>CM066031.1:230131928-235792271 GCA_033557465.1 Ichthyophis bannanicus | reverse complement strand
AGTGATTAACACAGGACTTGGTTGGACCTAATCCCTCGCAATTGGGAACACATGTGGATGGATAAACACAATTACTGCCAAGGAACATTTTGTTACTGTAAATGAAGCAATGGATGTTAGGTAAGCGCAAGAGATAACACACCTTACACTGCACATGTGCCCCTCTGTCTGCACATATGTGACAACCTGATTGATACATATGCACCTTCACTCACTGTTACACCGAGGAGGGTTACATAGCTGTATATATGCCTCATTACTTTGGCAGACTATTGGTTAGTTGGTCATCCATGCTGTTCACAACAGACATTTGTGGTGTCTGCAGAGAGGCAGGATGTTGCGTTTGCCAATTTCAGCTATCTATTTATGATGTCAGAACGTGCTGGCCCGTCATAAACCATTCCTCTTATGTCAGCATCTGATGTGTATCAAAAACTTACCTTACACTATTATACTGTGGGACACAATAACATCATTTAATGTTACCGCCGCAACGCTTTTTTTCTCACACATCTCACTAAATGTCGAGTCGTCAATCAGGTTAACATGTGTGTAGGTAAGTTTGGGACAAAGCCACCACGACATACAACAACTATAGACTTACTGGTGTCTGGTGTTGTGTTTGTGGAACAGTAGTTTGTCACCACACCCTTCAGCATTGGGTGCGATGTGATGATGCACCATAGGCCCTCAACTCCCCCATCATCATCTGCGGGAGAGGGTGTATGTGCGTCTCTCGGCTGGCAATTGGTTGTTGGCTGCACCTTATATTTTCTGCTTCCCACCAGTGCGAGTGTCCCTGCGTGTGCATGTGTGGCTCCTAGGGACTCAGCATCAGCAATTGTGCTGCCCCCTGATACAGCAGCACTCTGCCTCCACCAGGCTCATTGGGAGCTGTGATGTTGACCTCACCTCCACCTCCTCACCACCCCCAACTCGACCTCCATCATATCCTCCTACTCCTCCTCTCCTCCTCCTCAGCACCCATTTCTCTGTAGTCACCTCACCTGCATTGGGAACAATCAAAGAGAGAGACACATATGTCTCTAGGAATTCCACATATGTATAAGTGTGTGATACAGAAAATGGTTTACAGCAGCAGACTTAAACATGCACTAAATTTACACCAGAGTAGTGTTTTTCAGGGATCCAAGCCAGTTTACTGTGCACATGCTTCCAGGACACTAATACATTTCAATATGGCTGAGCCCCGTACTCTGGCAAAAGACAACATACTGTTTCTTGACATTTCCTCCATTCCAGGTATAGAAAAACATTTCATTGGTCAACGCTAACCTTACACATACCTCCCGTACCCCTTCCTATTGGTCCCGTTACTGATATGATATCCAAATAGTTTCTTTGGAAATTGGGCTCAGCACCTGCTTTGTCCCCCTCCCTAGTCACAATGTACAATTGGGCAGTTATTCAGCTTGGTGAACTTGTAATACTTCCAAGGCCATTGAGCCAATTTGTGTGTGTAGGGGGTAGCATGGGGCTCAGCAGGCCGGTGTGTCAGCAGTTTCATTAGATCCCTTACAGCTGCATTGTCCTTTATCAGTCGGCATTTAAAACAATTATTTCTCCCATTATTGACTCAATTGGTACTTGTCTGGGTTAATTCGTTGCTTATAATGATTTAAAAGTCTACAGCAGTCAATATAGGGGGATGTGGCATATTCCTATAGCCGTCCCCTTCACAGACATCATTTACCAGGGCCAAGCTTGTTAGGCCTGCTCAGCTTAGTTCAAATTAGCATGGGGGCTATCTAGGACCAATTCGCCTACCACAAAACACACAGACAGGATGGGTTGCCTCCATCCAGGTGTGTCGGCATGCCGGGGAGGACCAACAGAGACACCCCTCCCAGACGTGTTTGTCCGGGCACCAGGTAGCTGAGTCTTGGAGCCACATGTGTGTGCTGTGCCCATGCCACAGATAGTGGGAAGGTTGCCCTTGTTCATGTTCATTCCGTCACATTGCACATGTTTGCCCCTAGCATCCCGTTCATCAGCTGTGGGCAACAAATGTTCCAGCACATGCGTGTTCTGCCCCAACCATCAAACCTGGTTTTTTGCAAAACACTACCTGTGTGTGTGCGATTCAGAGTATGGTTCATATTTGTATGTCAGCTTATCTTATCATTGCTCCATGTGACTCGCAGTGCCCCATTGTGTAGCGGTGGCAAGTAGACAGCTACACTTTGGCCCATCTAAGCTGCCACATGCAGCACTTTTATCTTGACGGAAGGTCCATAGGAACATGCCTTGAAATGACCAGCACAATAATAGAGTGTATGAGCAATCACCGGTGTGTTTGTAAGGCTAGAGACTCGTTGCTCCTGTGTGTGTGTTGTGGCTTGCACCATTCCCAGATTATTTGAGGATGGGTTGAGGAGCTACGTTAGGAGTGTTTGACCCACAGATCACTGTGCAACATAAGAGGTGAGGTACGGATATAGTACACACACATGTTTCCACCTTAGGATAGGGATACCATGATGAGGATTGGGTGGTGACACATATGGGAGTATATGGGCATATTGACCTGTTTTCTGTATGAAAGTGTTGCGATGTATACAGACACACAAAAGAGCAGTTTTTTTAGTGTTACATACCTGGCATTTGGATTTGCGGTATCAAGGGCCTCAGGCAGTCCACGAAGGGTATTGATGTCTCCCAATCGTGTTTGGCGAGTTCTTTGTTCGAGGGGGCCGTGAGTGTGGGTATGAGGGGCCTCCCGGCCACCTGTGCCCATATGCATGTGGTTTTTCAGTAACCATGTGCTGGGACGGACAACCTCTCTTGTATGTCCTGAAAACGCTTTTTTTGAGGCTTTCAATATCACGTAGGCAGGGCCCCCATAACTCATACATTGCAGCACGCGCATCCCTCCCACATCGGCCATCTGTTTTGCCCCCCAGGTTGTGGCGTGTGATTCATTCTGCCAAATAATACCATCATAGTTTGTCTATTACATATGACAGTAGTCTATGGTTTTTCCCTGTCACTGAAACTTTTACTGCTCTCTTTCCTCTGTGTTGGGCAGGCCAGAGGGAGCCTTTTTCTCCTTGGGCAGTTTGTCTGTAATGGACTGCTGTGGCACAGCAGATGGCCCTGCCTGTTTCCTGCCTAGCCTGTGCAGGTCTGTGCCTAGGGGTGACTCAGCACAAACTGGCTGGCCCAAATCCTCCGACCACCACCTCACCCTGACCCTCTCTGGCACTGTCCCTCTCCATCTCCCTCTTGGGCACAGGCATCCTCTCACGCACACGCACCCTCACGCCTTACACAAAGCAGCTGACAGACGACACACAAAACAAATAACAGGGACACTACACTACCAGGACACAATACAGTGCGCTCTAACACAGAGTGGACCTGTCACGGTAAATAAGCAAGGGGCCACCCCAGGGATTATACACTGACCGTAATGTTGTGTATCCTCTCCCCTCTCTCCTGATGCCGTACCCCCCCATAACAACAGCCGTCTCTCCCTCAGGGACTCTGTCTATAACTCTCTCCTAATCTCTCCTTCCTCTTGAATTATACTCCACACCTAACAGCACCTCATCCCTATTGCCACTCTGTACCTGTCTGTACTCACTCCCTTCCCTGTGGGACATACCTCTAAATCCATAGGCTTCTGTCCTCTGGATGTCTCGCTATCTCTCTGTCTGTAGGTGAAACTCCTCTAATCACCCCTCAACTTGTGCCACGTGTGTCAGGCCTATTTATACTTGTTTTTCCCCTTTTGTTTTGGAAACATGCGCATTTGTTCAGGCGTGGCGCTCTTGCGTCGCGCTCGGTGCTCGGCGCGCTCGTTCATCTGTCGCTCTGCGCTCCTGCGGTGTCCGTGCGCGTGCGGACTTAGCCCATGGGTCGTCTGGTACACCCGTGAACCACCCACATTGGCGGCTGAGAGACATTGTAGGACAACGCATGCGCATGTCACGGGTGAGTGCCGCATGGCGCGTCCTGTGTCCGTTTTGGCGCAGGTGCGAGGTGGCAATGCGCATGTAGGGGTCACCACACACATGACGCGACACCACATGCGGTAGAGTCGCGCATTCCGAGCGCAACACAAGATTGTCGTCTGCGAGGCATTGGCGCATGCGCATTGCCCGTTCAAAGATAGCAATGAAACCACATAATATAAGTGAAGTGAGAACAGCTTGTCCACGGTTGAGGGTTCTAGGCGGAGAATGAGTAGGATGTGTGTTTGCTGACGACGAGACAGGAAGGAGTCTAACACAGGTGTAATGTGTAGATTGTTTTGGTGTTGTTTGTACTGCGGGTAGATTTGTAATTGTCTTGTGTGTGTATAGATCCTCTGTGGTGTGTAGTTTGTACATAGCTTAGATAGGTTTTTGGGTGTGTGGGGACAGGCTTTTGTTTGGTTTAGTTTTGCGGGGGAGGTGAGTTTAATGGCGCATATATAGGTTCTCTGGCATGTGTCCTGTGAGTTAGTGGGGCAGATGCTGGGTGGGTTGCCCGGGACAGGGGAGAATGGTTTCTAATGGGGCTGTGGAAACAGGGCATGGGTATAGTCCGCGCAGCAACTCAGACCTGCAGCTGTTGGGGGTGGGTTCCGGCCAGGTGCTTTGCGTTCACGGCGCAGAAGGCGGTGCCGAGGGTTGCAGGCTCGGCAGCCACGCCTCTACAGGCCCCGACCCCAGCTCCATGACATGCGAGAGGACCACCAGGTCATCTCCCTTTACACGACTGAGCACAAGGGCTATTAGGGGTCTTCTCTGAGGATCTAAGGGGACCTGACCTTCGAGCCCCTGACTGGAAAATTTCTGATCCCCATGTCAATACCATGTTTAGTCAAGCTCCTTGCTGCCTTACATTTCTTTGCCTCTGGCTGTTTACCAGTCATCTGTGGCCGGAAGTGGGGGGCATGAGCCGCCCCACCTTCTCACGATTGTTCCCCACCAAGTACTAGCGTGCCATGGTCAGGCCGGGTGGCGGAATTACATACCAATGCCCCACACTAGGCAACAATGGTGGACCCTGAACCAGGCCTTTGAGGCATTAGCCGGGATACCACACTTGATGGGAGCTATTGATTGCAGCACATGTTGGTCCCCTGGCCCCGCACTAGAGGACAGGGGATGGTAGCGTCCCGCAACCGCAAACACTACCATTCCCATGAATGTTCAGGGGGATGTGATGGTGATGCAGATCTTGCATATTCTGAAAATGTGGTCCCTAGGTTTGCAGGGTCGCACCCATGACTCCCTATATCCTGCATCACTCCGGCACTTATTCACACAATTTGAGGAGGGGCGATATGCCGACATGTATAGTGCTGGGTGAGTATGTTCATAGCGAATGTGTTATCTATGTATGTGCTTTCTAACAATGTCTCTATGTGTAATACACCAGATGCTGATGTATTATTTTGGAACACTATGCACTGTCACCATATGATAGATGTTATCCACAGGACTGGTGTCGAGTTTAAGACATGATGACAAGGTGTCTGTACGTCTACTAAGACCACCAGAACATTAACCGTTCAGGATCATAATGCTCTTAACAGTATATGATCTTAACATGGCACATGTTGTACATGTGGCCATAACACCACCAGTGGATATATCAATGTTGTTGATGCTTCCCTCAGAGTTGCATGTTAGTGCCATATGCACACATGGATGGGGGTTGGGGGGTTTTGTCCATCACATACTAATGTGATGATGGTTAATTGTTGCATAATGTTTCGAGGTCATTTAACATTTATTTTTTGGCAATCCGTATAAACTACACACGTGTCATGTGTGGTTTTAGTTTCACACAACGCACTCTGTGATGGAGTTGTCACCCAGGAGTCAATAGCTAACATGAGTAGGTTGTATATTAATTATCTCTATGGATGGATGTTGAGCTTTCCAGTCAGGGAATGAGACGTGTGCATATCTCTGGGCCATACAGTATTGGCTATTTTCACAGCAGGCCTTGGAACACTATATAGGGTTTACGTCAGTACCTTTTGCCACTGTACAGATGAGCGTAAGTTACTAGTCAACTTTGTCTGCCCATCCTCACTTAGCCTCACATTGTGGAGAGATTACAGTTGTTTTTATAGCAGGGGGGACTAATGTGGGTACATACAGGGATGGTATTGGAAAAAGCTACAACAGGACGGGGGTAATGGGGCTATGCATGTGTTTTGTTGGCATACTAACTGAGGGTACATTTGTGCATGTTGGACGTAATGGTACCTTCAAAGGGGAATGTGTATCAGGATGAGGAATGTGCATATGGATGGCAATTAACAGGATTAGCAAACAGCACTACACAGACATATGTTTGGCTGACTAACCAAATCTTGATATGCTGACCCTTCATCAACAGGATGGTAGATAGGTGAGTATGTTTTTCATTCTTACATACCTCTAGGGAACCTCCAATGGCACTTACATGGTGGATATAGTGTGGCTCTCGGCAAATGGCTTGTGGTGTTTTTTCTCGGTTAGCGTGATGAGACATAAAAATCCCTGTTGATAATGTGAGCATTGGATTTGCTGTTGTGGTCGTCATCACAGTTGTGGTGTTTGCAGATGTGGACAGTAACTGTCATTAACCATACGCAATGTTGAACACCATCACACACACACAATACACACACATCACACACACACACAACACCCACACACACCCACACAAGCTAACGGGTGTCTCTGGACACCTTTTTAATATTTGCTAGGTGTTTACAGGCTGCATTAGGCTAGATATGGGTTAATTGTAAATGCTCATCATATGTATATCTGTTAGAGCTGCACAGTTGTTGTGGTGTAATATTAGTGTCATCATGTTTTGTTGGTTTTTATCTCATTTCTACACATCTGTTTGAGGGTAAATGTTTCCATGTTTCAACATGGACCGCCATGCATTTACATGCAACATTTCTTTCTGCGGATTCTCTGCACATAAGGAGCAATACTGCAAGTCGCATCCTGCAACTGCAAAAAGCAGAAAACAGTGCACACCATTTCTGCAACTGCATGCAAAAGCAATTATGGCTTGCAGTGATATTTTAATATGCAGGATATGGTGTTGTCGCCCCTGGCTGCTGACTCCTGTTCGTCAGCCACGGACAACGTTCCGAGCGCAGAGAGGTACAATGAGGCCCATGCCTCCAGCCGCTCAGGGTTCATAGAGCGCACCTTTGGCGTTTTTGGAAGAGTCGCTTCAGGTGTCTGGGATAGGACGAGGTGGGGCCTTACAATATAAGCCACGCCACTGTTGCAGAGATAGAGATTATCATAGCCTGTTGCCATCCTGTCACAAACATTGCTCTCAAGGCACTATATCCCTGCCAGAGATTAATGAGGATCTTGAGGAAGATCCAATGTGCCCCCCTGTACGTGCCAGTGGTGGACACACGGGAGGGCTCAGCAGTCATGGTGGAGGCTGATGCAGGAAGCTGTGTCTCATGTACGTATTAGATTATCTTACCACACGCATGTGCTATACAATGTGTGTCAATGGTATTGGGTTAAAGGTTTTATGTACATATGGCATGTGTAATGCAGACACTGCATTAAACAGTTGAACTCTCCAATGCGAACTAATCAACATAAGTGCCTGGGTGTGGCCACAAATATGTTGTGGTGGGACGTGCACAACAACAGTTGGTTGGCAGATGATGTGTGGGTTTGTTGGTATCTCTGGGCGGATGTTTGGGCGGGTGACATTCCCAGTTAGTGACGGTCTGTGATAGCATCAGCTGTTGTCAGACCACAAGGTGCTTTTTTACATTATATGGCTGCCGCACAGTGTCAGACATATGTTGCGATGTTCACGTTGGGCGTTTACTCCCTGTTTGTGGACATTTGTCCATTGTGTTGCATTTACATCAGACACATTTGTGATGCTTTTGTTGGTATTAAGCTCCTGTGCGATGCCTATGTTTGAGTGCTCCTCATGTGTGTGGCAACATGTCACACAAAGCACAATAGACATAGTTAGTGCTAGTATGTGAGGGTTGTATCAACAATGTGTGTGGTTTGTGGATGTCAACCGTGACGTGTGTAAAAATGTGTAGGTGAGCAGGTAGCCATGACATGGATATGTCTAGGGGGGGGACCTGTGCACTGTCCAGCAAGGGGGTTTTACTACAACATTTGTACCTTGGTGAGTATACCTTCACTGCAGTGATGGATATCTACACACATCGTGAGATGTATTAGGCAGAAACATCAAGGGGTGGTTTACAGTAGCCAGGTGGTGCACAGAATGGGGGTATGTCTTGTGGTATAGCAGGTATTTCATGGATTAAATGGCGTATCTCGCTGATGCTGTGACAACATCTGCCATCATGCGTCTGATACAGGCTGTGTATGTGTGTAGGTCACGAGAACACAGACCATAGGAACAAATTTATTGCAGACACAGCCAGCCGAGGATTACATTGGCTTACATACACAGACTTAGGTGCCAGCTATTTATCAGAGTTGCACATGTAGGGTATGCATGTTTTGACGTGCTGACTAACACACATTGGGATGGCATGCAGCCCTCAGGGGTTTGTCACATGCAGACATGGGGTGGTGTTTTTTACAACATGTAGCACATTTTGAATGCTATTTGTGCATATCATCAGCACATAGCTGCCAATATTACAGAAGATATGAGATGTACAAACCAGGATATGTTTTTGATACGTGGATACATGAGGTGGAAGTGCATATTTCCCGTGCGTTTTGCCAATTGCCAGTGGGTTAACATACAACTTTGGGAGAACATCAACAGGTAGAGGGGTCCTTTCTGCCAAACTGGTGCTACAAGGGGTATATTGCAATCTGGGAATGAGACAAAAGCCTGGTGTACGCATCCACCTCTATTGCTCTGTGCGTACAAGGACAGAGAGGTAAGGGAGGGGACAGGGACACTACACACACCTGTAGATCGCCTGCAACACCTCCATGATGCCTTTGACATGTATGAGATATGTACATTGTGATAGGGAGCAGTCTGTAATTGTGGGCTGTTGTGGGGTGTGACAGCTGATGACATGACGGTGCAATGTGTGATTCACAGCTATAACATTACATTTGTTTGCTTCTCTTATGTCTCCAAATGCAGAGAATACTTTTTTCGGATGCTGTTGGGCTGGTGCATTGTCATGTGTCTGTACATCAGCATATATGCATTTGGTTTTGGTAGGTGGATGTACATAGACATTGTGTGTGCCTGCAGTAATTGTGTTTACTGATCTGTCATATTGCACAGATGATTTGGTTTCCTATTTGTTAGGTTTAGCCTCGGTAACCCCATCTCTTGATGTTGTCACTCATATTCCCTTGTGTTTTGGTTCTGCATGTCCACTGCCACACTCTCAATGTGACATGTACAGCAGACCTGCATGTGTGTGTAGGATGTTGTGTCCTGTAGTTTGCCTACACTTTCCTCTGTCCCCAAGCAATGTACTATCAGACAACAACAGGGTATCTTTGGCATGTTCACTGGGCCGTCATATGTAGCAGATATACACCTGTGCACATACAGGCCATGTGTTACAGATGGCAATTTTACATTTGCATACTGTTTGTGTGGCTGTTTCTCGGTTGCCTGTGTGATGACGCATTGCTCATACATCATACATTATCATGTGCTGTTATGGGTCTGTGCCCCTGGGTGTCCTGTTGTGACTATGCTACCTCTTACATAGTGGCGTTTACGTTGTCAACATTAGGGTGATGTGTTGTGTGCATTGAGAGGACATGTGTATTGTGTTGTGATTAAAGCACTGGTGTGTTTTATTTCTTTTTCCAGATATGCACATAATCTGGCCAGTCATCAACAGTGGCTTGACATGCTGATTCCTCCACCTTTTGTTGACATTGTCTCCCTTCAGGTGTACCTGATCTTGTTGTGTAGTGACTCAAGCGATTGGTGCGATACACCTGATGCACACACACGGTATGTCTATGGGGCTTGTTTACAAAGCGGCGGTAGCGGTTTGCGATCGTAATCGGAGCTGCGGCCCCATTGATTTCAATGGGGCCGCGGCTGCGATCGCGATCGCGAACCACTACCGCGGCTTTGTAAACAAGCCCCGATGTGTTTTCGTTTGGGATCATTACATCTGTCTTTAAATGGTGATGATTTGATGTTGTTTGTGATGGTCATGTAACATTTCCTCTATGCTCACATGGACAGCTGCATATGGTGTGTAGCTGCAACACACCTGTGTGACTGGAGGCATGGACATTAACATATCCATGTGACACCCATGTCTGTGTTGTGGAATAATGATGTTGGCCACAAGGTTATGTTTAATGTTGCTATCAGGTCATGTTTGCCTTTGTATCCCTTTCTTCAGCATATCCAAAGCTGTGACGTTATGACATTTTTGTTTATTTTCCAGGGTGTCTGACGATAACATACTTCCCCTCTCCTGACACAGGCCAGACGACAGACCAGACACATGTCTTACACTGAAACCGTTGTCAGCACCACCCACCTGTTTGAGGACAGACCACCATGCAAAGTCTTTGCTATGACATTTTGCCATGGATGTTTTACCTCTGAGAGTGCAACACATGACTGGGATGGACATTATTGATCTTTGACTACTGATTTCCCCATGACAGAGGTGTCGATGGCACTGCTGATGCAATTGTTTGGCAGGAAGTGCTCCTCATTGTAGGGGACACACATGCACTTTGAAGGACTGTGGTATATTGAACACAGACACTTGACTATGCATGGCCAGAGCTGCAAAAACAAATTTAACATGAGTTGTTGGATTGCAGATACAATTCTGACGTTTTACAATGATCCCCCCTTGTGCAGCAGCAACTGACATGGACATTGTAGGTGGTACATTTTGCCATAGTTGTTTTTTTCGCTGTGTTTTGACCATGGCTGTAACATGGCACCAACGATATTCGCATGTTTTCTTACAACACAAGCATACAGGCCATGTATTTGTAATGTAGCCAACGATGGGATGCTCCTATTGTCTACGTCCACCTATTTTCCACCTGGACATGATCCCTATTTTTACTCCACAATGCTTTCACGCACAACAACATCTTGGAATGATGTGTTCAGTGACCCAAGGGTGCTTACATGCATGTGTGTCATCACTATATCATGTTGCAATGTGGCTTGTGCTTGTGCAACTGACTGACTATGTTTCTGAGACACAACATGTGGACATATGGCTTCTGTGTGGATCCCTGTAATATGTTTGTCCATTATTTCCTTATTCATATGCTGCTTCTTGTGTTGGTTTACTGTGCATAAATGACAGTCAGCATGTCTGTACACACCTTGCATTTCCCATCCTCACGGTCATAATTATGGCTTGTGGTAGCGACACTCACATTGCCACATTATGTTTGGAGTGTGGCTGTGTGCCTGACCATAGGACTTCGTAACTTGAGAATTCCATGTATCCTGGTATATGTGACAAAGCACTGTTTCCCCAATACAACAGTGCATGTTGACCTTCTTGATGGTGTTATATGTGCATTTTTCTTCTGGTTGTTGGGTTGGTATTATGTCTGTGTTCATGTGCATGTGGTACCTGTTAGCAGATGCTTATTGTGATTTACATGATTGTTTGTGTCCACAGTGGTGTAGCGTGTAATGCAATATCAGGCATTGGGATGTGAGCATCACCAATACATTTATTGCATGTTTTTTGACATTCACAAACTTTGACCAAAATATCTTTTAGGAGTTAGTCTGACCCCTGTTTGGACATATGGATATTTCCTGAGGGACAGATGAGGTGTGTTGGGTCCTCAGCATGCAGCATCTACTCTGTACATGCACTCATATGTGGGTGACACATTTGCGACATTCAGCAGCAAGGGGGGGGCTGGGGGGTCTGGTGTGAGGTGCAGAGCATGCACCTGATGCCCATTCTATCTGTTGTCGCTAATTTGGTGTCAAGCAAGTGACCTTTGTGTAGGAGGTGGCTTTGTGACATGCTAATGGTTTTGAGCGCTTTCCAAAGGGATGCCGTCAGCCCTCATATTATGATGGCACTGTATACACTATTTGTGATGTGCAAACCAAATAAAGTTATGTTATTTAACCAACATTTGTCTCGTTTGCTGATTGCATTTCAGGTCTGTCACCATGATCAATGTGTGCCTTTGTATCTGTTATGGCTCCTTGTGAGGCCGGAATCCATTTTCCTCCTGGCAATGTCACAGCATGTAGATGATGTTGTTGTTGTTGCTAGGTGATGGAGGGTTACATAACCTGTCGTAGGCCACATGGGGTGCTGGTGTGACTTGTTCACTGGTTGTTTGGGGTGCAAGCCATGTTTCACTTCACTATGTTAGTCCTCCGTTATTTGAGCATACATCCCCTTTATGTGTTCCTGTGCTGTTCATGTACATGGGGCACATGTGCTCACATCCTTGTACAGTGCCAGCTCTGTATGTGACAGCCACATGGCACATCACTGTGTATGAACGCTTGACATACACACCATCCCTTTGCGATATTTGTGCTAGAATGTGCTCATTGTCGTGTTTTTGGTATTGGCTACAGTCATGTGTTTGAACTCTGTTGTATGCATGTCTTTTCCACACATGTCATCTTTTTTTTTTTATTCCACTGGGCTAAGTGGACCATGAGGTACCACCAGGTTCCTCACCTCTACACACACCCTTCCCTTTCTTCACTGTAGAAAATGGTGCATCCTGTGTGCTGCCTAGCCATGACATTTGTTTTGTTATAGCCGCCTCACACTTTAGGGTCTTTACATCCCATTGCATGTGGGCCTTCATTTTTGCTGTGATTCAGGTGGTTTGTGTGCTACACCTGATTGCATGTTGAGCTGTCTCATGTTCTTATCCAGATTATTCACCTGATCCAGGGAGCATCCTCTGATACCCTTGTGCGTAATTATTTCCTTGTTTTGCATGCTGTAGTCAGTGCAGGACATTTCATTGTGTTTGTGCAGGTGTCGGTGTTGCAAAATACAGAGAGCAATTAGATCTGTACATGGGGGATCAGCATGTGCATTTGCTCCAGATTTGTTTTTTCTGTGGTTGTTTGACTTGACAGCCAGCAGGCGTTTTGTGTACTGGCATGCAGTTTTTGGTTAAGCAGCCTTTGCTGATGACCTCACATGGGCGGTGTTGCTTACCGGTTTAGCCATTGCCATTTGTGCTATTGGTCGTCGTTGTGCTTACTGTCTACTCTGTTGGGTTTGTATGCTTGTCCTGCATATGTGCTTTTCATTCGTGTGACAGTCATATGTGTGCACATCGGTGGCATGACCACATTGTACCATTACCTTAGTTGTGAGACACCCTTCCGTCCATCCTTTCTCTGCCAGCTATGTGCCATCCTACCCTGATGTGCATGCTGCTGAACCACGTCGTGGACTACCACAAATTCGTGCATTGCATCTCAACCTGCTTGCCTCTCGTGTGTGTGCTCTGCCTAGCACTTGTACTCCACCATCATCCTGATATTTCACATATTCCTCTGTTTCTGCCTCCCCTGCTACACACATCTTCCCATCCTCTGTCGCACACTGTCAGTATAGCATGTTACATTACCATCAATCTGTGCATGGATTTAGCTGCCGACGATATGTTTTTCACATTTTAGGGGTGTCACATGGCCTGCAGCTACTTACTGCAGCCCATCAACTTATGTCAGTCCTTCATTTACTTTGGTATTGTCTGTGGTCTCTGCTCTGTGCAGTGTTTGTGTTATGTGTGTGTTTGGCACATACCTCTGTTTGCATTCAAATTGGGAGATGTAACTGTTATCAGCTAAGCCTTTTGATTTCACCTATACATCCTTAGCGCATCTTCTGGCACACCTTTGCTTCAGACAGCTTATGGGGTGCCTACGATAGTGGCCTGGGAGTGGACAGCCTTTCAACAGGGCCTCTGGGGAACACTTACATTTCCCGTTTGCTGACAGCGTATGTTTGTGATGTTACGTGTGCTGCACCATGAAAGGTGCAATGATATATGGCACAAGGGTGTAGTTGTCTTACTATGCCAGGAATGCTTGCTGTGCACTTGCTCACAGAGAGGGGACATACCTCAGCCACCCTTATTCACTGGAAAGAGCAAACCAGGACCCCTGCAACATCATTGGTGTATTCACCAGTTTTCAGCATTCATGACATAGGGGTGTGTGTATTTTCAACAGACCATGGATGCCATGGAGCTGTGTTAGTCCGGGGATTTCAGTCTCCAGAGGTAATAGGGCAGTTTAATCGATGATATTGACTCTGATTCCATGTTGATATGAGTCACCAGGTCCTGTCTACAGCCCCACCTTGGTTTATAAATAAGGGCCTGACCCAGGTCTGCCATTGCTGATTTCACAGCGACGGGCTGCAGGCAGGCCCAGGCAAAGGATTGCAATATGAGATTAACTCTGACACCCTGTTGATATCAGTAACCAGGGGCTGTCTGCAGTCCCTCACTGCTAAATCACGTATGCCAGAACTGTGTCAGCACACCTACTTATTTTTTCCATACGTTACAATGCACAGTGCTGCCAGCAGAAAAATTTCTGTGACCTTTACATGCCTCATAGTGCAACCTATATGCCGCACCCTCGGCCACTCTTTCAGCAACATTGTAGGGTGGCGTGGCAGACACTGCATTTAGAGATGTGTCCTCTGGGGTGACTTCAGGGGCACGTTATGTTACAGTGCTCTGAGAGTACATTTGCTAGAAAACGATTATTGCACACATATGCAATAACACCCTCCTGAGGCAATCTTACCCCTTACAGGTACTGCCTCTGCCAGACATGTTCATTTGCCATTGTGGGGGATTGCACCCCTGATCCCTGCACCATTGCACAGCGATTGTGTTTGTGTGCTTGCAAATCAGCACACCACCATATGCCTGTCCAACATTATTATGCCTCCACAACCATTGCCACACACCCTTATGACCAGCACCACAACCCCTTATGCCACCAAGTTTTCCTATGCCTCAGCCAGCTGTCTTCAGTGTACAAACCCCTGCTCCCTGCAGTATTGGTCATTGTTCATACCATCATGCTGTGGCTCAGTTCTTCTGCTTTCCCATCAATGCGCGACTTATGCCTCCCAGTATTCGGAGCCCTCCAAAACCATTCGTGCGACGCTTTACGCACAGCAGCGCGAGCACTTCTGTCGGCCATGATTTGTGTGGCTGCGAAAATAATGACACAGATAACTGCTTTCAGTGTGCATTGGGGGGGGATTGAACCCCTGCTCCCTACATCATTGGTCAGCGTTCTAACCATCATGCTGTGGCTCAGTTCTTCTGCTTTCCCATCAGTGCGCGACTTATTCCTCCCAGTATTCGGAGCCCTCCAAAACCATTCGTGTGACGCTTTACGCACAGCAGCGCAAGCACTTCTGTCGGCCATGATTTGTGTGGCTGCGAAAATAATGACACAGACAACTGCTTTCAGTGTGCATTGGGGGGGGGATTGAACCCCTGCTCCCTACATCATTGGTCAGCGTTCTAACCATCATGCTGTGGCTCAGTTCTTCTGCTTTCCCATCAGTGCGCGACTTATTCCTCCCAGTATTCGGAGCCCTCCAAAACCATTCGTGCGACGCTTTACGCACAGCAGCGCAAGCACTTCTGTCGGCCATGATTTGTGTGGCTGCGAAAATAATGACACAGACAACTGCTTTCAGTGTGCATTGGGGGGGGGATTGAACCCCTGCTCCCTACATCATTGGTCAGCGTTCTAACCATCATGCTGTGGCTCAGTTCTTCTGCTTTCCCATCAGTGCGCGACTTATTCCTCCCAGTATTCGGAGCCCTCCAAAACCATTCGTGCGACGCTTTACGCACAGCAGCGCAAGCACTTCTGTCGGCCATGATTTGTGTGGCTGCGAAAATAATGACACAGACAACTGCTTTCAGTGTGCACTGGGGGGGATTGAACCCCTGCTCCCTACTTCATTGGTCAGTGTCTTCACCTTTGTGCTGTGGCTCTGTTCTTGTCCTTGCACTTCGGCGCACCGCATTCTGCCTGCCAGATTTTGACTGCCTCCTAAAATATATTTCTCCCCATAATAGGTACTGCCTGAGACAGCCTTGTTCATTGCGCACAGTGGGGGTTCGAACCCATGGCCCTTGCACCATTGCTCAGTGTCTTCACCGTTGTACTACAGCTGTGTTCTTTTGTGTGGCCAGCAGCGCGCCACTTGGCCTTCTGACGCGCTAATGTGGACCCCGCACACTTGCGCCCCACGCATATGTGCGATCGCTTTATCCCGTTTTATTTTCCTTTTTCTGCCTGGCCCGCCCACTCCTTATATGGCACACGCACACTAACGGGGACCCGCACAGCAACGGTGTTTAGTAAACATCCCCCTTGATTATGCAAACAGAAAATAAGGATGCATGAACCATTTCATTGAACTCAAGAAAGAGTCAATAATAACACCAAGAGTATGAATGGGACCCTGAAAAGTAAGGATAGTGTCAGCAATGATGGGGGCATGCAGGGCTGCGAGGGTTGTACTTGGATGCCTTGGGAAAGAATTTATTAGCCTTTAATCAAGCATCAGTGGCCTGCAGCCATGATTGTAAGGGAGAGATGTCTAGGGAGGAAGAGATAAATAAAGCATATCTGAATATCAGCATAAATAAAGGGGCTACATCTAAGTGATTGAATCAAAAGTGATAGAGGTGCAAGAAAGATAATGAATAAAGTGGGTCCCAGAAGAGAGCCCTTAGAACAGCTCAGGAAATATGCTGAGAGACAGAGAGTGAACCATTATGAGATACCTGGAAAGGCCAATGAGTAAGATAGGAGGAGAACCAAGCAAAGACTGTATCACGAAGGCTGAGCATGTCAAGGTGTTGAATAAGCAGAGAGTGGCTCATTTGCGATTCAAACTGTTGGCCTACTCTGATGGCTTGCTGCAGGGTTACTTGGTTGATGTCTCTTTTTGTAATTACAATAACTATGTACAAAATTGACAAAAAAATAATCTTTAGGTAAGATTTTCTTGTCTAGGGTCAGTGCATTTGTGTCTATTTGTCTATCCATATATATTTGTGTGTGTGCAAACATATTTATTTAATTTATTTATTTATTTATATTCTCTTATATACTGCGCTATTCTGCATCAGTGCGGTTTACATTGAACAGACTGAATTTACATTGAACAGGGCATTATAACTTGGAGATAACTATTTTACAGGGAACATGGGCTATGGAGGGTTAAGTGGCTTGCCTAGGAGAAAGCCTAGGAAAAGCAGGATCAATGAAGGAGTTGGTGGTGAAATAAGGAGTAGTAGGATGGAGAAGCTGTCAACTAGAGACAGCAGGAGCAGTGGGGTGGTAGACAAGGCCACCCCACTGCTGAAGAGTAGAGGGGCCAGTGGATGTAATGGCAGGGACAGCAGGGTGATTGGGAGGGTAGCCCTGCTGTCTAGAGTAGAGAAAACTGAGGCAGGAGTAGTGGGATAGAAATCAGTAGCTGGCTGACTGAACAAGTGATTGAGAGGTGATGTGAGGAAGAAAGAGGGGGAAGTAGAAAGTCCATTGGAGGAGGAAGAGGAAAATGGAGGTTGCAATGGATGGAGAAGGGGATAGAGAAAGGGGAAATCAGAGAATGCAAGGTAAGAAAAGGGGAGAGAAATGAGAGAGATGGGGAAATAAGTGTGCTCCCTAATAACTCCTCCCCCCATCAGGGCTGACCCATCCATTGAGCGAGAATGTTGTTTGCACAGGGCCCCGCGCTTCAGGGGGCCCCGCGCAAACAACATCCTGCACACTCTGGGCTCTCAGCTCACCTCCCAACCCTGCCCCCCCCCCCGATTTCTTTCTCACACTAGAAAAAGTTCCTCACATACCCTATCTAATCTCATCCACATCCCGCTCCTCCCTCCTTCCACCCTCCCCCATTCATCCCACAATCAATTATCCATAGATATCAACTCCAGCCCTACCCCCAAAAATAATCCCTCACATAACCTACCCGATACCATCAATTTACCCCTCATTTCCCCTCCCTCAGGTCCCTCTTGGAGAGCACACTCACCTAGACACCCACACCCTGCTCCCTCTAAATCTCGGCATTACCCTAGAAATAGACCCCCATGCTACTCTGATAAGAAATCTACACGTAACTTATCCAACCTTATCCATATCCCTCTCCTCCTCCCCTCCGTTCTCCCGTTTTCATGTGCCCAATGGAACGCATGCTCAGTCATAAAAAAACCCCTTTTTATTCATGACCTTTTCATCGCCAATGCCCTACACCTTCTTGCTTTGACGGAGACCTGGATCCCCCCAGACGACACTGCATCCATTGCTTCTTTCTGCTATGGGGGCTATTAGTTCTCCCATGCACCCCGACTTACTGGTCATGGTGGTGGTGTTGGCCTCCTACTCTCTCCCTCCTGCCAATTCCAACCCCTTCTGCCACCCCATGGAGACTCCTTCGAAGTCCACTCCATTCGCCTCCTCTCACCACGTCCCCTCCGAATAGCTGTTATTTATCGCCCACCGGAGAAATCCAAATCAACCTTCCTCACTGATTTCGACTCCTGGCTTTCTGCCTTTATGGCTTCCCTCCTCCCCCACTCTTATTCTTGGCGATTTCAACATTCATATCGACAACCTCTCTGACCCCCATGCCTCAAAGTTCCTCGCTCTTACCTCCTCGTTCGACCTCCAGCTTTGCTCCACTTCCCCCACACATCTACACGGCCACTGCCTTGACCTAATACTATTCTCCAACTTCTCTCCTTCAAAGTTCCTCAAATCAATCCTTCCCTCATCTGACCATCACCTCTTAACATTTACTCCTTCAACGTCTGCCGTCCCAACCTCGTCCTGTCTCCTCTGTCCTATTTAGAAACCTTCATAATATTGATCCCCTGACTCTCTCCTCCACCATCTCTCCATCTCTTTCCACCATTTTATCTTCCAAGTCCGTCGACGAGGCATTATCTTCATACAATGCTACATTATCCTCAGCCCTTGATACTCTTGCCCCTCCCACCCCACGTCCTGTCAAGCAATCTACTCCCCAACCCTGGCTTTCACCCACAATCCGTTACCTATGCATCTGCGCCCATTCTGCCGAATGAGCTTGGTCCAAATCCCGTTCCCCAGAAGACCTTCTACACTTCAAATTCATGCTTGGCTCCTTCCAGTCAGCCTTAGCACTTGCCAAACAAGATTACTACATCCATCTGATCAACTCCCTTGCCTCTGATCCTTGCCTCTCTTTAATACCCTCAACTCTATCCTCAAGGTCCCCCCGCCCCTGATCCTGCCCTCCCTTTCTGCCCAGACCCTAGCCGATTACTTCCATGACAAATTCCACAAAATTACCCTCCAATTTCCCTACACCCCATCTACCTCCCCTCCTCCCCAATTCTCCTCCTCATCCATACTCCCTCTGCCACCCTCTCCTCCTTCCCTCCGATCTCTGAGGAAGAAACTGCACTCCTTCTGTCCTCCTCCAAACCCACCACCTGTTCATCAGACCCTATCCCCACCGATCTCCTACGTTCCATCCCCCTCACCATTGCCTCCTCCATCACTCATATACTCAACCTCTCACTCTCCACTGCAACTGTCCCCATTGACTTCAAACATGCTGTTGTCACACCCCTCCTCAAGAAACCCTCACTTGATCCCACATGCCCTTCTAATTATCGACCCATCTCCCTCCTTCCCTTCATATCCAAACTACTAGAATGAGCAGTCCACCGTTGCTGCCTCGACTTCCTCACCTCCCAAGCCCTCCTTGACCCACTTCAATCCGGCTTCCGTCCTCTACACTCCACTGAAACGGCACTCACAAAAGCACAAACTACCTGTTCCTGGCTAAATCCAAGGGCCTCTATTCTATCCTCATCCTTTTTGACCTTTCTGCTGCCTTTGACACCGTTGACCATGACCTTCTCCTCATCACCCTCTCCTCGTTTGGCTTCAAGGACTCCGTAATATCCTGGTTCTCCTCCTACCTCTCCCATCGCTCATTCAGCGTATGCTCTGGTGGCTCCTCCCCTACCCCGCTCCATGTAGGTGTACCCCAGGGATCTGTCTTAGGCCCCCTCCTCTTCTCTCTCTATACCCAAGGCCTTGGAGTGCTTATCTCCTCCCATGACTTTCAGTACCATCTCTATGCCGATGACTCACAAATCTACCTCTCTGCACCTAATATTTCTCCGGCAACCCAGTCCAAGATCTCTGCCTGTCTTTCTGACATCGCTGCCTGGATGTCTCATCGACAACTGAAATTGAACATGACCAAGACTGAACTCCTTGTCTTTCCACCTAACTCCTCCCCCCCACTTCCTCCTCTCTCAATCCATGTGGATGGATCTACTATCCTTCCTGTTCCCTCGGCCCGTAATCTAGGGGTTCTCTGACACATCTCTCTCCTTCTCCGCTCATATCCAGCTTGTAGCTAAGACCTGCCGCTTCTTTCTCTACAACATCAGCAAAATCCGCACCTTCCTCTCTGAACACACTACCAAAATGCTTATCCACTCCTTAATCTCCTCCCGCCTCGATTACTGCAACCTACTCCTCACTGGTCTTCCCATGAGCCACCTCCTTCCCCTTCAATCTATACAAAATCATGCTGCTCGACTAATCTTCTGCCAGCCTCGCCATGCCCATATTACTCCTCTTTTCAAATCACTTCACTGGCTCCCTGTCCAGTTCCACATCCAATTCAAGCTTTTCTTGCTGACCTATAAATGCATTCACTCTATGGCCCCTCAATACCTCTTATCTCTTCCTATGTCCCCTCTCAAAATTTGCGTTCCGCTAACAAATTACTTCTATCAATGCCTTTCACCTGCACCGCAAACTCCTGACTACGTTCCTTTCACCTTGCTGCACCTCACGCCTGGAACAACCTACCTGCATCGGTGTGCCAGGCACCCGCCCTGGCCCTCTTCAAGTACAGGCTGAAGACCCACCTTTTCACTGTTGCATTCAGATCCTGACTCCTTCCTCATCCCACCCTAACCCCCGTCAACGTTTATGACCAACCTCAGACCAAACTGCACCACACCGTACCTTGCGTAGAACCGATTAACACTCTGCACTGTTTTTAACTAATGTACTACTCTAACTAGATTGTAAGCTCTGAGCATGACGCTGATGGGCAGGGACTGTCTCATGTATGCTGACTACCTCTTGTAGGTTAGGTTAGCTGTGCAGCACTGCATGCATGGCGCTTTAGAAGTCCTAAATAGTAGTAGTAATAGTACCTCCTTTTAGCAGGTCGCAGCTCCCGGCAGGTCAGTAACAGTTCCTTACAGCCGCCGAAGTGAAGAGCATTGTTTCCTTCACTTCGGCAGCTGTCCCGGTACTCAGCAATTGTTTCCTTCACTTCGGCAGTGTCCCTGTACTCAGCATGCCTGCGATCTTCATTACAACACAGCTGCCGAAGTGAAGGAAACAAAGCTCTTCACTTTGGCAGCTGTAAGGAGCTGTTACTGACCTGCCAGGAGCTGCGACCTGATAAAAGGAGGTGAAGTCTGCCGCGGGGCTCTTTGGGGAAGGGGGGGGGGGACTTTGGCTTGAAATGGGCTGAGTCGGGGAAGGGAGCTGAGTTGGAGGAGGGAGCTAAAATTGTAAATGTGCTGAGTGGGGGGGGAGAGAGCTAGGATTGGAAATGGGCTGAGTGGGGGGGGGGTGGCTCAGACTGCAAGACTAGAAAAGGGGACTGTTACTTCTGGAGAGAGATCTGCAACTGTGAGTATATACTTCTGGGAATTTTCCGAAAGGAATTCTTTGTATTTATTTATTTATTTATAGACTCTTATATACCGCACTATTAAGCATCAGCGCGGTTCACAAAAAACAGTGAGATACACAATTCAACAGTACTTTGTGTATTAAAGCTAATTAATCTGTGAACCCACTATTTTTTGTTAAATCAGTCAGGGCCTAGTAGCAGCAGTTTAAGCTTACATTTAAAACACAGAAGAGAGCTTTCTGGTTAAATTTCATACCCAGCAGAGAGCTTGTAGTTTAAATTTAATAGTCATTCAGGGCCTAGCATCAGCAAAGTACTTTTATTTTAAATTTAAAACACAGAAGAGAGCTTTCTGGTTAAATTTAGAACCCAGCAGAGAGCTTGTAGTTTAAATTTCATAATAAGTTAGAGCCTAGCAGCAGCAAGAGCTATAATTTAAATCAAATAAGAATATAGATTAGCACAAAAGGCAAAACAGGGTCAGTACTCTTTGAGCAGCAAATAGTCTTCTAGAGACCTTTACAAAGAGGCCTTCTACCTAGGGGGCAAGAGACCTGTGAAACTTTTTTCAATAGGTGTAAACACCAGGTGGCAGATCAAAAGGCCATTTTGAAAGACTCAGCCAAGAAAGAACTGTTAATCATCCAGAAAGTTGGTCACAGCTTACCTCAGCAGCACAGGCATAAATAGCTCAACCAGAGCTCTGTGAGCCTCAGTCTTGAAAGACTAGAAAAGGGGACTGTTACTTCTGGAGAGAGATCTGCAACTGTGAGTATATACTTCTGGGAATTTTCTGAAAGGAATTCTTTGTATTAAAGCTAATTAATCTGTGAACCCACTATTTTTTGTTAAATCAGTCAGGACCTAGTAGCAGCAGTTTAAGTTTACATTTAAAACACAGAAGAGAGCTTTCTGGTTAAGTCTCATACCCAGCAGAGAGCTTGTAGTTTAAATTTAATAGTCATTCAGGGCCTAGCATCAGCAAAGTACTTTTAGTTTAAATTTAAAACACAGAAGAGAGCGTTCTGGTTAAATTTAGAACCCAGCAGAGAGCTTGTAGTTTAAATTTAATAGTCATTCAGGGCCTAGCATCAGCAAAGTACTTTTATTTTAAATTTAAAACACAGAAGAGAGCGTTCTGGTTAAATTTAGAACCCAGCAGAGAGCTTGTAGTTTAAATTTAATAGTCACTCAGGACCTAGCATCAGCAAAATACTTTTAGAGGTATGTTTACTAAAACCCCGGTAAAGTGCGTGCCGCGGTAGTGTGCGTGTGCCATATAAGGAGTGGGCGTTCCGTCTTGAAAAAGAAAAGCCGGAATTTACATATGCGGTAAGGTGCGCGGCGCCCATGTGCGCCCCGCACCTTAGCGCATGAGATAGCTGCGTCGGAGGCATAAGTGGTGCGCTGAAGTAAAAGAAAGCAAAGCAGAGCCACAGCACAATGGTTATGACATTGACCAACGGTGCAGAGATCAGAAGTTCAATCCCCCACAGTGCCCAATGAAGACAACTGGCTGAGGTGTTAATTTATGAGGCACAGAAATACTGGGCGTCATAAGGCGGCGCGCTAATGCTTTTGGCGGCATATTAATACTGGGCGGCATAAGGCGGCGTGCTGATGTTTATGGAGGCATTATAATACTGGGCAGTATAAGTGGCGCGCTGATGTGCAGGAAGAAAAGCAGAGCCACAGCCCAATGGTTAAGGCACTTACCAATGATGCAGGGATCAGGGGTTCAATCCCCCACAGTGCCCAATGGAGACAGCTGGCTGAGGCATTATTTTAGGAGGCATTTAAATGATGGGCGGTATAAGGCGGCACGCTGATGTTTTAGGAGGCTTTTTAATACTGGGCGGCATAAGGCGGCGCGCTGATGTGCAATCATCTCTAATACCTGAAGATTGGAGGATCGCCAATGTAACACCAATTTTTAAAAAGGGTTCCAGGGGTGATCCGGGAAACTACAGACCGGTGAGCCTGACGTCAGTACCGGAAAAAATGGTAGAAACCATCATAAAGAATAAAATTACTCAGCATGTAGATAGTCACAACCTAATGGGAGACAGCCAACATGGCTCTAGACAAGGAAGATCTTGTCTTACTAATCTGTTATGTTTTTTTGAAGGAGTGAATAAACAGGTGGACAAAGGTGAGTCGGTTGATATTGTGTATCTGGACTTTCAGAAAGCCTTTGACAAGGTCCCTCATCAGAGACTTTTGGCAAAACTAAAGAGTCATGGGATAGGAGGCAGTGTACTATTGTGGATCAGGAACTGGTTAAAAGATAGAAAGCAGAGGGTAGGGCTAAATGGCCAATTTTCCCAATGGAGAAAGGTGAATAGTGGTGTACCCCAGGGATCTGTGCTGGGTGCGCTGCTTTTTGACATATTCATAAATGACCTGGAAAGTGGAATAACGAGTGAGGTTATCAAATTTGCAGATGACACAAAACTATTTGAAGTTGTTAAAACCGAAGAGGATTGTGAAAAATTGCAAGAGGATCTTGATAAATTGGAAGACTGGGCATCAAAATGGCAGATGAAATTTAATGTGGACAAGTGCAAAGTTATGCACCTAGGGAAGAACAACCCAAACTATGGTTACACGATGCAAGGTTCCACATTAGGAACCACCACCCAGGAAAAAGATTTAGGCGTCATTGTGGATACCATGTTAAAACCCTCGGCACAGTGTGCAGTGGCGGCCAAGAGAGCAAATAGAATGCTAGGTATGATAAGGAAAGGAATGGAAAATAAAACAAAAGATATTATAATGCCCCTATATCGTTCCATGGTGAGACCGCACCTTGAATATTGTGTGCAATTCTGGTCGCCGTATCTTAAAAAGGATATAGCGATTTTAGAAAAGGTGCAGAGAAGAGCCACCAAAATGGTAAAGGGGATGGAAGAATACTCCTATGAAGAAAGGCTAAAAAGGTTAGGGCTCTTTAACCTGGAAAAGAGACGGCTGAGGGGAGATATGATAGAAGTCTATAAATTAATGAATGGAGTGGAACGGGTAAACGTAGATCGATTGTTCACCTTATCAGAATATAGAAAGACTAGAGGACATGCAATGAAGCTACAGGGTAAACTATTTAAGACTAATAAAAGAAAATATTTTTTCACTCAACGTGTAATCAAACTCTGGAATTTGTTACCGGAGGATGTAGTAAAGGCTGTTAGTGTAGCTGGGTTTAAAAAAGGTTTGGACAAGTTCCTGGAGGAAAGGTCCATAAACCATTATTAAGAAGTGACCGAAGATATCAATGCTTGACCCAGTACAAGCATTGTGGAACTTGTGTCTCTTGGGGAAACTGCTAGGTACATATGACCTAGATTGGCCACTGTTGGAAACAGAATACTGGGCTTGATGGACCTTGGTCTGACCCAGTATGGCATATCTTATGTTCTTATGTTCAGAGCCACAGCACAATGGTTAAGACACTGACCAATGGTGCAGGGATCAGGGGTTAAAGTGCCCAATGAAAAAGGCTGGCTGAGGCATAACATATTAAGGGGAAGATTGCTCTAGGAGGCATTTTAATTATCACTACTAGCAAACGCACTCCCAAAGCGTGTTAACATAAGGTGCCCATAAGGCACATTTTAAAGTGCACTGTCAGCCAAGGCACTCTAGAATGGTGCTTATAGGGCGCTTTAGAGGGTGCCGTATGAGGTACCGGAAGGTCAGTGTACTGTTTTTTATGGCAGCACTGTGCAGTTTAAGGAATGAAAAGCATAAGTAGGTGCGCTGACAGGCAAGTAGGAGCAGCAGTGGAGCACAATGGTTAAGGCAATGATTGCTGATACAGGGGTCATGAGTTTGCTTCCCAGTGTGCCTAATACGTAAGGCTGGCTGTGGCATCAGCTTTGCATTATACATATTTTGTCCTGCAGCACTTTAATTTTATGTTATTAATTGCTGCCAGCAAACACGCCATCACGTGCCGTAATTGAAGGTGCCGTATAAGGCACCATATAAGGCACTCCATAGGGCACATTAGAAATTGCACTGTCCGCCACAGCACCCTAAAATGTCCCCTATAGGGCACCCTATAGGTTGCGTCACAGGATATTGTATTAGTGCACCTTATATGGACGGGAACCATAAGGTGCCCTATAGGGCGCCCTATAAAGCACCCTCAGAGGCACCTTATGGGTACAGTACGCTGAGGGTGTTTTTGCTGGCATCAAAATATGTACATTAAATAAAATGCTTTGGATAACCCTATCAAATAACCCCACTGTGGGTTTGAACCCATGACCTCTGGTTTCAGAGGCAGTGAAGTAACTATTGGGCTACGGCTCTATAACTGCTAGCAAGCCCCTGGCTGGCTGCAGAGAGCATGCACGTCACCACACAGACAGTCTGCTGTGGTCACCAGGATAGGGTTAGCCCACCCATACCCATGATGCACTGCACATGCAAATCAGCTGTCCACAGATTAACACAAGATGGGCAATGCACCCCCACAGCACTTCGGCCCGGTAGAGGGAAGTGACCATGTGCACCCACACACCACCTCGGCCTGGTAGGGGGTACTGACCGTGTGTTTTACTGGCACAGAGTAGCTACACACCATCACATTGTGCGGGTACTGTGCTCACCCTGAGGGTGCAATGAGGCACCCAGGACCAGGTCCACAACACCTTCCATGACTGAAAGAGGCCATGCTAGAGGTCCAAAGCAGTGTTAATGTGTGAGTTAGGTAGTTCCTGCACAAACAACTTGGATATCTCTGTCTGACACAGTCAGGTGTAGCCCCTATGGACCCATAGGTGGGCCATGTACCACCACCACCCCCCTCCCCTAGGGCTGAGGGTGGCAAACAGGGTCTCCTATCAATAAATCCACATTCTACCTCCCTGCAAAGGTGGCAGTAGAGAGGTCCATCAACCCCAGTCCTGCTGAGGAGCAGACACCCCACAGGGCAGTCAATGCAGCTCTATACACATTCATAACACAATAGCAAACAGATATTAGGCCTGGATATGGTGAGCTGCACCCCACCACCTTCTGATATTCTCCTGCATCAAATCATCAGCCACTGCACCCTGCAAGCTGCTCCATCACAACACATACCAGCTGCAAACTGTGTGCTAGTTAGTCCACAGTGCATGTTCCCAGTGGAGATGCATGCACCCAGAACTGGGATGTCAGCATACACAGCAAGCAGATAAATCAGTGACTGGGCCCCAAAAGAAAACCCATATCTATCACATAAGAGAAATACTATATAGCACTATGGGGGTGCCTAGCCATGCTGTGGTCACTGCACAGTCAGGGTGAGAGTGATCTCTCAGCAGGACATACTGAGGTCACCCTGTCTGTGTAGGTGGTGGCCGGGCACTAAAATGTCCCAGTCAGTGCCCTATGCCCTGTGCAGATGCACCCTGGCCAGGCCACCCTGTCCGGCCTATACCCATGGTACCTTGCTCCTCATTATGCACATTGGCAGCCCAATACTGGCAACATTGCTGGCAGGGTGGGCTGTGGAAGGTGTTTGCAGCCACCACACACTGGATAGGCAGACAGCCACCCCCACACCTATGCCAGCATTGTGCTACTATAGAGGAGTCCAGCAGCCATACCCACCACACCAGTCCTGGGCACAGTACAGGCATGGATATGGTACGCACTACTGTTGGGGGTCACTCCCCAGGGTGGTAAACACTGTCAGAGACCAGACCTGCAGCGCACACCGCAGACATCACAATGATTGTTATGGTGGAGATCAATGAGCAAAATGTGCTTAACGTAGGAATTGATATCTGCCAGTTATCATGGGCAACGTTTGATAGCTGTGTACCATATACCCAGGTGTAGGGTGGCAGTGCTAAGGTATGCAACTGCTAGTATTGGGAGACACAGGCAGGGCCCAATGTCCTGCCTCTCCATGAGGCATTGGCCAATGGGGCCTGTGGGGGTGTGTGTGGGTGTGTCTGGCCCTGTTGGCTGCTGCTTTACGGCAGAGTGTCCCAACTCCAGTCCTGGTGTTCCAACCACTGTTCGGGTTTTCATGCTGTCCCTCATAGATATGCATGAGCTACATCAGCATACCATGGGGGTGGTGCATAGATATGCAGCACAGGCATCTTTATTAGAGGCAGCATGGATCCTGAATGGTGTGGGGCCCTCCAGGACTGCATTTGGGAGACTCTGCTCTAGGTAATGCGGCTGTTTATGGTGTCTGTGTTTGGTGTGGTAAAATATAGGCGTATGAACCATGCGTATGTTCTCAGCAATAAAGGTTTGTCCGTACTATCATGGTTTAGTTGTAGGAAAAATATGTGGACTGGATTGGCAGTAGCCCCAGCTGGGCTTTGAGCCTGTGACCTTCTGCTCCAGCACACACTGTCTGTGTACACTGCACCACTGTGTTGCCACAGATATGCTATGTTCCCTGGGGAGTCCATGACTGTACATCCGACAGAGCCTGTCTGTTGCGGTGGACCGTGCCAGCCTGCACAGGCCTAGGCCACTGTCTGCTGTGGTTTGCGGCCACTGCCTTCTCCACCACCTGTACCCTTCCTCCAACATGCAGACATGTCCCTATCTGGGAAAAAGCATATGACCTGATTGAGTTGTAGCACTCCAGGACTGAATTTGGGGGACTTGGCTGTAGGAAATGCCCATTGTTATGGTTTTTGTGCGGTGTAGGGTAAAATATAGGTGTTGGAACTATGCTTATGTTCTCTGCAATAAAGGAGTGTCTGTACTATCACTGTTTAGTGGTGGGTAAAACTATGGGGACTGGGTTGGCAGGAGCCCAAGCTGGGATTTGAACCTGTGATCCTCTGGTCTTACAGGCACTGGCTGTGTCTGTTGCACCACACTGTGGCCACAGATATGATGCAGTCTCTGGAGATAGGAAACCTGGTCGCACGAGTCAGACACCCTGCTCTGCACAGTTTTACTGTGGGCTCGTTTACCTTGTATGGGGACAAAGGTGCAAATAAACCTCACAAATGCCCTCCAAAAAAGGGGAAGAAAACCAAAACCAAGCTGCGCAACAGTGATATCAATGGGCAACCTGGAAAACACTCCCAGGAAAGCTCCATTAAAATGCAGTTCTTTTGAATGAGTCTACGGAGCGTAGACCCTTCCAAAAATCATTTCTTTTTTTTGGAGCTTTCCTGTGAGTGTTTTTTATGGTTGCCCATTAATATCACTGTTGCCCAGCTGGATTATAATTTATTTGGAATTTGTTGTGGTCATTTGCAATTTATATTTGCTGTTTTGTTCTGGGCACATGTATCACACTGCTCACGTTTTGCATGTTTCCCCGGTTTTGCTGTCCATTGCTGACGGAAATGGTTTCTCTTCCCTTTAAATCGGCTTTAACGCGAGGTTTTCACTTGCGGTATTTTTTTGCCAAAATTCAGCCACGCTCCTGTGCGGGGAGCCTCTCCCCTCCCACTCTCCACCCATTGACCTCGTCCCTCCGCCCCTCGGGGGCCTTCCTCCGCCCTCCGTACGCCTTTCCCCGCATCTATCGCACATCAGCGCCCCGCACACGTGCGCGGGCCCGTTAGTGTGACATGCACGTATACGGGGCACTTAAGAGCACTTAAGTGCATCATTAGCGTACGCTACTGTGCGCCGCGCACGTGGGCGCGGTTTAGTAAACATACCCCTTAGTTTAAATGTAAAACACAGAAGAGAGATTTCTGGTTAAATTTAGAACCCAGCAGAGAGCTTGTAGTTTAAATTTCATAATAAGTTAGAGCCTAGCAGCAGCAAAGAGCTATAATTTAAATCAAATAAGAATATAGCTTACCTCAGCAGCATAGGACTGGTTACTGTATAGCAGCCCTCTTTTAATAAGTGTTATTTCTCTCCCTCCCTCCCCACACCCACCCACCCCTGGAATAATCGTAGCTTTAGAGGTACTTACACATTTTAACAGAGAGGAGGTGCTCTCAGGTGAAGCTCGTTACCCAAATCAGTCATACACTAAGGACCTGAGATTAATTAAGCTTCAGGTGAACAAGGTATATTAAACGTATTAGGTACAGTTTTATTGGCAAAGATCTAAACAAAAACTTAAAACTAAGATGCAAACAGCAGTCCAGCAGCGAGATGGGGGCTTTCCAGTCTTTTGCATTGAGTGTCACATGTATGATTTTCTCCCAGTTGGTGAGAGGTCTTACGTGTGCACTAGGTGCAAGGAGCTCTTTGCTCTCAGGGAACAAGTCCGGTCTCTAGAGGCTAGAGTAGCAGACTTGGAAAACATAAGACAGACAGAGAGGTACATAGACGAGACCTACAGGGATATAGTCCTGAAGCCCCACCTCCAGTCTGGCAGCATCCCTGTTGCCATGGAGGAGAGAGGTCACGTGACAGGAGAGCATCACCCTGGTGTGGCAGGAAGTGATCCTGTAACTAGGACCTGTCCTCCAGGTGATGTAAAACCCTCTCGCACCGAGGACGTTTCTCCAGGGCCATGTGCCCATGAGGGAAGGGTTAGGACAGCCGTTATAGTTGGTGATTCGATCATTAGGCATGTAGATAGCTGGGTGGCTGGTGGACGTGAGGATCGCCTGGTAACATGCGTGCCTGGTGCGAAGGTAGCGGACCTCACACGCCACCTAGATAAGGTCTTAGATAGTGCTGGGGAGGAGTCTGCTGTCTTGGTACATGTTGGTACCAATGACATAGGAAAATTTGGTAGGGAGGTTCTAGAGGCTAAATTTAGGCTTTTAGGTAGGAAGTTGAAATCCATAACTTCCAGGGTAGCGTCCTCCGAAATGCTTCCCGTTCCACGTGCAGGACCCAAAAGGCAGGCAGAGCTCCAGAGTCTCAATGCGTGGATGAGACAATGGTGCAGAGATGAGGGTTTTGGATTTGTTAGGAACTGGGGAACATTCTGGGGAAAGGAGGGGCTCTTCCGAAGGGATGGCTTCACCTTAACCAGGATGGAACCAGGCTGCTGGCATTAACCTTTAAAAAGGAGATAGAGCAGCTTTTAAACTAGATAATAGGGGAAAGCCACCAGTCGCCCAAGAGCAGATGGTTCGGAAGAATGCATCCTTGAAGGATACTACCAAAAGCAGAGAGGTTCCAAAAAGAGCAAAGTAGCCCAAATGCCCTCAAGTATGGAGCAGACAGAGCTTAAAGATCCCAAATTACCCATGTCTACCAATAGCCAAATTAATATGAATAAAATACAGTTTCTAAAATGCTTGTATGCAAATGATAGAAGTCTAAAAAATAAGAAGGGAGAGTTAGAATATATAGCACTAAATGAGAGGTTAGATATGATTGGAATATCAGAGACATAGTGGAAGGAGGACAACCAGTGGGACACTGTGATACCTGGGTACAAACTATATCGTAATGATAGAGCTGATCAAATTGGTGGAGGGGTTGCGCTCTATGTTAGAGAGGGCATTCAGTCAGAAAGGATTAAAGTTTTGCAGGAAACAAAATTTGCTGTAGAATCTCTATGGATTGAAATTCCATGTAAATAGGGGAAGGCGATGGCAGTGGGGGTGTACTATCGACCACCGGGCTAGAATGAACAAATGGATGATGAAATGCTCAAAGAAATCAAGGAAGCTAACAAAAGTTTCAGCGCAGTAATAATAATGGGTGATTTCAATTACCCCGGTATCGACTGGGTCAGTGTCACGGCAGGACATGCTAGGGAGATAAAGTTCCTAGATAACATAAATGACTGCTTCTTGGAGCAGCTGGTTCATGAACCGACCAGAGGGGAAGCCATATTAGACCTAATCCTTAGTGGAACACCAGATCTAGTGCAAGAGATAAGGTTGTTGGGGCCCCTTGGCAATTGATCATAGCATGATCGCCTTTGATTTAATTAGTGGAGGAGGGATAGTAAGGAAATCCACAGTACTACCTTTTAACTTTCGAAAGGGAGACTATGATAAAATGAGAAAAACAGTCAAGAAAAAACTAAAAGGAGCAGCTGCAAAGGTTAAAGACTTACATCAAGCTTGGGTGTTATTGAAAAATACTATCTTGCAAGCCCAGGCCAGCTGTATTCCACGCTTTAAGAAAAGTGGAAGGAAGTAAAAAAAACTGCCAGCATGGTTTAAAGGTGAGGTCAAAGAGGCTGTTGTTGCCAAAAAAGCATCTTTCAGGAAATGGAAAAAAGAGCCAAACGACGAAACCTGGAAACAGCACAAGCACTGGCAAGTAGGCAAAGGGAGAATTTGAGAAGAAGCTTGCTTCGGAAGCAAAAATGTGAAATAAAGACTTTTTCAAGTACATTCGTAGCAAAAAACCTCTGAGAGAGTCAGTTGGTCCATTAGATGATGGAGGGGTTAAAGGGGCACTAAAAGGTGACAAGGTGATAACGGAGAGACTGAATGAATTCTTTGCTTCTGTCTTTACTGAGGAAGATGTAGGGATGTTACCCATGACTGAAGTGGTATTTAAAGAAGTGGAAGAATTGAAGGAAATATCGATACATTGGGAAGATGTATTACAACTATTAGATAAACTGAAGAGTAGCAAATCACCTGGGCCGGATGGTATACATCCAAGGGTGTTGAAAGAACTGAAATATGAGATTGCATACCTGCTTTTAGTAACCTGTGAACTTTCATTAAAGTCATCTTTAATACCTGAAGATTGAAGGATCGCCATTGTAACACCAATTTTTAAAAAGTGCTCCAGGGATGATCCGGGAAACTACAGACCAGTGAGCCTGATGTCAGTACTGGGAAAAATGGTAGAAACCATCATAAAGAATAAAATTACTCAGCATGTAGATACTGCAACGCCTCCACTTGGGCCCAAGGGCTTACAAGCTGGAAACAGCCTTATGTGTCCTTCTTGAATAAAGTTCCCTTTGTTGTCACCAGGGTATTCTGGGACTTGTAGTGATTTTTTTACTCTTGAAAGACAAATGTAGTTGAGTCGGTGGTTGTAAGGCAGCAAGAAAATATATTGTGGGGATTTCCAGGACATTCAAAGTTCAGTACACAACAAAGGCAGAAGGATACATCTCCAACATAAAGATGAAATCAGGATAATGAGAATGACGTAACAAAACCTTTTCCACTGTTCAGCTGTTCTGCTTCTCTTACACACTCACACCGAGGACTGCCTCATGTGGTCAGTTAACAGCAACACAGGTAAACTTATAACAGCTGTGGTTTTTCTTTTGAAAGCAAACTTCTTCACAGCACTGCTTCTTAACTTCAGCAAGTAACAAAACTCAGTGACACACAGAATTAGCTTTCCTCAGCTCAAAGCACGAACTGCCCTTATTTCCTATGCGGTTTCACAGATTCTCAGTTCCTATTCAACACTGCAGAATCTTCTCTTAGAGATAAAGAACAGTCCATTGGAATGGGGTCACATTCACAATTAGGCAAACAAGTATCTACTTGCATTCCTTCAATAGCATCAGGGCAAACAGTATCTCTCTCAGGATTATAAGCCTTCTCAAACTTTCTTTCAAGAACTCCTGAAATTGGTTCCACAGCAATTCAGCCTGTACAGGCACCTTTAGATTAGAGGAGTGAACCTTTTCCTCAGAAAACAGCTTTCTTAATGCTTCTAGCTTTGGAGTTTCAAAGGCTGTGCTTTTATCAGGGCTATGGCTTTTCTCATATGAAAAACTCTCTACCCACTTCTTAACAGCAGACGGTGAGGATTCAGCTTCCCGACCTTTTGAACTGGCAAATTGTCTTTCTGCTGAATTATCAGTAATGAAACTGCTGGCTTTACCTTGGGGATGTTTCCTCAGACAAACACGGATTTATTTCCTCCTGGGTTCCTCAAGGCTCTGAAATACAGCCTCCTTATGTCCTTCTCCAGTCCCTCTGAGGTAGCTGCTTCTTTGGGAGATTTCCTCTGGCTTTCTCCTCCAGCTAAGCACAGCTTCAGCTTCTCTCTCTTCTCTCTCACCTTTCCAGCTCCAACAGCTGTTCCTGTTCCTTTCTCCACGTCCACCTCTCCTCCGTTCACCTGTGCCTCTGCTTTCTGTTTCTGTCTCCGTATCTGTACCTCCTGTGCCTGTCTCTCCTGTGTTCCTTGAGGCAGTGCTTTTTCCCTTGACTGACTTGCTTTGCTCTGCTCGTGGTTTTAAACACCATTGCCTGCTGGGCATTCCCTGTTCTCTGCACCTGTGTGACCAATCAGCAGGGAAGCCTGTCTCTACCCCTGAGCTAGGGTGTGGCCTGACTTTAGCAGGGAGCTGACTTTGCCTCTTATCTGGCTTGTAATTCCCCTGCATGTGTGCACTGCCATTCACTTCAAAGGGGAATTCAGGATTTTCTTCAAGTTCCATATCTTCCAGAGAGCTTTCGTCACTACAATAATCATGGCTTAATGGGGAGACAGCCAACGTGGCTTTAGAGAAGGAAGATCTTGTCTTACTAATCTGTTATGTTTTTTTGAAGGTGTGAATAATCAGGTGGACAAAGGTGAGTCAGTTGATATAGTGTATCTGGACTTTCAGAAATCCTTTGACAAGGTCCCTCATCAGAGACTTTTGGCAAAACTAAAGAGTTATGGGATAGGAGACACTGTACTATTGTGGATCAGGAACTGGTTAAAAGATAGAAAGCAGAGGGTAGGGCTAAATGGCCAATTTTCCCAATGGAGAAAGGTGAATAGTGGTGTACCCTAGGAATCTATGCTGGGTCCGCTGCTTTTTGACATATTCATAAATGACTTGGAAAGGGGAATAACGAGTGAGGTTATCAAATTTGCAGATGACACAAAACTATTTAAAGTTGTTAAAACCCAAGAGGATTGTGGAAAATTGCAAGAGGATCTTAATAAATTGGAAGACTGGGCATCAAAATGGCAGATGAAATTTAATGTGGACAAGTGCAAAGTTATACACCTAGGGGAAGCACAACCCAAACTATGGTTACAAGATGCATGGTTCCAAATTAGGAACCACCACCCAGGAAAAAGATTTAGGCATCATTGTGGATAACATGTTAAAACCCTTGGCCCAGTGTGCAGTGACGGCCAAGAAAGCAAATAGAATGCTAGGTATCATAAGGAAAGGAATGGAAAATAAAACAAAGGATATTATAATGCCTCTATATCGTTCCATGGTGAGACCGCACCTTGAATATTGTGTGCAATTCTGGTCGCCGTATCTTAAAAGGATATAGCGCAATTAGAAAAGGTTCAGAGAAAAGCCACCAAAATGGTAAAGGGGATGGAAGGATACCCCTATGAAGAAAGGCTAAAACGGTTAGGGCTCTTTAACCTGGAAAAGAGACGGCTGAGGGGAGATATGATAGAAGTCTATAAATTAATGAACGGAGTGGAACGGGTAAACATAGATCGATTGTTTACGTTATCAGAATATAGAAAGACTAGTGGGACATGCAATGAAGAACTATTTAAGACTAATAAAAGAAAATATTTTTTCACTCAACGTGTAATCAAACTCTGGAATTTGTTACCGGAGGATGTAGTAAAGGCTGTTAGTGTAGCTGGGTTTAAAAAAGGTTTGGACAAGTTCCTGGAGGAAAGGTCCATAAACCATTATTAAGAAGGGACCCAGGATATCAATGTTTGACCCAGTACAAGAATTGCGGAACCTGTGTCTTTTGGGGAAACTGCTAGGTACGTATGACCTAGATTGGCCACTGTTGGAAACAGGATACTGGGCTTGATGGACCTTGGGCTAACCCAGTATGGCATATCTTATGTTCTTATGTTCAAATGAGCAGATGGGGAGGACTAGGACTGGAAATGGGCTTTTGGGGGTGTAGGATTGGAAAAGTACTGAATGAGCGGGAGCTTGGACTGGAAATGGGTTGATGTGGGGTCTCGGGCTGGAAATGGGCTGTGGGGAAGCTTGCACTGAAAATGGGCTGATGTGGGGCTGGAATAGGATTATAATTGGTTTATGGGGGGGAGCTAGGTTTGGAAATGGGCTGAGTGGGGGGGCTCAGACTGCAAATGAGCAGATGGGGAGGACTAGGACTGGAAATGGGCTTTTGGGGGTGTAGGATTGGAAATGGACTGAATGAGCGGGAGCTCGGGCTGGAAATGGGCTGATGGGGGAGCTTAGACTGGAAATGGGCTGATGGGGGCTGGAATAGGACTGGAAATGAGCTTATTGGGGGAGGGCTAGGACTGGAAATGAGATGATGGGGGGCTCAGACTGGAAATGGGGAGATGTGGGGCTGGAATAGGATTATAATTGGTTTATGGGAGAGCTAGGATTGCAAATGGGCTGATTGGGGGGGCTAGGACTGGCAATGGGCTAATATGGGGGTGGGAGAATGGAACTAGAAGGGAGCGGATGATGAATGGGGTGGAACTAGGAGCTGCTTTTGGGAAAGGACTAGAAGGGGATGGGGCTGGAGGAATGAGGATGGAGGGAGAAAAGATATTTTGTGTAGGAGGGAAGAAAAATCAACGAGTGGCTGGGTATTGGTAGAGTAAGTGGGGATTGAGGATAGAAGGGATAAATTTGATTGGATAATAAAGGAATAAAAGAGAAATCAGGGAAAGAGCAAAAGGGGAAAGATCAGTATGTTAAAGCAGATGTAGAAGATAGAATGGAAAAAATCTAGAAGAGAAGAAAGGACAAATGGACAGCAGACAATGGAGAATTAGCAGAAGACGGAAGAAACCAGAAGAAAGTGACTGGAGCAATTGCAATTGAAAAATAAAATGCCCAAACAACAAAAGGTAAAAAAATACTTTTTTATTTTGAATTTATTAACTGGAATATGTCAGCTCTGGGAAATGTGTATTGCTAATGTCTTTGCATTTTTGTTTAGTACAAGAGGCAATTAATTTGTAGTGGTGTTGTACATTCCAAGTTTGTCTTTAGGGGTTCCCAATTTATTGTCTTCTGATTTCTAAATTGTGATTCCTTGTTTGGTGATGGTCTATGTTCTGCATGTGTAACTGAGCTGAGTTATTCTGTTTATATAGTTTCTATTTGACAGTTTTCTTTCTTTCTTTTTATACTGTGCTATTTAGAATCAGTGCAGTTTACATGTATACTAACAGGTACTTTGTATTCCCTTGTCCCCGAAGGGCTCACATTCTAAGTGTACCTGAGGCAATGGAGGGTTAAGTGGCTTGCCCAAGGCTACAAGGAATGGCCATGGGATTAGAGACCCCAGTCCCTCTGGCCTGAAGTTGCTTGTCTCCATGCAGGAATTGAACCCCCAGCCTTCTGGCCTGAGGTAACCTGTCCCAACCACTGAGCCACTCCTCCCTTGTGCCACTTGTTCTCTTTCCCCAGTAGATGTGCTGGTATTCTCTGAGATGTATTGGCTTAATATTTGCAGTGTTGCTTTTTGATAGATAGGGTACGGTGCTTTGTGAGTCCTGGTAGTGCTATTATGATATGGCAGGTTTGCTATGCGTTCTGAATGGGCAGTGTTTATAGTATTTCCTAATGTGCCTTACAGTTGGCACTGGAGTACAGTAATGTAGAAATCTGTTAGTCTTTATCCAGACACTCATTAAGAGGCATGTTAACATTATGGTAATATGTATGCAAATTAGGCTTTTAATGCAAATGAGGCCCCGCAATGAGTCTTTGCACATGACCCGCACCCCCCTTGGGCCGCCCCTGCCCCCTATCACATACTCCCAACACATAAACGTTGCTGCCCCAAAACTCCACTATCCAAAAAGCACATACTCTCCCCCACACACTCAATCCCTCCACTCTTGAACACTCACCTGCACCTCGCAGAACCCACAGACACTCCCATATCCTTCAACATCCCTGAATTTCACCCACCTCATATACACACACACACACACACTTCTGTACCTTCCCCATAGACACAAATATATACACCACACACATACTTGACTTTATAACTACCACTTACCACACCACCCATATACAGTACAATGTGCCATTCTACCAAGACACACTTCACCACAACTCTTTCCACCAAGTACTGCACATAGACATGCCCAAATCTGCCAGTGGAGTAAGAGGAAACACACTTGTGATACTTTGTAAGAGGGTAATTTTACAAGGAGCTGACAAGATTTATGTACAAAAAATGCACATAATCCCTATTTTAGTAATTTACTTGCATAAATGGCAACTTACATGCATAAATAACTTAGGCAATATTCTATAAATAGAAACCTAAATGTGAAGGTGTATGCTTTCATTGTGGGTGTGCACAGGCATGGAGTTCGGGTGGATCATGGATGGGATGCAAAGTTATGCATGCACATTTAAGCGCATTCTTTAGAACTCTAGGGCTGGTGTAAGTGATTGTGCTTTAAATTAATGTGCATACTCCCTCACTTTTGTTATGTTTCATAAAGTCAAGTACATGTGCACTCGGAACAGAGCGCCGCCGGAACACCGCAGCACCCTGACCGGTGTCGGGCGAGGGAACGGGAAGACAAACCCCTCCCCACTCACTGGCCAAAGGCCAATCAGGGCCAAAGAAGGGACTTTAAATCTGGAGCACTATCGGGTGCCCGCGCCTGGTGGGTTCACGCCAGAGGGCCTCTCCAGAGGGCCCTTTGGCGTGGCCCTTAGGCGGGGAACTTAGGCGGCCAGACTATAGTAGTAACCTACTCCTATCTGCCTCTTAATCCAGAAACACCCAAGATCTGCATGAATCCAACAAGTCTCTGAATCTGTACTGCTCACAAGGGACACTGGTAAACTATCTTGCCTTTCCTACCCATATTAATTGTATAGCGACATAAAATCCCGAATTAAAGTACAATGATTATCTAAACTAACTTGAAGTTGAGAGTCTGTGTTAGCCAACGAACTAGTTAAAGTACCCAGTTGCTTGTCTGTACTTTGCATCTTACTGACCACTGTGACATAGCAAGTCCTTCTGGCCCGGTAGAAATGCTTGAAAACCAGGTAGAAAGTGCAGGGCTGCAAGATAAACAAAGGCACATGGCTACCAGTTGTCAGGGAAACAAGGCACGAGAGAAGGAAACACGCCCCTGCTATCAGTTTAGCAAAGAGTCACGGGGAAAGTCTGAACACCTGCTAGGGGGTGGAGCCAGGCCCTACCCAGGAAGGCTGTCTCATAAGGAGGCCCCAGCAGGCAGAGAGAGAGGAGAGAGAGAGGAAAGCAGACTTCCGGTCAGAAGTTGGAAGGAGTTTTCAGCTGAAGGGAGGTCAGAGGCTCCGGCTGAGAGCTATCGAAGGAGCAGACCAGACCAGCTGAAGCATACACGGGATTACAAGCAGCCAGGAAGGCATTTGGAAACTGCCTCACACAGGTTCAGCAGGGAACCAACCGGTATTTTTAAACCTCAGAGGAAGGCCTCCACAGCCAGGTCCCCAGGTAAGCTCAAGGGCTGGGATTACAGGAATCCATGTGAATTTAACAGCCTGGAAGGTTGGGGCTACGGTACTGGCTTTAGGCAATACTTAAACCCTGAATGTATTGAAAGGCTCAGGGTTGGAGAAAAGGGCGCGGCCCTAGAAAGAACTGGTCAAACTAATCCTAGCTCAGAGGTGGAACTTATGGACACAGAACCACCTTGTATGAATTATCCCCAGAGGAAATGGATTGCACGATTACTTTATCTGAACAGATAATATCTTTATGTTAGAAATATAGGGTGAAGCAAATACAAGCTGGCTGTGAGAGAAACAGAGCTGTATGAAATATTGTGCTGAATTTCAACCTGCTGGAAAGAAAATGTTTATTTAACGCTGAAGGAAGCTATTCTTATTTTTGTCCTTTTTGCTGCTAGAGAGCAGATATTTTGTGTTACCTTTTTATCCTTGTGAAGTCCAACCCCGGGAGGGGAAATAAATCCCTTTTTGCTTGCAAACATTCTGAGTCACACTACTCTTCATTTGGACTGGTGGTAAACTACATTTCCCTCCGAGCCTTGCTCCAGGAAGTAGCAGAACATTGGTTTAAAGAAGGAACTTAAACTCCTTAACCCCTACCTACGGGTACTGGAAAGGGGAGGGATCACACCACATCAGAGGTAAACATACATAGACACTGTGGCAGTTAAACGTTTATCTATGCCAGGGGTGGGCAAACATTTTGACTCGAGGGCCGCAATGGGTTCATATATTGGACCCGGGGGCCGGACCAAGAGTAGATGGACGGTGTGTATGTGTGAATTAATATAAATTAAATTTAAATTTGTAACATTAAATGTTTAGATTAATTTAAGGTAGAAAAGCATAAAAAGAGTTATTTTACAAAACCTTTATGCAACTTTCATGCAACTTTCATAAAATAGTACCTTCAATTTTAGTGGGAACAGTGTTGTTGGTCTCCCTTTTTTGTTAAGGCATCAAAGTCAGGAGAAAGCTTTGTTGTTGCAATTCGCAGAATAGATCTGAGGTGTTGGTCAGTTAACTGGGATCTGTGACGGGATTTATTGATGTTCATGACGCTGAACGTCTGCTCACACACGTAGGTCGAGCCAAACAAGGCCAGAATCTTCTGTGCCATCCCCCGGAGGTTTGGAAAACAGTCATCTTTAAGTGAGGCATAGAACTCTTTTAGTGGAAGAGAGTGGAAGTTCTCCTTTAAGATTGCATCAGATTGAAGATCGATTAGTTCCAATTGCACTTCTTGTGGTGCTGTTTCTGGGTCTTGTGACAAGGGACAGGCCACCAGCTGAAGTGACTTTTCAATTTTTTCAAAATCTGAAAACCGACGGCAGAATTCTTCATGCAGGTCATTCAGTGATTTGCTATATTTATTCACATCTTGGATGGCCTTTTCCTGTGTGGCTAGTGTGGGAAAATGAGAGAAGTTTTTCTTTGAAATTTGCCTAGAAAAAAAAAGTCAACTTGGCTTTGAAGGCATTTACATTACTATACATGTCGTGAATATACAGGTCTTTTCCCTGTAGCTTGACGTTAAGCTCATTCATGTGAGAAAAAATGTCAACAGCAAACGCAAAGTCACACAGCCAATTCTTGTCGCTCAGCTCTGGAAAATCATCAGACTTCCCCTTTAACTCCAAAAATGTATCAATCGCTTCTTTAAGATCCCACACTCGTTTAAGCACTTTGCCTAAACTCAACCAGCGGACACGAGAGTGGTAAAGCAAGTCTTGGTGGTCTGCGTCGGTTTCCTCCAGAAATGCAATGAACTGACGGTGCTGAAGTCCCTTTGCTCGTATGCAGTTAACAAGCTTTATAACTGGATTCACAACATGACTAAGCTGTAATACAGATTTACACAAAGATTCTTGGTGTATGATGCAGTGGAGAAAAATAACTTCTTGCTCAGGGTTTTCCTCTTTCACTTTATCCTGAATTCTTTTCAGCAATCCCACATTTTTTCCAGTTAAATTTGGAGATCCATCCGTAGTGACATTAGCAAGTTTACTCCAAGGTAGCTTCATACTCTCGATGACAGCAGACACCCGGTCATACAAATCTTCTCCCCGTGTTTTTCCTTTAAGTGGCTCCATGGCCAAAAACTCCTCTGTTATTTCAAAAACTGTCGCTAATCCCTCGGATAAAAATTAAGAGCTGAGCTGTGTCTTTTATGTCTGTACTTTCGTCCAGTGCTAGCGAATATAATTTAAAGGACTCTGCAATATTATTTAACTTGTTTGTTATGTCTTCATCAATCAGTTCCACACGACGAGTCACTGTCCTGCGTGATAAACTGAGTTTTTCAAACTTGTCTTTGCTCTCTGGACACAAAAGACCTGCGGTCTCTATCATGCATTCTTTCAAAAACTCTCCTTCAGAGAGGGGTTTACTAGCTTTTGCTAATTTGAATGAGAGCATAAAACTTGCTTTGGTACTTGACTCTTGAATCGCAGTTTGTCTGTGAAATAAATTTTGCTGAGCCTGTAATTTAGCCATCAACCTCTGAGCTGTAGACCCCCGTTCTTGGGGCGACTGCTTGCTAGCATAGTTAGCATGCTTCGTGGCAAAATGACGGCTGATATTATATTCTTTGAAAACCGCAACAGTTTCCTGGCATATGAGACATACAGCCATTGATCGGACTTCCGTAAAAAAATATTTTGCTATCCATTCCTTATTAAACACTCTGCATTCACTGTCCACTTTTCTTTTCTTTGCCCCACTCATTTTGGGATTCTGCAATAAAGATCTATAAATAAAAATAGGAGTTAAAAACAGAAATTACTAAACACAACAGAAGAATAATAAAAATTAAAATAAGCAAGTGCAAATAATAGCGTGCAATTGAAGAAGCAGATACCATCACGGACACTAGTCAGAAGGCCTCAGGAGATTACCATATTTTTCACCCTATAAGACGCATCTGCCCATAGGCTGCTTGTTATGTTGGCTAGCGCTTTCTTCTCTTCTAGCTGCATCACAAAATGACTGCCGGGCGCCGCATGGATCGCTCCTCACTAGCAGGCACGCGGAAAGGCAGTTGACGTCATCTGACGTGATGTCAACTCCCTGCCTGCGCCTGCACGTACGGCTCAATCCGTACTCCGAGCTCTGGAGGGCACTTCCATATCCATGGCGCTGTCGGATGATGTCACCAGGTGTGGCTGACTCATCCTGCTTGTCTTAGGAGAATACAGGTTCTCCCTGGACAGCAGGGGGATGGCGCTACGCAATCCCACCCTCTATCTCAACAACTCTATCATGGCTATGTGATTGGGCTGAGTTGGGATCTCTGGCAGCTCTGGAACCCCTACAGTACACATGTTCAAGAAGCTCATGTGGGCTTTTCCTGAGGTTTTTTTCTTTTTTTTTTTTTAGGAAAGCAGCACAATTTGGTATGCCTTGACATGGGATAATGTCACCCAAGCGTTGTGGCTCTACTCCGCTAGAGACCCCTCATTATAGATAAGCAGTCTTGCTTTGACAGCTATGAAATAAAGGTTTCTCAAGCACATATACTGATACTTTTCAGCTGTTACGGAATTTATTAACTGTATATCAGTACAGTATCACAATTAATTTATTGGCTAAAGAATTCCAGTTCCACCAAGATTAGAAAATAACACAAGACGGGATCATGTGGGCTTTTTATGCCCCAGCTGTCATAAGTCCTCCTGCCATAACAGAAGTAGCAAACCCACCCATTTCCCCCTCCCCCCAGGAGCAAAGCCAGGTCCACCTCAATCCATTCACACTGCTCCTTTTTAACTCTCACCAGAAATGTAGTAGATAACTACGTGCCTTCAGGGGCAGGGCCTGCCAATAGGGCTCCCAGACCTTCTGGAAATGGAGCCATGCAATCTCACCCTGTCGCTTGACTTTAATTTGCTCCATCAGCACTAGATCATAAATCACTATCCACAATTGCAAAAGCAAGGGTGGAGCCTCACTCAACCTTTCATGCACTATAGATTTATGACCCAACAGACACACTTTATGTAAAAACACTTGTTCACCCTTCCTTATAGCTGTCACAGATGCAAAATTATTAAATAATAGTAACCGTACTGATAATGGGATCTTGTGCTCAGAGATAGCACTCAAATAGCTGATGGTCTGCTGCCATACCCTTGTATTTTTAGAAGCCAAGATCCCCCCAAAAAGAAGATCAGCTGGTACTACTTCTCCCATCTATCTCAGCCAAGTCAAAACCACCCCCACCATAAAGTCAGTTGAGCACCACGAAAAGCAGAGAAAGTACCAGAGACAGGCATTCCCTCTCCCTGCCTAGCTGGTCTCAGTCCCACGAGGAGGGAGCAGCCTGGCGGGAGAAAGTTGCCAGTTAGAAACTGTAGGGTTCTTTCTCCCGGCTCAGACCATGCCAACCTTTTCATAACGGCGAGTTCACACCGAGCACCTTTCGCTAAATATCCTGTATTATACATTGACTCGGTGTTACATTTAGAAACCAGATACCTTCATGAGCCAGCCAAAACAGCTCTCCACAGACCGTCGAGACCGAGGCCCTCCCTCACGCTGCAGTGCCGGCGGCCGGATAGGGGACCAGGAGAACATGGGCCAGACAATGAACACGCAATCACAAAAATTTTACTTACTGTGCGTTGCTGGCTGGCTTTTTTAAAAGAAGATTCTTAAAGTTTAAATATCTTTGCCGTCAGAGAGTCGTCGCACTCGCGTCGTTGCAGCAAGCAGCAAAGTCCACTTCCACGTGCAGCAGGTGTGCTAAGTCAGTGGGAGGAGTTTTGGATCTACGTCATGCATCATGCCTGCCTGTAGGAATGGCGGCGGCACGTCGACGTCGGGCAGCAAAGCAAACCAGCATGATAGAAAAAATACAAAACAAAAGGGAATTGGATCGCAAGAGCGGGGCTGCCGCCCGGGCTGGTAGAATGGCAGATTAAAGCAGAATGCAGCGGCGCCATAGCGGCAGCAGAACGGAACACTTTTTCTCGGCGTTCAGACAGGCAAGGGCAGCAGCAACAGGAGGGGCCGGATTAAAAGGTCTGCCGGGCCGTATACGGCCCGCGGGCCGTAGTTTGCCCATCCCTGATCTATGCCATTAATAGCTGTCCAAATATCTGCTAGAGTTACCTCACCGGAACCTGGACTCTTAGATACGTCCCTTAATTACCGTTTAGAGATGCTTGAGAATCAGTCGAGGGCCAAGAATTTGCGCTTTCTAAATTTTCCAGTTACCCATTTTCTGTCTCCTGCTATTTTACTTAAGAAATATTTTACTGATGTTTTGAAGTTAGAAGGAAGCATTGAAGTTTTGTATTTGTACTACTTGCCTATACGCTCACCCCCCCCCCCCCCTTACAGGGTGGGGATGATGTTTTTCCTCTAGTAGATGTTACTGCTGGCCAAGACTTAACTGCCTTTTTAGAAGACTCAGCTGATACTATTTCCAAACGTAGCACCCTGATAGCTACTTTTGGTTCAGAATCTGTTAAATTAAATGTTCTTCGTGTTTACTTTAAAAATCGGGAATCCCTTTTTTGTGGCCAGAAGCTGCAGGTCTTCCCGGATGTCAGCAGGGCGACCCAGGCTCGGCGCAAGCAGTTCCTGGGGTTAAAATCATCTGTGTTGGCTATTGGAGCATGCTTTTATTTAAAATTTCCTTGTAGATGTGTGATTACCTTTGAGGGTCAGTCCTTTGTGTTCATGGACGTGGCCCAGCTTAAGTCTTTCTTGAATCAGAAAAAGGTGGTAAAGGATTCGGGTGGTGAGATTTCTGGTCCTTCATAATGGAGTTAGTTTACTTCTGATTTCCTTATTTTTTTTGGTTTGTACAATGGGTATTTGCTCTCCCTTGATGTGTTATGGTTATGTGATGTATAATTTTCTTCTTGAGTATTGTTAAAATGTGTAGGATTGAATTGCTTTAATGTTGTGTTGTTATTCAAGAAATTTAATAAATAAAAATTAAAAAAAAAAAATTGTATAGCAAATTCTTGCTAAAACGCTTAATAGTTGCTACGTATCTAGTAAACAAATGATACATCATCTGCTGTTCCTAATATCTGTAAGTTGCTTTTGGTTTAGGAACCTGCTATACTTGTAGCTCAACTCACATTTCTCGTAAGGCCACAGGAGGCTGCATCTCCACGCATAATCTTATGCAATAATGGACACACTGCAATCCTAAGACCTAAACATAGTCATTGATAGCAAATCTGTACCAATTTCAATGTAATAGCAAGTAACCTGTCTGTATCTGCAGCATCCTTAATGTCATACAACTTCACCTATTGTAACTACTTGTATGATTGCATGTGTTTTAAAGCCTAATCCACCTTCTAGAAGCATTGCCCTGCATTCCACACTAACTAAATACTTCCTTACTCACTACATATAATATTACTCTCCGGCAAAAACACTTCAATAAAGGAACTACATTCATGACAAAATATCAAATTGCCCAAACCAGATACACTCAGATAATCACACAATCTAGTCATGAAAAGTGTCATACCCCGCCCTCTGCCTTAGGCTTGGAGGGTTGGGGTTGCCATAATTTATCTCTATTGAAGGTTAAATTAACTAACTTTCCTCTCGTGATGCATGCTGGGAAAAGTAGTTTTCCTTCTGATAGAAAATAGTCATGAAGCCAGGGTTATAGGCAAAACTATAACAAAGTTTATTTCTCCCAAATGCAAATGTTCAAAGTAAGTTGCATCAGGATACTTCTCCAGTATTTGTTCAAAAAGGTTCTTTATATAAGTGTGCTGGCTGAGCTTTTACATTCATTCTATCCAAATGCAGCTGCTTCTCACACATACAGCAAAAGAACAAAAATTGGCAGCTTCCTTACCAAAGAAAATATCTTCTTTTCTTTAGGTTACACTCAGCTTATACTATACAGTTTAGCAAAGGCTTTCAATACTGTCTGCAAAGCATAAAGCACAATCCATAGGTTGTTCTGACTGTAAGGAATCACTCTCCTTAGGGTCCACCTGCATTGCTTCAGGTTCTTGTGCTGCAGTGCCTTGCCAATAACTACTGGCCAATGCCTCAGGGTGTTTTCTCCCTAGAACTCCCTGTGGGTCTTTTAAACACAATAGGGGTAAGCAGTACCTGAGCCTGAGGAAACTCCTCTCTGCAGCTGTGCAGCTATCTCCTGCCAGCTCTGAGGAAACAGTCCCTTGTCTCTTAGCTTAGGTTTCTCCCTGGAGCTCTGCCATGGTTCTCCATTCCAGGCTGGGCTCTGCAGACTTCTGCACTGAGTCTTAGGCACCCACCTCTGAGCTCTCTGAAGCTTTTGTTTCAGTGCTGGGGTTTGAAGGTTTTCCTGCTATTTCTCTCTGAGCACTCCAGACCACCTTCTTGTCCTCTCCCTTTCTGCACTGCTTGCTTCAGTTCCTTTCCTCCACGTGGCTTCCTTCCTCCAGCTACTGTGTTTCCTCCAGCTGTGCTCCCGTCTAGGCTGCTCTCTGTGCTGCTCCCCGTGTTGCTTTCTGTGTTGCTCTCCTGACTCACTCTCCAGCCTTGGTTTATATTCCTGTTCTCTGAGCAGCCTCCCTGACTCTCTAGACAGGTGTTTGTAATCAGTTTCCAAGTCTGTTGCTACATCATCAGGGCTTGGGTGTGTCAGCTTACCTTTTGAATCCCTGTGTTTGTTTTCTCCAGAGAAATGCTGGAACATGTGTTTTTCAGGGCTGTGACCTTTCCTAAAGGTAGAATCATTCTTTTCTTCTACTTCCATGGGCTCACTAGAGTCTTCCTTATCACAAAAGGTTTCAGGCTACCCTTCTCCTCTTCCTCCTAGCTATCCTTCTAATAAAGTCATCTAATGCTACATGTATATGGAATAACTCAATTCCAATCCTCTACAGACCCAGACAACTACTAGAACCTCAATCATGGTATCCCAACTCTCAGAAGAGACCACACCGCCTTATACAGATACAAACAAATGAAGCTACACAGGCACTCTCACCACTTGAACAACAAACCAGAGCAATCAAATGTTCTCTAATAAATGCACGCTCTATCCGCAACAAAATACACACCATAGCAGACTACATCCAAGACCACAAAGTAAAAATCATGTGTATAACTGAATCATGGCTGATCGATGCAGACAATGTACTTCTAAACCAACTCACTCCAGCAACCATGGACTTCCACCACTGTCCCAGAGCTCAACGCAGAGGTGGAGGAACCCTCATCCTCTCCAACAAGCAATTAAACCTGAAGATCACCAACAACTTGTCAACTCCCACACTAAACTCTATAATCCTGGAAAACAAAAACATAATGATAAGCCTAATATATATAGCCCCAACCTCAGACCCTGATGACCTCTCCTATATAACAGAGCTTGCTACAAGATATTCCTACAAGGGGAAACAACCAATAATACTAGGAGATTTCAACTTGAACTCCCTATCCTCAGCGCAAGCTATGTCATTCCTCAACACCTTAAACTCTATGGGCTTCTCACAAATCATTGGTACTCAAACACATGATAATGGAAACACCCTTGGTGTTCATGCCCTCCAAGCTTTCTTCTCACATCAACTACCATGCATCCCCAGTACCCTGGTCTGACCATCACATGATAAACTTCAATTTACCTATCAATCCGCCACGGCCCAGGCACAACTGCTCAAATAACCCCTGATGCTTCAAAGAATTCAACAAAGACACCCTTATTAAACAAATTCTCCCAATGCTAAACAACAAATCCACAGATCTCTCAACGCTTATATCTAACTGGAACGACACTATCTCACCAGCTGCCCTTGCCCCACCTAAGAATAATACATCTCGTAGAGATAACAAAGCCCCATGGTACTCCTCAGATATAAGACAAGAAAACTCACATTACGAAGACTGGAATGAAAATGGCGAAGAACCAAAGACAGATCGCCAAGAGTACAGAGCAAAGCAACAAGAATACAACAAACTGATTCTTTATCTTTATTTATCTTTATTTGTTTCTTTATATACCACCCACACCATGGGTACCAGAGCGGTATACAATAGGCAAAAAAAACAGGGGTCAGAACAAAATCGCTGCAGGAAGAAGAGGGATAGAGGAAACAGAACTCAATTAATGTGATAGGAAAGGGACAGAGGTAGAGAAAGAGAGAGAGTGTACGAGTGGGTTGAGGTCAAACGGATGGACAAACTGAGGTAGACGAGACAGGCCTAAGGAGGGGCCGTGGGGATGGAGGAGGGGGGTGGGAGATCATAGGCCATGAAAAAAAGGTAGGTCTTTAATCCAGTTTTAAATCTGCTAAAGGATAGCTCAAGACAGAGGGCAGGGGGGAGCGAGTTCCAGAGCCTGGGGCCAAGGAAGAAAAAGGCAGAGGAGTGGGTGGATTCAAGGTGGGCAGAAGCTGGAGAGGGAAGAAACATACGGTTGGCATGAATAGAACGTAGGGAACGTTGAGGGACATGAAGACGAATCAGGTCTGAGAGATAGTGAGGGACACCAGTGTGTATTGCCTTATGGACAAATGTGAGGACTTTAAACTGAATCCGGTAGGAGATAGGAAGCCAGTGGAGACTGATAAGAAGGGGAGTGATGTGGTCATAATGGGAAGCATGAGTGAGAAGCCGAGCTGCGGTGTTTTGGATAAGCTGCAGCCTCCGGACTTGATATTGGGGGAGTCCGGCAAAGAAGATATTGCAGTAGTCTAAGCGAGAAAGAGTGAGGGAAAGGAGTAATGTGGTCAATGAAGAGACGGGGAGAAAGGGACGAATGGCACGCAACTGTCTAAGGTAGATGAAAGAACATTGGACTACAGAGGAAATATGTTCGTGGAAGGACAGGGCTGAATCCAGGACAACCCCGAGGTATCGCAAGGAGGGGACAATGGGGATGGGAGAGGAAGAGAGCAGAGGGGAAATAGATGGTATAGGTCCACTGAGGGTGAACCAGATGGCCTGAGACTTAGAGGGGTTGAGATGAAGAAAGTTGGTGGACATCCAGGAGGCAATGGAGGAGAGACAGGAGTTGAGAGGGGAGAGATCAGGTGAGAGTGGGTTGGTGTGATAGAGGAGGAGAATATCCTCCGCGTAGTAATAAGCAGAAACACCAAATTGATGCACCAAAAGAGTGAGGGGGGCAAGGAAGACGTTAAAAGAGGGGCCAAAACAGAACCCTGAGTAACTCCACAAGTAAGTGGGTGAGTGGGAGAGGAAGAGGAACCAGAGATGACAGAGAAAGATCTATTAGTCAGGAAAGAACGGAACCAGTGGAGAACAGAGCCAGAGATCCCAGTGTTGTGGAGACGAGAGAGCAAAGTGCGATGATCGACGAGATCAAAAGCAGAGGAGAGGTCACGGGAAACAGCAATAGAAGCAGAACCATGATCATGTGCAGAGTGAAGTTCATTCATAACAGAAAGAAGAATAGATTCTGTGCTGTGCCCAGGTCGGAAGCCAGACTGACGGGGGTGAAGGGAAAGGGTAGCATCGAGGTGAGAGGAAAGCTAAACAAAGACCAATTTTTCCAAAAGTTTGGAAAGAAATGGGAGGTTGGAGATCGGATGCCAGTTAGCAGGGATGGAGGGATCCAAGGTGGGTTTTTTGAGGATAGACCTGATCAAAGCATGCTTACAGAGAGAAGGGAAAGAGCCGGTGAGGAGACTAGAGTTGAACATGGAAAGGATGAGGGGAACAAGGGCCAAAGAAGACTTGGGGAGCCAGGTGGAAGGGATGGGATCGGAGGGGCAAGTTGTCTTACGGGTGGAAGCAAGAGTCTTGGTCAGCTCTGGGATGGTGATGGGCCGGAAAGATGACCAACAATGAGAAAAGATTTGGCAGGCATGATCAGGGGAGGGGGAGGCTAGTAGGGAGATGGAAGAGGAAGGGGAGAGAGGAGGGGGGCAAGAGGAGAAGGAGGAACGCAGGGTAAGGACCTTATCAGTGAAATGTAAAGCAAGAGGGGCGGGATCTGGAATAGGATGGGGAATAGCTGTGGAAGTAGAAGACCGGGGGTTAGAGAGGGAACATACAGTGGAGTTCTGGACCATAAAAAGCAGCACCATGCAAACATCTTAATGAAGTCACTTAACCGCCCTAGAGAGCTTTTCTCAATAGTCAAAGATCTAACCAGAACACCTCATAACAATGACACAGATCACTTAACCCCTGAATCATATGCAAGATACCTTCAAAGCAAACTCACATGCTTATACAACTTACCAAACATTGCCAGCATCAAAACGAGATTCCTCAAAGAAATGGACAGCGTTTTACTCAATCTCTGAAGAATATTGCACCAACTTACTAAAATCTCTTAATACAACAACTTCACCCCTCAACCCCTGCCCTACCACCTGGATAAAAGCGATGTCTCAAGAACTAGCACCAATGCTACGTAGAAACGTAAATCTTTCCCTCTCACAAGGAATCATGCCACCACAGCTTAAAATCTCCTCTATAAGACCACTCCTAAAGGGCACAGCATCTGACCCAAGCTCACAATCTTCATACTATCCAATATCCACCATACCGCTTCTATCAAAAATAATTGAAAAAAAAGTTCAGCGCCAGCTCCAGGACCATGTAGACTTAAACTTCCCTCTTGACCCACAGCAGCACGGATTCCGAGAATCTCAGGGAGTCGAAACATTATTCACATCTCCGATGAACACAATCCTTAAAGGGATCAAAAATATCAAACAAGGCTTCTTATTCATCTTCATTGATATTTCTGCTACATTTGACTCAATAATACACTCCACACTCTTAGACAGGCTGTCAGAGACTGGAATAAGCGACACCCCACTGACCTGGTTCCGTTCCTACTTATCCGACAGAAGAGCAGAAGTGAAGATAAAGAGCAGCAAATCAAGACCATTCTTGCTAAATCAAGGTCTACCTCAATGCTCAGCATTATCTGCTTTACTCTTCAACATATATATACAGCCAGTCTGCAAAATCATACAGAAACACAACATATATTACCACCTATATGTAGATGATCTTATGATATATTCCACAGTTGACATCACGAACCCAGACTTCTTCACCATCTCCACATGCATGATAGAAACAACCGAATGGCTGGCGCAGCGAAATTTAACAATCAACTACAATAAATCTGAATCTCTTGTAATCACAAGAAACACCTCATTCAACCCTCCAAATAATCTGCTAATTGGAAACTGTCCAATTCCAATCATGAATGAGGTAAGATATCTGGGAGTACATCTAGACCAGAGGCTCAATTTCCAATCTCACATCAACAAAACCATCTCTAAAGTCTACCACAAAATGAAGATACTGCAGATCTTAAGGCCCATATTAGAACAGAACCACTTCAGATCTGTCTGCAAGGCAATAATCACCCTGCAGCTAGACTACAGCAATATGATACTCTATGATCTACCCAAAAGTACAACACATACTCTGCAACTGGCACAAAATACGGCTGCTAGATTAATTACAGGAACAAAGAAACATGAGCATATCACCCCCGTATTAAAAGAACTCCACTGGCTACCCATCCGATCTAGAATTGTATATAAAGCCGTAATGATGGCCTTCAAGATAATAAATAATTGGCCCGCTGAATGCTTAAACGAAATAATCAAAAGAGTCCCAGACACACGATCAAGGAAGAAGTTCCACCAAAACACCATCTCAACTGCTTTCATCCCAACCAACTCTTCCCAAATAATGCTTCACAGGGTATTTGAATATTATACCCCGCCACAATGGAACTCACTCCCACACCACCTAAGAGCTATTACAGTCATCGCTGACTTCAGAAAATATCTAAAAGCCTACCTTTTCACTGAACGCTACAACAACACATAAAGCACACATCACAGGAATTAAATCCCTACTCATCTGTCCCTCCCAATATGATGTCGCCCAAACCAAGTCCCAATCTAATGTATACAGTTGTAACGCTGTAAACAGTTAAATGTAAATAGTTCATTATACTGTTCCATGTAAGACTTGTTCTGTTTCACTGTAAACCACTTTGATAAGACTGAAAAGCGGTATATAAAAAAAAAATGTTAAATAAATAAAAATAATTTTATAAAACAGATGAGAAATACATGTACAAAAACACACATAAATCTAGGTGTGGCCTACAAAATTATCCTCCATGTATGCACTTATCAAATGCATTCTATGCCCTCTTGTTCCACATGCTTCAAGTGCATTATTAAGAAACCTGCAAGGACCATTGGGACCACCATATCGACTTTGGACCCATCAGACCCCAACACATACTCTAAAGCTGGATGATCAGCTACATACAGTTTGCTCCTAAAAGCAAATGTAAATTCTCTCTTTCAGTATACTTTTCAAAAAGAAACATAGGGGTATGTTTACTAAAACCCTGTTAGGTGCGCGCCGCGCTATTGTGCGGGATGCCATATAAGGAGTGGGCGTTTCAGTCAGAAAAAAGCAAAACCGGGATTAATCATGCGCTAATGTGCGCTGCGCTCATGTGCGCCGCGCACATTAGCGCATGAGAAACCTGCACGTGAAGCATAAGTGGCGCGCTGATGTGCCAGCATAGGAACAGAGCCACAGTACAATGGTTAAGACACTGACCGGTGATGCAGGAATCATGGGTTCAATCCCCCACTGTGACAAATGAAGAAGGCTGGCTGAGGCATTACCTATTATGGGGAAGATTGCTTTAGGAGGCATTTTATTTATATTTTAATTACTTCTACTAGCAAACGCACTCTCAAAGCGTGTTAACATAAGGCGCCCCATAAGGCACATTTTAAAGTGCACTGTCCGCCAAGGCACCTTAAAATGTTGCTTATAGGGCACTTTATAGAGTGCTGTATGAGGTACCGCAAGGTCACAGCACTGTTTTTGATGGCAGCACTGTGCAGTTTAAGGAATGAAAATCATAAGTAGGTGCACTAAAATGCAAGGAGGAGCAGCAGTGTAGCACAATGGTTAAGACACTGACCAATGATGCAAGAGTCATGGGTTCAATCCCCCACTGTGCCTAATGAAGAAGGCTGGCTGAGGCATTGCCTGTTATAGGTAATAGTGCTGTAGGGGGCATTTTATTTTTATTTTAATTAGTGCTGCCAGCAAACACACCCTCAAAGTATTGTAACATAAGGTGCTGCATAAGGCATCTCATAGGGTACCCCAAAGCAGAATAGCAGTGTAGCACAATGGTTAAAGCACTGACCCCTGATACAGGGGTCATGAGTTTGCTCCCCAGTGTGCCTAATACATAAGGCTGGCTGAAGCATCAGCTTTGTAATGTACATATTGTTTCCTGCAGCACTTCATTTGTATTTTATTAATTGCTGCCAGCAAACACGCCCTCACGTGCCGTAACTGAAGGTGCCGCATAAGGCACCCTATAAGGCACTCCATAGGGCACATTATAAAGTGCACTGTCCACCACGGCACCCTAAAAGGTCCCCTATAGGGCACCCTATAAGTCGCTCCACAGGATAACGTATAGTGCACCTTATATGGACGGTAACCATAAGGTGCCCTATAGGGCACCCTATAAAGCGCCCTCTGAGGCACCTTATGGGCAGGGCTGGCCCATCCATTGAGCGAGAATGTTTTTTGCACAGGGCCCCACGTTTCAGGGGGCCCCGCGCAAAAAACATTCTGATCTAAAAGTAAAATTTAAAAAAAAAAAAACTGTCTGCTGCCGCTGCCGGGGCCGCCGCGGCAAAATCGAGTGTGCCGCGGGGCCCCCCCTGCCCAGCAGAGCCTGCCCTCCCCTGTTTCACCTCTCTTTACAGCTGCAGTCAGTCACACGCGCCGGCTTTCAGAGCGCGAGGGGAGAGTTTCTCCCTCGCTGCTCTGTTAAGCCCGCGGGGGCTGATGGGCAGTTCCCATCAGCCCCCGCAGGCTTAACAGAGCCGCGAAAGGGAAACTAGTTCCTTCGCGCTATGAAAGCCAGCACGTGTGACTGACTGCAGCTGTAAAGAGAGGTGATACAGGGGAGGGCAGGCTCTGCTGGGCAGGGGGGGCCCCGCGGCACACTCGATTCTGCCGCGGCGGCCCCGGCAGCGGCAGCAGACAGCTTTCTTTTTAAAAAGTTTTCCCTGGGCTGGGCTGGGCTGGGCTGGGGGGGGGGGGGGTTAGGAGTGGTGCTGGGCTGGGGGATTAGGAGTGGTGATGGGCTATGGGGGGGCTGGCGGGGGGTTAGGAGTGGTGATGGGCTATGGGGGAGCTAAGTCTATATGGGCTGATGGGATTTTGACTGGAAGTGGGTTGATGGGGGGTTAGGACTGGTAATGGGCTATGGGGGGCTTAAACTAAAAATTGGGTGATGGGGGATTAGGACTGGAAATGGGCTGGTGGGATTAGGACTGGGAGTGGGCTATGGGGGGCTAGGACTGGTAATGGGTTAGGGGGTTGCTAGGACTGGAAATGGGCTGGTGGGATTAGGACTGGGAGTAGGCTATGGGGAGCTAGGACTGGTAATGGGTTGGGGGTTGCTAGGACTGGAAATGGGCTGGTGGGATTAGGACTGGGAGTGGGCTATGGGGGGCTAGGACTGGTAATGGGTTGGGGGTTTGCTAGGACTGGAAATGGGCTGGGGGGGTTAAGACTGGAGGTGGGCTGATGGGGTTAGGACTGATAATGGGCTGTGGGCTGTTGGGGGGGGTTAGGACTGGTAATGGGCTATGGGGGGCTAGGACTGGTAATGGGCTATGGGGGGGCTAGGACTGGAAATGGGCTGATGGGGGGGTTAAAACTGGAGGTGGGCTGAGGGGGTTAGGACTGGTAATGGGCTGTGGGCTGATGGGGGATTAGGACTGGTAAGGGGCTATGGGGGGGTTAGGACTGATAATGGGCTATGGGGGGGGGCTAGGACAGGAAATGGGCTGATGGGGAGGGGTTAGGACTTGAGGTGGGCTGATGGGGTTAGGACTGGTAATGGGCTGTGGGCTGTTGGGGGGGGTTAGAACTGGTAATGGGCTATGGGGGGTTAAGACTGGTAATGGGCTGTTGGCTGATGGGGGCTGTCTGGTAATGGGCTATGGGGGGGTTAGGACTGATAATGGGCTATGGGGGGCTAGGACAGGAAATAGGCTGATGGGGAGGGGTTAGGACTTGAGGTGGGCTGATGGGGTTAGGACTGGTAATGGGCTGTGGGCTGATGGGGGGGTTAGGACTGGCAATGGGCTATGGGGGGCTGACTGGAAATGGGTTGATGGGGGGTTTAGGACTGGTAATGGGTTATAGGGGGGGCTTAAACTGAAAATGGGGTGATGGGGGGTTAGGACTGGAAGTGGGTTGATGGGGGGGCTAGGACTGGTATTGGGTTGGGGGGTTGCTAGGACTGGAAATGGGCTGATGGGGGGCTAGGACTGGAAATGGGCTGATGCAGGGACTAGAAGGGAATGGATGCTGGGTGAGGCTGGAACTAGAAGGGAGCTGATGTTGGGGGAGGATTAGAATGGGATGGGGCTGGGAGAGTAAAATGGAGAGGGGAAAAATATTTTGTGTGGGAGGGATAAAAAATCTACAATTGGCCGGGTATTGGGAGAGTAAGTGGGGATTGAGGATGGAGGGGTAAAATTTGAGTGGATGAAATAGGAATGAGGAAAGAGCAAAAGGAGAAAGATTAGTATGTTAAAGCAGATGTAGAGAGAGAATGGAAAAAAACTAGAAGAGAGAAGAAAGGACAAATGGACAGCAGACGATGGAGAGTTAGCAGAAGACACGAAGAAACCAGAAGAAAGTGGCTGGAGCAATTGCAGCTGAAAAAAAATGCACAAAAGGTAGAAAAATATCTCTTTATTTTGAATTTATTAATTGGAATATGTCAGCTCTGGTAAATGTGCATCATTAACGTCTGCGCTTTGTTTAGTACAAGAGCAAATTAATGTATAGTTTCATTTCTACAGTGTTGTACATTCCAAGTTTGGCTTTTGGGATTCCCAGTTTAATTATTGTCTTCCTGTTTCTAAATTGTGATTCCTTGTTTGGTGATGGTCTATGTTCTGCATGTGTAACTGAGCTGAGGTGTTCTGTTTATGTAATTCCTATTTGACATTGCCACTTGTTCTCTTTCCCCAATAGGTCATGTATTGTTGTTGTTCTCTGAAATGTATTGGTTTAATATTTGCATGTTTCCTTTTGATAGGTAGGGTATGGTGCTTTGTGAGTCCTGGTAGTGCTGTTAGGATACGGCGGGTTTGCTATGGGTTCTAAATGGGCAGTGTTTGTAGTAGTTCCTAATGTGTCTGGTGGTTGGCACTGGATTATAGTAATGTAGAAATCTTTTAGTCTTTCTTTATCCATACACTCATGAGGCATGTTTACTAAAAGTTAGTATATGGTAACATTATGCAAATATTTATGCAAATGAGGCCCCTTATGCAAATGAGGCCCCGCACCGAGTCTCTGCACATGGCCCCGCACCCCCCTTGGGCCGCCCCTGCTTATGGGTACAGTACGCAGAGAGTGTTTTTGCTGGCAGCAATAATGTACATTAAAAAGAAATAATGCTTTGGGGAGCCCTATCAAATAACCCCACTGTGGGTTTGAACCCATGACCTCTGGCTTCACAGGCAGTGAAGTAACCATTGGGCTACAGTTCTATAGCTACTAGCAAGTCCCTGGCTGGCTGTAGAGGGACTGCACGTCACCACACAGACAGTCTGCTGTGGTCACCAGGATAGTGTTAGGCCACCCGTACCCATGATGCACTGCACATGCAAATCAGCTGTCCACAGATGAACACAAGATGGGGTATGCACCCCCACAGCACCTCGGCCTGGTAGGGGGAACTGACCATGTCCACCCCCACAGCACCTCGGCCTGGTAGGGGGTACTGACCGTGTGTGTTACTGGCACAGAGTAGCTACACACCGTCACATTGTGCGGGTACTGTGCTCACCCTGAGTGTGCGTTGGGGCGCCCAGCACCAGATCCACAGCACCTTCCATGGTAGAAACAGGCCATGCTGCAGCTCCCCAGCAGTGCTGATGTGTGAGATAGGTAGTTTCTGCAGAAACACCTTGGATATATTTGTCTGTCTCAGTCAGGTGTAGCCCCCATGGATCCCCAGGAGGATCATGTACCACCACTCTCCTTCTCCAGGGCCGAGGGTGGCAAACATGGTCACCCATCAACAGATGCACATTCTATCTCCCTGCAATGGTGGCAGTAGAGGGGACCATCAACCCCAGTCCTGCTGGGGAACAGATACCCTACAGGGCAGCCAATGCAACTCTGTACATATCCATAACACAATAGCAGACAGATATTAGGCCTGGATATGCTAAGCTGCATCCCACCACTACCTGATATTCTCCTGCAGCAAGCCTTCAACCACTGCACCCTGCAAGGCACCCCATCAAGACACATACCAGCTGCAAACAGTCTGCTAGCTAATCCATAGTGCATGTTCCTGGTGGAAATGCATGCACCCAGAACTGGGATGTCAGCATACACAGCAAGCAGATAAATCAGTGACTGGGCCCCAAAAGGAAACCCATATCTATCACATGAGAGAAATACCATATAGCACTATGGGGGTGTCTAGCCATGCTGTGGTCACTGCACAGTCAGGGTGAGAGTGATCTCCCAGCAGGACATACTGAGGTCACCCTGTCTGTGTAGGTGGCAGATGCACTCTGGCCAGGCCACCCTGTCCGGCCTATACCCATGGTACCTTGCTCCTCATTATGCACATTGGCAGCCCAATACTGGCAACATTGCTGGCAGTGTGGACTGTGGAAGGTGTTTGCAGCCACCACACACTGGATAGACAGACAGCCACCCCCACACCTATGCCAGCATTGTGCTACTATAGAGGTGTTCAGCAGCCATACCCACCACACCAGTCCTGGGCACAGTACAGGCATGGATATGGTACGCAATACTGTTGGGGGTCACTCCCCAGGGTGGTAAACACTATCAGAGACCAGACCTGCAGCACACACCACAGACATCAGAATTATTGTTATTGTTAGTTGGGGTACAAATTGTTCTTACGTAAGGGCTGATGTTATGCCATGCGTTTTTAAATTTGAAACAAGCCTTTCTTTAAGGTTTTTAATACTTCGAAGGAAATAATGTATCAATTTATTTATTTATTTATTTATTTATTTATTTAGTAAACATTTGTATACCGCTGCTTCCTACGATCAGCCGCGGTTTACTTTACAGAATCATAATGTATCGTAATACAGTGAATTTTCAAAGATACAAATTTTGATTTGAGCAATGATTTACATAACACAAGGAATAGTGATTAGATACTTTGTACATAACATTGGGGTTCACAAATCTAAATAAACATTGGATTGAAGGTGCGTGGGGGTGGGGATAAAAATATACATATATACAGGATTACATATCGCTAATCCATATGCTGCGTGTGTTCCGAGTGCCATAATGGGGGGCAGAAGAGAATTTATTGAGGTAAGGTGTTGTAATTAGGTCGGGTTGTAGTAGGTCTGAAATAAATGGGTTTTGAGTTTCCTTCTGAATTCATTCAGGCTATTTGACATTCGAAGCTCATGTGGGAGTTGGTTCCAGTGGATTGGCGCTGCATAGGTGAATGCTCTAAGAACATAAGAACATAAGACATGCCATACTGGGTCAGACCGAGGTCCATCAAGCCCAGTATCCTGTTTCCAACAGTGGCCAATCTAGGTCCTACGTACCTAGCAATCTAGGTCCTACGTACCTACCTCTATTGCTCGTTTCTACTTTAACAGATCTTCTGCTGATTGGGACACAGAGAGTGTTGAGATTTATGGTTCTTCTGTTCCTGTTGAGCGGTTGCATAGTGATTAGGTTGTCCAGGTAGGAGGGAGCAATATTGTGAATGAGCTTAAACGTTGTTATGAGTAGTTTGAAGATGATGCGGGCGGCTACCGGGAGCCAATGTAGTTCCATAAGCACTGGTGTTATGTGGTCTGTGACGTTTTTTTCCATGATGATTCTCGCTGCAACATTTTGAGCCATTTGTAAGATATTTAGGGTGTTCTTCGGAAGCCCTTGTAGAATGGCGTTGCAGTAGTCCAGGTGAGGAATGATTAGCGCTTGTGCAACAGTCCTGAAGTCTGATTTTTCTAGGATACTGCGAAGTGGTTGAAGAACTTTCAATTTGTAAAAAATGGCTCGGTTAACTGTGCGGAGGTGTTTATTCATCTTAAGGTTGTTGTCTAGTACGACCCCTAGATACTTTATTGCAGGCTTTGCATGATATATGTTTTTGTTGAGGGTGACTGTGGTGGGTGGGATGAAATTGGTTTTTTTTGAGATAAACATGACCTCTGTTTTTTTGTGGTTTATTGTCATGTTGTTTTGTTGAAGCCATGTTTGTAACATGTCAAGGCATTCTTCCAGTGGAGTGAAATCCGGTTGTGTTGTGTTTAGGCGTGTGTACAGCATCACATCGTCAGCATAGATGTGGTAATTGATGTTGCACTTCTGAAAGATCTCACAGATTGGTTTTATATACAGGTTGAAAAGTAGAGATGACAAGGCAGATCCTTGGGGGATCCCCTGGGTCTGGGGGAAGGCATCAGCTTTATCGTTGTTGAATAGCACTTGTTGCATCCTATTGGATATGTTTGATGCAAACCACTTTAGGGGGGTCCCTGTTATACCTATGGATGCTAGTCGTTTTAAGAGGGTGCTGTGATGTACTGTATCAAATGCTGCTGAGATGTCTATAAATACAAGTATGAACATGTCATTTTTGTTCTCAAGACCCCTGAGGAGGTTGTCAAGGAGTGGATAAAATCATTAATGTAAATACATTTTTTTGCTTCTCTCACACCCTTCCAGCTAAGAAAGGTGATACCAATTTCAGTGCAACATATTAACTGTGTTAGCATATCCTAATACAGTTCTTTCAGGTAAAGTTTGGTTCACTCCTGCTCATTGGTCTCCTTCTCCTCGTTTTGTCTCTTATAGCTTAATTTCTCATGCCACATATTTATGTTCTTGTGCACTTTTATTTATGTAGCATGATTAATATCTATAATAAGTCACCACCTTTCCTAAGGTTTGGATGTTATGTATTTGCCGGCAATTTAGATATTTATGTTTATTTTAAGTTTTTTAATAGTTTTTTTAAAAATTTCTTATCAATATTTATTGACTTTTATCCATGTTTTTTTATATATTTATTTTTTGGGTGTGACACATATTGATATGAGTTTATGAATAATAAGTTTTGTACATTATACTTTTAAAACTTGTTATTTATTTACTATTTATTATTTATTTTATTGCGTTCCTTCATGGTGTTTTATTTTATGCACTTTGTTAATTTAGTTTTTTATAATTGTGTACAAGGTCAGCCAGCCCCTGAGGAAGATTTTATCGAAACACGGCCTGTGTTGGGTCAGGTCTCCCTTTACATGTATGGATCAATAAAGTTTTGGTGAGAACTTACACCTGTCTACGTTCTCGTACTGTAAGTGAATGTCTCCCAGTTCCTACCTTACAACTGTCAGCTGGGTGATGGTAACTCATGGCGTGGCAGCAGTTGCAGAAGCAGAGGAGGGGTGAAATGTAATTACTGGTGGCTGCAGGGAGCTAGGTAAAGCTTTACATTGCAGCAGAGGTGACAGCCGAGGAGATGGCTACAGTAGAGAGAGCTGTAAATGATGATGGCGGCGGCGGTGGCAGTAGGTGCAGTGGAGGCAAAGGGAGCTGTGGAGGCATCAGCAGTAGCAGCTTCTGTCTGACCCATGAGCAGAATGGCATTCAGCAGGCGGCAGGAAGTTATAGGTGACTTGGTGAGGCGGATTTGGGAGGGCTTCGGCCAACATGTGAAGTCATGGGCTGGGCTCCGAATTTTGGTGGGTCTATGGCCCCTGTGGCCCACTGTATTCTGAGTGTGCCTGATCTTCTCCTTTGTGGTCTTTTGTGTTTTTTCGGATATCTCATCCTCCAAACATGCTTTAACTCTCCTCCTTCCCTCTCTCCTGCTGCTCCAAATGCTGAGGAGTTCCAGGTTGTATGTTTATGGTTGAAGTTGCCAGGTTTTAGAGTTATGGTTGGAGCCAGTGCATGAGGCACCAACTCGGCAGTCCTTCGTCACTTGACCCCACCACATCGACTTCAATGGGTCTAAAAATGGAGGATTTTTATATCATTTGAAGGAACCAAAGCAAAAATGGCATCATTTGTAGCTTTTTATCATTTGTGCAGAAACAAATGAACATCATAATAAATTCCATTTCCTCGGCACTAGAAGAATTGTATAATAGAGAAATAATAGAATCTCTGACCTCCAAACAAACTGAGATTTATTTGGGTCAATAGTCTAAGGCTCTTATGCTTTTAGCAGCTGTCACTAAACATATAATTTCCCTATCTACAGATTTTCAGCAAAATTATCTAAATAGTGCCATTGAAAATCTTTCTAACTACCACAGCACTAGGCTGATAGTGCCAGAGCAGAGTCAGCGAAGAGTGAGCACAGAGTGCCTAGCTATACGTAAGCCAGCAATATTCAGCTGCTATCCGCAGGGCCGGCCCAAGAATATCTGCTGCCCTAGGCAAATCTTCATCCATGCCTTCCTGCCTCCCCCCCCCACGGGCTGCTCAAGGCCCCTCCTCTCCATACAGTCCAGCAACTTCCTATTTCCCTGCCGGTTGTCCAGCATCCCCTCTTACCTTCCTTACACCTTCGCAGTTCCCCATCATCTCCCTTTCCCTTCACTTCCTCTGAGTGTCCACCATCTTTCTCCCCCCTCAAGTGTCCAGCATTTTTTCCTCCATCTCTCCTTCCCCCTTCCCTCACCTCCAGATGTCCACCATCTTTTTCCTCCCTCTCCTTGCCTCCAGGTGTCCAGCACCTCTCCCCCCCCCCATGTGTCCAGCATCTCTCTCCTCCCCCCCCCCCAAAATGTACAAGATTTCTATTCTCCTCCCCTCCCCTCTAGATGTCCAGCATCTCTTTTCCTCCTGTGTTCAGCATTTCTCTCCCCCTCCCTTCTGAAGTGTCCAGCATCTCTCTCCCCTTCTACCTGTCACCACTGCTGACATACCTCCATCCTGGGCTGCAGTCGAATCGGTCTGCACCAAAAGTGGAAGCAGTGCAGTGTGGATCTTTGAGCACCATGCATGTGCTTCCTCAGGGCTTGTCAGTCCTGCCTCCTCTGACACAAACTTCCAGTCAGCGGGGGTGGGAGTGTCAGGCCTTGAGAGCATGCATGCGATGCTGAAAGACCCGCTGCCTTGCTGATGAGGTGTTTTGCTGGCTCTTCTGGCTAGTGGATGGGCTGGCCCTGGTTATCCATATAGGTAGATGGCTTAATTTAGGATGGAAAAAAGGCTGTATATAGCTGCTATACACATAGCTAGCGGTAGTAACTGCTGTATAGCTATATACTTATATTCCGCATCAGTATAGTGGTACTGTATATACAATGCAGTATTTATAAAAGATATGGCTATTGACCCAGTTGTACTTAACATGTTAGCACGGGTCATCTATCACATATGTGATCAGAAATGTTTAAACAATTATCAAGAACAGATTACACTTCCAGCAAATAGAGCTCAACTAACTCATCACCTCCACCATTAGAGTGCCTTCCAGATACCCAATGGAGCATGCTGTATTCTGTCACTCCATAAAAAGATAGTTTCTATTTCAAATAATTTCAACTGCAGATCTACCCCAGAGCTGTTTTGTTTTGTTTTCTGAACGCAAAGCTGCCATACAGAGTTTAATGAGAACGAGATTTAAAAGCTGGCACAGAACAAGGCAGATAGAGAAACATGTGCCAAGTACCAGCAATGATTTTTAATGGTGAAAATTTGCTAATGAAGAAATTGCAATTATTTTAATTAAGCCATCATGGGAGATGTTTTCAAGTTATGTAACATGGGCAAAATTATAAATTTGCTACCACAATTACTTTTCTTCAACATAGAAGGTGTTAATTGCTTTTCAGAATTACTAAAGAATACAAATAAAGGATTTATTTCACTAAATGGCTCTAGACGCTGTAATTCATCTCTGTCTATAATAATGGTACCTGCTTGAGTTGGCATCTGCCTGTCAGAAACTGGCAGTGGCAGGCTTTGTTCATGCAGTGACCGGGTGACATTCCTGCACACATGACGTCTGAATGAAAGCCTAGGCTTTGGCATCCTGCCCAAGCAACGGGAAGGAGGAATCAGTGGCACAGGTCAATGTAGTCAGAAGACAGCAAGTGTGTCAGACTGTATCAGCTTTCATGAGCCAGAGGAATGGTACAATGCTGATAGTAGGACTAAGGAAATCGGACAGTAGTAGGGTGGGGGGAGAGAATGTTAGAGTGGGACTGTGGAGGAAAGAGGGTAGATGGTTGGGGAGGGCAAAGAAGGTTGAGGAGAGAGTTCATTAGGCTTGGCAGGGAGGGGAGAGTGCTGCAGTTGGGCTCAGCAAAGTGGGGAGAGAGGGCTGGGGTCAGGCTCAGAAGGCAAAGAGGTCAAATCTACTAGTTGTGCATAAGTCTCTGGTATAGTGAGGGTGCTGTGTACAATTATGAAGATCATGCCTTCAAAGGATATGAACCAGATGATGATGGTCTAAGGTCAGTGTCATAAAGCGTATGGGGATAGACTGATCTAAATAAGTATACCCTGGAGGAAAGGCCGAATAGGGGAGACTTGATAGATATTTAAATACTACCCCTAAGTTGTAAATGCACATCTGTCTTTCATTGGAAAGGAGGCACTAGAATAAGGAATCACAAGAAGAAGGTAAAAGAGGGTAGATGCAGTCATGATCTAAGGAACTATTAATTTACCAAAATATGGGAATGGAAGTAGCACAGGGGTACTTTGGGGAGGATATGGGGGCAAATATCGCAGGCACTAATGGTGAACTGGTTTCCTGCCCCCACCGCCAATATAACTTCCTTACCCTTCCCCCTCCCCTCCCCCAAAGTAAGAAGGCAAACTACAACTTTGGGAAGTGGTAGAGACAATGGCAGTAACTGAATTCAAGAAATCATGGGACAATAACAAAATATTTCTGAGGGGAAGGAAGGGATTGTAAAGCTGAGCACTTGATGTGGATGGCAAGCTGGATAAGCACATGCACACCCCCTCCCCCCACCAACTATGTGATCTTCTGCTGCTATCATGTTTTATATTTCTAAAGCACTTTAAAAAAAATTCCTATTGTTACTTCCATTGTTTTTAGAATGGTATACAGACATCAAGAATAAAGCATACTGTATGACTTGCCAAAAAACTTGGCTCATTATTGTCTACAAGATGTCAATATACCTCCTGACAAGTCTACTTCTCTCTTTCTCACTGACTTTGGCTCGTGGCTCTTCTTCTTTCTGGATTCCTCTTCCCCCACTCGTATTCTCAGGGATTTTAACATTCATGCTGATAAACCCTCTGACCCTTATGCTTTAAAGCTCCTCTCCCTTACCTCCTCGTTCGACCTCCAGCTTTGCTCTGCTGCCCCCGCTCACCAGCATGGCCACTGCCTTTACCTGTTATTTTTCTCTAGTTGCTTACCCTCAAACTTCTGTACCTCAATTCTTCCCTTATCTGACCATCACCTGCTAAGCTCCATTCTTCATCACTCGCCCTGTTTCCTCCAACCTCTTTATAAATCTTCATGCTATTGATCCTTTAGTTCTCTCTTCCACTGTTTCTTCATGTCTTTCCTCCACTCTGTCATCTAAGTCTGTTGACGAGACAGTAGCTTCCTATAACGCTACACTCTTCTCTACTCTGGATACTCTCGCTGCGCCCATGCCATGTCCTGTGAGGCGTTCTGCACCCCAGCCCTGGCTTTCATCCACTATCCACTATCTACGTTCCTGTGCCCATTCTGCTGAGCGTGCTTGGCTCAAATCCCACTCCCTTGCAGACTTTCTACACTTCAAATCCATGCTTGTCTCTTTCCAGTCAGCCATAGCTCTTGCCAAACATTCATACAGAACGTACTCACAAGGGCACACTGTGGGAGACCCCAATCACTGAACCAATGACACTGTGGGAGATAATGCAAGACAGAAAGCAAATGGACGATGTTCCAAAACCTTTTTTTGTAATCCCCATATTACTACATCTGTATATATTTCTGTGAAGTAATAGGTACGGGGGACAGCAGGAGGCTAAACCGGTCAGAGCCAGAAGGAACTAAGGGTGTTTGAAACAAATGCCAATGTGTACCTTAAAACCATATCAAAAGCATATGCTATTGCTTACAGACACCCCAAGCGGTACCAAACTAAATAGAACATAAATTTTAAAAGTGCTCAAGTCCTTAATCAGATTGTGTCAGTAAACAAAATTATTATAAGTCACTTGAGTCTCAGTGAGAAGTGAATGTTAATTGCAGGCTGACGGAGTATGTAAAAACCTCAGTTTAAACACAGATGAAGATGGTATAGGTTGCTCCGTGTCAGTGTTATAGCATTATCTGATTAAGGGCCTCCAGCGTCTCACATGCAAATCTTTGAACTCTCACCCTTTTTGGTGTGGAATGAAAAAGAGTTTAAATATGCTCTGCCTCTAGCGCGCTGGTTTCATTATTGAGTGAGTACTCACGCAGACAGCTCCTGTCCCAGGTGAGGAGCGCTCTCGCTTTTATGTGATCCGTTTATATTATTTATTCTATTGTTGAGTCTATTTTTACTTTTAAACCTATGTTTTTTTAAACCATATTCTCACTGCTTGAGCACTTTTAAAATTTATGTTCTATAGTTTGGTACTGCTTGGTACACATTGGTATTTGTTTCAAACACCCTTAGTTGAGTTCCTTGTGGCTTTGACCGTTTTTAGCCTCCTGTTGTCCCCTGTACCTATTACTTCACTGAAATATATACAGAGGTAGTCATATGTAGTCAATGGAGCATCGGTGCCTTTTTTTCAGTACCAGTCTTGTGTTTTTTTATTTTAATCTTTACCATTTTTTTTTTATTTTAATCTTTATCATTGTTGTTTTCAACTGTTCTTTTTATTTACTATGTTGTAATTATACCTATATTTATTGTATTTATTGTTTTCTTTATTTACACATGTTTTTATTATTTACATTGTAATTATTGTTTATTTTGTTTTTTGAGAATGTGTATCGCCTGAAGAAGGCTGTTGCCGAAATACGTAAGGGTTTCCTTTGAATAAAAGCATCTGTGATCTCCACATGCTACTCGCTTGTTGTGCTGCTTGTTTCTGCTTTTTGCAAAGGTGCCTGCTCTCCTTGTGTTTTTTCTGTTTCTAGTTATATACATATATATGATTTTGACAGTCTGGGTGAAGGAGGTATGGGGACATATTGGGCAATCCATTGCGGGTCTGTAGTCATCAAAAGGTTAAGGTTAAGGTGATAGAGACTCTTGGTTTATCAGCCAATGAATTGATTTGAGTTAATAAGGTGTATTTTAACCTAAGGGCCAGCAACGGTCTTCCTCAGAGAGGAATGGGAGGAGCAGGACAGTCTGGATGTGTCTGGGATTGTTATAGTCTACTGTGTGTGTTTGGGTTAGTTTTTTATGTTAGCAAATTGATTGTATGTTTTAATTGTTTTCAACTCTGTAAACTGCCTTGAATGACTTAAGTCACTAGGGCAGTATTTATTTATTTATCCAGGTTTGTATACACTTTTTCCTTCAATCAAAGCGGTTGATTACACAATTTGGGTCTAGGGCTGTTAGAATCCATTCAAAGGTGAGGGTCTTAGAATTAAGGAAGACTAACTTTGCCAAGATGAGCCAATACCTCAGGGAATCGTTAGCGGGATGGGAACAGCTGGGGGATGTAGAAACACAGTGGGCAAAATTGAAAGGGGATATTTTAAGGGCAGCCAACCTTTTTGTTAAAATGGTAAATAACGATAAAGGTAAAAGGAAAAGGAGACCACTATGGCTTTCAAAAGAAGTAGCTGAAAAGCTGAAGAAAAAGAGGGAGGCCTTCATGAAATACAAGAGATCTCAGAGAGAGGAAGACAGGCATCTATATTTGGAAAAACTTAGCGAAGCTAGCAAAGTAGTCAGGAAATCAAAGATTCAAAAAGAGGAGGAAATAGCAAATGCAATAAAATGGGGGGGGGATAAGACGTTTTTCAGATATGTTAGTGAGAAGAGGAAGGGCAAAAGTGTTATTGTCAGACTCAAGGGTGAAGGAGAGGAATATGTAGAAGCCGCAGGCCCAGACGGTCTCCCTGCTGAATTCTACAAAACCTTTCACGCTGACTTAGCTCCAGTTTTGAAAATTTATTTTTCTGCTCTGGCCGAGGAGGGTTCTCCTTCTGGGTCCTTTTCAATGGCAAATGTAGTAGTTTTTGAGAAAGAGGGGAGAGACCCGCAACTAACAGCTAATTATCGTCCAATTTCCCTCCTAAACGCGGACTATAAAATCTTTGCCACCATTCTCTCTACCCGGCTCTCGGATAGGATGCCTACCTTAATACACCCAGATCAATGCGGTTTCATTCCTGGTAGATCAACTGCTGACAATGCTCGGACTCTATGCCATGTACTGACTACCGCAATTAATCTCGATCGCCCATTTGTTGGCCTCTCACTTGATGCTGAGAAGGCCTTTGATCGCTTAGAGTGGCCCTTCCTGTTTGCAGTCCTCCGCTGGTACGGATTCGGGGAAGGTTTTCTCCGTTGTCTTCGCACCATGTATGCACAGCCTACAGCCAGTATATGTGCCAATGCTTTAAAGTCTCAGCCTTTTCCCCTTCAACGCGGCACTCGCCAGGGATGCCCACTGTCTCCACTTCTCTTCGATCTTGCACTCGAGCCCTTGGCTTTACTAATCCGGCAATCGGAGGAGATTCATGGAGTCCCCTTCACCCCTAGGGAAATCAAAATTTCAGCATATGCTGATGATCTTATGCTTTTTGTCTCTATAGACTCAGTACCGGCTGTCCTAGAGCAAATTGGTAAATACTCACAACTGTCCGGTTATAAGATAAATTGGACCAAGTCGGTAGCCTTTCCATTAAATCCTTTGCTTCATCAGGCAGATATGCAACCCTTCCCCTTCTTATGGCAACCTCGCATGGTCAAATACCTTGGGGTACACTATTGTTCTCCTTTGGAAGACACTATCTCCTTCAATGCCAAAGACTTAACCTCTAAAGTCCGGGCGCTTACTCACCGCTGGACTCCTTTAACACTTACCTGGTGGGGTCGATTAGAAACCATAAAAATGATGATTGTTCCGAAAGTGAATTATATCTTAGAAATGTTGCCCTGTCTCTTCCCTCGACGTATATATAAAGATATAGAGGGCCTTCTGACTAGATACCTGTGGCAAAACAAGACACCTAGGATAGCGAAACATAAGCTGCAAGCAGATAAGGAAAATGGGGGTGTCAGATTCCCTGATTTCCTGAAGTATCATCAATCTTTTCTTCTCAAACAAGGCGCTCGTTGGCTGGAAGATCCAGTACCGAGTAGACCTGTGTGGCTAGACATAGAAGAGGACCTTTGCAAACCGATTCCTCTTACTTTTCTCCCTGGTATGACTCTCCCATCAGACTCCCACTTTCCACCAATGCTTTTAGATACCTTAGGTGCCTTTACTAATCTCATGCACTCTTTAGACCCCCGACTCTGTCCGATTGACAAGCTCCCACTTTGGTACAACACTCGATTTCGAATACAAAATAAACCGATGGCGTGGAGCCCCTGGTACACTAGGGGCATCTGGATTCCTAGTCAGTTGTTCCATGAAGGTCGCTGGAAAACTTTTAGTGAATTGCAAATTGAATTTGGTCTCCCAGCGAAACACTACTTTCAGTTGGTGCAACTTCAGCATTGCCTTCGGAGTGCTAAGGTGCTCCCGCCATCGGCCTCCCCTACACAAGGTTGGTTGGAGACTATCCGATCTATCGGTAGTTCACCGGGTGTAGCATCCAATTTTTACAAAACCTTATGTAATGCTATAACTAGGGATACCCCTATAGCGCAGAAAGCATGGGAGAGAGAATTGCATGTGACTTTGACCCCGGAGCAATGGAGCCTTGTCTGGAGTAGAGTGACACGGGTCTCCCGATCCGCCTCACTCACTCAGACACTCTTCTTTCTGGCCCACCGGTGTTTTTACACTCCTGACAGATTAGCCAAATGGAACACTACTCAGGGCAATAGTTGTTGGACATGTCATGCGGCCATTGGTTCACTACCTCATGTTATGTATGAATGTCCCGCACTACAGTATTACTGGAGTCGGGTCTGGGGTCGTATCCAGTCTATTTTACACTTTCAAGAGCCCCTTACTTGGAGGATAGTGGGACTTCGCTCAGCTGCGGGGATCCCCTCTCTTCCAAAAAAGGCTTCCTTCCTTTTGGACTTTATGCTTGGCATTGCTATTTCCCTAATTACGAAATACTGGAAAAATAGCTCCCAGCTGAGCCCCAATGAATGGTGGAATCATGTCTGTCTTTACAGTAAATATGAACAAGTACCTCGTATGTTTGCTTCCCCCATTCAGACTCCTCATCATCGGTCTAAATGGAAGATGCTCAATGACTATGTACATTCTGCTCAATGCTCTCATCTGACTGTCTAAATTTGTATATATCTTTGTTCCATGATTATGCTGTATCGCAGATACTCTTTGATTGTTTTGATGTATAATCACTGTTGTTTGGAAGCGCTCACATACTGACATAATCAGCTAGAGAAGAAGCGTGGGGGTGGGGGGTAATTGGGTTTACTTTTCTTTATTGTATAATTGTTTTGTCTCCTTTGGTGTGTTGTTTCTTTTGTTTGTTGCAAAATGAAAATAAAAAATTTAAAAAAAAAAAAAAAAAAAATATGTAGAAGCTGATGAGGATAAAGCAGAATTGCTTAACAAATATTTCTGTTCTGTGTTCACAGATGAAGAATCAGGAGCAGGACCTCAAAAAACACCCACAAACAGGAACAGAAATGAGGGACATCTTGAACAATTTTCAGAAGACTGTGTTCGTGAGAAACTAGCTCAACTTAAAGTAGACAAAGTGGTGGGACCAGATGGGATACACCCTAGAATACTGAGGGAACTTGGGGAAATTCTAGCAGCTCCACTGACTGACCTTTTCAATGCCTTGTTGGAGTCGGGAGTGGTGCCAAAGGACTGGAGAGAGGCTCATGTGGTACCTTTACACAAAAGCGGAAGTAAGGATTGTAAGATTTGGTCCAGTTACTCTCCTGTAGGTCCTGGGTTCATTTCACTTCACAGAGGCAGTGGGGCTTGCAATAAAACAACCAAACAGGTGTGGCTGGGAGAAAGGTTTTTTATGTAGAAATAGGCTTAATACATAGGTATTGAACAGAGGTATATAGTGATTGTTACAGAGCTGTTTCAGTGTGCATCAATGAATCTGTGTGTGCATGTGCATGTGTGAAGTGTAAGAGAGAGAGATAGGCCCGAACATGTGGCTCAGAGCCTCATGGCAAGGTGTAGTGGAAGAGAGAGAGAGTGCGGGGGAGGGGTGAAGGGAATTGATTATCAGAGCCTCCTGTCCTTCATGTCCGATGAATGGTGGAAGGAAGAGAGGTAAGAACATGTGGGTCAGAGCCTCATAGCAAGGTGTAGTGTAAGAGAGAGAGAGAGCGGGGGAGGGGTGAAGGGAATTGATTATCAGAGCCTCCTGTCCTTCATGTCCGATGGATGGTGGGAGAGAGAGAGAGACAGGAAGTGTTTCTGTCCTTTATAGTGAATTGAATCCTCTCCAGCCCTTCCCCTTGAGGTCTGCTAGCCACTCCCTTTAAGGTCTGCCATTCTTGATTTAGCAAGGAGGGGCTTCAGACAGGCCTTGGAGAATGAAATCACCAGGGGGTCAGAGTTAATCTCATCTTGTAAACTGTCCTATTACCTTTGGAGACTGAAGTCACCAGAGTCCAAAGCTGCATGAAATGTATGCTGACATCTCCCACACCTTTTTTATTTTTATTTATTATTTGTGCCTGGAAATGGTGGAAGCAAGCCTGTGGTACCTGTCCCAGTTGCCATTACATGATAGTAGGCAGCTTGTCTAATACCTCCTGTATTAAATACCTTGCTATGTCCAGCAAGTACCCTGTCCTGCACAGTACTGTCTCTAGTACTGTCTCTAGTGTTCTAGAGATAAACAAGTCTCCTTATGAGTCCAAACCTCGTGTCTTAGGTAGAGCAGCCACTACTGGGGGGGGGGGGGGGTGGAACCCAATATGCTACCTCCGTGCCCGTCTTAGAGAGAGTGAACAGTGCATAAGGTCTGCAGGAATTTTTGAGGAGGCTAAAGCAAAAAGGTACCAGGATGCTATGAATGAGGATAGGAAGCAATACTAGACTGCAGCTGACTCTGGTATTCAGTGTAATAGGAAATGCCAAATTAGCCAAATTAGCAGGCCAAATTAGCCTGGATGTAGGGGTGAATGCTGGAGAAGTTCAGGGTAACTACCTTAAAATGTTGTTGATGTGTATGACATGCGTTGCAAGGATATGTACATTTGCTTCATCTTACAGCACAGGAAAATTACGATAATGCATAGCAATATTTGTACAGCAGTTAAAATAATAATAGGGTGAATGAAAACATTAAAGACCTGATCAGCAGTAGGTGAGTAACCAAATAACAATTCCCACACAGACACATGAGCATCTTGTAGCAAGTGTCCAACAATTTGTTGAATGTGTCTATTCTCATAAGCGATGGTGTGATTCACTTCAGTGGATGTTGTTTTAAGGTGATCAATATAGGCATGGAGTTCTGTAAAGTTGAGCAGTTTATGTAGTGTCTCTTCTCCCATGCCAAGTGGTAAGGGATGCACAGCATATGAGATAAAGTCTGGAATGTCCATAGAGTCATTGGTAACCAGCGGTGTGGAATAAGTTGTCCCATTAATGGTGAGGGAGACCAGTGGTGTATGACTGCACCAGGTATTGTTTGGTAAATAGTTTGAACTGTACAACAAAGTGTTCTTGGGAAGGCGAATGTCATGCATTCTGGGAGCAATCGAAAAAGAAACATTCTGGGGAAAGAACAGATGAAAACAAAAGTGTCCAGCTCCAAGATAATACAAACTGTGTGAGGTAGTCAGGGAATATGAGAGCTTAACAGTCAGGGAGCAAGAGGAGGAATTGTTCCAGCAGGAGGTGTCAGCCTCTTTAAACTGGTGAGGTTGACACTTGAACTGAAATGTAGTCTGCTCACACAAACTGGGGTCCATCGGCTTGAATGAAGTCCAGGTGTCGTCCAGTGGCTGCGCCCATGTGAGATGGTCCACAGGATACATAAGCATATTATCAAACTGCACCCCAATATTAACAATAGGATAAATAACTGTGTGTTGTCCTGACCATGGGATCAAAGTACAGATAGAGCAGCCTTGTGGTGAACAAATGGGAACACTAACTGTCCACCTATCAAGGTGAGCTATAGCAAATTCAGGTATTTTGGTACTAGCCATATGGATGAGAGATGGTGGCCAGTGTCCTAACTTAGCAGTGATCAGAATTTCCTTTAGTATAGTAATAAGCTCGATCTGTACTTGATCACAGGCAAGAGCCCCGGAAATATTCTTTCCCAATCTATATTCTGCATGTGCTAAGGTAACAATTTTCTGTTCTATAATGGGAGATAGAAGAGCAAAGGTATCTACAACTACATTGGACAGTTTAGAGGAAGCTTCATTAATAATATGTTGTGAGGTAAAACCATCAGCAGCATGCTGAGCAGTGGATCCCATTTTATTACTGAGCACCTCTATATCAATTATATTAAGGGCACCCAGTGCAGTCCCTGTGCCACCTAAAATTGTATCAATTAATTCACGCTTGTGTCAAAATTGCTTGGCTCGGGGTGTTACTGACTGCATATCAAACCAAGTATTGAGCATTTGTATGTGGTTGGCAACAAACAGAGCAATTTGGATATTTGTGAGTAACTAGAAACAATTTCGGAAATAGATGCCAAGTAAGGAAATGGTATTCCACATCATATAAAACATCGTGTGGTGCATCATATTTAATCTGAAAGGGATGTCCTTCCTGAAATGGGTGGATATCAGAAAGGTAGAGTACAGGAGGAGCAGAAGTGGTGGGAGGGGTAGGATGAGGGGTGGTAGGTAAACAAGATACATCCAAAAGGAATGAAGTCTCAGTGATGTGCTGTTGATCACTCACAACCCATGTATAAGTTATTTTCCAGGTACCTCTGTCCTGACAGGAAATATTGTACAAAATCAAAGCAGGAGGACCTAGAAAGTAACGTTCTGGGCGTGCCCTCAATTCTTGTGTCCTTTCTAGAGAAGTGGAAACTGGTGGCTCCCACTGTACTTGAGTGATGTTTAATGAATAGAACACTGGCTTGTCCTGTACCGAACAGAAACTCAGGATGACCAGATCCTTTCCTTCCGGGAAAGGTGGGGGTATTTCTTGGTAGCGATACACTCCACCTGTGGAATTAGCCCAGCCAATCGTGCATATTCGGATGATAGTTCCTGTAATGAGACTTGAGTAGAAGAGAGCAGATACAAGAACAACAGGAAACCGAGACATAATAAAAGCAAACTTGTTTCACTCTACTAGGGAGTAAACGAATGCTTCCCACTTATACTATGTAACAACAACAACAAAAAATAATAATAATTTCTACTACTTATTTACATAGCTATTAAACACATGTACAGCAGGAGTAACTAGTTACCGTCCTCAAGTGACTTTTGTTCAGAAAGCAGCTGTCCGTGCTGTCTTCAGGTGGTGTCTGAAAACAAAGACTGATAAAACACGTATTACCCATATGGTTTTAACTGGGTGATGTGTTTCCAGTACTGCTGGTTGTCAGGCATTAGGATCTGGTATAGGCTTGGGCCTAAGGTATCAGTAACTAAGTATGGTCCCTCCCACTGTGCAGTTCCAAAGGGGAGGTTTGGTCTAGGTCTCATCTCTGCAAGACACTAGTGGCAGGGCTTCCTTCATGTATTCATGAAATATTGATGGGGAATCCTTATATCCCTGTGGAAGCACAGTCCATGCATATTGTTTATTCAGCCACTGAAAGGCTGTTTTGTACTGGCACTCAAGGGCCAGGGGCAGACTCCAAAACCCATTGGATATGTCTAAAACAGAGAAAAATTTATATTTGGGGTTCAGTTTAGAGATCATTTCAGGGTATGAGGCTACCACGGGCACTACAGATTTTGAAACTTGATTCAGGGCCCGGAAGTCCATAGTGAGCCTGAAGGAACCCCCCGGTTTAACTATCGGCCAGGCTGGTGAATTACATGTGGAAGAAATAGGTCTAATCAGACCCCTCTCCTCCAGTATCTTCACAATTTTAGTCACTGGTTCTATAGCCTGATGAGGTACTGGGTATTGCTTCTGTGGTGGAGGATCCTCACCTTCCAACAGTATTTCTGTGTGCATTTTCCCACAATCTAACTTGTCTTGAGCCCAGACTGGAATATCAGCCACTTCTGAGGGAATTACACACAGATCATACTGCTGAGCTGCCTTGGTGCACTGAGTTGCTAACTGCATGGGTATGACTTCATGCACTAAAGTTTTAGAAGCACTTGAAGTTCCTGAATACTGCCACAATTTAAGATTAGTCATATCCACCACCAAATTTAACTGGTTGAGAACATCAATTCCAATTATTTCTTTTGGTGTGTTCACTATAGTGGAGGCAGTGGTTTCCAACATTTCCTTATTTTGTTCACTGTGCACAGGGATACCCCATTTAACTGGGATAGCCACACATTTGGAAGCTGTTTCATTAATTCCTTGAATTTCATAAATTTCCATATTTTTCTGATCTGCAGTGGGAGAAGCTCTGTTAGTAAAACTAATTCCAGCCCCTGTGTCAATCAAAGCTAGTTTATCCTGACCCCCTATTCTGCTGATAACATTGGGGCATGCACAAGAGTCCAGTATCAAGGGTGTTACAATCCTTAAATTGTGTCCTGGGCCTGTATCCATTTCATCATCCAGAGGCTCTGGAATTGAGTCCTCTGCTGAGATAAAGGAGGCAGGCTGGGCTATGAAGGCTTGAGACATTTTGATATCTGAACTCAAGAGGTCAGGACACCCCTATGCACTAGCCTTGTGTTTGTCCTGAGCTGCTTGTAAATCCTGTTTTAATTTATCTAGTTCTAACTGCAGTATGTGTTTGTCTTGTTCCCATTTAGTTTTCTCCTTTTCTAGCCCATCTCTCTGTGCTTTGAGCTCCTGAAAAGGAATGTAACCTGAGGAGTTTCTAAACGTACCTCTGCCATGTGCTCTCCAAGGTGTCCTCTGTCTGTGTTTCTTGTGTACTGAGAGGATCGCTCGGCTTGCCACTTAGGTGTGTGTCCTCTGTCTGTGTTTCTTATGTACTGAGAGGATTCTTCGGCTTGCCACTTCTGTGCTTCTGATACTGTAATGACCTGCGAGGGCTGGGTCTTCCAAACAGACCCAATTCTGAGCATTAAAGTATCAAAAGGGGTTGCTTCAGGGTCTTCAGAAAATAACAGAAGGTGTTTTGTAATCTCAGGGGATAGCAATTCTAATAAAAATTCCTTATGCATGCTCTCCCCATAATCTTCTGCCTTGGGCCAGGACTCCTGCTCATTAAGAACTGCTTTTAAAATCCAGGCTCTATATGCAAACTGTTCCAGTGTATCATTTGGTAGAGGTGAAATAATTTTAAATACTTGCATTGGGGAACAGTGAAATAGTTTCTCAGTACCCCTTTTAACCAACTGGTATGGGTGAGTGAAAGAGCCAACTCTATGATAGTGTGGCCCCAGAGCCAAATGCATAAGTCTATCAAAGTCTGATTGTTTTCTTCTGTATTTCCCTAGACCCCAGTGAATCAGAATATCAATCGCCCATTTAACCCACTGATTTACATTAAGAGGCATAGTGCCAATTTTCTCAACTATTTTTTCTATATCTCTATCTTTTAAATTTTCCTGCACCATTACTTTAACTGGTGCTTTGAGTTCAGTACTGGGTGCCATGTCTAAGTCATCTGAATTATCCTCCTGGCAGAGATCCTGATTATTGCTGGGTTCTGGCTGAGATAAACTATCATGAATTTCTTCATGCGATTCATCTGTATTCTTCCCATTTCTAAGTTGAACTATGCATACTTTAGTATTCTTTTGTTTGTCAGTAGCTTGTATGCATTGCTCATAAGGTGTGTCATAGGCATAAGGAGCTGAGGGAGTGGGTGTTGGCTTTTGTCTTACAGAGGCCAATTGATCCTTAACGTGACTCAATTCAAGTTTAAGTGCTTCTAATTGCTCACTAACAGTTATAAAATAATTTGTGGCTTATATCACTTGAGTTCTTTGTATAGAGATGCAAATTTGTGCCTCCTCGAGGTCTTTGGTCAATTGGGTACACTGAGAAGTCAGTTCAGTATTGTCCTTTTTCATGCTAATGAGCCCCCTGCACATGCCTTGGATAAAAAGGCATTTTCTTTTATTTGTTTTCTTTTTGAATTCTTGATCATGGTTTAACATTTGTCTTTGAATATTATACCATGATGACTCAGGGAATTCACCTTCAAATGGACCCCCTTTCCTCTTACAGTATGAAATTAAAATTTCTTTAAGTTCTTTAAAATCAAAGGCTTTCATATTTGATACTGAAGAAAGGCTGTAGCTGGACTATCTCAAATGTGTAACCTTAGAAGGAGGAATGCTCACTTTTATGAAGAAGTGAGACTTAGAATTATAGTTGGAATGGTATAAATTTTATGGGTGTTCAGTAGAGTACTGGCATAAAGACTGCACCTTAAAATTATACCTGAATAAAAAGTGCTTATCACCTTTTTTAACAGGGTGGAAGCTTAGGGTGAAGTTATAGTAAGAAGGGTGTTAGGAGATTAACAGAATTGTTGTATCAATTGCAGCCAGCGTTAAGCCTGCTCTCACTAAGATAGTTACTGACAGGAGACAGAGAAATTAAAGTTAAAAGGGACAGGAGGTAATAGCTTTATCAGGAAAGATGTATATTGTATTCAATGAGGGACTGTTTACCTGTGTACCACTTCCAAACTAAATCTGGACTATCTCTCTGTCTTTTCTTAGCAGCTCAAATACTATAGCAAGCCTATACATCATAATAAGACAATTGCAAGCCACTCTGTGTGATGTCTTTAAAATTCTAAATGCTTACAGAGCCTTTTTGACAATAAAAATCTCACCTTGTCTAACCCACAAAACAAATTTATCACTGGAACTGTTCACTAAATAGTGTCTAAGTGTCATCCAGTCTGTCAATTGTAAATGGTCACAAGGACTTTTGATTCTGTCTGAAATCTACTTAATGTATTATACAAAATTATTACTTACCCAACTGGAGGTCTGCTGTGAAATCCGAGAGACGAGTCCCCATAAAGATGTAAGATTTGGTCAGTGTCCAGTTACTCTCCTGTAGGTCCTGGGTTCATTTCACTTCACAGAGGCAGTGGGGCTTGTAATAAAACAACCAAACAGGTGTGGCTTGGAGAAAGGTTTTTTATGTAGAAATAGGCTTAATACATAGGTATTGAACAGAGGTATATAGTGATTGTTACAGAGTTGTTTCAGTGTGCATCAATGAATCTGTGTGTGCATGTGCATGTGTGAAGTGTAAGAGAGAGAGATAGGCCTGAACATGTGGCTCAAAGCCTCATGGCAAGGTGTAGTGGAAGAGAGAGAGAGAGTGGGGGAGGGGTGAAGGGACTTGATTATCAGAGCCTCCTGTCCTTCATGTCCGATGAATGGTGGAAGGAAGAGAGGTAAGAACATGTGGGTCAGAGCCTCATGGCAAGGTGTAGTGTAAGAGAGAGAGAGAGCGGGGGAGGGGTGAAGGGAATTGATTATCAGAGCCTCCTGTCCTTCATGTCTGATGGATGGTGGGAGAGAGAGAGAGACAGGAAGTGTTTCTGTCCTTTATAGTGAATTGAATCCTCTCCAGCCCTTCCCCTTGAGGTCTGCTAGCCACTCCATTTAAGGTCTGCCATTCTTGATTTAGCAAGGAGGGGCTTCAGACAGGCCTTGGAGAACGAAATCACCAGGGGGTCAGAGTTAATCTCATCTTGTAAACTGTCCTATTACCTTTGGAGACTGAAGTTACCAGAGTCCAAAGCTGCATGAAATGTATGCTGACAAGGATGTGGTTGAAAACTACAGGCCAGCTAGTTTAACTTCGGTGATGAGTAAATTATTTGAAACGCTTCTGAAAGAGAAAATAGTGAGGTTTCAGGAGTCCAGTGGATTACAGGATCCGAGGCAGCATGGATTCAACAGAGGCAGGTCTTGTCAGACAAATCTGATTAATTTCTTTGACTGTGTGACCAGGGAGTTGGACCGAAGGAGAGCCCTAGATGTGGTGTATTTAGATTTCAGTAAAGCCTTTGACACTGTTCCTCACAGGCGACTTATAAACAAACTGAGCACCCTAGGGATGGACCCTAAAGTTACTGCTTGGGTTAGAAATTGGTTGGGTGGGAGGCGACAAAGAGTACAGGTAAATGGAGCTCACTCTGAGGAGAAGGATGCTACCAGTGGTGTGCCCCAGGGATCTGTCCTTGGTCCGATTCTTTTTAGCATCTTTGTTGGTGACATAGCGGAAGGGCTGTCGGGTAAGGTTTGCCTCTTTGCGGATGATACCAAAACCTGCAATAGAGTAGACACCCAGGAAGATGTAGATAACATGATGAGGAATCTAGAAAAGCTTGAAGAATGGTCTAGAATTTTGCAGCTGGGATTTAATGTTAAAAAATGTAAGGTCATGCATTTGGGCTGCAGCAATCCAAGGGAGCAATATACAGTAGTATAAAGGGTGAAGTACCTTTGTTCATTAAAGAAGAGCTGGAACTAGGCGTGGTTGTGTCTGATGATCTTAAAGTATAAAGTAGCTAAACATGTAGAAAAGGCAACGGCAGAAGCTAGAAGGATGCTTGGGTGCATACGGAGAGGAATGGCTAGCAGAAAAAAGGAGGTGATAGTGCCTCTGTATAAGTCTTTGGTGCGACCTCATTTGGAGTATAGTGTGCAATTCTGGAGACCGCACCTTCAAAAGGATATAAACAGGATGGAGTCAGTACAGAGGGTGGCTACTAAAATGGTTAGTGGTCTTCATTGTAAAGCATATGAGGACAGACTTAAGGATCTTAATATGTACATCTTAGAGGAAAGGCGGGGTAGAGGTGATATGATTGAGATACCTCCATGGCATAAATGTACAGGGGGAGAGCCTCTTTCAATTGAAAGCATGTTCTGCTACGAGGGGACATGGGATGAGGGTGAAGGGGGATAGATTCAGGAGTGATATGCAGAAATATTTCTTTACGGAAAGAGTGGTGGATCCATGGAATAGTCTCCCAGTGGAGGTGGTAGAGATGAGGACAGTATCTGAATTCAAAAAAGTATGGGACAAACACAGAGGATCTGTAAAGGAAAAAAGGGGACTGTTGTAGTTCTTGATACGGAAGGATAGACTAGATAGGCCATGTGATCTTTTTCTGTCATCATATTTCTATGTTTCTATGTTTCTACATTGAACGGGGGGAACACGATATACACGATATATATATAGACTATAGTGGATGGTATTATCTTTACATTCAAGCGTGAGTAGTGGGTCTTTAGGTTGCTTGGTCATAGAATTCCATGAATAGGAAGGTTTTGAGGGATTTGCGGAAATCCTTGAGGTCATTTATTGCCCACAGTTCATCTGGGGGGGAATTCGAGAGGGCTGGTGCTGAGAGGCATATGACTCTGTTGGAGGTAACTTGCTTTGTTTTATGGTATCCAACGGGTGTGCTGAGTCTATTGCTGCTGTTAGTTCATATGGGCCGGTTGATTGTGTCCTTGGTTATCAAGCTGTGGAGGACATCTGCTGTGCATAGGTGCATGATTTTGAATATATTTATAGTTGTTTTGAATCTTGCCCGTGCAGATATTTGTAGCCAGTGCAGTTGCCGAAGTATAGGTGTAATGTGCTCGTGCTTGACTGTGCCGGTTATGATGCAGGCTGCAGTGTTCTGCACTAGTTGGAGTGGATGGGCAGCTTGCTTAGGCAGTCCTTGATGTAAGAACTTTCCGTAGTCCAGTTTTGGGGTAATGACTGCCTGGCTGAGGATCAGTATTGGGGTAATGACTGGAAATGGTCCTGGCTGAGGATCAGTTTTGCAAATAAATAAGTAGTGAGCCCGAATTTCAGTTGGGTGGTGCTATGTGCCACGTTGGTGCATAGCTCACCCACTTCCCACCTAACCTGGATTTTCCATGCCAGGGTCATATGCAGCCCCAACATTGAAAATCCAGGCGTCACTACACAGCCAGGTAGCTGCAGGAGCTACCTGTGAAGTATCAATAATTGTTGCTTCACGGTTATCCCCAGCACCCTAAAGATAGGCAAGGCTTTCCCACGTCTATCTTTAAGGCATAGAGTGCTAACCTTGATCATCGAAAATCAGTGCTACACGAGTAGCGCCATGGCCCACCTCTACTGTACCTCAGAATGCCCCCAACACACCCTGATGCTACGCGGATAGCATCCGAGCATGTTAGGGACTTATCTGGGATTTTCAAAGGGCACTACCTGTGTAGGTGCCCTTCAAAAATCCCGGATAAGGCCTTTATATTGTTAACTAGGGAAGTTACTGTGTAAAGGCCTTTGAAAATTGGGCCCAGTGTGTCCAAGGAAGATAAGAGGGCCATTCTGTTGGATAATTTTGTTTTTGAACAAGATCTGAATACGAGTTTGCATTTATACCTCTGGAACTCACAAACTTTGCCTATAGGCTATATAATTTGGGGTTTTCCTGACTTGGCTGGGCCAACTCAGGAAAGCAAATCTTTTTGAAGATGCTGTAGAAAGCACTAGCTTTTAGCTCCTCTTTTATATTATCTTTTCTTCTTAGGTATTTTCACTAGCTGGCTAGGGTAGAGGGTGAAGAGGAATTCAGTCTGCTATCCTTGTACTCCCCCTCCAATGCCAAGAAAGACAGATTTCACTTGACCTTTGAAGATTCTAGTCAGGAAAGTAAGGCAGGACTGTTGAAAGAGCCCAAGACCATTAAAGGGAGTAAGAATGAGATGCTTCCTAACCACTTACATTACCAGTCTTTGGCCAGCAGAAATACTGATAAGCTGTACCGTGTAGGTGCCCTTTAATCCTGAAGGCCCAAAATGCCTGAGAAGTCCTCAGATGCTGCCAATGTATTAATTGAGAAGAAATCCCTGAGAGCAACGAAAGAGAAAACAGCCTGTATAGTCTGTATCCAGTCATGTGTGTGCTCCAATATGACCATTGACTATAAGACACTGAGGAGGCCAGCTGAGGAAGCAGCATACCCAAATGAGTTATCCCAACAACTTCCTAAAGGGAAAGATCAGGCTCTAGTGGAGGCCTAAACTTACCCCTCCTGATGACAGCAGGCTGCAGCCAGCCTGATAAAGCTGAAAGAAGTGTATGTAGCAGAGATCCAAAATATGCTGCAAGGAGCCCAAGTTCAACTCTTGTTGAAAAGGCTACATTGGTGGCCATCAGCTTTACTCCTGCTAGTTCTTGCAAAGCCAACTTCTAGCCATATACTCTGACCTTAGGCCCCATACTTACACTTGCCTCTCTTTTATCGTGGACCATAGATGGTTATATTAAAATTGCTGCTGGCAAAGAGGATTTCATGTCCACTAGTGGATTTTCTCAAAATATGTTTTTGACTTGTGGAGATGTTTGTTCTCAGCCCTCCATTTCCAGTAAGGGTTCTAGATGATAGAGGAAGAAGAAAGATTCTACTTCAACTGAGATGAGACCTACTATGAATTGCTACTGGCAAAGAGGATTTCATGTCCACTAATGGATAGTTTGGATTCTTCTGAGGCAATAGAGGTTTAAGAAGAGCGGGACCTAGGCGTGGTTGTGTCTGATGATCTTAAAGTAGCTAAACAGGTAGAAAAGGCGACGGCAAAAGCTAGAAGGATGCTTGAGTGCATACGGAGAGGAATGGCTAGCAGAAAAAAGCAGGTGATAATGCCTCTGTATAAGTCTTTGGTGCGACCTCATTTGGAGTATGGTGTGCAATTCTGGAGACCGCACCTTCAAAAGGATGTGAACAGGATGGAGTCGGTGCAGAGGGTGGCTACTAAAATGATTAGTGGGCTTCATTATAAAGCATATGAGGACAGACTTAAGGATCTTGATATGTACACCTTAGAGGAAAGGCGGGATAGAGGTGATATGACTGAGATGTTTAAATACCTCCGTGGCATAAATGTTCAGGGGGAGAGCCTCTTTCAATTGAAAGCAAGTTCTGCTACGAGGGGATATGGGATGAGGGTGAAGGGAGATAGATTCAGGAGTGATATGCGGAAATATTTCTTTACGGAAAGAGTAGTGGATCCATGGAATAGTCTCCCAGTGGAGGTGGTAGAGATGAGGAAAGTAACTGAACTCAAAAAAGCATGGGACCAACACAGAGGATTTCTAAAGGTAAAAAGTGGACTGTTGTAGTTGTTATTGAAGGACAGACTAGAAAGGCCATGTGGTCTTTTTCTGTCATCATGTTTCTAAGTGATTACCTAAGGCCACAAGGAGTACTAGTGGGATTTGAACCCTGGTCTCTTAGTGTCCAAGCCTGTGCTCTAGCCATGAGGCTATTCCTCCACTCCCCTTTGATCCTAGGCCCAATACTTGTCTTTCTTTTATCAGGACCATGGATGATTACATTAGAATTGCTGCTGACAAAGAGGATTTCACATTTACCAGTGGATTTTCTCAGATGCTTGTCCTTAGACCTTCATTTCCAGAAAGGTGCTATGAAATCATGGGACAGGGACATCCATTTCAAGCAAGATTGCATATGGGGATGTCCAGCGGCTTGGCAAAACAGAAACAAGAGCCTAAATTCCCTGCCAGTGTTTGTTGTCAAATTGTAAAATAAAGCAAATATGAGTGTACCCCCTTCTCCATGCCTTTCAGATGTTTCTCTGACAAAACAAGCATTTTTCAGATGTCCTTTTATGGCTGGAGCAGGTATAACTTTTGATGTGCTCAGGATATCGAAAATGTTTCTGAAATTGGGCAAGGATATTGAAGTTCTTGGAAATGCCCCACCATGCCTACATCATAGCTCCATTTCAACTTGGACATCCTCACACTGTGGATATTTATAGATCTGGCTTCTAAAATGGTTCCAGGGATGTCCCTGTGCTTTGGATGCCTCTATGCCTGTTTTCCGACATTCAAAGCATGAACAGGGCTTCTAAAATAACTCTCATAGCTTAAATTAGAATGGCTATGGAAACATGATCTACGCCATCCATGATGATTTTCAGTTGCCATTTTCATGCAAGGATTACTAATTTCAAAAAACCTTTTCAAAAGAGGTACTGCTTGGACCAGATGTCTTTATGCAGTGGAGTAACCATAGCTTTGAATCACTAGCATTTTTCACCTCATTATTATTTATATTTAATCGCTGGTCCAAGGTATTTGCAGCAAAGCATACACTGGGATTGCGAAATAAAATCACAGCATATACCTTCCTGCTCCTACCCCATCCCCTTCCTTGATGGACAAAAGTCCAAGCACTATAAAACAGAGCAGATACTTTCACCCTCTTTGAGAAGGGGGGGGGGGAGTTTTAAACAGCCCCCTCAAGCTGTCTTAATACATTTTAGTATGGCTATAATCTCTATGAAAATTGTTCCCCTAAAATCTCCAGTTTACTTTACTAGAGATTTCCAAAATGCTCATCTAGAAACCCTGAAATTCATGCCAGCACTTTCTTTATCATGATGAATTGCATTAACTCCTTTTCAGAGATTGCTTGATTATGCCATGTGTTATGTTGCCGTTCTCAAACTTATCATCTATTGGCAAGCCGAATAAACAAGCTTTAAGGCACAGCTTCATGTCATTTCCAATTTAGACTATTACTTTTCAAAGCAAATATTCCGTCACTTTTCCCATCAGTCACAAACAAGATATTAAGAATGTTGAAGAAACTGAAATGGAACGTAGCTGCTCAGTCCCCACTTTCTCCATAGGTTTCAAATTCTCGGAAGCAGCAAGCTTGGGACATTTCATTCCTGCTCACACTGTATGTGCCAGGAGGCTTTCTTTAAAGATCAGCACCCATGTTGCATGCTTTTGATAATAAATCATAGCCAAGAAGTGTTCACAGTAGTTTGTGATTAGTAACAGATGGCAAAATAAAAACTTGCTTTCATGAAAAACAGACCCCTGCCAGTTTCATTAAGAAGTAATAAAGGGACCCATCGTAAATAGAAGTAAATCCCATACGAAGTTATAAACTTAATTGAGTTGTCAAAAATAATTTGAATGATACCTATTCACTTAAAAATTCATACACATAACATTATCTTCTGATCATGAAAATCTTGTTACTTAAATATTGACTTTACCCTCCATTGCCTCGGAAGAAAAGGCTGGCAATCTACTTCCGGTGATACATTGCCAAGAAAACCCAGAGGTAGCTGGGTCGCTATGAGTCAACACTGACTTGATGGCACTTAAAAAAAAAAAAGTAAAATTTTATACTCAATCCGGGATTTCAGGGGGAGAATGTGTAGATGCTTCAGAATTGGGGTGATGTGGTCATACTTCCTTGCCCTTTGTATGATCCTGGTGATTGTGTTAAGGGCTGTGCATAGAGGGTGGAGAGTGGAGACCTGGAGTCCTTGATATATTGCATTACAGAAGTCGAGGTGGGGGAGTGTCATTCCTTGCAGTACTGATCTGAAGTCCTGGGGGTCTAGGATGGGTCTGAGGCACTGTATCATTTTGGTTTTGAAGAATATTGTTTTTGTGGTTTTTGCTATTTGTTGCTTGGGTGAGAGAGTTAGGTTGAGTATGACTCCTAGATATTTTATTTGCATTTTGACTCTTATGTGGGTTGTTCCTAGGGTGAAGTGTGTTGGTGGAGTTAGTTTGATCTTTTGTGATGAATAATGTTTCTGTCTTCTTGAGGTTAATTGTGAGATTGTTTTCTTGGAGCCATCTTGAGACATCATTGAAACAATGCAGTAACGGTATGTTTGCGGGGTTTGTGGTAGTTATTGGTTCATATAGCATAATGTCATATGTGTATATGTGGAAGTTGATGTGTGACTGTATTATTGAGCAGTATGGTTGTAAATAAATATTGAAAATCAGAGCTGACAGTGCAGAGCCCTGAAGTATTCCTTGATTCTGGCGGTAGGGGGCTGAAGTGTCGGAGCTTGTTCGAATTAGCTGATACCTGTCTGTCAAGTAGGACTAGAACCATTGGAGAACTTTATCATACATGCTGAATTCTTGTAGCTGGTGGAGGAGGATGCTGTGGGATATTGTGTCAAACGCTGCTGAGATATCTAAAAAGATGAGTATGTATCCGGTTTGTTTGGTTTGTATTTCCTTTATCAGTGTATTCATTAAGGAGACCATGAGTGTTTTGACTCCGTCTGATGGCTGGAAGCCACGCTGTTGTGGATCAAGTAGGTTGTTCCTGTCAATGTGGTCTTGTAGTTGCTGCTGTATCGTCTTCTCAATGACTTTGGCAGCAAATAAGAGGCTTACTATAGGTCTAAAGGAGGCAAGATCCAACAGGTCAAGTTCAGGCTTTTTGAGGGTGGGGCAGAAGATGGACATCTTGAGGCTAGCAGGCATCTGGCCTTGTTTGAGTGATTAATGTGCAATGATGGTGAGTGCTGGGCTTAATTCCTATTTTGTCACTTGATCCAGCTGACAGGGCATGGATCAAGGGGGGAGGTAGTGGTGTTGAGGGTTGCTATGATGCTTTTGACCTTCTCCTTGCTGACTGTCTCAAACATTCACCATGTGCTAGTGAGGGTGGTATGTGCCGGTTCTGCGTTGGAGTGAGTGGGACATTGAAGATAGGGTGGAGCTTTTTGTATTGTGCAGCGAGCTGTGTGTGGAAATGTTTGGAAGTTGACTAGTATGGTTAGGGGATTTGGTCAGTTGTTTGATGAGATTGAAAAGCTCACGTGGGTGGTTAATAGATGCGTTGAGTAGTTTTGAGTGGTAGTTTTTTCGTGTGTTGTCAATTTCGGTGCGATAGTTGTTCAACTCATCCATATATCTTTTTCTGTCCAATTCAAGTTTGGTTTTCTTCCATCTTCTCTCTATTTTTCTCAGTTGTGTTTTTAGTCTCCATAAGGCGTGCTTCTGATGGTTTTTCTTTTTTTTTCTAATGGAGGCTGTAGTTAGTTGTGCTGCCTTAGCTATTGTATTGTTCCAGTTGTAGGTCAAGGTATTGGGGTCAGAGTGTCCGGATTGTATGTTTGGTATGACCTGTTTGAGAAAATTGTCGTTATTGAATGGCTTGAAATGTCTCCTTGTGTGAATGTCATCTGTAGTGGGATGTGGTTGATTGGATGTGGTGAAGGTGATGAGACCATGGTTTGGGAGTCGATGAAGATGAGATCAAGGATGTTACCTCTCTTGCGCATTGGTGTGGATGATTTGAGACAATTCCATGGAAGGTGGAAGTCACCAAGAACTACCAGGTCCTTTTTAGTAATGGCAATGTCAGTTGCTTGCTTGAGAATGTATGAGAAGTCAAAATTTGTTGTAGGAGCTCTGTATATCAAGCATATTGTTAGTTGTTTGTTGGTGATAGTGATTATGTTGATTTCTTCTGTGCTTTCAGTTGTCTGGTTCCAGAGGTGAAGGCTTGTTCTTGCTATTCTTCCCACAATCTAGACATACTAATGGTCACGGAAACATGGCTTTCCGACACAGACAACGTAATTCTAAACCACCTCACACCACCTACCTTCTCGATCTACACCTGTAACAGGGAAAACAGAAGAGGTGGAGGTGTACTGGTACTTGCAAAAACAGCGTTACAATATCGGGCTAACCTGATCAGGAGCACACAGCATCTGAACATGCTAACTATTACCAATAAATTCAATACTATTAACCTCATTTATAGGGTACCAGGTACGGAGTCAGATGAACTCTCAGACATTATTGACTTAGCCTGTAACCCGGAAGACCCCTCCAAACCTAACTGGCTGTTGGGAGACTTTAATCTTGCTTCCACTCAACCCACCCTAGCCAAAACCTTCCTAGAAGCAATGTCCAACCTTAACTACAAGCAAGTAGTGATTGATCCCACCCATCAAGGAGGGAACCTCTTGGACCTAATCTTCGTCCCCCATCCAGTTATGAATATGATAAAACAATTCAACATTGCCATCACCCCTGTTCCATGGTCAGACCATAACCTGATAACATTTCAGATACCAACGCAACAAACCACATGCCACCGCTCAAACAAAAAGGAGATATCAAGAGACGCCCGCTTCAAGCAACTCGACAGTGAGATGTTCACGAACTGCGCACTCCCAAAACTTGCTCGATCCACAGCCAGCCTCAATGAAATGGTTTCCAACTGGAATGATACCCTCTCATCATATGCTCATCAATCGGCCTTCACCAAAAAGGCTACACCCGACAGCGGAGTCACTAAAAAGCAGTCTGCTCCATGGTTCTCCCCTGATCTCCGAGCTTCCCTGCTCCACCTCAGAAAACTTGAGAGAAAATGGAGAATTAACCATAGAACCTCTGACCAAATCATCTATTTAGAATATCTGAAACAACATCGCGAATCAACATGGGCCAAGAGGAAGGAATTCCACGCTGAGATCCTCAACTGCTCACTAAATAAGCCAAGAGACCTATTCAACCTAGTAAAATCCTTTACCAACCAACCTTCCCCACCTCAGCAAGAAAGCATTCAACCCCAGGCATACGCGAACTACATTCAATCCAAAGCAATAAAGATCACAACAACAGCACATGAACCCTCCAAGACTCCCCACATGCAGTCTCCACTCACCAAACTCTCACCTCCCTCAGCAAAGACCATCGAGGAGATCATCGCCTCAATCAACACTACGACTGCACCAACTGATCCTTGCCCAGCCCATTGGATCAGAACTATGCGCTCTCAACTCAGCCCATTCATAGCCAACATTGCCAAGCTGTCCTTCGAAACTGGAGTCTTCACAGATGCTCTCAAGCACACATCCATTCGTCCACTACTTAAAAACAACCAGCTGGATCCGAAGAAAGAGGATTCTTACCGACCAATCTCTAGTATCCCATTACTAGCTAAAATTCTAGAGAAGTTGACCCAGAGACAAATTCAGCAACATGTTGATACGTCCTCCCCATTAGACCCATGTCAACATGGATTCAGAGAAGCCCACGGTGTAGAAACTCTACTAACAGTATTAACCAATACACTCATCAATGGAATAGACAGCATCAAGAATGGCTTTGCACTAATTTTCCTCGATATAGCAGCAGCGTTCGACTCCGTAGATCACGTGCAGCTCCTGAGGCGGCTTCATGAGAAGGGAATCCAGGACCAAGCATGGAACTGGTGCAAATCCTACCTCGAATACAGATGGCAGCAAGTACGCATTGGTAACGACACATCCGAACCTTTCCAGCAGAAACAGGGTGTACCCCAAGGTTCCTCCCTGTCTGCTCTGCTCTTTAATATCTATATGCAGCCAGTTTATGACATTGCCTGCTTTTTCAGCATATCTTGCCTTATGTACGCAGATGACGTGCTGCTGTTTACCCCTATAACTGTCACTTGCCCGGACTACACTGTACTAATCAACCGCTTCAATGCAATAACGGATTGGCTACTCACTCAGAACCTCCGTATAAATTTCAAAAAAACAGAAGTCCTAATAATAACAAGAAATAAAGGTTTCTCTCCTCCACCAACACTGAAAGTCAGAGACGCAGAACTCCCAGTCAAATCCAATATATGTTATCTTGGGGTCATATTGGATCAACAGTTGGACTTCAAGGAACACATAAAACGCACCGTAAAAGCTATTTCAAGGTCAAAACCCTGCAGCACTTGAGACCTATGATTGAACCCGGTGACTTCCGCACCATCTTCCAAGTGCTAGTCATACCGCACTTCGATTATGCCAATATAATACTTCATGGTCTCCCAAAGATCACCCTCAACCCTCTGCAGTTAGCCATGAATGCAGCAGCCTGCGTACTTTGTGGAGCCTCAAGGAATGACCACATCTCCCCCATTCTAAAAGAACTTCACTGGCTCCCAGTATGCTCCAGAATCCTATACAAGGCCCTCCTTACTACCTTCAAGGCCTTAAACAAAATGTCACCTGCATCTATCTCCGACCTCATCATACACACTGCAAACAACAGACCTAGGAGACCACTGGCTGCAGACATGCTACTCATACCAAGTGAATCTACAAAGCTCAACCAGATCACCATCAATAGGGCATTCTTGAACTATGCTCCTAGATGTTGGAACAAGCTCCCTCCCAGCATTAGAGCAATCAAGGACCTTAGGCTGTTCAGAAAAGCCCTCAAACACCACCTTTTCCTCATGTATTTTACACATCTGGATATTCCTCCCCCTCACCCTTCCCCACCCTCCCAACCCCAAACCACAGCTTTATGAGTCCAATAACCTACAGCGAATTTAGATCTAAATGTATTGTACTAAGAATGTAAATAGTTTCCCACAAGTTACCTCCATGTTAAATCCCTGTTCTATGTAGACGATGGTCTAATTTAACTGACCAAGTGTTATATTGTTCAATGTAAACCGCACTGATGACAAAGAGCGCGGTATATACGAAATGTTAAATAAATAAATAAATTATGGCCGTACCTCCACCTCTGCAATGAGAGCGTGAACAGCAGAAGAGATTGTAGCCAAGTGGGGTAAGCTGGTTCATGAGAACAGTGTCTGTTTCAGATAGCCATGTTTCTGTTATGCAGAAGATATGAATTTTTTGAGATGTGATGAGGTCTTGGATTATGGGGAGCTTATTTCTTACAGATCGAGTGTTTATGAGTCAGAGTCATATTGAGAGCTCATGGAGCTCATGAATAAACCAAATCAGCAAATGCAAAGTGACCTCCTTCATCATCATAATTCCCCAAAAAGTTATTTCCAAAAGGAATGAAATCAAACTCCTAATTAAAACCAATTGGTGTAATAGTATTCAATTTGCAAGCCCTATCTTGCTCATTCTGCACCAAAATAAAATCAAAATCTATACCATAGCAGCTCAGTTTCCTAAGACTTGTGAAGAAATGAAACAGTTATGGGATAGAAAGTGCCTTCTTGTGGCCTAGTAATTAGTTAAAGGATAGGAAACAAGGAGTAGGTCAGTTAAATAACACATATTCCAGAGATTTGTACTGGGACTAATGATCAGAAAATGCATGAAGGGAATCTCCAGAGTTATCTGGAGAAGGGTAACGCTGGTTGAGCTACCCTTCTAATTGCTGTGAGTGGAGTTCAGGGATTGGATGGAGTATGTGGCCAATCATAGGGGTGGCTGCTTGGGTGGGAAGGCTCCTTACCTAGTCTTAATGGTGGCCTTTGTCCATCCTTCCCACCCTACATCAGGTTGAGAGTGGTGGCACAGGTTGCGATGTTTATTTGTCATATACTTTGGTGATGGGTGACATGTGAGCCCTTTTAAGTCCAGCTTGGGAGGGGAGAGGGTTGAAGTTGTCAATAAGATTTAGCTGTAAGGCCTGACAACTCTCTACTGTTACTCCTAGGGGGCTGATAGGCTTCTATGATCGGCTTATGAGTCAATTGAGTGGAGCAATCTGGCATCACCACAAATACTGCGATGGTCTGGGATTGGTATTCAGTTGTATTATTTGGTTGTCATTGACTAGCTGAGGCCAAAGGGAGGGTAGTTCTGCCCCCTTTGGTTGCTTGCTGGGCATGCCAATATAATGTGGATGTTAAGGCAGGCTTGGCTATTTTGAAATTGTCAATTACTTTGTTAAATACTTAATTGGTTATAATGTTGTGTTTGCATGTTAATAAAGCTGTGGCCCTGATTTCACTACAGATGATTTGTTTGTTTTATTTCTGCCAACTAGAAGGGGGAATGTGAATGCATTATGCATAAAATTATTCAACGTAATCAAAGCACAAAAAGACTTTGAGGCATTACAGGAGGACCTTACAAGGCTAGGAGACTGGAAAAAGGACCTTAGAGTTACCATAAGCAAAAGGGGCTTAGCTATGGAGAGAACTCAGAGGTCCAGACCCCCTCAGTTTTGGCTGAGGCCTCCTAAAAAGTTCCACAGGTTGCAAGCTTTAAAGACTCAGTTATTCGCCACTGCTGCCACTTTCCTGTCTGTAGTGGTGGTGGGCATTGGACTTTAAACAACATAAAAAAAAAATCACAGGTCTTTGTGATTTCACACTTGGAAGGCCTGCAAATACCCACCCCCTCTGACGTGATGCAATGTGTCAGAAGGATGGGCATTTGAGGGCCTTCCAAATGCAGAGTCGCGAAGACCCACACTTTTTTAATGTTCAAAATTCAGTGTCGGCTCCCACTGCAGACACAGGAAAAGTGATGATGATGGTGAGGGGGGGATTTAATGGCTGGAAGGGAATGCTGGATACAAAGTGGGTTAATGGTTGGAAGGCAGTTGCTGGGTATGAAAGGGGGCAGAGGGCAGATGCTGGACACAAAGTTGGAGTGTGGAGGTGTGGAAGGCAGATGCAGGATACCGGTAGGAGATGAAGGGTAAAAGCTAGACATATAGTGGAGGGGTATGGACAGACACAGGATGAGGGACATAAGTGGATCAAGTGCGGATGGTAGATATAAATGAGAGGTAAAGGGAAAGAGGGCAGATATTGGACATGGGACGGGGAGCAGAGATTTGACATGGGGTGAGGGTGTAAGGGCATGGAAGGCAGATAGTGGACATGGGGTGGAGGGCAAATTGTGGATATGGAGTTGGTGAGTAGAAGGGCAGAGGTCACATACTGGACATGGAGTAGGGGTCATGAGGGTTGTAGGGCACTTACTGGACATGCTATATGGGACATAGGAGGTGAAGGGCAGATACAGTACTGGATATGGGTTGGGGCATGGGGCTGGGGCTAGATGATGGACATGGGGCGGAGAGCAGAGGCTGGACATGGGCTAGTGGTCATGGGAATGAAAGACAGATTTTGGATATGGGATGAGGGCATAGAGGCTAGTGGGCAGAGACTTAACCCAGGGTAGGGGTGGAGGGCAGATGCTGTACAAGGGGGAGATAGAGGAGATGCGGGACATGTGGTGGGGGGTGGGGGATGGGGGAGATGCTTGATAAGGGATGAGGGAGAGGAAGGGAATGCTGAACATGGAAGGGATTGGATGAGAAAAAGGGGAAAGGTGCTAGATGGTGAGAAGGGTAGAAAAGAGGCAGGACATGAGAGAAGGGGGATATGCTGGACACAGGGAGGGCAGAAGAGAGAAAGAGAAAGGAAAGAGTTAGTTAAAGACTGCGGAATAAGTGGCTGAGGAAGGATAGAGAGATGGGGAGTGAGAGGGCTATGTTAAAGGTTGAGAAATGGTAGGAAGATGATGTACAAATATGGAGGAGATGGAGAACAGGATGGTAAGAAGGAGAAATAAAATCTGAATTGATAGAGAGAGAAAAATAAAAGAAAACTGAAATTAAAAGATCAATGTCAGAGAAGGAAGGCAGTGAAGAAGACAGGAGGGGAGAGAAGTGGTAGATGGACCAGAGACCCTAGCAAAATGAAATGTGTGCTTTTGAGTCAATGTTGACTCCTGGCAGTTCCCTGGGTTTTTGTGGCAGTGTGACCAGAAGTAGATTGTGAGGCAATGTAGAGTTAAATGACCTGCCCAAGAACACAAGGAGTGCTAGTAGGAATCAAACTCTGGTCCCTTGGTTACCAAGCCAGTGATCTAACCACTAGGCTATTCCTCCACTCTAGAAAGCCTACAGGGTGAGTTAAAAGAAGAAGAGAACAGCAGAAACCAGAGACTGGGATCAAAGAATAAAATGACCAGACAACAAAAGATAGAACAAATTTCTTTTATTTTCAGTTTAGTGATTGGAATATGTCTGTCGTCGTACTTTACAGGTCTCATATTCATCCTGTGATGGTCAGCATTTTTAAAGTGCCTGACTGGCACAAGCAAAAGTAAAACCAGATATGCACCATCAAGCTCTGGGTATCAGTGCTGAAAATCCATTTTCAGCACTGACTGGCACAGCTACAGTATTGAGACAGCAACAATACTCAGCTGCTATCCTGAAAACCTGAACCGCATAAAGTTAGGACCACTATTTGGTGAAGGTCTGCCTTTGTTCTATGTGCACCTGAAGTGAGATATTCTGCAAGTGCGGAATTGGTGAATCTCCAGCCCTGCATGCCACCTGCCCCCAGCAGTTCATGGGTGTTCTCGCTGCTGCACTCATCCCCTGCTTTCTCCAGACATATACAGTTTTATTTTCTACTCATTCTTTTGTGGGAGGTCTTTACTCCTTCTTTCTCAGTTTTTGGAAACATGTATCTCTGATATCTTTCGGATTTTGTACAGTACAGGAGGAAGTGTATTTCTATTTCCTCTTTCTTTGGGTTGCTGTCTGGTTCTTTGGGTTTTCCAGTTTTTGTGTTCCCTTATTCTGTATTTGGTGAAGATGTGCAACTGAGGTGTAGTAGTCTGCTAGTCTGTAGTTTGTGGCGACCTGCTGCACTTCAGCTTATGTTTATCCAGCAGAACATCTACAGAGCCTGGTGTAATATTTATATTCTTGTAGAGTTGTTGCTATGAGAGTCTTGGAAGTTAGTATTGTTTTGGAATGTCAGTTACCTCACACGTGCTGAGTGTTTCTTAGAGTTGTGCGTTATATACTTCAGGGTGAGGAGATTGTCATTGACCTGAGATGACATCAACATTTGAATATTCTTTTTTGCATCATTGATAGCAAACATCCTAGCAGCACACAATGACATGAAAACAAAATGTGCCATGCTGGGTTAGAGCAAAAATCAAGTTCAGCCAAGAGAGATTGGTGTGTTACAAAACTTGATATTTTCACACTCCATCTTGAGCATTACATTCCCTGTATGACAATTGTCTTTACATCCCCCCTCTTTCCCAGGTACGTCTGGAATCAACCAGGAATTCAGCCTTTTTCTTTTGTGTCCCCATCTTGTGGAACTCACTGTCACGTGATCTTCGAATAGAATCCTGTTTCTCCTCTTTCAAATCCCAACTTAAAATCCTCCTCTTTCAACAAGCCTTCGGGGTCTGGTCATAGCAGTGTGGTGGTATGGTGGTGGTGCTGGTCTTCTCCTTTTCGCCTTCTCTCCCCTTCTCTTCCCTCTTCTCTTCCTCCCCCCTGTTCTATCCCTTTTAAGACACACAATTGGAGTTCCTTTCTGAGTTTCTGCTTTTTAATGATTGTAAACCACTTTGTACCAAGAAAGGTGGTATAGCACATTTTAATAAACATAAACGTCTGCTGCAACTCCCATGTTATTCTGTCAGCATGGTGGCAGAAAGCATGCGGTACCCTCTATATTTTATATATTGATCAGTTGATTTAATGTTGCAGACTATTTACCTGAAAATCTCTCAGCAGGTGCACTCTAAGGCATTAGAGTATAACTATTATGGCTCAGACCTGTATGTGCCTAGTGCCCACCCATGTTACCTCTTGGCCCCACCAAAAACTCAGGTCTGGCTAAGCCACTGGTAGGCAACGTATGGAAATCCACAAATCACTGTGCCGTAACAGTTAAAAAAATAGATTGATATGAATTATTTTAAAAGGACTAGAAAATATAACCAATAATATAATAATGCAGTCAAACTTTGAATGCTTTATCTTTATTTTGCATTTGATATACCACACGGGCCATGGCATCAGGGTGCTTTACAATAATAATAGCAAGGCTGCAGCTAGGAAAAGGAAAAGAGCGCCATACAGTGACAGAAAAGAGAAGAGACAGACAAAGTAACAGCTAACAGCTATAAAGCAGCAGGAGAGTCGGAAGAGTACGACAGGAAAGGGCTAATGCAGACTGGTACATGGAATGTCATAGGCTTGGTGGAATAAATGAGTCAAAGTGCGCTTTGAATTTCAGGTAAGATGATTTGAGGCGGAGTAAGGACGGCAGGGCGTTCCAAAGTGCAGGACCAATAAAAAAGAAAGCAGCGTGGTGCATGAGTTCTAGATGAGCCTGAGACGGTGAGGGAAGAGATAGTCGGTTAGCATGGAGGGGGTATGTAGGCATGTAAGATTGACCAAATACTGTGGTGTGGAGATAACTTTGTGAGTCAAAATCAAAAATTTGTACTGAATTCTAAAGCGGAGGGGAAGTCAGTGTAGATGAATGAGGAGAGGTGCGATATGGTCTAAGCGCTTGGCATGGGTGATGATATGTGCCACAGTATTTTGTAGCAATTGCAGATGCTGTAACTGATATTGGGGCAGATTTGCCAAGACAATATTGCAATACTCTAATATCTATTCATCACCAAGGATAAGAGAGGGCTGTGTACAATTCTGGTCAAAAACTAATAGCAGAGTTTAAACAAGTGGGGAAAGCATACAGTGCATGGCTCATGAAGTTCTTTCCAACCCTTTTGTGTGTGTATGTGTGTGCATGCACATACCTCTGTATCTGCATTGCCTGTGTGTGTGTGTGTGTGTGTGTGTGTGTGTGCATGAGTGTCACTATATGCATGTGTGTTTATATCTGTTTTGTGTTTATCTAGGAGGGTTTGTGTGTGTATATCTATTATGTTTTTATGTGTTTATATGTATCTTTGTGGGTTAGTATGTCTGTTTACTCCTTGTAAAAGTAGAAAGACTAGGGAACATGCAATGAAGCTACAATGTAGCCCATTTAAGACTAATAGGAGAAAATATTTTTTCACTCAATGTGTAATCAAACTCTGGGATTTGTTACCAGAGGATGCAGTAAAAACTGCTAGTGTAGCTGGGTTTAAGAGAGATTTGGACAAGTTCCTGGAGGAAAAGTCCATAAACCATTGTTAAAGTAGACTGAAGAAATTCACTGCTTATGCCTGCGATAAGCAGCATGGAATCTTTTTACCTTTTGGGAACCTGACAAGTTCTTGTGATCTGGATTAGCCACTGTTGGAAACAGGATACTGGGCTTGATAGACCTTGGTTTGACCCAGTATGGCATTTCTTATGCTCTTTTGAATGTGCATGTGTTTGTGTATCAATGCATATGTGCTTGTATGGTTGTCTGTGCATTCTTGCATGTGTGTGTGAATACTTGTATGTATGTGTCTGTTCATGTGTTTGTATGTTTATGGTTTATTTAAAAACTTGATATACCTCCCTTCTACAGTGTGTCAGAGTGGCTTACAATAAAAACATTAAGAGCAAGAAAAAGAAACACCGATTAAAATTAAGTAAAGAACAGCTGATCGTTCTCTTGCACAATCTTTACATTGATCAAGAAGCAACAATTCGAATGGAACAAGGACAAACAGAATGGTTTAAAATCAGCAAAAGTGTACGACAAGACTGCATACTTTCCCCCTACCTGTTTAATTTATATGCAGAATAAATCATCAGAGAAGCAGGACTGTATGAAGAGAACCACGGTGTGAAGATTGGTGGAAGACTCATCGGCAACCTTTGCTATGCTGATGATAGCACATTACTGGCTGAAAGTGAAGACGATCTGAAACATTTGCTTCTCAAGATCAAGAAACAGACTTAAAATGGGCCTGCACTTCAATGTAAAGAAGATAAAGATCCTGACAACTGGCAAAATCAGTAAGTTCATCGTTGCTGGAGAAGAAATTGAAATAGTTGATAACTTTAACCTACTTGGTTCAACTATAATTAAAGAAATAATAAGCAGTCAAGAAATCCGATGGCGCATTGCTCTTGGCAGAATGGCTATGAAAGACTTAGATAAGATTCTCAAGAGCAGAGATGTCTCTCTCCATACAAACATTCGACTTGTTCAAGCCATGGTATTTTCAGTAAGGTCATATGGAGGTGAATTTGGACAGTGAAAAAGATAAACAGGAAGAAAATTGATGCCTTTGAATTATGGTGCTGGAGACGAATACAGTACTGTGTATATCAAGGACTGCCCGAATACAAATCAGTCAGTACTAGAGGAGCTTCTTTAGAAGCTCAGATGACAAGTCTTTGACTTTCATACTTTGGACACATCATGCGAAGAGAGAGATCATTAGAGAAAGACATTTTATTTATTTATTTAGCTATGCTTATATACCGCTTTTCACTGGGTCAAAGTGGTTTTCATTAAGCAACAAGTGATATATTGAAAAAGTCATAACATATTTACAATTTGAATGTAAATATTTACATCATGTTTGGAAAGGTAGAAGATGAATGCAAAAAAGGAAGGACAGCAATGGGATGGATTGATACAATAACAGCAGCTATGGGTACCAGTCTGTCAACCATGAGATATCTGACTGAAGACCGACCACAGTTTAGGACAACTATCCAGAGAGTCGCCATGAGTCCACACAGACTCGACGGCACTTAACAACAATAGCAACAAAGCATTAGGTACACTTAAAAGAGAAATAGGGATGGAAGGGAAGGGGAAATTACAACATGCTGCAGGTGTGGAAGTCATTAGTCATGAAAAGGTTTGGGGTCAATGTGTTCTAGTGTCATAGTAACATAGTAAATGACAGCAGATAAAGACCAGTATGGTCCATCTACTCTGCCCAGTAAGATGGCAAGAGTAAGTGCATCTGCCGCTCCATGCAGGCCACCCGTCCCCATGTCTTTGTTTTAGGGGTGAACCCACCGCTCTGTGTAGAACACCCCTGTATGTTGAGAAATTAGTTAGTTAAGTTTATCCTATTGCTGTAAAGGGATCCACTGTGTCTGTCCCATGACATTTTGAATTCTGTCACTGTATTTGCCCCAACACTTCCATCGGGAGGACATTCCAAGCATCCACTACCTTTTCAGTGAAAAAGTATTTCCTGACATTGCCTTTCAATTTACCCCCTTGCAGCTTCATGTTATGCCCTCTTGTTTTACAGCTTCCCCGTCTTTGGAAGAAGTTTGTTTGATCATTCTTTCTCTTTAAGTATTTAAAGGTCTGAATCATATCTCCCCTGTCCCTCCTCTCCTCCAGAGTGTACATATTTATGTCTTCAAGTCTCTTCTCATAAGGCTTCTGATGCAGGCTTCAAATTATTTTGGTCGTCTTCCTCTGAACAGTTTCCAGTCTTTTTACATCCTTTGCAAGATATGGTCTCCAAAACTGAACAGTATTCCAAGTGAGGCCTCACCAGTGACTTATACAGTGGCATTAGTACCTCTTCCTTTCTGCTGGTAATTCCTCTTTGTATGCAACCCAACATCTTCCTGGCTTTTGCCACTGCCTTGTCGCACTGTTTTGCCACCTTGAGATCCGCAGAAATAATCACACCAAGGTCCTTCTCCTGGTCCGTGCACACCAACCTCTCGCCCCCTATCGCGTACCTTTCCCCTGGATTTCTGCTTCCCAAGTGCATGACACTGCACTTCTTCACATTAAATCTTAACTGCCAAGCATTTGACCATTCTTCCAGCTTTTGTAGGTCTTTCCTCATGTTATCCACTCCCTCAGAGGAGTCCACTCTGTTGCAAATTTTCATGTCATCTGCAAAAAGACAGACTTTTCCATGCAGTCCTTCAGCAATATCACTCATAAATAAATTGAACAGTGCCGGGCCCAGGACCAAACCCTGGGGCACCCCGCTAATCACCCTCCTTTCATCCGAGTGAGCTCCATTTACCATCACCTTCTGTCGTCTGTCAGTCAACCATTTTCTGATCCAGTTTACCACCTTGGGACCCATCCACAAACTACTGAGTTTATTGATAAGCCTCCTATGTGGAACAGTATCAAAGGCTTTGCAGAAATCCAGGTAGATGACATCCATCGCATGCCCCTGATCTAGTTCTCTGGTCACCCAGTCAAAGAACTCAATCAGATTTGTTTGGCAAGATCGTCCTTTGGTAAAACCATGTAGCCTCAGATCATGCAACCTGTTGGTTTTGAGAAAGTCCACTATTCGCTCTTTCAGAAGTGCCTCCATTACTTTTCCCGCCACCGAGGTAAGGCTCACGGGCCTGTAGTTTGTCATTTCTTCCCTGTCGCCACTTTTGTGAAGAGGTACCACATTCGCCCTTCTCCAGTCCTGAGGAACTATTCCTGTTTCCAAGGATCTGTTGAAAACATCCTTTAACGGCCCTGCAAGAACCTCTCTGAGCTCTTTCAATATCCTGGGATGTATCCCATCCAGTCCCATGGCCTTGTTCACTTTCAATTTTGCAAGTTGTTCTAACACCTCATTTTCTGTGAATGGTGTGGTATCTACTTCATTCCCATGTTTATATTTGGGAGTCACAGATAGTCCTTCTCCAGGATTTTCTTTAGTAAAAACAAAGCAGAAGTATTTGTTTAGCAATTTTGCTTTTTCAATGTCACTTTCCACAAATCCATTCTCAGCACTTCTGAGTCCTGCAATTCCATCTCTGATTTTCCTCCTCTCCCGAATATACCTGAAGAAAGTTTTGTCGTCACACGTCACATCTTTAGCCATCTTTTCCTCTGCCTTTGATTTTGCTTTCCTTATTTCTCTTTTTGTCTCTTTTAGTTTGTTCCTGTATTCCTTACTGTGTTCCTCTGTTTGCAAGCTTTTGAATTTTGTGAAAGCTGTGTTTTTTGCCTTTATTTGAGCAGCCACTTCTTTGGAGAACCAAATAGGTTTCCTTCTCCTCTTGTTTTTATTTAATTTCCTTACATATTTATCTGTTGCCCCTTTTATTGCCACCTTTAGTTTAGCCCATTGCAATTCCACTTCCCTTATCCCCTCCCACCCTGCCAACTCCTCCTTCAGGTACTTGGCCATTTTACTGAAGTCAGTGTTTTTGAAGTTTAGGACTTTGAGCTTGCTATGATTGGACTGCAGGGGTTAGGTTGAAGGCTTGTTATAAGAGATGAGTTTTGAGTGCTGTTTTAAATTTCAAAAAAGATGATTCAAGACGTAGGGTCGGTGGAAGCAAATTCCATAATGAAGGACCCAGGAAAAAATGTGGAATTTTGTGTGCTGTGAAGATGAGCCTTTGATGGAGGAGGTAAGTAGAGTCGATGTGCATGCAAAGAGTGAAAGGAACAAGTAGGCGCATATGGAATAATGTAAGAGGAGAGATAAACAGGGGTACTGGAGTTAAGAGTCTTATGGATAATGGTAAGAAGCTTGTATCGAGAGCGATATGTTATGGGAAGCTAGTGGGATTGGATAAATAATGGGGTGACATGATCAAACTGCAAGGAGTGGTGGTGAAGATGGATAGTAGTATTTTGAACTGACTGTAGGCATTTCAATTAGTATTGTAATGGTATTGATAATGGGCAGAATTTTTGAAGGCATTTGCATGAGTAACTGCCCTAGTTACCCGTGTAAATGTCTTATCTGGGATTTTCCAAAGGCACCTACATGGGTAGTGCCTTTTGAAAATCCCGGATTCGTCCATAATGCACCCATCGGGGTGTGTTGGGGGCATTCTGAGGTGGAGCGGGGGTGGAGGAAAGGGCTAAGCGGGTAGCAGCGTTTTTCGATGCTAGACGCTTAGCCCTCTGCGCCTTAAAGATAGGCGAGGTTTTTCTCGCCTATCTTCCAGGTGCAGGGGCTAAGCAGGTAACATCGAAAATCACTGCTACCTGCATAGCCTCGGCAGCTGCCGGCACATTCAGCTAAACCTGGATTTTCACTTCCATCGCCGCAGAAGTGAGAATCTGGGTTAAGAGGGTTGGCGGGCGGGCAGGCTATGCACCAACATGGCACATGGCCTGTCCAAATGAAAATCGGACAAATCAAGCAGATCAGGATTTTCAGAGCAAAATAACCGACCATATATAAAATTGCCCTACTAATTATGAATATTTTAATTTTTTAATTCTTTAATTACTTAAACAATTTTTATATTTGGATAAAGGTCTCAGAATGAATGGGGAAGGATAGCTACAGGCTATAACTAGAAAACCTGAGAAAGTCCTTACCCCTTCCTTACATCAAGGACCTTATATATCCAAGTTTTTATTAAATTAGCCTAAAAAATCTTTACTCTTGCTTTTTTAAGAAAACTTTTGAAGAACATTTGAAAAAATTGCAGATTTGACAAAATTTTAAGTTCTGCAAACTCTCTTTTGAGTAATGCTTGCTAGTATCTACAACAATGCAGATTTGACTGGATGATCAACTTTCCAGCTCTTTTTCAAAAAAACTCTTTGTTAAAAGGTTGAAATGTCCGTCATTCTATTAAGATGATATCAAAGCAGAGTCTGGTAAGTCGCACAAGAAAATAGAAAATAACCAAGGCAATTCTTAAATTTCCTGAATCTTCTTTAGCAGAAATAAATTCTAACAAAACAGGATCTTAACTGCAGGCTTTCAAAATTGGACTTATCTGTAAAACCAGATCTCTGTGTTCCCGACACGAACTTCCAGCGCTGTCGCGTTTCACCGCTCCTGCGGTTTCTTTGGGGGAGACGAAATTCTCACGGCATAGGCAAACGTGATTAGAAGATACTTTCAACAATGCTTGCAATAATCAACTGGAGCAAAAGAAGAAGAGTGTACATCAATGCTGAAATCTAAAGCATATACCAACTCCCACAACGATAAGAAAAAGTAAAAGTAATATTAGCTAGTTCAGGTCCCCTTCCTAAGTTTACCTTGTAACATGGCATGTAGAATTCAAATAAACGCCGCGCATGCGTACTACGAATGTATCTGGTAACTAGTTGTATAGAATTGTAGACAGGAAACAATTAAGTGTTCAATTGGAAGATGCAAACAATGGTTATTAAAGACAGGCTGACCATTCTATATGGGAATTTAGACCTCCAGGACTCACTGTTTTTAAACGGTATATCCAGCGCTGTTCAGTTATTAACAGGCTTTGGGCTCTAGTTCTGCCCATCGTTCCCTTAAGAACCTGATCAATACAAAAGCATCTAAGTTGATCAAACTGGTGGTTCAGGGCCAAGCAATGAGACACTATTGGCGCTTCCAATTTGCGACAGCGTAGACGGCTTCGATGTTCTCCTAGCCTAATTTTGAGCGTTCTAATTGTTTTGCCAATATAAATGAGATGGCATGGACATTGGATGGCATATATTACAAAAGTTGAAGTGCAATCTGTATGAGAACGAATTTGGTATGTAACGTCATGATAACTGAATTGAGTTAATTCTAACGTAATATTGCAGATGGCACAGCTGTTACATTTGACATGTCCTGCTTGGCTGACCTCAATACTAGGAGATCCTAGAGGATTCAAAGGACGTAATTCTGTAGGGCTAAGAAGTTCTTTAAGATTCCGATCATGCTGCCAGACACAGCGGATTGAACTATTCTCTAACCCTGGCATCTGGGTAAGAATATTACTGTGACGGTTTAAGATCTTTTTTAGCTTCATGCTTAGCGGGGAAAATTTGGAAACAAAATTTATGTGATCAGTTTGAGTTTCTTTTGGAGTATTCTCTTGTAACAGCAAGGTACGATTATTAAACCTAGCTCGTGTGTAGGCTTGATGCACCACCTCTTTAGGATAACCACGATCGTGAAACTCTTTACACAGTTGTTTTGAATGAGACTTGAAGTTTCGTAAATCTGAACAGTTACGGCGAAACCGTAAAAACTGTGAGAACGGTAAGCTGTTCTTGAGTGCCATGGGATGTGCACTATTATAATGCAGTAGTGCATTTTTAGCCACCTTCTTCTTAAAAATTGTCATTTCCCACGAGGATGATCCCCGATGAACTTCCAAATCAAGATAAGTAATAGTGTTCAAATCTCGAGTACTAGTAAATTGTAAATGAGGATCACAATTGTTTAGCCATTGCAAAAATTGATCAAATTGTGCTTCAGAAGCTGTCCATATCATAAAAACGTCATCAATGTAATGACCCCAGAAAGGAATATAATTCCAAAATTCTGAAGGATATAGCCATGTCTTCTCAAAATCTGCCATAAATAGATTTGCCACTGACGGGGCTACCGTAGCCCCCATTGCCACACCAGTGCTCTGTTTATATAGAACTTGTTCAAACTGAAAAAAGTTTTGAAATAAGACAAGCTGAGCAAGATGTTCCAAAAACAGGAGTTGTTTATCTGACAAATCTCTTCTGTTAACCAGTGCCGACATTACACTCGTCAAAGCTGATGTCTGGGGGATACAAGTGTATAATGACACGACATCTAAAGTTATTAAAAGCGTCGTAGGAACCCAAGCTAACTGATCATGATGTGAAAGCAATTGAAGAAAATGTGTCGTATCACGCACATAAGAAGGAATGGTGCATAGCAGCGGTCTTAAATAGGAATCTAAAAATGAAGACAATGGTTCCAATAATGTGCCCCTGGTGGATACTATCGGGTGGCCCGGAGGATTGTGCAGCTGTTTATGAATTTTTGGTACAAGATAGAATTTCGCATAACTTGGATCAGAAACATTCAAATATGTAAATTCTTTTTTCGATATTAGTTTATCTTGTAAAGCTTGAGTTGTTAACTGTCTTATGGACATCTGCAGCTCTGGTGTGGGATCTTGTTGTAGTGCCAGATAAGTAGAAGTCTCATTCAAAACAACTGTGTAAAGAGTTTCACGATCGTGGTTATCCTAAAGAGGTGGTGCATCAAGCCTACACACGAGCTAGGTTTAATAATCGTGCCTTGCTGTTACAAGAGAATACTCCAAAAGAAACTCAAACTGATCACATAAATTTTGTTTCCAAATTTTCCCTGCTAAGCATGAAGCTAAAAAAGATCTTAAACCGTCACAGTAATATTCTTACCCAGATGCCAGGGTTAGAGAATAGTTCAATCCGCTGTGTCTGGCAGCGTGATCAGAATCTTAAAGAACTTCTTAGCCCTACAGAATTACGTCCTTTGAATCCTCTAGGATCTCCTAGTATTGAGGTCAGCCAAGCAGGACATGTCAAATGTAACAGCTGTGCCATCTGCAATATTACGTTAGAATTAACTCAATTCAGTTATCATGACGTTACATACCAAATTCGTTCTCATACAGATTGCACTTCAACTTTTGTAATATATGCCTTCCAATGTCCATGCCATCTCATTTATATTACAAAATTAACCACCCCTCACTTTCTATCATAACCAATAACCCACCAAAAAGTGATATTTTAGTGACTGACTCACAATGTTATTAAACTATTTTTTTCTCGGAAGTTATTGCCGTGAGCGATTACTCACTCATGAAGCGTGACTTCCCTTTTAATTACTCTTATGGTAATAAAACCACCATATAAAAATCATGAAGCAATTGCATTACTTAATATCATTCAATGCTACTTCATTACACAATATCGTCACAGACGTTATTTATATAGCTGTAAAATATCTTGCTATGCAGACTTTCCACGGACACAGTACTGCGTTTAGACCCGTACTTCCATTCCGGCTCTGTTTAAACGCTTGTTATCTGCTTAATATACTCATCTGATTTTATGAGTTGAATAAATCCTTCTAGCAATTTGAACGGAATATATGTTGACAACTGGATCCCTCCAATGACACAGCCTAACTTGTGTGAGCGGTAGAGGCAAAGAAAAAGGCATTTAAAGACCCGTGAGAAACGTCACTCATGATGATGTCATCATCCCTAATTGGTCCCTGAATGCATGGGATCAAACGAGACTAAGCCAATCCAGTTCTGCATTCAACCCATAGGGTTCCAAACAGCCAATACGAAATATCCAGTATTGTTCAATCCACTGGAGTCGTTGTTCCCTATTACCCCCTCTGACAGCTGGGGGCACTTGGTCAATAATTCACCATTGAAAGTCCGTGAAAGAGTGTCCAAAATCCAAACAGTGTTGTACTAATGGAGCTGTAATAACTCCATTGCGAATGCGAGACGCATGTTCTTGTAGGCGAACCCTCACTTTTCTAATCGTTCGACCTACGTACACTTTTGTGCACAGGCAGATTAGAATATAAACACCATAAGTGGTAAAGCAAGTGGTAAAACCTTTTGACCGCTGTGTTATGGTAGTATGTGGGATTTGCCATTCGGCACCTTGAATTGATTGTTGACACAGTTCACAAGACTTTCCTTTGGAACAGCTGAAATGTCCAATCATTAAATCGTGTGAAACCAAGGATGATTGAGGCTGAATAGTACTCAGCAAATTGGCTATGTTTTGGCCTCTAGTATATGCTATCCGCAGCGGCTTGCGGAAGCATTCATGGAGAGCCAGAATATGCCAATGCTTCTTTAAAATAGATGTTATTTTTGAACTGTTCAGCATGTATGGAAAAATGCCTGTAATAAACTCATTTTCAGACTGAGTGTTGTTGTTTTCATTCCCTTGTAACCATTCTCTATGTGTATACCTCGCTCGCGTCCGGGCCTGCTGTATAATGTATAATGGATAACCTCTCTGCAGTAAACGAACTTGCAAATCCTGTGCATGGTGGTCAAATTCCTGAAAAGAGGTGCAGATTCTCCGTAGTCTTAGAAACTGACCATAAGGTAGACCTTTTTTCAAAGCTGGTGGGTGGAAACTGGAGAATTGTAACAAAGTATTTCTCTGCACAGATTTTCGATATAAAGTAGAACATAATCGTGGTCCTGACTTAAAAAGCTGTACATCCAAAAATTCCAGATGTTGTGCATGAGAGTGTAAGGTGAAGGATAGATTCTCCTTTTGAGCATTTAACCAGACAATGAAATTTTGTAAGGTCTCCTGAGTATCATTCCATAGAAAAAAGATGTCATCAAGAAATCTGACCCAAGTATTAATCCTATAAAACCATTCCTCCCTGAAGATCTTGCACTAGTCTCTGATGAAAGCCAGATCCACCTTGTTACTGGCCATGGTAATTAGGTGCTGAGGGCAGATGGCCAAGGCTGCTTATGTATTAGGCTAGAACGGTATGTGCATGGTTCAGCATTAAGATCTGCTTTGATATCATCTTAATAGAATGACGGACATTTCAACCTTTTAACAAAGAGTTTTTTTGAAAAAGAGCTGGAAAGTTGATCATCCAGTCAAATCTGCATTGTTGTAGATACTAGCAAGCATTACTCAAAAGAGAGTTTGCAGAACTTAAAATTTTGTCAAATCTGCAATTTTTTCAAATGTTCTTCAAATGTTTTCTTAAAAAAGCAAGAGTAAAGATTTTTTAGGCTAATTTAATAAAAACTTGGATATATAAGGTCCTTGATGTAAGGAAGGGGTAAGGACTTTCTCAGGTTTTCTAGTTATAGCCTGTAGCTATCCTTCCCCATTCATTCTGAGACCTTTATCCAAATATAAAAATTGTTTAAGTAATTAAAGAATTAAAATATTCATAATTAGTAGGGCAATTTTATATATGGTCGGTTATTTTGCTCTGAAAACCCTGATCTGCTTGATTTGTCTAGCACACAAATGGAAGGGACATGGAAAGATACCATGAGTTTTACAGAAGCCTATATTTCTGATATCTGTAAAGATCCCACACCGTTTACAGTTCAAGATTCTCCAATTGAGGATGGTGATGTAACTGATTGGGATTCTATTCTTAAGTTAGAAAAACGAATAGCAAAGCTAGAGCTACATCGGTTCTCCTTCATAGAATATTTACGTCGCCAACATGTACCACGTGGTTTACGTATTTATAAAGAACCTAAAATGTTTCAAACAGACTCCACGTTTGTTACAAAATGGAACCAAGTACTTACAAAATGTTCACGTGACTTAATGGTTTTACTAGTAGAAGCTATCAAACCAATGTTAGATGATTTACAATTGGAAGTACAGACATCCCTGGACAAATTAAAAGCCTCTACTTCTTCAGAAACATTCTCAAGACATGCAACTGAACGAAAAACACAAGTAGATAAAATACGAGATGAAACTAAAAAATTGAAATTGCAGAAATTAGCACGTGATCAGGCGGATCATACTACTGGTTATATATTCCCTTGGATGAACCCTAAAAGGAAATTTAAAGGTTCTCGTTGGAAAGTAGATTTTGATACTCAATCTGAGGATTCTCATTCTACGGGATCCGCTAGAAGTAACAGGAATGATTTTTTAGACGATCGAGAAACCAATTCCAAAAACAAGAAAGACAAGCCAAAAGAGAAGTCTACAGGACAACACAGAGTTTCTCCACGATTGAGAACTCTAACTTAAGTACAGATCAATCTTTAATAGTGAATATTTCCTCATTTTCTCTTACTTCAGTGCAACAAAATCTTTTGAACAGGGGTTTCTCATATGTACCTAGTATCCGACATAATGAATTTCAAGTTCGTACGGATCTTGAACGATTCATACGAAAGTTACATCTTAAAACATATTTTTCTGAGATATCTGCACTCACGGAGGCTAATACCGAAGAGGTTTCCTCACATCGGGCTCTACTGCCGCTTACTTCTACTTGGACCCCGCCAGGTCCAGTCCCAGCTCCTTTGCAGATATACAAAGATTTGGTTTTACGAGATATTAGCCAATTAGAAAATGAATCCCGTTTAGTACATTACACCTTACCTAAAGAAGAGAGGGAAGCTCTTATCACATTACAATCCAACGCTAATATAGTAATTCGGCGAGCTGATAAGGGAGGAGCAATCGTCCTTCAGGATCGAGTTGACTATTTAGAAGAGGCACAAAGACAATTGGCTGATGCTTCTACTTATCTGGCACTACAACAAGATCCCACACCAGAGCTGCAGATGTCCATAAGACAGTTAACAACTCAAGCTTTACAAGATAAACTAATCTCGAAAAAAGAATTTACATATTTGAATGTTTCTGATCCAAGTTATGCGAAATTCTATCTTGTACCAAAAATTCATAAACAGCTGCACAAACCTCCGGGTCGCCCGATAGTATCCACCAGGGGCACATTATTGGAACCATTGTCTTCATTTTTAGATTCCTATTTAAGACCGCTGCTATGCACCATTCCTTCTTATGTGCGTGATACGACACATTTTCTTCAATTACTTTCACATCATGATCAGTTAGCTCGGGTTCCTACGACGCTTTTAATAACTTTAGATGTCATGTCATTATACACTTGTATCCCCCAGACATCAGCTTTGACGAGTGTAATGTCGGCACTGGTTAACAGAAGAGATTTGTCAGATAAACAACTCCTGTTTTTGGAACATCTTGCTCAGCTTGTCTTATTTCAAAACTTTTTTCAGTTTGAACAAGTTCTATATAAACAGAGCACTGGTGTGGCAATGGGGGCTACGGTAGCCCCGTCAGTGGCAAATCTATTTATGGCAGATTTTGAGAAGACATGGCTATATCCTTCAGAATTTTGGAATTATATTCCTTTCTGGGGTCATTACATTGATGACGTTTTTATGATATGGACAGCTTCTGAAGCACAATTTGATCAATTTTTGCAATGGCTAAATAATTGTGATCCTCATTTACAATTTACTAGTACTCGAGATTTGAACACTATTACTTATCTTGATTTGGAAGTTCATCGGGGATCAACCTCGTGGGAAACGACAATTTTTAAGAAGAAGGTGGCTAAAAATGCACTACTGCATTATAATAGTGCACATCCCATGGCACTCAAGAACAGCTTACCGTTCTTACAGTTTTTACGGTTTCGCCGTAACTGTTCAGATTTACGAAACTTCAAGTCTCATTCAAAACAACTGTGTAAAGAGTTTCACGATCGTGGTTATCCTAAAGAGGTGGTGCATCAAGCCTACACACGAGCTAGGTTTAATAATCGTACCTTGCTGTTACAAGAGAATACTCCAAAAGAAACTCAAACTGATCACATAAATTTTGTTTCCAAATTTTCCCTGCTAAGCATGAAGCTAAAAAAGATCTTAAACCGTCACAGTAATATTCTTACCCAGATGCCAGGGTTAGAGAATAGTTCAATCCGCTGTGTCTGGCAGCGTGATCGGAATCTTAAAGAACTTCTTAGCCCTACAGAATTACGTCCTTTGAATCCTCTAGGATCTCCTAGTATTGAGGTCAGCCAAGCAGGACATGTCAAATGTAACAGCTGTGCCATCTGCAATATTACGTTAGAATTAACTCAATTCAGTTATTATGACGTTACATACCAAATTCGTTCTCATACAGATTGCACTTCAACTTTTGTAATATATGCCATCCAATGTCCATGCCATCTCATTTATATTGGCAAAACAATTAGAATGCTCAAAATTAGGCTAGGAGAACATCGAAGCCGTCTACGCTGTCGCAAATTGGAAGCGCCAATAGTGTCTCATTGCTTGGCCCTGAACCACCAGTTTGATCAACTTAGATGCTTTTGTATTGATCAGGTTCTTAAGGGAACGATGGGCAGAACTAGAGCCCAAAGCCTGTTAATAACTGAACAACGCTGGATATACTGTTTAAAAACAGTGAGTCCTGGAGGTCTAAATTCCCATATAGAATGGTCAGCCTGTCTTTAATAATCATTGTTTGCATCTTCCAATTGAACACTTAATTGTTTCCTGTCTACAATTCTATATAACTAGTTACCAGATACATTCATAGTACGCATGCGCGGCGTTTATTTGAATTCTACATGCCATGTTACAAGGTAAACTTAGGAAGGGGACCTGAACTAGCTAATATTACTTTTACTTTTTCTTATCGTTGTGGGAGTTGGTATATGCTTTAGATTTCAGCATTGATGTACACTCTTCTTCTTTTGCTCCAGTTGGTTATTGCAAGCATTGTTGAAAGTATCTTCTAATCACGTTTGCCTACGCCGTGAGAATTTCGTCTCCCCCGAAGAAACCGCGGGAGCGGTGAAACGCAACAGCGCTGGAAGTTCGTGTCGGGAACACAGAGATCTGGTTTTACAGATAAGTCCAATTTTGAAAGCCTGCAGTTAAGATCCTGTTTTGTTAGAATTTATTTCTGCTAAAGAAGATTCAGGAAATTTAAGAACTGCCTTGGTTATTTTCTATTTTCTTGTGTGACTTACCAGACTCTGCTTTGATATCATCTTAATAGAATGACGGGCATTTCAACCTTTTAACAAAGAGTTTTTTTGAAAAAGAGCTGGAAAGTTGATCATCCAGTCAAATCTGCATTGTTGTAGATACTAGCAAGCATTACTCAAAAGAGAGTTTGCAGAACTTAAAATTTTGTCAAATCTGCAATTTTTTCAAATGTTCTTCAAATGTTTTCTTAAAAAAGCAAGAGTAAAGATTTTTTAGGCTAATTTAATAAAAACTTGGATATAAGGTCCTTGATGTAAGGAAGGGGTAAGGACTTTCTCAGGTTTTCTAGTTATAGCCTGTAGCTATCCTTCCCCATTCATTCTGAGACCTTTATCCAAATATAAAATTTGTTTAAGTAATTAAAGAATTAAAAAATTAAAATATTCATAATTAGTAGGGCAATTTTATATATGGTCAAATGAAAATCGGGCCCGATGTTTTTAGCATGTCTGTAATCAGGAGAGGAGATAAGAGAGGAGGGCTGTTTGATATGTACAATTGTGCAATTGCTATGCTACTGTGAATCAGTGTTAGTATTTTGCAGCTGTTGAAACTGCTTTCCCTAGAGAATGCAGTTAGGCATTTTTTGGGGGGATGGGGGTGTGGATAGGGCTTCAATTCTCTTCCATCTCCCACCAGATGCAGAAACTAAATTTGTACAGCACAGGAACTGTGAATCGGTGTTTGTATGCCACAGTTGTTAGAACAGCTCGGAGAGGAAGGTAGTAGCAAATTTCCTCCTTGGTGTTCTAAGTCAAACCTAAGTTCTTTAGAAGCTCAAATGACAAAACTTTGACTTTCGTACTTTGGATACATCATGCAAAGAGAAAGCTCATTAGAGAAAGACATCATGCTTCACAAAATTGAAGGTCAGTGCCAAAGAGGAAGGCCAGAAATGCAATGGATCGATACAATAACAGCAGCTATGGGTGCCACTTTATCAGTAATTAGCTGCCTAACTGAAGTCTAAATATAGTTTAGGACAACTATCTAGGGCATTACTATGAGTCAATACTGACTTGAAAGCACTTAACAACAATCAGCTTATGCTCCCTTCTTATAACAGCCTTTTCAATGTCACCACAGAAATTGCCTTCTCCTGCTATAGTCCTGTTCTTTGGAATTCCCTTCCACAACATTTTAGGTTGAAATAAACTAGAACAGTTTTAAACCCTGCTGCTGTTGAAATATTACTACTACTACTACTAAAAATCATTTGCGTAGTGCTACCAGGCATATGCAGTGCTGTAGATATAGATTTAAGACATCAGAGCTTACGATCTAATCAAGACGAAAATATGTCACAAAACTGGGGACTACAGTATGGTAAATAAATAGGCAACAAATGCAAGGATTAAAGTCAAGTTGAATGTAAGTGCTTTGAATTGATGGACCTTATGAATGCACCCTGATGCAGAAAGAGATAAGTGGATTATTATTAGTTCTGAAACATGATGTCATAAGAACATAAGATATGCCATACTGAGTCAGACCAATGGTCCATCAAGCCCAGTATCCTGTGGCCAATCCAGGTCAGAAGTACCTATCAAATTCCCATGTCAGTGCTAGTATCTTGAATGCTCTTTTTGATTGTGAGGTGACATTTTTAATGTTTTGAGCTATTTGCTTTTATGAAATGTTTGTATTTTTGGATTTATGAGATGTTTTTATATTTGTGGTAAATAAGTAATAAAACATGGACTAAATGAGATCGATGATGAAATCTAATGGTGCTGGTTAATCTTGTGGCCAAAGGCTGTGCTAGATGGCCAGTTTAAATGATCAATGATTTTGATGTCCTTTCCTATATATAAGAATATATTACTGTGGGGATTAGATTTATATGCTGACCTACAGAGGTAGCGACAATAAATATACATGTAGTGTGGTAACCACATCAGCACTACCCACTTAGTTTAGGCCTGCTAGTCGCCGTTACCTGGGGATATCACTGCTAAATGGATAACTTTTACAGTTGTCTTTGCCAAGCCCCTAACTCGACCCACAGTTTTGTGGATCATATGGGGCCATTTAATGATTTAAATGGCCCAAGACTATCTCTATAATTTTTGAAAATATACAGATAAGCAAATTATGCATTTACAGGTTGCCTTGAATGCATAATTTACTTTTAGTATCGGCTTATTGGGTTTTTATTTGGATCAGGAGCTAACTGTGAAGATGCAGGTATCTACAGTGATGACAGTAGCATGATACAAGTTAAAAACAGTGAGAGATTGTATCCATTTTTAGAAAGTGACACATTTTGGGGTCTGAGCACTAGTGATACCCTCATCTAGACTATTTTAATTGTCTCTATGTGAGGTTGATATGTAGGCTACTATGGTGCATTCAGATGAGATGTCTGAAGGGGATGCCAGCTTCCTCCCTGAAGATCTTGCACTAGTCTCTGATGAAAGCCAGATCCACCTTGTTACTGGCCATGGTAATTAGGTGCTGAGGGCAGATGGCCAAGGCTAGAACGGTATGTGCATGGTTCAGCATTAAGATCTAGTCAGCTGGCACATTTTGTAATCTCTGTGGTTAAGGAGATGAGGCAGGTGAAACTTAGAGCTCAGGACTTTGTGGTGGTTGCTCCAGAGTTGAGGAATCAACTTCTGTAGGAGCTAATCCCTGCTGCTACAGGGAGAACTATTCCAACAACTGGTAACAGAACCCACACGTGAAGGGGCTGTACTGGACCTGGTGCTTACCAACAGGAAAAGTGTTTCTGATGTTATAGTGGGATATCATTTTGCATCCAGTGATCACCAGATGGTGTCGTTCAGTATTAGGACTAGAGCTGATAAAGTCCATTCAAAATTGAGGGCCTTAGACTTTAGGGAAACTAACTTCACAAAAATGTGACATTAACTCACCTTTTCCTAGTTGTATCCTTGTCCTCAGCTGCTGTTTTGTCTGTCTTGACTAGATTGTAAGCTCTGATGAGCCATAGGTTGCACTCTATGTTAGAGAGGGCATTGAGTCAGAAAGGATTAAAGTTTTGCAGGAAACTAAATTTGCTGTAGAATCTCTATGGATTAAAATTCCATGTAAAAAGGGGAAGGCGATGGCAGTGGGGGTGTACTATCGACCGCCTGGCCAGAATGAACAAATGGATGATGAAATGCTCAAAGAAATCAAGGAAGCTAACAAATGTTACAGCACAGTAATAATAATGTATGATTTCAATTACCCTGGTATCAACTGGGTCAGTGTTAAGGCATGACATGCTAGGGAGATAAAGTTCCTAGATGAAATAAATGACTGCTTCTTGGAGTAGTTGGTTCATGAACCGACCAGAGGGGAAGCCATGTTAGACCTAGTCCTTAGTGGAACACCAGATCTAGTGCAAGAGATAAGGGTGTTGGGGCCACTTGGCAATAGTGATCATAGCATGATCACATTTGATTTAATTAGTGGAGGAGGGATAGTAAGGAAATACACCTTTTAACTTTTGAAAGGGAGATTATGATAAAATGAGGAAAATAGTTAAGAAAAAACTAAAAGGAGCAGTTGCAAAGGTTAAAGACTTACATCAAGCTTGGGTGTTGTTGAAAAATACTACCTTGGAAGCCCAGGCCAGCTGTATTCCACGCTTTAAGAAAAGTGGAAGGAAGTCCAAAAAACTGCCAGCATGGTTTAAAGGTGAGGTCAAAGAGGCTGTTGTTGCCAAAAAGCATCTTTCAGGAAATGGAAAAAAGAGCCAAACGACGAAACCTGGAAACAGCACAAGCACTGGCAAGTCAAATGTAAGGCATTGATAAGGCAGGCAAAGGGAGAATTTGAGAAGAAGCTTGCTTCAGAAGCAAAAACGTGAAATAAAGACTTTTTCAAGTATCTTTGTAGCAAAAAACCTCTGAGAGAGTCAGTTGGTCCATTAGATGATGGAGGGGTTAAAGGGGCACTAAAAGGCAACAAGGTGATAACGGAGAGACTGAATGAATTCTTTGCTTCTGTCTTTACTGAGGAAGATGTAGGGATGCTACCCATGACTGAAGTGGTATTTAAAGAAGTGGAAGAATTGAAGGAACTATCGATACATCGGGAAGATGTATTACAACTATTAGATAAACTGAAGAGTAGCAAATCACATGGGCCGGATGGTATACATCCAAGGGCGTTGAAAGAACTGAAATATGAGATTGCAGACCTGCTATTAATAACCTGTGAACTTTCATTAAAATCATCTTTAATACCTGAAGATTGAAGGATCGCCATTGTAACATCAATTTTTAAAAAGTGCTCCAGGGGTGATCCGGGAAACTACAGACCGGTGAGCCTGATGTCAGTACTGGGAAAAATGGTAGAAACCATCATAAAGAATAAAATTACTCAGTATGTAGATACTGCGACGCCTCCACTTGGGCCCAAGGGCTTACAAGCTGGAAACGGCCTTATGTGTCCTCCTTGAATAAAGTTCCCTTTTTTCTCACTAGGGTATTCTGGGACTTGTAGTGATTTTTTTACTCTTGAAGGACAAATGTAGTTGAGTCGGTGGTTGTAAGGCAGCAAGAAAATTTATTGTGGGGATTTCCAGGGCATTCAAAGTTCAGTACACAACAAAGGCAGAAGGATACATCTCCAACATAAAGATGAAATCAGGATAATGAGAATGATGTAACAAAACCTTTTCCACTGTTCAGCTGTTCTGCTTCTCATACACACTCACACGAGGACTGCCTCGTGTGGTCAATTAACAGCAACACAGGTAAACTTATAACAGCTGTGGCTTTTCTTTTGAAAGCAAACTTCTTCACAGCACTGCTTCTTAACTTCAGCAAGTAACAAAACTCAGTGAAACACAGAATTAGCTTTCCTCAGCTCAAAGCAGGAACTGCCCTTATTTCCTATGCGGTTTCACAGATTCTCAGTTCCTATTCAACACTGCAGAATCTTCTCTTAGAGATAAAGAACAGTCCATTGGAATGGGGTCACATTCACAATTAGGCAAACAAGTATCTACTTGCATTCCTTCAATAGCATCAGGGCAAACAGTATCTCTCTCAGGATTATAAGCCTTCTCAAACTTTCTCTCTTTCAAGAACTCCTGAAATTGATTCCACAGCAATTCAGCCTGTACAAGCACCTTTAGATTAGGGGAGTGAACCTTTTCCTCAGAAAACAGCTTTCTTAATGCTTCTAGCTTTGGAGTTTCAAAGGCTGTGCTTTTATCAGGGCTATGGCTTTTCTCATTTGAAAAACTCTCTACCCACTTCTTAAGAGTAGACGGTGAGGACTCAGCTTCCTGACCTTTTGAACTGGCAAATTGTCTTTCTGCTGAATTATCAGTAATGAAACTGCTGGCTTTACCTTGGGGATGTTTCCTCAGACAAACGCTGATTTATTTCCTCCTGGGTTCCTCCAGGCTCTGAAATGCAGCCTCCTTATGTCCTTCTCCAGTCCCTCTGAAGTAGCTGCTAACTTGGGAGATTTCCTCTGGCTTTCTCCTCCAGCTAAGCACAGCTTCAGCTTCTCTCTCTCCTCTCTCACCTTTCCAGCTCCAACAGCTGTTCCTGTTCCTTTCTCCACGTCCACCTCTCCTCCATTCACCTGTGCCTCTGCCTTCTGTTGCTGTCTCTGTATCTGTACCTCCTGTGCCTGTCTCTCCTGTGTTCCTTGAGTCAGTGCTTTTTCCCTTGACTGACTTGCTTTGCTATGCTCATGGTTTTAAACACCATTGCCTGCTGGGCATTCCCTGTTCTCTGCACCTGTGTGACCAATCAGCAGGGAAGCCTGTCACCACCCCTGAGCTAGGGCGTGGCCTGACTTTAGCAGGGAGCTGACTTTTCCTCTTATCTGGCTTGTAATTCCCCTGCAAGTGTGCACTGCCATTCACGTCAAAGGGGAATTCAGGATTTTCTTCAAGTTCCATATCTTCCAGAGAGCTTTCATCTCTACAATAATCATGGCTTAATGGGAGACAGCCAACGTGGCTTTAGAGAAGGAAGATCTTGTCTTACTAATCTGTTATGTTTTTTAGAAGGTGTGAATAACCAGGTGGACAAAGGTGAGTCAGTTGATATAGTGTATCTGGACTTTCAGAAATCCTTTGACAAGGTCCCTCATCAGAGACTTTTGGCAAAACTAAAGAGTTATGGGATAGGAGACACTGTACTATTGTGGATCAGGAACTGGTTAAAAGATAGAAAGCAGAGGGTAGGGCTAAATGGCCAATTTTCCCAATGGAGAAAGGTGAATAGTGGTGTACCCCAGGGATCTGTGCTGGGTCCGCTGCTTTTTGACATATTCATAAATGACTTGGAAAGGGGAATAACGAGTGAGGTTATCAAATTTGCAGATGACACAAAACTATTTAAAGTTGTTAAAACCCAAGAGGATTGTGGAAAATTGCAAGAGGATCTTAATAAATTGGAAGACTGGGCATCAAAATGGCAGATGAAATTTAATGTGGACAAGTGCAAAGTTATGCACCTAGGGAAGAACAACCCAAACTATGGTTACAAGATGCATGGTTCCAAATTAGGAACCACCACCCAGGAAAAAGATTTAGGCATCATTGTGGATAACATTTTAAAACCCTCGGCCCAGTGTGCAGCGACGGCCAAGAAAGCAAATAGAATGCTAGGTATCATAAGGAAAGGAATGGAAAATAAAACAAAGGATATTATAATGCCTCTATATCGTTCCATGGTGAGACCGCACCTTGAATATTGTGTGCAATTCTGGTCGCCGTATCTTAAAAAGGATATAGCGCTATTAGAAAAGGTTCAGAGAAGAGCCACCAAAATGGTAAAGGGGATGGAAGGATACCCCTTTGAAGAAAGGCTAAAAAGGTTAGGACTCTTTAACCTGGAAAAGAGACGGCTGAGGGGAGATATGATAGAAGTCTATAAATTAATGAATGGAGTGGAACGGGTAAACATAGATCGATTGTTTACGTTATCAGAATATAGAAAGACTAGTGGGACATGCAAAGAAGAACTATTTAAGACTAATAAAAGAAAATATTTTTTCACTCAACGTGTAATCAAACTCTGGAATTTGTTACCGGAGGATGTAGTAAAGGCTGTTAGTGTAGCTGGGTTTAAAAAAGTTTTGGACAAGTTCCTGGAGGAAAGGTCCATACACCATTATTAAGAAGGGACGCAGAATATCAATGCTTGACCCAATACAAGCATTGTGGAACTGTGTCTTTTGGGGAAACTGCTAGGCATGTATGACTTAGATTGGCCACTGTTAGAAACAGGATACTGGGCTTGATGGACTTTGGTGTGACCCAGTATGGCATATCTTATGTTCTTATGTTCTTATGAGCAGGGACTGTCTTTTACATGTATCTGTGAAATGCTGCGTATGCCTTGTAGTGCTATATAAATGATCAGTGGGATATTTTAAGGGCAACAAACATTTTTGTTAGTAAAGTAAATAAATGTAAAAGGAAAAAGAGGCCACTGTGGTTCTCAAAAGAAGCAGCAGAAAAGGTGAAGAAAAAGAGGGTGGCCTTCATAAAATAGAGATCACAGAGAAAGGAAGACAAGCATTAATATTTGGAAAAACTTAGAAAAGCTAGGAAAGTAGTCAGGAAAGCAAAGATACAAAAGGAAGACGAAATAGCCAAGGCAATAAAATGGGGGTGGGGGGACAAGACATTTCTCAGATATGTTAGTGAGAGGAGGAAGTGAAAAGTGGTATTGTCAGACTTAAAGGGGAAGGGGAGAAATATGTAGAGGTTGATGAGGATAAAGCAGAATTCCTTAACAAATATTTTTGTTCTATGTTCACAGATGAAAGGCCAGGAGCAGGACCTCAGAAAACACCCACAAATAGGAACAGAAGTGAAGGCGATCTTGAACAATTTTCAGAAGACTGTGTTTGTGAGAAACTAGCTAAACTAAAAGTAGACAAAGCTATAGGGCCGGATGGGATACATCTGAGAGTATTGAAGGAACTTGGGGAGATACTAGAGGCTCCACTGTCTGACCTTTTCAATGTGTTTTTGGAGTCGGGACTGGTCTCAGAGGACTGGCAAATGGCACATGTGATTCCTTTACACAAAAGCAGAAATAAGGATGGGGCTGAAAACTAAAGGCTGGTCAGTCTGACCTCCGTGGTGAGTACATAAATGGAAACTCTGATAAAACAGGATAGTGAGGTTTCTGGCGTCCAATGGATTGCAGGATCTGAGACAGCATTGGTTTACTAGAGGCAGCTCTTATCAAACAAATCTGATTGATGCTTTTGACTATGTGACCCGAGAGAGAGACCAAGTGAGAGCCCTAGATGTAAAGCATTTGACACCATTCCACACAGGCAACTTATAAATAAATTGAGCACCCTAGAGATGGACCCTAAAGTTACTGGTTGGGTTAGAAATTGGTTGAGTGGGAGATGACAAAGGCTACAGGTAAATGGAGTTCACTCTGAGGAGAAGGATGCTTCTAGTGGTGTGCCACGGGGATCTGTCCTTGGTCCAATTCTTTTTAACATTTTTATTATTGATATTGTGGAAGGACTGTTTGGTAAGGTTTGCCTCTTTGCAGATGATGCCAAAATCTGCAATAGAGTAGACACCCAGGAAGGAGTAGATAGCATGAGGAGATCTAGCGAAGCTTGAAGAATGGTCAAGAATTTGGCAACTGAGATTTAACACTATAAAATGCAAGGTCTTCCATTTGGGCTGCAAAATTCTAAGAAAGCTGTACAGTATTAGGGGGGGGGGGGTGAAGTACTTCTGTCCATGAAAGAAAAGCAGGACCTGGGTGTGATTGTTTCTGATGATCTTAAAGTGGCTAAACAGGTAGAAAAGGTGACAGCAAAAGCTAGAAGGGTGCTCGGGTGCATAGGGAGAGAAATAGCCAGCAGGAGGAAAAAGGAGGTGATAGTACCTCTGTATAAGTATTTGGTGTGACCTCATTTGGAGTATGTGTGCAATTCTGGAGGCCACACCTCCAAAAGGATATAAACAGGATGGAGTCAATGCAGAGGGTAGCTACCAAAATGGTCGTTATTATAACCATAAGGGGACAGACTTAAAGATCTCAATACGTATACTTTAGAGGAAAGGCAGGATAGAGGAGATATGATAGAGACCTCTGTGGCATAAATGCATAGGAGGAGAGCCTCTTTCAATTGAAAGAAAGCTCTGCAATGAGGGGACATAGGTTGAGAGTGAAAGGGTATAGATTCAGGAGTAATATGCGGAAATATTTCTTTATAGAACAGTGATAGATGCATGGAATTGTATCCTAGTTGAGGTCGTAGAGACAAGGACAGTAATTCAAGAAAGTATGGGACCAACATAGAAGATCTCTAAAAGAAAAAAAAGGGGCTATAGTAGTTGATATGGAAGGGGAGACTAGATAGGCCATATGGACTTTTTCTGCCGTCATGTTTCTGTATTTCTAAAGTTAGAGCAAGATTACAGAATATACCAGAGAAAATTTAAAACCTAGCTCTCGAGAAAGCAGAAACCCCACAAATTGGAGCTGCAGACTGCGTGCTATGCGTGAGGCTGCCAGTGGAAGAGGTTCCCACTGTGAAGCACTGCTCAGGATCTGCATTGGGCATGAGGTTTCTTCCCTCTGATGATGTAATCTAGAGGTGCCCAGGACACTTTAAGTTCTGCACAGCCACTTTGTGGCTGTGGTTGCGTGCCCAAAGGAGCACCACCTTTTTTGTCACTTCGGGGTTCTGAAGTTCTTGGCAATGCCCAAGGAGCTGGGGAGAGGAAAATTAAGGACAAGGAAAATGTCTCTGTGTCATCTACCTCTAAGATAATATCAGGTCCTATGGATCATCGTTTGCAACTTGGGGTACGTGAGGCAGTGGAGCATCTGTTACACCTCTGCTCCCCTATCATCGTCCTTATCAAGGGCATCTTTAAGCCCTATTGCTAGGACTCTACCTCACTCTCCTTGTGGAATTTCAGATAAAGAAAGGAGTATAATTTATTTATATTCTCTTATATACTGTGCTATTCTGCATCAGTGTGGTTTACATTGAACAAACTGAAATTACATTGAACAGGGCATTATAACTTGGAGATAACTATTTTACAGGGAACATGGGCTATGGAGGGTTAAGTGGCTTGCCCAAGACCACAAGGAGCACCTGTGGGACTAGAAACCCCAGTCCTTCTGGCCCAAGGTTGCTGTCCTCTAGTGGGATTTGAACCTCTGACTTCCTGGCCTGAAGTACCTTGCCCCTACCACTAGGCCACTCCTCCACTCCAATTATCTCCTTAATGTGGTTAGGTGGGGAAGTGAAGTCTCCTTCTGATTTGACCTGGCAGTCACGTGTTATCCATGATGATGCCTAAATCTTTTTCCTGGGTGGTGTTTCCCAACTTCAACAGATCATTCTGCTCTTAGGCCTGCAGCTACTACAGGTATATCAGAGCACTATTGAAAAGATTTAGGGTACTTTCCATGAGATTTGGAGAACAAGCTCAGTGGGCCCAGTGCTAGCTAAGCATCAAATTTAAAACAAGTTTAAGAAAATATTTTTCATTCAGCACACTATTAAATGTAATTTGTTGCTGGAGCAAGTTGTCGTGGTTAACAGATGGATATTTAATAGATTTCAACAAGTTTTTGGAGGACAGTTTCATTAATAATGACTAGGCAGATATACAAGTGGATTGCCGCCTCATAACTCTGAGTGTGTTTAACATTGACTGTATCTCTCTATTTTGCTCTTCCAGGTGCTTTCAAAAGACCCAAACTGGCAACTGTGAGAGAAAGGATATTGAACACAACTGACCATCGGGTTGACCCAGCATGGTATTTCTTATGTTCCTATGTGCTCTGCATTGTCCAAAATTTAATTGTTCAAACATATAAAGTGGGATTTTAGAAGGGACATCTAGGAAGAATCTGGGATGTCCAGAACATAATGTCCAAAAATCCAGGGCAGTGGCAGTTGTGAAGGGAAGCATGTATAAGTGCCTTCTAAAATTGTACTTTCTCTGCTCCGAAAGGTGAATGTCCCAGTAGCTGGTTCTGGCAATAGGCTCATGCAGATAGCAAGGTCAGGTACATGCATGAGTGTAGGCAGGGCCAGCCCATCCATTGAGCGAGAAGGTTATTCGCACAGGGCTCCGCGCTTCAGGGGGCCCCGCACCAACAACATCCTGCACACTCTGGGCTCTCAGCTCACCTCCTTTTAGCAGCTCGCGGCTCCTGGCAGGTTCAGTAACAGCTCCTTACAGCCACCGAAGTGAAGAGTGTTGTTTCCTTCACTTTGGCAGCTGTGTTGTAATGAGGATCGCAGGAACGTTGAGTACAGGGACACCGGAAATGTCCTTTGACCTCCAGCGCGCCTGTGATCTTCATTACAACACAGCTGCCGAAGTGAAGCAAACACTACTCTTCACTTCGGCGGCTGTAAGAAGCTGTTACTAAACCTGCCGGGAGCCGCGAGCTGCTAAAAGGAGGTGAGCCGGGGCCTCTAAAGCCTGCCATGGAGCTCTTCGGGGAGGGGGGGGGGACTTTGGCTTGAAATGGGCTGAGTCGGGGCAGGGGGCTAAAATTGGAAATGTGCTGAGTGGGGGGGGGGGGCAACTAGGAATGGAAAAGGGCTGAGGGTGGGGGGGGGCAAGGACTGCAAATGAGCTGATGGGGAGGACTAGGAATGGAAATGGGCTTTTGGGGGGATAGGATTGGAAATGGACTGAATGAGGGGGAGCTTGGACTGGAAATGGATTGATGTGGTTCTGAAATAGGATTGGAAATGTCCGATGGGGGGGGGGCTAGTTTTGGAAATGGCTGATGGGGGTTAGGATTGCAAATGGGCTGATAGGGGGAGCTTGGACTGGAAATGGGCTGATGTGGGGGCTCGGACTGGAAATGGGCTGTGGGGGAGCTTGCACTGAAAATGGGCTGATGTGGGGATGGAATAGGATTTTAAATGGTTTATTGGGGGGCTAGTATTGGAAATGGCTGATGGGGGCTAGGATTGCAAATGGTCTGATTGGGGGGGCTAGGACTGGAAATGGGCTAATGCAGGGTGTGGGGGTGGGAGAATGGAACTAGAAGGGAGCAGATGCTGAGTGGGGCTGGAGCTAGAAGGGTGCTGATTTTGGGGAAGGACTAGAAGGGGATGGGGCTGGAGGAATGAGGATGGAGGTGGAAAAGATATTTTGTGTAGGAGGGAAGAAAAATCTACGAGTGGCTGGTTATTGGCAGAGGAAATGGGGATTGAGGATGGAAGGGAGAAATTTGATTGGATGATAAAGGAATAAAAAAGAAATCAGGGAAAGAGCAAAAGGGGAAAGATCAGTATGTTAAAGCAGATGTAGAAGATAGAATGGAAAAAATCTAGAAGAGAAGAAAGGACAAATGGACAGCAGACAATGGAGAATTAGCAGAAGACAGAAGAAACCAGAAGAAAGTGACTGGAGCAATTGCAATTGAAAAATAAAATGCCCAAACAACAAAAGGCAAAAAAATACTTTTTTTATTTTGAATTTATTAACTGGAATATGTCAGCTCTGGGAAATGTGTATTGCTAACGTCTTTGCGTTTTTGTTTAGTACAAGACAAAATTAATTTAGTGTTGTACATTCCAAGTTTGGCTTTAGGGGTTCCCAATTTAATTGTTGTCTTCCGATTTCTAAATTGTGATCCATTGTTCTTTGTTTGGTGACGGTCTATGTTCTGCATGTGTAACTGAGCTGAGTTATTCTGTTTATGTAATTTCTATTTGACAGTGCCACTTGTTCTCTTTCCCCAGTAGATGTATTGGTATTCTCTAAGATGTATTGGTTTAATATTTGCAGTGTTGCAATTTGATAGATAGGGTCTGGTGCTTTGTGAGTCCTGGTAGTGCTATTATGATATGGTGGGTTTGCTATGGGTTCTAAATGGGCAGTGTTTATAGTACTTCCTAATGTGCCTGGCGGATGGCACTGGAGTATAGTAATGTAGAAATCTATGTAGTCTTACTTTATCCAGACACTCATTAAGAGGCGTGTTAACATTATGCTAATATTTATGCAAATGATTATTTTTATGCAAATGAGGCCTCGCAATGAGTCTCCGCACATGGCCCCGCACCCTCCTTGGGCCACCCCTGAGTGTAGGCCATTTTATAAAATTGCATGGCCTCAGAAATGGGTAATTGGACTTGCTGGCCAGGGTATTTCAGAAGGAGGGTGACTATTGTCACAGAGCAGACTCACTAGTGACCCCTATGGAGACAGATGAAATAGCAGTTCAAGAAGATACTAACGTTTGGGGAGAGCACATGATAGAAAGTTGCCATGGGCAACGTAAGCAAGTGAGGTCACGAGCTAGGGAGACACACCCAGCCAGTAGAGAAGCCAGGAGATTCTCACCTGATTCTAATCAGCTGGGGGGTGGTGCAGCTAGGAAACAACTAGATAAGCACAGCTCACAAGCAGTTAGGCAGACTCAGGGTAAGACCCAGACCCAGAAGGAGAATAGGAATTGGAACCGGAAGGAGAATGGGAGACAGCCTAGGTCTCTGAATGAAAGCAGAAACAGAAGGAACTGGATGAATGGAGAGGACGAAAGAAGCTGTGAAGAGAGCGTGTCTGACTACCACTTTGGAAGCCTGAACGGAGGTCTGAGTGAGTCCAATGAATGCTTGAGTGAGAGGCACAGACAGCTTGACACAGAAAGTGAGAGTGAATATAACAGCCCAGGTTGGAACAGAGCCAGAAGGAAAAAGGTGCAAGCTGAGAAGTTTTACTCTTGTCCAAAAAGGGGAAGCACAGGGCTTGGCTATAGGAGACAGTTTGTGGAAGTCCAAAAGCCATATGAAGCCAGCTTAAGGGAGGCAGAGAAGCTTCATTACCCTTATCATAAGCAAGAGAAAGATAAAGGCTTTTTACCTGCAGAAGTAAATCACTCTGAGAGATACGTGAGGCACAGAATCTCAGAAGGGCTGCCGTTAAAAGCTTCAGCTGTTTCCAGGGTCCTAAGCAGAGCAGAGGCTAGAGCTGAAGCAATTCCTTCTAATAGGTGGGCAAGGGAATGTTTTAACTTGCCTAACAGGTACCAGCAGAGGGGAGGCTCTTACCAGCAAAACCTCAGTGAATGTGGTAACAGCAAACAGTTCACTCTTAGTGAAAGAAAAGTATGTCACAGCCAAGACGGACTGTTTGCAAAGCTCCCACACGAGGAAGGTAAAGAGGTGTTAATTCCTGCTGAGGAACTTATGCAATGTGAACCATCTGTAATAGAAGATAACGTTGAACAAATGGACTGTAGCATTTCTCTGGCTGACAACGTAGTCTTAGTGAGATAGAGAGGAATAAGAAGCCTGACAGGGTGAAGGTTGCTACAGGTCTGTGTTTTGAATACTTGTGTTTTGTTAAGAAGCTGAAAGAAAGCTATTTTTGTTACAGTTTTCTTTCTGTTATGCCCAAGAAGGGTTATGTTTCTTTATTTTTGTACATACTGAGAAATCCTATTGGGAAAGGGAAATAAAGCCCTATTTAACCTTACCATCGGTTTTCCACGACTGATTTGTAACTGGCCACACAACTACAACTACCAGAAGGCCAGTTATACAAAGGCCCCAGTGCAGTACCTGGTTTTACCTACAGGTGCACAGAGAGGGCTCACGACACTATGCTATGAGACTTGAACATCCAGGTGTTCGGTGGTGGACCAGTAATGTTTGGAGTATGTACAGTATTTACATGTAGGTTTCTTTATCCAGGAAATATTAATTATGGCAATGAAAAGCAATTTTGCTCTTCCCCCTGGAAGCATTGCAATCATCATACAAGCACTTTTTTGCCCCTTATTTGTGGTCAGGAGTAGATATAGGCATGGACACCTCAACAACTAGAGCCAGACATGCTTGTGCCATCCTGAAGTCGCATTGCAATATACATCTCCTTTGCTTTTCCAAGGCCACGCCTTCACCATGCTTCCATGCTACATGGGCGTGCTTGCACCAGGAACATTTATATATCTGGCTTTCTAAAATAGCTCCAGGGATGTCTGTGATTTTTATGTCTGAATTCCCATTTTGATACATCCAACTCATGAACAGAACTTCTAAAATTATGACCATATTTAATAGGGATGTACAAGGCAAGAAACATTTGGTTAGTTTTCATTTTTTTCACAGATGTTTCCTGATTTTTGGGCTTTTATTTGGCTAGTGTTTCGCATTCTTTTTAAAAGGAAATTTTTAGTGTTCCTTAAATTGACTTAATGCATATAAACTTACGAATTAAGGTGCGCTAAGTCATGCCTGTTAAATCAATTTAGCATACACCAAGGGGGTCATTCTGAGTCACAAATAGCTGGGATGGATGTCCCAATGGGACGTCCATCCCCGCTATCCGTGGCCTTTCCCGGTCCCGTCTTCCTTCCCTACACGTTGTATAGGGAAGTTAGATGGGGGCGGGAAAGGGGAGGATCAGGGGAGGAATTAGAGCGGGAAATTGGCGGCCGTTGGCCCCGGACGTACAGGGCCATTTCTAATGTCAGCCCTGTACGTCCGGGGCTGGCAACTTGAACAGGGAAGTTATTCTACCTCCGAGGTGGAATAACTTCCCTGATGTGGTGGGCTCGGCAGGCCCGAGGCATGGAAGTGGCAGGGGGGGCAGAGAGCATTCCCTGCAGCCTGACCCTGGCCCTGGGAAGCCAGATCGGGGGTCAGGCTACAGGGAATTCACTTTTAAAGCCAGGGGCCAGGGATTGCAGCTCTTCAATGGAGCCGCAGTGCCATGGCAACCGGATGCCATGGCACCACGGCTCCATTGACGAACACTGACTGAGTTAGTCAGGGAAGGCCTGTACGTGCAGGCCAGACAGAATAGGGGTCCCAACCTTCACGTACAGGCCTGTTCGCGATTCTGATCCCGTGGGGCTAGACATGCCCCGTGGGATCAGAATCACGACTCCCTCTGTGTGTCTGGTTCCAGATGGATGCACAGAGGGCCCAAACATATGGAATGTAATCGGGCCCCAAATGTTTTAAGGTACACTAATGATTGCACACCTTTAATAGTTAAGTGCATAGCAATGTGCAACCAAATGAGCTACTGCCATTCATTTAATCTCACCTCCAGATAGCTTCCATCTTTTCCTCCATCCATCCTAATAATGAATCTTTCTCATCTCCTGCAATCATCCCTACTGCCAGTCCCTCATTTCTTCTAAGTGTTTACAATTTCCCTATCTCTCCCTTTCACAACTTAACACAAGAACATAAGAAATGTCACACTGGGTCAGACCAAGGTCCATCAAGCCCAGTATCCTGTTTCCAACAGTGGTCAATCTAAGTCACAATATTGGCAGGTTCCCAAAAAGGCATACAGGTTCCACAATGCTTGTCCTGGGATAAGAAGTGGATTTCCTGGGTCAAGTATATGATGGCAGATAAAGACCAGCATAGCCCATCTAGTCTGCACAGCACGGTGACAAGAGTAGGTGTGCCAGCTGCTCTGTGCAAGTCACCCCAACCCATGCCTTTGCTTAGGGTCCTCTTTAATAATGGTTTATGGACCTTTCCTCCAAGAACTTGTCCAAACCTTTTTTAAACCCAGCTACACTACATAAGCCCAGTATCCTGTTTCCAACAGTGGCCAATCTAGGTCATAAGTACCTGGCAGTCTCCCCAAAAGACACAGGTTCCTCAATGCTTGTATTGGGTCAAGCAGTGATATCCTGGGTCCGTTTTAATAATGGTTTATGGACCTTTTACTACATCCTCTAATAACGAATTCCAGAGTTTGATTACATGTTGAGTAAAGAAGATTATCTCTTATTAGTCTTAAATGGGTTACATTGTAGCTTCATTGCATATCCTCTAGTCTTTCTGCTTTTCAATGGTGTAAACAACCAATCTACGTTTATCCATTCCACTCCATTCATTAATTTATAGACCTTTATCATATCCCCCTTCAGCCATCTCTTTTTCCAAATTGAAGAGCCCCAACCTTTTAAGCCTCTCCTCATAGGGGTATCTCTCCATCCCCTTTACCATTTTGGCGGCTCTTCTCTGTACCTTTTCTAATTCCACTATATCCTTTTTAAGATATGGCGACCGGAATTGCACATAATATTCAAGGTGCAGTCACACCATGGAATGATACAGAAGCATTATAATATCCTTGGTTTTACTCTCCATTTCTTTCCTTATGATTCCTAGCATTCTATTTGCTTTCTTGGCTGCCACTGCAACCTGGGCGGAGGGTTTCAATGCATTATCCACGATGACGCCTAAATCTTTTTCCTGAGTGATGGTTTCTAAGATGATACCTTGCATTGTGTAACCATAGTTTGGATTGTTCTTTCCTAGGTACATAACGTTTCACTTGTCCACATTAAATTTCATCTGCCATTTGGATGTCCGGTCTTCCAATTTATCAAGGTCCTCTTGCAATTCTTCACAATCCTCTTGCATTATAACATCTTTGAATAATTTTGTGGCATCTGCAAATCTGATCACCTCTCTCATTATTCCTGTTTCCAGGTCATGGATGAATATGTTAAAAAGCAGCGGACCCAGCACAGATCTCTGGGGTACTCAACTATTTAAATTTCTCCATTGAGGAAACTGGCCATTTAGCCCTACTTTATGCTTACTATCTTTTAACCAGTTCCTGATCCACAATACTACACTGCCTCCAATCCCATGACATTTTAATTTCGCAACGAGTCTCTCAAGAGCTTTCTGAAAATCCAGATACATTATATCAACCTGGCTCACCTTTGTCTACCTGTTTATTGACACCTTCAAAAAATATAACTTTCCTTGGCTAAATCCATGTTGGCTTTCTCCCATTAAACCATGACTATCTATATGTTCAGTAATTTTATTCTTTATAATGGTTTCTACTATTTTGCCCAGCACTGATGTCAGGCTCACCGGTCTGTAGTTTCCTGGATTACCCTTGGAACCCTTTTTAAAAATTGGTGTTACATTGACCATTCCCCAATCTTCCGATACTATAGATGATTTTAATGATAGTTCACAGATTACTAATAGAAGGTCTACAATCTCATCTTTCAGTTCTTTCACACCCTTGGATGTATACCATTCAAAACGTAAGCACTCATTTAGGTGCCACATTCATCTAAGCCACACTTCAAGCTTCAGTCCTCTCACATCCTCTCAGTCCCTGTTCTATTCACCACACTCATCTTTCCTTATGCAGTAGTAGTGACAACAGTACAGGGACAGTGAAATAAAGGTTGCTTACGTGTAACGATCATTCTCCATGGACAGCAGGATGAATCAGCCACATAAATAGGTGATATCATCCCTGACAGCACCAGCCAAGACTTGCTCTTTCAGATCCCAGAAAAGTCTAGAAAACTCTTCTGGGCATGTGCAAGTGAACCTCTATTGTGTGCCTGTTGCTCCTCCCCCTCAGTCCCTCACAGGGCCTAGGCAACCTCTGTTGAGACTCACAGTAGCTTCAACCAATAGAGGAGGAGGAAGGTACTGTGTGGCTAATTTATCCTGCTGTCCATGGAGAATGACTGTTACAAGTAAGCAACCTTTCTTTCTCCATGAACAAGCAGGGTATAAATCAGCCATACAAATAGGTGAATCCCAAGCTGAGGTTGCAAGGGCCAAGATGTTCGGTGTACCAGAGGGCTACTGTACCCGGGAAACCATGCTATGGTGGGTTGAAACTAATATCCAAGAAATGCCTGGAAGGGTATTCACTGAGGACTGGTTGCTGAGCTTTGACCTCCTCAGAGGTACCTCAGTACACTGACCATGTCCACTTCACACATGTGATCTAGGTGAGGGGAATGGAAAAGTAGAGTCACTGTGGTTGCAACTTCATTTGTGAGTTCAGGATGATTGCAAGCATGAAGGGCAATGTGCGCTGCCCTTTATCTTTTTTTTTTCTCTCCGTTACCCCAGAAGGGAGAGAGGTTCTTGAGTTGATATGGAGGAAAGATGTTCTACAGACTGAGATGAAAGACAGGTTTGGTGGGTAGCCTGCTATTATACTTTGAGTGTGATGCTCTTTCCCCCACCATTGCTTCCCATTATTTAATTTCTTGTCTCTCCTCTTTCTTTTTTGCTGCTGCTACACTAGAACCCTGTGCATGTGGACCCTGGGCTGTAGCTCTTGATGCCTTTTTGGGGGTGCATGGACTAGAAGTGGTAGTCCGTGCAGAGGATATCCACCGCATAATCTGTTTGGTGAAGGGGGAGTCTCCACAAGGAGGGCTAGGAAACACATTCAAATGTTTGCCACTGACCCAGTGTAACAGGGGCATGGAAATGGAGGGGCAAAGAGTTCCCATGTGCCCCCTCAGAGCAGGAACTTGAGTCAACTGGTACTTGCACAGAGGGCCCATGAGCACAGAGACTAGTGCAGAAGTAGAGTTAAGGGCTCGTATGAGAAAGCAGGCTGTATTGGGTCTGCATGTTCCCCCGTACAGGTGCCTGGTTACAGCAGCATCTCAGAGGTTAGGCAGCGGCTCCAGGGTGCTGGAGAGGTCTCAGGGATCCAAGGGGAAGCCAGGCCTATCCCTGTAGTAACATTATTATTATTTTTCTTTGAAGCCTTGTTAGGTGATAACCCCGGGAGGCTGCGAAAGCACTCGGGGTCTGAGCAGGAACTTGGCCTGTCTCTCTGGGTTCTACTTTTGTGTTGTATGATGCCTTTCCCATCAGAGAAGCAGTGCTCCAGGCTGGGTAGCATAAGACATCCAACCACTGCTTTATGTTTCCTTTTGAAAAAGTAGAAGAGAGTCTTCTGGACGGTGTGGGAGTTGCTTCTGCCAGTGATGTCTGCTCTGATTGGGCAGGCCGGCTAAGACTTCTTGGTGTCACTATCTCAGTGTCCCACATCCAGAGAAGTCTGCTCTGGACAGGGTGACACAAGGAGGAGTAAAATATCCTGAGTGCTACCACTGCCGGAGAACTCTGCTGGGGTCTGGGCTAGCACTGCCAGCAAAGAGGGGTAAGAAAATTTACAAAGAAAGAGTAAAGGGTTTTGAAAATAAAGATGAAAGCCAGAACAATGGAGAGCTATGTCTGCGCTCGGCCATGGCTGAGGAAGACTGAGGGGGAGGAGCAACGGGCATACAGGAGGGGTTCACTTGCACATGCCCAGTAGAGTTTTGTAGACTTTCCTGCGCTCTGGGAGAGCAAGTGCAGACTGTTGCCAGCAGGGATGACACCAGCCATTTGTGTGGCTGATTGATATCCTGCTTGTTCATGGAGAAATAGCTTGTTCCCTATACTTCTGGGTGCCTTGCCCCTTCCTGCCCATACCATATATGCTTAGATTGCAGCTCTTTCATGGCCTCTGCTGTTTTTCTTCAATTCTGCTATATAACTGATAAGTAGTAGTACTAGTAGTAGTCGTCAACAGTTGCCCAGCAGGGGTCTCTGGCTATTAAAGTCAAACATTTGTTAGTAATTTGCTTCAATAATATTTTGAGGGATCAAGCAGATTTTTGACACAGATCTTTATGTAAAGAAAATATATGTGAGCAAGAGGAAAAGGAAACTGATATGGTTCTTCAAGGAAGTAGCTAAAAAACCAAGAAGAGGAACGCATTAAAGAATATAGCTCGAAGCGGCAAAGAAAACAAATGAAGCTCAGAGAGGCAAAGAAAGAAATAAGGATGGCAAAAGCACAGGCAGAATAAAAAATGACCAAAGATTTAAAGCGGGGTGACAAAACGTGTTTTTTTTTCAAGTATGTTGGGGAGATGCTGAGGACTGCTATAAACAGAATGACTAGAAAAAAGTGAAAATGCTAAACCAATGCTTTCGTTCCATGTTCACGGAAGAAAATCTCGGAGAAGGATCACGGTAGGCTGACAAAGGCACATATGGAAATGGAATAAATAATACGCCGTTCATGGAAGAAAATGTTTATGAACAGCTAGAAAAACTGAAGGTGGACAAAGTCATGGGGCCAGATAAGATGCATCTCAGGATTTATATATGTATTTAACAAGTTTTTTATACCACTTTATCATTTCAGTCAAAATGATTTACATTGTAACTTCAACTTGGTAATGTACATTAAACAGGGACATTGATAACTTGGATTTTTCTGAGGCAATGGAGGGCTAAGTGACATAAGAAAGTCTGAGTTGAGTTAAGCCTACCAGGAGAGCAAGTGGGAATTGAAGCCTGGTCTCTTGGTTCTCAACCCAGTGCTCTGACCATTAAGCTACTCCTCCACTCCTGAGGAAGCTCAGAGAGGTTCTAGTTGGTTCTCTGGAGGATGTTTTTAAGAGCTCCTTATAGCTTGGAGAAGGCCCTATTCACAAAAGTGACAACAGAGGAAAGGTAGAAGATTGCAAGTCAGTAAGCCTTACTTCGGTGGTTAGAAAAGTAATGGTGATTCTACTGAAGGAAAGAACAGTATATTTTTTACAATCCAATGGACTGCAAGGCTCAAGGTAACATGGTTTTACCAAAGGCATATTCTGCCAGCTGCATCTGCTTGATTTCTTTGACTTGGATTTTAGCAAAGCCTTTGACACTGTTCCTCATAGGAGGCTCTTGAATAAGCTCAGCAACTTAAAGTTAGGACCTAAACTGGTGAGCTGGATTAGACACTGGTTGACTAACAGATGATAGAGGTAAATGGAGTTCACCAAGAAGAAAGAAAGGTGATTAGTGAAGTACATCAAGAATCATTTTGGGGAGGTTCTATTTAATATCTTTGTAAGTGATATTGCTGAAGGTTTATAAGGAAAAGTTTGCCTTTTAACAGATGACACAAAGATTTGCAACAGGGTGGACACCCCAGAGGAGAGTTGACAACATGGGAAATGATCTACAAAAATTAGAAGAATGATCTAATGTTAGACAGTTACGATTTAATGTGAACAATTGCAAAATGATGTACTTAGGATGCAAATATTCAAAGAAGCAGTTTGCAATAGGGGATGAGAGAATGACGTGCCTAGACCAGGAGAGAGACTTTGGGGTGATCATGTCTGAGGATTTCAAGGTAGCAAAACAATGGGATTAGGTAGTGGCTAAAGCTGGACGGATGCTAGGCTGCATAGAGAGGGGCATGATCAGCAGAAAGAACTAACAATTGTTAATGAGGCCTCACTTGGCGCATTGTGTTCAGTGTAGCAGGCCATATCTTACTAAGGATATAAAAAGACTTGAAGCTATTCAGAGGAAAGGGATTAAAATGGTATAGGATGTGCATCAAAAGTGATCTGAAAAAAAGATTTGAAGACCTGAATATGTATACGCTAGAGCAGGAGCTCTCAACCCAGTCCTCGGGACACACCTAGCCAGACAGGTTTTTCAGATAACCACAATGAATATACACGAGAAGGATTTGCATGCCCTGCCTCCAATGTATGCACATTCTCTCATACATTTCATTGTAGTATCCTGAAAACCTGACTGGTGTTTCTTGAGGACTGGGAGGAGAACCCTGTCCTAGAGGAAAAGAAAGACAGGGGAGATATGATACAGAGAGGAATTCATGAACACACGTTTTCCAAAAATGGGAAAACTATAGAACCAGAGGAAGCTGAAAGAAGGAAAACTTAAAAGCAACATTAAAAAATATTTTTTTCTCGGAGAGGATGGTGGATGCCTAGAATGCCCTATTGCTGGAGGTGATGCGGACAAAAACAGTGAAGAAATTCAAAAAGGCATGGGATGAATACAGAAGATCTCTATATAGCAAGAGGAACATTTCTGCTTAAAACAAAACTTAAATGACTTTTACACTTCACAAAAGGCATAAAGTGGGGGATAAGCTGCACGGAGCAGCTGTTACAATCTTAAAACACCTTACTGGGCAGACTAGATGTGCCACGCTGGCCTTTATTTGCGGTCATTCACTCTGATACTATGTCTGCAGCATTAACATCTACATGGAGCCTTGTATTACCCAGTCAGAATGGTGATGGACTGTTGCATTACATTGCTGGGGTCTCTCTTTCTGCAAATATCAGAACTTTCCTGTCCAACAGGATTTATAGAGATAACATTTCCTTGTGCTGATGTTTCTGCCTTTTATCTTATGCTCATCACAGTTCTGTGCTGTGAGATTTGCTTTTAGTACAAAACTGGCAGTAATTTTATCTCATATATTCCATTTTATAGCAGAGAAAAACTGACAGAGGAAATTAAGTGGTACAATTTGCCAACTTATCTAGAATACACTAAAGCAAACTCAGCAAGTAGTTTTATCACAGATTTAGAAAAATGGTAGAAAATTGCTTGATGGGAATTTTTATCTTTTAAATACTGACCTTTTGAAAGGAAAAGTTGTCCTACTAAACAAATGATAACCAGTAACAGAGACCTTTTGAGGCTTTTCTACCCCCTCCCTCCAAAGCTCAATTACGTGTTTTCTTCTGCCATGAGAGTGATATTCCCTTAGCTGTTTGGAGGCCTTCCCATAACTAGGTTCAGGCTGGAGAGGCAACAAGAAGCACCATTTCAAAAAGCTGGTGCAAATTTCTATGAATATTTTTTGGGGGGAATTTTTTTAAGGAGCTGCCTAGATTTAGGTGGTAAGTACTCGAGCAACTGGGAGTCCTTTAGTCATTTACGTGTGCAAGTGTCCCTTTATGCATGTAAATTTGCATGCTCACGCGGTGCCCCATTCTGTGAGTATGTGTATAAATTTGCCATGTATGGGCATGTAATTTCACTGTGGGCATGCTCGAAGTAGAATTTGGGCAGGGCACAAACGTATGTGTGTAAATGATAAAATGCTATAATTATGCATGTGTGTTAGAATTCTAGGTGTGGGAATTTGCACCACCTCTAGGGTTGGTATAAGTGATTGCATCTTAAATTAACACACATTTTTGACTACTTACACTAGTATCTTATAAAGAAAAGTAGGCACTTACTTTTCTTCATGAAATAGTGCCTTTGTAGGCACCTACGTTCAGACATGAATTGGGCACCTTCTTATAAAATTACTCTCTTTAGGAGCAATAATCAAAATAAACTGATCTGCTTTATTTTTCACTGATCATTGATATAATCCTATGGGTAGTGTGATGCAGTAGGTAATATAGAGCCTATGGAAGTTACTGAAAATGAGGAACTTACCTCAGATTTGGCTGTAGAGAGAAACTCAGTGCATGGAGAAACACCTGAGCAGCAAAGGCTGTCCGCACAAGAAAAGCCAAAAGCCATTAAAGGTAGTTTTCCCTGTAACAGTTCTGACGCAGGAAGAAACAGAAAAGCTCATCAGGAGCACCTGTGTCCTAACTCTCACGTAACGTGCAGGGCAGGGAAGCATATAAGTTCCTGGTTAGAACCAGGAAAAGGAGGCGAGGGGAGAAGGAGGAGTAGTGCTGGTAAGAAGGAAGAACCAGGCAGTGAATGCAGAAGCAGAGCTCGAGAGAAAAGGGTTGGAGCAAGCAGTGCTGGGAAAGGCAATGCTCAAGGAAGCAGACCTGGTTAGAAACCAGGAGGGGCCAGCAGCTCAGGAGGACGGTATGAGCAACCAATGAGCACAGGTCAGCCCAGAGGAAGTTTACTGGCTGAAGGAAACTCCAAGCGTGGCTGCAAAGCAAGAAACAGCTAGGAAGGTGACCAGGAGTTTGTTAGCTCTGAGCCTGACTGGAAAGGTAGGGAGAGAGTCCTCTACAACCCAGGAGCTATAACCAGAACCAAGGTAAAAAGGTGGGAGCCTTGTTCATTTAAAGAAAGGTTTAAAAGCTCTGCATGTTTTAAAGGGCGTGGCCCTGAGTACAATGTTATAGCTGGAAGATATCCAAAGCTTTCATTTGGTGAGGAAAACCAGCAAGGAGCCTTTTTCATACCAGGCAGATATAACCCTGGGCTTAAAGAACCCTTTGCAGGAAGGGATATTGATGTATCACAAGAGGCTGTGCCAGAATTCAGCACATGTGAAGAATGTGACTCAGATAGTTTGGGGAGTGAAGCTGAAGGGATGATATGGGAAAATAATAGCCATACTTCAGACCCCATTCCAATGGACTGTACCATATGTTTTTCGGATGACCTCACTTCTTTGTGTTAACTTTTGAGGAGAATAACTTTGTGACAATAACAAAAGAAAAGAAGATATTTTCTGTTGCCATTTTTGTTCAATGCTGTGTTTTGTGTTGCATTCCTGAGAATGTCTGTTCGGGAAGGGGAATAAAACCCTAATTATTTACTTTACCACTTGACCAAAAGACTCTGTTTTAATACAAAGAGCAGAGCAAAACTTCAATAACCCTAGGCAGCTGCCTAAATAGGGTTAAAAAGGGCTCTATCATATGAGCCCCATCACAGTAGAAAGCAGCCACTGAGGTTACACCAGTGCAGGTAAGCTAGAGTAGCAGACTTGGAGGGGCTAAGGAAGACAGGGAGGTATATAGAAGAGAGTTACAGGGACATAGTACTGAAGTCCCACCTCCAGTCTGGCAACCTCTCTATTGCCATGGAGGAGAGAGGTCACATGAAAGGAGAGCATCGGCGGAGCTAGCCACTGAACAGAATGGACGCCTGAATTTTTGCTCCCGTTGCTGCCCAAGAATCCTGAACATATCCCGGTATTCCATTGAAGTTTGTACCCCCTACCTACATCAATAACACCGCAATACAGCTGGATGGCATCCCTGAAGCCTGCCCGGCTGGAATTTCCACAGGGATCCGGCTCAGCAGCGAAACGATCCAAACCCGAAGTGGGTTCCCCGCAGAAAATGGCCACGGGAGAGAAGGAGGGAGTGACTGCCGGTGGCCTACGTGAAGTGCTACAGGAATTGAAATGCGTTAAAGAAATGATTGCAGCCAATTCTAGTTCACTGAACATGATTCAAGAAGACTTGCTGGAGGTAAAAGAGAAACTCCTCACCATCACCACTCGACTTAATGCAGTTGAATTACAAACCCAGAAGCATGGCGTTGCATTAGAACAGCTGGGCCCTTTGGCCAAACGAGTCCGGCACATAGAAAATCGGATTGAAGATCAAAATAACCATTCCCGTAGAAATAATATCCGCCTTGTTGGAGTCCCTGAAGGCGCTGAAGGTACCGATCCGATTGGATTTCTGGAAAAAACCATACCGGAGATGCTGCAGCTTGTCTTTGCAAGGCCTTTTGAACTAGAACGGGCCCATCGAATCCCAACACACAAAGCTGAAAACACACGCTACCCGCGCCCACTCATAATGAAGGTACTGAGATACCCACAGGTCCTACAGATCTTTCAAGCTGCACGGAAGGCCGGATCACTGCAAATCCAGGGACACAAAGTAACACTTTATCCGGATTTGAGCAAGCAAACGGTAGATCGGAGAAAAGCGTTGCTGGCCTGTAGACCCATGCTACAAAGTGCACAGGCAAGATACGGGCTATACTACCCAGGAACCATGCGGGTCACGCTGCATAATGAAACGAGGAATTTTGTTGATGCTGAAAAACTGAAAACTTTCCTACAAGAAAAATGCGGTATGGAAACCTGAGGTCAATCTTCTGATCTCTCACGCAGTGTAGAGAACTCAGCATATACTCAGGGGGTGCGGCCGTGCGTTCTCACAAATTTTAGAACGCCTTAAGCCTTGTTAAACACCTCATTGATTGTATTTCTGTTGTTCTAAATAGTTTTAATTAAACAGATATTTCTGCTTGAAATGTAGGGGTGGCAACGGGAGGTCGGGGTTGGTTACTGTTTCAGTGGATTGTGTTCACCTTAGCGATACAATGTTTGCCAGTTATGCAGTTGTTTGTGTCAGTCCAGTCCAGTACAAAACCCTCCACATACACGCAAATGCAAGTACGCGGCAGGCCTATCCATAGGATAGCTTTCACCTATAAGACAGCTTACTCCAACGTTGATGTCTAGTGATCTTTTAATGCTTTCGTTAAATGTAAAAGGTATTACTGGCCCTGTCAAGCGAAAGAAGATTTTAGCGTACTGCCAGCAAAAAAAAGCAGATATTGCCCTCTTACAAGAGACACATTTAACAGATACTGAATCGCAGAAAGTAACCTCTAAATACTTCCTGGTGGCGGCCTCGGCCTCTGCCACTCAACGCAAAGGGGGGGTAATAATATTAGTGCGCAAATTCCTGCAATCCGCCATTACCGACACACGGATTGATCCGCTAGGTCGATGGGCCAGAGTGACGATGAAAATAAATCAACAGCTTTACACATTCTTCAATATTTACGCGCCCAACCTCGATGACCCTAACTTTTTCAAACTGATAGCTAAAGAAGTTACAGCCGCGGCTCACACCAATATCATATTAGGGGGCGATTTTAATGTCATCTTGGATCCACTGTTAGATCGCACGCCCTATCGGGCTGTAGACAAAGTCAAATCGCAGGCGATTCTTAAAGGCATCATAACAGAGCTACACTTGGTAGACCCCTGGCGCCTACTTCATCCCCAAGAAAGAGACTACACATTTTATTCCATCCCACATAATACCCAAACAAGGATCGATTTCTTCCTACTGTCCACAGAGCTGATGCCCCAAGTGTTGTCCGCAGAGATATATGCTACAACGGTATCGGATCACGCCGCTGTCTCCCTAGTGTTGAATACCAACGTTACACAGCATGTTCCGCCAAGATGGACATTTGATAAATCCCTACTAGCAGATGACTCCTTTGTACAGCTACTGTCAGGGGAAATTGAGACCTATTTTAAATATAATACACCCACTGATACCTCCATCTGGAGCTGGTGGGAAGGTTTTAAAGTGACCATACGAGCTCATATTACCACCTACACCATTAGACGGCGTAAAGCCAGGAAAAAAGAAAAAGATGAATTGGAACTCCAAATAAAAGCTGGGGAAAGGTTACTAGCCAAAAGAGCTGACTCAATGATATTGATTAGACTCCAAAAATTGCGATACCAATATAATGCTCTCCTCAACAAAGAAGCACTGAGTAGTATCCAGCTACAACGTAGTATATACTACTATGACAGCAACCGCTCAGGATCCCTCTTAGCTCGGCAGCTCAGACCAAAAACCAGCAAGACCGCTATAGCGGCGTTGCAGGACAATTCCGGGGGCCTTCTCCTGAGATCTGACAAAATACTATACTGCTGCAAAGAATTCTATGAGGAACTATATCGCTCAGATACCCAATGTAGTGACAGAGCCTTTGAAGATTTTGTCTCCAAGATAGTAGGACCCACATTAACCAGTCATCAAAGTCGAACGCTGGAACAAGAGATCTCAGTAACTGAAATACAAGATGCGATCAAACAGATGGCTCGTGGCAAAGCCGCCGGTCCAGATGGTATCCCGCTGGAATTCTATAATAAATATTGCATTCAATTGGCTCCCATGCTACAGATCTACTACAGTGGCCTGCAAGATGAATCTCCAGAGATTGGAGCCCTGGCAGAGGCTGTGGTGGTAATTCACCCGAAACCGGGCAGGGATACACAAAAGATAGAGAATTACAGACCCATCTCTCTCCTAAACTCTGATTATAAAATCTATGCTAAAGTGCTTGCTAACCGATTAGGACGGATCTTAAAAGATTTGATACATGAGGATCAATGTGGATTTATACAAAACAGATCCACTACAGATAATGGAAGATTATTGGCACATGTACTGGCATCTGCCAAGACCAAGGCCGAGCCCCTGATAGGGCTAGCATTGGATGCCGAAAAAGCCTTCGATCGACTGGAATGGTCCTTTCTATTTCGATCCCTACGGTGGTTTGGGATAGGAGAAAAGTTCCTAAAACGCGTTGAATTGTTATATACCAAACCCACAGCTCGAATAGCGGTCAACTCACACCTCTCAGCCCCTTTTCAGTTGCAAAGAGGGACCAGACAGGGTTGCCCCCTGTCGCCGATGCTTTTTAATTTAGCCCTGGAACCCTTATTAATAGCGCTCCGACAGAAGGAAAACATAAAAGGAATTGAGTTAGCTGATGGTCCCTGTAAATTGTCAGCATATGCCGATGACCTGCTCATTTTTCTACAACCATCAGACCTTCCTGAAACACTGCAACTCATAGATGCATACTCAGCGATATCCGGATATAAAGTAAATTTGAATAAAACAACAATTATTCCTCTGAATGAACAGGTCAGCGAAGAAATGATGCGTGGATACCCCTTTCAATATGAGAAGTCATCCTTTAGATACCTGGGCGTGACCTATGGCACCACCTTGGAAGAGACTGTCGCAATCAACATTAAGATGTGTCAAGAAATTGTACATGATAACATCTGCAAGTGGACCCCCCTTCATTTGAGCTGGTGGGGCAGGCTAGAAACGATAAAAATGATGTTGGTACCAAAACTCAGCTATATATTAAGTATGATACCCTTACGTTTCCCGCCAGCCTTCTATAAGAAAATGAATAGTCAACTGATAGCCTTTCTATGGAACAACCGAGTACCCCGAATAGCTGCCTGGAAACTGAAGTTACCTAATACACAAGGAGGTGTCCATTTCCCAGATCTCGGCTGGCTACACACTGCCTCTCTTTTAAAGCAGGGTGCTCAATGGGTCGACTCTGACGACACGGATAAAGGACCTAGATGGCTGAGTGTGGAGCGGGCCCTACATTCCCCCCTGCCCACATGGCTACTGGTAGGCACAGTAGTAGACCAGACTGCACCACATAATGCTATTATCCGAGAAACACAGCATGCCTGTCGATTGTTGGCATCATGTATCGATGGAGGGGATGACTTTGCCGCAGATATGCCCATATGGCTGAACCCACGCCTTATCATCGGAGGGAAGCCTGTCTTATGGAAAAAATGGGTGGAACATGATCTTATCACCATTGGACAACTGATCAATGGAAGTGCATTTAAAACCTTTGACAGATTAAGAACGGAATTCCGATTGCCTAATACATGCTATTTCCAATGGTGTCAGCTCCGATCCTGCATGAGCAAAGCGGGTGTGTCACCTGTCTTGATACGTACAGGATGGCCACTGCGACAGAAACTTCAAGAATTACAAACAGATGCTAAAGCTGTTTCAAGATGTGTTGCGATTCTCCGATCCAAAAGTGACAAGACATGTTCTAAGATACAGTCGGTGTGGGCTACTGAAACCGGTCAAGATCTACCTCCGGAAAATTGGGACACTTTTTGGGGAACTCAAATACGTGCCACGAGAGCAGCGTCTCTCACACAATCTATGTACTTTATAGCACATCGAGCGCATATTACACCGGCTAAGAAAATGAAATGGACACTACAGGAGGGAAATCGATGTTGGTCCTGTAACATGGAAATTGGGACACTGGCACATATGTTGTTCCATTGTAAATCCCTGGAAATATATTGGAACAGAGTTTGGGAACGCATATCACAGATCCTCAACTTACAAACTCCTATCACTTATCGGATAGTGATATATCAATCCATAGCTCTGGAACCTACTCTGATGAAATGGGATGGTAAACTGCTGGACTTAATGCTCGGGATAGCGCTTAAAATAGTTCTAATACACTGGAAGAATCTCGACAAAGCTTGTTTCGAGCATTGGTGGAGTCTCTTAATCCTACATAAGACCTACGAAGAGATCTATATAGCCAAGAACCCATGGTCTGGTAAACTAAGTAAGAAATGGTCAGCTTTACAAAATTATGTTTGATGAAAATGATTGCTGGAGGCTGCCTTGTGGAATGGTCTCTGCTGTAACCACATTGAACGGAGAGAGGGAGGGTGGCGTGCTGGCATGGACTGATACTAGTTCTTGTTAACGTTATTGTACTGTCTTGTTCAAGTTATTATATTCTTTTGCTATTTTGATCAATAACATCTGCTTGTATCCTGCTATATCACGATCGTGTGTATTGTTATTTTATATGTTAAAACTGAATAAAAACTACTATTAAAAAAAAAAAAAGAAAGGAGAGCATCACCTTGGTGTGGCAGGATGTGATCCTGTAGCTAGGCCCTGTCCTTTGGTGATATAAAGCCCTCTTGTATTGAGATGGTTTCTCCAGGGCCATGTGCCTATGAGGGAATGGTTAGGATGGCTGTTATAGTTAGCAATTTGATCATTGGGCATGTTGATTGCTGGGTGACTTGTGGACATGAGGATCACATGCCTGGTAACATGCCTGTCTAGTGCGAAGATAGTGGACTTCACGTGCCACTTCGATAAGGTATTAGAGAGTGCTGGGGAGGAGCCTACTGTCTTGGTACATATTGGTACCAATGACATAGGAAAATGTGGGTGGGAAGTTCTGGGGGCCAAATATAAGCTTTTAGATAGGAAGTTGAAATCCAAAACTTCTAGAAATGATTCCAATTCAATGTGCTTGGACCCAAATGGCAGGCAGAGCTCCAGAGTCTTAATGCGTGGATAAGACGATGGTGAAAGGAAGAGGGTTTTGGATTTGTTAGGAACTGGCCAACATTCCGGGATAGGGTGGGGCTTTTCCAAAAAGATGGGCTCCACCTTAACCGGGGTGGAACCAGGCTGTTGGCATTAACCGTTAAAAAGGAGTCAGGACCTTACTGCTTTTTTAGAAGACTCCGCAGACATTATTTCCAAACGTAACACTTTGGTTGTTACTTTTGGTTCTGAATTTATTAAAATGAGTGTTCTTCATGCCTATTTTAAATATCGGGAGTCCCTTTTTTGTGGTCAAAAGCTACAAGTTTTCCCGGATGTAAGCAGGGCTACCCAGGTCCGGCGTAGGCAGTTCCTGGCGTTAAAATCGCGAGTGTTGGCTGTCGGAGCTTTCTTCTATTTAAAATTTCCTTGCAGGTGTGTAATTACTTTTGAGGGACAGTCCTCTGTGTTTATGGACGTGACCCAACTTAAGTCATTTTTGAATCAAAAGGAGGTTGTTAAGGGTTCGGGTGGTGAGATCACTGGTCCCCATAGTGGAGTTTGATACTTCTGTTTTCCTTATTTTCTTTTTTTTGGATTTAGGGTAACGTTCTCCCTTGATGTGTTATGCTTTTTGTGATGTATAATTTTCTTCTTGAATATTGTAAGGATGTGGATGATTGTATTGCTTTACTTTTTCTGTTTTGTTATTCAAGAAAACTTAAATTAAAAAAAAAAAAGGAGACAGAACAGTTTTTAAACTAGATAATAGGAGAAAGCCAACAGTCATCCATGAACGCATGGTTTGGAAGGATAAATCCTTGATGGGACTAGCAAAAGAGGGAATTTAGTGCATCCTGATAGGGAGGTTCCAATAAAGATAAAAGTAACCCAGATGCCTGTTAAGTACAGAGCAGAAAGAGCTGAAGGATTCAAAATTACTGTTGTCAACTGCATCAATAGCTGTACACAGCCCCGGCATTTAAACGATATTACTTCTCTACGTCTGCTAAGGAACTCATATAGTTTTCCTATTGTGGATAGAAGGTCAGCCTTCGTTTTGACTATTGATAATATAAACTTTAAATGCGCTTTCATGTATCTTTGATGCTTGGTCCGTTTTTAGCCCTTTGAACAGTATAACTAGGGCTCAATTTCATCTTTTTGAGCCCCAGAGGGCTTCTATAAGTCTTGGCAATAATTCAATATCTATTGTTCAATACACATTCAGTTTTAAGTAAAAAAATGTTTTATTGTCCTCGTGAAGTACCTCTTTTATATGTTGCTCTAAGGTTATATTATAAGCCGTGATATCAATCCACAAGCTGACCTTCTTTTGGTCATTCTTTTTATTTGTACCCCACAAACAGTTCTTTTACTTTTCATACAAGTTACTTTTCTGCCCTTATATGTCTCCTTTTTGCCCCTTGGTCCTGGTTTCTCGCTGTTGTCTCATACTTGGTTAATTTTATAATATACATTATTTTACATTAAATTATGTTGTTTGTGATATGATTCCAGCTTTTACGTTAGGTATTGGTTCACATTGGTTGCTGTGCAATTTATAGGGGTTGTTGACCAATTCTGTCTGTAAGTATTGTCTTATTTATTGCATATAAGTTTTACTATTTATTTTTTAGTCCTTGTTGTATATTTATATTATAAATTACATTGGATTTTTATATATATATTCTTTATTGCTATTTTTTGAAGTTGTCTATACATGTTGTTAGACATTATATTAATAATTATGTTTTATTCTTCTATTCTTTTATTATTATCTATATGATTTATTTTATATTTTTCATATCTTATATATGTTTATGTATTATTATTTGTTGGTTTTACAGTTCTCAGCCCCCTGATGAAGGCTTTGCTGAAACACTTTGGGGCGTTTTAATTAATAAAGCATTGGTGACCACCTAATTCCCCTCGCTACTTGAGTATTTGGTGATTGTGCCATGGGGTTGGGAGGTAGTGGAGTGTAGGCATGCAGGGCACATTGCCATAGTGGGAGGACAATTGCTGCTGCTCAGTGGCAATATGGCAATTGGCACAAGTGCACCTAACATTATCTCTATTGGTTAGTGTCACACAGTAAGGTAGCTGGCTGTACATTAGCTGCTGGGAATGTGCTGGTGATGCCCCCAACAGCTCAGGTGGAGTTTTTACATTTAACATGCATTTTTTTCATACACTAAAGATGTGGAGGCCATTTCTGATCAGGGCACGTCCGGGCCATTTGGACAGCCGAAAATCAGATAGCCCCAACTTATACCTGATTCTGCAACCGCGGGAGCTAGATGTTCCCTTGGGTGCAGAATCAGGCACTTAGACTTGCCTGTGGCAGACTTGCCTATTCTTCCACAGGAAATGTCCGACCACCTGCCCATCCAGCCCTCCCTATGATCCTGCTGGAGCGCTGGTGCCATGGTGTCCCATCGCCATGGCACTGGGATGCCCAGAAGGAGCACAGTCAGCCTGACATTGGTCCCGCTCTTCTTTTCCTGCCGTCCAGCCCTCGGTGGGGGCAGCCAGGGCTGGGATTGGGTGGTGGGGCCTTACCTTCAGCTTCCCTGGGACGTTTGGGGGTCTGCATGCCCTGACCTCTGTTGCGCATGGGATTTATTCCACCTCCGAGGAATAACTAATGACTACTGTAACCTACTCCTTGCTGATCTCCCTTTGAATCATCTCTCTCCCCTTCAGTCTGTTCAACACTCTGCTGCATGGCTAATCTTCTGCCAGCCTCATCATGCTCATATTACCCCACTTCTCAAGTCACTTAATTGGCTCCCTATCTGTTTCTGCATCCAGTTCAAACTTCTACTGCTGACCGATAAGTGCATTCACTCTGCAGCTCCTCACTACCTTTCCTCTCTTATCTCTCCCTATACCCCTCCTCAGGAACTCCGTTCTTCTAGACAATTGCTTCTATCTGTGCCCTTTTCTTCTATTGCTAAAGCCAGACTTCTCTCCTTTTACCTTACTGCACCTTATGCCTGGAACAAACTACCTAAGTCTGTTCGTCAGGCGCCTTCTTTAACCCTTTTCAAATCCAGGCTGAAAACTCACCTCTTCACTGCCGCTTTCAGATCTTGGCTCTCCTATTCTCCTTGTGTCTCTTTTCCATTCCCCCTAGATGTATCCCTGTCTACACCTACTGTGTTGTCTGTCTTGACTAGATTGTAAGCTCTGATGAGCAGGGACTGTTTTACATGTCTGTGCAGTGCTGCGTACGTCTTGTAGCGCTATACAAATGCTCAGTAGTAGTAGTTGTAGTAGTACATCTAACCAGCCTCCGGTGGACATAAAGGGCTGTGGCCTGAATAATCCGTGTGGGCCCAATTCTGTGCCACAAATAGTGGGGATGGACATCTCAATGGGACATACATCCCTGCTGTTTGTGCCTTCTCTGGCCTTGTCTAACTTCCCCCGCTGGTTGTGTGGGGAAATTAGATGGGAGTGGGGAAGGGGTGGCTCGGGGGCGGAGTTTGGGCAGTCACCGGTCTGGGATGTACATGTGTGGGGAACTTATTCCACCTCCGAGGTGGAATAACTTCCCTGTACTTGTTTTTTTTTTGTACTGCCAGGGCGCGGATGGGGCAGGGGGGCTGGAGGACATTCTCCTCAGCCCAACCCTGGCCTTAGGAGGCCAGATCAGAGGTCGGGCTGCGGGGAATAAACATGTTTATCTGGTGGCCGGCATCACAACTTTTAAATGGAGCCACAGTCCCATGGCAACCGGACACCATGGCGCCACGGCTCCATTTAAAAGCCCTGACTGAGTTAGTTGGGCAGGTCATGTACATGAAACTGGACTAAATCGCAGATCCAGCCTGCACATACATGACTGATTGTGATTCTGATCCCACGGGGCTAGACGAGATGTACAGGGGAGATCCACATCCGGAACAGAATGAACCATTGTATGTCTGGGTTATGCAATCCGCCTCCCACTCTGCCTACTCTGTGCCCCATCCCAGCCCCGTCACAGCCCCATCCCACCCCCGTCCGGAGCCCTGTGCACAAAGGCCGTGTGCATGCGGGAAGCTTTTGGATCACAATATGGCACAAGAGAATAGCAGGGATTGTACATCCAAACCGGACATACATCCTCGCTGTTCACTGTTCAGAATGACCTCCAAAACGTTCACAGGCTTTGGTAAAAGGGGCCCTTAGTGATTGGAGAACTAAAATGAGTATTGTTGGGGGAAGAATATACTTTTTTGTTACTGTCATCTGCTTTGGAGTTCCTAGGGGCTAAAGACAGACTATTAAATTTATTTAGACAGTTTTGTATACCGCCTTATCCTTCAATCAAAGCGGTCACAACACAATTGGGGGATACATTTAACACGCGGGGATATGAGACACATACACTAATACTTACAGGGAACATGGGCAATGGAGGGTTAAGTGGCTTGCCCAAGACCACAAGGTACCAATTGCGTTTCACATCTATGGTTCCTCAGGGGATCCTATGTCTGATCTCATAACTGTGCGCAAATGCTGCTGACGTTCAAACCTTTAAAACACGACCCTCTTTTCCAAAATTTTATCAATCATATCCTTGGGCCGAGGGAAAACGCCGCGCGGCAGCATTTGCGCACAGTTATGAGATCAGACATAGGATCCCCTGAGAAACCATAGATGTGAAACGCGATTGGTACCTGAGGCAAGCGTCGGGATCGGGATTAGTCAGAGCACAACGAAGGAGTCCAGTCCAATGACATCTTTGATATTTGTGGAATTGAATGCCAATAACAGTTATTGTTGAAATGTAGGACTGGCTCACTTGTTGTGAATGTACACAAGGTCATTGATGCGATAAGGTACATTTCTAGGACGTCAGTCAGAAAGCAGTACCAAATTAGTCTGAGACCTTGTTTCACAACTGAGCTAAGTTTGTTAAGACTTTCGACTTATTTGAAGTTCAAGTTTTTCTATATGCCTTTCTGAGTTAGTAGTGAACAACTTATTTTATTTATTTATTATTTATTTATTAACATTTTTTATATACCGCACTATTCGTTATCAGCGCGGTTTACATAGAACAAAGAAACTCAGCCAAGATACAAATATCTGGTTTTTACAGTTAACAGGAAAATAAACTTATATAACATGAGAACTTGTATCTACAGTGTGCATAGCTTATCGTTCCAAAGAAGACCTAGCACTTGTGCAGTTACAAGACCACAAGGAGCATCTGTGGGACTAGAAACCCCAGTCCTTCTGGCCCAAGGTTGCTGTCCTCTAGTGGGATTTGAACCCCCAACCTTCTGGCCTGAAGTACCTTGCTCCAACCACTAGGCTACTCCTCACACACATTGGAATGAAATAATTAATTAAATAAGCAGTAGTAATATAATTGTTTATTTCACATATTTTTTTAAACCACTTAAGGGTTAACTATCTGATTTTCTATTGCTCAAATATCTTTTCCTGTCACTTACAGAAAATCTCATACATTTAATGTTCATCACATCATGTACTTAATTTTATCAAGATTTGTTCAGAATTTTACACTGAACTTCAGAATTCTCTTCAATTACAATTTTATGAAAGATAGGTTGACTTAAATTAGTTATTACTTTCTTTTATATTCCTTACTAGTTTCTGTCAGTTATCTGTCAGCTCATGTTTTCCTTAGGAATAATAGAGAACTGTTAACTAAAACCTTAATTAAACTGTCTTACAGTTCCCATGCTAAATCACTCAAACTAGAAGAGAAGCAGACAGCTCTACTTTCCCTTGTCAGTCTGAGTCCTCACTGAGAACTCCGAAGCAGGCAGGAGACCAGCTGTGTGCACAGAACCATTTTCCTTTGTCAGTTTCTTCTCATTGTTGATGGTGACATCACAGTCACTCCATTGTTCAAAGGAATCTCATGCCAGGTGTACCTGCACCGACTCATGCGAACCCCTGCTGCATTGTTTAGGGAACACACATCCTTGCAGATCTTCCAGTTCCTCTTCACACCTTTTAGGGCTTGATGTCATTCCCAGTTACTTGTTTCTGTCCCCACCCTGCGCCTGCAAAGGCCTCATTTCAGCAGGAGCTACCTTGATTCTGGCTTGTCGTGCTCCAATAATGTTTTTCCCTGACAGTAGCACCTCTACTCACTGCTGCTGCTACTTTTGGGTTCACTAGTCCTGTTGGCTAAAGTAAACAAGATACAGTTCAAAGAACGTCGTTTATCCCTCCTCCTCTTTTGTTTATTTAAGTGATCCTACAGCAATTGTCAATGGGGACCTTCATACTTAGAGTTCCTGTGGTGTTTTTTCGGATGCTGTTCCTCATTCAAAAAGATATAATCGCAGGCCCAAATTCTTTCTCTTTAATGCAAGTAAAGTCTTTGCTGTTCAGTTCCAACCAGAACCCTGTTTGGGAACCAACTGCTTCAGGGACTTTTCACTTGAGTCTGAATGTATTATAGACTTCTATAAAAACAGTGTTGTGCTCCATCTCAGAGTCAGAAAGCGACAGAGCACAGCATCAGTATACAGTCCTGCCAGCTCAGCGTCTAGTGAAAAGTCCCTGAAGCAGTTGGTTTCCAAACATGATTCTGTGTTAGACAGAATTTCACCAGAAAGTCAAGTAAAGGTTGTATTCCTAATAGACAGAATAGTATTGGAAAGTTAAGCAAAGATTTTACTTGCATTAAAGAAAAAAAGGTGTTGGGCCTATGATTATATTCTATTGAACTCAAGAGCAGTGTCAAAACCTCTCCAGAGGAGTCCTAAACATGAAGGTCATAAATTTAATAGATACTGAAAATTATCATCAACCTGCTGCTTTCCAGTCTCCCTCAGAATCATCTCTCTCCCTTTCAGTCTGTTCAAAACTCAGCCACACAGCTAATCTTCCACCAGTCTTGCTATGCTCACATAACCCCTCTTCTCAAGTCACTTCACTGGCTCCCTATCTGTTTTTGCATTCAATTCATACTTCTCCTACTGACTTATAAGTGTTCTCATTCTGCAGCTCCTTGCTACCTTTCCTCTCTTTTTGCTCCTTACAGCCCTCCTTGGGAACTCCGCTCCTGTGTCAGATCCCTTCTATCTGTGCCCCTCTGCCACTGCCAACTCCAGACTTTGCTCATTCCATCTTGCTGCTCCATATGCTTGGTTCGAACTACTCGAGTCAGGATGCCAGACTCCTTTTCTGGCCCTATTCAAATCCAGGCTGAAAACCCACCTCTTCAAGGCTGCGTTTGAATCCCGATCTCCTTATTCTACTGCTTATCACCTATCACTTATCACCCCCCTTAGAGTCCAATGATACAATTCGCTAAGCAAATATACGGTATCTTAACAACACGCCAAGACAGATACTCTAACCCTTAGTGGTGCATATGTTCTATGAAACTCCTGTTCATATGACTCTATGTAGCAAGTTTTGTAAATAGTTTACCCCTGTTATCCAAGTTTTTTACCCTGTTATCTGTAAACTCATACGTGTTAACTGTACTGAGCATTTTTGTTCCATGTAAACCGCGCTGATGCTGAATAGTGCGGTATATAAGAGAATGTAAATAAATAAATAAATAAATAAATCTGTATCTTGTGATTCCCCTTGAATTGCCCTAGTCCCCAGTTGTTGTTGTGTGGTCTGCCTTAATTAGATTGTAAGCTCTGATAACCAGGGACTCTCCCTTACTTGTACATGTATAGCACTTGTAAATCTTGTACCGTTATACAAATGATAAATAGTAGTACTAGTAGTAATATGGGCCCCCATAACATCATCGTGGGCCCCCCAAGATAGCAGGGATACAGCTGTGACACCCAGATACATGGTATTAGCCCTTCCTCGTGGCACAGCAAATAATTTTTCCTACACAATACAACTGCAGTTATCTGCATTTCTGATGTCACATTAGGCACATTAGGGCAGTAGGGCCATACAGCACTCTCATTTACTCCCATCCATCCTTCAGCCCATCCATCAGCATATGCTCATCATGTTCAGTCATGTATTCTCCTGCCAGCTGCTACAACATGGGCCACGTGGTGATATTTTAATTATTAGGATGTATCACTCACACCTCTCCTGTGACTGATGTGTACGTCACCACTCCTGCCCAGTCATCCTTTTGACGCCCACACTGTAGCCATGCTGGCTTCTCCAGGGCATACTTCCATGTAACATTACTTATTTTAATTCTTCCATCTACATTACTTATTTTAATTCTTCCATGTACACAACTGTGACTAGTTGTTAAATAAATAAATAAAATACTCAATCCTATGCCACCCACTGAAATCACATCCGATTACATGAGCACCCGTAACTGATGCAGTCCATCTGTATCCCACATTATCCTCCCACTTACTAACATGTAGGGTATATGGGTGTGACATGTCCATCACCTGTTCCTTTTGATCCCATCCAGCACCTAAATTGTGACTTGGAGATAGGTTCCCTTACTCCGCATTAAGGCAACCAGCCTTATCGGGCATTAATGTGCATGCTTGGCATCCTTAACACCTGATGTCCTGTTAACATCGAATAAATGGTCACTAGCACACTTACCACCAGAACGTCTACTTCCCGCCCCAGCTTTTAACGCATGAAGAGGCCCTTAATGCTGCCATTTGCACACACAAAGCGGTGCACCCTTAACGGCCCTTAGTAAGCATCCCCCGAAGACTCAGTCAGGGCACTGTGGTAGCAAGCCAGCTTTTTGCTTAAAATAAACTCTAAGGCTCAGTCAGGGCATTGTGTATAAATGCATAGCTTTACCAAGGTAGTAGACATGGGTAAATATATTTTGAGTATATAGAGATAAATGGAAATGAAATGGAATGTGTACAACTTCATCTGTTGGGTGTCAGTGAACTGAAATGGACTGACATCGGGCACTTTGCATCAGATGATCACATGGTCTACTATGCTGGAAATGAAAGACAAAGAAGAAATGGTGTTGCCTTTATAATAAAGAAGAAACTTGCAAGAACTGTAATGAAATAAAAGGCAGTCAGTGAACACTAAATCTCTATTTGTCTAGACAACATTCTCAAGAGCAGAGATGTCTCTCTCCATACAAAGATTTGACTCGTTCAAGTCATGGTATTTTCAATAACATCATATGGATGCGAAAGCTGGACAGTGAAAAAGATAGACAGGAAGAAAATTGATGCCATTGAATTATAGTGCTGGCAGTGAATACTGCATATACCATGGACTGCCCAAAGAACAAGCCAGTCAGTATTAGAGGAGGTCAAACCTAAGCTTTTTTTAGAAGCTCAGATGACAAGACTTCGACTTTCATACTTTGGACACATCATGTGAAGAGAGAGATCATTAGGGAAAGACATCATGCTTAGCAAAATAGAAGGTCAACCAAAAGAGGAAGGTCAGCAATGAGATGGATCAATACAATAATAGCAGCTATGGGTACCAGTCTGTCAACAATGAGCCGCCTGATTGAAGACCAAACACAATTTAGAACAACTATCCAGAGGGCCACCGTGAGTCGACACAGACTCAATGGCACTTAACAACAATAACATGGACACAGCGTTTATAAATGCCTGTAGCATGGGAAATAAGATTCCAGATGTTGAGACTTTAATGGGAGAGACTGACTTGGATTTATTGGCAGTAACAGAGACATGGTTCACGGACAACCATGACTGGGACACCAGGCTATACTTTATTCAGAAAGGACAAGGTAGGAAGAGGGGGAGGAGGAGTGGTGCTATATGTAAAAAGTAATATTAAAGCTACGAAAATACAGGGCTTAAAAGGGAGAGAGGAGGCACTGTGGGTTAAAGTAGAAAGAGGGAAAGAGAAATCTAATTGCATTGGCATGATATGCAGACCTCCCTCACAGAGAGGAGAGATGGATGGAGAGTTAATTGAAGATATACGCAGCATTGCCAGGAAAGGGGAAGTGCTACTGATAGGGGATTTCAATATGCTGGATGTTGACTGGCACATCCCTGCTACAGTATCATCTAGAAGTAAGGAGATCCGGGATTCTCGACAGGGAGAATTATTCAGCCAACTGGTAACAGAACCCACACCTGAAGGGGCCATACTGGACTTGGTGCTTACCAATGGTGAAAATGTTTCTGAGGTTATAGTGGGAGATCATTTCACATCTAGTGATCACCAGATGGTGTGGTTCAGTATTAGGACTAGGGCTGCTGAAATTCATTCAATAGTGAGGATCTTAGACTTTAGGAAAAGTAACTTTGCAAAGATGGGCCAATATCTCAGGGAGTCGTCAGCGGGATGGTAACAGTTGGGGGATGTAGAAAAATAGTGGGCAAAACTGAAAGGGGATATTTTAAGGGCAACCAACATTTTTGTTAAAATGGTAAATAAAGGTAAAAGGAAAGGAGGCCGCCATGGTTTTCTAAAGAAGTTGTTGAAAAGGTGAAGAAAAAGAAGGAGACCTTCACGAAATACAAGAGATCAAAGAGAGAGGAAGACAAGCATCTATATTTGGAAAAACTTAGAGAAGCTATCACAATAGAAAAGTAAAGGTTCAAAAAGAGGTGAAATAGCCAATGCAGTAAAATGGGGCGATAAGACATTTTTTAGATATGTTAGTGAGAAGAGGAAAGGCAAAAGTGGTATTGTCAGACCCAAGGGTGAAGGGAAGGAGTATGTAGAGGTTGATGAGGATAAAGCAGAATTACTTAACAAATATTTCTGTTCTGTGTTCACAGATGAAGAACAATGAGTAGGTCCTCAGAAAACACCCACAAACAAGAACAGAAGTGAGGGGCATCTTGAGCAATTTTCAGAAGACTGTGTTCAAGGGAAACTACCTAAACTTAAAGTAGACAAAGTGATGGGACCAGATGGGATACACCCGAGAATACTGAGGGAACTTGGGGATGTTCTAGCAGCTCCACTGACTGACCTTTTCAGTGCTTCATTGGAGTCAGGAATGGTGCCAGAGGACTGGAGAGAGACACATGTGGTCCCTTTACACAAAAGCGGAATGAACTACAGGGTAAACTATTTAAGACTAATAAAAGAAAATATTTTTTCACTCAACGTGTGGTCAGACTCTGGAATTTGTTGCCAGAGGATGTAGTAAAGGCTGTTAGTGTAGCTGGTTTTAAAAAAGGTTTGGACAAGTTCCTGGAGGAAAAGTCCATAAACCATTATTAAGAAGGGACCCAGGATATCAATGCTTGACCCAGTACAAGCATTGTGGAACCTGTGTCTTTTGGGGAAACTGCTAGGTATGTATGACCTAGATTGGCCACTGTTGGAAACAGGGTACTGGGCTTGATGGACCTTGGTCTGATCCAGTATGGCATATCTTATGTTCTTAAGAATGTGGTTGAAAACTACAGGCTGGTTAGTTTAACCTCAATGGTGAGTAAATTATTGGAAACGCTGCTGAAAGAGAAAATAGTGAGGTTTCTGGAGTCCAATGAATTACTGGATCCAAGGAAGCATGGATTCACCAGAGGCAGGTCTTGTCAGACAAATCTGATTAATTTCTTTGACTGGGTGACCAGGGAGATGGACCGAGGGAGAGCCCTAGATGTGGTGTATTTAGATTTCAGTAACTGAGCACCCTAGGGATTTACCCTAAAGTTACTGCTTGGGTTAGAAATTGGTTGTATGTGAGGCGACAAAGGGTACAGGTAAATGGAGCTCACTCTGAGGAGTAGGAGGTTACCATTTTTTAAGCATTTCCTCATCCATCTGTTCATTCTGGCCAGGCAAATGTAAGAGGGCTTTAAATATGATCTGTTTGGGGTAGGTGAAGAAAGCCCCAGACAAGTGAATGTTAATTACGTTTATGGAAATGGGTAAAAGGGGCAACATATGGAAAGCAGTGGAAGAAACTCTGAAAATTGCCCAGAAAACACAGAAAAGCTAAAGCTAGAGGAGAAAGAGAGGCAATCGCAGAACTCAAGAGAGATTTCCAATGTGCAGCAAGATAAGACAAGGAGAAGTACTACACTGATGCATGCAAGGAAATAGAAGCAGAAACTATTAGAGGAAGAACAAGATCGGCTTTCCTAAAGCTACGAGAATTAAAGAAAAAATTCCAGCTTCAAATTGGAATGTTACAAGATGCTCAAGGATCTATGTTGAATGATGCTGAGAAGATCAAGAAAAGGTGGAAGGAATATACAGAGTTTTTATATGATAAAGATCAAGTGGACCAACAGCTGTTTCAACATGTACCTTATGAACTGGAACAATTGATAATGAAGGAAGAAGTCGAAGCAGCATTGAAAGCCTTATCAAAGAACAAAGCTTGTTTGTAGCAGTGATTCACATTTTGAAAAGGTGAAACAAAAGTGTTTTAAAAGTGTTAAAATGGTTTAAAAGCTGTGCTAATGTGATCACTGTGTATTTGGAGTAAATTGCTAAAAAAATGTTATCTTTAAGTGAAAGAAATTAATTTAAAAGTGTCCAAATGTCAGGATGTAGAGGGGAGGGAGCATGGATTCAGAAAAGCAACAGTGTGACGAAGAGGCACAGCTGAGAGGAGCTGTTGAATGACACAGTTAGAGGGAAACGCTGACAGAGAGCTGAAAAGTCCTATGTGTAAAATCCTTAGATGACCCATACAGGAAAATTACAAGAATCAGTGTATGCCAATGCTGTACATCCCTAAAGCTGAAGGAGGGCTAGGCCTCATAGAGACTGATCACACATACAGAGCTACCATCATAGGCCTCCAGGTCTACCTAACTGTATCCTTGGATCCGATGCAAAAAGTATGGAAATATGACAGTAAACATCCAGAATTTGTTTCCATCAGCAAACTTGGACAAACGTTCTGACTAGAAGGAATGAATAAAAATCCATAGCATGCACAGGGAAGGCAGGAACAGAATTTGCAAAACAAGAGAAAACCTCTTCAAGGAATTATATCAACAATCAAGGAAAGAGAAGTGGCAGATGCACAAGTAGAGTGGGAAATACAGAGTGTTACTCCAGGAACCCTTTGTCGATCAAGAGCGGACACATGAATGGTTAAGAAGTGAACTGAAACCGAAGGATGAGATGTTGATAGCAACAGGACAGCGGCTTACGGACGAGATGGTTTACAGCGAGCATTGAAAAAATGGCAACACAGACATATATCGATTCTGTAAGAAAAACCTGGAAATGGTGATTCACCTCATTGCTGGCTGTGAAGTTCTCATGGCAGAAAATTTCTATACAGACATAGTAAAGTGGCGCGCCTTATCCAGTGGAAATTCTGTAAACACTACAACATCACTGTGCCCGAAAAGCACTGGGTCATGACCCTAAGAGAATTACAGAGAATGAGGAAGTTATGATCACCTGGGATACTCCAATTCTGACCAATAAGAAGGATGTGAGGAAGCCAGGTATAGTGGTTAAGGAGAAAAACACCGGAATGGCATTGATAATAGAGGTGTCAGTTCCAAGCGACTACCCTGTGAATCGCGTAGAGAGGCAGAAGATCCTGAAATACCACGAAATGCAGTCTGAAAGCAAGAAAAGGTGGCAGAAAGATACAGAAATATTTCCCATCGTGTTGGGTGCCACAGGCTTGATAAAGAAGAATTTCCAAGCCCATCTTGACAAACTACCCATACATGTTACATCTTATGAACTCCAGCAGGAGGCTCTCTTTGGCACAATGCAAGTACCACACTGAGCATTAGCAGTAAATTTGAGAGATTGAGATCATACTCCAGATACATCGGCTTAGAAAAGAGGTGCATGACTGTCATGGTATGCACAAAACTAACACATACAACTGCTGCTGAGAGCCAAATATAATAACCAAAAAATAAAGAACCACTCTCAATATTACACTCCAAAATTCTAAACCAAAAATTTACCAATATCAAATAATAACTCTGGGCATAATGACCTCAGATGGCACAACCCCTCATGTAGTGAAATTCACCATAGGGTGTTGATAGACGCTCACTGGTCAAGCCTCCTCCTAATACCTAACAATACTCACAAATACACACTATAATTTAAACAACCCCAATTCACCAATGGGAAAATCCTAACAAAATCTAAAGCCAAATACACACATTCACTCTCAAGACATCCTCTAACTAACACACCTCATTCATTCTACTTTTTTAAAAAAGCGACTGTAATATAAGTGCACACTGAATACAAACGCGGCTGAACGCAGCTCGAAAAGTGCACACGAAGTACAAATACGGCTGAACACAGCCCTGGCAACCCAGATGAAATACCTGCAAAAATAAAGCCAAAGACTTTAAGATAACATATCAAATAGCACCAACATAGTATGCAAAAGACTTATCTCAACTGAAGTCTCGCAGCCAGCTGAGTTCTCTGCCTTCCAAACAGACACGTAGTACTAGGGGTCAGCTTCAACTCCAACCTCCGATGCGGGAAACAAACTTTATAGCAAGGAATACCACTACCATTTAGCACCAAATGACCTCTGCTCAACAAAAGCTTTCGTTTTGCCGAAAACCGGCTTCATCAGGAGCTTCGCCATACAGAAATAAATGCTACACAATGGCTTCTCAATAGTGGGTAGTGCCATCTGAGGTCATTATGCACAAAACTAACCCATTTGGAGAAACTGCCCTGGGAAAATCCTATAAAAATAATTTCTGGAAAAGTGGGAATAAGTATTGTTTTAGAGGGATCCCGGGAATATTTAGTGATATCAGAGGTACAAGGACATTAATAGAATGCTGATTAGAATGTATGTGGAGCTTGAATGGGGATGAATGTGGGTGCACATTGATATGTCTAGCAGCAGGGCCCTATTTTTAATGTTTTTTAAAAGTTTTGTATGGTTGAATGAAAGTGAGAGTATTTGAGGTGTATGAATAAAAAGGAATGATGTTTGGTGGGGTGTTTAGAGTGTTCTGTGGTTTGAGTGGAGAGATTGAATTTAAGGGGAAAGGAAGGAGAGAGAGCATAGGACAAGAGCAGAAAAGGCAAATAAAAAAGCAGAAAAAAAAAGAAAAAATTGAAGTTATCAATGTTCCTGTTTAATGTACATTAACAAATTTAAGTTTCAGTGTAAACAGCTTTGATTGTAATGATAAAGCGCTATATAAAACCTGTTAAATAAATAAATAAAAATAAATAAATAATTAGGAGTTCAGAGGTTATGTACTGAGAAAAAAGGAAATTTAATTATTTTTTTCCAGCTTAAGTAGTAGGGAGATTTGAGACAGATCATTTAAAATAGTCTGCTCTAATAGTGAGAGCAATACTGATAAACACATGGTATAGTTGTAAGAACTAGTTAAAGGTATATTTTTGGTAGGATAAGTTAAGGAAGAGTGGTATATTATCTGGTGAACTGGTTTGGCTCACTAGTTTAGTAGTGAAGAGGGGAAGAGTAAGAAAGGTGAGTGAAGATATTTTGTGTGCAGAACAGTGGAAGAGAGGGTATTCTATTTATGAATGGGAGTAAGAGGAAGTTGTGAGTGAAAGAGGGAGTAACTGGCTGTTGATAGTGAGGAGTGAAAGGGAGAGTAACAAGGATAAAATTAGGGATAGAATACCACTACAAGCTTGCCAAATAATAGTATTTTTGCTAGAGTAGGGATTTCTTTTTTAAGTTTAGATGGACTAGGACAGATTCATCCTGGAAGGTCAAAAGCAACATCAGGAAATACTTTTTCACTGAAAAGGGTGGTGGATGCTTGGAATGCCCTCCCGATGGAGGTGGTAGGGAGAAATACAGTGACAGAATTCAAAATGGCATGGGACAGACACAGTGGGTCCCTTTATAGCAACAGGATAAAATCAAAACAAACTTAAATACCTTTTAACAGAAGGGGTGACCTGCACAGAGCAGCAGTTACAACCACTCTAGCCACCTTACTGGGCAGACTATATGGATCGTACTGGTCTTTATCTGCCGTCATGTACTGTTTTACTATGAGGTTCAAGGAGTAGTAGGTTTTATGATAGGGCAAGTTAGTGGCTCTGAAGACCTGCTGCACATCTTGAAGAAGATTGAAATTCTGCAGATCCAGAGTCGATGATGCCTGATGACCAATTAAAGAGGATCAGAAGACATTGGGCCCCAACGTGGAAACATCCGGATAAATAAAGACCTTTTGTACTGACAAAATCTTAATACACACGTGAGCTCAAATATATACCCATAGTCTGGTAAATCCCTAGAAGACTGATTTAAAAGGACACTCATTGAAAATCTCTCTGTATTCACTACAGAGAAAGAAACATTGTTGCATAAGGATGTATTTATTTAAAGTTTTCACTCTATGGTACAGGCAACAAATGTACACATATTTTGCAATATTTAAAGAAATACCTGAATTGTAAAAGCCTTTGGGGTAACAATAAAATTTCTTTTGGAAACATTCTAAAACACCCCAGGGCCTGGTCCTTTAGTTTCAATTTTATTATCCTGCCTGTTGTTCTCCAAAGCTCTTAAAGAGTGGGGTAATCCAGCAGGATTTAGTTCTCATGCTCCAGCCATGCCCTGGAGAGGCATATAACAGCGCCATCACCCTGGCCTAACCATGGACAATTATTTAAAAGGGAACCAAGTATTATTTTGCCTCCAGAGACGTTGGTGGCCTGCACAACCATGCTAAAAATGCCATACTATCCAAGCAGCGTGCGAATAGGCGGGATTTCAGCAGAAATTGGGTGAAGAAAGGACAGAGATGTGCCACATAGCTGGGACAGTTGCGCTAGTCATGTGCTAGCTACACAAACAAGCTGCTAGCACTGGTGCAATAAACGCCTGCCTCTGACCAGGTGATAGATGCACCCAAGCTGCTAGCGCAACATGAACGCATGTCTCGAATATGAGTGTTAGAAAATAGGAAGGGCAGAAACAGGCCAACTACACTGGAAGATAGAAAGACAAACAGGACAGACAGCAGAATATCTAGGCACCTGCTTAGGCCACCAACAAGGAGGGCCCACATGGTGCAGCTGCCATGACAGTGCACCACAGCAGCCTAACAGCACCAAAACCAGGGCTTGTAGCTCATGAGTGACCCTTCTGTGATAGTGGACAAACATCCAAAGACACATCAACAGCTGACAGACTGCTGTTCACATCTGGATATTGTCGCGTACCGCCCCTGGTGGCCAGTGGTCATAGGGGTAGGTTGGACACAAAGATATTTTTATATGAGAGGAGGTTCCTTTAAGAGCCAGGTGCAGCCTGGTCTTAGTAGTTCAGCTCCTATTAAGAAGTAAATTATGAATGCAGAGTAGAGGTATAATATAGGCTTTTATTTCCCTTTACGCAAAAGATTCAGGTGGGTCACAACATAGAGGAAAATGTCCTTTACTTCAGGAATGAAACAAACTCATGGTAAAGCAAAACTGTTATGCTTCACAGTTGTAACAAGGATTAATTAAGGCTTCCTAGAATAACTCAACCACTTCAACACTCTTCTTCCTTTTAGCATACAAGTAACACTCTGGAGACAGCATATATTATTTACAAGTCTAACAGTGATTCTACACTGCTTGTAACGCATAGAGAACAGTCCATCTCCTCTTGAGACAAAAGACTAGGCTCCACAAATTCCACTTGCATCAGCTCTGAGTCAGAGTTATCCCTTTCTGTATCTGGGGTTTCTCTGGCTATTGGAACTGGTCAGTCGCTATTCTTATTCTCTGTGTGTTTGTAGAGTTCTTCTAAGGTTCACCAGTGAGCGTGGCCTACCTTTGTGCTTTTACCATCTGGGTTATACAAAGTAGGTTTACTTTCCTTTCTTGTAACACGAGCATTGCTTTTAAAAGGGCACTTATGAGATGAGCTTTTTCTCTTAAAAACCGAGTCAGCATACCTTGGCTTCCAACAGCATGTAGAACAGGAACTTTCTCCTTCCAGTAGTTTTCCAGAGATACAATCCTCATGCCAGTCTTTTCCCTGAAAGCTCTTGTTACCTTTCAGTCTGGTCACTGGTTCCTCCAGTAAGCGCAGGCCTCTTTCCAAGCCTAACCTCTGGCTTCTTCCTTCAGCACTGCTCTGCTTCCCAAAGTGACTGTTCCTTTGCTCAGCATTGCTTTCCCATTCACTCCTAGGGCTTAGCTCAGTGCTCCTGGTGCTTCCTTCTTCTTGGCCCTTGCTCGTGGTGCATTTCTCTCGCACGGCTTTGCTCCTGGTGCTTCTCTCTGGTCCACCTCTACCTCCACCCCCTTTCCAGTCTCCAGCCTCTTGCTTATAAAGCTCTCCTGTGTTTGAGCTTTCTGGGCTGTTTGTCAGGTGGTGTCGATTAGCTAGGTGTGTCCAGTCAGCCTCTGTGAGTGCACGCCTGCTCCCTCTAGCTGCTCTGTGCGAGAATTGCATCCCGTGCACATCTTTTATATTATGAAAAACAGCTTCTTTTCTTGCATCTTTGCTTCCATCAGCTCCTGCTGCATGACAATATGGAATGGGTCGTTGTCAAAGGGCTGCTGGTGTTGTGTGCTATGGAGGTATCAGGACATAGGGCCTGCCAGTACTGGTTTCATAGCCAGAGTTGGAGCCAGCATAGTACAGTGGGGATGGGGCATACAAATTAGGTGTTCTAACATAAGAACATAAGACATGCCATACTGGGTCAGACCGAGGTCCATCAAGCCCAGTATCCTGTTTCCAACAGTGGCCAATCTAGGTCATACGTACCTAGCAATATCCCCAAAAGACACAGGTTCCACAATGCTTGTACTGGGTCAAGCATTGATATTCTGGGTCCCTTTTTAATAGTGGTTTATGGACCTTTCCTCCAGGAACTTGTCCAAACCTTTTTTAAACCCAGCTATATTAACAACCCTTACTACATCCTCCGGTAACAGATTCCAGAGTTTGATTACATGTTGAGTGAAAAAATATTTTCTCTTATTTGTCTTAAATAGTTTACCCTGTAGCTTCATTACATGTCCCCTAGTCTTTCTATACTCTGATAGCGTAAACAATTGATCCACGTTTATCCGTTCCACTCCATTCATTAATTTATAGACCTCAACTGTCTCTTCTCCAGGCTAAAGAGCCCTAACCTTCTTAGCCTCTCTTCATAGGAGTAGCCTTCCATCCCCTTCACCAATTTGGTGGCTCTTCTCTGTACTTTTTCTAATAACGCTATGTCCTTTTTAAGATACGGTGACCAGAATTGCACACAATATTCAAGGTGCGGTCGTACCATGGAGCGATACAGAGGCATTATAACATCTTTTGTTTTATTCTCCATCCCTTTCCTTATGATACCTAGCATTCTATTTGCTTTCTTGGCTGCCGCTGCACACTGGGCGGAGGGTTTTAACATGTTATCCACGATGACTCCTAAATCTTTTTCCTGGGTGGTGGTTTCTAATGTGGAGCCTTGCATCATGTAACTATAGTGTGGGTTGTTCTTTCCTAGGTGCATAACTTTGCACTTGTCCACATTAAATTTCATCTGCCATTTGGATGCCCAGTCTTCCAATTTATCCAGATCCTCCTGCAGTTTTCCACAATCCTCTTGGGTTTTAACAACTTTAAACAGTTTTGTGTCATCTGCAAATTTGATAACCTCACTAGTTATTCCCTTTTCCAGGTCATTTATGAATATGTCAAAAAGCAGCGGACCCAATACAGATCCCTGGGGTACTCCACTATTCACCTTTTTCCATTGGGAATATTGGCCATTTAGCCCTACCCTCTGCTTTCTCTCTTTTAACCAGTTCCCGATCCACAATAGTACACTGCCTCCTATCCCATGACTTTTTAGCTTCTATATCAACCGACTCACCTTTGTCTACCTGTTTATGCACACCTTCAAAAAAACATATCAGATTAGTAAGACAAGATCTTCCTTGTCTAAAGCCATGTTGGCTGTCTCCCATTAGGCCATGACTATTTACATGCTGTGTAATTTTGTTCTTTATGATGGTTTCTACCATTTTCCCTGGTACTGACGTCAGGCTCACCGGTCTGTAATTTCCTGGGTCACCCCTGGAACCCTTTTTAAAAATTGGTGTTACGTTGGCGACCCTCCAATCTTCAGGTATTACAGATGATTTTAATGAAAGTTCACAGATTACCAATAGCAGGTCTGCAATCTCATATTTCAGTTCTTTCAACACTCTGGGATTTATACCATCCGGTCCAGGTGATTTGCTACTATTCAGTTTATCAAATAGTTGTAATATATCTTCCCGGTGTAGCGATATTTCTCTCAATTCCTCTGCAGTATCACCTTTAAATACCACTTCAATCTTGGGTAACATCCCTACATCTTCCTCAGTAAAGACTGAAGCAAAGAATTCATTCAGTCTCTCTGCTATAGCCTTGTTTCCTCTTACTGCCCCTTTTACCCCTCTATCATCTAATGGTCCAATTGACTCTCTCACAGGCCTTTTGCTACGAATGTACTTGAAAAAGTCTTTATTTCGTGTTTTTGCTTCCGTAGCAAGTTTCTTCTCAAATTCCCGCTTTGCCTGCCTTATCAATGCTTTGCATTTAACTTGCCAGTGCTTGTGCTGTTTCCAGTTTTCATCATTTGGCTCTTTTTTCCATTTCCTGAAGGTTGCTTTTTTGGCAGCAACAGCCTCTCTGACCTCACCTTTAAACCATGCTGGCAGTTTTTTGGACTTTCTTCCACTTTTCCTAATGCGTGGAATACAGCTGGTCTGGGCTTCGAGGATAGTATTTTTAAATAACACCCAAGCTTGCTGTAAGTCTTTAACCTTTGGAACCGCTCCTTTTAGTTTTTTCCTAACTATATTCCTCATTCTATCATAGTCTCCCTTTTGAAAGTTAAAAGGTAGTACTGTGGATGCCTTTACTATCTGTCCTCCACTAATTAAATCAAACATGATCATACTATGATCACTATTGCTAAGTGGTCCCAACACCCTTATTTCTTGCACCAGATCTGGTGATCCACTAAGGACTAGGTCCAGTATGGCTTCCCCTCTGGTCGGTTCATGAACCAGCTGCTCCAAGAAGCAGTCATTTATTCCATCTAGAAACTTTATCTCTTTAGCTTGTCCTGCTGTGACACTGACCCAGTCGATACCGGGGTAATTGAAATCACCCATTATTATTACTCTGTTGTGACTTTTGTTAGCTTCCTTGATTTCTTTGAGCATTTCATCATCCATTTGTTCATTCTGGCCAGGCGGTCGATAGTATACTCCAACTGCCATCACCTTCCCCTTCATAAATGGAATTTCAATCCATAGAGATTCTACAGCAAATTTTGTTCCCTGCAAAACTTTAATCCTTTCTGACTCAATGCCCTCTCTAACATAGAGCGCAACCCCTCCACCAATTTGATCAGCTCTATCATTACGATATAGTGTGTATCCAGGTATCACAGTGTCCCACTGGTTATCCTCCTTCCACCATGTCTCTGAGAGTGCAATCATATCTAACCTCTCATTTAGTACTATATATTCTAACTCTCCCATCTTATTGTTTAGACTTCTAGCATTGGCATACAAGCATTTTAGAGACTGTATTTTATTCATATTAATCTGGCTATTGGTAGGCAGGGGTAATTTGGAATCTTTATGCTCTGTCTGCTCCTTACTCAAGGGCATTTGGGCTACTATACTCCCTTTTGGAACCTCACTGCTTTTGGTAGTATCCTTCAAGGATACCTTTGTCTGAACCATGCACTCCTGGGTGACTGTCGGCTTTCCCCTAATTTCTAGTTTAAAAGCTTCTCTATCTCTTTTTTAAAGGTTAATGCCAGCAGTCTGGTCCCATCCTGATTAAGGTGAAGCCCATCCCTTCGGAAGAGCCCCCCCTTTCCCCAGAATGTTCCCCAGTTCCTAACAAATCCAAAACCCTCATCCTTGCACCATTGTCTCATCCACGCATTGAGACTCCAGAGCTCTGCCTGTCTTTTGGGTCCTGCACGTGGAACAGGAAGCATTTCGGAGAACGCTATCCTGTAAGTTCTGGGTTTCAACTTCCTACCTAAAAGCTTAAATTTAACCTCCAGAACTTCCCTACCACATTTTCCTATGTCATTGGTACCAACATGTACCAAGACAGCAGACTCCTCCCCAGCACTATCTATGATCCTATCTAGGCGGTGCGTGAGGTCCGCTACCTTCGCACCAGGCAGGCATGTTACCAGGCAATCCTCACGTCCACCAGCCACCCAGCTATCTACATTCCTAATGATTGAATCACCAACTATAACAGCTGTCCTGACCCTCCCCTCATGGGGACATGGCCCTGGAGAAACGTCCTCGGTGCGAGAGGGTTTTACATCACCTGGAGGACAGGTCCTAGTTACAGGATCACTTCCTGCCACACCAGGGCGATGCTCTCCTGTCACGTGACCTCTCTCCTCCATGGCAACAGGGATGCTGCCAGACTGGAGGTGGGACTTCAGGACTATATCCCTGTAGGTCTCGTCCATGTACTTCTCTGTCTTTCTTATGTCTTCCAGGTCTGCTACTCTAGCCTCTAGAGAACGGACTCGTTCCCTGAGAGCAAAGAGTTCTTTGCACTTAGTGCATACGTAAGACCTCTCACCAACTGGGAGAAAATCATACATGTGACACTCAATGCAAAAGACCGGAGAACCCCCATCTCGTTGCTGGACTTCTGTCTGCATCTTAGTTTAAAGCTTGTGTTTAGGTCTTTTAAATTCTGTATATAATAAGGATTGGTGTGGATGCTTATACCAATAAAAGTGTATCTAATACCCCTAATACACCTTGTGTACCTGAAGCTTAAGTAATTAATCTCAGGTCCTCTGTGTATGACTGATTTGGATAACGAGCTGCACCTGAGAGCAGCCCCTTTCCTCTAAGATGTGCAAGTACCTATAAAACTACCATTACCCCAGGGGTGGGTGGGTTCTGGAGAGGGAGGGAGGGAGATAAGTCCTATTAACGAGGGCAGTTACAAGGTACCCTGTCCTGAACCCTCAGCAGGGGGGAAGGGGGTTCCACACAAAGCCCAGTTAGTTGAGAGTGGCAAGGTAAGTTATAGCTGAGAAGGCTGAACTAGCACACCACTAAGACAAACAATAAATAATTAAATAAACAGTTAGACAAACAATAAATAATTAATAAACAGCTAGAACTCACAGCAAGGTGTCACAGGAGACAACCGGAAACCAGCGCACGTCCTAGAAGAAGTCAAACACGCAACCGAGTCAGTACCCCAAATGAATACAAGCACACACGCAAGGACACAACAGACAGAGCTCTCTCCATGGCTGCTCCAACAATATGGAACAATCTACCGGACGATCTAAGGGCAACTCCAGACCTCAAAGACTTCAGAAAACAACTGAAAACCATGCTGTTCATAGAGCACTATGGTCACATCACATAGCCTAAGAGAATTGATAACAGCACTACAATCCTCCCAAACAACTGAATATAAAAAAAATATGATTCTAGAACCACTGTAAATAGCCCACCTTGTACATAGCTCAAACAAATCAAGCACCCAACACAGCCCTCACACAACTAAGTTTCATCCTCACTGCATGTACAACACACACACTTTACCTGATTGCTTGCTGTGATACCACCTTGATTATTAAGATAAGGCGGTTTAGAAATACTGTTAAATAAATAAATAAATAAATAAAATATCCACTTCTCTCGCAGAGCACTGTAAAAACCACTGCTCTTCTCTGATCAGAGAAAAGCAGACTAAAACAGACTATGCACACATGGAGGAAACAGGAAGAAGGCTACACAATACCTCAGCAGGTGGGGGAGGGGGAGGATTCACTCAGGCAGGCTAGGACAGGAAAAAAAGTTTAACACACAGCAGGTTCTGGGGAGAGAGATTTAATTTAAAATAAACAGTTAACCTGGCTACCACACAAAGCCCAGTTAGTTGAGAGAGGCAAGGTAAGTTATAGCTGAGAAGGCTGAACTAGCACACCACTAAGACAAACAATAAATAATTAAATAAACAGTTAGACAAACAATAAATAATTAATAAACAGCTAGAACTCACAGCAAAGTGTCACAGGAGACAAATATCCACTTCTCTAACAGAGCACTGTAAAAAGCACTGCTCTTCTCTGATCAGAGAAAAGCAGACTAAAACAGACCTACATACTGGCAATATGATGGTGAGGCAGCAAAAAATGCCATCTGGGTGGGTGGGGGAGCATGTAGCAATGCATACACAGGACGTCTCATTTGTGCCAAAATTGCAAGGTGTTGGGCATTCCTGGGCTTTCTCAACTGACGAGAACGGATTAAAGTTCATCAATAGGAGATTGAATGGATTTCAACATAGTACAAGTTGCTGATTGGAAGAGATAAAAACTAAGTGCACTGAATTATCTTTTAAATGATTCCTTTCTGGATGTTTCATAATGGACAAGAGTGAACTTTATTTATTTACTTATATTCTCTTATATACCGTGCTATTCTGCATCAGTGCGGTTTACATTGAACAAACTGAAATTACATTGAACAGGGCATTATAACTTGGAGATAACTATTTTACAGGGAACATGGGCTATGGAGGGTTAAGTGGCTTGCCCAAGACCACAAGGAGCACCTGTGGGACTAGAAACCCCAGTCCTTCCGGCCCAAGGTTGCTGTCCTCTAGTGGGATTTGAACCCCTGACCTTCCGGCCTGAAGTACCTTGCCCCAACCACTAGGCCACTCCTCCACTTTAATTTAAAAATATATTTTGGTGTCACAAGGTGGTGGTGTTTAAAAAAATGATAATATTGGGTAAATGATGAAGCAACACCCAAAAAGCGTGAAGAGTTATTTGATGCATATTACACGGGTTTAACCCTATTGTTACCCTATCTACTGTAACAGTCATGTTGAAACCCTTATTATATACTCATTTATATATGAGGGAAATTTTAGCAGATCCCTCGAACTGCAGTCTGGGATGTCTAAGCCAGAACATCTCAAAAAAATGCAGGCACATCCACGTGATTTCATAAACCTGAATGTGCCCAATAGGGACGTCTGCAAGGGCGTCTACTATGACATGCCCATATCTAGGATTAAAGAATGGTTAGAGTAGGGTTCACATCCTGCTGCTGCTTTGGTTGAAATTGTGCTGAGTCCTGGGGATAATGCTTTCTTCTCCACACTCTCTGGATGTTTCTCAGCTAAATCAAGCACTTTTCAGATGCTTGTTTGTCGCTATATGTGCCCTGGAGCAGGTCTAAAGTTAAACAAGACACTGGACATCCATCATGTTTTTGTAATCAGATGGGAATGTCCTGGTCCCTGGGAATGCCCTAGCCATACCTCCAAGTTCCCAGTCATGCCTCCTCCATATGCCTATTCGGATTCGGATGGCATAATACCGGGGATGTCCCAACTGCTGACTTCTAAAATGGCTCTGGAGACAGTCTCTGTACTTTAGATGTCTCTATGCTCATTTTCGGACATCCAAAGCATGAATAGGGCTTCTAAAATGATCCCCTGTGTGTTTTTAAGAAACATTAGGGGCCCAATTCTGTGAAGCAAATACTGAGGCTATACGTCCTGGTAGGATGTGCAGCCCCACGATTCATCCCAATCGTATTCTGGGATACACTCTCCCCGCATGCCCAGAGCCGCAGTGTGGGGAAAGCCGAAAGGGTGTGGGAGCGGGCTGAGTGGGGGCGAGCTGAGGCGGCAGAACATACAGGGCCTATTCAGGTCACAGCCCTCCCTGTATTTCCTGCGGAAGAGGGACGGACGTGCTGCTTATTCCACCACAGAGGTGTAAAAGCAGTGCAAGGTCAGGCCCGGAGAGCACCCTTGAGGCAGGGTCGAGCTGCTGGTAGGTCCCCGCCACCCGACTGGGTCCCAGTTGGCCCCGCCAAGGGTTAGGTGGTAAGGTAACAGGATTCAGCACTTCGGTGGCTGGATGGCGAGTGGGAAGGACATCCCCACGTTGATGCAGGGGCATGCCGGGCCGTCTCAGGACCCGATCCTGCACCCACTGGAACATCTGGCTCCTGTGGTGCAGAATCGAGTCTTAATGGGCCCGTCCTGTTCTGGGGAATCCAGATAGCAACATAGTAACATAGTATATGATGGAAGATGAAGACCAGTATAGTCCATCTAGTCTGCCCAGCAAGGCGACAAGAGTAGGTGCACTTCCACCCCGTGCAGGTCACCTTTCCCCATGCCTTTGTTTAGGGATGTACACACCGCTCTGTGTAGGTCAGCCCTATTTGTTCAGATATAAGAGATATTTATGCTTATTTTGACTTTATATCCTGTTGCTACGAAGGGATCCACTATGTCTGTCCCATGCCATTTTGAATTCTGTCACTGTGTTTGCCCCCACCACTTCCATCGGGAGGGCATTCCAAGCATCCACCACCCTTTCAGTGAAAAAATATTTCCTGACATTGCCTTTCAGTTTACCCCCTTGCAGCTTCATGTTATGCCCTCTAGTTTTACAGCTTCCCCATCTTTGGAAGAGGTTTGTTTGTCCATTAATACTCTTTAAATATTTAAATCATATCTCCCCTGTCCCTCCTCTCCTCCAGAGCGTACATATTTAGGTCTTCGAGTCTCTTCTCATAAGTCTTCTGATGCAGGCTCAAAATCATTTTGGTCGCCTTCCTCTGAACCGCTTCCATTCTTTTTATATCCTTTGTGAGATGCGGCCTCCAAAACTGAACACAATATTCCAAGTGAGGCCTCACCAGTGACTTGTACGGTGGCATTAGTACCTCTATCTTTCTGCTGGTAATTCCTCTCTGTATGTAACCCAGCATTCTTCTGGCTTTTGGCACTGCCTTATTACACTGTTTCGCCACCTTGAGATCATCAGAAACAATCACACCGAGGTCCTTCTCCTGGTCCATGCACACCAATCTCTCGCTCCCTATCGCATACATTTCCCTGGATTTCTGCTTCCCAAGTGTATGACGCTGCACTTCTTCACATTAAATCTTAACTGCCAAGCATTAGACCATTCTTCCAGGTTTTTTGTAGATATTTCCTCATATTCCCCACTACCTCAGGGGAGTCCACTCTATTGCAAATTTTGGTGTCATCTGCAATATCACTCACGAATATATTGAACAGTACCACTCCCAATACCAAACCCTGGGCCACACCGCTAATCACCTTCCTTTCCTCCAAGTGAATTCCATTTATCGTTACCGTCTATCACCTGTCAGTCAACCAATTTCTGATCCAGTTCACCGTCTTGGGACCCATACCCAAGCTGTTGAGTTTATTGATAAGTCTCCTATGAGGAACAATATCAAAGACTTTGCTGAAATCCATCGCAAGCCCTTGATCTAGTTCTCTGGTCACCCAGTCAAAGAACTCAATCAGATTTGTTTGACAAGATCGTCCTTTGGTAAAACCATGTTGCCTCAGATCATGTAGCCTGGTGGTTTCGAGGAAGTCCACTATTTCTTCTTTCAGGACCGCTTCCATTACTTTTGTTGCCATTGAGGTAAGGCTTACTGGCCTGTCACTTCTTCCCTATTATCACTTTTGTGGAGAGGTACCACATCAGCCTTTCTCCAGTCCTGTGGAACTTCTCCTGTCTCCAAGGATCTATTAAAAACATCCTTCAAAGGCCCTGCAAGAACATCTCTGAGCTCTTATAGTATCCTGGGGTGCATCCCATCTGGTCCCATAGACTTGTCCACTTTCAGTTTTGCAAATTGTTCTAATACATCATCTTTTGTGAATGGTGTGGTATCTACTCCATTCCCATTTGTATATATGTCAATCACAGGTGGTCCTTCTCCAGGATTTTTTCTAGTGAAAACAGAGCAGAAGTATTTGCTTAGCATTGTCACTTTTTCAATGTCACTTTATACAAATCCGTTCCCAGCAATTCCACCTCTGATTTTCCTCCTCTCCCGAATATACCTGAGAAACGTCTTGTAGCCACACTTCACATGTTTAGCCATCTTTTCTTCTGCCTTTGATTTTGCTATCCTTATTTCTCTTTTTATCTCTTTTAGTTTGATCTTGTATTATTTTCTGTATTCATCTGTTTGCGAGCTTCTGAATTTTGTGAAAGCTGTGGTTTTTGCCGTTATTTGTGCAGCCACTTCTTTGGAGAACCAAATAGATTCCCTTTTCCTCTTGTTTTTATTTACTTTCCTTACATATGTATCTGTTGCACCTTTTGTTTCTTTCTTTAGTTTAGCCCATAGCAGTTTCCACTTCTCTTAACCCCTCCCACCTTAACAACTCCTCCTTCAGGTACTTGGCCATTTTACTGAAGTCAGCATTTTGGAAGTCTAAGACTTTGAGTTTGCTGTGATTGGACTGCTATCCATTTCTTTGGTTTGAGTTGGAGGCCTGTAGACCACACCAGTATGGATGATAGTGCCATCTCCTCTTTCCAACACAATCCGGAGCGCTTCTTCTTTTTCCCACTTCCCCTGCATTTCAGCAGCTTTAATATTGCTTTTGACATACAGGGCTACTCCTCCTTCTTTTCTACCCTCTCTATCTCTTCTAAATAGATTATAGCCAGCTATGGCTATATCCCATTCATGTGACTCATTAAACCATGTTTCTGTAATGGCCACAATGTCCAAATCCATTTCTACCATTAGGGCTTCCAGATCAGGAACTTTGTTGGCTAAGCTTCGAGCATTTGTGCTCACTGCTTTCCAGCATTTGTTGAATGGCTTACCTGCCTTTTGCATGGGCTTTGTTCTACATGCCCCTTTCCACTTGCCGTTGATGTGTTCAAATATTTATTTATTTATTTATTTTATTTATTTATTTTACATTTCTTATATACCGCACTATTTACGATCAGCGCGGTTTACATAAAACAAAACAGAATCCGACAATGAACAAGAGTCAGGTCATTACAATGAACAGGAGCTGTTTCCAGTGTTTTGCTTTTGCTAGGAGTGATGTACTGAACTTGTCCTCCATCCGTCACCCCCTTTCCCTAGATGGTCCAGACGTGCCCTTTCTGGGATTGGGCTCTGTGTATATTACAAACTGACATAGGAGGAGTGTTCTGTGACTCTGCTGTATTTTGTTTATTTTTGATTTCTGCGGACCCAGTGAAGTCCTCGTTGATGTCACACTAATGTAACAACACTGAAAGTGGGTGTGAAGAACTAAAAAGCAAGAGTGTATCAATTGTAACATTTCTGAAGGAAAAGATATAATAAGTAAAAAAAATTCACAAATCCAACTTTTCTGAAGAGGCTTAATGCATGTGACTTTTTTTATTAGCCTGCAAAAGAAGAATGGTGTTCTTGCATTATTACAAATGATTTTTACTCTATAATTTTCTTCACAGGTAAATATTTTCAAGAGTATTGTTAAGAACTACAGCTGTTGAATGTGTGCCTGATGAGATAAGATTTCTACAAGCCTCGCTCAGAAGGCAAACTCTCATTCTCACTTTTTGAAAACTTATAAAATAAATATTTCTGGAATGCTGTCTCCAAAGTAATAATACTGAACATAAATCCATTTGCTTCTCAAGATCAAGGAACATAGTCTTAAAATGGGCCTGCACTTAATGTAAAGAAGATCCTGACAACTGGCAAAATCAATAAGTTCATCATTGTTGGAGAAGAAATTGAAATAGTTGGCAACTTTAACCTACTTGGATCAACAATCAATAAAGAAATGACAAGTAGTCAAGAAATCCAATGATGCATTGCTCTTGGCCGAATGGCTATGAAGGACCTAGACAAGATTCTCAGGAGCAGAGATATCTCTCTCTCTACAAAGATTCAGCTTTTTCAAGCCATGGTATTTTCAATAATGTCATATGGACGCAAAAGTTGGACAGTGAAAAAGAAAGACAGGAAGAAAATTGATGCCTTTGAATTATGGTGCTGGCAATGAATACTGTGTATACCATGGTCTGCCCGAAGAACAAACCAGTCAGTATTAGAGGAGATCAAACCTAAGCTTTCTTAGAAGATCAGATGACAAGACTTCGACTTTCATACTTCGGACACATCATGTGAAGAGAGAGATCGTTACAGAAAGACATCATATTTGGCAAGGTAGAAGGTCAACACAAAAGAGGAAAGCCAGCAATAAGATGGATCAATACAATAACAGCAGCTATGGGTGCCACTTTATTAACAATGAGCTGCCTGACTGAAGACCAAAAACAGTTTAGGACAACTATCCAGAGAGTCGCTATGAGTCAACACTGACTTGACGGCACTTAACAACAACAAATCCATTATATTTTCTTGCTCTTCTTTTTTTTGTGTATTTTTATTTTGGTTTTTTGTGACTTAAAAGAAGCAAAGTTTGACCAACGGGATCATTTATTTATTTTATTTATTTATTTGCTTTTATATATCGCATTATTTCCAAAGTCAGCGAGGTTTACATAGAACATGAACAATAGAACCATTTTACATAGAGCCAATGATTAACATTGAAGAGGAACATCAACTTGGGTAGAACAGGGGGAACTAAATTACAGGTTAGTAAGTAATTCTTACCATTTGTTATATTATAAACAATGGAATGAGGAAGATCGCATTGTATGTACTGTATGTTGCCTTGTACTCAGGGTACCTCAAAGATCACTCAGTTGATTTATCACCATTGGAAAGTATTATAATTTCATAAAGACTTTGATACTCCTTCCTTGATGGCATATTGCTGGGTTAATTCACTCCTAGTGTTAGTCGTTTCACAGAGGGTAGCTATAGGCAAAACAATACGAATATCCCTCCAATAAATTTTCTGGGCTATGCACGTCTAATAATGCCCCTTCTCATTCTCAAAAATTTGTCTTCTTGAGGTCTCAGACTCCAACCAGCGCTGGCTACAACGGACAAAGTCCTTAGCCTCAGCATTATTTTGCATCAACGACCTCTATCTAATAGTGTAACAACGTATACAATCTTTTTTCTTTATACTCAAATTTTGTGCTTATCTTAGCTCTTGAAATGCCCCGACGCCACCATCCGGTTCTGTGCGTGCGTTTCACAGATGTGGGTTTCTTCAGGGGGGATTAAATATTTCAAGCACTTAATATGATGTCATCTCTAGTCATTTAGCGTCGTCTGTCATCTTTAATCCAAGATTGCAGCACTGCCAATGAAATGGTTACAATTAACTCTGTTGCATGCCACTCATCAAATTAGTTCCTGAAATACTTATTAATGTTTAAGGAATTGCCTGCCAAGACATGCAAAGTCTAATTGCATTACCTTAACATTCCATACTGCTATATGTTTCTCTCTGAGCCACTCGATCCCAAAAGACGCCGCGCATGCGGGTCTGTGTTACTACAGACTTTTAAACATTACGTCAATGCGTGCTCTCGTGATTACGTTGCCGTTCCGCTTTTTGTCTTGTTGCTATCTACATGTTACTCGGGATGGTATATTATATCTACAGATGCTTGTAACAACTTCGCAAGACGTTTTTCGCGCATATCATCCACATTTACAATTCTCACAGTATTATCAATATCAGAAGTTCAGATTTCATGTATCTTATATGTAATCTGAGCTATTATGGCTGCCAAGCCATCTAATGGCTTTTCCCGGGATTCGGCTGCCACATTCTGAATCACCAACTAAATTTTGTCATCAGAAATGAAAATAAATATAAAAATAAAAATAATAAGATCCCAATATGGACAGGCTGAAATTTCAATCGGTGTTAACATCAAAACTATATCAGAAACACGCTCCCCATTCAATCATATTGTTTAAACCTGCAGAATGTACTGTGTTCAGTTTATAAATCCAGGAAATGGAAGGCATGTTGGCCAGCCTAAAGGAAGTTGAAAAAACTGCAACATATGAAGAGAAGTCGGCAGAAATCACTAAATCTACCTTTTAAAAACTGTCAAGTTTCACATATAAATGCCGACATGTACATGTATGTATTGTGAAATACTCACACTTAACAGATGTATGCACAGTGGAAGAGTTGCTTAGTGGTTAGAGCAACAGCCTAGCACCCAGAAGATTGGGGTTTGATTCCCATTGGTGTTTCTTGTGATCTTGGGCAAATCACTTTACTCTCCTTTGACCTAAAAGAAAAGGCCTAGCAATTTACTTCTGGTCATACCTTGCCAAGAAAACCCAGGGGCTGCTGGATCACCAGGATTCAGCAATGGCTTGATGGCACTTTTAAAAAAATCACCCGTATAAGTTTCTGGGGTTCCCTCATTGTTTTTTCTCTCGTGTATATTTGTGAAATGGTGCTTCTCACTGCATATAGATGTCCATCCCCATGCGTTCCTCACTGTGTCCTATGATTCAAAACACATGTGCATGACGAGGGACGGAGTTATGTCAACTTTACCTTAGTCTTAGATGTGCTCACGCTCTCTTCTAAAATTGACATTGATTTGCAGATGTTTTCACTTGGACATAGCTGCAACCACCTATATGTGTCTTTTTATGAAAGCACATTTCTTGCACGTTCAGACTGCCCACTTAGGGAAAAGTCCATAAATACATTATACCCATGAACTTTGCACCAGTTTTCAAAGAGAAAGCATGCACGTGGACGTGTGCACCTATTTTTTTTTCCTGCAGATAATATTTTGCAAGAGAACTAATGTGGGTAAGCTTGAAAATACTATCTACAAACTTTATTTTCTGTTCCTGACTGAAATACACCTCCCTGGGATGTCTTTTCCAAATATAACTAGCAGTGCATATGTTCTGGGAGTACTTTCAGGAATATTGGAGGTAATTTTTTAACAAGTCACCTATGTGTGAAAGCCTTATATAGTTGTGGTCAACATTATTGGCACCCTTTCAGTTCAACCTCTTAATGTCCAATATCCCCTAAAGAAAAGTGGCAGTGAAATGACTTTGGACTATATATGCACACATATTTGACCCATCAAATAATGAAATAAAGCAAGATCAATTAAAAAAGGAAGTAGTAGGAAATAGTATAAAAACTGGGACATTGCCAGGACATAATTATTCAACAATAATCTCAGTCTATCAGGAATAGAACATATATAGCACATCACAATTATTCTTCCTATATAACAACTTGAACTACAACAGCTGTGAGTGTTTGATGGAGTTACCAGTTGGTTTGCATTATAGTTTGTTTCAGAGTATTTTCCCCTGAGGCAAGGCTTAGTTAAGTCTTAAACATCATGTTATGTTGGGTTATATGGGTTATATTCCTGTTCTTCATCTAAGCTAAGTATATTATGATTGTATTGTGGTATTAATTAATATTTTGATAAAGGTTTTGATATGGTATGTTATAATATATTTCTAATGTGGCTTGTGTTGTTAATGGAAGAGACCAATAAATGATACGGTTAAGAGGGGTTTTATCGTCTTTATAAGTCCCTTTGTAGTTAAAGTTGTTATGTAGGAAGTATAATTGTGGTGTGCAGGATATGATTATTGGCACCCTTATAAACAATTCAAATCAGTTGTCAGTACTCACATGACTTGAATCAACCAACGAATGATGGTTCTAATGTTTAAAATACCATATTCACTCCTGTTCCATTTTCACAATGGTGAAGACAAGAGAGCTGCCTGAGACTGTCAGAAAAGCCATTATCACCAAATATCAAATTTCAAAGGTGTAACAAGGCCATCTCCAAAGACCTTGGGATTTCTGTGTCTGCAGTTTGCAATGTTATTAAGAAGTTTTCTGCTCATGAAACTGTCAAGAATCTCCCAGGATGTGGTGGTAAGAGGAAAATTAATCCAAGTCTTCAAAGGTTAATAAAAACTGTTGGAAAAGCACCACATTCAATATCCAAAGAGCTTAAGGCTGATCTGGAACAATCTAGAATGGTGGTTTCAATCTGCACCATACGCTGGGCACTAAACAAAGAAGGACTTCATGGGCAAAGGCCATGGAGGACTTCACTGCTCAAAGAGAGACTTAAAAAGGCATGCCTGATCTTTGCCCAAACTCACCTTGAGAAACCACAATCTTTCTGGCAAAATGTTCTGTGGACAGATGAAACCAAACTTGAGCTCTTTGGCAATACAGACCAATGATACATTTACAGGCAAAGAAATAAAGCTTATAAGGAAAAAAACACCCTTTCTACAGTTAAATAAGGTGGTAGTTCCATAATGTTGTTGGGCTGTTTTGTGCTGTCTCAGGAACTGAAGGACTGGAACGTATTAAAGGAGAAAAATGTGCTACCTAGGGTCAGAGAGCTATAGTCGATGGTCATGGGTCATCCAGCAGGACAATGACCCAAAATATACATTCAAAAGTACAAAAGAATAGATTAAAAGGAAAAAATAGTCTGTTTTAAACTGACCAGCAATGAATCCTAATCTCAGTTTAATCGAGAACCTTTTCAAAGAGCTGAAATCTGCAATTGGTAAAAGGAATCCTGGAAAAATTCATGAGCTGGAACAAATTGCAGTTGAAGAGTGGGAGAAACTACCAGCAGATACATGTACGAAACTTATAGATGGCTACAAGAAATGTTTGGAGGCTGTCATCACCGCCAAGAGTTGTCCAACCAAATATTAGTGAAGGGTGTCATTAATCCTGTCCAGGTCATATTTTGTGTTTTTTTTCTCAGAAAGTACTATATCTAAGTTGTATATCTTTATTTGTTTTGTCACTTTGAACATACTATTGAAATAGTATGACAACATACAGTTGGAATTTTTCCAATTATTTCTCAAGATATTGTATACAACATACCTAAAATGAAAGGGTGTCAATAATGCTGACAACGACTGTACTATACAGAGAAGATTGGCATGGCCCCTTTATAAAATTACCTCCTTAATTTGTGACTTGCTTTGATACACCAGTCTAAACAATGCTACAACAGTGATAACCGTTTATAATCCAAAAAACAGTTTAACTCGTTCCTGCTTCAAAGAACCGATATTTCAAACTGTAAAGGAATGAGTTGTAAAACAAGATTTACACTAACATTACCTTACAAAGCAATTGAATTATGAGCTAAGTTACCTGTGAGGATGAAAGGTCTTTCCTCCATTTTACTTTATAGGAAAAAATTGAAAGCAGGGTTGTTTGAATCTTGAATTTGATTTTAAATCCTGTTTTTCCTTTAATCTAATTCTATGTGATTTATTAATCTTCTGTCAAACCACACTGAACCACTTTGCATGGGAGATTAGTGGTATAGAAGTCTATATTAGAATTCGAATTATGAAAATATACTGTTGGATCATGCTGAGAAGTGGTAACCTTTGAGCAGTAGGTTCCAGAAGTCTCTAAAGTGAATGTTAGCTTGATTAAAGACTTCCCAAAGAAGATATAATTTGACTGTTATAAAGTTTCAAAAATACTGTGGTTTCCTCTAGAGCAATAGTTGATAGAGTCCTTGGAAGAGTCATCTGAAGCTTTGTGTCTAATTGCTAAGATTTATTATTTTATTACAGAGGAAAATTAGTGAAAATTTAGGAAAGGCACAACCAGCAACCCAATTAACTTTAGATAATTTGGGTGCTTGTCAGTTACTTCAAATATGGAAACAGAAAATGTTTCAGCAACATTTGTGTTGGAAATGGAACAGCTTTTTTTGAAAATGTTTTGCTCTTATAAAGGAGTTATTTCTGGTTTCTAACCTATCTAAGCACACTTGGGCTAAATGTAAAATGTTTCATTCTCTTTAGCCTTTAGCTGTCTGTGACGGTACAATTTTTAATCAGATTTACCTGCACATGCTTGATAAATTTCAAGGAGTTAAATGTATTTTTGGGGAACCTGAACATTCAAAGTCTTTCTTTCAAGTAAAGTTTTGGTCATTGTAAATAATACTGCTTTTTAAATTATATATATATATTTATTTATTTATGTTTTTCTATACTGCCTTATCTGGGAATCAAGGTGGTTCACAAGGAACAATAACCTAACGGGTTTACATAGAACTTCTAAAACATTATGTGAGATGCTGTATCATATGAGTAGATGTGCTGCTCTCCTCTGTTATAAATTGTTCATGATGCCTTGACCATTGACTTATAGATTGTCCTTTCAGTTTTCATACTTCTTTGTCTCTCTGCTTCTTTGTACTAGATTCATTTAGGGGCATGATTATTAAACCATGGTAACATTGTGGGGTTTAGCGTGTACCAAGTGTGCTGTTGTAATCACTGCCATATGCCAAATGTGTGGTCATGCTAAGAATCCCACTCTAACTGTTCAGCATGAGTTGGGGCACAGACTGAGTGGTTCAGGGGCAGAGCATGTGCATTGTGGTTAGTGTAAATGTCTTAACGCATGCAAACCATTAATATAACAAAATAAGATATGCCATAATGGGTCAGACCAAAGGTCTATCAAGCCTGGAGTGGAGGAGTGGCCTAGTGGTTGGGGCAAGGTACTTCAGGTCAGGGGTTCAAATCCCACTAGAGGACAGCAACCTTGGGCTGGAAGGACTGGGGTTTCTAGTCCCACAGGTGCTCCTTGTGGTCTTGGGCAAGCCACTTAACCCTCCATAGCCCATGTTCCCTGTAAAAATAGTTATCTCCAAGTTATAATGCCCTGTTCAATGTAATTTCAGTTTGTTCAATGTAAACCACACTGATGCAGAATAGCACGGTATATAAGAGAATGTAAATAAAATAAAAGCCCAGTATCCTGTTTGCAACAGTGGCCAATGCAGGTCACAAGTACAGTTGTGGTCAACATTATTGGCACTGTTGCATTTTTAATATGTTGTGTACGATATCTTGAGAAATATTGGAAATATTTCAGCTGTATGTCATCATAATATTTTAATGGTATGTTCAAAGGTATACAACAAAAAAAGATTCTGTGCAACTTAGACATAGTAAATTATGAGAAAAAAACAAAATATGCCATTGAACATATTATTAAAATATTATGATGACATACAGTTGGAATAACTGGGGTATCTGGAGCCCGGCTTCTCGTGCCATCGCTTGAACCCCCAACCCTACCTAGCCAATTAGTCCCTCCCACCACCCCCTCTCAGTTCCTCACAAAGCACGCATACACTGAATTCTGGAACAACATTTGGTCGCAGCTTTATTAACCATGTTTTAACACCGGCTCAACATGAGCCAACACAACATTCTTATTTACCCAAGAAACTGCCCCCCCCTCCACCAACCCCATTCCGGATGATGCCCCCCCACCAGCCATTTATTAGCAAGGTGGAGCATCATCCCCTCCCCCATGCCCCCCTACCACCCGCCTCACCATATTATTAGCAAAGGCCATCTCCACTTGCCTTACACCTGGCAGAGACCCCAACGGAGACGTCTCTCCCACCCTGAGGAGCACTCTGTTCCCCTCAATGCAGCCTCAGCCATATATGCCCCACTGTGCCGGCGAGCGCTAGCTTGATAGCCCGCCACTGGCACAAGGTAGCCTACCTATCCTTGTGCCACCCACCCCAAAGAAAGCTGCGACCAACACAATCCCTCCAGAACTTCCTGCCAATCATTCAGTAACAAGTCTTCTCCCACTGGAGCTAGGTGTACTTCATCCGTGCAGTATAATCACACACACTTCACCTCAGCCCAAGGGTGCAACACCTGCAGCCTGCCGGTCTGCTGTACCCAGCGCCCAATCTGCCTATTGATCTTGACCAGGCCTCGAGACCACCTCCGCTGTAGCCAGCAGGCAGGAAGTGGAATGATATCGGACCAGGCAATCACGACCCCAGGTAATAATTCCCTTATGAGTCCAATATCCCTCTGAACAGTTCGAATGAGCTGCCTGCAAGACCAGCTGGATAGGTTATTGCCACCCAGATGAATCAGCAGTCCGACTGGCCGCTGCCGCTGTCCAATCTTCAACTGCACCAAGGATACCAGCTGCCACCATCGCATGCCGCGCTCTCCTATCCAACACAGTCGGATGTCAGATGTCGCCACCCCGAGATGCACTCCCAGCGGGCATGCCACGGCCCTGCGCTCTGCCCGGTAGACGAAGAATGACCGATGATCCACTACTCTCCAGAGGATGAACCATCTGCAAGAAGACAAATCTGACTGCAATCAGCGGGCAACTCTGCAAGAGGAATAAAACTGTTAGTACCCCCCCCCCCCGCCCCTCCACACGCCTCAGAGCTCAGGACTCCTGTGGGAGCACATATCCCATGTAGGCGCCAGAGCGCCACCTGCCAATCCACTGAATCACCTTTCCTTCCAGCCCCGCTGCTTCTGCACTAGTAACAGCACCAATCCTGAAGGAGTGTGATGCGAATCGCCTCTCATCGCAGCCCAAATGCCGCAAAGCCAAACGCAGAACAGCAGTAAACTGAAACTGTGTCACAGGCTTACCATTCTCATGAATAAATACATAGCCCGCTGCTCCCGGTCGCCGATGCAAATACCTCTGCAAATTATGCACTGGACATGATTGCAAGGGAAAAATTGCCTTCAGTATCACCCAACCCCCTTTTCCCATCTGATCCGTTTTAGATTGCAGGAGAAAGATGCGCTCCTGCATCGCCTGCACTGTCACATGCTTGACATCCAAACCCCCGAATGCGCCCCACCTTCCAGACCTTGGAATAAGCTCACACACGCGGAATGCACCAAAAAATGCAGTCACAAACAATGCCCGAAACAATACAGACTCAAACTTAGAGACTGCAATTTGTGGCATCACCTCGCAAATCTGAAGAAGGAGCTCATGAGACACCGGGAGACGCCCATCTTGCAACTTGGGGCATACCCTGGCCCAACCTGCCAACATACGCTTCACCAAAAATGACACACGGGGGTTACCCCAACCCGCCGCCTTAGTGAAAAATGAAAACCCTGCAATCGCCGACGTGGCCGCTGATCTGGACCAGCCCTCCCTTTTTGCCCACAGCACAAATTGGGCAACCAGTTCCTCTGCAACGTTTCCACCATACCACCCTCTCCCATTCAAAAAGTCACTCACCTGAGAGTATCCATGCAGATACGTCACCCATGTTCCTCGCACCACCGATGCAGACAACAACGCCATCACATCAGGGTCTGTAGGGTATATTCATAGCACAAGAATAAGTTAGACTCTGTTGTTGTCTAGGGGAGATAGCTACTAATATACAGCCCAAAGTTCGGTGAGTTATTCTGGCAATGAGCCACGAAAGAAGTCTGGTCTGCAGATATATATTAGACTTTATTATAGGCAACCAGGTGGAAAAATATACACACACATATATAGCTAATTAGAAACATGAGGTAGAAATTTGTTATAGTACAGATGTACACTTGGACAACGTAATAAATCACTGATTAGTAATCAGACGTCACTGATTCGCTCTGCACTGAGGAAAAGTACGAAATATATTGCTAACCCCTTTCCCATAAGGAGGAGGAGAGATAAGTCAGTACCTTAGTTCCGTCGGGCTCTCAGGAACAATGCAGTCCAAGAGGACAGCTCCTAGCTAATGCGGGCTCTAGCCTCGTCAGGCGAGCCGCAGTAAGTCCAAACCAGAGGTATCTGTGAAAGTCTTATCTCAGACCTGTGGAGGACGGCCTAGCCCACACTTAGTGGCCGTCCTGCGGAAGGGTCAGGTCGCAGGAATCAGGTACGCAGTGCACAGCAGAGAGGAACCAGTGCAGGAGTCTGTATGAACAGGTGGGAAAAGCCCCCAACTCTCTCTTTCTTACTACTAAAGTTTCTAGCGCAGATTGCATTATTCTGTGTAAGAATCCTCCATCATAGGTCCGATGATTGGTTGGCACCAGGCAGTCTGAGGTGTTCTCAGTGAATCAGGAGGTAGATGATGAGCAGCTTCTTGCAAACAAAGGAGCTATAGTGAAATCAGTCAGAAGCAACAGTATGTAACTTCTGGGCATGTACAAGTGTCCAAGGCCAGCCACGGACAATAGCTTCTGTATGCACACTTAGAAACGCTGCACCAGCAGTTGCTTGAAGGCCGTTTGTAGCTGAACACAGCAAAAGTGAAGTGAAGAATCCATCTTGTCTGTGCAGTTTGGTTCAGGCCTGAGTTGCTGAGCAGGCCGGAGATTTGCATGTAGAATTGCAGGGGTACCAGCCCTACATCTCCTAACCTGCCAGAGATGCTCCGGAACCACCGAGGCCATCTCCTCCGCATCCAGAGCCAGTAGGCAAAACTGAGTCCACTAAAAATGGGATAAAGCATCAGCAATTAATTTCTGGGTACCCGGCACATGGCGCGCTCTCGCAGTAACATTCAGACGTAGGCAAGCCAATACAAATACCCTCATCAACGCTGCCACTCGCGGGCACTTGGGTGCATGCCGATTGATAACTTCTACTACCGCCGCATTGTCGCACCAGAACACCACCCTCCTATTCCGTAAACGCTCTGGCCACACCCAAAGCGCGACCACGATGGGGAATAACTCCAGAAATGCAATGTTGCGTGTCAGCCCGGACACCCCCCATTCCGCCAGCCAGGCCTCTGCACATCAAGCCCCTTGACAGTATGCACCAAATCCAGAGCTGCCCGCAGCATCCGAAAACAACTGCAAGTCTGCGTTAGATACTTCAGGCAACTGCAATACAGAGCAGCCATTGAAATTGCCTAAAAAGGAATCCCAGAACCGCAAATCTTCTCACATTCCGGATGAGATGCGAATACGGTGATACGGGCGGGGCACCCCTGCCATTGCCAGGGACAGTCATTGCGCGAAGGGGCGCCCCATGGGAATAACCAGACAAGCAAAATTGAGATGCCCCACTAGTGACTGCAGAACCTTGAGAGTAGTCTTGGTGGAAGATCCCACCTTCACAACCAATTCCCTTAGTCGTTCGATTTTCTGCACCGGTAAATGCACCACCATGTCCATTGAATCTATCTCAACTCCTAAAAAGGTGAGACACGTGACAGGACCCACCATTTTATCGACTGCTATAGGGATACCAAAGTCACCTGCCAAACAATGAAACTAGTCCAGCAGAGTGGAACACGTCCCCACCTGACTGGGCCCCACGAATAGAAAATCATCCAGATAGTGTACTATGCTGGAGAATCTGGTGCGCTGTTCTAAGACCCAATGTAAAAAGGCTTCAAAATATGCGCAGGATATCACACAACCCATAGGCATACACTTATCGAAGTAAAACTGAGAATGAAACTGAAATCCCAACAGTGGAAATGACAAAGGGTGAACCGGCAACAATCAGAACGTGGATTCGATGTCCACCTTCGCCATCAGTGCGCCTGACCCGCAATGCCGTACCAACGCAACTGCTGTGTCGAAGGAAGCATAACGAACCGTGCACAACTCGTGAGGGATGTGAACGTTCACGGAATTCCCAGGCGGGAAAGACAAGTTATGAATTAACCTATAACTGCCCGGCTCCTTTTTGGGAACTACTCCCAATGGAGAAACAATAAAAGGCGAAAACAGGGGTTTATGAAATGGACCAGCTATTCTGCCCAAGGCACATTCGGCCTCAATTTTCTTATGAACAAAAGCAAGCAAAGGCCTTACTGAGCTGGAATACCTAGACACTCCATCCACCACCACGCCTTGATACGGAATACGGAAACCTTCCAAAAAACCTAACAATATCACCCTCCACGCCTTGCCCTATCGGCACCCCCCAAAACGAAGCAACCACGGACGCAATGCGTCAACCTTTATGGGAGTAGGGGCCAATGCACGCCAATCTCTCTCACTTATTCCCCACTGGGGCTCCTGACACCTCTTTACGGCTACACTTTGTGGCTGCATGCCCACCCCACAAAGGGAACAGGCATGTCTAAACTTACAGTCCGGGAAAGGGCAGGAAGATTTGTTAAAATGCCAGCACACATTTCCCCCTCCTGTCGGCTGAGCAGTGGAGATGCCTGGTACTCGAAAGGATCGTGTGCCCACCATCGCTGCTTGAGGCCCTGCCCGAGATCCGCCTCCCCCCGCTCCCCTCGACCTGTTCTTTGCGGACATTTGAGTCAGGCACAGGTTAATGTCTTTTGTCCCCCATGAGAGTTGAACATTCTCTTCCATCATGTCCCTGAATTCCTAATCATAGTTTAGCCACGCCCAGCCCTCGTGGGCCTGCGACACTGCTAATATCGCATCCGCATAAGCTAACAACGCACCATATTGTCCCGGAAAGTAATGTCCCCAAATGCTTGCTAACCTTAAGAAAGCCCGTGTCCAATTAAGCGTATTATGGGAGACCTTCCGAACCCGACCCGCTTTTTCGTCTTCTTTGCACTTCTTTCTACTTTCCCCCGAGCGTTTCCTTCCGTCCAACAGGCGAAAGATATTGATATACCTGCGCCTTTTAATCCGATGTCTCAACTTCCGAGGTACCCCTTCCCAAAGCTCAGCACAATGGATGACAGTGGGCCCCATTCCATCAACCCTCTCGACTGCCCCCGCTGCACAGCCCACCGAAGAGTCCCCGGACGAAGACGAGGATGACGACAGAGAGGAATCGCTCCGACAACAGCATCCACGTCTATGCTTCGCTTTAGCCTTCCTGCCAGCTTCGAGGCCCGCCCCCAACAGATGAGCCCCGCCTCCCAAGCCAGCCGCACTGCCCGCATACTCACTGGCTTCTGGGTTGGAAGCCACTTGCTCGCTCACAGTCTGTGATCCAGCCGCCGTACTGGGTTGCGCTGACATTTGGACTGTAGAGACCACTCCACCTGCCCGTCCGGGGTCAGCTATACTCATAAGAACATAAGATATGCCATACTGGGTCAGACCAAGATCCATCAAGCCCAGTATCCTGTTTCCAACAGTGGCCAATCTAGGTCAAACGTACCTAGCAGTTTCCCCAAAAGACACAGGTTCTGCAATGTTTGTACTAGGTCAAGCATTGATATCCTGGGTCCCTTCTAAATAATGGTTTATGGACCTTTCCTCCAGGAACTTGTCCAAACCTTTTTTAAACCCAGCTACACTAACAGCCTTTACTACATCCTCCGGTAACAAATTCCAGAATTTGATTACACATTGAGTGAAAAAATATTTTCTTTTATTAGTCTTAAATAGTTTACCCTGTAGCTTCATTGCATGTCCCCTAGTCTTTCTATATTCTGATAATGTAAACAGGCGATCTACATTTACCCGTTCCACTCCGTTCATTAATTTATATACTTCTATCATATCTCCCCTCAGCCGTCTCTTTTCCAGGTTAAAGAGCCCTAAATTTTTTAGCCTTTCTTCATAGGAGTATCCTTCCATCCCCTTTACCATTTTGGTGGCTCTTCTCTGAACCTTTTCTAATAACGCTATATCCTTTTTAAGATACGGCGACCAGAATTGCACACAATATTCAAGGTGCAGTCTCACCATGGAACGGTATAGAGGCATTATAATATCTTTTGTTTTATTTTCCATTCCTTTCCTTATGATACCTAGCATTCTATTTGCTGTCTTGGCTGCCGCTGCACACTGGGCCAAGGGTTTTAACATGTTATCCACAATGACGCCTAAATCTTTTTCCTGGGTGGTGGTTCCTAATGTGGAACCTTGCATCGTGTAACCATAGTTTGGGTTGTTCTTCCCTAGGTGCATAACTTTGCACTTGTCCACATTAAATTTCATCTGCCATTTTGATGCCCAGTCTTCCAATTTATCAAGATCCTCTTGCAATTTTCCACAATCCTCTTGGGTTTTAACAATTTTAAATAGTTTTGTGTCATCTGCAAATTTGATAACCTCACTCGTTATTCCACTTTCCAGGTCATTTATGAATATGTCAAAAAGCAGCGGACCCAGCTTATACTCGATCTTATACCCAAACCTTCTGGTACCTGGACAGACAAAGAAGGAGAAACACCAGCAGCAACAGCCCCAGGAGCCCTAGCCACCCTACTCTCCTCCCCTCCCCAGCTCCAAGCTGAAGAGCTCATGCCCCCGGACTCCCAACCAACTGTGCCCCTCCCGGGCATCATCCCTGCCCCACCAAACCCAACTCCCAGCCAATCACTCCCACCACAACCCCATGGCCCATTACCCCCATATTGCCCTGCCCCAAAAGACCAATGACCAAGGGTCCCGGTAAATGCTGGATGTGGGAAGCGCCCGCCCGGATGACATGGGGGATAGTACCCGGGAAAGGGGGATGGAAAAGAAACTCCCAATGCACCGTGCCCTACCATGTCAGCACTCTGACCGACTACCTCAGCTCCCGACACCACCATCGCTCCGGCGGGGTGCGCTGATCCCCACGCCCCTCACGACTGCTCGGCACTGTCGACCACATTAGACCCTACCTCTCCTGCACCAGCCTCCTCCAACTGTATCATCCCTGCCACCTCTGTCCCTGCAACCGCACCCGCAGAACCCCCCCTCCTGCCCCTTGGCCCCGCACCCCTCCCAAGACCCCTGATTTGTGCCTGCTTTACTCCCTTTCTTGAGCCCCTTACTGCCGGTAAACCTCTGGCTGATGACCCCCTGGGCCGTACCACCGTGTGACCACACAGCACTGCCCCCCGCCTACTAGCCTGTTTTTTGGAGGGTCCCGTCTCAGAACCTCCACTCCTCCTAGCCACCCCCTGCCCTTTTGGGGTCCGCGTCATGCTTATGGACCTCGGCGGGACCGAAGAATCCTCCCCCCCCCTTACCACCACAAGGTATCAAAATTAAAATTAAATTAAAGCAGCCCTTGACTACCAAACACACACACACACACACACACACCCCTCCCGCCCCACAGCCTGCTTGCAAAACAGCTCAAATGCTTAAAGATAACGTGGACTCTTGCCCACAAAATCACTGCTCATGAATAAATCAAAATTGCCAGGCTTGTCCCCTGCAATCAGGGAAGGTTAACTGGCTGCCCAGACCCCAGAAGAACACCTGTGTGCTCTCTGCTCAACCCCAAAGATCACTTGCCCCCCCCCCCAAAGTTTTGTTTTAATGTTATTTTCTTTATTAATTTATTTTGTATGTTTCCCTTTAGCCCGCCGTCATGCACCCCACCAAAACTCAGCTCAAAACTCCCATGCACTCCCCCAACGCGAAAGCACCAAATCCCCCCCTTTCAATCACCCGCTATCCACCCCCGTAATCCGGCCAAAATTACCACCCGAGCCCTCATCGCGCCTCCCGAGACCGGACCCCGCCATACACACACCTTTTCTCTGCGCTCTGCCGGTCTCCCACGCTTCCTGCTTGCCTAGCACACCAGACTGCCGTCCACCAATCATATCGCCCCATGTGTCTGACATGGGGTGATTTGAAGCACGCTCTCTGCGCTCCTCTCTCCCCCCCCACCCCCGCGCAAACCGCCGGTGAGAACCTGGTCCCCGGGAACCTGGTTATTATACCAGCCTTGGGACCCGGCCCTGCGGCGCGTCAGGATTATTTGCAATTATTTCTCAAGATATTGTACACAAGATACTTAAAATGCAAGGGTGCCAGTAATTTTAATCACAACTGTAGATGCCTGTTTCTAGTTTATTTCATAAAGACACTTGCCACCTATGAATCTTTTATAAAATGCTAGAAGAATATTGGCAGAAATCTCAGCTAGATTGAAGCTGTGGATGTTTGTCCCTGCTCCGGAGCAGGTTTAAATATTAGCATGTAAAGTATGTGTGTATTTATTTATTTAACCAGTTTTATATGCCACCTTTTCCTTCAATCAAAGTGGTTTACATGTTGCTACAGTGGTGTGCAAAAGTCTGGAATCACTTGTAAATTTGACGTTTTTTCAACTTAGTGACCTTATATCTTAATTTCTTTTTCCTCCCAGTGGCTTTTTCTGTGTATCTCATGATAAGTGATAGATTTGGCTATTAGGGCCAACTTTTAGTATTGGTTTGGCCCTTACTTTCTGAGTTTGTTCGACATAGTTGTCCTGTTGATAGATTTTCTGTGAAAATCGCGTAATGTACATCGTTGGCCAACGATATATTATTGTAAGTATGTTTTAAAATATTATGGACGCACGCCAGGTTTCCTTCAAATTAATGTATGTGGCCTTGAAAAAGGCCATTTTTATGTGTCAGTGATGGCTCAGTATTTGATGGGTCACCCTTTGTTCTTGATCACTTGACTGCACCTTGTCAGCATTGAATGAACCAGTCTGACAAGGTGATCGTCGGTGACAACGCGGTTCCAAGCTGCAATGAGTGACTCAATCAGTTCATGCTTTGATGTCGGATGCCTCTTGGATATTTCCAAGGCCATCTTGTGCCACAGGTTCTCGATTGGATTCAGATCTGGAGACTGGGCAGGCCAGTCCATTGACTTGATGTTGTTCCGCTGCTTCCAGTTGATCACTTGCCTGGAGCGATGGCAGGGTGCATTGTCATCTTGGAACAGGAACTGGCCAGGAAACAGCTGGTGTGCTGATGGCATCATGCACTTTTGCACTATGGTGATGTACTTGGCCCCGTTGACCAGTCCATCGACGATGTGAAGACGTCCAGTGCCACTGGCAGCCATGCAGCCCCAGACCATGACCTTCAAAGGATGCTTCACAGTGAGGTTGAGACACTCAGACTTGAATTCCTCTCCAGGAAATCTCCTCGCATAGGTGTGGGCCTGGTTATCACACAGGCAGAAGGTGCTTTCATCGCTGAATAGCACCTTTTCCCACATTTCAGTCGACCAGGTTGCGTGCTTTCTCGCCCAAACGATCCGGTTGCGCTTTTGTATGTCAGTCATCAGTGGCTTATTCCGTGCTTTGCAGCCCAGAGACCAAACTGCAGGCACTGGCGACGAACTGTTGATGAGCTGACACTGACCTCACTCTTGTCTGACCTCACTCTTGTCTGACCTCACTCTTGTCTGACCACTCTCGAAGTAGCTGAGGAGAGGTCAACTTGCGATTAGTCAGTGAAATGCGTCGTGATCTTGATGCACGTGGACGACCTGAACGAGGCTTGTCCACCTCTGAAACCGTTTCTTTCTTCTTCTGTACAATCTTAACAGTGCTTTGACTGCAGCCAACTTTCCTGGCTATCTGACGGCTTGAAAATCCTTCCTCGCTCATAAAGGACACACGAACACACTCCTCCAATGTCAGGGTCTGAGTCATCTTAATTGTCGATCCAGAAAGCGTATGAAATTCAAAAATTCCACGCGTTTTTATAGCTGCACTGTTGGCTAGATATCTGCATTGTGATTAGTTAGTGAAACCAGCCTCCTGATTGGTCAGAAATAACGTGTGCATATTGGATAATCTTGATCCAGTTTTGACGTTGAATCCACAAAAATCGCAGTAGCTATCTCCCAGTGTCTGTATAGTATTTAAATTGGAAGCAAGGAATGCAAAAAAAAAAAGTCAACTCTAATAGCCAAATGTATCCCTTTAACGTGGTAGAAAGATGAATATGCTGGGCTAACGCAAAATTAAAAAAAAAAACATTAGAAAGTACGAAAAACGCAAAACTCACAAGTGATTCCAGACTTTTGCACACCATTGTAAGTGTTTACATTTGGGTTAGGTGGGGATAGGTGAGGAAAGGTAATTGGGGACGGGCACTTGGGAAGGTAGTTTGCGACATGTAAGGGTGCCATGACTTGCTTGGTTGCCATTATGCTCATACGTTGATTTGTAGGTTCTGGAAGGATCCATAGTATTGTATGAATAGTGTGGTTTTGAGCATACTTTTGAAGTCCTTTATGTCACTCATGGATCTCATGCTGTCAGGCAGGGTGTTCCATAATTCTGGTGCGTAGAGAGATGGTGCCCTTATGGATGTTGTCTGAGTAGTTCTTTGGTATTCAGGTGGGGTGGCTATCTTATTATACATGCTGCTTCTCAGTGCTCTTGCGCTGGTGTGTTTGATTATTAGGTTCTGGAGGACATTCGCTGACATGTTGTTGATGATTTTGAAAATGTTTAATGTCACCTTGAATCGTGGATGAGCTTGTATGGACAGCCAGTGGAGGTTCTGGAGTACTGGCGTGATGTGTAAATCACGAGTGTAAATCTACGAGTGTAAATCACGACTCTGCCTATGTTTCACTCCAACTCTTCCCCAGAACACATCTACATGGGGATCATGTAAAAGTATCTGCTTTCTTGACACCTAGTGTACTTATACATGCAAAACTCCTGGGGTAATGTTATAAAAGCCTTTTTATGTGCATGAAACAGGGTTTTATGCTTGAAAATGTTTATACAACTTCCCTCTTCAAAACTCATCACTTGGAATCATGGGTTAAGCAATAAGCAATTCAATGGAATTAATCAACAAATTAATTAGGGTGGGGCCATTTTCAGTGAATTTACATATGGCAATAACTATTTACGTGGTAAATGGCTTTGAAAATTGTCTTCCCAATATTTGTTATGGATGGAAGAAAAATTCTCAACGCCAAGTTTAACCTGCAAGAATGAGACCCTTTCCTCTTTGGATTTCATGAGATGTTTCTAGTCCCAGCCCAGTTCATATCTATATCCAATGATTACGATACAGCTGAAAAAAGCTTTGATGATACTTTTGGATCATTTTATCTTTCTGGTTTAGAAAGTCAGTGCTTAGGGGAAATTGAAAGCAGATTTTGAATTAAACCATAATTTCTGTGATAATTCTATCAAGAATCGAGAGTAGTTCAGCTGCGACCCAGATAGAGTGTAAGGGAATCTTTAGTTGCCCTTAATTATTGCCTGCTCATGTTTATCCACTGAGAAGCCTATGGAATATATCATAATAGAATGACAGCAGGAGGAACTAAACTATTGCTTAAGGTACAACCCCACAAAAGTGACCATAACTGGTGCAGCCCAACCAGAGGACAGTGTGTCCATGTGCAGTTTCAAGGAGTGTAGAAGCAATCTGGAGGAGAAACAACCTGTTAGTCTCGGCAAACTCGCTGTAACATCTCAGATTTTGGGACCTGACAGACAGCACACCTCTCTGGACATAAATCTGGTCGGCAGATGGATACTTCAGTACCCCTCAGAAGAGAGTCACTAACCACCACTACCCTTCGCTTCCTTGTGGTGATGATTCTGCAACTTTGGGGTGCTCAAACTGTGGTTCTTCCCTTTCCTCAGATACTTCCACCTTCTCCACTTCCAGGGATGCATACCGGGTCTTCAATTCAAGGGCTGGAGAAGTAGGAGTGTTGATACTGCAGGTTCTGGTGACTCGTGTCTAACCTTCTTCCTTCTGTAGAGTCCCATCTTCACCTTTAGTCTGTGAGGTTTGTTATTTGGGGTTTAGAGGCCTCCTCTTTGTTATTTAGTCAATTGGAGAGCAAGTTGAAACAGTGGTGGGTGAGTGAGGTGTTTGGTGCCTCCTCTGGGGGTAAGAAGGCAATGTTGCTATCTTGGTTCATAAACAGGCTGGTTTTGTTAAAGATAGGGTACTTGCATACCCTGGGGGCCACTACATTTTTGTGGTAGGAAAGCTTCAAGGGCAGGTGGTGGCTTTCAGGAACGCTTACGTACTAAATGGATATGATTCTCATTTCTATGCTTAATTGGGGCATTGTTTGGAAGACATTGGATCTTTCCTGATCTTGTTGGGTGGGGATTTCAACAGTGTGTTGGACAAGTTAATCGACAGGTCTGTGCCAACAGGTGGGAAAGTTGATTGGAAGGCTTGCTGGGTCTGTGGTCTGGGTGACGGTTATGAGTTGATTGATATCTGGTGGGTCTTGCACCCGACAGAGCGAGACTACACACATATCTCCAGGGCGCAATACACAGGCTCCTGTATTGATTTCTTTTTGGCTACTTCTGCCCTACTCAACTGGTGATTTGTGTGGACATTGGCCCAATGATCATGCCAGATCACATAATGATTGGGTTGGATGTTCAGTGGGGTCCCATGTAGGTCATTTCTCTTGGCGTTATCCCTTGTCAGTAGGGACGAATGCGCAATTTAGCTGATTTTTGTATGATAAGTGGTCTGAATATGTGGGAACAAATGGGATGCAACAAGATAACCCCTCTCTGTTCTGGGAGGTTGCAAAGGTGGTGTTGCAAGGTCACATTATCGGGTATGTTAACACCCCTCGTAAGAGACACAGAGAGTGAGACATAAAAAAGAAAGTCCTTTATTCAAATCCAGCGACCCCCACACAGCCATGTTTCAGCATGATCCTTCATCACTTTAATATAAAGAAGAGAACATATACATTAATAAAAATCAATGGGAGAAAGGAAAGCACGTCTAAAAAATATATATCATAATGTTTAAAAGGTTAAAAACATAACAAATAAAAGATTAAATAATTAAAAATCAATTAATATATATGAGGGGGTACCCAAAAAAAACAGGAATTATTTTTTAAAAGCTATTTATTTCAAATTCTTTACAAAACAACCTTATCCCCTTCAAAATACTCTCCATTACAACTGATACATTTGTCCCACTGGTGCTTCCACTGTTCGAAACATTTTTTGTAGTCATCTTTAGAAACGGCTGACAGCTCCTCCCTCATTTTTTTCTTGACTTCTTCAATGTTGTCAAATCGCTGTCCTTTCATGCCCCTTTTCATGCGTGGAAATAAGAAAAAGTCGCACGGAACCAGGACAGGCGAGTAAGGTGCGTGGGGCAGCGGAACCATGCCATTTTTAGCCAAAAACTGTCTAACAGAGATGGCTGTGTGTGCAGGTGCGTTGTCGTGGTGGAAGAACCAGTCTCCTGTCTGCCACAAATCGGGTCTTTTTTGACAAACACTGTTGCGCAATCTTCTTAAAACTTCCAAATAAAAGGTTTGATTGACGGTCTGACCTGGGGGAACAAACTCTGAATGAACTACCCCCTTGGCATCAAAAAAGCAAATCAGCATTGTTTTGATGTTTGATTTAACTTGACGACATTTTTTTGGACGGGGTGACGATGACGTCTTCCATTGGCTTGACTGTTGCTTTGTTTCTGGGTCGTAACCATAGCACCATGACTCATCACCTGTAATGACCTTTGACAGAAAATCTGGATCAGTTTCAAGCTGTTGTTTCAAAACACGACATGTTTCAACTCGATGTTCCTTTTGATTGTCAGTCAGAACCCGAGGAACAAACTTGGCAGCAACCCTTTTCATTCCCAAATCTTCCGTTAAAATTCGCTGAACCGAGCTCCAAGATAACCCACTAATCTCTGACAATTGATCAATTGTCTGTCGACGGTCTGTGAGCACAAGCTCTCTAATTTTTTCAATATTTTCATCGATTCGGGCTGTTGATGGACGCCCAGAACGAGGTTTGTCATCAATCAACATGTCGCCATTTTTAAACCGAGCAAACCACTGGTACACTTGACTTTTTCCCATAGCATCATCTTGATAAGCTGTTTTCAACATTAAAACAGTTTCAGCAGCATTTTTACTGAGTAGAAAACAAAATTTCACAGCTGCACGTTGTTCACTTAAACTTGTCATCATAAAAAAAGAAACAAGAACAAAACAGCGCTAGCAAAAACAATCACTGCAGATGAACAGAACAAGCCAGGTCGACAACACAGGCGGCACTGAACTGACAATGAGTTGCACTATACACGCCTAGCGGCAGAAGTGCGTACTACACAAGCTCCGCCCACGGCAATGTTATTCCTGTTTTTTTGGGGTACCCCCTCGTATGCACAGATTATAACTTAAAAGAGGACACATGACACAAGTATATGAACAAAAAGGAAGGGAAATATGAAACTATATAGGAGTGGAGGAGTGGCCTAGTGGTTGGGGCAAGGTACTTCAGGCCGGAAGGTCAGGGGTTCAAATCCCACTAGAGGACAGCAACCTTGGGCTGGAAGGACTGGGGTTTCTAGTCCCACAGGTGCTCCTTGTGGTCTTGGGCAAGCCACTTAACCCTCCATAGCCCATGTCCCCTGTAAAATAGTTATCTCCAAGTTATAATGCCCTGTTCAATGTAAACTGCACTGATGGAGAATAGCACAGTATATAAGAGAATGAAAATAAATAAATATACAGTATCTATGATGAACAAACCACCATCTATCCAGTCTATGTGTGAAGAAGCCAGCACAGGTATAGGGAAGGCACAAACAACTTACTGAACAATGAGCAATGTTTATTGTATAGGTCCAAAACAGGACAAAGACTATAGTCTGTAAATAAATAATATAAAACTGATCATAATTACACATAATCATACATTGTAAGAGAAGCTTGTAATGATTTAAAAAATCACATACCTATACACAATCATATTAAAATATCTACATGGGTAACCCATCATGAGTTATTTTAAAAAAGGAGGAAAACACTTACATCGGATAGGTAGCCCATGTATAATATGAAATAGGGTGCACAATGCATAGCAGAAAGGCATATTTTAATTAAGGGATGCAATTAAAATCCACAAGAGACATGCTAATTGACTAATGTGTCCCTAAAATAATGATGACCACATCAGAAATTAAACCATGAGACCACTGTCATTATGGCAAGAATGTGTGGTAACTAGGGACCTCAGATCACCTGTTTTCATAAAGGTGTTGTATGCACTAATCCGCAGAAACAGTGGACAAATTAAATGCTTGAGGCTGCAGGGCTGGGTCCCGAGGCCAACCAGGTTCCCGGGGTCCGGTCCTCAGCCTCATGCGGTTGTCGGCTGGGGAGGGGGGGCAGGGTGTGTAGGAGAGCGGGCGTCATTTGAAATTGCCCACGTCAAAGGCGTGGGGCGATTTCATTGGCGCTCGTAAGGTGGGCGGGGTTTGCGGAGCCAGTTGGGGGCCACATGGAGTGAGTTTACCTCGCTTTTTGGCTCCTTCCTGTGGCGGTGATTGTGTCCTCTGGCGGCGGCGGTGGTGATTTGAGGCCCATTGGAGAAGTTCGGAAGGCGTCGTGCAGTCAGGTCTGGGAGATTGGTGTGCAGGGTGGCGGCGGGCTGCAGCGGAGTGGGGCCCGGAGGAGAGCAGTGGTTTTGACAGGTTCGGAGGAAGCACTGGGTGGTGGAATCGCTGCTGGAGGGGGTGGGACTGAGTGAGGGAGGCGATTTCTGTGACGACGGTGGAGGGAGCCCAGTCTGTGCCGGCATATTAGATTAATTAGAAATTTGGTTTCAACAGTTGAGGTGGGGGGAAGTGTGGGGGTTGCCGGTGCTAAGGTGGGGGGGGGGGCTGTGTTGGAGGGGGAGGCTGAGAGAGGTTGGTCACAAGGGGCAAAAAAAATAAATAAATAAATAATAAACCTAGGATACTGAGAAGGGCAAGTGGTGTTGGCTGGGTGGGTAGGTTCTATTGGGGCTTGGAGTGGGGTAGTTGCATAAAACCTGGGTCATGGTGAGCTTGCGGAAGGGTCAAGGTGGGCGGGAGCAGTCTGGGGGTGCAAGGTCGCAGCCTGGGGGGAGGGTGGGCAGGTCACTGGTGGCAGAGTCTCCCGAGTGCTCTCGGGCATCTGTGCAGGCGGCACGACAGGTTAAAGGGGCAGCAAGATCAGGGTCTCGTGGGGGAAGGAGGGGTAGGTTGGGCTCGGCACCAGGGCGGGGGTTTTTGAGCAGGGGGGTGGCCAGGGGTGCTGTCACGGCGTCCTCGTGTATCGAGCAGGGAGGCCAGAGGTCTCTAGGGGAGTTGGCGGCAGGTGGGGCAGTGCCTGGTATTGCAGGCTCTGTGGGGCAGTTGGCCAGGGTAGGTGTGTCGGAATTTGGAGGGGGAAGGCTGGGGGGATCGTGCGAAGCTTCAGCAGGCCGAGGGGTGGCTTCAGATGGGTTGGATAATGTTGGGGTCCCATCCGCTATGAATTTTTCAGGCAGTTATATCCCATGACATCCGGGTGGGCAGTTTATGCATTATTCGCCTATGGAGGGGCCGGGCAATTGATCACCTGGGGTGGATCAGCACAGTGGAGTGGGGCCATGGGGTTATGGCTGGGGGGACTGGTATGGCATAGGGTTTCCAGGTGGGGGGTAAGCACCAGCGGCAGGGGGGCCGGGTGGGCCGGGGGAGGTTTGGGCACTTCCACATGGAATTGGGGTAGTGGGGGGATAGGGGGGGCCGGCGGGCCCGGGACAGTTGCTGCTGGTCTTTGTACTTCTCTCCCTGTGCAGGTACCAGTGAGGGGAACCTCGAGGACTGGTATGGATGACCTAAGCCAGGCCGGAGGAGTGGCCTCGATGTTGCGGATCCTGAGCCAGTCCAGTCCTACTTTGGAAGCACCAGTCTCATGCGAGCGAGCCACTGGCAATGCTGCGGATGGTGAGTGCACATGGGGGAGGAGGGTAGCCTCGGTGGTAGGGTGGCGTCCGGCGGAGCGGCGATTACAGCTAGCCGCAAGGCCAAGGCAAAGCGTAAACATGGGCGTCGCTGTCATCGTAGTTCATCGCCATGATCTTCAACTTCTTCGGGGAGTTTCTCAGCGGGTTCAGCAGAGGCAGCTGTCAGTAAGGGCGATCAGACGACCCCTTCGGTTGTTCGTTGTGCAGAATTGTGGGAGGTCGTTCCACGAAAATTGAGGCATAGGATCAGGAAGCGTAGGTATATTGATATATTTTGGCTTTTAGATGGGAGAAAGCGCTCGGGTGAGATCAGGAAGAAGCGCAAAGAGGATGAGAAGGCAGGTAGGGTGCAGAAGGTTTCCCGCAATACCTTGAATTGGACTCGGGCTTTTTTAAGATTAGCGAGTGTGTGTGGGCATTACGACCCAGGCCAGTATGGTGCGTTGTTGGCATATGCGGATGCTATTTTGGCAGCGTCTCAGGCTCATGAGGGTTGGGCGTGGCTCAACTATGACGAGGACTTCTGTGATAATGATGGAAGAAAATATGCAGTTGTCGTGGGGGATGAAGGACATTAATTTATGGTTGACCCAAATGTCCGCCAAAAAAGGTACTGCAGGCAGAGCAGGTGGTCCAGTTAAGATGGCCGTGTAAACATCATCGGCAGGCCTTAGGTCCTTTCGTGTGTCGGTTGGTCTACCTGCATCACCAAAAGGCGGGCCAGCAGGAGGGTACTTCTGCTGGCGCTTTAACAAATCTTCCTGTCCCTTTCCGGATTGTAAGTTCCTGACATGCCTTCTCGCTCTGCGGGGGGGGGGGGGGGGGAGACACCCCGTCACGAAGTGTAGTTGAAAAGGAGTGGCAGGTGCTACGGTTGGGGGCAAATGAGGAGTTGAGTTCGGCTTTAGCGCCTACTCCTATCAAGATCAAGGCTTTACGGCCTTGGTTGGTGCATTTTAGAGGGAGTCGGCAGGGTAAGGCTTGGAGGGTTTATTGTTGGGTTTTTCGAGGGGATTCCGCATACCTTTTATGGGCAAGGTGACTGATGTGGTGGCCAAAAATACCAGCTCTGTCCGGTTGTTGAGCGAGGTGGTCCGTTGGAAGATCGCGGCCAAATGTGGTTCAGGCAGAATAGCTGGTCCCTTTGGCAAACCGCCATTTTCTCCTTTTATTGTTTCACCTTTGGGGGTCATCCCTAAAAAAGAGCCGGGGCATTTCAGGTTAATACACAATTTGTCATTTCCGCCGGGAGAATTGGTTAATGACCATATCTCTCGTGAGTTGTGCACGGTACGTTATGTGTTGTTTGATGCTGCAGTTGAGCTGGTGCGCCAGTGTGGTGAGGGTGCTCTCATGGCAAAGGTGGATATCGAATCTGCCTTCCGTCTTTTGCCGATTCACCCGTCAGCATTCCCTTTGCTGGGATTTCAGTTTGATTCGCAGTTTTATTTTGACCAGTGTTTGCCTATGGGCTGTGCGATTTCATGTGCTTATTTCGAGGCTTTCAGTTCCTTTTTGCATTGGGTTCTGGTTCAGCGGTCGGGGTGTCGATCCATTGTTCATTACTTGGATGATTTCTTGTTTGTGAGTCTGGCGCAGGCCGTGACTTGCGCTACATTGCTGAAGTCCTTTCAAGAGATGGCCAGCGACTTCAGCATTCCGTTAGCAGCTGAGAAGATGGTGGGGCCGGTGACATGCCTTTCCTTTTTGGGAATTGAGATAGACTCGGCAGGATGGTGGTCCACCTACCGGAAGGAAAGGTAGAACAGCTTAAAGAATTGGTGGCGGCTGTGGGGTCTTCTTCGAAGGTAACACTTAAGGACTTGCAGTTCTTGGTGGGTCACCTTAATTTTGCTTGCTGGGTTATCCCAATGGGGCGTCCTTTTGCACGGCATTTGTCATTGGCAATGGCAGGGGTCCAACGTCCATATCATCACATTAGAGTATCGTCTGGGATGCAGGAGGACTTTAGGGTTTGGGATTCGTTCCTGTCTGATTTTAACCGTTGCTCGGTAGTGCAATTACCAGAACTGTTGAAAGTAGACTTGCAGTTGTTTTCTGATGCGGCGGGTAGTTCTGGTTTTGGCATATACTGTCAAGGGTGATGGTGTGCTGAGGCTTGGCCGCCTTCCTGGAAAGTGGCTGGGTTGACTCATAACATAGCATTTTTGGAATTGTTTCCCATTGTGATGGCCTTGTGGGTCTGGCCTGAGAGGTTACAGAATAGGAGGATCATGTTTTGGTGTGACAATGTGGCGGTAGTTCAGATTATTAATAGGCACTTGGCCAAGTGCCCGCGGGTGGCAACGCTGATGAGGGTCTTTGTGCTAGCTTGTCTGCGTCTCAATGTCACTGCCAGGGCGCGCCATGTGCCTGGCATAACTCAATTGCAGATGCTTTGTCCAGTTTTCAGTGATCACAGTTCCAGGAGCTGGCCACAGAGGCAGAAGAGGCAGCGTCGGCGGTCCCGGATCACCTTTGGCAGATTGGGACCCTGGAGTGATGACTTTATTGCATTCCTCGGTCGCTCAAGGTACATGGTTATCGTACCTGTGCGGATACTCCAAGGTGCATGAGTTTCTGTTGGGGAAGGGATGGAGAGGGGGGAGAGTGGCTGATCAGTTGTTGGATTTGTTCGTAGTATGGGCAAAAGCCGAAGGCTGGTCTAGGTCGGCAGTTCTTTTGGCATTGGCAGGGTTCTCCTTTTTTAGCAAGGTTGTGGGTTGGGGTAATCTCAGAGTGTCATTTTTGGTGCAGTGGATGTTGGCGGGGTGGGCAAAGGAATGCCCCAAGTTGCAGGATTGGCATCACCCAGTATCACATGAGTTGCTCTTGTGGATATGGGAGGTGCTGCGAGCAGTGGTTGTGTCTGATTTTATTTACTTATTTATTTTTATTTTATTTATTTACATTCTCTTATATACCGTGCTATTCTGCATCAGTGCGGTTTACATTGAACAAACTGAAATTACATTGAAACAGGGCATTATAACTTGGAGGTAACTATTTTACAGGGAACATGGGCTATGGAGAGTTAAGTGGCTTGCCCAATACCACAAGGTCACCTGTGGGACTAGAAACCCCAGCTCTTCCGGCCCAAGGTTGCTGTCCTCTAGTGGGATTTGAACCCCCGACCTTCCGGCCTGAAGTACCTTGCCCCAACCACTAGGCCATTCCTCCACTCCTTTTGAATTTTGAGTCAGTGTTGTTTTGGGCTATTTAATTTAATTTAATTTAATTAGCAGGTTTTTATATACCGCAACTTCCATAGATCAGTTGCGGTTTACAATGAACAACAATGAACAAGCAAGGCTGTTTTACAAGGAACGGCAGTAAACATCAATGCTGTTTTTACATATAACAGTGTAAACAGTAATGGGCTCAAATCTAACAGTAACAGATTGGTAGAATTGAGAACTATATACAGTGAACATGTTTGGAACTATAATACAATTTTAATTAGAAATCTCTGGATATCTTACAAGGTTTTAGTACATATTCCAGTTCGAGGGTCACTTATTGCTGGTGCGGCTATCCCTTTTCTTGTTGTATTTGAGAGTTTGATACGGATGCATAATGTGTTGAGAATAAGTATGTTTTGAGTTTTTTCCTAAACTCCGTGATTTGGGGTGATGATCTTAATTCCGCTGGGATGTTGTTCCACAGTATGGGGGCAGCATGGGAGAAAGCTTTCTTGTTCGTTGATTTTTTGGCTCTTATAAATTCTTTTGGTGTTATTAACTTATTTAATTGGTCTCGTCTTTGTAGGTTATGACTGGGTTCCTTGATGATTAGGTTATTTAATGTACAGGGTGCTGTGTTATTTAGGGCCTTGTATGTGGTTAACAGAGTTTTATACTGTATGCGGCATTGGATTGGGAGCCAGTGTAGGGACTCTAAGATAGGTGTAATATGTTGGAAGGGAACTGTTTTTATGATTGTCTTGGCTGCTGCATTTTGTGCTAGTTGTAGTCTTTTTAAGTTTTGATTTGTTACGCCTAGTAAGGTTAAGTTTGCAAAGTCAAAGTGGGGTGTTATGATAGCTTGTATTATGCGTTGGAAATCCTGTAGGTGCAGTAGGGGGCGGAGTTGCTTTAATATTTTAAGTTTGTAATAAACTTTCTTTGTTATATTTCTTATCTGTGGGTCCATACTGAGGTGTTTGTCTAGTATTACTCCTAGGTACCGTATTTCAGTTTTTATTGTGATATCATTGTTTTGCAGTGAGATCTGTGGTGGTGGGGTGAATGATGTGTTTTTGGTTACTATTAGGGCTTCCGTTTTTGCATGGTTAATGTATAAGTTATTTTCATTTAGCCAATTGTTTATTTCGCTGAGGCATGTATTGATAAGTAATGTAGGGATGTTTGGTATTGTGAAAGGTACATATAACATTATGTCGTCTGCGTAAATGTGATATAATACTTTGTGTTTTTTGAATATTTGGCAAATGTGTTTTATGTATATATTAAATAGAAGCGCTGACAGGGCAGAGCCTTGGGGGAGGCCTAGTTCCTGATTGTATGTTTTTGATGTAAGGTTACCGATGCGGACTGTTTGGGTTCGGTTGCTTAAGTATGAGGAGAACCATTTTAGAACAGTGGATGTTATTCCTGCTTGTCGCAATTTGCTTATCATCGTTGTATGGTGAACACTATCAAAAGCTGCCGATATGTCAATGAAAATGAGTAGGAATGCCTGTTTTGAATTATCAATGCCTCTTACGAGCGTATCAATTAGAACTGTTAGCAGTGTCTCCACCCCATGTCGGGGGCGGAATCCATACTGCTGATTGTCAAGGGGGGCTGAGCTGTCGATGTATTCTTGTGTCTGGATTTGAACTGCTTTTTCGATCAGTTTAGCCAAAAATGGGATACTTGATATGGGTCTGTAGGACTTAGGTGATAATTTGTCAAGAGCGGAGTTTTTTAAGATAGGGCGGATTTGGGCATGCTTTAGTGATGGGGGTAAGTACCCATTTTTTAGTGAGAGATTTATTATGGGGAGTATGAATTGGGATAGTATAGATATTGAGTTTTTTATCCAATTTACTGGGCATGGGTCAAGTAGTGAGGTTGTTGTGTTAAGATTTGTTATAATGTTCTTAAGTGATACAGTATTTAGAGGTTGGAAGTCCGTCCATTCCTCATTATGTTGTATTTGAGTCGGTTGTTTAGGACTTGGTAACTGGGGGTGGGACGTAATTTTGTCTATGTAATAGTTTGCCATTTCCTGTGGTGAGATTTCTATGGTATCATTGCTGGAGAGGTGGTTGTTGTTTGTTAGCTTTTGGGCTATTGAGAATAGTTCTCTAGGTTTGTTTATCGCATTGTTTATTATAGAGGTATGGTAGTTTTTCTTAGCATTGTTAGTTGCGTGTTTATATGAATTAAGGAGAGTGATGTATGAGTCCTTATTAATGGTGTTTTTATTTTTCCTCCATTTGCATTCAGCTTTCCTTAGATTTCTTTTTAGTAGGTGTAATGTGTTATTATACCAAGGAGCTTGGGTAGCTTTAGTACGGGTGTTCTTCTTGGTCACCTGTTTGTTGGCAGCTGCATTGTGAATGATTTCGTGCCAGCTTGTGACTGCTGTGTCAAGGTCCTGGGGTGTGTTCGATAGTTTGGGGATTATTAGGTCTAGAAATTCTTGTTCATTATATTTTTTAAATCTGTGGGTTAGTGTGGATGTTTGTGTTCGTCTTACTGTCGTGTTGTTAATTGCGATATTGAAGTTGATGAGGTGATGGTCAGACCACGGGGTTGGGGTGCATTTGAGGGAGTTAGAGTTATAGGTTTTGTAGAGTACATCTGGCAGCAGGACCAGGTCGAGTGTATTACCCTTACTGTGTGTGCTGTTGGTTATTATTTGGTGAAAATCCATGTCTGTAGTGGCATCTAGAAAGAGGGAGGCATTTGATGCTGCTAGGGAGGGGAGGTTAAAATCCCCGAGCATTATTGTTGGATTCTGGTCAGTGGAGGAGCTTAGGTAATTGATTAGAGGGTCAAGGCCTTCTGCTGATTGGTCTGGGGGTCTATAAATAAGACAGATATTTATTGAGCCAGTTTTAATAATAAGTGTATCGATGTTTGTGGGTAGTTTGGATTGTAATTGTTTGGCTTTGAGTTCTTTTTTTGACATTATTAGCACACCACCACCTTTTTTGTGGGTTCTATGTGTGTAAAAGGTGTCGTAGTTATTGTTGCTTAGTTGGTTTATGTAGACGTTATCTGATTCTGTTAACCATGTCTCTGTTACACATAAAACGTCTGGGGTATTGCTTTCTAATATATCTGTGAAAATGGGCAGCTTATTTTTCATTGATCTGGCGTTTATTAGGGTTATTGATAAGTAGTCAGTACTTATACATGGGTTAAGGTTTTTAGTCTGAGTGTGAGCTGTGTATTTTACATGGATTAATCTACTGTGGTTCACCTTGGGATGGTGTTCTTGGTAAGGTTGCCATTCTGAGGGGTTGTATCTTCTTGGGCTGTGTATGATTGGTATATTTTTAATGTTATAGTTATTTAGGCTGTTGGCAATGATAGTTAGTAGAGATATAGTGAAGCAAATTATTGACAATCTGGTTTTGGAGAAGCTGATTAAAGGCATTTTGTCTAGAGTGGCGAGGGCTAGTGTATTGTCAATTGTAAGTATAGAGTGATATAATGTAGTAAGAGATATTATTTGTAGCAAAAAGGGTTTTACTGATAGTAATAACTCAGTTTAGACGGACTAGCCTTAGTAATAGTATGTGTGATTGAGATTGATTACAGAGACTAATTGTGAAGCTGAGAAGGTAATATGATAGTAATATAACAGTAGTGTTGTATTCAACAGTATTTAGGTATAATATATCTAATATTGGCTACTGACAACAGTAATTATACATAGAACCACTAATAACATTGGAAAATAAGATTGGAACCTTCTACAGTAGTGGATTGTGTTAAAACTGCTTGGAACTGTAATTACCTGTACTGACAACAGCTACTGGCAACAGTAGTGAAATGAAAAGCTACTTACTTCTATAGTTAGATATAATTACCGTTACTGACAACAGTATCAAATTAAGTACCGGTACTAACAATAGTAACGTTACTGGCATTGGCAACAGTTATGAATTGAGGTAAAACTGCTTACACTGATGGTATATCGAGTCAATTAGTCTGTGACAGTGTCAGTTTTGTAACAGTGCTTTGTAACAGTGTCAGTTAAGTAGCCATTGGTGAAGGTATACTTGCTGTTAGTAGGAGTCCTTGGAGATGTAGTATGCGAACTCGACCTAAAGGGAGCTCAGCAGTACTTGGACGTAGGTGTTGGACGCCGCGATGTGTCTTTCGTCGTTGTTTCGTTAGCAATCTGGGAGACTCTCAGAGCCTTAGCCTAAGGGCCGTGCCAAAGGGCCCTCTTGCGCGGCCCTCAGGCGCGGGCCCGCAAGGCGCGGGCACGCCTGTCGGCAGCGCTTTTTAACGCTGCGCTGGGACCTCCCACAGCCCGGATAGGGCTGGAGTGCAGGAGCGGGAAACTGCTTGCTCCTTGTGCTCAACCCCGACTGGGGAGCCTCCGAAATGGCCGCAGAAGATGAGAAGGGCTGCTTTTCTGTCGGCAGCGCTTTTTAACGCTGCGCTGGGACCTCCCACAGCCCGGATAGGGCTGGAGTGCAGGAGCGGGAAACTGCTTGCTCCTTGTGCTCAACCCCGACTGGGGAGCCTCCGAAATGGCCGCAGAAGATGAGAAGGGCTGCTTTTCTGTCGGCAGCGCTTTTTAACGCTGCGCTGGGACCTCCCACAGCCCGGATAGGGCTGGAGTGCAGGAGCGGGAAACTGCTTGCTCCTTGTGCTCAACCCCGACTGGGGAGCCTCCGAAATGGCCGCAGAAGATGAGAAGGGCTGCTTTTCTGTCGGCAGCGCTTTTTAACGCTGCGCTGGGACCTCCCACAGCCCGGATAGGGCTGGAGTGCAGGAGCGGGAAACTGCTTGCTCCTTGTGCTCAACCCCGACTGGGGAGCCTCCGAAATGGCCGCAGAAGATGAGAAGGGCTGCTTTTCTGTCGGCAGCGCTTTTTAACGCTGCGCTGGGACCTCCCACAGCCCGGATAGGGCTGGAGTGCAGGAGCGGGAAACTGCTTGCTCCTTGTGCTCAACCCCGACTGGGGAGCCTCCGAAATGGCCGCAGAAGATGAGAAGGGCTGCTTTTCTGTCGGCAGCGCTTTTTAACGCTGCGCTGGGACCTCCCACAGCCCGGATAGGGCTGGAGTGCAGGAGCGGGAAACTGCTTGCTCCTTGTGCTCAACCCCGACTGGGGAGCCTCCGAAATGGCCGCAGAAGATGAGAAGGGCTGCTTTTCTGTCGGCAGCGCTTTTTAACGCTGCGCTGGGACCTCCCACAGCCCGGATAGGGCTGGAGTGCAGGAGCGGGAAACTGCTTGCTCCTTGTGCTCAACCCCGACTGGGGAGCCTCCGAAATGGCCGCAGAAGATGAGAAGGGCTGCTTTCTGTCGGCAGCGCTTTTTAACGCTGCGCTGGGACCTCCCACAGCCCGGATAGGGCTGGAGTGCAGGAGCGGGAAACTGCTTGCTCCTTGTGCTCAACCCCGACTGGGGAGCCTCCGAAATGGCCGCAGAAGATGAGAAGATGGCTATGTTCGTCACTGCTTTTTTCGGTGCTTTTCAAGTGAGTGAGCTAGTTCCGCAGTCAAAGAAGCAAGGGGCATTCGGAGAATTGGATGTCAAGCATGCCATCCTGAAAGTGACGCAAGTGCGGATTTTTCTCTTGCAGTCCAAAACTGGCCAGCGTGGGACAGGAGGGTGGGTGTCACTTAAAGCGATCCCGGCGTGGTGCTCCTGCCCGGTGCAGAATTTGTTTTTGTACTTGCGCCGGCGGCCGAAGGTTTCAGACTACTTCTTTCGCCATGAGGATGGTAAGCCTGTCACGCAGTTTCAATTTACTGCGGTTATTCGCCTGGCCTTACAGCAGTAGGGTTGCGATGAGACATAGTTTGTGTCGCATTCCTTCAGGATTGGGGCTGCTACTAGTGCGACGGCAGCTGGGCTTGAGGGGGACGTGATTCCAAGGATTGGCAGGTGGCGTTCAGGGGCATATGCGAGTTATGTCCACCTCGAGAAGATGTGAATTAGATTGCAGTGGGGGGGGTAAGGATGGGGGGGGGTTGGCTGGGCTGGGGGGGAACAGAGGGTGGGTGGCATTAATGAAGTTATTCCTCTTGCAGGGTCTCAGATGTGTTTAAGCCCATGGATCGGGGTTGCAGACGGTATCCAAGCTGGTGAGTGGTGACTCATAGGACATTCATTTGTGTACTGGGCTGAACGGAGGGCAATGTTGCGCCCGCTAGGAGTGCATTTTGGCCTGGCAACCTGCAACACTCAGTTTATCTGGATGGGCGAGTGCGGCATGCGCTGGTGGCAGCTTCTTCCATTTCTGCAGCGGCAGGCCGACCAGCGATAGTGACCTGTTGGACTAGTGCTTCATTTGGGCAGCAATGATCTCTCCAACTGGACTTGTAGACAGCTTATTCGTGCTGTCCAGCGTGACATTAGCTTGCTCCGGGATTGGTGGCTGTGGGTGGTGATTGTCTGGTTGGACATCATCCCTTGGACTGCCTGCCATTCTCAACGGCGGTGGTCTCGAGGCCTGGTTAAGATCAACCGGCAGATCGGGCAATGGGTGCATCAGACTGGCGGTTGGCAGGTGCAGCACCCATGGGCGGAAGTGAAGTGTGCGGGGCTATATCATACGGATGGTGTTCACCTTTCTCCAGTGGGACAAAATTTATTATTAAATGATTGGCAAGAGGCACTGGAGGGTTTGGTTGGTCACAGCTTTATGGGTGGGGGGCGATGCAAGGATAGGTAGGCTACCTTGTGCTGGTGGTGGGGTAGAGAGTTAGCGCTCGCCGAGGCGGCGGGGTTTTAAAAGATTAAGGCGCATTGGGGGGAGCGAAGTGTTCCCCAGGGTGGGGCGAGACATCCCGGTTAGGGGTCTCGGCCCAGTATAGGGGAGTGGGGCTGGCCTTTGCTATTAACATGGCAAGGCAGACGGCGGTGTTTGGGGGAGGATGATGCTCCACCTTGCTAATAATATGGCTGGTGTGGGCATTGTCTGGAGTTGGGGTGGGGTTATGTTATGATGTTTATAAATGTTGGGCCCGTGTTTGGGCTGGTGTTTATATTTGGTAAATAAAGCTGTGACCAAAGTTCTTCCACAATTGGTGTGCGGGTCTTTTGTTATGTCATAATGGCGGGGGGAAAAGGGGAAGGTATGGTGAAAAGGATCGCAGGGGGTGCGTGGGTCCATGACCTGAAGGGTGAGGAGGAGGCCCTCCGGGATACCCTGGTTACGATAAAACGTATCACCACAGCACAAAGGCCGTTGCTGACAAAAAATACTTTAAACAACTTCTGGTTTGATTGCTTACAAAGAGAAACAAAACGTATCCTCTAGACTCACTAAAACAACATGAAAAAAAAAGAAAGAGAAACATGCCGATATAACTCAAAGGCAGTTGCAGACGAAAAATGTTTTAAACAGCTTCTGGCTTGATAGATACATGAGGTAAAACAAAAAGTGTATTCTGTGCCCATAAAAGCATTGTGAAAAGGAAAAGTAAGGAGTGCTGCTACAACTTAATGGCTATTGCTGACAAAAAAATGCTTTAAACAGCTCCTGACTTGTTTGCTGTCAAAGTGAGACCAAAGGCATCTTTTGGACTCATTAAAACAGCAGGAAAGGTACACAAATAGCGGGAAAATAAAAAAAAATGTCATTATAACTCAAAGGTGATTGCCAATGAAGCTTGTTTCAATCATCTTCTAACTTGGTGGCTTATGAAGTGAAACAAAAAGTGTTTGCTATAGTTTATTAAGACAGTGAAAAAGCCTCCGCTATTTGTGCCTTTTCCAGCCGTGTCTAACTTTCCTGCTGGTTGTGCGGGGAAGTTAGATGGGGGCGGGGAAGGGGTGGCTTGGGGGCAGAGTTAGGGCGGAGTTCAGGAGGTCGCCAGCCCTGGACGTACAGGGCCGATTCTAATGTTGACCCTGTATGTCCAGGGCCAGCGACATGTGCGGAGAAGTTATTCTACCTCCGAGGTGGAATAATGTCCCTGGACGTTTTTTTCTTGTACTGCCGGGGCATGGATGGAGCAGGGGAAACCAGAGGACATTCCCTGCAACCCGACCCTAGCCTTAGGAGGCCAGATTGGGGTTTGGGCTGCCGGGAATAAGCATTTTTTTCCAGTGTTCAGCATCAGGCTTTTAAATGGAGCCACGATGCTATGGTAACAAGATGCCATGGCGCCGCAGCTCCATTTAAAAGCCCTGACTGAGTAATTGAGGCTAGTCATGTACATGCAGGCTGGACTGAATCACAGTCCCGGCCTGCATGTACATGACTGATCGCAATTCTGACCGGACATACAGGGGGGATCTATGTCCGGAACGGAATGAGCCCTATTGTGACTCAAAAGCTGTTGCCAGTAAGGGATATATTAAGCGGCTTTTGAACAAATTGCTTGCACAATGAAACAAAAAAGTATTTCTTATGCCAAATGTTGTTATAGTATTGGCCTTAAAACATACGCTTACCATGGAATTACACGCACATCACTTCATAGGCAGAATTTATGTTTCAAGTTGTAAATTTGTGTTTGCCAACAAAATTGTTTTGAAACAGTGTAACGGATAGCCTTCCTGGTAAGATTGCACAGAAAATAAGTGTATTGTAAAAAGAAAAATATACTGCAAGGGAAATAAAAAAGAAAGTGAAACAAAAACATACCTCATCAGCATAAAATCCGTGTAGGTTGCCAAGCAGGTTTTCAAACAAAAGTAGAGTAGGAGACATACAATGCCATTTAAAAGGAGGCTGATGAAGCACCTAAAGCTATTTATTTATTTATTTATTTATCCATTCTTATATACCGCGCTATTCAAGGTCAGTGCGGTTTACATAAAACATAATATTTGCATTACATCAGAACAGTGATATCAATGCTTACATTGTAACAGGGAAATAAACTTGGATTGAATGGGGAAGAAGAGACTAATAAGCTATTAACAAGGTTAAATAGCAGAGTTAAAATATGAAGGTGGAACTATTAAGGTGGAACTAAAACAGGAGCAGTTTTGATTCAATCCATAGATTCCCAATGGATTTCAACAAAGTTAATAAATAAAAACATATAATGTAGTGTTAATTTTAATTGTCTGTCAACATGAAAAATAAGATAACCCGAATTAAATTAAACCTAAAAGAATTAAAACAAGGGGGTCTGGTATGGCCAACATGGACAATGGAAGAGATACATCGGGACCTTAAAATCATGTGATTTATGTACATAAAGAATCAGCAAAACAATCATGAATTGGAACAAGTAAATAAAAACAACTGATTTAAAAAAGTATAATTGGACCAACAATGTAAAAAATAAATATGAAGAAATGTTAAATAGAAATAACTTAAAAAAGCAAATAATCAGTTAAATGTTCAAATAAATAATTAATAATTGTTAATTAAAAGAAGCACAATTTAAAAAAGATCACAGTGAAAAGAATGGTCACAAAAAATGGACAGGCTATATACCATAAAAAATATATTAAGACATTAAAATATTAAAATCGCCCTAAAAATGAGGGGATTTTTTTTCTCTTTCCTCTCCTCTCCTTTCCCTTCCCCTTTCCCCTCCCCCCTCCCCCTTCCCCTTCTACCCCCTCTGATCCCTCTGACCCCTTCCCCCTTTCTCCCCTCCCTCTTCCCCCTTCCTGCCCTCTCTCCTCATTTTTAGGGCGATTTTAATATTTTAATGTCTTATATTTTTTATGGTATTGCCTGTCCATTTTTAATGTGACCATTCTTTTCACTGTGATCTTTAACTGATCATTTACTTTTTTAAGTTATTTCTATTTAACATTTCATCATATTAATTTTTTATATTGTTGGTCCAACTATATTTTTTAAATCAGTTGTTTTTATTTACTTGTTCCAATATATGGGTTACCTACCTGATGTAAGTGTTTCCTTCCTTTTTTAAAATAACTCATGATGGGTTACCCATGTAGATATATCAACATGATTGTGTCTAGGTATGCGATTTTTTAATCATTACAAGCTTCTCTTTACAGCAATGTATGATTATGTGTAATTATGATCAGTTTTATGTTCTACAAATTTTCAAAAATTGTTTGCTTTAGAAATTAAATGTGATATTTCTTAATGAATTTGATACGCTGAATTCAAATATGATAGTGAAATTGGTCAATTAGCTCCTGTTTCTATGATATGTTGAAGAATTTACATTTTACCACTATGTATGGTGAAAATCGAGCCTAAATCCTTAGATGTAAATCAAAATCTTATTACAAATGAAACTTTGCACAATAACAAGCATGTTTTTATAAAATAAATTTCATAAACCTACTTAGAAGAAACTGAGGAGTAATTATGTCTGCAATTTAACTTTCATTAAGAACATTTGTAAGTACGTTCTAGCAAGTTTTGTTCTCATTCAGTGGCTTCACGACTCTTCCTGATCTGTTTCTTGTACTGAAGCAATGGAATATCCCTTGTCACTGTCCAGCAGTAGTTTGCAAGCATTGATGGACTCCATTTACCCTGATACCTCTTTTCCATGGCTGCAATGTCTTGGTGAAATCGTTCTCCATGTTCATCACTTACTGCTCTGCAATTTTGTGGGAAAAAATCTAGATGAGAGTGTAGAACATGAATCTTTAAGGACATGTTGCAACCAAGGTTTTTGTATGCCTTGAGAAGATCTTGAACAATCTCTTGGTAATTATTTGCTTTGTTGTTTCCAATAAAAATTTGTGTCAGTGATTCAAATGCTATCCATGCAGCCTTTTCCTTTCCGCGCAATAAACAAAGAAATTTGTCATCTTGAAGAAATGCACAAATCTGAGGGCCAACAAAAACTCCTTCCTTAACTTTGGCATCACTCAGTCTAGGAAATTTACCCTAAGATACCTGATAGCAGGTTTCGTTTTATCCATCGCCTTGACAAAGTTGTTCATTAGTCCCAACTTGATGTGCAAGGAAGGCATCAAAATCTTGTTGCTGTCTACAAGTGCTGGAAACAGAACATTTTTGCTTCCAGGATGCAGTGACTGATGGAGTGGCCAGTCCCTTTTGACGAAATGACAATCTCTAGCATGACTATCCCATTCACACAGGAAGCAGCAGTACTTGGTGTATCCACCCTGAAGACCAAGCAAGAGGGCGACCACTTTGAAGTCACCACAGATTGACCATAGATGTTGATCATAGTTTATACATTTCAAAAGTTGTTTCATGTAGTCATAAGTCTCTTTCATAAAAGCTGCATGGCCAATAGGAATTGATGGTAGCAAGTTGCCATTATGCAGCAATACAGCTTTAAGACTTGCTTTGGATGAATCAATGAAGAGCCTCCAATCATCTGCATTGTAATTGATATTGAGAGCTGCCATTAAACCTTTTACGTTGTTGCATGCAGCAAGATCACCTTCTTTGAAAAAGAATGACACCGAGTCTTTCTAACGGTTCCGGAAAAAAGAAATTCGAACGTCACCAGCCAGAAGATTCCACTGCTGTAGTCTGGAACCCAAAAGCTCAGCTTTATTCTTCGGGAGATCCACATCCCTGACAAGGTCATTCAATTCACCTTGCGTTATGAGGTGTGGCTCATTAGCAGTGGCCAGAAGAAACTCTGGGTCACGTGAGGTTGATAGTTCATGACTACAAACTTCTTCCTCTTCCTCACTTGATTCTAATGATAATGATTCTGACATTTTGGGAATTGGCAACCCTTCTCCATGAGGCACTGGGCGTATTGCAGATGGAATGTTTGGATATTGCACAGTCCACTTACTCTTTCTGGATATGCCTTTCTGAATTGGAGGAACCATGCAGAAGTAGCAATTGCTGACATGATCCGTGGGCTCTCTCCATATCACTGGAATTGCAAAAGGCATTGATTACCTTTTCCCATTCATCCTTTGCCTGAGATTTGTTGCACATGTATTGCAGCATATGTGTGGCGCCCAGCTCTTATCCTGATCTCCTATTCTGCAGCCAAAATATAAGTTGTAGGCTTTCTTAACCGCCACAGTCATATTCCGCTTTGTGATGTAAAAGTCACTTCACCACAAATATAGCAGAAATTATCTGCATTATTAACACAAGTACGATGCATCGCCGAATACGCTGTGATTGACCTATCGGCATAAAATAATGCAAAATAATTAATTTTTAATTTTTCTGTGACTGATACATCTTAAGATTTATACTGTCAAGTGATGCAAATTTAAAAACTGATTGCATCATCTGGTTTTGGACAGATATTTCTATTGGTTGCAAGTAGAGATTATGCAATCTCATGCAAATGTTGCATAATATACAGTTAATGGCCCCTAATAACTAATTAATAGCATATATCTTAGTAACCAGACCTAATCAGCCATTTTCATTATGATTTCTGTGTTCAGCAGCCTTAAATTAGTTTAGAATAGCTGCTTTCGTGGCCGAAGCATTTTGGCTGTTGAACAGTGATTTATTTTGTCCTGTTTTGGACCTATACAACAAATATTGCTCATTGTTCAGTAAGTTGTTTGCTCCTTCCCTATGCCTGTGCTGGTTTCTTCACACCATTTCATTGATGATCATCCTTTCAACTGGATAGATGGTGATTTGTTTATCATACTATCTAAGTTTCACATGTCCCTTCCTTTTTGTTCATACACTTGAGTCATGTGTCCTCTTATAAGTTATAATCTATGTATATATATAAATTGATTTATAATTATTTAATTATTTGTTATGTGTGAATCACCCAGGAAATTAAGATTGCTTTAGAAGCACTGCCATAAATAGGATGTAGTAAAAGTAGCTGAGTTTAAAAGAGATTTGAACAAGTTCCTGGAGGAAAAGTCCATTACCCATTATTAACGTGGACTGGGGAAATCCATTGTTTACCCCTGGGATAAGCAACATGGAATCTGTCTACCTTTTGGGAACTTGACAGTCCTTGTGACCGGGACTGGCCACTGTCAGAAACAGGATACTGGGCTTGATGGACCCTTGGTCTGACCCAGTATGGTATATCTTATGTTCTTATGTAATCCTGACTCAGAGCAGATATGAATTTGTGTGAGAGCATTTGTGCCTTATTGGGGATGATGAAAGGAGATGGAGCCTATTTCATAAAGGAACACAGCTGCCTATGTTGCATTTATAAAACAAAGAACATCCCTTACTCTCAAAACTACATTCAAACCACATACAGAAAAAGATTTAAGGACCATCAGAATAAGAGCAACTTCAAGCAGCTTTTTTTAAAGCTCAATTAACATCTTACCACAAATCTTCATCAGTCCAGACACTGGGGTGTTGGAAAAAGAAATCACATATGAACATTTGGACCGATGATTTGTGGTGAGGTATTGAGCTTAAAAAAAGCTACTCAAAGTTTCTTTCATTCTGATGGTGCTTAAATCTTTTTCTGTATGCAGGTTTGAATGTAGCCTTTATAAAATAGAAATATAGAAGGCCCTTTTATTGAAAAACTTTCAGGCTCCCTAGTATGAAAATTACTCCCCTTGGTGACTTGAAGCCTTGCCTGCAATGCCAGTCTTGGGGCAGCTAGGCATAAAACATCAGCACATCAGTCCTTCTCAAACATATAAAGTCCAAAGGGTCTGAATCAGCAGTGGCAGCTAGCACTGCTGAACTTTAATACCATATCTAAGCCCTGGCATTGAGTATCTAGGTTGCTTGGATTGCCATGAAGCTAACCGGGCAGTGGTGATATTCAGCTGCTGGCCGGTTAGCTTCAGCAGCGAAGGTTGAGCCAGCCTTTACTATACCTAGCTTTTGCCACTTAGTGATAACCAAGCAGTGACTAAATATCACCACTGCTGCCCCGGAATGCCCAGGTTCTAACCAGTTAGCATTGGCGGGGAGAAGTGGCAACCCACGGATATTCTGCAGCACTAACCATGTTGCAAAATGCAATGTGTGCCTTTGAGTCAAGGCTGACCCCTGGCAACCCAGCAGTTCGTGGGTTTTCTTGGCAGTGTGACCAGAAGTAGATTGCCAGGCCTTTCTTCTGAGGCTATGGAGAGTTAAGCGACTTGCCAAAGGCCACAAGCAGTGCTAGTGGGAATAAAACCCTGGTCTTTTGATTACCAACCTAATGCTCTAACTAAGCTACTCCTCCACTCCGTGTTAGGACTGCTGAATATCCCAGCTAAGGGGATTAACACAGTTACCAGGTCTACTAACTGTTAATCCCTTTGAATATCGGGCCCAAAGTTTTTATTGAGATTGTAGCCTCCATCTGCCAGGTAGTGACTGTACAGGTTTTCTGTGGCATACTATGCAACACTGCTTCCACATTCACCGAGGATATTTGTCAGTATTATTAGACAGGACAAGATAAGGTGAAGCGCACATACACATAGCAGCTTGTTTTCTGCAATTTCTGTGTCACACTTCTAAATGCCATCACTAATTCAGCAGTTTAGGTGTCTTTCAGTTTAATATGACAGTGTTTAAAATACTCTGTTACATGTAAAGGTTGAGCTTTCAGTCTACCATTAGCCCTGTTTAATTAAAAAATAAATTACTGAATAGTAGGAGTAAAAAGAAATCATATTTGTTCTTTATACCAAAGTCAATGTTCTAAAAAGTATTTTGCATTTTTTATATGTATTTGCAACAGTGATGGGGTCTACAGAGTGTTCCTTATCGTCACTCCAGTCCAGTCCCTTTACTTCTGGGTTACGCAACCCTTCCAGCAGCTTGGAGGCTGAGCCAAACCTTTTTGGAGGTGGGGCGGTATAAATACCACTGGGACCACCCCTCAACTCCAGTATTCTCAGCCTCCAAGCAGCTGGAGGGTTCCGTAAGCCTAGGGCTTACTGGAGTCTTCCTTTAACTAAATTACTTTAAGTTTACTTTTAAATTTATCATTTTGTTCCTTTATTGCCTTTAGTTTCTTTGATTTCACCTTTAAGTCAGCTAGGTTTTTCAGTGCTGCTCCTTTAATTCCTCTCTGCTCTCTTCCTCCCTCCCTCCCCCCCCCCCCCTCAGGACGGGCCGGGCGCCGGAGGTAGCAGGGTGCAGGCTGTTTACCGGGGATATTCTGCTTTTCCCCGCCTTGTTCTGCCTCGCGCCGAAGCCCTTAAGGTGGCTGAGCGCTGGAGGCAGCTCCGGGAGTCAGATTTCGTCCGTCGGGGCCCCCCTCCCGCAGCTGAAGGACGCAGCGGTGATCCCTGGGTCTCCCGATCGCGGAGGTCTCCCGATCGCGGCGGAGGAGTTTCATCGGCGGAAGAGTTTTCCCTGCCCTTCAGGATCCGTCACTCTCTACCGGCAGCCTTTCTCGGCGGCGCTTTTCTTCCGGGAGGGAGAACAGAAACCCGGAGAACGCGCTCGCGATCCCCCGTTCACGCTCCACGTGGTGAGGCCTACCACGTGTAGAGCTAACGGGCAGAGATCGCTGAGTCGGGTCCACTGAGCTGCAAAAACCGCAAGTACCAGGGAGCATTACTCGCAGTTTGCTTTGTGTGCCATTGATTGTTTTTTTAAGTTTTACTTGAGTTTTAATTTGTAGTTTGCTTAAATTTTAATATTTCTTCTGCTAATTGGTTTGGCCTCTGGGCAAGAGGCGCTGATAGAGTGCTAAGGGTCTGGTTCTCCCTCTCTCTCTCTCTCCCTATCCCTCAAGGATAGATTGGATCCAAGGAAGGAGGAAAATCAATTCTTTAATCTTTCTGCTATCCTGGGAGCTGGGGATTTGAACAGTGCCTTTCCTTCCAAACAGGGATTTAGGTACCTGGAAACAAGAGCATGGCTGCTAAGCCCAGATGTCCTTCCTGTGGCACACGTAGGGGCACAGCCTCGGAGGCAGGAGTCTGCAGGGGTTGTGCTGCAGTGGCTGCCTCCGTGGAACAAGAAATTAATTTGGCCATGTCCCAATCCTCGCAGAGTGCTGGAGACCTCTTGCAAGGGGAGGGGGGGTCCCAGCCTCCTTCCACCTCAAACTCAGATTTACCCACCCCTTCCCCCCCTCCTTCTACTCCCCCTCCCCCGGGGGAAGGGGGTACAGGGGATTTCTTCTCTCCAGACTTTATTCTTTTACTCCACAAGGCCTATTGCTTGCGCAAGCAGGGTTCGGGCTCAGGGGGGAATGCCCCGACGGCCGACACCATATCCAAGAGGGCAAACATCCCTGACTCAGGCCTCCCACCTAAACGCCCACGCTTGGGCGAGGAAGAACCTCTCTCCTCCCTTTCCCAGAGCTCTCCAGAAGAGGAGGGCTCGGACAAAGACTGGGACGGGGAAGAAGAGGAACTGGAAGAAGGGGAGATCCCGGAAGAAGATCATTCCAGGATAATTAGAGTCTTTCGGCGGGAAGAACTCCCGGCCCTAATTGATGAGTCTTTAAGAGTTCTCAATGTATCCTCAGAGGCACCAACAGAGGAGGAGACGGTGGAGGATCCGTTAATCCAGGCCATCAGGAGATCACAGAGGGTCTTCCCTGTTCATAGAGTGGTGCGCCAGATGATCCAGGAAGAATGGGATCAACCCGAGTCTAGTCTAAGGGGAGTCCGATCCATGTCTCGCCTATACCCTCTCCCAGAGGCAGACAGAGAGCTACTGAAGTCCCCAAGGGTGGATGCAGCGGTTTCAGCAGTCACTAAGAAGACTACTATTCCAGTGGAGGGCAGCACAGCCTTGAGGGACTCTCAAGACAGAAAACTAGATACCCTCCTAAAACAAGCTTTTGATGTGAGCGCCCTGGCATTGCAGGCCTCGGTTTCTGGGGCTTGGGTGGCGAGAGCCTGCTTAAGGTGGTCTCAACAACTGCAAGCAACAGAGGGCCCATCTGGCGAAGCTCAGGACCACTCTGCTAGACTGGAGTCCGGAACAGCCTTCCTGGCGGATAGTCAGTATGACCTCATCAGAAGCCTAGCCAAGAGCATGGCCTCGGTGGTAGCAGCTAGACGCTATCTGTGGCTACGGAATTGGGCAGCGGACGCCTCCTCGAAGGCACGCCTGAGCCACCTTCCGTTCAAGGGGAAACTGTTATTCGGAGAAGATTTGGAGAAATTGGTAAAGGACCTTGGCGAGTCTAAAGGGGGCAGGCTGCCCGAAGACAGACCAAAGCAAGGGCGCCCTGTACCCTCAGTGCGTAACCAGTCCAGGGATTCCCAAAGGTTCCGCCCAGCTAGGTCAAACCCCTTTCCCAGGGGCCGGTTCCCCTCTAAGGGACAAGGTTTTAGAGGGTTTCGAGGAGCAGGCCGAGGTTTTGGCTCGTCCTCCTTCTCCTCCTCTCAAACAAATAGAAAACAATGAGGTGACGGGGGTCCAGGGGGGAGAGCCGTCGGTGGGCGGTCGCCTAAGGCGTTTTCTTCCTGCCTGGTCCCGGGTCACGTCCGATCAATGGGTTCTAGAAGTCATCAGAGAGGGCTACTCTCTCGAATTCGCAAAGCAAATTCCTCCAGCCTTTGTTCAGTCTCCCTGCGGTTCTTCAGAAAAGAGAGGGGCGGTAGAGTCAACCCTCTCCCGACTGATAACGCTCGGGGCCGTAGTCCCGGTGCCACCAGACCAGCGCGGTTCCGGTCGGTACTCGATTTACTTCGTAGTCCCAAAGAAAGAAGGCTCCTTTCGCCCGATACTAGATCTAAAACAAGTCAATCGCTGCCTCAGAGTTCCACACTTCCGGATGGAAACCCTACGTTCGGTCATAGCAGCAGTCAGGGGCGGGGAGTTCTTAACATCCCTCGATCTGACAGAAGCCTACCTGCATATCCCGGTCAGGGAGTCCCATCAACAATTCCTGAGATTTGCAGTGCCAAGGGGCCATTTTCAATTCCAAGCCCTTCCCTTCGGCTTAGCTACGGCTCCAAGGACATTCACCAAGGTGATGGTGGTGGTAGCGGCCTCTCTACGAAAAGAGGGAATTCTAGTACACCCCTACCTGGACGATTGGCTAATCCGGGCAAAGTCCGAGGAGGAAAGCCACTCCGTGACAACAAGAGTGGTTCAAGTGCTAGAAGAATTGGGGTGGGTCATCAATCGAGCGAAGAGCAGGATGACGCCCTCCCAGGAACTAGAGTACCTCGGGGCAAGGTTCGACACCAGCAGAGGCAGGGTCTTTCTGTCTCAATCAAGATCAAGAGAGCTAAGAATCCTGGTAACTCAGTTTCTGGCCAGACGGATCCCCTCGGCGCGGCATTATCTGCAGGTCCTGGGAACAATGGCAGCGGCAATAGAGGTGGTTCCATGGGCTCGGGCCCACATGCGGCCGCTGCAGAGGGCCCTATTGCGTCGGTGGTCGCCGCAACATCACCCCCTATCAATGCCGTTACCTTGCGCGCCACGGACCAAACAGACGCTGCACTGGTGGCGGTCTCCGAAGAATCTGGATCGCGGGATGCCCCTCGAGCCTCACCAGTGGTTATTACTGACGACGGATGCCAGTCTGACAGGCTGGGGAGCTCACTGCGAGGGCCAGTTCGTTCAAGGCATCTGGTCTCCACTGGAAGCCCAATGGCCCATCAACAGACTAGAATTGCGAGCTGTAGGGTTGGCGCTCAGGGCTCTAGAGGCCTTAGTACAAAAAAGGGCAATTCGCGTACTCTCAGACAATGTTACGGCGGTGGCTTACATCAACCACCAGGGCGGCACCAGCAGTCCCGCCCTAGAGAAGGAGGCGGGCGCTCTGTTCCAGTGGGCAGAGACTCGGTTGGAAGCTCTCTCGGCCCAGCATGTGGCAGGAATAGACAACGTCACAGCAGACTATCTCAGCAGGTGCAAGATAGACCACGGAGAGTGGGAACTGGAGCAGGAGACGTTCAACCGGATAGTAGCCCATTGGGGCCTCCCAGTCATGGACCTCATGGCGAGGTTCGCAACCGCCAAGGTGGATCGGTTCTTCAGCCGGCGCAAGGAAAGGATGTCCGAAGGCCTGGATGCCTTGGCCCAGAAGTGGCCCTCGGAGGGTCTACTCTATGTGTTCCCTCCCTGGGTCCTGATCGGAAAAGTGCTACAACGAGTGGAGTCCCATCAGGGATATGTAATTCTCATAGCCCCGGATTGGCCGCGCCGGCCTTGGTATGCGGATCTGATGAGATTGATCGCCGATCGGCCTTGGCGTCTTCCTTGCAAAAGGGACCTGCTGAGACAAGGTCCATTGCGGATGCCTCACGTGGATCGGTTCTCGCTTACGGCCTGGCTATTGAAAGGGCGAGGCTCCTAAAGAGAGGTTATTCAGGAGCGGTCATCTCTACCCTGCTAAACGCTAGGAAGCGTTCGACCTGTCTCTCCTATATTAGGACTTGGCGCATCTTCGAAGCGTGGTGCGTGGAGCACCGACGAAAACCCCTCTCCGCTTCAGTCCCCGAAATTCTGGAATTCTTACAGACAGGTTTTGACAAGGGCCTAGCTCACAGCTCCTTGCGAGTTCAGCTAGCGGCAATCGCATGCTATAGAGGGAAGGTCCGCGGAAAGCCCCTAGGGGCGCACTCGGATGTCTCCAGGTTCTTAAGGGCGGTAAGGCGCCTGCGCCCTCAACAGAGGTCAGCCGTCCCCCCTTGGGACCTCAACCTGGTGCTTAACGCTCTGATCAAGGAACCCTTCGAACCAGTGAAGAGGGCCTCCTTAAAGGACTTAACCCTGAAGACAGTCTTTTTGGTCGCAATCTGCTCAGCTAGGCGGGTCTCTGAACTCCAAGCGCTGTCCGCTCAGCCCCCCTTCCTACTGTTTCTCAAGGACAAGATAGTTCTACGTCCGGTCCCCTCCTTCTTGCCCAAGGTCATTTCGCCTTTTCATATGAACCAGGCAGTTCACCTTCCGGTCCTCTCCGCCGAGGAGGGCGGAGGTAGGGATAACAAACTGCGACTCTTGGATGTCCGGAGGACCTTGAAATGCTATCTCTCCCGCACAGCCCCTTTCCGCAAGTCCGAGCGACTATTCGTTCAGTTTGGGGGTCCACACAAGGGAGAGGCGGCGGCCAAGGCCTCTATCTCCAGATGGATCAGGGAAGCGATCGCTTCCGCCTACATCCTGAAAGGGAAGCAGGTGCCAGCGGGGCTCCGGGCGCACTCCACCCGGGCTCAGGCTACTTCTTGGGCAGAATTTAGCTTGGTCCCTCCAGTGGACATCTGTAGGGCGGCAACTTGGTCTTCGCTACATACGTTCACCAAGCACTACAGGCTGGACGTCCAGAGCGCAGCGGATGCTCGGTTTGGTCTGGCGGTCCTTCAGTCCGGTTTGCCGGATCCCACCCAGGGTTGAACTGCTCTTGTACATCCCAGAAGTAAAGGGACTGGACTGGAGTGACGATAAGGAAATAGTAATTAGATCTTACCTGCTAATTAGTGTTCCTGAAGGAACGACAGTCCAGTCCCTGATCCCACCCGGTTAGGACCTAGCAGTCAGAAGGAAACTCGGAACCGAGCATGGGGCCATTTCAAGATGAAGGGACACGGGAGAATAGCCGGATCGGGCAACCTTAAGCATTGCTCCTCCGTCCGGTCCTCCTCTCTCTCTTTCTCTCTCGCCCTCCCCTTCTCTCTCGCTCTCTCTCTTCCTCGCACTAACCATTTTCTATTGAAAAAAAAATATATATATATTTAGAGATAGGTATTGTGCATAGTTAGACAATGTTGGATAGATAAGTTTTTATGTTTGATGGCTAATGGAAACTCTGTAGATCTGCTTTTTCAGTCGAATACTGGAGTTGAGGGGTGGTCCCAGTGGTATTTATACCGCCCCACCTCCAAAAAGGTTTGGCTCAGCCTCCAAGCTGCTGGAAGGGTTGCGTAACCCAGAAGTAAAGGGACTGGACTGTCGTTCCTTCAGGAACACTAATTAGCAGGTAAGATCTAATTACTATTTGCTCGTCCCTCTCTAGAGGGATTATCAACAGGTTCCTTCAAGAGAGCCTGCAGCCCAGAGTTCAGGACTGGGAGAGCGTGGCTCACAAGGAGAGGTTAAAAACCCAGCAAGCTGCAGGAGGGAGAGAGGCCCATGGAGCCAGGAGTCCTTTCAAGGCAGGAGCTTTAACTGGACAAGGAAGGAACATTAATAGGGCTGGGGGAAGGGCTGGGAGATCAGCTTTGTGAAGATGTAACAGCTGGGTCTCAATAAAAACAAATTTTGTTTTCCCTGAAATGCTGTCTATTTGGTGTTTGAACAGAAAACTCCTTTCCACCCCATGCCCCACTACCGCAGCAACTATACACTAAAATTATAGAAATAAACTGATCAATTTTTTTATTCTTATGCTAATCTTCCTTGGAGTGAATGGGACTTTTTTTCACTGAAGTACAGTCCTGTGATTTTGCTTTCTACAAAATAAAGATAATGAAAAAATGTATATATTATTTGCCAAACTAGTGAAGGCTTTGGGCCCGAAATTGAGTTGGGCAGCATCTGGCACTATCGACCTCTTCCCCCACAGCTGGATTCTGTGGCAGCGGAGGGGGGTAGGGTGGGAAGGGAGGCAGCCTGGATCTCTGCCTGGGGTGCCAGGACCCTTGGACCACCCCATGTGGCACATTGCCTTTCTGTAGCAGTAGTAGGACTGTGTGCTGTCACTGTCACTGTGGGATCGTGAAGAACATCACAGATGATTCTACAGATGGCAGAATACCCCTTTGTGGAGAGGCTAAAAAAGTTGGGGCTCATCAACGTGGGGAACAGACGGCTGAGGAGAGATATGATAGAGGTCTATAGATTATTGACTGGAGTGGAACAGGTAAACATAGGTTGCTTTTTATTCAATCAGACTGTGGACAGACTAAGGGACCTGCAATGCGGCTACAGTGTAACCCATTTGGGTCTTCTAGGTGAAAATATTTTTTCATTCGATGCATAATCAAACATTACCGGAGGATATGGTAAAAGCTGTCAGTGTAGTTGGGTTTAAAAAAGTTTGGATAGGTTCCTGGGTAACAGTACATAAACCATTGCTAAAGAGGACCCGAGCTATGCACTGCTTGCCCCATTACAGTTATTGGGGATCCTGTGTGTCTTTTGGGGAAATTGCTGGGTACTTGTGACCTAGATTGTGCACTGTTGGCTACAGGGTACTGGGCATGATGGAACTCTGTCTGACACAGTTTGGCATATTTTGTAGTCTTATGTTCCTATGTGCCATCTATGCAGCTGCCTGGTCCCCCCCCCCCCCCCTATGCACCAGAAGCCCCCAGCGGATGACCCATGTGCCACCTCCTTTGCCCCCATTTGCACCATCAACATAGTGCCCTTTCATACTTGGGCACTACGCTGTTGCTGCTAAGAGAGCACTGCTATCACTTACTTGGGTTCCTCTGTCTCTGCATCACATTGCAGATGTTAAATAGGCTCTCTCTCCTCAAAAAACACCCTTTCTGCCAAGTTTTGAATTGCTTTAGGGTCACTGCCATTATGGTGCCTGTGTTAAGGGAGCAAGCCTTGTTCCTGCGCACTCCCCGCCCATTGACCCCTACTCTCTGCCCCGTGCACGCCTTCTCTCCACCCACAGGTACCATTAGCGTGTGCTGAAGTGGCTGGTATTGTTAGCGTGTGCTAAAATGGCTTTTTGCACACGCTAACGGCACACTTGCTCCTTTACCACGGGTTAGTAAACATACTGCTGTGTCTCTGGAGCTGTGGGTGTATATGTACTGTATATCTTTGGCAATATGTGTCATGGAGAAGTACTTATGGCGGTACCTATGTGCTGTGGTGGAGGTTCATGTGGGGATAGGGGTGGGGTTACAGATGCAAGTGGGGAGGTGCATGTTAGAGGTGGGGGTGGGGGTTGTTGGGAATGTATGTGAGATGGGGAGGGGGCTGTATGCATGTTGGCTTCTCCTTATCCTTCACTACTCTCGTCCCTCCTTCCCTTGCCATCGAACCCTGCAGTTTTTTCCCTTTCCCTGCCACCCTTTTTTACCCCTTGCACTCTCTGCCTTTCTTTCATGCCCTATCTTGTATGTTCCATATCCTTTCCTCCACTCTTCCCCCGCCTTCGCTTTCCCCTCTTCTTTATTGCACTCTCCCCCTACCTTCCATTCTTCATCTTGCATGTTCCTTTCCCCTCCTTGCCTCCACTCTTCCCTCTGCCTGCACTTTCTCCTGCCCTTCATTTCTTCCTTTTCCATTAACTCTGCCTCCTTCCTTACACTCCATCCCTCACCCTGTGCTTGCAAACAGGAAGTTGGCATCAGCATAAGAGGGGGTGGAAGCAAACAGCCCCATTGCACCAGAGTTTTAAGGCAAGCACCATGGGGCTGTTTGCAGGTTCCGGAGAGGGGTGGCAGCGATGGCAATGAATGCTGGGGGGGGGGCGGGGGCAGAGGAGATAAGGCTTGACTAGGACACCTCATCTCCTTGCACCCGCCCTGATCGCACAATAAGGAAAAACGTGATCAGTCAATATTCAAATGTCACAGTCAGCAATTTTTTAAAAACACCACCAGATAGTAAGCAGCACTGAGTATACTTGGACAGCAACACTATCCATATGGTGCAGCTGAAAATTCAGATAGGGCGCTTATCTAGGTGAAAGGCAATTTTGTATAGGTCACCCAAATGTTTGGGAGCACCATAAAAGGGCTTGGATAGATATACCCTAATATTATATAAGGTTCATGTAGACGTCATGTACCCAGGACTTAAAGTATGTGCCTACTTGCATTAAATGCACATGGCTCTCTGTGCGCACTTCTGCCTCTGCACCAAATTTTACATGATGTGCTTGCTGATGTGGCAGGTGTGACGACATAGGCAATATTTCATTACATTTCATTTAATGACCAAATAGCAATAAGTAAGACCATGGAGGCACATTCCAATGTGGCTCCAGGCCTCTGTATGGCCGATCGGAATCAGGACGCCCAGAAGTAGACCCGATTCTGATCCCGTGGGGGACTAGACATGCCCGCGAGATTAAAATCGGGTCTATGGCCTGAATGTGCAGGTTGGACCCTGATTCTGATTGGCCTGCATGCTCAGCAGAACCCCAGCTACCTCAGTCAGGCTCCTGAAAGGAGCCACAGTGCCATGGCGTCCTGTCACCATGGCACCACAGCTCCATTCAGGAACTGCGAATGCCGGCCGCTGCCAATATCATTCGTTCCCCATAGCTAGACCCTCAATCTGGCCTCCCATGGGGGCTACCAATTCTCCCATATGTCTTGCTCCATTGTGTGTGATAGTGATGGTGATGTTGGATTTCTACTCTCCCCAGGGGCGGCTCAAGACAGTCTGCTGCCTGAGGCGATGAATGAGATGGTGCCCCCCCCACCACCTTAGAGGGGGGCAGGGCTTTTTCAGAAATCCAATCAGAGACTGAACCAAATCAAAAAGCCGATTAGATTATATGGAGGAAATGCAAGATGTTTGCACACAGGGCCGTATAGAACTGCAATCGCGCCTTGTGCGACTTGCAACTCGGATGCACGCCCCCCTCTCCCCTGCCTGCGCTGCCTGCTCTTTCCCTGCTGCTGCTGCCCTCTGTTTTTTTCAAGGCGGCGCCGGCAGCAGGGAAAGAGCAGGCAGTGCTGGATGGAGGTATGGGGAGGAGGAGGGGGCATGCACCCAATCTGAAAGGCGCCGGCACTCTAAGTAGATCTGTCCCTCCCTGCTCTGACATTGTGTCGGAGGAGGGAGGGACCAGACCTGCTTAAAGTGCTGCAAAAAGGCTTTGGGGCACATTTTAACTGCCTGCTATTGTCCTGCCAGCGGCAGCAGGGCAACAGCAGACAACCGAAATGTGCCCCCCAAGCCTTTGTGCCCTGTGCGGCTGCACTGCTTGCACAGGGCTAGGTACGGTCCTAGTTGCACACCAAGGAACTAAAAGACAGCAAGAATCAATAGCACAGCTTATAAAACTAAATTATAACCCATTTTTATTTTGTTATAAACTGCGTTATGGTTCTTGATTTTTCTTTTTCAACATATATTTTGCATCCACAGTAGGTGCAGAGCAGAACCAGGACATTCACCCACAGAATTCAATATTTCGAAAAAAACAAATCTGATTCTGATCATCTCACTAACAACAACAACAATCACTATTCTCCAGTACCAGGCATATTGTGAACTAATAAAAAACCTTACAACAAAAAGCAAACCTACCATACTATACCATACCATATCAGCACAAACTTCCAAAAGTCACATAAGGAGCCCATCCAAAAAAAGCGTCACTGTAAATACTACAGTGGGCCCTGGAACATCCATACACCTATTTGAAAAGCTGAACAAGTCAAATTACTACAGTATAGTATAGATCTTTATGTACAAACTCCATGTTAACAGAACACCTGACCTCAGTCAAACACGCGCAACATCGACCCTCACCAAGTACAGAATAAGCAACCACAATCTAAAGTAAAAATAAAAAAATGTAGACAAAATTTAAACTGAAACCCCAAGAAGCCAGAGTCCACATGCAGTGCAACATCAGATAAATAAGAGATGCAGTTCCCCAATATTGTGTAAAATATAAAAATAGCACAAAGTCCAATCACCAAAATTAAATAAAATTATTTTTTCTACCTTTGTTGTCTGACCATTTTGTTCTCTGATCATGCCGGTCCCGATCTGAGGCTTCTGCTTTCCTGTCTTCTCTTAGCTCTCTTTCTATAGTCTATGGTTCATGGTCCATCTGCCATTTCTTATCTCTTCTTTTGTTTTCTTTACTTCCTTCCATCAGCCCATTTCCAGTTCCAGTAACCCTCCCCAGTATTAGTCCCCTTTCCAGTCCTCCCCTTCCAGTACCTTCCAATGTCAACCACCTTGCATTCCCATGACTGCCACTTGTGTCCATTCCCTTCCAGTCCCCCTCCTTTCCCACTGTCCAGCACCTTCTAGTCCAAATACCATCCCAGGTATCAGCTCAGGTTCACTCTCAGTGCCACCCCCCAGTCAGCTCCCTTCCAGTCACCCTACCATCTGTCCATCTCCCTTCCAGTGCCATTCACATGTCAGCTCCCTTCCAGCCTCCTCCCTATTACTCAGCTACCTACCACTCCCGTCCCCAAGTGTTAGCTCCCTTCCAGTCCCCCTTTGGTACATTCCAGGGGTCAGCTCCTTTCCAGCCCCCTCCTTCCCTTCCTGCCCCATCCTTCCCCTGGCAGATCCTCTCAGTATCCGCTCCCTTCCAGTCCTATTCTACCATCCCCCGCATCAGCCCATTTGTAGCCCTAGCGCCTAGTTTTCTTCCAGGGCCAGCAGCACTCTCCTCCCCTCCACCATTAGCTCATTTCCTGTCCCAGCCCATTTCTAGTCCTATCCCCTTTATCAGCCCACCCCAGTCCTAGACCCCCAATCAGGGAGGAGTGGCTCAGTGGTTGGGACAGGTTACCTCAGGCCGGAGGGCCAGGGGTTCAATTCCCACATGGGGACAAGTAACCTCAGGCCGGAGGGACTGAGGTCTCTAGTCCCATGGCTGCTCCTTGTGGCCTTGGGCAAGCCACTTAACCCTCCATTGCCTCAGGTACACTTAGACTGTGAGCCCTTCAGGGACAAGGGAATAAAAAAGTACCTGTTAGTATATACCTATAAACCACTCTGATGCGTAAGTAAAGGGCAGTATATCAAATGCCTAAACCATAACCATAACCATAACCCTCCAATAAGTCCATTTTCAGTCCTAGCACCCAAATCAGCCCATTTCCTGTCCTAGTCTCCCCCCATAGCCCATTACCAGTCCTAACCCCCCCATCAGCCCATTTCCAGTTCTAAACCCCCATCAGTCCATTTCCAGTCCTAGTCCTCCCCCGATAGCCAATCACCAGTCCTAGCCCCCCCGATCAGCCCATTTCTAGTCCTAACCCCCCATCAGCCCATTTCCAGTTCTAACCCCCCCATAGCCCATTACCAGTCCTAGCTCCCCTCCCGATCAGCCCATTTCCAGTACTAACCCCCCATCAGCCCATTTCCAGTTCTAACCCCCCCATAACCCATTACCAGTCCTAACCCCCATCAGCCTATTTCCAGTACTAACCCCCCCCCCGATAGCCCATTACCAGTCCTAGCCCCCTCCTAATCAGTCCATTTCCAGTTCTAAACCCCTATCAGTTGATTTCCACTCCTAACCCCCCCATCAGCCAATTTCCAGTTCTATCCCCCCATAGCACATTACCAGTCCTAGCTCCCCTCCTGATCAGCCCATTTCCAGTACTAACCCCCCATCAGCCCGTATCCAGTTCTAACCCCCTCCCATAACCCATTACCAGTCCTAACCCCCCCATCAGCCCATTTCCAATTCTAACCACCCCCACAGCCCATTACCACTCCTAACCCCCCCATCAGCCCATTTCCAGTTCTAACCCCCCATAGCACATTACCAGTCCTAGCTCCCCTCCTGATCAGCCCATTTCCAGTACTAACCCCCCATCATCAGCCCGTATCCAGTTCTAACCCCCTCCCATAACCCATTACCAGTCCTAACCCCCCATCAGCCCATTTCCAATTCTAACCACCCCCCATCGCCCTTTACCATTCCTAACCCCCCGATCCGCATATTTCCAGTTCTAACCCCCCCATCAGCCCAGTTCCAGTTCCAGTCCTAGACCCCTCCCCCCCCCCCCACCCCAGGGAAATTGAACAAAAAAACCCACTCTGGGCCCGGCGAAAGAAGCAGCTACTGGCTTGCTGCTGCCGCTCCAGCGGCGGCGGCAGTGGCAGAATGAGGAGCCCCGCGGCCGCCCACCTGCCCCCCCCCCCGGAGAGCCTCCTGGTTTCCCCGGCTCAGCTTTGCAGAGCCACGGCGAAGGGACAGAGTTTCCTGTTCGCGCGGCTCTGTTAAAGCTGAGCCCGAGGTGCTGATGGGAAACCGGATTTCCTGTTTCCCATCAGTGCCTTGGGCTCAGCTTTAAGAGAGCTGTGGTTAAGGGAAACACTGTCCCTTCGCCGCGGCTCTGCAAAGCTGAGCCGGGGAAACCAGGAGGCTCTCCGGGGGGGGGCGGGTGGGTGGTCGCAGGGCTCCTCATTCTGCCGCCGCTGGAGCGGCAGCAGCAGGCCAGCAGCTACTTCTTTCACCAGGCCCAGAGTGTTTTTTTTTTGTTTCTTTGTTTTGAAGGCTGAGTGAGGCGGTGATGGCGGTCTTTTTGGGGGCAATTTTGCCGCCCCAAAAAAGCCCAAAAAGCAGCTGCCTGAGGCCACCGCCTCACTTGGCCTCATTATAGAGCTGCCTATGACTCTCCCATTCCTGCCAATTTCAAACCCTACTTATGACTGAATCTCACTCCTTTCCTTCCTTTGATGTCTACTCCATCCACCTCTTTACTCCACTATCTCTCTGAGTAGCTGTCATTTATTGACCCCCTGATAAGTCCACCTCTACATTTCTCATTGAATTTGACTTGTGGCTGTCCATCTTTATGGATTCATCTTCCCCCTCACTTATCCTTGGGGATTTTAGTATTCATGCTGATAACCCTTCTGACCCTCATTCTTTAAAGTTCCTTTCGCTTACCACCTCATTCAGACTTTAACTATGATCTACTACCCCTACTCACCAGCTAGGCCACTGCTTTGACCTTGTCTTCTTCTCTAACTGCTTGCCCTTAAATTTCTGCACCTCAGGTCTTCCATTATCTGACCATCACCTACTATGTTTCACTCTTCATTACCCCCCCCCCCCTTCACTCACACCCAATCTCTTCCAACATCTTTAGGAATCTTCATGCTATTGACCCATCAACTCTCTCCAATGCTGTCTCGCAATCTCTTTCCTCCACTATGTCATCTAAGTCCATTGATGAGGCCATATCTTCCTATAACACTGTACTCTCCTCTGCTTTGGATGCTCTTGCTCCTCCCACTTCACATCCTGTGACGCATACTGTACCTCATCCCTGGCTGTTCTCTGACTGCTATGGTATCTGGGAGTGGATGAGTAGCCTAATGTTTCAAGCACTGACTTAGGAACCAAGAGACCAAAGTTCAATTCCCCCTAGCATTCCTCATGGCCTTGGGAAAATCACTTAACCCTCCTTTGCCTCAGACAAATCCAAGTTATCAAAGTCCCTTTCTAATGCACATTACCAAGTTTAAGTTACAATGTAAACTGCTTTGACTGACATGATAAAGTGGTATAAAAAGTCTGTTAAATTAATAAATATTCCTGTGCTTGCTCAGCTGAGCACCTTTGGCTCAAATCCTGTAGACTTACTAAATGTTAAATTCATGATTATCTCCTTCCAGTCTGCTATAGCACTCACCAAGCAAGAGTACTACAGAATGTCCATTTGACCAATTCTCTTGCCTCTAACCCTCGCCATTTCTTTACAACTCTCAACTCTCTCCTCAAAGTGCTTCCGCCTTGACCCCTCCTTCCCTTTCTGCCAAGACCTTGGCTGACTATTTCCATGACAAAGTCCACATGATTACTCTTGAGTTCCCTACCCCCCCCCCCCAACCCGGAGTCATCTCCATCCTCCCTTCCCCCTCTTCATTCCCAAATCCTTCCCTCAACCTCTGTTGCCCTCTCCTCCTTTTCTAAGATCACTGAGGAAGAAGCCACACATCTTCTCTTCTCCTCTAAATGTACTACCTGCTCCTTTGATCCCATCCCATCCCCACCCATCTACTAAACTCCATCTCCTCCACAGTTGTCCCTACTTTCTGTTATATCCTCAACCAATTGCTTTTTACTGCAACTGTTCCTGCAGCCTTCAAGCATGCTGTGGTTACCCCTCTTATCAAGAAATAATCCTTGATCCTACCTGTCCTTCTAATTATCGACCGATCTCTCTCCTCCCCTTTATTGCTAACTACTTGAATGTGCAGTTCCTCACTGTTGTCTTGGCTTTCTTTGCTCTCAGTCCCTTCTGGATCATCTGCAATCTGCCTTTTGACCTCTACATTCTACTGAGATGGCTCTTGCAAAGTCTCCAATGACTTGTTCGTCACCAAATCCAAGGGCTTTTACTAGATCCTCATACTTCTTGACCTTTCTGCTGCCTTTGGCACTGTTGATCACCACCTTCTCCTGGATACCCTGTCCTCTCTTGGATTCAGGTGTTCTGTCCTGTTCTGATTTTCTTCCTATCTCTATCACCACACTTTTAGTGTATGTTCTGGTGGATTCTCCTCTACTGCTATCCCGCCTTCAGTCGTGTACCTCAGGGCTCTGTCTTGGGACCTCTCCTTTTCTCTCTCTATACTCAGTCTCTTGGTGCACTCATCTCCTCCTATGGTTTTCAGTACCATCTCTATGCTGATGACTCCCAGATATATCTTTCTGCTCCTGAAATCTCTCTGGGTATCCAGGACCAGATCTCTGCCTGCATTAGTGTCTGATGTCTCATCACCATCTAAAACTGAATATGGCCAAAACTGAGCTCCTTATCTTGCCCCCTAAGCCCACCTCCCCTCTTCCTCCTTTCTCTATTTCAGTGGGTAACATTCTTATCCTCTCTGTTTCCTCAGCTAGCAATCTTGATTCCTCCCTTTCCTTCTCCGCACACATCCAACAGATAGCTAAAACCAGTCACTTCTTTCTCTATAACACTGGCAAAATTTGTCCCTTCCTTTCTGAACACACTACTAAGACCATTATCCACCCTCTTGTCACCTCCCGTCTAGACTACTGCAACCTCCTCTTTGCTGATCTTCCTTTTAATCATCGCTCCCCAATTCAATCTGTTCAAAACTCAGCTGCATGGCTAATCTTCCACCAGTGTCGCTATGCTCATGTCATCCCTCTTCTCAAGTCACTTCATTGGCTCCCTATCCATTCTGCATCCAGTTCGAACTTCTACTACTAACCTATAAGTGCCTTCATTCAGCTGCTCCTACCTCTTTCCTCTCTTATCTCTCCTTTCAGCCCTCCTTGGGAATTTTGCTCTTTTTGCAGATCCCTTCTATCTGTGCCCTTCTCTTCCATTGCCAACTCCAGATTTTGATCTTTCTACCTTGCTGCTCCTTATGCCTGGAACAACCTGCCTGAGTCAGTGCATCAGGCTCCATTTGTGTCTCTGTTCAAATCCAAGCTAAAAATTCAGTTCTTTGAGACTGCTTTTGGATCCTGATCCTCCTAGTCTTCTGTTCATCTCCTATGTGTTTCCTTACAATTCCCCTAGATATATCCTAGTCTCCTCGTGTTGTCTGTCTTGATTAGACTGTAAGCTCTTAAGAGCAGGGACTGTCTCTTACATATCTCCATGCAGCACTGCGTATGCTTTGCAGCACTATAAAAATAATAAGTAGTAGTAGTAATAATTAATTGCACCCAATGTAAAAAACTGTGCTGAAACTTAATGCAGCTTTCTACACTGTTTCTTAATGCTGGATCTTCACACCAGCTTTGGGCAGGCATAAAGATTGTCGCCCCCACCTGGCTGGGCGTATAGCCGGGCACCAGGATGGAGTCGCCTTGCTGCCCTAGAATAAGTCCTCCCAATATGGCTGCCAGGAGGGCTGCTGGGATATGTAGTTTCACTTATCCATATTAGGCAAAAGTAGTTGTGCAGACAAGTGGTCAGGCGAAACAGAGAAATATTTATTTGTTGTGTTCTGGGGTTTCCATCATATTCACAAGTAACAGGCTGAATAAACAATAATGGGATTCTTCTCCAAAGCAAAGGTATAACTTTTACAAAAGTATGCACAGGATTACTGGTATCAGCAATAGATAGCTTCTTAGGAACTTGCTTTCAAAGCTCAGATTATAAAGCTTCTCATGGGCACATTAGCTTCTTATGGGAGTGTTTACTTCACAGCTCCTTTATAACAGAAACAGCTTTAAAATGTCGACTGAGCTTTCCCTTCAGTTTCAGGCCTTACAGAGCAACAGCTTGATTAACAACGTTCAGCTGTTCTCTGTGCTGCGTCCTTCAATCAGGTAAGTTCCTTACTATGGCATTCACTCATTCAAACAGGTTTTAAGCTTAACACACTTCTAATTCATTAGCTTTACAATAAGAACACTGCATCTCATCGGAGCTATCTTCATAGTCTTCGTAGCAGCTTCCTATATCCATTTCCTCAATGGCATCCTCACAACATTCTTCAGAGGGTACCTGGCTGTAGAGCTGACTAGTTTGTTTCTGGAGCATTTCATTCAATCTCTCTAATAGAACCTTTTTCTGCTCTATTTCTTCAGAGAGCTGGGAGTGCTGACCTGCAGACAAGCTATTGTTTCTATTGCTAGAGCTTAGCTGGTTATTATAATTATTCCTTCTATCAGGAACTAATTCTCTTAACTTTCTTTCAGGCAGGAATTCTGGAAGACACACTTGCCTTAGTTCAGGGCCGTTTAGTAGCTGTCCTCTTTCCTTGCCAGAGCCATGCTGCTTTCTCTCTGCAGACACTTCTCTCCGTTGTAGCAAACTTCCTTTCTGCTGAGACTGCCTTGGACCAGTTCCAAGCAGATCCCACTGCTTGTCTTTGAGCTTGAGCCCAGCACTTCTCGTGCCTCCTTGGGCCCCTTCTCCTCTAGCTCCAGTTCCTCTGGATTCTCTTCCAGGTCCTCTGGGTTCACTGCCCCTCCTTCTTCTCTCCTCTCCTCGTCTTCCTCCTTCACTTTCCGGTCCTCCTCTCTCTGACTTTCCAAACACAGGAGTTTTAAACTGCTCCCTCTCAGGGACCACGCCTTTTTCCCAGCACACGTGGGAGCTGCTAGGCTTCACTCCAGCCCTGACGTGCTGAAGTGGGCGGGGCTTAATGGTGACTGTGCTATGAGTCAAAGGTTCTTGGTTACTGGGGAAACACTGAATGCTCTCACTCTTAAAGGGACAGAGTTCATTCTCCTGGCATTCCATAGCCTCTGAACTGCCTTCATCATCACAAGATCCAGCCGAGAGCAAAAATGTCATCTGAGGTGAAGTTTGAGTCTTCACTTCAGATGATCCAGGCATTGGGGAAAACCCCCGATGCCATTGGCACACTATCAAGGAGGGGCCAGTACCTCCCAGATACCGATCCTCTGACAGAAACAAAAATCATGGTGGCCTAGTTGCCCCGATCCCCTCCTCGCCCAAACAAACACATTTCTGGTGGCCGAGCAGACCCAATTTATTTATTTTATTTATTTAGCTGTGCTTTTACACCACTTTTCACCGGATCAAAGTGGTTTACAATCAACTGAAAGTTACAATAAAACATGGAGTGAATATATATTAACTATGTACAGATAACATAGTTATATAAATTGGTTTGCACAAATAACTTAACTGCATACACTGGTTTGCATTTGTTGTGGTGTGTGGGAGAGTAGGGTTAAGTTACAGGACCATAATGTTCGATGAATAGATGAGTCTTCAGAAGCTTCTTGAATGAGGAAAGGTTTTGATGCACCGGATGGTGGCAAGGAGAGAGTTCCATAGTGTAGGTGTGTACAGTTCAAATGCTCTTGTGCAGGATTGCTGCAATTCTCCCCCCACCCAACAAACAAATTCCTGGTGGACCAGTGCCCTGATCCCTGGTGGCCCAATAGCAGCAATCCCCACCCTCCACCAAACAAATGCTTGATGGCCCAGTGGCCCTGAACCCTCCCACCCCACTACCTTAAATCATGGGAATGGAGCATTGCACTGAGAGGGTCAGACTGCCATATAAGGCAAACAAATGCCTTATATGGCAGAGTGACTCCTTCGTGTTGCATTCTGGGATAGCTTTATATCCTGAACTGGCCAGTTGATACTGTCCCATATGTGTGCTTGGGGCACATTTCTTACTGTCCACAGTGAAACCTAAGCCCACATCCTCCCTGGTGCAGCGGTAGTAACATACCGCTTCCATATCCCCTGCTTCTACCATTACTGCTATGTCCTGGCATGGTAAAAATGCACGCTATTCTTGCATTAGCCCTGCACTACTCGTGGCACTTTAGTAAACAATTCTTCAGTTTTCACTAGACCACTCCTTATGTTAACCACATCTTCAAGAGAGCTTACTTTTTTGAAAATTTTAGTATAATACACAGAGGCAAACCTTACCCGGCAACCTTTCTGTGAAATCGTTTACAAAAATGTTAAAAGAAACCAGACCAAGGTCTAGTCCCTGTAGCACAGCACTGGTAGTAACATCCTTATCCTCAGAATGAAATTAATTTACCAATTGCCATCTCCCCCCCCCCCCCCATGCTGTTAAGGGCATACCACAAAGGGTTCATTCAATAGTTTGGGCCATGCAGGTGCTGCCTGACCCTATTGAACCCATCAGCAGGCTCCCCTGAGCATATGTGAAGGTTGTGCTTGGTGTCCCTGTCCCCCATCCCCATCCCCATCCATCATCACACACTAGCTACAGAACCACACCACTAGCGTGATCGCAGATAACGCCAGCCTCTGACGTGGTGCTAGCTGCACTCGCCTTGCATTCGGACACACAGTTCAAATGCAAGTTATAAGAAATATGAAGGGCATGAGCAGGGCTAACACATTTGAATAACAGGGGGCCAATAGAAGATGGGAGCTGAATAGCAAGGTGCATGCCTAGACTATTGGTTTGGGGGTAACTATATGGTATAGCTGACATGCTGGTGGAACACACTAGCCTGACAACCTTAACACCAGCACCTGCAGGTCTGGGGTCACCCTTAAGGTAGTATGCAAACATTCATGTGCACTGCAAAAGCAGTCCTAATGGACTACTGCTCACATCTGCATATGCACTGAGGCATGTGTTCGCAACTACTGTGCTAGTGGCATGGTTAGCATGGCGGTAGTAGCATACCGTGGCATGCCCCTTGTGTTTACCACTGCCACTGGGCTCCGGCATAGTACTAACATGCAAATTCCAAATGCTAACCCTGTGCTCCCTACCGCATTTTAGTAAACATGCCCATTAGACTGGAAGCCCTCTGGGGACATGGAAATACCTACTGTACCTGATTATAACTACTACTGGAAAGGCATGAGCTCAATACTAAAAAATAAATAAATACATAAATAAAATAAATACATCCACACACAGAGGCAGCAGAGACCCACAAAAAGGCTGCAGAAAACACTGGGCTACACACAGACAGGTAGCAGGGAACGGGGTAGAAGGGAGTCAGATGCACCAAGGGCCAGGGAGTGTGTCACTGGGGCTATGGGATTGGCACAGCTGAGGGGAGGAAGGGGATGAAGGAGTGGGAATCTAACAGGGGCTTGGAAAGGGGGAGGAGGATACGTTTGAGAAGGGCATATGATACCCTGTAGTGATGCAAATGGTAGATTCAAAAGCCACTTACATAGACAGAGATGACAGTCACGCCAATAATGTACAAACCATGGATTACAACAGTATTGATACAACAGTCCATGCATGTCACTACAGAACTGTTATAAACTATGATTTTGGAGCATAAATAGATCGCCAATTTCTGCTTCCAAGAGCTTTCTGCCCTGAACAACCTAGTAATACATACTGTATATAAAGAAATAACAAATATGGTGTGAGGAATGTATTAACAAATCAAAATATTGTGCCACTTTCTTTCCTTTAGCCTTGTATTTTAGAAAGTGAGTATTTCAACCATTGGCTTCTTATCAAACATGCAGTACTAAGTTGAATGACGTCCCATTAAGTGATCCAACTTGCATAATCACAGCAATTTCACACACCATTTTCTCTATTTGTAGCTTTTGGTATTATCATTTTTTATCTTTGTATGGCAGCAGCTGCACACCTTTTATAATAAGCAATGGCATGAAGATAGTCAGTCAGTGCAAATGTCAGCTTTGAATTGGAACTAGCAGATTATTTTGAAGAGGTTATGTTAGTCATCTCTCTGTATGACTAGAAAATAACATGTCTGCTAAGGAAGAAATATAAAGCAAAGCAATTATGACATACATTGAAAAACAAAAGTCAACTTAGAGGGCAAATTTAAAAAACGCTTCTGTGCTTAAAGCAGTGTCTTATGCAAGGAAATAAGGATTTATAAAATGACATGTATGATGTGCACTCAAACTTAGAGGAGTAACTTTACTCAGACTGAGTAAATTTGTCTTGGCGGTAGGGTAGGGAAGAGGATTGCATTTATGTGCCCACTTTTTAAAATACATGTGTATGCACATACAGACCAAAAAAGTTTTTGTTTTTGGATTTTTCAGACTATTTCCTGATTTTGGGGTGTGTTTTTTTTTGGTTTGGACATCTCTGTTAAAGTATGATCAGCAGTAATTGCTACCATGTACTAAATGCAGCCAGTATACTGAAAATCCCACACTAACAGCTTGCTGAGATATGGGACGAGAACTGGGTGGATTATAGGTAGAGAATGGGCATGGACTGCTCGGTAAGCATGCCGTACTTTACTGCACATGGTCTCAGCTGCTGATATTGCAAGTGTGCTTAATACCGCCTCAAAAGGAGGCGCAAAACACACCCTCACTACCGGTAGGCATGCTCTAAAGAAAAACCCACAATCGGCATATCAGCATGCCAAATCCCCCCCCCCCCTTCCCAAAGGGCATCAACCCATCTGAACACTGTTACTCACCATTTTCCCCCAACAACATCAGTCCACTCAATCACCATTACCTCCACCCTCTTCGAAGAGTATCAACCTACCTGATCACTATGCCAACTCCCTGCCATGCCCCTAAATAAATATAACCACATCCAATCATCATCCTAACTCTCCCTCATACCTCCCAGAAGAGCATACCTGCATTCCAGAGTGCCAACCCCACCTCCCCATCCCTGCAGCACTTACGGAGGCTTTCTGAAGGTTTGGTGGCAGGGCAATAGTGATCTCCACATGCTCCTTCTCCATTGTTGGCTGGATCAAAATGGCAGCTCCAACACCCCCCCTTCCCCCCCCCCCCCGCGGTAGTCTCATACTAGGGGTCAAGTTGCAAATAAGGGAGTTGTGCAAATAAGGGAGTTGTGCTAGAGAGGCAGAATCCAGGTGATGGTGCAGCCTGACTTGGTTAGATTCCTTAGAACATCCAGATACATTCCACCTCTGGTGAAAGCCATGCTTCTTCCCTGGGATCTTAACCTGCTGTCGAGGTGCTGGTAACAGGCCCCTTTGAGCACTTGGGAAAAGCTATACTATAAAATCTTTCTTTGAAATCAACATTTTTAGTTGCCATGTGTCCAGCCAGATGAGTATCAGACTTGATGGTCCTTTCATGTAGAGACCTATACTAGAAGATGTTATTGGGAGGAATTTTTCTGCGAACAGTTCTTTCATTCCTGCCAAAGGTCATCTCTCAGTTCCATGTAAATCAGAACATTTCAATTCCCACTTTCTCGCACCTAGGAGGGTCTGGGATAGGAAGGATCACCTGGTTACTTGCTTGCCTGGTGCAAAGGTGGCAGGCCTCATGTGCCACCTAGAAAAGGTTTTAGACAGTGCTGGGGAAGAATCTGTTGTCTTGGTACATGTTGGTACCAATGACAGGAAAATGTGAGAGGGAGGTTCTGGAAGCCAAATTTAGACTTTTAAGTAGAAAGTTGAAATCTAGAACTTCTTGGGTAACATTCTCAGAAATGCTTCCCAATCCATGTGCAGGACCCAAAAGGCAGGCAGAGGTCCAGAGTCTCAATGCATAGAAGAGTCAATGGTACAGGGAAGAGAGTTTTAGATTTGTTAGGAACTGGGCAACATTCTGAGGAAGAGGGAGGGTTTTTTCCAAAAGGATGGCCTCCACCTTGACCAGGGTGGAATCTTTAAAGAGGAGCTAGAGCAGCTTTTAAACTAGATAATGGGAAATACTGACAGTCATCCAAGAGCACTAGGTCTGAAATGATATATCTTTGAAGAACACTAGCAAAACAGAGAAGTTAGGGCATCCCGGTAGAGAGGTTCCAATAAAGGTAAAAGTAACCCAGGTGCCTTTAAGTAAAGAGCAGACCGAGTTGAAAGAGTCCACATTACCTCTGCCAACTGATAAACAGACTGAACAAAAAACAAGCTTTGAAATGTCTGCAGGCAAATGTTAGAAGTCTGAAAAATAAAAGGATAGAGTTAGTATATATTTTTAGTTCTACAATAGCTCTTGGTCTGTTCTCAGAGTAATGTAATTAATACACCACAAATCCTATTTACTCTATTACAACATCCATCAAACGTGGTAACAATTTCTTCTTTGGAGATATTCTTAACTTCAATTCTATCAAAATGCTCGGAATGTCTCAGACTCATCAGCACTAAAAAATCGATATTAAAAATATCTGATTGTGGTGCCTAATAGCATCAATGACGTTTCCGGCATATATTTCTATATAAATACTCCCACAGATGAAATCTTCAAAATATATTTAAATAAATAGTGCTTAGCTTTAAGTGCTCCCCAACACCATCCATTGGCGCCCTTTCTTGCGTTTCACTCTATTATGAGTTTCTTCAGGGGGATCAGCAACCAAAACACAAAATAAAACCACAAAATTTATAATAATATCTTCCCACGCTTTCTGTCTCAAAATCCTCAAAATTTAACTTATGGTTTCACATACCATTGAAGACTTTCGCACAGATGCTGCAGACGTTATCTTCTTTGAGGTTTTCTAAATCAGTGAACGTTTCAAAAGGACGCCGCGCATGCGGAATATCCATTGAGCCTTCCTATTATACTCTCCTCTGGTGACATCACTACCTAATACCCTTCACTCTATTTACGTCACAAGGTCCCGCTGCCAATGTTTTCATAAGCACACACCCCTAGTCTATGCTATATTTTGAGGATTTTGAGACAGTCAAGATCTACAGCAGGCTTGTCTCTGACAGTATAATGGTAACTAGGAATTTCACACAGTGCTACTAAGTTGCTCAGTTCTTAGCAGGAGATTTTAGACCAGTCCTAGATTTGCGAGATCCCCATCTTGGGGCATTATGGGATCTGCAGCACTAATTTCAGTGGGCAGAATCAAGGACTACAAATGCCACAATGCTTTATGATGTAAGTTCACACTGGCTAAAAATTCTTCTTCCTGGAACTAGGCAACTTGGAAATCATGTTCACATAAGGATTCAAGATTGAAGTCCAAGAATTCAGCAAGGAAAATTTTATTAAGGATTCGAGGATACTTTTACCAGAACTTTAAGGGCTAGGAAAATGACACAAGAAAATACTTTAGTCTCTAGAGGAGGAGTCAATAGATTCACAAGGCAAAAAATCTAGGAAGGGTTTTCAACGGATCTGAAGACCAGACAAGGAGATAGTTCCTGCTTTCTGATTGGCCTAATTGCCAGAAATACAAGACATAGTTAGAACAGGGTGGCTAGAGCTAACACCCCAGGAAACATAGCTCCTCCTGGTAGACTAATGACCCCTAACCAAAGGATCATGCTTCAAGGCCAGCCTATAACAACTGCTATTGAAATCACAACAAAGAAAAACAAACTTTGATTTATTTGCCTGGAAATCTCTAGTAACCTTTCAGACTTTCTGTTTTTGTTTTGGAAACAGCCACAGCCCTGAAAAGAACATTTATAAAGACAAAATGAAATAAAACAGGTAGATAATCTGCAAACTACACAGGAAACTAAACAAAATGATTTTTTTGGCCTGCAGATCCTTAAAAAGTATAAACAATTGCTAAAACATTCTAATGCATAACGTACATTAATTCATAGATTAAACTGTTAAATTGATTTAGTGTGTACAAATTATTAAGGCACCCTGACAGACTGAATACACACTAATGAATGCATATCCCTATTTGGAATAACTGGTCCAATTTTGAAGAAAGACTGCTTCCTTAGGTACATGCTTCCAAGTGGCAGTGCCGTACCAATGGAGGGGTGGTGGGTGCGGGCTGACTCGGGTGCTGGCCGGGAAGGGCTGACCCCTGCTGGGCCTACAGAGGCAGCACCAAACAGTTGGCTTGCTGCGGTGCCTCATGCTCTGTGGCACAGCTACTCTTGCCTCCCGGCCGAAATCTTGCAATTCACAAGATTTCGGCTGGAAGAGAAGAGCAGCCAGGCCACAGGCCGTGAGGCTCTGTGGCAAGTCAGCTTTTTGGTAAGTTTGTTGTGCTGCCTCCATGGGCCTGCGTGGGGATCATCACGGTACACACTGCCACACTGTGTGTGTGTGGGGGGGGGGCACCGTCAACATGGTGGGCACCCGCACTGGGTATCGAGGGGGTTGGGTACGCCATTGCCGAGACTGTGCTAATTTAATCCTTTTCTGCTGGGTATTTAAGCTTTCAATGTACCTGTAACAGGAGTTTGAGACTTTTGATACAGAATGATAGTTTTATGTAGAAAACAGCCTGATATTTATTTATTTAACATTTTTTATATACCGCTTTTCAGAGTTATCAAAGCTTTTTCTAGGGAACAGAACAATAAAACTGTAACTATATACAGGGTGGCCCAAAAAAAGTGAGAACATCTCGTAAATTAAAAGCTTAAATAGTTTACTTATTTATCTTTTTTAGCTATATAACGTCTTTATTTCGACAATTTCCGGTCGCCATCTTTGTTTTTTTAATTTGTCAATCGTTTACATCTGCTTTTTGAATTTTTAAATAACTTATATGCTACGAGATGTTCTCATTTTTTTTGGGCCACCCTGTATATTGAAAGCAACTTATAAGTAATTTTTTTATCTTAGGTGAACCATTCTTTGCCATAATAAATCTCTGATGAAGGGATTCTCAACCCAGCCCTCAAATATGCATGAGCTAGATTTGCATACAATGGAGGCAGTACATGCAAATGTATCTCATGCATATTCATTATGGTTATCCTGAAAACCTGATTGGCTAGGTGTGTCCCGAGGCACAAAACCTTGAAAACAGAAACAGAAATTATGTTAGTGCCACAGAATATACTGATCATCACGATTAATGTGGTTAGCAGCTCTGCTAAACCTGCTAATCGCTTTGAATATTGGGCACCAAGTGAGCTGGTGCTCAATTTTTCAAATTCTTTTTCAAAGGATTCTGTGAGTTTCCTTGTATGAAAATTTCTGAACCAAATGTTTGAAAAAGGAAGATTTATCCTTCATTCTTACACCTGAGACCAAATAAACTAGGCATCTTAAAAATTCATAAAATGCAACAAGAAATTAGTCAGAGAGCCTTCCAAAAAATTATGCCTCTCCCCATACCATACACACACACAACACAAGAGAGAATTTGCAGTTTCATTAAAACTGAATGTAACTGAAACTACTTCTGTGGAGCTGGGATTACCAATTTACCTCTGCCGTTAGGACCTTGGGCAAGTTGCTTTATTTTCTTGATCCTCCAGGACTCGGTTGAAAACAAGATATTCATCTTTAAAAAATTGTATTTCTAGCTTTATTGGGGATAGAAAGTCCATAGCAATAGTGAAACAAATTGATTTTTCAAGACAAAGACCAAAGTCTGACTCATAGTCCTTTTGTAACAATGCCATTGTTTAGAAAGTGAGAACTTACAGATAGAGTTTGTTAAACTTTCCAGTTTTGATAATACATTCCTTCCCGCTTCATAATCTACGCTGACAAATACCGAGTGTGGCATCTAGGCACCTTATCCTATGTTGCTTCCAGACCATCTTTTTCAGTCTCAGTCCTCTTCCTTAGCCAAGGCCTCAGTAACTATTTCCTAGAACTGTGACAAACAATAGTCAAATGCAATCAATCTGTCCAAACCAATCATTTATTGAGTGTTTTCCTAACATTTTCTTTATTAAGCTCTATGAGACTGTTTAAAGCAAGAATCACTGGTATTTTAGGGAATGGGACCACCCACAGGTGAAAGTAGTACATATACAAAATAGTCAAGCAGGCATTTATATTTTAGATTTATCACACACCTCTTCATTCGTAGTTCAAAGACAATTTATAATCCGTTACAGCACAGGAGGTTTAAAATCTAAGAACCCAATTTACTAAGTCGTGGTAAAATGATGCTTGTATCTCTCAAAAATTGTCTGACTTTGCAGTTTTGTAAATCCCAATGTAATTCTTAACTCATGTTACTGTGGTCAAGGACAACGTACATCCCTGGTTGCAGTAATGAAAAGGGTTGGCCCCATCTTAGGTATGCCTTTTTTTAAAGGAGCTGGCAATGTGAGACATGAACTCCTGCCCCTCTGGCTAAGAGTACTCCTTTTATTCCTGAATCTCTAGGTGTGCAAAATTCCTTACGAAAATTGTGCTGTCAGGTTAGTACTTTACCGCCACTCCCCTGATGTACCTCAGGGGATTAGGCAGCCTGAGACCACTCCTGCTTTTAGCCGCCAGTCTAGCAGAGATTTGTAAGTAAGTGTGGGTAAAGTCAGGAGAGTGCCACAAAGGACATAATTTCAACAGAATTTGCGCCCACCCAGATGGGCCAGGAAGAGAACAACCCTCTTTCACAGAATTCCCCCCCCCCCCCCCGGGATTACAGCTGAATGCAACTTACCTTGAGCTACCACTAAAACCTTGAGTGTAAGTCCTGAAGGACCAACAAGAGGGACTGCTACTGCTGGGAAGAAATCTGCATTTGTAATTATTTACCTGCTGGGAAAGTCTCTAAATCAATGGGAAAAAGGAATTATTTAGGTTAAAACTGATAAAATCTATGTATTTTAATTCAGTGTTTTATTAAGTCAGTTGTTGTTGTTGTTAAGTGCCGTCAAGTCGGTGTCAACTCATGGTGACCCTCTGGATAGTTGTCCTAAATTGTGTTTGGTCTTCAGTCAGGCAGTTCATTGTTGACAGACTGGTACCCGTAGCTGCTGTTATTGTATCGATCCATCTCATTGCTGGCCTTCCTCTTTTGCATTGACCTTCTATCTTGCCAAGCATGATGTCTTTTTCTAATGATCTCTCTCTTCACATGATGTGTCCAAAGTATGAAAGTCGAAGTCTTGTCATCTGAGCTTCTAAAGAAAGCTTAGGTTTGATCTCCTCTAGTACTGACTGGTTTGTTCTTTGGACAGTCCATGGTATACGCAGTATTCACCTCCAGCACCATAATTCAAAGGCATCAATTTTCCTCTGATCTATTTTTTTCACTGTCCAGCTTTCACATCCATATGATATTATTGAAAATACCATGGCTTGAACAAGTCAAATCTTTGTATGGAGAGAGACATCTCTGCTCTTGAAAATCTTGTCTAGGTCTTTCTTAGCCATTCTGCCAAGAGCAATGCGTCGTCAGATTTCTTGACTGCTTGTTGCTTCTTTATTGATAGTTAATCCAAGTAGGTTAAAGTTGTCCATGATTTCAATTTCTTCTCCTTCAACGATGAACTTATTGATTTTGCCAGTTGTCAAGATCTTTGTCTTCTTTACATTAAGGTACAGGCCCATTTTAAGACTATGGGGTATGTTTACTAAACTGCGTTAGTGCAAATCGCGTTAGGAGCCGCGTTAGTGAAAGGAAAGCCATAAAAGGACATGGGCGGGACATCGTAACGACTAACGCGCGTTCCAAAAACTAACAAGCGTTACAGGGCGCTGTGGCGCGTTAATCATATGAAGGCATACAGACACAAATCATTGAAACAGAGCTGTAGCACAATGGTTAGTGTACTCACCGCTGTTACAGGCAGCATGGGTTTGAGTCCCCAATGTGCCTAATACAGAATGCTGTCCCAGGCAGCACCCTGTACATTACATAGGGAATGAGGAGGCATGTTTTTCTTTACGTTCAGTAGTTGTTAGTGAAACACACTCTCGCAGTGCGCATAGCCATGTACGTTGGTACGTGCGTGGCTGCATGCGTTGTTACGGGCGTAGCCCCGTGCGTACAATCGTGCGTGGGTACGTGTGTTTTTACCAGCGTGGGCACCTTATAGTACAGACACCTTAGGTTGTCTTGCACCTATGCACTATGCTAACAGATGTACGTGTGATGGCCTATGGTTTATCAGAGCCTGAGAGCAGGCGCTGGATCTTCCCAGGGTTGGATTGTGCCAGTCACACCCATGATGCACTGCACATGCAAATCAGCTGTCCACAGATACACACCATGGGGAATGCACCCCCACAGCACCTCGGCCTGGTAGGGGGAAGTGACCATCTGCACCCCCACAGCACCTCGGCCTAGTAGGGGGTACTGACCGTGTGTTGTACCTGCACAGAGTAGCTACACAACGTCACATTGTGCTGGTACTGTGCGCACCCTGAGGGTGCAGTGAGGCGCCCAGCACCAGGTCCACAGCACCGTCCATGGCTGAAAGAGGCCATGGTGCAGGTCCAAAGCAGTGTTACTGTGCGAGATAGGTAGTTTCTGCACAAACACCTTGCAGTCAGGTGTAGCCCCCATGGACCACCAGGTGGCCCATGTATCCCTCTTCTCCTCCCCCCCCCCCCCCGTGCCAAGGGTGGCAAACAGGGTCTCCTAACAATAGATCCACCTTCTACCTCCCTGCAAAGGTGGCAGTAGAGAGGAACAGACACCCCACAGGGCAGGCACCGCAGCTCTGTATGCAGACAGACATCAGGCCTGGATATGGTAAGCTGCACCCCACCACTATCTGATATACTCCTGCAGCAAGCCATCAGCCACTGCACCCTGCAAGCCACTCCATCAAAACACATACCAGCTGCAAACAGTCTGCTAGTTAATCCATAATGCATGTGCCCAGTGGATATGCATGCACCCAGAACTGGGATGTCAGCATACACAGCAAGCAGATAAATCAGTGACTGGGCCCCAAAAGGAAACCCATATCTATCACATGAGAGAAATACTATATAGCACTATGGGGGTGCCTAGCCATGCTGTGGTCACTGCACAGTCAGGGTGAGAGTGATCTCTCAGCAGGACATACTGAGGTCACCCTGTCTGTGTAGGTGGTGGCCGGGCACTAAAATGTGCCTGTCAGTGCCCTATGCCCTGTGCAGATGCACCCTGGCCAGGCCACCCTGTCCGGCCTATACCCATGGTACCTTGCTCCTCATTATGCACATTGGCAGCTCAATACTGGCAACATTGCTGGCAGTGTGGGCTGTGGAAGGTGTTTGCAGCCACCACACACTGGATAGACAGACAGACACCCCCACACCTATGCCAGCATTGTGCAACTATAGAGGTGTTCAGCAGCCATACCCACCACACCAGTCCTGGGCACAGTTCAGGCATGGATAATGTACGCAAGACTGTTGGGGGTCACTCCCCATGGTGGTACGCACTGTCAGAGACCAGACCTGCAGCACACACCACAGACAGCAGAATGATTGTTATGGTGGAGCTCACTGAGCAAACTGTGCCTAATGTAGGAATTGATATCTGCCAGTTATCACAGGAAACGTTTGATAGCTGTGTACCATATACCCAGGTGTAGGGTGGCATTGCTAAGGTATGCAACTGCTAGTATTGGGAGATACAGGCAGGGCCCAATGTCCTGCTTCTCCAGGAGGCATTGGCCAATGGGGCCTGTGGGTGTGTCTGGCCCTGTTGGCTGCTGCTTTACGGCAGAGTTCCCCAACTCCAGTCCTGGTGTTCCAAACCTGTTCGGGTTTTCATGCTGTCCCTCATAAATATGCATGAGCTACATCTGCATACCATGGGGGTGGTGCATAGATATGCAGCACAGGCATCTTTATTAGAGGCAGCATGGAACCTGAATGGTGTGGGACCCTCCAGGACTGCAATTACGAGTCTCTGCTCTGGGTAATGCTCCTGTTTCTGATGTCTGTGTTTGGTGTGGTATAATATAGGCGTATTAACCATGCGTATGTTCTCTGCAATAAAGGGGTGTCTTTACTATCACTGTTTAGTGGTGGGTAAAACTATGGGGACTGGGTTGGCAGGAGCCCCAGCTGGGATTTGAACCTGTGACCCTCTGGTCTTACAGGCACTGGCTGTGTCTGTTGCACCACACTGTGTACACAGAGATGGTGCAGTCCCTGGAGTTAGTTAAAGCGGCCTGACGAGTCAGAAACCCTGCTCTGCACAGGTTTACTGTGGGCTCATTTACCTTGTATGGAGACAAAGGTGCACATAAACCTCAAAACAGACCTCAAAAAAAGGGGCAAACACCCATAACCAAGCTGGGCAACAATGATATCATTGGGCAACATTACACACCACTCCCAGGAAAGCTCCATCACAATGAAATGATCTTTGAAAGGGTCTACGGTGCGTAGACACTTCCAAACATCATTTCTTTCTTTGGTGCTTTCCAGGGAGTGTTGTTCATTGTTGCCCATTGCTATCACTGTTGCCCAGCTGAATTGTGCTTTTTACAATGTTTCTTGTGGTCATTCTTACGGTTTTATGTGAACTTTTGGTCTTTGCACATGTATCACACTGCTCACGTTTTGTTGGTTTCCCCGGTTTTGCTGTACATTGCTGACGGAAATGGTTTCTCTTCCCTTTAATATGCCTTAACGACAGGTTTTCATTCGCGTTGGAATTGAGCTCAGAAATTCAGCGCGCGTTAGTATGAGGGGAGCCTCTCCCCGCCCACTCTCCGCCCATTGACCCCTTCTCTCCGCCCACTCTCCACCTTCTGCGCTGTTTTAACGCGCCGCGGAGGTTTACGATCGTTAACTGCGGTTAACGCGCGTAAAGTACGTTTAATGATCGTTAGCATGTCAGAACGCGCGTTCGGACATGCTAACGATCGTTAAACATACTTTATGCGCGTTAATCACGATTACCGCACTTTAGTAAACATCCCCCTATGTTTCTTGATCGTGAGAAGCAAATGTTTCAGATCATATTCACTTTCAGCCAGTAATGTTGTATCATCAGCATAGCAAAGGTTGTTGATGAGTCTTCCATCAATCTTAACTTCTCTGTTGTCTTCATACAGTCCTGCTTCTCTGATGATTTGTTCTGCATATAATTTACCAAAGAAAACCCAGCACAAGGTAAATAGAACAAAACCAAAACATAAAACCTCGGTGAAAACCTCCGTTATATTATATCAAAATTATGATAAACTGCTTTTGTAAAGAATTTTCTTTTTGTTGGAATAGCCAAGCAAAAGGGGAAGGAACTAAAACCCGCCCCTCACCGTGGTCATTCCTTTTTAATCATTTATTCATTTGAAAATATAAAAAATCGAAAACTTAGCTTCATCAGCCACTGCAGAATTCATGAAACGCACGACGTGCCACGTTTCGGGCCAGCCAAAATCCTATGGCCCTGCATCAGGTGGAAAGAGTGAATTCCGAAGGATATGGAATTCACTCTTTCCACCTGATGCAGGGCCATAGGATTTTGGCTGGCCCGAAACGTGGCACGTCGTGCGTTTCATGAATTCTGCAGTGGCTGATGAAGCTAAGTTTTCGATTTTTGATATTTTCAAATGAATAAATGATTAAAAAGGAATGACCACGGTGAGGGGCGGGTTTTCGTTCCTTCCCCTTTTGCTTGGCTATTCCAACAAAAAGAAAATTCTTTACAAAAGCAGTTTATCATAATTTTGATATAATATAATGGAGGTTTTCGCCAAGGTTTTATGTTTTGGTTCTGCATATAATTTAAAGAGGTAGGCGGAAAGTATGCAGCCTTGTCGTACACCTTTGCTTATTTTAAACCATTCTGTTTCTCCTTGTTCCGTTTGAACTGTTGCTTCTTGTCAATGTACAGATTGTGAAAGAGAACAATCAGGTGTTCTGCTATACCCATGCTTCTTGATGTGGCCCAGAGTTTCTCACAGTTTACACAGTCAAAAGCCTTGCTGTAGTTGATAAAGCACAAATAGATATCCTTTTGGTATTCTTTAGTATTTTCAAGGATCCATCTCACATCCGCGATGATGTCTTTCATTCCTCACCCTTTCCTGAACCCTGCTTGCACTTCAGGTAGTTCTTGTTCCAGGTATGGTTGTAGTCTCTGAATAATCTTCAGTAGAATCTTGCTGGCATGTGGGATCAGAGTGATTGTACAGTAATTTCCATAGTCAGTTGGATCACCTTTCTTTAGTATTAGTATAAACACAGATCTTTTCCAGTCAGTTGGCCATGATGTTGTCTTCTAAATTTCTTTGTAGAGCCTTGTGAGTATGCTAACAGCTACATCAGATTGCTGTAATACTTCTATGGGAATGCCATCAATGCCTGGTGCTTTGTTCTTTGATAAGGCTTTCAATGCTGCTTCAACTTCTTCTTTCATCACCAATGGCTCCGGATCATAAGGCACAGGTTTCTTGATCTTCTCAGCATCATTCAACATAGAACCTTGAGCATTTTGTAACATTCCAATTTGTGGCTGGAATTTTTTCTTTAACTCTCATAGCTTTAGGAAAGCTGATCTTGTTCTTCCTCAAATAGTTTCTACTTCTATTTCCATGCATGTGTCATTGTAGTACTTTTCCTTGTCCTGTCTTGCTGCACATTGGAAATCTCTGTTGAGTTCTGTGATTGTCTTTCTTTCTCCTCTGGCTTTAGCTTCTCTGTGTTTCTGGGCAATTTTCAGAGTTTCTTCTGTCATCCAACTTGGCCGTTTTTGCTTTTTCACCTTTTGTAGAGACTTTTCGCTTTCTTCCAACACAACCTTCTTGATGTCATTCCATAACTCTTCTAGAGCTCTGTCATTTGTATCTAAAGAAGCAAATCAATTTGGCAGGCAGTCTTTAAATTCCAGTGGTATATTCTCAAGGTCATATTTTGCTACATTCTTGAGTGGCTTGCCCTTTTTCAACTTTAGCTTGGGTTTGCATACTAGTAGTTGGTGATCTGTATCATAGCTCCAGGTTTTGTCTTTGTTGATGTTATAGAGCTTTTCCATCATTGACTTCAACAGATGTAGTCAATTTGATTTTTGTACAATCCATTGGGTGAAGTCCATGTGTACAGTTGCCTCTTGTGTTGCTGGAAGAAGGTGTTTGAGATGAATAGATCGTTGGTCTTGCAGAATTCTATCAGTCTTTCTCCAGCTTCATTTCTGTTGCCAAGTCCATAATTTCCAACCACTTTGCCTTCTTCTTTGTTGCCCACTTTTGAGTTCCAGTCACCCATGACTATCAGAATATCCTGTTTGCATGTTCTGTCAATTTCAGCTTGTATTTGTTCATAGAACTCATCAATTTCATCCTCTTCTGCAACTGTTGTTGGGGCATATACTTGAATTATAGTGTGTTGATAGGCATTCCTCGTAGACGAATAGAGATTAAGCATTCACTGACTGCATTGTATTTCATTACAGTGCTTGCAAGTTTCTTCTTTATTATAAATGCAATACCATTTTTTCTTTGTCTTTCATTTCCAGCATAATAGACCATGTGATCTTCTGATGCAAAGTGCCCAATGCCAGTCCATTTCAGTTCACTGACACCCAACAGATCAAGTTGTACACGTTCCATTTCATTCTTGACCACCTCCAACTTCCCTTGGTTCATGCTTCATATGTTTTATGTCCCAATATGTAAGACATCTTTACAGCTTCTGACTCTCATTTCATGCGCAGCTACATCAGCAGTCAGATGTCCCGAGGGCTTTGATCCAACCACATCGTAAATGCTGGCTTTACTCTGAAAAGTCTTCAGCTCCTCCCCAGTAGCTAGTTGAGTGCCTTCCGACCTGGGGGGGGGGGGGGATGTCTAATTTTCCAGCACTATAGTGCAATTTGTTTTGTTGTGACTATCCATTGGGCTTTCATGGTAAGATACAGAAGTAGATTGCCAGGTCTTTCCTCCACGCAGTTTAAATTTAATGTTGTTGCCGTTATCATAGAAATGTGACCCTCTGCCACCAACACCATCCCATTCTTCTGCTGCCCAGATAGGTTTTCATAGCAAGATGCAGAAGTATATTACCAGGCCTTTCCTCCACGCAGTTTAAGTTTAGTGCTGTTGCTGTTTTGTCACCGAAATGTGATCCTCCGCCGCCAATACTGTCCCAGTCTGCTGCTGTCCAGATGGGTGGTTTGTCTTGGTCTGGCACCTCAGCTGAGACCTGTCCATCTTGGGAGACCCTGCCAGTAGTTAAACTATCAATAGCTTAGCCCTCAGCATCACTGATGCACACAAGTCCTCACAGCACGACAAGCTGCAAACCAAGTGAGGGATTAAGTCAGTTAGGGCATAGAATTACAGGCCAACTTTTTGTTAGTGCTTATTTCCCCCACCCCTCCCTCAGCTTCTACCCACCCTAGGCATAATCCTTGATTTATAGCCTCCTAAATTAGTTAAAGGGAAAAGGTGTGATCTTACTGACTTTCAGATTTAACAGATTTCCTTATCAGCAAGTTATTAGGCTTTAGGAGTAAATTAAGTCCTTGCAGTTCACCTTGAAGTGAACACTAAAAGTCTCTTATACTTATTAGGTATAATTATATTGGTTCAAATATCCCTATTCCCCTAGCAATTTGAAACAGCTGAACAACTTTAAAAAGCTAAAATCTTTAAATCTAGGATGCAGACTACAGTCCAGCAGTGAGATGGGGACTATCCATTGTTTTGCACTGAGTGATTTTCTCCCAGTTGCTGAGAGGTCATATATATGCACTAGGAGCAAAGAGCTCTTTGCTCTTAAGAATGAGTCCGATCTTTGGAGGCTAGAGTAGCAGACTTGGAGGAGCTGAGGCAGACAAAGATGTATATAGATGAGACCAACAGGGATATAGTAAAGAAGTCCCACCTCTAGTCTGATAGCCTCTCTGCTGCCATGGAGGAGAAAGGTCATGTGAAAGGAAAGTGTCACCTTGGTGTGGCAGGAAGTGATCCTGTAGCTTGCACCTATCCTCCAGCTGAGGTAATACCCTCTCACACTGAGGATATATCTCCAGGGCCATATGGCCATGGGGGATAGGTTAGGATGGCCGTTATAGCTGATGATTCAATCATTAGGTGGGCATGAGGGTCTCATGGTTACCTGCCTGTCTGCTGTGAAGGTAGCGGACCTCATTTACCACCTATATAAGGTATTAGACAGTGCTGGGTAGAAGCCTGCTGTCTTGATACTTGTTGGTACCAATGGCATAAGAAAGTGCGGGAGGGAGGTTCTGGAAACCAAATTTAGGCTTTTAGGTAGAAAGTTGAAATCCAGAACTTCCAGGGTAGAATTCTCAGAAATGCTTCCTGTTCCACATGCAGGACCCAAGAGGTAGGCAGAGCTCTGGAGTCTCAATGCATGGATGAGACAATGTTGCAAGGAAGAGGATTTCAGATTTGTTAAGAACTGGTTAACATTCTGGGAAAGGAGGGGCTTTTCCAAAAGGAAGGGCTCCATCTTAATCAGGGTAGATCCAGGCTGGTGGCATTAACTTTTTAAAAGGAGATAGAGCAGCTTTTAAACTAGATTATGGGGGAAAGCTGACAGTCTCCCAAGAGCACATGGTTCAGAATGATGTATCTTTTAACAATACTAGCAAAACAGAGAAGTACTAGCCAGTTAAATGCAATAAGGTAGGCAAGGAGAATTGCTATGGAAGCAAAAGTGCATAATAAAAACTTTTTCAAGTACATTTGTAGCAAAACACCAGTGAGAGAGTCACTTGGACCCTTAGATGATAGAGGGGTAAAGGGGGCGCTAAGAGAGAACATGGCCATAGCGGAGAGAATGAATGAATTCTTTGCTTCAGTGTTTACTGAAGAAGATGTAGGAAACTTACCCATGCTAGAAATAATATTCAAAAATGATGTTTCAGAGGAATTGAAATGAATCTTGATAAATTGAGAAGATATAATATAGGTATTTGATAAACTAAAGAGAAGCAAATCACCTGGAATGGATGGAATACATCCCAAGGTGCTGAAAGAACTAAAAAATGAACCTCAGATCTACTATTAGTAATTTGTAAACTATCATCATAATCGTCTATAGTACCTGAAGATTGAAGAGTGGCCAATGTAATGCTAATTTTTAAAAAGGGTTGCGGCGTGATCTGGGAAACTATAGACCAGTGAGTCTGATGTCAGTACCAGGCAAAATGGTAAAAACCATTATAAATAACAAAATTGCTGAAGATATAGATAGGAATGTCTTGTCTTACTAATCTCTTTTTTTTTTTTAAGGTGTGAATAAAACAGGTAGATAAAGGTGAACCAATTGATGTGGAGCATGATTCAGATAGGGGCGCATCTGGGCTGCCTGGATGGCCCCAAGCAAGATGAGCCCATTTGGACCCGCTTTTGGACCGTGGGAACAAAATATTCCTATAGTAACCAGAATTGGGCCCGAGAACATCCTGGCGTGCCCCTGCCACCTGCGGGGTCGTCCTCCACACAGGTACCCCTGACTCCCGTGTCCTTGGCCCCCCTTTTCCCCACTGGTCAACCCAAGGCTGGCCTGCCATGGCCTGGATTGGGCAGCAGGAACCCATGGTCCCAGCAGGATGTACAGGGTCGTGACCTGAATCGGCCCTGTATGTCCTGCCGGGCTGGCCTGCCCCTGATGCGCCCCCTCCCATCCCTCACCGGCTCTCCCTATCCTGATTCATAGGACATACAGGGAGAACCAGCGGGGGAATTGGGCTCCGCAACCCGTATTTCAGAATCAGGCCCATAGTGTATCTGGATTTTCAGAAAGCCTTTGACAAGGTCTCTCATGAGAGGTGATTGGGGAAATTACAGAGTCATAGGATAAGTGTACTGTTATGAATTATGAAATGATTCTTTATCTTTATTTGTTTCTTTATATACCGCCCACACCATGGGTACCAGAGCGGTTTACAATAGGCAAACACAGGGGTTAGATCGAGGTCACTGCAGGAGAAAGAGGGATAGAAGAAACAGAACTCCATTGGTATAATAGGAAAGGGACAGAAGTAAAGAGAATGCAAAAAAGTAGGCTGAGAAAAAAAAAACAGATAGACTGACAAACAGACAAACTGGTGCAGACAAGACATAATGAACGGGCTTAAGGAGGGGCTGTGGGGGTGGAGGGAGGGGGTGGGAGGTCGTAGGCTGCACAGAAGAGGTGGGTTTTTAATCCGGTTTTGAATTTGGTAAATGATAGCTCAAGGCGGAGGGCGGGGGGAGTGAGTTCCAGAGCCTGGGGCCAAAGAAGAAGAAGGCGGATGAACGGGTAGATTCAAGATGGGCAGAAGTGGGAGAAGGGAGAAACATGCGATTAGCATGGATGGAACGGAGAGAACGTTGGGGGACATGAAGACGAACTAAGTTGGAGAGATAGTGGGGGACACCGGTGTATAAGACCCTATGAACAAAGGTGAAGACTTTGAACTGAATTCGATAGGGAATGGGAAGCCAGTGGAGACCAGTAAGAAGGGGAATATCGTGGTCATAATGGGAAGCATGCATGATAAGCCGAGCTGCGGTGTTTTGGATGAGCTGCAGCCTTTGTACTTGATATTGGGGAAGTCCGGCAAAACAGATGTTACAATAGTCTAAGCAAGAAAGAGTGAGAGAAAGGAGCAAGGTGGTCAGTGAGGAGACAGGGAGAAAGGGACGGATGGCATGCAGCTGTCTAAGAGAGAAGAAGGTGCAACACCAAAGAAGCACAAATCACGCTGAACACAAAGGAAACAGTCACAGGCGTGAATGACAAGGAAAGACAGAGTCCTTTATTGAACCAACGGCCGCCCGACACAGGCCGTGTTTCATACCCTTCGTCAGGGGCTAGCCAGGCAAGAAAACTCTGTTGTGATTCATAAACCAAGTGTCACTTCACACTGTTTGTGCAAACATTTAGATTATATGCTAATGCTTAGAAGAACTGCCGTCAATGCTCTGCGCGTCAACTGAGCATTGACGGCAGTTCTTCTGAGCATTAGCATATAATCTAAATGTTTGCACAAACAGTGTGAAGTGACACTTGGTTTATGAATCACAACAGAGTTTTCTTGCCTGGCTAGCCCCTGATGAAGGGTACGAAACACGGCCTGTAAGAGAGAAGAAGGAGCATTGAACTACAGAAGAAATATGTTTGTGGAAGGACAGAGCCGAATCCAGGATAACCCCTAGGTAGCGTAGAGAGGGGACAACAGGGATGGGAGAGGAAGAGAGTAGAGGGGAGACAGAGGGAATGGGCACACCGAGAGTAAAAGATAGTAAACAGAGAGTAGGCCTAAATGGCCAGTTTTCTCAATGGAGAAAGGAAATAGTGGAGTACCCCAGCCATCTATGCTAGGCCCGGTGCTTTTTAACATATTTATAAATAACCTGGAAATGGGACTAACAAGTGAAGTGATCAGATTTGCAGATGACACAATATTATTCAAAGTTGTTTAATCAGAAGAGAATTGTGAAAAATTACAACAGGACCCTGAAAAATTGGGAAACTGGGCAACCAAATGGCAGGTGACATTTAATGTGAACAAGTGCATAGTTATGCGCTTAGGGAAGAAGAACCCAAACTACGGTTACACAATGCAAGGTTCCACATTAAGAACCAACACCCAGGAAAAGGATTTAGGCATCATTGTGGATAATATGTTGAAACCCTCCGTCCAGTGTGTGGCGGCAGCCAAGAAACCAAATAGAATGCTAGGAATCATGAAGAAAGGAATGGAGAATAAACCAAAGGATATTATAATGCCTCTGTACCGCTCCATGGTGCAACTGCATCTTGAATATTGTGTGCAATTCTGATCGCCATAACTTAAAAAGGATATAGTATAATTGGAAAAGGTACAGAGAAGAGTGACCAAAATGGTAACGAGGATGGAAGGATATTGCTATGAGAAAAGGCTTAAAAAGTTAGAGCTCTTCAACTTGGAAAAGAGACGGCTGAGGGGAGATATGATAGAGGTCTATGAATGGAGTGGAACAGGTAAATGTAGATCGATTGTTTACACCATCAAATTGTAGAAAGACTAGGGGACATACAATGAAGCTATAGTGTAACCCATTTAAGACTAATAAGAGAAATTTTTTTTTCACTCAACGCCTAATCAAACTCTGGAATTCATTACCCAAGGATGTAGTAAAAACTAGTAGTGTAGCTGGATTTAAAAGAAAAGTCTATAAACCATTAGTGGACCGAGGAAATCCACTGCTTACCCATGGAACTAGCAGCATGGAATCTGTGTACCTTTTCAGAACCTGATAGGTATGTGTGACCTGAATTTGCCACTGTTGGAAAGAGGCACTGGGCTTTATGGACCCATGGTCTCACCCAGTATGGCATATCTTATGTTCTTATGATTACTTTCAACCAGAAGAGTGTCATTTCTTTACACTGCCAGTCCCAGGTTCATTAGTTCATGCATTGGTTCTTAATGTGTTGTTAACTTCCTTGGAGTAATGCAGCTTGCAAAGTTTATTGTAAGCTGCATTATTCTATTTGCATTATAATAAACTGTTGTATCTGCATTTATGTTTTAATGCACATCGGGCCTTTACAGTATGTCAGGGCAAAACTATGTACAATGAAATCAACTAACAAAATTTATAGCCTTTTAACATGCAGCTCAGTAATAAGCCCCTAAGTTTTGTACCTGAGGCAACAGAGGATGAAGTGACGTGCCCCTTGCTTGCAGTTCGTCTGTGATGGTATCTGTGCATTGTTAAAGAAGGTCCAGAGTTAAGGACGTCATTAATTAGCTGAAATATATTGTACTATATGAGCGCAGACATTCTTTAGTCCATTAATCAGTGGCACTTTACCCCTTCACCAAAGCATCTCACAGAATCTGCAGTTACATCTAGTAGTCTGCACTGATTAATCTGTTCATCAAAGACAAAATCGCATATCTTTTGTGGAGACAATGCATCTTAGGTGTTTGGAGTTTTTGAATTGGCTGCCAGAGCTGTAGAAGTGGAACTCAGCAGGTGCTCTTTCAAAATAAAAGATTCAGAAAATCCACCTACAGTATACTGCAGATGAGAGAATATTCCTTCCCGGTCACACATTTCACGTTTTCTAATGCTGTCAGTTTTTAACATTTCTGAAACTATAGGCAATGACAATGAACAACTAGGCTACATTTTGTTTTCAAGCTACAAGTACAAGGTTTCGTGCCAATTGAATAGAAAAAAAAAGCTAGGTAGGTGAAAAGAAAATCTAAGATCAAGGAGGGTCCTCACTTGATAGGGAAAATGAGCAAACTAGGTAGGTTTGATGGTCTTTGGCTGCCATCATATCATGTGTTCCTACAGAGATGTTTTATTACGTTTTAAACATCGGGCGTGGAGTGATATAGGAGGCTCCCATTATCCTTGCAGATAGGAATGTGAATGGGCCAGTCTGGTGACTGAGGGATGTGGGTTTGACTCACAGCTCAGTTCTTCTGCTTTCACTTCAGTGGGAACTGGGAATACTGTGGAGGCAAAATTCACAGCAGCCAGAGGAGAGAGAGAGAGGAAATCATAGGCATCGTGCAACACCGACATCTAATGGTTGGACTTGGAGTCTATGATTGAAGTAGGTCAGAAGGAGCCCTGGTGCTTGACCCTTGTCTGACGGCTGTTGCTGCAAAAGCGAGACTTGTTGAGAGGAGAAATAAAATAGGAGGACCCCTTTGCCCCCCAGAGAGTTGCAAATGAAGGTTTATAGCATCAAATCCAACTCTTGGTTTTGATTGTATTGGAAGCCTAAAGGAACACAGGGAAACTGCTAGGTAAAAAAAGAAAGAAAGAAAGAAAGAGGACATTAAGCGAAATTTCTCTACATGACATGAATAAAAATATCAAGCTTGTATTATCTTCATAAAACTTTCCAAATAACATCCTTTCAAGTTGTGCTCATTAAGACATCCTAGTAACTCTTTCCTAGATATGTCTGTGCTGTTGTTATACAATCTAAGAGAGAGTCCATAAGGACATGCCACTAATGGAGCTCTATCACGCCTCATCTCATGCTATTTCCAACACAATGCTCCACCAATAATCTTGTGCTTCACAGATAATGCTTAATATATCTCTGCTATTTTTATAACTAGTTATTGCAATATTTTTTGTAAAAGGAACACAGATGAAGCCATCATAAAAGCAGCAAATTACTATTAAGGCAAGATGTGAAAGAATATATTATTGATGCTCTTTCTCTACTTTATTTTATCTTTCTGGCAATATGTCAGGTTTATATCATGCTTCTCTGGTTGCTGAAAAGTTCCAGAGCAAGAAAATTACATTTTCAACATGAAACTTTCAATATGCTTAAATAATTCACTTCAGCTGAATATATATATCTTGGTTCTTGACTTGTCTCCAGTCTTTGTCTCCTTCAAGACATGAAGATTTAAGCTGCAGCCAAAAACCAAGGGGCCCTCTTAGTAACGTGTGCTAAGCTCTTAGCGCAGAATTAGCATGTGCTGTTAGTGCACGATTGCTAGAACCATTCCCATGCTGATGTGAGAGTTCATGTGCACTAATTCATGGGCTAAATGAATAGCTTGTTATGGGAGGGGAATGGAAATTGTACATTGCCCACGCTATCTGCAACTGCATTTACCACACGGTAAAGTACTTTGCTATACGGTACCTATATGGTAACATGATGGGAATGACCCCAGCATTTGGAGCACAGGTTCTGCACTTATCATGTGTTAATTTTTGCATTTAATGTGTGGCAAGTGAAAAACCCTATTGCGCTTTAGTGAAAGGAACTCTAAGGGGTTTAGTAAAAATGGGCTTTTTTCTAGTCTATGAGGGCCCTTTTAAAAGTCTTAGTCATGATTTGGGTATCCAAAAATGTGCACATGAATGTCAAAATCACAGAGACATCCTCAGACAGGGTTGGTGCGACCATTGGGTAAATTAAGTGGCTGCCTAGAGTGCCAATAGTCTGGGGCACCCCACTGCTACCGCTACTGCCCCACTCCAGGACCTGCTGCGGTGGCAATGGTCATAAACTGCCCACAGCGCTTACCTTCAACCCCTGATAGTGCAATAGAAACATCCTTGCAGTTTCTCCAGGGCCTGATGCTGACTTCCTGTTTGCAAATAGGAAGTCAGTATCAAGTCACGGTGGGGATGTGAGTCAAACAGCCTCGCAGCACTGGAGGTTGAAAGTAAGTGATGTGGGGCTTTTTCTGACCATTGCCACCACTACAGCTCCCAAAGAGAGGCAGCAGCCATGGGGGGGTGGGGGGGAGGCGGGGGGAGGTTGGGGGAGGCTCTTGCTGGGGACAGAAGAGGGGAAATAGCGGGGATGGACATCCCAATGGGACGTCCATCCCTGCTATTCGCAGTACAGAATAGACCCCTAGGTGTTTCTATTTTAGATTTTCTTTTTATGTTTTGTTAAAGGTGACTCAGTTATAAATGTACTGAATTATGAATACTCTACAGTATATATGAAATATGCACAGATGGATAGTAACTGAAATTGAAGTTTTGATATTCCATGCTACAGCGCACAGGTTTCAGAATTGTGTTAGTTCAAATCTTTTGGTGTCTATTTTCCTCAATATTAATCTTACAAAGGACTGGTTTGATATTGAGCCTTGAATTTCCTCAGGTTTCCTTCAGTATATTATTCATAAATTGAAAGCATAGGAGAATTCATTGAAGATCAAGGAGTTTGCAAAAGCATTCACTGATCAGAGCCTGAATAAAAAAACAGGCAAATCCTACAAGTTTAAACTGTGCTGTTGTGGGTTTATAAAATTAGTGGAAAAGTAATCCCAGAGCCACCACAGTTGCATAGCCTTAAAAATCATTCAACACTACTAAGGGAAATGATTTCAAACTAACAAACTTGAAAAAATGAACAGGCTGCAACTATACTAGGATATATTTAAAATATGTTTCAAATGAAGAGGGAAGGTCAACTAAGACTGAAGAAAAAAAATTTTGATTGGGAGAGAAGATTTAATTAATTGCTTCATTGGGTGATTTAATTTTGATCTAAGCAAACAAACTTGGTGGGGAATTTTAGAAGATCCGTCCAAGTGCAATCTGAGATGTCTAAACAAGAACATCTGAAAAAAATGCAGGCACAGATTTCACAAACCTGTACATGCCTGATATGGATGTCTAGGAAGGCGTCTACCTAGACATCCCCAGAGCAGTATTACAGGGCCCAGATATCTAGTATAGGCTAATGGTTAGAGTAGCTGGCTAGGAACAAGGTTCAAATCCCTCTTTTGTTGTCATTGACATTGTGATGAGTACTGAGGATGAGTGAGTGCATTCTTCTCTACACGCTCTGGATGTTTTTCAGCTAAAATGAGCACTATTCAGATAAGTGATGTTTCTGTGATCAGACGGGGACGTCCTGGTCCCTGGGAACACCCTAACCATGGCTCTAGGTTCATGGGAATGTCCTGGCAATGTCCTGGCACTATAAAAATGTTCAATAGTAGTAGTAGTAGTAGGTCCTCAGAGCTGACTTCTAAAATTGCTCTGGAGACATCTCTAGGCCCATTTTTGGATGTCCAAAGCACGAATAAGGCTTCTAAAATGACCCCCTAATTTTTCCCACCACCACAGGCAGCAGAACTCAATGGATATCACTCCATTCAAAAAATTCAAAATAACTTTTAAAATGAACTCCTTTAAAAAAAATTAAATATCAGACTCACCGAATACAGATGCTGCTTTAAGAAATGCTTCTTGAAGTACCATGAACACAGCATTGTCAGATACAGTATGTGTATATTGATAGATGGATAGATATAGATATGTAGAGGCGTTAAGGTTGGAATGTGCTGTGGTGCATATGGGATAGTTAAAGTGAGCAGTGTAGTATGTGTCACTTAATGAAAAGGATCATATATATATATATAATCCCCCATACTGACATTTTTATATATATATATATATATATATATGTCAGTATGGGGGCATGGCCAATATGTCGGCATAGTGCTGGAACTCTGCATTTGCCTGCTCTATGCCTAAGTGGAAAGGAAAGGAAAGGAAAGGAAAGGCTGGGTAGAAGACCTTGACTCCCAGGCCCTCTCCAGCTGTAAGACAGATGACAGATGGATCTTTTTGTAGGAGCACAGCTGGATACTGAATCTGGTTGAGTCCGGTTTTTTCGATGCCAAGACTGGAGGGTCTGACACCACCTTCAGGCACTGATGTTTCACTCTCCCCAGATGCGCGGACCCTGCTTCCCTGCCCACAGAGAGACATGCAACCAAAGGATACCTCTGGGGACCCGTCGTCGGAAGTTGGCATTATCGGTGTTCCTGTTGCAGATGGGACCAGCTTCTCTTGGAAACAGAGACCCATGGTTAACAAAAGCAAATGCTGCAAGCTCAGGGGGAAACCAGAAGAGTGCTACTGCTGAAGAGAGGGACCACGGCTCAGGCTTCAGATTTGGCAACTTTTTTTTCTATGCAGTTTCTCTCCCTTGACTAGGCCCAAAATATTCACTCTTGAGGCCATTTTGGGATGCTATTGGTTATCTTTTGGAGAATATTTCCAAACAAACAATCAACGGCACACAAAGAGCAGAATACAAAGATCACCGTGGAAGGAACAATTTATTAAAAACAAAGAGGTCAGCCCGACACATGTTTCGGCCAGGGGCCTTCTTCAGGGGAACAACAACCTCAGCTGTTATTTCACAGCATAAAACTTTGTGAGTGTTTGCTTCGTAACAGTTTTTGCTTCATATCAGTGCAAACAAATCCTTTCTAAAGTGCCAAACCGCAGGTCTGTTTAAAGCAAATTCTGAAGTTACTGGGTCCGTTAAAACAGTTTCTCAGGACCATGTGGTCAAGATTTCATCATTGTCTGAAGTTAATGCTGCTTTAATTAAGGAAAATGTGACTGTGACATTTAAGCTAGAATTGACGTTCCTTTCTCACCTACTGTAGCCTCTTTGGTTTATTGTACTCCGCCCTGATGCGTTTGCCTGGGCGGTTAATCAAGTAATGGAATAAAGTAAAGTAAAGCAAAGCTTTTGAAAATGTAACCAGGGCAGCAAATCTGAGAGTTTTGAATTTCCCAAAAGCCACAGTTGTTTCTGCTATGGCAATGTTTAAGCATCAACCGATAGAGGTTCTTCTTGCTCAAAAGGACTTAATACCCCCTATTTCAAGGGCATATTATCTTCCTTCTGTTAAAAAAGTACCATTTAATGATGTTTCCGGCATAGATGTCCTTAAGATAACTACTCTTTTGGAGACATCAATATAGAGACGTATACTTCTGCAGCTTTACGAATAACGTGTGCTTTGACTACTGATCGAGAATGGATCTCAGAATGCATTATAAGAAGGGATCTGTAATGTTTTGTGGTTTCTCTATATCTACGTTTCCTGACCAAGCGAGGGAAAAGAGATGGCGATAGTTTCTTTTGTTGAGACCTGAAGTACTGCAGCTGGGTGCCTTATTCTACCTGAAATTTCCCTATAAATGTTTAATTACCTGTAAATCTTTTAAATATGCATTTTTTCAGCCAAAAAAGTCAGCATCTTTCATAAATTCCACCTTGACAACAATTCCCCTGCTACCCCACGTGGTGGTAACAGTCCACGCATTTGTTTTATGACCATCAGGTCAGTACTATCCAAGCTCATTGCTTGATTCTTTTTATCTGTTTTCTACATGGTCTTTTTTCTGAGTCTGTTCCCCCTAATAATGGTCAGCTTGTAGGAGATCCGTAGAGTGTTCTCTTTTTCTTTGTTAAATATTTTCTTTTTGAATAATGAAGTTTATCTTGATTGCAAACTTATTGAAATTCATAATAAAAAAACAACCAAGTCAATATTCAAAAAGCAGAAAGAAACCATTATACCTTCCATGGCGTGCCAAACTGCTTTAAAAAAACATTCAGGGGCGTTCTAGCATTAGAGATATTTTGAGCTATATGCACTATGTAGCGCTATACTGAGGGTATACAAATTATGTCCTCAAGGACTGCACACACAGGGCCGGCCCGTCCATTGAGCAAGAATGTTTTTTGCACAGGGCCCCACGTTTCAGGGGGCCCCACGCAAAAAACATCTTGCATCAGCCCAGCTAGGTTAAAAAAACGCAAACCGGCTGCTGCTGCTGCTGCCGCCATGGCAGCGGCAGAATCGACCATCCCGTGGGGCCCCCCTGCCCTGCAGAGTTCTCCATGCAGTCTCAGCGTTGGCCGTCAGAGCCGCGCGAAGAGAGAGCTTCTCCTCTTGCGGCTCTGTTAATCCCGCAGCGGGATTAACAGAGCCGCGAGAAAGGGAAACTCTCCCTTCGCGCGGCTCTGAAAGCCCGCGATGAGGGAGCTGAGGCTGCATGGAGGACTCTGCAGGGCAGGGGAGCCCCCGCGGGATGGTCAATTCTGCTGCTGCCACGGCGGCAGCGGCAGCAGCAGCCGGTTTGAGGTTTTTTTTAACCTAGCTGGGCTGATGGGGGGGAGGGGGTTAGGACTGGTAATGGGCTATGGGGGAGAGGGGGTTAGGACTGGTAATGGGCTATGGGGGGGCTAAGACTACAAGTGGGCTGATGGGGGGTTAGGACTGGTAATGGGCTATCGGGGGGTTAGGACTGGTAATGGGCTATGGGGGGAGGGGGTTAGGACTGGTAATGGGCTATGGGGGGGCCAAGACTACAAGTGGGCTGATGGGGGGGTTAGGACTGGAAGTTGGCTGATGGGGGGTTAGGACTGGTAATGGGCTATGGGGGGGCTTGGAGTGGTAATGGGCTGGGGGGTTGCTAGGACTGGAAATGGGCTGAGTGGGGGGGGCTAGGACAGGAAATGGGCTGATGGAGGGGATAGGATAGGACTGGAAATGGGATGTTGGGGGTGCTAAGATTGGAAATGGGCTGTGGTGGGGGCTTGAATTGAAATGGACTCATGGGGGGGGGCGGAGCCTGATGTCCAGCGGGTAAGACGCTTCGCGCTGAAGCTCCCGAGAGGCCTACTCAGAATCCTGACTTAATACCTATACAAACTTAATATTTTGCTCCGAACTTACCGGGGTACCTCGGGGGGATGGCGGCCCATAAACCAGCGCGCTTGGACTTCGGGTCTCCTTCTTCTTCACACGGAAAACGCTCCAAAACAGAGGTGTCTTCCCCACAGAAGATGGTTCCACTTCGTGAAAACCCCGAAATGCACCTGGAGATTTTAGAGGAAATACGCGGTGTGAAGGAACTGGTGCAGTCCAACGGAGAAGCGCTTCGAGCCCTGCGAGAAGACTTCGGAGTGCTCCAGGACCGACTTGAAAGTCTTTCACTACGGCAGGACAATATGGCGGGGGTCCTCGACTCGCACGCGGTGCGCTTGGGCAACCTGGACAAGGCTGAGCGCCAGATACAGAATCTTCAAAAAGAGTTAGAAGATAGCAATAATCGAGCCCGTCGCAACAATGTGAGGCTCATTGGAATACCGGAGGGGGCGGAAGCAGGAGATATAAGAGAATTCCTGCTCAAAACTCTTCCCTCCTTGCTGAAGATCACTTTTCATAGAGATCTGGAAATCGATCGAGCACATCGTGTTCCTACCCACATGGCGCTCAACCGAACGACCCCCCGGCCTATTATCTTTCGATTACTACGATATCAACAAGTGGAACAAATTTTAAATGCTGCCCGGGCGAATCATCATCTGGAATTTGAAGGTCATAAAGTCTCCTTCTTCCCTGATTTGGCAAAGCCCACAGTTGACCGTCGGAAGAGACTCCTTGCTTTTCGCCCTCGACTTCAACAGCTACAGGCTCGCTTTGGCCTGTTGTATCCAGCGAAGCTCCGAGTGACTCTCCACAACCAAACTAGGACATTCGAAGATCCTGATCTACTATCGACATTTTTAGACTCCAAAGAAGCAGAGCAGATGCGCTAAATCCAACATCCTGGACTTATTATCTGCCGGCTCTGTCCGCCATTTTGAAGGGCCCGACGCGGTGGTCATAGCCAAGCACAGAGTCTACCTGGACTTTCTTTCTTTCTTTATATGACTTTTTTTGGTCTCCTATCCCTCCATGATGTGTGCCTCGGTCGGATTCGGAGCACGCACAATTATACAGGTTATATGTTTTCAATTTTGGCCTTCTCTGGGGCTTCTCCCCGCAGACACATGGTCGCCAGTAATTTCTGGGGTTCTGCTTCTTCTCTACCGCACCGCTGTTTTTCTTTTTTAATATGGGGCGCTTCACTGTATTGCATTAGCTTATTTTCTTTCATGTCATGTGTACAGCCAGATACAGTTAATATGAGGGACATTGTGAAATTATGTGCGCTATCATGCTCAGAATTTTTAACCTTTCTGAATGGCCTTATGTAAGATCTTATCACTTAATGTAAAAGGCATCAATAGTCCAATCAAAAGAAAGAAAATCCTTAGCTATCTTAGCCATGAGCATGCTGATTTAGTGTTTCTCCAGGAAACGCATCTAAACTCTGCTGAAACACTGAAACTCAATGCTAAACCTTACATGGTGGCTGCCTATTCCCCCGCCGTTTCCAAACGATGTGGGGTAGCCATTCTGGTTAAGAAGTCTTTGCAAGCTACTGTAATGGATACTAGCTCTGATAAGGAGGGTAGATGGGCCCGTGTACATCTTAAGGTTGGAGATAGTGAATTCACGTGTATTTGTATTTATGCCCCGAATGTGGACAACCCTGCTTACTATGCAAGTGTTGCGCAGTTGGCACAGGCCTCTGCCAATACTCCATTAATACTTGGTGGCGATTTCAACCAAGTGCTAGACCCTTTGATAGATAGACAACCGCCTAGAACGAGTAGTCCACCCAAGAGTCTTGCTACCCTTACAGCTCTGATGCAAGATCTTGCGTTAGTAGATATATGGAGGTTGCTTCACCCCTCCGACTTAGAGTTTACCTTTTTTTCTGCCCCCCATCACTCACAATCTAGAATAGATTTCTTTCTCATTTCCAAAGCACTGATTTCTCAAGTGGACACGGCTAGGACTCATCCTCTCCATATTTCAGACCATGCTGCCATATCTTTATCATTACATGTCACTACGCGAGACGATTCTCCCCGAGCTTGGTTTTTTTGATAGATCCCTACTAGATCAAAAAGATTTTCAGGTTGATATAAAGGCCGCTATCCAAGATTATTTTCATTTTAACTCACCCCATGACACAGCGAGCTGGGCCTGGTGGGAGGGTTTTAAGGCATCTATCCGTGCAACTATAACCAGCTATCAAATTCGACAGGGGAAACAAAGAAAGCAACACTTACTGATTCTAGAGCAACAGATACAAGCTGGGGAGCGTCTCCTCACGTCCCGTACTGACCCATGTATTTTACTCCGTTTACAACGCCTGCGTTTTCAATACAATCAGCTTTTGTATACTGCTGCTGCTAAAACTATTGAATCACAACAAGGGATATATTACCGGGAAAATAACCGTGCTGGTAAATTGTTAGCAAATGCCCTGAAAGGTCAAAAAGAAGCCAAGCGTGTTACCGCTCTCCGTAATCCGTCGGGGGGGGGGGGGGCTTGGTCACTAAAGATACATAAATCTTAGAACACATTCGTGATTTTTATACTCGGCTTTATCAATCTGAATGTGATTTTGAGCCAGATGTATTTGAACGATTACTTTCAGGGGTACAAAGACCGACCCTATCTGACGAAGATAGAGAGGCCATGGACAAACCATTCACTTTAGCAGAAATTCATTCTGCTATCAAGAGATGTGCCACAGGTCGAGCTGCAGGCCCAGACGGTCTCCCTGCTGAATTCTACAAAACCTTTCACGCTGACTTAGCTCCAGTTTTGAAACTCTATTTTTCTGCTCTGGCCGAAGAGGGATCTCCTTCTGGGTCCTTTTCAATAGCAAATGTAGTAGTTTTTGAGAAAGAGGGGAGAGACCCACAACTAACAGCTAATTATCGTCCAATTTCCCTCCTAAACGCGGACTATAAAATATTTGCCACTATTCTCTCCACCCGGCTCTCTGATAGGATGTCTACCTTAATACACCCAGATCAATGCGGTTTCATTCCCGGTAGATCAACTGCTGACAATGCTCGGACTCTATGTCATGTACTGACTACCGCAGTTAATCTTGATCGCCCATTTGTTGGCCTCTCACTTGATGCTGAGAAGGCCTTTGATCGCTTAGAATGGCCCTTCCTGTTTGCAACCCTCCGCTGGTACGGATTCGGAGAAGGTTTTCTCCGTTGTCTCCGCACCATGTATGCACAGCCTACAGCCAGTATCTGTGCTAATGCTTTAAAGTCTCAGCCATTTCCCCTTCAACGCGGTACTCGCCAGGGATGCCCACTGTCTCCACTTCTTTTCGATCTTGCACTTGAACCCTTAGCTTTACTAATCCGGCAATCGGAGGAGATTCATGGAGTCCCCTTCTCTCATAGGGAAATCAAAATTTCAGCATATGCTGATGACCTTATGCTCTTTGTCTCTCTAGACTCAGTGCCGGCTGTCCTAGAGCAAATTGGTAAATATTCACAACTTTCGGGTTATAAGATAAATTGGACCAAGTCGGTAGCCTTTCCACTAAATCCTCTGCTTCATCAGGCAGATATGCAACCCTTTCCCTTTTTATGGCAACCTCGCATGGTCAAATATCTTGGGGTTCACTACTGCTCTCCTTTGGAAGACACTATATCCTTTAATGCCAAAGACTTAACCTCTAAGGTCCGGGCGCTTACTCACCGTTGGACTCCTTTAACACTTACCTGGTGGGGTCGCCTAGAAACCATAAAAATGATGATTGTTCCTAAAGTGAATTATATTTTAGAAATGTTGCCCTGTCTCCTACCTCGACGTACATATAAAGATATAGAGGGCCTTCTGACTAGATACTTATGGCAAAACAAGACACCTAGGATAGCGAAACATAAGCTGCAAGCAGATAAGGAAAATGGGGGTGTCAGATTCCCTGATTTCCTGAAATACCATCAATCTTTTCTTCTCAAACAAGGCGCTCGTTGGCTGGAAGATCTAGCACCGAGTAGACCTGTGTGGCTAGACATAGAGGAGGACCTTTGCAAACCGATTCCTCTTACTTATCTCCCTGGTATGACTCTCCCATCAGACTCCCACTACCCACCAATGCTTTTAGACACTTTAGGTGCCTTTAATACTCTTATGCAATCTCTAGACTCCCGACTCTGTCCGCTAGACAGGCTCCCGCTTTGGTACAATACTCGATTTCAAATACAAAATAAACCGATGGCGTGGAGCCCCTGGTACACTAGGGGCATTTGGATCCCTAACCAGTTGTTCCATGATGGTCGCTGGAAAACTTTTAGCGAATTGCGAATTGAATTTGGTCTCCCAGCGAAACACTACTTTCAGTTGGTGCAACTTCAGCATTGTCTTCGGAGTGCTAAGGTGCTCCCGCCATCGGAATCCCCTACCCAAGGATTGTCGGAGACTATCCGATCTATCGGGAGTTCACCGGGTATAGCATCTAACTTTTACAAAACCTTATGTAATGCCATAAATAGAGGTACCCCTATAGCACAGAAAGCATGGGAGCGAGAATTGCATGTAACCTTGACCCCGGAGCAATGGAGCCTCGTCTGGAGTAGAGTGACACGGGTTTCCCGATCCGCCTCACTCACTCAGACACTCTTCTTTCTAGCCCACCGGTGTTTCTATACTCCTGACAGATTAGCCAAATGGAACACCACTCAGGGCAATAGCTGTTGGACATGCCATGCGGCCATTGGTTCACTACCTCATGTTATGTATGAATGCCCCGCACTACAGTATTACTGGCATCGGGTCTGGGGTCGTATCCAATCTATTTTGCACTTCCAAGAGCCCCTTTCTTGGAGGATAGTGGGACTCCGCTCAGCTGCAGGGATCCCCTCTCTTCCAAAAACGGCTTACTTCCTTTTAGACTTTATGCTGGGCATTGCTATTTCCCTAATTACGAAATATTGGAAAAATAGCTCCCATCTGAGCCCCAATGAATGGTGGAATCATGTTTGTCTCTACAGTAAATATGAACAAATACCTCGTAAGCTTACTTCTTCCGTTCAGACTCCTCATCATCTGTCTAAATGGAAGATGCTCAATGACTATGTTCACACTGCTAAATGTTCTCATCTGACTGTTTAAATTTGTATAAATTTCTGTCCCATGATCATTCTGTATCGCAGATACTATTTCTGTTCGTTTTGATGTACAACCACTGTTGTTTAGAAGCGCTCACCTGCTGATATTGTCGGCTTAGAGAAGAAGCATGGGGGTGGGGGGTAATAGGGTTTGCTTTTCCTTATTGTATACTTGTTTTGTCTCTTTTGGTGTGTTGTTTCTTTTGTTTGTTGCAAAATGAAAATAAAAGTTTAAAAAAAAAAAAAAGAAATGGACTCATGGAGGGGCTAGAATTGGAAATAGGCTCATGGGGGGGCTTGGATTGGAAATGGGCTGAGTGGAGGGGAGCTAGGATTTGACATGGGCTGATGGAGGGGCTAGGAAAGGACTAGAAATGAGTTGATGGGGGGCTGGGATAGGATTGGAAATGGGCTGATGGTGGGCTAGGACTGGAAATGGGCTGATGCAGGGACTAGAAGGGAGCGGATGCTGGGTGGGGCTGGAACTAGAAGGGAACTGATGTTGGGGGAGGATTAGAATGGGATGGAGCTGGGAGAGTGAAATGGAGAGGGAAAAATATTTTGTGTGGGAGGGAAGACAAATCTACAATTGGCCGGATATTGGGAGAGTAAGTGGGGATTGAGGATGGAGGGATAAAATTTGAGTGGATGAAATAGGAATGAGGAAAGAGCAAAAGGAGAAAGATTAGTATGTTAAAGCAGATGTAGAGAGAGAATGGAAAAAAACTAGAAGAGAGAAGAAAGGACAAATGGACATATAAGGAAGGGGGCGTTCCGGCATCAAGGAAGCAATGACTGTATTGCGCGATAGAGTGCGCCTTGGCTCGTTAACGCACAGTAACCTTAATTTCATGCCAGCACTGTGTTCAAAGAGGTGTAGCCCACTGGTTAATACAGTGACTGCCACTCCAGAGGTCATGGGTTCAATCCATCAGAGGTCTCATCTAATAAGGCTGTTCAAGGCAATTTCTTTTCCTGCCTGTAACCTAGGGAACAAAGAGGCGAACACCATTGGGAATACATGAACTTACCATTGGCAGCAGATCGAAGTTTAAGCTCGATCACTAAAAGCTAAGCAAAGAAATTTTTGATCATTTTGTCTTGATGGAGAGGGTTTTTAAGAGTTATTTATGAAAATTGGTTGCTATGAAAGTGTGGTCGTTGATGTGAAGTCCGTGACAGAGAATCAGAAGTCTCTCTTTCCTGTCCATGAATACTGAGACCACGTTAGCTTCCAAGAGAATATATTGATATATGCATACTTTGTCCATCAAGTTTTTCTAGTCTACATTTGAACAAACTACACTTTCTAAATTGCAATACAGAGTTAGTTGCTTTTATCATGGGTAAAATATAGGGACATGGTCTGCAGAAGCCACAGCTGGGACCTTCTGCCTCTGAACACACTAGCTGTGTGTACTGCACCAAACTGTTGCCAAGGAGGCTGGTCATTCCCTGGGGATACCATGACTGTTTTCAGACAGACCTTGTCTGTTGCACTGCATGCCACCCACCTAATCAGGGCTTTGCCTTGGTCTACTGTGGGCAGATGCCACTTGCCCCTCCACCACCAGCAGCCTTCCCCCACCATGCTGACATGCCCTTATGCCAGTGGTGCTAGTGGTACGCAGTCCCAGGCCATCCAGTGTGCCAGTAGGAAGCTGCCTATGGTGTGGGGTCTGGGGTAGGAGTGCCTACATAGACATCCATGCTTCCCCCTGGCACCGCCTGCCAATGTTATGTGCCCTTTAGGGTACCTGCTGGGTAATGTCCATTGGGGCACTGTGGGACACACACTCGTGGACATGTTTGCCCTTGTTCAGTTGCTGTCTTGCTGATTTTCCGTTTCTGCCTTCCTATGTGGTACCTAGGCATCTGCCTAGCCCACCCTGTGCCCCAGCTGCCCCACTGCATGTCCTGCCTGCAGTCCCCTGTACCCCATTTGCAGCCTCACCATAGTGCCCTTTCGTACTTGGGCACTATGCTGTTGCTGCACATGTAGCACTACTATCATTTTTCTGGGTCTCCCTGCCTTTGCTGTACATTGCTGACTGAAATGGTTTCTCTCTCCTGCGATTGTGTCTCTAACGTGAGGTTTTCAGTCACGGTAATGTTTTGCCCTACATTTTGCAGCGTTAGTGTGCCTGGAGCCTCTCACCGCCCACTCTCCGCCTATTGACCCCTTCTCTCCACCCTCTGGAAAGACTTACTCCACCCTCTGTGTGCCTTAACGCCGCCAGAGACGTTATCGCGCGAAACGTAACATTATCGTGCGATCTTACTTTATCACGCGATAACGTTACGTATCGCACGATAACATCGCCACTGTGATGTTAGTGCTGTTTAGTAAACATACCCCTAAGTTTTTCCAAATATAAATGCCTGTCTTCCTCTCTCTGTGATCTCTTGTATTTCATGAAGGCCTCCCTCTTTTTTTCACTTTTTCAGCTACTTCTTTCGAAAACCATAGTAGTCTCCTTTTCCTTTTCCCAGCTGGCTCCAAACACAAAATCTTCGGATACAACATAAGAAAACCAAAGTCCTTTTCATCACAAGGAACCCAAATTTCATCACTCCTCCTTACTTGAAGGTCCAAGATGCAGAACCTCTGACCAAACCCTCCATCAGATACCTGGGAGTCACACTTGACCAGCGACTAGACATGAAGACCCATATAAGCAATGTAGCAAGAGCCGTATACCATAAAATCCGATCCCTCAGACACCTACGCTCCCTACTTGAACCAGATGACTTCCGGACAGTGTATCAAGCTCTGGTCTTACCACATATAGACTATGCCAATGCAATACTGCATGGTCTACCACAATCCACTTTGCTTCCATTACAGCTAACAATGAACTCAGCAGCACGAGTTCTCCAGGGCGCTGCCATGAGGGAACACATGACACCCACCCTGAAACAATTACACTGGCTCCCTATAAAAGGCAGGATCACATTCAAGACCATACTAATGACCTTCAAGATCATAAACGGACTTGCCCCATCTTCCTTATCCGATCTCATACTGATAATCCCCCCTAATAGATCTAGAAGATCTCATGCCGCCAATAAACTAGTAGTCCCAAAAGAAATGACCAAGTATTGCCAAAGCACAACGAACAGGGCTTTTAAGCTCGCCGCACCTAAATGCTGGAACACCCTTCCATACAGTATCCGTGATATCACCAATCTAACCCAGTTCAGAAAAGCCGTGAAACATTACCTCTTCCTCTTACATTACCCGGATGACAGCACCACTGATCACTCACCATCCAGCTAGGCAAATCTACGCAAATGTCCAATCAATTTGCATTGTACAGATGTAAATAGTTACCCCTGTTTCTTTCCAAGTTCCTATTCCTGTTATTTGTAAACACAAATCAAGTAATTTGAAATGTGTATGTAAAATGTTCCATGTAAACCGCACTGATGGAAAATAGCGCGGTATATAAGAAAATGCAAATAAATAAATAAAATTTACCATTTTAACAAAAAGGTTAGTTGCCTTTAAAATATCCCCTTTCAGTTTTGCCCACTGTTTTTCTACATCCCCCAGCTATTCCCTCCTGTTAATGACTCCTTGAGGTATTGGCCATCTTGGCAAAGTTAGTTTTCCTAATGTCTAAGACCCTCGCTTTTGAATGGATTTTAGCAGCCCTAGTCCTAATACTGAACCACACCATCTGGTGATCACTGGATGTAAAATGATCTCCCACTATAACATCAGAAACACTTTCACCATTTGTAAGCATCAAGTCCAGTATGGCCCCTTCATGTGTGGGTTCTGTTACCAGTTGCCTGAATAGTTCTCCCTGTAGAAAATCCAGGATCTCCTTACTTCTAGATGATACTACAGCAGGAATGTGCCAATCAACATCTGGCATATTGAAATCCCCTATCAGTAGCACTTCCCCTTTCCTTGCAATACTGCGTATGTATTCAATTAACTCTCCGTCCACCTCTTCCTTCTGTGAGGGAGATCTGTATATCACGCCAATGCAAATAGATTTCTCTTTCCCTCTTTCTGCTTTAACCCACAGTGCCTCCTCTCTCCCTTTTAAGCTCTGTAGTTCCAAAGTTTTAATATTATTTTGTACATATAGTGCCACGCCTCCTCCCCTTCTTCCTACCCTGTCCTTTCTGAATAAAGTATAGTCTGGTAAAGTTACATCCCAATCATGGTTTTCTGTGAACCATGTTTCTGTAACTGTCACTAAATCCAAGTCAGCCTCTCCCATTAAAGCTTCAACTTCTGGGATCTTATTTCCCATACTACAGACATTTATACACACTGCTTTCCATATGTTGTTCCTTTTACTCATTTCCATAAAGGTATTTAATGTTTCAGTTACCTGGGGGCTTTCTTCACCCATCCCCATTGAATCTAGTTTAAAGTCCTCTTCAGTAGATTAGCCAGTCTACTACTGAAGACATGCTGAACTTTGTTGGACAGATGGACGCCATCTCTGCTCTGTAACCCTTGGAACAGCATCCCATAGTCCAGGAAACCAAAATGCTCTCAATTACACCATCCACGCAGCCATGCATTCATCTCCAGGATACGAGCTTCTCTGCCTTGGCCTTTACCCTCAACAGGGAGGATTGAATAGAATACCACCTGCACCCTTATCTGCTTCACCCTCTGACCCAGAGCCATGAATTCACTTTTGATATGCTCAGAGGGATACCTGGCAGTATCATTTGTGCCAACATGGATTAGCAACATTGGGTAATAGTCAGTAGGCTTGATGAGTCTCGGCAAACTCTCCATAACATCTCGAATTTTGGCATACCTCTCTGGACATCAAGTCTGGTTGGCAGATGGACACCTCAGTACCCCTCATTAGAGAGTCACCCCGGCAATTTAAATGTGTATGTGTTGCAATTTTACAATGAACATATGTATATGTAGGCATTTACATGTCTATCTCAGCCATTTTGCAATCCCAGACGTGCAGATGCCACTGATTAACTACAGAGGATTTTGTCTACAAGTTATTTCAGTTGGGCAATTTTGGGCTTACACATGCATCTACTATATGAAATGGGTGATATACATGTAGATTTTTGTCCCACCCAGGTGGCGCTCTAAAACAGCCCCAGAACATCTCCTAGGAAAATGTTTTTAGATGGACACACCCGGAGCTAAGACATGTAAATTGTGGCCTTTCCAAAATGGCATTTTGCATGTGGATGTGTCTTGCATGTTTTCTTGCTGCCACATCCATGTAAAAAACGTAATATACTGTTTATAAAATAACCCCCATAAGCACAGATATTTTGCCCCTATGGGGCTAATTTCATGAAAGGCCACCTAGATATATGCACAAATAATACATGTAAATCTACTTATTTCAGTCAAATATGCATGTAAATGGCCATTGCCGTGTACATTTGACACAGTTCCTATTCTGAAAGTACAGTACGTGCATCAGATTGATCGCATGTATTTTCACTGTGGGAGTGTACAGAGGGCAGAATTTGGGTTGAATGTGGTCAGAGCACGAAGTTACATGTATACATTTTAAGAAATTACTTACGCACCTTCTTGACAAATCTGGGTGGAGGCATTTATACTAGTCATAGAGCTGGCATAAGTTCTCATGCCTTAGATTAGTGCATGTTTTTGACAACCTATGCCCCCTGTTTTATAAAATAAAGCACACATGCTTGGCTTTATAAAATAGGAGTGAAATATACTCAGAAAAACTCATGTAACTCTAGCTGTAGCTTATAAAATAACCCCTGTGATATAGATTATATGTTTGGATCGAACGTGGAAAAAACAGGTACAACTTGGGCCACCAGAATCAAACATATAAGAGGTTATCTTAGAGGACTTATTCGCATTTTACACATGTATGTGTCACACATGCACATGTAAATAGCCATTTGAGAAAGGGCTCAATTTATACCCAGACCACCTAATTGGTGAAAAGTACAGGGGGGCATATCAGGGGTGAGAGTGGCCAAAGCAGGTCAAAAATCTACATGCGTTCCCCATTTCAGTTAGGAAAGGCACATGTATGACCGCAATAGCAAACATCATGATGTTCCCTGTCATATCAAGGTTTCTATAAAGCGCTTGTTTTGTCCAGCCCTTTACAGGAGGGATTAAGAGGTTATCTCCCTTAATCCCCCTAATTTATTCCTCAATCCAAACTGCATTTAAAAATAGCGGCCTGTGTAGTCAAGCAAGCTTTCCAAAGAGGGAACTGTCTCTTACAGTTATACGTACAGAGCTGCGTGTGCCTTGTAGCATACAGAAATTATAGCTGGCAGCAGCAGCAGCTGCGTGGTCATGTTTGCAGAATGGCTCTACTGCACATGCAGGTGATGAAATGCCAGCCGTGAAACATGTATGGTGCTATGTGTATTTGTGACATGGCTCCTCCTGCTTCACGTGGCTATAAAGCCCTGTGTGCTTCTGCACTTCCTTCGGTGTACTTTACAATCGGCTCCGTGTTTAGCAGAGTCGTTTCTAAAATACTGTCAGAACTGAATACATTCTGACTTCAACGTCTCAAGTCTGAACTGCCTAAAATATGACTAAGAACGTATACGTATAATGCTGATATTCAGGGCCTTATACATAGAACCATATACGCAGAAGCCCCGATATTTGGGGCCTATATGTATAACGGTACTAACTATATTATAGTACCATTAAATATAGGAATAATTTGAATATATATATATGTATGTATATACACACACATGATGGGGGTTATTTTTGAAGCCCTATTTGTGCTTTGAATGTCTGAAAGTGAGCATAAAGACATCAAAACACAAAAACCTCTTCAGGGCCGTTTTAGAAGCCAGATCTGTGGACATACCAGTTGGATCTATGTATAGACCTGCTTCAGGCATGAGTGAAATGTTTGGTTTAGCTGAAGAACACCCACTGGATGTAAAGAAGATAGCACTCTATTATCCCCAGTACTCAAGTGCAACCACAGTGATAGCAGCAGTGGGATTTGACTTCTCTGGGCCTAGTCCACTACTCTAGCCATTAGGCTATTCCTAGATGACTGAGTTCTGGCATACTATTCTGGGTATGTCTATGTAGATGCCCCTGCAGGTGTCCATACTTGTGAAATTGTGTCTGCACCTGGACGTGCCTGCTTTTTTTTCAGACGTCCTGGGTTAGACGTCCCAAGTTGCACTTGAACATCCATTCTAAAATGTCCCTCCACATTCACACATGCACATTTTTGTGTCATATTGGTATATATGTTTTTTGTTCATAATTTATTGTGTACTGACCGCCTTTTTTTCTATCGTTGTTCAGAGAGCTTTGAGTGCTAGCATGGATATCCTTTCTTTTTGCTAGAACAGACAATCACCCTCGTTTGAATGACAGCAAATTGATTTTTATTCAGTTTTTACCATCAATTATTTGATCCTGGTAGTTGGTGGTGTGTGCAGTGCATTGCATATTTCCCCCTTCCATCCCTTTTTTTTTGGGGGGGGGGGGTCTCTTTTATGAGGTAGTATCTTTTCTTGGATTACCTTTTTCAAGTGGTTGAAACTACTTGAGAGTAAATGTCCACCTGTCCTCCCCTATTTCTCCTTTTCACTTCTTTATTTCTTTTGTGTTTTTTCATGCTTTAGTGTGTTTTCTTCTGCCCTTTAGTTTTCACTGCTGTCCCAACTTGGCCTCAACCTCCTCATGACTACAGGGCCTGTTTGCTAAAGTGTGGCAAATTTTTAAGTTAGCCTGTGTTAATTACAAAAATTAATATAGGGTAACTACGAAACCTGTGTGGTAACCATTGGAGGCCTGGCAAGCATCTCCCCATACCATTACCACACAGGACAGACCTTTACCTCACATTAAGAAGGCAATTTTATAAGGAGCCGTGCAAAGTTATACACTATAAACACATGTAAGTCATCTATTTCCATGAGTTATGTGCTGGATGAGCCTTTAAGAGTAGACGTTAGGAAGTTGCTATTTATAAGTATGCGTGTAAGGCCAATGGTGCGTACTTTTGGTGTGAGTATGCACAGAGGTGAAACTTGGTCACAGCATAAGTTATGATATACTAGAACTTATGTGCATGCTAGAAAACTCTATGCATGGACATTTACACCAGCCCTAGGAACAAACTACCTAACCGGCAAATACAGAAAGCTAGCGCGGCCTTTAAGCACCAATTACGCCATGTTTAAGCATATTTTAAATGCAGAAAACAGACAGACACACGTAAACACCGACGGAATTACTAGCACCCAATTAACGACACAAATATTTAAATGTATTTAAATTGTAGGAAAATGAGCTGCAGATAATAGTCTGGTATGCAAATCATGGCTACGCCTGAAGCAGAGACAGGCGTAGAGGATTTTGCAACCAGCCATAGCGCCAATATTTTCACTGCAGGGTCTAAGGTGACTTAAACCTCTAACGTGTGCCCCCGACAGTATTTTGATGGCACCGAGTGCTTTCCCCGATGCCTAGATCATCTCCTCCTCAGATGATAAGACATCAGGCAAAGCCCCCAATGCCATCAAAATTATGAAATCAATTCTCTGGTGGCCCAGGGGCCCTGATCCCTCCACCTAACAGTATTTTGAGGCATCGGGGATGATCACACCATCAGGAAAAGCCCCTGATGCCATCAAAGTACTGCTGGGGGGCCAGTGCCACAACAATAAGAGGATCCCTGGTGGCCCAGAGACCCTGATCCCCCCATTGACAATATTTTGATGGCATCGGGGATGATCACAGCATCGGGAAAATCCTCTGATGCCATCAAAATACTGTTGGGGGCCAATGCCCTGATAGAAAGTAATTACCTGGTGGTCTAGTGGCCCCTGTACCCCCCCCCCCCCATCACCCAGTAAAATAAATTAACCTGGTAGTCCAGTGGCCCCTGAAACCCCCAACCCACCCCAAATTTAATTAAAATAAAATAAAATGGCGGTCTAGTGGCCATTGAACCTCCCACCCATACCCCAAATTAAAATAAAATAACCAGGTGGTCTAGCAGCCCCTGAAACCCCCACCCCAACCCCAAATTAAATTAAATATATTGGTGGTCTAGCAGCCCTTGAACCCCCACCCCAAATTAAATTAAAAATAAAATAACCTGGTGATCTAGCGGCCCTTGAACCTCCCACCCCAAATTAAAATAAAATAACCTGGTGGTCTAGAGGCCCCTAAATCCACTACCCACTCCCCCCTCCTGGTGCCTTAAAGTAAGCAAGAGTGCTGCCTATGCACTCCTGCTCCAAGTCTGCCATTTTTAAAAATGGTGGCACCTGGCCTTGCGCGAAGTATCCTGGGATGCACCGGGTGAGGTCAGATTGCAATATAAGGTAGACTATGCCTTTTTAACATCTTTGTTAGTGATATAGCAGAAGGTCTGCCGGGTAAGGTTTGCCTCTTTGCGGATGATACCAAAATCTGCAATAGAGTAGACACCCAGGAAGGTGTAGATAACATGAGGAGGGATCTAGTTCAGCTTGAAGAATGGTCTAGAATTTGGCAACTAGGATTTAATGTTAAAAAATGTAAGGTCATGCATTTGGGCTGCAGCAATCCAAGAGAGCAATAGAGTATAGAGGGTGCAGTACTTTTGTCCACTAAAGAAGAGCGGGACCTAGACGTGGTTGTGTCTGATGATCTTAAAGTAGCTAAACAGGTAGAAAAGGTGACGGCAAAAGCTAGAAGGATGCTTGGGTACATACGGAGAGGAATGGCTAGCAGAAAAAAGCAGGTGATAGTGCCTCTGTATAAGTCTTTGGTGAGACCTCATTTGGAGTATAATGTGCAATTCTGGAGACACACCTTCAAATGGATATAAACAGGATGGAGTCAGTACAGAGGGTGGCTACTAAAATGGTTAGTGGTTGTCATTACAAAACATATGTGGACAGACTTAAGGATCTTAATATGTACACCTTAAAGGAAAGGCAGGATAGAGGTGATATGATTGAGATGTTTAAATACCTCCGTGGCATAAATGCACAGGGGGAGAGCCTCTTTCAATTGAAAGCTAGTTCTGCTATGAGGGGACATGGGACGAGGGTGAAGGGGGATAGATTCAGGAGTGATATGCAGAAATATTTCTTTATGGAAAGAGTGGTGGATCTGTGGAATAGTCTCCCAGTGGAGGTGGTAGAGATGAGGACAGTATCTGAATTCAAAAGAGCATGGGACAAACACAGAGGATCTCTAAAGGATAAAAGGGGACTGTTGTAGTTGTTGATATGGAAGGACAGACTAGATAGGCCATGTGGTCTTTTTCTGTCGTCATTTTTCTCTGTTTCTGTTTCTATATGGCAATCAAACCCTGCCCGGTTGGGGGTGGGAGTTTCAGGAGCCGCTAGACTACCAGGTTATTTTAATTTAATTTGGAGTGGGGGATGAGGGTTTCTGGGCCACTAGACCACCAGGGATTTTTCCGATGCTGCAATTGTCCCCAGTGCCATCAAAAAACTGTCGGGTGGAGCGATCGGGGCTGCTGGGCTACCAGGGATTCTTTTTCTGTCGAGGCACAGGCCCCCGACAGTATTTTGATGGCACTGGGGGCTTTTCCCGATGCTGTGGTCGTTCCCGATGCCATCAAAATACTATTCGGGCTGATATGCAATTTAGGCACGTGATGCTCCTGGTTCTCTGGGATATCATTCCAAACTAGTGCTGACTTCTTGTGCTTATGTGTTTGGCTTGGTCTCCCAGTTTAATGCTGTGGTGGATCATTTGCATATACACGGTTACTGCATCTTTCATTTGCATAACCTTTCCTTGCTGCATCGCACGTTAAAAGGTGTGTGTTGTAAGGGCGCGTAAAAAGTTGATTCAGTGCGCATCTAGCACTGGCTTTCTGTATCGACCTGTAAGTCTGGGCCTCGGGCTCCTTCTTTAGCCATATGCAAGTCCTGACTAAAAATCCACCCCTTTGAAGTCACTTTTGGATCCTGATACTGCTCACTCTCTTGTCCCCAGTTTTGCTATGAGTTTTGTCTTGATTAGATTGTAAGCTCTGATGAACAGGGACTGTGTCTTACATCTATATGTACAGTGCTGCATATGCCTTGTATCACTATACAAATGATTAGTAGTAGTAGTAGTAGTAGTAGCCTCCCAGTCTCTGATGGCCTCAGTTGCTAAGCATTAGACCATTCTTCTAAATTTTGCAAATCTTTTCTCATGTTGCCTACTCTCTCTGAGGTGTCCACTATTGCAAATCTTCATGTTATTTGCAAAATGATAAATTTTTCCTTTTAATCCTTCAGCAATATCACTCACAAAGACATTGAACAGTACCGGTCTTAGGACCACTCCACTACTCACTCTCATTTCTTCAGAGTGAATGGTGTGACATCTACTCCGTTCCTCTCATTACCTTTGTCAGTCTGTGTGGTCCTTCTCCAGGATTTTCTTTTGTGTACACAGAGGTCTAGCAGTTTTTCTAGCAGTTCTTCTGTTTCCTTATCACTTTCCACATAATGGTCCTCAGTACCTTTGAGTCTTGCAGTTCCACCTCTGGTCTTCCTCCTTTCCCCAAAAAACTGAAAAAAATCTTGTTACCGCACTGCATATCTTCTTGTGCATATGCTGTTTTTGCCATCCTAATTTCTCTCTTTGCCTCTTTCAGCTTTAGTAGGTATTCTTTTAGGGAGCAATTTCACCAAACGGGTTAGTTTTGTGCATACCATGACTGTCATAAACGTCACTCCTAAACCAGGGTATGTAGAGTATGATCTCAGTCTCTCAAATTTACCTCTAACAGCTGAAGTACTTGCATTATGCCAAGGAGAGCCTCCTTCTGGAATTCATAAGATGTAACATGTACGGTAATTTATCAAGGTACGATTGGAAATTCTGCTTAATTATGCCTGTGGCTCCCAATAAAATGGAAAATATTTCTATATTTTTCTGCCACATTTTCTTGGTCTCTGACTGCATTTCTTGGTACTTCAGGATCTCTTTCTTCTCCATACGATTCACAGAATAATCGCTTGGAACTGACACCTCTATCTTTACCACTATGCTAGGTTTCCTTGCATCCAGTTTCTTATCTGTCGAGATGGGAATGTCCCAAGTTATCATAACATCTGCTTCTCTGTAATTCTATTAGGGTCATGATCTCTGTACTTTCCTGGTACAGCAATGTTGTAGTACTTACAAAGTTTCCAGTGGATGAGACACGCCACCTTGTTGTGTCTTTCTGAATTGAAGCTTTCTGCCATTAGGATTTCACAACCATCTACAAGATGAGTTACAGTTTCCAGCTCTTTCTTATTACCCCCATTCTGGATTTTTGCAACCCTATCTACAATGGGCTGTCAAAACATGCTCTCAAACCTCTTCAAATGGCACAGAATACAGCAGCCAGAATAATTAACGGTTCCACTAATCATGACCACATTACCCCCATCCTTAAAGATCTCCACTGGCTCCCTATAACCCTTCGCATAAAGTATAAGTTAATCATAAACATCTTCAAAATGAAGCACAACAGTTCTGCAACCAGCCTCCATGCCCTCTTATCCCGTGATACCAGCAACAGACCTAGAAGATTATCCACCTCAAACACCCTCAATACCCCAAGAAACTTCGCTAAATCACGCAAATGTACATCACAACGAGCAATTTCTTTGGCTGCCCCTTTGATTTGGAACTCTCTCCCCCCTGATTTATGTGCAATTGATGTTTTAAGTGACTTTCGTAAGCAATTAAAAACTTTACTTTTTATTGAGCACTATGGATCAACAAATGACTAAGATATCATCTATTGTATATATTTTATAAATAATCCACTATTTTGTTAACCCTTGTTATTTTTCCTACATTACCATATGTTGTCATGTCTATACTGTTTGTTTCCCTTGTTTATACCTTGTATTTCTTGTGACCGCTTTGATTGAAGGAAAAGGCGGTATAAAAAACGTGTTAAATAAATAAATAAATAAATAAATCTGCATATGTCTGTTTTACCATTCTTCTCAATGCTCACTGTGAGCAATCTTGTCTGTAATCCACTGTCCTCGGCTGCAACTATCAATATTTCATCCTTAGGTTTCAATTTGCCTCTCCTTAACCACTCATGTGTCCTTGATCGTTCAACAAACGGCTCCGGGTAATGTTTTGTATTTTCCACTATATTTATGCATGTGCCACTTATTGTTCCTCATTTGCTGATATAATTTTTTCCCTTGTTTTGCAAATTCTGTTCTTTCCCTGTGTATACTGATGGATTCTTATCCATTCCTTCTGCTCATCGGAATGCTTGTGCTAGTTTGATAATGGAGATGGATTCTGGCTGTTTACTTTCATACTGCAACACTTTTCATGCATTTGGATCTCTTGATGCTCTTAAGTAGGCCTGGAGACCTATGATAGTTGTTCTCTATATATAATCAATTTCTATGAGGCCCATTCCTCCTTCCGCTCTAGCGATGTACTGTCTTGGCATACACTGATTCTTAAAAACCACCTCATAGGCATGGAGGAGTTTTCTTGTTCATACATCTAGTTTCTCAAGATATTGCAAAAGCCAGTCTACAATTCCAAAGCTATTTGAGAGTATGGAGACTGCAAGCTGATTGATGGCTTGCATCTTATTCTTTTATGTTAGTGCACTTTTCAGAATAAGCTTCAGTCTTCTGTAAAACTCTTTGCTGATCTTTTCTCTCAATACTTTATGCTGAATTGTTGCTCCTTCTTCTACTCATAGGTATTTATATGTTCCTTCATGTTCAAGTTCCTTTATGTTACAGTCATCAGTTAGAGAGATGTTTTTAGTTGTCCTCAATTTTCCTCCAAAGAAGGTTGCCTCAGCACATTTGTTTAGACCAAAAGTCATCCTAATGTCATCTGAGATGCTTTTTACTAAATGGAATTGTTTTGCTAAATGTTCATCACTGGAAGCATAGAGCTTTGAGTCTTTGCTAGCTTTAGGGTTGAGGCTAATCCCTTATCCCAAAGAGTTAAGAAGTTCATGCAAAGGATTAAAGTGCTATTCAAAACAAGAGTGGTGACAAGGAGTCTCCATGAAATATTCCTTGCTGGATCTTGATATTAGTAATGGTGAACTATCCACCTGCATACTGTAGGTGGAGTGTGGTTTGCCAGATTTTCATAGTGAATTTGAAGTACTCAATCTATTTTGAATTTATTTTGTACATTTCAAGGCAATTTATTATCCAGGAGTGTGGGACACTCTCAAAGACTTTTTTATAGTCAACCCATGCTACGCTGAGATTTCTGCTTTTCTTAGCACTAACCATGATGGCTTTGTTTAGCAATAGCTGTCTTTGGTTCCATATACTCCCCTTTTGTTACCTTTCTGTTCAACTGCCATATTATTGGAACCAATATAGTCATTTATTATGTTGGCATCTATTGCAGCAAATAGCTTGTAGATTGTAGGCAAACAAGTTATTGGTTTATAATTTTTGGTAATATTAGTTGGGTCTCCCTTTAGAAGGAGAAGTATTTTTCCTGTTATTAGCCCTTGTAGTGTTAAATCTGGCTGCCTGATTAAAGATGGCTGAAGGGAGATATGATAGACGGTTTATAAAATAATGAATGGAGTAGAATGGGTAAACACAGATCGATTGTTTACTCCTTCAAAAAATAGAAAAACTAGGGGACACGCAATAAAGCTACAATATAGCCCATTTAAGACTAATAGGAGAAAATATTTTTTCACTCAATGTGTAATCAAACTCTAGAATTCATTTCAGGAGGATTTAGTAAAAGCTGTTTGTATAACTGGGCTTAAAAAGGTTTGGGCATGTTCCTGGAGGAAAAGTCCATAAAGTATTGTAGCGCCCCTTGGGTGCATTTCTGAGTCTGGGACCAGCCTGGCTGGAGTCCCCTCAAAGGGGGGATCCATAGGTCCTTGTCCGTTTGGCGCCTGGTGGAGTCGGTACAGAGGTTAGAGTCGGTATAGAGGGTGGCTACTGAAATGGTTAGCGGTCTTCATTATAAAGCATATGAGGACAGACTTAAGGATCTTAATATGTATACTTTAGAGGAAAGGCGGGATAGAGGAGATATGATTGAGACACTTAAATACCTCTGTGGCATAAATGCACAGGAGGAGAGCCTCTTTTGATTGAAAGCAAAGTCTGCTATGAGGGAACATAGGATGAGGGTGAAAGGGGATAGACTCAGGAGTGATATGCGGAAATATTTCTTTATGGAAAGAGTGGTAGATGCGTGGAATAGTCTCCTGGTGGAGGTGGTAGAGATGAGGACAGTATCCAAATTAAAAAAAGCATGGGACAAACACAGAGGATCTGTAAAGGAAAAGAGGGTGCTATTGTAGTGGTTGATATGAAAGGGCAGACTAGATAGGTCATGTGGTCTTTTTCTGTCATCATGTTTCTATGTTCCTATGGTGCCTCCACCTGGGGAAGAAAGGTATTATCGGGTAGGAAACCTCTCAAAAAACAGTGCTGTGAACAAGGCTGGTTTAAATAATATTTACAATTTATTTACAAATATATTAGTCATTAGTCATAACATTAGTCATCATGTTATCTCACTGGGTATTCCCATACCCCCTTACCCTTGCTATGTGCTACATTTTAATAGCCCTGACCTTTTACACCCTAGCCCTTACTTCACCTCAGAACACTATACCAGTCCTCCATAGATCTTGTTGGAGATTTCCTGACTTCCCCAACCATCAATACGAAACACTTCGGCGCACACCAGGCCCACATGTTATCTATGTGGACCTTCAGCAGCAAAATCTATCTTGACGATTACAGTCCCACCATCCCCCTGACCTTAAATGTGCACTAATAAATGCACGATCAATAAGGAAAAAATGGCCAGCACTAACTGATATGCTCTCAGCTCATAACCTTGATATCCTATGTGTCACCGAGACATGGCTTTCAGCCGCTGACGCCGTGATCCTTCACCAGTGTGTCCCGCCTAATTTCTCAGTCCACTCTTGTCACAGAGCTGACCGTTGTGGCGGAGGAGTACTTATCCTAACGAAAGCCGACCTCAAATTTCAGCTTGCCGCCTCAAGCAGCACCTCTACCCTTGACTCTGTTACCATTACAAATAAGCAAATCACGATTAACTTGCTCTATAGAACTCCATCTTCATCTCCAGGTGACTTAGCAACAATAATTGATCTTGCTTGCAACACCACAAATTCGCATACTCTGAACTGGATATTAGGTGACCTCAACCTCCCAGTCATTCAGGACAGCCACACCAATGCCTTTATTGATGCTCTCAGTGATCTAGGCTATGTTCAACTTGTTGATACCCCTACCCATATAAAAGGCAACTCACTTGATCTTATCTTTGCACCACAAACAGCCCTCACACATTTGCACCAGTCTCACCTAAACGTAAGTGCGGTTCCCTGGTCGGATCACTTCCTGATAAGATTCCAGATTCCAATTTGCACCAACTCCTCCAAATCCATACCTGAAGATAAACCCATATCGGAACATTTAAAGCGCTTCCACCCTTTTAACAGAGAAGATATTCTAAAGAGGACACAGAATCTATTTGACCCTCCTCTTCAAAGCCTCGATGACATGGTCGCCGCTTGGAACTCAAGCCTAGATGCCGTGATCCACTCACCTACCACGAACAAAGCACCACATAAGAAAAAGAATGCCCCATGGTACTCCCAAGAACTACGTAATTCGCTCCTTCAACCCAGACGACTTGAGAGACGCTGGCGACGATCAAGAACAGCTGAGAGCCATGAGGCATTCACAGCACAATTAGGAAAACATCGGTTATCTGTAGCATCAAGTATGAAACAATATCATGCAAAAAGACTACAACGCTCCTTGAACAAACCCCACGAGCTTTTCCAAATTGTGAAATCTCTAGTAAAGGAGCCATCTCAAGAGAACTTACCCTACCCAGACTCACAAGAATATGCTTATTACTTTCGTAAGAAAAGTAATCAGCTTGCCCACACTGCTAAGCCCCCCATACCAGCCAGCCTACCTTTCTCCATCCCACAACCTCCTCTTGGTCATTTCTTGAGTGGGTCCCAACACACTTTCACATCATTTTCTACTCCATCTGACAGAGTCATTCAAGACACTATCCTAAACATAAACACTACAACAGCACCCTCCGATCCGTGTCCAGCTCCCTGGATAAAGGCCCTGCGTGCCGAGCTCAGCCCATTCCTATCCAAATTGATTGATGTATCGTTCTCTACTGGAACATTTCCTCGAAGCCTGAAACAGACGGCTATCAGACCACTCCTAAAAAACAGTAAGTTGGACCCTTCGATGATGGAATCCTACAGGCCTATCTCCAGCATACCTCTCCTATCGAAAATCATTGAAAAGATTACCCTACGCCAATTACAAGATCACATAGATACTAATGCACCCCTGCATCCCTGCCAACATGGATTTCGCGAAGCACATGGTGTTGAAACATTACTCACAACCTTATTCAACACCATAACCTTAGGTCTCGATAACATCAGACAAGGCTTTGCACTGATCTTCATGGACACTGCTGCCGCATTCGACACCATAGACCACGAAGTTCTCCTGCTACGCCTCAGAGAGAAGGGAGTTCAAGCTTCAGCTTTGTCATGGTGCGCTTCATACCTCACTGATCGCTGGCAACATGTCCGTTCTGGCCCCTCCAACTCCGATTCCTTCCCCCAAACTAAAGGTGTTCCACAGGGCTCATCTCTATCCGCCTTGCTATTCAATGTCTATATGCAACCCATTTGTGATCTCATCCAATCATTTAATATCAACTGCCTGGTCTATGCTGACGACGTCTTGATGTACATGCCAATTTCGACAGAACATCTTGAACTATCCCCACTTATCAGGTGCTTTGACGCTGTCACAGACTGGCTAAATGCACAAATGCTTAAGTTAAATTTCAAAAAGACAGAAGCCCTCTTCGTAACCAGGAATCCGGCTTTTACTCCACCCCTGTCTATCAAGGTTCGCGATGCAGAGATCATATGCAAGACTACAGTAAGATACCTAGGTGTAACGCTTGATCAGCAACTTAATATGAAGGCTCATATCAAAAACATAACAAAGTCGGTGTACCATAAAATCCGGACCCTCCGCAATCTGTGTCAACTGTTAGAACCTGATGACTTCCGAACTGTCTTTCAGGCCCTAATAATGCCTCACTTTGACTATGCCAATGCGATCTTGTATGGTCTACCTAAGTGCACGACTAACCCCTTACAACTTGCAATGAATTCAGCTGCAAGAATCCTTCATGGAGCCTCAAGAAGTTCTCATATTACCCCAATACTAAAACAATTGCACTGGCTACCCATACAAGCCAGGATCTCATTCAAGATCCTAATTATGACCCATAAAGCCATCAATAAATACCCTGCTACTGCCATTACTGATCTAATTTCAATCACACCTCCCAATCGAACAAGGAGATCGAATGCTGCAAATACTCTCATATTACCTAAGGCAAGCACGAAGTGTTCTCAATTCACTAGATCCAGAGCCTTCTCCTTCTTTGCTCCATCCTGCTGGAACGCACTACCAGCAACTATCAGAACCATCAGTGAACTCTCCCAATTTAGGAAGGCACTGAAACGGCACCTCTTTCTTCATCACTACGATGATGCAGTCTTCTCCCCACACTCACCCACTCTCACATCTCAATGCAGCACCTCAAACTCATGCACGTCACATTCCCAGACTGATCACTCGCAATCACACCTTCCACTCCAACCATCATGAGAAACTTATGCAGTGCCGCATAACTCATTATATTGTTGCATAAAGTAGACTGTATTTATTCATCGTGTCTCCTTGTTAAGGGACTGGTTATTTATACCCTATTTTACCTGTTATACCTGCTTAATGCATACCCAAGTTTAATTTTCCTGTTTAATGTATACCCAAGTTATTATACCTGTTTCACTGTAAGCACAAATCACGAAATTGAGATGTGCAACTCTTATGTTCATTGTAAACCGCACTGATGTCGAATAGCGTGGTATAAAAGAGACTACAAATAAATAAAATAAATAAAATATACATCAAGTAGTGTGATAAAATAATGCAGTATGTACAACCTTTATTATGATAAATGGTTCAAGCAGATAAGGTGAAATAGCAGTACATGATTAGAGATAAGGCAGTTTAAACAACCAACTATAACCTTATATATAATGATTTAAGTGAACATTTAAAGCTTATGGATTTACCCTTAATAATCTATCTCCTAACTCCCCTTCCTTTCCCTTTGCCCACCAGCCTCAAAGTCTCACCCACTGCTGAAGCTCTGGATCGATGGCTGTTTGTGAAAGGAGAGGTTGTGTAGATTGGTCTAATCACTGAGGCTGTAGCCTTGGCTCTACCTCCTCCAATCCAGAGAGAGTTTTGAACTTCTGCCCACTCTGGAACAACTGTTGCAGCTCTCCCCTTGAGCTGATCTGTCGCTGGACCCCGCTGGGTGTTGTGACTCCTAGTCCGGAATGGACTCTCTGCCACTGCAGCTCTCTCTTGAGCTGACCTGCTGCTGAACCTTTCCTGGGCCTTATGGCTCCTGGATTCTTTGTCACTGCAACTCTGCAGTTCCCTCAGGAGCTGGTTGTGCCTAAAATATCCCCTTTCTTTGGTTCCATCAGGCCTAGCATATGCACCTTCTCTCTCTGACCCATTGTGTCTGATATATTCCCTCAGTCTCTCTGTCTCCACTGTGTCAAAAGTATCTCCGCGCTCTGCCCCCATCATGCCCAGCATATCCCCGACTCTGTCTCTCTGCTCCCATTGTGCTCTGCATATCCCCTCTCTCTCTGCCCCCACAGTGCTCAGCATATTCCCCCCTTTCTCTCTACGCCCCCATTGTGCCCAACAAATACCCCTCTTTTTCTCTCTCTGCCCCCATCATGCCTGATATATCCCCTCTGTTTCTCTGCTCCCATTGGGCCAAAAATATCTCCTTTCTCTGCCTTCGTCGTGCCCAACATATCCCTTCTGTCTCTCTGTTTGCACCCATCATACCAAGATCAGCATATCCCCTCTGCTCTCTCTTTGCCTCAAATTGTGCCCAGCTTATTCCCTCTATTTCTCTCTGAGTCCTTGCCCCCATGATGATGCCCACCATATTTTTTCTGTCCCTGTCTGTTCTTTGTTTCCCTTCCTCCCCATTTTGAAAAACTTACTGTGCAGTAGGAAGTTGTGGGAGAGCAGAAGCAGAGGGCTGACTGTCAGCAAGGTGTCAGCAGCTCGACTTGGGCCAGCCTTGAAGTAGCCGCAGCAGTGCTAAGACACATGGCGGAGGAAGTGGCAGCGAGGCCAACAGGCAGCGGCAGTCGACCAAGGCACTGGATGGTGCAAGAGGGGCCTTCTTGGTCTGTCTGCCTACCACGCAAAACAGGTTGTTCTGGGCCTTCGCCTCTGCTTCAGTCAGTTGGCAAAATGTGGATGCGGCCACAGAGATGGAGATCTCACTTTGCAAGACTGTGACAGCATGCATGGGGAATGGCGTGGAGCAGCAGTGGAGGCTGGAGTCTAAAATCTGAAATCGGGCTGCTCAGCCCCTGAGTGGAGAAAACAGCCTGAAGCTGGGCTGGCAGTAAGTGTCAGCACTGAACAAAGGCACTATGCATGGCTGCAGCATGTGGTAGATGTGGGGTCTCCTGTTCAGCAGGACCCTGCGCCAACAACATGCTCACACATGAATAGGGCCGGCCCTCCCTGTGTGCTGCAATCGATCTCTTGTAAGCCCTGCGTAAGGCTCCCACAAGGTGGCCAGGTCAGAAAGTGTGGCAATGGCGGATATATGTTGGCAGCTGGGCCTTTTAGGTGGCAGTTGTGTGGCCCCTTTCACCTGTTTCCTAACTGGGAACCTATCTGCTTCTCCCTTTGCTTACCCTCTCTTGCAGCTCTGCAGTGCAACCCCCCTGTAAAATGCAAAGTGTCATTCATCAAGAATGTGCTGTATAGGTTAGGGACCATCTCACTCTCCCACTCCTTCTGCCCCTTCTCTGACTCATTATAGCCTGAGAATCAGTACAATGCTCCAGAACACAGTTTTGAGATGTCGCCCTCAGAGAAGGAAAGGCTGGCATGCCAAATAGTTGGATTGCATCAGTTTGCCCTTGTGTGCTTTGGGGTTCCCTCCCTGTCAGGTACATGCCCTCTGTACTATGTACATAGTTTTGGCAACTGGGTAGGCGGCATTTGCAGGTAGATAGTCATACATAGGTGACCGAGTCCTTTGTGTGTGTGACAAAATGCTGTCAGATGTCCTTAGATTTTCTCTACTGTTCTTCTTTCCACCAGCCCTCCCACTATTTTTCTAAGGGACGCCTACAAATCCCTTCCATATTAGACTTTCCTTACCATGAAGACATTGTCTGAATTCTCTTACAGCTTCTCATGTAATTTCTCCATCGCTGGGATAGCTCATCCTTCCCTGACTTCACGCCCCTATAGGTACTTACCTCTCTGGGGTATGATGCTTGCAAAAAAAACAGAAATCTGTGTTGGGGGGGGGGGGCAGAGGTGGCAGATAGTAGAAAGCAGAAACTGTACCACAGTACCAGAGAGTTCAGGTAAGCAGTGCTTCATAGTTTCTGAACCATTGCTGCCGCTAGCAGCTCCAGAGAGGGGCGACAGTGGCAGTAATGAGTGCCGCCACAAGGCCTGCGCTCTAGGCAACTGCCTAGTTTGCCTAATGGTAGCACCGGCCCTGCTCTGGATTCGCCGAGCCCTCCTTGTAAACTGAACTGTGCTCTTGATGTGAAACCCCTCCTACAGTTATCTTCACAGAGGAGAGAGCAGTAAAGTTGCTCCTGCTGTTGTCACTGCACTCCTTCTCCCACTGATCTCTGACAGCTGCGGCCCTGCACACCCCACAAATATGCCTCAACAAGGAGCACTAGCCCCAACAACAGGGGTAAGGGAAGCTTTATATTTCTTTCATGTGTTTACAATATGTTCTAGAACAATATTGTAGTCCTCAACCTAGCCCTTGGTACACAAAGGTCTGCTGTGTGCTCAGGATTATCTACAATGAATATTCATGAGAGAGATTTGCATGCATTGCCTCCATTGTATGCAAATCTATCTTATGCATATTCATTCTAGATGTCCTGAAAACCTATCTGGTTAGTTATACCACCTTATCCTTTAATCAAAGCAGTTTACATTATGTAATTACTACAAACAAGTGCTGGATATATTCCCTTGTCCCCAAAGGGCTCACAATCTATGCGTACCTGAGGCAATGGAGGGTTAGGTGGCTTGCCCAAGGTGTGCCTATAGGACTAGAAACTCCAGTCCCTCCAGCCTGAGATTGCTTTCCCTGGGTGGGACTTGAACCCCCAGCCATCCAGCCTGAGTTGCCATGTCCTAACCATGAGGCCATTCCTCCCCCAGATGGAGGTGCGCCAAGGGCTGAGTTAAGAACCTCTTTTCTAGAGACTAGGTCTGTATAATAGCATAATTTGAGAGTGTGATGCTATTTGATAAGGATATAGAAGTTAGGTAACTGTGTATGTTTATATGCGTAGTTCTATAGTGTGTGTGTCTGTGTGTGTGTCTGTGTGTGTGTGGCATTTCACTTTAAGTTCTCTGTACTTTTCTTTTCAAAGAGTTTGACCTTTTCATCAAATGCAGCAGTGGAAAAGGTCCACAGTAATCTGGCTTTATAGCTGGTGCATCTACACATCCCATTGTTCCTTCATCCCAGATTCATATTCCTGTATTTCATTCCAAAGCTGCCCGGGGCTTTCTGAAACATCTGCTTCTCTTATTGCATTAGGAAAGTAAATTGTTATTCATGCCATGTGTCATTTGCGATAATTACGTTGCCACACAGCTTAATTCTAGTTAGAGAGTCTTGTGCATATAATCATATTCTTCGAAATATGTGTTCTATTGCTGACAGGCATTTTATTGCAGCTTTTTAGTTGAGCAGCCAAAATGCTCAGGCAACAACTGTTATTCCCCCCAGATTAGTCATCTTAATAAGCCTAAGTGACTTGTGTATAATTGATTTTCTCCCCCAACATGAGAGTAATGTGTGTCCCATGCCAAATTTGTGCCAGGAAAAGTAGAACCTTTCTGTCACTTGAAAATTGTTAGACTGTCTTTCATTTGCAAAGATGACATGCACAGCTTGTTTAGCATGTTTCCTAAGTACTATGGTCATTAAAAGAGTGATACCAAGGGACACAGATGCCATATTCCATAACAATACTGTTTACTTGCACGGTATCTTGAGTTATGCTGAAGAGAGAGGAATTACTTTAGAGCTAGCTTGCGGGGGAATGCAGGATCAAGTGCAAGGTGTTAGGGTGGTGGAGTCAGTTGATAACAGTGATCATAATGCAATAAAATTTGATATGACCATTAAAGGGAGAATAATAAATAAATAAAACCAATACATTAGAAAGAGAGATTGTACTAGCATGCTTTTATTCCCTGATTTCATATTTCGTTCTCCTGACTGACCTTTTATTCTCACTCTAATTTTTCGCTCCCTCTCTCAGCTTCTTTTTTTAAAATTTTTGTACAAAAAGAAATATTTGATTAAGAACATATCAGTATGCAATAGCACAGAGGGGGAAAGGAGGAAAATAAGTGATTCCAACCCTCGCTGAGGATATGCTTTATAGCATACCCACTATAGGCAGCACTTTTGGTCTCTAATTGCTCCATTTTAGTCACCTGCTTTCCAATTTTCCAAGTTTTTTCCTTTTTTCGTTGAGATGGGGTTTTTTGATCGTGAATCTAGTTAATGTACCAAACATCAAATGGAGATAGAATTCTACGGGGATAATTTTATAAAGTCATTTTTGTGCATATGTGTGCAAATGGCTTGTTATACAAATCCAACTGGCATAAACACAAGCACATTGAAGCAATGGTACAAACTTTACGAGTCGGAATGTACTGTACAGGGATGGACTAGAAAAGGGGACTGCTACTTCTGGAGAGAGATCTGCAATTGTTGAGTATATACTTCTGGGAATTTTTCTGAAGGGACTTCTTTGGATTAAAGCTGATTAATCTGTGAACCCAGTGTATTTCTTAAATCAGTCAGGGCCTAGTAGCAGCAGTTTAAGTTTAAATTTAAAACATAGAAGAGAGCTTTCTGGTTAGAATTCATACCCAGCAGAGAGCTTGTAGTTTAAATTTAATACTCACTCAGGGCCTAGTATCAGCAAAGTACTTTTAGTTTAAATTTAAAACACAGAAGAGAGCTTTCTGGTTAAATTTAGAACCCAGCAGAGAGCTTCTAGTTTAAATTTCATAGTAAGTCAGAGCCTAGCAGCAGCAAAGAGCTTTAATATAAATCAAATTAGAATATAACTTAGCATAAAAGGCAAAACATGGTCAGTATTCTTTGAGCAACAAATAAAGTCTTCTAGAGACCTTTACAAAGAGGCCTTCTACGTAGAGGGGGCAAGAGACCTGTGAAACCTTTTCAATAAGTGTTAACGCCAGGTGGCAGGTCCAAAGGCCATTTTGAAAGGCTCCTTCTATCCAAGCAAGGACTGTTAATCACCCAGGAAGTTGGTCACAGCTTACCTCAGCAGCACAGGACAGGGTACTGTGTAGCAACCCTCTTTTAATAAGTGACCGACCCACCTCTGGGATAATTGTAGCTTTATAGGTACTTACACATCTTAAAGGAAAAGAAGTGATCTCAGGTGCAGCTCGTTATCCAAATCAGTCATACACTAAGGACCTGAGATAAATTAAGCTTCAAGTGAGCAAGGTATATTAAACATATTAGGTACAATTTTATTAATATAAGTATCCATAGCAACCCTTAGTAAGTAAAGAACTTAAAGATCTAAACACAAGCTTAAAACTAAGATACGGACAGAAGTCCAGCAGCAAGATGGGGGCTTTCCAGTCTTTTGCATTGAGTGCCACATGTATGATTTTCTCCCAGTTGGTGAGAGGTCTTACGTGTGCACTAACTGCAAGGAGCTCTTTGCTCTCAGGGAACAAGTCCGTTTTCTAGAGGCTAGAGTAGCAGACTTGGAAAACATAAGAAAGACAGAGAGGTACATAGACGAGACCTACAGGGGTATATAGTCCTGAAGTCCCACCTCCAGTCTGGCAGCATCCCTGTTGCCATAGAGGAGAGAGGTCATGTGACAGGAGAGCATCACCCTGGTGTGGCAGGAAGTGATCCTGTAACTAGGCCCTGTCCTCCAGGTGATGTAAAACCCTCTCACACCGAGGAAGTTTCTCCAGGGCCATGTGCCCATGAGAGAAAGGTTAGGACACCAGTTATAGTTGCAGATTCGATCATTAGGCATGTAGATAGCTGGGTGGCTGGTGGACGTGAGGATCGCCTGGTAACATGGCTTCCTGGTGCTAAGGTAGCGGACCTCACGTGCCACCTACATAAGGTCTTAGATAATGCTGGGGAGGAGTCTGCTGTCTTGGTACATGTCGGTACCAATGACATAGGAAAATGTGGTAGGGAGGTCCTGGAGGCTAAATTTAGGCTTTTAGGTAGGAAGTTGAAATCCAGAACTTCCAGGGTAGCGTTCTCCAAAATGCTTCCCGTTCCATGCGCAGGACCCAAAAGGCAGGCAGAGCTCCAGAGTCTCAATGCATGGATGAGACTATGGTGCAAGGATGAGGGTTTTGGATTTGTTAGGAACTGGGGAACATTCTGGGGAAAAGAGGGGCTCGTCTGAAGGGATGGGCTTCACCTTAACCGGGATGGAACCAGGCTGCTGACATTAACCTTTAAAAAGGAGATAGAGCAGCTTTTAAACTAGATAATAGGGGGAAGCCGACAATCGCACAAGAGTGCATAGTTCGGAAGAATGTATCCTTGAAGGATACTACCAAAAGCAGAGAGGTTCCAAAAAAGAGTAAAGTAGCCCAAATGCCCTCGAGTATGGAGCAGACAGAGCTTAAAGATCCCAAATTACCCATGTCTACCAATAGCCCAATTAATATGAATAAAATACAGTCTCTAAAATGCTTGTATGCAAATGCTAGAAGTCTAAAAAATAGGATGGGAGAGTTAGAATATATAGCACAAAATGAGAGGTTAGATATGATTGGAATCTCAGAGACATGGTGGAAGGAGGACAACCAGAGGGACACTGTGATACCTGGGTACAAACTATATCATAATGATAGAGCTGATCAAATTGGTGGAGGGGTTGCGCTCTATGTTAGAGAGGGCATTGAGTTAGAAAGGATTAAAATTTTGCAGGAAACAATTTTACTATAGAATCTCTATGGATTGAAATTCCATGTAAAAAGGGGAAGGCTATGGCAGTGGGGGTGTACTATCGACCGCCTGGCCAGAATGAACAAATGGATGATGAAATGCTCAAAGAAATCAAGGAAGCTAACAAAAGTTACAGCACAGTAATAATGGGTGATTTCAATTACCCCGGTATCAACGGGGTCAGTGTCACGGCAGAACATGCTAGAGAGATAATGTTCCTAGATGAAATAAATGACTGCTTCTTGGAGCAGCTGGTTCATGAACTGACCAGAGGGGAAGCCATACTGGACCTAGTCCTTAGTGGAACACCAGATCTGGTGCAAGAGATAAGGGGGTTGGGGCCACTTGGCAATAGTGATCATAGCATGATCGCGTTTGATTTATTTAGTGGAGGAGGGATGGTAAGGAAATCCACAGTACTACCTTTTAACTTTCGAAAGGGAGACTATGATAAAATGAGGAAAATAGTTAAGAAAAAACTAAAAGGAGCAGTTGCAAAGATTAAAGACTTACATCAAGCTTGGGTGTTGTTGAAAAATACTATCTTGGAAGCCCAGACCAGCTGTATTCCACGCTTTAAGAAAAGTGGAAGGAATCCAAAAAACTGCCAGCATTGTTTAAAGGTGAGGTCAGAGAGGTTGTTGTTACCAAAAAAGCATCTTTCAGGAAATGGAAAAAAGAGCCAAACGACGAAAACTGGAAACAGCACAAGCACTGGGAAGTTAAATGCAAGGCATTGATAAGGCAGGCAAAGGGAGAATTTGAGAAGAAGCTTGCTGTGGAAGCAAAAACGCGTAATAAAGACTTTTTCAAGTACATTCGTAGCAAAAAACCTGTGAGAGAGTCAGTTGGTCCATTGGATGATAGAGGGGTTAAAGGGGCACTAAGAGGCGACAAGGCGATAGCGGAGAGACTTAATGAATTCTTTGCTTCGGTCTTACTGAGGAAGATGTAGGGATGTTACCCATGACTGACGTGGTATTTAAAGGTGCGGAAGAATTGAAGGAAATATCGATACATCAGGAAGATGTATTACAACTATTAGATAAACTGAACAGTAGCAAATCACCTGCGCTGGATGATATACATCCAAGGGCGTTGAAAGAACTGAAACATAGAAACATAGAAATATGATGACAGAAAAAGACCACATGGCCTATCTAGTCTGTCCTTCCATATCAACAACTACAACAGTCCCCTTTTTACCTTTAGAGATCCTCTTTGTTTGTCCCATGCTTTTTTGAATTCAGTTACTGTCCTCATCTCTACCACCTCCACTGTGAGACTATTCCACGGATCCACCACTCTTTCCGTAAAGAAATATTTCCGCATATCACTCCTGAATCTATCTCCCTTCACCCTCATCCCATGTCCCCTCGTAGCAGAACTTGCTTTCAATTGAAAGAGGCTCTCTCCTTGAACATTTATGCCACGGAGGTATTTAAACATCTCAATCATATCACCTCTATCCCGCCTTTCCTCTAAGGTGTACATATTAAGATCCTTCAGTCTGTCCTCATATGCTTTATAATTTATTTATTTATTTATTTATTTACATTCTCTTATATACCGCACTATTCGGCATCAGCGCGGTTTACATGAAACAAAATGCTCAGTACAGATAAATGTATGAGTTTACAGATAACAGGGAGCAAGAACTTGGATAACAGGGGTAACTATTTACAAAACTTACTACATGGAGTCACTAATCATTTTAGTAGCCACCCTCTGCACCGACTCCATCCTGTTCACATCCTTTTGAAGGTGCAGTTTCCAGAATTGCACACTATACTCCAAATGAGGTCACACCAAATACTTATAGAGAGGCATTATCACCTCCTTTTTTCTGCTAGCCATTCCTCTCCGTATGCACCCGAGCATCCTTCTAGCTTTTGACATCGCCTTTTCTACCTGTTTAGCTACTTTAAGATCATCAGACACAATCACACCTAGGTCCCGCTCTTCTTTAGTGGACAAAAGTACTTATTTATTTATTTATTTATTTATTTTATTTATTTATTTACAGTTCTTATATACCGCGCTCTTTGGTATCAGTGCGGTTTACAGATAACAAATTCACCCCTATACTATATTGTTCCCTTGGATTGCTGCAGCCCAAATGCATGACCTTACATTTTTAAACATTAAATCCCAGCTGCCAAATTCTAGACCATTTTTCAAGCTTAGCTAAATCCCTCCTCATGTTATCTACACCTTCCTGGTATCATCCGCAAAGAGGCAAACCTTACCCGACAGCCCTTCCGCTATATCATTAACAAAGATGTTAAAAAGAATCGGACAAAGGACAGATCCCTGGGGCACACCACTGGAATATGAGATTGCAGACCTGCTATTAGTAATCTGTGAACTATCATTAAAATCATCTGTAATACCTGAAGATTGGAGGATGGCAAACGTAACACCAATTTTTAAAAAGGGTTCCAGGGGTGATCCGGAAAACTACAGAACGGTGAGCCTGACGTCAGTACCAGGAAAAATGGTAGAAACCATCATAAAGAACAAAATTGCTGAACATATAGATAGTCATGGCTTAATGGGAGACAGCCAACATGGCTTTAGACAAGGAAGATCTTGTCTTCCTAGTCTGTTATGTTTTTTCTTGAAGGTGTGAATAAACAGGTAGACAAAGGCGAGTCAGTTGATATAGTGTATTTGGACTTTCAGAAAGCCTTTGACAAGGTCCCTAATCAGAGACTTTTGGCAAAACTAAAGAGTCATGGGATAGGAGGCAGTGTACTATTGTGGATCAGGAACTGGTTAAAAGATAGAAAGCAGAGGGTAGGGCTAAATGGCCAATTTTCCCAGTGGAGAAAGTGAATAGTGGTTTACCCCAGGGATCTGTGCTGGGTCCGCTGCTTTTTGACATATTCATAAATGACCTGGAAAAGGGAATAACGAGTGAGGTTATCAAATTTGCAGATGACACAAAACTATTTAAAGTTGTTAAAACCCAAGAGGATTGTGGAAAATTGCAAGAGGATCTTGATAAATTGGAAGACTGGGCATCAAAATGGCAGATGAAATTGAATGTGGACAAGTGCAAAGTTATGCACTTAGGGAAGAACAACCCAAACTATGGTTACATGATGCAAGGTTGCACATTAGGAACCACCAACCAGGAAAAAGATTTAGGCGTCATTGTGGATAACATGTTAAATCCCTCGGCCCAGTGTGCAGCGGCGGCCAAGAAAGCAAATAGAATGCTAGGTATCATAAGGAAAGGAATGGAAAATAAAACAAAGGATATTATAATGTCTCTGTATCGTTCCATGGTGAGACCGCACCTTGAATATTGTGTTCAATTCTGGTCACCGTATCTTAAAAAGGATATAGCATTATTAGAAAAGGTTCAGAGAAGAGCCACCAAAATGGTAAAGGGGATGGAAGGATACCCCTATGAAGAAAGGCTAAAAAGGTTAGGGCTCTTTAACCTGGAAAAGAGACGGCTGCAAGGGGAGATATGATGAAAGTCTATAAATTAATGAATGGAATGGAACGGGTAAACGTAGATCGATTGTTTACGTTATCAGAATACAGAAAGACTAGGGGACATGCAATAAAGCTACAGGGTAAACTATTTAAGACTAATAAAAGAAAATATTTTTTCACTCAACGTGTAATCAAACTCTGGAATTTGTTACCGGAGGATGTCGTAAAGGCTGTTAGTGTAGCTGGGTTTAAAAAAGGGTTGGACAAGTTCCTGGAGGAAAGCCCATAAACCATTATTAAGAAGGGACCCGGGATATCAATGCTTGACGCAATACAAGCATTGTGGAACCTGTGTCTTTTGGGGATACTGCTAGGTACGTATGACCTAGATCAGCCACTGTTGGAAACAGGATATTGTGCTTGATGGACCTTGGTCTGACCCAGTATGGCATATCTTATGTTCTTATGAGTATGGATAGAGCACGCAAGTGCACGCATTGCTTTGAAAATTCCCCAATTTATGTGTGCTCTTGAACATTTAAGTGCAGACATTTACACCTGCTTGAGAGGAAATCTAAGGGGTATGTTTACTAAACAGTGGTAAGGGAGCATGTGTGCCGTTAACGCAGGCTATTGATACACTTGCACCCTTAACGCCAAAAAATGCTGCCTTAAGGTGCAGTAAAGGCACCAGCAACATTAAGGACTAAGGGGGCAGAGAGTGGGTATGACTTGGGTGGGGAGTAGGCGGTTACAGTGTGTGCTCCCATACTGCCGAGTGTACAATGACCCAAAAAGCTCTTTAACTCTGGGAACACGATCGCCAATTAAAACCTCACGGAAAAGGTGTCTGTAGAGGGGAGAGAAACTATTTAATCATCAGCAATGTCATGCACTAACAAGGGAACCCAAGTAATGATAGTAGTGCTCCATTAGCAGCAACAGCATGGTACTCATGTAGGAAAGGGCACCATGCTGATGGTGCAAATGGGGCACAGGGGGTGGCACAGTGGTCATGCAGTGGGGCATGCTGGTGGACATGGCAGACTAGGCAGCTGCCCTGGTGGCACAGAGGGGCATAAGAACATAAGTTCAGATTATATGTCATATTGTGTCAGACCAAGGTCCTCCAAGCCCAATATCCTCTGTCCAATAGTGGCAAATGAGGGGCACAGGTACCTAGGTGGGTCCCGAAAGGACACCCATGTTCAAAGAGGCCTGTATTGGCCAAGCAGCCGATCCTCAGTGTTTCCCGAATAAACTTATAATAACCTTTCCTCCAGGATCGTGACCAAACCCTCCCGTAGCCCAGCTATATGAGGAGCTGTCACGACATACACTGCCACAGAGTGCCAGTGTTTGCCAATGTATTGAATGTATTGAATGACAAACTATGTGCCCCAATGTGTCTGAAATGCATTACACAGTAGCAGCAGTGCCTGTCCCCTAGTCCCCTCATTCCACGACATTCCACGCCATTCAATACTGTATAGACCTTTATCATATCTCTCTCCAATTATCTCACCAATGGGTTGAGGAAGCCTAACCTTTGTAAGCTCCTCACATAGGGGAATCCTTCCATCCACAGCACCATCTGTGATGTCTGTCATGATCACACGAACAAAATGTACCCAGGCAACAAGGAACCGTGCATTCAAGTTCTATGCTCCCAGCTGCTGGAATGCACTCCCAACCACCATTTGAGCAATCACGGATCTCGCACATTTCAGAAAAGCACTAAAGCACCACCTCTTTCTCCTACACTACTCACAACACAGCGACCCAAACGCACCCACCATTCAATTGTAAGCTATAAGAACATAAGAACATAAGATATGCCATACTGGGTCAGACCAAGGTCCATCAAGCCCAGTATCCTGTTTCCAACAGTGGCCAATCTAGGTCATACGTGCCTAGCAGTTTCCCCAAAAGACACAGATTACGCAATGCTTGTACTGGGTCAAGCATTGATATCCTGGGTCCCTTCTTAATAATGGTTTATGGACCTTTCCTCCAGGAACTTGTCCAAACCTTTTAAAATCATGTTTATACTGTAGATAGTTGTAAATATAAATAAATAAACTGTAGATAGTTACCCCAGTTTTAAACCAAGTTAGATCTCCTGTTCAATGTAAGTGCATGACAGTCCCTGTCTACGCACAAAGTTGTTATCTGAAAACCGCACTGATTTTGAAGAGCACGGTATATAAAAGCAATAAATAAATAAAATCACACAGTGACAGTGGTAGAACACAGACATACTGCTGGTGTGGAACAGTGATGTGCCACATGGGGCAGTCCAAAGGACATGGCACTCTTGGCAGAGATGCCAGTGCCCCCCCCCCCAGTGCCACTGAGCTCAGCTGTGGAGGAAGAGAGGCCTATAGCACCTGCAGCTGTAGCCCTCCAGGTAGCTGGAAAATGCATGTGCCAGGAAAATATCACAGCAGTGGCTGCCATCCTCCCCCTGAGATATATCGGTGACAAGCAGTGATGGGACCCCTGCATGGGCAGCTGGGAGGGGCTGCATGGCTGTCCATGTGTACCTCTGACCCCCCATCCAGCCCTTGTGCCCAAGGGACCCACCAAACCCGCATGTTTAATATACTGGGACTGCAAACACCACCACTGACAGTGTGGGGGCATATCTGCATGGTGGGGTGTTGGTGGTGGCATGAGAAGTGGCACCAGCCTGCATAAGACAGAAGCCCTGTCCTGGTTGTGTGTGCCATGCACATTGCAGCATGTGCCAAAGGTCAGCGGAAGGGAAGTAGGTCAACAACAGGAGCTGTTATCCCCATAAGGTAGCACTGTGGTGCAACCCACATAGTTGATGTGTATCTGTGTGGAGGGGTTATAGGTTCAGTTCCCTGCTGGGGATTCTGTATTGCATCTCCCTGTGGACAAGGTTTAGCTGGCAATGCAAGTACAGCTCCAGCATATGCTACCCCCAAGGAGGCGGCCAGCAAGGGTGGAAGCACCCATCAGCAGCACTGACAGGCTCCACTATCCTCAGCTGATTGGAGGCTAATAGCACAAGGTAACAATGTGTGGTGAGGCCAAGGCATGGTAATAGCGCCTGCAAACAGAGCACATTATCAATCCTTGAGCTGACATTGAGATAGGAGTGTCAAGGAAGAATGCCAACCATTTCCACTTTTGCACAGTGCACCAATGAGAGAGAGAGAGAGTGTATGTGTGTGTGTGTGTGTATTTTATTTATTTATTTATTTAGCTGCGCTTATATACTGATTTTCATCGGGTCAAAGCTGTTTACAATAAACAAGAGGGGATACATTAAACAACAGTTCAGTTCATATTTATGGGGGGGAGGAGGAGGATATACCATCATTATGGGGGTTCGACATATTTACATTCCTGACTTAGTGTACATCAGGGTTTTTCTTTGTCTTATTCGCGGTTCTGTTTTTTCATTGAGTCTCAGTCTACTTAGTGATCATTGTAGGCAGGGCATTGGTGGGTGCTATCCTGTTCCAATCCTAGGTGCTCCCGGAATAGATGGGTTTTTAACTGTTTTCTAAATGAGGGGAGGTCCTTGTTGCTTCGGATTTGAGTTGGAAGAGAGTTCCAAAGCGAGGGGGCATATAAATCAAATGCTTGGTTATAGGTTTGTTGATTGAACTTTGTCCTTTCATGTGGCACAGTGAGTGCACTGCTTGTGGTCTGTCGTGTCAGTCTTCCAAAGTTCAGCCGGGCGAGTAGGGTTTGAAGATGAGATGTTTGCTCTTGGTGAAGTGCTTTAAGGATCAGCACCAGTGTTTTATATTTGATCTGCGCTTCTAGTAGGAGGATGTGGAGATCTCTCAAGACCGGAATGATGTGATCATGTTTCTTCACTCTTTGGATGATTTTTTGCCGTTGTGTTGAAGGCTGTCCATAGCGGGTTGGTGGAGGTGGCCAGAAATCCTTGGTATATTGCGTTACAATAATCCAGGTGAGGAAGCGTCATTACCTGCATGACCGTTCTGAAATCCTGTGGGTCAATGTGTGGTCTGAGGCATAGTACCATCTTTGCTTTGAAGAATATTGATCTTGCAGTTTTTGCGATCTGTTCCTTAAATGATAGTGTTTGATCAAGGATGATCCACAGGTATTTTATGTAAGGTTGAACTCTTATTTGTGTTGCTCCCAGGTTGAGGTGTTGGGGGTGGGGGTGACAGTTTGCTTCTTAGTAACCAATAAGTCTTTGTTTTTTTCAAGGTTTATGGTGAGTTTGTTTTCTTGAAGCCATCTGAAATCATTATTGAAGCAGTTGGTTAGATGTGGATTCATTGGATTTGAGGTTGTGATGGGTCCATAAAGCATAATGTCATCTGTGTATATGTTGTTGTTGATATTATGAGGCTGTATAATTGCGCAGAGTGGTTGGAGGTAGATATTAAAGAACATAGTGGAGAGTGCCGAGCTTTGCGGTATTCTTTGGGTCTGTTGAAATGGATAGGAGGTTGCCATGCTGGTTTGGATTAGGTGATATCTGTTGGTTAGGTAAGTCTGCAACCACTGTAGAACTTTGTCTTGAATGCTGATCTCCTATACTCTGTGTAGGAGGGTGTTGTGTGAGACAGTGTGGAACGCTGCAGATATATCCAGAAAGATCATGGCATATCCAGCCTGTAGGGCCTGTATTCCTTTGATAAGGGTGTTTAATAGAGAAATCATGAGGATTTTGACCCCATGAGAAGGACAAAATCCATGATGCTGTGGGCCCAATGTGTTGTTTTTGTCCATGAGATCTTGCAGTTGCTGTTGAACTATCTTCTCAATGAACTTTGCGGTGAATGGGAGGCTTGCTATTGGCCTGAAAGAGGTGGGATCCAGGGGGTCCAGATTGGGCTTTTTGAGGGTTGGGCAGATGATAGATGTCTTGAGGCTGTCAGGCATTCATCCTTGTTTGAGCGATTCGTTTACTATGTGGGCTAGTGCTGAGCTTAAATCCTGTTTTGTTTTTTTTATACAGTCCACTGGGCAGGGATCGAGTGAGGAGGTGGTGGTGTTTAGACTTGAAATGGTGGTTTCAAACCTTTCTTTGGAGATTGTTTCAAATGTACCCCATTCTTTGCCAGGGGCAGCATTATTGGCTACTGTTACTATTATGGGTAGTGAGTTGGGTTGTTGTTGTGCTGCCAGTTGTTGCAGTGGTATGTTCGGGAGTTGGTTTGAATGGTTGGAGGTTTTTCTTAGCCTCTTGACTATGTTAAAGAGCTTGCATGGCCTGTTTATTGATGTATTTATAAGCTTTGAGTGATAGGTTATCTTTGCGCTATCTGTTTCCATGCGGTAGTTGTCTAGCTCATTCATGTATGTCGCTCTGTCCGTTTCTTTTTTAGTTTTTCTCCATTTTTTCTCTGTTCTTCTGAGTTGAATCTTCAATTTTCGCAAGGTGGGTGTGAACCAGCATGCTGTCGCTGGTCTCACCCTGCTTCCTATGTGGTTTGTCATTGTTTGTGCTGCTGAGGCAATTACGGTGTTTCAGTTGTTGACTAGGGCTTCTATCTTGGATGTCTTAGGTTGTATTTTTGTTAGTACTTGATTTAGGAAGTCTTCTTTGTTAAATGGTTTGAATCTTCTTGTCAATCGATCATCTTCTTTGATGAAGGTGTGTTGATAAGAGCTGGTGAAGGTAATGAGATGGTAGCTGGACCACGGGACGGCTGTGATCCTAAGGCATTTTGAGAGTTGAGGAATACGAGATCTAGGGTGTTTCCCTTCTCATGGGTTGGACCATGGATGATTTTTGTCAGTTCCATTGCTTCCATTGCTTCAAGGAAGGCATTGGCGTGTTTCTCCTGTATTGATAGGAGGTTGAAATCGCCGAAAATTATCTATTCTTTTGGGTGCTGGTACTCTTTAACACTTGCTTTAGAATATCTGACAGGTCTGAGAGTGCTGTAGGTGCTCGATATATTAGGCATATCGAAAGGTGTTTGTTGGTGATTGTGAGCATGTCCACTTCCTCGGTAATTTCTGTTGCAGAGTTCCTGAAGTGGAGGTTGGATTTCGCTATAATGGCTACTCCTCTTCCCCTGGCATGAACTCAGGAACAGTTGTGAAGACTATATCCATTAGGCGTTAGGTGGTTCATGAGCACTGTGTCCAATTCTGTTAGCCAGGTTTCAATTATGCAGAGGATATCGATCTTTTGCGATGTGAGGAGGTCTTGAAGCATGGGGAGTTTATTTCTCACTGAACATGCATTTATTAGAGAGATTAAGGGGCTTGTTTACAAAGCTGCGGCAGCTTTGTAAACAAGCCCCTAAGAGTGCTTGTGTGTGTGTTGGGGTTGAGGTGTGTGCTGGAGCGAGCGGGATGAGTGAGGGTGAGACTTGGTGGTATTTGTTATTGTTTGTCTCGGAGGTGCATTATGAGTGGGGTATCTTGGGTTGTGTGCTATGTTGGTGTGGATAGGTGTGTAGGATTGTGCATGTGGAAATGCTGTTATCAGGTATGCTGGGATTAGAAAGGGAGACATGGGTTCTGCTGTACCTTCGTATTAACAGTTGCTCCATTTTGCAAGATGTATTCTTGATGCAGGCTTGATTGTATGTTCTTGGTGACAACTGGTCATTCCTTAGTGGCTGCTCTGGTAGGTTATTGGTCCCCACCTGTGGTCCACGCCTAAGGGCCATGCCAAAGGGCCCTCTGGCGAGGCCCTCAGGTGCGGGTCTACCAGGCGCAGGCATGCCTGAGTTCAGCTGCTTTTTATGCTGTTCTTTGCTCTACTTCCTCATTGGTGGTAAAGGGCAGGAGAGCCCCAATTGGCCCGCTGCGGCAGAGGGGCGGGAAAATCCTGTGTTCCCTGCCCGTGTGCTGTGGGGCGCCGGTTGGGATAGCAGCGATAGTTGGCTGAAGGATTGCCTGAGTTCAGCTGCTTTTTATGCTGTTCTTTGCTCTGCTTCCTCATTGGTGGTAAACGGCAGGAGAGCCCTGATTGGCCCGCTGCAGAAGAGGGGTGGGAGAATCCTGTGTACCCTGCCTGTGTGCTGTGGGGCGCCGATCGGGGTAGCAGCGGTGTATGGCTCCCCTTTGTCCTGTGGCTTTCTGCACTGCACCTTGGTTCACATTGTCCGAGTTTTTCCCAGTCTGTTTGGAAAATGTAAATAAGGCGAGGCAGAGGATTGTGAGTATCGCCTGAAACAGTGCAGATTGGCCTGGATGTGTCTGCCATAATGGTAGGGTCACTGGCTGAGATGCCATTGTGCCCATCTGCCATGTGCATTGCCTGGGTGGCCACTGTATGTCATGTTCAGATGGCACTCTCACTATGGCACGGCTATGTATCTGCATAGAGCTATTATAATGTCTGGCTCCAGTGATGTGGATGCATTCTCTGGGGGTGCAAATGCTGAGTATCCCAAGACAGGGTGCTTGTGGTCGCGCTATGCACATGCCATGCGTGTTGACCAGCAGACCATCTGCAGTTGATTTGTGCTTGGCTGACACAGCCCAGTGAAGGGCAGCAGAGGTAGTCTTACTGCCTGTGCAGTAGTCAATTGTTAGTCCTCAATTGTTGGTGCAGCAGTTCAACTTTCAAACAATGGCATGCTGCAACACTTGCTTTGAGCTAGTTTCAAGGGAGGGCGCTGGTACTAGTTTGAGAACTCAATCTACCATTGTAAATCACAGTGCAGGAAAGCTACAGAAAAATTGGAAATCTATTTCCCATGTTGAGGCCCCAGCCTTTACCCCTGTATTATGGCAAGCAGGCAACCCAGATGCTCATCTAAGCAAGTCACAATAGAAGAGATGGGATAATGTTTAGTATCACTGTTCTGGGAACAAATGGCAGACAGCACTGAAAGGGGTGAAGTGATCCATCAGGGTAACAATTGCCATGGATGGCCAACCCTTGCAGGTGGTTGAGAACTGCATTTGTTAGCCCCCAATTCCAAGTTCCCTCCAGGACAACTTTTAGTAAGTGGGTGAGTCCGAGCCTGTATAAGCAATGCTGTGACCAGCTGCAGGCACAGCTGGCCAAAGCAAAGGGGAGTAGTAGTATGCTTTTCACCAGCGATATGCAGAGTAGTCAGAACAATTCACATAACTATCTCTCCTTGAAGGTACACTGTAAAATGTAGGGCTATAAGCAAAACGGGGGAACAACAACATCAGTATCTAGGTAGGTTATGCTGCATACCCATGCGATGGATGATAGCTATACCTCATCCCATACCTTAGCAGAAATAAGGGCAATTTTGGGGGACTGGAAGATTGTCCAGAGAGAGAGAATGGTGGCTCCTGGTTATTTTGTAACAGATGGTGGAAAGAACATGGTTAAATTAGCAAACGAGGGGGACTTTATGGTATTGGATGCTTTCCACACTTGCTGCATTCCTAACAGGAGCTATACATTTCAAACAAAGGTAAGCATTTGTGTTTTTTCTTTTAATTGCTAGCTCTCTGACTGGGAGCTCTTAAAAGGGGTTTGGTACATTATTAAAACAAAGTTACATTCTTTGTGGTGCTTTAGTTTAAAGGGAGGAATATTTTCTTTAGTGGGGTAGGTTTAAAAACTCTGCGTTAGTAACTTTCTAGCTCTTTGAAGCCACTGACACCTAATAAGGTGTTAGTTCCCTCCCTACCCCACCAACACCCACCCACCCCTAGTGAGCGGTCTTGCTTTATAGGTCACCTACCCAATTAACACAACACAAGGATTTGGAACAGCACATTGTCAGTATAATTAAAGAGATTTAACTGCTTTTTCTCTGAAAGGACAGCTGGGAAACCAGCTGGTACTTTGGTAGATCTCTCTCTTTTGCTTTAACAGATACCTAAGCTCCACGAACAGAACAATGGCTGGGAAAAATCGTATTGCTAAAGCTGTTGCCCCCATTACAGCTTCTGCCTCTGTCCAGACAGAGGTCCCAATGCCAGTTGAAAGACCAGTTCCATGTGCAGGGTGCCTGCATGCTGAAGCTCTCAGGAAACAAATGGAGGAACTCAGAGAGGATGTGGCGAGGCTGAGGAGCATTCAAGACAGTGAGAAGTACATTGATGAGATGATTCTTGCAACAACCAAGCCCTCCAGCAAAAGAGAAGATGGGTGCCTACAGAATGACGAAGATTGGACACAAGTCACCAGGGCCTGCAGAATCACCAATCCAACTTCTCCAGCCCTTGAATTGAAGAACCATTATGCAGCCCTGGAAGTGGAGGAAGTGAAAGCATCCCTGGAAAGGGAAGAACCAGAGCTCAAGTACCCCAAAGTTGCAGAATCAGTGACCACAAGGAAGCGAAGGGTAGTGGTGGTTGGTGACTCTCTTCTAAGGGGGTACTGAGGCATCCATCCGCCGACCATACTTGATGTCCAGAGAGGTATGCTGTCTGCCAGGTGCCAAAATCCAAGACGCTACAGAGAGTTTGCCGAGACTCATCAAGCCCACTGACTATTACCCAGTGTTGTTAATTCATGTACGGAACAAATGATACTGCCAGGTATCCCTCTGAGAGTATCAAAAGTGATTACACGGCTCTGGGACAGAGGGTGAAGCAGATAGGTGCACAGGTGGTGTTCTCTTCAATTCTCCCTGTTGAGGGTAAAGGCCAACGCAGAGAGGCTCGCATCCTGGAGATGAATGCATGGCTGCGTGGAAGGTATCATCAAGAGTGTTTTGGTTTCCTGGACCACGGGATGCTGTTCCAAGGGTTGCAGAGCAGAGATGGCGTCCATCTGTCCAAGAAAGGTTGACACATCTTCAGTAGTAGACTGGCTAATCTACTGAAGAGGGCTTTAAACTAGATTCATTGGGGATGGGTGAAGACAGCCCCCAGGTAAGTGAAAGCCCCCAGGTAAGAGAAACATTAAATACCTTTATGGAAATGGGTAAAAGGGGCAACATATGGAAAGCAGTGTGTATAAATGCCAGTAGCATGGGAAATAAGATACCTGATGTTGAAGCTTTGATGGGAGTGGGTGACTTGGATTTAGTGGCAGTTACAAAAACATGGTTCACAGAAAACCATGACTGGGATGTAACTATACCAGGCTATACTTTATTCAGAAAGGACAGGGTAGGAAGAAGGTGAGGAGAAATGACACTATATGTAAAAATAATATTAAAGCTTTGGAATTACAGAGCTTAAAAGGGAGAGAGGAGGCATTGTGGGTTAAACTAGAAAGAGGGAAAGAGAAATCTATTTGCATTGGCGTGATATACAGACCTTCCTCACAAGAGGAGGAAGTGGACAGAGAGTTAATTGAAGACATATGCAGTATTGCTAGGAAAAGGGAAGTGCTACTGATAGGGGATTTCAATATGCCAGATGTTGATTGGCACATTCCTGCTGTAGTATCATCTAGAAGTAAGGAGATCCTGGATTCTCTACAGGGAGACCTCTTCAGGCAATTGGTAACAGACCTCACACGTGAAGGGGCCATATTGGACTTGGTGCTTACCAATGGTGAAAGTGTTTCTGATGTTATAGTGGGAGATCATTTTGCATCCAGTGATCACCAGATGGTGTGGTTCAGTATTAGGGCTAGGGCTGTTAGAATCCATTCAAAATCAAGGGTCTTAGATTTAGGAAAACTAACTTTGCCAAGATGGGCCAATATCTCAGGGAGTCATTAGCAGGATGGGAATAGCTGGGGGATATAGAAAAACAGTGGGCAAAACCGAAAGGGGATATTTTAAGGGCAACCAACTTTTTTGTTAAAATGGTAAATGAAGGTAAAAGGAAAAGGAGACAGTTATGACTTTCTAAAGAAGTAGCTGAAAAAGTGAAAAAAAGAGGGAGGCCTTCATGAAATACAAGAGATCACAGAGAGAGGAAGACAGGAAACTATATTTGGAAAAACTTAGAGAAGCTAGCAAAGTAGTCAGGAAAACAAAGATTCAAAAAGAGGAGGAAACAGCCAATGCAATAAAATAGGGGGATAAGACATTTTTCAGATATGTTAGTGAGAAGAGGAAGGGCAAAAGTGGTATTGTCAGACTCAAGGGTGAAGGGGAGGAATATGTACAGTAGAAGCTGATGAAGATAAAGTGGAATTGCTTAACAAATATTTCTGTTCTGTGTTCACAGATGAAGAACCAGGAACAGGACCTCAGAAAATGCCCACAAACAGGAACAGAAGCGAGGGGCATCTTGAACAATTTTCAGAAGATTGTGTTCGTGAGAAACTAGCTAAGCTTAAAGTAGACAAAGCGATGGGACAGGATGGGATACACCCTAGAATACTGAAGGAACTTGGGGACGTTCTAGCAGCTCCACTGACAGACCTTTTCAATGCCTCGTTGGAGTCGGGAGTGATGCCAAAGAACTGGAGAGAGGCTCATGTGGTGCCTTTACACAAAAGCGGAAGTAAGGATGTGGTTGAAAACTACAGGCCGGTTAGCTTAACTTTGGTGGTGAGTAAATTATTGGAAACACTGCTGAAAGGAAAATAGTGATGTTTCTGGAGTCCAGCGGATTACAGGATTCAAGGCAGCATGGATTCACCAGAGGTAGGTGTTGTCAGACAAATCTGATTGATCTCTTTGACTGGGTGACCAGGGAGTTGGACCGAGGGAGAGCCCTAGATGTGGTATAATTAGATTTCAGTAAAACCTTTAATACCGTTCCTCACAGGCGACTTATAAACAAACTGAGCATGCTAGGGATGGACGCTAAAGTTACTGTTTGGGTTAGAAATTGGTTGAGTGGGAGGCGACAAAGGGTACAGGTAAATGGAGCTCACTGTTAAAAATGTTAAAAAATGCAAGGTCATGCATTTGGGCTGCAGCAATCCAAGGGAGCAATATAGTATAGGGAGTGAAGTACTTTTTCCACTAAAGAAGAGCAGGACGTAGGCATGGTTGTGTCTGAAGATCTTAAAGTGGCTAAACAGGTAGAAAAGGCAACAGGAAAAGCTAGAAGGATGCTTGGGTGCATACGGAGAGGAATGGCTAGCAGAAAGAAGGAGGTGATAGTGCCTCTGTATAAGTCTTTGGAGCGGCCTCATTTGGAGTATTGTGTGCAATTCTGGAGACCGCACCTTCAAAAGGATATAAACGGGATGGAGTCGGTACAGAGGGTGGCTACTAAAATGATTAGTGGTCTTCATTATAAAGCATATGTGGACAGACTTAAGGATCTTAATATGTACACATTAGAAGAAAGGCAGGATAGAGGTGATATGATTGAGACGTTTAAATACCTCTGAGGAATAAATGCACAGGGGGAGAGCCTCTTTTGATTGAAAGCAAGCTCTGCTCTGAGGGGACATGGGATGAGGGTGAAAGGGGATTATATTTAGGAGTGATACGCGGAAATATTTCCTTATGGAAAGAGTGGTAGATGCGTGGAATAAAGATGAGGACAGTATCTGAATTCAAAAAAGCATGGGACAAACACAGAGGATCTCTAAAGGTAAAAAGGGGACTGTTGTAGTTGTTGATATGGAAGGACAGACTAGATAGGCCATGTGGTCTTTTTTGGTCATCATTTTTCTATGTTTCTATGTTTCTATAAGATAGTACGAGACTCATTGGGCCTGAGGAGTAAGAGAGGCGGTAGCCATAACCTGAAGGTGCTGAAAAAAAATGCCAAAAATAGCACAGTATTTCCACAAAAGTGTGAAGGCAGGTATGAGTTGCAAGAAAAGCAAGGAACATCTCTTTTAGGATGTTGGCACCACATGGAATTCCATCTATCTGATTCTGGAGAATGCATCAGATGTCATTGAAGACCAAGGTTTGTATTGAAAGCCTCTGGAAAATCAGAATTCAACAAATATGACTCAGGTCATAGAAGTCCTGAAGCCCTTCAAGGATGCCATAGAGAAAACAGGTTCAATGATTTTTGTCATCCCAATAGTGAATATCCTGGAGGCAAAGTTAGAGGATTTACAACAATGAGAAAAGATGGCATCACAGGTGTTGCTGCTAGTGGACTCTTTGCATGTAGCAGAGTTTCTTGCAGGCTCGTCGAGGCCTTGGCCACAGAATCATGGGCATATTGAACACACAAATTTACAGTCTTCTCAGACCTGGCCAAGACCATCCAGCATTTCCTGTCCTGCCCACAACCAGCATGTCCAGTGAATGAATATTCTCAATGGCAGGGAATATTGTGAATCCACATCGTTCACAGCTAGTATCAGCCGTAGTGGAAAAGCTGGTGTTTCTAAACACATGCCTCCCCTTGCTTGATTTTCTCAATTTCAGGTGACTGGCAGAAGGACTGGGTGCACAGCTACACTAAAGCACTGCATGCCCACACTCTTTTCCTTCAATTTCTTTCTGTGGTTTTGCTTATATTATTGCTAGAGCCACTCTAGCTGCTATCAGATGGTGTGATCAGTTGGGAACTCAACCTTGCTCTTCTCAATTGGGGTGATTTCTTCCCAGAAAGAACTACATGAAAAAAATACACCGAAAAAAGGGATAAAAAGAAAATATTTCCTCCTCTCTTGTGTTAATGTCTTGGGTTTTACATGCCACTGTTTAACCTTTTAATGCTGCTGCCCAGTGTGATCCCCTGTCCTGCCCAGTGTGATCCCCTGCTCTGTCACTCCCTTGCTCCACTGAGTTATTTTGTTCATCATGGGTTAGGTGCCATTGGTATGTTTATTAGAATTATTCTGTTTAATGTTCAAATTCTCAATTATGAAGCTAGGGGCCTAAGAACATAAGATATGCCATACTGGGTCAGACCAAGGTCCATCAAGCCCAGTGTCCTGTTTTCAACAGTGGCCAATCCCAGTCACCAGTACCTAGCAGTTTCCCCAAAAGACACAGGTTCCACAATGCTTGAATTGGGGCAAGCAGTGGATATCCCGGGTCTTTTTAAATAATGGTTTATGGACCTTTCCTCCAAGAACTTGTCCAAACCTCTTTTTTAAACCCAGCTACACTAACAGCTTTTACTACATCCTCCGGTAATGAATTCCAGAGTCTGATTACATGTTGAGTGAAAAAATATTGTGTCTTATTAGTCTTAAATAGGTTACCCTGTAGCTTCATTTCACGTCCCCTAGTCTTTCTATATTTTGATGGCGTAACAATCAATCTACATTTGCCCGTTACACTCCATTCATTAATTTATAGACCTCTATCATATCTCCTTCAGCTGTCTCTTTTCTAGGTTGAAGAGCCCTAACCATTTTAGCATCTCTTCATAGGGGTATCCTCCCATCCCCTTTATCATTTTGGTGACTCTTCTCTGTACCTTTTCTAATAACACTATATCCTTTTTAAGATACGGCGACCAGAATTGCACACAATATTCAAGGTGTGGTCGCACCATGGATTGATCGAGAGGTATTATAATTTCTTTTGTTTTATTCTCTATTCCTTTCCTTATGATACCTAGCATTCTATTTGCTCTCTTGGCTGCCACTGCACACTGGGTTGATGGTTTCAACATGTCATCCACGATGATTCTAAATTTTTTTCCTGGGTGGTGGGTCCTAATGTGGAACCTTGCATCGTGTAACCATAGTTTGGGTTGTTCTTTCCTAGGTGCAGAACTTTGCACCTGTCCACATTAAATATCCTCTGCCATTTGGATGCCCAGTCTTCCAATTTATCAAGGTCCTGTTGCAATTTTTCTCAATCCTCATGAGTTTTAACAACTTTGAATAATTTTGTGTCATCTGTAAATTTGATTACCTCACTCATTATTCCCATTTCCAGCAACAAAACTAGCACAGATCCCTGAGGTACTACACTATTCACTTTTCTCCATTGGGAAAACTTTAGCCCTACCCTCTGCTTTCCATTTTTTAACCAGTTCCTGATCCACAATAGTACACTGCCTCCTATCCCAAGACCTTTTAATTTTGCCAAAAGTCTCTGATGAGGGACCTTGTCAAAGGCTTTCTGAAAATCCAGATACACTATATCACTATATGAACCGACTCACCTTTGTCTACCTGTTTATTCACACCTTCAAAAACACATAATAGATTAGTAAGACAAGACCTTTCTTGGCTAAAGTCATGTTGGCTGTCTCCCATTAAGCCATGACTATCTACATGTCCAGTAATTTTGTTCTTTATAATGGTTTCTACCATTTTTCCCGGTACTGATGTCAGGCTCACTGGTCTGTAGTTTCCTGGATCACTCCTGGAACCCTTTTTAAAAATTGGCATTACATTAGCCATCCTCCAATCTTCAGGTATTACAGATGATTTTAATGATAGTTCACAGATTACTAATAGTAGGTCTGAAATCTCATATTTCAGTGGTTTCAATATCCTTGGATGTATACCATATGGTCCAAATGATTTACTACTTTTCATTTTACCAAATATTTGTAATACATCTTCCCTGTGTATCAATATTTCTTTCAATTCTTCTGTGGCATCACCTTTAAATACCATTTCAGTAACATCCCTACATCTTCCTCAATAAAGACCAAAGCAAAGAATTCATTTAGTCTCTCCACTATGGCCTTAGAAACATAGAAACATAGAAATATGATGACAGAAAAAGACCACATGGCCTATCTAGTCTGTCCTTCCATATCAACATCTACAACAGTCCCCTTTTTACCTTTAGAGATCCTTTGTGTTTGTCCCATGCTTTTTTTAATTCAGTTGCTTGTCCCCTCTTACTGCGCCTTTTACCCCTCTATCATCTAATGGTTCAACCGACTCTGTCACAGGTTTTTTGCTACTAATGTTCTTGAAAAAGTCTTTATTATGTGTTTTTGCTTCCACAAGTTTCTTCTCAAATTCTCTCTTTGCCTGCCTTGCATCTAACTTGCCAGTGCTTATGTTGTTTCCAGTTTGTCATTTGGCTCCTTTTTCCATTTCCTGAAAGATGCTTTTTTGGCAACAACAGCCTCTCTGACCTCATCTTTAAACCATGCTGGCAGTTTTTTGGACTTCCTTCCATTTTTCTTAAAGCGTGGAATACAGCTGGTCTGGGCTTCCAAGATAGTATTTTTAAACAACACCCATGCTTGATGTAAATCTTTAGCCTTAGCAAATGCTCCTTTTAGTTTTTTCTTAACTATTTTCCTCATTTTATCATAGTCTCCCTTTTGAAAGTTAAAAGGTAGTACTGTGGATTTCCTTACCGTCCTTTCTCCATTTCTTAAATCAAATGCGATCATGCTATGATCACTATTGCCAAGTGGCCCCAACATCTTTATCTGTTGCACCAGATCTTGTGTTCCACTAAGGACTAGGTCCAAAATGGCTTCCCCTCTTGTCGGGTCATGAAACAGCTGCTCCAAGAAGCAGTCATTTATTTCATCTAGAAACTTTATTTCCCTAGAATGTCATATCATGACACTGACCCAGTCGATACTGGGGTAATTGAAATCACCCATTATTATTACTGCACTGTACATTTTATTAGCTTCTCTGATTTCTTTGAGCGTTTCATCATCCATTTGTTCACTCTGGCCAGGCGGTCGATAGTACACCCGGACTGCCATCGATTTCCCCTTCCCCTTTTTACATGGAATTTCAGTCTACAGAGATTCTACATTATGTTTTGTTTCCTGCAAAACTTTAATCCTTTGTGACTAATGCTCTCTCTAACATAGAGTGCAACCCCACTACCAATTTGATCTGCTCTGTCATTACAATATAGTTTGTACCCATGTATCACAGTATCCCACTGTTTGTCCTTTCACCATGTCTCTGAGATACCAAACATATCTAACGTCTCATTTAGTGCTATATAACACTTCCATCTTAATTTTCAGACTTCTTGCATTTGCATACAAGCATTTTAGAGACTGTATTTTATTCATATTAATCTGGCTATTGGTAGGCAGGGGAAATTTGGAATCTTTAAGCCCTGTCTGCTCTGTACTCAAGGGCATTTGGGTGACTTTTGTGTTTATTGGAACCTCTCTGCTGATATTTATTTATTTATTTTAATTCTCTTATATACCATGCTATTCTGCATCAGTGCGGTTTACATTGAACAAACTGAAATTACATTGAACAGGGCATTATAACTTGGAGATAACTATTTTACAGGGAACATGGGCTATGGAGGATTAAGTGGCTTGCCCAAGACCACAAGGAGCACCTGTGGGACTAGAAACCCCAGTCCTTCCGGCCCAAGGTTGCTGTCCTCTAGTGGGATTTAAACCCCCGACCTTCCGGCCTGAAGTACCTTGCCCCAACCACTAGGCCACTCCTCCACTCCTGAACTTCAATCTTTTGCTAGTATCCTTCAAAGATACATTGTTCCGAACCTTGCGCTCCTGGGCAACTGTTGATTGCCCAGTTCCTAACAAATCCAAAGCCCTCTTCCTTGCACCATCGTCTCATCCATGCATTGAGATTCTGGAGCTCTGCCTGCCTTTTCGGTCCTGCACGTGGAATGGGAACCATTTCGGAGAATGCTATCATGGAAGTTCTGGATTTCAACTTCCTACCTAAAAGCCTAAATTTAGTCTCCAGAACCTCCCTACCACACTTTCCTATGTCATTAGTATTGACATGTACCAAGACCGCAGACTTCTTCCCAGCACTATCTAAGACCTTGTCTAGGTGGCGCATGAGGACCGCTACCTTTGCACCAGGCAGGCAAAGTTACCAGGTGATCCTCATGTCTACCAGCCACCAGGCTATCTACATGCCTAATGATCGAATCACCAACTATAACAGCTGTGCTAACCCTTCCCTCTTGGGCACATGGCCTGGAGAAACCTCCTCGGTGTGAGAAGGTTTTACATCACCTGAGAGCAAAGAGCTCCTTGCACCTAGTACACACATATGAGCCCCTCACCAACTGGGAGAAAATCATACAAGTGATACTCAATGCAAAAGACTGGAAAACCACCATCTTGCTGCTGGACTGCGGTCTGCATCTTAATTTTAGGGTTGTGTTTAGGTATTTAAGTTGTTTATTTACTAAAGTTTTCTGGGGATACTTATACTAATAAAACTATACCTAATACGTTTAATGGATTTTGTTCACCTCAAGTTTAACTAACCTCAGGTCCTTACTGTATGCCTGATGAGGATAAACAGCTGCACCTGAGAACTTAATTGAAGGGTCTGTTCTGCCCTCACAATTGTGTGTGCATGCTTTCATGGTATTATTTATTGTTGCCAGTTGTAAGTTAGGGCAAGGAGCTTCATGCTTGTTTGTAAGCCTTGCTCCTATAGGTTTAAGTAGTCCATGTGACCCATTCCCTCCAGTTTCCTTAATACCTGCCTGGTTTGATGCCTTACTACAGGGTATAATATGTGATCCCATTGGACTACTGAAACTCCCTCTGCCTTCTGGTTACTTTCCCTGCACCCCTCTTTCAGGGCAAAGTTCTACAGCCCTCTCCTTTTCATTTTTTCCCGCTGGATTTGCATCACCCTTTTACCAATTCAGTTTGAATGTGCACATATTATTCACATCCATCTGTGTTTTATATGTTCTGTTTCACCATTTTTGCAAGATTTCAACCTGCTTCAGTTTGTATTTATTCAGACATCTCCAGAATCCATCTTCAGCCATAATTCAGACAGATCCAGCATGCTACATATCTAACCAGAAGTGTGGTTCCTCCTGAATCAGCTTTCATAGTACGATATACATTTTAATTATTACAATAAACAGTTGGATTATAAGAGACTGGGTCTTTTCGTGGATGTGAAATGGTTTAACTGCTTGTGTAGTGTTGTATCAGGAAACACAGCATGAGCAGGGGAAGAGTAAATGGGTGGTCATAAATGGTTTTGCCAAGATCAAGTTAGTGAAGAAATTGAATTCATAAGTGCTGTGGAAAACACTTTTATCCAAAAATCCCTCATTTTAATAGGGGAAAAATAGCAGTGTTGTGAGAGCCTTCTTTCAACAAGTTTGGGAAAGAACACAGTGATTAAAGTCGAGATTAGTAACAAGGTATTAGTAAGCTTAAACCAAGCTGATAAATATTTTAAAGAGAAAAAGAAAAATAACTTTTGTGCAGTTTGAGCTGTTATTAGCTATGCCAGATTTCAGCTGCTAAGACTGTTTATCCAACCTCTGGCCAGTGTAATCTGAGACTGGTGTGTGTTTATTGAAAAGAGCTTCAATATACAAATACCTCACGCTTTGGAACAGTCTAATAAAATTAATCCAGCTGCCACGGATGTGAATGCTGCAGGCAGATTCTAAAGATATTACTGTCACAGTGCAGGAAAACTCAGAACCCACTCCACAAAGGGAAGATAATACTGGGTCTAAAAGAATTATAGTTTTAGACTTGATATACCACCCTTTATAGGGGTACATACAGAGTGGTTTACAATAAAAAGAATGTTTAAAAGACATAAGAAAAGAACGTGAGTATTAAAATAGGAAAGTTGTAACAATAAAGAAATAGAAAAAGTTAAAGTTAATGCTTGGCTAGCTATCAACCATCTTCCGAGCCCTGCCCTATTCCAAATGCCTGTAGAAACAGATGAGTTTTAAGAAGTGTGTTAAACTTTTTAAATGAGGGTTCCAGTCGAATGGGGAGAGGTAAACAATTCCATAAGGATGGGGCAATGCAAAAAAACCCCAAAAAACAGAACATCTTGTAGATTCAAATTTAACCCTAGAAGGGGTGGGAATGACGAGCCTATTCCCATGAAGGGAACGAAGGCAGCGTGGAGGAACATATAGGATGGTGAGACCAGAAAGATACTGATGAGCATTGCTGTAAAGGGACTTATGAACTAATAAAAGAATCTTAAATTGTATACGCTGCTGCACTGGAAGCCAATGGTGGTGGATAAACAAAGGGGTCACGTGATCAAATTTCTTGGCATATGACAAAACTCGAACCACGTTGTTTTGTATGGTCGGGAGCCTTTTTAATTGGTACTTTGGCAGTCCCATATAGATAGTATTACAATAGTCTAAGCGAGCTAGTACCTTATTGAGAAAGACTGATGTTTGTGCAGGGAGGTCTAATAGTGGACGAAGAGCATGAAACCGACATAGGGCGAAAAGTGCAGACTGGGATAGGTGAACAATTTGAGTATTCAACGAAAGCTCAGAATCAACAAAGACGCTGAGATATTTGAAACAAGGCCTTACTAAAATAAGGGTACAATCCATAGATAGAGCCAATGAAGGAGCAGATGACGAACTACTAATCCAAACAGCTGTAGCTTTTTGGGGATTACGTTTACGTGCATGCATAGGTAACTGATATTTTTTTGAGGCAGCTATTCATCGGCACACATATACAAATTCAAACGCTAACTTACAAAGCCAAGCAAATTTATGAGACAGACAGGGAGAAGCTCCTCTCTGATCTAAACAAAGTGTGGCACAAGGTAGTGGAGAACATGTCTAAGATCTCAGAAACTCCTACAAACATTATCACATGTAATGAGGCCAATTCCGAAAACGTGCACGTCCGGTCAGCGGGCATGTCCAAATGGAAACATGCAGGAATAGAACCCGATTCCGCACACGTGGGGATAGGCACACCCACTTGCTAAGCGCAGCACGTACACAGTGCAATATTGTACAAAGACGGGTATACCCCGACAATGGCTTTGTAGGTCCCTGCGCTCACTGTATTCTGAAAAGCTGTACATCTGCAATCCTGCCTGTCTCCATGATATACCCGTGAACGGCCATACCCCTCCCCCCCTTTAAAACGTGCAGCTATGAAGCTGCTGCAGGCATTGACAGTGCTGTAATGAGGCAGAATGACAATGAAAATTGATGATACTTACAGATAAATGCAAGTTAGACAATAGAAACTAATCTGTGGCATGCCCGGACCACTACAAAGCAATTGCAGTGTACAGTAACGTAGCAGGAAAACAGGGAGAGAGTGAACCTACTGGCACAAGATGCAGTGCAGCACTACATACATGGCAGTAGACAACCTCCTGATGTATGCACGTTGTGAATATCACAGGAGCATGACTGCACAATGTAAAGTAAGGACAGGATCCCATCAGAACAGGCACTCCATAGCGAACTACCCAAATATTTCCCCTGCACTACTAAAGGGCCATTGGAATGACAGCATTCAACAGTGCAAGCACCACACAGACATGCCCAGAGACAATCATCACTCCCTTCAACTGTGCACATTTGTAGAGACCAATGCTGGTGCACCTGGGAATGGCATACTGTGCTTTGCACTTTTGCACGCCCTACCTCTGAGCTCCCCTGAGCACTGACAGGGAAGTGTCTGGACAGGGAAGTGATTGCGGAACCGTCCTGCTCACTCCTGCCTGTATGCACTGGCACCAGGTGATGCTGCAGACAGCCCTATGGTCCAGTACCTGCCAGGCATATCTGTCTCCCCCCTAGATATTTGGATGAGCAATCTAGACCCCCCCCCACCCCATGCAGCCCTCAAACCACACACACATATGGACTCTCACTTGAAGTCCCACAGAATCAGTCATCTGCCAAAAGACTGCCCTGCACCGAATGTCTTAGCTGATAGAAAGGAAACCATAGCAATCAATACTTCCAAGCCAGCATCATACCTGCTCGCTGCATTTCTATGTGGCAACCTACATACATGATAACTACAATAGTGGACCTCAATCTGCTACAGAGCTGCAGTAAGCCCAAACAGCCTTTCCAGTATATCAGCCTCAAGGGTCAAATCCCTTATGTGCATTGCACATCACAGGCCCACATATGTAAACAACCTCAACAGTGACCTGTGCACAAGATATGTGCTATATAGCCACTGGTGTAAGATATCCGCAATACAATGATCTGATAGGAATCACATATGCCCTTATCTGTATCAGGGGACTGTACACATTACATAGAGAATATTATAGCAATCTACTGTGTGGAGCACAACACTCCTGCTGGCTGGGTGATGCACACAGCACCGATAGCTGGGCTTAGATGTTCACATGGGGTGCTAGGACTCCATTACCAGTATCATTGCCAGGACGTGGGCATTGTCAGGTAGCCCTAGCTGTGCCCCTTTAACTCAGACCGCAACTGCCAGCATAGCCGGATTGAGCACCTGTGTTTATTTCTGCTGCTTTAACTTACATCCTCCCTCTCCTCTGCTTTCTGTACCATAACACTGCATGCTGTGGTTTTCTGGACTGCAGTCACACCAGTGCACAGCATAAGTTAGACATCCTGTCACCACTATTGGCAGCATTGGGGTGAGGAGCAGTAATATTTCTAAGTCCTACCTTTATTCCACTGTTTTGCAGGTATAACCTGGACGTCTTTGGGGCCGACTGCAGATGCAAATGGATGTGACCAGAATGAGCTTTATACATCTCCATGGCTGATCACGCTCCCATTCTGCCCCTTCCCGGCCACATTCTGCAATCCCCGTTTAAGTGCCATGTACGTGCAGGGCCACGGAGGTTCAGAATATATTTCTGTATCTCTTCACGAGATAAACGTCTATCGCACTTGCACAAGCGGCTTATTTGTGGTTCAGAATTACCCCCAGTGCCTTCAGACTAATTATCAGCACTACTTACTTCAGTCAGAGAAATATCTAAAATTTCTGACAAAATATAACACTGAGGAAAGTTTAGCAGAAAAAGATCTTTAGGAGAGTAAAGACCAGAAACGTAAGCTCTTAAAGGAGGCAGAGAGCAGAAAAGAAGCTCTGAAGGAAGTTATGTTACTGCACTTTGGCTCTTCTAGACATACGCCTAAATCTGCAAGCTCACTAAGGTCAGTGCATTAAAATTGCTCCACAGCAAGCTCAACCTCTGCAAGAGCATGTGCTGAAGCTGAAGCTGCAAAAGCTCATGCCCACTTTAGACAACAAGAGGCCACCCTGAAATTAGAAAGAATTAGACTAGGAGGAACAGAGGGCAGCTGCAGAAGTCACTGCTGAAGCCACTGCTAACGCTGCTGCAACAGCTGCTAGAGTTGCCACTGCAATTGCTGCTGCCACGACATGCAATAAGGCTGAGCTAGCTGTTGCTCTGAAAGTTCTGCATCAAGAAAGGGAGGCAGCTTCTGCGGAAGCTCAGGCTAAGGCCCTGGAAGGAGTTACAGGGCAGGAAAGCGGGGACAGCCAAATCAGCCACATTGACTCAGAAGATCCTTTCAGTGTACTCAAGACTTACGTTCGAAATCTTATCTCAGGGCATGACAGTTGACACATGCAGTCTGACTAGAAGAGGATACAGATGTAGAGGAAATACCATCAGCCTCTCTAGTAGGTGCCAGGCCTGAAAGAAGGCAGCCTAACGTACAACACGCCACTGACATTAATCGCCACTACAGTGATCCACACGTTCACAGACATATGGATTCACTACAGCTGGCTCATGCTCCAGGCACACACACAGAGGAAGATACTTCACCTCAGCCTCATTTCCCAGTGTTCTACGGGGATTGGCTGCACAACAAATCTGGGAAGTTGCCATCAGCAAGAGCATCAGTGACACATCCCTTGCTCAAACTATGTGCACCAGAGCATCCTTCCTCCATGCCATTCCTAACAGGGGCTATACATTTCAAGCAAGGGTAAGCGTTTGTGGCTTTTTAAATTACTAGCTCTCTGCCTGGGAGCTCTTAAAAGGTTTTGGTACATTTTTAAAACAAAGTTACATTCTTTTTGGTGCTTTAGTTTAAAAGGAGAAATATTTTCTTTAGTGGGGTAGGTTTAAAACTCTGCTTTAGTATCTGTCTCAGCTCTTTGAAGCTACTGACACCTAATCAGGAGTTAGTGGGCCTGATTAGCCTGTGAAAGAAATGAGAGCAGCTGAGGCCTGCATAAAAGGCTTCAGAGTCCTGCGCTGTTGAGGCATTCCTTATAGGGGCTATACATTTCAAACAACGGTAAGAGTTTGTAGCTTTTTAAATTACTAGCTCTCTGCCTGGGAGCTCTTAAAAGGGCTTTGGTACATTTTTAAAACAAAGTTACATTCTTTTTGGTGCTTTAGTTTAAAAGGAGAAATATTTTCTATAGTGGGGTAGGTTTAAAACTCTGCTTTAGTATTTTTCTCAGCTCTTTGAAGCTACTGACACCTAATCAGGTGTTCGTTCCCTCCCTACTCCCCCTCCCCCCAACTTCCACTCACCTCTAGTGAACAGCCTTGCTTTATAGGGCACCTTCCCAATGAACTACACACAGGGACTTTGAATAGCACATTTTGAACATACTTCAAGAGATTTAACTGCTTTTTCTCTGAAAGGATAGCTGGGAAACCAGCTGGTACTTTGGTAGATCTCTCTCTTTTGTTTTAACAGATACCTAAGCTCTACAAACGGAATAATGGCTGGGAAAAATTGTATCGCTAAAGTTGTTGCCCCCGTTACAGCTTCTGCCTCTGTCCAGACCGAGGTCCCAATGCCAGTTGAAGGACCGGTTCCATGTGCAGGGTGCCTGCATGCTGAAGCTCTCAGGAAACAAGTGGAGGAACTCAGAGAGGATGTGGCGAGGCTGAGGAGCATTCAAGACAGTGAGAAGTACATTGATGAGATGCTTCTTGCAACATTCAAGCTCTCCAGAAGATCAGAAGATGGGTGCCTACAGAATGACGAAGGTTGGACACAAGTCATCAGGGCCTGCAGAATAACCAATCCAACTTCTCCAACCCTTGAATTGAAGAACCATTATGCAGCCATGGAAGTGGAGGAGGTGAAAGCATCCCTGGAAATGGAAGAACCAGAGCTCAAGTGCCCCAAAGTTGCAGAATAAGTGACCACAAGGAAGCAAAGGGTAGTGGTGGTTGGTGACTCTCTTTTAAGGGGTACTGAGGTATCCATCTGCCGACCAGACTTGATGTCCAGAGAGGTATGCTGTCTTCCAGGTTCCAAAATCCGAGATGTTATGGAGAGTTTGCCGAGACTCATCATGCCCACTGATTATTACCCAATGTTGTTAATCCATGTTGGCACAAAAGATACTGCCAGGTATCCCTCTGAGCATATCAAAAGTGACTTCATGGCTCTGGGACAGAGGGTGAAGCAGATAGGTGCACAGTTGGTGTTCTCTTCAATCCTCCCTGTTGAGGATAAAGTCCAAGGCAGAGAAGCTCGCATCCTGGAGATGAATGCATGGCTGCGTGGATGGTGTCATCGAGAGTGTTTTGGTTTCCTGGACCATGGGATGTTCTTCCAAGGGTTGCAGAGCAGAGATGGCGTCCATCTGTCCAAGAAAGATCGACTTGTCTTCAGTAGCAGACTGGCTAATCTACTGAAGAGGGCTTTGAACTAGTCGCTTAACTGAGGAGCCTGTTACTGAGTAGCCTGTACATAGTCCTCCCAGTTACCCAAGTTGTAAACCCTGTTCCTTGTAAGTACAGTGCGGATGCCGCCTGCACTGTACAAATTTGTTTAACTGTAAACCGAGCTGATTTTAAAAAGCGCGGTATAGAAATACCTCAAATAAAATAAATAAATAAATAGATTTGTTGGAGATGGGTGAAGAAAGACCCAGGTAAGTGAAAGCCCCCAGGTAAATGAAACATTAAATACCTTTACGTAAATGGATAATAGCGGCAACATATGGAAAGTGGTATGTATAAACATCCTTAGCATGGGAAATAAGATCCCAGATGTTGAAGCTTTAATGGGAATGGCTGACTTGGATTTAGTGGCAGTTATAGAAACATGCTTCACAGAAAACCATGACTGGTATGTAACTATACCCGGCTATACTTTATTCAGGAAGAAGAGGAGGAGGAGTGCCACTATATGTAAAAATAATATTAAAGCTTTGGAATTACAGAACTTAAAAGGGAGAGAGGAGGCACTGTGCGTTAAACTAGAAAGAGGGAAAGAGAAATCTATTTGCATTGGCGTGATATACAGACCTCCCTCACAAGAGGAAGAGGTGGACAGAGAGTTAAATGAAGAAATACGCAGCATTGAAAGGAAAGGGGAAGCGCTACTGATAGGGGATTTCAATATGCCAGACGTTGATTGGCACATTCCTGCTGCAGTATCATCTAGAAGTGAGGAGATCCTGGATTCTCTACAGGGAGAACTACTCAGGAAATTGGTAACAGACCCCACAAATGAAGGGGCCATACTGGACTTGGTGCTTACCAATGGTGTAAGTGTTTCTGATGTTATAGTGGGAGATCATTTTGCATTCAGTGATCACCAGATGGTGTGGTTCAGTATTAGGACTAGGGCTGTTAGAATCCATTCAAAAGTGAAGGTCTTAGACTTTAGGAAAACTAACTTTGCCAAGATGGGCCAATACCTCAGGGAGTCGTTAGTGGGATGGGAACAGCTGGGGGATGAAGAAAAACAGTGGGCAAAACTGAAAGGGGATATTTTAAGGGCAACCAACGTTTAGGTTAAAATGGTAAATAAATGTAAAAGGAAAAGGAGACCGCTATGGTTTTTGAAAGAAGTAGCTGAAAAGGTGAAGAAAAAGAGGGAGGCCCTCATGAAATACAAGAGATCACAGAGAGAGGAAGACAGGCATCTATATTTGGAAAAACTTAGAGAAGCTAGCAAAGTAGTCAGGAAAGCAAAGATTCAAAAAGAGGAGGAAATAGCCAATGCAATAAAATGTGGGGATAAGACATTTTTCAGATAAGTTAGTGAGAAGAGGATGGGCAAAAGTGGTATTGTCAGACTCAAGGGTGAAGGGGAGGAATATGTAGATGCTGATGAGGATAAAGCAAAATTGCTTAACAAATATTTCTGTTCTGTGTTCACGGATGAAGAACCAGGAACAGGAACTCAGAAAACACCCACAAACAGGAACAGAAGCGAGGGGCTCTTGAAGAATTTTCAGAAGACCGTGTTAGTGAGAAACTAGCTAAACTTAAAGTAGACAAAGAGATGGAACCGGATGGGATACACCCTAGAATACTGAGGGAACTTGGGGACATTCTAACAGCTCCAGTGACTGACCTCTCCAATGCCTTGTTGGAGTCAGGAGTGGTGCCAAAGGACTGGAGAGAGGCTCATGTGGTGCCTTTACACAAAAGTGGAAAGATAGAAACATAGAAACATAGAGATATGATGACAGAAAAAGACCACATGGCCTATCTAGTCTGTCCTTCCATATCAATAACTACAACAGTCCCCTTTTTACCTTTAGAGATCCTCTGTGTTTGTCCCATGCTTTTTTGAATTCAGTTACTGTCCTCATCTCTACCACCTCCAATGGGAGACTATTCCATGGATCCACTACTCTTTCCGTAAAGAAATATTTCCGCATATCACTCCTGAATCTATCTCCCTTCACCCTCATCCCATGTCCCCTCGTAGCAGAACTTGCATTCAATTGAAAGAGACTCTCTCCCTGAACATTTATACCACGGAGGTATTTAAACATCTCAATCATATCACCTCTATCCCGCCTTTCCTCTAAGGTGTACATATTAAGATCCTTCAGTCTGTCCTCATATGCTTTATAATGAAGACCACTAATCATTTTAGTAGCCACCCTCTGCACCGACTCCATCCTGTTCACATCCTTTTGAAGGTGCGGTCTCCAGAATTGCACACTATACTCCAAATGAGGTCTCACCAAAGACTTATAGAGAGGCATTATCACCTCCTTTTTTCTGCTAGCCATTCCTCTCCGTATGCACCCAAGCATCCTTCTAGCTTTTGCCGTCGCCTTTTCTACCTGTTTAGCTACTTTAAGATCATCAGACACAACCACGCCTAGGTCCCGCTCTTCTTTAGTGGACAAAAGTACTTCACCCCCTATACTATATTGCTCCCTTGGATTGCTGCAGCCCAAATTCATGACCTTACATTATTTAACATTAAATCCCAGCTGTCAAATTCTAGACCATTCTTCAAGCTTAGCTAGATCCCTCCTCATGTTATCTACACCTTCCTGGGTATCTACTCTATTGCAGATTTTGGTATCATCCACAAAGAGGCAAACCTTACCCGACAGCCCTTCCGCTATATCACTAACAAAGATGTTAAAAAGAATCGGACCAAGGAAAGATCCCTGGGGCACACCACTGGTAACATCCTTCTCCTCAGAGTGAGCTCCACTTGTACTCTTTGTCGCCTCCCACCCAACCAATTTCTAACCCAAGCAGTAACTTTAGGGTCCATCCCTAGGGTGCTCAATTTGTTTATAAGTCGCCTGTGAGGAACAGTGTCAAAGGCTTTACTGAAATCTAAATACACCACATCTAGAGCTCTCCCTCGGTCCAACTCCCTGGTCACCCAGTCAAAGAAATCAATCAGATTTGTCTGACAAGACCTGCCTCTGGTGAATCCATGCTGCCTCGGATCCTGTATCCATGCTGCCTCGGGGAAGTAAGGATGTGGTTGAAAACTACAGGCCAGTTAGTTGCAGGATGTGGAAGTAAGGATGTGGTTGAAAACTACAGGCCAGTTAGTTTAACTTCAGAGGTGAGTAAATTATTGGAAACGCTGCTGAAAGAGAAAATAGTGAGGTTTCTGGAGTCCAGCAGATTACAGGATCTGAGGCAGCATGGATTCACCAGAGGCAGATCTTGTCAGACAAATCTAATTGGTTTCTTTGATTGGGTCACCAGGGAGTTGGACCAGGGAGAGCCCTAGATGTGGTGTATTTAGATTTCAGTAAAGCCTTTGACAATGTTCCTCACAGGTGACTTATAAACAAACTGAGCACCCTAGGGATGAACCCTAAAGTTACTGCTTGGGTTAGAAATTGGTTCAGTGGGAGGCGACAAAGGGTACAGGCAAATGGAGCTCACTCTGAGGAGAAGGAAGTTACCAGTGGTGTGCCCCAGGGATTTGTCCTCGGTCCAATTCTTTTTAACATCTTTGCTAGTGATATTGTGGAAGAGCTGTCGGGTAAGGTTTGCCTCTTTGCGGATGATACCAAAATCTGCAATAGAGTAGACACCCAGAAAGGTATATAGAACATGAGCAGGGATCTAGGTAAGCTTGAAGAATGGTCTAGAATTTGGCAGCTGAGATTTAATGTTAAAAAATGCAAAGTCATGCATTTAGGCTGCAGCAATCCAAGGGAGCAATATAATATAGGTGGTGAAGTACTTTTGTCCACTAAAAAAGAGAGGGACCTCGGCGTGGTTATATCTGATATCTTAAAGTAGCTAAACAGTTAGAAAAGGTGCAGCAAATGTTAGAAGGATGCTTGGGTGCATAGGGAGAGGAATGGATAGCATAAAAAAGGAGGTGATAGTGCCTCTGTATAAGTCTTTGGTGCAACCTCATTTGGAGTATTGTGTGCAATTCTGGAGACCGCACCTTCAAAAGGATGTGAACAGGATGGAGTCGGTGCAGAGGGTGGCTACTAAAATGATTAGTGGTCTTCATTATAAAGCATATGAGGACAGACTGAAGGATCTTAATATGTACACCTTTGAGGAAAGGCGGGATAGAGGTGATATGATTGAGATGTTTAAATACCTCCGTGGCATAAATGTTCAGGGAGAGAGCCTCTTTCAATTGAAAGCAAGTTCTGCTACGAGGGGACATGGGATGAGGGTGAAGGGAGATATATTCAGGAGTGATATACGGAAATATTTCTTTACGGAAAGAGTAGTTGATCCAGGGAATAGTCTCCCAGTGGAGGTGGTAGAGATTAGGACAGTAACTGAATTCAAAAAAGCATGGGACAAACACAGAGGATCTCTAAAGGTAAAAAGGGGACTGTTGTAGTTGTTGATATGGAAGGACAGACAAGATAGGTCATGTGGTCTTTTTCTGTCGTCATTTTTTTGTTTCTTTGTTTCTATCATTCAAAAATAACAAGCAGGTGATGAGTGATGGAACATGCCTCACGACAGCACCCCACAAAGGCCTCCTGATGTTCTGAGGCATCGGACAGATCAGATATGGCCAAGTATATGATGCGCCGGAACCTGATAAATATAACACTAAGTTCAATGCTCACCCTGAAAACTACAAAGCTTGGAAAGTTGATTTTAAAGATGGTGTTGCAGATCTGAACCTCCCCCAAAGAATGAGATCAGTTTGATGGTGTGATGACTGGAAAGTGGAGTCGAAAAACTAAAATTAACTTGCTGAGATGTGGTGGAGACTTGAACAGTGCAATAGTAGTCCAGAAGTGACTGAGAATGCACTGATGGAAGGACTGAAAACTTTCCAAAAATCCTAAGCAAAGACAATGCAAAGTACAAAAACTGGGAGACTTGCTCCTGGAGCTGGAGGCAGCCAAAGCTGTTCCGCATTTCTCAGGGCTCTGCTGCTTGGACATCTTTCATGGCATAAGGCCAATTACAGAGAAGCTGCCATAAATCTGCGGGAAAAGAGATCCTCATATGGTGCAAAGTACAAAAAGGACAATCATGGAAACTTTCCTCCTTTCATCGTCTTCTCAAGATTTATCCAAGATTTGGCAGTAAGGAGAAATGATCCTAGATTTTCACTTGATACAAGGATGCTAATAAACATTACAACGCAGTAATAATGGATGATTTCAATTACCCCGGTATCAGCGGGGTCAGTGTCACTGCAGGACATGCTAGGAAGATGAAGTTTCTAGATGAAATAAATAACTGTTTCTTGGAACAGCTGATTCATGAACTGACAAGAGGGGAAGCTACTTTGGATCTAGTCCTTAGTGTAACCCAGGATCTGGTGCAAGAGATAAGGGTGTTGAGACCACTTGACAATAGTGATCTTAGTATGATCGCATTTGATTTGATAAATGGAAGCAGGATGGCAGGAAAATCCACAGTACTACCTTTTAACTGTCAAAACTGAGGAAAATATTTAAGAAAAAACTAAAAGGAGCAGCTGCAAAAGTTAAAAATCTATATCAAGGGTGGGCATTCTTTAAAAATACTATCTTGGAAGCCCAGACCAGATGTAATCTACTCTTTAAGAAATGTGGAAAGAAAACCAACAAATTGCCAGCATGGTTTAAAGGCAAGGTCAAAGAGGCTGTTATAACCAAAAAAGCAACTTTCAGGAAGCCAAATGATGTAAATGGTGAATCAACGTAAACACTGGCAAGTTAGATGTAAGGCATTGATAAAGCAGGCAAAAAAGAATTTGAAAAAAAGCTTTCTGTCAAAGCAAAAGCACATAGTAAAACCTTTTTTAAGAACATTCATAGCAAAAAACCCGTGAGAGTCATTTGGACCATTGGATGACAGAGTGGTAAAAGGGGCATTAAGGGGTATGTTTACTAAACAGCGCTAACGGCGCAGCTGCGATGTTATCACGTGATAATGGCACATTACCATGCGAGAAAGTCACGTATCTCACGATAATGTCTGCCTCGGCATTAAGGTGCGCAGAGGGTAGAGTAAGGCTTCCCAGAGGGCGGAGTAAGACTCCCCAGGGGCGGAGAGAAGGGGTCAATGGGTGGAGAGTGGGCGGGGAGAGGCTCCATGCACACTAATGCCGTGAAATGAAGCTCTGAAAATTAGCGCCAGTGAAAACCTTGCGCTAGGCACATTTGCAGGAAAGAGAAACCATTTTAGTCAGCAATGTACAGCAAAATCAGGGAGACCCTAAAAAGTGATAATAGTGATACATGTGCAGCAACTAAAAAGGCACAAACCATAAATAATGACCTGAACCAAAATTGAAATCCAAAACACCGAGCTGGCCAATAGAACAAATAATGGCAAGCAGTAATGAACACAACCTATAAAGAGGAAAAAGGATGAGCTCACTTTTGGAAGGGTCAATTCACAGTCCCCCCCACAAAGTGAATGTGCCAACATAGAAATGGTGCTGATGAGGGTGTTCTGTGGTATGTATGGGGTAGCTTGCCTTTGTGGCTTACACGTGTGCAGCAACAGCAGAGTGGGCATGTGGGAAAGGGCACTATGGTGATGGTGTAACTGGGGTACAGGGGGCTGCATGCATCACATGCAGTGGGCCAGCTGGGGCACAGTGTGGACTAGGCAGATGCCTACCTGGCACATAGGAATGTAGAAACGGAAAAGCAGCAAGACAGCAACTGACCAGGGTCCAATATGGCCACGAGTGTGTGTCCCACAGTGTCACCGGGTACAGTACCCAGCAAGTACCCCAAAGGGCACAGAACATTGGCAGGTGGTGCCGGGGGGATGTGCTGATGTCCATGTCAGCACCCCTACCCCATATCACGCACCATAGGCAGCTGCCTACTGGCACACTGAAAGGCCTGGGACTGCGCACCACCAGCACCACTGGCACAAGGGCATGTCAGCATGGTGGCGGAGGGGTGCTGGTGGTGGAGGGGGCAGTGGCATCTGCCCACAGCAGACCACGGCCAAGCCCCGTTTAGGTGAGTGCCGTGCACTGCAACAGACAAGGTCTGTCTGACGAACAGTCATGGTATCCCCAGAGAATGGTCTGCCTCTGTGGCAGCAGTTTGGTGCAGTACACACAGCCAGGGTGTTCAGGGGCAGAAGGTCACAGTTTCAAGTCCCAGCTGTGGCTCCTGCAAACCATGTCCTTATATTTTACACAGTACGAAACCGTGGTAATAAAGACGGAACCATTATTTCAGATTAAATAAATGCCTATATTGTACCCTACAGGGCATAGAACGCATAAACATGTGCAGTCCCTAGAGCAGAGTTTCCAAACTGCAGTCCTGGAGGGCCAAACACTATTCACGTTTCATGCTGTCCCTAATAAATATGCATTTGTATGCAGCGCCCCCATTGTATGCAAATGTATTCATGCATATTCATTAGGGACAGCATGAAAACCTGAACCGTGTTTGGCCCACCAGGTCCGGAGTTGGGAAACTCAGCCCTAGAGCAGCGGCCAACAGGGGCACAAACACCCACACCCACAGGCTCCACTATCCAAAGCCTCATGGAGAGTCAGGCTGTTGGGCCCTGCGCGGAGCAGCATCTCCCAATACTGTCACCTGCATACCTTAGCAATGCTGCCCTAAACTTCGGAACACATTGCACATATATCAAAAGGTTGCTATGAGTAATGGCAGATAACCAGTCCTAAGTTAAAACACAATTTGTTGACAGAGCTGCATCATAGCAACCTTTCTGATATCTGTGGTGTGTATTTCAGTTTTGGTTTCTGACAGTGTTTACCACCCCGGGGAGTGACCCCAACAGTATTGTGTACCATAGCCATGCCTGCACTGTGCCAAGGACTGGTATGGTGGTGCTACATAATCCGCTTTGGGGTCCGAACACCACCCTTTACTTATAACATGTGACCATGGCACCCACACAGGATATGCACTATTCTGGGTACATCATAGTCCACAAGGGCTAGACGTGACTGGGAAATTCAGATGGACACAGGTGTTTCCTAGGTGGGTCTGCAAGGGCTACCTAGGCCATGCTCTGTACCAATAAGTGGTGTGCAGTGCAACATAAAAGGTCTCGCTGAGGAAAAGTACAGGTAGCCCAAGAGACTACCATGCATCTGTGGCAATCGTGTGGTGAAGTACACCCAGCATGTCCAGAAGCAGAGGGTCACAGGTTCAAGTCCCAGCTGTGGTTCCTGCAGAGCATGTCCCTATATTTTACCCTACAATGCAGATGCAACAGCAACATGTGCAAGGCCCAAAGCAGTGGCGAAAAGGGATACAAACAGCCACTCACACAGGCTCCACAATCCAAAGATTCATGGAGAGTCAGGATGTTGGCCCCAGCATTGAGCTGCAGTTATCGCCAGAGCACTACTACTACCTCCTGCACAGTTTAGCAATGTCGGCACTGTGATCAGGACCAGTGTGGCGGGCATGGTTGCCAACCACCCCTATCTTTGCACAATGCTGCAATAGGAGTGTGTGTGTGTGTGTGTATGTCTATCCATTGTTCTGTGGCTGCCCACCCCTCTCTGGGCCAAAAATGTCCCACTGTTACCAGTGTTAGCCTGAATATGTACATAATGAGGAGCAAGGTGTTGTGGGTATGGCCCGGACAGGGCGGATTGGCCAGGATGCATCTTCACAGGGTGTGGGGCAATGGCTGGGACACTGTAGTGCCCAACCACCACCTGCATGGACAGGGTGGCCGCAGCATGTCATGCTGGGAGGGCACTCACTCTAACCGAGCAGTGACCATGGCATGTCTAGGTTCCCACATAGTGCTCTATACTATCTGCTTCCAGTGATGCTTTTGTGTTCCTAGTGTTGGGGCACCAATCACTGAGATGCCTGCTTGGTGCATATAGGTCCTCTGTGAGCATGCACTATGGTCTGGCTAGTGGACTGTCTGCAGTTAGACTGTGCATGGTTGGAACACCTATATGTTGCAGTCTGATTGTGCTGTCTGCTGGTAACTGGCAGACAGTGGTGTGAGGCAGTTGGGGTTTTCCACACCTAATCCTACCATTGCTGCCGGTCTGCCACTGCCCCAGTCACAGGTATAGCTCTGGCCCACCAACCCTGGAGGGCTGTCTTATACCAGCAGGATGGAGGTTGTTTCACTGGGGCTGAGGCACCTGTCCCTTACCTACAAAAAGGGTGATGTGAGCCCTTTGGGGTATGCAGTGTATACCACTTTGACCTTATAAAGGTACTGCTACACAAACCTCATGCAGGTCTAGAAACCCCTCGGTCCTGATAACAGGTGCCCATGTCAGCCAGATCCTAACACAGGGTACACACTAATCTGGGTGGTGTCTGGTCTCAGGGGGCCACATGTGACTGCAGGATACAGATGGACACCGAATTACCTTCAGCTGCACTGCAAGGAACACCTGTCACATACTGGTAGTGATGGGGATGTACAGCAGGATATGTCTCTAGCACCACATGTACTGCGGACCTAGTGCTGGGCACCCATCCTATCCCTCAGGATGAACATAGAACCTGCACAATGGCATGGTCTGTAGCTACTCTGTGCCAGTATCACGCACTGTCAGCTCATTTTTCCAAGCTGAGGTACCAGAGAGGTGCAGACCCCATTTGCTGATCAGCTATAGACAGCTATTCAGCATGTGCATTGCATCATGGGTACTGGTGGGGTTATCCTATGCTGGCACTCAGAGCAGACAGTTTGTGCGGTGACCTGCAGTCCTTCTGTACCCAGCCATTGCTGTGACATACACCACAGAGGTATAGTCTACTGGTTAATACAATGCCAGTCTCGGCAGTGTTCATGGGTTCAATTCCTCATTGTTCTCTCCTCTCATGCCTGTCTTACTCAAATAGTGTGCATGCCTGTAACAGTCATATTTTGCAGATATGTGATGCTAGCCCATAATGTCCTCGCCACAATTGCCAACATTCCCTCGATCCGTCTATCTGCGTCTGTCAGCTGTATAGAGTCCTGTATGCCTGTGCAGGCTGCCACTCCATGTCCTGCACTGCTATCCTTTCCTGCATTGTGCCTCATTGTGCTTGCCTCACCTGTGCCAGATCTGCATGGCACCACCACTGCTCTGTCCACCCATCATTGTAACTATCCTGCCACCTCCGCCTCCACTGGGGGACACGTATTCCCATCGTCTGCCACCAACTGTCTTTCCAGTACTTTACATTGCCAACACCCTGTGCTGTGGTACAGTTGCCCCCACCATGTTTGTCATCAGTACTGGCAGCCACATAGGATGCCCGCAGATATGGCGGGTCCAGCGGCTCCCAGCTCTCCCTCCTTCACTCACCTGTTCATTGCCTTTCCTGAGTGCTCTATCTAGTGCTAGGGCTACATCTGTCTCTGTTCCTCACAGGTCATGCATGTCATCCTGCAGCACCTTGCAGCCATTAGGACACATTAACCTAGGGCAGGGGTGGGCAAGTCCAGTCCTGGAGAGCCACAGACCAGTCAGGTTTTGATGATGTCCCTAATGAATATTCATGGATCTATTTCCATACAATGGAAGGCAGTGGATGCAAATAGATCTCATGAATATTCATTAGGGACATCATGAAAACCTGACTGGTCTGCAGCTCTCTGGGACTGGACTTGCCCACCCCTGACCTAGGGCATCATAACCTTGTTAGGCCACCTTAACCTATGGTTCCATAGCCCAGGGTGTCTTCTACAGTGCCTTGTCCAGGGGTGCCTAATACAGCGTTTAGCCTAAGGAGCCCTATAGGGCACCTTTTGAGGCACCTTACAAGGCACCTTATAATGCACCTTACAAGGCACCTTGTAATGTGCCTTGTAATGCGCGTTAGTCTAAAGCGCCTTGTAACATGCGTTAGTTGATACGGCTTGCTGTAACGATGCACCGCCCACGCCTTTATATGGACATCTGTACCTTTACCGCGGAACCTAATGCGGGTGACATTACCGCAGTTAGTAAACATACCCCATAGTGTATTTGGCATTTGTCAAAGTGCCATTGAATCAATGCAGACTCCTGGTAAGAACATAAGATATGCCATATTAGGTCAGACTAAGGTCCATCAAGCCCAGTATCCTATCTCCAACAGTGACCAATCCAGGTCACAAGTACTGTCGCGCCCCGTGCCCAGGCAGCCGCTTATAGGCAGGGACGTGCCTTTTTTTGTATTGTCCTTTAAATAAGGAATCCAGAGCCGAGGCTTCTGGGAGTTGTAGTTGTGAGGTTTGAAACAATAAAGTTGTGACTCGAGGGTTTTAGGCAAACACAGGAATTTTATTTTCCTTTCCAAAAGAGCATTTAAAAGCTCAACGCATGGCAAAGTAAATGGGATTCTTCTCCACAAAAACTCTAACAAGAAAAAGACCTTTTTTTACCGGAACAGAACACTACAACTGCTTCTATCAGCTTTAAGCACATGTAGCTGTCTATTTCAAACTTCCAGCATTCAAAAATAGAGCTTTAACTGCTTCTCTCAGCTTTAAGGACATGTAGCTGTTTCTTTCAAAGCTTTCAGCATTCAAAATAAAACTTTAACCGTTTCTGTCAGTTTTTTTTAAAGACATGTACTTTCTAGGTTTTTCTCCTTTCAAAACCTAGAACTTTTACGCTGTTTTCTTGCATAGAGAGCAATCCATTAATGATTTCACAGAGTCCTGGTCAGAATCATAACACTCTGTCTGCATTTCTTCATAACCTGTGTCTGTTATATCTGGGTTTGAATCAGCTTGTACAAACTCAGGCTTAATCTCTTCTAACAGCTCTAGGACCTTTCTCCAGTGAGACTTCTCTTTATGCTCAGGGTTCTTAGCAGGCACATGGAGATTCTTTTCTTTCATTAACTGGCATAGAGCCTCTAAGTGGCTCACCTCACTTTTATTAACAGTTCTATTCACACACCTTTTGGGAGTTGGCAGTTTTCCAGCAGGTTCACGAGCTGCTGCTATCGTACTTTGCTCCTTGTCAGTAGCTCTCCCAGGCAAAACCCTCCTGTCTCCAGAATCAGATGCAGTTCCCCTGCAGTACTGACTTCCTTCTGGAACGTGGCTCCCTGTGTGCTGGTTTCCTTTGGAATCCTCTCTGGTGCTGACCCTGGTAACTCTTTTTCCTTCAGCTCCCCTGACGGTTCTCTCTCCTTCCGCACCCCTGGTGGTCCTCTCTCCTTCTGTTTCCCTGGTGGTCTCTCTCCACTCTTATTTATTTATTTATTTATTACAATTTCTTATATACCGCGCTATTTAGCATCAGTGCGGTTTACATTATAACTTAACGACCATAACAACAAGCTGTCAGGTTTACATCGAACAGGAGTATAAACTTGGAAAACAGGGTTAACTATATACATAATCTATTTACATTGGAAGGATAGATAAAAGTCAGATAATGCATGTAGGTCTTTTCTAACTAAATTGGGTCAATTCCTGAAAGGTATATCTAGGATCAATTGCTGTCAGGTAAGTGTTGGAGGAACAGGTGGGTTTTGAGGGCCTTCCTGAACTGATATAGGTTGGCTATGGCCCTAATGTACTGGGGTAGAGCATTCCAGCATTTGGGTACGTAAAAGCTGAAAGCCCTGTTTGTGGTTGTCATGTTGTACTTTGTCGAAGCCTTTGGTATTGCAAGCAAGTTTACAGCTGTTGATCTTCTGGATCTGTTGGGAGGGACAAAGTGGATAAGATGAGTGAGTGAGGAGGCTGAAATACCTTTGATTGCCTTGAAAGCTAATAGAAGGGTTTTGAAGGTGATTCTCCCATTGATTGGTAGCCAGTGCAGCTGTTTGAGAATGGGGGTCACGTGGTCGTATCTGGATGCTCCGTAAAGGATCCTAGCTGCGGCGTTCATGGCCAACTGTAAGGGGGTTAATGTGGATTGGGGGAGACCTTGTAAGATGGCATTTGCAAAATCAAAGTGCGGCAGGATCAACGCTTGATATATGGTTCGGAAGTCATCTGGGTCCAAAATGTCCCCTGGACTTATATGAGTGTGTCTGAACTATCGGGCCGTCCTCCTCCCCCAGGTGCCTCTCATTAACTTCACAGCTTGCCTCAGAGCTTGGGTGTGGTCTGTACCCAGCAACTACGTGTGTTTTTTTTCTCTTTGCCTGCAGTCTGAAAACCACTGCTTTCTGACCTGTCTCTCTCTTTAAAGATAAATGCTTGTTTTTCTTCCAGTTCCATAGGCTCAGATACACTTTCCCCATCACAGTACCTAGCAGTTTCCCAAAGTATAGATGCATTCCATAATGCTTGTATTGGGGCAAATATTGGATTTCCCGAGTCCTCTTTAATAATGTTTATGGATCTTTCCTCCAGGAACTTGTCCAAACCTTTTTTAAACTCAGCTACACTGACAGCTTTCACTACATCCTCCGCTAACGAATTCCAGAGTTTGATAACGTGTTGAGTAAAAAAATATTTTCTCTTATTAGTCTTAAATGGGTTGCACTGTAGCTTCATTGCATGTCCCCTTGTCTTTCTACTTTCTGATGAGGTAAACAATCGATCTATGTTTACCTCTTCCACTCCATTCATTAATTTGTAGACCTCTGTCATATCTCCCCTCAACCATCTCTTTTCCAGGATGAAGAGCCCTAACCTTTTATGCCTCTCCTCATAGGGGTATCTTCCATCCCCTTTACCATTTTGGTGGCTCTTCTCTGTACCTTTTCTAATTCTGCTATATATGTTTTAAGATACTGTGACCAGAATTGCATACAATATTCAAGGTGCGGTCGCACCATGGAATGATAGAGAGGCATTATAATATCCTTTGTTTTATTCTCCATTCCTTTCCTTTTGATTCCTAGCATTCTATTTGCCATCTTGGCTGCCCCTGCACACTGATCGGAAGGTTTCAGCATGTTATCCATGATGATGCCTACATCTTTTTCCTGGGTGGTGATTCCTAATGTGGAACCTTGCATTGTGTAACCATAGTTTGGGTTGTTCTTTCTTAGGTGCATAACTTTGCACTTTTCCACATTAAATTTCCTCTGCTATATGAACGTCCAGTCTTCCAATTTATCAAGGTCCTCTTGCAATTTTTCACAATCCTCTTGCATTTTAATAACTTTGAATAATTTTGTGTCATCTGAAAATTTGATTACCTCACTCATTATTTCTATTTTCAGATCATTTATGAATATGTTAAAAAGCAGCAGACCCAGCACAGATCCCTGGGGTACTCCACTATTCACCTTTCTCCACTGGGAAAATTGACCATTCAGCCCTACCCTCTGCTTTCTATCTTTTAACCAGTTCCTGATCCACAATAGTACACTGCCTCCTATCCCATGACTTTTAAATTTTGCCAAAAGTCTCTGATGAGGGACCTTGTCAAAGGCTTTCTGAAAATCCAGATACACTATATCGACCTGCTTACATTTGTCTACCTGTTTATTCACACCATCAAAAAAATATAACAGTTTATTAAGACAAGACTTTCGTTGGCTAAAGCCATGTTTGCTTTCTCCCATTCAACTATGACTATCTACATGTTCAAGAGTAGCCTAGCACCAAAGAGATCAGGTTTTGATTCCCACTGGCGCTTCTTTTGATCTTGGACAAGTCACTTTACCCACCATTGCCTTGGAAGAAAAGGCCTGGCAATCTACTTCTAGTCATACCTTGCCAAGAAAACTCAGGGGCTGCTGGGTCACCAGGAGTCAGCATTGACTTGAAGGCACGTAAAAAAAAAGACAAGACCTTCCTTGGTTAAAGCCATGTTGTATTTCTCCCATTAAACCATGACTATCTACATGTTCATTAATTTTGTTCTTTATAATGGTTTCTACAATTTTGCCATGTACTGACATCGGGCTCACTGGTCTGTAGTTTCCAGGATCACCCCTGGAACCCTTTTTAAAAATTGGCATTACATTGCCCATTCGCCAATCTTCAGATGATTTTAATGATAGCTCACATATTACTAATAGTAGGTCTGCTCTCTCATATTTCAGTTCTTTCAACACCCTCGGATGTATACCATTCAGTCCAGGCTTAGAACATAAGAACATAAGATATGCCATACTGGGTCAGACCAAGTTCCATCAAGCCCAGTATTCTGTTTCCAACAGTGGCCAATCTAGGTCATATGTACCTAGCAGTTTCCCCAAGGGACACAGGTTCCACAATCCTTGTATTGGTTCAAGCATTGATATCCTGGGTCCCTTCTTAATAATGGCTTAAGGACCTTTCCTCCAGGAACTTGTCCAAACCTTTTTTAAACCCAGCTACACTAACAGCCTTTACTACATCCTCCGGTAACAAATTCCAGAGTTTGATTACACGTTGAGTAAAAAAATATTTTCTCTTATTAGTCTTAAATAGTTTACCCTGTAGCTTCATTGCATGTCCCCTAGTCTTTCTATATTCTGATAAGGTAAACAATCGATCTACGTTTACCCGTTCCACTCCGCTCATTAATTTATAGACTTCTATCATATCTCCCCTCAGCCGTCTCTTTTCCAGGTTAAAGAGCCCTAACCTTTTTAGCCTTTCTTCATAGGAGTATCTTTCCATCCCCTTTACCATTTTGGTGGCTCTTCTCTGAACCTTTTCTAATAACTCTATATCCTTTTTAAGATACGGCGACCAGAATTGCACACAATATTCAAGGTGCGGTCTCACCATGGAACGATATAGAGGCATTATAATATCCTTTGTTTTATTTTCCATTCCTTTCCTTATCATACCTAGCATTCTATTTGCTCTCTTGGCCGCCGCTGCACACTGGGCCGAGGGTTTTAACATGGTATCCACAATGACGCCTAAATCTTTTTCCTGGGTGGTGGTTCCTAATGTGGAACCTGGCATCGTGTAACCATAGTTTGGGTTGTTTTTCCCTAGGTGCATAACCTTGCACTTGTCCACATTAAATTTCATCTGCCATTTCGATGCCCAGTCTTCCAATTTATCAAGATCCTCTTGCAATTTTCCACAATCCTCTTGGGTTTTAACAATTTTAAATAGTTTTGTGTCATCTGCAAATTTGATAACCTCACTCGTTATTCCACTTTCCAGGTCATTTATGAATATGTCAAAAAGCAGCGGACCCAGCACAGATCCCTGGGGTACACCACTATTCACCTTTCTCCATTGGGAAAATTGGCCATTTAGCCCTACCCTCTGCTTTCTATCTTTTAACCAGTTCCTGATCCACAATAGTACACTGCCTCCTATCCCATGACTCTTTAGTTTTGCCAAAAGTCTCTCATGAGGGACCTTGTCAAAGGCTTTCTGAAAGTCCAGATACACAATATCAACCGACTCACCTTTGTCCACCTGATTATTCACTCCTTCAAAAAACCATAACAGATTAGTAAGACAAGATCTTCCTTGTCTAAAGCCATGTTGGCTGTCTCTCATTAGTTCATGACTATCTACATGCTGAGTAATTTTATTCTTTATGATGGTTTCTATCATTTTTCCCGGTATTGACGTCAGGCTCACTGGTCTGTAGTTTCCCGGATCACCCCTGGAACCCTTTTTAAAAATTGGTGTTACATTGGCGATCCTCCAATCTTCAGGTATTAGAGATGATTTTAATGATAGTTCACAGATTACTAATAGCAGGTCTGCAATCTCATATTTCAGTTCTTTCAATACCCTTGGATGTATACCATCCGGCCCAGGTGATTTGCTACTCTTCAGCTTATCTAATAGTTGTAATACATCTTCTCGATGTATCGATATTTCCTTCAATTCTTCTGCACCTTTAAATACCACTTCAGTCATGGGTAACATCCCTACATCTTCCTCAGTAAAGACTGAAGCAAAGAATTTGTTCAGTCTCTCTGCTATCGCCTTGTCGCCTCTTAGTGCTCCTTTAACCCCTTTATCATCTAATGGACCAACTGACTCTCTCACAGGTTTTTTGCTACGAATGTACTTGAAAAGGTCTTTACTTCGCGTTTTTGCTTCTGCAGCAAGCTTCTTCTCAAATTCTCCCTTTGCCTGCCTTATCAATGCCTTGCATTTGACTTGCCAGTGCTTGTGCTGTTTCCAGGTTTCGTCGTTTGGCTCTTTTTTCCATTTCCTGAAAGATGCTTTTTTGGCAACAACAGCCTCTCTGGCCTCAACTTTAAACCATGCTGGCAGTTTTTTGGACTTCTTTCCACTTTTCTTAAAGCGTGGAATACAGCTGGTCTGGGCTTCCAAGATAGTATTTTTCAACAACAGCCAAGCCTGATGTACGTCTTTAACCTTTGCAACTGCTCGTTTTAGTTTTTTCTTGACTGTTTTCCTCATTTTATCATAGTCTCCCTTTCGAAAGTTAAAAGGTAGTACTGTGGATTTCCTTACTATCCCTCCTCCACTAATTAAATCAAAGGCAATCATGCTATGATCACTATTGCCAAGTGGCCCCAACAACCTTATCTCTTGCACTAGATCTGGTGTTCCACTAAGGATTAGGTCTAATATGGCTTCCCCTCTGGTCGGTTCATGAACCAGCTGCTCCAAGAAGCAGTCATTCATTTCATCTAGGAACTTTATCTCCCTAGCATGTCCTGACGTGACACTGACCCAGTCGATAACGGGGTAGTTGAAATCACCCATTATTATTACTGTGCTGTAACTTTTGTTAGCTTCCTTGATTTCTTTGAGCATTTCATCATCCATTTGGTCATTCTGGCCAGGCGCTCGATAGTACACCCCCACTGCCATTGCCTTCCCCCTTTTACATGGAATTTCAATCCATATAGATTCCATAGCAGATTTTGTTTCCTGCAAAACTTTAATCCTTTCTGACTCAATGCCCTCTCTAACATAGAGAGCAACCCCTCCACCAATTTGATCAGCTCTATCATTACGATATAGTTTGTACCCAGGTATCACAGTGTCCCACTGGTTGTCGTCCTTCCACCATGTCTCTGATATTCCAATCATATCTAACCTTTCATTTAGTGCTATATATTCTAACTCTCCCATCTTATTTTTTAGACTTCTAGCATTTGCATACAAGCATTTTAGAGAATGTATTTTATCCATATTAATTTGTCTGTTAGAAATGAGTAATTTGGGATCTTTAAGCTCTGTCTGCTCCATACTTGAGGGCATTTGGGCTACTTTACTCTTTTGTGGAACCTCTCTGCTTTTGGTAGTATCCTTCAAAGATACATTCTTCCGAACCATCTGCTCTTGGGCGACTGTCGGCTTTCCCCTAATATCTAGTTTAAAAGCTGCTCTATCTCCTTTTTAAAGGTTAATGCCAGCAGCCTGGTTCCATCCCGGTTAAGGTGAAGCCCATCCCTTCGGAAGAGCCCCTCCTTTCCCCAGAATGTTCCCCAGTTCCTAACAAATCCAAACCCCTCATCTCTGCACCATTGTCTCATCCACGCATTGAGACTCCGGAGCTCTGTCTGCCTTTTGGGTCCTGCGCGTGGAACAGGAAGCATTTCTTAGAATGCTACCCTGGAAGTTCTGGATTTCAACTTCCTACCTAAAAGCCTAAATTTAGCCTCCAGAACCTCCCTACCACATTTTCCTATGTCATTGGTACCAACATGTACCAAGACAGCAGACTCCTCCCAGCACTATCTAAGACCTTATCTAGGTGGCGCGTGAGGTCCGCTACCTTCACACCAGGCAGGCATGTTACCAGGCGATCCTCACGTCCACCAGTCACCCAGCTATCTACATGCCTAATGATCGAATCACCAACTATAACTGCTGTCCTAACCCTTCCCTCATGGGCACATGACCCTGGAGAAACTTCCTCGGTGCAAGAGGGTTTTACATCACCTGGAGGACAGGTCCTAGTTACAGGATCACTTCTTGCCACACCAGGGTGATGCTCTCCTGTCACGTGACCTCTCTCCTCCATGGCAACAGGGATGCTGCCAGACTGGAGGTGGGACTTCAGGACTATATCCCTGTAGGTCTCGTCTATGTACCTCTCTGTCTGTCTTATGCTTTCCAAGTCTGCTACTTTAGCCTCTAGAGAACGGACTCGTTCCCTGAGAGCAAAGAGCTCCTTGCACCTAGTGCACACGTAAGACCTCTCACCAACTGGGAGAAAATCATACAGGCTTGCTACTCTTTGGTTTATCAAATAGTTGTAATACATCTTCCCGATTTTATTTATTTTATTGGTGACCCAGTAGCAACTAGGTTTTCTTGGCAAGGTATGACCAGAAGTAGATTGCCAGGCCTTTCTTCTGAGGCAATGGATGGTAAAATGTCTTGCCAATGCCACAAGAAGTGCCAGTGGGAATCAAATGCTGGCCCCTTTATCATCAAGCTTCTTCTCTAATTATTAGGCTACTTCTCTACTCCAACCCAGAAGGCAGTGTCTCTAAAAAGACAAATAGAATGTTAAGGATGGGAAACAAAAATGAGAATATCATTATGCCTCTTCATAGGTCCCTAGTGGGACCGCACCTTGAGTATTCTGTGCACTTCTGGTATCCCACCTCAAAAAGGATAAAGCAGAACTAGAAAAGGTTCAGAGAAGGGCACAAATGGTAAAGGGAACAGAACACCTCCCTTATGAAAGAAAGCTGATTAGGTTAGGGCTCTTCAGTTTGGAGAAAAGAAGGCCGAATGGTGATATGATAGAAGTTCACAAAACTATGAGTAGAATGGAACAGTTGTTAACACAAAAACAAGAGAACTTTCTATGAAAAGAACAGCCAATAGATGGAAAACAAATTGTAGAATTTTTTTTATACAGTGCATAATTAAACTGTGGAATCTTGCTGGAGGGTGTAGTCAAGGTGACCAATGTAGTGGGATTAAAAAAAGAACTGGATAAATTCCTGGAAGAAATTCCATTAAAAATTACTAGCCAGGTAGACTTGAGAATGCCATTCATCTTCCCTGGTAAAGAGCTATAAGAAATAGATTTACTTTGAGGGATTTGCCAGGTATTAGCAACATGAACTGGCCACTGTCAGGGACAGGATGCTGGGCTTGATGGACCTTGGTCTGAATCAACATGGCTTTTTCTTGTGTTCTCATTCCTTTTCTCCCACTCTGCAGTTTCTAATGGAAATACTGTAATTGAAGAATAGAAGGAGTCTTGAATTAAGAGATCCAAACACCTCCTGAGACATACTGATTTACATGTGACTTACTGCTGCTGTTACATTAAGCATGTTCTCTGAGACACTATATATGCTTCCTTGATTTAGTAATAATTGCTAGCTGAATCTTTTGTGTTAAATTAATCAAACTCCTCACTGAGGCTGATTGAGCTCTTCCCTGTCTAACATTTACCAGAGAACTCACAGAAAACACTCCTTGCTTTTTTCCTGCTTAGAAACAAATTTCTGATCCTTCTGGAGGCTCCCAAACCTCCCCATATGATTTACAGAACAATGCACTCTGAAACAGGGAAGCACGGGACTATAAACTGCACTGTCCCTGATTTAAGTGGAAATAATATTGAAGTTTGTCTTAAAAAGAAAGGAGACTTTTGAATATTCATGAATAGGTGTGTGTGTGTCTAGATTAAAAAGACCAGAGGTTTCTTCAGTTCAACCTTCTATTAATTATCTGGCAGTCCTCACTGTGGTAGTCCCGAAAAAAGGCAATTCCCAAAAGATACAAGGTACATGCTATGCAGAGTAGGCTGAAGGAAGGTACCATTTTCCTCCCATGAGATTGCTGCAATTGTCCATTAGTGATCTCTAGTGTTTCTAGAAAGTTCGTGAAGTCCAAGAAGAGTGTTGCGAGAGCTAAAGATAAAGATATTATTATTATTCCCTTCTGCACTGCATTATATAGCTAGAATGCCTTGGGAGTAATATTTAGTGGCAATGGTCTGTGTTAAACTTAAATGCCAACCATGATATGTAAATTAATATGTATATTCAATGCCGTTATACATATAGTCAGTGCGGCTGTCTGTAAGTATTGCCACTGACTGCCATATGGATAGTTTTGGTTTATGCCTTCAGTCGACCCCTCCACTATATAGATAATACCTGGATGGTTAGACATATTTTCAACTTTTGCATTTACACTCAGATTTAGGTTCACATAAAAGATACTATTGTCCATAAATATCCATACTGGCACTCCCCAATAACTTGCATATCTCAGCCCCTTGCATGCTTCCCCCAATTTGCTTCGGACCATCCATATGAACCTTCTATCCCTTCCCTCACCAACACACGCAGGCCTCCAGCTCACCCATCACTCTGCATTCTTCTTTTTGGGAGCCGCACTCTGGAATTTGCTGCCAATCACACTTCATACTGAACTGTCCTTCCAAAAATTCTAAACCATGCTTAAAACCCATCTATTTCACCTCACCTTTGATCTTCCCTCCCCCACCCCTTACTGCCCACCCCTCTCCCCCACCTGGTTTGCCTCCTCACTCTGTGGCCTCATTATGCCTATTTCTATCTTTCCTATTCTTAGCCTACTATTTTCTCTCCTCTTTCTCTTCCTATACATTGATGGCATTCCTTTCTATCTTCTGCCTGCCGCCTAACTTAATTTTGTAAACTGCTGTGACGCAAACGCTTGGCAGTCTATCAAGTGATAACATAAAGATAAAGCTGCTAGCCTCTTAAAGGCTGGTGATCTAGTTCTCTCTTCTTGTCATTTTATTTTGGAAGGAATTTGGTAAGAATATTTTGCTACAGAAAATGCACTCTGACCAATGATTGCTTTTGTCATCCCCTTCCCCTTCAGGCTCTTTTCCTTGCAGATTCACAGACTAACTTTAAAAAGGAAAGTATGGTGCCCCCTTTGACTTGATACCCTAGGTCGTCACCCTGCTTCCTCATTCATTGCTATGACTCTGAACCTTTAGTGCCACTTTTTCCTCTAATGAAAAAGAAAAGAAGTTTCCCAAGTTGCCTAAGAACTGAATTAAAGCCTTAGTTCCTCAAGGTTCTTGTCCTTAGAAAGAGGGGAACCTAGAAGTTAGATTAGAGATTCAAGAGCCTATTTTAGTGGCTAGAAGTTTTTTCTGCTATTAGAAAACTTTCAATCCAACCCCCGTGTCTCTCAACCTTAGGATTCAGTGCTAGCCTGGCAGAAACCTGTTGTAGAAGTCAATGTCCTGTCAATGTCTTTTGAAAAGAAAGAAGAGTGAGCCTGGTGTCTACACTGAGCAGTCTATGGGGTCAATATCCACAGGGTGTTTTAAAAAGGAGAGGAGTGAGAAAAACAGTGGATCAAATGTATACAAAGGAATCTAGTGTACAAAGGGGAAAAAATAGTGGTGGGGATATACTACCATCCACCTTGAAAAAATAGAGAATGTGAGTGAAATGCTTAAAGAAAATTAGGAAGACTAACACATTTGATATCATAATAATAATGGGAGCTTTCAATTATCTTAATATTGATTTGGTAAACATCAGAACATTTTATGAAGATAGAATATCTAGATGTCATCAATGCAAATTTGATCATTTCACTCATTGCTCTTTTCACCAGATTACTTATAAATATGCTAAACAGCATGTTTCCCAGGACAAATCCTTGAGACATTCCACTCTTGACCCTTTTCCATGTGAAAAACTGCTCATTTAATCCTCTTCTCTTTTTCCTGTCTGTGCACAGTAGAACATTTCCTCTCTTCCACATGGGTTATATGACTCCCTGCATTTCAGGACATGCAGCCATTGGACCTATGTAGCTTCTTTACAGGATGTCAGGGGTAGCTGGGTGAGGGCTTGGCAGCAGCGGAATCCACTATGCTGCCGTGTAGGTCATTTGTCAGTTGTTGAGCCCTGTCTTACCCCTGGCCCAGGAGTAGCATTGTACATTCTTAGACAGTAGAAGTTGGCGCATCTCCATGGGGGGAAGAGGAGATACCATGTAGCTCTCCTTTGTGGTGTGCTTAGATTATGATCATGTGCAATGTGAACATGTTGATCCAGCTCTATGCACAGCTCTTTCTGTCCATGTGCATCTGCTCATACACTCTTGCCCCATACCTCTTCTATCAGATACCCATCTGCATGGCACATCCAGGGCGTAGGATATGTGTGTGCTGGGACACAGACATATGTTATTGATGTTCATGGCAAGGGTATGGGAATGATGCCTGCCAGGGGTGGCTCAAGGCAATCTGCTGCCTGAGGAGAGGGATGAGATAGTGCCCCCCCCCCCAGAGTGGGGGGAGGGGAGGCTTTCTCAAAACTCCAGTCAGGGGCTGAACCAAACAAAAAAAGCCGATTAGATAAAGTAGAGGAAATATAAGATGTTTGCATACCAAGGAACTAAATGCAAGTGTAAGAACCACAGCACAGTTTATAACACCAAATTATAACTCATTTTTATTTTGTTGTTATAAACTGCATTATGGTTCTTGCTTTTTCTTTTTAAACATAGATTTTGCATTCACAGAACCCCCTCCCTCAACAATGGGTGTGGAGCAAAACAGAACTAGGACAGAAATTCACCAACAGAACTCAATATCTAAAAAAATAAATAAATCTGATTCTGATCATCTCACTAATAACAAACATTCTCCAGTACCAGGCATATTGTGAACTAATACAAAACCCTACAACAAAGTCACTGAGGATTTGTAGAGCAAACCTACCATACCATACTAGCAGGGCCGGCCCGTCCATTGAGCGAGAATGTTTTTTGCACAGGGCCCCGCGTTTCAGGGGGCCCCGCGCAAAAAACATTCTGATCCTAAAGTAAAATTAAAAAAAAAAAAAAAGCTGTCTTCTCCCGCTGCCGGGGCCGCTGCGGCAGTATCGAGTGTGCCGCGGGGCCCCCCCTGCACAGCAGAGCCTGCCCTCCCCCGTATCACCTCTCTCTTCGTAGCTGCAGTCAGACGCGCCGGCTTTCAGAGCGCGAGGGGAGAGTTTCTCCCTCGCTGCTCTGTTAAGCCCGCGGGGGCTGATGGGAAGTTCCCATCAGCCCCCACGGGCTTAACAGAGCCGCGAAAGGGAAACTAGTCCCTTCGCGCTCTGAAAGCCGGCGCGTCTGACTGCAGCTACGAAGAGAGAGGTGATATGGGGGAGGGCAGGCTCTGCTGGGCAGGGGGGGCCCCGCGGCACACTCGATTCTGCTGCGGTGGCCCCGGCAGCGGGAGAAGACAGTTTTTTTAAAAAAAAATTTCTCTGGGCTGGGCTGGGCTGGGCTGGGGGGGGGATTAGGAGTGGTGATGGGCTATGGGGGGGGTAGGAGTGGTGATGGGCTATGGGGGGGGGTAGGAGTGGTGATGGGCCATGGGGGGGCTATGGGGGGGTTAGGAGTGGTGATGGGCTATGGGGGAGCTAAGTCTTTATATGGGCTGATGGGATTAGGACTGGAAGTGGGTTGATGGGGGCTTAGGACTGGTAATGGGCTATGGGGGGGGCTTAAACTAAAAATTGGGTGATGGGGGATTAGGACTGGAAATGGGCTGGTGGGATTAGGACTGGGAGTGGGCTGATGGGGAGGTTAGGACTGGTAATGGGGTATGGGGGGGCTTAAACTGAAAATTGGGTGATGGGGATTAGGACTGGGAGTGGGCTATGGGGGGTTAGGACTGGTAATGGGTTGGGGGGGCTGCTAGGACTGGAAATGGGCTGGGGGATTAAGACTGGAGGTGGGCTGATGGGGTTAGGACTGGTAATGGGCTGTGGGCTGTTGGGGGGTTAGGACTGGTAATGGGCTATGGGGGGGCTAGAACTGGAAATGGGCTGATGGGGGGGTTAACACTGGAGGTGGGCTGATGGGGCTAGGACTGATAATGGGCTATGGGGGGGCTAGGACAAGAAATGGGCTGATGGGGGGTTAGGACTTGAGGTGGGCTGATGGGGTTAGGACTGGCAATGGGCTATGGGGGGCTGACTGGAAGTGGGCTGATGGGGGGTTAGGACTGGAAGTGGGTTGATGGGGGGGCTAGGACTGGTATTGGGTTGGGGGGTTGCTAGGACTGGAAATGGGCTGATGGGGGGCTAGGACTGGAAATGGGCTGATGCAGGGACTAGAAGGGAATGGATACTGGGTGAGGCTGGAACTAGAAGGGAGCTGATGTTGGGGGAGGATTAGAATGGGATGGGGCTGGGAGAGTAAAATGGAGAGGGGAAAAATATTTTGTGTGGGAGGGATAAAAAATCTACAATTGGCCGGGTATTGGGAGAGTAAGTGGGGATTGAGGATGGAGGGGTAAAATTTGAGTGGATGAAATAGGAATGAGGAAAGAGCAAAAGGAGAAAGATTAGTATGTTAAAGCAAATGTAGAGAGAGAGAATGGAAAAAAAAACTAGAAGAGAGAAGAAAGGACAAATGGACAGCAGATGATGGAGAGTTAGCAGAAAACATGAAGAAACCAGAAGAAACACATGAACAAACACAGAAGAAACCATTTCTACAGTGTTGTTGTACATTCCAAGTTTGGCTTTTGGGGTTCCCAGTTTTATTATTGCCTTCCTGTTTCTAAATTGTGATTCCTTGTTTGGTGATGGTCTATGTTCTGCATGTGTAACTGAGCTGAGGTATTCTGTTTATGTAATTCCTATTAGACATTGCCACTTGTTCTCTTTCCCCAGTAGGTCATCTATTGTTCTCTGAAATGTATTGGTTTAATATTTGCAGTGTTGCCTTTTGATAGATAGTGTATGGTGCTTTGTGAGTCCTGGTAGTGCTGTTAGGATACGGCGGGTTTGCTATGGGTTCTAAATGGGCAGTGTTTGTAGTAGTTCCTAATGTGCCTGGCGGTTGGCACTGGATTATAGTAATGTAGAAATCTTTTAGTCTGTCTTTATCCATACACTCATTAAGAGACATGTTTACTAAAAGTTAGTGTATGTTAGCATTATGCAAATATTTATGCAAATAAGGCCACTTATGCAAATGAGGCCCCACACTGAGTCTCTGCACATGGCCCCGCACCCCCCTTGGGCCGCCCATGCATACTAGCACCACTTCCAAAACTCACATAAGGGGCCCACCCAAAAAAAGCAGCAAGCAGGCCCTGGAACTTCCAAACACCTATTTGAAAAGCTGAACAATTCAGATTACTATAGTACAGATCCCTATATACAAACTCCATGTTAACAGAACACCCGATCTTGGCCACAAATTCAGAACACAGACCCTCACTAAGTACAGAATAAGTGACCATAACCTAAAAATAAACTTAAGTAGATAAAAATTAAATTGCAACCCCAAGAAGCCAGATTCTGCATACAATGTAACATCAGAGAAATAGAAAGACCTGTACTTTATAAAATATAAAGATAGCACCAAGTCCAATCATTAAATTGAAAATAAAATTTTCTTCTATCTTTGTTGTCTGACCATTTTATTCTCTGATCATGCTGGTCCCAATCTGAGGTTTCTGCTTTCCCCCATGTCCCAGTGCCCCCCCCCTCCCTTCCCGGTCAGGGGCGGCATGAGGGTGATGTAGAGTCATATGCAAAGATTCATTGTGGCATAATTTGCATAAATTTAATATAATTTATTTTAAAATGTATATGCCACCCATCTAAAATCCTAGGTGGCTTCCAAACATACACATGCAGTTTAGTAAAATAGATGTTACAATAAAAGAAACATAATAATAAATATTAAATTTGATTATGAAAAGTCACTTACACAGCCCCCTCCCCAATCAAGCCATTATAAGTATCTTCACATCTGATTTATTTTGCTATGACCAGATTATTGATGAGGAGGGACGATATAAAATGTGAAAAACTAATCCTGCTAGCCATGAATTCAAAAGTTCGACTGATTTGTGTTGATCAAGTCAAATTACTAAAGTACAGATCCCTACTTACAAACACCATGTTAACAGTACACGTGGCCTCAGTCCACACTCAGAACATAGACTCTCACCAAGTACAGAATAAGTGACCACAACCTAAAGTAAAAATAAAAATATGTAGACAAAAATTAAACTAAGACCCCAAGAAGCCAGACTCCACAAGAGGAGCAACACCAGAGAAATAAAAGAGATGCAGTTTCCCATACTATGTAAAAATATAAATATTGTGCAAAGTTCAATTACTAAATTGAAAATAAATTATTTTTTCTACCTTTGTTGTCTGACCATTTTATGCTCTGATCATGCTGGTCCAGATCTGAGGTTTCTGCTTTCTTGTCTTCTCTTAGCTCTCTTTCTACAGTCTATAGTCCATCTGCCATTTCTTGTCTCTACTTTTGTTTTCTTCACTTCCTTCCATCTTGGATATTGATTTTTTTCCTTTCAGCTTTCTTCAATTTATTTCTCTCTCTCTGTCCACCCAGATTTCACTACTCCCTACTATCCAGTTCTCAATCTCCCTCTTTTTTATGCTATCTACCAACCGCTTTTCAAGCTTCACCCTAGTCCTTTCATTACCCAGCTCTTCTTCCATGGTCCATTGTTCCCTAGTCTTTTGCTTGCTCTCTCTTCCTCTCCATGTCTAACATCTCTCACCCACCATCCAGTGTCTCTCTTCTCTCTATGGCTCTCTCTTTGCCTCCATCCAGTATCTCCGCTCTCGCTTTCCTTCCATATCTGCCCTCCCCCTTCCTATCCCCCTGCAATCAGCATCTACTCCATCTCCGTACCATACCACCCCCTCCCTATTGCTCCCATGTCCATTATCTCTCCATCTCTTTCTCAACCCATTTACCCCATGTCCATCTTCTCCCATCTCTCTCCCTATTACCCCCATGTTCTGCATTTCCTTCTCCCCTTATTACCCCATGTCTAGCATCTGTACCCCCCTCCCCAAGTACAGAATTTTCCCATAGTCTATCTATAACCTCCTGGCCAACACCACCACTCCATCTCTCCTCCTTGCTTCTACCTATGTCTCTTTCCATGTCCAGTTTCTCTATCTCCCTAGCCGCCCCTTCAATCTTATCCCTACTGCCTCCCTATTCCTCCCTGCACCCAGCATCTCCCTTCTGACTCCCTGTACCCATCCATGTCCACCTCTCAATGCCCTCTCATGTCCACTCCCCCCCCCTTCAGTGCCCTGCCATGTCCACCCCTTGTATGTACAAGGGGCAGAGCCTACCTACAGAGCAGCCAGGATCCCAGTCCAGAGAGGCAGGGCACAATTGGCCTTGTATAGCCCCTGCCCGCAGGACATGCTGCTCCCGTGGGTGGGCTCTGCTTGTCATCCCCAAAACTTTGCCGCCTCACTCCGCCTCATTATAGAACTGGCTCTGATGTCTACACATAGGCGTGGACTTGCACAGATTGCAAGGCGTATAGGCTGCACAGGGATGCAGATCTGCATATGGCTACATTCACCCTGTCCTGGGGGGATGTGGACATTAAAGCATGCATCCCCTATTGCCCCTCTGCCATAGACCTCTGACTATTCACCATTCGCACAGAAAAAACCTTGTGAGGAGGTTGTTCTCTGATGGGAACAGTTCTGCAGGGGCAATATAACTCAAAGATGCTGCAGTACAGGGTGCCTTACCATATTTGTGACTAGCCTCCACAACCTGTCCTACATGCTCACTGTGGTCATTGCAAAAAGGTATCTGCTCATGTGTCCCCACAGATGGCTGCATGCCCTCAGGGGTGGCTACATTGGATAGCACACTGTCTAAGTGCTGTCTGTGCATGTCCCCCATTGGTGACAAGGTACTGAGAGTGGGAAAACATTAGCAGTGTGCTAGCAGAAAGTTACAATTGCACATTTGTAATGTGCAGCAACATTTATGAAACATAATATATTTATATATCAATTGTAAACATTTAGCAGCTTTGCTTATTAAAGGAGGTGGAAGGGAAGAGGGAAAGATGGGTGGAGGCAGAACATCCCCAATTAAGGCAGAGGACACATGCCAGGAGGTGCTGCAGCTACAGCACAGGATCAGTGGGCATGTGGAGGTTGCCTGCATGTTCAAGGGCAAATGTTATGAGCAGCAGTGTCTTGAACCTGAGACATCCTCTTTGTCTGCTGGTCTATGCAACATAGCTGCTTATCCATGGCAATGAGCTGCTGCCGGAGCGAATATAGCTCTGCACCCACAGACACATCTCCACTTGTAGATAAGGGTTGCCTTCTCCTGCATACCACCATCCACTCAGGGAGCTATGTCTTTGGGCACAGGAGCCACATCCAAAAGCAGCTTCTGACTGCCCTGTGCCTCTACTTCCTCCAGTTGGATTATCACCTGGCTCCGGGGCTGTGGGTCTGGATGGGGTGGGGGTCTATCAAGGCAAATGGGTGGAGTGGTGTGGTATATGCCTCTGAGGTCCAACACGTCGTCTTTCAGGGTGACTTCCTGTGGGTCCAGAGCTGTTCCAGTCTCTTCCTGGGCATCTCGAGGAAGTCCAACTGCATCTGCAGGCTCAGTGTTTGGGCAAACAAAGAATGTACCCAAGATTAGTCCCCTCCCTTGACAGCCTCAGCAATGCATCCCTCCATATCATTCTCCATTGTGGTATACACATTGTCACACACTGTGCCATTGCCCCACATGTATGGCTACCCTACACCAATCCTTGAGGAGGCCAGCTCCATAAGTAGCATGTTGCAGACCTGCCATGCTACTTATGTAGCACAGATGACATGGGTTTCTGCTGCAGTGGCCCCCCAGTGGTAATGGTCCCTCACATGCCAGACAGTAATCTGTGGAGCTCTACTATGACTTTCCCTATTGGTGGATGGAGGATGGGTATAGCCACAGATATCCTCTTTTCACAAAGAGCCTCAGGGTCATATCTTGTTTCTGAATAATCATGGCCTGCCATGGGGGAGGTAGACATGTCCATGCCAAGGGAAATGCATATCTGGCCCAAACACCTCTGGATCCCACACAACCCGCTTTAGACCACTCAACCAGAGCATAGTCCTAGAGAATCTCAGACCCCTCATGGCCAACACAACCATGGACTTAGATGATCTCATATCCAAATGGGATGAAAACATGAGAGCTGCCTCCTGCCCATCACTCACCAAAAAGAGAATTCGAAAACGTGAACATACTCCATGGTTCTCCACAGACCTTCGGACATCTCTCCACCATCTACGCAAACTTGAGCGACAGTGGCGACGAACTCACTCTCCTGAGGCGCTGGTAGCATACAGCTCATACCTAACTACCCACCGAGAAAAGATATCACAGAGCAGGAAAACCTACCACACAGGTTTAATAAAACGCTCCATCAACAAACCACACGCATTGTTCAGCATAGTAAAGTCCATAACAGGTGAACCGGTCTCAGCTCAACCCCCTATGCCTCAGCCGCAGGACTACGCAAACTACCTGCAATCAAAGATGATTAAAACCAACACAGACATAAATGTCAATAACGCCTCCACTTCACCTAAGGCATCCCATGCAATGCCACTACACAACTTCTCCACTGTATCAAATAGAGAGGTTGTGAACATTATCGCCTCAATCAACCCCAGTACAGCTCCTAATGACCCATGCCCTGCCAGCTGGATCAAGGACATGCGACATGACCTCAGTCAAATATTGAGCAAAATACTGAACCAGTCTTTCTCAACAGGTTCATTCCCGCAGAGTCTAAAACACACCTCCATCAAGCCCCTACTGAAGAATAATAGACTGGACCCATCCAAGGTTGATTCCTTCAGGCCTATCTCGAGCATACCACAGCTCGCAAAAATCATTGAGAAGGCCACCCAACAACAAATCCAACATCATATTGACACTGAAGCACCACTAGATCCATCTCAACATGGCTTCAGGGAAGCACATGGAGTTGACACAGTCCTTACAACCCTATTCAATGTTCTGGTAACAGGAATAAATAACATACAACAGGGGTTCGTCCTCATCTTCCTGGACATATCCGCCGCTTTCGACTCTGTGAGTCATGACATACTCCTACAACGCTTGAAAGATAAGGGGATTCAAAGCACAGCACTCGAGTGGTGTAAATCATACCTATCTAACAGGTGGCAACAAGTAAAAACAGGTCACGCTTCCTCAGAACCATTCCTGCAATCACAGGGAGTACCCCAAGGATCATCCTTATCGGCACTAATGTTTAACATCTACATGCAGCCGATATGTGACTTGATCAGATCCTTTAATGTACAATGTCTCGCTTACGCAGATGACATCCTCCTATATATGCCGTTCACAATTGAACATCCAGTATTCTCCCCAATAATCAACTGTTTTGAAGCTGTAGCCGAATGGTTGCTATCACAAAACCTTCGGATTAACCACAACAAAACTGACGTTCTTTTTGTCACAAGGAACCGTAAGTTCATACCTCCTCCATCACTACTCGTCAACAACATAGAGTTGAAATCAAAAGCTACCATCTGTTACCTCGGCATCACATTAGATCAGCACTTGGACATGACAACGCATGTCAAGAACATCACAAAAACTATATATTATAAGATCAAATCGCTATGTCACCTCCGCTCCCTACTAGATCCCACAGACTTCCGAACAACCTTCCAGGCATTAGTCCTCCCACACCTGGATTTTGCCAACATCATCCTTCATGGCCTCCCTCAATCAACTTTAAATCCGCTCCGCCTAGCCATGAATACAGCCGCCAGAGTCCTCTCCGGCTCATCAAGATATGACCATATAACACCCATCATGAAAGAACTGCATTGGTTACCATTACATGCCAGAATCCAGTATAAGTCTTTAGTCCTTACTTTCAAGGCACTAAATAACTGCCCCCCTACGTCAATCAGCAAGCTTATCCATAGCACCCTGGAAAACAGAAAAAGGAGAACCACATCAATGAACACCTTAATTGTCCCAAAAAATAATAACGAAGTGCACTAAGGCCACCTCCAACAGGGCCTTCTCCTTATTTGCACCTCTAAACTGGAATGCGCTACCTCACGAAATCCGTGCTATCAAAAACCTAATCCTATTCAGAAAAGCATTGAAATACCACTTGTTCACAAAATGCTACCCGGAAGTCAACCTAGACATTAACAAAACTAACACCTCAATACAACCCGAAAAGGGCTAGTTGGTCAACCTTCTCTCTAGTCCTATTAGTGAACCACTTTGCAACATCCAAACGAATTTTATATTACTGTATATATCATTAAGTTATTCTGTACATAGTTTCCCCGGTTGTCCTATTGTTGAAGTTCCCTGTTCAATGTAAAACTCAATGTTACTTGTATACATTGTAGTATGTTCTTGTTCAATGTACACCGCACTGATTGTAATAGCGCGGTATAAAAGAAGTGTTAAATAAATAAATAAAGGAACAACAGCTCAGCCCCTATTGGCACCCTGTTGGTCCTCTGTTACTATGGTTCCTTTGGTGACCATGCCATGAGTTGTGATATCAAAAAAATAGGCTATTTTCCAGAGTGTAGTATACTGTCTGTAGTTGCAAAATCACTCCACATGTATCATACCCCTTGATCCAAAATATACAAAAATGCAGCACTACCTCTCACTCAAAACTTAAGGAATGGTCTCAGACTTTCCAGCACTCTTATGCATATACTTGTCCCTTAAACCAGGACTATCGGTGCTTATTTGCATCAATGACCAATCCTTTTATTTAAAATACGAAATTCTAATTCAATGTAGTGCCATATTATGAAATACTTGTATAAAGCTTATCAACTTTCCTTAAAGATGAAAAATATGATCTTCCCCATATATTCTTCCCAATGCTACTTATCAGCGCTTCATCGCGTTTCACTTCTTCAAGTTTCGTCAGGGGACAGCTTATTTAAATTTCTTCAGGGGATATCGCTAAACCTCTTGGGATAATTTCTCCCTTGATGCTGCCGACATCTCATTCAAAATCAAACAATTCACCAACTTGGCGCGGCATTTTTTCAACTTGGTGAATTGTTTGAAAGCAAATGGAATGAACACGTTTAGTTCACACTGGCCCCTCATTCACAGGGGCGGCCCAAGGGGGGTGCGGGGCCATGTGCGGAGACTCGGTGCGGGGCCTCATTTGCATAAGTGGCCTTATTTGCATAAGTGGCCTTATTTGCATAATGTTACCATACACTAACTTTTAGTAAACATGTCTCTTAATGAGTGTATGGATAAAGAAAGACTAAAAGATTTCTATATTACTATAATCCAGTGCCAACCGCCAGGCACATTAGAAACTACTACAAACGCTGCCCATTTAGAACCCATAGCAAACCCGCCGTATCCTGACAGCATTACCAGGACTCACAAAGCACCATACTCTAACTATCAAAAGGCAACACTGCAAATATTAAACCAATACATTTCAGAGAATACTGGGGAAAGAGAACAAGTGGCAATGTCAAATAGGAATTACATAAACAGAATACCTCAGCTCAGTTACACATGCAGAACATAGACCATCACCAAACAAGGAATCACAATTTAGAAACAGGAAGGCAATAATTAAACTGGGAACCCCAAAAGCCAAACTTGGAATGTACAACAACACTGTAGAAATAAAACTATAAATTAATTTCCTCTTGTACCAAACAAAGCACAGACGTTAATGATGCACATTTCCCAGAGGTTTCATATTCCAGTTAATAAATTTTAAAAAAAGAGATATTTCTACCTTTTGTGCATTTTTTTTCAGTTGCAATTGCTCCAGCCACTTTCTTCTGGTTTCTTCATGTTTTCTGCTAACTGTCCATCGTCTGCTGTCCATTTGTTCTTTCTTCTCTCTTCTAGTTTTTTTTTCCATTCTCTCTCTACATCTGCTTTAACATACTAATCTTTCTCCTTTTGCTCTTTCCTCATTCCTATTTCATCCACACAAATTTTACCCCTCCATCCTCAATCCCCACTTACTCTCCCAATACCAGGCCAATTGTAGATTTTTCATCCCTCCCACACAAAATATTTTCCCCTCTCCATTTTACTCTCCCAGCCCCATCCCATTCTAATCCTCCCCCAACATCAGCTCCCTTCTAGTTCGTCTCACCCAGCATCCATTCCCTTCTAGTCCCTGCATCAGCCCATTTCCAGTCCTAGCCCACCATCAACCCATTTCCAGTCCTAGCCCACCATCAACCCATTTCCAGTCCTAGCTCCCCCATCCATTTTCAGTCTGAGTCCCTTCATCAGCTCATTTCCAAGCCTAGCCCCCCCATCAGCCCACTTCTAGTCATTTCCTAGCCCCATCATCAACCCATGTCAAATCATAGCTCCCCTCCACTCAGTCCAATTCCAGTCCAAGCCCCCCCATGAGCCTACTTTCAGTTCTAGCCCCTCCATGAGTCCATTTCAATTCAAGCCCCCACCACAGCCCATTTCCAATCTTAGCTCCCCCAACAGCCCATTTCCAGTCCTATCCTAGCTGCTCCATCAGCCCATTTTCAGTCCTAGCTCCCTTCCCTCACAGCCCATTTCCATTCCAAGCTCCCTCCCCATCAGCTATTTGCAGTTCAAGCCTCCCCTTCCACTCAGCCCATTTCCAGTCATAGCAACCCCCCAACCCATTACCAGTCCTAGCCCCCCATCAACCCACTTCCAGTCCTAACCCCCCATCACCCCATTTTCAGTTTAAGCCCCCCCTATAACCCATTACCAGTCCTAACCCCCCCATCAGCCCACTTCCAGTCTTAACCCCATCAGCCCATTGCCAGTCCTAACCCCCCCCATCAGCCCACAGCCCATTACCAGTCCTAACCACATCAGCCCACCTCAAGTCCTAACCCCTCCCCATCAGCCCATTTCCTGTCCTAGCCCCCCCATAGCCCATTATCAGTCCTAACCACCCCCATAGCCCATTAGCAGTTCTAACCCCCCCATCACCCCATTTCCAGACAGCCCCCCATCAGTCCACAGCCCATTACCAGTCCTAACCCCCCCCCCACCCCTTTAGCAGTCCTAACCCTCCCCCCCAGCCCCTTAGCAGTCCAACCAGCCCCCCCAGCCCATTAGCAGTCCAAACCGCCCCCCCCCAGCCCATTAGCAGTCCAAACAGCCCCCCCCCCCCAGCCCAGCCCATTAGCAGTCCAAAACACAAAAGCTGGCTCTCTGGCTGCTGCCGCCGCGGCAGAGTGCAGTGTCCCGCGGGGCCCCCTCTGCGCCGGCTGAGCCCTCTGCCCGGCTTACAGATTCGCGAAGGGAGAGTGTCTCTCCCTCGCGTCTCTGTTAAGCCCGCAGGGGCTAATGGGAAATTTCCCATCAACCCCTCGCGTCTAAAGGGGCTGATGGGAAATTTCCCATTAGCCCCTGCGGGCTTAACAGAGACGCGAGGGAGAGACACTCTCCCTTCGCGAATCTGTAAGCCGGGCAGAGGGCTCAGCCGGCGCAGAGGGGGCCCCGCGGGACACTGCACTCTGCCGCGGCAGCAGCAGCCAGAGAGCCAGCTTTTTTTTTTTAATGTCATTTTCAGAAAAGCAGAATGTTCTTTGCGCGGGGCCCCCTGAAACGCGGGGCCCTGTGCAAAAAACATTCTTGCTCAATGGACGGGCCGGCCCTGCTCATTCATTCAGCATTTTTAAAGGTATTCAAACCAAAAAGTGCTCTCACTCATTGCTTTTTGCCCTTTATCCAAAAATGCTACCACGACTACTTATCATTTGTATAGCGCTACAAGACAGCCCCTTCTCTAGAGAGCTTACAATCTAACCAATACAGACAATACAACTAGGGGCTAGGGCAAGTTTAAGGAAAAGATAATGATTCACATAGGCGGTGGGCAGGAGAACAAGGGGATCGGGCAACAAAAACAGCCTTAAAGAATTGGGTTTTTAGTCTGGATTTGAATAGGGGCAAAGATGGAGCCTGCTGTACCGACTTACAGGCAGAAAATCGGCACTAGACCTGCGCTGGATCGACTTTTTATGTTCCCGACAACACACACACATTTTAACATGTGATGCAGGAAGGATAGGGTATGCAAATAAATACTGCTGTAACCGTGTGCATGCAAATAAGCCACTGCCGCATTAAACTGGGAGAGCAAGCCAAACACAAGCGCACAAGAAGTCTGCGCTAGTTTGGCTTGCTCTTCAGGCACAGCGTGGTTAATTTGCATATCATCCCTGACAGTATTTTGATGGCATTGGGGACAATTGCGGCATTGACAAAAACCCCTGATGCCATCAAAACACTGTCAGTGGCCAGTGCCCCGACAGAAAGTAAGTACCTGGTTCTCTAGTGGCCCCTGTACCCCCACCCCACCCCAAAGTAAAATAAAAAAAATAAAATCACCTGGTGATCTAGCGGCCCCTGTACCCCTCACTAAAAGAATATAACCTGGTGGTCTAGTGGGACCTATACACCCATCCCCACCCCCAATTAAAATAATCACCTGGTGGTCTAGCAGCCCCCATACCCCCCACCCCCACTAAAAGAATTTAACCTGGTCTAGTGGCCCCTGTACCCCCCACTCCTACCCCAAAGTAAAATAAAATAAAGTCACCTGGTGGTCTAGCAGCCCCTGTACCCCCACCCCCAAGTAAAATAAAAATCACCTGGTGGTCTAGTGGCCCCTAAATCCAAACATCCCCTCCAGTACTTTAAAATAGGTGGGAGCACTGCCTACGCACTCCCGCTCTGGTCCACCATCTTGTAAAATGGCGACACCTGGCCCCACGCAGTGCATCCTGGGATGCACCGGGTGAGGTCAGACTGCCATATAAGGTAGACTATGCCTCTAAAAAAGTATTGAAAAGGTCAGCCAGTGAAGTTCTCAATACTTCCCTAAGTTCCTCCAACACCCTTGGTTGAATCCCATCTGGCCTCATCGCTTTGTCCACTTTTAGTTTTGCTGGCTCCTCATGAACACAGTCTTCTGAAAACAGTTTTGAATTCTACTTCACTTCCATTCCTATTTGTTTTCTGAGGTCCCATTCTTTAAATTTATGCCTTCTAAAATGTACTTTGACTTGACAGCACTTTAAAAATACAATGCTGACTCAACAGCTCCTGGGTTTTCTTGGCAAGGTATCACCCAAAGTAGATTACTAGGCCTTTTCTTCCAAGGCAACGAAGGGCAAAGTGACTTGCCCAAGGCCACAAGGAGTGCTAGTGGGAATCACACCCAGATCTCTGGGATTGTAGGCTGTTGCACCAATTAGACTACTCCTGCACTGCAGCAGAAAGTTTATTTAAAGTTTTTTTAAGAGGTTTTTTGAGATTAAGGTATTTTATAAAGGCAGCATAGGCCCTCAGAACCAGTTCCAATAGTGTATAAATGCACACATTTATGCCTTCTCCAAAAAGGTGTAAATGTGTGTGTATGTACTCTACAGGTGTAGTTGTGTATTTTAGAAAATATATATCTACCTCCTGGGAACCCTTATTCACAGATCACATAAAAGTAGGCAGACACACTTTATATGCATACTTTTTACATGTGCATGCAGTCGCACAATTTTATAAAAACCCTTTTCAGGGATCACATGATGTGGTCAGCCAGAACGGCTGTGTTTCTCTGGGTTCTAGGTCAACTCTCTTGGGGATACCATTTAGACTTATTTTTTGCTAAATTTAAAGCCTGTATTGGGCTTGTGAATTGGGGCCCTAACTTTTTGCTGGCAAGGATGATGGCAAAGAGTATTCTGATGGCTTTGAATAGCACCAAAAAAGAGAGGGGGAGCTCAAGCTAGAAGCACCCAAGATGGCGGATTCACATATGAGCAGCCCATGCTTCCCTGGAGCTGGCAATGTGGTGGGTTACAGTGGAGTAGTTGGAGCTCTGGGAGGCTGCTTCGATCATCTGCAGCCAAGATGGACTCTGTCTCCCATGCACTGCAACTTTTTTAGGCCCACTTGGATGAGGCAGAGGTGCATGTGGCGGCCTTGGAGGATGTGTCAAAGGGTTATGGGGAGAGTCTGGAAGCGTTAAAGACTCTTGTGGCTCAGCAAGTAGAAAAATTGGACAACTATTCGCCTGGTGGGCTTCCTTGAAAGCAGTAAGGATGCCGAGTTAATGGGATTTCTGGAAACATGGTTCTTTACTGCCTTAGCTTTGCCACAACATTTAGGCCCAGTGAAACAGGAGCTGGCTCATCATTTTGGGTCCATATTGGGATTTTGAGTAGTTCTGGCTCATTTTTTCAGCTTTGTACAGAAGGAAGCTGTTCTCTGAGTGGTGCGGCATGGGAACATGTTGGAGTGTGAGGACTGCAAATTCTTGGCCTTTCAGGACTACTCGGCACAACTTGCGGCACAGCAGAAAGAATTCTCACAGTTCTGCATGTGCTTGGTGGAACTGCGAGTGCAAGTCATGCTTCATTACGCAATTCACCTGAAGATTTTCCATAATGGCTCTGTCAGGACATTTGACTCAGCAAGCATTTGTCAAGTCCACTTTGGAGGGCGAGAATCGGGATATTTGATTCCACTGTTCTTCATGGCACACTGATGGAATGTCCTGGGAAGGGTCAGCAGTAGCTATGGGGCAATATAGTCTGCTCTGTTTTGCTGTCCTGTACTTTTGTGATTCAAGCTGTCTAACCCCAGAGTGCCATCCTACGGTAGGGGGACATATGGACTGGTCTGTTACCATACAGTCTGACCTGGTATTGGATGGCTGTTTGCTGTGGGCAAGTTTTATCTGACCAACTTGACAAATGATGGTGTGGTGGCCAGATAGCCTTGGAGGTTTGAAGAACAGTACCTGGGACTGCTGCTTTTACAACACTGCCCGGCTTTGTTAATTGTACATGGATGCTATGGTGGCTCCATCTATGTTGATAGCAGCCTTGCTGTCATGGCTCTGTTGTTCATGTACCTCCTCCCTCCACCTCCCCTTTGCTTTTCCTTCTTTTTTTTATTTGGTAGAATCTTGTGTTGTTTCACTGTTTAATCCACACATTTTATTTTCCTTTGGAGATGGCTTTTGGGGAATGGTTGTGTTTGGAGGGGACTGTTTGGAGGTGATTGCATGCATGATGATTGGTTGGTTGGCTGTATGGGAGATGAGGTGATTAATGGTATGGTGATTATGGCTGGAAAAGGGTACTTAGGTTTTTATTCTTGGGGGCTTGGGATGAGGGTTGTGATAAGTGTGGACTAAGGGTGCAGGCTCATAGTTTAGTATTCTAGGGGGCGGGGGAGTCTCACACATTCACAGTGATAGCTTGATGGAGGGATGCAGTGGGGGTTTGATCTTGGGATAGGAGTTAAAGGGGTGTATTGGAGGGGGATAAGAATTGGGGTATTTGGGGTATCAGGAGGTCCTTGAATCTTGGGTTGTGGGGTTGGGAAGGTACCTGTGTGCTTCAGATCCCCCTTGAGAGGTCAGGAATGTGAGACCCTAGGCTGGGGAGGGTCTCATAATGCAATGCTTGCTGTCTCTTCTCTTGGCTTGTCATTGGTTAATGGGTAAGGGCTTGCAAGTGTTTACTTGGAATGTCTGCGGCATTGGCAACCCCATCAAACACCACAAGATCCTCAAAGCTTTGCGGGACAAGGGGGCTGGCTTGACTTTATTGCAGGAAACTCATTTGTCTGTTGTGGAACATGAGAAGCTGCAGAAGTGGTCGGTAGGAACAGTTTTCAGTGTTTTTTTCAGGGGAAAAGAAAGCGGGGGTTATGATCCTTGTGAGGAGGATGGCATCCTTTCAGATAGAAAAAGTGTGTATTTGCAGGAGCAGTATACCTTCTTTGAGGTAACTAATGGGCAACATCGGGATGATCCTGTCTTCTTTTGGGAAACCTCTAAGGCCTTTATTAGGGATATGATCATTGGTTATCCTGTTGCCTGGTGCCGGAATATTAATAAGTGCATAGTGGCTCTGGAGTGAAATCATGCGCACTATGCAGGTAGTATGGCTCCAGAACTTCCCTGGCTTTGAAGACTCAGTTTCTTCATATGCAGATAGAGTTAAATACCTTACTTCATGACAGGGCCAAGAAGTCACTAATGTATTATTGCTACCGGTTCTTCCACTTTGGGGATAGTCCAAGGAAACTAATATCCTCCTTGCTTAAAAGGGGGGTGAATAGGATTCTCACAGGAGCTATATAGGACAGGACTGGTAAACTAATGACAAGTCCAAAGCAGATCAATTCTGTGTTTAGGGACTATTACCGGCAGTTGTATAGTAAAGATTCTTGTGACCTTAGCAAAGTAAGAGAATTCTTGGGGGGTTGTCAGTTGTCTTAAATGTCAGAGGAATATAGAGAACTGTTAAATATGCCCATAACAGAGTTGGAGAAAGGAGGCCATAAATGGTATGTCTCTTCACAAGACCCCTGGACTGGATGGCTTTAGCAGTGAATATTACAGACTATTGATAGACCAGGTTGCTGTGTTACTCTCTGAAGTGTACAATTGGTTCGTACAAGCAGGGTCTTTTCCCGTGGGGCTTTAATAGCAGTCAGACCAATGGTGAGAAAGGACCCTCTGTCCCCCAAGTCTTACTGCCCGATTTCACTTTTAGATGTGGACCAGAAGCTCTTGGCCAAAATAATGATTGATTATTTGGTGCAGGTCATACCTTCTTTAGTCCATGAAGTGCAGGTGGGATTTGTACAAGGTAGGCATGCAGTCAAAAATATGAGGAAGATCTTAATCTCTTTAGAACACTGCTGTTTCCAATGCATTCCATCTTTGCTAATAGACTTTGATGGGGAAAAAGCCTTTGTGTCGATTGGGAGTACTTGTTCTTAGTCCTTAAGGCATTTGGCTTTGATGGGCAGCTATTGCGGGTGCTTAGGCTCCTCCATGCTAGTTCTGAGGGCTTATGTTTTGTTTCATGGATGGTGCTCTGATAGGTTCGACCTCTGTAGAGGTACATGTTTTTTAGAACTTCTGTAGTGGAGAATACGAACTGCTGGGGACATTAAAGGGATTAGTATTGGTAGTGATGACTTTAAAGTGGCAGCCTTTGCAGATGATCTTCTTGTGCATGTGACAGATCCTGGGGTCTCATTCTGAACATTAATGCAGCTGTTCAGGGACTATGGCATTTTTTTGGATTTCAAGCTAAACATTGAAAATCTGAAACTCTGAGTATTGATCCAACAGTTCTTAGAGAGCTGGGCAACCGCTTTCCCCTCCAATGGACTGGATGACACTTTGGGTACTTGGGGATCCAGCTATCTATAGATTCAAGACAGTTGTATGACTTTAATATTCCTCCTTTGTTGCTGGAAATTCAGGTGAAGTTTTGTCAGTGGCAGGCACTACCTTTATCGCTTGGGGGTTGCATTGCTTTGTATCAAATGGTACTTTTTCCAAAGTTGCTTTATGTGTTGCAAGTTTTACCAGTCTTGTTGAACAGACAAGACCTTAGGCATCTTGATCAGGTTCTTTTCAGATTCTTATGGAATAGATGTAGGATGAGGATACCATTGATGATTGGTTCTTGGAGGCAGGGGGGGTTAGGGTTACCCGATATTAGACACTACAATGCTGCTTGTGTGATGCAGAACCTAAAGAATTGGCGTTTTGAGGGAGATGTCTATACCCCTCTGGCATATGAGAAGGGATGGGTTTTGTCCTTTTCCCTTGCAAACAGTATTTGCTACATGCCGGGGCATGTCCGTTGCCTTTGCAACTTTAGCAGTTGAATACCGACCAAGTTAAACGGAAAGTGTGACAGACTGTGTGTCGTGTATTAGCATCTAGGTACTCCGAGAAGATAATGGTTCACACATTATAATCATTAACTTGAAAATAACGTGTTTTTCTAACCTGGGATAGAAGAGATTGGAGTTGGAGCAGGCAAAGTAGGAGCCTGCAGTCTGCTCCAATCATACTATTCCTCTCCTACCCCAGAATGGCAGGAGGGGAGCGATGAATTAAGAAGCAGAGTGGCTCTTCTTTGTCTATCTGCTCCTTTCCTGGTCTCTGCATTCTGCTTGGGAAGAGATAGGGCTTGAACAGAAAGCAGATGGATTTTCTTAGGAATACTGTTCAATAGAGATTTAGGAAGCACTTCATAAACCCATGCCTAGCCACACCTTTGGCTGTTACCACCAAGGCACACTAGGGACTTTCCAAAAGCACACCAGTGTGCCCCGGCACATTGGTTGAGAAGCATCGCCTTAGACTATACTTATCTGTTGGAGATTTTAGAAGCATGTTTCAGTCTTTAATATTTCTGCTTTAATTATTGCAGTGTTATCTTTTGTGGTTTGCCAGCTTGCACCCTTAAATCTTTGCAAGCAATTCAAAATACTGCAGTGAGGATATTGACACAAAAATCCACATTTCAGCGTATTACTCCCAGTTTAATTCAATTGCACTGGGTTCCTATAGAATTTAGAATTAAATGTAAGTTGATGGTTGTCATATTTAAGATGGCTTATGATATGTCTTCACCATATTTAGGTCTCCTTCTATAGAAACTGGCTGCACATCCCCCACTAAGGCCTTGTTTGCAGAATATGTACGGTACTTAGGTAGTCCCCCCCCCACTAGGCCAGATTAAGGGGTATGTTTACTAAACCATCTTAATGTCGCAGCGGTGGTATTATCACGCAATAAGTAATGTTACTTATCATGCAATAACGCAGCGGCGGCATTAAGGCACACTAACGCTGTGAAATCCAGGCCTGAAGGGTGGAGTAAGGCTTCCCAGAGGGCAGAGAAAGGGGTCAATGGGCGGAGAGTGGGCGGGGAGAGGCTCCATGCACACTAATGCCGTGAAATCAGGGTCTGAAAATTAGCGCCAATGAAAACCTCACGCTAGAGGCACATTTGCAGGAGAGAGAAACCATTTCAGTCAGCAATGTGCAGCAAAGGCAGGGAAACCCAGAAAAGTGATAGTTGTGATACATGTGCAGGGACCAAAAAGGCAAATAAACATATAATAGGACCAGAACCACATCTAAAATCTCAATAACCAAGCTGGCCAATAGTGATATTAATGATAAACATAAAGCAACACTACTGACAAAGCGTAAAAATTAAGATATCATGTTTTACCTGCTTGGTGGTTAGGGTGATGAAGGAGGATTTGCGGATTTGGTGTGTGCGCTCACATCCCATTTTTGGGTGCACACAGTTCCTCCAGGAACATGCACTATGTACAAGCTAGCAGACTATCTGCAGTTAGTATGTGTATGGCTGGAACACCTTGCAGGGTGTAGCGGCTGGAGACTCACTGTGCTCGCTGCTGGAGAATATCAGATAGTGGTGGGGGGCAGCTGAGCATTTCCAGGCCTACTGTCTGTCTGCCATTGCCTTATGGAAGCATACAGATCTGCATTGACTGCCCTGTAGGGTGCCCGTTCCCCAGCAGGACTGGGGTTGATGGTCCCCTCTACTGCTACCATTGCAGGGATGTAGAATGTGGATCTGTTGGTGGGAGATCCTGTCCCCCACCCTGAGCTCCAGAGGGCAGGTTGGGTGGTGCTACATAATCCGCTCATGGGTCCAAACACCCCCCCTTCACTTAAATCATATGACCTTGGTACCCACACAGGATATGCACTATTCTGGGTGCATCATAGCCCACAAGGGCTAGACATGACTGGGAAATACAGATGGACAGAGGTGTATCTGCAAGGACTACCTATCACACACTAGCACTGATGGAAACCTGCAGCTAAGCCAGGTGCTGCGGACCTGGTGCTGGGCACCCCACCTTGCCCTCAGGGTGAGCACAGTACCCCCACAATGTGTCAGTCTGTAGCTACTCTGTGCCAGTAACACACACGGTCAGCTCCCCCTACCAGGCTGAGGTGCTGTGGGGGTGCATACCCCATCTTGTGATCATCTGTAGACTGCTGATCTGCATGTGCAGTGCATCATGGGTACGGGTGGGTTAACCCTATCCTGGTAACCACAGCAGACAGTTTGTGTGGTGACCTGCAGTCCTTCTGTAGCCAGCCAGGGGTTTGTTTGTAGTTAACGAGATGTAGCCCACTGCTTACTTCACTGACTATGGAGGCAGAGGTCATGGGTTTGATCCCACAGTGGTGTTATTTGATAGGGCTGTCTGAGGCATTTCCTTTTTTAATTTAAATTAGTGCTGCCAGCAAAAACACCCTCACAGTGCTGTAACCTTAAGGTGCCTCATAAAGCGCCCTATAGGGAACATTATAAGGTGCCTTGGTGGACAGTGCACTTTATAATGTGCCCTCTGGAGTTCCTTATAGGGTGCCTTATGCGGCACCTTAGGTTACGGCACTGTGAGGGTGTGTTTGCTGGCAGCACTAATTTAAATTAAAGAAGAAAATGCCTCAGACAGCACTGATTTAAAGTAAAGGGTAATGCCTCAGACAGCCTTACTCATTAAGCCCACTGGGGGATTGAACTCATGACTCCTGTTTCAGCAGTCATTGTATTAACCAGTGTGTTACACCTCTATTGCTGTGACTGCAGGTCAGCACGCGAAGTTAAGGTTAACGCGCGGTAATGTGTGCGGCTCCCTCTATCACGCGATAATGGACACGGTGCACTTTATCATGCGATAACCCGCGATTGCTACCTTAAGACCGGAACGCCCACTCCTTATATGGCATTCTTCACATTATCACTGCAACTAGCGCCGGGAACATTAAGACGGTTTAGTAAACATACCCCTAAGAAGCAATGCATTCGGTCTGGGGGTTTTTTCTTTATTTGCACCTGTTTTATAGACTGCATTGATGGATACTCTGCAGGCCATTGATGATTTGCATCATTATTGAAAGGGCATAAAAACTGAATGTTTAGGTACGCTTATAATCTATAGTTTCTATTATTTTTTTGAAGACTGTTTTATTGCCGGTGTATGAAGATTTGTAAACTGGACTTTATTCTTATATGCCACAGATGTACTTATGAAAGTTTATTGTTCATTGCTTTGAACTTTAGTGATGAAGTGATCTGTAAATTAATATAAATAAATAAATAAATGTGAGATGTTGACTGGGGCATGTAAAGGCTAAAATTATTTTATTATTCAAACGTAATTGAACATCAATGATCACTGTTTGTCGACACAAGTCATCTGTGAAATGAAGTTGTTTGACCAATTCATAGTTGGGTTTCATTCCAGTCCTGAACTATTTCACATTAAGGGCCTATTTATTTATTTATTTATTTTTTATTTCACATGATTTTTATTTACTACTAACGGATTATTGACTGTAAATGTCACATCAACATAAAAGATGTGAGAACTTTAGCTGCATACTATATAAAATAATGATAAACTGTAATTTCTATCAGTCTTCGCATAGTAAGAGAGGATATTTGAGATATTACAGTAGTCACGCTGAAGTTGTTGCAGTAAAATTAAAGTTAACAAGCATCAAGAGGTCACGTGATGTGCTGAGATGGGGAAGGTGTACTGACCTTGTACTCTGACTGTCACCCTCCTAATCTGACCCCATACACCATGTTTGCACATGTGCCCTTCTACTTAAGGCATGTAAATAGTCACTGAGCACTCTATGGACAGATTGTCATCTTAGGGGTATGTTCACTAAACCGTCTTAATGTGCGCCCGGCGATAGTGTGCAGGATGCCATAAAAGGAGTGGGCGTTTCGGTCTTAACGTAGCAAAACGGGATTATCACGCAATAACGCGCGCTGCGCACAATATCGGGCAAAACGCCGCTAAGCGCGTTAACGAGCGATAATCTTAAGTAGGCGCGCAGACATGCAAACATAGAAGCAGAGGTGTAACACAATGGTTAATACACTGACTGATGGTATAGGGGTCATGAGTTTGATCCCCCAGTGTGCCTAATGCATAAGGCTGGCTGAGGCATCACCCTTTACATTTAAGTAGTGCTTTTTGAGGCATTTTACTTTTATTTTAATTAGTGCTGCCAGCAAACACACCCTCACAGTGGCGTAACCTAAGGTGCCGCATAAGGCACCCCATAAGGCACTCCATAGGGCACATTATAAAGTGCACTGTCCGCCAAGGCACCCTATAATGTCCTCTATAAGGCACCTTATAAGGCGCTTGATAGGGCGCCTTATAGGGTGCCCTATAAGGCGCCCTATGAGGCACCTTAAGGTTCAGTAATCTGAGGGTGTTTTTGCTGGCAGCCCTAATGTACATTAAAAATAGACAATGTCTCAGACAGTCCTATCAAATAACCCCACCATGTGTTTGAACCCATGACCTCTGGTTTTATAGGCAGTGAAGTAACCAGTGGGCTACAGCTCTATAGCTGCCATCAAGCTGTGGTAGGTGATGGCCTATATAGATGTGAAAGGCCTGTAAGATGGGCCTAGATTCTAACCCCCACCTTCCTGTTGTTAGAGTAAAGAATTAAAAGTTAGAAAAATCAGTTTATTACAAAGCTTGCACAATACTTCCATACTAAATGGATACTTTTGCATTCCTCGAGCTAGATATGACCTTGCCGTAGAAGTGTAGCCATAACATAGAACTGTGCCTTTGTTAGACTAGCCTGAGCAATAGCCCAGTGAGGGTCCCCGATTGGATAGGTGCAGGGGGCATTGGGACCAATAGAAAGTCTGCCTGTATCAAACTGTGAAGCTTGTATATATGGAAGTTGTTCCTGTTCGCCATTGCTCAGTCCTTTGATGCTTGGGCCATGTGCACATTAAACTTGGCTTGGATCCTTGAACTGACTCCGGGTATTATTTATTGCATGCTATCATTGCTGCCACATGTCTTGGTGCATTGGCCGGGAAACATGAGTAGTGTGATGGTATTCACGTAAATATGCCACGACTTCTCGCCTCAAAAGGTTTTGTCCGGCCTGGAGCCGCCCCTGGCTGATTGCAGGAGAGCCTTCGGCGCCACCCATCCTCTTGTATCGGGGAGGGCTCCTCCTTGTCTCCGCAGGTTGCCTGTTCTGGCTGGCCTAGACCTCGTACTCCTGGCTGGCTGCAGAAGGACTGCACGTCACCACACAAACTGTCTGCTGTGGTTACCAGGATAGGGTTAACCCAACCGTACCCATGATGCACTGCACATGCAAATCAGCAGTCGACAGATGGGCACAAGATGGGGTATGCACCCCCACAGCACCTCGGCCTGGTAGGGGGAACTGACCATGTGTGGTACTGGCACATTGTGCGGGTACTGTGCTCACCCTGAGGGTGAAGTGGGGCACCCAGCACCAGGTCCACAGCACCTTTCATGGCTGAAATACGCCATGCTGCAGGTCCCCATCAGTGCTACTGTGCTGTACACATCCATAAAGCAATAGCAGACAGACAGTAGGCCCGGAAATGCTCAGCTGCCCCCCACAACTATCTGACATTCTCCAGCAGCAAGCCTCCAGCCACTGCACCCTGCAAGGTGTTCCAGCAAGACACATACCAGCTGAAGACAGTCTGCTAGATAGTCCATAGTGAATGGTCCTGGAGGAAATACATGTACCCAGAACAGGGATGTCAGCATACACACCAAGCAGATAAGTCAGTGATTAGGCCCCAAAAGAGAACCCATAAATATTACATGAGAGAAATGTTGTATAGCACTATGGGGGAACCTAGCCATGCCGTGGTCACTGCTCAGTCAGGGTGAGAGTGACCTCCCAGCAGGACATGCTGTGGCCACCCTGTCCGTGCAGGTGGTGGCCGGGCACTACAATGTCCAAGCCATTGCCTTATGCTCTGTACAGATGAATCCAGACCAGACCACCCTATCCAGGCTATTCCCACAGTACCTTGCTCCTCATTATGCACATTGGCAGGCCAATACTGGCAACAGTGCAAGCAGTGTGGGCTGAGGAAGTTGTTAGCAGCCACCACACACTGGATAGACAGACACACACTCCCCACACCTATGCCAGCATTGTGCAACTATAGAGGTGTTTGGCAGCCCTGGCCACCACACCAGTCCTGGGCACAGTGCAGGCATGGCTATGGTACGCAATACTGTTGGGGTCACCCCTCAGGGTGGTAAACACTGTCAGACGCAAGACCTGTAGCACACTCCACAGACATCAGAAAGGTTGCTATGATGCAGCCCACTCAGAAAATTGTACCTAACCTCGGAATTGCTATCTGCCAGTTATCATAGCAACCTTTTGATAGCTGTGTACCATATTCCCAGGTTTAGGGTGGCATTGCTAAGGTATGCAAGTGCTAGTATTGGGAGATGCACGCAGGGCCCAACATCCTGCCTCTCCAGGAGGCATTGGATAATGGAGCCTGTTGGCAGCTGCTTTAGGGCAGAGGTTCCCAACACCAACCTCTACTCAACTATAAATACTCTGCTGTATCCAACTGTAAATACACTGTTGTTATTTCAATATGACCTGTAATTAGTTTCCCCGGTTCTCCCAAGTTCAAACCCTGTTCTCTGTAAACTCAATGTGACTTACGCATTGTAGTATGTTTCTGTTCATTGTGAACCGCACTGATTTTAATAGCGCGGTATATAAGAAATGTAAATAAAAAAATAAATAAATAAGTCCTGGTGGGCCAGACACTGTTCGGGGTTTCATGCTGTCCCTCATGCATATGCATGAGATACATCTGCATACCATGGGGGCGGCTCATAGAAATGCAGCACAGGCATCTTTATTAGAGAGAGCATGGAACCTGAATGGTGTTTGGCCCTCCAGGACTGCATTTGGGAGACTCTGCTCTAGGTAATGCGCATGTTTATGGTGTCTGTGCTCTGTAGGGTAAAATGTAGGTGTTTTGGGCATGTTTACGTCATCTGCAATAAAGGTTCTGTCTGTATTAGCAGTGGGTAAAATATGGGGACTGTGTTGGCAGGAACCACAACTGGGACTTGAACCTGTGACCTTTTGCTTCTGAACACACTGGCTGTGTGCACTGCACTGCACCACTGTGTTGCCACAAAGGCAGTGCATTCCCTGGTGATGCTATGACTGTTCATCAGACAGGGCCTGTCTGTTGCAGTGCATGGCACCCACCTACACAGGGCTAGGCCATGGTCTGCTCTGGGCAGCTGCCACTGCCCCTTCCACCACCAGTATCCCTCTGCCACCATGCTGACATGCCCTTCTGCTGGTGGTGCTGGTGGAGCGCAGTCTCAGGCCATCCAGTGTGCGGGTAGGCGGCTGCCTATGGTGCGGGTTCTGGGGTAGGGGTGCCTGCATAGCTGTCCACGCTTCCCCCCAGCACCGCATGCCAATGTTCTGTGCCCTTCGGGGTACCTGCTGGGTACTATCCCCTGTGACACTGTGGGAAGCACACTCGTGCCCATGTTGGGCCCTCAGCAGTTGCTGTCTGGCTGCTCTACTGTTTCAGCATTCCTATGGGCCAGCTAGGCATCACCCTAGTCCGCACTGTGGCCCAGCTGCACCACAGCATGTGCCGCCTGCAGCCCTCTGTGTCCCCTTTTCCAGCATCTGTCCAGTTGCCCGTTCCGACATGCCCGCCCTGCTGTTGCAGAATATGTGCACACCATAGGAAACCTGGCCGATGGAGTCGGAAACCCTGCTCAGCGCAATTACACTGTGGGCTCATTCACCTTGTAAGGGGACGGAGCATAGACCCTTCCAAAATTCATATCTTTTTTTTGGAGCTTTCTTGGGAGTGTTTTTTGATGTTTCCCATTGATATCACTATTGGCCAGCTTGGTTATTTTATTTTTACATTTTCTTCTGTACATTTGCAAGGTTTATTTGCCCTTTTGTTCCGTGCATATGTATCACACTTATCACTTTTTGTAGGTTTCCCTGGTCTTGCTGAACATTGCTGACGGAAATGGTTTCTTTTCACTTTAAATCAGCTCTAACGCCAGGGTTTCACTGGTGATCAGTAAATCTGAATTCCTTGCACTCCCTTATGGGTGATGTAGGAACCTGGAATGACGGACTGGGCACTTCCTCCTTTGTTTTGTTTGGTGGAGGGCTCATGATGATTGCCTGGTTTCATGTACCATCTACTCAGACTGCGCAGCCTGCACAGACCTGTGACTTTGAGGCTGAGTTCACTGTTTCGTTTTAGGAATCTTCTTTAATACTCCTGTTCCAGGCTTGCTTTTTTGTACCATTCCCTAGATTGTGTGTAATGGATCTTGGTGGGTACGGGCTGTTTCTGCAGGGTACTGGCCAGTGTTCTGCTGAGAATGTAGGAGACAGATCATCCTGCTTGTGGTGCAAACAGCCTGGGTCACATTGTTCTAGTTTTATACCTTGGTTTTGTTGTTGTAATTTCAGATGATATGCTGTTCCTGTGTCACAGAATAATTGTAGTTTGGTATTGTTGTTTTCCTTTGACTGCCCCCTGTTCTCTGTTGTTCTCTGTGGGTCAGGGTGGTTGTGTTATGGAGGTTGGTGGGAGAAAAGGTAGATGGGTTTAGGTTAGGAGGGCAGGTACATCTGTGTGTGACTGGCACTCATCTTACAGTGGTGGTGTAAGTGGTGGTGAGAGGGAGTGGGGTCTAAGGTAGGGGTTGGGGCTGGGTTAGGTATAGAGTATAGTTTCATGGGGAGCTTCAGGTGAGGGATGGGCACCTAAAGCCTGCTGTTCTATGTACATTTGGGAGTTATATGTGGTTGAATGGGTGCAAATAAATGTCTAAGTTAGGACTTGGATTTACATGCTGGAATGTCTCAGGTATTGGGTCTGCTATTAAACGTTATAAAGTTTTACAAATGATTCAGTTCACCTGTTTACAGGTAACTTGGCTGGATGAGGTGGCATGGGAAGCCCTGCCAAAATTGGGTGGGGGTAGTTTATGCTGCTTTCCTGGGACAGCAGCAAGTAGGGGTGGCAATTTTGGTGGGGAAGGTAGTGCCTTGTACTGTTCGTAGGACTTTAATAGAGCCTGCAAATGCAATGTGTGCCTTTAAGTCAATGATTCCTGGCAACCCAGCAGATCGTGGGTATTTTTGGCAGTGTGATGGGAAGTGGAGTGCCAGGCCTTTCTTCTGAGGCAATGGAAGGTTGAATGACTTGCCTAAGTCCACAGGGAGTACTAATGGGAAATGAACACTGGTCTCTTGGTTACTAGGCTACTCCTCTACTCCTAGCAGGTGCTATATCCTTTTAGTGTTATCCTGGCAAGGGAAGAAGTTTATTCTGGCCAATGTTATGAATCTAATGTGGATGGCTGAACATTTTTATTGACACATTCCAAAATGTTTAGGGCTGGGAGACTTGCCTATTGTAATGGCTGGGGATTTTAATATGGTCATGGACCCATCGGCAGGCTGATCTACACTTCATGTTGGGAGTAAACTACATAACCACAGGAGCCTTTTTTGTGTAAAAGCTTAAGGCAATTTATCCACCCTTTGGAGAGAGATTACACTCATGTTTCACACATTCATGATGTGGCATCTCAATTAGACTATTTTTTTAGTATCGCAAGAGTGGCTTGCCTGGGTGTGGGTGGAGATTGGTCCCCTGGTGATTTCTGGTCATACACTTCTATGAATCTTTATCTTTATCTTTATTTTAAAACTTTCTATACTGCCCATTGTCAGGACATTAGAGCGGTTTACAAAAGAAAAATAAGTCTACACTAAACCAAAATGAAAAGAACGCCATAAAATATAGGAAAGAAGAAAGAGTAGTAAAGTAACAGCAAAGCTACAACGAAAAAAAACCCCCCAACATGGAGGGGCATCACAAAAGGGTATCATTTGGGAGGAGGTTAAAAGCCTGCTGAAATAAGTGTGTTTTTAACATGTTCTTAAACTCTGGATATGAGGGTTCCAAATGGAGTGAAGCTGGTAGAGCATTCCACAGTGAGGGGGCGAGGAAGAAAAAGGCAGCCCACCGAGTCTGCTCCAAATGGGCTCTCGAGGGGGGAGGTAGTGATAGTCTGTTGGCATGCAGTGAACGAAGTTGACGATATGGGGTGTGGAGAGAGATGAGATCAGCCAAGTAGAGAGGACTTGTATAAATTACCCGATGTGTCAGAATCAACATCTTATATTGATATCTAAAGCGGAGAGGCAACCAGTGAAGGTGAAGAAGAAGAGGGGTAATATGATCCGACCGTCGAGCATGAAAGATGACATGGGCTGCTGTGTTCTGCACTAACTGTAAACGTTGAAGCTGATAGGATGGCAGGTTAGCAAGAGCTACATTACAGTACTCTAATCTACTGGTGACCAGAGCCAAAACTAGTGTGACGAGTGCTTCAAAAGGGAGGAGAGACCGAACAGCTCTGATCTGACGTAGTGCGAAATAGGAGCGACGAGTGAGACTAGATATATGGTTATGGAAAGAGAGCGTGGGATCCAAGGTTACACCTAAATAGCGAAGCGAGGAGGTGAGAGAGATAGGGGCGGAATTTAAGTGAGGAGCAACGGATGGACATGAGGTACTAAGAGAGATCCACATGGCTGTGGATTTAGCCTGGTTTAAATGAAGGTAGTTAGCAGAAATTTAGGCCGCATGAGCGAGAGTCCTAAGCCGGCCGCCCGTAACCGGGTGGTGTGGCAAGATGCGGAACCCCAGTGTCGGGTCCGCAAGAGGGGCGGCGGAGAAACAGTGATGCAGCGGCGTCATTTGAAATCATTGGCTCCCCCCTTAGCATGGGAAGCGAGGGGAGAGCCAATGAAGAGGGAGGAGGAGGCAGGCGCCGGAAGGAGAGCTACCGGTCGAGGCAGGAGGGAGGTCCAGTGGACGGCGAGGGACGGAGAGCAGTAGCTGGAGAGATGGAGATTGGGGTCAGCAGAGACGGCGGAGCAGTGCAGGCGGCGGTGGAAAGGCAAGCGACGAATCTGGCAGAGCGCAGACGGTGGAGGGGGGTTCCAGGAGCTTGCGGCCTCGTGTGCAACACGTGCGGCCACGTGGCAGGCACGCTGCAGCGTTCGGTGGCCAGGACAGAGTGCGGTGCAGTGAGAGCAAGGCAAGCTGGGTTGGGGGGGACATTAAATCAAAGAAAGAATAAAAAAATAATAATAATTAATAAAAACGGAAGTATGCCTGCACGGGGGAGAGGACTTGTGTGAGCAGGGGTGGTGGCGGGGCGGTGAGGAAGACGGGTAAGGGAACAAAGGGGGCAGGGGATGAAGGAGAAGGGGAGCACGTGGGGGAGACAGACAGTCTTCGGTGGGGAAGAGGAGCACTGGGAGCTAACAGAGGGACGAGAGGGTCAGGGCTAGCAGGGATAAGAGGGGGACAGGGGAGAGCACAGGGGGTGGGGGCGAGGGCCCAGAAGCAGGAGGGGGCTCGAGGTAGGGGGGTGCTGCCTCAGGCAGGGGGCGGTGAGCCAGGATGAGGTACGAGTGGTGGGCCGGCGTCACCTATGGGGATACAGAGTGCAAGGGATGGAGAGGTGGCGGTGGGGCAGCAGGAGGGGGGGTGGTAGGGTTAGGGAGAGGAAGGAGTGTGATGAGCTTTTTGCCTCTGCAGTTTAGGTGGCCCAGGGGTCACCCAGGAGGTGAAGGGATGCTAATACCTGGGGGTGAGAGGGCTGGTGTCATGGCAGCATTGGCTCGGGGGCAGGCAAGGGTCATCAGGGGCAGAGTGGCTCGGGGCGTGGCAGCCAGTGTGGCCGGCGGTAGTCCCTCCCCCGTTGTTCTTGTGTATGTCTCCACTGGTGCCCTCGATAGAGTCATCCCCTGCACCGACTGGACGTGGAGGCCATGGTGGAGAGGAGCGGCAGCGTAGTGTGCACGAGAGTGCAGCGGGGACAGGGATGGCGGCCAAGCCAGCGGAGGAGCCATGGGCAGCAGGTGAGTCCCGAGAAGAAGTGGGGGTGGTAGCGGAGCGGGGGTTGGGCACAGGAGGAAAGTCACGCATCATCGTATCAGGGTGTCGAGGGTGATGAAGGAGGATTTGTGGATTTGGGATGTCTTTCTAAAGGAGTTTAACGGTACGTCGGTACTGATGAAGGGAGAGGTTTCATCAGGGGACTTACAGTTATACTCGGATGCGGCAGGGGGGTCAGGGTTGGGCATCTATTTTGCAGGGGCATGGTGTGCGGACAGGTGGCCCGCAGCTTGGAAGGAGGTGCGCTTGGTCAGTAATATTGCCTTCTTGGAGCTATTTCTGATGTTGGTAGCTTTGGAGTTATGACTGGATCGCCTACGCAACAGGCGTGTCTTGTGGTGGTGTGATAATGAGGCAGTGGTGAGCGTAATCAATCACTACACCCCGAGATGCGTGTTAGTGGCTGACTTAATGCGGGAAATAATCCTAGCCTGTTTAAGATTGAATGTAGCGATCAAAGCGCGACATATACCGGGATGTACTAATGAGATCGCGGATGCTCTTTCTCGTTTTCAGTGGGACAGGTTTCGCAAACTGACGCCGGGAGCAGACGAGAGTGGATTGCTGATCCCAGAGCACTTATGGCAGGTTGGCCTGAAGAGATGCTGAGTTTGTTGTGCGGCTCCATAGCGAGAGCAACTTGGTCGGCTTACCAGCAGGGCTGTGACAAGGTGGAAGAGTTTCTGCGGGCGCAAGGATGGCGGCCGGACGCGGTGTCTGATTGGATGTTAGCAAGATATGTGGCAGATGCCAAAGAAAAGGGGATTCCAAAGCATCGGTCCGGTCGTAGTTGGCGGGGTTTGCCTTTTTCGCAGGGGCGGTGGGCTGGCTTCCTGCGGGGGTGGGTTTTTAACTTGGCGGTTATTACAAGGGTGGGGGAGGCTGTGCCCAAGGCCTAAGGATAGCCGGCGTCCGATCACGGATGACGTGCTGGTGAGGCTCTGTGCGGTGCTCCCGCAGGTGGCTTCATCAGAGTATGAAGCGATATTATTCAAGGCAGTTTTTAGTTTGGCATTGAAGGACCAGAAAGGACCACAAAGGGGGCCTGTTACTTCTGGAGAGAAATCTGCAACTGTGAGTATATACTTCTGGTAATTTTCTAAAAAGAATTCTTTGTATTAAAGCTACTTAATCTGTGAACCCACTGTTTTTTGTTGGATCAGTTAGGGCCTAGTAACAGCAATTAAAGTTTGCATTTAAAACACAGAGGAGAGCTTTCTGGTTACATTTCATACCCAGCAGAGAGCTTGCAGTTTAAATTTAATAGTCACTCAGGGTCAAGTAACAACAAAGTACTTTTAGTTTAAATTTAACACACAGAAGAGAGCTTTCTGGTTAAATTTAGTACCCAGCAGAGAGCTTGTAGTTTAAATTTCATAAGAAGTTAGAGCCTAGCAGCAGCTAAGAGCTATAATTTAAATCAAATCAGAATTTAGCTTACCTCAGCAGCACAAGACAGGGTACTGTGTAGCAGCCCTCTTTTAATAAGCGTTATTTCCCTCCCCACACCCACCCTCCCCTGGGATAATCATAGCTTTATAGGTACTTACACATCTTAAAAGACAGGAGGTGCTTTCAGGTGAAGCTCATTACCCAAATCAGTCATACACTAAGGACCTGAGATTAATTAAGCTTCAGGTGAACAAGGTATATTAAACGTATTAGGTACAGTTTTATTGGTATAAATACCCATAGCATCCCTAGTAAGTAAGAACTTAAAGATCTAGACACAAACTTAAAACTAAGATGCAGACAGAAGTCCAGCAGCGGGATGGGGGCTTTCCAGTCTTTTGCATTGAGTGTCACATGTATGATTTTCTCCCAGTTGGTGAGAGGTCTTACGTGTGCACTAGGTGCAAGGAGCTCTTTGCTCTCAGGGAACAAGTCCGTTCTCTAGAGGCTAAAGTAGCAGACTTGGAAAACATAAGACAGACAGAAAGGTACATAGACGAGACCTACAGGGATATAGTCCTGAAGTCCCACCTCCAGTCTGGCAGCACCCCTGTTGCCATGGAAGAGAGAGGTCACGTGACAGGAGAGCATCACCCTGGTGTGGCAGGAAGTGATCCTGTAACTAGGACCTGTCCTCCAGGTGATGTAAAACCCTCTCGCACCGAGGAAGTATCTCCAGGGCCATGTGCCCATGAGGGAAGGGCTAGGACAGCCATTATAGTTGGTGATTCGATCATTAGGCATGTAGATAGCTGGGTGGCTGGTGGACGTGAGGATCGCTTGGTAACATGCCTGCCTGGTGCGAAGGTAGCGGACCTCACGCGCCACCTAGATAAGGTCTTAGATAGTGCTGGTGAGGAGTCTGCTGTCTTGGTACATGTCAGTACCAATGACATAGGAAAATGTGGTAAAGAGGTTCTGGAGGCAAAATTTAGGCTTTTAGGTAGGAAGTTGAAATCCAGAACTTCCAGGGTAGCATTCTAAGAAATGCTTCCTGTTCCACGCGCAGGACCCAAAAGGCAGGCAGAGCTCCGGAGTCTCAATGCGTGGATGAGACAATGGTGCAGAGATGAGGGTTTTGGATTTGTTAGGAACTGGGGAACATTCTGGGGAAAGGAGGGGCTCTTCCGAAGGGATGGGCTTCACCTTAACCGGGATGGAACCAGGCTGCTGGCATTAACCTTTAAAAAGGAGATAGAGCAGCTTTTAAACTAGATATTAGGGGAAAGCCGACAGTCACCCAAGAGCGGCTGGTTCGGAAGAATGTATCCTTGAAGGATACTACCAAAAGCAGAGAGGTTCCACAAAAGAGTAAAGTAGCCCAAATGCCCTCAAGTATGGAGCAGACAGAGCTTAAAGATCCCAATTTACCCATGTCTAACAATAGCCAAATTAACATGAATAAAATACATTCTCTAAAATGCTTGTATGCAAATGCTAGAAGTCTAAAGAATAAGATGGGAGAGTTAGAATATATAGCACTAAATGAAAGGTTAGATATGATTGGAATATCAGAGACATGGTGAAAGGAGGACAACCAGTGGGACACTGTGATACCTGGGTACAAACTATATCGTAATGATAGAGCTGATCAAATTGGTGGAGGGGTTGCGCTCTATGTTAGAGAGGGCATTGACTCAGAAAGGATTAAAGATTTGCAGGAAACAAAATCTGCTGTAGAATCTATATGGATTGAAATTCCATATAAAAGGGGGAAGTCAATGGCAGTGGGGGTGTACTATCGAGCACCTGGCCAGAATGACCAAATGGATGATGAAATGCTCAAAGAAATCAAGGAAGCTAACAAAAGTTACAGCACAGTAATAATAATGGGTGATTTCAATTACCCTGGTATCGACTGGGTCAGTGTCACGTCAGGACATGCTAGGGAGATAAAGTTCCTAGATGAAATAAATGACTGCTTCTTGGAGCAGCTGGTTCATGAACCAACCAGAGGGGAAGCCATATTAGACCTAGTCCTTAGTGGAACACCAGATCTAGTGCAAGAGATAAGGGTGTTGGCGCCACTTGGCAATAGTGATCATAGCATGATCGCCTTTGATTTAATTAGTGGAGGAGGGATAGTAAGGAAATCCACAGTACTACCTTTTAACTTTCGGCAGGGAGACTATGATAAAATGAGGAAAACAGTTAAGAAAAAACTAAAAGGAGCAGTTGCGAAGGTTAAAGACATACATCAAGCTTGGGTGTTGTTGAAAAATACTATCTTGGAAGCCCAGACCAGCTGTATCCTACGCTTTAAAAGAAGTGGAAGGAAGTCCAAAAAACTGCCAGCATGGTTTAAAGGTGAGGTCAGAGAGGCTGTTGTTGCCAAAAAAGCATCTTTCAGGAAATGGAAAAAAGAGCCAAACGACGAAACCTGGAAACAGCACAAACACTGGCAAGTCAAATGCAAGGCATTGATAAGGCAGGCAAAGAGAGAATTTGAGAAGAAGCTTGCTGCGGAAGCAAAAACGTGAAATAAAGACCTTTTCAAGTACATTCGTAGCAAAAAACCTGTGAGAGAGTCAGTTGGTCCATTAGATGATAAAGGGGTTAAAGGAGCACTAAGAGGCGACAAGGCGATAGCGGAGAGACTGAATGAATTCTTTGCTTTGGTCTTTACTGAGGAAGATGTAGGGATGTTACCCATGACTGAAGTGGTATTTAAAGGTGCAGATGAATTGAAGGAAATATCGATACATCGCGAAGATGTCTTACAACTATTAGATAAACTGAAGAGTAGCAAATCACCTGGGCCGGATGGTATACATCCAAGGGTGTTGAAAGAACTGAAATATGAGATTGCAGAACTGCTATCAGTAATCTGTGAACTATCATTAAAATCATCTCTAATACCTGAAGATTGGAGGATCGCCAATGTAACACCAATTTTTAAAAAGGGTTCGAGGGGTGATTCGGGAAACTACAGACCGGTGAGCCCGACGTCAGTACCAGGAAAAATGGTAGAAACCATCATAAAGAATAAAATTACTCAGCATGTAGATAGTCACAACCTAATGAGAGACAGCCAACATGGCTTTAGACAAGGAAGATCTTGTCTTACTAATCTGTTATGTTTTTTTGAAGGAGTGAATAAACAGGTGGACAAAGGTGAGTCGGTTGATATTGTGTATCTGGACTTTCAGAAAGCCTTTGACAAGGTCCCTCATCAGAGACTTTTGGCAAAACTAAAGAGTCATGGGATAGGAGGCAGTGTACTATTGTGGATCAGGAACTGGTTAAAAGATAGAAAGCAGAGGGTAAAGCTAAATGGCCAATTTTCCCAATGGAGAAAGGTGAATAGTGGTGTACCCCAGGGATCTGTGCTGGGTCCGCTGCTTTTTGACATATTCATAAATGACCTGGAAAGTGGAATAACGAGTGAGGTTATCAAATTTGCAGATGACACAAAACTATTTAAAGTTGTTAAAACCCAAGAGGATTGTGGAAAATTGCAAGAGGATCTTGATAAATTGGAAGACTGGGCATCAAAATGGCAGATGAAATTTAATGTGGACAAATGCAAGGTTATGCACCTAGGTGAAGAAGAACCCAAACTATGGTTACACGATGCAAGGTTCCACATTAGGAACCACCACCCAGGAAAAAGATTTAGGCGTCATTGTGGATACCATGTTAAAACCCTCGGCCCAATGTGCAGCGGCGGCCAAGAGAGCAAATAGAATGCTAGGTATGATAAGGAAAGGAATGGAAAATAAAACAAAAGATATTATAATGCCTCTATATCGTTCCATGGTGAGACCGCACCTTGAATATTGTGTGCAATTCTGGTCGCCGTATCTTAAAAAGGATATAGCGATTTTAGAAAAGGTACAGAGAAGAGCCACCAAAATGGTAAAGGGGATGGAAGGATACTCCTATGAAGAAAGGCTAAAAAGGTTAGGGCTCTTTAACCTGGAAAAGAGACGGCTGAGGGGAGATATGATTGAAGTCTATAAATTAATGAACGGAGTGGAACGGGTAAACGTAGATCGATTGTTTACCTTATCAGAATATAGAAAGACTAGGGGACATGCAATGAAGCTACAGGGTAAACTATTTAAGACTAATAAAAGAAAATATTTTTTCACTCAACGTGTAATCAAACTCTGGAATTTGTTACCGGAGGATGTAGTAAAGGCTGTTAGTGTAGCTGGGTTTAAAAAAGGTTTGGACAAGTTCCTGGAGGAAAGGTCCATAAACCATTATTAAGAAGTGACCAAAGATATCAATGCTTGACCCAGTACAAGCATTGTGGAACGTGTGTCTCTTGGGGAAACTGCTAGGTACATATGACCTAGATTGGCCACTGTTGGAAACAGAATACTGGGCTTGATGGACCTTGGTCTGACCCAGTATGGCATATCTTATGATCTTATGTTCTTATGTTCTTATTTTTTGGGGCATTCTGGGTGGGGGAATTGGTGGCGGACCTGCGGGGAGCGGGTAGTACCAATGGCTTAATGTGTCAGCATGTGCAAATGGAGTTGGGGCGTGTGAGGGTACTGTTAGCATGCTCTAAGACTGACCAACAAGGGCGTGGTTGGTGGGTGGTACTAAAGGGGATGTTGGGGGTGCCAACATGCACAGTGGCTGCTTTACAGGTGTACTTCCCTTCCGTATTCAATATAAATTTCTTCTTTTTGTCCACAGGTCTATTCACACTGGCACTTCCCTTCACCTTGCCGACCTGATCCAGCTGCACACTCTTTACCGTTCCCTCCGTTCCATCCACATGAACCACTTAACCCTTCCCTCCACATCCCTGGCCCACCTAGAAACCACCCGTTCCTCTGCCTTTTACTTCCTCGGTCCCCGCCTATGGAACTCGCTCCCCACAGACCTTCGCTTGGAACCTTCATTTAAAACATTCAAGGCACATCTGAAAACACACCTCTTCTGTCTAGCTTTTGGCCTCTCTCCTCCCCCGCACCCCTTTTCACCACCCTCATGATGTTGTTTCCCATGTTACTGTTATTTGTATTCTAACCTCAACCTTTTACTCTTCTCTACTCTTTCCTATCACACTATGGCGTTCCTTTCCTAACTTTCTAAGCAGCCTTTGCACATTGTAAACCGCCCAGACGCTATTGTGATGGGTGGTCTATTAAATTCTCAATAAACAATAAACAATACTTGCACCAGTGGCCGGCAGTGGAGTGACTACTCTTTATTCACGCGGATGGCAGGGAGTTGACACGGTTCCAATTGACAGCGGTGTTAAGAATGGCCCTGCAGCGGATGGGGGAGGAGCCGCTTCGGTTCGCAGCACACTCATTCTGCATTGGGGCGGCCACTAGTGCGACGGCGGCGGGTTTGTCGGACCATGAGGTCCAACGCATAGGGCAATGGCGCTCAAGGGCCTTTGTGGGGTATGTCCGACTGTAAGGTAGTCAGGCGGGAGGATGGGAGTGGCTAATGATGTTTTTTTTTTTGCAGATAGAGGACGAGGTCCATTTGGATGTTGGATGATAGGCCATTCTTTTGTTCATTAGGCGGGGCAGCGCGCGGCTGTGCGGCCTTTGGGGGCGAATCTTGGCCTGGATCCGGAGGTGGTGTCCGTCTTATGGCTGGGTGAGCAGGGACTCCGTTGTACTCAATTGCTCCCTTTGCTTCGGCACCATGGGTGGCTGAGGAATTCACCGGACTTGATGATAATACACTTGGGGGGAAACGATCTGTCAGCCTGGACCTGCAAGCAACTGATCAGAGCAGTACAGAAAGATTTGGAGGTGGTGATGCAGTTGTTTCCAGGTGTCATAATAATGTGGTCCGATATTATACCGAGGCCTAGTTGCCGGGATCAGCAGCGCTGGTCTCGAGGGCTGGCAAAAATTAATCACCAGATTGGCCGTTGGGTTTGTTCCCATGGGGGGTATCAGGTAATGCATGCATGGGTGGAGGTAGGATGTGCGGGATTGTACGGTAGGGATGGAGTTCACTTGTCCCCCGTGGGGTTAGATTTGTTATTAAATGACTGGCAGGAGGCGTTGGAGTGGGTAGGGTTAAGGGACGCTCGCTGGTCGCAGCTTTTGGGGGATGGGGCGGCACAGGGACGGTGAGGTCACCTGTGCCAGTGGCAGGATCCTGGAGGTTTCCGGGGTCAGGAGCCTTTGGATAAGATTGGGACGGGGGTGGGGTACCCCCGACCCGGACAACCCCTAGGCTGGCTTTTGCTAATTATATGGAGAAGTCGGGGGCCAAGTGGGGGAGAATTTGAAAAGCAGAGGCGTGCGCACCTTGCTAGTGATATGGCTGGTGTGGCATACTTCCGCTGGTGTATGCAAAGGATTGTTATTGTTATTGATGTTGATTGTTATGTTTATGGTGAATAAAGCTGCGACCAGAAGTTTCCAGAAAATGGTGTGCGAGTGTTTGTGGGTGTTAAGGGTGGGGGGGGGGCAGGGAAGGGGGGGGCAAAGGGAAGGGGTGTGGGCGTGGGGTAGGGAGAAGCATCGAGTCCGACCTACTCCGGTTAAGCCAAGAGGCAATCTGGGCAAGACAGTTATTAAATGGTGAGATGTCAACAGATACTGGGGACGTGTGAAACAGGAGGATAATGTCATCCGCATAAATGTAGGTTGAAACTGGATACTGTTGAATGAGAAGTGGAAGAGGGGATAGATATTTAAGCCAGGGAGATCTCCAGTTTTTGAACAATGGAAAATTCTGTATTACAATGCATGTTCCATCCACAGTAAGGTTCAGATTAATTATTCATGACCTTTTACAGGAATTAAAATCAGATGTGCTTTGCATTGTAGAGATGTCACACAGAGGCCAATGTCACTATTTTGAATTAAATCCCTCTCTCCAGTTATTGTAATAAACACCAGCTGCATAAAGGGAAGAAAAAGGGGAGTGCCATTATTTTTATTAATAAATTTTTCTTGGGCTATAAAATTGTAGCTAGATATGACCAGAGTTACAAGGAAATTCTATAACATTGGTCCACTACTGCATTATTTTTAGTTTATTGCCCTCTAAATGAAACTGCATTTAACCCTTTAGTTTGAGCTGAACAGGTAGTGGCTGCCGTCAGTTTGTTCAGCATGCTGTTATTGATCATTTCAATCTTGATTTAGAGGGTTATAAGGTACCTTTAGTTGAATCTTTTACAACTGCTATGTCAAACCTGGGGATGTATGTGGTTATTGATTTTAGTACTCATGAAATGGGTCATATACTGGACCAGTTGTTTTTGGTCAGATACCCTGAAGCAAAAGACATCAGTGTATGAATCTGGAGTCCCTTGATCTGATCATAAATTGTTAAATTTTACGTTGATTCACTGCATGTTTGATAAGGGCAAAGATGAGGTCATTGGAGTTTATCGACCTAAAATTCACTTGAACAAACTTAAAGATGAACGGAAAGAAGATCAATTGACACCAATGATTGCAAATTTAGATGAGCAGAAAGCTTTCTGAGATTCTTGTTTATGTTGGCTGCTAAACACCTTGGCCCCAGTGAGGGACATTTAGAATTCTCACCCACTGTAACAGGATGAAAGTCTGATAGAGTGCAGCATCACAAGAAAAGCTGTTCAAATGGATAGATCTAAAGCAGGATATAGAATTGCACATAACACTTATGAATGAGAAGTGCTGCAGTGCAAACGTTTATTTTTATCTACCTAATCCAATCAGTTTTTACGTCACCCTAAGGTTCTGTGACTACTCAAGAGTTTAAAGCTAAAGCCTTTGGAGAAAAAATGCCAGCTGGTGATGAACAAGCACAATTCTTTGAGCTTAAAGCTGATAAGGCAAAACATAGAATCAAATGTGTCTGGTTTCTCCAGGCTCAATGAGGACAGGAGTCCTGGGATTGATTGGAATCCGTTCGGTATAGTTGTGCCGATAACACTAGAACCTTGAATGCAGTGAAGCACAAGGATTCCATATTAAGGGGCATATTTACTAAAGTGCAGCAGCTAGTGCAGAACAAATGCACATTTAGCTGGTGCTTTTACTGTGGCAGAGGTGTAGTGGCTGCAGTAGATGCAGGGGCCATGGCTGCAGTTGGGGCATACCACCACATTAGGCGCATCACTAATACAGTATCTGCGAACATGCGGCCCTAGCACATGCGTACAGAAAACGCATTTGCAATGCATACCCAGCAATTGTTAGCTACAAATATGTTAGTATGGCAGTAATCTATAGAATCTCTGCAAAAAGTAATAAATGAGCCCCTTTCCCACCTACAGAATAATAGTAACAGGGCAATGCAGAATAGAGAGGGAAGACCAGGAATAGGCACAGCTCAGAGCACTGGGGCTAAATACATGAGGGCGAGGCATGCAAATCAGGAAAGCAATCACCTGCAGAGAATCCGTGCTGTGCCTCTAATTGTGAGGGGGTGCAGACGTGGCATCTGAAGATGCAGAGGGCCTTATATTGGATCAGACAGGGTGTCCACCAAGTCCACCTTATGGAACAGATATATGATCTCCCCTCACCCTGATACACCCAGGGTGCCTGTTCATCTAAGCTGCAGTAAACACAAGCCGCTGTCTCTGGTGTTTTGGGGTGGGGGCTCGGACAGCACTCTAGCCATTGTGGTGGGTGTCACCCAAATGGGGGAAGCTGAGCACTAGAGCCAGCAGGTCTAGAGGCTGAACACACAGATATGGTGGGGAAGGGACCACATGGTCTGGGCAATCTGCCAGCCACTGCCTCTACCATATGGGGCCTCTAGTGTCCAGAAGCACCTTCATGGTTTAGTAAACATGCCCCTAGATCCCTACTCAGCTTAGTTGCTTATTGGGTTCAGTGAAGTGGCAACTGCTGCATTCCTTTCAGTTACTAATCGACCACTGCAAACAGGTGTAGTACTGGAATTAATAAAAAGGGCAGTTGTGCAAAGATGCAATGGATGCTTTCAAGTCAATGCTGACTCTTGGAGACCCAGTAGCTCCTGGGTTTTTTTGGCATTGTGACCTGAAGTTAATTGCCAGGCCTTTCTTCTGAGGCAATGGAGAATAAAGTGACAGTGCTAGTGAGAATTGAACCTTGGTTGCTTAGTTAATAAGCCAGTGCTCTAACCATTAGGCTACTCATCCACTTAACAAGTCTAGATGCAGATATGTTGTGCCAAGAACAATTTCTAATTTGTCTACTTCATTGAAAAATGTCTTTTATGGCAGTTGGAAGATCATCTGTAAATGAACAGTTTATTGGATGTTCACCAGTCTGGATCCAGATAAAAAAGAAAAAAATGTGTGTGGGACCTTCTTATGCCAACAGCTAGCTCAGTTACAGCTCATATCAACAATGGTTCTTTTTAATTTAATACCTCATTAAAAATCTTCGGAAAACCCTTTTCTATTAATCCCAGCACCTTTTGCTAAAGTCTTTCAATACTGTGTATTTACGCCATTGCTCTTGTACCACAAACACAGCAATATCCATATCTCCGACACAGCACTGTATGTCGAACACCCCAATTTAAACTTTCATTACAATTTTGCTTCAGAGAAATGGAACAACATTTTTACTTCTCTGTACTTCCTCATAAAAATACAATGCTGTTCTCTCTGATTTGAAGTTCTGGTCCTCACATTATGCTGACGGCTCTCCTTCAAATATAGTCGTGGCGTATTTATCCTTCTGTATGATGTCACTCTTCCTCCCCTTAAAGAAACTCTTCACAACAAAGAATGCCAATCAATTTCATTGTTCAAACCCTGCAGAACTACTGTATCCAAATTATAAATTTAGTACTGCTCCCGATAATTCAATCTAGCCAATCAGTCTCCCCCACGCCAATTTAAAGTAAAATACTTGATGATTCTTCAGTCATTCAAAAGCATGTTTATAAAACAAATGATGTTCAACAATGGGAGTCTGATTTCATAGTCAAGATCGATGGTCCTGCAAGCACATCTTCCTCGTTCTGTTGGTGTGTTCCACATGAACAGGGGCATATGATAATGTATACCATAACAGATGAAAGCAAGCAGTCCAGTCCTTTGCTTTCACTATCTGCAAGGGATAGTGGTATCACTTAATGTGTAAGCAAGTTAAGTACCTCATGCTAATTCCCACGGTTACTGCAAAACACACGATGGAGTGAAGCATAGGCAGCTTAGGGGAAAAAAGTGGGTATGGAGAGCACATTTCTGTTAGTGCACGATTAGTCCTCTGTGCTAATAGCCAATGTTACAATTAGCACAGGTGTGTACTTAACGCCATCTCAGTGGGTGGCTTTAAGTGCACCCAAATGAATTTTGAATGCTACTGCTGTGTGTTAGGATATGATTCACTGAGAGAACTGCTGGGAACACGCAGTGGTTAGTTTTAGTCCTAAATGTGCATCAAGTGCAAAAACCTAGCACACTTTAGAGTAATAAGGGGAGATTAGTAAAAGCCCTTTCCTCAGGTTCAATGCCATTTTATCTGCATGGATGGCCTTTTTGATTATGTCCCACCCTATAAATCTGTATAAAACTGCAATGCTTCTAACATGCTTAATTTTATCTGCAGTGTTTTAGAGGCATTACCACGGCAGCAATAGATCAGAAGAGAGAAAAATGCAAGTGGTTTTAAGTAATAAAACCTAGGCACATCCTTTTGCTTTAAAAATACCTGCACAAAAAGTATGCACAAATTCATTTGAGTAGTTTTTGGTGGGTCAGTAATCAAAGCAAAAATATTCATGGAGTTTTGCTTTGGTTTTTCCACCAAAACCTGCAGGTAAGATGCCGAAATACAGGTGGTGTCATTACTGAACTTGTAGAGCCCACACTCCTTAATTTGAATGCATCCTGGGGGTTGGAGTCAAGATGGCGCTGGTCTGAGCTCATGTGAGCAGTCAATTTTCTTCTATGGAGGAAAAGAGGAAGGTTAAGGGGGGCCTGCAGCCCTCTCAGTCCCCTCTTATCTCTATTCCCTTGCCATTGGATACTTTTTTTGGCCACTTCAGCAACTGGTGACTACAGGGAAAATAAGCTCGGCTGCAGGTTTGCCGGAGCTAGAGAGCTCAGTGACCACCTCTGGCATGTCGTCTTTCTCCCCTGGATTGTGGCGAACGTCCAAGGCAGTGTGTCTCCAACAATCTTCTGGGGGAAGTCTGCAGTTGAGTTCCTCCGGGTCGGGGAGTAGTCTTGCTTCGCTTTGGGGGCTAGACACCAGAGCTTAAGACACTGTGGGTTGTATCCCAGCATCTTCTCAACACAGAAGACCTTTGGGTGCCTCAGGAGGTTGAGGGGCAGCAAGTTTAGATGCCACAGTGAACAGAAGGATGGCATCTGGTGCTATAGAGGTGGAATTACCCATGGGAATGGATTGGATGGGGTTTGCGCCAGTTCTCCCCAATACTTTCATGCTCGAAACAATATGGGCCACAATTGTTTCCTTGGGTAAGGCTATGATTCCACAGATATCAGCTTTGGCAACCAAAGAGGCAGATAATTCTAGTGTGATAGTGGATATTAATTAATTCATTAATTCATTAATTAAAAAGTCATGGGATAGGAGGCAGTGTACTATTGTGGATCAGGAACTGGTTAAAAGATAAAAAGCAGAGAGTCGGGCTAAATGGCCAATTTTCCCAATGGAGAAAGGTGAGTAATGGAGTACCCCAGGATCTGTGCTGGGTCTGCTTCTTTTTAACATATTTGTAAATGACCTGGAAATGGGAATAACAAGTGAGGTAATCAGACTTGCAGATGACACAAAATTATTCAAAGTTGTTAAAACTTAAGAGGATTGTGAAAAGTTTCAAGAGGACCTTGATAAATTGGAAGACTGGACATTCAAATGGCAGATGAAATTTAATGTGGACAAGTGCAAAGTTATGCGCCTAGGAAAGAACAACCCAAACTATGGTTACACAATGCAAGGTTCCACATTAGGAACCACCACCCAGGAAAAAGATTTAGGCATCATCGTGGATAACATACTGAAACTCTCTACCCATTGTGCAGCGGCAGCCAAGAAAGCAAATAGAATGCTAGGAATCCTAAGAAAAGAAATGGAGAATAAATCAAAGGATATTATAATGCCTCTGTATTGTGCCATGGTTCGACCGCACCTTGAATATTGTGTTCAATGTTGATCACCATATCTTAAAAAGGATATAGCATTATTAGAAAAGGTACAGAGAAGAGCCACCAAAATGGTAAAGGGGATGGAAGGATACTCCTATGAAGAGAGGCTAAAAAAGTTAGGTCTCTTCAACCTGGAAAAGAGACAACTAAGGGGAGATATGATAGAGGTCTATAAATTAATGAATGGAGTGGAACGGGTAAACGTAGACGATAGGTTACACCATCAAAATGTAGAAAGACTAGGGGACATGCAATGAAGCTATAGTGTAACCTATTTAAGATTAATAAAGAAAAAATATTTTTTCATTCAACGCGTAATCAAACTCTGGAATTCGTTATCGGAGGATGTAGTAAAATCTGTTAGTGTAGCTGGACTTAAAAAGATTTGTGTCAAACAAACTATCACCTATCGGGTTTTGTTGGAGCAATCAAAATGCCAATCCTACTACAAATATTGCTCCATTCACTCACAATGTCAAAAAACACTGTTTTATATAGGGAACAGGTCTCAGACTAGAGCGGGGAGGAATCTTATGAGTCAAAACCTCTGAACACCGATCCCCTTCTTTGCATCAAGGACCTGGGGTTTCCCTTTTTTTCTTTTTATCAAAAAAGCTCTCTGTCGATGTCTTTCAATATTTCAAAATCAAACATTTCTTCTACTGATTGCTTCTATTTCAAAAGCCAACATTTCTTCTGCTGATTGCTTCCAATAATTTGAAAGTTCATTATCTTTCAATAACTAGGATATTCATAACTCTTGCAGCAATTGAAATAATAGCAAGAAATGCTTATCTGAGAATCAGAACTTGGGTATTTGAATCAGAACTGGTATTTCTCTCAAGAGATATTTATGGGTTCTTTTTTCTGGGGCCCAATCACTGACCTAGCTGCTTGGTGGGTGTGCTCACATCCCCTCCAGGAGCATGCACTATGCACTATGGACTAGCTAGCAGACTGTCTGTGGTTAGTATGTGTATGGCTGGAGACTCACTGGGCTTGCTGTTGGAGAATGTCAGATAGTGGTGGGGGGCAGCTGAGCATTTCCAGGCCTACTGTCTGTCTGCCATTGCCTTATGGATGCATACAGATCTGCATTGCCTGCCCTATAGGGTATCTGTTCCCCAGCAGGACTGGGGTTTGATGGTCCCCTCTACTGCCACCATTGCAGGGATGTTGAATGTGGATCTGTTGGTGAGGGATCCTATTCCCCACCCTGACCCACAGGGGCGGGTTGGGTGATGCTCATATATTCCACTTTGGGGTCTGCATACCACTCTGTGACCATAGCACCCACACAGGATATGCACTGTTCTGGGTGCATCATAGTCCATAAGGCCTAGACATGACTGGGAAATACAGTTGTATACAGGTGTATCCTAGGTATCTCTGCAGGGACTACCCATCACACTCTAGCACTGATGAAGACCTGCAGCACAGCCTACCTCAGTCATGTCATGTCATGTCATGTGCTGCAGACCTGGTGCTGGGCCCCCCACTTCACCCTCAGGGTTAGCACAGGAACCGCATGCTGTCACGGTCTGTAGCTACTCTATGCCAGTAACACACACGGTCAGTTCCCCCTACCAGGCTGGGGTGCTCTAGTGGCGCATACCCCATCTTGTGATCAGACATAGGCTGCTGATCTGCATGTGCAGTGCATCATGGGTATGGGTGGGTCTACTCTGTCCTGATAACCACAGCAGACAGCTTGTGTGGTCACCTGCAGTCTTTCTGTAGCCAGCCAGCAGTGTGTTAGACACTAGTGAGCTGTAGCCCACTGGTTACGTTGATGACTGTGGAGACAGAGGTTGTGGGTTCAATTCCTTGTTGTTTTTTTCCTGTCCAAGGCAGATATTTTGCTTGCCTGTGACAGTCATATCTTTGCAGATCTGTGCTGCCAGCCACACAGTACCCTCACCACAGCTATCAAAACTCCTTAAAAGACATTACAGGACTCCTAATTAGACAGAGGACAAAGCGCCTTATAACGCGCATTATAAGGTGCTTTATAAGGCACGTAAGGCACGTAGGTATGTGCCTTCTACGGTGCCTTGTAATGCGCCTTTTAATGCGCCTTATCTGACACATGGCTTGTTTGCTGCTCCACCCACTCCTTTATATGGGCATCTCTACCTTTACCGCGGAATGCCATTACCGCAGTTTAATAAACATGCCCCTAAGTCTTCTTTTTCTGAGATGCAAGTTAAAACAGAGATTTTGGAAAATCAATCTCAAGCAGCTATTAAGAACTCTGCTGCTGTGTATACCAAATTGGAATACCTTGAAAATGCCTCGCAGGCCTCAAACTTAAGATTAATAAACTTTCCTAGGAGTCTTTTGGTGCCTGCACAGGACATGCTCAAGGCCTACCTTACCAAGGTGTCAGCGGTACCTTCTGAGTCACATCCACCGGCGGTGAAAATGTTTTATTTGCCTTCTGGAAAAAAGGTATCCACGTTCAAGGCCATTGGGACACAGCAAGTTGGAAAAGAGGCTATTGGGACACAGCAAGTTGACGTATTAAATATTTCTGAATTTTTAGAATTATCTAGTGAAGAAGTGGTAACTCCATCTACCTTGTTGGTGACTTTTACGTTACTTTCAGATAAGGAATGGTTGTTGAAATTATTCTATAAAAAGAGGAATGAGTTATTTTGTGGTTTATCTGTTAAGATTTATCCAGATTTATCTAAGGAAACACAAAAGCGTCGGCGGGAGTTTCTTCTCCTTTGGCCAGGGGCTCAACAACTGGGAGGGCTCTTTTTTTCTTAAGCATCCATGCAAATGTTTGATTAAGTATCGTTCCATTTCTTATATTTTTTATGAGCCCTCCCAGTTGTTGGCCTTTGTGAACGCACATTGCCTAGGAGCCTCTCTCCTGAGGTCCAGGAGTAATTATGGATGTGTTGGTTGTGAACTGCACACAGCTGTTTCCTGCATTTTAAGTTTAAATAGCTTTCTAAGTTCTCAATTCCTCAAAATTAGTGGACTAGAGTGAGCAATTGTTTTCTTGATTGAGGAGTTTTTCTGTGTTTTCCTTTGTATATTTTGATTTGTCTACTCTTTTTCTGTAGAAGTGTATTCTTGGATATAGAGGGGGTCATCCCGATACATGGACGTCCAGTTGCCGCTATTCTCCTAGACCCGATGCTGATGCAGAGCTCCCTGCACGTTCATAGGAGATGTGCGGAGAGCTCTGTACGAGGGTAGGAGGGGGCGAGCTGATGAAGGAGTGAGGGCAGGCCAGAGGTGTAACCCTCAAGCTGGACGTGCAGGCAACGGCCCTGTACGTCCAGGCATGGCCAGTTAGAGGGGGGACTTATTCCCATGGGAGGACAGCATGTCAGGGCAGCACAGACATGGTGGGTGGGGCAGGGGGATCCCCACCGCCTGATTCTGGCCTTGACAGGCCCGATTGGGGGTCAGGCAGTGGGGATATCGGATGGTAAAAGGCTTGAGGCAATCAAGGCTCCTGCATGACATCCTAGTGCCATGGCAACGGGACGCCACGGCACCGGGACTCCATGCAGGTGGCTTGGCTGGGTTGCACAGGGAGTCGGCTGGACATCCAGGCCCTCGGAATTGGGGCACAGTCTGCCTGTCCAGGCTGATTGCACCCGATTCTGATCCCATGGGGACATAAAGCCCCGTGAGTTCAGAATCTGGTGCAAATCCGGCTCGTCCAGTTTTTGGATGTCCAGATGGGCCCTGTTTAGAATGGGGCTACTATGTATAAATTGGCATAAGTATAAAATTAAATTTTAGAAAATCTGCATTCATCCTTTCTGGTAAAGATCTCCAAATCAACTGATAGTTGCCTGTCTCTAATACCTACAAGACAAAAATTCATCAAAGAAATGGATTTACTAGATTGTTACTTATTGATAGCAATCTTAGCAAAGTCCAGCTAGGTTTGGATTTTTTTTAATCAGTTAGAAGACAGTACAGTAGCTACTACTTCTGTTACTACAATTTATCATTCTTATAGCACTACTAGATGTACACAGAGCTCTATAAATTTATGAGCTGATGCTTTTCTTTGACTTTCTCCTGACCCTCTTAATCTGCAGAGAAGCTTTGCAGATAGCAACAGCTGTGCTAGGTTTCAGTTTCCACAGCAAATGGTTATCAGTCAAGACACCTGTCTCTGAAATCCACCTGAAAATTCTATGAGAGAGCAATCTCATTCAACAGAGCTGCGAGATTGTCTTTCATTTGTCTCCAGCCCTTCATGGTTGCTGCAGATCAGTTCTTGAATGATTCTCAAACATCATCTTTTTTTGGCATGTAATATAGAAAAGCAATATTACAATGAAGTTCCACCTAAAAGTAAAACATGTAGGCGACAAGGTTGGTAGAAACACAAACAAGGAGGTGGTCGGTTTTCTGGGTCCATGTTGTGGAAGTCACTGTCTGATTTTGTACATTTGAAGGCAAGTTTACTAAAGTGTCCTACAAGGGGCTTAGGGGTATGTTTACTAAACCGCGCAATTGTGCGGGGCGCACTTGAGCGTGCGCTAAGGTACCTTAGTGCACGCTAATAGAGCATTTTTGTGTCCCGCACATGTGCGCGCTACACTAATGGGCCCGAACAAGTGCGCGGCGCGCTCAAGTGCGATAGAGGCGTGGAAAGGCATTCCGAGGGCGGAGGAAGGCTCCCGAGGGGCGGAGGGATGGGGTCAATGGGTGGAGAGTGGGAGGGGAGAGGCTCCCCGCACAGGAGCGGGGCTGAAATTCCAGCTTAAAAATACCGCGAGTGAAAACCTCGCGTTAGAGCCGATTTAAAGGGAAGAGAAACCATCTCCGTCAGCAATGTACAGCAAAACCGGGGAAACTACAAAACGTGAGCAGTGTGATACATGTGCACAGAGCAAAATAGCAAATAAAAACTGAAAATGACCACAACAAAATTCTAAAAAATTATAAGCCAGCTGGCCAATAGTGATATCAATGGGCAACATTAAAAAACACTCCCAGGAAAGCTCCAAAATAAAGAAATGATTTTTGGAAGGGTCTACGCTCTGTAGACCCTTGCAAAAATCATTTCATTTTTTTGGAGCTTTCCTGGGAGTGTTTTTTAATGTTGCCCATTGATATCACTATTGGCCAGCTGGATTATGGTTTTTTCCCCTTTTTTCGAGGTCATTTTTGAGGTTTATTTGCCCTTTTGTCTCCATACAAGGTGAATGAGCCCACAGTAAAATTGTGCAGAGCAGGGTTTCTGACTCGTTCGGCCAGGTTTCCTATCTCCAGGGACTGCACTGTCTCTGGGGCCACAGTGTGGTGCAGCAGACACAGCCAGTGCCTGTAGAACCAGAGAGTCACAGGTTCAAATCCCAGCTGGGGCTCCTGCCAACCCAGTCCCCATATTTTACCCACCACTAAACAGAGATAGTAAAGACACTCCTTTATTGCAGAGAACATAAGCATGGTTCAAACACCTATATTTTACCCTACATCGCATACACACCATAACAATGGGCATTACCTACAGCAGAGTCCCCCAAATGCAGTCCTGGAGAGCCACAACTCAATCAGGTCATATGCTTTTTCCAAGATGAGGACATGTCAGCATGATGGCGGAAGGCTACAGGTGGTGGAGGGGGCAGTGGCTGCTAGCCACAGCAGACAGTGGCCTAGGCCTGTGCAGGCTGGCACCGTCCACTGCAACAGACAGGCTCTGTGGGATGTACAGTCATGGACTCCCCAGGGAGTGCTACATATCTGTGGCACCACAGTGGTGCAGTGCACACAGACAGTGTGTGCAAGAACAGAAGGTCACAGGTTCAAATCCCAGCTGGGGCTACTGCCAATCCAGTCCACATATTTTTCCCACTACTAATCCATGATAGTAAGGACAAACCTTTATTGCTGAGAACATACGCATGGTTAATACACCTATATTTTACCCCACCGACCACATACACCATAAACAGGCACATTACCTAGAGCAGAGTCTCCCAACTGCAGTCCTGGAGGGCCAAAACACCATTCTGGTTCCATGCTGCCTCTAATAAAGATGCCTGTGCTGCATATCTATGCACCACCCCCATGGTATGCAGATGTAGCTCATGCATATTCATGAGGGACAGCATGGAAAACCCGAATAGTGTTTGGCACACCAGGACTGGAGTTGGGAACCTCTGCCGTAAAGCAGCAGCCAAAAGGGGCAGACACACCCACACCCACACCCATAGGCCCCATTGGCCAATGCCTCCTGGAGAGGCAGGACATTGGGCCCTGCCTGCATCTCCCAATACTAGCACTTGCATACCTTAGCAATGCCACCCTACACCTGGGTATACGGTACACAGCTATCAAACGTTTCCTGTGATTACTGGCAGATAGCATAAGAACATAAGAACATAAGAAATGCCATACTGGGTCAGACCGAGGTCCATCAAGCCCAGTATCCTGTTTCCAACAGTGGCCAATCTAGGTCATACGTACCTAGCAGTTTCCCCAAAAGACACAGGTTCTGCAGTGCTTGTACTAGGTCAAGCATTGATATCCTGGGTCCCTTTTTAATAGTGGTTTATGGACCTTTCCTCCAGGAACTTGTCCAAACCTTTTTTAAACCCAGCTATACTAACAGCCCTTACTACATCCTCCGGTAACAGATTCCAGAGTTTGATTACACGTTGAGTGAAGAAATATTTTCTCTTATTTGTCTTAAATAATTCCTACGTTAAGCACAGTTTGCTCATTGAGCTCCATCATAACAATCATTCTGATGTCTGCGGTGTGTGCTTCAGGTCTGGTCTCTGACAGTGTTTACCACCCTGAGGAGTGACCCCCAGCAGTATTGCGTACCATATCCATGCCTGTACTGTGCCCAGGACTGGTGTGGTGGGTATGGCTGCTGAACTCCTCTATAGTAGCACAATGCTGGCATAGGTGTGGGGGTGGCTGTCTGTCTATCCAGTGTGTGGTGGCTGCAAACACCTTCCACAGCCCACACTGCCAGCACTGTTGCCAGTATTGGGCTGCCAATGTGCATAATGAGGAGCAAGGTACCATGGGTATAGGCCGGACAGGGTGGCCTGGCCAGGGTGCATCTGCACAGGGCATAGGGCACTGACTGGGACATTTTAGTGCCCGGCCACCACCTACACAAACAGGGTGACCTCAGTATGTCCTGCTGGGAGATCACTCTCACCCTGACTGTGCAGTGACCACAGTATGGCTAGGCACCCCCATAGTGCTATATAGTATTTCTCTCATGTGATATGTATGGGTTTCCTTTTGGGGCCCAGTCACTGACCTATCTGCTTGTTGTGTGTGCTGTCATCCAAGTCCTGCGTGCATGCATTTCCACCAGGAACATGCACTATGGACTAACTAGCAGGCTGTTTGCAGCTGGTATGTGTCTTGATGGAGTGCCTTGCAGGGTGAAGTGGCTGAAGGCTTGCTGCAGGAGAATATCAGATAGTTGTGGGGTGCAGGTTAGCATATACAGGCCTTATGTCTGTCTGCTATTGTGTTATGGTTATGTACAGAGCTGCATTGACTGCCCTGTAGGGTGTCTGTTCCCCTGCAGGACTGGGGTTGATGGTCCCCTCTACTGCCACCATTGCAGGGAGGTAGAAAGTGGATCTGTTGATGGGGGACCCTATTTGCCACCCTCGGCCCTGGGGGGGGGGCGGAGAAGGATGGTGGTCAGGGCTGGATTTACCTATACGCCACCTACGCCGTGGCGTAGGGCCCACAGCTGACAAGGGCCCACAAAAATAGCCTTTTTAAAATTAAATTTAAAAAAAAAACGCTGGCTGCCTCCGCGACAGCATGGACTGTTCCCGCGGGGCCCCCTCTGCTGCCGCGGCAGCATGGATTGTCCCGCGGGGCTCCCTATGCCCGGCTGAATCCCCTCTCTCCCTGCCGGCGTTTTTTTTTTAAATTAAATTTTACTTTAGGCCGATGGGGGGGGGGGGTAGGGCTGGTAATGGGCCAATTGGGGGGGGCTGTGACTGGAAATGGGCTGGGGGGGTTAAGACTGGAGGTGGGCTGATGGGGGTAGCACTGGTAATGGGCTGTGGGCTGTTGGGGGGGGTTAGAACTGGTAATGGGCTAGGGGAGGGGGTTAAGATTGGTAATGGGCTGTGGGCTGATGGGGGCTGTCTGGTAATGGGCTATGGGGAGGCTAGGACTGGAAATGGTCTGGGGGGGTTAAGACTGGAGGTGGGCTGATGGGGTTAGAACTGGTAATGGGCTATGGGGGGGTTAGGACTGATAATGGGCTATGGGGGGGCTAGGACAGGAAATGGGCTGATGGGGAGGGGTTAGGACTTGAGGTGGGCTGATGGGGTTAGGACTGGTAATGGGCTGTGGGCTGATGGGGGGGTTAGGACTGGCAATGGGCTATGGGGGGCTGACTGGAAATGGGTTGATGGGGTTAGGACTGGAAGTTGGCTGATGGGGGGTTAGGGCTGGTAATGGGTTATAGGGGGTCTTAAACTGAAAATGGGGTGATGGGGGTTAGGACTGGAAGTGGGTTGATGGGGGGGCTAGGACTGGTATTGGGTTGGGGGGTTGCTAGGACTGGAAATGGGCTGATGGGTGGCTAGGACTGGAAATGGGCTGATGCAGGAACTAGAAGGGAATGGATGCTGGGTGAGGCTGGAACTAGAAGGGAGCTGATGTTGGGGGAGGATTAGAATGGGATGGGGCTGGAAGAGTAAAATGGAGAAGGGAAAAATATTTTTTGTGGGAGGAATAAAAAATCTACAATTGGCCGGGTATTGGGAGAGTAAGTGGGGATTGAGGATGGAGGGGTAAAATTTGAGTGGATGAAATAGGAATGAGGAAAGAGCAAAAGGAGAAAGATTAGTATGTTAAAGCAGATGTAGAGAGAGAATGGAAAAAAACTAGAAGAGAGAAGAAAGGACAAATGGACAGCAGACGATGGAGAGTTAGCAGAAGACACGAAGAAATCAGAAGAAAGTGGCTGGAGCAATTGCAGCTGAAAAAAAGGCACAAAAGGTAGAAAAATATCTCTTTATTTTGAATTTATTAATTGGAATATGTCAGCTCTGGTAAATGTGCATCATTAACGTCTGCGCTTTGTTTAGTACAAGAGCAAATTAATGTTTAATACAAGAGCAGTGTTGTACATTCCAAGTTTGGCTTTTGGGATTCCCAGTTTAATTATTGTCTTCCTGTTTCTAAATTGTGATTCCTTGTTTGGTGACGGTCTATGTTGTGCATGTGTAACTGAGCTGAGGTGTTCTGTTTATATAATTCCTATTTGACAGTGCCACTTGTTCTCTTTCCCCAGTAGGTCATGTATTGTTCTCCAAAATGTATTGGTTTAATATTTGCAGTGTTGCCTTTTGATTGGTAGAGTATGGTGCTTTGTGAGTCCTGGTAGTGCTGTTAGGATATGGTGGGTTTGCTATGGGTTCTAAATGGGCAGTGTTTGTAGTAGTTCCTAATGTGTCTGGCAGTTGGCACTGGATTATAGTAATGTAGAAATCTTTTAGTCTTTCTTTATTCATACACTCATTAAGAGACATGTTTACTAAAAGTTAGTATATGGTAACATTATGCAAATATTTATGCAAATGAGGCCCCACACCTCCCTCCCTTGGGCTGTCCCTGCTGGGGGCCCACAATTTTTGTTGGCATGGGGCCTCACTCAAGGTAGATCTGGCCCTGGTGGTGGTGCATGGCCCACCTGGGGGTCCATGGGGGCTACACCTGACTGAGACAGACAGAGATATCCAAGGTGTTTCTGCAGAAACTACCTAGCTCACAGTTTAACACTGCTTTGGATCTCTAGCATGGCTTTACTCAGCCATGGCAGGTACTGTGGACCTGGTGCTGGGTGCCTCACCGCACCCTCAGGGTGAGCACAGTACCCGCACAATGTGACGGTGTGTAGCTACTCTGTGCCAGTAAAACACACGGTCAGTACCCCCTACCAGGCCCAGGTGCTGTGGGGGTGCACATGGTCACTTCCCCCTACCAGGCCCAGGTGCTGTGGGGGTGCATATCCCATCTTTTGTTTCTCTGTGGACAGCTGATTTGCATGTGCAGTGCTTCATGGGTACGGGTGGGCTAACCCTATCCAGCTGACCACAGCAGATTGTCTGTGTGGTGACGTGCCGGCTCTCTGCAGCCAGCCAGGGGCTTGTTAGCAGTTATAGAGCTGTAGCCCAATGGTTACTTCACTGCCTATAAAGCCAGAGGTCATGGGTTCAAACCCACAGTGGGGTTATTTGATAGGGCTGCCCAAAGCATTATCTCTTTTTAATGTACATTTTTGCTGCCAGCAAAAACACCCTCATCGTACTGTACCCATAAGGTGCCTCAGAGGGCGCTTTATAGGGCGCCCTATAGGTTACCTTATGGTTACCGTCCATATAAGGTGCACTATATGTTATCCTGTGGAGCAACTTATAGGGTGCCCTATAGGGGACATTTTAGGGTGCTGTGGCAGACAGTGCACTTTATAATGTGCCCTATTGAGTGCCTTATAGGGTGCCTTATGTGGCATTTTCAATTACGGCACGTGAGGGCATGTTTGCTGGCAGCAATTACTAAAATAAAAATAAAGTGCTGCAGGAAACAAAACGTACATTGCAAAGCTGATGCCTCAGCCAGCCTTATGTATTAGGCACCCTGGGGAGCAAACTCATGACCCCTGTATCAGCAGTCAGTGCCATAACCATTGTGCTCCACTGCTGCGCCTCTTTGCATGTCAGCGCACCTACTTATGCTTTTCATTCCTTGAACTGCACAGTGCTGCCATCAAAAACAGTACTCTGACCTTGCGGTACCTCATACGGCACCCTATAAAGCACCCTTTAAGCAACATTCTAGGGTGCCTTGGCGGACAGTGCACTTTAAAATGTGCCTTATGGAGCGCCTTATGTTAACACGCTTTGAGAGTGCATTTGCAAGTAGTGATAATTAAAATAAACATAAAATGCCTCCTAAAGCAATCTTCCCCATAATATGTGATACCTCAGCCAGCCTTGTTCATTGGGCACTGTGGGGATTGAACCCCTGATCCCTGCACCATTTGTCAGTGTCTTAACCATTGTGCTGTGGTTCTGTTCTTGTGCTTGCACATCAGCACGCCGCCTTATGCCGCCCAATATTAATATGCCTGCTAAAGCAATAGTGTGCTGCCTTATGTCGCCCACTATTACACTGGCTCATAAAGTAATGCCTCAGCCAGCTGTCTTCATTGGGCACTGTGGGGGATTGAACCCCTGATCCCTGCACCATTGGTAAAGGTCTTCACCATTGTGCTGTGGTTCTGCTCTTTTGCTTGCACATCAGCGCGCCACTTATGCCTCCCGCGCAGCTTTCTCATGCGCTAATGTGCGGGGCGCACATGGGCGCCGCGCACCTTAGCACATATTTAAATCCCGGTTTTTCTTTTTCAGATAGAAACGCCCACTCCTTATATGGCACCCGCACACTAGCGCGGCCCGCACATTAGCGGGGTTTTAGTAAACATGCCCCTTAGTGTGTGGTTTGGGTGCAGTGCTAGAAGGTAGCACAGGCCCTAATGCTAAAGATTTCACGCCACCCAGATTGTACGCAATGGGGCAGGGACTGAGTTGGGAAAGGAACAGACTGAAGGCATTGCTGGTGCGTCACAGCTAGTGTGAGCATTAGAAGCCCACACCAACTGCGCTTGCCACCTTTATTACAGGTGCACTTAACGGCACCTCAATGGGTGGCATTAGGTGCATTCTCATGTCAGCTAGCATGGCAAGGTGTCTTGGATATGCACTAATTGCAAGGGGACAGATGCAGATGCACAGGCCTTAGTAAACATGCCCCTTGGAGACCAACTATTTAAAATTTCAGGAGTTTGAAATCTCATTTATTTATTGAAGCCTTTGGGGTATGAGGGTGGTGTGTTGTTTGTATGGCTCTGATTTCTGTTTGTAAGGCTCTGTTTTTGATTATTTGTTATGTACCCTTTTTTTTATGACTTTAGGCAGGGATTTCAATCGACCCCTAGATCCTTTGTAAGGTTACTGCGCTTGCCCGCAAAGGATACTGCACCTGCCTGTGATTTGTGCCACCTGTGATACTGTGCTTTTAGTAGTTGCATACCTACCTCACACTGTGCCGGCCTGTAATACTGTACCTGCCTGTGATACCGTGCCTATTAGCTGTGTACCGGTGTCACCTGCTGTGATACAAAGGGCTTTGCTGTTTGTAGCTGCATACCTGTATAATAGCCTGTGATAGCGCAACACTAACTGCCTACTCACCTGCCAACCCACAAGACTCCCTTGTCCACATACAGCAGGGTAGATACCAAGAATGGCTCCCACCCTCATTGCCATAATTAGCTGTTACCTCCTCTCGGGATGGCTCGATAACACGATAGTCTACTCCCGGTTTTTTGCTATTTTCTGCCTGAACCGCCCACTCCTTATATGGCACACGCACACTAATGGGGACCCGCACAATTTCGGAGTTTAGTAAACATGCCCCATAGAGTGATAAGACAAAATTGTACAATGTGGCATTTTTTCCTAATAAAAGAAGAAGGTGCAGCCAAGCTAATTTAGGGAGTTACAGGAGACTGCTCTGGTTTCAGGCCCGTGACTTCCTTCCTAAAGCTTCAGCAGAACTTTGTTATTGTTAAGATATAATTGTGTGTATGTGTTGTTTTTTCATATCTGTTCACTTGCTTCTGGGACCAGAGAGAAAAACAAGGGCTGAGGAAGGATCCCTGTGTTTGTTGCCTCCAGCTAGGAATTCATTACACATAACTGCTCCAATGCTCAATTCACTTGCTCTTTGCCAGAACCTTGCAGTAAAAGGTCAGTACCGTCCCAAAAATAGCTTCACCCTGCCACTTTTAATTTTAGTTCTTTATCCAAGAGTCCAAACAATTTGTCAGTTCTCTTTTTAAGTGCCAATTTCAAGCTGTACATTGAGTGTAATTTTTGTAATCCCTTGACTATGTGTAGCCCATACAGTGAATAGGACTGCTGCTTGGCAGACAGTGGCCACAACTGTCCAAGAGCAATGCAGTTTTTAAGTCTCTACTTTTGGGATACCTTGTGGGTTCTTTGAATAGGACCAGTATACATTGAGAGGCTTGGCACTTAAACTTTACTTACTCCTTTCCCTTTCTTCCAAAAGGGGTGCAGGCCATAATTTTGTGCTCTGAACCTTAAAGAGCTTTAGGGTAATTGATACAGCAACAACAACTGTTGTAAACCAGGAACTCCAAGGGGGTGTTACCCTACTTTACCTTGATGTTATAAGTGTCTTGGGTGGCTGAGTTACCTCAGATAAGCCACCAATGGAAACTCCCAGCTTACAGAGAAAATATTGTTTTATTTTTTCTGCAGTGTACTCCACAACTACTTGAACCTTAAAATCAATCAGAATCAGAACTCTCCAAAGGGGTGAGAACTCTCTCTCACAAGGAACCACTTGAACAATTTAAACTTTTGAAATTTTCCACTTTAATTTGAAAAGATAGAGCAAATTCAATTTTTTAAGCAAACAATAACAATCTTTATAAATGTAGTCAAGTATTTTATGTGAAAAAAATCTTTAAATGCTTCTCTTTCATAAACAGGCAAGTATTAGTTAACCACTTTAAAGCTTGAGATTTCTTTACACCTTAATAGAAGAAAAATTCAGTTCTAACACTGTCTTTTATCTGATTCTGCTATATCCCTTTAAACGGCATCCATATAATTGCACACAATATTCAAGGTGTGGTGACACTACAGAGCGCTACAGAGGCATTATAATATCCTTGGTTTTATTCTCCATTCCTTTCCTTATGATACCTACCCTTCTATTTCTCTTTCTTGGCTGCTGCTGCACTCAGGACACAGGGTTTCAAGGTATTATCCACGATTACACCTACATCCTTTTCCTGATTGGTGATTCCTAGTGTGGAAACCTTGCATCGTGTAACAATAGTTTGGGTTGTTTTTCCCTAAGTGCATAACTTTGTACTTGTCCACATAAAATTTCATCTGCCATTTGGATGCCCAGTCTACCAATTTTTCAAGGTCCTCTTGAAATTTTTTACAATCCTCTTGTGTTTTAACAACTTTGAATAATTTTGTGTCATCTGCAGATTTGATCACCTCATTTGTTATTCACATTTCCAGGTCATTTATGAATATCTTAAAAAGCAGCGGGCCCAGCACAGATCCCTGGGATACTCCACTAGTCACCTTTCTCCATTGAGAAAATTGGCCTTTTACCCTGTTTCCTTTCTTTGGACCATTTCCTAGTCCACAATAATATATTGCTTCCTATCCCGTGATATGTTAGCTGGAATCTGCTCGATCTGAATGCGCTTCAGAATCTGCCTGTACTCTATGCAAATTCCACCCCAGAATATAGCTATGTATGGGTCACATAAAAGCATGTGTTTTCTTGGCAGTGTGAATACTTTACACAGGAAGCTCTGGGGTAATTTTATAGAAGTTCTTTACACGCAAACATGTATAGAATTACTCCCATAAAGCATACTATAGATGAAGAAAATGCTCTGTAAAATTACCTCTATAGACAGCGATTGTATAAGCCTTGCTTTCCTGGAAGATAGGCTAAAAAGTAGATATGAAAAACATATTTACAAATGCTTTGAATAAAACAAAAATTTATTTTATTTATTTATTTCATTTATTTATTTATCAGGTTTTCTATACCGCCTTATCCTTCAATCAAAGCAGTTTACAGATCAACTTAAACAAAATTACAGTGTAATGAAGGTGAGGGAGGCATGCGGGAGGTGCTTGGAAGCTTAACTTATCTACAATGTTACTTATATATATTAGCCTATCTACAGATGTTCATTTTTTATTTATTTATTTGGGTTTATATACCATGCTATTTTAAATCAGTGCAGTTTACAGTATAACAACTTGATACATAAAACAGGTTTAGAACAGGTTTACATTGAACTAGTTTACAATGAACAGTAATATAACAGATCTTAACAATTAGAACAAAACCACAGTAGTTTTCATAGCAGGGTGATCATAGGATTAAGACACCCCTAGCAGTAAACTATTTACAAACAGTAAGGGGAGAGTGGGATTGGGCATTGGAGAGAAACGAAGCAGTAGTGGGCTATGTTATATGGTCAAAGTATTGCTGGAAGAGATGTTCATATGTCTGGGGGGTGTAGTCCAGGAGAGGGTTAGTCCAGGAAATGGAATGCTAGGTAACATCCCTGAAATGATCTGTGTAGAGGAAGATTTTCAGCTTCTTCCGAAACTCTTTTGCGTCCATGGTGGCCCTTAGTGCATCCAGAAGAGAGTTCCAATGGGCGGGTGCTGCAAGGACTAGTGCCCTCCCAGTGGTAGACTGGTTGACCTTCGTGAATGTGATGGGGGTGGGGATGCTGTCCATAGTGTTACGCCTCCGTGGCCTGGTGCAAGGATTCGTGCATATCAGGCCCTGATAGTAGATATGGAGAGAACTTTATTTAAGTGTTGAACACCATCACTTACTTCACTGCTTATTCACTAAAAAATAATCTACCAATAAACTTCAAATCTGGCTTTTGCTAAGTAAATAAAATCCTGATATGGGTAGGATAAGCGGTTATATATTGGCCTAATAAGTCTAACATGATAAAAAAAAAGATGTCAAAAACAATTCTAGTGTCATGTGATATTCTAGGAAGCTAAAGAAGTAAGTATTTAAAAAAATGCTAGGAAAGTAAAAGTGGACTAGAATCAACAAGGTCTTTGCCCTATGGTCTAAAACCAGAGGAATAAATAAATGAATAAAGCTCTTGGGTTGAGTGTTCTATATGCCTGACCTAGGGGCTGCATCTGGACAACCTGGACCCCATTTGGCAGAAGGGGCAGATGGCATAGAACTCATGCCATATGCACCCCATATATGTGTGGTCTTTGTGTTGGATTGGCAGATCTGAAAACCAGACCACTGTGCCCCCCACCTGCATATTGGGGGTTCGCCCTCCTCCTAGCAAGAGTTCAATGCCAGGTGTATGAGGGGAGTGACAGGGAAGGGTACCCCTCTCCCCTCCCCTCCCTTCCAATTCTGACAAAGAAAACTTTTATCAGTGGTGTAGGGGAATGAGACATGTGGGCTGGAATCAGCTCGATCTGAATGTGCTGCAGAACCTGCACTGAGCTCCTGTGGGTGAAGCTGTAGGCCCATCTCTGTGGAGAGTGGAGGTGGCATCATGTTGTTCATTACAGGGCTGGCACTGTGACCACAACCATTTATTAAATTTATTTAGCCGCTTTTCACCAGTCAAAGCTGTTTACAATAAACAAGTTGGGATACATTAAACAGAGCTATTCATTTACGGGGGAGGGGGGCAATGTTCCTTCTAATTTTCTGTAGGCTGTGTGCGCATAAAATATCAGCTGGGCAGCTTTTGAAGGAAGGTTAAATTTTTGTGCGCCACATAGACACTTGGAGTTATATACTTTAAAATTTGACTATACGTCAGAATACAGTATGTACACCACATTGATTTTAATCAAATTAAATGAAAATAGACGATTACTAAATGAAGCGGAAAATTTCTAGTAATTACAATCACAACTTTTAAATTTTAAGACGTCTGTATTTTTTTCTATCAGAATCAGAACCGTAATTTTTGTGCGCTCTGTTGTAAAGTATGTGCGCTCGCTTGGCGAGGTGTGTGCGCGCGCACACGCGCACAGCTTAGAGGGAACAGTGCAGGGGGGATATATCATCACCAGGGGGGGGTTAACATATTTACATTCTTGAGTTGGTGCACATCAGAGGTATCGGTCTTATTTACAGCTCTGGCTTTTCTCTTCAGTCTCAATCTGCCTTGTGAACTTCAGTGGGTGCTGTTCCGTTCCGATCCTAGGTGCTCCCGAAATGCTGTAGATGGGTTTTTAGCTGTTTTCTAAAGGCAGAGAGGTCCTTGGTGCTACGGACTTGGATTGGAAGGGAGTTCCAAAGTGAGGGTGCATACAAATCAAATGCACGATTACAGGTTTGGAGATTAAACTTTGTCCTATCATGCGGCACAATGAGTGTTTGTGGTCAGACGTGTTGGTCTTCCATAGTTTGTCCTGGGAAGCAGGGTTTGTAAATGAGATGGCGGTTGTTGGTGAAGCGCTTTATGGATCAGTACCAGTGTTTTATATTTTATCCATGCTTCTAGTGGGAGGATATGGAGATCTCTCAGGACTGGGGTGATCTGATCATGCTTCTTTAGTTTCTGGATGATTCTTGCCATTGTGTTGAGGGCTGTCAATAGTGGGTTTTTGGTGGTGGCTGTGAATCCTTGGTATATTGCATTACAGTAATCTAGGTGGGGGAGTGTCATTGCTTGTATGACTGTTCGGAAATCCTGTGGGTTTATGAGCTGTCTGAGTGTTGTATCATCTTTGCTTTGAAGAATACTGATCTTGGGTTTTTGCAATCTGCTGGTTGAATAATAGGGTTTGATCAAGGATGATTCCCAAGTATTTTACATGCAATTGAACTTTTATTTGGGTTGTTCCTAGAGTGAGATGTGGTGGTGGGTTGAAGGTTTGATCTTTGGCAATAAATACGGCTTCTGTTTTTTTGAGGTTTATAGTGAGATTGTTTTCTTGTAGCCATCTGGAAACATTACTGAAGCAGTCTATTAGTTGCGGGTTTACTGGATTGGTAGTTGTGATGGGTTCATATATCATAATGTCATTTGCGTACAGGTGGAAGTTGATATTGTGAGACCATATTATTGCTTTGAGGGGTTGAAGGTAGATGTTAAAGAGCATGGCTGAGAGTGTGGAGTTCTGTGGTATTCCTTTAGTTTGTTGAGAGGAGAGGAGGTTATGGTGCTGGTGCGGATGAGTTGATATCTGTTGGTTAGATAAGATTGGAACCATTGTAGCACTTTGTCTTGTATGCCAATCTCTTGTAATCTGCTTAGGAGAATGTTGTGTGAGACTGTGTCGAATGCTGCAGAAATATCCAGAAAAATCAGGGCATATCCAGTCTGTTTGGCCTGTATTCCTTTGATTAGGATGTTTAGAAGAGTGATCATGAGGGTTTCAACCCCATGAGAGGGGCGGAATCCATGTTGTTGCGGATCAAGTGTGTTGTTTTTTTCTAGGTGCTCTTGCAGTTGTTGTTGAACTATTTTCTCAATTATCTTTGCAGTGAATGGTAGGCTTGCTATTGGTCTGAATGAGATAGGTTCCAGGGGGTAGAGATCAGGCTTCTTGAGGGTTGGTCGAATGATGGATGTCTTTAGGCTGTTGGGCTTTTTGCCTTGTTTGAATGATACATTTACTACATTTGCTAGTGCAAAGCTTAATTCCTGTTTTGTCTTTTTTATCCATTCCACTGGGCATGGATCAAGCAGGGAGGTGGTGGTGTTTAGACCTGTTATTGTGGTTTCGATTCTTTCTTTGGAAATCGTTGCAAATGTCCCCCATTTTGTGCCAGGGGCAGTAGTATGGCCAATTCTTACTATGGGTAGTGAGCTGGGTTGTTGTTGAAGCTGCTTATAATGTGCTGCCAGTTGTGGTGGTAAGCTCAGGAGTTGGTTTGCAGGGTTAGTGGTCTTCATTAACCTCTTGACAATGTCAAAGAGCTCATGTGGTCTGTTGATTGATGACATTCTAATCTTTTTTGTGGTATGTTCTCTTAGCATTATCTGTTTCAGTGCTATATTTGTCAAGCTCATTCATGTATCTTACTCTGTCTGTTTCATTTTTTGTCTTTCTCTATTTTCTCTCAGCTCTTCTGAGCTGTGCCTTCAATTTCCGCAAGGTGGGTGTGTACCATCATGCTGTTATTGGTCTTGTTCCGTTTCCAATGTGAATTGTCGTTGTTTGTGCTGCTGCGGCAATTACAGCATTCCAATTGCTGGTTAGGGCTTCTATCTCAGTCAATTCTGGTTGCATGTTTGGGAGTACTTGCTTCAGGAAGTCCTCCTTGTTAAAAGGCTTGAATCTTCTTGTCAGTTTGTCTTTTTTCCTTGATGGGTGCAGGTTGGTATGAGCTTGTGAAGGTGATGAGATGGTGGTCAGACCATGGGACAGCTGTGATCCTTGTGTTGTTGTTTGCGATGGCATTTGGAAAGTTGAGGAATATGAGGTTTCCCCTCTGATGAGTTGGATCATGGATAATTTCCATCAGTTCCATTGCCTTCATTGCCTCAAGGAAAGCATTGGCTTGTTTCTCCTGTACTGATGGGAGGTTGAAATCACCGAGGATTATCTGTTCTTTCATGGTGTTAGTGCTGCCTGTCACTTGCTTGAGAATGTCTGATAGGTCTGAGTTTGCCATCAGCGTTTGGTATACCAGGCATATTGTGAGGCATTTGTTGGTGATTATGATTATGTCTGCTTCCTCTGTGGTTTCTGTTGCATAGTTCTGGAAGTGGAGTTTGGATTTGGCTAGTATGGCTACTCCCCCTCCTCTGGCGTGAGCTTGGGAGCAGTTGTAAAGATTATCTCCATGCGTTGTTAGCTGGTTAATGAGTACTGTGTCTGATTCTGTCAGTCAGGTTTCGGTTATGCAGAAGATGTCGATATTATGAGATGTGATGAGGTCCTGGAGCATGGAGAGTTATTCCTTACTGAACATGCATTTATCAGGGAGATTAGGAGAGCCTGTGTGGATGCTGATGTTGTGGTGTGTTTTTGAGTGAGAGGAATGGGTTTGAGCTTTCGGTATAGGTGTGCTTTGGTGGTATTTGTTGTTGTTTGCTTCTGTGGCACATTATGTGCGAGGCAATTTGGGTTGTGTATAAAGTTTGCCTGGTGTAGGTGTAGTATTGTGCATAGGGGAATGCGGTCATCAGGTATGGCGTAGTTAGAAAGGGCGGCATGGTTATAGGCATAGCTTTGTATCAGTAGTTGCTCCGTTTTGCTGCTTGTTCCTGTGATGCCTGGCTTGATTGTATGATCCTGTTACCAGTTGGGTGACCTGTTTTGGCTTTTCTGGGCATTCGTTAGTCCCCACCTGCAGTCCATGCCTAAGGGCCGCGCCAAAGGGCCCTCTGACGAGGTCTTCAAGCGCGGGCCCGCCAGGCACAGGCGCGCCTGCTGCAGCTGCTTTAAATTGGCTGATCCTGGAGCTCTGATTGGGCTGGAGGCTGAGAGTGGGGAGGAGAGCTGCTTTCCCGCTCTTGGCTTCAACCCCAATTGTAAGAGTTTGTCTGTTCTGGATGGTAAGCAGCTTCTACCCCAATTGGAGGAGCTTTGTGCTGGAGGATGGTGTGCTTAGTTCTTGCCCTCGCTGCAGTTGCTTTAAATCGGCTGATCCTAGAGCTCTGATTGGGCTGGAGGCTGAGAGCGGGGAGGAGAGCCACTTTCCCGCTCTTGGCTCCTTGGCTCCTTTGCTTGCTGTGAACAGAGCATCCTGATATTTTGTTTTCTTGTGTGAACCTTGGAGCTTTGCACTGCCTGTTCCCATTTTGGCACTTTTTGTGACCAAAGGGACTTTTAATGGACCCATTGAGTCATCACTTGTGAGGAGCTTGTTGGTGGCTCTTTTGTCCATATTGCCAGCTATGTTCTCCAGTTCACCTCTTATATGTCTGGTAGTGTGAGAGAGTTGATAGTGCATTTAGTCAGCCCAAGCAAATAGAACAAAGTGCCAAACAGCAGTGCCAGTGTGAGAGAAAGAAATTCCAGCCTGGATTCATTCGGATGATACCACCAGTTCTGTAGCTACTTGATACTGCTTATCAATGAAGAAAACATGTTTTTATGCTATACTTTTTACATCTCATACAATGACATACCATATGCTGTAGCGCTTACCTAGAAATATTCTGTTTGTTTATATACTGTATGTCTTTCTCTAATGATCTTTCTCTGCGCATGATACATCCAAAGTATGAAAGTCGAAGTCTTGTCATCTGAGCTTCTAAAGAAAGCTTAGGTTTGATCTCCTCTAGTATTGACTGGTTTATTCTTTGGGCAGTCCATGGTATACACAGTATTCGTCACCAGCACCATAATTCAAAGGCATCAATTTTCTTCCTATCTTTTTCACTGTCCAACTTTCACATCCATATGATGTTATTGAAAATGTCATGACTTGAACAAGTCAAATATTTGTATGGAGAGAGACATCTCTGCTCTGTGTGCACATGGGTGTATATTTATATCTGTTTTAAGTGTGTGATCAGAAGAGGCAATGAAAGGGAGGGCTTCTTTTTTTTTTTTTTTTTTTTAAACTTTTATTTTCATTTTATAACAATAACAATACACACAGTAATAAAACAAGGATGATTGCATCAAAATAAAATGGAATAAACCGGAAAATAACCCCATCAACCCTCCCCCCCTATGCTTCTTCCCTAGATAATAAAAAAAAAAGAAAAGAAAAGATATTAACCCAGGCATGGGGTCCATAGCAATTATGTTAGAACAGAAACATAACAGTCATGATATACTATGGATCAAGAGAGAGATATAACTAGACAGTCAAGTGCGAGCATTTGGCCGACTGCACGAAATCTGTGAGTAATTTCCATTTAGACACCTGGTAGCGGGCCTGAAGGGAAGGGGTAGCCCTACGAGGAATTTGTTCAAACTTACTATATAGACAGACACAATTCCACCATTCTAGAGGACTCAGTGAAGAGCTATTTTTCCAATATTTCATGATTAACGATATGGCAATACCCATTAGAAAATCAAGGAGGAAGTAAGCAGACTTCGGGAGAGAGGGGATGCCCGCTGCAGAACGGAGTCCCACTATTTTCCAGGAGAGTGGTTCAGTAAAGTGTAAGATAGATTGAATACGACCCCAGACCCGGCTCCAGTAGTGTTGTAGTGCGGGGCATTCGTACATGACATGAGTGAGGGTGCCTGTAGCTGCATGGCAAGTCCAACATTGATTACTCAGAGTGGAAGTCCATTTGGCCAGTCTATCAGGGGTATAGAAACAGCGATGGGCAAAGAAGAAAAGCGTCTGGGTTAAGGAAGCCGAGCGGGAAACACGAACCACTTTGCTCCAGAAGAGGTTCCAATGTTCAGGGGTTAGAGTTACACCCAATTCTCGCTCCCAAGTCTGCTGTGCAGAAGGGGGGACAGCATTCTGAGGAGCACAAAGAGTTTTATAAAAGGTGGAAGCAACACCGGACTGAGCCCCAATAAAGGAGACCACCTCAGTTATCCCTTGGTCATGAGGAGTTAGTGGGGGAAAAACCCCAGCACTCTTGAGACAGTGCTGCAACTGAAGCAGTTGAAAATAGTATTTAGAAGGAAGGCCAAACTCACAATGGAGCTCATTAATGGACTTCCAGCGAGCATTGTGAAACAGTTGATTGGGAGTCCAGATGCCTCTGGAATACCAGGGACTCCAGGCCACCGGCTTATGTTGAATTTGGAATCGAGCATTATGCCAAATTGGAAGCCTATCTAGTGGGCAAGCTAGGGAATCTAGGGAGCTGATGAGAACATTGAAGGAGCGAAGTGTATCCAGGAGCATTGGTGGATAGTGGGCATCCAGTGGGAAAGTCATTCCAGGGAGATAGCGAAGTGGAATGGGCTTACAGAGGTCTTCTTCTATATCTAACCATATTGGTCTGGACGGGAAAGAAGCGTCCAACCAACGGGCACCCTGTTTGAGAAGAAAAGAGAGGTGATAGTTGAAAAAATCAGGAAATCTTATCCCACCATGTTCCTTATCGGACTGAAGTTTATGTTTCGCTATTCTAGGCGGTTTGTTCTGCCACAAAAATCTGATCAACAGGCCCTCGATATCTTTGTAGGTGTGTCGAGGGAGAAGGCACGGTAACATTTCTAAGACATAATTAACCTTGGGAACAATCATCATCTTTATGGTATCCATACGGCCCCACCACGTAAGAGTAAGTGGAGACCAACGTTGGGTGAGCTCACGGACCTTGGTGATTAAATTTTTGACATTAAAAGCGACGGTTTCTTCGAGAGGATAACAGTAATGTACCCCTAAATATTTTACCATACGGGGCTGCCATACAAAAGGAAAGGTTTGCAAGTCTGCTTGGTGAACCTGGTGGTTTAGGGGAAAGGCGACTGATTTGGTCCAATTAATTTTGTAACCTGAAAGTTGAGAATAGCGGTCAATTAGATCCAGAACAACAGATACGGAGTCTAAGGAAACAAAAAGCATAAGATCATCTGCATACGCTGAGACTTTTATATCCCGACGGGGAAAAGGAGCGCCGTGGATATGTGGAGACTGACGGATTAACAGGATTAGGGGTTCTAACGCAAGATCAAAAAGTAAGGGGGAAAGTGGGCACCCCTGACGGGTGCCTCTTTGCAGTAAAAATGGCTGGGACTTCAATGTGTTGGCACAGACACTAGCAGTTGGTTGAGAGTATAGCACTTGAAGGCAACGGAGAAAATTATCGCCGAAACCAAACCAACGGAGGGTCGCAAATAGGAATGGCCATTCTAGCCGGTCAAAGGCTTTTTCGGCATCTAGGGAAAGGCCAACCAATGGACGATCGTGGGAGGCCATATTAGTTAGTACATGACAAAGAGTCCTGGCATTATCAGCAGTTGATCTGCCGGGAATAAATCCACATTGATCTGGATGTATTAAAGTGGTCATTTTGTGAGAGAGCCGAGTAGAAAGAATAGTGGCGAAGATTTTATAATCTGCGTTAAGCAGGGAGATGGGTCGGTAATTGGCTGTCAGGTGTGGGTCTCTCCCCTCCTTCTCAAAGACCACTATGTTGGCCTCTGAAAAGGAACCAAGGGAGGATCCGTCGGCTACTAGGGTAGTAAAGTATTGCTGCAAAAACGGGGCCAGATCAGAGCTGAAAGTTTTGAAGAACTCAGCCGGAAGGCTGTCTGGACCCGCAGCACGGCCGGAAGCACATCTTTTAATTGCATCCTGTATTTCCACAAGAGTAAACGAATGATCAAGGGCCGTGCATTCCTCAGCCGAGAGAGTAGGACGCTGTACACCAGCTAACAAGCGGTCGAAATGTTCAGGAACAAACTCACATTCAGATTTATACAAGCTAGCATAAAAATCGCGAAAAAGCTCTAAAATCTCATGATCTTTTGTGACAAGGCCATTCCCAGATGGGCTTCGGAGAGCTGCTACCCGTTTGGCTTCTTTTTTCCCCTTCAAAGCATTAGCTAGTAGTTTACCAGCGCGATTATTTTCCCGGTAGTACAATCCCTGCTGGGATGCTATATTTCTAACAGCGGCATTATGCAAAATCTTGTTGTACTGAAAACGGAGACGTTGCAAACGAAGCAGAACACATGGGTCTGTTCGGGACGTAAGAATACGTTCACCAGCCTGTATCTGTTGTTCAAGGATCACCAATTGTTGCCTTCTTTGTTTCCCAAGACGGATTTGATAACTAGTCACCGTGGCTCGAATAGACGCCTTAAAACCCTCCCACCAGGCCCAGTTCGTTGTGTCAAGGGGAGAGTTAAAATGAAAGTAATCTTGTATGGCAGCCCGTATTACAGTTTGAAAATCCTGTTGGTCTAGGAGAGACCTATCAAAAGACCATGCTCGGGGACTTGCATTTTGCGCAGCAGTGTGTATCGTAAAAGATATGGCAGCATGGTCTGAAATGTGCAAGGGGTGAATCTTAGCCATACCAATCTGCGATACCAATGTTTTAGATAAAAGAAAAAAATCTATTCGGGATTGTGATTGGTGAGGAGCGGAGAAAAAGGTAAAATCCAAATCAGAAGGATTCAATAACCTCCATATGTCCACCAAAGCCAAATCAGCGATCATAGCTGTAAGTATGGAGAGACTCTTGGGTGGACCACAGGTTCTAGGCGGCTGCCGATCCACCAAAGGGTCGAGGACCTGATTAAAGTCTCCTCCCAGTATTAGTGGGGTATGAGCGGAGGCTTGCGCAGCTTGTGCAATTTTAGCAAAAAAACCAGGATTGTCAACATTTGGAGCATAAATACAAATACACGTGAATTCTAGATCCCCCACTTTGAGATGAGCGCGAGCCCATCTACCCTCATTATCTGAGCTAATATCTAGCACGGTGGCCTGCAGGGATTTCTTAACAAGTATGGCAACACCACAGCGTTTAGCAACAGCGGGAGAATACGCCACAACAGCATAAGGCTTGACATTAAGCTTTAGTGTTTCTTTAGCATTTAAATGCGTTTCTTGAAGCAGTACTAAATCAGCATGCTCAGTATTCAAATAGCTAAGAATTTTCTTCCTTTTGATTGGACTATTGATACCTTTGACATTCAATGATAAGAGCTTACAGAAAGCCATCTAGTAATATACAAAATTCTGAGAGAACATGAAGTTGCACATTATTCCCTAAACTATGCATATTGGTAGCAAATGACTGTACACACGACATGAAATAATAAACTTTTGGTAGAAAGCATAAATAACCCCAAAAAAAAAGAGACAGGCACCGAAGTGCACTAGAGAAGAAGCAAAACCCCAACTATTACTGGCGACCATGAGTCTGCGGGGGGAAGCCCCAGAGAAGGCCCGATACTGGCCATACTCCCTGCAGCAGGAACAAGTCCCGGGAGCCACCGAAGGGTGCAGAGAAGCAGGATGGCGGTTCAAAGAAGTAGGTCAGGAGAGCAGTCCAACCGCGTCCGCAGCGAAATCACTGCGATAGGCCCCAATGAGGTAGAGATTTAAGAGAGCTTTGAACAGCAACACAGCTTGATGGTAACATCAACGCATCAGTTCAGCTTCTTTAGAGTCCAAAAATGCAGCGAGGAGGTCAGGATCCTCGAAGGTCCTGGTATGGTTATGCAGCGTAACGCGTAGCTTTGCCGGATACAGGAGACCAAATCGGGCCTGCAGTTGCTGAAGGCGAGGGCGATAAGCAAGAAGCTTCTTTCGGCGGTCCATCGTGGGCTTAGAGAGATCAGGGAAGAAAGACACTTTATGCCCATCTATCTCGAGGTGATGATTAGCCCGGGCAGCAGCCAGAATTTGCTCAGCTTGTTGATAGCGCAGTAGCCGAAAAATGATGGGCCTGGGAGTCGTCCGGTTGAGCGCCATATTAGTGGGGACACGATGTGCCCGGTCTATCTCCAGGTCCTTAAGAAACGTCGTCTTCAATAGAGAGGGTAGAATATTGCCCAGATATTCCCGCAGATCTCCTGCTTCTACGCCCTCTGGAGCTCCAATGAGTCGAATGTTATTGCGACGAGCTCTATTATTGCTATCTTCAAGTTCCTTTTGAAGGAGCAAAATCTGGCGTTCAGCTTTATCGATCTTCCCCATTCGCACCGCGTGCGATTCAAGAGTCTCCGCCATTTTGTCTTGGCGCAACGAGAGGCCCTCGAGCCTTTCCTGCATCATGGTAAGGTCCTCACGCATGGCGCGGATCGCTTCTCCGTTGGATTGTACCAGTTCCTTTACACCACGAATCTCCTCGAGTATCACCCGCTGCATTTCAGGGCTCTCACAGAGCGGCGCCATCTTATGCGGGGAAGGCAGTTCCGTTTTGGAGCGTTTGCCGTGCGACGAAGTGGGGGAGCCGAAATCTAGGCGCTGTGGTTTAGGTCCCGCCATCCCTCCGATGCGCCCCGGCGATTTTAAAGCAAAATAGTGAAGTTTTGCAGGAGTTTAGTCAGGATTCTGTGTAGGCCTCTCGGGAGCTTCAGCACCAGGCGTCTACCCCGTTGGACATCAGGCTCCGCCCCCAACGAAAGGGAGGGCTTCTTGATGGGTGCAATTCTGTTATTGTTATGTTACTGTGAATCTGTATGCTGCAGCTATTGGAACAGCTTCGACAGAAATGCATTAAGTCATTTTTTTGCGGTGTGGAGGGTGAGGGCTTTATTTCTTTTATACTTCCCAACCCAATTTAGGGACTGATGCAGAAAGTGTGCTGCTATTAGCTCTAGCATTTGTGCAACATTTACGCACAATTTTCTGCAATAGTCTGGGTGCCAAATTTAGAAAGGGGATTTACCATGAGTGTAACCACCCCACAGATGCTAGTGCTAATGGCCATGCACAAATCATGTAAATCCATTCAAACTAGATGATAATTAAGCAATTAGCTATAAGTATGCAAAAGAACAGAAGGCTGAGCTCAATGCTATGACTTTAATGTCAGGTTGGAGGAGTTGTACAGGGCTGGGGCAACCATTAGGTAAACTAGGCATGTGACAGCTTCGGGAGGGGGGGGAGTAGGGTGGTAAAGAGCAGGACATTCAAAGCTAAACAATGGATTCTGACAGCTGGGGGATATAAGGCTTAAAGTTTGCATAGGATGCCAACACTTTGAGCCAACTCTGGGGCCAGCCATAAGGGGTCCGCAGTCAGTGCTGAGAAGGAATTTATGTCTGTTTCTTCAAGAATACTCCTATGAAGAGAGGCTAAAAAGGTTAGAGCTCTTCAACCTGGAAAAGAGATGGCTGAGGGAAAATATGATAGAGGTCTATAAATTAATGGATGGAGTGGAACGGGTAAATGTAGATCGATTGTTTACGTTATCAGAATATAGAAAGACTAGGGGACATGCAATGAAGCTACAGGGTAACCTATTTAAGACTAATAAGAGAAAATATTTTTTCACTCAACGTGTAATCAAACTCTGGAATTTGTTACCAGAGGATGTAGTAAAAGCTGTTAGTGTAGCTGGGTTTAAAATAGGTTTGGACAAGTTCCTGGAGGAAAGGTCCATAAACGATTATTAAAAGGGTCCCAGGATATCACTGCTTGACCCAATACAAACATTGAGGAACCTGTGTCTTTTGGGGAGACTTCTAGGTACGTATGACCTAGCTTGGCCACTGTTGGAAACAGGATACTGGGCTTGATGGACGTTGGTCTGACCTAGTATGGCATATCTTATGTTCTTATATGTTCTTATGACACAACTATTGTGATAAATAAATAATGATTAAGTAGCAACAATATGTATATCTCTGTTTAGCAACCTACTGACAAATAGCTGTTTTTTCTGTCATTAATATTCATCTGTCCTATAAGTTACCTATAAAAAAATATATATGAGAATAAAAATTAACTCAGCCTTAGCTTGCAGCATGCAGACTGTCTATAAATTAACCAACTGTCTTTTAATTTTGCAATTTATGCATCAGTGATAGATGACATCCACACAGTAGGGCACTATTGGTTAATCTGACAACAATTTAGCATGTTTTCATAAGATCATAAGATATGCCATACTGGGTCAGACCAAGGTCCATCAAGCCCAGTATTCTGTTTCCAACAGTGGCCAATCTAGGTCATATGTACCTAGCAGTTTCCCCAAGAGACACAAGTTCCACAATGCTTGTACTGGATCAAGCATTGATATCTTCGGTCACTTCTTAATAATGGTTTATGGACCTTTCCTCCAGGAACTTGTCCAAACCTTTTTTAAACCCAGCTACACTAACAGCCTTTACTACATCCTCCGGTAACAAATTCCAGAGTTTGATTACACGTTGAGTGAAAAAATATTTTCTTTTATTAGTCTTAAATAGTTTACCCTGTAGCTTCATTGCATGTCCCCTAGTCTTTCTATATTCTCATAAGGTAAACAATCGATCTACGTTTACCCGTTCCACTCCGTTCATTACTTTATAGACTTCTATCATATCTCCCCTCAGCCGTCTCTTTTCCAGGTTAAAGAGCCCTAACCTTTTTAGCCTTTCTTCATAGGAGTATCCTTCCATCCCCTTTACCATTTTGGTGGCTCTTCTCTGTACCTTTTCTAAAATCGCTATATCCTTTTTAAGATACGGCGACCAAAATTGCACACAATAATCAAGGTGCGGTCTCACCATGGAACGATATAGAGGCATTATAATATCTTTTGTTTTATTTTCCATTCCTTTCCTTATCATACCTAGCATTCTATTTGCTCTCTTGGCCGCCGCTGCACACTGGGCCGAGGGTTTTAACATGGTATCCACAATGACGCCTAAATCTTTTTCCTGGGTGGTGGTTCCTAATGTGGAACCTTGCATCGTGTAACCATAGATTGGGTTGTTCTTCCCTAGGTGCATAACCTTGCACTTGTCCACATTAAATTTCATCTGCCATTTTGATGCCCAGTCTTCCAATTTATCAAGATCCTCTTGCAATTTTCCACAATCCTCTTGGGTTTTAACAACTTTAAATAGTTTTGTGTCATCTGCAAATTTGATAACCTCACTCGTTATTCCACTTTCCAGGTCATTTATGAATATATCAAAAAGCAGCGGACCCAGCACAGATCCCTGGGGTACACCACTATTCACCTTTCTCCAATGGGAAAATTGGCCATTTAGCCCTACCCTCTGCTTTCTATCTTTTAACCAGTTCCTGATCCACAATAGTACACTGCCTGCTATCCCATGACTCTTTAGTTTTGCCAAAAGTCTCTGATGAGGGACCTTGTCAAAGGCTTTCTGAAAGTCCAGATACACAATATCAACCGACTCACCTTTGTCCACCTGTTTATTCACTCCTTAAAAAAAACATAACAGATTAGTAAGACAAGATCTTCCTTGTCTAAAGCCATGTTGGCTGTCTCCCATTAGGTTGTGACTATCTACATGCAGAGTAATTTTATTCTTTATGATGGTTTCTACCATTTTTCCCCGGTACTGACGTCAGGCTCACCGGTCTGTAGTTTCCCGGATCACCCCTGGAACCCTTTTTAAAAATTGGTGTTACATTGGCGATCCTCCAATCTTCAGGTATTAGAGATGATTTTAATGATAGTTCACAGATTACTGATAGCAGGTCTGCAATCTCATATTTCAGTTCTTTCAACACCCTTGGATGTATACCATCCGGCCCAGGTGATTTGCTACTCTTCAGTTTATCTAATAGTTGTAAGACATCTTCCCGATGTATCGATATTTCCTTCAATTCTTCCGCACCTTTAAATACCACTTCAGTCATGGGTAACATCCCTACATCTTCCTCAGTAAAGACCGAAGCAAAGAATTCATTCAGTCTCTCCGCTATCGCCTTGTCGCCTCTTAGTGCTCCTTTAACCCCTTTATCATCTAACGGACCAACTGACTCTCTTACAGGTTTTTTGCTACGAATGTACTTGAAAAGGTCTTTATTTTGCGTTTTTGCTTCCGCAGCAAGCTTCTTCTCAAATTCTCTCTTTGCCTGCCTTATCAATGCCTTGCATTTGACTTGCCAGTGCTTGTGTTGTTTCCAGGTTTCGTCGTTTGGCTCTTTTTTCCATTTCCTGAAAGATGCTTTTTTGGCAACAACAGCCTCTCTGACCTCACCTTTAAACCATGCTGGCAGTTTTTTGGACTTCCGTCCACTTTTCTTAAAGCGTGGAATACAGCTGGTCTGGGCTTCCAAGATAGTATTTTTCAACAACACCCAAGCTTGATGTACGTCTTTAACCTTCACAACTGCTCCTTTTAGTTTTTTCTTAACTGTTTTCCTCATTTTATCATAGTCTCCCTTTCGAAAGTTAAAAGGTAGTACTGTGGATTTCCTTACTATCCCTCCTCCACTAATTAAATCAAAGGCGATCATGCTATGATCACTATTGCCAAGTGGCCCCAACACCCTTATCTCTTGCACTAGATCTGGTGTTCCACTAAGGACTAGGTCTAATATGGCTTCCCCTCTGGTCGGTTCATGAACCAGCTGCTCCAAGAAGCAATCATTTATTTCATCTAGGAACTTTATCTCCCTAGCATGTCCTGACGTGACACTGACCCAGTCAATACCGGGGTAATTGAAATCACCCATTATTATTACTGCGCTGTAACCTTTGTTAGCTTCCTTGATTTCTTTGAGCATTTCATCATCCATTTGGTCATTCTGGCCAGGTGCTCGATAGTACACCCCCACTGCCATCGCCTTCCCCCTTTTATATGGAATTTCAATCCATATAGATTCTACAGCAGAAACACATGTATTGAAGGAAAATGCACTCTTTCATGGCCAAAACTAACCTATCACCTTATTAAATGGTTAAAACAAACCTAGTACCTTAATACATGGTTGGTGTGAACTGAGCTATGCACAGAAATATTGGCAGAATTTGTCAAAGAAAATTTTTTTCCAGAAGTCTCTAGATTTTTAATTTGAGAATATGAATTTATCTATATGGAATGCTATGCTCAATAAATTCCCCGGGGGTCATCTCTGTCTCCTCTTCCTCCTCTACACTCTCAAATCCTTCCTTCAACCTTTCTTCATTTTCTGAGACCACTGAGAAATAAATCACACATCTGCTCTCCTTTTTCAAACTTACTACCTGCCCCTCTGACCCCATTCCCACCCATCTACTAAGCTCCATCTCCTCCACTGTTATCGCTTCCATTCATCATATCCTCAACCTATCACTTTCCTGTTCCTTCAGCCTTCAAGCATGCTGTGGTTGCACCTCTCCTCAAGAAGCCCTCACTAGACTCTACACATCCCTTTACTTATCGACCCATCTCCCTCCTCCCCTTTATTTCTAACCTACATGAACATGTGCTTCACTGTTGTTGCCCTGACTTTCTCTCCTCTCAAAACCTTCTGGATCCTTTGCAATCTGGCTTTTGCCCTCTACCTTCTATTGAAACAGCTCTTGCAAAGTCTCCAATGACTTGTTCCTTGCCAAATTCAAGGGCCTTTGTTCAACCCTCATCCTTCTTGACCTTTCTGCTGCTTTTGACACTATTGATCACAAACTTCTCCTTGATACTCTGTCCTCATTTGGATTTAGGAGCTCTGTTCTGCCCTAGTTTTGTTTTTCTCCCTCCCACTGCACTTTTAGTGTATATTCTGGTGGAGCTTTCTCTAATGCCATCCCGCTTCCAGTTGGTGTACTCTAGGGCTCTGTCTTGGGACCTTTCCTTTTCTCTCTCTACATCCTGTCCCTTAATGCACTCATCTCCTCCCATGGTTTTCAGTATCATCTCTACGCTGATGACTCTCTACTCCTAAAATCTCTCTGGGAGTCCAGGCCTGGATCTCCGCCTGCTTATCTGACATTGGTGCCTGGATGTCCCGCCACCATCTGAAATTGAACATGGCCAAAACCGAGCTTTTTATTTTTCCCATAAACCCAGTCCTTTTTTTTTTCTGTGGATAAAACTCTACTCCTTTCTGTTTCCTCGGCTCGCAGTCTTTGACTCCTCCCTCTCCTTCTCCACACACATCCAACAGATAGCTAAAATCTGTCGTTTCTCTATAACATCAGCAAAATTTGTCCTTTCCTTTCTGAACACAATATTAAGACCCTTATCCATTATCTAGTTATGTCTTTTCTGGATTATTGCAACTCCTCCTTGCTGGTCTTCCTCTGAATCATCTCTCCCCTCTTCAATCTGTTAAAAGTTCAGCTGCACAGCTAATCTTCCTCCAATGTCGCTATGCTCACATCACCCCACTTCTCAAGGCACTTCACTGGTTCCCTATCTGTTTCTGTATCCCATTCAAACTTCTACTACTGACCTATAAGTGTGTGCCTTCATGTAGCTGCTCCTCACTATCTTACATCTCTTATCTTTCCCTACACCCTTCCTCTGGAATTCTGCTCTTCTGGCATATCTCTTCTATCTGTGTCCTTCTCTTCCACTGCTAATTCCATACTTCAATCTTTCCACTTTGCTGCTCCTTATGCCTCGAACAATCTACCCAAGTCAGTACATCAGGCCCCATCTCTGGCCCTGTTCAAATCCAGGATTCAAAAGCAGTCTTAAAGAGGTGAGTGTTTAGCCTGGATTTCAACAGGCCCAGAGATGGAGTAGTAGAAGTTCACCTGTTCACCTTACCTTTCCCCTTGATATATCCTAGCCCCAGTTGTTGTGCTCTCTGTCTTAACTAGTCTGTAAGCTCTGATGAGCAGAGATTGTCTCTTACATATATCTATACAGCGCTGCATATAATTGAGTGAGCCAGTAAGGCTGTTATGCAGGCCCTCTGATGTAACACATGCAGACACTGAGTAGGCCAACATGTTGGCCAGAAACCATAGGCACATAGGCTTTGACTAGCAATGCCACCTACTAAGGGCACATTCTAAACATGTATGGTACTGTTCCCCCCACCCCGACATTCACCTCCAGGCACTGCCTTTCCATATGGTGGCAGGCGATGCAGAGCCCAACATGACATCCTGTGCCACATTTCAGCAGCTGGAATTGTGCGCGCACCATTCAGAGGTCAGTATCTCACTGTCACAATCAGCCAGATAGGTGCGTTTGGACTCTCATTTAAAAGTTTAATCTGGCATTGATAGTGCCCAAAAGGTGTATTAAATATACAGGTAACTGATTTACCTTGACTAAATGTACCTGCAAAAGCCACTAGAGACATCTAGATGTATAAAGACTTTGACTCCAGACACTTCTCATAACATTTCAGTTTAGGTTGTGTGATACAGTGGAGCCAATGGAGGTTAGTGAAAATATAGAACTCACCTCAAAATGGGCTAGGCAGAGAGATCCAGCATGGCTAAAAAGGGCTGAGCACCCGGTGCCATCAGCACAGGTAGGAAAGAAAGGGTTAGAACGGAACTTTCCTGTCTGCAACAGTGACGCAGTTAGAATCCAGGATTCTAATTACCAGCACCTGCCCCCAGGAGCAGACGTTACGTGCAGAGAGGGGAGGTACAAAGGGACCTGGTTAGAACCAGGAAGTCAGAACAGACCTGAGAACAGCCCTGAGAACAACTTCAGGAATAAGGCTGAGAGCAACTACGAGAGAAAGTCTGGGAGACAGAACAAATACCTGAGAGCAAGTAAGCAGGACTCTGCAGGGGAAGGTGACACTCCGATGCAGCTAGAGTTTCAGCAGCAATCAGGCAAGTCACGGAAGCAGAGAGGGTTCCAAAGCTCCAGGAGAAGTTTTAATCCCAGGGAAAGCATTGAAGGTCTGGGAGGTCCAAAAGCTCTCAGAGAAAGCTCCAGGCAATTACCAAGGAGCGTTAGAGAAGCGTACCACTGGCAAGACAGCCCCCAGGAGGATTTCCTGGAAGGCAGGAAGTGGAACACTAGCCCCGAGAGTTTTTACAAACCTCGGAGGAACTTGCTACACGAGGCTAGAACTTTGCCACGAGAGAAAAACCCCACAGCTGATGCCTGCAACCTAGATAAGGTAAAGAAGATAAAACCTTACATTGGGGAAGGAAGTGAAACTGGGTGTTTTTATAGTCCTTATTGGCAGCAAGGTTTTAACCTGGGAAAGGGTTCCAACTTCCAAGTGAGAGAGCCAAGAGAGACTGGCTATAAGAGAACTGATTACAGAAGAGGTTTTTACAATCCCGAGTTAGAGCAGTGCCTGGGAGAGGGGAAAGTTTACCCTCCCCCGACCAGTGAAGCTACCACTTGTTATATGAGTGAGCCTGGCTGCGTCAGCTACCAGCCAAGTATAAACCAAGATACAAGCAGTAATAATTACATTGACCAGGAGCCAATGGATTGTACAATTTGTCTGAATGATGAAATAACCTCTTTGCGTTAGACCTCTCTGTGCAAGGAACAAGAGAGAAGAAATATGCTCAAGCTGTGTTTTGTTTAAGTTCTGCATTTTTGTATTCCAAGCATTGATATTCGCCGGGGAACGGGAATAAACCCCACTTTACTTTATCACCTTGACTGTCTGACTCCCTGTCTTAAAAAGAAGTAGCAACAAGGTGACTCAAAACACCCTAGGCGACTGCCTAGGGCACTCACTGAGTCTCTCCCTACGAGGCTTGGTGACAGGAATGGCGTAGTTGGGGCAGATTTTTCAATCTGGAACAAGCCACCAGGACGTGCACAAGGCCCAGCTGAGGAGCAGAAGTTGCCACGCCCGGAAGGAACTCCAGAGGGAAACCGGTGTGGACTACGGCGCACAAGTACCTTCTCAAAGCGAGACCCTCCACCTAGTCCAGGTAAAAGGTATATGGGCATAGGCTGGGGAGGATCCGGAGTGAGAAGGGGTGCTCTTTGAAAAAAAAAAAAAAAAAAAAGAGAATAAAAAAAAAGTGAAAAGGGCAGAAAAAGTCCTTTGCCCAAGGATACCGCACTTGGTGTTTCTTGTGTTTGTGTTTTGCAGCAACAGCTAAGCGATGGATGCCCAGGAGGTGCTACGCTGGATGAGCGCCCAATTCGAAAAACAGAGGGAGATGGCTCAGCAGAGCCAAGAACAACCCCTGGCTGCTCTCCAGGCACAGCAAAATCCCCTGGCAGACCTCGTGAAAATGCTACTAGAAGAACAACAAGAAAAGAAGACACCAGAAGGCTTCAGTGGGGTAGGCCCACCCCAGTGTGGGATATGGACATTTGGACATATGTCAGATGGAGACAATTTTGATGATTTTGTAGAATCATTCGAAAGAGTAGCTCTGCATGCACATTGGCCTAAGGAGCAGTGGGCGGTTAGACTCGCCGCCTCCCTAAAGGGAGAAGCTCAGGCAGCGTACCGAGCGATGCCTTACAAGGAGATCGGGTGCCTTTTGCTTTAACCACAGGCGCTCTCCCGCCTTAATTTGATTTTCTAGGGCCTGTAATTGGGCTTTCCGCCGCCGGGACTCCTTTATCTTGAAACCAGTTATAGTTGCCCGCAGCGTAGCCTTAAAGGCCTCCCACCATGCCCAGCTGGCGGACTCCCCCAATTTGTTGTCTTGGAAATAAGAGGCAATAGTCGACCTCACTTCCTCCTGAAAAGTGGGTTCTGCCAGCCAGGCCCTAGGGAAAGACCAAACAGGGTGTGGTCTCTCTGCTTCGGGAATCTCCATAGTCAGTGTGATAGCTGCATGGTCTGAGACCGTTGTACTTAAGATCTCAGCCATGCTGCCTTCCGAAATCAGGATCTTGGAAATTAGAAAAAAGTCTATCCGCGATGAAGAATTATGGGCGGGAGAGAAAAAGGAGTAATCTTTATCACCCGGATGCATTAATCTCCATATATCCACCAACCCACACGAGTCTATGAGAGCAGAGAGCGCCAAACTCGCACGAGTGGGGCGCTCAACTCTCCCCGGATTCCGGTCTAGTAGCGCATCTCTCACTAAGTTGAAATCCCCGCCCAAGATGACCGGCGACTCTTCTTCGCCCTGAAGGCTCTTATTTAGATTGTAAAAAAAAATAGGGTCGTCCCTATTGGGCCCGTATACGTTCAGGAATAATAGCTGCACTCCCCCGAACTGCACCAGAGATTTAGCCCACCTCCCTTCCTCATCATTGCTAGTTTGAAGGACCTTGTAATTCAGTGAGACTTTAGCCAATGTAGCAACACCATTTTTCTTATGGGCTACGGGAGAGGAGCCCACCAATTTGTAAACAGTGCTCTCCAATTTGAGAGTTTCGGACAAGGTTAAGTGGGTCTCCTGAAGGAAAATGATATCAGCATTCTGACTTTTACAATAGGCCATTATCTTTTTCCTCTTTATCGGTGAGTTCAAGCCTTTCACATTCAGAGATATAATCTTTAACAATTTAGCCATACCCGATACTGCAAAAGAAAGCATCATCAGTTTCTAGCCAGAGAAGAGAAAATGACAAACATTCATGTCCCCCCAGAGAGCTTTCCCCCCAGAACCCATAACTATAAAAAAAAAGGAAAAAACAACAGGGTGAGACAGCAAAAGCACTATTACAGCATAGCGCAGCCCGATCATATATACAACAAAATATATGCTAGTGTTCCCCCCACCAGCCTACAGTGCCACCCCAAGCAATACAGCCCTTCCATCACTACAGAACTAAGACAAAGGATCAGCATTGTCTCAATGTCGGATACCCAGCAATTTGAGCAGAAGCTCGGGCACAAACTTAGCCCAAGAATAACTCACAGGCCTTTTCAAGTCAGTTGCATTGCCAACGCTTCTTGTTCCTCGACAAACTGCTGAAGCGCTGCTGGGTCATCGAAGGATTTAGTAGCGTTATTCATGGTAACTTTGAACCGGGCAGGGCTAAAAAGCCCATAACGTGCTTGCAGCCGCTGTAGCCTCGGACGAAGGGCAAGAAATTGTCTTCGTTTATCCACGGTGTTCTTGCAAAAATCCGCGTAAAAGGCCACTCTCTGCCCCTCGTGCTGAATCGGATGGTGCTTCCTTGCTGCTTCAAAAATTTGCAGAACTTGCTGGTGTCGTAGCGCGCACAGTATCATAGGCCTCGGCCTTGCGCTGGAACCAACTGCACTCGTCGGGATACGGTGCGCTCTCTCGATTTCTAGTGGATATTTAAAGTCGAGGTTCAACACTTTAGGCAGGAAGCTTTCCAGGAAGCGTATTGGGTCACTCCCTTCCACCCCCTCCCTTAGGCCAACGATGCGTACGTTGTTACGGCGAGCCCTGTTCCCCATGTCATCCAGGCTCCGCTCCAGCCAATCTATCTTCCGGGCCGCGCTGAAAAATTTTTTAAGCTGCGCGTCCTGTCCCGACGCCTTGGTTTCCACATTCTCCACTCTGACAGTCAGCGCTTGCAATTGGGTTCCCATGGCTTTAATGTCCGATTGCAGCGTGGCTAGAGAATCGCCGTTCGCCTCCACGTGGATCCTGACCGCTCTTATTTCTTTCAGCAGCTCCTGGATGCCCTCCGGCGAATCTTGTCCAGGCGCCATTTTGTGCGGTGAGAGGGGATCAGCTATTGATCTTTTAGAGCCCGCAGCCACAGGGTTTGCAAAATCCAGGCGTGTTTGCTTACCGCCAGCCATATTCTTTCCCTAACGCAATGCTGGGTCACAGGAATGGGGGGCAGAATCGCTGGCGAGGGGCTAAGCTGGATGTCGATGACCGGGAGAATCTCTCTTACGCGGCCATGCTGGCTTCCCGCTGGCTCCGCCTCCGTACCGAGCGATGCCTGCCGCATTGGCAACAGAGTACCTAGAAATTAAAAAAGCGGTACGGGATAGGCTAGGCTTAACACCAGCTGTGTACCGTAGAATGCTTAGATCCACAAGGTTACAAGAAGGCGAAACGCCAAAAGCACTGTGCATAGGGTGCGCAGTTTAGCCCTAAAATGGCTAGAGCCTGAGGGTAAAACCGTGGATAGCTTAATTGATCAAATTGTATTGGAGCAATATTGTGAGGCAGTGCCCTCAGATGTCAAAGCCTTTTTAACACTGCAAGACTGCACAGCCTCCATACAAGCAGCGCAGCTTACCGAGCGGTTTTTAGAAGCCGAGCGGAATAAAAGAATGTCTAAAAGCGCTGACTGGAAGTTGGGCTGTACCAGTCCTGCAAGGTTAAAGGAGGGTTTGCCATTTGACACATATTGTACAAAGAAATGTTTGCTTAAAAGAAGTAATTCTAATGATGGTATAACATGCTTTAAATGTGGTAAAGTAGGGCATGTAAAAAGGTTTTGCCCAAATCGCATAGCCTTGATAGCAGAGGGTAATGAGCGGGTACCACAGGGATTCCGCCTGGATGTAGAGGTGGAAGGGGTACCAGCCAAAGCCTTGCTAGACTCGGGGGCCGATCAAAGTATGGTCTCCCGGAAGTTTTGGGACAGCATACAGGCCAAAAATGATTTTCCCCCGAGTCAGCCAGAAGGTGTAGCTAAAATTAGATGCATTCATGGCTCATCCACATGTTATCCTTTGTTCAACCTAGTGATAAAAGGTTTAGGAACACAAAAGAAAACACTGATAGCCCTAGTACCAAAACTACCATTTGATGTGGTCTTAGGTAGGGATTGGCCCCCATTTGACAAAGGGCTAAAGGGAGGTCTGCATTCAGTGGAAGCCAAAGCATCAGAAGGAGCCCAGAACCCTGAAAAAACTCCAAGGGAAAGGAAGGAGTCCAGGGAGGATTCCCACAGAGAACAGTTAAAAGAAAAGTCCCAGCCAGTAAACAAGGGGGGAGGGGAAGCCCTAGTGACTTTGGTACCCGGGCCCTTGTTTGGAAAAACCCCTAAGGAAACTCTTTGTCCCAAGCAACAGACAGAAGTACGTACACCCACTAAGGAGGGTTTCACTCTGAAATTTTGCAAAATGTCCCCAGATGCTCAAAGCCCCCAAAAAGCGACAGCAGCATCCGCAGGTTTTGACCTCTGCAGTGTTGTAACCACAATAGTGCCAAAAGGAGGAAAAGCCCTAATTGCTACGGGGATACAAATCCAACTGCCCGCAGGGTGTTATGGGCGGATTGCTCCCCGGTCCGGCCTGGCGTCAAAATATTTCATTGATGTCGGGGCCGGGGTTATTGACCCTGACTATAGGGGAGAGGTCAAGGTGCTATTATTTAATTTTGGAGAGCGGGACTTTGAGGTGAAAAGTGGGGATAGGATTGCCCAACTTGTGTGCGAGCGCTTCGGGTCACCTGAGGTGACGGAGGTACCGCAACTGTCCCCTACAAGGCGGGGAGACGGCGGGTTTGGCTCCACAGGCAAAAGGGAGGTTCAAGGGTTCACCGCCACTTCAGAAGAGCCGCTGGAAGATGATCTAGGCCCCCAGGTAGAAGACTGCAAAGCAGAGGTAGCTCCAAGGATGGGAACAGAATTGTCATTGCAGCAACAGTACCAAGTAACCCAGTTGCTGGCACAATTCAGGGATGTTCTCACTCCAGTACCGGGGGAAACAACACTAGTAGCCCACGAGATTCTCACCCCTCCCGGGAAGATCGTGCGGCAACGACCTTACCGCTTACCAGAAGCGCGTAAGAAAGAGGTCGTATCACAGGTGCAGGACATGTTATCCATGGGCGTCATTGAGGAGTCGAAAAGCCCCTGGTGCAGTCCAGTGGTCCTGGTCCCGAAACCCGATGGCAGTCTCAGATTCTGCATCGACTTTCGACAGGTCAATGACATTTCGCTCTTTGATGCGTATCCGATGCCACGCATCGAAGAGCTGCTAGATAGACTGGGGCAGGCCCGGTACATGACTACCCTTGACCTCACCAAGGGGTACTGGCAAGTACCGCTTACCCGTGCCTCCAGACCCAAGATGGCATTTAGTACGCCGCTGGGCTTATTTCAATTCAAACGTATGCCCTTTGGCCTGCATGGCGCCGCCGCGACGTGTCAGCGGTTGGTTGACCAGGTCCTGCGCCCACACCAGAGTTACGCGGTGGCTTACATGGATGACATCGTCATCCATAGTACCACATGGGAGCAACATCTTCCACGGGTGGGAGCAGTGCTAAAGGCCTTAAGGCAAGCCGGATTGACCTTGAATCCGGGGAAGTGTCTGTTCGCGGGAACAGAAGTAAAGTACTTGGGACACATGGTGGGAAAGGGGATGGTCCGACCCTTGCAAAATAAGATCGAAAGTGTACAGAATTTTCAGAGGCCCGTAAACAAGAAGCAGCTCAGGAGTTTCCTGGGTTTGATCGGGTACTACCGGCGCTTCATACCCAGTTTTGCCGAGGAAAGCGCAGTACTGACAGAGATGTTACGGAAGAACGCCCCTAATAACCTGTGGTGGACTCCGGAAGCAGATGCCACCTTCACATTGCTGAAGGGAAAGTTGTGCAAGGCTCCGGTCCTATATGGGGTGGATTTTGAGCGCACCTTTATCTTACAGACTGACGCATCAGAATCTGGGCTAGGTGCAGTACTCTCCCAGGAGTTTGAGGGTTCTGAACATCCCGTACTTTACTTAAGTAGGAAATTGTCCAAGGCAGAGGGCAATTACTCCACTATTGAAAAGGAATGCCTTGCTATTAAGTGGGCGGTTGAAGCGCTCCGCTTTTACCTCACTGGCCGGCATTTTGTCCTCATTACTGATCATGCACCTTTAAAATGGTTGGGCACGATGCATAATCACAACCCTCGCCTCACCCGCTGGCACCTCGCATTACAGGCTTTTAGTTTTACCATTCACCACAGGGCAGGTAAGCTACATTTAAACGCTGATGCGTTGTCCAGGATTCCGGGCTGTGAGAAAGATAGTTCCCCATCCCGGAATGTCTTAAGAGGGGGGATATGTGATACAGTGGAGCCAATGGAGGTTAGTGAAAATATAGAACTCACCTCAAAATGGGCTAGGCAGAGAGATCCAGCATGGCTAAAAAGGGCTGAGCACCCGGTGCCATCAGCACAGGTAGGAAAGAAAGGGTTAGAACGGAACTTTCCTGTCTGCAACAGTGACGCAGTTAGAATCCAGGATTCTAATTACCAGCACCTGCCCCCAGGAGCAGACGTTACGTGCAGAGAGGGGAGGTACAAAGGGACCTGGTTAAAACCAGGAAGTCAGAACAGACCTGAGAACAGCCCTGAGAACAGCCCTGAGAACAACTTCAGGAATAAGGCTGAGAGCAACTACGAGAGAAAGTCTGGGAGACAGAACAAATACCTGAGAGCAAGTAAGCAGGACTCTGCAGGGGAAGGTGACACTCCGATGCAGCTAGAGTTTCAGCAGCAATCAGGCAAGTCACGGAAGCAGAGAGGGTTCCAAAGCTCCAGGAGAAGTTTTAATCCCAGGGAAAGCATTGAAGGTCTGGGAGGTCCAAAAGCTCTCAGAGAAAGCTCCAGGCAATTACCAAGGAGCGTTAGAGAAGCGTACCACTGGCAAGACAGCCCCCAGGAGGATTTCCTGGAAGGCAGGAAGTGGAACACTAGCCCCGAGAGTTTTTACAAACCTCGGAGGAACTTGCTACACGAGGCTAGAACTTTGCCACGAGAGAAAAACCCCACAGCTGATGCCTGCAACCTAGATAAGGTAAAGAAGATAAAACCTTACATTGGGGAAGGAAGTAAAACTGGGTGTTTTTATAGTCCTTATTGGCAGCAAGGTTTTAACCTGGGAAAGGGTTCCAACTTCCAAGTGAGAGAGCCAAGAGAGACTGGCTATAAGAGAACTGATTACAGAAGAGGTTTTTACAATCCCGAGTTAGAGCAGTGCCTGGGAGAGGGGAAAGTTTACCCTCCCCCGACCAGTGAAGCTACCACTTGTTATATGAGTGAGCCTGGCTGCGTCAGCTACCAGCCAAGTATAAACCAAGATACAAGCAGTAATAATTACATTGACCAGGAGCCAATGGATTGTACAATTTGTCTGAATGATGAAATAACCTCTTTGCGTTAGACCTCTCTGTGCAAGGAACAAGAGAGAAGAAATATGCTCAAGCTGTGTTTTGTTTAAGTTCTGCATTTTTGTATTCCAAGCATTGATATTCGCCGGGGAACGGGAATAAACCCCACTTTACTTTATCACCTTGACTGTCTGACTCCCTGTCTTAAAAAGAAGTAGCAACAAGGTGACTCAAAACACCCTAGGCGACTGCCTAGGGCACTCACTGAGTCTCTCCCTACGAGGCTTGGTGACAGTTGGCAGAGGAAAATGCTCTCTTTTAATGAATTTATTGGTTCTAAGCAGATCTGCAGTTCCACATTTTTCTTTTACATTGTTACTATGGAGCTTACCCAGTCTGTGGGTTCCTTAGTACCTCTAATGATGCCTTTGGATTCTTTTCTCCCCGGTTCTTCATATAGCTTATTTTTGATGGCCACTGGAAAATGCCACTTTGCACACACCCCAGGTTGTGTACTTGCAACCAGCATTAATAAATTATCACATTTCTCCAGAAAAGACTCCCTTGGCCCTTGTACTTCCCTTCTCCCAACATGGAGGATATACTCTATGATATTTATGGTGCTGGCCAAACCATAATCATATATGTGGATGAGCAGTGCAGCCCATCCCTACACCAAAGGCCTTGTGATCTGTTCTGTGAAGACCGAACAGGCACCCTTGAATACTAGAGAAAATCCAGTTCTTTGGCCCTGGGCTCCTCCTCTGGGTCTCTAATGGAAATAATATGAGCCTTAGCCATATCCCTCACAAAACTGTGAGGTGGAGAGGGATCCAAGGGCAATTCTGGAGATCTGTCCTCTGACAGATATTTGGAGTCGTACTCATATGATGTTTGAGTCTCTGCCTTGATGGTTCACCATCTCATAGGGGAACCAGAGTTAAAGTACTAAAGTATTTAATGTATCAGATTCCCAATTCTCCAAATCTAAAAATTTCTTCACTAAGGGGTATGTTTACTAAACTGCGTTAGTGCAAATCGCGTTAGGAGCCGCGTTAGTGAAAGGAAAGTCAAAAAAGGACATGGGCGGGACATCCTAACCACTAACGCGCGTTCCAAAAACTAACGAGCGTTACAGGGCACTGTGGCGCGTTACTGCGCGTTAATCGTATGAAGGCGTACAGACACAAAGCACTGAAACAGAGCTGTAGCACAATGGTTAGTGTACTGACTGCTGTTACAGGCAGCATGGGTTTGAGTCCCCAGTGTGCCTAACGCAGAAGGCTGGCCCAGGCATCACCCTGTACATTACATAGGGAATGAGGAGGCATGTTTTTCTTTACATTGAGTAGTGGTGCCAGAAACACACCCTCGCAGTGTGCCTAGCCACGTGCGTGGCTGCGTGCGTTGGTACATGTGTTGATACGTGCATTGGTGCGTGCGTACAATCGTGCGTGGGTACGTGTGTTTTTACCAGCATGGGCACCTAATATTACAGACTCTTTAGGGTGTCCTGCACCTATGCATTAGGCTAACAGATGTACGTGTGATGGCCTATGGTGTATCTGAGCCTGTGAGCAGGTGCTGGATTTACCCAGGGTTGGATTGTGCCAGTCACACCCATGATGCACTGCACATGCAAATCAGCCGTCCACAGATACACACCATGGGGAATGTACCCCCACAGCACCTCAGCCTGGTAGGGGGGAAGTGATCAGGTGCACCCCCACAGTACCTCGGCCTGGTAGGGGGTACTGACCATGTGTTGTACTGGCACAGAGTAGCTACACACTGTCACATTGTGCGGGTACTGTGCTCACCCTGAGGGTGCAGTGAGGTGCCCAGCACTAGGTCCACAGCACCGTCCATGGCTGAAAGAGGCCATGGTCCAGGTCCAAAGCAGTGTTAATGTGTGAGATTAGGTAGTTTCTGCAGGAACACCTTGGACATTTCTGTCTGTTTCAGGCAGGTGTAGCCCCCATGCACCACCACCACCACCCCCCCCCCCTCCCCCAGGGCTGAGGGCGGCAAACAGGGTCCCCCATCAAAAGATCCACAGTCTACCTCCCTGCAAAGGTGGCAGTAGAGGGGAACATCAACCCCAGTCCTGCTGAGGAACAGACACCCCAGAGGGCAGTCAATGCAGCTCTGTACACATCCATAACACAATAGCAGACAGACATTAGACCGGGATATGGTATGCTGCACCCCACCACTATCTGATATCCCCCTGGTGCAAGCCATCAGCCACTGCACCCTGCAAGCCACTCCATCACAACACATACCAGCTGCAAACAGTCTGCTAGTGCCCAGTGGAGATGCCTGCACCCAGAACTGGGATGTCAGCATACACAGCAAGCAGATACATCAGTGACTGGGCCCCAAAAGGAAACCCATATCTATCACATGAGAGAAATACTAGATAGCACTATGGGAGTGCCTAGCCATGCTGTGGTCACTGCACAGTCAGGGTGAGAGTGATCTCTCAGCAGGATATACTGAGGTCACCCTGTCTGTGTAGGTGGTGGCCGGGCACTACAATGTGCCTGTCACTGCCCTATGCCCTGTGCAGATACACCCTGGCCAGGCCACCCTGTCCGGCCTATACCCATGGTACCTTGCTCCTCATTATGCACATTGGCAGCCCAATACTGGCAACATTGCTGGCAGTGTGGGCTGTGGAAGGTGTTTGCAGCCACCACACACTGGATAGACAGACAGCCACCCCCACACCTATGCCAGCATTGTGCTACTATAGAGGTGGTCAGCAGCCATACCCACCACACCAGTCCTGGGCATAGTACAGGCATGGATATGGTACACAAGACTGTTGGGGGGTCACTCCCCAGGGTGGTGAACACTGTCAGAAACCAGACCTGCAGCACACACCGCAGACATCAGAATGATTGTTATGGTGGAGCTCAATGAGCAAAATGTGCTTAACGTAGGAATTGATATCTGCCAGTTATCATAGGAAACGTTTGATAGCTGTGTACCATATACCCAGGTGTAGGGTGGCATTGCTAAGGTATGCAACTGCTAGTATTGGGAGATACAGGCAGGGCCCAATGTCTTGCATCTCCAGGAGGCATTGGCCAATGGGGCCTGTGGGTGTGTGTGGCCCTGTTGGCTGCTGCTTTACGGCAGAGTTCCCCAACTCCAGTCCTGGTGTTCCAAACACTGTTCGGGTTTTCATGCTGTCCCTCATAAATATGCATGAGCTACATCTGCATACCATGGGGGTGGTGCATAGCTATGCAGCACAGGCATCTTTATTAGAGGCAGCATGAAACCGGAATGGTGTGGGGCCCTCCAGGACTGCATTTGCGGGACTCTGCTTTAGGTAATGTGCCTCTTTCTGGTGTCTGTGTTTGGTGTGGTAAAATATAGGCGTAGTAACCATGCGTATGTTCTCTGCAATAAAGGAGTGTCTTTACTATCACTGTTTAGTGGTGGGTAAAACTATGGGGACTGGGGTGGCAGGAGCCCCAGCTAGGATTTGAACCTGTGACCCTCTGGTCTTACAGGCACTGGCTTTGTCCGTTGCACCGCACTGTGGCCACAGAGACAGTGTAGTCCCTGGAGATAGGAAAACTGGCCTGACGAGTCAGAAACCCTGCTCTGCACAATTTTACTGTGGGCTCATTTACCTTGTATGGAGACAAAAATGCAAATAAACCTCAAACAGACCTCGAAAAAAGGGGCAAACACCCATAACCGAGCTGGGCAACAATGATATCATTGGGCAACAATGAAAAACACTCCCAGGAAAGCTCCAATAAAATGAAATGCTTTTTGAAAGGGTCTACGGAGCGTAGACCCTTCCAAACATCATTTATTTTTTTTGGAGCTTTCCTGGGAGTGTTTTTCATTGTTGCCCATTGCTATCACTGTTGCTCAGCAGGATTATACTTTCTACAATATTTCTTGTGGTCATTTTTAAAGTTTTATGTGAACTTTTGTTCTGTGCACATGTATGACACTGCTCACGTTTTGTAGGTTTCCCCGGTTTTGCTGTACATTGCTGACGGAAATGGTTTCTCTTCCCTGTAATATGCCTTTAACGGCAGGTTTTCATTCCCGTTGGAATTGAGCTCAGAAATTCAGCGCGTTAGTGAGAGGGGAGCCTCTCCCCGCCCACTCTCCGCCCATTGACCCCCTTCTCTCCGCCCACTCTCCACCTTCTGCGCTGTTTTAACGCGCCACGGGGCTTTACGATCGTTACGTGCGGTTAACGCACGTAGTATGACGTTAACGGTCGTTGGCGCGTGATTACACGCGTTATACTGCACTTACGATCGTTAATGTCATACAACGCGCGTTATTCAAGTTTACCGCACTTTAGTAAACATACCCCTAAGTCTTCTAATCTTAGAAGCACCCCATCTAACTGGTCATTCAGCTTAGCAATGGAACTCTCATGTTTTTAACGTCTGCTTGCAAGGCCTGAACCTCACCTAATATATGCTTTTTGAGTCAGTCTCCCCATCACCTAACTAAGTGCCATCTTGTCCTCCTCCAAAGCTGCATATACTCCTGGCTCACCCACTTTGTGATAATAGTCAATTATTTGGCCTGATTGTTCAGTTGTAATATGCATTCTTCTGATTGCCATTGTGCAAGTACTCTTCTTTCCAAAACAGTGAGTCAAAATTATTTTTTATTAAGAATTTTGAAATATACATTTCACATCCAATCAAGGAAAACCCAAAAGAAAAACTTTAGAATACACAAAATATCTCAAAGAAAAATATCCCAATGGTATAGCCCACATTATGAGGGAGTAACAGCATCAATATATACACAAAACAACCAAACATCAAATAAAAAAGGCTAAAGAAAAGCCATATACAATGGGGGTCTATATAGAAATAAACTCTTAATCCTCCAGACCTTATTTCTTTTTATCTAACAGAAATTTCTCTAAATGACATACATCTTGAAAAACAAACGTTTCCTCCTGCAACGTAATGATACATTTGCAGGGGAATCATAGATAAAAAGTTGCTCTGAATGCTATAACTTGAGACTTCAAAGTTAGAAATTGCTTCCTATGATGCTGGGTGCTCCTGGAAACATCCAGGAACACACTCAGCTTTTGTCCACAGAACAAAAAATATTTATTTTTAAAGTAAGTTTTAAGAATCTTTTCTTTCTGAATCTCAGACATGAAAGTGAACAACAATGTGGCCCTCCTCGAAATAGTGTCTTGAGTCTTCAAGAAAAGCAGTCAAATCCTGACTCTCACTAGGACGCTAAGCATCCAATTCACCCTCAACTGGGTTTTTAATAGGTGACTTACTGGGAATATAATATGCATTTGACACCAATATATCTCCAGAAAGTTTCAAAACCTCAGCAAATTACTTTTTTAAAAGTATTTCAGCAGATAAATGAGTACAGGGAAAATTAAGAAAATGTAAGTTCCTTGCACGTAGAGAATTCTCAAATGCCTCCAGCTTATGATGCATAAAAATAGAGGGCCCTATATTCAACTCCACCCACTCCCAAACCCTGGATATTCACTTCTGCAGCAATAGAAGTAAATATCCGGGACTCGCCACGCTGCCCGGAAGCTGCCAAGGCTAACTGTGCAGCATCGATATTGCACGATGCACGGTTAGCCTCAGCGCTTATATGATAGTTGAGGGTTTTTCTCGCCTATCTTATAGGTGCCGAGTGCTAACTGTGCAGCTTCCAATATCAGTACTGCATGGTTAGCGCTGGTCTTCACTTCCACTCTGCCCCTGAACGCTCCAGCACCCTCTGATGCTAGCCGGCTAGCATCGGGGCACGTAGGGGACAGTCAGGGATATTCAACAGCACTACCCATCTATATGCCGTCGAATATCCGGTTAGCAGGCATTTATACAATTAACTGGTTGTTAACCATGTAAAAGCCTTTTGAATATCGGGCCCAGAATCTTTAATAAAAGGCACATTCATTTGCTGTGAGGTCTGTGCCTGAGAATCCACCCTCTGCAGAGACTTATTCAATAATATTTTAGTGTCTACAACTGCAATTTCTTCACAGTATCCTGGTAAAAAGAACACAAAGAGGAAACAGTTGAACCTATTTTAGAGTCAATATGAATCCTTCATATTACCTAATCAGTTGAAATTGTAGAGGATAGCATGGAAGCTCCCTTAGGGTCCCATAAAGGGACTGCCTTAGGAAGGACCCTCAGAAAGAAGGAATGCTGTTAATTTGTAGTGTGAAAAGTCACAAGATGAGGTGAAAGGGCGTGCGCATGCTTATGAATTTTGGGTTGTTAGAGGTAAGAAAATGTATCCTCACCATTTAGATTTATTCAATACCCCCTCCCCCCTCTGGGGCAATGGATTGAAAGAATGAGTGAGTGCATACAGATAGAGAGAATGAATGTGACTATAAAAGAACACCCTTTTCCCAAAGAATAGTGAAACATAAGATCTGGTGCAAGAGATAAGGGTATTGGGCCACTTGGCAATAGTGATCATAGCATGATCGCATTTGATTTAATAAATGGAGGAAGGACGGTAAGGAAATCCACCGTACTACCTTTTACCTTTCAAAAGGGAGACTATGATAAAATGATGAAAATAGTTAAGAAAAAACTAAAAGGAGCAGTTGCAAAGGTTAAAGATTTACATCAAGCATGAGTGTTGTTTAGAAATACTATCTTGGAAGCCCAGACCAGAGGTATTCCACACTTTTTAAGAAAAGTGGAAGGAAGTCAAAAAAACCGCCAACATGGTTTAAAGGTGAGGTCACAGAGGCTGTTATTGCCAAAAAAGCATCTTTCAGGAAATGGAAAAAGGATCCAAATGACGAAAACTGGAAACAACATAAGCACTGGCAAATTAGATGCAAGGCATTGATAAGACAGGCAAAGAGAGAATTTGAGAAGAAGCTTGTTGTGGAAGTAAAAACGTGTCATAAAGATTTTTTCAAGCACATTCATAGCAAAAAACCTGTGAGAGTCAGTTGGGCCATTAGGTGATAAAGGCGTAAAAGGGGCACTAAGAGGGGACAAGGCCATAGTAGAGAGACTGAATGAATTCAGTCTTTACTGAGGAAGATGTAGGGTTGTTACCCATAACTGAAATGGTATTTAAAGGTGATGCCACAGAAGAATTGAAAGAAATATCGATACAGCGGGAAGATGTATTGTAACTATTTGATAAACTGAAGAGTAGCAAATCACCTGGACCAGATGGTATACATCCAAGGGTGTTGAAAGAACTGAACTATGAGATTGCAGACCTTCTATTAGTAATCTGTGAACTATCATTAAAATCATCTGTAATTCCTGAATATTGGAGGATGGCCAATGTAACACCATTTTTTAAAAAGGGTTCCAGGGGTGATCTAGGAAACTACAGACCGGTGAGCCTGATGTCAGTACCAGGAAAAATGGTAGAAACCATTTTAAAGAACAAAATTACTGAAAAAGTAGATAGTCATGGCTTAATGGGAGACAGCCAACATGGCTTTAGCCAAAGAAGGTCTTGTTTTATTAATCTGTTATGTTTTATTGAAGGTGTGGAATAAACAGGTAGACAAAGGTGAGTCAGTTGATATAGTGTATCTAGATTTTCAGAAAGTCTTTTACAAAGTCCCTCATGAGAGACTCTTGGCGAAATTAAAAAGTCATGGGATAGGAGGCAGTATACTATTTTAGACCAGGAACTGATTAAAAGATAGAAAGCAGAGGGTAGGGCTAACTGTCCAATTTTCCCAATGGAGAAAAGTGAATAGTTCAGTACCTCAAGGATCTGTGCTGGGTCTGCTGCTTTTTAACATATTCGTAAATGACCTGTAAATGGGATTAATGAGTAATGCAATCAAATTTGCAGATGACACAAAATTATTCGAAGTTGTTAAAACCCATGAGGATTGTGAAAAATTGCAAGAGGATCTTGATAAATTGGAAGACTGGATGTTCAAAAGGCAGATGATTTTTTTATTTATTTATTTATACCAATTTCAAATATTACACTCCAATCCAAAAGTGACAGGAAACATAGTAAGGACAAAAGGAAAATACACAACAGAACCCTGTTGATATAAATTTAACATATTTTACCCTACAATAAAATGAAAAAAGGGATCCATGTATAGGAAAACAAAGTTCAAAAAGTATATATAATACAAAAAGAAACAACCCTGAGCACATAGCCCTCAGCTAAACCTCTCCCAGTGGGTCTACAATGATTCCTGATTTTCACGAAGCTGGACATTTATCTCCTCTCTAGCCACTAGAAAATCTTTTAGTTACCTAGACTCATAAAACGCAAAATTCTTTCCATCACAATCATACAAACACAAGGAAATCGTAACATGAAGCTAAGACTCAAGGCCAACACCCTGGTGCTGCTTCTGAGTAAATCTAGACAAATCAGGAAATATACAGATTTTAGAACCTAGAAACAACTTATTCATTGAACGGAAATACAATTTAAACACAGTATTGCGGTGAAACTCTAACGCAAAGGTAAGCACTAAAGTGGCTCTCTGAGTAACCACCTCCAGAGAGGACTCCAAAAACTCCATGAGGTTTAGACCTCCAGAGTCCTCCTGACCACCTGAAGCACTTAAGCCTCCTGGGGCCAGGTATTGGACCCTAAGAAGAGGGGGAAGAGAGCTAGAGTCCATACCCAAGATCTCAATCAGATATTTTTTTACCATATCTATAGCAGATATAAGAGGTGATATGGAAAAGTTCAGCAGGCGTAGATTAAGTCGGACCTGATTTTCCAAGTACTCCATATGCCTGCCAAGAATACTCTGATCCTTAACCAGAGCTTCCCCCAAAGTCATGGCAGATGAAATTTAATGTGGACAAGTGCAAAGTTATGCACCTAGGAAAGAACAACCCAAACTACGGATACACGATGCAGGGTTCCACATTAGGAAAAACCACCCAGGAAAAAGATTAAGGCGTGATCATGGATAACATGTTGAAACCCTCTGCCCAGTGTGCAGCAGCGGCCAAGAAAGCAAATAGAATGCTAAGAATCATAAGGAAAGGAATGGAGAATAAAACAAAGGATATTATAATGCCTCTGTATTGTTCCATGGTGTGACCATACCTTGAATATTGTGTGAAATTCTGGTCACCATATCTTAAAAAGGATAGAGCATTATTAGAAAAGGTACAGAGAAGAGCCACCAAAATGGTAAAGGGGATGGAAGAATACGGCTATGAAGAGAGGCTAAAAAGGTTAGGGATCTTCAATCTGGAAAAGAGACGGCTGAGGGGAGATATGATATAAATTAATGAATGGAGTGGAACGGGTAAACATAGATCGATTGTTTATGCCATCAAAATATAGAAAGACTAGGGGACATGCAATGAAGCTACAGTGTAACCTATTTAAGACTAACAAGAGAAATGATTTTTCACTCAATCTCTCACTTGGTTTGCAGCTTGTCGTGCTGTGAGGGCTTGCATGCATCAGTGATGCTGAGAGCTAAACTATCGGTAGTTTAACTACTGGCAGGGTCTCCCAAGATGGACAGGTCTCAGCTGAGGTGCCAGACCAAGACAAACCACCCATCTGGGCAGCAGCAGAATGGGATAGTGTTGACGGCGGAGGATCACATTTTTGTGACAATGGCAACAACACCAAACTTAAACTGCACGGAAGAAAGGCCCGGCAATCTACTTCTGTATCTTGCCATGAAAACCCAATGGATAGTTACAACAAAACAAATTGTGCTATGGTGCTGGAAGATGAGACCCCCAGGTCGGAAGGCACTCAACTAGCTACTGGGGAAGAGCTGAAGACTTTTCAGAGTAAAGCCAGCATTTATGATGTGGTTGGATCAAAGCCCTCAGGACGTCTGACTGCTGATGTAGCTGCACATGAAATGAGAGTCAGAAGCTGTAAAGATGTCTTACGAATTGGAACATGGAACATACGAAGCATGAAGCAAGGGAAGTTGGAGGTGGTCATGAATGAAATGGAACGTGTACAACTTGATCTGTTGGGTGTCAGCGAACTGAAATGGACTGGCATCGGGCACTTTGCATCAGATGATCACATGGTCTACTATGCTGGAAATGAAAGACAAAGAAGAAATGGAGTTGCATTTATAATAAAGAAGAAACTTGCAAGAACTGTAATGAAATACAATGCAGTCAGCTAACGCTTAATCTCTATTCGTCTACGAGGATTGCCTATCAACACAACTATAATTCAAGTATATGCCCCAACAACAGCTGCAGAAGAGAATGAAATTGAAGAGTTCTATGAACAAGTACAAGCTGAAATTGACAGAACATGAAACAGGATATCCTGTTAGTCATGGGTGACTGGAACGCAAAAGTTGGCAACAAAGAAGAAGGCAAAGTAGTTGGAAAATATGGACTTGGCAACAGAAATGAAGCCAGAGAAAGACTGATAGAATTCTGCAAGACTAATGATCTATTCATCTCAAACACCTTCTTCCAGCAACACAAGCGGCGACTATACACATGGACTTCACCCAATGGATTGTATAAAAATCAAATTGACTACATCTTTGGAAGTCAACGATGGAAAATTTCTATAACATCAACAAAGACAAAACCTGGAGCTGACTGTGGTACAGATCATCAACTACTAGTATGCAAACTCAAGCTAAAGTTGAAAAAGAGTAAACCACTCATGAATGCAGAAAAATATGACCTTGAGAATATGCCACTGGAATTTAAAGACTGCCTGCAAAATCGATTTGCTGCTTTAGATACAAATGACAGAGCTCCGGAAGAGTTATGGAATGACATCAAGAAGGTTGTGTTGGAAGAAAGCGAGAAGTCTCTACAAAAGGTGAAAAAGCAAAAGCGGCCAAAATGGATGACGGAAGAAACTCTGAAAATTGCCCAGAAATGCAGAGAAGCTAAAGCCAGAGGAGAAAGAAAGACAATCACAGAACTCAACAGAGATTTCCAACGTGCAGCAAGACAGGACAAGGAAAAGTACTACAATGACACTTGCAAGGAAATAGAAGCAGAAACTATTAGAGGAAGAACAAGATCGGCTTTCCTAAAGCTACGAGAGTTAAAGAAAAAGTTCCAGCCTCGAATTGGAATGTTACAAGATGCTCAAGGTTCTATGTTGAATGATGCTGAGAAGATCAAGAAAAGGTGGAAGGAATATACAGAGTTTTTATATGATAAAGATCAAGTGGACCAACAGCCGTTTCAACCTGTACCTTATGATCGGGAACCATTGGTGATGAAAGAAGAAGTTGAAGCAGCATTGAAAGCCTTATCAAAGAACAAAGCACCAGGCATTGATAGCATTCCTATAGAAGTATTGCAGCAATCTGATGCAGCTGTTACCATACTTACAAGGCTCTGCCAAGAAATATGGAAGACAACATCATGGCCAACTGACTGGAAAAGATCTGTATTTATACCAATACTAAAGAAAGGTGATCCAACTGACTGTGGAAATTATCGAACAATCGCTCTGATCCCACATGCCAGCAAGATTCTACTGAAGATTATTCAAAAGAGACTACAACCATACCTGGAACAAGAACTACCTGAAGTGCAAGCAGGGTTCAGGAAAGGGCGAGGAACGAGAGACATCATTGCGGATGTGAGATGGATCCTTGAAAAGACTAAAGAATACCAAAAGGATATCTATTTGTGCTTTATCGACTATAGCAAGGCTTTTGACTGTGTAAACCATGAGAAACTCTGGGCCACATTAAGAAGCATGGGTATACCAGAACACCTGATCGTTCTCTTGTGCAATCTGTACATTGATCAAGAAGCAACAGTTCGAACAGAACAAGGAGAAACAGAATGGTTAAAAATAAGCAAAGGTGTAAGACAAGGCTGCATACTTTCCCCCTACCTGTTTAATTTATATGCAGAACAAATCATCAGAGAAGCAGGATTGTATGAAGACAACAGAGGTGTGAAGATTGGTGGAAGACTCATCAACAACCTTCGCTATGCTGATGATACTACATTACTGGCTGAAAGTGAAGATGATCTGAAACATTTGCTTCTCACAATCAAAGAACATAGTCTCAAAATGGGCCTGCACCTTAATGTAAAGAAGACAAAGATCATGACAACTGGCATAATGAACAGGTTCATCGTTGAAGGAGAAGAAATTGAAATTGTGAACAACTTTAACCTACTTGGATCAACTATCAATAAAGAAGCAACAAGCAGTCAAGAAATCAAACGACGCATTGCTCTTGGCAGAATGGCTATGAAAGACCTAGATAAGATTCTCAAGAGCAGAGATGTCTCTCTCCATACAAAGATTCGACTTGTTCAAGCCATGGTATTTTCAATAACATCATATGGATGTGAAAGCTGGACAGTGAAAAAGACAGACAGGAAGAAAATTGATGCCTTTGAATTATGGTGCTGGCGGCGAATACTGTGTATACCATGGACTGCCCGAAGAACAAACCAGTCGGTACTAGAGGAGATCAAACCTAAGCTTTCTTTAGAAGCTCAGATGACAAGACTTTGACTTTCATACTTTGGACACATCATGCGAAGAGAGAGATCATTAGAGAAAGACATCATGCTTGGCAAGATAGAAGGTCAACGCAAAAGAGGAAGGCCAGCAATGAGATGGATCGATACAATAACAGCAAATATGGGTACCAGTCTGTCAACAAAGAGCCGCTGACTGAAGACCAAACACAATTTAGGATAGCTATCCAGAGGGCCGCCATGAGTCGACTCCAACTTGACGGCACTTAACAACAACATGTAATCAAACTCTGGAATTTGTTACCAGAGGATGTAATAAAATCTGTTAGTGTAGCTGGGTTTAAAAAAGATTTGGACACGTTCCTGGAGGAAAGATCCATAAACCATTATTAAAGGGGATTTGGGAAATCCACTGCTTGCCCCAATACAAGCATTGTGGAACCTGTGTCTTTTGGAGCAACTGCTAGGTACTTGAGACCTAGATTGATCACTGTTGGAAACAGGATTCTGGGTTTGATGCACCCAGTATGGCATATCTTATGTTCTTAAGAATGCCCATATCAGATCCCAACCAAGATCTCCCCTCCAATTTACCATTAGGAGAGTCACTACAAATGGCAGTGGATGACATGAGGGGCTGAGGAGGAGTAGGAGGAGTTCTGTCTGCTGATCTTAAAGAAGCTCTTTCTAAGGAGGTTTGAACCACAGGCATTGCCACAACGTGTTTATCTATTGGAGCAACAGACTTCAGAGATGGTAAAACTGAAGACTGTTGCTTCAGGAAACCATTATTTTTCCTCTTCACCATCAGGGTCACTCACCTTGATAGTGAAGGGCAAAGGGCCACATTTCCACCAATCTATTGAAATTGCTATAACTCTGTTGGTGCTCCAAAGGGGCTTAGCCTGCCCTTTCGGACACTCCCTGCAGCTACAATTTTATTTATGGACCTTCCGGTCCTACTGCTGACATTCCATGACACCAGCAAAGATGAAAACAGCCGGGGTCCTCTCCAGTCGGGCTGATGGCACGGGCCCTTCAATGCACTCCAACCTTAAGATGCCAACTCCCTGCTGAATTTGTAGCTGCGATGTACTTTATGGACCCTCAGGTCTTAATGCTGATGTCACCAGGGAATGCTTCCAATGTGTCTGCACAATTTCCACAACATCAGAAACCAATCCTTTCCACTTCTCCAGTCTTTTAGCACTCTTATTCTTACACTTTTCCCAGAGTCTCCAAACACCTCTTGGTCAGCAAAGGGAAACATATCCCCCAACTGAAATGTTTCCACTTCCTCAATGGAATAGTCTTTTGCTCTAGTGTACACCCAACCCTTTTTGGGAATCAAAACCTCCTCCATCCCACCTCAGTCTCTTCCTAATATCAGTGGGAAGGGCAGTCTCTTGATGACTGCCAGTTTTAGGGATTGGGTCCTTCCCTCCCAAGTCATCCCAGTCTCATAGGTGAGTTCCCTCTCTATATCACCACGAACGCAACAAATATTTACCACCCCCACTGAAGATCCCTTCCTTACTCCCAATTCCTAGCCTCTTAGCAAGGGGCCTGGATATTAATGATGGTTGCCACCTGTGTCTAGCATGGCTACTAGATCCATCCCATCTACCCGCACCCTTCTTTTCAGGGTCTGATCCAGTTTTGTGATCTGGGGAAAGATGTTTGAGGTTTTTTCTTTTATTTTTATCATATGAATTTCTGGGCACATATAGGCACATTTTTTCCTTCTTAGAAAGAAGAACTACAATTTCCAAAATCCTTTGTGATGTGAATTATACAAACAGCAGTCTAAACCCATGCAGGAGGGCAAGGGAAGGAGGGGGTGTTTGCTTGGCAGATATTACATTTCTGAACCTATTGCACTTGGTCTACTTTCTTCCATTTCCCAGATGCATAAAAATAAATGTTCACAACATCGCAATTGAAGCACTTTATCTCTCTGTCCAGGCCTAACAATTAATCTATTTGCTGCGACATGCTTGTTTATGGTTTCTACATTACTCTATGCAAGCGAAATGTATGGATCTTTTACTGAGAAATGACCTGTAAGGCCATTCATTTACAGAAATATATTGAATGAGATTGCTTCAGTATGCAGAATATATCCTCTTTGTATTGACCTCTATTGAAAAATTCAGTGACATCTCTAGATTTTTGGGCAACCACAATTTCACTTTCATTCCTAACCTGAAATTATAAACATTTATGTCCAATCACACAGTTCCCACAGCACCTCATCATGAAGAGACACCTCTGGCTGTAATTCACATTGTAAAAATCAAATATCCAAGCTTATGAGTCATGTGGTATGAATTTGGTTGCTTAATGAAGAGATATAATTTTCTTCTCTATATTTCAATCTGTTTATCATTATTATACTTTACTGTAGATATTATCACATAAATAAGATATTTTTTAAGTGCTTTCAAGTCAATACTGACTCAGCATCCCCTGGGCTTTCTTGGCAAGGTATTTATTTATTTATTTTATTTTATTTAACATTTTTATATACCGTTTTTCTCCAATTCAAAATGGTTTACAGAGAACAAAAGTAACAGTGTGGGTACAGCTCTTTTACATGGAACAAAAACAGTGATTGAACATTTAGCAATTGAACAGAACTATTTATATTAAGGTATGGAGGTGGGGAGGGGTATGTGGTAAAGGGATGGGGTGGGGTGAGGGGGAGATAGGGGTAGAGGGGATATCGTGTTTAAGGGGGGAGTGGATAGAATTCTAAAAAGAGGAAGGTTTTAGCAATTTTTTGGAATTCTGAGTGTTCGTTGCAGCCTCTTAGACTGGGGGGAGGGCGTTCCATATAGAGGGGGCATAGAGGGAGAAGGCACGATTGCATGTTGATTGTGTACATTTTTTCTTTTGTGCTGGGATGCTTAGGATATTTACTGTGTTGGACCTACATGGTCTATTAGAGTTTAATTTTGGAAGGAGTGAATGTAAGCATGAAACAAATTTGTTGTGTAGGACTTTGTGGATCAATGTGATGATTTTGAATTTTATCCTGGCTTGTATGGGAAGCCAGTGAAGGTCCCTTAGGATGGGGCTGATGTGTGCCTGTTGTGGTGAGGGTGTTATTAGACGTGCCAGGGTATTTTGAGCCATCTGGAGGGGGTGGAAGGGGTGTTTTGGGAGACCATGGTATATAAGATTACAGTAGTCGAGGGTTGAGGTTGTAAGGGCCTGGCAGATGGTTCAAAAGGAGTCTGGGTTTAGTAATGGATGGATGTTCCTTAGTGTTTGTATTTTGAAGTAGTTGGTTGTTCTTTTTATCTGTTCCTGAAATGTAAGAAGGTATGACTGGAAGTAGATTGCCAGGCCTTTCTTCTGAGGCAGTGGAGGGTAAAGTGACTTGCCCAAGGTCACAAGGAGTGGCCAGTGTGAGTTGAACCACTGATTTCTTGGGTATGAGGCTGCTGCTCTAACCACTAGGCTACTCCTCCCCTAGATAAGCTAATACTGAGACACAATCATGATTAGTATGTTCTAGAAAGCCCCCGGTCCTAAAAGTATGCTGTGCAAGTGTGAGAAAAGGTAGAGATGCGATAGCAGGTGGAAGGAGCTACTGAAGCATTGGAAAGGTAAACAAGCACATATCAACAAGGCTCTCACGCTTGAGGAAAGAGAGGGCCTCATATTATGACTCCTTCTTCTAGAACAGAGGTCTCCAAATCCAGGCCCTGGAGGACCACAAACCATTCAGGTTTTCAGGATATGCAGTGCATGCAAATATATCTCATGCATATTCATTAATCAAAAATAAACTACACCCCACACTCACAGACCAAAACACTTCCCACAATAAACTCAAAACAAATTATTTTATATAAATTTAAACCACCCATACCACAGACTCAATCAAAAATACTTATACTAAAAAAACACTGGTAAATGGAAAAAATATAACAAACATAGTAAGGGTAGGAGAAAAAGCCTCGGGTTAATCTGTCATTCTTCTATGTGGCTACTCAAAGCCATAGAAGAGAAAGGCAGCTCCGCATCACATATTTAAAAAACGCCTCCCAACGTAAACACAATATACAATAATTTTTAAAATACTGCACTAACTCTGTTTAGATTGAACTTGAACAGCAGGAGAGACACCCAAGGCACATTGGCAGCAACAATCGCTCAAATAATAGTGTGACACCAGCAATGCTGGAGAATAAACAAGAGCTGTTATAGGAAACATCACAGACCAACAAAATAAGTACCTGTGGAGGAAAAGAAGGGAAACAATCAAAAACATTTTAATCGCAGCTCAAAAACTTGCCCTGTGTAGGGCTGATTGAGAGGAGTAAGTAGTTATGGTAGCTGTTGAGAGTATGTTCTGATGTTGCTTTCTTCTTAATCGAGCATCTGGAACTCTTTTAACTAAGGGGTATGTTTACTAAACCCTCTTAACGTGCGCGCCGCGTTAGTCTGCAGGATGCCATAAAAGGAGTGGGCGGTCCGGTCAAAAATTAGCAAAACGGGATTAGCGCACGCTGCGCTGCGCGCTCTTGTGTGCCGCACACATTAGCGCATGAGGAACGCGCGCAGGAAGCATAAGCAGGCACGCTGATGTGCAAACAGAGGGACAGGGCTGCAGTACAATGGTAAAGACACTGACAGATGGTGCAGGGGTCATGGGTTCAATGAATAAGGCTGGTTCAATGAATAAGGCTGGTTGAGGCACTACCATTTATGTGTAATATAACATTATGAGGCTTTTTAATTTTATTTTAATTACTGCTGCTAGCAAACGCACTCTCAAAGCACTGTAACATAAGGTGCTGCATAAGGCACCCCATAAGGTACCCCAGAGGGCACATTTTAAAGTGCACTGTCCGCCACAGCACCCTACAATGTTGCTTAAAGGGTGGCCTATAGGGCGCCATATAGGGTGCCCTATGAGGCACAGCAAGGTCATAGCACTGTTTTTGATGGCAGTACTGTGCATTTAAACGCATGAAAATCTTAAGTAGGTGCGCTGACATACAAGTAGGGACAGCAGTGTAGCACAATGGTTAAGGCACTGACTGTTGATACAGGAGTCATGAGTTTGATCCCCAGTGTACCTACTATGTAAGGCTGGCTGAGGCATCAGCTTTGACATGTAAGTATTGTTTCCTGCAGCACTTTATTTGTATTTTATTAATTGCTGCCAGCAAACACACCCTCATGTGCCGTAACCTAAGGTGCTGCATAAGGCACCCTATAAGGCACTCCATAGGGCACATTATAAAGTGCACTATCTGCCACGGCACCCTATAATGTCCCCTATAGGGCACCCTATCAGTCGCTCCATAGGATACTGTATAGTGCACCTTATATGGACGGTAACCATAAGGTGCCCTATAGGGCGCCCTATACAGAGCCCTCTGAGGCACCTTATGGGTACAGTACGCTGAGGGTGTTTTTGCTGGTATCACTAATATACATTAAAAATAGACAATGCTTTGGACAGCCCTATCAAATAACCCCACTGTGGGTTTGAACCCATGACCTCTGGCTCCACTGGCAGTGAAGTAACCAGTGGGCTACAGCTCTATAGCTGCTAGCAAACCCCTGGCTGGCTGCAGAAGGACTGCAAGTCACCACACAAACAGTCTGCTGTGGTCACCAGGATAGGGTTAACCCACCCATACCCATGATGCACTGCACATGCAAATCAGCAGTCTACAGATGATCACAAGATGGGGTATGCACCCCCACAGCACCTCGGCCTGGTAGGGGGAACTGACCGTGTGTGGTACTGGCACAGAGTAGCTACACACCATCACATTGTGCAGGTACTGCACTCACCCTGAGGATGAGGTAGGGTGCCCAGCACCAGGTCCACAGCAGAGATAGGCCATGCTGCAGGTCCCCAGCAATTGTAATGTGTGAGATAGGTAGCTTCTGCAGACACACCTTGGACATATCTGTATGTCTCAGTCAGGTGTAGCCCCTATGGACCCCTAGGAGGATTATGTACCACCACCCTCCTCCTCCTCCTCCAGGGCTGAGGGTGGTAAACAGGGTCTCCCACCAACAGATCCACATTCTACCTCCCTGCAATGGTGGCAGTAGAGGGGACCATCAACCCCAGTCCTGCTGGGGAACACACACTCTACAGGGCAGTCAATGCAGCTCTGTACACATCCATAATGCAATAGCAGACAGACATTAGGCCTGGATATGCTAAGCTGCACCCAACCACTAGCTGATATTCTCCTGCAGCAAGCCTTCAGCCGCTGCACCCTGCAAGACGCTCCATCAAGACACATACCAACTGCAGTCTGCTAGCTAGTCCATAGTGCATGTTCTTGGTGGAAATGTGTGCACACAGAAATGGGACGTCAGCATACACAACAAGCAGATAAGTCAGTGACTGTGCCCCAAAAGGAAACGCATAAATATCACATGAGAAAAATACTGTATAGCACTATGGGGGTGCCTAGCCATGCTGTGGTCACTGCACAGTCAGAGTGAGAGTGATCTCCCAGCAGGACATGCTGTGGCCACCCTGTCTGTGCAGGTGGTGGCCGGGCACTACAATGTCCCAGCCAGTGCCCTATGCCCTGTGCAGATGCATCCTGGCCAGGCCACCCTGTCCGGGCTATACCCATGGTACCTTGCTCCTCATTATGCACATTGGCAGGCCAATACTGGCAACAGTGCTGGCAGTGTGGGCTGTGGAGGGTGTTTGCAGCCACCACACACTGAATAGACAGACACACACTCCCACACCTATGCGAGCATTGTGCTACTATAGAGGAGTTTAGCAGCCCTGGCCACCACACCAGTCCTGGGCACAGTGCAGGCATGGATATGGTACACAATACTGTTGGGGGTCACTCCCCAGGGTGGTAAACACTGTCAGAGACCAGACCTGAAGCACACTCCACAGACATCAGAAAGGTTGCTATGATGGAGTTCAATCAGCAAACTGTGCTTAACGTAGGAATTGCTATATGCCAGTAATCATAGCAAACATTTGATAGCTGTGTACCGTATTCCCAGGTGTAGGGTGGCATTGCTAAGGTATGCAAGTGCTAGTATTGGGAGATGCACGCAGGGCCCAATGCCCTGCCTCTCCAGGAGGCATTGGCTAATGGAGCCTGTGGGTGTGGGTGTGTCTGCCCCTTTTGGCTGCTGCTTTACGGCAGAGGTTCCCAACTCCAGTCCTGGTGTGCCAAACACTGTTCGGGTTTTTCATGCTGTCCCTCATGAATATGCATGAGATACATCTGCATACCATGGGGGTGGTGCATAGATATGCAGTACAGGCATCTTTATTAGAGGCAGCATGGAACCTGAATGGTGTTTGGCCCTCCAGGACTGCATTTGGGAGACTGCTCTAGGTAATGCGCATGTTTATGGTGTCTTTGCTCTGTAGGGTAAAATATAGGTGTTTTGGGCATGTTTACGTCATCTGCAATAAACGTTCTGTCTGTATTAGCACGTTGTAGTACTGGGTAAAATATGGGGACTGGGTTGGCAGGCACCATAGCTTGGACTTGAACCTGTGACCTTCTGCCTCCAAACACACTGGTTGTGTGCACTGCACTACTGTGTTGCCACAGAAACAGTGCATTCCCTGGTGCTACCATAACTGTTTGTCCGGCAGGGCCTGTCTGTTCCAGTGCATGGCACCCACCTACACAGGGCTAGGCCATGGTCTGCTCTGGGCAGCTGCCACTGCCCCCTCCACCACCAGTACCCCTCCGCCACCATGCTGACATGGCCTTATATTGGGGACAGCATAAAACCTGAATGATTTGTGGCCCTCCAGGACTGCATTTGGGGGACTCTGCTCTAGGTAATGCGCATGTTTCTGGTGTCTGTGCTCGGTGGGGTAAAATATAGGCGTTTGAACCATGCGTATGTTCTCTGCAATAAAGGTTTGTCCTTACTATCATGGTTTAGTAGTGGGTAAAATATGGGGACTGGATTGGCAGTAGCCCCAGCTGGGACTTGAACTTGTGACCTTCTGCTCCGGAACACACTGGCTGTGTTCACTGCACCACACTGTGCTCACAGAGACAGTGCAGTCCCTGGAGATACCATGGTTGTTTGTCAGACAGAGCCTGTCTGTTGCAGTGCATGGCACCCACCTACACAGGGCTAGGCCATGGTCTGCTCCGGGCAGCTGCCACTGCCCCCCTCCACCACCAGTACCCCTCTGCCACCATGCTGACATGCCCTTCTGCTGGTGGTGTGCAGTCTCAAGCCATCCAGTGTGCAGGTAGGCGGCTGCCTATGGTGCGTGTTCTGGGGTAGGGGTGCCTGCATAAGCATCCACGCTTCCCCCCAACACCGCCTGCCAATGTTCTGTGCCCTTGGGGGTACCTGCTGGGTACTATCCCCTGTGACATTGTGATAAACACTCTCATGCCCATGTTTGACCCTCATCAGTTGCTGTCTGGCTGCTGTTCAGTTTCAGCATTCCTAAGTGCCACCTAGGCATCTGCCTAGTCCACACTGTGCCCCAGCTGCACCACAGCATGTGCCGCCTGCAGCCCTCTGTATCCCCTTTCCCAGCATCTGTCCAGTTGCCCATTCCGACATGCCCGCCCTGCTGTTGTGGAACATGTGCATGCCATAGGTAACCTGTCCAATGGAGAGGGAAACCCTGATCAGTGCTATTTCACTGTGGGATCATTCACCTTGTATGGGGACGGAGCATAGACCCTTCCAAAATTCATATTTATTTTTTGGTGCTTTCTTGGGAGTGTTTTTTGATGTTTCCCATTACTATCACTATTGCCCAACTTGATTATGATTTTCTTCTAATTTGTTGGGGTCATTTTCAATGTTTATTTGCACTTTTGTTCCGTGCACATGTATCACACTTATCACTTTTTTGTAGGTTTCCCTGGTTTTGCTGTACATTGCTGACAGAAATGGTTTCTTTTCCATATAAATCAGCTCTAACGCGAGGTTTTCACTTGCGTTATTTTTGGCCTCAAATTTCACATCGTTAGTGTGTGGGGAGCCTCTCCCCTCCCACTCTCCAGCCATTGACCCCTTCTCTCCGCCCCTGGGGAGCCTTCCTTCGCCCTCCGGGAGCCTTTCCACGCCTTCAGTGCTCGTTTGCGCCACTGCGCGCGTGAGCGTGCATTTTTGCCCCATAAAGCGCCCCAGATTTGTGTTCAAGTGGGGAGTCAGGGGAGAGACGCGCAGAGGGAGGTGTGGGTGTGGGCCTTGTGCCTACCCAGTCGGTTCCTGCCTCAGCAGCGGGTGGATTGCAGGTCTTGTTAGTTGAAGAGTATATCTCTGTTCCTGTTTCTGTTTCAGCACAGGGAGTCCCAGAAGTGGTGACCCTGAAGAATATCTGGGCTGCGATTATGCAACTTCGAGAAGAACTGGTTCCGAAGATTAATAGCTTGGTGACTCAGGTTTCTAGTAATACTGATAGTATTCGGGAGAATGTTGAAAATATTTCTTTGCTTCGGACTGAGATTTCAGATGTTTGTGCAAACAATGTGATTTTGGAGAGAGACATGGAGTGCCTTAGGAAGAATGTTGCCCCAATGCGGTTTAAGTTGGAGATGTTGGAGAATGCGATTCGAGCTACGAATATTCGCATGATTAATTTTCCTAAAGTAGAGTTGGTTTCTCCTAGGGATATGTTCCGTTCTTATTTAGTAGAGAATTTAAGTATCCCTCCTGAGTCCCATCCCCCCATTGTTAAAGTGTATTATCTTCCTACTGGGAAAAGAGTAGTGGGAGGTGGGGTGGTTCCAGAGGTGGTTAGTGCTGATGTCCTAAATGTAACTGAAATGCTGGAATCTTCTCAGGAGCAACATGTAGTTCCATCTACTTTATTGATCACGTTAGCTTTGTTGTCTGATAAAGAATGGCTTATGAGGATGTTTTTTAAAAAACGGCATATGTTGTTTAAAGGTTTAAAGGTTTCTATGTTTCCAGATATATCTAGAGAGACTCAGAAGAGGCGGCGGGATTTCCTTTTATTAAGACCTGGGGTTCAGCAGTTGGGGGGGGCTCTTTTTTTTTAAATTTCCCTGTAAGTGTCTGATTAAATATCAGTCACATTCCTATATTTTTTATGAGCCCACCCAATTGGTGGACTTCATTAATGCCCGACATTCTGAGGCCGGAACGGATCCTCCTTCTGTTTAGGACAAGCATGATTAGGATTTGACTGTATAGGTACATTCTTTTTTCCTTCATATTTTGATGGATGTTTATTTCTTTCTAGGTATCCCCCCATATGGTGGGCTAGGATGAGCGGGGAATGTTTATATTATGTTACCTGTATTAATCTGAGGGACTTAATTGACTCTTGATGTATTTTCTTTTTCCTGCTCTAGTTTCTTTTTCAAGATGTATTTCTTGATAAATTTTGTATAATGTTATAAATATAAAATTAAATAAAATAAAAAAAAAACAGTGCTATGACCTTGCTGTGCCTCATAGGGCACCCTATATGGCGCCCTATAGGCCATGCTTTAAGCAACATTGTAGGGTGCCGTGGCAGACAGTGCACTTTAAAATGTGCCCTCTGGGGTACCTTATGGGGTGCCTTATGCAGCACCTTATGTTACAGTGCTTTGAGAATGCGTTTGCTAGCAGCAGTAATTAAAATAAAATTAAAAAGCCTTATAATGCAATATTACACATAAATGGTAGTGCCTCAACCAGCCTTATTCATTGGGCACAGTGGGGGATTGAACCCATGACCTCTGCACCATCTGTCAGTGTCTTTACCATTGTACTGCAGCCCTGTTCCTCTGGTTGCACATCAGTGCGCCTGCTTATGCTTCCTACGCGCATTCCTCGTGCGCTAATGTGCGCGGCACACAAGAGCACACAGCGCAGCACGCGCTAATCCCGTTTTGCTAATTTTTGACCGGACTGCCCACTCCTTTTATGGCATCCTGCAGACTAATGTGGTGCGCACGTTAAGAGGGTTTAGTAAACATACCCCTAAATCTTCAAGAAAAGGGAATTCTTTGAATTAAAGTTGATAAATCTGTGTATTAGAATCCAGTGTATTTGCTAACTCACTCAGAGCTCAGTAACTCCAGAGAGCTTTAATTTAAATTTCAACCTCAGTAGCCCCAGAGAGCTTTTAATTTAAAATTAAACCTCAGTCAGTAGCTTCAGAGAGCTTTTAACTTAGATGTAAACCTCAGGCAGTAGCCCTAGAGAGCTTTTAATTTAGATTTAAACCTCAGTAGCCCCAGAGAGCTCTAATTTAAATTAAAAGCTCAATCTGTAGCCTCAGAGAGCTTTTAATTTAAATTTAAACCTCAGTCAATAGTCAAGAGAACTTTGAATTTAGATTTAAACCTCAATCAGTATCCCCAGCGACCTTTAATTTAGATTTCAACCTCAGTCAGTAGCCCCAGAGAGCTTTTAATTTAAATCAAAATAGAATATAACTTAGCATAGAAGGAAGAATAGGGTATTTTTTGAGTAGAAAGAAAGAAATGTTTCTAGGAGACCTTTATGAAGAGGCTTTCCAGTTAGGGGGCAACAGATCTGTGAAACTGTTTAAATAGGTGTTAAAGCCAAGTGACAGGTCAAAGGTGTAATTTGAAAGACTCCCTCTGTCAAACCAAGTGCTGTGTGAATCACCCAAGAAATTGTTAAGAGATTACCTTAGAAGCACAGGTCATGGCACTGTATAGCAAGCCAGCTTTTATTAGGTGTTCTTTCCTTCCCACCCACCCTAGGCATAATCTTAGCTTTATAGGTTCTTAAACCTATTAAAGGGGAAGAAGTGGTCAAATTCACTTCAGGTTCAGCTGGTTATCCTCACCAGGAATAGATTGATTAAACTCTAGGTAAACTAAGGGGTATGTTTACTAAGCAGTCTTAACATGCACCCGGCGATAGTGTGCAGGCTGCCATAAAAGGAGTGGGCATGTCGGTCTTAAAGTAGAAAAACGGGATTATCGTACGATAATGTGCGCTGCACACATTATCGGGCGAGACGCCGCTAAGCACGTTAACGCGCGGTAATCTTAAGTAGGCGCGCAGACATGTAAACACAGAAACAGAGGTGTAGCACAATGGTTAATACACTGACTGATGGTACAGGGGGTCATGAGTTCCATCCCCCAGTGTGCCTAATCCATAAGGCTGGCTGAGCCAGTAGCTTTTACGTGTAAGTATTGATTTTTGAGGCATTTTATTTGTAGTTTAATTAGTGCTGCCAGCAAACACACCCTCACGTGCCGTAACCTAAGTTACTGCATAAGGCACCCTATAAGACACTCCATAGGGCACATTATAAAGTGCACTGTCCGCCAAGGCACCCTATAATGTCCCCTATAGGGCACCCTATAAGGCGCTTTAGAGGACACCTGATAAGGCAGCTTATAAGGCGCCCTATAAGGTGCTTTATAGGGGAGGGGGGGAGGAGGGGGAGTGTTTGGACCCATAGGCGGATTACGTAACACCCCACAACCCATCCTCTGGGGCTCAGGGTGGGAAACAGAATTGCCCACCAACAGATCCACCTTCTACCTCCCTGCCATTTTGGCAGTAGAGGGGACCAACAACCCCAGTCCTGCTGGGGAACAGACACCCTATAGGGCAGGCAAGGCAGAGCTGTACACATCCATAAAGCAATAGCAGACAGACAGTAGGCCTGGAAATGCACAGCTGTCCCCCACCACTATCTGACATACTCCAGCAGCAAGCCTCCAGCCGCTGCACCCTGCAAGGTACTCCAGCAATACACATACTAGCTGCAGACAGTCTGCTAGCTAATCCATAGTGCATGTTTCTGGAGGAGATGCGTGTACCCAGAACTGGGATGTCAGCATACACACCAAACAGATAAATCAGTGATTGGGCCCTAAAAGACAACCCATAAATATCACATGAGAGAAATACTATATAGCACTATGGGGGAACCTAGCCATGCCGTGGTCACTGCTCAGTCAGGGTGAGAGTGACCTCCCAGCAGGACATGCTATGGCCACCCTGTCCATGCAGGTGGTGGCCGGCCACTACAATATCCGTGCCATTGCCCTATGCTATGTACAGATGAATCCAGGCCTGGCCACCCTATCCCGGCTATTCCCACAGTACCTTGCTCCTCATTATGCACATTGGCGGGCCAATACTGGCAACAGTGCTAGCAGTGTGGGCTGTGGGTGTTTACAGCCACCACACACTGGATAGACAGACACACACTCCCCACACCTATGCCAGCATTGTGCAACTATAGAGGTGTTTGGCAGCCCTGGCCACCGCACCAGTCCTGGGCACAGTGCAGGCATGGCTATGGTACGCAATACTGTTGGGGTCACCCCCCAGGGTGGTAAACACTGTCAGACACAAGACCTATAGCACACTCCACAGACATCAGAAAGGTTGCTATGATGCAGCTCACTCAGCAAATTGTACTTAACCTCGGAATTGCTATCTGCCAGTAATCATAGCAACCTTTTGATAGCTGTGTACCATATTCCCAGGTTTAGGATGGCATTGCTAAGGTATGCAAGTGCTAGTATTGGGAGATGCACGCAGGGCCCAACATCCTGCTTCTCCAGGAGGCATTGGATAATGGAGCCTGTGGGTGCGGGTGTGTCTGCCCCTGTTGGCCGCTGCTTTAGGGCAGAGGTTCCCAACTCCAGTCCTGGTGGGCCAGACACTGCTCGGGTTTTCATGCTGTCCCTCATGCATATGCATGAGATACATCTGCATACCATGGGGGTGGCGCATAGAAATGCAGCACAGGCATCTTTATTAGAGACAGCATGGAACCTGAATGGTGTTTGGCCCTCCAGGACTGCATTTGGGAGACTCTGCTGTAGGTAATGTGCATGTTTATGGTGTCTGTGCTCTGTAGGGTAAAATGTAGGTGTTTTGGGCATGTTTACGTCATCTGCAATAAAGGTTCTGTCTGTATTAGCATGTTTTAGTAGTGGGTAAAATATGGGGATTGGGTTGGCAGGAACCACAGCTGGGACTTGAACCTGTGACCTTCTGAACACACTGGCTGTGTGCACTGCGCCACTGTGTTGCCACAGAGATAGTGCATTCCCTGGTGATACCATGACTGTTCGTCAGACAGCGCCTGTCTGTTGCAGTGCATGGCACCCACTTACACAGGGCTAGGCCACGGTCTGCTCTGGCAGCTGCCACTGGCCGCTAAACCACCAGTATCCCTCTGCCACCATGCTGACATACCCTTCTGCTGGTGGTGCTGGTGGAGCGCAGTCTCAGGCCATCCAGTGTGCAGGTAGGCGGCTGCCTATGGTGCGGGTTCTGGGGTAGGGGTGCCTGCATAGCTGTCCACGCTGTCCCCCATCACCACTTGCCAATGTTCCGTGCCATTGGGGGTACCTGCTGGGTACTATCCCCTGTGACACTGTGGGAAGCACACTCGTGCCCTTGTTGGGCCCTCAGCAGTTGCTGTCTGGCTGCTCTACTGTTTCAGCATTCCTATAGGCCAGCTAGGCATCACCCTAGTCTGCACTGTGGCCCAGCTGCACCACAGCATGTGCTGCCTGCAGCCCTCTGTGTCCCCTTTTTCAGCATCTGTCCAGTTGCCCGTTCCGACATGCCCGCCCTGCTGTTGTGGAACATGTGCACACCATAGGAAACCTGGCCGATGGAGTCAGAAACCCTGCTCAGCGCAATTACACTGTGGGCTCATTCACCTTGTATGGGGACGAAGCATAGACCCTTCCAAAATTCATATCTTTTTTTTGGAGCTTTCTTGGGAGTGTTTTTTGATGTTTCCCATTGATATCACTGGTCAGCTTGGTTATTTTATTTTTACATTTTCTTCTATACATTTTCAAGGTTTATTTGCCCTTTTGTTCCGTGCGCATGTCCCTTATCACTTTTTGTAGGTTTCCCTGGTTTTGCTGTACATTGCTGACAGAAATGGTTTCTTTTCTCTTTAAATCAGCTCTAACGCCAGGGTTTCACTGACGGTTTAGTAAACATACCCCTAAGTCCCTTAAATTTATTAGGTACAGTTTTATCAGTACAAGTATCCCTAGCAACTTTAAGTAAGTAGACAGTTTAAATAGCTAAACAAAACCTTAAAACTAAAATGTAGAAAGCTGTCCAGCAGCAAGATGGGGGCTATCCAGTCTTTTGCATTGAGTGTCACATGTTCGATTTTCTCTGACTTGGTGAGGGGTCTTACATGTGCATTAGATGCAAGGATCTCTTTGCCCTCAGGGAATGAATCCAAACTCTGACAGCTAAAGTGGCAGATTTGGATGATGTAGGGCTAGTAGAAGGTGGGCAATTACATAGCAACGATGTGATAGATGAATCAAAGCCAGCGGCACATCAGCCCTTTGACAAAACAGTTGGGGAAATGGTGAAACCAGCAGCAGGTTGTGAACCACTGAGCTAGTTATATAACTGGGTTCAGCATGTGCAAGCAAGCAAGTTCCAGTGTTGAAGTGTATTATCAAGTCGGCAAAGGGCAGCCTTTAATGTGCAAGTGAGTTCAAGTGTAATGGCTTAATTCAGCATTTTGCAAACAAGCAAGTTTAAATGTTGCAGTGCAAATCAGGTTGGCAAAGGAGTACCTTCCAATGTGCAAGCAAGTTCAAGTGTATAATTAAATGTTTAAAGAACTGCATTTTTGAAATTTTTGGAGAATTGAAATTATAAAGATTGTTAAGCAATGGGTTATATATTTTTGATATGAATAAAAATTATACACACACACACACATATACAGTATATATATACAGAATTTTTAATTGGTGTGGGTCCCAATAATTTTTGTTTTGTTATGGATTTTCTATTTTTTGGCACCCAGGGTAGTGTAAGTTTCTTTGTAAACCTGCATACCAGCATCCTTTCTCACCTTGGACCTTTGTTTGGAGAAGGACCACCTGACAACTGTTACTTGATTTGCTAAAGATGACACACAGTATCGGAGACCAGCTAATCCTTATGCTGTCATGAGAAAGTCAGAAAAAGAATTATACGCTGGGCATGAAGGGACGCAGACCACTTTTGTGGACCTCTTTTAAACTTTGAGACTTTTGGGCACTAGCAGATACTTCTGGGCACTTTTGCTCCCTGACACTTGCAGCTTTCTCTCAGCATTCCTGAAGTCTTGCTTTCTCTGCCATTTTCTGAACTTCATGTGTGCAGGACAATGTTCAAGGACAAGGACTATCCTCGGGAAGGAGTGAATCTCTCCCACAGACCGAAGCTCTGTGTTATCACTCTGCACAGCCGGATGCCTGCAGCCTGCATTGGACCACTGCCATCCTTTGGACTCTGTACCATTCGGAGATGACTTCTCGATACCAGCCACAATCATCCTCTTGGCAAAGCCAAGATACTGGTCTTAATTCTCCCGGGGGGTGCAGTCTAGCCAGACAGACAGCTAATTTTCAGTATGTCTGAGTGCAGAGCGAATCTGACTTTGGTTACTAAAATGGTGATTTATGATCTTTACTACATAACTTGCTACCTCATAATTCTAATTTATTCTTAATCTGCACTATTTTTTTTATCAGCAATAAAGTCTAATTTATATATAAACACAGGGTTGGTTCCCTTTATCTTACATGGTTCATTTTCCAGATAGACCTAAAGAATTTGGGGGGGAAAAAGAAGTAGCAATTTACCCCGGACCCCGGACCTATCAAGTATTTATATATTTATTTGCTACTACTAATAATCCTCACAAGGACATAAGGATGACAGAGAGCTTTTCAGTTGCCATGGAGGAGAGTGGTCATGTGAAAGGAGAACATCACCGCGGAGTGGCAGGAAGTGATTCTATAGCTAGGAGCTGCCCTCCAGTGATGTAAAACCCACTTGCACCATGGAGGTTTCTCCAGGGTCATTTGGCCATGAGGGAAGGGTTAGGATGGCCATTATAGTTGGCAATTTGATCATTAGGCAATTTGATCATTAGGCATGTAGATAGCTGGGTGACTGGTGGACATGAGGATCGCCTGGTAACATGCCTGCCTGGTGCAAAGATAGTGGACATCACGCACCGCCTAAACAAGGATTTAGATAATGCCGGGGAGGAGTCTGCTGTCTTGGTAGATGGTGGTACCAATGACATAGGAAAGTGTGGGAGGTTGGTTCTGGAGGCCAAATTAAGGCTTTTAGGTAGGAAGTTGAAATCCAAAACTTCCAGGGTGGCATTCCTTGAAATGCTTTCCATTCCACATGCAGGACCCAAAAGCCAGGTACAGCTCCGGAGTCTCAATGTCTGGATGAGACGATGGTGCAAAGAAGATTAGTTAGGAACTGGGCAACATTCTGGGGAAAGGAGGGGCTTTTCCGAAGGGATATGCTTCACGTTAGCTGGAATGGTACCAGGTTGCTGGCATTAACCTATAAAAAAGAGACAGGTTTTAAACTAGATAATAGGGGAAAGCCGACAGTTACCCAAGAGCACATGATTCAGAAGGATGTATCCTTGAAGGATACTAACAAAAAAAAGAAGTTAGGGCAACCCCACAGAGAGGTTCCAATAAAGATAAAAGTAACCCAGATGCCCTTAAGTACAGAGCTGAAAAATTCCAAATTACCCCTATCAACTGATAACCAGATTAATATGAATAAAATACAACCTCTAAAATGTCTGTATGCAAAAGCTGGAAGTCTAAAAAATAAGATGGGAGAGCTAGAATACATACACTAAATGAAAGGTTAGATATGATTGGCATCTAAGAGACCTAGGGGTATGTTTACTAAACAGCACTAATGTCACAGCGGCGATGTTATCGCGCGATAAGTGATGTTATCGTGCGATAATGGCGCATTACCGTGCGATAACATCAAGTATCGCACGATAACATCTCTGGCGGCGTTAAGGTGCACAGAGGGTGGAGTAAGGCTCCCCAGAGGGTGGAGATAAGGGGTCAGTGGGCGGAGAGTGGGCGGGGAGAGGCCCCAGGCACACTAACGCAGTGAAATCAGGGTCTGAAAATTAACGCCAGTGAAAACCTTGCATTAGAGGCACATTTGCAGGAGAGAGAAACCAGTTCAGTCAGCAATGTACAGCAAAGGCAGGGAGACCCAGATAAGTGATAGTAGTGATACATGTGCAGTAACAAAACATGCAAAAACCAGAGAGATAATGACCAGAACCAAAATAGAAATACAAAACACCGAGCTGGCCAATGCAAAAAACAATGATAAACGGTAAGCAACACTACCCATAAAGAATAAAAAGGAAGATGTCACTTTTGGAAGGGTCAATTCTGATTCCCCCTACAAAGTGAATGTTCCAACATTGATAGTGTTGATAAGGGTTTGCTGTGGTGTATATTGGGCAGCTTGCTTATGTGGCTTTCACATGTGCAGCAACAGCATAGTGCCCAAGTACGAAAGGGCACTAGGGTGAGGCTGCAAATGGGCTACAGGGGGCTACAGGCGGGACATGCAGTGGGGCAGCTGGGGCACAGGGTGGACTAGGCAGATGACTAGGTGATCTATCTCAATGACAACAGTTTGGTGCAGTATACACAGCCAGGATATTCAGGGACAGAAGGTCACAGGTTCAAGTCCCAGCTGTGGCTCCTGCAGACCATGTCCCTGTGGTAACAAATACGGAACCCTTATTGCAGATAAAATAAACATGCCATAAACGCCTATATTTTACTCTACAGAGCACATACACCATAAACATGTGCAGTCCCTAGAGCAGAGTTTCCCAACTGCAGTCTTGCAGGGCCAAACGCCATTCAGGTTTCATGCTGTCCCTAAGAAATATGCTTGAGATGCATTTGTATGCACCGCCCCTATTGTATGCAAATGTATCTCATGCATATTCATTAGAAACAGCATGAAAACCTGAACCGTGTTTGGTCCACCAGGCCCGGAGTTGATAACCTCTGCCCTAGAGCAGAGGCCAACAGGAGCACAAACACCCATACCCACAGGCTCCATTATCCAACGGTTCATGGAGGGTCAGGCTGTTGGGCCCTGCGCAGAGCAGTATCTACCAATACTAGCACCTGCATACCTTAGCAATGCCGTCTTAAACTTGGAAACACCTTCCACATATATCAAAAGGTTGCTATGATTAATGTCAGATAACAATTCCTAAGTTAAACACAATTTGTTGACAAAGATTCATCATAGCAACCTTTCTGATATCTGTGAAGTGTGTTTCAGTTTTTGTTTCTGACAGTGTTTTCCACCCCGGGGAGTGACCCTAACAGTATTGAGTACCATAGCAATGCCTGCACTGTGCCCAGGACTGGTGTGGCAGCCAGGGCTGCCAACCACCTCTCTCTTTGCACACTGCTGAAATAGGTGTGGGAGTATGTGTATGTCTATCCAGTGTTTTGTGGTTGCCTACACCTTACTGAGCCCACAATGCTTGCACTGTTTCCAGTGTTAGCCTGCTAATGTGCATAATGAGGAGCAAGGTATTGTGGGTATGGCCTGGACAGGGCGGCCTGGGCAGGATGCATCTGCACAGGGCATAGGGCAATGGCTGGGATATTGTAGTGCCCGACTACCACCTGCACGAACAGGGTGGCCACAGCATGTCATGCTGGGGGGAGGGAGTCACTCTCACCCTGACTGAGCAGTGACCATGGCATAGCTAGGTTTCCCCATAGTGCTATACCGTATTTTTTTCAAGTGATATCCATGAGTTTCCCTTTCTGGGGCCCAATCACTGGCACATCTGATTTGTGGGTGCACACAGTTCCTCCAGGAACATGCACTATGTACTAGCTAGCAGACTGTTTGCAATTAGCATGTTTATGGCTAGAACACCTTGCAGGGTGGAGACTGACTGTGCACTCTGCTGGTGAATATCAGATAGTGGTGGGGGACAGCTGAGCTTCTCCAGGCCTACTGCCTCTCTGCCAGTGCCCTATGTGATGCGTACAGATCTGCATCAACTGCCCTGTAGGGTGCCTATTCCCCAGCAGGACTGTGGTTGATGGTCCCCTCTACTGCCACCATTGCAGAGATGTAGAATGTGGATCTGTTGGTGGGGGATCCTGTCTCCCACCCTGACCCACAGAGGGCGGATTGGGTGGTACTACATAATCTGCATGTGGGTCCAAGCACTACCCTTCTCTTACAACATGTAACCATGACAACCACACAGGATATGCACTATTCTGGGTGCATCATGATCCACAAGGGCTAGACGCGACTGGGAAACACAGATAGACACAGGTGTTTCCTATGTGGGTCTGCAAGGGCTACCTATCACACACTGGTACTGATGGGGACCTGCAGCACAGCCTATCTCAGCCAAGCCAGGTGCTGCAGACATGATGTTGGGTGCCCCACCTCACCCTCAGGGTGAGCACAGGAACCACACAATGTCACATACCCCATCTTGTGATCAGATGTAGGCTGCTGATCTGCATGTGCAGTGCATCATGGGTACGGGTGGGTTTACCCTATCCTGGTAACCACAGCAGACAGTTTGTGTGGTGACCTGCAGTCTTTCTGTAGATAGCCAGCGGTGTGTTGGACACTATAGAGATGTAGCCCACTGGTTACTTCAGTGACTGTGAAGGCAGAGGTCATGGGTTTGATCTCACAGTGGTGTTATTGAATAAGGCTGTCTGAGGCATTTCCTTTTAATTTAAATGAGTGCTGCCAGAAGAAAAACCCTCACAGCCTAAGGTGCCTCATAGGGTACCCTATAGGGCACATTTTAAGGTGCCTTGGCGGACAGGGCACTTTATAATGTGCCCTATGGAGTGCCTTATAGGGCACCTTATGCGGCACCTTAGGTTACGGCACTGTGAGGGTGTTTTTGCTGGCAGCACTGATTTAAATTAAAAATGGAAATGCCTCGGACAGCACTGATTTAAATTTAAAAAAGGAATTGCCTCAGACAGTCTTCTTACAAAACACCACTGCAGGATCCAACCCATGATCTCTTCCTCTACAGTCATTGCATTAACCAGTGGGCTACATCTTTATAACTTCTAACACTGCGCTGGCATGAACTTAGGGTTAATGCGAGTTAACGTGCCACGGCGCCCACTATCGCGCGATACAGATTCTTGCTACCTTGCCGTCGGAACGCCCACTACCTTATATGGCATTTGTCACATTAACGCTGCAACTAGCGCCGGTAACATTAAGACGGTTTAGTAAACATACCCCCTAGTGGAAGGAGGACAACAAATGGGACACTGTGATACCTGGGTACAAACTATATCCCAATGATATGGAGATCAAATTGGTGGCATGTATAAGTTTCTGCTAAATGCTCTGTTGGACCTGAGCTGTGGAGTGATAAGAGGTTGATGGTGTTCACCTCTGGCAATAGATACCAAGCTAAAAATCTTAAAATTTGTGTTTTGTAGCCTGTCTCCTTAGTTGTCTCCCCTTGGATGTCCAGCTGTGTTAAATTCAGCATGTACATGCATAGGTTGCATAATCGCTCCTTGCCCATTTAAGTGCAGCTACTTACATGCTCAAAGCCTGAAGCGATGACTCTTTTTTTTAATGCATTTCTCTTTGCTTCTACTTATATGCAACTAAATACAAGTGTATTTTCCATAACATTATAAGTATTTTTGCACAACAAAGACTCATAAATCTGCTGCACTTTCTAGAGGTGGGTTCAGAATGAAGTTCCTGCTAAGGAAAGAGGATAATATTGAACATTATGTAGGATCTGCAAGACTGGAAATGAAGAGAAGACAGGCAGAGTAGACAAGTCTAATGCTCCTTGCTGTCAGATTTTATTTTCCTGTATTACACGTAATTCCAGAGGTTGTCAACATTCTACTGCATGTTTACCTTTGAAAAATCTCACCTGAAAAAATCTGGTTGAAATATGTCAGTTGCTTCACCCAGCTAAAAATAAAAGTATTTATACTTATTCCTCAATGTGTAAAGTATTTACTCTGCTGGTCTACTTTTTCAACAATCACGAAAATGTGCTGATAATTGAACAAATTAGTTAGCTCAGTTGGAGGGCTTCCTAACTACTCCCAATTCATGTTGGAATAGGACTTTGCAAGTGGTGACTCACTGCTATCTAACAATATTTTTCAGAATGCTCAGTCTCCTTTAGAAAGGTGATACAGAACTAGTACTTTCTGTTTAACAGTTCTTCCACATTTGACGCAATCAAACAGTAGGAAGCTCTTAGGAGGACATGCTATCTTTATGCAGCTAGTACAAGGAACTCATTTCATAAAAAGGTTGAATGATTAGGGTAGGAACATTTCAGCACTTATGTCAAGGAAGCGGCCAAACCATTTTACAGTGTGCCATTTAGATGGAATATAGCAAAACTGTAGCTGAAAATGTCACAATACTGCTAACAGCCCATATAACTGGTGATCAAATCCGTTAATGTTCTGTGATAGCTGTGTGACTTATCTTTCACCAATATCACTATGCCCATATAACCCCTTTTCTCAGCTCACTACATTAGGTTTCTATCTGCTTTTGCCTACAATTCAAGTTTATAAGATAGTCTTGATGTTGAAAATCAGTAATTTGTAGTAACATTCTGCAGGGACTGCTACAGTACAAATAAATTTTCAAGAGAGGATGAGAGAGGGTATCTTATCAAATTCATTTTAGAATATGAACTTGATAAGATACCCTCTTATACCAGATCTTGCACAAGATTTGATGCAAGAGATAAGGGTGTTGGGGCCACTTGGCAATAGTGATCATAGCATGATCACGTTTGATTTAATAAATGGAGGAGGAAGAGTAAGGAAATCCACAGTATTGCCTTTTAACTTTCAAAAGGGAGACTATGATAAAATGAGGAAAATAGTTAAGAAAAAACTAAAAGGAGCAGTTGCAAAAGTTAAAGATTTACATCAAGCTTGAGTGTTGTTTAAACATACTATCTTGGAAGCCCAGACCAGCTGTATTCCATGCTTTAAGAAAAGTGAAAGGAAGTCCAACAAACTGCCAGCATGGTTTAAAGGTGAGGTCAGAGAGGCTGTTGTTGCCAAAAAAACATCTTTCAGGAAATAAAAAAAGAAGCCAAATGATGAAAACTGGAAACAACACAAGCACTGGCAAGTTAGATGCAAAGCATTGATAAGGCAGGCAAAGACAGAATTTGAGAAGAAGCTTGCTGTGGAAACAAAAACGTATAATAAAGACTTTTTGAAGTACATTTGTAGCAAAAAACCTGTGACAGAGTCAGTTGGACCATTAGATGATAGAGGGGTAAAAGGAGCACTAAGAGGGGACAAGGCCATAGTGGAGAGACTGAATGAATTCTTTGCTTTGGTCTTTACTGAGGAAGATGTAGAGATGTTACCCATGACTGAAATGGTATTTAAAGGTGATGCTGCGGAAGAATTAAAAGAAATATCGATACACTGGGAAAATGTATTACAACTATTTGATAAACTGAAGAGTAGCAAATCACCGGGACTGGATGGTATACATTCAAGGGTGTTAAGAGAACTGAAATATGAGATTGCAGGCCTATTATAAGTAATGTGTGAACTATCATTAAAATCATCTGTAATACCTGAACATTGGAGGATGGCCAATGTAATGCCAATTTTTAAAAAGGGTTCCAGGGAAGATCCGGGAAACCACAGACCAGTGAGCCTGACATCAGTACCGGGAAAAATGGTAGAAACCATCATAAAGAACAAAATTACTGAACAGAATGCTACACGGAGCCTCAAGGAGGAATTACATAACCCCAATCTTGAAGCACCTTCACTGGCTGCCTATCCACTGCCGTCTATCCTTCAAAATACTATTACTAACCTTGAAGGTCATCAACAATTGCTCCTCCGCATCACTCACAGACCTCATCCACCCCACTCCCCCCAACAGATCCAGAAGGTCACCTGCTGCCAACACACTGATAATCCCAAATGCAATCACAAAATGCACACAAGCAACAAGGAACAGAGCCTTTGTGTTCTATGCACCCGCAAGCTGGAACACCCTCCTAACCTCCATCCGGTCCATTACGGACCTTGCCCAGTTTAGGAAGGCACTGAAGCACCACCTCCTCCTCCTACACTACTCCCAGGCTAGTGATAAACCACAATCAGACATACCCAGCGCCCCTGCACACACCATGACCACTGATGCAACGCCACTAGCACAACTGTATTACCTGTAAATAACAACATGTACATAGCTATCTATTCTTGTAAATAGTTGCTAAGCATCTCTGGTCAATACTGTTTGTGACCTGAGTGCCCAGTCTGTATATAGTTATCCATGTTAGTCCCAAGCTACACCACTTGTTCATTGCAATGTACAGTGCAGGTTTCCACCGCACTGTACAGATTATTATTTGCCTGTAAACCACACTGATTTTAAAGAGCACAGTCTAGAAAAGATATTAAATAAAATAAATAAATAAACATGTAGATAGTCATGACTTAATGGGACTTTACAAATCCAACAAGGGTCACCTTATTCAGAGCCGTATATTATGTCAAATTAATAAAGCAATCACTCTGATATGAATCTACAAGTGTGTTATATCTCTTGTCACTTACATTAACCACGTAATCTTACTAAAGAGCACACAGGTCTCAGACTGATTGGGCATTGTAAACTTTCAGACTTATAAGCATTCTCTGAAAAGCGCCCCAATTTGCATCAATGACCGCTGCTCTGTATGTCCTTTGCAATTTCTTATGCATACAGTCAATTATAAACTTGAAATCGTGCTGAGCTGGGAAAAGCTTGAAATCATCCTTTGTTGATCACTAGCCACCACACTTTCATAAATAACACAGGTACACTACCAAAAAACTGCCTCCAGTTTTGCAACTGATTCCTATAGATTTTGGGGTGCTGAATCCAGGAAAAATAGCCAAAATGTTCCATCACGTCACGTTTTCTTGCAAAATTAGATTTCTTACCCATATAAGGAATGTTCACATAATTTCTTTTTAGCCGACTGCAGTTTATTTTCTTGGCCCAAAATAGAGGTTGTAATGGTTAACTAACTAGAAACACTCCCTCATGATATTTTAGAGTGTTTTGTATTAATTTTATACATTAACAGGACAATTGGGAGGCGGGGGGCTAAATCCAGTACTCGCGCTGGCGCATGTTCTTTCCTGTTCGCCTCGCCTCGTTCGCTCGCTCAAACACGGTGGTTGCGACATGAACGTTCCTGTCAAATTTCAGTTTCTTGCAAGTTCATTATTACCTTTTGTTTGCTCAGTCGTAATCCAGCTTTATTCCGAAGTGGTTCACTACAGTTGTAGTTTGCAGTGCTGTGTATTTGTGATGGCTCACAGAGCCAGAGATTACGTCAACTCTCCGGACAGTTTTTGTTTTATTTGTGGGGAATATACCGTGAAAAAGCGGCAGAGGAACATTTCTGCATTTATTAAAAAAGTATATTTCGCCTATTTCGGTTTGAAGTTAGGCGATCAAGACAAACCGTGGGCTCCTCACAAAGTGTGCAAGACATGTGAGGAAGATCTACGCTTATGGATGAAAGGTAAAAAACAAGCATTTCGTTTCGGAATACCTATGATGTGGCGTGAACAAAGAGACCACAGCAGTGACTGCTATTTTTGCTCTTGCATTGTAGAAACATAGAAACATAGAAACATGATGACAGAAAAAGACCACAAGGCCCATCTAGTCTGTCCTTCCATAACAACAACTACAACAGTCCACTTTTTATAGAAACATAGAAACATGATGACAGAAAAAGATTGTGAAGGGATACAACTTAAAAAATAAGAACGTAATAAGTTACCCCAACCTTCCCTCAGCAATTAGGCCTATGCCTCATAGCAACGAAGTACCTGTGCCTGAACCACCAAAATCTTTGGATCATATTTGTGTGGACGGTTCTGATCATGATGAGACTCATCAGATGGCTTTTCCCGATGAGTCCAGTACTTCCGAGTTTGAAACTGAACCAGATCCGAAACCTGAACTTTTCTCTCAAGCTGAATTGAATGATTTAGTCCGGGATTTAGGACTCCCAAAAGATGCTGCCCAACTGCTAGGTTCTCGGCTTAAACAGAAAAATCTATTGTCACCAGGAACAACTTTTTATTGGTACCGCAACCGCGAGACACAATTTTTGAAGTATTTCAGCAAAGAGGAAGATTTGGTATTTTGCAACGATATATACGGAGTGATGGAAAAGTTTAAACTCAAGTATGATCCTGCTGAATGGCGGCTGTTCATTGATTCGTCAAAAGACAGCATAAAAGGTGTTCTTCTTCATAATGGCAACACATTCGCTTCAGTTCCTATTGCTCACTCTGTTATTCTCCAAGAAAAATACGAGAATTTGGCCCTGATTCTTCAGAAGATTCGTTATGATGAGCATAAGTGGATGATTTGTGGAGACTTTAAAATTCTATCCATGCTATTAGGGTAGCAATCCGGTTTCACCAAATATCCCTGCTTCCTTTGCTTGTGGGATAGCCGGGCCCGCGACCTACACTGGGGGAAAAAAGACTGGCCAATTCGGAAGTATTTGAGACCCGGTGAGAAAAATGTTCTTCATGAGAGCTTGGTACCTCGTGATAAAATTCTATTACCACCTCTCCACATTAAGTTGGGTCTCATTAAGCAATTCATCAAGTCCCTTCCAAAAGATGGTGAGTGCTTTCGGTACCTTTGCTCAAAGTTCCCCCGACTTTCTGAAGCAAAGCTAAAGGAAGGAGTGTTTGTTGGCCCTGATATAAGGAAACTCATTTCAGATGGAGCATTCGCTGAAACGATGTCTGAGAAGGAAAAAGAAGCCTGGGATTCCTTCAAGGATGTTGTTCTCAAATTCTTGGGGAACAGGCGGGATGAGAACTATAAGGATATTGTTGCCAGGATGCTCAATGCCTTCAAAGAACAAGGCTGTAACATGAGCCTGAAAGTCCATTTCTTGCACTCCCATATGAACTACTTTCCCGAAAACTTGGGGGCGTACAGTGAAGAACAAGGTGAAAGGTTTCACCAGGACATCAAGGACGCAGAGAGAAGGTACCAAGGAAGATGGAACACCACTATGATGGCTGATTTCTGCTGGTTGCTGCTGCGGGAAACCCCAGATGAAAAATACGCCAAGCAGCGCACCAAGAGAAGCATTCGGGGGAAGAAGAAACAGGCCCACCAGGAGATTGATTGACCCAAGAATGACTTTAAAATCTAAACTGTGTTGACAAATATCGTGTTTTTACTAAACTTTGAAATAAAAATGTGCTAGTTATTACCACAGTGTCGGATCTAATTTATTAGAATTTTATTTTCACACCATCGGGTGTTTGTCTTCATGTATTGCAATGGTGCGGTTTGCGTTTTCTATTCTTACATACATACCTGTACAACATTTTTTGCACATTTCTTTGCTTTGCTTTGTGTCTAACCTCGCTCTTATATGCTCAATGTTTGTGCACATGTATGTGGCTGTTTTAAGTGCAGACAATTTTGCTACCATCACAGTGTGTTTTGTTGACATTACTCTATTCTTATGTGCTGCCTTGTTACAATTTTCTTTATTCTTATTTGAATAACTACTAAACAATTAGTATAAAGAATTCATCCAAGAAACTTTTATCTCGATCGCACTCAATCTGAAACGTTCACCTCAAACTACTAACCCAATGTAGCAAAAAATCTGTACGTGATGGAGCAAATTGGTTACCAGATTTGGATTCAGCGCACCAAAAAATGTAAAAATCAATCGAAACATTAGAGGCAGTTTAAAAAAAAAATTTTTTAGTGTACCTGTGTAATCAATTAGAAAATTTTTAAATGTTCTTATCTGAACAAAACTTGAAAACATGCTTAGCCTTTCCAATAGCGTCCCCGTGCTTAGCCTCTCCAATAGCGTCCCCAACGCCACCATCTGCGCTGTATTAGCGTTTCACCGTACTCCGGTTTCATCAGGGGGTTATAAGAACATAAGAACATAAGAACATAAGAAATGCCATACTGGGTCAGACCGAGGTCCATCAAGCCCAGTATCCTGTTTCCAACAGTGGCCAATCTAGGTCATACGTACCTAGCAGTTTCCCCAAAAGACACAGGTTCTGCAGTGCTTGTACTAGGCCAAGCATTGATATCCTGGGTCCCTTTTTAATAGTGGTTTATGGACCTTTCCTCCAGGAACTTGTCCAAACCTTTTTTAAACCCAGCTATACTAACAGCCCTTACTACATCCTCCGGTAACAGATTCCAGAGTTTGATTACACGTTGAGAGAAGAAATATTTTCTCCTATTTGTCTTAAATAGTTTACCCTGTAGCTTCATTACATGCCCCCTAGTCCTTCTATATTCTGATAGCGTAAACAATTTATCCACGTTTATCCGTTCCACTCCATTCATTAATTTATACACCTCTATCATATCTCCCCTCAGCCGCCTCTTTTCTAGGTTAAAGAGCCCTAACCTTTTTAGCCTCTCTTCATAGGAGTAGCCTTCCATCCCCTTCACCAATTTGGTGGCTCTTCTCTGTACTTTTTCTAATAACTCTATGTCCTTTTTAAGATACGGTGACCAGAATTGCACACAATATTCAAGGTGCGGTCGTACCATGGAGCGATACAGAGGCATTATAATATCCTTTGTTTTATTCTCCATCCCTTTCCTTATGATACCTAGCATTCTATTTGCTTTCTTGGCCGCCGCTGCACACTGGGCGGAGGGTTTTAACATGTTATCCACGATGACTCCTAAATCTTTTTCCTGGGTGGTGGTTTCTAATGTGGAGCCTTGCATCTTGTAACTATAGTGTGGGTTGTTCTTTCCTAGGTGCATAACTTTGCACTTGTCCACATTAAATTTCATCTGCCATTTGGATGCCCAGTCTTCCAATTTATCCAGATCCTCCTGCAGTTTTCCACAATCCTCTTGGGTTTTAACAACTTTAAACAGTTTTGTGTCATCTGCAAATTTGATTACCTCACTAGTTATTCCCTTTTCCAGGTCATTTATGAATATGTCAAAAAGTAGCGGACCCAGTACAGATCCCTGGGGTACTCCACTATTCACCTTTTTCCATTGGGAATATTGGCCATTTAGCCCTACCCTCTGCTTTCTATCTTTTAACCAGTTCCCGATCCACAATAGTACACTGCCTCCTATCCCATGACTTTTTAGCTTCGCCAAAAGTCTCTGATGGGGGACCTTGTCAAAAGCTTTCTGAAAGTCCAGATACACTATATCAACCGACTCACCTTTGTCTACCTGTTTATGCACACCTTCAAAAAAACAGATCAGATTAGTAAGACAAGATCTTCCTTGTCTAAAGCCATGTTGGCTGTCTCCCATTAGGCCATGACTATCTACATGCTGTGTAATTTTGTTCTTTATGATGGCTTCTACCATTTTCCCTGGTACTGACGTCAGGCTCACCGGTCTGTAATTTCCCGGGTCACCCCTGGAACCCTTTTTAAAAATTGGTGTTACGTTGGCGACCCTCCAATCTTCAGGTATTACAGATGATTTTAATGAAAGTTCACAGATTACCAATAACAGGTCTGCAATCTCATATTTCAGTTCTTTCAACACTCTGGGATGTATACCATCCGGTCCAGGTGATTTGCTACTATTCAGTTTATCAAATAGTTGTAATATATCTTCCCGGTGTAGCGATATTTCTCTCAATTCCTCTGCAGTATCACCTTTAAATACCACTTCAGTCTTGGGTAACACCCCTACATCTTCCTCAGTAAAGACCGAAGCAAAGAATTCATTCAGTCTCTCTGCTATAGCCTTGTCTCCTCTTATTGCACCTTTTACCCCTCTATCATCTAATGGTCCAATTGACTCTCTCACAGGCCTTTTGCTACGAATGTACTGCACTACAAGTAAAATGATAATCGTGCTCACAAAGTATACACACTTCATAATATGAAAAGACTCTTAAACAATGCAAGCAAGGAAAACACCTACCCCAGTTTCAATCGTATTGTGTACTAACTTATCTCATGAATTTTTTCAGCGTTCTCGTGCTGGCCAATTTTCTTGTTCAACTCACTTCATCCATCGAATACCGAAAACTGCCAGCTAGCTAGAACGCCGCGCATGCGTACATGCTTTAAATACTCCTTTGGCCACGTCGTCTTCCTCTTCTATTGGTGGAAACTTAGTTACTTAAAACTCTGTATAATCTTCACATCGAAGTAAACAACTGTTAGTAGTATGGATGGTCATGTACATGCTTCCCATTCAATGCGAGCATTCAAGCCCCCGGGGGTTACTGATTGTAATTTATGGATCCATCGTTGTTCGTGCCATACTAAAGTCTGTTCTCTGGACTTACCCCTTTGGCCAGTCGTGATTTGAAAAATGCAAAAACATCGAAGCTCATCAAATGAATGATTGTGATCAAGGCAATGTTCTACAATAGGAGCTTCACTTCGTCGACATTTTAATTTACTTCTATGCTCGCCAATACGCACTTTAAATTCTCTTATGGATTTTCCCACATACAACAGCCCACAAGGGCACTGGATATAATATACTACGTGTGTTGACGTGCATGAAGTATGACAGCTTATCCGATAGGCTATGCCATGGTAGAAAAACTCATCTACTTCTAAAGTGATACTGCAAATGGTACAGTCCCCACACTTTCTGTGTCCTAATCGAGCTGGTTTAATCGGTGCTTGCAAAGGTTTCAGAACAGCGGGGCTCAACAAATCTTTTAAATTATGGCTCCGTTGCCATACGCAGCGAACATGTTTATTTTCCAAACAAGGGATGCTGTGCAATACATTGGCATGTCGTTTGATAATCCGTTTAAGATGGTAACTAAACGGAGAGTACTGAGTGACTAAACTGATGTTTGATATAGTGCTTTCATCCCTCCTTGTATCCTCTTATCTAATGTTTTCTCGCGGGTGCACCAGCAATTCGCGATTACTCTACAGGGCTCGTTTGTATACCCTGTAAATCACAGCGGTTGGATAGCCCCGAGAACGAAAATTACTCTTCAAAATTTGAGATTGGATTTTGAAATCTTGAATTTCTGTACAGTTGCGTCGATAGCATATAAACTGTGACACAGGTGAACTGTCTTTCAATTGAGATGGGTGGGCACTACTATAGTTTAAAAAAGTATTTCTATCGGTACTCTTCCGAAATACCGTAGTGTTCCAGCCATTTATACCTTTTTTGATGGTCATGTCTAAAAAAGTAATCTGATCCATGTGATATGTGCAGGTAAACATTAAGTGTTGGTTCCTACTATTGATCCACTCTATAAACGTACATAAGCTCTCCTCAGTGCCTTCCCATATCAAAAAAATGTCATCTATATACCTTTTCCATAGCCTCAGATGTAATTGAGGCATTGTATCTATCCATTCTTCTTCAAAGCGCTGCATGTAAAAATTAGCAATGGAAGGGGCACATGTAGCACCCATTGCTACCCCTGATCGTTGATGGTACAAAACTCCCTCAAAAATAAAAAAAATTTCAAAAACAGTAAGGGGTATGTTTACTAAACTGCGGTAATCGTGAATAATGCGCGCTGTATAACGTTAACGCTCGTTAGCGTGTGATAGCGCGTGCTATCACGCGCTAACGAACGTTAACGTTATACAGCGCGCGTTATCACGCGCTAACGAGTGTAATGCTCCATGGCGCAGTAAAACACCGCAGAAGGTGGAGAGAGGGCGGAGAGAAGGGGTCAATGGGCGGAGAGTGGGCGGGGAGAGGCTCCCTTCACACTAACGCGCTGAAATTCAGAGCTGAATGCCAACGCGAATGAAAACCTACCAGTAAAAGCACTTTAAAGGGGAGAGAAACCATTTACGTGTCAGCAATGTACAGCCTAGGCAGGGAAACCAAAAAAAGGTGATAAGAGGGATACATGTGCACAGAACAAAAGGGCACAGAAACACTGAAAATGACCCCAACAAACTGGAAAAAAACAACAACCAAGCTGGCCAATAGTGGTATCAATGAGAAACATCAACCCCCCCCCCCCCCCCGAGTAAGCTCCATAGAACAGAGATAAATCGTGGAAGGGTCCATACTCCGTCCCCATACAAGGTGCATGGGCCCACAGTGAAATAGCGCTGCTCAGGGATTTCCCCACCATCGGACAGGGTTCCTATGGCATGCACATGTCCCGCAACATCAGGGTGGGCATGTCGGAACGGGCAACTGGGCAGATGCTGGTAAAGGGGATACAGAGGGCTGCAGGCGGCACATGCTGTGGTGCAGCTGGGCCACAGTGGGGACTAGGGTGATGCCTAGCTGGCCCATAGGAATGCTGAAACAGTAGAGCAGCCAGACAGCAACTGCTGAGGGCCCAACATGGGCAGGAGTGTGCTTCCCACGGTGTCACAGGGAATAGTACCCAGCAGGTACCCACAATGGCACAGAACATTGGCAAGTGGTGATGGGGGACAGCGTGGACAGCTATGCAGGCACCCCTACCCCAGAACCCGCACCATAGGCAGCCGCCTACCTGCATACTGGATGGCCTGAGACTGTGCACCACCAGCTCCACCAGCAGAAGGGCATGTCAGCATGGTGGCTGAGGGATACTGGTGGTGGAGGGGGCAGTGGCAGCTGCCCACAGCAGACCGTGGCCTAGCCCTGAGTAGGTGGGTGCCGTGCACTGCAACAGACAGGCCCTGTCTGACCAACAGTCATGGTAGCACCAGGGAATGCACCATCTCTGTGAGAACATGGTGGTGCAGTGCACAGAACCAGTGTATCCAAAAGCAGAAGGTCACAGGTTCAAGTCCCAGCTGTGGTTTCTGCCAACCCAGTCCTCATATTTTACCCACTACTATAACGTGCTAATACAGACAGAACCGTTCTTGCAGATGACGTAAACATGCCCAAAACACCCACATTTTACCCTACAGAGCACAGACACCATAAACATGCACATTACCTAGAGCAGAGCCTCCCAAATGCAGTCCTGGAGGGCCAAACACCATTCCGGTTCCATGCTGCCTCTGATGAAGATGCCTGTGCTGCATTTCTATGCGCCACCCCCATGGTATGCAGATGTATCTCATGCATATTCATGAGGGACAGCATGAAAACCCGAACAGTGTTTGGCACCGCAGGACTGGAGTTGGGAACCTCTGCCGTAAAGCAGCAGCCAACAGGGGCAGACACACCCGCACCCACAGGCCCCATTATCCACAGCCTCCTGGAGAGGCAGGACTTTGGGCTCTGTGTGCATTTCCCAATACTAGCACATGCATACCGTAGTAATGCCACCCTAAACCTGGGAATATGGTACACATCTATCAAAAGGTTGCTATGATTACTGGCAGATAGCAATTCCTAGGTTAAGTACAATTTCCTGAGTGAGCTGCATCATAGCAACCTTTCTGATGTATGTGGAGTGTGCTACAGGTCTTACCAACCTGGGGAGTGACTCCTACAGAATTGCGTACCATAGCCATGCCTGCACTGTGCTTAGGACTGGTATGGTGGCCTGGGCTGCCCAACACCTCTATAGTTGCACAATGCTGGCATAGGTGTGGGGAGTGTGTGTCTGTCTATCCAGTGTGTGGTGGCTTCCAACACCCTCCACAGCCCACACTGCTAGCACTGTTGCCAGTATTGGCCTGCCAATGTGCATAATGAGGAGCAAGGTACTGTGGGAATAGCCTGGATAGGGTGGCCTGGCCTTGCCGCATCTGCGCAGGGCATAGGGCAATAGCTCGGACATTGTAGTGCCCGGTACCACCTGTACGGACAGAGTGGCCACAGCATGTCCTGCTGGGAGGTCACTCTCACCCTGACTGAGCAGTGACCACGGCATGGCTAGGTTCCCCCATAGTGCTATACAGCATGTGATATATATGGGTGTCCTTTTGGGGCCCAAACACTGACTTATCTGCTTGGTGTGTATGCTGACATCCCTGTTCCGGGTACATGCATCTCCTCCAGGACCATGCGCTATGGACTAGCTGGCGGATTGTCTGCAGCTAGTATGTGTCTTCCTGGAGCACCTTGTAGGGTGCAGCAGCTGGAGGCTTGCTGCTGGAGAATGTCAGATAATGGTGGGGGGCAGCTGAGCATTTCCAGGCCTGCTGTCTGTCTGCTATTGCGTTATGGTTGTGTGCCGCTCTGTTTGTTCCCCAGCAGGACTGCTGTTGCTGGTCCCCTCTACCGCTGTCAATGCAGGGAGGTAGACTGTGGATCTATTGGTGGGTGATCCTGTTTCCCACTCTGAGCCCCAGAGGGTGGGTTGTGTGGTGGTACATAATCTCCTATGGGTCCATACACCCCCACCCCTTCACCTACAGCAGGTAACGATGGCACCAACACAGGATATGCACTAGTCTGGGTGCAACAGCGCCCATAGGGACTAGACGTAACTGGGACATACAGCAGGACACAGATGTATCCTAGGTGTGTCTAACGGACCTACCTATCACACACTGATGGGGACCTGCAGCATGGCATATTTCAGCCATGCAAGGTGCTGTTGACCTGGTGCTGGGTGCCCCACCTCAACCTCAGGGTGGGCACTGTACCCGCACAATGTGACTGTCTGTGGCTACTCTGTGGCAGTGCCACACACGGTCTGTTCCCCCTACAAGGCTGAGGTGCTGTGGGGGTGCATACCCGATCTTATGCCCATCTCTCGACTGCTGATTTGCATGTGCAGTGCATCATGAGTACGGGTGGGTTACCCCTATCCTGGTAACCACAGCAGAATGTGGGTGTGGTGCCGTGCAGTCCTCCTGTAACCAGCCATTTGTTTGTTAGCAGCCCTAGCCCACTGGTTACTTCACTGCCTGTGGAGCCAGAGGTCCTGGGTTCCAAACCCACAGTGGGGTTCATCAATAGGGCTGTCCTAGGCATTGTCTATTTTTATTGTATATTAGTTCTGCCAGCAGGACCACCCTCAGGGTACTGTCCCCTTAGGGTGGCTCATAAGGCACCCTATAGGGTGCTTTATACGGTGCCCTATAAAGCGCCTTATAAGGTGCCTTATATGGTGTCCTATAGGGGACATTATAGGGTGCCTTGGCAGACAGCGCACTTTATAATGTGCCCTATGGAGTTCCCTCTAGGGTGCCTTATGTGGCACCTTAGGTTACGCCACTGTGAGGGTATGTTTGCTGGCAGCACTATTCAGGTACAACTAAACTTCCTCACAGCCCACTACTTAACCCTTTCCAGGCCAAGCCCAGTGCTTTCGGGATCCCAACTTCTGCCTATATTCCTATCAAATGGTATATAATACATGACCATGCCAGAGGGAACGTCACTATTGGGACATATTGGATACGACGGGTACAATTTTCCTGACATGTGCAAACATTAACCCGGCTGCAGAATGTGGATTAAAATATTATAGTAGGCCTTCAAAAGGTTACACATGACGCCTCAGCCAGCCTTATTCATTAGGCACACTGGGGAATCAAACCCATGACCCATGTATCATCAGTCTGTGTAGTAACCATTGTGCTACAGCTCTGTTTCTGTATTTGGGTGTCTCCGCGCTGTCTTAAGCTTGCGCACAGTAGCGCGCATGCTGTAGCGATCGTTGCTGCGCGGCGCGTAATAATGCGCGCAACTGCACGTTATCGGTTACGATGTACTACCCATGTCCTTTTTTGGCTTTCCTTCCACTAACGCGGCTCCTAACGCGAATCACACTAACGCAGTTTAGTAAACATACCCCTAAGTGTTGTTAATTCAGAGAAGAAGTCCAAGAGATTATCTGACAAGTCACCTCTTTTCCGTAAAGCATTCATCACACTATTATATGCTTCGATCTGAGGTATCACCATATATAAAGATGTAACATCTAGCGTGGCCAGGAAAACCCCAGATGATCCCACTATTTGAGTATGTTGTTCCAAAATCCGCAAAAAATGGGTGCTGTCCTTAATATATGATGGTATAGTCGTCGTCAGTGGTCTTAGAAAGGAATCGATATAAATTGACAATGGTTCAAGCAATGTTCCTCGTGTTGACACTATTGCTCTCCCGGGGGGATCCTGTAGGTTTTTATGAACTTTCGGCACTAAATACAATTTAGCAAGGGTTGGATCCATTGGATTAAAAAAACCCCATTCTTTCTTTGAAATCAATTTAGTCTTCAATGCTTGTGTTGTGACCAGTTTAATCCTCTGTTTCAGGGCTACAGTGGGATCCACCTGTAGAATATCATAAGTGGTACTATCCATTACTTGTCGCTGTGCTTCCCGTAAATATTGATCCCGATGTTGAACCACTATTGCTCCACCTTTATCAGCTCTGCGTATCACCAATTCAGACCGATTCTGTAATGCTCTCAATCCTCTTCTTTGTGAAAAAGACAACTTACTAAACGATTTTCTAGTTGTTTTCTCAATCTGTTGTATATCTTTTAAAATCAAATCCTTATATAATGTTAACGTGGGGTGAACAGGACCAGGTGGATTCCAGGTGGATTTTAGTGGTAATCGTGTTCGATTCAAACCTACGTCTGTTGCCGATTCAGGTTTTGGCATTAGTGAACCAAAGTAAATTTGAAGATTTAGTTTTCTTATTAACTGTTCTAAATCCAGCCGAAACTGGAAAGAATCAAAGCGAAGATCAGGAACATAGGACAAACCTTTATTTAAAAGTGCCATTTGTTCTGAAGTGAGCTCTTGCCCTGAAATGTTGATGACTATAGAACTGGTTGGATCAATCACCTCATCTTGCCTATCTATACTTCTCATTGTAGATTTTCTCCTTACTAAAACTGGTCTATCTAAGTTTTCCGTCGGGAGTTTTCTACGCGTTGAGACTTTTTTCTGTCGTCTTCTTTTTTCTTTTTCTTCCCGATCGTGTACAAAAAATCCTCTTTGGACCGTTTTTCCGAGTCCGTAGAGTCCACATCATCCGATGTGGTGTCAAAGCTCACCTGTTTTCGCCCCGCCTTCCCTTTCCATTTAGCATTCATCCATGGATATACGTAACCGGTAGTGTAGTCCTTGTAATCCCTTGTAATTTTTTTGTTTTGACCTTTTTTACCTCATCTCTTAAAGTTGATTTGTTTCTGTGTGTCTTCCTTGCTTGCATTGTTTAAGAGTCTTTTCATATTATGAAGTGTGTATACTTTGTGAGCACGATTATCATTTTACTTGTAGTGCCTACAATATAACCCCCTGATGAAACCGGAGTACGGTGAAACGCTAATACAGCGCAGATGGTGGCGTTGGGGACGCTATTAGAGAGGCTAAGCACGGGGACGCTATTGGAAAGGTTAAGCATGTTTTCAAGTTTTGTGCAGATAAGCACATTTTAAAAATTTTCTAATTGATTATTTATGAAAGTGTGGTGGCTAGTGAACAACAAAGGATGATTTCAAGCTTTTCCCAGCTCAGCACGATTTCAAGTTTATAATTTACTGTGTGCATAAGAAATTACAAAGGACATACAGAGCAGCGGTCATTGATGCAAATTGGGGCGCTTTTCAGAGAATGCTTATAAGTCTGAAAGTTTACAACGCCCAATCAGTCTGAGACCTGCGTGTTCTTTAGTAAGATTACATGGTTAATGTAAGTGACAAGAGATATAACACACTTGTAGATTCATATCAGAGTGATTGCTTTATTAATTTGCCATGACTTAATGGGAGACAGCCAACATGGCTTTAGCCAAAGAAGGTCTTATCTTACTCATCCGTTATTTTTTTTTTGAAAGTGTGAATAAACAGGTAGACAAAGGTGAGTCGGTTGATATAGTGTATCTGGACTTTCAGAAAGCCTTTGACAAGGTCCTTCATCAGACACGTTTGGCAAAACTAAAAAGTCATGGGATAGGAGGTGATATACTATTGTGGATCAGGAACTGGTTAAAAGATAGAAAGCAGAGGGTAGGGCTAAATGGCCAAATTTCCCAATGGAGAAAGTGAATAGTGGAGTACCCCAGGGATCTATGCTTGGTCCTCTGCTTTTTAACATATTCATAAATGACCTGGAAATGGGAATAATGAGAGGTTATCAAATTTGCAGATGACACAAAATGATTCAAAGTTGTTAAAACCCATGAGGATTGTGGAAAATTGCAAGATGATCTTGTTAAATTGGAAGACTGGGCACCCAAATGGCAGATGAAATTTAATGTGGACAAGTGCAAAGTTATACACCTAGGAAAGAAAAACCCAAATTATGGTTACACGATGCAAGGTTCCACATTAGGAACCACCACCCAGGAAAAAAATGTAGGCATCATTGTGGGTAAAATGTTGAATCCCACTGCCCAGTGTGCAGTGGCAGCCAACAGAGCAAATAGAATGCTAGGTATCATAAGGAAAGGAATGGAGAATAAAACAAAGGATATTATAATGCTTCTGTATCATGCCATGGTGTGAAGTTCTGGTCGCCGTATCTTAAAAAGGATATAGCATTATTAGAAAAGATACAGAGAAGAGCCACCAAAATGGTAAAGGGGATGGAAGGATACTCCTATGAAGAGAGGCTAAAAATGTTAGGGCTCTTCAACCTGTAAAAGAAATGGCTGAGGGGAGATATGATAGAGGTCTATAAATTAATGGAGTGGAACCGGTAAACGTAGATCGATTGTTTACACCATCAAAATATAGAAAGACTAGGGGGCATGCAATGAAGTTACAGGGTAACCAATTTAAGACTAGTAAGAGAAAATATTTTTTTCACTCAACGTGTAATCAAACTCTGGAATTTGCTACCAGAGGATGTAGTAAAAGCTGTTAGTGTAGCTGGTTTAAAAAAGGTTTGGATAAGTTCCTGGAGGAAAGGTTCACAAACCATTATTTATGGGGATCCAGATTATCCACTGCTTGACCCAAAACAAGCATTGTGGAACCTATGTCTTTTGGGAAAACTGCTAGGTATTTGTGACCACTGTTGGAAACAGGATACTCAGCTTGATGGACCCTGGTCTGACCCAGTATGTTATATCTGATGTTCTTATTTTCTTATGAACTCCACAGGGCTAATCATCCATCATGAAGGTCCACAAAACAGTAGAGAAACCACATTTTCCAAACACAAATAAGAAAGGCCAAAGCAACATACCAAAAACCATAACTGCTTCAAGAGAAATGCAAAGATGGAGCATTTAAAATGTCTAGTATTTTTAAAAGAAGATTGAGCCTTAACAAAATAAGTCTGGTCAGGTCCCACCAGAAGGTAAATAATACTTTTTATCCACAAATGTTGATGTCCAAGAGAATTAAAGAGATGAATCTATAAGAGCGGATGACTGATTCACATTTGTAAGTTCATAAGCAAGCACTACTATTTCCATTGCTTCTCCATCAAGTAGCAAATGATTGATTTTGCAAGTGGTCAGGATCTTTGTCTTCATCATGTTAAGGTGCAGGACCATTTGACCAATATCTCAAACCCCACTCACCAGACTTTCACCTCCTTCAAAAAAAACCATTGAAGAAATTATTGCCGCCATAAACACTACCACGGCACCTAATGATCCATGCCCAGCACACTGGATCAAAACTATGCGTACTGAACTTAGTCCTTACATAGCTAAGATTGCAAACCTCTCCTTCTTATCCGGTATCTTCCCTGCTGAACTCAAACAGACATCAATTCGTCCACTACTAAAGAATAACAAGATGGACCCAAAGAAGGAAGAGTCTTATCGCCCAATTTCTAGTATCCCTTTTCTAGCGAAAATACTCGAGAAGGAGACCCAGAGGCAGATCCAACACCACATAGATATATTAGCACCCCTGGACATATGCCAACACGGATTCAGAGAAGCTCATGGAGTTGAAACACTCATGATCTCGCTAATTAACAAACTCATCTGTGGAATGGACAACATAAAGACGGCCTTCGCTTTGATTTTCCTCGACATATCAGCTGCGTTCGATTCAATTGATCATAAGATCCTCCTATCGAGACTCCAGGAGAAGGGCATCCAAGGCCTTGCTTGGGACTGGTGCAAATCATACCTTGAAGATCGTTGGCAACAGGTTCGCATAGGCAACAATACTTCTGAGCCCTTCCGACAAAAGCAAGGAGTACCCCAAGGCTCATCATTATCTGCGCTGCTCTTTAATATATATATGCAGCCAATTTGTCAAATCACCAGAGTCTTTGGTGTATCCTGCTTATTATATGCAGACGACGTGCTGATCTACATACCGATTAACATCTCAAATCCTGACTACTCTTCCCTAATCAATTGATTCAATGCAATAACTGACTGGCTCATCAATCAGAACATGAAAATAAACTTAAAAAAAAACGAAGCCTTGATAGTCACAAGAAACAAACCTTTTTCTCCCCCACAGACCCTTAAAGTAAGAGACACGGAGCTTCCAATTAAGTCCACTATAAGATATCTGGGTGTGTTACTCGATCAACATCTCGACCTCAAGGAGCACATAAAAAGCACTGTAAAACAAATCTACTACAAGATCAAAACACTACGTCATCTTAGACCCATGCTTGAGACCAAAGATTTCCGTACAATCTTCCAAGCAATAGTCACACCTCACTTTGACTATGCGAATATCATTCTTCATGGTCTCCCTAAGAATACCTTAAGTCCACTACAAATGGCTATGAATGCTGCGGCCCGCATCTTTTACGGAGCTTCAAAGAGAGATCATATAACTCCGATACTAATGGACTTACACTGGCTCCCGATAAACTGCAGAATATTATACAAAACCCTCCTCATCACTTTTAAGGCCATTAATAAAATTTCCCCTGCATCAATATCAATGCTCCTCACCAATGCACCAAACAACAGATCCAGAAGATTAGTATCCGAAAATACACTAGCTACTCCCAGCAACTCCACAAAATGGACCCAGTTAACCACTAACAGAGCTTTTGTATCTTACACCCCCAGGTGCTGGAACAATCTCCTCCCCCCCCCCCGCCCCCCCAGTATTAGATCAATTAGGGACATCAGTCAATTCAGAAAGGCCATTAAGCACCACTTATTCACTCTGCACTTCCACCTACCTTAGCACCACAGCTATTTCTATCAATGCACTCTCTAACTATGAACATCCTTAATCTGCATTATTGTAAATAATAATTTATGTAAATGTATATAGTTTTCCCCAGTTCAAACCTAGTTCATACTTCCTGTTATCTGTAAACCTATTTCAGTTTTTCTGCCTAGGTAATTTATGTTCAATGTAAACCGCACTGATGATAAATAGCGTGGTATATAAAAACTGTTAAAATAAATAAATATAAAATAAGATGATGTTCTTTGACCTTGATAAGCAAATATTTCAGATAGTCTTCATGTTAAGCCAGTAACATGGTATTGTCAGCATAGCGACAGTTGTTAATGAGTCTTCCACCAATCGTCACATCGTGGTTGTCTTCAGTCAGTCCTGCTTCTCTGATGATTTGTTCTGCATATAAATTGAACAGGTTTGGGGGAAGTATGCAGCCTTGTTGTACATGTTTGCTGATTTTAAACCATTCTGTTTCTCCTTGTTCTGTTCATCAGAAACAATCACCCCCAGGTCCAGTTCTTTTTTTGTGAACAGAAGTACTTCATCCCCTATACTGTACCGCTCTCTTGGATTTTTGCAGCCCAAATACATGACCCTGCATTTTTTAGTGTTAAATCTCAGCTGCCAGATTCTTCGCCATTCTTCAAGCTTAGTGAGATTCCTCCTCATGTTATCTGTTCCTTCCTGGCTATCTATTCTATTGCAGATTTTGGCATAATCTGTAATCTTACCTGACAGCCTTTCAGCAATATCATTATCAAAATTTTTAAAAACAATATGACTATGGACAGATCCCTGTGACACACCACTGGTTGTTGTTGTTGTTAAGTGCCGTCGAGTCGGAGTCGACTCATGGCGACCCTCTGGATAGCTATCCTAAATTGTGTTCGGTCTTCAGTCAGGCGGCTCATTGTTGACAGACTGGTACCCGTAGCTGCTGTTATTGTAGCGATCCATCTCATTGCTGGCCTTCCTCTTTTGCGTTGACCTTCTATCTTGCCAAGCATGATGTCTTTCTCTAATGATCTCTCTCTTCGCATGATGTGTCCGAAGTATGAAAGTCGAAGTCTTGTCATCTGAGCTTCTAAAGAAAGCTTAGGTTTGATCTCCTCTAGTACCAACTGGTTTGTTCTTCGGGCAGTCCATGGTATACACAGTATTCACCGCCAGCACCATAATTCAAAGGCATCAATTTTCTTCCTGTCTGTCTTTTTCACTGTCCAGCTTTCACATCCATATGATGTTATTGAAAATACCATGGCTTGAACAAGTCGAATATTTGTATGGAGAGAGACATCTCTGCTCTTGAGAATCTTATCTAGGTCTTTCATAGCCATTCTGCCAAGAGCAATGCGTCGTCTGATTTCTTGACTGCTTGTTGCTTCTTTATTGATAGTTGATCCAAGTAGGTTAAAGTTGTTCGCGATTTCAATTTCTTCTCCTTCGACGATGAACCTGTTGATTATGCCAGTTGTCATGATCTTTGTCTTCTTTACATTAAGGTGCAGGCCCATTTTGAGACTATGTTCTTTGATTGTGAGAAGCAAATGTTTCATATCATCTTCACTTTCAGCCAGTAATGTGGTATCATCAGCATAGCGAAGGTTGTTGATGAGTCTTCCACCAATCTTCACACCTCTGTTGTCTTCATACAGTCCTGCTTCTCTGATGATTTGTTCTGCATATAAATTAAACAGGTAGGGGGAAAGTATGCAGCCTTGTCTTACACCTTTGCTTATTTTAAACCATTCTGTTTCTCCTTGTTCCGTTCAAACTGTTGCTTCTTGATCAATGTAAAGATTGCGCAAGAGAACGATCAGGTGTTCTGGTATACCCATGCTTCTTAATGTGGCCCAGAGTTTCTCATGGTTTACACAGTCAAAAGCCTTGCTATAGTCGATAAAGCACAAATAGATATCCTTTTGGTATTCTTTAGTCTTTTCAAGGATCCATCTCACATCTGCAATGATGTCTCTCATTCCTCGTCCTTTCCTGAACCCTGCTTGCACTTCAGGTAGTTCTTGTTCTAGGTATGGCTGTAGTCTCTTTTGAATAATCTTCAGTAGAATCTTGCTGGCATGTGGGATCAGAGCGATTGTGCGATAATTTCCACAGTCAGTTGGATCACCTTTCTTTAGTATTGGTATAAACACAGATCTTTTCCAGTCAGTTGGCCATGATGTTGTCTTCCATATTTCTTGGCAGAGCCTTGTAAGTACGGTAACAGCTGCATCAGATTGCTGCAGTACTTCTATGGGAATGCTATCAATGCCTGGTGCTTTGTTCTTTGATAAGGCTTTCAATGCTGCTTCAACTTCTTCTTTCATCACCAATGGTTCCTGATCATAAGGTATAGGTTGAAACGGCTGTTGGTCCACTTGATCTTTATCATATAAAAACTCTGTATATTCCTTCCACCTATCTCCTTAGAATAAGCTCCATTTACCTGTACCCTTTGTTACCTCCCACTCAACCAATTTCTAACTCAGTCAGTCACTTTAAAGTCTGTTCCTAGAATGCTCAATTTATGTATAAGTTATCTGTGGAAACGATGTTAAAGGCTTTACTGAAATCTAAGTACACCACATCTAGGGTTCTCCCTCGGTTCAACTCTCTGGTTGTCCAGACAAGGCAATTAAATAGATTTGTCTGATAAGACCTGCCCCTAGTAAAACCATGCTGCCACATTAGACTCCAAAAACCTCTCTATCCTCTGTTTTAGCATAGTTTCCATTCATTTACTCACCACAGAGGTCAGACTAACTGGCCTGTAGTTCTCAACCTCATCCTTACTTCTGCTTTTGTGTAAAGGGACCACATGCCCCTTTCTCCAGTTCTCTGGGATCACTCCCAACTCTAAAGAAGCATGGAAAAGGTCAGACAGTGGAGTCACTAGAACTTCCCCAAGTTCCTTCAATACTCTGGGATGTATCCCCCCCCCCCCCCCGGCTTTGTCCAATTTTACTTTAGCTAGTTCTTCATGAACACAGTCTTCTGAAAATCGTTCAAGATCCCATTCACTACTATTCATATTTGTGGATGTTTTCTGACATCCTGCTCCTGGCCCTTCATCTGTTAACACAGCTTCTATATAATCCTCCCCTTCATCTTTGAGTCTGACAATACCACTTTTGTACTTCCTCCTCTCACTAACATATCTGAAAAAGGTCTTGTCCTCCCCATTTTACTGCAGTGGCTACAATGTTTTTTCTTCTATTTCTACCTTTGCTTTCCTTACTACTTTTCTAGCTTCTCTAAGTTTTTCCAAATATTGATGCTTCTCTTCCTATTTCTGTGATCTCTTGTATTTTATGAAGGCCACCCTCTTTTTCTTCACCTTTTCGAGAGCCATAGTGGCCGCCTTTTCCTTTTACATTTATTTACTTTACCAGCAGCAAGGTTTGTTGCCCTTAAAATATCCACTTTCAGTTTTGCCCATTGCTTTTCTACATCCCCCAGCTGTTCCTATCCTGCTAATGACTCCTTGAAGTATTGTCCCATCTTAGCAAAGTTAATTTTCCTAAAGTCTAGGACCATCACTTTAGAATGAACTTTATCAGCCCTCGTCCTAAAACTGAAGCACACCATCTGTGATCACTGAATGCAAGATTATTCCCCACTATAAGATCAGAAACACTTTCTCCATTGGTAAGCACCAGGTCCAGTATGGTCCCTTCACATATGGGTTCTCTTACCAGTTGCTGGAATAATTATCCCTGTTGAGAATCCAGGATCTCCTTACTGCTAGATGACACCACAACAGGGATACACCAGTCAACATCTGGCATATTGAAATCACCTGCTGTATTAGTAGCACTTCTTTTTTCATGGCAATACTACAAATGTCTTCAATTAAATCTCTGTCCACCTCTTCTGCCTGAGAAGGAAATCTGTGCATCACACCAATGCAAATGGATTCTCCATTCTCTCTTTCTAGTTTAACCCACAGTGTCTCTGCTTTCCCTTATAAGCCTTGTAATTCTGTAGCTTTAATATTATTTTTTACATACAATATAGTGCCACTCTTCTTCTCCTTCTTTCAATGCGTCCTTCCTAAATAAAGTATAGCCCTGTATAATTACATTCCAGTCATGGTTGTCCATGAACCATGTCTCTGTTTGAACTTTTGCTTCTTGATTAATGTAAAGGATGTGCAAAAGAGCTATCATGTGTTCTGGTATACGCATCTCTACATACAAAGATTTAACTTGTCCAAACCATGGTATTTGCATTATCGTCATATGGATGTGAAAGCTAGCCAATGAAGAAGAAAAACAGGAAGAAAAATGATGCCTTTGAATTATGGTACTGGCAAAGAATACTGTGTATACCATGGACTGCCCAAAGAACAAATCAGTTAGATTGAACCTAAGCTATCTTTAGAAATTCAGATGGCAAGACTTTGATTTTATACTTCAGACACATCACACAAAGAGAAAGACCATTAGAAAAAGACATCATTCTTGGCAAAGTTGAAAGCACAAAAGAGGAAGGGCACCAAAGTGATGAATTGATACAATAACAACAGCGATGGATGGCAGCCTATCAACAATCAGCCACCTGACTGAAGACCAAATGCAGTTAGGACAACTATCCAGAGGGTCGCTATGAGTCAACATCGGCTCAATAGCACTTAACAGCAATTCCCATTTTAATTGCTCATCGCGCAGCGGGATGGGGAATGGGAAGGTTATGGGTGGAGAGTGGGTATGGATTGCATATTGCAGTTAGTACATGATACTTTATGTTGCCAATGTTGAAATTAGCCTGGATGCACCTCAATATACAGTATTGTGAATGACAGCATATGGTAAAAGACTTTTTTAGGACAGCTATCCAGAGGGTCACCATGAATCAACACCAACTTGACAGCACTTAATAACAACAACAACTGCAGTGAATATGCTGGGTATGGCCCCCCAGTTACTACACAATGTTTGCATTTACTGCGGACGATGGTCAGCTGGTAGTGGTGTCGGACTGCATTGGGAGCTACCACTGAGAAGGTGAACGCATGTTTTAAGGAGGTCTGTGGGTGGTTGCAGGCTTATGGTCTGGTCCTGAATGCCCAGAAATCAGAACTCATAGGGCCCGATTCCGATCCCGACGTACATCTCCTTTGTACATCCAGGCTGACCTGGATGTACAAAGGAGATTGTGATTCTGATCCCGCAGGGTACGTCTAGCCCTGCGAAATCAGAATCACGAATAAGCCTGTACATGCAGGCCAAGACTGTGATTCAGTCCCACCCTGCATGTACAGGCACTGCCCGGCTAACTCAGCCAGGGCTTTTAAATGGAGCTGCAGTGCCAGGCAACATGTTGCCCATGGCACCACGGCTCCATTTAAAAGCCGCGATGTCAGCCGCATGCCCAAAATGTTATTTCTCCACAGCTTGACCCCCGATCCGGCCTCCTAAGGCCAGGGTCGGGCTGCAGGGAATTAACACTGCCCCCCCCCCCCAGTCCATTCCACCCCCCAGAGCAGCAAAACTGAAACATCCAGGGAAGTAGATCCACCCCGGGGGCAGAATAACTTCCCCGGCGATTTTGCCAGCCTGGATGTTCAGGGCTGGCATTAGAATTGGCCCTGTGTGTCCAGGGCTGGTGACCGCCCACTCTCCGCCTCCATGCCGCCCCATCCCCACCCCCGTATAACTTCCTCTCACAACCAGCGGGGAAGTTATACAGGGGCAGGAGCCAGAATGAATAGCGGGGATGGACATCCAGTTGGGACGTCCATCCCCACTGTTCGTGCCTCAGAATGACCCCAGTGGTGCTTGGAGGGCAGGAGGAAGGAGATGTGCAGGTGTGGCCTGCAATGTCAGGGGTAAGGCTGCCATGAAAGAAGGAAATGCAGAATTTGGGAGTGAAGATGGACATTGGTTTGGATCTCCATTTACAGGTGTTGATAAAAATAGTGTATGGGAAGTTGTGCCTGGTACGCCAATTACATCCTTTCCTGGACGTGGGGACATTGCGCCTGTTGATCCAGGCTTTGTAATATCAGTGTTGGATTATTGTAACATTCTGTATGTTGGATTGTCAAAGTGCCTGCTATGGAAGCTGCAGACTGTACAAAATGTGGCAGCGCAAGTAATATCGGGGCATAGTCATAAGGAGCTGGTAGCTGATGTACTGCACCAACTTCACTGGCTCCCAGTTGAGCAGTGGTGTGTGTTCAAGCTTCTCCTGGTGAACTTTAAGGCACTAAGAGGTCAGGGACCAGGATATTTGTCGGAGGTGTTGAAATGATATCAGCCAGGTGGGGAGCAGCAGTGTAGTCAAGGCCAATGTTTAGCAGTCCCCGGCCCTCAGCGGGTACGGTTGAAGAAATGGCTGGAGAGATGTTTTACAGTGGCAGTCCCCTTCTGATGGAATAGGTTGCCTGTGTATTTACGGCAGAAAGAAAATCTGATGGCCTTTAGAAAAGTGGTGAAAATGTTCTTGTTTCCTCAATCAAGGTAGGGCGAGATGAGGGGCTGGCGCATGGCAGTCAGGTAATCAGGTAGCTTGGTGGGGGAGGGGCATGGGATTTTTTTTGCATTTTGTGTTAGGGTTTGGGCTTCTTTTATATTGTATACTGCCTTGAGTGCCTTTGGGCATACGATGGGATAGAAATGTTTTTAAATAAATAAATGTTAATTTTTACTCAAAATGCATGGTAAATGCAAAATCTTACCACCCTTTATTTAAAGGGTCCCTAAGTTAATAACTAAGTACATTTGTGCTCTCTTTATCAGATCATAGCATTAAAAAAGGGAAATGGATATATGGGTGTAACCCACGTGCCTGCCTCGGCAGGGCTGCTAACCTGAGCTCCCTTTTGCATCATTAGGGCTGAGCTAGAACTACTGGGAATCAATCCCTTCACAGGGCAGGACACAAAAAGACACCACCCTTCTGTGACATGAAGAGAAACATCAACAGATGGTTTCCATGGAGGTAGGGAAGAGGGATGGTACTAGAAAATAAAAAGAAAAATAATAAAATAGAAAGAGAAGGATATTCAGATGCTCTGGCTGGTGTTTGTTTTAAGCACTGGCCACAGTGTTTAAAAAAATGCATATATATACAGGGTGGCCCAAAAAAAGTGAGAACATCTCGTAGCATATAAGTTTTTAAAAATTCAAAAAGACAGATGTAAACGATTGACAAATTAAAAAAACAAAGATGGCGACTGGAAATTGTCGAAATAAAGATGTTATATAGCTAAAAAAGGTAAATAAGTAAACTATTTAAGCTTTTAATTTGCGAGATGTTCTCACTTTTTTTGGGCCACCCTGTATATATATTCAGTTATTTGGTGCTGCTATCCAATAGCTGCTGGTGCTGAATATGCATAGAGTCCGATTCCTTTAGGGGCACATCTGGGCCTTCTGGACAGCCAAGCCCTGGACAGGCCAGACTGTCCCCGATTCTGCACTGCAGGAGCAAGACGCTCCCACAGTAGCAGGATTGGGCATCGAGACGGTCTGTCGTGCTCCTACAAAAGCTGCGGGAGACGTCCAGGCAGCAAGACTGCCAGGCCTCCCTCTGCTCCCACTGCTGTGCTGGTGCTGTGGCGTCCCATTGCCATGGCACTAGGATGCCCAATGGGAGCGTCGACAGTCAGACACCCCAACAGACCAGTTTTCCCGCTGCCCGGCCCTCAGTGGGGACTCCCAGAGCCGGGATTGGGTAGCAGGGACTCACCTCCTGTGGCTCCGTAGCTTTTGGGGGACTGCTGGGCCGGAGCAATTGGGCAACCCACCAGGGGTGGCGCAAGGGGGGTGCAGGGCCAAGTGCGGAGATTAATTGCAGGGCCTCATTTGCATAAGGAACCTCATTTGCATAAATATTTGCATAATGTTAACATGCGCTTTTAGTAAACATGCCTCTTAATGAGTGTCTGAATAAAGAAAGGCTAACAGATTTCTACATTACTATATTGCAGTGACAACCACCAGGCCCATTAGGAAGTACTACAAACACTGATCATTTAGAACCCATAGCAAATCCACCGTATCATAAGAGCACTATCAGGACTCACAAAGCACCAAACTCTACCTATCAAAAGGCAACACTGCAGATATTAAAACCAGTACATCTCAGAGAATACCAATTCATCTCACTGGGAGAAAGAGAACAAGTGGGACTGTCAAATAGAAACAATATGAACAGAATACCTCAATTCGGTTACACATGCTAAACATAGGGTTATGTTTACTAAGCAGTCTTAATGTGCAGCCGGCGTTAGTGTGCAGGATGCCATATAAGGTAGTGGGCGTTCCGGTCTTAAGGTAGCATTTAGGGTTATCATGCGATAAGGAACGTTTTTGTGCGATAGAGGGAGCCGTGGCACATTAATGCGCGTTAGCCTTAATTAGGTGCGCTGACCTGCAAACACAGCAACAGAGGTGTAGCACAATAGTTAATACATTGACTGATGAAAGAGGGGTCATGAGTTCAATTTCCCAGTGGGCTTGATGAGTAAGGCTGTCTGAGGCATTACCCTTTACTTTAAATCAGTGCTGTCTGAGGCATTTTCTTTTTTAATTTAAATTAGTGCTGCCAGCAAACACACCCTCACAGTGCCGTAACCTAAGGTGCCGCATAAAGCGCCCTATAAGGCACTCCAGAGGGCACATTATAAAGTGCACTGTCCGCCAAGGCACCTTATAATGTTCCCTATAGGGCGCCTTATAAGGCGTCTTAAAGGGCACTTTATAGGGCGCCTTATAGAGCGCGCCTTATGAGGCATCTTAAGGCTACAGCACTGTGAGGGTGTTTTTGCTGGCAGCACTAATTTAAATTAAAAAAGAAAATGCCTCAGGCAGCCCTATCAAATAACCCCACTGTGGGATCAAACCCATGACCTCTGGCTCCACAGGCAATGAAGTAACCAGTGGGCTACAGCTAAATAGCTGCCAGCAAACCCCTGGCTGGCTACAGAAGGACTGCAGGTCACCACACAAACTGTCTGCTGTGGTTACCAGGATAGGGTTAACCCACCCATACTCATGATGCACTGCACATGCAAATCAGCAGTCTACAGATGATCACAAGATGGGTTATGCACCCCCACAGCACCTCGGCCTGGTAGGGGGAACTGACCGTGTGCACCCCCACAGCACCTCAGCCTGGTAGGGGGTACTGACCATGTGTGTTACTGGCACAGAGTAGCTGCAGACCGTCACAGTGTGCGGGTACTGTGCTCACCCTGAGGGTGAGGTGGGACGCCCAGCACCAGGTCCACAGCACCTTTCATGGCTGAAATATGCCATGTTGCAGGTCCCCATCAGTGCTAGTGTGTGTGATAGGTAGTTCCTGCAGAAACACCTAGGATACATCTGTGTTTCTCAGTCATGTCTAGCCCTTTTGTGCTTATGATGCACCAGAATAGTGCATATCCTGTGTTGGTGCCATGGTCACATGATGTAGGTGGAAGAAGGGGGGTTGTTTGGACCCACAGGGAGATTATGCAGTAAGATCTCCCACCAACAGATCCACATTCTACTTCCCTGCAATGGTGACAGTCCTGCTGTAGAACAGACACCCTACAGCACAGTCAATGCAGATCTGTACACATCCATAAGGCAAGGCAGACAGAAGGCCTGAAAATGCTCAGCTGCCTCCCCACCACTATCCGACATTCTCCAGCAGCAAGCCTCCAGCCGCTGCACCCTGCAAGGTGTTCTAGCCAGACACATACTAACTGCAGACAGGCTGCTAGCTAGTCCATAGTGCATGTTCCTGGAGGAGATGCATGTACCCAAAACTGGTATGTCAGCATACACACCAAACAGCTAAGTCAGTGATAAGGCCCCAAAAGAGAACCCATAAATATCACATGAGAGAAATACTATACAGCACTATGGGGGAACCTAGTCCTGCCGTGCTCACTGCTCAGTCAGGGTGAGAGTGACCTCCCAGCAGGACATGCTATGGCCACCTTGTCTGTGCAGGTGGTGGCCAGGCACTACAATGTCTGAGCCATTGCCCTATGCCCTGTGCAGATGCATCCTGGCCAGGCCACCCTGTCAGGGCTATACCCATGGTACCTTGCTCCTCATTATGCACATTGGCAGGCTGACACTGGCAACAGTGCAAGCAGTGTGGGCTGAGGAAGGTGTTGGCAGCCACCACACACTGGGTAGACAGACACACACTCCCACACCTATGCCAGCATTGTGCAACTATAGAGGCTATTGGCAGCCCTGGCCACCGCACCAGTCCTGGGCACAGTGCAGGCATGGCTATGGCATGCAATACTGTTGGGGTCACTCCCCAGGGTGGTAAACACTGTCAGACACCAGACCTGAAACACACTCCACAGACATCAGAGAGGTTGCTATGAAACAGCTCAATGAGCAGATGCTTAACCTAAGGATTGCTATCTGCCAGTAATCATAGCAACCTTTTGATATATGTGTACCGTATTCCCAGGTTGAGGGTGGCAATGCTATGGTATGCAAGTGCTAGTATTGGGAGATGGTGCTGTACGCAGGGCCCAACATCCTGCCTCTCCAGGAGGCTTTGGATAATGTCGCCTGTGGGTGCGGGTTTTTCTGCCCCTGTTGGCTGCTGCTCTAGGGCAGAGGTTCCCAACTCCAGTCCTGGTGGGCCAAAAACTGTTTGGGTTTTCATGCTGTCCCTAATGAATATGCATGGATACATCTGCATACCATGTGGGCGGCGCATAGAAATGCAGCACAGGCATCTTTATTAGGGACAGCATGACGCCTGAATGGAGTTTGTCCCTCCAGGACTGCATTTGGGAAACTCTGCTCTAGGTATTGCACATGTCTATGGTGTCTGTGCTCTGTAGGGTAAAATATAGGCATTTCAGGCATGTTTATGTTATCTACAATAAAGGTTCCCTCTTTATTACCACGGTTTAGTACTGGGTAAAATATGGGGACTGGGTTGGTGGAAGCCACAGCTGGGACACTGAACACACTGGCTGTGCGTACTGCACCACACTGTTGCCACAGGGACAGTTCATTCCCTGGGGATACCATGAGTGTTCGTCAGACAGGCCCTGTCTGTTGCAGTGTATGACACCCACCTATACAGGGCTAGGCTATGGTCTGCTGTGGGCAGCTGCCACTGCCCCCTCCATCACCAGTACCCCTCTGTCGCCATACTGACATGCCCTTCTGCTGGTGGTGCTGGTGGTGCGCAGTCTCAGGCCATCCAGTGTGTTGGTAGGCGGCTGCCTATGGTGTGGGTTCTGGGGTAGGGGTGCCTGCATAGACGTCCACGCTTCCCCCCTGCACCGCCTGCCAATGTTCTGTGCCCTTGAGGGTACCTGCTGGGTACTATCCCCTGTGACACTGTGGGAAACATACTCGTGCCCACGTTGGGCCCTCATCAGTTGCTGTCTACTGTTTAAGCATTCCTATGTGCCACCTAGGCATCACCCTAGTCCGCACTGTGGCCCAGCTGCACCACAGCATGTGCCGCCTGCAGCCCTCTATATCCCCTTTTCCAGCATCTGTCCAGTTGTCCATTCTGACATGCCCACCCTGCTGTTGCAGGACATGTGCACGCCATAGGAAACTGTCCAATAGAAAGGGAAAACCCTGATCAGCGCTATTTCACTGTGGAATCATTCACCATGTATGGGGACAGAGCATAGCCCCTTCCAAAATTGATATATTTTTTTTGGAGCTTTCTTGGTAGTGTTTTTTTATGTTTCCCATTAATATCACTATTGCCCAGCTTGGTTATGTTTTTTTCCAGTTTGTTCAGGTCATTTTCAATGTTTATTTGCCCTTTTGTTCCGTGCACATGTATCACACTTATCACATTTTGTAGGTTTCCCTGGCTTTGCTGTACATTGCTGACGGAAATGGTTTCTCTTCCCTTTAAATCTGCTATAACTCGAGGGTTTCATTGGCATTAGTTTGCAGCCCCGGAATCCACAGCGTTAGTGTGCAGGGAGCCTCTCCCCTCCCACTCTCCACCCATTGACCCTCTCTCTCCGCCCCTAGGGAGCCTTCCTCCGCCCCTGGGGAGCCTTCCTCCGCCCTCCGGGAGCCTTTCTCCGCATTCAGCGCTCATTTGCACCGCTGCGCGCGTTATCGCACGATAAGGCACCTTATCGCCCAGCAAAGCACCATTATCGTGCAATAAGGCACCTTATCGCGCGATAATATGACAGCAGCGCAAATAGCGCCCTTTAGTAAACATACTCCATAGACTTTCACCACACAAAGAACAAGGGATCACAATTTAGAAATAGGAAGATGATAATTAAACTGGGAACCCCAAAAGCCAAACATGAAATGTACAACACTGGAGAAATAAAACTATAAATAAATTTCCGCTTGCACTAAACAAAAACGCGAAGATGTTAGCAATATACACTTCCCAGACCAGACATATTCCAGTTAATAAATTCAAAATAAAAATAATTTTTCTACCTTCTGTTTGGGATTTTATTTTTCAGCTGCAATTGCTCCAGTCACTTTCTTCTGGTTTCTTCATGTCTTCTGCGAGCTATCCATTTGTCCTTTCTTCTCTTTTAGATTTTTTCCATTCTCTCTCTATATCTGCTTTAACAAACTGATCTTTCCCCTTTTGCTCTTTCCCCCTTTTCTTTCCTTATTCCTTTATCATCCACTCATATTTCATCCTTCCATTCTCAATTCCCACTTACTCTCCCAATACCCAGCCCATCGTAGACTTTTCTTCCCTCCCACACAAAATATCTTTTCCCCTCTCCATTCTCATTCCCCATCCCCAACCCTTTCTAGTCCTCCCCAAAAATCAGCTCCCTTAGTTGTAGACCCACCCATCTGCTTCCTTTTAGTCCCAATCTCCCAAGCCCCCTCATCAGCCCATTTCCAGTCCTAGCCCCCATATGCTTTTTTCCAGTTCCAGTCTAGTCCCCATCAGCTTATTTCCTCTACAAGCTCCCCCATCAGCCACTTTCCAATCCTAGCCCCCTTGTCAGCCCATTTCCAGCCCTATTCCAACTCCCCTCAGCCTACTTCCAGTCCTATTCCAGCCCCCATCAGCCCATTTCCAGTCCTATTCCCCCATTATCCATTTCCAGTCCTATTCCAGCCCATCATCTATTTGCAGTCCAAGCTCCATCCTTCAGCCCATTTCCAGTCCTAGCCCCCCATATGCTCTTTTCCGGTTCCAATCCTAGCCCCCTCGTCAGCCCATTTCCAGTCCTATTCCAGCCCCCATCAGCCCATTTCCAGTCCTAGGCCCCTTGTCAGCCCATTTCCAGCCCTTTTCCAGCCCCTATCACCCATTTCCAGTCCTATTCCAGCCCCCATCAGCCCATTTCCAGTCCTAGCCCCCCATATGCTCTTTTCCAGTTCCATTCCAGCCCTCCATCAGCCCATTTCCACTCCAAGCTCCCCCATCATCCCATTTCCAATCCTAGCCCCCTCGTCAGCCCATTTCCAGCCCTATTCTAGCCCCCATCAGTCCATTTCCAGTTCTAGCCCCCTATATGCTCTTTTCCAGTTCCATTCCAGCCCCCATCAGCCCATTTCCACTCCAATCTCCCCATCAGACAATTTCCAGCCCCCTCATCAGCCCATTTCCAGTCCTAGCCCCCCCCCCCCCCATCACAGCCCATTCCAGTCCAGGTTTCCCCCCCCATCACAGACTATTTCCAGTTCTAGCTCCCCCCCCACCATTACAGCCCATTTGCAGTCCTAGCCCCCATCACAGTCCATTTCCAATCCAAGTTCCCCCCATCACAGCCCATCCAGTTCTAGCACCCCATCATAGCCCATTTGCAGTCCAAGCCCCCCATCACAGCCCATTTCCAGCCCCAGTTCCCCCTTCTTTGATCACAGCTCATCCAGTCCTAGCCCCCCCCCCCCCCCCGAACAGCCCTGCGGCCATCTAAGGGGTTGCAGAGGGAGCCGGGGAAGCCTGCGCAAGGCCCCGGCTCCCTCTGCACAGCCGCCAGCGTGAGGAGTCTTTTCCCTCATGCTGGCAGCTGTATCTGTGAAGCCGCGAATGCTGGGAAAGGTTAAAGGGCATTGCCCTAAAGCACGGGGCCCTGTGCGAACAACATTATCGTGCAATGGACAGGCCGGCCCTGCACCCCACGCTTATTCCACCTCTGAGATGGAATAAGCTGGGCGTCATCCTGGTGATCCCGGATGTACAGGACCATGACCTGAATTGGCCCTTCCAAGAATTTATCAGATAATCACATTTATTTATATTGATATGGAAGAAATTAACTTGTTAAATAGTTTTCTGCATTATAAAACATAAGTCTGAATCACATCTCTACCTAACCAAAAACCTTTAATAGCTCTTTTTTATTTCTTGTTCCAGTTCCGAAAATAACTTTGAAACATGTGTCCATGAACACGACTAATTCTGGCTCTGTGGGAGTTTTTTCAATTTAACTTGCAGTGAGGCTTCTATATGTTGATTGCACATATTATACAGTATGCAATGGGCTATTTGGTATCTACATTTGTACTGCCCAACCCTTTTTGAATTACTAATGCATCTGGATTTCAAAGGTAAGCAGCTTATTAACTCTTTTCAAAATACATTTTCTATCCCTAATGTAGGCTTGAGGGGACAACTGAAATGCTCATCGGACTGGGTGTATTTCTTCTCTTTTGTATTATTAATCTTTGTGTAGCTCCACCTGGAGTATACAGTGTTACACAGATACATATAAGAGACAGTCCCCACTCCATGAAGCTCACAGTCTAGTCAAGATGGACAAACAGTATAGTTATAGTGTGACACAATGCCATGTTTTCCTCTACTTACCGTCGCTGCTGGAAGTAGCTCACTTCTTGGCCGCAATCACAGCCCACGGATCTTCTTCTACCTTTGTTGTCTGGTCCCATTCTCTGGCTGTCTTCTGTCTTCTGTTAACTCGCTTTTGCTTTCTAGGATCTTCAGCTCATCTGCTACTTCTCTCCCCTCCTGCCTTCTTTACTTCCTTCCGTCTCTGACTGATTTTTTTCCCTTCAACTTTCTTCCACATACGTTTCTATCAACTCAGATGTCACTCCTACTTCTTCTTTATTTCTTAGTCCTCAATTTTCTTCTTTTTACTGCATCTACCTACCACTTTTCAGCCCTTAACACAGGCTTCCCATTCCCTATCTCTCTCTCTCCTCTTTCCCCACCTTTAAGTAATTTTCCCCTTTCTCTCTATCCCCTCAATATGCAGTATCTCTCTCCTTCTCTCATCAATATTCAGTGTCTCCCTATCCAGTGCCTTCCCCTTTTTTCTGCCCTCATCCTCCCATGTCAACAATCTCCTCTTTCCCTCTCCCTATCTTACCCCCCCCCCCATGTCCATCACCTCCTCTTTTTCTCCCCTCCCCATGTCTGACATCTCCTCTTTACCTATCATCCCCCCCCCCCCCCCCCATGTCATAAGAACATAAGAACATAAGATATGCCATACTGGGTCAGACCAAGGTCTATCAAGCCCAGTATCCTGTTTCCAACAGTGGCCAATCTAGGTCATATGTACCTAGCAGTATCCCCAAAAGACACAGGTTCCACAATGCTTGTATTGGGTCAAGCATTGATATCCTGGGTCCCTTTTTAATAATGGTTTATGGACCTTTCCTCCAGGAACTTGTCCAAACCTTTTTTAAACCCTGCTACACTAACAGCTCTTACTACATCCTCCGGTATCAAATTCCAGAGTTTGATTACACGTTGAGTGAAAAAATATTTTCTCTTATTTGTCTTAAATAGTTTACCCTGTAGCTTCATTACATGTCCCCTAGTCTTTCTATATTCTGATAGCGTAAACAATTGATCTACGTTTACCCGTTCCACTCCAGTCATTAATTTATAGACCTCTATCATATCTCCCCTCAGCCATCTCTTTTCCAGGTTGAAGAGCCCTAACCTTTGTAGCCTCTCTTCATAGGAGTAGCCTTCCATCCCCTTTACCATTTTGGTGGCTCTTCTCTGTACCTTTTCTAATAACGCTATATCCTTTTTAAGATACGGCGACCAGAATTGCACACAATATTCAAGGTGCGGTCGTACCATGGAACGATACAGAGGCATTATAATATCCTTTGTTTTATTTTCCATTCCTTTCCTTATGATACCTAGCATTCTATTTGCTTTCTTGGCCGCCGCTGCACACTGGGCGGATGGTTTTAACATGTTATCCACGATGACGCCTAAATCTTTTTCCTGGGTGGTGGTTCCCAATGTGGAACCTTGCATCGTGTAACCATAGTGTGGGTTGTTCTTTCCTAGGTGCATAACTTTGCACTTGTCCACATTAAATTTCATCTGCCATTTGGATGCCAGTCTTCCAATTTATCCAGATCCTCCTGCAATTTTCCACAATCCTCTTGGGGTTTTAACAACTTTAAATAGTTTTGTGTCATCTTCAAATTTGATAACCTCACTCGTTATTCCCTTTTCCAGGTCATTTATGAATATGTCAAAAAGCAGCGGACCCAGCACAGATCCCTGGGGTACTCCACTATTCACCTTTTTCCACTGGGAAAATTGGCCATTTAGCCCTACCCTCTGCTTTCTATCTTTTAACCCGTTCCTGATCCACAATAGTACACTGCCTCCTATCCCATGACTTTTTAGTTTTGCCAAACGTTTCTGATGAGGAACCTTGTCAAAGGCTTTTTGAAAGTCCATTTACACTATACCAACCGACTCACCTGTTTATTCACACCTTCAAGAAAACATAATAGATTAGTAAGACAAGATCTTCCTTGTCTAAAGCCATGTTGGCATCCTCCCATTAGGCCATGACTATCTACATGCTGTGTAATTTTGTTCTTTATGATGGTTTCTACTATTTTCCCTGGTACTGATGTCAGGCTCACCGGTCTGTAATTTCCCGGATCACCCCTGGAACCCTTTTTAAAAATTGGCGTTACATTGGCGATCCTCCAATCTTCAGGTATTACAGATACGGCGACCAGAATTGCACACAATATTCAAGGTGCGGTCGTACCATGGAACAATACAGAGGCATTATAATATCCTTTGTTTTATTTTCCATTCCTTTCCTTATGATACCTAGCATTCTATTTGTTTTCTTGGCCACCGCTGCACACTGGGCCGAGGGTTTTAACATGTTATCCACAATGACGCCTAAATCTTTTTCCTGGATGGTGGTTCCCAATGTGGAACCTTGCATCGTGTAACCATAGTGTGGGTTGTTCTTTCCTAGGTGCATAACTTTGCACTTGTCTACATTAAATTTCATCTGCCATTTGGATGCCCAGTCTTCCAATTTATCCAGATCCTCCTGCAGTTTTCCAACAACTTTAAACAGTTTTGTGTCGTCTGCAAATTTGATAACCTCACTAGTTATTTGCTTTTCCAGGTCATTTATGAATATGTCGAAAAGTAGCAGACCCAGTACAGATCCCTGGGGTACTCCACTATTCACCTTTTTCTATTGGGAAAATTGGCCATTTAGCCCTACCCTCTGCTTTCTATCTTTTAACCAGTTCCCGATCCACAATAGTACACTGCCTCCTATCCCATGACTTTTTAGTTTTGCCAAAAGTCTCTGATGAGGGACCTTGTCAAAGGCTTTCTGAAAGTCTAGATACACTATATCAACCGACTCACCTTTGTCTACCTGTTTATTCACACCTTCAAAAAAACATATCAGATTAGTAAGACAAGATCTTCCTTGTCTAAAGCCATGTTGGCTGTCTCCCATTAGGCCATGACTATCTACATGCTGTGTAATTTTGTTCTTTATGATGGTTTCTACTATTTTCCCTGGTACTGATGTCAGGCTCACCGATCTGTAATTTCCCGGATCACCCCTGGAGCCCTTTTTAAAAATTGGCGTTACATTGGCGATCCTCCAATCTTCAGGTATTACAGATGATTGTAATGAAAGTTCACAGATTACTAATAGCAGTTCTGCAATCTCATATTTCAGTTCTTTCAACATTCTTGGATGTATACCATCCGGTCCAGGTGATTTGCTACTATTCAGTTTATCAAATAGTTGTAATACATCTTCCCGGTGTAGCGCTATTTCTCTCAATTCCTCTGCAGTATCACCTTTAAATACCACTTCAGTCTTGGGTAACATCCCTACATCTTCCTCAGTAAAGACTGAAGCAAAGAATTCATTCAGTCTCTCCGCTATCACCTTGTCGCCTCTTAGTGCCCCTTTAACCCCTCTATCATCTAATGGTCCAATTGACTCTCTCACAGGCCTTTTCCTATGAATGTACTTGAAAAAGTCTTTATTTTGTGTTTTTGCTTCCATAGCAAGTTCCTTCTCAAATTCTCGCTTTGCCTGCCTTATCAATGCTTTGCATTTAACTTGCCAGTGCTTGTGCTGTTTCCAGTTTTCATCGTTTGACTCTTTTTTCCATTTCCTGAAAGATGCTTTTTTGGCAGCAACAGCCTCTCTGACCTCACCTTTAAACCATGCTGGCAGTTTTTTGGACTTTTTTCCACTTTTCTTAATGCGTGGAATACAGCTGGTCTGGGCTTCCAGGATAGTATTTTTAAACAACACCCAAGCTTGATGTAAGTCTTTGACCTTTGTAACCGCTCCTTTTAGTTTTTTCTTAAATATATTCCTCATTTTATCATAGTCTCCCTTTCGAAAGTTAAAAGGTGGTACTGTGGGTTTCTTTACTATCTCTACTCCACTAATTAAATCATCCAGCTTCTCCTTACTCTCTCCCTATCCCTCCCATCTCCAACATTGTCCCCTATTCCCACTATGTCCAGCATCCTCCTCTGTCTGCCTATGGCCCCTTCCCATGCCCAATATCCCCCCTCTCCCTCTGGCCCCCTCCCATGACAAGCATCCGCCATGTCCAGCATCCACCTTCATCTGCCCACACTTCTATGCTCCCACCCTTGTGCTTAGCATCCACCCTCATCGCTTTATGGCCTCTTCCCATGTCCAGCATCATTGCTCTGCTCCCACCCCTGTGCCCAGCATCCCCTTCCATCTCCTTATGGCTTCCTTCTGTATCCAGCATACACCTTCCATCTTCCCAAAGCCCTTTCCATCTCCAGCATCCCCATTTCCCTCTGGCCTCCTCCCATATTCAGCATCCTCCCTCCATCTCCTTATGGCCTCCTCCCATGTCTAGCATCCCTGTCACCCTCTGGCCCCCTTCCTCTGTCAGGTTCCTCCCCCCCCCCATCTCCCTATCTCCCCTTCCATGTCCAGAATCCTTCCTCCATCTTCCTAAGGTCCCTTTTCATGTCCAGAATCCCCCCTCCATTGCCTATGGCCGCCTTCAGTTTCCAGCATCTCCCTTCTGTCTGACCCCTGTGTCCAGTATGCCCTCCTATCTGCCCCTTTCCTCCCCCTGTCTAGCATCTCTCCACCCTCCCATGGTCCACCCTGTCCATTATGTCCCCTTCTCCTTCCCTTGACTACCACTGCTGCTGCTTCTCCTGAGGTCTGCAGCAGCAAGAAAACTAAGTCTTAAGCACGAGGTCATTTAGAGACTTCTGCACTTCCAAAGCCCTGCAGGTCCCACCTCCTTCTGATGCAAAAAGTATGCATCGGAGGGGAGAAGGACCTCAGAAGCTCTCAAGTCTCTGAACAACCCCGCATGTAGGATTTAGCTTCATGTCGCCACTGCAGCACAGAGAAGGGAACTAGTACTAAGCAGATGTGAGACAGCCACTGCAGAATGTTTCGGGGGAACCTTTTGTCACCTAAGGCAGTTGCCTCACCCTGCCTAATGATAGAGCTACCCCTGGTCACAAGTAACCTTTGAAACTTATGTATACCACCATTCAGCAGCCCCCAATCCTTGATACCCTATTTTTACTGGAGCTCCTCTGGCCCTTCCTCTGCCGCTGGAGCTATGTGCCTGCCTACTGCCACATCCACTGGCGTATGAAGATTATCGCTGTTTAAACCATGTATGGTACATGGCCGTGTGGTGACAGGGACAAGGTTGATAGACTGAAAAGAAGGAAGTATCGGGGAGGGGAAATTGAGCATCAAGAAGTTGAGAATTAGAGGAAATTCCATGAACAAAGTACATCATGGAACCAGTTTGTTGATCGCATATTACATACTGTAAAGTTTCAGAGTAATCATATCCTTTCCCCACATATCAGTTTCTCCAGTGTTTCCCCCATTTCCTGTCAGAGAGGAAGACAGTGCATGATGAGTCAAAGGGAGAAAAAAGTGTTTCCTCCCTTCAAATGGGGGAAGAGATCTCCCAGACTGCATGAAATCTACACCCTACCACTATTGGGAGTCACATTTACATTTCTCGCCATCAGCTCAAAGGGAATCTGATTAATTTTAAAAAATGCACATATCTCTACTTTTTCAAACAAGACTGGGACCAGAAACTTTCAGACATATACACAGGGGGCCCGATATTGAAGAATAATAACTGAGCGCCTGAATTTTCAGTCAAACTTAGAAACCTAAGGGGTGGGGGTGTATTCAAAGCATTTACACAGCTGAAAGACCTCCAAACCATGTACAGTAAATGCCGCTTAGTGAGATATTTAGCAGATACCGCTGGATATTCATAGGTGCCGCTGCTGCACACCTCGGTGCTAACCAGTTTTCATCGGTGCATGTTGGGGGACATTCCGGGGTAGAACCCGTCCATAACTGGACACCGGTGATATTGAGCGACATACGGCAAAGGTCAGGCACAGGAAAGGCTGGTCTAACTTTTGCCACAGAAGCAAATTGGCTAGCAGATGACTATCACCGCTGCCGGGCTAGATTCCTGGCAATCTGGCCAACCTGCATATTCAATATCAGGGCCCAGATATGGCCCAGGCATTGAACATCTAGGTTTAAAGTTCAGCGGCAACGTCTAGCTGTGTTAGATTAGCTAGTCGCCACCACTGAATATCAGGTCCCTAATTTTTCAGCTGAAAATTCATCTTAATTTTAAAGTTTAAAAGTTATACTTATAAATTTAGGCCTACCATTCATTTGCCTAGATTTATAAGACTAATTTATAAGCCTGGTGCTGAAAACCATGCTAAACTCCTCTCTCTTTTTCCCTGATCAACATCCATCCCAGTCTGCACCTACTTTTCATGCACCTGAATTTCGTAAAGAGTTTGAGTTTAAATCAAGACATTCAGTCTTCGTAAATTTTCAGGGAGGTCAGTTTACGAGCATTACTCTCAACGATTAGGAGCATAAATCCTTTGAATATATCGGCCTCAGGAGTTCTACCATTCAACTAAAGGAAATCCTTCCTTTTAGTGGGCTGCAAATACTGTTCCTTTCTCTTGTCTGCGATTCTTTCCTCTGCCCACTTAAAGGAACTCCTTAGAAAGAGAGCTTAAAAATGACTAGGAGCATTTTGTAATATGTTTATGGATTATGGTACATTGCACCTGTCTACTATATTTTCATAAACAGAGGGAGAGAAACATCTGGCCCTGAGCTATGTTTGGGACTCTTCTTTTACTGTTTTTATACTTGAAATTCTACTGGCAGGGAGAGATTGGTACCCATGTAGATCTGCACAGTCTGCATTGAGGTGACAACTTAAAAGGCACAGATCATAAAGCCGTCTTTTTCGTGTACTATACCTGTCAGTCAGAGTCTCAAAGGACATCTACCGGCACTTATCTAATTGACTTAGCATAGCAGTATGACAGCCCGGAGATAGAAGTCAAAGGAGCAAAGCAATCATTGACCGTGTTCTGTAGAATACATGGCACTTGGCAACAATGTCTCTCTAAGATGCCAGATATTAACAACTCTGCTTATTGCTAGTGTCAGGACTCAAAATGCTTGGCACTTCCATGAAACTCAATGTGCCTTGTTTTAATGCATTTCCTTTAGGGTGCTTTGGTTTTTTGGCATCTGTTTTGAGTGTATTGCCCACAGTGAAGTGCCAAGTCATTTAACGTCAGGGCCAGCCCATCCACTAGGCAGACTAGGTGACTGCCTAGGGTGGCTGACCCTGGTGGATGGCAGGCCATGTGCTTCGACACACACATGGCCTGCCATTCTTGCCCCCCTCGATGCAACTTCCTGTTGAAGAGGGACAGGAGAAGCAGGCCATGTGTGCACCAAAGCACATGGCCTGCCGCCGCCGCCGCGGGGGGGAGGGCAGTGTGGCACGGCAGGGAGGTTGGCACGTAGGGAGGTATTTGGGCGGCGCAGCAGGGGCTTCTGCCTGAGACAGCAGATACCCTCGGGCTGGCCTTGATTAAAGTATATATAATCTAAAACATTGATGCAATCCTGGCTATTTCAGTTATTGTCAATACTTTTCATTTGGTCAAATCTAGCAAGGTCATATAAAACAGGATTGATGAAAATTTTCAGAAGAGTAGCCACATTAAGTTAGAAAAATCGAAATGACAGGCTGATGGCACTTTATAGACTAATCAATTTATTGAGGCACAAGCTTTCAAAGGCAAGAGTCCACTTTGTCAGATCTTGAATAGAACACCGGTTCTACTAAGATGAGAAAATAGATTCAGAGAGTAGCAGTGCTTAATACTTCACATATAAAATCATTTTATCAATGTGCTATTTTTATTGATGGTCCAGTTATTTCATTTGGCTTTTGGTGACCTATATAATCCTCCTTTCTGCAGTTTTTCATCCACGGATTTTTTTCTTGCTGAATATTTATATGAAAATGTGAAAAACTGTACATTTTGCCATGTTTTAATATAAACTTTTGAATAAGAACAGATTTATTAAAAATCTCTTTTGTTCACTGTAAAGACTGAACCTGCCTTTTGGGGATACACGATCAGAATGATAGACTGAAAAAAGGGAAGGAGGGGGGATAGAGAAAGAATCCAGAGCAAGAATTGGACAAATTAAAATCAAGGAAATAAGGGAAAAAGAAATGGGAAAAAGAGAAGATGTATGGAGAGGACATATGAATGACAGAAAATATTGAGTATGGGCAAATAGAAGCGTGAGAACCTCACTAAAATAGAGCCTTCAGCCCTTGTGTATATGTAAAACTGACTGATAAAGACATGCCCCCTTTCAGAGGTGTCTGCCTTTAAAGACACTAATCCTTGCATTGATACTTGTTACAAGCTTTGGAAATTCCACACAGATTGCTAACAGGAAACCCCAAAGTGGATTACAATGAGCAAATGTTTTAAAATGCCTGAAAGTGTTGGACTGACTTTTTAGTCAGTAATAAGGGGGTTGGCTCGTGCACCAGACTGCAGCCCTCTGTGATTGGTTGAAACCTCCTGATGTTTTTTTTTTTTAATTGAAGAGTCCTTTGCTGGCCAGTTTCTGGCAAAGAAGCATTAAGAGGCTGCTCTTAGCTTTGGACTCAGATTTAAACAGCAGCATGGATTTATTCTGCCCCAGTTCTGGGTTGGATTTCAGAAGGAAAAGATTCTGCATTTCCTGACAGCCCTGCAACTTCATGGTTCCCATGGGAAAAGGTAGAGCTTTGCAACTGCCAGAGATCAAATTGAACTGCCATCCAAATGGTGAGATTAACCATAAATAAGCTAAAGAAGACTGGAATTTTTCTTAGAAGGAAAAGGCACTAAGGATTTGGATGGGACTGGGCTTGTATCTGAATCAAAGCAGAATTTATAGTACTTGTGTAATATTCTCAAAAATCATTGGGTTTCAAATGCCAAAATGACTTCTTCAGCTGGGTTAATAAAACTACCTTGGTTCCTGTTGTTGGCCAGCAGTGCAAACCTTTAATTTATATATTTTATGCTGATTTTTTTTAAAAGATATTGTTATTTAATGATTCTATTTCTGTCTTTGGTATGCTTTGGTAAATAACTGTTTTTTTTCTTTATGAGCTTTTCTGGTTCATGAGACTAAAAGAAAAGGTTGGTTCAAATACTTTTTTCTGTACTTTTATTCTGAACATAGTATATTATACCATAGGACTCAGTACCCACTATTTCATTTAGAGTTAACCAATCTCACTTCATCTGATACAAGTCCTGTGAAGCATGCAAATTTTCCAAGGGCTGGAGCACATATTAAAGCTTCAGAAACCTCCACTACTAGTACTACAACTACTAATCATTTGTATAGTGCTACAAGGCATACACAGCACTGTATAGAGATATGTAAGAGACAGTTCCTGCTCATCAGAGCTTACAGTCTAGTCAAGATAGACAATACAACTGCTGACTAGGATATATCTGGAGGAATGGTAAGGAAACAAATAGGAGATGAACCGGTGACTAAGCGGATCAGGATCTATAAGCAGTCCCAAAGAGGTGAGATTTTATCCTAAATTTAATAGGGCCTGAGATGGAACCTGAAGTACTGACTCGGGTAGTTTGTTGTAGGCCTAAGGAGCAGCAAGGTGGAAAGATCAAATTCTGGAATTGGCAGTGGAAGAGAAGGGCACAGATAGAAGAGATGTGCCAGAAGAACGAAGTTCCTCAGGAGAGGTGTATGGATAGAGAAGAGAGAAAAGTTAGTAAGGAGCAGCAGAATGAATGCGCTTATAGATCACTAAGAGAAGTTCGAACTGAATGCAGAAATGGATTGGGAGCCAATGAAGTGACTAGAGAAGAGGGTGACATGAGCATAGTGACAATGACAGAAGATTAGCCGTGCAGCTGAGTTTTCAACAGATTGAAGTGAGGAGAGATGATACAGAGGAAGACCAGCAAGGAGGTTGTAATAGCCTAGGTGGGAGGTGACTAAGAGTGGATAAGGGTCTTAGCAGTGTGTTCAGAAAGGAAGGGGTACATTTTGCTGATGCTATACAGAAAGAAATGGCAGGTTTTAACTGTTGGATATATGTGGAAATAAAGAAGGAGGAGTCATAGATGACCCCAATGTTGTGAGCTGAGGAAACAGGGAAGAGTAGAGTGTTATCCACAGAAATAAAGAAAGGAGGAAATGAGGGGTGGAGAAAGATAAGAAGCTATGTTTTGGCCATGTTCAATTTCAGATAGTGGCGGAACATCCACGTAGCAATGCCAGATAAGCAGAGATACGGGCCTAGCTAGATTCCTGGAGATATTTCAGGTGCAGAGTCATCAGAATAAAAATGGTACTGAAAACCAAGGGACTGGGTATAGAGAGATAAAAAGAGAGGTCCCAAGACAGATCAGGATAGCAGTAGAAGAAGAGCTACCAGAGCATGCACTACAAGTGCAATGGGAGAGATGAGATAAGAGAACCAGCATTGAACAGAGCCCTTAAATCTCAGCAAGGACAGCGTATTGAGGAGAAGGTGGTAATCAAAAGTGTCAAAAGCAGCAGAAAGGTCAAGAAGGATGAGGATAGAGTAAAGGCCCTTGAATTTGGACAGGAGCAAGTCATTGGAGACTTTGGCAAGAGCTGTTTTAAGTAGAATGTAGAGGATGAAACCAGATTGAAATGGATCCAGAAGGGTTGAGGGGAGAGCAAGTCAAGTAGTTTAGAAATAAAGGGGAGGAGGGAGATGAGTTGATAATTAAGACAGGTAGGGTCTATTGAAGGTTTCTTGAGGAGAGGTGTAACCACAGCAGGCTTGAAGGCTGCAGTAACAGTTGCAGTAGAAGGCAATAGGTTGAGGATGTGACAAAATGAAGGGATGACAGGGAGCTTATCAGATGGGTGGAAATAGGAGCAGAGGAGCAGGCGGTAAGTTCAAAGGAGGAGAGGAGATATGTGATTTCCTCCTCAGTGATATTAGAAAAGGAAGAAAGGGTGACAGAGATTGAGGGAAGAATTTGGGAGCGAAGAGGGGGAAGAGGGATGGAGATGACCCTGTGCGGAATTCAAGGATAATCTTATAGATTTTGTCATGGAAATAGAATTCAAAAAAGCATGGGATAAACTCAGAGGATCTCTATTCCATGAAAAGCTCAATGACTTTCATACTTCAAAATAGGATAGAGAGAGGTAAACTGGATGGAGCAGATGCTTTACTGTGCAAACTAAAGGGCCATGCTGGTCTTTTTCTGTCATTATTTACTATATTACTTTTAAGGATCTGAAATCCACAGATCCTTGCAGCAAAAGGAGGCAAGAAGTACAACCAACAGTCCTTTATTAAGGGGGTGTTGATTATACTTCTCGCCTCCTTTTGCTGCTTGCTTTTAGCGAGAGTGTGTGTGTGCTTTCCTGTGGATCTACAGATCCTTGGTCAGCAGCAGTTTGTTATGGACAGTCTGAGCCGTTCCCCCATGCCATATGGGAGAAATATTACTGATGCAAACAGGGGCTACTATTCACAGTCGGAAATTCTAAGCAATCAAATCTCACTTCAGGAGCTGTTTCCTTTAGAGAAAGTTGGTACTGCAGCAGGCCCTGCCTTAATAATGGAGGTTAATCCACAAGTGCTGGAAGGAGTTCTGAAAGGCACCGTGGTTGAGATTGGGCAGGTGCAGTATACAAGTGAGGCTTCTTTATCCTGACTCGCTCAGTTGGGAAGGAAAAGGGGTGTAATAAGGCTGAAAGTGGTGGCTCTAGATTTGGGTGGTGACAGAAGCTCTGGAGTACTAGGTCTCAAAATGCATTGATGAAGCCCACAGTACATTCTCCAAAGAAATTCAGAATAAGGGCCATATTTACTAAAACTTAGCACACACCAAGAGACTTTAGTGAGTGCTACATGCTCTGGGGCCCATAGGAATAAAAAGGGCTACAATGACAGTTAGCACATGCGAATACAATTAGCCTGCGCTAAGCTTTAATAAGCACGGCCTTAACTGTTGTGATAAGGAGGGTGTTTTTCTCCAGGAGAATAGAAGGAGGGGAAGACAAGGGTAAGTCTGAGCCAGAGAGTCTGGAAGTAAAAATGAAACGCCTGCTTCCCGGATCTTGCCTTGCCCCACCCCCACCCCCAGGCCTGTCCTTTCTACAACCAAATGTCTGCCTTTAGGGTTACCAACTCAGAGGGAAAAAGAGCTACATGAACATTCTCCAATCTCTGCCTTATCTTAAAACAGGGAATAGTGCTCTCCAATCTAATTTATATTACTATGAAATTCAGATACATCAATACCAATCATATTTTAATATATTTTCTTTTAATTTATAAAGCATGCCCAACAGCAGAAATACACTGCAGTGCCTTAACAGGTAACCATCATGGTTTGTTCCCCACTCCGGTCCTTGTTTTAGCCTATTGCCCTACATGTACTTATAGTTTACAAGTCCCTATTGACTTCCCTATAAAAGGCAAAACTACAAGGCAATGGGGGTAAAACTAGGATTGGATCAGCTTCTTAGGAAAATATGGAGTTGGTTGGCTACCTTATTGTTGAAGTGAAACAGAATATGATGGCAGGAAAAGATCGCACAACTTATCTAGTTTGCCCATCCACACCAACTCTAGTCTTTTCCTCTCCCTCAGAGATCCTCTATGCTTGTCTCATGTTTTATTCATTTCAGAGCCTGATTAGATCTTTTTAGGTCTTATACTGCAAACTTATCTAAAGCTGATCGAAGAGCAGCCCAGAGTATCCCCAGCTGCTGAACCGGAAAGCTCTGAATATTTCAGAGACATCGTAAAGGAGTGGGCCACAGGGGCCCTGGCCCCGCCAAAATCTCGCTGCCACAGTCGCCGACCTATGGAGATCCAATCTCCCATGGGCAGACAGGAGGGGAACACAGCGATCGCAAACTGGTAGGCAACGGGTTTTCCAGGGAGATCCCATCCCCTCCAGGCAGAAGAGCAGCTGCCTGTAGGAGATCGAACCCCCATAGAGAAACAGGAAGGAAAAGTCGGCAATTGCAGCCGTGCTCAGAGTGGCTAGCCAAGGTGCAAAGCTTGGCCCCTCCCCAACAAAAATGACATACTGCTGCTTCTGGAAGCTTATGGGGGACTGGGACTGGAAATGGGCTGATTGGGGAGGCTTGGACTGGAAATGGGTTAATAGGGGGCTAGGATAGGACTAGAAAAGGCTGATGGGGGGCTAGGACTGGAATTGGGCTTATTGGGGGATAGGATAGGACTGGAAATGGGCTGATTGGGGGTGGGGGTGGGCTTGGACCGGAAATGGGCTGATGGGGGGCTAGGACTAGAAATGGCCTGATTGGGGAGGCTTGGACTGCAAATGGGCTGATGGGGGGCTTGGTCTGCAAACGAGTTACTGTGGGACTTGGACTGGAAATGAGCTAATTGGGGGGTTTGGACTGGAAATGGGCTGATGGGGGGGGGCTAGGACTGGAAATGGACTGATGCAGGGGGGATGGGAGAAAGGGATTAGAAAAGAGCGGATGCTGGGTGGGGCTGGAACTAGAAGGAAGCCGATGTTGGAGAGGACTAAAAGGGGATGGGGTTAGGGGAGTGAGGATGGAGAGGGGAAATGATTTTGTGTGGGAGGGAAGAAAAATCTACGATTGGCCGGGTATTGGGAGAGTAAGTGGGGATTGAGGATGGAGGGGTGAAATTTGAATGGAAGAAAAAGGAATAAAGAGAGAAATAGAGGAAAGAACAAAAGTGGAAAGATCAGTATGTTAAAGCAGATATAGAGAGAGAATGGAAAAAAACTAGAAGAGAGAAGAAAGGACAAATGGACAGCAGACAATGGAGAGTTAGCAGAAAACACGAAGAAACCAGCAGAAAGTGACTGGAGCAATTGCAACTGAAAAATAAAATGCACAAACAACAAAAGGCAGAAAATACTTTTTTTTATTTTGAATTTATTAACTGGAATATGTCAACTCTGGGAAATGTACACCGCTAACGTCTTTGCGTTTTGTTTAGTGCCAGAGGAAATTAATTTATAGTTTTATTTCTCCAGTGTTGTTGTACATTCCAAGTTTGGATTTTGGGGTTCCCAGTTTATTTATTGCCTTCATATTTCTAATTTGTGATTGCTTGTTCTTTGTTTGTTAACAGTTTATGTTCTGCATGTGTAACTGAGCTGAGGTATTCTGTTCATGTAGTTTCTATTTAACAGTGCCACTTGTTCTCTTTCCCCAGTGGGAGACGTATTGGTATTCTTGAGTTGTATTGGTTTAATATTTGCAGTGTTGCCTTTTTGATAGGTAGGGTTTGGTACTTTGTGAGTCCTGGTAGTGCTGTTTTAATACAACGGGTTTGTTGTGGGTTCGAAATGGTCAGTGTTTATGGTACTTCCTAATGTGCCTGGCAGTTGGCGCTGGAGTATAGTAATGTAGAAATCTGGTAGCCTTTCCTTATCCTCACTGCCCATGCAAATGGTATTCAGACACTCATTAAGAGGTATGTTTACTAAAGGTTAATGCACATTCACAATTGTTAATGTGCACTAAGTGCAGCAGCCCCCATTTATTTCTATTGGTGCAGCGGCACTTAATGCACATTAATATTTAGTAAACATGCCCCTAAGTTATTGCCAGGGGAAAAAAGAGGCTTGTGAAGGGCTCCTTTGAAAGCTGCCCAAAATTTTAGATGGGCAACATATACTTTTTAAAACAAAATAAATTGGAATTGTCTGATTAGCAATCTGTTTCTCCTGCAACCTTACTTGTTACTTTTGCACTTGCTACTTATCGAGAGTAGTTTCTGAAATTGTTTTTTAGAAAAATATTCTTTTTAAAGGGATAGCTGTATGTGCTTTTCCGACTTGTCTAGGAGAACACAACATAGATGGACGGAATTTCTACTGCTCCATCCCTGGATCCAGCAGTTGGGGGCTCTTTTTTTTCCTCAAGTTTCCATGCAAATGCATGGTTAAATTTCAATCTAATATGTTTATTTTCTTTGAATCTTCCCCACTGCTGGCCTTTCTGAATGCACGCAGTTCCATGGTTTCCGAACCGGTAACTCTCTCCACTATATAATTAATGGCCTGCCTGTTTTGCGCCTACTTGTTTCTCCTCATTTATGGTGTATTTTGTTTCCTTTGTGATTTTCCTAGTTATTGTGGGCTGGAAAAGGGGTTGGGATTGAGGGGTTTTTGTGTTTGCATAAAAATATTTTATTGCTTTATTTTTATTTTCCTTGGAATTTGTTATACCCAATCACCTTATTTCTGTTCATGTTATAAATGCTTGGAATATTTTTGTAAAATGTTAAATATAAATAAAACAAATAAAATAAATTACATTTATACAAATGAGGTCAATGAATATGCAAATGAGGCCCCACAATGGGTCTCATCTCATAGCACCTTATCACCCTTGGGCCACCCCTGGTCAGACTCAAGGTGCAGAAGAGGAATATGCAGAAACTAATGAGGATGAAGCAGAAGTGCTTAACAAATATTTCTGTTCTGTGTTCACAAATGAAGGGCCAGGAGGAGCAGGACCTTGGAAAACACCTACAAATAGGAACAGAAGCAACAAGGATCTCAAATGATTTTCAGAAGACTATGTTCGTGAAGAACTAGCTAAACTAAAAGTAGACAAAACCATGGGTCCGGATGGGATACATCCAAGACTACTGAGGGAACTTGGGGACGTTCTAGTAGCTCCACTGTCTGACCTTTTCAATGCTTCCTTGGAGTCAGAAGTGGTGCCAGAGGACTGGAGAAAGGCACATGTGGTCCCTTTACACAAAAACGGACGCAAAGATGATATTGAGAACTACAGGCAGGTTAGTCTAACATCTTTGGTTAGTAAATTATTGGAAAGGCTACTAAAAGAGAGAATAGTGAGGTTTCTACAGTCCAGTGGATTGCAGGATCCGAGGCAGCATGGATTCACCAGAGGCAGGTCTTGTCAGACAAATCTGATTTCTTTGACTAGGTGACCAGGGAATTGGACCAAGGGAGAGTCCTAGATGTGGTGTATTTAGATTTCTGTAAAGCCTTTGATACCATTCTGCACAGGTGACTTACAAACAAACTGAGCACCCTAGGGATGGACTCTAAAGTTACTGATTGGGTTCAAAATTGGTTGAGTGGGAGGTGCCAAAGGGTGCCAGTAAATGGAGCTCACTCTGAGGAGAAGGAGGTTACCAGTGGTGGGCCACAGAGATCAGTCCTTGGTCCGATTCTTTTTAACATTTTGTTAGTGATATTGCAGAAGGGCTGTCGGATAGGATTTACTTGTTTGCGGATGATACCAAAATCTGCAATAGAGTAGACACCCAGGAAAGAATCGATAACATGAGGAGGGATCTAGCTAAGATTAAAAAATGATCTAGAATTTGGCAGCTGAAATTTAATGCTAAAAAATGCAGAGTCATGCATTTGGGCTGCAAAAATCCAAAGGAACAGTATAGTGTAGGGGGTGAGGTACTTCTGTCCACGAAAGAAGAGCAGGACCTGGGCATAATTGTGTCTGATGATCTTAAAGTAGCTAAACAGATAGAAAAGGCGACTGTGAAAGCCAGAAGGATGCTTAAGTGTACAGGGAGAAGAAACGCCAGCAGAAAAAGGAGGTGATAATGCCTCTGTATAAGTCTCTGGTGTGATCTGATTTGGAGTATTGTGTGCAATTCTGGAGACCATACCCTCAAAAGGATATAAGCAGGTTGGAGTCAGTTCAGAGGGTTGCTACTAAAATGGTTAATGGTCTTCGTTGTGAAGCATAAGAGGATAGACTTAAAAATCTTAATATGTATACTTTAGAGGAAAGGCAGGATAGGGGCAATATGATAGAGACATTTAAATGCCTCTGTTGTATAAATGCACAGGAGGGTCTCTTTCAATTGAAAGCAAGCTCTGCTGCAAGGGGACATAGCATGAGAGTGAAAGGGGATAGATCCAGGAGTACTATGCGAAAATATTTCTTTACGGAAAGAGTGGTAGATTCATGGAATAGTCTCCCAGTGGAGGTAGTAGAGACAAGGACAGTGTCTGAATTCAAAAAAAGGATGGAACAAACACAGAGGATCTCTAAGAGTAAAAAGGGGACTATTGTAGTTAATATAGACAGGCAGACTACATAGGCCATGTTGTCTTTTTCTGTCGTCATGTTTCTATGTTTCTACATTGTTCTATGTAAAGTTTATTTTTAGATTGTTCTATGCAAACTGCTTAGATTGATCGATTAAGCAGTATAGAAAAACAGTCAAATAAATAAATAAATAAATCACCTGGTCCCCAGAGCAAGCACTGCAATAAATGGATGCTCCAGGTCCTGGGGCAGATCTATTGCACTGCTAGCATGCTGTAGGTATTACCTGCAGTGTGTGATGATAGTTATTTTATTTATTTAGTATACTGCTACTTCCAGCGATCAGCAGCGGTTTGATTACAGATTAGAAATTGTCAAATCATGACAGGAGATTTTTGAGGTATAAACACATTGATTAGACAGGAAAGCACAGCACACAGAGAACTATTTTACAGGGAACATGGGCTATGGAGGGTTAAGTGGCTTGCCCAAGACCACAAGGAGCACCTGTGGGACTAGAAACCCCAGTCCTTCTGGCCCAAGGTTGCTGTCCTCTAGTGGGATTTGAACCCCCGACCTTCCGGCCTGAAGTACCTTGCCCCAACCACTAGGCCACTCCTCCACTCCACTCCACACTTATTTGGTGTTCTGTACAATTGCAGCATCTAAGAGGGTCATGTCTTATCATGCCCTTATGTCCTGCACCTGTTGGCCAGGGACCCTCCTATAACATCTCCTGTCATTTCCTAAGGTTGCAGCAGCTGTTTCCAAGGAATCTGAATAGAGTGAGTGTTGTCTAGGCAGGAAGTGGGGGGGGGGGGGGTTTGCTGACACCAACCAGCAAGGTCTGCTAAGACTAGAGTCATCAGTGGTCTACCAACAGCCCAAGAAGTGCAGTTAGTCTCTCTTTCTAAGAATCCCAATCAGCTAGATCAATCACAGGTAGCTTGCAAATGTTGGGCAACACTGGGCTGTGTCAGCCACTCACAAACCATCTATGCTGTCTGCTAGTAATCAGCCACTGCATGTAACATGGCCACCATGAAGGCATGGACTTTGTACAAACAGCATAGACATCCAGCAGCTAGTGAGACTGGACTACAATAAATACACAGCACCTTTATCACTACCACTTGACCCTAAATAGCACTATGTGGCTACATGGCTATGACATGGTCACAGCTCAGTCAGAGCGAGAATGGCCTCTCAGCATGAACTGATGTGTGCACCCTGGCCATGCTCGTGGCAGACCCACGTTAGGATGGCTCAGTCATTTACATGACCTCCAACTCATATACATCCTGTGCTAACCACTCTGTTGTAGACAATACCCAGAATCCTCTGTTCTTCATTTGTATACCTCTTATGATGAAAGTGGGGACATCTTCTGCAGTGCAAGGCACACTGGTAAGTGCCCTGGAGACAGACTGTAAGTGCATGTGGGCTCATAGTGGCCTACATCTGTCACATTCCCGAATACTGTTTTCCCCTACACAGCTTAGGACACTGAGCATTGAACATGCCATGCTTAGACTTCCATATAATGTCATGAACTTAACCATGGGCACTGCGAAAATGGCCAGTGCAGCACAGGCACTCTCCCACTCTTCAGATCCAGTTGCCTCCCCCTCCCCCCCCCCCAGAGCGCATGGAAGCATGGCAGGTTGGACATGGGGTTAGATGTTGGTGCAGTTGCTGGCTACACATATGCCACCATTATTTGCTTCTTGCTATTGTAAGCACATCTTTATGACTGTCACACTTGGTGCCCACAGAGAGCAGGTGAGGATGTCATGCATGGTCGCTGATGTGAAACATGTAGACACTGAGGGCCCGATTGCACAGCCGCTGGAGCCAGAACCGGATGCACAGAGGGAGTCATGATTCCGATCCCACGAGGCATGTCTAGGGAATGGGCTTGACAATGATGTGACTAGGGATGCATTACAGCATCACAGCTGTGGAGATGTGTACATGCAGAATTGGTCATCCAGTAACTCCCACAGTTTGCAAATACTTACTGAGAACTCACCTGCTCATAAAAGATGCCTCGAACAGTGTGTGGATTTGTTGTATAGCTGACCAGAAGCATTTGTATGCACAACCATGAGGCTTGGCCATCACATGCATGCACAATGCATTGCTGCAGCTCACAGTCCTCTCAACACACACACACACACAAACATGACCACTGTCCAAAATGGTGGTAAGTTGGCATTGTTACTTGCGAGCCTCCTTTAATGCTGAATCGGTTTCAATGCCCTCTCAGTGTGCAGGAGCTGTTAGCACGCTCTGACACAGTCAATGTACAGGTGCTATTAGTGTGCTTTACCATCCAGTAGTTCTTGGTGTAGCTTCTTATGTGTGGACTCATAATGAACGAAATGAGAAGGGTTGCACATGCTGATGCAGCTCTGGAAATGTAGGATAAAGTTAATTCATCTGGGCATATTATTCCTGATCTACAGGCTAATCTTGAACCTCTGACCCTTCTTGCTTACACACACTAGCCATGTTTTCAGAGACACAGAACAGCCATATAGTAGCATGGGTCCATCAATTCATGTGTATATATGTGAGCATTGTGAGGATGATTGACAGCATGAGTTGGAGTATGCCTATGTCTGCGTAGCTGTCATCAGGCTTTGGCCCATACTTGCCTGACAAGATATGTTAGCCAGGTATGGAAGAGGGATATCTGGTTCAGTCTGTATATAGCACTGCATTGATATGCTGCTGGTCCAACTGACATTCATGTCTTACATATGGGATCCATCCTACCAGACGGGAAGGCCATGATATATACACACACACATTCCAAACCATGGTTGACCTAGCAGAGTGACCAACATACCCATTTCCTGGTGTGTGCAGGTGGCCCAGTCTGCAAATAATCTTATATTTGGCAGAGCACAGGTGGGAGACTAGCATCACATGTGGCTCAGCTGGATTCAGTTGCTTGAGGGCTTAATCATGGAGGGGTCACCGGTACATGCACATTTTATGGTCTTCATTTTGAAACTGAGAGAGCAGGGTGGTTATTTGTCCTCTGGCATGTGCTGTTATCATATTGCATAGTATGCCTGGCTCAGTGGCATATTTTTCCACCAATATGAACATAACCACCCAATATGTGCATGACAGAGACAGGGGAGATATGATTCAGACCTTTAAATACTTAAAGAGAAATAATGAACAAACAAACCTCTTCCAAAGATAGGGAAGCTGTAAAACTAGAGGGCATAACATGAAGCTGCAAGGGGGTAAATTGAAAGGCAATGTCAGGAAATACTTTTTCACTGAAAGGGTGGTGGATGCTTGGAATGCCCTCCCGATGGAAGTGGTGGGGGCAAATACAGTGACAGAATTCAAAATGGCATGGGACAGACACAGTGGATCCCCTTATAGCAACAGGATAAGATCAAAATAAACTTAACTAACTAATTTCTCAACAAATAGGGGTGTTCTACACGGAGCAGTGGGTTCACCCCTAAAACAAAGACGGGGAGGGTTCACCCCTAAAACAAAGACATGGGGAGGGGTGACCTGCACGGAGCGGCAGGTGCACCTACTCTTGCCATCTTACTAGGCAGACTAGATGGACCATATTGGTCTTTATCTGCCGTCATTTACTATGTTACTATGTTACTATGATGGGAGCATCCTGATGTAACCTTTCCCCCTAAAGGTACTGTCATACTGCTAATTACTACAAGATGTGAGAGTCATGGGTGGACACAGACAACTTGTATACCACTTTGGGACTGATGATGTTGTCAGGACCCAACACATGCACATTCAGAGTAGAAAGGCAATAGCAGGTGGCAGACATAATAAGCATAGTATATGACGGCAGATAAAGACCAGTATGGTCCATCTAGTCTGCCCAGCAAGACAGCAAGAGTAGATGCACCTGCCACTCCATGCAGGTCACCCCTCCCCATGCCTTTGTTTAGGGGTGTACCCACTGCTCCAGGTAGGTCACCCTTATTTGTTGAGATATAAGAAATTGTTATGTTTATTTTGATTTTATCCTGTTGCTATAAATGGATCCACTCTATCTGTCCCATGCCATTTTGAGTTCTGTCACTCTATTTGCCCCTACCACTTCCATCGGGAGGGCATTCCAAGCATCCACCACCCTTTCAGTGAGAAAGTATTTCCTGACATTACCTTTCAGTTTACCCCCTAGCAGCTTCATGTTAAATGCCATTGTTAAATGTATCCACTACCCCATATATTCCTTCAAGTTCCTACTCCCTGTTCTATGTAAAAGTCTATTGCTATGCTTGCTCTATGTGAACTGCCTTGAATTAATGATAAGGCGGTATACAAAACCTGTTAAATAAATAAAAAACATAAAATAAATGTTATGCCCTCTAGTTTTACAGTTTCCCGTCTTTGGAAGAGGTTTGTTTGTTCAGTAATACTCTAAATATTTAAAGGTCTGAATCATATCTCCGCTGTCCCTCCTCTCCTACAGAGTATACATATTTGGGTCTTCAAGTCTCTTCTCATAAGTCTTTTGATGCAGGCTCCAAAGCATTTTGGTCGCCTTCCTCTGAACCGTTTCCATTCTTTTTATATCCTTTGCAAGATATGGTCTCCAAAACTGAACACAATATTCCAAGTGAGGCCTCACCAGTGACTTGTACAGTGGCATTAGTACCTCTTCCTTTCTGCTGGTAATTCCTCTTTGTATGCAACCCAGCATCCTCCTGGCTTTTGCTACCACCTTGTCACACTGTTTTCCTACCTTGAGATCCTCAGAAACAATCACTCTCAGTCCTTCACCTGGTCTGTGCATATCAACCTCTCACCCCCTATCGCTTGGATTTCTGCTTCCTAAGTGCATGACACTACATTTCTTCACATTAAATCTTTACTGCCAAGCATTAAACATTCTTCCAGCTTTTGTAGATCTTTTCTCATGTTATCCATTCCCTCAGGGGAGTCTACTCTGTTGCAAATTTTCATGTCATCTGCAAAAAAATAGACTTTTCCATTCAGTCCTTCAGCAATATCACTCACAAATACATTGAACAGTACCGGAAGCAGGACTGAACCATGGGGCACACCACTAATCAACCTCCTTTCATCTGAGTGAGTTCCGTTTACCATTACCTTTTGTCGTCTGTCAGTCAACCAATTTCTGATTCAGTTCACCACCTTGGGACCCATCCCCAAGCTGTTGAGTTTATTGATAAGCCTCCTATGAGGAACAGTATCAAAACCTTTGCTGAAATCTAGGTAGATCACATCCATCACATGCCCTTTATCTAGTTCTCTGGTCACCTAGTCAAAGAACTCAATCATATTTGTTTGGCAAGATCGTTCTTTGATAAAACTCTGTTGCCTCAGATCATGCAACCTGTTGGTTTTGAGAAAATCCACTATTCACTCTTTCAGGAATGCCGCCATTACTTTTCTCGCCACCGAGGTAAGTCTTACTGGCCTGTACTTTTGTGAAGAGGTAACACATCAGCCTTTCTCCAGTCCTGTGGAACCTCTCCTGTCTCCAGAGATCTATTAAAAACATCCTTGAATGGCCCTGCAAGAACCTCTCTGAGCTCTTTCAGTATCCTGGAATGTATTCCATTTGGTCCCATGGCCTTGTCCACTTTCAGTTTTGCAAGCTGTCTAACACATCATCTTCTGTGAATGGTGCGGTATCTACTCCATTCCTATTTGTATATTTGTCCATTTATTTATTTATTTGTGTGATTTTTATACCGCCATTTCGGGTAATCATAACAGTTTACATACAGAACAACTGAGATACATTAAACATATTAACAATAAAACAAGTACAAGTGGTGAATCAATCATATATATTTACATGATTCTTACATGTTCAATTTATTTACAATTCAAGTGGTTAAAGAAGTCTTAGGAATAGTTTTAGGAAATGTTCCTGGGTGGTTGTGTGGGAAGAGTGGCATCTAAAGAGTATGTGGTGGTTGATTTGTAGAAAGCGGCAAGAATAGTTGTGGGTAGAAATGGGTCATGTATGCGTCGCCATGGGATAAGTGCTATATTGGGTCAACGTTTGGAGTTGGGTCATTTTGTCCAAAATGTTCTCTGAATAGGACAGTTTTGAGTTGAGTGCAGAACGTGGATAGGTCTGTAATGCTTCTAAGTCTTTCTGGCAGAGAATTCCAGAGCACTGGGGATAAGTACATGAATGCTCTGTTGCTAGTGTGTTGCTTTATCTTTTGGTAGTCAGATGGGATTGAAAGAGTATTACTCATTAGGCCTCTTCTTTGGCAGTCGTTGGGTGTGACTTTAATAAGGTGAGATAGTATTGTGGGTGCTATATCTCTGATGATTTTGAACGATATCATTATTAACTTGTACTTTATTCTGCTCTGTAAAGGTAACCAATGCAGAACATAAAGTGTAGGTGTTATATGATCCATACAGCGTGAGTTATAGATAATACATGCCGCCATATGCTGAGCCATTAATAGGGGATGAATATATGGGATTATCATTGCTTGCATCAGTGTTTTGGAATCGTTGCTTTGTAGTAAAGGTGGCCCTTCTCCAGGATTTTCTTTAGTAAAAACAGAGCAGAAGTATTCATTTAGCATTTTCACTTTTTCAATGTCAGTTTCCACAAATCTGTTCCCATCATGTTTGAGTCCTGCAATTCCACCTCTGATTTCCCTCCTCTCTCGAATATAAAGTACCTGAAAAAAGCTTTGTTGCCAAATTTCATATCTTTAGCTATCTTTTCTTCTGCTTTTGATTTTGCTATCCTTATTTCTCTTTTTGTCTCTTTTAGTTTTATCCTGTATTCTCTGTTTGCAAACTTCTGAATTTATGAAAGCTGTGTTTTTTGCCTTTATTTGTGCAGCCACTTCTTTGGAGAACCAAATAGGTTTCCTTTTCCTCTTGCTCTTATTTACTTTCCTTACATATGTATCTGTTGCCCCTTTTATTGCTTCCTTTAGTTTAGCCCATTGCAATTCCACTTCCCTTATCCCCTCCTACCCTGCCAACTCCTCCCTCAGGTACTTGGCCATTTTACTGAAGTCAGTATTTTTGAAGACTAGGACTTTGAGCTTGCTGTGATTGGACTCCGCCTTGGCTTTTATCTCAAACCACACCATGTGATGATCGCTGCTGCTCACATGGGCATTCACCCGCTATCTCCATTGGTGAGCACTAAATCCAGCATTGAGCTTTCCCTTGTAGGTTCCAATACCAGTTGTCTAAGTAATGCATCTTGGGAGGCATCCACAATTTTTTACTTCTTTCCAAATTTGCAGAAAGAATACTCCAATCCACATCGGGTAGAATAAAATCACCCAATATAATCACTTCCCCCTTCATGGCTGTCTGTGCAATATCAATAATTTCATTCGCTATCCATTTCTTCGGTTTGCGTTGGAGGCCTGTAGACTACACCAGCATGGATGATAGTGCCATCTCCTCTTTCCATCACAATCCACAGCACTTCTTTTCCCCACATCTCCTGCATTTCAGCAGCTTTAATATCACTTTTGATATATAGGGCTACTCTTCTTCCTTTTCTACCCTCTCTATCTCTTCTAAATAGATTATAGCCAGCTATGGCTATATCCCATTCATGTGACTCATTAAACCATGTTTCTGTAATGGCCACAATGTCAAAGTCCATTTCCAACATTAGGGCTTCCGGGTCAGGAACATTCTTGACTAGGCTTTGAGCATTTGTGCTCATGGCTTTCCAGCATTTGTTGGCACATTTGCCTGTGTTCTACACACCTCTTCCCACTTGCTATTGATGTGTAGATTAAAAGTGTGGCTGTTTCCAATGTTATTATGCTTTTGCTAGGAGTGATTTCCCAAACTTGTCCTTCTCCATCCATCATCCCCTTTCCCTAGTTTAAATGCCTGTCCACATACTGCCTGAATTTTTCATTTTGTATACTTTCCCCTACAACAGAGAGATGTAGTCCATCAGCACAGTATAGTCTTGTTGATCCATCTGTTTCCCCAGTAGACTATATATCTGAATCATTTTTGTTTGCACCAGGTTTGGAGCCATGTGTTAAAGTTTTTTATGTGATGCAGCCTTTCTGCCCCTTACCAAGAACAGGTGGAACTTCCGAGAATGCTACAGTGTTAACAATGGGCTTGAGTTTCTCTCCCAGAGTCTGGAAGTCCCTTTGAACTGCAGAGGCACTGTTTCTAGCAAGGTCATTTGTACCCAAGTGGATGACAACATCAATTTTGGAATGCTCACTTTCTGCACTAACTATACCAACAATTTGGTTCATATCCCTGCTGGCTAAAGAGCCTGGGAGTCATATGACCATCTTCTCTCCTTTGAACTGTGCTCCCAAGTTGGTGCCTCTGATGATGGAATCTCCAAGTAGTAGTAGTTTTCTGTTTTGTGATTTTTTTTCTTCATATTTAGTGCATTATGAGTAGTGTAATGGGAAAGATCCATCCTGGGCCTTAAAAACACAGGATTCTGTGAGAACTAGGTCAGAATCTGACAGGCAGGCAATCCACATGATCAATAGTTGTCAGGAGCAACGTAAACAGACCCAGCCACAAGGTCTGCAACCCCGCCCAACTAGCAAGCAATCCTTAGCTCCTGAAGCAAATAGTTTTCACCTGAGTGGGGGAAGTGCTAATCAGCACTATAAGAAACACTCAGTAGAGGTAGAAAGGGGAGAAGGAAGAAACAGGAAGGAACTCAGAGAGAGATCCAGCGACAGACCCAGAGAGAGAGCGAGAAACAGCTGTGAGAGTCAGTTTGCTGTGACGCAGTTTGGAGCTCAGAGGCAACGTGCTTTGCAGAGTGAATGGAAGCCTGAGAGAGTGGAACCGTATGTATCTGAGAATTGTGACCCTGGAAGTGATTCTGAACCAGACTTAAGGAAACTTACTGGCAGCAGAAATACCTTGAGAGTTAATGCTCAGAAGCCTCGTGGGAAAAGTCCAAGGCTGGTGCCGTGCGGGGAAGGCCACCAGAAGGATTTAACAGGAGAGCTAGCGTGGGAGCATTTACAAGCCCCTGAGAGGGAGAGGTATTGTGTAGAAGATATCTGCATGTCAGAAGAAGAAGAGTTTGAAAAGCCTAAACCTCAGAGAAAGCTTCCAAGGGCAAAACCCTTTGCTAACAGGGTAGAGCAGTTCCATTATCCTCAGCCAAAACATGAAGATAGGACAAGCAAATACTTTAAAGGGAAAAGTTCTTATAAAAAGTTATATGCTGAAAATCCTGGAAGGTGGGTCTCTCCTCTCTCACACTCTGATATATATGGTAACAGTAATTCTTACCTTAGAGAGGGCTGGCTGGATAAGCCCCGTGAAGATACATTAGAAGGAGGTTTACAAACATTGTGCAATAAAGAAAACGTTTGTCCAGCTGAAAGTCAGCAGGAGCCTATGATAATTGATTCTGCTAGTGAAGATTCATTTGGTGATCCAATGGATTGTACGCTAACCATTTCAGACAAGATTACTTCTTTGTTTTAAGCCAGCGTTTGTGCATTGCTTAAGGCTAGCTATAAAGATCACAAGATTTGCTGTTCATTTGCAAAGGAACTGTATGCTGAGAATATTGTTTCCTGTGGATATAATTTGAATAAGAAGCAAGAAGAAGCTGTCTTTCATTTTCCTTTAGCACATGCCAGAGTGTATGGCTTTATTGTCCTAAGTTTGTTGTGTTGTATATTTGAAAATCCAACCCCGGGAGGGGAAATAAAATCCTATCTTGTACCTGACCCATTCGTGTCTACAACTACTCCTTCATCGAAAGGGTCATCAGGCAGATAGACCCGCTCCCCCTAGGCGGCGGACTGGCCACTGCCTGACAGTAGATTGGTCATTGACTCTCTCATTTCTACTGAAAATGCATCTAATATGAAGAAAAAATCACCACTTGCCAGTCTCTCTGTTATAGGGCCACTTGTGTGATATGTAAGGGCACCATTTCTTGGGCTTGGCTAGTCATTCTGTCACAATGCAGGTTAAGAGTCAAACAATATTGTCTCTTCTTAGGAAATGCATAGTCAGTCCTAACTGAGCTGCTCATGGCACAGTACCCACGGATAGGCCATCCAGTGGACAACCTAGGCAGGTACCTGGGTGCACCCATCTGGGTGTATGTCACGCCTGCCGATCCCTCACTCCCTACAATCATGGCACAGGCCTTGCTTTAGCCACGGAAGCTAACCGTGCAGTAGCTCGATATCGCTGCTGCCCGATTAGCTTCAACTTCTGCGGCCAACCCGGGGATATGTCTCTGGCATTGAATGTCCAGCATTAAAGTTCAGCGGCAGTGGCTAGCCGCTTTACATGTGCTAAACAGCATCACTTAAAATCCCCTCCTTAAACTTTATTCATTTAGCCATTGGTTAGCAGTGAAAGTCATTAAGCAGTGGAACAACACTATCCTATCTTTTTGCTCATTAATGATCTTCACAGCAGCATTTTGGACCATCTGTAATCTAGGCAGCTGCTTTTTTAAGATCTCTCTAAACCAGATTGCAATAATCCAAACTGGATATGATCATTGCTTGAATAAACTATTTCAGATATTTCTCAGGTAGGGGTGTAGTTGATGAACTAATCTTAATTTTACAAAAGACTTCTGTATCAATGTCAATGTTGTCTTGGAGTTTTAATTCAACATCTTGGTCTCTGAGTCCTTTGGCTTCTAATCCAAAGAATCTGAGTCTTCTCTGGGCTCAGTATTAAATGATGACTTACCATCCAAATTTAAATGCAAGTCAATCAATTATTTAATGTAGTATAAGTTTACTCTAAATCATGGTCACATGGAAGAATCAACTGTATATCATCTGTATATCATCTGCGTATGAATAATGTATTAATCCCTTGAGTCCAAGTCATGTTCTAAGGGCTCCAGATAAACATTGAGGGTTGTACAATATAGCATCCATCTTTTAGAATAGAATTAGCATTTACAACTCTATATTGTCTACCAGGCGGAAAACCCATAAGCTGTGCAAACATTGCCCCATTATTCTTAGGTCAGAAAACCTATACAGCAGTGTCTCATGATTAAGAAGATCAAAGGTCACTGTTAGATCTAACTGAATCAACAGCCCAGATTTATTGTCCCTTATCTAACAATAACGGTAGGTTTTCCAACAAGGCAGTAACTACTGATTCACTACTGAAAGGTGGCCGGAAACCTGAGTATATACCAGCCAGTCAAATTTATCTAGGTAATGCTGTAAGCTTTTTTCCACTATATATCGCATAATTTTTGCTAGACAGGGTAGAATAACTATAGGCCTTTAACTTTCATACAATAATGGGTCTCCTGTCTTATTGTTCAATGAAGGACATAAACTCACCTGTTTCAATTCAATTAGTAACTCAACTCCAAGATCACATTCACTAACCTAGTTAGCCAGCTGTAAAGCTTCTTGGACATAGATTTTAACAGTTAAGGTTATGCTGTTTTCTATCAACTGAAAGTTTACCTGATTGATAACTATATTTCAGGGGCTGCAATAATTGCAAATAATTTATTAACCCATCATAATGTGCAGTTCATATTGTCCAATAAGGGAAAGACTAAATGGATTATTTTATGGCCCCTTCTGCTGGTAGGTGACATAACCATGAATAGAGTCAGGCTATGAATATACCAAAGACCAGTATACAATGAAATGAAAGATTGCTTAAGAAACCTTGATCTGTCTGATGGGCTGCAGACAAGAGTGTTTTTAGGAGGCCGAAGGTAGAAGATGGCACTTGTGATATTGGCTGACATCAATCAAAAACACCCTGGATTAACACGCTGCTTAACCCTTCAGGGGTAACGACTTGCACCATTAATATAACCCTAAAAATAAAAACGAAGAGGAGAAAAGATCTCAGAAGTAAAGGTATCCCTCCAATAGGTATTTGCCCACCCCCAGGGGACTGGTCTTTATTACCATCAATGATCTAAAAAGCTCCTCTTTGTATAATATCTCTTTATACAAATTAACCATTAAATAATTGTCAAGTACAGCCAGCACAACTTGAAAGTCTCAAGACGGTTTAACTCCGCTGCCAGCCCCTAAAACAGCAAAACAATTGTAAACATCCCATTCAATTATAATCACATCAAGCACTACCAAACACTTATCTTCAATGGTGTTCATATCCCTCGAAGAACTCAAGATACTCTCACCCAACAAAGATCCTTGTTTCACCAACTGGCTTCATCAGGGGCAATCAACATTACACTCCTCAAGAGAATCCACCCACGAATATTCATCTACAACTCTTATCCATCTTAAAAGGAGTCCTTTGACTAATCGAGAAGATGCATGGGCTAAACCCCCACCTACAACTCACTACGTCACTCTGACAAAATATCCCACCACTCACCTGTGAAAACTATTCAACCATCCTCACAAAAATACTCCCCACTCAGTTTTGCTGTTTAGACTATACAGTTCCAGGGACTTTAACTATAGATACACTTTTGCTCTTTTTGTAATAACAGTTTCCCTCGATCACCACCCCTAGGGGTATCTGCTATATGATCAATAACCATAGAATGGATCTCCTCAAATGAGTGGTGAAAAACCTGAAAATGCATCACTAAAGGGGCATCCACCTTCCCTTTAGCTAAACTATATTTGTGTTCCGACAGCCGCTGGGCAATGCATGGGCAACGCAGTAAATGCACAACAAAACTAGAAGTACATGCAGGTGATTCCAGCACCTGATATACCAATCCATTAGCCACAAACGAAGTTCCTTCATCCATCAATATACAAAAATAATATTTTCCACAGCACTCATTGCCTTGGGATCAGTCCAATAAAGGTTGTTGCACAACCGCTGGACATAGCAGATCCCTTAAATTTCTGCTACTGCTAAACGCTATCCGAGGTGCAGTTGAGACAAAACCGGATGCGCTTGAAATACTGTCCATTGCTTCTGTACCATGGCAGCAATCCGTGATGATAGTCAAGAGTGTTGTAAAAGACACATCACCCTGTCAGTCGATTCATTCATAGACTCATGATCACTCAATGAAGCAAGCAACCAGTCTCTATGATTAAATTTAGCTCACCGGTAAGCTTGATGCAAACCTTTCTCTGGATATCCCCAGACCTTGAACTTCAAGGCGATGAGTGCTGTGGAAAATGTTCTTTTTTGTATATTGATGGATGAAGGAACTTTGTTTGTGGCTAATAGATGGGTATATCAGGTGTGGGTATCATCTACATGCACTTCTAGTTTTGTTGTGTATTTACTGCGTTGCCCATGTCAGCGTATTTATATAGGGAAAACCACACAACAGTTCCGAGTGCGGCTGTTGGAACATAAATACAGTTTAGCTAAAGGAAGAGTGAATGCCCCTTTAGTGATGTATTTTCAGGCTTTTCACCACTCATTTGAGGACATCCATTGTATGGTCATTGATCATGTAGCAGATACCCCTAAGTGATTGATGGAAACTGTTATTACAAAAAGAAAAAAAGTGGATCTATTGGTTAAATTCCCTGTAACCATATGATCTAAACAGCAAGATTGAGTGGGGAGTATTTTTGTGAGGATGGTTGAATAGTTTTCACAGGTGAGCTGGTAGGTTATTTTGTCTGTGACATAGTGAGTTGTAAGTGGGGTTTAGCCCACATGTCTTCTCAATTGGTCAAAGGACTCCTTTTAAGTTAGGTAAGAGTTGTAAATGACTATTCATGGGTGGATTCCCTTGAGGAGTGTAATATCAATTGCCCCGGATGAAACCAGTTGGTGAAACAAGGATCTTTGTTGGGTGACAGTATCTTGGGTTCTTCAAGGGATATGAACACCATTAAAGATAAGTGCTTGGTAGTGCTTGATGTGGTTATAATGGAAAGGGATGTTCACAATTGCTCTGCTGTTTCAGGTGCTGGCAATGGAGTTAAACTACCTAGAGACTTTTTGAGCTGTAAGAGCCTCTTGGGAGCTTTTGAGCCTCTGTGCTATTTTCGTCTGGCATTGAGAATTTTGCCTTTTGGTCTGCTTATAATTTTGATTGGGTTATGAATGGATTACGTATATAGTATAGTGTAATGTTTATTGATATGTTGAAGGAGCTAAGCTTAGCTACTTGACAGTTATTTAATGGTTAATTTGTATAAAGAGATATACGAAGAGGAGTTTTCTAGATCATTGATGGTAATAAAGATCAGTCCCCTAGGGGTGGGCAACCACCTATTGCAGGGATAACTTTACTTCTGAGATCTTTTCTCCTCTTCGGTTTAATTTTTAGGGTTATATTGATGGTGTAAGTCTTTACCCCTGAAGGGTTAAGCAGGATGTTTTTGATTGGTGTTAGTTATTATACCTATGGAGCAGTAGATATAGGGGCTTGTGATACTAGTACATTAATAGGCTGAGTGAGAAAGAAATAGAGATTTGAAGGGTATCGAAAACCATTTTCAAATCCATGGTGGAGAAAGCTTTACAAAGTGTAATGAAAACATCAACAATGCCCATTGTACACAATGTAAAATATGTCATCTTCTACACACTTTTTAATATTTTCTTATGTTCCTGTGATTATATATATTTCACTCTCTATTGTTTTTTTTCTTTCAGGTTACTGGATACTGACAGTCTGAGTAATTAGGCTTCAACAGTACTTCAAGCCTGCTTATATCAGAGTGCAATTACATCCAGGTTCCATGGATCCTTTTACGAATGGTGCCAGAAAATTGCTTAGCAATCACCACAGTATGGGGTACATGAAAGATGATAAAATTGACCCTTTTAAGTAAGGCACAATTAAGATACTTTTCACAATATGCATACTGGTGCTTCAAAAATGAATCCTTGTTTATAGTATAAATGTTTTTTACTACTTTGCTTGTGTTCAAATCTGCAATGTAGGATGACAAAGGGTACAGCATGATAAATTTCAGATGTGGTTTTATTTTGTCCATATAACAATTGGAACGAAGGCGGCCTGAGAACCATAAACACAAGCCTCTTCCCAGCAATTCGGCTATTACATCTTCAATGCTTTGATCTTCTTAAAAGTGGCTTATCAAAGTCTAATAGACCAGGATCAATTAATATTTCCAGCTTTATGAGGAATTTACTGAAGATGGTTATTAGAGACAGAAAATTGTCAAAAGCTGCTAATAAGATTTATTCTCCAGGAACAAGCAGGAAGTCAGTTCTAACATATGGGTGATGTCGGCGCTGAAGGAACCCCCCCCCCCCCAGAAGCTTCTCCCCAGCTTTCAAAGAAAGCCTTTGGGAGATGCAACATACATGCATGGTCCCCTTCCCACCCAAGGGTGCCATCTTGCCTCACTATGATGACATAGCTCAAAGGCAAAAATGACACAAAAGCAACTCCACAGGGAGGAGGGAAGGTTGTGAGGATTGATTCCTGCTGCCCCCAGAGAACAGCTGTTACAGGTGAGTAACTATGCTTTCTCTGGGAACAAGCAGGAAGTCAGTCCTCACATATGGGACTCCCTAGCTACAGGCTACCGAAAACCTGTAAAAAGCCATGGGTGACCAGGAAAATATGAGCTGTGAACAGCAGCAATGAGTCCTTGAGAAGACAGACTCCCGAGTGGCCGAAGTGCCCAGCAAGAAAGCCAGCAGTCCGGTAGCATGAACACACAAAGGGCCGGAAGGCAGGAGTTGCCTATACCCCAAATAGATTACAGAGTACCACCTAGCCAAAGACACTGGCCCTATGGGACTCCCTCTCCAGGCAGTAATGTGCTGCCAAGGTATGGACTGAGGATCAGGTGACAGCCTGGCAGATTTCCAACAGAGGTATGGAATGCAGGTTTGCTACGGATGTGGCCATGGTCCTGTTGCTGTGTTGCATGACCCAGTGCTCCAGTGAGAGCCCAGCCTGCTCATAGGTGAGGGCAATGCAGTCTGTCACCCAGGTGGACAGGATCCGCTTGGTCACCACTGCCCCAGCCGACTGGGGTCATATGAGACGAGCAGCTGTGAAGCTTTGCGGCAGCCCTGGGTATGCTGGAGGTAAAAGGATCGGGTCATCTTACAGTCCAGAGTGTGAAGAACAGTTTCTGTCCTGCTGGTGCTAGGCCGTGGAAAGAAGGTGGGGAGCACCACCTCCTGATTGAGGAGGAAAGGAGATACCACCTTGGGAAGGAACTTGGGGCATCTGTGGAGCATGACCCTGTTCTTATAGAACCTCGTGTAGGATGGATCCACCACCACCAACGCATGGAGCTTGCTGATTCTATTTGCCAACATAAGTGCCACCAAGAATATGACCTTCCAGGAAAGGTACCATAGGTGGCAGGTAGCCAGGGGCTGAAATGGTAGGCAAGTGAATTGTGACAGCACCATGTTGAGGTCCCACTCTGCTGCTGGCGTGCAGACAGGAGGCTTGGACAGCAAGAGACTCTGAAGAAAGTGGATCACAAGAGGTTGGGTGGAGAGGGACTTGCCCTCGAAAAGGTGGTAGTGTACTGCAAGTGTACTCAGGTGGACCCGGACAGAGTTGGACTTTAGTCCTGCCTTGGACAGGTGAAGCAATATTGTAGCACAAGCTGCACAGAGCAGGAGAAATGGTAATCTGTTGCTCTGTGCACCACACTAAGAATCTGTGCCATTTGAAGGTGTAAGCCCATCTTGTGCAGGTCTTACGGGAGGCTAGGAAGACCTCCTCCACATCCCCTGAAAGGTTGAAAGGGGCCAATGCTACCCTTTCAACAGTCAGGCTGTTATCATCAGAGACCACAAGTTGGGGTATTGAAGGGAGCTCTCCTCCTACGACAGCAGCCCTGGGATACTCCCCAGAGGGACCAGGGGCACCGTGGACAAGTGAAGGAGCAGTGGGAACCATGGTTGTCTGGGCTACCGAGGGGCTACTAGTATCAGAGATGCCCCACTGTGTTGAACCTTGAACAGGGTCTTGGCAATCAGTGGCGTGGGTGGGAAGGCATGAGGAAGGCATCTGCTGCCATCTGGGATGGGTGTGGCTGCCTGGAGCAGAGGTGGAGCAACTGGGTGTTGGCCAGACTGGTGGAAAGGTCATCCATGGAGTCCCTCAAAGCTGGAAGAGCCGATACGCCACTCTTGGGTCTAATCACCATTTGTACGGCTGGAGGACCCTGCTCAGCTTGTCCGCCAGGGCGTTGTCTGCCAGGGCATTGGCCTGACAGATACATCACCCGCAGGATCATACCATGGCAGTTCACATACAAGCAGAGAACTACTGCCTCTTGGCAGAGGGTGTACAACCCCGTGCCCCCCTGCTTGTTTACATAGAACATCACCACTTGATTGTCCATCTGGATCTCCACTGAATGGTGTTGCAGCTGGTGATGTAAGGTTGGAGGGCCAGGAATATGGGACGGAGCTCCAAGAAGTTGATCTGCTGTAGACTGTCTGTTTGCGCCTAACTGCTCTGAGTGCAGAGGCTATCACAGTGAGCTCCCCAGCCTAAGAGGGAGGTATCTGATCAGGACCCTCTGTGGGGGTAGGGACCTGGAAGGGCATCTCGGCTGGAAGGTGCTGGGGGCTTGCCACCAGGCAGGAGAGTTGGCCAGTTGGCAGGTCACCACCACCCTATCCCACAGATGGCCTGTATACTGTGTCCACTGGGAGTGGAGGTCCCATTGAGCCGCCCTCATGTGAAGACAGGTATGCTGTTTGCCTGGTGCCAAAATCCAAGATGTTACAGAGAGTTTGCCGAGACTCATCAAGCCCACTGACTATTACCCAATGTTGCTAATCCATGTTGGAACAAATGATACTGCCAGGTATACCTCGGAACGTATCAAAAGTGACTTCATGGCTCTGGGACAGAGGGTGAAGCAGTTAGGTGCACAGCTGGTGTTCTCTTCAATCTTCCCTGTTGAGGGTAAAGGCCAAGGCAGAGAGGCTCGCATCCTGGAGATGAATGCATGGCTGCGTGGATGGTGTCATCGAGAGCGTTTTGGTTTCCTAGACCATGGGATGCTGTTCCAAGGGTTGCAGAGCAGAGATGGCATCCATCTGTCCAAGAAAGGTCAACGCGTCTTCGGTAGTAGACTAGCTAATCTACTGAAGAGGGCTTTAAACTAGATTCATTGGGGATGGGTGAGGAAAGCCCCCAGATAGGTGAAAGCCCCCAGGTAGGTGATACATTAAATACCTTTATGGAAATGGGTAACAGGGGTAACATATGGAAAGCAGTGTGTATAAATGCCCGTAGCATGGGAAATAAGATCCCTGATGTTGAAGCTTTGGTGGGAGTGGCTGACTTGGATTAGTGGCAGTTACAGAAATATGGTTCACAGAAAACCATGATTGGGATGTAACTATACCTGGCTATACTTTATTCAGAAAGGACAGGGTAGGAAGAAGGAGAGGAGGAGTGGCACTATATGTAAAAACTACTATTAAAGCTTTGGAATTACAGAGCTTAAAAGGGAGAGAGGAGGCATTGTGGGTTAAACTAGAAAGAGGGAAAGAGAAATTTGTTTGCATTGGTGTGATATACAGACCTCCCTCACAAGAGGAAGAGGTGGACAGAGAGTTAATTGAAGACAGCATTGCTAGGAAAGGGGAAGTGCTACTGATAGGAGATTTCAATATGCCAGATGTTGATTGGAACATTCCTGCTGCAGTATCATCTAGAAGTAAGGAGATCCTGGATTCTCTACAGGGAGAACTATTCAGGCAATTGGTAACAGACCCCACACGTGAAGGGGCCATACTGGACTTGCTGCTTACCAATGGTGAAAGTGTTTCTGATGTTGTAGTGGGAGATCATTTTGCATCCAGTGATCACCAGATGGTGTGGTTCAGTATTAGGACTAGGGCTGTTAGAATCCATTCAAAGGTGAGGGTCTTAGACTTTAGGAAGACTAGCTTTGCCAAGATGGACCAATACCTCAGGGAGTCGTTAGTGGGATGGGAACAGCTGGGGGATGTAGAAAAACAGTGGGCAAAACTGAAAGGGGATATTTTAAGGGCAACCAACCTTTTTGTTAAAATGGTAAATAAAGGTAAAAGGAAAAGGAGACCGCTATGGTTTTCGAAAGAAGTAACTGAAAAAGTGAAGAAAAAGAGGGAGGCCTTCATGAAATACAAGAGATCACAGAGAGAGGAAGACAGGCATCTGTATTTGAAAAAACTTAGAGAAGCTAGCAAAGTAGTCAGGAAGGCAAAGATTCAAAAGGAGGAGGAAATAGCCAATGCAATAAAATGGGGGATAAGACATTTTTCAGATATATTAGTGAGAAGAAGAAGGGCAAAAGTGGTATTGTCAGACTCAAGGGTGCAGGGGAGGAATATGTAGAAGCTGATAAGGATAAAGCGGAACTGCTTAACAAATATTTCTGTTCTGTGTTCACAGATGAAGAACCAGGAGCAGGACCTCTGAAAACACCCACAAACAGGAACAGAAGCAAGGGACATCTTGAACAATTTTCATAAGACTGTGTTCGTGAGAAACAAGCTCAACTTAAAGTAGACAAAGCGATGGGACTGGATGGGATACACCCTAGAATACTGAGAGAACTTGGGGATGTTCTAGCAGCTCCACTGACTGACCTTTTCAATGCCTCGTTGGAGTCGGGAGTAGTGCCAAAGGACTGGAGAGAGGCTCATGTGGTGCCTTTACACAAAAGCGGAAGTAAGGATGTGGTTGAAAACTACAGGCCGGTTAGTTTAACTTCGGTGGTGAGTAAATTATTGGAAACGCTGCTGAAAGAGTAAATAGTGAGGTTTCTGGAGTCCAGCGGATTACAGGATCCGAGGCAGCATGGATTCACCAGAGGCAGGTCTTGTCAGACAAATCTGATTGATTTCTTTGACTGGGTGACCAGGGAGTTGGACCGAGGGAGAGCCCTAGATGTGGTGTATTTAGATTTCAGTAAAGCCTTTGACACTGTTCCTCACAGGCGACTTATAAACAAACTGAGCACCCTAGGGATGGACCCTAAAGTTACTGCTTGGGTTAGAAATTGGTTGGGTGGGAGGCGACAAAGAGTACCAGTAAATGGAGCTCACTCTGAGGAGAAGGATGTTACCAGTGGTGTGCCCCAGGGATCTGTCCTTGGTTCGATTATTTTTAACATCATTTTTAGTGATATAGCGGAAGGGCTGTCGGGTAAGGTTTGCCTCTTTGGGGATGATACCAAAATCTGCAATAGAGTAGACACCAAGGAAGGTGTAGATAACATGAGGAGGGATTTAGCTAAGCTTGAAGAATGGTCTAGAATTTTGCAGCTGGGATTTAATGTTAAAAAATGTAAGGTCATGCATTTGGGCTACAGCAATCCAAGGGAGCAATATAGTATAGGGGGTGAAATACTTTTGTCCACTAAAGAAGAGCGGGACCTAGGCATGGTTGTGTCTGATGATCTTAAAGTAGCTAAACAGGTAGAAAAGGCGATGGCAAAAGCTAGAAGGATCTTGGGTGCATACGGAGAGGAATGGCTAGCAGAAAAAAGGAGGTGATAATGCCTCTGTATAAGTCTTTGATGCAACCTCATTTGGAGTATAGTGTGCATTTCTGGAGATCGCACCTTCAAAAGGATGTGAACAGGATGGAGTCGGTGCAGAGGCTGGCTACTAAAATGATTAGTGGTCTTCATTATAAAGCAGATGAGGACAGACTTAAGGATCTTAATATGTACACCTTAGAGGAAAGGCACGATAGAGGTGATATGATTGAGATGTTTAAATACCTCCGTGGCATAAATGTTCAAGGAGAGAGCCTCTTTCAATTGAAAGCAAGTTCTGCTATGAGGGGACATGGGATAAGGGTGAAGGGAGATAGATTCAAGAGTGATATGCGGAAATATTTCTTTACGGAAAGAGTAATGAATCTGTGGAATAGTCTCCCAGTGGACGTGGTAGAGATGAGGGTAGTAACTGAATTCAAAAAAGCATTGGACAAACACAGAGGATCTCTAAAGGTAAAAAGGGGACTGTTGTAGTTGTTGATATGGAAGGACAGACTAGATAGACCATGTGGTCTTTTTCTGTCATCATATTTCTATGTTTCTATGTTTCTATCCAGGGTGACATGGACTGTGGATGCTATGTGGCCCAACAGATGGGGCAGAAGGTCGGCAGATACCAAGTGTCGGCACTGCACGGCAGTGGCCAGCACGCTGAGGCGATTCGCCCTGTTATTGGCCCTGTCCTGAGGGAGGAAGGCTTTTGCCTGAATGGTGTCCAGTCTTGCCCCTATGAACTCCAGTCACTGTGTCGGGAGGAGATGGGACTTTGGCTAGTTTATCACAAATCCCAAATGCAGGATGAGGATGGTGCTTGCTGTTGCATGTTGTACCTCTGCGGCAGTGCAGCCTGTTATGAGCCAGTCATCCAGGTATGGGAAGACAAAGGCTCCCTGGAGACAAAGTAGCCCATGACTACCGTCAGGCACTTGGTGAACATCCTTGGTGCGGAGGCCAGCCCCAAGGGTAGCACCTTGTACTGGTAGTGGTCACCTCCCACCTCAAACCTGAGGTATTTCCTGTGATTGGGGTGGATGAGGATGTGTGTGTACACCTCCTCTATGTCCAAGGTGCATAGCCAGTCTCCCAGCTGGAGGTATGGCAGCAGTGTTCCAAGGAAGAGTATTTTGAACTTCTCCCTTACCAGAAACCTGTTTAGGTCTCACTGGTCCAGAATGGGCTGGAAGCTCCCAGTTCTCTTGGGTATGAGGAAGTACAGGGAGTAGAACCTCTTGCCCTCGAGATGTGCGGGCACTTGTTCCACCGCCCTGTCTTTGAGAAGTCCTGCGAACTCTTGTTGCAGTAAGGTCTGGTAGAGGTGGGATCTCTCCCGGAAAGATCTGAGGGGGTAACCCTCCTTCACCACCTGCAGTGTCCAGGAGTTGGTGGTGATGGATGGCCACCAGTGGGCATAGAGAACCAGATACTCCCCTGTGGGCTGGTGGGCTGGGCCTCCTGGGGGAAGGGAGGCTATGCCCAAGGAGTCAAAAACTCCCACCAGGATGGGTCAGAGCCAGTACTCTGAGGAGAAGCTACTGCAAGGGCTCCATCGGCGCCAATGTCATCTATATGTGAGGACTGAATCCTGCTGTCCCTGGAGAACACCTGTTACAAGTGAGTAACTACGCTTTCCTGGGAAGGTAATATAATTACAATCTGTACATTTTCAGGTTGATATTCAAAAGCCAACAATCATATGACTGCTTTTTGTTTTATTTCTGGCATTTATTTATTTTATTTATTTAACATCTTTTTTATATGGTGTTTCTATTAGTCAAGATGGTTTACAGTGAACTCAGTACATTTAAACACAATTAAATATAACAAAAGAGATGCGAGTTACATATAACGTTAAGAAAGTTTAAGGTATATAGCATAGGTGTCAAACTCTGGCCCGCGGGCCAAATTTGGCCCGTAGTGTAATTATATTTGGCCCGCGAGCTATACCAAATGACTACTAGAGCTAGCCCGCCGGTATTATACAGCGCATTCATTCATCGCTAATACTACAAATCCCATAATGCCTTGCTTTTGTTTTGGCGCGTCAATCAGGACAGGTCCCAGAAACGCCCTCTCCTGTGTGACAGAAGTCATAGCGATCTCAAGCTACAACTGTCACTGTGGAACCCCTTCCCAAAAATGGCAAAAAGAAAGGCAGACAACAGGAACTTTCTGGACAGGTGGGAGACAGAATATTTGTTTACATATGTAAAAGACAGACCTGTTTGTCTGATTTGTGGAGTCAACGTGGCTATAACTAAGGAGTATAACATTCGACGACACTATGAAACAAAACACCATGACAAGTACAAGGACCTGGACATGACTCAAAGGAGCCAGAAAGTGGAGGAGATGAAAAGAAGTTTGGTTTCACAACAGAATATGTTCAAAAAAGCCACATCACAAAGTGAGGCTGCTGTAAAGGCTAGTTATATTGTGGCAGCAGAGATCGCAAAATCAGCCCGGCCCTTTAATGAGGGAGAGTTTGTGAAAAAGTGCATGTTGAAAGTTTGTGACATCGTGTGCCCAGAGAAAAAGCAAGCCTTTTCAAACGTGAGCCTGAGCAGAAACACAGTAGCTGATCGCACATGTGATCTTGCCACCAATCTGTATGACCAGCTTTTGGAAAAGGGAAAAGATTTCGTTGCATTCTCCCTTGCTGTGGATGAGAACAGCGACGCATCTGATACTGCTCAGCTGTCAGTCTTCATCCGTGGAGTGGACTCAAATATGTGTGTTACGGAGGAGCTATTGGGATTCAAATCAATGCATGGCACAACCACAGGAAAGGAAATTTTTGAGGAGGTTTCCAAATGCGTAACTGAAATAAAGCTGCCGTGGGATAAACTTGTGGGATTAACGACAGATGGTGCGCCAGCGATGTGCGGTAAAACAAGTGGACTGGTGGGCAGGGTCCGGGAGAAGATGCAGGAAGAGAACTGTGCAGGTGAACTAACTGTTTATCACTGCATCATACATCAGGAATCATTGTGTGGCAAAGCCCTAAAGATGGAACATGTTATGACCACAGTAACACAAGTAGTTAACTTTATAAGAGCCAAAGGTCTGAATCGCCGCCAGTTTAAGTCTTTTCTGGAGGAGTGTGGTTCGGAATACGCAGACGTGCCGTATCACACAGAGGTGAGATGGTTAAGCCGAGGAAAAGTACTGAATAGATGTTTTGAGCTGCATGAGGAAATATGTCAGTTTCTGGAAAGCAAAGGGAAGGACACAGCAGAGCTTCGGGAGAAAAAGTTTCTGTGTGAGCTGGCCTTTCTGTGTGACATCTCGAGCCATCTCGATGCGCTGAACCTGCAGCTTCAGGGGCGGGGCGCATCATCACAGACATGTACGCTGCAGTGAGGGCTTTTAAAACTAAACTGTGCCTGTGGGAGAATCAGATGCTGCAAGGAAACCTTGGCCATTTTCCCTGCTGCCAAACCATGAAAACGCAGTTCTTTACCAACTTGTTCCCATGCGCACAGTTTGCTGAAAAACTCAGTGTACTCGGCGCTGAGTTTAGCCGGCGATTTGCCGACTTTGATGTCCAGAAATGTAGGTTTGAACTGCTCAGTAATCCCTTTGCAGTTAATGTGGAAAACGCACCAACCAACCTCCAAATGGAGCTAATTGAACTCCAGTGTAATGACACGCTGAAGTCAAAGTATGATGCTGTGGGCGCCGCCCAGTTTCCACAGTTCATCCCTGACACAATGCCTCAGCTCCGCACCCAAGCTGCTCAGATGCTCTCCATGTTCGGCAGCACTTATCTATGTGAGCAACTTTTCTCCTCGATGAAGATGACCAAAACATCTCACAGGAGACGTCTGACTGATGAACACCTTCGCTCGATACTGAGGATTTCCTCAGCTCAAAGCCTGAGCCCAGACATTGATGAACTATCATCCAAGAAGAGATGCCAGGTATCTGGCTTGGGCACATCAGATTAGATCAGTGTGCAGCAAACTGAGCAATAATTAACGTTTTCTTTATGCACTTTTTCTTGCTACTCCAAGACATGGGCTTGAATGGTTGATTAATTTTATTATTGTTATTTTATTTTAAAAATTATTATTTATTATTATTTAAATCTTATTTAATAAATGAATGTCATTGATGGTTTTTTTTTATTTGAAATTGGTTTTTGCATATCTGAACTATTAAGTTATAAATTGTATAGTAATAAGTGTTGCTTCATATTCAATGTTAAAGCAAATCTTGTTTGGGTCCATATTAAAAGGTTCATTTGTTCAATGCTGGCCCGCGACTTTGTTCAAGTTTTACATTTTGGCCCACTGTGTATTTGAGTTTGACACCCCTGGTATATAGGTTACACAGTGTATAAGAACAAGAGCAAGAAATGTATTGATAAAGATTAACTTCAGAGTGTAATTTACAACCTTATTTTTTTCTTTAAAAACATTTATTATCCATTGATCTAAAAATATAGTCCTTGGTAGAATACAGCAAATCATTAAAACAAGCTCCATGGAAGGTGACTACCTCTAAGGTTTGTGGCCTGATCATTATTTAATGCTTTTCTCATTTAAAAGGAATAGGACAACCTTGAGACTTTTCTCAAGTCACTATCAATTACTTGGGAGAATGTGGTTATTTCATATTCTAGCTCTTGAGAACTAAACCGTAGGATTTATATTGCTCTCTTGGCATTCAGGAAATAGAAGCATGGAAGGTTTAGGGTCATTGGTTTACTAAAGCGCGGTTGCCAGGAGTACAGGGTTTAGGGTGGGACTAAGGTGGGTTTTGGCTGCATAGTAACCGGGAGCATGCCGCAAAAAGGTGACTGTGCTAAAAACTCTGCGCTACCCGAGTAGCGTGCACATAGGCAGGGTTAAGGCAGAAAAGGGGTGGCGAGTGGGCAGTGACATGGTATGTGGATGGGGTGGCTGCACTGGTCACATGCAAGCGGCAGAAAGATACCACTAGTGCAGGGGCAGCTACTGCTTGCCTCTGACCAGGTGGTAGTTGCACCCCCTCCCCCCCCCTTGTTAGCACAGCTTGAACATGCTGTTCATACAAGAGTATTAAGATATATGAAGGGCAGAAACAGGGCCAGCGCAGAATTAAAAAGGGCAAATAGGCAATATTAGCAGAATGCCTAGGCCTCCTTTACAGAGGGGCTGCATGGTGCAACACAACAGCCTGACAGCCACAAAACCAGAGCCTACAGGTCACGGTAGACCATACTGGAACAGTATGCAAACATCCACAGAAATATCAACAGCTGCCTTGACTGACTACTATTCACATCTGCATATACACTGGATAGTTGTCAGAGGGCTGCTGGTGTTGTCTGCTGTGGAGGTGTCAGGAGATAGGGCCTAAGTGCTTCAGCCATTACTGGCCACATTGTCAGAGTTGGAGCCAGCAGAGTACAGTGGGAGGTGGGGCATGCAAATGAGGTGATTAATATACTGGCAATATGACGGTTTGGCCTCAAAAGGTCCTGTCTGACCCCCACCACCCCTGCTTAGGGGGGGCATGTAGCATTGCATACGTGCACCTGGGGGACCATGCTACTGCCATGAGCCATGTTCCTGTGGCCGATGATCCTTCACCCTGACAATGGGACGACATAGCTGAGGCCTACTGGCTTGGAGCAGCTGTTTAACATTTTTAGTACTGAGCTTGGGCTTGCTTTGTTGGTGATGACTGGTCAGTGACTTTTCCTTGGCCCACATGAGGTACTGTGGGCCTTAGGATACCTGAAAGCTGGGGTGCTTAGCCTGGATGCTGTGCAAGTGTATGGCAGTGTTCCTTACCCCCCCCCCCAAGCTTTTTCCAGTGGGGGATTATAAGTGCCCTAGGTGGACTGCTTCCCACCCCACCCCCCTTCAGATGTTGGGCCACAGGGATGGGTGTTCTAAGGGGTGGGCCATGTGGTAGCGAGATGGTTGGAGCCCTGCCCAGAGAATGTGTTCCTTCATTCTTCCCCCCCCCCATGTGTTCACAACTACAATAGAAGGTATGTACCTAGTGTGGCACAACATCCCTACTGTAGCCACGCCCCCTGCATCTACCACAGTCACTATGCTCCTGCCACAGTAAAGACACATGCTAAATGCATGCTTGTCCCATGCTACCTGCTGCCACACTTTAGTAAACATGTCCCATAGTTACTAAGGTGCACGACCACTAACACATATTATTGTCCTGGTAACCCACGTTATTTTACTCCAGGTCTCATTTTATGCAGTGAGATCTAGTAACTAATAATGCATGTTAACGGTAAAATTATGCATGTTGGCAGCAGCACACCTGAATGACTATGGGGCATGTTTACTAAAGAATGCTATTTGCGCCGTGTCCCGTTATCGCGCAGTAAGGTACATTACCGCGCGATAATGGCGCTTTAATGCGCGATAAGGTACCTTATCGCCCGTTAAAGCGCCATTATCGCGTGGTAATGTACTGTCATGGTGGCAGCCCCTAGTGGCCAAGGCGGTAAGGGCATGCTCCACGATGTATTTATTTTTAAGGAGCGTGGTGTAATGTAAGGCCAAAAATGGAGGTTGGTCCTATCTATTTTCAGCTCCTTGTGTGCACATAATAATTCAGCCAAGAGTGTAGGGAAACAAGGCTTTTATTTCCCCTCTGTGCAAGGGTTCATTAAGACAGTGGAAATCAAAGAATGTCCTTTGTTTGAAAAGGTTCCAGTAATAAACAGGTGGACTGTTAGTAGCTTCACAATTAGTGCCAAGGAAAATGGAGGAATTCAGTTCATTCCAAACAAAAACAATTAAACAAGTTTTCTTCTTATTTACACGGTGGCTATAGACTCTAGGCTAGTAGCCATACACAACCCACAATCCATATCTTCTTCCTGAGGCATGGGAATAGCATTTATATCTTCTACTTCCATAGATTCTGCCTCACTACTTTCCCACACGGAGTAAATACTGTCCCTGGCTGTTACAGCTTTACATGGACTGTCTCCGGTAACTTGCCTCCAATAAGACTGGGTTTTAAGTTCTCTTGGTAATTCTTGAAACCACTCTGGTTTCTTTCTTCTTCTTACAAAGTGAGTATTTGCTTTAGCAGTGCTTCTAGGAGTTAAGCATTCTTTAGCAGGAATAAAGCTTTCATACCTTGGTTTTCTGTAGTTGGACTCCCTGGAGCCTTCTCTCCCAAGAACATCTCTTTTGCAATAGTTTTTCTGCCGGTAGCTTCTGGGCAGTGCTGTGCTTCCTGGCAGCTTAGCAAAACCTGGTATGGATTCAGCTCTATGCTTCAGTGGTAAAGTAGCTTTGCTAAAAACTCCTTTTCCTCGAGTACCTGGTAAAACTTGTCCAGCAGGTTCCAGTGACTGCAGGTCTTCCTCCAAACCTGGTTCTCTGGTTCACTGTTCCCTCTAAGCTGTGCGCGTGTGCGTGCGCACACACCTCGCCGAGCGAGCGCACATACTTTACAACAGAGCGCACAAAAATTACGGCTCTGATTCTGATAGAAAACAACACAGACGTCTTAAAATTTAAAAGTTATGATTGTAATTACTAGAAATTTCCCGCTTCATTCAGTAATCGTCTATTTTCATTTAATTTGATTAAAATCAATGTGGTGTACATACTGTATTCTGACGTGTAGTCAAATTTTAAAGTATATAACTCCGAGTGTCGTTATGTGGCGCACAACAATTTAACCTTCCTTCAAAAGCTGCACACAGCTGATATTTTATGCGCACACAGCCTACAGAAAATTAGAGGGAACATTGCTCTGGTTCTCTGGATATGTCTCTCAGCTTTGGACTCAGGAACGTTGCTTGAGCAGGGAGTGGCACACTCTCCAGCCTGACTGCTTTCCCCAGCAGACTCCCTCTGAACAGCTGCTCTTTTAGCTTGGCCCCTCTGAACTCCACCTCTGTGAATTCCATTCCCTTGGGCTTGCTCAAGGAGGATTCCTTCCTTCAGGTCTCTCCTTCTTTCCTAAGCCGTGCTCCTTGTTCCTTCTCCAAGTCCTTCTGCTCCTTGTTCTGCTGCTTCCCTTTCTGCAGCCGTGCTCCTTACTGCTTGGCTTTTCCTCTCCCACTTAGCTTTGCTAGAATTAAACTTCTGCTTATAAAGGGATCTTCTCTTTGAATCTCCTGGACTCATTCCCTGGTGCAACTGGTTAGATCTCCTAGCCTCATTAGCTTCTGTATGATCACTCCTGCCCCCTCTAGCTGTGCTTTGAGGTAATTGCACATCTAGATCTCTATGAGAAACAGGGTTTCTTTTCAACTTTGCATCTTTATTGGCACTAGCCTCATGACAGTACCTTACCGCGCGATAACGGGACGCGGCGCAAATAGCGTTCTTTAGTAAACATGCCCCTATGTCTCTTAATCATTATCTCTTTTAGATTTTAATATCTTGTGATAACTGTTGGTTGTAATGTATATTTTGAAAATAGGTTTTTGAGGGTTCAAGAATTTGTAATCTCTTTGGGCAATTTTGATTTGGGGAATATTTTCAATAAAGTTACACATATAGAGTTCCACAATGGTCATCTCTCTCCCCTTTGTCTTTTAACATTTATTTATAGCCACTTGGAGGGTGAGAAGCCAATTAACAGAGCCAAGCAAATACCCAGGAATATTCTGCTAAGGAATTAACAACCCATTTAAGGCTAAACAGAGAAATATTTTTTCACTCAATGCATAATCAAACTCTGGAATTTGTTACCAGAGGATGTAGTAAAAACTGTTAGTGTAGCTAGGTTTAAAAAAGGTTTGGACAAGTTCCTGGAGGAAAAGTCCATAAACCACTGCTTACTCTGGGATAAGCAACATTTTATTTATTTAAACAGTTTTGTATACCACCTTATCCTTCAATCAAAGTAGTCACAACACAATTGGGGGATACATTTAACACAAGGGATATGAGACACATACACTAATGCTTACAGGGAACATGGATGGTTAAGTGGCTTGTCCAAGACCACAAGGAACACCTGTGGGAATAGAAACCCTAGTCTTTCTGGCCCAAGGTTGCTGTCCTCTAGTGGGATTTAAACCACTGACCTTCCAGCCTGTGGTATCTTGCTCCAACCACTAGGCCACTCATCCCTCACATGGAACATCTGTACCTTTTTTTGAGAACCTGACAGGTACTTGTGACCTGGCTTGGTCATTTTGGAATCAGGATACTGGGCTTGATGGTCCCTTGGTCTGATCCAATATGGCACATCTTATGTTCTAACAAGTCTGGTTGTCATCTACAGATCCCAGCTGAAACCACTAAAGTGTACCATGAAGGATCTACAACCCATCCTGGATGATGATGCAACCCTCTCACAGGCCATGGGTAGCAGCCCTATCCTGGTTTACCAAATGTCTCCTCATCTCAAATAATACCAGCTTCCACAAACTCCATAAAAATGACACCAACTCAGAGACCAGACATTGCTTTAAACCCAGATGCACCCAGGCATCACGATCATAGAAACCAGTAATATGAACCATAATATTTAGTGGTGCAAATTCAAATTCTCGGTCTCCAAGAAAGAATTTTGCAGAGCCTTCCCCCTTATTTATTTAGTTAAAAAAATTATATTCCAAACACTAATGTGGCAGATAACAGAAGTGCATACATAATCTTAAAAGTAATATTAAACATAAAATATTTAAATCCCAAGATAACATAAGACAAAAACATCAAATTAAAATTAAACATAAAATACTTAAGTCCCAGTTTAATGTACAGCAGGACATCAATTAATATATAATTAGCAACATAATATAGAAAATTCTTGTCTGAAAAGGTAGGCTTTCAACTGCCATCTAAATAATAGCAATTCAGAAATCTTGCGTAAATCTTCAGGTAATGCATTCCATAAAAAGGAGCAAAATATGAAAAAAACAATTTCCGCAAAGTTTGATAATGAATTAGTAACAGAGGTCATCCCTCTCTGATCTGGGTGCAAGGAGAGGGCCCATCTGAAGACTGAAGTGTAGGGGGAATATAAGAGCCTTCATGAATCTCCTCATTGATAGAGCAACAACTGGGAAAGACCCAGGGAAGAGTTTATACAACATGCATGGTTAATAACTGATGGACACTTTGGGCCAGATTTTTGGTTTACAGTCCAGTAAACCATGTAAAGGTTCCTTTTCAATGCCTCGTTGGAGTCGGGAGTGGTGCCAAAGGACTGGAGAGAGGCTCATGTGGTGCCTTTACACAAAAGCGGAAGTAAGGATGTGGTTGAAAACTACAGGTCGGTTAGTTTAACTTCGGTGGTGAGTAAATTATTGGAAACGCTGCTGAAAGAGAAAATAGTGAGGTTTCTGGAGTCCAGCGGATTACAGGATCCGAGGCAGCATGGATTCACCAGAGGCAGGTCTTGTCAGACAAATCTGATTGATTTCTTTGACTGGGTGACCAGGGAGATGGACCGAGGGAGAGCTCTAGATGTGGTGTATTTAGATTTCAGTAAAGCCTTTGACACTGTTCCTCACAGGCGACTTATAAACAAACTGAGCACCCTAGGGATGGACCCTAAAGTTACTGCTTGGGTTAGAAATTGGTTGGGTGGGAGGCGACAAAGAGTACAAGTAAATGGAGCTCACTCTGAGGAGAAGGATGTTACCAGTGGTGTGCCCCAGGGATCTGTCCTTGGTCCGATTCTTTTTAACATCTTTGTTAGTGATATAGCGGAAGGGCTGTCGGGTAAGGTTTGCCTCTTTGCGGATGATACCAAAATCTGCAATAGAGTAGACACCCAGGAAGGTGTAGATAACATGAGGAGGGATCTAGCTAAGCTTGAAGAATGGTCTAGAATTTGGCAGCTGGGATTTAATGTTAAAAAATGTAAGGTCATGCATTTGGGCTGCAGCAATCCAAGGGAGCAATACAGTATAGGAGGTGAAGTACTTTTGTCCACTAAAGAAGAGTGGGACCTAGGCGTGGTTGTGTCTGATGATCTTAAAGTAGCTAAACAGGTAGAAAAGGCGACGGCAAAAGCTAGAAGAATGCTTGGGTGCATACGGAGAGGAATGGCTAGCAGAAAAAAGGAGGTGATAATGCCTCTGTATAAGTCTTTGGTGCGACCTCATTTGGAGTATGGTGTGCAATTCTGGAGACCGCACCTTCAAAAGGATGTGAACAGGATGGAGTCGGTGCAGAGGGATGCTACTAAAATGATTAATGGGCTTCATTATAAAGCATATGAGGACAGACTTAAGGATCTTAATATGTACACCTTAGAGGAAAGGCGGGATAGAGGTGATATGATTGAGATGTTTAAATACCTCCGTGGCATAAATGTTCAGGGAGAGAGCCTCTTTCAATTGAAAGCAAGTTCTGCTATGAGGGGACATGGGATGAGGGTGAAGGGAGATAGATTCAGGAGTGATATGCAGAAATATTTCTTTACAGAAAGAGTAGTGGATCCGTGGAATAGTCTCCCAGTGGAGGTGGTAGAGATGAGGACAGTAACTGAATTCAAAAAAGCATGGGACAAACACAGGATCTCTAAAGGTAAAAAGGGGACTGTTGTAGTTGTTGATATGGAAGGACAGACTAGATAGGCCATGTGGTCTTTTTCTGTCATCATGTTTCTATGTTTCTATGTTTTAAATGGGGATATTCAATGGCACTTACATGGTTAGTGGCATTGAATATCCCCTCCTAACTCCCCTATGCGCCCTGATACTATCCAGGTTACATTGGGGTGGGTCAGGGACATTCCGGGGCAGAGCAGAGGCAGCGGCGACAAGCGCTAAATGGGCAGCAGGGATATTACATGTTGCCCGGTTAGCGATCCGTGCCTTAAAGATTAGGCGAGGAAAACCCTTGCCTATCTTTAAGGTGCAGGAGCTAACCAGGCAGCATGCAATATCACTGCTGCCCGGTAAGCTACTGCGGCTTCCAGTGTCTGTGGTGATCCCCCGATATTCAATGTTGGAGCTGCATATGACCCCGGCATTGAAATGGGGGGTTAAGGGTCAGCAGGCAGGGCTATGTGCTGTAGGAGCACATAGCCTGCCCAACTCATTATCGGGCCCTTTATCTTTATTACAATTTTAGACTATCAAAAGGAAAGAGAGATTCATCTTTACTCTTCCTGTTCAACATTTTACAAAAAACAAAAACTTGGAAAATTTCCACAGACCCAGGAATTGCTATGAAGACGCCTTTAGCAGCCTGCCCCATCTTGATTCTGAAGAATTTTATTTTCGTTACCTTTTTCTTCTTCTGTGCCTTCAATTCAGCAAAGTCATCGATTAGTTTTCTTGCATGTCTGTGTTTTTGCACGTGCCGCTTCAATATTTAGCAAGGCTAAATTTGGTGGTCTGTCCTGTCCAGTTGTGTTTCTCAGATAATTCTTCACTATCTTCAACTTTGAGGATGACCTTTCAGCTGCTGAAATGATAACTAGCAGTATGAGGAATAAGAGCAGTGCAGTTATCACATCAGTAAGGCCGAATTTGAGAAGCTGAGATCATACTCCACATACCCTGGCTTAGAAATGAGGTTCATAACTGTCATTGTATGCGCAAAGCTAACCCATTTGGAGAAACTGTCCCCATAAAGCCAGAAGACAAGGCCAAGTATTCCACAATCAGTAGGAGGGCCTAGCTCTTTCACAGACAACAGCTTGCCTGTTTCTTTATGGTCGCTTGATAAGTGATTAACTCTAAAGAGAATGCATCCACCAGATCTTCTAGGTACTCTTGTTTGAGCATCTCAACTGCTGTCATTACCTGGTGCTCGGTTGCTGTTGGGTGAGTGCTGAAAATTTCTGTGTGTCAAATGTTATTCCTTGGAACCTCTTTCTAAGCTAGGTGATGATTATGTTGAGCACAGTATTACAGACATTAACTGTGAAGTAGTCTTCAGGATCTGTAAACCTAGTATCCTTAGCTAACTCATCGCTGGGTCATTTATGGTTTTCTTTGGAATTTATCTTTGAAAGTGGATTTTGCACCCCATTCTTCACATTCATTTATAGGGGGATATTCAGCAGCGGCAGCTAATGTGATTTCAATGGATAGCTTGTTGCCACTGAAACTTAAACACAGATATTCAATGCTGTGGTCATATTCTGGCTCTGGCATTGAATATCCAGGTTGCCTGGATTGCTAGGAAGCTAACTGGGCAGTGGTGATATTCAGATGCACAGCTTCCTCTCTCTCTTCTTTCTTGTTATACTCAAGATTATGTCGACACAGTGCATTGATCACCTGTATATATCGGTGTTTTATTCTTATTAATGACACTAAACGGCCAGCCCAGCATGTTGAATTGAGTCTTTTCAGTGTGACCTCAGATTCACTTGTGAATGAGGACAGCCAATCCCATCTATGTATACTAGTTCCAAAAAAAATGTATACCTCTTGCAATGTCCCAAAAAAATCCATCAACTTCATGTACAGCAGTCACTGCATCATTTTATAACTAAATGTAAATAGTATTCTGCACACTGTACATATGCTGCCTCAGATTGTTCTTCTAGGAGTCTATTCTGTACCCCACTGTAACCAGCACTCATACATCAAGCATCATCATATCCTTCCAGTTATTGGCCTGTTTCCCTTCTCCCCTTTGCTTCAAAACTACTCAAACATCTTTCTTTCCTCTCAAGCCTTTCTGGATCCACTATATGCTACAGAAACAGCTCTTACTGAAGTCTCCAGTGACTTGTTCCTCGCCAAATCTAAGGGTCTTTACTCGGTCCTCATCTTTCTTGACCTTCACGCTGCTTTTGACACTGTTGATCACCATCTTCTCCTTGTTTGGATTTAGGAGTTCTCTTCTGTCCTGGTTTTCTTCTTATCTATCCCATCACACTTTTAGTGTATGTTCTGGTGGATCCTCCTCTACTGCTATCCCACTTTCAGTTGGTGTACCTCAGGGCTCTGTATTGGGACCTCCTCTTTACTCTCTCTACACTCAGTTCCTTGGTGCACTTATCTTCTCCCATGGTTTTCAATACCATCTTTATGCTGACAACTCTCAGATCTACCTCTGCAAATGAAATCTCTCGAGGAATCCAGGCCCAGATCTCTGTCTGCTTATCTGACATTGCTGCCTGACTGTCTCACCGCTGTCTGAAACTGAACATGGCCAAAACAGAGCTCTTTATCTTTCCCCCTAAACCTACCTCCCCCTTGCTCCCTTCTCTGTTTCTGTGGATGACACTATACCCGTCCCTGTTTCTTTGGCTCACGACCTTGGGCTCATCTCTGACTCTACTCTCACTTTCTCTGCACACATCTAACGATAGCTAGATGTCACTTCTTTATAGCAACAGCAAAATTCATCCCTTCCTTTATGAACAAACTACTAAGACTCTTTTCCACTCCCTAGTCACCTCCCATCTTGCCTATTGCAATCTGCTCCTCGTTGGTGTCCCTTTGAATCATCTCCCTCCCCTTCAATCAGTTCAAAACTCAGCTGCACAGCTTATCTTCCACCAAAGTTGCTATGCTAGTGTAATCCTTCTTCACAAGACACTTCAGTGGCTCCCTATTCATTTCTGCATCCATTTCAAACTTCTCCTACTGACCTATCAGTTCATTCATTCTGAGGCTCCTCTTTGCCTTTCCTCTCATATCTCAGTCTACACTCCTCCTTGGGACTCTGATCTTCTGGCAGATCCCTTTTATGTGTGTCTTTCTCTGCCAATGCCAACTCCAGACTTCATTCATTCCACCTCGCTGCTCCATCTGACTGGAACAAACTACCTGAGTCAGTACATCAGGCTCCTTCTCTGGGCCTATTCAAATCCAGGCTAAAAACTCACCTCTTTGCAGCTGCTTTTGGATCCTGATGCCTCTTACTCTCTTGTTCACCACTTATGTGTATCTTACCGTACTCTAATCCCCAAGTTTATGATGTCATTTGTCTCAATTAGATTGTAAGCTCTGACGAGCAGGGAGTGTCTCTTACATCTATATGTAGAGCGCTAAACACGTTAATTGTGGTGACCAGGATATTCAGTGGCACTAACGCGATTAGAGCTGCCGAATACCCCAGGTGCCACCACTAAACGCCCCAGTCCTAGCCGATTACTGTCAGGCAGTTCAGAGGCAGCACCCAGGGATAACTGACGAGCAGCGATATTCAGCTGCTCGTTGGTTATTCCTCAGGGGGTGAATGAAGCTAACCGAGCAGTTGCTGAATATCACCGCTGCCCGGCTAGCTTCACCGCTATCTGACCAACCTGGATATTCAGTGATGGTGCCTGGATATGGTCCTGGCTTTGAATATCTAGGTTTAAAATTCAGCGATAATGGCTAGTAGCTATAGAAGCATTAGCTGCCACTGCTGAATATGCCCCCTCCTCTGCCTAATGTCTTTATGCCATCTGCAGGGTTGCCAGATGCCCCGATTTTATCCTGAATTTTGGCGTTTTGTCCTGACTTGTACTGAATTTCTGTAAAATTTTAAGATGAACATTATAATTGTAGTTACACGATATTAGGCTCCATATTAGAAGAAACCACTCGGGAAAGGATCATAGATAAGATAATATATTGAAATCCTCAGCTCAGCAGCATTCACAAAAACAAACAGAATGTTAGGCATTATTAAAAAGGGAATAGAGAATTAAATGGAGAATGTCACAATACCTCTGCATTGCTCCATGCTGCAACCATACCTTATTTGTGCAATTCTCTTTGCCATATCTCAGAAAAGATATAGCAAAAGCAGAAGAGGTAAGAAAAGAGTGACCAGAATGATAAAGACGATGCGAGAACTCTCCTAGGAGAAAAGGCTAAAGAAGTTAGGACTCTTCAGTTTGGAGAAGAGATGGTTGAGGGGAAATATGCTAGATGTCTATAAAATAATGAGGGGCAGGGGCGGCTCTATCATGAGGCAAAGTGAGGCGGCTGCCTCAGGCAGCGAAGTTTTAAAGGCAGCAAAAAATGCCCCCAAAACAGCCGCCTCTCTTCGCCTTCAAAAGTTAAAAATAAAAAAATCCAAATGCTAAAGTTGCTGCCGCTGCCAAGTCCGCTTCTCGGCAGCGGCAGACTCACCTCTCCTTCCGATAGCAGCCACGGCTCCTGCTTCTTGGAACCGCGGCTGCGAGATCAGCTTAAACACAAAGCCAGCCAGTGCGGAGCCTTCCCGTGCAGCGGTGTCCCGTCCCCAAAGGAAGTAACTTCCTTTGCATACAACTTCCTTTGGGGACGGGACACCGCTGCACGGGACGGCTCCACACTGGCTGGCTTTGTGTTTAAGCTGATCTCGCAGCTGCGGTTCCAAGAAGCAGCAGCCGCGGCTGCTATAGGAAGCGGACTCGGCAGTGACAGCAACTTGAGCATTTTTATCTCCCTGGAGGCCAGGACTGGAAATGAGAAGTGGGGGGGATCTAGGACTGGAAATGGGCTGATGGGGGGGTTAGGACTGGAAGTGGACTGTGCTGATGGGGGGTGTTTAAGACGGGTAATGTGCTACGGGGGGCTAGGACTGGAAATGGGCTGATGGGGGGTGTTTAGGACTGGTAATAGGCTATGGGGGTCTAGGACTGGAAGTGGGATGATGGGGGGGTTAGGACTGGAAATGGGCTGATAGGGGGGTTAGGACTGGAAGTGGACTATGTGAGGGCTAGGACTGGAAATGGGCTGATGGGGGTTTAGGACTGGTAATGGGCTGATGGGGGGTGTTTAGGACTGGTAATAGGCTATGGGGGGTCTAGGACTGGAAGTGGGATGATGGGGGGGTAGGACAGGAAATAGGCTAATGGGGGGCTTAGGACTGGAAGTGGACTATGTGGGGCTAGGACTGGAAATAGGCTGATGGGAGGGGTTAGGACTGGTAATGGGCTATGGAGGGCTAGGACTGGAAATGGGCTGATGGGGGCTAGGACTGGAAATGGGCTGATTGGGAGGGGTGGCTAGGACTGGAAATGGGCTGATGGGGGGTGTTTAGGACTGGTAATGGGCTATGGGGGGTCTAGGACTGGAAGTGGGCTGATGGGGGGTGTTTAGGACTGGTAATGGGCTATGTGAGGCTAGGACTGGAAATGGGCTGATGGGGGGTTAGGACTGGTAATGGGCTATGGAGGGCTAGGACTGGAAATGGGCTGATGGAGGGCTAGGACTGGAAATGGGCTGATTGGGAGGGGTGGCTAGGACTGGAAATGGGCTGATAGAGGGGTTAGGACTGGAAGTGGGCTATGGGGGGCTAGGACTGGTAATGGGCTGATGGGGGGTTAGGACTGGAAGTGGGCTGATGGGGGTGTTTAGGACTGGTAATGGGCTATGGAGGGCTAGGACTGGAAATGGGCTGATGGGGGGCTAGGACTGGAAATGGGCTGATTGGGATTGGTGGCAAGGACTGGAAATGGGCTGATGGTGGGGGTTTAGGACTGGTAATGGGCTATGGAGGGCTAGGACTGGAAATGGGCTGATGGGGGGCTAGGACTGGAAATGGACTTATTGGGAGGGTTAGGACTGGTAATGCGCAGATGGCAGGCTAGCACTGGAAATGAGCTAGGACCTGTAATGGGCTGATTGGGGGGCTAGGACTAGAGTGGGCTGAAGGGGGATAGGACTGGAAATGGGCTAATGGGGGAGGGGAGGAGAGTGCTGCTGGCCCTGGAAGAAAACTAGGGGCTAGGGCTACAATTGGGCTGATGCGGGAGGATGGTAGAATAGGACTGGAAGGGAGCGGATAATGAGAGAGTCTGCCAGGGGAAGGAGGGGGCATGAAGGGAGCTGACACGGGGGAAGGAGGGGGCTGTAGAGGAGCTGACACCTGGGATGTACTGAAGGGGGACTGGAAGGGAGCTGACATTTGGGGATGGGAGTGGTAGGTTGTTGGGTAATGGGGAGGAAGCTGGAAGGGAGCTGACATGCAAATGGCACTGGAAGGAGGATGGACAGAGGGTAGGGCAACTGGAAGGGTGGGGGGTGGCACTGAGAGTGGACATGAGCTGATATCTGGGATGGTATTTGGAAAGAAGGGGCTGGACAGTGGGGAAGGAGAGGGACTGGAAGGGAATGGACACCAGTGGCAGTCATGCGAATGCAAGGTGGTTGACATTGGAAGGTACTGGGAGGGAAGGACTGGAAAGGGGGCTGATACTGGGGAGGGTTACTGGAACTGGAAATGGGCTGATGGAAGGAAGTGAAGAAAACAAAAGAAGAGATAAAAAATGGCAGATGGACCATAGACCACAGAAAGAGAACTAAGAGTAGACAGGAAAGCTGAGGCCTCAGATCGGGACCAGTATGATCAGAGAATAAAATGGTCAGACAACAAAGGTAGAAAAAATAATTTTATTTAATTTTAGTTATTGGACTTTGTGCTATTTTTATATTTTATACAGTATTGGGGAACTGCATCTCTTATTTATCGGATGTTGCTCTGCATGTGAACTCTCGCTTCTTGGAGTTTCAATTTAAATTCAGTCTACAAATTTTTATGTTTACTTTAGATTGTGATTACTTATTCTGTACTTGGTGAGGGTCGATGTTGCGAGTGTTTCACTGAGGTCAGGTGTTCTGTTAACATGGAGTTTGTACATAAAGATCTATACTGTACTGTAGTAATTTGACTTGTTCATCTTTGCAAATAGGTGCATGGATGTTCCAGGGCCCACTGTAGTATTTACAGTGATGCTTTTTTTGGATGGGCTCCTTATGTGAGTTTTGGAAGTTTGTGCTGATATGGTATGGTATGGTAGGTTTGCTCTTCGTTGTATTTTATTTATTTAACAGTATTTCTAAACCGCCTTATCTTAATAATCAAGGTGGTATCACAGCAAGCAATCAGGTAAAGTGTGTGTGTTGTACATGCAGTGAGGATAAGGGTAGGGTTTTGTATTAGTTCACAATATGCCTGGTACTGGAGAATAGTGGTTGCTGTTGTTGTTGTTGTTGTTGTTGTTAGTGAGATGATCAGAATCTGATTTTTTTTTTAAATATTGAGTTCTGTGGGTGAATGTCCTGGTTCTGCTCTGCACCTACTGTGGATGTAAAATTATTGTTGAAAAAGAAAAAGCAAGAACCATAACGCAGTTTATAACAACAAAATTAAAATGAGTTATAATTTAGTTTTATAAACTGTGCTGTTAGTTCTTGCTGTCTTTTAGTTCCTTGGTGTGCAAATGGGACCATAACTAGCCCTGTGCAGGGTGGAAAGGTTTGGGGGGCACATTTCGGCTGTCTGCTGTTGCCCTGCCACCGCTGGCAGGACAATAGTAGGCAGACGAAGTGCGCTCCCCAAGGTTTTTTGCAGCACTTTAAGTAGGTCTGGTCCCTCCCTTCTCCGACGCGATGTCAAAGTAGGGAGGACAGATCTTCTTAAAGTGCCGGCGCCTTTCAGATTGGGCACATGCCCCCCTCCTCCTCCCCATACCTCCATCCAGCGCTGCCTGCTCTTTCCCTGCTGCCGGCGCCTCCGTGAAAAAAACAGAGGGCGGCAGCAGCAGGGAAAGAGCAGGCAGCGCTGGATGGAGGTATGGGGGAGAGGAGGGGCGTGTGTCCGAGCTGCAAGTTGCACAGGGTGCGATTGCAGCTCGATATGGCCCTGTGTGCAAACATCTTGCATTTCCTCCATATAATCTTAGCGGCTTTTTGGTTTCGTTCAGTCTCTGATTGTTTTCTGAAAAAGTCCCGCCCCCGCTAAGGTGGGGGGGGCACCTTTTCATGCTTCGCCTCAGGCAGCAGATTGCCTTGAGCCGCCCCTGATGAGGGGCATGGTTCTAGTAAATGCAAGTTAAATGTTTACTCTTTCAAAAAGTGCAAAGGCTAGGGGACTGTCCATGAAGCAACTAAATGCCACATTTAAAACAAATGGAGGAAAATTTTTCATTCAATGCACAAGTAAACTGTTGCCAGATGAGGTGGTAAAAACTGTCAGTGTAGCTGGGTTTAAAAAAGATGTGATCAAGTTCCTGGAGGAAAAGTCCATAAACCATTACTAGCTGGCTCCAAGAATTTGTTCAAATACTTTTTAAATCTAGCCATGGCTTATCCCAGGATATAACCAACATGGAATCTTCCTGCTTTGTGTGACCTTGCCAAGTACTTGTGGCTTGGATTAGTCAGTGCTAGCAATAGAATAATGGGTTTGATGGATGTCTAGCATTTCTTAGTTACTAATATACCATTGAGGTAACCTGCACAGAGCAGCAGGTGCAACTCTAAAACCAATGAAGGAGAAAACTCTGGAGGCGGCCTATGACATTGCCTTTCAATTTACCACCTTGCAGCTTCATGTTATGCCCTCTAGTTTTACAGTTTCCCCGTCTTTGGAAGAGGTTTGTTCATCATTTCTCTTTAAGTATTTAAAGGTCTGAATCATATCTCCCCTGTCCCTCCTCTCCTCCAAAGTGTACATACTTAGGTCTTCAAGTCTCTTCTCATAAGACTTCTGACGCAGGCTCCAAATCATTTTGGTCGCCTTTCTCTGAACAGTTTCCAGTCTTTTTACATCTTTTGCAAGATATGGCCTCCAAAACTGAACACAGTATTCCAAGTGAGGCCTCATCAGTGACTTGTACAGTGGCATAAGTACCTCTTCCTTTCTGCTGGTAATCCCTCTTAGGATGTTGGGCTGCGTCAGACCTTTAAATACTTAAAGACCTGAAACAAATTCCAAAAGATGCTAAATGTATTAGCTGGAACCCAACTTGGAAGATTTAAACAATCAGTCGCACAGGAACAACATCCATATTATAAGTATCTCGGAGGGAGCAAAAGGCTCTAACATGGTGACATGCCTGGAAAATCTGATACCTAATCTGCTTAAGTTGGAGTTTGTCCGCGCATTCGAAACTGAACGGGCCCACAGGGTTCCAGTTTATGTGGGCCCCAATGCGCAACAACCCCAGCCTATTATCATGCGGGCTCTTCAGTATCAACATGTAATGCAGATAATGGATGCAGCTAAAGCACATGCTCCGGTATATCTGGAAGGACATAAGGTTGCATTTTTTCCTGACTATAACAAGATTATGGTAGAGACATAAGCAACTCCTTTCTTTTCATCCGAGACTTCAACAGCTGCAAGATCCTTATGGCTTGTTCTTCCCTGCAAGACTTCGGGTGACCTACCATAACCAGACAAGAACCTTCGAGGACCCAGGACTTTGCAAGCCTTTTTGGAGGAGCAAGAGGCCCTTATTATGCGTTAGCAGTGCCTGGGACTGAATTTGCATAGTGTCTGCCTTGCCAGTAATTTAGAGTTTGGCTTTCTGCATCCTCCAAGAGCAGCGTGTTTTTCAGGTGGTCTAATCTGAGTGCTGCTCGGGGCTCTTTAATTGTGCGATAGTCCTGTAATGATCCTCCCGTGATTTCTGGTACAGGGATGGACTAACAGTAAACATGGGTAGGACAGTTGATTGTAAAGTAAGGGCTAAAGTTTCATGGTGGTTGATTTTGGATGTACTGTATGGGCTACAGGGCTTTTGTTGAGTGTGAGTTTATTTATTTTATTTATTTACATTCTCTTATATACCACGCTATTCTGCATCAGTGCGGTTTACATTGAACTCTAATGGGTATGTTATTCCTTTCCCAGCACTTCTTATAACTAACCCTGGGGACGTCTGTCTGGGTCGAGGAATCACCTTACCTTCTGTGTCTGGAATCCAGGGGAACAAACACACACACACTTGCACATAAGTGGTATGCAGTTTATTCCAAAGGGTGGAGGGATTGTCAGTACTTTTATACATTCTTAGAAACATAGTCATACGTCATCCACCCATCTTCTGGAGGCCCACTATAGTTTATCAGTAACTAATGCAAAAAACAAGTCATCCTTGAGTAGAACAAATAGCTTACACAGCACATTCCTTTTTCCAACCCACCAGAATGTACAAAGGGCACACACATAGGATTCTGATTTCTATAAGATTCCAATTTCTCTTGTGCAGGCCTCTTGTATATACACTTAAACTAAGCATTATTATTACAAAGGACATATATATAGGATTCTGATTTCCCTAACAATCCCCCCTTTGGGCCTGCATAGGCCCACTATAAGAACAGCCTAACAATTTACTACAAAATAACTAAACAGACATTATTAATGGAACATCTGTATGTGGCAGCTCAGGTACATCAGCCACCATAAAAGCAGGAGTATAGGAATACATAAAAGTGGTAGAGCTTTGTAGGGCCTTTCAACAATAGCCAAGAACAAATGAATATACAAAAAAAGAACAAGAATTATAAAACCGCTCAATAGGGCAATAAGCAGTCCTTTGAGACCACCCCAAAGAAAAATACATCAGAGAGTAATCATGAGAAACTTCCCTGTAGTTGAAGAACAGTATAGAGCAGTATTAGACAGGCTAAAAGCAGAAACAATAAAACAATCCGTAGCATTAAAACTAGAGACAGTTTACAATGAACAAGAGACCTAGTCATATCCCAAAGAGGGGCAAGTAACACCAATGTTATACAAGAAAGTAGAAAAAGAAACATGGGGCTGGGTGCAGTTTGAATTATCAGGTACAGTAAACTTCTGCATTTCACACAGATTAGAAGGTACAGTAATGAGACATGTTGAGAGAAAAGCTTCAGTTTGTAGCGAGCTGCGCACACAAAAAAATAAGGCAGTCTGGGTAAGCAGTATTGCCGTATTAACAGTTCCCGAAATGGACTGAAGGAGGCACCACATGAGTGGTAGGAGGAGTCAACACAGTCTTGTGCGTGATGGTCAGGAGGCTGGAACCGAAGATGTCAGTGGAGACGATACACACTTGATTCTTGACGCATGGATCCACAAAGGGGAGGAGTCACACAGGATGGCTGACCATGTGATAACAATCACTGTAGTTTGGAGGTCCATAGAGCGGGTCTAAGGTACCGTGCTTTTGAGGTGCTCTGACCTGTCACCAACCTTGAAGGGATATATTGGTTCGGTACCTCTAGGCCGAAAGCTGCCTTTCTTCAGGAGTCTTCTCCTCTCCTCTCCAGTTGCTAGGGCCTTGGCTGCCCCGGCGTCAGCTACTTCTCATCCTGGTCCTGAAGCCTGATCTGTATATGGAGAATGTTTCCAGCGAGGGCAATGGCTTCAGGATCTTTTAGCCGCCACCTTCACTGTAATCGATGTTATCAGAAGAACTTGAAACGGTCCCATACTGGAAAAGGGGCTTGTACTATGTGCTGGTGGTATATCTTTACCAAAATCCAGTCTCCAGATTGAAAGAAAAGAGCTGAGTCATCCAGCAGAAAGGACTAGACGTGCTGAGCATACCTGTGGAGGGAAGAGAGTTGCCTCTGCTGCTAGGAAATACAAGAGATCAAATGTAAGGCTCAGGAGTATAAAAGGTAAGCAGTCTTCCATATAACAGGTCAGAGGGAGAAAAGGTTCAGTCTACTCCCTTAGGGCAATTTGTTTGGTTGTTTGTTTATTGAACAGAGTCAAAGGCAAGATAGTTTAGTGTCTTTACAAAGTTTTTTAAGGTTTCGGAGGATCCCCCCTTCGTGGATTGCTGCTTGCATACAACAGCCAATCCTAAGCAACTCAATTTAGCTAATACATTTTTGACAAGATGCCCACACTTCCTCAAATTTTTTTCACAATTTTAGAATTATACCAATTTGTAAAAATTTGTGTAAGTAACTTTCCTCCTTTAGCTTCATGTGTCGGGCCAGGACACATAGAGGCAAAAAGGGATAAAAACATCTGAAAAGCACCACGTGGCCAGTGTGGGTCTCCCCAAAGCTCATTAGGATGAAAAGTGCACTCAGCCTATCTCCAAGTATCTATTTCCAATTATTGGGTATATCTCTGGGCTAGATGACTTTCAAAATTGGAGTTAATGCGGATGGCATAATCAAATATTGTAGAGTATTCATTGTCAGTTTTCTTTCTAGGTGGATACATCGGATACATCATTTCACATTTCAATTTACCCTCACCATTTTATAATGTTAATCTAAGTTCTCTTTTCCAACATGAATATTCCATCACACTCCTCTCAACACCACTTTTTTTTCCACTTACATCATTCCATCAAACTACATGCTAGGTCCTTCTGTCCCTTTTTTTTTTTATACCATACCAGTGTATCCTTATTTGGCAAGGCTGCTAAGAACATCAAACAATTGTTAGAAACTTAGTATTTTTGTAAACAAAGGTATATATAAAATATAAATGTAGATCCTTTTCAATAAGCATAACAATATGAGTAAACAATGCTCATTCTAATTAGCAACTGCCTAAACAAAATATAGATAAAGTCCTTACAATATAGACTAGTGCTTCACGGCATTTTATAACATCAATCCCAATAGGAAGGAGCATGGCTTCTAACAGAACAGCCACATAATCTCTCAGGTGTGACTAAAGTCTATCTTATACCCGGTTCTCAGTGAGAGTGCTGTGGAAACTTAAAAATATTTGAGGACTGATCTTATAATCGCAGTGCCCACAAGGATCTGTGGAGGTTACTCACTAATCATGGTGTTTAAGAGATCCTTTTGAGATGAGAGGCCTAAGAAGGTTCAAGGCGTTTGTGGCTGGGCCTCATGACTATCCTCGGGTTCTTCTCGGCCTATGCTCCCCCTGCCTATCTATGTCTCTTCAGAGGCATAAATATGCAAGGTTCCTGTTCTTCAGGCCTTGTGGGTCCTCAAGGAGTCTTAGAGCTTGGTAGCCCAGATCATCACACTGGAAGCAGCACATTTTCTTCTTGGCTTCTTGGATTGCAAAGCATTTGTGACTTCACCTTTCTGCCTCTCTCTCTCTCTTATTCTGTTTTTTTTTTTTCAAACCTCTCCTAGATGTTGCTAACAATTAAAATTTTGTTTATCCAATCAACTCAAGTTAATGTTATTGTTTTATTTGTCTACTAACTTTACAAATATCCACTAAATAATATCTATATGCTTGGGAACAGAGCAATTTCAGATCAGCCTCTTTCCAAAATTCTATAATTTCTATGTGTACTGAACCTCTACATAATGTACTGCTAGAACAAGTATTTTGGTAACATAAAATGCAAGTGTGTAAACTAAAGAAAAATTAATATCTCACAGTGCTACAACATATATCTGTTTTCTCTGCAACTGTATTGAAACTGAAATAAAACTTTCAGAACAAGGTACACTTTTTTGCTGGACACTAACACATAAAATTCAAATGCAGAAAAACAGATGAATTTATCCTAAAATCCAATATTGTAATAAATCAAATCAGAAAGATCAATATCCAGCAGCCATGGTGCTACTCTCCTGTTCGTCAGCCATCCACACCGAGCTAAACAATGCAAAGTAGTTAACTCATAAAAAGGTTGATGGATATCTGGAATGCAAATACTCTTTTTTTTTTTATATGTTTAAAGTAATACAGTAACATGGAATATACAAATCTTACTAAAATCATTTTAAGGTATCATTGTAGTATCAGAAAAGTGAATACAGTTGATCAAGGCAGTTAATGTCAAAACAGCATATACTGTCTGCAGATTAAAATGTAAAAGATGGCATATCATGCAGAAGTATTACTTGTATTTGCAAGTTCAGAAAAAGATTTGTTTGCAAAACAGAAAACATTTGTGCAGAAAACACTAAATATTTTAAAAGAATGAGCCAAAATACATTAAACAACATCTATTTAAGTGGCTTCAATGAAGCAGTTTTGTTAATGTATAAGCAATCAGGTATTCTCTTCCTTTTATCTGCCTCTCTCTAGCATGGCACTAATAAACCCTTACTGAGTAGTTCTGACAACTGTCAATGTTTTTATTTTGTCGGTACTAATTACTGCTCTCAGACAGAACATCTTTACAGTTAATAACCAAAATGTACTTTTCACATTTAAATTAAAACCTTATACATAATACCTGAGACTGGTATCAAACTGATCTGAAACAATGAAATTACGTTAAAGCAATTTGCTTAGAGTAACAGTTCAACCTTGATGTTATCTCAAACACAGCAAAGTAAACAGCAAGTCTGTCAATGTGTCTAGATTCCTGCAGGCAAATTCAGATAGCTAAACAAGAAAGAGAGAAGTCCTAAATACTGAGTTTAAAAAGAAAAAGTTGCTTGAGAATTGTCACTAATTGTGATTGCTATTAAATTCCTATAGTTACAACTCCATGTGTTTCTATAATATATGAACAATAATTATGACCTCTGAGGTGCTTGCCACAAAATATAAAAATCATTGTTTCAAGTTGCAGTCTTTTAATTAGTGGCTCAGGATGCCCCATTGTCCTGACAGCGTTCCCAACCCCCACTTTAAAGGTTAAAGAAAAACAATCCAAAACCATTTGTGCCTTCTGTAGCCCACGGGAGGGGCTGCTCCCTTTCCCTCTCTCTTCTTTGTTTGCTGTTGTTTTTTTTTAAGTTTCTGGTTTTGATTCTAGTGCTGTAGGGGGAAGGGATAGCCCCAACCTAAATTTTTTTTCTCTTCAGGACACCTTGAAACCGTTCTTACCCAAGAAATGCAGCAGATTGTTAATGGCTTCTATCACAACTGGTTTCTCCTGCCCCAACTTTAAAGATCATCTACATAGTGCCTAGGGAGCAGACTCAAACATATACCTCAAATCTACAACACTAACCATTTATGTTCATGCAAAATTTAGCTCAATATTTTTAACCAAAAGCATAAATATACAAAGCAGGGGGTTTCTTTTTGAAATAAGGTTTTCAAAGGAAAGTATCCGTTGCTAGGTCTGGACAATCTTATTCAAATTTCTTAAATCCTGCACCAACCAGCAATAAAGGAAAAACAATATTTACTATAAACAAAACATATATATTTTTTTCTTTTTTTAGCTTGTTGGGAAGGACACAAAGGAGTTACTTATTTGGGAAACTTCTGTTTCAGTTCTTATTTAAACAAGAGACAAATCAAAGCTTACAAGTGCTTTCTTAAGAAATTTCGCCCTGCATAATGAACTAGACCCTCGTGGTATTTGGAGCGCACCCCACTCCCCGAATTCCTCCACTATTTACATTATACATCTCACTCACACACAATCAGTCTCAGTTCCCAATAAAATATAGAAACCACCAAGGTAGATAACAAAGTCCCACTTTTCCTTACCTCGATCTGTGCACAGAATTTACTGGGGTGCTGCAGTGCCTGCTTTTTTTAATTCACTGTTACAGTCCGATTCACAATACCTCTAGTCACCTAGGATCATTACCAGCTAGTAAAGAGACCTCTCTGCAGAAAAGGAGGTGAGACTGTTGAAATCAACAGGACGCGTCTTCGCACCCCCACTCAGCAGGAGTCACTCCACTGTGGGAAAATCCCAGCGAGTCCCAACTGTTATTTACACCTTTTCATCTTTAGCCAAGCTGGCCAATGAGACTCTGAGAGGGATATTGTGAAGCAGATTAAGAGCTCTTTTTAGTATTTCATTATTCAGTACATTGCTATAGCAATGGGTGTCTAAATACAGACACACCCTTTTACATATCTCATTGACAGTTATACCGTTATTAAGTACAAAAGTATTTTTTTTTCTATTTAGCTTGTCTTGGCAATAAATGGACACTCTGCAAACAAATAATAATTTACGTTTTAGTATGCCGGTTAACTTTAAGTTTCTATTCTGTCTGCCTGTCTGTAGCCTTTGAACACAAAGAACAGAAAGGGAGGGGGAGGGAGGGGAAGAGCGGAGCAATGGAAGAATAAACAAACACCACTTGTCACTTACAGTCCAGGGACTCTGAATCATCAGTTTTACCTTTGCTAGAGAGGGGGAGGGGGAGAGGGGTGTCGTATAGGCACAGAGATAAGCATTCTAACAGACGTATTCAGCAGAATCCTGTAACTTACACTGACAATTTATGTAGGATGGCTGTTTTTTTAGCTGCAGTTTTAAAACTTATCACAACATATAGCAGAACATACATACACGCGGATTCTGGAGTGGTCCCCTCACCTTGGGACCCCTCCATCCTCTAATTGATTCACAACAAACGCACGTCTGGCCACTTGCTGTCTGCACAGTACCCGTCACTAGCGCTATATCGCTTCAGAGTACGGCAGGGGCGTTTTGCCAAACTCACACAGGCACACAAGCACACAGAAGGAGAAGGATATTACCACAGACCCAGCAGGACGTCCCTGTTATTCACTGCACTACCCGAGCGCATATTCCCAGCGCTACCCGAGCGCATATTCCCAGCGCTACCCGAGCGCATTTTCCCAGCGCTACCAAAGTGCATTTTTCCAAGACGAGCTACCAAAGCAACGTCAATTAAAAAAACTTTGTGCAGCTACCAAAACTGCTTCAATTTAGAAAGTGCATCGGGGAAATCCCACTTCTGACACCAAATGTAATGGGTATGTTATTCCTTTCCCAGCACTTCTTATAACTAACCCTGGGGACGTCTGTCTGGGTCGAGGAATCGCCTTACCTTCTGTGTCTGGAATCCAGGGGAACAAACACACACACACTTGCACATAAGTGGTATGCAGTTTATTCCAAAGGGTGGAGGGATTGTCAGTACTTTTATACATTCTTAGAAACATAGTCATACGTCATCCACCCATCTTCTGGAGGCCCACTATAGTTTATCAGTAACTAATGCAAAAAACAAGTCATCCTTGAGTAGAACAAATAGCTTACACAGCACATTCCTTTTTCCAACCCACCAGAATGTACAAAGGGCACACACATAGGATTCTGATTTCTATAAGATTCCAATTTCTCTTGTGCAGGCCTCTTGTATATACACTTAAACTAAGCATTATTATTACAAAGGACATATATATAGGATTCTGATTTCCCTAACAATAACAAACTGAAATTACATTGAACAGGGCATTATAACTTGGAGATAGCTATTTTACAGGGAACATGGGCTATGGAGGGTTAAGTGGCTTGCCCAAGACCACAAGGAGCACCTGTGGGACTAGAAACCCTGGTCCTTCCGGCCCAAGGTTGCTGTCCTCTAGTGGGATTTGAACCCCCAACCTTCCGGCCTGAAGTACCTTGCCCCAACCACTAGGCTACTCCTCCACTTGTGTGTTAACAGTATTGGGCAGGTATCTTCGTCTCGCCTCTGAACAAATGTGAGCCTGGAATGCCTTGTGGAGCGTAGCCCATAATATCAGGGACTGAAGAGCGGTACTTGACTTGATCTGTTACAAGTGCATATCCAAGAGGAGGCATCAGTCCTGTTGAGAGGCCAGATGAAGTGCATCTCCGTGGGTACATCTGTATTATTGTTCGGGCTGGGGGGGTTTACAAAAACCCTTGAGGGAGGTCAGTTTAGGAAGGGAAAGGTTATAGATACTATAATTTGCATGGATTCGGGTGGTAGTCTGCAATAGCGCTGGCTCACCCATTTGTGTTTTCCTTGTGTAAGGTTGGGTTGTTCTTTTGTGGGTTCCTTGCATCTTTGTCCAGGGATAGGTTAATGTTTGCGTGTGGCAGCATGAGCGGCGTGGAATTTTTTTTATGCGCAGTGCTTTTCTATAAGCCCGATTAAATTCTTTTTTTTAAATATTTTTTATTTATAGCATTTTAACAATTAAGTCAAGAAAGTTTACAAAAACATTCCTGAAGAAAAAGAAAAGATACATAGAAATAACCATATTGCAAGAATTAAACAAAGTAACTCATATTGAGACAATATATATATCTACTCACACTAGCCCACCAACATGGAGAGGAGAGATACAAATCAATTAATATCAAACAGACGTGAAGAAAATAAATGCACACATTTATGAGAGCTCAGGTGAGGCCCCAATAGAGGACTCCAAGCGCCTAGCATTAATGAAAGCTGTTAGTTGAGAGAGCTCATAAAAAATATAAGAAACAGCATTATATTTCACTAAACATTTACAGGGATGTTTAAGGAAAAAAAGGCTCCCCCCAACTGTAGGATACCAGGGCGTGACAGGAGAAATTCCCTGCGACACCTCTGTGTATCCCTAGCTAGGTCCGGGTACACATGAACCATTAACCCTTTAAATGGCAAGTTCCTTTTCCTAAAGAAGAACTTAAGGAGCCACTCTCTATCAGACAGCAGTGCGAAAGTAACCAACAATGTAGAAGGAACTGGAATCACACTCTCAGACCTTTCCAATAAATCCGTAACATTAAGAACATTACCTTGATCCTGGTCCCTCCCTACATTAACCACACCTGGCGTTAATTTGGCCTTAGGAAAATAATAAATCCTGACCAAAGGCGGTATTAATTCAGGGGCGACCCCCAACACCTCCACCAAATATTGTCTACACATTTCTCTAGGAGATACAGACATGAGCCTGGGAAAATTAATTAATTGAAGATTATTAATTCTAGAGAGATTGTCCAAGTGTTCCAACTTAGGAGAAGTTCTTCCTAAATGCATCCAATTGATCTTCCAAAACTACACATTTTCGTCGTGACTCCATCGCTTCAGATTGTATTACCACTACCTTCTGTTCCAGTTCCTCCACAACAACTAAAGAATTATTCAATTTCCGCTCCAGCGATGTAACCTGTGGTACCAACGCTTCTCCTAAGGAAAGGATTGCCTGCCAAATTGCCTCCAGAGTAAAATTCTCCGGACACTGAAGTGAAAACACCAAACCCAGACCAGTCTCTGATGGAACAACTTCCATTCCTGCTGTTGACGCTTGTCCTCGTTTCAACACAGGAAACTCCTGCCCTGCGGTCACTTCCTCAAATGGCATCAATGTTGACAAAGAGTTGTGCTACCCACAGACTGCACTCTGCTGGTTCCGCCGCCCCTCCGTTCCTGGCCCGCTCGAACCACCAGCTTCCCACAACTTTGGAGGGGAGCCAAACTCCAGGAATCCTTCAGGGAGGGGCTGTCCTCAAAACACCTTCGACGCCAGGCTCACTGGAGAGAAAGATAGAGCCGAAGCAGGCGCCGAGTCACCCGACTCCGGAGCTACTGCAGCTCGGCGTTCTTCCCCAGCATCCGCCGAAGCCCGGGTGACACGTACAACAAAAGAATCCAAAGGTTCTGCAGAAACTGGCGTAGAGGTATGAGGAGGATGAGAGGGCAATGACCCCCCCTTTCCCTTTACGTTTCCTACCCATATGGGAGCAAGAAAAAAACGCGTTCACTCCAAATTGCCAGCTGCCGCCTTCTTAATTAAGACACTCCCCCACCCCACCCCCACCCCGATTAAATTCTTATCACTGAACGTGAAGGGCATCAATAATCCAATAAAGAAGAAGAAGATTCTGGTCTACTCTCAAAAAGAGAAAGCTGATGTGGTTCTCTTATAAGAAATGCATCTCTCCTCTGTTGAAATGGAAAAATTGCAGGATAATCACTTCCTCCTAGTTGGTCACTCTGCGGCTTATCAAAAGAAAAATGGGGTAACTATCCTAGTTCATAAAACCTTTGCGCTTGTTGTAGAGCAGATGAGTGTTGACCTGGAGGGTAGATGGGTCAGGTCCTACTTAAAGTGGCCGGCCGCATATTAGCAATATTTAACATTTATACTCCCAATATTGATTGCCTCAATTTTTTCCAAACAATAGCCGCAGAATTGCATGATATTGCTTTCTATGAGATCGTTGTAGCTGGAGATTTTAATTTAGTCTTGGACCCCTTGTTAGATTTGCAAACTGGTAGATGCAATGAACGAGCCAAAGCCCCAGTGATTGTATCCTCCTTTATGCAAGCCATCGGTCTAGTAGATATCTGGTGCTTGCATCACCCAACCAAGCAAGATAAGACATTTTTTCCTTGCCTCATAAGTCTCATTCTCGCATTGATCTTTTTCTTCTTTCTAAATAGTTAGTATCAGGAGTTATCGAGGTTGAGATATGCAGAATTCATTTCTGTGATCATGTGGCCATTACAGTTTCTCTCCTTCCTACAGATGACTCCACACACTCACCAGTTTGGTCATTTAGGAGGACACTCCTATCTGTTGAACAATTTTGTGCCCATATACGACAGGCAATTAGGGATTACTTTGAGTTTAACTCGCCAGATGCACTACGGTCTGGGCCTGGTGGGAAGACTTTAAGACTATCAATCAATCTGCTGTTACTAGCTATGTCATTAAAGAGACGCGTTAAGCTAAGATTCGGTTAGAGAGCTTATGTGTGCAAATTAAAGCAGGGGGGAGAGACTCTTGATTGCTAGATCAAAGCCTAGTATCCTGGTTCGTCTCCAGCATTTGAGATACCAGTATAACAGCATTTTGAGTATAGAAGCTGACAATTTTGTACAATTACAACAAGCACGGTATTATGTGGAGCAGAACAAGGCAGGTAAGTTGCTGGCTAGAGTCCTTAAGGCTAAGCCAAACAAGACAAAGATAGAGGCCATAGTTGACCAGCAGTCGCAACTCCATACTCAGAACAAGGACATTTTAAATTTATTTAGTTCCTTTTATGCTCAACTATATTCCTCTGAGGTAATATCTGATCCACTAGCCTTTCATAATTTGATGGATCATGTGTCTTGTCCGTTTCTTCCTGAGAATTTAGTCACTATATTAGATCAGCATATCCATCAGCAAGAGCTTTGGGAAGCCTTAAACAGTATGAGTCCAGGAAAGGTAGCTGGCCCAGATGGCATTCCAATTGAATTTTATCAAATGTTTGCCTCAGATCTCTCCCCTTACTTGCAAAACTACTTCCATCTGTTATATTTGCATTAAGCTGATGTTGGAGCTTTCTCAGAAGCAACCATTGTGGTGCTAGAGAAGCCAGGGAGGGATCTTCAAAGGGTGGAAGATTATTGTCCAAGCTCCCTGCTTATTGCAGACTATAAACTTTTTTCCACTATCCTGGCATGGAGGTTGGCAAAGGCAACTCCATTTATAATCCATCCTGGCAGGTCGCTCTACAGCGGACAACATACGCCTCTTAATGAATATCTTATCATTCGCCGAGCATACGAATTCCTCAGGAGTTGGGTTGTCCTTAGATGCCGAAAAAGCTGTTGAATGGCTTGAATGTTTTTTTTGGTTTCAGACTCTATGATGGTTTGGGTTTGGAGATCACTTCATAAATATGATTCGGATTCTTTATAATAACCCTTCCGCTCATATCCTAGCTAATGGAGCACTATCTGATCTGTTTCAGCTAAAGTGGGGCACTCGGCAAGGTTACCCTTGTCTCCACTCTTATTCAATATTGCCTTGGAGCCTTTGGCCTTGCTATTGCATCAGTCTCCTGAGATACTTGGCATGACTGTCAGAGATTTAGAAATTAAACTTTCTTCCTATCCTGACAACTTATTATTATTTGTCCAACCTTCATCGGTTCTGGCCATGCTTAAGGTGACTGAGAGCTACTCAAACCTGTCTGGCTATAAAGTTAATTGGTCTAAATCAGTGGCCTTCCCACTTAGCAGGGGGACTCCTGCTTCAGTAGTGGCCCCTTTTTCATTTGTCGGGAATCAAATTTTGCTCCACTCTAAATATTAAAACTCTAATTGAACTGGTACAGGCCTTCACTTTAAAATGGCCCCCTTACACCTTTCCTGGTGGGGTTGCTTAGAATGTTCCTTACTTCCAAAGTTAACGATGTATTGGAAATGCTTCCTGTTCTATTTCTTCCTTCTACATATAAAACTCTGGAGCAGCTTTTAGTCACCTTTTTATGGCAAGGCAAAACCCCAAGAATTGCCACAAAAAATTAAAAGCAAGCAAAATCAATGGGGAGGTACAGTTCCCCGATTTTAAGTGGTATCATCAAGCCTTCCTTCATAAGCAAGGCTCAAAATGGATCACTGAGAAAGGGAACCCGCTTAAACTGACATGGCTGAAGTTGGAGGAGTGTCTAGTTGCCCCTATCCCCATTTCATTACTGATAGGTATGCACCATGAGGACCCCATTAGAGTAAGCTGGATCATGCTATCTACACAAGAGGCCTTTCAAGCTTTAATACTTATACTGGGAGAAGAAAATCCCCCTGCAATCGATACCCCTTTATGGTATAACACTTTAATTAAGATACAACGCAAGACGGTCTCATGGAAGCAATGTCAGCATGTGGTCTATGGTCCATTGGGCAGCTGGTATACTCTCAAAGGTGGAAGTCCTTTGCTGAACTCCAGCTCAAATTTGGCCTGCCTTCTTCTTGTTATTATCAGTGGCTACAACTAAAGTACTGCATTATTAAAACCAAAGTACAAATAAAGAATCTCGCAGAGGAATGGGGTCTCTGAAAAATAGCAGATGATTTCAGTAATTCCCCAAGGGCAGTGTCTTCATTTTACACATTATTTCATGACAGGACGCCCTCTTATCTTTTAGGATTAGTGAAAGCCTAGGAGAATGTTGAGGAGTCCTCTCTCCCTGCGAACCTATGGCCTACTCTCTGGGGACTCCTTACCAGAGTGTCCAAACTGGCAGCCCTTACAGAAAGTCTCTTTTTCTTTGCACACCGTGCTAATTTAACCCCAGTTTGGTTATCTAGATGGGACAGTAGCAAAGGTAACAAATATTGGAGGTGTCGTAGTGATATTGGCACTTTGGCTCATGTAATGTTTTTATGCACTAATATTCAGTTCTTTTGGTCTCAGGTATGGGACAAGATGCAAAATATACTGTGCTTTCAAGCCTCGTTAACTTGGCGGCTAATTTTCCTGCGTTCCGCCATAATGGATCCACCCCTGGACAAAGAAAAAGTATTTCTTTTTAATTGCATGATTGCTGTGACATTGAAACTAATCATTTCACACTGGAAAGATGCATCCAGTCTCGAATGGTACATGTAGGGGCACTGTGCCTGTTCTGTAAATATGAAAAAGCCTGTGATAGGTTGGAGAAGTCTCGGGGCTTAAATACCAACAAATGGTGCTGTTAGATCAGTATGCCGCAGTTGCTGCTGTTGAGCTGATAAGAATAAAGCAGAATTGCTTAACAAATATTTCTGTTCTGTGTTCACAGATGAAGAACCAGGAGAAGGACCTCAGAAAACACCCACAAACAGGAACAGAAGTGAGGGACATCTTGAACAGTTTTCAGAAGACTGTGTTTGTGAGAAACTAGCTCAACTTAAAGTAGACAAAGCAATAGGACCAGATGGGATACACCCTAGAATACTGAGGGAACTTGGGGATGTTCTAGCAGCTCCACTAACTGACCTTTTCAATGCCTCGTTGGAGTCGGGAGTGGTGCCAAAGGAATGGAGAGAGGCTCATGTGGTGCCTTTACACAAAAGCGGAAGTAAGGATGTGGCTGAAAATTACAGGTCGGTTAGTTTAACTTCGGTGGTGAGTAAATTATTAGAAACACTGCTGAAAGAAAAAATAATGAGGTTTCTGGAGTCCAGCAGATTACAGGATCCGAGACAGCATTGATTCACCAGAGGCAGGTCATGTCAGACAAATATGATTGATTTCTTTAACTGGGTGACCAGGGAGTAGGACCGAGGGAGAGCCCTAGATGTGGTGTATTTAGATTTCAGTAAAGCCTTTGACACTATTCCTCACAGATGACTTATAAACAAACTGAGCACCCTAGGGATGGACCCTAAAGCTACTGCTTGGGTTAGAAATTGGTTGGGTGGGAGGCAACAAAGAGTACAGTTAAAGGGAGCTCACTCTGAGGAGAAGGATGTTACCAATGGTGTGCCCCAGGGATCTGTCCTTGGTCCGATTCTTTTTAACATCTTTGTTAGTGATATAGCGGAAGGGCTGTCGGGTAAGGTTTGCCTCTTTGCGGATGATACCAAAATCTGTAATAGAGTAGACACCCAGGAAAGTGTAGATAACATGAGGAGGGATCAAGCTAAGCTTGAAGAATGGTCTAGAGTTTGGCATCTGGGATTTAATGTTAAAAAATGTAAGGTCATGCATTTGGGCTGCAGCAATCCAAGGGAACAATATAGTATAGGGGGTGAAGTATTTTTGTCCACTAAAGAAGAGCGGGACCTAGGCGTGGTTGTGTCTGATGATCTTAAAGTAGCTAAACAGGTAGAAAAGGTGACGGCAAAAGCTAGAAGGATGCTTGGGTACATACGGAGAGGAATGGCTAGCAGAAAAAAGGAGGTGATATTGCCCCTGTATAAGTCTTTGGTGAGACCTCATTTGAAGTATAGTGTGCAATTCTGGAGACCGCACCTTCAAATGTATATAAACAAGATGGAGTCCATACAGAGGGAGGCTACTGAAATGGTTAGTGGTCTTCATTATAAAGCATATAATGAAGACCACTAACCATTGAGTGGAGGAGTGGCCTAGTGGTTGGCACAAGGTACTTCAGGCTGGAAGGTCAGGGGTTCAAATCCCACTAGAGGACAGCAACCTTGGGCTGGAAGGACTGGGGTTTCTAGTCCCACAGGTGCTTCTTGTGGTCTTGGGCAAGCCACTTAACCCTCCATAGCCCATGTTCCCTGTAAAATAGTTATCTCCAAGTTATAATGCCCTGTTCAATGTAAACTGCACTGATGCAGAATAGTGCAGTATATAAGAGAATATAAATAAAAAATATGAGGACAGACTTAAGGATCTTAATATGTACACCATAGAGGAAAGGTGAGATGTTTAAATACCTCTGTGGCATAAATGTTCAGGGGGAGAGCCTCTTTCAATTGAAAGCAAGTTCTTCTATGAGGGGACATGGGATGAGGGTGAAGGGGGATAGATTCAGGAGTGATATGCGGAAATATTTCTTTACGGAAAGAGTGGTGGATCCATGTGGAGGTGGTAGAGATGAGGGCAGTATCTGAATTCAAAAAACCATGGGACAAACACAGAGGATCTCTAAAGGAAAAAAGGGGACTGTTGTAGTTGTTGATATGGAAGGACAGACTAAATAAGCCATGTGGTCTTTTTGTGTCGTCATATTTCTATGTTTCTATTTTATATTTTGGCATTTAATCTGAATCAGTGAATGGCTAGAGCATGCACATGAGGACCCTTGCAAAGATTTGGGGGGGGAGGGGGGTTGAAGTTTTGTTCTATTCAAATTAATTGTTGTTTGTTGTTAAAACCCAAAATAAAAGAATAAAAAACAAAAGATATCATCGTCATATACTGTAGATAATAAAGGATGTTGTGACTCCATATTATGATGCATAGTGGTTGTATGAAGATGCCTCTGCATCACTCCATTGTGCAACCGCACCTCGAATATTCTGTGCAGTTCTAATCATCATATCTTAAAAAGTATGTTACAGAATTAGAAAAGGTACAGAAAAGAGCGACCAGCATGATAACAGGAACAGGAGGTTACCCCTATGAGAAAAGAGCTAAAAGGTTAGTGCTCTTCAACTTGGAAAAGAGACGACTGAGGGGAGATATGATAGACGTCTATAAAATTCTGAATGGAGTTGAAAGAGTAAATATAGATCAGTTGTTTGCTCCATCAAGAAGTAGAAAACTAGAGAAGGCACAATGAATCTATAATATAGCACTTTTAAGACTAATCTGAGAAAATACTTTTTAACTCAATGCATAATAAAACTTTGGAATGTAATAAAAGCTGTTAGTATAGCTGGGTTTAAATACATTTGGAAAGTTCCTGGAGGAAAAGTTCATAAAGTATATTAAAATGGACTGGAGACTTCCACTGTTTACCTCTGAGATAAGTAGCATGGAGTCTGTCTACTTTTCAGTATCCTGACAGGTACAGTACTTGTTACCTGGATACTGGGCTTGATGGACCTTTGGTCTGACTCATTATGGCATATCTTATGTTGTTATATTAATGGTTTGCATGCATTAAAGACATTTACGCTAACACAATGCACATGCTCTGCCCCAAACCACCCAGTCTGCGCCTCAACTCATGCTAAACAGAGTAAGATTCTTAGAGTTACCACAGCACACTTGCACAGCTAAACCCCACACTGTTACCACAGTTTAGTAATTGTGCCCCTAAATGAATCCAGTAGAAAGAGGCAGAGAGACAGGGAAGTAAGAAAACTGAAAGGACAATCTACAAGTCAATGGTTAAGGCAGCATGAACAATTTATAACAGTGGAGAGTGGTACGTCTTCTCATATGACACAACATCTCACACATAATTTAAAAAGCAGTATTATTTACAATGACCAAAACTTTACTGGAAAGAAAGATTTTGAAGTTCAGGTTCCCCAAACTATATTTAACTCCTTGAAATTTAATCAAGCATGTGCAGGGAAATCTAACTAAAAATTGTAGCAACACAGTAGGCTAAAGGCTAAAGAGAATGAAATGTTTTACATTTAGCTCAAATGTGCTTAGATAGATTAGAAACCAGAAATAATTCTTCTTTATAAAAGAAAAAAGCTTTCAAAAAAAGCTGTTCCATTTCCAACACAAATGTTGCTGAAACATTTTCTGTTTCCTTGTTTGTAGGAACTGACAAGCACCCAAGTTATCTGCTGATTGTTCCTTTCCTAAATTTTCACTAATTTTCCTCTGTGATAAAATAATGACTCTTAGCAATTACACGCAAAGCTTCAGATGACTCTTCCAAGGACTCTATCAACTATTTCTCTGGAGGAAACCACAGTATTTTTGAAACAGTCAAATTATATCTTCTTTGGACAGTCTCCAAAGTCTCTACTTTAGATATTAGGATCACATTTTCTTTAATCAAGCCAACATTCACTTTAGAGACTTCTGGAACCTACTGCTCAAAAGTTCCCAACTGCTCAGCATGGTCCAACCGTCTATTATCATAGGTGTTACAACCTCACCAGGTTGTCTGAAATATCGGCTCTTTGAAGCAAGAACCAGTTAAACTGTTTTTTGGATTATAAACATTTATTACGGTTGTAGCATTGTTTGGACTGGTGTATCAAAGCAATTCACAAATTAAGGAGGTAATTTTGTAAAGAGACCATGCTAATCTTCTCCGTATGGTTCCATTTTTAATATGTATGCAGACGAATATTGGAACCATAGAGAGAAGATTAGCATGGCCCCTTCACAAGGATGGCACGGTAACTTTGTAAAGTCATTTCTGCTTGGAGGTGGGAACTTCTGCATGTAAATGGTCTCTTATAAAAGCAAACTGACCTAAAAATATGGGCTTTCACATGATAATTCATACTTTGATGGCAGTGTTTGGTTGGCTAGAGGTAGAACATACAAGTACGTGCATATAGGGTCATTCCAGAAGCCGAATAAGTGTTTGGACATGCGCCGGGGATGTTTATGTGCCAAAAACTTCTACGAACGTATTCCGGTACATGGCGCCCATGCACGTTTATCTCACTTGAATGGGGATGTCCGCACATGTCTCTGAGGGAGTGGAATGGGGGTGTGGCCAGCTACGGAGATGTGTATACCGTATTCTCGAAAATCCCACATACGTTTACGGCCTTTCCCGGAGACGTGCCCATTATTCCTGCTGGAAACAGTTTGAGGGTTGCATGGGTGATGCTGGTGTGCTGATCTTCAATTCAGGGAGACATGAATGCCTGGCCAGTACCTGGACCTTACAGATGATTACAGTGTCACCAGCTTCCACTGTGATAAGGCAGACATATATCAGCTGTGCCAGGCACTGGAAGACATGACTGATGTTGTGCCAACATTTCCCAGATTATGCCATGAGGCCTACATCCTTACCCAGTTCAGGGTCTATGCAAGCTGCGAGAGTGATGATATATCAGGAGGTTGGCTACCTGGTATGATGGCACAGAGATTCCCCCTCCCATGCCCACACAGGCCTGACCAGGGGAGCATTGCCACAAAGCAGACTTTGGGAAGGTAGACAGGGTTGCCCCACAGATAACAGATGTTTACATACTGAAAAAAGTCAAGACAGAGAGTGGACATTGTATGGGACAGGAGTAGCCACCTGTAGGGAGCTGCTGTGAGAAATGATATGTAGGAAACAGATGCCATAGCCCGAAAACCATAGTCATTAAAAAGCATACTTTTTTAGCTCAGCAATATTATGCATCCTATGAGGAATTGCAAAATTAGTTTAGGTTGTTGTGAACCTGGTAAAATTCCATACTTAGCATTTTAAAGTGTGTTTTTAGAGACAACCAAAGCAAGAATAGCTGAAGCATTTTTATACTAACAAGTAATTTTTGATGCAAGGTATGTCATGAGAAACATGTTAATATGGAGTGGAGGAGTAGCCTAGTGGTTGGGGCAAGGTACTTCAGGCTGGAAGGTCAGGGGTTCCAATCCCACTGGAAGGACTGGGGTTTCTAGTCCCACAGGTGCTCCTTGTGGTCTTGGGCAAGCTACTTAACCCTCCATAGCCCATGTTCCCTGTAAAATAGTTATCTCCAAGTTATAATGCCCTGTTCAATGTAATTTCAGTTTGTTCAATGTAAACCACACTGATGCAGAATAGCACGGTATATAAGAGAATAAAAATTTACTTTATCTTCTAATATATTAGAGTTCATTGAGATTACTTAGCACTTTTCTGGGCATGAAAAAGACTAGAATATATAGTCTAATTTGCATCAGCATTTATTTATCATCAGTAATTATGTCTAGTTTGCATCAGCAAAATGCTGTCAGTGAGAACAGCAGCTTAGGAGATGTACATTTTAACTGAGGAGGTGTGGCCATCAGAGCTGTCTACGGATATATCAAGGGACGGGCACAATCGGAAACTGGCAACTGTCCAGAATACAGCGAGTGCGGGGATATCCAAAACCATTTTGTCATTTACCCATGTCCCATAATATTAGCGGGAGGTTCTCCACTTCATTGCATGGCTTATGCCTGCACCCGTGCAAGGTTCTTGCTGTGAATATGTGCACGGGCCAGCTGAACAGCATGTTGGATGTGCCGTGCCAGACACATCTACAAGCCGATCCCAGAAACACAGGTGCATCTATACCTGCGGATGCAGAATTAGCATGGAATTGCGCCTGTGCCCAAATTAAATGTGTCTGCCAGAGATAACTGGCCTATACGGAATCTACCTCATAGATTATAAAATGCTATTACCTAAGAAATTGGTACTCAAAGTCATTTATCCAGTTCATTTTAGCAGCTAACCAAATACACTGGTTAAATTTTGGAGCAGCAACAGTGCATACTATTGCACAATAGCATGCACTATTCTCACACGCACAAATAGTGCACACTATTTGCACATGCATGAATGGTGTGTCTATTGCACAATAGGGCGCACTATTATAAAAATGCACTATTATAAAAATGATACAAAGATGAAAAAAGAACAAAAACTCCCAAAGAAACAAAATGTTTTCCCTGCACACCCCTACACTGCTGCTGCCCCTTTATCCCCATGCATCTCATTGATTCATTATTCCATAGCCAGCTAATAGGCTGTAGTATCAGTAGCAGCCCTACCCGCACTGAATTCTTAGTTCCAGAACAGTAGGAGTGAACAAGGCAATACTGAGGGTGTTCATGGAATCCACAGAGCTGGTACCTGTGATTATGGCCCCTTTGGGATTATTGGCAAAACTGTTGGGCCCGATATTCAGCGCTGGTGGCTAGCACTGCTAAAGCAGCTGGCCACCAGCACTGAACTTAAAACCCAGATATTTGATGTAGGGGCCATATTGGGGCTCCGGCATTGAAGATCTTGACTGCCTGGATATCCACAAAGCTTCTGAGGTGAAAGTTTTTTTTTTTTTTAATTCTTTATTTTCGTTTTATAACAACAAAGGAAAGGAAGACATACAGCTAAAAGACAGATACATACATTGAATGAGATACATACACCAAAGTAAACCCCAACCACCCCCCTCCCCCCTGCTTCTTCTCTAGAATACTAATCATTCCCGAAACGGGCATGTACTGACATTATTGTGTTACAAAGCCAAACGGTGATCTGAAACATGATGAGTGTACATTAAACAGACATGTCGAAGCAATGAGCAGATTGTACATAATCATTGAGCATCTGCCATTTAGACAAGCAAGAGTGAGTTTGGGTGTGGGGAATAGCTCTCCGAGATATCTGCTCATATTTACTATAGAGGCAGACAAGGTTCCACCATTCATTAAAAGTAAGTCGAGAGCTATCCTTCCAATTCCTCGTGATTAAACAAATAGCTATACCCAGCATGAAATCAAGGAGAAAGCGACCCTTCTTAGGAAGAGAGGGGACCTCCGCCACTGAGCGGAGTCCCACAATCTTCCAAGAGAGAGGCTCGTGGAGGTGTAAGATAGATTGAATGCGACCCCAGACCCGTCCCCAGTAAACCTGTAGTTGAGGACATTCATAAATAACATGGGCAAGGGTTCCCACAGCAGCGTGACAAGACCAACACTGGTCCCTAGCGGTTGTGTGCCATTTGGCTATTTTTTCTGGAGTATAAAAGCATCTATGTGCAAAAAAGAAGAGAGTTTGGGTAACTGAGGCGGATCGGGAAACCCGCACTACTTTGCTCCAGAAAAGGCTCCATTGCACAGGGGTTAAAGTGGTTTGCAGTTCGCGCTCCCAGGCCTGTTGAGCTCTACAAGTAGCAGTATCTGTACCCTGACATAATAGTTTATAAAAGTTAGAGGCTACCCCAGGTGTACCACTAATAGAGTGAATTAGGTCTGACAGCCCGTCCTCAGTAGAGACAGAGGGTGGCAGGATTCGAGCGCTTTTGAGGCAGTGTTGGAGTTGCATCAATTGAAAGTAATGTTTCGCTGGTAACGCGAATTCCTTTTGTAAATCAGAAAAGGTTTTCCAACGAGCTGCAGAGAAGAGCTGTTGGGGTGTCCAGATCCCCCTAGAGTACCAGGGTTTCCATGCTATCGTTCTATTTAGGACTTGAATTCTAGGGTTATTCCACAACGGGAGTCCGTCCAGAGGACATACATTTGGGCCCAGTGATAGGATGAGAGTATTAAAGGCCGCAAGAGTATCAACAATCATTGGGGGATGGCGGGTGTCTACCTGATGGGACATACCGGGGAGATGGAACAGCGGAATTGGGTTACTAAGCTCCTCTTCTATATCAAGCCAAACTGGTCTGCTGTCTGTCGAGGCATCTAGCCATCGGGCACCTTGCTTAAGTAAGAAGGCTTGATGATATTTGAGAAAATCAGGAAAGCGGGTACCCCCTAGTTCCTTCGCAGACTGTAGTTTTTGCTTAGCTATCCTTGGTGGTTTGCCCTGCCAGAGATAGCGGACGAGAAGGCCCTCAATATCTTTGTAGGTGCGTAGCGGAAGTAAGCATGGCAGCATTTCTAAAATATAGTTCACCTTGGGGACTATCATCATTTTCACAGTTTCTAGGCGGCCCCACCATGTAATAGATAAGGGAGACCATCGATTTGTAAGCTCACGGACTTTAGAGACTACCTCTTTGGCATTAAAACTAATAGTGTCTTCTAAAGGAGAGCAGTAATGGACCCCAAGATATTTCACCATGCGGGATTGCCAAAGGAAAGGAAAGGCCTGCATGTCAGCCTCATGTACCCAGCGGTTCAGTGGGAATGCTACGGATTTGGTCCAGTTTATTTTATAGCCCGATAATTGCGAGTATCCATCAATCAGATCCAAAACAGCTGGGACCGAATCAAGGGATACAAAGAGCATAAGGTCATCTGCATATGCAGAGAGTTTAATCTCTCTGTGACTGAAGGGGACACCACGAATACGTGCAGACTGTCTGATAAGGAGGGCAAGGGGTTCAAGAGCAAGATCAAATAGCATTGGTGAGAGGGGGCAACCTTGACGCGTGCCTCTTTGGAGATGAAAAGGCTGAGATTTAATAGCATTTACACAAATACTGGCAACGGGTTGAGTGTACATGACTTGGAGATATCGGAGGAAGCCCTCTCCAAAGCCATACCATCGGAGAACAGCAAATAAGAAGGGCCATTCTAGGCGATCAAAGGCTTTTTCAGCATCGAGGGAAAGACCCACCCAGGGGTGGTCCAAGTTGGCAGCACTAGAGAGCACATGGCACAAAGTTCGAGCATTGTCAGCGGTGGAGCGGCCGGGTATAAAACCGCATTGGTCGGGGTGGATTAAAGTGGCCATCCTGTCAGACAGCCGGTAGGCCAAGATCGTTGCGAAGATCTTATAATCGGCATTAAGTAGGGAGATTGGACGATAGTTGGCGGTTAGCAGCGGGTCCCTGCCTTCTTTCTCAAATACTACCACATTAGCTGCAGAAAAGGATCCCAAAGAGGATGTATCTGCCGCAAGGGCAGTAAAATAGAGTTTTAAATAGGGCACTAAATCTGCACTGAACGTATTGTAGAATTCGGTTGGGAGACCATCAGGCCCGGCGGCTCGACCCGAGGCTGTGCGTTTTAGGGCAGATTGGATCTCTGAAGTAGAGAAAGGTTCATCTAGCGCATCCCTATCAGCTTCAGAAAGGGTCGGCCGCTGAATATCAGAAAACAAGCGCTCGAAGGTCTCAGAGGAGAAATCACATTCAGATTGATAGAGACGGGTATAGAAATCCCGAAAGAGTTCTGCAATATCGGAGTCTGTGGTCAGTATGCCCCCTCCCTGTGGGGCTCTGAGGGCCGCTACACGTTTGGCTTCTTTTTGACCTTTCAAGGCGTTGGCTAAAAGTCGACCGGCTCGGTTGCTTTCACGGTAGTATGTCCCTCTTTGAAGCTCAATACTCTTAGAAGCTGCAGTTGAAAGGATTGCATTATATTGAAAACGGAGACGCTGTAAGCGAACTAAGACGCATGGATCAGTACGGGAAGTTAGAACTCGTTCGCCTGCTTTGATTTGTTGGTCTAGTATAAGGAGCTGCTGTTTGTGTTGCTTCCGCAGGCGAATTTGATAACTGGTGATCGTTGCACGAATGGCCGCTTTGAAACCCTCCCACCAAGCCCAATTTGCAGTGTCCTGGGGTAAATTAAAAGAGAAGTAATCCTGTATGGCTGCACGAAGTTCTAACTGAAACTCTGGCTGAGTTAATAGGGCTCTATCAAAGAACCAGGCCCCCGAATTCCCTTGGGGTGCAGTAGTGTGTAACCGAAAGAAATAGCAGCATGATCTGAGATATGTTGGGAGTGAATCTTTGCAGTGTCCACCTGAGGGACCAGCAGTTTTGATATGAGAAAGAAATCTATACGAGACTGGGATTTATGAGGGGAAGAAAAGAAAGTAAAGTCAAGCTCATTGGGGTGTAGTAACCTCCAGAGATCGACTAAAGCAAGGTCTTTGATCACCGAGGTAAGCGTGGTATGATTCTTGGGGGGACCACTTGTCCTAGGCGGTTGTTTGTCGATCAGGGGATCAAGAACTAAATTGAAATCCCCCCTATTATCAATGAGGTATTAGCAGAGGCCTGCGCAACCTGAGCAATGGTAGCAAAAAAGGCAGGGTCATCCACATTAGGAGCATAAAGGCATATACATGTAACTTCAAGGTTATCTATCTTAAGGTGAGCTCTGGACCATCTACCTGCTGTATCTGAACTAGTCGCAATAATAGTAGCATGCAGAGATTTCCTAACCAGTATGGCAACCCCACATTTCTTAGAAACGGCTGGAGAATAGGCGGCCACCATGTAAGGTTTAATATTGAGTTTAAGAGTTTCCTTCGAATTTAAATGCGTTTCTTGGAGGAAAATCAGATCCGCAGCTTCATGACTTAGATAGCTTAGGATTTTCTTCCGTTTTATCGGATTATTGATTCCTTTTACGTTCAATGATAAAATCTTACATGGTGCCATCGAACAGTAATAGACATTTTAGATATGAGCGCTGGAAAACATACAGCATAATCAGACATTGTACAAAAATGATATAATCACAGAGTCTGCGGACTAATACACCCCATATTGAAAAATATGTACCAAAGTACCCTAGAGAAGAAGCAAAACCCCTAATGAAAATGGCGACCATATGTCTGCGGGAGGAGGCCCTAGAGAGGAAAATAAAACATAAAAGTGAAAAGAAAAAACACCAGAGTCCATAATTAACACTGTCTCTGATACTCATCGAGGCTACGATGGGTAGATGGAGTCGGGTCACAGATATCATCAAGATAAGGCAACAAACCGCCTTCGGCAGACTTTTGCTGAGCCGCGTCAAATCCAATATGGCAGGCACAGCGGACATGAGAATACTGGCAGGAATATTCTGGAAGTCAACGCATCAAGTCGGCTTCTTTAGCATCCAAAAACTCCGCTAGTAGATCAGGGTCTTCAAATGTTCTTGTCTGATTGTGAAGCGTAACTCGGAGTTTGGCCGGGTACATCAGGCCATAGCGTGCTTGTAGTTGTTGAAGCCTCGGCCGGAATTCCAGAAAGCGCTTTCGGCGGTCGACCGTGGGTTTAGCCAAGTCAGGATAGAAGGAGACCTTGTGGCTCTCAAACTCCATATGGCCCTTTGCTCGGGAGGCACTAAGAATTTGCTCCACATGTTGATATCTCAAAAGTCGAAAGATGATAGGCCGCGGGGTCTTCCTGTTGAGCGTTATGTTTGTAGGTACACGATGAGCGCGATCGATCTCCAATTCTTTGGTAAAGGTGATTTGAAGCAAGGAGGGGAGGATTCCACATAAAAACTCCTTCATGTCTCCCGATTCCGCTCCCTCCGGTAAGCCCACGAGTCGTAGGTTGTTGCGGCGCGCTCTGTTATTGCCGTCCTCCACTTCTTTCTGCAAGGCCCGCACCTGACGTTCAACTTTGTCGAGTTTGGACAACCGGACCGCGTGGGAGTCTAATACGCTCTCCATTTTGTCCTGACGCGAAGAGAGTCCCTCTAGCCGGCCTTGTAACACACCAAGGTCTTCCCGCAGCGCTCGGAGTGCTTCACCGTTTGACTGCACGAGGTCCTTAACCCCTCTGATCTCCACGAGGATTTCCTGCTGCATTTCGGGGCCCTCGCGCAAAGCCAGCCCCTTCTGCGGAGACGGTGGTTCAGTTTTGGAGCGCTTGCCGTGAGAAGCCGCTGGAGATCCAAATTCCAGGCGCGTAGGTTTGGTCCCCGCCATCTCACCAATGTGCCCCGGCAAGATCAGAGCAGAGATTCAAGTATGTCCGGTGTTAATTCAGGATTCTGAGTAGGCCTCTCGGGAGCCTCAGCGTTATGCGACCATCCCGCTGGACATCGGGCTCCGCCCCCCCCTGAGGTGAAAGTTAGGCCAGGGTTTCGCCATGTATCGCTAACCGGGCAGCGATTCAATATCACAGCTGCCCAGTTAGTGTTGGGTACCACCCTAGACAGCCCCTGGTATGCCCTGATGCTAATTGGTTAGCATTGGGGAGTGTAGCAGCAGCATTGTTGGGTATTCAGTGGCACTAATCATGAAAGAGCCACTGAATATCCCACAGATTGGCATTTACACAGTTTGCAGGTCTGCAAACCATATAAATGCCTTTGAATATTGGGCCTGTTACCTTTAGTGCTGAAGAGAACTCATTGAATTTTTAAGTTGCTGGCAGCACTCCTTGCCTCTCCCCCAGAAATTTCGCAGCATTTTTAAGGTTTTTAGAGCTTGCAATGCAATGTGTGCCTTCGAGTCAGTCCTGACTCCTGGTGACCCAGAAGCTCCTGGGTTTTCTTGGCAGTGTCACCGGAAGTAGATTGCCAGGCCTTTCTTCCGAGGCAATGGAGGGTTAAGTGACTTGCCCAAGGCCACAAGGAGTGCTAGTGGGAATTGAACCCTGGTTGCTTGGTTACCAAACCTTTTAGAGCTTAGGAAACTTTTATTTTGCAGGTTTTCTGTGCCGGCGGCCATTTTGAAAATCGGGAGAGATTTCACTTCAGTGTTTTTTTGGCGGGAGCAGCTCTGGGCAGCCATTTCAAAGCATTTAAACATGCTGTGAAGGCACAGGGAGTTTCAAAATCCTTTTTCTTTGAATAGTCTTCTTTTCCCTAAGCCATTTATTTTTGTTAAAAAAAAAAGGTTTAAGCCTCTGCAATGCTTGTTTCTCTACACAAGTGCACTGTATGTAATAAGAAGCAGAAGGAGTTAATAGATCGCTTGTGTTCCACCTGTATGCTGCATCCAGGAGAATCTTCTTCCTCCATACCCACTGCGCTGCCAGCTGGGGACATCAGCGCCTTAACTCCTCCCTCCTTAGAGCCCCTGCAGCTGGGTCTACCTGCAGAAAGAACTCAGTCAGCTCCCTTTTTGCTACCACAGCCGCTGGAAGCCACAGCAGTTTCAGCTGACAGTGAGTTCCTGACACTCTTCCGCCAGGCATGGCACCTGTGACGTTCGGACTCTTTTAGTATACCTCCAGCACCCGCCCCGGTAGCAGACAAGGATATGGCGGGGTCTCGCAAGCGGTCCCAAAAGACCTCAGACCTTAAAGCAGTATGTCCTCCCAGGAACGTTGCATGTGGCTTGCGGGACACTACGGATATTCAAGAAGACTTTAAATCTTCGGAGGTGAGCCCTGATTCGTCGGAGAAAGAAGATGGGGAATATTCTCCATCTGATTCTTCGCTGACAGTTCAAGAGGACTCTCAAGATATCAGACTTTTTTGGAAAGAGGAATGCCGGCCCTAATCACACAGGTGATAGAGTCGCTATGCCTAGCCGACACGCCTGATCCTCAAAGTTCTCAAACCCTTTTGCAGCCGGATCCCATTTTACAGGGCATTCATAAGCCTTCCAAAGCTTTTTCCTTTCCAGCCGAGTTACAGCAAATGGTATCTCGAAAGTGGGTCTCTCTTGAGTCCTCTCTACGTATGGCACGCCGTATTGGTCAGTTATACCCTTGGTCTCCCTCTGACTTGGACTGTTGACTGACATACCCAAAAGTTGATGCATTAGTGACCGGGGTAACCAAGCATACTACAATTCCAGTTGAGGGCAGAGCAGCACTCCGCGACCAGCAAGACCGGAAAGTCGAGAGTCTGCTAAAGACGGGTTTTTCATCGTCCGCTCTTTCCCTTCAAGGAGGTCTAGCGGCACGGGCCTCCCTTCGATTGATTCAGCAGCTTCTAGACGATCCCGAGTAGGCTCATTTAGAATCCATCACTGCATTCCTGGCAGATGCCTTCTATGATTTCTTGCGGCTGTCAGCTCACTCCGTAGCAGCGGTGACAGTGGCACAGAGATGGCTCTGGTTGCGTCAATGGGCAGTGGATGTTGCTTCTAAGATGCGGCTGTCAAAACTTCCTTTTAAAGGGAGACTCCTCTTTGGCGAAGATCTCGATAAACTGGTAGAAGATCTGGGGGAGGTGAAACCACAATGCTTGCCGGAGGACAAGCCAAAGGCATTCTCCCGTCATGGGTCTTGGTCCCAAGGCTTTCGACAATTTTCTAGAACTCGTGACTCTCGGAGATACAGATCCTTTAAGCCAAGTACTTCATCCACTCCTACCAATCGCTTCAGACAAAGATCGCAGTCCTTTCGGGGAGCCCGCAAAGGAACTGACTCCTATTCAGGCCCAGCGAAGTTTACGGGAACCTCCCGTCATTCCCGCTGATGGGACGAGACACCCACTCGAGATGCCTCCGCCTGTTGGGGGGCGGTTGGCTCCTTTTTCTCAGCAGCGGGCACGCATAACTTCAGATCAATGGGTCCTCAACATAATTTCTCACGGCTATTCTCTTGAATGTTGCCGACCCATTCACGATGCCTTCCTGGTCTCTCCAGGATGCTCGGTGGAAAAACGAGTGGCCATTCAAACTACCATTCAGAAGCTCCTCTCCTTAAAAGCCATTTGTCCAGTCCCTCTGTTAGAAAGAGGGCTAGGCCGTTATTCCATCTATTTCATGGTGCCCAAGAAAGATGGCTCTTTTCATCCAATTTTGGACCTCAAAGCCGTAAATCGCAGCCTTCGAGTACCACACTTCCGGATGGAGACCCTATGGTCAGTTCTTCACTCAGTACGCTGGGGAGAGTTTCTAGCATCCTTGGATCTAGCAGAAGCATATTTTCATATTCCCATTTGAGAAGACCACCAGCGCTTCCTGCATTTTTCAGTCCTCAGCCAGCATTTGCAGTTTTGGGCAATGCCCTTTGGCCAACCTCGGCACCTCAAACCTTCTCAAAGGTGATGGTGATTGTGGCAGCAGCCTTACGCAAGCAGGGAATCAGAGTACACCCGTACTTGGACGATTGGCTCATTCGTGCAGGCTCCCTTCCAGAGGCTCACAAAATTGTTTCCACAGTAGTGGCCTTCCTACAGCAGCTCAGTTGGGTGATCAACCGCACCAATACTTGCCTCCATCCGTCTCAAGAGATCAAATTTCTCGCAGCATCCTTTGATACCTCTCAAGGGCATGTATTCCTGACTCAAGCCCATTTCCTAAAGCTGGTTTCCCAGCTCCGAAGTTTTTTGGCCCAAAGAGCCCCACGGACATGGGATTACCTCCAAGTCCTTGGATCCATGGCCGCCACCATCAAGCTCGTGCCTTGGGCAAAGGCTCACATGCTTTAATCTTGTGTGACTCATTGCCCTCTCTAACATAGAGTGCATTCCCTTCACAAATCTGATCTACTCTATCATTGCGATATAATTTATACCCAGGTATTACAGTGTCCCACTGGTTGTCCTCCATCCACAAGGTCTCTGAGATACTAATCATATCTAACCTCTCACTTAGTGCTATATATTCAAACTCGTCCATCTTATTTTTTAGACTCCTAGCATTTGCATACAAGCATTTTAAAGGTTGTATTTTATTCATATTAATCTGGATTTTGATAGGCAGGGGTAATTTGGAATCTTTAAGCTCTATCTGCTCTGTACTGTATTTAAGGGCATTTGGGTTACTTTTGTCTTTATTGGAACCTCTTCATCGATATGCCCTAACTTCAATCGTTTGTTAGTATACCTCAAGGATACATTATTCTTAACCATGCACTCTTGGGCAACTGTTGCTTTTCCCCTATTATCTAGTTTAAAAGCTGCCCTATCTCCTTTTTAAAGATTAATGCCAGCAGCCTGGTTCCATCCCATTTAAGGTGGAGCACATCCCTTCGGAAAAGCCCCTCCTTTTCCCAGGATGTTGCCCAGTTCCTAAGAAATCCAAAACCCTTTTTCTTGCACCTTCTTCTCATCCATGCATTGAGAGTCCAGAGCTGTGCCTGCCTTTATGCTTCCTGTACATGGAACAGGAAGCATTTCTGAGAATGCTACCCTGGAAGTTCTGGATTTCAACTACCTAACTAAAAGTCTAAATTTGGCCTCCAAAACCTCCCTACCATACTTTCCTATGTCATTGATACCAACATGTAGCAAAACAGCAGACTCCTCCCCTGTGCTATCTAAAACCTTGTCTAGGTGTCACATGAGGTCCACTACCTTTGTACCAGGTAGGCATGTCAGGTGATCCTCATGCCCACCCGTCATCCAGCTATCTACATGACTAATCATTGAATCACCAACTGTAATGGCTGTCCTAACCCTTCCCTCATGGGCACATGGCCCTGGAGAAACCTCCTCGGTGCAAGATGGTTTTGAATTACCTGGCAGACAGAACCTAGCTATAGTATCACTTCCTGCCACACCAGGATGATGCTCTCCTGTCACTTGACCTCTCTCCTCCATGACAACAGGGAGAATGCCAGACTGGAGGTGGGACTTCAGTATCATGTCCCTGTAGGTCTCATCTATATACCTCTGGCTTCCTTATATCCTCCAAGCCTGCTACTCTAGCCTCCAGAGATTTGACACGTTCCCTGGGAGAAAATAATATATGTGCCACTTAGTGTAAAAGAATGGATAGCCCCCATCTCGCTGTTGGACTGCTGTCTGCATCTTAGTTTTAAGGTTGTGTTTATATATTTAAGTTGTTTACATTTGTTTATATTAGATTTGCTAGATATACTTACACTAATAAAACTATATCTAATACGTTTAATGGACTTTGTTCACCTCAAGATTAATTAATCTCAAGTCGTTAATTAATGTATTCCTGATCAGGATAACCAGCCAAATCTGAAAGTGAATAAGGGCACCTCCTTCCCTTAATAGGTTTAAGATCTCATAAAGTTAAGATTATCCCTGGGGTCAGTGGGAGTTGGGGTAGGTGGGAGGGAAAGAAAATAAAAGCTATGTTGCTACACAGTGCCCTGCTCTGTGCTTCTAAAGTAAAGCATTACCAATTTCCTCTAAGATTCACACAGCCCTTGGTTTGATAGAGGGGGCCTTTCAAATTGCCCTTTTGATCTGTCACTTGCCTTTAACACCTATTTAAGACAACTTCACAGTTCTTTTGCCTCCTAACTTGAAGGCCTCTTTGTAAAGGTCACTAGAAACAAGTTTATTTCTTTGTATTCAGAGACAATTTACTCTACTTGTATGCTAAGCTGTACTCTGATTTGATTTAAACAAAAAAAACCTGTAGAAAAATATTGCAGAGACTGTTTTATTTTCTATGCTAAACTATCCTCTAATTTGATTTAAATGAAAAGCTCTCTGGTGATACTAAGACCTGACTGACTCAACAAAAACAGTGAATTCTAAACTGCACAGATTTATCCCAAAGAATTCCCTCTTCCCCCCAAGATTTAGAATATATTCTAGAAGTTACAAATGCAGATCTATTTCCAGTTGTAGCAGTCCCTTCTGATAGTCCTTCAAGGCAGGGAGAACATGTGGGATTCAAACACTGGCCTGTTGTTTATTAAATCAGTGCTCTAACCATTAGGCTACACCTCACACCTGGACACACAATACCGGTCTAAGGCAGATTGCATGAGCTCTGGAGTGGTCAGAAAGCCAAAAGCTAAGACTTTAAATTTCTTATTATCTCTGCTGGTTTCTAGCTACCAATAGAGAGTTTAAGTGTTTGTTTTTTGGGGATATCGCCAATATAAGGTTAACTGTGGCTATACATTAAGTTTGGGGATATTTAGACTACTGGGGCCTGAACTCTGGAGTGCTCAGAAAGCCAAAAGCTAAGACTTTAAATTTCTTATTATCTTTGCTGGTTTCTAGCTACCAATATAGAGTTTAAGTGTTTGTTTTTTGGGGATATCGCCAATATAAGATTAACTGTGGCTATACATTAAGTTTGGGGATATTCTGACTACTGGGGCCTAAGTATCCATATATTAAAGGGTTAAATCTGTTGCACTGCTTGGGGAATAGCTGCTCCCAGGGAGGTGCTGATTATAGTCCATCTCACACCTGGACATACTATACCGGTCTAAGGCAGACTGCACAAGCTCTGGAGTGGTCAGAAAGCCAAAAGCTAAGACTTTAAATTTCTTATTATCTCTGCTGGTTTCTAGCTACCAATATAGAGTTTAAGTGTTTGTTTTTTGGGGATATCGCCAATATAAGATTAACTGTGGCTATTGTGATACAGTGGATAAAACAGAGCGTATGCAAGTTCAGGAAAGTGAAGAGCTTACCTCTGATTCAGCTGTAGGAATGGATGCAGGGCATAGGAAAACAGCTGAGCAGAAAACGCCGTTACTACAAGAAAAGCCAAAAGCTCATCAAGAGCACCTGTCCCCTAGTCCTGATGTTACGTGCAGGGCTAGGAACCATAAAAGGGAGAGTTTCAGGCAGGGTAGGAGGTGCTACCAGGGGAACTGCCAGGACACATGCAAAGGAAGTTGCAGAGGACAGCTGGGAAAGGAAGCTGAAGTCCAGGAGCCAGGAAGTGGCAGCAGTTCAGGAAGACGCTATCCACAGTCACAGAGCACAGGTCAGCTCAGAGGGAGTTTACCCAGAGGAGGGAACCTCAGACGTAGCTGTAAGATAAAGAACAGCTGGGAGCCTGACACAGAGTTTCTCAACTCACAGCCTGACTGGGAAGCCGGGGAAAGGAGCTACTACAACCCCCGAGCTAAGCATAGCACCAAGGTACAGAGAAGGGAACCTTCTGCTTTTAAAGAGAGGTTCAAAGCACATGGCTATTGTAAAGGGCGTAGCCCAGTGAATAATGCTGTAAGGGAGAGATATTCTAAACTCCCACTTTATGAAGAGGATCAGCAGAGAGCTTTCCTCAGACCAGGAGATTACAACCCTGGGTTCATAGAAGCTTATGCAGGAAGCAACAGTGATCTCTCTCAAGAGGTTGGGCCAGACTTCTATATAGGAGAAGAAGCTAACTCTGACGGTTCGGGAAGTGAGTCTGAAGGGATGGTCTGGGAGAGTAGCAGCCACCTTTCAGAGCCCATTCCAATGGACTGTAATGTATGCTGCAGGAATAACCGCATTGCTTTGTGTTAACCTTTTTGGAAGAGAAATACTTTGTGAAGAATAACAAAGAAAGAAAGTTTTGTTACCATTTTTTGTGCACTGCTGTGTTTAAAGTTTTGTCCTTGATGAATGTCCGTGCGGGACGGGGAATAAAACCCATGCTTTATTTTCCTTACCACTGACCACAAGACTCTGTTTTTCATTGCAAGAGCAGGGTAAAATTTCTACAACCCTAGGCAACTGCCTAAATAGGGTTTAAAGGGCTCCGACATACGGGCCCCATCACAAAATGGCGTAGTTGCTGCGGATCCATTATTGAGGATACAAAACTGCAGCGCAGCAAGCTACAGCACGGAAAGAGCGGACGACTCCACACCCGGAGAGGATCCAGTTCCTGCAAGGAGAAAATCAAGCACCTTCTCAAAGTGAGACCCTCCACCTGGCTCAGGTAAAGCGTATTTGGGCACAGGCTGGGAGGATTCCTGGTGAGAAGGGAGGGCTTGTAACAGAAAGAGGAGAAGGAAATTTTTTTTTCTCTTGTTTATGTGGTGCGGCACTTGGTTGTCTTTTTCTGTTTTCCAGGATCCAAGGCGTGGAAAAATGGATGTACAGGAAGTCCTGAAGTGGATGAGTCTGCAATTTGACAAACAGAGAGAGCTGGCTCAGCTCAACCAGGCGCAGGCCATCGCAGCACTAAAGGACCAGCAAAAGCCTCTGACAGACTTACTGCAAGCTTTTCTGGAAGAGCCAAAGACAGCACTACCAGCATCCTGTGGGGTAGGCCCACAGAGTTGTGGGATGTGGACTGTTGGACAAATGAGTAAAACTGATAACTTTGATGACTTTGTTGAAACCTTTGAGAGGGTAGCTCTCAATTCCAACTGGCCAAAGGAGCAATGGGCCGTTAGACTGGCTTCAGCTTTAACTGGGGAAGCACAGTCGGCTTATAGAGCCATGCCCACCGCGTTGGCAGTGGAATATGAGGAAGTTAAACGAGCAGTACGAGATAGGCTAGGCCTAACTCCAGCAGTCTACCGACGTATGCTCAGGTCCACTAGAATTCAAGCTGATGAAACACCCAAGGCATTGCGCTATAGAGTGCAGGGTTTAGTTTTAAAATGGCTTGAACCGGAAGGAAAATCCATAGAAAGCATAATAGACCAAATTGTGCTGGAGCAGTTCTATGAGGCAGTACCGGTAGAGGTACAAACCTTTTTGACACTGCAGAATTGCAGAACCTCCACAGAAGCAGCACTGCTAACAGAACGGTTCTTTGAAGCCGAATTGGCTAAAAAGGCCAGTGCTGAGAGTAAGTTGGGGTTGACCAATTCTGTAAGAGATACCAGAGAACCTCATAGGAACATGAGGTATACAAATGAGTCTCTGTATAAAAAAGAGGATAGGAATGTATTTCCAAAGTGTTTTAAGTGTGGTAAGACAGGGCACTTAAAAAAAGATTGCATTCAGCGCACTGCGCTAATTATAAATGATGATAAACATATATCCTCTCACTTGGTTTGCAGCTTGTCGTGCTGTGAGGGCTTGCGTGCATCAGTGATGCTGAGAGCTAAACTATCGGTAGTTTAACTACTGGCAGGGTCTCCCAAGATTGACAGGTCTCAGCTGAGGTGCCAGACGAAGACAAACCACCCATCTGGGCAGCAGCAGAATGGGATAGTGTTGACGGCGGAGGATCACATTTCTGTGACAACGGCAACAACACCAAACTTAAACTGCGCGGCAGGAAGGCCCGGCAATCTACTTCTGTATCTTGCCATGAAAACCCAATGGATAGTTACAACAAAACAAATTGTGCTATGGTGCTGGAAGATGAGAGTCCCAGGTCGGAAGGCACTCAACTAGCTACTGGGGAAGAGCTGAAGACTTTTCAGAGTAAAGTCAGCATTTATGATGTGGTTGGATCAAAGCCCTCGGGAAGTCTGACTGCTGATGTAGCTGCGCATGAAATGAGAGTCAGAAGCTGTAAAGATGTCTTACACATTGGAACATGGAACGTACGAAGCATGAACCAAGGGAAGTTGGAGGTGGTCAAGAATGAAATGGAACGTGTACAACTTGATCTGTTGGGTGTCAGCGAACTGAAATGGACTGGCATCGGGCACTTTGCATCAGATGATCACATGGTCTACTATGCTGGAAATGAAAGACAAAGAAGAAATGGTGTTGCATTTATAATAAAGAAGAAACTTGCAAGAACTGTAATGAAATACAATGCAGTCAGCGAACGCTTAATCTCTATTCGTCTACGAGGATTGCCTATCAACACAACTATAATTCAAGTATATGCTCCAACAACAGCTGCAGAAGAGAATGAAATTGAAGAGTTCTATGAACAAGTACAAGCTGAAATTGACAGAACATGCAAACAGGATATCCTGATAGTCATGGGTGACTGGAACGCAAAAGTTGGCAACAAAGAAGAAGGCAAAGTAGTTGGAAAATATGGACTTGGCAACAGAAATGAAGCTGGAGAAAGATTGATAGAATTCTGCAAGACCAATGATCTATTCATCTCAAACACCTTCTTCCAGCAACACAAGCGACGACTGTACACATGGACTTCACCCAATGGATTGTATAAAAATCAAATTGACTACATCTGTGGAAGTCAACGATGGAAAAGCTCTGTAACATCAACAAAGACAAAACCTGGAGCTGACTGTGGTACAGATCATCAACTACTAGTATGCAAACTCAAGCTAAAGTTGAAAAAGAGCAAACCACTCATGAATGCACCAAAATATGACCTTGAGAATATACCACTGGAATTTAAAGACTGCCTGCAAAATCGATTTACTGCTTTAGATACAAATGACAGAGCTCCGGAAGAGTTATGGAATGACATCAAGAAGGTTGTGCTGGAAGAAAGCGAGAAGTCTCTACAAAAGGTGAAAAAGCAAAAACAGCCAAAATGGATGACGGAAGAAACTCTGAAAATTGCCCAGAAACGCAGAGAAGCTAAAGCCAAAGGAAAGAAAGACAATCGCAGAACTCAACAGAGATTTCCAACGTGCAGCAAGACAGGACAAGGAAAAGTACTACAATGACACTTGCAAGGAAATAGAAGCAGAAACTATTAGAGGAAGAACAAGATCGGCTTTCCTAAAGCTGCGAGAGTTAAAGAAAAAGTTCCAGCCCCGAATTGGAATGTTACAAGATGCTCAAGGTTCTATGTTGAATGATGCTGAGAAGATCAAGAAAAGGTGGAAGGAATATACAGAGTTTTTATATGATAAAGATCAAGTGGACCAACAGCCGTTTCAACCTATACCTTATGATCAGGAACCATTGGTGATGAAAGAAGAAGTTGAAGCAGCATTGAAAGCCTTATCAAAGAACAAAGCACCAGGCATTGATAGCATTCCCATAGAAGTATTGCAGCAATCTGATGCAGCTGTTACCGTACTTACAAGGCTCTGCCAAGAAATATGGAAGACAACATCATGGCCAACTGACTGGAAAAGATCTGTGTTTATACCAATACTAAAGAAAGGTGATCCAACTGACTGTGGAAATTATCGCACAATCGCTCTGATCCCACATGCCAGCAAGATTCTACTGAAGATTATTCAAAAGAGACTACAGCCATACCTAGAACAAGAACTACCTGAAGTGCAAGCAGGGTTCAGGAAAGGGCGAGGAACGAGAGACATCATTGCGGATGTGAGATGGATCCTTGAAAAGACTAAAGAATACCAAAAGGATATCTATTTGTGCTTTATCGACTATAGCAAGGCTTTTGACTGTGTAAACCATGAGAAACTCTGGGCCACATTAAGAAGCATGGGTATACCAGAACACCTGATCGTTCTCTTGCGTAATCTGTACATTGATCAAGAAGCAACAGTTCGAACGGAACAAGGAGAAACAGAATGGTTTAAAATAAGCAAAGGTGTAAGACAAGGCTGCATACTTTCCCCCTACCTGTTTAATTTATATGCAGAACAAATCATCAGAGAAGCAGGACTGTATGAAGACAACAGAGGTGTGAAGATTGGTGGAAGACTCATCAACAATCTTCGCTATGCTGATGATACCACATTACTGGCGGAAAGCGAAGATGATCTGAAACATTTGCTTCTTACAATCAAAGAACATAGTCTCAAAATGGGCCTGCACCTTAATGTAAAGAAGACAAAGATCATGACAACTGGCATAATCAACAGGTTCATCGTTGAAGGAGAAGAAATTGAAATTGTGAACAACTTTAACCTACTTGGATCAACTATCAATAAAGAAGCAACAAGCAGTCAAGAAATCAGACGACGCATTGCTCTTGGCAGAATGGCTATGAAAGACCTAGATAAGATTCTCAAGAGCAGAGATGTGTCTCTCCATACAAAGATTCGACTTGTTCAAGCCATGGTATTTTCAATAACATCATATGGATGTGAAAGCTGGACAGTGAAAAAGACAGACAGGAAGAAAATTGATGCCTTTGAATTATGGTGCTGGCGGCGAATACTGTGTATACCATGGACTGCCCGAAGAACAAACCAGTCGGTACTAGAGGAGATCAAACCTAAGCTTTCTTTAGAAGCTCAGATGACAAGACTTCGGCTTTCATACTTCGGACACATCATGCGAAGAGAGAGATCATTAGAGAAAGACATCATGCTTGGCAAGATAGAAGGTCAACGCAAAAGAGGAAGGCCAGCAATGAGATGGATCGCTACAATAACAGCAGCTACGGGTACCAGTCTGTCGTCAATGAGCCGCCTGACTGAAGACCGAACACAATTTAGGATAGCTATCCAGAGGGTCGCCATGAGTCGACTCCGACTCGACGGCACTTAACAACAACAACAAACATATATCAGCAGGCTTTCGTGTGGATGTAGAGGTGCAGGGGGTACCGGCAACAGCCTTGCTTGACTCGGGGGCGGATCAAAGTATGATCTCCCAGAGGTTCTGGAAGATCATACAGGCCAAAAATGATTTTTCCCCGAGCCATACCGAGGGCATGGCAAAAATAAGATGTATCCACGGGTCTTCCACATGTTATCCACTGTATCGGCTAAAGATACAAGGGTTAGGGGTACGGTGGAAAACCCTAGTGGTCGTGGTCCCTAAACTATCTTTTGACCTGGTGTTAGGTCGGGACTGGCCCTCGTTGGACAAAGGGCTAAGGGAAGGCTTGGTCTTTGAAAAGAGTAGGTCCCAGGGGTACCCCGAGAAAGTAGCAACGAAAGAGAAGCAGGTATTAACGCCCGGTAGTAAAGGAGAGGCTATGGTAACTTTAATTCCAGAACCCTTATTTGCAAAAACCCCGAAGGGAGCTCCTGACCAAAAAGCCCCAGTAGGGACAGAAACACCTAATAAAGAAGGTTTCGTATTAAAATTCTGTAAGATGTCCCCGGATGCGCAAAGTCCGCAAAAAGCAACTGCGGCCTCAGCGGGGTTTGACCTCTTTAGCGCAGTGGAGGGGGTGGTTCCTAAGAAGGGGAAAGCTTTAATTGATACAGGGTTACAAATTCAGGTACCCACAGGGTGCTACGGGCGGATAGCTCCCCGATCCGGACTGGCATCGAAGCATTTTATCGATGTCGGGGCAGGGGTTATTGACCCCGACTACAGGGGAGGGGTTAAGGTGTTGCTTTTTAACTTTGGGGAAAAGGATTTTGAAATAAAGATAGGAGACAGGATTGCCCAGATTGTTTGCGAACGGTTTGGGTCTCCAGAGGTGAAGGAGGTGTCTCAATTAACCCCTACCAGTCGTGGAAGTGGGGGATTTGGCTCCACAGGGCAGAGGGAGGTACAAAGGCTCACCGCCACTTCAGAGGGAAAATTAGAAGATGACTTAGGCCCCCAGATTGAGGACTGTAAGGTGGATTCTGCACCAAGAATAGGCACGGAACTATCTCTGCAACAGCAGAACCAGCTGGCCCAGTTATTGGCACACTTTAAGGACGTCCTCACACCCCTCCCAGGGGAAACCACACTAGTCGCGCATGAAATTCTTACACCCCCCGGGAAAATCGTGCGACAGTGGCCTTACCGCTTACCGGAGGCCCGCAAGAAAGAAGTCATCTCCCAAGTTCAGGACATGTTACGTATGGGCATCGTGGAGGAGTCCAAGAGTCCATGGTGTAGCCCAGTGGTCCTGGTCCCCAAGCCCGATGGCAGCCTTCGATTTTGCATCGACTTTAGGCAGGTCAATGCTATATCTCTCTTCGATGCGTATCCCATGCCACGGATCGAAGAATTATTAGACCGACTGGGACAGGCCAGGTACCTGACCACCCTTGACCTCACCAAGGGATACTGGCAGATACCGTTGACCCGGGCCTCCAGACCCAAGACGGCATTTAGTATGCCGCTTGGCTTGTTTCAATTTCGGCGCATGCCCTTTGGCCTGCATGGTGCCGCGGCAACGTGCCAACGGCTCGTTGACCAGGTCCTCCGTCCTCACCAAAGTTACGCGGTGGCCTACATGGATGACATAGTCATCCATAGTACCACCTGGGCACAACATCTCCCACGGGTCGAAGCTGTGTTGAAAGCTTTACGGCAAGCCGGGTTGACCTTGAACCCGGGAAAATGTCTGTTCGCGGGAACAGAGGTTAAATACTTGGGGCACTTGGTGGGAAAGGGGACGGTCCGGCCCTTGCGCAATAAAATAGAGAGCGTGCAGAATTTTCAGCGCCCACAAAACAAGAAACAACTTAGAAGTTTCTTAGGCTTAATAGGGTATTACAGACGCTTCATACCCAGGTTCGCGGAAGAAAGCGCTGTATTGACTAATATGTTGAGAAAGAATGCACCCAACAATTTACATTGGACACTAGATGCGGAGAATGCCTTCACACTGCTAAAGGGGAAGTTATGTAAGGCTCCGGTCCTGTATGGGGTAGATTTTGGACATACGTTCATACTTCAGACAGACGCCTCCGAGTCTGGCTTGGGAGCTGTCCTCTCCCAAGAGTTCGAAGGCACTGAACACCCCGTTCTCTACCTAAGTAGAAAACTGTCGAGAGCTGAGGGCAACTACTCGACTATTGAAAAGGAATGCCTAGCTATTAAATGGGCTATAGAGGCGCTCAGGTTTTATCTTACTGGTCGGCATTTCGTGCTGATTACCGACCACGCACCTCTGAAATGGTTGGGTACCATGTGTAATCACAATCCTCGTCTCACCCGATGGCACCTAGCATTGCAGGCATTTAACTTTACCATACACCACAGAGCCGGCAAGTTACACTTAAATGCGGATGCTTTGTCCCGTATTCCGGGCTGTGAGCACAGAAGTTCCCCATCCCGGAATATCTTAAGAGGGGGGATATGTGATACAGTGGATAAAACAGAGCGTATGCAAGTTCAGGAAAGTGAAGAGCTTACCTCTGATTCAGCTGTAGGAATGGATGCAGGGCATAGGAAAACAGCTGAGCAGAAAACGCCGTTACTACAAGAAAAGCCAAAAGCTCATCAAGAGCACCTGTCCCCTAGTCCTGACGTTACGTGCAGGGCTAGGAACCATAAAAGGGAGAGTTTCAGGCAGGGTAGGAGGTGCTACCAGGGGAACTGCCAGGACACATGCAAAGGAAGTTGCAGAGGACAGCTGGGAAAGGAAGCTGAAGTCCAGGAGCCAGGAAGTGGCAGCAGTTCAGGAAGACGCTATCCACAGTCACAGAGCACAGGTCAGCTCAGAGGGAGTTTACCCAGAGGAGGGAACCTCAGACGTAGCTGTAAGATAAAGAACAGCTGGGAGCCTGACACAGAGTTTCTCAACTCACAGCCTGACTGGGAAGCCGGGGAAAGGAGCTACTACAACCCCCGAGCTAAGCATAGCACCAAGGTACAGAGAAGGGAACCTTCTGCTTTTAAAGAGAGGTTCAAAGCACATGGCTATTGTAAAGGGCGTAGCCCAGTGAATAATGCTGTAAGGGAGAGATATTCTAAACTCCCACTTTATGAAGAGGATCAGCAGAGAGCTTTCCTCAGACCAGGAGATTACAACCCTGGGTTCATAGAAGCTTATGCAGGAAGCAACAGTGATCTCTCTCAAGAGGTTGGGCCAGACTTCTATATAGGAGAAGAAGCTAACTCTGACGGTTTGGGAAGTGAGTCTGAAGGGATGGTCTGGGAGAGTAGCAGCCACCTTTCAGAGCCCATTCCAATGGACTGTAATGTATGCTGCAGGAATAACCGCATTGCTTTGTGTTAACCTTTTTGGAAGAGAAATACTTTGTGAAGAATAACAAAGAAAGAAAGTTTTGTTACCATTTTTTGTGCACTGCTGTGTTTAAAGTTTTGTCCTTGATGAATGTCCGTGCAGGACGGGGAATAAAACCCATGCTTTATTTTCCTTACCACTGACCACAAGACTCTGTTTTTCATTGCAAGAGCAGGGTAAAATTTCTACAACCCTAGGCAACTGCCTAAATAGGGTTTAAAGGGCTATGACATACGGGCCCCATCACACTATACATTAGGTTTGGGGATATTCTGACTACTGGGGCCTAAGTATCCATATATTAAAGGGTTAAATCTGTTGCACTGCTTGGGGAATAGCTGCTCCCAGGGAGGTGCTGATTATAGTCCATCTCACACCTGGACACACAATACCGGTCTAAGGCAGACTGCACAAGCTCTGGAATGGTCAGAAAGCCAAAAGCTAAGACTTTAAATTTCTTATTATCTCTGCTGGTTTCTAGCTACCAATATAGAGTTTAAGTGTTTGTTTTTTGGGGATATCGCCAATATAAGGTTAACTGTGGCTATACATTAAGTTTGGGGATATTCAGACTGACTGCTTTCCTGTGTAGCCTTGGAGCAGATATCTGTGGGTGCCCCAGTTCAGGAACAGCCTACTGGCCAGAGACACTTAGGTTCCCGCCCACCCTACCCCTCATCCCACCCACCCCAGGGGCTACACATTCGTTGCCATCTATCCTTTCAACTTGGGTTAAGGCCCACCCCTTCTTCTTCCTTCTTCTTCCTTTCTTCTTCTTCTAGGACTGCTTATTCAGCATGTCGTGTATTCAGTGCAATAACTGCAGTACATTTATTCCAAGACAAATCATTTGGAACCTGAGAGCTTGTCCTCTGTGTTTCAGGTCAGCTGCCTTGCATAAACAACTGACTCTACTATGGGAAGACCTAGCTGCCAAGCATAAAGAAATGACCCTACTGAGGGAGGAACTGGCTGCAATGAAGCGCACCTCTTCTAGGATACAAACTGAACAACGTCCACCACCACTCCCACAAAGAATCAAACACCCCAGGGACAAATGGATCACAGTGGGTTCTGGTAGATTGTGACCTGTAACACACAGACATCCTATGCATAAAGAGATATATCCCTGCTTAATGCCTCCTCTGCCTTGCCTAATGAGGACGTGGAACTCAGGGAGGAATTGGCTGAAATGAAACGCACCTCTTCTAAGATACAAACTGAACAGCATCCACCACCACTCCAACAAAGAATCAAACACCCCAGCAATAAATGGATCATAGTGGGATCTGGTAGATTGCGACCTATGACACAAAGACATCCTATGCATCAGGAAACATCCCTGCATAATGCCTACTCTGCCTTGGCTAATGAGGATGCCCAATCCAAAGAAACTGAAGGGCCCTTAAATGAGACAGACAATGCCCAATCTCCTGCTAGAGGACCAAATATGAAGAAAACCTCACCAAACAGCAAACTACTAATACTTGGGGATTCCATAATCAGAGGCACCAACTTGGGAACACAGATCAATGGAGAGAAGATAGTCAAGTGCCTCCCAGACTCTTCAGCCAGCAGGAATACAAACCAAGTTGTTGAAGTACTTAAAGCAGAAAGTGAACACAGATGTGGAAGGTCAAGCTCTGGACATCACCCCCTGCAAAAGTAGAATAACATCAGAAACAGCCACACTTTTAGACCACACATCAAAAACAAGTGGGAGGATGTGGGCAGAACAAAAGCAATACAAAATACACACAAGCCAGTTAAATCCTGGAAAGCAATGAGCACTAATGCTCGAAGCTTAGCCAACAAAGTTCCAGACCTGGAAGCCCTAATGGTGAAAATGGATTTGGACATTGTGGTCATTACAGAAACCTGGATAAATGAATCGCTTGATTGGGATATAGCCATAGCTGGCTATAATCTATTCAGAAGAGACAGAGAAAATGGAAGAGGAGGAGGAGTAGACTTGTATGTCAAGGGCAATATTAAAGCTACTGAAATGCAGGGGGCATGGGGAAAAGAAGAAGCGCTCTGGATTGTGTTGGAAAGAGGAGATGGCACTGTCATCCACACTGCTGTAGTATACATACCTCCGACACAAACTGAAGAGATAGATAACGAATTGATTATAGATATTGCCAAGATAGCCACCAAGGGAGAAGCGATCATATTGGGTGACTTTAATCTACCTGATGTAAATTGGATTACTCCTTCTGCAAATCTGGAAAGAAGCAAAACAAAATTGTGGATGCTCTCCAAGACTCATTACTTAGACAAGTGGTGATGGAACCAACTTGGGAAAGCTCAACACTGGAGTTAGTGCTCACAAAAGATGATAGCATGTCGAATGTCTGCGTGAGTGCCCCTGTAAGCAGCAGTAGCGATCATCTCACGGTGTGGTTTGAGATAAAAGCCATGGTACAGGCCAATCATAGCAAGCTCAAGGTCCTAAACTTCAAAAACACAGACTTCAATAAAATAGCCAAGTACCTAAAGGGAGAGCTGACAGGGTGGAAGGAGATAATGGAAGTGGAATTGCAATGAGCTAGACTAAAGGTGGCAATAAAAGGGGCAACAGATAAATATGTAGGAAAAGTACGCAAAAACAAGAGGAGAAGAAAACCTATCAAACTAAAGCTGGCAATAAAAGGGGCAACAGATAAATATGTAAGAAAAGTAAGCAAAAACAAGAGGAGAAGAAAACCTATTTGGTTTTCCAAAGAAGTGGCTGCTCAAATAAAGGCAAAAAAACAGCTTTTGCAAAATTCAAAAGCTTGCAAACAGAGGAACACAGAAATGAATACAGGGGAGCGTGCTTCTCCCTTCATCTAATTACTTGAGCCGTGAGTGGAGCTCCTGTGCCGTGCCGGTGTGCACCTGGCCCACGTGACCAGAGCGGGGTATAAGAACCAGCCCCCACCGCGGAGTCTCTTTGAGCGTGCTTTTCCCTTCATCTAATTACTTGAGCCATGAGTGGAGCTCCTATGCCGTGCCGGTGTGCACCTGGACCACGTGACCAGAGCGGGGTATAAGAACTAGCCCCCACCGCGGAGTCTCTTTGAGCGTGCTTTTCCCTTCATCTAATTACTTGAGCCGTGAGTGGAGGTCCTGTGCCGTGCCGGTGTGCACCAGGACCACGTGACCAGAGCGGGGTATAAGAACCAGCCCCCACCACGGAGTCTCTTTGAGCGTGCTTTTCCCTTCATCTAATTACTTGAGCCGTGAGTGGAGCTCCTGTGCCGTGCCGGTGTGCACCTGGACCACGTGACCAGAGCGGGGTATAAGAACCAGCCCCCACCGCTGAGTCTCTTTGAGCGTGCTTTTCCCTTCATCAAATTACTTGAGCCGTGAGTGGAGCTCCTGTGCCGTGCCGGTGTGCACCTGGACCACGTGACCAGAGCGGGGTATAAGAACCAGCCCCCACCGCGGAGTCTCTTTGAGCGTGCTTTTCCCTTCATCAAATTACTTGAGCCGTGAGTGGAGCTCCTGTGCCGTGCCGGTGTGCACCTGGACCACGTGACCAGAGCGGGGTATAAGAACCAGCCCCCACCGCGGAGTCTCTTTGAGCGTGCTTTTCCCTTCATCAAATTACTTGAGCCGTGAGTGGAGCTCCTGTGCCGTGCCGGTGTGCACCTGGACCACGTGACCAGAGCGGGGTATAAGAACCAGCCCCCACCACGGAGTTTCTTTGAGCGTGCTTTTCCCTTCATCTAATTACTTGAGCCGTGAGTGGAGCTCCTATGCCGTGCCGGTGTGCACCTGGACCACGTGACCAGAGCAGGGTATAAGAACCAGCCCCCACCGCGGGACGCACACCGCAGGCGCGTACCCGTGGGTGTGTTCTCCGAAGGGGCGTGACCAAAGGGGTACGCCCCTTTGGAGCCCCTTCGGAGCCTAGAGGAGCCGGGTGCCTTGGACCTTTAACATCTTGATGGGGAAGAGAAAGAAGAAAGTTCCTCCATCTGCTATGTCTACAGGTAAAGCAGTTAAGGTGGTTGGTCCCTTGGACTCTCATTTTAAGTCCGGGGTACCTCCTCCTGCCGCTGAGATGTCTGATTCTTCTCTCTGTCAGTCCCGGATCTCTGGATGTTACTCCTCTTCCGCGTAGGGTTTGTACCCCACCCAGCGAAGAGCCTTTCATACAGGGTAAGGTTTCCCCTCAAGTCGCTAAGGGGGGAATTCTTCCTACTTCGGTTGAACTTCCTGATTCTTTTTTAACTTTGGTTGTTCCCAGCGCTAAAATGCCTCAGTGTTTTGAGTATACGTATATTCCTGACGAACCTAAGCCTCCTAAAGAAGTATCGCTTTTGGATATTTGGCAGATTGTGTCCCGAACTGAACTATAGTTGAAATCTTCTCTGCTACAGCTGTCTAAATTCACTTCAGAGACTGTTGTTATGTTAACTGAACATCAGGATAGAATAGCTTCTCTTGAATCTCAGGATCGTAAATTAGTAGATCAAATCTCGTCGATGCAGGGGGTACTGACGTCATCAGTTCAGGACTCATTGCTTTTACATCGTCGTGATGAAATGTTAGAGAATGTTTTACGAAAAAAAAATCTTTGTTTATTAAATTTCCCCCGTACTCATTTTCTTTCCCCTACTATTTTGTTTTTTAAGTATTTGAGAGATGTCCTAAAGATTTCGGACCCGGATTCTATTCCGTTGTCTAAAATTTATTATTTACCCTCTGGGATTAAATTGAGTCCGGGTTCCAAATCTGAGGCTGTTAATGTTGAGGCGGGGGAAATGGATCGTCTTTCAGTCCAGAGTTTGGATTTGTCCGCTTATTTGGAAACTTTAGTAGAGGAGATCTCCGTTCGTGCCACATTATTAGTTTCTTTCTCCTTAGAGAAAGATAAGGATAGGATTTTTCAGGCTTATTTTAAACACTCTCGTGATAAATTTTTTGGTCAGGTGGTACAAATGTTTCCGGATGTCTGTCGAACCACTCAATTGAAGAGGAAAGCTTTCCTTGCATTGCGCCCTCGAGTGCTTGCAATGGGAGCTTCCTTTTTACTTAAGTACCCCTGTAAATGTCTTGTGTCTTTTCAGGGTAATTCATATATTTTTTTTGATTCCCTACAATTAGAGACTTTTATGCATAAGTCAGGATGACGGTATAGTTTTGTTATTTTAATTTCTAGGTTCTTGCTAAGTAAAAGGGGTTATATGATTCATATCTCCACTCTTGTTCAGGATGGTTTTTCTGTGTTTGTATGTGGACACGCTCCATATTTTGTGGGCTAGTTTTTGGGAATGATAATATATTCGACTTTGTTTTGATATTGTTGGATATTTATTTGTAATGCCTGAAATTTTCTTAATAAAAGAATTTAAATTTGAAAAAAAAAAAAAAAAGAAATGAATACAGGATCAAACTCAAAGAGACAAAGAAAGAAATAAGGATAGCAAAATCAAAGGCAGAGGAAAAGATGGCTAAAGATGTGAAGTGTGGCGACAAAACTTTCTTCAGGTATATTGGGGAAAGGACGAGGATCAGAGGTGGAATTGCAGGACTCAGAAGTGCTGGGAACACACTCATGGAAAGTGATATTGAAAAAGCAAAGTTGCTAAACAAATACTTCTGTTCTGTTTTTACTAAGGAAAATCCTGGAGAAGGACCACCTGTGACTCCCAAATATAAAACTGGGAATAAAGTAGATACCACACCATTCACAGAAGATGATGTGTTAGAACAACTTGCAAAAGTGAAAGTGGACAAGGCCATGGGACCAGATGAGATACATCCCAGGATACTGAAAGAGCTCAGGGAGGTTCTTGCAGGGCCGTTAAAGGATGTTTTCAACAGATCCTTGGAAACAGGAGAGGTTCCTCAGGACTGGAGAATAGCTGATGTCATACCAAGGGAGCAATACAGTATAGGAGGTGAAGTACTTTTGTCCACTAAAGAAGAGCGGGACATAGGCGTAGTTGTGTCCGATGATCTTAAAGTAGCTAAACAGGTAGAAAAGGCGACGGCAAAAGCTAGAAGGATGCTTGGGTGCATACGGAGAGGAATGGCTAGCAGAAAAAGGGAGGTGATAATGCCTCTGTATAAGTCTTTGGTGCGACCTCATTTGGAGTATGGTGTGCAATTCTGGAGACCGCACCTTCAAAAGGATGTGAACAGGATGGAGTCGGTGCAGAGGGTTGCTACTAAGATGATTAGTGGTCTTCATTATAAAGCATATGAGGACAGACTTAAGGATCTTAATATGTACACCTTAGAGGAAAGGCGGGATAGAGGTGATATGATTGAGATGTTTAAATACCTCCGTGGCATAAATGTTCAGGGAGAGAGCCTCTTTCAATTGAAAGCAAGTTCTGCGACGAGGGGACATGGGATGAGGGTGAAGGGAGATAGATTCAGGAGTGATATGCGGAAATATTTCTTTACGGAAAGAGTAGTGGATCCGTGGAATAGTCTCCCAGTGGAGGTGGTAGAGATGAGGACAGTAACTGAATTCAAAAAAGCATGGGACCTACACAGAGGATCTCTAAAGGTAAAAAGTGGACTGTTGTAGTTGTTGTTATGGAAGGACAGACTAGATGGGCCTTGTGGTCTTTTTCTGTCATCATGTTTCTATGTTTCTATACCTCTACACAAAAGTGGTGACAGGGAAGAAGTGTCAAACTACAGGCCTGTGAGCCTTACCTCGGTGGCGGGAAAAGATATGGAGGCGCTCCTGAAAGAGCGAATTGTGAACTTTCTCAAAGCCAACAGGTTGCAAGATCCGAGGCAATATGGTTTTACCGAAGGACGATCTTGCCAAACAAATCTGATTGAGTTCTTTGACTAGGTGACCAGGGAACTAGATTGGGGCATGTGATGGATGTCATCTACCTGGACTTCAGCAAAGCCTTTGATACTGTTCCTAATAGGAGGCTTATCAACAAACTCAGTAGCTTAGGGATAGATCCCAAGATGGTAAATTGGATCAGAAATTGGTTGACTGACAGACAACAGAAGGTGATGGTACAAGGAGCTCACTCGGATGAAAGGAAGGTGATTAGCGGGGTGCCCCAGGGGTCGGTCCTGGGCCCGGCACTATTCAATGTATTTGTGAGTGATATTGCTGAAGGATTACATGGAAAAGTCTGTCTTTTTGCAGATGACACGAAAATTTGCAACAGAGTGGACTCCCCCGAGGGAGTGGTTAACATGAGGAATGATCTACAAAAGCTGGAAGAATGGTCTAATGCTTGGCAATTAAGATTTAATGCAAAGAAGTGCAGAGTCATGCATTTGGGAAATCCAAGGGAAATGTATGCAATAGGGGGCAAGAGACTGGTGTGTACGGATGAGGAGAAAGACCTTGGAGTGATTATTTCTGAAGATCTCAAGGTGGCAAAACAGTGTGACAAGGCGGTGGCAAAAGCCAGGAGGATGCTGGGCTGCATACGAAGAGGAATTACCAGCAGAAAGGAAGAGGTACTTATGCCACTGTACAAGTCACTGGTGAGGCCTCACTTGGAATACTGTGTTCAGTTTTGGAGACCATATCTTGCAAAGGATGTAAAAAGGCCCGGAAGCTGTTCAGAGAAAGGTGACCAAAATAATTTGGAGCTTGCGTCAGAAGCCTTATGAGAAGAGACTTGAAGACCTAAACATGTATACTTTGGAGGAGAGGAGGGACAGGGGAGATATGATTCAAACCTTTAAATACTTAAAGAGAAATAATGAAGAAACAAACCTCTTCCAAAGACACAGAAGCTGCAAAACTAGAGGGCATAGCATGAAGCTACAAGGTGGTAAATTGAAAGGCAATGTCAGGAAATACTTTTTCACTGAAAGGGTGGTGGAAGCTTGGAATGCACTCCCGATGGAAGTGGTGGGGGCAAATACAGTGACGGAGTTCAAAAGGGCATGGGACAGACACAGTGGATCCCTTTACAGCAACAAGAAAATATCTAAATAATCTGAACCATCTAACGTCTCAACAAATAGGGGTATCCTACATGGCGGGATCACCCCTGGACAAAGACGTGGGGGGGCCTGCACAGAGCGGCAGGTGTACCTACTCTTGGCATCGTACTGGGCAGACTAGATGGACCAGACTGGTCTTTATCTGCCGTCATTTACTATGTTACTATGTTACCTCCGCACCTAAGCTGCACTGTCACACCTACCCCCAAGACTCACCATATAGAGCACTAACATTTTTGGCCTGATATCTAGAATAGGAGTTGCAAGGCAGTCCAACCACATAGGACACTCATGCTGCTCCTTACTGGGATGAGCTCTGGGGAAACCCTGCATGGAGGTGGCCAAGAGCAAGCAGACCCAGGCTGAGCAATCCAGCTATCAGGGAACCAAAGGCTCACTGGGCCAGAGAAGCCCACAAGAGCATCCCAGATCCATGGAATGTCTCATCCCCTGGGCATGGGGCCCAGGGAGAAGACACTGATCAGTGAGCCCATGGAGGTGTTGCTTGACCATAAGTCCCCATGCACAGGCTGCCCCTGATTGTGCTTGGTCTCCAGACAATCCTGCCCCTTGCACCTCTCCCTTTCCCCAACATGGGAAACTTACTCCACAATTACTAAGGCACTGCCCAAGCCATGAGCTGTTGAGTCCGTCCATCTGTCCATCCTCCAAAGGTCTTGTACTGTATTCCCTGCAGCCTAGATGAACAGTCACTTGTGGTGCCTCAAGGTGAGGAGGTCCATATCCCTCTCTTCCATGATGAACACTGTGGACATCCTACTTGATCCCACATATGACCCCCTGCATCTCCAGATGCCACATTTGCATCCTATTGCCTATGGTTTGAGATGCAGCACTCACGTCTTGCATATGTTTGCTTTTATGATTTGCATGCCCTGCCCTCTTATACTTAAGCCCTGTGCTCTGAGCTGTGCTGACATAGTAACATAGTAAATGACATCAGATAAAAATGAACATGGTCCATCTAATCTGCCCAGTAAGATGCCAGAGTTGTACATGTCACTCCAGGGAGGTTACCCTCTCTATTTAGAAGTTATTTAAGCTCAGCCCATTCTCACATCTCTCTATTCTGGGCTGGCGAGTTGCTACCTTACTGAATGGGTGCTAGGGACATAGTTTTTACTGTCTGCCGTGAATCCAGGGCCCATAGATGCACCCATATCGCACTTGTACCTTTCTATTTCCTGATGCATGTTGAGACCGCTCGCACTGTGCGCATACACTAGTGCCAAGTATTCATTACTACTGCACTAGTGATGCGACTAGTGTGTCGCTAGTATTATACTGCTGCCACGCCCCTTTTGTCTATCATGACCACTGGGCAAACACATGAATTCCATGCATTAATCCTGTGTTCCCTACCACTTTAATAAACATGCCCTATTATTTCTTATTTGAGGAAAAGAAAAGGTGAAGGCAGGAGATAAGTAGCAAGGAGCTGGCTACTTTTGGGAAATATCAGGTACTTCTGACCTGACTTGGCCACTGTTGGAAACAGGATACAGGGCTTGATGGACTTTTGGTCTGACCCAGATTGGCTGTTGCAAAAGAAACAGTATATTATAGCACCCTATAAAACAAAACTGCTATAAAAGGTTCAGTGAAAAAAAAATAGAAAGCCCTGAGCGTAATGGGCCCAATGAGAATAATTCCAGGGATGATGATTATATGAGGTGCTGACAAGATCTAGAATGACATGTTAGTCTCACTCTTCTCCAGTCCTGCTTGGTTATGATTGTCTGGCTGCAGAATATAGACGAAGTGTTTCTGGCAGATTGTTGATAAAACCTTCTGCAAAATGAAGCTGAGAAAAAGAAATAGGATCAAAGTTAAAAATACAATAAAACAACAGAGCATATCCTAGAATACAGCTGAAACAAACCCATCTGGAAATTTTGAGAAAGGCACATTACACTCGAAAAGTTTAAATCTATCTACTGCGTACCTAACTGGTCATTTTTATGCAAGCAGAACTAGACAGGCATTCTTAAAACATGAACAGGAGACAAAATGGCTTGGTATTCTTTGCACATTCATCAGTATTTAGCAGTAAATATTACTCTCAGGTGAGAATACGCAAAATAATGTTTATACCTCACAGCAAAGCCCCTTCATGAATCTGGGAACATATACTGAGGGTCAGAATTCCAAAGCACTGATGGGTCAGCATTGGCTACTAACCATGGAAGAAAGCTTCTATTTTAAATTTGTTCTGACAAATGGTTTATATTTCAAATGAACAACTTGACATCTCACCAAAATTTATTTGTTTTAAAATTAGAAGGAGCTAAGGGCATTCTAAGGGTGAAGTGAAAATTTTGCCAAATAGCTGCTATACTTGTCCTCACAAGTGGATCCATTTTGAAGGACAAATAGCAGTCCTAAATTATCTGTTTAAGTCTAGGGCCACATATTCAGCAGTCCTCACTATAAAGGCATACCTGAATACAGGACTCAATAAATCCCAAGCAGCAGGTCGCCATGGAACCTATTAATCGCATGGCACCCAGAATTTTGTGCTGCTGAATGTTTTTATTCTAGGGTGTTGCCGAACAATTACCGTGTTTCCCACTTTCCCACTGATTCGGCTCCCTGCAAGCTTGAGACTTGTGGTGCAGGATATTTAGCAAATCTCATGAGACTTGAAACCACAGGATCAACCTAAACTTCCTGCACCATACAGCTCAAGCTTGCAGAGAGCTGAGGGTTTCCTTAGTAACTACAAACAGCAGGGTAAGAGCAATCTGTGGTGGTATGTGAAGCAAAAAAAAGTCTTTCTCTCTCAGGCCCTTGCCTTCACCCAGTATCTTTCTCTCTCATACCCCCACAGGCTGACTTCACCCAATCCCTCTGTCTGTCTGTCTGTCTGTCTGTGTGTGTCTCTCTCTCTCTCTATCTCTTATGCAATTCCTCTCCCCACCTGTGGCAGGTTCCCAAGCCAGTTTCTTTCTTGTGAGCGATGGATATGTGCGTGAGAGAGAGAGAGATTGGGTGATGGCAACCTATGGGGGTATGTCAGACATAGAGAGATAATGAGTGAAGGCAGGTGCAGGAGCCTGAGAGAGAAAGACGTTTTTTGCTTCACATATCACCAAGCTATAGTGATATAGGAAGCAAAAGGGAAGTTCCCTCAGATGCAGCTATAAAGGGTCACCACTGTGCTGCTGAATGTATGCTCATTAGGGATGGTGGGAAATCCAGCGCCCAGTGAGAGTAGCCCCACGTCCTGCCCCAGAGCCCCGGAGACAGCAGGAACGGGACCCAACCCCTGAGTCATTACCTAAAGAGCAGGTAGATGAGCTCCCCTTGATTGAAGAAGATGATTCTACCGAGACAGAAAAAGGAGAATCAGATACCGAAACAGAGAAGGAAGAAGCTGAAAATTCCCCGAGTGATACTGACAGTGTAAAAGTGACTGCCAGTGTTAGCTCACCAGTAAAATGTAAATCTAAAGCAAAGCACATAGAGAAGAAGAAAATAACTCCTGATAGGACAGTTACAAAGATATCTCTCAGATCCCAAAAGACATCTACTGCCAAGATGATGCCTTTACGGCAAGTCCCGGGAATACCTGTAAGGAATGAAGATAATGAGGTGGTGGCGGGACCCCTAAATTATGTGTATGTCCCCTTCTCTACCACTGATTTGTTAAACTGGAGGACACATTATGCCTCCTATACCAATAAGCCCCAAGAACTTACAGAACTAGTGAATACTATTATGGAAACCCACCAACCAACATGGGCAGATTGCCGCCAGCTCCTGTCCACCTTATTTACTACAGAGGAGCGAACACGAATTAGAAAAGCAGCTATAGACTGGCTGGCAGATAACCCTGTAGCTCCAGAACCAGGGGCAGAAAGAATAGATAATCGGGAAGCGGCCCAAAGAGAATTCCCGAATGAAGACCCCGATGGGATCCAAATACAGAAAGAGGATCCAGAGCCCTAGCCCGTTTTCGACAAGGCTTTATACAAGGCCTGAAAAGGGGGGGCCAGAAAGCTATGAATCTTTCCAAAGTTACTGAAGTTACTCAAGGCATAGATGAGAGCCCAGCAGTGTTTTATGAAAGATTAACTGAAGCATATAGAATGTATACTCCCTATGATCCCGATGCACCAGGAAGTTTATGCATGGTGAATTCTGCTTTTGTAATTCAGTCTCAACCAGACATTAGACGTAAATTACAGAAATTAGAAGGGTTCGCGGGCATGAATGCAACTCAGTTATTGGAAGTCGCTCATAAAGTGTATGTGAATCGTGATAATGAAAGGCAGAGAGAATGTGATCGAAAGATGAAGAAGAAAGCTGATTTTTTTGGCTGCGGCCATAGTTGAACAGAAAAGGGGAGGTATCCCTAGTCGACAGAGCAGAGGAAGGGGGCGGGGCCGAAGTGGAAGCCGGCCCCAATTAGGCGTAAACCAATGCACCTACTGTAGGGAGGAAGGACATTGGAGAGATGCATGCCCGCAACTCGAAGACGCCCATCAAGATGACGAAACTAATCATCAATGGAGAGAAGAAAGACAAGGCCGTCCCCGGAACCACGGAGGAGCCAATCGAGAGCAATACCAGCGTGAAAGAGGAGAAGCCATACAAGCATTGGCTACGACAGCCCATGATGAAGATGACGTGGATTAGGACAGACCGGGCTCCGAATTTGCTTTAGGTCTCCAGGAGCCTATGGTCGGAATAAAAATAGGAGACCAAGTTATGAACTTTATGGTTGATACTGGAGCAGAACATTCAGTAGTAGACAAGAAGATAGCCCCATTTTCTACAAAAGCAGTCACCATTGTAGGAGCAACTGGTGCCAAAGCTACAAAACCTTTTCTTCAGAATCGCATATGCAGTCTAGGAGGACAACAAATAACTCATCAATTCCTTTACATGCCTGAATGTCCAGTGCCACTACTGGGACGAGATATGTTAGCCAAACTACAAGCCCAAATATCCTTCACTGAAAGAGGAGAAATGCAAATGACAGTAAATTCTCAAGCCAAACCAGCAGGAATGATGCTGCTTACAGTTCCCCGAGAAGAAGAATGGAGATATTACAGTGATGATGCTGTCCAAGACACCTATTTTGAACAAACTTTGAAAAGTATTGATGCCCCACCTGGAGTATGGGCAGAAGGCAGTCCTCCAGGTCTAGCCAAACATATAGCTCCAGTAATTGTAACCCTCAAGCCTAGTGCTACACCAGTACATGTTAAACAGTACCCTCTCCCAAGAGCTGCAATTGAAGGCATCCACCGCCACTTGCAAAGACTACTAGAACATGGCCTACTAAAAGTATGCCAATCCCCATGGAACACTCCACTTCTGCCAGTGAAAAAGCCTGGAACAGATGACTATCGCCCAGTGCAAGATCTAAGAAGAGTGAATGAAGCAGTTGAGACCATACATCCAGTGGTACCCAATCCTTATACTCTTCTAGGACTGATACCTGCTGAAGCTACCCACTTTACTGTACTAGATTTAAAAGATGCATTCTTTTGCATAAGATTAGCCCCCATAAGTCAGATCTTGTTTGCATTTGAATGGCAGGACCCTATCTCTGGAAGAGGGGGCCAACTCACTTGGACACGATTACCCCAAGGATTCAAGAATTCGCCTACCATCTTTAGTGCTGCACTGAATCAAGACCTTTCAAGCTATCCAGTGGCCCCGGGGAAGAGAGTGCTTCTCCAATACGTGGACGATCTGCTGATAGCTGCTGTATCAGAAAGTGAATGTATACAAGCCACCAAAGACCTCTTGCAGTTACTAGATGAAGCTGGATACAAAGTTTCCAGAGCAAAAGCACAACTATGCCAGAAAGAAGTGAAATACTTGGGCTTTCGTATAACCCAAGGGAGCCGAAAATTAGGCAGAGAGAGAAAAGAAGCAGTATGCAGAATTCCAACCCCAACTAACAGAAAGCAAGTCAGAGCCTTTCTGGGAGCGGCAGGATATTGCCGAATCTGGATTCCCAACTTTGCCCAAATTACCAAGCCACTGTATGAAGCCACAAAAGGAGAAGAAAAGTCGCCACTGGAGTGGGGACCTGAGCATGATACAGCCTTCAAGATGTTAAAGGAAGAATTGATGTCATCACCAGCCCTTGGACTACCAGATGTTCACAAGCCTTTCCACTTATTTGTACATGAAGCACAAGGAAATGCCTTAGGCATGTTGACTCAGAAATTGGGAAATTGGGAGCGACCTGTAGCATACCTATCGAAACAATTGGACACTATGGCCAAAGGATGGCCACCTTGCCTGAGAGCAGTTGCAGCTACAGCATTGTTAGTGAGTGAAGCAGATAAGCTCACACTAGGACAGAATCTATGAGTCACTGTGCCACATGCAGTCCTTGCCCTTATGGAACAGAAAGCAAATCATTGGCTCACCAATTCCCGAATGTTGAAATATCAGAGTATGTTATGTGAAAACCCACAGATACAACTGGAAGTGAGCCATGCCTTGAATCCAGCCACATTGCTACCTGTTAGTGAAGAACTCCCAGAACACGATTGTATAGAAGTCATGGACACTGTATTCTCCAGCCGACCTGACCTGACAGATGTGCCCATAGACAATCCAGACCAAGTCTATTATGTAGATGGAAGCAGTCTCATCATCAATGGACGACGCTGTGCCGGATATGCAGTAGTCACTCAACATGAAGTCGTTGAGTCATCAGCTCTAGCCTCAGGTACATCAGCCCAGAAAGCAGAATTGATAGCACTTACTCGAGCACTACTGTTAGGTACCAAACTGGTGCTAAATGTATATACAGACTCTAAATATGCCTTCACAACCCTACATGCCCATGGAGCGCTCTATAGAGAACGAGGACTCATCACGTCCGGAGGAAAATCAGTCAAGTATGGCCCCGAGATACTGATGTTACTTGATGCTGTATGGGCCCCAACTCGTGTAGCTGTCATGCATTGCAGAGGACATCAAGCAGGAAAAGGAGAAGTTGCCCGAGGAAATAGGTTTGCAGATGCCTCAGCACGACAGGCAGCTATGACAGGACAAATTACACCACAAGTTATGCCGATGCAGGCAGCATTGTTTCCAGTACCCTTAAACTTATGGACACCACGATATACCACCAAAGAATTAGATTACTACTGTAACAAAGAAGATGGAGTATTGAAAGATGGGTGGATTGAGCTGCCACCAGCGGAGGGCAGTCAACCCCCAGGACGAATAGTAATTCCCGAATTGTTAGGTCCATCCTTTGTCAAAGCCTTCCATGAAGCCACCCACTATGGGAAAAGTGCTATGGAAAAAGCACTCAGACCACATTTCTGCATTACCATGTTAGCAGCCCTATCTGCTTCAGTGGCACGCCAGTGTCTAATTTGTGCCAAAAATAATGCCAAGCAAGGTCCCACACCAGCACCCCGAGTTCAGTCAGGAGGTGTAACCCCCATGCACCACCTGCAAATTGATTTTACTGATATGCCAAAAGCCAATGGATATCGCTACCTATTAGTATTAGTGTGTACATTCTCTGGGTGGGTAGAAGCCTTCCCAACCAGAACTGAAAAAGCTCGAGAAGTCACCAAAGTTTTACTGAGAGAAATTGTCCCTAGGTTTGGGATTCCAGCAGTAATAGGGTCAGACAATGGGCCCTCATTTGTTTCTCAGATTACTCAACAGTTAGCAAAAGCTTTGCAGATACAATGGAAGCTTCACACTGCATACAGACCCCAGAGTTCAGGGAAAGTTGAGCGAATGAATCGTACCCTAAAAGCCCAAATGTCTAAGCTTTGTCAGGAGACACGCCTGAAGTGGCCCCAAGTGCTCCCAATAGCTTTACTCAGAATACGCTCAGCTCCTGTGAAGTCAACAGGATTTTCCCCTTTTGAAGTTCTGTATGGTAAACCTCCACCAATAGTGCAGGGAATTAGAGGAAGTCTAGCCCAAATTGGTTCAGAAATAACCAGGCAAGAACTCCTAGCTCTTAGTTTTGTTCTGCAGACTCTTCATGCGTGGATCCAAGACCAGTTGCCTATCAACTTGACGGAACCCTTGCATCCCTACCAGCCTGGTACCTCGGTGTGGATCAAAGATTGGAAGAAGACACCGTTGGAACCCCATTGGAAGGGACCATACACCGTCATCCTGTCTACCCCAACTGCAGTAAAGGTAGCAGAAATCGATTCCTGGATCCACCACAGCAGAGTCAAGCCCGCAGCTGATCCCGAACCTGAGCAGTGGACAGCAGAACAGCATCCTGATGCACCTTTGCGAGTTACTCTGAGACGGCAACCAGCAGCTTAGACACTTTGTCACAGTGCCCTGCAGTAGCCAAGTCTTTCGAAGAGGATTGCTGTTTTCCATACAGCAAGAGTTTGTTTCAACGAACCTCATGTGTGTGATTTTACACACTAATTTGATGATACATTGATTGACCATACTTTAGAAACCAACTGAAATTGCTAAGTTGGTTAATATGTGATGGACAACTTGAGGATCTTCAATCAACACTCAGCACCCGTTGAATTGCTTCATTAGCAAACGGGACGAAGAAAAGAACGTCGTGGTCAAGATTTTCAAGCTGAGGATTCAGAAGAACTCCAATCAACATGTATCTTTACCTTTGTTTTGCCCTGGTTGCCTGTTTTGGAGGCTTTGAACTGATTCATGCCTTACCTCCATGCACTGCTTGCATTACTTCTACTCGAACTGGACTGAAAGTAACTCAGACTTTGATTTACCATTCTTATTATACCTGCACTGGTAAAGTGACTCGGTGTGTTTATAACACCACTGAACTAAATATTTGCACTAAAGGTAAATCTAGAGTATGCTATAATCCGCATCAGAATCCATCCTATTACACGTTGGAGATACGATGGAATGATGCAGATGGACCTTTAATTAGTGCCACACAACCACTTAAAGATCCTAGTAAACCTGCTGTTTTGAATTTTGATGCATGTGATGTTATAAACAGAGATAGCCGCTCTAAATGTGGTACCTGGGAAAAAGCATACCGCAATGATCATAAGTATATGTGCCCAGAAGGTGCCACAAGATGGGGGAAGTGTACAGGTAAGAAGGGATCAACAGCAGCAGATTACTATTGCCCAAATTGGGAATGCGTCTTTTATGCTACATGGAATGCTGGTATAGTAGATGAAGCTATAGATAATCGAGTGGCCACTTTAACTAAGTCTAAATCAGATGACAAATGTAAGAAAGGTGCCTGTAACCCTTTACAATTACGGATACGTAATCCTAATGTATGGAAACAAGGATACAAGTTTGGTTTACGTATCGCAGGTTCTGGATCAGATCCAGGAACCATTGTGTATATAAGATTGAATACCCAAGCCCACAGGTCATCTAAATATCACATCCATAGCACTTTCTATGAGGCTATGCATGTAAATAAGTTTGAGATCCCTCACCCTTCTCAGAATTTATTCTTAGAATTAGCCGGAGCAGTAGTATCCAGTCTTAAAATCTCAAATTGTTATTTCTGTGGCGGAACCCAGATGGGTGACCAGTGGCCATGGGAGGCCCAAGAATTAAATTATTCTCTGACATACAATCAGACTGAATTACACAAGACTACTAGCGAATGGGTGTTAGCGCACTCAATTGTTGGGCGCCTTTGCTATGCCAGAACTGGACCTCAGTTCACCCAACAGGTAGGACAGCTGGTCTGTCTAAGCCAGAAGTTTTATAATGACACTACCAAAAAGACGTCTTGGTGGTCAGGAATTAAAGAACCCGAACCACCTAACCCATTAGCTAGATTTCCTGAGCTTTCTCATTTATGGACAAATCTCGCCAAATCCCATGCTTGGCAAGCCCCACCTGGCCTGTATTGGATCTGTGGAAACCGAGCGTATGCCCAACTCCCACCACATTGGGGAGGAGCATGTGTCTTAGGGACCATCAGACCTTCTTTCTTTCTCCTACCCACAGAACATGGAGAACAATTAGGATACCCAGTATACTCCACTCACAGACACAAAAGAGCACTGAGACAGAAGAGAGCACCCCTCCAAGTAGGCAAGTGGGAGAAGTGTAAGGGTGACGATTGGCCGCCAGAAAGAATCATTGAATATTATGGGCCTGCCACTTGGAATGATGATGGTATGTGGGGTTATCGAACCCCAGTCTATATGATTAATCGTATTATTCGCTTACAAGCAGTAGTTGAAATAATAACCAATGAAACTAGCCAAGCTCTTACGCTTTTAGCTAGACAAAGTACTCAAATGCGCACTGCTATATATCAGAATCGCTTAGCACTTGATTATTTGTTAGCAGCTGAAGGAGGAGTATGTGGTAAACTGAATTTAACCAATTGTTGTTTAAAAATAGATGATAAAGGTCATGTAGTTGAAGAACTTGCTGAAGATATGCGAAAACATGCTTATGTGCCAGTACAGACTTGGCACTCACTAAAGTTTCCTAACTGGTTTGCTAACCTTTTCTCATGGCTGGGAGGACTTACAACTTTCCTTATATTAGTGCTAATAATTATTGCTGTTATTTTACTGTTACCATGTATAATCCCATGTTGTATGCGTTCTATTCATAGTGCTATTGAAAGTACAGTAGAGCGGAAGACCGCAACTAAGATTATGGCCTTATATCAACCTAAACCTCCTGCATATAGTCAGAATCCTCTGACCGTAGTATAACTATTTTGAAGTGATTTAATTCTCACACCTTATTAAAGTAATAGGGTGAGATTAATCAAAGGGGGGAATGTGGCAGGTGAAGGCCTGTGATCCACAGTGTCTGACATAAGCAAGCAAGCCTAACTAGCTTGACCTGTAAATGAAGTCTGTAGAGAGGCCTATAGGAATTACACATCCCCCAACATGCTGCTATAAGAATTAGAACTCAGTAAAAGCATTGATTTAGCTTAGACAAGCAGAATAGATGGAAAAATACAGAGAAATGTGTTTAAAACTGCTGACAGAGAAATTAGAGCCCTGCTTCCCTACACGTACAAACTAGCTCAATGGCCTTGAAAGAAGGAAAGTAACAAGTTGGTGAACTGGCCATTGTAATTGGGACTAGAAGGGGGGTTAGCAGGTGCTGAGCCCACCCTAAGAACATAATTGGATAATCATATCAGTACCGGGACCAATAGAAGGGGTACGGGAGGTACGGGAGGTTACCGGGACCAATGAAATGTTTTCCTATACCTAGAATGGAGCAAAAGTCTATAAAAGTTGTTGTATTGCCAGAAAACATTGCTCAGCCATTTTGAAATTGACTTTGCTTGAGACTTGTGCACAAATAAATGATTTGGACCTTCTGAACAGACTCCTGGTATTATTGGTTTGTCTGCGCTCTGCTGCTACAGCAGGGGAGGGGCCTGTGCCGTCTGTCATAACTGTGCAATGGCAAGTTAAGGGCCTAATTTACAGTATTAAGCTTTCTTTTCCTGTAGAAAATGGGTAAACAGTAAATCAGGCCTAAAAAAACAGCTGCAATACACTTCTTGGTTGGGTAGGGCATACCATGACCAAGGACTTGGCAGCCGACTCCTAAATGTTTAGGCTGGCTCCTTGATTCCAAGAAAACTTTTCAGGCCTGCCTGAATATGGGCATAAAGGTATTTGGATAAATCACTCGCTTATCTTCAGGCTGTGACCATGGCTTTGAATATTCTTCCCTGTATGTATTACCCTCCATAACATATCAATTCCATTATGCAAGAGAAGGCTAGAGCCATGAGCACCACTGTAAATGATTTATTTTCATACTCAATCACATAGATTTTATAAAGCCAGGCAGAGAAAAATCCCGATACACTAAAAGACACCGTGTAAGCCCTGTATTTATGCAGGCTTTTTCAGAAGGCAAGGAATATATTAAAGTCAATAAGAATAAAATGCCTGCTTTAATTATCCCCCAGATATCAGGGATAAATGCAAAGTTTATGACATAATGCAATATTGACTGGGCTTCTGCATCCCTCTGCATAAAATCTGTGGACTGCCCTTTGTAAAACTTAATCTTGGGAATGGCTTCTGCAGTCATAAATGCTGTCACTCCACTAAGAGAAGCCCGACTAATTTTATTTTATTTCATTTCTTAATTCATTTATTCAACAAAATATCAATTGTGATTTCTTTCAAAGTCAGCAACAGGGCAGAGGGTAGTAAAGATGGTAGAATAAGTTCTCCAAGCCCATTCCTTTCCTACTAGCCCGAGGTTGGGTTCACCTTAGGAAGGGTCATGGGTAAGGCTAGGTTCAAGGCATATAGGGGGTAGGAAAATTCTACTTCAACTCCTAGATTTTCTTCTCATGTAAAGATATTTCTACATGTAAAGAAGTATTTTATGCTCTGAAATCACATTTTTTAAATTAAGCTTTTAAGGTCTACATGACACTCTTATATACAAGGAAAAGCCGATAAGCAAACATATTGAAATACAAAAGAAAGCAAATAAGAAATATTTACAGCTAATGACTACTAGGGATATGTTTACTAAACTGCAGTAATCGTGAATAACGTGCATTGTATGACGTTAACGCTCTTTAGCGCGTTATAACGCGCGTTATCACGCGCTAACGAGCATTAACGTTATACAACGCGCGTTAAGCGTAGTTAACGATCGTAAACTCCCGCGGCGCGGTAAAACAGCGCAGAAGGTGGAGAGAGGGCGGAGAGAAGGGGTCAATGGGCGGAGAGTGGGCGGGGAGAGGCTCCCTTCACACTAACGCGCTGATTTTCAGAGCTCAATTCCAACGCGATTGAAAACCTGCCGTTAAAGGCATATTAAAGGCGAGAGAAGCCATTTAAGTGTCAGCAATGTACAGCCCAGGCAGGGAAACCAAAAACAAGTGATAAGTGTGATACATGTGCACAGAATAAAAGGGCACAGAAACACTGAAAATGACCCCAACAAACTGGAAAAAAACAATAACCAAGCTGGTCAATAGTTGTATCAATGAAAAACATCAACCCCTTCCCCCCCCCCCCCCCGAGTAAGCTTCATAGAACAGATATAAATCGTGGAAGGGTCTATACTCCGTCCCCATACAAGGTGAATGGGCCCACAGTGAAATAGCGCTGCTCAGGGTTTTCCCCACCATCAGACAGGGTTCCTATGGCGTGCACATGTCCCGCAACATCAGGGCAGGCATGTCGGAACGGCAACTGGACAGATGCCGGAGAAGGGAATACAGAGGGCCGCAGGCGGCACATGCTGTGGTACAGCTGGGCCACAGTGAGGACTAGGGCGATGTCTAGGTGGCCCATACGAATGCTGAAACAGCAGAGCAGCCAGACAGCAACTGCTGAAGGCCCAACATGGGCATGAGTGTGTTTCCCAAAGTGTCACAGGGGATAGTACCCAACAGCAACCCCCAAGGGCACGGAACATTGGCAGGCGGGGCTGGGGGGGAGCGTGGACGTCTATGCAGGCACCCCTACCCCAGAACCCGCACCATAGGCAGCCGCCTACCTGCACACTGGATTGCCTGAAACTGCGCACCACCAGCTCCACCAGCAGAAGGGCATGTCCGCATGGTGGCTGAGGGATACTGGTGGTGGAGGGGGCAGTGGCAGCTGCCCAGAGCAGACCGTGGCCTAGCCCTGTGTAGGTGGGTGCCATGCACTGCAGCAGACAGGCCCTGTCTGACCAACAGTCATGGTATCACCAGGGAATGCACCATCTCCGTGATAACATGGTGGTGCAGTGCACAAAACCAGTGCATTCAGAAGCAGAAAGTCACAGGTTCAAGTCCCAGCAGTGGCTTCCACCAACCCAGTCTGCATATTTTACCCACTACTATAACGTGCTAATACACACAGAACCGTTCTTGCAGATGACGTAAACATGCCCAAAACACCTACATTTTACCCTACAGAGCACAGACACCATAAACATGCACATTACCTAGAGCAGAGCCTCCCAAATGCAGTCCTGGAGGGCCAAACACCATTCAGGTTCCATGCTGCCTCTGATAAAGATGCCTGTTCTGCATTTCTATGCGCCACCCCCATGGTATGCAGATGTATCTCATGCATATTCATGAGGGACAGCATGAAAACCCGAACAGTGTTTTGCACCGCAGGAATGGAGTTGGGAATCTCTGCCGTAAAGCAGCAGCCAACAGGGGCAGACACACCCGCACCCACAGGCCCCATTATCCAAAGCCTCCTGGAGAGGCAGGACTTTGGGCTCTGCGTGCATCTCCCAATACTAGCACTTCCATACCTTAGTAAGGCCACCCTAAACCTGGGAATATGGTACACAGCTATCAAAAGGTTGCTATGATTACTGGCAGATAGTAATTCCTAGGTTAAGTACAATTTTCTGAGTGAGCTGCATCATAGCAACCTTTCTGATGTCTGTGGAGTGTGCTACAGGTCGTGTGTCTGACAGTGTTTACCAATCTGGGGGGTGACTCCTACAGTATTGCGTACCATAGCCATGCCTGCACTGTGCCCAGGACTGGTGTGGTGGCCTGGGCTGCCCAACACCTCTATAGTTGCACAATGCTGGCATAGGTGTGGGGAGTGTGTGTCTGTCCATCTAGTGTGTGGTGGCTGTCAACACCCTCCACAGGCCACACTGCTAGCACTGTTGCCAGTATTGGCCTGCCAATGTGCATAATGAGGAGCAAGGTACCGTGGGAATAGCCTGGATAGGGTGGCCTGGCCTGGCTGCATCCGCACAGGGCATAGGGCAATGGCCGGACATTGTAGTGCCTGGTACCACCTGCACGGACAGGGTGGCCATAGCATGTCCTGCTGGGAGGTCACTCTCACCCTGACTGAGCAGTGACCATGGCATGGCTAGGTTCCCCAATAGTGCTATATAGTATTTCTTTTATGTGATATTTATGGGTTTCCTTTTGGGACCCAATCACTGACTTATCTGCTTGGTGTGTATGCTGATATCCCCGTTCTGGGCACATGCATTTCCTCCAGGACCATGCACTATGGACTAGCTGGCGGACTGTCTGCAGCTAGTATGTGTCTTGATGGAACACCGTGCAGCGGCTAGTGGCTGGAGGCTTGCTGCTGGAGAATGTCAGATAATGGTGGGGGGGCAGCTGAGCATTTCCAGACCTGCCGTCTGTCTGCTATTGTGTTATGGATGTGTACTGCTCTGCATTGCCTGCCCTGTAGGGTGTTTGATCCCTAGCTGGACTGGGGTGATGGTCCCCTCTACTGCCACCATTGCAGGGGGGTAGAAAGTGGATCTGTGGGTGGGAGATCCTGTCCCCCACCCTGAGCCCCAGAGGGTGAGTTGGGTGGTGGTATGTAATCTCCCTGGTAACCACAGCAGAATGTGGGTGTGGTGCCGTGCAGTCCTCCTGTAGTCAGCCAGGTGTTTATTAGCAGCTCTAGCCCACTGGTTACTTCACTGCCCATGGAGCCAGAGGTCATGGGTTCACAACCCACAGTGGGGTTCATCGATAGGGCTGTCTTAGGCATTGTCTATTTTTATTATATATTAGTGCTGCCAGCAGAACCACCCTCAGGGTACTGTCACCTTAGGGTGGCTCATAAGGTGCCCTATAGGGCGCCCTATACGTCGCCCTATAGGGCGCCTTATACGTCACCCTATAGGGCGCCTTATAAGGCGCCCTATAAAGCGTCTTATAAGGTGCCTTATATGCTGTGCCTTGGCAGACAGCGCATTTTATAATGTGCCCTATGGAGTGCCTTCTATGGTGCCTTATGTGGCACCTTAGGTTACGCCACTATGAGGGTGTGTTTGGTGGCAGCACTATTACAGTACAACTAAACTTCCTCACAGCTCAATACTTAACCTTTTCCAGGCCAAGCCCCCAACTGTCGGGATCCAAACTTCTGCCTAAATATTCCTATCAAATGGTATATAATACATGACCATGGCAGAGGGACCGTCACTATTGGGACATATTGGATAAGACGGGTACAATTTTCCTGACATATGCAGACATTAACCCAGCTGCAGACTGTGGATTAAAATATTATAATAGGCTTTCAAAGGGTTACACATGACGCCTCAGCCAGCCTTATTCATTAGGCACATTGGGGAATCGAACCCATGACCCTTGTATCATCTGTCTGTGTAGTAACCATTGTGCTACAGCTCTGTTTCTGTATTTGGGTGTCTGCGCGCCTTCTTACGCTTAACGCGCAGTAACGCGCCCTGTAACGATCGTTGCTGCACGGCGCATTATAACGCGCGTTAGCACTAACAATGTACCACCCGTGTCCTTTTTTGGCATTTCTTCCACTAACGTTGCTCCTAACGCGAATCACACTAACGCAGTTTAGTAAACTTACCCCCTAGTCCACATCATGTGGAAAACGCAGCATTTTCATTTAACAGAAAAACGAACCTACATCAAGGTACCAAAAACTTTAGAGATCAAAAGAAATTCCCAAACTCTCCATAACTGCTAATCCACCCCAGCACAGATAGCCAGTAAATTAAAGCACCTTGTGTGTGTCAAGTCAATACTGAATTCTGGTAACCCAGCAGCCCCTGGGTTTTCTTGCCAAGGTGTGACAGGAAGTAGATTGCCAGGCCTTTCTTCAGAGGCAATGGAGAGTAAAGTGACTTGCCCAAGGCCACAAGGAGTGCCAGTAGAAATTAAACCCTGGTCATCAGGCCACTGTTCTAACCACTAGGCTACTCCTCCATATTAAACCACCTTCTCAAGCAAACATTTTTCCAAATGAGCAGGATCCACAAAAATATAACTGTTTCCTTGATAGCATTTACAGGGAAATTTTAATAAAAAACCTTCAGCCAAAATCCCAAGGTAGGAATCTTCAAATCCAGTCCAGGAGGTCACCAAACCATTCGGGTTTTCAAGCTGTCCCTAATGAATATGCATAAGATAAATTTGAATACAATGGGGGCAGTGCATGCAAATATATCTCATGCATATTCATTAGGGACAGGCTGAAAACCTGAATGGTTTGGTGCCCTCCAGAACTGGAGTTGAAGACCCTCACCCTAAGGGGTATGTTTACTAAGCCAGGCTAAGTTAACCTGTGCTATTTGCAACTAGGTCCCATTTTATTTAATGGGGTTCAGTTGAAACTAGCACGGGTTAACGGTTAGCCTGGCTTAGTAAACATACCCCTAAATCTCAGCTGCAGGAAAGCTTTTCTCTGATACTGTCTAGCTCATGCTACATCTGGGAAGGGCTGTATTTTGTACCAACAAATAAAGCATCTTTTTTCTTAAAATAAGATTTAAATATTAGTAATTTATCAAACATGAGCAGCAAGAACACCTGGACCGGATGGCATACATCCCAGGGTGCTGAAAAAATGGAAATATGAGATTGCAGAATTACTATTCATAAATCTGTCACCTATTGTTAAAATCATCTTTAATACCTGAAGATTGGAGAGTGGCCACTGAAATACCAATTTTTGAAAAGGGTGATCTGGGAAAATACAGACCAGTGAACCTGACATCAGTACCAGTCAAGCTGGTAGAAACCATTATAAAAAAATATTACTGAAGATTAGTCATGATTTAATGGCAGAAAGGCAATAGATTTAGCCAAGGAAAGTCTTGTCTCACTAATCTATATTTTTTTGAAAGTATGAGTAAACAGATAGATAAAGGTGAGTCAGTTGATGTAGTATATCTGGATTTTCAGAAAGCCTTTGACGAAGTTCCTCATGAGAGACTCCTGGGGAAATAAAGAAGTCATGGGATAGAAGACAATGTACTACTGTGGATCAGGAACTGGTTAAAAGACAGAAAACAGAGAGTAGGGCTAAATGGCCAATTTTCTCAATGGAGAAAGGTGAATAGAGGAGTATCCCAAGGATCTGTGCTAGGCCCACTTCTTTTTAACATATTTATAAATGATCTGGAAAAGAGAATAATGAGTGAGGTGATCAGATTTGCAGATGAGTCAAAATTATTCAAAGTTGTTAAAACACAAGAGATTTGTGAAAAATTGCAGGAGGACCTTGAAAAATTGAGAGACTGGGAATGCAAATGGCAGATGAAATTTAATGTGGACAAGTGCAAAGTTATGCACTTAGGAAAGAACAACCCAAACTACGGTTACACAATGCAAAGTTCCAGATTAGGAACCACCACCCAGGAAAAGAATCTGGGCATCATCAAAGATATTACATTGAAACCATCTGTCCAGTGTATAATCGTGGCCAAGAAAGCAAATGGAATACTAGGAATCATAAAGAAAGGAATGGAAAACAAACAATATTATAATGTCTCTCTATCACTCCATGGTGCAACCACATCTTAAATATTTTGAGCAATTCTGGTCACCATATTTATTTATTTACATTCTCTTATATACTGCGCTATTCTGCATCAGTGCGGTTTACATTGAACAAACTGAAATTACATTGAACAGGGCATTATAACTTGGAGATAACTATTTTACAGGGAACATGGGATATGGAGGGTTAAGTGGCTTGCCCAAGACCACAAGGAGCACCTGTGGGACTAGAAACCCCAGTCCTTCCAGCCCAAGGTTGCTGTCCTCTAGTGGGATTTGAACCCCTGACCTTCTGGCCTGAAGTACCTTGCCCCAACCACTAGGCCACTCCTCCACTCCATATCTTAAAAGTGTATAGCAGAATTCGAAAAGGAACAGAGAAGAGTGACCAAAATGGTAAAGGGGATAGAAGGATATCCCTATGACGAAAGGTTTAGTTTAGTTTCAAATCTTTTTTATTGATTTTGTACATATTGATATACACTGATATACACTCTCATATCCTCATCCATCAACAACAACAGCAGCAGCCTGTTATAACACTGCAATCCCCGTTCCCCAAACATAACTCCATATGAAACATTAAGCATTACGATTGCTAAACAGTTATAATAGAAGTAAAAGTACAATAAAATAGAATAGAGCAGAAGCCTCCCCTCCCAACTCCCTACACATGCCAGCTTCCATCCCCACTCTTCTGAATTAGCATCCCTATCTAAGAATCCCTTTACTCAACTCTACCCCCATCCCACCCTACCACCCTACCCATCCCGCCCTGACCTATCTCCTCTTTGCAAGCACCTACCCCCGGGAGAAATCACCCCCCCCCCCCTTAGAAAATATGAGAAGGGTGTGGAGGGACAAAGGACACTTCATATATTCAACATTGCACTTCTTTCCTTCGGAGTCAAAGTATCCATAACTGGCATCCAAAGCTCTATGAAAACCTCCCAATGCTTCCCCCCAAGTTGCTTTGCTGCTAACCTCTCCATGTGCATTAGATCTGACATCGCCTGCTCCCACCATCCCACACCCGGGGGCCCCACCACCATCCATTGCCCTAACAGAGCCTTCTTGACTATTAAGAAACCTTTCAAGAAATAACTTTTGTTGGAAGACAACCCAATATCCCTCCATCTCCCAGCTGTGAAAAAGACAGGTTTGCACCGATTGACCCACCTGTATCCCCAATATTCCAGCCACCCTGGCACATACTCCTTTCCAGACGTTTTGTACTGCCGGGCAGCGCCAAACTTTATGTGCTAGTGCCCCCACCGCTATCCCACACCATCTACACTTGTCATCCCTCTTTAAACCTGTTTTATATGCCCACTTATCATGTGTGTATGCTCTCCATAGGAATTTATATTGAAGTTCCTGCAGGTAGACCCACTTCACACCTGAGACAATCTTCAAAAAAGCGCTTTACAATAGCCCTGGAGTAACCCCCTCTATACCATCCCTAGTCCATCTCTCCACCAGTAAGGCCAGATATTTATGGTCCCCTATTGGTCGTACGAGATTGCTATATTCCCCTACTCGAGCACCACAAAGAGGTGTCTCGGACCCTGATTCCCAACTAAATCAGGAGAGGAGCCTGCCTCAATATATTACTGATATAGGGATAGGTTTACTAAACTGTGTTAGTGCAATTCGCCTTAGGAGCCGCGTTAGTGGAAGGAAAGCCAAAAAAGGACATGGGCGGGACATCGTATCTGATAACGTGCGGTTGCGCGCAGTATTACGAGCGGCGCAGCAACGATCGTTACAGCGCGCGCAAGCGTAAGATAGCGCGCAGACAACCAAAATCAGAAACAAAGCTGTAGCACAATGGTTACCACACAGACTGATGGTACAAGAGTCATGGGTTCAAATCCCCAGTGTGCCTAATGAGCAAGGCTGGCTGAGGCATCCTGTGTAACCCTTTGAAAGCCGACTATAATATTTTAATCCGCAGTCTGCAGGCGGGTTACAGTTTGCATATGTCAGGAGAAGTGTACCCTTCCTATGAAATATGTGCCAACAGTGACGTTCGCTCTGACATGGTACTATATATTATGTAGTATATATTATATATTATATACCTGTCGACAGGAATATGTAGGTGCTCCCTATAAGGCGAAGTGTAAGGCTCGCCCTATAGGGAGCACCTAAATAGTCCTTTCAAATGGCATATAATGCATATAATATAGGGCGAAGTGTAATGTGCGCCCCATAGGGCGCGGCGTAAGGCGCACCCTATTGGGCGCCGCGTAAATCGCACCCTATAGGGCGCCCCTTGAGCTACCCTAAGGTGACAGTACCCTGAGAGTGGTTGTGCTGGCAGCACTAATATACAGTAAACATAGACAATGCCTAAGACAGCCCTATCAATGAACCCCACTGTGGGTTGTGAACCTATGACCACTGGCTCCGTGGGCAGTGAAGTAATCAGTGGGCCAGAGCTGCTAATAAACACATGGCTGGCTACAGGAGGACTGCACAGCTCCACACCCACATTCAGCTGTGGTTACTACGGAGATTACATACCACCACCCAACGCACCCTCTAGGGCTCAGGGACAGGATCTCCCACCCACAAATCCACCTTTAACCCCCTGCAATGGTGGCAGTAGAGAAGACCATCACCCTACAGGGCAGGCAATACAGAGCAGTACACACCCGTACAGCATGAGCAGACAGACAGACAGCAGGTCTGGAAATGCTCAGCTGCCCCCCACCATTATCTGACATGTTCCAGCAAGACACATACCAGCTGCAGACAGTCCGCCAGCTAGTCCATAGTGCATGGTCCTGGAGAAGATGCATGTACCCAGAACAGGGATATCAGCATACACACCAAGCAGATAAGTCAGTGAGTGGGCCCCCAAAAGGAAACCCATAGATATCACATAAGAGACATGCTATATAGCACTATGGTGGAACCTAGCCATGCCATGGTCACTGCTTAGTCAGGGTGAGAGTGACCTCCCAGCAGGACATGCTATGGCCACCCTGTCCGTGCAGGTGGTACCAGGCACTACAATGTCAGGCCATTGCCCTATGCCCTGTGCAGATGCGGACGGGCCAGGCCACCCTATCCACGCTATTCCCACGGTACCTTGCTCCTCATTATGCACATCGGTAAGCCAATACTGGCAACAGTGCTAGCAGTGTGGGCTGTGGAGGGTGTTGGAAGCCACCACACACTGGATGGACAGACACACACTCCCCACACCTATGCCAGCATTGTGCAACTATAGAGGTGTTGGGCAGCCCAGGCCACCACACCAGTCCTGGGCACAGTGCAGGCATGGCTATGGTATGCAATACTGTAGGAGTCACTCCCCAGATTGGTAAACACTGTCAGACACAAGACCTGTAGCACACTCCACAGACATCAGAAAGGTTGCTATGATGCAGCTCACTCCGAAAATTGTACGTAACCTAGGAATTGCTATCTGCCAGTAATCATAGCGACCTTTTGATAGATGTGTACCATATTCCCAGGTTTAGGGTGGCATTACTAAGGTATACAAGTGCTAGTATTGGGAGATGCATGCAGAGCCCAAGGTCCTGCCTCTCCAGGAGGCTTTGGATAATGGGGCCTGTGGGTGCGGGTGTGTCTGCCCCTGTTGGCTGCTGCTTTACGGCAGAGGTTCCCAACTCCATTCCTGCGGTGCAAAACACTGTTCGGGTTTTCATGCTGTCCCTCATGACTATGCATGAGATACATCTGCATACCATGGGGGTGGCGCATAGAAATGCAGCACAGGCATCTTTATCAGAGGCAGCATGGAACCTGAATGGTGTTTGGCCCTCCAGGACTGCATTTGGGAGGCTCTGCTCTAGGTAATGTGCATGTTTATGGTGTCTGTGCCCTGTAGGGTAAAATGTAGGTGTTTTGAGCGTGTTTACATCATCTGCAAGACTGGTTCTGTCTGTATTAGCCCGTTATAGTAGTGGGTAAAATATGAGGACTGGTTTGGCGAACACCACAGCTGGGCCTTGAATCTGTGACCCTCTGCTTCTGAATACACTGGTTCTGTGCACTGCACCACCATGTTCTCACAGAGATGGTCTGTTCCCTGGTGGTACCATGACTGTTGGTCAGCCAGAGCCTGTCTGTTGGAGCGCACTGCACCCACGTGAGGGGGGCTAGGCCACGGTCTGCTCTGGGCAGCTGCCACTGCCCCCTCCACCACCAGTATCCCTCAGCCACCATGCTGACATGCCCTTCTGCTGGTGGAGCTGGTGGTGTGCAGTCTCAGGCCATCCAGTGTGCAGGTATGCGGCTGCCTATGGTGCGCGTTCTGGTGTGGGGGTGCCCGCATAGCTGCCCACGCTTTCCCCCAGCACCGCCTGCCACTGTTCCGTGCCATTGGGGGTACCTGCTGGGTACTATTCCCTGTGACACTGTGGGAAGCACAACTTGCACATGTTGGGCCCTCAGCAGTTGCTGTCTGGCTGATCTACTGTTTCAGCATTCCTATGGGCCAGCTAGGCATCACCCTAGTCCCCACTGTGGCCCAGCTGCAGCCCTCTGTATCCCCTTCTCCAGTATCTGACCGGTTGCCCGTTCCGACATGCCCGCCCTGATGTTGCGGGACATGTGCACACCATAGGAACTCTGTCTGATGGTGGGGAGGTCCCTGGGCAGTGCTATTTCACTGTGGGCGCATGCACCTTGTATGGGGACGGGGTATGGACCCTTCCGCGGTTTATACATACATAACTAAAATAGGGGAATACATAAATATCTGTTCAATGGAGTTTACTCGGGGGGGGGGTTGATGTTTCTCATTGATACCACTATTGGCCAGCTTGGTTGCTGCTTTTTTCCAGTTTGTTGGGGTCATTTTCAGTGTTTCTGTGCCCTTTTGTTCTGTGCACATGTATCACACTTATCACCTTTTTTTTGTTTCCCTGCCTAGGCTGTACATTGCTGACATTTAAATGGTTTCTCTCCCCTTTAATATGCCTTTAACGGCAGGTTTTCATTCGCGTTGGAATTCAGCTCTGAAAATCAGCGCGTTAGCCTCTCCCCGCCCACTCTCCGCCCATGGACCCCTTCTCTCCGCCCTCTCTCCGCCTTCTGCGTTATTTTACCGTGCCGATCGTTAATGTGCTACAGCGCGCGGTATCACGCGCTAACGATCGTTAACGTCGTACAATGCGCGTTATTCCCATTTACCGAGGTTTAGTAAACATACCCCATAGTGTCATATCTGCAAGTAACAATAAAATTCCTGCTTATTTCGGTGATATTGTGCACTTAGATTTTGAAAGCTCTCTAATCCCTCTCCTCCCTCTCTACACATGTCTTCAATGCAAACTATATCTTTCTGGGCCCATCCCTGCAGAACCATAGACGATATCCCAGGGGGAAAATCCGGGTTCCCCACCAAGGGAAGCAATTGAGAATACCTCCAGTTCCACATATAACGTGCACATAGGACACGCCATGCTGCTCTCAGCGCTCCTACATACCCCCCCCCCCCCCCTCCCCAAGCAAATCTGCCAGGAGGCCTCAGTATACAGAATGCAAAATGTATAAACAATGATATGGGGCAAATAACCAGTTCAGCTGTTGTACCGGAGCGCATCCCCCTTCCACCATCAAGAGCCCTGATATGTGTCGCACCATATATCTAAGATTGTAGTTACGCAGTGAGGGAAGTTCCAGTCCCCCCTCCTCCCAGTGCCTCATCAAGGCCCGCAGGGGAATACGGATACACCTACTCTTCCACAAAAAACTACTAAGGTTCCTTTCAAGACACTTCCAATCTTTAGCTAACACCCAGATGGGCAGCAGGCAGAGCACATAAAGCTATCTTGGGAATTCCACCATCATCGTGAACAACGCTATCCACCCCCACAAAGAAAGTGGCAAAGCAATCCATCTCTGGAAAGTCGCCCGCATTCCAGGTATGTTACATTCATATAGAAACATAGAAATATGATGACAGAAAAAGACCACATGGCCTATCTAGTCTGGCCTTCCATATCAACAACTACAACAGTCCCCTTTTTTTCCTTTAGAGATCCTCTGTGTTTGTCCCATGCTTTTTTTAATTCAGTTACTGTCCTCATCTCTACCACCTCCACTGGGAGACTATTCCATGGATCCACCACACTTTCCGAAAAGAAATATTTCTGCATATCACTCCTAAATCTATCCCCCTTCATCCTCATCCCATGTACCCTCGTAGCAGAACTTGCTTTCGATTGAAAAAGGCTCTCCCCCTGAACATTTATGCCACGGAGGTAGTTAAACATCTCAATCATATCACTTCTATCCCACCTTTCCTCTAAGGTGTAAGTCTGTCCTCATATGCTTTATAATGAAGACCACTAACCATTTTAGTAGCCACCCTCTACACCGACTCCATCCTGTTCACATCCTTTTGAAGGTGCGGGCTCCAGAATTGCACTAATGAGGTTGCACCAAAGACTTATACAGAGGCACTATCACCTCCTTTTTTCTACTAGCCATTCCTCTCTGTATGCACCCAAGCATCCTTCTAGCTTTTGCTGTCGCCTTTTCTACCTGTTTAGCTAATTTAAAATCATCAGACACAACCATGCCTAGGTCCCACTCTTCTTTATTGGACAAAAGTACGTCACCCCCTATACTATATTGCTCCCTTGGATTGCTGCAGCCCAAATGCATGACCTTACATTTTTTAACATTAAATACCAGCTTCCAAAAGATAGACCATTCTTCAAGCTTAACTAGATCCCTCCTCATGTTATCTACACCTTCCTCGGTGTCTACTCTATTGCAGATTTTGGTATCATCAACAAAGAGGCAAACCTTACCCGACAGCCCTTCCACTATATATAGAAGGAGGAGTGGCCTAGTGGTTGGGGCAAGGTACTTCAAGCCAGAAGGTCAGGGGTTCAAATCCCACTAGAGGACAGCAACCTTGGGCCAGAAGGACTGGGGCTTCTAGTCCCACATGTGCTCTTTGCAGTCTTGGGCAAGCCACCTAACCCTCCATAGCCCATGTTCCCTATAAAATAGTTATCTCCAAGTTACAATGCCCTGTTCAATGTAAACCACACTGATGCAGAATAGCACAGTATATAAGAGAAAGTAAATAAATAAATATCACTAACAAAGATGTTAAAAAGAATCAGACCAAGGACAGATCACTGGGGCACACCACAGGTAGCATCCTTCTCCTCAGAGTGAGCTCCATTTACTTGTACTCTTTGTCACCTCCCACCCAACCAATTTCTAACCCAAGCAGTAACTTTAGGGTCCATCCCTAGGGTGCTCAGTTTGTTTATAAGTCGCCTGTGAGGAACAGTGTCAAATGCTTTACTGAAATCTAAATACACCACATCTAGGGCTCTCCCTCGGTCCAACTCCCTGGTCACCCAGTCAAAGAAATCAATCAGATTTGTCTGACAAGACCTGCCGCTGGTGAATCCATGCTGCTTCGGATCCTGTAATCCGCTGGACTCCAGAACCCTCACTATTTTCTCTTTCAGCAGCGTTTCCAATAATTTACTCACCACCGAAGTTAAACTAACCAGCCTATAGTTTTCAACCACATCCTTACTTCCGCTTTTGTGTAAAGGCACCACATGAGCCTCTCTCCAGTCCTTTGGCACCACTCCCGACTCCAATGAGGCATTGAAAAGGTCAGTCAGTGGAGCTGCTAGAACATCCCCAATTTCCCCCAGTATTCTAGGGTGTATCCCAGCCGGTCCCATCGCTTTGTCTACTTTAAGTTGAGCTAGTTTCTCACGAACACAGTCTTCTGGAAATTGTTCAAGATGTCCCTCGTTTCTGTTCCTGTTTGTGGGTGTTTTCTGAGGTCCTGCTCCTGGTTCTTCATCTGTGAACACAGAACAGAAATATTTGTTAAGCAATTCCGCTTTATCCTCATCAGCTTCTACATATTCCTCCCCTTCATCCTTGAGTCTGACAATACCACTTTTGCCCTTCCTCTTCTCACTAACATTTCTGAAAAATGCCTTATCCCCCCCATTTTATTGCATTGGCTATTTCCTCCTCTTTTTGGATCTTTGCTTTCCTGACTACTTTGCTAGCTTCTCTAAGTTTTTCCAAATATAGATGCTTGTCTTCCTCTCTCTGTGATCTCTTGTATTTCATGAAGGCCTCCCTCTTTTTCTTCACTTTTTCAGCTACTTCTTTTTAAAGCCATAGCAGTCTCCTTTTACTTTTACTTTTATTTACCATTTTAACAAAAAGGTTGGTTGCCCTTAAAATATTCCCTTTCAATTTTGCCCACTGTTTTTCTACATCCCCCAGCTGTTCCCATCCTGCTAACGACTCCCTGAGGTATTGACCCATCTTGACAAAGTTAGTCTTCCTAAAGTCTAAGACCCTCACCTTTGAATGGATTCTAACAGCCCTAGTCCTAATACTGAACCACACCATCTGGTGATCACTGGATGCAAAATGATCTCCCACTATAACATCAGAAACACTTTCACCATTTATAAGCACCAAGTCCAGTATGGCCCCTTCACATGTGGAGTCTGTTACCAATTGCTTGAATAGTTCTCCATGTAGAGAATCCAGGATCTCTTTACTTCTAGATGATACTGCAGCAGGAATGTGCCAATCAACATATGGCATATTGAAATCTCCTATCAGTAGCACTTCCCCTTTCCTAGCAATGCTGCGTATGTCTTCAATTAACTCTCTGTCCACCTCTTCCTCTTGTGAGGGAGGTCTGTATATCACGCCAATGCAAATAGATTTCTCTTTCCCTCTTTCTAGTTTAACCCACAATGCCTCCTCTCTCCCTTTTAAGCTATGTAATTTCAAAGCGTTAATAGTATTTTTTACATATAGTGCCACTCCTCCTCCCCTTCTTCCTACCCTGTCTTTTCTGAATAAAGTATAGCCAGGTATAGTTACATCCCAGTCATGGTTTTCTGTGAACCATGTTTCTGTAACTGCCAATAAATCCAAGTTGGCCACTCCCACCAAAGCTTCAGCATCAGGGATCTTATTTCCCATGCTACGGGCATTTATACACACTGTTTTCCATATTTTACCCCTGTTACCCATTTCCATAAAGATATTTAATGTATCACTTACCTGGGGGCTTTCTTCACCCATCCCCAATGAATCTAGTTTAAAGCCTTCCTAGCCCCCCCATAGCCCATTATCAGTCCTACCCCCCCCCATAGCCCATTACCAGACAGCCCCCATCAGCCCACAGCCCATTACCAGTCCTAACCCCCCCCCCACAGCCCACAGCCCATTACCAGTCCTAACCCCATCAGCCCACCTCCAGTCATAACCCCCCCAGCCCATTTCCAGTCCTAGCCCCCCCATAGCACATTACCAGTACTAACCCCCCCCCCCCCATCAACCCACAGCCCACATCAAGTCAAGTCCTAACCCCCTCTATAGCCCATTACCAGTCCTAACCACCCCCCCCCCCATCGGTTCAAGGAACATTTTAAAAAAAAAAAAGCTGGCTGCTACCGCTGCCGCCGCGGCAGCAGCAGAATGGAGTGTCCCACGGGGCCCCCTCTGCCCGGCTAAGTCCCTCCCTCCCTCTGCGACGGCTGAGCCCCTCTGTGCCAGCTTTCAGATACGCGAAGGGAGAGTGTCTCCCTCGCGTCTCTGTTAAGCCTGCAGGAGCTGATGGGAAATTTCCCATCTGCCCCTGCAGGCTTAACAGAGACGCGAGGGAGACACTCTCCCTTCGCGTATCTGAAAGCCGGCACAGAGGGGCTCAGCCATCGCAGAGGGAGAGCTCAGCCGGGCAGAGGGGGCCCCGCGGGACACTCCATTCTGCTGCGGCGGCAGCGGCAGCGGTAGCAGCCAGCTTTTTTTTTTTTAACTTAATTTTGAAAAAAAGCAGAATATTCTTTGCGCGGGGCACCCTGAAACGCGGGGCCCTGTGCAAAAAACATTCTTGCTCAATGGACGGGCCAGCCCTGACCCTTGGAACACCATCCCATGGTCTAGGAAACCAAAACGCTCTCGATGACACCATTCACGCAGCCATGCATTCATCTCCAGGATGCGAGCCTCTCTGCCTTGGCCTTTACCCTGAACAGGGATGATTGAAGAGAACACCACCTGTGCACCTGTTTCACCCTCTGTCCCAGAGCCATGAAGTCACTTTTGATACGCTCAGAGGGATACCTGGCAGTATCATTTGTTCCAACATGGATTAGCAACATTGGGTAATAGTCAGTGGGCTTGATGAGTCTCGGCAAACTCTCCGTAACATCCTGGATTTTGGCAACAGGCAGACAGCATACCTCTCTGGACATCAAGTCTGGTCAGCAGATGGACGCCTCAGTACCCCTCAGAAGAGAGTCACCAACGACCACTACCCTTCGCTTCCTTGTGGTCTCTTAGGGACGTCCGGTAATTGAATACCCAAATAGCGGATCGTACTCGTTGCCCATGTCAAAGGAAAAGCTCCCTCCCACACCTTCCTTACCCTCCCGCCCACATCTAATTCCAGTGACTTGACATTATTAATTTTAAGCCCCAAAAACCTACCAAACTGGGTAATTAACTGGAGCACCCACAGCAACGACGCCTGCGGCTCTCTCAAGCAAAGAAGCATATCATCTGCGAATGCACTTAGTTTCAACTCCTCCGTCCCCATCTTCACACCCACTACCCGGGCCTCGCTCTGAATTGCCCGCAGAAGGGGTTCCAAAGAGAGTACAAATCAGAGAGGTGACAGGGGGCAGCCCTGCCTCGTACCCCATTCCAACGTGAAAGGGTCAGGGAAAACACCATTCTCACCCACCTTTGCTTGCGGGGCTGTATATAGAATCTGAACACATTGCAAAAAGGTGCCCATAAAGCCAAAACCTCGCAATGCCTTCCACAGATATGACCAAGCCACTCTGTCAAACATTTTTTCAGCGTCTAAACTTACCAGGAGTAGCGGGACCTCCTCCCTTATACAGTACTCCATCCCCAAAATCAACTTCACGATATTACTAGTGGCATCCCTTCCATGGACAAAACCCACCTGTCATGAGCCGATCAGAGAGGGCAGTATGGGATTTAACCTATTTGCCAGGATCGAAGCCAAAAGTTTTATATCAAACTTTATCAATGATATAGGCCTATAGGACACAGGATCCTGTGGGTCCTTCCCCTCCTTCGGTATCACGGTAATATCCGCACATCTCATATCTCTAGGGAGGCACCTATCCTGTAATACTATTCCATACATCGCTAACAGTGTAGGAGCAAGTCTGGTTTCAAGTATCTTATAATACTCTGACCCAAAACCATCAGGGCCTGGAGTCTTGTGAAGCTTGCTAAGTCGAATCACTTTCTGTATCTCCCCACTCGAAACGGGACCATTAAGCACCCGCAAATCCTCCTCTCTTAATCTAGGTAGATCTAAGGCATCCAAAAGCTCCTGACCCATCCCATAGTCTCTCTCCTCTTCTGCATATAGCTTAGTATAAAAGGCCCAAAAAATATCCGCTATCTGGCGTGGCTGGTTTTGTAGTACACCTCCCTCGTCCTTAAGAACCGGGACAAAACGCGTACCCCTTGGGTCTCTGACAACTTGAGCCAACAACCTCCCTGACCTATTGCCATATTTATAAAGTTGATGTTTATAGTATTGCAGTGACATAATGGCTCGCCTCTGAAGCAAATCATTGAGGGTCGCCTGTACTCTTAAGATACTCCTGCTGGATGTTCCTATCCCGAGTCCTACTATGTCTCCTCTGCAATGATTGCAAGGTGCGCTCCAGCACCAGGAGACTGTGGTCCAGATGTTTGTGCCCCTGGATAGTGTAAGCAGTGATAGCACCCCTAATTACTGCTTAACTAGCCTCCCAAAATAAGAGAGGCGTACATTGGGGGGGTGTTGTTAAACAGAGTATACTCATCCCACTGCTTCTCAAGAAACACTCTAAAGTCCTTATCTTCCCATAAATATGTGGGAAACCGCCAACCAGTTTTCAACATGCCCCGGGCATCCCAAACCACCCAGACCATCCCATGATCCGACACCACCACTGGTTCAATCCCTGCTTGGGAGATCTGTGTGAATCCTCTTTCACTCACCAGAATATAATCAATGCGGGACCAGGTCAGATGAGCCCTAGATTGATGAGTGTATTCATGTGACCCAGGGTATAGAGCCCGCCACACATCCACCATACCACCCATCCTACATAGATATCCAATCCCTTTTTTGGACCAGACCCCTATATCACATTCCCCTGACTTATCCAATCTCGGATCATGTGGGCAATTAAAATTCCCTGCTATGATCAGCTTTTTTTCCCCTGCTCTCGTAATGAACTTCAGCAGAGTTTGAAAAAAAACATGATCATACACATTTGGAGCATATATGTTACCTATCCAGAGTTCCTCTGTGTACAGTTTTGCTTGAGGAAAGATAAATCTCCCATTAGGGTCAGCATCACTCTTAGTCACCTCTATTGGCAAGCCCTTTTTTATAAGCACCGCCACCCCAGCTTTCCTAGTCCCTGAAAATGCCCCATACATTTTCATTACCCAATCCCTAGCTAATTTATCATGCTCTACAGTGCTCAGGCGGGTCTCCTGCAGCAAAGCAATCTGTGTTCCCTTCCTCTTAAGAGCTTGAAGTATTTTGGTATGCTTAATTGGTGTTCCAATCCCCCCCCCCCCCCCCACGTTCCAAGAAACAATTTTTACATTATACATCACACTTTACCAAAGGGTCTATTCTATGTATGTTGATCATCTCACCATTCTCCAGGAACCACCCAGCCTCGGCCCCAGAGCCATGTTCAAATTTCCTAAGAGAAATGTAGTTATTCTGATACTGCCAGCTCCCTTTTTTACAAACTTCCTCCCTCCCCCACTTCCCCCTTCCCCCTTCCCCCTCCCCCTCCCCTCCCTCCCATCCTGCATACCCCATCTCCCATGTCCTCCCCCCACCCCCACAACAAACCATACAACTCAACACGCAAACAAATCCCCAAATAGACAACCAAACACCCTCACCCAACCCTCCCACATGAATCCCCCCCCCCCTCCCCCCCAGCCCCAAATAGTCCATCTTGCCATGGCAAGTACCCCCAAGAATGGGGTAGACCACCAGTCCACACTTCCAGGCCACCCCCCTATGATAAAAGAAGGGGGGAGGCTGGCCTGAAGGGCCCACCACAGCCGATCCCTCAAACGTGGATCAACCACCTGTCATAGACCACAAACATAAGATGGTTTCCACATTCAGAAGGCGCTAGAGGTCTCTTGTCATCCAATATAATTTACAGATGCTCCTCTGACTCATTGTTTGTCCTTGTCCTGTGTCCTCTCTTGTTGCAGAGTGGCTATAAATTTCTTTGCGGCAGATGCTTGCTCAAAAGCATGCCCTTTTGATAGATCCTTAGAGTAGCAGGATAACTCATTGTGAAGCGTATGTCGCTCTTTGCCAGCTCACTACACATAGGCGAGAATTCCTTCCTTTTTGCCATGAGGGCCACGGAGTAGTCCTGAAACATTAGGATAGATTTATTATCCAGCCGTAAGTCTCGGTGTTTCCGGTAAGCCTGTAGAAGCACTGCTTTATGTTGAAAGTTTAAGATCCGGGCTAGCACCTGTCTTGGCCGCTCTCTACCTTCCATCCTCAGGCCAAGCCTATGCGCCCTTTCCACTCTAATCTTTCCTTGTATATCTGTTAGGCCCAGTTCTTTCGGTAGCCATACCTCGAAGAGACCTGGTAACTGTTGCTCTGTCCATGTCCTGGCACTCCCACCAGGCGCAAGTTGTTCCTTTGAGATCTATTCTCAAGGTCATCCACCTTTATCATAAGCGCATCAATCTGCTTCTGGTGTTTCTGAGTCTCCCATTCCAATAGCAGCTCACTGTCTTCCAACGTTGTTACCCATTGCTCAACTTCCTCCACTCTACGTGTTATTTCGTCAAAAGTCTCTCCAATCTCCTCTAGTTTCTTCATTACGGTGTCAAATTTATGCTCCAGCAGCTTGACTACCTCCTGCGCCGTTTCTTCCGAACCAGAATCCACACTCTCCTTCCCCGGGGATTCCGGCGTGCTGCAGGCTCAAGGTGCGGTCGCCATCTTGGCCTCCCGAGTTGCATGCGCTTTCTCTTTTTTTGCCGCCGAACTCATTGCCACTTCTCAGCCTCAAGCCCACCACTCCAAGACTCACTCCGGATCAGCCATGGCTGCCTGCACCCCCTAGATTTATGAGTTTTCTATAAGATTTATATGTTAAATCAGCGGGGCGGCCCAGGAGCACAACGAGGAACCTCCTCACTCGCTCATGTGCTCACGTGATCTCGAGGAAAGGTTTAAAAGGTTAGGGCTCTTCAACATGGAAAAGAGACAGCTGAGGGGAGATACGATAGCGGTCTATAAATTAATTAATGGAGTGGAATGTGTACTGTAAATGTAGATCAGTTGTTTACTTCTTCAAAAGTATAAAGATAAGGGGACATGCAATGAATCTACAGTGTAGCACATTTAAGATTAATCAGAAAAAATATTTTTTTCATTCAATGCGTAATCAAACTCTGGAATTTGTTACCAGAGAATATAGTAAAGGCTGTTAGGCTGGATTTAAAAGAGGTTTGGATGAGTTCCCAGAGGAAAAGTCCATAAACCATTATTAAAGAGGACCAGGCAAATTCATTGCTTACCTATGGGACAAGCAGCATGGAATCTGTATACCTTTTGCAAACCTGATAGGTTAGAAACAGGATACTGGGCTTGATGAACCCTTAGGGGTATGTTTACTAAACCATCTTAATGTTACTGGCGCTAGTTGCAGCGATAATGTGAAGAATGCCATGTAAGGAGTGGGCGTTCCGGTCCTAAGGTAGCAAGAGTCTGTATTGCGAGATAGTGGACGCCGTGGCATGTTAACGCGCGTTAACCCTAAGTACATGCCAGCGGAGTGTTAGAAGCTATAAAGATGTAGCCCACTGGTTACTGCAATGACAGTGGAGGCAGAGGTCATGGGCTTGATCCTGTAGTGGTGTAATCTAAAAAGGCTGTCTGAGGCATTTTCTTTTAACTTAAATCATTGCTGCCAGCAAAAACACCCTCACAGTGCCATAACCTAAGGTGCCTCATAAGGCGTCCTATAAGGTGTCCCATAGGTCACATTATAAAATGCCCTGTCTGCCAAGGCACCCTATAATGTGCCCAATAGGCGCTGTGTAGGGTGCCTTATAAGGCACTTTACAGGGCACCTATGAGGCACCTTAGGCTATAGCACTGTGAGGGTGTTTCTATTGGCAGCACTGTTTGAAATAAAAATGAAAAGCCTCAGACAGCATTCTTAAATAACACCACTGTGGGATCAAACCCATGACCTCTGCCTCTACAATCATTGAAGTAATCAGTGGGCTACATCTCTATAGTGTCTAACACACTGCTGGCTGGCTACAGAAAGACTGCAGGTCACCACACAAACTGTCTGCTGTGGTTACGATAGGGTAAACCCACCCATACCCATGATGCACTGCACATGCAGATCAGCAGCCTACATCTGCTCACAAGATGGGGTATGCGCCTCTATAGCACCCCGGCCTGGTAGGGGGAACTGACCATGTGTGTTACTGGCACAGAGTAGCTACAGACTGTGACATCGTGCGGTTCCTGTGCTCATCCTGAGGGTGAAGTGGGGCGCCCAGCATCAGGTCCGCAGCACATGGCATGGCTGAGACAGGCTGTGCTGCAGGTCCCCATTAGTGCCAATGTGTGATGGGTAGTCCCTGCAGATACACCTGTGTCCATCTGTATTTCCCAGTCATGTCTAGGCCTTGTGGACTATGATGCACCCAGACTAGTGCATATCCTGTGTGGGTGCCATGGTCACATGCTACAAGTGAAGGGTGGTGTTCAGACCCCAAAGCAGATTATGTAGCACCACCCAACCCGCCCCCGTGAGTCAGGGTGGGGGACAGGATCTCCCACTACAGATCCACATTCTACATCTCTGCAATGGTGGCAGTAGAGAGGAATGGGCACCCTACAGGGAGGTCAATGCAGATCTGTACGCATCACATAGGGCAGTAGGCCTGGAAAAAGCTCAGCTGCGCCCCCCCCCCCCTAATCTGACATTCACCAGCAGAGGGCACAGTCAGTCTCCACCCTGCAAGATGTTCCAGCCATACACATGCTAACTGCAGACAATCCACTAGCTGGTACCTAGTGCATGTTCATGGAGGAACCGTGTGCACCCAAAAATGGGATGTGAGCACACACACCAAGCAGGTATGTCAGTGATTGGGCCCCAGAAAAGGGAACCCAGAGATATCACATGAAAAAAATGCTACATAGCACTATGGGGTAACCTAGCCATGCCGTGGTCACTGCTCAGTCAGGGTTAGAGTGACCTCCCAGCATGACATGCTGTGGTCACCCTGTCCGTGCAGGTGGTGGCCGTGCACTGCAATGTCCCAGCCATTGCCCTATGCCCTGTGCAGATGCTACCTACCCAGGCCGCCCTGTCCGGGCCATACCCACAGTACCTTGCTCCTCATTATGCACATTGGGAGGCTAACACTGGAAACAGTGCAAACATTGTGGGCTCAGTAAGGTGTAGGCAGCCACATAACACTGGTTAGACATACGCACACTACCACACCTATTTCAGCATTGTGCAAATATGGAGGTGGTTGGCAGCCCTGGCCGCCACACCAGTCCCCAGTCCTGGGCACAGTGCAGGCATTGCTATGGTACTCAGTACTGTTAGGGTCACTCCCCGGGGGAGTTAACCACTGTCAGAAACAAAACCTGAAACACACTCCACAGATATCAGAATGGTTGATATGATGAATCCCTGTCAACAAATTGTGTTCAACTTAGGATTTGTTATCTGACATTATTCATAGCAACCTTTTGATATATGTGGAACGTGTTTCCACGTTTAAGATGGCATTGCTAAGGTATGCAGGTGCTACTATTGGTAGATGCTGCTGCGCGCAGAGCCCAACAGCCTGACTCTCCATGAGCCGCTGCATAGTGGGGCCTGTGGGTGTGGGTGTTTGTGCCCCTGTTGGCCGCTGCTCTAGGGCAGAGGTTCCCAAATCCGGTCCTAGTGGGCCAAACACGGTTCAGGTTTTCATGCTGTCCCTAATGAATATGCATGAGATACATTTGAATACAATGGGGGTGGTGCATGTAAATGCATCTCATGCATATTTATTAGGGACATCCTGACAACCTGAATGGTATTTAGCCCTCCAGGACTGGAGTTGGGAAACTCTGCTCTAGGGATTGCACATGTTTATGGTGTATGTGCTCTGTAGGGTACAATATAGGTGTTTATGGCGTGTTACTTTTATGTGCAATAAAGATTCCATCTTTATTACCACAGTTTAGTAAGGGTAAAATGAGGGGACATGGTCTGTAGGAACTTTAACCTGTGACCGTCTGCCCCTAAATATACTGGCTGTGTGTACTGCACCAAACTGTTGCCACAGAGGCAGGTTATTCCCTGGGGATAGCATTACTGTTCATCAGACAGCCCTTGTCTGTTGCACTGCACACCACCCACCTGAACAGGGCTTGGCCTTGGTGTGCTGTGGGCAGATGCCACTGCCCCCTCCACCACCAGTATCCCTCCGCCACCATGCTGACATGCCCTTATGCTGGTGGTGTGCAGTCCCAGGCCATCCAGTGTGCCAGTAGGGGTGCCTACATTGACATCCGTGCTTCCCCCCGGCACCACCTGTCAATGTTATGTGTCCTTTGGGGTACCTGCTGGGTGATGTCCTCTGGGACACTGTGGGTCACACACTCGTGGGCATGTTTGCCCTTGGTCAGTTGCTGGCTTGCTGTTTTTCTATTTCTGTGTTCCTATGTGCCACCCAGGCATCTGCCTGGTCCACCCTGTGCCCCAGCTGCCCCACTGCATGTCCCGCCTTCAGCCCCCTGTACCCCATTTGCAGCCTCACCGTTGTGCCCTCTCGTACTTGGCCACTATGCTGCTGCTGCACATGTATCACTACTATCACTTTTCTTGGTTTCCCTGCCTTTGCTGTACATTGCTGACTGAAATTGTTTCTCTCTCCTGCAAAGATTTTTACTGGCGCTAATTTTCAGACCTTCATTTCAGGGCGTTAGTGTTTATGGAGACTCTCCCCGCCCACTCTCCGCCCATTGACCCCTTCTCTCCGCCCTGGGGAGCCTTACTCCACCCTCTGGGGAGCCTTACTCCATCCTCTGCACAGCTTAATGCCGCCGGCCACATTATCGCGCGATACGTGACATTCTCACACGGTAATGCGCTATTATCACGCGATAACGTCACTTATCACGCGATAACGTCACAGTTGCGACATTAGCGCCGTTTAGTAAACATACCCCTTAGTCTGTCCCAGTATGAAAAATTATTATTTCATAAAGGACAACAGGAGGGTAGCATGTGTAGAAATAGTATCCCAGAGATCTCGAAACTCAGAGAGATACATAGGAGATGAAACTAGCCAATCTGAATCTCCTTCAGTCCCTTTGATAAACATCTTTATTTTTTTTTTATTTATTTATTGAAATAGATTTGTATCCCGCCTTATCCTAAAATCAAGGTGGCTTTCACATCAAATGATTTAGATTTGTGGTAGGGTGGGGGTGTCGGCATGCAGTGGTTGAGTAGAAGTGTTTGTGAGGGGAAGACCTGTAGAGTTTAATCAATACATACATCTTACTTTTAGGAAGGTAATAGTAATTTGAAAATTAAATACTATCAGTGTTATGGATTGCTAGAACCTTCTTAAGATATTTCTGAATAGAAATATCTGGTGGCAGCAAGTGAGTCTGCAGAAAAAGGCTATTTTTTTGATCTCATCAAAATCTCTGTCCTTAATCCCATAAACTGAACTAGCTTGCAACATAAGGACTTGAGATTCCCAAAACATTCAGTTTCTGACCATACACAAATATTGTGTCATATTTTACAATTAGTATAAGATTATCAGTCTGCCTTGTTAGCTTTATCTCTTGATGCTGAACAAGTATGATCAGAGAAGAGCTGCTAGAGAGTGGATATTTGCCTCCTGTGACACCTTGCTGTGAGTTCTAGCTGTTTATTTAATTATTTATTGTTTGTCTAACTGTTTATTTAATTATTTATTGTTTGTCTTAGTGGTGTGCTAGTTCAGCCTTCTCAGCTGTAACTTACCTTGCCTCTCTCAACTACCTGGGCTTTGTGTGGTAGCCAGGTTAACTGTTCATTTTAAATTAAATCTCTCTCCCCAGAACCTGCTGTGTGTTAAACTTTTTTCCTGTCCTAGCCTGCCTGAGTGAATCCTCCCCCTCCCCCCCCCCTGCTGAGGTATTGTGTAGCCTTCTTCCTGTTTCCTCCACGTGTGCATAGTCTGTTTTAGTTTGCTTTTCTCTGATCAGAGAAGAGCAGTGCTTTTACAGTGCTCTGCTAGAAAGTGGATATTTGCCTCCTGTGACACCTTGCTGTGAGTTCTAGCTGTTTATTTAATTATTTATTGTTTGTCTTAGTGGTGTGCTAGTTCAGCCTTCTCAGCTGTAACTTACCTTGCCTCACTCAACTAACTGGGCTTGTGTGGTACCCCCCTCCCCCCTGCTGAGGGCTCAGGACAGGGTACCTTGTAACTGCCCTCTTTAATAGGACTTATCTCCCTCCTTCCCTCCCCAGCACCCACCCACCCCTGGGGTAATTGTAGTTTTATAGGTACTTGCACATCTTAGAGGAAAGGGGCTGCTCTCAGGTGCAGCTCTTTATCCAAATCAGTCATACACGGAGGACCTGAGATTAATTAATTAAGCTTCAGGTACACAAGGTGTATTAGGGGTATTAGATACACTTTTATTAGTATAAGCATCTACACCAATCCTTATTATATACAGAATTTAAAAGACCTAAACACAAGCTGTAAACTAAGATGCAGATAGAAGTCCAGCAACGAGATGGGGGTTCTCCGGTCTTTTGCATTGAGTGTCACATGTATGATTTTCTCCCAGTTGGTGAGAGGTCTTACGTATGCACTAAGTGCAAGGAGCTCTTTGCTCTCAGGGAACGAGTCCATTCTCTAGAGGCTAGAGTAGCAGACCTGGAAGACATAAGAAAGACAGAGAAGTACATGGACGAGACCTACAGGGATATAGTCCTGAAGTCCCACCTCCAGTCTGGCAGCATCCCTGTTGCCATGGAGGAGAGAGGTCACGTGACAGGAAAGCATCACCCTGGTGTGGCAGGAAGTGATCCTGTAACTAGGACCTGTCCTCCAGGTGATGTAAAACCCTCTCGCACCAAGGACGTTTCTCCAGGGCCATGTCCCCATGAGGGGAGGGTCAGGACAGCTGTTATAGTTGGTGATTCAATCATTAGGAATGTAGATAGCTGGGTGGCTGGTGGACGTGAGGATCGCCTGGTAACATGCCTGCCTGGTGCGAAGGTAGCAGACCTCACGCACCGCCTAGATAGGATCATAGATAGTGCTGGGGAGGAGTCTGCTGTCATGGTACATGTTGGTACCAATGACATAGGAAAATGTGGTAGGGAAGTTCTGGAGGCTAAATTTAAGCTTTTAGGTAGGAAGTTGAAATCCAGAACTTCTAGGATAGCATTCTCCGAAATGCTTCCTGTTCCACGTGCAGGACCCAAAAGACAGGCAGAGCTCCGGAGTCTCAATGCGTGGATGAGACGATGGTGCAAGGATGAGGGATTTGGATTTGTTAGGAACTGGGGAACATTCTGGGGAAAGGGGGGCTCTTCCGAAGGGATGGGCTTCACCTTAATCAGGATGGGACCAGACTGCTGGCATTAACCTTTAAAAAAGAGATAGAGAAGCTTTTAAACTAGAAAATAGGGGAAAGCCGACAGTCACCCAGGAGCGCATGGTTCGGACGAAGGTATCCTTGAAGGATACTACCAAAAGCAGTGAGGTTCCAAAAGGGAGTATAGTAGCCCAAATGCCCTTGAGTAAGGAGCAGACAGAGCATAAAGATTCCAAATTATCCATGCCTACCAATAGCCAGATTAATATTAATAAAATACAGTCTCTAAAATGCTTGTATGCCAATGCTAGAAGTCTAAACAATAAGATGGGAGAGTTAGAATATATAGCATTAAATGAGAGGTTAGATATGATTGCACTCTCAGAGACATGGTGGAAGGAGGATAACCAGTGGGACACTGTGATACCTGGATACAAACTATATCGTAATGATAGAGCTGATCAAATTGGTGGAGGGGTTGCGCTCTATGTTAGAGAGGGCATTGAGTCAGAAAGGATTAAAGTTTTGCAGGGAACAAAATTTGCTGTAGAATCTCTATGGATTGAAATTCCATTTATGAAGGGGAAGGTGATGGCAGTGGGAGTATACTATCGACCGCCTGGCCAGAATGAAGAAATGGATGATGAAATGCTCAAAGAAATCAAGGAAGCTAACAAAAGTCACAACAGAGTAGTAATAATGGGTGACTTCAATTACCCCGGTATCGACTGGGTCAGTGTCACAGCAGGACAAGCTAAAGAGATAAAGTTTCTAGATGAAATAAATGACTGCTTCTTGGAGCAGCTGGTTCATGAACCGACCAGAGGGGAAGTCATACTGGACCTAGTCCTTAGTGGAACGCCAGATCTGGTGCAAGAAATAAGGGTGTTGGGACCACTTGGCAATAGTGATCATAGTATGATCATGTTTGATTTAATTAGTGGAGGACAGATAGTAAAGGAATCCACAGTACTACCTTTTAACTTTCAAAAGGGAGACTATGATAGAATGAGGAATATAGTTAGGAAAAAACTAAAAGGAGTGGTTCCAAAGGTTAAAGACTTACAGCAAGCTTGGGTGTTATTTAAAAATACTATCCTCGAAGCCCAGACCAGCTGTATTCCACGCATTAAGAAAAGTGGAAGAAAGTCCAAAAAACTGCCAGCATGGTTTAAAGGTAAGGTCAGAGAGGCTGTTGCTGCCAAAAAAGCAACCTTCAGGAAATGGAAAAAAGAGCCAAATGATGAAAACTGGAAACAGCACAAGCACTGGCAAGTTAAATGCAAAGCATTGATAAGGCAGGCAAAGCGGGAATTTGAGAAGAAACTTGCTACGGAAGCAAAAACACGAAATAAAGACTTTTTCAAGTACATTCATAGCAAAAGGCCTGTGAGAGAGTCAATTGGACCATTAGATGATAGAGGGATAAAAGGGGCAGTAAGAGGAGACAAGGCTATAGCAGAGAGACTGAATGAATTCTTTGCTTCGGTCTTTACTGAGGAAGATGTAGGGATGTTACCCAAGACTGAAGTGGTATTTAAAGGTGATACTGCAGAGGAATTGAGAGAAATATTGCTACACCGGGAAGATATATTACAACTATTTGATAAACTGAATAGTAGCAAATCACCTGGACCAGATGGCATACATCCCAGAGTGTTGAAACAACTGAAATATGAGATTGCAGACCTGCTACTGGTAATCTGTGAACTTTCATTAAAATCATCTATAATACCTGAAGATTGGAGGGTCGCCAACGTAACACCAATTTTTAAAAAGGGTTTCAGGGGTGACCCGGGAAATTACAGACCGGTGAGCCTGACGTCAGTACCATGGAAAATGGTAGAAACCATCATAAAGAACAAAATTACACAGCATGTAGATAGTCATGGCCTAATGGGAGACAGCCAACATGGCTTTAGACAAGGAAGATCTTGTCTTACTAATCTGATATGTTTTTTTGAAGGTGTGCATAAACGGGTAGACAAAGGTGAGTCAGTTGATATAGTGTATCTGGACTTTCAGAAAGCTTTTGACAAGGTCCCCCATCAGAGACTTTTGGTGAAGCTAAAAAGTCATGGGATAGGAGGCAGTGTACTATTGAGGATCGGGAACTGGTTAAAAGATAGAAAGCAGAGGGTAGGGCTAAATGGCCAATATTCCCAATGGAAAAAGGTGAATAGTGGAGTACCCCAGGGATCTGTACTGGGTCCGCTACTTTTTGACATATTCATAAATGACCTGGAAAAGGGAATAACTAGTGAGGTTATCAAATTTGCAGATGACACAAAACTGTTTAAAGTTGTTAAAACCCAAGAGGATTGTGGAAAACTGCAGGAGGATCTGGATAAATTGGAAGACTGGGCATCCAAATGGCAGATGAAATTTAATGTGGACAAGTGCAAAGTTATGCACCTAGGAAAGAACAACCCACACTATAGTTACACGATGCAAGGCTCCACATTAGAAACCACCACCCAGGAAAAAGATTTAGGAGTCATCGTGGATAACATGTTAAAACCCTCCACCCAGTGTGCAGCGGCGGCCAAGAAAGCAAATAGAATGCTAGGTATCATAAAGAAAGGGATGGAGAATAAAACAAAGGATATTATAATGCCTCTATATCGCTCCATGGTACGACCACACCTTGAATATTGTGTGCAATTCTGGTCACCGTATCTTAAAAAGGACATAGCGTTATTAGAAAAAGTACAGAGAAGAGCCACCAAATTGGTGAAGGGGATGGAAGGCTACTCCTATGAAGAGAGGCTAAAAAGGTTAGGGCTCTTTAACCTGGAAAAGAGACGGCTGAGGGGAGATATGATAGAGGTCTATAAATTAATGAATGGAGTGGAACGGATAAACGTGGATCAATTGTTTACGCTATCAGAATATAGAAAGACTAGGGGACATGTAATGAAGCTACAGGGTAAACTATTTAAGACAAATAAGAGAAAATATTTTTTCACTCAACGTGTAATCAAACTCTGGAATCTGTTACCAGAGGATGTAGTAAGGGCTGTTAGTATAGCTGGGTTTAAAAAAGGTTTGGACAAGTTCCTGGAGGAAAGGTCCATAAACCACTATTAAAAAGGGACCCAGGATATCAATGCTTGACCCAGTACAAGCATTGTGGAACCTGTGTCTTTTGGGGATATTGCTAGGTACGTATGACCTAGATTGGCCACTGTTGGAAACAGGATACTGGGCTTGATGGACCTCGGTCTGACCCAGTATGGCATGTCTTATGTTCTTATGTTCTTAAGTATGTGATGTGATTGAATGGAATTACCTTTTCTTGGTTATGATCAAAATGGGGATCCCTCAGTCCTGTCTAGACACTATCAAGGTTCCTTATGGATGTCCATAGGCATGTTTAAATGTTAATAGCACAATCTCCCCTTATTTTAATTTAGACAGAGATGCCCCTTACCCTCTTTTCTTTTGAATATGACTTTAGCCTTTATTATGTGCTATTTGTCAGACTGAGAGCACTCAAGGTTTGATCATCAGACAGGAAACATAAAATGTCTCGGCATATGATGACAACTTACTTGTTTACTTAAATTATCTTTAGAGTTCATTGCCAGATCTGTTTGTTTTCATCAAAAAGTTTTCTTCATATTCGGGGTACAAGATCAATTGGGATAATAAGGAGGCCTTATCACTAAGGGGGTCTTTTATTAAAGGACGTTAGCTGACAATTCTGACAATGTCTTAGTGAATTATTCTATTGTTATATTTTTTCTAATTTTTTATTTGTTAATGTCTTTCCCTTTTAATTTTCCAACTTTGCTCTTTTTACCAAATTTTTAATATTACTATTTATTTTTATTGTAAACCACTTTGACTGAAGTATATAAATATGGATGCTGCATGCTGAATGAGTGTCGAGACACACATTGCCAGCTAGAACAGAGACATAACAGCACGGAACGATTCTTGAACTGTCTAACTCGCATTAAGGTCTTGAGTTGGACAGGGTAGAGGCAGAGAGTAGGTGTGGTATGCTCTGTGCAGTTAGCACCAGGTTCACTCTGCGGTAACTGTATTAGTGCAGAATAAATGCTTAACTCTTGCTATCTTGCAGAACACACTCAAAATCGTGCTGGCTGACTATGTGTAGGCTAAAGTGTGAAGAAAAACTTGGCCAGCATAATTTTGACATCAATGGAACATCAAGAGATAAGGAATTCTTCTCTCGCCAGGGGGAAGGGGTAGAGGAAGTGAGAGGCTTGGATCCTGGTGACGTTGAAGTATCTGGGTGGCCTATTTACAGACTGCTCAAAAATGGACTGTGAACCCCTCCCCCAATGTCAATTGCCCCCCTTCCCATCCTCTCACATCCCCATATCCCCTGAAATAATACCGCACTCCTCCCTCCCACCCTATTGAAAGCAAACAACATGACTTCTTAGGCGACCATCTATGAACCCCCCTCCAATTATATATATGTTAAATCTACATGTATATAAGTTAATGTTCTGCACAACTAATGTATGCAACCAAGTTTCATATGTATATAAGTTATGATTCCATGTAAGCAACCCAGCATCATTATATGTATAGCGCTTTGACCCAGTGAAAAGCGGTATATAAGCACAGCTAAATAAATAAATAGATAAACAAAACTTAGAGAGGTGGGTAGATGAGATGAGATGAGGTTAAGGTTGAATTTGGATATAATCACTTGCCTTTCCTGACCCCAACTCAAGGTAAATTATATTTCAGTTATAGTAGCTAGGTGCCGCTTCTCTAGAGAGCTTACAACCTTGGTTTTATCTGAGGCAATGGAAGATAAAGTGACTGTGCAAGGTTACAAGGAGTGTCAGCAGGATTTGAACCCTGGATTCCCTGATTCTCAGCATACCACTAAAGTTATTCCAAAAACTACAGTATATATAACTCCTTCCAGGCAAAAATCATTAAAAAAACTATTTGCTAAATACCGCAGAAATAGGACAAACATAAACAAGCTCTATAAGAAGCTGGTATCAACTATTACACCTAAAATATCAAACATTTAAAAAATGCAATATACCCCAAAAGTCTTCAAGGTCAGGTGAAATATTTATTTCTTTTTTTACTTTTATCACATGCAGCCTTTGTCTGTTGCTGTCTCTTATTGCCCCTCATCTCTAGCCCAGTCTCTAGCTTTGATTACCTTCTCTCAGCCCTTCTCTCTAGATGTCTCTCACTTTCTCTAAAACAGTCTCTGTCACTGAGGCTTAAGTAAAACAAGTCCATCCTTTCTTAGGGACTTTCAGGAAACACAAAATTTACAGGTTGGTAAAGATGTTAAAGGAAAAAAGGAGAATTTAAAATAAGTTTCCAAGATTTTTTCCTTCACTCCCTCACTAGTGACTGCAACTTGCACAGAAAAATGACACAGCTTGGATTTGAGTTAGTAGCTCTAACATTTTTACACTCTCCCTTTCTCAGATAAATTCTACTTCATACTCTTAAGCATTTGGAATAGAAAAGAGCTTCTGAAGAAATTTCCCAACCCAGGTCCTGTCACAGAAGTAGACACAAAATTAGTAAAATTACTTAAAAAATATAAACCTAAAACACAAAAGTAAATAAAACCATCATAGCGGTGCCTGATGGAATTGTTTATTTTCACCCGAGAGATATGAAGAAGTTTTAAAACATTTGAAGCATCGTTTGTGTTTGTATTTCTTTCAGGATCTGATGGGCTCAGACTGATGGTGCACAGAAACACTTGCTACAGGTAGCACTATGGAGACATGGTGGTTCCATCTATACGTTTCTTGCTTATATAACCAGAGGGTCATGGGTTTGGGTCTATGACGGTAAGAAAGAAAGCCAATGAGATTTTTTATTTGCCTGAAACCTCTAGTAACCTTTCAACTATGTTTTTTTTCTATGGGCAACAGCCATAGCTACTTCTTTAATTAACAAAATCCCTGAAATGAAAATTTATAAAAAATGAAATGAACCAAAATAAAATGAAAACACTACAAACAAAACAGGAAATGAAATTTAACACATTTTGTTTTGCCTGCACACCCCTACTGAACAGCGGGGGTTAATTTCTCTGATACGCATTTATATCATTAGCATATGTATTACGTCAAGGAGAATGTTGGTTTCTGAATTCTTCATGTGACTGCTTCCCCCATTGGTTGGATTTAGAAAAGGTGCTATTAGCTCTGCTACTTCTCTGGAAACTGGTAGGTACGCAACTCTCTGTCATTTGAAGTCCAGTATTAGTTTAATGGTTACCCACACATATCTGTTGGAAGTAGATAAACAACTTGATGTCCCTTGGGTTAAGTCATTACAATTTTCTTTATGGCATAATTGCTTGTTAAAAATTATTTAATTAAAAAGGCTGTAATTAATTTGTCCAGTTGACAAGAAAAGGGAATTTTGTCTTTAGAAGACATAGTTGATGTAGTACAACTGCTTCCCTTTTGCAGATATATCTAAAAAATATCAGCTGTCTCCAAAAGAAGCATAGCTACCGTTGATTATAGGTATCCCATCCTATTACTTCACTCCATTTGAATGTTGGATTTATGGCATCAACTCCTAATATATTACAAGTATGAGGAAATCAGAGCAGTAACTGAAATTAAGGAACTCAGAAAGAAACTAAAAACCCATCTTTTTATATCACACTTGTTATCCATTGTTATACTCCTTCCCCCATAATGAAAACGGATAACTAATAACAACTCAAAGCCCTACCAAGAAAGACATAAATAATAGCAACTAGTTATATCAATACCCTTATTCTGATACTCAATGCCTCTCTCTGGTGAATCCTTACTCTATTACTTTTAATCACTGTACAACTATGCATTTCACATAGTATAAACACAATATCTTGTATATAGTTGTACATAGTTGTAACACATTATAACATTGTTTTGTTATTGAACCTAGACCCAGTTTCAACTGAAACTAAGGGGTATGTTTACTAAACTGCATTAGTGCGATTCGCGTTAGGAGCCGCGGTAGAGACAGAAACCCCAAATAAGGACATGGGCGGTACATCGTTTCCGAGAACGCGCCGAGAACGCGTGTTACAAGGCGCCATACATGAACGAGCGCTAAAGGGCACGTTACCGTGCATTAATCTTAAGAAGGCGCGCAGGCATACAAGCACAGCAAAAGAGCTGTAGCACAATGGTTACAACACTGACTGATGGTACAGGGGTCATGGGTTCGATTCCCCAGTAGGCCTCATGTATAAGGCTGGCTGAGTCAGCACCCTTTACATTTAAGTAGCGATTGTTGAGGCATGTGACGTGTCACCCCCACCTGACATTCTCCAACAGCAAGCCTCCAGCCGCTGCACTCTGCAAGGTGTTCCAGCAAGACACATACTAGCTGCAGACAGTTCGCCAGCTAGTCCATAGTGCATGGTCCTGGAGGAGAGGCATATACCCAGAACGGGGATGTTAGCATACACACCAAGCAGATAAGTCAGTGATTGGGCCCCATAAGGAAACCCATAAATATCACATGAGAAAAATGCTATATAACACTATGGGGGAACCTAGCCATGCCATGGTCACTGCTCAGTCAGGGTGAGAGTGACCTCCCAGCAGGACATGCTATTCCACCCTGTCCGTGCAGGTGGTGGCCAGGCACTACAATGTCCGAGCCATTGCCCTATGCCGTGCAGTTCCATCCAGGCCAGGCCACCCTATCCAGGCTATTCCCATGGTACCTTGCTCCTCATTATGCACTTTGGCAGGCCAATACTGGCAACAGTGCTAGCAGTGTGGGCTGTGGAGGGTGTTTGCAGCCACCACACACTGGATAGACAGACACACACTCCCCACATCTATGCCAGCATTGTGCAACTATAGAGGTGTTGGGCAGCCCAGGCCACCACACCAGTCCTGGGCACAGTGCAGGCATGGCTATGGTACGCAATACTGTAGGAGTCACTCCCCAGGTTGGTAAACACTGTCAGACACAAGACCTGTAGCACACTCCACAGACATCAGAAAAGTTGCTATGATGCAGCTCACTCAGAAAAGTGTACTTAACCTAGGAATTGCTATCTGCCAGTACTCATAGCAACCTTTTGATAGATGTGTACCATATTCCCCGGTTTAGGGTGGCATTACTAAGGTATGGAAGTGCTAGTATTGGGAGATGCACGCAGAGCCCAAAGTCCTGCCTCTCCAGGAGGCTTTGGATAATGGGGCGTGTGGGTGCGGGTGTGTCTGCCCCTGTTGGATGCTGCTTTACGGCAGAGGTTCGCAACTCCAGTCCTGCGGTGCCAAACACTGTTCAGGTTTCCATGCTGTCCCTCATGAATATGCATGAGATACATCTGCATACCATGGGGGTGGCACATAGAAATGCAGCACAGGAATCTTTACCAGAGGCAGCATGGAACCGGGATGGTGTTTGGCCCTCCAGGACTGCAGTTGGGAGGCTCTGCTCTAGGTAATGTGCATGTTTATGGGATCTGTGCTCTGTAGGGTAAAATGTAGGTGTCTTGGGCATGTTTACGTCATCTGCAATAAAGGTGCTGTCTGTATTAGCACGTTGTAGTAGTGGGTAAAATATGGGGACTGGGTTGGCAGGAACCACAGCTGGGACTTGAACCTGTGACCCTCTGCTTCTGAATACACTGGTTTTGTGCACTGCACCACCTTGTTGTCACAGAGTCAGTACATTCCTTGGTGATACCATGACTGTTCATCAGACAGGGCCCGTCTGTTGCAGTACACGGCACCCACCTACACAGGGCTAGGCCATGGTCTGCTCTGGGCAGCTGCCACTGCCCCCTCCACCACCAGTATCCCTCAGCCACCATGCTGACATGCCCTTCTGCTGGTGGTGCTGGTGGTGCGCAGTCTCAGGCCATCCAGTGTGCAGGTAGGCGGCTGCCTATGGTGTGGGTTCTGGGGTAGGGGTGCCTGCATAGGTGTCCACGCTTTCCCCCAGCACCGCCTGCCAATGTTCCGTGCCCTTGGGGGTAGCTGCTGGGTACTATCCCCTGTGACACTGTGGGAAACACAGTCATGCCCATGTTGGGCCTTCAGCAGTTGCTGTCTGGCTGCTCTGCTGCTTCAGCATTCGTATGGGCCACCTAGGCATCGCCCTAGTCCGCACTGTGGCCCAGCTGCACCATAGCATGTGCCGCCTGCGGCCCTCTGTATCCCCTTCTCCGGCATCTGTCCAGTTGCCATTCCGACATGCCCGCCCTGATGTTGCGGGACATGTGCACGCCATATGAACCCTGTCCGATGGTGGGGAAAAACCTGAGCAGCGCTATATCTCTGTGGGCTCATTCACCTTCTATGGGGGCGGAGTATAGACCCTTCCACGATTTATATCTGTTCTATGGAGCTTACTCGGGGGGGGAGGGGTTGATGTTTCTCATTGCTACCACTATTGGCCAGCTTAGTTATGGTCTTTTTCCAGTTTGTTGGGGTCATTTTCAGTGTTTATGTGCCCTTTTGTTCTGTGCACATGTATCACACTTATCACTTTTTTTAGGTTTCCCTGCCTGGGCTGTACATTGCTGACACTGAAATGGTTTCTCTCCCCTGTAATGTGCATTTAACGGCAGGTTTTCATTCGCATTGGAATTGAGCTTTTCAGATCAGCGCGTTAGTGTGAAGGGAGCCTCTCCCCGCCCACTCTCCGCCCATTGACCCCTTCTCTCCGCCCTCTCTCCACCTTCTGCGGTGTTTTACCGCACCGCGGGAGTCTACGATCGTTAACTATGGTTAACGCGCGTTATGTAACATTAACGATCGTAAGCGCGTCATAACGCGCGTTATGATGCGCTTACGATCGTTAACGTTACATAACACGCATTATTTACGATTACCGCAGTTTAGTAAACATACCCCTAAGCTTGTTTTGTTTTTAAGGTCCTGCCTCTGTACATAGTTTACTACGTTCCATGTAAAACAAACAGATTTTGCTCTGTCCATTAACTTGTTCTTTGTAAACCGCACTTGATCCATGGGAAGGTGCGGTATATAAGTGATTGTTAAATAAATAAAATAAATAAATAAATAATGCCAGGTAACCATATAGCTTCTAAATTTATAAGTTGTTTCAGGGAAATAAGGATAGTGCCCCACAGGGCTGCACTTAACATAACAGCAAGAGCTAGAGGGATTTGAAGAATCTGACTCTATTGACTGGCACATTTTAGGAAGAATCTTTTTCAAACTTCTAAATCAGCAGGTGTGGTGCAATCTATGTTTTTTTATCTCATTGTGCCCATTGGAATCTGGTTAGGCTCTTTTGAGTTAATAGATCTTCAACAAACATAAGTTTGTCATAGAAACATAGAAACATGACCGTAGAAAAAGACCATATGGCCTATCTAGTCTGCCCTTCCATATCAACCACTATAGTTCCTTTTTTCCTTTAGAGATCTTAAGTTTGTCTGGATCCCCTTATGAGGCTGCATTTCTTATCGTGCCTGTCCAGTCTTGCTCTGTTGTCAGACATTGATCGGTAGAGCAGTGATTATATTGATAAGTGTATGGGAAAATTTCCTTTTGCCACCTGAGGTGAAAGTCTTCTAAGTTCATGAGAAGGACAGCTGTTATTCCATTAAGGAGAAACAGATTTCATAAATGTGAGATGTTTTCAGATGGGATATCTTTTCATGAGAGCTATTTTCTAAGCTTAGTACCTTATTGGCTAAATCAAAGATCAAATTTTCTCTATCTACTTGTTTTCTCCATCATTTTCTACCGAGTGAGGCCACATACAGTTGTGGTCAACATTATTGATACGCTTGCATTTCAGGCATGTTGTGTACAGTATCTTGAGAAGTCATGGAAATGTTATAGTTTATTTACTTGATATACTGATATAGCAGGTAAGGAAGTTACATTCAGGTATGGTATGTATTTTCCTGTCTCCAAAGGGCTCACAATCTAAGACTGTACCTTAGGCAATGTAGGATTAAGTGGCTACTATCCCCCAGTGGGACTTGAACCCAGGTCCTGCCAGACTGAGCCTACTGTCCCAACCACTAGGCCACTCCTCCCTCAAACTACATGCCATCATAAATAGCATGTTGAAAGGTATACAGTAAAAAAAAATGTTGTCTGTGCATCTTAGACATAGGGGTATATTTACTAAACTGTGGTAATGTCATTCACGTTAGGTTCCGCGGTAAAGGTACAGATGGCCATATAAAGGCATGGGCAGTGCATCGTTACAGCAAGCCGTATCGCTAACGCATGTTACAAACTAACGCGCGCTACAAGACGCCTCATAAGGCACCTTATAAGGCAATTTACAAGGCACATTACAAGGCGCCTTGTAGGGCGCCTTGTAAGGTGCCGTATAAGTAAGGTGCCGTATAAGTAAGGTGCCTTATAAAGTGCCTTGGAAGGTGCCGTATAAGTAAGGTGCCTTATAAAGTGCCTTGTTAGGTGCCTTATAAGGTGCCTTGTAAGGTGCCTCATAAGGCGCTTTGTAAGGTGCCCTATACAGTAGGGCTCCTTAGGCTATGTGCCGTATTAGGCACCCCTGGACAGGGCACCTTAGAGGGCACCCTGGGTTACGGAACCATAGGTTACGGTGCCCTAACAAGGTTATGGTGCCCTAGGTTAGTGTGGCCTAAGGGCTGCAAGGTGCTGCAGGATGACATGCATTACCTGTGAGGAACAGAGACAGATGTAGCCCTAACACTAGATAGAGCACTCAGGAAAGGCAATGAACAGGTGAGTGAATGAGGGAGAGCTGGGAGCCGCTGGACCTGCCATATATGTGGGCATCCCATATGGCTGCCAGTACTGATGACAAACATGGTGGGGGCAACTGTACCACAGCACAGGGTGTTGGCAATGTAAAGTACTGGAAAGACAGTTGGTGGCAGACGATGGGAATACGTGTCCCCCAGTGGAGGCGGAGGTGGCAGGATAGTTACAATGATGGGTGGACAGAGGAGTGTTGGTGCCATGCAGATCAGGCACAGGTGAGGCAAGCATGAAGAGGCGCAATGCAGGAAAGGGTAGTAGTGCATGACATGGGGTGACAGCCTGCACAGGCAGACAGGACTCTATACAGCTGACAGACGCAGATAGACGGACCGAGGCAATGTTGGCAATTGTTGCGAGGATATTATGGGCTGGAAGCACAAATCTTCAAAAATATGACTGTTACAGGCATGCACACTATTTGAGTAGGACAGGCATGAGAGGAGGGAACAATGAGGAATTGAACCCATGAACACTGCCAAGAATGGCATTGTATTAACCAGTAGGCTATACCTCTGTGGTGTATGTCACAGCAATAGCTGGGTACAGAAGGACTGCACGTCACCGCACAAACTGTCTGCTCTGCATGCCAGGATAGGGTAACCCCACCAGTACCCATGATGCAATGCACATGCTGAATAGCTGTCTACAGCTGATCAGCAAATGGGGTCTGCACCTCTCCGGTACCTCAGCTTGGAAAGACGAACTGACAGTGTGTGATACTGGCACAGAGTAGCTACAGACCATGCCATTGTGCAGGTTCTGTGTCCTCCCTGAGGGATAGGATGGGTGCCCAGCACTAGGTCTGCAGTACATGTGGTGCTAGAGATAGGCCCTGCTGTACATCCCCATTACTGCCAGTGTGTGACAGGTGTTCCTTGCAGTGCAGCTAAAGGTAATTTGGTGTCCATCTGTATCCTGCAGTCACATGTAGCCCTCTGGGACCAGACACCACCCAGATTAGTGTCTACCCCGTGCTAGGGTCTGGCTGACATGGGCACCTGTTATCAGGGCAGAGGGGTTTCCAAACTTGCATGAGGTTTGTGTAGCAGTGCCTTTATAGTTCAAAGTGGTATACACTACATACCCCAAAGGGCTAACACCACCTTTTTTGTAGGTAAGGAACAGGTGCCCCAGACCCTATGAAGCAACCTCCATCCTGCTGGTATGTGACAGCCCTCCAGGGTTGGTGGGCTAGAGCCATACCTGTGGCTGGGGCAGACCAGCAGTGATGATAGGGTTAGTTCTGGAAAACCTCAACTGCTTCACACCACTGTCTGCCAGTCACCAGCAGACAGCACCATATAGGTGTTCTGACCATGCACAGTCTAACTGCAGACAGTCCACTTGCCAGTCCATAGTGCATGCTCACAGAGGAACTATGTGCACCAAGCAGGCATCTCAGTGATTGGGGGCCCAGCACTGGGGACACAACAGGCACACTGGAGGCAGATAACATAGAGCGCTATGTGGGAGCCTAGACATGCCATGGTCACTGCTCAGTCAGAGTGAGTGCTCTCCCAGCATGCCATGCTGTGGCCACCCTGTCCATGCAGGTGGTGGTCGGGCACTACAGTGTCCCAGCCATTGCCCCACACTCTGTGAAGATGCATCCTGGTCAATCCTCCCTGTCCGGGCCATACCCACAACACTTTGCTCCTCATTATGCACATATTCTGGCTAACGCTGGTAACAGTGGGACATTGTGGACCCGGTGAGGTGTGGGCAGCCACAAAACAATGGATAGACATACACACACACACTCCTATTGCAGCATTGTGCACAGATAGGGGTGGTTGGCAACCCTGCCCGCCACACTGGTCCTGATCACAGTGCCGACATTGCTAAACTGTGCAGAAGGTAGTAGTAGTGCCCTGGTGATAACTGCAGCTCAATGCTGGGGCCAACAGCCTGACTCTCCATGCATCTTTGGATTGTGGAGCCTGTGTGAGTGGGTGTTTGTACCCCTGTTCGCCGCTGCTTTGGGATTTGCACATGTTGCTGTTGTATCTCCATTGTAGGGTAAAACATAAGGACATGCTCTGCAGGAACCACAGCTGGGGCTTGAACCTGTGACCGTCTGCTTCTGGAAACACTCACTGGGTGTACTGCACCACACATGCATGGTGGTCCCTGGGGCTACCTGTACCTTTCCTCAGTCAGACCTTTTATGTTGCACTGCACACCACGTACTGGTACAGGGCATGGCCTAGGTCCACTGAAGGCAGGTGCCACTGCCCCCTCCAGCACAGGCACACCCCCCTGCCATGCTAACATGGCCATATGCTGTCAGTGCTGGTAGTGCACAGTCCCAGGCCATCCACTGTGTGGTTAGGTGGTCACCTAGGGAGCGGGGTCTGGGGCAGGGGGCATACATGAGCATCCTCACATCCCCCCTCCCATCACCGCCTACCAATAGTCTGTTCTTTCTGCTTGGGGGAGGGTTGGCTGGGGGTATGTCAGGTCAGTGCCCTGGTAACTGTTAGCTCGGGTGGACCAGGTAGATGTAGGTGGATTGTGTTTGGACTTTGTCAGCTGCTGTCATGATGATTTCCGGTTTCTATGTTCCTATGTGCCACCTAGGCGCCCGCCTAGTCCACCCTGTGCCCCTGCTGCCCCCGCTACATGTCCCGCCTGCAGCCTCCTATGCCCCACTTGCACCATCGCCATAGTGGCCTTTCATTCTTGGGCACTATGCTGGTGCTGGACATGGAGCACTACTATCATGTTCTTGGGCTCCCTGTCTGTGCTATACATTGCTGACACTTAAATGGTTTCTCTCTCCTGCAAATGTGCATCTAACGGCAGGTTTTCATTTGCGGTAGGATTCAGCTCTTCAGTTCAGCGCGTTAGTGTGCAGGGAGCCTCTCCCTGCCCATTCCCCTCTTACCCCCTGCCCTCCCTCCACCCTCTGTGGTGTTTACCGCAGCCGGGGACGTTAACGATCGTTAAGTAACGTTAACGCGCGTTAACGTTACACACCGCGTGTTAACGTTACCTAACGAGCGTTAACATTACATAACGCGTGGTCTGTAATGTTACCGCAGTTTAGTAAACATACCCCATAGTCATTTTTGAGAAAAAAAACAAAATATGACCTGAACAGGATTAATGGCACTCTTCACTAATATTTGGTTGCACAACCTTTGGCTGTAATGACAGCCTCCAGACATTTCTTGTAGCCATCTATGTTTCGTACATCTGTCTGCTGGTAGTTTCTCCCACTCTTCAACTGTGATTTGTTCTAGCTCATGAATGTTTCCAGAATTCCTTTTACCAATGGCAGATTTCAGCTCTTTCCAAAGGTTCTTGATTAGATTGAGAACCGTACTCATTGCTGGCCAGTTTAAAACAGTCCATTTGTTTATTTTTAACCTTTCTTTTCTATTTTTGGGATGTATGTTTTGGATCATTGTCCTGCTGGAAGACCCATGATCTTCGCCCCATACCTACCTTTCTGACACTAGGTAGCACATTTCACTCCAAAATACATTAGTAGTCCACTGACTTCATGATTTCTTTAATACATTCCAGGCCTCTACTTCCTGAGGTAGCAAAACAGCCCTCAGCATTATGGAACCTTCACCATATTTAACTGTAAGAAGGTTTTTTTTTTTTCATTATAAGCTTCATTTCTTCACCTGTAAATTATCGCTGGTCTGCATTGCCAAAGAGCTCAAGTTTGGTTTCATCTGTCCACAGAACATTTTACCAGAAGGATTGTGGTTTCTCAAGGTGGGTTTGGGCAAAGATCAGGCATGCCTTTTTATGTCTGTCTTTGAGTAGTGGTATCCTCTTTGGTCTTCGCCCATGAAGTCCTTCTTTGTTTAGTGTGCGGCATATGATGTAGGTTGAAACCACCACTCCAGATTGCTCCAGGTCAGTCTTAAGCTCTTTGGAGGTTGTATATGGTGTTTTTCCAACAGTTCACACTAACCTTCAAAGACTTCTTGGATTAATTTTCCTCTTCCCACCACATCCTGGGAAGGTATTGATAGTTCCATGAGCAGAAAACTTCTTAATAACATTGCAAACTGCAGACACAGGAATACCAAGGTCTTTTGGAGATGGCCTTCTACTCCTTTGAAGTTTGATGTTTGGTGATGGCTTTTCTGACGGTCTCACCATTTGGCCATTTTAAACAGTAAAACCACCATTCATTGGTTGATTTAAGCCATATGCATACTGATAATTGATCACAGGTGTGTCTAATTTTATTGCAATAGGAATGTGGTTCTTCTGTTCAGACTGATTTGAATTGTTTATAAGGTTGCCAGTAATCGTGTCCTGGCAATGTCCCAGTTTTTATACTATGTCCTACTATTTCCTTTTTAATTGGTCTTGTTTTATTTGATTTGTTTATGTGTCAAATATGTGTGCATATATAGTCCAAACCCATTTCACTGGCTACTTTCTTTTAAGAGATATTAAGGGGTTGAACTGCAAGGGTGCCAGTAATATTGACAACTGTAAATGCTTCAAAACATATATGATTGAGACAGTTCTGATTTCTTGTGCTGAGAGTGTGCCGAAGTCACACTACATACTCCATGCAATTCCTCTGCCCTACTCCAAATGCTGCTGATTTCAGCACAGTAACTTTCCATGTCCATAAAGAGACGACGGTCATGCATATTGCAATGAAGTTAGCAATGGATTACACACCAGAGAGAGAATGCAGATCTAAAATCCCTATGTAAAGGGCAGGGACATAGAGAGCCAGCACAGGTCCCAGGGCAGACAACCTTCCAGGCCCCCTGCATTGTTTGAAAATTGTTTTTAAATGTACTAGAATAATAAATTATATTATTGTGAATAACAGCCATTCCAAAAAGGCAGTAATTGGAAAATCTGCAATGCGCTAACAATGTACATAATAAAAAAAATATCAGGACAGGCCAAGGCCAGGCTCCTCCAGAGGCCCATGGGCCCCAGGGTCACACATCCCTGCCATTCCCCTCGAAAACGGGATTTATTTGAATTTTCCAAGCTGAGTGGGCTTCTTGGCAGCTTTTTCCAGAGTTAGGAAGTGATGATATTTAGTTTCCAGAGTCAGTGAAAACATCTTTCATAGATATTTTTCTCAGTCACAAGAGGAAATGAACTGACCACAAAGTTTCTGCCCACACGATGCAAGGCTCCACATTGGGAACCACCACCCAGGAAAAAGATTTAGGCGTCATCGTGGATAACATGTTAAAACACTCCGCCCAGTTTGCAGCAGCGGCCAAGAGAGCAAATAGAATGCTAGATATCATAAGGAAAGGAATGGAAAATAAAACAAAGGATATTATAAAGCCTCTGTATCATTCCATGGTGCTACCACACCTTGAATATTGTGTGCAATTCTGGTCACCATATCTTAAAAAGGATATAGCGTTATTAGAAAAGGTTCAGAGAAGAGCCACCAAAATGGTAAAGGGGATGGAAGGATACTCCTATGAAGAGAGGCTAAAAAGGTTAGGGCTCTTTAATATGATAGAAGTCTATAAATTAATGAGTGGAACGGGTAAACGTAGATTGATTGTTTACATCATCAGAATATAAAAAGACTAGGGGACATGCAATGAAGCTACAGGGTAATCAAACTCTGCGACAAGGCGGTGGCAAAAGCCAGGAGGATGTTGAGCTGCATACGAAGAGGATTTACCAGCAGAAAGGAAGAGGTACTTATGCCACTGTACAAGTCACTAGTGAGGCCTCACTTGGAATACTGTGCTCAGTTTTGGAGACCATATATTGCAAAGGATGTAAGAAGACTGGAAACTGTTCAGAGGAAAGCGACCAAAATGATTTGGAGCCTGCGTCAGAAGTCTTATGAGAAGAGACTCGAAGACCTAAACATGTACACTTTGGAGGAGAGGAGGGACAGGGGAGATATGATTCAGACCTTTAAATACTTAAAGAAAAATAATGAACAAACAAACCTCTTCCAAAGACGGAGAAGCTGTAGAACTAGAGGGTATAACATGAAGCTACAAGGTGGTAAATTGAAAGGCAATGTCAGGAAATACTTTTTCATTGAAAGGGTGGTGGATGCTTGGAATGCCCTCCCGATGGAAGTGGTGGGGGCAAATATGGTGATGGAGTTCAAAAGGGCATGGGACAGACACAGTGGATCCCTTTACAGCAACAAGAAAATATCAAAATAATCTGAACCATCTAATTCCTTAACAAATAGGGGTGTCCTACATGGAGTGGTGGGATCACCCCTAAACAAAGACATTGGGAAGGGGGCCCTGCACAGAGCGGCAGGTGTACCTACTCTTGACATCGTACTGGGCAGACTAGATGGACCATACTAGTCTTTATCTGCCGTCATTTACTATGTTACTATGTTACCGGAGGATGTAGTAAAAGCTGTTAGTGTAGCTGGGTTTAAAAAAGGTTTGGACAAGTTACTGGAGGAAAGGTCCATAAACCATTATTAAAAGGGACACAGGATATCACTGCTTGACCCAGTACAAGCATTGAGGGATCTGTGTCTTTTGGGGAGACTGCTAGGTACTTATGACCTAGATTGGCCACTGTTGAAAACAGGATACTGGGCTTGATGGACCTTGGTCTGACCCATTATGGCATATCTTACGTTCTTATGTTCATATCTACTGTGTTAATATGTTATACCTGAGTCTTCTAAATTTTATTCCATGGAGGTACAGACCAATTGCAAGAAAAAGGCATCTTGTGACTAGGGCTAAAAAACAAACCATTCGTTAGCAGTCTTTCATTTCATAAGAAAGAAGTGCCTGAAAATGCCAAGTTGTGATCTGATTGGCCACTAAGCTTTTAGATGGACTGCTTCTATGGACATAAGCGCGTTACACTGCTAATGACTAGTTTTCTTACCCCTCTGTAAACACATACCTCCTTCTCTTTGCCTTCTATCATTGTCCTTTATAGGTTCCATAATAAACACTACCACTGTAGTGCAATCTATTTATTTTGTATATTCATGAGATGTCATCCTTCGCTCATTCTGCTCTGATCTCAGATAGAGAGCATAGCTCCCCAAAGCTTGTCACAAATGAGTTATATTATTCCAGGTGTCATCTACCACTTGTTTATTGCCCTTTCCTTCTAGTGTCAGTAAAGACATGGTTTATGCTGGAATCAGTGCTCCTTTAGATGTCTGTGTCCTTGCAATGATGTCAGTAACATATCTAGTTCAATGACACTCGGCCAGAGGGTTTCTTGAGTATATTGGCAGAAATTCTAAGCATAAACAGATGAGATCTGTGGGTGTGAATAGCTTTATTTTGGCTTCTTTGCATCATAACAGAATACAATGAGATGGTAACATCAAATATATTTATTTTTTTAAATTCTGATGTATCCAATTGCTCCATGTGCTAGCTAGAAGCAATAAATCCATTTCCAGTAAATATCATCAGATTCCTAGGCAAACAGGCTAGGCAATTTTGTTTCAGTGGGTGAACTAGTAGATGGCAAATCAATGAGAACGGAAATGGGCTGAAAAAATTTGTAACATTGCATTAAGCTCCCCTGGAGCAAGCTATTAGATTTTTTAGTAAAACAATTGATGGTCTATTTGGCTTCTAATGAGCTTTTTTATGCATTTATCACATCTAAAATTTCCATTTTCATTCTGAATATCACCAGAAGGCAACTGCCAAGGTCCCAGTTCCACCTTTTTCTTGCCCCAGTCTACTGTCAATGAATTCCATATCTGAGATTTTTTTACTTTATGTTAATTGACATATATCCACTTGTAAGGCAAATGACAATGATTAAAACCCATATGTTTTTAAACTCAAAGCCAATTTGAGTTTAAAAACATATGGTTCCCCTTCTATCCCACATCACACTGTTGCCTGTTTTTTTCACAGGTTCATGGCTCACTACTTTTCAGTTTATTTTTCTTATTATTTTTTTTATTTTTTTTTGTACTGTCTGAGATGGATTAGACAGCGGTCATAAGGCTCAGTTTTCAGCAGCTGTTTTTTTCCCTGTTGGATTTGTTATAAGAATGACATCTACTTAATTTCCATTTGCATCTAAAATTTTTCTAAAAGAACAGCATCAAAGACATGACAGCTTGCTGCATGGTGAAATGAAACAAACTTACTGCTATAATATATTATTTATTTAACAGCTTTTTTTATACTGCTTTATCATAGTCAAAGTATTTTATATTGTAGCTTAAACTTGATAATGTACATTAAACAAGGACATTGATAACTCAGACTCAATGGAGGGTTAAGTGACTTAACCAAAGCCACAAGGAGTGCTAGTAGGAATTGAACCCCTGGTGTTTTGGTGCCCAAACCAATACTCTAACCACTAAGCTACTCCTAAGTAGCATGCTGTATGTAACATTCAAGTGAAATCTGGGATGTCCAAGCCAGAATGTCTGGAAAAAAGCAGGCACATCCAAGTTCATGCACGATTTCACAGACATAGACGTGCCCAGGGGCGGCTCAAGGCAATCTGCTGCCTGAGGCGAAGAATGCGATAGCGCCCCTCCCCCCCTTAGAGGGGGCGGGGCTTTTTCAGAATTCCAATCAGGGACTGAACCAAACCAAACCAAAATTAGATTATATGGAAGGAATGCAAGATGTTTGCACACAGGGCCGTACCAAGCTGCAATCGCACCCTGTTTTGTTCATGGCGGTGCCGGCAGCAGGGAAATGGAGGTATGGGGAGGAGGAGGGGGCATGTGCTCGATCTGAAAGGCGCCGGCACTTTAAGCAGATCTGTCCCCCCCTGCTCTGACATCTGACAGTGCAGCAAAAAGGCTTGGGGGCATATTTCGGCTGCCTGCTATTGTCCTACCAGTGGCAGCAGGGCAACAGCAGACAGACGAAATGCGCCCCCCAAGCCTTTGCGCCCTGTGCGGCTGCACCACTTGCACAGGGCTAGGTATGGTCCTGTTTGCACACCAAGGAACTAAAAAGAGAGCAAGAATCAACCGCAGTTTATAAAACTAAGCTCTAACTCATTTTTATTGTGTTGTTATAAACTGTGTTATGGTTCTTGCTTTTTCTTTTTCAACATATATTTTGCATCCACAGTAGGTGCAGAGCAGAACCAGGACATTCACCCACAGAACTCAATATTAAAAAAAATATATCTGATTCTGATCATCTCACTAACAACAACAACCACCACTATTCTCTAGTACCAGTCATATTGTGAACTAATATTGTACTGTACTGTGAACTAATACAAAACCCTACAACAAAGAGCAAACCTACCATACCATACCGTATCAGCACAAACTTCCAAAACTCATATAAGGAGCCTATCCAAAAAAAGTGTCACTGTAAATACTACAGTGGGCCTTGGAGCATCCATACACCTATCTGAAAAGCTGAACAAGTGAAATTATTACAGTACCTTATGTACAAACTCCATGTTATCAGAACACTTGGCCTCAGTCACACACTCACAACATCGACCCTCACCAAATACAGAATAAGTAACCATAATCTAAAGTAAAAATAAAAATATGTAGATAAATTTTAAACTGAAACCCCAAGAAGCCAGAGTCCACATGCAGAGTAACATCAGATAAATAAAAGATGCAGTTCCCCAATACTGTGTAAAATACAAAAATAGCACAAAGTCCAATCACTAAAATTAAATACAATTATTTTTCTACCTTTGTTGTCTGACCATTTTATTCTCTGATCATGCTGTTCCCGAGCTGAGGCTTCTGCTTTCCTGTCTTCTCTTAGCTCTCTTTCTGTGGTCTATGGTCCATCTGCCATTTCTTATCTCTACTTTTGTTTTCATCAGCCTATTTCCAGTCCCCGTAACCCTTCCCAGTATCAGCCCCTTTCCAGTCCTCCCTCCCGGTACCTTCCAATATCAACTTGCATTCCCATGATTGCCACTGGTGTCCATTCCCTTCCAGTCCTCCTCCTTCCCCACTCTCCAGCTCCTTCTAGTTCAAATACCATGGCAGCCCCTCTCAGCATCCACTCCATTCCAGTCCCATTCTCCCATCCCCTCGATCAGCCCATTTGTAGCCCTAGCCCCCTGTTTTCTTCCAAGGCCAGCAGCTCTATCCTCCCCTCCCCACCATCATCCCATTTCCAGCTGAAGCCCTCCCAATCAGCTCACTTCCAGTGCTAGTCCCCCCTCAACCCCATTACCAGTGCTAGCCTCCCCTAATCAGCCCATTACCAGTCCTACCATCCCCATCAGCCCATTACCAGTCCTAGCCTCCACTAATCAGCCCATTTCCAGTCCTAGCCTCCCCGATCAGCTCAGTTCCAATGCTAGCCCCCCTCAGTCCATTACCAGTCCTACCCCCTCCATCAGTCCATTACCAGTCCTACCCCCCATCAGCCCATTACCAGTCCTAGCCTTCCCTAATCAGCTCATTTCCATAGCTGGTCCGCCCTCAACCCATTATCAGTGCTAGCCCCCCTAATCAGCCCATTACCAGTCCCAAACCCCCTTGATCAGTCCATTCCCAGTCCTAGCCTTCCCCAATCAACCCATTACCAGTCCTAGCCCCCCCAATCTGCCCATTACCAGTGCTAGCCCCCCCCCAATCTGCCCATTACCAGTCCTAGCCCCCCCCAATCTGCCCATTACCAGTGCTAGCCCCCCATCAGCCCATTATAATCCTAACCCACACTATCTCTCCCCTCTGTCCAGCATTTATCCCCTGTCTGTCCAGTATGTCCCTGTCTCTCCCCTTTGTCTGGCATTTGCCCCCATCTCTCCCCTTTGTCTAGTACTTGTCCCCTGTCTCCCCCTTTGCCCCCATCTCTCCTCACCTTTGTCTCTCCTTGTCCTCCTCCTGTCCCCCCTCCCTCCACCTGCACATCTCATCCGGTGGTGGCGGGGGTACTCTGGCTGTTTTCATTTTAGATTTTGCCACCTCTGCCCTGCCTCTGCCTTCCCGCTGCATTTTTTTCCTCAAGAATGCTTGCAGCAAAAAAAAAAAAAAAAAAAAGCAGCGGGAAGGCAGAGGTGGCAAAATCTAAAATTAAAACAACCGGAGTGCCGCCGCCGCACAAATTAGCCTGATCGCTTGCAGCAATCAAGCTGATTTGTTTGATGCCGGTTGTTCCTGCTGGATGTCAGTTCCCTTCCAGCCCCCTCCCTCCCCCATATCAGCCCCCCTCCCTCCCTCCCTCCATCCTTCCATGTCAGCCCTCCCTCCCTCCATCCATCCATGTCAGCCCCTCCTCCCTCCCTCCATGTCAGCCCCCCTCCCTCCATCCATCCATCCATCGATGTCAGCCCCCATCCCTTCCTTCCTTCCATGTCAGCCCCCTTCCCTCCCTTCCTCCATCCATCCATGTCAGCCCCCTTCCCTCCCTCCCTTCCTCCATCCATCCATGTCAGCCCACTCCTTCCCTCCATTCATGTCAGCCCCTCCTCCCTCCCTCCATGTCATCCCCCCTCCCTCCCTCCCTCCATCCATGGCAGCCCCCTCCTCCCTCCCTCCATGTCAGCCCCCTCCCTCCCTCCCTTCCTCCATGTCAGCCCCCCTCCCTCCCTTCCTTCCTCCTCCCTCCATCCATCCATGTCAGCCCCCTCCTTCCCTCCATCCATGTCATCCCCCCTCCCTCCCTCCCTCCCTTCATCCATGTCAGCCCCTCCTCCCCTCCCTCCATGTCATCCCCCCTCCCTCCCTCCCTCCATCCATGTCAGCCCCTCCTCCCTCTCTCCATGTCAGCCCCTCCCTCCCTCCCTCTTTTCCTCCCTCCATCCATCCATGTCAGCCCCCCTCCCTCCCTTCCTTCCTCCCTCCCTTCCTCCATCCATCCATGTCAGCCCCCCTCGCTCCCTCCCTCACTCCCTCCATCCATCCATCCATGTCAGCCCCTCCCTCCCTTCCTCCCTTCCTCCATCCATGTCAGCCCCCTCCCCATGTCAGCCCCGTTGCAGGTTCCCTGCCCCCTCCTACCACTTCCTTTGGAGGTGGGACAACGCTGCACGGAGCCAACAACTTCCTTTGGAGGCGGGACAATGCTGCACGGAGCCCGTCGAGAGACGGGAAGGCTCCGCAACAGCTTCACTGGCACAGCCACGGTTCCCTAAGAGGCAGGGAACCACAGCTGCAGAAGAAGGGAGGCGGTGAGTTTGCCACTGCCGAGAAGCGGACTCGGCAGCGGCAACAACTTGGGCAGCGGCTGTTTTGGGGGCATTTGCCACCCTCAAAACTTTGCCACTTGAGGCAGCCGCCTCACTTTGCCTCATTATAGAGCCGCCCCTGGACGTGCCTGATATGGACGTCTGTGGGGCATCTACATACACACCCCTAGAATAGTATTACAGACTGTGGACATCTAGGAATAGCCTAATGGTTTGTTATGTGGGTTAGGACCAGGGAAGCTTGAATTCAAACCCCACTATTGCTATTATTGTGATGGTGCAGAGCATTGGGGATGGTGGAGTGCCATCTTGTGTTCATCCTGAACACATCACCCCCGTCTTAAAACAGCTACACTGGCTACCAATAATTGCAAGGGCAAACTTCAAAACAATCCTGAACATCTTCAAAATCTTCCACCACCGCTCAGCAAATGCTCTCCAGGAAATAATAACCAGGGATGTCAACAACAGACTAGAAGAACCAACAGTGGCAATAGGATCACCACACCCGCAGGCTATCACAAGACTAAGCAAACAACATCTGAGAGAGCTCCCTCGCTACTGGTGCCTGCACTATGGAACTCCCTCCCTATGGACTTAAGGACCCTAAACGACACCAAATTCTTCCGCAAGGCACTCTTTTCTTTACTGAGACCTATGAGCAACCACTAAGTGCCCACCACTAGAAACCACTCAACTGACCCAACAGCTACCTAAACCACCTGGCCCTAACTACCCACTCCCATTTAGACCTACAAGCACAATATTTACGTATATGAGTCGCATCCCCTCCTGTTAAATGTATCCATCCAATTATGTTGTGACCACTTTGATTGAAGGATAAGGTGGTATACAAATCTGTCTAAATAAATAAATAAAAATAAATCCTTTGGATGTTTTATGGCCAAAATGGACATTTCCCAATGCCTATTCTTGCCTGGAGCAGCTATAACCTTAGATGTGTTTACAGATGTTTCTGAGATCAGTGACATCCAAGTTCTTGGGAATGCCCTGGCCATGCCCCCATTCACTCTTTGACATCCATAGGCCCAGCTTATAAAATACTTCCAGAGACATCTCTTTGCTTCAAACATCCCTATGCCAATTTTCAGATTTCCAAAGCATGAATAGGGCTTCTAAAATAATTTCCTATGACTGCATTTGCAGGTCAGATTTGTACTTACAGATATACATGAAGGGACCCCTTTCACTAGTAGGATGGATACAAACATGCAACAGAATAGAGTACAGAATTCCACCTGTCTATTGTACCCTAGGTTATCAGGTACCCTGGAGGACACAGGGTGAGATGGTTCTATAGTCCAGAGTCCACATGCTAGGCACCTTCCTTCACCAATAGGGAATCACCTGCTCATGTGCCCAACTCCCATAGACACAACTGCAGCACAGTCTATCCATGAGCTTCTTCACTGATTTGCATGCCCTTTTCCCTTGTGCTTTGGCCTATATCTCTAAGTTGCACAGTAGGGTGCACATATCCCCCGGTCAGCCTTCTCTATCCTTCAATGGCCACTTGCATTGTGCTCTGTATGTTGGATTGAGGGTCATGTATTGTTTATTCTCTAGGTAGGGTGTAGTAGGCTGTGTCAATCGATTACATTGCTCTTGCTCCTCTATCAGACATTGTATGGCGCAGATTCCATTTGCATTGGCATCCCGTAACCCTTCATACAACACGGTGCTGTGGCACCAATGACATACTTTTACCTAGGGGGGATCATATTAGTGTTAGCACCCAGGTGCAGGGGGCAAGTAGCACATTCCTTCACAGTGCACATGAACTCCTGATGTGCATTCACTATGACATGACTTCCCTACCGGGACCACACTCCTTGCATTTATTACAGCTGCTCCATCCCTGCTGTGGTGGAAAACAGGATAACTGTATGGAAGTCCAGCACTATTTGCAGTACTTTAGTGAGCAGGTCCCAATCATTCTTAAGCACTCAGGGAGGGGATATTCAGCAGGAGCGGCTAACTGATTTAACATGGCTAGCCGCCACCGCTGAACTCTAAACCTGCATATTCAACGCTGGTGCCATATCCTGGTCCTGCCATTGAATATCCAGGTTGGCCGGATTGCCAGGAAGCTAACCAGGCAGTGAGGATATTTCACCACTGCCCGGTTAGCTTCTGAGACAAAAGTTAGTCAAGCCTTTACTGCACTTTGCTTTTGCCATGTGTCAGTAACCGGGCAGTGACTCAATATCACCGCTGCCTGGTTATTGATGGGTGCAGCCCCTGAACACCGCCACATCACCCCAGGTATGCCCCAGTGCTAGAGGTTAGCATCAGAGTGTGTAAAACCAGCACCACTAGCTGAGTGGCATTTACATGACTTGCAAGTCTGAAAACCGAGTAAATGCCTTTGAATATCCCCCCCACACACAGACACACACATTTTTTAATGTATATTTCTTTATTTTTAAGTGATCTTTTTCTGATACATGGCTTTCCTTTGCCCCCTTTTTAGTTCCTTTGTCTTCTCTATGATGCAATACTATAGGACATGTTTACTAAAGGGTGTGTTTACTAAAGTGTATTAGCCGGTATTGTGGCTTTTAGCATGGGGTTTCTGTATGTTGGGCCCCACAATAACAGAAGCTCATGACCCAAAGGCAACCGTATTAAAAATCCCGCACTACCAGCACAGTGTGCGAATCGGTGGCATTAAGGAGAAGACAGGGTGGAGAAATAGCACATAGATGGAGTAGGCACAGAAGTCACACGCTAGTGACACAACTACACTGCTAGTGTGGATGCAGCTAATGTCTGCCTCTGATCATGTACTACAAAAACGTGGTCTGGTTATCAAGCAGCTACTATAAAAGTACTACCAAAAACGTGTTCTGCTTGAATATTCACCTCATGAAACTAGTAGGACATAATGTATTCGTGTACTAAGGTCTCAGTTCAAACTACCGCAGCTATTTAACGACAGGGGCTACATCAACTGCACCACCCTTAGTCTCGCTGCTGTTTACATCAATGACCTTTTAACTATGTACACTTTGACAATTACTGTCCTTTTTCTTTTTTCTTTTATTATTTCTCTTTTCATATAGTGTCCTTTTCTTTTATTCTTTTCTTTTATTATTCTTTCAACATTTTTTCAATATTTTTCTTGTTTATTTTTCATTAACCCGCTAGATAGCGATCTTCTCACAAAGAAATTTTTTCCAATTCTCCAAGTGATCGGAAACCTGACTCATTTCGCTCCAATATAAAGACGCTGTATCTTTATCTTATAAATACATCAGCAAATGTTGTAATTCAAATTTCCAAACCATTTTCTACATCTTCTTTCTCACAACTTAAATAAATACAATGGTAATGCAGCCCATTGGAGAAAAGAATTATTGGTATTGTTGGTACTTAGCTGCAAGTGCCGTGTATATTCATATATTGAAGCGCTGTGAGGCTTTAATGCTCGTGGTTATGATGCAAATCCCGACGCCGTGCAGTAATTGTCAAAGTGTACATAGTTAAAAGGTCATTGATGTAAACAGCAGCGAGACTAAGGGTGGTGCAGTTGATGTAGCCCCTGTCGTTAAATAGCTGCGGTAGTTTGAACTGAGACCTTAGTACACGAATACATTATGTCTGATCATGTACTAGCTGCACTCACTTTGCTCACATGCTCTGACTGCGTGTTGCAGATGCAAGTGTTTGGAAATATGAAGGGCAGAAGCAGGGCCAACACATAGGAATAATATTGCAGCAATAGGAGATGTGAGCTGAATACTAAGGCACATGCCTAGGCCACCTTTTGGGGAGGGCTGCATAGTGCAGCTGCTATGGCAGTGGATGACAACAGTCTGACTACCATAAAACCAGGCCCTGCTGGGACAGTGGGCAAACATCCAAGGAGCACATGGCCCAAAGGCAACCGTGCTAAAATTCCAGCACTACTAGCGCAGCACGCAAATAGGCAGGGTTAAGGAGGAGACTGGGTGGAGTCAGGACAAGTGGCTGAAGCGGGCGTGGAAGTCACACACTAGCTACTTAACCACTCCACTAGCATGGGACAGAGAGAACATCAGCCTCTGACCAGGCACAAGCTGCATTCACCAGGCGATTCCTACATGCAGTTCAGACATGAGTCTTAGGAGAAATAAAAGGCAGAAGCAGGCTTAACACAAGAATAATTTAGGGGCAATAGGAGATTTCAGCTGAATACCAAGGTGTCTGCCTAGGCCACCTGTTTGGAGAGACTGCATGGTGCAGCTGACATGGCAATGGACCACAACAGCCTGACTACCACAAAACCAGGGCCTGGAGGGCAGGAGTGACCCTTCTGGAACAATAAGCAAATATCAGTAGCATGGAGTTAAGTGTGGTAGCAAGGAGCATGCAGCCAAGAGGCAAGCATGCTAAAAATCTGATGCTAGCAGTGTAGCATGCGAATAGGTGGGGTCAAGGTGGAGACAGGGTGGAGAGAGAGTGGAGTCATAGCTTGCTGCTGCAGAGGGGGTGGTAGGCCCATGCTAGCTAAACGATCACACTGCCAATGCAGGCGCAGCTAATGTCAGCCTCTGACTAGGCGCTAGCTGCACCTGCTATGCTCCTGTGTGCTGACCACGCAATTTAGATGCACGATTCATATGCGAGTGGTAAGAAATATGAAGGGCAGGAGCACGGCAAAAACACTGGAAGAATAGGGTCATGCCTAGGCCATCATTTTGGGGATGCTGCAAGGTACAGCTGACATAGAAGTTGAGCTGACATAGAATTTGAACTCACCAGCATGACAACCTCAACACCTCAACATCTGCGGTCACCCTACTAGAACAATGGGCAAACATCCATAGATACAGCAAAAGCTGTCTTGACAGACTGTTGTTCACATCTGCAGATGCACTGGATAGGTTACAGTGGGCTGCTGGTGTTCAGTGCTGTGTACGAGTCAGGATATAGGGCCTGTGCTCTGTGCTGTAGCCAGTACTGCCCACAGAGGCAGAGTTGGAGCCCAAAAAGTACAGTGGGGAGAGGGCATACAAATTAGGTGATGTACTTCATGGCTAAATGATGGTGTGTGGCAGCACAGGAACAGTCTGACCCCTGGCCCCTCTCTATAGGGGTGGCAGTGAATATATGCACCTGAGGGACCATGCTGCTGCCATGTACTATGTACCTGTAGGCTGATAGCCCCTCACAGTGACCGAGGGAAGATATGGCTGAGGCCTACCAGCTCTGAGCAGCAACATTATTTATGTATTTATTTAGCAGAGTTTATATACCGCTTTTCACTGGGTCAAAATGGTTTACAGTGAACCAAATTCACATTACATATAACATATTGCAGCTAAACTATATGCAAAAACTATGTACAAGGAGCATAATGCTTTTATGACTGAATGTGGACCTCCAGTGTTATAGTTTACTGGCTGGTATCCATTGCCCAGGGGCTGTGGCTATCCATGGATCTGGGGTTGCTCTTTTGAACTTCCCATGTCTGTTGGACCATTGTGTCCATGACTGCTGGGATGCTCAGCCTGGGGGCTGTGTGGGATTCACCACCTCTATGTGGTATAATCATAGAATCCCTCCTAGGAGGGGGCATGGGAGCCCTCCGTGGAAAGTTATGGTAATAGGTTGCCCCTCCCCCTTAGTTATATTAGAACTCAGAGGTGGGCATTCTATTAGGGTGGAGCATGAGGGTGATGCTTGCCCTGTAGCTCCCATGTCTATCTAACATGTTTTGTATCCCGTCTATGCTGTCTTAAGCAGCTGTGATGATTGTGCTTGGTCTCCAGACCCTTTCAACTCCTGTTCCCCAACATGGGGAAAATGCTCAATGACAATGAAGGTGCTGCCCAAGCCATGATCAGGAAGGGGGGGGGGGGGAGGCATGCAGTGTGTTCTTTGCACCTTTGTGAGCAGGCACCTTGGATGCCTCAAGGTGAGGAGATTTCATATGCTTGTCCCCAATAATGGACACTGTGAACACCCTGCCTGATCCCATACAAGGCCCCCTGCATCTCTAGATGCCATATTTATTATGTATTTTTTTACTTGTTTATCTGTTTTTCTATTCCGCTTTATCTGAGAATCAAAGTGGTTTACATCAAAATTCAACTGCATTACATAGAACATAGTAAACAGTGTGGCTAAATATAGTAGAAGTTAACATATAACATAGTTTGCACCCTATCTCCTACGGATTGAGACTCATCACATTCTCTCTGCATCTCTTTGCTTTGCTAAATTGCATGCCCCACCCTCTTATACCTAGCCCCTGTGCTCAGAGCTGTGCAGGAAGTTAAGCCCATTCCTGGTCACCCCTCTCTGTTCTGAACTGGCAAGTTGATACCTTCCCGTTTGTGTGCTTGGGGCACATTTCTTACTCTCTACAGTGAATCCTAAGCCCACAGTCACCCTAATATAGCATGTGTGGATTTCCTTTTCCCAGTGCACGTTGCAACCACTCAAACTGTGTGCATGCACCACAGCCAAACATTCGCTACTACCATGCTAGTGATGTGACTAGCGTGGTGGTAGTGGTGTACCACATCCATGCTCTCGGCTCCGGCGCAGTAGGAACGCAAAATTTCCGCACATTAACCCTGCACTTCCTACTGCACTTTAGTAAACATGCCACTTAGTTTTTTATTTTTGCTAGACTGTAGGGGTTTTCTTTTCTGGCTTATTTCCCCACTCCTAGATATCCATTCTCCTTGCACTTGCAGGTCTCTCAGCTCTCAGACCCATACAGCCGCAACCTGGTTTGCCTGAGGCAAAACTTTCAGTCACTGGTGATATTCTCGATATTCTCTTGCTTCAGTACTAAGGCTAAGTCAACACTCAATCCCCTTCCCTTTTCTACCTGTGCAGGCATTATCCAGCGCCTCACCTCTGCCAATACTGGAGCTTGCTCTGTCAGTTTTCAGCTGAGCAGAAAAGGAAGGCAAAAAGACCAAATATCGCCACCTCTATCTTGGGAGTGTAACCCCTTCTCATTTGCTTGGGGCACCTCTCTTTTTCTTTTGCCCTGCGATCAACTTACGCACCCTGAACAGGGCCAAGGCTGACTGCTGAGCTTTCAGCTTGCTTCTGGGAGGTAGAAAAGGGCAAACAACCCTTTTCCCTTCAAAACTCTATATTCTATGAACTTTGGAACCTCTTTACTCCTCCCCTGGTTTTTCCTTTCAAAGAATCTCCAGCTAGACACTTCTTGGGGCAAATATTAATCTACGCTGCTACCAGGGCATGGACTGTACCTGAGTGGTCAGCACAGAAAAGATCCTTCTGTTGTAAGGACAGCTAGTGACACGTAGGTCACACCAATAATATCTCTGTATTGCTCCAGAATATTGTGGGCAACTCTGTCCCAAAATACATATAGTAGAATTACAAAAGGCACAGAAAAGGGCAACCAAAATGATAAAGGGGACAGAACAACTTCCCTAAAGTTGGAGCTCTTCAGCTTGGTATAGATATGGCTGAGGAGAGATATGATAGAGATCTATAAAATCCTGAATGGAGTGGAATGCGTAAACAGAAATCACTTGTTTACTTGTTCGAAAAATACAAAGTTTAGGAGACATGCCATGACTTTATTAAGTAGACATTACAACCAATTCGTAGAAAATATTTTTCACGTGACATACAATTAAATCCTGGAATTTTTACCAAAAAATATGGTTAAAGCAGCCAGCATGGCTTTCGCCACCGCCTTGTCACACTGTTTTGCCACCTTGAGATCCTCAAAAACAATCACTCCAAGATCCTTCTCTGGTCCGTGCATCCCAACTTCTCGCCCCTATCACATACAGTTCCCTTGAATTTCTCTATCCCAAGTGCATGACACTGCACTTCTTCACATTAAATCTTAACTTCCATCTTTTGTAGATCTTTCCTCATGTTATCCATTTCCTCAGAGGAGTCCAATCTGTTGCAAATTTTTGTGACATCTACAAAAAGACAGACTTTTCCATTTAGTCCTTCAGTAATATCACTCACAAATACATTGAACAGTACCGGTCCCAGGACCGATCCCTGGGGCATGCCACTAATCACCTTCCTTTCATCCGAGTGAGTTCTGTTTACCATCACCTGTTGTCTGTCAGTCAACCTATTTCTCATCCATTGCACCACCTTGAGACCCATCCCCAGGCTGTTCAGTCTATTGATAAGCCTCCTATGAGGAACAGTATCAAAGGCTTTGCTGAAATTTAGGTAGATCACATTCATTGCATGCCCTTGATCTAGTTCTCTGGTCACCAAAGAGCTCAATCAGATTTGTTTGGCATGATTGTCCTTTGATAAAACCATGTTGCCTTGGATCATGCAACCTATTGGTTCCAAGAAAGTCCACTATTCTCTCTTTCAGGAGCACCAGCATTATGTTTCCCACCACCGAGGTAAGGCTTATTAGCCTGTAGCTTGTCACTTCTTCCTTATTACCACTTTTGTGAAGAGGTACCACATCAGCCCTTCTCCAGTCCTGTGGAAGTTTTCCTCTCTCCAAGGGTCTATTAAAAACATCCTTTAATGGCCCTGCAAGAACCTCTCTGAGCTCTTTCAGTATCCTGGGATGTATCCCACCTGGTCCCATGGCCTTGTCCACTTTCAGTTTTGCAAGCTGTTCAAACACATCATCTTCTGTGAATGGTGTAGTATCTACTCCATTCCCATTTGTATATTTGTCAATCACAGGTGGTCCTTCTCCAGATTTTCTTTAGTTAAAACAGAAGTATTTGTTTAGCATTTTCACTTTTTCAATGTCACTTTCCACAAATCCGTTCTCAGCACTTTTGAGTCTTGCAATTCCACCTCTGATTTTCCTCTTCTCCTGAATATACCTAAAAAAAGTTTTGTCATCACGCTTTCGATCTTTAGCCATCTTTTCTTCTGCCTTTGATTTTTCTATCCTTATTTCTCTTTTTGTCTCTTTTAGCTTCATCCTGTATTCTTTTCTGTGTTCCTCTATTTGCGAACTTCTGAATTTTGTGAAAGCTGTGTTTTTTGCATTTATTTTTGCAGCCACTCCTTTAGAAAACCAAATAGGTTTCCTTTTCCTCTTGTTTTTATTTACTTTCCTTAAATATGTTTCTATTGCCCCTTTTAGTGCCTCCTGTAGCCCACTGCAATTCCACTTCCCTAACCCCCTCCCACTCTGCCAACTCTTCCTTCGGGCACTTGGCCATTTTACTGATAGTCAGTGTTTTTGACGTCTAGGACTTTGAACTTGCTATGATTGGACTCTGCCTTGATTTTCATCTCAAACCACACCATATGATGATCACTGCTGCTCACATGGGAACCCACCCAGACATTCGACATGCTATCTCTGTTGGTGAGTACTAAATCCGGCATCAAAATTTTCCTGGTTGGTTCCATCACGATTTGTCTAAACAATGCATCTTGGAAGGCATCCACAATTTTTTTACTTATTTCCAGATTTGCAGAAGGAATACTCCAATCCACATTGGGTAGATTAAAGTCATCCAATATGATCACTTCCTCCTTCATGGCTACCTTTGTATCAATATCAATAATCAAGTCTCTATCCATTTCTTCGGTTTGAGTTTGAGGCCTCCAGACTACACCAGTATGGATGATAGTGCCATCTCCTCTTTCCAACACAATCCATAGTGCTTCTTCTTTTCCCCATGTCTCCTGCATTTCAGCAGCTTTACTATTGCTTTTGTGTAAATCACGTCAATATTGGTCTTTTCCTGAACGTATCCTCACGGAAAAATAATAATATCACGTTCAAAACAACAAATACACATAAAAAATATATATTTGCTCTGTTTCCTATTTTCTCTTATTACGCACAGAACTTTAATAAAATATCGCAGGGTGGTCTCAGCCTAGTACCCGTCCTGTGTATGAAACGTCAACTTCAACTCAGGAACCATCGTACTATATCACATCAACGACCTCCACTGCGATCATCAGCACATGTGGCTGTGGCTATTATAGAACTATGGTATCACAGAGACACCCATTAATATACGGTTATCAAAGTGTAACATATATGGGTGACTACTCGTTCCTAAAATTCAATGCCACTATCCACAATGTACAGCATTCTAGTGCTATTTCAATGATCCTGATTACTATTGCTTTTGACATATAGGGCTACTCCTCCTCCTTTTCTGCCTTCTCTATCTCTTCTAAATAAATTATAGCCAGCTATGGCTATATCTCATTCATGTGAATCATTAAACTATGTTTCTGTATGGCCCTTACCAGAAAGGAACAAGACAAGTTATCTTTTCAGGTTCTTCCATAAAATGTATTTTATTTCAATAAAGGGATGCTTACTTAAATAAACTCCGCTCCCACTAATATAGAAGAAAAGGGGAGTAAAGTTGGAGGGAGGCCAGAGTTCCCAGCTACCTTCTGAGCATTTAGATTTATCTAGAGGGTAGAAAAACTAGAGGAAGAAATACTTACATTTGACACTCTGTTTATATGCAAGAGAGTTAGTCCATCTGACTAACACTCTTGCCTCTGACTCTCGCCATCTCTTTAAAACTCTCAACTCTATCCTCAAGGTGCCTCTGCCTCTGACATCTCCTTCCCTTTCTGCCAAAACCCTGGCTATTTCCATGACAAAATCCACAAGATCACTCTCCAATTCTCCATGAGGTCAGCTACTTCCCCTCCTCCGCCTCTTCACTCCCAATCTCCCCACCCCCCACCCCCACCCCCACACACATACACACACACTTCTGCTACCCTTTCTTTCTTTTCTATGATCTCTGAGGAGGGAACCATACACCTTCTTTCCTCCTCCAAACTCACTACCTGCTCCTCTGATCAACCGTCACCTAAGCCCCATCTCCTCCACAGTTGTCCTTTCCATCTCTCATATTCTCAATCTATCGCTCTCCACTGCAACTGTGCCTGCAGCCTTCAAGCATGCTACCTGTCCTTCTAACTTTTGACCCATCTCTCTCCTCCCCTTTGTTTCTAAACCACTTGAACATGCAGTTCATTGCCGTTGCCTCAACTTTCTCTCATCTCAAGCCCTCCTGGATCCTTTACGATCTGGCTTTCGTCCTTTACATTCTACTGAAATGGCTCTTGCCAAAGTCTCCAGTGACTTGTTCCTGGCAAAATCCAAGGGCCTTTACTCAATCCTCATCATTCTTGACCTTTCTGCTGCTTTTGACACTGTTAACCACAACCTTCTTCTTGATATCTTGTCCTCACTTGGTTATAAGGGCTCTGTGCTATCCTGGTTCTCTTCTTATCTCACCCATCACTCCTTTAGTGTTTGTTCTGGTGGATCCTCTTCTGCTGCTATCCCACTCTCAGTTGGTGTACCCCAAGGATCTGTCTTAGGTCCCTCCTTTTCTCTCTATATACCCAATCCCTTGGTGCACTCATCTCTTCCCATGGCTTTCAGTACCATCTTTATGCTGATGACTCCCAGATCTACCTCTACACCTGAAATCTCTCTGGCAATCCAGGCCCGGATCTCTGTCTGCCTTTCTGACATTGCTGCTTGGAGGTCTCACCACCATTTGAAATTCAACATGGCCAAAACTGAGCTTCTTATTTTTCCCCCTAAACCTTCCTCTCCCCTTCCTCCTTTCTCAGTCTCTGTGGATAACTCTCTACTCCCCCGTTTCCTTAGCTTGCAACCTTGTGGTCGTCTTTGACTCCTCTCTCTCCTTCTCCACACACATTCAACTGATAGCTAAAACCTGCCATTTCTTTCTCTATAGTATCAACAAAATCCACCCATTCCTTTCTGAACGCACTACTAAGAAGTTTATCCACTCTTTAGTCACCTCCCATCTAGACTATTGTAATCTACTCCTTGCTGGTCTCCCTGTGAATCTTCCCAATCTGTTCAACACTCTACTACACAGCTAATCTTCCACCAGCCTCATCATGCTCGTATTACCCCTCTTCTCTGCATTGGCTCCCTATCCATTTCCACATCTAGTTCAAACTTCTCCTGCTGACCTATAAGTGCATTCACTCTGCGACTCCTCACTACCTTTCTTCTCTTATCTCTCCCTACACCCCTCCTCGGGAACTCTGCTCTTCTGGCTAATCGCCTCTATCTGTGCCCTTCTCTTCTATTTCTAACTCCAGACTTCGCTCCTTTCACCTTGCTGCTCCTTATGCCTGGAACAAACTACCTGAGTCTGTATATCAGGTGCCTTTTCTGATCCTTTTCAAATCCAGGTTGACAACTCATCTCTTTTCTGCTGCTTTTGGATCTTGACTCACCTGGTCTCCTTTGTGTTTCCTTACCATTCCCCCTAGATATATCCCATGTCTACAGTACTGTTTTGTCTGTCTTGACTAGATTGTAAGCTCTGATGAGCAGGGATCATCTTTTACATATGTCTGTGCAACGGTGCGTACATCTTGTAGGGCTATGCAAATGCTCAGTAGTAGTAGTAGTAGTCGTTTTCTGTCAGATCCAGACAGGGATTGGGTCCTTAAATTATTTTTTAAATATGTATGTATTTATTTTCTTTAATTTTTACATTTTTCATGCAATCTTATTAATCCAAATGAGCTGTTAAAAGCAGTGTAAAGATGATTTGTTTATGATTTCTAAAATTAAAATATTTCTTGATGTTGTAAATGGAACATAAAAGCAAAAAAAATTTTAAAACATGGAACCAGAGCCTTGTACCTAAGGGCCATGTTTACTAAAATGTGGTTCGTTTTTGCATTTTCTGCGCCTAAGTACAAAGCTGAAGATGTGGTAAGTGCAAAGGCTGTGTGAAAAATGCAGAAGATGTGGACATTATCTTCCCCTCATTTACGGCACATGGCAGACACTTACTTACCCCCCCCCCCAAAAAAAAAAATAAAACAACCTTGTCTAGGTCCTTCATAGCTATTCTGCTAAGAGCAATGAATTGTCAGATTTCTTGACTGCTTGTTGTTTCTTTATTGATGACAAACTACCTTCCCACACTCCTGATCTGATTTCCAGTCATTGACCCACTGTAGCTCCATACCTTTCCAGTCACAGATCCCTGTCCCGATGCAACTCTATATACTCCCACCCTCCCTGATCACTGTTCTGATATAGCTCCATACCATCTCAACCCACTGATCTGATCCCCCTATCACAACCTCCTTCTGGATATGATCCCCTCGCAACATACTATTCCCCTCTGAGCATACTCCCTGATACACGACTCTCCAGTCAATATCTGATCATCCCCACACCCCCTCGACCACTCTGATACTTATCCCAAGTAATCCCTGGTAATCTAGTGGACAGGGCAGAAGCAATCTGTCTCTACCACCCCTCTGCCCCTCTGCCACCTGGGATCAAAATGGCTGATCCAATCCCAAGCAGTAATCTTGTTAACAATAGGAGTCAATCTAGGATTATTCAGAGGGAGGATTGTGTTAGGAGTGGATGAATCCAGAGAGCTTATGATGATAATGGGATCAGGTCAGGAGTATCTGTACAGTTATCTGGGGAGTGAGAGTGTATGGAGCTGCATTGAGCAGTGAATGAGAAAGTGGGAGGGTATAGAGCTGCAGCATAACAGTAGTGATCAAGGGTGTGAAAAGGTAGCATGAAATCAGTACGTGGCGTCATTTTTTTTGGGGGGGGGGGGCTGTTGGGGCAGCAGCCATATTGCATAACTGCTGGTGGCATGCCCCCTCAAGAGGTGACCTTAAGTGCAGTCATACAGTCAGTAGTACTGACAACTACCTCAAGGTAACATACTGTGCAATTACTGTAAGAGCAGGACATGCTTATTCTTCTCTGAGACCCTGCCCAGTTCTCGCTCCAACCTAGGGTAAACAGCACAGATTTTTTACCACATGGCTGTTTTTACCACATAGTAACCGTTAGTAGGGGCCTACACTAATGATTAGCATGTATTAAAACCCATGCTGCTCATCGCATTTTAGTAAACATACCCTAAGCGCTTTATTTTGGTTATGATTTTCATGTAGATGTTGTTGTTAAGTGCCTTTGAGTCAATGTCAACTCATAGCAACCCTATGGATAATTGTCCTAAACTGTGTTCATTCGTCAGTCAGGTGGCTAATTGTTGATAGCATGGCATCCATAGCTGCTGTTATTGTACCAATCCATCGCATTGCTGAACTTCCTCTCTTGTGTTGATCTTCATTCTTACCAAGCACATTGTATTTCTCTAATGATCAAAGTATGAAGTCAAAGTCTTGTCATTTGTGCTTCTAAAGAAAGCTTAGATTTGATCTTCTCTAGTATTGACAGTTTTGTTCTTCAGGCAGTCCATAGTTTTTCGCCAGAACCATAATTTGAAAGCATCTTTCTCCTTCACTGTCCAACTTTCACAGCCATATGATGTTATCGAAAATATCATGGCTTGGACAAGTCAAATTTCTGCACTTGAAAACCTTATCTAGGTCCTTCATAGCCATTCTACTAAGAAAAATGCATCATCAGATTTCTTGACTACTTGTTGCTTCTTTATTATTGATCCAAGCAGGTTAAAGTGCCCTCATCAAAATTAAGTCTCACAAATCTTTAAGAGAAAAGCTCCAAAGAGGGGTAGTAGGAGGGGAAGGGAGAGAGAGGAGAAGGGAGGAGAAGGGGAGAAGGGAAGAGGAAAGAGTCACGGGGAATGGAGAGCGCGACTGGGGGATGGGGCGCCATCGGCAGGGGGAGGGAGGTCGAAGGCCTGACAGAACAGATGAGTTTTGAGGAGGGCTTTGAAGCGGGGGTAGGACAGCTCAGTACGGAGGAGAAGGGGAAGGGAGTTCCAGAGGGCAGGTCCTAGGAAGAAAAAAGCAGAATGGCGGGTAGATTCCAGATGGGCCTGATTAGGAGAAGGGAGGAAGAGACGATTACCATGAGAGGAGCGAAGAAGGCGGGGGGAGGGCTGGAGGTGAATAATGTTAGCCAAGTACTGGGGGGTATCGGTGTAAAGAAACCGGTGGGCGGTGATGAGCAATTTGTAGACAAACCTGAACTTGATCGGGAGCCAATGCAGAGTGAAGAGACATGGGGACACATGAGAGCGAGCAGGGGATGAGGTGACAAGACGGGCGGCGGCGTTCTGAACAAGTTGAAGACGGTGGAGCTGGGAGGACGGGAGACCTGCATAGACAACATTACAGTAGTCCAAACGAGAGGTTACTAAAGACAAAACAAGAGTAGCAACAGAAGGGGGGGGGGAAGAATTGAACGAACGGCTTTAATACGACGAAGATGGAAAAAGGAAGTATGAATAACAGAGGAGATATGCTCGTGGAAAAAAAGAGAAGGGTCTAGGGTAACGCCCAGGTAGCGAAGGGTTGGTACAAGAGGGATAGAATGAGAGCCCATGGTGGGTGATAGCCTAGGTTGGGGAAGCCCGAGTGAAATCCAGATTGCAGAGGACTTGGCAGGATTGGCGTGTAAAAAGTTGGACTCAAACCAGGAGGCAATGGAGGATAGACAGTGGTTGAGTGGGCCAAGATCCGGGGAGGAAGAGGAGGTGTGATGAACAAGAAGGATGTCGTCGGCATAAATGTAGAATGAGACAGCGGACTGCTGAATAAGGAGGGCTAGGGGAGCAAGAAAAACATTGAAAAGCAAAGGAGCGAGAATAGAGCCCTGAGGGACGCCACAGATGGAGGGGAATGGGGGAGAGACTGAGGTGCCAGAGTGTACCGAAGAGGTGCATCTTGTTCTTCCTCTAATAGTTTCTGCTTCTATTTCCTTGCATGCGTCGTTGTAGTACTTTTCCTTGTCCTGTCTTGCTGCACGTTGGAAATCTCTGTTGAGTTCTGCGATTGTCTTTCTTTCTCCTCTGGCTTTAGCTTCTCTGCGTTTCTGGGCAATTTTCAGAGTTTCTTCCGTCATCCATTTTGGCCGTTTTTGCTTTTTCATCTTTTGTAGAGACTTCTCGCTTTCTTCCAACACAGCCTTCTTGATCTCATTCCATAACTCTTCCGGAGCTCTGTCATTTGTATCTAAAGCAGCAAATTGATTTTGCAGGCAGTCTTTAAATTCCAGTGGTATATTCTCAAGGTCATATTTTGATGCATTCATGAGTGGTTTGCTCTTTTTCAACTTTAGCTTGAGTTTGCATACTAGTAGTTGATGATCTGTACCACAGTCAGCTCCAGGTTTTGTCTTGGTTGATGTTATAGAGCTTTTCCATCGTTGACTTCCACAGATGTAGTCAATTTGATTTTTATACAATCCATTGGGTGATGTCCATGTGTACAGTCGCCGCTTGTGTTGCTGGAAGAAGGTGTTTGAGATGAATAGATCATTGGTCTTGCAGAATTCTATCAGTCTTTCTCTGGCTTCATTTCTGTTGCCAAGTCCATATTTTCCAACTACTTTGCCTTCTTCTTTGTTGCCAACTTTTGCATTCCAGTCACCCATGACTATCAGGATATCCTGTTTCATGTTCTGTCAATTTCAGCTTGTACTTGTTCATAGAACTCTTCAATTTCATTCTCTTCTGCAGCTGTTGTTGGGGCATATACTTGAATTATAGTTGTGTTGATAGGCAATCCTCGTAGACGAATAGAGATTAAGCGTTCGCTGACTGCATTGTATTTCATTACAGTTCTTGCAAATTTCTTCTTTATTATAAATGCAACACCATTTCTTCTTTGTCTTTCATTTCCAGCATAGACTTTATCTCATATGCTGTGCATCCATTACCACTTGGCATGGGAGAAGAGACACTACATAAACTGCTCAACTTTACAGAACTCCATGCCTATATGGATCACCTTAAAACAACATCCACTGAAGTGAATCACACCATCGCTTATGAGAATGGACACATTCAACAAATTGTTGGACACTTGCGACAAGATGCTCATGTGTCTGTATGGGAATTGTTATTTGGTTACTCACCTACTGCTGATCATGTCTTTAATGTTTTTATTCACCCTATTATTATTTTAACTGCTGTACAAATATTTCTATGCATTACATTTTATGGTAGTTACACTGAACTTCTCCAGCATCCACCCCTACATCCAGGCTAATTTGGCCTGCTAATTTGGCTAATTCGGCATTTCCTATTACACTGAATACCAGAGTCAGCTGCAGTATAGTATTGCTTCCTATCCTCACTCATAGCATCCTGGTACCTTTTGGTTTTAGCCTCCTTAAAAATTCCTGCAGACCTTATGCACTGTTCACTCACTCTAAGACGGGCACGGAAGTGGCATATTGGGTTCCCCCCCCCCCCCCCCCCCAGTAGTGGCTGCTCTACCTAAGACACGAGGTTTGGACATAAGGAGACTTGTTTATCTCTAGAACACTAGAGACAGTACTGTGCAGGACAGGGGACCTGCTAGACATAGCAAGGTATTTAATACAGGAGGTATTAGACAAGCTGCCTACTATCAGATAATGGCAGCTGGGACAGGTACCACAGGTCTGCTTCCACCATTTCCAGGCACAAATAATAAAGAAAAATAAAAAAGGTGTGGGAGATGTCAGCATACATTTCATGCAGCTGTGGACTCTGGTGAATTCAGTCTCCAAACTTAAACTCTGACCCCCTGGTGATGTCAGTCTCTAGGACCTGTCTGCAGCCCCTCCTTGCTAAATCAAGAAGGGCAGACCTCAAAGGGAGTGGCCAAAGACAATAGCAGACCTCAAGGGGAAGTGCTGGAGAGGCACTATAAAGGACAGACACACTTCCTGCTTCTCTCTCTCTCTCTCTCCCACCATCCAGTGGACATGAAGGACAGGAGGCTCTGATAATCAATTCCCTTACCCCCTCCCCCCGCTCTCTCTCTCTCTCTCTCTCCATGAGGCTCTGAGCCACATGTTCGGGCCTATCTCTCTCTCTCCTTCATCGGACAGGTTTGGACACTACCATGAGGCTCTGATCCACATGTTCTGGCCTACCATGAGGCCCTGACCCACATGTTCTCTCTCTCTCTCTCTCTCTCTCTCTCTTTCTCTCTCTCACACATGCACATGCACACACAGATTCATTGATGCACATTGAAACAGCTCTGCAACAATCACTATATACCTCTGTTAAATACCTATGTAATAAGCCTATTTCTACATAAAAATCTTTCTCCAAGCCACACCTGTTTGGTTGTCTTATTACAAGCCCTCCTGCCTCTGTGAAGTGAAATGAACCCAGGACCAAGCGGAGACTAGACTAGAAGATTACATATTCAGATGATTACATAGACCATGTGATCATCTGATGCAAAGTGCCCGATGCCAGTCCATTTCAGTTCGCTGACACCCAACAGATCAAGTTGTACACATTCCATTTCATTCCTGACCACCTCCAACTTCCCTTGGTTCATGCTTCGTACGTTCCATGTTCCAATGTGTAAGACATCTTTACAGCTTCTGACTCTCATTTCATGCACAGCTACATCAGCAGTCAGACTTCCCGAGGGCTTTGATCCAACCACATCATAAATGCTGGCTTTACTCTGAAAAGTCTTCAGCTCTTCCCCAGTAGCTAGTTGAGTGCTTTCCGACCTGGGGGTCTCATCTTCCAGCACCATAGCACAATTTGTTTTGTTGTAACTATCCATTGGGTTTTTCATGGCAAGATACAGAAGTAGATTGCCGGGCCTTTCTTCTGCGCAGTTTAAGTTTGGTGTTGTTGCCGTTGTCACAAAAATGTGATCCTCCGCCGTCAACACTATCCCATTCTGCTGCTGCCCAGATGGGTGGTTTGTCTGATTTGTAGTAGTGGATATGATAGGCTCATCCAATTCTGGTGTTGAATCAACTGCTAGCACCCAGTTATAATCTCTTTAGCTGTCCCAGAACTGACCACAGAGGTGGAGGGGTCTTTATTTTATCCAGAGACAACTTTGATTTTCACAACATTACTACCAATACAGGAGGAGAGATAGACATGGTCATCATCTCAAATAAGCACATCATGCTTGGCCTAGCCTATTTAAATCCCCAACTGCATGTGCTGATGAATTATCTGCCCTTATGCAGACAGTGTGTGATCACTCCACATAAAGTAAGTAATTCCTGTTATTAGGTGACTTAAACCTCCCCTAACACCCCCCCCCCCCCAAGCTCTCCTGATAAGGTTAGTGACTTCAAAGAGCTTGCTTACCCTTTGAACTTGAAGGCTAGAGAAGGAAGAAAAAAAAAGAACTCTAACAGCAGAAAAATAGCTTTACCCAAAAACACAAAAAAAAATCTCCTTTTGCAATACAGCAGAAAAAGAATCATCTATTAAAAATGAAAAAAAACAGAGCATAGCAGAGAGCTTGAATTCAGAGCCATACAGTATTACCTTGCTTGCAATGAAGACCCTTTTAGGAATGGCAGTGATTGCGTCCTCGGGAAAGGGAAGTCCAGCTAAGAAGGCCACGTATCTTCCAAGATACAGCCACCCTCCTCAGTTTTTCAGAGGACTAAATGATTTTCTTCTATAGACTGAACTCAGGGGCCATACGAGAGCTGTATGAGGATCTGAGGTCTGATCTGGAGCCTCTGACTGCCCGGTCACATGCCATACTAGGGCTAGTCATGCTCCTGAGCACTCTATATTCCTTTGCCTCTGGCTGCTTCCAAACATCAGTGGCTGCAGTGGGAGGAATGGGCCGGTTGACAGGGTGACCACAGCATGTCATGCTGGGAGGTCACTCTCACCCTGACTGTGAAGTGACCATGGCATGGCTAGGTTCCCCCATAGTGCTATACAGTATTTTTCTCAAGTGATATCTATGAGTTCCCTTTTCTGGGGCCCAATCACTGACCTGCCTGCTTGCTTGGTGTGTGTGCTCACATCCTGTTTTTTGGGTGCACACAGTTCCTCTGGGAGTATGTACTAGCTTGCAGACTGTCTGCAGTTAGCATGTGTATGGCTGGAGCACCTTGCAGGGTGCAGCAGGTGGAGACTGACTGTGCCCTCTGCGGGTGAATGTCAGATAGTGGTGGGGGGGCAGCTGAGCTTTTCCAGGCCTACTGCCTGTCTACCAGTGACCTATGTGATGCATACAGATCTGCATTGACTGCCCTGTAGGGTGCCTATTCCTCAGCAGGACTGGGGTTGATGGTCCCCTCTACTGCCATCATTGCAGAGATGTAGAATGTGGATCTATTGGTGGGAGATCCTGTCCCCACCCTGACCCAAAGAGAGTGGGTCAGGTGGTGCTACATAACTCGCTTTTGGGTCCAAACACCATGGCAACCATGCAGGATATGCACTATTCTGGTACATCATAGTCCACAAGGGCTAAACATGATTGGGAAATACAGATGGATACAGGTGTATCCTAGGCATATCTGCAAGGACTACCTATCACACACCAGCACTGATGGTGACCCACAGCATAGTCTATCTCAGCCAACCCAGGTGCTTTGGATCTGGTGATGGGCGCCCCACCTCATCCTCAAGGTGAGCACAGGAACCGCACAATGTCACGGTCTGTAGCTACTCTGTGCCAGTACCACACACGGTCAGTTCCCCCTACCAGGCCAGGGTGCTATAGAGGCGCATACCCCATCTTGTGATCAGATGTAGGCTGCTGATCTGCATGTGCAGTGCATCATGGGTATGGGTGGGTTTACCCTATCCTGGTAACCACAGCAGACAGTTTGTGTGGTGACCTGCAGTCTTTCTGTAGCCAGCCAGCGGTGTGTTAGATGCTATAGAGATGTAGCCCACTGGTTACTTCAGTGACTGTGGATGTAGAGGTCATGGGTTTGATCCTGCAGTAGTGTTATTTAATAAGGCTGTCTGATGGTTTTCCTTTTAATTTATATCAGCGCTGCCTGCAAAAACACCCTCACAGTGCCGTAGCCTAAGGTGCCTCATAAGGCGCCCTATAAGGTGCCCTATAGGGCACATTATAAGGTGCCTTGCCGGATATGGCACTTTATAATGTGCCCTATAGAGTGCCTTATAGGGCGACTTATGTGGCACATTAGGTTACGGCACTGTGAGGATGTTTTTGCTGGCAGCATTGATTAAAATTAAATGGAAATGTTTCAGACAGCCTTCTTATATAACACCACTGGGGGATCAAACCCATGACCTCTTCCTCCCCAGTCATGGCAGTAACCAGTGGGCTACATCTTTATAGCTTCTAGCACTGCGTTGGCATGAACTTAGGGTTAACGCACATTTACGCCCACTATCGCATGATATTGATTCCTTGCAACCTTCCTTCTGGAACGCCCACTCCTTATATGGCATTCTTCACATTAACGCTGCAACTAGCGCTGGTAACATTAAGACGGTTTAGTAACCATACCCCTAAGACTTTGAGCTTGCTATGATTGAACTGCACCTTCGCTTTTATCTCAAACCACACTGTGAATGATCGCTGCTGCTCACAGGGGCACCCACCCAGACATTCAACACACTATCTCCGTTAGTGAGTACTAAATCCAGCATTGAGCATTCCCTGGTTGGTTCCATCACCATTTGTCTAAGTAACGCATCTTGGAAAGCATCCACAATTTTTCACTTTTTTCCATATTTGCAGAAGGAGTACTCCAACCCACATCGGGTAGATTAAAGTCATCAAATATGATCACTTCCTCCTTTGTGGCTATCTTTGCAATATCTATAATCAATTGGTTATCTATTTCTTTGATTTGCATCAGAGGTCTGTAGACTATACCAGTATGGATGACAGTGTCATCTCCTCTTTCCAACACAATCCAGAGCACTTCTTCTTTTCTCCCCATGCCCCCTGCATTTCATTCACTTTAATATTGCTTTTGACATATAAGGCTACTCCTCCTCCTTTTCCTCTTTCTCTGTCTCTTCTGAATAGATTATAGCCAGCTATGGCTATATCCCATTCATGCAATTCATTAAACCATGTTTCTGTAATGGCCAAGTCCATTTCCACTATTAGGGCTTCCAGGTCCAGAACTTTGTTGGCTAAGCTTCGAGCATTTGTGCTCATTGCTTTCCAGCATTTAATTGGCTTACATGTATTTTGCATTGATTTTGTTCTACCCACTTCTTCCCACTTGTCGTTGATGTATGGTTTAAAAGTGTGGCTGTTTCTGATGTTGTTCTGCTTTTGCCAGGAGTGACGTCCTGAACTTGTCCTTCCCCATCCGTCACCCCCTTTCCCTAGTTTAAATGCCTGTCCACATACTGCCTGAATTTTTCACTTAAGATTCTTTTTCCTGTGACAGAGAGATGTAGTCCATCAGCACAGTATAGTCTCTTGTTGGTCCTTCTGTTTCCCCAGTTGCCTATAAATCTGAATCCTTCTTGTTTGCACCAGTTCTGGAGCCATGTATTAAAGATGTTTAGGCGAAGCAGCCTTTCTGTCCCCTTACCAAGAACAGGTAGAACTTCTGAGAATGCTACAGTTTTAACAATGGGCTTGAGTTTCTCTCCCAGAATCTGGATGTCCCTTTGAACTGCAGAGGCACTGTTTCTAGCAAAGTCATTTGTACCCAAGTGGATGACAACATCAGTTTTGGAGTGCTCACTTTCTGCGCTAACTACAGCAACAATTTGGTTTGTATTCCCGCTGGCTGGAGAGCCTGGGAGGCATTTGACTATCTTCTCTCCTTTGAACTGTGTTCCCAAGTTGGTGCCTCTGATGATAGAATCTCCCAGTAGTAGTAGTTTTCTGTTTTGTGATTTTTTTCTTCATATTTGGTGCTTTATCAGTAGATTGAGCATTGACTGTCTCATTTAAGACCCTTCAGTTTCCATGGATTGGTCATCCTCATTAACCAAGGCAGAGAAGGCATTATGCAGGGATATCTCTTGATGTATAGGGTGTCTCTGCATTACAGGTCGCAACCTACCAGAGCCCACTGTGATCCATTTGTTCCTGGGATATTTGATTCTTTGTGGGAGCCGTGGTGGACTTAGTTCGGTTTGTATCCTAGAAGAGGTGCGTTTCATTGCAGCTAGTTCTTCCCTTACTAGAGTCAATGCTTTATGCATGGCAGCTAACTTGAGGCATATAGGGCAAGCTCTTAGATTCCAAATGATTCTTCTCAGAATTAAAGCACCATAGTTATTGCACTGAATACACGACATGCTGATTTAGTGGTCCTAGGAAAAGGAGAAGAAAAGGTGGGTTTAACACCTAATTAAAAGGATAGATGTCAACATATGTGATGACTATATAGGCAAAGCAGCCTTGGGGTGGGTGAGGTAAGGGGTAGGGTGGACGGGAACCTAAGTGTCCCTGGCCAGTAGGTCTTTACATGAGCCAAGGGCACTCTCAGATATCTTATTTAAAGGCTACGCAAGGAATGTAGGCAGTCAGAATATTCCCAAAAATGAATGTATATCCAACAGTTAAAATCTATATTAGGAAACAAAACCAGGCAATAGAAAGTCTGAAAGCTTAGCTGTGTGGAGTCTCTGGAAGCCATGCACACAAGCACGCAGTTGTATCCATTCAGTCAGAGTCACATGCCAGGTTGTATGTCTGTGTGCTGAAACTCCCAGCAGCTGACGTGAAAGTACCTGCCCAGAATGGTGAAGCTGTAACTATGTGAACATTTCCGCAATTAAGGCTATGTCCCTGTGATGTCATGCCTCAGCAACAGTGCATCAATTGTAGTTCTGCAATGACAGGTTGCTGAGGTGGGAGGACCCCTCTGCAGCATAGTACATCTCTGTGGTCAACACTGTCCTCACCCATCATACTGAACCAGCACAGAACCAGCCAGTGGATGATGCCAGCAACACAGCATTTGGAGAATCTCATATGTGACCACAAGGCTTGAGACAATCGATGATGTCACATCTGGATGGATGGATCCCAAACCTCCCTCAGCAGTGCAGTGCCATATGGCACTGTTGTGACCTACCTGTACCACAAGAACTACTGCACATCTCGTATGAGACATAAGGAACGGGAACCTCCACAGCATTGGGCCTCAAATGGACCAAAGGCTACGGCAGCCCTGCCTCGGAGATATGTTCTGTCACAGAGAGGAGGTTGACAGTGATGTTCAAACTCTGTGGATTTGCTTGCCTAGGACATCTTAGTGTCTGTTGCAGATGATGTCATGAAGTAGCTGACTGTGAAGTCACGCCATGATGCTTGCCATCATAGCAGCCAATCACATGCATTAGGGAATAGCCATATCATATCCAGCTGTTAGGAGACCATCTGCAACAATGGATGGAATAGACCCAAAATATGTCACCATGATAGCAGTAGGTCTCACAGCACTCAGCATACCAAGCCCAATGGAGGTGTTGGCCCAGCAGTCATGGAAGCAGTTATGGAATGTGTCTCATGTACACTTCAGGATATCATGCTGTCTAGCCATCTCCTAATAACCACCAATCAACAGGTCAGTGCAAATGGAGGTGCAACTGGCACATGGCAGTTGTACAACAAGCAACTGAAGGCAGTAAGTGTCTGAGTTTATCGATACCCTTGCTTATGGCACCACCGTCACCACTCTTTAGCACAAAATGGATCTGCTCTGTCCATGCAGCAAGGGAAGAGGCATCAGTAGTGTCCAGGTAATGGGCATGCTGCATGTATGGTCAAACCAAAGTCCCTTATATGTCCATGTGGGTGCAGGCTCCACCAGCTGCTGATCCAATGTAACTCATAATATCAGATGCTGGTATATGCTGATGATGACACCCCCCACACAGATGCCAAGCTGCTCATCACTGTCATAGCAGAAATATGCAAAACCACACACATGCTCCAAAAATGAGGGAAAACTAGGGCAAGTCACACAGTTTTATTTATTTCACTTATTTATTCTTATATACCACATTTCCGAGAATCAATGCAGTTTGCAGAAAACCAAACTTCAACATTAAATGGAACAATTTTACAAGAATCGAATTACATTAAGCATGAGTGGAACTAGGAATAACACAGAACACAGTAACTATATACAAAATATAGAGGTTACTCAAAGTGGTAAATGGTCCAATGTATATCTTAAATTAGGGGTAAAAAGGGGAGGGGAAGGTGGATAAGTGGGGCAAGATAAATAATCCCATTGAAATATTCCATGAACAGGTGGGTCTTTATCAGCTTCCTGAAGGTTATTAAGTTGTGGGTGTCTCTGATGTGGTGTGGTAGGGCATTCCAGAGTCGAGGGACATATATAGAGAATGTCCTAGCGCAAGTTGTCTGAATGCTATTGATCAGTGTTGGAGGCAGGATTAGGTTTTATGTATTATTTCTTCTTTGGCGAGTTTATGGGGTCTTTATTATAATGGATTGAAGGTATTGAGAGGATAACTGGTGGATTATTTTGAACGTTGTTATTAGGGCTTTGTACTTGATTCGACAGAGGAGAGGTAACCCATGTAGCTCTTTTAGAATGGGAGTGACATGGTTGTATCTGGATGAGCACATCAGAATTTGGGTGGCTGCATGTTGTACAAGTTGTAGTGGATGTAATGAGAGAAGGATGGCATTACAGAAATCGAAGTGGGGCAGTATCATTGCCTGGAAGACTGTTTGTGAAGCATGTGCACTGGATCAGCGGGCCTGCTGCAGAGCTTATGCAGTGGAGTGGCAAGATGGAGTAAAATGGGACTGCAATGGTAAATGTTTGCTCTGCAAGCAAAGGCTACCATTCGAGAGTGGCCATTTCCAATGGTAGCCATGGGTTTTGTACCATGTCCGCAATTGTCACACATGTCAATAAATAGCTGTCATAATGTTGAAAACTTGTGGTGTGTTGCAGATGTGCGTCAAATGAGTTCCAGATGATCTTAAAAAGGATATAGCATTATTAGAAAAGGTACAGAGAAGAGCCACCAAAATGTTAAAGGATGGAAGGATACCCCTATAAGGAGAGGCTAAAAAGGTTAGAGCTCTTCAACCTTGAAAAGAGACGGCTGAGGGGAAATATGATAGAGGTCTATAAATTAATGAATGGAGTGGAACAGGTAAACGTATATTGATTGTTTATGCCATCAAAATATAGAAAGACTAGGGGACATACAATGAAGCTACAGGGTAACCTATTTAAGACTAATAAGAGAAAATATTTTTTCACTCAACACGTAATCAAACTCTGGAACTCATTACTGGAGGATGTAGTAAAAGCTGTTAGTGTAGCTGAGTTTAAAAAAAGGTTTGGACAAGTTCCTGGAGGAAAAATCCATAAACCATTATTAAAGGGGACCCAGGAAATCCACTGCTTGCCCCAATGCAAGCATTGTGTCTTTTGTGGAAATTGCTAGGTACTTGTGACCTGCATTGGCCACTGTTGAAAACAAGATAGTGGGCTTGATGGACCTTGGTCTGACCCAGTATGGCATATCTTATGTTTTATGTTCTTATCCAGCCAGTTGCAGCAGGTTGGGTGTATAGAAAAGGCACATTGTACTGAAAGCGCTGTGTGTGTGATCATGAGCAGGCAGCAAGCATGCATACTCGCCTGTCTGGAGCACCCCCAGGGACATATTGGAGGCAAGTATCCATGAGAAAAACTGCATTGGTATGGCACCAAAGCTTGCATGGTTCTTTGGAAGGGGAAATGTTTGGCAACAGCAGTCATCAGTACAACGTAGGACTTGATGCAGCAATCCCCTCTCTAAAGTCACAAATGGCATCCTAGCAAGCACTGGGGCATGCATCTAATGCCACAAACACAAGTAATCCTCATACAATATCTGTGAACACAATAGTGAACAACTGAAATACATTGTTTCTGTGGATAGGGACCTCATCTCAGTCTGCCTGTCCTACTCTCTCAGTGCTGCTTTGTGTTTGTGCAGTTTCCATTGGGAGACATAGACAATGACTGGGGATGACTTGTCTCTGTAGCCATAAATTCACAGGCATGGTTGGTGTATGCATGCTGGCATGTGCTCCTGGTAGCCACTGTAGCCATGTACCTGGATCACACAGTAGACTGACGTAGCAACGATCAGTGGGTGAGGAATGGCAAGGTGGGTGTGAATATAGGTTCCACCCCCAGTAGTAGAGAGGCTGTGCACAAAAGACAGATAGATGAACATGGGGATGAGGTAAGTCTGGACTAGAGAGCGGTTGGTGTAGGATCGAATGGTATGGAGTGTGCTGCAACTGATTGGCCCTAGGCTGGGATAAGGTAATGCCTGGTCACTGGTCCCCCTCACAACCAGATAATATGTCTCCCACTGAGATGACAAGGGCAGTAAGCAGTCATAGTATAGGAATGGTGGGTGTGCCTTTACATGCAGCATGTGTACATGTAGCTGTCATCAGACAAACGGTCCTTGTCAAACATACATCCGTACTGGAATGTGTCAACTTTTGTAGATCTCTGACAGCCAGACAACTACAACTGCACAGGGCCTATTAACCATGCCATGCTGCAATAAATAGTGGCCTTGCATAGTGATGCCCCCAAGCACACATGTATGCACCGCCACCAGCAAGAAGGCAGGCTGCATAGAATAATCAGACAGTAGTTTGCTAGCCATATGACATGTCATGCACCAGTGTCCAACCCTTGCATATCTAATACAATGTACATAGTATGTAAGCTGGGATGCACACCTAGCAACCTGTAGTTGAAGCATGGTAGGAAGGCGAGATAAAAGGAACTTGGTAGTACACTTGCCCAAGTGCTATGAAAGGCCCATTGCTGCAGATGGGTCTGATACACCAGTCATGCCAGTGAACAATGGGCCTATATGCGTTGGAATGAGGTCCAATGGAATGGACATCATGTATCAACGGCTGGGTGCCATGGGTAAGCAGATCACCTTGGGGGACATATATGGGAGCATCAGGGGATCTGTCTTCTAGGCCAAGGTGAAGGGCTGGGGCCCTGAGTGTAGTAGACACAGGCCATGCCTGCAAAGGACTACAGGTTGCAGAGTTAGTACAAGGGCAGGAGTGTGACACCTAGGTAATCATAGATATGGAAGTACTGTAGCGATATGTTCCCATTTGGTACCGATTGGCATTTGCCACACCTCTCAGAGGCATGGGTGTGTGCTACTCATATTGAAAGATTCTCCATGTGCAAGTCCATGCGTCCTTCAGCCAGTGCATCATGTGCTGCTACCCATCAGGGGGTCATGTGAATGTGTGCAGGTAGTATGTGGCCCCCTGGGCCAGATGGTCATGGTGCTCGGGATGTTCACCTGATAGGACTAGCACTGAGGAGCCTGAGTAGAGGAAGGAGCACATGTCAGGGCACAGAACCCCTTCAATGCTGCAGATGTCACACGCAATATGAAGTGTCAGGAATGTGAGGCCATTTAGATGTGCACACGTTGATCCAATTGAAGGGCACGGTGGTTGGCTCATGGGAAGCCACAAGCTGACCACAAATTGTAGGCCCTCCAACTGTATATGTGTGTATGAGCAATCAGGGGTGTGGGGTTGATCTGGCCTGCTGCGATATTGGCAAGCAACAAATGCATACTATAGTGGTGTCCCTTTGAATGGAAGCAGCACAACCATAGTGTGCCTATTATGTGAGTGTATCCTCTTAGTCTGGGTGTGACATTGTTGGAGATTGTGTGTCATTCCACCTTTCAGGAAGAACCACTAGTGTTGCCATGAAGGGGAGGAGAGGCCTCAGTCCTCCAGGGCATGTGTGCCTAACACTTAAAGGGCTGAATGTGACTAGAAGGGAGCCAAATGTAGTACATGGACAAAGAGGTGTAAGGAAAGCCAACCGGTGGTAAAGGAAGACTCATGGGTGCACCCCAATGATATGATCTTAGCTAGACACCTCCAGATCACCATGCATGCATGGTAATGCCATGGGCAGCAATAAACCTTCCCAGATGGGCCCCATTACAACCTGACTAAGCACAATGAAGCCCACACAGACCCCTCCAGCAGTAGGTGCCACATGCACTTTTGCACAGCACTTGAGGTGACACAGTTCTCATCCCAGAGGCACTCCATCTCCTGTGCTGTCACCAAGCCATACTGTCAGCAGTTGTAGGTAAATGCAGAAGGCAGATCAGTATGAGGGGAACTTACAATGTGAATGCTCTGTGAGGCAAAGTATACCAATGCCAAGTGTGAATCACAGCCAGATAATGAAGGGTTGCACACCAAGGGACACATCATATACGCACACATTATGCACTCCGATGTTGCCCCCATGCAGAGACAAGGCAATGCATAGAGCCAATACCATGAACAGAAACTGCCACACCTTGAAAGTTAAAGCTATATTTATTAAAGAGGGCACCACACCTCCCATTGCTGTTCCCACAGAAAGGCAGACACAGCAGACATGCCTGACCCTGTGTCTCTACTTTTTACGGGGCCAGCCCCATCACCTCCTCTGAACCATGGGTGGAACACCATGTGGCCTACCCGAGCTTGGCCTTGTGTCTCTGTTGGTTACTGCTGCTGCACAAGCTGCAGAATTGCCAAGGTGAGGTTACTGATGGCAGCTGTCATGGAGATGATGAGGTTAGTGATGGCAGCTGTCACAGAGACATTGAGGTCAGTGATGGTAGCTGTCACAGACATGGAGAAGCCATCTATTGAGTCTCTGATGCCCATCAGATCCTGATGGATAGTTATAAAAATGGTGGAAAAACACAAAGTCAGACACTTATAGCATTTGACAAAGCCATGTCAAGAGAAATGCTGCCAGAGAACCAAATGCTGAGCATCATTACATTATGCCTCTGAGCAGTATAAAGGGACAAGTAGGCACAGGCTTGGTGTTGCACCTCCAAAAGGATGTTGCTATGTAGACAGAATGCATGGGTGTATTCAGCCAGTTATCTATGGGGTGCAGTAGGAGTGGGGTGACCTAGACATCGCAGAAGCATATATCCATGTCATGTGTCATCAGAATGGTGTACCAAGGGAACCTGACCCTTCTGCACTCCTGAATAGCATGTAATTGTAGAGCTACTACAGACCACCATGCACTTCCTGGCCTATAATGGCCCTACATCGCTTAGAGGGCCCTCTCCTGCCACATCTGTCATTGATGTGCCATTTAGTCCATCACAATGTCCTCTTCCCCGGAAAAATAGGCAGCACCATCACCCCATCCTCTGTACCTTCCAATGTGTATCTTATGGTGCACACCATTCATTTCTGGACCTCCTCCCAAACTCTCACCATAGGAGCTGTGCAGTGACAGAGAGAAAAGTGCAAGATGAATGTCTGAGGCATTAACTAGGTTCACAGCTGTGTCTCGGTCACCCTTTCCATCCATGTAGCCCCACACTGCTGTGCTGACTCACACCTCAAACATCACCCTCACATGTTTACACACTAAACCACTGATGTCAAAACAATCGTGGGAGACACCTAGCCAGCCAGCCGTTTGCCATTACTAACCTCTATCTTGTGAGGAAGAGGTACATGTATGGCCTGCAGAATATGCATTGTATCCTTCTCCAGATGTGATGGGGTTGTAATGTCAAATGGAGTGTGTGTCTCTGTCCAAGAGATTGGGTTGGAAACTGCAAGCCAGCACCCTTTGCCTATCCTCCATTTGACATAATCTTGAAGGTATGAATACATAAGTATATTAAGGTGAGGCAATTCCAGTGGCACATCTGGATGGCCACAAACCTATTGACAAGTTCTCACATGACAGACTGGCAGAAAGTACAAAATCATGGCAGTGTACTGGTCACAAGATACAAATCCAACTGGAGGGCTGAATGGATAATCAGCACTATGATGAAAGATGAAAGGTGAACAGTGGAGTACCCAGGGACATGTGCAGACCTACAGCATTTTCACGTATGTATACATGGGCTGCAAATGAGATGTGTGCATGTGCAAATGACTCAAATATCATCACGGTTCTGCAAAACACAAGATGCCTGTACAATATAAAGAAGACCTAGAAAATGTGGGAGAGTGGACTAATGTCAACTAAGGTTGACAACTGCAAAGTTCTACACATAGTGAAGAAAAATACAAACCACAGTTACTTGATGCATATGGGATCAACACCCAGCAAAAGGCTGTGGCTGTCAACATCAAGAATATATTGGCACTCGCTGCCCAATGTTCAGCCATGGCCAAGAAAGCTAATAGAATGCTAGCACATTGAAACAAAGGAAGAGATGATATAACCAGTGGTATGATAATGCCTCTGTTGTGCACCATGGTGTTATTGTACCATTAATATTATGTGCACCTCTGCTCACCATATGTTACAAAAGCAATAGCCCTGTTGGAAAGGATAGAGATGAGTGAACAAAAAGATACAGGGAATGGTATTATATCCCTATAAGGGAAGGCTGAAAGGGTTAGAGCTCCTTTGCTGCGGAAATGGACTGCTGAGGGGACATATGATAGATGTGTAACCAAGCATGATAGGGGTCAAATAGCAACTTGCTTATTAGTTCTTTACCCCTTCCAAAGGTCTGAAGACTAGGAGACATGCAATGAAGCAACCATGTGCAACATCTAAGGCCATTTTGAGAGAATATTTTCATCACTCAACCATAGGTCAACATAGGAAATAGTTACTGGAGGATATGGTACGAGCTGTCAATGTAACTGGGTTCTGTACAGTTTTAGACAGGTCCCATAAAGAGAAAGTCCAGAACCCACAGTTCCAGGTGACTGAGGAAATACACTGCTAACCCCTGGGACAAGGAACATGTAATGTGTCTACCTTCAAGAACCGAACTGAAGTTTGGGACCAGGAATGGCCACTGTCAGAAGCAGGCAACTAGGGGTGAGGGACCCTTAACCTGACCCCATAGGGCTTACCTTATATGCCTCTCACCACTCATGACCCTATCACCCATCCCTGCCACGCAGTGTGGACTCCCACTGAACTGCCACTGTACAGATGACTGATGGTTGCATAGGACATGTAGGCATCCAGCACCACACACTGAATATGTCTATGTCCATGCAACACCTAATACACATCATCACAAATGGGACACATGCCAGTGGTGGGAAGTTGCAGGACAAATGAAACATAGAAACATTGAAACATAGAAACATGATGACAGAAAAAGACCACATGGCCTATCTAGTCTGTCCTTCCATAACAACAACTACAACAGTCCACTTTTTACATTTAGAGATCCTCTGTATTGGTCCCATGCTTTTTTGAATTCAGTTACTGTCCTCATCTCTACCACCTCCACTGGGAGACTATTCCATGGATCCACTACTCTTTCTGTAAAGAAATATTTCCGCATATCACTCCTGAATCTATCTCCCTTCACCCTCATCCCATGTCCCCTCATAGCAGAACTTGCTTTCAATTGAAAGAGGCTCTCTCCCTGAACATTTATGCCACGGAGGTATTTAAACATCTCAATCATATCACCTCTATCCCGCCTTTCCTCTAAGGTGTACATATTAAGATCCTTACGTCTGTCCTCATATGCTTTATAATGAAGTCCACTAATCATTTTAGTAGCCACCCTCTGCACCGACTCCATCCTGTTCACATCCTTTTGAAAGTGCGGTCTCCAGAATTGCACACCATACTCCAAATGAGGTCGCACCAAAGACTTATACAGAGGCATTATCACCTCCTTTTTTCTGCTAGCCATTCCTCTCCGTATGCACCCAAGCATTCTTCTAGCTTTTGCCGTCGCCTTTTCTACCTGTTTAGCTACTTTAAGATCATCAGACACAACCACGCCTAGGTCCCGCTCTTCTTTAGTGGACAAAAGTACTTCACCTCCTATACTGTATTGCTCCCTTGGATTGCTGCAGCCCAAATGCATGACCTTACATTTTTTAACATTAAATCCCAGCTGCCAAATATTAGACCATTCTGCAAGCTTAGCTAGATCCCTCCTCATGTTATCTACACCTTCCTGGGTGTCTACTCTATTGCAGATTTTGGTATCATCCGCAAAGAGACAAACCTTACCCGACAGCCCTTCCGCTATATCACTAACAAAGATGTTAAAAAGAATCGGACCAAGGACAAATCCCTGGGGCACACCACTGGTAACATCCTTCTCCTCAGAGTGAGCTCCATTTACTTGTACTCTTTGTTGCCTCCCACCCAACCAATTTCTAACCCAAGCAGTAACTTTAGGGTCCATCCCTAGGGTGCTCAGTTTGTTTATATGTCACCTGTGAGGAACAGTGTCAAAGGCTTTACTGAAATCTAAATACACCACATCTAGAGCTCTCCCTCGGTCCAACTCCCTGGTCACCCAGTCAAAGAAATCAATCAGATTTGTCTGACAAGACCTGCCTCTGGTGAATCCATGCTGCCTCGGATCCTGTAAGCCGCTGGACTCGAGAAACCTCACTATTTTCTCTTTCAGCAGCGTTTCCAATAATTTACTCACCACCGAAGTTAAACTAACCGGCCTGTAGTTTTCAACCACATCCTTACTTCCGCTTTTGTGTAAAGGCACTACATGAGCCTCTCTCCAGTCCTTTGGCACCACTCCCGACTCCAACGAGGCATTGAAAAGGTCAGTCAGTGGAGCTGCTAGAACGTCCCCAAGTTCCCTCAGTATTCTAGAGTGTATCCCATCCGGTCCCATCGCTTTGTCTACTTTAAGTTGAGCTAGTTTCTCACGAACACAGTCTTCTGAAAATTGTTCAAGATGTCCCTCGCTTCTGTTCTTATTTGTGGGTGTTTTCTGAGGTCCTGCTCCTGGTTCTTCATCTGTGAACACAGAACAAAAATATTTGTTAAGCAATTCCGCTTTATCCTTATCAGCTTCTACATATTCCCCCCCTGCACCCTTGAGTCTGACAATACCACTTTTGCCCTTCCTCTTCTCACTAATATATCTGAAAAATGTCTTATCCCCCCATTTTATTGCATTGGCTATTTCCTCCTCCTTTTGAATCTTTGCCTTCTTGACTACTTTGCTAGCTTCTCTAAGTTTTTCCAAATACAGATACCTGTCTTCCTCTCTCTGTGATCTCTTGTATTTCATGAAGGCCTCCCTCTTTTTCTTCACTTTTTCAGCTACTTCCTTTGAAAACCATAGCGGTCTCCTTTTCCTTTTGCCTTTATTTACCATTTTAACAAAAAGGATGGCTGCCCTTAAAATACCCCCTTTCAGTTTTGCCCACTGTTTTTCTACATCCCCCAGCTGTTCCCATCCCACTAACGACTCCCTGAGGTATTGGCCCATCTTCGCAAAGTTAGTCTTCCTAAAGTCTAAGTTCCTCACCTTGGAATGGATTCTAACAGCCCTAGTCCTAATACTGAACCACACTATCTGGTGATCACTGGATGCAAAATGATCTCCCACTACAACATCAGAAACACTTTCACCATTGGTAAGGACCAAGTCCAGTATGGCCCCTTCAAGTGTGGGGTCTGTTACCAATTGCCTGAATAGTTCTCCCTGTAGAGAATCCAGGATCTCCTTACTTCTAGATGATACTGCAGCAGGAATGTGCCAATCAACATCTGGCATATTGAAATCTCCTATCAGTAGCACTTCCCCTATCCTAGCAATGTTGTGTATGTCTTCAATTAACTCTCTGTCCACCTCTTCCTCTTGTGAGGGAGGTCTGTATATCACACCAATGCAAATAGATTTCTCTTTCCCTCTTTCTAGTTTAACCCACAATGCCTCCTCTCTCCCTTTTAAGCTCTGTAATTCCAAAGCTTTAATAGTAGTTTTTACATATAGTGCCACTCCTCCTCCCCTTCTTCCTACCCTGTCCTTTCTGAATAAAGTATAGCCAGGTATAGTTACATCCCAGTCATGGTTTTCTGTGTACCATGTTTCTGTAACTGCCACTAAATCCAAGTCAGCCACTCCCACCAAAGCTTCAATTTCAGGGATCTTATTTCCCATGCTACGGGCATTAATACACACTGCTTTCCATATGTTACCCCTGTTACCCATTTCCATAAAGGTATTTAATTTGTCACCTACCTGGGGGCTTTCACTTACCTGGGGGCTTTCTTCACCCATCCCCAACGAATCTAGTTTAAAGCCCTCTTCGGTAGATTAGCCAGTCTACTACCGAAGATGCGTTGACCTTTCTTGGACAGATGGATGCCATCTCTGCTCTGCAACCCTTGGTACAGCATCCCATGGTCTAGGAAACCAAAACGCTCTCGATGACACCATCCACGCAGCCATGCATTCATCTCCAGGATGCGAGCCTCTCTGCCTTGGCCTTTACCCTCAACAGGAAGGATTGAAGAGAACACCACCTGTGCACCTAACTGCTTCACCCTCTGTCCCAGAGCCATGAAGTCACTTTTGATACGTCCCGAGGTATACCTGGCAGTATCATTTGTTCCAACATGGATTAGCAACATTGGGTAATAGTCAGTGGGCTTGATGAGTCTCGGCAAACTCTCCGTAACATCTTGGATTTTGGCACCAGGCAGACAGCATACCTCTCTGGACATCAAGTCTGGTCGGCAGATGGACGCCTCAGTACCCCTCAGAAGAGAGTCTCCAACCACCACTACCCTTCGTTTCCTTCTGGTCACTGATTCTGCAACTTTGGGGTACTTGAACTCTGGTTCTTCCCTTTCCAGGGATGCTTTCACCTCCTCCACTTCAAGGGCTGCATAATGGTTCTTCAATTCAAGGGCTGGAGAAGTTGGATTGGTGATTTTGCGGCCCTGGTGACTTGTGTCCAACCATCGACATTCTGTTGGCACCCATCTTCTCCTGTGCTGGAGAGCTTGGTTGATGCAAGAAGCATCTCATCAATGTACTTCTCACTGGGGGCATGTCTCTTGCTAAGCACCCTGTCAACACCGCATAAGCGGTTGACTAGGTTATGCCCATATCAACCCAACCATCCCATTGCATCACTCATGTGTACTCAGAGTCATTTTCATTTAATTTATTTAAGATTTGATATACCGCTTAATCAATATGTAAGCGTACTGCTCTGGGCCACCACATTCCCCCATGCCCTGAGACGGTTCCATGTAATCACCTGCCCAAAGTAGCAATACAAATACAGATTCCCCATGCAGCCTCAACCCACCTGCTAGGTCCTCATGGCTAGCTGTGGTATAGTCTTGGAGGTTCTAATGTAAACCTTGCAGGAGGTCCTACTGGTGACCTGGTGCAGCCTGTATTGGTGGCATATTGACCTCTGTGGGTGGGGGTGCCAGCAGCCCTGCTTCCTCCTGTGATGGCACCGGCTCCAGGGGTCCTACATCCTCCTCCTGCAGAATGGGCCACTCACCCTCCTCCTCTGACTTGGACTTGAGAAGAATTTGCAGCTCGCTCCCAGTCTCATTGCTAACAGCTGCCTCCCATGGAGACAAAGGCCCATCCCATGCCTGTACTCCACCAGTTAGGGACACTTGCTGGACTGCCACCTTGGCCCCAGTGACACCGGCTGTGCTGGGCCCTGCCTCTCCCTCACCAGAGCACATAGCCTCTGCCCTCTGCACACTGCTTGCACTGCGGGGCGATGTCTCTGGGGTCATTGCTGAATCAGCAAAGACAGTCACTGCAGGCTCAGCTGTTGGAGCCTGGGCAGCTGTGAATGGGAAAACACAGACAATCAGATCTCTGGGCTGCAACACATATCTCAACGTATTGCCATATTTTATACACTTCTAGGTTGTAGTCTGTTGCTCTTTAAACGGTTAACACTAGGTAAAATAGAACTCACGCCGTTTAATGACTTACTCTGCAACTTAAAAGCTTAATTATTTCACTCTGGCATTTGGCAATTGGTCTCAGAAAAACTAGCGGCACGTAAACCAGGAGCTAGTCGCTCATTGATGGTGCCAGTTTTACATCAACGACCCTCTGCCTTCCTTAGCCTTTTTTTGTAGAATATGTTCTTAAAAAATTGTTTAAACTTGAAATTGAAAATTGAAAATATTTTCCATCTCATAAATATTTGGCATTCCTCATATTAAAGATGATACACGTTCTTCCAAAAGATTTACATATTTTGCATGAGGAGCTACTAATATCATTAGACACTTAGCTTCTATCAGGAGACGAACAGGGCAATTCCAACGCTCACAGCTAGGTACCCCAAGCGTTTCACAACAGCAGTTTCTTCAGGGAATCGTCCCTTTTAGGCTGTAAACACATAGAAACGTGAAATCAATAATGTAGCTAGTTGCTTCACCACATTAAAAATCGTATATGAAAATCAAACCTGCTTGATTGATGCTGCCGGCGTATAGATTTGCATCTAAATAATATTGCGATCTGAGTTTTTATCAAGATGTAGTTTTTTATTTTTGTTTTTTGCACACTGTTGATGAGAAGCCGTTGTATTTTTCATAGTCATATAAGCAGTGCGGTCTGGTTTCCGATCAACCATAAAGTTTTGAATTTTATCAATTAACGTACAGGCACGTGACTAAGAGTCCCTTTAAAATGGTGGTCATGTCCGTATCCCGCATGCACGGCGTTCAATGCATCAAGATTTCTTCACAGAAGGCTTTTCATAGAAAGATGTTAATGAATGAATATTATTTAGATGCAAATCTATACGCCGGCAGCATCAATCAAGCAGGTTTGATTTTCATATACGATTTTTAATGTGGTGAAGCAACTAGCTACATTATTGATTTCACGTTTCTATGTGTTTACAGCCTAAAAGGGACGATTCCCTGAAGAAACTGCTGTTGTGAAACGCTTGGGGTACCTAGCTGTGAGCGTTGGAATTGCCCTGTTCGTCTCCTGATAGAAGCTAAGTGTCTAATGATATTAGTAGCTCCTCATGCAAAATATGTAAATCTTTTGGAAGAACGTGTATCATCTTTAATATGAGGAATGCCAAATATTTATGAGATGGAAAATATTTTCAATTTTCAATTTCAAGTTTAAACAATTTTTTAAGAACATATTCTACAAAAAAAGGCTAAGGAAGGCAGAGGGTCGTTGATGTAAAACTGGCACCATCAATGAGCGACTAGCTCCTGGTTTACGTGCCGCTAGTTTTTCTGAGACCAATTGCCAAATGCCAGAGTGAAATAATTAAGCTTTTAAGTTGCAGAGTAAGTCATTAAACGGCATGAGTTCTATTTTACCTAATATTTTATATGCTTAGCAAGTTCCTGCTGACCCTAGTCCCCTGTCACTGTGTGTGCCTGCTAGCATGACACGTCTACACTGTAATACACATTCCAGATACTACTGCTGACCTCCAAGAAAGGTCCTGCCTGTCCACCAGTGCTCATCTGCATTCTGTAATGGCTGTGACTTGTCCCCCTATCCCTCCACTGTGGTGGGGAGTGATGGAATGTATTGTGCTCCATCTGTCCATCAATTGATTTCTTCACCTGATCCACCCATGTGGACAACTGTCTCTGTGCTCCAATCACACCATGACACCTCCACGGGCTGCTATTGCAGGCCCCAGCCTCAGGAGACACGCTGTACCTGTGATTCCCTGATATTCTGGGTTGTCACCAATGTGTGCCTTCTCTCCACAGGTTCATCCTGTATGGCTGTCACCCATTCCACCTACCTGGACCAGGGACCCAGGCCAACATGTTTACATTGTGCACCTCTCTCATGACTGCAGTGTAGCTATAGTTGAATGTCTCTGTTCTATGATGTTATGTGATCCCCAGGTGTACCATACAATCTCACCTAGGCAACTGTATTAGTGGACAGCTCCATTATAATGCCTCATTAGTAGAGGTGCAGCTATGATGGTGAGGGTGCCATCATGGGGTGGGGGGTAGGGAGCAGTACAATGGTATTGCTGCTAGTTGCTCCATCTTACATACTGACACCAGGGTGGCCCACACATTGTAAATCTGCCTCACGGGTCCTGGGTATACCATATTGCATGCATGTACATGCAGTTTATAGGTGTCATCACATCCCACCAGATAAGCAGGGCCACATATCCCTGTATGCAATATGAAACCTGGACTGGGTTCTCCCTGTGTGGCCTATCTAAAGCCACCTGGCAGCCCAAATGAACACACAGGAGACATACTAGCTGTTGCTTGCAGCTGTCCACATGATGCTGCATGCCCACAGACTGACTGTTGTGCAGCACAGTGATGCCCTGGTTGAGGACCTGCTGGACATCATTCCTAGGAGGCTGTGAGCACTGGCATAGTCCCCACATAGTGTTACCCTCCTTCACCCTGTTCCCAACCTCCCTTCATAGTGGTGCACCTGCCAGTCCTTCTGATAACAAGCAGTCATCAGTGCCCCACACAGGTACCAATGCACTACTCAAAACAATCACACGCAGACTTCTTGTTAGTTGTCCCACCAGGTGGCCCAGTTGGTATGATGTGTTGGAATGAAGCAACATATTTCATGAGTAGGACATAATCAAAGGGCATGGTATCTATATGACAGCAATGCCAGATAATGATCTAGCAAGGTTGGTGTACCTGTGGCAGCATAGGACAAAGGGAGGGACCATGGCCAGAGTGTGCAAGGTCACAGGTTCCATGTGTGCATCTTTCACTTTTTTGTAAACATGGTGGGTAGCCTCGTACTGCTGCATTATGGAACCTGCTGCACTGATTTCAATGGGTAATATCAGGGTCCTCAAATACCATACTGCTTTGCAATCCACATGCAAAAGCAGAACTGTGAAAACACTTCACAGCTGGGACTGGTTAACTTGCCAACTTCGGATATCCCTGATAGTATGAAAGTAACTGGGAGGTTGACACAAGCAGCACCTCCAAGTTACCCAGGCCAACAGGAAGATATTTGGTCTTTCCTGGTTTTCTGTCAGTCCCATCCATTTACATCATGGAATTGGCAAACATCCACCCAGAAGACACAAATGCCATTCCTGGAAGAGGACTGCTGTCCAACTCAAAGGTCACCAGGTCAAAGCCAGCCTGGTAATTACCAATATTAAGGTTTTAAAGATGTCATTGTGGCCTAGTTCTTTTCCCTGGAGACCTCTAGTCATTGATTTTGTGTGGTCAACAGCAAAGTGCCCTGTCATGAAAGCATAAACTAAATGAATAATACACCTATCACCCTTTAAACGGAACCATACACAATATAGAGAGTGAATCTAAAGTAACTGAATTACACCACATAATTTTTTTGTCGGAAGTTTTTGCCATGAGAGATTGCTCACTCTTGAAGCGTAACTTCCCTTTTAATTACTTTTGTGGTAACCTAACCACCGTATAAAATGATGTGAAGTAATTGCATTCAAACCTGATGCTACAACACACACACCAACTTTCTTATGAAAATCCACCTTGCAGAACACAACGAACACAGCACTGCGTTTAGAGCCGCACTCCCCTTTTCGGCCCTGCTTCAACGCTTCACATTCTGCTCAATACTCATCTGAATTAAAGTCCAGCGTGGAACATATTCCCGTTTTTTCAGCTAGCCGTTCTAATTCTTACAGCATCTAGCAGTCAAGGGATTCCTTTTTTCCTTAAGCTGGACATGCACATTTTCTCAGTCATACTTGTTGATCAAGATCGAGAATACAACGAACTTTTTTTTAAAAGTCTTCAAGCTCCCGCCTTTATGACATCATAATAAGCTAATCCAATCAAGTTCCAAGTTCAGCCCCTTAGGGTCCAACAAGTTGATACGGAAAATCCAGCTTTGTTCTAACAGTTGAAGTTTCTGTTCTCTATCTCCCCCTCGAGGGTGTTGTGGAACATGATCTATAATGCGCCAATGAAAAACAGAAAATGTATGATTCAATTCCTGGCAATGTTGAACTAGAGGGGCCGATGCTACTAAATTGCGTATTCTTGAAGCATGTTCTTGCAAACGAAGTTTCATCTTCCTGATGGTCCGACCAACATAAACCTTCGGACATGGGCAGATCAAAATATAAACTACATAAGCAGTAGCACATGTAGTATACCATTTAGAAAATTGTTTTATGGTGGTATTAGGAATCAACCATTCTGTACCTTCAATGGTCTGTTGACAAAGAGAACATGCTAGCCCCTTAGAGCATTTGAAGTGTCCTACCTGACAGTTCTCCAATGATGGCTTTGTAATAAACTGTGGCCTACTTATCAAGTTGGCTATATTAGGACCCCTTGTGTAAGCTATCCGCAAAGGTTTTTGGAAACAGGGATGAAGAGCCAGAATATGCCAATGTCTCAAAAGAATAGTCTGAATTTTAGAAACATTGACCATATAAGGTAATATTCCAATTACAGAGTCCTCCTCCGTTTGTCTCTTCTCAGAACCCCTTAACCATTCTTTATGGGTATAGCGTGCCCTTAAAAGGGCTTGTTGCACTATGGAGCTGGGATAGCCCCTATGTAATAAACGTAACTTCAAATCGCGTGCATGATTCTCAAATTCATCCTTTGAACTACAAATACGGCGAAGGCGCAAAAATTGTCCATATGGTAGGCCACGCTTCAAGGCAGGGGGATGAAAACTGGAATAGTCCAAAAGAGTGTTTCTCTGAACTGACTTTCTGTAAAGAGTAGAATATAGTCGAGCATCCTGCTTGAAGATTTTAGCATCTAAAAATTCCAATTCTTGTGTGTGAAAATGTAATTTAAAGGATAACTTTTCCTTCTGGACATTTAGCCAATCCACAAAAACATGTAGGGCTTCTACAGTATCGTTCCAGAGAAAGAAAATATCATCTAAAAACCTAACCCACATCCCTATTTTGCAATACCATTCAGAAAGAAAAATTGTCTTCCTTTCAAAATCTGCTAGATATAAAGTGGCAATGGACGGGGCCACCGTAGCCTCCCATTGCGATGCCATGGATCTGGTAAAAAAATTCCCCTTCAAACTGAAAAAATGTTTTGTCAGAACCAATGATAACATTTGTAAAAGAAATGCTTTTGGTAAACGGGAAGGTAAAGGCAAGTCAAGCTCATTGATTATTTCTAAAGCCTCCTCCTGGGCAATATTAGTATAAAGAGCTACGACATCTAATGATACCAAAATGACATTTTCAATGGATTGAGTGACCGAATTCACTTTCTCCAAAAAGTGAGATGTATCCCATATGTATGAAGTAACCTGTTGAGCACAGGGGCGCAGAAAAATGTCACAGAATTGGGAAAGCGGTTCCAACATGGAGCCCCTGCAGGAAACTATGGGCCGTCCCGGCGGAGATGACACTGATTTATGGATTTTAGGCACCGTATAAAAACTCGGGGTCAAAGGATGTTTAGGTGTTAAAAATCTAAATTCTTTTTTCGTTAACCAGCCCCGATCCAAGCCTTCCTGCACCAAATTCCCTATCATTTTCTATACTTCAGCTGATGGATCTCCCTCTAAATGTTGGTAAAAAGTTGAATCATTTAATTGCATTCAAGCCGTAGTAAGGTATTGGTCTACTGATTGTATTACTGTTGCACCTCCTTTATCTGCTCTCTTTACAACTATGTTCGAGGCTTGACGTAATTCTTTTAATGCTAGCCATTGAGATTTTGTCAGATTATTGCCAATATAATATGTTCGATCATTAACAAGAGCTGATTCCATCTGATACAGATCTTGTAAGACCAATTGTTGGAATGTTGAAATAAAGGGGTCTATTTCTCCCCCCGGGATCCATTTGGATGGGGGACGAACCACTGAAACATCTGGTGTTAAAGGATTCACAGCACAAAACTGTAATACTCGCAATTTGCGAAAAATCTTTTGTAGTGCGATCCGAACTTGAAACGGTTGATATTGAACACGAGGGACAAATGAAAGGCCCTTGTTCAATACCACCTCCTGAGTCTCCGTCAATGGAATCCCAGAGATATTTATCACTGTAGTTTCGCCCGCATTCTGGTGACTGGGCCCTGACTCTGGTCTAAGACCAGATCCTGATGATCTTCTCCGGTCTGCCAACCTCGACGGCGGCCTCTGCCGCGTCGGCCCCGCCGAAAAACCTGTTCCTGGGATGTAAAGGATCTGGTCATACCTGATCTCCCCCGTCGAGCAGCCCCATATTCACCTGAACTTTCTTCCTCTGACTCAACCTCAGAGGAAGAAGGGAACGGAAACGATTTTTGTTGCACTGGTATTTTCTTGGCCCAGGTGAACACCTGATCCAATTCGTAATCCCTTTGATCCCTATTAAATTTCTTGATCTTAATAGATTTAACATATTCTCTAAATTGATCCAATTGGGTGGTCATTTCTGCCATCTGTAACCCAAAACGCTCTTCAGTAAGATTCAATTTTATTTGCGTTTCTAATGATTGTACCTCAGCTCTTAATTTCTGTTGCTCTACATTAGAACGTTCACTTAACAATGCCACTAAGTCCAAACTGCATTTATTAAGTATACTATTCCATTTGGCATGGAACTCCACTTTATCCGCATACAACTTCGGGGATTTTAACACCCGGAGCCCCCGTGGGCTCATTGTAGATTTTAAATATTGGTTCATAGCTAATTCATGGAATTAGAACGGCTAGCTGAAAAAACGGGAATATGTTCCACGCTGGACTTTAATTCAGATGAGTATTGAGCAGAATGTGAAGCGTTGAAGCAGGGCCGAAAAGGGGAGTGCGGCTCTAAACGCAGTGCTGTGTTCGTTGTGTTCTGCAAGGTGGATTTTCATAAGAAAGTTGGTGTGTGTGTTGTAGCATCAGGTTTGAATGCGATTACTTCACATCATTTTATACGGTGGTTAGGTTACCACAAAAGTAATTAAAAGGGAAGTTACGCTTCAAGAGTGAGCAATCTCTCATGGCAAAAACGTCCGACAAAAAAATTATGTGGTGTAATTCAGTTACTTTAGATTCACTCTCTATATTGTGTATGGTTCAGTTTAAAGGGTGATAGGTGTATTATTCATTTAGTTTATAGTTACTAACCTTATCAGCAATCATGGAGAAAGACAGCGAAAAGGTTACTTCAGCAGAAACCATTACTATAAAACCCAATCAAGTGACTTTTGCTTTCACTGAGGAACAGATCCAACAATTGATTAAAAAACCCTCCTTATTTGATGATGTTCAAACCATGGGCCACTCTTCTTCGTTTCATGATCTGTTGTTACTAAACAAAAAACTCACACGGACTGAATTCCATGAATTGGCTATGAACCAATATTTAAAATCTACAATGAGCCCACAGGGGCTCCGGGTGTTAAAATCCCCGAAGTTGTATGCGGATGACGTGGAGTTCCATGCCAAATGGAATAGTATACTTAATAAATGCAGTTTAGACTTAGTGGCATTGTTAAGTCAACGTTCTAATGTAGAGCAACAGAAATTAAGAGCTGAGGTACAATCATTAGAAACGCAAATAAAATTGAATCTTACTGAAGAGCGTTTTGGGTTACAGATGGCAGAAATGACCACCCAATTGGATCAATTTAGAGAATATGTTAAATCTATTAAGATCAAGAAATTTAATAGGGATCAAAGGGATTACGAATTGGATCAGGTGTTCACCTGGGCCAAGAAAATACCAGTGCAACAAAAATCGTTTCCGTTCCCTTCTTCCTCTGAGGTTGAGTCAGAGGAAGAAAGTTCAGGGGAATATGGGGCTGCTCGACGGGGGAGATCAGGTATGACCAGATTCTTTACATCCCAGGAACAGGTTTTTCGGCCGGGCCGACGCAGCAGAGGCCGCCATCGAGGTTGGCAGACTGGAGAAGATCATCAGGATCTGGTCTTAGACCAGAGTCAGGGCCCAGTCACCAGAATGCGGGCGAAACTACAGTGATAAATATCTCTGGGATTCCATTGACGGAGACTCAGGAGGTGGTATTGAACAAGGGCCTTTCATTTGTCTCTCGTGTTCAATATCAACCGTTTCAAGTTCGGATCGCACTACAAAAGTTTTTTCGCAAATTGCGAGTATTACAATTTTGTGCTGTGAATCCTTTAACACCAGATGTTTCAGTGGTTCGTCCCCCGTCCAAATGGATCCCGGGGGGAGAAATAGACCCCTTTATTTCAACATTCCAACAATTGGTCTTACAAGATCTGCATCAGATGGAATCAGCTCTTGTTAATGATCGAGCATATTATATTGGCAATAATCTGACAAAATCTCAATGGCTAGCATTAAAAGAATTACGTCAAGCCTCGAACATAGTTGTAAAGAGAGCAGATAAAGGAGGTGCAACAGTAATACAATCAGTAGACCAATACCTTACTACGGCTCGAATGCAATTAAATGATTCAACTTTTTACCAACATTTAGAGGGAGATCCATCAGCTGAAGTACAGAAAATGATAGGGAATTTGGTGCAGGAAGGCTTGGATCGGGGCTGGTTAACGAAAAAAGAATTTAGATTTTTAACACCTAAACATCCTTTGACCCCGAGTTTTTATACGGTGCCTAAAATCCATAAATCAGTGTCATCTCCGCCGGGACGGCCCATAGTTTCCTGCAGGGGCTCCATGTTGGAACCGCTTTCCCAATTCTGTGACATTTTTCTGCGCCCCTGTGCTCAACAGGTTACTTCATACATACGGGATACATCTCACTTTTTGGAGAAAGTGGATTCGGTCACTCAATCCATTGAAAATGTCATTTTGGTATCATTAGATGTCGTAGCTCTTTATACTAATATTGCCCAGGAGGAGGCTTTAGAAATAATCAATGAGCTTGACTTGCCTTTACCTTCCCGTTTACCAAAAGCATTTCTTTTACAAATGTTATCATTGGTTCTGACAAAAAAAAAATTTCAGTTTGAAGGGGAATTTTTTTTACCAGATCCATGGCATCGCAATGGAGGCTACGGTGGCCCCGTCCATTGCCACTTTATATCTAGCAGATTTTGAAAGGAAGACAATTTTTCTTTCTGAATGGTATTGCAAAATAGGGATGTGGGTTAGGTTTTTAGATGATATTTTCTTTCTCTGGAACGATACTGTAGAAGCCCTACATGTTTTTGTGGATTGGCTAAATGTCCAGAAGGAAAAGTTATCCTTTACATTACATTTTCACACACAAGAATTGGAATTTTTAGATGTTAAAATCTTCAAGCAGGATGCTCGACTATGTTCTACTCTTTACAGAAAGTCAGTTCAGAGAAACACTCTTTTGGACTATTCCAGTTTTCATCCCCCTGCCTTGAAGCGTGGCCTACCATATGGACAATTTTTGCGCCTTCGCCGTATTTGTAGTTCAAAGGATGAATTTGAGAATCATGCACGCGATTTGAAGTTACGTTTATTACATAGGGGCTATCCCAGCTCCATAGTGCAACAAGCCCTTTTAAGGGCACGCTATACCCATAAAGAATGGTTAAGGGGTTCTGAGAAGAGACAAACGGAGGAGGACTCTGTAATTGGAATATTACCTTATATGGTCAATGTTTCTAAAATTCAGACTATTCTTTTGAGACATTGGCATATTCTGGCTCTTCATCCCTGTTTCCAAAAACCTTTGCGGATAGCTTACACAAGGGGTCCTAATATAGCCAACTTGATAAGTAGGCCACAGTTTATTACAAAGCCATCATTGGAGAACTGTCAGGTAGGACACTTCAAATGCTCTAAGGGGCTAGCATGTTCTCTTTGTCAACAGACCATTGAAGGTACAGAATGGTTGATTCCTAATACCACCATAAAACAATTTTCTAAATGGTATACTACATGTGCTACTGCTTATGTAGTTTATATTTTGATCTGCCCATGTCCGAAGGTTTATGTTGGTCGGACCATCAGGAAGATGAAACTTCGTTTGCAAGAACATGCTTCAAGAATACGCAATTTAGTAGCATCGGCCCCTCTAGTTCAACATTGCCAGGAATTGAATCATACATTTTCTGTTTTTCATTGGCGCATTATAGATCATGTTCCACAACACCCTCGAGGGGGAGATAGAGAACAGAAACTTCAACTGTTAGAACAAAGCTGGATTTTCCGTATCAATTCGTTGGAACCTAAGGGGCTGAACTTGGAACTTGATTGGATTAGCTTATTATGATGTCATAAAGGCAGGAGCTTGAAGACTTTTAAAAAAAAGTTCGTTGTATTCTCGATCTTGATCAACAAGTATAACTGAGAAAATGTGCATGTCCAGCTTAAGGAAAAAAGGAATCCCTTGACTGCTAGATGCTGTAAGAATTAGAACGGCTAGCTGAAAAAACGGGAATATGTTCCACGCTGGACTTTAATTCAGATGAGTATTGAGCAGAATGTGAAGCGTTGAAGCAGGGCCGAAAAGGGGAGTGCGGCTCTAAACGCAGTGCTGTGTTCGTTGTGTTCTGCAAGGTGGATTTTCATAAGAAAGTTGGTGTGTGTGTTGTAGCATCAGGTTTGAATGCGATTACTTCACATCATTTTATACGGTGGTTAGGTTACCACAAAAGTAATTAAAAGGGAAGTTACGCTTCAAGAGTGAGCAATCTCTCATGGCAAAAACTTCAGACAAAAAAATTATGTGGTGTAATTCAGTTACTTTAGATTCACTCTATATTGTGTATGGTTCTGTCATGAAAGCATAGCATAACATACAGAAACCTGCAAACATAGGAAAATAGTGTGTACATTTGCCTGCATACATCTAGAAGGAAAGACTTAAAAGGTTAGGGTTCTTCAACCTGGAAAAGAGATGGCTAAGGGGAGATATGATAGAGGTCTATAAAATAATGGGTGGAGAGGAACGGGTAAACATAAATCAGTTGTTTATTCCTTCAAGAAATAGAAGGATACACAATAAAGCTATAAAGTAGTATATTTAAGACTAATTGGAGAAAATATTTTTTCACTCAACACGTAGTCAAACTCTGGAATTCATTGCCAGGGAATGTAGTGAAAGCTGCTATCAAGGAGGGTTTAAAAGAGGTTTGGACAAGTTCCTGGAGGAAAAATCCATAAACCATTATTGAATTGGACTGGGGACAAACAGCATGGAATCTGTCTCTCTTTTGGGAACCTGACAGGTACCTGTGACCTGGATTGGCCACTGATGTTGTTGTTAAGTGCCGTCGAGTCGGAGTCGACTCATGGCGACCCTCTGGATAGCTATCCTAAATTGTGTTCGGTCTTCAGTCAGGCAGCTCATTGTTGACAGACTGGTACCCGTAGCTGCTGTTATTGTATCAATCCATCTCATTGCTGGCCTTCCTCTTTTGCGTTGACCTTCTATCTTGCCAAGCATAATGTCTTTCTCTAATGATCTCTCTCTTCGCATGATGTGTCCAAAGTATGAAAGTCAAAGTCTTGTCATCTGAGCTTCTAAAGAAAGCTTAGGTTTGATCTCCTCTAGTACCGACTGATTTGTTCTTCGGGCAGTCCATGGTATACACAGTATTCGCTGCCAGCACCATAATTCAAAGGCATCAATTTTCTTCCTATCTGTCTTTTTCACTGTCCAGCTTTCACATCCATATGATGTTATTGAAAATACCATGGCTTGAACAAGTCGAATCTTTGTATGGAGAGAGACATCTCTGCTCTTGAGAATTTTATCTAGGTCTTTCATAGCCATTCTGCCAAGAGCAATGCGTCGTCTGATTTCTTGACTGCTTGTTGCTTCTTAATTGATAGTTGATCCAAGTAGGTTAAAGTTGTTCACAATTTCAATTTCTTCTCCTTCAACGATGAACCTGTTGATTATGCCAGTTGTCATGATCTTTGTCTTCTTTACATTAAGGTGCAGGCCCATTTTGAGACTATGTTCTTTGATTGTGAGAAGCAAATGTTTCAGATCATCTTCACTTTCAGCCAGTAATGTGGTATCATCAGCATAGCGAAGGTTGTTGATGAGTCTTCCACCAATCTTCACACCTCTGTTGTCTTCATACAATCCTGCTTCTCTTATGATTTGTTCTGCATATAAATTAAACAGGTAGGGGGAAAGTATGCAGCCTTGTCTTACACCTTTGCTTATTTTAAACCATTCTGTTTCTCCTTGTTCCGTTCGAACTGTTGCTTCTTGATCAATGTACAGATTGCGCAAGAGAACGATGAGGTGTTCTGGTATACCCATGCTTCTTAATGTGGCCCAGAGTTTCTCATGGTTTACACAGTCAAAAGTCTTGCTATAGTCGATAAAACACAAATAGATATCCTTTTGGTATTCTTTAGTCTTTTCAAGGATCCATCTCACATCCGCAATGATGTCTCTCGTTCCTCGCCCTTTCCTGAACCCTGCTTGCACTTCAGGTAGTTCTTGTTCCAGGTATGGTTGTAGTCTCTTTTGAATAATCTTCAGTAGAATCTTTCTGGCATGTGGGATCAGAGCGATTGTGCGATAATTTCCACAGTCAGTTGGATCACCTTTCTTTAGTATTGGTATAAAGACAGATCTTTTCCAGTCAGTTGGCCATGATGTTGTCTTCCATATTTCTTGGCAGAGCCTTGTGAGTACGGTAACAGCTGCATCAGATTGCTGCAGTACTTCTATGGGAATGCTATCAATGCCTGGTGCTTTGTTCTTTGATAAGACTTTCAATGCTGCTTCAACTTCTTCTGTTAGAAATAGGATAGTGTGCTTGATGGACCTTTGGACTAACCCAATAGGCATATATTTTGCTCTTATATTCTTCCTCTCCCTCAGAGATCCACTGCATTTGTCCCATGATTTCTTGAATTCAGATACATTTCTCATCTCCACTATCGGGAGGTTATTCCACGCATGTACTCCCCTTTCAATAAAGAGATATTTCCTGAGTTTACTCCTGAGTCTATCCACTTTCAGCTTCGTCCTATGACCCCTCATTCTAGAGCTTTCTAAAGGGGATGGAAGGATACTCCTATGAAGAAAGGCTAAAAAGGTTAGGGCTCTTTAACCTGGAAAAGAGACGTCTGAGGGGAGATATGATAGAAGTCTATAAATTAATGAACGGAGTGGAACGGGTAAACGTAGATCGACTGTTTACGTTATCAGAATATAGGAAGACTAGGGGACATGCAATGAAGCTACAGGGTAAATTATTTAAGACTAATAAAAGAAAATATTTTTTCACTCAACGTGTAATCAAACTCTGGAATTTGTTACCGGAGGATGTAGTAAAGGCTGTTAGTGTAGCTGGGTTTAAAAAAGGTTTGGACAAGTTCCTGGAGGAATGGTCCATAAACCATTATTAAGAAGGGACCCAGGATATCAATGCTTGACCCAGTACAAGCATTGTGGAACCTGTGTCTTTTGGGGAAACTGCTATGTACGTATGACCTGGATTGGCCACTGTTGGAAACAGGATACTGGGCTTGATGGACCTTGGTCTGACCCAGTATGGCATATCTTATGTTCTTATGTTCTTTCAACTGGATAAGGGCCACCTCCTGTGCATTTACACCATGGATGAACTTATATGTCTCTATGATATTACCCCTCTCCTATCTTTTCTTCAAAGTATACATTTTGAGATCTTTAAGTCTATCTCCTACATGCCTTGACCTTTCTACCTGTTTGGCCACTTTAAGATCATCTGATACAATCCCCCCCCCCCCCCCAGGTCCAGCACTTCTTTCATGTACTGAAGTACTTCACTTCCTATACTGTACCATTCGCTTGGGTTTTTGCAACCCAAATACATGGCTTTGCATTTTATAGCATTAAATCTTAGCTGCCAAATTCTGAGTCATTTTTCAAGCTTTGCTAGATGCCTCCTCATGCTATCCACATCTTCCAGTGTGTCTACCTTATTTCAGATTTTGGTATGATCTGCAAAGAGCACCTTTCCTGACAGACCTTTTGTAATATCACTTACAAATATTTTAAAAAGAACAGGACCAAGGACTGAGCCCTATGGCACGCCACTGGTCATGCCCGTATCTTCAGAGTAAACTCCATTTACTACTATACTCTGGTGCCTCCCACTCAGCGAGTTTCTTACCCAGTCAGTCACTTTAGAGTCCATCCCAAGGGCATTCAGTTTATTTATAAGTTGCTGATGTTAAATGCCTTACTGAAATCTGAATATACCAAATCCAACCTTCTCCCCAGTCCAATTCTCTGGTCACCCAAAGAAATCAGATTCATCTGACAAGACCCATCTCTAGTAAAGCCATGCTGTCTCAGATCTTCTAATCCTTTGGATTCCAGAAACTGCAACATCCTCTGCTTTAGCAGCATTTCCATTCATTTACTCACTACAGAGTTCAGACTAATCAATCCTTTCTCAGTACACCTCATATGTATATAGTGTACCCTTTTTCCAAGTTGCATTTCCTGTTTAATGTAATTTATTTTATTTATTTATTTATAGCTCTTCTATACCGCGCTCTTTTTCATCAGCGCGGTTTACAATGAACAAGAATACTCACAGCAAGCAACAGGTTTACATGAAACAGGAAAATTCAACTGGGATTCAACTTGGTGAAACTATGTACATATATGTTATGAAACTATATACAATGAATAGAGATTTATTAACATCTTGTATAAATAATATATTTACAATTTTTCTATGCTGGCTTGGAATGTATTAGAGGGCTGATATGACCAGACATATTTAAGTTGTCGGATGTTTCTGTTCCATGTGAACCGCGCTGTTTGCAAATAGTGCGGTATATAAGAAATATAAATAAATAAATAAATCTGTAGTTACCAACCTCTTCTTTTCTTCCACTTTTGTAGACAGGAACCACATTTGCTATTCACTGCTAATGTTAGAACATAAGAACTTAAGATATGCCATAGTGGGTCAGACCAAGGGTCCATCAAGCCCAATATCCTATTTCCAACAGTAGCCAATCCAGGTCAGAAGTACCTGTCAGGTTCCCAAAAGGTAAATGGATCCCCAGTCCTCTATAATAATGATTTATGGATTTTTCCTCCAGGAACTTGTCCAAACATCTTTTAAATCCAGCTATGCTAACAACATTTACTGCATCATCTGGTAACGAATTCTAGAGTTTGATTATGCGTTGAGTGAAAAAATATTTTCTCCAATTAATCTTACATGTGCTACATTATAGCTTCATTGCATGCCCCCTAATCTTTCTACTTTTTGAAGGAGTAAACAACCGATCTACATTTACCCATTCCACTCCATTTTATAGACCTCTACATATTTCCCCTCAACCGTCTGTTTTTCGAGTTGAAGATCCCTAACTTTTTAAGCCCTTCCTTGTAGCGATATTCTTCCATCCCCTTTACCATTTTTGTTGCTCTTCTCAATACCTTTTTAAATTCTGCTCTATCCTTTTTAAGATATGGAGACCAGAATTGTCTAAATAGTTAATTTTTGACTATCCAAGTTGAGCTACCTGTTATCTGTATTTTTACGGTTAACCCACCGTAAAACATAAATGTTCCCTGTAAACCGCACTGATGTTGAAGAGCGCGGTATATAAGAGAAATAAATAATAATAAATATGCAAGATGTGGTTGCATCATGGAGCAATATAGAGGTATTATAATATCCTTTGTTTGTTTCTCCATTCTTTTCTTTGTGATTCCTAGTATTCTATTTGCTTTCTTAGCCGCCGCTGCACACTGGGCAGAGGGTATCAATGTATTATCCAGGATGATGCCTAGATCTTTTTCCTGGGTTGTGGTTCCTACTGTGGAACTTTGCATTGTATAACTGTAGTTTGAGTTGTTCTTCCCTAAGTGCATAACTTTGCACTCATCTCAATACTTGCATAAAGCCAGAGAGAACCTCCTTGTGGAGTTCTGATTTGGAGGATGTAATAGTCACGTTATAAATGCACAATAAAAATAAAAAGTGAAAGTCCTGACAAATATTTAGCATAAAAAAATCCTGATGATTTGAATGGACACCTCTTACAGATATGCAGGAGAAAAGAAACTTGCTTTAACTCCCAAACTTGCAACAAATCATCATCAGAAGGCTAAGTCTGGCTCCTGTTTATTCCAATGAACTGCACAGTTTATCACAGTAGCAGAATTTAATTATCCTGTTGAATATTTTTTTCATTTTACCTCTTGCTTCCACAGCTATTGCATGGCTTTTGAACATGTGTAACCTGGCAATAGAGAATGAATGATTGATTACACAGTGATTGGGCAGGAGGGCACTCTGCTTAAATCACATTTCCTGTTCAGTGTATGAATACGGAATCCTTATGAAATTTGTCAAGGTTTTGCAGTTCCTCAGCTACGATTAGATCTGAGAACACTTCTAGCAAATTTAATTACAGTTCTGCTCAGCCTTCGCTGCAAACACTGCTGATTGGTTTGCAAAAAAAGGTAAAACAGCTACATTATTTCTCCTTTTTCCTGTCATGCCAAGTGATGATCAGGTGCACCTCTATGGCGTTTGTCATTCAATGCATGATTTAGAAAAGAAATGGGGGGGGGCATATTCAAAAGGACTAACATGGCTAGCAGACATGCTGACCATGTTAATCCCACTGAGTGGGATATTCAGCTGCACATATCTGGTTTGTGTCACTGAATATCCCTCTTAGCTCAGCTGAATACCCCAACGCTAACCACTTAGCATCGGGGCATTCCAGGGGTGGCCCAAGGGTTAGCTGGTCAGCGGCGATATTCAGCTGTTAACAGGTTAACCCAAATCGACTAAAGTTAGACCCGCAAGCACATCCAGACCCACGGATGTGGAATTAGATTCAAAGAGGGACCATTTTTGTTTTAGACATGTCCATTACCAGATTGGGCTCCACATCTTTTTCTGCCGTCATGTTTCAATGTTTCTATAGCATAATTGCATTTGATTTCATAAATGGAGGGAAAATAGTAAGGAAATCCACAGTATTACCTTTTAACTTTCAAAAGACAGACTATGATAAAATGAAGAAAATAGGAAAAAAGTAAAAGGAGCAGCTGCAAAGCATGGGCATTGTTTAAAAATACTATCTTGGAAGCCTAGACCAGATGTATGCCATGCTTTAAAAAAGGAGGAAGAAAGGCCAAAAAAACTACCAGCATGGTTTAAAGGTGAGGTCACAGAGGCTGTTGTGGCCAAAAAAGCATTCTTCAAGAAATGGAAAAAGGAGCCAAATGATGAAAATGGCAAACATGAACATTGACAAGTTAGATTCAAGATCTTGATAAGGCAAGCAAAGTGAGGATTTGAAAAAAAGCTTGCCATGGAAGCAAAAGTTCACAATAAAAACTTTGTCAAGTACATTTGTAACAAAAAATTGAGAGTCAATGGGACCATTAGATGATAGAGGGGTAAAATGGGTGCTAAGGGAAGACAAGGCCATAGCAGAGAGACTGAATCAATGCTTTGTTTCAGTCTTTACTGAACAAGATGTAGGGGAGTTACCCATGCCTGAAATGGAATTTAAAGATGATATATCAAAATTGAAACAAATATTGATAAATTGGGAAATGTATTAGAACTATTTGATAAACTAAAGAGCAGCAAATCACCTGGACAGGATGGTATTCATCTGAGGGTGCTGAAAGACTTAAAATATGAGACTGCAGACCTATCATTAGTAATCTGTGAACTATCATTAAAATCATCTGTAGTACCTGAAGATTGGAGATTATTCCCTTAAACGTTCATGGCACACAACATGCACTTCAGAGTTTGTTATTTATCTTTTAGTTTGTCCATGTCAATTACTCTACATTGGCCGCACAACTCGAGCTGTTAAGACATGTTTGAATGAACATGCTTCACGTATTTCGTTCACAGCTTCGCACAGCCCCAGTGGTGGAACATTGTCTGGAGCAGTCACACACATTTGATGATCTCCTATGGACAATCATTGATCATGTTCCCATAGACCCCCATGGAGGCAATCGTGTTTCTAAACTTCAATGGCTAGAACAACGCTGGATTTATCGGCTCAATACTGTTCATTCCTATGGTCTCAATTGTGAAATCGATTGGTTTAGTCCGATGTAATCGCAACCTATCATTGCAGGGTTTCCCCCATGACATGGGGCTATCCCTTCATTTTGATTGATGGCTCAAATGAATGCACGTGTTGACTATTGGCCAATCATTTCAGGTGCAGACTCCTAAAAGATTTCAACTTTGGCATATGGCGGTTTGGAAGAAGTCCTTGAAAGACAACACCCAATGGCACTTGATACAGAGTCCAGGATTTGGATTTAAAACGTGCACGTCGAGTAATTCTGGGATTAACTTTCCAACCAGAGTTGGGCTTATTGGACGCCTTTCCACTAAGAGCATTAGCTTTTTATAAGATAAGTGTGGTTCTTTGAGCTTTCTTTGAGAAAATGGATGTTTTCAGCATTTGAGAGAGATAAATCTTTTCTCCTGCTGCTTCATCTGACAAAAATTTACATTTACATAGATTTTGGGAATTTTCTGCTTTTTTGGTGATTTTTTTTCATTGATATTTCTATTAATCACTTTAAAGTTTTTTTGCATTGTGTGTAAAGATACACAGCATCAATGAGCGTAAGTCACTATTTTTAAGGACTTACGTGCATGAATGGACGGCTCTGCATGTACTTTAGATGATAACTATTGGTAAGCCAGTGTGTAAGACCTATCACTTGCACTTCAAGTGTGAGCAAGCACAAAGGCAGAGTTTGGGCAATGTATAGGTGAAGTGCAAATTTACGCATGTAAGTCTTAAAAAACTATAACTTACATGTATTTTTAAAATATTTAGGTGCAGGCATTTACACTTACCTGAGTGCAGGTATAAGTAACTACCTATGTTTAACACCCCTTTTGTCCCTATTTTATAAGACAAAGAATATGCATATTTTAATAAAATAGGCCTCAGCAATGTGCATGCTAGTGTGCATTAGCTCTGCAGGAATTTACAAAATTAACCTCCACATGTACAAATCTGTTTGAATATCAGGTCCCACTATGCCTAATGCAACACTAAGGAGCCCTAAACCCAGGTTAAACACGTGTTAACAATAAAATACCATTGGACTTAACGCACGTGTAAATGCATTAATGATGATGTTGAATCAGTGAGGATTAATGCAATAAAAATATTAACAAGCTGCATGGAATGTGCTATCCGGAGCATATGCCCTTTAATTTTTAAGATCTACTGCCATCCTTATACTAGAGACTCTATTCCACCTTTGGGTCAAAGGCTCGAAGGTGATGTCACTAATTTGTGCCACAATCTCATTTGAATGAAGCTCCTGTGGCATACCAATGATGGGTTATGACAAAGGGGTGTGCCCTTTTGAATACCCCTTCAAGTGATACTGAGACTGACTTTAATTATAAGTTCAAGAACTTTTGTAAGTAATATTTGTTTATGTTCTTTGAGAGTAATACATGTATATAGATTGAATGGCTTATAAAAAGGAGCAGATCAATTTATAAATGTCAAGATTTCCATAGCAAGTAAAGTAAAATGCATAGTGAGGAGAATTTTAAAATTGAGTCAGCAATCAGTAGAGACTGTTATGGCCCCTGTACTTTTAGAAAATTGCAAACAGTTTTTTGAACAGCTGATATACTGAAGATACCTTTGCAAACTGTTGTTTGGACAAATCAGAGTGTGCTATCATCTGGCTTGATAGACGCATGCTAAGTGAAAAATAAAAGAACGATAATATATATTTAATAAAAGAGAAGAAATGTGGTATCTTCTGCGCTACTGAGAGTTGGCTACTCAATAGCAATTAAGTAATTGTTAACCAACTTTGTCCTCCTGGATATGGAATTTCAACCTTGTTTGAAAAGGAAAGAGGATAAAATGCTGATTGTCTTGAAAAAGACATTACGGTTAAATGTTAAAAAGAATTTAATTTACAGATTTATAAAAAATCTTATTCTTCATTTTAAAAGCTGGGTTTATGTTTGATATATCATCCCCTGGGATGTTAAACACAGACTCCTTAACTCTAATAGAGTTTTTTGCCTCTATGAGAAATTTAGGAAAACAGAGTGAAACTAAGGGATTTTATATATTGATCAAAAGCTGTTTGTTCTTATTTAGAAGATATGTTAGATCACATGTTATTTCAGGCAACAAATTATAACAGTAACCACACATGAAAAAGGCCATACATTGGACTTGGTGTGATAGAATTTCATCTACTACTTAAGCTCTTTAAGAAATATTTGAGATGTTAAAAATGCTTCAGGAGTCTTTACCTCCTATTGTTAGATCCTATTATCTACCTTATATCTCATATCAGAGCAAAGGGTGAACTGAAGACTGTTAACCGAGGTAGATCAGACCCGGTGCTCCAGGCCCCTCTCACCATCCACCCCTTCCCCCCCCCCCCCCCACACCCCCACCTTTAGTTCCGCCCTCCATTTGCCCACAAATACACACATACAACCGATCTTGGCCAACAACTGGTCGCAGCTTTATTAACTTTTATAACATCCAAACATTACATTCCAAGAATAATCCTCTTAACCCTCCAAACAGCGGAACAATGCCTCACCAGCCATGCTATTAGCAAGGTGACACCGCCTCCGCTTCAGCTGCGGTCTTGCCAACAGCCATTTTCCTAATCTCCTTTCCCCGACCTCTCCATATAATTAGCAAAAGTCAGCCAGGGGTTGTTCGGGTCGGGAGCACCCCGCCCCTGGCCCAAGTATAGACTAAGGCTCCGGACCCCGGAAACCTCCGGGATCCCGCCACTGGCACAGAGGATATTAATGTAGGGTCAAGGGCACCCCGCCCCCGGCCCAAGTCCAACCTACCCTCTGGACCCCGGAACTTCCAGGATCCCTCCACCGGCACCAGTGACATTAATGTCCCAAAGCCGCCACCTCCCCCACCACAAAGCTGCGACCAGTGAGCCTCCACCCGAAGCTCCCATCCGAAGGCCTCCTGCCCATTGTTACTGAGCAATGTAGCAGCATTGGTGATTAGTGCCCCCCCCCCCGTCCCCCTATAACCTTGCCCTTGCCTCGCATACACAAATGCATGATTAGATAACCTCCATGTTCACGGATCCCCACTGAATCCCCACTGAATCCCCACGGATCCCCACTGAAAGAAGGGGCACCAAAAATCAGCGGCACAAGCAAACAGCTCCAAACAGAAACTTTGCTACCACAAACAATAACGCTGGATCTTCGCTGGTTTCAAAGCTCACATGACTATAGGCAGCTTGAGCTCCTTTTAAAGTTGAGCTCGCTCATACCCTCAACGAAGGCTCTCTGATCACAGCAAGTATTCCACACCAAAATGAACTATATATTTCCTAGCATTCATGCACATTAGTATATAACAAAATACATACTGTTGTCAGTAATCAGTAATTGTTAAAAGCAAGTGTTACCTCCCAAGCTAGACTTACTGTTGTCAGTAATCATTGCATACAACTGCGATCTTCTAACAACTAAATGTACTGTAGTCAGAAAGCATTGCATACAATTGTCTCCTAATAGAAAGATACACTGTTGTCAGTAATAGAAAGATACACCGTTGCTAGTAATCATTGCATGCAACTGTTATCTCCCAACAAACTCACTCATAAAAAATACTGTTGCCAGTAGTGAATACCCATCCTGCACTGTTGTTTAGAAATACTGTTACCAGCAATAATCTCCCTCCCTCTAACCAACTCCCTCACCATTCAACCCTCTACCTCAAAAGAAAAATGAACACAATGTCTCCTACTAAGATTATAAATCTCCCTCTTACCCTCTTTTTAATAACTCTCCTAACTCAACACATATACACTTACAAAATCAATCAAAGCCCATACAAAAACATCCCAATCATCCACAATCATTACCGGAACCCTTATAATTACGTCCCAATCACCTACAATCAGTACCAGAATCCAATACATAGCTATACAAACCCAAACTCTCACAATCACTATTCGCGTCACACCTCCCATAAACGCCATCACCGTCTCATCCAAATAAAACACCAACCCATAAACAATATAATTGACCAAGCTGACAATACAATGACCAAATTACAACTCACCCTAATAAACATACGATCTATAAGAAACAAAATACCAATAATTAACGACATAATAAACGACACATCCCCTGACATTATCTGTATTACTGAAACATGGCTCTCACCTACTGACTCTATACTACTAAACCAACTAACCACATATCAATATGACATATTCAATTGCCAACGGAATATAAAAAGAGGAGGGGGTGTATTAATTCTCACCAAAAAAGACCTACAATTCACTCTAAAAAACCTAAATAATATAGATGGAATGGACATCATTAACATAGAAAATAAAACCTTGGCTCTCACCCTCATATACAGACCCCCAGCATCCGATTACAAAAACCTCACCCCTATTCTAGAACTCGCTTGCACAGCGTCGCAAAGCAAACCACTTATACTCCTTGGTGATTTGAACCTCCCATCATTGAACCACACACAATCAGATAACTTCATAGATGCTATGACACAAATGGGGTTCACTCAGATAATACATGCTCCCACACACAAGAAAGGCAACATACTAGACGTAATCTTCCTCTCATCCACACTCTGCAGTCACTTACCACATTACACTCCGAATATAACAGAAGTACCCTGGTCAGACTACCATCTTATCACAATCCAGCTACCGGCACAAATCCCAAAAAACAACACAAGCACAACTCCACATACATCACGTTTCATACGCTTTGACAAAGACACATTCCTTGACAAAGTATTACCCAAACTAAACACAGTCTCATCAGACATCAACTCAACCATAGCTCATTGGAATCTAACGATTCAAAAAGCAGCGCTCCCCACACGAGTCTTACATAAACAAACAAAAAAGACAGAAAAATGGTTCACCAAAGAGCTGACACAACTAAAAAAACAACTGAGGAGACTAGAAAAGAGATGGAGAAAACTTAAATCTGAGGAAAACAAATCCCAATACATGCTCCTACTTATAGAATACAAAAACGCAATCAACAAATCAAAAAGAGACTACCACTCCAAAATAATAAACTCATCCATCAACCGCCCTAGGGAGTTATTCGCGATAGTAAGAACACTAACCAAAACTAATAACACCGAACCTAAACAACAAGCAATGAATATACAATCACTAGCAGAACATTTTGCAGAAAAACTAAAAAACAAGACCATTACCCCGACTCCATTATTATCAAACACAACAACCACCCACATATGGACAAATTTCCAGTTGGTAGAACAAAAGCAACTCCTCAAAATTATAACAATGATAAACACCACCACCTCCCCACTCGACCCATGCCCTGTATCATGGATTAAGTGTGCAAAAAATGAACTGGCGGTAAACATACAAGATATAGTTAATCAATCCCTTTCACAAGGCATCATGCCTGATGCCCTAAAACTCACAACACTCCGACCAATAATAAAGAATAATAAGCTTGACTCAAAAGACCCGAACTCATACAGACCCATAGCCAGCATTCCATTCATTGCCAAAATAATAGAGAAAACAATCCAAATTCAGTTACAGGAACACATTGATGAGCACAAACCACTTGACTCACACCAATTTGGCTTCCGCCCATCCCACGGAGTAGAAACCCTCCTAATCACACTAATGGACTTTCTCATCAGGGGCACAGATGACAAACACCATGGTTTCTTACTCCTATTTATAGATATCTCAGCCGCCTTCGATAACATCAATCACCCGACACTGATCAACAGATTAGAGAACCTAGGAATAGGCGGGACGGTCCTTAACTGGTTCAAATCCTACATCTCACATAGATTAATACGAGTCCAAATTGACCAACAAGCATCAGAAACATTCCCACAAGGACAGGGAATACCCCAAGGATCGGCCCTTTCAGCCCTCCTATTTAACCTATACCTCCAACCGATAACAAACATATTTAAAAAACACAAGATTAACCATTTTATTTATGCCGATGACATCATGCTAGCTATCCCCATAACCATTAAAAACCCTACATATGACTCACTATCCAAATGCATGGCAGAGACCTCCTCCTGGATGGAATCTAACCACCTCAGCATCAACCTCAAAAAAACTGAGGCAATGTTTGTAACGAGGTCATCTATGACTGAAAACACTTACCCTGAAACAATCACAATCAACAAAACCTCCATACCTGTTAAAAAACAAGTAAAATACTTAGGAGTAATAATAGACCACACTCTCACCATGATACCACACATAAAACAAACAGTAAAAACTATTTTCTACAAACTCAAAACTATTCAACACCTAAGACCACTCCTCGAAACACAAGACTTTAGATCTGTAGTAAGTACCCTGATCACCCCTCATTTCGACTATTGCAATAATCTCCTTATAGGCCTTCCTCAAAAAAACACATACCTCCTACAAAGAGCTCAAAACATCTGTGCTAAAGTAATTGCTAAAGCTCGCTTAACAGATCACGTAACCCCAATACTGCTAGAACTCCACTGGCTCCCGATAAACAGTCGAATTAAATACAAAATTATCCTAACAACCTATAAACTTATAAATGACATAACCCCCTCACACCTATCCACATTACTGCACTCTCCAACATCGACAAGGGCCCACAGACAAAACACAGCCCACTCCCTTATCATACCAAAAGCCATCCGGAAGACTAAGAAAACCACTAGCTCCAGAGCATTCTCATTCACTGCTCCTACACTCTGGAACAACCTCCCTATTGAACTTCGCACCATAAAAGACCTCATCCAATTCAGAAAAGAATTAAAGACTTACCTGTTCACTGAACATTTTGAAATCCCCTACTCCCCCAAAGCCAGCCCCACTACAAACGTGGAAACAATTACACAAACTCCCTTAATCCCAACACCATAACCGCATGCCTGCCCACCCTCACACACGCCCCAAAGAAGACATAAAAGGAACTAAATTCCAGCACCTACACAAATACCCGCACTACACACCACACACTGTAAATATACATTTGTAAAAAAGTTTGATGTTTTGTTCTGCTTTAATACCCACTAAGTTAAATTTTATTGTTCAATGTAAATAGTTAGTTTCTATTGTTCTATGTAAAGAATGTATACAAATGTGTACAAGACTGTTAACCTGTTATATGTAAACCGCCCTTGATCTCTGGAAGGGGCGGTATAAAAGAAATAGTTAAATAAATAAAAAATAAATAAAATAAATCCCCACAGCCACACTATCAATGACATGCTCTTTTTTATTATTGTCAGCCAACAGGCCAAGAATGATATCCAACCACCTCCACATCCCACCTTGAATCCATCGCCGAAGCACCACAAAATCTTAATAAAGAGGGTCAAGTCGCTGCCTCTCACCCTTTTGTATACTTATTTATTTTTTTTCACTTATCCTGTTTTCCTTCCCATCTTATCCTTCCATTAAAGTGGTGAGCCACAACCCAACCGCTAGGCCACGCCTCCCCCATATCCATGCCAGCATGCCTCTTAACCGCTCCCGGTGTCCAAGCAAAGGCAGTAGCTCCAGCTACTAAGCTCGTGCTCACCTAGCCATCAAACCGATGCCAGCGCCGGATCCCAACCCCATGAGTCAACACCGTGTACACTGCTGTCCTCTAACCAGCCGATAACAAAAGAATTACCCCTCAACCACTAACCCTAGGGGCTTTGACCCCCATCCGAAATGCAACCGATCATTTCCCAGCCATTGCTTGACCCTCTCCGTCTCAAGCCGCACATAGCTCGTAGCTCCTGTTCCGGCCCCCCCACCTTGACCACCCCGGTCACTGCCCCAGCGCAGTACGAGTGTGCTGCGAACTGACTCGGGCCTTCTTCCACGTGCCGCCGCACCATCGACTGCACCGCTGCACCTAACATGTCAATAGCCCCTTAGCCACATCTCTGAAGAGTCCCCCTACCACAGGGGGGATGACCGCACCCATACCGTCAAGGTGCCCTCCTGGTATGACACTAGTCAAACAATCTCCTGCAATACCTCCCCAATACCTTACCATGCTGGTCCATTTTCAATGTCAATAGGAGGACCTGTAACGGCCCCTCTGCTGCCTGTACCTGCCACCACCGTATCCACCTCCAACCCCAGATTTGGAGGAGTTCGCTACGAACCCACCCATACAGAAATCACCGCAAAATACCAGGCAGAAACCCCTAATAGGGAGGCCTTCTACCCCTACCTTGCCCCCAGAATCAGGCAGCCCAGCGCCTCCCAAGTAACCCAGGAGTAAGAGGCCACCAGGAGTTCAGGGACGGTGGCTACGAACGCTCCCCGCCTCATAGCTATTAATTATTTCCACATCTCTCTCCCCAAATACTCCAACATTTTTTTTTTTTTTTGCGGGACCATGAATCCTTCCATGTCCCCTATGGGAGCCAATTCTGCCTCCGCTCCACTTTCAGAACGCGAACTAGCGTCCGCAATCCCGTTGGTACATTCTGGGATATGCCGTGCCTTATCCTAAACCTTTCACGCAAAGATACTACAACAACATCCCTCCTTAAGGCTGCCCCGAATACCACAAGGAGTGCACGTAGTGCTTACGCTGACCACTGTTGCCTTGTCGCCCCACCATACTGCCCTTCGCTTGTGACTTATCGATCCACAATTCCCAAGCCCCTACCTAGAAAAAACAATTCCCAGAAAGCTATTAGCCCGTTAGTGGCAGGCTTGGCTTAGAATCCAGCCTATCTGTCCACTCCCCCCCCCCCCCATCCCCGGACATAAGTCCCATACCCGTAGACTGTCGAACTCCGCCTACCAAGCCACCAAAGTCACTTTAAAGTCTTTCAACCCACATCCCTGATCCATAATTCTGCTTGCCTAACCATTCGTGCACTAATACGGTGGTACCTTTTACACACCCTGAAGTTGATGCCGCCTAATTTATTTATTTTATTTATTTAACGTCTCTTTTATACCGCACTCTTTAAAATCAGTGCGGTATAAAAGAGGCGTTTTATACCGTGCTGCACAGCAACCCCACCATCAGGGAGCCTTCATTGCCTTCAACGTTACGTATGATGACGCCAACCCGTCAACCACTAACACCAGCAATCTCAATACCTTATCCAGAGGGAGCGATCCATCATCACCCCGAAATTGAATTCCCCCCAAAAAGGTAATCCCCATCACCGGGCCAGCTGTCTTACCGCCGCCACCACAACCCCATTCCGTGCACCTATGCCACCATGCCTTGTCGGAGCTCCAGACACCTCACTGATTCCACTGTTCCCCTAATCAGTTATCTAACTCCAGAACCATGGTCGCACTGTCTACCAGCCGCCTCGGCACCCCTATCCAGAAAGTACTACATATTTCCAATTATGCACTATAAGCTGCGTGGCCAGTAGGCATACCTTTTCAAAGAACTTCCGTCCTCCAGCTCAAACCGAGCAATCGACCCGCCACCAAGTACCCTGGCCCCCACAACAAACTGATGCCATCACCATCGTGCTTTCAATGCCCTGTGATCCAATCATCAACCAATTCAGCAGCCCGATCACAGAGGTGTAACGAACCATATCCCGCTCCACGGGATGTGATCATTCCTATGATACCCTTAAAGGGGGACGTGATTCCGCCTGAGGGCCGCCCTACCTCCCACTGATACCCAACCATCCGTGGAAGGTGCCACACCAACTGCGAATTCCGCACCCTGGACACCACGACCTCTCCATGTACCAGACTATCCAAACCTTGGAACCCCCTTAACACCTCCTTATCTCTCCGCTTCGGTATCGCCGAAGCCCAGTCCGTAAGGCCTCTAACAGAGTTATTGTGTGGGGCAGGCCCCCCTTTCTTATTGCTTGGGGGCTGGCACTGCAGCCCAAAGGGCTCCCCTTTTTTTTTTCTTTTTTTACATTTTGCCACCCATGCCACCCGTACAGAGTAAGAACCCTTGCCGATATTTTTCAGTCAAGGAACGGGCAAGAGGACTTGGTAACCTCTGCCCCGCTTCCTTGATCTGTTGTGTATCTGCTGCTCCTACTCAACAGGACCAGCCCCCCCCCCCCCCGCCATGTCCACTGTCCTTCCTTTAGCCCATCTGATCGTTCAGTACCCACCCTGTCGGACCTTCCGCCAGCCAGAGGTTACTCCTGTGTCCCCAAAGACCATAATTTGCTGTCCTCCCGTCCCTCTTTTTCTAGCAGGCAGAAAAGATCTATCTCGCCGCTTCCCAATCCGCCGGGGTAATTCTACGGTACTCCCTTCCCTAAGTCCAAAAAACGCTATCGTCGGAGCTCCATTCCTTGTCCTATTCTCCTCTCACGCCCTGCTCCCTGTCATTTGTGCAGCGATATCCGTGCCCCTGCTCACGCAGAGTCTTTGAACGAAGGAGGGGGATATCTCCGAACCGCGGCGCAGCTGACATGAAGGCCTCCGTTTCTTGCGCACTTACCCCGTGCACATTCCTGCTATCTGCTCGGCCGCCCAACTTACCCCCGATTGGCCCGCCCCTCCCTGCTGCCCCCATATCCACCCCCCATGCTGCCCATACACGAGTTATCGAATAGCCACCATCCTCGATCAGCCGATGCTGCCCGTCCATACTCTTGCCGGTAGCCTTTCCGACCACTCCCGACTCGCTGGTACTCCAGTGTCCCTGCTCTCTTATCACAGTTGGCCTCCTCCGCTATACCTTGCGGCGTGCTGATGTCCAATCGCCACCTGTGAAGACAGAAAAGAGAAAACCAGGAGGGGGAACCACGAGAGGCCCAAAAGGCTGCCACGCCCCCCCTACTCTGCCATGAAGGGACCTTGGATCTCCCGATCCCATGCTCCTCTGAAGCTGATCCCCCTGCCAAAGCTAAATTAAATTGCTTTTTGGGGGGGGGATTGTAAGCCCCACCAAGCCTCAAACCCACCTCCTAAATTGGAGCAGAGTCTTCTAGCTGCTGAGCCCCTGTTGGCCAGTCACTAGCCTCCTTGAACTGCCCACCAGCCCATAGTGCGGTAGTAGTTAAAGGGACCAACCAAAAGTATTCATCCCCTCTGTGTTTGTCCTGTTTTATCGCATTGCAACCTGGAATTAAAATGGCGTTTTGGGGGTTAGCACCATGTGATATACACGACATGCCTACGACTTTGAAGGTGCAAAATATCCCTTATTGTGACAAAAACAATAATTAAGACAAAAAAAACTGAAAGCAGGAGTGTACATATGTATTCACTCCCAAAGTCAATACGTTGTAGAGCCACCTTTTGTGCCATTATAGCTGCAAGTCTCTAGGAGCATGTTTCTATGAGCTTAGCACATCTAGCCACTGGGATTCTCACCCATTCCTCAAGGCAAAACTGCCCCAACCCCTTCAAGTCTGATGGACTGCATTAGTATACAGCAATCTTCAAGTCATGCCACAGATTCTCAATTGGATTGAGGTCTGGGCTTTGACTAGGCCATTCCAAAACATTTAAATGTTTCCCTTTAAACCAGCTTTAGAGATATGTTTAGGGTCATTGCCCTGCTGGAAGGTGAACCTTCGTCCCAGTCTCAAATCTTTGGCAGACTGAAACAGGTTTTCCTCAAGAATTGTCCTGTATTTAGTGCCATCCATCATTCCTTCAATGCTGACCAGTTTTCCAGTCCCTGCCGATGAAAAACATCCCCACAGCACACAGGTGCTCCTTATGGTCTTGGGCAAGCCACTTAACCCTCCATAGCCCATGTTCCCTGTAAAATAGTTATCTCCAAGTTATAATGCCCTGTTCAATGTAATTTCAGTTTGTTCAATGTAAACCGCACTGATGCAGAATAGCGCGGTATATAAGAGAATGTAAATAAATAAAATAAAAAATAAACCATGTTTCACTGTGGGAATGGTGTTCACGGGGTGATGGGAAGTGTTGGGTTTGCGCCACACATGGCATTTCCCATGATGGCCAAACAGTGTAATTTTCGTCTCATTTGACCAGAGAACCTTTTTCCATGTTTTGGGGGTCTGCCACATGCTGTTGTGCAAACTCCAAACATGTTTTCTTATTTCTTTCTTTAAGCAATGGCTTTTTTCTGGTGACTCTTCCATAGAGCCCTTTGTTGCTTGCTAAAGACAACATAGAAAATGTAATAAAACCCCACTCTTCCCTGTGCATAGTCGTCATCTGCAGGGGAAGTAGAGAAAACACGTTTAGCAGCTGGCATCTGACATTGCAACACACAGAGCAATCTCACCCACCACCTCCCCTCCTCCCTCAATATCCAGGCAAACTTTGTGAGGGGGCAGCCTCCTGTGGATGCATGAAGGTGTGAGAAAATTAGTTGACCAACTAGACCATGGTAAACAGAATACACCCCTCGCATATGTAAGCCCTTGCAAGACCCTGTGCGCTTCCCAAATCCCTGAACTAGCTTGGAAGCAGCTGTGGAATTTGAGGTAGAATCCCACTTGCTGTCCATGAGCTAGCTATTTTGCATTGACAACTGTTCAGCTTACCTACATGACTCTTCCCCCATTTTTTAAATGGATGTCACACACTTTTATATCCCATATATGTGTGCACCTGTGACCCATGTAAACAGGAAGTCAACCATTGGAGGGGCGGAAGCAGACAGCCCCATGGTGCCAAAATTTACATGTAAATACTATGGGGCTGTTTCATTCCATTGCTGCTGCTGTAGATCCTGGTGAGGGGCAACAGCAGCAGCATAGGGCACCCCTGAAGGGCCGGTGCTCTAGGCAGCTGTCTAGTTCACTTAATGGTAGTGCCAGCACTGCCTGATGCTTGTTATCTCTGCTGCACAGTGTCTAGGAAGGCTATACATTGTGCAGTGTGGGTTAGAAAGGCTCTCAGGAACTGTGAGATGCACTCTGAGAAGACTGACTGACTGACACCCACAGTGGCAGCCAACACAGACTAGGGTTGCCAACACGAAATGTATAAAACATGTAAACCCCACCTCCCCTTGCTCTAGAGCAGCAGGCTGGTCCTGCAGAGACCAGGTCAAAGAGCAGTTTTATTCCAGACACTCTCCCATTCCTTCACTCAGCTAGCACACATTCTTATGGGCAGGAAGCAGATTCTATGCAGGAAGGAAAGCAAATCTCTTCAAGGCCTTTGGAGCATAAATTAAAGAGGCTCTTGATACCTAATTGGGTGCTCCAATTCTCTTTACTGCAAACAAAATGTCCAATTCAAACAGTAACAAACAAATGAGTTCCATACAACAAATACAATCTTCGGTAACATGGGTTGTATCCTTTTGAAATATACTGTATTTGTATCTGTGATCACATTTTAAATATTTATCATTTCTTTTGCTGGCAGAAGGATCCTGGGTTAGGGCTCCTAAGCACTTAGCAGATCAGTGTCCTTTCTTCCTCCTGACTAGGATCCTATTCCTCTAATCCAGTGCTTTTCAAACTTTTATCCCATATGACCCCATTTTAATAAGTGAATATTCACGTGACCCCAGATGATGATGAAATCAAAACAGCAGGTCTCCAGACTCCTTCCCCTCCCTTTACTCATCTACAGCAGAAAGCAGTGGTAACAGCAGTAGCAGTCCACACAGACCCCCAGTACTCAGCATGAGTTTCCAGTCCAACAGGAAGCTTACCCAAGAGGGGGCAAGGATCAAAGAATGTTCACTAGCTCACAGGTCACATGCTGACTGGTGGCTGCCATTGCTTGGCATAGGGCACAGTGACAGTCCAGAGAGAAGGGGAAATGACCATGTCTCTGAGACCCCATCCACTGATGATGTGACCCCATTTGGGGTCCCAACCCCAGGTTTGGGAACCGCTGCTCTAACCCTTTCTATGTACCTGGCAAGCAGTCACCCCACTGCACCTCCTTTCAGCAGGCAACTCTTCTTCTGTTCAGCAAACTCCTCTGTTAGGCTTGGGTTGAAAGTCAGCTTCTTCAAACTCTCTCGTCTTTGCATTGAGGCTATATAGAGGACAGGCAGAACTAAAACAGCCATGCCAAGAGAGGAATGTTATAGCAAGGTGGCATGCAGGCTAGGGATGGAATGGTCCTGCACACAAAGCACATGGAATTGCTAAGGTTCCTGATGGGATCCCTTGCGCATGGTTAAAATTAGCAAGGCTATAATCATGGAAAGTCAGGTTTTAAAATTTAAATGCATCTTCAAAAGGGAGGCAGGAGGCTTTTAGGCAGGATTTGAAGAGGCAGCACAAACTCAGGAAGGCCATTTCAGGCATACAGTCAGCTATGGTACAAAGGTCTGGAGCCAGGAACTGGTGATAGAGGAGGAGAGCATGGATAGGAATGGTTGCCTGCTGAGAAGGAAGTGGAAATGAAGATGGAAGAAGAAGCCTGCATCATTTTAATTTGTGCATAATTTATTTTCTCTTTCTCTAATGAAAGATGTCAAAAACATGCAAATTTCAGTATTTTTCAAATTCTTCCCTCACACAGCTCAGGCAGAACTATTTAAAAACACTCAGATGTCTGCCTTCTTGCATGGCTTCAGAGTCTAAGCTCAACTCTAAAAGGTATTACTATATAGATTTTCAGAAACAGACATAAATGACATACATTTCTCAGCGTGAGCCTTCAAGTGTCTATAATATGATCGTGCCTCCACCAAAATCCGGCGGTGACTCAGAGGCATTTGTCAGAGGACTGTGCCATTCTCTGTCTCTGCTTCCATTCTGCCTCTCTCATTCTCCTTATTTTTCAATGGAGATTAGAAACAGGATCAATTCTTCAAAGGATTAAACAGGCTGACACCACACATGCAGTACAGCTTGCATTTAATTACCCCTGAGATGAGTTGGAAATACGTTTCCTGACAAGATTCAAAGGCATGGGAGGTAATATGTACAACAGCCCTTGTTATATGGAAAGCTCATTTCATGAAATTGTTAGGCTACCAGTCGCAGGGTACTCACAGTATGAGAGGACTGGCACAGGGGCAAGGTAAGGCAGTACTAGCATTAGGTCCAACACAAGGGGCAGACGAGCTGAGTGACAGCCCAAAATGCCAGCTGTTATCCAAGTTATTCCTGTTGTATGTATAATACCTTACCATTATTTAATGTTATATGTAAATCTCTCTCACTGCAAAATAGAGCATTATAGAGGGTGCCCCAAAAAAAGTGAGAACATCTCGTAGCATATCAGTTATTTAAAAATTCAAAAAGACAGATGTAAACGATTGACAAATTTTTAAAAAAAAGATGGCGACCGGAAATTGTCGAAATAAAGACGTCATATAGCTAAAAAAGGTAAATAAGTAAACTATTTAAGCTTTTCATTTATGAGATGTTCTCACTTTTTTGGGCCACCCTGTATAAAACCAGTTAAATAAATAGATAAATCTACCACCAGATGCCTTCGCTATTCATTGGAGATCAGGTCTTACAATATATACAGATATCCTTCCATACCTCTGGCATCCAAGACCTTAATAAAACTCAGAAGAATCGTTATGATCATCGTGATGCCATACTGACTGAGACAGATGTGGTTTCCTCAAACTGGAGATTTACAAAGAACTTTTCTAGTCTTGAAGGACTAGAAAAAGGGATTGCTACTTCTGGAGAGAGATCTGCAATTGTGAATATATACTTCTGGGAATATTCTGAAAGGACTTCTTTGTATTAAAGCTAATTAATCTGTGAACCCAGTGCTTTCTGTTAAATCAGTCAGGGCCTAGTAGCAGCAGTTGAAGTTTAAATTTAAAACACAGAACAGAGCTTTCTGGTTAAATTTGGAACCCAGCGGAGAGCTTGTAGTTTAAATTTAATAGTTACTCAGGGCCCAGTATTAGCAAAGTACTTTTAGTTTAAATTTAAAACACAGAATAGAGCTTTCTGGTTAAATTTATAACCCAGCAGAGAGCTTGTAATTTAAATTTCATAATAAGTTAGAGCCTAGCAACAGCAAAGAGCTGTAATTTAAATCAAATCAGAATATAACTTAGTATAAAAGGCAAAACAGGATCAGTACTCTTTGAGCAACACATAAAGTCTTCTAGAGACCTTTACAAAGAGGCCTTCTACCTAGGGGGCAAGAGACCTGTGAAAATTTTTCAATAGGTGTTAACACCAGGTGGCAGGTCAAAAGGCCATTTTGAAAGACTCCTTCTATCCAAGCAAGGACTGTTAATCACCCAGGAAGCTGGTCACAGGTTACCTCAGCAGCACAGGACAGGGTACTGTGTAGCAGCCCTCTTTTAATAAGTGTTATTTCCCTCCCTCCCTCCCCAACACCCACCCACCCCTGGGATAATCGTAGCTTTATAGGTACTTACACATCTTAAAGGAAAGGAGGAGCTCTCAGATGAAGCTTGTTATCCAAATCAGTCATACACTAAGGGCCTGAGATTAATTAAGCTTCAGGTGAATAGGGTATATTAAACGTATTAGGTACAGTTTTATTAGTATACATATCCATAGCAACCCTTAGTAAGTAAAGAACTTAGATCTAAACACAAGCTTAAAACTAAGATGCAGACATCAGTCCAGCAGCAAGATGGGGGTTTTCCAGTCTTTTGCATTGAGTGTCACATGTATGATTTTCTCCCAGTTGGTGAGAGGTCTTACATGTGCACTAGGTGCAAGGAGCTCTGTGCTCTCAGGGAATGAGTCCGTTCTCTAGAGGCTAGAGTAGCAGACTTGGAAAACATAAGACAGACAGAGAGGTACATAGATGAGACCTACAGGGATAATATAGTCCTGAAGTCCCAACTCCAGTCTGGCAGAATCCCTGTTACCATGGAAGAGAGAGGTCATGTGACAGGACAGCATCACTCTGGTGTGGCAGGAAGTGATCCTGTAACTAGAACCTGTTCTCCAAGTGATGTAAAACCCTCTTACACCGAGGACGTTTCTCCAGGGCCATGTGCCAATGAGGGAAGGGTTAGGACAGCCGTTATAGTTGGTGATTCAATCATTAGGCATGTAGATAGCTGGGTGGCTGGTGGACGTGAGGATCGCCTGGTAACATGTCTGCCTGGTGCAAAGGTAGCGGACCTAACGCGCCACATAGATAAGGTCTTAGATAGTGCTGGGGAAGAGTCTGCTGTCTTGGTACATGTTGATACCAATGACATAGGAAAATGTGGTAGGGAGGTTCTGGAGGCTAAATTTAGGCTTTTAGGTAGGAAGTTGAAATCCAGAACTTCCAGGGTAGCGTTCTCCAAAATGCTTCCTGTTCCACGCGCAGGACCCAAAAGGCAGGCAGAGCTCCGGAGTCTCAATGCGTGGATGAGACAATGGTGCAGAGATGAGGGTTTTGGATTTGTTAGGAACTGGGGAAGACTCTGGGGAAAGGAGGGGCTCTTCCGAAGGGATGGGCTTCACCTTAACCGGGATGGAACCAGGCTGCTGGCATTAACCTTTAAAAAGGAGATAGAGCACCTTTTAAACTAGATAATAGGGGAAAGCCGACAGTCACCCAAGAGCGCATGGTTCGGAAGAATGTATCCTTGAAGGATACTACCAAAAGCAGAGAGGTTCCAAAAAAGAGTAAAGTAGCCCAAATGCCCTAGAGTATGGAGCAGACAGAGCTTAAAGATCCCAAATTACCCATGCCTACCAATAGCCAAATTATTATGAATAAAATACAGTCTCTAAAATGCTTGTATGCAAATGCTAGAAGTCTAAAAAATAAGATGGGAGAGTTAGAATATATAGCACTAAATGAGAAGTTAGATATGATTGGAATATCAGAGACATGGTGGAAGGAGGACAACCAGTGGGACACTGTGATACCTGGGTAAAAACTATATCGTAATGATAGAGTTGATCAAATTGGTGGAGGGGTTGCGCTCTATGTTAGAGAGGGCATTGAGTCAGAAAGGATTAAAGTTTTGCAGGAAACAAAATTTGCTGTAGAATCTATATGGATTGAAATTCCATGTAAAAGGGGGAAGGCAATGGCAGTGGGGGTGTACTATCGAGCGCCTTGCCAGAATGACCAAATGGATGATGAAGTGCTCAAAGAAATCAAGGAAGCTAACAAACATTACAGTGCAGTAATAATAATGGGTGATTTCAACTACCCCGGTATTGACTGGGTCAGTGTCACGGCAGGACATGCTAGGAAGATAAAGTTCCTAGATGAAATAAATGACTGCTTCTTGGAGCAGCTGGTTCACGAACCGACCAGAGGGGAGGCCATATTAGACCTTGTCCTTAGTGGAACACCAGATCTTGTGCAAGAGATAAGGGTGTTGGGGCCACTTGGCAATAGTGATCATAGCATGATCGCGTTTGATTTAATTAGTGGAGGAGGGATATTAAGGAAATCCACAGTACTACCTTTTAACTTTCGAAAGGGAGACTATGATAAAATGAGGAAAATAGTTAAGAAAAAACTAAAAGGAGCAGTTGCAAAGGTTAAAGACTTACATCAAGCTTGGGTGTTGTTGAAAACTACTATCTTAGAAGCCCAGACCAGCTGTATTCCACACTTTAAGAAAAGTGGAAGGAAGTCCAAAAAACTGCCAGCATGGTTTAAAGGTGAGATCAGAGAGGCTGTTGTTGCCAAAAATGCATCTTTCTGGAAATGGAAAAAAGAGCCAAACGATGAAACCTGTAGACAGCACAAACACTGGCAAGTCAAATGCAAGGCAGGCAAAGGGAGAATTTGAGAAGAAGCCTGCTGCGGAAGCAAAAACGCAAAATAAAGACTTTTTCAAGTATATTCAAAGCAAAAACCTGTGAGAGAGTCAGTTGGTCCATTAGATGATAGAGGGGTTAAAGGGACATTAAGTGGGGACAAGGCGATAGCGGAGAGACTGAATGAATTCTTTGCTTCGGTCTTTACTGAGGAAGATGTAGGGATGTTACCCATGACTGAAGTGGTATTTAAAGGTACGGAAGAATTGAAGGAAATATCGATACATCGGGAAGATGTATTACAACTATTTGATAAACTGAAGAGTAGCAAATCACCTGGGCCGGATGGTATACATCAAAGGGTGTTGAAAGAACTGAACTATGAGATTGAAGATCTGCTATTAGTAATCTGTGAATTTTCATTAAAATCATCTATAATACCTGAAGATTGGAAGATCGCCAATGTAACGCCAATTTTTAAAAAGGGTTCCAGGGGTGATCTGGGAAACTACAGACCGGTGAGCATGACATCAGTACCAGGAAAAATGGTAGAAACCATCATAAAGAATACAATTTTACTCAGCATGTAGATAGTCATGGCCTAATGGGAGACAGCCAACATGGCTTTAGACAAGGAAGATCTTGTTTTACTAATCTGTTATGTTTTTTTGAAGGTGTGAATAAGCAGGTGGACAAAGGTGAGTCGGTTGATATAGTGTATTTGGATTTTCATAAAGCTTTTCACAAGGTCCCTCATCAGAGACTTTTGGCAAAACTAAAGAGTCATGGGATAGGAGGCAATGTACTATTGTGGATCAGGAACTGGTTAAAAGATAGAAAGTAGAGGGTAGGGCTAAATGGCCAATATTCCCAATCGAAAAGGTTCAGAGAAGAGCCACCATTGTGGATAACATGTTAAAACCCTCAGCCCAGTGTGCAGCAGCAGCCAAGAGAGCAAATAGAATGCTAGGTAACATAAGGAAAGGAATGGAAAATAAAACAAAAGATATTATATAATGCCTCTATATCGTTCCATGGTGAGACCGCACCTTGAATATTGTGTGGAATTCCGGTCGCCGTATCTTAAAAAGGATATAGCGTTATTAGAAACGGTACAGAGAAGAGCCACCAAAATGGTAAAGGGGATGGAAGGATACTCCTATGAAGAAAGGCTAAAAAGGTTAGAGCTCTTTAACCTGGAAAAGAGATGGCTGAGGGGAGATATGAGAGAAGTCTATAAATTAATGAACGGAGTGGAACGGGTAAACGTAGATAGATTGTTTACGTTATCAGAATATAGAAAGACTAGGGGACATACAATGAAGCTACAGGGTAAACTAATAAGAGAAAATATTTTTTCACTCAACGTGTAATCAAACTCTGGAATTTGTTACTGGAGGATGTAGTAAAGGCTGTTAGTGTAGCTGGGTTTAAAAAAGGTTTGGACAAGTTCCTGGAGGAAAGGTCCATGAACCATTATTAAGAAGGGACCCAGGATATCAAAGCTTGACCCAGTACAAGCATTGAGGAACCTGTGTCTTCTGGGGAAACTGCTAGGTACGTATGACCTAGATTGGCCACTGTTGGAAACAGGATACAAGTTGTAGGGGTTAAGTACTGATAGAGGTTAAGTATGGCAGATTTGCTTTTCATTTTGGGGTTAAGTACTAGTAGAGGTTAAGTATGACAGATTTGCTTTTAATTTTTAAGTGCTAAGGGTTAATAATGTTCCTGGTTCATAATCACTTAATGGCTGCCCCACATCTCAAAAAATTGCTAAAGAACAACAGCCACGCTGCTATACCATGTGAGCCAGCATTCAGGCCTTTGCAAGAAGAGATCCAGCACCGGAAGGAACCATATAAGGCAATATCATGAGCCTTGCAAGGTGCCAGTTTGGGCTGGAGAGTCTAGACTTGGGCCTACAAGAGGCTATCAGATATCGGCCTGCAAGGTCTATGTGCAAAGAAACACATACACAGGAAACCACAAGCTGCCAACATATATGCTAGGCCTGGCTCTGAAGAAAGGAGATAGCTGGATCATGGTTGGTATGTATGGGAGGGGGGGGGGCCAGGAGGGATTTTGCAACAGGAACTAAGGGGAACAAAAAAGGCAATAATAGGAAATAAGGGGGGAGGGGGAGAGAACACAAAGGAATAGCTCTGGGGACTGTATGCAGAAAAACAGAAGAAAAAAAGGTATAAATGTAACATGCTTTTTATATTCAGGGGGGAGAGTTGTCTTCTTGAGATGCCAAGTGCTCGATAGAACTCTCTTCCCCACATTCTGCCTGTATTTGGTCATCAGTTATCTAATAAACAGAGACTCTGATTGCACCTGTACTGACGTTTTGGATCTGATCATTGCAGGTAATTAGTAATAGGTAATAATTAGGTTGTGGTCCATTTTGTACGAAACAGGGCCGTACAAATTTGTGCCGAACACCCGGGATTGGGCTACGGGTGGGTCTTTATGACCAAGATACAAATTTAAAGATTTGAATTCCCCACAAGAAAGGAAGAGGGAGGTGTGTTCCCAGTGCAGAGTGGAGACCGGAGGAGAAGAAGAAGTGAGTGACTGATTCCCCTGGGAAGACGACTCTTGTGACGACAAAGCCGTGAGTATACTTATTTTTGACCAAGCTTGGTAAGTGTTGTTTAATTTTTGTTCTATTGTGTTGATAAAGTGTAAAGATATTTTGCTGCTATAAGCCAGGACTGAATGAGGTGTGCTTGAGATACGTATCGGCAGATACGAAGCGTGTGTGTGTTCTTACTCACGGTTCCATACCTCCGCGAGGAGATTGGCTGGGTCTGAACGAAGCGAATCTTTGTCTGAAAGGTGTCCTGGACATTTCGTGCACTGACCTTCCTCTGCAGATAAAGAGGTGGATAAGATCCTTAAACAAAGGCTGCACGTAGGAATCATGTCTCTGTTTAGAAGAAAGAAAGATGACAATCAGGACATAAGGGTAAATCAGGTTTCCCCAGTGACTCCGGTTGAACGGATGATGAGAGATAATCCCATATTAGGAAAGGAAATTTTGAAAGTTTGCCTTAAATGGGCAAAGTGGAGCGCAGCTCCTGGGACACCTCTTGGCTGGCCACCAGAGGGGTCTTTTGATGGTAGTTGTTTAGCAAGGATTAGGGATTATGTTTTGTCTCATAAGACCAATGCTAGTCAGTTAAAACATCTGCAATACATTTCTATGTGGATGAAACGGGCAAATCCAGGTACCCTCAGTAGTGATGCTCCTCCCCCTTATTGTAGGACAGTGAACCGTACCATGGCAGCAATAGGGTATTCAGACCCGCAGATAAACACAGACCCCAAAAGGGAACAATCTGAGAAAACCCCTAATGATAAACAGGTGACAGAAAAACAAAAAGAGAATCTGGGAAAGACAAAACAAGCTGAGCCTTCTGCACCTTATATTGACACCTCCTTATATAAGCCACTGTATAGGGAAATGGAAGATATAATTTACCATAAGGACTCCCAGCCATTTAGGAGATCCCGATCTGCATCCCCCCACCGGGAACAACATAGGGGATGGGTCCAGGTAACAGGTAAATTACATTTGACCCCTGACATAAGTTCTCAGACCCCAGGACCATATGAACAATCAGTTTTAGGAGCCATGGGAGGTAACACTCCCCGCCTGCGTTCCATTCCCTCTGCTCCTAATCTTACCCCTAATGACAGTTGTCAGGTCACAACAGATGATAATCCCTCCAAGTTTGGGGCGGGCCAGTCGGGGCCTGACTATTTTCCCAAGAAACCGACGGAAATTCTGAGTAATACCACCCCGGTTCACTTATCAACTAAGTCTGGGACCCCTTCTGGTCTTGGACCCGTTGATTACGATAAGTCCACCAATAGGACAGCAGGTCAATGGTTCCCTTACTCTAGCCGACGACCCGAAGGTCTGTGTGACATGGGGATTCGAACAACCCGCACACATGACTATCGCATTTGCCCAGTACAGAGCACTAAAGAACCAGTTCAGCCTAAGAAAACTCCTGTAGAGTTTGTTTTTAATGAAGAGGGGGGTGAAGGATTTTATGGATATCATTGGAGTTCCAACCTACATGGATGGACCTCAGCATGTGCCCCACAAATGAGAATTTGGCCAGAACAAGGATCACTGGAAACTAGAGATTTAAACTTAGCCCGTAGGTGTATTCGTGGAGGAGAAGGGGACCCACAATGGGACTATAAATACATGGAAGCAGGATTAAGAGTGTGGGAAAAGTATGAGGGGCAAGATCCCAATAACCCAAAGTTACCGGGTTATATGGTGTTTCCTGTGCGACATGTTAACCAAGGGCAGGGGAGGGCAGAAATATATGTTCCCTGGAGTTTCACTGACATGACCAACCTGTCAGAACAACTCCCTCCCCTAAATCAAGGTGCAGGAGCATGGATACAGAAGTTTGAGCGCTTGACTGCAGGTTATACCTTAGCAATTGGTGATGTGAAAGCATTGTTGGCCCGCATTTTGGGCAATAATGCTGCCAATCAAGTGTTTAATAATGCACATATAAATGGGGTATTGGTCCATGAACCACAATACGATGGGGCTTTATTTAACCCTTATCGTAATTTAGTTTGGGAGTCACTAAGAGATATATATCCCACCCAAAGAAGTATGGGACCCCTTACATCGATGCAGTTTAAGGTAGGGGAAGATATTAGTGCTTATTTGGCTAAGTTCCAAGATCTATGGGAAGCACAAATGAGTGTACCCCATAATGCTCCTCATATGGCTCTTATGTTTTTTCAGACTCTGTGTAATACTCTACCCCTGCCCATCCAGCTGAAACTGAAAAACATAGTCGCGCTGGAGTCAGAGCCATGGCAAAACCAACAGGCACATATTTTTAATTTTATCAGACAGGCAGGCAGAGGAGGAGTTAGCTAAACCGGAAAGAGACAGGAAGGCTGCCCAAGCCCGTCTGTTTAACTTTCAATTGAAAGAGATAGATCAAGGAAAAAAGGAAGGATTAGTCAGTGTATCTTCTGCTGACAAGAAACTGATAAAGGCCCTACAGCAAGAGGTTAAGGAAGCAAAACAGCAAGCACAAACTGCACGAAAACTATTTGAGGAATGTGTGGAACGTTTATACGAATCCTCCAGTGATAGCTGCACCGACAGTGACTCGGAAGGCGCACACAAACCTGTGACACGTGCTCTGAATGTTCAAGGACGTGGTCAGCTCTCGGGTCAGGGACCACGGCCTTTCCCCAGACAAAAACAGGACAGAGAGGAATTTTTGTTGCTGGCAGTGCAGTGAAAAGGGACACTTTCAAAGGACCTGCCATGCTCTTCCGCCAAGAGGACGGAGAGAGTATAACCAAGGTCCACCGCCACCTGTCCACTCAGTTGGCTACAGACAGCAGTAGATGTTCATACCCCAGTTCCTGATTCATCTTACGAGGAAGTTTTATCATTTATGGTATCCCCCTCTGATATGCCACCAGACAGTGAAATTTGGTTCACAGATGGCTCAGCACAGAAAGGTACAGTAGGTTTTGCTGCAGTGCTACTGACCCCTGATGGAGTGTCTGAGCATCGCTTACAGTATGTCCTGGACTCAGATCAGGGATATTCAGCGCAGGCAGCTGAACTGTGCGCCATATTGGCCTAAGACTGCGTTTATTTTCTAACGTCCTGCAACGCCCCTGATTTTCTACACTGACTCACAGTATGTTCAAAAGTTGTGTGGGGAATACCTTCAGATTTGGTTACAGCGAGGGTTTGTCAATTCAGCTAGTAGTCAGCTAGTACACAAATCCCTGATTTTGTACCTCTATGATTTATTATTACAACGCTGTGAGAGAAATATTCTAACTTCCTGTAACTGGGTCCCTGGCCATTCCCGCCATTATGGCTTTCTGCAGTTTGGTAATGCCCTGGCAGATGAAGCAGCAAAGCAAGTCACAGATACTGTCCCCATTTTGGTTACTACATGAGCAAAGACTTATCCCTTACCTTCACTCTGGGATTACCAACAGAATCTTGCACAGGATGAGGTTCAGAAATGGAAATTGTTAGGGTGCACTGAGCATAAGAAGTTATGGGTCCACCCTTCTGGAAAAATTTGTATTTCCTTTTGGTCTTTGCAGCAATTGTACTCTCTACTGCATTCTGTTGGCCATGCACCGGCTTCCAGCGTGTCTGCGCAGATTTCTGAGCTTTTTTGGCATCCGCGTCTCAAGCTCAGAGTGCAGGAATGGTACCAAAAGTGTCCCCAGTGTTTGGAAAATTCTCCAGTGAAGGACAAACATACTCTCCAAGGTCATCTTCCGACAGTTCTGGGTCCTTTCATTTCCTGGTAGGTTGATTTCACAGATATGCAGGTTCGTGTGGATGGATACAGATTCCTTCTGGTCTGCGTGTGTCCATTCTCCAAGTGGGTTGAGGCTTTCCCGTGCAGACAGGAAAGGGCCTCCGAGGTATTCGATTGCTTTTCTAAGCATTTGTTCCCTCGCTTTGGCATACCACGAACTGTTTATTCTGATAATGGTTCTCATTTCCGGAATCATCTAATGCGTCTTTTCTCCACAGCTCTGAGTTTACAGTGGAAGTATGTTTCCGTCTATCGCCCCACCTCCAATGGCCTCGTCGAACGAACCAATGACTTGCTCAAGACAGCCCTGCATCTGATACAATCAGATAAAAATATCTCCTGGCTGCAGGCCTTGCCCCTGGCACTGTTTCAATTGAGAAATCGCCCTCTGAAAAATATTGCTCTGACACCACATGAAATATGTACTGGTAGGCGATTGTTGCTATATAATCTCTCTGACACTGCTATTGCTTTACCAGATTCTTTGTCTCCTTACATTGCAGGTCTGCGCCTGGCATTGGCAGAGATTTCCCGACGCTGTGCCATTCGTGATCAACATCCACAGTCCCCAAAGGATACCTTGATTCCAATTGGAACCACTGTCTATCGCAGAAATCCTCATTGGAGTTCCTGGCAAGATCCAACATATTCAGGACCCCATATCGTTTCTGCATCAACTCCATTTGCTGTTTTGTTGGACGCTAGTCAAACTTGGACACATATAGCCCATCTTTGGGTACCTTGAACTGTTTCTGATTTTTGGACATTTAAGTGACCTTTTCTCAGCATGCCTCATATTGCTTATAAGTTTGGTTTTTTATATTTTGCTATGTTATTGACAATTTTTATAGAGTGGTTTCTTTACTTTATCTCTTTCCGCCCCCACCCTTTTCACTCTACTCCCCCTTCACTTTTGTCCTCGCCCCTACCCTCTCCTTCTCCTAACCGCTCCCGTAGGTCTGTTCTTCCCCTCACTAATACTTGGAAAACAACCGTCCTCGAGGTAGTCCATCTTATGAATATTAGTGACTGCATTATATGTACCCCGTTGCTCCAAGGAGGTAATTATGCCCCTGTTCGTGTGCTCCCTGTCCCATTTGAGGAATTTATAGGTGCTATCCCTTGCTGGGATAACCCTAAGTTTATTAGGGGTTGTATAGAGCGGGGCCTCATTCGCTGTAATGATACCTGGGAAGCCCACAAGGCGGCTTCCTTCCCTGTTCGTGTGTCTGTCCCCTCTATGCTTTTTTATTACTGTCTTATCACTAATTCTTCCATCTCTTTTGCAAAAACCTGTAATGTCTCCTGGAATGTCCAATCTAATAAGTTTCATTTTTCACAAGGTACCATGCGCCCTTTCTGGTTTGGAAAAAATAAAACTTGGGAGCGGTGGTATCGCAACCAAGTCCACAAAAACCTAATTAATGTCACTTTTTGGGGCCCCCGTGTTAAAAGCCATTCCAAAGTATGGGGTTCTGACTTTTGGACTGACGCTTTTACTGTTGGCCCTGTTTTTGCTAACCATTTCCTTCTTTTCCGGGATGGTTTCTTTACAGGCTCTCCTTTTTCTTCTTGCTATGCACCTACCCTTTCTCAACACTGTAATTATAAGGCATGTGGGGGCATCAATGCTACCACCACATACCATGGCCACCAACTTACTGGCCGCATCCAATGGAAACCTTGTAAGTCCCGTGATGATCATTATCTCTGTAGGACCCCATGTACTCACTCCGCTGTCACGGGTAAGCTGATATCATGTGATCCACATACGTCTATTGCAAATCCCACAAAAACCTATTTTACTTGGACACCTTCTTTTTCTCTATCTGCTATTGTGGGCCACTACTGGCTTTGTGGTGATGTTTTGTATAGAAGGTTTCTCTGTCCAACTTACCCTGTGCCCTAGTTAAAGTGTCCCCCTATTCGGTCCTTATTCCCCTGAATGTCTCATATAATCCCTCGCCCTCTCCCTCTACTCCTCTGCACCAGCGCCATAAGCGCAGCTATGCTAGCCCCTGGGATTCCTCCACTGCTGAAGATGTTGCAATACAAGCTTCCTATGAATATGTTAACTCCACTTACCCCATGACCAAAGCTCGCCTTATAGCTCTTAGTACTACTTCTTGGATTCCTTGGGCTACCCCCGCCTTTACAGCTGAGCTTGGCATATCTATCCGCCGCTTACAATGTTTGCTACATATACAAATGAAAGCTGTTACTGAATCTATTTCTCGCTTAGCTGAATCGCTTGAACAAAATAATCAAATGACTTTGCAAAACAGACAGGCTTTAGATTTATTGCTCGCTGCAGAGGGCGGGACATGTTCGTTCATCAATGCTACTAATTGTTGTACAGTCATCGCGAACCATACGGTATTTGTATTAGATGCTATGAATAAGATTAAGCATTTATCTGAACTACATATTGATGATTTTAAGGGTGGTCTCCAGATTGGAGATTGGTTTTCATCTCTCTCCTCCTGGTTCCACTCTCTTGGATCTGGCTTAAAAGGCTTATTGATTTCTGCTGGCATACTTTTATTCCTTGCTTTAATCTTCTGTTGTGTTGTTTCTGTTGTTATATCCTGCTGTAAGAGACATTGCACGAAAGTATCCACTTCTTTTCTGCCTGTTCAAACTAGCCCTACTCTTGTCAATGTTTCTTATGCAGCAGTCCCCATGTCAGACTATTCCGACTTAGATTTCTCCCCTTCCCCAGCCGAATAAAAAAAATGGGGGAGTTGTAGGGGTTAAGTACTGGTAGAGGTTACGTATGACAGATTTGCTTTTAATTTTGGGGTTAAGTACTGGTAGAGGTTAAGTATGACAGATTTGCTTTTAATTTTTAAGTGCTAAGGGTTAATAATGTTCCTGGTTCATAATCACTTAATGGCTGCCCCACATCTCAAAAAATTGCTAAAGAACAACAGCCACGCTGCTATACCATGTGAGCCAGCATTCAGGCCTTTGCAAGAAGAGATCCAGCACCGGAAGGAACCATATAAGGCAATATAATGAGCCTTGCAAGGTGCCAGTTTGGGCTGGAGAGTCTAGACTTGGGCCTACAAGAGGCTATCAGATATCGGCCTGCAAGGTCTATGTGCAAAGAAATACATACACAGGAAACCACAAGCTGCCAACATATATGCTAGGCCTGGCTCTGAAGAAAGCAGATAGCTGGATCATGGTTGGTAAGTATGGGAGGGGGGGGCCAGGAGGGATTTTGCAACAGGAACTAAGGGGAACAAAAAAGGCAATAATAGGAAATAAGGGGGGAGGGGGAGAGAACACAAAGGAATAGCTCTGGGGACTGTATGCAGAAAAACAGAAGAAAAAAAGGTATAAATGTAACATGTTTTTTATATTCAGGGGGGAGAGTTGTCTTCTTGAGATGCCAAGTGCTCGATAGAACTCTCTTCCCCACATTCTGCCTGTATTTGGTCATCAGTTATCTAATAAACAGAGACTCTGATTGCACCTGTACTGACTTTTTGGATCTGATCATTGCAGGTAATTAGTAATAGGTAATAATTAGGTTGTGGTCCATTTTGTACGAAACAGGGCCGTACAAAGGGCTTGATGGACCTTGGTCTGACCCAGTATGGCATATCTTATGTTCTTATGTTTTGAGAATAGGAATCTCACAAAGTCTATAATTCTTCATTGAGGCTCACTATAACCTGTCTTTTCACAGGTTAGTGACTTCTAGCTTTGGATTGTCTAAATAAGTATCTCAAGATCTTTTGGGCCCCTAAAATAAAAATCTGCCAGAAAGTTTTATCTTTACAAATAGTCATTTGTCATTTGGAGTGAGGACAGATCCTTAATTCCTCCATCTTGCCCCACACAAATCTGCTTGAATTCATTTTTTCTGTTTCAGAGTCAGGACTGAAAATCAGTCTTATCAGAGTCCAGCTGTGTACATAACATAACTGGAGGATATGGTATGGAGCATAAGTCGGCAACAGTAAAAAGCATAAGTCTGCAACACTAACAAAAGCAGTGGACAGATGAAAAATCGATGAAAAATCGATGAAAAATCTCACCTAATGAAAAGTAACCGCCACTACCATGAACAGTTCTCTACTAAATAATCTGTAATGTATACTACCAACTGTTATTGCACTATACTTTCTTAAGAAACTTGAAATTTAAGTCATAAAAGGTTTTAATATTTAAACCACCATATGCTCTACATAGTAAATTTACCTGGAGGTTTTGCTGTTTCTTACGGCTAAGCACATATCTATGTTTCACATCTTGTGCACAATGTTTCCAATATTGCAATGTTGCTTTCTCACCACTGTGTCTGCTAATACCTCACCACTCATTGTTGCTAGCATCCTCTCAAGTATCAGTTTGTCTCAAGTATGACTAATACATTTCACATATTGTTACACTGTATCAATCTGTAGACACTCTTCTCAGTACTTGCACATCTAGTAAGCAATTATCTCTCCCTCTCTAAATTCCAGTAAAGATCATTGCCTAATCAAATCGCAACTTTCACTTGGTAAGCTTTGTAACAATTTTCCTGTATCCAACTAATTCCCAGCAAATCTCTTTTCCCCTAGCCAAAGACTAAACACTTCACCACATAAAGTACAAACCCTATCCTTTAATTCTCCCTCTCAAACGATACTCATCTCAGCCTCACAATGGCCCTCCACTGCAAAATTACTCTAGGCCTATACCTCCTCCTCATAGGTCTGATACCAGAGATACTGGCTCTAATTTCCTCAGGCAATTCCATACCTATCTTACATAACAACTGGCAAAAATGGTCACGCACCAATTACCACAATGTAAACTGGGACCAACGTTCTCATCACCATTATTTATTATACATACCTCTTCAACATACTACAAAGTCAAACTCAGAAAACTACAATCAACCATGCCCCCTCAAATGTGCCCTCATTAATGCTCGCTCCCTTCGTAAAAAATGGCCAGCTGTCACAGATATAATAACATCCAATAACCTCGACTTACTTATGGTCACTGAAACATGGCTTTCTCCAGAAGACAATATAATTCTCAACCAGCTCCTTCCCAATAACTATGAGGTTTTCACCAGCTGCAGACAAGGCAAAAGAGGTGGAGGAGTTCTTATCATCGCTAAGAACGGACTCCAACTTAAAATGGTTGACTCTTCTAGCAACAATCTACTCGAAACAGTCTCTATCTCTAACAACCTCTACTCTATAAACTTAGTCTACAGAGCGCCATCACCTTCCCCAGATGATCTCTCAACCATTATAAATCTTGCCTCCAATTCACAGAATCCAAACAGACCCAATTGGATCTTAGGAGACATTAACCTACCATCTCTACAAGACAACCAATCTGACGCCTTCATAGATGCCCTAGAAACACTAGGCTACAAACAAGTCATACAACAATCCACACATATAAAAGGCAACATCCTTGATCTCATATTTGCCCCACTATCCGCTCTCAACCAACTTCAGAATATTATTCTAGCAATTACAGAGGTTCCTTGGTCAGATCATAACCTCATTATGTTCCAGATTCCCATTCAAAAGCAGCTATATTCCGATGACAAGAACCTAAACAAATATGCAAATACCACTTCCAGAAGCTTCCAACCTTTTAACAGGGAACAAATCCTCAAGGAAACTGATGCTCTATTTAATGATTCTACCCTAAACCTGGAAGAGATTATCACTTCTTGGAACAACAGACTCAACCGCATCTCATCTCGTCCGACCAGAAATAAGTCATTAAGAAAAAAGCTACGGCTCCCTGGTTTACATCAGATCTGAAAGAATCCCTAAAACATTTGCGAAAACTTGAGAAGAAATGGAGGAGATCACGCAATGATACTAATCAGTCTGCATACATGCAACATCTTGAAACCCACCGCGAAGCTATTTCTGAAAAAATGAGACTATATCATACAGACATCCTTAAACGTGCTATAAACAAACCTCACGACCTATTTACCCTCGTTAAGAAATTAGCCAAAGAACCCTCACAGGAGCACCAATGTGAAATCAACCCACAAGCTTATGCCCTTTACATACAATCTAAGATATGCTGCACAAATAAAACTACAATAACCACTATCTTGAATGCTCATGCACTCCCAGCTCCTTTAGCTTCTTTCTCCACCCCTTCTTTGAAGCTAATTGAAGATATTATCTCATCTCTCAACTTATCCACAGCACACACCGATCCGTGTCCAGCTTTTTGGATAAAGGACCTCCGCAAAGAACTTGCTCCAACAATATCCAAAATCATAAGTCTATCATTTGACTCTGGCTCATTCCCTTCTGCCCTCAAACAGACCTCCATCCGACCTCTACTAAAAAACCTCAAATTAGATCCGCAAAAAACAGACTCTTACCGACCCATCTCCAGCATACCCACCCTTGCGAAAATAATCGAAAAGATAGTCTACAGACAATTGCAAAACCATATCGACACTGAAGCGCCTCTGGATACCTGTCAACATGGATTCCGGGAATCTTACGGGGTCGAAACGCTCCTCACCTCACTTCTCAACAGCTTAAACTCTGGCATCGACAACATCAAACAGGGCTTTGTCCTCATCTTTTTAGATATTGCGGCTGCTTTTGACTCGGTCTGTCACGACATTCTTATTACCCGCCTAAGAGAGAAGGGCCTCTGTGGAAATGCTCTTGAATGGTGCAACTCTTACCTCTCAGAAAGATGGCAGCAAGTTCGCTCAAATGGTGAAACATCAGATCCATTTCACCAAGGTCAAGGAGTCCCACAAGGTTCCTCTTTGTCATCATTATTATTCAACATCTACATGCAACCCTTATGCAATATTATCAGGTCCTTCAAAGTCAATTATATGATCTATGCTGATGATGTCTTATTATATATGCCATTCTGCATTGACAAGATGAATCTCACCACCATATCCAACTGTTTTAACGCCATCTCAGACTGGCTACTGACTCAAAATCTCAGAATCCAGAACAAGAAAACAGAGGTACTTTTCATCTCAAGAAACCCTAAGTTCACACCACCTACATTCCTTGAAGTCCATGATGCTAAGTTGCAAGTAAAACCCCACATCCGTTATCTCGGTGTTACCCTGGATCAGAATCTAGACATGAAGACCCACATAGCCAACACTGTAAAGGCAATTTATTTCAAGATTCGCTCCCTTAGACACCTTCGCCAACTAATTGATCCAGATGATTTCCGTACTGTCTACCAGGCTTTAATTATCCCACACTTTGACTTCGCAAATTGTATACTACAGGGGCTCCCCCAATCAACCCTCAACCCTCTTCAACTAGCATTAAACAGTGCTGCAAGAGTGCTCTTCGGGGTACCAAAAAGAGAACATATAACACCTCTCCTGAAACAATTACACTGGCTCCCTATCCAAGCGAGAATCACCTTCAAGACCCTGCTACTAGTCTTCAAAGCTCACAAAGGACCTGCTCCCTCCTCTCTATCAGAGTTGATACAACCTATCCCCTCCAACAGGCTTAGAAGAACCTCGGAACTAAACATGCTTAAAGTTCCAAAAGAATCCTTAAAATACATCTCTGCAACTGTGAACCGATCATTCAGCTTATGTGCTCCAAAACTGTGGAACACCCTCCCACCACACATTAGGGCCATCTCTGATATCCCCCAGTTCAAAAAGGCCTTGAAGCATTACCTTTTCATCAAATACTTTCCAGAGAACACAATAACACAAGTTCATCCAAATAGCTCTAATCCCGTTCCTATCTAACAAGATACCTTTTCATGTAATATTACTATCATATGTATATAGTTCAATGTCTATTATCCTTTGTTACAATTACCCCGGTTTTCCAAGTTTTTCTTCCTGTTCCATGTAAAAACAGATATATATATCCTATCTGATGTTTTGTAGTTCTATGTAAACCGCGCTGATAATAAATAGTGCGGTATATAAAAATGTTAAATAAATAAATAAATAAATATGAAATAAAATGCAGTGAAAAATTGAGAAGAATTCAGATCGTGGTTTGGATTGGATTTGTTGAATTATAAAATGCAGTGAAGCTTGGTGAGCTTTGACTGACACTGAAACAAGACCGTTGCTGATCCGATTAACTTGTTAGCATTTCCCGTGAAGAGAATTATGTGGTGACATTGGATGTTCTTCCTGCATTCAAGAGTATGATAATACCTTTTAATGTTGATTTGATATGTTATCATTTGTGATTTTCTTTGAGGCAATTTCAACCGTCTTATGTATAAATTCATGAGGTGTTTAGGTATATTTATGAAATGTTTCTGGGGAAGTCTTGACTGTTGACTGTTCCCCAGAAACATTTCATAAATATACCTAAACCCCTCATCAATTTATACATAAGACGGTTGAAATTGCCTCAAAGAAAATAACAAATGAAAACATATCAAATCAACATTAAAAGGTGTTATCATAGTCTTGACTGTTGACTGTTATGTTTTATGGTCTATACTGTCAGGTACTTGTGTTTGGATGCATGTATGGATGTGTGATGTTTTATGGATGTAGATATGATTGAGTTATGAATGATAATGATAAAGATAGTGTAGTGATAATAAAATGAATTATACAGAATTTTTGCAATTATGAGGATATATAAAGGTTGTTTAATGAATGATATAATAAAGTCTTTTTATGAAGCTATACTTGCATTGTAGGAATGAAGTGTTATGAGTGTATAATTAGTATAGAATTATATGAAGTTTTTTGTACTGTAGGAACACCTGCTTTGGGTTTGGACACTTTTGTAAATAAGTCCAGATTGGAAATAGAAAAGGGTAAAAAATGTTTTCCTTTTAAAGGTGAAGGGTTACATTGAGTATTGGTTGTGATTTCAAATATTTTGTAACCTCATTTTGGTGATTGGTTTTAGTTGCATAGCACAACCTTTCAGAAGGGAATCTGAGATCTGTAAAGCCTTTAGTAGGTAGGTTTAGACAAGGCTTGGTAAAATTGAAGCCTCCCTTAAAGCTTGCAGTAACATAGTAACATAGTAAGTGACGTCAGATAAAGACCAGCATGGCCCATCTAGTCTGCCCAGCAAGATGACAAGAGTAGGTGTACCTGTTGTTCTGTGCAGACAACCCCTCCCCATGTCTTTGTTTAGGGGTGAACCCACCACTCCATATAGGACACCCCTATTTGTTAAGACGTTAGATGGTTCAGAAGTTAGATGGTACCATTTATTTTGTTTTTATCCTGTTGCTGTAAAGCAAGGGTCACCAACCTGCGGCCCGCGGGCCGCATGCGGCCCACGAGGTCCCTTCGTGCGGCCCGCGAGGCTCTACCCCGGTTAACATTACGTGCGGCCCGCCAAGGATTCCCGCCATTGTATCCACGCGCTCGCAGCTCACCGACGACCACCTGCAAGCGTCCCTTCTCCTGTCAGTGTCATCTGTGAAGCCGGACTTTAAGCGTTTGTCTGCTAGCATGAATCATCAGCCATCTTATTAAATTCAATAAAGGTGATCAGCCATTGTTTTCATAATTTTGCGTTTGTTGTTTTTTTTCGTGGGGGCGGGGAGAAGGGGGGTGCAGCCCGCGAGGCTCCCGGTAGTCGGCTGTGCGGCCCGCGGCCCTCTGGAGGTTGGTGACCCCAGCTGTAAAGGGATCCACTGTGTTTGTCCCATGCCGTTTTGAATTCCGTCACCGTGTTTGCCCCCACCACTTCCATCGGGAGGGCATTCCAAGCATCCACCACCCTTTCAGTGAAGAAATATTTCCTGACATTGCCTTTCAATTTACCACCTTGCAGCTTCATGTTATGCCCTCTAGATTTACAGCTTCCCCGTCTTTGGAAGAGGTTTGTTTGTTCATCATTTTTTCTTTAAGTATTTAAAGGTTTGAATCATATCTCCCCTGTCCCTCCCCTCCTCCAAAGTGTACATATTTAGGTCTTCAAGTCTCTTCTCATAAGGCTTCTGACGCAGGCTCCAAATCATTTTGGTCGCCTTTCTCTGAACAGCTTCCAGTCTTTTTATATATTTTGCAAGATATAGTCTCCAAAACTGAACACAGTATTCCAAGTGAGGCCTCACCAGTGACTTGTACAATGGATAAGTACCTCTTCCTTTCTGCTGGAAATCCCTCTTTGTATGCAGCCCAACATCCTCCTGGCTTTTGCCACTGCCTTGTCGCACTGTTTTGCCACCTTGAGGTCATCAGAGATAATCACACCAAGGTCTTTCTCCTGGACCATGCATACCAACCTCTCGCCCCCTATAGTGTACATTTCCCTTGGATTTCTGCTCCCCAAGTGCATGACACTGCACTTTTTCGCATTAAATTGTAGTTGCCAAGAATTAGACCAGTCTTTCAGCTTTTGTAGATCTTTCCTCATGTTAACCACGCCCTCGGGGGAGTCCACTCTGTTGCAAATTTTTGTGTCATCTGCAAAAAGACAGACTTTTCCATTCAGTCCTTCAGCAATATCACTCACAAATATATTGAACAGTGCCGGGCCCAGGACCGAACCCTGGGGCACCCCGCTAATCACCTTCCTCTCATCCGAGTGAGTTCCATGTACCATCACCTTCTGTTGTCTGTCAGTCAACCAATTTCTAATCCAGTTTACCATCTTGGGACCCATCCCCAAGCTACTGAGTTTATTGACAAGCCTCCTATGAGGAACAGTATCAAAGATTTTGCTGAAATCCAGGTAGATGACATCCATTGCATGCCCCTGATCTAGTTCCTTGGTCACCCAGTCAAAGAACTCAAACAGATTTGTTTGGTAAGACCGTCCTTCGGTAAAACCATGTTGCTTCAGATCTTGCAACCTGTTGGTTTTGAGAAAGTTCACTATTCGCTCTTTCAGGAGCACCTCCATTACTTTTCCCGCCACTGAGGTAAGGCTCACAGGCCTGTAGTTTGACACTTCTTCCCTGTCACCACATTTGTGTAGAGGTATAACATCAGCCATTCTCCAGTCCTGAGGAACCTCTCCTGTTTTCAAGGATCTGTTGAAGACATCCTTTAACGGTCCTGCAAGAACCTCTCTGAGCTCTTTCAGTATCCTGGGATGTATCCCATCCGGTCCCATGGCTTTGTCCACTTTCAGTTCAGCAAGTTGTTCTAACACCTCATCTTCTGTGAATGGTGTGGTATCTACTTTATTCCCATCAACCAGGATCTTCTTTAGTAAAAACAGAGCAGAGGTATTTGTTTAGCAATTTCGCTTTTTCAGTGTCACTTTCCATGAGTCCTTTCCCAGCAATTCTGAGTCCTGCAATTCCAACTCTGATCTTCTTCCTTTCCCGAATATACCTGAAGAAAGTTTTGTTGCCACCCTTAACATCTTTAGCCATCTTTTCCTCTGCCTTTGATTTTGCTATCCTTATTTCTCTTTTAGACATTTTGAGCTTGATCCTGTATTCATTTCTGTGTTCTTCTGTTTGCAAGCTTTTGAATTTTTGCGAAAGCTGTGTTTTTTGCCTTTATTTGAGCAGCCACCTCTTTGGAAAACCAAATAGGTTTCCTTCTCCTCTTGTTTTTATTTACTTTTCTTACATATTTATCTGTTGCCCCTTTTATTACCGCCTTTAGTTTAGCCCATTGCAATTCCACTTCCCTTATCTCCTTCCACCCCGTCATCTTCTCCTTTAAGTACTCGGCCATTTTATTGAAGTCAGTGTTTTTGAAGTTTAGGACTTTGAGCTTGCTATGATTGGCCTGTACCATGGCTTTTATCTCAAACCACATCGTGTGATGGTCGCTGTTGCTCACAGGGGCTCTCACGCAGACATTCGACATGCTATCAACTACATCCAGCGTTGAGCTTTCCCTGGTTGGTTCCATCACCATTTGTCTAAGTAATGCATCTTGGAGAGCATCCACAATTTTTTTGCTTCTTTCCAGATGTGCAGAAGGAGTAATCCAATCCACATCAAGTAGATTAAAGTCACCCAATATGATCGCTTCCCCCTTTGTTGCTATTTTGGCAATATCTATAATCAATTCATTATCTCTCTCTTCAATTTGAGTCGGAGGTCTGTAGACTACAGCTATATGGATGACAGTGCAATCTCCTCTTTCCAACGCAATCCAGAGCGCTTCTTCTTTTCCCCATGTCCCCTGCATTTCAGTAGCTTTAATATTGCTTTTTTGGGAAGCCGGTGAGCTTGAAATTAAGACACTGCAGGTAGTCTTCAAACAGGCGATCAGCTGAATAAAAGTGCTTTCAAAAACAGAACCCCCTGAGGAAACTGAGCCGCAGTGAATCGCAGAGGCAGCGCGAAAGTTTGGCATGGGGAACAGATTGAAAGCTAAGCACTGCTTTAATTCTATTATAAGTTCAATACAATGGAAGCTAAGCATTTTGAATTACACCTTAAGTTAATTATTACTAAGCAACAGTAGGAAGGTCATTGATGCAATATGGGCATTTATTCAGAAAACTGATTACAGCCTGAGTAATGTTACTGCCCGGAAAAAGTCTGTTACCTCTTGCTTATCTAGCAGAAGTATCATGCCTATTGTCTGAATTACATTTCATCTTGATGAAAGTGTGAGAGAGTCACGAAATTGATTGACAGAATATACTGCTCTGAAAAAGTGACCACATTGGGATTTGTTAATATTGCTTTTGACATACAAGGCTCCTCCTCCTCCTTTTCCATTTTATCTGTCTCTTCTGAATAGATTATAGCCAGCTATGGCTATATCCTAATCATGCGATTCATTAAACCATGTTTCTGTAATGGCCACGATGTCCAAATCCGTTTCCACCATTATGGCTTCCAGGTCCGGAATTTTGTTGGCTAAGCTTCGAGCACTTGTGCTCATTGCTTTCCAGCATTTACCTGGCTTGTGTGTATTTTGCATTGATTTTGTTCTGCCCACTTCTTCCCACTTGATTTTGATGTGTGGTTTAAAAATGTGGCTGTTTCTGATGTCATTCTGCTTTTGCAGGGGGTGGCATGCAGATGTTGACCTTCCACATCTGTCACCCCCCTTTTCCTAGTTTAAATGCATATCCACATACTGCCTGAATTTTTAACTTAGGTTTCTTTTCCCTGCGACAGAGAGATGTAGTCCATCAGCACAGTATAGTCTCTTGTTGGTCCATCTGTTGTCCCAGTTGCCAGTAAATCTGAATCCTTCTTGTTTGCACCAGGTCTGGAGCCATGTATTAAAGCTGTTAATGTGATGCAGCCTTTTTGTCCCCTTACCAAGAACAGATAGAACTTCTGAGAATGCAACAGTGTTAACAATGGGCTTGAGTTTCTCTCCCAGAGATTGGAAGTCCTTTTGGGCTGTAGAGGCACTGTTTCTAGCCAGGTCATTTGTGCCCAAGTGGATAACAACATCAAGTTTGGAGTGTTCACTTTTTGCACTAAGTATTTCAACAACTTGGTTTGTATTCCTGCTGGCTGAAGAGCCTGGTAGGCACATGACTATCTTCTCTCCTTTGAACTGTGTTCCCAAGTTGGTGCCTCTGATGATGGAATCTCGAAGTAGTAGTAGTTTTCTGTTTGGTGAGGTTTTCTTCATATTTGGTGCTTTAGCAGGAGATTGGGCATTGTCTGACTCATTTAAGGGCCCTTCTGTTTCTTTGGATTGGGCATCCTCATTAGCCAAGGCAGAGAAGGCATTGTGCAGGGATATCTCTTGATGATAGGATGTCCCTGCGTTACAGATCGAAATCTACCAGAACCCACTGTGATCCATTTGTTCCTGTGGTGTTTGATTCTTTGTGGGAGTGGTGGTGGACTTTGTTCAGTTTGTATCCTAGAAGAGGTGTGCTTCATTGCAGCCAGTTCCTCCCTCAGTAGAGACACTTCTTTATCCATGGCAGCTAGGTCTTTCCTTAGTAGAGTCAGTTCTTCATGCATGGCAGCTGACTTTAGGCATATAGGACAAGCTCTTAGGCTCCAAATGATTCGTGCCAGGAAAAATCAATATAGTTCTTATTCAGTTGATGAAAGCCCATTTTGAGTCTTTTGATGCTTGGGATCTCAATTACCTGCCATTCCTAGAGGAGCTCCAATGCAAGCAAGGTACAAAAGCTCCAACAATTGAACGATAGTTAGGAAAAGTAGTTTTGCCAAAGTTGTTGCCTCTGTTACAGCTTCTGCCTCTGTCCATATAGACAGCCTGATCCCCCTCAAGGGATTGGTTCCACGTGCAAGATACTTGCAAGCTGAAGCCCTCATGAAACAACTGGAGGAGCTGAGAGAAGAGGTAGCAAGGCTGAGAAGAATGAGGCGAAGAATGAGATGGCACCCCCCACTCACCCACCACCTTAGAGGGGGCGGGGCTTTTTCAGAAATCCAATCAGAGACTGAACCAAACCAAAAAGCCGATTAGATTATATGGAGGAAATGCAAGATGTTTGCACACAGGGTCGTATCGAACTGCAATCGCGCCTTGTGCGACTTGCAACTCGGATGCATGCCCCCCCCCTCTCCCCCCATACTTCCATCCAGCTCTGCCTGCTCTTTCTCTGCTGCTGCCGCCCTCTGTTTTTTTTCACGGCAGCGCCGGCAGCAGGGAAAGAGCAGGCAGCGCTGGATGGAGGTATGGGGAGGAGGAGGGGGGCATGCGCCCGATCTGAAAGGCGCCGACACTCTAAGCAGATCTGTCCCTCCCTGCTCTGACATCATGTTAGAGGATGGAGGGACCAGACCTGCTTAAAGTGCTGCGAAAAGGCTTTGGGCGCATTTCAACTGCCTGCTATTGTCCTGCCAGCAGCGGCAGGGCAACAGCAGAGAGTCGAAATGCGCCCCCCCAAGCCTTTGCGCCTTGTGCGGCTGCACTGCTTGCACAGGGCTAGGTTCGGTCCTGTTTGCACACCAAGGAACTAAAAGACAGCAAGCATCAATAACACAGTTTATAAAACAAAATTGCAACCCATTTTTATTTTGTTATAAACTGCGTTATGGTTCTCGCTTTTTCTTTTTCAACATATATTTTGCAGCCACAGTAGGTGCAGAGCAGAATCAGGATATTCACCATCAGAACTCAATATTTTAAAAAAAAATCTGATTCTGATCATCTCACTAACAACAACAACCACTTTTCTCCAGTATCAGGTATATTGTGAACTAATAAAAAACCCTACAACAAAAAGCAAACCTACCATATCAGCACAAACTTCCAAAAGTCACATAAGGAGCCCATCCCAAAAAAGCATCACTGTAAATACTACAGTGGGTCCTGGAACATCCATACACCTATTTGAAAAGCTGAACAAGTCAAATTACTACAGTATAGTATAGATCATTATATACAAACTGCATGTTAACAGAACACCTGACCTCAGTCACACATGCGCAACATCGACCCTCACCAAGTACAGAATAAGTAACCACAATCTAAAGTAAAAATAAAAATATGTAGACAAAATTTAAACTGAAACCTCAAGAAGCCAGGGTCCACATGCAGTGCAACATCAGATAAATAAGAGATGCAGTTTCCCAATACTGTGTAAAATATAAAAATGTCACAAAGTCAATCACTAAAATTAAATAAAATTATTTTTTCTACCTTTGTTGTCTGACCATTTTATTCTCTGATCATGCTGGTCCTGATCTAAGGCTTCTGCTTTCCTGTCTTCACTTAGCTCTCTTTCTGTGGTCTATGGTCCATGGTCCATCTGACATTTCTTATCTCTTCTTTTATTTTCTTCACTTCCTTCCATCAGCCCATTTCCAGTTCCAGTAACCCTCCCCAGTATCAGTCCCCTTTCCAGTCCTCCCCTCCCAGTATCTTCCAATATCAACCAGCTTGCATTCCCATGACTGTCACTGGTGTCCATTCCCTTCCAGTCCCCCTCATTTCCCACTGTCCAGCCCCTTCTAGTCCAAATACCATCTCAGGTATCAGCTCAGGTCCACTCTCAGTGCCACCCCCCAGTCAGCTCCCTTCCAGCCGCCCTACCCTCTGTCCATCTCCCTTCCAATGCCATTTGCATGTCAGCTCTCTTCCAGCCTCCTCCCTATTACCCAGCCACCTACCACTCCCATCCCCAAGTGTCCGCTCCCTTCCAGTCTCCCTTCAGTACATCCCAGGTGTCAGCTCCTTTCCAGCCCCCTCCTTCCCTTCCTGCCCCATCCTTCCCCTGGCAGACCCTCTCAGTATCCGCTCCCTTCCAGTCCTATTCTACCATCCCCCTGCATCAGCCCATGTGTAGCTCTAGCCCCTAGTTTTCTTCCAGGGCCAGCAGCACTCTCCTCCCCTCCCCTATTAGCCCATTTCCTGTCCCAGCCCATTTCTAGTCCTATCCCCTTTATCAGCCCACCCCAGTCCTAGCTCCCCAATCAGCCCATTACCAGTTGTAACCCTCCAATAAGCCCATTTTCAGTCCTAGCACTCCAATCAGCCCATTTCCTGTCCTAGTCTCCCCCCCCCCCCCATAGCCCATTACCAGTCCTAACCCCCCATCAACCCATTTCCAGTTCTAAACCCCCATCAGTCCATTTCCAGTCCTAGCCCTCCCCTGATAGCCCATTACAAGTCCTAGCCCCCCTCCTGATCAGTCCATTTCCAGTTCTAAACCCCAGCAGTTGATTTCCAGTCCTAACCCCCCCATCAGCCCATTTCCAGTTCTAACCCCCCCCCCATAGCCCATTACCAGTCCTAGCCCCCCTCCCGATCAGCCCATTACCAGTCCTAACTTCCCCATCAGCCCATTTCCAGTTCTAACCCCTCCAATCATCCCAGTTCCTGTCCTACCCCCCCCCCCCATCAGCTCAGTTCCAGTCCTAGCCCCCTCCCCCCCAACCCAGGGAAATTGAAAAAGTAATAAACCTCCAACATAAGAAGCAGCTGCTGCTGCCATTCCTGTGGCGGCAGTGGCAGAATGAGGAGCCCTGTGGCCATCCCCACCCCCCAGAGAGCCTGCTGGTTTCCCCTATTTTTCGGCTCTGCTTTGCAGAGCTGCGGTGAAGGGACAGTGTTTTCCTTTTGCGCGGCTCTGTTAAAGCTGAGCCTGTGGTGCTGATGGGAAACAGGATTTCCTGTTTCCCATCAGTACCACGGGCTCAGCTTTAACAGAGCCGCGATTAGGGGAAACACTGTCCCTTCACCGTGGCTCTGCAAAGCGGAACCGGCGAAGAGGGCAAACCAGCAGGCTCTTGGGGGGTGGGGCGGGTGGCCACGGGGCTCCTCATTCTGCCGCTGCCGCTGCTGGAATGGCAGCAGCAGCTGCTTCTTATGCTGGAGGGTTTTTTTATTTTTTATTTTGAAGGCGGTCTTTTGGGGGGCAATTTTGCCGCCCCCAAAAGTTGTCGCCTGAGGCCACTGCCTCACTTGGCCTCATTATAGAGCCGCCCCTGCTGAGAAGCATCCATGACAGTATGAAGTACATTGATGAGCTGCTTCTGGAGGCATCCAAGCTCTCCAACAGCGGTGAAGATGGGATGCCTGAAAGAGGAAAGTTGGACACGGATAACCTGAGCCTGCAGAATTGACAATCCAACTCCATCATCCCTCATACTGAATAACCAGTATGCAGCTCTGGGTGTGAAGGAGGCAAAAGCATCCAAGGTACAGGATAAATCAGAGCTCAAGCATCCCAAAGCTGCAGAATCAGTGACCACAAGGAAGCAAGGGGTAGTGGTGGTTGGCGACTCTCTTCTGAGGGGTACTGAGGTGCCAAATTTTGAGATGCTATGGTGAGTTTGCCAAGACTCATCATTCCTACTGACTATTATCTGATGCTGCTCATTCATGTTGGCACAAATGATACTTCGAGGTATCTCTCTGAGTGTATCAAGAGTGATTGATGGCTCTGGGAGCTGTGATGAAGCAAATAGGTGTGCAACTAATGTTCTCCTTAATTCTCCCTGTTGAGGGCAAAGGCCTAGGCATAGAATCTCACATCCTGGTGACGAATAAATGGATGCATGGATGGTGTCATCATGAGCATTTTAGTTCCCTGGACCATGGGATGATTTTCCAAGAGCTGCTGAAAAGAGATGGTGTCCACCTATCCAAGAACAGTCTACTACTCCTGCTACTACTGAGCATTTATATAGCACTATAAGGCATACACGGTGCTGTACAGAGACATAAGAGACAGTCTCTGCTCATCAGAGCTTACAGTCTAGTCAAGACAGACAACACAACATCTAGGGACTAAGATATGTCTAGGCGAATAGTAAGGAAACACATAGTTGGAGACCAGGAAACTACAGTACGTGGATCAGGATCCAAAAGCAGCCTCTAAGAGGTGAGTTTTTTAGACTGGATTTGAAAAAGGCCAGAGATGAAATCTGACATACCGATTCAGGAAGTTTGTTCCAGGCATAAAGAGCAGCAAGATGGAAAGATCAAAGTCTGGAGTTGGCAGTGGAAGAGAAGGGAGCAGATAGAAGTGATCTGCCAGAAGAGTGGAGTTCCTGAGAAGAGGCATAGGGGAGATAAGAGAAGAAGTGAGGAGTAGCAGAATGAATGCACTTGTAGGTCAGTAGTAGTAGTTTGAACTGGATATAGAAATGGATAGGAGGCCAATGAGCGACTTGAGAAGAGGGGTGATATGAGCCTAGCAAGACTGATGGAAGATTAGCCAAGCAGCTGAATTTTGAACAGATTCAAGGAGAGAGAGATGATTAAGAGGAGGACCAGCAAGGAGGAGGTTGCAATATTCTAGATAGGAGGTGACTAAAGAGTTGAAAAGTGTCTTGGCAGTGTGTTCAGAAAGGAAAGGGTGAATTTTGCTGATGTTATAGTGAAAGAAATGACAGGTCTTAGCTATCAGTTGGATGTGGGGTGGAGAAGGAGAGGGAGGAGTCAAAGATGATCCCAAAGTTGTGAGCAGAGGAAACAGGGAGGAGTAGAGCGTTATCCACAGAAATAGAGAAAGGAGGAAGGGGAGGTGGATTTAGGGTGAAAGATAAGAAGTTTGGTTTTGGCCATGTTCAGTTTCAAATGGCGGTGAGACATCCAGGCAGCACTGTCAGATAGACAGGCAGAGATACGGGTCTGAATTCCCAGAGAGCTTTTCCAGAGAGAAGTACAGTAGATCTGAAAGTCAGTGTAAAGGTGGTACTGAAAACCAAGGGAGAAGATGAGTGCACCGAGGGACTGAGTATATATATATAGAAAAGGCGTTGTCCCAAGACAGACCCTTAGGGTACACTAACTCATAGTAGGATAGCAGACTGGCTAACCTACCGAAGACTAGATTTGTTGGGGATAGGTGAAGAAAGCCCCCAGGTAAGTCAAAGCCCTCGGGTAAGTAAAATATTAAATACCTCTGTAGAAATGGGTATATGGTACAACATCTGGAAAGCATTAATGTCTGTAATATGGGAAATAAGATCCAGATGTTGAGGCTTGAATAGAAGAGGTTGACTTGGATTTAGTGGCAGTTTCGGAGACATGGTTTATAGAGAACCATGAGTGGAATGTAATTATACCAGGCTATAACTTATTCAGGAAGGACAGGATATAAAGAAGGGGAGGAGGAGTGGCACTAAATGTAAAAAATAATATTAAAGCTATAGAATTACAGCACTTATGAGAGAAAGAGGAGGCATTGTTGGCTGAATTGGAAAGGGAATTGGAGCATCCATTTCCATTGGTGTGATGTACAGACCTTGTTCAAAGGTGGATTCTCTGCAGGGAGAACTATTCTGGCAACTGGTAACAGAACCCACATATGAAGGGGCCCATACTAGACCCGGTTCTTACTAAGGAGAAAGTGTTTTTGATGTTCTAGTGGGTGATCATCTCACATCCAGTAATCACCAGATGTGTGGTTCAGAATTAGCACTAGAACTGATAAAGTTCATGCAAAAATGAGGGTCCTAGACTTCAGGAAAACTAACTTTGCCAAGATGAGACAAAACCTCAAGGAGTCGATATTGGGATGGGAACAGCTGGGGGATGTGGAAAAGCAGTGGGCAGAAATGAAAGGGGATGTTTTAAGGGAAACCAACCTTTTTATTAGGAAAATAAATAAATGTAAAAGGAAAAGGAGGCTATTATTTGTTCTCAAAAGTAGTAGCTGAAAGGACGAAGAAAATGAGGGCATAAAATACAAGAGATCACAGAAAGAAAACGAGCATAAATATTTGGAAAAGCAAAGAGAAGCTAGGAAACTAGTCAGGAAAGCAAAGACACAAATGGAAAAAAATAGTCAATGCAGTAAAATGAGGGGACAAAACATTTTTCAAATATGTTAGTGAGAGAAAGAAGTACAAAAGTGGTATTGTTAGACTCAAGGGTAAAGGGGAGGAATATGTAGACGCTGATGAGGATAAAGCCAAATTGCTTAACAAATATTTTTGTTGTGTGTTTATAGATGAAGGGCCAGGACCAGGACTTCAGAAAACACCAACAAATAGGAACAGAAGTGAGGGGAACTTTGAACGACTTTCAGAAGACTGTGTTCGTGAGGCTCTAGCCAAACTAAAAGTAGAGAAAATAATGGGGCCAGATGGGATAAATCCAAGAGTATTGAAGGAAGTTAGGAAAGTTCTAGCAGCTCCCCTGTTTGACCTTTTCAATGCTTCTTTAGAGTCGGGAGTGGTCCCAGAGGACTGGAGAAGGGCGCATGTGGTGCCTTTACAAAAGAGTGAAAATAAAGATGAGGTTGGGAACTATAGGCCAGTTAGTCTGACCTCTGCGGTAAAGGTTTTCAGAGCACAATGGATTGTAGGATCCGAATCAGCATGGTTTTACTAGAAACAGGTCTTGTCAAGTAAATCTAATTAATTTTTTGACTGGGGGACCAGAGAGTTGGACCGAGGCTGAGCCACAGATGTGGTGTACTTAGATTTCAGTAAAGCCTTTGACACTGTTCTGCACAGGCAACTTATAAATAAATTGAGTGCCCTAAGGATGGACCCTAAAGTGACTGCTTGGGTTAAAAATGAATTGAGTGGGAAGTGACAAAGGATACTGGTAACTGGAACTCTATCTGAGGAGAAAGATTTTATCAGTGGTTTTCTTGGTCTGATATTTTTTTAACATTTTTGTTAGTGATATTGTGGACAGGCTGTCGAGTAAAGTTTGCCTTTTTGCAGATTATACCAAAATCTGCAATAGAGTACCCAGGAAGGGGTAGATAATATGAGGAGGGATCTTGTGAAGCTTAAAGAATGGTCAAGAATTTGACAGTTGAGAATTAATGCTAAAAAATGCAGGGTCATGCATTTGGGCTGCAAAAATCCAAAGGAGTGGTACAGTATAGGGAGTGAAGTATGTCTGTCTACAAAAGAAGAGCAGGACCTGGGCATGATTGTTTCTGATGGTTTTAAGTGGCTAAACAGGTAGAAAAGGTGATGGCAAAAGCCAGAAAAGGTGATGGCAAAAGCTTGGGTGCATAAGGAGAGGGATGGCCAACCGAATGAAGGGGGTGATAGTGCCTCTATATAAGAAGGCCTCATTTGGAATGTTGTATACAGTTCTGGAAACCACGCCTTCAAAAGGATATAAACAGGATGGAGCCAGTGCAGAAGGTGGCTACCAAAATGGTCAGCGGGCTTCATCATAAGGCATATGGGGACAGACTTAAAAATCTCAATATGTATACTTTGGAGGAAAGGCTGGAGAAAGAAGATATGATAGAGATGTTTAAATACCTCCATGACAGGAGATTGTGATTTTTCTTACCGGACTGCAGCAGACATTCCCGTCACTAGCAAAGGTATCCTGATGTCAGGGCAGTGGGTCCATAAAGACCAGGGCCCTGTGAGTACTGTTGGAGATTGTGCTTTTTCTTACCGGACTGCAGTAGACACTCCTGGCACTAGCAGAGGCATCCCAGTGACATAGGGGCAGTGGGCCTATAAAGATCAAGGCTTCTCTGTGGGACGTAGAAGCCAGTGTGTCTTTGGGGCGTGATCCATAGGGGCGTGACCTAAGGGGCTGAATAAGCCCTTTGGATGCTCCTTTGTCACATTTGGGCGCATAAGTGGATGGGGCCAAAAAGGAAGAAGACTCGACAGTCTAAAAGCCAGAAAGCAATCAAGGCACTGGGTCCTATGGACCAACACATAAAACGTCTGACTCTTACAGATGAGCCTGAAAATTCATGTTTACCTGATTGTGGTGACTCTTCTCTTGCACCCTCTTCCGCTGAAGGTTTATTGATTCCACCAGCTGTTTAGTAAACCTGGATGCTTCTACAGGTTTCCTGGTTTTTGATGGGCCTATTGCAATGTCTTGTCCCCCTTCTCAAATGGATACCCTGGCAGAATTAGTGGAATTGGGGAAATTGCTGGCACTGTTCCCTATTCCGGTTTCCTTATCCTTTCCCTCCACTATGGCTTCTCCACAGACAGAGGTGATGTTAACGGACATCTGGCAGATTGTCAAACATATTGATGTGCCTTTATCTACTGCTTTTCAGCAGATTTCCAAATTCTCCAAGGACACAGCAGTCAAAATGTAAGACCAGGAGGCTAAAATTTCAGAGTTGGCAGTTTCAGTTGGAAAGCAGGCCGACCAGATTGTCACCTTACAAGTGGTATCTAAATCGACTGCTAGCAGGTCCTTGCACCTCCAGCGACAGTTGGAAGCCCAGGAAAATGCCTTGAGCGCTTCTAATTTGTGATTCCTTAATTCTCCTTATACTAGGTTCTTGTCACCTACACAATTGCTTCATAAATACCTTAAAGAGATTTGGTTATTCTCGGACCCTACAGCTATTGCTACTGGTCTAGATCAGTTCTCTGAGGCTGAATCTTTAGACCTCTCAGCCTTTCTTGAATCATCGATTGATGAAATACCTTTGCATGCTTCATTGCTTGTAACATTTGCATCTCTGCTAGACAACTCTAAAATCCTTAAAAAAAAAATTTTCAGTATAAAACTGTTTCCCTTTGTGGCCAGCTAGTTAATATATTCCCAGATGTCTCCAGAGCTACACGGCTCTGCTGGAAGGTGTTTTTGAGCCTTCGGCCTAGAATTTTAGCCCTGGGTGCAATGTATTTCTTGAAATTTCCATATAAATGTTTAGTTAGGCATCAGAGAATCCATTATACTTTATTGGAAATATTTTTGGTTGGGAAGGAGGAATAATATGGATAATTTTGTTTTAAGTTTCACTTTTTATGTTTAGTAATTGGGCTAACTAATTGTAAAACATCTTGGGTAGTATATATTATTGTGTGGCCATGTTGGTGAAGCTATGTTGGACGTACGATTAGAACAATAATCCAACATTTATGAGAACATCGTTCAAGATTAAATAGAAAAGTGGTGGGAACACCTTTAGTTGATCATTGTGAACAGAAAGCACATGTTTTCACAGATCTTCGGTGGCATATTACTGACGGGGTCCCTAAAGAATGGAGAGGGGACAATTGCCAACAACGCCTTAACTACTTAGAACAGTTTTGGATATATTCATTGAATACAGTACAACCAGTAGGTTGAAATAGTCAGCTGGACTGGTATACATTGATTTCATTGGTGCAATAAAGGGGGAGTAGCCTGCTGACGTATGATCTTTGAAAAAACACAGCAGCCATTTAAATGGAGAAGCTGAGATATCCCTGTAATAGTAAAAAAAAAAAAAAAAAAAGCCGGAACTGCACAAGATGTGAAGTATGCTACAGATTGCTTTTGAAAGAATAGAACTGCAGGAGGAATAGTTTGATATTGTGCAGAAGATCCAGAAGACTGAAAAATTGAGCAGAAGATCTGGCAGATTGAAAAATATTAACTTCATGGGAAGAACGTCTACACACCAGCTAAGTGATCGTTTTGGTGCTAGAATTTTGAACATATTACTTTCGCCCTGATGCAGAAGATTTTGCTTTGAAACACAGTGGTGTAGTCCATACAATAGAATGGTGTTGGCAAAAGGATAGTGTTAGATTAAAGATTTTAGAATTTATGGACTGTGGACATTTTTAATAACATCTTAAAGCGATGCAATAAAAATAAAAGCTCTTCAGTTTTTAAGGCTTTCATAATAAAAGGACTGCAGTTAAATGATGGCAGCTGATTAATAGTGGCTTTTAGTTTTAAAGTCCGACAAAAATTTTAAAAAAATCTAAAAAAGATAGTTAGGGATGAGAATTTTCAGATATTAAGTACCCTCAGGATTATTGTTGTAGTCTCACAGTTTGTGGAATTGAAAGTCCTGATTGCAGGTCCATTTTTTGTAGAAGTAATTAGGCTAGCAGCTTAGTATCAAATGAGTCTAAATGAAAAGATATATCTGCTTCAGTTGGGGTTTAATATTTTTTTCTGCTTTTATTTTTCTTTGATTAGCTATGTGAGCTTTATCTCCCATGATGTGGTCTTGAGTCATGGCTGTCAGTTTTATGTTACCTGGCTGTTACTGTTTTTATTTTTATTATCAAAGTTTGTAGTGTATACAAAGTTTAAAAATTTTCAATAAACATAAATTTTAAAAAAATAACTCCATGGCATAAATGCACATGAGGAAAGCCTTTTTCAATTGAAAGAAAACTCTACAACGAGGGGGCATAGGATGAAGGTGAAAGGGGATAGACTCAGGGGTAATATGCAGAAATATTTCTTTAAGGAAAGAGTAGTAGATGCATGGAATAGTCTCCCAGTGGAGATAGTACAAACGAGGACAGTATCTGAATTCAAGGAAGCATAGGAGAATTATAGAGGATCTCTAAAGGAAAGAAAGGGACTGTAGTAGATGGTATGGAAGGGCAGGCTGGATAGGTCTTATGGTCTTTATCTGCTGTCCTGTTTCTGTGTTTCTGACCTATTAGGTCACATTTAGGTGACTGCCTGTAAAACAAATCAGTCAGTACTAGAGATCAAACCTAGGCTTTCTTTAGAAGCTCAGATGACAAGACTTTGACTTTCATATTTTGGACACATCATAAGAAGAGTGAGATCATTAGAGAAAGACTTCATGCTTGGCAAGTTTGAAGATCAACACAAAAGAGGAAGGCCAGCAATGAGATGAATTGATACAATAACAGCAGCTATGGGTGCCACTCTATCAACAATGAGCCTCCTGACTGAAGACCGAACACAGTTTAGGACAACTATCCAGAGGGTCGCCATGAGTCGATACCAACTTGACAGCATGTAGCAACAGTTAGCTCCAAGCCTTAGTGCCTTATCTACCTTATACTAATGCAGAGTCTCTTAAAGACTAGATTGGGAGGAAAGAGACTTCTAGAGGTTCTATTAATTAATGTACAGTATGTGATCTTTTATGCCACCCAGTACTGTACTTTTCAGAAATTGGGAAGGCTGTCCATGACAGTGAGCTAATAGTAGGAGGATACCTAATAGTAAATGAAAAACTGAATAGTATAAATACCAAGCCCAAAAGCAGTTTCTTGTCTTTGGCTGGCTAAGCTACTACACCACACAGTGTTTAAAGTATTGCTAACCAAACCAACACCTCAGTACAGTTTAAGTACCTAAAGGTTTGGAGTGGAGGAATAGCCTAATGGTTTGCACACTGGCTTAGGAACCAAGAGACCAGAGTTCAATTCCTACTAGCACTCCTTGTGGCCTTGGGCAAGTCACTTAACCCTCCATTGCTCTGAAAAAATCCAAGTAATCAATGTCCCTGTTTAATGTACATTACCAAGTTTAAGTTATAATGTAAACAACCTTTGATTGAAATGATAAAGCAGCATAAAAAAACTGTTAAATAAAAAGGCTTCCGCTGATCTTAGAAGTGAGGAATAGAATTTGGAAGATAATCCAGGAGCTGAGGCAGAGGGCCAAGGTTCTACAGTAAAGATGTACCTGCTGCCATACCTAAATCCAGTATACAGAGACTGTAAAATATCCAACAGAAGTTGGATCTAGATGAGCCCAGAGTTTAAGGAAAAGAAATTATCTGTAGTCTCAAAAGAGGGACAGAGATGATGAAGAATGCTGGATTCCAAAGTAAAAGAGGTGGAGAAAAGGCTTTTCCCTACCCTAGGGTAGAGGAAAAAGTGAGCTACACCTCTTACTGGTGCATTTTTCCTAGGAAAAAAAATGATGGTACTCATATGCAGTGCTATTTCATTAATATGAGGTCTATGTGTCAATTTAGCGGGTAATGAAAAAGGTGCTAGTTCTCCATACCACCGCATACCCTCAAAAAAAGCCTTGCTCTTGACTACTTAATGACTTTCAGTAAACTTCAATGGTTAAGACCAAACCCTGGACTGGACTATGAGTTTGTGGAAGTGGAAGGAAGTGGCAGAATAAGTGATCCCGGAGGCCAACAGTCTCCGCCCCAGCCATAACCGGTCCTGTCCCAGATAGGGTTGCCAATTGGCTCCAGATTCACCCAACAGATTTGATCCAATCCTGGGTATACACCACTGCATGTAGAGACGTGTAATCTTGTTTTTCTTATGGAGTGCAATAGAGATATTTTATTAATTTATTTTATTTATTTATTTATTTATTTATTTGACAAATCTTTGATACACCGTTTTTCTTCAAGTCAAAAATGGTTTCATGGAACTGAGTTGATACAATGAACGAGTTACAAGGAACATCAATAACCATTTAGAATAAACATGAAAAATATTTTAAATGGGAACAGAGAACAATGAATGTTTTATATATATCAATACATTCTCATCAATACATATTTAAAGAACTATGTACAGTGGGAAGAAGGGTAGGGGGGTTATGGGGGTTATAGGGTTTATAGGGGCTTTATGGAGGTGGGATGAGGTGATTATTTGTATGAGGTTGTCCTGATCTGTGATTGTTGGGTATCTGTTGCAAAAATGTTCTAAGAAGAGGTGGGTCTTGAGTTGTTTGCGAAAGTCTGTGGTTGATTTGATACTTCAAATTGAGGGGAGTAGTGAATTCCAGATGGTGAGGGTGTACAGAGAGAATGCTCTTATTCTTGTAGTTTGCTTGCATTTGCGATTCTGTGGGGGGAGACTGAGAAGGTTTTGGGTGTTCTTTCTTTTTGGTCTGTTGGAGTTCAGGGTGTGAATTAGTGCTTGGAGGTGCTCTGAGGATTGTTTGTCCAGGGTTTTGTGAATGAGGGTTAGAACCTTGATTTGTATTCTGGAACTGATGGGAAGTCAGTGGAAGTGTTTGAGGTTGAGCAGTAATATGGATTTACCTTGAGGCTTAGAAGATAGAGTGAGCAATAGTATTTTGGGCGAGTTATAATGAGAAGAGTGCTACTTAGGTAGACCTTGATAAATGGAATTGCAGTACTCAAATAGGGGAGTGATGGTGGCTTGGTAGACTGAGCGAAATGTATCAGTGGATAACAGGGTGCATAGGTTTCAGAGAGTTTTGAGTTTATAGTTTATTGCCTTGGTGATACCTTGAATATGAGCCTTGAATGTCAGCTGCTGGTCCAGTATGATACCGAGGTATTTTATCTGGGTGCTGACTCGGATATCATTGTTGTCGAGTCTGATGGATGCAGGGGGATGAAGTTGGGTTCCTTTGTGACATGGAGGAGCTGTTTTATTGAGGTTGATGGAGAGTTTATGAAGATGGAGCCAGTTGATTTCTTCCATGAGGCAACTTGAGAGCGTGGCGTAATCAGGAGCAGAAGTGGAGAATGGTGCAAAGATCATTATGTCATCAGTATATATCAAGAACTCTACTCGGAATTGTAGGAGGATGGCACACAGTGGTTGAATGTATATGTTGAACAGTATGGAGGAGAGGGTTGATCCCTGTGGCACTCCCTGGTTTAGGGTGAAAGAAGCTGAGGTTTGTTTTTGTATCTTTATTCTCTGATTTCGGGTGAAGAGATAGGGATGGAACCATTTGAGGGGGAGCCCCGAACTCCAATGTGGTGGAATTGGTTGACGGGAACTGGTGGGATACAGTGTCAAAGGCAGCGGTGATGTCCAGAAAGAGCAAGATGAAGCCATGGGTGATTGTTTTGATGCCTGTGATGAGTGAGTTTAGGAGGGAGGTCATAAGGGTTTCTGTGCCATGGTTGGATCAGAATCCATGTTGATACATGTTTAGAGATGCATAGTGGTCTATGTGACCTTGGAGTTGGGTTTGTACAGCTTTTTCAATGATTTTGGAGATAAATGGTATACTAGTTCTGTAGGAGAAGGGTGAGTGTGGATCCAGGTTTGGTTTCTTCAGGAGCAGTCTGATTGATGCTTGTTTGAGGGAAGGAGTCCTTGAGAAAGGGATAAGTGGACAATGCCAGATATGATTGGTAGGAATTGTTCTTTTGTGATTTTAAGCCAGGAAACTGGACAAGGGTCAAGTGGGAAGGTTGTGGTGTTGATGTTTCTGATTATGTTGTTGAGTACCTCAGATGATAATAATATTGAAGGTGGCCCAGTGGTGATCTTGAGTGGTCTCCTTGTTTGAGGTTGGGATGGTAGAGCTACTGGAGGATATAGATTTATGCTTGGCCTGCAGGTATGAGGCCAAGTGATTTATGTTTGGCCTGCAGGTATGAGGCCAAGCAAGGGAGGAGTGGTCTAGTGGTTGGGGCAAGGTACCACAGACCATAAGGTCAGTGGTTCAAATCCCACTAGAGGACAGCAACCTTAGTCCAGAAGGACTGGGGTTCCTAGTCCCACAGGTGCTCCTTGTGGTCTTGGGCAAGCCACTTAACCCTCCATTGCCCATGTTCCCTATAAGTATTAGTGTATGTGTCTTGTATCCCCCAATTGTGTTGTGACCACTTTGATTGAAATATAAGGTGGTATACAAAACTGTCTAAAAAATATATATAAATATCCTTTGAAGAGTGTGTTCATGGTTTGTTTTTGGTGAGTGATATGATGATGTTGAAGAGTTCTCTGGGTTTGTTGATGGAGCATGAGATGTGGTTGTTAAAGTATTCTTTTTTGGCATGGATGGTGGAGTCGTCATATAACTTTAGTTCATGTAGATATTGAAATTTGAGTCTTGGGCCTGTGTCCATTGTCATTCAAGACGCCACAATTTGTGTTTCTGCATTTATAGGGCTGTGGAGCACCAGGGAGCGTGTGATCATTGTTTTACTTGGGGTAGTTTCTCCATATGGGTTAGTTTTGCGCATACTATGGCAGTGGTGAACCTCACTTCTAAGCCAGGGTATGTGGAGTATGATCTTAGTCTCTCAAATTTACTGCTCGGTGTTCTACTTGCATCATGCCAAAGAGAGCCTCCTGCTGCTCGGTGTAATACTTGCATCATGCCAAAGAGAGCCTCCTGCTGGAGTTCGTAAGATGTAACATGTATGGGTAGTTTGTCAAGATGTGCTTGAAAATTCTTCTTTCCCAGTACAATGGAAAATATTTCCGTATCTTTCTGACACATTTTCTTGGTCTCTGACTGCATTTATTGGTACTTCAGGATCTTCTGCCTCTCCACGCGATTCACAGAACAATCACTCGGTACCAACACTTCTATTATCAATGCCATTCTGGTATTCTTCTCCTTTACCACTATGTCAGTTTTCGTGGCATCCAGTTTCTTATCCATCGGAATGAGAATATCCCAAGTGATCATAACCTCTTCATTCTCTGTCATTCTCTTAGGGTCATGCTCCCAGTGCTTTTCAGGGACAGTGATGTTGTAGTGTTTCCAGAGTTTCCAGTGGAGGAGGCATGCTACTTTGTTGTGCCTTTCTGTATAGAAATGTTCCGCCATCAGAACTTCACAGCCTGCTATTAGGTGAGTCACTGTTTCCAGCTCTTTCTTATAGAATTGGCATATGTCTGTTTGGTCAATTTTTTAAATATTTGCTGTAAAGCATCTCATCCATAATCGGCTGTCCTGTGCTGCAACTATCAACCTTTCAACCTTTCATGTGTCCGTTCTTGGTTTGCAAAAGGTTCTTGGAGTAACACTCTGTATTTTTCAATATATTTGTGCATTTGCCACTTGTTTTTCCTCGCCTGCTGATCTAATTTTTTCAAGAGTTTTTTTCTCTTGTTTTGCAAATTCTGTTACTTCCTTTCCCATGCATGCCTGTGGATTCTCACTCATTCCTTCTAATCGTCAGATCGCTTGTCCAAGTTTGATGGAGACAGATTCTGGACATTTACTTTTGTATTTCAGCACTTTTTGAGTATTTGGATCCAATGAAGCTGTTTTGATAGTAGCTCTGTAGGTGTAGTCAATCTCTTTAAGTCCTAGCCCTCCTTCAGCTCTAGGAATGTACAATTTTGTCATATACTGATTCTTATAAATTACTTCATGGGCATGGAGGAGTTTTCTTGTCTGCACATCCTATTTTTCAAGATCTTTGTGAGGCCAATCCACAGTCCCAAAACTGTATGAGAGTCCAAGAATTGTCAGCTGATTGATGGTTCGGGGTCATAAGTCTGTCATAGCTGCAAGGAAGGCTGAGGAGTGGGTGGCGAAGGCAGATGGGAGGTTTAGATCTCCAAGTAGGATGAAGTCTTTCTGGGTGAATGAGTGAGAGCAGATTTCTTCCAATAAGGTGGTGAGCTCTTCAGTGTTGGTGTGAAGGGATCTGTATGCCAGACAGATGGAAAGGTGGTGCCTCGAGATTGTGATAATGTCAAAGTTGGGAGTGGAGGCATAGTTCATAGTGTTGAATTTGAGGCTGTTCCTTATGAATATGCAGACTCCGCCTCCTCTGCTGGATGTCCAAGGGCAATTGTGGATGTCGTAAGTGGTGGTGTTGAGTTGGTTACATAGAAAAATAGAAATATGACGACAGAAAAAGACCACATGGCCTATCTAGTCTGTCCTTCCATATCAACAACTACAGCAGTCCCCTTTTTTCCTTTAGAGATCCTCTGTGTTTGTCCCATGCTTTTTTGAATTCAGTTACTGTCCTTATCTCTACCACCTCCACTGGGAGTCTATTCCATGGATCCACCACTCTTTCCGTAAAGAAATATTTCCGCATATCACTCCTGAATCTATCCCCCTTCACCCTCATCTCATGTCCCCTCGTAGCAGAACTTGCTTTCAATTGAAAGAGGCTCTCCCCCTTAACATTTATGCCACGGAGGTATTTAAACATCTCAATCATATCACCTCTATCCCGCCTTTCGTCTAAGGTGTATGTATTAAGATCCTTAAGTCTGTCCTCATATGCTTCATAATGAAGACCGCTAACCATTTTAGTTGCCACCCTCTGCACCGACTCCATCCTGTTCACATCCTTTTGAAGGTGCGGTCTCCAGAATTGCACACTATATTCCAAATGAGGTCACACCAAAGACTTATACAGAGGCACCATCACCTCCTTTTTTCTGCTAGCCATTCCTCTCCGTATGCACCCAAGCATACATATGTACCCAAAGGTTGATCAGGATATTGGAGAACCATGTTTCAGTGATGCATAGTACGTCAAGCTTGTTGTCTGTTATGCAGTTGGATAGGGTTTGAATTTTGTTTTGGGAGGATTGTGAGTTAATAAGGGCACATCCTAAGGGATTGTGCAGGTGTGTAGGATTCTTGTGCTTAGAAGATGGATTGTTTAGAGCTACCGTGTGTATCTTGATGAGGCATCCATATTTCCTGTCGTGATGAGAGCTGGATGTGTGCCATAATTTTAGTAGTTTGTTGCGTGGATTGGGAATTAGGCGGATCAGAGGGTGATTAGTTGTGAGCACAGTGGTCTGGGAGGGAGATAAAAAGAGGATGCTTAGGATGATTAATCAGTTGAGTGAATGAGTCATGTTGCTGTGTGGGGTAGGGAGGATGGTTTTATACCTTGTTTCCTGTGGCTGAGAGCTAGTTAGCTGAGAGCGTGGGGCATCCGTGGCTCAGGTTCTGACATCCAGTATTCTTTGCTTGTAGAGTAGCAGTGAGGTAGTAGCTTGGATGGTTAGGCTGGGAGTCTTGAAGCTGAGGTTATCTTGGTACATATAGCGATGGGGTTGAGTTGTAGTTGTTAGTTTGGTGCTAAAATATTTGGCTCTTGCCTAAAGGCCTCCCCAAAGAGCTGCAGGCCTGCCAGGCAAAGGCACACCTTCTGGCGCTTGCTTTTAAATGCTGGGGAGATGGGCCAGATTGGCCTTTGCTGCAGGGAATGGGAGGAGCTTACCTGCCATTCCTTGTGGCTAGATGCCGATTGGGTGGCTGGTGCAGAGGTCCTCGGGCTTTCCGGCACTTGCTTTTAAATGCTGGGGATGTGGGCCTGATTGGCCTTTCCTGACTGACCTTAATTGGTCAATTCTTCTACAAAAATGTATTTATTTGTTTAGTTAAACAAAAATATATATTGCTTTCCAGGATGAAAAATAGGGGCCACTCAAAGCAGTGCAGAAATCCTAAAACACAGAGAACACAGCATAGCTTTAAGACAATTGAGAACAAAATGAGACCAGTCGGCCTATTGCAGAATGTTCCATAACTAAACAACACATATTATTAAACAGATGGAGCAGGACACCACAATCTTCTTTCTGGGTTCAGAATGAGGAAGATTCTGGTGTCCTTGCTCCTGAAATGATTTCTAAATACAGTGAGGTACCTGAGGTTAGGTCTCAGGGCCAGCTTAAGAGGTGAGCCAGTGAGTCTCAGGGCGCACAACAATAGGGGTGCAGGAAGCCGGTTTCACTAGCTCACTCTCTGCCTCCAGGGCCGTGGCTGTTTTAAACATTAACACGGCCATGGAAGCCTTTGCTTTTGCTCCTGCAGTTGTGCTATACTCAAGCTGCCAGCACCACAGCTTGAGTATAGCATAGCTGTGGGAGCAAAAGTAAATGCTCCCACGGCTGTGCTGAGCATTAATACAGCTGCAGGAGCAAAACCAAATGCTCCCTTAGCTGTATTAATGTTCAATATAGCCAGGGGAGCATTGGCATTTGCCCCCATAGCTGTATTAATGTGATGGTCTGTGTTTTCCCTGCAGTAGCGGCAATGGCTACAATTGTAAAGCAGCACTTACCTTAGGGCTCTGCGTTGCACTGCACTTTCATTCTAATATTAGTTGCCACTTCCACCCCCATCCAACACAGGCTTCTGGTCTGCATCGGAGGGGGTGGAAGCGGCAACTAATAAAGGAATGAAACTGTGGCACAACACTGGAGCTGTAAGTTAAGCGCTGCATCGTGGTTTGTAGCCATTTCTGCTGCTACAGGCCTCAGAGAGCATTGGCAGCAATTAAGGCAGCCTAGGGCACCTCCGATCCTTGTAGTGGCCCTGGGTAGACCTTGAGGGCATACATAAAAGATCATTTTAATAAAAAGAAAAAAGTAACGTAAAGGGTCTGGTGAGCAGTGGAGACAAAATGCCCCAAGGCCTTCACTGGACTGACACCCAAGAATAAAACACTCAAAACCTTAGAAAAAAGTACAAAGCCACACTAAGGAGTATCTTTTTTTTTTAATGAAAACATCTTTATTTGGCATGTTCCCCAAGATAAAGTATGTAAAGGGAAATTAAGCAAAAGAATAAAGGGTAAAACAACAAGCAGAGTCCAAAACAAAAATCCTTAACTCAAGCCCTTGTCCTTAGAAGGCTCCTTTAAACATTCTCTAAGGTCCCTGGGGCTCTCATCCCCTCCAGGCGATCCTACAGGATTCTCTCACAGACAGTGGTGGTTAGGGGAATGCTGTTCTTCCTGCTTGGTATGACCTAGCCAGCCACTAGAGAGGCAGTTCTCCCTCATTGCTTCTGACACCCCCTCCCCCTTGGGCTCCTGCAGCATTTTTGCCACCTGGAAGTCTCTTCTGCACTTCCCTTAGAAACTCCCTGCTCTAGCCTAGCCAGGATCATAACGAGCTCCTTCTAAAATACAGGAGGAGAAGTCCACTGGCCAGTGATAGACAAGCAGGCCTAATAGGGCTGACTTAAGGGGTTGTAGCACCCTAAGTCAACTATTGCTTTTGCACCCTCATCTCCCCCTTGGCTCCAATCTTGCAGTGCAAGCTATGCAAATAGAGGTAAATTTTCAGCCGACTGGCTTGCTAAACGTCACCCTCCCATTTAACTTAATCTGTGTATTCTGCATCACTATCCATATAAATAGCGACGCTGAATATACAGAGTAATAGCATGGTCATTGTATTATCTGTTTGGGCTAGGCCTGATATCCCACAGACCTAAACTACACATGTAACTTACCTGAAGAGAGGCTGAATATTGCCACTGTCTGGATAATTTTCTGACCGACCCTTGCTCTTCCCCTAATATGCCCCACCAGTGTACAAATAATATCTGGCCATTCTTCAATTCAAAAGCCTGTTACTATCTGTATGTTTTTGAAAATACATGGTTAGGCTCATTATGCATTTGCCAGTAAATGCCTAATTGCCTTTGACTATCAGTCTGATAGGGCATAATTATTCATTCATATGGAACACTCCCAGACTCACCAATAAAGCTCTCCTAATAAATGCAAAGCAGAAGTGGGACGTTTCACTTTACATCTCAACATGCAAAATAATTCTATTCAAATTCTAGTCTCACATCAGTGACAACACCACTAACTCCCTCCACAGCAAGACATTGTGTATCATAACACAAAACCCTGCAAATGGGCACTTGACATCAGTATCACAAACTTAAATTGCACCAACCTTACCTTTGGAAAATCAGCACTGCAAATATTCTAGAACATCAGTAACCCCCAGTTGGAAAAGAGAACAAGCTGAACTACTACAGATTCCTAGAGAGAACTTACAAATCCCTTTTCTTGGCTGCACATGGAAAACAATTAAAGACTAAGAAACTACAAAAGATAAAAAATGAAATGGGAAAACCTAAAATCAGCTGTGAAACATGGAAGAAAGTGAAACACAAACGCATTTCCTCCTATAATGAACTATAAGATGTGCATATTTTCAAAGCCGACATACTTCATTCTCTAAAAACAGACACTCTTTTGTACCTTTGTCTGATCTTCTTTTGCCAGTTGGTTGGTCCCAGTCTCTCTTTTCTACTTCCTCTGGTTAGTTTTCTTCTAAGTCCTTTTCCAAGATTCCATTTTCATTTTCTGTTTCTTCACGCTAGCTGTTTTCTTTATCCTTTCCTTCGCAACATCTCTCTCTGACATTGATCCTTCTATTTCTCTCATTTGCCTCTTACCTAACTATAGCTTCATTCAATTCCTCTTTCTCCTTCCTACGATCTTCAGTCTTCCTCTTTTCACCCTGCACCTACTTACTAGCTTTCCATTTCCTAATCTTACTTCCCTAGTCCTTCCATTCCACATCTGTCTCATTCCTTTGCCAGCATCCTACCTGCCCCCCCATCTTTCACCCATTTTCTACGCCATTTACTCCCTCTGTACTCATCGCTCCCCTGTCTCATTTACCACTTTCTGCTTCTCATCCTTTCATCACCCCCAGCTCATTCTCTAGCACTCATCATCTTGTCGCCTTAAAGCCCTTTGTGTCTTATCCCCATTCAAGCTTCCATTTCCCATTTCACTTCTCCCATTTCTACCCTCTTTCACCTGCTTCAATTTACACCTTTCCCTTCCTGTGGCTCTCATCCGGTCCATAATGCTCTGTCCTTTTCAACTGCCCCTCCCCTTCCCCTCCCCAAACCCTCCAGGTCCTTCAAACCTTCTTCCCCCCCCCCCCCCCATATTTCTGCACTTGGTCTCACAGCCCTACTCATACCATTCACCCAATCACCTTGCCCTCACTGTCCTCAATCTCTGATCAATTTCTTACTCCCCACTATCCCCCCCAGGTAACTCCAATTTCCCACTCACAATCCCACCCAAGCCTCGAGCCCCCCCTTAAACTCCCAATACCAGCCTATCTTAGAGTCTTTCTTCTGTTTTCTCACCCAGCCTTAGTCTCCACCTGTCAGAGTCCCTGCTTTCCCACATCCCATGTCCCTAGTACCTAACCTCCTACCTCCTATTCCTCTTCCACAGCAACCATCTAGTTACTTCCTTCTCCATATTCATTAACCTTGTATTTCCTCCTTCTTATCCCAGCATGTGCTCTTATACCCCTCCCTCTCAACCTTCCCTTAGTTCAATTTGCTTCTTCCCCATTCCCCACAATATCTGTTCTCCTGTCCCTGCTCCCCCCCCCAGCATCTCCCTCTTTTTTCCTCCTCCAACCTTAGCATTTACCAGCATCAGCCCCCTTTCAATCCCAAGACCCCAGACTTAGAATCAGCAACCTTTTTCAAGCCCCATCCCCCAGACCTAGTATCAGTCCATCTGCAGTACCCCTAGGCCCAATATCAGCCCATTTCCAATCTCAGCCCCCCATTCCCAGTATCAGCTCATTGCCATTGTCAGTCAGCCACCAAATTCCTTTATCAGCCCATCTAGTCCTCCTAGACCCAATATCAACCCATTTCCAGTACCAGCCCCTGTACCCAATATCAACCCATTTCCAGTACCAGCCCCTGTATCAGCCCATTTTAAGTATCAATCATACCCTAGCCCCTATCAACCCATTTCCAGTCCCCTCAGACCCAATATCAACCCATTGCTGATCCCCCCAGACTAGTATCAGTCCATTTCCAGCCCCTCCCCCCCCCCCCTTTTAAAGGGGCCTAGCCACCACTATTTTAAATAAAACCAGATATTCTTCGGGAACAAGCAGGAAGTCAGTCCTCACATATAGGTGATGTCAGCATCGATGGAGCCCTTGCAGAAGCATCCCCCCAACTTTCAAAGAAAGCCTTTGGGAGATGCCACCATGCCTGTATGGTCCCCTTCCCACCCAAGGATCCCACCTTGTTCAGTCTCCTTTTTTCCACGGAGCCCTTCAGACGTCTGTCTGGTCTTTCCCTGGAAAAAGTTGATTTTTGGACCTGAGTTTCATACTCATCTCCGGTAGGGCACCGGTACTCTTCCCACCACCCGAGCTTGCTACCTCGGCATCGAGTCTCGGGCTTTGTGCAGTTTTCAACTCTTGGTGCCTTCACGCCTTTTTTCCAACTGACAGCACCGCAGGTCTTCGACCCGCTGGGGTACTTTTTTCCCCCATGGCTACCAGTGGTTTTAAAAAGTGTGATCGATCTGCCAAAATAATGTCCCTGAATGACACACATGACTGCTGCCTTCACTGTCTGGGGCCTGATCATGAACCCACAGCCTGCAGCCTCTATAAAAAGATGAACAACAAGGCCCTCAAGAATCACCATCAGCAGCACGACAAGTTCTTCCCTGAGTCCCCGGAACCTCCAAAAGCCAGGGCCTTGTCTGAAACCACGGCATCTCGGAGTGACCCTACGGACCCCAAGCAGTGTCGTGGTTCTTCAGAGAGGGGGTGTCCCTCAGGGAAACCCAAGAAGAAGAAGACGACCTCTAAGGCAGTGTCCCTGGATGTCTCTGACAGGTCGGTTAAGCTCCGAGCCAGGTCCTGCAGTTCTAGACGCTCATCCGAGGGATCGGAGAGCGAGCGGCCTGTGAAGGACCCCCGAAAGGACTCAACTTCAGACCGACCTCAGTCGCCAGACACCATCCTCGTCAAGGATTCGTCCTCGGGGGAACCAGCATCAGGACCGAATCCCTCGGTGCCAGTGCCAATATAGTAGTAGATACAACACAGTTTTAATCAACTTCAGCCGTTGATGTTAAACCAGCACATTTCTGGAAGGAAATTGAATTCCAGTATTTTTAGTGCTAATGGTTGTTTTCTGAGGCTGTCGTTGTGGAAAAACTGAATCTGTAGAAATTGTTGGATGAAGTTTATTTGGACTACGTTATAGTAATCATCCACAGAGATAGACCCCTTTCTTTATTTAGCAATGCAGAAAGCTGACGCTGAAGTTGTGCTCTCTTAACTTTTTATGCCTATTTTCAGGGCACCGATAGCACGCGACTTCAGCGGGGGCATGCAAATTAGCCAGGCGCTAAACTATGCACATGAAAATGAGCCACCCATTAAACTGTGCACAAAATGGCAACATTAAACTGGGAGAGCAAGCTAAATACATGTGCACAAGGAGTCAGCGCAAGTTTGGCATGCTCTCTCAGAGAAACCGGCATCGCGTGGCAAGTTTGCATAGGAGCCCCGACAGTATTTCGATGGCATTGGAGGCTTTCTCCGATGCCTGGATCTTCTGAAGGGAAATGGCAAACTCCTCTCAGATGATCCAGGCATCGGGGAAAACCCCCGATGCCGTCAAAATACTGATGCGGGCCAGTGCCCCTGACAGAAAGCGTTTTCCTGGTGGCACAACGGTCCCGATCCCCCCACCCACCCAAGTAAAATAATCCCTGTTGGCCCAGCAGCCCTGCTCCCCCATCCCCTGAAGTAAAAATAATCCATGGTGGCCCAGCAGCTCCGATCCCCCCATCATCCGCCCAACCAAAAATAACCCTGGTGGCCCAGCAGTCCCAAACCTCCCCCCCCCCCCCCCCACCCCACCTTCCGAAATGAGTGGGAGTGCTACCCACATGCTCCTGCTCTTTCCCTGCCATCTTGAAAAGTGGCAGCTCCTGGCTCCATGCAGTGCATCCTGGATTGCACCAGTCTGACCCCGCTTGGTGCATCTCAGGATGCACCACGCAAAGCCAGGCACCGCCATTTTTCAAGATGGAGGGGCAAGAGTGGGAGCACGTAGGCAGCACTCCAGCTTGCTTCTGAAGGTACCGGGAGAAGGAGGATTGGGGCTGCTGGGCCACCAGGGTTTATTTTTACTTTGGGGGGTGGGGGGATCAGGGCTGCTGGGCTACCATAGATTATTTTTACTTCAGGGGGTGGGGGGGATCGGAGTCACTGGGCCACCATGGATTATTTTACCTGGGCGGTTGGGGGGACTGGAGATGCTGGGCCACCAAGGATTTGCTTTGTCGGGGACAGCAGACCCCAACAGCATTTTGATGGCATCAGGGGCTTTCCCGGATGCCTGAACCATCTGAGGGGAAGATGGTCCAGGCATCGGGGAAAGCACCTGATGCCATCAAAATACTGTTGGGGGCATGCGCTATATATTTAAGCAGCTTCAGATCCAGGCAAGGAGATATTAATGCTAAGGCTGGTTGAGAAATCCTCTACCCGTTTCTCTGCATTGGGTGCAGCCAATATTTGCATACCATTTTATTATGTGCAGCTTATTTGACTATAATTTAAATACTCGGCGTTAATTGAGCGCTAGTTTTTCCCTTGCTGTTTAAGGCGCACGTCCGTCCCTTTTTTGCATTTGGCAGCAGCAGTAAGTGTACTTAAAAACGGCATTATCTGTGCTTAAAGGCCACACTAGTTTTCTGCATCGGCCTGACAGTCAGAGACCAAGAAACGATGGCTCCGATCATATTGGGAGCTACAAGCCTGATTAAGAGGAATTTCCAATCATACCTTGACAAGTTGCATATACATGTTACATCTTATGAACTTCAGAAGGAAGCTCTTTGGCATAATGCAAGAACTACAGCAAGTAGTAAATTTGAGAGACTGAAACATACTCCACTTATCCTGGTTTAGGAATGAGGTTGACTACTGTCATAGTATGTGCAAAATTAACCCATTTGTAGAAACTGCCCCTAAGTGAGCTCCCAAGGGACTTCCTAGAACATTATACTCTTTTTTTTTTTTTTTTTTTTACAGACCCTGACCTGAATCCATGAGCCTGAGGCACTGAAAATGTTGGCAATGGGTGCAGATGGTGTGTACACTTTGTAGAGGGGAATTTGTAGCTCTAGTGCATCACTGCTGTAGCTTGTGGAAGCATTATGAGGGATTCCATCTGCATACTGGTATATATTTGGCAGTGTAACTAGACCAATAACTGTACTGGAAATATAGTTCCTAGAATGGCTAACACCTGTACCTCCAGAAAATTTGTAGATCTATTGCTGTGTCACTGGGGCATATGTTGATAGAACGCACCATCACCACCTTATTCTACATCTGCCATGAGGAGAATGGACACAGCTTCACTCCTCTGGTACATATGTGTCTTGGAAGGTGGGCATGGTGAGTCTGGTGATGGTGTGGGCACCTGACTTCAAAAGCCCTAGTGATGTGGGGGCCTATATATGTGGCAGTGACAGCCAATGGCAAATGTGTTGTCTTCCTACATCTCTTCATATTGACCGCCATTCCACAAAGTGCCTTTGTTTGACCATTTATACAAACTTTCTGATGGATGGATGTGTTCTCCATACAGGATCCCTCCATTCACATGACGGCTGTGTGGGTCAAACTTTCTGCATGTGCGCAAGCTTTCTAGCAAGGCACAATAGAGAATGTATTGCAGCCCACCATACACCTTCTCTTTGGGATAAGGCTATATATGTATTAATTTATTTAGTCGTATTTAGCTCTCACCTTTCCAGTAGCAGTATATTGTAACTCTAGCTTCAGTGAACGCATGTTTGGTGCCCGTCTCTCAGAGCTGATTGTTGAAGATAAGCATGTGCCAATCTGCTGTTTGTGTTTAGACATCTTACACTGCACCCAGCTATATTTGGCTGGCTGTTTTGAATACATCGATGCTATGAGAAACAGGTTTAGATCCCTGAAGCAGCACTGGCGAAACGTCTAGCATCGGAGTTGAACCAATGGCGTTTTGAAGTGGATTTGCAGTGTGCCTAAGAGTGTCTGCAGCTAAGTACAGCAATCTTGTTGCATATTAGAAGGTTGCTTTGCATTGTTTATATGACCTTAAAAACGCCAAGCCTTTTCGGTATTATAATAAAATTTGGATTATGATAGTGCTGGAGATTTTTTATGACCTATGATTTATTTATTTATTTATTTATTTAACAGTATTTCTATACCGCCTTATCCTACAATCAAGGCGGTATCACAGCAAACAATCACAAACGTGTGTGTATTTCATGCAGTGAAAGCTATAACATGGATTGAATGTGTGTGGTTTTGATTAGTTGAACTATGTACATTGTGCGCTATAATACAGTGTGTCCTATAATACATTTAAGATACATCGTGTGCCGTTATATATTTTCTTATCAGGGTGAGGGAGGGGGGATGTGAAAAGTCATTTTTAGCTAGGTCATGTTACGTGTCCATAGTGTTCTATGAACAGTGTTGTCTTCAGCTGTTTGCAGAAGTCTTTTAGGTCTGTCGTCGATCTCAGTTCGTCTGGGAGGGAGTTCCAGATTGTTGGGGCAGTGACTGCGGTATGCCATTGTTGGCTGATGCAGAGTTTTGTCATATGTGATAACTGCTGCCATTACGTTGGTATATATATGAACCCTGTGATCTTCTTCCTCCAGCACATTTTTTCACTCTTTTCTCATGTTTTTTTGTTTGATAAATACTTCGGTGTATATCCGGAGGCTTCCAGATAACTGAGAAAGTTTATATGTTTCATCCAGTTTTCCCTGAGGACTGTGCATATTTAAAACTTGGATCGGAAGAAGCAAGATTAATATTTAGATTGGTGGTTTTTTGCCATCTCCACAGGTTTCTCCACAGTTGCCAGTCACAGCCCACCCTCCCGGAAGTGAATGTGGCTGCGAAACACAAGGTTTTCACCACAGCTACAAAAGGACATCCACTTCGGCGGTTCACGCATGGGCACACACCAAAGGAGTTTGCCCAAGAGCAGGATGTGCTCCTTGGGCCGACTCCACCAATTCTGCCAATGCCATTGATTTTGCCAACAGTCCCTCCACCTTGGGCACCCCCTCCTCTCATCTGGTGGATTGTCCTTCTCTGGGTAAGCTCCTCCCTTCCAAAAGTTATGCTGCTACTTTTCTGCATCCATTTCACGATGTCTACCATCCCCGAACATTGGGGCTGGCATCCAATAGCCCCCTCTTCTCATCTACCAGGTCACCTCTCTCGTATTTTCTCCAATCTTATCCCCTGCACTCAGTCAACCCTGCCCTGCTCCATTGGGTTTCTTAATGCTTCCTTTCACCTGCTTTTTTACCTAACTCTTACCAATTGCCAGTCTCTGTGCTACAAAACAGCCCTGGTTCATGTTCTGATTACTGAACATACTCTTCCCAACATAGACATAGTTGAAGGAGGAAGATCTCTTCCTCTGCCGATGCCTCCTTCCTGGTTATTTGGTGGTTGCCACCCCTCAGCTAGGGTGCTCGGGGGGTGGGTTTGCTGCCTTCCTTTGTTCCTCCCTGCCATTGCACCAGGTACACACCTCCTCCCTCCATTATCCAGAATCTCTCCTCCTCTGTTTACAGGTCTCCCCTGCAATTCACTTCCTTCTCACTTATGTTCCACCTTCTGTCCAACCCCAACCTCTAGGATGCTCTCCTCCTTACCATTTCAGAGATCTCCCTCCAATGTCCCCACCTGCTAATCTTGGGGGACTTTATTTATTTATTATTTATTTATTTAACAATTATTTCTATACCGCTCTTTCCCAAGTATCAATATCCATTTCCACTCCCCAATCTCTTCCCATGATCATGCCTTTATCACCCATCTTCACGACCTTGCTCTGTCACAACACATTCTCTCTCTCACACATGTCACTGGCTACACTCTTGACCTCCTTATCACTCCTAATTCTCCTATATTTCCATCCTCCATTTCTATCACCTCCTTGCCCTGGATGGATCACTTCTACATTACTTCAGCCGTTACTTTCTCCCCTCAACTGGCCCAGGTAACTAAATCAACTTTCCTGGCCTTACGGCATTTTTATAGTATTCGTTCATTTTTGGATCACCCAGCCCAGATAACCATACTTTTACACACTGTGATACAGAGACTTGACTATTGCAAGATGGAATAACTTCCCTAGTCATGTTTTTTTTCACGACCCGGGTCGTAGAAGGGGCTGGGGGAGCCAGGGTTTATTTCCTGCAGCCCGACCCTGGCCTTAGGAGGCCATATTGGGGGTTAGGCTGAGGGAAATAAACTTTAGTTTCTGGCGGCCAGCATTGCAGCATTTAAATGGAGCCGCAGTGCCATAGCAACAGGACGCCATGGCACCATGGCTCCATTTAAATGCCTGACTGAGCTATTCGGGCAGTGCCTGTATGTGCAGGCATGGACTGAATCACAGTCCTGGCCTGCACGTACAGGCCTGATCGCGATCCTGATCCCACAGGGCTAGATGTGCCCCGCAGGATCAGAATCGCGCTCCCCTTTGTACATCCAGCTCAGACCAGACGTACAAAGGACTGTACATGCGGGACAGAATCAGGCCCACAGTGTTTATTTAGGCCTTCCACTGGGCCATCTCTGTCACCTCCAGACCACCCAAAATATGGCTCTTCACGTACTAGCTCATGCATGCAAATTCGATCATATTACACCAATATTCGTCAAGTATCATTGGTTACCTATAAATTCTCTGATCATTTTCAAGCTTCTTACTCTAACACACAAAATTATTCATGAAATAGTTCCAGATTACTTGTCTACTATTACCTCCCTATATGCCCCAGCAAGACTTCTTCGCTCACTCCATTGTTTTCATTTACACCTCCCATCTTCGCGGGAAATAAAGTATGAATCTACAAGACAATTCTCTTTTTCTGCTACGATTCCAGCATATTGGAATGCACATTGGGCCACCTCCGTACAGAATTAAATTTCAAGTGCTTCAAGAATCTCTGAAAACCTTTCTTTTTAGGATTGCTCTTAACTTACCTGAGTAGCTATTTTGGTACGACAACACCCTTTGGGCATGGTAAGGACAGCCCTATGGTCTAAGGGAATTGTGTGTATTTATCTTTATGTCTTATTCCATTTGCCTATTTTTTCTATACTGTCCCTATGGCGTTCCTTTCACTTCTTTTCTTTTTTAATTATTGTACACCGCATAGACTACTATAGCTATAACCATTATCTTCTCTATGCAGATACCATTACACAATACCACTATTCGTCCTTCTGCCTCAGCTCCTATCCACCTCTGCAAATTACCCCTGCTACCTTGGAACATTTCCTGTCGTTCACCCAGCTCCTTCCTGCAGACTTTTCCACAGGGCCATACCGATGGCAAAATGCACCCTGTGTGACTTGTTCATCGGGTGTGCCCCCACCCCCGCAGCCCCATGTAGCCACTTTATGGGGGCAGGAGAGAAGAGGCACGCACCCGATGTGCAAGCCGCCTGCTGCCGGCACGCTAAGCAGGTCTGGTCCCTCCCGGAGAGACCAGACCTGCTTAGTGTGCCAGCCAGAAGACTTCAGGGGTGCATTTCGACTCTCTGCTGTTGCCTGCAGAGAGCCGAAATGTGCCTTTGAAGTCTTTGCACCCTGTGTGGCCGCACCGCTCTCACAGGGCTCGGGACAGTCCTGCTTTTCCACTCTCTCCTCAGATAAGTAGGTTTTCACCTGAAACACCTGCCTGTCCACAGCTCTTGATCTTTTGCTTATTTATCTATGCTTATATACTGCTTTTCAATGGGTCAAAGCGGTTTACAGATATATTTATTTTATTTATTTAACAATCACTTATATACCGCACTTTCCCATGGATCAGGTGCGGTTTACAAAGAACAGGTTAATGGACAGAGCAAAGGTCTGTTTTTTACAAATAACATCCATAAACTTTGTACAATAGGCCAGAGCCTTAACAAAAAGACATACTTAGTTTCAGTTGAAACTGAAACAAGTACAATAACAAAAACAACGTTTCAAGGTATTACAACTATATACAAATTATGTTTATACTATGTAAATCGCAAGATTGAAAGGTCGCCGGAAGGAGCATTGATATCAGTATAAAGGTATTGAGATAATTTTATAAGCTAGTATTATATGTCTTACTTGGTAGGGATCTGATTTGTCATTTGTTATCCGTTTTCATTATGGGAGAAGGAGTATATCGTAGGATCAAAGTGTGAGGTAAAAAGATGTATTTTTAGTTTCTTTCTGAGTTCCTTAATTTCTGTTAGTGTTCTAATTTCCTCAGGGAGGGAGTTCCATAGGGTGGGTGCTGCATGAGAGAATGCCTTTTTGTTAGTTGTCTTTTTAGCTTTTGTGAAGTCTTTTGGAGTTATTATTTTGTTTGTGTGACCTTTCCTGTGTGCGGTTTTATTGGAGTCCTTAGTGATAAGTTTGCCTAGTGTCGGTGGAGCCATGTTATTTAGTGCCTTGAAGGTAGTTATTATGGTCTTATAGTTTATCCTGCATTGTATTGGTAGCCAATGTAAGTTAGCTAGTATGGGTGTTATGTGTTCAAATGTTTGAATCTTCATTATGATTCTAGCTGCTGCATTTTGTGCTAGCTGAAGTCTTTTAATGTTTTGTTTTGATGTGCCTAGAAGGATTAAGTTGGCAAAGTCAAAATGAGGTGTGATGATTGCCTGTATTATGCTGATAAAGTCTTGTATATGAACAAGTGAGCGTAGTTGCTTTAGTATTTTGAGCTTGAAAAAGATTTTTTTTGTTGTGTTTCTTATGTGAGAGTCCATATTGAGGTTTGTATCGAGGATCACGCCTAGGTATTTCACTTTGTTTTTTATTTTAATATCTTGATTTTGAAGTGTGATGTGTGCTAGGGGAATGTATGATTGGTCTTTCGTTACAATTAATATGTCTGTTTTTGAGTGGTTGATATGTAAGTTGTGTTCATTTAGCCATGTTGTTACTTCATTGCAGCATTGATTTAAAAGTTGCATTGGCAGGGTAGGGATCGTGAATGGAATGTACATCATTATATCGTCCGCATATATATGATAGTGTACTTTGTATTTTTTAAAGATGTTACAAACAGGTTGAATATAAATATTAAAAAGGAGGGCTGAGAGGGCTGAATCTTGTGGAAGACCGATTTCCTGGTTGTATGTGTTTGATGTTTGGGTATTGATTCTTACTGTTTGTGTTCTATTGGTTAGGTACGATGCGAACCACTTGTGTGCTGTTGATTTAATTCCTAATTGGCTGAGTCTATTGAGCATTAGGGTGTGATGTACACTATCGAAAGCTGCACAGATGTCAATGAATAGGAAAATGAACGTTTTTTTAAGGTTATCAGTTCCTCTTACGAGAGTGTCCAGTAGAACCGCTAGAAGCGTTTCCACTCCATGACAGGGGCGAAATCCATATTGCTGTTCATCTAGGGGAGCTGAAGTATCCATGTATTCCTGAGTTTGAATTTGGACAACCTTTTCTATTAGTTTGGCCATGAAGGGTATACTTGAAATTGGTCTATAGGAGTTCGGGAATGTTTTGTCGAGGGTGCCATTTTTAAGTACTGGGCGAATTTGTGCATGTTTTAGAGTAGGTGGTAAATACCCTTGTTGTAGTGAGAGATTTATTATGGGAAGGATGAAGGAGGAAAAGGTAGGTATGGTTTTCTTTATCCAGATTACTGGACATGGGTCTAGATAAGATTTTGTAGTATTAAGGTTTGATATAATATTCTTCAGAGTGTCTTTGGCTATTGGATGGAAATCTGACCAATCATTTGTATGAATATGGCATGGCTTGTTTTGTGATTTTGGTGAGAAAGACTGCTGTTTTGATTTGTTCATATAGTGATTAGCCAAAGTCTGGGCAGATATATCCGTAATGTCATTGCTGGAGTTACATATGCATTATTCGTTAGATCTTGAACAATGTTGAATAGTTCCCTAGGTCTATTTATTGAATTAGTTAAAATAACTGCATGGTGGTTTTTCTTTGCTTTATCTGTTGCTTCTTTATACTTTTTTAGGTAGTTATTATAGGCCTCATAGTGTGTTGTTCATATAGTTCTACGCCAGCTTAATTCAATTTTCCTCAGCTCTCTTTTCATTAGTCTTAAGGCATTGCTAAACCATGGGGCATTACCATTTCTGGATCGGTTGTTCTTGTTGATTATTTGTTTTGATGTTAGATTATATGTAGCTGCATTATTGATAGTGCTATGCCAGTTTGAAACAGCTTCAACAAGGTCAGTTGGTAAGAGAGAAAGATAAGGGATTGTTTGGTCAAGGAATTCTTCTTCATTGAATCTCCTAAATTTGGTGGTTAGGGTTAGTGGTGGTTTATTTTTGTTACTGGGTTTGGGGTAGCTGAGGCTAAATTTGATAAGATGATGGTCAGACCAAGGGACTGGTGTGCACTCCAGTGATGCTGTGTTATAGAATTTGTGGAGTACTTCAGGGAGGAAGACAAGGTCAAGTGTTCCTCCTTTGTTATGAGTTTTTGTGTTGATGATTTGGTGGAAATCCATATCTGAGATTGATTCTCGGAAGAGGGTTGAGTGTGTGGGGTGTAGGGATGGAAGGTTAAAGTCACCAAACATTATTATTGGGTTAAGTTCAGTGGATGAGCTAAGGAATTCAATTAGTGCCTCCAAGTTTTCAGATTTTTGATCAGGTGGTCTGTATATTAACATAGTCTGAGGTGAACAATTTTTATGATGAGGGTGTCTATGTTATTAGGGAGGGCTGATGATTGTGGTTTAGCTTTTAGTGATTTTTTTGTCATAATGAGAACTCCTTCTCCTCTTGTGTGGTGTCTATGGGTGTGAGAGATATCATAATTATTGTTTTTTAATTGGTTCAAGTAGACAAGGTCAGAGTCTGCTAGCCAGGTTTCCGTTACACATAGGGGTATGTTTACTAAACTGCGGTAAACGTGAATAACGCGTGTTGTACGACGTTAATGATCGTAAGTGCAGTATAATGCGCGTAATCACGCGCCAACGACCGTTAACGTCATACTACGTGCGTTAACCGTAGTTAATGATCGTAAAGCCCCGCGGCGCGTTAAAACAGCGCAGAAGGTGGAGAGTGGGCGGAGAGAAGGGGTCAATGGGCGGAGAGTGGGCGGGGAGAGGCTCCCCTCACCCTAACGCGCTGAAGTGCAGAGCTGAATTCCAACGCGAATGAAAACCTGTCGTTAAAGGCATATTAAAGGGAAGAGAAACCATTTCCGTCAGCAATGTACAGCAAAACCGGGGAAACCTACAAAACGTGAGCAGTGTGATACATGTGCACAGAACAAAATTGCAAATAAAACTTTAAAATGACCACAAGAAACAGTGTAAAAATTATAATTCAGCTGGGCAACAGTGATAGAAATGGGCAACAATAAAAAACACTCCCAGGAAAGCTCCAAAAAAAAGAAATGATGTGTGGAAGGGTCTACACTCCGTAGACCCTTTCAAAAAGCATTTCATTTTATTGGAGCTTTCCTGGGAGTGTTTTTTTAATGTTGCCCAATGATATCATTGTTGCCCAGCTTGGTTATGGGTGTGTGCCCCTTTTTTCGAGGTCTTTTTTGAGGTTTATGTGCACGTTTGTCTTCATACAAGGTAAATGAGCCCACAGTAAAATTGTGCAGAGTAGGGTTTCTGACTCGTCAGGCCGGTTTTCCTATCTCCAGGGACTGCACTGTCTCTGTGGCCACAGTGTGGTGCAACAGACACAGCCAGTGCCTATAAGACCAGAGGGTCACAGGTTCAAATCCTAGCTGGGGCTCCTGCCAACCCAATCCCCATAGTTTTACCCACCACTAAACAGTAATAGTAAAGACACTCCTTTATTGCAGAGAACATACGCATGGTTAATATGCCTATATTTTACCACACCAAACACAGACACCAGAAACAGGCGCATTACCTAGAGCAGAGTCTCGCAAATGCAGTCCTGGAGGGCCCCACACCTTTCAGGTTCCATGCTGCCTTTAATAAAGATGCCTGTGCTGCATATCTTTGCACCACCCCCATGGTATGCAGATGTAGCTCGTGCATATTTATGAGGGACAGAATGAAAACCCGAACAGTGTTTGGAACACCAGGACTGGAGTTGGGGAACTCTGCCATAAAGCAGCAGCCAAGAGGGCCAGACACACCCACACACATACCCACAGGCCCCATTGGCCAATGCCTCCTGGAGAGGCAGGACATTGGGCCCTGCCTGTATCTCCCAATACTAGCAGTTGCATACCTTAGCAATGCCACCCTACACCTGGGTATATGGTACACAGCTATCAAACGTTTCCTATGAGAACTGGCAGATATCAATTCCTACGTTAAGCACATTTTGCTCAGTGAGCTCCACCATAACAATCATTCTGATGTCTGCGGTGTGTGCTGCAGGTCTGGTCTCTGACAGTGTTTGCCACCCTGGGGAGTGACCCCCAACAGTCTTGCGTACCATATCCATGCCTGTACTGTGCCCAGGACTGGTGTGGTGGGTATGGCTGCTGAACTCCTCTATAGTAGCACAATGCTGGCATAGGTGTGGGGGTGGCTGTCTGTCTATCCAGTGTGTGGTGGCTGCAAACACCTTCCACAGCCCACACTGCCAGCAATGTTGCCAGTATTGGGCTGCCAATGTGCATAATGAGGAGCAAGGTACCATGGGTATAGGCCGGACAGGGTGGCCTGGCCAGGGTGCATCTGCACAGCGCATACAGCAGTGACAGGCACATTTTAGTGCCCGGCCACCACCTACACAGACAGGGTGACCTCAGTATGTCCTGCTGAGAGATCACTCTCACCCTGACTGTGCAGTGACCACAGCATGGCTAGGCACACCCATAGTGCTATATAGTATTTCTCTCATGTGATAGATATAGGTTTCCTTTTGGGGCCCAGTCACTGATTTATCTGCTTGCTGTGTATGCTGACATCCCAGTTCTGGGTGCATGCATCTCCACTGGGCATATGCGCTATTGACTAACTAGCAGACTGTTTGCAGCTGGTATGTGTTGTGATGGAGTGGCTTGCAGCAGGAGAATATCAGATAGTGGTGGGGTGCAGCTTACCATATCTAGGCCTGATGTCTGTCTGCTATTGTGTTATGGATGTGTACAGAGCTGCATTGACTGCCCTGTGGTGTGTCTGTTCCTCAGCAGGACTGGGGTTGCTGTTCCCCTCTACTGCCACCTTTGCAGGGAGGTAGAATGTGAATCTATTGTTTGGAGAGCCTGTTTGCCACCCTCGGCCCTGGGGGAGGGGGGGTGGTGGTGGTGCATGGGCCACCTAGGGGTCCATGGGGGCAACACCTGACTGAAACAGACAGAGAAATCCAAGGTGTTTGTGCAGAAACTACCTATCTCACACATTAACACTGCTTTGGATCTGCGCCATGGACGGTGCTGTGGACCTGGTGCTGGGCGCCTCACTGCACCCTCAGGGTGAGCACGGTACCAGCACAATGTGACGGTGTGTAGCTACTCTGTGCCAGTACAACACACAGTCAGTACCCCCTACCAGGCCGAGGTGCTGTGGGGGTGCATTCCCCATGGTGTGTATCTGTGGACGGCTGATTTGCATCTGCAGTGCATCATGGGTGTGACTGGCACAATCCAACCCTGGGTAAATCCAGTACCTGCTCACAGGCTCAGATACACCATAGGCCATCACACGTACATCTGTTAGCATAATGCATAGGTGCAAGATACCCTAAAGAGTCTGTAATATAAGGTACCCATGCTGGTAAAAACACACGTACCCACGCACGTTTGTACACACGGGGCTACGCCCGTACCAATGCATGCACCAACGCACGTAGCTATGCACGTACCAACACACGCACCAACGTACATGGCTACGCACACTGCGAGGGTGTGTTTCTGTAACCACTACTCAACGTAAAGAAAAACATGCCTCCTCATTCCCTATGTAATGTACAGGGTGATGCCTGGGCCAGCCTTCTGCATTAGTCACACTGGGGACTCGAACCCATGCTGCCTGTAACAGCGGTCAGTACACTAACCATTGTGCTACAGCTCTGTTTCAGTGTTTTGTGTCTGTACACCTTCATACGATTAACGCGCAGTAACGCGCCACGGCGCCCTGTAACGCTCATTAGTTTTGGGAACGCGCGTTAGTGGTTACGATGTCCCGCCCATGTCCTTTTTTGGCTTTCCTTTCACTAACGCAACTCCTAACGCAATTTGCACTAACGCAGTTTAGTAAACATACCCCATAGAATGTCGGGTTTTAGGTCATTTAGTATGTCTGTGAATATGGGGAGTTTGTTTTTCATTGATCTTGCATTTATTAAGATACAAGATAGTGTATTTAGATTTATTGTGTTGTGTTGAGTGATAGTTTGAGTTAGTAAGGTGGGTTTTATATGTATTAATCTATAATGATTTGCTTTTTTATTATAGTTTATGTTAATTTGTCCGGGAGGGGGATTAGGTCTCATTAATCTTTGTATTATTGGGATTGGTTTGTGAGTTCTGTTGTTTAGACTGTGAGACAGAGCAATTAGTGTTAGAATTATTATACGGATGCATAATGTTCTATAGCAGGAGGTAGATGAAGGGGACATTACCATGGCTTATTAGGTTTAGGATAGTGATTTTCTTTGTGTCAATGATCCACACTTGTGTTTTACAGGAGATTATGATGATAATTTGAATTCTGGCAGTGTGGGACTATCGGTGTTAAACAGGACTGCAGATACTGTTACATGTGACCACAAAAATCGTTAAGTTGCTGCAGGAGGTTGCTTACAACCTGTTTAAGTGGGACTAAGCAATTACAGGTAGATACAGTTTCATATAGTGCAATTGTAGCTGGATACAATTTCAATCAAGTACATATTATGTAACAATCGTCAAGTGTAGTATTTAGTGGGCAGCAGGCTTGCTCACTCAGATGTAAAGTCTAGTTGTTGTTGTTGTTGTTAAGTGCCGTCGAGTCGGAGTCGACTCATGGCGACCCTCTGGATAGCTATCCTAAATTGTGTAGCGCAACTGAGTTGTAAACAAACACATAATGTAACAATCGACAAGTGTAGTATTTAGTGGGCAGCAAGACTGCTCACTAAAATGTAAAGGCTATTGTATGTAACCGGTAGAGCAGGATATTGCGGTTATTTTGAGTATAGCGCAAATCCAAACAGTCTACAAAGATATGTCTATAATGCAATCCATTCATTTCCGTCTGCTAAAATCTGTGGATTATACAATCTAGAATGATAGTAACAGGGTTATAGGGCAAGCATAGAGTCGACTAATGGGGGTAGTATAGTACAGTAGATATTGTCCCGTATAACTTGTTTTTCCGATAAATAAATAAACAGGCTACAGTTTGAAATAAGGTGATGTTGGTAGGAGCTGTAGCGCAGTTTTGGCTTATTGACAACTTGAGTAATAGATAGATAATGATCCTAGCATGTGAGCTAGAGCCCGCTCTTACCTTAGTTTGGATGGAGTCTACTATGTCTTTGGGTACCTTGTGCTTTTGTGCGGTGGTCCGATCCGACATGGAACTTGTGTAGATCGGGGGTTCAGTTGGCCCCGGCCTTTCGTGCCCCACCTAAGGGCCATGCCAAAGGGCCCTCAGGCGCGGGCACGCTCGGCGCGGGTGCGCCTGCTGGCGCCCTTCTTTTAAGCTGCCGATCGTGCCCCGATTGGGCAGACGAGTCCGGGAGGCGGTCTTGCTGCGGCGGCGGGAACTGGCTCAATCCCTCCTGGGAGAGCTCGCAGGGTGGAAGAATCAATATATGCTAACAGGAACTTTTTATTCCCTTGTCCCCAAAGGGCTCACAATCTAATTGCACCTGAGGCAATGGAGGGTTAAGTGGCTTCCCCGAGGCCATAAGGAGTGGCTTATGGGACTAGAGACTTGTCCCTATGTGGGAATTGAACCCCTAACCCTCCAGCCTGAGGTAACCTGCTCCAACCGCAGAGCCACTCTTCCTTCTGGCTCCCTTATATCCACTTTCCCTTCATGTCTCACCCCATCACCCCTGGTATCATCCTGGCCTCCGTCTACACCACACTTACCTCCATCGCTCTGAACGCTTTTGGCACAAACACCACACCACCAATGCACTCTCTCATTTCCAGTATTGCCACATTACTCTTCCCTTAATAATGATGCCAAATGATCTTACTATTCCAACCTTATCTCCTCCTCCAACTCCTCCCATCAGCTTTATTCGGTCCTAAGATCCCTTTCCTCTACCTGCTCTTCCTGCCTTTCAGTCTCTTCCCCCTCACCTCTCAGTGCCTCACAATTAGCCTTCTTCTCCAATAAAATTCAGTTACTCCGTTCCTCTTTCCCTACTTGTCCTACTCCCCTCTCCTCCTCTTCCCCCTTCCCCCTTCCTCACCATCCCTATCTCATATCTGGTCTACTTTTCAACCCATCTCTGCTGCTGAACTAACAAAGTCCCTCTCCACCTCGAACAAAACATCTGTCGCTCTGACCTCATCACCTCCATCTGAACCCTCTCCCACTCTTCTCCCTTCTCTACTCATTATATTAAACACTAGCCTTTCTTCTGGGACCTTCCCTCCCATGTGGAAGAACACCCCGGTTCACCCTCTTCTCAGACAGCCCTCCCTGGACCCTGTCAACCTCGCTCACTATCATCCTGTCTCCAATCTCCCTTTTCTCTCTTAAGATTCTCGAAAAGTCTGTTTTCTTCCAACTCTCCTCACATCTGGAATCTATTCATTTCCTTCACCACCCCGTCAATCTGGCTTCAGACCTGGCCATAGTACAGAAACTATTCTACTGTCTTTTCTCAATGAGCTTCACATCTTGCACGACCATGGTGGCATTTCCTTAGTTGTATCATTAGATCTATCCTCTGCCTTTGACCTAGTCAACCATTCCACTCTCCTCTCACACCTTCAGGAAGCAGGTACCCATGGTCTGGTCTTCTGCTGGTTTCACTCTTTTCTTGCCACTCAGTCCTTCTTTGTTATCTCTGATGCTTCCTCCTCTTCTTCCACCCCCCTTCTCTGTGGTGTTCCCCAGGGTTTGACTGACCCTGGAAGGAGACTGGGGGCTAAGACTATAAATGGACTTATGGGAAGGGAGGAGGAAGGACAGAGCTGCTGGCTCTGGAAGAAAATTGGGGGCTAAGACTGGAAATGGGCTGATGGGGGTGGAGGAGAGGAGGAGAGAGCAGCTGGCCCTGGAAGACTGGTGGTTAAGACTGGAAATGGACTGATGGAGGGGGGGGGGGGGAAGGAGAGGAGAGAGCTGCTGGCCCTGGAAGAAGACTGGCGGCTAATACTGGAAATGGGATGATGGGGGGATGGGGGATGGGGGATGGGAGAATGGGAATGGAAGGGAGCAGATGCTGGGAGGGTCTGGAATACTGGAATGCTGGGAGGGTCTGGAACAAGAAGGGAGCTGATACTGGGGGAGGACTGGAAGGGGATGGGACTGGGACTGTCAGGAGTAAAAAAGGAAACTGGGGGAGTGAGGATGGAGAGAGGGACAGATATTTTGTGAGGGAGGAAAGAAAAATCTATGATTGGCTAGATACTGGGAGAGTAAGTGGTGATTAAGGATAGAGGGGTGAAATTGGAGTGTATGAAAAAGGAATAAAAAGAAAGAAATTAAAGAAAGAGCAAAAGTGGTAAGATCAGTATGTTAGAGCAGATGTAGAGAGAGAATGGAAAGAACTAGAAGAGAGAAGAAAGGACAAATGGACAGCAGACAAAGGAGAGTTAGCAGAAGACACAAAGAAAGCAGAAATGACTGGGGCACTTGGACTGAAAAATAAAATGCCCAAACAACAAAAGCTAGAAAAATATCATTTTATTTTAAATGTATTAACCACATTCTGACTGCAGTAAAATTAGATGCACCTGTGATAAATTGTTGGTACTTACATAACTGGAATCAACCAATGAATGATGGCTCTAATGTTTAAAATGGCCACATTCACTCCCTGTTCCATTTTCACAATGGTGAAGACAAGAGTGCTGCCTGAGACTGTCAGAAAAGCCATTATCACCAAACATCACAATTCAAAGGGGTACAAGTCATCCCCAAAGACCTTGGTGGTGGGAAGAGAAAAAATAATCCAAGACGTTTTCAAAGGTTAGTGCAAACGGTTGGAAAAATCTGATGTACAATATCCAAAGAGCTTAAAGCTGACCTGGAGCAATCTGGAGTGGTGGCTTCAATCCATAGCATACGCCACACACTCAACAAGAAGGACTTCATAGGCGAAGACCAAGGAGGATCCCACTGCTCAAAGACAGATATAAAAAGGCATGCCTGATCTTTGCCCAAACCACAATCCTTCTGGGAAAATGTTCTGTGGACAGATAAAACCAAACTTGAGCTCTTTGGCAAAGCAAATCAGCGATACATTTACAGGCAAAGAAATGAAGCTTATAAGGAAAAAAACACCCTTCCTACAATTAAATATCGTGAAGGTTCCATAATGTCGCTGAGCTGTTTTTCTGCCTCAAGAACTGGAACATAAAGGAATCATGAAGGACTAGGCAGGGCATTTTGGAGAGAAATGTCTCTACCTACAGTAGTATCAGAAAGCTAGGTCTGGGTCGAGGGTCATGAGTCCTCCAGCAGGACAATGACCCAAAACATACACCCAAAAGTACAAATGAATGATTAAAAAGTTAAAAATTGACTTTTTTAAACTGATCTCAATCCAATCAAGAATCTTTAGAAAGAGCTTAAATCTGCCATTGGTAAAAGGAATCCTGGAAACATTCATGAGCTAGAACAAATTATAGTTGAGGAATGGGAGAAATTATGAGCAGACAGATGTACAAAACTTATAGATGGCTTCAAGAAACATATACTGTAGATGGCTACAAGAGATGTGCAACCAAATATTAGTGAAGGGTGCCATTAATCCTGTCCGGTCATATTTTGTTTTTTTCTCAGAAATTTCTACGTCTAAGTTGCACAGACAACTTTTTTTATGTTGTATACCTTTGAACATACTATTAAACTATTATGGTGACATACAGTTGGAATATTTCCAATTATTTCTCAAAATATTGTACACGACGTACCTAAAATGCAAGGGTGCCAATAATGTTGACCACAACTGTATTTAAAAGCCTGTCCATTTACTAATTTTTTACAAGTTCATTCTCAAGTTCAGTGTTGGGGTGATCACGATTGTTCACTTTAATTATCAAATTCTTTGGCGTGAAGGGAGGGACTAGGGGCTTGAACGCTAACTGAAAGGGTATAAAGCTGAATGTCTGTCTTGGGTGCCTTGTGTCCTTGCATTGCCCCTTGGCTGAAGTTCTCTGAGGAGATTTTACAGAAGCAGCAGCAGCAGGTCATGCACACACATCACCTGAGATCCGAACAGACAGCCCTGCGCTTTTTGCTGTTTCTATGGGACAGCGATAGTTGAAAGTGGTAAAAGCAAAGGAAAATGTATTTTGGTATCTGTGGGCTAGCAAGTGAACAGGTCTTAGCCTTGTTATATGCCGAAGCTTATGCTTCTTGTCAGTAAAAAGTCAATAAACTATGAGCAAAGAAAGTAAAATGCTCAGCTTCTATTCTTTCAGCAGTCTCCTTCCTCCTTTTAACATTTATGAGGGAAACCACATTAACACTTATTCAGAAAGGTCATATTTAAATGTGTTACAAGGCTGTGAAATGCTGGCATGACAGACTTCAACCAAATAAAGAGAAACAAAGAATATACCAGAATTCTAGGGCAAGAATATCTGACTAAGCAAGACATCTAGAAATCAGTGTCATACTCAAAAGTCGTCAACGTTCATATCGCATCATCAGACCTGATAGAAAACATGGCATGAGATAGAAAGCATAGTAGAAAAATGATGAAACGTCCATGAAAAGCATCCAAAAATGAAGCAACTATAAGGGCAGTAGAGTGTATGGCAATCAGTGCCTTAACTACAGTCAACCTGTATCATCCACAGGATACAGCAGCAACCATACTGTGGGGGTAGAGGAGTAGCCTAGTGGTAGTGAAGAGCGGTGGATGTGAAGACTATATCTGAATCCAAGAAAGCATGGGACAAGCACAGAGGATCTCTGAGGAAGAAGAAGGAATTGTAGAGCTTAGTAGCTGGCATGGATGGGAAGACTGGAAAGGCCATCATTTTCTCTTTTACCTTGTTTCTGTGGTTAGAGTAGTGGACTGAGAACGGGTGAAATCACTGATACTCTGCATTGCATTTAGCCTTGCATTAAACAACAGTATGCACGGGTTGGTAAAATATCATTTCTAATATGTGTTCAATTAAAGGAAGACTATGTTTACAAAAAAGGATGTGTGATTGTACTCCGTTTACCTTTGGCTTTATTAGGCATATATAGTGTTTCCTGGATGTGGTTCACATGCCTAATGAAAACTTGAGGAGAAGCCAAGTCTTCCAGAGAACAGCACTTTTGCTAAATCCAGATCTGGAAATGCTCACAGAGAGCGTGGCTGATACGGTTTTACCTGGACAGATATTTCATGACCCAGCCATGTAAGAAGTGAAATGACCCCTTGGCACAGCTTGGCTGTAAAAGTGCTAGTTGTTCTTAGATTCCAAGCTGCTAGCTCCTTCCAGAGTGTGACGGGAACTCCAGCGTTATCAGCTTTCTGTCTTCATATTGTGACGTGCCCCGGTCGCACAGCACCCCCTGGTGGCAGCGTAGTGGTTCCACCGAAGGGCTGGGACCGGGGGTCACCAAGATGTTTGTGATCAGGGTTGGCCGGGTGCGAGGGTCAAGGGCCAGAGCCTTGTGCCAGCCTCGTTGCCAACTCCCAAAGAGACTACAGACTTGCACGAAAGTGGAGGGAAAAGAAAAAGGCTTTATTTTCCCCTTTTAGCACTAAGGGTTCATAACATAGGATAAACACTCCGGCACGTAGCAAAACAAGTCTTTACAGTAGATTTTGAAAGTAAGAGATGGAATAACCAAAAACTGTTAACTTCACAGTGTCAAAAACATCCAATAGCAAAATTACTTCATTCACTCAATGAGCTCTGGAACGCTTCTATATCACTTCCAGCACAGTATATACATTCCATAGGACTATCAATGTCCTTCTGTACAGATTCCACCTGCATGGCCTCCTCTGACTGCTCTGAGGGATCAAGGTAAGTGTCCTTCATGTGAGATCGTCTCACTGCTTCCCAAGGCTTGGCAGTTTGTTTGGGCCCACGGTTCAGCGTGGTGGAATACCAAAATGGCATTTCTTGCTCTAGAGGTCTAAAAACATTCTCTCTATAATGTTTTCCTCTAAAAGTTCTTTTCTTGCTCAAACTATCTTTTAACTTTTGCTTTGGCTCTTGTTTTAGATAAGGAGAACCACCTTCCCAGGATTCTTCTCTTAGCTTGACTTCAGGCACACAATAACAAAGGTTAAAAGCTTTACCTTTAGGTTTCCGTTTGGTTCTCTGGGGTGAGGCTGGAGGCCTACCTTGGCTGCTGCCTTCAGTATCAGTGCTCTCAGGTATATTCCTCCTGCTCTCCCAGTCTTTCCTCCTCTGGCCTTTGAGGCCTGTTCTCTTGTGGGCTTCAGGGCCCGGTCTGACTTGGCTTCGGCCTTCTCGGCCTGTCCTCTCTCTTACAGGACTGGTTCTCCTTTCCCAGCCTGTCCTTTTACTCAGGCTTGCTTGCAGCCTAGATCCCACTCTTGGGCTAGTACCTTCATAGCATCTCTTTGGTCCTTCTCTGGAACACGCATTCGCTTGGTCTCTCCCAACTGGTGAGGGTGATCTTTCCACAGCTCCCTGAGTAGTAGCTCTCCAAGCAGACGAGGTTTTAGCAACTGAGCTTCTTGCAGGTAAGCTCCTAGCAGATAAGCTTCCTTCTGACTCTTGCTTGCTTCCTCTTAAATGTGAGCTTTTGGAACATGAGTCCTGCCCACTAGGGCGTGGTTCTGTGGTCTCTGTCCTAACTCTCCTGCTCCCTCTAGGTGAATCCTCTGGAAATTGCAGGCAATTTCTTTTTCTTTCAGACTTCAAAACTATTTTTCTCTCCAGAAGAGGGTCCGCTGTATCACAATATGTAGCAACTGATTTTTGGATACTGCAGTTATCTATTTCCCCCAGTACATCCTGTATGCCTGACTGTACAGAAGAGGCAGGAGATGAGACAGTTCAGTTCGGCAAGGTGACTGGGGCTATTGATTACACTCTTGTGGGGTTAGTGCCTCCCACGTTGCAAGAAGTCATCTACTATAACCATAAACATGATCACAGTCCTCACAGGCAGATGTGCAACAACTACTGAATGCAGGTGACATACGAAATGGCAGAATTTCCTGAGTCTGGAAACATAGAAAGATAAGAACAAATAAAGACCGTACGGCCTATCTAGCCTGCCCTTCCAGTCTAGCCACGGTACCCAATATATTAAGAGAGGCCTCGTGTAGTCACTGTAAATGTTAGTGAATTGCTTCCTGTAGTTCCAGTTCAGCATTGTGAGTGATCTGTTATTCCTTTCTTGTGTGTTTTTTAGATAACAGTGGTTATTTGGTGCTGTCATTGCCAACAATCCCTTTCTGCACCCAGGAATACCTCCAAGGAGCACTATTATGCCGTACATTATTTTGTCAGAGTAAGGATAGAGTGCATCTTTGGATTTCTGAAAATGATCTTTAGACGTCTTGACCACACCGGAGTCTTCCTTGCCAGCTGCCACTTGTAAGGGGCTTATGATGTATTGCCTAATATCACCAAAAGACATGTACCTTTGTCAGAAGATGCAGGAGCGGAAATAAAGCTGCCAGAGTGCAAGGAAGCCAATGAGGGGTCAGAAGCTTTGAAAGAGACTTTGATTTGTGATTCGGTATTTCAGCTGAGCTGCTATGAAAACTATTAAGTTCTCCAAATGAGAGGTAAATACTGCGGTCCTTCTGGGTTTCCCCTCCAAGGTCTTCACTCTTGCTTCATTTCCAAGCTCTCTGTCTGTTTTCTTATTGATCACTCTCAGCTCCAGCTCCCTCTGGCTCTATTCTGTGCCCTCCAGGCTTCTCGGCTGAGCTGAGCCATCCCTTGGGCTGTCTGGCTCATCTCAACCTTCCAGTTCCTTCATATCTCTTCAGAAACCTGGGCCACTCTACTCCTCTTTCCTTAGAGCCTCTTATTCCATCTGACCTGCTCCGCCTTCATCGGTTTTTGACTTCTATCTGTGGCATGGGGGCTCTGGGGGTCTTTCCTATCTGCTTTCCTTTCCTTTTTCTTCCTACTGCTGTATTCCTCATGTCCCCTAATCTTCCCTACCAACAGCAACTCATCGGGAGCGCCCTCTCTTTGTCCTGTTTCCTACATGGACTCTCCTTCGCTAATGCGGACCCAGGTCTTTTCACTCACTCCTGCTACTATGGCCGCTGTCTGCTTGAAGCCACTTCCATGGCTCTGTTCCTCTGCCAACTATGATAGCTCTCTCTACCTTGCTTCCAGGTTCATGAGGGTGGAAAATATATTCAGAGCATTCTGACTGTCTACCCCTGCTGCAGCTGTAATCTCTGTCCTGCAACAGCCTGGGGCCATCCACTTTCCACCACCTCCTGCAGCTTCTGCTGTCCCCAAATCTCTTCCTGCTTCCTACCACATCGAGAAGTTGGCAACCCAACCTCCCATGGCTGTCAGTACTCTGCTCTGTGGGGACAAAAATCCTTCAGGGTCGCTCTAGGACAGTGATGGCTAACCTTTTTGAGCCCGAGTGCCCAAACTGCCGCACAAAACCAAAGAATTTCCTCAAAGTGCCAGCACGTCATTTGCATAAGTGGTCTTATTTGCATAAATATTTGCATAATGTTACCATACACTAACTTTTAGTAAACATGTCTCTTAATGAGTGTATGGATAAAGAAAGACTAAAAGATTTCTACATTACTATAATCCAGTGCCAACCGCCAGGCACATTAGGAACTACTACAAACGCTGCCCATTTAGAACCCATAGCAAACCCGCCGTATCCTGACAGCATTACCAGGACTCACAAAGCACCATACCCTACCTATCAAAAGGCAACACTGCAAATATTAAACCAATACATTTCAGAGAATACTGGGGAAAGAGAACAAGTGGCAACGTCAAATAGGAATTTCCTCTTGTACCAAACAAAGCGCAGATGTTAATGATGCACATTTCCCAGAGCTGACATATTCCAGTTAATAAATTCAAAATAAAGAGATATCTTTCTACCTTTTGTGCATTTTTTTTTCAGTTGCAATTGGTCCAGCCACCTTCTTCTGGTTTCTTCATGTTTTCTGCTAACTCTCCATCGTCTGCTGTCCATTTGTCCTTTCTTCTCTCTTCTAGTTTTTTTTCCATTCTCTCTCTCTCTCTACATCTGCTTTAACATACTAATCTTTCTCCTTTTGCTCTTTCCTCATTCCTATTTCATCCACACAAATTTTACCCCTCCATCCTCAATCCCCAATTACTCTCCCAATACCTGGCCAATTGTAGATTTTTCATCCCTCCTACACAAAATATTTTTCCCCTCTCCATTTTACTCTCCCAGCCCCATCCCATTCTAATCCTCCCCCAACATCAGCTCCCTTCTAGTTCCAGTCTCACCCAGCATCCATTCCCTTCTAGTCCCTGCATCAGCCCATTTCCAGTCCAAGTCCCTTCATCAGCTCATTTTCAATCCTAGCCCCCCCATCAGCCCATTTCTACTCATTTCCTAGCCCCACCATCAGCCCATGTCAAATCATAGCTCCCCTCCACTCAGCCCAATTCCAGTCCAAGCCCCCCCATGAGCCTACTTCCAGTTCTAGCCCCTCCATGAGTCCATTTCAATTCAAGCCCCCACCACAGCCCATTTCCAATCTTAGCTCCCCCCAACAGCCCATTTCCAGTCCTATCCTAGCTTTTCCATCAGCCCATTTTCAGTCCTAGCTCCCTTCCCTCACAGCCCATTTCCATTCCAAGCCCCCTCCCCATCAGCTATTTGCAGTTCAAGCCTCCCCTTCCACTCAGCCCATTTCCAGTCCTAGCAACACCCCAACCCATTACCAGTCCTAGCCCCCCGTCAATCAACTTCCAGTCCTAACCCCCATCACCCCATTTTCAGTTTAAGAGCCCCCCCCCTATAACCCTTTACCAGTCCTAACCCCCCATCAGCCAATGTCCAGTCAGCCCCCCAGAGCCCATTTCCAGTCATAAAACCACCCATCAGCCCACAGCCCATTACCAGTCCTAAACCCTCCCCATCAGCCCATTTCCTGTCCTAGCCCCCCCCCATAACCCATTATCAGTCCTACACCCCCATCAGCCCACTACCAGTCTTAACCCCCCCATAGCCCATTTCCACGACTTACCCCCCCTTCAGCCCACTACCAGTCTTAACCCCCCCATAGCCCATTACCAGTCCTAACCCCCCCATCACCCCATTTCCAGACAGCCCTCATCAGCTCATAGCCCATTGCCAGCCCTCATCAGCCCACAGCCCATTGCTAGTCTTAACTCCCCCCATAGCCCACTGTGTCTTAACCCCCCTCCCCAGCCCACTGCCAGTCTTAAACCCCCCCTCCCTAGCCCATTGCCAGTCTCAACCCCCCCTCCCTCCCTAGCCCATTGCCAGTCTCAACCCCCCTCCCTCCCTAGCCCAGTGCCAGTCTCAACCCCCTCCCCCCCTCCCTAGCCCATTGCCAGTCTTAACCTCCCTCCCTCCCTAGCCCATTGCCAGTCTTAACCTCCCTCCCTCCCTCCCTAGCCCATTGCCAGTCTCAACCCCCTCCCTCCCTCCCTAGCCCATTGCCAGTCTCAACCCCCCTCCCTCCCTAGCCCATTGCCAGTCTCAACCCCCTCCCTCCCTCCCTAGCCCATTGCCAGTCTCAACCCCCCTCCCTCCCTAGCCCATTGCCAGTCTTAACCTCCCTCCCTCCCTAGCCCATTGCCAGTCTTAACCCCCCTCCCTCCCTCCCTCCCTAGCCCATTGCCAGTCTTAACCCCCCTCTCTCACTCCCTAGCCCATTGCCAGTCTTAACCCCCCTCCCTCAGCTCATGGCAATAACAAAAAAAAAGCTGCCCGCGGCCGCCGCGGCGGCATGGAGTTGCCCGCGGGGCTCCCTCTGCCCGGCGGGACTCTCCCGGCGCTGCTCAGCCCCTCGCTGCCGGCTTGCAGAGACGCGAAGGGAGAGAGAGTCTCCCTCGCGTCTCTCTTAAGCCCGCAGGGGCAGATGGGAAATTTCCCATCAGCTCCTGCGGGCTTAACAGAGACGCGAGGGAGACTCTCCCTTCGCGTCTCTGCAAGCCGGCAGAGAGGGGCTGAGCAGCGCCGGGAGAGTCCCGCCGGGCAGAGGGAGCCCCGCGGGACACTCCATGCCGCCGTGGCGGCAGCGGGCAGCTTTTTTTTTTTTTTAATGTGCGACCTTCCCGCGTGCCAGCTGCAAGGCCTTCGCGTGCCACAGCTGGCACGCGTGCCATAGGTTCGCCATCGCTGCTCTAGGATAACAGCCCTCCCCTCCACATAAAAACATCTATTTACAATTGTATTTTGCTGGAATTTTTCCTTCTTTCGAAGTGTGAGTGAGTTTTCTTCAGGGACACCTTTGAGCTGGCTCTCATTCTAGCAGGCAATGAAGGTAACTGGACTTCTTCCAATATATAAACTGCATGGGGGTTAGGCTTTTGTGACTGTTCAGTATGAATAACCAGAAGTTATTGTACAGCTCTGTTTCATAATATGAAGGTTTTGATAATGGAAACAAATAGTCTGCTGATTTTAAGGCTATTTTGAGCCCATCCCCCATGCTTCTCTCCCCCCTGCCTCTTCAGGCTGCTTCTTACTTCTGACTCAGTAGGTAAGATGTTGTAATTAGCTTCTCTGTTTAGTTGAGTATGTAGACGCCTCTAAGGTTCTCTCCTGTTTAGATGGCAGAGACCTCAAGTAGTTCTATTAAAGTATGATGTGTGACTCTTTTGTGTCTCTTGCAATTTCCAGAAAAGGGGAGAATTTGCTGCACCTGGGAGGGACTCTGTTGGGAGGGAAATTTGAACCTGCATCAATATTCAGCTCAGAGGAAGTTAAGGGCCCTTGGCTGGATAAACCTCTGTACCACAGAAGTGAGTAGTGAGGGTCTAGCTCCATCAGTGAACCAAATAAATATAATGAGAAAGGCAGCTCAGGCAGTGCACTAGAAGCTGACACTGGAGTTTGAAAGGCTCCATGTCTTGAAGAGGTCAGACAAGCAGGGGTTCCACTGCTCCAGAAAAGAGAAAGAAGAGGCTACAGTGGACTACTTTGGGATCTGCAATGCTGAGGGCCAAGCTCTACAGAAGGAGAATGTCTGTGATCACATCCAAGTTCAGCATCCAGCTCCAGAAGGTTTTCCAAAAAAGGGAAGAGGAGGAGATCTTAGCCTCAGGGACAGCCAGGTAGGAGGAAGGTGTTTGTGTCCTTATTTTATATTACTTTGCCAGTTTTTCTAATATTGTTTTGGCCCTTAAAGACTTTCAGTAAACTTCTGTTTCAGAACAAAACCTGATCTGGACTGAGTTATTGGAACTTGGAAGTAGTAGAATGTAGAGTGACTGCATCCAAGGAGCCAACAGCCTCCCAGTTAAACTGGTCCTGACCTAGAACCTAGAAATTCCAGAGAGTTAAACCTGAAGAGACAGTTTTGCCTCCCTGAAGTTGGACCCCTGAAATGTTGGTCAATTTTCAAAGGAAGTTATATGTTTATCAATGGTCAGTAAATTTATAACTTTCTTATGCATAGAGAGTCAAAAGCTATACAGGTGGAGGCACATTCCATTCTGCATGTCCCAGCCTCTGTGTCTGGTCAGAACTAGATGCACAGAGGTAGACCCAATTCTGATCCCGCGGGACACGTCTAGCCCCCGCAGAATCAGAATCACATCTAGGCCTGTATGTGCAGGCCGGGACTTGATTCCCATTAGCCTGCACATACAGGCCCCTGCCCGGCTAACTCAGTCAGGCTCCTGAATGGAGCCATGGTGCCATGGCGTCCGGTTGCCATAGCACTGCAACTCCATTCAGGAGCCGTGATCCCCGGCTGCCGGCCACTTTCGCCTTTCCCCACAGCCCGACCCCCGATCTGGCCTCCCATGGCCAGGGTTGGGATATGGGGAATCTCCTGCATCCCGCCAGCTTTTTGATCCTGGTTGGGCCTTCCATCCCCCGAAGTCTAGGGGGACTTATTCCATCTCTGAGGTGGAATAAGTCCCCCGTCCAGTCTGCTGGCCCCAGACGTACAGGGCCAACTTTAGAATTGGCTCTGTACATCTGGGGCTGCGGACGGCCCACTGCCCGCCCTAATTCTATCTCTGCACCGCCCCCTCCTGCCCCTGTCTAAGCCTTCCTGTACAAACTCCTTGTTCATATGGGAAGGCTTAGTTGGGGACAGCAAGGGGGAGGAATAGCAGGGACAGAATAGACCCCATAGTGCCAAGATGAAAATACGTCTGAGTGCCCTGGTACTATCTGTATAGCAAAGGGGTCGAGGGAAGGTGGCTCCCAAAAAGTATCCATATAGTAGCAATATTCAGCTGTTATATGGAATAATTTACACACATTTAGTTTAGGCCTGCTAAATAGCAGACCTAAATTAAATGGGTAGCAGTAGCAGCAGTCATTGGCCAATATGAAGATTTAGTGTATGTATAGCAGCCAGCAGTGAAATGAAATGCAGGCTGTTGCTGCTGAACAGTACCTGTGGAGTTTTTACATAACCTTCCCAAGACAGCTTGCATTTCTCTTGGGATACTTGGGAAAATAACTCAGGGTCCACAGGATGCTGTACTTTAGTAGGCTGCATTACCACAGCCTAATTTGCATGGGAAATGTGTTGCAACTTGTTTTCTATCCTAAGAGGGTTATTTTAGAAGCTCTATTCATGCTTTGGACATCTGAAAACAGCAATAATGACGTCCAAAGCATAGAGACGGCCCTGGAGCCATTTTACAAAGTGGTTTCAAAGACATCCTTGGTGCAAAGATGTCCAAGTAGGAATGGAGGCATGGTATAGGAATGTCTGGGGCATTGCCAAGATCCTGAATGTCCTTGCCGAATTTTATAAATGCCCTGCATTTCCTCTGCCAACACAAAAGCACGAAACCACGCAAAATACAAGAACCCAGTCCAAAACGTGGCAAAAAGAAAGACAGAGCTTTTATTGAGACATATACAGGGGATATTTAGCCAAGAGGACCCGACACAGGCCGTGTTTCGGTTATGCCTTCATCAGGGGTATTCTTGGCATAGTAAAATCATAGACAAGCATAAACAAATTAAAAAATGCAATTATAACATTGAAAATATAATAATAAAAATATCATGCAATAAATAGTTAATAAACCATGTGTATAAAAGAATTGGGGTCCTCTTGGCTAAATATCCCCCGTATATGTCTCAATAAAAGCTCTGTCTTTCTTTTTGGCATATTTTGGACTGGGTTCCTGCATGTCCCGTGCTACAGTCACTTTTCAAACAGCTACACTGGTTGCCTGTCTCACAGCGAATTGAATTCAAATCTCTATTAACTACATTCAAAGTCTGTCGTGGTTTGTCTGCTTCCCACCTTCAGACTCTGATTCTGAAAACACCAGGCAGTAGAAGGACACGTTCCCTCAATTCACTCCATGTGCCTCCAGCTTACGCCAGGGTTAGTTTCGCAACATCAGGGAGAGCTCTTCCTTTCTTTTCTCCAGTTCTTTGGAACATGCTTCCGTATGAACTTCATGCCATCGGTGATCTTTTGGACTTCAAAAGGAAACTGAAAACACACCTATATACAAAACATTTTACAAATAACATAAACTCTTATATTTTGTCTATCATCATTTTATGTAAAATTTTCTTTTAAGTTCTTGTTCTATGTAAAGCCTCATTGGCCTTGTCGTTTTTTGTAAACCGCTTAGACTTTTGATTTGCGGTATATAAATTTAGCTAAATAAATAAATAAAATTCAAGTTTATACCTTCTCCAGGTACGCATAGGAATAGGAAAAGTGCTTGTTTTGCCAGCCAAACATCCAGAGGGTGTGAAGAAGGAGGTACACTCATATCCCTTCTATTTTCCATATTGACAATCAACACTGACGGGGAAGGAGGGCTCTTGTTTTCATTATGTCATGCCAATGGACGTTACAGCATGCAAATGAGTAGGTGACAGACACCTTGCCCAAGTGTTTGGTAACAGGGACATCTACGTAGACGTCCACATCAGGGGCACCTATGTTTCCAAAATCAGGCTAGAACATAGACATCTTCAGTGTTTTCCTGCACATTTTGCCCTAGATGTACAGATTGCACGGGACGCCCTTTCTAAAATGTCACTTTATATGATCACTTGCTGAGTTTTCCCAGTACATTTTTCCTATCATAAAAGGTGCCAGTACTCATATGCAGGGCTCCTTCATTAATACATGCGAACCACGAGTCAGTTTCAGCAGGCAATGAAACTCCCTGAGTCTGTACAACAGGCTTCATCTCTACTCCTCTTTAAATCTTTGCTAAAGGCTCACCTCTTTGTTTGGATCCTGATCCCTTGATCCTTGTGTCTCCTTACCCTTCCTATTCTATCCACTTTCTAACTCGGTCTTGTTTGCCTTGATTAGATTGTAAACTCTAATGAGTAGGGACTGTGTTTATCTGTGTTTGTATAGGTCTGGTATGCTTAGTAGCACATAATGAATGTTTATTAATAATAATAACAATGAAAATGGTTCCAGTACTCAGTACCACTGGATACCCCCTCAAAAAAAGCCCTAAGTTTTCCTATAAAACCAATTTGATGTCAGTTAGTAGAAGTTCCCTCACACCTCTGATCAGATTACAGCTGATAAAACCCTGCTGATTGTTTCTGAGACTGGCTTGGGAAGAGCGCTGCTAGACGTGGTCCATGACGACTTCCATTGCACAGGCTAGTTTACAATCCCTGCATTTCAAGATAAGATTTTTGGACAGTAAAATAAAGGTTTAAAAACCAGAGATCAATATTCGGAAATACATATAGTAGCACAGATCACATAAGTGCTTTTTTTTTTTTTTAATCTGGAGAACATATGGATAACTTTGGCCATTTAAAGACTAGCATCACTAAAGTGTGTTATTGATTAGCATGCATTAATGCACGTTATTTTACCACAACTCATCCAGAACACCGCCACCCGGATCCTCACTTATGCTACTCGTTTCGATCATATCATTCCTCTTCTCATCAACCTTCATTGGCTTCCTATGCCCTTTCGGATCCAGTTCAAAATTCTCACCTTTGTCCACAAAGTCATCCACATTGGTGCCCCTCACTACCTTTCCGACCTGATTCACCTTCATACCTCCCAACGCTCTCTCAGATCAATTCATGCCAACCGCATGTTCCTCCCCTTCCTCTCCTCTGCCCCCCTAGAATCCACTCGCTCTGCTGCATTTTTCTTTCTTGGCCCCAAGCTTTGGAATTCGCACCCCCCTGCCCTCCGCCTTGAACTCCCCTTTCCAAAATTTAAAGATGGCCTGAAGACTCACCTCTTCTGTGCCGCCTTTGACCTGCCCCTCCCTCCTCCCCCCTCCAGCCCCCCTTAGTCTTCAGAGTGATTTGTCTTCCCCTGTTTGTCCTTTCTCTGAATTTCAAGCTTGTTTCTCGCCTTTTCTCTATCTTTGATTCTATCCCTTTCCTGTCACATCCATGGAGTTCTGTTTCTTTTTCCTGCAGTCAATTTATAATGTAAAGCGCCCTGATGCCTCAGTGTGGGCGGTATATAAAGAAATGAATAAAGATAACTCACATTTTAAGCCATTATTATGCTAATAATACATGTTTAACCATCTCAGCACACACAAACCAGCAGGTGACATTAGTAACTATGGTCCTAAGCCATTAAAGAGGCAATTTTTTACCGAGCCACCTTCAGCATGTAAAAGTCACCTACTTGTAAAGACTTATATGCGTACGTTCGGCAGGTACTTTTCTGTAAGTATGCACATCAGGCCAATGATGTGTGCCTTCGGTGTGAGTGTGCATAGAAGCAGAGCTTCCGCAGAGTGTAGATGGAGAGCAGATTTGCAGGCGTAAGTTAGAAAATACTATAATATGCACGCTCTCTACAAATCTAGGTTTAGGCATTTACACCGTCAAGAGCTGGTATAAGTGATCGCTCCTAGTTCTGACACACCACCTAAGCCCCTATTTTATAAATTCAGTTCACGCATACATTACTTTATTTTATAAAACAGGCATGAAATACGCACATTGCAGGGTGCATTAACCCGGGCATTCCTTGTAAAATTACCTTCTAAATGGCCAAAGTTATCCATTTTGAGAAGGGGCTTGGTTTGGCGTGGGGTAAAGGAGGCATTCTGTTATTTACTCAACTGCTGAATATAGTTTATGTACAAATGCACAAATAGCAGGCATAACTTTAAACAGTATCATTTATAGTTATACATGGATTTTCAGCTGCATATAGCACCACTGAAAACCAGCATAACTTTAAAAAGATAACTGTCTCAAGTTATGCAATCGGCCACCACTGAAAATTCACCTTCTTTAGATGGTGATATGTGTTCTTTCTATACCTCTTCTGTACTTGTGCCCTGTGCTGAGGCTCCTCTCACACAGCCCTTGGCACGATAAACTACACCAAAAGAGCAATGTCCTTTTTGAAGGATTTAGGGATCCAAAGGCTGGACCTGCAGTTAGTTTGGGACTTTCAGGCATCAGTGCTACTGACCAACATGGAATATGAAAGTATTTAGACTGCAACACATGATGCGCTCTCTTGAAAGACAAGATATTTAATACTCCAGCCCTCAAGAAAAGTTCCTGGTTAGAACAGCCAAAGAACTAACAACCAACAGAGTTAGTGACAGGGACAGCTTACGCCGCTCCGCAGCAGAAGAGAAGGAGCCTTGGAGATAGAAGGGAGCATTAGAGAGCCCTGAAAGTACAGGACAGAATGGACGTCCCCTGCAGCAAAGACATGGAGGACCAGGCCTAAGGGACACAAGGGCTGCGTTCACATTCAAGTCTAGCATCCAACTCTGCAAGGTAATTTGGGGAAAGAAGCTAGTGAGGAGGAATTCCCCACCTGGAAGGAAGAGATCATCTAAACTCTGAGCAACTGTAACTGTCAGATTTTTGCTCTGCCAATATACATTTTTTGTTATTTCACTAATTCCTCAGGGGGGGATATTCAGTGTTGCAGCTAGTCCTAAAGCGGCTAGCCATCGACGTTGAACTTTAAACCCAGATATTCAATGCTGGGCCATATCCGGCCACCAGCATTGAATATCTAGGTCAGCCAGATAGCAGCAAAGCTAACCGGGCAATGGCGATATTCAGCTGCTGTCCAGTTAGCTTCTGTGGCAAAGTTAGGCCAGCTTTTAAGGTCCTCAACCTTCACCGCTTAGGGATAACCAGGAAGCCTCGGAACACCTCAATCTTAGTCAGCTAACATCAGGGCAATTAGCAGCGGCACCTGGGGCTATTCAGTGGCCCGAACTGCTAAGTCTGCTAACTGTGTTAATTGCTCTGAATATTGGCACCTCAGTATTTTCATTAAATAAACCCTTGAAGCAAGTGAGGATTGGAGTGAGTGGATCCAAGTACTAATGGCCTCCCAGTTTTACTGGTCCTGATCTGAAACCCTAAAATTATAGCAAGTGAAGCCTGGAAAGACAGTGTTGTCTCCCTGAAGTTGTACTCCCAGTCTGGTGTAGTATGTGACAAGGCAGTGGCCAAAACCACTAGGATGCTAGTCTGCATGCAGAGGGCATAACCAGCAGGAGGAAGGAGGTATTAATGCTCCTGTGCAGGTTATTGGTGAGGCCTCACTTGGAGTATTTTGTTCACTTTGGAGCCCACACCTTGCAATGGTTCAGAGGAAGGCAACCAAAACGATATTGGGCCTGCACCAGAAGACATATGAGGAGAAACTTGAAGACCTAAATATGTACACCCTAGAGGACAGAAGGACAGGGGAGATACAATACAGACGTTTAAATACTTACAGGGTACTAATGGCAGGGAATCTGTAGAACTAGAGGACATGAAATGAAGCTTCCCCCACGCATTGCTGGGGCCTCTTGGGAGGATTTAGGTCACTGCTGCAAGGAGATAAACTCAAAAGCAACAACAGGAAATACTTTTTCACGAAAAGTCATGGAGTCCTGGAATGCCCTCCCAGTGAAATGGCAGGAGAAAAAACAGTGAATGAATTAAAAAAGGCATGAGACAGACACAGAAGACAACTTTATAGCAGGAGGGGGGAGTCAAAACAAACCTAAATAACTTTTGCACATCAAAGAATAGCAAGGGGTAACCTGCACGGAGTGGTGGATGCAACCCTCACCACCTCATTGGGTAGGCTAGATGGTCCATGCAGGTCTTTATCCTCCGTCATTTAATATCTTACTATGTAGATAGCCACGATGAGGGACTCCCTGACTATCAGGGGTTACAAGTGCTTCAAGAAACATATTTATTCAAGAAAATGTTTGCACTTGGTTTAATCTATTACATATTTGTACCATCCTCTTCAAATTAGATTCTAACTGGTTCACAGTATAGAAACAGTAAAATAGAAAACACAGCGGTGAAACTAATTTTCAGAGCCTCTAGATTTAATAGTACCACCACATATCTTGAAAAGCTCCACTGGACAGGGGGGGGGGCATGATCAAGATGGCAGTGCGCAGTTGAAGTGGAGCTGCAACGTTTTTCTTTTCCTTGCTTGAAGTTCTTTTTCTTTGATTATGACTCCAAAGAAGAACGGGAAGGGTGCGGCTAAGGATGGCAAAGCTGCCCCAGAGGTCCCCAAGCAGTCATCGACTCTTCAAAAACTGCAGAAGACTTCCATTGATGTTAAAGCTGCAAGTGAATTCTCTGCTGCAGGAATGGATGGTGGTACTCAGTCACTGCTTGGAGACACTATAAGCTCGATCCCGCAGCACTCATCCCTGCTGGAACCACACTCCCCGGCAGCCTCGACTGGAGTGTTGGTGGACTTGACCCCCCCCCCCTCCTCCAGGGTACGGGCATACGATAGAACCAGCGATATTTGCTTATCAATCCTCAGGCCGGGAGGAGGCGACCTTCTTTCAGGAGAAAATATTGGTAAGGATTCCCCAGTTGTTTTACCAACATGTCCCGGGATTCCTGAGTTGGGGAATCTAGGACCTTCTTCCTCTCCTTCTCAGGTAACTGTGCCTTCTTCATCTTCAGATGTCTCGCTGACATTAATTTGGAATTTGTTACTTTGGCTCCAGGAAACGGTCTCTAAGGGGCATGTTTACTAAAGTCCGCAAAATAGCACCCCGCAAAATAGCGCACGGCAACGCAGCACTGAAACGCGCAGAAACGCGTTTAAACGCCCCGCACATGTGCGTGTCACCCCCGCACAGGTACGCGGCTCACTAACGGGCCCCGTACAAGTGCGGCCCGCAAATTTCTGATAGAGGCGTGGAACGGCGAAAGGAGGGCGGAGGAAGGCTCCGGAGGGGCGGAGGGACGGGGTCAATGGGTGGAGAGTGGGAGGGGAGAGGCTCCCCGCACAGTATCGGGCCCGAATTTGCATGTAAAAACTACCGCGAGTGAAACACTCGCGGTAGAAAGCATTTAAAGGGAAGAGAAACCATTTCCGTCAGCAATGTACAGGAAAACCGGGGAAACCATCAAAACGTGAGCAGTGTGATACATGTGCACAGCACAAAAGTGCAAATACAAATAGAAAATGACCACAACAGAACTATTAAAAACAGTAATTCAGCTGGGGAACAGCTATAGTGATGGGCAAATACAGAAAACACACCCAGCAAAGCTCCAGAAAAAAGAAATGAACTTTTGAAGGGTTTACGGAGCCGAGTCTCTTCCAAAAAACATTTCCTTTGTTTGGAGCTTTCCTGGGAGTGTTTGGTATGGTTGCCCATTAATATCACTGTTGCCCAGCGCGGTGATATCTTGTCCCCCATTTCCCGTAGCCATTTCCGGGGTTTATGTGCACGTCTGTCACCAGACAGGGTGCATATGCCCACAGTAAAAGTGCATAGAGCAGGGTTTGTGACTCCATTCTGCTAAGCTTACTACCTCCAGGGGCTGCACTGTTTCTGTGGCCATAGTGTGGTGCAGCGGACAGAGTCAGTACCTCTAGAACCAGAGGGTCAGAGGTTCAAAGCCCAGCTGGGGTACGTGCCAGCCCAATCCCTATATTTTACCCACCACTGAACACAGATAGCGCAGACACCCCTGTATTGCAGGGAACATAAGCATGGGGAGAGCACCCATATTTTACCCAACAACGCGCACACACACCACAACAATGGGCATTACCTACAGCCAAGTCACCCAAATGCAGTCCCGTACTGCCACATTGCAATCAGGTCATCTGCTTTTTCTGAGAGAAGCTCATGCCAGCATGTTGGCGGACGAGGACATGTGGTGCAGGGGGCAGTGGCTGCTAGCCACAGAAGACAGAGGCCCAGTCATGTGCAGGCTGGCACAGTCCACTGCAACACAGGCCCTACCGGATCCACAGTCATGGACATTCCAGGGAAATCACCCAATCTGTGGATACACGGTGGTGCAGTGCACACAGACACTGTATACAAGAGCAGAGGGTCACAGGTTCAAAGCCCAACTGGGGCAACCACTAATCTTTTTCCCCCAATTAAACAGTGATAGTAAGGGCACACCTTTCCTGGGGAGGACATATGCAATGGCAATACGTCTATCTTTACCCCACTGAGCACACACACCATGAACAGGGCCAGTACACAGAGCAGAATCACACAATGCAGTCCTGGTGGGGCACACACCAGTCAGGTCCCATGATGGCACTCATACAAATGCCTGTGCTGTATATCTATGCACCACACCCATGGTATGTAGATGTAGCTCATGCATATCCATGAGGGACAGCAGGAAAACCAGAACAGTGTGATGCAAACCTGGACTGGAGTTGGGAATCTGTGCCGTAAAGCAGCAGCCATCAGGGGCAGACACACCCACACCCACACCCACAGGCCTCATTGACCAATGTCTCCTGGAGAGGCAAACCATTGAACCCTGCATGTCCTACCAATGTCACCCTACACCTGAGGTATATGATACACAGCTCTGAGATGTTTGCTAGTTCCACACATACTGCTAGTTGACCCCATCCGAACAATCTGTTAGGTGTTTGCGGTGCGTGCTCCAGGCCTGGCCTCTGACGCTGTTTACCACCCTGGGGAGTGGCCACCAGCTGTACTGCCTACCATATCCATGCCTTGCCGTGCTCAGGAGCGGTCTTGGTGGGCAAGGCTGATTACCTTCTCAATAGTAGCACCATGATGGCATAGGTGTGGAAGTGTGTGCTTGTCTATACCGTGGGTGTTGGCAGCAAGCCCCTTCCACAGCCCACACTGCCAATGTGCATAATGAGGTGCACGGTACCATGGGTATAGCCAGGACAGGGTGGCCTGGGCAGGATGCATCTGCACCGGGCATAGGGCACTGGCAGGGACACTGTAGTGTCCGGCCACCACCTACACAGACAGGGTGGCCAAAGCATGTCCTTCTGGGAGATCACGCTCACCCTGACTGTGCAGTGACCACAGCATGGCTAGGCACCCCCATAGTGCTGTACAGTCTTTCTCTCATGTGATACATATGGGTATCTATTTGGGGCCCAGTCACTGAGTTATCTGCTTGCTGTGTATGCTGGCAGCCCAGTTCTGTGTGCATGTGTCTCCACTGGGAACATGCACTATGGACTAACCAGCAGACTGTTTGTAGATGGTATGTGGTTTGCTGGAATGGCTTGCAGGGTGCAGTTGGCTTGCTGCAGGGGAATACCTGGTGGTGGGGTGCAACCTACCATACCTGGTCATATGTTTGTCTGTTATTGTGTTATGGCTGTGTGTGGGGGGTGTTCCTCAGCAGGACTGGGGTTGATGTTGCCCTCTACTGCCACCTTTGCAGGGAGGTAGAGTGTGGATCTCTTGATGGGGGACCATGTTTGTCTCTAGGGGCAGCCCGGGGGGGGGGGGGGCACGCTACGGCTGTGCCTGACTGGGATATCCATGGTGTTTGTGCAGAAACTAGCTATCTTACACATTAACGCTGCTTTGGAACTCCCGCTTGGCCTCCATCAGCCATGGAAAGTGTTGTAGACCTGGTCCTGGGCGCCTCATTGTACACTCAGGGTGAGGCCAGAACCCGCACGATGTAACGTTGTGTAGCTACTTTGTGCCAGTAAAACACCCGGTCAGTGCCCCCTACCAGGCCGAGTTGCTGTGTGGGTGCACCCGGTAACGTCCCCCAACAGGGCCGAGGTGCTGTGGGGGTGCATTTCCCATCTTGTGTCCATCTGTGGACAGCTAATTTGCATGTGCAGTGCATCATGGGTACGTGTGGCCTAACCCTATCCTGTTTACCCTGGCATACTATCTGTGAGATGACGTGCAGGCTATCTGCAGCCAGCCAGGGGCTTCCATACAGCTATGGTTAGGTCACTGCCTGTGCAGCCAGAGGTGATGAGTTCAAACCCACATTGGGGTTCTGTGAGACAGGTGTTCAAAGCATATTTTTTTAGTTTACTGTACATATGTTGATGTCAGCAATAGCACCCTCAGTGTACTGTACCCATAAGGTGCCTCTGAGGGTGCTTTATGGGGCGCCCTATAGGGCACTGTATGGTTGCCATCCATATAGGGTGCACCATACATTATCCTGTGTCGCAACATACATGCTGCCCTATAGGGGACATTCTAGGGTGCCTTGGCAGACGGTGCACTGTAACATGTGACTTATGGGCGGCCCTATATTAATATGCTGTGAGAGTGCGTTTGCTAGTAGTTATCATAAAACTAAAATTATAGAGCCTCCTACAGCTCTCCCCAACATAAAACATACTGCCTCAGCTAGCCTTTTTCTCTGGGCTTTGTGAGGGATTGAACACATGGCCCCTGCACCATTGCTCAGTGTCTTCACCATTGTGCTGTGGCTCTGTTCCTGTGTTTGAGCAGCAGCGCGCAGCCTTGTAGCCATTGGCGCGCCGTCTTGTGGCGCACAAAATTACAAATAACAGCGCGCCGCCTTCTGGCACGTAACATTAACAGCGCCCAACATGGGCATGCCCCTTAAAATACTGCCTCAGCCAGCTGTCTTCAATGGGCACTGGGGGGAATTGAACCCATTGTGCCTGCATGGGTGGTCAGTGTCTTAACCATTGTCCTATGGCTCCATTCCTGCTATTTGCACATCAGCGCGCCACTTATCCCTCCCACTATTGGGCTGCCCCCTCACACATCAGCGCGCCGCCTTCTGCCCACCGGCTCGCCGCCTTCTGTTGACCAATTTTATCAGTGCACCGCCCTCTGCCGCCCAACCTTAACAGCGCGCCGCCCTCTGCCGCCCACAATAAACAGTGCGCCGTCTCATGCCGTTTAAAAAAATAGGTGCGCCGCCTTCTGCCGCCCATAATCAATATGCCTCCTACACCACTTTTGCCCATAAAATTTGATGCCTCAGCTGGTCTTTTTTGTTGGGTGCAATGGGGGTTTGAACCCCTGAACCCTGCACCATAGGTCAATGTCTTCACCGTTGTACTACGGCTTTGTTGTTTGGTTGTGCAGCAGCGCCCCACTTAGCCTTCTCACGCGCTAATGTGGGACCCGCACATTAGCGCGACTCACAAACCTACGGTCCGTTTTTTTCCTTTTTCTGCCTGGCCCGCCCACTCCTTATATGGCACCAGCACACTAACGGGGACCCGCACAGCAACGGACTTTAGTAAACATGCCTGTAAGAGTGTGGCTGAACTGAATGTTTTGGTTCAAACTGTAAATTCAATAGCTCTGAAGTAAGAGACTTTATATCAAGAAATATCTACAAAAATTGCTGACTTGGATAAGAGAGTTTCTGCTGCTGATCATGTGATTGAAGCTTTAGTTAAGGACAGAGTTATTATACATAGAAAATTGAAAGTATATGAGAACTGGATGAGACACCTGAATTTAAGAACCTTCAACTTTCCTCAGGTGAATTATATTTTACCAACAGATTTGTTTATAACATATCTTGCAGATGTTCTAAAGATCTCTGAGGCAGCAATTCCTCCTTTCAATAAGGTTTATTTTCTGCCTTCTGGTAAAGCTTGTGAAAGTAATTATGGGCAACAATCTATAGATGTTTCTGTATTACTAGAAACTTCTGACTCAAAGTGCAAAGAAAGGGTAACTTTATGTATTTCTTTTGTTTTTGAGCAGGATTTGAGCTTAATATTATGTCTTTATTTTAAAAAAAAAGAGTGAACCATTCATGGAACAGCCCTTGAGAATATCTCTTGATGTGGCTCGATCCACACAAAAAAGAAGGAAGGCCTTTTTGGCTTTAAGAGCTGAGACATTGTCCTTGGGTGCAACCTTTATACTTCGATACCCATCTAAATGTCTGGTTAGTTATTTGAATGTGAAGTATGGATTTTTGTTGCCCGATCAGTTGAAAGCATTTATAGATCTTAAGAAGCTTGGTGGTTCTACTTCTTAATTGCAAGTTTATATAATTCATCAATGGATTGACGCATTGCGTTTCCTTTTTGTTTTTATTACCTTGTGTATTTCCACTATTTCTGTTATTGCCCCCTCCCCTCATGTTTTGTGGGCTAATGGATCACCAGTGGTTTGAATGGAGGGATCTCCCTATGTTGGGAGATTTCTGTTTTCCTAGTTGGATTTGATTTTCTTGTTGAATTTAATTTTGATCACCACTGGTGCTTATGTTTTTTATTATGAGTGTATGCTTGTTATGCCTATTTTCAAATATGAATAAAGAATAAATGTAAAAAAAAATGAAAAGCTCCCAATAGCAGGGAAAATCTGCTTTAAACTCATAGTGGGTTATTCTGTGCCATGAATAGCAGGGATGGACAGCCCAATGGGACGTCCATCGCTGCTATTCGTGCCATCACCCAGCCATGACTAACTTCCCTGCCGGTTGTGCGGGGAAGTTAGACAGGGGCGGGGAAGGGACAGCTTGGGCGCAGAGTCTGTGCAGTCGCCGGCTTCCCTGCAGCCCGACCTTGGCCTTTGGAGGCTGGATCGGGGGTTGGGCTGCGGGGAATGAGGTTCTGCAGTCCGGCGGCCGGCATCGCAACTCTTCAATGGAGCCGCAGTACCATGGCAACCACCCCCTAAATCATTCCAACTTATGGATACCTGGAAAAAGACTCCCAGCAACATCCCCAAAGGCTTGGAATAACGGAGATAAGACTTATGACCTCTCACATCTCTTTCTCTTTCAGAAAATCCCTGAAAAAATGAGTTAAACAATCTCCACCTGTCCTCTACCACCTCTCCTAAAGTTCCTCAGGCTTCTACCCAACCTTATTTTATCACAAGTTTTATAAGCCTTAATGTCCAAGAAACTCTATCTCAGAATTAGTTTTCTCTCTTATTCTTTCTCCTCTTCCCTTACTTCATTTGTAATCCGCTCTGAGCTCTACTCTTAGTAGGATTGAAGTGGGTTATAAGAAACTAGATTAAATTAAATATAAGTCAGAAAATACCATATCAACTATGCAAAACATTATAATCAAATATAAAATGGCCCCAACGCCCTCCCTGCCATCTCCCTCTCTCCCTACCATAACATTGCTAACTAATGACTTAGCATTACAGCTGGCATCTAACTGAGGGGTTTTTTCACCCAAATCTTGGGATTTCAGAACTGCAAAACTGTATGCCATATCACAGTAGTAATTTTATATTATAGTCCTTTACCAAGTTTCAGAGTATGAATACTGACTTGTTTGTGTGTTATGCTGCCACCTACTGGATAGAGGGGACACTTCAACAACATTTAGGACTTAATTTTATAGCATGCTGCCTAAGTGGAATATCATAAAAGACACCTAGGAGTATGTTTACTAAACCGCGGTAATGTAGCATCAGTAACGTTAACATGCGATAACGTTACCTAATGTAACATTAACGCACGGTAACGCTACCTAATGTAACGTTAACGCACGGTAATGTTACCGGCAGCGGTAAATGTCCCAGAGGGTGGCGAGAAGGCGGAGAGACGGGGTCAATGGGTGGGGAGTGGGCGGGGATAAACCCCTGCTACACTAACGCTGGAACAATAACGCCAGGACTTTACCGCTAGTGAAAACCTATCTGTAAATGCACTTTTGCAGGAGAGAGAGACCATTTCAATGTCAACAATGTATAGCATAAACAGGGAGCCCAAGCAAAAACGCAAAGTAAAGACCTTTTCAAGTACATTCGTAGCAAAAAACCTGTGAGAGAGTCAGTTGGTCCATTAGATGATAAAGGGGTTAAAGGAGCACTAAGAGGCGACAAGGCGATAGCGGAGAGACTGAATGAATTCTTTGCTTCAGTCTTTACTGAGGAAGAGTAGGGATGTTACCCATGACTGAAGTGGTATTTAAAAGTGCGGAAGAATTGAAGGAAATATCGATACATCGGGAAGATGTATTACAACTATTAGATAAACTGAAGAGTAGCAAATCACCTGGGCCGGATGGTATACATCCAAGGGTGTTGAAAGAACTGAAATATGAGATTGCAGACCTGCTATTAGTAATCTGTGAACTATCATTAAAATCATCTCTAATACCTGAAGATTGGAGGATCGCCAATGTAACACCAATTTTTAAAAAAGGTTCCAGGGGTGATCCAGGAAACTACAGACCGGTGAGCCTGACATCAGTACCAGGAAAAATGGTAGAAACCATCATAAAGAATAAAATTACTCAGCATGTAGATAGTCATGACCTAATGGGAGACAGCCAACATGGCTTTAGACAAGGAAAATCTTGTCTTACTAATCTGTTATGTTTTTTTGAAGGAGTGAATAATCAGGTGGACAAAGGTGAGTCGGTTGATATTGTGTATCTGGACTTTCAGAAAGCCTTTGACAAGGTCCCTCATGAGAGACTTTTGGCAAAACTAAAGAGTCATGGGATAGGAGGCAGTGTACTATTGTGGATCAGGAACTGGTTAAAAGATAGAAAGCAGAGGGTAGGGCTAAATGGCCAATTTTCCCAATGGAGAAAGGTGAATAGGGTGTACCCCAGGGATCTGTGCTGGGTCCGCTGCTTTTTGACATATTCATAAATGACCTGGAAAGTGGAATAACGAGTGAGGTTATCAAATTTGCAGATGACACAAAACTATTTAAAGTTGTTCAAACCCAAGAGGATTGTGGAAAATTGCAAGAGGATCTTGATAAATTGGAAGACTGGGCATCAAAATGGCAGATGAAATTTAATGTGGACAAGTGCAAAGTTATGCTCCTAGGGAAGAACAACCCAAACTATGGTTACACGATGCAAGGTTCCACATTAGGAACCACCACCCAGGAAAAAGCTTTAGGCGTCATTGTGGATACCATGTTAAAACCCTCGGCCCAGTGTGCAGCGGCGGCCAAGAGAGCAAATAGAATGCTAGGTATGATAAGGAAAGGAATGGAAAATAAAACAAAAGATATTATAATGCCTCTATATCGTTCCATGGTGAGACCGCACCCTGAATATTGTGTGCAATTCTGGTCGCCATATCTTAAAAAGGATATAGCGATTTTAGAAAAGTTTCAGAGAAGAGCCACCAAAATGGTAAAGGGGATGGAAGGATACTCCTATGAAGAAAGGCTAAAAAGGTTAGGGCTCTTTAACCTGGAAAAGAGACGGCTGAGGGGAGATATGATAGAAGTCTATAAATTAATGAACGGAGTGGAACGGGTAAACGTAGATCGATTGTTTACCTTATCAGAATATAGAAAGACTAGGGGACATACAATGAAGCTACAGGGTAAACTATTTAAGACTAATAAAAGAAAATATTTTTTCATTCAACGTGTAATCAAACTCTGGAATTTGTTACCAGAGGATGTAGTAAAGGCTGTTAATGTAGCTGGGTTTAAAAAAGGTTTAGACAAATTCCTGGAGGAAAGGTCCATTAACCATTATTAAGAAGGGACCCAGGATATCAATGCTTGAACCAATACAAGCATTGTGGAACCTGTGTCCCTTGGGGAAACTGCTAGGTACATATGACCTAGATTGGCCACTGTTGGAAACAGAATACTGGGCTTGATGGACCTTGGTCTGACCCAGTATGGTATATCTTATGTTCTTATGAGCCCAAGAATAGTGATAGTAGTGCTCCATTTGCAGCAACAGCATAGTGCCCAAATATGAAAGGGCACTATGTTGATGGTGCAAATGGGGGCAAAGGAAGTGTGGCACATGGGTCAAGCAGTTGGGAAATCAGGCAGTTGCCATCTTGGCACATAGGAACATAAGACTACAAAATATGCCAAACTGTGTCAGACCAAGGTCCATCATGCCCAGTATCGTGTGTCCAACAGTGCACAATCTAGGTCACAAGTACCTAGAAGTTTCCCCACAAGACACATAGGATCCCCAATAACTGTAATGGGGCAAGCAGGGCTTAGCTCAGATCCTGTTTAGAAATGGTTTATGGGCTGTTACCCAGGAACCTGTCCAAATTTTTTTAAACTCAGCTACACTGATAGCTTTTACCACAGCCTCCAGTAATGGATTGCAGGGTTTAATTACGCGTTGACTGAAAAAGTATTTTCACCTAGAAAACCCAAATGGGTTACACTGTAGCTGCATTGCAGGTCCCCTAGTCTGTCCACAGTCTGATGGCATAAAAAAGTGACTTACGATTACCTGTTCCACTCCATTCAATAATCTATAGACCTCTATCATATCTCCCCTCAGCTGTCTCTTCCCCAGGTTGATGAGCCCCAACCTTTTTAGCCTCTCCACAAAGGGGCATTCTGCCATCCACAGAACCATCTGTGATATTTGTCATGATCCCACAGTGACAGTGGCAGCACACAGTCCTTCTACTGCTGTGGAAAGGCAATGTGGCACATAAGGTGGTCCAAGGATCCTTTCTTTATCTTTATCTTTATTTAAAACTTAATATACCGCCAGAACCGAGGCATATGGTGGTTTACAATAAAAACAAAGGGAATACTGCTGAAGAAGGAAATGGAAAAGGAGCTGATAGGAAAGGGACAGCATCAGAGGAAAGGGACAGTAGGCAGCCTAGTAGATCTAGGATGCCTTTCCCCCCCCCCCCAACTGCCGCAGAACCCAGCTATGGGGAAGAGGCCGATAGTGCCAGATGCTGTAGCCCCCCAGGTAGCTGGAAAATGCAGGTGCCTGGGGAAATACTACAGCAGTTGCTGCCATTCTCCCTCCGAGACTTATCGGTGGCAGACGGTGATGGGGCCCCTGCATGGGCAGCTGGTGGGGGGAGGGCTGCATGGCCATCCATGTGTGCCCCTGCCCCCCCCCCCTCCATCCGGACCTTTTGCCCAAGGTGCCTGCCAAACCCACATGCTTAACATGCTGGGACTGCGACCATCACCACTGACAGTGCATGGACAAGTATGCATGGTGGGGTGTTGGTGGTGGCGTGGGAAGTGGCACCAGCCTGCAGCAAACAGAAGCCTTGTCCCATCTGCCCCTGCAGGCTTAACAGAGACGCGAGGGAGACACTCTCCCTTCGCGACTCTCAAAGCCGGCACAGAGGGGCTCAGCCATCACGGAGGGAGGGAGGGAGGGATTCAGCTGGGCAGAGGGGGCCCCGCAGGACAGTCCATTCTGCCGCAGCAGCAGCGGCAGCAGCCAGCATTTTTTTTTTTAATTTAATTTTACTTGAGCCGATGGGGGGGGATTAGGACTGGTAATGGGCTATGGGGTGCTAGGACTGTAAATGGGCTGGGGGGGTTAAGACTGGAGGTGGGCTGATGGGGTTAGGACTGGTAATGGGCTGTTGGGGGGGTTAGAACTGGTAATGGGCTATGGGGGGGTTAAGACTGGTAATGGGCTGTGGGCTGATGGGCGCTGCCTGGTAATGGGCTTTGGGGGGCTAGGACTGAAAATGGGCTGTGGGGCTTAAGACTGGAGGTGGGCTGATGGGGTTAGGACTGGTAATGGGCTGTGGGCTGATGGGGGTTAGGACTGGTAATGGGCTATGGGGGGGTTAGGACTGATAATGGGCTATGGGGGGGCTAGGACAGGAAATGGGCTGATGGGGAGGGGTTAGGACTTGAGGTGGGCTGATGGGGTTAGGACTGGTAATGGGCTGTGGGCTGTTGGGGGGTTAGAACTGGTAATGGGCTATGGGGGGGTTAAGACTGGTAATGGGCTGTGGGCTGATGGGGGCTGTCTGGTAATGGGCTATGGGGGGGTTAGGACTGATAATGGGCTATGGGGGGGCTAGGACAGGAAATGGGCTGATGGGGAGGGGTTAGGACTTGAGGTGGGCTGATGGGGTTAGGACTGGTAATAGGCTGTGGGCTGATGGGGGGGGTTAGGACTGGCAATGGGCTATGGGGGGCTGACTGGAAATGGGTTGATGGGGTTAGGACTGGAAGTGGGCTGATGGGGGGTTAGGACTGGTAATGGGTTGATGGGGGGCTTAAACTGAAAATGGGGTGACAGGGGGTTAGGACTGGAAGTGGGTTGATGGGGGGGCTAGGACTGGTATTGGGTTGGGGGGTTGCTAGGACTGGAAATGGGCTGATGGGTGGCTAGGACTGGAAATGGGCTGATGCAGGGACTAGAAGGGAATGGATGCTGGGTGAGGCTGGAACTAGAAGGGAGCTGATGTTGGGGGAGGATTAGAATGGGATGGGGCTGGAAGAGTAAAATGGAGAAGAGAAAAATATTTTGTGTGGGAGGGATAAAAATCTACAATTGGCCGGGTATTGGGAGAGTAAGTGGGGATTGAGGATGGAGGGGTAAAATTTGAGTGGATGAAATAGGAATGAGGAAAGAGCAAAAGGAGAAAGATTAGTATGTTAAAGCAGATGTAGAGAGAGAATGGAAAAAAACTAGAAGAGAGAAGAAAGGACAAATGGACAGCAAACGATGGAGAGTTAGCAGAAGACACGAAGAAACCAGAAGAAAGTGGCTGGAGCAATTGCAGCTGAAAAAAAATGCACAAAAGGTAGAAAAATATCTCTTTATTTTGAATTTATTAATTGGAATATGTCAGCTCTGGTAAATGTGCATCATTAACGTCTGCGCTTTGTTTAGTACAAGAACAAATTAATGTATAGTTTTATTTCTACAGTGTTGTACATTCCAAGTTTGGCTTTTGGGATTCCCAGTTTAATTATTGTCTTTCTGTTTCTAAATTGTGATTACTTGTTTGGTGATGGTCTATGTTCTGCATGTGTAACTGAGCTGAGGTGTTCTGTTTATATAATTCCTATTTGACATTGCCACTTGTTCTCTTTCCCCAGTAGGTCATGTATTCTTGTTCTCTGAAATGTATTGGTTTAATATTTGCAGTGTTGCCTTTTGATTGGTAGAGTATGGTGCTTTGTGAGTCCTGGTAGTGCTGTTAGGATACGGCGGGTTTTCTATGGGTTCTAAATGGGCAGTGTTTGTAGTAGTTCCTAATGTGTCTGGCAGTTGGCACTGGATTATAGTAATGTAGAAATCTTTTAGTCTTTCTTTATCCATACACTCATTAAGAGGCACGTTTACTAAAGGTTAGTATATGGTAACATTATGCAAATATGTATGCAAATGAGGCCCCGCACCCCCCTTGGGCCACCCCTGGCTATCAAGATCAGATTATCTATAGACCTCTTAAGCGGAATCGTGGGATCATCATCTAATCGTACATAAAAGGTTGTGTCCCTTAGTTGTCTGTAGATCTCACTAAGATAATAGGTTTTATCCATAACAACAATGGCCCCACCCTTATCCGCTGGTTTAATAATAATACTTGAATTGTTCTGCAAAGATTTCATCGCCTTTCTTCAAAGGTAAGATTATCACAATGTGACTTCTTAGTTACCTTGATCTTGTTCACTTCTTTCATAACAATTTTTTCAAATGCCTCTATAATGGGATCTGTATTCGGCGGGGGAACCCAAGTGGATTTATTCTTAATAATAGAGGATGTACTATCTAATGGATCTTTCATACAAAAATAATTTTTTATCCTAACTTTACGAAAGAACTTGTATAAATCTACACGCGCCTCAAAAGGGTCATATTTCTTAGTTGGTACAAACGTAAGACCTTTATTCAAAAGGGACTCCTCATCAGGGCATAGGTTGTATTTCGATATATTAATAACATTAGTATCTACTACCCCTGATAATTTCTCTCTATTGACTTCTCGGAACCCTTGCGACCTCTCCCTCGGCCTCGACCCCGTCCTCGGCCTCTGTATGAATTGTACTGACCATATGTTGTCGGTTTCTGATTGTAATCCCACTGATTTTTTTGAGGATTTCGACTGCGAGAGGAATCCCGTCCTTCCCCTTTCCAGAGGGAGTCCATATTCAAAAAAGGTTTATTTTTTTCTTTTTTCCAAATTACCTTGCTTTGTAACTTCTTTATTAGAAGTTGAAAAAAGAGATGCAGAAACATCTACTGATTCCACTGATTCACTCCTGGAACGCTTCTTCTTATGCTCACATTGTTTCTCTATCTGATGTTCTTCATTTTCATTATCCATTCGATCAAACATGGTAGATCTTTTCTTAAAATATAAACGATCACCTTCCACTTTTTTGCACCATGGATAAACATATCCGTACATATAATCTTCCTCGTCCCTCTTAAATTTTTCCATCTTTTTTATTTTTATCTCTTTTTTATAGAATAGATTATTTTTCTCAAAAGCTTTATGATCATCGTCAAAACTCCTATCACATTCTTTTAATGATATCAGTTTTTCGTCAATCTCAGCTTTATATATTTCAGACTTTTTATTAGCCATGCTAATCAATAAAATCATTAGGTCTAGAGAACATTTGTTTAAAATCGCATTCCAGCACTTAATAAAACCATTTTCATCCTGATATAAACCAGGAGCCTTGTACATTCTTAATCCTCTTGGTATTATTTTGGACCTGCAGCATTCAAGGAGATAAGCCGGGTGAAGTTCCTCTTTGACCTGCTTTTGTGTGAGGCGAATTACATCCTCCCATTCGCTTCTAATAACATCCGTTTCACCTTCAGTGTGGGATAATAATGCCTCATGTGCTGCAAATTTCTCCAAGGCATCATCTCCGAAGCTCAGTATGTCCTTCCACGGAGAGAACATGCTACCAAACTCAGTAGTCCAATAAAACAAGCACAAGTCCACGTGCTATGTAAAACCCAGTAAGGAAACATGGACAGCAAACGGGAAGGAAAATCTTTTATTGGTCACCTTTAGCCTATGGCCCGACACAGGCCGTGTTTCGCTACCTTCTTCAGGGGCAGGCTAAACTAAAACATAAATACAACATTAAGATCATAAATAAATACATAAAAATAAACATAATAAAAATGATAAAAAGGAAGGCTAATAAATATGAAAATGGTTATCAATCAACAAACATCTCTATAAATAATCACATATATATAAAACCATAATATTATAATTATATGTGAGTAATTAAATGAATTCATACTATTAAATGAATAGCACAGCCAATATAAACACAACATAGCAACATATATAAACTACCCTAAACAAGCGTAAAGAAAAAATATATATTAATAAAAACATAAACTATACACATTCAAACCTAAAAAGGGATCATAAAATTTATCATAAAAATGTATGGTATGTATCCATGTGTGCAAACAAAACATTAAAATGTGATCAACTTCTAAGTAGACCTCAAATCTTGTATTTCATCAGGTAATTCCTACCTAAAGGAGGTTGAACTCAGTGGAATCAGAAAAAATGTCCCATCTATCTATATGGAACATTCTAAAAGGTTTTTAGAAAAAATAGTATACCTGTGAGGACGTGACACTTGTTCTTCGAGGTTAAAATTTCAGCATTTGCCAGCTCTAATAGTGACCCGAATAAAAAGAAGAAATACACAGGACGCGGACGCTGGCGCGTCCTTTAAAACGATTGATTCTCGGCGCACGTTCACGCGCAGGAGAACCAATCACGGAGAGACAGTGCATGTGCTCGGACGGCGGCGGCGGTTGCCGAGCACATGCTAAAGGGAGCGGGGAGCTCGGCGGTAGCAGCGGTTTTTCCTGTGGAGCAGGTCCATTGTCCAGGGGTGGCTCAGGCAGGAGTGTGAAAGCACCGGGGAATGGCAGGCTTCTTGCTACAGGCAAGTCCGGATGCTGGGCTGTGTGCTGGGCTATATAAAAACAAAAGTAAAAACAAAAGGGTTGAAGGGTGCGTGTGGCTGGAGGGGGGGGGGGGGCCAGGCTAGGCAAAAACTTGAAAGAAAGAAAAGAAGAGGGCAAAAGAGCTGCTTAATAAAAAAATATAAAATAAAATAAGTAAATAAAATATTTAAAGGAAAAGAAACAAAGTTTTGGCCACGGGGTTTAGGCATGGCACCCAGGCGTCCCCAGTCGAGAGGAAGTAAAGGTGGGAGAGGGGACAGGGATGGAGTTGGAAGAGGGGGTCAAGGCTCTGGCCGCGGAAGAGCAGTGAGGGCTCTGAGGACAGGAGAGGACCCATTAGTGCAATGAGGGGGAGGAGGAGCAAGGCGCCCTTCCCGTGGTCAGCGTGTTGCTGTAGGCAGAGGCAGGAGAGCCAAGGCAGGGAGGAGACGTGGAGCTTTGCCGCCCGTCGGGAGCAGAGAGGCTGCGGAACTCGCAGCGGGCAGGAGTGGTCCTAGTCAGGATGGTTGCTTGGGCGGGGGCATCTCTGAGATGGGCAGAGAAGACAGGGGGGAGCCTGGATGGGGGTTGGGTGCTGGTCCTAGTGCCGGGGGGTCGAATGTTGGGGGGGAGCGAAATGCTGGGGTGCGGGTCCGGTGGTAGGGACAGAGGAGGTTCCTTCCCCTCGGGCAGTGGATTGATGGCACCGATGGGGTATGGACTACCGGGTTATCTGTCCCCCGCTGAGCTGTAGGTGAGCGGGGGGCAAGGGTCTTCGAGAACAGCCTGGGTGGGAGCTTGGCAACCAGCGTGGGCCCTGGGGTGTTCTTCTCCTGGTGTTCCTTTTTTCTCTTCGCAGGTCCCATTCGTAGCGTCACCCGGATTCATGCCTGGTACAGCGGAGCCTTCGAGGATGACGTCAAGGGACACGGGGCCTGGAGCAGCGTTGGAGAGGCAGGCAGAGCCTCGAGAAGACAGCGTACGGCAGTGGAATGAGAATTTGCAGCAGAACAGACGGAGCCAGTCACTGGCACGAGCAGCGTTGGAAACAGAGGCGGGTGAGTCAAGAGTAGACGAGGGGGTGGGGCAGAAAAAGGGTGGTACGCGGAGCGAACGCGTGGGTAAGGTGAGCAAGAAAAGAAAACACGTCTGTCGTCGGCGGCATAGTTTGGAATCCTCCTCCTCATCGTCTTCGGGCTCGTCTGCATCATCGTAGAGTGAAGAAGACGTGCTAGTAGTGGCACAAGGTCAGGAAGGGGTGGCAGAGGTATCGGTCGGCGGTGCTTCTTCTTCAGCAACATTGTCTGAATTATGGGAGGGGGTTCCGAGGAAGCTACGGCGTAGAATTCAAAAGCGGAAGTATATAGATATTTTCCGTTTGCTCGAAGGGAGGAAGAGGTCGGGAGAAAGCAGGAAAAAGCGGAAAGAGGACGAAAAGGCTGGGAAGATTAGAAAAGTTTTGCGGTCAGTAGTAAATTGGATAAGGGCTTTCTTAAGGTTGACGAGTGTGTGGGGTCATCATCGTCCCGACCAGTACGGTAGTTTACTGGCTTATGCGGATTCCATTCTGGAAGCCTCGCAATCCCATGAGGGATGAGCGTAGCTTAATTATGATGAAAGGTTTAGGGACAAAATGGAGGGCACCAAGGGCTTAACGTGGGGTATCTTTGGCTGACACAGATGTCGGTCAGAACGGGGTCCGGTTTGGGGAGTGGAGCTAAGGGTGGTTCAGGGTCCTCTGCGGTGGCGGGGCGTTCCTTTTGGAGTGGTGTCCCCCTCGCGCAGACTAAGCCAGTTGGAAGTGGGGTCGGGGACGTGTGCTGGCGATATAATAAGTCCGTTTGCCCCTTCCCGGACTGTAAGTTCCGGCATGCTTGCTTGAGCTGCGGTGGGGGGGCATTCGGCGGCAAAACGTGTTAAGAAAGTGGGAGGGGTCGCGCCTGGCGGGGCAGCTAAGTAGCGATAGGGGATTTGGTATGGCTCCGTCCCCCATTAAGGTGGAGGTGTTAAGAAAATGGCTGGGGCAATACCCGAAGATAAAAGATAGGGCGGTATTACAGTTCGGTTTTCAGTTTGGTTTTGTTATCCTGGTTCGGGGTGCGGTGGTAGGGTCATCAGCGCAGAACTCGGCGACGTTGCGTCGGTGGGCCTCAATCGCACGAGCAAAGTCGGCTGTTGAGTTGAGTTTGGGTAGAATTGCAGGCCCGTTTCGGCAGCCACCGTTTGAGCACTTTGTGTCATCTCCATTGGGGATTATACCCAAAAAAAAGAACCAGGCAAATTTCACTTAATCCACAATCTGTCGAGTCCAACCGGGGCATCGGTGAACGATAACATTCCGCGCGACTGGTGTACAGTTAAGTATGCCTCTTTCGATGGAGCGGTGGAGTTACTTAGGAATGCGGGTCGGGGAGCGTGGATGGCGAAAGTGGATATCGAGTCGGCTTTTCGCTTGCTCCCGGTTCATCCTTCGTCGTTTCCTTTGCTAGGTTTTCAATTCGAGGGAGGTTTCTATTTCGATAAGTGTATGCCCATGGGATGTGCAGTGGCGTGTGCATATTTCAAGATGTTTAGTTCCTTCTTGCATTGGGTAGTTGTACAGAGGGTCGGACGGTCGGAAGTGGTGCATTATTTAGATGATTTCCTGTTCATCGGGGAGGCACAGTCAACGGGCTGTAGGGAGCTTCTGATGGGGTTTATCGAAATGGCTAGAGAATTAGGTGTTCCTTTGGCCGATAATAAGACAGTGGGTCCGGTGACCAGGCTTACGTTTCTAGGGATCGAGCTCGATTCGGAGGGAATGATAGCGCGGCTGCCGGACAACAAGGTGGACAAGTTACGGGTTCTGGTGGCTAATGCGGTGGCCTCAGCAAAATTGACTGTGCGGGAAATGCAGGCTTTACTGGGGTCGCTGAACTTCGCTTGTAGGGTGCTCCCGATGGGGAGAGTATTTCTTCGACGGTTGGCGGCAGCAACGGCGAGGGTGTGTAAGCCTCATCTCCGCATACGCGTTACTAGGTCGATAAGGGAGGACTTAAGGGTGTGGGATACTTTTTTGTGCGATTTTAATGGTATCACAGTTTGGATGGAGGCCGAGGTTTCCAGTGGCAAGTTATAGCTTTATTCGGATACTGCTGGGGGGGTAGGCTTGGGCATTTACTTTGCAGGGGCTTGGTGTGCTGACCGATGGCCGCCGGCCTGGATTGCGGCTGGATTAATGAGCAACATTACCTTCCTGGAACTGTTTCCTATGTTAGTAGTGCTGGAGTTGTGGCCAGACCGTTTCAGGAATCGGCGAGTCCGATGGTGGTGTGACAATGAGGCGGTGGTGAGTGTGGTGAATAATTACTCCCCACGTTGCCTCCAGGTTGCATCCTTAATGCGGGCCTTAGTTTTGAAATGTTTGCGCTTGAATGTCAGGTTGAGGGTGCGCCATATACCGGGGCATACTAACGGAATTGCTGATGCTCTTTCCTGTTTGCAGATGGAGCGGTTTCGGAGACTGGCGCCAGAAGCGGACAGGCTCAGGTGCGTGGTCCCGTCGAACTTGTGGATGCTTGGCCTGCTGAGATGAGGAGTCTCCTGCGCAGTTTGGTGGCGGAGAGGACATGGGAAGCTTATCGGCAAGGTGGGAGTAGAGTGTCTCAGTTTTTGTTGGACCGGGGTTGGAATGGGGGAGCGGCAATGGATCATTTACTTGGGCAGTATATCGTCTGTGCAAAGGAACTCGGGTTTACGAGAGCGTCGGTGCGTAACCAGTTGGCGGGTTTCATGTTTTTCACGAGAGCGGTGGGTTGGGGCTCCGTGGGGGGTGGGTTTCTAACGAGACGGTTACTCCAGGGTTGGGAACGGTCGCGTCCCGCCCTGCCGGATCGGCATCGTCCGATCACGCACCAGTTGTTAGTGAGATTGTGCGAGGAATTGCCACATGTGACGGAGTCGCAATATGAGGCCTTGCTCTTCAGGGCAGTTTTCAGCTTGGCTTTCTTTGGCGTCTTTAGGGTGAGTGAATTAGTAGCGAACTCGAAGAAGGCGGGAGTGAGTTGTGGTTTACAGCGGAAACATGTACAGGTCGGGAATGGGCAGTTATGAGTATTTTTGGCAAGATCCAAGACGGATCAGCACGGTAAGGGACAGTGGGTTGTGTTGAAAGAGATAAAGGATGCGACTTGTCCGGTGAGGCTGATTTTGGCCTACATGGGCATTCGGCCGGAGCGCGAAGGGGGATTTTTCAACCACCTAGATGCGGGGGTGCTTACGCGCTTTCAAGTAGTGGCGGTGTTGCGGATGGTACTGCAACATATTGGGGAGGACCCTTCCCTGTTTGCGGCTCATTCATTTCGAATCGGGGCGGCGACCAGCACGGCAGAGGCTGGGTTGGCTGGTGGGTTGATACAGCGGATTGGCAGATGGCGGTCTAATGCCTTCCAAGGTTATGTTCGGATCTAACAGTTAGATTATACATGACAGGGAATAATATGACTTTTTCTCTTGCAGATGGGGGACAGAATGTTTGGAAGTGTTGGCTGCTGGGGCATTCCTTCGTGTTCTGGGCTGGTGAACGAGCAGATGTGCGGCCAGTTGGGCGGAATCTTGGGCTGGATCCAACAGTGGTGTCGATATCATGGCTGGGCGAGCTTGGGCTGAGATGGACCCAGTTGCTGCCTTTGCTTCGGCACCATCAGCGCATCAGAGGACAGCCGGAGATCATCTTGTTGCATCTAGGGGGGAATGACTTGGTAGCCTGGACTTGCAAACAGCTAATCAGGGCGGCTAAGAGGGACTTGGCTTTAGTGTTGCAAATGTTTGAGGGGGTGGTATTAATCTGGTCCGACATTGTTCCGCGGCCTGCTTGCTGGGGGCAGCGATGTTGGTCGCGGGGGTTAACAAAAATTGACAGGCAGATTGGGCGATGGGTGTGCGAACATGGGGGTTATCAGGTTATGCATACATGGGCGGAAGTGGAGTGTGGAGGATTGTATAGAAGTGATGGTGTGCATCTTTCTCCGGTTGGAACAGACCTCCTGCTGAATGATTGGCAGGAGGTCTTGGAGTGTTTGGTGCAGGGTGGCAGAACTGGGTCGCAGCTGGGGGATAAGGGGGGCGGCTCGGCCAGTTTGGATGTCCCGAGCCGGTGGCGGGATCCCAGAGGTGTGAGGTGTCCGGAGTCCGGAGGCTTAGGACAATTGGGGCGTGGGCGGGGTGCCCACAGCCCGGACAACCCCGGGTAGAATTTTGCTAGTGATATGGCGAAGTCGGACAGGGGTGTTAGGAATTTGGCCGGTGGAGGTGAATGTGGTCGGTGCGGAGGCGAGGTCACTTTGCTAATAACAGGGCTGGTGACACATCGCCCCGTCTGAAGGGTTTGGGGGGAGTGTTCATTGTTGTTGATTTATGCTGGTTTAGCATGTGATTGATATTAACTTGGCAAATAAAGCTGCGACCAGTTTGTTACCCAATAATGAGTGTTGTTGCATTTGTGGAAGGTAAATGGTGGGGTGGGTGTAGAAAAGGGGGTGATTGGTAAAGGTTTACAATAAGCAGGTTGGAAGCGCCGGGTACGACTACCCGGTTAGTTAAAGGGCGCGGGCAGGGTCCCCGCGACCGACGTTAACTGGGTGCTCGGCCCGGCGCGGGACCCTGCTCGCGTTTCTGAATAAGAGGAAGGTTGGGGGGGAGCACAGGACGAGGACGCGGACGCTGGTGTGTCCTTTAAAACGATTGGTTCTCAGCGTGCGTTCACGCGCAGGAGAACCAATCACAGAGAGACAGTGCATGTGCTCGGACGGCGGCGGCAGTTGCCGAGCACATGCAAAAGGGAGCGGGGAGCTCGGCGGCCCACCCGCCCACCTTTATATGAGACGGGGGGGTTCAGATATTTAGAGTTGTTGCAGCTTGGTGGGGGGCGGGATCCCGGAGGTGTCCGGGGTCCAGAGGCTTAGGACAATTGGGGCATGGGCGGGGAGCCCATGGCCCAGACAACCCCGGGTAGACTTTTGCTAGTGATATGGCAAAGTCGGACAGGGGTGTTAGGAATTTGGCTGGTGGAGGTGAATGTGGCCGGTGCGGAAGCGAGGTCACTTTGCTAATAGCATGGCTGATGACACATCGCCCCATCTGAAGGGTTTGGGGGGAGTGTTCATTGTTGTTGATTTATGCTGGTTTAGCATATGATTGATATTAACTTGGCAAATAAAGCTGCGACCAGTTTGTTACCCAATAATGAGTGTTGTTGCATTTGTGGAAGGTAAATGGTGGGGTGGGTGTAGAAAAGGGGGTGATTGGTAAAGGGTTATAATAAGCAGGTTGGAAGTGCCGGGTACGACTACCCGGTTAATAATCACATATATATAAAACCATAATATTATAATTATATGTGAGTAATTAAATGAATTCATACTATTAAAATGAATAGCACAGCCAATATAAACACAACATATCAACATATATAAACTACCCGGGGAGAGATTTCTGCTGTTGCTCCTCTGTGGAGGGGGCGATTCCATCCAGCGCGTGCAGCTTGCCGGCTTCCTCGGGGCAGCTCCACCTACGTCATCGAGGGCCCTTATTTAAAGATCTTGGCATTTCTGCGCTGTTGGGAGAGATTTCTGCTGTTGCTCCTCTGTGGAGGGCGCGATTCCATCCAGCGCGTGCAGCTTGCCGGCTTCCTCGGGGCAGCTCCACCTACGTCATCGAGGGCCCTTATTTAAAGATTTTGGCATTTCTGTGCTGTTGGGAGAGATTTCTGCTGTTGCTCCTCTGTGGAGGGGGCGATTCCATCCAGCGCGTGCAGTTGACGGCTTCCTCGGGGCAGCTCCACCTACGTCATCGAGGGCCCTTATTTAAAGATCTTGGCGTTTCTGTGCTGTTGGGAGAGATTTCTGCTGTTGCTCCTCTGTGGAGGGGGCGATTCCATCCAGCGCGTGCAGCTTGCCGGCTTCCTCGGGGCAGCTCCACCTACGTCATCGAGGGCCCTTATTTAAAGATCTTGGCGTTTCTGTGCTGTTGGGAGAGATTTCTGCTGTTGCTCCTCTGTGGAGGGCGCGATTCCATCCAGCGCGTGCAGCTTGCCGGCTTCCTCGGGGCAGCTCCACCTACGTCATCGAAGGCCCCCAGGCTTCCCTCCCCCTTCTGGATAAAGTTGTGGTACTCTCTTTTGGCATCAGCCTGGGCGTCAGTTGTGGGCGTATCCTAAGGGGCATATCGAAAGGGGCAGGACACGCCCCTTGGGAGCCCCTTGGGAGCAACTTAGGAGGTTGTGCCGCTGTGTATCATGCCAGGGGGCAAGAGGAAGAAAAAGACCCCTCCTGCAGAAAAGACTACGGGCCCTATGGACCGGCATGTGGTATCAACGCCGGTGACCGTTCCTTCAGGTACTGCTTCTTCTATCCCCGCCTTGGAGGGCGCTAGCCTTAGTTCGGTGGAGCGAACTCCACCTTTGCCTCCGGGTTTTCTGGAACTCTCAGAAGTGTCTTCTCTTCCTGTAGAGTCACTGGAGATTGGTGTATTACCTAAAGTTGTTAATTGGAAGGAGTCTGTTCCTTCGGTTAGTTCCCCTACTGGGGCTTCAATTTCCCTGATAGATATATGGCAAGTAGTTAAAAGAACTGAGTCTGTTTTAATGGAGACTGTTCCTTCAGTATGCCAATTTACCAGGATACATATTGTAAGTTCCAGTCAGTAGATACTCAAGTGAAAAATCTATCTTCCAATTATCTTCAACTTGATACTCAGGTTAAAGCATTGTTATCCTGGCAGTCAGATAGTGTTAAGGATAGTTTGGTTTATTCCCAGAAGCTTGAAAATTTGGAAAATATGCATAGATCAAAAAATCTTCGAGTGCTAAATTTCCCCTGTATATCTTTATTATCGCCTTCCATTCTTTTTAGAAAATATTTGAAAGATGTATTGCAAATTACTAATGCAGATACCCTATTATTGTTAAAATGTTATTACCTTCCCTCAAAGGTAGTTAAACCCAACAGCGATGACTTAGTTATCTCTGAAGAACCTGCGGTCTTTGATCTGACAGCTTTCTTAGAGGATACTCAAGACAATATTTCCACGAGGGCTACATTATTAGTTACCTTGTCCTCAGAGGAAGAGAAAATCTCCCTCTTAAAAGCTTATTTTCGAAAAAAAGATGTCTTATATTGTGGAGGGAAGATTTCAATGTTTCCTGATGTGTGCCGCACGACCCAGCTCCGTCGGAAGTCTTTTCTTGCTTACAGAGATCGAGTTGTCGCTGTTGGGGCTACCTTTTTTCTCCGCTACCCTTGCAAATGCATTATTACTATGGATCAAAATAAATTTGTTTTTTTGTTATCAACTGATCTGGATAGGTGGCTCTCGGATAAGGAAAAGCAAACACCGAGGGTTTCCTCTTCTTCTTCTTCCTTATCTGATGATTAATTGCCGTCGGAAGCAAAATTTAGGCTAGTTTAATGTTAGTCGGACACATAATTGTGTCTGATTTTGTTTCTCCTGCGAATTTTGTTTCTTCATTTGAATACTCCCCGTGATGTGGTCTGTTGTACCTTGGAATTGTTTTTGCTTCTAGTTGAATTTCTTTTGTTTTTTATTTTATTTCTTTTTTCTGATTTGTATTGTCAGAATGTTAAAAATTCTCAATAAAAATAAATTTAAAAAAAAAACAACATATATAAACTACCCTAAACAGGCGTAAAGAAAAAATATATATTAATAAAAACATAAACTATACACATTCAAACCTAAAAAGGGATCATAAAAATGTATGGTATGTATCCATGTGTGCAAACAAAACATTAAAATGTGATCAACTTCTAAGTAGACCTCAAATCTTGTATTTCATCAGGTAATTCCTACCTAGAGGAGGTTGAACTCAGTGGAATCAGAAAAAATGTCCCATCTATCTATATGGAACATTCTAAAAGGTTTTTAGAAAAAATAGTATACCTGTGAGGATGTGACACTTGTTCTTCGAGGTTAAAATTTCAGCATTTGCCAGCTCTAATAGTGACCCGAATAAAAAGAAGAAATAACACATCCTTCAAATAAACTAAAAAATGCAGAATCCCATAAGACGTTGAACTAGTGAAACTATAAACCTTATCATATAATTCTGTGTAACTCTCTTGTGATAGTAGAGAGTGTGCAGCCAGCATATGTCCTCTGAAATTTGAGTACTTGTTGGTGCTTATTGACACGTCATGAAATTTGTACGCAACCTTCATGCCGTCATGGGTAATTATTCATATGCAGGGTTAATACTTTTATAGTCATTTTAGAGTGCAATACATTTTATACATATGTGTTTGATTAATTTAATTTCTCGGGTAGTCAGCACAGCGTGTGTGAAAAAGGTTTTACTTTGACGTTCTCTGAGATTTGAATACGTACTGATGCTTACTGAGACGTCATGAGATTAGCATTTTTCGCGGGAATGACCCTTCGTTTAATGCGCATATGCCGGCGTTCTAACGATAGTATGCTGGCTGCACACTCTCTGCTATCACAAGATGTTACTGACATCGTATTGAAGTTGTGAGTTAAAATGTTTGATTTTATATTTTTGGCGTTTCACTTTACAATGACCGCGATTACTGCTGTATTAGGATATATTTCACCTGCTTTTCCATTGGGTAGGCATGAAAAGTACAGAGCAATTTTAATGAGCCACACTAAGGCAGTTTCACACAATAGAGGTCTTGCGGGTAACACTGAATTATATGATAAGGTTTATAGTTTCACTAGTTCAACGTCTTATGGGATTCTGCATTTTTTAGTTTATTTGAAGGATGTGTATTTCTTCTTTTTATTCGGGTCACTATTAGAGCTGGCAAATGCTGAAATTTTAACCTCGAAGAACAAGTGTCACATCCTCACAGGTATACTATTTTTTCTAAAAACCTTTTAGAATGTTCCATATAGATAGATGGGACATTTTTTCTGATTCCACTGAGTTTAACCTCCTTTAGGTAGGAATTACCTGATGAAATACAAGATTTGAGGTCTACTTAGAAGTTGATCACATTTTAATGTTTTGTTTGCACACATGGATACATACCATACATTTTTATGATAAATTTTATGATCCCTTTTTAGGTTTGAATGTGTATAGTTTATGTTTTTATTAATATATATTTTTTCTTTACGCTTGTTTAGGGTAGTTTATATATGTTGCTATGTTGTGTTTATATTGGCTGTGCTATTCATTTTAATAGTATGAATTCATTTAATTACTCACATATAATTATATTATGGTTTTATATATATGTGATTATTTATAGAGATGTTTGTTGATTGATAACCATTTTCATATTTATTAGCCTTCCTTTTTATCATTTTTATTATGTTTATTTTTATGTATTTATTTATGATCTTAATGTTGTATTTATGTTTTAGTTTAGCCTGCCCCTGAAGAAGGTAGCGAAACACGGCCTGTGTCGGGCCATAGGCTAAAGGTGACCAATAAAAGATTTTCCTTCCCATAAGAACATAAGAACATAAGACATGCCATACTGGGTCAGACCGAGGTCCATCAAGCCCAGTATCCTGTTTCCAACAGTGGCCAATCTAGGTCATACGTACCTAGCAATATCCCCAAAAGACACAGGTTCCACAATGCTTGTACTGGGTCAAGCATTGATATCCTGGGTCCCTTTTTAATAGTGGTTTATGGACCTTTCCTCCAGGAACTTGTCCAAACCTTTTTTAAACCCAGCTATACTAACAGCCCTTACTACATCCTCCGGTAACAGATTCCAGAGTTTGATTACACGTTGAGTGAAAAAATATTTTCTCTTATTTGTCTTAAATAGTTTACTCTGTAGCTTCATTACATGTCCCCTAGTCTTTCTATATTCTGATAGCGTAAACAATTGACCACGTTTATCCGTTCCACTCCATTCATTAATTTATAGACCTCTATCATATCTCCCCTCAGCCGTCTCTTTTCCAGGCTAAAGAGCCCTAACCTTTTTAGCCTCTCTTCATAGGAGTAGCCTTCCATCCCCTTCACCAATTTGGTGGCTCTTCTCTGTACTTTTTATAATAACGCTATGTCCTTTTTAAGATACGGTGACCAGAATTGCACACAATATTCAAGGTGCGGTCGTACCATGGAGCGATACAGAGGCATTATAATATCCTTTGTTTTATTCTCCATCCCTTTCCTTATGATACCTAGCATTCTATTTGCTTTCTTGGCCGCCGCTGCACACTGGGCGGAGGGTTTTAACATGTTATCCACGATGACTCCTAAATCCTTTTCCTGGGTGGTGGTTTCTAATGTAGAGCCTTGCATCGTGTAACAATAGTGTGGGTTGTTCTTTCCTAGGTGCATAACTTTGCATTTGTCCACATTAAATTTCATCTGCCATTTGGATGCCCAGTCTTCCAATTTATCCAGATCCTCCTGCAGTTTTCCACAATCCTCTTGGGTTTTAACAACTTTAAACAGTTTTGTGTCATCTGCAAATTTGATAACCTCACTAGTTATTCCCTTTTCCAGGTCATTTATGAATATGTCAAAAAGTAGCGGACCCAGTACAGATCCCTGGGGTACTGTCCCGTTTGCTGTCCACGTTTCCTTACTGGGTTTTACATAGCACGTGGACTTGTGCTTGTTTTGTTGGACTACCTACCAGAGGGGAAGCCATATTGGACCTAGTCTTTAGTGGAACATCAGATCTGGTGCAAGAGATAAGAGTGTTGGGGCCACTTGGCAATAGTAATCATATCATGATCGCATTTGACTTAATTAGAGGAGGAGGGATGGTAAGGAAATCCACAGTACTACCTTTTAACTTTCAAAAGGGAGACTATGATAAAATGAGGAAAATATTTAAGAAAAAACTAAAAGGAGCAGTTGCAAAGGTTAAAGACTTACATCAAGCTTGGGTGTTGTTGAAAAATACTATCTTGGAAGCCCAGACCAGATGTATTCCATGCTTTAAGAATAGTAGAAGGAAGTCCAAAAAACTGCCAGCATTGTTTAAAGATGAGGTCAGAGAGGCTGTTGTTGCCAAAAAAGCATATTTCAGGAAATGGAAAAAAGAGCCAAACGACAAAAACTGGAAACAACACAAGCACTGGCAAGTTAAATGCAAGGCATTGATAAGGCAGGCAAAGGGAGAATTTGAGAAGAAGCTTGCTGCGGAAGCAAAAACGCGTAATAAAGACTTTTTCAAGTACATTCGTAGCAAAAAACCTGTGAGAGAGTTAGTTGGTCCATTAGATGATAGAGGGGATAAAGGGGCACTAAGACGGGACAAGGCGATAGCGGAGAGACTAAATGAATTCTTTGCTTCAGTCTTTACTGAGGAAGATGTAGGGATGTTACCCATGACTGAAGTGGTATTTAAAGGTGCGGAAGAATTGAAGGAAATATCAATACATTGGGAAGATGTATTACAACTATTTGATAAACTAAAGAGTAGCAAATCACCTGGACCGGATGATATACATCCAAGGGTGTTGAAAGAACTGAAATATGAGATTTCAGAACTTCTATTAGTAACCTGTGAACTATCATTAAAATCATCTGTAATACCTGAAGATTGGAGGATGGCGAACATAACGCCAATTTTTAAAAAGGGTTCCAGGGGTGATCCAGAAAACTACAGACCAGTGTGCTTGACGTCAGTACTGGGAAAAATGGTAGAAACTATCATAAAGAACAAAATTGCTGAACATGTAGATAGTCATAGTTTAATGGGAGACAGCCAACATAGCTTTAGACAAGGAAGATATTGTCTTACTAATCTGTTATGTTTTTTGAAGGTGTGAATAAACAGGTAGACAAAGGTGAGTCGGTTGATATACTGTATTTGGACTTTCAGAAAGCCTTTGACAAGGTCCCTCATCGGAGACTTTTGGCAAAACTAAAGAGGGATAGGAGGCAGTGTACTATTGTGGATCAGGAACTGGTTAAAAGATAGAAAGCAGAGGGTAGGGCTAAATTGCCAATTTTCCCAATGGAGAAAGATGAATAGTGGTGTACCCCAGGGATCTGTGCTGGGTCCACTGCTTTTTGACATATTCATAAATGACCTGGAAAAGGGAATAACGAGTGAGGTTATCAAATTTGCAGATCACACAAAACTACTTAAGATATTAAAACCCATGAGGATTGTGGAAACTTTCAAGAGGATCTTGATAAATTGGAAGACTGGGCATCAAAATAGCAGATGAAATTTAATGTGGACAAGTGCAAAGTTATGCACCTAGGGAAGAACAACCCAAACTATGGTTACACGATGCAAGGTTCCACATTAGGAACCACCACCCAAGAAAAAGGTTTAGGCGTCATTGTGGATAACATCTTAAAACCCTCTGCCCAGTGTGCAGCGGCGGGCAAGAGAGCAAATAGAATGCTAGGTATCATAAGGAAAGGAATGGAAAATAAAACAAAGGATATTATAATGCCTCTATATCGTTCCATGGTGCGACCGCGCCTTGAATATTGTGTGCAATTCTGGTCGCCGTATCTTACAAAGGATATAGCGTTATTAGAAAAGGTTCAGAGAAGAGCCACCAAAATGGTAAATGGGATGGAAGGATACCCCTATGAAGAAAGGCTAAAAAGGTTAGGGTTCTTTAACCTGGAAAAGAAACGGCTGAGGGGAGATATGATAGAAGTCTATAAATTAATGAATGGAGTGGAACAGGTAAACGTAGATCGATTGTTTACATTAGCAGAATATAGAAAGACTAGGGGACATGCAATGAAACTACAGGGTAAACTATTTAAGACTAATAAGAGAAAATATTTTTTCACTCAACGTGTAATCAAACTCTGGAATTTGTTACCGGAGGATGTAGTAAAGGCTGTTAGTGTAGCTGGGTTTAAAAAAGGTTTGGACAAGTTCCTGGAGAAAAGGTCCATAACCCATTATTAAAAAGGGACCCAGGATATCAATGCTTGACCCAATCCAAGCATTGTGGAACCTGTGTCTTTTGGGGAAACTGCTAGGTACGTATGACCTTGATTGGCCACTGTTGGAAACAGGATACTGGGCTTGATGGACCTTGGTCTGACCCAGTGTGGCATATCTTATGTTCTTATTTATTTATTTATATTCTCTTATATACCGCACTATTCAGCATCAGCGCAGTTCACATAGAACAAAAATCTCAGTACAGTTAACTTGCATGAGTTTACAGATAACAAGGGAAGGAACTTGGATAACAAGGGAAACTATTTACAATCTATTTACAGTTGTAGTACTACTGAATAGGAACATGTTACTAGGAACAGGATCAATCGTTATAGAGAATCAGCCTAAGCATGTTATTGAGATATCATGGAGTTTGTTAATTGGGTGGGAACACTAATGTCAATGGGTGGTGATGACTCTATAAGGTGCTTGTTGAAGAGATGAAATTTGAGGGCTTTCCTGAATTGTGATAGGCTGTTGATAGCCCGGATGCCAGGGGGTAGTGCATTCCAGCACCTAGGGGCACAAAGGATAAAGGCTCTGTTGGCTGTAGAAGAAGAGCAGCTTGTAAGGGCCTTTGGGAGCTTTAGGGAGTTGATTGGCGAGAATCTTCTTGTTCTGTTTGGTGTAGTAGTGTGAATAAGGGCAGATAAGGATGCAGCGGAGAGTTTATTGAGAGCTTTGAACGTGAGAAGTAAAGTTTTGAAGAGAATTCTGGCCTGAATGGGTAGCCAATGTAATTGAATCAGCAGAGGAGTAACATGGTCAGTCCTGGCGGCTCCATATGTTCAAAAATTGGGGCTCGATCCACCGACTGACCGCAGCAAACTACTGCATGCCGCTCACAAATTGACATCATCCCCCCTCCCCAATTAACAAACATCAAACTTGCCCATTAATAAAGTACTCATTTATTTTTAAGCATAAGCTATATATCTCATAACATAGTCAACTTCATTTTTTGGCATTGACTCCTCCAGGCATTAAATCAGACTACAAATGGTGGTTGACACCAGCCAGGTGACCACGGCCGATGGTTTCACTGCAAAGCAGCTTTTTCACAACCAGTGGTTATAGATGCTGAAAAACAAAAGGGATAGCCATTAGCTCATGCCCATAAGATTTAAACAATACCCCCCTAACACATAACAAACCCACCTTATCAATACACATCCTTCCTATAGAAAATCCTGATTAAAACTGCCTTTCAAACCACAAACTTTCTCATACGTTCTCCAATGAAAATCCACCACCACCAAACATCCAATTTAACTCCTCCTTTCAAATGCCTATCACTACATCACACTCCAGTCCATATCTCAGCCTACTCATTCATGAACAGTACTAACCAATCACAACACAACACGCAAACACTCAACATCCTTGCATAACTACTCCAAGTAAACCCATAAATTAACCCTCTATAAGCCCCAGGAATCCTTCAAACAGATGAACCCATAGCTCACTACCAACCCTAACCCTTGATAACATGCGGGCGGATCCAATAATATCAGAGATCAGACTGACATGATCAACCTGATTTAAAAAAACTATCAAAAGGAACAAAGTTAAAGATAAAACTTGACTCAAAAAACAGTGCCATTCAGGGCCGGATTTACCTATACACCTTGTACGCCATGGCGTAGGGCCCACAGCTGGCAAGGGCCCACCCGGGGCCGGCCCACACACCGCAGGGCTTCAGAGGGAGCAGGGTAAGCTCTCGCGAGGCCCCGGCTCCCTCTGTACAGCCGCCAGCGTGAAGAGCCTTTTCCTTCACGCTGGCGGCTATATCTGTAAAGCCGCGATTGCTGGGAAAGGTTAAAGGCAATGCAAATGGGATGTGATGGTGGGGGCTAGGACTGGAAATAGGCTGTGATGGGGGGGGGGGGGCTAGGACTGGAAATGGCCTGTGATGTGAAGGCTAGCACTGGAAATGGGCTGATGAAGAGCTAGAATAGGACTGGAAATGGGCTGATGTGGGGCATGCGAGAATGGGACTAGAAGGGAGTGGATGCTGGGTGGGTCTAGAACTATAAGGGAACTGATTTTGGGGGAGGACTAGAATGGATGGGGAATGAGAATGGAGAGGGGAAAAATATTTTGTGTGGAAGAAAAGTCTATGATGGGCTGGGTATTGGGGAGTAAGAGGGGCTTGAAAATGGAAGGGTGAAATTTAAATGGATGATAAAGGAATAAGGAAAGAATTGGGGGAAAGAGCAAAAGGGAAACAATCAGTATGTTAAAGCAGAAATAGAGAGAGAATGGAAAACATCTAAAAGAGAAGAAAGGACAAATGGATAGCTCGCAGAAGACACGAAGAAACCAGAAGAAAGTGACTGGAGCAATTGCAACTGAAAAAATGCCCAAACAGAAGGTAGAAAAATACTTTTTATTTTGAATTTATTAACTGGAATATGTCTTTTTTAATGTATTTCTTGAATTCCGATGCTGATTTTGTCCCTATTGCCTCTTTATGTCAGGCAATTCTATACATCTATTGCCATTTCTGTTTTGGTAAGTTGATCTCGTTTTTATTTTTTCTGGGGGCCCACAATTTTTGTTGGCGTAGGGCCTCACTCAAGGTAAATCCGGCCCTGGTGCCATTCCACTGGACCATTTAAGCCATTGGGTTCTGTAGCGTGCCACCAAAAGATTAAGGTCTGTTCTCGCTGTAACAAATGTAGGGCCAGATCCCCACCACTCACTGACTTAATCTGGTCCACTATGCAACATTTAAGATCAGTAATTTCATGTCCAGCAGCAGTCCAATGCTGTTCCAAGGGTGCTGTCAAAACCTTCTGACCGATAAGTGCTCAATAATTCGGGTTTTGAACATACGTATGGTTTGGCCAATTTACAGTCTATTACAGGGGCAATGGACCATGTATACCACCACTGAGCTGGTACAAGAGATCACTTGGCGCAACCTATAAGGCCATCGAAATGATGGATATTCAATTTGGGCAATTTCCAAAGTGTGTGCATATACTACATATCTGCCACAAGTGTGGTGCCCAACCATCTGACTCCTCTGAGATGCTATGAGATATATCTTATGCTTAAAAAGAAATGAGCACTTTACTCTTGGGCATATTTGATGCTTGTAATTGGGAGCGATGATGACAGTTTGTGAGTGGCATGCAGTAATTTGCTGCTGTCAGTTCATGGATTGAGCCCCAATTATTGAACAAGTATTGACATACTGGAAACATATCGAGTGGGTTCAAATCAATTGTTATTCTATAAAATATGCACATACATCAGAACTCTGCCCCTGCACTACCTAAACTATGCCCCCAGGAACACCCACGCACAGATCACTTGAGAGTAGGTGCATTTTTCCTGTACTCCTGAGGGGGGGATTTTCAGTGGAGTGCTCCTGCCCTCCTCAATGGCCCTAACAAAGATGGCCGCAATCCCATGGTGCTGTCTCCTAGCGTGAGGCTCGAGGGCAGCACCTTGTGATGACGACCATTTTGGAAAGGCTACATGACAGGGCAGGAGCGGAAAGGATCGCTCCTGCCCTTTGATCCACTAGGCCACCAGGAGAGCCAAAGGTAGGCCTGTGGGGGGAGGGGTTTGAGGGGTGGGGGCTGTGGAGCACCCCCCCCCCCCTTTGCCAGCTGGCTAGTTGGGAGATTTTTTTAATGGGGATGTGGGAGTGGAAGTGGGAGGGAGGGGGCTGCAGGACCACTCTTCTACTAGTGGATTGGGGCAGTGGAGAGGGAGGGGTCTAAACCTGACTGGCTAGCTGGGATCGTGTTTAGCTCGGGAGGTGCACTGATCCCCCCTGGGCAGCTCTCGATAGGGATTAGGAACTGTCCAGGGGGATCAGCGCTTTTTAAAGTCATGTATTTCTTTCTTTATTTAACAGGTTTCATATACCGCCTTCTCCTTCCATCAGAGCGGTTCACATAACAAGTAAGTACATTACAAATAAGGAAAAAGGGATAAGGCATGCAGGATGCAAATACTAACACTACAAAGCATTGTTAATTATTGGTGTCCTAATAGATAGTCTCAAAGTGATTTCTGAATAGAAAAGTCTTTAGCTGCTTTTGAAGCTCCTTAATTTCTGTAACAGCTCTCAGGGCCTCCAGGAGACAGTTCCATAGGGCAGGTGCTGCAAGGGATACTGGTACTAAAGTCGAGAATGATGAGAAACTTCAGACTGTCAGCAGATAAGTTATGCTTAATTTTAAAGCTGTTTAGTATATTTTTGAAATGAATATGAGTTATGATAGGAAGCCAATGGAGCTGATTCAAAATAGGGGTGATATGATCATGCCAGGTGGAGCCTCATATGATACGAGCTGCAGTGTTTTCATCCTATTGAAGAGGCCTGATAGTTTGCAATACCGCGGCACCAACAATATTGTTTTGGGGGACATGGTAGCAATCAGAGCACAAAGCTACTGACAGCGACCATCCCTCCCCCATGGATTTATGGCGAAGACCCGCAGTACTTGCTTCAATACTTTTCCCACAAAACCTGCCGAGGCAGGTAATGCTGGGTTTCTGCAAGAAATCCAGTCCTCCACAGTATCTGCAGGGACTACTCTGGGTACGCCCCCTGCAAATGCCATGGGTGTTTTCTCCTTACCGTGCAGTTTTAGCAGCTAACGTGATAATTGCCAAATCCTAATGCGGTTTAGAAGACATACCCCTGGATGTCTCCTGTTGATGTTTTAGCCAGTTGAGGAGACTGTATGCGGGAATCGTTCTCAAAGCTAAATTAGCTTTGAAATATAAAAATCCTAAAGAAATCTTAATTACTTTCTTTTTCTAAAATAAGCTGTGCAGAAGTGAAAAGAATACGTTTTCAGTGAGCCTGGTACTGTTGGGAAAGCAAGAGCAAACACCGAGAAGGAAATGGTCACCTATCCCGCTCCTGGAGCGTCAGCCTTGCCGAGAAGCCATTGCCGTGGACCCAGCAGGAAACACAGAAGGCAAATGTTATCTGCCACACTGAGCTGAATTAGTTATTTCTCTTTTAGAGACTCAAGTGAACTAAGTCTTAGGGGCATATTTACTAAGCTGGGCTAAAGGCTAGCACATGCTATTTGTAACTAGGTGCCATGGGGCCTAGGTACAAATAGTGTGTGCTAACAATTAGCTCAGCTTAGCAGACATACCCCTGGATGTCACAGTAAAGTTTAGTCACAAGTGCACACTGAATTTTGTACTTAGGTTGTTATCCTGTGCAATTTAACAAACCGATGTTGTATTACTTTTTTATTTTCATCTTTGATCCACTAAAGGTTAATCTCTTTCATATACATATGACTGGAGTCTTATTGCCCCTGAGTAGGAAATGCATTCATGCTTATGTAAGGAGACCCCTGTTCTAGAGAGCTTTCCAAGGTTTACCCAAGCAAGCAGTAGCGTACCAAGGGCAGGCCGGTGCATGCGGCCCACCCCTGGGTGCCAACTGGGAAGGGCGTGTACCCTCACCGGGTCCAGGGAGACAGCACATCATACTTACAAGACAGCCAACTTGCCATGCTGCCTCGCGCTCCAGGGCCGGTCACTGTACTCTCCCAGCTGAAGTCTCGTGAATTGCAAGACTTTGGCCAGTGACAAGCCCTGGAGCACAAGGCACCACAGCAAGCCTGCTCTCTAGTAAGTTTTCCATGTTGCCTCCATGGTCCCAGGGGGGTGTACAGCATGGCGCAAAGAGCCATGCCATGCAGAGGGTGTCAGCAGCATGGTGGAGGTACCCACCCCAGGTGCCTAGAGGGCTGGGGACGCCATTGCAAATGAGCTTTGGATGTTTAGATCAGGCCCTTGAAAGGCAGGGAGAAGCGATACCAGTTACCAGATTTGGCTGCAGCCGGCGTGTGTTTTTGTAGGGGTAAGTCCTTTTGGGGTAAGCAGTTTTACTCCAAAAAAGTCACTCACATTTGAGAAGTAACTGTAACTTCACTTTACTGGGGACTCAATGGAGTCAAATTGTTTCAAATGATAGAGCTATCAACTTTCCGTAGCATATTTACATTGAGGTAGGTGCTTGACGTCCATTGAACAAACAGCAGATCACTTTTCTCTTTCAGCAGAAAGACACTTCTCCAGCCCTTTCACACCACTCAGTATCTATAGTGACTTCACTCATATTTCCTAGGTCCATTTGCACATATCTTACTGGTGTCTCACGGACTCCTGCTCTTCTCACTTTCCTTCTGGTTCTTTTGTTTGCCTGCAGCCTGAGTTGACATTGGAAACCCCACTGGCACCGGCGATGCCAGCAATTGGGCCAACTTGCTCAAAATGGATCCCCTAGGATGGCAGCCTTCCTGCTGTACCTGCAGCAGCACTTCACTGGGCATGAGAGCCAATTCTGATATCAGGACAGCTTCCCTGAAGGAGGCTTGAGCATCTAGCACATCCAACAACAACGTTTAAGGGCCCTTGTACTAAGGTTTGCTACGGTGTTGCATCTAACACGCCAAAAGCACCAAAACTATGGCATGTTAGGTGCAGCACTAACTGTTGGGGGTGTGGAAAGCATTTCTTAGCATGGATGTACTTACCTCCATTTACTGAGATGGCGTTAGGTGAACCCATGCTAATCGCACTGGGTTCACCACAGCCACTCTTTGCCCCTAACTCACCCACTCGCAACCCTAATGCGGTTGCATAGTTTGTGCGGGAATCATTCCCATGGTAGCTGGCAATGAGTGTCCTAGCATGCTTCTGTATGCACCAGAATCCACACTGCCAGATAGCACCCTTTAGTAAAAGGCTCCCTTAGTAATGAGAGGCCCTTCACTCCTTAAATCTGCCACCTACATAAGGTTCACAAGGGTGCTTGCTAAGGACATCCAAAAAGATCCCTACAAAAAGCACTAGAGGCTATGCCCCCAAACAGGTTGCCTCCCAGTCCCTCCTATGGGTCGGGCTCCTCTCAGTGCTCTCATGGGAAAGTACCAGTTATTATGATTAGGCTATATCCTGAGCACATCCAAACCCCTGACATGTCCAGCAAAATCTGACAGGGACAAAAGACTTAGTGATCCGCAGATCACACTTAAAATAAATTCAAGCTTAGTTTCAATAATGCAACAAAGATGCTTTTTTATTTTTTTGTTTGCAGTTTACTGTACCGTCTTTCAAGCATACCACAAAGCGATGTACAATAAAGGCTAAAGTCAATATAACATAAACATGTATAGAAAGGAAGTGTAATAGATAACATCATCAGGTACAAAATTTGCAGCCAGATTGAGAACCTGAGTACTGATTTTTCTTGTGCATCTTGTCCACTGGGGAAGGCAAGAATTTCTACTTACTTGAGAGCATAAAACACTGGTCTGCACACTCAAGCACCCTTTTAAAATTACCCCCTTAATGTGTTTCTTGACAAATGTGTAATATTTACTGTGATTGGGCGGACTGCTAAAAACGCTGGGAAATTGCACGTCGCAGCCTGCACCTCCAATCTCATCTGTCTTTCCCTCCAAAGCTTAGCAAAGCCATTGCTTTCTGCCGCTACTACTAATTCAACAAATGTTTATATGTCTCATAACAACTGTGACAGCTCAAGGACTTTGTAGCAATTTCCTTGGTTCCATTCTTCATCCCATAAGTGGCATGTTCTCCAATTTCTGTTACCTGTGAAGAAATGTGTACTTTAAAACTGAGCCTGCCTTCGTCTACCAGGCTGAATTAAGGTCAACTATCTGTGTAGCTGCCCACCATTAAACATACAGAGGAATAATTCAGAGTCTTCGGAATGGATTAATAGATCTGCTCTGTTGCAGAGATGTGATGATACTCGAGGCAAGACTTGGCAAGTTCTAGTTTTTCTTTCTTGCATCCCTAAAGTATTTGCAGTCCCGCTGCTTTTATTTTAAATCAGCACTAGGGTACCAAAATATTTTAATAAAGGGTGCAAAAAACAGGACTAAGCATCTGTTAGCATAACAGTTTAATTTTCATCAAAACTATTCAAATTCGTGTGCTTGAATAATCCACCCCCATAGGTGGCTGCTTGTGTGGCTCTAAAACCCTATGACAAGGGTTCTCATCCCAGTCCTCAGGACACACCTAGCAAGTCAGGTCTTCAGGATAACCACAATGAATATGCATGAAGGAGATTTGCATGCACTGCCTCCATAGTATGTGAATCTCTCTCATGTATATTCAATGTGGTTATCCTGAAAAAATGACTGACCAGGTGTGTCTCAAGGACTGGGTTGAGAACTTCTGTCATGATATCAAGAAGCTACCAAATAACTCCTTTTTTCAGGACAGGTCACTGCAGTCCTGGACGTACCCACTTGATCACTACATCCAGTCCTTGAGGCCTGCAATCCATTCAGATTTTCAGGATTTCTTCAATAAATATTCATGAGGCCTATTTGCATACAATGCGGAAATCAGACCTACAAGTCCCATGTGGGCAGTGGGGAAAACCAGGACTGGATCACCCTGTCCTGGAAAAAATCATTGCCATTTGGTCATATGATAGGTGCTCTCTGAGTGCTAGGAATGGCAGTCCCAGGACTGAGCTCAGTTTCTGATTAACAAATACCTTCCCTTGCCGAGCAATATGCTGCTAGAAGCATCTGTGGGCTCTCTGAAACCCGTTATTAGACGATTTTATGAAAACAAAGTGTTCGTCATCAAGGGGAGTAGAGCTGATGAGAGCTCCACGATCAGATATTGGCAGCACATCACTGCTGACTCTTTAAACAGTACTTTTAATAAAACTCTTCTGCTGTCTCGTCACCCAGGAAGGACACAATTCAGAGAAGGTCAGATGATTTAGAACATTAATATTTATAAGCCTTTCCTGTCTGCAGGCTCTGGCATTCGTTTTGGTGTCTTCTATGTTATATGCCAAGGGAGAAAGCTCAGGACATTTAATTCTCTCACATATATTAGCTCTCCGAAGATCTGAATAATCCAAAAGCTTCAGGATCAGTCTATTTGTTCTACCAATGTATTTTTACAGCCTGAGCTCTGCTTTCTGCAGTGGTTGAGCCTAAGACTGCATAAGAAAGAAATGTTGAAACTTCAGCATGCAAAGGAAAGTGCTAGAACAAAAAAAAAAGACCTTACCATGGATTAAATTGCATTAGATTTATTTTATGATTTTTGATGTGCCAAACCCCTGTGTACATTACATAAATGAGAACAAAGGAAATTAAACTAACCATGAAGCAGAAAATAATAATAAAAAATGGTAATAATACATTGAAAAGCTTATATTTGGAGCCCTGGGAGCTTTCATAAAGTTTTACAAATTTTGGACCAACTGGACTTCATTCTACAAACCCTACAAAAGACTACCCTACTTGGAACAGCTTACATCTTATGTCAATACCTGCATGATTTTAAGGTTTTTGGTTAGAACCCAAATCACGGGATTAAAACCAGTCCTGGACTGTGGGGGTGTTTATTAAAACACATTAGTTGCTACCACAGCAATAACACAGGATGATCACGCCATGGTAACAGCTAATGCGGGCCAAATGCCGACATCACAGCAATTTTCTGTGATGTTTGCATTTCACATGGCAGGGGCAGCCTTTGGCAGGAAGTGGACGGGATTAGGGCAGTGAGTGGGTGTCCCTGCAATGCACAATTACTGCAGATTAAAAGGTTTGTGCAGAATATTGCCATTTGATGCCTTTCTAAAGTGCACAGATTTGATGATGTCTCCCTACTCTTAATGGCCAACACCGACTTCCTGTATTCTACTGAAACAGGTTTAAACTTCTGGTCCTCACTTATAGGGACCTTTATAAAGGCACTCCTCTTTACCTCTCTGTGCCTTTAGACCTATATATTGTCCAGTTAGGGCTCTTTGCTATCAGACTGATAATCTTCTAATTTTGCCCTGTAGAGCAATTATTTATTTTAACTTTTGTGCTATGTAACAGCTGTGCGGTGACCCTGGATATCAAATGCCAGTGGCTGGATATGGCCCCAGATTGAATGCCCAGGGTTAAAGTTCAGTGGTAATGGCTATGCGTCGTCACAAATGAATATCAGGCCCAAGGATATTATAATGCCTCTGTATCGTTCCATGGTGCGACCACACCTTGAATATTGTGTGCAATTCTGGTCGCCATATCTTAAAAAAGATATAGCAGAATTAGAAAAGGTACAGAAAAGAGCCACCAAAATGGTAAAGGGGATGGAAGGATACCCCTAAGAAGAGAGGCTTAAAAGGTTAGGGCTCCTCAAAATGGAAAAGAGACAGCTGAGGGGAGATATGATAGAGGTCTATAAATTAATGAATGGAGGAGAACGGGTAAATGTAGATAAATTGTTTATTCCATCAAAAAGTAGAATGACTTTGAGACATACAATGAAGCTACAATACAACCTATTTAAGACTAATAAGAGAAAATAATTTTTTACTCAATGTGTAATCCAGCTCCACTAACAGCTTTTACTACACGGTTACAAATTCAAGAGTTTGATAACTCGCTGAGTGAAAAAAATATTTTTTCTTACTAGTAGTGCTATATAAATGTTTAATAATAGTAGCAGTAATCCTAAATGGGGCTGCATTGTAGCTTCATTGAGTGGCCCCTAGTCTTTCTACTATTTGGCCAATGTAAAACTAATTTTTAAAAAGGGTTCCAGGGGTGATCTGGGAAACTACAGACTGGTGAGCCTGACGTCAGTACCGGGAAAAAAAAGGTAGAAACCATTATAAAGAACAAAATTACTGAACATGTACTGTAGATGGTCATGGCTTAATGGGAGACAGCCAACATGGCTTCAGCCAAGGAAGGTCTTGTCTTACTAATCTGATATGTTTTTTTGAAGGTGTGAATAAACAGGTAGACAAAGGTGAGTCGGTTGATATAGTGTATCTGGATTTTCAGAAAGCTTTTGACAAGGTCCCTCATCAGAGACTCTTGGCAAAATTAAAATGTCATGGGATAGGAGGCAGTGTACTATTGTGGATCGGGAACTGGTTAAAAGATAGAAAGCAAAGGGTAGGGCTAAATGGCCAATTTTCCCAATGGAGAAAGGTGAATAGTGGTGTACCACAGGGATCTGTGCTGGGTCCGCTGCTTTTTGACATATTCATAAATGACCTGGAAATGGGAATAACAAGTGAGGTAATCAAATTTGCAGATGACACAAAAATTGTTCAAAGCTGTTAAAACCCATGAGGATTGTGAAAAATTGCAAGAGGACCTTGATAAATTGGAAGACTGGGATGTTCAAATGGCAGATGAAATTTAATGTGGACAAGTGTAAAGTTATGCACCTAGGAAAGAACAACCCAAACTATGGTTACACAATGCAAGGCTCCATAATAGGAACCAACAAGAAAAAGATTTAGACGTTATCGTGGATAACTATGCTTATATATTGCTTTTCAACATGTTGAAACCCTCCGCCCAGAGTGCAGCGGCAGCCAAGAAAGCAAATAGAATGCTAGGAATCATAAGAAAAGGAATGCAGAATAAAACAAAGGATATTATAATGCCTCTCTATCATTCCATGGCACAACCACACCTTAAATATTGTGTGCAATTCTGGTCGCCGTATCTTAAAAAGGATATAGCGTTATTAGAAATGGTACAGAGAAGAACCTCTAAAATGGTAAAGGGGATGGAAGGATACTCCTATGAAGAGAGGCTAAAAAGCTTAGGGCTCTTCAGCCTGGAAAAGATATGGCTGAGGGGAGATATGATAAGAGGTCTATAAATTAATGAATGGAGTGGAAGAGGTAAACGTAGATTGATTGTTTACACCATCAAAATATAGAAAGACTAGGGGACATGCAATGAAGCTACAGTGAAACCTATTTAAGACTAATTAGAGAAAATATTTTTTCACTCAATGTGTAATCAAACTCTGAAATTCATTACCAGAGGATGTAGTAAAAGCTGGGTTTAAAAAAGGTTTGGACAAGTTCCTGGAGGAAAGTTCCATAAACCATTATTAAAGGGGACCCAGGAAATCCACTGCTTGCCCCAATACAAGCATTGTGGAACCTGTGTCCTTTGGGGAAATGGCTAGGTACTTGTGACCTAGATTGGCCACTGTTGGAAACAGGATACTGGGCATGATGGACCTCGGTCTGACCCAGTACGGCATATCTTATGTTCTTATCTTGAAGGAGTAAACAACCAATCTACATTTATCTGTTCCACTCCATTCGTGCTGTGAGGGCTTGTGTGCATCAGTGATGCTGAGAGCTAAGCTATCAGCATTACTGATGCACACAAGCTTAACTGCTGGCAGGGTCTCCCAAGATGGACAGGTCTCAGCTGAGGTGGCAGACTAAGACAAACCATCCATCTGGGCAGCAGCAGAATGGGACGGTGTTGGCTGCGGAGGATCACATTTCTGTGACAACGGCAATAACACTAGCATTACCTATGCAGAAGAAAGGACTGGCAATCTACTTCCTATCTTGCCACGAAAACCCATTGGATAGCAACAACAAAACTAATTATAGTATACTGCTGGAAGATACTCCCAGGTCGGAAGGCACTCTACTGGCCACTGGGGATGAGCTGATGACTTTTCAGAGTAAAGCCAACATTTATGATGTGGTTGGATCAAAGCCCTCAAGACATCTGAATGCTGATGTAGCTGCGCATGAATCAGAGTCAGAAGCTGCAAAAATGTCTTACATATTGGGACATGGAACGTACAAAGCATGAACCAAGAGAAGTTGGAGGTGGTCAAGAATGAAATGGAACGTGTACAACTCGATCTGCTGGGTGTCAGTGGACTGAAATGGATTGGTATTGGTACTGGCTTCTTCACTCACATAGACTATCCTTAGGCCTGGCTTCGCAATATGTAGTTCTCACATCCCTCCCCTACTTTCCCTGCCTCGATCCCTCCCTCCCCTTCCTCTACCCCCCTCTTTTTTCTCCCCTTCAAGCCTCGAACCTTTATCCCCATTATGTTGACATATTTGCTTGCTTCTATTTACCTGTTCATGTTATTTAGATTTAGATCTGTTTTGTTATTATGCCTTCTCTATGTAAAGTTGCTTGACTTTTCACGTTTCTTGTAAACCATGCTGATACCAAATAGTGCAGTATATAAAAGCTAATAAATAAATAAATAAATAAATAAACTTTGCATCTGATGATTACATGATCTACTATGCTGGAAAAGAAAAACAAAGAAGAAATGTTATTGCATTTATAATTAAGAAGAAACTTGCAAGAACTGTAATGAGATACAATGCAATCTATTTGCCCATCAAGCACAACTACTATTCAGGTATATGCCCCTAATGTGGAACCTTGCATCGTGTAACCATAGTTTGGGTTGTTCTTCCCTAAGTGCATAACTTTGCACTTGTCCACATTAAATTTCATCTGCCATTTAGATGTCCAGTCTTCCAATTTATCAAGATTCTCTTGCAATTTTTCACAATCCTCTTGTGTTTTAATAAGTTTTAATAATTTTGTGTCATCTGCAAATTTCATCACCTCACTCATTATTTCTATTTCTAGGTCATTTATGAAAATATTAAAAAGCAGCAGGCCTAGCACAGATCCCTGGGGTATTTCACTATTCGCCTTTCTTTGTTGAGAAAATTGGCCTTTCAGCTCTACTGTTTGCTTTCTATCTTTTAACCAGTTCATGATCTACAATAGTACACTACCTCCTATCCCATGACTTTTTAATTTCGCCAAGAGTCCATGAGGGACCTTGTCAAAGGCTTTCTGAAAATCCAGAAACACTATATCGCCTGACTTACATTTGTCTACCTGTTTATTTACACTTTCAAAAAAATATAACTGATTAGTAAGACAAGACTTTCCTTTCCTAAATCTATGATGGCTTTCTCCCATTAAACCGTGACTATCTACATGTTCAATAATTTTATATTTTCTAATGGTTTCTACCATTTTGCCTGGAACTGAAGTCAGGCTGACCAGTTTGTAGTTTCCCAGATCACACCTGGAACCCTTTTTAAAAATTGGCATTATATTGGCCATTCTCCAATCTTAAATTCTTTTGATACATCACCTTTAAATATCATTTCAGGCATGGGTAATTTCCCTGCATCTTCTTCAGTAAAGATTGAAGCAAAGAATTTATTCAGTCTCTCTGCTATGGCCTTTTCCTCCCTTAATGTCCTTTTACCCCTCTATCATCCAATGTCCAACTGACTCTGTCACATGTTTTTTGCTATGAATGTACTTGAAAAAGTTTTAATTATGTGTTTTTGCTTCTGCGGCAACTATTTTTAAAATTCTCTTCTTGCCTGCCTTATCAGTGCCTTGCATCTAACTTGCCAGTACTTACATTGTTTCACGTTTTCATCATTTGATTCCTTTTTCTATTTTCCGAAAGATGATTTTATTTGGCTACAACAGCCTCTCTGACCTCACCTTTGAACCATGCCGGCTGTTTTTTTTGGCCTTCCTTCCACTTTTCTTATGAGCCCCTGACCTTCTGGCCTGAAGTGCCTTGCCCCAACCACTAGGCCACTCCTCCACTCTGCTCCTCCAGTCCACTCCACTCCACCCTTGTCACCATAAAAAGACAATTGCCACACATCTGTGTATTCCGCCTTGAGATGACAAGATTTCAGAAGGTTTGCTCCCTCAAAAAAAACCCTGAAGAAGGCGTGTGGCCAAAATGCGTAGGGGTCAATTAAAGGGTTTTTAAAACCTGAATCTAATATCCGCCAGTCTTTTTACCCGCTTGCTTTGTCCTGCTCTGTACTTAAGGGCATCAGAATTATTTTTATCTTTACTGGAACCTCTCTATCAGGATGCCCTAACTTCCCTCTTTTGCTAGTATCCTTCAAGGATACATGCTTCTGAACCATACACTCTTGTCAGCTTTCCCCTATTATCTATTTTAAAAGCTAATGCCAGCAGCCTGGTTCCACCACGATTAAGGTAGAGCCCATCCTTTCGGAAGAGCCCCTCCCTTCCCCAGAATGTTGCCCATTTCCTAAAAAATCCCAAACCCTCTTCCTTGCACCATTGTCTCATCCACTCATTGTGACTCTGTAGCTCTGCCTGCCTTTTGGGCAGAGCTGTACCTAGGGTTGGGCGAGCAGTGCAGCCGCACAGGGTGCAAACACTGAAAGGGGCACTGATATCATCACTGGGCTTCCAGGAAGCTCAAAAACAGTGAGTTACTGAATGTGGCTGGGTGGAGCAGGGCATCAGATTTGTTAGTTGCATAGGGCACATTTCTAGCTTGGTACAGTCCTGCTTTTGGGTACTGGGCATGGAATGGGAAGCATTTCAGAGAATGCTACCCTAGGTTCTGGATTTCAACTTCCTACCTAAAAACCCTAAATTTGGCCTCCAGAATCTTCCTCCCACATTTTCCTATGTCATTGGTGCCAACATGTACCAAGATAGCAGGATCCTCCCCAGCACTATCTACAACTTTGCCTAGGTGGCGCGTGAAGTCCGCTACCTTTGCACCAGGTAGGCATGCTACCAGGCGATCTTCACATCCACCAGCCAACCAGTTGTCTACATGCCTAATGAGTGATTTACCGATTATAACATCCATCCTAACCCTTCCCTCATGGACACGTGTCCCTGAAGAAACCTCCTCGGTGTGAGAGGGATTTATAGGACCTGTCCTCCAGGTGATGTAAAACCCTCTCGCACCGTGGAGGTTTCTCCAAGGATATGTGTCCATGAGGGTTAGGACGACTGTTATAGTAGGCGATTCAGTCATTAGTCTGCCTGCATAAGGATGGAAATTACCTTGATTAAGGCTAAATATCACCGCTATCTGGATAGCTGCAGTACCCCCTCACTCCACCCAACTGCCCCAGCATTCTATGGATAGTGCCGGCCCCCGTCAAAAGTCTCCCCTTATGAACAGACATGGTGGAACTTACATGGGTTCCACGTGCAATGGCCCTCGTTGAACTGGTGGCAGTAACGCCTCCCAGGAATCTGGCTGATGCTGAGGGGCTGTAAAGTGTATACCTGAAAAAGCTGAAGCATGTCATCCATGCCCAGGGATCTGTTGGGTGCCATCTCATCTAGCCACATGTCCAGGACTCTGTGCCACGACATAATCGTGGGATCCTCAGCCATACTCCCCCTGAATCTGATATCATAGTTCAGCCAGGCCCAGCCACCAAAGCGCATATGTGCGTGGATTATTATGTTGAGATAGCGGATCATGTAAGGGCTAAGCTCGGGCTCACGCTCTATCATTACGTTCATAAAAATATGAAAAGCAGAAACCCAGTTACTGATGGACTTAAATATCTTAGGTTTCTTTTTCTTCTCCCCAGACTTCTCATTCTCTTTCTCCTTACTTTCACCATCCTGGTCTCTTATTAGCAAAGAGAAGATGTCTATGAAGTCCAGACTCCAAATTTTTTTTTTTTAACTTTCGGGATACAGAACTAGCCAATGTAGAAACACCACATCTCACATCACCACTGGAAGCCTCCAGTGCAGGGGCCGCTGACAGTGTCGCCAGGGGGAGGGCTGCCCCCACCCCTATGGCGGCGACTGAGACACCACTCCCTCCAACCCTGCCAGACCACACCATGGTCGCCAAGGGTCTATGGCATGTCTTATGCTTCTTGAAGTTCTTTAATGTATCTTGGATTACCCCTGCCAGTGTTAGCTCCCCATCGCTGTCCAATGCTGAGCTATTAGACAAGGATATCAGCTCCCATGCCCCTAAACCCTTTCTGGACTCACCTTGTGCACAGACTGTGGCTGAGCTGGGTCCTGTGTCTGACTGTGTGACCGTTGTCCCTCTTCTCTTGCTGGTGCGGAAGCCTCGAAGCGCTCTCTGACAGCCCCTGGGCCGTGCTAACCAACCTGCTCCCACAGCACCCGTATGAGTTCCTCCATCTCCTTGCCAATATTTGTCACTTCTTGCTCTTGCTGTGCTGGCACCAGCTGCTTACTGCAATGTGCAGGTGTCACAACCGTGGCGCTATTCGCCCTCCTCTTCATAGCCGCGGCCATTGTGGGTATCCTAGCTGCAGCTGTAGACGACGCCCTGGCATTTGCCCTGCCTCTGCCTCCTGAAGGCGGTTGCTTTCCTTGCATCCTGGACCTGGCTCCGCTACCCTTCCTTGGGATATCTGCAGTGGGGAGACCGCTAATAGGAGGAATAGAAGACTAGCGGAAAATTTGTGACCCCTTCCGCTGACCCCGAGTCCTAGGGCATCCCTCCCAACTGCCCATTACAACATTTCCAACCCCCCACCCCCCTTCTCACCACTGTTTTAGCTCTGTTTGCCACCAATGACTGATTTCCTCAGATGACCCCATTTTATTTTATTATATTTTATTTCTTTATTTTTCATTCTCTCTCCCCCCCTTTTTTTTTTGTACTGTCTCCACAAATTATGGACTCATTCCCCCAGATATAAATGTCCCCAAACAAAAGAATGCCACTGCTGTAGTCAAACCAATATATATTAAAACTAACCATCTTTTTTTTTATACCCTGATCTTTAGTAGGCAGCTGCTCTAACCACTGGGCAGCTCCCCCACTCCTAACATTGAGGCGCAATAGTGTTAACTGGCCACTAGATGGCAGCATTGCCGCATATACTGCCCAGCTCAATGTGACCCACCACTCTGCCTTTGTCTTTTTTTCTTTTTAATTAAGAAAATGATTGAATTCTTTCCTTCGGTCTTTACTGAGGAAGATGTAGGGATGTTACCCATGACTGAAGTGGTATTTAAAGGTGCGGAAGAATTGAAGGAAATATCAATACATCGGGAAGATGTATTACAACTATTAGATAAACTGAAGAGTAGCTAATCACCTGGGCCAGATGGTATACATCCAAGGGTGTTGAAAGAACTGAAATATGATATTGCAGACCTGCTATTAGTAATCTGTGAACTATCATTAAAATCATCTCTAATACCTGAAGATTGGAGGATCGCCAATGTAACACCAATTTTTAAAAAGGGTTCCAGGGGTGATCCAGGAAACTACAGACCGGTGAGCCTCACGTCAGTACCGGGAAAAATGCTAGAAACCATCATAAAGAATAAAATTACTCAGCATGTAGATAGTCATGGCCTAATGGGAGACAGCCAACATGGCTTTAGACAAGGAAGAACTTGTCTTACTAATCTGTTATGTTTTTTTGAAAGTGTGAATAAACAGGTGGACAAAGGTGAGTCGGTTGATAAAGTGTATCTGGACTTTCAGAAAGCCTTTGACAAGGTCCTTCATCAGAGACTTTTGGAAAAACTAAAGAGTCATGGGATAGGAGGCAGTGTACTACTGTGGGTCAAGAACTGGCTAAAAGATAGAAAGCAGAGGGTTGGGCTAAATGGCCAATTTTTCCAATGGAGAAAGGTGAATAGTGGTGTACCCCAGGGATCTGTGCTGGGTCCGCTGCTTTTTGATATATTCATAAATGACCTGGAAAGTGGAATAACGAGTGAGGTTATCAAATTTGCAGATGACACAAAACTATTTAAAGTTGTTAAAACCCAAGAGGATTGTGGAAAATTGCAAGAGGATCTTGATAAATTGGAAGACTGGCCATCAAAATGGCAGATGAAATTTAATGTGGACAAGTGCAAAGTTATGCACCTAGGGAAGAACAACCCAAACTATGGTTACACGATGCAAGGTTCCACATTAGGAACCACCACCCAGGAAAAAGATTTAAGCGTCATTGTGGATAACATGTTAAAACCCTCAGCCCAGTGTGCAGCAGCAGCCAAGAGAGCAAATAGAATGCTAGGTAACATAAGGAAAGGAATGGAAAATAAAACAAAAGATATTATAATGCCTCTATATCGTTCCATGGTGAGACCGCACCTTGAATATTGTGTGGAATTCCGGTCGCCGTATCTTAAAAAGGATATAGCGTTATTAGAAACGGTACAGAGAAGAGCCACCAAAATGGTAAAGGGAATGGAAGGATACTCCTATGAAGAAAGGCTAAAAAGGTTAGGGCTCTTTAACCTGGAAAAGAGACGGCTGAGGGGAGATATGATAGAAGTCTATAAATTAATGAACGGAGTGGAACAGGTAAACGTAGATCGATTGTTTACGTTATCAGAATATAGAAAGACTAGGGGACATGCAATGAAGCTACAGGGTAAACTATTTAAGACTAATAAAAGAAAATATTTTTTCACTCAACGTGTAATCAAACTCTTGAATTTGTTACCGGAGGATGTAGTAAAGGCTGTTAGTGTAGCTAGGTTTAAAAAAGGTTTGGACAAGTTCCTGGAGGAAAGGTCCATAAACCATTATTAAGAAGGGACCCAGGATATCAATGCTTGACCCAGTACAAGCATTGTGGAACCTGTGTCTTTTGGGGAAACTGCTAGGTACGTATGACCTAGATTGGCCACTGTTGGAAACAGGATACTGGGCTTGATGGACCTTGGTCTGACCCAGTATGGCATATCTTATGTTCTTGTGTAAGAAAACTCACACAATAGGAGCTGCTATGCTTCCCTTGCTACACACCCACAATGATCCTCCCCCTTCCCTTCGTACCGGCCCACGACCTGTAGGAAGCCCATGCAGCCAATCTGCCCTTCCTATGGGGGTCATTCTGTCCCGCAAATAGCGGGAATGGATGTCCCTGCCATTCACCCCTTTGCCGGCCCTGTCAAAAGCCTCCCCTTATGAACAACGTGTTTGTACAGGGAGGCTTAGACAGGGGCGGTAGGGGGCGTTCCAGAGGCAGAGCAAGGGTGAGACATGGGCGGTCCATGACCCCAGACATACAGGGCCAATTCTGAGGTGGCCCTGTACGTCTGGGGCCATGAACATAGATGGGGGACTTATTCCATCACAGAGGTGGAATAAGTCCCCCTGGTCATCGTGGGATCCTGTTGCTGGGCCCGGATAGTATGGTAGAGGGGTGCAGGAAGTTCCCCACAGTTGGACCTTGGCCATGGGAGGCAAAATCAAGGGTCCAGCTGCGAGGAAAGAAGTGCATCGGCAGCAGCCAGCATTTGCAGCTCCGGTGTCATGGCGACAGGACGCCATGGCACTGTGGCTCCATTCAGGAGCCTGACTGAAGTAGCCAGGCAAATGGCTGTGCATGAAGGGATCAGAATTGTGTCTACCTCTGGGCATCCCGATTCCTATCGGCCGCACAGGGGTCTGGATGCCCACATTGGAATGTGCTTCCACGCGTTTTTGCAGCATGTTGTGACCCGCCAAGTGATTTCCTTGCAACCTGCCAGCAGCCATGTGACATCGAGGGACTATGAGCCGGCTGATGTGATTCGTGAAGAGCCGTGGCCTCCACGTGACTGTTGAGTCCCCTTGGCTGCAGGAGGCGATGGGGGGCTGATTCCTGCCTTTCTAATGCCTCCTCTGGTGGAGCTGCAGTGAAGTCAGGCCTTACTTTCCTGCCACCCCCCAATGTCTCTCGTGAGCAGAAGCAACTGCCCCCCCCCCCCCACTCCTCCCGCCAGGCCTAGGAGAGGCCGCTTAAGACCGGGAGCACTTCTATTTAATTATTATTTCATTCTTCATTTTTTCTTTTTTGTATATCGCTGCCTAACCTCGAAGGGAGAGAACCTAACCTGTGCCGTCTGATGATCGCTGGCCCTGTCCTCCGCTGAACTACCGGCGAAGTCTGGATCTATTGAGACCTTTAGCCGGTAAGCCGTATCACGCTGGGGATAGATGAAGATGCGCCATCTGGAGGCCGTTCCATTCGGAGGCGCAAGAGAGCAGCCTGCAGTCCATAGGCCCCTAAAATAGTCAACCTGGACCTGCCCTCCTGCCTCTCCGCCCCCACCGCCTTAACGCTTGCCTGTCGCCCTGTCCCGTTGTGTCCGGCAGCTGCTATTCCAGCCGGCCGGGTCTTTAGCTCTTTTGGAGATCACCTCTCTTCCCAGGCCCCAACTGTGTTAGCCACTGGTCTCTCCATTTTCATTCCTAGATCCACTGGTCCAGACTAGCATCATGAATTCTCATCTACTTGGAAATCCCCCCTCAATCCTGTCTAAAATTGCTCAAGGGAGTCCCTGTACTCTTTATCCCTTTACCTCTGTGGTACCACCTTCCCAAGTTCTGCAGCTCATTTCCATGATCAGAGCCCAGTCTGCTTCTTGGAAGGCAGGATTCAGGATGCCAACATCCTTCCCCAGACAAACAGACATTCTCAACCCCTTATGTATAATTTCTTTTCAACATCTGTTGGACTGGAAAGAATAAAAAGGATCTCATCTGATCTATACCTATTTAAGGATCCCAAAAACTGTTTTTTCTGTTTGTCTCTTCTCATACAGCAAGTATTGGCTGTAAGTACCAACCAATTATCCATGCTGCTTATCTTATCAGGGTGCTAACTAACTGTAACAGTATTGGATATAGTGAGTTCAGAAAACCATTTCAAGTCTGAGGACACTATAACCCACCATTGTGTATAATTAGCATATGATTCACTTACAGTAAGACATCGCTGAAGTCCACAATAGGGCAAGAAGAAGAAGGGGCAAAGCATCTCTCCTGATGTCTGAACACTATCCATAAGCAACCAAATTTCAGAAGAAACTGAAGACTACGCTTTTTACTGGAATTTACACTTAATCACTGTTTATTCTGTATTCTGTTGTAAGTTTATTGCTTGTCACCGTGATTCGCTTTGATGCAGCTTGTCAAATACAATCAAATCAGATCAAATCAATACCTGGAGTCATTTCAGCTGGTGAATTATTCACAGTAGTGATTTAAGCTTCGAATTACTTGTATTACTCATGATTTAAAATTGGCCTTGTTCCTGTTAATTATGCATAATAATTTCTGGCAGATTCTAATTTGCTGCAAGAAAGACACAGTAGACAAAGCAAAGCCCTCATCCCTGAAGACCCCATTTTGATCTCCTTATTTAGCTCTCACTGTGACCTCAGGCATGCCACTTAAGGTCCCATTGTTCAAACAGAGAAACAGAAAAAAACAAAAGACCATACGGCCTATCCAGTCTGCCTATCCATAAGAACTATTAAGTTATACAATCCCTTTCTCCTCCACATTATTCCCAAATCTATCCCCTTTCACCTAAATCTTATGACACCTGATTCTAGAGCTTCCTTTCAACTGGAAGAGGGCCATCTCCTGTGCATTTATTCCACAGAAGTATTTAAATGTCTCTGTCATATCTCTTCTCTCCTGCCTTTTCTCCAAAGTATTTATTTATTTATTTATTTATTTATTTAATTCACATTTATATACCGCATCTTCCAAAGTTCAGTTGCGGTTTACAGGTAACAATAATTAACAAATCAAGTTTGTTTTACATGGAACAATGGAATATAACAGAACTTATTTACAAGGAACATCATATGAAATATAGAATAATGTGGTATAATACCGAACAGTGTGAAAAACTATATACAAGTTATATTTGATTTTTTATATATGGATTACTTGGGGGGTGGTCAAAGGATCATCATTGGAGAGTGCTAACTGTGTAGGTTAAAGGTTTATTGCATGGAGTAACCGATTGTCTGTTTAACCTTTGTCTAGTGTAGATGATGAGTTATCTATGTTATAATGCTTGGTGAACAAGTAGGTTTTCAGTTTCTTGCGGAGTTCTGTGATCTCTGTTAGCTTTCGTAGCTCCTCTGGAAGGGAATTCCAGATAGTAGGGGCTATGTGCGAAAATGCTCTATTGTTTGTTGATTTGTGAGCTTTTGTAAAATCTTTCGGGATTTTTAATCTGTTTAGTTGTCCTTTTCTGTGTGTAGGCTTAGATGGTTCTTTATGTATTAAGTTACATAACATGGATGGGGCCAGATCATATAAGGTTTTGAATGTTGTTATTATTATTTTGTAAATTATTCTACTTTGAATTGGTAACCAATGAAGGGAGACTAGTATTGGTGATATGTGTTGAAGGGAGTTGATTTTCAATGTGATTCTGGCTGCAGCATTTTGTGCGAATTGCAATCGTTTAATACTTTGTTTTGTTAAGCCTATTAGGATTAGATTGGCAAAGTCAAAATGTGGGGTTATTGTGGCCTGTATTATGTTGATAAAGTCCTGTGTGAAAACTAGTGGACGAATTTGTTTGAGAGTTTTAAGCTTGAAATAGATTTTCTTTATGGTATTGCTGATGTGTGTTTCCATTGTAAGGTGTGTATCTAGTATAACACCTAGATATCTTATTTCCTTTTTTATTTTGATTTCTTGGTTTTGAAGTCTTATGTGTGATGGAGGGTTATAGGTTCTGTTCTTGGTTACAATTAGAACTTCGGTTTTAGCATGATTGATGTGAAGGTTTTGTGCTTTTAGCCAAGTTGTGACTTCATTATAGCAGTCCGATAAGAGTTGAAGCGGTAGGTTGGGAATTGTAAATGGAATATACAGCATAATATCATCTGCGTAGAGATGATATCGTACTCCGAAACTTTTGAATATGTTGCAGACTGGTTTTATGTAAATATTGAAAAGTAGAGCTGACAGCGCTGAACCTTGTGGTAATCCAATTTCTTGCTTGTAGGTGGTGGAGTTTTGATTTCCAATTCTTACATTTTGTGTTCTATCAGTTAGGTAGGATGAGAACCATTTGTGTACTGTAGAGTTTAGTCCTATTTGTTTTAAGTTATTAAGCATTATTGTGTGGTGTACGCTATCGAACGCAGCTGATATGTCGATGAACAGTAAAATAAATGCCTGTTTAGGATTGTCCATCTCTCTTAGGAGCGCATCTATTAAAACTGTGAGGAGTGTTTCCACTCCATGGCGGGGCCGAAAGCCATATTGTTGCTCATCGAGAGGGTAGGATGAATCTAGAAAATCTTGTGTTTGTAATTGAACTACTTTTTCAATTATTTTGGCCAAAAATGGTATGCTTGATATGGGTCTATATGACGTAGGGGATGTTTTATCCAGTTTGCTGTTTTTGAGGATTGGTCGAATTTGTGCGTGTTTAAGAGATGGTGGGAGGTAGCCTTGGGTAAGTGAGAGGTTTACTATTGAGAGAATGTAGGGTAATAAAATTGGTAGTGTGTTTTTTATCCATGTTACAGGACATGGATCTAGATAAGACGTTGTGGTGTTGAGGCTGGTGATGATGTTTTTTAGTGTCTCTTTAGTTATGGGATGGAACTCTGACCATTCATCTATATGCTGGTGTGACGAGATGATAGTTTTTATATGCATTGATGGCAATTTTGCTTTGTTTTGATAATGGTGGGCTAAAGTATGAACTGAGATGTCAGTGATTTCACTGTCAGAAGTTTGGGGGTTGGTTAGATTTCTGACAATGGAGAATAACTCTCTTGGTCTGTTATATGATTTTGAGAGTATTTTGGTGTAATATTCTTTTTTTGTGTTGTCCAAGGTTTCTTTGTATTTAGTGAGTAGATTATTGTATATTTCTTTGTGTATCGTCAATTTGGATTTACGCCAGTTATGTTCTAGTTTTCTAAGGTTCCTTTTCATCTGTTTTAAAGTAGTATTGAACCATGGTTTGGCGTTGGTGTTAGAGTGGTTGATCTTATTGTGTATTTGATTAATTTTGGCGGCGTTGTAGATGATGTCATGCCAGTTTTTGACAGTGTCATCTAAATTCGTCTCCGTTGTAACAAGGTGGGGTATTGTTAAGTCAATAAATTCTTCATTGTTAAACTTTTTAAATCTTGTGGTTGGGACATTTCTGATGCAATTGTTAGTATTAGTGGATGGATATGTAAGGTTTAGTTTAATAATGTGGTGATCTGACCAGGGTATCTGAGTGCATTCAACTGAATTTGGGTTGATTAGTTTGAAGAGTGAGTTAGGGAGAAAGACAAGATCAAGAGTTCCACCTTTGATGTGTGTAGATGTGTTTATTATTTGATGATATTCCATGTCAGAGATAGTATCTAAGAATAGTTTAGATTCCAATGTTGGTAGCGAGGGAAGGTTGAAATCTCCTAGCAACATTATAGGGTGTTGTTCAGTTGAGGAGCTGAGGAGTTCAATGAGAGAGTCGATGCAGTCCGGTTTTTTGGTTTGGGGGCCTATATACCAAGCAGAGTTTCATGAGTCCAATATTTATTAATAGTGTGTCTATGTTGTCAGAAATATTGGATTGGATTGCTTTGGCGCATAGTACCTTTTTTGTCATCATTAATACACCTCCGCCTTTTCTATTAGTTCTATGTTTATAGAAGGTGTCATAGTCTTCTGTATTAAGTTGGTTTATGTAGACTGAATCGGTATCTGAGAGCCAGGTTTCTGTAATGCATAATATGTCTGGTTTTAAGTCAGATATTAAATCATTAAATATAGGTAGTTTGTTTTTCATCGACCGTGCGTTGATAAGAATGCATGAGAGGAAGGTGTATTATTTAAGTGTGTTCCCTTGGGTGTTTGAATTGGATTTATTTGTTTTATGTGAATTAGTCTATGTAAATTTGATCTGGGATGGTTATTTTGATAAATGTGTCCAATATGGTAGTTGTTTCGCATGTGTGTGTGAATAATGGGAATTGTTTTGTGGTTTATGCTGTTTAGGCTTAGGGTTAGGTCAATGGTTAGTATTGCTAAGACTAAGCCAATATAGAATATTTTCCTTCTTTTGATGTTTGTGCGTGGCATTTTTGAAGGGTTGGTGTTGGTGGGACTAAGCAGTAATATACTAGGGTAAGAGGATGTGAGCAAGGTATTCCAATGGGTAGTTGTAGTAAGTAGATGTTGTAAGTATAGCTGCTAGAAACAGTATCAATCCTGATTTGTATAAGCTACTGACAACAGTATATAATTGTGAGAGTAACTGACAGTAAACCTGATAGAAGATAATATACTACTGGTAACAGTAATAAATTGTTTGAGAGTTACTTAGCTAGCTAGTTACTGACAATGTTTTTGATTAATAAGGTACTACTGACAACAGTAATGAGATTATGTACTACTGGGAACAGAAATAAATTGTTTGAGAATTACTAGCTAGTTAGCTGCTGTCCATTGTTTCAATTGATAGAATACTCCTGACAACAGTGATGAGTACTACTGACAATAGTGCTACGAGAAATGACTGTTTATGAGCTAGTTACAAATAACTTACAGCAGTACTGGCTGTGGATATATTGCTGACAACGATAATAAGATGGAATAATGTTAACTATTTGCAGGTTGCCTACTGACAACGGTACTGGATTAGAGACACTACTGACAACAGTACTAGAAATGATAAAATGCTAATTATTTACAGTTTGACTACTGACAACAGTCCTGGTGGAAGATATGCTGTTGATGATGGTAATCGTATGTGCTAGATACTGGGTTGATAGCTGCTGACGTTATACTGATTGTGGGTTTATACTTGCTGTGCTTGAAGAATCTTAGAAGGGAATGAGGTGTGCAAGCTCCGCCGTGCACGGCTTAGATGATGATTCCGCGTTGGGTGTTTGTGCCCCGGTTGGGCAGCTGCTTCTGTTGGAGACGGTCTGGTGGCAGCGAGGCTCAATCCCTCCAGGGAGAGTGTGCGACGGAGAAGGTGGTTGCTGGATGCTGGCACTCGTGCTGGGCTCAACCCCGACCGGGGAGCTTCCCAAGATGGCTGCCGATAAGAGTGACTGATGAAACTGGATAGCGTAACTTGGTAATAGAGTGGATTGACAAGGTGCTTGAGATATTCTTGGCAGACTGATCTCTGGGAGTACAATGATGTTTGTAGTGCCCCGTCTAAGGGCCACGCCAAAGGGCCCTCTGGCGAGGCCCTCAGGCGCGGGCCCGACAGGCGCGGGCCTGCCTGTCGGCAGTGGTTTAAATATGCGGCCTTGTTCCTCCCACAGCCCCGATTGGGCCGGAGGACCGAGGTAGGTTGCTGGCTGGCCTGCTCGGCGTTCTATCCCCGATCGGGGCAGCTGCAGATGGTCACTGGGCTGAATAAGGCTTTTCCCGCCGTCGGCGGTGGTTTAAATATGCGGCCTTGTTCCTCCCACAGCCCCGATTGGGCCGGAGGACCGAGGTAGGTTGCTGGCTGGCCTGCTCGGCGTTCTATCCCCGATCGGGGCAGCTGCAGATGGTCACTGGGCTGAATAAGGCTTTTCCCGCCGTCGGCGGTGGTTTAAATATACGGCCTTGTTCCTCCCACAGCCCCGATTGGGCCGGAGGACCGAGGTAGGTTGCTGGCTGGCCTGCTCGGCGTTCTATCCCCGATCGGGGCAGCTGCAGATGGTCACTGGGCTGAGATCTTTAAGTCTGTCTCATATGCCTTATGACAAAGACCACTGACTATTTTAGTAGCAGCCCTCTGTTTATGTCATTTTGAAGATGCATTTTCCAGAATTGTACACAATATTATAAATAGGTCTCACTGGAGAATTATACAAAGGCCCCATTACCTCTTTTTTCCTGCAGATTATTTCTCTCCCTATGCACCCAAGAAATCCTTCTGGCTATTGCCATTACCTTTTCTATCTGTATGGCCACTTTAAGATAATCCAAAATGATCACCCCTGGGTCCTTCTCTCCTTTCATGCACTGAAGTACTTCACTCCCTATACTGTTCTGCCCCCTTGATTTTGCAGCCCAAATGTATGACCTTGCATTTTTTAGCATTAAATCTTAGCTGCCAAATTCTTAACCATTCACTAGATCCCACCTCATCCTATTCACACCTTCCAGAGTGTCTACCCTGTTGCAGTTTTTGATATCATCAGTAAAGAGGCATACCTTTTCTGACATACCTTTCATGGTATCACTTAAAAAATGGTAAAAACAATAGGCTCAAGGACCGATCTCTGAGGCACACCACTAGTAACACCCCTGTCTTCAGAATGAATTCCATTTATTACTACCCTCTGGTGCCTCTCACTCAACCAGTTTCTTATCCTGTCAATCACTTAAGGGTCCATTCCAAGGGCACTCAGTTTATTTATAAGTTGCCAATGTGGAGCAGTGTCAAAGGCCTTGCTAAAATCTAAGTATACCACAAGTAGCACTCTCCCTAGTCCAATTCTCTGGTCACCCAGTCAAAGAAATCAATCATATTTGTCTGACCAAACCTACATCTAGTAAACTTATGCTGTGTTGGATCCTGTAATCCCTTGGATTCAAGAAGCCATACCATCTTCTGTTAGCAGCGTTCACATTAATTTACTCATCAGAGGTCAGACTAACCGCTTCGTAGTTACCAACTTCTTCCTTACTTCTTCTTCTTCCTTACTTTTGTGCAGAAGCACAAAATAGCAGGAGGAAACCATCACTGGAGGATAAGAGCTTTTTTATGTGTCACCAGGTCTGCCCTATATGTGTTTCGGCCTTATGGACCTCTTCAGGGGACTTTGACCTTGAAAAACATACACATATAAAAACAATAAAATACATATGTAATACATTAAAACAACTGTAAGACAAAAGTAAGACAACAGTAAAACTCTATAAAAGTCGTGTATGTATAAAAAGAGCCAAATGAGGCCATAAATACATAAATAATGATAAAACTTAAAACATAATAATAATTTAATACTAATCAATAAATAGATACTAAACCATATTAAAACATCAAATAATAAACATATCCATATTTTATTGAAATTGAAACACAGTAAAATAACATCAATAATAAAAAATGTAGTGTAAAACCATAAGAAAATAATAAATACACACAATTATAAGATAAACCTATAAAATGTATTGGCTGCAGACTCGCCACTTGAAAGGAGACACTTCTTTGTATTCTCAGTTGTTAACTACTGAACAAATCTGTAAGAAAGACATAATTAATTGCATAAACTGACAATGTGCTTTTAATATGGGATGGGGATTGCCAATCCCTGGATACATTCCTTCTATGGCTTAATACATTAGACAGGAACCTACTGTTTGAGGCATCCATAGGGGAAAGGGAGGTATCGTATTTGGATATTATGATTATCAAGGATACTGCTGGGTTAAAAACAAATCTGTATCGTAAACCTACAGACAAGAACAACTTTCTACATTATCATAGCTTCCATAACAACTCTTTAAAAAATAACCTTCTAGTAAGTCAAATTTTGAGAGCCAGACACATCTGCTCGATTGAGGTAGATTTTGAAGCTAACACTAAATTGCTCCGTGGACGGTTTGCTGAGAAGCAATATCCGATCAAACATGTGAAAACAGCATATGATAGAACTAGGGACACAAGTGGTGCTGACCTCCTGGTTGTGAAGAAGAAACAGACCATGGATAAAATGGTCTGTTCTCTTCTCTTTTCCAATCGGTCCAAGAAGATTGCTGCTATCATACGTCGGGAATGGCATATTTTACAGACCATCCCATCCTTTGCAGATCAGGATATAGTTATTACACATAGAAGGTATCCTAATCTATCAACCATACTTGTCCCCTCTGTGCTGTCTGTCCTTTGCCGTCAGGCTCCTACAGTGGAACACTTTGGTGTGGATCATGTTCCGTCTGTGAACATGTCATCAGCTGTAAAGGGGTGTTCGTTCACCCTCTGATGGGCAAACATTATTCCTTGACTAATTTTACTAATTATAACTCAGACAATGTAACATATATCATTATATGCCCGTGCAACCTTCTGTATATAGGAAAAATGAATAGAAATATAAAAGACACGCATCATTGAACATAGAAGCTGCCTGTAGCATAATATCTCCCAGAAACCACTAGTGGATCACTGGAACACAGCGAAGCATAAGATTTCAGACTTAAGATATCTAGTTTACAGACATGTAACATCCCCATTGGAGTCCTAGGAGGTGATGACAACAAGACCCTTCTACGGTTAGAGCAGAGAACTATTTTTCAAATGAACACCCTACATCCTATGAGTCTTAACCAAGAGTTGGATTTTCCTGTGTTCCTATAGTGGGTGCTATCACCCAACACTATGGTCACCTTTTCCCTTTTAGGTGGGCAATTTGTAAGACTCCTCCATCATTTATTTATCTATTACACAGGTACACTAAAAAAATTTTTTTTTAAACTGCCTCTAATGTTTCGATTGATTTTTACGTTTTTTGGTGCGCTGAATCCAAATCTGGTAACCAATTTGCTCCATCACGTACAGATTTTTTGCTACATTGGGTTAGCAGTTTGAGGTGAACGTTTCAGATTGAGTGCGATCGAGATAAAAGTTTCTTGGATGAATTCTTTATACTAATTGTTTAGTAGTTATTCAAATAAGAATAAAGAAAATTGTAACAAGGCAGCACATAAGAATAGAGTAATGTCAACAAAACACACTGTGATGGTAGCAAAATTGTCTGCACTTAAAACAGCCACATACATGTGCACAAACATTGAGCATATAAGAGCGAGGTTAGACACAAAGCAAAGCAAAGAAATGTGCAAAAAATGTTGTACAGGTATGTATGTAAGAATAGAAAACGCAAACCGCACCATTGCAATACATGAAGACAAACACCCGATGGTGTGAAAATAAAATTCTAATAAATGAGATCCGACACTGTGGTAATAACTAGCAAATTTTTATTTCAAAGTTTAGTAAAAACACGATATTTGTCAACACAGTTTAGATTTTAAAGTCATTCTTGGGTCAATCAATCTCCTGGTGGGCCCGTTTCTTCTTCCCCCGAATGCTTCTCTTGGTGCGCTGCTTGGCGTATTTTTCATCTGGGGTTTCCCACAGCAGCAACCAGCAGAAATCACCATCATAGTGGTGTTCCATCTTCCTTGGTACCTTCTCTCTGCGTCCTTGATGTCCTGGTGAAACCTTTCACCTTGTTCTTCACTGTACGCCCCCAAGTTTTCGGGAAAGTAGTTCACATGGGAGTGCAAGAAATGGACTTTCAGGCTCATGTTACAGCCTTGTTCTTTGAAGGCATTGAGCATCCTGGCAACAATATCCTTATAGTTCTCATCCCGCCTGTTCCCCAAGAATTTGAGAACAACATCCTTGAAGGAATCCCAGGCTTCTTTTTCCTTCTCAGACATCGTTTCAGCGAATGCTCCATCTGAAATGAGTTTCCTTATATCAGGGCCAACAAACACTCCTTCCTTTAGCTTTGCTTCAGAAAGTCGGGGGAACTTTGAGCAAAGGTACCGAAAGCACTCACCATCTTTTGGAAGGGACTTGATGAATTGCTTAATGAGACCCAACTTAATGTGGAGAGGTGGTAATAGAATTTTATCACGAGGTACCAAGCTCTCATGAAGAACATTTTTCTCACCGGGTCTCAAATACTCCCGAATTGGCCAGTCTTTTTTCCCCCAGTGTAGGTTGCGGGCCCGGCTATCCCACAAGCAAAGGAACCAGGGATATTTGGTGAAACCGGATTGCTGCCCTAATAGCATTGATAGAATTTTAAAGTCTCCACAAATCATCCACTTATGCTCATCATAACGAATCTTCTGAAGAATCAGGGCCAAATTCTCGTATTTTTTTTGGAGAATAACAAAGTGAGCAATAGGAACTGCAGCAAATGTGTTGCCATTATGAAGAAGAACACCTTTTATGCTGTCTTTTGACGAATCAATGAACAGCCGCCATTCAGCAGGATCATACTTGAGTTTAAACTTTTCCATCACTCCGTATATATCGTTGCAAAATACCAAATCTTCCTCTTTGCTGAAATACTTCAAAAATTGTGTCTCGCGGTTGCGGTACCAATAAAAAGTTGTTCCTGGTGACAATAGATTTTTCTGTTTAAGCCGAGAACCTAGCAGTTGGGCAGCATCTTTTGGGAGTCCTAAATCCCAGACTAAATCATTCAATTCAGCTTGAGAGAAAAGTTCAGGTTTCGGATCTGGTTCAGTTTCAAACTCGGAAGTACTGGACTCATCGGGAAAAGCCATCTGATGAGTCTCATCATGATCAGAACCGTCCATACAAATATGATCCAAAGATTTTGGTGGTTCAGGCACAGGTACTTCGTTGCTATGAGGCATAGGCCTAATTGCTGAGGGAAGGTTGGGGTAACTTATTACGTTCTTATTTTTTAAGTTGTATCCCTTCACAATGCAAGTGCAAAAATAGCAGTCACTGCTGTGGTCTCTTTGTTCACGCCACATCATAGGTATTCCAAAACGAAATGCTTGTTTTTTACCTTTCATCCATAAGCGTAGATCTTCCTCACATGTCTTGCACACTTTGTGAGGAGCCCACGGTTTGTCTTGATCGCCTAACTTCAAACCGAAATAGGCGAAATATACTTTTTTAATAAATGCAGAAATGTTCCGCTGCCGCTTTTTCACGGTATATTCCCCACAAATAAAACAAAAACTGTCCGGAGAGTTGACGCAACCTCTGGCTCTGTGAGCCATCACAAATACACAGCACTGCAAACTACAACTGTAGTGAACCACATCGGAATAAAGCTGGATTACGACTGAGCAAACAAAAGGTAATAATGAACTTGCAAGAAACTGAAATTTGACAGGAACGTTCATGTCGCAACCACCGTGTTTGAGCGAGCGAACGAGGCGAGGCGAACAGGAAAGAACATGCGCCAGCGCGAGTACTGGATTTAGCCCCCCGCCTCCCAATTGTCCTGTTAATCTATAAAATGAATACAAAACACTCTAAAATATCATGAGGGAGTGTTTCTAGTTAGTAACCATTACAACCTCTATTTTGGGCCAAGAAAATAAACTGCAGTCGGCTAAAAAGAAATTATGTGAACATTCCTTATATGGGTAAGAAATCTAATTTTGCAAGAAAACGTGACGTGATGGAACATTTTGGCTATTTTTCCTGGATTCAGCACCCCAAAATCTATAGGAATCAGTTGCAAAACTGGAGGCAGTTTTTTGGTAGTGTACCTGTGTTATTTATTGATTTTACACAGACTCAAATATGATATTACGGTTCATGGGTTTTATTATAATTTATCAATTCTTTTATGCCTTATTTAAAGCACTTGTTTTATTTCTTTTAGCCATACAGTGGTGTCTCTATATATAATGATATGCAACACGCGTCCATTGGAGCCTATGAGACACCCCATGACCATCAATACCACTTAAGTGTCTTTTGTTGTTCGGGCATGTATTGACCTCATACCTTGCACCTTTTTAATGAGTTGTAGCACAGATTATTGATGTTTTAACTTTTTAGCTGGTTTTTGTTGCCGCCCCCCCCCCCCCCTTTTTCATAACTTTTCTATATATTCTTACTCACTGTAGTTTTTAAGAGGGGGGGTATACATACCAATTACATATATATGACAACTTTTTCTAGATTAGCATTTTTAAATTATTATCATCTATTCATTTTACTATTTGATGTTCCTTTTTAGTACCATACTACAATCAGAACTGTGTTATTTATTATTTTTTTGAGAATAGCAGTGATGTTTTTAAGTAGGATTTTTAGACTACCATTGATTTACTCATTTTATTCATATTTATATAATGTTCTTTTCCAAAGCTACTTTGCGACTTTTCTTTTTGAATCACCAGCGACCTTTTTGAGAATGTTCCATAATGCAGATTTGGTTTGGCAATCTTTTATGAATAATGGTTTTATGTTGTTTTAGGTCACACTGCACACACAAGCACTATGCAATTTTATAAGCCTCTTATCTCACTATCAATCTTATACATTGTTCTCTTAATCGATCCATTATGAAGATAGATTATGTTCCCCCAATATCAGATCGATGGCCAATCCAAAAGATATAATGCCAGGTAAATTGTGGTTCACACTATTATGTTTAAATACAGACATGATGTCACGAATTTGTCACTAAGATAAACTTGTGCCATGGTAATAGGTGGAGTTTAAAAATATGGTGGTACGTTTTTTCATGATTCTCTTCAACAGTCTTGATTTTTACAGTTTATTTTAAGATACATATTTACATTCTTAAGATATTGATATGGCTATCATAGATTCTATGGGGTATGTTTACTAAACTGCGGTAATGTTACATACCGCGCGTTATGCAACGTTAACGATCGTTAGGTAACGTTAACGCGTGGTATGTAACGTTAACATGCGTTAACGTTACTTAACGATCGTTAACGTCCCCGGCCGCGGTAAACACCGCAGAAGGTGGAGAGAGGGCAGAGAGAAGGGGTCAATGGGCAGAGAGTGGGCAGGGAGAGACCCCTTTCACACTAACGCGCTGAAATGAAAGGCTGAATCCTACCGCGAATGAAAACTTGCCGTTAGATGCACATTTGCAGGAGAGAGAAACCATTTAACTGTCAGCAATGTACAGCCTAGGCAGGGAGCCCAAGAAATGTGATAGTAGCGCTCCATTTTCAGCAACACCATAGTGCCAAAGTATGAATGGTCACTATGGCGATGGTGCAAATGGGGCATAGGGGGCCACAGGCGGGACATGTAGCATGGGCAGCTGGGGCACAGGGTGGACCAGGCGGGCACCTAGGTGGCACATAGGAACATAGAAACCGGAAATCAGCAAGACAGCAGCTGACCAAGGCCAAACACAATCCACCTATATCTACCTGGTTCACCCTAGCCAATAGTTGCTAGGGCACTGACCTGACATCCCCCCAGCCATCCCACCCCCATGTGGAAGGGACATAATATTGGTAGGCAGTGATAGGGGGGATGTGAGGATGTCCATGTATGCCCTCCCACCCCGGGATCTGCTCCCTAGGCGGGCGCCTACCTACACAGTGGATGGTCTGGGACTGTGCACTACCAGCACCGACAACAAATGGCCATGTCAGCTTGGCAGGGGGGTGTGTGCCCATGCTGGAGGGGGCAGTGCCACCTCCCTGCAGTGCACCTAGGCCATGCCCTGCATCAGTATGTGCAACATACAAAGTCTGACTGAGGAAAAGTACAGGTAGCCCCAGGGACTATTGTGCATCTGTGGCAACAGTGTGATGCAGTACACCCAGCCAGTGTGTCCAGAAGCAGAGGGTCACAGGTTCAAGCCCCAGCTGTGGTTCCTGCAGAGCATGTCCCTATATTTTACCCTACAATGCAGATACAACAGCAACATGTGCAAAGCCCAAAGCAGCGGCGAACAGGAGTACAAACACCCACCCACACAGGCTCCACAATCCAAAGATGCATGGAGAGTCAGGCTGTTGGCCACAGCATTGAGCTGAAGTTATCACCAGAGCACTACTACTACCCCCTGCACAGTTTAGCAATGTCGGCACTGTGATCAGGACCAGTGTGGCGGGCAGGGTTGCCAACCACCCCTATCTTTGTACAATGCTGCAATAGGAGTGAGCGTGTGTGTATGTCTATCCATTGTTCTGTGGCTGCCCACCCTTCACTGGGCCCAAAATGTCCCACTGTTACCAGCGTTAGCCTGAATAGGTGCATAATGAGGAGCAAGGTATTTGGGGTATGGCCCGGACAGGGCAGATTGGCCAGGACGCATCTTCATGGGGTGTGGGGCAATGGCTGGGACACTGCAGTGCCTGACCACCATCTGCATGGACAGGGTGGCCACAGCATGGCATGTTGGGAGGGCACTCACTCTGACCGAGTAGTGACCATGGCAGGTCTAGGTTCCCACATAGTGTTCTACACTATCTGTCTCTAGTGGTATATTTGTGTTTCCCAGTGCTGGGGTCCCAATCACTGAAATACCTGCTTGCTGCACATAGTTCCTCTGTGAGGGTGGACTGTCTGCAGTTAGACTGTGCATGGTCAGAACACCTATAAGGTGCAGTATGACTGTGCTTTCTGCTGGTGACTGGCAGACAGTGATGGAAGGCAGTTGGGGTTTTCCAGACCTAACCCCAGCATTGCTGCTGGTCTGCCACTGCCCCAGTCATAGGTATGGCTCTGGCCCACCAACCCTGGAGGGCTGTCTCATACAAACAGGATGGAGGTTGCTTCCCGGGGGTGGGGACACTTGTTCTTTACCTACAAAAAGGGTGATGTGGACCCCTTTGGGGTATGTAGTGTATACCCCTGTGACCTATAAAGGCACTGCTACACACACCTCATGCAATTCTAGGAACCCCTCTACCCTGATAACAGCTGCCTATGTCAGCCAGACCCTAACACAGGGTACACACCAATCTGGCTGGTGTCTGGTCCCACAGGGCTACATGTGACTGCAGGATACAGATGGACACCAAATTATCTTCGGCTGCACTGCAAGGAACACCTGTCACACACTGGTAGTGATGGGGATGTACAGCGGGACCTATCTCTAGCACCACATGTACTGCGGACCTAGTGCTGGGCACCCATCCTATCCCTCAGGGTGAACACAGAACCTGCACAATGGCATGGTCTGTAGCTACTCTGTGCCAGTATCACGCACTATCAGTTCGTCTTTCCAAGCTGAGGTACCAGAGAGGTGCAGACCCCATTTGGTGATCAGCTGTAGACTGCTATTCAGCATGTGCATTGCATCATGGGTACTGGTGGGGTTACCCTATCCTGGCACTCAGAGCAGACAGTTTTTGCGGTGACCTGCAGTCCTTCTGTACCCAGACATTGCTGTGACATACACCATGGAGGTATAGCCTACTGCAATGCCATTCTTGGCAGTGTTCATGGGTTCAGTTCCTCATTGTTCCCTCCTCTCATGCCTGTCCTACTCAAATAGTGTGCATACCTGTAGAGATCATATTTTTGCAGATCTGTGCTTCCAGTCCATAATACCCTCGCCACAATTGCCAACATTCCCTCGGTCCGTCTATCTGCGTCTGTCAGCTGTGTAGAGTCCTGTCTGCCAGTGCAGGCTGCCACCCCATGTCATGCACTGCTAACCTTTCTTGCATAGCGCCTCTTCATGCTTGCCTTGCCTGTGCCTGGTCTGCATGGCACCACCACTCCTCTGTCCACCCATCATTGTAACTATCCTACCACCTCCGCTTCCACTGGGGGATATGTATTCCCATCATCTGCCACCAACTGTTTTTCCGGTACTTTACATTGCCAACACCCTGTGCTGTAGTACAGCTGCCCCACCATGTTTGTCATCAGTACTGGCAGGCACATGGGATGCCCGCAGATATGGCAGGTCCAGCGGCTCTCACCTTTCCCTCCTTCACTCACCTGTTCATTGCATTTCCTGAGTGCTCTATCTAGTGTTAGGGCTACATCTGTCTCTGTTTATTTATTTATTTATTTACATTCTCTTATATACCGCGCTATTCTGCATCAGTGCCGTTTACATTGAACAAACTGCAATTACATTGAACAGGGCATTATAACTTGGATATAACTATTTTACAGGGAACATGGGCTATGGAGGGTTAAGTGGCTTGCCCAAGACCACAAGGAGCACCTGTGGGACTAGAAACCCCAGTCCTTCCGGCCCAAGGTTGCTGTCCTCTAGTGGGATTTGAACCCCCAACCTTCCAGCCTGAAGTACCTTGCCCCAACCACTAGGCCACTCTTCCACTCCACTCCTGTGTTCCGCACAGGTCAGGCATATCATCCTGAGGCACCTTGCAGTCCCTAGGGCACACTAACCTAGGACACCATAACCTTGTTAGGCCACCTTAACCTATGGTTCCATAGCCCAGGGTGCCTTCTGCGGTGCCTTGTCCAAGGGTGCCTAATATGGCGCTTAGCCTAGGAGGCCCTATAGGGCACCTTATGAGGCACCTTACAGGGCACCTTACTAGGCACCTTATAGGGCACCTTACAAGGTGCCTTGCAAGGCGCTTTGCAAGGTGCTTTGCAAGGTGCCTTACAAGGCACCTTGTAACGCTCATTAGTCTAAGGCGCCTTGTAACGCGCGATAGCTGCTACAGCTTGCTGTAATGATGCAATGCCCACACCTTTATATGGGCATCTCTACCTTTACCACAGAACCTAACACGAATGACATTACCGCAGTTTAGTAAACATACCCCTATGTCACAGATACGAAATTTAGGCAGCTTAAGATTCAAGCACTGCTATGGATATTGTGGCCATCCCTCAATTGCCATATATACCGTACATAGCTGGATTAGGTCCCTGTAGTTCCAGCTACTATATATAATATATGAGTTTTAGTATCCCATCTGTTCTTGCATTAGATGTGGATGATTTCTTCCCTTTAGTTTATGCAATTAATTATGTCTTTCTTATAGATTTGTTCAATAGTTAACAATTGAGAATACATAGATGTGTCTCCTTTCAAGTGGTGAGTCCGCAGCATATACATTTTATAGCTTTATCTTATAATTATGTGTATTTATTATTTTCTTATGATTTTACACTACATTTTTGCTATGTTTCAATTTCAATAATATGGATATCTTTATTAGTTGATGTTTTGATATGGTTTAGTATCTATTTATTGATTAGTATTAAATTATTATTGTTTTATGTTTTATCATTATTTATTTATAGCAACATTTGGCTCTTTTTATACATACACAACTTTTATACTGTTATCTTACTGTTGTTTTAATGTATTACATATGTATTTTATTGTTTTTATATGTGTATTTTTTCAAGGTCAAAGTCCCCTGAAGAAGGCCATAAGGCCGAAACACATGTAGAGCAGACCTGGTGACACGTAATAAAGCTCTTGTTCTCCAGTGACGGTTTCCTCCTGCTATTTTGTGCTTCTGTGGTTCTGCAGGGGGATGCTTCCTTTGTTTCTCAGGAACCACATTTGGCCATCTCCAGTCTAGCGGGATCACTCCCGACTCTAATGAAGCATTGAAAAGGTCAGAAAAAAACAGTCTGGAAAAGTGAGCAGGAAGTTCACACAAAACATTTATTAATCTTTAACAAAGGTGGCCAAACCCAACACAGGCCATGTTTCGTATTGTACTTCATCAGGGGTTATCAAGGCACACTAAAAAATCATACTAAAACATAATAAACAAACACAAAACCATCAATAATTAGTTAAAACAAATAAAATATAAAATATAAATAATTACATCCTAAACTGAACTTAAAACATATATAAATAATCTATAAACAAATATATAAAAAATTATATAAAAAGGATTACCAAAGGGATCATTAATAGTAAAGAATGAATAAAACATGATCATAAAACTCACATCAGATGCATGAACATATAAATAAACATTATATATGTAAGCGTACGAACATGCAAGGTTAAAAACGTGCCATAATGAAAAAATAAATAAATTAAAAGCTAAATAAAAGATTGTTATTAAAGGAGAAAAATGGAGAGATGAGGGAAACAAACAAAGAGAGCATCACAGAGCAGGAGTGAATCATAAAAATACCTCAAGGTTGTGTGACCTCACCACAAAATGGTACGCCGTGGAAGGAACCTCACGGCGGGGCTCTAAAAATACTGTAAGCTTCACGCTGTTAAAATCACACAAGTGTCAGTTGTGTGCAAAAGAAAATAAGATAAATATAAATAAATAATATATCATATACACTTATATTGGTTATAAATGAATGTGTATTTAAGACCTAGATAAAATCCTTAGAAAAATATGCACGAACGTGTCATTGCCACATACATGAAATGCCCCATATAACGTGCCGTTATGTAATTCCAGATTATACTCCATGGAGGGCTAACAATCCAAAAAGTAAGTTTGTAATATGGATAAAAACTTAAAAATATAAAACTATAAAAACTGTCACAGCCTCAGAAACGAAGAACAGGAGTAAATCAGTAGAAATACCTCAAGATCGTGTGATTGCACCGCAAAACGGTATGCCGTGGAAAGGACCTCATGGCGGGGCTCTAAAAATACTGTAAGTTTCACGTTGATAAAATAACACAAGTGTCAGTTGTGTGTAAAAAAAGAAAATATGAACAGTTAATGTATCATATACACTATTGGTTATAAATAAATATGTATTTAAGACCAAAATAAAATCCTTAAAAGGTATGCATGAACGTGTTGTTACTTCATACATAAAAAGCCCTCGTATAACGTGCCATTATGCAATTCCTGTTTATGCTCCATGGAGGGCTGACAATCCAAAGAGTAAATTTGAACTATCGGTAAAAACAGTCACAGCCTCGGAAAACTGAGATGGCAGTTACATGTGAATCCGGGGGCAGCTAAAAAACTTACCGCTCCTTTCGCAGATATGTCAAAATTAGAAGCGTGAGCTATAATGTATCCTATAAAAGAATCATATAAAAATTATAAATCAATGAAAACTGAAAGGTAACAAAAGTATGAAATGAATAAGAAATACCTGTCGGGTTATTACAACCGTCGGGCGGCAAGAGAAGCAGCATGAAGAAATCTCATTAAAATTGTGAACTAAAATGCCAACGCATGCGCTATTTATCTAAAAACCCGAAACGGGGGAAGAAGGATCAAACAATGAAAACAGCACAAACGAGCTAAATGGCCCAATCATCTGAAAGAGACATAACTTGCATATAGAAACAGATGAGGGCCCCTAGAAAAATGAAAAAAAGCCAAATATAAAACTTAAAAGGATTGCCAATAAACCATAAGGGGAGGAAAGCCTAATAAAATAAAATAAAAGCAGCCTGTACGGGATTGTGAAGCTGAAAACCATAGTGGTTTTATGAAAGCTAGTGAAGTCCCAAATAGTAAGAAACTTAAAATTAAGAAACCCTTATTAATTCCAATTAAAGGACATAGCAGTTTGATAAAACATAATGAAAACTGGCTATTCTTCTAAGCGATGAACGGTGCGGATCATAACTATTAGGTAGCCAGAAGAAAAACTGGCCGGTCATGGTGCCGCCTAGCTTGCCTAATGGATGGGCTGACCCTGATCCTCTGGTGTAGAATATCCAGTTTCTGCACTGACTAGCACAGCTATCCAGACACGGCAATATTCAGCCACCATCTCGATAAACAAAGCACATAAACTTAGGACCACTATTGAGATGCCTGATTTTATGTGGGCAGTTAGCTGGTTAGAAGGACTGAAAACTGCTGCTAACTAACTAAGTGCTGAGACTAGCTTTGCCCCGCCCATGGACTGCCCTGGAACTGTCCGGTTAGTGCCATTGAATACCCCTCTCAGTGGGATGTATCCAGTTAGCCGGTTCTACTAACCAGATAAACCGCTTTGAATACTGGGCTGTATGCACATATTTTATCTTTATACACTGCACAGAACAAAGGCATCTGCAGGACTTTCCATTTCTCTGATGTCATATTGGATGCAGAGTCTGGTTTTGCGGTTTCAATTTTATTTTTGTCTACATCATTTTTAGTTTGTGTTATTTTATGCTTGGTGAGGATCTATCTATGTAGTCTTCTGACATGCTCTGCGGCTGGTCGCAAAGGGTGTGGCTACTGTGAGGACACGGCTATATAGGGGCGGATACAAGGACAATCACCCACCTCCTAAAGTTGGCCAAGTATGTGAGTACTGGCACATTTTGTTTTTTTTAGGAGGGGGGGGGTTTGTTGTTTTTTACAAAAAAAGCGCTGGTTTTAGACTTGTCATAAGCCTTGGCTTAGGCCATCACAGAAAGCATTTCAAAATAGATTGGAAGCAGTTTAAAAATCATTACAAGTCAATGAAACAAGACCTATAATATAACTTTATTAAGTTATAGCAAGATCAAGAAGCAAGTATTCTGTTCAGCTGACATTATCTTTACTTCTGTAGGTTGTTATTGAGAATGCTTTTTAAGGAAATAAAAAGGGTGTTTTTCTTTCTCTCCCTCTTCTTCCTTTTCAAAGTCATTTCTTGCTCTTTTCTCTTTATGTTTTCTCTGTTCTTCTGGTTCGTTTTTTCTCTCTCTTTGCTTCTTCACAGCATGAAAGCACACTGCAAAACATTTGCAAAAGCGAGCATCTGCTTCCTGCAGACTGATTGCAGGGTAGTGGTGTTGGCTCTAGGAAAATCATTGTTTTGGTTCTGGCTGTCTTTAGAGTAGGCAGTGAAATTACAGTATCTTGTTCTTCCTATCTCTCCCGAATCGTCAACTACTCGTATCATCCTCCTTTGAGTTTACAGTCATATATTTGAATTCTGTCTCCACTGATTGGTAGTAGGCGTCACTATAATCTCATTGCCTCTGCAGTACCACTTTCTTTAGTGAGGGAAGTGTTCCATAAGTAATTCAGTATCTGCACAGTAGTTGTTCACCAAAATGGGATTTTACCATTATAGGGTTTTTCCTTTCCTAACTTCTATGCTCGTTACAGGCTGAAATATTTGATTAGAATGAGCATTTTCATCGTATTGCCTACTTTAGCTGTTTTCTTCTACACTGTACACCCACCATTTAGACCACAGCTGCAAATCTGCTAGTCTATGACTGGCTCAGCCTGGGAGCTCAGGGACTGTCTGCATATTAGGCTAACGTAGGCTCAAGTCTAAGAACAGATGCTAACTAGAACAGTAAGGAAGGCCAAGGAGCCGTGAAGTTTCTACTCATCATTTCTTTTATGTAGCACTGCTCATATATACATAAGAGACAGTCTTTGCTCCACAGTGCTTGCAATCTATTGTGACAGGGTCAGGCACTACAGCTCCTAGAATCCCTTGGGTTAGGGATGGGAAATCCCGGCCAGAGGAAAGCCCAGGTGGTGCAATTATGGAGAGAAGACCTGCGGAAGAGGGTGGAGCAGATATTCCTCCCTGATAGGACAAGGAGGATATAAAGCAGCTTCCCCCGGACCACAGGGGGTTCTTCCAGCTTGGAGTCAGCCCCTACACGAGCTCCTGCAAGGCCAGAACCTATGAAGTTGGAAAAATCACAACCGTGGGATTGTCTTTGGGAGGTCATGGACTACCAAGAAGCTGGATCCTCAAACATGTGATCCCTTGAACTACTTTTGGTGACTGGACTGGCCCAGGAAATGCTTAGAGGAGGTGTGGGCAGAAGGCTTTCCCCAATCCTACTCTACTGTGGCTGATTGAAGAGTAAAGATTTGCCCAGGTTGGAAACCATGGTTTAAAACCGTGGAACGGACTGAGCTATTGAACTGATGTGAATGTTATGACCAAGATTGGCCACTGTTGGAAACAGGATGCTGGGTTTGATGGACCTTGGTCTGACCCAGTTTGGCATATCTTATGGTATTAGCTGCAGGAACAGCAGTGAGAAGCCCCTTTAGGACAAGGGAAGAGACGGGGTGAGTCTTGCAACCCTGAGTGGTGACTAGGATAGCTGGTTGATTCCAGGTGTTCTAGCTGGAGGAAACCCTGGGCCAGCTCACTTTGAAGCTTTACCAGTTACTCCTAGGACTACACCTCTAGCAGTTGAGTTTCTTTTGTTTGGACTGAACTGATTTGCTTCTGGTGGAGCGGGAATGAACCCTAAACCCTCTGGCTGAGGCGGAGCAGACTCTTCTTCTCAGCAGCGCATGCAGGACCTTGAAGCAAGAGTTGCGCCCAGACACCTTCCCCTCCCCTCAAGTGCATGCCAGGCAGACAAACAGAACAAATATGAGATTAGAGAGTTTCATTTATTATTGGAAATGGTTAATAACATGGGCATAAAAAGGAGAATAAGGGGTTAAGATTTAAAAGCAGCCTCAAAAAGGTGGCTTTTAGCCTGGATTTGAATAAGACTAGAGTAAGAGCACGAAGTAACTAGTCAGGAAGTCTATTCCAGGTATATGATGAAGCAATGTGGAACAGATGGAGAGAGGTAGAGGAGACTGGCACAGATGAGAGACTTACCTGATGAGTGGATTTCCCGAGAAGAGGCATAGAGAGAGAGAAGAGAAGATAAAATGAATAAACATTGAGGGGATTCATGAATCTGAATGCCACTACATCACTAGTGACCCTCTTTGTGTCTCAGGTTACTAAAAACTGTAAGTCACTAATGACGACAAAAATTATATTTAGGTTTTTTTGTATCCAAATAGCAGCACTGATAATCATCACTATCCAGATAAGTGCCGACTCCAACCATGGAGCATCGTAGCACTATCCGCATAGTGCTGAGACAATCAGAGGAAATATTCAATGGTACTAATACACCTCTCAGTAGGACTCATCTGGTTAGGGGGGTCCTGCTAACCAAATAAGTCCTTTTGAATACTGACCCCAATATAAATATATTCCATCGCCTCTCCCCTTTGGTGCTTTCAGACTGATCTTGCATTAATATTTAGTGTTTTTCAGGGGGCAGACTTGAATGCAGCTGGCACTATGGCCTTGATGCAGATACCATATGTTAGAACCATGCAGTAAACCTTTGTGCACAATTTTAACACAGCATAATGCAGAGCATTTGCTCTGCAATGCCCCAACCAAATAACTAAAAATAAGCTGTGCACAAACGTTTTGCACTAAGGAAAGGAACATCTCAAGCGCATGCACACATTGGTTTGCACTAGCCATGAGCCTATTTCACACAGAAATGCATTAAAGTTCCATCTTCCTGCCTTACACATTACCTCCCTGCTGAGAGAACTAGCTTTGCTTATTCAAAAGCCAAAAATGTGTAGGGCCTGGGTGGTAACTTTTAATTCAAACACAAATTCACCACAAGGATTCTGTGAATCGAGAGGCACTACTCTTACAGGCAAAACCCCACAAGGGAGATTTTTGTCCGCCCCATCACAAGAGAAATGTGAAAATTACAATTTTCAAATTGTTCATCCAGTTCTTCTATGTATGTGATTCTGCAGTACAAGAGAAGAGACTGTCAGCGCTGGCCAGATGCTGGTCGCATTTATTGTGCATCAACTGACAGACGCTCACTGAATCTTCCCACTGGTGCATTTGCTTTCAAATCAAAAAATTCAATTTGCCGTTGGTTGGAAACACAACACATAGGGATGGCCATTGGTTTCGTGTAGCAATGCATGCAGTAATAAAACGTAGCCCTAAGGTTTAATTTTGAGATCCTACTTTAGACTATACATCATTTTCTTTCATTTCTGCCAGGAGGTGACTGCAAGTTAGAATCCAGACAATGTTTCTTTCTAATATTGTATATGCATATATTCCAGGCCTGGGCAAGCAGTGAGAAGCTACGGCTGCTTCAAATCAGTGTTTCTCAAGTCAGTCCTGGCATACCCCTTAGCTCAATCAGCCTTCCAGATAACCAAAATGCATATTCGTGAGATATATAAAATCACTTTCTTTATTTTGGTCATTATTTTAGAAGCATTTCCACATGTAGCTCAGATATGTCTGTAAACAGCAATTTTAGAAACCCGCTGTTTACCCATGGAGATCCACCCCATGTGCAGATTTCAAGGGGGCATAGTTTCGGTGGGGCAAGAATATAACTTGCATTTGCTGTTTTACAAAGGGAATGCATGTATATAACAGGAAGTGTCCACATCCCTTTTACACTTGCCCTGGGGTACACACAAGCCGATAAAGGGGCAGGTGCAAACGTTACTCACCTCTGACACTCCCTCCCTCCATATTCCAAAACTCCCTCACCCCCTCATGCCTCTTGACAGCCAAGAACCCTCCCCCCCACCCCCATCTTCCAAAACTAACTCTGCCCCACCAGGCAACACCCCCTCCTTCCCCCTAGGCCTACATCCACAATCCCTGGTGTATAGAAGTTTGGGTAAGAGTGATCTATAATTGCTCCTGCCCTGTAAGGCACCATGTTCAAAATGGCACCAACAAACAGTCTCACATGACTAGCTCTAGGGGTCAAGCTGCCAAATAAGAATCAAAAGCTTTAATATGGCAGCTTGACCCTTATAGCTAGTACTGCAAGACTATCGCTAGGGGCGGACTGGCGCCATTCCAAAGCCTGCTCCAGACAAGACAGGAGTGACTAGGGATCACTGCTACCCTGTACTTCTAGAAACCAGAGATTGTGGAAACAGTTTGAGGGGACTATGAGGAGTGTTTAGGAGAGTGGGGGGGACTTCTTTAGGGGGAAGGAGGGGGTGGGATTTATTTATTTATTTTTATTTATTTTATTTAACAGCTTTTATATACCGCGCTATTTGTCATCAGTGCGGTTTACAGTGAACAAAAATTGTACTCAGACATAGAGATCTAGTCAAGTTTACAAGTAACAGGGAGTAAAAACAGGAGTTAACTGGGGAATAGTATACAGTAGTAACATTTAACAAGGCAACTATCTACAACGCTTTAGAAAAGGTTGAAAAGACATTTCTATCGAAAGGAACTCTAATTTGATATAGCCTGAGATATGCGCTAAAAGAACTACTTGCTTAACCATAGTCATTAGTTTGGGTTGAGGGGGGTGGAGAGGGGGGCGCATTGCAGTGGGAGAAGTGTTGAAAGAAGAGGTGGGGTTTTAGGGCTTTTCTGTATTATGATATGTCTTTCAGCAGTCTGATGTCGGTAGGCAGCTTGTTCCAGCATCTGGGGGCGAAGGATGCAAATGCTCTGTTGGTAGTTGTCTGGTTGCATTTTACTAGTTCTTTTGGAACCGAGAGTATATTTTCGGCTATAGGTCTTCTAGACCTCTTGTTTTGAGTGTGGATAATGAGGTTCGATATGGATGATGGTGAGATTTTATGGAATGCTTTGAAGGTCATGAGGAGGACTTTGTAAGATATCCTACAGATTATCGGGAGCCAGTGAAGTTCCTTCAGGATGGGGGTTATGTGTTGTCTCCTTGTAGAACCACATAGAACTCTGGCTGCTGAGTTCATAGCCAGCTGTAACGGGTTTAGAGTGTTCTTAGGTAAGCCATGTAGTATAATGTTCGCATAGTCAAAATGTGGGGTGACTAGAGCTTGAAATGTTGTGCGGAAGTCATTAGGTTCAAGCATGGGTTTGAGGTGTCGGAGGATCTTGATCTTGTGATAGATGGACTTCACTGTGCATTTTATATGCTCTTTGAATTCTAGACGTTGGTCCAGTATGACACCTAGATAACGAATCGTAGATTTGACTGGTAAATCAGCGTCTCTTACTCTGTCAGTGGAGGAGAGAAGTCTTTATTCCTTGTGACAATAAGGACTTCTGTTTTTTTAAAGTTGATTCGAAGGTTCTGTGTGAGCAGCCAATCAGCTATTGAATTGAAACAGTTGATTAAGGCTGTGTAATCGGGATTTAAGACATTAACAGGTGTGAATAACAGCACATCGTCAGCATAGATAAGGCAAGATAATCCGAAGGCCCGAGTGATGTTGCAGATTGGCTGCATGTAGATATTAAAAAGCAAAGCTGATAGGGAGGAACCTTGTGGTACTCCTTGCTTCAGTTGAAATGGGTGAGATGGGATGGGGGTCTTCCTTAGGGATGGGGGTCTTCCTTAGTGGGATGGGGGTCTTCCTTAGTGGGATCAAGGAGTATGGTAGTTCTTCGGAGTGGGGTGAGATCACAGAATGGGGTTCTTCTCTGACATGGAATGAGATCAGGGAATCAAGGGTGGGGGTTCTTGGCTGTCGGGAACAGCAATTTAAAAAACTTCTAGATCTGCACATTTAGGGAGAGCCAGACACTCCTCCTTCCCACATGCAGCTTTTTTAAGACACTGGTCCTACTAGACATGCCAACAAATGGATGTGCACTCTGGCACGTCCATCTAGGAATTTGCAAAAGCTCTGTGTTTGGCAGAACCTTTCATAACATACTGGGGAACTGTGCACATCCCAACCTGAGCATCTCAATTCCTGTTTCAATGTGTTATGTATAATGGGCCTTTATAAGGTTGATTTTGAATCACTCCTCCTACTAATTTCTATAGCGCTGCTAAGCATATGCAGCGCTGTTCACGTATGCATAAGAGAGTCCCTGTCCCACAGAGCTTACAATCTAAGACAAAGAAAACAGAGGACTAAGGAATTCTTACGGGAAATGATTAAAACACACAGGGTTATTCTGAGACACGTGGCGGCTGCATGCCCTCACTAACTTCCCTGCCAGTTGTGCGTAGAAGTTAGCTGGGGGCAGGGAAGAGGCGGTCCAGGGGTGGAGAGTGGGTGGGCAGTGGGCAATCGCTAGCACTGGACGTACAGGGCCAATTCTAACGTCAGCCCTGTATGTCCAGGGCTGGCAAAATGGCCGGGGAAGTTATTCCACCCCTGGGGTGTAATAACGTCCGTGCCCCGGCCTGCTTAAAAAGAAACATCCAGGAAAGGGGCTGGGGGCGGCAGAGTTATTTCCCTGCAGCTCAAGCCTGGCCTTAGGGAGTCGGGCTGTGAGAGTAACATTTTTAGCAGCGGCCGGCATCACAGCTTTTAAATGGAGCTGCGGTGCCATGGCAACAGGACATCATGGCTCCATTTAAAAGCCCTGGCTGAGTTAGCCAGGCTATGACTGTACATGTAGGCCAGGACTGAATCGCAGTCCCAGCTGGCACGTACAAGCCTGTTCGCGATTCTGATCCCGCGAGGCTTGATGTGCCCCGCAAGATCAGAATCTCGATCTCCTTTCTACTATCTTGCACATTACCTTCACATACATATCCACAAACATCCTAAACAGAAACAGATCCCACAAAGACATGAGAGAAAATCACCTTATTTATTCACACCAGCATTCCTTACATTAAAACTAAAATAGTAAACAAAGCAACAAGCAATCCTTATTCACTCATTAGGTTGTCCATAAATGCTAAAGCTGTATATCCAGAAGGTTCCACTTTTTCTCAGAACATTAAAATGAATACACTGTTGCAGTTTTCAAGGATGATCCCCACATAACAAATACGATATTCCCGTTTTCAATACTATTCTCCACATAACCTCCACTCATCCAGTTAATCTGTCTCCAATAAATCCCAATTCAAAAGAGCAAGTCACTCGGACTCCACAGTCGCAAAAAACTCATGAAATGAGAACCTTTAACCCCGTTCACACTATCTTCAGTGATACTCCACAACTTTCTTCCAATGATGTTGCAATCCTTCTATAGACATAAAGGGCCCAATTCAGCAAGCTGTCCTGCCCGCACTTTCCCTGCATGGCCAGAGCTGCCATATAGGGAGATCCAGCAGGGGGCAGGAGGGAGCAGAATGTGGGCGGAGCAGGGGCAGGCCGAGACAGCAGGGCGTACAGGGCTGCTCCAGGTCATGACCCTGTACGTCCTGATGGGGTAGACTGGATGTGCCGCTTATTCTACCACAGAGGTGAAATAAGCAGTGAAGAGGCCTGGGAACAGCGCACAGGGTTGGGATCAGAGGCTAGTAGGTCACCACAACCTAATCCGGGCCCCAGCTGCCCAGCCCAGGGTTAGGTGGCAGGGTAACAGGGGTTCAGCATCATGGTGGGCACATCGGCATGCCGGGTGAACATCCCTGCAGGGATGTAGGGGCACACCGGGCCGTCTCAGGGCCTGATCCTGCAACTGCAGGAATGTTTGACTCCCGCAGTACAGAATTGGGTCCTAAAGGGGCCATCCTGCTTGGGGCCATCCAGAGACCCATATGTGCCCTTACTGGGATCGGGCTCATAAAGTCATTCATTTCTGCGGTCTCCAAGCCCAATCACTCCAAATTAAGAAGTATAGCGATATCCAATCCCAGCCGTTGGTTTCACTGACAAAGTGATGGCTTCCTCAGGGAGTTTCTTACAAACTCTAAAAGGAATATACAAGATACACAAAACATACAGCAAATCATAATTATTACAAATTAACACAACACAAAAGGGTACCCACCAAGCCTCATTTCCAAAGTTCACTGATTCTGTTACTCACATCATGCATGCACATCTCAGAAGTTCCCCAAAACTTTATATACTAAACAGACCCCTTAACAGAGCTCAACAAAACCATTGCTATTCAATTTCCTGTTTAAGACCATGAGGGAAAACTGTTTGCCAACAAAAGATTTATTCCTGTTCCCTAGAGAATAATGGAGCAAATGACAGTCCTTACCTTAGGGGTATATTTACTAAACCGCGTTAACATAGCAGCAGCTACGTTGCCACGCGCTAGGTAATGTTAAAGTGCGGTAATGTCACATTAATTTGCGTTAACGTTAGATAACGCATGACAACGTCAATGGCCGCGGTAAGCTCCACAGAGGGCAGAGAGAAGGGGTCAATGGGTGGGGAGCGGCTCCTACTACCCCCAGCACGGGGAACCCAAGGGCTGAATAATACCGCGAATGAAAACCTGACGTTAGATGCATATTTGCAGGAGAGAGAAACCATTTCAGTGTCAGCAATGTACAGCATAGGCAGGGAGCCCAAAAACAGTGATGTGCAGCAACAGCATAGTGCACAGGTATGAAAGGGCACCATGGCGATGCTGCAAATGGGGCATAGGGGGCTGCAGGCGGGACATGTAGTGGGGGCAGCTGGGGCACAGGGCAGACCAGGCTGTTGCCTAGGTGGCACATAGGAACATAGAAATGGAAATCAGCAAGACAGCAGCTGACCAAGGCCAAACACAAGCTACAACTACCTTGTCCACCCTAGCCAATAGTTGCTAGGGCATGGACCTGACATCCCCCCAGTCATCCCACACCCATGTGGAAGGGACATAATATTGGCAGGCGGTGATGGGGGGGATGTGTGGATGTCCATATATGCCTCCCCACCCCAGACCCCGCACCCTAGGCAACCGCCGACCTGCACAGTGGATGGCCTGGGATGGCACACCACCAGCACCGACAGCATATGGTCATGTCAGCATGGCAGGGGGGGGGGTGTTTGTGCTGGAGGGGGCAGTGGCACCTGCCTGCAGTGGACCCAGGCCATGGCCTGTACCAGTATGTGGTGTGCAGTGCAACAGAAAAAGTCTGGCTGAGAAGAAGTAAAGGTAGCCCCCGGGACTGCTGTGCCTCAGAGGCAACACTGTGGTGCAGTACACACAGCCAGTATGTAGAGTCAGGCTGTTGGCCAGTATGTCCCGAAGCAGAGGGTCACAGGCTCAGGTACCAGCTGCGGACCCTGCAGAGCACGTCCCAATATTTTACCCTACTATGTAGGAAAAACAAAAAAGCCTGGCTGAGGAGAAGTAAAGGTAGCACCCGGGACTGCTGTGTCTCAGTGGCAAAACTGTGGTGCAGTACACACAGCCATTATTTCCCGGAGCAGAGGGTCACAGGTTCAGGTACCAGCTGTGGACCCTGCAGAGCACATCCCAATATCTTACCCTACTATGTAGATAAAACAGAAAAGCCTGGCTGAGGAGAAGTTAAGGTAGCCCCCAGGACTGCTGTGCCTCAGTGGCAACACTGTAGTGCAGTACACACAGCCAGTATGTCCCGAAGCAGATGGTCACAGGTTCAGGTACCAGCTGTGGACCCTGCAGTGCACATTGCAATATTTTACCCGACTATATAGATACAACATCAAACCGTGCAATCCCCACAGCAGCGGCTAACAGGGGTACAGACACCCACTCACACAGGCTCCACTATCCAAATCGTCATGTAGAGTCAGGCTGTTGGCCCCAGCACGGAGCTGCAGGTACCATCGCATCACTACTACTACCTCCTGCATAGTTCAGAAAAGTCGGTACTGTGATCAGGGCAGTGTGGCGGGTAGGGTTGACACACACCCCTATCATTGCACAGTGCTACAGTTGGAGTGTGTGTCTATGTCTATCCATTGTTTTGTGGCTACCCACCCCCTCTGGGCCCACAATGGCCAACTGTTACCAGCGTTAGCCTGCAAATGTGCATAATAAGGAGCAAGGTATTGTGGGTATGGCCATGACAGGGCATATTGGGCAGGCTGCACCTGCACATGGAGTAGGGCAATGGTTGGGTCACTGTAGTGACCGAACACCACCTGCATGGACAGGGTGGCCACAGCATGTCATGCTGGGAGGTCAGTCTCACCCTGACTGAGCAGCGACCATAGCATGTCAAGGTCTCCCCATAGTGCTCCATACTATCTGTTACCAGTGAAATCCCAGTTTTGGGGTCCAATCACTGACATACCTGGTGTGCATGTGCGTTTGCGTGCATGCACATGTGTGTGCGTGTGCGTGTGCGTGTGCGCGCTGCACATTCTTTGTCTGGGTGCATATGTTTCCTCTGTGAGCATGCATTAGGGACTGGCTAGTGGACTGTCTGAAGTTAGTCTGTGCATGGTTGGAACACCTTGTACACTGCTGCAGGTGCAGTCCAACAGTGCTCTCCGATGGTGAATGGCAGACTGTGGCATGTGAGGATTCTCAGGCCTACCCCCACATTATTGCTGGTCTGCCACTGCCCCAGGCACAGGTATGGGTCTTGCTTACCAGCCATGGAGGGCTGTCTTTCGCCATCAGGACCGGGGTTGTGGGTCCCACAGCCATTCCACAGGACTCAGGCACCTGTCCCTCCATGCCCTCACCTACAATATGGGTGATTGTGGGCACTTGGGGGGGTACATATTGTATACTACTCTGACCAGTAGGGGCAATGCTACATAACCCTCATGCAAGTCTAGACATCCCTCCACCCTGCTAACAGGTGCCCATGGCAGCCAGACCTTAACACTGGGTATGTACTGATCTGGGTGGTGTCTGGTCCCAGAGTGCCACATGTCACTGCAAAACACAGATGGGCACAGAGGTACATTCACTTGCACTGCTAAGAACACCTGTCACACACTAGTAGTGATGAGGATGTGCAGTAGGACCTATCTCTAGCACTACATGTACTGCGGACCTAGTGCTGGGCGGCCATCCTTACCCTCAGGGTGAACACAGAACCTGCACAATGGCAGGGTCTGTAACTACTCTGTGCCAGTATCACACACTGTCAGGCCGTCTTACCAAACTGCGGTAACAGAGAGGTGCAGACCCCATTTGCTAAGCAGCTGTAGACTGCTGTTCCGCATGTGCAATGCATCATGGGTGCTGGTGCGGTTACCGTATCCTGGCACACAGAGCAGATGGTGTGTGCGGTGACCTGCAGTCCCTCTGTACCCAGCCATTGCTGTACAACAGGCCATAGAGGTATAGCCCACTGGTTAGTACAATGACGTTCCAAACAGTGGTCATGGGTTAGATTCCCCATTGTTCCCTCCTCCCATGCCTGTCCAACTCAGATATTTTGCATGCCTCTAATAGTTGTATCCTTGCAGATCCATACTGCCAGCCCATAATACTCTCACCACAGTTGCCAACATCCCCTCAGTCCATCTATCTGCGTTTGTCTGCTGTGTAGAGTCCTGTCTGCCTGTGCAGGCTGCCACCCCATGTCATGCGCTGGTACCCTATCCTGCATTGTGCCTCTGTGTGCTTGCCTCGCCTGTCCCTGATATGCATGGCACCACTACTCCTTTATCGACCCATCATTGTAACTATCCTACCACCACCGCCCCCACTGGGGGACACGTCCTCCCATCATCTGCCACCCACTGTCTCACCAGTACTTTACATTGCCAACACCCTGTACTGTGGTACAGTTGCCCACAACATGTTTGTCAACAGTACTGGCAGCGACATGATCTGCCCGCAGATATGGCACGTCCAGGAGCTCCCAGCCCTCCCTCTGTCAATCACCTTTCAGTGCCTTTCCCCCGTTCCCAATCCAATGTTAGGGTGACATCTGTTTCAATGCCATAGGTAATGCATGTCAACCTGAGGCACCTTGCAGCCCATGGGGCACACTAACCTAGGGCACCATAACATTGTCAGGGCACCTTAACCAATGCCTCCATATCCCAGGGAGCCCTCGAAGGTGACCTGTCCAGGGGTGCCTAGTATGGCGCCTTGCCTAGGGCGCCCAATAAGGTGCCTTAGACAGCACCTCACAAGGCACCTTGCAAAGCAACTGAAGAGCACCCTATAAGGCACCTTATAATATGACGCCCACTAAGGCGCTTACTAAGGTGCCTTGTAAGGTGCTGTATCACAAGACACCATATAAGGAACCTTAGAACATGCCGTGTTCTGAAGCACGGTATACGGCGCCGTATAACATGCCATTAGGGCTGAGGATGCCCATGACACACTCCATAGCGTACCGTTGCTTAAGACACACTCTACGGCGCCGTAAGCAACGATGGCATAAAACACGCCTTAGGCCCAGACGGCTGAAAGCCTGACATGCCATAACATAAAGCAGAAATGCCCACAAGATCATGGTCCATCAGAGTAACATACCCTGTGTGTAGCGCAGTGGTCAGGCAATATGTCTGATAACAATGTAGTGTGAGTTCAAATCCCGAAAGAAGATACCACAATGCACAAAAGATAGAAATATGGCATGTCACACCCCCAAAGAACATTCGTGATTAGACATACAGATATGTGTCACACAGGACAAATATATAACAGGATACCTGAAACATAGACAAATAGACCAACAGCCATCACAACCCAAGGTACATATGTGCCTACATATGTAGAAACACACTGCTCTGTGCAGGCACCCTTTTACTGCATCATGGGAGCATGGACCACATACAGCAGACAAGATGGCTGCGAGATCAAGGAAACCAGCATTCTCGCCTGCTGACCTCTACTTCCTGGCACAGCAAATATTCTGTCACCAGGAGCGCCTGTTCCCAGGCTTCTCCTGCCAGCAGGACCTCACCAGGGTGAGGAGGGCCTGGGGGTGACTCACCAGGCGCTATAATAGGTCGGCCGACTACCCACGTGAGGTATGTGCATGGGGACAGGTCACACAAACAAACTTAGGAGTGCAACACAATAGCCGGCAACCAACACACATATCAGACACACACAGCAAGGGAAAAGGACATGTCTGTGGGTCAAACTGGGAGCAATGTAGGCCTCCTTGTTTATGTGTGCAGGTGTACCCTATCCCCAGGAGGCCTCAGGCCTCATTACAGAGGTCTGTCAATCATCCTGGTGCTATGGTAGTTGCACCTGTTGATGTGTGCGGGTCTGCCCTATCCCCAGGAGGCCACAGGCCAGGTTAAAGAGATCTATTATTCATCCTGGTGCTATGGTACTTGCTCCTGTTGATGTGTGTAAGTCTACCCTATCCCCAGGAGGCCTTAAACCTCATTACAGAGGTCTAGTATTCATCCTGGTGCTATGGTACCTGCTCCTGTTGCAGTTTCACAGATCTGCCCAATCCCCAGGAGGCCTTAAACCTCATTACAGAGGTCTGTTAGTCATCCAGGTGTTATGATAGTTGCTCCTGTTGCAGTTTCACAGATCTGCCCTACCCTCCAGGAGGTCTTAGACCTCATTACAGAGGTCTATTATTCATCCTGGTGTTATGGTAGTTGCTCCTGTTGATGTGTGTAAGTCTACCCTACCCACCAGGAGGCCGTAGACCTCATTACAGAGGTCTATTATTCATCCTGATGTTATGGTACATGCTCCTATACAAGCACATTAAAGAGCCCAAGATACCCTAATGCCAGGATGCCCCCTTCCCGCCCACTGCCTTATATGGCTTCAGGCACCTTCATGCCACCTGTGACTTTACCACAGTTTAGTAAACATACCCCATAGACTGTGGGAGGATCCAAGATGGTGGATTGCAGGTGTCTGTGAGTCATCAGTGTTGCCTGATGGGTCGGAAGTGAAAGATTAAGGGTGCTGGTTGTCCCTTGCAGGCTCCCTCAATCTCTACTCCGTTATCTTCAGCCTTTGGACCATTTGACTCCTTCTTTCTCCAATCTGCTCAGCAACCAGTCCAGCCAGAGGAGTTTAGCTCGGTTGTGTCAGCGTCAGAGTTGGGTGGCTTCCCTGATTCACAGCGTGTGGTGAAGATGTTTTGTGTGTAGGATTCCCCAGAAGTGCTACAGTGGGCAGATGCAGTTGATGTTTGTCCTGCTGGTGGCTGAGGGGCAGCTCCGGAGTCTCTGATTGAGGGAGTAATGTCTTCCCTGGGTCAGTGGCCCTACAGTGTTCTTCCCATGCAGGCAGTTGGAGAGCAGGCAGCAGAGGTGACTGCCCTATAGAGCCGGGCACAGCTGTTGGGAGTTTCGGGAGGTGGCTCTGCGGCAATGGAGGAGCTTCTCTTTTTTTTTTTTGCAGTGCAGCATCCTGAGACCTCTATATTGGAGATGATGTGGAATACCATTGTTCAGCTTGAGACAGCTTTGGTGCCCCAGGTTACATCCTTATCTCAGAAGGTTCAACAGCATTCAGTGGCTTTGGAAGAAACTACTGCTATGGTACTATCGCTTCAGAACTCATTAACTACTGTTCAAACAAAGGTAGACTTGTTGGAGCAACATTCTGGCTTTCACATTAGAGTCCTCTATAATTAAAGCTAAACATGAGACTTTGGAGAACTCAGGGCTGCTAATTTGAGGCTGGTGAATTTTCCTCATGCTTCCCTTGTGTCAGTTAGGTAACTAGGAAATATATCTCTAACTGATATATTGGATACCTCTTGAGTCACATCCACCGACAGTGAAGGTATATTACTTGCCTTCCCTTAAGAAAAAAGCTACATTTGGGGGTATCCCATGTTTAGTGCAAGTTGATGTTCTTAATAATACTGATATTTTGGAAAAATCTCAGGAAGATGTAATACCTCCTACCTTGTTGATTACCTTAGCTTTACTATCAGATAAGAAATGGCTAATGAAGATATTCTTCAGGAAACTGAATTTGCGATTTAGAGAGTTGTTAGTTTGTATGTATCCTGATTTAGCTCATGATGTGGATTAACCCTTTTGCAAAAAATGAGATCTCATTCTGCGAGCTTGTACCAAAAATCATTAGCTGTAGAACATGAGTTTCAATCGGAAGAAGTGGCCAACAGGCAAATTATTCCATAAATGTCTAGAATGAAAACTTCTATAAACCAATAAACTATTTCTGGAGTCCAGCGGATTACAGGATCCGAGGCAGCATGGATTCATCAGAGGCAGGTCTTGTCAGACAAATCTGATTGATTTCTTTGACTGGATGACCAGTGAGTTGGACCGAGGGAGAGCTCTAGATGTGGTGTATTTAGATTTCAGTAAAGCCTTTGACACTGTTCCTCACAGGCGACTTATAAACAAACTGAGCACCCTAGGGATGGACCTTACTGCTTGGGTTAGAAATTGGTTGGGTGAGAGGCGACAAAGAGTACAAGTAAATGGAGCTCACTCTGAGGAGAAGGATGTTACCAGTGGTGTGCCCCAGGGATCTGTCCTTGGTCCGATTCTTTTTAACATCTTTGTTAGTGATATAGCGGAAGGGCTGTTGGGTAAGGTTTGCCTCCTTGCGGATGATACCAAAATCTGCAATAGAGTAGACACCCAGGAAGGTGTAGATAACATGAGGAGGGATCTAGCTAAGCTTGGCGAATGGTCTAGAATTTGGCAGCTGGGATTTAATGTTAAAAAATGTAAGGTCATGCATTTGGGCTGCAGCAATCCAAGGGAGCAATATAGTATAGGGGGTGAAGTACTTTTGTCCACTAAAGAAGAGCGGGACCTAGGCGTGGTTGTGTCTGATGATCTTAAAGTAGCTAAACAGGAAGAAAAGGCGATGGCAAAAGCTAGAAGGATGCTTGGGTGCATACGGAGAGGAATGGCTAGCAGAAAAAAGAAGGTGATAATGCCTCTCTATAAGTCTTTGGTGCGACTTCATTTGGAGTATAGTGTGCAATTCTGGAGACTGCACCTTCAAAATGATGTGAACAGGATGGAGTCAGTGCAGAGGGTGGCTACTAAAATGATTAGTGGTCTTCATTATAAAGCATATGAGGACAGACGTAAGGATCTTAATATGTACACCTTAGAGGAAAGGCGGGATAGAGGTGATATGATTGAGATGTTTAAATACCTCTGTGGCATAAATGTTCAGGGAGAGAGCCTCTTTCAATTGAAAGCAAGTTCTGCTATGAGGGGACATGGGATGAGGGTGAAGGGAGATAGATTCAGGAGTGATATGCAGAAATATTTCTTTATGGAAAGAGTAGTGGATCCATGGAATAGTCTCCCAGTGGAGGTGGTAGAGATGAGGACAGTAACTGAATTAAAAAAAGCATGGGACAAACACAGAGGATCTCTAAAGGTAAAAAGGGGACTGTTGTAGTTGTTGATATGGAAGGACAGACTAGATAGGTCATGTGGTCTTTTTCTGTCATCAAATTTCTATGTTTCTATGATCAGTATCTTTTTCAAAAAATAGATGTCATAAAGCCCTGCCTTTGTTTGGAAATCAAAATATCCAAAAAAGGTACAGACTGAATGGTGTAAAAGTCAAATGGGAATCAAATTGATTAAGCCATACAAAACATTGATCCAAAAAATCCATGAACCAGCCCACCACATAATAAAGATGCCATCAATAAACCAGATCCAAATGACAATGTGCCCAAAACTCAGAAGGATGTATAAACCTCTCCTCAAATGACCGAACATATAAACAGGTAAGATGGGACAACTGTGGCCCCCATTGCCGCTCCACAAACTTGATGATAACTATTTTCAGTTTTGATAGGTTTTTAAGTTTCAACACCGAGGTTAACATCTGTTCCAAAAATCACCATCTTGCAATAGACAAATCAAGTGTCTACAAATATTGCAAAGTAATATCAATAGTTGCCTGCTGAGGAATATTAGTATAGAGTGCAGATATATCCATGGTAACCAAAGTCACAACTCCACACACTGAAAGGTTGACGACAAATTTATGACATATGTAGAAGCCTTAATATAGGAAGCCTCTTGCTCGACCAATGGATGCAAAAACTGATCCAAATAGACAAGGGTTCCAGTACAGATCCAAAGCCAGTAACTATAGATCTTCCTGGGGGAATCTTTAGTTTTTAACTTGTCTTCTCAAGACCTCACAGCCCTCGAACTATCAATTTTGAATTGGGGCTTGTCCTTTATTCCTAAACACCAATTTGATGCCTTTAAGGTATAGATACAATTAGTGGGTTGTTTTCAGAGGTTGCGTTCATTGGTCGAGCAAGGGGCTTCCTGTATTAAGGATTCAACTTCTGTCATAAAACTGGGCAAATGGGGTGCATATGGACATGAGGTGATACCTGCATGTGGCTATCCAAGGGCTAGGATGAGTGTGCATGTACTGCATAGATGTGATGGAGCCAAAGCTACACAGTCATTGTGGCATACATAACTCATATTGCACAAGTAGGTTACAGCTGTATGCATGAACTGCCTGTGAGTATACTGCTGCTGCATCAGTGCAGTCACGTTGGGATACCTTGTACTGAAAAAGTTGTAATGTCTGGTAAAAAAAAAAAGACTGTAAACCTGCAGTCAGCTGAGGCAATGGAGGGTTAGATAATTAATCTGCCCAAGGTCAGAAGGAGGTGTGGGCAATCCATGAAAGGTGTTGCATACATTAAACTGCACAGTAAAAACTTCCAAAGGAGTGCTGGTGGGCTTCAAACCTTGGTATCCTGGGTCCCAAAACCAGTGCCATGACTATTATGCCACACCTCCAAGCAGTTCCTAGACATCTGCAGGTTGAACATGTATGACCCCCTGCAATGTACTGTAGCACAGCCAATAAAGCCATGCTTTCAGAAGGGCATGATGCTGAATAGTCTGGTTGCTGTCCCAAACTGTGGGCAGAATGTATAAGAAATTATAAGGCTGTGTGTCTGCCAGTCACAGCAGAGCCCTGACTGTTACAGGCATGAAAATGATCTAAGTAGTACACAGTCACAAAAGAATAAGTAGGAATCAAATCCCTCTCCCCTACTTATGGTAACATTCCACTAACCAGAAGGTTACACCTACAAACCACTCTACACAGCAACGGCTGGATACAAAGACTGCAGGTCACTGCCTAAAATGTCTGCTGTGTGTGCCAGTATAGGTTAGCTACCTCCAGTACCCATGATGCAGTGCACATGCAGAACAACAGTCTACAGCTGATCACCAAATGGAGAATGCACTTATCTATCACTTCAGCTCAGTAAGATGCATGGACAATGTGTGATACAAGCACAGCACAGCTACAAACTGTGCTACTGAGCAGTTTCTGCAGTCACCCTAAAGGTGAGGATGGGCACCCAGCCCCTGGTCCCCAGAGTCTGCACTGTTAGACTATCTCTGCTGCAGATTCCTATCAGTTGCAGTTATTGTCTGTAGTGTATTATGCTAATCACCTTGTTTACTGTAGAATTGCAGCATAATGTAGGTGGTTGTCCCATTGGGGACCCGTGTCCTGCTCCTGTTGGACAGGGATCCTCCTAGAATAGCATATATCAGACCTCAGTGTTGCAACAGCAGGTGCCATGCATGCTAACTTCAGCAGGGGCTGCTGCTGGTCCTTCCATGACCACAGTGAGCAGGGCAGGAATGGCTCCTGTCCCCACCATCTGGAACTACCACTCCACCACAGCTAGACTGCACCTGCTGCCCACCACAGGGCTGTCTCAGCCATGCATATACCAAATGGTGCCAGTATGCTGGTCAGCACACACTGCATGTGCATAGGGCAAGCATGTACAGCTTGGTTTGGGACAAACCGCATGGAAACCCAGCATGTGGTACAGTGCTTGTCCTCTCAGGACAGCGAGTGCACCCACATCACTAGAACTGCATACTATACAAGCATTATGTGGATACATAGCTGTGCCATGGTCACAGCTCGATCAGAGTGTCCATCCTCACAGCATGAACTGTTGTGACAACACAGGTCATGCACGTGGCACAGGCACTACAAATTCTCAGCCATTGACCCTACCTCTGCAGACGCATCTTGAGCAAACTTCTCTGTTTATGGCTATACCCACAATCCTCTGCTCCTCATCATGCACATTTGCAGATTAGCACTGGGATCAGCCTGGTCAATGCAAGGCACAGTGTAGTGCAGGAGGCCACAGAACTCTGGAGAGACTTACGCACACACACACATCACACTGTGCAAAAGTGGGAGTGGTTGGCATTCCTACCTACCACATTGGTCTCCATATCAGCTCAAGCATTGTTAACATGTGCTCATTGTGCAGGTGCTAGTAGCGCCCTCTGATATTAATGCCAGTTCAGTGTGATGGTGCTACCAGGCTGAATTTCCATGCATCTGTGGATAGTGGAATCTGTCTGTGTGGCTGATGGGTGTCTGTACCCTTGCTGGCCAATTAATTTGGGGTTGCACATGCTGGTGCTGTACCTGCACTGTAGGCTAAAGTTTGTCCACAGGGACATGGAATACATGATCCATTGCAGGGTCTTGGACCTGCAACCATCCACTCATATATACAACAGCTTTGTATACTGAATGACAGAGCTGCCATAAGGGTAACCAAGTCCCTGGGGCTGATATGTTACCCATTAGGCAGACTTGAGCACGTGTTGCAATGCGATCGGCACATGAGACCATGACATGGGTCTTGTCTGCTGCAGATGGGTGCCGCTGCACCTACTGCAGACACCCCACACCATGCTGCCATGCCAGCATGCTGTCAGTGGGGGTGGTGCACAGTACCAAACGGTCCACCATGCCACTTTGGCAAATGCCTAGGGTGCCAGGTCCAGATAGGTGGAGCAGAGGCTTGCATTGACGGACACACCATCCCCCAAAATGCCACTGCCAGAACATCATCACCACCTGCTTATGATATGCCTTGGAGGAGGCAGGCTGCTGCAGCGGTGGAATTTCCCCAGGTGCCTGCTTTTTGCAGCTCCCTGTAGTGCTACAGATGCTGGTGCTATCGTCCTCTTCCTCTGGAGCTGGCTTCAGTGGCAGTGTGGGGGGGACTGTCTGCGATCCTGCCTAGGCTGCCAGGAAACCTTGGCCTGCCCCATGTGGTGCATCACCTTTCCAAAGCAGCAGCATGTCTGTGTGCCGCCAATGTTGATGTGGGATCATGACAGACATCACAGATGTGCCACCTGGGCAGATGCCTTATCTGCTTGCCCCAGAAACCCCCACTGCATGATCAATGTGCTACCTCCTTTGCCCCATTTGCACCATCAACATGGTACCCTTTCAAACTTGGGCACTATGCTGTTGCTGCTAATGAAGCACTACTATCACTATCTGGGCTCCCCTGTCTGTGCATCACATTGCAGACATTTAAATAGGCTCTCTCCCCTCAAAATGCACCCTTATCACAAGGTTTTACTTGGTGTTAGGGAACCCAGCGTTAAAGGGCTTTAACAAATGTTAGCACAGCAGGCATTAAAGTAACACCCGTTAACACCCACTCTCTGCCTACTGTGCCCTTAATGCTGAAGGAGCCTTTAATGCCTGTTAAATGCAGCTTTTTCGTAGCGTTAAGGGTGCAAGTGTGCCGATAACAGTCGTTAACAGCACACTTGATCCCTTAACGTCCTTTAGTGAACATACCCCTATGTCTATAGAAGGATTGCAACATCATTGGAAGAAAGTATTACTGAAGATATTGTGTGAATAGGATGAAAAGTTCTCACAAGTTTTTTGAGTGACATACTTTTGAATTGTGATTTATTGGAGACAGATAACTGGATGAGTGGAGATTACATGGAGAACATTATTGAAAACTGGAACAGTGTATTCACTTTAATGCTTTGGGAAAGTGGAACCTTTTCGAAATACAGCTTTAACATTTATGGACAATGCAATGAAGTGGATAAGGGTTGCTTGTTTTTCTATTTTAGTTTTAATGTGAGGAACACTGGTGTGAATGAATAGGGTGATAACTCCACCTCTTATGTCTTCTGTGGAATCTGTTCCTGTTTAGGATGTGTGTGGATATGCATGTGTGAAGGTAATGTGCAAGAGTGAATTTTTGAATACATTTGAATAATTTTGAAGAATTGATATATTGGTAAAAATCATATTATTTTGATATTATTGTATATTTTTTGTAGTAATTATGAAATTATTTTTGAGTAAATTTCTGGGGTCATATTTATATTTAGTGAGATTTTTAAAAATAAAACAGAACTAATTGATCATTCTGAACCTGCTTCTGGTAGAGTCGGGTGCCAAGTTGAAAGAAGCAATGATGCTTTTCACAGATAATTTACAAGGAGCTGTCACTTTTGCAGGGAAAAGTCTGACACATGTCTTGAGGCAAAGGATTCGGGAGCTAAAGCTATATTTTCTTTCTCCATTAGATTGAGCAGAATTGAATAAGTAAGGAATCAATTTGCTTCAAGGTCCAAAGAACAAACCCAAGACAAAATGTAATAGATGAAACTACCAAGAACTCCCAATTCTGTCACTTATTCCTATATCAGAAAAAAGTCCCCCCACTAAAATACAGTATTTTTAGCTCATGCCTTTCCAGTAGGCAATAATACAAAATAACTATTACGCTATACCATAATTTAAAGGCCGCAGGCAGGGTCCCGGAGGCCGCCGGTAACCGGTGGAGTGGCCCGGCGCGGGTCCCTGCCCATTAGAAGGGGAAGCAGCGGGGGGGGGGGGGGGGGGGGACGGCAGGCTCAGAGACGCGTGCCGCATTATTTGAAATGATTGGCTCTGCCGCAGGGCCATGTGCTGAGGCATCTGGGACGCGCCATCAGCATATGGCTGAAGAGCGGGCGGCGAACGGGGTTGTGCAGCAATCGGTGGCAGAATCTTCGGAGCAGAAGCGGCAGCGAGCATCAGCTCGTCATCGGAGAGCGGGACGAAGGCCTGTGGGTCGGTATTGTGGCGAGCGTTGCGGCGGTTTTTTGGCCGGAGGTGTGAGGAGCAAAAATAGGTATCGGGGGTACGGGGAGCCGGACGGGGTGATCACAGAAGAGTGAGGATCCCATAATTTAAGGCGATTTTAGAGTCAAGCCTGGGAGGAAGGGAATATATTAAAAAAAAAAAAAAAAAGAGGGACAAGAAACTTTCAAAGAAAGACAGGTACCTGCAGGACTTTTAAAAGTGCATACAGAGGTGGGACCTAGGAAGGAGGATGCCGGGCGGGAAACGGCGTATTGGAGGGAGTTTGGAAAGAGGCAAGGGGGTTGCAGGGCAGAAGACTCGAGGCAGGGCAGGGAAAGGGCAGCAAAGGGGATCAGGAGTCCGGGAAGGGTGTGTAAGGGCTGGATCAGCTGGGCCTGTGGGAAGAGGGCGTGGAAGGGCACCGGGCGCTGCTGGATCAACGGGGCCTGTAGGGAGCAGGCATGGTAGGTCTTCAGGAGCGGGGCAGCGTGATGGCCTGGGGCGCAGCAGGCAAGCAAGGGGAACTGCAGGGGTGAGGGGGTAGGGGTATTGGGGGCTCTGTAGAGTGGCAGTGCGCAGACGGAGATGCTGGTGTGGGGCAGGATGGGGGAGACGTAGCCAGCATGTTGGAGGAAGGGGCTGAGACAGGGCTAGGTGGCAGAGGTGCGTGGAATGTGGCTGATTGTGCGGGGTATGGGGATCCGGCGAGGTTTGGTGGGGGTGGTAAGTTCTGGGGGAGTCCGGGGGGGCAGGGGTTATGGGACAGCAGGGATGGGAGCATTGGATGGGGGGTGGGCAAGGACCTTCCAGGGCTGATTGGGCAGGGGCCTGGCAGTCAGCATGGCCTGCGGTTGTTCCCCCTGCAGTTCTGCCTTTTTTGTCTCCGCAGGTTCCGGCAATGGCTTCCACTGGAGCAAGGTACGGCGGAGTGCAGCAATGCAGGACAGCGAGTGGAGAAGCGCAGGCGACGCCTGCACGTGGCGGCCCTTGTGATGGATCAGCAGCACTGGGAGAGGGTGAGCCGCGAACAGTCGACGACGGTTCCAGAGAGGTGCATCCACAGCGTGTGCTTGAGTCTACGGAGGCGGCAGTGATGGGTGAGTTGCCAAGGGAACATGAGGGTGGGGATGAGAGGGGGGAGCGAGTAGAAAAGGCGGGGAAGGCTACCAGGAAGCGGAGGCATACTTGCTGTCGGAGGCACAGATCGGAATCGTCCACGTCGACGTCCTCGAGTTCGTCCACAGGTTCGTTGGCTGAGGGGGGGGAAGAGCGGAGAGAAGGGTGCTTCCGGTGGGGGGTCGGCGGTGGTGACAGCATTGTCAGAATTGTGGGAAGGGGTGCCAAAAAAGTTGAGGCGGCGGATACGGAAGAGGCAGTATATTGACATATTCCGACTCTTGGAAGGACGTAAGCGTTCTGGGGAAAGTAAAAAAAAGCAGAAAGAGGACGAAAAGGCTGGGAGGGTCCGTAAAGTGGCACGGACAGTGGTAAATTGGGTGAGGGCCTTTTTGCGGTTGGCGAGTGTGTGGTGTAAATGGTACCCGGAACAGTATGGGATGCTTTTGTCGTATGCAGACTCTATTCTTGAGGCGTCGCAGACGCATGAAGGGTGGTCCTGGCTCAATTACGATGAGATGTTTCGGGATAAAATGGAGGAGAACAAGTTGTTGTCTTGGGGCAGCCAGGATATCAACTTGTGGCTCACACAAATGTCAGTAAGGTCTGGTACAGTAGGTGGGGGGGGGAGTGGCGGTAAAATCGGTGGGGGGAGCCAATGCTGTGGGAAACCGTTCCTTTCGGGCAGGTGGAGTTGGGGTGTCGAACAAGCAAGGGGTTGGAGGGGGGTTGTGTGTTGGAGGTTCAACAAGTCCTCCTGCCCGTTCCCTGAATGCAAGTTCTGGCATGCATGTACAAGCTGCGGGGGAGGGCACTCTGCGACAAAATGTATTAAAAAGGGACTCTTGGGGAGCGCGTTGCCGTCGGCCAAGTGAGAGTCCAGTGTTCGGCGTAGCCCCCTCGCCAGTACGGGTGGGAGTATTGAGAGAGTGGCTGCGTCATTATCCTAAAAAACAGGATGGCGAGGTATTGCTTAAGGGTTTTCGTGATGGGTTTGTAATTCCAATACAGGGTGGGGTTGGGTCCACGGTTGAGAGGAATGGGCCGTCTGTATGTCGTTTTGCAGATGTGGTGAAGGCAAAATTAGACGGAGAGTTGATGTTGGGCAGGATAGCGGGCCCTTTTTTGGAGCCCCCATTTAGGAATTTTGTGGTTTCCCCATTGGGAATTATTCCAAAGAAACAGCCGGGTAAGTTCCGGTTAATTCATAATTTGTCTTATCCGGAAGGGGCATCGGTGAATGATCACATTCCACGGGAATGCTGCACGGTCCGTTATGCTTCATTTGACAAAGCTGTTGGCCTAGTGAGGAAGGCTGGGCGGGGAGCGTTAATGGCCAAGGTGGACATCGAGGCCGCTTTTTGCTTGATGCCGGTGCACCCGTCTTCCTTTCATCTGCTGGGTTTCCACATTGCAGGAGAGTATTATTTTGACAAATGCATGCCCATGGGCTGTGCAGTGTCTTGCGCGTGTTTTGAGAAATTCAGCACTTTTTTGCAGTGGGTTGTGGTGAGGCGTGTGGGCTGTGCCAGTGTTGTTCATTACCTGGACGATTTTTTGTTTGTTGGGGCAGCTACGACTGCACAATGTAAGGCCTTGTTGGAGGGTTTTGTGGAGGTGGCCAGGGAATTGGGGGTGCCGTTAGCAGAAGGGAAGATGGAAGGGCCAGAGACTAGGATCACCTTTTTTGGGCATTGAGTTGGATTCGGTGGACATGGTGGCGCGCCTACCCCCGGAGAAGGTGGTGAAGTTAAGGGTTTTGGTAGCGAATGCGATTGTATCTGCAAAGTACACTTTGAAAGAAATGCAAGCTCTGATTGGGTCATTGAATTTCGCATGTCAGGTCATACCGATGGGTCGAGTATTCATACGGCGTTTGGCGCTGGCCACGGCGGGTGTGTCTAAACCTCATCACCTTATTAGAATTACCAAGAGCTTGCGCGAGGACTTGTTAGTGTGGGATGTCTTCTTGACTGATTTCAATGGGTCAGCTGTCCTGGTGGAGGAAGAGCGTTCAAGTGAGGACTTGCAGTTGTTCACGGATGCAGCGGGAGGCACGGGTTTAGGTATTTATTTTGGAGGGGAATGGTGTGCAGGGAGTTGGCCAGCATCATGGAGGGATGAGGGACTCTTAAAGAATATGACGTTCTTAGAGCTGTTCCCGATTTTGGTTGCTTTGGAGTTGTGGCCAGGTAAGTTGCGTAACAAAAACGTAGTGTGGTGGTGCGACAATGAAGCAGTTGTGAGTGTGGTGAATAACACAGGTACACTACCAAAAAACTGCCTCCAGTTTTGCAACTGATTCCTATAGATTTTGGGGTGCTGAATCCAGGAAAAATAGCCAAAATGTTCCATCACGTCACGTTTTCTTGCAAAATTAGATTTCTTACCCATATAAGGAATGTTCACATAATTTCTTTTTAGCCGACTGCAGTTTATTTTCTTGGCCCAAAATAGAGGTTGTAATGGTTAACTAACTAGAAACACTCCCTCATGATCTTTTAGAGTGTTTTGTATTCATTTTATACATTAACAGGACAATTGGGAGGCGGGGGGCTAAATCCAGTACTCGCGCTGGCGCATGTTCTTTCCTGTTCGCCTCGCCTCGTTCGCTCGCTCAAACATGGTGGTTGCGACTTGAACGTTCCTGTCAAATTTCAGTTTCTTGCAAGTTCATTATTACCTTTTGTTTGCTCAGTCGTAATCCAGCTTTATTCCGAAGTGGTTCACTACAGTTGTAGTTTGCAGTGCTGTGTATTTGTGATGGCTCACAGAGCCAGAGGTTGCGTCAACTCTCCGGACAGTTTTTGTTTTATTTGTGGGGAATATACCGTGAAAAAGCGGCAGAGGAACATTTCTGCATTTATTAAAAAAGTATATTTCGCCTATTTCGGTTTGAAGTTAGGCGATCAAGACAAACCGTGGGCTCCTCACAAAGTGTTCAAGACATGTGAGGAAGATCTACGCTTATGGATGAAAGGTAAAAAACAAGCATTTCGTTTCGGAATACCTATGATGTGGCGTGAACAAAGAGACCACAGCAGTGACTGCTATTTTTGCTCTTGCATTGTAAAGGGATACAACTTAAAAAATAAGAACGTGATAAGTTACCCCAATCTTCCCTCAGCAATTAGGCCTATGCCTCATAGCAACGAAGTACCTGTGCCTGAACCACCAAAATCTTTGGATCATATTTGTGTGGACGGTTCTGATCATGATGAGACTCATCAGATGGCTTTTCCCGATGAGTCCAGTACTTCCGAGTTTGAAACTGAACCAGATCCGAAACCTGAACTTTTCTCTCAAGCTGAATTGAAAGATTTAGTCCGGGATTTAGGACTCCGAAAAGATGCTGCCCAACTGCTAGGTTCTTGGCTTAAACAGAAAATCTATTGTCACCAGGAACAGCTTTTTATTGGTACCGCAACCGCGAGACACAATTTTTGAAGTATTTCAGCAAAGAGGAAGATTTGCTATTTTGCAACGATATATACGGAGTGATGGAAAAATTTAAACTCAAGTATGATCCTGCTGAATGGCGGCTGTTCATTGATTCGTCAAAAGACAGCATAAAAGGTGTTCTTCTTCATAATGGCAACACATTCGCTTCAGTTCCTATTGCTCACTCTGTTATTCTCCAAGAAAAATACGAGAATTTGGCCCTGATTCTTCAGAAGATTCGTTATGATGAGCATAAGTGGATGATTTGTGGAGACTTTAAAATTCTATCCATGCTATTAGGGCAGCAATCCGGTTTCACCAAATATCCCTGCTTCCTTTGCTTGTGGGATAGCCGGGCCCGCGACCTACACTGGGGGGAAAAAAGACTGGCCAATTCGGGAGTATTTGAGACCCGGTGAGAAAAATGTTCTTCATGAGAGCTTGGTACCTCGTGATAAAATTCTATTACCACCTCTCCACATTAAGTTGGGTCTCATTAAGCAATTCATCAAGTCCCTTCCAAAAGATGGTGAGTGCTTTCGGTACCTTTGCTCAAAGTTCCCCCGACTTTCTGAAGCAAAGCTAAAGGAAGGAGTGTTTGTTGGCCCTGATATAAGGAAACTCATTTCAGATGGAGCATTCGCTGAAACGATGTCTGAGAAGGAAAAAGAAGCCTGGGATTCCTTCAAGGATGTTGTTCTCAAATTCTTGGGGAACAGGCGGGATGAGAACTATAAGGATATTGTTGCCAGGATGCTCAATGCCTTCAAAGAACAAGGCTGTAACATGAGCCTGAAAGTCCATTTCTTGCACTCCCATGTGAACTACTTTCCCGAAAACTTGGGGGCGTACAGTGAAGAACAAAGTGAAAGGTTTCACCAGGACATCAAGGACACAGAGAGAAGGTACCAAGGAAGATGGAACACCACTATGATGGCTGATTTCTGCTGGTTGCTGCTGCGGGAAACCCCAGATGAAAAATACGCCAAGCAGCACACCAAGAGAAGCATTCGGGGGAAGAAGAAACGGGCCCACCAGGAGATTGATTGACCCAAGAATGACTTTAAAATCTAAACTGTGTTGACAAATATCGTGTTTTTACTAAACTTTGAAATAAAAATTTGCTAGTTATTACCACAGTGTCGGATCTCATTTATTAGAATTTTATTTTCACACCATCGGGTGTTTGTCTTCATGTATTGCAATGGTGCGGTTTGCGTTTTCTATTCTTACATACATACCTGTACAACATTTTTTGCACATTTCTTTGCTTTGCATTGTGTCTAACCTCGCTCTTATATGCTCAATGTTTGTGCACATGTATGTGGCTGTTTTAAGTGCAGACAATTTTGCTACCATCACAGTGTGTTTTGTTGACATTACTCTATTCTTATGTGCTGCCTTGTTACAATTTTCTTTATTCTTATTTGAATAACTACTAAACAATTAGTATAAAGAATTCATCCAAGAAACTTTTATCTCGATCGCACTCAATCTGAAACGTTCACCTCAAACTGCTAACCCAATGTAGCAAAAAATCTGTACGTGATGGAGCAAATTGGTTACCAGATTTGGATTCAGCGCACCAAAAAACGTAAAAATCAATCTAAACATTAGAGGCAGTTTAAAAAAAAAATTTTTTAGTGTACCTGTGTAATTATACGCCGCGTTGCGGCCAAGTGGCAGCCTTAATGCGAAAAGTTGTGTTATACTGTTTGTGTGGGAATGTGACATTGAGAGCGCGGCATATACCGGGTCATAATAATGGAATTGCTGATGCTCTTTCACAGTTGCAGTGGGATCGTTTCCGGAAGCTGGCGCCAGAGGCGGCTGCGGTGGGATTGGAGGTCCCTTGGAGCTTATGGAGCGATGGCCTGCGGAGATGAGAGAGATGCTGCACAGCTCGGTGGCAGAAAAAACCTGGGAAGCATATTGCAGAGGATGTGAGAGGGTGGTGGAATTCTTGCAAGGGCAAGGGTGGTGTGGCGGAATGGTTCCGGATCAATTATTGGGGAGATACATAATCAGTGCAAAGAGACGGGGCGCGTCTCAGGCTTCTGTACGGGGGCATTTGGCAGGATTTCTTTTTTTCGCAAAAGCAGTGGGTTGGGCCCCATTGGGCGAGGGATTTTTAGTTAGGAAATTGATGCAGGGATGGGGGCGGGCGAGGCCGGTTAGGCCGGATAAGCGTCGCCCGGTAACACATGACCTGTTAAGAGGTCTGTGTGCGGACTTGCCTGAGGTGGCAACTTCAGGATACGAAGCCAAGCTATTTAAGGCACTATTCTGCGTGGCCTTTTTTGGGGCATTCTGGGTGGGGGAACTGGTAGCAGAGTCCACAAAGAGGGGTGTGGGGAACAGCTTGCTGAGGCAGCATGTGCATGTGCAAGGGGATTGATTGAGGGTCCTGTTGAAAAGATCGAAAACAGACCAACGGGGCAGAGGCAAATGGGTGGTTCTGAGGGCGATTGAAGGGGACACGTGCCCAGTAATGGCAATGCAGTCGTTCCTCGAAGGGCGCCCGCAGGTTGCGGGAGGTTTGTTTGTGCATGCGAACTCTCGATTGGTCACAAGATATCAAGTGACAGCGGTTTTGCGTTTGGGGCTGCAGCGGCTGGGGGTGGACGCTAGCCAATTCGCGGCGCATTCCTTTCGCATAGGGGCGGCGACTAGCGCAGCAGGTGCTGGAATGTCTGCCACCCAGATACAAGCAATTGGCAGGTGGCGGTCCAGAGCTTTTCAGAATTATGTTTGATTCTGAAAGGGCGGGGAGGGGGGTACGGATAATTAACCATTGTTTTCTTTTCCAGATCAGGGCAGAAGTGTGCGGGGCTGTTGGATAGTGGGGCATTCGTTTGTGTTCTGGGCTGGCCGGCGTGCAGAGAACAGGCCTATCAGGCGGAACCTGGGGTTGGACCCTGCAGTGGTGGACATTTCATAGCTGGGAGAGAGGGGGCTGAACTGGCCTCAGCTGATGCCCTTGCTTCGTCACCATGCACGTGTGAGGACATCGCCTGGGTTCCTGCTGTTGCATTTGGGAGGAAATGATTTGACGTCGTGGACCTGCAAGCAGTTGATCAATGCAGCAAAAAGAGACTTTGCCCACATATTGGGAATGTTTAAAGGGGTGGTGCTGATTTGGTCGGATGTCATCCCGAGGCCGGTGTGCTGGGGGCAGCGTCGCTGGTCCCGTGGATTGACGAAGATCAATAGGCAAATTGGGAGGTGGGTGGTCGAGCATGGGGGATGTCAAGTGCAACACGATTGGGTGGATGTTGCTTGTTCCGGTTTGTAAAGGAATGATGGTGCGCATTTGGCCCCGGTGGGGGTTGACCTTCTCCTCAACGATTGGCAGGAAGCGCTAGAGCGGGTGGTGAGGGGTAATGCAGACAGGTCACAGCTGGAGCCCAGGTGAAGGGGGGGGGGATGGCAAAGTCACAGGGTGTGACTATGCCAGTGGCGGGATCCCGGAGGTTTCCGGGGTCCGGAGCCGGAGGCTACTTGGGGCGTGGGCAGGGTGCCCGCGACCCGGAGAACCCCGAGCTGACTTTTGCTAGTGATATGGCGGAGTCGGGCAGGGGTGGGAGTAACTGGACTGGTGGTGACCGGGCCAGGGGCGGAAGCGAGGTCACCTTGCTAATAGTATGGCGGGTGAGGTATCGCTCCGCTGCGGGGGGGAATAGTTGGCTAAGTTGTTGTGCTTGTTAAATTGTTGTGTTATTGGGCAATAAAGCTGTGACCTGGTGTTTTCCAAATGTGGTGTCTGTGAAAATTTTGGCGGGAGATACAAGTAAGGGGAAGGAGTAGGGCGGAGGGAGAGCGCAGGGTACAGATCTCCGGTTATAATCATACATAAAAATAGAGCGGAAATATAAGATCATGAGCTAATGTGTGAAAATATATTAATGTTGGAAGACTAGCCTTGAGAATTCAATCACTCTCTCGTGGCTTTTACTTCCGTTTTACTCAATTAGTCAAGGCCCCTACCGGAGCTCTAAACGTAGGTAAAAACACCATATAATAGTGTGACCTACACCAAACGTATCCAAAAATAAAGTGCTTCCAATATATTAAAAAATACCCACAAATTATTACTTATCTAGTATAGTCCCCGCAGAAACTTTCATGAGAAATCAATCTCTACCGATGTCTCCAATTTCTGCTCTCGATCCAGATAATTTCATTGTGGCGTGTGGTCCAATTACTTTACATCACGTTCATAAAAATATCGATGTCTCCAATGTCCGCAGTTTATTTCAAAACAAGGACACAGTACTGCGTTTCGGGCAAGCCAAACCTAATGCCCTGTTTCAACGCTTCTCCAACTGCAAATACAATATTCTGGCTGACCTGAGTATTCAGGACGCCAGCGCATGCTCATTGATGATCTAAAGCCACAAAAACAAAGCCCAAGATTTAAAGCCCAATTCAAACCAATCACAGTTGTACACGTCATGTCCCTTCTAGATGCCAATAATTTAAAGAAGACTATTCCAGTCCAGTTCTTTATTAAGCCCCAAAGGTTCCACTGTAGACAATCTGAATATCCACATCTGTTCACGCAATTGAAGGCATTGTTCACGATTGCCCCCTCGTGGATTTTCCAGTACGTGATCAAGAACTCTCCAAAATATTTCCATAAATGAATGTTGATGGTCCAAAAAATTTGAACAATGGGAGCAGATGTAGTTTTTGTTTTTATTCTCGATGCATGTTCTCGCAATCTAGTACATATGGGATGAATCGTTCTCCCAATGTACAAAAGATTGCAGGGACAAACCAAAACATACACTATAAAAGAAGAGGAACATGTAGTGTGCCATCTAGCTTCATGCACAAAATCAGAATGAGGTGTCTGCCAATCCTTGCCAATTATGGACAATGGACAAAAATCACACGTATTACAAGAAAAATGCCCCAAAGTGGTATGTTGCTCAAAAGATTGTCAATAGGGGAGGGAGTAATCCCCACCAAATCACACAAATTGGGACCTCGAGTATGAGCTATTTGTAATCTCTTTTGAAAACATGAATGGAGTTGCAAAATATGCCAATGTTTAAGAAGAATCTTCTTAATTTTATCTCAATGCAACATATATGGTAATACTCCAACTAGTGCATCAGACGGTAAAGATGATGATTGGCTATTTAAACCCCCTGGATTTTCCGAAGGGAGTAACCATTCACGATGAGTATATTTAGCTCATAGAAATGCCTTTTTTATAACTTTTTCTGGGTATCCCCTCTGTGCCAAACGTTCAGATAACTCCCGTGCATGATCAATAAAATCTTCAATACTTGAACATATTCGTCGTAAACGCAAGAACTGTCCAAATGGAAGACCTTTTTTTAAGGATGTAGGATGGAAACTTCAATAATTTAATAACGTGTTTCGCTGTACAGATTTTCTAAACAGAGTAGTATGTAACTTATTATCACGTTTCACAATTAATACATCCAAAAATTCTAATTTCAAAAAATGATAATGCATGGAAAAAGACAAATTTGGCCGTAAAGCATTCAACCATTGTATGAAAGCCTTTAAAGTCTCCTCTGAACGTTTCCACAGAAAAAATATGTCATCTAAAAATCTAACCCACAGGCCACATCTTGAAACCATGAAGAAGGGTAAATCATTGAAGATTCAAACTCGGCTTTAGATCATCAATGAGCATGCGCCGACATCCTGAATACTCAGGTCAGCCAGCATAATGTGTTTGCAGTTGGAGAAGCGTTGAAACAGGGCATTAGGTTTGGCTTGCCCGAAACGCAGTACTGTGTCCTTCTTGTTTTGAAATAAACTGCGGACATTGGAGACACTGATATTTTTATGGAGGTGATGTAAAGTAATTGGACCACACTCCACAATGAAATTATCTGGATCGAGAGCAGAAATTGGAGAAATCGGTAGAGATTGATTTCTCATGAAAGTTTCTGCGGGGACTATACTCAACATTTACAATAGATAAGTAATAATTTGTGGATATTTTTTAATATATTGGAAGCACTTTATTTTTGGATACGTTTGGTGTAGGTCACACTATTATATGGTGTTTCTACCTACGTTTAGAGCTCCGGTAGGGGCCTTGACTAATTGAGTAAAACGGAAGTAAAAGCCACAAGAGAGTGAATGAATTCTCAAGGCTAGTCTTCCAACATTAATATATTTTCACACATTAGCTCATGATCTTATATTTCCGCTCTGTTTTTATGTATGATTTCCAGTAGGCAAGGCAAGTTACATTCAAGTATTCCCCTGTCCCCAGAGGGATTAAAATCTAAGGGGCCGATACTGAAAGCGAATAACACTATTAGTAGACCTGCTGATGGTGCTAATCTCACTGACAAGGATACTCAGTGGCTAGCATTGGGGCATTCCAGGGGCGAGCGGAGGCGGACCTGCCGAAGACCGGGCAGCAGCAATATTCAGCCACTGCCCAGTTATCCTTAAGCAGAGAAAGTTAGGCACCTTAAAGGGTGGGCTAACTTTCACCACTGAAGCTAGCCAGGCAGCGGTTGAATATCACTGTTGCCTGGTTAACTTCACTGCTTTCTGTCCGATCTGGATATTAAAGGCCAGTGACCATATATGGTCCTGGCATTGAATATCAAAGTCTAAAGTTCCGCCGCGACAGCTGGCCACCGCCACTGAATATTGGGCACTAAGCTTTTACTTGAGGCACTGGAAAGTTAAACAATTTATACAAGGCCACAAGGCGCATCAGTGAGATTCGAACCTCAGCTTCCCGTCCACTACTGTAATCAGAGTTACAGTTCCGCTTATTTCTATTCATGTGCCTGCGAGTTACATTAGCATGGAAATGTAATTACTTCTTATCCTTTGGAAAGAAAGATGCTAAGAAGTCAGTCAGAATCACCACTCAGATACCATGGCTATCTGTGCAGATATGGCTTTGGAAGAAAAAAATCCCCAAAGTTTTCTTTATCAAAACTGCAATTCTATTCATTATCTTACTTTGATTTGATAACTTGCCTTCATATTAAATCCCAAAGCAAGGAACAATTCCCATGTGCATCATAAAATTACAACCTTACAAATCCAACACTCCCCATAGACTCATATCCTCAGGGGAGCCACTAAGGGGTATGTTTACTAAACTGACTTAACGTAGCAGCGCCGACGTTATCGTGCGATAACGTCACGTATCGCGCGATAACGTCATGTATCGTGCGATAATGTTGGCAGCAGCGTTAAGACACACTAATGCTGTGAAAGCCGGGTCTGAAGGGTGGAGTAAGGCTCCCCAGAGGGCAGAGATAGAGGTCAATGGGCAGAGAGTGGGCGGGGAGAGGCTCCATGCACACTAACACCGTGAAATGAAGGTCTGAAAATTAGCACCAGTGAAAACTTCGTGCTAGAGGCACATTTGCAGGAGAGAGAAACCATTTCAGTCAGCAATGTACAGCAAGGCAGGGAAATCCAGAAAAGTGATAGTAGTAATACATGTGCAGGAACCAAAAAGGCAAATAAACATATAAAATGGCCAAAACCACATTTGAAATCCCAATAACCAAGCTGGCCAATAGTGATATTAATGATAAACATAAAGCAACACTACTGACAAAGCGTAAAAAGGAAGATATCATGTTTGGAAGGGTCTATGCTCTGTCCCCCTACAAAGTGAATGATCCCACATTGAAATAGCTGTGATCAGGGTTTTTGTCGTTTATATTGAGCAGGTTTGTTATGGCGTGCACATGTGCAGCAACAGCAGAGTGGGCACGTAGGAAAAGGCAACTGTACTGATGTTGTAAATGGGATACAGGGGGCTGCAGGCGGCACATGCTGTGCATGCTATGGTCCAGCTGTGGCACAGTGCGGACTAGGCAGATGCCTAGATGGCACATAGGAAACTGTAAAGCAGCAAGACTGCAACTGACGAGGGTCCAACATGGGCATGAGTGTGTGTCCCACAGTGTCACAGGGGATATTACCCAGCAGGTACCCCCAAGGGCACATAACAATGGCAGGCGGTGCCGTGGGGAAGTGCACATGTCCATGTAGGCACCCCTACCCGAGAACCCACACCATAGGCAGATGCCTACCGGCACACTGGATGGCCTGGGACTGCGCACTACCAGCACCACCGGCATAAGGGCATGTCAGCATGGTGGCGGAGGGGTTCTGGTGGCAGAGGGGGCAGTGGCATCTGCCCACAGCAGACCACGGCCAAGCCCCATTTAGGTGGGTGCCGTGCAATGCAACAGACAAGGTCTGTCTGATGAACAGTCATGGTATCCCCAGGGAATGATCTGCCCCTGTGGCAACAGTTTGGTGCAGTACACACAGCCAGTGTGTTCAGGAGCAGAATGTCACAAGTTCAAGTCCCAGCTGTGGCTTCTGCCAACCCTGTCCCCATATTTTACCCAGTACTAAACCATGGTGATAAAGATGGAACTTTATTGCAGAGAAAATAAACATGCCTGAAACGCCTATATTTTACCCTTCAGAGCACAGACACCATAAACATGTGCAGTCCCTAGAGCACAGTTTCCCAACTGCAGTCCTGGAGGGTCAAACACCATTCAGGTTTCATGCTGTCCCTAATAAATATGCCTGTGCTGCATTTGTATGCGCCGCCCCCATTGTATGCAAATGTATCTCATGCATATTCATTAGGGACAGCATGAAAACCTGAATAGTGTTTGGCCCACCAGGACCGGAATTGGGAAACTCAGCCCTAGAGCACAAGCCAACAGGGGTACAAACACCCACACCCACAGGCTCCACTATCCAACACCTCATGGAGAGTCAGGCTGTTGGGCCCTGCACGGAGCAGCATCTTCCAATACTGGCACCTGCATACCTTAGCAATGCCTTCCTAAACTTGGGAACAAGTTCCACATATATCAAAAGGTTGCTATGATTAATGCCAGATAACAAATCCTAAGTTAAACACGATTTGTTGATAGAGATTCATCAGAGCAACCTTTCTGATATCTGGAGTGTGTTTCGGTTATTGATTCTGACAGTGTTTACCACCCCTGGGAGTGACCCCAACAGTTTTGCGTATCATAGCAATGCCTGCACGGTAGCCAGGGCTGCCACAAACCTCTATATTTGCACAATGCTGGCATTGGTGTGGGAGTGTGTGTCTGTCTATCCAGTGTGTTGTGGCTGCCTACACCTTACTGAGCCCACACTTCTTGCACTGTTGCCAGTGTTAGCCTGCCAATGTGCATAATGAGGAGCAAGGTACTGTGGGTATGGGCCGGGCAGGGTGGCCTGGGCAGGATGCATCTGCACAGGGTATAGTACAGGGACATTGTAGTACCCGACCACCACCTCCACGGACAGGGTGGCCACAGAATATCAGGCTGGGAGTTCACTTTCACCCTGACTGAGCAGTGACCATGGCATGGCTAGGTTCCCCCATAGTGCTATGCAGTATTTCTCTCAGGTGATATTTATGGGTTCTCTTTTCTGGGGCCCAATCACTGACATACCTGCTTGGTGTGTGTGTGTCACACCCCTCCCATTTGTGAGTGCACACAGGTCTTCCAGAAACATGCACTATGTACTAGCTAGCAGACTGTCTGCAGTTAGCATGTGTATGGTGGGAACACCTGGCAGGGTGGAAACTGACTGTGCCCTCTGCTGATGAATGTCAGACAGTGGTGGTGGGGGACAGCTGAGCTTCTCCAGCATTCTGCCTGTCTGCGATTGCCTTATGAGATGCATGCAGATCTGCATCAACTGCCCTGTAGGGTGCCTGTTCCATAGCAGGACCGGGGTTGATGGTCCTCTCTACTGACACCATTGCAGAGATATGTTGGTGGGAGATCCTGTCCCCCCACTCTGAGCCACAGAGGGTGGGTTGGGTGCTGCTACATAATCCGCTTTTGGGTCCAAACATCTCCCTTCACCTATAAACATGTGACCATGACACCCACACAAGATATGCACTATTCTGGGTGCATCAAAGTCCACAAGGTCTAGATGTGACTGGGAAATACAGATGGACACAGGTGCATCCTAGATGCGTCTGCAAGGACTAACTATCACACACTGGTACTGATGGGGACCTGCACTATAGCTGATCTCAGCCAAGCCAGGTCCTGCTTGCAAGCCAGGGTGAGCACAGGACTCGCACAATGTCACGGTCTGTAGCTACTCTGTGCCAGTAACACACACGGTCAGTTCCCCCTACCAGGCCTAGATGCTATGGGGGGTGCATACCCCATCTTGTGATCAGCTCTAGACTGCTGATCTGCATGTGCAGTGCATCATGGGTACGGGTGGGTTTACCCTATCCTGGTAACCACAGCAGACAGTTTATGTGGTGACCTGCAGTCTTTCTGTAGCCAGCCAGCAGTGTGGTAGTAGCTATAGAGATGTAGCCTACTGGTTACTTCAATGACTGTAGAGGCAGAGGTCATGGGTTTGATCCTGCAGTGGTGTAATCTAAAAAGGCTGTTTGAGGCATTATATTTTAATTTAAATCAGTGCTGCCAGCAGAAACACCCTCACAGTGCTGTAGCCTAAGGTGCCTCATAGGCGCCCTATAGGGCACATTATAGGGTGCCTTGGCAGACAGGGCACTTTATAATGTGACCTATGGGGCACCTTATAGGGCGCCTTATGAGGCACCTTAGGTTATGGCACTGTGAGGGTGTTTTTACTGGCAGCACTGATTTAAATTAAAAGAAAATGCCTCAGACAGCCTTTTTAGATTACACCACTGCAGGACTGAACCCATGACATCTGCCTCCACTGTCACTGCAGTAACCAGTGGGCTACATCTTTATAGCTTCTAACCCTGCACTAGCATGACTTAGGGTTAACGTGCTTTAACGTGCCACGGCGCCCACTATCACGCGATACATATTCTTGCTACCTTAGGACTGGAACGCCCACTCCTTTATATGGCCTTCTTCACATTATCGCTGCAACTAGCACCGGTAACATTAGGACGGTTTAGTAAACATACCCCTAAGGCACATTTTAGATAGTACATGGAATTAGAACTGAGATGTCAAGGTCGAGATGTAGACAATTCCAGCAGTATTTTATGCAGTGCTTATTCTAAAATACTGCAGGAGTGCAAATGTATTTGCTGATACATGGAGCCAGAAGACCCATTTTGCAAATTTACATGTAGGGAAAGTCTGCAACTTCCTTGTGTAGGTGCCGGCTGAGGCACCTGCATGTGGGACATTTTGTGAGCCAACATGAATAAATGCCACCAGTTAACTACAGATGCTATCTTTATCTAATTGTAGGTTTGGGGGGAGGGAGGAATTGTTCTAATTATCATTTCTTATGTGGATTGCAATCTACCTTAGAACAGTGGATGGATGGAAGATATGAAAGAATCTTTCTTTTCTAAAGACATGAAAGAGATTCTAATACCATCTCTCAGAACATTAAGCAATTCGAACAAGAATCTGGGGTGGAGTGGCCTAGTGGTTGGGGCAAGGTACCACAGGCCGGAAGGTCGGTGGTTCAAATCCCACTAGAGGACAGCAACCTTGGGCCGGAAGGACTAGGGTTTCTAGTCCCACAGGTGCTCTTTGTGGTCTTGGGCAAGCTACTTAACCCTCCATTGCCCATGTTCCCTGTAAGTATTAGTGTATGTGTCTCATATCCCCTCATGTTAAATGTATCCCCCAACCGCTTTGACCCGGTGAAAAGCGGGATATAAATGCAGCTAAATAAATAAATAAAATAAATTTGCCAGTCATCACACAGTGATCTGATGGGACTGTTGTCATGGCAGGTCATGGAAATGGAGAACAGCAAAAAATACTGCAAGATTAGAAACATAGGGGTATATTTACTAAAGAGCACTAACATTGCAGCGGCGATGTTATCACACGATAATGTAACATTACCGCACGATAACATCATGTATCGCGCGATAACGTCTCCGGTGGCATTACGGCGCACAGAGGGTGGAGTAAGTCATTCCAGAGGGTGGAGAGAAGGGATCAATGGACGGAGAGTGGGTGGGGAGAGGCTCCAGGCACACTAACACTGTGAAATCAGGGTCTGAAAATGAATGCCAGTGAAAACCTCGCATTAGAGGCACATTTGCAGGAGAGAGAAACCATTTCAGTCAGCAATGTACAGCAAAGGCAGGGAGACCAAGAAAAGTGATAGTAGTGATACATGTGCAGCAACAACATAGTGCCCAAGTACAAAAGGGCACTATGGTGAGGCTGCAAATGGGGTACAGGGGGCTGCAGGTGGGACATGCAGTGGGGCAGCTGGGGCACAGGGTGGACTAGGCAGATGCCTAGGTGACACATAGGAATGTAGAAACGGAAAACCAGCAAGACAGCAACTGACCAAGGGCAAACATGTCCACGAGTGTGTGTCCCATAGTGCCACAATGGACATTACCCAGCAAGTACCCCAAAGGGCACATAACATTGACAGGCGGTGCCAGGGGGAAGTGTGGATGTCTATGCAGGCACCCCTAACCCATATCACAGACTATAGGCAGCCGCCTACCAGCACACTGGATGGCCTGGGACTGCGCACCACCAGCACCACTGGCATAAGGGCATGTCGGCATGGTGGTGGAGGGGTGCTGGTGGTGGAAGGGGCAGTGGCATCTGCCCACAGCAGACCAAGGCCAAGCCCTGTTCAGGCGGGTGGCGTGCAGTGCAACAGACAAGGGCTGTCTGATGAATAGTAATGGTATCCCCAGGGAATGACCTGCCTCTGTAGCAACAGTTTGGTGCAGTACATACAGCCAGTGTGTTCAGGGGCTGAAGGTCACATATTCAAGTCCCAGCTGTGGCTCCTGAAGACCATGCCCCTATATTTTACCCTACAGAGCACATACACCATAAACATGTGCACTCCCTAGAGCAGAGGTTCCCAACTGCAGTCCTGGAGGGCCAAACACCCTTCAGGATTTCATGCTGTCCCTAATAAATATGCATGAGATGCATTGGTATGGAGTGCCCCCATTGTATGCAAATGTACCTCATGCATATTTATTAGGGACAGCCTGAAAACCTGAATCATGCTTGGCCCACCAGGATCGGAGTTGGGAACCTCTGCCCTAGAGCATCGGCCAACAGGGGCACAAACACCCACACCCACAGGCCCCACTATCCAAAGCCTCATGGAGAGTCAGGCTGTTGGGCCCTGCATGGAGCAGCAGCTACCAATACTAGCACCTGCATACCTTAGCAATGCCTGCACTGTGCCCAGGACTGGTGTGGCGGCCAGGGCTGCCAGCACCTCTATCTTTGCACAGTGCTGAAATAGGTGTGGGAGTGTGTGTATGTCTACCCAGTGTTTTGTGGCTGCCTACACTGTACTGAGCCCCCAATGCTTGCACTGTCTCCAGTCTTAGCCTGCAATGTGCATAATGAGGAGCAAGCTATTGTGGGTATGGCCCGGACACAGTGGTCTGGGCAGGATGCATCTGCACAGGGCGTAGGGCAATGGCTGGGACATTATAGTGCCCGACCACCACCTGCATGGACAGGGTGGCCACAGAATATCAGGCTGGGGGGTCACTCTCACCCTGACTGAGCAGTGACCATGGCATGGCTAGGTTCCCCCATAGTGCTATATAGTATTTCTATCAAGTGATATCTGAGTTCCCTTTTCTGGGGCCGAATCACTGACATACTTGCTTGGTGTGTGTGCTCATATCCCATTTTTGGGTGCACACAGTTCCTCCAGGAACATACGCTATGTATTAGCTAGCAGACTGTCTGCAGTTAGCATGTGTATGGCTGGAACACCTTGCAGCAGGTGGAGACTGACTCTGCCCTCTGCTGGTGAATGTCAGATAGTGGTGGGGGGGGGGGCAGCTGAGCTTTTTCCAGGCTGTCTGCCAGTGCCCTATGTGATGCTTACAGACCTGCATTGATTGCCCTGTAGGGTGCCTATTCCCCAGCAGGACTGGGGTTGATGGTCCCCTCTATTGCCACCATTGCAGAGATGTATTTTTGACCACGTTACTGTTGCCAATAGCCGCATCTACTATTGCTAGTAGTCTCATATAACTGTTACTATTTCGAACTGCATTTACTATCACCAGTAATCCTCAGAGAACTGTTTTATTTTTGACCACATTACTATTGCCATTAGCCGCATCTACTATTGCTAGTAGTCTCATATAATTGTTTATATTTTGTACTGCATTTACTATCACCAGTAATCCTCAGAGAACTGTTTCTATTTTTGACCATGTTACTGTTGCCAATAACCGCATCTACTATTGCTAGTAGTCTCATATAACTGTCACTATTTTGAACTGCATTTACTGTCACCAGTAATCCCCAGAGAACTGTTTCTATTTTGACCATGTTACTGTTGCCAGTAGCCGCATCTACTATTGTTAGTAGTTTCATACACAGCCCCCTCACTAAAAACTACATAATGGCCCCCTTAAAAATTAAAAACCTACCCCTTTCTCTCCTGCTAATAGATTATCTCTACCTGTTTTAATTATACTGTTGTCAGTAGCCAATACTTATCTCTTTCGTGAATTATTCATACTGTTGCCAATAATTAATAATTATCCCTACATATCTTACATATACTGTTACCAGTAGCTAGTGAACTACTTTTACTGTCGCCAGTAATCAGTAATTTTCCTAACCTGTCTTATATATACTGTTGTCAGTAGCTAATAATTACTTCTACTTGTTTTAAATATACTATTGCCAGTAGTCAGTAATTATTCCTATCATGAGATTCATATACTGTTGCCAGTAGCCAGTAATTAGTAACTAGCTGAGCATTAACCTAATTGCGACCTTAGAGCAGAAACCTTGCCTTTCACCTTTTCAATTCTACTGAAATCTCAGAAAGGTAATTAATACAATAGACTCCTATCATTATGGATTACATCAATCGGCTTAAAATCATGTCTATCTTTTTAATTCTACTTACAATATTTGTGCCAAAATATATCCAAGCATACTCCCTTGTTACTCATAACATTCCAATTATTCTCCAGCATAAGAATCCCAACATCTCTCATAATGCACCATATCACAAAACACCTCATGTACAAGGTCAAAGAAATCGTCTAATATATATCACACCTGGGAAATCTTACCATCACCATGTCCAACAACACAAATCCTTATCTAAAGACCTTCTTTGTTTGCTTATAAACATGAGATCAATTAGGAATAAAATACCGATCATAACTGATATCCTCACCGATTATAAACCTGACATATTATTCTTAACAGAAACATGGCTCACGGTTCATGATAACATTCTCCTAAATCAATTACAAACTGATGGATATGAGCTACTTCACTGCTCTAGGGCTTTAAAAAGGGGTGGGGGTGTCATCGCTATTATAAATAATAACCTTAAAACTTCCCTCATTTCCACTAACAATATTGAGAACATGGATGTTCTTATGTTTGAAACAACTTCACATTCATTTGGTCTCATATACAGACCTCCATCCACAGATACAAAATCTTTATCCTCCATATTAGATATGATATGTTCCCTCAACACAAGAAAAAAACAGCTAGTAATCATTGGAGACTTAAACCTCCCCTCAACTACACCATCACACTCAAAAGCATTCATTGAAACCATGTTTGAACTTGACTTTGAGCAAATCATAGATTTTCCAACTCACATAAAAGGAAACACCCTTGACCTAATCTTTCTTCAAAGATCTCCAGATTATAATCTCAATGTTTCACAACCCCAGGCTATTCCCATTCCATGGTCCGACCACCATTTAATAAGATTCAATCTCCCACATTTCAAAAGAATCACAACCCAACAGCCGAAACAAAGACTAACTACAATGTTCAGGAAATTTGACAGGGGAAAAATTTTTAGGACAGATATTACCACATATTCCTGAAACAGTAACAGACATCAATATCAGTATTGCTAACTGGAACGAGACTATTAAAAAAGCAGCTATGCTTCCTAGCTCTAAAACAAACAAATCCAGATCCAAACAGAGAGACTCCCAACCTTAGCACTCGCAAGAAATTAGACAAATAAAGAGGGAACTTAGAAAGATTGAAAAAAGATGGCGGAAAACTAACTCAAATAATGAGAGAAATGTATACAATGAGAAACTAGACTACTACAGAAAAACAATAAATGCATCTAAAAAAGCCTTTCATACAAAATTACTAACAAATTCCCTCAATCGTCCCAGAAAATTATTTGAAATAAAGTATCAAACCCTCCTAATACAGATGTCACCCCTATTAACCCACAAACTCTTGCTGACTATTATGTAACTAAGCTCTCTCCACTATCAGACCCTCCAATTCCACTAATTTACTCCATCCCAAAGCCTGAACACATATGGGATAAATTTCATACTGTAACACTAAAAGAACTGGATAAGGTGATCTCAGATATTAACACAACCACTTCTAGTCTTGATCCCTGTTCAGTTAGCTGGATCAAAAATACTAAACCACTCCTAGCGCCCTACATTCTAAATATAGCAAATTTTTCTCTCACACATGGTACTATGCCAACCATCCTAAAGAGAGCCTCGATTAGACCTATTCTGAAAAACAAGAAAACTAGACAATCTTGATCCCTCTTCATATAGACCTATCTCTAGCCTTCCATTTATGGCAAAGATTATAGAAAAAATAGTATATAATCAACTTCATTGAACTTCATGCCCCCTTAGATTCACACCAATACGGCTTTAGACCATACCATAGTGTAGAAACACTTCTTGCAGTTATCTTTGATGATATTCTAAAATACATTGACAAATCAAAACAAGCAGTATTATTTATATTTTTGGATATATCGGCTGCCTTTGATTCAATTAACCATCGTATCCTTTTTGAAAGACTCAAACAGATTGGTATACATGGCACTATTCTTGCATGGTTCCAATCATATCTAACTGATCGATCGCAACAGGTAAAAATAGGAAACCATACATCTAAAACCTATACGCAAAAACAAGGAATCCCACAAGGTTCTGCATTGTCAGCTCTACTCTTTAACATATATTTACAACCTATATGCCACATCATTCAACAGTGCAAATTAAAATATGCAATTTATGCTGATGATGTTATGATTTATCTCCCTATGGACATAGACTCCCTGGACTTCTCCAATATCAAATCATGCTTCACTAAAATGACGCAATGGCTAAATGAACACAATCTACACATTAACTTCAAGAAAACAGAAGCATTATTTGTTTCTAGAAATCAAAAATTTACCCCCCCCCCCAACAGAAATAAATATTGAAAACATAAGCATTCCCATAAAAAATGAAATAAGATACCTTGGCGTTATCATAGACAGAACGTTAAGTCTAACAACACACATCAGGAATACAACAAACACAATATATAATAAATTAAGATATCTTAAAAATCTAAAACCATTATTATCAAATCTGGACTTCAGATCAGTCCTTCAAGCCCTGATCCTGCCTCACTTAGATTTTAGTAACATAATTCTTCAAGGTATTCCAAAACATGCTTTACACCAACTAAAGGTAGCACAACATGTTGCTGCAAGAATGCTTAGAAATGCAGGTCCAACTGAACACATAACTCCTATACTGTACAAACTTCACTGGTTACCTATACAAAGTAGGATAAAATATAAAGTTATCATAACAACGTTCAAACTGATAAGAGATATAGCCCCATCATATCTAACTGATCTACTGACAATTCATTTAAGGACCAGAACAGTGAGACAAAGGAACCTGAACACACTACTTGTTCCAAACAACTTTTCAAAACTCAATAAAACTACAACAAATAGGGCATTCAGCTTCAATGCTCCTTTAATATGGAACGCTCTGCCGGATAAACTCAGAGATATCACAGATCTTTCAGCATTTCGAAAAGATCTTAAAACTCACCTATTTATAGAGTACTTTGGAGACTCATTCCCAATAGATGAAATATTTCCCACTTAAACTCATGTATACTCATATTCATTAATTCACAACTTACTTTTTCCTTTTTCTTACTCTATCTTACAATACCCAATTCTCCACATTATCACATTTACTCTTTACACTAATAATTCTAGTGAACTACAATACATTCTTCCTTGCTCAGATAAGATAAGATTTTTGAAATTTGTAAATATTTAAATCTGTATATATGTTTAAACTATCTATATACCTAATCAGCATTTACTCAGCATTGTAACCCTCAAATTACCATTTTTATTATATACAATTTAATGTTCACTGTAATTTCAATTGTTTGAATAAGTTTCAATGTAATGTTCAAGTTTTGTTCTATGTAAACCGCTTTGATTTTTCTGAAAGGCGGTATATAAAACCGTTCAATAAATAAATAAAATAAATAAATGTAGACTATGGATCTGTTGGGGGGAGATCCTGTCCCCCACCATGACCCACAGAGCCCGGGTTGGGTGGTGCTACATAACCCACTTTTGGGTCCAAACACCACCCTGTTTTTATAACATGTGACCATGGCAACCACACAGGATATGCACTATTCTGGGTGCATCATAGTCCTCAAGGGCTAGACATGACTGGGAAATACAGATGGACAAAGGCATAGCCTAGGTGTGTCTGCAAGGACTACCTATCACACACTGGCACTGATGGGAACCTGCAGCACAGCCTACCTCAGCTAAGCCAGGTGCTGTGGATCTGGTGCTGGGAACCCCACCTCACCCTCAGGGTGAGCACAGGAACCGCACAATGTCACGGTCTGTAGCTACTCTGTGCCAGTAACACACATGGTCAGTTCCCCCTACCAGGCCGGGGTGCTATAGAGGCGCATACCCCATCTTGTGATCAGACGTAGGCTGCTGATCTGCATGTGCAGTGCATCATGGGTACAGGTGGGTTTACCCTATCCTGGTAACCACAGCAGACAGTTTGTGTGGTGATCTGCAGTCTTTCTGAAGCCAGTCAGCGGTGTGTTAGACGCTATAGAGATGTAGCCCACTGGTTACTTCAATGACTGCAGACAGCGGTCATGGGTTTAATCCCACAGTGGTGTTATTTAATAAGGCTGTCTGAGGCATTTCCTTTTCATTTAAATCAGTGCTGCCAGCAAAAACACCCTCACAGTGCTGTAGCCTAAGGTGCTTCATAAGGCGCCCTATAAAGCACCCTATAGGCACATTATAAGGTGCCTTGGCGGACAGGGCACTTTATAATGTGCCCTATTGAGTGCCTTATAGGGCGCCTTATGCAGCACCTTAGGTTACAGCACTGTGAGGGTGGTTTTGCTGGCAGCACTGATTTAAATTAAAAGGAAATGCCTCAGACAGCCTTCTTACATAACACCACTGCAGGATTGAACCCATGACCTCTGCCTCCACAGTCATTGCAGTAACCAGTGGGCTACATTTTATAGCAGCCAACACTTCGCTGGCATGAACTTAGGGTTAACGTGCGATAACGTGCCATGGCGCCCACTATCGCACGATACCGATTCCTTGCAACCTTCCCTCCGGAACGCCCACTACCTTATATGGCATTCTTCACATTAACGCTGCAACTAGCGCCGGTAACATTAAGATGGTTTAGTAAACACGAAAATCCACCTTACTGCTATAGACTCAAGCCACCCATGAATACATGTTCAATATTCACTCGAGTTTAAATATGGTATATAATTAAAGCATATATATAGTATAATGTTGATTGTACATAGTTATCCCTGTTATTCCATGTTTTATATTCCCATGTTCTCTGTAAACTCGATGTTACCTGTACACATTGCAGTATATTCTGTTCTATGTACACCGCACTGATTTTAATAGCGCGGTATATAAGAGATGTTAAATAAATAAATAATACCCCATAGAAACATAGAAATATGACAACAGAAAAAGACCACATGGCCTATCTAGTCTGCCCTTCCATATCAACAACTACAACAGTCCCCTTTTTTTCCTTTAGAGATCCTCTGTGTTTGTCCCATGCTTTTTTAAATTCAGTTACTGTCCTCATCTCTACCACCTCCACTGGGAGACTATTCCACGGATCCACCACTCTTTCCGTAAAGAAATATTTCTGCATATCACTCCTGAATCTATCCTCCTTCACCCTCATCCCATGTCCCCTCATAGCAGAACATGCTTTCAATTGAAAGAGGCTCTCCCCCTGAACATTTATGCCACAGAGGTATTTAAACATCTCAATCATGGAGTCCACGTGACGCATGAGCGGGTAAAGACGTGTCTTTGCTCGCTCCGGGGCCGCCTCGAGAATCTTTGGTGAAATACCTATTTTTTGCCCCAGTCAACTGACTTGCCGGCAGCCGACGTTTGCTCCAGACTTCGGGCTGTCCTCCCCGTGTGGTAACCTCTAAATCAATGCCTCCTCCGACCCGCAGGGAGAAGGAAAAGGAGAAAGGGCTTAGGCCTAGTGCTCCGGCCATGCTTGCCACGCAGCCCTCCTCGCCGAGCAAGGATAGTGTGGAGTCGGCCACAGAAGATCTGGCGAGGGAGGTGGTCAGACAGCTTGATCCTAAATTCGATCAGATACTGTCGAAGCTGGAGATCATGGGAGCGTCTATGGCGGAGATGAATCAGCGGATGGAGGAATTGGAGAGCAGAGTGGCGGCCGTGGAGGAGGATGAGGGGCGCCAATCCCGGGGGCTTGAGAGCGCGCGGTCTCAGTTAGAGGCCTTGCAAGCCAAGATCGACGATTTAGAGAACCGTTCCCGCCGCAACAACATCAGGCTGGTGGGAATACCGGAGGCTACCACAGATCAACAACTGGTGCCTCTGATAGAGCAGTGGCTCCCAAAGGCTCTGGGTCTGGATGCGCTGGTCGGCGACCTCAAAGTGGAGAGAGCGCATCGGGTCGGTGGGAAGATGGCAACCCGACCGAGGCCCAGGGTAGTAATCGCTCGGATCCTTAATTTCGCCCACAAGGAACGGCTGTTGCAGGCGTTTCGCCAACACCGGCAGCTCACCTTAGACAATCATCAGCTGCTCTTGTTTCAAGACTATTCCTCCTTGGTCACCGCGAAGAGGCGGGAGTTTACCCCGGTGTGTGCAGCCTTATTTCAAAAGAATGTGCGTTTCACTTTGGCATTCCCTGCAGTACTACGTGTGTACAACATGGGTAAGACACAAACTTTTGATACAGCGAAGGCAGCTCAGAACTTTTTGAAAGACTTAGAGAAGCAACAGCCGGCGCAGGCAGTGGAGCGCAGCCAGACCTTGGACCCGTGAGCGGCTGCGGACTTTGCTGACTCTGTCTACTGGCCCCTCTGGCTTTCCAGTCTGTAGAGATATGGGGCTACACTACGGGCTGAGTTTCCTCCGGACCTGCCCAGTGCTGGTTTGAATGTGTTGTTCTATGTCTTTAGACTTATCTTTTTTCTTAGCACACTTGGGTCTGTAAGTTTTGTTATGGTTCTCCCATATTAACTGTGTGGCATGTCGCTGACACTGTGATCTCTTCTCCCTCCCTTCTACATCTCTGCTCTTTTTATGGTTATTTGCTTCAGCCTTTTTCGTAACTTTCTTCCCTTTGCGGGTGGGAGATGTGAGGGCTTGGAGTGCGGCTGTTGTAGCAGAGATGGACACTGGTATGGGGACTGGGACAGCCGGGTTGGAGGCCAGTGGTGTGGGGCAGATTAGCCTCGTTTTTCCCCCCTTTACTGGGGACTCGAGGCGGCCCTGTCGCGCACGGCAGGGACTTGTAGATCAGTCGTGATGGCTGATGCTGGGATAGGTTGTTTTTTATTCGGGGATGGGTGGGGGCAGGGGGGGAAGAGTAATGCGTAGCGGCAGGGGAACAGGGGGGGAGGAAGAGATTTGGAGGTGGGAGGGAGGGTTGGGCTGGGCTGGGGTGGACGGGAAGGCGGGGGGGTTGGGGGGGGAGGGTGAAACGGGTGGCGTATGACCAATATGTGGGACGGAGGGACTCATTGCCTGCGGTAGTTGAGGTTGCCCCTCGCATTCGCAATGTAAATGGGCCGGGGGTTGAGGCTGGGCAACCCTGGGCTGTACAGAGGGAGTTTATTTTGCTGTTATCTGTATCACATACGGGTCTGTGAAAAACCACCTGAGATTTATATCGTGGAATGTGGGTGGGATTAATTCTCCCGTTAAGAGAACTAAAGTGCTCCAGGCCCTGCGGAAGACGAATGCGCAGGTTGCGCTGTTGCAGGAAACGCACCTTTCTGAGAAAGAACATGCTAAGTTGCAGAAGGGTTGGGTGGGCCAGGTGCTGGCAGCCTCCTCGGGGGGTAGGAAGCGAGGAGTTGCCATCCTCCTTGGCAAGGACATCAAGGTTGAGTTGATGAGCGAAGACCGGGACCCCTCTGGTAGATACCTGTTTGTGCATTTAAAACTCAATGGAGAGGAGTTTATGTTAGGCACTGTCTATGCCCCCAATACTTATGAGCACTCCTTCTTTCAGAAGGTGTGTAGAAAGGTAACTGCAGCCCCGCGGATCCCGCTAATCTTGGCGGGTGATTTTAACTGCCCCCATGACCCTGTGTTGGATAAATCCGGTGGTCAAAAGCAGGGTGATTGGAGTAAAAAGGGAGTTGGCTATCTGTGTTTTGCAGATGGGCTGGTGGACACATGGCAAACTCTCCATGCGGGAGAGAAAGATTTTACACATCTGTCTAGGGTGCACCATACTTGGTCCAGACTGGACTATATTTTAGTGAATGAGCGGGAATTCGATAGAGTGCTCAGTTCAGAGATCGAGCCGATGGTGGTGTCGGACCATGCTATGGTGCGAATGGATTGGAGGGGCCAAGCCCGGGGTGACCCTCGCTGGGCCTTCCCTAGACAGATGTGGATGAATGCTGGATTTAAGAACTACCTAGTGCAAAAGTGGGAAGAGTACTTACATTTCAACGAGTCTAGTGCTAGTTCTGCTACCTTATGTTGGGAGGCAGGGAAGGCCGTCATGCGGGGGAGCATTATCGCCTATGTGGCACAGGAGAGGCGCCGAATCAATGGGGAGGTGATGTTGTTAACGCAGGAGTTGCAGAGGTTAAAGAAGCTGGTAGTGGGGGTTCGGGGGTCGGTGCATCTTTCTCCTTATCTGGAGACGCAGCGTCAGCTTAATGCTATACTGGAAGAACGTGCAGTTTATAACTTGCACTATCATCGCCATCAATTATTCCGCTTTGGTAACAAAGCAGGCACGCTCTTGGCTCGCTTAGTGAAAGATGGGGGAGGGTCTAAAGTGGTGGCTGTGATACGGGATGGTACGGGGGCTCGGCTTTCTAATCCTCGTAGCATTGTAGACGTCTTTCGGAAGTTTTATGAACAGCTTTATACTCCCGAGCCGGAAGATCGGGGTGGGGAACAGGCGTTTTTGGAGGCGCTCTCCTTGCCACAGCTTTCTGAGGCTGAGCGAGCGGAGCTGAATAGGCCAATTGAGGGTGGAGAAATCCAGAGAGTAATTCGACAAGGGAAACCGCATAAGGCCCCTGGCCCGGACGGCTATAGCGCCGAATTTTATAAAATGTTGGAGATACAGGTAACCCCGACTCTGGCTGCTGTTTATAATGATGTATTAGAGGAGAAGAGATTTCCCCGTGACATGCGAACGGCTGCGATTACGGTGCTCCCTAAGCCTGGGAAGGATGTGGAAGATCCGGCCTCTTACCGGCCGATCTCTTTAATTAACTACGATATGAAACTGTTAGCTGGTGTTTTAGCGCAACGGTTGCAGGGAGTGTTGCCGCGCCTTATAAGCCCTTGTCAAACAGGCTTTGTTAAAGGGAGGGAGGCCTTTTCTAATATAAGTAGGATACTCCTGGGGGCGGAATGGAGTGTATTGCGTGGAGACCCGCTGTTGCTGGTGAGTTTGGATGCAGAGAAGGCCTTTGACCGAGTGTCTTGGGCCTACATGTTTGAAGTACTCGGGAGGTTTGGATTTGATGGTGCCTTTTTGACCTGGCTGCAGGCCTTATACTCGGCACCTCTGGCTTTTCTAGTAGTTGGTGGGCTCCATTCGGCTCCCTTTGAATTGCGTCGTGGGACGAGACAGGGCTGCCCCCTTTCCCCTCTGTTATTTATCTTGCAGATGGAACCCCTATTGCGTGCGTTGGGCCAGCAGGAGGTGATTCAGGGTCTTACGTGGCCGGGAGGCGGCATTAAGCTTAGTGCCTTTGCCGATGATTTGTTACTGTGTTTGACGGACCCACAGAGTTCGCTGGAGGGGGCGTTATCCATTATCGAGCGTTTTGGCGCCTTCTCCGGGATGCAGATAAATAAGGCCAAATCGCTGGGCTTAGATGTTGGCGGGAGGGTCCGGGGGATCTGGCAGGGAGATTTCCCGTTGGTATGGGCGGAGGACTCCATTCGCTACCTTGGAATCCAGATCCCTTGTGAGCCTAGTCGGTTATATACAGCCAACGTGCGGCCACTCTTGAGTAAAACGCTTCAACGCCTCCAGACGTGGCGGGAGCTCCCGCTCTCCTTGAAGGGCCGTATCGCCCTCTTTAAGATGGTTGAGCTGCCCCGCTGGATCTATATGTTACGGCATGTCCCTCTTTGGCTTCTGAGGAGGGACTTAAAGTTGTTGGAGAGTCACTTATCTAAATTTTTTTGGAGGGGGAAGAGAGCGCGTATTGCTTTTGCGACCCTGCTGCGGCCCGATGGTGAGGGGGGTGCAGGCCTCTGTTCGCTACGAGAGTACAATTTAGTTAGTTTATTGCGGCCGCTTTGTGACTTGGTCGCGGGGACCGCCGTGACTCTGCCCGTGGAGCTGGTGGATGACGTCTCGGCACCGTTCCACCGGCTCTACTGGTTGCACCGTGTGACTAGAGAGCTGCCCATCTTTTGGATGCGCTCCACCTATCTGGGAGCGGTTCGCCAGGCCTGGCGGCACCTCTGTCGCCTTCGGGGCTGCGACTGGCAGCGTTCGGATTGTCTTCCATTAGCCGGGAATGGGGACTTCCTTCCTGGCTGCCAAGGTGGGGTGGCTAACCGCTGGGCGCAGCACGGCGTGACTTATATTGGTCACCTGCAGATGGAGGGTGAGGCACAGATGGACTCTTTTGTGTCCCTGCGAAAGCGTTATCAGCTGCCAGTCCATGACTTTTTCTTTTATTTGCAAGTGCGACACTTTGTACAAACTTTGAATCGGGGGGAAGTGGCGGACGTAAGAAGGAGAGAACGAGGGATGGTGACTCTCTTTAGTGCCTTGGAGGGTAAACTCACAGTTCGGCGACTGCGGGAGGAGTTGTCAGTGGGGGACGATTTGACGGGGCTAACGCGGTTGGCCCGTCACTGGCAGGAGGAGGGAATCCGGGAGGGTACAGTGGAGCGTTTGCTTCATGCTTTTCAGGGTATACCCCGCGTATCCGAATCGGTGCAGATGCAAGAAGTCCAGTACAAGTTCTTGTGGCGAGCCTACGTGCATGATGTTTGGGCAAAGCGGATGGGTGTGACTGACTCCGACGATTGCCAACGCTGTGGAATAGCGAAGGGCACTCTAGCACATAAATTCTGGCTGTGTACTGCCATTCGACAGTTCTGGGAGGGGGTTGGGCAGCGCCTTGGTGGATGGGTTAGCCGGCCGGTGAGTCTCGGCCCTGCCTGGTGTTTGTTTGGTTCTTATGAGGATGATGCACCCTTGAGTGCATGACACAGGCAGCTTTGTGAGCGGGGCTTCCTGGTAGCCAAGCAGACCATCTTACGGCATTGGATAGCGCCAACGGCACCGAGTGTGCCAGAATGGGAGGGGAGGATGGGGGTGCTATTAGACATGGAAAGGTGCACAGCGCAGCTCTTGGGCCGGAGGCGGCTGGATCAATTCATGGAACTTTGGGCGCCGCTGTTAGCCACGGCGCGCCTTTAGTGCCCCTGACGGTGGATATGGCCTTTGCATGCGTGGCTGGTAGCGGATGGCCGATACTTTAGGGGGGCTGAGGATATGAGGCTATGAGTATAGCTGCTTTTCCTTTTCATATGTGAGTGTTGAGGACGCCACTTGCTTAGTTGGGTGGGTGGGGATGGGTGGGTGGGGGGGGAGGTTGTGGGGTAACGGGGGGAAGTGGGGGGTCCTTTAGGTGGGGCTGGGTAATCCTTAGAGTGTGTTTGCGATGGATGTATTGTCCCTTATACATCTATGGACCTAGCTCTGTTCGGTGGTGAGCGCTTACTTCATCTTCTACTCCTTTATCTATTTGGTCTGCTACCTGTAACTTCTACCAGTGCCTACTGTGAGGGCTAATGTAATGTTTGGTACTCCTGCCTGTTATTTGGAGGGATTGCTTGTTGTTTGGGTTCATTGTTTACCTTGCATAGATGTTTTGGACATTGTGCTTTTGTTGTCTGGATATGTTTGATAATATTAATAAAAATGAGTTTCACTAAACATCTCAATCATATCACCTCAATCCCGCCTTTCCTCTAAGACAGGGGTCTCAAACTCAAATTGCTTTGAAGGCCAAATGAGGACTTGTAAAATAACCCGGGGGCTGCATAAGACGTGGGGCCTCATTTGCATAAGGGGCCTCATTTGCATAAATATTTGCATAATGTTACCACCCTAACTTTTAGTAAACATGTCTCTTAATGAGTGTATGGATAAAGAAAGACTAAAAGATTTCTACATTACTATAATCCAGTGCCAACCGCCAGGCACATTAGGAACTACTACAAACAAACACTGCCCATTTAGAACCCATAGCAAACCCGCCATATCCTAACAGCACTACCAGGACTCACAAAGCACCATACTCTACCTATCAAAAGGCAACACTGCAAATATTAAATCAATACATTTCAGAGAATAACAATACATGACCTACTGGGGAAAGAGAAAAAGTAGCAATGTCAAATAGGAATTACATAAACAGAATATCTCAGCTCAGTTACACATGCAGAACATACACCATCACCAAACAAGGAATCAAAATTCAGAAACAAGAAGACAATAATTAAACTGGGAATCCTAAAAGCCAAACTTGGAATGTACAACAACACTGTAGAAATAAAACTATAAATTAATTTCCTCTTGTACTAAACAAAGCGCAGACGTTATTGATGCACATTTCCCAGAGCTGACATATTCCAGTTAATAAATTCAAAATAAAGAGATATTTTTCTACCTTTTGTGCATTTTTTTTCAGTTGCAATTGTTCCAGCCACTTTCTTCTGGTTTCTTCGTGCCTTCTGCTAACTCTCCATCGTCTGCTGTCCATTTGTCCTTTCTTCTCTCTTCTAGTTTTTTTTCCATTCTCCCTCTACATCTGCTTTAACATACTAATCTTTCTCCTTTTGCTCTTTCCTCATTCCTATTTCATCCACTCAAATTTTACCCTTCCATCCTCAATCCCCACTTACTCTCCCAAAACCTGGCCAATTGTAGATTTGTCTTCCCTCCCACACAAAATATTTTTCCCCTCTCCATTTCACTCTCCCAGCTCCATCCCATTCTAATCCTCCCCCAACATCAGCTCCCTTCTAGTTCCAGCCCCACACAGCACCTGCTCCCTTCTAGTCCCTGCATCAGCCCATTTTCAGTCCTAGCCCCCCATCAGCCCATTTCCAATCCTAGCTCCCCCACCCATCAGCCCATTTCCAGTGCTAGCTCCCTCCCCTCACAGCCCATTTCCATTCCAAGCCCCCCTCCACTCAGCCCATTTCCAGTCCTAGCAACCCCCCCAGCCCATTACCAGTCCTAGCCCCCCATAGTCCATTACCAGTCCTAACCCCCATAGCCCACTTCCAGTCTTACCCATCACCCCATTTTCAGTCTTACCCCTCATAGTCCATTACCAGTCCTAACTCCCCCCATCACCCCATTTTCAGTCTTACCCCCCTCATAGGCCACTACCAGTCCTAACCCCCCATAGCCCATTACCAGTCCTAGCCCCCACATAGCCTATTACCAGTCCTAACCCCCCCTATCAGCCCACTTGCAGTCTTACCCCCATCACCCCATTTTCAATCTTACCCCCCCCCATAGCCCATTACCAGTCCTAACCCCCCTCCCCCCTATCAGCCCAGGTAGATTTTAAAAAATCCAAACTTGCTGCTGCTACCGCCGCCGCAGTATCAAGCATCCCGCGGGCCCCTCTGCCCGGCAGAGTCCTCTCCTCCCTGCAGCATCAGCTCGAAAAGCGGCGGCTTTCAGAGCCGCGAAGAGAGAGAGTTTCTCTCTCGTGGCTCTGAAGAGCAGCAAGAGAGAAACTCTCTCTCTTCAGCTCCAAAAGCGCCAGCTCAATTCCCACCGCTTTTGGAGCTGATGCTGCAGGGAGCAGAGGACTCTGCCGGGCAGGGGAGGCGCCACAGGATGCTTGATACTGCGGCGGCGGCGGCAGCAGCAGCAAGTTTGGATTTTTTTTTTACTCTACCGGCCAGCTGCTTAACACGCCGGGCCAAATGCATCGCGGGCCGCGTGTTTGAGACCCCGGCTCTAAGGTGTACATATTAAGATCCTTAAGTCTGTCCTCATGCTTTATAATGAAGACCACTAAGCATTTTAGTAGCCACCCTCTGCCCTGACTCCATCCTGTTCACATCCTTTTGAAGGTGCGGTCTCCAGAATTGCACACTATACTCCAAATGAGGTCGCACCAAAGACTTATACAGAGGCACTATCACCTCCTTTTTTCTGCTGGCCATTCCTCTCCGTATGCACTCAAGCATCCTTCTAGCTTTTGCAGTCACCTTTTCTACCTGTTTAGCTAGTTTAAGATCAGCAGACACAAACATGCCTAGGTCCCACTCTTCTTTAGTGGACAAAAGTACTTCACCCCCTATACTATATTGCTCCCTTGGATTGCTGCAGCCCAAATGCATGACCTTACATTTTTTAACATTAACCCAGCTGCCAAATTCTAGACCATTCTTCAAGCTTTGCTAGATCCCTCCTCATGTTATCTACACCTTCCTGGGTGTGCACTCTATTGCAGATTTTGGTATCATCCGCAAAGAGGCAAACCTTATCTGACAGCCCTTCTGCTATATCACTAACAAAGATTTTAAAAAGAATCGGACCAAGGACAGATCCCTGGGGCACACCACTGGTAACATCCCTCTACTCAGAGTGAGCTCCATTTACCTGTACTCTTTGTCGCCTCCCACCCAACCAATTTCTAACCCAAGCAGTAACTTTAGGGTCCATCTCTAGGGTGCTCAGTTTGTTTATAAGTCGCCTCTGAGGAACAGTGTCAAAGGCTTTACTGAAATCTAAATACACCACATCTAGGGCTCTCCCTCGGTCCAACTCCCTGGTCACCCAGTCAAAGAAATCAATCAGATTTGTCTGACAAGACCTGCCTCTGGCAAATTCATGCTGCCTCGGATCCTGTAATCCGCTGGACTCCAGAAACCTCACTATTTTCTCTTTCAGCAGCGTTTCCAATAATTTACTCACCACCGAAGTCAAACTAGCCGGCCTGTAGTTTCAACCACATTCTTACTTCCACTTTTGTGTAAAGGCACCACATGAGCCTCTCTCTAGTCCTTTGGCACCACTCCCAACTTCAACGAGGCATTGAAAAGGTCAGTCAGTGGAGCTGCTAGAACGTCCCAAGTTCCCTCAGTATTCTAGGGTGTATCCCATCCAGTCCCATCGCTTTGTCTACTTTAAGTTGAGCTAGTTTCTCACGAACAAAGTCTTATGAAAATTGTTCAAGATGTCCCTCGCTTCTGTTCCTGTTTGTGGTGTTTTCTGAGGTCCTTCTCCTGGTTCTTCATCTGTAACCACAGAACAGAAATATTTGTTAAGCAATTTTGCTTTATCCTCATCAGCTTCTACATATTCCTCCCCTTCACCCTTGAGTCTGATAATAACACTTTTGCTCTTCCTTTTCTCACTAACATATCTGAAAATTGTCTTATCCCCCCATTTTATTGCATTGGCTATTTCCTCCTCCTTTTGAATCTTTGCCTTCCTGACTACTTTGCTAGCTTCTCTAAGTTTTTCCAAATACAGATGCCTGTCTTCCTCTCTCTGTGATCTCTTGTATTTCATGAAGGCCTCCCTCTTTTTCTTCACCTTTTCAGCTACTTCTTTCAAAAGCCATAGCGGTCTCCTTTTCCTTTTACCTTTATTTACCATTTTAACAAAAAGGTTGGTTGCCCTTAAAATATCCTCTTCCAGTTTTGCCCACTGTTTTACTACATCCCCCCAGCTGTTCCCATCCCGCTAACGACTCCCTGAGGTATTGGCCCATCTTGGCAAAGTTAGTCTTCCTAAAGTCTCAGACCCTCACCTTTGAATGGATTCTAACAGCCCTAGTCCTAATACTGAACCACACCATCTGGAGATCACTGGATGCAAAATGATCTTCCACTACAACATCAGAAACACTTTCAGAATTGGTAAGCACCAAATCCAGTATGGCCCCTTCACGTGTGGGGTCTGTTACCAATTGCCTGAATAGTTCTCCCTGTAGAGAATCCAGGATCTCTTTACTTCTAGATGATACTGCAGCAGGAATGTGCCAATCAACATCTGGCATATTGAAATCCCCTATCAGTAGCACTTCCCCTTTCCTAGCAATGCTGCCTATGTCTTCAATTAACTCTCTGTCCACCTCTTCCTCTTGTGAGGGAGATCTGTATATCATTATCCCACAGCTATATAAATATATAAACTGAATTTGATTTTAGTAGGAGTTTCACACTCAAAAGGGATTGTGCTTGCCTAGAGGCCCAGAAGATGTTTGGACTGAAACTGGAATTGTCCAGTTTGTGATACAAGAAGGGCCTGCAGATGGAAAAGTTCAGTGGGAGCACGTCTCCCGACTCTGCTGGGAGTGTCAGAACCTCCCTGCCATAGATTAATTGAACCATCAGCTTTATTGAAGAATGTGCCAAAGTTAGAATTTTGTGTGTGTTTGGTCACATTGTTGGTCACTATTCTTAGCATAAATCACACTGCAGACAGAAGATATGACACTTTCTTAGGGCTCTGGCATATTGCAAATAACTTTTACTATTACTAAGGTGTGGTAATAGTAAATGTTATTTGCAATATGCCAGAGCCCTAAGAAAGTGTGGTCTAAGGTGTGGTCTAAGGTGTGGTCTCTCACTTGGTTTGCAGCTTGTCGTGCTGTGAGGGCTTGCGTGCATCAGTGATGCTGAGAGCTAAACTATCGGTAGTTTAACTACTGGCAGGGTCTCCCAAGATGGACAGGTCTCATCTGAGGTGCCAGACCAAGACAAACCACCCATCTGGGCAGCAGCAGAATGGGACAGTGTTGACGGCGGAGGATCACATTTTTGTGACAACGGCAACAACACCAAACTTAAACTGCGTGGAAGAAAGGCCCGGCAATCTACTTCTGTATCTTGCCATGAAAACCCAATGGATAGTTACAACAAAACAAATTGTGCTATGGTGCTGGAAGATGAGACCCCCAGGTCAGAAGGCACTCAACTAGCTACTGGGGAAGAGCTGAAGACTTTTCAGAGTAAAGCCAGCATTTATGATGTGGTTGGATCAAAGCCCTCGGGAAGTCTGACTGCTGATGTAGCTGCACATGAAATGAGAGCCAGAAGCTGTGAAGATGTCTTACACATTGGAACATGGAACGTACGAAGCATGAACCAAGGGAAGTTGGAGGTGGTCAAGAATGAAATGGAACGTGTACAACTTGATCTGTTGGGTGTCAGCGAACTGAAATGGACTGGCATGGGGCACTTTGCATCAGATGATCACATGGTCTACTATGCTGGAAATGAAAGACAAAGAAGAAATGGTGTTGCATGTATAATAAAGAAGAAACTTGCAAGAACTGTAATGAAATAAAATGCAGTCAGCGAACGCTTAATCTCTATTCGTCTACGAGGATTGCCTATCAACACAACTATAATTCAAGTAAATGCCCCAACAACAGCTGCAGAAGAGAATGAAATTGAAGAGTTCTATGAACAAGTACAAGCTGAAATTGACAGAACATGAAACAGGATATCCTGATAGTCATGGGTGACTGGAACGCAAAGGTTGGCAACAAAGAAGAAGGCAAAGTAGTTGGAAAATATGGACTTGGCAACAGAAATGAAGCTGGAGAAAGACTGATAGAATTCTGCAAGACCAATGATCTATTCATCTCAAACACCTTCTTCCAGCAACACAAGCGGCGACTGTACACATGGACTTCACCGAATGGATTATATAAAAATCAAATTGACTACATATGTGGAAGTCAACGATGGAAAAGCTCTGTAACATCAACAAAGACAAAACCTGGAGCTGACTGTGGTACAGATCATCAACTACTAGTATGCAAACTCAAGCTAAAGTTGAAAAAGAGCAAACCACTCCTGAATGCAGCAAAATATGACCTTGAGAATATACCACTGGAATTTAAAGACTGCCTGCAAAATCGATTTACTGCTTTAGATACAAATGACAGAGCTCCGGAAGAATTATGGAATGACATCAAGAAGGTTGTGTTGGAAGAAAGCGAGAAGTCTCTACAAAAGGTGAAAAAGCAAAAACGGCCAAAATGGATGACGGAAGAAACTCTGAAAATTGCCCAGAAACGCAGAGAAGCTAAAGCCAGAGGAGAAAGAAAGACAATTGCAGAACTCAACAGAGATTTCCAACGTGCAGCAAGACAGGACAAGGAAAAGTACTACAATGACACTTGCAAGGAAATAGATGCAGAAACTATTAGAGGAAGAACAAGATCGGCTTTCCTAAAGCTACGAGAGTTAAAGAAAAAGTTCCAGCCTCGAATTGGAATGTTACAAGATGCTCAAGGTTCTATGTTGAATGATGCTGAGAAGATCAAGAAAAGGTGGAAGGAATATACAGAGTTTTTATATGATAAAGATCAAGTGGACCAACAGCCGTTTCAACCTGTACCTTATGATCGGGAACCATTGGTGATGAAAGAAGAAGTTGAAGCAGCATTGAAAGCCTTATCAAAGAACAAAGCACCAGGCATTGATAGCATTCCCATAGAAGTATTGCAGCAATCTGATGCAGCTGTTACCGTACTCACAAGGCTCTGCCAAGAAATATGGAAGACAACATCATGGCCAACTGACTGGAAAAGATCTGTGTTTATACCAATACTAAAGAAAGGTGATCCAACTGACTGTGGAAATTATCGCACAATCGCTCTGATCCCACATGCCAGCAAGATTCTACTGAAGATTATTCAAAAGAGACTACAACCATACCTGGAACAAGAACTACCTGAAGTGCAAGCAGGGTTCAGGAAAGGGCGAGGAACGAGAGACATCATTGCGGATGTGAGATGGATCCTTGAAAAGACTAAAGAATACCAAAAGGATATCTATTTGTGCTTTATCGACTATAGCAAGGCTTTTGACTGTGTAAACCATGAAAAAGTCTGGGCCACATTAAGAAGCATGGGTATACCAGAACACCTGATCGTTCTCTTGAGCAATCTGTACATTGATCAAGAAGCAACAGTTCGAACGGAACAAGGAGAAACAGAATGGTTTAAAATAAACAAAGGTGTAAGACAAGGCTGCATACTTTCCACCTACCTGTTTAATTTATATGCAGAACAAATCATCAGAGAAGCAGGATTGTATGAAGACAACAGAGGTGTGAAGATTGGTGGAAGACTCATCAACAACCTTCGCTATGCTGATGATACCACATTACTGGCTGAAAGTGAAGATGATCTGAAACATTTGCTTCTCACAATCGAAGAACATAGTCTCAAAATGGGCCTGCAACTTAATGTAAAGAAGACAAAGATCATGACAACTGGCATAATCAACAGGTTCATCGTTGAAGGAGAAGAAATTGAAATTGTGAACAACTTTAACCTACTTGGATCAACTATCAATAAAGAAGCTACAAGCAGTCAAGAAATCAGACGACGCATTGCTCTTGGCAGAATGGCTATGAAAGACCTAGATAAGATTCTCAAGAGCAGAGATGTCTTTCTCCATACAAAGATTCGACTTGTTCAAGCCATGGTATTTTCAATAACATCATATGGATGTGAAAGCTGGACAGTGAAAAAGATAGACAGGAAGAAAATTTATGCCTTTGAATTATGGTGCTGGCGGCGAATACTGTGCATACCATGGACTGCCCGAAGAACAAACCAGTCGGTACTAGAGAAGATCAAACCTAAGCTTTCTTTAGAAGCTCAGATGACAAGACTTCGACTTTCATACTTTGGACACATCATGCGAAGAGAGAGATCATTAGAGAAAGACATTATGCTTGGCAAGATAGAAGGTCAGCGCAAAAGAGGAAGGCCAGCAATGAGATGGATCGATACAATAACAGCAGCTATGGGTACTAGTCTGTCAACAATGAGCCGCCTGACTGAAGACCGAACACAGTTTAGGATAGCTATCCAGAGGGTCGCCATGAGTCGACTCCAACTCGACGGCACTTAACAACAACAAGGTGTGGTGTTTGGACTTAATTGTAAACTTTAAGGTGCTGTAAACGCAAAGGCTGTGTGATAAGTGCAGAGTGAATGCCCAGGATCTGCCCTGCTTTTACCGCACACAATGCACTTATCGCATACAGGAACTCTACTGCCTGCCTAGGCAGATTTATTTATTTATTTAACATCTCTTATATACTGCACTATTGTCATCAGCGCGGTTTACATGAAACGAACATATACATACAGAGAACTGTAATGCATTTTACAAGTAACAGGGGTTTTTGAACTTGGGATTAAAAAGGTAAACTATGTAGACTAGATAGGAACACCCGCGCCACCAACAGACAGGCAATGCAGTCCCGGCAGTGCAGAAAAAAAAGCCGCAGTGGCTGCAATCTTCGGTCCCCCTCTCCAAGCCCCACCTCACCACAACCCCCGAACCTTCTTCCCAATGCCCTCCCCCCAAGCCTTCCCCTTCCCCTTCCCGATTGCAACCCCATAAAACTACTACTAGAGGTGAAGCCATCATATTGGAAGCCTTGCCAGCCAGGAAAGGAGCAGAAGGTGACTACTTCTGCCCCAATGTCACTAGATACCAGGGATTGGGCCCATGAAGACCCAGAGGGGCTCAAGGTGGATGAGATGAGCTCAGAAAGAGGGGTGCAGGGGAGGATCCAGAGGAGTGAACTTTGATTTTGCGTCGACTATCCATTCTGGGAGAGGGACGGTTCAAAATAAGGGACTTGTTCAGCCCAGGGGGGGGGGGGGCAGGCGGGGAGAGAAATAAGGATCAGGGGCATTGTGAATCAGGGGAATGGTGGTTTGAAGAGAGACTTGGGGGTAGTGATTGGGGGGATAAAGCTCAGGGAGTCTGTGGCAAGGAGGGATTTATTGAGGTTGAATGTGCCTCGAGGAGGGATAGTGGAGTGCTGCTGTAGCTGTAGCCACCCTGCAGTAATTCAGAACTGGACAGTGTCCACACTACCAGACTGCCAGTAGAGCAGCTGCAATTAATGCCACTCAAGAGGTGGCATTAAATGCATCCAAACTATCATCAGTCATGACAGAGCTCAGTGCCATCCCACTAGCTAGCTCTCATCAGCCAACATCCCCACTCCACTCCATTACTGCCAAAAAAGCAAAGTACAGGTAGCATGCGAATTATCATGCACTAAGGAGGTCATTCCACAACAGGAATAAGGGGTTTGTACATGTGGTGGGGACATTTCTGTGCTGAAAACATCCCCAACCATATTCTGAAACACTGCTGTTGTGCACATCCACGGCGTTAGCATGGGGATCTCAAAAAATGCCCAGAAGGGGCAGAATGGGGGCATGTTCAACTGTGGAGACATGCATTGTGTATTCCAGAAAGGCCCGTGTATGTTCTACGATATCTCTATGGGTTACCTGTTCCTGCTGAAAGGTGCAATAAGGCTAGGACTTAGAAATATTCGTCTGTGCTCTTCAATTCGTCCCATATTGAAGAATGCCTATGACAAGTATGTGCTGAACTGGTGTGACTGCAGTCTGACAAAACAAGATGCAGTTATGAAGACAGAAAGCAGAGGTGAGGGAATGTTGTAAGTTGTTGGTGGTGGTGCCGCTGTTGTTGTTGTGCATCAAGTCGGTGTCTACTCAGAGCAACCCTCTGGATAGTTGTCCTAAACTGTGTTCGGCCTTCAGTCAGTTGGCTCATTGTTGACAGAGTGGCACCCATAGCTGTTGTTGTATCGATCCATCTCTTTGACGGCCTTCCTCTTTTGCGCTGGCCTTCTATCTTGCCAAGCATGATGCCTTTCTCTAATCTCTCTTCGCATGATGTGTCAAAAGTATGAAAGTTGAAGTCTTGTCATCTGAGCTTCATTAATAAACAACTTACAGAAATAGTAAGAAGAACAATACTGTTTGTTCTGGCTATGCTGAAATATACTGTTTGTGCTAAAAGAGCTAAACCAGGGGACCCTAACAAATCCTGTGTTCTGAAAACTGGGACTTTTTTTAAATTTTATTTTCATTTTCAACCACAACAGTACATTTGGGATAATAACAACAACAATAATCTTATGTAACTATCCCCTCCCCTACCCCTACCCTTTGCCCTTGAACTATCCCCCTTCTCCACCCCTTCCCCCCCCCCCCCGTCTCCTTGTAGTTCCTTCAACCCCTGATCCCAACGATAAATATAATCATCAAAGGAAACAATGCAGTCAGCTTTATTGAGTTAATGACTTTGACTTATCTTTTGCCTTTGCAGCAAAGTCTTCCAGGTATCACCATTTATTTATCATTGACTTTTTCCCATAAGAATTCTCCTCGGGTTCATCTCGGTCTCTTTTCCTTCTTCATAATAATGCACTTTCTCATAACTTACATACAAGCATAATAAATTCCACCAGTGATGGTCATCTAGCTTAGACGAATCCTTCCAACAGTTGAGTATCATCTTTAAAGCTATCGCCATCATAAAGTTAAATAAATGTATTTTTTCTTTTGTTAATGGTAAAGCATTGTCAATAGAGCGCAGAATAATTGTTTTCCAATACAACTGACCCTGGAATCATAAAATTGTCTGTATCTTGTTTGAAACTCTCATCCAAAAGACTGAACGTGAGGCCAATCAAACAACATATGTTTTAATGTAGCCGGTATTTTGTTGCACGTCCAACATGTGTTTTTAGCTTTTGCGTCCCATTTCGTTAGTTTTACCAGTGTGATGTGAGCTCTGTGGGTTAGAAAGAACAAGGTTTGAGTTATTGCAGCTCCTCTAGACACTCTATTCACCTGCTCCCAGATCCTCTCCCACAATTCCGGTTGAGTGTGCGTCCCCAAGTCTTTGTTCCATATTTTTTCTAGACCCAGCAATCGGGAGGGGTTCCCATCTCTTAAAATGGCATAGAAACTTGAGACTGTGCCTTTTTCAAAAACACAGGTTTCAGCAACCTTTTGCAGCCCCCAATCCGATGTTAGGTTTCCAACGTCGACCTTGGCTGTGGTAAGGCAGTGTTTTAATTGGAACCACTGGAATTGACAAGAATCTGGCAAATTGAACTCACGCTGCAACTCTTCATTTATTTATTTTATTTATTTGCATTCTCTTATATACCGCGCTATTCTGCATCAGTGTGGTTTACATTGAACAAACTGAAATTACATTGAACAGGGCATTTATAACTTGGAGATAACTATTTTACAGGGAACATGGGCTATGGAGGGTTAAGTGGCTTGCCCAAGACCATAAGGAGCAACTGTGGGACTAGAAACCCCAGTCCTTCTGGCCCAAGGTTGCTGTCCTCTAGTGGGATTTGAACCCCTGACCTTCCGGCCTGAAGTACCTTGCCCCAACCACTAGGCCACTCCTCCACTCCTAAATCCCAAGTGTTGTAGCACTGTGAAAGTACAATGCAAGGAAAGCCGAACCTCTAGGGAGGTGTCTGCTTTTATGAGCCAGTCGTCTAAGTAAGGTAAGACAAATATCCCCAGAGATCTTAGATATGTGGCTATGATTGCCATACACTTTGTGAAGACTCTTGGAGCAGAGGCAAGTCCTGAGAGAAGAACTCTATATTTATAAAGTTTTCCCTGAAAGATGAAATGTAGATATTTTGTGTGTCCTAGATGGACGACGATGTGTGTGTATGCTTCTTTTACAGCTAGAGAACAGAGCCAGTCCCGACGCTGGAGGTAGGGAAGGAGAGACCCAAGAGAGATCATTTTGAACTTCTCGCAGACCAGAAACTTGGTGAGGTTTCTGAGGTCCAGTATGGGCCTGTTCCCTCCGGCCTTCTTTGGTATGAGAAAGTACCATTCCCTGTTGGATATTGGGATATCTTCTATGGCACCCTGGGACAGAAGGCACCTCTTCCTGCAGGAGAGCAGGGGTTGTGTGGTATTCCCCTTCAGAAGTTGAGGGGGGCAGAGCTTTCAGATGAAGTCTGTACCCCTCCCAGACTATGGTTAGTGTCCACTATTCTGAGGTGATAAGGTGCCATCTGTGGGTGTAGTGACGCAGTCTGCCACCCTGCCTCTGGCAGACCCTCACCCCCTCCATATAGCAGGCAATGTTTTATTTATTATTTATTTATTTAACTTCTCTTATATACCATGCTATTAGGTATCAGTGCGGTGTACATTGAACAGAACAATATACTGTACGGTCGGGCCATATAGTGTTTACATTGAACAAGGAATGAAACTTGGATTTAACTGGGGTAACATTTCTACAGTTTATTTACATTGTAGTCCATGTTTTCAGGCTATAGTCTATTAAGGACAGGTCGTCTTGGGTTGGCTATCTCTTGTCTTGCAGGGTATGTTGATAGGCTCTGAGTGTTTGATGTAAGTGCTCGTTGGTTGGTTTCTATAGCTGGTTTCTGGGTAGTGTCTTATGAAGAGATGATGCTTAAGAGCCTTCCTGAATTGAGTAAGGCTTGTGATGACTCGCATGTCTGTAGGGAGGGCATTCCAGGCTCTGGGTGCGTATATCATGAAGGCTCTATTGGATGTTGCCTTTGTGCAAAAAAGGTCAAAAACCAGGCGCAGACTGTGGCGGCGGAGCTGGTGGAGATTTATCCACCTGTGACTTCTTCAAAAGGTTTCCAAGTCTGAAGTAGAACCAGCTGACCTATCGTCCATATGTCTCTAATCTGCCAAGCTTTCCACGAGACAGTTTTTTGATCGATTTTAAAATGCGTATTATACCATATTGGGGCCAGATGCGAAAGGGAATTGTCCTTACATATTACCCAAGCTAGAGCTTGGTATGCTTCCTGGGTTGCAGTTATTATTCTACTTAATGGGAAAGAGTCTGGCAATTTCATACCCATTAGTAAGGACAATGAGATCGGAGCAACTATACGTTTTTCGACTTTTAACCAAATCGGCTTCTGGTCTTTAAGCTCCTCAGCACTCCACAACGCACCTTGTTTGAGACAATAGGCATAATGATGATTTTTAAAATCAGGAAATTGAACTCCTCCCATATTTTTCTTTGCCTTTAATTTACTTGTTGCTATTTTGGGAGGCTTACCTTGCCATAGAAAGTCAACTAACTGACGCTCTACAGATTGATAAAATTTAGGGGGAAATGTTACCAGAAGCATTTCTAGAACATAATTAATCTTTGGTGTTAAAACCATTTTTATCAATTCTAGTCTACCCCACCATGACAAATGTAGGGGCGACCACTGGATTGTAAATAGCTGGACCATTTCTGACAGTGTTTTAATATTTGTTTATATTGTGTCATCTAAACTACAACTAAACCTCACTCCTAAGTATTTAACATCTTCCGGGGCCCATACAAAAGGAAAGGGATTGATCATTGTCTTAAAAGTCCATTTATTCATTGGGAAAGCTACAGATTTTGTCCAGTTAATCTTATAACCAGACAAATGTGAATAGTTTCCTATACTGCTTAGAAGATTTTCAATGGAGGAGGGGTGGATAAACAACAGCAGATCATCCGCATATGCCCAGATTTTAATCTCCATGTCCAAGATCTCAACACCTTGTATCTCTTTGTTAGACCGAATCATCAGCAATAGGGGTTCCAGTGCTAAATTGAATAGCATAGGTGAGAGAGGGCATCCCTGCCTAGTCCCCCTATATAAAGGTAATAGAGATGAAAGTATCCCATTTGCGAAAATTCAAGCTACAGGATTGGTGTATAAAATCCAGATTAATCGTATGAATTGTTCTCCAAAGCCAAACCATTGTAGCGTCTGTACCAGAAAAGCCCATTCTAACCGGTCAAAGGCCTTCTCTGCGTCTAGAGATAGGCTCATTACCGGTTCATCCTGTTTTTCAGCTACTGCTAAAAGATTTAACAAAAGACGGGCATTATCCGATGTTGACCTCCCTGTCATAAATCCACATTGATCGGGATGTATAAGATCTGGAACTACTTTTGCTAACCTACGAGCAAGGACAGACGCATAAAGCTTGTAATCCACGTTTAATAAAGAAAATGGCAGATAATTCTCTACTTTTTGTGGGTCTCTGCCTGGTTTAGGTAATACTACAATTGTAGCGACATTAAACGACCCTACTGCTGGCATTTGGTCATCCAAGAGATTAGAGAATTCTAGCATATAAGGAATTAACTCATTCCCAAAAGTTTGATAGAATTCAAAGGGGCTTCCATCAGGACCGGACACTTTCCCGGTTGCACCTGTTTTTATTACTTCTCGAATCTCATTGGCCATTATTTTCCTGTCCAATTCTAAAACCTGTGAGCCAGTGAGAGTGGGATGTGCAAGATGTCCCACCAATGCCTGGAAGTCTTCCACCCCAGTCCCCCCTCTCTGAGTTGTATAACCGTGTAAAAACAACATAAGGCCTCGACAATGTCTGCGCTTTTTGTTAGGGTCTCGTGCCCTTCCTCTTTGATTATCTCAATCCTGGACTTTTCCGCCCGAGGCTTTAAAGTGTTTGCTAGAAGACTTCCTGCCTTGTTGTTTTCCAAATAGAATCTAGACTGCTGATGGGACAGAATCTGCTCGGCTTCGTTACTTAAAATTTGATTAAATTGAAATCTCAACCTTTGTAGACGGAGTAGAATGCCCGCATCAGATCTGGTCATCAGCAGTCTTTCCCCTGCTTTAATTTGTAAATCTAAAGCTATTAATTTAGCTTTCTTCTCTCTTTCCAGTTTAATTGTGTAGCTCGTTATTTTGGCCCAAATAAAAGCTTTAAATCCCTCCCACCATGCCCAACTGGCAGTATCTCCCGGTAAGTTAATTTCAAAATATTCTTTCATTCCCTGTCTTATGTACTCACAAAACCCTTGATCACCCAGGAGGGTTCTTTTAAAAAAAAAACTTGGTTTGGGGTCCGCGCGTTCCCCAAGGGACAGAGTGAAGGTTATAGCGGCGTGATCTGAAATTTGAATAGGATTTATATCAGCATTCTTCACCGAGGATATTAATGTTTTAGAGATAAGAAAGTAGTCTATTCCATGGGGGAGGGAGAAAAATGTACAGTCTCTTTCTTTGGAGTGTTTTAGCCGCCATATATCCGAAAGTCCAACCTCCTGCATTATAGATAGTATCGCAGAGGTGGCATGATTATATCTGTGAGAACGAAATGGCTTACAGTCAACCAAAGGGTCCAGCACTAGATTAAAATCCCCACCCATAACAATTTCATTTTTTGCTAGCTTTAGCAACTCATCAGCAACCCTCTGATAGAACAATACATCGTCCATATTGGAGGCATAAATATTTAAAATGGCTAACTTCTTCCCGTTAATTTGTAATAGAACTGAGGTCCATCTGCCCACTAAATCAGAGTGTGATGTGTCGATCACTGTCATCAGACTTTTCCTGACTAGAATAGCAATGCCATTTTTCTTTTGTGAAGCCGCAGAGTGAGCTACTAAAGTGAAATTTCCCAGGCCCAATTTTTTAGTTTCCGCAGTTGGTAGACGTGTTTCTTGTAACAGAACCACGTCCGCCTGCTCTTTTTTGCAATACAATAAAATCTTTTTGCTCTTAATTGGGTTGTTTATTCCCTTCACGTTCAATGACAGAAACTTAAGAGAGCTCATGGGACGAGATATCCATGTGATTCAACAGAGGCTTATTGTAATTTGACCTAGAAAGTAGAATACAGAATAGCATTTCATGTTTATGGATAGTACCTATGACAAGTTTCCCAAATATGAACTTACAAGGAGACACATACTTTCCCCGAGTAACGGGTTTAAACGGGTGAGTCAGCATTACTCAATTACTGCCTAGTCCCACTCAAAACACAGAAGACTAAGTGCCCCCCCCCCCGAACATCAACTAATTAATTAAACCATACCCAACAATCTGCACTAAACCAAATTGAGCTGAGCCCGAGCCAAAAACATTCCGCTAATAGTTACACATTTCTTTCTCCTTTAATACGTTTGGTTCGCAGTGACCATCTGCACTCTTTCACTGTTCTTTCCTTCTGATCACAGTTCTTGACACCGACCTTGGTTCTTCCTAAGGTATTAAATTTTCCTCCTTGCTCTTTGAATCACCTCAACCCATCTTTACGGCTTCATTCTCTTCCACGAAGGCCCTCAAAGCGTCCAGGTCTTCAAACGTACGCGTTTAGTTATGCAGGGTTACCCGGAGCCGTGCTGGAAAGAGGAGACCATACCGGGCTTCTAAAAATTGCAATCTGGGACAAAAAGCAAGCAGCTGCTTTCTCCTTTCAACCGTTGCTTTGTGAAAGCAGGATAGAATGCTACCTTTTGCCCCTCCACTTTGAGGGACGTCGACGATCTAGCAGCGGCTAATATCTGTGTCGCTTGTGAGTGCCTTAAAATGCACATGATGACTGGGCGCAGCTGCTTCATGTTGGGGCCCGGGTGTGTTGGAATCCTGTGGGCCCTTTCTATCTCAAACAGTAAATCAAACACAATTTTCAGCAGTTTTGGAATCATTGATATCAAGTAGGATATTATATTTGTTCCTTCGACCCCTTCTGGGATGCAGATAATTCTCACATTATTTCTTCTTGTTCTGTTATTTAAGTCTTCTAAGTTGCGTTCCAATTGGATGATTCTCTTATTGTTAGCAGAAACCTGCTTCAACCGTTCCTCATGTGTTGCGGCTTTACACTCTAGGCCGTTTATTTTATCTGTAAGTGCAGCGACTTGATTTTTCATCTCCTTCAGCTCGACGATGTCCGCTTGTACCTCACTTAATGTTTCTCCGTTCGATGCAACCATCTCTCGAACTGCCCGGATTTCAGCGAGGACTTCTTGGATTCCTGTCGGGTTCTCCCGTGAGTTCGCCATTTTTTGTGGTGAGGGAGGATTGGGTTTAGCTCTTTTAGCTCCGGGGCTTGCTGCTAAACTATATTCCAATCTTGTGGGTTTGCCGGTAGACATCTCATAAGGTATTGAATTCAAAGAGGAGCTGGGTATGTGTCCTTAAAAGTGCGGGGAGGCAAGAATTCTTTCTAGGATTTGGCGAGTTCAAGACTTAGACAGCCATCTTAGACCGCTGCTGGCTCTGCCTCCTCAGAAAACTGGGATTATTGATGTAATAACCATATGTGAGTGAGTCTGGAAACAAATTGTGTTGGAGTGAGAAAAGGAGATCATATGTATAGTCCTGGGACATCATGTCATTATGGTATAGCTGTTATAGGTTTGATTTGGCAGAATGATGTCTTTTGTGACTGCAAGTGAGTGTGTGCAGTTTGGGGGTAGCCCAGGAGTATCTGGTATGCTGCTCTGCAATTCAGGGAGGGCATGAATTGGGTGGGTGCGGGGACGTCCAAAATGTTTATCCGTGTCTCATACGATTGATGCAGGAGTGTTTCTCCGTTATATAGCATGGCAAGTGCACAGTCTGGCTGAATAGCACTTTGCTCATACCACACTGGACATCTCTACCTCCCCGATTCCAGATCTAGACCCATGGATGTGGAATTAGGTTCAAATGGGGCCTGTGTTCAATTTAGACATGTCCGCGGGCCAGACATGCATGTTATCAAATCTGCCTCCACCTGTTCTGCCAGCGCAGAGCAGTAAGAGTTATCACTTAGCACACTGTAGTAAAAGCGCCCCTGTGGGTTAAAGAATACATGAACTGGTGGCCAGTGGGATGATATATTGGAGGCAATCTAAATGTTCTGTCAGTTTCATGATGTCCTGGTTAATGCTGACACAGCTGAAGAATATACTCACAAATGATGACAGTCAAAACTTGTGAAAAAAATCAGCCTCTTGAATGCTCAGTTGTTACAAGCACACTTGAACAAGGAGAATATCCCCCAGAGCCAAGTAAAAAATGGCTAAAGAAAATGGGGCAGACAGTGGATTTCCTGTGTTGTCCCAGACAAAAGCACTCACACTCACAAAACACAAAGGACAAAAGTCTGGAGTGAGGTGACTCTCAATAGGAAGAACAATCTTTATTACGGTACACGTGGAACTCTCGGGTAGTACTATACTAGAGTTGCTCACTAGAGTTCCACGTGCACCTTAAAGATTGTTTTGCCTACCGAGTCACCGTGCTCCAGACTTTTCTATTTCCTGCGTTGGGTACACTGTTAGCAAGATGCAATCACAGGTTTTCACCCCAGTCAACGGAAATTGCTAAAAGTGCAGGTGCATTGCTGAAGTGTGATTCGGAGAGCATTGATGGGCTATTCAGAAAATGAGCAAGTGCCTTTTCAGTCAATACAAAACTTGCTCACGCAGAGATGGAGTCAATAAAAATGTACTTAGCAAACACAGAAATCTCTCTGAAGAGTCTGGAAGTGTATGCTGCAATTTTCTGACATGCAATATGTATGAAACTGGATTAGAGCCACAGAGGACTTTTACATTTACTGCACATTGAAAATGACCTCAGTGGAGAGATACAGCCGAGCAGGTCACTGATACCTGTGCTGCGAAGTCAAACCACCAGATTTCACTTACAGTATCAATGTGTTCTTTTCATGCTCTTGTTTGGTTTGCATGGACAGAAGTGCCGTGCTCAATAGTTAATAACATTTTGGAAGAACAAACATTAGTTAACGTATGCTTATGTCCTAGCAGTTCTGTACATTTGTTCCTTCATAAAAAATCCAAATGTAGAAAAAAAAAAGATATCACTTGTAAGTGTTTTGATGTCCTTTATTTCTGCATGATGTCAGATAATGATGAACTCAGGTTGAGAAGCAAACCCCCACTACCCAAAGAATTTCCAATTCAGCCGCCCCACTTTAGCTTCCCCAACAAATTGAGTCACCGATCACCATCCCAAAATACTCTGGTATCTGAAATTTAAGTGCAAGAAGGTTAAAGACAGGAACAGGCACTAAAAGAAACCACAAAAAATTACTACTGTACCATAAACAGAATGAACACAAAAAATTTAAAAAAAAATTAACAATCTCACAGGGGCATCATAAAAATTAATTTTAATTATACTAGCAGCTAATCACCAGTGAATTTATTGGTATAACTTATTTGGTCTTGGTATTTTTTAATACTTGAAAATGTTGTGCTAATGTAATTTGATTTAATTTAATTTCAAATAGGATTTAGATCCCCCTTCTAACAATAGGTTTCAGAGCCGATTACAAAGCATATTATGGTATACAATATTAATGATTCATCTAATTAATACTATTTCAGACTCTATCCATCTTATCAGTAAGCCGAATAAAAATCTCTCTCCTGAGATACAGAAAGACAAGGAAAATAACCAGAACATTAACAGCCCATTCTGCATCTCCCTAATTCATTATTACATACCACCTTCCCTGCTTTCTGTAGTTACATAACCAGAGTTCTACTAATCAACTAGCCTCTGCAAGCCATTCAAGAAATCGACCAAGCTTCTAGGTTTTTTTCTAAAGATATTGTTTCTCTCCATTCTTAGAGGTATGTTTACTAAGCTGCGGTAAAGTCACAGGCGGTAATGGCGGCGTTAAGGTGCCTGAAGCCATATAAGGCAGTGGGTGGGTAGGAGGCATCCGGTATCAGGGTGTCTTGGGCCATTTAACATGAGCTAACAGTACCAAGTGCGGTAAGGTGACAAGACATCCTAAAGAGAAACAAGGTGCCATGATATGTGATAAGGTGTCCTAACATGAGACAAGGTGCCCTAAGGTGGAAAGCATGCACCTTAAGGCACGAAAACAGCTGTAATCCAAATGCTGGATAGAGCACCAAGGAATGTCGATGTAAAAGTGATGGAAGGAAGACAGGGGGGAGTTGATGGACCTGCTTTATTGGTGGCACCTTAAGTGGCAGCCAGTAAAGCGGACGAGCATGTGGGAGGCAGCTGTACCGATGCACGGGATGGCACTAATGTAAAGTGCTGCAATGTCAGTGTGTGGCATAGGATGGGGAGGACGTGTCCCCCAGCAGAGGCAGAAGTGGCAGGATGTTTGCAGCAACAGGACAGAGTAGTAGTGGTGACATGCAGATCAGGCACAGGAGAAGTGAGCACGAAGAGCCATAATGCAGAAAAGAGTACCAGTGTAGGTCATGGAGTAGCAGCCTGCACAAGAAAACAGGACTGTACACCGCTGATAGAGGCAGATAGATGGGCTGAAGGACAGATGGTCGCTGAGGAGAAGGTGTTATGGGTTGGCAGTACTGATCTGCAGGGCCCTGACTGTTACAGGCATGAAAATGATCTGAGTAGCACAGTCACAGAAAGAACAAGTATGAATCGAACCCCTGTCCCCTGCTTACAGAGACCTTGCACTAACCAGTAGGCTAGAACTCCACACCTCTCTGCACAGCAATGGCTGGATACAAAGAGACTGCAGGTGATTGCCTAAAATGTCTGCTATGTGCACCGCTATAGGGTAGCCCCACCAGTATCCATGATGCAGTGCACATGCAGAATAGCAGTCTACAGCTGATCACTGAATCGTCATCTCAGCTCAGTAAGATGCACTGACAGTGTGTGATACAAGCACAAAGTAGCTACAAACCATGATACTGAGCAGATTCTGCGGTCACCCTGAGGATGAGGATGAGCTCCCAACACCATGTCCCCCATACCTGCAGTACTAGAGATGGTCTCTATCGCCCATGCTGCAGATCCTATCAATGTCAGTGTGTGGCAGGTATTGGCTGCAGTGTGATATGCTAGTCACCTTGTGTCCTACAGCATGCTGTATGCACCAGTCACATCTGGCCCTGTGCTCTGTCCCTGTTGGATGGGAACCCACCTAGAACATTGCCTGTCAATACCAAGTGTTACAATGCTGCTGCCATGGCAGCCAACTACTGGGGGGGGGGGTGGGGTCAGGGCACATCTAGACTAACATGGGGTTGTTACTAGGGTCCTGTTGGCTCTACCAGTACCACTGCAAGCAGGCCTGGAACACCTCACATCCAAATTACCTAGGTCTAATGTTCACCCAGAGCAAGCAGAGTCAGACTGCACCTGCTGCCCATCACTGGATTTTCCAGCCATGCACATACCATGTGCACTGAGAGACCATGGACACCCAGCAAATGGTTCAGTGATAAGGCCCCCCAGAACAGGAAGTGCACCCACATCACTAGAACCAGACACTATATAGCACTATGTGGATACATAGCCATGCCATGCTCACTGCCCGGTCAGAGTGAGAGTGCCCTCCCAACATGACATGCTGTGGCCACCTGGCCCATGAAGGTGGCAGTTGGGTATTATGACATCTCAGCCATTGCCCTACCCCTGATGCAGACACATCCTGGCCAATACGATCTGTCTTAGGCCATACCCACAATACTTTGCTCCTCACCATGCACATTTGCAGGCTAACACTGGAAACAGTTTAGGCACTGCAAGGTTTAATGAGGTGTAGAAAGCCACAAAACAATTGATAGGCACACACACTGCCTGGTCCCGATCTCAGCTCAGGCATTAAGGTGTGCTCATTGCTCAGAGGCTAATAGTGCACTCTGATGTTAACGGCCACTCAGTGTGCTGATGCTGTCAGCCTGACTCTCCATCTACAGTAGCTGAGGATAGTGGAGCGTGTCTGTTTGGGTGTTTGTACCCTTGTTGGTCGATTCATTGGGGGTTGCACATGCTGGTGTTGTACCTGCACTGTGGGATAGAATTTAGCCACAGGGACATGCACTGCATGATCCACAGCTGGGACCCAAACCTACGGTCTGCTGCAGGCAGGTGCCGCTGCCCCCTCTGCCAAAACCCTCCACACCACATTGACATGCCCATGTGCTGTCAGTGTTGGTGGTGCGCAATCTCAGGCCAGCCAACATGTGGGTTGGTGGGTGCCTAGGACGCAGGGTCTGGCGGGGGAGCATAGGAATACATGGACAGCCATACATCCCCTCCACAACCATCTGCATCTGCAGAGATCCCATCACTGCCTGCCTATGTTATGTCTCTTAAACCTATGGAAGAGACATGGGGGTATGTTTACTAAACAGCAATAACGTTGTAGCAGCGCAGTTTGTGCTGGGAGATAACGTACAAAGCAAAGTTGAATATTTAGAAGCATGTTGTCCAATTGTGCATTTTCACCAGATTGTTTTGGGAGGGTTTGTATTGGGATGATCATGAGTTTAATTATCAAAATCTTGAGGGGGGGGGGAGGTATAAAATTCAAGGCTACATTGAATATTTTTAAAATCTTCAATAATATCTCAGCTAATGTCCTTCAAAACCTAATATTAAACATACTAGCATGAGACCGCTTAGAAACAGTATGGACAACAGAATTGCTATTCCATTTGATTTCCATAAAACAAATCAAGCAACATCCAGAAGGGCTCCGTCATTATATGGGCCCGAATTATGGAATACTTTACCTGATTGCATAATGGCAACGAGAGACTTAAAAGACTTCAGACAAATACTTAAGACTTTTCTATTTATACAATTTTATGGTCCTACTTAGGATTTAGCATAAGCAATGCAATTTGTATTCCTGTTTTGTGTATTCTTCCTATACCCCCCAATACCTTTCCTTGCTTTTGCCTATATTTGTATACCTTGTCTTGTAACCACTTTGATTGAAGGATAAGGTGGTATATAAAACTGGTTAAATAAATAAATAAAATAAGGCTGAAAGGTCGCCTAGGACACCCATATCCTTGCACCGGCCCTAGAAGTATCTCCCTTGGAGTTCTTTGCATACAGCCACGACATCATACTCTTCAGCTTAGTAAGGTAACCTCATTGTGCAAACAGGAAATTTACAAATTCTGTAAACCAATTATTGCATCCCCCCCCCCCCTTTTACATGTTTTAATGACACTGTGCGGCATGGTTCTTGGTCAGTTTCCCTCCACTAAATTTCGGAACCAAAGTAGAAACCTCTTCTAAGCCTATGATTGCAAACATATCCCAAATATTATCTACCTTTATTGCTGCCCACATGTGCATATGCACTTGAAAAAATTAAAAAAGATTTTCAGAAGTCATAAAATGAGCCTGATACAATGCCCTATTAAGGATTTCATGGTATTTTGCTGTCTATTCTGCTGAGGATATTTCTTGTCAAGGCTAGTGACACAAAAAAGCAGGAACAGATTAACCTTTAAGTGCTCTTTAATTCTGTCTTGAATGAGAGCACATTACCAAGAGTAAATAAGAAAGTACATGTTTGGTCTAATTCACAGGCATTTAAGATGCAGACAATTGTGTCCTGTGAATTAGGGTCAGCAAGTTTGTCCTAGGCTTTTCTATGGCAATTGTTAAATAAAATTAAATCAACCAAAAAATGTACCTAGAGGTATTGTTTACAACACAAAAGCATCAGTAAACACCTGTTCTCAAAACCCTCCAGAAATACTCCATTAGCTACAAAATAAACATCTAAATTTACAGTTTATAAGCAATTAAAATCAGAAGCACTAATCATAGGATTACCATTTTATTTTCCCTGGGCTGTAAATATAACTGCATGTTATTTACTAATTCACTGGGCTGCTAATAGTGGGAAAGCTGTGACCACATGATTAACATCTGAATAGGAATTTGCTTTTCAGAGGTCAGCTCAGTAATAAACCTCTGTGCTGCCCCACAAAACATTGCAATGTCTTTTCAGGAATAAGCCTCACAAGCACAATTATTTTCGCTAGCACTGAATTCCTTTGCAGGGTAAATATTAAAGAACTATATATTCTGGATTTTCATCAAAATGATTTTCTTTCCCAAACCATGGAAGCTAGGCGTCATAGGCATGAATTTCCATCTGTTTGCTCCCTGGCCTTTTTTTGCTTGAAAATAACCAGCTTACTTTAGACAGACTGTATGCTGCTCAATAAGTAGTATTTTTTGCTAGTAATATCTTTATTCAAATCGCTCCATCAATGCCATGCAAAACCTTGAGCAAAATCTGTCTGTGGAACCAAAGCAGTATCATGAAATGAGATCTACAGCTCTCACATACCTGTTGGCCAAGACGAGGATCTTAGCTTGTGCGCTGGCTCCCTCTAGTGGTTACAGATCAGCTAAACTAGAGCCACGGCCAATGATCTATAGAAAATATTTCTTGCAATCTGTGAAAAGGATTTATGCAAATGAGTTTATAATCTTGATTCTTTGGAGTGGAGAATTAGCCTAGTGATTAGAGCAGGCTGAGAACCAGAGTTCAAATCCCACTGACTTTGGGTAAGTCACTTAACTTTCTATTGCCTCAGGTGCAAACTTAGCGGCATGCTTACTAAGCTGTGCTACCTGTTAACACAGCAGATAGTGAGCATTATCCAGCTACAATAAGTGCAGTGATTTTTCTGGCCAACATTATTGGCACCCTTGCATTTTAGGTATGTTGTGTGCAATATCTTGAGAAATAATTGGAAATATTCCAACTGTATATCTTTATAATATTTTAATAGTATGTTAAAGGTATACAACAAAAAAAAGATGTAGTAATTTCTGAGAAAAAAAAACTAAATATGACCTGGACAGGATTTATGTACCCTTCACTAATATTTGGTTGCATAATGCTTGGCAGTGATGACAGCCTACAAATGTTTCATATAGCCATCTATAAATTTCGTAATCTGTCTGCTGGTAGTTTCTCCCACTCTTCAACTGCAATTTGTTCCAACTCATGATTGTTTCCAGAATTCCTTTTACCAATGGTAGATTTCAGCTCTTTCCAAAGGTTCTCGATTGGACTGAGATCAGGACTCATTGCTGGCCAGATTAAAACAGTCTATTTGTTCCTTTTTAACCATTCTTCTGTACCTATAGATGTATATTTAGGGTCGTTGTCCTGCTGAAGGAGCCATGACCTTTGACCCAGACCTAGTTTTGTGACACTAGGTAGCATATTTTGTTCCAAAATACCTTGGTAGTCCTTTGAGTTCCTGATTCTTTTAATACATTCCAGTCCTCCAGATCCTGAGGAAGCAAAACAGCCTCACAACATAACCTTGGTAGATCGGACCCGGCATCCTATCCCTCTTGCGCAAAACATCTTTACTGCCCCCCCCCCACACCTTTTTCCACCCCTTTACAAATCACTCATAGCCTTCTTAACGTGGAAGAACCAACTGGTCGCAGCTTTATTATATTCATAAACAATCAACATTCCAAAACATAACAATCTTAACAATCCCCCAAAGCGGAGCCAAACCTCACCCGCCATATGACTAGCAAGGTGACCTTGCCTCCGCTTCGGCCGTGTCCTGGCACCGGCCAACTTGCTACCGCCCTTTCCCCGACCTCGCCATGTGACTAGCAAAGGCCAGCAGGGCTTATCCGGGTCGGGGGCACCCCCACCCCCGCCCAAGTATGACCTAAAGGCTCCGGACCCCGGAGACCTCCGGGATCCCGCCTTGCCCCCCAGCTGCGACACCCCAAACCGCCCTCACCTCCTCCATATAACTAAGGGGAGGGAGGGAGGGAAGCTGTCCCTCTGCATGCCCGACGCTGAAAAGGAGGGAGCCGCCAGACTCCCCCCCCTTTTTAAAGCCTCGGGCGTGCAGGGCCGTTTCATTGGCTCCGCTCCTCGCGCTTGCGGAGCCAATGATTTTAAAAGACGCCGCCGCGTCCAGCACGTCCCCCGCGTGGGCCCATGATGTACCCCCCCCCCCAGCCCCGCAGCAGGACGCCGGACCCGGGCCGATCCCCAGGTTACCGGCGTCCACCGGGACCTTGCCCGTGTCCTTCCCATTATGGAAGCTCCACCATATTTAGCTGTAGGAAGAGTATTTTTTTTCTTTTAAGCTTCATTTCTTCACCTGTAAATATATTGCTGGTCTGAAATGCCAGAGAGCTCAAGTTTGGTTTCATCTGTGCACAGAACATTTTCCCAGAAGGATTGTGGTTTCTGAAGGTGGGTTTGGGCAAAGATCAGGTGTGCCTTTTTGTCAGTCTTTCAGCAGTGGGGTCCTCCTTGGCCTTTGCCCATGAAGTCCTTCTTTGTTTAGTGTGCGGCATATGGTTTGGGTTGAAACCATCACTCCAGATTGCTCCAGGTCAGCCTTAAGCTCTTTGGATGTTGTACATGGTGTTTTTCCAACAGTTCGCACTAACCTTTGAAGACCTCTTAGATTAATTTACCTCTTCCCACCATGTCCTGAGAGGTTCTTGACAGTTCTATGAGCAGAAAACGTCTTAATAACATTTCAAACTATAGACACAGGAATCCCAAAATCTTTGGAGATGGCTTTGTGCCCCTTTGGAGTTTGATGTTTGGTGATCATGGCTTTTCTGATGGTCTCAGGCAGCTCTCTCGTCTTCATCATTGTGAAAATGGAACAGGGGGTGAATGTGGCCATTTTAAACACTAGAGCCATCATTCATTGGATTAATTCATCATGTGAGTACTGACAATTGATCAAAGGTGTGTCTAATTTGACTGCAATAGGAAGGTGGTCCTTCTGTTCAAACTGATTTGAATTGTTTATCAGGGTGCCAATCATATCCTAAACATCAAACTAAAGAAAAGTACAGTCATAGCCAATACTAAAATTCCACTACAATAAGGTCAGACTTGAAAATAGGAAAGCGTCCACCAAAAGACAAGTGAAAATTGAAATTTTTGCTATTTTTTTGTTGGAATGTTTGTCATGAGGGGAGAATCCACTCCTGTTCTTATTGAAGGTGAATAATGTCCCAGTTTTTATACTATTTCTTACTATTTCCTTTTTTAAATTGGTCTTGTTTTGTTTTCTTTTATGTGTCAAATATGTGTGCATGTATAGTCCAAAATCATTTCACTGGCCACTTTTTTTTTAGAAGATATTGGACATAGGGGGTTGAACTGCCAGGGTGCCAATAGTGTCGACCATAACTGTATCTGCACAAAACACATCAACTGCCAAAGTAGGCAGGAACTGGGTAGAGTGTCGGCGTGTCTGCAACACGCAGTTACCCACAGGTGTCACCAGCACACGGTAACCATCAAAGCTGCAGACAGAGCAGGTGCAGATAACACCACCTCAATGTGCATTCAGTGTTGCCAGGCCGCATTCTCTGCACCTTTGATGCATTATCTGCTGTAGAAATGCCGTACATGCCACAACAGACAGCCGCCATGGTTGCAGCTAATGCGGCACTATTTACACAAACACCATGTTAATTGCAAAAGACGAATGTGCTTTAGTAAACAACCTCTATAGACTGTAAGAGCCCTTTGGAGAAAGGGAAATACCTGTTGTACCTGAATGTAACTCACCTTAAACTATTATTGGAAAGGTTTGAGCTAAATAGCATTTGTATAGTGCATATCAGATGTACACAGCACTGTACAAATCATTCACATGGGCACACATTCAATATTCCATTCCATTTTTTTCAAAAAACCATGTTCAAACATTCAGGGCTTATTCATAACATGTATACCCCTAGGTATAATCTACTTCATATATCGGGCCACGCTGCCCCATGCAATTGTACTCATATCAACCTCTGCAGTCAGGTATGTAATTCACTCCAGTCCCCAGTGATCTAAATCCAAGATAATATCATATTGAGCCATGCATATGGGTCACCTGTTCTGTGTAATTGTGAAGTTTAGATTTAGATTTGGATCATTTGGGGGACTGAAATGAATTATATATCTTACCACAGAGGTTGGTATGAGTACAATTAAATGGACAGCATGGGCCCAATACTGTATATTAAGCAGAAGATTATACATAGAGATTTACGTGTTTCATGTCCTACTTGAAATCCTGACTATTTCCAATCCAGGCAGCCATTTAAATCTACAAAATCAAGAAATGATTGATGTACAAGTTTCTAATTAAATTTACTAAGAGAAGATAATTGTGATATGGAACGCAAAGCAGTAATATCACTATTGTCAGTCATGCCTCTTTTCAAAACTGACTTCACTATTGCAGAAGTCTATTCTTGAGAGAGAAATTCATCCTTCGGAAAGGGTTTCATCAACTGCAAAAGACTTTATGTAAAATCCTGTTGGGATTGCATCGAGCACTGGATTTAAGCTTGGAACCTATCAACATAGTCATCACACGATCAAAGATTACAGGGTGAGAATGTATTGTCCAGAACTTCAATGTCCATGAAACATGTACTCTGCTTTTAACACTACTTGTTACAATGCTAAATTAACTTTCCCAAACAGCAGTTTATAGAGTCAATTTTTCCCATCTTACCAACAAAAACAATTTTTTTAAATGTGCATGTTTGTGTAGCTTGTCCAGTTGCCCTTCCTACTATGTCAGCACAAACCTTATTTGATCTCTAGTTAGGATCCTTGTTTACCCTTTGTAGTCACCCTATGCATACACGAATTCTGTTACTATTTTGGTTACCACCACTTCTAAAAGGCTGTTACAGTATATTGTGTTAATTCATTATTTTAGGTTACAAATGTTTTGGGAGGTGCAATAAAATCTGCTAATGTTCACCTTCGTTTTCCAAGGAGTTGATGTCTGTGAAACAGCTAACGCATTTCCAAATATGTTGACAGCAATCTAGATAAGGGTGTGCATTCTTCAGTTTATTTGGCCCATTTGGACACCTAAAATATTTTTGAATGCATAAATCACCTGTGTGCATATGCCTACAAATTAACACACATACAAGGCTCAAGACAAGGGCACCATAACATAGTCAAGCCCTCTGAGTGGGCAGGGAGAAAAAGGTGGGAAAGGGGAGAGGAAGAGTGGAGGAAGAGGATGGACAAGAGCGGGTGGATGGTGGAAAGAGGAGCTGGGAGCAGCTTCACAAAATTTGGGAAAGATTCACAGATTAAGACAGTCAAAAGGAGTCATGGGGGTAGCAAGTTTGAGAGGGCCACAGCAAAAACACCTTTTTCAGAAGAGGATCAAAGTGAAGAGAAAAGAGGGGGATCCCAACTAATGGTAAGGGTGGTGGGGGTTCAAGCTACAAAGAAAAGTGTCTTGGGCATCATCTATGGGACAAAAAGTTCATACGTTCTGCAGTGTCAAGTTGTGTTTACACTAGGAGAAGCAGGAGCGATGCATGTGATTCTGGGGGGCATTTGCTGTGGTAAGGTGAGCAAACGTTGTGGAGGCAGCACATTCTCCTATCCCACCAACCATGCTTTACGATTATATGGGTAGAATAAGGCATGGGGGCCAGGGAAGATACGGGGGAGGGGGCTGCAGTCTGAGATCATGGAGGCAGGGTTTGAAAGTTGGGTAACTCCCAGGATCGCTCAGAAAAAAGGAGTAATGGTGAGAAATGAGGGAAAGGTCAAGGAAGGCTGGCATTCAACATCACCGCTAGCTACAGGGACATGGCCTGGCATCACTGCAGGCTATGCATGGGAGGGGGAAGAGTTGGGGTTCCACAGGATCATGAGGACTCATCATGGCTAGATTGACACCTACTAGCTGAATAGTGGCGGTGGGTTAAGAATGCTGTAACATGCATTTGAAGTTTGTGATAGTTTTTTTAATATATCCCAGATCAGTTAGACCATACGGTTATGAAAAGGTTGGAGTGTTTACAAGTTTCAATAAACCTCTGGCCATAAGTTTGCCATCGTTATAGTATCGTATGATTCTCCGGTAGATAAAAGGCATGAGAAGGCTGGTGTGATTGCCTATGTTATGCATACCTGTATGTCAAACAGTTGCAGCATGCAGGGAAGGCACGCAATTAAGATCATGCATTTTTTGTGCACAAACAAAAGCCCCACAAATCACACAATCAAAATCTGCTCATCTATTGTTGCCATCGCAAGAACATTGTGAAACTCTATTTATTTTATGATAAGGTTATTAAGAATTCAGAAGATGTTCATGTGTGATTTTACTATTCTTTCGCCAGAGAACATTTTAAAGGATTATTTCTTCTTTTCAGCCTTTGAATAATGGGAGCATTTTGAATATTCTTTCTTCACTGTATACCCTTCTGCATCCATCCATTAGATCCTCTCCCAGCTTGGTTACTTGACTAACTTACAGTTAAGGTCTGCCCTTCTCCAGAGAAAGACTTAAGGGCATGTTTACTAAAGGGCATTAGTTGCTATCAGGGGGATTAATGCAGAATTATAGCCCAGCAGTAGCAACTAACGCAGGTGAAATGCAGATATCTCAGGCACTCTTCTGCAATATCTACATTTCAAGCATTGGACTCAGGGGGAGGTGGGATAGGAGCAGGGAGTAGGCATGCCGATTATCAGTCACTGTGCAAAATTGTTTTGCAGGATGGCTGTAAAAATTTACTCCATCGCAGCTGCAGATACCACCTCAAGAGGCTGCAAAAGGCTACCGTGATTTAGTAAACAGGCCCGTTAGTGTAATATCTGAAACAAGCTGTGATCAGACCGCTGTTAACACCTTCTCTAAACTCATTCCGACCAGGAGAGCTGAGGCCAGTTCTAAAAGCGTCATTTCTAGCTAAGTTAATCAACTGTGCTGCCTTAAACCAAGTTGAGCCCTTAATACATGACAACTTGAGCTTGGAGTGGGCTTCATGACAGAAGTCCTGTTACTTGCCCTTGAAACGACCTCCTTTTTATGCCAGTAGAGGCAGTTCTATTACTCAACTTGTCGTCAGCATTCGACAAACATAATCACAGTATTTTAACTCTTAGGGAAATTGATTTGCAGGGCTCGATGTATGCTGCTTGATTTAATTCTTTTCTGAAGGATAGCTATGCTCTAGCAAATGATTTTAGGGGGATTTCTCATCCTTTCTAAAAACTATGCCATGTAGTGTCACCCAGAGAGCAATTTTATCTCCTCTGCTTTTTAATTTTTATTTATAACCATTAGGAGATATTAAGAAGTCTGGCATAGAATTCCAATTGTTTTGCCAATGATATCCAGTTACTACTACTACTACTGCTGATCATTTGTATAGGCTACAAGGCTTTCACAGTGCTATACAGGCACATGTAAAAGATGGTCCCTGCTCCTCAGAACTTACAAGCTAGTCAAGACAGACAACACCTGAAGACAAGGATATATTTAAGGGAATGGTAAGGAGACATACAGGAAACTAAGCAGATCAGGATCCAAAAGCACACCGCCGACGCCGCCCTCCCCCCACCCCCCCCCCCCCCCAAGAGGTGAGTTTTCAGCCTAGATTTGAAAAGGGCCAGCGAGGAAGCCTGATGAACAGACTCAGGTAGTTTGTTCAAGGCATAAGGTGAAAGGATCAGTCTGGAGTTGGCAGTAGAAGAGGGCACAGATAGGGATCTGCCAGAAGAGCAGAGTTCCTGAGGGGTATATGGAGAGAAGAGAAGAAAGGTACTGAGGAGCAGCAGAATGAGGGTACTTATAGGTCAGAAGGAGAAGTTTGAACTGGATATGGAAGGGAATAGGGAGCCAATGAAGTGACTTGAGTGAGCATATCGAGGCTGGTGGAAGATTAGCCGTGCAGCTGAGTTTGAACAGATCGAAGGGGAGAGAGAAGATTCAGAGGGAGCCCAGCAAGGAGGAGGTTGCAATAGTCTAGACGGGAGGTTACTAAAGAGTGGATAAGTGTCTGAGTAGTGTGTTCAGAAAGAAAATGGTGAATATTGCTGATCTTATAGAGAAAGAAACAGGTTTTAGCTATCTGTTGAATGTGTGTAGAGAAAGAGAGGGAAGGGTCAAAGACAACCCCAAGGTTGCAAGCCAAGGAAATAGCGAGTAGTTGAGCATTATCCACATAACTTGAGAAAGGAGGAAGGGGAGAGGTAGCTTTAGAGGGAAAAATAAGAAGCTCTATTTTGGCAATGTTCAATTTCAAACGGCAGCGAGATATACAGGCAGCAATGTCAGGTAGGCAGGCAGAGATCCAAGCCTGGATTGCCAGATATTTCAGGCATAGAGAGGTAGATCTGAGAGTCATCAGTGTAAAAATGGTACTGAAAACCATGGGAGGAGATGAGTGCACCAAATAGGGGTGGCCCAAGGGGGGTGCAGGGCCATGTGTGGAGACTCGGTGCAGGGCCTCATTTGCATAAACATTTGCATAATGTTAACATACACTAACTTTTAGTAAACATGCCTCTTAATGAGTGCATGGATAAAGAAAGACTAAAAGATTACTACATTACTCTAATCCAGTGCCAACCGCCAGGCACATTAGGAACTACTACAAACACTGCCCATTTAGAACCCATAAAATTTCTATGGCCCTTACTATTAGAACGAGTACTTAATAAATACAAAAAAAAAATTTTCGTTCAATATCATCAACAACTGGATTAGAGTGTCTAACCACTAACACAAAAGAGTCCACTTTTAATCTTCTCCGAGGTCTCAGTTAAACATTAGCAAGGCCTCATAGACTTTCGTCATAAGAAGGCTAATTGCATGATCACATCAGCGACCTCAATTTAATGGAAACAGCTCCCTATTACGTAGTGAAGTGCTCAAAAAGATGAAATTCCTCCAAATGTATGGATCTTATCTTAAAAATGATTTGTTTCACTTCCCAACACTACAGGGGGTCTGTCCTCTTCTAATAAACATGTTTATTAGAAGAGGACAGCCCCCTGTAGTGTTGGGAAGTGAAACAAATCATTTTTAAGATAAGATCCATACATTTGGAGGAATTTCATCTTTTTGAGCACTTCACTACGTAATAGGGAGCTGTTCCCATTGAATTAAGGTCGCTGATGTGATCATGCAATTAGCCTTCTTATGACGAAAGTCTATGAGGCCTTGCTAATGTTTAACTGAGACCTCGGAGAAGATTAAAAGTGGACTCTTTTGTGTTAGTGGTTAGACACTCTAATCCAGTTGTTGATGATATTGAACGAAAAAAAATTTTTGTATTCATTTAGAACCCATAGCAAACCCGCCGTATCATAACAGCACTACCAGGTTTCACAAAGCATCATATTCTACCTATCAAAAGGCAACACTGCAAATATTAAACTAATACATTTCAGAGAATAACAATACATGACCTACTGGGGAAAGAGAACAAGTGGCAATGTCAAACAGAAACTACATAAACAGAATACCTCAGCTCAGTTACACATGCAAAACATAGACCATCACCAAACAAAGAACAAGGAATCACAATGTAGAAATAGGAAGACAACTGGGAAGCCTTAAAGCCAAACTTGGAATGTACAACAACACTGTAGAAATAAAACTATAAACTAATTTCCTCTTGTGCTAAACAAAGCACAGACGTTAATATATAGTAACATAGTAACATAGTAGATGACGGCAGATAAAGACCAGTCCATCTAGTCTGCCCAACAAGATGGCAAGAATAGGTGCAGGCCACCTCTCCCCATGTCTTTGTTTAGGGGTGAACCCACCACTCCATGTAGGACACCCCTATTTCTTGAGACGTTAAATGGTTCAGAAGTTATATGTTTCAGTTTATGGTACTGAAAACCATGGGAGGAGATGAGTGCACCAAGCAGGGGTGGCCCAAGGGTGGTGATTCACATTTCCCAGAGCTGACATATTCCAGTTAATAAATTCAAAATAAAGAGGTATTTTACCTTTTGTGCATTTTTTTCAGTTGAAATTGCTCCAGCCACTTTCTTCTGGTTTCTTTGTGTCTTCTGCTAGCTCTCCATCATCTGCTGTCCATTTGTCCTTTCTTCTCTCTTCTAGTTTTTTTTCCATTCTCTCTCTACATCTGCTCTACATCTGCTTTAACATACTAATCTTTCTCCTTTTCCTTTCATCCACTCAAATTTTACCCCTCCATCCGCAATCCCCACTTACTCTCCCAATACCCGGCCAATTGTAGATTTTTCTTCCCTCCCACACAATATTTTTCCCCTCTCCATTTGACTCTCCCACCCCCATCCCATTCTAATCCTCCCCCAACATCAGCTCCCTTCTAATTCCAGCTCCACCCAGCATCTGCTCCCTTCTAGTCCCTGCATCAGTCCATTTCCAATCCTATCATAGCCCCACCATCAGCCCATTTCCAGTCCTAGCTCCCCCATCCATTTCCAGTCCTAGCTCCCCTCCACTCAGCCCATTTCCAATCCAAGCCCCCCATGAGCCTATTTCCAATCCTAGCCCCTCCATGAGTCCGTTTCAATCCAAGCTCCCACCACAGCCCATTTTCAGACCTAGCCCCCCCCAACAGCCCATGTCCAGTCCTATCCTAGCCCCTCCATCAGCCCCAGTCCTAGCTCCCCCCAGTCAGCCCATTTCCAGTTCAAGCCCCCCTCCCCATCAGCTATTTCCAGTTCAAGCCTCCCCTCCACAGTCCATTTCCAGTCCAAGCTCCCTCCCCCCACAGCCCATTTCCATTCCAAACCTCCCCTCCCCATCAGCTATTTACAGTTCAAGCCCCCCCTCCACAGCCCATTTCCAGTCCTAGCAACCCCCCCCCCCCTCCCGAAGATCCCCATGGCTAGCTAAGAGGGAGCCAGAGAGGCCTCGGCTCACCTCTACAGCTGCCGAAGTGAAGCTCGTCTTTTTCCTTCACTTCAGCAGCTGTACTGAAGTTTAGAATGCTGCCGCACTGAGGTCAAAGGGGACTTCCTGTTTCCCGGTGCTCAGCACGGCAGCATTCTAAACTTCAGTACAGCTGCCGAAGTGAAGGGAAAAGACGCGCTTCACTTCGCAGCTGTTAGAGGGAGTCTGGGCCTCTCTGGCTCCCTCTAAAGCCGCACTGCCTGCCGGTCTTCAATGCAGGATGTTGTTGGCGCGGGGCCCCCTGAAATACAGGGCCCTGTGCAAACATTCTTGCTCAATGGACGGGCCAGCGCTGGCACCAAGAGACTGGGTGTAGAGAGAGGAGTGGATCCAAGATAGACCCTTGGGGTACACCAGCTGAAAGCAGGATAGCAGTAGAGGAGGATCCACCAGCACAAACACAAAGTGCGATGGGAGAAAGAGAATCATGATAGCACAGAGCCCTTAAAACCAAGCAAAGACAAGGTATTGAGGAGAAGGTGGTGCAGCTTTAGGGGCAACATCCATAAAATATACTATACTATAAATTAGTATAAATATTCTATACTTCTGTATACTATCAAATATAAATTCAACCTTGAGTTGAATATGGGAAAGGTTAAGAGCAAATAAACTAAAACAATTCAGAAAAGAATGTATCTTATTCTGTTCTATAGCTAGCTGTTTTCAGATCACTATTAATAGTGACGGGCTACCATACCTGTAAGTTTGGGAGTTTTAAATGTCAGCTTATTAAAGGACTACAAAAGGGGACTGCTACTGGAGAGAGATCTGCAATTGTGAGCATTTACTTCTGGGAATTTTTCTGAATCTTGGGGAGAAGGGAATTCTTTGGATTAAAGCTGATTTAACAAATACACTGGGTTCACAGATTAATCAGTCAGGGCCTAATAGCAGCAAAGAGCTTTCAGTTTAAATTTAAAACACAGCAGAGAGATTTCTAGTTAAATTTAGACCCCATGACTCCCTCTATCCAAGCAAGGGCTGTGGGACTCCCCATGGAAATTGGTCAAAGATTACCTTAAAAGCACAGGACAGGGTACTGTGTGGCAGCCAGCTTTTTTTTTATTATTATTGATTTTTAGTCATATACAACAACCAAAATAGGTACAAGTCAATCCCATAATACTTAAAGAAAGACAAGTATTATACAAAAATAGGAAATATACACAATGATAAAGTCCACATCACGGAATCTCACTGTTAAAAGCTAAGAAACATGAAAAAAAAAGGAAAACAAGAATATATACTATCCACAAATGGAGGTTATACCCCCACCTTAACTTAGGCCCCTTTCCCAGAGAGAAAATTTTCTAAATGAGAAACTTTAACAAAGGTATATGAAGCGCCTTCATATCCAAGAATACATTTGCAAGGAAACCTTAGGAAGAACGTAGCACCTAGTGCCAATACCCGGGACTTAAGATCTAAAAACTGTCTCCGGAGCAACTGGGTGCTACGAGCAACATCAGGAAATATATTAACCAACTGGCCACAGAACTTAACTGTTTTGACCTTAAAAAAAGGCCCTAAGTAACCGCTGCTTTATTTCCACAGAGGAAAAAGTAACTAGTAAGGTGGCCCGAGAATTTATAATGTCCTGAGAGTCCTGCAAAAAGGCGGTTAAATTTGTCATAGGAGAGGCAATCTCATCTAATTCCCCATCAACCGAATTAATTTTCTTAAACGTTGAGGGAATATAATAAATCTGAAGAAAATCAATAGTATCAGAGATACCTAGCACTTCCTTAATAAATTTATCCAATAAAATTCTGTGTGATAGTAACGGGGACTGGGGAAAATTTATAAACCGTAAATTAGGTCCTCCTCTCTCTCCCTCATTTCTTTCATTTTAGTCTTTTTGTTCCTTAATGAATGTTTACTTTTATTGCATACATTGTTTAAGTAATGATATTTTTATTATTTGTATAGAGTACGGTATTTATACATTTATGTTTATGCATTTTTTAAATTGATTTTATCATTGGTTATCACGATCATGTTTTAAATGTTTAATTTTTGTCATATTCATATATGTTTTTGGTGTATTAAGTGCTTTTATGGTTATTATCCTCTTTTAATCATATATTATTTTTGGCTTTATATTTATTTGCTGTGTTTTTTGTTTTTTGTTTTTACATATGTAATCATCTCAAGTGAGCCACATATCCCTGAGGAAGTGTATTACGAAACATGGCCTGTGTCGGGACTGGCACGCTTTTTTCGTGGAATAATAAAGGCCCTCTTACTCTGCCACGTTTCCTGAATGTCTTTCTGTGGGTACATGATAGAGCATTGCAGTCGTTACTGGTCAGCTTTGATGCAGAGAAAGCATTCGATCAGGTGAACTAGCACTATATGTAAAGCTTACTGCCGTGTTATGGTCTTGGACCATTCTTTTGTAAAATGGTCGAGGTTCTCTATTTGAGCCCTACTGCGGGGGTGATATGCAATGGTGTGTTGTCAGAGAGGTTTTCGCTGAAACGAGGCACAAGACAGGGTTGCCCCCTTTCACCTTTGTTGTTTGTGCTTTCGCTGGACCTGTTGGTGCGGCGGATTGAGGAGTCAGGGAACATAAGGGGGGTGTGGATTGGGGCGTCTGGCTTTAAGATGGCAGCTTTTGCGGATGATATGTTGGTGCATTTGCTGTCCCCGCAACAGTCGTTGCCTTGTCTATTGGAGGAATTTGCACGTTTTGGAAGCTTTGCCGGACTGCGCATTAATATGGATAAATCAGAAGCACTGGATGTGTCTGGACGTCTTAGATGTAGCTGGAGGACTGCCTTTCCACTTAAATGGGCAGATGAGTCATTTCTATATTTGGGTATTCTATTGCCTAGGGACCCCAAAGAGCTATATAAACGGAATGTTGAGCGGATATCCTATAGCCTTCGCGCGCAGTTACAAGCATGGAACCCTTTGCCGCTGTCCCTATTAGGTAGAGCGGCAGCGTTGGGGATGGTAGTTCTACCCCAGGTGCTATACTGGTTACAAACTCTTCCGGTGGGCTATTAAGAAGAGACCTTATTTTTATTTATTTATTTATATTCTCTTATATACCGCGCTATTCTGCATCAGTGCGGTTTACAGTGAACAAACTGAAATTACATTGAACAGGGCATTATAACTTGGAGATAACTATTTTACAGGGAACATGGGCTATGGAGGGTTAAGTGGCTTGCCCAAGACCACAAGGAGCACCTGTGGGACTAGAAACCCCAATCCTTCCGGCCCAAGGTTGCTGTCCTCTAGTGGGATTTGAACCCCCGACCTTCCGGCCTGAAGTATCTTGCCCCAACCACTAGGCCACTCCTCCACTCCTTACATGCTTATGGCGAGAGATTAGGCAGTTTTTGCGGAGAGGGGCTACAGCACGCATTCTGCTGAATCGTTTACGAGGGGGATGGAGCCGAGGGGGAGATAAGGGTACCGGATTTGTGGTCCTATGCCCTGGCTTGCCAAGCCAGTCACTTAGGGGACTGGCTGGGAGAAACAGAATACTACACCCCCAGGGCACTGGAGGAGGCCTTTGTGGCCCCGCATACCTTGTTAGCGGTTGTGCACTCGGAGACTGACTAAGAGTGTTTTGCTGACTCCAGCAAGATATACCTGGAGGCAATTGAATCGCTTTTGGGGTAGATCCTCCAATGTGTCAAGCTAGCTACCGTTACAGGGTAATACTAAATTTGTCCCGGGGTCGGACGCAGTGGCGTTCCAGAAATGGCAGGACTTGGGGATTACTAAAATTGGACATGTGGTGGATGTGGAAGGTAGATGTAAATCCTTTGTGAATCTCTGTAGGGACTATGAGGTAAGCAGCCACCAGATTTGTGCATATGCTCAGCTCTCCCACTATGTGGCCTCCCTGTCTCAGGGGGATTTAGCGGTGGAGAGATCTGCAATGATCCTGGAGTTTTTTGCTCTGGGGGAGGATTTTCCTCCTACAATTTCAGAACCGAAGCAGCGGGTGGAGGGCTATAGGAATTCACTGGATTATGCATCAGAAGAGGCTTCATGGGTGAGAGAATTAGGCCTGGCAGTGGCTCCAGGATCTGTTCAGGGCGCTTTGAGGTGGATTGCAGGTTTGGTAGAAGGGGCTAGATGGAGAGAGGTGCAGTTTAAATGTGTTATCCAGGCACATTTCTCCCCAAGGAGAGCGTTACGGAGTCATCTTATGTTGGATGGAGGTTGCCCAAAGTGTTCTGCCCCGTTGGCCGATTTGGGTCATATGTGGTGGGGTTGTCAGCGGATCCGAGCGTACTGGTTGTGGATCAGTAATTACTTGTGTAGACTGATATAACAACTGATCAGCTGGATGGGGGCTCTGGTTTTGTTGGCTCAACTTGGACCACTCCACCCTAAGGGGAGATGGGAGCGCTTACTGATAAGGAAGGCAGGTTTGGTGGGTAAGGGACCAATTTTGCATAGATGGAGGGAGCAGATCCCTCCCACTTTTTGGGAATGGCGTAACAATTTTCACCAATTGATGCTCCTTGAGGGGGCGGGAGCTAGAGGGAATGTCAAACGCTGGCCTCTATTCCTTCTGGTCTGGAACCCATATATTCAAACTTTTAGACCACATACTTGAAATGGAATTTGGCATACAAGTTGAAGTTGGACCTGGGGTAGGTGGGAAGATCAGGGGGTGGGGCGGGGATTGTTCATAGGTAAAATGGAGCCCCCTTTTTGATTAAGCTTATGGACCGAGTGAGGCTACGGGGGAATGGGGAGGGGTGGGAGGGGGGAGAGGGGGAGGATAGGGTGGGGGGAAAGGAGGATATATAAATGTTGTATATTACGAATGACTGAGAACTTGTGATCAGGTGGTGGATCAGAGTCAACCACCCCTGAAGAAGCCTTGTACTTTAGAAAGTTGGAATGTTATGCATGCATGGATCAATAAACAGAGTTTAAAAAAAAACTAAGAATCAGACAGCAGTCCAGCAGCGAGATGGGGGCTTTCCAGTCTTTTGCACTGAGTGTCACATGTATGATTTTCTCCCAGTTGCACTAGGTGCAAGGAGCTCTTTGCTCTCAGGAAACGAGTCCGATCTATGGAGGCTAGAGTAGCAGACTTGGAGGACATAAGGAAGACAGAGGTACATAGATAAGACCTACAGGGATATAGTCCTGGAGTCCCACCTCAACTATGGCAGCATCCCTGTTGCCATGGAGGAGAGAGGTCACGTGACAGGAGAGCATCACCGTGGTGTGTCAGGAAGTGATCCTGTAGCTATGACCTGTCCTCCAGGTGATGTAAAACCCCCTCGCACCAAGGAAGTTTCTCTAGGACCATGTGTCCATGAGGGAAGGGTTAGTACAGCCATTATAGCTGGCAATTCGATCATTAGGCATGTAGATAGCTGGGTGGCTGGTGGACGTGAGGATCGCCTGGTAACATGCCTACCTGGTGCAAAGGTAGCAGACCTCACGTACCACCTAGACAAGGTCTTAGATAGTGCTGGGCAGGAGTCTGCTGTCTTCGTACATGTCGGTACCATTGACATAGGAAAATGTGGTAGGGAGGATCTGGAGACTAAATTTAGGCTTTTAGGAAGGAAGTTGAAATCCAGAACTTCCAGTGTAGTGTTCTCCGAAATGCTTCCCATTCCACACGCAGGACCCCAAAGGCAGGCAGAGCTCCAGAATCTTAATGCATGAATGAGATGATGGTGCAAGGATGAGGGGTTTGGATTTGTTAGGAACTGGGGAACATTCTGGGGAAAAGAGGGGCTCTTCCGAAGGGATGGGCTTCACCTTAACCAGGATGGAACCAGGCTGTTGGCATTAACCTTTAAAAAAGGAGAGAGAGCAGCTTTTAAACTAGATAATATGGGAGAGCTGACAGTCCCCCCAAGAGTGCATGGTTTGGAACAATGTAGCCTTGAAGGATACTACCAAAAGAATGAAGTTAGGGCATATCAGCAGAGGTTCCAAAAAAGACAAAAATAGCTCAAATGCCCTTGAATACAGAGCAGACAGATCTTAAAGATTCCAAATTTCCCCTGCCTACCGATAGCCAGTTTAATATGACTAAAACACACTCTAAAATGCTTGCATGCAAATGCTAAAAGTCTAAAAAAATAAGATGGGAGAGTTAGAATATATAGCACTAAATGCGAGGTTAGATATGATTGGTATCTGAGAGACATGGTGGAAGGAGGACTACCAGTAGGACACTGTGATACCTGGGTACAAACTATATCATAATGATAGAGCTGATCAAATTGGTGGAGGGGTTGCGCTCTGTTAGAGGGCATTGAGTCACAAAGGATTAAAGTTTTACAGGAAACAAAATCCAATGTAGAATCTCTATGGATTGAAATTCCATATAAAAAGGGGAAGGCGATGGCAGTGGGGGTGTACTATCGACCGCCTGGCCAGAATGAACAAATGGATGATGAAATGCTCAAAGAAATCAGGGAAGTTAACAAAAGTAACAGCACAGTAATAATGGTGATTTCAATTATCCCGGTATTCACTGGGTCAGTGTCACGGCAGGACATGCTAGGGAGATACATTTTCTAGATGAAATAATTGACTGCTTCTTGGAGCAGCTGGTTCATGAACCGACCAGAGGGGAAACTATTTTGGACCTAGTCCTTAGTGGAACACCAGATCTGGTGCAAGAGATAAGGGTGTTGGGGCCACTTGGCAATAGTGATCATAGCATGATTATGTTTGATTTAATTAATGGAGGAGGGATGGTAAGGAAATCCACAGTGCTACCTTTTAACCTTCGAAACAGAGACTATGATAAAATGAGGAAAATAGTTAAGAAAAAAACTAAAAGGAACAGTTGCAAAGGTTAAAGACTTACATCAAGCTTGGGTGTTTACTATCTTGGAAACGCAGACCAGCTGTATTCCACGCTTTAAGAAAAGTTAAGGAAGTCCAAAAAACTGCCAGCATGGTTTAAAGGTGAGGTCAGAGAGGCTGTTGCCAAAAAAGCATCTTTCAGGAAATGGAAAAAAGAACCAAATGACAAACTGGAAACAGCACAAGCACTGGCAAGTTAAATGCAAGGCAGGCAAAGAGAATTTAAGAAGAAGCTTGCTGTGGAAGCAAAGGCGCATAATAAAGACTTTTTCAAGTACATTTGTAGCAAAATAAACTGTGAGAGTCAGTTGGACCATTAGATGATAGAGGGGTAAAAGGGGAACTAAGAGGGGACTAGGCAGAGAGACTGAATTCTTTGCTTCGACTGAGGAAGATGTAGGGATGTTACCCATGACTGAAGAGGTATTTAAATATGATACTGTGGAAGAATTGAAAAATATTGATACACTGGGAAGATGTATTACAACTATTTGATAAAATGAAGAGTAGCAAATCACCTGGACTGGATGATATACATCCAAGGGTGTTGAAAGAACTGAAATATGAGAAGAACTAACCTATTAGTGAATTATTAAAATCATCCGTAATACCTGAAGATTGGAGCATGGCCAATGTAATGCCAATTTTTAAAAAGGGTTCCAGAGGTGATCCAGGGAACTGCAGAACGGTGAGTCTGACATCAGTACCAGGAAAAATGGTAGAAACCTTTATAAAGAACAAAATATACCGAACATGTAGATAGTCATGGCATAATGGGAGACAGCCAACATGGCTTTAGCCAAGGAAGGTCTTGTCTTACTAATCTATTGGTTTCTTTGATAGTACGAATAAACAGGTAGACAAAGATGAGCCGGTTGATATAGTGCTTCTGGATATTCAGAAAGCCTTTGACAAGCTCCCTCGTGACAGACCTCTGGTGAAATTAAAGTCATGGGATAGGAGACAGTGTACTATTGTGGATCAGGAACTGATTAAAAGATAGAAAGCAGAGGGTAGGGCTAAATGGCCAATTCTCCAAATGGAGAAAGGTGAATAGTGGAGTACCCCAGGGATCTGTGCTGGGTCTGCTGCTTTTTAACATGGTTGTAAATTACCTGGAAATGGGAACAACGAGTGAAGTAATCAAATTTGCAGATGACACAAAATTATTCTAAGTTGTTAAAACCCAGGAGGATTGTGAAAAATTGTAAGAGGACCTTGATAAATTGGAAGAATGGGCATCCAAATGGCAGATGAAATTTAATATGGACACGTGCAAAGGTATGCACCCAGGAAAAAAGAACCCAAACTATGGTTACATGATGCAAGGTGCCACATTAGGAACCAACATCCAGGAAAAAGATTTAGGTGTCAGCATGGAAAACATGTTGAAACCCTCCACCAAATGTGCAGCAGCAGCCAAGAGAGCAAATTGAATGTTAGGTATCATAAGGAAAGGAATGAAGAATAAAACAAAGTATATTATAATGCCTCTGTATCGTTCCATGGTGCGACTGCACTTTGAATATTGTGTGCAATTCTGGTCGCCATATCTTAAAAAGGATATAGCATTCTTAGAAAAGGTACAAAGAGCCACCAAAATGGCAAAGAGGATGGAAGGATACCCCTATGAAGAGAGGCTAAAAAGATTAGGGTTCTTCAACCACGAAAAGAGACGGCTGAGGGAAGATATGACAGAGGTCTATAAATTAATGAATGGCGTGGAGCGGATAAACACAGATCGATTGTTTACGCCATCAAAATATAGCAACTAGGGGACATGCAATGAAGCTACAGGGTAACCTATTTAAGACTAGTAAGAGAAAATATTTTTTCACTCAATGTGTAATCAAACTCTGGAATTCATTACTGGAGGTTGTAGTAAAAGCTGTTAGTATAGCCGGGTTTACAAAAGGTTTGGACAAGTTCCTGGAGGAAAGGTCCATAAACCATTATTAAAGGGGACCCAGGATATCCACTGCTTGCCCCAATAGAAGCATTGTTGGACCTGTGTCTTTTGGGGAAACTGCTAGGTACTTGTGACCTAGATTGGCCACTGTTGGAAACAGGATACTGGGCCTGATTGACCTTGGTCTTACCCAGTATGGCATATTTTATGTTCTTATGTGCAATTCTTTTGTGACTATCCTTTGGATTTTCACGACAAGATAGAGAAGTAGTTTTGCCAGGACTTTCTGCCATGCAGGTAATTCTAGTATTGCAGTTGTCACAGAAATGTAATCTGCTGCCAACACCATCCCATTCTGCTGCTACCGAAATGGGTGATTTGTCTTAGTCTGGCACCTCAGCTGATCCCTGTCTATCTTGTGAGACTGCCAGTAGCTAAGCTACTGATAGCTTAGCTCTCAGTATCACGGATGCACACAAGCACTCATAGCAAAACAAGCTGCAAACCAAATGAGGGATGCTTTTTATTATGTTTGTATTTGACACATGAAACCTTTATTTGATCCATCCCAGTTAGCTATGTTTATACATTCAGTTATTTCCTGTATGGACTATTACAGTGAACTGTATGTTCCAGCCAAATTACCAAAGTGCTTGCAAGTGGTCTAGAAAATGACCCATTTATCTACTGCTGCATCCCTATGAGAACATATCACTCCAGTTAGAAAAGCACTCCACTATCAACTGCGTGTGGGACCCAATTCAAAATACTTTGTCTTGCTTTGAAGACTATAAGGGGAAAATCACTGTAACTGCTACTGTGTGCTAAAACTGCCAGCATGGTAAACGTGTGGTGCCAACATCTTAGTATGCAGACTGGGTGGGTTGGGTAGAGAGTGGGCATTGACTGCACATTGCAGTTAGCATGGGAGTAATTACTGCATACTAATTGTCGATGTTGCAGTAGGCACAGATGCATAATGCCACCTCAGTGGTGAATGATGTTTCAGCACAGTGAAATACTTTTCAGTGTGGTAACTGCATGGGGATATGCTGGAGATGTTCTGCAGTTAGTGCACAGCTTCTGCATTTGCTGTGCACTGATTTTTGCTCTTAGCATGCAGAAAGTAGAACATCGTACTGCACTTTTAGCAAACATGCACCTAAATATGCTAAAACCAGGGTGTTTAAAGAATCAGTTGCAGTGTTATGTTGCTAATAGGGCACCAAGAATTCAGCAGGCTTATTTGCCATCAATAAAGGAAAACCATTTGGTTCATACCTATAAGATTTTTGTCCTGCGTTGTGCCTTGATTTTGAAATAAGTTAGTTGAAAAGCTCACTTTTGTATGTGTATATGATTCTGACCAGATTGTTAATTGTTTCTGGATTAGTTCTTTTCTGTATTCCTGTATGCTGTTATTTTATTAGTTGATATATTCTATGCTTTATTGTATTTTTGTCATCTTTATTTTTGTATTTATTTTTATGTATTTATTTATTATATTATGACCTATTGTATAAATGTTATGTTGAACCTTACATATCATACTGAATAGTGTGAGTAATAGATTTATTAAAACTTATGTACTTTTTTTTGCACAAGTTTATTCTATATGCATTTGGGCACGCTTCAAATAGATGTCCAAACTTGGCAGGGAATACCTTTCGTGAGCTACTTTTTGACCTGAAAATCCAGTCTTCAAGCTAGAAACTTCAAATGGAGATACACATTCTCCTAGGACAAGCAGGATGAGTCAGCCACACTTGGTGATGTCATCCGACGGCGCCGAGACGGAAGTACTCTCTATAGCCCCTAGCTAGCCAGTTTTTCAGTCTTCCGCCTTGCCAGCAAGACAGACTTTCTACTCTCCACCGAAATCTCCAAATGAAACCTACTTACTTTGTTTATATGAATTTAAAATGTATCTAATTCTGCTCTCTGATGTTTTTTCCTCTCAGATTCCTGTGCCACTTGAACAAAGGGCAAGGCTAGGAGCACACCTACCTACGGGTCATGTGCTCAGTGTCCCTCTGCTTTTGGCCATGTTCCCGGCCCTACTAAGAACAGCAGGACTGCTGTCACTGCAGAGCTTCCTTCACTAAAGCCAGAAGAGCTAACCATGAGGAGCAAGACAGGCACGGGATGTGCCGATTCAGGCCTCCATCCCCTCCCTGTATGATGCGGAGTGAGACGGCCACGGGATATGCCGATTCAGGCCACTATCCCCTTCTGTCTCTTGGCAGGACTCCAGGAGCCGAGAACCTGACCGGCTATGCCCATACAGCCTCCAGCAGGGACCTACACTGAGCATAAATGTTGCACTCCTCCGGTTGCATTAATAATGTGGCCTGGGAGGGAACCCTCCCTCGGTGCATTGCTCGACAGACTTCTTTGGCGGGGCTTCTCTTCGGCGCCACTGTGCATTGCTTCCTTCGGCTACGGCAGTCTTCTCTTCACGCGGCAGACTTCACTGGGCCGCGGCTATGCATCGCTCCAACATACTTCTCTTTGGCGGAGCTTCCCTTGTGCATTACTGTGGCAGCCTCCCCTTCGCACTTGGCCACTGCTGTGCATCGCTCCAACAAACTCTTCGGCGCCAGCAGGCATCGCTCCGACAGACTCCTCCTCCTTGGCTCCACGGGCTTTCTGGTCATCGGCGCAGACAGACTGCTTGCGTGGAGTGCCGCGCCTCCCAGTGCAGCCTGCACTGAATCCTGTGAGTATGACACCCTCTCCTGGTGGGAGGCCATCAGGATCACACTCTGACAGACATAGTCACTTTGACCAGCGCCATCTCCTGGTGGAAGGACGACAGGATCGCACCGGAGACCAATAACATTGCACATTGTTGCCTGCACTGACTCCCAATATGGCGCCATCTCCTGGTGGGAGGCTGAAGGGAAGCCTATCTACCCTCCACTGGAACCCTAAGCACTGCTGATCTCTCCATTGTTTAAAAAAAAAAAAAATAAGGGAAAGAGCCTCGCTTTAGGACTGTCTGCATGCCCGCAGGCATTGGCCCTCCATGTGGAGATCATTGGCCCTCCGTGTGGAAACCCTCAGCCTCTCAAGGCATCAAGGTCACACAGCCAGTGTGTTCAGGGGCAGAAGGTCACAGGTTCAAGTCCCAGCTGTGGCTCCTGCAGACCATGTCCCTATATGGCTCCCACCTGGCCGTGGGTGTGGGTGGATTCTGTACCCTCAGCTGAACTTGCAGATCACATGCCTTGGGGAATAAGGTATCGACGAGCGCAGGCAGCCCCATAGCAAGGGCCCCAAGTCACTGTCACCCATGCCTCTCCTCACCGGACTGCAAACGTTCCGGTCGCTTCACTTTGGTAAGAGCCCTATTTCTCTCGTGCCCCTCTAGCAATGGGCCCTCCCGCCGTCTTCTGATGCACAAGACCTAAAACAAATAAGTGGAATAAAAGGGGGCTATGTGTGGTTGGATTACCCCACTCTGCCTCCACATAGATACAATGAATGACACATGGGCTATTCCCCTACCCAGCCAAAACGTCTGCATTGGACAATGCATTCATTGGTCCACCACAGGGACCCAAGCCCAAGCCTCAGGCGCTCCTTGTGTCCTCCAGTGGAAAGCCGTGGAAGATGACATTCACAACTCCTAGGATGCAGAGGTAGATACTCATAGCCTACTAATCAATGCATGGACATGCAGAGGAAGATCCTCATAGTCCACTGGTTAGTGCATGAACTTCAGGAACCAGGAAACAGGAAACAAGATCAAACTTGCAGCATTGACCAGACAGCCCAGGAACATCTGCTGATTGTGCAGATGCACATGGTGCACCCGGCATTGGCAAGGGTTGGGGCTTGATCCCGCTTGTTCTCCCTACCACAGATGGTATAGGACACCAACCTCTGGGGCTTGATCCCGCTTGTTCTCCCTACCACAGATGGCATAGGATACCAGCCTCTGCTCCACGTAAGACAACTGATGTTGCCCAAACAAAAAAAGAGAGGAGCTCTGAAGCTGTGGCGACCACATTGGGGACCTGCCTCCGATCTCTTGCACCCAGCAGCACCTCTAACTCAACAGCACTATCCTTGCTGCTAGGGACAGCCGCTCCCATATGTTGGCCTGCGCCTTGTGCCCTCTTACTCCTCTCTGCCAGGACTACTCCTCAAAAAAAAAATAAAATACAGTTCATGGGCGGTCAGAAGGTCCATGCTGCATACCTGGGCTCCTTACCCCACAGGTGCTCTCAACGTGTGGTGGCAGTGGACTTCTGTGACAGATATTGGTGTCTTCCCATATCTTGCGAATGAGCCGACCTCTGCCTTGCCATCGTGGGAGGCCCAGGCAACAATCCAGCAAACCATGCCTGTCCCCCGTGGGCTCTCTGGTGAACCACCAGAAGCCTCACATCGACTGGATGCTGTTGGTGTAAAAGTCAGCACCACAGCGCCTGAGGCAATGCCCCCCAAAACACTGGAGGGATACCTTTTTCATCATCATCATCATGACTCGGGGCCCCTCACTGACCCTAATGTGGCTACAGTGTGGTTCACTACACACAGCCACTGTGTCTTAGAGCAGAGAGTCACCGCGGATCTCGGAGAACATGCCTCTACATCTATGTGAATATCATCACCTACCAGGTAAAGCTTGCATCTCTGGCGAAGTTTCACAATGCCAAATGGCAGAACCAAAGCCGTAGCTCCTGGCTGCGCTCAGTCCTCAGAAACAGGATCAACTGACTTCGCCTGTCCTCCAAAAATGGTGGCAACAGGCTACCATTATGATATCCCTGCAGAGAAAATCCTGCACAAGGCAGGCCCCCCAGTGAGATCTGTGACACTAAACCTCAGAGACCTGTGGCACAAGAGACCTGGGGCACTGAAACCCAGGTCAGCAGCCCACCTCGGTGAAAAGGGTATCAGTCTTCTCACACCTTGTAGACGAGCCCTCCACTACCTACCTCTGCCTGGCCATCTCCGGAGCCCTGTGCTGTGATCCAGCAAACCATGCCTGCCTGTTACTCTGGAGCCTTCTCGTGAACCATCTCAAGACCCAGGCCCATATCTGTCATCATCTTCATGACATGGGTCTTCTTCTCCACCCTCAGAGAGCACCCAGCCCCAGTAATCTCTGTGGCACTAAACCTAACGTCGCAGGGCACATGGAGGCAGAGTGACAGGCCCATGGCCAGCCTGGGATCTCCAGTCTGGTCCGCCCTTATGATCAACTCAAGGGCAGCACTCTGACTCAGCATTTACAAAGGCAGGTGCACCCAACCTACAGGTCACAGGTTCAAAACTTGGCTGAGAGCCATATCGGAGAATTACGGATGCTCGATGCATCCCTTCCCCTCGGAATCATGTAGGAGCTTCCCCTCAGAATCATGTAGGAGCTCAACCCTTTGGCACCCTCCATCAACCCTTAGGCACCCTCCATCAGTGGGCTGACCGCAAATAGATCTTCTCACCACATGGGGAATAGGAAGTGCGAATATTAAAGGGACAATGCCCTTCGCCACGCTCACTGTCCGGTACCCGTACCAGTGTCTTTCTCCCCCAAGAGCCTGACCCTGTTGACAGGTTGTGATCCAGACCTGACCCTGCGGTCTTCTACCCACCTATACACCACAACTGAACGGCTGCTGTGGCTCCCACCAGCATGCAGTCTCCAGTCCCCAACGGCATTGCCCACCAGCACACAGTCTCAGAAATGAGGACATATCTGAATTCAAAAAAGTATGGGACAAACACAGAAGATCTCTTAAGGAAAAAAGGGGACTATTACAGTTGATACAGAAGAGCAGACTAAATAGGCTATATGGTCTTTTTCTGCCATCATGTTTCTATGCTTCTAATTCTTTTTCCAAGAACCTTTAAAACGGTACTTATGTGTGTACGTATATTGTACCTAAAGGTAAGTATAGATGTTATTACATTTTTTATTTAATGGAAAAAAAATTGTAACAATGTCTTGGTCAAGCAGTTATCAGGTACCTAATTTACTTTCCTTGAAAAAAATGAGTATATGGAAGTTGTATGACACTTATTTGAGCTCAAATAAAAGAACTTGTCAGTTTAGTTCTGGGTTACTTATCCTTACTGTCATCTTTTCCTTGTTGGGGCCCAGAATAGGGAAATTTTCACTTACCGTTAATTTCCTTTTCTGGAATCCTGCTAGACCAGTCCAGACAAGCGGGTTTAGTTCCCCTACCAGCAGATGTTGGAGACAGATAAATAGAAAAAAACTACCAGCAGGCTGATTGGCTGTTCCCTGGTAATATGTAGCTGAACCCAGTAGAGGGCGCTCCAGTATTGCAAAAAGCCATTGTAACCATGAACGAAAAAATAAGGAAAATAGCAATCATACTATGTACAAGAGGCGATAACACTCCGCTGCAAAGTTTTGGCTCCTCGGCACTACAGCTCTGAACCAGATATCCAGAATAGGGAGGGTCCTGGACTGGTCTAGCAGGATTCCAGGAAAGGAAATTAATGGTAAGTGAAAATTTTCCCTTCCAGTACATCCTACTAGACCAGTCCAGACATGCGGGAAGTACCCAAGCTAATTGCTCTTTGGGTGGGAAGATATGGCCGTCGAGACAACCTTTGCCCCGAACTGCGCCTCTTCCCGAGATTGAATATCGAGCCGATAATGACGCACAAAGGTGGAAAGGGAGGACCCAGTGACCGCACTGCAGATATCAAGAGGATGAACGTGAGAACGTTCCGCCCAAGATGTAGCTTGCGCCCGCGTAGAGTGCACCCGAAGACTGAGAGGGATAGATTTTCCCTTAAGAATGTATGCAGATTCAATTGCTAACCGCAACCAGCGAGAGACCATTCGTTTGGAAGCAGGTTGACCCATACGGGATCCCGCAAAAAACACAAAAAGGTGATCAGAGATACAAAAAGGATTTGTCACCCAAAGATACCTACGAAGGATCCTGCCGAGATCCAGAGAACGGAGTCCCTTATTCTCGCCCGTACACTGATCCTCAGAAAAACAGGGTAGGAAAATTGGCTCATTGATATGAAAAGGCGTAAGCACTTTTGGAAGGAATGAAGGAACAGTATGCAAGAAAACTCCTTCTTTCGAGAAGGCAAGATAGGGATCCCTGCATGAAAGTGCTTGTATTTCGGATACCCTTCGTGCCAAAGTTATCGCTACTAGAAACACTGCCTTAAGCATCAAATCTCTCAATGTGATGTGTTTAAGCGGCTCAAAAGGCGCCTGCGTCAAGGCTTTTAGGATGAGGGACAGATCCCATGTTGACACCGGAGGGGAAACCGGTGGTCGGACTACCTTAGCTGCTTTAAGGAAACGGGACACATCCATATGGGACGTTATAGAGCGACCCCCCAACAGGGCCTCTGAAACAAGTTAATGCCGCTACTTGAACCCGAAGAGACCCCAAGGCTAAACCTTTATCCAGGCCGTCCTGGAGGAAGGTAAGGCTATTCAGGATTCCCGACCTCCAAGGAGAGGTACAGTGCCGCGCGCACCAGGACTGAGACTCGCCAAACACGGGAATACGCTAGCGAAGTCGACGGGCGGCGCGTCTTCAGAAGGGTTGCAACCACATGACTCAAGTAATCCTTCTTGTTTAGGCAGTGGCGTTCAAGAGCCAGGCCGTAAGCGAGTAAGGAGCCGGATCATCCATTACAATTGGATACTGACTTAATAGCCCCCTGCGAGACCCCAGAGGCAGCGGCGGGACTCACGTTAAGCGGATGAGGTCCACATACCAGGGCCTCTGAGGCCAGTCCATAGCTATTAGGATCACTCTCCCCTGGTGTGCGAGAACTCTCCGAAGCACTTTGCCGATTAGTACCCATGGGGAAAAGATGTACAGCTGAGCCTCCTGTGGCCATGGTTGAACCAGGGCATCCAATCCGGAGGACTGAAACTCCCTCCTGCGACTGAAAAATTCCAGTACCTTGGTAATCGCTGACATCGCCATTAGATCCATTACCGGTTTGCCCCGTGCTCGCAAAATCTTCTGAAACACCCAAGGGGTTAGCTCCCATTCTCCGGGATCGATAGCATGTCGGCCGCGGAAATCGGCCTGAAAGTTGTCCACTCCGGCGATATGCTGTGCTGAGAGAGTCTGCAGATGTGCCTCTGCCCAGGGAAGGAGAAGGAACATTTCCCTGGCTACACCTAGGGACTGGTGCCACCCTGGCAGTTGATATATGTCACTCTTGTGTTGTCGCATAGAACCTGTACTGCCTGATCTTTGAGAAGAGGCAGAAAATGTCTTAGGGCGAGGCAAAACTCTCGTGCTTCCAGTCGATTTATGGACCAGTGCACTTCGTGAATCGACCAAGTACCCTGCATCGACTGACCAGAGAGCACCCCACCCGTAGAGACTCGCATCTGATGTTACTAGGACCCAACAAGGGTTCTCTAGGGAAACATCCCTGAGGAGATGACAGGGCGCCAGCCACCACTGGAGGCTGCTTCAAGTCTCTGGGAGGAGCAGAAGCCGGATGTCGTAGACGTCGGACACAGGTGACCAGCATGAAAGGAGAGACCTCTGAAGCTCCCTCATGTGCGCTCTGACCCAAGGCACGACTTTGATAGTGGCTGCCATGGACCCCAGGACTTGAAGGTAATCCCAGACCCTCGGAGCTGTCTAAAGAAGAAACAAACGAAGCAAGCCTGTGAATTTGCAAAGCCACTCGCATGTCAAGAAGACTTTCCCCTGCACGGTGTCGAAGTGGGCTCCTAGAAACTCTAGTTGCTGGGATGGATGAAGATGGCTCTTGGACATATTGAGCACCCATCCGAGATTCTCGAGAAAAGAAACTACTTGAGCCACTGCTTGACGCGCTTCCAACAGGGAGTTCGCTCGCATCAATCAGTCGTCCAGGTAAGGATGCACTCGGATTTCCCGTTTGCACAGAGCTGCTGTGACCACTACCATAATCTTGGAAAAGGTGTGCGGAGCCGAGGCCAGGCCCAAGGGCATTGCACAAAAATGGAAGTGCTGACTCAGTACTGCAAACCGTAGGAAACGCTGTTGGTCGTCTCTGATGGGAATGTGGAAGTAAGCTTCCGCAAAATCTAGAGAGGTGAGGAACTCGCCTCCGCATACCGCCTGGATCACCGAGCAAAGCGTCTCTATTTGGAATCATGGCACCCATAGACATAAATGGAGCAACGACCACAGTCTCTCTCTGCTCGAGGGACTGGTCGAGTAGCCCTCAGAAGAAGGAGGCGGCGCACAGTGGAGCGAATCGCCTTTCTCTTCAGGGATCTTCCCCCGGGTGAGATGACGAACGCATCAAGAATGGATCGGGAACATTTGAGAACTTAACCCTGGGAGACTATGCTGAGGACCCATTGATCTGAAGTAACGAGAAACCATTGATGAGAAAACAGAGCCAAACGCCCACCCACCGGAGTCGTCTCTCTGGACAGGCCGATCTCCAGAAAAGGCTCCTGGGGTGGACTGTCCGGCAGATCAGCAGGAAGATCTTGGGGGCCAGAGAACTTGGAAACCAGCCTGAAGCACCGCTGCTCCAAAACAGGTATCCCTGTCGGCCTGGACATCTAAACGGTAACGTTTTACAAAAAAAATGCAATGTGTGCCTTTGAGTCAGTCCTGACTCCTGGAGACCCAGAAGCTCCTGGGTTTTCTTGGCAGCGTCACCGGAAGTAGATTGCCAGGCCTTTCTTCCAATGTAAAAATAAACCAAATCACTCCACTTAAACCTATGGCTGTGCTTAGGGTACTGGTGGTACTTGTGGCCATGAAATTTCTCTATCTCCCAGATGTAGTCTCAGATCAAAACGGCGCTCGTGGTCATTATGCTTAATGAAACACTATTAGCGCTTTGATAACATCAATGACTACTGGGTTTAATGGCTTCCAACAAGTGGGAATTTCTTTATCTATTTTTTGCTTTAGTCTTTTCTTTTCATTTTCTTTCCTCTTCCCGATACACCAGTGTTCAAACCCTTTCTTATTTATACGTGTAGTTAAAAATATGTAGTGAACAGTAGAACAAACTTAACTTTCTCCATAAGACTTATTCAACTCAGCTCTCTGGATCTTAACAATTCTCCATACGCCTCACTCACTCGGCGCCCTCGCGTTTCACTCCTCTACGGAGTTTCATCTGGAGAATCTGAATATAAATGGAAAACATTGATTGAGAATTTTCTAAAACTATATACCTGAAAAATATGCTTAAAAAATGCCTGTTTTCCCTTTCCGCAAAACCTGTCTCCATACTCACTAATAGTTGCTGCCCACGTATCTCTGTATAAACTCTGATTTCTCGTTGTCAAAAAACGCCGCGCATGCGGCCTAGACATCTCTTCCTCCTTTTATACTTGATGCTGATTCTTCAATGAAAAACTTTATCTGCATAATTGCCACTCGACTGAGGCATTTAAACCTGATGGTTGTACCGTATTCACCAAAAAAATCCATCGCTGCTCATAGAACAGTAATGTTTCATCTAAGGTTCTACCCTTCCTTGGCTTATTTATTTGATCTATACAAAAGCAACGCAATTGTGAATATTCATGCCCCATTTCTACACAATGCTGAACCAGGGGCGCTGTCATGACTTTGTTTAACAGGCGACTTTTATGTTCTTGCATAAGGAGTCTGAAAAGTCGACTGGTCTTTCCTATGTACAATTTCTTGCAAGGACATCTGATGGCATACACAACCGAAGTTGTGTTGCAAGAAGTTGCTCTTTTTAAAAAATATGTTTTTCCTAAATACTCAAATTCAGTGAGATTTTCTGTAATCGGACAAATTTTACAGTGACCACATGCTGTATGTCCCCTATTCTGTAACACCGTATCCTCTACTGAAGGGGAGCAGGTATTTGTCGGGCCTTTCTTCCAAGGCAATGGAGGGTTAAGTGACTTGCCCAAGGCCACAAGGAGTGCTAGTGGGAATTGAACCCTGGTTGCTTGGTTACCAAGCCAGTGTTCTAACCACTAGGCTACTCCTCCACTCCACAAAGGAACTTAAACACAACCAGGTCGCTGCTTTACAAATTTCTATCGCCGATATCAACCTGTATTCAGCTCATGATGCTGCCTGAGCCCTAGTCGAATGAGCTTTAAGCCCTTCCGGTACGGGTTTACCTTTCAACACATACGCTGACGCTATCACCTCTTTAATCCATCTGGCAATTGAAGCTTTGGATGCTGCTTCTCCCTTCCTTGTACCGCTGAATAGAATAAATAGTCTATCCGACTTTCGGAAGGCAGCTGTCCATCGGATGTATTTCTTCAATGCCCAACGAACATCCAAGCGATGTAACTGCCCCGTGGAAGAAGTCTCAGTACCTTCGCCGAACACCAGCAACGAAACCACTTGATTCACATGAAACGGTGACACCACTTTAGGCAAAAATGCTGGCACCGGTCTTAATACTGCCTTCGTATCGTGAAAAGACAGAAAAGGTTTCCTACAGGACAACGCCTGTAACTCAGAGATTCTCCTAGCCGAACAAATAGCTACCAGAAAGACTACTTTGAGAGTAAGATCCTTCAACAAAAACTGAGATAAAGGCTCAAAGGGCTCGTGCACTAACGCCTCTAACACTAAGTGCAGATCCCACATCGGAACTACCTGCCTACATGGTGGTCTCAGAAGATACACCGCTTTCAAAAAATGCTTAACATCAGGATGAGCCCCCAGCGCTTCTCCATTAATCTTTCCCCTATAACAGGACAGCGCTGCTAGCTGCACCCTTAAGAATGCGGCCGCCAAACCTTTCTGAAATCCATCCTGCAAAAAGGAAAGAATTTGCGGAATGGAGGCTCTTAATGCCTCCACGTTCTTGTCTAAACACCGAGCCTCAAAGATACACCAAATACGCACATACGCCAAAGAGGTAGATCTCCTGTGCGCCTTTAACAAGGTTGCAATCACAGCTGCTGAGTAACCCTTAGCTCTCAGCCTTGCCCTCTCAATAGCCAAGCCATAAGCGAGAATCGAGCCACCTGAGGCATGTACAGCGGCCCCTGAGCTAACAGATCTCTCCGGACCGGAAGACGCTATGGCTGCGCTACCAAGAGTCTCATCAGATCTGCATACTAAGGCCTTCTTGGCCAATCTGGGGCGATTAAGATCACCAATCCTCTGTGTAGCTCAATGCATTGTACCACTCGGCCTATTAACACCCAAGGAGGAAACACATATAGGAGCTGCTCCTCCGACCAGTCCTGAATGAGAGCATCCAGGCCCTCTGCCATTCTTTCCCGTCTTTTGCTGAAGAAGCGACTGGCCTTTGCCGATTGGAAGGTCGCCATGAGATCCATTACTGGTGTTCCCCAGCGACACACCAGCCTTTCGTACACTTCCGGTTGAAGGACCCACTCTCCTGGGTTCACCTTTACGTGACTCAAGAAGTCGGCCTGTACATTGTCCACTCCTGCTACATGCGCTGCTGACAGAGCTATCAGATTTTGCTCGACCCAAACAAACAACTGCTCTGCTTCAGCTTTCAATGCTACACTGCTGGTCCCCCCTTGGCGGTTGATGTAGGCTACTGTGGTCGCGTTGTCGGAGAACACTCAAATCACCTTTCCAAGCAGATAGGTTGAAATACTCATAATGTCAGCCCTACTGCCCTCAATCCTAACCTGTTGATTGACCACAGCTTCTCTAGATTGGTCCACTGACCTTGCGCGAACCTTCCTTGGAAATGAGCTCCCCAGCCCAAGAGGCTGGCGTCTGTCATTAGTGGTATCTAACAAGGCGATTCCAAGAGCATCCCCTGTTCCAGACAACCTGGATGTAACCACCACTGAAGCGACAGCCGCGTCTCCGCTGGACTGGGAAGCTTCTGAGATAGCCGGTCGTCCTGATGGGACCACCGCCTGAGTAATGCTGTCTCCAACAGCTTCATATGCACCCACGCCCACGGAACCAGTTCAAGAGTCGCCACCATAGTACTGAGCAACTTCAGATGCCACGCCATGGGATGCGACCTGCCCAGAAACTCTCTAACTTCCTCAAGCCTTGCGCTCTGTATTGCGGTAGGAAGATCTTGCCGACCTCCGTATCGAAGCGAGCCCCCAGGTATTCCAGACTCTGCGACAGGATTAACTTGCTCTTTGACATATTGACTACCCAGCCTAGATCCTGAAGGAATTTTACTACCTTGGCTGTCGCCGCCTCACTCTCGGCCCTTGACTTTGCTCGAATTAGCCAATCGTCTAGATAAGGGTGCACCAGCACTCCGTCCCTTCACAACGATACCGCTACTACCACCATCACCTTGGTAAACACCCTTGGTACCATAGCCAGCCCAAATGGCAATGCCCGGAACTGAAAATGCCCCATAGGCACTGCAAATCTGAGAAACCTTTGGTGCTCCTGTCTGATCGGAATGTGCAGATACGCTTCTGACAGATCCAGGGACGTAAGGAATTCCCCTTTTCTCACCGCCACTATGACCGAACTCAGGGTCTCCATGTGAAAATGAGACACCCGCAGACAGCGATTTACTCTTTTGAGATCTAAAATTGGCCGATAGGAGCCTTCTTTCTTTGGGACTACGAAGTAAATGGAGTGTATCGACCACAACCGCATTGGTCGGGAGGAACCGAAACTACGGCCTTGAGAGCTAGCAATCTTTCTACCGTCTGCCTGACCACATTGCACTTGAGAAGTGCCTTGCACGGAGACTGTACAAAAGAATCGGTCACTGGTTTCTGAAGTTCCAACGCATAACCTTCTCGAATAACCTCCAGCACCCACTGGTCTGATGTAATTTGGGCACAGGCAGAGTAAAACTCCTGTAGTCGACCTCCTACAGGCATGAGGTCTACCTGGGCCCCCCTGACTTCATTGTGACTTTCTAAGATTGGAGGAGGAGGCAGCAAACCCCCTGCCTGCTCCCCGGAATCCCAGAAACCCTTGGTTCCTACTCGGGAACCGCCCTCGCTGACCCTGACTGAACCTCGGGGAACGAAAACGCCGAAAGTCCCTCTGTGGAACCTTGACAGCCGTAGACGAAAGTCCCTGCTTTTGCTTGTCCTCCGGAAGCCTACTGTCTTTGGACTCGCCAAGGTCCTTTACCAGCTTATCTAAATCTTCTCCAAAATGCAGCTTTCCCCTGAAGGGAAGTTTGCTTAACCTCGCCTTGGACGAACCATCTGCTGCCCAGTTGCACAGCCAAAGATATCGCCTTGCCGCTATCACTGAAGCCATACTGTTAGATAAACCCCGAATAAGGTCATAATGGACATTGGCCAGATAAGCCGCCCCAGACTCCAATCTGGAAGCTTCTCCTGTCGCCTCGTCCACCTGCTCCCCTTGGATTTGTTGCGACCAACGAAGACGGGCTCTCGCGATCCATGCTCCACAAATAGACACTTGAATGGATAGCGCATTCACGTCAAAAACCTGTTTCAGCAAGGTATCTAATTTTCCTGTCCTGGGCACCCTTGCGAGCCGCGCTACCCCTTACTGGAATGGTAGTCTTTTTGGTGACCGCCGAGACAGCAGCATCCACTCTCGGGGATTTAAACAACTCTCGATCCTGGTCAACCCTGGCCCCTTTCAGCCCTGCCTCGGGCATGTCCCACTCTCCTTGAATCATTTCCTTCCCTCTATCCTTAATTGGGCTTCATGAAAACCCAATGGATAGTTACAACAAAACAAATTGTGCTATAGTGCTGGAAGATGAGACCCCCAGGTCAGAAGGCACTCAACTAGCTACTGGGGAAGAGGAAGAGCTGAAGACTTCTCAGAGTAAAGCCAGCATTTATGATGTGGTTGGATCAAAGCCCTCGGGACGTCTCACTGCTGATGTAGCTGCGCATGAAATGAGAGTCAGAAGCTGTAAAGATGTCTTACGCATTGGAACATGGAACATACGAAGCATGAACCAAGGGAAGTTGGAGGTGGTCAAGAATGAAATGGAACATGTACAACTTGATCTGTTGGGTGTCAGTGAACTGAAATGGACTGGCATCGGGCACTTTGCATCAGATCACATGGTCTACTATGCTGGAAATGAAAGACAAAGAAGAAATGATGTTGCATTTATAATAAAGAAGAAACTTGCAAGAACTGTAATGAAATACAATGCAGTCAGCGAACGCTTAATCTCTATTCGTCTATGAAGAATGCCTATCAACTCAACTATAATTCAAGTAAATGCCCCAACAACAGCTGCAGAAGAGAATGAAACTGAAGAGTTCTATGAACAAGTACAAGCTGAAATTGACAGAACATACAAACAGGATATCCTGATAGTCATGGGTGACTGAAACGTAAATGATAGCAACAAAGAAGAAGGCAAAGTAGTTGGAAAATATGGACTTGGCAACAGAAATGAAGCTGGAGAAAGACTGATAGAATTCTGCAAGACCAACGATCTATTCATCTCAAACACCTTCTTCCATCAACACAAGCGGCGACTGTACACATGGACTTCACCCAATGGATTGTATAAAAATCAAATTGACTATATCTGTGTAAGTCAACGATGGAAACATTCTATAACATCAACAAAGACAAAACCTGCAGCTGACTGTGGTACAGATCATCAACTACTAGTATGCAAACTCAAGCTAAAGTTGAAAAAGAGCAAACGACTCATGAATGCAGCAAAATATGACCTTGAGAATATACCACTGGAATTTAAAGACTGCCTGCAAAATCGATTTGCTGCTTTAGATACAAATGACAGAGCTCCAGAAGAGTTATGGAATGACATCAAGAAGGCTGTGTTGGAAGAAAGCGAGAAGTCTCTACAAAAGGTGAAAAAGCAAAAACGGCCAAAATGGATGACGGAAGAAACTCTGAAAATTGCCCAGAAACGCAGAGAAGCTAAAGCCAGAGGAGAAAGAAAGACAATAACAGAACTCAACAGAGATTTCCAAAGTGCAGCAAGACAGGACAAGGAAAAGTACTACGACGACGCATGCAAGGAAATAGAAACAAAAACTATTAGAGGAAGAACAAGATCAGCTTTCCTAAAGCTACGAGAGTTAAAGAAAAAGTTCCAGCCTCGAATTGGAATGTTACAAGATGCTCAAGGTTCTATGTTGAATGATGCTGAGAAGATCAAGAAAAGGTGGAAGGAATACACAGAATTTTTATATGATAAAGATCAAGTGGACCAAAAGCCGTTTCAACCTGTACCTTATGATCGGGAACCATTGGTGATGAAAGAAGAAGTTAAAGCAGCATTGAAAGCCTTATCAAAGAACAAAGCACCAGGCATTGATAGCATTCCCATAGAAATATTACAGCAATCTGATGCAGCTGTTACCATACTTACAAGGCTCTGCCAAGAAATATGGAAGACATCATGGCCAGCTGACTGGAAAAGATCTGTGTTTATACCAATACTAAAGAAAGGTGATCCAACTGACTGGAAATTATCGCACAATCGCTCTGATCCCACATGCCAGCAAGATTCTACTGAAGATTATTCAAAAGAGACTACAACCATACCCAGAACAAGAACTACCTGAAGTGCAAGCAGGGTTCAGGAAAGGGCGAGGAACGAGAGACATCATTAGGGATGTGAGATTGTATAAAAGACTTGAAAAGACTAAAGAATACCAAAAGGATATCTATTTGTGCTTTATCGACTATAGCAAGGCATTTCACTGTGTAAACCATGGGAAACTCTGGATCACATTAAGAAGCACGGGTATACCAGAACACCTGATCGTACTCTTGCACAATCTGTACATTGATCAAGAAGCAGCAGTTCGAACGGAACAAAGAGAAACAGAATGGTTTAAAATAAGCAAAGGTGTAAGACAAGGCTGCATACTTTCCCCCTACCTGTTTAATTTATATGCAGAACAAATCATCAGAGAAGCAGGATTGTATGAAGACAACAGAGGTGTGAAGATTGTTGGAAGACTCATCAACAACCTTCGCTATGCTGATGATACCACATTACTGGCTGAAAGTGAAGATGATCTGAAACATTTGCTTCTCACAATCGAAGAACACAGTCTCAAAATGGGCCTGCACCTTAATGTAAAGAAGACAAAGATCGTGACAACTGGCATAATCAACAGGATCATCGTTGAAGGAGAAGAAATTGAAATCGTGAACAACTTTAACCTACTTGGATCAACTATCAAAGAAGCAACAAGCAGTCAAGAAATCAGACGACGCATTGCTCTTGGCAGAATAGCTATGAAAGACCTAGATAAGATTCTCAAGCGCAGAGATGTCTCTCTCCATACAAAGATTCGACTTGTTCAAGCCATGGTATTTTCAATAACATCATATGGATGTGAAAGCTGGACAATGAAAAAGATAGACAGGAAGAAAATTGATGCCTTTGAATTATGGTGTTGGCGGCGAATACTGTGTATACCATGGACTGCCCGAAGAACAAACCAGTCAGTACTAGAGGAGATCAAACCTAAGCTTTCTTTAGAAGCTCAGATGACAAGACTTCGACTTTAATACTATGGACACATCATGAGAAGAAAGAGATCATTACAGAAAGACATCATGCTTGGCAAGATAGAAGGTCAATGCAAAAGAGGAAGGCCAGCAATGAGATGGATCGATACAATAACAGCAGCTACGGGTACCAGTCTGTCAACAATGAGCCGCCTGACTCAAGACTGAACACAATTTAGGATAGCTATCCAGAGGGCCGCCATGAGTCGACTCCAACTCGACAGCACTTAACAACAACATCCTTAATTGTTCCTCAAGTGAGCTCCGAAGCTCCGGGCTCACCACCCTACAGCTGCTTGGAGACTGAGATAACTGGAGTGAGGAGGCGGTTCCTGTGCTGATATACCAGTGTCATCAGAAAAGGATGACGTTTCTCATTCTCCAAGCTGCTGGAGGAGGAGCAAAACCCCAGAGGTTCGGGACTAGACTGAAGGGACGATAAGGAATACATTTTAAAGCTCTCAATTTCATTCAGGTTACGCACAACAACACTTAAATTCTCTTACAACTCTTAAAAATTTCCCTCCAAAAATCACTCCTTCAGAGCCCTGACAGCACACACACCAACATACATCCACTCTTCCACATCTCCAACTGCCTCAAAGTCACCACCACACCAACATTCTAACCTGCCTTCCAAGACGCTCTTCCTATGCTGCCATCAAAAAATCCCTTAGACCCTAAAATACAAAAATTAATTTTCCTCTTATCCCAGAATTAACTTCACAGGTTTTATACTTGCTCCATTTAGGAATTTTCCCAGCTGTTTCATTATGAGCAACCATAGAGTTGAAGGCTTTCAGTAAAGTGCATCATATCTATACTTCAAGTCAATGGTGCCCTATTCCAACATTGTATCCTCAGGTATCACTCTCTCCTCCCCTTACATCTAGGTACTTTTATATCACATAAACTCATAATTTTATGATTAAATACTTTTTTAACAGTTTTATTCAGAATTCGCTTCTTTATAAGATCGCCATATTTTTTAGAATAGTTTGAACAGCTTTTGGTTCAATTTTTGAAATCACTAAAATTGCAACCTTTAAACATGTTAAAATCACATAAACACAATTTTTCTGACCCATCAGCACATTTTCTGGACTCCTCAGAACTTTTAGACTTTAAAAAGATTTACTTTTAAACTCGACATATACCCTCCTCCCCCACCCCAAAATGCTGTAAATTTCAGCTAAATGCAGCTCCTAAAAATCCCCTAAACAATGCCCAATCCCCTATCACTCCTAAAAACCCCTCAAACCTTTTATAAATTCAACCTTTAAATGAGGCTATTATATGCTGGCTCTTTAAGAACAGCTCCTCCCACTACCTTAGGTCTCCAGCGGGCCAACAGCCTCCTCTGGAGTTACAGCACAGTTATACACCATGTGGCCCAAATTCCCTTGTTCCCTTGCCCAGAGTTTCCCTGTGTTCTCCTCAATGGCCCAATTCAATTCTCCTGGCCCTCCGACCCAGATACTACTGCTCCTGCCCCATCTCCCCTCCCCCAATTTTATTTTTTCTTTATAGCCAAGCAGCCTCCAAAACACCTTATTCTAGGACACCCCCCCCAAGCAGACCCTCTGCTCTCCTGGACGCTAGCCTGCATCGGGAACAACCGTGGGTCATTGCGACTATCCCCAATACTCCATTCACCTTCTTCAGCCGACCCCTCCTCTCCTTGCACATGCACAGGCCGGCCTTGATGACAGTTGCAGTAATGTGGCTCACTGGAGACCCCTGCCCGCGACACTCTTCAGCCCTCAGAGGCCTCCATGTCTCCTTTATTTTTTTTTTAAACTGTGGCTCTTCGGCTGCCCCTGCAGCCCCAAACCTTATCTTTATTAATTTTTTTTTTTTAGTTTAAAAAACGCCACCGCTGGTTCCGCTGCCCTTGCAGCCACGAAGCACCTCCATCTCCACACAAAAAAAAACCCCGCTGCTCTCTCTGCCGTCACCACTGAGGCCCTTCACGCAAATTTTTAATCATTTTTTTCTCTCAGGTTACAGTAAAAAATGCGCATATTCTCTCTGAGATACACTCCCCTCCCCACCTCTCTTTCTCCTTGACTATCCATCAACACAGCTCAAGGAAAGTCAATTAAGATAGTAGGTTGCTGTATTTTTGCATTACTATGTTGGCAGCCCTATCAGCTTCAGTAGCCCGCCAGTGTCTAATTTGTGCCAAGAATAATGCCAAACAAGGCCCCACACCACCACCCCGAGTTCAGTCAGGAGGTGTAACCCCTATGCACCACCTGCAAATTGACTTTACTGAAATGCCAAAAGCAAATGGATACCGCTATTTGTTAGTATTAGTTTGTACCTTCTCTGGGCGGGTGGAAGCTTTCCCCACCAGGACTGAGAAAGCCAGAGAAGTCACCAAAGTCTTGCTGAGAGAGATCATTCCCAGATTTGGAATCCCAGCAGTAATAGAGTCAGATAATGGGCCCTCATTTGTTTCTCAGATCACTCAACAGTTAGCAAAAGCCCTACAGATACAATGGAAGCTTCACACTGCATATAGACCTCAGAGTTCAGGGAAAGTTGAGCGAATGAACCGCACCTTGAAAGCCCAAATGTCTAAGCTTTGTCAGGAGACTCGCCTGAAGTGGCCCCAAGTACTCCCAATAGCTTTACTTAGAATACGCTCTGCTCCTGTGAAGTCAACAGGATTTTCCCCTTTTGAGGTTCTGTATGGTAAACCCCCACCAATAGTGCAGGGAATTAAAGGAAGTTTAACACAGATTGGTTCAGAAATAACCAGACAAGAACTTCTAGCTCTTAGTTTTGTTCTACAGACTCTCCATACGTGGATACAGGACCAGTTGCCTATCAACTTGACGGAGCCCCTGCATCCCTACCAGCCTGGAACCTCGGTGTGGATCAAAGATTGGAGAAAGACACCGTTGGAACCACATTGGAAGGGGCCATATACCGTCATCCTGTCTACCCCAACTGCAGTAAAGGTAGCAGAGATCGATTCCTGGATCCACCATAGCAGAGTCAAGCCCGCAGCCGTTCCAGAACCCGAGCAGTAGACAGCAGAGCAGCATCCTGATGTACCTTTGCGACTCACCCTGAGACGGCAACCAGCAACCTAGATACTTTTGGGATCATCCCAACAACCACAGTGCCTTGCAGTAGCCAAGTCTTTCGAAGAGGATTGCTGTATCCAATGCAGCAAGAGTTTGCTTAAACGAACCTCATGAGTGTGTGATTTCACACACTACTCTGATACTATATTGATTGACAATATTTAGAGCCAACTAAAGTTTATAAGTTGGTTGACATACGACGAACATTTTGAGCATCTTCAATCAACACTCAGCGCCCGTTGAATTGCTTCATTAGCAAACGGGACGAAGAAGAGGACGTCGAGGTCAAGATTTTCAAATTGAGGATTCAGAAGGACTCCAATCAACATGCATCTTTACTTTTACCTTGCCCTGGTTGCCTGCCTAGGAGGCTTTGAACTGACTTGTGCCTTGCCTCCATGTACGGCTTGCATTACGTCCACTCGGACTGGAATGAAAGTAACTCAGACTTTGCTATATCATTCTTACTATACTTGCACTGGTAAAGTGACTCGGTGTATTTATAACACCACTGAACTAAATGTTTGCACCAAAGGGAAAACTAAAGTTTGTTTCATTCCACATCAGAATTCATCCTATTACACTTTAGAAATACGATGGAATGATGCGGATGGACCTCTGCTTAATGCCACACCCCCACTCACTGATCCTACGCAGCTTGCTTTTCTGTATTTTGATGCTTGTGATGCCATAAATAGAGATAGTCGTTCCAAGTGTGGTGATTGGGAAAAAACCTACTCACACAATGACAAATATATGTGTCCGGAAGGAACCACTGGATGGGGAGAGTGTACAGGTAAAAGAGTTCTAGCTAATGAATATAGTACAGCCCCGGAAGCAGACTACTATTGTCCAAAATGGGAATGTGTTTTCTATGCCACATGGAAAACTGGAAAGATGGTAGAAAATACCAGAGACAATCGAATGGCTTCCCTAACTAAGCCATACGTCAAGGATATAGCAAAATGTAAGAAAGGTGCCTGTAATCCATTAGAGTTGTTTATACGCAACCCCAGTGCATGGAAACAAGGATATAAATTTGGTCTACGAATTGCAGGATCTGGATCAGATCCAGGAACCATAGTATATATAAGATTAAATACCCAAGCCCATAGATCATCCAGGTACCATATCCATAACACTTTCTATGAAACCATGCATGAGAATAAGTTTGATATTCCCCATCCCTCCCAGAATTTATTCTTAGAATTAGCTGGAGCAGTAGTATCCAGTCTCCATATCTCAGACTGTTACTTTTGTGGTGGGACACAAATGGGTGACCAGTGGCCATGGGAAGCCCAAGAGTTGAATTATTCCATGACTTACAACCATACTGAATTACATAAGACTACCAGCGAATGGGTATTAGCACACCCAATAGTTGGACGTCTCTGTTATGCCAGAACTGGACCTCAATTCAATCTACCAGTGGGACAGCTGGTCTGTCTCAGCCAAAAGTTTTATAATGACACCACGAAAAAGACGACCTGGTGGTCAGGGGCCAAAGAACCTGAACCCCCTAATCCATTAGCAAAATTCCCTGAGCTTGCTGATTTATGGACTAATCTTGCCAAACCTCATGCCTGGCAAGCCCCACCTGGCCTATATTGGATCTGTGGAACCCGAGCATATGCCAGACTCCCTATACACTGGGGAGGGGCGTGCGTCTTGGGGACCATCAGACCTTCTTTCTTTCTCTTACCCGCAGAACATGGAGAACAATTAGGATACCCAGTGTACACTACTCACCGAGACAAAAGAGCGCTAAGACAAAAGAGAGCACCCTTACAGATAGGCAAGTGGGAGAAGTGGAAGGGTGATGATTGGCCACCAGAAAGAATCATTGATTACTATGGGCCTGCCACTTGGAATGATGATGGTATGTGGGGCTATCGTACCCCTGTATATATGATTAACCGTATTATTCGCTTACAAGCAGTAGTTGAATAACCAATGAGACTAGCCAAGCACTCACACTTTTAGCTAGACAGAGCACCCAAATGCGCACTGCTATATATCAGAATCGCTTAGCACTAGATTATCTATTAGCAGCTGAAGGAGGAGTATGCGGAAAATTGAATTTAACCAATTGTTGTTTGAAGATCGATGATAAAGGTCAAGTAGTTGAAGAAATTGCTGAAAATATGCGAAAACAAGCTTATGTGCCAGTACAGACTTGGCACGGATTGCATTTTCCTAACTGGTTTGCCTCTATATTCTCGTGGCTAGGAGGACTTAAAACCTTCCTGATACTAGTACTAATAATTGTTGCTGTATTTTTGCTATTACCATGTATAATTCCATGTTGTATGCGTTCTATCAACACTGTTATTGAAAATACAGTCGAGCGGAAGACCGCAACTAAAATTATGGCCTTATGGCATCCTAGTCCTCCTGCATATAGTCGGGATCCTCCGACCATGGTATGATCCAATTGAATGATTTAACTCTCACACCTTATTAAGCAATAGGGTGAGATTAATCAAAGGGGGGAATGTGGTAGGCGAAGGCCTATGATCCATGGTGTCCGAAATGAACAGACAGGCCAAACAAGCTTGACCTGTAAATGAAGCCTGTGGAGAGGCCCATAGGAATTGCACATCCCCCAATATGCTGCTATTGTACAAATGAAGCTTAGCAAAGAATAATCAGCTCAGCTGAGCAGAATTGAAACTCAGAAAATATAGAAAAATAAGTTTAAATACCACTGATAAGAAAGTACAGCTGCAAAGAATTTAATTAAAACTGCTGACAGAAAGGTTACAGTGCCCTGCTCCCCACATGTGCTAACTAGTTAAATGGCCTTGGAGGAGAAAAGTAACGAAGTTAGTGAACTGACCATTGTAATTGGGACTAGAAGGGGGGTGAGCAGGTGCTAAGCTCAGTCAAAGGACATAATTGGATAGCCTTATCAATACTGGGACCAATAGAAGGGGTACGGGAGGTTACCGGGACCAATGAAATGTTTTCCTATACCTAGAATGGAGAAGAAGTCTATAAAAGTTGTTGTTTTGCTAGAAACCATTGCTCAGCCATTTTGAATTTGATTCTGCTTGAGACTTGTGCACAAATAAATGATTTGGACCTTCTGAACAGACTCCTGGTATCATTGGTTTGTCTGCGCTCTGCTGCTACAGGTATTTATCTAAAGACTCTGCTTTTATGGAGCATGCTTGAGCTAAAATTGGAAACAAATTGTATGTATCTGCCCCAACTCTTCAAAATAAACACACCGTATATCCCAGTGTTTTGCAATAAAAATCTGATTTTAAATATAATTTTATAAATTTTGAGTTTAGGGCATATTTACAAAGGCATGCTAAGCGATTAACATGAGTTTTAACATGCAGTAACTTTAAGTGCTGGGCCACGGTAAATGTTACCCACACGAGCATGACAGTTATTATTCCCGTCATAACTGCAAATCATGCAATGGGGCAGGGAACGAGTGGGCTAGGGGTGGAGAGTGGGCATGGAGAGCACACTGCAGTTAGTGCAAGAGGATATACCATACGTGTACTTAACAATACATCAATGGGTGGCATTACATGCACCTGCATTAACTGCAAATGTTGTTTGCCACGTGTTAGTTAATGTGTCCATGCAGTAACTGCCGGGATCATTCTGGCCAGTAGTGGCCACAACCTCAATAGTTACCATGGAGACTTTGCACTTCACATTTAGAGCTGAAGCTCGAAACGGTAAGTGCAAAATCCTGCCACACTTTAGGAAAAGGGCCTCTTTGTTTTATTAACATGCCAGCTAAAGCAATGATCGTGCTTTTTAACACGTTTGCAAAATATTTAACAGATTTCTTTTAAACTTCAGAAGTGTTAAATTTATAAAATAACAAAAAAAAATTATACAGTATGAAGAAGGTGGTCCTTTGAATAAAAAATATTCTATGCTTGTAAAATTGCCTAGATGGGGGTGTGAAACTGTAATGGACAGAGTTGGGAATGCTCTGGGTTTTGTCCACAAATTTAAGAAGTCCAGCTACAACTCTGGGCATCTGGGAAAACTCTCAACAATTTCTGGAGTCCTAGAATGCAAAAAAGAAAAACCATCACATATTAAACTGTTTTTAAATAAAATAAACTTTATTGATAAAAACACTTAGGGGTATGTTTACTAAACCGCGCAATTGTGCGGGGCACACTTGAGCGTGCGCTAAGGTACCTTAGCGCACGCTAATAGTGCGTTTTTGGGCCCCACACACGTGCGTGCTGCACTAACGGGCCCGCACAAGTGCGCGCCACGCTCAAGTGCGATAGAGGCGTGGAAAAGCAATCCGAGGGCGGAGGAAGGCTCCCAAGGGGCGGGGGGATGGGGTCAATGGGTGGAGAGTGGGAGGGGAGAGGCTCCCCGCACAGGAGCGGGGCTGAAATTCCATCCAAAAAGTACCGCGAGTGAAAACCTCGCGTTAGAGCCGAATTAAAGGGAAGAGAAACCATTTCCGTCAGCAATGTACAGCAAAACCGGGGAAACCTACAAAACGTGAGCAGTGTGATACATGTGCACAGAACAAAATAGCAAATAAAACATGAAAATGACCACAACAAAAGTCTAAAAAATTATAATCCAGCTGGCCAATAGTGATATCAATGGGCAACATTAAAAAACACTCCCAGGAAAGCTCCAGAAAAAAAGAAATGATTTTTGGAAGGGTCTACGCTCCGTAGACCCTTCCAAAAATCATTTCTTTTTTTTGGAGCTTTCCTGGGAGTGTTTTTTAATGTTGCCCATTGATATCACTATTGGCCAGCTTGGTTATGTTTTTTCCCCTTTTTTCGAGGTCATTTTTGAGGTTTATTTGCCCTTTTGTCACGATACAAGGTGAATGAGCCCACAGTCAAATTGTGCAGAGCAGGGTTTCTGACTCGTTCGGCCAGGTTTCCTATCTCCAGGGACTACACTGTCTCTGTGGCCACAGTGTGGTGCAGCAGACACAGCCAGTGCCTGTAGGACCAGAGGGTCACAGGTTCAAATCCCAGCTGGGGCTCCTGCCAACCCAATCCCCATATTTTACCCACCACAAAACAGAGATATTGCAGAGAACATAAGCATGGTTCAAAAACCTATATTTTACCCTACACCGCACACACACCATAACAATGGGCATTGCCCACAGCTGAGTCCCCCAAATGCAGTCCTGGAGTGCCACAACTCAATCAGGTCATATGCTTTTAACAAGATGAGGACATGTCAGCATGTGGGCGGAAGGGTACAGGTGGTGGAGGGGGCATTGGCTGCTAGCCACAGCAGACAGTGGCCTAGCCGTGTGCAGGCTGGCACCGTCCACTGCAACAGACAGGCTCTGTCGGATGTACAGTCATGGGCTCCCCAGGGAATACAGCCTATCAGTGGCAACACAGTGGTGCAGTGCACACAGACAATGTGTGCAAGAACAGAAGGTCACAGGTTCAAAGCCCAGCTGGGGCTACTGCCAATCCAGTCCACATATTTTTCCCACAACTAAACCGTGATAGTAAGGACAAACCTTTATTGCTGAGAACATACGCATGGTTAATACGCCTATATTTTACCCCACCGAGCACAGACACCATAAACAGGCGCATTACCTAGAGCAGAGTCTCCCAATTGCAGTCCTGGAGGGCCACACACCATTCAGGTTCCATGCTGCCTCTAATAAAGATGCCTATGCTGCATATCTATGCACCACCCCCATGGTATGCAGATGTAGCTCATGCATATTCATGAGGGACAGCATGAAAACCCGAACAGTGTTTGGCACACCAGGACTGGAGTTGGGAACCTCTGCCGTAAAGCAGCAGCCAACAGGGGCAGACACACCCACACCCACAGGCCCCATTGGTCAATGCCTCCTGGAGAGGCAGGACATTGGGCCCTGCGTGCGTCTCCCAATACTAGCACTTGCATACCTTAGCAATGCCACCCTACACCTGGGTATACGGTACACAGCTCTCAAACGTTTGCTTATGAGTACTGGCAGATAGAAAATCCTACGTTAAGCACAGTTTGCTGATTGAGCTCCATCATAACAATCATTCTGATGTCTGCGGTGTGTGCTTCAGGTCTGGTCTCTGACAGTGTTTACCACCCTGGGGAGTGACCCCCAACAGTATTGCGTACCATATCCATGCCTGTACTGTGCCCAGGACTGGTGTGGTGGGCATGGCTGCTGAACTCCTCTATAGTAGCACAATGCTGGCATAGGTGTCGAAGTGTGTGTCTGTCTAGACCAGTGGTTCTGAACCAGTCCTCCTTGAACCCCTAGGCCAGTCGGGTGTTCAGGATAGTCCTAATGAATATGCATGAGATATATATGCATTAGAGATATCCTGCCAACCTGACTGGTTTGTGGCCCTCTAGGGCTGGATTTGGAGACCCCTGCCTTACACCTCTGTCATTTAAGATTGTGAGTGGGCAAGGTGCAGATGTCCTAAACATCAAATGGTAGATAGAATGTGTCACATGCCACCTCAATTCTCACCACCACCAAAAAGTTGTCTAATAGACAATATTTTGGTGGTGGTGAGAAGCAAAGAGTCATGTGACAAATTCTATCTAACCTTTTAGATGTCTTGGAGATCTGCACCTTGCCCACTCACAATCTTAAATGACAGAGGTGTAAGGCAGGGGTCTCCAAATCCAGCCCTAGAGGGTCACATATATATCTCATGCATATTCATTAGGACTATCCTGAACACCCGACTGGCCTAGGGGTTCAAGGGTGGAGTCATTAAAGATTGCGTCAGTTTCTGCGAGGATCTGTTCCCTGTTAAAAGGTTGGAAGCTTCTGGATGTGGTATTTGCATATTTGTTTAGGTTCTTGATATCAGAATATTTACTCTTTTGAATGGGAATCTGGAACAAAATGAGATTGTGGTCTGACCATGGGACATCTGTAATTGATAGTATAATATTTTGAAGTTGGTTGAGAGCTGATAGTGGGGCAAATATGAGATCCAGGATGTTACCTTTAGTATGTGTGGATTGTTGTATCACTTGCTTGTAACCTAAAGATTCTAGAGCATCTATGAAGGCATCAGATTGGTTGTCTTGTAGAGACGGTAGATTAATGTCTCCTAGGATCCAATTGGGTCTGTTTGGATTCTGTGAATTGGAGGCAAGATTTATGATAGTCGAAAGGTCATCTGGTGAAGGTGATGGCGCTCTGTAGATTAAGTTTATAGAGAGAATGCTGTTAGAGATAGAGACGGTCTCAAGGCGGTTATTGCTGGAAGAGTCGATCATTTTAAGTTGAAATTCAGCCTTGGCGAGGATAAGTACCCCTCCACCTCTTTTGCCTTGTCTACTGCTGATGAAGACGTCAAAGTTATCGGGGAGGAGCTGGTTAAGAATATATATAGAACAGAAGGAAAACCCCTCCCCAAATAAACTCGACTCCTTCCCCAAACGAGGGAGCCGTAACCGTGCACATCGCGTCCCACTGGACCACTGAGCAAAAAGGCAGGCACTGCTACACCATCAAAGAAAAAGAATAAATGAGCAAGGAGCGCGGAGGACCCCGGACTCGGGGGACCCCAGACAAACAGCATAAGCAGCTCGAGCTCACCCGACAGCTGCGCGCCAGACAGAAAGAAGGAATCTCTCGGGAGGGAAGGAGGACTAAACTGGACCCTCCAGGAACTACAATTACCAGGTAAGTGTAATTTCTATTTCCTGAGTGGTTCTCCAGTTTAGTCCTCCACAGCGGGATGTAACAGAGCAGTAATCAGCGGGAGGGACCAACCCACCCGGCGCGCAAAACCGCAGAACCAAAACCGGAATCCCTGGAAGCAAACACATCCAGCCGGTAGTGCTTACTAAAGGCATGGAGCGACGACCAAGTAGCCGCTCTACAAATGTCCACTGGCGGAACCAAACTGTGCTCCGCCCATGACGTCGCTTGCGCCCGAGTAGAATGGGCCCGCAAACCCAGCGGAACCACCCTGCCATTCAAAATGTATGCTGACGCAATCGCTTCCTTAATCCATCTAGCAATAGAAGACTTTGACGCCGCCTCCCCTTTACGTTTACCACCGAACAGGACGAACAGGCGATCCGTCTTACGGATTGACTCGGTGACTCTGAGATATCGGCGGAGAACCCACCGAACGTCCAGAAAATGCAGCTCTCGATCCGCATCCGTATCCAGGGAGGCAAAGACCGGGAGAAAAACAGCCTGATTCAGATGAAAAGGAGAAACCACCTTAGGAAGGAAAGAAGGAACAGGTCGCAAGACTACTCTATCCCTAGAGAATGATAATGGCTCTCGACAGGAAAGCGCCTGCAATTCCGAGATACGCCGAGCCGAACAGATGGCCACCAAGAACACCGTCTTCAATGTCAAATCCTTGAGAGACGCCTGGCGAAGAGGCTCAAAAGGCTGCTGAACCAAAGAGTGCAACACTAAATTCAAATCCCATGGAGGAATGGTAACCCTGCGCGAAGGACGCAGACGAAGCACGTCCCGCAGGAAACGTTGCACATCCGCGTGAACCCCCAGGGGAGCCCCCAATACCTTACCCCGGTAACACGCGAGGGCCGCCAACTGTACTTTCAGAGAGCTAGCAGCAAGACCCTTGTCAAAGCCATCTTGCAAAAAACTGAGAATAGCGGGAATGGAAGCCATCGCGGCCCAGAGATCGCGCCGTGAACACCAATCTTCAAAAATGCGCCAAACGTGCACATACGTGAGCGACGTAGAAGGTTTACGCGCACGAAGAAGAGTTGCAATAACAGCCGCAGAATAGCCCTTCCGTCTCAACCGAGCCCTTTCAATAGCCATACCGTAAGCGAGAACCGAGCCACCTGCGGCATCCGCAGCGGCCCCTGAATCAAGAGATCCGGCAAGAGCGGCAACCGCCACGGAACCCCGTCGAGAAACCGAACCAGATCCGCGTACCACGGACGGCGGGGCCAATCTGGAGCCACCAGAACCACCTTTCCCGGATGAGCCTCTCTGCGTTGAATCACCCGTCCGATCAACGCCCACGGAGGAAAGACGTAGAGGAGCCCGGAGGTCGGCAACGGGCAAATGAGAGCGTCTATGCCCTCGGACATGGGTTCCCTGCGCCTGCTGAAGAACCGAGACGTCTTGGCCGACTGAAAGGTCGCCATGAGATCCATTATCGGCGGCCCCCATCTGCGCACTATTTGAGAGTACACCTGCGGGTGGAGTTCCCACTCTCCGGCATCCACCCGCACCCTGCTGAGGAAATCCGCCATCACATTCTCCTTCCCGGCGATATGCACCGCCGAAATCGCTAGAAGTCGAGGTTCTACCCATTGGAACAACAAATCGGTCTCTTCCTCCATCGCTCTGCTTCCCGTGCCGCCCTGACGGTTGAGATATGCCACCGTTGCCGAGTTGTCAGAGAGAATCCGCAACGCCCGGCCTATCACCGAGGATTCGAGGTTTCTAGTCCCACAGGTGCTCCTTGTGGTCTTGGGCAAGCCACTTAACCCTTCATTGCCCATGTTCCCTGTAAAATAGTTATCTCCAAGTTATAATGCCCTGTTCAATGTAAATCGCCTTGATATCATGAAAGGCGGTATATAAGAAATGTTAAATAAATAAATAAAAATAGAGAACAAAGTCAATCCTGACTCCGAAGGTATGGCAGCAGAGTTCCTAGAGAAATCATTTTGAACTTCTCTCGGAACAGGAATTTGTTCAATTCTCTGAGGTCAAGAATGGGTCTGTGTCCTCCTGTATTCTTGGGAATAAGGAAATAGGGGGAGTAAAAACCTGTACCCCGTTTGGGAATGGGCACCTCTTCTATTGCTCCTTGAGCAAGGAGCATTGTGACTTCTTGACCTGAGAGGTCTGAGAATTGAACTGTCTTACTATTGTATTACTATTACTATTGAGGGGGCATGCTGAGGAAATGAAGCTTGTACCCCTCTCACACAATAGACAGAGTCCAATTTTCTGCTGTTATCTGACACCATCTGGGGGCAAAATGACATAACCTTCCTGGGATGGTGGAGGGTTCTGGGCCGTTCAGGGCCAGGAAAGCAAAGTTCTCTAGATAGGAGACAAATCCCCTGTGGAGGCTGAGTCTGCTGAGCCGGTTGAGGCTTAGCTGCTTTTGGCTTCCTTTGTAGCCTAGATTGTTGCTGCTGTCCCTTTTGGGCAGACTGACCTGAACGATGTCCCTGCTGGGTATAGGAGGGATAAAACGTCTTCTTCTTGCTGAAGAATGGTTTCTTAGAGGATCTTTTCCTCACAGGATCAGCTGTAGATTTCGACAATCTATCCAAAGTGATATTGTCAGCATCTATCTCATTAGCTTTTTCCTGCCAATTCTTGCCAAATAGATACTCTCCTGTGCAAGGTATATTCCCCAGTTTGTCCTGTACCCAAATTTCTAAGTCAGATGCCTGGAGCCAGGCAATTCTACGTGCACCTATGGCAATAGCAGAGGTTCTGCTTATGCATTCAAAGCAGTCAAAAACTGCACGATTCACAAACTTGGAAACATCCTGAGCATGTTTAACAAGAGTAAGATAATCTTGCCTTTTATCATCAGGAAGGAGAGGGCTCATAAGCTTTAAGTCTCCTGTGACTTCCTTAAGGAACATTCCCATATACAAGATATAGGAACTGATCCTAGCAGAAAGCATGGAAGCCTGGAAGGATCGACGTCCAAAGGCGTCAAGAGTCCTACACTCATGTCCTGGAGGATTAGATCCATGCCTTTTTGCACTCTTCATCCGTCTCATGGCTGATTCGACCACAATGGAATGGTGTGGTAATTGAGTCTTCTGAAACCCAGGACAAGGAGGAACTTGATACATGGTGTCGAGTCTTTGAGAATGAGGAGATGTAGTTAGAGGTGTTTCCCACATCCTTAACATAAGATCATGCAAGATCTCATGAATAGATAAGGTAGCTGCCTTCTTGGGAGCTTTAGGGTATTGTAGGATTTCTAATTCCTTTGCCTTAGGCTCTTTTTCAGGAGCCACTGTGATGGAAAGACCTTGGGCCACATCTTGGATAAAATCCTGAAAGGACATATTCTCTGGTGGAGACATCCTACGCTGAGGAGAAGAGGAATCCTCGGGAAGAAGTACTCTGGTATTGGCAGAGCCTTCGGAGTCTTCAGACTCATCTGAGGATTCGAAGTATCTCCAATTCGGGTGAGCGTGCAAGGAACGGTACCGGTACCGATCAAAGTCAGCATCGGAGTGGTCCGGTACTGACTTGTCGATGCCGGATAGAGACGCATGGCTCGGTCCCGGTAGAATACCTGCCGATGTCGATGCAGTCGGTGCCGGTACCGGTTGAATTGTCTGAAGCGGTTTCAGGGGCATCGAGGCCCTGAGAAGAGCCACCAGACTGCGTACAATAGCCAAGAATCTCTGGTCTGTCGACACTGCCGATGCTATTGGTGCCGACTAAAGCGTCTGGAACCCCAGAGCATGGCACCGGTAGTTCTGCCGAGGTTGAAGCCTCGAGAACATCCTGGAGCCCCGTTAGTGCTTTGGAAGACAAAGCCTCCCGCCGGGGCAATTTTGCCGGTGAAAGTCCCTCAAGGGCAACGCCAGAGGCATCTCGATGTTTAGAAGGAGATCAACCCTTTGAAGACCGGCTAGATTTAAGTTTAGTTACTTGAGATCCATGGGAGGAGGATGAAGCCCTGGAGGACGTCGATGCCACGGAGGCTGCATCAGAGGGAAAAAGGGTGCTGAGCTTAGCAGCTCGGTTTTGCCAGCCCCTTTTTTACATCATTCCACAGGCAACACACTCTGAAATAGAGTGGTCAGGACCTAAACATTTGAGGCACCACTCATGGGTGTCGGTGACGGAGATGGTACCGCCACACTTAGAACACTTTTTAAAACCCGAAGCGGGTTTTTCCATTTTGAGGGAAAAAGTTGGACCTAGTGCCCAAAATGGCGCGTGGCACCCGAGAAGAAAATTACTGGAGAAAGACTCCAGAAACAAAGGGTTTGGGTTTGTTTTGTTTTTTTAGAAAAAAGAAAAGAAGAACTGGCGGTACCGGTATAGCATCGAGAGAAGTCAGACACGACCACAAAAAAGTAGTATAAGAAAGGAATTTTCTGCGGTGACAGGATGTGCGACCTGTCGGCTCCGCGGAAAATGAAAAACTGGAGAGGGACAGTTGGGAAAGGCGGGAAGGCAGCACGCAGGCACTGTGGGATGCTCCCAAAAGCTTTCCTATTGGACGCTGGGGAGCGTTCCCGCGCAGGCTCCGTCGGTGCCGACGATACCCATATGTGAAGACTACATTCCTGCTTGTTCCTGGAGATCAACAATTACCAAGTAAGTGTAATTTCTATTTAGTGTTGTAACTTCTGCTCCATGCAGGTTATTCCTTGCCTTCTGGGAAGTACAATGCAGAGCCAGTACCATTTTGGATTGTATCGGCCCTTCACATAGGTTACCCCAGTGCTTTATTACAAGCTTTTAGCTATCAAGGTCTTATTCTATGCATTTTTTTAATTTTGTTAACATTTTTGTCTCCGGCATTTCCTGAGAGGGCATTCAAGGCATCCATCACACCTTTACATGAAAAAATATTTTTCTGCCATTATCCCGGAACCTGGCATCAAACACAGATTTCCCGGGTGCTAGGCTGTTGCTCTAACCTAGTGATTCTCCACCCAGTCCTCTGGGACCCCCCAAGTCAGTCAGGGTTTTCAGGATATCCATAATGAATATAGAGAGTGATCTGCATGCACTACTTCCATTGTATGCAGATCTATCTCATGCATATTCGGTGTGGATATCCTGAAAACTTAACTGGCCTGAAGGTCGCAGAGGACTGGGTTGAGAACCACTGCTTTAACCACTTGACTACTCCTCAATTCCCACTAGCATTTCTTGTGACCTTGGGCAAGTAACTTTACCCTCCATTGCTTCGGTCGAGAAGGCCTGGCAATCTACTTCCAGTCAAACCTTGCCAAGAAAACCCAGGGGCTGCTGGGTCACCAGGAGTCAGCACTGACTTCACAGCACTTAAAAAAAAATTCCTGAACCTAGCAGGAAATGACAGCACGCATTTGGGCCATAAAACCTGCAATTTTACTCTTTATCCATATTTAAAGATATTTACAATTAACATGCAAAGTTCACATTGAATACATATATTTACATAATTACAAGTGAAAGTACAAAAAAAATCAGCCTTTGAAAAAAGCCTAATAAAGATCTTTGGTTAAAAAAGTGTGTGCATTTCCTAATAGATATTTAAACTTCAAACATTTTAGCATTTTACAATGTTCTTGTTTTTCTTTAATTTAATATGCAGTACTGCACTAGTAATACCCTGAAGTAATAATATCTGCAAACAAGTTAAAAGCATGAGATTGGCTTATTGCTCTTGAGGGATCACAGTCAAATACTTTCCTTCTGCTTTTATTTGTGAAGGACATACACACTTTAGGAGAGCTGAGGCAATTTTAGCTTCTAAATTAAAAATATATAGAATCAGGGAACTGGATGGCTCATTGAAATGGCACAGAGGCTACAGCGCCAATCACCAATTCAAATTCTACTTGGACTGGCCAAATGTCATTACAACCTAAAAGCCATTCAATAGCCCCTTTGATGGGATTTAATGGATAAGTGTATAGCCTGCTTACAATCTACCACAGTTTGCTGCATATTAGTGGATGAATAGCTTAACGGTAAGAGTAGTGAGCTGAGAACAACTTCTGCTCCTTGTGATCTTGGGCAAGTCACATAACCTTCCATTGTCTCTAGGACAAACTTAGGGACCAATTCAGAAACCCCGCACCTGAGTCCAGCCCCAGCACAGGGTTTCCTAATATGAGTTTAATGCTGATGTTTGCACAGCGGTGCTGTAAGCAAACATCATGCAAATCAGATGTGCACAAGTTAGCGCTAAACAAAAAAAGTAAGCCAGACAGATACACACAGGAACCTGTGTTAAGTCTGCACTTGTACGCATAGACTGGGTTGCTTAAAAAAAAAAAGTCAGTCATCTGAAGTTTGACATTTCACCTCAGATGGCTAGACTTCCCGATCATGGTCCAATCACAATCCCTGCTGTCCACAAATCACAGCGCCCTGCCCTTCATGAGAGTCCCACCCCCCACCCCCACTCCCCAGCCAACAAAAATATATGGCAAAATGAACCCCTGGGTTGCTAAGCTTGAAGAATGGTCTAGAATTTGGCAGCTGAGATTTAATTTAATTCTAAAAAATGTAGGCTCATGCATTTGGGGTGCAACATTCCAAGGGAGTGGTACAGAATAGGGGGTGACGTACTTAAGAACATAAGATATGCCATACTGGGTCAGACCAAGGTCCATCAAGTCCAGTATCCTGTTTCCAACAGTGGCCAATCTAGGTCATACATACCTAGCAGTATCCCCAAGAGACACAGGTTCCACAATGCTTGTATGGGGTCAAGCATTGATATCCTTGGTCCCTTTTTAATAATGGTTTATGGACCTTTCCTCCAGGAACTTGTACAAACCTTTTTTATACCCAGCTACATTAACAGCCTTTACTACATGCTCCGGTAACAAATTCCAGAGTTTGATTACATGTTGAGTGAAAAAATATTTTCTCTTATTTGTCTTAAATAGTTTACCCTGTAGCTTCATTACATGTCCCCTAGTCTTTCTATATTCTGATAGCATAAACAATCGATCTATGTCTACCCGTTCCACTCATTAATTTATAGACCTCTATCATATCTCCCCTCAGCCGTCTCTTTTCCAGGTTGAAGAGCCCTAACCTTTGTAGCCTCTCTTCATAGGAGTAGCCTTCCATCCCCTTTACCATTTTGGTGGCTCTTCTCTGTACCTTTTCTAATAACGCTATATCCTTTTTAAGATACGGCGACCAGAACTGCACACAATATTCAAGGTGCGGTCGTACCATGGAACAATAGAGAGGCATTATAATATCCTTTGTTTTATTTTCCATTCCTTTCCTTATAATACCTAGCATTCTATTTGCTTTCTTGGCCGCCGCTGCACACTGGGCGGATGGTTTTAACATGTTATCCACGATGACGCCTAAATCTTTTTCCTGGGTGGTGGTTCCCAATGTGGAACCTTGCATCGTGTAACCATAGTGTGGGTTGTTCTTTCCTAGGTGCATAACTTTGCACTTGTCCACATTAAATTTCATCTGCCATTTGGATGCCCAGTCTTCCAATTTATCCAGATCCTCCTGCAATTTTCCACAATCCTCTTGGGGTTTTAACAACTTTAAATAGTTTTGTGTCATCTTCAAATTTGATAACCTCACTCATTCCCTTTTCCAGGTCATTTATGAATATGTCAAAAAGCAGCGGACCCAGCACAGATCCCTGGGGTACTCCACTATTCACCTTTTTCCACTGGGAAAATTGGCCATTCAGCCCTACCCTCTGCTTTCTATCTTTTAACCAGTTCCTGATCCACAATAGTACACTGCCTCCTATCCCATGACTTTTTAGTTTTGCCAAAGGTTTCTGATGAGGAACCTTATCAAAGGCTTTTTGAAAGTCCATTTACACTATATCAACCGACTCACCTGTTTATTCACACCTTCAAAAAAACATAATAGATTAGTAAGACAAGATCTTCCTTGTCTAAAGCCATGTTGGCTCTCTCCCATTAGGCCATGACTATCTACATGCTCAGTAATTTTGTTCTTTATGATGGTTTCTACCATTTTTCCCGGTTCTGTCGTCAGGCTCACTGGTCTGTAGTTTCCCAGATCACCCCTGGAACCCTTTTTAAAAATTGGTGTTATGTTCGCCATCTTCCAGTCTTCAAGTATTACAGATGATATTGGAAAAGAGACGGCTGAGGGGAGATATGATAGAAGTCTATAAATTAATGAATGGAGTGGAACGGGTAAACGTAGATCAATTGTTTACGTTATCATAATATAGAAAGACTAGGGGACATGCAATGAAAGTACAGAGTAAACTATTTAAGAATAATAAAAGAAAATATTTTTTTACTCAACGTGTAATCAAACTCTTGAATTTGTTACTGGAGGATGTAGTAAAGGCTGTTAGTGTAGCTGGGTTTAAAAAAGGTTTGGACAAGTTCCTGGAGGAAAGGTCTATAAACCATTATTAAGAAGGGACCCAGGATATCAATGCTTGACCCAATACAAGCACTGAGGAACCTGTGTCTTTTGGGGAAACTGCTAGGTACTGTGATGCAGCAGACCCTCTTGCAGATAGAAGAAAAGTTTTAAATCCAGAAAAAAACAGGTATAAGCTGCAATATCCTGAAGATCCACATAGAGGGAGCAGGAGAGTCAGTACAGAGTCTGAAGAACCACGCCTCTATGGGCAGGACTTGGGCCCAGTCAGTTTGGATTTAAGCAGAGGCAGGTCTGAATCAAGAAGGGAGATCCAAAGTGAGATGTCCAGAGAGGTATCCGGAGATATATCCAGGAGGAAGGAGAGAAAGATATCCAGGGAGATATCCAGAGAAGTATCCGGAGAGATACCCTGAGAGAGAAGGACAGAGACTCAAGAGCCAGAGAAAGGGCAGTCTTGAATGAGAGAGAGAAAGCAGGCCTGAGGAGCAACGAGAGTGCTGGCCTGGAAAGCCTCAGGAGTGAAGGCAAGGGCAGATGGCAACAGCTGCAGCCTTGGCACAGAGAGGTTCGTCCCTATACTAAGGCAAGAGGGATATCATTGGAGAACTTGGGCCATTCTGAGTTGGAGGACAACCGGACTAGGCCTCAAGCCTTCCCTGAGAAAGAAAGAAGAAAGCCTAAAGGTAAAGCTTCTATTTCTTGCAATTGTTTGCTCAAGCCTAACATAAGAGAAAGACAGGGGAAGGAAGTTTCTCCTTGTAGCAATGACATTTATAAGCAAAAGCTAACAGACAATTTCTCTAAGAGGAGAACTGTAAATACTAAGCATTGTGCTGAGAGAGCTTTTAAAACTATAGCTGAAGAGGAGCCTTGGTTTTACCCAGTGGGCAGAAGCCGACGCCCTAACCTAACTACCAAACACTGGGAAACTGTACGGCACGCTTTTAAAAAGCCAGAGTTCAGTTGTGCAGAAGCCTCAGATTCAGAGCTATCAGATATAGAATATATGCAAGTGGAATCTGCAGGCGAAGAGTCTGACCAGCAGATGGATTGTACATATTGTATAGCAGAAAAGCTGTAGTTCATTCCTACTTCTATGAATGCATAAGTGAATGCAGTATTTTGTGTTACCTTAAATAACTGTGAAGTCAACAGCCATTACTTTGACCTTTTTATTTGTGCTTTAAACCTGATGCAAAGGATTTGTTCAGTTCTGTTACTTTCCAAAGCCGTTTATCCTGTTTTTGAACCATTTTGTGCAAAGGGGAAATAAAGCCTTTTTCATTTTTCCCTCCATATTCGTGTGAACTTGTTCTTTTTGGGAAGTTGGTAACGAGGCAGGCACAAGGGACTGCTACCCTTGACCCTCGCACCTGTCCAACCCCAATCACCATAATCTTGTGCGCTCCCCAGCCCTTCCGTGGAAAACTACGCCGCCACCAGGGGGGGCTGCGGGGGACAGTACGTATGACCTAGATTGGCCACTGTTGGAAACAGGATACTGGGCTTGATGGACGTTGGTCTGACCCAGTATGGCATATCTTATGTTCTTATGTTCTAAACCACCACCTCTCAAACGCACCAACAAAAATAAATATTCATGGTAAGCTGGCTTTAAACTATTGCTCCAGGGTATTTAAGGCCCTATCATGCCCACTAGCTGAAGCTTTATTTCACTGAACTAGGAAAACAAGCCAACAGCAACCCCCGAATCAGAGTGCAAAGCAGCTATGACATTTACATTCTTTTGAATAGCAACATTCAACTGCTGCTCTTTCATTTTTCTCATAGGAGACGTCTGCTTCTTTTCTTTTGCTATAATGCATCATTAGTTATATTTTTGTACTTCTTTATGTGATGCTGTATTAATGGAGTAACTGGGTCAGGACCCAATTTATTTACAGTAGATTTACATTGGCAGGAACGGTAAGGTAGATGGACCTCATCCAGATGTTAAACCCCAGGGATTTGCATAGCTAAAATACAAAAAAGAGACTCCTAAACTGAATTCTAGAGATGGACTGAAAATGTTTGATCTAAGATGGAGATTGTAAGCTTCACTTACAAAATGGCAGGGTTTATTCAGTCTCAGACTGTCATTTTTCTCCCAGTTCTCAAGGACTGTATCATCTCCAGTCACAACTTGACAAACCCACTCCATGGAAAAATCCCCCGTTGCAGGCAAGGCAGCAACAGTACATCTTATTGGTTCCAATGCTAATGGTTCTGCTTGCTTTATCTGTCAAATAAAGTATTAAAAATATTTCTGCTAATAGTGATAACATAAAAAAAGCTTACACTAAAATTCACACCATTAAAGCCCAACACTGAGCATTCAATCCACTGTATGTTACAAGTGTCAGCCATTCACGAACAACATTTTGTGTGGTCAACCAATTGCTCTAGGATTCACTTACTCCAGAATGAATTTAGGTACATATTATTCTAATGTAAATAGCTTATAAATATGTAAGATCACAATCCAAATGTATAGGAACACTATTTACTTTATAACATACATAAAATACTTCAGCACAGCTGAGGTTAAGACATTCAGTCCTTTTTGATAATACTGCTAATTTCAGAGCATGTGCATTAGTAAGTACCTTTATCCAGGGTCTACACAACCATTAGGAAAACTAGGCAGCCGCATAGGGTGACAGCTTCTGGAGGGCAGCAAAGAGTAGGGCATTCAAAGCTAAACAATAGATTCTGACAGTCGGGGCGGGGGGGGGATAAGGCTTAAGGTTTGCCTAGGGTGCCAACACCTTCAACCAACTCTTGGGGCCTTTATCTCATTGTCAACAATAAAGGTGCAATGGTCTCTCCTTGGTCCTTGCTACCATACAGAAACTCTTAACACTCCGTATCAAAAAATGTAACATTTGCACCAGACTGTCAAAAATCTGATTCAGCAGCCACAAACTATGGTGACTTAACAAAATGTTTGACTCATTTTCTAATGGTAGTACCCTCAGGAGAGGGCAATATGAAAACATTTAGCTTACCATATGGCTTCAAAACATCACCATAGTACATCTGTCATTGGTGAGAATAAGCACAGGACAGTGTCCACTGCTGCAGCGCTATGGCTCCAACTAATGACAACAGAACCATACATAAAAAGAAAACGCCACCTAATTTTAAGGAAATCGACAAACAAGATATCTTAGTTTGCTGCACATTCAAAGTTTCTTACTGAAACCTCAAACACAGTGGCTTAAATTCTAATGAGGCCCCAAGCAAAATGTTGTTAACTGTCCATCATTGTCACAACGGGCCACCATGACCCTCCCCCCACCTCAGCAAACTTACTTTTAAGTCTTTGCCGCACTGCTTCCCAGGTCCTCTTTTCTTCAGGCCCAGCCATCTCCTGCTGCTGGGCTGAAGTCGCGTAAAGCATTGCTGTTATTACGAGACTTTGGCCCGAGCCAGGCAGCGGGAGGTGAATGCTGCCAGGCCTGAAGAAAAGAGAAAACGGAAGGTAGTGCGGCAAAGACTTAGGGGCTTGTTTACAAAGCTGCGGCTCCGATAACGATCGAGAACCGCTACCGCGGCTTTGTAAACAAGCCCCTTAAAAGTAAGTTTGCCACTCTGCCTTTATCACCGTATGGGCCCCTTCCCACCTGGGTCCCCACCCCCAACATTGTAGGAACTGCTTGGGCAGTAAGAAAACAAAATACTCCAGTGTGAATTAGCATATCTTTTTCTGCATCATATCTATTGGTGTGCATGCTCATTTTTAGATAATCTGTTGGGATGACTGGTGAACTATGGCACCTACTATAATACTTTATCAGACTTATTGGATTCATAGCCTTTGTCAAATAGTCTTAAGCCAGGAGTTCTCAACCCAATCCTCGGAAGACACCTTAGCCAGTCAGGTTTTCAGGATAACCACCATGAATATGCATGAGAGAGATTTGCATACAACAGAGGCCATGCGTGCAAATCTCTATCATGCATATTCATGGTGGCTATCCTGAAAACATGACTGTGTTAAGAACCCCTGCTCTAAACAGAGCTTCTTCTACACCAAGAGCACCAAATTTAACCACAATGAGTAGACAAGGGGTGCATTTGCACACCGTGGAGGCAGTGCATGCCAAATAAATCATGCTTAATCACTGGGGAACTCCTGAAAACCAGACTGGTTTGAGGACAGGATTTGAGTTCCGTGTGGGCGAGTCATCACAAAATGTTGCATTCTGCTTTGGATATTACTAACCATAAAAAAGAAAATGTAATAAATATGTTTAAGGAGAAAATACCAGTCTACAGTATACCTTTCATCTGAAAATACAAGCTACTAGTTAATACATTAAGTCCCTATTTACTAAGGTGTGGTAAGGTTTTTCAGTTAACACATCGTAATTGCTAAAATTGACAAATGGTAACTACTAAACCTCTGTGTTAACTATTGGGGACTTTCCCATCATGCAGTTAATGCAAACAAGATAGTTACCATACATTAATTGCCTGGCAGATAACATGCAATGCAGTTAGCAACCCCTCTTTAGGTGATGTCAATTGCTCTGCATTATCTGCCACGTTAAAAGATAATGTGCAATAACTGCTTCTGCATTAACTGTAAGGTGCAATCTCCATCTTTGCTATGCCCCCAAATGCTAAATTTTCACATTAGCCATTTAATGCGGAAATTCCCTCACCAAAATTTAATGTAGGCCTATGATGTCAATGCACAGTAATTCCCGTATGAAACAGGTAACACAGCTTAGAAAATAGGGCTCTATGTTGTAAGAAACATTCAAGTTTAAAACTCATTTGATTAGTCAGAAACAAATCCATTCTGTTAGGTCTACATGCCTGTCATCAATCCTTAAGCCACAGTCCAGCTAAAAAGTAAGTCTGGAAATAAAAGAAAGATTGCAAATGCACTGATGCCAGCCCTTGGGAGTTGTTTTAGAAACCTTTTCCATGTGGAAATACCAGCATTTACACACGTACATGAAATACACATAGAAATGGCAATTTTAGAAAAGTGCAATTTACATGTGGAGATTCATAGCACGAAGCGGGGGTATGGTTTGGGAATAGCTTGGGTGAGCCAAAAATGTACATGGGTAGTCCGCATTTTGTAATGGGAATCTAGGTAGATGTCCAAAAATTTCCATCTGGGGGTTTACACCTGCTCTAAGGCAGACACAGATTTTTAAAAAGTACCTTTTCAGCCAGGGTTTTACAAATTGAGAAAAGAAATTGCAGCCCCGGTACTTAAATCAGCAGCATTTTTATGTATAGGTTTACAAAATGGCCCAACGACATGTGGAAAGTGCCAGGTTGGTGCTGCTTGGTGTTTCTAAACGATTTCTCCAGTCGTGTGTTGCTGTAAATCCATGTACACTCTAGTATGTCTTTATATGTACTTTACAAAAGACTCTGCATTTAGAAGGACTTCTGTAAAATATCAGTGGAATTAACATGTCTCTATTCCCATCCACAATTGACTTTTGTGTGTGATATTTTGTATTGTTATGGTTTTTAACTTGTTGCATTCATTGCAGTTGCAAGGATGTTTGAGCGAGTATTGCCCTGTGCAGACGTTGCATTCAGCATCGCAGGGCCTTTTGGAGATTCCTTCTCTTTGGTCAGGGCGTACAGTTTCCGTGAGGGGTAGGGTTTTCCCAGTTTCGGCTCCTGTTTTGTGGAATGGTGTTTCTGTTTCCCTGGGGTCTATTAAGGATTATTTAGTGTTTTGTGAACAGGTGAAAGCTTATTTTTGCCAGATGGCATTTGTTTAATCTTGTTTTTATTGTCTTGCTTTGTTTGTTTTATTGTACCCGCTTAGAGATTTTGGATAGGCAGCAAATGCTTAAATAAATAAAATTAAATAAATATTTTCCTGAATACATACAATCATTTAGGATTTTAAAAATTATAGGACGCACTCCAGGTGAGTTATGTTCCTCTCAAAATAACTTTCTTAAGCTTATCTAATGTGTTATGGAAAATGAATGGCCTTAGTAGGCAGCAGTCAATTTTCAAAAGCCTCATAGCTAAAGGATTCCTTAGAAATAATGTCATGAATGCTCAGCACTAGGCACACTCAAAGTGCTGCGTCACAGTACAAACTTCCAGACGTCACTACCAGGCCAGAGATTCACTGTGAAAGAAATACAAAAAAATGTTTGCTCTATTCAGTAATCTCTACTACATTATACTTTACAATGGATAATGTTGTAACATTTCTTTAAGGCAAATTGTTAGGACTGTCTTTTTTATGAATGTTTAGTCTTGTTTATTGAGGCTATAACCCCCTGAAGAAGGCGTTTGCCGAAACGCATCGGGGTGGTTCCACAACAAAGGATTTATTTCCCCTACTGCCATAGACTCTTCACTCCTTTGTGTACTCCAATATAGCAGTGCCAGTTACAGAATGAAGATCGATATATTCATCAAAAGTTAGAAACTCCACTCCACAATTCAACAAAAGGGTTCAGAAATACTCTTAGGGGTATGTTTACTAAACCACAGTAAAGCTGCCAGCGTTAAGGTACCTGAAGCCATATAAGGCAATGGGCAGGTAGGGGGCGTTCCGGCATTAAGGGAGCAATGGGCACTTTAACGTGCGTTAAAGGGCACCTTGGCCGTTTGGCATAAACAAGAGAACAAAAGGGGAATTGAACCCATGACCCTTGCCTGGGGAGTTACTGTACTAACCAGTAGGCTACACCTCCATAGTGCTCTGGACAGCAATGGCTGGATATAGAAAGACTGCAGGTCACCGCACAAAATGTCTGCTGTGTGTGCCAGGATAGGGTAACCCCACCAGTACCCATGATGCAATGCACATGCAGAATAGCATTCAACAGCTGAACACTGAATGGAGAATGCACCCCTCCAGCACCTCAGCTCGGTAAGAACTAACAGTGTGTGATATGGCACAGAGCTGCTACAGACCATGCACTGTGCAAGTTCTGTGGTCACCCTGAGGGTGAGGATGGGTGCCCAGCATCAGGTCCGCAGTACCTGGGGTGCTAGAGGTGGGCTCTGCTGCAGATCTCCATCATTACCAGTGTGTGGCAGGTTCTCCCTGCAGTGGAACCTAAAGTCACCCTGTGTCTATCTGTATGCCCCAGTCACATCTAGCCCTGGTGGGCTGCGACTCACCCAGAATATTGCAAACCCAGTGTTACAATGCAGATGCCATGGCCACCTATTACCAGGGTAGAGGGGTGTCTAGACTTGCAGGAAGGTCTTATAACAATGCCTATATACTGCCCTCTCCGGGTCAAAGCGGTGTACAGTATATGCCCCTTGTCCCCAAAGGACCCGCACTCTATTTTTTGTAACTGAGGCAGTGTTGGGAAATGTGACATGCCCATGGCCATGTGGAGTGACTGTGGGACCAGAAACTCCAGTCCCTCTGGTCTGAGGTTGCTATCCTCCTGGGGGGAGGGTCTGAACCCACAGCACAATGTATGCCCCCCTTTAGGCCACATCTGTACCTGTTACTAGGGCACTGGCAGACCAGCAGTAATGCTGGGAGTAAGCCTGGAAGACCTCAGCTGCTAACCACCAAGGTCTAACATTCACCTGCAGAAGGCACAGTCAGACTGCACCTGCTGCTCCCCACCAGGTATTCAAGCCATGCACATACTATCTGCAGACAGTCCGCTAGCCAGTCCACCCTGTATGTTCGCAGGAGACGTATGTACACCCAGCTGTTGGTTCAGTGATTGGGCCCCCAGAACAGGGAGCACACAAATATCACTACAGACAGATACTATATAGCACTATGTGGGCACATAGCCGTGCCATGGTCACTGCTCGGTCAGAGTGAAAGTGTCCTCCCCTCATGACATGCTGTAACCACCATGCAGGTGGCTGTCGGGCACTACGACGTCCCAGCCATTGTCCTACCCCTGATGCAGATGCTGCCTGCCCAATCCGCCCTGTCCGGCCCATACCCACAATACCTTGCTCCTCAGTATGCACATTTGCAGACTAACACTGGAAATAGTGTGGGCATTGTAAGGCCCAGTGAGTAGGAAGGCACAAAACAATGGATAAACACACACACAAACACTCATATTGCAGCACTGTGCAAAGATAGGGATGGTTGGCAACCCTGCCCGCCACAGTGGTCCCAATCGCAGTGCAGGCATTGCTAAGGTGTGATAATTGTTCAGGAGCTAGTAGTAGTGCTCTGGTGATAACTGCTGCTTCGTGCACTGGAGCCAACAGCCTGACTCTCCATGCAGCTTTGGATAGTGGAGTTTGTGGGTGTGGGTGTTTGTATCCCTGTTAGCTGATGCTTTGGGGATTGCACATGTTGGTGTTGTATCTGCAATGTAGAGTAAAATGTAGAGACATGTTCTGCAAGATCCACAGCTGGGACCTGAAACTGTGACTCTTTGCTCTAAGGCACATTGGCTGTGTGTAGTGCACCACACTGTTGCCCCATAGGCACAGTAGTCCCTGGACCTACCTTGCTGTCCATCAGACAGACCTTGTCTGGTGCACTGCACACCACGCACTGAAAGAGGGCATGGCCTTGGTCCGCTGCAGGCGGGTGCCACTGCCTCCTCCGCCACCAACACCCCCCCCCCATCATGTTGACATGCCCATATGCTGTCAGTGCTGGTAGTGCGCAGTCCCAGGCCATACAATGTGCAGGTAGGCAGGTGCCTAGGGTGCAGGGTCTGGGGTGGGAAGGCATACATGGACATCCACACATTCTCCCCTCACAGCCTGCCAATGTTATGTCCCTTCCACCTGGAGGAGAGATGGCTGGGGAGTGTCAGGTTGGTGCTCTAGCAACTATTGGCTAGGTAGATTGTGTTATGCCAACAGACTGTGGACAGGCAAGGGCATGCAATGCAGATACTGTGTACCCAGTTTGGACTACTGGGTGTATATATGTTTCTGACAACGCATGGCCACACCCTGCACTGCCTTATCACCCTGCACTGCCTTACTACTTGCTGTAGTAAAGGGTGTTTGTTTAGCTGGGTTTACGAACAGTTTGGGATGCATCCTGGGGAAGGTCTGTAGACCCTTGTTAGAGTGGTCCCCAGATGTGCACTGCTTGCCCCATTACAGGCCTTATGGTACCTGTGTGACCTTTGGGGTACCTGCTGGGTACATGTCCCCTGGATGGGACACTGTGGAACAAAGACTACTGGGCATGTTTGACCATGGTCAGACGCTGTCTTGCTGTTTTCCAGTTTCTGTCTTCCTATATGCCACCTAGGCGATGGCCTAGTCTGCCCTGTGGCCCAGATGCCCCAACTGCATGTCCTGCCTGCAGCCCCCTTGCCCCATCATCATAGTGCCCTTTTATACTTGGGCACTATGCTGTTGCTTCAATTGGAACACTCACTTTTCTTGGACTCCCTGTCTGTGCTGTAAATTGCTGACACTGAAATTGTCTCTCTCTCCTGCAAAAGTGCATTTACAGACAGGTTTTCACTGGCGGTAAAGTCCTGGCGTTATTGTTCCAGTGTTAGTGTAGCAGGGGCTTCTCCCTGCCCACTCCCTGCCCATTGACCCCCCTACTCTCTGCCTTCTCCCCACCCTCTGGGACATTTACCGCTGCCGGTAACGTTACCGCATGTTAATGTTACATTAGGTAACGTTACCGTGCGGTAACGTTACCTATGCTACATTACTGCAGTTTAGTAAACATATTCCTTAATATATTAAGGAAGTTTTATGTGATCCACTGGGCAATAACTGCTATTCTCTGGTTGTCCCTCTGACCCGTTAATCACATTATTATCCCCCTGAGGAAGCTATTGCAAAACACTAGGGTTTGTGTCTGAAGTGGCGTTGGGGAATTTGTATACCAGATAAGTGTGACAAATGGTTATCTGTGATCAATGGATAGGAGTCAGCTAAGTGTGAAGTTTAAAGCAGTCTTTGAGTAATGCTCTGTGGATGTGAAGGCATTCACAAGAAAGGAGTTTTTCAGGATCCTCGATATTTGGAGCATACGGCCCTGGCTAAAGATATTATATGCCTTGACGATTGGCTCTTCGGTGCTGAGATCCTTTTATCCTTTAAAAATATATATATTAAAATCTCCTTAATATATTAAGAGTATTTCTGAACCCTTTTGAAAAGTTGTGGTGTTTCTAACTTTTGATGAATTAATTAAAGGGGCAATAGGCTTTAGTAACTAACGAATGGTGGGGGGAATGAAGGGCAGATGGGAGTATAAAGGGGAGAGGTTGAAGGGAAGAGTCTGGGAAGGGAAACAACATGTGGGGGGCTGGGGAGGAAGGGAACAATGCGAGGGGTTAGAGAATGAAGAAAGGAATGTATGGGAAGTAAAGGGCACAATGTGTATGTGCAAAAGGCACACCCCTCTCCTAGCACACACACGCAGGCACCCCACCTCCACACACACACACACCTTAATGCGTCAGTGGAGAGGGAAAAGGAAGAAGAGTGGGGCCACTGCCTTTATTGGCATTATGCAGTGGTTCATGAAGAGCTTGATTTATTAAGCTTTTTCCCATAGAAAATGAGAAATCAGACCCTAAAATCTTAAAAAAATAACTGTGATACACCTTTTTGAGGGATGGAGGCATGCACTGTGACCTAGGAGCAGCTGGCTCCTAGATTCCAAGAAAATTTGTCATTAAGCAGAAAAACAACCCACTGCCACTGCTTAGAACAGGCATACCAGATTCCCAAGATGAATCCATGTGCCGTATTTCACCCTCTTGGAGGACAGATGTGGATTAGCTTCTCATATAGAAGAATCAATCCAGCTATATCTCTTTCCTTCATATACTAGAATGAGTCTGTGGGATATGGCCACTGGCAAGGATTAAAGACGGGCATTTGGTGGAGCAACCAAGGGGTCCATTTCAGAGTCTTGTTGAAATGATGCTGCTCTGGGTCATGAATTTTGCCTTTTAGTGGATACCTGAGCTTTCTCCAGTGGTCATGCAGCACTTCCTATGGCACTCAGGATTTCAAAGGTTCCTCAATCACCACATCAAAAGAACCAATTTTTTTGAACCGGTGAAGGGGAAAGACCTTAGCTTATCACCAAATTAATCTCAACTACAGAAGAGCTAAGAAACCCATGCTATAGCTGAGCAAAACATGGCACAAGCAGCACAGAAGTAGCTTCTACATATCAGCATTATGCCACTTATTTAAATGGTTCATTTCTCCAAATCAAGATTTAATTTAAAAAAGATTTGAACATTTTTTGAAGAATTTCTAAATGTGGGCAAAGGGGATATGTACAAGAAAACAAAGTGTCTTTGTTTAAACTCCACAGGCCAGCTGCTTCTCCCTAAGCTTTCTTGTCAGTATCTGAGATGCAGAAAACGTAGCCACTCCCATGTGGAAGACTATCTGCCAGAGGTTCCTCAGTCCATGTAAGTAAATGTTGCATAAGCAAATGAAGATCCACAGTCCAAAGGTCTTCAGCTTCCTTACTGAGGTGTAGAACAGGTACAAATAACACTGGAACAAACAAAAACTTCATTAGCATCATCAGTCCAAACCCAACATTGCACATATAGGCTGTGCCTTGGAGTAGACACAAACTAAAAGTTGGTAAAGAGGGCCTAACAGCAGGAGAAATCTCAAACTGAACCAGCCTGATTAAAATATAGCTGTCTATCTAAATGAAGCCATTACCAAAGCAAAACAGCAAATATTTATCAAAAATAAAAGTATGCATCTACTCCCATCAAATTAGCAGAGGAAGTGAGCCAGAGATGCTTCTACTCAGCTGTTGCCTCTTCTCCAAGTCCACATCCTGCTTTATGCACCCTGAATTCATTTAGTTAATCTTTAACCGGTACCACATCACCTGCTATACATATGGGGAACTATTCACCCCCACTAACTTCCCCGCCAGTTGTGCGGGGAAGTTAGTCGGGGGCGGGGAAGAGGCGGCCTGTGGGCGGTCGCCTGTCGGCCTTGTACATCCATGGTTGGGGAAGTTATTCCACCACTGGGGTGGAATAACTTCCCTGGATGTTTCTTTGTGGCAGACTCGGGGCACGGAAGGGGCGGGGGGGGGGGGGAGACAAAGTTAATATACCCCTCTGCCCAAACCTGGCCTTAGGAGGCTGGATCAGGGGTTGGGCTGTGGGGAATTAACTTTTTTGGCAGCAGCCAGCATTGCTGCTTTTAAATGGAGCCGCGGTGCCATGGCAACAGGACACCATGGTGCCACAGCTCCATTTAAAAGCCCTGGCTGAGTTAGTCAGGCTATGGCTGTACATGCAGGCTGGGACTGAATCGCAGTCCCGGCCAGCACGTACAGGCCTGTTCGTGATTCTGATCTCCTCAGCTGTGATGTACTAAGGAGATGGATGTCAGGATCATAATCAGGCCCATGGTGTGAACCCCATCCTCAGACTGCAGTTTCCCCTCATAACCATCCCATCACTCTTGTCATTATGCCTCAGGTCACCACACGGAGGCTTTGGAAGCGGATCCAGAGGAGGGAGAATGAAAACTGAGCCTTACCTAGAGTGTCTCTGAAACAAATTGGCAAGTGCCAAATTTGACAAATAAATGAAAGAGGCTGTCGGTCGCCATCTCTCACAGTTTACTAAATTACTAAATATTAACTGCATTGTTGAAGGACTCTTACTGCGGCAAAGGAGGCTGTTCCACTGATGGGAACATTGCATTCTAAGAGAAGGAGGCACTGCTACTTGAAGCTAAAGCAAGTTGTGTTACCAAAGCATAGAAGACAGCCACCATTGACTTTCTAAATAAGCGAGTACTCTGACTGATGACATTCCTCTGCCCTGGTTCAGACGTTGAAAAGCAAAGTATAATGTAACTTGTCATGTGAAAGTTTGTAAGGTGTAAGAGACGAAAAGTCTAATTACTTTCATAATTAAAACAGGAATTTGAAGGACAAACCAATGGCCCAACAGCACAGTATCGAAGGCCTGGATTCAATTCCTGAGCACAGCTCCTGGTGGGCCAGCAGGGACTGAAGACACTGACAGGGCAGTGATCACAGCTAAGAATTTTAGCTATCATTGGCTACACACAGGGCATACTATATCGGTTTTCCAAGAGAGCTGCAGTCTGTGACCCTGGGCTATGAATAGTCATGGCAATGGTTGAGGACTACAGGGAAGGTAAAGAGTCTTATAAACAAGAATGGGAGAGGAATAATCTAGGTACAGTATATGTGATGCCTCATGGCATCAAAGTTTACATTCCCACTGATCCAGAAACTTGAAAAGAGAAAAAGCTAGCAAAATACCCCTCCTCCCAAGCAAAAGGACTTCAAATAATAGATGTTCTGAGGATAAATTATGAAAGATTGCTTTCTCCAGGAACAGGCAGGAAGTCAGTCCTCACTTATGGGTGACATCGGCACCGACGGAGCCCACGCGGAGCAATTCCTCAGCTTTCAAAGAAAGCCTTTGGGATTGCTGCCATGCATGCGTGGTCCTCTTCTCGCGCAAGGGTGCCATCTTGCTCAGTCTCCCTTTTTCTGCAGAGCCCTTCGGATGCACATCTCCATCCCTGGAAAAAGTTCTTTGTTTCTGGCCTTTTGGCCTTTTTTCTAGTTGCACCGGTCCTCTCCTGTCATCCCTGATGCCCCCGCTTCGGCTGTGGGCCAGGGGATCCCTTTTTTCCCTTCTTCCTTTTTTTTTTCTTACTTCAGGCCCTTTTCATGCCCTAACCGATGGCCACCTCGAGGGCATTTGACCTTGCAGGAGCTCCTTTTGCCCCCATAGCCACCGGCTTCAAAAAAGGTGACAGATGCTCCAAAAACATGTCACTCACAGACACCCATGACTGTTGTCTGTGAAGCCTAAGAGCCAACCACAACCCAGAGCTCTGCTTGCTTTGCAAGAAAATGTCCGCTAAGGACTTACAAAGCCGTAAACAGAGGTCAGATGACATTTTCATTAAGTTGTCCCCGGTGGCGCCCCGCTCCAACCATTCACTACTTGCGGGGTCCCCCACAGTGACTCCTCGTCCCAGGCGTCACTCTGACCAGGGTTCGCCTGAGATGGATCGGCGAAAAAAGAAGACCTCGAAGATGCTGTCGGGGGCACCGAATAAGCGTGAGTGGTCTCGTGCTCGTTCCCTTAGTCCTCCCCAGCGTTCCCAAGAGTCGGACAAGTAGCAACCTCGAAAGGTACCTCATACAGATACAGAGGCCTCCGGCGATGGTGCCTGGCCTCCTGAGGGTCGTCCCGGTGAGGACCCCCTCTCCTCCTTCACGCCAGACCCAGTAACCCCGGCATCGGCGTCCTAGGGACCCACTCCTGAGTGGGAGTCCCATATGCTGGCACCAGAGTACAGCGTTTCTGCCTTCCTAGCTGCCCAGCAGGTGCTCTTGCCCAGCATGGCTGGCTCGCACCTCGAGACCAAGGGTCCCTCGACTGTGGTCCCGAAAACTGCCTTGGAAACCCCCGAGAGCCAATGGCCTCATGAGGGTCCTTGGGACTGGCCTCGTGAGGGTCCTTGGGACCGGTCTCGCTCGCCATACCGCTCCTTAGAGGTGAGGTCTTCCAGATGGGCCTCGGCCACCGGACGTGGGGATCATGCCGATTCCAAGTCCTTCTCGGACCTATCGGACTGGGAATCAGATGGGGACACGTACCCTGAAATCCACGCCCATCGGGACCTTCATTCTGACCTGTCCCCACCCGCCTCGCGAAGGCGGTCACCCCGAAGATACCTCCCTCCTTGGTAGTCGTGCGGGATATGGCTCGGGCCCTCAATCTGCCCACGCAGACCAAGGAAGAGCCAAGGGCAGAGGAACTCAACATTTTGCAAGACTGAGTCTCCCCCAAGGGAGTCTCTCATAGTCCCTGTGCCGTCCATCCTGACCCGGCTGCTCCTCTGCATGTGGGAAGCATCCACCTCGGTCCCTAAAAGACTCAATGCCATGTACAGAGTCTAGCGTAATCCTGGGTTTTGGAAGGCCCAGCTTCCTCATACCTCCATGGTAGTGGAATCTGCGATGTGGAAACAGAAAAGCACGAAATTGCATTCTTCGGTTCCGCCCGGCAGGGAATCCCATGCCCTCGACGCCCTTGGGCATAAGACTTACCAGGGTTCCATGCTAGCATGCCGCATCCAGGCATACTAACTATATATGGGTACGTTCCTTCGCGACCTCGCTAAAGAGTTCGGCGGTTTCTCTGTGGCCCCTGGTGGGGCATGTGATTTGGTGTATAGAGCGCTACTCAGGCAGGATTGTCCTGGTGGCACCAGATTGGCCAAGAAGAGCATGGTTTCGAGACCTGATGTGGCTCCTGCAGGTGCCTCCTCTTCAGTTGCCCTGTCTTGGGGCCTATTGCAGCAGGGAGGACCTGGTTCCCTTCTTGCTTACGGCTTGGCTCTTGAAAGGAGATTGCTAGCATATAAAGGCTATTCTCTGGAGGTGGTCTTCACTCTTTTCAGAGCCTGCAAGAGGTCTACCAAGCGGTGCTCGGCAATTGGCTCTTGAGGCGGCCAAGGTGCCAACTCTATTGGCTTTTTTACAGGATGTCGTGAAGAAGGGTCTTTTCCTTAGCTCCCTGAAAGTTCAGGTTGCAGCTTTGGCCTGTTCCTGAGGTCCAGTAGCTGGTAAGTCTCTAGCCTTGCACCTGGATGTCTCGTACTTTCTCCAGGGGGTTCAGCGCTGCATCTTCCCCTGCAGTCTGTGGTCCCTTCCTGGGATCTGTGTCTGGTGCAGTTCCCTTTGAGCCCTTGAAGCTTGCTACTTTGAAGGATTTGACGCTCAAGGTGGAGTCTTAGTTGCAATTTGTTCTGCAAGACGGATTTCCAAGCTGCAGGCTCTTTCTTGCTGAGATCCTTATCTGTCTTTTCAGAGGAGGTTATGTCCCTTCAGCTGTGCCTTCCTTCTTGCCTAAGGTGATTTCTTCCTTTCATGTGAACCAGGTGGTCTTCCTGCTAAGCAGGTGGTCTTCTCTAAGGAGCAGTGTTGGGAGAAGGATAAGGATCTTGTGGCTGTCCAGAGGGTGCTTTTCTGGTGCTTGGAGGTTACAAATTCTTTTCGTAAGTCTGACCATCTTTTTGTGCTGCTTTCTGGCCTGTTCAAGGATGATGTGATGGCTAAGTAGACTTGGAGGCCATTGCCTCGGTATACCTGTTGCGGAACTAGCCGGTTTTGGATGGTTTAAGTGCTCATTCTACCCGAGCATAAGCATGGCGGAGCTGAGTTCGGTAACCCCTGCAGACATGTCGGGTGGCAACATGGGCATCACTTTCCACATTTGTCAAACATTACCGTTTGGATGTCCACGCACGGGCAGACAAGGCCTTTGGCTCAATGGTTTTGCGAGCTGCTGTGTCTTCTTTCCACCCATTGGAGTCGCAGCTTTATTATATCCCACTTGTTTGGACTCATCTAGCAGGATGATATGGAAAGTAACATTTTACTTACCAGTTAATGTTCTTTCCTTGAGTCCTGCTAGACCAGTCCAGAGCCTGCCCCTGAAAATGTATTTGCTCTTTTCTTCTGCTGCGGTACCCTTCGGTCCGCTATGATTTTTTTTACTTAGTTCTGTAGGTTCATCTTCTACTGACATGTTCTAAGGTTAGAAACAAATATTGAATGTCAGTAGAAATTGCAGGAGAGCAGCCTGTGACTCTAAAACTTTCAGTCTTATTTTTAAAAAAACAAAACAACATCATCCAGAAGGTTAGAAGAAACTGTAAGGTGTTATTGAATAGTAGCAGTAAATAAGTCAGGCATAACAAGATTTCATTTGAAGATTACTGTAGTCTCCTATTACCAAGTCTGGTTATGTCCCTTTAACATTATCTCACTAAAAGTAACCAATTGTTTAATTTAAAAAGGATCTGTCAGTCAGGATACAGCCCATCTCTCCTGACAGATGAGATGTAAAAGCGTAGTTACTCACCTGTAACAGGTATTCTCCAGGGATAGCAGGAATCAGTCCTCACTTATGGGTGACGTCGGCACCGACGGAGCCCACGCGGAGCAGTTCCCCAGTTTTCAAAGAAAGCCTTTGGGATTGCTGCCACGCATGCGTGGTTCTCTTCCCGCCCAAGAGTGCCATCTTGCTCAGTCAGGTCCCAAAGCTAGAGCCCTACTAAATGGATGGCAAGGGAAGGATAAGAATAGCAATTCTTAAGGGGAGGTGGGAGGGTAGTGAAGACTGATTCTTGCTGTCCCTGGAGAACACCTGTTACAGGTGAGCAACTATGCTTTCTCCAGGAACAAGTAGGAAGTCAGTCCTCACTTATGGGACTCCCCAGCTACAGGCTACCGAAACCCATAAGCAAAGCACCTTCGTGAAGCTGTGAGCAGATGCCGATGATCCGAAGGGAGCCCGAGTCCTCGGGAGGCCAAGCTACCGGTAGCTGCAGAAAAAGGGTCGGAGAACAGGAGTTGCTTATACTCCGAACAGATTACGGAGTACAGCCTGGCCGAAGGCGCTGTCCCGGCGGGACTCCCTCTCCAGGCAGTAGTGTATAGCAAAGGTATTTGCTGAAGACCAGGTCGCAGCCCAGCAGATGTCTGTCAAAGGCACTTAGTGCAGTGAGGCCATCGCCACCGCCTTAGCACGTACGCCGTGCGTGGTGACTCTTCGATCCAGCAGGGCTCCAGCCTTTGCCTGGGCAAAAGTGATGCAGTCCACCACCTAAATGGAGAGGGTGCGCTTGGTGACAGCAAGCCCTAAACAGTTGGGATCATAGGCGATGAAGAGCCGGTTGGACTTGCGATGACCCTGGGTGTGTTGCAGGTAGAAGGCGAGATCCCTCTTGCAGTCAAGGGTATGCAGGATCGTCGATGTCCAGTTGGCATGAGGTCTCAGGAAGAAAGTCGGTAGGACTATCTCTTGGTTGAGATGAAAATCCGGAGACAACCTTCAGTAGAAACTTGGGGTGAGTGCGAAGGACCACACTGTTCCCGTAAAACCTGGTGTAGGGGGCCATGGCCATGGCCATGAGGGCTTGAAGTTCGCTGACTCGCCGAGCCAAGGTCCTCACCACCAGAAAGACTACCTTCCAGGAGAGGTGCCGAAGCAAGCACGTCGCCATCGGCTCAAAGGGCGGCTGTGTCAGCTGCATGAGCACGATGTTCAGATCCCACTCCATCGGCGGAGGCCAGATGTGGGGGCTTGGAAAGTAAGAGGCCCCACATGAAGCAGGAGACCAGTGGCTGGCCCAAGAGGGGTTTTCCCTTGACGGGGAAGTGAGTGGTTGAAATGGCACTCAGGTGAACCCTGATCGAATTGGATTTCAGCCCCACTTGCGAGAGGTGGAGGAGGTACTGGAGAACCCACCAGGTGGAACAGGAGAATGGATCGCTCTGGAGCCTGGAGCACCAGACCGAGAAGTGCCACCACTTGGGGGCATAGGCCCATCTCGTCGAGTCTTTCCTCGATGCGAGCAGGATTTCCTTGTTCTCCTCTGGGAGGTGCAGTGAGGCTAAAGAGACCTATTCAGCCGCCAGGCTGCTAGGGTTAGCAAGTCCAGGTTCGAGTGAATCACCCGTCCCTCCTCCTGTATCAGCAGACCCAGAGCATTGCCCAGAGGGACCAGGGGTTCCGACAGGAGCCGGAGTAGAAGCAGGAACCAAGGCTGTTGAGGCCACGAGGGAGCCACGAGAATCACCGATGCTCAGTCCCGCTGAATCTTGTGGAGGGTCTTGCTATGAGGGGAGTGGGGAGAAACACATACAGAAGCCCGGAGGTCCAGCTCAGGAGGAACGTGTCCGGGGCTTCCCTGCTTGGGTGCGGTATCAGCCAGCAAAAGTGGGGAAGCTGTGCATTCACCGGGCTGGCGAACAGGTCTATAGACGGAGTCCCCCAGGGTCGAAACAGGTGAAGAACCACCTCTGGAATCAAGCGCCACTTGTGCAGGCGGAGAAGTCTGCAGAGCCTGTCTGTGAGGACATTGTCTTCGCCCGGGAGGTAGACAGCCCCAGCACACTGTGAAGGAGCAGAGGAGGACTGCCTCCCGACAGAAGAGGCGGGAGCCCGTGCCCCCTTCCTTGTTTATGTAGAACATCGCGACCTTGTTGTTGGTCTGCATGAGCACTGACCTGCCTCGCAAGTGGTGCTCGAAGACCTTCAAGGCCAACTGGACTGCTTGAAGTTCAAACAGGTTGATCTGCTGCTGGGATTCCTCGGGTGACCACCACTCCTGGGTACAGAGGTTGCCGCAGTGGGCTCCCTAACCTGACAGCGAGGCATCCGTCGTCAAGATGAGCTTGTGTTGCTGAGCCGGGAAGGGCATGCCCTGAAGTAAGCTTCGGAGGTTCTGCCACCAATCCAGGGAACTGGATAGGCTGCACGAAACAGAGATGTGATCGTGCTGCCAGCCCAAGGCTTGGGACCATTGCACTCTGAGGCACCATTGAGCCGCCCGCATATGCATGTGAGCATGGGGAACGATGTGTACGGTCGAGGCCATGTGCCCCAGAAGGCGCAGCATGGCTCATGCCGAAATCCTGGATCTGTTTTGGATCTCGGCAGCCAGAGCACGAAGGCAGTCCGTATGTGCTCAAGAGAGGAAGGTGGTCGCCTGTTCCATATCGAGCAGTGCACCGATGAACTCCAGTGCCTGCACCAGTTCGAGGTGGGACTTGGAGTAGTTGATCAGGAAACCAAGATGCTCGAGGAGGAGGACTGTGCATGACACCAAAGAGGTGTTCCTCCTCGGCCGATGCGCCCATGATGAGTCAATCATCTAGGTAGGGATAGATGGATATGCTCTGCCGTCAGAGGTAGGCTACAGCTGCCGACATGCATTTGGTGAAGACTCATGGGGCAGATACGAGCCCGAAGGGGAGCACTCTGTACTGATAGTGATTCCCCTGCACCCTGAAACGCAGGTACTTCCTGTGCTTGGGATGAACAGGAATGTGGGCATAAGCTTCTCTGAGATCCAAGGAGCATAGCCAATCGCCCTGCCGGAGGAAGGGCAGTAGGACGCCAAGCGATAGCATTCTGAACTTCTTCCTTACCAGAAATTTGTTTAGGTTCCTGAGATCGAGGATGGGACTCAGGACCCCTGTCCTCTTCGGAATGAGGAAGTTACAGGAGTAGAACCCCGACCTCAGAGATGCGGCGGGATCCTTTTGACTGCCCATTGATCGAGGAGGTTTTTCAATTCCTGCTATAAGCAAGTCTGGTGTGAGGAAACCAAGTAGGCTCCGCTGGGGAGAAGGGAGGGGGGAGTCTGTCCAGATGGAGACGATAACCGTCCCGGACAACCTGGAGGATCCAGGTGAATGATGTGATGGCCTCCCACTCAAGGGCGAAAAGGGACAGATGTCCTCCTACCGGCGGGAGCGCTGCCAGAAGATGAGAGGTTATGCATTTGGTGTCAAAACCCCAGAGCTGGCTGGGGTGGCGCCAGTGGTTTGGTTTTGGGCCCCTTAGGTTTCCAGTGGCTCTGAGCTCCGCCTTTGCCTTGGCTTCTGGGCACCGGCATTGGGGAGGGCAGATAGGGTGGGTATCCCCGTTAAGGAAGCCCCTTCCTCTGAAAGGAGGGCTTCTTACTGTGCTGTTTCTTCTGGGGAAGGGAAGAGGTTTTCCAAGAGAGACGGGTGTGGGTTACGAATTCCGTCTCGATCTCGGCTGCCTTGTTCTCCATGGGTTTGCTGAACAGTTGTTCGCCGAGGCAGGGAACATCCAAGAGTTTCTCCTGGACCCACTGTTCCAGGTCTGAGGACTGGAGCCATGCTTGATGCCGGGCTCCGATGCCAACTGTTGCCACACGGGCAGAAGACTCGAACCCGTCATATGCGGCACAAGAAAGATATTTCAAGCAGTCCGCGACCGATCTCAGGGTCCTGCAGGGGCTGACTTGGCCAAAGCTGGGCCAGGGCATAAACACCCTCAGACCCAGTCTCCGTGTGCCAACTGAAGAAGCGGCAAGCACTGGAGTGGGTCACTATCAGATCCAGAGAGTGCCAGCTGAGGAAGATCACTTCCACACTGTCCACCACAGCAATGTGCTGAGCCAACAAGGTTAGGAGGTTCTTCTCTACCCAGGCAAACAGGAGGGCCATCTCCAGAGCCACCCCAGCACTTTTCATGCCGCATTGTCATGGTGTTGTCTGAAACCACTTGAAACGTCCGTCCCTCAACCAGGGGCTGGAAATTCAGAAAAGCCAACCTGATGGCCTTTGCCTCAAGGAAGTTGATGGACGACATTGCTTCCCTGTGGTTCCAATGTCCCTGGGCCATATGGTCTTGGCAATGGCATCCATCATCAGCAGGATCCAGGAGAAATTGTCCAGCAGCATACCCTTTGTCGATGACATGGCTGCTGACACCACCCACCAAAGACTGGACTTCACCATTAATGGGAGCAAGTGTCTGCGCTTGAACTCCTGAGAACTCAGGGACCACCAGGTCAGCAAGGACCACTGGCACAGTCGCATGTGAGCATGCACCAACGGCACCATCTCTATGGTTGCCACCATCAATCAGAGGAACTGAAGATAATCTCAGACTCTGTGAGCCTGTTGTGCACAGAACAGTGCCAGGCAATCCAACAATCTCTTGACTTTTTCCTCTGGCAGGAACACTGCCCAGTCGAGCATCGAAATGTGCTTCCAGAAACTCCAAGAACTGGGAAGGCAACAGCTGACTCTTTCCCTGATTGATCACCCAACTGAGGCTTTCCAAAAAGGACACCACTCAGGACACCACCCCAGCTTCTGAAAAAGAATGGGCACAGATGAGCCAGTCTCCAAATATGGATGGACACAGATCCCTTGGTGCTGCAGTCGCCACCACCATGACTTTTAAAGAACGTACTCGGGGCAGTGGATAGCTCGAAAAGGAGGGCAGTGAACTGACAAAGCCAAGCACGGCAAAATGCAGATACTTTTGCTGATCCGTCGGATTAGGATATAAAAATATGCCTCGGCCAGATCCAGAGAAGCAAAGAACTCCCCTCGGCACACTGCTTGAATCATGGAGCATAAGGTTTCCATTCGGAAGTGCTTATTGACTTCCTTGAGGTCCTGAATGGGCCAGAAGGAACCGTTCTTTTCAGGCACCCTGAAATAGATGGAGTAACTATCCTTGCCCACTTATTCGGGGGATAGGCACCACCACCTTTAGACGCAGTAACTTGTCCAAGGTGGCCAGCATAGCGGCACTTTTGATCACATACCCACAAAGGAAAGATGATGAAGGCATCCAGATTCGGCTCTTTGCATTCCAGAACACAGCCAAACAGAATGGTGTCTAACACCCAACGATCCTTGGTAACCCAGGCCCATTCCTAAAGAAAAAGGCAAAGCCTGTCTCCAACCGGGGGAACCAGGGAAAGGGCCCCCAAACGTCTAATGTGCAACCCGGGAGGGTCCTCCTCTGGAAGGGACCAAGTCCCTGGACCTACGTGCTCATAAAAGGACTGAGAAAAAGCCCAAAGTTTGGAAGCAGAGGGGAAAAAAGGTTTTCCAGGTCCACAAGAGTCCTGTGACCCCCGGGGATCCAGCCAGCAAGCCCACAGTGGATGGGAAAAGGCTGACAAGAAAGGGGCACCAGCCTGATTCACAGGCCCCCTGGAACTGTCTTCCGGAAGGTGGTAAGACTCAGTCTTGCCAAGGTCCTTCACCAGCTTTTCCAAAGTGGCTCCAAAAGAAGCTGCTCCTTAAACGTCAGGTGGGATAGCCAGACTTTGGAAGATGAGTCCGCTGCCCAGTGCTATACCCATGACACTGTCATCAAAGCACCATTCCTGGCTGCCAAACATACCAGGTCATACATAGCATTAGAAAGGAAGGCCAAGGCAGACTCCAAAAAAGAGGGGTAGTATCAGCCAGCGGAAGAGACTGAATCTACTGGAGCAGGGCTCGAGATGTCAGGCTGGCACATACCACCAGCTGCAGAATAGCAGCTGTCAAGGCAAACTAGCTCTTCAACAACAAATCCATCTTACAGTCCAGAAACGTTTTAAGGACGATCTGCCTTCTACAGGAATGGTGGTCTGTCTGGTAACCGCCATGACCTGTACATCTGCCATGGAATGCCAAACCACTCAATGCACTCCGTCACCGGAAGAACAAAGATCTTCTTACACACCCTTAACCCCTTAGGTAGGGAGCCGGGAGTACAGAGAGTTCGGAGAGTCCCAGTCCAACCAGATCACATCCTTGATCACATCTGGGAATTGGAAGACAGTAGTGGATTTCCACACCCCTTGAAGGAGCAGGTGCACCTTTGGCTCCTGCTCCGTGCCGGAAGCATCCATCAAGTTCAAGGTAAATGAGACCCTGGCAATCAACACCACCAGCTCCTCCTTCCAGAAAGCACAGTTACTTACCTGTAACAGGTGATCTCTGGGAACAGCAGGAATAAGTCTTCACATATGGGTACGTCCTTACCGACGGAGCCTGCGCGGGAACGCTCCCCAGCTTCCCAAAAAGGAAAGCTTTTGGGAGCATCCCACAGCGCCTGCGTGCTGCCTTCCCGCCTTTCCTAACCAACTCTCCTCAGTTCGAGTTTAAAGCTGAGACAATAGAGAGAGAGAGGAAAGGAAAGATAGAAAAGAGATACAACTCCTAGGGGAGGTGGGTGGGTTGTGAAGACTTATTCCTGCTGTTCCCAGAGATCACCTGTTACAGGTAAGTAACTGTGCTATCTCCAGGAACAAGCAGGAATGAGTCTTCACATATGGGGACTCCCTAGCTGAGATGCCTGGGAGATCCCCAAGGTTATGAGACCCTGAAAGGGGTCTGCGTCCTCCTATGGATCTCAGGCATCCATCCAGGGAAGGAGGGCAGGAGTTGTTTAAGAATGGAACAGGTGTCTGAGGACAGCCTGAGCAAACAAGGCATCCCGGCGGGAATCCTAGTCCAAGCAGTAATGGGCTGTGAAGGTATGAACAGAGGCCCAGGTGGCTGCTCGACAGATCTGGTCGATGGACACAGAATTTAGATGAGCCATAGAGGTGGCCATGGCCCTCACATTATGAGCTGTGACATGGCTCTCCAGAGAAAGGTTCTTACTCTGGGAGGCGAAAGAAATACACTGAGCAATCCAGTTGGACAGTGTTCTCTTAGAGACTGGAAGTCCCAAATGAGAAGGATCAAAAGCAACAAAAAGCTGGGAAGACTTTCTATGTTGCTGTGTCCTATGTAAGTAAAAAGCAAGAGCTCTTTTACAATCCAGAGTATGAAGATTCCTCTCTGCACTGGATGCATGAGGAGCTGGAAAAAAGACAGGTAGATATACTTCTTGATTAAGATGAAAAGGTGAGACCACTTTAGGCATAAAGTGTGAATTTGTCCTAAGGACTACCTTGTCATGATGGAACCTTGTATAAGGTGGATTCGCCACTAAGGCCTGCAGTTCACTGATGCGGCGAGCAGAAGTGACTGCAATGAGGAAAATAACCTTCCAGGAAAGAAATTTCAAGGAGGTAGTGGCTAAGGGTTCAAAAGGTGGCTTCATAAGCTGACCAAGAACCAAATTTAAGTCCCATGCCACCGGAGGAGGCCTAATGGGAGGTTTAGTTAAAGTTAGGCCTCTCATGAATCTTGAAATAAGAGGATGAGAGGAGATAGGTTGTCCATTGATGGGCTTAAGGGATGCTGCAATAGCACTCAAATGGACTCTTACTGAATTTGTCTTAAGTCCTGCATTTGAGAGATGCAGGAGATAGTCTAACAAAGAAGTTAAAGGTAGTGCCAGAGGTTCAAGACCCTTTTCAGCACACCAAATGGAAAATCTTTTCCACTTAAAAGCATAGGAACGCCTGGTGAAAGGTTTCCTGGAAGCATGGAGGATATCCTTCACCTGCTGAGAAAGATTCAAGTCTTGAAGGTCTAGGCCTTCAGTAACCAAGCTCTGAGGTGAAGGGACTTGGGGTTTGGGTGCCACAAAGTCCCTTCCTCCTGAGACAGAAGGTCTGGAGCAGCTCCCAAGTCCAGGGAGGGGGCTTGGGAGAGATGCAGAAACAGAGGGTACCACACTTGGCGTGGCCAGCGTGCTCCTATGAGGATCATAGATCCTTGATCCCTCTGGAGTTTGAACAGAGTCTTGGGAATCAAGGGAATGGGTGGAAAGGCATACAGGAAGCCCTGACCCCAATGAAGGAGGAAGGCATCCTTGGCCTGAACCCCCTGACACGGAATTCTGGAACAGAACCGGGGAAGTTTGGCATTCCACGGACTTGCAAAGAGGTCTATGTCCGGGGTTCCCCATTCTTGAAAGATTCTGAGTACCTGATCCATGTGCAGGGACCATTCGTGTGGAAGCAGAACTCGACTGAGTCTGTCTGCCCAAGAGTTTTGGATTCCTGTGAGATATACTGGCAGGAGATGGATTTGATGCTCTCTGGCGAAGGCCCACAATCTTAGAGCTTCGTTGCAAAGCGACAGAGAGCCAGTTCCTCCTTGCTTGTTTATATAAAACATAGCTACTTGATTGTCCGTATGGATGAGGACTGTCTTGTAGCTGAGGAGGGTATGGAAGACCTTGAGAGCTAGAAAAACTGCTCGAAGCTCCAAGTGGTTGATATGAAGAGAGGTCTCCTGAGGGGACCAAGTGCCTTGAGTGGAGAGGTCCTGTAGATGAGCTCCCCAACCTGTTTGGGAGGCATCTGTTGTGAGGGTTGCTTGGGGCAACAACTGTTGGAAGGGGGACCCCAGCAACAGATTTTGAGTGGACATCCACCATTGGAGAGACCAAAAGAGACGTTTGGAGGTTGCTATTTGGTCTGAGAGAGCTCCTGAAGCTTGAGTCCACTGGGTGGACAAAGTCCATTGAGCTGCTCTCATGTGTAGGCGAGCATAGGGTACCACATGTACTGTGGAAGCCATGTGGCCCAGCAGTTGTAGCATCTCCCTGGCAGTTAAGTGGCTCTTTGACTGAATCTGGGAGGCTAGCTGCACTAGACGTTGGCAATGGGCCTGAGGAAGGTAGGCCCTTGCAGTGGTGGTATCCAACCAGGCCCCTATGAATTCCAGGGACTGAGTAGGGATGAGCTGGGACTTTGGGAGATTTACTACCAGTCCCAGATACTGCAGAATGCGCCTTGTGCGGTCCAGGGAAATCTGGGCCTCTGACTGAGATGGAGCTCGGATGAGCCAGTCGTCCAGGTATGGGAAGACAAATATTCCCAGAGTGCGTAGAAATGCAGCAACTATTGCCATGCATTTGGTGAACACTCTCGGAGCAGAGGCCAGACCAAAAGGAAGGACTCTGTATTGGTAATGTTTTCCCTGGAAAAGAAAACGTAGGAATTTTCTGTGCGATGGATGGATGAGAACATGTGTGTACGCATCCTTGAGATCTAGAGAACAAAGCCAATCTTGACTTTGAAGGTATGGAAGGAGAGTGCCCAGAGAAAGCATCTTGAACTTCTCCTTGCATAGAAATTTGTTCAATTCTCTGAGATCTAGAATGGGTCTGTATCCCCGTCTTCTTTGGAATGAGAAAATAGGGGGAGTAGAACCCTGACCCTTGTTGAAGAAGAGGAACTTCTTCTATTGCCCCTTGGGCAAGAAGGGTAGTTATCTCCTGACCTAAAAGGTCGAGAAGAGATGTGGGAGAATTGAAGTGTCTCACCATGGTGTGGGGAGGAAGGTCTGAGAAATGAAGTTTGTAGCCCTCTCTTATGATGGAGAGAGTCCACTGCTCTGATGTGATTTGCTCCCATCTGGGAGCAAAATGAGCTAACCTTCCTGGAATGGTGAGAGGTTCTGGCTGTGTTAAAGCCAGAAAGACTAAGTTCTCTAGCATCAAGTCAAAAACCCTGAGGGGGTTGGGACTGTTGGGTTACAGCAGCCCCTGTAGACTTAGGCCTGGCCTGCTTAGGTTGCTGACGCTTAGTGGTAAAGCGACCTGTAGAAGATTGTTGGCCAGAAGTGGAAGGAAACCTGCCCTTCTTGAAAAAAGACTTTTTAAAAGTCTTTTTCTTGGCAGGAATGGAGGTAGACCTTGAAAGTCTATCCAGAGCAGAATTCTCTGCATCCATTTGAGTGGCTTTAATTTGCCACTCTCTGCCAAACAGATTTTCACCTGTACAGGGCAGATTTCCTAAGCCATCTTGAACCCAGGGCTCTAAATCAGAAGCCTGGAGCCAAGCAATTCTGCGAGCAGCTATGGCAATGCCTGAGGCTCTACTGGCACCTTCAAAGGAGTCAAAGGCTGCCCTGTTTGAAAACTTGGAGATGTCTTGAGTATGCTTAAGCCACATGCGGAATTCTTCCCTTTTATCTTCTGGAATAAAAGGGAGGAAAGTGTGCAGCTTTTCTGCCACTTCTTTCAGAAACATACCCATATAAAGGCTATATGAGTTGATTCTGGCAATAAGCATACTGGCCTGGAAGATTTTCCTACCAAAAGCATCCAAGGTCCTGCATTCTCTTCCTGGAGGAGTAGAAGAGTGTCTCTTTGTACTCTTTATCCTCTTCATAGCTGACTGCACCACAATGGAATGGTGAGGAAGCTGAGTTTTCTGGAACCCAGGACAAGGAGGGACACGATACATAGTGTCCAACCTGCGAGAATGAGGAGAGAGAGTGAGAGGAGTCTCCCATAAATCAATCATGTGTTCATGAAGAATCTCATGAATTGGTAAGGTGACTGCCTCTTTAGGAGCCTTAGAGTATCCTAAAATATCTAATTTTTTTGCTCTAGGCTCTGATTCAGAGGTTACTGAAATAGAGAGTCCTTTAGCTACTTCTCTTATGAAGTCTTGAAAGGACAAGTCCTCTGGAGGAGACATTCTTCTTTTTGGAGAAGAAGGCTCCTCAGGAAGGGCTATGGATACTTCAGGAGACTCATCTGATGTATCAGAATCATCAGAGGAATCGAAGTATCGCCTGTCAGGGTGCTCTTCTAACGCTCGATACGCGTATCGAGCGGTATCGACATCAGGCGTCCCCGGTACCGGATCGGTACCGAGAAGTAGCCCTGGACAAGGAACCGCAGCAGTCGGTATCCTGGTCGATGTCGATGCAGTCGGTACCGGCATCGGTGCTGGTGCCGGTACCGGAGCCGATACCGACAACGGAGCTCGTTGCGGTATCGCCGGCATCGCAGCTTGAATGAAGGCTGAAATAGCCTGCTGCATGTACAGAACATTCTGATCCATCGACGCCATGAGTGCCTGGAGATCGGTACCGGTAGATTGTGCCGGTACCCCAGAGCATTCTAACAGGTGATCGGTCGAGGCCGTGCCATCGATGTCAACCTGTAACCCCATAGGAGGAGCTTTGGAAGCCGGAGCTTCCCGCCGGGGTTGTTTGGCTGGTGCAGGATCCTCGAGGGCAAGCCCGGAGGCATCTCGATGCTTAGAGGGAGATCTACCCTTCGAGGACCTGCTAGGTTTATGTTTGGTTACCTGAGATCCTTCAGGAGAAGAAGACCTGGAAGATGTCGATGCTACTGCCGGTGCCTCAGCGGGAAACAGCACATGGAGCTTAGCTGCTTGGTTCTGTAACCCCTGTTTAGACATTAGGGAGCAGGACGGACAATCCGGAATGGAGTGTTCAGGACCCAAACATTTAAGACACCATTCATGGGTATCTGTAACAGAAATAGTACCGCTACACTTAGTGCATTTTTTGAACCCAGAGGTTGGTTTTTCCATGAGGGAAATTTTCTTGTGGGCCCTGAGGCCTTAAGAAGAAAAATACACCAAGTGAGGAAAAAATATCAATTTTTTTTTTTTTTTTTAAAGAAAGAAAGAAAAGACCGGCGGTACTGGTCCGGAGTCGGGGAAGGCAGACACGCGACCAAAGAAATAAAATAAAATAAAGAACTTCTTCAGCGGTGACAGGGCTCGACCTGCTGGCTCCGCGGCAAAGAAGAACTGAGGAGAGTTGGTTGGGAAAGGTGGGAAGGCAGCGCGCAGGCACTGTGGGATGCTCCCAAAAGCGTTCCCGCGCAGGCTCCGTCGGTACAGACGTACCCATATGTGAAGACTCATTCCTGCTTGTTCCTGGAGATTAGGTGGATCACTCCATCCTCTTCACAGTCTTCTGAAAGTGAGAGTACTTCTTCCACGTCAGAGTCCAGTATCGAGCCATCTGAATTCAAGTAATAGTCAAAATCTCGGACAGGCCCCAGCTGTTCCCCATCTCCAGAGGGTGCCCCTCGCCAGGAATGTTTAGCCAAAGGCAATCAAACAGGGCTTCCAATCTCAGCCTGCCCCACATGGGACTTTGCCTGGGGGCACCCAGAGGCCACAGGATTTGAATTTCCATGCCAGATGGACCAGGTCTGCTGCAAAAAAAGAAAAGAATTCTGGGGAGGATAATCCGGAGTCTGGAAGCTCTCCTCTTGGAAATGACCCCTCCCCCCCCCCAACAACAAGAGGCACAGCCACCTCAGACCTCCTAGAGGATGAGGAGCAGCTCACAGCACTGTTGCCAGACCTCCAACCGACTAGATATCCTTACCCATAGTGTCATCCATCACCTCCTGCTCTGAGGTAGGCAGGGCCAGGATAACTGCATCCCCTGACAGAGGGGGAGCAGGTCCACCAGGGATGATTCAGAAGTAGCCATCTAAGAGGAGAACATAAGAACATTACAAATGCCATACTGGGTCAGACTAAGGTCTATCAAGCCCAGTATCTTGTTTCTAACAGTTGCCAATCCAGGTCACAAGTACCTGGCAGGTTTCCAAAATGGCACAAAGGTTCCACAATGCTTGTCCCTAGGTATGCAGTGGATTTCCTGGGTCCTCTTTAATAATGGTTTATGGATCTTTCATCCAGGTGAGCTGGTTGATACAGCGTATCCAGATTTTCAGAAAGCCTTTCACAAGGAACCTCATGAAAAACTTGATGAAATTTAAAAAAGTCATTGGAATGGAGGCAGTGTAGTATTGTGGATCAGGACCTGGTTAAAAAGATAGAAAACAGAGAGCAGCGCTGAATGGCCAGGTTTCTTAATGGAAAAAGATGTGAATAGTGGAGTACCCCAGGGATATGTGCTGGGCCTGCTGCTTTTTAACATAACCATAAATGACCTGGAAATAGGAACAACAAGTGAAGTGATCAAATTTGCAGATGACACAAAATTATTCAAAGTTGTTAAAATGTAAGAGGACCTTGATAAATTGGAAAACTGGATGTTCAAATGGCAGATGAAACTTAATGTGGACAAGTTCAAAGTTATGCACCTAGGAAATAACAATCCGAACTATGGTTACACAATGCAAGGTACCACATTAGGAACCACCACTCAGGAAAAAGATTTAGGGGTCATCGTAGATAATATGTTGAAACCCTCCACCTAGTGTGCAGCGGCGGCCAAGAAAGCAAACAGAATGCTAGGAATCATAAGGAAAGGAATGGAGAATAAAACAAATGACATTATAATGCCTCTGTATCATTCCATGGTGCAACCGCACCTTGAATATTGCATGTAATGCTGGTCGCCATATCTTAAAAAGGATATAGCAGAATTAGAAAATGTAAAGAGAAGAGCCATCAAAATGGTAAAGGGGATGGAAGGATACTCCTATGAGGAGAGGTTTAAAAGGTTACAGCTTTTCAACTTGGAAAAGATATGATAGAGGTCTATAAAATTAATGAAGTGGAACAGGAAAATGCAAATCGGTTGTTTACACCATCAAAAAGTAGAAGGACCAGAGGACACGCAATGAAGCTACAGTGTAACCCATTTAAGACTAATGTTGTTGTTGTTAAATGCCGTTGAGTTGGAGTCGACTCATGGCGACCCTCTGGATAGCTATCCTAAATTGTGTTCGGTCTTCAGTCAGGCGGCTCATTGTTGACAGACTGGTACCCGTAGCTGCTGTTATTGTATCGATCCATCTCATTGCTGGCCTTCCTCTTTAGCGTTTACCTTCTATCTTGCCAAGCATGATGTCTTTCTCTAATGATCTCTCTCTTCGCATGATGTGTCCAAAGTATGAAATTCGAAGTCTTGTCATCTGAGTTTCTAAAGAAAGCTTAGGTTTGATCTCCTCTAGTACCGACTGGTTTGTTCTTCGGGCAGTCCATGGTATACACAGTATTCGTCGCCAGCACCATAATTCAAAGGCATCAATTTTCTTCCTGTCTATCTTTTTCATTGTCCAGCTTTCACATCCATATGATGTTATTGAAAATACCATGGCTTGAACAAGTCAAATCTTTGTATGGACAGAGACATCTCTGCGCTTGAGAATCTTATCTAGGTCTTTCATAGCCATTCTGCCAAGAGCAATGCGTCGTCTGATTTCTTGACAGCTTGTTGCTTCTTTATTCATAGTTGATCCAAGTAGGTTTATTTATTTATTTTATTTACATTCTCTTATATACCGCGCTATTCTGCATCAGTGCGGTTTACATCGAACAAACTGAAATTACATTGAACAGGGCATTATAACTTGGAGATAACTATTTTACAGGGAACATGGGCTATGGAGGGTTAAGTGGCTTGCCCAAGACCACAAGGAGCACCTGTGGGACTAGAAACCCCAGACCTTCCGGCCCAAGGTTGCTGTCCTCTAGTGGGATTTGAACCCCCGACCTTCCGGGCTGAAGTACCTTGCCCCAACCACTAGGCTACTCCTCCACTCCAAGTTAAAGTTGTTCACGATTTCAATTTCTTTTCCTTCAAAGATGAACCTGTTGATTATGCCAGTTGGCATGATCTTCGTCTTCTTTACATTAAGGTGCAGGCCCATTTTGAGACTATGTTCTTTGATTGTGAGAAGCAAATGTTTCAGATCATCTTCACTTTCAGCCAGTAATGTGGTATCATCAGCATAGCGAAGGTTGTTGATGAGTCTTCCACCAATCTTCACACCTCTGTTGTCTTCATACAATCCTGCTTCTCTGATGATTTGTTCTGCATATAAATTAAACAGATAGGGGGAAAGTATGCAGCCTTGTCTTACACCTTTGCTTATTGTAAACCATTCTATTTCTCCTTGATCCGTTTGAGCTGTTGCTTCTTGATCAATGTACAGACTGTGCAAGAGTACGATCAGGTGTTCTGGTATACCCATGCTTCTTAATGTGGCCCAGAGTTTCTCATGGTTTACACAGTCAAAAGACTTGCTATAGTCGATAAAGCACAAATAGATATCATTTTTGTATTCTTTAGTCTTTTCAAGGATCCATCTCACATCCGCAATGACGTTATTTATTTATTTATTTACATTCTCTTATATACCGCGCTATTCTGCGTCAGTGCGGTTTACATTGAACAAACTGAAATTACATTGAACAGGGCATTATAACTTGGAGATAACTATTTTACAGGGAACATGGGCTATGGAGGGTTAAGTGACTGGTAACCGCCCGCGCCCTTTCCTGAACCCTGCTTGCACTTCAGGTAGCTCTTGTTCCAGGTATGGTTGTAGTCTCTTTTGAATAATCTTCAGTAGAACCTTGCTGGCATGTGGGATCAGAGCGATTGTGCGATAATTTCCACAGTCAGTTGGATCACCTTTCTTTAGTATTGGTATAAACACAGATCTTTTCCAGTCAGTTGGCCATGATGTTGTCTTCCATATTTCTAGGCAGAGCCTTGTAAGTACGGTAACAGCTGCATCAGATTGCTATAATACTTCTATGGGAATGCTATCAATGCCTGGTGCTTTGTTCTTTGATAAGGCTTTCAATGCTGCTTTAACTTCTTCTTTCATCACCAATGGTTCCCGATCATAAGGTACAGGTTGAAACGGCTGTTTGTCCACTTGATCTTTATCATATAAAAACTCTGTATATTCCTTCCACCTTTTCTTGATCATCTCAGCATCATTCAACATAGAACCTTTGAGCATCTTGTAATATTCCAATTCGAGGCTGGAACATTTTCTTTAACTCTCGTAGCTTTAGGAAAGCCGATCTTGTTCTTCCTCTAATAGTTTCTGCTTCTATTTCCTTGCATGCGTCGTCGTAGTACTTTTCCTTGTCCTGTCTTGTTGCACGTTGGAAATCTCTGAGTTCTGTTATTGTCTTTCTTTCTCCTCTGGCTTTATCTTCTCTGCGTTTCTGGGCAATTTTCAGAGTTTTTTCCGTCATCCATTTTGGCCGTTTTTGCTTTTTCACCTTTTGTAGAGACTTCTCACTTTCTTCCAACACAACCTTCTTGATGTCATTCCATAACTCTTCTGGAGCTCTGTCATTTGTATCTAAAGCAGCAAATCGATTTTGCAGGCAGTCTTTAAATTCCAGTGGTATATTCTCAAGGTCATATTTTGCTGCATTCATGAGTCGTTTGCTCTTTTTCAACTTTAGCTTGAGTTTGCATACTAGTAGTTGATGATCTGTACCACAGTCAGCTCCAGGTTTTGTCTTTGTTGATGTGTTAGAACTTTTCCATCGTTGACTTCCACAGATGTAGTCAATTTGATTTTTATACAATTCATTGGGTGAAGTTCATGTGTACAGTTGCCGCTTGTGTTGATGGAAGAAGGTGTTTGAGATGAATAGATCGTTGGTCTTGCAGAATTCTATCAGTCTTTCTCCAGCTTCATTTCTGTTGCCAAGTCCATATTTTCCAACTACTTTGCCTTCTTCTTTGTTGCCAACTTTTGCGTTCCAGTCACCCATGACTATCAGGATATCCTGTTTGCATGTTCTGTCAATTTCAGCTTGTACTTGTTCATAGAACTCTTCAAATTCATTCGCTTCTGCAGCTGTTGTTGTGACATATTCTTGAATTATAGTTGTGTTGATAGGCATTCCTCGTAGACGAATAGAGATTAAGCATTCGCTGACTGCATTGTATTTCATTACAGTTCTTGCAAGTTTCTTCTTTATTATAAATGCAACACCATTTCTTCTTTGTCTTTTATTTCCAGCATAGTAGACCATGTGATCATCTGATGCAAAGTGCCCGATGCCAGTCCATTTCAGTTCGCTGACACCCAACAGATCAAGTTGTACACGTTCCATTTCATTCTTGACCACCTCCAACTTCCCTTGGTTCATGCTTCGTACGTTCCATGTTCCAATGCATACGACATCTTTACAGCTTCTGACTCTCATTTCATGCGCAGCTAAGACTAATAAGAGAATTTTTTTCACTCAATGTGTAATCAAACTCTGGAATTCGAGGATGTAGTAAAAGCTGTTAGTGTAGCTGGGTTTAAAAAACGTTTGGACAAGTTCCTGGAGAAATAAACCATTATTAAAAGAGGAACCGAGAAATCCACTGCTTACCCCGGTACAAGCATATTGGAACCTGTATGCATTTTTGGGAACCTGCCAGGTACTTCTGACCTGTATTGGCCACTGTTGAAAACAGGATAGTTGGCTTGATGGACCTTGGTCTGATCCAGTATGGCATTTCTTATATTCTTATGTTATGTCCTGAACTTGTCCAAACCATTTTTAAACCCAGTTACACTAACAGATTTTACTACATCCTCGAATTCCAGAGTTTGATTACACATTGAGTGAAAAAATATTTTCTCTTATTAGTCCATAATCTGGAGAAGAGGTATCTTGCTTGCCACAGGTCAAACAACTTTTTCTGGAAAAAGACATAAAGAGTTAAGGCAAGTATCAACAGCACATGCTAAAGCCGCGGTGGCCCAAAAACATGCGTTAATTACACGTTTACTGTGAAGAGCATTTACTCCGCTTTCACTGCGATGCACCTAACAGGCTCTAGGGTAGGAACGCGCATAAAGATCATGTGACCACCAGGCACAAAATAGAAAAAATGCTACCAACGTGTGTAGAAAACAGCAGGAACCCCCCCCCCCCCCCCCCACCGCATCAATGGTCATCAATGGTCCACCCTGAATTGCTTTCCAGGAAGATGGAATTGAGTGCCCCCAAAAAGGTTAAGCCTTGGTACTCACCCCTCTGAGAGCCCCAAGCAGAGAATCCATGCTGGGCTCAGTTCTCCTCCCATGAAACTGTTTTACTGGCTTTACAGCACTGTGTTTAAGGTGACTGGCAGGCAGATCCCTCTGAAAGCCTTCTGCAATCTTCGGGAGAGAGCAGGGGGGGACAGAGGAAGTGGGATAGGGTGTTGAGGTTGTATGAGGCTGCTGAAGTCTTCCAGATCCTTCCAATTTTGGGCTGCTCAATAGGCTCTTATCATAAGTGCATGGAACCAAACCAGTTTTCCTTCCTCGCATAGCTACCGAAAAGACTGCACTCTAGTGGAGCCTCCCACATTGCGCTCAAGTGAAAGTCACCCTCAAGGTGGTTGTTCAAGAGTGTTTAATTAATCTTTTTCTCTCGATCTTCAGATTTTCTTCATAGAGGAGAAAATCCATCCACCCTCCGCTGGAGACAAAGAAATACTGAAGAGACTTCTAGTGGCTGAGGCGAATAGAGGCCTTGGAGTGATGTCATTAAAAGCTAGGCTTTTCATTGGTTCTTTGTCTCCACCAATCTGCTCGTAGGGGAACACAGCCCACTTATTTATTTCCTTATTTAACCAGTCTTCTATACCGCCTTATCCTTCAATTGAAGCAGTTTACATTGTAACTTCACTGTGTACAATACACAGTGCGCAGAAGGGTGGGGGGGGGGCGAGTAGGCATTCAGGATGTGATAACAAGTTAACTTATGTATATTACAACATCTAAGGCATAACATATGTACAAATTAGGACTCTGGCGTTGGATAGTCATCATTCCTGGTCTGGAATTGTCAGGTAGTTTGAGAGTGTTTCATGTATGAGAGGCTATGTGAGTACCCTGAATGTTTGTGAATAGGGATGTTTTAAGCCTCTTTGATGTCTATCATTGCTTGCATGTCATCCAGTAGAGAGTTCCATAGAGTAGGGGCATATAGTGTGAGTGCTCTTTGGGATGTGGAATGTTTAGACTTTTGGTATTCACTGGGCGTGATAATCATATGCTTGTTGATGGTTCTCCTAGGTCATGAGCCTGGATCTTTTACGATGAGGTCCTGCAAGATGTCAACTGAGGAGTTAAGTATGATTTTAAAGATGTTTGTTGTTGTCTTGAACCTAATGAGAGTGTGTTTCGGGAGCCAGTATAATTGGTTGAGTATGGGGGTGATGTGCTCTTGTCTGGATGTTCCGGTGATGAGTTGTGCTGCTATGTTTTGTGTTATTTGTAGTGGAAGAATGGCTTGTTTTGAAAGTCCCTGGTAAAGTGAGTTGCAGTAATCAAGTATAGGGGTGATTGCTGCTTGACAAACTGTTTGAAAGTGCTTTTGGCTTAGGAGCGGTTTTAGTCTTCTAATAACTTTCATTTTGTGGGAGGTGTTAGTGGTGGTCTTATTTATATGGAACTGCATGGTGAGGCTTGATACAGGGTGATCCCTAAGTATCAGGCCTCCTTTTTACTGCTATGGACCTTTGAAGGCGATTTATTGATTGTGGTGGGATGAATGAAGTATTTCTTGTGATGAAGAGTGCTTCTGTCTTCATGTAGTTGACAGATAGGTTTTTGTTGCTAAGCCATGTGATCATGTCCTCCACGCATATGGATGCAGCTGAGATGTTTGGATTGTGTATATCGATTGGGGAATATACTATGATATCGTCGGTATATGACCAGTACTGAATTTTGTGCTTCCTGATGATTTTACAGATGGGCTTATATAGATGTTAAATAAAAAAGATGAGATTGAAGATCCCTGGGGCACTCCTTGTTGTATAAGGAATGGCATGGATATGTTCATTCCACATATGACCTGTTGCTGTCGGTTACTGAGGAAGGATTGGAACCATCTTAAAGTGATGTTGTGTAGACCAATTTCTTGGAGACGTTGCAACATGATGGTATGGGATATAGTGTCAAAGGCAGATGATATATCCAAAAATGCAAGGATGAATCCTGTTTTATGTTATCTATGCCCCTAATGATACTGTCATACAGTGATGACAGAAGTGTTTCCACATCATGGTTGGGGCCTGAACCTATGCTGATTTGAGTCCAATGGTGCATGGTGGTCTATGTGGCCTTGTAATTATCGTTGGATTGCTTTTTCTATTATTTTAGTAATAAATGGCAGGCTGGAACTTCGGCAATATACTGCTGAGTCATTTTTGTTGAGAGATGAACTCTTGAGTATCAATAGTATGGTTGCCTGTTTGAGTGATGCTGGCATATATCCTTGGGCGAGAGACGAAGCTGCTATCCTGTACACAAAGAGCCCGAGTTGTTCCTTTGTTGACTTTTATCCATGGGACAAGACATGGATCTGCTGGTGATGTAGTAGTGTTATATCCTCCATTTGCTGGATAGATGGTGTACTGAATTCACCCCATGTACCTATGCAGGTGAACTCTTGCGTTTGGTTGGTTGTAAGTGGCGTGACAGTATGATTGGGTATGATCTGTTTGTCCCTTAAGTAATTTGCTATGCTTTGGGGGTGTATTTCTGGATCATTCCTTTTTGTTGGGTCTCCGGTGAGAGTTCATACAATATTGAATAGTTATTTTGGTTTGTTTGCTGATTGCATTATGAGATTTGTGTGATACTGTTGCTTACAGCTGTTGATTAGTTCGTTGTAATTCCGTTGTTGCGTCCTGTATTGGTGTGGGATGTTTGGGTTGTTTGTCTCCATTTTCTCTTGAGTTTCCTAAGTAGTCATTCTGTATTTTGGATTACATCAGAGTACCAAGGTGCGGTTCTTTTTCTGCGTGAGGCTGTGAGTTTTCTGCTGGTGCTAAAGCTGCTGAGAAAGGGAGTGGTTCCAACTGTCAATGGTTTTTCTTATTGTCCCTCCAGAATGAGCTCCTTTGATTGCCCAAAGTGGGGGCAGCGGTGTTGGCAGCAGTAGAAGAGACCTTGACTTGTCTCCTGCAGCTGAGAGCTGTGGAACTGGTTCCGCGAGACCAGTACGTTTGCGGTCGATGCTTCATGTATTTCGTTTTGTCCAAAAGGAAGGTTCCTTTCGCCCAATTCTCAACTTTGAGGGCATGAACTACAGTCTCCAGATACCGCATTTTCACAGTAGTAATGGCGGTAGGAAACAGAGATTTTTGGTGACTCTCGATCTCACAGAGGCGTATCTGCAAGTTTCCTTCCATCCAGAACATCAGCAGTTTCTCTGCTTTGCGGTGCCAAGGGGCCATTTCCAGTTTCGAGCGTTGCCCTTCGGTCTGGCAACCACCTCCCGTACCTTCACCAAGGTCATGGTGAGGATGGCAGCAGCTCTCCATAAGGAAGGGGTTCTCGTCCACCCATAACTAGACGATTGGCTGATCCAGGCGAAGTCCAGGGACGATAGCGAAAAGAGCAATAGTGCAGGTGGGAGAGTTCCTTCAAAGTCTCAGTTGGGGTCAACCTGGCCATAAACCAGTTATGGCCGACCCAGGAGCTAGAGTATTTGAGAGCATGCTTTGATACCTGTGTGGGCAGGAATTTCCTGCCAGCTCGCAGGGCGTAGGGGCTACGATAGTTGATACGGCAAGTCCTGAAGAGGGAAAGACCATCAGCGTGCCATTATCTGTAGATTCTGGGGACCATGGCGGCCACTCTCGAGCTAGTCCCATGGGCAAGGACACTGCTCCATCGATAGTCCCATCAGGGTCAACCCCTGTCTCAAGTACTCCCCTGCCCATGGAGCACCAGGAGAGCCCTCAGTTGGTGGCTGCATGTGGAAGGAGTCCCTGGTGTGGGTTCCTCGGATGACCAGCCTGTCAGGTTGGAAAGCCCATTGCGAAGGATGCTTTGTTCAGGGACAAGAGTATGCAGAAGGCCCTGTGGTTGATCAACAGGCTTGAGATGCAAGTGGTGACCTTGGCGCTAGAAAGTTTCGAGCCATGGTTGCAGGGGAAGGTGGTCCAAGTCCTCTCAGACAATGTGACCATGGTGGCTTACATCAACCGGCAAGGAAGTATCTGCAGTGCAGCCCTGGAGGAGGAGGCCGAAGGTCTGTTCGGATGGGCAGCAATTCGTCTCTAGGCATTATCAGTGGCGCATGTAGCAGGAGTTCACAGCATGATGACAGACTACCTCAGCCGAGTGCGCATGGATCCCGGAGAGTGGAAGCTCAAATCAGGAGGAGTTCGAGTAGGTGGTCCGCCGATGGGGCACACTGGTCATGGACCTAGTGGCAATGTTCGAGTCGGCCAAGGCCTGCCGGTTTTTCAGTAGAAGAAGAGAAGAAGTCCAAGGACCTGGAAGCTCTATTTCAGCAGTGGCTCAAAGAGGGTCTTCTCTGTTTTTCCCCGTGGACGCTCATAGGCCGGTTAGTGCAGTGGCTAGAGGCGCACCGGGGATTTTTGATTCTGGTGGCACCAGACTGGCCGAGGTGCCCGTGGTATGCTGACCTGATTTGGATACTGGCGGACTGACTGTGGTGTCTTCCGGTTCGAAAGGACCTCTTGATGCAGGAGCCGCTTCGCATGCCCCAGGTGGATCAATTCTCGCTTACGGCATGGCTCATGAAAGGGCGAGGTTGAAGAAGAAAGGATAATCAGGCTCGGGGATAGCGACCTTGCTACAGGCTCAGAGGTGGTCTATGAACTTGTCGTACATCTACACAGGACGCATCTTTGAATCATTTATTTATTTATTTATTTATTTGCATCTCTTATATACCGCGCTATTACAATCAGTGCGGTTTACAGTGGAACAGAACATAAAACAATGTAGCAGTTACATTGGGTTTACAATAAAACATGGGATACAAACTTGGAAAAACAGGGGGAAAAACTATGTACAGTGTTATAGAAGTGGAGGATTAAAGATCAAATGAGGGCATGGTTAAGGGTTGTAATGTGAAGAGTGGATATGTAACAAGAGGGGTGCGGAGAGAGGCAGCCGTGCCCTTCCACTGCCTCCGTCCCAGACATCTTGGCGTGCTTGTAATCCAGTTTTGATAAGGGTCTAGCCGTCAGTTCCTTGAGGATGCAACTGGCGGCGTTTTTACAGTTATCGTGGGAACGTCCACGGGGTGCCACTGGATACACACCCAGATGTGCTGAGCTTTCTGGGGGGGGGGTGACCCACCTCCATCTGCCAAAGAGGGCAGTGGTACCGCCTTGGAATCTCAATCTGGTGCTGTCTGTGGAACCCATTGAGCCATTGAGTAGAGCTTTCCTGCAGGATTTGGCTCTGAAAATGGTATTCCTGGTGGCGAGTTGCTTGGCACGCAGGATTTCGGAGCTTCGGACCCTGCCATGCCAGGAGCCATTCCTTTCCTTCTCCAAGGAGAAAGTGGTCCAGCGCCCAGTACCTTCATTTTTGAGAAGGTGGTGTCAGCATTTCTTGTAGATCAGGCCATTTCCTTACCGGATCTGGCGAGTGCGGATGTGAGCGAGAGAAGGTATGGGCCGTGCCACTCCACAGCTGTGCCACCTGGATGGTAAAGAGAGTCCTGAGTAGGTATGTGAAAAGGGCATTGCCCTTTCGGAGATCGGACCATCTGTTGGTTCTGTTTGGAAGGTCGCGCAAAGGTGAGGCGGCAGCTAAGCATCCATTTCCAAATGGATCAGTGAGGCAATCATGTCTGCATACATCTTGAAGGGTAGAACAGTGCCGGCGGGGTTGCAGATGCATTCCATGAGGGCTCAGACAGCCTCATGGGCAGAGTATACTTTAGTTCCGCCAGTGGAGATCTGTAGGGTGGCATACTTCTCTGAACATTTTCGCCTGGATGTCCAGGCGGTGGGGGATGCTCGTTTAGGATTGGCAGTGCTTCAGGCTGGTTGTGCAGGTCCCTCCCGTTAGTTTAACTGCTCTGATACATCCCAGGGATGTGGGACTGGACTCGAGGGACGATAAGGAAAGAGAAATTACACTTACCTACTAATTGTTGTTCCTTGAGGAACTCAGTCCAGTCCCGGAACCCTCCCTGAGTGCTTCTTGTGGTGATCTGTGCACACCCTGGTCCTGAAGCTGGTTCCCTTGGTGGAGGAAGTGGCCAGGATGAGCCGGGGAAGGGTGTGTAATCAGTGTTTGGTGGAGGGGCAGACCAGAAAAGCTGTCGGTTGCTCGCTTCCTGCTGGTTGGAGTTGCTCAGGTGCTCATCAGGTAGGCCTCTTCATCCTGGAGTGGGGGACGGGGTATCCTTCCCAGGGGATGGAGGGAGTACTAGTTTATTTAGACGTAGAAGTGTTTGTTGTATGTTTAACTACTTATTTGTTGCTCCTGAGTCTGCTTTGTCAATAGGTACTGGGGCTGGCGGGCGGTGCCAGCTGCATATGTACACTAGTGTCATCAAAAAGATGACAGGCTCAGCCTCCAAGCTGCTGGAAGAGGTACACTACCCAGAGGTGCGGGACTGGACTGGAGTTCCTCAAGGAACAACAATTAGCAGGTAAGTCTAATTTCTCTTTATCCAGGTCATCTGTGTCTTGCTGTAGCTTTGGAATGATTTCTTTAAATAAGTTATCTGTATCAAAACTCTTGAATCTTCTGTTTTTTTTTGTTGCTGGAGTTCACGTTCCACTGGATATGTCATGCGCATAGTAAATGTAATCAGGTGTTGGTCTGACCATGGTGTTGGGATGATTGTTGGGTGTGGTATGTGGTTGTGGTCCATACATGGCATTGTGACAAAGATGAGGTCAGGGGTTGTGCCCAGCTGGTTTGTAGCTGTATTTAGCAGTTGCTAGTAGTGTAGGGCTTCCATGGCATTCAGGAATGAGCTGACCTCTGTTAGAAGAGCCAAGGTTGTAGTCTCCCAGCACTGAGAGGTTTCTGTGTAGTGTTGTATGTGCAGACAGTCTCCAGAACCTTGAAAAGTCATCAGTCTTGGCATTAGGTGCTCTGTATGTGAAGCACAGTGTGATATATATTGGCGATTATATTGGATTCGTCTGAGTTGCTTGTTGTGAGGATTTTGAATTTAAACTGAGTTTTTGCTAAGATAAGCACTCCTCCTAATCTCTTGTTGTTTCTGGCACAGTTGAAGGCGGAGTATGTGGTTGGGGTGATTTGGTTGAGGATGACCTGGTTGGTGTCATTCAGCCATGTTTCTGTGATGCATAGTACGAGATCTGTCCCAAATGTAATGAGAATGATTTTTTATTGCGCAGCACAGAAGGGCCAGGAAAGGAAAGTGGGAGTCGAGGCAGGTGAATGGGGAACCCAGGTATACAGTCTGACCTTCCTCAGTTGCACCTGCACCTTTGTAGCAGTCGGTATGTTAGCAAAGTGCGTAGTAGTTTTTGTGTCTTGTCATGGGTGAAAATGCAGAGGAGTCTGGAGCAGCGTTACACGATCAGGTTTTCTGCGAAACTCAGAAAATCTGGTTCTGAAATGTTGCAGTTGTTGAGCACAGCTTATGAGGATGCTGTTTTGTCTTCAGCCCAAGTCTTCAGGTGGCACAAGGTCTTCAAGGACAGAAGGGAGAGTGTTGAGGACAAACAGCACGCAGGGCATCCTTCAACTTCAAGAAATGAGAACAATATGGCTCGTGTGAAGGCTGTTCTGGATAGGGACTGACGTTTGAATGTGCGGTTAATTGCAGAGGAGGTAGGACAACCGAAACGGACGTCAACCAAATCATTACGGAAGATCTGCACATGAGAAAAATTTGCACAAAACTGGTCCCGAAGAATTTTTCCGATGAACAAAAGGACAATCGTGTGTTGGTTTCTCGGGAACTCTTGGATTGTGTGACAAGTGAGCCTGACTTTCTGCAACGAGTGATAACTAGAGATGAAACTTGGGTTTTCGAGTACGATCCCACAACCAAACGACAAGAGTTCAGAGTGGTATACTTCCCAGTCACCTCGACCAAAGAAGGCCTGCATGAGTAAATCAAGAGTGAAATCTATGCTCATCATTTTTTTTTATTCAAACGGAATTCTTCACAAGGAGTTTGTGCCACCCGGACAGACTGTGAATCAAACATTTTACCTACAAATACTTGAGCATTTGAGAAACAGAGTTGTGCGCGTCCGCCGTGAAATTGCAAACACATGGTTCCTTCACCATGACAATGCGCCAAGTCACACATCATTCGCTGTGAGGGAATATGTGACTCAAAATAATATCATAACGCTTCCCCACCCACCATATAGCCCTGACTTGGCTCCGTGCAATTTCGTTTTATTCCCCAAGCTCAAAACCCACCTCAAAGGACATCATTTTGGGACAGTTGAAAACGTCCAGGCAGATGCGACAAGGGCTTTGAACAACATCTCAAGTGAAGACTTCCTCCACTACTATGAAGAGTGGCAGCAACGCTGGAATTGCTGTATTTAATCACAAGGAGCCTATTTTGAAGGGGATAAACTATAATTGCATGTATGTTCAACAATATATATATTTTTTAAATCATTCGCATTACTTTTGGGACAGACCTCGTATATCAGTCTGGTGTTCTTGCAGGTAGTCTATGATGATATGGCTTATGCTTTTTATTGACCTCGTGTTGATGAGGGTGCATGTGATAGGGTTACCTTATAGGGGGGTTGGTGTATGTGTGTGTTGGGTGGGTGGGTTTTATGTGAATGAGAGAGTGTGGTTTCCGGGATGGTTGCATGTTGGAGGGCTGCCAGACAGCATTGCAACACAGGGGAGCTGGTGAAGGCAGCAGCAATGTATTGGTGTTGCTTTTGGCCAGCTCCTATGTTTTTCTGCAGCAATATTAGTATTAGTAGGACACTTGTCTAGACTTGTGTAGCAAGACAATATGGAAACAAGATTAGACACCTAAATGTTCAAGTGTTCAATTTCCCAGAAGTATTAACAGGCCCACAAGATTTGTTAAAAAAATATCTTATGGAGTATCTGAATGTACAATATTATGTGATGCAATACCCATTTGGATATATATATAATTTATCTACCATTCGTAAGAAATCACAGATGGGTATTAAGAGAATATCTGAGGAAGGTGGGGTTGAAACTCCTCCAGCTGAACTGGATATGACAGCAGTGCTTGAACTTTTTGTGGAAGAAATTTCAAACTGAGCCACTCTCCTGGTTTTTGTTTTTGAGACTGAAAAATCAATGTGATTTTTCTTCCTGAAATAGAGGGGCTTTGTTCACGGGTCAACGTGTTTGGTGTTTTCCTGATTTCTGCCAGGAGACCCAAAGAAGATGTAAGTCTTTTTCTTCAGCTCCAGAAGGATGCCCTTCAAATGGGAGGAGAGGTGTTTTCTAAATTTCTGGCGAAATGTTTGATTAAAATATCTAATGTAAGATTTTTTTTAATGATCCAGAACAGCTGAAAGAACTTCTTTTGTAAAATGTTTCTGTCAAATAAGATGTTTTTTCTAATTATCCCTTGTTTATCTCTCTGGTTATAGTAATGTTTGGCTTTAATTGTCCGAATACTGATTGATGATATCTTTACGGAAGATACTTGAAGAAATTTCTGTTCTTTGGCAACACACACACACACTCCTTTGTTTGTGGGCTTGTAAGGGCATGGGATATATTTTTGGATTGCAATATTTCCTTTGTATTTATAATTTATGAAATTTTGTTTTCTTTGGTCCACACTGGTTTCTGTACAAAGGTTCTATTCTTGTAAATTTAGAACTACAATAAATATAAAATTGTTAAAAAAAAGCCTAACTGCAAATGCTGTTTATTACAGACTTAGTTGAGGGAAAGTGAATTGGGTGCTCTGATTCAAGCATATTTGAGCAGGCGTTTAATCTGGGACAGGGCTAGGAGAACTGCATATATGTATATGTGTGTATCTTTGTCTATATGGATATTTGTATCTTTTACTCCCTCCTTTCCTGTACCATGTAGGAGTTCCTTTCTGTTTTCCTGGTTTTAAGTTGATTTTGTAAACTGCCCTGTATGCCTCAAAAAGGGCGGTATATCAAGAACCGATAAACAATAAAGGATGTCCTCCTAAATACTCTTTTTGAAGAATCGAGCCAATAAATTGGCAAGGGAAGTAGCCACTTATTAAATCTCTCCCACCATCTAGCTGACTGTAAACTGCAACTGTACCTTTCATCCTCGGCTTTGTATCAGGGGGACAATAGAACAGAGTTCACAGAGGGACTTGCTTATTAGATGGAGATGGATGAAACCATAATTTATTACAACAATATCCTAATCTAACAGCATTAGTAGATTACAATATACATGCAAATAATCCTGAGAAAAAAAATCTTTAATGACTTATTTGGGCCTCATGCAACATGTATTACTACCAACATACCCTGCTACAGAGAAAGGCCACCGGGAAAAGATACTCTTATGAGGAAAAGCTTAAAAGGTTAGCGCTCTTCAACTTGAAAAAGAGAAAACTGAGGGAAGATATGATAGAGGTCTATAAATTAATGGAGTAGAACCGGTAAACTTAGATAGGTTGTTTACATGATCAAAAAGTAAAAAGACTAGGGGACGCGCAATGAATCTACAATGTAACCCATTTAAGACTAATAGGATAAAATATTTTTTTCACTCAACACGTAATCAAATGCTGGAATTTGTTACCGGTGCATATAGTAAAAGTTGTTAGTGTAGCTGGGCTTAGAAAAGATTTGGACAAGTTCCTGGAGGAAAGGTCCATAAACCATTATTAAAGAGAACCCGGGAATCCACTGCTTACCCCGGGACAAGCATTGTGGAACCTATGTACCTTTTTGGGAACCTGCCAGGTACTTGTGTCCTGGATTGGCCACTGTTGGAAACAGGATACTGTGCTTTATGGACCTTGGTCTGAACCAGTATGGAATTTCTTATGTTCTTATGGTGGAGGTGGTAAGGACAGAAACAATGACCAAATTCAAACGTTTTGGGATAAACATAGAGAATCTCTCTACAGAGCAAGAAAATGGAATCAAAGTAACAGAACATTTCCACTCAAAGAGCACATTAGATCAAGAGTTCTCAACCCAGTCATCGGGACACCCCTAACCAGTCAGGTGTTCAGGATAACCTTAATGAATATACATGAGAGAGCATACAATGGAGAAAGTGCATGCAAATCTCTCTCATGCATATTCATTATGGTTATCCTCAAACTTGACTGGCTAGGTGTGTCCTGAGGACTGGGTTTAGAACTTTTGATTGGATGTGCTCTTTAACCTCTGGGTGTTGGTAGCCACTGACACCACGCCCATTTGAGTGCTTTGAGATCCATTACTTTCCTTAAATTTAAACCATCCAGCTACCATTCTAGACTGGCTCTGATCTGCTGTTCCAGGGGAATTATTCTGCTGGCGTCTCCCATCTCCAGAGGCCATTGAGACAGGAGTGTTCTCTGCAGCCTCATCTTCACTTCTGCCCAAGGAACCACTTTGATGTGAAGGGGTAACGAATGCAAAAGACACAGGTCACGGTATATAGGAGCAATAGAACAAGGAGGAAAGCTATACAAAACGGAATCTGTCAGCTTGGCCATGCTAAGTGAACTCTACTTCATTATATGCCTAACAGTGCAGATTTAAGCATCATTCAACACAGTGACAGAGACACTGCATTCATTGTCTTAGAGATGCATTGACAGAAAACAAACACCTCTGGAATTTGCTTCATTGGGCCAGTACCATCAACTGGTCCACCATAAATCACACAGCACTAGCAGCCCTGACCTGGCCAAGTCATCTCATGCAGAGCAGAGAGAAGGCAGGTTTGCAGCCATACACAAAGACTGCAAGCAGGATCTTCCTCCTCCGAGTCCCAGGCAAAAGCACTTTATAGAAAGGCAGGCAGGCAAGATCAGAGACAGAGGTTTGTTAGGGGAAAATGTTATAGGCAGAGTCTGGCATCTTCTTTAGCAGGATGGGTAATAAACCCTGTCTGCTGTTTGCAGTCCCCAGAAATAACCTTCTTGCTGCCGTATGGTCAGCCGAATGCTGGCATGGTGCTAGGTGAATGGTCCAGGCCTGGGTCCAAGGGTATGAACTAGCAAATCAGAGAATTCTTTTGGGTTGATCTTCCACCAAGGCCTGGAGTTTGCTCACTCTTTGAGTGGACGTGAGGGTCCCCCAGAAAAGCCACTTTCCAAAACAGGTACCGCAGGTGGCAAGTGGCCAGGGGCTTGAATGGCAGTTTGGTGAGCTGGGAGAGCACCATGTTGAGGTCCCACTATGCCGCTGGAAGGCGAAGAGGGGGCTTGGATAACAGGAGGCCCTGGAGGAACCTGGAGATCAGGGGCTGGCTTGAGAGGGGTTTTCCCTTGACGGGCTGGTAATGAGCCACTACGGCGCTCAGACGTACCCTCACAGAGTTAGATTTCAGCCCGGCATGAGACAGGTGCAGTAGGTACTGGAGTATTAGTTACATATGGCAGGAGAAGGGATTCTCCTCCCTTTCCATACACAAGGCGGAGAACTTTTTCCATTTAAAGACATAAACCCATCTAGTGTAGAGTTTTCGGGAGGCCAGTAGGATCTCCTCAACTTCTTCTGGAAGATTGAAAGGGGCCAATGCTGCCCTTTCAGCAGCCACACTGTTAGCACCAGTGACCCCAGATTGGAGTGCAGGAGGGAGCTCTCCTCCTTGGACAGGAGGTCCAGGGCTCGGGACAGGAGGTCTGGGGCTCAGCCCAGTGGAACTGGGAGTGCCACCAACGGGGAAAACATCAGAGGGAACCAAGGTTGCCTGGGCCACCTAGGGTTAATCAGTATAACTGATGTCCTTTCGCTCTGGACCTTGAAGTGGGTCCTGGCGACCGGGGGGGGGGGGCGGGGGTCGGTGGGAAAGCACAGAGTAGGCCCTTGGACCACGAGATCAAGAAGGCATCTGTCGCCACACTCTCCAGGTGTGGCTGACGTGAGCAGAAGCAAGGTAGCAGCATGTTGTCTGGGGAGGCAAATAGGTCCATCACAGGTCTGTCCCAAAAGTGGAAGAGCTGCTTCATTACCCTGGGGTGTAAGCGCCACTCGTGTGGGCAAAAGACTCTGCTCAGCCTGTCCGCTAAGCAATTGTCCTGGCCCGGAAGGTACACTGCTCGCAGAAGCATGCTTTTGCGAGCTGTGAAGGAGAGGAGGGCCACCGCCTCCTGCCAGAGGGAAAACGAACCTGTGCCCCCTTACTTGTTGATATAAAATATGGCGACCTGGTTGTCAACATTCAGTAGATTACTTTTCCTATTCAATTTGCTAATCTGGTTTCCAGACTAAGCAACTGTCAGTTGATTCAGAAAAAAATGATATCCATCAGGCATTTTTTTCTATACTTAGTGCAAAACCATCTTAAAAATAGGCAGTTAGGTTGGTAAAGCGAAAGTACACATGCGGATTTCATGGTCACACCTCCACATGTACTTTGCATCTGCTTCCATGCAGTGCACAGCTACAAACACGCCGAGGAATTTACCTTGGAAAATTAACTTAAAGTCAGCACCTACATGACAGAAAACCCCACAGCAACATCAGCCTTGCCTTTTTAATGTTGTCATACATCCTTCTTATTGTAGAAGAATATTACCTCAAGGAAAGTTTGGCTGAAAGGAACCAAGCACAGCAAGGTGAACTCAGGTCAGCCTAAATCAGTGAAGTAAAAAATCTTATAGGAATAAGAACTAGAACTTCAAACACATAAAATCATTATACAACACCTCCTGATAAGGAATTTGCAGCCACTTTTACTATGTTAAGTTAAAAGTGCCAGAAAAAGGAAGCTGGGGTAGCTGACAGTACCCCAGCTGTGGTAGCATCTTATTGCACTAGGTGCAGAGAAATACTAACCAATACCTTGTAAATAAGGTAAGGAGTGTAACAACAAATTAAATCCATTTGGTTGCACAAATCCTGATGCTTTTGGATCTTAACTTTATCTTACACTGACTGGCAAAGGAAACAGAATGGAAATATTGTTCATATGAAACTGTAGTAGTCTTCTCCCTTAGATACCGACTTAGTTCTCTGGTGCTGATCTCAGAGTGAGCCCTAGGTGAGCTTCCAAACAGAAATGCTACCACCCATTCAGACCCAACAAGGCACCTAAAATTAAAAGCATGGAGGAAGACTTCCGGTGATGCGGTGAGAGCGAGCAGACGTGCTCTGTTCGCGCTCCAACCGTCCCTCGCTTAAACCGGCAATTTAGAGCCGTTTTCTAGACCCACCACCCGCCGCAAAACCTTTCCCCAGAGACCAGACCGTCTATTGGGGTGTAAGAGGTGAGCTGAACATCCGACAGAGATGGCAGCGGCGCTGCGGACGGGTAAGAAGGAGCGGGACCGTGGGCCGGTGGCCAGCAAGATGGCGGAGGGCACAGGGGCGCCGAACTCCCTGACTTCACCAGCCCGGGTAGAGGACATCTCGGCTGCGGAGGCCTTGTCCGCCCAATTCACCTCCATTCGGGAGAAATTGGACGCGGAGCAGAGCTCCGTAGAGAACTTCGGTACAAGGCTGCAGGAGGCGGAGGAGTGTGTGGGGCGCACGGAGGACGCCATTGCAACGCTGCAGCAGTCAGTGGACGGCCTACAGACCTTGCTGCGATCCCAAGAAGTTAAAATAGATGACTTGGAGAATCGCTCCAGGAGGAACAATCTGCGGGTGATGGGCGTCCCTGAGGCGGTACCGGACACTGAGCTGCAGCAGTACCTGGTGGGGCTGTTCTCTCCAATGCTGACAGGGGAAGCTGCTGGTGAGCGGATTCAGCAGGAACGAGCACACCGGGTGGGCAGCCGCAATGTGCGGGATTCTAGACCGCGTGTGGTCCTTGTAAAGTTCTTACGCTTCCCCCAGAAGGAGGCCATCTTGCGGGCGGCGAGGGCCCGAGGTGGCGTGGAGGCAGACAACGTGCGGATCCGGATAGCACAGGACTATTCTCTGCAACTGAGTCAGCGCCGCCGGGCTTATGCACCTTTATGCCAAAAGTTGATTGACTGTCACATTAAGTTTATGGTGCAATACCCGGCGCGCCTACATGTGATTCGAGACGGGCAGCACCGGACTTTTGAGTCAGCGGAGGGAGCGGCGACGTACGTGGAGAATATCACCTCAGAAAGCGGAGCAGGATGAAGGTTTTTGATAAGAGGACGTATGTTATCTATACAAAATGGGATCATTACAAGACACTGCTGATTATGTTCGGAGCGCTCAGTGAAGGGGTCTTGGAGGGGGCTATTCTTTTTTGAGTCACTTTATTCATACTTGACTAATGGCCCCGTTCCAGTCTTCCTGGGCTTGCCGAGAGCAGACCCCTAGCGGTTGGTGGTTGAGGAGGGTGGGTTGGAGGGGTTCTATCAGTGTTTTTTTTTTGCCTTTTGTTAACGCATTGGGATCTGGGTTTGGTTTGTTTTCTGTTGCCTGCTTCTTGTTTTTGGTTTGTTTTTTGTTTTGCTAAGTAGCCCACTTCCATTTCGGGGACTGCATACAGACCGGAACGAGCGCACTGGGGGGGTGGGGGTTGCGCGGGGGGGCCTGTCCCACTCCCTAGAGCCTAGTATGTGCTGCCTCACATCCGGTCGCATTGCCAGTGTATAGGGCCCGGCTTACCAACTTGGCCACTAGGCTTACCGCTGGCCGGTACACCCTCCCCTGAACAGGCACCTTTGTTTACTATTGGAATGTCCTAGTACAGCGGTCAGCGTGAGCTTGAGGGCCGGTCAGGCGTGATAGGCCACGGACGCAGAATGTCAGACATGAGAGAGCGGGGGGTACTCCACCCGGGCTCGGGGGGGGGGGGATGCCTGAATCATGTACTATGTTATGAATACCTATGATGTAATGTTTCCTCTGTATGGCGGGCTCGGGTGCTAGGGGAGAGGGGCTACTAAGTCGGTTGGGGTTTTAGGGCCTGTTCTTGTTTATGAGGGTCGGGGCGGTGGGAGGGGTATGGATGGTAGCGAGGGGCGGTGGAGCGTGCCACTGGAAGATCCACAGGAGAGAGGAGCGGTGGAATGTGGGTGAGAGGATCAATACTATTTGGGGTGGGGGGTTGGGAGGGAGGGAATGGGGGGTGGGGGGTTGGGAGGGAGGGAATGGGGGGTGGGGGGGGAGGGAGGGAATGGGGGGTGGGGGGGGAGGTAGGTCGCATCTACAGCCATCCTCACGGCATGTTTCGAATAGAGCAGTGGGAGGGGGGGAGGGGGTTCCAGGCTGGGAGAGCCCTATCCCTGTTAGCAAGCGATACCGGTCAGTCGGGTCTTGACACTGCCCCGCCGCTTTGAAAGTTATCAACTGGAACGTATGTGGCCTGGGAAACCCCATCAAGAGATATAAAGTTCTGCAGGCCTTAGCTAGGCAGAAATGTGACATAGCATTCTTGCAAGAAACCCACCAGACGGCCGAGGAGCATAGTAAACTGCGTCGAGACTGGGTCGGGCAGGTGTGGGGGGCCCCGGCCTCCGGGAAAAAAGGAGGGGTGGCCATCCTGATTCATAAGCGGGTGCGCTGTTCCGTTGAAATGGAAGCGCGTGATGAGGCGGGACGTTACCTGCTCTTACAAGGCACCTTGGAGGGGAAGCCGGTCATTCTGGGGACGGTTTACGGTCCGAACTCTCTAGACCCTCACTTTTATGCTAGCTTGGCCTCGAGAGTGGAGCAGTTGCTTGAGTCCCCATTGGTGTTGGGAGGAGATTTAAATGGAGTTCTAGACGTTGAGCTGGATACATCCAGAGGGGGGGAGGCCCGTGAACGGGGGCCGGTGTCGCGGGTGTTGCAGCGCTTTAAGTCTCGCCTGGGGCTGGTGGATCCATGGAGGGTGCTACACCCGTTAGAGAAAGACTTCACCCACCAGTCCCGAGCCCATGGCTCTAGCTCTCGCATTGACTACCTTCTGCTTTCCGGTGAGATTTTCGCCAGAGTGGGGGATGTGCAGATAGGGCCCTTCGAGATCTCCGACCATGCCCCAGTGTGGCTGGAGCTGGGTTGGGGGGGGTGACGGATCGGTCACGGCTTTGGCGGTTCCCGCTGGAGCTTTACCGGGACGCTCAGTTTCATAAGTTTCTAGAACAACGTCGGCGGGAATTTGAAGAAGACCACCGAGGTCATCAGGGGGACCCAGAATTAGTGTGGGAGACAGCTAAAGTAGTGTTACGAGGTGACATCATCGGGTTTGTGGCACGTAAGCGGCGGATGCTTGTGGAACGGATCCTCCGATTGGAAAAGCAGGTATCTCTGTTGCGCTGGCGGTTGGCGCAGGCCCCGACCCCGGGGCTCCAGAAGGAGCTATGGGAAGCTAGAGTGGATCTTAATGAACTGTTACACCAGAGAGCCAAGAAGTCTATTCTCTATTACAGATATCGGCTACAATGCTATGGAGACAAGCCTGGGCGATTGTTGGCTCGCTGTTTGCGGGGTTCGCGAGGCTCTAATATGGTGGCAGCTCTACAAGACGAGAACGGGACGCTGCAACGGGACAGTAGGGAGATAGGCCGAGTATTCCGGGGATTTTTCCAGAAACTATACACAGCGGAGAGTAGTTCACCTTCCGATGTAGCGGAATATCTCCAGAAGCTGAAGCTGCCCTCGCTTACAGCAGAGCAAAGCCTCGCCCTGGGCCGGCCGATTACCACCACGGAAGTGGAGTCGGTTATTGTCGCGGCTAGCTGTTTTAAGTCACCGGGACCTGACGGTTTGGGAGCAGAGTTTTACAAATTGCTTACTAGCCATGTTAGCCCAGCCCTGACGGCGGTGTATGCGCGATGGGTGGAACAGGGCGGCTTCAGATGGGGGAACAACCATGCCCACATTACTTTGATCCCTAAGCCGGGTAAAGACCCAGAATTGCCTGCTTCCTACCGTCCGATCTCTCTATTAAATTTCAACCTCAAGATATTTGCCAAAGTGTTGGCGGACAGACTGGCGGGATTTTTAGATGAATTGGTTCATAGCTCCCAGGTCGGCTTTGTGAAGGGGCGATACATTGTCCGAAATATGCGTAAGATCTTGGCTTCCCTGGAGTGGGTGCATGCCCAGCATTTGCCTTCCCTATTGGTTAGTTTCGACACGGAAAAGGCTTTTGACCGGGTCTCCTGGAATTACTTAAAGGCCTTGTTGCCGTGTTATGGCCTGGGTGCTCCCTTTTGTGCCATGATCGATTGCCTCTACGCCACCCCAATGGCGGGGATACTTTGCAATGGGGTGTTGTCCGAGGACTTCCCGCTAGAACGTGGTACTAGACAGGGCTGCCCTCTTTCACCCCTGCTATTCGTTCTGTCCCTAGATCCATTAATTCGGGCGGTGGAGACGTCGCCGGCAATTCGGGGGGTGCGAATTGGGTCTCAAACTTTTACTGTGTCGGCCTTCGCAGACGATCTCTTGGTGCATCTTCTGTACCCGGAGGAGTCGCTACCGCATCTGTTGCAGGAATTCCAGACTTACGGTCTCTTTGCCAGCCTGCGGATTAACAGAGATAAATCGGAGGCCTTGGATGTCTCTGGGACCTTGCAACGGGATTGGGTGGGCCGGTTCCCCCTTAAGTGGGCTGCTTCTTATTTCACCTACCTAGGTATTCGGCTGACGTGTCAGCCGCAGGACCTTTATAGGTGCAACTTGGACTGGATGCTGACCCGTGTACGCTCCCAGCTACTGGCATGGGGGTCTTTGCCGCTTTCTTTGTCCGGACGAGTGGCGGCGGTGAAGATGGTGATCTTACCTCGCTTGTTGTATTGGCTGCAAACCCTGCCGGTATGGTTGCTCTGGAGAGACTTACGTCGGTTGGAGGGAGTGCTGTGGGCCTTTCTGTGGCGTGGAGCTCGGGCCCGTATCCCGCTGGTGCGGTTAATGGGGAAGTGGCGGGAAGGGGGGATGGGGTTTCCAGACCTGGGTACATATGCGCTGGCCTGTCAGGCTCGCCACCTCGGCGACTGGCTGGGGGGGACGGAGGTTTATACACCTACATCTTTGGAGGAGGCCTTGGTGGCTCCCCTCTCGTTGTTAGGAGCACTGCATACGATGTCCAGGGATCTACCCGGCCGCTTCGGGTGCAGTGTTTTGTTTGGTTCGGCCCAGCGGACCTGGCGGTATTTAAATAACAGATGGGGGACGTCCTGGACGGTTTCTAGCTGGCTGCCTTTGCAGGGTAATGTACATTTTGCCCCTGGGTCGGGGTCGCGGTCGCGGGGGTTCTGGGATTGGTGGAGGAGGGGTATCCGATCTTTAGGGCATTTGGTGGATGCCACGGGACGCTGTAAATCTTTTCAAGCTCTCTGTCAGGAATATGCCTTGACCACACAACATACTTTTGTGTTCTTGCAGGCCTCCCATTATATCGCGTCCTTACTCAGGGCGGCGCTTACTTTGGAAAGGTCAGAGCAGTTGCTTGGCTTCTTTGCCTTGGGGGAGGATACACCCCCCACGATAGCGGGTCTGCGGGCCCGGTTGGACACTATCCGTCCACAGGCCGATTATAGGGGAGTGGAAGCGGCGTGGGGGGCCGAGCTGGGGCGGGAGGTTTTTCCTAACACCGTTAGCACCGCTCTGTGCCGGATTGCTGCGGTGGTGGAGGGGGCGCGGTGGCGGGAGGTGCAATTCAAATGCATTACTAGAGCCCATTTCTCTCCCCGCAGAGCCCTGCGCAGCCATTTGACGGAGGAAGGTTGCTGTCCACGCTGCCTGGCACCCTTAGCCAATCTATTGCATATGTGGTGGTCGTGCCCAGCAATACTGGACCCGCATCAGTGCGTATATCAGTGGCATCTTACAGCAGCGATTGCGATGGACGGGCGCTTTTGTGGTTTTGGATAGGATGGACCCCCCCTACCCTGCCCGGCGCACGGATCGTATGCTAATGCGGAAGGCCTGTCTGGTGGGTAAGGGCCCTATCTTACGCCTTTGGAGGGAGCAGCGTTCCCCTACGTTTATGGAATGGCGCAACTGTTTTCACCAGCTTATGTTAATGGAACGGTGGCGGGCGCGGGGCAGTGTCAAGCTTTGGACTTCCTTTCTTCTGATATGGAGCCCATACATTGATACCTTGGGAGCCCGATGTCGCAACGAGCTTCTACATGTTGGCTCTTAGAGCAGTGGTGGAACGGGGGGTGGAAGGGTGCTAGGGTGAGGATGGTGGTGGGGCGGGGTGGGGAAGGTGCTGGGGAGGGGATGCGACCTGGGGAGGGAAGAGGGAGGGGAGGGGATGGGGAAGGTTACTGCATTAATCAAAAATTGTACTCATCTCCTGTATGTATTCCGGGGGGATGAGAGTCCACCCCCTCGGAGGTTGTGTGTGCTTTGTTTCTTGTTTTGTTGGTGATGATTAAAATAAAGTTTATAAAAAAATAAAAAAAAAAGCATGGAGGAAGGTGCACAAAGCAGAAGATACCACTATGAGGAAAATCTACTTATGGCTAAAACAAACAAAACCTACTGCAGAGAAAGCACAGTTACTTACCTGTAACAGGTGATCTCTGGGAACAGCAGGAATAAGTCTTCACATATGGGTACGTCGGTACCGACGGAGTCTGCGCGGGAACGCTCCCCAGCGTCCAATCAGAACGCTTTTGGGAGCATCCCAACACACCTGCGTACTGCCTTCCCGCCTTTCCCAACTGCCTCTCCTCAGTTAAGTTTTAAAGCTGAGACAAGAGAGAGAGCGAGAGAAAGGGAAAGATAGAGATAAAGAAATGCAACTCCTAGGGGAGGTGGGTGGGTTGTGAAGACTTATTCCTGCTGTTCCCAGAGATCACCTGTTACAGGTAAGTAACTGTGCTATCTCCAGGAACAAGCAGGAATGAGTCTTCACATATGGGGACTCCCAAGCTAAGATGCCTGGAGGAGTCCCAGCATGTTGCGGTTTTGAGAGCCATGCTATAGTATCGAACCCCAGGCATCGCAGGGATGGAGGGTAGGAGTTGAACTAAAGATATGTGCTGTTGAACAGCTGGACCAAACAGGATGCCTAGATAGGAGTCTCTGTGCAGGTGATATTTAGTGGTAATATTGAAGGGCAATAACCAATATGGACCTCACCTGGTGGTATTGTAAAAAGGTATCTGGAGGTTCATGTGGATTTGTTAATATGAACCAGCAGAATATCCCCAGGAAGTACCTCAATGTAAGAAGAGGTAAATAACTGTGTAAGAAAACAGGTTGAGGTTAGAACCCTTAGGGTGAGAAGAAACTATCCCAGTGGAACTGGGGTAGTACAATGAGGCAGGACTTTGCGGGAAAAACGCGGAAGTCCCTATTAAATAAGACTGAAGCTCTTTTGACTTTAAAGAGACATAGTTCTTATAGGAGAAGGGAGCTTTGAAGATCCCTATGTCCGACAACAGGGAAGGATAGGAGCATGAGGCATTGAAGCCTCCCATCTTCTGAAGATTCAGAAAGTCCTTCCTAATTGAAACCACGTAGGAAAAAGAGTATATGGAGGGTTTTATGTGCACCTAAACTGGAGGTCATGGTACAATATATATATGTAGGCAGACAGACAGAAATAGTATATAGACATATATCTACCCACTATCATATATTGCAGCATGTATATAGATAGGTGGTAGAGATTATATATATATATATATATATATATATATATATAGGCACAGACATGCAGATGTCCATATACATGTAAATATATATATATATATATATATATATATATATAGGCACAGACATGCAGATGTCCATATACATGTAAATATATATATATATATATATATATATATATATATATCCCTGAGCGCACCTAGGGTATGTGGAGAGAGAAAGATTCATCTAATAACAAGAAGGGGGCTACCTGCTTGAGAAGGTATTTAGAGAATCTCTACTCCCTGGTTATGAGTGGGAAAACCAAGGGAGTTCTCTCACTGGTAAGGAGAAGTCTAGAGTCCTCTAAGAACTCTAGCCCTTGAATAGCCAGGAATGGAGACCTACCTGAACAATGCAGAGGATGTTTTTAATCTGCAGACAGTAAGTCTGAAACCTTCCATAACTCCAGCAGGCAGCTGGAGAAAAAGATGCAATGAATTAAAAATACCATAAGTACCCTTTATGAGGATAAAATGAGTATGGTGCATTTTCGTTCAATATGGAAGGAAAAAACAAGACAAGGATTGGCTACACTGGAAGAAAACCATCCCTGGTGAAGGGGTCCCCTGGAGAAGTGAAGCAATCCAGGGAATTGGATAATTCTTTTAGGTCTTCAGTTAATTAAAAGGCTTGTGTCCTTTATTTAAGAAGACGTTAATGGAATGGTAAGGGCAGGGAGAATCCAGCAGGCATGACTAGGTAAAGCCCTTCCTAACCATCTGGAATTATGTGCTCTCAAACAAGGCCCCATAGTGAAGAGCTGCTCTGTAGAGACGCAGAGAGAATGTTGCAGGCTAATTAGAAGAAAAAACTGGTGTTTAAGAGCCAGTAGGTATCCTGAACTACTCCGCCAAGCCCAAGGATTGGGGAAGGCTAAGGATAGAAGGTAAGGTGATGTGCCTGCAACAATAGGCAGAACAGGTTCTTAACCCATCTGGGACTTAGTAGTAAGGCCAGAAATAACTGAAATTGGGGAACAAGCCCTGGTTGCTTGGTCAGCAAATCAGTGGTCTAACTAGTAAGAGCCCCTGCAGTTCTAAGTATTGGTAGGGCATCAGAAGAAATCTTAGGTCTCAAGATTGGAAAAGACATACAGACATAAATAGGAGTGGTGAGACTCCATTATAGTCTGAGAAGCTGCCAGAAAAACTAAGAATGCAAGGGGGGAGACAACTCTGAAAGAAAACTTAGAGGCTTAAGGATAAGCCTTCAGTAAGTGGTATCACTCTTACAGACCAAATGTCTTGGTAAGAAGGATAGAGTTGAAAAGAAAGACTTACGGAGGAGTAAATCTTTGAAAACGTAATATGAGAGATGCTTATACAGGAGAAAAAGTCAAAGGCAAAGGCATAGCTACCTAATTGACAGGTGTTACTCCTCTGTGTCCTCCAAAGGACGAGGAGTAACATTACTACCTGTAAAGCATAATCATCTTAAGAAGCTCTTTGAGCTGAAAGTTAAGCTGTCTCTTCAAGAGAGACCTGTGTAAAATTTAGGATGGAACCAAGTAGATGCTTTTAATGGGAAAAAGCAAACTACAGGATCTAAACCTCAAACAGGAAGAAGGATTCAGTGAAGAATCTATCAGCAACCCTGCGGCTGCTGGGTTTGCTGAACCCGTTGAGGTTGTGGTTTCCTGAGCCTGGTTGGTTGTTTCCCCTGTCTGGGAACATCTGTATGATGGGTAGAAGATGAATAAAACCTTCTCCCATTAAGGGAATGAAGCTTATTAGTAGATCTTCTACAAACTGGGATAGAGGAAGGCGTAGACAAGCCTCTGAAAGAAATAGTGTCAGTGGTGAACTGAGCAGCTTGGAATAAAGACTCCTTGTTAAAGAGATTCTCTCCAGTGCAAGGAGTATTTCCCAGTGTATCTTGTATGTATTTGTCCAAGTCTGAAGCTTGGAGCCAGGCTCTACGTCGTGCCCCTATGGCTATAGCAGAAGTTCTGCTAACAGACTCAAAAGAGTCCAGGGAAGCACGAATAAGGAACCTAGAAATATTTTGAGCATGATTGACTAGTATAGAAAAGTCTGCCCTTTTAGGCTCTTGGAGAAAAGGGGTCAAAAGTAGTAAATCCTTTGTGACCTCCTCAAGAGATAAACCCATATAGAAAATATATGAAAGGATTCTTGCTGAAAACATAGATGCCTGGAAAGTTTGACTCCAAAGGCATCTAAAGCCTTAGCCTCATGACCTGGCAGATAAGAAGAGTGCTTCTTAGTACTCTTAACACGCCTCATTGCTGATTCTACAACAAGAGAATGATGAGGGAGCTGAGGCTTTTGAAAACCTGGAGAAGGGGGCACCCTGTATAGAAGATCAGTTGCCCTAGAAGATGGGGATACCGTTAAATGAGTTTCCCACGCTCTAAATAGGAGATCCTGCAAGGTCTGATGCAAAGGAAACATAATGACTTCCTTTGGATTGCAGGGGATGTGTAGAGGTTGTGGCTCCCCTGGTGCAGGGTCCTGACCAGGTATAGAAATGGCAAGTAACTTTGCCATATCAAGCAGAAAAGCCTGAAAAGAAATCTCCCCAGAGGGGAGTCCTCGAGGAAGACGAGGAAGAACTAGATCTGTTGAAGAACTAGCTCTAGCACCCACCGGTTCATTCAGATTCTGTAGAATAGAAGATCTGGAGGGGTGGAGCATCGGAGTATCTTTGAAAGATAGTTGTCAGAACCGCTGAAAACCGGTACCGCAACTCACCGGTAGGAAATCATCCATGCTCGGGATCGATTCCAAACTTGGTATGGAAGGAAGCGAGCCGGCTGAAAGGAGCATGGGAGGTACCGACACCGATGCTGATGTCGATACCGGTACCGGGACCAGTACCGTCGTTGATACCAATATATGAAGATCAGTCTGTGATAGCACTATCGGTACCAAGGTAACCGAATGTGGCAGACCCTGATCATCGGTAGAATGTCTTCGGTACCGTTTGAAGTAGGTACCGAGACGAGTCGGTACCCAGTCATCCAGATTAGAGATCGATTCTAGACTCGGCATCGAAAGAAGCGAGTCTATCGATGCATATCTGGAGGGTACCGACGTGGATACCAGCATCGGTGCCGGGACCGATGCGGGAAGATTGGTCGGTAGCGACTCTAACGGCACCGAAGATACCGAGAGAGCTCGACTACGATCATCGGTGTGGAATGTTTCATCCAGCACCATTGCCGATGCTAGGGTACCGGCACCGCTCAAAGCAGATACCACCACCGGGCATGGCTCAGGTATGTTCACCAAGGTAAAAACCCCGGGAACAACCTGAAACCCCGTTAATGCTTTGGAGGCGGAAGCCTCCCGCCGGGGTCTTAAAGCCAATATGTCCTCGGGGGCAAGCCCAGAGGCATCTCTATGATATACATGAGATCTACCACCCGAGGACTGGCTAGTCTTTACAGACTTTTGTTTGGTTACCTGATCCTGCGAAAAAGAAGATGTAGCTGGCACCCTCAAGTCTGAAGGGAACCACGTATCGAGTTGAGCTCGATGCTGAAGACTTCTTTTAGAAATAGTAGTGCAGGAGGGACACTCCAGTGGATGGTGGTCAGGTCCCAAACATGGAAGGCACCAGTTATGGGTGTCTAAAACTAAATTGGTAGCGCCACAGATAAAACATGTTCTAGTAGCTGGCATTTCCATGAGGGAAAAATAGAGAGGCCTAGCAGGCCGAAACCGGTCAGGCACTAAACAGGGAAAAAATTCCCTACAAAAGAAAATATTTGTAGAAGAAAAGAAAAAGAAAACACCGGCGGTAAGGGTGCGTCAAGGGAAGGTAGACGCAACCACAAGAAAAAACAAAAATAAAGGAAGAATTTTCTGCAGTGACAGGACGACGTCCTGCCGGCTCCGCAGAAAAATGAAAACTGAGGAGAGGCAGTTGGGAAAGGCAGGAAGGCAGCACGCAGGCGTGTTGGGATGCTCCCAAAAGCGTTCTGATTGGACGCTGGGGAGCGTTCCCGCGCAGACTCCGTCGGTACCGACGTACCCATATGTGAAGACTCATTCCTGCTTGTTCCTGGAGATTGGAGTTACTACAGAGGCAGTATTCACAGCCCCCAAGGGAAGAATCCTAACCATTGTGCATTAGACACACCTAGTGGCCAGACTCTGGATGCCTGGGTTCCAGGTTCCAAAAGGACCCATGGCCTGATTCTGCTGGCCAACAACTATCTGGGAGATGGCTGGGCTAGACTGTGGGATGGGCATGGTACATAAAAGGGGGAAAAAAGCCAAGGATGTTGGGAATTAATGCTTCTAATGCTGTAGCCCAGTAGACATCACTTCTAACCGAGCAGGAAGAAACTGCTCAACAAAAACAAAATACAGCAATGCCTTCCTTTCATATTTATATTAAATCTATGGTCAACGAGTAGGCTGCAGGTGATTCACTTATACTGGATTACTCTAAAACATCAGCGATTATGCTCCTTTCATTATGTCCATGAAGAATGAACTAAGGATAATTTGGCTGGAAATTACAAATAAATGACAGGTTATATTACAGTGGTAGTGTTTGGTTCGAGAGCTGTAAACTAAAAGGCTGGGGGAAGAGAAATAGTCTGATGTGCCTGAGTGTCCTTTCAGCCATTGCACAAATATGTAAAAATACATGTAGGATCTGGCACCATTAGCCTCTGTTTGCTTCTACCCAGAAACTTTTTACTCCATTTTATATTACCCCTCCCCCCTCTAATGCAGTGAGGGTCCTTGGTCAGGGGCAATGTATGAGGGCTCCTTCTAGAACTCTGTAATTTGATAATCAGATGTCACCTCTTAAGCAACAGCCATAATGCTCTCCAACTAGAGGACTGTGAATGCTGCCCAAACAGCAACCCCAGTTCCAGCCAACCCACTACAGAAGTTAAACTACAAACCTACCAAATGCCCCCTGAGGCCTAGAAAATGTTTGCTCTATGTTATGGTGAAATTAGACCTTACCTGCTAATTTTCTTTCCTGGAGTCCCTCCAGTCCAGTCCAGATGAGTGGATTATGTTCATCTATCAGCAGATGGAGACTGAGAACACAACTTAAAGTGTGCTATAAGTAGCCTGTGTCTACTGACAATAGCCAGTATGAACTTCAACAAGCTGAGAAAAGGGTGGAGCACAAAATCCCAATTCTCCGACAGCCATGCTCTTACTGACAAACTCGAGCAGGCATGTTACACCTGTCTCTTTTCTTTTGAACATGATGGGATACATCCTGCTTCTGGTTTTTTTTTCTTTTGAAATCCAGCAGAAACCGGAACAGAATTAACGCAAAGATCAAAACACCAAGGACAACAAGTCAAAGCCCTTAAACAGAATACACTCGGTCCCAAACGCACTCACTTGAATCCAGTTCTGCAAGAGCCAAGGCGAGATAGTGGACCCCGCAAAGACATACCGGGAGGGTCCTGGACTGGACTGGAGGGATTCCAGGAAAGAAATGTAGCAGGTAAAGTCTACTTTCAACTTCCAGTTCGTCCCTCCAGCCCAGTCCAGACGAATGGGATGTAGTAAGGCAGGTGGGAACCGCAATCCCAGACTGCAACACTCTGGTACCAAATTCCACATCCTGCCGAGCTTGCACATCCAGACCGTAATGGCACACAAAGGGATGCAGGGAAGACTACGTCGCCACCCTACAAATATCCTGAGATGGAACCAAACCACATAATGACCATGGCGACACCTGAGCCCACACAGAATGAGCCCATAAACCCAAGGTTCTTCAAGAGATACATCAATGTGATAGCCTCATGGATCCTACGAGAAACGGATGCCTTAGAAGCTGCCTCACCCTTCTGAGGGTCATCAAAGAGAATAAAACGCCTCTCAGAGCACTGAAAGGGTTGATTCACCTTCAAGTACCGTGAGACACCTGCAGACATCCAGTTTACGCAGAAGACAGTCCTAAGAGTCCTGCGATGCAGGGAAGACTGGCAGTGAAACCACCTGGTTGAAATGAAAACTGGATGACATCTTCGACCGAAATGAAGGAACCGGCCACAACACCATCTTCTCCTTAGTGATGATTAAATAAGGTTCCTTGCAGGACAAAGCCTGAAGCTCAGAAATTGGATGGGCCGAACAAATTGTCACCAGAAACACCATCTTCATAGTCAGGTCCTTCACTGTCGTGCCCTGCAGCAGTTCAAAGGCAGCAACCCCAAGGCCAAGAGTACCAAATTAAGGTCCAACGAGGGAACCACAGATTGACAGGGGGATAAAGATGCTTCACCCCTCGAAGGAAACTGACCACGTCCCCATGAGACTACCCATGAACCATTCCAGGTCACCACATGGACCTTCAAGGAGCCCAAGGCTAAACCCTTGTCCAACTCAGCTTGCAAGAAGGCCAGACTAGCCAGGAGCGATAATCTAAGGGGACGCACATCACATTTTCTACACAAAGCCTCAAAGATACGCCAGACCAATATACAGGCCAAAGAGGTTGAGTGCCTGCGAGCCTGCAGCAAAGTATCAATGACTTGAGATGAGTAGCCTCTATGCCTCTGTCGAGTCCTCTCAATAGCCAAGCCATAAGCAAGAACAGACCCACATCCAGCATTCGCAATGGCCCCTGAGTGAGCAGATCCAGCTCCGCCGGCAAACAATATGGCTCTATCAGCTGCACGAGATCCGCATACCATGGATGTTGAGGCCAGTCTGATGCTATCAGCACCACACGCCCCCAATGGAACTCTGCGCTGCATGACCCAACCAATAAGAAGCCACGGAGGAAACAAAGCAGATCCACCCTTGGCCAAGGTTGAAATAGGGCATCCAGTCCCTCAGACACATGCGTCCTGCAGTGGCTGAGGAAGCGGTCAACCTTGGTGTTCACCAGAGATGCCATCAAGTTCATCGTCTGCTACCCCAACAGGACACAATCTGCTGGAATGCCAATTCAGACTGTGCCCACTCCCCGGGATCCAGAGTGTAACAAATCAGATAATCCACCTGGACATTCTCCTTCCCAGTGACATGAGCTACTGAGTGCCTGCAAGTGAGCCTCCGCCTACTGCAGCAACGGGATGGCCTCTACCGACACGACGAACTCTGGGTGCCCCCCTGTCGGTTGATATACACCACGGTCATGGCACTGTCTGAAAGCACTCGCACCACCCTGCGATGCAGCAGCAGGAGAAAGGCCTCCAAGGCCAGATTCACCACCAATGTCTCCAAATGACTGATCAGCCACTGACACTCCTCCTAGGACCATCTGCCCTGGGCCACCTGAGCCTGATGACTACCCCAATCCAAGAGGCTGGCATCCATTGTCACGACCACCCAGCCCAGGGGCTCATAAGGCATCCCTGCTGTGAGCCTCTCCAAATCTAGTCACTACCGCAAGCTTGCTCAGGCCTTTGTCCAAAGAGAGAGGTGAACTTCTATGGACTGCAACTGAGACCACCTCATCTGAAGGACACACGTGTGCAATCTCACTCAAGAGCATCAGCTCCAATGTGGCTACCATGGAGGCCAATACCTGAAGATAAACTCACACCTGCGGGCAGTGAACCTCCTCTGGTCGCACACCTGGGCCTGTAACTATTCTGCCCTCCAGGAGGAAAACCATGCCCTCAGCAGTGTCAAACTGAACCCCCTAGATACTCCAAGGACTGAGAGGGCTCCAGCTTGCTCTTAGTCAATTTGATCACCCAACCTAACTCCTTCAGGTGCCGGATCACCAAGGCCGTAGCATTGAGACTCTCCTGTAATGATTTGGCCCAAATCAGCCAACTGTCCAGATACAGATGGACAAGGATCCCTTGTCTTGCACAAGTCCATTGCAACTACCACGACCTTGGTAAACACTTGAGGCACCGTGGTCAGGTCGAAAGGTAAAGCCTGAAACGAAATGCCTCCTCGGCACTGCAAACCGTAGAAATTTCTGGTGATCAGACTGAATAGGAACGTGCAAGTATGCCTCTGTCAAATACATCGCGGTCAGGAACTCGTCCTATTCCACCACAACTATCACTGAGTGAAAGGTCTCAATACAGAAGCACAGAACCCTTAGGGCTCTGTTGGCATCCCATTCTCAAACTCAAAGTGTCATGAGGCTGGTGCTAATAAAGATGCAGAGTTGAAAAGAAACCCTGTTTCTCACAGAGCTCTAGATGTGCAATTACCTCAAAGCACAGCTAGAGGGGGCGGGAGTGATCCTACAGAGGCTAATGAGGGTAGGAGAGCTAACCAGTTGCACCTGGAAGTAAGCCGGGGAGATTCAAAGGAAAAATCCCTTTATAAACGGAAGCTTAATGCCAGCAGGGGAGGAAGAACAGCGAGAGAAGCTGGAGCAGCGGGAGAAGCAGCAGATGGAAGAGAAGGAACAGAAAGCAGGGCTGAAGAAGGAAGGAGATTCCTGAAGGAAGGAATCCTTCCTGAGCAAGCCCAAAAGGACAGAATTCACAGAGGTAGAGTTCAGAGGGGCTATGCTACGAGAGCCACTGTTCAGAGGGAGTCTGCTAAGGAAAGCAGTCAGGCTGGAAGGTGTGCCACTCCCTGCTTAAGCAACGTTCCTGAGTCCACTATACAGAGAGCCAGGCTTGGAGGAAAGCCTGCAGTCATTGGAGTATGCTGAACAAGCTTCACCAGGTACCAGAAAGAAAGGAGTTTCTAGCAAAGCTACTTTTTCACTGAAGTATAGGGCTGGTGAATCCTCGCCAGGTTTTCCTAAGCTTTCAGGAAGTCCAGCACTCCCCAGAAGCTACCGACAGAAAACCTGTTGTCAGAGAGACGTTCTTGAGAGAGAAGGCTCCAGAGCTTCAAGCTACAGGAACTCAAGGTATGGTGGCTTTATTCCTGTTAGAGAAAGCTTAACTCCTAAAAGCACTGCTAAAATTGAACCACAGTTTGTAAGAAGAGGAAAGAAACCAGAGCGGTTTAAAGAAATACCAAAAGACTTTAGAGCACAGTCTTATTGGAGCCGAGATACCAGAGACAGTCCATGTAAACTTGTAACATCCAGGGACAGCGTTTGCTCTGAGGGGGAAACTAGTGAAGCAGAATCTATGGAGATAGAAGGTGCAGATACTATTGCCATTCCTCAGGAAGAGGTTATGGATTGCAGTTTGTGTATGGCTACTAGCCTGGAATCCATAGCGGCATTGTAAATAAGAAGCAGCCTTGTTTAGTTGTTTTACCCTGGAATGAATTGAATTCCTCCATTTATCCTTTGCACCTAATTGTGAAGATATCAACAGTTGGTTTGCCTGTTTATTACTGGGACCTTGATAAAATGACATTCTTTGATTTCCATTGTCTTACTGAACCCTTGCACGGAGGGGAAATAAAAGCCTTGTTTCCCTACACTCGTGGCTTAATTATTGTGTGCTCACAAGGAGCTAAAATCCATATGACCAATCTGCACTTGGCCTTACATACCCCACGCTCCTTGAAAAATACGTGTGATGTGCAGCCGCCCCTTACCGCCATTGGCCACCAGGGGACGCTGTCATGACAAAAGACATCAAGATCCCTCCTTCTCGGGAACTACAAAATAAATGGAATACAGGCCCGAGCCCCAGGTATCACGTGGAACTGGGACAACCTCTTCCAGGTGAAATAGGTCTTCAAGCATTTCTTCCACTGCCTGAGCCTTGCCGGGTGCCTGGCATGGCAAGACCATGAAGGCATCTGAAAGGGGACTTACAAACTCGAAGGCATAACCAGCCCTGATAACTTCCAGCACCCAGGCATCCAACGTAATCTGGGCCCAAGCAGGAAGGAACTGCTGCAGTCGCCTGTCCACCAGCTGAATTTCTGCTAGAGCCCCCCCCCCCCCCCACCTTCAATGCAAGGGCATTTCGGTCCCAGGAACGCCAGAGCCACCTCCCTGGCATCCACAGGCACCACCTTGAAAGGAGGGTCCCTGTGGCAGGAAAAGGGATCTCTGAGGATTCGCTGCCCGAGCAGGACAAAACCTATGAAAATCATGATCACGGTCCCGCACAGGAGCACCTCTGCTGGTTATGGTTTATGGTTTAGGCATTTGATATACCGCCCTTTACTCACGCATCAGAGCGGTTTACATGTATACTAACAGGTACTTTTTATTCCCTTGTCCCCACAGGGCTCACAATCTAAGTGTACCTGAGGCAATGGAAGGTTAAGTGGCTTGCCCAAGGCCACAAGGAGCAGCCATGGGACTAGAGACCCCAGTCCCTCCGGCCTGAGGTTACTTGTCCCCATGTGGGAATTGAACCCCTGGCCCTCCGGCCTGAGGTAACCTGTCCCAACCACTGAGCCACTCCTGGTTCCTTTTGGCTTATCCTCCAGCAGTTTGGACACTTTAGCTTCTCCTAAATCCTTGACCAACTTTTCCATGTCCTCCCCAAACAGCAGATTCCCCATAAAGGGGAGCTTGCTAAGTCTCATCTTGGAGGCTACATCCGCCAACCAATTATGCAGCCATAACTGTCAGTGTGCCGAGACCACTATGGCCATACTCTTGGCCAAGGCTCAAAGCAAATCACAGAGCAGATCCGCCAGAAAGGCCAACCCAGACTCCAATGGAGCCACTCCTACTTGGCCAGAGTGATCTGCCCCCATCTCCTCAGACAGCCTTTGTGACCACTAGAGATAGACTTGGACCATGTAGGCACCGCATATGGCCCCCTGTTGGGCCAACACCGACCTCTCAAAAGCCTGCCTGAGCAAGGCTTCTATACGCTTGTCCTGCGGGTCCTTCAGGGCTGCACCATTCTCCACTGGAATGGTGGTCTTACATGTAACCACCATTATGATCGCATCCACATGCAGCAAGTGCCAACGTTTCCCTCTCCTCTTAAGGAATCGAGTACAGCCATGCCATTCTCTGACGAACGCACAAATCCACATCAGGAGTATTCCATTCCTCTGCAATCATCGCCTTCAGGGCCCTGTAGACCAGAAAGGACCACGGAGGCTTGTGAATGCCCTCCATGAGCGGATCCTCCAAGGATTCGGACCTAGGCTTTCTTAAAACCACCAGGGATTCTATAATAAGAAAGGGCAGCTCATCCTGGGAAAAGATCCATACCACTGTTGGATCCTCCCCCACTGGGAGCTTCCTCTCCTCTAGCTGTTCCTGGAATTGTTCATCCAGGAGATCTGCCGTCCCTTCCAGGGAGGTCCATGGACTCCAAGGACCCCACACCGAGCCTAGCTCCCTGTTCTCCTGGGGCCATTCACACCATGGACGCTTGGCTACCGCAGCAGACCCTGGTCCTGCCCCAAAAGAGACCTGTTGGGAACTGGGGACCCCTCACCCAAGCCTTGTTTCATCACAAAGACCTGATGCAGTAGGAGAAACTTGGGGGAAAAGGGGGATCCCCAGGCCTCCCCAGGGTCTCCTGACCTCCCAGCATGGGCTGAGGTGTTAGAAGCTCAGTTCCCAAAATAGCGGCAGTTCCTGCCAAAACCACTGGACTGCTGCCATCCATAGAAGCAGAATCAGTCCTCCCAACTCTTGCCGCACCATAATCTGGCCCCTCCAAGTCAATGTGCAGCTGCTGCATTCTCTCAGAGGCAGCCATGGCAGAGTCCGACTTCAGCATACTGCGCCCTGCAGCTGCGATCTATGGCCCCATGGCTGAAAAAATCTTTCCCATACACAGTCTACCCACTGGCGTCGGACCCTGGACTTACCCAAAGGCTGCTTCCCCGGAAGGCCAGCACTGCCTCTGCGGCTGATTCCCAATGCTGTCTGCACCTGTTCTTGCCACTTTGGGTTTTTCCCCCCCAAAAGCACAGGAGCACGCTCAACCCTGACCCCCTCCCAAAAGGTTGGGGGAGGAGGACAGAAAGAGCCCAAGGTATGGGAGCGGTTGGGGGAGGGACCTGGTAGCACCAGGTTCTGCACCCCTAGTCTGACACATTCGTGGGCCTCAAGTCTAGCACAGACTCACAGGCTATGCTCACCACCTGCTGGAGATTGAAAAATACTGGCTATTGTCAGTGAGCACAGGCTACTTATAACACACTAAGTTGTGCTCTCAGTCTCCACCTTGTGGTAAAGCTTAGTTACTCACCTGTAACAGGTGATCTCCGGGAACAGCAGGAATTTAGTCCTCACATATGGGTATCGTCGGCACCGACGGAGCCCATGCAGGAATGCTCCCCAGCGTCCAATAAGAATGCTTTTTGGAGCATCCCTCAGCACATGCGCGCTGCCTTCCCGCCTTTCCAACTGTCCCTCTTCAGTTAAGTTTGTAGCTGAGTGAAAGGATAGAGGGAGAGAGGAAAGAGACAAAGAGAGAGAGAGAGAGAGAGACAACTCCTAGGGGAGATGGGTGGGTTGTTCCCGGAGATCACCTGTTACAGGTGAGTAACTACGCTATCTCCAGGAACAAGCAGGAATGTAGTCCTCACATATGGGGACTCCCTAGCTGAAGATGCCAGGGAGATAGCCCCAGGAAGGTGCCACCGTCAAGGGTGAGGATCCTTCCTCCCATGGATCTCTGGCATCCCACCAGGGTTGGTGGGTAGGAGTTGGTTTACATTTGAAAAAGGTTTTGAACAACAGCTTGGCCAAAGAAGGCATCCCGACTGGAGACTTTATCGAGGCAGTAGTGGGCTGTGAAGGTGTTTACCGAAGCCCAGGTGACTGCTCGACAAATGTCATTGATAGACACAGAGTGGAGATTAGCCATAGAAGCTGCCATGGCCCTGACATTATGAGCTGTGACATGGTCCTGAAGAGGAAGACCCTTACTCTCATAAGTAAAGTATATGCATTGGGCAATCCATTTAAATAAAGTTCTTTTGGAGACTGGAAGTCCCAAATGACTAGGGTCAAAAGCTAAAAAAATTTGTGAAGACTTTCTATGTTGCTGTGTTTTTTGTATGTAAAAGGCCAAGGCCCTTTTGCAATCCAAAGTCTGAAGGTTCCTTTCTGCATTAGAGGCGTGAGGCCTGGGAAAAAATACAGGAAGGTAAATTGATTGATTTAAATGAAAAGGCGAAACCACCTTTGGCATAAAATGTGGGTGAGTTCGAAGAACAACCTTATCATGATGAAACCTAGTATAAGGAGGATCAGCCACTAAAGCTTGCAATTCACTGATGCGACGGGCAGAGGTGATTGCAATTAGGAAGATGACCTTCCAGGTCAAAAACTTAAGGGCTTCAGTGGCTAAAGGCTCAAGAGGCGGCTTCATGAGCTGCCCGAGAACTAGATTTAGATCCCATGGCACCGGTGGGGGCTTGATGGAGGTTTGGTTAATAGAAGGCCTCTCATAAATCTTGATATGAGTGGATGAGAGGAAATTGGTTGTCCATTCAGAGGCTTATAAGAAGCTGCAATTGCACTAAGATGGACTCTTACCGAATTGGTCTTTAACCCAGAATTCGATAAGTGAAGGAGATACTCTAGTATCGATTCTAAGGGTACGACCAGGGGGTTTAATCCCCTCCTGGAGCACCATATAGTAAAACGTTTCCACTTGAAGGCATAAGATCTTCTTGTGGAAAGTTTCCTAGAAGCTCGAAGGATATCTTTTACCTGCTGAGACAGGTTGAGATCCTGAAGGTCTAAGCCTTCAGCAACCAGGCCATGAGGTGCAGGGACTGGGGATTCGGGTGCCAAAGCGTCCCGTTCTCCTGAGAAAGGAGATCTGGAGCATGCCCTAACTCCAGAGGTGCCGTTTGAGAGAGATGCAGAAGTAGGGAATACCACGCTTGGCGTGGCCATCGTGGTGCGATGAGAATCATGCGACCCCTGTCTCTCTGAAGCTTGAAGAGTGTTTTGGGAATGAGGGGAATGGGTGGGAAAGCATAAAGGAAGTCCTGACCCCAGTGAAGGAGGAAGGCATCCCTTGCCTGACATGGTGTGCCGGTCCAGAACAGAACCGGAGAAGTTTGGCATTCAGTGGACTTGCAAAGAGGTCTATGTCTGGAGTGCCCCAGAGATGAAATATCTTTGCCACCTGGTCTAGGTGGAGTGACCACTCGTGAGGTAGCAGCACTCGACCGAGTTTGTCTGCCCAAAGGTTTTGAATGCCTGGAAGATATACCACTAGAAGGTGAATTTGGTGCTCTCTGGCAAGGGCCCATAGTCGTAAAGCTTCATTGCATAACGAAAGAGAGCCGGTTCCACCCTGCTTGTTCACATAGAACATGGCTACCTGATTGTCCATCTGGACCAGGACTGACTTGTAGCTGAGCTGGGCGTGGAACACTCGAAGAGCTAAATAAATTGCTCTTAATGTGTAAACCTACCTCCTGTGGAGTCCAGGTGCCCTAGCTAGAGAGATGATCCAGGTGTGCTCCCCAACCCACCTGTGTGGTGGCCTGAAAGAGGGGTTGATGGAAAGGAGACCCCACTGTCAGATTTTCTAGTGATTGCCACCATTGGAGGGACAAAATTAGTCTTTGAGAGACTGTTATTTTGTCCGACAAATTGCCCGTGGCCTGTGGGCTGTGTCCACTGTGTGGAGAGGGTACACTGAGCTGCTCGCATGTGAAGGCGAGCATATGGGACTACATGAACTGTGGATGCCATGTGTCCCAGCAACTGCAGTAGTTCCCGAGCTGTGAGGGAGGATTTTCCCACTGCTTGGGAAGCTAGCTGCATAATGCGAAGACACCGGGCTTGTGGAAGAAAAGCCCTTGCCTGCCTGGTATCCAGACAGGCTCCTATGAATTCTCAGCATTCGGAAGGAACTAGTTGAGACTTCGGGAAGTTGATTTCCAATCCCAAGTATTGGAGGATTCGCATTGTACGAGACAGTGCAGTGCTGGCCTCTGCAACTGTGGAGGCTCGAATGAACCAGTCGTCTAAGTAGGGGAAGACAAAAATCCCCAGGGTTCGTAGAAATGCTGCTACTACTGCCATGCATTTTGTGAACACACTTGGTGCTGAAGCCAGACCAAAAGGAAGAACCCTGTACTGGAAATGTCTTCCCCTGAAAAAGGAAACATAAGAATTTCCTGTGATCTGGATGGATGAGAATGTGTGTGTATGCATCCTTTAAGTCTAGAGAGCAAAGCCAGTCCTGGGCTTGAAGGTATGGCAGAAGAGTTCCTAGAGAAATCATTTTTAATTTCTCTCGAAACAGATATTTGTTCAATTCTCTGAGGTCTAGAATGGGTCTGTGTCCCCCTGTTTTCTTTGGGATAAGAAAATAGGGGGAGTAGAACCCTGTTCCCTGTTGAAAAATGGGTACTTCCTCTATTGCCCCTTGGGCAAGAAGTGTGGAGACCTCGTAATCTAGCAGACTGTCTGCAGAGGTCTGTGAATTGAACTGCTTTAGAATTGTAGGAGGGGGTATGCTGTGAAAATGAAGTTAGTACCCCTCTCCTACAATGGACAAAGTCTAATCTTCTGCTGTTATTTGATGCCATCTGTTGATAAAGTGGCATAACCTGCCCGGAATATTAGGGGGTTGGGGACCCTTCAGAGGCAGGAAGGCGAAGCTCTCTGGGAAGGAGTCAAAGCCCTTGAGGGGGCTGAACCTGGAGAGCTGGTTGGGCTCTCGGTCCTTTTGGTTTCTTCTGCTGTCTAGGTTGCCCCTTTTGGGTAACCTGACCTGAAGTCTGACTCTACTGGGTATAGGAAGGATAAAACTTCCTCTTTTTGCTAAAAGAGGGTTTTTTATAAGGCTTCCTTTTGGCTGGAGTGGCTGTAGACTTTGACAATCTATCTAAGGTAGAATTGTCAGCATCTAACTCATTAGCCTTTTCCTGCCAGTTCTTGCCGAAGAGATTCTCCCCCGTGCAAGGAATGTTGCCTAATTTGTCCTGTACCCAAGTCTCCAAGTCTGATGCCTGCAGCCAGGCAATCCATCGTGCACCAATGGCAATAGCAGAAGTTCTGCTGATGCATTCAAAGCAGTCAAAACTGCACGATTAACAAACTTGGAGCCATTTTGAGCATGCTTAACTAGAGCAAGAAAATCTTGTCTCTTATCATCTGGGAGAAAAGGGCTCATAAGTTCCAAGTCTCCTGTGACTTCCTTAAGAAACATTCCCATATATAGGATGTATGAACTGATCCTAGCTGAAAGCATGGAAGCTTGAAAAGTTCTGCGTCCAAAAGCATCCAGAGTCCTGCATTCACGACCTGGAGGATTGGATGCATTTCTCTTTGCACTTTTCATCCTACGCATGGCTGATTCCACTACCATTGAATGGTGTGGCAGCTGGGTTTTCTGAAAACCAGGACATGGTGGAACTCAATACATAGTATCAAGTCTCCTAGAGTGAGGAGAAGTGGTCAGAGGTGTCTCCCACATTCTGAACATCAAGCTATGCAGAATTTCATGGATAGGCAGAGTAGCTGCCTCCTTGGGAGCTTTAGGATATTGGAGGATTTCCAATTCCTTTGCTCTGGGTTCTTCTTCAGGAGCTACTGTGATTGAAAGACCTTTGGCCATATCACGGATGAAATCCTGAAAAGACATGTCCTCTGGAGGTGACATCCTGCATTGGGGAGAAGAGGGCTCTTCTAGGAGAAACCCTCTAGTGCCAGCAGAATAGTCAGAGTCTTCGGAATCGGAGGAATCAAAGTATTCCTGACCCCGATGCTCTTGCAAAGCATGATCCCGGTACCAATCGAAGTCGGTACCGAGGTGACCCGGTACCGCTTTGTCCCCTCCAGCCAGAGATGGCATAGGAAGACTTCCCACCGGGGCCGGCACCATCAGTACCGGCATCACTGGTGTCGGTACCGGTGTCTGTACTGGCATCGGTGTCGATGTTGGCACCGGTGCTCTTGGGACCACTGGTACCGCAGCCGAGAGAACAGCTGCGATACTGTGCTCGATAGCGAGGAACCTCTGGTCTATCGACGCTGCCGATGACTGGGTGTCGGTACCGGTAAGGACGGCCGAACACCTGAGCATGGCACAGGTAGTTCTTGCGAGGTTGAGGCCTCGAGAACATCCTGAAGCCCCATCGATGCTTTGGAAGCCGAAGCCTCCCGCCGTGGCTGTTTTGCCGGTGTGGTTCCCTCAAGGGCAATGCCAACGGCCTCTCAATGCTTAGCAGGAGAGCTACCCTTTGAGGACCGGCTCTTATGTTTAGTTACCTGAGATCCATGGGAGGAAGAAGAGGCCCTCGACGATGTCGATGCAATGGATCTGGCATCTGAAGAAAAAAGGGTACCGAGCTTTGCGGCCCGGTTCAGTCTTCCTCTTTTGGTCATCCCCATGCAGGAGAGACATTCAGTTGGAGAATGATCAGGTCCTAAACATTTTAGACACCAATCATGGGTGTCAGTGACGGAAATGGTACCACCACACTTAGTACATTTCTTAAAACCACTAGTTGGTTTTTCCATGATTCAGGAAAATGGGGGCCTAGTGCCCAAAATGGCGCCTAGCACCAAAAAGGAATGTTTCTGAAAGAAATACTGAAAGTAGGGTTTTTTTTGTTTTTTTTTAAAGAAGTAAAAGAAAAGAACCGGCGGTACCGGTAGGCGTCGTGCGGTAGGCAAGCACGACCACAGAAAGAAGTTTAAAGATGTAATTTTCTGCGGTGACAGGAAATAGGTCCTGTCGGCTCCGCGGAAAATGAAGAACTGAAGAGGGACAGTTGGAAAGGCGGGAAGGCAGCGCGCATGTGTTGAGGGATGCTCCCAAAAGCGTTCTTATTGGACACTGGGGAGCGTTCCCGCACGGGCTCCGTCGGTGCCAACGATACCCATATGTGAGGACTACATTCCTGCTTGTTCCTGGAGACTGAGCATAACTCACTCGTCTGAACTGGATTGGAGGGATGAAGTAGAAGTTACATTGTTTAGGAGTTGGGCTATGGATCTGCAATGTCTAACAAGGCATTCAGATTACATTATTCAAATTTACATTCAAGATTTATATTGGTGCTTAGAAAAAAAAAATTTAGCTGAAGTCAAGTCCACTTACCTGCATAATACAGGCTACAAAAGCAATGAGAAATGCAATGACATTTCCCGCACTCTCATGATCCTCCTTTGAAACAAACAGAACAAAACAAAAGCTAGTCACAAGACTGGTTAATGCATGAATGTCCGCGGGCAGCCAGCATCAGTGCTCAAAGCAGTAGACAACATGAACAATATCCTTATGTCTGGCCTAGCAGTACTCTGTGTTTATTTCTAGACATGCTTGTGAGACATACACACAGACAGCGACTGCTGTCAGTGATGAGCAAAATAAAATGTATGTTCCAGGTCATGCACGTATCACTAATAAAAATCTCTTAACGTTTTGCTTCTGAGCTGCCAAAAACACATGGGCCTCATTGCTAATTTCTGCTTTATCAAATGGTTAAAAAATGATGGCAAAGCAGTAAGACACGACTGATAAAAAGCACTGCTTGTACAAGCGGCACAAGGTGAATCATACACCTTTACACCACCGAGAAGTGTGGTATCACCACACTTACTGAGCATATGCAGAAGGGGAGTGCTATTAGAAAAAGTCCATTGAGTATAATTTTCAGATTAAATAAAAACAAAAAAACAAAACTTATGTTTACTATTCTGTAAAGAAAAACATGCCAAAGATCACATTCTTCCAGTTCCCTTTTGAAATGATTTCCCACAGAAAAGTGTACATATTTTTTTTATTTTTTCCACCAATTTTCAGATTTGATCCAATCTCTGGAACACAGTCCAATAAACCCCATCCAAGAGAAAATATCTGAATGATGAATGAGGTTTTACAATCACGATGAAAGACTAATATTTGTGACCCATCCATGCTTTGAAAATATCAGTATTGAGACAATGGGTAGGATCGTGCCAAGCAAGCAACATTCTTGTGTAAGGACACAAGAAAAGCCATGCTGAATCAGACCATGGTCTACAAAGCCCGGCATCTTGTCTCCAACAGTGGTCAATCCAGGTCACAAGTTCCTGTCAGATCCCAAACAAGCAAATTCAAAGTTCTCATGAAAAACTTAAAAAGCAAAACCCCATGTGTCTGTGTGTTAAGTCAAACCACAAGACAAGAGCAGAGCTCAAGATATACAGAACAACTAAAAGCTTTTATCCAACAGCACATCGGATGTATTCCTTTAGCCAGTGAAGGCAGGTCAAACCAGTCACCCCTTAAGTTAAAATGCACAAATCTAAAGGTGGGATGTGGTAAAATGCAATGCATGCCATTGAATCAATACTGACTTCTGGTGACTCAACAGCCCCTGGATTTTCTTGGCAAGGTGTAATCAGAAGTAGATTGCCAGGACTTTCTTCCAAGGCAATGGAGGGTAAAGTGACTTGCCCAAGGCTACAAGGAGTGCCAGTGAGAATCAAACCCTGGTCTCCTGTTCACCAGGCCATTGTTCTGACCACTAGACTACTTCTATCAAAAAATCAAGACAGAGCAGGCTAAATTCTAATATGAGATTTACATATTATGCAATGCCACAGCCAGCAAGCTAGAAGACAAAAGATTTCCAACTGAAGTAGTGTAACGACAGAAAAAGCAATGTTCGCAAAAGACTCAGTGACTAACCACAAATATCCAACTATGCAGCAGCCCCCATCAATGTCTCTGCTGCCACCCCCTTCCCCGACATCCACACACAAAACAACAACCAAGAAAGCAAGTTACCTGAAAGGAATGTTCTGCCAAATGAACTCCTCGAATGAGATTCAAGGCGCCACACATGATGTTAAGAATCAGAGACAGGATTCCCAAAGCAGTCACAGGCTGCATTCTGTAATTAGGGGCTTCAGACAATTAAAATAAAAAAGAAGGCTCCAGTGAAAATGATTTCTTGTTTACACATGCACACTGAGCTTACAATGGTAGTCTACCATGTGGTACAATGAAGCAATAATCCATTCAAGCTCAAGACAAGTTACAAATTCAGGAACAGTTGATACATTCAATATTTCAAGAGGGTGTAATGTCCGCGGGCTTATTTTATGATTGGCTCCCTATCTCGTTTAGGATTCATTTTAAAGATTCTCTTATTGGCCTCCTGAGCTGACCATACAGGATTATCATATTATCTAGTGTCTGTATTGACCCCCACATACCTCCACATGGCCTATGAGATTTTTTTTTATAAGCCAACTACAACTGCCTTCACCCACAGAGATTAATTTTGAGGAGACTTGGAAGACCTTTTTTTCCTTTTTAGCCCCTTTCTTATGGAATGGCCTTCCTCAAGATATTAGAAGAGAATGTAATTACCTTAAATTTAAGAAAGCGCTTAAAAGCATCTTTTTCCACCGGGCCTTCTATGATATGTGTAATCCATTCATGCCCATTTGTATGCAGCAGCACTTGCCAACTGCATAATGCTCGCTCCTACTTGGTAACTTTTGTGTCACTGGTTGAAAATCTAAGAGAATATATATTGCATTAGTATTTTTCACATGTCATGTCCAGTTTACAGTGGTTTTGATAGGTGTGTCTGTCGTAATTGTCCTTTGACATAATTAGGGCTCATTTTCTGAGGTGTTTATAAATTTTAAATTTAGGTGTTTATTTTCCAGCTAATTAGGTGTTTGAGACTACAAAAGAAATCAGTGTCTATCGGTGTTTTCACACCTTGGGTACCATTGCTGGGTACTTTTTCCAGTGGAACAGAACATGTACATTTGTGTCACTTAAGAGTCATTAGCCCAGAAAAAGACAAAAAAACTGAGTGGAGCCAGGAGATGGGTAAAACGTAGCTGGGGAAGTGGCGTTTTTCCACTGTTTATCGATTAAACACCTTTTAATTTTTTTGCATTGGGGGTGTTTCATTAGTTTTTATTAATTAAAACCTAAAATCAGAAGCCCTAATAAAATTATTTGTTCTCTGTAAACTGCTCTGTTCTCGTGCAATGAAAGGTGTTAATTGCACAAAAGGAACCCAACTTGGTGATCAAAATTAAACAACCTTATATAGAAGATCCAGCAGGAACGTTTTCACCCATATTATAAATATCTTTTATCTAAGATGCTGCATGGAAACCTACCCCACCGCAAGTTGCGACTCCTTTTTAATCATCTTTATTTTATTGTATTTAGCAGTTTAAAATGAAGCACTGCTGGAACAAAACAGGCAAAACAGGAATCCTCCATGACGTGCCACATTTCGAGCCCCAATACGGGCCCTGCTTCAGGTTTTTGCAGGATCCCCAAAATTTTAATGTCCAGCGCTTGTGTAAAAGAAACCCCGTTAGTTTTTTTCAAAAAACGGGATCTGACATTTACAATGACAAGCTAGTAATTAACCAATCAGAGTAAAGGGGAAATCCATTTCAAAGGGAAAACCCTCCACCGATCCGTAATGAGTAGTACCAATCAGATAAAACTAAACCAGTCCAACTCCAAATTTTATCCTAGGGGAGCGACTGTCTACAGTTTGAAAATCCAAAACTGTTCTCTCTTTTGTAAATGGCATACCCTATCTCCCCCTCTGGGATCCACCGGAACATGATCAATCACCCTCCACTGTAACTGCTCAAAGTAGTGACCCAACAAACAGCAATGTTCCTTCACCAGGAAGCATGTTCTACTAAACATATTTTTATTTGTCATGTCATCCGGCCAATATAATACAATTGGCAAAGACAGATGATAAGGTACATGACAAAGGTGGAAGCACAAGTAGTACGCCAACGAGATCAGAGTTCAAAACCCAGACGTTGGTCATACCAGGACTTCCCTTCCAACATTGATGCACAATAGCGACAGGATCAACAAGCATAATGACCTGAATGTAAATGAAAAGCTTGAGGGCGATCCACGATAATGCTTATGGTTCCTGTCATATTGTGCATCAGAGTTAGAAGGGGGGTCCTGGTATGACCAATGTCTGGGTTTTGAACTTGGATCTCATTGGCGTACTAGTGTTTCCACCTTTGTCATGTACCTTATCTGTCTTGCCAATTGTATTATATTGACCAGATGGCACGACAGATAAAAATTTGTTTAGCGGAACCTACTTCATACGGAAACCAGGTCGGCCCCTATGATTGAACATTGCTGTTTGTTAGGTCACTGCTTTGAACAGTTACAGTGGAAGGTGATCAATTATTTATTTATTTAGACAGATTTGTATGCCACCTTTTCCTTCAATCAAGGTGGTCACGTCACAACACAATTGGAGGGTTACATTTAACATTACAGTACGTGTAAACATTTAGACAGTACAGTTATGTGACAGTATTTAGACAATACAGTTGAGGTAACATTTAACATAAAGGTATTTACTAACGTGGTGTGATAAATTTGTTCGTGTGAATGGGATGACTGTGTATTTGGTTGGTGGTGATGTTAGTGTTGCTGTTTGGGTAGGGATGTTGCTTGAATGCTCATAGGTTTCTATAAATAACCATGTTTTGAGGTCTTTGCGGAAGTCTGTGAGGTCTTCTAAAGCTCTCAGGCTCATTGGTAGGGAGTTCCATATTGAGGATACTAGTAGTGATGGTGCTCTTTTCGAGGTTGTTTATTTTTTAGCCTGCAGGGATGCTAATCATATTGTTATTATTGGTTCTTCTTGGTCTTTTGCTGATGTCTCTTGTTATAATGTTTTGGAGTATGTCTGCTTAGAGATGGTGAATGACTTTGAAGATTATCATGATTGTTTTGTATTTAGCTCTTGCCACCACTGGGAGCCAGTGTAGTTGTTGTAGGACGGGAGTGATGTGCTCGGTCCTTGGCGTGTCTATAATGATGTGTGCTGTGGTGTTTTGTACCATCTGTAGTGGGTGTAGTGTCTGGTGAGGAAGGCCTTGATATAGTGAGTTTCCATAATCAAGCAGTGGTGTGATGAGTGCCTGACATACTGTGAGGAAGTGGTCTTGATGGAGCATTGGTTTGATTTGTCTGACTGTTTTCAATCGATGATATGCCTTGTTTGCAGTTTTGTTGATGTGAGATTTTAAGTTCAGAGCTCTGTCTAGTGTTATGCCCAGATATTTAACTTCTTCTTTGACTACTATGTGTTTGTCTAGGATGCTTATGGTTTGTGGAGGTGTGAATGTGGGGTTCCTGGTGACAAACATTGCCTCAGTTTTGTCGTAGTTGACTGTTAAGTTGTTGGCTATGAGCCAGTCATTCATGTCTTCGAGGCATTTTGTTACTGGTTTAGTGTTTAGTGCCAGTAAGTTGACTGGAGCGTACACCATGATGTCGTCAGCATAAATGTGGTAGCATAGATTATGGTTCTTGATGATGTTGCATATGGGCTGTACGTAGTAGATGTTAAAGAGCATTGAAGATAGGGCTGAGCCTTGTGGTATTCCCTGCGTGACGGGGAATTGTAGGGATTTCTTTTGATCGCATTTGACTTGTTGCGTTCGCCCTTCCAGGTATGATGTAAACCACTTTAGGGTATTCTTGCATAGTCCTATCTGCTGTAAGCGTTGCAGTAGCTTAGGGTGTGACACGGTATTGAAGGCTGCCGAGATGTCCATGAACACTAGCAGGAAGCCGTTTTTTATGTTGTCTATACCTCTTAGGAGACTGTCAAAGAGGGAGGTGAGTAGTGTTTCCACACCGTGCTGGGGCTTGAATCCATGCTGATGTATGTCCAGAGGGGCACTGATATCTATATGGTCCTGAAGTTGCCTTTGGACTGCTTTTTCCACGACTTTAGAAAGGAATGGCAGGCTAGAGATGGGACGGTATGATTTTGTTTCGGATGGGCTCAGATTGCTATTTTTAAGTATTGGTCGTACCATTGCATGCTTTAGGGATTGCGGCATGTATCCTTGTTGGAGTGAATCCTTGACGATTTTTTGAATGTGATGAGAGAGCTGGCTTTTCGTGGCTTTGATCCATGACACTGGGCATGGGTCTGATGGTGAAGTTGTTGTGTTTAGACCAGATATAATGTCTTCTTATTTGCTGTTTTGTTGGTATGTTGAAGCTCTCCCATGTTTGATGTTTCTTTTTTATCGTGTAATCATTTGTTTGTTGTGGGGCAGAGTTTGTTTGGCTTGTGTTTTTTGACTTCATGTAGTCTGCATATTTTTATGGGTCAAGATGGTTGGTGCTTTGATGCGTGTCATCCTTAATGAGCTTTTGGATAATGCTAAAAGGTTCTCTTGGTCTATTGGTAGATTTCATTTTTAGGTTGGTATGGTGTTGCTGTTTGCGTTCATTTATTAGATTGTTATATTCCCGTTGTTTGTCTCTGTATTGTGTTAGGAAGTTGTGTGATTTGTTCCATCTCCATTTTCGTTCTATTTATCTAATTATTTATTTATTTTATTTATTTATAGACTCTTATATACCGCACTATTAGGCATCAGCGCGGTTCACAAAAAACAGTGAGATACACAATTCAACAGTACTTTGTGTTTACAGAAAACAGGAGAATATAACTCGGATAACAGGGTATATAATTAATAAACATAGTCATAATATCATCATGGCTTCAGTTTTGTGTGTATGTGGTCTGTGGGGTATCTGTATTGTATGTGTATGAGTGGAAGGTCTGTGGGTTGGTTGAGATGTCTTTATTGTTTACTGGATAAGATAAAAGGAAGAGGTAGCGTTTCAAAGCTTTGCGAAACTGCAAAAGGTCTGGTATTGCTCGGATGTTTTGAGGGAGGCTATTCCAACATCTTGGTGCACAGAATAAAAAGGCCCTGTCTGAAGTAGTTTTGGTACACTGTGATATTGATTTAGGGACTAACAGAGTATTGAGTGTTACTGACCTTCTGTCTCTATTGAGGGGTGGTGTTTGGATCAAGTCTGATATTGATGAAGATGAGAGTTCTTTGAAGGCTTTGAATGTAATTAGTAAAATTTTGAAAGTGAGTCTACTTTGAATTGGGAGCCAATGAAGATGTTTTAGAATAGGTGAGATATGGTCTTTCCGGGAAGCTCCATGAAGGACTCTAGCTGCAGCATTCATAGCCATTTGAAGTGGGTGTAAGGTGGTTTGTGGAAGACCTTGTAAAATTGAGTTCGCATAATCAAAATGAGGTATGATTAGCGCCTGATAGATGGTTCTAAAATCGTCTGGCTCTAGCAAGGATCGAAGGTGTCTAAGGGAGCGTATTTTGTGATATACTGCTCTTACAATATTACTAATATGTGCTTTCATATCTAATTTCTGGTCTAAAGTGACACCGAGGTATCTGATGGTGGTCTTGGTCTGGAGGTTAGCATCATTCACTTTCAAAAAGGATGGAGCAGTGAAATTTTGGTTACGTGTAATAAATAACACCTCCATTTTCTTGTGCTGGATCCTTAGATTTTGGGATTGTAGCCAGTTGGATACTTCATTTATGCAGTTAGTTAATGGATTGAGATCAGGGTTCTCAGTTGTAAAAGGAAAATATAAAAGTACATCATCCGCGTATATCATGCAGTTAACTCTAAAGGATCGAATCAGGTTACAGATAGGCTGCATGTATATATTAAACATAAGGGCGGAAAGGGATGAGCCTTGAGGGACCCCTTGTTTTTGATGAAACTGATCTGATGAAGTATCGTTGGATCGTACTTGTTGCCATCTGTCAGAAAGGTAGGATCTACACCACTCAAGTGCTTTATCAGTAATTCCCTTCCCTTTGAGACGCTCAAGGAGGCGTTCATGGCTAACAGAATCAAAAGCGGCTGCGATATCAAGAAAAACAAGGACGAACCCTTGGCGGATGTTATCAATTCCTGATAATAAGCTGCTGAACAGAGTAGTTAGAAGCGTTTCCACACCGTGGAATTCTCTGAAACCGTGCTGGCATGAGTCCAGTGGGGCGTTAAGATCTATATGATCCTGAATTTGTTTTTGTACTTCTTTTTCCAAAAGTTTTGCTAGTAATGGAATACTTGAAATAGGTCTATATGATTCTGGTTTAAGAGGGTCAAGTTTGTTGTTTTTTAGTAATGGCCTTATGGATGTTTGCTTAAGGGTACGAGGGAAAGTTCCTGTTGTAAATGATTGAATCATGAGTCTGGATATGATGGGACTGAGATCAGCTCGTAGATCTTTGATCCAGAATGCAGGGCAAGGATCAGTATGAGCGGTGGTCATGTTTATGCAGGCAATGGTGTCTTCGATTTGTCGTTTAGATGGTATTGAGAAGATAGTGAGTAGAGTTTGATCTACTGGAACTAGGACTATGTTAGGAGCCGAGTTATTGTCAATTTGGCAGAGTTTGGATTGTAGATAGTTAGCAAATATTTGAGGGTGGATTTCATATTTAAGTTGTGAGGCAGGTTCATTTGTCAAACGCTTAACTATGGCAAACAGGTCATGAGGTTTGTTCAGAGATCTTTTTAAAGTGACTGCATGGTGACGTCTCATTGATTCAGTAACTGCCATGCGATGAGATGTGAGATGTTGGATATATACAGCTCTGTCAACTTCAGAGTGTGAGTGTCGCCATCGTCTTTCAAGTTTCCTTAGGGTTGTGCGCGAGGCCTTCAGCTCAGATGAGTACCATATAGCAGAGTGTCGCTTGCTTTGTAGTTTGTTGGTCGACGGACATGAGTATGCCGTTTACAAAAGAGAGAACAGTTTTGGATTTTCAAACTTCAGACAGTTGCTACCCACAGCTTAAATTTGGAGTTGGACTGGTTTAGTTTTATCTGATTGGTACTACTCATTACGGATCGGTGGAGGGTTTTCCCTTTGAAATGGATTTCCCCTTTACTCTGATTGATTAATTACTAGCTCTGTCACTGAAAACGTCAAATGCCGTTTTTGAATAAAACTAGAGGGGTTTCTTTTTACACAAGCGCTAGACATTTAAATTTCGGGGATCCTGCAAAACCCTGAAGCAGGGCCCGTGTTGGGGCTCTACACGTGGCTTGTCATGGAGGATTCCTGTTTTGTTCAAGCAGCGCTTCATTTTAAAGAGCTAAGTACAATAAAATAAAGATGATTAAAAAGTAGTCGCAGCTTGCAGTGGAGTAGGTTCCCTCTCTTCCCCATGCAGCATCTCAGACAAAAGATATTTGTAATCTTTATTTATTTATTTATTATTTAAAAGTTTTTATATACCGTCTTTCTGCGATTCAAGACGGTTTACAGAGAACACAACATGGCAGTATATTTCAACTGTTTACAATGAATATAGAAATGTATATAGATATAACAATGAACTTTTTACAATAACCAACTTTTTAAATGGGTTTGTATATTTACAAAATCCAACTATTTACACAGGTTCGTACAGGTTACAAAATCCAACTATTTACATAGGTTCGTACAGGTTACAGAAGGTTGAAAGGAGTGAATTGGGTAGGGTGGAAGGGGAGGTTGGGTAGGGGAGGTGGGGTATAGAATAGGGCTATAGTGGTAGGGAAAAATGCTCTTGGAAGAGATGTGTTTTTAGTTTCTTTCGGAACTCAATGTGATCAGCGCAGTTCCGTAGTTCATATGGTAGGGTGTTCCATAAAGAGGGGGCATAGAGGGAGAAAGTTTGGTTACAAGTGGTTTCTTTGCTGTGTCTTTTGGTGGTTGGGATGGTAAGTAGATATTTGGTGATGGTACGGCGTGTTCTGTTGTTGTTGGAGTTAGATAGGAGCGAGAAGAGGCATGGAGCTGACTTGTTGGAGATGATTTTGTGAGTGAGGGTAATAACTTTAAATTTAACTCTGGACTGAATGGGAAGCCAGTGGAGGTCATGAAGGATTGGAGTGATGTATGATTGTCTAGGGTTGTTTGTGATGAGACAAGCTATTGTGTTCTGAGCCATTTGGATAGGTTGAATGCTGTTCTTGGGTAGGCCCTGATAGATGAGGTTACAGTAGTCTAGAGAGGGGATTGTGAGCGCCTGGCAGACAGTACGGAAGGAGTCAGGATTTAGGAGAGGTTGGAGGTTCCAAAGGGTACGTAGTTTTGCATATATTGTGTTAACAGTCCTCTTTATCTGTTCGGTGAATGAGAGGTTCTGGTCGAGGATAATACCAAGGTATTTCACTTGTTTTTTTATGGTGAGGGTAACGTCCCCGAGAGTAAGGGTTGTTGGTGGGGTATATGATGAATTGGTAAATACTTGGAGAGCTTCAGTTTTAGATTGGTTAATTAGGAGGTTGTGCTGTAGGAGCCATGATTTTGGGCCGGAAGGACTGGGGTTTCTAGTCCCACAGATGCTCCTTGTGGTCTTGGGCAAGCCACTTAACCCTCCATTGCCCATGTTCCCTGTAAGTATTAGTGTATGTGTTTCATATCCCCTCGTGTTAAATGTATCCCCCAATTGTGTTGTGACCACTTTGATTGAAGGATAAGGTGGTATACAAAAACTGTCTAAATAAAATAAAATAAAATAAATGATTTTAGGTTTGAGAGGCATTCGCTTAAGTTGGTGAAGTCAGGGGTTGCTAGGCTGAATGGGGTGAAGCACATAATATCGTCTGCATAAAGTTGGCATGAAATTCCATGGCTTTGGAAAATCTTGCAAACTGGTTGGAGGAAGATGTTGAATAGAAGTGCGGATAAACTAGATCCTTGGGGGACCCCTTGTTTTAGGGTAAATGGTAGGGACGTGTCATTCCCTATACGGACCTGTTGAGTTCTATTATCTAAGTAGGAGTGGAACCATTTTAGAGTTGTATCTCTCAGTCCTATTTCGTAGAGTCTATTTAGGAGTTGATGATGGGAGAGGGAGTCAAAGGCTGAGGATAAGTCAAGGAATATAGGCATCTGTATTTGGAAAAAAACTTAGAGAAGCTAGCAAAGTAGTCAAGAAGGCAAAGATTCAAAAGGAGGAGGAAATAGCCAATGCAATAAAATGGAGGGATAAGACATTTTTCAGATATATTAGTGAGAAGAGGAAGGGCAAAAGTGGTATTGTCAGACTCAAGGGTGCAGGGGGGGAATATGTAGAAGCTGATAAGGATAAAGCGGAATTGCTTAACAAATATTTTTGTTCTGTGTTCACAGATGAAGAACCAGGAGCAGGACCTCAGAAAACACCCACAAATAAGAACAGAAGCGAGGGACATCTTGAACAATTTTCAGAAGACTGTGTTCGTGAGAAACTAGCTCAACTTAAAGTAGACAAAGCGATGGGACCGGATGGGATACACCCTAGAATACTGAGGGAACTTGGGAACGTTCTAGCAACTCCACTGACTGACCTTTTCAATGCCTCATTGGAGTCGGGAGTGGTGCCAAAGGACTGGAGAGAGGCTCATGTGGTGCCTTTACACAAAAGCGGAAGTAAGGATGTGGTTGAAAACTACAGGCCGGTTAGTTTAACTTCGGTGGTGAGTAAATTATTGGAAACGCTGCTGAAAGAGAAAATAGTGAGGTTTCTGGAGTCCAGCAGATTACAGGATCCGAGGCAGCATGGATTCACCAGAGGCAGGTCTTGTCAGACAAGACCGCATTGTCTGCGCCAAAACCGCAAGAGTACCTCAACCCGGATCTAACCCCTCTCCATGCTGTGCGCCTGAGAAACCATAACGGCCGCGTCCCAAGAAGGAAAACATCCACCAGCGTCCGGAGAACAACCCCGAAGAACTCCAGCATCAAAAACACAGGCCTTCGGTCCACTACCTGAGAAGAAAACTGCACCACAGAACCACAAGCTGCTCCAGGCACACACGGCTAGAGCTCCCCTGGCTGGGTCGAGCTCGCCACCTCTGAACCCCAACACCACCGCAACCACCCAGGTAAACGTTTAATTACAAGTACCGCCAATAGACCTTTTTGCCTATTTGACACACTTTAACTCCCTGACTGAACACCCTGATTGAATCCCTCATAGGGGTCAATTGCCATCCATAAACCAGCACTATAACTGCTACCGTCTGTATAGAATTATAAGGAAACTCTGTGTCACAAACATTGTACGCTACCAGCAAAGTTGTTACACTAATTTATCTCACTATACTATACTGTACTAACCAAGTTGTTACACTGTACTCTTGTATCACAATAAGGAAACTCTGTGTCACAAGCATTGTACCCTACCAGCAAGTTGTTACACTGTAAATTATCTCACTATACTATACTGTACTAACCAAATTGTTACACCTGTATTCTTGTATCACAATCCACTTTGTTCCACTGAATATTATATCTCTGTACCACACTAAGTAAGAAATTCAAGCCCCCAAGCAGCTAGGAAATGGAGCTCCTCTACACCTTCCTTTTACTGTGCATGTGTATTCTGGCTTCCCCTCACAGACTTAACCTAAACCCGCACTACTTGCTACCGCTACTATACACCCCTATCTACTTTCCCCACCCCCTACAAATACCCTTCCTGCATCAACACAATCTAATCCCCATTACCATTAATCAACCAACACACATATTACCTCAGAGTCACACTCCTACCAAGCCAAGCAAACCACAAAAGCAGTCTAAAACCAAAGCTAAGAGCAATCGTGGCAACAAATCCTTATTAACGCAAGATAAACCCACACGGCCTTCCCACCCAGCCCATCACACATGTAACATCATCCTTATTAATGCCAGGTCAATAAGGAACAAAACACACCTCATCCACAACATTCTAACTGATGAACAACCTGACATCCTATGTATAACGGAAACTTGGCTCACTGACTCTGATCCTGCTATAGTAAACCAAATAAGTAAACCCGGCTACAAACTCCACAACTGCCCGCGCACCAACAAAAGAGGAGGTGGAGTCCTCATAGCAGCCAAAGCCAGCCTGCAACTAACAATCACATCCACGATCACAAACACAGACACTGACCTACTCAAAGTAGAAAACATGGCTTTATCCATTTGCCTAATATACAGACCTCCCTCTCCACACCACGAAGCGCTAGCCACAGCACTGGAAAACATCACTACCACCCAAAACAAAAAATTCCAAATCATCCTGGGAGATTTGAACTTAGCATCAATTCCCCCAACCCACTCGAACACCTTCTTTGAAGCCATGGACCAACTAGGCTACCACCAAATAGTAAACAATGCCACCCATGATAGGGGAAATACCCTGGACATGATTTTCGTACCCACCAATCGTCAACCAAACTTAGAACCACCTAAGTTAAAGATAACCCAAGTCCCATGGTCCAATCACCACCAAATCGATCTCAAAATAAAATTGCCGTCCCTACCCAAAAATGCAAAGGAAATGAGAATACCTCACCCAATCAGGAAGTTCAACATATTCAACAAAGAACACCTCATAAATACCATTTCATCTCACATAGATCTGGACTACATGGACCTGGATGATCTAACAAACAGATGGAACACGAACATACAAAATACTTCAAACCCTACATCGAAAACCTCAGGTAATGCAAGCAAGCCCAGCTCCGAACCATGGTACACGGAAACTCTAGCAAGATTGAAGAGAGAACTCCGCAAAATAGAGAGAAAATGGAGACAAACCAAATCCATCGAGCTCAAAACCAAATACATGACCCTTCTTACAAAGTACAAAGATGACGTCAACTCTGCTAAGAGAAACCATCACACCAACATATTAAGTAAAGCGATCAACAGACCGCGGGAGTTATTTGAACTCGTCAAATCTCTTACTAAAACATCCCAAAGCGACAACCTAAACAACTCCATCAAGGCCCAAACATTGGCAAACCACTATGCGAGCAAACTAACTGCCACAAGACCTACACCCTACCATGACTCAACACTACCGACACCACTAAACAACCTTGAGACCAACACAAATCAAGACCAGCTATGGAAACATTTCCACAAAATCGGAGACCAGTAAATTGCAACCATACTCACAAGCATAAACAGCACCACATCCCCACTCGACCCCTGCCCAGCAACCTGGATCAAGGCAGTGAAACAGGACATAGCACCGTACATCTCGCACATAGTAAACCTATCACTACAACAAGGATTCATGCCCACTGAGCTAAAGAAATCCGTCATAAGACCTATTCTAAAAAACAGTACACTCAGCAGAGATGACCCAGCATCCTACCGCCCAATATCGAGCATACCATTCCTAGCAAAGATCATTGAAAAGGCAGTCCTATTACAACTCCAAGACCACCTGAACGACAATGCTCCTCTAGATGACCAGCAATACGGCTTTAGACAACATCATGGGGTCGAAACCCTATTACTAGTTCTACTTAACAACCTACTCAAGGGCCTGGAAAACAAAAAGAAAATGTAAATACTCCTATTCATCGACATCTCAGCTGCCTTTGATACAGTTAACCATCAAACCCTCTTAAACAGAATCAAGTCAATAGGAATATCAGGAACCCCACTAAAGTGGTTCACATCATACATCTCAAACCGAATGCAACAGGTACAATTCAACGGCGAAAAAGCAGAAGCATTCTCTCAAACACAAGGTATACCACAAGGCTCTGTACTCTCAGCACTCCTTTTCAACGTATATATGCAACCACTATGCAAAATATTTACACAGCATAAAATCAACTACCACATTTATGCCGATGATATTATGCTGTACACACAACTTGACACTGACAACCCGGACTACAGCTCACTCGAAACATGTCTTGGCGAGATGCAAAACTGGTTACAACAAAGCAGCATGACAATCAACCACAAGAAAACTGAGGTGATGTATATCTCAAGGAAAGCAAATTTTGACCCACCTACATCAATAACCCTGTGCCACACCACTTATCAAACAAAGAAATAAATAAAATATCTAGGAGTTACTTTTGACTGCGACCTAAAAATGGAAACTCACCTGTGCAAAACCAACAGGGCAGTCTTCTACCAACTAAGAACTCTACAACCCATACGGAATATTATTGATCCCCACGACTTCAGATCCGTTGCTCAAGCACTCATCATGCCACATTTCGACTTTTGCAACGCCATCCTTCAAGGACTTCCTAAGAAAACCCTGAACATCCTTCAAATGGCACAAAATGTAGCTGCCAGGATCATCATGAAGAAAAGTCTTACTGAACACATTACACCAGTACTAATTGAGCTACACTGGCTCCCCATAGCAGCCCGCACAAAATACAAAATACTGACGACCACCTTCAAACTCATCCACAGCATAGCACCATCCTTCCTTGACACCCTAATCAGATTGCAACCATCCAACAGAAACAGGAGAACCATCAATTCCAACACCCTCCACACGCCAACAGATATCAGATCAGTCAAAAAAATCACTAGTAACAGGGCTTTCTCATACACAGCACCGACACTATGGAACCAACTCCCACCCGACCTACGAGCCAGCACTGATCTAGCCGACTTTAGAAAGAAACTCAAAACCCACCTATTTCAAAGTCATTTCAACCTGTACTAAACTCACATGAGGGGCAACTCCCCACAGCTCCCCAGAAAACCTGTAATGTATAAATGTACATATGTAAATTATTATCCCCTTAGCTTAGAAGTAGATAATTTTCTGCGTGACGTGCTAACCTTTCGAATCTATATGTACAAATCAAAATTATTCTGTCTTGATTCGACAGCTTTATCCATGTAATCTTTCCCGCTTCTGATCACTGGAAGGAGCGGTATACAAATGCTTGCTAAATAAATAAAATAAATAAAAAATCTGATTGATTTCTTTGACTGGGTGACCAGGCAGTTGGACCGAGGGAGAGCTCTAGATGTGGTGTATTAAGATTTCAGTAAAGTCTTTGACACTGTTCCTCACAGGCGACTTATAAACAAACTGAGCACCCTAGGGATGGACCCTAAAGTTACTGCTTGGGTTAGAAATTGGTTGGGTGGGAGGCGACAAAGAGTACAAGTAAATGGAGCTCACTCTGAGGAGAAGGATGTTACCAGTGGTGTGCCCCAAGGATCTGTCCTTGGTCCGATTCTTTTTAACATCTTTGTTAGTGATATAGCGGAAGGGCTGTCGGGTAAGGTTTGCCTCTTTGCAGATGATACCAAAATCTGCAATAGAGTAGACACCCAGGAAGGTGTAGATAACATGAGGAGGGATCTAGCTAAGCTTGAAGAATGGTCTAGAATTTGGCAGCTGGGATTTAATGTTAAAAAATGTAAGGTCCTGCATTTAGGCTGCAGCAATCCAAGGGAGCAATACAGTATAGGAGGTGAAGTACTTTTGTCCACTAAAGAAGGGCGGGACCTAGGCGTGGTTGTGTCTGATGATCTTAAAGTAGCTAAACAGGTAGAAAAGGCGACGGCAAAAGCTAGAAGGATGCTTGGGTGCATACGGAGAGGAATGGCTAGAAGAAAAAAGGAGGTGATAATGCCTCTGTATAAGTCTTTGGTGCGACCTCATTTGGAGTATGGTGTGCAATTCTGGAGACCGCACCTTCAAAAGGATGTGAACAGGATGGAGTCGGTGCAGAGGGTTGCTACTAAAATGATTAATGGGCTTCATTATAAAGCATATGAGGACAGACTTAAGGATCTTAATATGTACACCTTAGAGGAAAGGCGGGATAGAGGTGATATGATTGAGATGTTTAAATACCTCCGTGGCATAAATGTTCAGGGAGAGAGCCTCTTTCAATTGAAAGCAAGTTCTGCTACGAGGGGACATGGGATGAGGGTGAAGGGAGATAGATTCAGGAGTGATATGCGGAAATATTTCTTTACAGAAAGAGTAGTGGATCCATGGAACAGTCTCCCAGTGGAGGTGGTAGAGATGAGGACAGTAACTGAATTTAAAAAAGCATGGGACCAACACAGAGGATCTCTAAAGGTAAAAAGTGGACTGTTGTAGCTGTTGTTATGGAAGGAAAGACTAGATAGGCCATGTGGTCTTTTTCTGTCATCATGTTTCTATGTTTCTATATGAGGAGGCATCCTTGGGTGGGATTCTGGGTGTATAGGTACAGGGAATCTAGAAGAGAGGCAAGAAGGGTTTCGACTCCGTGGTTCTTTTTGAAGCCATGTTGGAACAGATCACGAGTGAAAACATTCCTGCTGTTATGTTCTAAGGATGAAAGGTGGTAAAGCATAGTTGTTCACCTGTAACAGATGTTCTCCAGGGACAGCAGGAATCAGTCCTCACATATGGGTTACGTCAGCATCAACGGAGCCAACTTGGAAACCTCTCCCCAGCTTTCACTTGCCTCAGTATGACAACATAGCTCAAAACGGCAACAAAAGAAAAACAACTCCACAGGGGGGAGGGAGGGTTGGGAGAAATGCTTCCTGCTGTTCCCGGAGAACTCCTGTTAAAGGTGAATAACTACGCTTTCTCTGGGAACAAGCAGGAAGTCAGTCCTCACTTATGGGACTCCCTAGCTACAGGCTACCAAAGTAAGCCATGGCGGCCCCCAAAAAATGAACCATGAGGAATAGTGAGAGTACAGTTCAGTTGCAAGACCTCAGCAGCGACCCCAGCATCGACTAGGGAGTCAGCTCTCCAGTAGCCTGGACACACAGAAGGGCCGGAGGGCAGAAGTTGCCTTAAATCCCAAACAAATGATGGAGTACTGCTTGGCCAAAGGTGCTGCCCAGCCAGGACTCCTCTTCCAGGCAGTAATGTGCTGCAAAGGTATGAACTGAGGACCAGGTGGCGGCCTGGCAGATCTCCATTAAGGGGACAGAGCAGAGATTCGCCACAGAAGCTGCCATGGCTGTGCACTGTGATGTGATGGTATGGCATGGAGTAGCCACCTAGTGGTTGGGGCAAGGTACTTCAGGCCGGAAGGTCAGGGGTTCAAATCCCACTAGAGGACAGCAACCTTGGGCCGGAAGGACTGGGGTTTCTAGTCCCACAGGTGCTCCTTGTGGTGTTGGGCAAGCCACTTAACCCTCCATAGCCCATGTTCCCTGTAAAATAGTTATCTCCAAGTTATAATGCCCTGTTCAATGTAATTTCAGTTTGTTCAATGTAAACCGCACTGATGCAGAATAGCGCGGTATATAAGAGAATGTAAATAAATAAAATGTGACGCTCCAGCAAGAGACCAGTTTGGCCATAAGTGAGGACAATGCAGTCTGCCACCCAGGTGGATAGAGTACACTTGGAGACCACTACACCCAGGCGATTAGGGATGTAGGAAATGAAGAGCTGCAAGAAGTGGCGATGGGGCTTGGTCCACTCTAAGTAATGGGCCAACGCCCATTTACAGACCAGTGTATAGACAGTGGCCTCTGTCCTATTGGCATAAGGATGCCGAAAAAGGTGGGAAGAACCACCTCCTGGTTGAGGTGGAATGGAGAGACTACCTTCGGGAGCAACTTGGGGTGCATCTGGAGCACCACCGTCTTCCTGTGAAACCTGGTATAGAGGGCATGAGCCACCATGGCCTGGAGCTCACTGATCCTATGGGCATATGAGAGCGCCACGAGGAAGACCACCTTCCAGGAGAGATACTTGAGGTAGCAGGAAGCCAGCGGCTCAAAGGGTGGAGCGATGAGCTTTGAGAGGACCACATTGAGATCTCATGCTGTCACCGGCAGACAAATGGGAGGTCGAGAGAGCAGAAGGCCCCTCTGGAAGCGAGCCATGAGAGGCTGGGCGAAGAGGGGCTTCCAGGAGAAGGGGTTGGCACCTCTTTCCGCACACCAAACCAAGAAGCAGCACCACTTGAAATTTTACATCTACCGGGTGGAGTCCTTGCGTGAAGCCAGTAGGACTTCCTCCATTTCTCTGGGCAAGTCGAATTGGGCCAGGGCTACCCTATTAGCAGCCGGGCCATCAGGGCCAGCGACCCCAGGATGGGGTGCAGGAGAGAGCCTGCTTCCTGCGAGAGCAGTTCCGAGGTGCTCACCAGGGGGAATGGGGGCATCTAAGACAGGCTGAGGAGCAGCGGGAACCAGGGCTGCCGGGGACACTGGGGTGCTATGAGGATCAGGGTGGCCTGGTCAAGCTGGACCTTAAAGAAGATCTTGGCAATGAGTGGCATGGGAGGGAAGGCATAAAGGAGTCCTTCCGTCCACGGGATGAGAAATGCATCAGCTGCCACCCGGGAGAAATGCAGCAATCTGGAGCAGAATTGGGTCAGCTGAGCACTGGCCAGGCTGGCAAAGAGATCCAGCACAGGAAAGCCCCACCGGCAGAACAGTCACTTGGCCACCGACGGGTTGAGTTGCCACTCATGGGGCTGGAGAAACCGGCTCAGGTGTTCTGCCAGAACATTGTCCTGTCCAGGAAGGTACACCGCCCTGGGGAACATCCCACTCTCGCTGGCAAATGTGCAGAGACGGACCGCCTCAGAGCATAGGAGGGACGATCCCATGCCCCTTTGCTTGTTGATATAAAACATCGCCACCTGATTGTCCATCTGGATTAAGGCAGCTTGGTTCCGCAAGTAGTGCTGAAAAGCCCAGAGAGCACGGGCAATCGTTCAGAGCTCCAGGAAGTTGATCTTTGGAGGCTCTCTACGCTGAGCACAGGCCCAGAGTATGGAGGTCATCACAAAAGGTCCCTCAGCCCAACTTGGAGGCATCCGTGGTGAGGCCCCTCTGAGGAATTGGGACCTGGAAAGGGCATTCCTGCCAGCAGGTTCAATGGCTACTGCCACCAGTCGAGGGACTCAGCAAGGGAACAGGTGACAGTCACCCTGTCCTGCAGGCACCCTGTTGCCTGGGACCACTGGGAGCAGAGCGCCCACTGAGCTGGTCACATGTGGAGACGGGCATAGGCCGTGACGTGCACTGTTGAGGCCATGTGCTCCAGGAGGTGCAGCATGAGTGAGGCGGAGGCTGAGGGTCAGCCCTGAATCTCCCTTGTGAGTGCTGCCAAGCGCTGGGCCCTGTCAAGGGGGAGAAAGGCTCAGGCCTGGACCATGTCTAGCAACACCCCTATGAACTTCAGGCTTTCAGTTGGTTGCAGGTGGGACTTGGGGTAGTTGATGACAAACCCTAGGTGCTCTAGGGTGAGAATGGTGTGGCGTGCTGCCCATTGCACCTCTATGACAGTGCCGCCCCTGACCAGCCAGACATCTCAGTAGGGAAAGACGAACACCCCCTGCAGCCGCAGGTGAGTGGCAACCACCACTAAGCACTTGGCCGAAGGGTGGGTTAGGCCAGGCCGAAGGGCAGAATCCTGTATTGGTAGTGGCTTCCTCTGACACAAATCGGATTTACTGCCAGTGTCTCGGGTGGATGGGAATATGCTTGTATGCGTCTTTGAGATCCAAGGAGAATAGCCAATCTTCCTGGCGGAGGTAAGGCAGCAATGTTCAAAGGGAGAGCATCTTGAACTTCTCCTTCACCAGGAACTTGTTGAGATCTCGCAGATCCAGAATATGGTGAAAGTCGCCAGTCCTCTTTGGAACTAAGTACCAGGAGTAAAACCCTTGGCCCCAGAGATAGGGCAGGACCAGTTCCATCACCTTGTCGGCCAGAAGCCCGGTGAGCTCTCCCTGGAGCAAGTCTCTGTGAAGGGGAGTCAAGAGCTCCCCTGGAAAGAACGGGGGGTGGCGTCTGGTCGAAATGGAGGAGGTAATCCTCCTCCACCACCAGGAGGACCCAGTTATCAGTGGTGCTGCTTGACCACCAGCTGGCAAAGTATACCAGATGCCCCCCCCACCCCATGTGTTGCAGGACTAGATCTCCTGGGAGAGGAGGGGTTATGCCCAAGGAGTGAAAAGTCCCCCGCCCCTGGCTGCGACTGGGGTGCTGCCTGGAGCATGGGGGCCTTAGGCTGGGTCCCTTGGCCTGCTGACTCTGTAGGTGAGCTCGTAAGGCAAAGTACTGAGGGTAGTTTCCATAAACCTTCCTCTTCTTCAGGTAAAGGGGCTTTTTCTCTGAAGCCTTCCATTGGGAAGGATCAGCAGTTTTCTTGGAGAGCCTGGTCCTCATGAGGAACTCGGACTCCAGCTCAGCAGCCTCATCAGTCATGGGTTTCCCAAAGAGGTTTTCCCCCCAGCAAGGGATATCGAACAACTTGTCCTGTACCCATTGCTCCAAGTTGGAGGACTGCAGCCAGTCCTGACAGTGGTCACTAATGCCCACTAAGCTAGTCTGGCCACCGACTCAAAGCAGTCATAGGCTGCTCGAGTGATAAATTTGGAGCACTCCTTGACCATCGAGGTCAGGGTCCAAAACCGCTGCAGAGGCTCTTCTACCAGTCCAGCCGAGAACCCAGCGAGCTCCCTCACCAGGTCTCGCAAGTACATCCCCATATAGAGCTGGTAAGCCTGGATCCAGCCAACGAGCATCGACCCCAGGTAGCACTTCCTGCCCAAAGCATCCATGGAGCAGACCTCCCTGCCAGTGGGCACCGAGGAGTGCGTCTTTTGGCTTTTACTCCTATATATGGCCAACTCCACCACCATGGAGTTATGGGACAGCTGTGCTTTCTGGAATCTGGGGCTCCAGCAGACTCGGTACATAGCATCGAGCCACCTGCTCACAACTGGCGCCAAGGCCAGGGTCTCCCACATACGGAAGAGAAGCCGTTCCAGGATGGGGGGAATTGGCACCATGAGTGCCTCCTTCGAAGGAGCCTTGTACAAGAGTATCTCTAGGTTCTCTGCCCAAGACTCCTCCTTGGACTCCATGGTGAAGGCCAAGACCTATACCATGTTCCGGACAAACTCGTTAGCCCTAGTGCATAAGCTACTGGTGGGCACCTTTTTATCCTGGGCGACGTGTGGCCAGTATGTATTTTTCTTTTTTGTTCCTACCATACTTCAAATGTAGTGTTGCCTTGCTGAAATTTAGTACAGATGTTATACAACGGGGTCGCCACATGAAGGTACTCAGCAAAAGACTTGAGGAAGGATCTTCATTCTCTCCCCCAAAGAGATGCACATCAATTCACCAACAAGTGTTAGTGAATTTTTTATGTTGCACATCCCCCTTTGGCCCTACCCTGGCATTTAGATAAGAGAGATGATACTATTGGAAGGCCAACTAATGTTTGAGGATGCAAGTTTCTGAAACCAGAGTTCCCTTCCTCAGGGAAAAGTACCACAAATGAGGATGAAGTCCCTTACAAAGAAAGGCTCACATTATTACACATTATTACACTCACTTCTCCTCTATAGGGGAGACTACTCTTGCAGCCTCTGAAGCTTTAAATACTTGCTAGCCTTATGCAAAGATGTCATGTATACCTGCAGGTTAAATTAGCTTACTCTTAACTCTTTACTTTTCTCACATGCTCTCTCCCTTTCCTTCCTGTTTGACAGGAACCACACAAGTTCACTCTGTTTTAAGCTTAAAAGTACAAATTCCTGCTCCAATCTCTTCTACAACACTTAAATCCGTCTTGGGTCTAAGTCATGTTAAGGGTCCCATTAAAGAACATTTGGACAAAATGCCTGAGACTTTGACATCATTCAGCTATTTTATAGAAAATATACACTGTAAAATTTCAGCTTTCAAGTTTCACGGGTACAGCAGCTCTGTGGCATTCTTGTTCTATAAGTGCTGATTACTAGTAGAAATCTTAAACAATGGATTTTTGCACAATAAAAATGGGAGACCATTTTAGGATGTGTTCTATAGACAGGCAATGAGCTTCAGAAACATTTCCCCAGATCTATATTCTATTTTCAAGTCTGCAGGAAGTGTGTAAAAATAATGATTATATTTGCACAGTATATGCAGAAAATAACAGGAAAGCTGATCAGAAATATTGTTCAGAAAAATGCTGATCTCCAGCCAAGCACTGCCAGAGGCTACTAGAACTCTTCAGCTAGAAAAAGGGGAGATACTGTAGAGGTATATAAAATCATGAAGGACGAAGAGAACTATTATTCTCCATTTCATAATGCAAGGACTAAGGAGCAGCTGATGAAATCAACAGCTATCAATTTATAAAAGAAACAAATAAAAATGAAGGGCTCTTTCACATGGCACACGGTTAACTTACAGAACTCACGAACCCGAAGCATATCAAAGAGAAACGGTATAACTGGATTCAAAAATAGATAAAACAAATTTAACCCAAGCTTTATGGATGTGATCCCAAGATCACTGTAGCTCTAAATCATGTCTACTAGAACAGAAAGGTATGGGGCATGGCCTACTTATGAACTTTGGCCATGAACTAGCTGCTTGACACTGCTGCAGACAGACTACCGGCATAGAAGGATCATCAGGATGACCCAGTAAGCCGCAAGAAGGGCTAGGTTCCCTCTGAAAATACACAGCAATGCACCTGCAGTGCAGTCATGGTCTCCAGACCTACTTCCCAATCCTAACACACTACATTTTGATGTTATTTTAATGCATTTTGGCTGTTTTCACTATAAATTTAACTAGCAGCACAAGCAGAATTATTGAAGAGGGGCAATAATATTAAATAAGTCACAAGAAACTGTTTTCAGACCCTTAATGAGAGATAATTGATGATATCAGTCACGATCTTTATCTTTATTTAATTTCTTGATATACCGCCCAGGCTGAAAGGCATTAGAGCGGTTTACAAACGCTACAAGCAGGTACTGGATCTATTCCCTTGTCCCCAAAGGGCTCACAATCTACATGCATACCTGAGGCAATGGAGGGTTAAGCGGCTTGCCCAAGGCCACAAGGAGCGTCTCTCACACATACACACAATATGTGACCTTTCCACATGATTCCATCTAGCACTGCCTGCGATACTCTTTCCCCCCCCTATAACACCTTCCAATCTCATATGTAGCCATCCTATACTCCCTGTCTGGTACTCCCACAGTCAGGCTGTCTGATTCTATATGGCACGGGATTCTATATGGGCTCATGGATGCATACTTAGAGTGGGATTTCATTTCTTTTGGTGATTATATATAAAATGTAGTGTGTGTGTGTGTATCTATATATAATACATCCATGTTAACCAGGCATAACGTCCCTGTATGTGTCCAGAATCCAAAGGAATACCTCAGATAATGCAGTCCAAACTAGCCTTAGGCTTGCAAACAATCGACCCAGTAAGATGTCTTGCTTTGCCAGTGTGACAAAGTTGCCTATTAGCATCAATTTCCTAAGCATCATGACTTTCTGGGGTGGGAACTTGGACTACTCTGACAGAATTCAAGGAAAAATCGGCACGATATTAAAATGGATTAACATGGTTAGCAGACCTGCCAATCGTGTTAAACTCTTGGCCCTGGAATAACCGGGACCAGTTAGTGCTGCTGAATATAAGCGGGCGCTGCTGCTGTATGCTCTGATTCTAACAGGTTTGCAATGGGGCATTCAGAGGGTGGCACCCTGCAATAATCGCAATGCAGCGAATGTCAAGCGCAGTAAAGGCTAACCTAACTTTCACCGCTGAAGCTAACCGGCTGGTGACAGCTAGCTTCATGGCAATCCTCGCAACCTGGATATTCAATGCCGGGACCAAGATAAAACACAGCAAGGTTTCATAACAATTTTCTTAGACATCAACGCCACCTTCGACTCTATATGCCACAACATGCTGATAACAAGACTGCAGGAAATAGGACTCTGCAAAACAACGCTGGACTAGTTCATATCCAATCTAACCAATCGACAACAACAAGTTAAAATCAGTTCACATAAATGAAACACCTTCAAACAAGGTGGAGTGGAGGGAAGAGTGGCTCAGTGGTTGGGACAGGTTACCTCAGGCCAGAAGGCTGGGGGTTCAATTCCCACATGGGGACAAGCAACTTCAGGCCAGAGGGACTAGGGTCTCTAGTCCCATGGCCACTCCTTGTGGTCTTGGGCAAGCCACTTAACCCTCCATTGCCTCAGGTACACTTAGATTGTGGGGACAAGGGAATAAAAAGTACCTGTTAGTATACATGTAAACCACACTGATTCTAAAGAGCACAGTATAAAAAAATAAAAAAAACAAGATATCCTACAGGATTCAGCACTTTCTGCTCTGCTCTTCAACATATACATCCAACCTATATGTGCCATCCTCAGAAAATGTAAAGTCCAATTTCATGTATATGCTGATGACATTATGTTCTACACTCCATTCCACACAGGTTCTCCAGATTATTCAACCACCACTAACTGCTTTTCACCCATTACACAATGCCCCACAAGCCTGAACTTGGTAGTAAACCACAATAAATCAGAGGTGCTCCTTGTAACTAAAGATACCTCGTTTACCCCTCCTCCAAAGATAATGTTCCAACACACAATTATCACTTACAAATGAAGTTAAATACCTGGACATAACTTTAGACCAGAACTTAAATATGCTATCTCACATAAAGAAAACAGCCAACGCAGCCTATTTCAAGATGAGATCATTGCAATACCTTCGCCCTCTACCTGAGCCCAGTGACTTTAGAACAGTATTTCAGTCCATTATCACCCCTCACCTGGACCATGGCAAAATCCTTTACCAAGGCCTACCAAAACACACATTGTACCCTCTGCAAATGGCACAAAACACTGCAGCCAGAATAATCTCCAGTACCTCCCAATTTGAACACATCAGAGGCACTCTCAAGAACCTCTACTGGTTACCAATAGCGATGAATACGTGAATAGTGGGGTACCCCAGGGATCTGTGCTGGGTCCGCTGCTTTTTGACATATTCATAAATGACCTGGAAAAGGGAATAACGAGTGAGGCTATCAAATTTGCAGATGACACAAAACTATTTAAAGTTCTTAAAACCCACGAGGATTGTGGAAAATTGCAAGAGGATCTTGATAAATTGGAAGACTGGGCATCCAAATGGCAGATTTATTTATTTACATTCTCTTATATACCACGCTATTCTGCATCAGTGCGGTTTATATTGAACAAACTGAAATTACATTGAACAGGGCATTATAACTCGGAGATAACTATTTTACAGGGAACATTGGCTATGGAGGATTAAGTGGCTTGCCCAAGACCACAAGGAGCACCTGTGGGACTAGAAACCCCAGTCCTTCCGGCCCAAGGTTGCTGTCCTCTAGTGGGATTTGAACCTCCGACCTTCCGGCCTGAAGTACCTTGCCCCAACCACTAGGCCACTCCTCCACTCCAGATGAAATTTAATGTGGACAAGTGCAAAGTTATGCACCTAGGAAAGAAAAACCCAAACTATGGTTAGACGATGCAAGGTTACACATTAGGAAAAAGATTAAGGTGTCATCGTTGATAACATGTTAAAACCCTCCGCCCAGTGTGCAGCGGTGGCCAAGAGAGCAAATAGAATACTAGGTATCATAAGGAAAGGAATGGAAAATAAAACAAAAGATATTATAATGTCTCTGTATCGTTCCATGGTGCGACTGCACCTTGAGTATTGTGTACAATTCTGGACGCCGTATCTTAAAAAGGATATAGCGTTATTAGAAAAGGTACAGAGAAGAGCCACCAAAATGGTAAAGGGGATGGAAGGATACCCCTATGAAGAGATGCTAAAAAGGTTAAGGCTCTTCAACCTGGAAAAGAGACGGCTGAGGGGAGATATGATAGAGGTCTATAAATAAATAAATGGAGTGGAACGGGTAAACGTAGATCGATTGTTTACATCATCAGAATATAAAAAGACTAGGAGACATGCAATGAAGCTACAGGGTAAACTATTTAAGACTAATACGAAAATATTTTTTCACTCAACGTGTAATCAAACTCTGGAATTTGTTACCGGAGGATGTGGTAAAGGCTGTTAGTGTAGCTGGATTTGAAAAAGGTTTGGACAAGTTCCTAGAGGAAAGGTCCATAAACCATTATTGAGAGGGACCCGGGATATCACTGCTTGACCCAATACAAGCATTTTGGAACCGGTGTCTTTTGGGAAAACTGCTAGGTACTTACGACCTAGATTGGCCACTGTTGGAAACAGGATACTGGGCTTGATGGACCTTGGTCTGACCCAGTATGGCATATCTTATGTTCTTACATTATGTTCTTATGCCCCTTTGGGAAGGTTTCTGCCATATAGGCTGCATATGACTGAAATACTGAGGCCTTTTATCTCCGTTTAAAATTTTTAATAAAATTTGAAAAAGGTAGTGTTATATTTTGAGTTAAGTTGGCTGTTCAGGCATACCGATGAAGCTGCTCAATGTTTAGGAGTATTATGTTTGACCTTGATAATTGACTTTAGTTGAATGTTAGAGTTACAATTTATAGGTATGCGCAAAATGTTTGAGAAACTGGTCAGGCAGGCAGAACACCGTTAAACCTCACCAAGTACAGAATAAATTAAAACAAACTCAAAGAAAAAATACATGGACAAAATTAAATTGAAAGTTCAACAAGCTAGGCTCTGCATGCACTGCCACACAAGAAAAAGAAACACTGATGCATTTTCCCCATACTATGCAAAATATAAAGATGGTATTCCAGTCATTAAACTGAAAATAAATTCTTTACCTCTATCGTCTAGCTATTTTATTTTTCTAATTGCCTTGGTCCTGGTGTCTGGTTTATGCATGTCTTCTCTTAACTCTTTTCCAGAGTCTGCAATCCACCTGCCACTTCTCTTCATTCCTGTTTTCTTCACTTGCTCCCTTACATCCATCTGACATTGATCTTTTTTCCTTTCAGCTTTCTTGCATTTATTTTCTCTTTATCAACTCAGATTTCATTTCTCTTTCTTATATCCAGTTCTCAATTGTCCTCTTTTTAAAACCCTCTCACTCCATCTCTCTATCCTTCCCCAGTCTTCAACTAACTCTTTCCTTTCTCTTTCTCTCTTCCACCCTCCGTGTTCAGCATCTATCCCCTTCTCTCCTGCCCTGTCTTGTCTCTTCCTCTCTCTAATCTCGCGTCTCTCCCTTTTTTCTCATCCTATCCCCCCCCATGTCCAGCATTCCCTCTCTCTCTCACTCCGTGTCCAGCGTTACCCCATTTCACCTCACCCGATGTCCAGTATCTCCCCCTTTCTCCAACTCATGCATAGCATCAACTCTCTCTCTTTCACCCCATGTCCAGCATCTGCCCTCCACACCTACCGTGTCTGGCCCTCTACCCTATATCCCCAACCCATGTACAGCATCTACCATTATCCCCTCTTATGACCTCTTCCCTGTGTTTAGCACCTGCTATCCATCCCTTTATGGCCCCTACCCAATGTCCAGGATCTGCTCTCTATCCCTCTAAACCCTCCATCTTATGTCCAGCAGATAACCCCACACCATTCCCACCATCTGCTCTCTATCTCACTCTATGTTTGTCTCTACCCCTCCAGTCTATGTCCACCACCCTTTTTGTCCTGCATCTGCCTTCCACCCCCTGCAATATCTGTTCAATATCTGTCCATTACACACACACCCCTTCGTATCCATTTGTCCAGCATTTCCCTTCCGACTATTCCATCCCTTGTGTCCATTTGCCCAGCATTTCCCTTCCAAACATTCTACCCACCCCCCCTTTGTGTCCACCTGCCTAGCATTTCCCTTACGGCCTTCCATACACCCCCCCCTGACACCCCCCACACACACTGCTGCCACTGCCCTCCTTTTTCTGTGCCTGCAGCAACAGCGGCAGACTGACTTCTGATTTTAAAACAACAACAAAAAACGGGTGTAAGCACTTCCATGCTAGGAAGGTTGGCCTAGTCCCTCCCCCTCTGATACATATCATGCATCAAAGATGGGCGGTGTAGACATGGACAGATAAAGGGATACCAGAATCCCCAATATGTAATTGAAGATGGATGAATTTCTTGATACAAAATGTGTTTAGAAGTTTGACTTTTCACCTACTTTCTTAAATAGAATAGGATGTCATGATCATGAGTTCTGTGTAACCGTCTTTAAAATAGATGGAACAGTGTTAACTAAGCATAAAGGCTATGAACTGTGCAACCATAGTTCATTGTACCGTCACTGCTGACAAAACATAATTTTTGCAACTTTTGCAATTATAAACAATTTTGTCATAATTGAGTGAATTTCATCTAATATACTGTAATCAGATCTTACTCTGTAAAAAGAACTTTGGTGACACCTTGTGTTATTTCATGGTTATAATAAATGACTGTTACTTCCTCTTTTTCTCTAATAAAAAGGAGCTTTTTAGGAGGAGGACTTTGAATTCAATAAGCGTGGAATTATGCATGTTCATAACCCGCTTGTTGTCTTCCCTCTGAGCTCAAAGAACGTAACACTTGTGTGTGTGATTGTGTTCTGTATTACTCTCTGCCTGTCTCTCACTGCTTGATGGACCAGAGACCTAAAGAGCCGTGGTATTGTGGTCAGATCATGGAGTTTTCTTCAGTTTGTGCCGTGACTCGGATCTCTGTGTTCCTTCAGCAGTTGGAAACAGCAGACAAGTCTCAAGGACACAGGCAGTGGTTGTGTGAGTATACTAAACAATTGACAGATATCTGTGTGTATATTGTGATTGTAATGTAAAGCCGGTAAGGTTAATTAGAGATCTCAGTTAGATAAGTGAAGTGAGATGGGGCAAGAGAAAGGAAGCCCTAATTGTGAAATGAGGCGCAAGTTTTGGTGAAGCGCCCTTATGTTAACATTTGATGACTGCCAGTAACCACAGTTTGCCGTTCCCCTTGGAACATTTCAGTGGGACAAACTGAAGTTGATTACAGTATGAAATATGTTTAGATTTAAGCAAATTTCATACCAGTCATGAATGTGCCGTGTATGGTTTAAGGCTGAAAAAGTGCAGCAAGCCACCGACTTTGTGCTTAAAAATCAAGTGTTTAGGATGGATAGTGTAAATATAAAAGAAATGGAAGCTTACAGGTAAAAACTTATATCGTTGCTGTATGACCGTAAAATAGAAATTAATCAAGCAAAGTTTTAAAGGACTAATTTTCATGTCATAATTGTAGTATGAAGTTTGTTTTCTCTACTTTAGTGATTAAGTGTGCTGTGCAGTATAAGTTTTGATATTTATTGCAGTAATAATGTAGAGGTTTCCGGCAAGATAACAGCTTGGCATGACTGCAATATTAGCAGGAAGAACGTCTTGAGCAACTGTGGTAAGATTTTCTTTGTTCGACTAACCATAAGCCTTATTGGGGAAGTTAAAAAAAAACCTCCAAATGTGATTAACTATTTCTCTTACTTGTATATGTATAGTAAATAAGTTTTGTTTTTTAGGTCTGGATCTGAACTTATTTTGGGTTATGAGAATGTATTTACTGATTCCATTCTATGTGTAATAATGCAAATGCTGAAAAATATTATTAGAAACATTACTCCTTGGTGTTTCTTATGTCTCTGGATGCTATGGGAAAAAATGATTGATATATTCTCCAACTTGTATTTCTAGTTATATTCGATGTGAATGAACGGGAAGATCTTCCATGCTTTGATATATTTGGATATTTGATAAATTGTGTGATAAAGGTTTAAAAAATTAAGTGTTTTAAAGGAAAGAGAAGTTAGTAACTTAACTGGAAAAAAATTGAATTGCTAGTCAAGTTAAGTCAAGCAAGTTTGTTTACTTAAAGGGAAAAAGTGAATGATACAATTATATTCAAACAAGTAAATTAAGTAATTAAAACAGTATGGCGAATATATGTATAATGTTGAAAGTTCAACTATGATAGTGTATGAGTAAATGTCTGAAGAAAAAATGCTGATATTTCTCTTAGTCTCTTTTAAACTAATCTGCAGGAGTCGATTGGAGGAGTGATCTTAAATTCTCATGTTGTGTATGTTTTAGTTATTATGAAAGACCTCTGCAGAACTGATGTTATTAATTGCAAGTGTGAAGCAAATGCCTTGCTGCTAGTGGAATATTTTTAAATTAGTATCACTGAGTTAGATTTAATATGCCTACCTCTTCTATTGCTACTGTTTGTGTTCTCACTCAGAGATTTCCCATTGGACGTAAGCCACTGGGCTGGTAGCAGTAGTCTTTGCAATCCAAATTACTGATTTTCTAGTACTTTAACATGTCTCTCATTAAGTTTTCGCGTCCTCTACACTTGGAATAAAGAAAACCCAGCTTCCTTTCAGCTCTAGATTGCTACTGTTTGACCTCACTCTGTACTGATGGTTCTGCTTTGCACAATGAGTAAGGAAAATTGATGCAATTATAAGAGTTGATTCTGTGCAGAGTTGGCTGCTTTGCTATTTGCTAATGCTCAACTAGCTGGAGTGTTCGCTCTTTCTAGAGCTCTTGAGTTATCTGCTTACTTGATTAATACTGATTTTGTCTCAGGCTTCTTGCATGAGGAGCTCTATGTGCTGATACTACTATGCTGTTTTGTTCTGAGAATAGTGTAACAAAGATAAAAGTGTTAAGTTATTAAGAAGTGATAATTGATTTTCTAAGTTGGTCCAAATTTGGTGTTAAAAAAGGTTTTATAGTTTATGAATGTACACACCCTTATATAATGTTCCTTCCTTTGTGAGCTTAGATGTCTATGCGAATTAGACTGGAATAGTGAAGAGTACTAGCACTCCTTGTGACCTTGGATAAGTCACTTAACCCTTATTGCCTTACAAAGAAAAGTTTCAAGTTATCAATGTTCCTGTTTAATGTGCTGTACCAAGTTTTAGTTGCAATGTGAATTGCTGTGATTAGTGGGGAAAGTAGTATTATAAAAAAATAACAAAGAAAACAAAGAAAAGTGCAAACATAGATAAACCAGGTCGGCTGGGTGTGGCTGGGAGGTTATATGCTGAGGTGAACAGATGGGATTTAAGTAGGGACCTGAAATTGGTGTAGTTATCTTCCAGATGGAGTGGAGTGGGAAGAGAGTTCCACAGAGCTGGACCAAGGAAGAAAAAGGCAGAATGACGGGTAGACTGTAAGTGTGCACGAGATGGTGGGGGGAGGTGAAGTCGCTTAATGTGAAGAGAATGAAGACAACGTGTAGGGATGTGGAAGCGGAGAAGACCAGTGAGGTACTGGGGTGTTTGTGTGTGCAGGATGCGGTGATAATGTTTAAAGTAATGTGAGGTGAATCATCACCTAAGATAAGACAGCCTTCCTAATAATTGTTGACAAACGATTGAAATGAGTTTAAATTATTTGTCATAAACTGCTAGTTATGTTTTAATGTTGTTACCCCTTGAATAACCAGATTGACTATATCTTGTATATTGTTAAAGCTGGAGAATACATCACAAATATAATTAGTGATATGAATAAGTACAATTGTGTTCCTGACAGGAAAAAGCAATGTGACTATCAGGCCACATGCTAACATTTGATTTAGCAAGTAGACAGAATAAGTTTAGGAATGTGGATGAAAATAATAAGTATGTTACAGACTAGCTATGTAATAGTTTAGTGCTAGCTATGGATGTATTGTAATTAACAATAGATAATATAATTCTGTTCAACAATTTAAGACTGTCATTAGGGATGAATAATTGTGCTTGTTTGCAATTGTATGGCATCAAGAGAGATGCTGTAGTGGAGAATTGGATTTTTACAAATTATATATTGTATGCACTGAATCCTATGGGACGAAGAGGAAGAAAACGACTGAATGAAATGCTACTGAATATGGAGACTCCTGATAAAGATCAGCGATTCCAGCGAAACTACTCATGTATGCGCAGCAGTGAAGCCTGGGTGGACGGTCACTGAAAAAGATTGATCTAAGATGTGCATAGCACAGCCCATGGTGAGAAAGGATGCTGCTGACGAATCTGGAGTGATGACTGGTGTCATGATATGAGGGACTAATCTCTGAATTATTGCTAGATCTACGAGAAGCAGTTGGCCACTGCTAGAAAAGGTAGTGCTTACAAGAATAATTGGTAAAGTCTTGCTCTTTGTACACATTTTTATTGAGGCTAAGCAAAGGTAAACAATGTCACATGATTTTGTATAATGATTTCTTCCAATGAACAAGATGGAGCTCACCTATGGACCAGATGTGCCTAGGACTTTGAAGGAACATCTGCAAAATGAAGCCTACTGTAGAAGATTATTCTGGAATTGGACACGTTTCAACTACTGCTCTTTAGTAATGATTCTTTATAGAATCACAGGGAGGACTGTAGACATGGACAGATAAAGGGATACCAGAATCCCCAATATGTAATTGAAGATGGATGAATTTCTTGATACAAAATGTGTTTAGAAGTTTGACTTTTCACCTACTTTCTTAAATAGAATAGGATGTCATGATCATGAGTTCTGTGTAACCGTCTTTAAAATAGATGGAACAGTGTTAACTAAGCATAAAGGCTATGAACTGTGCAACCATAGTTCACTGTACAGTCACTGCTGACAAAACATAATTTTTGCAACTTTTGCAATTATAAACAATTTTGTCATAATTGAGTGAATTTCATCTAATATACTGTAATCAGATCTTACTCTGTAAAAAGAACTTTGGCGACACCTTGTGTTATTTCATAGTTATAATAAATGACTGTTACTTCCTCTTTTTCTCTAATAAAAAGGAGCTTTTTAGGAGGAGGACTTTGAATTCAATAAGCGTGGAATTATGCATGTTCATAACCCGCTTGTTGTCTTCCCTCTGAGCTCAAAGAACGTAACACTTGTGTGTGTGTGATTGTGTTCTGTATTACTCTCTGCCTGTCTCTCACTGCTTGATGGACCAGAGACCAGCCTTTCTAGCAAGAAAGTGCTTACACATGCATTTTGGGTTTTTTTGCTTTTTAATTGGAGGCCATTCCGCTGCTGCTGCAGGCACAGAAAACACAGCAGTAGCATGGTGGGGGGGGGGGGCAGGCTGTTACCGAATCGGTAGGAGGAAAATGGCAGGGGAAATTTCAAGTCTAGAGGAGTAGTTAAGATTATGATGGGGGAATTCTGCACAAAAATTTACTAATAAAGCATGCAAAATTTTAAATAGTGTGCGCCAAATATTCAAAATTTCTGCAAAGAATTTCCCCACATGTAATATTCATTGCAGATATCCTGAAATCCCAATTTGCCGCAAGGTGCCCAGGACAGGTTTGGGAAGTACTAGTGTAATTTCCTGACTGGCCTGAGAATGGCTATTGGGAGACGCAGGCTCCTGCCTGGCCAAGCAAGAAATGAATGTGCTGCACATAATGAGGGAGAAATTCTGATGTTTCCAAGCTCTAAATTACAAAAATAGTAACTGTTTGTTGAAAGGTTGGCAAAGAATTTTTTTCACTAGCAAAAAAAGAACAGAGTTAGCAGTAAATGTCATGCCATCCATCCCAAGATATGATGCTGGAACCCAACATTAGAGGCCACAAATACTGCAGTATGCAGCAATATCACGAACCACAGCAAACACTGCCACTCCTGCTTGTTACATACTAACACCATAAAACTTAATTCACAAACCGGTCCTCAGCCCATTAAGACTGTCAGGATATCCACAATCAAAAAGCAAGAAAGCCATCTGCCTATAATCCAGCAGCATGCTGATATAATCACATGCCTATTCAAGGTGAAAATCTTGAAAAGCTGGCTAATCAAAGATAGGCTTGGAAACCACAAACACAAAACATTCCCAAAAGGTTCGATGGTGTACCAGAAACCTCCATGTGCATTGGTGGTAACATACCCAACTCCAGGTGTGGTGCTATGTGTCCATTTGCCACACCATTCACTTCTGCGACATCTTCCAGCTGCAGGATAACAGGGGCTGGGGCCAGCAGCTCTTGTTGAATATCCTCCAAGCTTCCCTTCCGCTGAGAGCAGCTAACATCATTAAAATGCTCTTTCACCTTCTGAATTGTCCCATCTAGGAAAACAAGCCACAAAATACACCAATTAGACGCGGCAGCAGGGAAATGCCAGATGACGCCATTTACAGAAGGGGCTGCTCTGTTCTTTGACCTGCAAATTATCTTAAAAAAAAAAAAAAAAACTCCACAAGGACAAACATATACAGATCAGTATTCAGAATTATATGTCCATAAAGGGAGTGGCGTTTGAGATACTCCGGAGCAACATCAGGCACAACTGAGAAGGGTAGTTTTATAAAGTCCCACATAGTTCATGTGCATTTTTCTGTGCGCATTTCACACCAATTTTTATAAAGTCAAATATGAGTGTACTTGACTTTATAACAGACGAGTATAAATGGGTAAAAATGCAAGTTAATTTGAGGTTCGATCACTTACACCAGCTCTAGGGCTGGTGAAAATGGCCACGCCTAGATTTGTATAGAACGTGCGCTCTGCCCAGTCTCCTTGTGCACAAATCCACAATAAAAGTACGCACCATCAGGCTTATGTGCATACTCACAGATTCACAACCAGCTACAGAACGTACATACAAGCGTAGTTACTCACCTGTAACAGGTGTTCTCCAGGAGCAGCAGGAATCAGTCCTCACATATGGGTGACGTCGGCGCCGACGGAGCCCTCGCAGAGCAATTTTCCCCAGCTTTCAAAGAAAGCCTTTGGGAATTGCAGCGCGCATGCGCGGTCCTCTTCCCGCCCAAGGGTGCCATCTTGCTCAGTCAGATGACATAGCTAAAAGACAGCAAAAATTAGCAAAAACGAAAGCATAAAACTGCAACTCCAAGGGGAGGAGGGAGGGTTGTGAGGACTGATTCCTGCTGCTCCTGGAGAACACCTGTTACAGGTGAGTAACTACGCTTTCTCCAGGACCAAGCAGGAAGTCAGTCCTCACATATGGGACTCCCAAGCTTAAGGCTACCGGAGACCCTAAGCACCAAAATGAGCTACCTCTAGCTCAGCAGCACAGAAGGAAGGAATCTTCTCTGAATACATCTCCAACCGGTAGCCCAACATCCGGGATGGAGGGTAGGAGTTGCCTATACCTCGAAGAGGTTACGGAGGACTGCCTGTCCGAAAGCACTGTCCCTGCGGGACTCCCTCTCCAGGCAGTAATGGGCTGCAAAAGTCTGGCTTGAAGACCAAGTAGCGGCCCGGCAGATGTCTGCCAACGGAACAGAGCGGAGGTAAGCCACTGACGTAGCCTTCGCCCGAACACGATGAGCGGTGACTCTACCTTCCAGCACGAGGCCGGCAGCCTCGTAAGCCCAAGCGATGCAGTCCGCAATCCAGATGGACAGAGTACGCTTGGAGACAGGGAGCCCCAACTTGTTGGGGTCATAAGACACGAAGAGCTGAACAGCCCTTCGGTGCTCCCGCATACAGTCAAGGTAGAAGTTCAGCGCCCTTCTACAGTCCAGGGTATGCAGGACCATTTCAGCTCGGCTGGAGTGTGGCCTGGGAAAGTAGGTCGGAAGTACCACCTCCTGGTTGATGTGAAAAGGGGAAACCACTTTAGGAAGAAACTTAGGGTGAGTCCGTAGGACTACCCGGTTCTTGTAGAACCTAGTGTAAGGAGGATCAGATACCAGGGCCTGCAGCTCACTAACGCGTCTAGCAGAAGTGAGGGCCACCAAGAACAAGGTTTTCCAGGAAAGAAAACGAAGAGGACAGGTAGCCATAGGCTCAAAAGGCGGACAGGTAAGCCGCTGTAAAACCACATTGAGATCCCAGTTCGGGGCCGGCGGGCGCAAAGGTGGTTTAAGGAGTAGGAGGCCCCGGAGAAAACGAGCCACCAGAGGGTGGCTGGAAAGAGGTCTACCCTCCACCGGTAGGTGGTGCGCAGAAATAGCACTGAGGTGGACCTTGACCGAGTTGGACTTAAGTCCAAGATTGGAAAGGGAAAGCAAGTACTGCAAGACCACGGATGTTGAACAGGAGAAGGGGTCTTGTGACTGCTGAGTACACCAGACGGAGAACCGACGCCACTTAAGAGCGTAGGACTTCCGAGTGGAAGGCCTCCTGGAGGCCAAGACGACCTCTTCCACATCTGGAGGTAGCTGGAGAGGAGCAAGGACTACCCTTTCAGCAGCCAGGCCATCAGATGAAGGGACCGAAGGTTGGGGTGCAGGAGCGTCCCCTGATCCTGCGAGAGGAGGTCGGGCTGAAACCCCAGAGGAAGAGGGGTGTCCACCGCCAGCTGCAGCAGAAGCGGGAACCAAGGTTGTCTCGGCCACTGGGGAGCCACTAGGATCACCGATGCCTTGTCTTTGAGAACTTTGAAGAGCGTCCGAGACACCAGAGGCATGGGTGGAAAGGCATACAAGAGGCCTGTGGACCATGGAATCAGAAAAGCATCCGCCGCTACCCGGAGAGGATGCAGCTGTCGAGAGCAGAATCTGGGAAGCTGCCGGTTCAGAGGACTGGCGAACAGATCCATTGTGGGGAGGCCCCACCGGAGAAAGATCCGCTGAACCACGAGTGGATCCAATCTCCACTCGTGCGGCTGGAGGATCCTGCTCAGTTTGTCTGCCAGGTAGTTTTCCTGACCTGGGAGATAGACAGCTTTGAGGACGATGTTGCGATGAACAGCCCAAGAGCAGAGCTTCTGTGCTTCCTGACAGAGAAGGAAGGAGCCGGTTCTGCCTTGTTTGTTCACGTAGAACATGGCAACCTGATTGTCTGTCTGGACAAGTACCGATTGGTGAGAAATCAGGTGAGAGAAGGCTTTGAGCGCTAGGCGGATGGCTCTGAGCTCCAGGAAGTTGATCTGCTGAGCGGACTCCCAAGGAGTCCAGAGACCCTGAGTACAAGTCCCCTGGCAATGTGCTCCCCAACCCTGGAGAGAAGCATCGGTCGTCAGGACCCGAGAATGTGTAGGGGGCTGAAAAGGCACCCCCAGCACTAGGTTTGGTAGATGAAGCCACCATCGCAGAGAGGAGACCAGCTGGTCGGAGATCTGTACGGAGTCCACTAGGCTCCCAGTGGCCTGATGCCATTGTTTGCGAAGGCACCATTGAGCAGGTCGCATGTTCAGGCGGGCATTGGGGGTTACATGGACCGTGGAAGCCATATGGCCGAGCAGTCTCAGAAATTGCCTGGCCGAGACCAGGGAATTGCTGTGAAAGCGGCTGGCGAGATCCATGAGCCTTTGGGCCCTGTCCAGAGGCAGGAAGGCCCGCGCCTGAAGAGTGTCCAACCTGGCGCCGATGAATTCTAGATCTTGAGAGGGGAGCAAAGTGGACTTTGCGAAGTTTATGACAAAACCCAAGTGCTGGAGCAGAGCCACAGTGCGATGAGTAGCCTGAATGGCTTCCTGGGCAGACTGGGCCCTGATGAGCCAGTCGTCCAGGTATGGGAACACAAAGAGACCTTGAAGTCTCAGATAGGCCGCCACCACTGCTAGGCATTTGGTGAACACTCTGGGGGCGGAGGATAGGCCGAAAGGCAGTACTCTGTACTGGTAATGGTGTCCGCCCACAACAAACCTGAGGTATTGTCTGTGGTCTGGATGAATAAGGATATGAGTGTATGCATCCTTTAGATCTAAGGAGCATAACCAGTCTCCCTGCTGGAGGTAGGGCAGCAGGATTCCAAGGGTAAGCATTTTGAACTTTTCCCTTGCAAGGAACTTGTTGAGGTTTCGCAAGTCCAGGATGGGTCTGAGGCCTCCTGTTCTTTTCGGAATCAGGAAGTATCTGGAATAAAACCCTTGACCCTTCAGGTGGTGGGGCACCGGTTCCACGGCTTGTTCCTGAACAAGACTTGCTAACTCCTGAAGGAGTAAGTCCCTGTGCAGAGGGAGTCTGGAAGGCTCCCCTGGAAAGTAGGAGGGAGGTACCTGGTGAAAATGAAGAAGATAGCCCTTTTGAACTATCTGAAGCACCCAGGTATCTGTGGTGATGTTGGACCACCTGTGGGCAAAGTGGACTAGCCGGCCTCCTGTGCTGAGAGAAACCAGCTGAGGGGGAGAGAGGCTATGCTGAGAAAGTCAAAAACCCCCACCCTGCTGAGCAGGGGCTGGTGGTGCAGGCTTGGGGGCTTGCTGCCTACGGGACCCATTACCCCGTCCCTTGGCCTGCTTTCCCTGTGGGGGAGCTGGTGAGGCCTGATACTGAGGGTAGTATTTATAGGCAGCACCTTTCCTCGGGTAAAAGGGCTTTTTCCCCGAGGCCTTCTTCTTTTGAGAAGGGGCAGAGGTCTTCCTTGAGAGACGAGTCCTGGTGAGAGTCTCCGTCTCGATTTGTGCAGCCTTCTCATCCATGGGCTTGCCAAAGAGGTTATCACCTCGGCAGGGGACATCGACCAACTTGTCCTGTACCCAGGGCTCGAGGTCGGACGTCTGAAGCCAAGCCTGGCGGCATCCACCGATGCCAGCCGCGGCTACTCGAGCCGAAGCCTCAAAACCATCATAGGCTGCTCGAGAGATAAACTTGGAGCACTCCCGAATACCAGTAGACAAGGATTGGAACCTCTGCAAAGGTTCGTCGGAGAGACCAGCAGAGAACCCGGCTATTTCCTTAGCCAGGTCTCGGAGATACATGCCCATGTAGAGCTGGTATGTCTGGACTCGACAAGCAAGCATAGAGCCCTGGAAGCACTTCCTACCGAGGGCATCCAGGCTTCGGGCTTCCCTACCAGGAGGCACCGAGGAGTGCATTTTTTGACTCTTCAGTCTATGCATGGCCGATTCCACCACCATGGAATGGTGTGGTAGTTGTGTCTTTTGGAACCCGGGCTCTTGCGGACTCGATAAATGGAATCGACCCGCTTAACACCGGCGACGATGCCGGGCTCTCCCACATGCGGAAGAGAAGCCGTTCCAGCATGGGAGGAACCGGTACAATAAAGGCCTCCTTCGGGGAAGAGTCATATTGGAGGGCATCGAGTTCTTCGACTCGAGGCTCCTCCTCGGGATCCGCCGGGAAGGCCAAGGCTTTGGCCATATCCCTCACGAAGTCCGAGAACCGGGTATCCTCCGGGGGGGACCGTCTCCGAGGTTCGGACTCGGGGGAGTCCGAGGGGACACACCGAGTCCGAAAGGAACCAGGTGACTCTTCGTCCTCAGATTCCCAGGCCGACTCCTCGGAGGAGGAGTCGATCGGCTCCGGTTGGGCGGGCACTGAAGCCATCCGCCCCGACGCCGAGGGAGTCGGCATCGACGACCTCGGTCCAGAACGGGAGGCCGAAGGAGACCTCGACCGAGGATCGACTCGAGCCCTCATGGACTCGAGGATCGGCTCGGTCTCCGGGGTCGATTTGGAGGTCGACGTCCCGGCGGTCAGGGCAGAAGCACCAGCGAGGCCAGCGATCAATGCCCGCTGCTGGTCCAAGAAGGCAGACAAACTGCACTCCAAGGCCGTCAACCTGAGTCCGAGCTCAGGAGACCCAGCAGCCCCCAACTCGGGCCCCGACGGCGTCGGCCCGACGTCGGGTCCTTCGGAGGCGAGTCCACGAGGACAACCGTACTTACGTGAGCGGGCAAGTCCACCTCGAGTCGAGGATGTTTCGACGGCCTCTCCGACTCCAAGGACCCGGGATGGGAATCGGGGCTATGCGACCTGGCCCTCGAGGAACCAGGAGCGTCCACCGATCCCGCCATCGCGGGTTTCTTCTTCCGATGATGCTCCCGGGTAGGAGACCCCCTTTCAGAGGAACTCCGACGATGCTCAGGACCAGAGTCCCGAGACGTCGAAGCCTCTGACGAGGTCCGAGCCCGGCCGGAGTCAGAGAAGATACGCTCCCGCTGGTGCTGCTGCCGACTCCTCAATGCTTTTGAGGACATTTTGCCGCATGGCCCGCAGATCATGGGGTCATGATCTGGGCCGAGGCAGCGGAGGCAGAAGTCATGAGTGTCTGTAAGAGACATAGGTTTCTTACAGAGGTCACGCTTTTTGAAACCACTGGCCGCCATCGGGGGAAAAAGGGCCCCTGCGAGGTCGAATGACCGGGCAGCCAGGGAAAAAGGAAAAAGCGCGAAATCTGTCACGAAGGACAAAAAACCGAAAAATAAAGGACGGACTCGCAACCGGCGTCGCGAGTCCGGGCGGGAAAAGAACCGGCGTCGAACCAAAGAAAAAACAGAGAAAAATAGAGAAAAATCAACTTTTCTGCAGGGATTCACAGGCAACGTCTGTAGGGCTCCGCGGAAAAAAGAAGACTGAGCAAGATGGCACCCTTGGGCGGGAAGAGGACCGCGCATGCGCGCTTCAATTCCCAAAGGCTTTCTTTGAAAGCTGGGGAAAATTGCTCCGCGAGGGCTCCGTCGGCGCCGACGTCACCCATATGTGAGGACTGACTTCCTGCTTGGTCCTGGAGAACACTCATTAACACACGTAAATTGCTACAATACCACAATTTATGCACATAGATGGCGAGTAACTTTACGCAGCTGCTTCTAAAATTACCCCCATAATCTATATGTGTAAGCAACAATATTCAGCTTTTAAAAGTATACATTATGAGGGTAATTATAACACAAGCACATGCAGAGATTACGCCTGCTCGAGAGCAGAAGGAAATGCCTGCACGTAGATTATTACCTAATGTACATACATACATACATCATTAATCTGCATGTTGCCCTGGCAACGTCTACAATAAAAGTGCGTGCATGCCACTGCACACTTCTGTATCTGGCACAAGTTTATAAAACAATAGTTACACTTCGTACTAGATTTCTTATTATCACTTTTTTTGCTATTTTTTATACTCTTCTATTTATAAAAGTTTGAAACAATGGTGTCAAGAGCATACTCAATACTGTTCAAAACAAAGTACTGTCCCAACAAGTGTAGATTCATTTAGGTCTAGGGCCCTCGTCCTAATTAGTCATGCAAACCCCTTCAAATTGCTTAATTTTAAAATTTGAAAAGTCCACACTATATTCAAAAATGCAAACTTATCTGAGCATATCTTCCAGCCAGTGTTGTTACACTCAGTATTGTTACACTCGACATGGCCGTATTTCACAAATAAGCTGCTTCAGGAGAGTAGCCAACAGACTCCGTTGCATACTCAGCTCTTCCCACATCAAAACACTCGGAACAAAATCCACAAGTGTTAAATTCCCAATAAAATGTGAGACCAGCTTAATGGGAAGAGCCGAGTATGCAACAGAGTTAGCGCAGCTACTCACCTGTGACAGGTGTTCTCTGGGGATTGCAGGAATCAGTCCTCACATATGAGTGACATCGGCGACAACAGAGCCCACACGAAAGCATCTTCCCAGCTTTCAAAGAAAACCTTTTGGAGATGCACCATGCATGGTCCCCTTCCCACCCAAGGGTGCCATCTTGCCTCAGTCTAATGACATAGCTAAGATTGCAAAAATTAAAATACAATAAAGAAACAACTCCAAGGGGAGGAGGGAGGTTGTGAGGACTGATTCCTGCTGTCCCCAGAGAACTCCAGTTATAGGTGAATAACTACACTTTCTCCAGAAACAAGTAGGAAGTCAGTCCTCATATATGGGACTCCCCAGCTACAGCCTACCGAGAACCTGTAAAAATGCCACAGTGACCTGCGAAGGGTGAACTGTGAGCTGCAGCTGAGTCCCAAGTGAGAGACTCTCGCAAGACCCAAGTGTCCGGCAAGCCACCTGCACTCCAGTAGCCTGAACACAGAAGGGTCGGAGGGCAGGAGTTGCCTACACCCCAAAGAGATTATGGAGTATGGCCTGGCCAAAGGCAAAATATGGAGGACAGTCTCCACCTTGCCTGCATGAGACCTCAGAAAGAAGGTGGGGAGCACCACCTCCTGAGTGAGGTGGAATGGGGACACCACCTTCGATCATAGAACCTCGTGTAAGGGGACTCTGCTATCAGAGGCTCAAACAGCGGCTTAGTAAGTTGCGAGAATACCACGTTGAGATCCCATTCTGCCACTGATGGGCGGACGGGAGGTTTGGATAGCATGAGGCCCCGCAGGAACTGAGATACCATGGGTTGAGCTGAGAGGGGTTTTCCCCTCGACAGAATGGTGATGGTGCGCTACACTAGCATTCATGTGCAACCTGAGTTAGACTTCAGCACCACCTGAGAAAAGTGGAGTAGGTACTGGAGCATTGTCTGCATCAAGCAGGAGAATGGGTTCACTCACCTCTCAGTGCACCAAACTGAGAACCATCGCCACTTGCAGGCATACGCCCTCCTTGTGGAGGCCTTTCTGGAAGCCAGAAGGACCTCTTCCACGTCCTGCGAGAGGTTGAAGGGAGCTAGCACTACCCTTTTAGCAGCCAAGCCGTGAGTGACAGGGACCCCAGGTTGGGTGCAGGAGAGCCCTCCTCCTGCGAGAGTAGGTCTGGGGCACAGCCCAGGGAATCGGCAACTCCGTCACCAGAGAGAAGAGCAGTGGAACCAGGGTTGCCTGGGCCACTGGGGAGAAGGTGTAGAGGAGGGCTTCTGTCCACTGCATGAGGAACGCTCCGCTGCCCCCCAGGATGGGTGCAGCTGACGGGAGCAGAAGCGGGGCAACTGCATGTTGTCCAGGCTGGCAAAAAGGTCCATTAGGGGGATGCCCCAGAGTCAAAACAGCCATGAGCCCACTCTGGAATCCAGGCACCACTCACGCAGCTGAAGGACTCTGCTCAGCTTGTCTGCCAGGGCATTGTCCTGGCCCGGGAGGTAGACCGCCCTCAGGAGCATCTCATTGCATATCGCATATGAGCAGAGGGCTATTGCTCTCAGCAGAGGGAGTACAATCCCATGCCCCATTGCTTTCGCCATAGAACATTGCGACTGGCATTGTAATTGGTGGCAGAAAGCTCGCAGAGCTAGAAATATCACCCGGAGCTCCAGGAGATTGATCTGCAGCCTGCATTCTGTCTGGGACCAGCTGCCTTATGTGCGGATGTTCTTGCAGTGATCACCCCAATCCATCAGGGAGGCGTCCGTAGTGAGGATCCTCTAGGGGGTGGGTGTCTGGAAGGGCATTGCGGCCTGGAGGTGGCAGGGATTCTGCCACCAGTCAAGGGAGTACACCAGCTGGCAGGTCACTCCAATCCTGTCCCAAAGCCTGCCCATGGCTTGTATCCACTGAGAGCAGAGACACCATTAGGCCGCCCTCATATGTAGGTGGACGTATGGGGTCACGTGGACCATTGAGGCCATGTGACCCAGCAGGCGGAGAAGATGGGCAGGTAACATCCTCTGTGTCTAGCCTCCTGAGTAGTTCTGCCCTCTCCAGATGGGAGGAAAGCCTTTGCTTGGAGGGTGTCTAGCTGAGTCTTTATAAACTCTAGGCACTAAGTCGGGGCAAGGTGTGACTTGGGAGTTGATGATGAACCCCAGGTGCTGCAGGGCATGGATGGTGCACCCAGTGGCGTGGTACATCTATGCAGTCATATCCCCCCCCCCTTATGACCCAATCATCCAGGTAGGGAAAGACGAAGGCCCACTGGAGACAAATGTGGGCTGCTATTACTGCTAGGACTTGGTGAAGACACTTGGCGATGAGGCCAGTCCAAAGGGTAGCACCCAGTATTGATAGTGGCCTCCTCCTACCATGGCTGGAATGAATCAGGATGTGCGTATAAGCATCCTTCAGGTCTAAGGAGCATAGCCAGTCTCCCTGCTGGAGGTAAAGTAGAAATGTTCCAAGGAAGAACATCTTCAACTTCTCCCTCACCAGGAATCTGTTCAAGTCCCACAGGTCCAGGATGGGCCTGAGGCCCCCTGTTCACTTGGGGATGAGGAAATACCTGGAGTAGAAGCACTTGCCCCATAAATATCTGGGGACTGGATCTACCGCCTTGTCCTCGAGAAGACCTGCAAACTCAGTGTGGAGCAGGGTCTGGTAAAGGAGAGGTCTTAGTGTGAGGGTGGTGTTCCTTGTAGGTGGAGGAGGTAGCCCTCTTGGACCACTTGCAGTACCCAGGAATCGGTGGTGACGGTAGACTACCTGTGGGCAAACAGGGCCAGATGCCCTCCTGTGGGCTGTTGAGGACCTCCTGGGGGAGAGAGGGTCGTGCCCAGGGAGTCAAAAGCTCCCCCCAGGTTGAGCCAGGGCCGGCACCTGGGACTTGGGGGCCTTCTGTTTACAGGGGTTGTGCCCCTGCCCCTTATGCTGCTGGCCTTGCTCAGGGGCCGAGAAGGTTTGGAAAGTGTTACCAAAGCCTGCCTTTTTCCTCAGGAAGAAGGGCTTTTTCCCCGGTGTCTTCTTTCAAGGCTGGACCGAGGTCTTTTTAGACAATCTGGTCTTCATTAAGAACTCAGTCTCTATCTCTGCAGCTTTGTCTGCCATAGGTTTCCCCAAAGAGAGTCTCTCCGATACAGGGGACATCAATAAGTTTGTCCTGAACCCATGGTTCAAGGTCAGACAACTGCAGCCATGCCTGATGTCAGGCCCCGATGCCTGCGGAGGCCAATCTGGCTGCGGTCTCGAAGCCGTTATAGGATGCTCGTGATAAAAACTTCGAGCACTCCTTGACCTCAGAGGCCAGAGCCTTGAACCTCTGGAGGGGTTCTCCGTTGAGGCCTGTCAAGAACCCAGAGAGCTCCCTCGCTAGCTCTTTATGGTACATGCCGATGTACAGTTGATAGGACTGATCTCGGCCAGCAAGCATCAACACCTGGAAGGCTTATTTATTTATTTATTTATTTATTTATTTATTTTATTCATATTTCTATACCGCATCTTCCAAAGTTCCGGCCGAGGGTGTCGAGGGTCCAGGCCTCCCTACTGGGGGGCACCGAGGAGTGGGTCTTTTGGTTCTTGAGCCTGTGCATGGCAGACTCAACAACCATCGAGCTGTGGGGAAGTTTGGTCTTCTAGAACCCTGGAGGACTCAATACATGGAGTCAGGTCACCTGCTTACAATGGGCACAGACGCCGATGTTTCCCCACATATGGAGAAGGCGGCGCTCGAGGATCAGAGGAATGGGCACCATGAGGGCCTCCTTTGGAGGGGCCTCATACTGGAGGATCTACAGTTCTTCCATGCTAGGGTCCTCCTCTGCCTCGGTCTTGATGGCAAGCACCTTAACCATATCCTGCACAAAGATGAAGAAGGCAACATCCTCAGGCAGGGAACAGTATCGGGGCACCGGAGGAGACAGGTCTGAGGGCATATCTCGGTGTCACTGGGTGTCCGGGGATTTGTCTCCCAGTCAGACTGGAAGTCCGAGGTCAATTCCGAGGCTTCACGGTCACCGCAGTTGAGGTCCGAGCCCAGGGGCCCAGGGCCTCCAGAGGACCCATGGCCCAAGCTGTGTATGTTTGCTGGAGAGAACCAGTGACCCGAAGAAAGGCCTGGAATCTCATCTGGCACCAATGGCTCTCTCAAGGCTGGTGGCACTCGAGGATTGGCTTGATGTTTGGGAAGGCCCCTCGATGTCAAGGGTCGCATTGTCAGGGTAGATGAACCGGGCAAACCGGACATGAATGCCCGCTGCTGGGCCACGAGGGCAGAGATACTGCGCTCCAAGGCTGCTGTTCTAGTCGCAATGCCAGTTGGCTCTGTGGCCTTCGACGCAGACTCCGAGGGTTTTGGGTCCGGTGTAAGTTCCATCGAGGGGGAGTCCTCAACGACGATGGCCTTAGGTGTCCGAGGTTGGTCGACGGGTGCCAACTCCTTCTGGGGCAGCTTGTGAGACCGCTCCCGCTCCAATCCTTCCGACTCACACCAGGGGCTGCGGGGCCTGGAGTGGGATTTTCCCGTCTTTATTTATTTAACTAGGCTTATATACCGCTTTTATACCAATCAAAGTGGTGTACATTCAGGTACTGTATATATCTATTTTTTCCCTTGTTCACGAAGGGCTCACAATCTATGTTTTCCCAGACCCGGTCTCCAAGGTGGTGTTCGAGGACTTCGACTTCTTGCGTTCCACCTCTGGGGATTTCCTCTCTGAGGAACCACAGCCGCGGGACTCTGAGGTAGCCCGGGTTTCATGGGGCACCGAGGTATAAGAGGGGGCCCTGGAGCAGGGTGCCGCTGGAGAAACCAGCGCGGAGTCGGATTTGTGAAAAAGGTTTTCCTGCTGCTGCTGACAGCTTTTAAGGGCCTTTGGGGTCATGGTTCTGCAAAGCTTGCAGTCTGAGTTGTCGTCTTCCAGGCCAAGACACCGGAGGCAGCAGTCATGCGGATCAGTGAGGGACATCATCTTACTGCATTGATCGCACTTCTTGAAGCCGCTGGAGGCCATCGGAAAAAGGGGGCCCTGCCGCCCAGCAGGGGTCCGAGGCCTTTGGCCGAAAAAAAGATGTGGACGCCGGTCGAGGAATACCTTGAAGAAAAATCAAAAAACAAGAGAACAAACCCAAGGAGCAATGCCAAAGCAAACTGGCTCAGGGATAGAAAAGGAAACAGTGCACAGACCGGATAAAACAGTATAAAAAAAAAAAGAAAACCACACACACACTTTTTCCGGAGGAAACTTGACATACATCTGGAAGGATTCACCAGAGGTAGATCTTGTCAGGCAAATCTGATTGATTTCTTTGACTGGGTGACTAGGGAGTTGGACCGAGGGAGAGCCCTAGATGTGGTGTATTTAGGATTTCAGTAAAGCCTTTGACACTGTTCCTCATAGGCGACTTATAAACAAACTGAGCACCCTAGGGATGGACCCTAAAGTTACTGCTTGGGTTAGAAATTGGTTGGGTGGGAGGCGACAAAGAGTACAAGTAAATAGAGCTCACTCTGAGGAGAAGGATGTTACCAGTGGTGTGCCCCAGGGATCTGTCCTTGGTCCGATTCTTTTTAACATCTTTGTTAGTGATAAAGCAGAAGGCCTGTCGGGTAAGGTTTGCCTCTTTGCGGATGATACCAAAATCTGCAATAGAGTAGACACCCAGGAAGGTGTAGATAACATGAGGAGGGATCTAGCTAAGCTTGAAGAATGGTCTAGAATTTGGCAGCTGGGATTTAATGTTAAATAATGTAAGGTCATGCATTTGGGCTGCGGCAATCCAAGGGAGCAATATAGTATAGGGGGTGAAGTACTTTTGTCCACTAAAGAAGAGCGGGACCTGGGCGTGGTTGTGTCTGATGATCTTAAAGTAGCTAAACAGGTAGAAAAGGCGATGGCAAAAGCTAGAAGAATGCTTGAGTGCATATGGAGAGGAATGGCCAGCAGAAGAAAGGAGGTGATAGTGCCTCTGTATAAGTCTTTGGTGCGACCTCATTTGGAGTATAGTGTGCAATTCTGGAAATCGCACCTTCAAAAGGATATAAACAGGATGAAGTCCGTACAGAGGTTGGCTACTAAAATGGTTAGTGGTCTTCATTATAAAGCATATGAGGACGGACTTAAGTATCTTAATATGTACACCTTAGAGGAAAGGAGAGATAGAGGTGATATGATTGAGACATTTAAATACCTCCGTGGCATAAATGCACAGGGGGAGAGACTCTTTAGATTGAAAGCAAGTTCTGCTACGAGGGGACATGGGATGAGGGTGAAGGGGGATAGATTCAGGAGTGATATGCAGAAATATTTCTTTACGGAAAGAGTGGTGGATCCATGGAATAGTCTCCAAGTGGAGGTGGAAGAGATGTGGACAGTATCTGAATTCAAAAAACCATGGGACAAACACAGAGGATCTCTAAAGGAAAAAAAGGGGACTGTTGTAGTTGTTGATATGGAAGGACATGCCATGTGGTCTTTTTTTGTCGTCATATTTCTATTTTTCTAAAGCTCCATGGAAAAAAGGAGACCGAGGCAAGATGGCACCCTTGGGGGAGAAGGGGACCACACATGCGTGGTGCATCTCCCAAAGGCTTTCTCTGAAAGCTGGGGAGATGCCTCCGTGCAGGCTCTGTCGGCGCCAACATCACCCATATATGAGGGCTGACTTCTTGCTTGTTCCCGGAGAATGTTTGTTACACTCCTGATGCAGCTTATTTACAAAACACGGCCAGGTCAAGTGTAACACTGACTGTAGCAACACTGGCTGGAAGACATGCTCAGATAAGTTTGAATTTTTGAATATAGTGTGAACTTTTAAAATTAAAATTAAGCAATTTAAAGGGGTTTGAATGACCAATTAGGATAAGTGCCCTAGACTTTTGAACAATACTGAGTATGTTCTTGTCATCAATGTTTCAAACTTTTATAAATAGAAGAGTATAAAAAATTATAATAATAAAAAAAAGTGATAATAAGGAATCAAGTCCAAAGATTTGGCTGGCTGCATTATTGGATTACCACCTGGTATAGTCTTTGTGATGATGGTTATTTGGGCAAAATTATAAGATCCATTTTTGCACACATGTATTGCCAAAAATGCACTAAAATGGCTTTATAAAATTATCGCTTATACTGCCTTGCTGGGCTGAACAAAAAAAGCAGCTATAAAGTGAAGCGTCCACTTTGGACGTTCCATCTATACCTGTATATGTAGCAGCACTGTTGAATTTATATAAAATCTGAAGGCATCTACATTAGATGTTTCAAATGATATGCTGCCCGTCCTAGTCAATATGACATGTGAGCCAATGACACATCCCACCTTCAGTAAATCAGGTTCCCCTACAAGGCAGAATCTCACTACATGAAAGGCTACATTTCTAGGCTTGCAGATCTACAGTGCAAGGCCACTAACTGATCGCAGAGCAACAGCAACAAACTACAAACTGAAGTCTACTCTTCACTCTCCCACACGGTTTCTCGCTTTCAATTCTATGCGCTTGCTATATTGTACTAGTAAAGAATGGCATGTAGAACTCATGCCAAAGAGTGCTCATGCAGAAATAAGAACAATCATTTGTGACTGCTGCAATGCATCCGTGTCCTAGCAATGGTAAGGATGTCCTCACTGAACCACTTATTTGTATCTGGTAATCAGAGTAGCCTTACAGTTCAAACGCAAAACCGTGGCCCAAGAGACCTGAGAGGGAAGATCGAATCCTCACGCTTCCAGAGGCTATGAGCACAACATCCAGCAAGTCATGTAACCTCCTGCACCCCAGCAGAGTAAGTGGGTAAAAACAACAACTCTGTTCTTTCTCCGCAGGAATACACTACTCTACAACCCCAGAACCTAAAATTTGGCAGTATTCCCTCCCCCCCCCCCCATGAAAAAGAAGAGAAATCTTTTTTCATGACAAGAAGACTCAGCACTATTGCCAAGCTGTGCAGGTGACCCCACAAAAGTCATTTCAAAGCTAAAGTATGGAAAATGGTGACATTTTACTTACCAGACAATGTCCTTTCCTTGAGTATTGCTAGAGCAATCCAAACAAGTGGGTTGTGTTCCACTACCAGCAGATATGTGGAAACAGAGAGGCAATGTAATGCCCAGGTTTCAATGACATCACTCCCCTGTCTCTATCACCCTGAGCCTCTAGGAAGCAGTGCATGCAGTTCTATCTCATGCATATTCATTGTGGATATCCTGAAACCTGACTGGCCTAAGGGTTCCAGAGGATTGGGTTGAGAACCACTGCTCTAGAGGTCAACTCAGAATTAATCCCAAATTAAATGGGAAGGCATATTTATTTAATAGGCTTATATACTGCTTTTCTACCAGTCAAAGCGGTGTACTGTAGATATATTTTCCCTTGTCCCCAAAGGCTCACAATCTATGTTTTTGCACCTGAGGCAACAGAGGGTTAAGTGGCTTGCCCAAGGGCACAAGGAGCACCTGTGGGATTAGAAACTCCAGTCCTTCCGGCCCAAGGTTGCTGACCTCTAGCAGGATTTGAACCCCTGGCCCTTTGGCCTGAGGTAACTTGCCCCAACCATTAGGCCACTCCTCCCTCTTACCATAACCTTAACATCGTTAACAATGATAAAGTACAGAAACTATGTACAGAATAAAAGAATAGAAGGCTGCCAGCAGGATATGAGCCTGCAGGGTCCAGCATGTAAATCATAGGAGACTAAGGTCCCGCTCCAACATAACAGACCAAAACAGTTTCAGGGACATGTCCTGGACTGGTCTAGCATGATTCAAGAAAAGGACATTATTAGGTAAGTAAAATGACATCTTCAATACCATCCTGCTAGATTAATCCAGTCAAGTGGGGGCATACATCTCCACCGAACTAGAAGACACAGCAGCTCATAAAACCTTTGAGCCAAAGACAACATCCACTCGAGCATGGACATCCAAGCGGTAATACTTGACGAAAGTGAAAAATGATGCCCACAAATGTCTGAAGGGGCTACACCAAGCTACACTTTGCCCACGAGGATGCATGCACTAGAGTAGAATGGGCACACAAACCCTCCAGAACTGGCCATTCCGTAACAGATACACCGAGGCAATTGCCTCCTTGATCCTCACCACAACGTAGACTTGGCTGTTGCGTCACCCTTGTGCGGGCCAGTAAACAGCACAAAAAGATGATCAGACTTACAAAAGGAATTTGTATGTTCCAAGTATTGGAGAAGCACCCTCCGGACATCCAAAAGGCGAAGATCCTTATCTTTCCCTCTCAACTACTCCTTAAAAAAGGAGGGCAAGAAAATCACCTGGTTCACATGAAAGGCAGATATCACCTTGGACAAATAGGAAGGCACAAGCCGAATGGAGACAACTTCCTCCAAAAATGGACAAATATATATCCCAATGAGACAGAGCCTACAGCTCGGAAATCTGCCTTGCCAAACAAAATCATAACCAAGAACACAGTCTTGGGAGTCAAGTCCTTCAGAGTAGCACACCTCAAAGGGCACAAACATCAGGGCCCTGAGCACCAAACAGAAATGCCAGACAGGGACAACTGACTGGAGGGGAAGTCGCAAATGCCAAACACCCTAAAGAAAAGGCAAAACATTTGGGTGCAAGGCCAAAGACTTTCCAGCCACCAGATCTCTGAAACAGGACACAGCTGCCTTCTGGACGTTCAGGCAACTAAGAAAAAGGCCCTTTCCAGACTGTCCTGCAGAAAAGCCAACAGAGACAGCATCTTAACCGCCTCAGGAAACAGCCTGCATGTGCCTTATCAATGCCCAAAAGGGCAACAGACCCGCATGTATGCCAGGCTGGTAGAACCCCTTCCAGGCTTAGAGCAGAGTGGAAACCACTGCAGGAGATTAGCCCTTACACATTAGCCAATGCCTTTCAAGAACCAAGCCGTAAACAAGAAGGGAGCCGGGTCATCCAGGACAATTGGCCCCTGACAAAACAGGGGCAAATGAAGAGGAGGTTCCTGCAGGAGCCATATCATATCCCTAAACCACGCTCTCCTTGGCCAGTCCAGTGCCACTAGAACAAACCAGCCTGGATTGTGATCTGTGCGCCGAAGCACATGCCCCAACAGCAACCAAGGAGGAAACACATACTGCAGGCATTACCTTGGCCAGGGCTGAAACAGGGTGTCGATGCCCTTGGACCCTGCTTCCATGCAGCAACTTAAGAAGTGGCCTGCCCATAGCACTGGATCAGGTCGGTATCAAATCCATCTTGAGGGGACCCCAATGGCACCGAATCATCTGAAACGTCTCCTGACTCAACCCCCATTCTCTGGGATCCAGAGAGTGAAGACTGGGGGAGTTTACCTCCACACTGTCCGTTCCAGCAATATGTTGAGCTGACAGCACTAGGAGGTTCTTTTCCACCCATGCAAATAAGAGAGTCATCTCCAGGACCACTCAGGCACTCGCGCCACCTTGATTGACTGACATAGGCTACTGCCATGGCATTATCAGAAAACATTTGCACCGCCTGACCCTTGACAAAAGGCTGGAAAATGCAAAAGGATGGCCCTTTCTTCGAGACGGATGATAGACCACGCCGCTTCCCTGCAGCTCTAATGGCCTGAGCTGTGCAGTCTTGACAATGGGCTCTTTGGCATCAGAAGAATCCACAAGTGATCATCCAGCAGCATGCTCCTCTGCAGATGACATGGCTGCTGCTACCAGTGAAGGCTGGCCTTCACCTCCCATGGGAGTGGAAGCCAGATCTAGAACTCCTGAAAACTCAGGGGCCACCCGAGTCAGCAAAGACTGCTGGAGCAGCCTCATATGAGAATGCGCCCATGGCACCATCTCAACTGCAGCTGCCATCAATCCAGGGAGTTGAAGCCGCAAGACATTCCAACAATCTCTGCATGCTCTCCTCCAGCAGGAAGACTCTGCCCACTCGAGTATCAAACCGTGCTCCCAGAAATTTCAGGGAATGGGAAGGCACCAACTAATTCTTTCCCCAACTGATCACCCAGCTGAGGCTTTCTAGAAAGGACACCACTCGGGATGACGCCTGAAACACCTCTGGCAGAAAATAGGCTCAGAAGGAGCCAGTCATCCTGATACGGGTGCAAAAAATCCCTTGGCGCCGCAGCACTGTAGCCGCCACCACCATGACCTTGAAGAACATCCTCAGAGTGCTGGAGAGGCCGAAAGGAAGGGCAGAGAACTGAAAGCGAGAACCAAGCAGGGCAAAACACAGATATCTCTGCTGATCCTCCCCGATCAGAATATGAAAATACGCTTCAGCCAAATCCAGAGATGCCGAGAATTCCCCTCAGTGTAGAACTTGAATCACAGATCTCTGAGTTTCCATTTAGAAGTGCAGAACTCGCAAATGAGCGTTGACTCCCTTGAGGTCAGGAATTGGACTGAAGGAGCCATCTTTCTTTGGTGCCACGAAATAAATGGAATATCTGCCCTTGCCCCAATCGGCTAGGGGGAATGGGTACCACAGCCGTCCAGCATAGCAACTTGACCAATGCAATCCATACAGTGGCTCGTTTGCTCGCTGACCCACAGGGGGAGATGACGAACGCCTCCGGGATTGGCTCTTAGCATTCCAGGACATAGCCATACTGAATAGTGTCTAGCAACCAGCAATCCTTAGTAATTTGGACCCATTCCTGAAAGAAAAGGCAAAGCCTGCCCCCAACTGGAGACACCCAGGAATGTGCCCCCAAACTTTCATTGCGCCAACTGGGAGGAACTGCCGCTGGAAAAGACAGAATCTCTGGGCCCATGAGTCCCTCAAAAGGACTGAGAATTAGTCCAAAATTCAGAAAAAGAGAAGAAAGGCTTACCAGGACAATAACGATGGGAGTCCCAAGACCCCCAGAAGTCTGTCCGGCGTGTCCACAATGGACGGGTGGAGGCCAAGAAGAAGGAGAGCCCTGCTCGCACCCCAGATATTTTCGGCCTATCTTCCAGAAGACGACAAGGTTTATCCTCACCCAAGTCCTTCACAAACTTCTCCAAATCGGCCCCAAAAAGGAGCTCCCCTTAAAGGCCAATTGAGCCAATCGGGTTTTAGAAGATGTGTCTGCTTCCCAATGGCAAAGCCAAATCCAATGTCATGTCACCATCGACAAGGCAATAGCTCTGGTCACTATGAGGATGAGATCATACATGGCATCCGAAAGGAAGGCAGTAGCCAACTCCAAAATAAAAATAGTGTTATCCAGTGGGAGAGACTGAATCCACTGAAGAAGGGCTTCAGAAGTCAGGCCCGCACACATTGCCAACTGCAGAATAGTAAACAACAAACTATTAGTCTGAAAATTGTAGAACGGGTATAGAAAATAAACAGCACAAACCCCGTCAACCATCTAAACTTAGCAACATACGGGCCGTTCTGTATGTTTCACTAGGAACTGGGTCTCAGAAAAAACTGTAGGCACGTAATCTCGGGCACAAAGCCTCTTAACAGTGCCTGTTTCTTACATCATTGATGTGGGTCATTGATGTAAGAAACAGGCACTGTTAAGAGGCTTTGTGCCCGAGATTACGTGCCTACAGTTTTTTCTGAGACCCAGTTCCTAGTGAAACATACAGAACGGCCCGTATGTTGCTAAGTTTAGATGGTTGACGGGGTTTGTGCTGTTTATTAACTGCAGAATAGTGGCCGTTGCTGCAAACTGGTTCTTCAGCAAAGACTCAACCTTTTGGTCCAGTTAATCCTACAAGGCCAATCCATCTTCTACAGGAACAGTGGTCCACCTTGTAACTGCCATGACCTCTGCATCCACCTTAGGTATGCCAAACCACACGACGCACTCCTCTTCTGGCAAATATGTATTTAGTTCCCCTGGTTTCCTTCCCATGTTCAATTTCCTGTTCTTTGTAAACTCAATGTTGTTTGTATACATTGTAGTATGCTTGTTTGATGTACACCGCGCTGATTTCAATAGCGCGGTATAGAAGCAAATGTTAAATAAATAAATAAATAATAAATAAATAAAGCACACATCCTTCAACCCCATAGGCAGGGAGTCTGGCAGAACCCATTCTGACTGGATCATGTCCTTAATAACCTCCAGAAACGGAAAGACAGTAGTAGATTTACATACTCACTGCAGGAATGGATGGATCTTTGGCTTCTGCTCAGCCTCTGGAATGTCAGTCAAGTTCAAGGTGGATGAAGCTCGAGCAATCAACACTGCCAGCTCCTCCTTCCAGAACAGGCAGATAATACCAGCCTCCTCATAATCCTCTGAATGTGAAAATACTTCTTCCTCCGCATCAGAGTTCATAGCTAAGATGTCTGAACCAAAATCCAGGTCAAGTCCCTGACAGGCCCCAGATGGCCCACATTTCCAGAAGGCAATCTCCGCCGAGGATGCTTAAAGGCTGGCTTCTACCCTCAGCCTGTCCCTCATGAGGCAAACATGGGGGGGGGGGGGGATCCAGAGGCCGTAGGCTCAGAAATTCCACACCAAAATGCCAGGCTTGCTGCAAGAAAGTAAAGAATTCCAGGGAGGACAACCCATAATCCAAAAGCTCCCCTCTCTAGAATAGACCCTCAACCATAGGGGATATAGCCACAGCTGAACCCTTAAAGGAAGGAAAGTGAGCAGAAGCATGGTTGCCGGAACTCCCGAACGGCTTACCATCCTTACCCACAGCACCATTCATCACCTCCTGCATCGAGGTGCCAAGCCAGCATCTTCAATGGAAAAGAGAAGATGGGCCCTCCAGGGATGAATCAGAAGCTGCTATGCAAGAAGAGCAGCATTTGGAATCCGGAGACAAAGCACCTCACTCGCCACAGACCAAAAAAACACTTCATGGAAGAAGGCATAAAGAATCAAGTCAAGGCAAGGCATACACTTGTGCGTGCTAAGGCCACATTGATACAAAAGCACGCGTTAAAGAATGTACAGTAACAGGCAAAAAAAGGCGCTAGGATAAGAATGCACATTGGAGCCACTCGGGCAGAAGGCGCACCTAGGACTGTGTGTCTGCAAGGCACACAAGCAGAAAACACTAACGTAGGAAAAGGATGGAAAACCCCATACCATGCCAATGGTCGCCCCACGGTCCACCCCGATTTGCACCCCAGACAGATGGAATCCGGAGCCCCCAACAAGGACAATGATGAGGTCAAGCCTTGGTACTCACCCCGTGGAAGCTACAGGAAGAGAATTCATGCCAGGCTCAACGCTACTCCCCTGAAACTGCTTCTTTACTGATTCTTTGCTTTTACACTGGCTTGCAGTCAGATACCACCGACAGTCTTCTGTGATCTTTGGGGGACAGAGGAAGGGGGGGGAGATTTTAGGTTGTGTGAAGTAGCTGAAAATCTTTTATATCCTACCAATCTTCTGGCTGCTCAACAAGCCCTTAACAGGATAACAGCATAGATCTGAACCAATTTTCCCTCCTCCTGTGGCTGCTAAAAAGCCCACAGTCCATTGGAGCCTCCCACATCTCGCTCAAGTAAGAGAGTCACCCGCAGGTGATCATTCACGAAAGAAATCAATCTTTTTCCTTTCAGATGTTCAGATTTTTTCAGAATCCAACCACCATCTGCTGGAGACAAAAGAATACCGAGCTGCCCTCTAGAGGCTCAGGCTGACAGAGGCAATGGAGTGACGTCATTGAAACCTGGGCATTTCATTGTCTGTCTTCTCCACACATCTGCTGGTAGGAGAATACAATCCACTTGTCTGGACTAGTCTAGCAGGATGATATGGAAACTAGGATTTCACCAATCTGTCAAATCTGTTCCCCTGAGTTTACATAATTTGGTTCATCTTGCTGGCCCAATGTAGGCTCCTCATAGTTTCAGCTACTCCAGATTTAACCTTGCTGAAGAAAAAATTGGTTACACGGCGTGAGGCACTGAGGGAGACAATTTGCCAGAGGGTTCAGTTTTCTAGCGACTTGTACTACTTATGCCAAGGGCAAGTCTAGTGGTGAAACTGGTTAGCCAATGTAAATTTTCTTGGAAGACCTTCATTCAATAGAAATTGAGGAGTTTTTTTTTAATCTTGGTAATCTATGCTTGAGAGTGTCACTAGGATAACATTCAGACTCCTAAATGAAAAAAGTGCAAAGAAGGCTTTGGCCATCTGCTACTCTAACCTGCCGAAGAGGGCAGGACTACCAGGCAGATGAAGTCATTCAGAGCTCCTGCTCCTATCTACTATTTTATTTTTACAAGCCAATTGGTGGAGTTTGGATGAGCTGAACAGGAAGCCAACACTTCCGGTACAACCTCGCAGGCTTCTGACCTCTAGTCTATGGCATCTACTGTTAACTTGACACATCATAAAAATGATCAAAACAAATCTGATACACAAGTTTTGATGTTAAAAATATACACATGTAGCAGCAGATAAGCATGCAATAAATAAAACCAGGAGTCGTTTCAAGGATCCAAGCCAGTTTAATGTGCACATGGCTCAAGCAATAAGCAATTTCAAAATGGCTGAGCAATGGCTTCTAGTAAAACAACAACTTTTATAGCTTTCTTGTCCATTCTAAGCATAGGCAAACTTCTCATTGGCCCTGGTAGCCCCCTCTACCCCATCTATTGGTCCTGGTACTGATATGGCTACCCAATCGGGACTCTGGTCTGGGCTCAGCACCTGGTTGCCCCCCTTCTAGTCCCAATTACAATGGTCAGTGTCTCTAACTTGTTACATCTCTCCTCCAAGGTCGCTTAGCTTGTTAAAACATATGGGAAGCAGGGCACTGTAACCTTGCTTTTTGCAGAGTTAATTAATTCCATAGAAGCATAGCACACCTTATCAGTACCAATTAAACTTGTTTTTCTATATTTTCTAAGTTTCGTTTCTGCTTAGCTATGTTCAGTTAAACTGAGTTAAGTTTCAATTCTATGGTGTCATCATTCAGGGGGGTTTTCATTCCTCTGGGCCTAACTACAGGCTTCAGTTACAGGTCAAGCTGCTTAGGCCTGTCTGCTTAGTTCAATTAGCATGGATCATAGGCCGTCGCCTACCACATTCCCCCCTTTGATTATTCTCACCCGCATGTTAATAAGGTGTGAGAATCAAATCACATAATACTAGGTAAAGGTATCACTCTGTGGTATAGGGTAGTAAATTCACATAGCTAGTATCTTTGTAGCTGCCGCAACAGGCAGATAGTCAAAGTCCATAGTTTGGCAAGAGTGGGAAAAAGAACTAAAGGATTAGAAGGTTCAGTTGCATCTTTGTTGTGCTGTCGTAAAGCTTCTGATTTAGACAGACCAGCTGTCCATCCTTCATAGTAGATTGTGGACCAGTCCAAACAAAACACAAACTGTCAACAATGGGGTGGGCCAATACCCACTCACTAGTAGTATTATGTAAATCAGTCTGATTGTATAGGATAGAATAGTTCAGTTCTTGCGTCTCCCAGGGCCACTGATCTCCCATCTTAGTTCCTCCACAATAGAAACAGTCAGAAGTGTGGAGACTAGATGCTATTGCTCCAGCAAGTTCAAGAAACAAGTTCTGGTGGTGGTATGAGGAATTGCAACGGTGGCTTGCATAGCCTTGTAGAAAGTCAAGATCTAGAACAACTTTTGGATTGGAGAGTATACCAATGCAAGAATAGGGAGAATGATAAATCAAGGTCTGAGTGACCTTCGGTCCAGTTCATGTTATACTTATACAGGCTGCCCAGGGAGATAAGGCAAAAGTCATTTCAAAGCACTCCAAAACTGTTGCCAGAATAAAGCAATAATAATAATAATTCATAATGGGCATAGTCTCTGGAAAATTGGTGGAACTGTCGACTTCCACAACAGATAACAGATGTAGGGTTGATTGTAGATCCTCAAGCTTCTGCCGTACGTAGACCTACCAGCTTTTTGGCAGGAGTAGGGCTGTAGATTCCAAAGTATCACTGTCTTCTGGGATGTCTCAATTTCTTAAAATATCATAGCATAGTCTCTTAGGCTATTATGGCTTCTTTAGAGCAGTTCACTCTTTAGAAGATCAAAACAGTCTTTTTCAGAGTATTTAAACACAGTCTCTTAGAAGATTCAATTTCTTAACACAACACAGTCTCTTTCTGATGATTGCAGTTTTTTTTTTTCTCCAGATGCGAGGCTTACCTTCAGATAAACAAACAGTCTTGAAACAGAGCAGTTTCTGAGGGACCAATAAGTCTTAGGTCCGTGGTTGTTGTCGTAGGGTGAGGTGCAATGGAGTCTCAGGATGCTGTACAGTAGTCCAGTGATCAGGTTCAAGAGCAGCTGCTGGCTTCACTTGATTATGATGGATCCAAGGTTCAAATTCTGCGACTTTTACTGCAGTTGGAGTTGACAAGATGACAACATAGGGTCCCCTCCAAAACAGGGCTAACAGTATCTTTCTCCACTCTTTGATCCACACCGAGACTCCAGGCTTGAAAGGATGCAGGGGTGCAGGCAAATTGATGAGTAATCGATTTTGTACTCAGGTATGAAGACTTCTGCAAAACAGAACTTAAAACCAATAGTTCATGTCTAATAATTTCAGATCCTATCTGTCTCATATCTCCTTTTATTTCCTATACAATAGGCAGTTGTTGCCCATACAATATTTCAAAAAAGGGAAACTGCTAAAGACTTAGCAGGGGCTAAGTATATCCTAAGAAGGGCTATGGGAAGAACCTGGCCACTTCAGGTAAACCTCTTGGCAAAGTTTGGACAACTGAGATTTCAGGGTTCTATTCATACATTCTACCTTTCCTAAATTCTGAGATCTATAGGCAGTATGTATCTGTTAATATCAATATCTTGGGGCTATACTTAATGGACTTGCTTCCTAAGGTTATCCACCCTCATTCTTTGTACAGGGCCCCATATACATGCAAGGTTGTAAGGGCATACTTGGAATCTGGGTACACATTTAGACAGGGCTCTTTTCCTATTGTTGGTGCTCTAGTGAGGGCTATCAGTTCAGCTTTCTGTGGTAAAGTTTCTGGGGCCAGGGCTGAGGACTCAACTACCAAATCAGGGGTCACCACTGCATATCTAGCACAACAATGTCCATTGATGATGAAACTGCCTTCAGCCACAAAGAAAGTCTGTTCAGGGTTCTCCAGAGGGACATCAGTCAAATCCAGGCGGCTTGAGAATACAGTGTCCATAATTTCTAAACAGTCATGATCAGGGGATCAAGACCAACTGATAACAACATAGCAGGATTGAAAGCTTGACTGACCCTTCAGTTGTATCTGGGGTTTTCACACAACATACTCTAATACTTCAACATTCATAGATTTGTTAGCTAGTAATTTCCTTTGTATTTCATATTGGTTAGAACAGAGTGTGGTACAGTAACTTGAAGATTCTGTCTCAAAGGGATTTTTCTTTTAGTTTTTTGCTTACTAGGAAGGCTGTAGCTGTAACAGCTTCTCAAATAAGGTCCAAGAGATTGAGTCAACACTCCTAGAACATTTCCTTGCGACTCATGAACATAGAGACTGTAAGGTTTTCTGGACATCTGGTAGACCCAGAGCTGGTGATAACATCAGAGCGGTTTTCAAAGATCAAAAGACTGCATTCCTATTCAAGTCCCCATTCCAATGGAGACTTTTTCATTCCTTTGGTAGCTTGATACAATGTGATACAATGGTTTTGCTAGCAGCGCAAAATTGGGGATCCATATACAACAGTACCCTGTGGCACCCAAGAAGGCTCTCACTTGCCTCCTGGTGGTTGGAGTAGGAATACTGCATACAGCTACTTTGCGTTCTGGTAAGGGTTCCAGGCGTCGAATTCCGCTGGACAACTGGAATCCTAGGTATTTAACTTGTTTGACATAATTATGCTTTGGCTCTTGAGACTTTGTATCCAGCCTCATTAAAAAGGTGCAAGAGTTCACTGGTGGCTTGTGGCTATAAGCAAGTTGTCCACATATTGCAGTAGAATTCTTTCTCCTGGAATTACTGGATAACTTGTCAAATCTTTTTGCTGAGTAAGGCGAGTTCTTGAATTCTTGAGGTAATCTTCTCTAGGTGAGTTGGCCCTACCTCCTTGTAGTGGGGTCTTGGGCTAAGCGTATACAGAAAAAGGCATCTTTTTAAGTCCAGAATGATGAAATGTATAGCTTCAGCAGAGATCAGTTCCAAGAGAATATAAGGATTTTGGTACCACTGGTTGTATAGTTTCAGCTGCATCATTCATTCTTTCTTAGATCCTGCACTGGGCGGTAATCACCTGTCCCAGGCTTCTTGACTGGCTTGAGGGTGACAATGACAGGGGCTATGTTCTTCGCTAGGCCAGGTGGATTATCTTCTGCCCATCCTCCAGGTGGGGCTATGAGGTTGGTAAGTGTACAGCTTGTTGCTTTGGATGCAGGTGAATAGAACCGCCATTCTTCTTCTTGGGGGACAGTTAACACCATCAGGCCAGCAGATTTTGAGTTTCATTTTTTTCCCCTTCAACAAAGGATATCTGTGCTTGAAGCTTTGCAAGCAGGTCTCGGCTCCAAAAATGGAATAGGGCATTCAGGCATATACAGGAACTGGTACATTATTATTATTATATATTTTTTTTTCTAGTTCACACATGCGGTTCTGCAGAAAAGGCTTTGTGGCCTTAGTCCCAGTAGCTCTGATAATGGTGGTGCATCTAGAAAAACACAGGGGCTACTGGCTTTAGTATTCTGCTCCTGTATCCCCCATAAAAGTCCATATATTGGTCCCCTATTTTTCAGACTGACTCCTGGGGACCCAGGGAAACTGGAGAGTCCGGTCTGGCCTAGTCTTCATCCATGCTGTAGCCCTCTTCGGCTGCCACTCACGCTATAGCTGCTTCACTCTCGTGCTGAAACACTGTGCTTGGTTTATTGTTTTATGACTTTGCAATCAAGTACTCCCCTCCTGGGGAGGAGTCAAGATACGGGCATTCACTTCTCTAATGTCCTTCTTTTTCTATAATGGGCGCACTCACACCCAGTTTTCACATCCGCTGCTCCTTCGATTAGGAAACCTCCACATCATCCAACTAAAATATCTGTTCTCTTTTTCCATCTTACAATTTTTACATTTTCTGTCCTTCTTCAACATCCACACACTTTCAAATCAACTCTTCCAGTAACTATCATGCCCGCAAATCCATCCAGTTTCATTTCTGTTTTGTATCTCTCTGGGACTGACTGACAAAAACACAACTTCTCCTGGGCTACTGGTCTGCATTATACTGTTCATTAGTTCAATCAAATCCTAAGGCTTCTCAGTGTATAATGCAGTTTTTTTTCAGTTCTAAACAAGTCTGGTCAGCTGACTTTCACTTCTGGTTCAGAGGGGGTGCACATCCCCCTCCTGCGGAGGTGGCTGGCAAACTAGGTAATCTACAGGGTGGATTTCCCCCCCCCCCCCTCTCCTGGGTTTCTCCTAGCAACGCTCTATCCAGGAGGTTGTTTTTTTTTTTTTTTTTTTAAATGATCTACTTCTCTGCTGTGGGCACATTAGTTCACGCCTACCGGGGGGTGACATCATCGGTGGAATGGGCTCCATCCCCCCCTTAAGCACTCTAAACGGAGCTACTTACAGAGAGAGAGAGAGAGAGACAGGATATCTAGAGATTCTGGGGCAAAATATAGTGAACTAAGGAAATATAACTAGCAGAAGTCACTCCCTTTCACATAGCATTCCTGATTGGGACAGAGACATTTCATAGTCTTCAGTAAATCCCTTACTGAAATTCTTGATCATACTTGAAAAGACACTTATTATTTCTGTAAACATAGGGCAGGCAGGAAACACTTAGATTGAGCACATACATCCATTATGCTTATTGCAACTTATTCCAAACAGGAACAATTTAGATACAGTTAGAATAAAAATAACTATCTGCCAGCCGTAATCAGCATGTCTCTGCAAAAGAAATTATTACTTTTCTTTTTAGTTCAGAAAGCAAATATTCAAAAGACATTCCGGATATTTTTTAAACTTTGATTGAATGAATCCTTTATTTTAAACAAGCAAAAGAGACTGCTTGCTCAATCGGGAACGGCTGTCTCGTAAGCTGTGTGAGCCACACCTCTCCGCTCACTGGAAATGAAATAATCACAGTTTCACACACACACACACACAGAGACACAGACAGAGACATGCCGGCATTCGAATAAGAACTTAACCCTTTCCAGGCTAAGTCCCAAAAACTATCGGGACCCACAATCCTGACTAAACATTCTTATTAAATGATATATAAATGATATATATATTACATAACCATAGCAGAACAGGTACAATTATCCTGAAATAAGCACAAACTAACAGCATTGAGATTTAAACCTGCACAGGTTTAGAAAGACGACACTGTACATTCTTTCCTTCAGACACGCCCCCTGTCAGCTTTCACACTGCAGTAGAAAAACGAACTGGGTCAGACCAGCTTTTTGATTTCTAAAAATGACTGTAGGTGTTTTGGGTCTTCATTCTGCTCTATTAATACAATTTCTTAATCAGTGAACTGTCACAAATTACTCAACAGAATAATCTCACATTTATAACAGAAGGGAAACTCGCAGTTTCAACAGATAACAAAAATCAAATACACAGGACGGACAATACACCAAACGCTTCATCCGTTTCGCGACCTAGACGCAGTCACCCGACTAGGAACTGCGCTAGTCCAGAGTCCACTCTCGCTTGGTCCGTGCTGCCAGACCTCTCATTCACACTTCATTCACACAATCATGCTAGCAATGTATCTCAGAATGCATTCCTTTCTATCTATTCTGACTAGTCTTATCCAATTTCCCAATTACAAAAAGGATGGGGGTTTCACCCGGCGAATTCCCATGCGGGGTTACTCGGCCCTTCCTTGAGAGGTGATCATGCTCTCTTACCAATTCCCAATATCTCGAGATTACAAATTCCAAGTTCCTGTCTGTTCTGACTAGGCTGAATCATGATTCTCTATAACAGCTGTACCTCGCGAATACTCATGCAAGGATTTTCAAACAAAGACTTAAGTCTTACCAAACAAGAAGGACGATAGCTTCGCCTTGCGCATACTCATGCAAGGGTAATAGGACCGTCCTTGAGAGGGGATCAGTGCTCTCATTACCAAATTCCAAGTTCCAAGTTCTCGAGATTACAAGTTACAAATTCTTACCAAAGTTTCAAACTGCAGTTCTAACTCATCTGTCTAGACAGGTTTTCAAAACTATACTTACCAGATCTGGTTCCCAAGCTTCTGAGTTGGATCCTGGACTCCCCCGGGTCGGAGGTGTTGGCCAGCTGGATTCAGTGCCTGCCGAGGCCAGGCAGAACTCCCTCCGATTCAAGAGGATCGGTGGGCCCAGGGAAATTCCCCTGCGTCGGATTGGCATGGTTCCAACTGGACCAAACCTCAAGGCGAATTACGTGGATTTATTCACTTGAACACCATCCACCACTCGCACTTCCAGGCCAAACGCACCAAGAAATGTAGCAGCAGATAAGCATGCAATAAATAAAACCAGGAGTCGTTTCAAGGATCCAAGCCAGTTTAATGTGCACATGGCTCAAGCAATAAGCAATTTCAAAAAGGCTGAGCAATGGCTTCTAGTAAAACAACAACTTTTATAGCTTTCTTGTCCATTCTAAGCATAGGCAAACTTCTCATTGGCCCTGGTAGCCCCCTCTACCCCATCTATTGGTCCTGGTACTGATATGGCTACCCAATCGGGACTCTGGTCTGGGCTCAGCACCTGGTTGCCCCCCTTCTAGTCCCAATTACAATGGTCAGTGTCTCTAACTTGTTACATCTCTCCTCCAAGGTCGCTTAGCTTGTTAAAACATATGGGAAGCAGGGCACTGTAACCTTGCTTTTTGCAGAGTTAATTAATTCCATAGAAGCATAGCACACCTTATCAGTACCAATTAAACTTGTTTTTCTATATTTTCTAAGTTTCGTTTCTGCTTAGCTATGTTCAGTTAAACTGAGTTAAGTTTCAATTCTATGGTGTCATCATTCAGGGGGGTTTTCATTCCTCTGGGCCTAACTACAGGCTTCAGTTACAGGTCAAGCTGCTTAGGCCTGTCTGCTTAGTTCAATTAGCATGGATCATAGGCCGTCGCCTACCACACACACAGTGGCACAAGCACACAAATTTAGTCAATTTCGAATTCATAAAACCAGCACAATTTGGTATGATTTAGACAATTCAGATCACTAATAATTTCATTTCCCCCACTTCAAACCATCTCAAGCTATGTGCACTGCTATCTTCATTCAATAGCTGTTGAGTCACAAAGGCTTTTAGGCTTAGAAGCTGCCTGCAGATAAGGGCGTAGGACTGTGAGCTGCCATCTATACACACTCGGCTAAGTTTCCATTTGTTGGACTTTAGTCTTTTTTATCCTATCAGGCGATACGTGGCAATGTCTTAACTGCTTTAACAATCTGTAAAACTGACACTACCCAACATCCATGCAAGCTTGAACGCTGGATTCTTTTTCCCATTGGAATTCACTTATGAAATACATATATTAAAGTAACAGAAAGGCAGACATGTATTTAGAAAAATAAGATCTAACCACCTTTGCACCAAATATCCAGCCAGTTCAAAATTCTAATTGGCTTAGTGGCTTCCGGTAGCCTTATGAAAACAGTAATCAGTGCCGCTGCTACTACTGATCATTTGTATAGCGCTACAAGGTGTACACAGCGCTGTACTCTCAAAACCAAGTGGCATGTCACACAAATGTGGGGAAAGGGACACATCGAAGCCTATGCTACCAAAAAAATATATATCTGCACAAGCTGATTTATTATTTTAAGGAAACAGACCAATGGCATCTGAAACTGAAAAAGGTCCACGTAATCCCAGAAGAAATTCAGCACAACTGTATCGAGATGAACTTCAATGAGCTAGCTCACCATAGCACTATAAACCCCGAGACAGAGCTGTAAACTGGCTGCCATGCTGATTGGGACAGCAGTTCCTGTAGTGTGGATCAAGATCAACAACTTATCTTACAGACACCACTAAACAGCTTGTGCACAGTAGTATCACCATCAACCTACACTGGATTTAACATTGGCAGCATGTTTTCCCTCCAGGGCATCACTAACTTGATCTGCAAAGACTGCGCAAGTCTGTGACATCGTCACTTTTTCAACTGATCACCTGTCAAACTAAAAAGAAACCTATTTACTCCACTGCAGCAATAGCAAGATTCACTTCCCCATGTACATTCCATACATCAGATTAACAAATGCAAAAGTGTAAAAGTACAAACCAAACTCGAGAAAGGCATAGGGTCTAGAAGCCAAGCCGACACGGATGCTGTCATAAGAAGTGCTGAACTCCCAGCAGAGCGCCTCAAGGAAGCAGAACGCCATGGCATCAGGGAAACTGCTTGAGCAGATACTCATGAAGGTGACATCTCCGGACGTGTGAAAACTGAAACAGAAAAACATCACATCTCCATCACAAGAAAAGATAACAACGCTAGCATCTACAACAGAACTAGAACCTAACACCGCCCTGGTGGCACAGTAATAAGACAGAGGAGTTTAAAGCAGCATTTCAACTGAGCTGATCAAAATGGAACTGTACAGTATTATCGTACAGTAGTATACGCTCATCAAAAAAAGAAAAAGAAATACTTAGACAGGGTGCCATGAATTGCTTAGCAAAGACATCAAATACCCATAGAAGTACAAAATACAAATTAGGGCTTCTCTTCTTAGATGTTTGGAAATGGTGGGGGGTAATATTGAGCCTGCAACAGAAAGTGTTTTGTTTTTTGTTTAAATGCCAGCAACCGCAAGAAAAAAAAAAAAAAAAATACATTCAGCAGCAGTATCCACATAATAGAGTGGAAGAGTAACCTAGTGGTTAGAACAACAGCCTAGTACCCAAGAGATCAGCATTCGATTCCCACTGACGCTCCTTGTGACCTTGGGCAAGTCACTTTACCCTCCATTGCCGTGGAAGAAAAGGTTTGCCAGGAGTCAGCATTGACTTGACAGCACTTAAAAAAAAAAAACAGACAGTAGCTGCCAAAGCCCAGAATTTTGCAGTCCACACTGCAGCTATCCAGATAGCCAATCCACATACATTTAGGATAATGTTTTGATGTCGTAAGTTATGTGGATACTTATTTGGATAGTAGTGCTGAAAATCACCGTTTTCCAAATAAGTGCAGGCTCCTTCCCCATCTCCACCCCTGGATCACCCCGGCACTATCCAGACAGCAGGATAAGCTCTTCTGACTGCTACGACATTAACAGGATAAGCCCTTTTAAAAATTTGGCCCCTGTAAATTTTGATGTTTCATTTTCCAGCTAAAAGTGAAATTAGACCTTACCTGCTAATTTTCATTCCTGGAATCCTCCAGTCCAGTCCAATGGGTTAGGTGGAGACTGAGAACACAGCTTCAAGTGTACTATAATCAGCCTGTGCTAGCCAACTAAGCCAGTATGAACGTCACAAAGCAGGGAACATAAAGGAGTCCAAATCCCAGTTCTCCCATAGCTATGCATCCTCAAACATTCCACACAAAGGGAGTCAGACCGTCACCTCTGACCGAGAATATCCCAATTGTCTCAGGTCCCTGAACCATAGTATCACTCCAAAGTTTTCCTTTTTTAGGGTTTTTTGTTTTGTTTTGTTAACAGCTAAAACAAAACAAAACAAAAAAACAGAAAGCACACAGACCCGGAAGCCGAAAACAACTGGATCAAGATACCAAAAACAAACATGCACCATCTCAAACACATCTGTCCAAAATGAGCTCTGCAAAAAACAAGATGCGAGACAGACGCCCTCAGAAACATACTCTGGATGGGTCCTGGACTGGACTGGAGGAACTCCAGGAAAGAAAATTAGCAGGTAAGGTCTAATTAGGTCTAATTTCATCTTTCAGTATGTCCTTCCAGTCCAGTCCAGTCCACATGAGTGGGATGCAGCAAAGCAGTACTAACGACAGGTGGGAACTGAGACACCGGCCTGTAGCACCCTGGCTCCAAATTTTGTGTCCTACCGGGCCTGTACACCCAGATGGTAATAACGTACAAAGAAATGAAGAGACGACCAGATCGCTGCCTTACAAATGTCCTGGGGAGGAACCAAACCAAACTCTGCCCAGGAAGATGCCTGCGCCCATGTAGAATGCACTCACAAACCCGAAGGAACCTGGTGCCCTTTCAACAGATACGCCGACACAATGGCCTCCCAGATTCACCAAGAAATGGATGCCTTAGAAGCCATCTCACTTTTGCAGGGACTACCAAACAAGATAAAGAGCCTCTCTGAGCACCGAAAAGTCTGAGTCACCTTGAGATACTGATTAAGAGGCCTACGGACCTTCAGCTTATGAAGATGATGAGCCGCCTCCAAGTCCCGTGACTCAAAGGAGGACAGCAGAGGTGGAAATTAGACACAACCTTAAGCAAAAAGGAAAGCACCGGACGCAGGCCCACCTTCTCATTAGAAATAACCAAATAAGAGGACCTACACCAAAAAGCCTGAAGCTCGGAAATGCAGCGGGTCAAGCAAATCGCCACCAGGAACACTACCTTCAAGGTCAAATCCTTCACCATGGCACCCGCAAGTGATTCAATGGGAGACACCCCCAAGGTTGAGAGTACCAAATGGAGATCCCACAAGGGAACTACCGACTGATGTGGTGGGGTGGAGATGTTTCATCCTGCGCAGGAAATGACTCACATCAACATGGGCCGCCAAGGCCTGACCCTGGATCTGGCACCTGAAACATGCCAAAGCCACCACCAAGACTCTCAAGGAGCCCAGCACCAAACCCTTCTCCAGCCTGGCCTGCAGAAGCGTAAGTATATCAGGGAGTGAAGCCCCAAGGGTGCAAACGTCACACTCAAAGATATGCCAAACCCACCCATTGGCCAGGGATGTCAACCTTCTGCGGGACTGTAGCAAGGCATCAATAAACTGGGGTGAGTAACCTCTTCGCCTCAGCCAAGCCCTCTCAAGAGCCAAGCCGTAAGAAAGAACTAATCCCGTCTAGCATCTGCATCGGCCCCTGGAGCAAGTCCACTTCTGCCAGCAGCCAGAACAGCTCCGCAATTAGGAGCCACATGAGGTCCACATACCAGGGTCATCGAGGCCTGTCTGGAGCAATCAGCACCGCTCTCCATGAGCCTCTATCCACGGCAGGACACGACCTATCAGCAGCCACAGGGGAAAAAGAAAGCAGGACCGCCCTCGACCAACATTGAACCAGGGAGTCCAGCTCCTGAGACACATTTATGCGAATGATATAATGCTGTATGTGCCCTTTTTCCACTCTACAGCTTACATACACGTCTCTAATAACCTGCTTTACAGCTCTCACTCAATGGCATGCAGAATACAACCTAGCCGTGACCTTCAACAAAACCAATGTCCTCTTCATCACCAGGTATGTGAACTTCCATCCCCCAACACACATTAAGGTACCGGGAGCACAGCTACAAATCAAATCGGAGGTGCGCTACCTCAGAATAACCTTGGACCAATGCCTAACTTTAAATGCATATCAGCAACACCATCAGACTCACCATAAAATAAAAACGGTAAAAGGCCTGCGACCCCTACTAAGTTCCCACGACTTCCATATAGTCTTCCAGCAGCTGGACCATTGCACCATCCTCCTCTAGGACCTTCCAGATTAAGCAATTCACCCTCAGCAGTTGGCCTAGAACACTGCTGCCTGGATACTCTACGGAGCTCCCAGATATAAGCACGTAACCCTAGTTCTTAAGAGTTTACATTGGCAAGGCCATAATTATTACTACTTTTAAAGTATGCCAACCTCTCATCAAGCTACTTGCAATCCCTAATATACAAGACCCCAAACAACAGATCAAGACGGCACAAGGTGAAATTAGACTTACCTGCTAATTGTTGTTCCTTAAGGAACTCCAGTCTAGTCCTGAACCTTAGAAGTTGAGTACGTCCTCCCGCAGCTTGGAAACTGTGCATGTCACAGTTTTGATGACACCAGTATAAGAACAGCAGGGACCGCCTTCTACATCCAGTTCCCTATTGACAAAGCAGACTCACCAGAGCAATAATTAAGCAAGTAGAAAACAAAACACATAGTCTAAACTATCTTTACCTTACTGTATAGTACATTACGTTACTTTAGCGATTATTTCTGGTCCTGTATATATATTTTTTTTTTTGACACCTTCTCTGAAATACTGAAGAGCTGTCCTCCCCGAAGCCCACCGCGACCGACCGCCATCTCATGCTGAAAACTTCAGGACACCCAATGGCAGGTCAACACAGGGAGGGATGCGGGACTAGACTGGAGTTCCTTAAGGAACAACAATTAGCAGGTAAGTCTAATTTCACCTTCCTTAGCGTCCCTCCAGTCTAGTCCCGAACCTTAGAAGATGTAACAGAGCAGTAGACACTTTACCGGGAGGGACCTGCCAGACCAGCCTGAAGCACCGCCGATCCAAAACCACAGTCCCGTTCCGCCTGAACGTCAATGCGATAATGCCTCACAAAGGTATGCAACAACGACCACGTCGCCGCTCTGCAAATGTCCACCACCGGCACTAAGCGATTCTCCGCCCAAGACACCGCTTGCGCCCTCGTGGAATGAGCCTTCAAAGCAGGAGGGACCACCTTCCCCCTCAAGAGATAGGCTGACGCAATCGCTTCCTTAATCCACCGAGAAATCGAAGACTTAGCCACCATTTCACCCTTTCATCGCCCCCCAAACAGGACGAACAACCGGTCGGTTCTACGGAACGCAGCCGTCCGCCGCAAATAGTGCTTCAATGCTCTACCGACGTCCAGCCTATGCAGACTGCCTTCCACTGCCCCTTTCCCTGACTTCCGGAACACGGGCAAGGCAACCACCTGATTCACATGAAAGGCCGACACCACCTTAGGCAAAAAAGAGGGCACGTTCTCAACACCACCTTGTTGACCTCAAAAACCAAAAACGGCTCCCTACAGGACAAAGCCTGCAACTCTGAGACCCTCCTAGCCGAAGCGATAGCCACCAAAAATAACACCTTCAAAGTAAGATTCTTCAGGGTCGCATTTGCCAAGGGCTCAAACGGCTCCCGAACTAAGGCCCCGAGCACCATATTCAAATCCCAACTCGGGATCGATACCCTGCGGGGAGGCCATAGCAAGGAGGACGCCCGCAAAAAACCTGTGCACATCCGGGTGCGCCCCCAGAGCCGTCCCCTGGACCTTGCCTCGAAAACACGAAAGAGCCGCCAGCTGCACCCGAAGTGTTGCCGGCGCAAGCCCCTTATCAAAACCATCCTGCAAAAAGGCCAAAACCTGAGCTACCGAGGCCGAAAAAGCCCGGCTACCTCTCTCTTCGCACCAGGCCTCAAAGATGCGCCAAACCCGGAGGTAGGCCAGCGACGTCGACCTCCTCCTGGACCGCAACAATGCTGATATGACCGCCGGCGAATATCCATTAGCTACTAACCTCGCCCTTTCAAGAGCCAAGCCGTAAGCGAGAATCGACCCACCTGTGGCATGACCAGCGGACCCTGCTGGAGAAGATCCGCCCGGTCGGGAAGCCTCCACGGTGGTTCTACCAGCATCTGCCTCAGGTCAGCATACCAGGGTCTTCTTGGCCAATCAGGCGCCACCAGAATTACTGTCCCCTGGTGCTTTTCTATCCGTTGGAGAACCCTCCCTATCATCACCCATGGAGGGAATATATACAGTAGTCGATCCTCCGGCCACCGCTGGATTAGGGCATCTAAGCCCTCTGACATCCTTTCCCTTCTTCTGCTGAAGAACCGTTCTACCTTTGCGGATGCATAGGTTGCCATGAGATCCATTGCCGGCAGACCCCAACGGCCTACCAGCAACTCGAACACCTCCTGATGGAGCACCTATTCTCCCGGGTCTATCTTGACTCGACTCAAGAAATCGGCCGTCACATTGTCCACTCCCGCCACATGAGACGCCGACAACGCTACCAGATTCTGTTCGGCCCACTCGAGCAGCTCATCCGCTTCGCCCTCTAGAGCTTTGCTGCCCGTGCCACCTTGTCGATTGATGTAAACCACTGCCGTGGCATTGTCTGAAAATACTCGCACCACCGAACCCTTTAGGATCCCTTGAAGGGACTTCAACTCCAGCTTGACCGCCCGCAGTTCCAACCGATTGATCTGCCACGACTGCTCCAACGCCGTCCACTGGCCCTGCGCATATTGTCCCTCGAAGTGGGCCCCCCAGCCGAAGAGGCTCGCATCGGTCGTCAACGCCTTCCAATCTGGGGCTTCCAGCGGCATGCCCTTCTCCAGAGAACCGGGCCTCAACCACCACTGCAGCGAGAGCCTTGCCGCCAGCGGACAAACCAATCTCTTGGACAACTGATCCGACTGATGAGACCACCTTTGGAGCAGCACCCTCTACAGCGGCCGCATATGAGCCCTGGCCCACGGCACCACCTTCAGAGTGGCCGCCATCGTGCCCAACAGCTGCAAATACCTCCACGCCGAGGGAGCCGCGTCGCCCAGGAAGGAACGAACTAAACTCCTCAATTTCCTGACCCTGCCTTGCGGCAAAAACACTCTGCCCTTGTCCGTCTCGAATCGAGCCCCCAGATATTCCAACACCTGAGCGGGAAAAAGCTTGCTCTTTGACACATTGATCACCCAACCTAGAGATTGCAGAAACTCCACCACTCGACGCGTGGCTGCCACGCTCTCTTCCGCTGACTTCGCTCGAATCAGCCAATCGTCTAAGTAAGAATGAACCAACACTCCTTCTTTCCTCAAAGCCGCTGCCGCCACCACCACCATCACCTTGGTAAATGTCCGTAGCACAGTAGCCAGTCCAAACGGCAGCACTTGAAACTGAAAATGCCCCATGGGCACCACGAACCGAAGGAACCGTTGGTGCTCTAACCTGATCGGTATGTGCAGATACGCCTCCGAAAGATCCAGAGACGTGAGGTACTCGCCCCGTCGAACTGCCGCGATGACCGACCTTAGCGACTCCATGCGGAAATGCGACACCTTGAGACACCTGTTTACCTTTTTGAGATCCAAGATCGGCCACAAAGTACCTTCTTTCTTTGGCACCACGAAATAGATGGAGTATCGACCACACCCGCAGTCCTCCTGCGGCACCGGCACCACCGCCTGTAACTCCAAAAGCCGTTCCAAGGTTTGACGCACCTCCTCCCGCTTCGACCGAGTCCTGCAGGGAGACCGAACAAAAGTATCTCTCACCGGACGTTGGAACTCGAGCGCGTCCCCTTTCTGCATGATTTCCAACACCCACTGATCCATTGTGATCTGGGTCCACGCTGGAAAAATGTCCCGTAGGCGGCCTTCTATCGGAACTACTCCAATGTGGACCCGCCTCGCTTCATTGCGCCTTCTTAGCACCTGAAGGGAAGGAGGACCCAAAACCTCTACCTGCCCCCCGGAAGCCCCGAAACCCCGGGGACCTGTACTGAAACCTGCTGCTGACTCCGCGACGGGGTCACCTGCCAAATCTGCTTGAGCTTGTCCTCCGGCAACCTGCCCCCTTTTGAGTCACCTAACTCTTTCACTAGCTTGTCCAGGTCTTCGCCAAAGAGAAGCTTTCCTCTAAAAGGGAACTTTCCTAATCTCGCCTGGACGCCGCATCGGCCGCCCAATTCCTGAGCCAGAGCGCTCTTCGAGCTGCTACCACAGACGCCAGACTTTTAGCCAAACCTCTAATCAGATCATATTGACTATCCGCTAGATACGCTGCTCCCGACTCTAAGCGAGCTGCCTCCTCCACAGCTTTCTCAGCCTGAAGCCCCGACATCCTTTGGGACCACCTCAAGCACGCCCTCGCCACCCAGGCCCCACAAATCGAGGCCTGTAAGGAGAGCGCGTTAACCTCAAACACCTGCCACAGCAACGTATCCAGCTTCCTATCTTGCGCATCTTTAAGCACCGCGCTGCCCTCTATGGGAATGGTAGTCTTTTTAGTCACTGAAGAGACCACTGCATCCACCTTGGGAGGCTTAAACAGGTCCCTATCCGCTTCATTTATTGGATATAACCTGTTCAACAAATGAGACCCCCTAACACTCGCATCCGGGGAATCCCACTCTTCCTGTATCATTTCTTTAAACACCCTGTGAATTGGAAAAACCTTCTGCGCCTTCTGCACCGCTTGTAACAAAGGGTCCTCCAACAAAGCATCCACTGCTTGATCCCCGGTCGGCATATTTAAGGCCTTCAGCGTCTCCCCAATTAACACCGCTAGCTCCTCTCTCCGGAAAACCCGAACCACTCTAGCCTGGTCCTCCGGCTCAGGCAATTCGCCTTCTTCCAACTCCTGATCCAAGTCAGAGTCCTCAAACTCCTCCAACTGCCCTTCCTGGGCTACTTCCCTTTCCAACCTATCCTCCGTCAGCTTTGACTTTTTCTCCGGGACCCCCCGCTTCTCCCCTGCTAAGGAAGGTCCCTGTCTCTTGGAACCGGGTGCCACCTCCAACGCAGGCCCTGCCAAGCTTACCCCCAGCCTGCCCAGCGCCTGCTGCAGCAAAAGCATAAACTGCTGAGAAAAAACTGCTCCTAAACCCCCCTGAAAAGGGGGCGTGGACAAAGGAGCATCCTGCGCCGAAGAAGGACCCGGGACCGGCTCCTGAGACACCTCCTGAGACACCCCCGGAGCCCCGAGGATTTCTTCCAGCCCCCCGAGACCCTTGGACCGCTCTGCTGTCTTCTCTTCCTCCATGCCTGAATCTAAGGCCTCGTGGGCACAAGCCCCACAAACGCCTGCCTCTGAGAGGGACCCCTTCTTGATCCCACAGAGGAGGCAGCGCGGTTTGGACGTCATAAGACCACGTGTGCCTGCAAGCCTCACCGCTGCTTTATTCGGGTGCCTTTACTCTTTACTCTTTTTTTTTTTTTTTCACTTTAGCCAAGTTAAAGGAACTCTCTCCCAACTATCCTGCAGACAACCGCGATGAGCTTAGGAAAACGGCAAACGCAGCCGGCCCAGCTTCCCGCCGAAATCCACGCGGCGGTAAAATGGCCGCCGAAGCTCTAACACCTCACCAAAGCAATAAAAATGACTTCAATTACCTCGCTCCGTACACTACCTGCACCGCCGCCCCTCGGAGCCGCGATCCCCGAACTCAGCCGGTCACTCACCGCTTCGGAAGCAGCACTGTCTGCCTCGAGCCCCCCGCAGGCCAACACGCAGCTCCCACGCTGAAATGACACCAGCCGCACGCCCTGCTAGAGGAGCGGCCGCGCTCGACGGCTCTTCTCAGTCCTGCACAGAGAAGAAAGCCGGAGCCCCTGCTCACATCTCCCGCTCTCTACTCTGCTGCCCCTGAGTATTGCAGAGAAGGGGGGAGACGGGGGGATCAGATCACTAGTGAGCCACTGAAAAACTCACTTGTCAAAAAATTGCTGAATTAAAGGGACCAGAGCCCCCCAAAATTATTAGAAGGTTTGTCCCCTGATCAGCCTAAATTATGACTGATTATGACACTACCCACACTATGCTAGCCTTAACAATTCCTCCAGTGAGTCCCGCGCCCTAGAACTCACGCCTCCTACCGCTGCTTGGAGACTGAAGAACTGGATGTAGAAGGCGGTCCCTGCTGTTCTTATACTGGTGTCATCAAAACTGTGACATGCTCAGTCTCCAAGCTGCGGGAGGACGTACTCAACTTCTAAGGTTCAGGACTAGACTGGAGGGACGCTAAGGAATATGCAATTTATCCTCACCATTCCTTCCACACTTAAGACAAGCATCCAGTCCGCGTCAAGCATAGTATTCTCACTCTACGCCCCCAGCCTATGGAATGCACTTCCTCACGACATCCATGCCACACAGGACCTCTACGAGTTCCATAAGAAACTGAAAACTCATCTGCTCACCCAGTACTTTGGCACCTAAAGCTAATCACTCCAATATGACCTACTGAGATGTGCGCCAATCTGCACCTCTCAATCCCTGACCCTCTACAGAGAATGGGACACTATCCTCTAGACTGCCACTCTGTCTACCATACATCCCGCTGAGACCTTATGTTCCTCTCACCCCTCCCCCTGCCAAAAAAATTTCCTTTGGTCCTCACTTTCCTGCCCCCCTCCCCCTGCCTTCCTCCACCCCATCCTCCCCCCCCCCCAGCCAACTACTACTACTATGAGGCCTCTGACCGCTATTACTCCTCTTCCCCTATTCTGAACTGTTGTTTGCTTGGTTCATTAAGAAGTATATTATGTTATGTTCTATGTATTATTATGTTCCTACATTTCATCCGTCCATGTAAACCCTAACATTAAGCTTCAATGCTAAGTTCTGTTTAGCCTGTTACTTGTAAACTGCCTTGACTCTCAGATAAAGCAGCATATAAAACCAGTTAAGTAAATAAATAAACAAACAAATAAGACTCCTGTGCCGACTGAAGGAGCACTCTACCTTGGCTTTCGATTGGGATGCCATCAAGTCCATCACTGGCTGCCCCCAGCGAACCATCACTCCCTGAAATGTCAACTGCAACAGCGCCCACTTCCCGAGATCCAGGGAGGTGCGACTCTGATAATCCACTTCAACACTGTCTTTCCCGGAAAACATGGGCAGCCAACAGCACCAGCAAGTGGATCTCCGCCCACTACAGCAACAGGATCGCCTCTGCTGCTGCCATTGGGTTCCTAGTGCCGCTTTGTTGGTTGATGTACACCACCATCATGGCATTGTCCAACAGCACTCTCACTGCCTTGCAACAGATGAATGGCAGGAATTCCTCCAATGCCTGTCACACCACCTGTGTCTCCAGGTAATTGACCGACCATTGGCTCTCATTCGCGGTCGACTGACCCTGAACCACCTGAGATAGACAATGAATGTCCCAGCCCATCAGGCTGGTGTCCATAGTCACCATCACCCAATCCAGAGAATCGAGGGGCATGCCCGCCATGAACTTGTCCAAAGACAGCCACCAATGCAGGCTCGCTCGAGCCGGCTCCCGAAGAGAGGGACGAACTTCCATGGACTGCCACTGATGTGAGCACTGTGAAAGAAGGTCCCCCTGCAGGGCCCTCATGTGCAGCCTTGCCCAGGGCACAAGCCCAGCACCTGAAGATAGTCCCACAACCATGGACGGGGAACACAACTCTCATACCCAGGACTGCAATTTCATGATCCTGCCCTCTGGGAGAAAGACCACACCCTTTGAGGGTGTCAAACCATGCTCCCAGATATTCCAAGGATCGAGATGGCTGCAGTCTACTCTTGGCTAGGTTGATTATCCAGCCCAAGTCCTGAAGGCAACGAATTACCCATGCCTTTGCCTCGAGACTCTCCTGAAATAATTTGGGTTGGATCAGCCAATCATCCAGATATGGATGAACGAGGACCCCCTGCCTACGTAAATTCACACTAATCACCACCACCATGACTTTGGTAAACACCCAAAGGGCAGTGACGAGACCAAAGGGCAAGAACTGGAAGTGTCCCCTGGGCACTGCGAACAACAGAAACCACTGGTGAGCGGGGTGGATGGGGATATGCAAATAGGCCTCAGTCAATTCCAGAGAGGTTCGGAACTCTCCCTGTTGTACTGCTATGATCACTGATTACAAGGTCTCCATGCAAAAAAGCGGGACCTTCAGTTTGAGAATAGGACGCCAAGACCCTTCCTTCTTGGGAACCACAAAATAGATGGAATATGGACCCAAGCCCTAGTCTCCAGGTGCAGTAAGTGCTCGAGAGTCTCCTCTACCACTCGAGCCTTTTTGGAGGCCCAACACGGTGACATCAAAAAGGACTGGCAAACTCAAGGACGCAACCCTCTCAGAGTACCTCAAGCACCCGATGTAATTTGGGCCAAGGTAGGTAAGAACTGTTGCAGGCAGCTGCCCACAGGCTGATGTCTGCCAGGGCCCCCACACCTTCACTGGGGGGGGGAGGGTTTGGGGGTCCAGGAAGCCCTTCCTCATCTCCCTTTAGAGCCTCCATGAAAGGACAGACCCCACTGGAAGAACTGGGACCTCTGCGTATTAAACGCCTGGGTGGGTCAAAAATGATGAGAGTCTCAAACACAACCCTGCAGAGAGGCTCCTCTGTCTACCCCCTTGAGTTTATCCTCCAGCAGCTTAGGCACCTTGGAGTCCCACAAATCCTTGACCAGTTTTTCCAAGTTCTCTCTAAACAGCAACTTCCCTACACATGAAAACCTGCTGAGCCTCGTCGTCTTGGAGGCCACATCTGCCGACCAGTTGCACAACCAAAGTAGCCTGCCAGACACTCCAGGAAGACTGGCCCGACTCTAACCGAGCAGCCAACACATGGCCAGTGGGATCTGCCCCGCCTCGTCCGGAATCTGCTGAGACCATCGAAGGCAGGCCTAAGCCACGTAGGTTCCACAGATCACTTCTTGAAAGCCTAGCGCCAATACCTCAAAAGTCTGCTTAAGCACGGCTTCCATCCTCTTATCCTGCAGATCCTTTAGGATTACACCACCTTCAACCGGAATGGTGGTCTTGTGAGTAATGGATGTCAGGAGCACATCCACTCACTGCAAGCACAACTTCTCCTTCTCCTCTGGGAGAATCAGATACAGTCATCCCATATTCTAACTCATGCACAACCCCGTGTTAGGGGGTGTTTCACTCCTCTCACGATCATAGCCTTTAAAGCCTTATAGACTGGGAAGGAATGCGGAGGTTTGCAGATGCCCTCCATCAGCGGGTCCTCCTGAAACTCTGTGAGCTCCAGTCCCGGCTCCTCCACAATGTGCAGCACTGCCAGGGACTCGACAGTCAGGGAGGGGATGCCAACTGGGAGCTCCCCCTCCTCCAATGGACTGTCTAGGAGGTTAACTGTACCTTCCAAGGGCTCTAAAGTATCTAAGGACCCCATAAAGCAAACATCCATGTCCTCCTCCAATCTGTCCCAGCATGGACACTTTGCCACCGCTGAAGACCCCAAGCCCTTGTCCAAGGAGGGCTTAGGAGAAACTGAGGGGCCCTCTCCCAAGCCTTGCTGAAACACAAAGGCTTGGTGTAGCAAGAGGAAAAACTCGGGGAAAAAGGGGGAAAAGGGGGAACCTCTAGGCCCCCCCCCCAGTCCCCCACCATCACTGCTGACATTCCCAGTGTGAATCAGCCATACGCTGCAAAAACGGAGACTCCACACCCTCCAGGACTGCTGTCCCTGATGCCTTCATCCCCAGGAGCACCAGACTGCTCCCCAAAGCTTGTCTTGCACTGTTCTTCCCCCCCCCCTCCCCACCCCAGGCCTCTCCCGAGGCAATCCACAGCAGCTGTGTTCTCTCAGGCAGCCACGGCACAGCCCAACCTCAGAGAACCGTGCCCTATAGCTGCCGCACACAATGCAACGGACATGGTCCATCTACTCTGTGACCTGCAGAGACTCCCCCATGCTCACGAAGCCCTCCCCAGAGCTGATGCCAGACTTATCCGGTGCCAATCTCCCGAAGATCGCCACTGCCTCAGTGGCCAGTCTGATTGCTGCCTGCTCCTGCCCTTTTTTTCCTTCTTTCACAGGAGACTGCTCTACTCCTGGTTTCCTTCCAAGAGTTGGAGAGGAGGACAGAAGGAGTCCCCTGGTGGGGAGTGGCTGGGGAAGAAGGGAAAGGAACCCAGCACCACTGGGTTCTGCTCCCTGGGCCTGAGAAATTGATTTCGGCCAAAGAGATCACCAGACAGCATAGGCTATGATCTTTATCACCTCCTGCAGAGTGAGAATACTGGCTTAGTCGGCTAGCACAGGCTGATTATAGCACACATGAAGCTGTGTTCTGAGTCTCCACCTGCTGGTAGAGGAGCATAATCCTCTTGTCTGGTCTGGTCTGGACTGGAGGGACGTCCTGAAATTAGAGATTCTAAGAGGGTACAAAAGAAATCTGTATTTTCACCTCACAGGTACTACTGCTGGGTATCTTTTATGGTGGAATCCAAAATGTACATTTGTATCACTAGGAGTTGTCGGTGCAGAAAACTGCATGTAGGATGCAAACAAGCCAGGGGAGCAGTTGCAGAATACTTGGGAAATAAGCATTTTTTCAGTGTTTATCCCATAAATGACCTTTTCTTTTTTTTTTTTTGCATAAGGGATGTTTTATTGTTGTTTAATTGGTTAAAGCCTGAAATAAGAAGCCCAGATATAATACAGATAAAGACCACAAAAGTTACTCTAGTCTGACCATTTCCTTCCTGTTGCAATAGCATAGAACCCACTCAAACTTAGGCCTTTCTTCCACTTCTTCGCAACTAAAGATGCTCTGTGCTCACTCGTTCAGGTCTAATATTTTCCTGATATCTGTTGATAAAAATATCTGCCTGTAAAGAACAATAACATTGTGAGGAAAGCGTACCATCTCACTTTCCAACAGCCCCACGCTTTTCTGATGATCTGTAAGTGATGGTATCCCACTGGCAAGAGCTGAAGACAGCCTCTATGACTGGCAAGGAAAGAGAAAGAAAAAACGAGCATGCACCATCACTACCAGCTGTTTAAGTACAACAGACAGAAAAAATGCAAAGCATGGATAGAGCTGGCAAACACTCCTTTGATGAGAAAGGAAACAGTCTGCAACACTAAGAAATACCATGGTTGGTATTCAAAAGCACTTAAACAGTGGTGCTAAATGACCAAAATTAATGTGGATAAAATTAAAGGGGGCTGTGGACATTCGAGGAACAGGGCCTAATATATGGAGAACGAAATTTGGCCGCTGTTGATAGAATTTTATGCATTCAAAGTCATATGCAGAAATAACAGCTGTAAATTTATACAGATGAATAGTCAGCCGTTCACCGAAACGTAAAAGTCAAATGAGTATATGCACAATTTTAGACAGATAACTTATTCATACAACGTTATGCGGTTGGCACCATGCTCAGTAACACCCTCACTATGTCCTTGTGCAAGATTTCTGTAGCATTAAGGCCAACAAAACTTTATGTCATCATAAGATATTAGTCAAATCAACTAAGTGCAGTCTGAAGTTTTTGTCTAGTAGTACAGAGTGAGGGATGGGCATTAAAAAACTAAGACTGAATTATAATAAATGCAGAACAACAAGAAAAATGGGTGGCAACATTGTGAAATCCTCAAGTTCTACACCTCAAAGACAATTACCAACATGCCCTGGGGAGACAACACAAGTTCGCCCTGAAACGTGAAACCAGACTATAGTAGATGATCAAAACAAAACAGCAAAAATGAAAAAAAACCATGGTCAGCGTGTTTTGTTTTGTTTTTTTAAATGCCAGCTGCAACTACTAAATATAATGGGCCCGATAATCATTTGGGCAGGCTATGCACTGCTACAGCACATAGCCATACCCGTCCACCCTTAACCCCAGATATTCAATGTCAGGATCATATTCGGCCCCGGCACTGAATATCCGGGTTTGCCGCACATGCCCGGAAGCTGCAGTAGCTAACAGGGCAGCAGCGATATTGCAGGGTTTTCCTCGCCTATCTTTTAGCCACTGGTCCCTAACCAGGCAGCATGCAATATCGTTGCTGCCTGACTAGGGACTATCGCCAGCTCTGCTCCGCCCCCAACATGCCCCAATGCTAAGTGGTTAACATCTGGGTGTGTAAGGGAGATAATCGTGGATATTCAGCGGCACTAACTATCCCGATTAGAGATGTTTACTGGGCTGAAAACCATGTAAATGCCTTTCGAATATCGGCCCAATATGCATATTCAGCATCACAATCCAAAACAGAAAGCATCACTCAATATGCAAATAGAGCAGTCAGCACTGTAGCTTTTTGGATAGCACCGATATTCAGTCCACTATCTGGACAATTATCCCAATGAAATTTAAGACAGCCTTTCTTCTTGCCTAAATTTATCCTGATATTTATCCAGATAGCGGACGGAATATCACTGCTGTCTGGGTAACTAGGCAGAACACCTACACTCCACCCCAGCACTATCCAAGATTGTGCATTTCATTAGGGCTCTTATCTAGATAAGTGCCTTTGAATATTAACCCAAGAGATTTTATTTTAAAAGCTACAAAACAGAAAGAATGTATTGCAATGGTAAAGCACTTGGTATAAACTAAGGTCATCTGCGCTATAATTTATGTGTCTTTTTCCCAAGTGCCAAATGATCCCACTGCAGAGCAAGAGTACAGTGTTCACCAGAGATAGAGAGAAAGTTCATGACAAAGGCAACAGCCACAAATCACTTTTTTACTTGAAAGCCCGATTTTGCATAGGTCATTCTAGATAGAAAAAGGAGAAAATTTTACCTGATAATTTTCTTTCCTTGAATACTGCTAAACCAGTCCAGACAAGTGGGTTATTGCTCCCTTGCTAGGAGATGGAGGCAAACTTGAGAAGCTTTCAGTGATGTTATCACAAGGTATATATGGCGGTGAGAGAATAATGTTAACAACCAACAATTTAGATTTGCAACAAATCGCATGAACAAGCATTTGGTTCTCTTACCAGAATTAACTCTGTGTTAGGCACTGATAGAGACACAATCAAAAGGCAGCAGGGCTTCCCAACTTGTAATAGGAATCTTCTAGGGCAGGTCCATGACTAAATCTAGCAGGATTCAAGGAAAGAAAAATCAATCAGATAAAAAAAGTTCTCCTTCCTTATCATCCTGCTACACCAGTCCAGACAAGTGGGATGCACCCAAGCAGTCAGAACCCAGGCTGAGAGGAAGATGATGCTCTGGACAGGACTGCCCTGCCAAAGGTGCCATCTGCGCCAGCTCCAAATGCAAACTGTAGTGCTTCATAAAGGTACTCAGAGTCAAGCAGATAGCTGTTTTGCAGATGTCCCCTGAAGAAATCAAGGCAAACTCTGCTCAAGAGGAGGCTGGTGCCCTAATGGAGTGAGCTTTGACTCCCTCCAACACTCACTTACCAGCCAGAAGACAACTCACCAGAGGATAGGGAGGGAGACATAAAGCATCCTCCAGAGGCCACTCCTGAAGTAAGGCTACCAAGCCCTGCATCCGTGAATACTTCCCACAGCTGAAGAGTTCCCCACATTGGCAATTCCCTGAATGGCCATCAAGTCAAACAATGGAAGACACCAGCTCTGCACCATGAGATCACATGCATGAGGACTGAGCTTCCACTCACCAGATCCACAGAGGAAGCTGGCCCTGCATGTTTTCTACAACTGCAGTGGGTGCTGCAGACAGAGCAATCAGACATTCCTTTGGCCAATAACACAGCTCTACAACCCTGAAAGCCACTCCAACACTGCAAGTTCCACCTCGTTTGTTGACATATGCTACCACAATGGCATTATCCAGGAACACCTGGATGTTTTGTCTATTAAGAGAGGCCTGAACATCTCGAGGCTCAGAAAGATTGCTCTGGCCTTCAGGCAGATAATTACTCAGATCTCCTGAGTGGACCAGAGTCCCTTGGTCCAGAGAGTGCACACCTCAGTCCTTCAGGCTGGTATCTAAGGTGACAAGCACCCAATCCGGTGCTTCCAACAGCATCCTGGCCAACAAGTGGCAGGACTGCAACCACCACCTCAACTACTCCTTGATCTTCCTGGGGAGAGGAAGGGTCTGGTCAAACTGGAAACAGGGAGACCATAGGGTTAGCAGGTGTCTCTGCAGTGAGTGCAAGACTGCCCTGATGCAAGGAACCAGCTCAAATGGTGTTGCTATGGACCTGAGGAGCTGGCCCTGAGGTGGTTCTGAAACTTGAGACCTCACCCATCATGAGGAAAACTTAAGTCAGGAGAGAGTAGAACTGAGCCCCCAGGTATTCCAGAATCAGGCTGCTCTTGGAATAATTGATCACCAACCTCAGCCTTTCCAGCCAGTAGATAACCAGGTCTGTGTTGTCTCTAGACCTCTCCAACAAGTCTGAACAGATCAGCCAGACATCCAGATATGGGTGAATCTGGATTCCCCGCTTGCAGTTAAATGATGCTACCACCACCATTAACGTGGAAAAGGTATAGAGAGTTTTGAATAGGCCAATGGATAGGGTCTGGGACTGGAAACAGCAGTCCAGTACACAGAAGCAGAGAAAAACACTGAAGCTGCTCCCACATGGGAATGTGACAATAAGGCTTGGCAAGGTTTAGGGAGGTGAGAAACTCCCCTGCCTAATCGAAGCAATGGCAGACTTGATGGTCCTCACATGGAAAGAGGGACTTGGAGCTCAGCGATGACCGCCTTTAGGTCTAGGGCCCCCCCTCCCTAGAAAGTCCGAAAGGGTGACCAACTCGTCTAGGGGCAGGAGTGTACAGCCTAGACAGGACCTTAGGGCCCAACTTGGGAGTTTTCTCTTTGATTCCCTATGCACTGCTGCATAGGACAAGGTAGAGGAATAAATGCAGTGGTAGGCTGGATACCCTCCAGGAAAAATGGGGACCTCCTGCTATACTCACCCAAAAACAGGCTCTACTATATGCAGAGCAGAAAGGGCAGAAAAAGGGTGTGTGAAATAGGCAGATCACAGAGATCCTAGCCCCCTACCAGGTAAGTCACCCAGTCTCCTCAAATTTATCTTCCAGAGAAATGACTTCTCTTGAGCCTCCCGGAGGAAAGTACAAGCACAAAGATGAAGTGGTGGCCTTGACCCCCCATACTGCCCACAAAAGAGAAAATCAAGGGCCCTGAGTTCCCCAAATGAGGCCTGGATCTCTGATCCCCTCCCCCCTCCCCCATGAAGGGGGCTAGCAAACAAGTACACTAGATTGAAAACAGCTCAAGAGTTGTTTCAGTATCTGCAGCTCAAGCAGATTGAAGAGAGGAGCTCCCAGTGGTCCATGGGTTTGGCTAGGCTCTGCTGTCACCAAGCAGCCATCCCAAATGGCTATGGTGTCCACTGATGAGAAAAAAAAGCAAAGGGGCAGCAGGGGCCACAGAAGAGGCATCAGGCTGTGGGCCTCCCACTGGGGGTCCCAAAATACCAAAATAAAAGGTGCCCAGACATTCCAGCCACAAATTGGGGCACAAAGCAGATGCAGGGAAAATAATGCTAGGGGGGAAGAAGGGAAATCAAAGGCTGCATTGAGCCATTCAACTGAGCACTACAACAGTAAAAAGGAAATGAAAAACACGCCAAAAAAGCAGTCAGGGCCATGGCAAAAAGGGAATCCTAGCAGCTGTTCAGATGACCAGAAAAACCCAGATGCCCATGCAAGCCTGGGAAGCCCAACTGCCAAGCAAAAGCTTTTTTTTCCCCAAGATACTTTATTTCAAAATAGCAAAAGAGTCAAATACAGTCCAGTGAAATCAGAGGGAAAATAACAAAGCAGAAAAAAAACTGAAAGACCAAAAAAAGCATGCAGATCAAGGACAGCAACAGTAAAGGGGGCCTGGACTCGAAGTACCAACCCCCCTCAGGCCAACCAATGCTGGAACCCACAGGTAACAGAGCTAGACATAGGTGCTGTTGCCAGCTCAAGGAACCAGGAGTATACCTGAGCTCCCAGCAACGTTGGGCCTACAGCTCCAAGCACCCTGGGGAGATTGTCTGGTACAGCAATCAGATAGGCCTAACACCTTGCCACTTGCTGGAGACAAAAATACTGGGTTCTCTCAGAACTGCACCAGCATATATACCTAGTAATGACATCATTGAAAGTTGCTCAAGTCTGCCTCACCTGCTGGCAAGGAAACATAACTCACTCGTCTGGACTGGTCTAGCAGGATGATAAGGAAGGGAGCCTTTGGGCAGTGGGAAATACACATGTACTTTGCAGGAATTCAGCAGAAACATCCTTTTTTACAAAGAAACACACAAAAAAAGAAAACAATAGGAAGCAGCATCTCTCGGGAGTTTTGAACTTGTAATTGCTGGAACCTACACACATAAGCAGCAAATTTGCAATCTATACATGTAAAATACCACCACTTACTGTATTCATGTAAATACTGGATTTTACAAAACTGGAAATTCACGCAAGATTACAAAATTGTATTACAATTTTGAAATGGTTTTCAATGCCAGAGAGTACTACTACAATCCCTTTAAAAAGCACTCCTTCAAATTCCAGATCCAAACCAGCAGTGACCTTACACCAGGGTTTGATAAATCCTAAACTTCTTGCACCATGTGGCTTAAGTTGCTTGCAGAGAGAAGATCACGGTGAAAACAGTAAGAAGCATAGAATTTACTGCAGATACAAGCGCAAGAGAAATAGTGAGTAAGCAAGAGATTGGATGAAGGCTAGTGTGGGCTATGAAGGAGAGACTGGGCAAAAGTTGGGGGGGGGACTACAAGAGAGAGACTGCATGAAAGCAAGATGTGAGGGCTAAGACAGAAAGAAAGACTAAGGGGTATGTTTACTAAACGGCGCTAACGGCGCAGCTGTGACGTTATCGCGTGATAATGGCACATTACCGTGCGAGAACGTCACGTATCCCACGATAATGTCTCCAGCAGCATTAAGGTGCGCAGAGGGTGGAGTAAGGCTGTCCAGAGGGTGGAGTAAGGCTCCCTAGGGGCGGAGATAAGAGGTCAATGGGCGGAGAGTGGGCAGGGAGAGGCTCCATGCACACTAACACCGTGAAGTGAAGGTCTGAAAAGTAGCGCCAGTGCAGGAGAGAGAAACAATTTCAGTCAGCAATGTACAGCAAAGGCAGGGATACCAAGAAAAGTCAGGCTGTTGGGCCCTGCATGGAGCATCAGCTACCGGTACTAGCACCTGCATACCTTGGCAATGCCGTCTTAAACTTGGAAACACATTCCACATATATCAAAAGGTTGCTATGGTTAATGTCAGATAACACATCCTAAGTTAAACACAAATTGTTGACAGAGATTCATCATAGCAACCTGTCTGATATCTGTGGAGTGTGTTTCGGTTCTTGTTTCTGACAGTAGTTACCACCCCAGGGAGTGACCCTAGCAGTACCGAGTACCATAGCAATGCCTGCACTGTGCCCAGGACTGGTGTGGTGGCCAGGGCTGCCAACCACCTCTATATTTGCACAATGCTGAAATAAGTGTGGGAGTGTGTGTATATCTATCCAGTGTTTGTTTATTTATTTATTTGCAAATGCAATGCAATGTGTGCCTTCGAGTCAGTCCTGACTCCTGGCGACCCAGAAGCTCCTGGGTTTTCTTGGCAGTGTCACCGGAAGTAGATTGCCAGGCCTTTCTTCCGTGGCAATGGAGGGTTAAGTGACTTGCCCAAGGCCACAAGGAGTGCTAGTGGGACTTGAACCCTGGTTGCTTGGTTACCAAGCCAGTGTTCTAACCACTAGGCTACTCCTCCACTCCATTTATTTATTTAATAGCTCTTATATACCGCGCTCTTTGTTATCAGTGCGGTTTACATTCAACAATATGATACTCAGACAGTTAAGACCTGACCTAAGTTTACAGATAACAGGGAATGTAACATGGATATGAACTGGGGGAAACTATTTACATTTGAACAGATATCGTGATGGTGTTCTATTTACAGTAAAGTACATCATGCAGCAGTACAATTCTATATGGTCTGTGTTACATATTCTGTAAGAGGCATATTTGATTAATCATAATAAGGGATTGAGTTGTTGGGGGGAGGAGGGGAGGCGTTGTTAAGTTGAGAGAAGTGTATAAGGAATAGATGGTACTTGAGGGCTTTTCTGAATTGCATAAGGTCTCTGATTGATCTGATGCAGGGAGGGAGTTTATTCCAGCATCTGGGGGCATAGGACGCAAATGCTCTATTATTAGTTATTTGAGCCCATCTTGTGGATTCACTAGGGATAACTAGCGTATTTTCAGCTAATGATCTCCTGGATCTATTGTTCGGGGTGTGGGAGATAAGAGCTGAGATTGAGGAGGGCGATATTTTATTAATGGCTTTAAAAGTAATGAGGAGGGCTTTATATGATATCCTGCAACTTATCGGAAGCCAGTGTAAATCCCTTAGGATCGGTGTTATGTGGTCTCTTCTTGATGCTCCACACAAGATGCGGGCCGCAGCATTCATAGCTAATTGAAGTGGATTTAGGGTATTCCTGGGGAGGCCATGATAATTTTGTGTTGCACACCGCCTTAATACTTTTGTTATAGGCGGTATATCAAATCTGACAAATAAAGATAAAGATAAAGATAGTATGATGTTCGCGTAGTCGAAATGGGGTGTGACTAATGCTTGGAATATTGTGCGGAAGTCGTCGGTCTCCAACATGGGTCTCAGGTGTCGAAGGGTTTTGATCTTGTAGTAAATGGCCTTTACTGTGCTTTTTATGTGCTCTTTGAAGTCTAGCTGTTGATCAAGTATCACACCAAGGTAGAGTATGGTGGACTTGATTGGAAGTTCTGCATCTCTTACTTTGAGGGTCGGAGGGGGTGAAAAGCATTTGTTTCTTGTGACGATTAGGGCTTCGGGTTTTTTGAAATTTATTCGCAGGTTCTGATTGAGGAGCCAATCTGTTATTGCGTTGAAGCAGTTGATTAATGCTGTATAATCAGGACTTGTGACATTGATCGGTGTAAAAATCAGCACGTTGTCAGCATAGATGAGGCAGGATATACCGAAGGCTCGGGTAATTTCACAAATTGGCTATATATATGGCTATATATATTAATATTAAAGAGCAGCACAGATAGGCAGGAGCCTTGGGGTACTCCTTGCTTTTGCTGGAAGGGTTCAGGTGTATTGGCGACAATACGAACTTGTTGCCATCGATCTTCAAGGTATGATTTACACCAGTCCCAAGCGAGACCTTGGATGCCCTTCTCATGGAGTCGAGCTAGGAGTTGCTCATGGTCGACTGAATCAAACGCAGCAGTGATGTCATGGAAGATCAATGCAAAGCCCATCTTGATGCTGTCTATCCCACTAATGAGCGCGTTGGTTAGGGAGGTCAGGAGTGTTTCAACTCCATGAGCTTCCCTAAATCCATGTTGGAATGGGTCCAGAGGGGATGATGCATCTATATCTTGCTGGATCTGTTTCTGAGTCTCCTTCTCGAGTATTTTGGCTAGTAATGGGATACTAGAGATTGGTCGATAAGATTCCTCCTTCTTTAGATCCAACTGGTTGTTCTTTAGTAATGGTCAGATGGATGTCTGCTTAAGGGCAGCAGGGAATACTCCAGATGAGTAGGACAGGTTTGCGATCTTAGCTATGAAAGGGCTAAGTTCAGAACGCATTGCTCTGATCCAGTGTGCTGGGCATGGGTCATTTGGTGCAGTAGTGGTGTTGATGGTGGCAATAATGTCTTCAATGGTTTTTGACGATGGAGGTGAGAGTTTAATGAGTGGGACTTGAAGCTGAGGGGATTGGGAAGGTTCTTGTAATGTAGTTGTATTTGTTTTAACTACTTTGGATTGAATATAGTTGGCGTATAATTGTGGCTGTATATATTCTTGTTGTGGTGGTGATGGCTCCTTAGTTAGGGATTTTACTAAATTGAAGAGTTCTCGTGGCTTGTTTAGTGAGCGGCTGAGGAGCTCGGAGTGGAATTCCTTCCTCGTGACCCAAGTTGATTCGCGATGAATTTTCAGGTGAGCTAAGTATGTATCTTGGTCCAAGGTGTTATGAGTACGTCTCCATTTTCTATCTAGTTTTCTCAGACAAAGTAGGGATGTTCGTAGCTTGGGAGAGAACCATGGAGCAGTCTGCTTTTTATTGGTACGATTATCGGGCATTGATTGTTTGTTAGTGGACGGCTGTCGAGTGTTGTGTGGCTGCCTACACCTTACTGAGCCCCCAATGCTTGCATTGTTTCCAGTGTTAGCCTGCCAATGTGCATAATGAGGAGCACGGTACTGTGGGTATGGCCTGGACAGGATGCATCTGCACAGGGCATAGGGCAATGGCTGGGACATTGTAGTGCCCGACCACCACCTGCACAGACAGGGTGGCTACAGCATGTCATGCTGGGGGGGAGGGGGGGTCACTCTCACCCTGACTGAGCAGTGACCATGGCATGGCTAGGTTCCCCCATAGTGCTATACAGTATTTCTCTCAAGTGATATCTGTGAGTTCCCTTTTCTGGGGCCCAATCACTGACATACCTGCTTGGTGTGTGTGCTCACATCCCATTTTTGGGTGCACACAGTTTCTCCAGGAACATGTTCTAGCTAGCAGACTGTCTGCCGGTTAGCATGTATATGGCTGGAACACCTTGCAGGATGCAGTGGGTGAAGACTGCTGTGCCCTCTGATGGTAAATGTCAGAGAGTGGTGGAGGGCAGCTGAGCTTTTCCAGGCCTACTGCCTGTCTGCCAGTGCCCTATGTGATGCATACAGATCTGCATTGACTGCCCTGTAGGGTGCCTATTCCCCAGCAGGACTGGTGTTGATGGTCCCCTCTACTGCCACCATTGCGGAGATGTAGAATGTGGATCTGTTGGTGGGAGATCCTGTCCCCCACCCTGAGCCACAGAGGGTGGGTTGGGTGGTGCTACATAATCCGCTTGTGTGTCCAAACACCACCCTTCTCTTATAACATGTGACCATGGCAACCACACAGGATATGCACTATTCTGGGTGCATCATAGTCCACAAAAGCTAGACATGACTAGGAACAGATGGACACAGGTGCATCCTAGGTGTGTCTGCAGGGACTACCTATCATACACTGGCACTGATGGGGGACCTGCAGCACAGAATACCTCAGCCAAGCCAGGTGCTGCGGACCTGGTGCTGGGCGCCCCACCTCACCCTCAGGGTGAGCACAGGAACCGCACAATGTCACAATCTGTAGCTACTCTGTGCCAGTAACACACACGGTCAGTTCCCCCTACCAGGCCGGGGTGCTATAGAGGCGCATACCCCATCTGGTGATCAGATGTAGGCTGCTGATCTGGATGTGCAATGCATCATGGGTACAGGTAGGTTTGCCCTATCCTGGTAGCCACAGCAGACAGTTTGTGTGGTGACTTACAGTCTTTCTGTAGCCAGCCAGTGGTGTGTTAGTAGATAGAGAGATGAAGCCCACTGGTTACTTCAATGACTGTGGAGGCAGAGGTCATGGGTTTGATCCCACAGTAGTGTTATTTAATAAGGCTGTCTGAGACTTTTCCTTTTAATTTAAATCAGTGCTGCCAGCAAAAAGCACCCTCACAGTGCCGTAACCTTAAGGTGCCTCATAAGGCGCCCTATAAAGCGCCCTGTAGGGCACATTATAAGGTGCATTGGCGGACAGGGCACTTTATAATGTGCCCTATGGAGTGCCTTATAGGGCACCTTATGCGGCACCTTAGGTTATGGCGCTTTGAGGGTGTTTTTGCTGGCAGCACTGATTTAACTTAAAAAAGGAAATGCCTCAGACAACACTGATTTAGATTAAAAGGAAATGCCTCAGACAGCCTTCTTACATACCACCACTGCGGGATCAAACCCATGACCTCTGCCTCCACAGTCATTGCAGTAACCAGTGTGCTACATTTTTATAGCTGCTGACACTGCACTGGCATGAACTTAGGGTTTACACGTGTTAACGTGCCACGGCGCCCACTATCACGCAATACAGATTCCTGCTACCTTGCCAACGGAACGCCCACTACCTTATATGGCATTCTTCACATTATCGCTGCAATTAGCACCGGTAACATTAAGACGGTTTAGTAAACATACCCCTAAGTGATGGCTGGAGGGGCTAGAAGAGAGAGAGAGACAGGGTGATGGCTTCAGGGGGGATGAGAGCAAGAAAGAGAGATTGGGTGAAGGCAGGGGTGCAGGGGTAATGAGCATCAAGTTTTTTGCTTAATGTATTACTAGACTATGGTGATCTGCGAAGCAAAAAAGGAAGATGCCTCGGGTGCAGCCATAAGGGGTCACTAATATGCTGCTGATTTACTGCTTTCCCATATTTAATCAAATAAGAAAATAAATCAGACCCTATGCCATTGCATAGCACCAACAGCACTCTTTTTCTCCTCCTTCTCTCACCACCTCTATGCAATGGCACATCAAGGGTCGGATTTATTAAGCTTTCTTTTCTTGTTAAAAATGGGAGACCTGTAAATCAGGCCCTTAAAAAACAGCTGCAATAAACCTTTGGGGGGGCGGGGCGGCACCGTGACTGAGGTCTCAGTGGCTAGCTCCTACGTTTTTAAGCTGGCTCCTGGATTCCAAGAAAATTTGTTAAGGCCTGCCTTAAACCCTGCTATAAGGTGTAAGTGTAAGTGCCAATGTCTAGATTTTATGACAGATGCATATTTATTTATCTGTGCAAAGGAAATACACAAGTATTTTCTATATCTAAAATTATTTTTAGCCCACCCATCCACTGTTCTAGGAGGAGTACAAGCAAACACTGGAAATAATAAAACAAATCACTGATTTTAAAAAAAGGTACAGGACACCAAAACAAACAATATACAATAAAATTATATATAAAAAGACTACAAGCCAATTACATTTCAGGCCTGCCCAAAACACACCCCTTGGGAAAGCATGCATGCCAACTGCTGCAGGCATACATATGTTAAGCAGCGGCTTTTCTGAAATGGAAACTTAGCCGTGTTGGTGGCTTCCGCCCGATATCAGAGCTGCGGCTGATATCGGGCGTAAGCCGCTACTGCGGCTTTGTAAACAAGCCCCTTAGAAGCTAGGTACATATGACCTAGATTGGCCACTGTTGGAAACAGGATACTGGGCTTGATGGACCTTGGTCTGACCCAGTATGGCATATCTTATGTTCTTATGTAAGCACTCCACCATTTACACATGTAAGTGGTGGCAAAAGTCTTCTAAACTGACCTTCTTAATTGAAGGGGATAAAACTTCCCATCCTTTAATCTTAAATTACTTCTCTTTCTCCTTAATTTCTTTTAAGCTCACTTAGCTTAAAAGAATAAAAGTGCTGAAGAGTGGAAGTAATAGTAATAGGTAATGAAGTCTGACAAAATAACCTCATATGCAGGAAACACTTGACATCTGAGAGGATGAAGGCAATATAAGGTAGGTATGCAAGAGTTTGTCCCAGACTCTCCATATTTAAAGCCCCCCCCCCCCAACACATACACACAATTCCCCTAACCTAAATAAAAAGCCAGAGACAGCCACTGAGATCAAAAAAGGCTGTAGCTTTATTTGTGGAAAAAACATACCTGAGCTATTCATACAAAATACTAAACAATGTTAATCACCTGCATACCATAAAGTCCTGTACACAAGGCAGAGAAAAGTAACTGGCCACAACCACCCAGTGCAGCTGCCTTCTACTCCACCGGGACCTCACTTCCACTAAATATGGCACCCCTCAATCTCTTCTCCAACTCCTCCACCTCCCAGAGGAGCCCAAGGGGGACTTGCTTGCTGTTTTCCCACCATCATCCGGCGCTGCAACCCCCACAGCACCAAACAGCATTCCAGTTGAGCTTCATTAGTGATTTTCTCACATTCTGTCTTGATTTTGCCACATTCTGTCTTGTATGGCTCGAGTTTTCCACCCCGACAGCTGCGACAACATAACTCAAAAAACCTGAATAATCCACTAGCATGCGTAACAGCTTTACTAAAGGAGGAGGGAGTGTGGCACAGCAAGAAAGCGACACAGCAGGAGACTGACCAGAAGCCACAAACAGATCCCTGTGTTTGACAGTCTCCTTGCCCAAAGCACTCCCCTTCTGCCCAATCCCTAGGCCAATCAGCAAACGTGGGGTTTGAAAAACCTGTCTCCGCACCTGCTGATTGCATGTCCTGCTTGATCCCCCTCCCCCCCCCCCAAACCATGTGCAGCCACAAGCGAGACCAAACTCGCAGACAGTGGAGGAGGTCTGGAACCCCACAGCCATGTTAACTGCAGCTGGGCACACAAGCCATCTAACTTTTTTTTCCTTTCCATATAAAGAAAGGTGACAGGAGAGCAGCTTTCTCTGCATATCCCATGATCTGTGAAAGACCCTCCCTACTTCCACAGCTAAAGGGTGGCACTAGCAGCCCCCTAAAGGAGAAAGAACAGGGGATAAGGGATCAGTCATAAACACAATGTCAACAAGCCTCTGCCTGCCCATCCACAATGGAGCAAAGTCAAAGTAATGAAGACTTTTTATTTTTTCAGTTTCTTAACCCCGCTCATCATGTTGAAAATATATTTTAAAGTATTCTCACTCTGTAAAGGACATGCACTGAAAAAAGGGCCATTTGAATTTCAAATCCCTGCACCACATGGATTGAATGGTTTCAGACCTCCAAGTCCAGCAATATCTATGTTCCAACAACTGCATGACATATTCACTAAAGAACACTGTCATGGCATGCTTACTGTATACTGAGGTCACGTCCTTTTGCTGTGCCTCGATCTGGACATCGTGACAGCGTGGTAGACAAAATCTTCAGCCTTTTCCTGCATTCTATAAAGTCCTTGTTTGGATGAAAATCTGTGGAAGCTGAGAGTGGAAGTCCATCCCTCACTCGGACAACACAAGCAAAAAGGATCACAGACATTCTCCTCAAGAATATTCATGAAGCCAAACTCTGAAAAATAAAAGAACTTCAGAAATCACACATTTACTCCTCCACCTTAAGCTCCTTTACTGTCTGTCATTATAAAATATTACCTGCCAAGAGAACTATACATATAGGAAATAAAACAATCACCACAATCATGAAACGTATTTAATTATTATTTTTCTAACTGGGAAATATGCTCCCACAGCATAAAGTTCAAATCAAAGCAGCCTTTACCAGTCTTAAAATGAACACAAAAATAGAAATAAACAATGCACAAGCCAATTCTGTGGCAGGGTGATAGGACTGTGTGCTAAATGCCTGTGTTTATAATCCTGGGAATGCAATTAGCCCTCAGCTGCAATGACCCCTCTGTTTGAAGCCCTAGTGAAGGTTTTACTTCAAGTCTTGAGCCAGCAAAGGATTTCCTCAGTTCACCTGGACTAGCTATGAGGCAAGTTAAAGCAGAAGAAACAGGAATAGCAAGACAAAAAAAAAATAATTTAACATGTATTTCATTTAATGTTGGAAGAATCGGTCACCTTAAATAATATCCAGAGGGGTATATGTGCTAGCCTGCAGAAGCAAAAATGACGAAAGCTGACGGCACCAATATAGACTAAGCAATTTGTGGAGGCACGAGCTTTCAAACACAAGAGCCAGCTTTTTCAAATGCATGGAGTGCAGATCAGCAGGTAGGTAAACAGACATGAAGATGGAGCGGAACGTGCATGCCTTCATAAACTGATGTCTCTAAGTCTAAAGTGCCTCTGCCGCCAGTCTCTGTCGCAGTTTTCGTACATAACAAGTCCGCCTACAAGTTATTCACAAGCTCCCATTTACTGCTTTGGAAGAGCACTTCACACCCTGGGCAAAGGCGCCCCCCTCCCCGGGACCTGCATGGAAGGTAGGGCTGAGAAGGGGGCACAGATGGGTACCTGACGGCCGACGTCATGGCACACTATCCGGGCTAGAACACGGCGGGGTCAGCAGCACCCGCTCCAGGGAGACAAGATCCCGGCCCAGAACATGCCCCCCTGGACCGGAACCCGCTCCGCCGTACGGTAAGCGTCGAGGCCCAAACTACTTCCGAGGCACGACGGAGTCACACGCATTCTGCGAGAGCAATGTGTATTTAAAAAAAAAAAAAACTCACAGAAACAAACCCAGACTCGACCCGAGGGATCGTGCGGCCGAGCGAGACGCCAGCTTCACGCCGAAGCATATCTCCTCGGTTCTTGAGAAAGAGAGGGACGTACTCACAGGGTCGGATTTAAGATGTTGGTGCCCATATAGGAGAGGGCTGTGTAAGAGATCGCAGATTGGAGAATCAGAAGACGAAGGCCATGGTGCCACAGTAGCAACCCTTTGATAGGGTTTCCAGCATATCTGCTAGTAGATCGTTCAAAGTATCCACTGCCTTGTTATTGCTCTTAAGTGCCGTCGAGTCGGTGTCGCTGCCTAAGCAACGTCATATCAAGACCCTGTGGTTTTGTGTAGGGCCCTTTTGGTTGCATCCTCAAATCATACTGTGCTCTAAATCAGGGATGGCACTGTCCTACTTTCATGCACCCCTATTGAAGTGCGATATGTGTCTTCCAGGGGATAAGAGGACTAGTGTTAACAGATTTGTGAGGGGATTTAGCCATTTACTACTTCTACTACTAATGATTTGTATAGCGCTGCAAGGCATACGCAGCACTGTACAAAAAGATGTAAGACACAGTCCCTGCTCATCAGCGCTTAAAATCTAATCAAGATGAAAAAAATATCACAAAACTGGGGACTACAGTATGGTAAGATACACATCGGTAATGAACGAGAGAGTGAGGGGCATCCGGATCCAAAAGCAGCCTCAAAGAGGTGGGATTTTAGCATGGATTGAATAAGGGCAGAGAAAGAGCCCGATGCACTGACTCAGGTAGTTTGTTCCGGGTATATGGAGCAGCAAGGTGGAATGGAAGAAGTCTGGAGTTGGCAGTGGCACAGATAAAAGGGATCTGCCAGAGGAGTGGAGCTCCCGAGGAGGAATGTAGAGTGAGATAAGAGAAGAAAAGTATTGAGGAGCTGCAGAATGAATGCACTTGTAGGTATGTAGGAGAAATTTGAACTGGATGCAGAAATGGATAGGGAGCCAGTGAAATCACTTGAGAAGAAGATTGAGCATAGTCTCACTGGCAGAAGATAAGTTGTGCAGTTGAGTTTTGAAGAGATTGATTAGGAGAAAGATGATTCAGAGGGAGACCAGTGAGGAGCAGGTTACAATAGTCAAGACAGAGGTGACTGATAAGTGGATGAGCATCTTAGTAGTGTGTGTAGAAAGAAAGGGATGAATTCTGCTGATTTTATAGAGAAAGAAGCGTCAGGTTTTAGCTATCTGTTGGATGTGTGCAGAGAAAGAGTCAAAGATGACCCCAAGGATTTGAGCTGAGGAAATGGGAAGGGCTATTTGAATGATAATACCAGAATAAATAGATAAACCAAATAATTCTAGAAGCCCAGAAGGTTATCTAAATAGGCTATCATATGGCCCTCCTGGACCAGCCCAGACAAGTAGGTTGTGTTCCCCTACCAGCAGATTGGTGACAGACGAACCAATAAAAACCCAATGTATCAATGACATCTCTCTCATGCCCAGAAACATGATGGCAGAAAAAGACCACATGGCCTATCTAGTTTGTCCTTCCATATCAACCACTACAACAGGCCCCTTTTTTCCTTTAGAGAGCCTCTGTATTTGTCCCATGCTTTTTTGAATTCAGATACTGTCCTCATCTCTACCACCTCCACTGGGAGACTATTCCATGCATCTACCACTCTTTCCGTAAAGAGGTATTTCTGCATATTACTCCTGGGTCTATTGCCTTTCACCCCCATCCCATGTCCCCTAGTAGCAGACCTTGCTTTCAATCGAAAGACTCCTCCTGTGCATTTATGCCACGGAGGTATTTAAACGTCTCAGTCATATCACCTCTATCCCGCCTTTCCTCTAAAGTATACATATTAAGATTCTTAAGTCTGTCCTCATATGCTTTATAATGAAGGCCACTAGCCATTTTAGTAACCATCCTCTGAACCAACTCCAACCTGTTTATATCCTTTTCAAAGTGCGGTCTCCAGAATTGCACACAATACTCCAAATGAGGTCGCATCAAAGACTTATCACCTCCTTTCTTCTGCTGGCCATTTCTCTCCCTATGCACTCAAGCATTCCTCTAGCTTTTGCTGTCTCCTTTTCTACCTGTTTAGCTACTTTAAGATCATCAGACACAATCATGTCTAGATCCCGCTCTTCTTTTATGGACAGAAGTACTTCACCCCCTATACTATATCGCTCCCTTGGATTGCTGCAGCCCAAATGCATGACTTTGCATTTTTTAACATTAAAATCTCAGCTGCCAAATTCTAGACCATTCTTCAAGCTTAGCTAGATCCATCCTCGTGTTATCTATACCTTCCGGGGTGTCTACTCTGTTGCAGATTTTGATATCCGCAAAGAGACAAACCTTACCCGAAAGACCTTAAGCAATATCACCAACAAAGATGTTAAAAAGAATCGAACCAAGGACAGATCCCTGGGGCACACCAATGGTAAACTCCTTCTCCTCAGAGTAGGAACATAAGATATGCCATACTGGGTCAGACCAAAGTTCATCAAGCCCAGTATCCTGTTTCCAACAGTGGCCAATCTAGGTTATAAGTACCAAGCAATCTCACCAAAAGACACAGGTTCCTCAATGCTTGTATTGGGTCAAGCAGTGATATCCTGGGTCCCTTTTAATAATGGTTCCTGTTCGGTAATCCAGTTTAGTCCTCCAACATCGGGTAGTGCCCCTCCTCCTGCAGCCTGGAGACTGGACCAATCAAGTCTTCTGTAGTATATATGCAGACGGAGCTCCCAGAAGCCCCCAGTGTGTCCAGTCTCCTTGCAGCTTGCAGACTTCTGTGCCCTTTCTGGGCACACTAAGTGACACTTGAAGGAGCAACACTAGTTAGTTAGTTCTTTTGGGGTTTTATTTTGGGTCCTTTATTTACCATTTCTTTGCTAGGTAGCTGTATCTTTAAAAAATAAAAAGGAGCATTGCCACAGGGGACATCCTGGGGGAAGCCAGACCTGCATTGGGCTCCTGCCTTCCTGCCTGGGAATATCTGAAACCTGGGTTGAGCTCTCCCCAGGACTGTTCGGGGAAGAGCCATACCTGCTACAGCATTGCCTGTCACTTGGAGGAGTTGGCTGAGTTCCTTGCTGTTCCCTGAGCTGGTAGGAATTTTCCTTGCTTTATCTTCAACCCAGGACACAACCCAGGACATGAAAAGTTTCAGGAAAGAGTTAAAAACCCACCTATTTAAATGCTATTACAACCAGCCATAAGTCACAAAATCCAGGAAAACGTAACAAAGTAAACTGATAAATACGTACATTGTAAATCCGCCTTGTGTAACCATGTATACCCAAGTATAATGTGATTTCCTCAATCTGTAAATATGTATTATATAAATGTAAATATGTTTACCCCCAAAACTTTAACCATGTGTGCCGTGACCCCCCAAGTCCTCTATGTATATACTCCCCCACCCTGTCCTGATCGACTTCCCCAAAAGAAGAATCAAACCGCTACTGATCGCTGGAAGCAGCGGTATATAAATGTGTTCTAAATAAAATAAATAAAATAAATCTTTTCAGCTCTGTTGTTTTTTGCATTGTCAGAGGCTCTGTCGGCTCCCCTGGCTTCCGAATTGCACTTTTTCCTGATTTTTTTCGCTTGCCCTGTAATAGAGGGTCGTTTTCTTTCTTTTCCATATTATTTGGTTACCTTTGTATTTTCGCGCCTTTTTTTATTGTGGGTGAAAAAGTGCGGCGGCCATTTTGGATTTCTAAAGTGTGCTTTTTAAGGGCACTTTTTAACACTTGTGCACGGGTTCCCCTGGCATTTTTGGGGTTTCTTTTGCTGGCAATTTTGCTCAGGGCACCCCTAGGATTCTGGGGAGTATTTTGTTTTCTGTAAAAAAAAAAAACGTTTTAAATTTAAAGCTGTACTGATTTGAATACGGTTAGTCCCTTTGCTGTGGGCTTCCCTGTTCCTGTTTCCTTCTTTCCCCCTGGAAGCAGGTTGCCTTAGCATGGCTGCCAAACCTCAATGTGTGATTTGTGGGTCCCGCAGAGTTACAATGACTGACTCTGGCATCTGCAAGAGCTGTGCTGCAGTTTCTTTAGACCTGGAATGTCTTCTCCCACTGCTGTTTGCAGCTCTGTGGTAACTCGATTGATTTTTCTTGATTTTTCAGCGATTTTAGGCATTTCTCTCATGCCTGCAACCCTCCCACCTTCTTCTGTGACTTTTTAAGTTAATTCCTTAGCTTTTGGGGGTTTTAATTCACTCTTTTGGTGTTTTATTTTTGCTGGTGGCCATTTTGAATAGCTAATGAGCCTCGGTTTTTGGCGGGAAGCCAGATTACTTCTCTGCTGGCTTCTAAAAGCTATATTGTTGTTTCAGTTTTTTTCCACAACACTTGCTAGATGTCAGTTGTGCAGAGGTTACCTTTTTCTCTGCCTATGTATGAACATAATGGATAAAAAGTACAGAAGGCATGGATAGAGAACAGTATGCAATTCAGAGCCACAGTACAATGCTGAGTCACTGACGAAGGGTGCAGGGCTCATGGGTTCCATTCCCCACTGTGCCCAACAAAGAAGGCTGGCTGAGGCTTACCTATTATGGGGAATATTGTTAAATGCCTGTTCCTGCGGGACGCAGTTATTTCTTTTTAGTTCTCCCTGTGCCTTATTCAGGTTTACGCTGCATAGGCTGTCAGAAGAAACACAGGGACCTCAGGCGTCAGCTCTGCTCTTCCCCCAGCATCTTGCTTCCCCTGAGGAACTTGGGAACTCCGGAGCTTGGCTTCGGGGGAGCTCTCCATTGGCTTTACGCTGCACTGAGTCTTTACCACGAGAGTTTGGATACCTCCAGGAAGTTCAGGTATCATTTTCTGTAAGAAAACTGTGAGTACTCTGTTTTTGTTTTTTCTTCCTTGCCTCAGCTGCTCTGGGATGCTTTCAGCTGTATCCGGACCGGCTGCCCCTGAGTTTGGAAGTGCCTACTTTGACTTTTTAGTCCACAAACTGCAGCCGGGTTACTTTGTACGTCCTACTGATTATTGTACCTGTCTTATTACATATACCATTTGGTTGAGGTTTTAAGTCAGGGTTTTGGATCCTGACTGTTTTGGGCTCGGCCTAATTAAGCATGCTCACTGTAATTTTCCTATGGCTGGATTGAGCTTCTACATCCCTCCCCAGAAACACCTTTCAGCCCCTACCATGGAGGTCTGAATGGCTGCGGAGGGATCCCACTCTAATTTCCCTACTTTCAGTCACTGTAATTGCCTTACCCTGACCTTGAAAGTTTCTCTATGCCAGCACAGTGAATGACTGACAGTTCCCTTCTCAGTTCTGCGAATACCTGACAGTTTTTCGGTGCCAGCGGCTGTTTTGTTTTTCTCTTCAGTGTTTCTTTTTAGAGGAAACAGCTCTAAACAGCAGTTTCCACACACTTAATCATGCTGTGGAGGCACGTGGAGTTTCAAAATCCTTTTCTTAAACAGTCTTGGGTTTCCCTGAGCCTTCCTTGCTTTTTGTTTTAAATGCAAAAAAAAAAATAAATAAATAAATGAAACCCCACACAAGAAGAGGAAAGGTGGTTTAAGTCTCTACAATGCTTTTTTCTCTGGCTGTATTATATGTGAAATGTAATCAGCCGAAGGGTACATTAATAGCTTGCTTGTGTTACACCTGCACGCTGCATCCCGGAGGCTTTCCCCATACCCACTGCGTTGCTAGCTGGGTCCCTCAGCACCTTATCTCCCCCCTCCTCAGAGCCCCTGCTGCAGGATCTTCCACAGCCGCTGCAGACCACATTACACATTCCCATCCGGCCGTCTCATCAACGGTTTCTCCACTTCGCTCTTCTGTGGGGCCACTTCCAATTTCCGGCCATGCCGTTTGGTCTCGCCACGGCCCCCCGCACCTTCACAAACGTGAGGGTAGTGGTCGCGGCGGCCTTGTGCAAAGAGGGCATCCTGGTCCATCCGTATCTCGACAACTGGTGGATTCGGGCAAAGTCCAGTCGGGAGTGTGTGCACGTCACGAGCAGGGTGGTGGCTCTGCTGCAGTCCCTCGGCTGGGTGGTGAAAGAATGCAAGAGTTGTCTGTGCCCGACTCAGGATTTCGAGTATCTGGGAGTGAGCCTCGACACAGCACGGGGCTTGGTGTGCCTACCGGAGCGCCGCATTCGGTCTCTTGTCCGACTCTTCAGGGGGATGCCCGCTCCGTCTGCATGGTGATAGCTACAGCTCCTCGGTACGATGGCAGCAACCTTGGAGGTGGTGCCCTGGGCGCGCTTCCACATGCGCCCGCTGCAGCATGCTCTGCTGCGCCGTTGGTCCAACCAATTCGACTCGTTGAACAGGAGATTGACTTGCCCAAGGGCGGTTCGCCGATCACTCCGGTGGTGGCTCTCCTCCGAGAACCTGGCGCGGGGGATTCCCTGGAGCCTCCACTTTGGGTTCCGTTCACAACGGATGCCAGCTTAACCGGCTGGGGGGCTCACTGCGAGACCCGCTTCGCTCAAGGGGAAGGGTCTCCCCTAGAGACTTCTTGGTCGATCAACCGCCTCGAATTGCGGGCGGTGCGGCTAGCCCTCTTGGCCTCAAAGCCCTAGTTCTCGACCGGCCGGTGCGAGTCCTCTCGGACATTGCGACCACCGTAGCTTACATCATTCGCCAAGGGGGCACCGGCAGCATGGCCCTGGAATCAGAAGCGAGGGCCTTGGTCAATTGGGTGCAGTCTCGTCTTCCGGCCATCTCGGCAGCGCCTATTGCAGGCGCAGACAATGTTCAGGCCGATTTTCTCTGCAGAGTGCGGGTGGACCCCGGAGAGTGGGAGCTAAACCCGCAAGTTTACGCGCAAATAGTTCGTCGGGGGGGGGGGCGCCCTTCATGGATCTCATGGCGACATTTCAATCGTCCGAGACAGGACGCTTCTTCAGCAGGCAAAGGGAGCGCATGTCCGAGGGGCTCGACGCTCTCATTCAGCCGTGGCCAACGTCCGGCTTTCTTTATGTCTTTCCTCCGTGGGTTCTGATTGGCCGGGTCGTTCAGCGCATCGAGGGCCATCGGGGTCGAGTGTTACTGGTGGCCCCGGACTGGCCTGGGTGGCCCTGGTATGCCGATCTGGTCCGGCTGAGCGACGGCATTCCTTGGCTCCTATCCACGCTGCCGAATCTTCTTTTTCAGGGACCCTTGCGGATGCCCCAAGTGGGTCGATTCTCGCTTACGGTTTGGCCATGGAGAGGGCTCGGCTGAAAAAGAAGGGTTACTCCCCCCGCGGTGATTTCTACCCTACTGCGGGCGGGGAAAACGTCCACTTCTCTTACTTACGTTCGGATTTGGGGGATCTTTGAAGACTGGTGCTCCTGGCGTGGAGTCCGGGCGGCGACGGTTTCCGTTTCCGTCGTTTTAAGTTTCTTCAGGTTGCTTTTGATAAGGGCCTTGCGGCTAGTTCCCTGAAAGTCCAGTTGGCGGCTATCTCGTTATCGAGGCAAAGTTTTAGGCCGTCTCCGCGGTTCTTATCCGGACGTACGTCGTTTTCTTACGACTGTTTTTCATTTGCAGCCCTCCCGCAGGATTTTCGTTCCTCCGGGGGACTTGAATCTAGTGATGCGGGCCCTGGTTCGTGAACCTTTTGAACCCCTGAGTAGGGCGTTTCTGAAAGATTTTACGCTGAAGACGGTTTTTCTTGTAGCCATCTGTTCGGCACGGCGTATTTCAGATCTACATGCGTTGTCCTGCCGAGAACCTTTTTGTCTTTTTTGTCTTTTTCCCCGGTCCCTTCCTTTTTGCCGAAGGTGGTTTCCCCTATTCATGTGAATCAGGCAGTGTTTCTTCCAGTTCTTTCTTCCCACTCTGTCGGGTCGGCGGACAGAAGTCTTCACCGTCTCGATGTGGGTCGTGCACTTCGTCGTTATTTGAAGGCTACCGAATCTTTTCGGAAGACTGACCGGCTATTCGTGCTCTTCGGTGGTGCACGTAAAGGGGAAGCGGCGGCTAAGGCCTCCGTTGCAAGATGGCTCAAGGAAGCGTTCGCGTCTGCGTATCTGTTGCAGCAGCGGTCTGTTCCGGAGGGGCTACTGGATCATTCCACTAGGGCTCAGGCGACCGCTTGGGCGGAGTATAGCCTAGTTCCTCCAGCAGATATCTGTAAGGCGGCCACCTGGTCGTCTCTGCATGCTTTCAGTACACACTATCGTTTAGATGTGTCAGCGGCTCGGGATTCCTCTTTTGTTCGGCGGTTCTGCGCGCCGGATGGCAAGGTCCCGCCCGGTCTTAACTGCTCTGTTACATCCCGATGTTGGAGGACTAAACTGGATTACCGAACAGGAAATGGAAATTACACTAACCTGGTAATTGTAGTTCCTGGAGGGTCCAGTTTAGTCCTCCTTCCCTCCCGACTATCTGTTATAAAAATGCAGCGCGCTTTCCGAACGGTGGATCATAAGACGGTTCCTCTTGCCGTTCGAACCTTTTTTGCAGCCGCGTTTTTGGCTATGGCTCTTTCTTTCTCAGGTGTTCAGTCAGCTCCTGAGATTTCTGATACGGAGCTGTATTTTGATTTCTGGGGCGTTGGTTCCAGCGCAATACAGTGTTCTGACTTCCTCGTTTGGGGAGAAAGTTGGATATTTTTGTGGGGGGGAAACAAATTGTTCTTTAATTATGTCATTTTCATTATGTCATTTTGTATATTAATCTAATGTGTTGCTTCGTTAAGTATGCTTTGTTACTAGTACACTGGGGGCTTCTGGGAGCTCCGTCTGCATATATACTACAGAAGACTTGATTGGTCCAGTCTCCAGGCTGCAGGAGGAGGGGCACTACCCGATGTTGGAGGACTAAACTGGACCCTCCAGGAACTACAATTACCAGGTTAGTGTAATTTCCATTTTATGGACCTTTCCTCCAGGAACTTGTCCAAGCCTTTTTTAAACCCAGCTACACTAACAGCTTTTACTGCATCCTCCGGTAACAAATTCCAGAGTTTGATTACACGTTGAGTGAAAAAATATTTTCTCTTATTAGTCTTAAATAAGTTACCTTGTAGCTTCATTGTATGTCCCCTAGTCTTTTTATATTCTGATGACATAAACAATCGATCTACGTTTACCCGTTCCACTCCATTCATTAATTTATAGACCTCTATCATATCTCCCCTCACCGTCTCTTTTCCAGGTTGAAGAGCCCTAACCTTTTTAGCCTCTCTTCATAGGAGTATCCTTCCATCCCCTTTACCATTTTGGTGGTTCTTCTCTGTACCTTTTCTAATAACGCTATATCCTTTTTAAGATACGGCGACCAGAATTGCACACAATATTCAAGGTGCGGTCGCACCATGGAATGATAAAGAGGCATTATAATATCCTTTGTTTTATTTTCCATTCCTTTCCTTATGATATCTAGCATTCTTTTTGCTCTCTTGGCCGCCGCTGCACACTGGGCCGAGGGTTTTAACATGTTATCCACGATGACGCCTAAATCTTTTTCCTGAATAGTGGTTCCCAATGTGGAACCTTGCATCGTGTAACCATAGTTTGGATTGTTCTTTCCTAGGTGCATAACTTTGCATTTGTCCACATTAAATTTCATCTGCCATTTGGATGCCCAGTCTTCGAATTTATCAAGATCCTCTTGCAATTTTCCACAATCCTCTTGGGTTTTAACATCTTTAAATAGTTTTGTGTCATCTGCAAATTTGATAACCTCACTCGTTATTCCCTTTTCAAGGTAATTTATGAATATATCAAAAAGCAGCGGACCCAGCACAGATCCCTACGGTACTCCACTATTCACCTTTTTCCATTGGGAAAATTGGCCATTTAGCCCTACCCTCTGCTTTCTATCTTTTAACCAGTTCCTGATCCACAATAGTGCACTGCCTCCTATCCCATGACTTTTTAGTTTTGCCAAAAGTCTCCAAGTAATTTTGTTCTTTATGATGGTTTCTACCATTTTTCCTGCTACTGACGTCAGGCTCACTAGTCTGTAGTTTCCCGGATTACCCCTGGAACCCTTTTTAAAAATTGACGTTACATTGGCGATCCTCCAGTTTTCAGGTATTACAGATGATGTTAATGATAGTTCACAGATTACTAATAACAGGTCTGTAATGCCATATTTCAGTTCTGCTACTCTTCAGTTTATCAAACAGTTGTAATACATCTTCCCAGTGTATCAATATTTCTTTCAATTTTTCCACAGTGTCACCTTTAAATACCACTTCAGTCATGGGTAACATCCCTACATCTTCCTCAGTAAAGACCAAAGCACAGAATTCATTCAGTCTCTCTGCTATAGCCTTGTCCCCTCTTACTGCCCCTTTTACCTCTCTATCATCTAATGGTCCAACTGACTCTCTCACAGGTTTTTTGCTACAAATGTACTTGAAAAAGTCTTTATTATGCGTTTTTGCTTCCACAGCAAGTTTCTTCTCAAATTCTCTCTTTGCCTGCCTTATCAATGCCTTGCATTTAACTTGCCAGTGCTTGTGCTGTTTCCAGTTTTTGTCATTTGGCTCTTTTTTCTTTTTCCTGAAAGATGATTTTTTGGCAACAACAGCCTCTCTGACCTCACCTTTAAAGCATGCTGGCAGTTTTTTGGACTTCCTTCCACTTTTCTTAAAGTGTGGAATACAGCTGGTCTGGGCTTCCAAGATAGTATTTTTAAACAACACCCAAGCTTGATGTAAGTCTTTGACCTTTTCAACTGCTCCTTTCAGTTTTTTCTTAACTATTTTCCTCATTTTATCATAGTCTCCCTTTTGAAATTTAAAAGGTAGTACTGTGGATTTTCTTAACATCCCTCCTCCATTAATTAAATCAAATGCGATCATGCTATGATCACTATTGCCAAGTGGCCCCAACACCCTTATCTCTTGCACCAGATCTGGTGTTCCACTAAGGACTAAGTCCAAAATGGCTTCCCCTCTGGTTGGTTCATGAACCAGCTGCTCCAAGAAGCAGTCATTTATTTCATCTAGAAACGTTATCTCCATAGCATGTCCTGCCGTGACACTGACCCAGTTAATACCGGGGTAACTGAAATCACCCATTATTATTACTGTTCTGTAACTTTTGTTAGCTTCCCTGATTTCTTTGAGCATTTCATCATCCATTTGTTCATTCTGGCCAGGCGGTCGATAGTACAACCCCACTGCCATCGCCTTCCCCTTTTCACGTGGAATTTCCATCCATAGAGATTCTACAGCGAATTTTGTTTCCTGCAAAACTTTAATCCTTTGTGACTCAATGCCCTCTCTATATGAGCGTAACCCCTTTAGCAATTTGATCAGCTCTATCATTACGATATAGTTTGTACCTAGGTATCACAGTGTCCCACTGGTTGTCCTCCTTCCAACATGTCTCTGAGATACTAATCATATCTAACCTCTCATTTAGTGCTATATATTCTAACTCTCCCATCTTATTTTTTAGACTTCTAGCATTTGCATACAAGCATTTTAGAAACTGTATCTTATTCATATTAATCTGGTTATCGGTAGGCAGGGGCAATTTGGAATCTTTAAGCTCTGTCTGCTCTGTACTCAAGGGCATTTGGGCTACCTTTGGCTTTATCGGAACCTTTCTGCTGATGTGCCCTAACTTCATTTTTTTGGTAGTATCCTTCAAGGATACATTGTTCCGAACCATGCGCTCTTGGGCGACTGTCGGCTCTCCCTTATTATCTAGTTTAAAAGCTGCTCTATCTCCTTTTTAAAGGTTAATGCCAGCAGCCTGGTTCCATCCTGGTTAAGGTGAAGCCCATCCCTTCGGAAGAGCCCCTCCTTTCCCCAGAATGTTCCCCAGTTCCTAACAAATCCAAACCCCCATCCTTGCACCACTGTCTCGTCCACGCATCGAGACTGTGGAGCTCTGCCAGCCTTTTGGGTCCTGCGAATGGAACGGGAAGCATTTCGGAGAACGCTACCCTGGAAGTTCTGGATTTCAACTTCCTACCTAAAAGCCTAAATTTAGCCTCCAGAACCTCCCTGCCACATTTTCCTATGTCATTGGTACCAACATGTACCAAGACAGCAAACTCTTCACCAGCACTATCTAAGACCTTGTCTAGGTGGCGCATGAGGTCCGCTACCTTCGCACCAGGCAGGCATGTTACCAGGCGATCCTCGCGTCCACCAGCCACCCAGCTATCTACATGCCTAATGATCGAATCACCAACTATAACGGCTCTCCTAACCCTTCCCTCATGGGCATATGGCCCTGGAGAAACATCCTCTGTACGAGAGGGTTTTACATAACCTGGAGGACAGGTCCTAGCTACAGGATAACTTCCTGCCACACAAGGGTGATGCTCTCCTGTCACATGACCTCTCTCCTCCATGGCAACAGGGATGCTGCCAGATTGGAGGTGGGACTTCAGGACTATATCCCTGTAGGTTTCGTCTATGTACCTCTCTGTCTTCCTTATGTCTTCCAAGTCTGCTACTCTTGCCTCCAGAGATCGGACTCGTTCCCTGAGAGCAAAGAGCTCCTTGCACCTTGTGCACACGTAAGACCCCTCAACCAACTGGGAGAAAATCATACATGTGACACAGTGGAAAAGATTGGAAAGCCCCATCTCGCTGCTGGACTGCTGTCTGCATCTTCATTTTAAGGTTGTGTTTAGATATTTAAGTTCTTTATTTACTAAGGGTTGCTAGGGATACTTATACTAATAAAACTATACCTAATACGTTTAATGTACTTTGTTCACCTGAAGTTTAATTAATCTCAGGTCCTTAATGTATGCTGATGAGAATAACCAGCTGCATCTGAGAGTGAATATGGCACCTCCCTTCCTTTAAGAGGTTTAAGCACCTATAAATCTACGATTATCCCAGAGGTGGGTGGATGTCGGGGAGGGAGGGAGGGAAAGAAGACTTAAAAGCTGGCTGCTACACAGTACCCTGTCCTGTGCTTCTAAGGTAATCTGTGACCAATCTCCAGGGGGAATCCCACAGCCCTTGCTATGATAGAGGGAGTCTTGGATTCTAAATTTAACCAGAAAGCTCTCTGCTGTGTTTTAAATTTAAACTGAAAACTCTTTGCTGCTACTAGGCCCTGACTGATTTAACAATTACACTGCGTTCACAGATTAATCAGCTTTAATCTAAAGAATTCTTTTTTCCCCCAAGATTTAGAAAAATTCCCAGGAGTAAATACAATTGCAGCTCTCTCTCCAGAAGTAGCAGTCTCCTTTTGTAGTCCTTCAAGAGTGAGCTCCATTTACCTGTACCCTTTGTCGCTTCTCACTCAACCAATTTCTAACCCAAGCAGTAACTATAGGGTCCATCCCTAGGGTGCTCAGTTTGTTTATAAGTTGCCTGTGTGGAACAGTGTCAAATGCTTTACTGAAATCTAAATACACCACATCTAGGGCTTTCCCTCTGTCCAACTCCCTGGACACCTAATCAAAGAAATCAATCAGATTTGTCTAGCAAGACCTGCCTCTGGTCAATCCATGCTGCCTCGGATTTGGTAATCCGTTGGACTCCAGAAACCTCACTATTTTCTCTTTCAGCAGCACTTCCAATTTATTCATCACCTAGATTAAACTAACCAGCCCGCAGTTTTCAACCACATCCTTAATTACACTTGTGTGTAAAGGGACCACATGTGCCTCTCTCCAGTCCTCTGGCACCGCTTCCGACTCCAACAAGGCATTGAAAAGATCGGTCAGTGGAGCTGCTAGAACGTCCCCAAGTTTCCTCAGTATTCTCGGGTGTATCCCATCCAGTCCACTGCTTTGTCTACTTTAATTTTAGCTAGTTCCTCATGAAAAAAGTCTTCTGAAAATTGTTCAAGATGCCTCTCGCTTCTATTCCTGTTTGTGGATGTTTTCTGAGATCCTGCTCATGGTTTTAATCTGTGAACACAGAACAGAAATATTTGTTAAGCAATTCCGCTTTATCCTCATCAGCTTCTACATATTCCTCCCCTTCACCCTTGAGTCTGACAATACCACAATTGCTCTTCCTCTTCTCACTAACATATCTGAAAAATGTCTTATCCCCCATTTTATTGCATTGGCTATTTCCTCCTCTTTTTGAATCTTTGGGGTATGTATACTAAACCGCGGTAACGTAGCAGCAGCTACGTTAACGCACGTTCAGTAACGTTAACACACGTTAACGTTACCAGATGCAACCTTAACGCACGTTAACGTCTCCAGCTGCGGTAAGTCCCTCAGAGGGTGGAGAGAGGGAGGAGAGAAGGGGTCAGTGGGCAGGGAGAGGCTCCTGCTACACTAATGCGGGGAAATTTATTTTATTTATTTATTTGAAAAACTTTTATATACCGCCAATTCCCAAGATCAGTGGCGGTTTACATCAAACAATGCTAAGGTACAGAGAACAATATGCAACTATATACCAATACATAGAACATTAAGCAACTATATACAACTATATACTAATACATAGAACATTCATGAAGCTTGGGTCTACTCTAACAAGGGTCCACAGCCCTTACCCAGGATGCGTCCCAAACAGTTCGTAAACCCAGCTAACTGAACACCCTTTACTGCAGCCCCTAGTAAGGCATTGCAGGGTGTGACCACACGTTGTTGGAAACATATATATATCCAGTAAGCCAAACTGGGTACACAGTCCCTGAGTTGCATGCCCTAGCCTGTCCACAGGCTTCCCCCCTAGCCAATAGTTGCTAGAGCACCAACCAGACATCCCCCAGCCATCTCTCCCCCATGTGGAAGGGACATAACATTGGTAGGCGGTGATGGGGGGATGTGTGGATGTCCATGTATGCCTCCCCACTCCAGAGCCCGCACCCTAGGTATCTGCCTACCTTCACAGTAGATGGCCTGACTCTGCGCACTACCAGCACCGACAGCATATGGTCATCTCAGCATGGCAGGGGTGTGTGTGTTAGTGCTGGAGGGGGCAGTGGCACCTGCCTGGAGTGGACCTAGGCCATGCCCTGTACCAGTACGTGGTGTGCAGTGCAACAGAAAAGGTCTGGCTGAGGAAAAGTAAAGGTAGCCCCAGGGACTGCTGTGCTTCTGTGGCAACAGTGTGTTGCAGTACACGCAGCCAGTGTGGCCTGGAGCAGAGGATTACAGGTTCAGGTCCCAGTTGTGGGTCCTGCAGAGCATGTCCCTATGTTTTACCCTACAATGCAGATACAACATCAAAATGTGCAATCCCCAAAGCAGCGGCCAACAGGGGTACAAACACCCACTCACACAAGCTCCACTATCCATAGCTTCATGGAGAGTCAGGCTCTTGGCCCCAGCACAGAGCTGCAGTTATCACCAGAGCACTACTACTACCTCCTGCATAGTTTAGCAATGTCGGCACTGTGATCAGGACCAGTGTTGCGGGCAGGGTTGCCAACCACCCCTATCTTTGCACAATGCTGCAATAGGAGTGTGTGTGTGTGTGTATGTCTATCCATTGTTTTGTGGCTGCCTACACCTCACTGGGCCCACAATGTCCCACTGTTACCAGCGTTGGCCTGCAAATGTGCATAATGAGGAGCAAGGTATTGTGGGTATGGCACGGACAGGACAGATTGGCCAGGATGCATCTGCACAGGGTGAAAGGCAATGGCGGGGACACTGTAGTGCCCGACCACCACCTGCATGGACAGGGTGGCCACAGCATGTCATGCTGGGAGGTCACTCTCACTCTGACCTTGCAGTAACCATGGCATGTCTATGTTCCCACATAGTGCTCTATACTGTCTGCCTCCAGTGATCCCTGTGTGTTCCCAGTTCTGGGGCCCAATCACTGAGATACTTGCTTTTGGGTGCACATAGTTTCTCTGTGAGTATGCGCTATGGACTGGCTAGTGGACCGTCTGCAGTTAGTCTGTGCATGGTTGAAACACATTGTAGGGTGCTGCAGGTGCAGTCTGACTGTGCTGTCTGCTGTTGAATGGCAGACCGTGGTGTAGGGCAGTTGAGGTTTTCCAGGCCTACCCCTAGCAGTACTCTCCGCCTTCCTCAATCCCTCTTCCCCCACTCTTATTCTTGGCGACTTTAATATTCACGTTGATAACCCTTCTGATCCCCACGCTTTAAAGTTCCTTGCCCTCACCTCCTTGTTTGACCTACAACTCTGCTCCACTGCCGCCACCCACTTACACGGCCACTGCCTGGACCTGGTACTTTTCTCTAACTCCTCTCCCTCAAACTTCCTCAACTCAATCCTTCCTTCATCTGATCATCACCTCTTAACCTTCCACTGTCTCAACCTCATCCTACCTCCTCCAACCTATTTAGAAATCTTCATAATATTGATCCCTTGACTCTCTCCTCTACCATTTCTCCATTTCTCTTCTCTATTGTGTCCTCCAAGTCCGTCGATGAAGCAGTATCTTCTTATAATGCTGCACTATCCTCTGCTCTTGATACTCTTGCCCCACCCACCCCTCGTCCTGTCAGACCTTCTACCCCCCCGACCCTGGCTTTCACCCAAAACCCGCTATTCCTGTGCGGATATCCAGTTTAGTCCTCCACAATCGGGTAGTGCACCTTCTACTGCAGCCTGGAGACTGGACCAATCAAATCTTCTGTAGTACATATCCAGCAGGAGCTCCCAGAAGCCCCCCAGTGTGTCCAGTCTCTTGCAGCTTGAAGACGTCTGTGCCCTTGCTGGGCACACTGAGTGACTCTTGAAGGAGCAACACTTGTTAGTTAGTCTTTTAGGGTTTGTTTTTGGGACATTTATTTGCTATTTATTTAATAGCTAGTTGTATCTTTAAAAGGAAAAGTGAAAGAAACATGCCTCTCTAGTGCTTTGGCACAGGAGACTCGGGAGGAAGGCAGACCTGCAGGCTCCTGTCTTCTTGCCTGGCTAATTTTATCAGCCTTGGGTGAGCTTCCCCTTGACTGTACGGGGAAAAGCCATACCTGATACAGCAGTGGCTGACACTGTGTGAAGTTGGCTGTGTCCTTGCTGTTCCTGAGCTGGTAGGAGTTTTCATTTTATGTCTGTATTTGTGAGCAGTGCTCTCTTGTCAGAGCTGCCAGCGTTCTGTAGGCTCTCCTGAGCCCATTTGGCAATTTTTCCTAAATTTGATCGTTTGCCCTGTATCTGAGGGTCGTTTTCTTTCTTTTACATATTATTTATTTGTCTTTGTATTTTCGCGCCGTTTTTTACCGCGGGTGAAAAAGTGCGGCGGCCATTTTGGATTTATAAAGTGTGCTTTTAGAGGCACTTTTGATCACTTGTGCACAGGGTTTTTGGGGTTCCTTTTGCTGGCGATTTTGCTCAGGGCACCCCTGGGAGTCTGGGGAGTGTGTTTGTTTCTTGCAAAAAAAAAAAAAAAAAAAACGTTTTATTATTCAACCGGGACTGATTTGCATGAGATTGCCCCTGTGGTGTGGGCTTTTCTGTGCCGGTTCCCTTCTATCCCGCTGGGCAGAGGTGGTCTTGGGATGGCTTCCAAACCCCAATGTGTGATTTGTGGGTCCCGCAGAGCGGCAGGGACTGACTCTGGCATCTGCAGGGGCTGCGCTGCAGTGCCCGCAGAGCTGGAACACTCTGTGCATGTCCAAGAGCAGGCTACCCCTGGGGATGCTTCTACTTCAGGGGACAGTGTCCTTTCTCCGAGCATCCCTCAGTCTGGGTCGGTTCCACCGGCCAGTGGGTCGGTGGCTGCGCTCCAGCAGGGGGCTATAGTTGTCCCACCTATGGAATTCTCCCCTGATTTTGTTCTCCTCATGCATCAGGCTTTCCACTTGAGCAGGTCCGGTCAGTGGCTGGAGGTTGGGCCCCCCTCTCTCCCCTCGGGGGTCACTGGGATGGCTCAGCGCTCCTCTCCACCCGGGGTCAAGCGGCTCCGGTTGGGGGAACAGGAGCAGGACGCCCTGGGGCTTCTGGAGTCCGAGGCGGAGGGCGATCCTGAGACTGAAGCGGAGGAATTGGAGGATGGGGAGATCCCCGAGCCGGAGGATCAGGCTCGGATCATTCGGGTGTTTCGGAAGGACGAGCTGGTTCCTCTGGTTACGGAGTCCCTTCAGGCACTTAACCTTTCGGCAGTGCGGTCCCTGGAGGAAGAGGGTCTGGAGGATCCTCTCATTCAGGCCGTCAGGGATACCCAGGTGGTTTTTTCCCGTCCACCGCGTGGTGGAACAGATGATACAGGCGGAGTGTGGGAGCACCCGGAATCCGGTTTGAAGGGGATTCGGACCATGAATCGGCTTTATCCCCTCGCCGACAAGGACAGGGACTTGTTTAAGTCTCCGCGAGTGGATGCTGCGGTTCCCGCAGTGACCAAGAAAACCACCATCCCGGTTGAGGGGGCGGCGGCCCTCAAGGACGGGCAGGATAAGAAGATTGATAATTTGCTGAAGCAAACCTTCGATACGGATGCCGTGTCATTGCAAGCCTCTATTTGCGGGGCTTGGGTGGCTCGGTCGTGTCTGCGGTGGTCGCAGCGCTTGCGCTCGAGCCCCGGCTTAGACCAGCAAGGCCTGTTGGAGGTCACCCGGCTGGAGTCCGGCTCGGCCTACTTGGCGGATCTGTTTTATGATTTAATCCGCGCGCCTTGGCTAATAGTATGGCGTCCGCGGTGGCAGCGCGCCGGTCCCTATGGTTGCGCAACTGGGCGGCTGACGGTTCTTCCAAGTCCCGCCTCGGTAAACTGCCCTTTAAGGGCAGATTGTTATTTGGGGAGGCTCTCGAGAAACTGGTAAAGGAGCTCGGTGAGTCCAAGGGGGGCCGGCTTCCGGAGGATAGGCCAAGGGCCAACAGGTCCTCCACCTCGGCGCGGGGGTCCTTTCGGGATCAGCGCAGGTTTCGGTCCTCCCGCCTGTGGGCCTCGCAGCGGGGCCGGTTTGGAGCCCGTAATCAGGGATTTCGTGGTTTCAGAGGGGCCGGCAGAGGCTTCTCCGGAGCCGCCTCTCCCTCGGCGTCTTCCTTTGGGCGCAAGCCACAATGACGCGAGGCGGGCTCTGGAGGGAGGCCCGATTATCGGGGGTCGTTTGCACGACTTTCTTCCGTCTTGGGCCCAAATTACGTCAGATCGCTGGGTGCTACAGATTATAGAAGAGGGTTATGCTCTAGAATGCATCCCCGCTTCCGGATGCCTTTGTTCTGTCGCCCAGCAGGGGCGAACAAAAGACGCGGGACATCCGCGTGACCCTGGCTCGGTTGTTAGCACTGGGAGCGGTGGTCCCGGTTCCTCTCTTGGAAAGAGGCGCCGGTCGTTACTCCATCTATTTTGTGGTCCCCAAAAAGGGCGATTCTCTGCGTCCGATCTTGGATCTCAAAGGCGTCAATCGCGCGCTCAGGGTGCCGCACTTCCGTATGGAAACTCTGCGGTCAGTCATTGTAGCAGTACGACAGGGGGAGTTTTTGACGTCCCTCGATCTTACAGAGGCCTATTTGCACATCCCGATACATCCATCTCTTCAGCGGTTTCTCCGCTTTGCGTTTCCGTGGGGCCACTTCCAGTTCCGGGCCATGCCGTTCGGCTTAGCCACGGCTCCGCGCACCTTCACAAAGGTGATGGTGGTCGTTGCGGCGGCCTTGCGCAAGGAGGGCATCTTGGTCCATCCATATCTCGACGACTGGTTGATTCGGGCAAAGTCCAGTCGGGAGTGCTTGCGAGTCACGAGCAGGGTAGTGGCTCTGCTGCGGTCTCTCGGCTGGGTGGTGAACGAACGAAAAAGTTGTCTGCGTCCCACGCAGGACCTCGAGTATCTGGGGGTGCGCTTCGACACCGCCCGGGGGCTGGTGTGCCTCCCCGAGCGCCGCGTCCGGGCGTTGCGGGCTCTTGTCCGACTCTTTCGGGGCATGCCCGCTCCGTCGGCGTGGTGGTACCTGAGGCTTCTCGGAACAATGGCGGCGACCTTGGAGGTGGTACCGTGGGCGCGGTTCCACATGCACCCGCTGCAGAGGGCGCTCCTTCGCCGGTGGTCCAACCAGTGCGACTCCTTGAACAAGAGACTGCCCTGCCTGAAGGCGGTGCGTCTTTCGCTCCGTTGGTGGCTCTCTCCCGAGAATCTGACGCGGGGGGTTCCCTTGGAGCCTCCTCTGTGGGTTCCCCTCACAACGGATGCGAGCTTAGCCGGTTGGGGAGCGCACTGCGAGACCCGCTTCACTCAGGGGGTGTGGTCCTCCCAGGCAGCGTCTTGGTCGATCAACCGTCTCGAGCTTCGGGCGGTGCGGCTAGCACTATTGGCCCTGGAGCCACTGGTCCGGGGTCGACCTGTCCGGGTCTGGTCGGACAATGCGACCACGGTGGCTTACATCAATCGCCAAGGGGGCACAGGGAGTGTGGCCCTGGAATCAGAGGCAACAGCCTTGTTCAGTTGGGTGGAGACTCGTCTGCCGGCAATATCAGCGGCGCACATAGCGGGCGCGGAAAATGTCCAGGCCGACTTTCTCAGCAGAGTGCGAGTGGACCCCGGAGAGTGGGAGTTAAATCCACAGGTGTATGCGCAAATAGTACGGCGGTGGGGTCCGCCCATCATGGATCTCATGGCGACCTTCCAGACGGCCAAGACGAGTCGCTTCTTCAGCAGACGGCGGGAGCGAATGTCCGAAGGGCTCGACGCTCTCATTCAGCCGTGGCCGACGTCCGGGCTTCTGTATGTCTTCCCTCCGTGGGCGCTGATCGGCCGGGTCGTCCAACGCATCGAGTGTCATCAGGGCAGAGTGCTGCTGGTGGCTCCGGATTGGCCCCGGAGGCCCTGGTATGCCGAGCTAGTCAGACTTCGAGACGGCGTGCCTTGGCGCCTGCCCGCGCTGCCGGACCTTCTTCTTCAGGGCCCCCTGCGGATGCCCCAGGTGGCTCGATTCTCGCTTACGGTTTGGCCATTGAGGGGGCTCGGCTGAAAAAGAAGGGTTATTCGCCTGCGGTGATTTCCACCCTACTGCGGGCAAGAAAGTCATCCACTTCTCTTACTTATGTTCGAATCTGGAGGATTTTTGAGGACTGGTGCTCCCGGCGGGGAGTCCGGGCGGCGACGGTCTCTGTGCCCGTCGTGTTAAGCTTCCTTCAGGATGGGTTCGAGAAAGGCCTCGCGGCCAGTTCCCTGAAGGTTCAGTTGGCAGCGATCTCCTGCTATAGAGGCAAGGTTTTAGGCCGCATTCTCAGCACTCATGCGGATGTGCGGCGTTTCTTGACCGCTGTTTTTCATTTGCGGCCTTCCCGCAGAGCACCGATTCCCCCGTGGGATTTGAATTTAGTCCTGCGGGCTCTGGTGCGGGAACCTTTTGAGCCCTTGCGGAGGGCGTCCCTGAAGGATCTCACTTTGAAGACGGTCTTTCTTGTAGCCATTTGCTCGGCTCGGCGCATTTCGGATCTTCAGGCCTTGTCCTGCCGAGAGCCTTTCTTGTCGTTTTCCGCGGACCGGATTGTGATCCGGCCGGTGCCTTCTTTTCTTCCAAAGGTGGTGTCTCCCTTTCACTTGAATCAGGCAGTGTTTCTGCCGGTCCTTTCGGCGAACTCGGTCGAGTCGGTGGACAAGGGTCTTCACCGGCTCGATGTGGGTCGCACGCTGCGTCGGTATTTGCAGTCTACGGAGTCCTTTCGTAAGACCGATCGGCTTTTTGTGCTCTTTGGGGGCGCAAGAAAAGGGGAGGCGGCGGCTAAGGCCTCCATTGCTAGATGGCTCAAGGAAGTGATCGCGTCTGCGTATCTGTTGCAGCAGCGGCCAGTTCCGGAGGGGCTTCGAGCTCATTCTACTCGAGCTCAGGCGACCTCTTGGGCGGAGCATTGCCTGGTTCCGCCAGCGGATATCTGTAGGGCGGCCACTTGGTCGTCTCTGCACGCTTTCAGCAGGCACTATCGCCTGGATGTATTAGCGGCTCGGGATTCCTGTTTTGGATCGGCGGTTCTGCGCGCCGGCTGGCAAGGTCCCGCCCGGTCTTAACTGCTCTGTTACATCCCGATTGTGGAGGACTAAACTGGATATCCGCACAGGAAATGGAAATTACACTAACCTGGTAATTGTAGTTCCTGTAGGATCCAGTTTAGTCCTCCTTCCCTCCCAACTCTCTGTGTAGTCTTGCGGCGCGCTGTTCCGAGCGGTTGACTGTAGGACGGTTCTTCGTCCCGTTCGGGTTCTGTTGACAGTCGTGCTTATCGCTATGGCTCTTCCCTTTCTTGGAGTTCAGTCAGCTCCCTAGATTTCTGTGGAGGGGAGCTCTGTGTAATTTGGAAGGCGTCGGTTTCGGCGCCAGGCGGTGTTCTGACTTCCTCGTTTGGGGAGGGAGTTGGTTATTACAGGGGGGGAAGAAAAGGGTTTACTGATAATGTAATGATAATTTAATGATTATTTAATGTGTTGCTTCGTTAAGTATGCTTTGTTACTAGTACACTGGGGGGCTTCTGGGAGCTCCTGCTGGATATGTACTACAGAAGATTTGATTGGTCCAGTCTCCAGGCTGCAGTAGAAGGTGCACTACCCGATTGTGGAGGACTAAACTGGATCCTACAGGAACTACAATTACCAGGTTAGTGTAATTTCCATTTTACGCACATGTGCCCATTCTGCTGAACGCGCCTGGGCCAAATCCCGCTCCCCGGAAGACCTCATTCACTTCAAATTCATGCTCAGCTCCTTCCAGTCAGCCATATCACTTGCCAAACAAGAATACTACATCCATCTGACTAACTCCCTCGCCTCTGATCCTCGCCACCTCTTTAAAACCCTCAATTCTCTCCTCATGGTGCCCTCACCCCCAGTCCCCCCCTTCCCTCTCTGTCCAAACCCTAGCCGACTACTTCCACAACAAAATCCACAAGATCACCCTCCAACTCCCCACTCCCTCATCTACCTCCCCCTCCCCAATTCTCCTCCCCCATCCATACTTCCTCTGCTACCCTCTCCTCCTTCCCTACGATCTCCGAAGAGGAACCCACACTCCTCTCCTCCTCCAAACCCACCACCTGTTCCTCTGACCCTATCCCCACCCATCTCCTACATCCCATCTCCCCCACCATTTTTCCATCCATCTCTCATATTCTCAACCTTTCACTCTCCACTGCAACTGTCCCAGTCAACTTCAAACATGCTATTGTCACCCCTCTCCTCAAGAAACCCTCACTCGATCCCTTCTGCCCTTCTAACTATCGACCCATCTCCCTCCTTCCCTTCACTTCTAAACTGCTAGAATGAGCAGTCCACCGCCGCTGCCTCGACTGCCTCACCTCCCATGACCTCTTGGACCCACTACAATCAGGCTTCCGGCCCCTACACTCCACTGAAATGGCCCTTACAAAAGTCTCCAACGACTTGCTCCTGGCTAAATCTAAGGGACTCTACTCTGTCCTCATCCTTCTCGACCTCTCTGCGGCCTTTGACACAGTTGACCACAATCTTCTCCTTAACACCCTCTCCTTGCTTGGCTTCAAGGACTTTGTGCTATCCTGGTTCTCCTCCTACCTCTCCCATCGCTCCTTTAGTGTATGCTCTGGGGGCTCCTCCTCCTCCCCTACCCCTCTCCATGTTGGTGTTCCACAGGGATCCGTCTTGGGCCCCCTCCTTTTCTCCTTTTCTCCCTTTATACCCAATCCCTTGGCGCACTTATCTTCTCCCATGGCTTTCAGTATCATCTCAACGCCGACGACTCCCAAATCTACCTCTCTACACCTAATATCTCTCCAGCAATCCAGACCAAGATCTCTGCCTGCCTTTCCGATATCACTGCCTTGATGTCCCATCGCCGCTTGAAACTGAATATGGCCAAGACTGAACTCCTCGTCTTTCCCCCCAACTCTGCCCCTCCTCTTTCCCCTTTCTCAGTCTCAGTGGATGGATCTACGATCCTTCCTCTTCCCTCAGCGCGTAATTTGGGGGTTATCTTTGACACCTCTCTCTCCTCCACACACATCCAGCTCGTAGCTATGACCTGCCGCTTCTTCCTCTTCAACATTAGCAAAATCCACCTCTTCCTTTCTGAACACACTACCAAAACGCTTATCCACTCCTTAATTTCCTCTCGCCTAGATTACTGCAACCTGCTCCTTGCCGGTCTCCCCGCAAATCATCTCTTTCCCCTTCAATCTATACAAAATCATGCTGCTCAACTAATATTCCGCCAGTCTCGCCATGCCCACATTACTCCTCAAGTCACTTCATTGGCTCCCCGTCCAGTTCCGCATACAGTTCAAACTTCTCATACTGACCTATAAATGCATCCACTCTGTGGCCCCTCAATACCTCTCATCCCTTATCTCTCCCTACATCCCCTATCGGGAACTTCGCTCCGCTAACAAACTACTTCTATTTAGGCCTTTCACTCGCACAGCTAAGTCACGCTTTCGCCCCTTTCACCTCGCTGCACCCTACTTCTGGAACAACCTACCTATGTCTATACGCCAAGCACCCTCACTGGCCCTCTTCAAATCCAAGTTGAAAACCCACCTCTTCACTGTTGCCTTCAGATCCTGACTTCCACCCTTTCCTAACCCGATTCCCATCAATCTCCCATGACCGAAATACACAGAACATATTATGCTTTGCACCGAACTGACTATCACTTTGTATTGTTGTATTAGATTGTAAACTTAAGATCATAAGAACATAAGATATGCCATACTGAGTCAGACCAAGGTCCATCAAGCCCAGTATCCTGTTTCCAACAGTGGCCAATCTAGGTCATACGTACTTGTTGTATTAGATTGTAAGCTCGGATGAGCATGACTCTGATGATTAGGGACTGTTTATTATATGTATATCTTTTATATGCATAAACAGTCCAAAAACGTGGACAGCAAAGGAAGAATATCTTTTATTGAACAATTTAAGCCACTGGCCCAACACAGGCCATGTTTCATTTTGCCTTCATCAGGGGCTGGCTTAACTAAAACATATAAAACATAAACAATTATAAAAATGATGATAACATAAATATAAATTAAGAAATTAAGAGATTAAAATTAACCAAATATATAAATATCTAAGAGGCCTTAAAATGAACTATCATTGTCAATATTGATGTGAACTTTGGTACATATATTTTATTTATTTATTTATTATTTATTTATTTATTACAATTTCTTATATACCGCACTATTGTCAGCGCGGTTTACATACAACAAAATGACCATAACAAACTGTTTGGCTTCACATAGAACAGGAGTAACAACTTGGATAACATGTTTTGCTTTACAGAGAACAGGAGTAACAACTTGGATAACGCGGGGGATGCAAACTGAACTACTTACATATGTACAATGAGATTGATTGCTGAGAATTTAGGGTGTTACATGTGTACAGTGGGGTTGGGATGTTATCTTGAGGAGGTAAGAGGAGAGGCAATTAGGTAGGGGTTAGGTTAATCTGGTAGTACTGTGTAAATAAATGGAATTTGAGAGCCTTTCTGAATTGTGTTAGGTCAGTAATTGCACGGATGCCTGGTGGTAATGCGTTCCAACATTTTGGGGCATAGATACTGAATGCCCTGTTAGATGTTGCGGTTGTGTACTTTGTTGAAGCCTTTGGGATTAGTAGTGCATTTGTAGATAGGGATCTCCTTGTTCTGTTGGGAGGAATGGGTTGGATGATATCGGTTAATGAAGGGGAGGTGATGCCATGGATGGATTTGAAAGTGAGTAACAAAGATTTGAATATAAGCCTTCCTTGAATGGGGAGCCAATGCAGCTGTATTAGGATAGGCGTTATATGGTTGCATCTTGCTGTATTAAATTTAAAACCGCACAGACATGCATTGTAAGTCGGAATGAACAAAAAAGTGAATGAACATGTATAAATCATATAACACAAGTGAAAGACTTTTCATGAATTAAAAACTTAAACAACCTTAATGTATAACAAATAACATACCTCTGTATATACTTGTATATACTTGTATGTTCAATACATCCTATATCACTTGAGAAAAAGGAAAACAACCATATGTATGAATAGTATATATATCTCAATTAATAACTCGTTCAAAAAAAACTCCATAGTAATCTCTCGAACAAGGGTTTTAATTATTATGATACATTATTACAAAGGGAAGTTATTGCACAAAAGCAAGGAGTCAGTAGAATCGCTATACCAGCATGCGATTTTAATATCATAGGGCGGCTAAATAGCCCTTCCATAAATATCGCAGGGTTGTTATGAATATCACCTTTAAACCATTTAAAAATTACCTGTATGGTTAGAAAATCAGTCTAATGTATATGACATATGTTATTTCTTGATGTTCTTCCAAGGTAAAATTGTATTCACCAAAATCGCCGACGTTATTGCACTACAAAAGAAAAGTGTCTAAATTTTATCACAAAAGGTAAAAACGCATCCACCATGGGAACTCATATATAGCTCAATTCCAACCTTTTTATACACCTCCTATTATACAAATAAATAAATTGAAAAAGGGGAGGAAGAGAGAACCTGCCGCCATTGTCCAAAAACACCAGGCAATAAAAATAGAACTCCAAACTTGTATGCCTATCACTGCCACAGATCGACATTACTAGGACTTATACTATTCTCTATCGTTTTTTTTAAATAAAACCCAAATCTTTTATATGCTGTTAAACCATATGTGCTCGATGTGCAGACTGCTGGAGTATTAAGCAAGGGACTTTTCATCTTCTGTACCCCATTTTCAAACTATATGCCTTTAGATATAACTTGCTTGGTGAATTTAAATTTTAGGGCCGGGTGAAGCCCGTCACACTAAGTTAAAATCAAAATCTAACTTACATTTGACAAGATCACTAATAAAAATTGACGTGCCTCACTTATTCAGACGGCTGCTCTAACCAGACACGCCGGCGTCTGCGCTCTAGAGAGGCAATTGTACCGTATAAAATAAATGAGATGACTTGTAAGAACAAAGGATACCTTATTCATGCCACTCTTATTGTCATTTTGCAAACTCCAATATAAAATATAGGACATAAACTATCCAACACTAAGAGGAACTAAAATCTAACTTACATTTAGAAGAACATTTAGAAGAATGATATATTTTCACCTTAAATAGTCTACATTCCAATGGATTGAATATGGATAGGGATCTGTCTGTTTTCCTGTAGTCTTATGATTTTAAATAATAAGGAGAACAGAGGTATTTTTCAGCTTTTTAGTGTATGGCCTAAAATTTTTTTCATAATCCTGTGGCATGCTTTATCTGGGATACTCTTTACCATTGAGATCCTGATATAAATTCCCCACTCAATTCTTCCTTTTTTTGTCGGAGCTGGTCAGCCAAGCAGACAGAAGCAATCTATGTGCCACTGTGACCTCTCCTTTTTATTTTATATATCTAAAATGAAAACTTCACTTAGCTTTTTTGTGGTTTTGAAAAACAAGCCATACTGCTAGCTTGAAGCAACTCATCCAGAATTCAGATCTTGGCGACGACGTGTCACGTTTCGGGTTACAGTAACAATTTTTCAACCCTGCTTCAGGTCCAATCCGGTTCTGGCGATACCAAAGCTTTAAAATGAAATGGAGGAAACCACAAATTTACCGGCTTCGGCATCTGACGTCATGCATAACCGAAGACAGCTATCTACCAATCAGATACAGGATCATTGTGCCCAATGGGGAAAGTCCACGTACAAGGGAAACCCTCAATGGGAAGGAAAACAATGATCCTGGCCAAAGCCACCAGTTATATGATAGTATACCAATCTACTTGTGCATTTAAATCCCCGGGGGTAACAGTATTCAAACGATATATCCATCTCTGTTCTAATAATTGTAAACGTTGTTCCTGGTCTCCTCCCCTTGGGTCTGCCGGTATATAGTCCAAGACACGCCAGCGAAGGGACTCAAAACAATGATCAGACTGAATACAGTGCTCAACCATGCTGATGGGGGGAGCAAGATGGCTGTAACATGGGAGAGTTGAATTGGGCTCTGTCCTGACTTCAATTTTTCCTACCTTTCAAGATTTCCTAGATGGCCAAATGCCCCTGTAAGAGGAAGGATTCTGTTTGGGATGACCCCGCAGCATGAGATGCCCCTCCCCTCGGTCTGGTCCTATGGACAGGTTCGTCCAACGTAACAGGCATACACCAGATATGGGGGACCATGGCCATTCAACTAGGTCCACCATAGCATGTGATGTACATGTGCCTGTCTCATGGGCTGTCTCTCTGAGTGGACATATCCATGTGTGAGACAGGAATGTCAGTTGCTCCAGCAGCACAGAAAGCCATCACACCATAAAGACCGGACAACATGTCCCCTTCTCACACCCGCCAAACACACCTTGTCAAACAGATATGGCACAGGGCCTGCAGAGATCCCAGCAGACATAGGCAGACCCCTACTTATGCCTGCATTCACCCTGACAATGACCACATCTACACCCATGGATTTCTGAATCCATAAGGCAGCTCTATGGCTCAACATACATGGCCAGTGTGTCTATGAGAGAAGAGTCACAGGTGCAAAACATGATCCACCATGTATAGCATGTCCCTGTGAGTAAACGTTATCCTACATTGCAGGTACAGCACCAGCATGTGCAACGCCCAACAGATCACCCAGCAAGGGACAGCACACCCATCAGCCGCACAGACAGGCTCCACTACCCATGCCTGGATGGAGGGGCAGGCTGATAGCACCGCCACACTGAGTGGGCATTAACAATGGGCGAGCATTTCAGAGCGCGTTAATAGCACCTGCTCAATGAACACATGTTAACACTGCTTGAGCAGATAACACATAGTAACATGGTATATGATGGCAGATAAAGACCATCATGGTCTATCTAGTCTGCCCAGCAAGGTGGCAAGAGGAGGTGCACCTGCTGCTCTATGCAGGTCACCCCTCCCCATGCCTTTGTTTAGGGGTGTACCTACCGCTCTGTGCAGGTTACCCCTATTTGTTCAGATATAAGAGATAGCTATGCTTCTTTTGATTTTATCCTGTTGCTATAAAGGGATCCACTATGTCTGTCCCATGCCATTTTGAATTCCGTCATTGTATATGCCCCACCACTTCCATCGGGAGGGGATTCCAAGCATCTACCACTCTTTCAGTGAAAAAGTATTTCCTGACATTGCCTTTCAGTTTACCCCTTGAAGCTTCATGTTATGTCCTCTAGTTCTGCAGCTTCCCCGTCTTTGAAAAGGGTTTGTTTTTCATTAATACTCTTTATATATTTAAAGGTCTGTATAATATCTTCCCTGTCCCTCCTCTTCTCTAGAGTATACATATTTAGCTTCTCATATGTCTCCTGGCGCAGGCACCAAATCATTTTGATCACCTTCCTCTGAACTGTTTCCAGTCTTTTTATATCCTTTGCGAGATATGATCTCCAAAACTGAACACAATGGGGTATGTTTACTAAACAGCGGTAAAGGAGCAAGTGTGCCATTAGCGTGTGCTAACTGTGCATGTGCACACTTAGCATGTGCAAAAAGGCACTTTAGCAGGCGCTAATGGCACCAGCAGCGTAAAGAACCCTGTGAGTGGAGAGAAGGCGTACACAGGGAGGGGAAAGGGAGTCAGTGGGAGGGGAGTGGGTGGGAACAACGCTTGCTCCCTTAACGCAGGCACCTTTACGGCAGGAACCCTAATGCAATTCAAAACCAGGTGGAAAGGGTGTTTTTGAGGAGAGAGAGCCTATTTTAAATCTGCAATGTGATGCACAGAGAGGGGAGCCCAAGAAAGTGATAGTATTGCTCCATTCGCAGCAACAGCATAGTGCCCAAGTATGAAAGGGCACTATGTTGATGGTGCAAATGTGGGGGCAAAGGAGGTGGCACATGGGTCATGCAATGGGAGATGCTGGTGCACAGGGGGGACCAGGCAGCTGCCTAGATGGCATATAGGAACATAAGACTAGAAAATATGCCAAACTGTGTCAGATCAAGGTCCAACATGCACATGTATCCTGTGTCCAACAGTGCACAATCTAAGTCACAAGTACCTAGCAGTTTCCTCAAAAAACACACAGGATCCCCAATATTTGTAATGGGGCAAGCAGTGCATAGCTCGCATCCTGTTTAGCAATGGTTTATGGACCGTTACCCAGGAACCCATCCAAACCTATTTAAACCCAGCTACACTGGCAGCTTTAACCACATCCTCCGGTAATGGATTGCAGGGTTTGATTATGCGTTGAGTGAAAAAATATTTTCACCTAGAAGACCCAAATGGGTTACATTGTAGCCTGTCGTGAGGGCTACCCTGGTGGCTAGTAGAGGTCAGGGTAGGTCAGATACAAAAATTATAAAGTTGAGATTGGCAAGTATTCCAAAGGCCCAATTGACTTTTGGTCCTAGTAGTTTCCTTGATACCAATCTTCAATGAATACAACTGCTCAGAGTGGTGGGAAAAATAAAGGCTTTTTATTTCCCTTCTTTGCAATGGTTCAAATGATTGGAATACAACTATAAAGCAAAATGTCCTTACTTCAGGTGAGGAAAAGAAAAACTCAGGTTTAAAGCAAAACCTGTTACTTTCACAGGACTGGTGCTATTTACACAAAACAAGAATGTTCAATTCAGCAAGTCACACAGCTCACAAGCCTGACAAGGATTCTAGGCTTCCTGTAACACAGTATGTACAATCCATTTCTGGATCTGAAATATCCCCTGCTAGTTCCACTTGCATTGGCTCCTCTTCTGAAGCCTCTGAATCTGTGTCCCTAGTTTCAGGTAAAATATATTCAGGCTTTTTATACAGCTCCTGTATCACTTCCCAGTGTTCTGGGCCAAGCCTAGGGCGTCGGCTATGTGCTGTTTTATACTGAAAAGATTCCTCTTTATTCAGAGGTTTTATAGCAGCTCTATACAAACATTTTTCATTCAGAACTTTCTTCTTAGGTAAACGTTTTCCATACCTTGTATCGTAGGAACCTTCAGACAAACGGTTTTCTTCTACTGCCTGTCTTTCCCATACAGCAGCTTTCTGAAATCTTTTTCCAGGAAACTATGGTTTACCTTGTGAGGTTGGAGTCCCTTCTCCAAGTGAAGGTCTGGGCCTGTACCGGCTTAGCTTCTGGCTTGCCTGTGCAGCACGGCTTAGGTTCTCCAGCTGTCTCTCATTTGAGTTTAGACTACAGTTGCAGCAATGCTTTCGCCTCTCTGGACAAACAGCTCTCACTCTTGTTTGAGCTAAGACCTTCCCAGGTCCTTCATTAGCTCCAGGGAAATCACCTTCCACTCGGGGTGGTTTGCTAGCGGTAGAGTAATCAGGTTTCCATTCTAACCTCTTTCTCTCTGCACTGCAAGTGATCCTTCCCTTGCTTCTGCTGGACTTGCCTCCTTAGCCTGCTTCTCTTTCTCCACTGCTGCTCTTCTCTCTCTCCTTCCTGCCGACCTCCTTACCGACTTGTCTCCTGCCGAACTGTCTCCAGTCTTCCACACTCTCCTTAAGAAGCCCTCCTGCCTTCCAGGATTGGAAGCTGGCTGGCATTACCTTGTGACTAGCGGGGCGGGGCTCCTCAGTGTCTCTGAAGTCGCTCTGGCTCCCTCTAGCTGGTTCCTCCTGTGCACGTCTTTTTCTCCGTTTAAAACATTTTCTTTTCTTTCAAGAGGGTCTGCTGCATGACAAGCCGCATTGCAGGTCCCCTATCTGTCCATAGTCTGATGGCATAAAAAAGCGATCTACATTTACCTGTTCCACTCCGGTCAATAATCTATAGACCTCTATCATATCTCTCCCCTCAGCTGTCTCTTCCCCAGGTTGATGAGCCCCAACCTTTTTAGCCTCTCCGCAAAGGGAAATTCTGCCATCTGCAGAACCATCTGTGATGTTCGTCACGATCCCATAGTGACATTGTCAGCACACAGTCCTGCTACTGCTGCGAAAAGGCCACATTGGGTGGTCCAAGGGTCCTGGCACCCCAGGCAGAGATCCAGACTGCTTCTCCCCTCCTGCTGCCGTAGATCCCAGCTGTGGGGGAAGAGGCTGATAGTGGCAGAAGCTGTAGCCCTCCAGGTAGCTGAAAAATGCAGATGCCCGGGGAAATACTACAACAGTGACTGCCATCCTCACCCCGAGATGTATTGGTGGCAGGCGGTGATGGGGCCCCTGCATCGGCAGTTGGTGAGGGGGTGGCCATCCATGTGTGCCCCTGCCCCCCCCATCCAGACTTTATGCCAAAGGCTCCTGCCAAACCCACATGGTTAACATGCTGGGATTGCAGCCACCACCACTGACAGTGCATGGGCATGTCTGCATGGCGGGGTGTTGGTGGTGGCATGAGAAGTGGCACCAGCCTGCAGCAGACAAAAGCTTTGTTCTGGTTGTGTGCACCATGTGCACTGCAGCATGTGCCAAAGGTCAGCTGAAGGGAAGCATGTCAGCAACAGGAGCTGTTATTGTCATAAGGCAGCACTATGGTGCAACACACACAGTTGGTGTGTATATGTGCGAAGGTTCCGGTCCTTGCTGGGTTTCTGTATTGCATATTTCTGTGGACAAGGTTTAGCTGACAGTGTAAGTACAGCTTCACCACGTGAAAACCCCAAGGAGATGGCCAACAAGGATGGAAACACCCACCAGCAGCACTGACAGGCTCCACTATCCACCACTGGTTGGAGGCTAATAGCACACATTATCAATCTGTGGTGAGGGCAAGGCATGGTAATATAGCACATGCAAACAGAGCACATGTTATCAATCCTTGAGCTGACATTGAGACAGAAGTGTCAAGCAGGAATGCCAACCATCTCCACTTTTGCTCAATGCGCCAATGAGAGTGTATGCACGCACGCATGTTTGTGTGTGTGTGTATGTATGGCTCCCCTTTGTCCTGTGGCTTTCTGCATTGCACTTTGGCTCACTTTGTCCAAGTTTTTCCCACTGGGCTGTGTCAGCCAAGCACAAACCAACTACAGTAGGGCTGCTAGTCAGCATGCACGGCATGTGCATAGTGTGACCACAAGCACCCAGCTATTTACTCAATGATTAGCATCATGAGACAGAAAATGCATCCACATTACTGGAACCAGACATTATAATAGCTCTATGTGGATACATAGCTGTGCCATGGTCACTTTGGTCACAGTGAGAGTGCCACCTCAGTATGACATACAGTGGACACCCAGGCAATGCACATGGCAGATGGACACAATGGCGTCTCAGCCAGTGACCCTATCATTGTGGCAGACACATCCAGGTGAATTTGCACTGTTTCAGGTGATACCCACAATCCTCTGCCTCACCTTTTATTTTTTTCCAAACAGGCTGGGAAAAACTCGGACAATGTGAGCCAAAGTGCACTGCAGAAAGCCACAGGCAAAGGGGAGCCATACACACATGCACGCATAAACCCTCATTGGTGCACTGTGCAAAAGTAGGGATGGTTGACATCCTGCTCACCACTCCTGTCTCAATGTCAGCTCAAGGATTGATAACATGTGCTCTGTGTGCAGGCACTACTAGCACGCCGTGGTTTCACCACATGTTGTTACCGCCTGGTCAGTGTGTTATTAGCCACAAACCAGCTGTGGATAGTGGAATCTGTTAGTGCTGCTGGTGTATGTTTCCATCCTTGGTGGTCACCTCCTTGCGGGTTGCACAGGAAGATGCAATACAGAAACCCCCAGCAGGGACCTGAACCTGTGACCCTCCACACATGTACACACCAATCATGTGTGTTGTACCACAGTGCTGCCATATGGGGATAACAGCTCCTGTTGCTGACATGCTTCTCTTCGACTGGCCTTTTGCACATGCTGCAATGCACATGGCACACACGACCAGGACAAGGCTTCTGTCTGCTGAAGACTAGTGCCACTTCCCACGCCACCACCACCTCACCACCATGCAGACATGACCACACACTGTCAGTGGTGTGGTGCACAGTCCCATCATGTTAAACATGCAGTTTCGGTGGGCGCCTTGGGCACAAGGCCAGATAGAGGGGCAGAGGCACACATGGACAGCCACACAGCCCCCCCCCCCACAAGCTGCCTATGCAGGGGCCCCATCACCGTCTGCCACTGATACATCTCAGGGGGAGGATGGCAGCCTCTGCTGTGGTATTTCCCCGGGCACCTGCATTTTCCAGCTACTTGGAGGGCTACAGCTGCAGGCACTATCGGCCTCTTCCTCTACAGCTGGATTCAGTGGCACTGGGGAGGGCCTGCAGGCATCTCTGCCAAGGGTGCCATGTTCCTTGGACTGCACCATGTGGCACATCACTGTTCCACACCAGCAGTATGTCTGTGTTCCACCACTGTCACTCTGGGATCGTGACGGACATCACAGATGGTGCTGCAGATGCAAGGATTCCCCTATGTGAGGAGGTGACAAAGGTTAGGCCTCCTCAACCTGTTGGTGAAATGGCTGGGGGGAGATATGATAGGGGTCCATACAGTAATGAATGGCATGGAACAGTTAATGGTTATTAACGCCATCACAATATGGGGAGACTAGGGGACAGGCACTGCTGCTATAGTGTGATGCATTTCAGACACATTGGGGCATATAGTTTGTCATTCATTGGCACACATGGCAGTGTATGTCGTGACAGCTCCTCGTATAGCTGGGCTTCAGGAAGGTTTGGTCACGGTCCTGGAGGAAAAGTCATTATATGTTTATTTGGAGGACACTGAGGATCAGCTGCTTATCCAAATACAGGCCTCTTTGACCATGTGTGTCCTTTTGTGACCCGCCTGGGTACCTGTGCCCCTGATTGGTCACTATTGGACAGCGGATAGTGGGCTTGAAGGACCTTGGACTGACACAGTATGGCATATATTCTGAACTTATGTTCTTATGCCCCTCTTTGCCACCGGGCAGCTGCCTAGTCTGCCATATCCACTAGCAACCCCCACTGCATGACCACTGTGCCACCCCCTGTGCCCCATTTGCACCATCAAAAAATTATTGTCACTTGTCAGAGCTTCTTAAACTTCACAGTTAGAACATTAAAACAGCTCCATATCTCACCTTAGAAATTAGAACTTTCACATCAGACTCCTGTCCCTATTAACTGGCTTTTTAATAGCAACCGAGTCTCAGACTTAGAACCAGGCTTTTTACTGAGCCACCTTAACAATGTGGATTCAGTGCCATACCGTACATCAACGACCCATAGTGTTGCTATTTTCAATCATAAGCCAGTAATTGGGTTTAAAAATTAGAACGTATCCCAGTCAGCTTCACCTATGCTGAACTTAAGAAACAATATTTCTTTATAAACGTGGAAAAAATTGAATTGAAAGGTAATGCTTATTTCGAAAAGGACTGAAGGGAGAAGTTTCAATCCTTTTCGAGATAAGCATTACCTTTCAATTAAATTTTTTCCATGTTTATAAAGAAATATTGTATGAGGGCAGGAGGGGGTGGGCTGAGGGAGGAGCGAGGGCTGGCCGGAGGCATGACCCCCCAATGGGGACATACAGGGCCTATTCCGGCGATGGCCCTGTACTTCTGGGCATGGCCAGCTCGAAGGTGGAATAAGTTTCCCCCTGATGTTGGAGGCCGGCCAGCCCAGGACCCCAGACAGCGGTGAGATGGGCAAGGGGTTCCCTGCATCCTGGCCTCGGCAGGCCTGATCGGGGGTCAAGCGGTGGGAAAAAGGGCACTTTGGTGTTGTGCGGGTGATCAGAGCTCCTGCATGGAGCCACAGTGCCATAGCGACGGGACACCACTGCACTGCAGCTCCATGCAGGAGCCCAGGCTGAGCTAGCCGAGGAATCTGTGAGGCGTATAGCAGGATGGAATCGGGGCACATCCAGGACGTCCAGGCCGTGTGCCCCGATTCTGCTCCCATGGGGCCATTTAGCTCCCATGGGAGCAGAACTGGGTGCATATCTGGACCGTCCAGATTTTGGATGTCTGGACGTCCTGGACGTGTCCCGAATGGAATTGGCTTCTTTATGTTTACTCCAATCAGTTCTTTGCTTTGTAGAGCTACCTGAAATAGGAGAGCCAGAAAGGAGAATGAATACTTACAAAAATAAACCTGACTAGATATACTACACTCTTAAAGAGAATATAGCCGCTGGGGCAACTCACGCTGAAATATTCTTGCTGCTGCGAACACAGAAAAGTGTCAAGTTCACTACAGCAACTACACTTTTATATAGCACCTCATCTGACAAAGGGCAAAACCTGCAGAAGTTATAATAGGTTTTGTTTATATATTGGTATACTTCCGATCCAGACCTATTGCATTGCTTTCAAACCTGTTTTCCGTCTGAGATTTACAATCCACACCCAGACTGAAACAGGACGGGGACCTGAGCCTGTGAGCTCTAGAACACTCATTTTCAGACAGCACTTCAGGGTCTCAATGCTTCTCTATCCTCTCGCCCTCCAGGAGTTGAGAAAAGTGCAAGTTTCACTTGCTGGAAGAATCAGTGCAGGTATATTTTACTTGTTTAGAATATCAACATGCTTATTCCTCCCTTTCTTCGTCTTATTACCAAATTCTGACAGTTGTTTTTGCCCTCTTTAAGGCTTGTGCGGCCAGGGGTTCTTGTCCATGGCTTGCATACGAAAACTGGGGTTATGTGCCCCTCACTGTTCCAGATATAGTGCAGGATGAGGTCATGAGGAACCTCTGGATATTTCTCTGTCTCCACCTCTTTTAGTAGGGGAACACAACCCCACTTGTCTGGACTGGCCTAGCAGAATGATATGGAATTATGTGTTAAAACCTAAAATCAGAGGCCCTACTTATATTAATCTCCTATTGATTCTAGATTGTGACAAGCAGTATGGGAAAGTCAGTAGCATTCTGTACATAAGCAGAGATATTATCTATTAGGAAGAGTGAAATAATGTTATCTCTGTACAAAATAGCAGAGGGGGGAAAAAAACAAATGTATAAATCCAAAAAAGGCAAAAAAGCAAAGCAAAGTGTTTCAAAAGAAAACTTAAGATTTACAAAGCACACCAATAAAAACTTGATAAAGACAACAAATAAATAATTTAGTTATGATAAATAATTAATAAATAAAAATGTATTACAGAAATATCAACAAAAGCAATATTAACGACAAAGCTAACATTTTAAATCCAACATGGCCTTATTGCAGCAAATGTCTGCATCAGAAGTAATGTAATGAAAATCAAAAAGACAAAAACAATAGAAAAATTGATTAATGAATTATTATATAGCACAATTTTAAAAAGCACAGGATATTGCACTAATATACATACTCAATTTCTAGAGAATCCTATGTTGCATATAGTCATGCTAGTATGGATATCGTTTTAGCTCTAAATCAAATAATTTTTATTAGAATTCATATGTGTCTAAACTAAACATTTGTAATTTAACTATTTAGGGCCCAATTTTGAATTGGGCAGGGCTAAGCGCCATAGCTGCGCAGCCGTGCCTGCCGACCCCTTAACCCTGGATATTCACTTCCGTGGTGACAGAAATGAATATCTGGGGTTCGCTGCACAACCAGGAAGCCACTAAGCCTAACCGGGCAGCAGGGATTTTCCATGCTGCCCGGTTAGCGCTCTGAGCCGTAAAGATAGGTGAGAGTTTTCCTCGACTATCTTTTCGGCACAGAACACTAAGCAGGCAGCATAGAAAATCACTGCTGCCCAATTAGTGCTTGCATCTGCCCCTACTCTGCTCCAGAACACCCCCAACACGCCCCGATTCTGACCAGATAGCACGGGGCTCGTAGGGGACTTTGGGGAGGAATTTTTGATGCCACTAACTAGGTAAGTGCCTTTGAAAATCCCTGTTTACGGCATTTACATTGTTTACTGGGCTGTAAACTGTGTAAAGGCCTTTCGAAAATGCTGCCCTTAATTTACACCTATTAGCCTATCCGTCCAATGAATTGCACTCAGAACGATAAAATTATGCCTCTGGTAAATTCCAATAAAGACCAGTCTAAAACAAAAATAAATAAAAGAAGATATAAATAAAAAAGTGATGCTATTAGCCATCAAAACTAGTAAACCTTTTTAAGAATAAGGTTTCTCAAACAAGATGAATCAAAATCTGCATTCCATAAGATGGAGACAGGACTGCACATTGAAGCTGCCCAATCCCATGGGATTGTAATGCAGATTCTGGGACATACATTTCAAAAGGTACATCTATCCCTAAACAGAGAATCTCAAAAATTAATATCAAAAGCCTAAACAAAACCTGAAAGTGTCGTTATGCTCATGTCACCCCCCCCCCCTTCTCAAATCACTTCATTGGCTCCCTATCCCATTTCCTCATCCCGTTCAAACTTCTGCTACTGACCTATAAGTGCCTTCATTCTGCTGCTCCTCACTATCTTTCCTCTCTTCCTGCACCTCTCCTCGGGAACCCCACTCTTCTGGCAGATTCCTTCTCTCTGTGCCCTTCTCGTCCACTGCCAATTCCAGACTTTGATCTTTCTAATTTGCTGCTCCTTTTGCCTGGAACAAACTATTCGAGTCAGTACGTCAGGTTCCATCTCTGGCCCTGCTCAAATCCAAGCTAAAAACTCACTTCTTTGAGATTGTTTTTGGATCCTGATCCACTCAGCCTCATGTTCGCCTCTTGTGTGTTTCCTTACTATTCCCCTAGATATATCCTAGTCCTCAATAGTTGTGTTTGTCTGTCTTGACTGGACTCTAAGCTCTGACGAGCAGGGACTGTCCCTAAAACGTGTCTGTACAGCACTATGTACGCCATTCCAATCAATCAATCAATGTGTGCCTTCAAGTCAATGCTGACTCCTGTCGACCCAGCAACTCCTGGGGTTTCTTAGCAGTGCGACCAGAAGTAGATTACAGACCTTTCTTTTGAGGCAATTGAGAGTTAAGTGACTTGCCCAAGGCCGTACGCCATGTAGAGCTACACAAATGATTTGGAAGGTGACATTTTACTTACCAGATAAATGTCCTTCCATGATTAGAAATAGTATATAATGCAGATTCACTTATAACACAGTCATATATCTTGTACCCCAATGCCCACGTTATATTGGTTCTATAGTATCTGGGATCTTCAGCACTCTCACAGGATTTAACACAAGGAAAGGAGAATACTAACCAAGTCCAAGGACTGAGAATTACAGTTGCCCTTTGCACTCATAGGACTTTACTATTCAGACTGTTTAGTTACCTCTTTATTGTTTTCTATCCATTTTCTGTACTATTTTTGTGGAGATTATCTTTATTACATTACTTTTGTTATGTTACCTTACTGAGTTACTATAAGGCACTTACAAGACACTATAACAAGAGACACAAGTACCCGGCCTAGAAGGAATAACAAAAATAATATGATTACCACACCCCTTGGATACCAAAAGACCTTGCAAAACGCATCTGAAAGAGCACTATCACTCTATGCTCCATCACTTTGGAACTCTCTCCCGGACGACTTGCGAACAACATCAGACATCAAAGACTTTCGAAAAAAACTAAAAACTCACCTCTTCTCAACTTCCTACGGAGTTATAACCTAACAACATAAACAACTACATGATCCAAGTCACTGACTGTTTACCCAAAGCAATGGACTAATAAACATAAAATATGATGCTTAAAATTGTAAATAGTTGTCATATCCTCATGAATATATACATAGTTCTCAGACTACCTTGCCCCTAGATAAGATCCAATTCTTCCTTGTTCTTTGTAGACTATAATATAATACTATTTACTGTTCAACTGTTCTTTGTAGATTGTAATAATACTGGTTACTGTTCAACTGTTCTATGTAAAATGTTTGTTACAATGTAAAATGCTCTGATTGAAGGACAAAGCGGTATAGAAAAATGTTTAAATAAATAAATAAGGGTAATTTTAGAAGCCCTGTTCAAGCTTTCCATGTCTGAAAATGCCCATTCAGGCGTGGAAATCGCATGGATGCCCCCAGTGCCAATTTAGAAAGCCCCAAATCTACACATATCTGGTGTAAGCACATCCAGGTTGCATGGGAGCATGCTGGGGGCATGTCTGAGGCGGGCCGAAAAAGATACACATGTATGTTTGATTTTAGACCAGTGCTACACGTCTCAAGTTGAAGTCTGAGACATCCATGGTGGTAGCTGCTCCAGGGCACAAATAGGACTCAGAAAAGTGCTTGTTTCGGCAATTCAGTAACAGTAAGAAGAGGGGAATGCCCCCTCACTCTCCTAGTATTTTTCACTCCTTCAAAAAATCGTGGCAGTAAGTCCAAATGTATTTGTCCTAGTTCTAGGTCCACTGCACGTCCGTGTTTTCAAGATAGTAGGCCAGGACTTGCACGTGGTGAGGGATACACAGACAGGTCCTGAAATAGTGCTGCAGACACGTTTATGCTCCTGGAATAGCAGACATCCATATCTGACATGCATAGGTTTCAAAAATTGAACAAAAATGTGCCTGACCCATCACTCTGCATGTTCCCAATTTCCTTTTTATCTCGCGGACACGTATATCATTCAGGATGGGTGATGGTCGATTTTACAAGGCACTTACATATGCCCACCTTCTCTGCTGCCCTTCCCATCTTTTTTCAGACGTTTTGCCTTGGACATCCTAGAATTCACTTTCATGGCTTTTTTAAAAGGGACCTTTATGCTATTAAAGGTAGTTTTATAAAGTGCCTTGGGAATCCTTGTGTTTTTCACAAACTGATCATAGTTGTACCAGGGTAGGGCTTGACAGCAATTTTCCCCAATCCACCCGGACCCTTTAATGAAGATCTTTGAGCTGTGAGTGAGTGTTTTGCAGGAATTTTCTCCAAGGAGCCATAGACAACCAGACTATAAGGGGGTTAGTTACTGAGGTGCACTAATCTTAATTCACTTTATTAGTAACATCTCATTGAATAACATGGGGCCTGCGCTAAAAACAAAATCATGCATTAACGGTGAATTAATGTGCATTAATGCACTTTACTAATTAGCCCCCCCCAAAGCTCTTTTGTAGCACCCACGAGGCAAGCCTTACACCAACCAACGAAAGGCTGACACTGGTAAAAGTAGACTTGGTTGTGTTTATCTGGCCTTAAGTTCTTTTCTGTTGGAGTTAATTTTCTTCATGAATTCTTTACTGTCAGTCACTCTGCTAAGAATTTGAATTATGTTGTTGAAGATGGCAATTTTGGCCAGGAATCATATTGCTGCTTGTATTCTCATGTTGGTAAGATCCACCCTATATTTGTGGAGTTCCTATCTTCTTCTGAAGGGAGGTTTGGGTAGATCCAAACCATCCATTTGTTATATATTACCCATTTCTGCTTTTTTGCTCGTTGAATAATATATTCTTTGTTTTGGAATCTGAGTAACTTAGCCATTATAGTGAGGCAGCCATGAGGTAGCTGTAGGTAGCCCTTCCCCCAAGCCATGCGGCAAGCCATGAGGCTCTGATCAGCCTGACCCTTCCCCCGCAAGCCATGAGGTAATCAGCCTGCTAAGAGAAAGGCATTGAGATTTCAGTAGGCACCCTTCCCCCCACTCCAGGTCTGAGCACAGTATCCCCTAGCCCTGAAACCAACAGACCAGAGCATACCGGTTTGGACAGGTCACCCAGGTACCTCCCCAGGGGCTGCTGATTGGTGGGCAGGAAATACCTGTGGCAAATGGGATTGTAGAATGAGTTTAAAAACTGTACTGTATATAAGGCATTGTAGGCCGTCCCTCGGGGCTCAGACCTTTTGTGGAGGGTACCGGCTCTCTGTCTGATCCTGTGTGCACATTAAAGATCCTGTTTGCATTCCAGCCTGTCTGAGAGTTTTCCTTCTGTGGGTGAGTGATTGAATAAGAGCTTTTCACAGCGTTTGCTATTACATTTTGGTGCATTGGCCAGGAAATTGAAAGAAAAGCCTCTCTCATCACACCCACAGTGGGAAGACTACTGCTTTTTGCAGGATCAGGGCCTCCACCGGTCAGGGACCGACCCCTCCAGGTGATTAACGGTCCTTGGCGCCCCGGGCCACCTTGTGCTCGGAAGGATACCTTGATTTGTCTGGGCAGTTGGTCCCTGCGGCTGAATCCCCGATTGAAAACCGGCTGGATAGACTGGCATCCAAACTACCTGTCTGATCAGAGCTCTGGTGAGTACTGCTACATTCTGTACTCCGTCTGTAATTCCTAGTAAATTCTAGGAACCTGTAGCGGCCCGATCACCCGCACGAACGGTCCTAGTAGGGACCCCGGGGGGGGTTTTCTGAAGCCATCGTTCGTCCAGTTTTGAGCAATTAATTTTGCTAGAAATCAGAGCAATTCATTTTGCTAAATCAGAGCAATTAATTTTGCTAAATCAGAGCAATTCATTTTGCTAAATCAGAGCAATTCATTTTGCTACCTTGGGCCCCTTAAAAGGTATTTAAAAATTGCCTAGGATATTACCACTCTTAAGAATCTTTTAAAAGCGCTGCAGAAAACTTCTAAAAGTAACCAAAATATAGCACTTGATAAGTTAAACATACCTGAGATAAAGAATAGATAGCTGCTTCTCTTCTTTCCTTTCTGCTTGTGGGGAGTTTTCTGAAGCGTGACTGCAAGGAGAGAGTTCTCTAATGTGCTTCCGTTATGCTACCCGATGTGAATTTCTGTCTCCCCATGTGCTCTGATGTGAATTTCTGTCTCCCCATGCTGCTCCGATGTGAATTTCTGTCTCCTCATGTGCTCCGATGTGAATTTCTGTCTCCCCATGTGCTCCGATGTGAATCTCTGTCTCCCCATGCTGCTCCGATGTGAATTTCTGTCTCCTCATGTGCTCCGATGTGAATTTCTGTCTCCCCATGTGCTCCGATGTGAATCTCTGCCTCCCCATGCTGCTCCGATGTGAATTTATGTCTCCCCATGTGCTCCGATGTGAATCTCTGCCTCCCCATGCTGCTCCGATGTGAATTTCTGTCTCCCCATGTGCTCCGATGTGAATCTCTGCCTCCCCATGCTGCTCCGATGTGAATTTCTGTCTCCCCATGTGCTCCGATGTGAATCTCTGCCTCCCCATGCTGCTCCGATGTGAATTTCTGTCTCCCCATGTGCTCCGATGTGAATCTCTGCCTCCCCATGCTGCTCCGATGTGAATTTCTGTCTCCCCATGTGCTCCAATGTGAATCTCTGCCTCCCCATGCTGCTCCGATGTGAATTTCTGTCTCCCCATGTGCTCCGATGTGAATTTCTGTCTCCCCATGCTGCTCCGATGTGAATTTCTGTCCCCCATGCTGCTCCGATGTGAATTTCTGTCTCCCCATGTGCTCCGATGTGAATCTCTGCCTCCCCATGCTGCTCGGATGTGAATTTCTGTCTTCCCCTTGTGCTCCGATGTAAATCTGTGCTGTCTCCATGCTTCCCTTGTGCCCCGATATTAATTTGTGCTGCCTAACATGCTCCCCTTGTGCTCCGATGTAAATCTGTGCTGTCTCCATGCTTCCCTTGTGCCCCAATATTAATTTGTGCTGCCTAACATGCTCCCCTTGTGCTCCGATGTAAATCTGTGCTGTCTCCATGCTTCCCTTTTGCCCCAATATTAATTTGTGCTGCCTAACATGCTCCCCTTGTGCTCCGATGTAAATCTGTGCTGTCTCCATGCTTCCCTTGTGCCCCGATCTTAATTTGTGCACTAACATGCTCCCCTTGTGCTCCGATGTAAATCTGTGCTGTCTCCATGCTTCCCTTGTGCCCGGATGTTAATTTGTGCTGCCCCGATGCCTATCCCTGTTTTTTCCCTTTAAGCCCAGAGTAAAAAAAAAAAACAAAAAAAAAAACAAAACAAAACCGAATCATTAAAGGAGAAAACCTAGATGTCCATCACTTTCCTTCTTTCATCTGTGAGTGGAGAGTGAGCCGGTGTGGAAGCACGAGGAGGCCGCCATCTTGCAAGGACCACATTTCAGGAACTGCTGAGTCGTGTCCGGAGGTGTGCAGAGCTGAAATCCGGTGTGGAACGCACGTGGAGGCGGCCATCTTGAAAAGACCACGTGTAAGCTACACTCCAATATACTTAAAGTGACTCTGGAGCTCCATCTAGTGGACATTAGCTGTAATTACTACCATTCCCTGTGTTTTAAGTGATCCTGGAGCTCCATCTGGTGGACATTGTAAGAATAGCTAGCTTATATATATATATATCTTAACTCTTATCTAAACCAAATCTGACTATATATTTTGTAAATTGCCAAGACCTATATTGTAAGTTGTATTATTTGTCCTGAGTTAAGACTAGATAGGGTCTGTATTATAAATTGTATTATTTTTCCTGGATTAAGTCTAGATAGGATCTGTATTGTAAATTGCATTTTTTTTCCTTTCTCTTACTGTAAATTGCATTTTTTCCCCAAATTGAGATTAGGTTAGAAGATCTGATCTACATTGTACACTGTACTTAGTTATTGAACTAGAATTAGAGCATGGGGTCGGGAAAGTCAAAAGAAAAACGCCCCTACAGTGCATGCTTCACAATTTTAAATCTGGGTTTAGAGAGGATTATGGGGTACCTCTCTCCACCTCCAGATTATCTTTTCTATGTGAGAGGGAATGGCCAGCCTTAGTTAAATTGTGGCCTCCCCAGGGGTCCGCTGACCTGTCCACTGTGTCTTTGCTCCATCAAATTGTTGCAAAAGAGCGCCCTGACCAGTTCCCTTATATTGATTCATGGCTGGCCATATGCCAGCTCAGACCAAGATGGTTCCAGCGCTGTCACGAGGATCAGTGTAGAATAATGGCGGTGACCAGTGGTCGCCAAACGGGATGGACATCCGCCTCTATTTACCAGGGGCGGGACTCTCCAGACATTCCTCCACGCCCTCTCCCTCTGCTTCAACCTCATGTCCCATCTGCACCACTGCAGGGTCCGCCCCTAGCTGAAGAGTCAGGAAGACCTCCTCTTGGGGTGGGTGATGCCAGATTTAGAAAAGATTCTGCGGATTCCAGCCCCTCATCTTCAGACTCCCCTCTCGCTCCTGGTGCCACCTCTAGTGCCACCATCTCCTCCCCTGAGAGCACACAGGCTGAGCTTGAATCGTCCACCCCGAGGGCCTACCACCTGCAGTCGCATGATCTCCAATTGCCACTACAACAAGTACAGGGGCTCCTGTACCTTGATGCTGCTGGGCATGTGACACTGGGACCATCCAGCCTGATTTATGTCCCTTTCTCCACCACGGACCTGTTGAACTGGAAAACCCATTATGCTTCCTATACTGAAAAGCCCCAAGAACTGACAGATCTTATGACCAGTAGTATGCAGACACACCAGCCTTCCCGGTCGGACACTAGACAACTGCTTTCTACTTTGTCCAGCGCAGAAGAACGAGGGCGAGGCCACGGATACGGGGGGCCGAGGTTTCCCCTGGCCCCCAATCAATGTGCCTACTGCAAAGAGGAGGGACATTGGAAGAATGAATGTCCAAATCGTAACACAAGACGAGGGGGGTGGCCGGGATCCAGATGGAGCAGACCATCCCGAGAACTCAGAGCTGCCCACCGCTGAGATATGTGAAGGAGTCCCTATCTGGATCAGTGTGACACATTGGAGACGGGCCAGGGTGTCTGCCTATGAAAATGGGAGGTTTAAATTTTGAGAGAGACAGATCTTGAACTTCAGAGAAAGGTGAAGCACACTGCAAGGTCCTGGGGAACTGCTGAGAGGCAGGAAAAAGAACTGTTGGACTGACTGGGGGGTTTTGGGAGTGTCTGTGAACGATTGTATTGTTATCCTTTTAATATTGTTTTCTCAGACAGTAACTGAAATCTACAAGCCATTTCGGCTTCAGCAACTGCAATACCCACACCAGCTCAAGTTTTTACTGTACTATTCTCAAAGCACTGCTGCTTTTGACATACTTTCATGTTATGTGTTTTCAATATTATTGACCAGCTGCAAGAAAATGATGTTACAATGTATGTTGTCTCTAGGGAACAGTACCAGAAGCTGCTTTTCTGATGACCCCTATCTGTCTAAATATCTGTCTTAAATGGTTGCTTGTCCATTGCCCTTAGTGGGATTGCCTTTGCCCCATAAACAAGAAAAGAAAAAGAAAAATTGGAAATGAAGGGAAATTGGCTGATAGGTATGTCTAGTATGGCTGCATCCTTGCCTGAGGCTGTAATACATTATGATGGCACGGAAAAAGCATGTGGGCTAAGAAAATGAGTACCCAGAGCCCAGCACAACAAGAGTAAAGCCAGGGGGAACCATACTCTGAACAGAAGTGCACAGAGAATGGACCCAGCTAAGAAACAGGTCAGGCCTGAAAGTGTACAGAAAATGGACCCAGCACAAGAAAAGACATGCCAGGCCTGAACAGGTTAAACAGGCCTGAGCAAGCTGGGTAAGCCTGGACATGTTAATGGGTCCAAACAAAGCTGGTGATACGAAGTACTCATATGCCCTGAAGACTACAGTGCCAGTGATTAATGAAGCAAAGGGAATGGCAGGGTGCAGCCAGAATGACTCAACACTAGCAGGTGGATCCCAGGGAAAGAGCCTTTGCCCCAAAGGAAAGAAGCCTCTGCAGACTTTTTGCACACGGCCCTCCTTTGTCCCAAAGGAAAAGAGGCCTCTGCAGGCCCTGCAACCTTTTACAGTCAGAACAGCAACTTTTGCACACGGAACAAAAACTTTTGTGCAGGAGTTGCTACAGAGAGGGTATAGGGCAGCAATGGCGAACCTATGGCACGCGTGCCAGCTGTGGCACGCGAAGGCCTTGCAGCTGGCACGCGGGAAGGTCCGCAATTAGGTTGTTTTTTTTTTTTTTCAATTTTACTTGTCTGCTGCCGCTGTCGGGGCCGCCGCGGCAAAATCGAGCATGCCGCGGGGCCCCCCTGTATCCGGCAGAGCCTGCCCTCCCCGTAGCAGCTCTCTCTTTGGAGCTGCAGTCAGACGCGCCGGCTTGCAGAGCGCGAAGGGAAGAGTTTCCCTTTCGCGACTCTGTTAAGCCCGCGGGGGCTGATGGGAACTTCCCATCAGCCCCCGCGGGTTTAACAGAGCAGCGAGGGAGAAACTCTTCCCTCGCGCTCTGCAAGCTGGCGCGTCTGACTGCAGCTCCAAAGAAAGAGCTGCTACGGGGAGGGCAGGCTCTGCCGGATACAGGGGGGCCCCGCGGCACGCTCGATTCTGCCGCGGCGGCCCCGACAGCGGCAACAGACAGGTTTTCTTTTTTTTAATTTTCCCTGGGCTGGGGGGGGGTTAGGAGTGGTGATGTGATGGGCTGGGCTGGGCTGGGGGGGGGTTAGGAGTGGTGATGTGATGGGCTGGGCTGGGCTGGGCTGGGGGGGGTAGGAGTGGTGATGGGCTGGGCTGGGGGGGTTAGGAGTGGTGATGGGCTGGGCTGGGGGGGTTAGGAGTAGTGATGGGCTGGGCTGGGGGGGGTGTTAGGAGTAGTGCTGGGCTGGGGGGATTTAGGAGTGGTGATGGGCACTGGGCTGGGGGGGTAGGATTGGTGATGGACACTGGGCTGGCTTGGGGGGGTTAGGAGTGGTGATGGGCACTGGGATGGCTGTGGGGGTTAGGAGTGGTGATGGGCGCTGGGCTGGGGGGTTAGGAGTGGTGATGGGCGCTGGGGGGGCTTAAACTAAAAATTGGGTGATGGGGGATTAGGACTGGAAATGGGCTGGTGGGATTAGGACTGGAAGTGGGTTTTTGGGGGCTAGGACTGTTAATGGGCTATGGGGGGGCTTAAACTGAAAATTGGGTGATGGGGGATTAGGACTGGAAATGGGCTGGTGGGATTAGGACTGGAAGTGGGCTATGGGGGGCTAGGACTGGTAATGGGTTGGGGTTGCTAGGACTGGAAATGGGCTGAGTGGAAGGGGGCTTGAACTGCAAATAGCTGTTGGGGATGGGGCTTGGAATGGACATGGGCTGAGGGGATGTGGGGGGCTTTTACTGCAAATAGCTGATGGGGACGGGGCTTGGAATGGAAATGGGCTGAGGGGAAGTGGGGGGCTTGAACTGCAAATAGCTAATGGGGAGGGGGACTTGGAATGGAAATGGGCTGAGTGGAAGGGGGCTTGAACTGCAAATAACTGATGGGAAGGGGGGCTTGGAATGGGCTCTTAGGGGAGGGAGCTAGGACAGGAACTGGGCTGATGGATGGGCTAGGATAGAACTGAGAATTGGGTGTTGGGGGAGCTAAGATTGGAAATGGGCTGTGGTGGGGGCTTGGATTGAAATGGACTCATGGAGGGGCTAGAACTGGAGGTAGGCTCATGGGGGGCTTGGATTAGAAATGGGCTGAGTGGAGGGGAGCTAGGATTTAACATGGGCTGATGGTGGGGCTAGGAAAGGACTAGAAATGGGCTGATGGGAGGCTGGTATTGGAAATGAGCTGATGAAGGGACTCGGATAGGACTGGAAATGGATGGGGGAGCTAGGACTGGAAATGGACTGATGAGGGGACTAGAAGGGAGCGGATACTGGGTGGGGCTGGAACTAAAAGGGAGCTGATGTTGGGGGAGATTAGAAGGGGATGGGGCTGGGAGAATGAAATGGAGAGGGGAAAAGTATTTTGTGTGTGAGGGAAGAAAAATGTACAATTGGCCGGGTATTGGGAGAGTAAGTGGGGATTGAGGATGGAGGGGTAAAATTTGAGTGGATGAAATAGGAATGAGGAAAGAGCAAAAGGAGAAAGATTAGTATGTTAAAGCGGATGTAGACAGAGAGAATGGAAAAAAAACTAGAAGAGAGAAGAAAGGACAAATGGACAGCAGATGATGGAGAGTTAGCAGAAAACATGAAGAAACCAGAAGAAAGTGGCTGGAGCAATTGCAACTGTGTAACTGAGCTGAGGTATTCTGTTTATGTAATTCCTTTTTGACATTGCCACTTGTTCTCTTTCCCCAGTAGGTCATGTATTGTTGTTCTCTGAAATGTATTGGTTTAATATTTGCAGTGTTGCCTTTTGATAGGTATGGTATGGTGCTTTGTGACTCCTGGTAGTGCTGTTAGGATACGGCGGGTTTGCTATTGGTTCTAAATGGGCAGTGTTTGTAGTAGTTCCTAATGTGCCTGGCGGTTGGCACTGGATTATAGTAATGTAGAAATCTTTTAGTCTGTCTTTATCCATACACTCATTAAGAGACATGTTTACTAAAAGTTAGTGTATGTTAGCATTATGCAAATATTTATGCAAATTGACGTGCTGGCACTTTGAGGAAATTCTTTGGTTTTGTGCGGCAGTTTGGGCACTCGGGCTCAAAAAGGTTAGCCATCACTGGTATAGGGTATGTGTTGTTTTAAACTCACTGATGCAAATGTTTCTATTAAACACTCTATCCAAGACCTAAGTGATCTAGTTACCTGCCCATGGGTCCTGGGTGGTTTGTGAATTGGTTCACTTGGCTAGGGGGACTAAAAATCCCAGTGGTAGGGGTTCCTTTTATTTACTGCCATGTGCCATTCTGCCATGTTTTATCCCCACTCTTTACCGTTTCATGACCACCACCCTTGATACCCTGATAGAACGCAGGGTGGTTACCACTGTCATGGCTCTGTCCCAAATACACCCCTCTGTGGCATGCCTCTAGTAATACAGCCCTCAACCGCCTCTAGCAGTTGAGGTCTTACTTAAAAAGGGGGGAATGAGGCAGCCATGAGGTAGCTGTAGGTAGCCCTTCCCCCAAGCCATGCGGCAAGCCATGAGGCTCTGATCAGCCTGACCCTTCCCCCGCAAGCCATGAGGTAATCAACCTGCTAAGAGAAAGGCATTGAGATTTCAGTAGGCACCCTTCCCCCCACTCCAGGTCTGAGCACAGTATCCCCTAGCCCTGAAACCAACAGACCAGAGCATACCGGTTTGGACAGGTCACCCAGGTACCTCCCCAGGGGCTGCTGATTGGTGGGCAGGAAATACCTGTGGCAAATGGGATTGTAGAATGAGTTTAAAAACTGTACTGTATATAAGGCATTGTAGGCCGTCCCTCGGGGCTCAGACCTTTTGTGGAGGGTACCGGCTCTCTGTCTGATCCTGTGTGCACATTAAAGATCCTGTTTGCATTCCAGCCTGTCTGAGAGTTTTCCTTCTGTGGGTGAGTGATTGAATAAGAGCTTTTCACAGCGTTTGCTATTACAATAGCACTTGTTTGGCCTCCTTCCCTGGGTCTGGGAAGCAGCCCTCTATGGGCGCATGCAATCTCATATACCATAGTTTCAGAGGTTCTCGGGGAGCATTGCAATAGCAGCTTTCTCATAAATGATGCCATCTCTGCCACCTCCATGCCTTCACATGTGCCAAGTATTTACATGTTAGATGGTCTCTTTTCCCTGTCTTGAACTCCGTATCTCAGGATTTTGATTACAGCTCCTTTGATTTGTTCCTTTTTATATGTAAGTCCTCAAGGGTTCTTATTTAGGCTTCTGCTTTCTTTATTTTCCTCTGAAGAGTTTCCAGCTTTTTCTCTATGCTTTCTATTTTCTGGATGATTCCGGATTTGGATTTTTGTAGCACTGTAAGAAGATCAGTCTCCTTGTCATATTTCTTTGCTTCTATCCCACTCTCCTGTGTGACTTCAGGCCTCATCTTCAAGCACAACATTTTCTGTATGTTTTATACAGAACTTCATACAACTCCAGGGGTGTTTTTGCTGGTCTGAGCCTGACAACCCTTTTTATTTCATTGTTTTGTGGGGTTTCAGACCTTGGAAAAGGAAAACCCTGTTTGCCAGTATTTAAATTGGAAATTATGTGGGCTACTGAGCTTACACACTAAAATTTACTGCACACCAGTTCATTTGTTGCCACTGGGTGGCAGCATTGCCTTTGCTTCAGTCATTTCACTACGTTACTAAGTTTAACCATGGCTTCCAGCTGGAAAGTCACACTGCTGGCACTTTCATCCCATGATATTTTGATTTTGGGAGGCACTTTATAGACCAGCCCAGGACAAGCAATCAGGACAGAATGAGGACTCTTGCAAGTCACAGATTATGTCAGACCTATCTAAAGAGATCACTCAGTAAAGAAAGAATTTTTTGTCGGAACTACTGCCATGAAAACTTGCGTCCTTTCGAAGCAGAACGTTCCTTTTAATTAAGAGTTTTGAAAAGGGATAGCAACCCCTAAAGTACCCAAAAGGATGTCAAAAACCCATGGGGTACGAACAAAATGTGAAAGTGAGTCCTGTGTTTTAAAAAACTTTTTCCTGTGTTTTAAAAAACTTTTTCTTATACTCCCCAATTTAGCTGCCAATAATAACCAAGGGTACTTAGCTCAAGTCCAGGCTCCCATGGATCAATAAAATATTTCAAAGCAGCAGGAGTATCGCCATAAAAGAGGGGAATCATCCGCAACCGTCAGAAATCTGTAATCCAAACAGTATGTTGACCCAACGTTGCGTTTCGGGCTTACGTGCTTCCCAGCCCTTCTTCAAAACAATTACGTCAGAGCAGATTATGTCAGAGCAAAAGGTGTTTCTGAATGCCCATTTTTCCACCTGTGATATGCTGACACCCTTAGAACAAACTTCTCTATTATGCTCAGATTTTCTCCCTTCCATCTGCAGCTATTGTCTCGGACTCGCCAACTCTCACTTTACACAGGGGTCACCACAGCAGAGTTAATCAAATGTTCTGAGATGTACAAAGGATGTTATATACCATGTCGTAAAGCACCAATACAAAAACAGTACAAAGTACAGACTGGAGGTAGTTTTAGAAGAGCTTTGTTTAGTTCCTTATTATACATCATTTGCAAGTGTAAAAAAGCATATTTACTTGTGGAAATTGGCATATATGAATAAGTAGCTATTTTAGAACAGGTGTTGCCTGTGCCGCGGGACAGAGTTCTCAAGGTGTGTTCTGGGTGTGGATTCCTTCAGAGCATACTTGCAGTCTATATTTCAGAATGGCAATATGGAGTTAAGTTTATAAGGAATCACCTAAACCTACGTGCCATCAACACATATAAATTACAGTATTTTAGTGAGCTATGATTACACATGTACTGTAGCCTTCATGTGAGCATCCGCATGCATGGAATTTGGGTGGAGCACACAACTAAGTAACTTAAGATCAAGATACGATCACATCATCCCCATCCTCTACCAACTTCACTAGCTCCCCCTACCACGAGAATGTAATATGAAATCCTCCTGATAATATTCAAGACCCTCAATAACGTATCATCCCTATATTTACAAACATTGATTAATATTCCTCAAACCAACAGACCCAGAAGACACTCCACCACAAACCTCCTAGCCTCCCCCCACACAAAAACAAGAAGTACCCAACAAGCTTGCACCAGAGCCTTTGAATTCTATGCTCCTACCATTTGGAACTCTCTCCCCAAACCTATAAGGAACACAAAAGACTTCCTTGCATTTTGCAAACTCCTCAAAACCCACCTATTCACCCTCCATTTTAGCCCCTCCTCCTAGCCAGGGCCGGCTTGAGGCATGTGCAGGAATGTCACCTGCACATGGCCCTGCGCCAAAACAGGCCCCACACACACTGGCCACCCCTCATCTGGTCATAGAGTAGCCAACTGTCTGGTTTTCAGCCAGCCCTGTTGGCGTTGGCAGTGACAGGCCTCCGAGGATCACAGATTTTTTTTTTTTTTAAACTGCAGGTTCATGCAACCTTCAGAATCCTGTATGCATGAGGGCCCGGCTGGTCCTGTCCACTCTGGCATGACATCAGAAGGGGCGGGACCCTCAGGATTCTGAAGGCTGCACGAACCCACGGTTTTGGTTTTGGTTTTGGTTTTTTAAGTCTGCAATCATTGGAGACCTGCCACTACCAATGCCAGCAGAGCAACTTAAACTGCAGCAGCGTCTATCAGCCTATTTTGGGGGCTCGAGGGGGACCATTGCACCCCCAAACAAGATGCCCCGATGGTTGCAATCCCTTCTCTGCCCACGGGATTTTCATCCCCGCAGGCAGAAAAGAAGACGATGGCTGTTATCACGGCAAAGATCTATTCTATCTGCCTGCAGGAGATCGGATCCCCACTGGCAAATAGAAAGTGTCTTTGCCGCAAATGTCAGCCATCCTCTTCTTTTCTGCCCGCAGGGGCTGGGATCCCCATGGGTATTCAGAGAAGGGGGAAGCCCTGATGGCAAGAAAAAAGGTGTGTGGGGGGGGAGGGTAGGAAGTGAGGTAAAGGCAGGGAAAATTTAAAGGGGTTTTGGACCGATTAAAAATGGAGAATGAGGGGGGGGGATTTTAGGGCAGGGGATGGGCGTGCTAGGATGGTGGTGAAGGCAAGAGAGGAGCCAGCAGGAGAGGGGTTGGAGGGGGAGGGAAGAGTGCAAGATGTTGCCAAAAGGTACATTCCCCTTCCCCCATACTACATACACAAGCACCCCACCCCCGTACCGCATACTCACACCCCACCTCCCCAGGACAGAGATGTGCGCACCCCCCCCCCCCCCCACACACACACACACACATAGGCTGTCACCGCTGAACCACATACACACTCACAGGTGCACCTTACCTCCAAATCATGCACACGCAAGAACCTCACACCTCTGCACCACACACACATATACAAGCACCTCACCTCTGCACCAGAACACACAGACACGGGCCCTCCACTTCTGCACCATACAAAAAGAGCCTACTGCAATATTTACGCTGCTGCCATTTCCTAATTAGAGTCCTTGTTGTGTGAGTTTTGGATATTAGTACTGGCATGGTAGATCTGCTCGTGGTCCTGAATGACTTTCTTGTCTTAATTCTCATTAAGCTTGCTACTGAGAGGGTTTGTATTGTCAGTACTGAGACTTTTTTATATGGTGAGATCAGAGTTGTCAAGTTACCCAGTACCAAGAGTGAGATTTTTTGCCAGTTCAGGTTTTACATTTGCATTGCAGTGCAATATGGCATTTGTAGTCCCTGATTTTAGCTGCAGGTCCCGTAATGCATCAGAATGAGATTGTCAGAAATCCAGGACTGACTTAAGATGTCGCTCCTGGAAATGGATAACTCTGAGCTTTATGGGGAAGTGTGCTAGCTCTGCTCTGCACAGATTGTTGCAGAAGGGGCAGGGGAAGTTCTGTGGATGCAGAATATATGTTTGCATTTGGTACTGTGGCAGGCTATGGCCTAGAATGGTCTGCTAATATGAAAGGCCTGTAAGTTAAGCCTGGATTCCAACCCCCACTATAGCTAGAAAAGAACCAAAAATCTGTGAAAAATGAGAGAACTGTTTTAAACTGCTTAATAAGAAGTTTTACATGAATTCATAAGTCTTTCATTATTCTCTTGTGTGCAAAAGAAAGAAATGTTTCAATACATGCATTCCTGAAGCTAGAGACGACCTTGCAGTAGAGAAGTATCAAACCTAGAAACTGTTTGAACAGTCCTAAGGGAGGGAGTTTGAACAGTCCTAAGGGAGGGAGCTGGGTGCTAGGCCCAGGAGGGATCTCTGATTGGACAGGTGCAGGGGGCGTTGGAACCAATGGGAAGTTTGTATGTATCAAGCTGGAACCAATAGAAAGTTCTCATGTATCAAACTGAAAAAGAGGTGTAAATGAGTATGTCTCTGTAAAAGCTTTGCTCAGTTCCTTTTGAAGCTTTGACTGACTGGGCCTTGTGCACAATAAACTGGCTTGGACCCTGTCAATTGATTCCTGGATTTATTCATTGATTACACTTCGCTGCAGCATATTCTTGGTGCGTTGGCCGGGAAGTGCGAGTAGTGAATGGTATTCAAGTGAATAATCTACGCAATTCGCCTCGAGGTTTGGCCCGGTTGGAACTGTGTCCATCCGACCGCGGGGGAAACCTCAGGCGCTGCCGGCCCTTTTGTGCCGGAGAGGGTTCCGCCTGCCTCGGCGGGCCACTGGGTCCGGCTGGCCAACACCTCCGACCCGGGGGGAGTCCAGGATCCAACCCAAGGACTGGTGTGGTATCGGGAACCGGATCCGGTGAGTAGACAATTTTGTGATTTGACAGTCAGTGAGTATAGCCTGGGAAAAAGTCTTGCATGCGCGAGACTGATTTGGTATAGACTAACTGGAGAAATCTCGCATAAGTATGCGCGAGACAAGAGAGCCTGATCACCTCTCATAAGGGCGGTCCTAGTATGCTCCGCATAAGAGAAAGCGGAAGCCGAAGCCATCGACCCTTCTTGTTTGGAATAGTCAGTTAGTCAGAAAACCTGGGCACTTGCAAAATGATTTTTTGTAATAATATGATTGCCTGCGTGATTGAGAGGTCTTGAAATACAGACCGAGCAAAAGTGGACTCCTGAGTAGCGCAGTTCCTGGCCGGGCGACCGCGCCCAGGTCGCGAAAAGGAGGAAGCGAGTGGTGTACGTCCCCCCCAGTGTTTTGTGGGCTGTACGGACCCCTTACCTACAGCCATACTACCTACCCTTACTGTTTGCCGTCTTGTACGTCATTACGTGTACGTAGTTACGTTTAGATTATGGGAGGGGCGGAGTCCACGCAAACTCCGTTGGAATGTATGATCAAGAATTTCCGTAAAGGATTTTCAGGAGACTACGGTATAAAAATGTCTCCGTCTAGATTAAAAATGCTATGTGAAAGAGAGTGGCCTGCATTGGCTACTTCATGGCCCCGCGGGGGCACTTTTGATGTAGAAAAGGTTTTCCGTGTTCATCAGCTTGTACAAAAAGCACATCCTGACCAGTTCCCCTATATAGATTCCTGGTTAGATGCTTGCGAAAGGCAGCCCTCATGGATGAAGCGCTGTTATGAGGAGCATTGTAGAATATTTGTAGCCACCACTAGGGGAACCCGGAAAGCTGAGGAGGAGAAGCCGCCTGTGTATTCTGCCCCAGAGTCCCCAGATATCCTAACCAGGTTACCGCAGTACCCACATAAGTTAGTTCCCCCAGCACCGCTGCCTGAAGCGGAGCCAGATGAGGAACCCCAGCAAGTGCCGCTGCAGCAGCCTAAGAAGCTCCCTCCCCCGAGTGATAGTCCCGAGTCAGGCCTAAGCACGTCGGGGGGGGCCCGAGTCCTCCGACGAGGCTGAGAGCGGAGGCTCTCCTGCCAATTCAGGGTCACCCGCCAAGGAAGTTTGTGCCCGGGAGCCTTATGATTTAAGAAGTGTAACCCCGAAGAAGAAGGAGAAAGCAGGGCACCTAATGCCATTACGCCAAGTGCCTGGGGTACCTGTTTTAAATGACCAGGGCCAGATGGCACCAGGACCAACCAGTCTAGTCTATGTACCCTTTTCCACTACTGATTTATTAAACTGGAAAACGCATTATGCATCCTATACCGCAAAGCCCCAGGAATTAACAGAATTAATGTCCAGCATTATGCAAACACCCCAGCCTACCTGGGCCGATTGTCGCCAACTCCTGTCCACCCTCTTTACTACTGAGGAGCGAGGGTGAATTGGGCAAGCAGCTCTCCGTTGGTTAGAAGAGAACCCTGTAGAAGGAGGAGGAATAAATCTCCCACAAGCTGCCGCCGCGGCTTATCCGAATGAAGATCCCGGGTGGGACCCAAATGATGAAAGGGGGGCGGCGGCCCTGACGAGATTTCGCCAGGCCTTGTTGCAGGGCCTGAAGAAGGGAGGCCAGAGGGCCATGAATATCGGGAAGGTATCGGAAGTCCTCCAGGGTCCAGAAGAGAGCCCAGCGGCCTTTTATGAGCGGTTGTCCGAAGCTTATAAATTATACACCCCATATGATCCCGCCGCTCAGGAAAATTTGCGCATGGTAAATGCGGCCTTTGTCAGCCAGTCCCAGAGAGACATAAAACGAAAACTGCAGAAACTGGATGGATTTGCGGGCATGAATACAGCACAGCTAATGGAAGTCGCTCAGAAAGTGTTTGTGAATCGTGAAAATGAACGTGACAGAGAAAGTGAACGAAAGATGAAGAAGAAGGCAGATCTTCTTGCTGCTGCTTTAGTTGAACGACGTGGAGGAGGTTTTCCTAATCAAAGGACCAGAGGACATGGAAGAGGCCGCGGAAGCAAAAGGCCTCAATTGGGTGCGAATCAGTGCGCCTACTGCAAAGAAGAAGGACATTGGAGAAGTGAATGCCTGCATCTGGACTCCGCCCCCGTGAGGGGAGGAGGGAGTCCCTGGAGAACAGGAGGTCGATTCCGAAGGAGGGGAGGAATGAACCGAGCACAGTTCCAGCAAGAGAGAGAAGAAGCCATTGAAGGAGTGGCAGTAGCAATGGGCTATGACATGGATGACGTGGATGAAGACTAGGCCAGACCGGGCTCCAAGTTCACCCTGGGTCCCCAGGAGCCTATGGTCAGCTTAAAGATAGGGGACCAATATATGGACTTCATGGTAGATACAGGAGCAGAACATTCAGTAGTGGCTAAGCCAGTGACTCCTCTTTCCTCTCGATCTGTCACCATTGTTGGGGCCACCGGGAACAAGGCCACAAAGTCATTCCTGCAGAACCGCATGTGTGAACTAGGGGGACAGAAAATAACGCACCAGTTCCTGTATATGCCTGAGTGCCCTATTCCACTTCTGGGCCGAGACATGCTTGCCAAGCTCCAGGCACAGATTTCTTTTGTTGAAGGGGGAGAAATGAAAATGACTGTGAACCCGCACTGATGCTGAATAGTGCGGTATAGAAGAGACTATAAATAAATAAAATAAATAAAAAAAATAACCCAAAGCCTGCTGGATTGATGGTGCTAACTGTTCCCCGAGAAGAGGAGTGGCGGTTCTATAGCGCACCTCCAATCAAGTCAACCAGTTCCTGTATACCTACTAACCTTATAGCCCCACCTGAAGTATGGGCAGAAGATAATCCACCTGGCCTAGCGAAGAACATAGCCCTTTCATGGTCACCCTCAAGCCAGGAGCGGAACCAGTGCATGTGAAGCAGTATCCTCTTCCCCGACCAGCCATTGAAGGTATCCACTGCAATTTAATGAAACTGCTGAAGTATGGACTTCTCAAGGAATGCCAGTCACCTTGGAACACCACCCTCCTCCCAGTTCAGAAACCTGGGACAGGGGATTACCGCCCAGTACAAGATCCGAGGCGGGTAAATGATGCAGTTGAAACTATACACCCTGTAGTGCCAAATCCCTATACTCTCTTGGGACTGATCCCCGCTGAGGCTACTCATTTCACCGTCCTGGACCTGAAAGATGCCGTTTTCTGTGTACGCTTAGCCCCCACCAGTCAACTTTTGTTCGCTTTTGAATGGCAAGACCCCATAACAGGAAGGTGGGGCCAACTCACCTGGACCAGATTACCCCAAGGATTCAAGAATTCACCTACTCTCTTCAGTGCTGCCCTGAATCAAGATCTTTCAAGTTACCCAGTGAGCCCAGGACAAAGGGTTCTCCTCCAGTATGTGGATGACTTGCTCATAGCCACCAACTCAGAAAGTGAATGTCTACAAGCTACTAGTGAACTTTTATACCTTCTAAAAGAGGCTGGATACAAAGTCTCAAGAGCCAAAGCACAATTATGCTAAACTGAAGTCAAGTATCTAGGATTCCAGTTGTCCAGCGGAATCCGACGCTTAGGACCAGAACACAAAGAAGCTGTATGCAGTATCCCTACTCCAACCACTAGGAGGCAAGTAAGAGCCTTCCTGGGGGCCGCGGGATACTGGAGGGAGGAGTAGCCTAGTGGTTGGGGCAAGGTACTTCAGGCCGGAAGGTCGGAGGTTCAAATCCCACTAGAGGACAGCAACCTTGGGCCGGAAGGACTGGGGTTTCTAGTCCAATAGATGCTCCTTGTGGTCTTGGGCAAGCCACTTAACCCTCCATTGCCCATGTTCCCTGTAAGTATTAGTGTATGTGTCTCATATCCCGCGTGTTAAATGTATCCCCCAATTGTGTTGTGACCGCTTTGATTGAAGGATAAGGCGGTATACAAAACTGTCTAAATAAATAAATAAATAAAATATATGGATCCCCAATTTTGCATTGATAGCAAAACCATTGTATCAAGTTACTAAAGGAATGGAAAAGTCTCCACTAGAGTGGGGACCTGAACAGGATGCAGCATTCCAGTCTCTGAAAAGTGCTCTGATGTCATCACCAGCTTTAGGTCTTCCAAATGTCCAGAAACCTTTCCATCTCTTCGTCCATGAGTCACAAGGAAATGTGTTGGGGGTACTGACTCAATCTCTTGGATCTTGGCAATGGCCAGTAGCCTACTTGTCAAAACAATTGGATGTAGTTGCAAAAGGCTGGACCCCTTGTTTGAGAGCTGTTGCAGCAACAGCCCTCCTGGTGGGCGAAGCAGATAAGCTCACCCTGGGACAAAATCTTCAAGTTATTGTACCACACTCTGTCCTGACTCTCATGGAACACAAAAGAAACTTCTGGCTAACAAATTCACGAATGCTGAAATATCAGAGCATGCTGTGTGAAAACCCCCAGATACAGTTAAAGGTCAGTCAAGCTCTGAACCCTGCTACGTTGTTCCCAATTGGTCCTGGGCCCCTTGATCATGACTGTTTAGAAACCATGGACACTATGTTTTCAAGTCGCCCAGATTTAACTGACGTCCCTCTAGAGGACCCTGAACGAACTTTCTTTGTAGATGGAAGCAGTTTGGTCATTAATGGACATCGTTGTGCTGGATATGCAGTGGTGACCCTTGATCTGGTAGTTGAGTCCTCAGCCCTGGCCCCAGGAACTTCAGCTCAGAAAGCTGAACTGATAGCCCTTACTAGAGCATTGACATTAGGAGAAGGACTCCGTTTGAATGTATACACAGATTCCAAGTATGCTTTCACAACTTTGCATGCGCATGGAGCCTTGTATAAAGAACAAGGGTTGATCTCCTCAGGGGGCAAGTCTATTAGGTATGGGCCCGAGATACTGATGTTATTAGATGCTGTATGGGCCCCTAAACAAGTGGCAGTCATGCACTGCCAAGGTCATCAGGCAGGAGCAGGGGAAGTCACCCGAGGAAACAGGTTTGCTGATGCCACAGCCCGAAAAGCAGCCACAACAGGACAAGTCAGGACTCAAGATACCCCAATGCAAGCAGCTCTATTTCCTGTGCCCCTTAGTTCCTGGGCACCCCGATACACTGCAAGGGAGTTAGACTATTTCTGTGAAAAGGAGGGAGGGGTCCTGACAGAAAAAGGTTGGATAGTGTTGCCACCTCCAGAAGGTAGCCCACCTCCCGGTCCCACAGTCATCCCTGAGGCATTAGGGCCGGCCTTTGTCCATGCTTTTCATCAGGCCACACATTATGGAAAAACAGCCATGGAAAGAGCCCTAAGGCCCCATTTCTGTATCTCACTACTAGGACCCCTGACCACCTCAGTGGCACAGTGATGTTTGATATGTGCCAAGAACAATGCTAAGCAAGGTCCCATTCCACCCCCAAGAGTCCAGTCAGTAGGGGTGGCCCTGATGAGTGATATACAGGTGGACTTTGCTGAAATGCCCCGCGCAAATGGTTATCACTATTTGTTAGTTTTAGTCTGCACATTTTCCGGGTGGGTAGAAGCCTATCCCACCCGAACTGAGAAAGCCCGAGAGGTCACTAGGGTGCTGCTCCATGAGATTATTCCTCGATTTGGAATACCATTGACTATAGGCTCAGATAATGGACCCTCGTTTGTGTCCTAAGTGACTCAACAGTTAGTTCAAGCTTTGCAAATACAATGGAAGTTGCACACTGCTTACAGACCCCAGAGTTCAGGGAAAGTGGAACGTATGAATAGAACCCTGAAATCTCAGTTGTCCAAGCTTTGTCAAGAAACACACCTAAAATGGCTTCAGGTTCTCCCTATAGCTCTTCTTAGGATATGTTCAGCTCCCACCAAGTCCTTAGGAGTTTCCCCTTTTGAGATTTTGAATGGGCGACCTCCACCCATTGTACAGGGAATAAAGGGAGACATGAGACAAATAGGATCTGAAATAACTAGACAAGAACTATTGGCTTTAGGTTCTGTTTTGCAGGGTCTCCATACCTGGGTGCAAGATCGATTGCCCATCAACCTGACAGAGCCTCTGCATCCCTTCAAGCCAGGGGCATCCGTGTGGATTAAAGAGTGGAGAAAGACCCCACTGGTGCCACATTGGAAGGGACCCTATGTTGTCATCCTGTCAACCCCCACTGCAGTGAAAGTTGCGGAATTTGAACCCTGGATCCACCACAGTCGAGTGAAGCCAGCTGCCGCTCCTGACCCTGGCCAATGGGCTTCAGTGAATGATCCTGAGACTCCATTGCGACTTACATTGTGGAGACAACCAGCATTATAAGAATCTTCAGCATCTACATTTCTACTCTTATCACATAAGGGTGACCGTCGGAACCGAAGAAGAAGAAGAAGATTCTACAAGTTCATCGTACCCAATACTTCAGTTGACCTCCAAAGACTGTAATCAATATGTTCTTCCACTATTGTCTTGTGGGAGTGGTGATCCTCGGATTTCTGGAAAAGACTTTTGCTTTACCTCCTTGTGCAGCCTGCATAACTACCACCCGAACAGGACAGAAGGTCACTCAGACTTTACTTTATCATTCCTACTATACTTGCACTGGTACAGTCAGCCGGTGTATTTATAATGGCACAGAATTAAATATCTCTACAAAAGGAAAGAGTGTTATAACCCCCGACAAAACCCTTCATATTATATGCTTGAGATACGCTGGAATGATGAGGATGGAGCCCTCATAAATGCCACATCACTCTTTTTATGAGGCCATGAAAGCAGAGTTTGAGATTCCTCCTGCTTCCCAGAACTTGTTCCTTGAACTAGCAGGAGCAGTAGCATCCAGTCTCCACATTTCAGACTGTCTATTTTGTGGAGGAACTAAGATGGGAGACCAATGGCCTTGGGAGGCGCAAGAATTGAACTATTCTGTTCCGTATAATCAGACTGACATACATAATACTACTAGTGAATGGGTACTGGCCCACCCCATTGTGGGTAACTTGTGTTTTGCTCGCTATGGACCACTGTTTAACATGGAGGTGGGACAGCTGGTCTGCCTCAATCAGAAGTTCTACAACAGTACCACTAAGAAGACGTCTTGGTGGTCAGGAGTCAACGCTTCAGAGCCCTCCAGTTCTCTAGTCTGTTTCCCCAATCTTGCTAGCATCTGGACTAATCTAGCAGCTTATAATTCCTGGCAAGCACCACCTGGACTGTATTGGATTTGCGGAACCCGAGCATATGCTAGGCTCCCTCACCATTGGGGAGGCGCATGTGTATTGGGAACCATACGACCATCCTTTTTCCTTTTGCCTACATCCCACGGAGAACAACTGGGATATCCTGTGTACAGAAGTCGCCAGCTGCAAGAGGCCTTGAAAATAGGCCAATGGGACAAATGGGATGCGACATCCGAAGAATGGCCACCTGAGAGAATTATCTCATACTATGGACCTGCTACTTGGGAGCAAGATGGGACATGGGGATATCGTACCCCTGTTTATATGATAAATCGTATAATACGCTTACAAGCTGTTGTCGAAATAATAACCAATGAAACTAGTAAAGCGCTAACCCTTTTGGCTAAGCAAAGTACACAAATGCGCACAGCTATTTATCAGAATCGTTTAGCTTTAGATTATTTGTTAGCAGCGGAAGGTGGGGTATGTGGGAAATTAAATTTAAGCAATTGTTGTTTGCAAATTGATAATAATGGGCATGTTGTTGAAGATATAGCTATCCAGATGAGAAAGCAAACATTTGTGCCTGTTCAGACATAGTTTGAAGCTGGATGGGTGGTTTGGTTCAGTATTTTCATGGTTAGGCGGTCTAAAGACCCTTGCATTTATTGTATTATTCATACTAGCTATGTGCTTGCTGCTCCCATGTCTCCTACCCCTTTGCTTACGCATGGTAACCTCAGTGATTGATAGTACTGTAGAGCGGAAGGCAGTTACAAAGATACTAGCTATGTGGCAATATTACCCTATACCCCAAGATGATGCTGTTACACCAGTATAATGTGTGATTTAATTATTGAGTGATTTAATTCTCACCCTTTCTCACTAGCGGGTGAGAATAATCAAAGGGGGGAATGTGGCAGGCTATGGCCTAGAATGGTCTGCTAATATGAAAGGCCTGTAAGTTAAGCCTGGATTCCAACCCCCACTATAGCTAGAAAAGAACCAAAAATCTGTGAAAAATAAGAGAACTGTTTTAAACTGCTTAATAAGAAGTTTTACATGAATTCATAAGTCTTTCATTATTCTCTTGTGTGCAAAAGAAAGAAATATAGTAACATAGTAACATAGTAAGTGACGGAAGATAAAGACCAGCATGGTCCATCTAGTCTGCCCAGCAAGATGGCAAGAGTAGGTGCACCTGTCGCTCTGTGCAGGCCACCCCTCCCCATGTTTTTGTTTCTGTTTAGGGGTGAACCCACCACTCCATGTAGGACACCCTTATTTGTTCAGACGCTAGATAGTTCAGAAGTTAGATGGTACCGTTTATTTTGCTTTTATCCTGTTGCTGTAAAGGGATCCACTGTGTTTGTCCCATGCCGTTGAAATGTTTCAATACATGCATTCCTGAAGCTAGAGACGACCTTGCAGTAGAGAAGTATCAAACCTAGAAACTGCACCATTGTTAGAACAGTCCTAAGGGAGGGAGCTGGGTGCTAGGCCCAGGAGGGATCTCTGATTGGACAGGTGCAGGGGGTGTTGGAACCAATGGGAAGTTTGTATGTATCAAGCTGGAACCAATAGAAAGTTCTCATGTATCAAACTGAAAAAGAGGTATAAATGGTTATGTCTCTGTAAAAGCTTTGCTCAGTTCCTTTTGAAGCTTTGACTGACTGGGCCTTGTGCACAATAAATTGGCTTGGACCCTGTCAATTGACTCCTGTATTTATTCATTGATTACACTTCGCTGCAGCAGTACCATATGGGAGAGCATAGGTGTGTTGGAGGAGCTGAGGAGAGGACTGTGGGCTGAATGGGTACTGAGGAGTGCAACCTCTTGTACTCCCTCCCCTCTCTTGATATAGCCTGCAGACACTAAAGCCTGCACTTCTGCCCTCTACAGTTATTTGTTGGGAGTGGGGCAGAGGCGGGGCAGAGCATGGATAGCCACAAGATGTTGGGTTTTTTCTTTCAAAATGTTGGCAACCTTACCTGGCCAGCTTAAGTGATGAGCCAGTGAGGCATTGTCTCTGGGCACTGCAAGCTCCCCCTGGCTCACCAGTACACAGCCGCAGGACTGTTCTCCTTCGGTCCTGCAGCTGTGCTAAACTGCAGACACTGTCAGCATGATCGCATCACCGCACTATTAAAAGTGAAATGGGGGAACTTCCTGTCTTGCGCAAGAGACAGGAAGTTCCCCTGTTTCCCTTTTAAAATTATGCTTAGGTTACGGCACTGTGAGGGTGTTTTTGCTGGCAGCACTAATTTAAATTAAAAAAGAAAATGCCTCAGACAGCACTGATTTAAAGTAAAGGGTAATGCCTCAGACAGCCTTAAACATTAAGCCCACTGGGGGAATCAAACTCATGACCCCTGTTTTAGCAGTCATTGTATTGACCAGTGTGCTACACCTCTATTGCTGTGATTGCAGGTCAGCACGTGAAGTTAAGGTTAACACGCGGTAACGTGCACGGCTCCCTCTTTTGCGCGATAATGGACACGGCGCACTTTATCGCACGATAACCCGCGATTGCTACCTTAAGACCAGAACGCCCACTCCTTATATGGCATCCTTCACATTATCACTGCAACTAGCGCCGGGAACATTAAGACGGTTTAGTAAACATACCCCTAAGTGAGGCAGCACCCATTTATTTCTATGGGCATAGTGGCATTTAACACACATTAATGTTCAGTAAACATGTCCCTAATTCATTGCTGGGACAAAAAAGAGGTTTGTGAACAGCCCCTTTGGAAGCCTCCTAAAATTTTAGATGGGCAGCATATACATTTTAAAATGAAATCTATGCAAATAAGATCCATTGGATATGCACATACTTAAGCAAATGAGGCCCTGCAATGAGTCTTTGAACATGACCCCGCATCACCCTTGGGCCACCCCTGCTCCTAACCCCACCCTACCATTTCAGACTTGTTCCACCATCCAACCCTTCCTACCCCACCATCCAAGATAGCTATGGGGGACGTTGAGTCCCTGTTAAACTGTTAATGTAAATAGTTACAGTTCTCTGGAAATGTTTTTTAAACCTGTTCTATGCATACAGTTGTAACCCAGTGAAAAGCTGTATAAATGCTCAGACAAATAAATAAATAAACTTTATAACATAGACCCAAATGATCACCCACTTTCTTGCACAGACTGGTGTCTGTTATAAAATGACCCTCATAAAAAGCAAAATCGTCACTTATATTTGTGTATAGCACTGTTTACATGTGCAAACTCACTAGTAATGCTCCTGGGGTTTAGGAAAATGATTGCTACTCTTGTATATGTTGTCACCATTACGGCTTCTTTGGCAGCGCTAGAAGTATTTTAGAAAAGGTTCCAGTTTTGCCGAGCTTTTTTTAGGATACAAATTGTTTTTGAACACATGGATGTTAATATCCGTTTTCCATTCCAGAAGCCCTCTACAAAGTTATCTTACACGATTGGCAGCTCTGTTTTAACAAGGGGGAATGTTTTCAAATTGCATCGGGACAAAGTCTGCGGGTACTTTTCACCTGTGGGCTTTGCAAAGATTTTCCCATCAACTTTTTTTCTATACCTTCAAGAAAGCTAACATGGCAATCAGACTACTTTATCTAAGAAATGAGCAAACATTACAAAAAAGAAATAAAATTAGCCAAAAAGCATAGTTGGTCTAATAGAAGGTATTGCTTTATATTCATGTTGTTGTTTTCATTTATGAACTTTATTTCTACCATTGTCTGTTAAGATATAAATGAGTAAAAAATTAGGAAACAAAACAAGGTAAAAAGCTAGAAATAACTAAACAAGAAGCAAAACATGGCCCATTGGAGCTGAGACAACAGTTCCTATCTCACCCTAGCTTCTGAGTACTGACAATTGATCACAGGTGTGTCTAAGTTGACTGCAGTGGGAATGTGGTTTTTCTGTTCAAACTGATTTGAATTGTTTATAAGGGTGCCAATAATCATGTCCTGCCAGAGGCGGCTCTATAATTAGGTGGAGTGAGGCAGTGGCCTCAGGCGGCAAACTTTTGGGGGTGGCAGAAATGTCCCAAAAGAGCTGCCTCACTCCACCTTCAGTTTAAAAAAAAAAAACACGGACAAACTGCCGTGGCCGTGATAGCTTTAGAAATGAGAGGAAACCGGTGCGGAGCCTCCCGGCAGTATGGAACCTCTGCTGCTTCCGCGTCCCGCCCCAAAAGGAAGTGATGCTAGAGTGGGATGCGGCAACAGCAGTGGTTCCATACCGCCGGGAGCCTCCACACCGGTTTCCTCTCATTTCTAAAGCTATCATAGGCAGCCAAAGGGGAAGGAGCATAACTATGAGAAATGGCCGGCAGAGCAGAAAGAGCTACCCGGGGGGGGGGGGAGGGAGGAGAGAAGAGGAACAAGCTACACAGGGGGGCTGGAAGAAAGCTGACAGAGGGCAGAGAGGACTGGAAGGAACCGAGAGAGGCAAAGAGTGGTCTGGAAGAAATCTGACAGGGGGAAGAGAGCCCTGGAAGAAAGGTGACAGGGGGAAGAGAGGACTAGAAGGGAACCGAGAGGGACAAAGAGTGGGCTGGAAGAAAGCTGACAGGGGGAAGAGGGGATTGGAAGGGAACCGAGAGGGGCAAAGAGTGGTCTGGAAGAAAGGTGACAAGGGGAAGAGAGGACTGGAAGGTAGCTGAAAGGGGCAAAGAGTGTTCTGTAAGAAAGCTAACACAGGGGAAAAGAGGCTTGGAAGGGAGCTGACAGGAGAGGAAAGAGATGACTGGAAGGGAATGGAGAGAGGAGAAGGAGATGGCTGGAAGGGAACTGACATGGGGGGAAAGAGGGGGATGGAAGGGATCTGACACCTGGGGGTGGGACTGGAGGGAGCTGACATTTGGGGATGGGACTGGTAGGTGGCTGGGTAATAAGGAGGAGTGGGTTGGGGGCGCCATCTCATCCTTCGCCTCAGGCAGCAGATTGTCTTGAGCCGCCCCTGTGTCCTGGCAATGTCTCCGTTTTTATACTATTTCCTACTACTTCCTTTTTCAATTGGTCTTGTTTTATTTGATTCTTTTCTGTGTCAAATATGTGTGCATATATAGTCCAAAATCATTTCATTGGCCACTTTTTTTAGGAGATATTAGACATTTGCTACTGTCCTGTTTACCAATGGCATTCTTCTCTTCCTTCTGCTCGCAGCCCATATTTGATTTGTACAACGGTCTGACACTTCACTTGGACAGTATATCAAGCACTGAAATAAAGATAAAGACATTAAGGAATTGAACTGCAAGGGTGCCAATAATGTTGCCCACAACTGTATGTCTGTATTTTTCAGAGGCTTCAAAGAAAAGGAAATATGAGCTCGATAGTCAAAGGATTTGTGCTACTAACTTTGAGAGTTATACTCATAAATTGGTCTCTTTGGAAATTTAGTAGGGCTGAGTGCCTATTTTTTTTTTATTTCACTAAACTCCTAAATTTAGGTGCATATAAAATGGGTGGCAACAGGAGCAGATTTAGGGCTGGGAAAAGAAGGTAGGAGCTTTGCACTGGTTCTCAGCACTAGGCACTTAAATTAGATTCATAAATATAAGTAAATGAATGGCAGACCTAAATTTAGGCGCATAAATTTTAAGTACCTTAATGTTACCGGCGTTAGTTGCAGTCTTACTGTGAAGAATGCCATATAAGGAAGTGGGCGTTCTGGTCTTAACACGCGTTAGCCTTAATTAGGTGCGCTGACCTGCAGTCACAGCAACAGAGATGTAGCACACTAGTTAATACATTGACTGCTGATACAGTGGTCATGAGTTTGATCCCCCAGTTGGCTCAATTAAAAGACTGTCTGAGGCAATCCCTTTTCCTGCTTGTAACAGTCAGACACATCCCAACAATTTGCACTGCCAGCCAAAAAAGCCTCACCCCAGTGCCGCAACCTAATGCACCTTTTAGGGCGCACCATAAGGCACATCATAAAGCACCACGTCATCCAAGGCAGGTCATAATGTGCCCCAGAGGGCGGCAGGAAAGGTTGGCACCCTCCAAGGCAGCATAAAAGGCACCCCATAAGCTGGCCAAACCTAAGGTGCCGCGAAAGATGCCCCAGGGATGCCAAGGTGACACAGGAGATGGTGCCCAGGGGCACAAAGGTGCCCCAAACTCACAAGCATGAAATGTATGGCTCAAACACAGATGTAACCATAACACTGCACAGAGCACAAAGGAAAGGCAATGAACAAGTGATGGAACAAAGTAGATGATGGAGCTCATGGACCAGCCAAATCTGCGTGCAGCCCATATGGCAGCAGGTAAAGTGGACAAACATATCAGGGGCAGCTGTACCGATGTACAGGGTGATGGTAACATACAGTGCAACAATGACAGTGTGTGGCAGAGGATGAGGATACGTGTCCACCAGAGGAGGTAGAGGTGGCAAGATAAGTGCAATGACAGGAGGACAGAGGAGAGCAGTGCCATGCAGAGCAGACACAGGAGAGGCAAGCATGAAGAGCCTCAATGCAGAAAAGTGTGCCAGTGCAGACATGGGATAGCAGCCTGCACATTAGGGCAGGACGCCACACAGCTGGCACACACACATAGATGGACAGAAGGATGGATGGCAACAGTGATGAGGGTATAATGTGGCGGCAGCACAGATCTGCACAGATATGACTGTTACATGAATGAAACGTAGTTGTGTAGGACAGCCATAAAAAAAAATGGGAACAGAGAGGAATTGAACCCATGACCTCTGCTACTGAAGTCATTGCATTAACCACTGTGCTACATCACTATGGGAGTTACCATCCCAATGGCTGGCTACAGAAAGCGTGCATGTCACCATAAAACTGTCTGCTGTGGCTACCAGGATAGGATAGAACGAACAGTACCCATAATGCAATTCACATGCAGAACAGCAGTCTACATCTGCTCACCAGATGGGGTATGCACCTCTACAGCACGTCAGCTTGGTAGGGGGGAATGACAGTGCGTGTTACGGGCACAGAGTATCCACAGGCCATGCCAATGTGCGTATTCTGTGCTCACCCTGAGGGTGAGGTGGAGTGGCCAGCACCAGGTCTGCAGTACCCAGGTTGGTTGAGGTGGGCTGTGCTGCAGGTCTCCATCAGCGCCAGTGTGTGACAGGTATTTGTTGCAGATACATTTATGAGGTCTCTGTGTCCATTTGTAATTGCCAGTCATGTCTGGCTCTTGTGGACCATGATGCACACAACATAGTGCATATTGTCACACCCTCAGGGGGCCCTACCGGTGGGGTCAGGTATTACAAGATGACTCCTCCTCTTGGCTCTGTAAGAGATGCAGACAGCCCTGCCTGGCCCTCTGGGAGTGGTAGTTGTACCTTCTCGGATAAGAATCACTTATGCACACACTTCAATTTCAAATCAGGGCTTTATTCCCCGTCCACGAGGTTTTTCTTCTTTTGGCAAAACAAATAACAAAAGCCACTCTGGGCATATAACAGAAGAATAAAGTGGAACAGAAATAGCTTGCTTCAGCTTTAAGACATAACAAAAGAAAAGTATTAAACAGTCCTCCTGTTATCAAAATAGCCTTTTCTTTTGCTGCCTCACTACAGCTCAATTATACTGTTTGACTGAGAAACCTTTTGTCAGCAAACAGGTTATGGCTTTAACTTCTGGTTACATTCAATACTTCATCTCAGAGAGAACTCTGTGTCAACCATTGATAAAGAACAGTCCATAGCTTCAGGACTTACTTGCATATCTGGAATATCACATTGCATCAATTCATAATCACTTGAACACACGTTTGTAGGATCAGCTGTTTCACCGGAGTAAAGTTGGCTTGCTCCGTCTAGCAGGAAGTTACTTTGCTTCTCTGAGCAAATGCCCTGCTGGGAATTACCATAGGCTTTTGAGTGTGGCTTGTAGGAGCTCTGTCCCTGCTGGTAATTAAAAGGGAACTGCAAGCATTCACTGGCTCTGCTATTAGAATGTTCGTGGTATGCTCTGAGCTTGCTCGGGCTTAGCTCTTTCTGCACAGCTGCCTGTGATTGCACTGCTCGAGACGGCACTTTGTTAAAAGCTGGGAGTTTAAAATTACTAGCAGAATTACAAGCTCCTGCAGGTAGGAAAACTTCCTTTCTCTTGTGGCTGCTAGCACAAGGAAAGAGGTTATTCTCTGCTTCCTTTAAGCTTGCTCTTGGTTGGCTTTTCCTGTTAACTCTGGGTTTTACCCAATCAGGTAGGAAAGAGCCTCTCTCTGCATTTTCTGCTCTGTTACCTTCTATAGAAATCCTCCCACGTCTCTCGTGACTTTCATTCATACACACCGCATCCAGCTGCTGACCTCCAAACGTCTCAAACAGGTCCTGGGACTCACTCAGACTTTCCTGTTGATTCTCATGCTGACCCAATGGTTCATTCTCTCTTTCTCTCTCTTTCTCATTCCATTTCCATTCCTTCCGCGGCTGCTGCTGCCCTTGCCGCTGCCTCTCCTCTCTAACTGTTTGTGAGCGTCTTTTATGTACGTGTCTCTGGGCTCCACCTCCTCCCAGCTGATCCCCATCAGGTAATGAAAACTCCATTCCCCTGCTACCTGGGTGTGTCTTCCTAGCCCTTACCCACATGTGTCCTGGTTGTTTATAGCAACCGCCTGACAGGTTTCTATTTATGCTGTCAGATTCTCCCTGATCTTCCATGCTGATCTCCATTTGTACAGGCTCTGTTAGGTCCACCTTGTGACAATATCCATTGTGCTTGCTATGGTAACCTGTTTAGGGAGCAGGGGTGTGTCAGGGCTCACATGGGGGACAATGTACTTAGCAAACTGCCCTCTCTGGGTCAGGGTGGGGGACATGATCTGCCCTCAACAGACCCACACTCTCACCCCTTTGCAAGGGGGGCAGTGGAGGTACATGAGGACAGGCTGTGGGACCAGCAACCCCAGTCCTGGTGGCAAACGGACAGCTGCTGAAGATCTGCACTTGGGACAGGGCCACTGGCAGATAGGTAGCAGGCCCAGTCAGCTCAGCTGCCCCTCACTACAATCTGACATTCACCAGCTTCCTTTTTCATTATTATACTTCCTTTTTCATTTGTAAATCAATGAAACAATGTGCACCCTGCAAGGTGGTGCGGCCATACAGATGCTAACTGCAGACATTCTGCTAGCTAGTACATAGTGCATGTTCCTGGAGGAACTGTGTTCACCCAAAACTGGGATGTCAGCACACGCACGTATGTCAGTGATTGGGCCCCAGAAAAAAAAAACATAAATATCACTTAAGAGAAATACTATAAAGCACTATGGGGGAACCTAGCCATGCTGTGGTCACTGCTCAGTCAGGGTGAGAGCGACCTCCCAGCATGACATGCTGTGGCCACCCTGTTCGTGCAGGTGGTGGTCGGGCACTACAATGTCCCAGCCATTGCCCTATACCCTGTGCAAATGCATCCTGCCCATGGCAGTCTGTCCGGGTCATACCCACAGTACCTTGCTCCTCATTATGCACATTGGCAGGCTAACATTGGAAACAGTGCAAGCAGTGTGAGCTCAGTAAGGTGTAGGCAGCCACAACACACTGGATAGACAGACACACACTCCCACACCTATGCCAGCATTGTGCAAATATAGAGATTTGTGGCAGCCCTGGCCGCCACACCAGTCCTGGGCACAGTGCGGGCATTGCTGTGGTACTCATTACAATTAGGGTCACTCCCCGGGGTGGTAAACACTGTCAGAATCAATAACTGAAACACACTCCACAGATATCAGAAAGGTTGCTATGATGAATCTCTATCAACAAATTGTGTTTAACTTAGGATTTGTTAGCTGACATTAATTATAGCAACCTTTTGATATATGTGGAACGTGTTCCCAAGTTTAGGACGGCATTGCTAAGGTATGCAGGTGCCAGTATTGGGAGATACTGCTCCACACAGGGCCCAACAGCCTGACTCTCCATGAGGCTTTGTATAGTGGAGCCTGTGAGTGTGGGTGTTTATGCCCCTGTTGGCCGCTGCTCTAGGGCAGAGGTTCCCAACTCTGGTCCTGGTGGGCCAAACACTGTTCAGGTTTTCATGCTGTCCCTAATGAATATGCATGAGATATATTTGTATTCAATGGGGGCGGCGCATACAAATGCAGCACAGGCATATTCATTAGGGACAGTATGAAACCTGAATGGTGTTTGGCCCTTCAGGACTGCAGTTGGGAAACTCTGCTCTAGGGATTGCACATGTTTATGGTGTCTGTGCTCTGTAAGGTAAAATATAGGCGTTTCAGGCATGTTTATTTTATCTGCAATAAAGGTTCCGTCTTTATTACCATGGTTTAGTACTGGGTAAAATATGGGGACAGGGTTGGCAGGAGCCACAGCTGGGACTTGAACCTGTGACCTTCTTCTGAAGACACTGGCTGTGTGTACTGCACCACACTGTTGCCACAGGGACAGATCATTCCCTGGGGATACCATGACTGTTCGTCAGACAGACTCTGTCTGTTGCAGTGCACGGCACCCACCTAAACGGGCTTGGCCATGGTCTGCTGTGGGCAGATGCCACTGCCCCCTCCGCCACCAGCACCCCTCTGCCACCATGCTGCCATGCCATTATGCCGGTGGTGCTGGTGGTGCGCAGTCCCAGGCCATCCAGTGTGCTGGTAGGCAGCTGCCTATGGTGTGGGTTCTTGGGTAAGGTGCCTACATGGACATGCACGCTTTCCCCCGGCACCGCCTGTCAATGTTATGTGCCCTTGGGGGTACCTGCTGGGTAATATCCTCTATGACACTGTGGGACACACACTTGTGCCCATGTTGGACCCTCATCAGTTGCTGTCTTGCTGCTTTACAGTTTCGGCATTCCTATGTGCCACCTAGGCATCTGCCTAGTCCACACTGTGCCCCAGCTGGACCATAGTATGTGCCGCCTGCAGCCCCCTGTATCCCATTTACAGCATCAGTACAGTTGCCCTTTCCTACATGCCCACTCTGCTGTTGCTGCACATGTGCACACCATAACAAACCTGCCCAATCTAAACAACAGAAACCCTGATCAGCGCTATTTCAATGTGGGATCATTCACTTTGTAGGGGGACAGAGCATAGACCCTTCCAAACATGATATCTTAATTTTTACGCTTTGTCAGTAGTGTTGCTTTATGTTTATCATTAATATCACTATTGGCCAGCTTGGTTATTGGGATTTTAAATGTGGTTCTGGTCATTTTATATGTTTATTTGCCTTTTTGGTTCCTGCACATGTATCACAACTATCACATTTCTGGGTTTCCTTGCCTTTGCGGCGCATTGTTGACTTAAATGGTTTCTCTTTCCTGCAAATGTGCCTAACGCGAGGGTTTCACTGGCATTAGTGTTCAGACCTGGATTTCACAGCGTTAGTGTGCCTGGAGCCTCTCCCCGCCCACTCTCCGCCCATTGACCCCTTCTCTCCGCCCTCTGGGAAGCCTTACTCCACCCTTCAGACCCGGATTTCACAGCGTTAGTGTGCCTTAACGCCGCCGCCGCCGCATTATCACGCAATAAGTGACGTTATCGTGTGATAAATCGCGCGATAACATCACTTATCATGCGATAATACCACCGCTGCAACGTTAAGATGGTTTAGTAAACATACCACTTAGGCTCATATATGTGGCTGAAAATAATACAGAAATTTAAGAGCTCTGTTATGTTTTTTGTTTTTTTAATATCAGGCCCTATTATGCTTCCTTTTTCATTTGTAAATCAATGAAACAATTCTCCCAAATTAGGAGCTTTGGGGGTCTCTGCATAATCCTACCCAGGTTTCCCTTAAGCTCAGGTTTCTCTCTTCCCTGAGCCAGTCCCTTCTCAGGATCAGGGGGAAGGGAAGCCTATCTACTAGTGCTAGTTTATAGGAATTATTTGCCCCTCAGAGGATATCCTCACTTCATATCGTGGATATTCTCTCACATCCCCATGCACACATTTCACTTGGACCTTCCCACAAAACCTCCCAGCCTGGTGGGGAATCCCTAGGTTTCGGACTTGGTTCAATGATAACAAGGACTGGTTACTCCCAGTATCAATTAAGCCTTCCACAGTAGTCCTGAATATTCATACCGCCCTTTTATCCACCTGTCCTTTTGCTCCCGGGGATTTGTTGCATCCCATCCCAGAGAAGAAACAATCCATATATGGGCAATCTCTCTTAAAATGTCCCTCCTCCCCACAGGTAAAACATTTGAAGCTGGGCTTCGTCTCCTGTTTAAACAGGTTAGAAGTCCCATCACTCACCTGATTCTCTCTCAACAAGGACACTCGGGGCTCTTGGAATCCAGGTTGGGCCTAGGTCTAAACCCAAATCTTGACTTCCTATCTTCTATCTTTGTGGTTGGACATTTTGGCCCCCTCCCCACATGTTCTTCCCCAGCATTCCTCCGCCCCTACAAACCTTTCCGTAATTTCAATAGTTTTAGAAGGCAAAATCTTTATGAATTGTTCTTGGACAATTAATTTAAGTATTTCCTGGGGGTCTCGGTGGTTGGGTTTTAGTCATCTAGTGGCCAGGCCTAGCAGACCCTGGGCGACTGTTTTTCGCCTCTCTCCTTTCCTAAATTTCTTTTCCCCAATTTCTGCCTGTATGCCTCCCCTGAAAGTCCCAATTGGTTCTCTATAGCCTCTTTAACCAACCCATAGTTCAGATCAGAGACTGCATCCAGGGTCCGATAGGCCTCTTGAGTTTCTCCCGTTAGCAAGGAAGCAAGGTGGATAGCCCACTGATCCCGGAGCCAGCCTAATGCCTCTGCCACCCTTTCAGAAGTCACTAGGAAGGCTTTGTGGTCATCCTCAGGTCCCAGTTTGTTCAAGGTAAAACCCCATCCATATGCTCCCCTCCCATGCCCTGGTACCTCCATTCCATCTCCCCCAAAGTCTGTTGCAGCTGCCAACAGGTAGTTAGCTTCATCATCTCTTGGATATGTTTTGATAGTAGCTGTAGTAAGGGTCCCTGCTGTTGAGACTAGAGTTCAGCCATCTGCATCAGTAGGCATTCCATCGAGTCCTGATGGGCTTGTGTCTGGTCACATACCAGCTTCAGAAACTCTTCAGTGGGCCATATTTCCTGTAAAAAAACAAAACACACCAAGTGTGGTACATCCGCTATATGCCCGGCCACCCCAGGGGTTAAAAAGGTACCTTTACCTCACGGCCTGGCCTCCTTCCTCAATCCTTGTCTGGTAGGCCATCCTCCAGCTGGGTGTAGACTCCAATATTAGTTTAAACTCTGCTTCAAAAGAAGGTCCAAGGACACAAATACATAGAAATCAGCTGAGCCTCGGCAGTATAAGGAGAGTGTCAACAACAAGCGTCCTGCCTGAGTAGTCCTAACCCCTGGGCAGGCACACAGGTCCAAGGTCCATATATTTGAAAGTTCCACAAAATGCCGGTGGGAGGAGTGGAAGCTAATTCCCAAACAGGTGTCGAAGTACGACTTGGCCAAAGTTGCTATCATGCCGTGAATCTCCATCTAGACAGTAAGGAGCTGTGAAGGTGTGGACTGAAGACCATGTAGCACTCCTACACATCTCCACCGTGGAGACCGAACACAAGTTCGCCACAGAAGCAGCCATAACTCAGACATTATGAGCCGTGACATGGCATTTCAGGGTCAGACCAGCCTGAGCATAAACAAAGGAGATGAAGTCTGTAATCCACAGTGAAAGGGTGCGCTTGGAAACCGCAATGCCCAGTCTATTAGGGTCAAAAAGAGACAAAGAGCTGGAATGAACGTTGATGGGCTTTTGTCCACTCCAGATAGAAAGCCAGAGCTCTGTTGCAATCGAGTGTAAAGAAACCTCAGCCCATCTGGCGTGAGGCCTAGGAAAAAGGGTGGGCAGCACCACTGACTGGTTGAGGTGACAGGCAGAAACCACTTTAGGACTACTCTATTGTGATGGAATATGGAGAGTGCATCACCCGCACCTGGAATTCACTAACCCTGTGTGCAGAAGTGACTGCCATCAAGGACACCACCTTCCAGGTGATGTGTTTAAGTGAACAAGAGCTGAGAGGTTCAAAGTGGGCCAAAAGGAGCTGCCCCAGTATCATGTTAAGATCCCACACTACAGGTGGGGGCTTGATAGGGGCCATTACAGCAGGAGTCTTCTCAGGAAGTAGCCGATGAGAGGATGTGCAGAGATGGGTTTACCATCAACACCGCGGTGGTATGTTGCCACTGCTCATAGATGCAGCCTCACCAAGTAGGATTTGAGACCAGAGTTGGAAAGCTGGAGGAGGGTAAGTAAGTAACACCTTCACAGTGCAGGAGAAAAGGTCTATCACCTTCTTTGCACACCAGATAGAAAATGTATGCCACCTGAAGGCAGAGGCATGGTGGGTGGAGTCTTTAAGTGAAGCGAGGAGCACGTTCTCCACATCTTCAGAGAGGTGAAGCTCTACAAGAACTACCCGCATAGCATCCATACCATGAGGACTAGGGAGCGGACATTGGGTGAAGAAAAGACTCACTGTCCTGAGTAAGACCAGATCTGGATCGCAACCCAGTCTGAGTGGCTGCCTCCAAGAGAGTCATAGCTGAAGAGGAAACCAGGGTTGCATGGGCCAGTGTGGGGCAATGAGAATCCTCTCCTTATCTAGAGATTCGTGGAAGGTTACCATCAGGGTTTGGGAATTAGCTTCAACTCCTCCCACCGGCCTTTCTGTACGTCCAGGCTATCATAGAGTCATCCTGATGTTGGTGTCATTGGAGTGGAGGAGTAGCCTAATGGTTAAGAACACTGGCTTGGGAACCCAGCAACCAGGGTTCAATTCCCACTAGCACTCATTGTGGCCTTGGGCAAGTCACTTAACCCTCCATTGCCTCAGACAAATCCAAGTTATCAATGTCCCTATTTAATAAACCAAGTTTAAGTTTCAATGTAAACTGCTTTGATTGAAATGATAAAGCAGTATATAAAACCTGTTAAATAAATAAATACCCCTATTGATCATCTCTTCCATCAAAGTCTCTAGGAGAGCCATTAAATCACCCCCTGGAGACCTAAACAAACTCCCACCTCTAATATTTTTAATCAAAGACTTAATATTACATACACTCATTAATACAGGTATTGTCTACCTCAAGGTGCAAAATATTCAAAAAATAAGCTTTAAGCATTTCAAATGCTGATATTGAATTACAAAAAGGAAAGTTAACAAAATGCAAATTCAGCACCCTAAGAGAGTTCTCGAACTTTCAACTTTATTTTCTAACAGTAAATTGCTTTTCATTAATGCACTATTAGCCACTTCCAGGGCCAAAACCTTATCAATGGCTGTGTCAATTAACTGTCTCTGAGATCTCAAGTCTCTCTCCAAGGAAGTCAACCAATTAACTGTTTCACCATTTCTGCATCTAGTTCAAACTTCTCCTGCTGACCTATAAGTGCATTCATTCTGCTGTTCCTCACTACCTTTCTTCTTTTATTTCTCCCTACACCCCTCATTGGGAACTCCCATCTATTCATGTCCTTCTCTTCTATTGGTAATTCAAAACCTTGCACCTTGCTGCTCCATATGCCTGGAACAAACTACCTGAGTCCGTATGTCAGGCGCCATCTCTGACTCTTTTCAAATCCAGGCTAAAAACTCACCTCTTTGCTGCCGCTTTTGGATCTTGACTCACCTGATCTCCCTTGTGTTTCCTTACCATTCCCTCTAGATGTATCCTATGTCTCAGCTACTCTGTTATCTGTCTTGACTAGATTGTAAGCTCTGATGTACAGTGACCGTCTTTTACATGTGTCTGTGCAGCGCTGCATATGTTTTGTAATGCTATACAAATGTTCAGTAGTAGTAGTAGTTTCACCCAAAAGATTACACAGTTGGGCAAGACAATTTAGAAACATAGAAACATGACAGCAGAAAAAGACCACATGGCCTGTCTAGTCTCCCTTCCATATCAACCACTACAACAGTCCCCTTTTTCCCTTTAGAGATCCTCTGTGTTTGTCCCATGCTTTTTTAAATTCAGATACTGTCCTCATCTCTATCACCTTCACTGGGAGACTAGTCCATGCATCTACCACTCTTTCCATAAAGAAATATTTCCACATATTACTCCTGAGTCTATCCCCTTTCACCCTCATCCTATGTCCCCTCGTAGCAGAGTATGCTTTCAATCAAAAGAGGCTCTCCTCTTGTGCATTTATTTCATGGAGGTATTTAACTGTCTCAATCATATCACTTCTATCCCGCCTTTCCTCTAAAGTATACATATTAAGATCCTTAAGTCTGTCCTCATATGCTTTATAATGAAGACCACTAACCATTTTAGTAGCCACCATCTGTACAAACTCCAACCTGTTTATATCCTTTTGAAGGTGCGGTCTCCAGAATTGCACACAATACTCCAAATGAGGTCGCACCAAAGACCTATACAGAGGCACTATCACCACCTTTCTTCTGCTGGCCATTCCTCTCCCTGTGCACCCAAGCATCCTTCTAGCTTTCACCGTCGCCTTTTCTACCTGTTTAGCTACTTTAAGATCATCAGACACAATCACGCCTAGGTCCTGCTCTTCTTTTGTGGACAGAAGTACTTCACTCCCTATACTATATCGCTCCCTTGGATTGCTGCAGCCCAAATGCATGACCTTGCATTTTTTAACATTAAATCTCAACTGCCAAATTCTAGACCATTCTTCAAGCTTAGCTAGATCCCTCCTCATGTTATCTACCCACTTCCTGGGTGTCTACGCTATTGCAGATTTTGGTATCATCTGCAAAGAAACAAACCTTACCTGACAGCCTTTCCGCAATATCACTAACAAAGATGTTAAAAAGAATCGGACCATTTGACAGAGTAGACTCCATTTTTGCCATTACCCGCCATATCTCTAAATTAGTGACCCCCCTGGGGGGAGCTGTGGAGGTGCCTTGACTGTCAAGGATGGGACCCTGGGCCGGGAGTCCGGAAACATTTCTGTCTATAGCCCAGTGGCTTCATCGCCTCTCTCGGTTGGATGTGGAGCGGTTTATTCTATTCCGTCTCCCCTAAAGCCTATTGTTTTTTACGGTGCTTTGGAATCAAAATATTTAGCATTTCAAAAGAAAAGCTAAAGACATACTGTTTTATAAAACTGGAACTTGAATTTGAGTCTCAGGATTTGAAATTTAGACATTTCCTTCTAGATTATGATACAATTTCTTTTTAATAAAGCTTGATTTGTAATATTATAATAAATCTTTTGCTGCTATGTTTATTTCTTAGAGTTTGTTTACTAAAGAGCATTAAGGGAGCAAGTGTGGCATTAACACCTCTTATCGGCATCTTTGTGCCCTTAATGCTGGGCACCCCCCCCCACCCCCACCCCCAGTGCATTGGTACAGCTGTTTTCCACATGCTCATCAAACTTACTGGCTGCCATGGATTTGTCAGGTCAATCAGCTCCCTCTTGTCCTTCCATCCATCATCTTTCACTGGGGCTCCCTTATCCAGCAATAAAGTGACAGCCGTTATGGTGCACACTTGACACATTTAAGGCCTGATAGGGCACATTAATGGCCTATTGCACCCTTAGCACTGGAATACCTCCTACCCACACAGAACCTTTTTTGCACAGAAAACCCCTTATTGCTGCTTCCGTTAACACCTGCTATCTTAGCACCCTTTAGTAAGCATATCCCTTTGCTATTGTTTTCTGCCTTGAATGTTTTGTTTTGTTTTTCAAAGTGCTGTCAGGTCAATACTGATTCCACAGCCCTGGGTTTTCTTGGCAGTAGATTGCCAGGCCTTTTCTTCCAAGGCAATAGAGAGTAAAGTAACTGACTTACCCAAGGGCACAAAGAGTACCAGTGAGAATTGAACCCAGATCTTCAGGGTGCTAGGCTACTACTACTGTAGCAGCAAAGCGCAGACAAACCAATGATACCAGGAGTCTGTTCAGAAGGTCCAAATCATTTATTTGTGCACAAGTCTCGAACCAGTCAATTTCAAAATGGCTGAGCAAAGTTTTCAAGCATTACAACAACTTTTATAGACTTTTGTTCCATTCTAGGTATAGAAAAACATTTCATTGGTCCCGGTAACCTCCCGTACCTCTTCCATTGGTCCCGGTACTGATAAGTTTATCCAATTATGTCCCTTCTGTGGGCATGACACCTGCATGCCCCCCTTCTGGTCCCAATTACAATGGCCAGTTCATCAACTTGTTACTTTCACACTCTCAAGGCCATAGAACCAATTTGTGCGTGCAGAGGAGCAGGGTTCTGCAACTCATCTGTCAGCACTCTCAATTATTTCTCTGCAGATGTACTTTTTCTTATCAGTAACTTTTAAACATGTCTTTTCTGTATTTTTCCATCTTTCAGTTCTACAGTTCTGCCTACCTAAGCTAATTCAATACTTCTACTGAGTTCTATCTTACAATAGCAGCATATTGGGGGATGTGCAATCCTATATGCCTCTCCACAGGCCTCATTTACAGGTCAAGCTAGCCATGCTGGCCTGCTTATGTTCAGACACCGTGGGTCACAGGCCTGCACCTGCCACATTCCCCCCTGTGATTAATCTCACCCTATTACTCAATAAGGTGTGAGAATTAAATCACTTTTAGAAGAATCACATCATGATTGAAGGATTTCTACTAGGACTAGCTTTGTATAAAGCCATTATTTTAGTTGCGGTCTTCCGCTCTACTGTGTTATCAATAGCACTATGAATGGAACGCATACAACATGGGATTAAACATGGTAATAAGAAGATAACAGCAACAAGGATTAGTACTAAAACAATGAAAGTCTTAAATCCTCCCAGCCAAGAGAAAAGGTTAGCAAACCAGTTAGGAAATTTCAATGCGTGCCAAGTCTGTACTGGCACATAAGCATGTCTTTGCATATCTTTAGCAATTTCTTCAACTACTTGACCCTTATCATCTATTTTCAAACAGCAATTAGTTAAATTCAGCTTACCACATACTCCTCCTTCAGCTGCTAACAAATAATCAAGTGCTAAGCGGTTCTGGTATATAGCAGTGCGCATCTGAGTACTTTGTCTAGCTAAAAGCGTAAGAGCATGACTAGTTTCATTGGTTATTATTTCAACTACTGCTTGTAAGCGAATAATACGATTAATCATATAGATTGGAGTACGATAACCATACATACCATCATCATTCCAAGTGGCAGGTCCATAATACTCAATAATTCTTTCTGGTGGCCAATCATCACCTTGCCACTTCTCCCACTTGCCTATCTGTAAGGCTTCTCTTTTCTGTCTTAATGCTCTTTTGTGTCTGTGGGTAGTGTATACAGGGTATCCTAATTGTTCTCCATGTTCAGTGTTTAACAGGAAGAAAGAAGGTCTGATGGTTCCTAAGACACATGCTCCTCCCCAGTGTGGCGGGAGTTGTGCATATGCTCGGTTTCCACAGATCCAATATAGGCCAGGTGGGGCTTGCCAGGCTTGGACTTTGGCAAGGTTAGTCCATAGACCTGCAAGTTCAGGAAATCTAGCTAATGGGTTAGGAGGTTCAGGATGTCTGATTCCTGACCACCATGCTGTCTTTTTGGTCGTGGCATTATAGTACTTCTGGCTAAGACAGACCAGCTGTCCTACCTTTTGGGTGAACTGGGGTCCAGTTCTGGCATAGCAAAGACGTCCAACGATTGAGTGCGCTAACACCCATTCACTGGTAGTCTTGTGTAATTCAGTCTGATTGTAAATCATGGAATAATTCAATTCTTGGGCTTCCCATGGCCATTGGTCTCCCATTTGGGTTCCGCCACAGAAATAACAATCTGTGATCTTAAGACTAGATACTACTGCTCCGGCTAATTCTAGAAATAAATTCTGTGAGGGGTGAGGGATCTCAAACTTATTTACATGCATGGCTTCATAAAAGGTATTATGAATATGATACTTAGATGACTTGTGGGCTTGGGTATTCAATCTGATATACACAATGGTCCCTGGATCTACTGCTCCTCCAGCAATACGTAAACCAAACTTGTATCCTTGTTTCCATGCATGGGGATTGTGTATACGTAAGTGTAAGGGGTTACAAGCATCTTTCTGACATTTATCATTAGTGGTTGGCTTGGTTAGAGTAGCCATCCGTTTATCTATTTTCTCATCAGTTATACCAGTGTTCCAGGTAGCATAAAAAACACATCCCCAATACGGGCAATAGTAATCTGCCGCTGTAGCAGTACTATAGCCTGATCCCGTTTTACCTGTACACTTCCACCAATTTGTGGCACCTTCTGGACACATATACTTATGGTCATTTCTATACGCTTTCTCCCATGTACCACAGGTGGACTGACTATCTCTATTAATGGCATTACATGCATCAAAATTCAAAACAGCAGGTTTAGTAATGTCTTTAAGTGGTGGTGTAGCAGCTAGTATAGGTCCATCTGCATCCTTCCATCTTATTTCCAACGTGTAATAGGATGGATTCTGATGCGAATTATAGCATGCTTTGATTTTGCCATGAGTGCAAACATTTAGTTCAGTGGTGTTATAAATACACCGAGTTACTGTTCCCTTGCAGGTATAGTAAGAATGGTAAAGCAAAGTCTGAGTTACTTTCAGTCCAGTTCTAGTAGAAGTAATGCAAGCAGTGCATGGAGGTAAAGCATAAGTCAGTTCAAAACCTCCAAAGAAGGCAACCAAGGCAAAGCAAAAACAAAGATACATGTTGATGTTGATTGGAGTTCTTCTGAATCCTCAGCTTGCTGATCTTGATCACGACGGTCTTTTATTCTTCGTCCCGTTTGCTAATGAAGCAATTTAACGGGTGCTGAGTGTTGATTGAAGATCCTCAGGTTGTCCAGTACACATTAACCAACTTTTTAGCAATTTCAGTTGGCTTGTGAAGTCTGGCTTAGTCAATGTAGTCTCAAAGTAGTGTGTCAAATCACACACAAATTGGGTTCGTTGAAACAAAACTGTTGCTGCATGGAAAACAGCAATCCTCTTCGAAAGACTTGGCTACTGCAAAGCACTTGTGATGAAGTGTCTAAGCTGCTGGTTGCCGTCTCAGAGTAACTCGCAAGGGTACATCAGGATGCTGTTCTGCTGTCCACTGCTCTGGTTCAGGATCGGCGGCGGGCTTGACTCTGCTGTGGTGGATCCAGGCGTCGATCTCGGCTACCTTTACTGCAGTTGGGGTAGACAGGATGACGGTGTACGGTCCCTTCCAATGGGGTTCCAACGGTGTCTTCTTCCAATCTTTGATCCACACCGAAGTACCAGGCTGATAGGGATGCAAGGGTTCCGTCAAGTTGATAGGCAACTGGTCTTGGATCCACGTATGGAGAGTCTGCAGAACAAAACTAAGAGCTAGGAGTTCTTGTCTGGTTACTTCTGAACCAATCTGGGCTAAACTTCCTTTGACTCCCTGCACTATTGGTGGGGGTTTACCATACAAAACTTCAAAAGGGGAAAATCCTGTTGACTTTACAGGAGCTGAGCGTATTCTAAGTAAAGCTATGGGGAGCACTTGGGGCCATTTCAAGTGTGTCTCCTGACAAAGCTTGGACATTTGGGCTTTCAAGCTACGATTCATTCGCTCAACTTTCCCTGAACTCTGGGGTCTGTATGCAGTGTGGAGTTTCCACTGTATCTGCAAAGCTTTTGCTAACTGCTGAGTAACTTGGGAGACAAATGAGGGTCCATTGTCTGACCCTATTACTGCTGGGATTCCAAATCTGGGGACAATCTCTCTCATTAAGACTTTGGTAACTTCTCGGGCTTTCTCAGTTCTGGTTGGGAATGCTTCTACCCACCCAGACAAAGTACAAACTAATACTAATAGGTAATGGTATCCATTGGCTTTTGGCATTTCGGTAAAATCAACTTGGAGGTTGTGCATGGGGGTGACACCTCCTGACTGAACTCGGGGTGCCGTTATAAGGCCTTGCTTGGCATTATTTTTGGCACAGGTTAGACATTGACGTGCTACTGAGGCTGATATGGTTGTCATCAGAGGGATGTAGAAATGTGGTCTGAGTGCTTTTTCCATAGCACTCTTCCCATAGTGGGTGGCTTCGTGGAAAGCTTTGACAAAGGATGGTCCTAACAGTTCAGGAATTACTATTCGTCCGGGAGGTTGATTGCCCTCTTCTGGTGGCAGCTCAATCCATCCATCTTTCAGTACTCCATCTTCTCTGTTACAATAGTAATCCAATTCTTTGGTGGTATATCTTGGGGTCCATAGATTCAAAGGTACTGGAAACAATGCTGCTTGCATTGGCATAGCTTGTGGGGCAATCTGTCCTGTCATAGCTGCTTGTCGTGCTGAGGCATCTGCAAATCTATTCCCTCGGGCAACTTCTCCTTTTCCTGCTTGATGTCCTCTACAATGCATGACAGCTACACGTGTTGGGGCCCAAACTGCATCAAGTAACATCAATATCTCGGGACCATACTTGACTGATTTTCCTCCGGATGTGATGAGTCCTCTCTCTTTATAGAGAGCTCCATGGGCATGCAAGGTAGTGAAGGCATATTTGGAATCTGTATATACATTTAGCACAAGTTTTTCTCCTAACAACAATGCTCTGGTAAGTTGTATCAATTCGGCTTTCTGGGCTGATGTGCCTGAGGCTAGAGCTGATGATTCAACTACTTCGTGTTGAGTGACGACTGCATATCCGGCACAGCGTCGTCCATCAAGGATGAGACTGCTCCCATCAACATAATAGATCTGGTCAGGATTGTCTATGGGCACATCTGTCAAGTCAGGTCGACTGGAGAACACAGTCTCCATAACTTCGATACAGTCATGTTCTGGGAGTTCTTCACTGATGGGTATCAAGGTGGCTGGATTCAAGGCATGGCTCACTTCAAGTTGTATCTGTGGGTTTTCACATAACATGCTCTGGTACTTCAACATTCGAGAATTGGTGAGCCAATAATTTGCTTTTTGTTCCATAAGGGCAAGGACTGCATGTGGCACAGTGACTCGTATGTTCTGTCCTAGTGTGAGCTTGTCTGCTTCGCTCACTAGTAGCGCTGTAGCTGCAACTGCTCTCAAGCAAGGTGGCCATCCTTTGGCCACAGGGTCCAATTGTTTCGATAGGTATGCTACAGGTCGCTCCCAATTTCCCAATTTCTGAGTCAACATGCCCAAGGCATTTCCCTGTGCTTCATGTACAAACAAGTGGAAAGGTTTGTGGACATCTGGTAGTCCAAGTGCTGGTGATGACATCAATTCTTCTTTTAACTTCTGGAAGGCTGTATCCTGCTCAAGTCCCCACTCCAGTGGTGACTTTTCTTCTCCTTTTGTGGCTTCATACAGTGGTTTGGCAATTTGGGCAAAGTTAGGTATCCAAATTCGGCAATATCCTGCCGCTCCCAGAAAGGCTCTGACTTGCTTTCTGGTTGTTGGAGTTGGAATTCTGCATACTGCTTCTTTTCTTTCTCTGCCTAATCTTCTGCTTCCTTGGGTAATACGAAAACCCAAGTATTTCACTTCTTTTTGGCATAGCTGTGCTTTGGCTCTGGAAACTTTGTATCCAGCTTCATCTAGTAACTGCAAGAGGTCTTTGGTGGCTAGTATGCATTCACTTTCTGATATGGCAGCTATCAACAGATCATCCACGTATTGGAGAAGCACTCTCTTCCCCGGGGCTACTGGATAGCTTGAAAGGTCTTGATTTAGTGCAGCGCTAAAGATGGTAGGTGAATTCTTGAATCCTTGAGGTAATCTTGTCCAGGTGAGCTGGCCCCCTCTTCCAGAGATGGGGTCCTGCCATTCGAATGCAAATAATATTTGGCTTACAGGGGCTAATCTTATGCAAAAGAATGCATCTTTCAAATCCAGTACAGTGAAATGGGTAGCTTCAGCAGGTATCAGTCCTAGAAGAGTGTAAGGATTGGGTACAACTGGATGTATGGTTTCAACTGCATCATTTACTCTTCTCAAATCTTGTACTGGGCGATAATCATCTGTCCCAGGTTTCTTTACTGGCAAAAGTGGAGTGTTCCATGGGGATTGGCATACTTTTAGTAGGCCATACTCGAGCAATCTTTGTAGGTGGCGATGAATGCCTTCAATTGCGGCTCTTGGGAGAGGGTACTGTTTGACGTGCACTGGTGTAGCACTAGGCTTGAGGGTTACAATCACTGGAGCTATATGCTTGGCTAGGCCTGGGGGACTGCCTTCTGCCCATACTCCAGGTGGTGCATCGATGTTCTTTAAAGTTTGTTCAAAATAGGTATCTTGGATGGAGTCATCAACGTAATACCTCCATTCTTCTTCTCGGGGCACTGTCAGCAGCATTACTCCTGCTGGTTTGGCTTGGGAATTTACTGTCATTTGCATTTCTCCTTGTTCAGAGAAAGATATCTGTGCTTGAAGTTTGGCTAGCATATCTCGTCCCAGTAATGGCACTGGACATTCGGGCATGTAAAGGAATTGATGAGTTACTTGCTATCCTCCTAGACTGCATATTCGGTTTTGAAGAAAAGACTTTGTGGCTTTGGCACCAGTTGCTCCTATAATGGTGACTGCTTTTGTAGTAAATGGGGCTATCTTTTTGTCTATTACTGAATGCTGTGCTCCAGTATCAACCATAAAGTTCATAATTTGGTCTCCTATTTGTATTCCGACCATAGGCTCCTGGAGACCTAAAGCAAACTTGGAGCCCAGTCTGTCCTAATCCACGTCATCCTCATCATGGGCTGGTGTAGCCAATGCTTGAATGGCTCCTCCTCTCTCTCGCTGGAATTGTTCTCGATTGGCTCCTCCGCGATTTCGGGGACGGCCTCGTCTTTCTTCTCGCCACTGATGATCGTTGTCGTCATCTTGCTGGGCGTCTTCGAGTTGCGGGCACGTATCTCTCCAATGTCCTTCCTCTCTGCAATAGGCGCATTGGTTCACGCCTAGTCTCTGGGTCCGGCCTCCGCCTTGACCCCGCCCTCTTCCTCTGCTCCTTCGACTAGGGACACCTCCCCTTTTCTTTTCAACTATGGCCGCAGCCAAAAAATCAGCTTTCTTCTTCATCTTTCTATCACATTCTCTCTGTCTTTCAGTATCACGATTCACATACACTTTATGAGCGACTTCCACTAACCGTGTTGCATTCATGCCCGCAAACCCTTCTAATTTCTGTAATTTACGTCTAATATCTGGTTGAGACTGGTTTACAAAAGCAGAATTCACCATACATAAACTTCCTGGTGCCTCGGGATCATAGGGAGTATACATTCTGTATGCTTCAGTTAATCTCTCATAAAAATCTGCTGGGCTCTCATCTATCCCTTGGATAACTCCTGCAACTTTGGAAAGGTTCATAGCTTTCTGGCCCCCCCTTCTCAGGCCTTGTAAAAAGCCTTGGCGAAAGCGGGCTAGGGCTGTGGATCCTTCATCTGTATTTGGATCCCATTGGAGGTCTTCATTCGGGAATTCTCTCTGAGCTGCTTCCCGACGGTCTATTATATTCTGCCCTGGTCCCGGAGCTACGGGGTTCTCTGCCATCCATTCAATAGCTGCTTTTCTAATTCTTGCTCGTTCTTCTGTTGTGAATAGGGTGGTCAGGAGCTGACAGCAATCTGGCCAAGTGGGTTGGTGAGTTTCCATAATACTAGTTACTAATTCTGTCAGCTCCTGGGGCTTACTAGTATAAGAGGCATAATGCGACCTCCAATTTAATAAATCAGTTGTAGAGAAAGGGATATATACATAAGTTAGGGGTCCCGCTACCACTTCATCATTATCATTCTTTACGGGCACTCCCGGGACTTGCCGTAAGGGAAACAGTTTGGCCGCCATAGGTGTCTTTTGGGATCTAAGGGTTATTGTCGTTGCCTTTGCAGGAGTCACTTTCTTTTTCTCTACAGGTTTTGCTTTGGGTTTCTCTTTTACTGGCGTGCTAGTGCTAGCGCTGGCTTTCTCAATTATTTGTACACTGTCCTCCTCGTCTGGGGGATTCTCTCTTTCTCCTTCTTCTATCTCCACTTCTGACTCGCTTTTTATGTCCTCCTCTTCTCTTTCCACTAATTCTTCCTCTTTCTCTCCTCCGGGAGGGGGATCAGGGGTTGGGTCCCGCCTCGGCTCTGGCCGTCTCTGGGGTTCTGGGGCAGGACGCCGGGCTACTCTTATTGGACCTGGGGTTCGGGGCTGCCTGAGGACTATTTCTGGGGAATCAGGATCTACCAAGATGGGCTTCTTCTTGGCTTTCTTATCCTGCTCTTTCATTCTAGGCTGTTCCGTTTTCTGTCTAGAATCTGTGTTAGCTAACATTATTCTGCACTGTTCCTCATAACAGCGCTGCGCCCAGGGGGGCGGATCTTCACAAATACTTAACCAGGAATCTATATAGGGGTACTGATCAGGGTGCGCTACCCGCACTCTTCGGTGTATTGACTGAATAATCTCTACAGTGAACGTTCCCTCTTGGGGCCAGATGGGGTCTAGATCGGGCCACTCCCTAGTACACAAAATCTGCAAACGGGCTGCTGTCATTTTAATACCATAATCTCCTGAATATCCCTCTTTAAAATGTGCGATCATACATTCTAACGGAGTGTTTCTAGTAGACCCCGCCCCTCCCATTTCGATGTGTGCGCGCAACAAAAGACAGAAGGGAAAAGGAGGGCGGACCGTGGGTAAGGGGTCCTCACGGCCCTGGAAACGTATAGGGAATACAAATAACAAGACAAGACGACAATCGCTTCCCCCTTTTCGCGACCTGAACGCGGTCGCCCGGTCAGGAAATGCGCTACTCAGGGGTCCGCCTTCACTTGGTCCGTGCTGCCAGACCTCTCATTCACACTTCGTTCACACAATCATGCTAGCAACGTATCCCAGAATGCATTCGTTTCTATCTATTCTGACTAGTCTTTTTCCCAATTACAAAAAGGATGAGGGTTTCACCCGGCGAATTCCCATGCGGGGTTACTCGGCTCTTCCTTGAGAGTTGATCATGCTCTCTTACCAATTCCCAATATCTCGAGATTACAAATTCCAAATTCCAAGTTCCAATGGCAGTACTGCTCTTTCTATTTCTGTCTAGACCCAAAATCAAAACTATACTCACCGGATCCGGTCCTCAAACTTCCCAAGCAGGCGCATGAGTTGGACCTCGGACTCCCCTCACTCGGGTTCGAGGCGTTGGCTCCAACCGGGCCCGGCACCCGCCGAGGTCCGACCAGCTCCCTCCGATACAAGGGACCGGTGGCGCCAGGGAGCAGCCCTCGTCGGAAGGGCGCGATCCCGGCAGGACCAAGCCTATAGAGGCGGAAAGTCGTGGTATATTGCCCTATATACACTTTGATTCCACAACTTCCCGGCCAACGCACCAAGAATATGTAGCAGCAAAGCGCAGACAAACCAATGATACCAGGAGTCTGTTCAGAAGGTCCAAATCATTTATTTGTGCACAAGTCTCGAACCAGTCAATTTCAAAATGGCTGAGCAAAGTTTTCAAGCATTACAACAACTTTTATAGACTTTTGTTCCATTCTAGGTATAGAAAAACATTTCATTGGTCCCGGTAACCTCCCGTACCTCCCGTACCTCTTCCATTGGTCCCGGTACTGATAAGTTTATCCAATTATGTCCCTTCTGTGGGCATGACACCTGCATGCCCCCCTTCTGGTCCCAATTACAATGGCCAGTTCATCAACTTGTTACTTTCACACTCTCAAGGCCATAGAACCAATTTGTGCGTGCAGAGGAGCAGGGTTCTGCAACTCATCTGTCAGCACTCTCAATTATTTCTCTGCAGATGTACTTTTTCTTATCAGTAACTTTTAAACATGTCTTTTCTGTATTTTTCCATCTTTCAGTTCTACAGTTCTGCCTACCTAAGCTAATTCAATACTTCTACTGAGTTCTATCTTACAATAGCAGCATATTGGGGGATGTGCAATCCTATATGCCTCTCCACAGGCCTCATTTACAGGTCAAGCTAGCCATGCTGGCCTGCTTATGTTCAGACACCGTGGGTCACAGGCCTGCACCTGCCACACTACTACTCCTCCACTCTGTTAAGTGGTTTATAAATTCCAAGTTAAATTAAATTAAAATACAAATTAACAGACACTGGGCTTTTCTTCCAAAGTCTTCCTTTCAGTTCCCCTCCTCTTGGCTTCATGCTCTTGTCTTTTCATCGCCTTCCTCTCAGGCTCCCTCAGAATCTTTTAGCAGGACCTAGCGCCACACAGACTTCTCTGTCGCTCTGGGATCTGAAATGATACCTCACATCCACTCACAACTGTGCGTTTCCTGAAATCTGGGGGCTTCCTATTACATTGCCTCCCACAAAACCTCTCTCCCAGCTAAGCCAGGACTCCTCTGACATTTGGGGGTCTGTTAACTAAGTTGCATTAGGATTTTGCAGCTCAGGTCATGTGTTAATGCAAAGAGCACCGTGTTAGCTGCAACAGCCACACGTTATCTGTCAGAAGCGTGCCCAGCTTTTCCTCAGCAGGTAGCGCAGTGAAAAAGAAGAGAATGTAGCACAGCACCACTGCAAATACAGCTAATGTCACCCATTGAAATGGCGTTAACCGCATCCGTGATGTCTGCACAACATGCGGTTATCACACACTGTCAATGCTTGCAGGTATGCCCACTCTCTGCCCACACCCGACCCATTTGAGCAGCTAATGCGCGGTCTGCAGAAAGCACGGTGATTTTCTGAGCTCTTTGCATGTGGGCCGTGTTAGCTACTGCTACGGCACACTTTTCCCACGCTATTGCTGTGTTAGCAGGCAACACAGTTTAGTAAACATGCCCATGGTGTCATTGAAGTTTCTACAGTTTCAGAATTCTATGCTCTGACTAGGCTATACTGCCATCTCAGATGAAAAGAAAAATTGCTTTTCTTTATTTTTCTTAGTGACCATCATCTGATTCCTGGGCTCCAGTCCTGCTCAATGGCTTCATGATGAAGGAGGACATTTGAAACTAATGAACTATAGATCCCAATTCTCTGAACAATCCATATGTTGAGGCAGCGCCAATCCTTTCATTGCAGAACATGGACCATGGTGACCTTCATTTTGTTGCATCCTATACTGGGTCACAGCCCATTGTGTGTGTGCACCCTGTAATCTCATCCTAGAGAACTTACCATTAAGAAATAATTCACTCAGAAGCTCTCAGTAGTTGCACACAAGGATACTTTATGAAGAGGAAATTGGAATAAAATCAATAAAAATTACATACACCGTAACATTATACTGGATAGTATGCCCTAGAATAGACAATATTAGCAAGGATGTTCCTTAACAGAGAGGACATACATAGTAATCTACTTACTTAGGTCACAAGCTACCTAAGTATACAGCCCATTATTCCCCAAATGGGACAGTTTGCACAAGCAAGGAGTGAATTAATCCCTTGCTGTGCTGTAGAGAATGACCTGCTATTGGTACTTCAAATACATTTTAACAATTTTGGGAAGCTTTTTGCTTTGAAGCACTTCAAAAAAGAGAGGCAAAGTAACTGACCCTAAGTTTTTTCTCTTTAACAATTAAGAGAAGTATAATGGGATAACAATGATCAAACTAGTTGAAATAGATTACACCCACTTCCACTTTCTCTGCCAATCCCTCACACCCCTCAATAGTGAATGATGACACAAAGACCAAAAAGCTATCCCCCTCAGTCTTCCCAGTTGAGATTCCTGCACTTTGAGTAGATATGCAATGAGTTCCACATGCAGTCCAACACAATCTCTTCTCATATCGTTTATCTCCCATTCTCTTCCTAACTAGCACACCAAAGTCTGGCAAGTGATGGCCACCATCTCTCCTGGTAGTAATCAGTACTTAAGCTGACCCCCAGGCTCCCTTCCACCTCAAAGACTGACCTCCTCATGAAATTTAGGTTTAATCCTGATCTTTTCATGCACGTCCACCCAGTCTTCCTTGCTGCCTAATCTACTTACACCAGTAGGATTCGAACAGGCGTTTCATGCAGATTGTTCCAGTGCCTTCTCTTGGAACTGCTATTCAGCACCCATACTGTTTTTGGGCTCTTAACTGCTACTCTGTGCAGGTTACACAGTGCTTCACTCCCACTGTCTTGTCACCAGGGATCGATCCTCTGTGTATATCCCATACTTTTTTTAAAAGTCAATTGCTAAATTTGCTTCTGCCGCTGTCTCTGAAAGTGCATTCCAGACATCCAGCACCCTTTCCCTTACAGAGTGTTTCCTAATATTCGTGAATCAAATTCTTTGGTGCTTCATATTAGGACCCCCCATTTCTACAACTTCCTTTTCATGTTCTTCTGTCTCTTCTCTAGAGTATGCTTTTTTAGCTCCATCAGTTTCATCTCTTATGACTTCTTTAGTACAGACCCTACACTATTTTGGTTGCTTTCTCTGGATGGTCTCCAGCTCCTCTGTCATTTCTGAGATATGGCCTCCAGAAATGAACACACTATTATAGAGATTTTGTCAATGCACAGATGCATCGTTGCCTTCTTTTTCTGTGGTTATACCTTTCCCTATGCACCACAGCACCCCTCTTGCTCTGGCCACTGGCTTATTACTACTATTAATCATTTATATAGCGCTACAAGGCATACACAGCTTTGTACAAACATATAAAGAAGACAGTCCCTGCTCGTAGAGCTTACAGTCTAGGCAAGACAGACAGAACAATACAAGAAAAACAAGGGGGCTTCAAAAAGGGAAGGAGACACAAGGAGAAGATGGGATTAGGATCCAAATGCGACCTCAAAGAAGTAAGCCTTTAGCATGGATTTGAAAAGGGGGAGAGAAGAGACTTGACATAAAGATAGAGGAAATTTGTTCCATGCATAAGGACCAGCAATGTGAAAAGATCAAAGTCTGGAGTTTGCAAAAGAAGAAAAGGGCATAGAGAGATGAAAACCAGAAGAGGAGCGGAGTTCATGAGGAGGGATGTGAAGAGAGAGAGGAGAGGAAAGGTAAAGAGGGGCAGTAGAGTGAATGCATTTATATGTTAGAAGAAGAAGTTTGAATTGGATACAGAAACAGAAGGGGATCCAGTGAAGTGATTTTAGAAGAGGGGTTATATGAGTATATCGGGACTGGCGAAAGATTAGCCACGCAGCAGAGTTCTAGATAGATTGAATAGGAGAGAGATGACACTGAGGGAGACCAGCAAGGAGGAGGTTGCAATAGTTGAGGAGAGAGGTGACTAAAGAGAGGACAAGAGCCTTAGTAGTGTGTTCAGAGAGGAAGGATGAATTTTGTTAATGTTTAGAGAAAGAAATGACAGATTTTAGCTATATGTTGAATATGTGTGGAGAAGGAAAAGGAGGAGTCAAAGATGACCAAGGAAACAGGAAGCCAAGGAAACAGGAAGAAGAGGCCAAGGAAAACAGGAAGAAGAGCGTTGTCAACAGTGATAGAGAAAGGAGGAAGGGGAGAGGAGGGTTTAGGGAGAAAAATAAGAAGTTCAGTTTTAGCCGCATTCAATTTTGGGCGGCAGTGAGACATCCAGGTGGCAATGTCAGTTAAGCAAGTAGAGTTTGGAGCGAAGGAGAGATGTCAGGCGTAGATAGATAGATTTTAGAATCATCAGCATAAAAATGATAGTGAAAGCCATGGGAAGAGATGAAGGCACCAAAGGACTGGGTATAGAGAGAGAAAAGGAGAGAGCCCAGAACAACCCCTTGATGTACACCAACTGAGAGAGAGATGGCAGTAGAGAAGGAATCTCCAGAACAAACACTGAAAGAGCGATCGGAGAGATAAGAAGAAAACCAAGACAGTACAGGGCCTCTAAAACCAAGAGAGGATAAAGTGTCAAGGAGGAGGAGGTGGTCAACAGTATCAAAAGCAGCAGAAAAATCAAGAAGAATGAGAATTGAGTAAAGGCCTTTGGACTTAGTGAAGAACAGATCACTGGAGACTTTGGCTAGAGCCATTTCAGTAGAATGAAATGGATAAAAATCAGACTGAAGTGGATCAAGGAGGGCTTGAGAGGAGAGAAATTACAGATAATGGTGGAGAACTGCACATTCAAGAATTTTAGAAATGAATAGGAGAAGGGAGATGAGTTGATAATTAGAAGGACAAGTATTCTCGTGAGGGTTTTTTGAGGAGAGGAGTGATTACAGCATGCTTGAAGGCTGCAGAGAAGGTTGCAGTGGAAAGCAAAAGGATGAGGATATGTGAGATGAAAGGGATGATGGAGGAGGAGATGGAGTTGAGGAGATGGATGGGGATAGGATCAGAAGAACAGGTAGTGAGTTTAGAGGAGGAAAGAAGAGAGGTTTCCTCACCAGAGATTTTAGAAAAGGATGAAAGGATGTTAGAGGTTGTGGGGAAAAGTTGGTAATGGAGGTAATGGAAAGGGGGAAGAGGGATGAAGAAGATTTAGTGAGGAACTGAAGGGTAATCTTATAAACTTTGTCATGGAAATAGTCTGATAGGGTTTGGACAGAGAGAGAAGGAGGGATTGGAGGTGGAGGTGCCTTAAGAAGAGAGTAGAAAAAAGGAGGGGGGAAGGAGAGGTATGTGGAAGAGATTAGGGTGGTGGAGAGAAGAACTAATATGGGAGTGAGAGAGAAGTGAAGGAGGACCAGGGTTGGAATTAATGTCACCAAAGGACAGAAGGAGAAGAACAGTGCAAGGGTAGAGGAGACAGCATGATGGAAATGGGGATGAGGTTGTTTTAGAGAGGAAGGAGAGGGATGAATGAGAGGAAGGAGAAGATGAAGCTCAAGAGATGAGGAAAGGGTGGAGGATAAGATGGGAGAGGAAATAGGGAGGGTGGAGAGAGGGTGAGAAAAAGGGGGTCATTAGGTTGGTGGAGTGAGGGAAGAAGGTTAGAGGGATCAGAAAAAGGAGCAAAGAATGATGTGGAGCCATAGGAAATGGCAGAGAAGGCAAGTAAAGTTAGAACATAAGAACATAAGATATGCCATACTGGGTCAGACCAAGGTCCATCAAGCCCAGTATTCTGTTTCCAACAGTGGCCAATCTAGGTCATATGTACCTAGCAGTTTCCCCAAGAGATACAAGTTCCGCAATGCTTGTACTGGGTCAAGCATTGATATCTTCGGTCACTTCTTAATAATGGTTTATGGACCTTTCCTCTAGGAACTTGTCCAAACCTTTTTTAAACCCAGCTACACTAACAGCCTTTACTACATCCTCCGGTAGCAAATCCCAGAGTTTGATTACACGTTGAGTGAAAAAATATTTTCTTTTATTAGTCTTAAATAGTTTACCCTGTAGCTTCATTGCATGTCCCCTAGTCTTTCTATATTCTGATAAGGTAAACAATCGATCTACGTTTACCCGTTCCACTCCGTTCATTAATTTATAGACTTCTATCATATCTCCCCTCAGCCGTCTCTTTTCCAGGTTAAAGAGCCCTAACCTTTTTAGCCTTTCTTCATAGGAGTATCCTTCCATCCCCTTTACCATTTTGGTGGCTCTTCTCTGTACCTTTTCTAAAATCGCTATATCCTTTTTAAGATACGGCGACCAGAATTGCACACAATATTCAAGGTGCGGTCTCACCATGGAACGATATAGAGGCATTATAATATCTTTTGTTTTATTTTCCATTCCTTTCCTTATCATACCTAGCATTCTATTTGCTCTCTTGGCCGCCGCTGCACACTGGGCCGAGGGTTTTAACATGGTATCCACAATGACGCCTAAATCTTTTTCCTGGGTGGTGGTTCCTAATGTGGAACCTTGCATCGTGTAACCATAGTTTGGGTTGTTCTTCCCTAGGTGCATAACCTTGCACTTGTCCACATTAAATTTCATCTGCCATTTTGATGCCCAGTCTTCCAATTTATCAAGATCCTCTTGCAATTTTCCACAATCCTCTTGGGTTTTAACAACTTTAAATAGTTTTGTGTCATCTGCAAATTTGATAACCTCACTCGTTATTCCACTTTCCAGGTCATTTATGAATATGTCAAAAAGCAGCGGACCCAGCACAGATCCCTGGGGTACACCACTATTCACCTTTCTCCATTGGGAAAATTGGCCATTTAGCCCTACCCTCTGCTTTCTATCTTTTAACCAGTTCCTGATCCACAATAGTACACTGCCTCCTATCCCATGACTCTTTAGTTTTGCCAAACGTCTCTCATGAGGGACCTTGTCAAAGGCTTTCTGAAAGTCCAGATACACAATATCAACCGACTCACCTTTGTCCACCTGTTTATTCACTCCTTCAAAAAAACATAACAGATTAGTAAGACAAGATCTTCCTTGTCTAAAGCCATGTTGGCTGTCTCCCATTAGGTTGTGACTATCTACATGCTGAGTAATTTTATTCTTTATGATGGTTTCTACCATTTTTCCCGGTACTGACGTCAGGCTCACCGGTCTGTAGTTTCCCGGATCACCCCTGGAACCCTTTTTAAAAATTGGTGTTACATTGGCGATCCTCCAATCTTCAGGTATTAGAGATGATTTTAATGATAGTTCACAGATTACTGATAGCAGTTCTGCAATCTCATATTTCAGTTCTTTCAACACCCTTGGATGTATACCATCCGGCCCAGGTGATTTGCTACTCTTCAGTTTATCTAATAGTTGTAATACATCTTCCCGATGTATCAATATTTCCTTCAATTCTTCCGCACCTTTAAATACCACTTCAGTCATGGGTAACATCCCTACATCTTCCTCAGTAAAGACCGAAGCAAAGAATTCATTCAGTCTCTCCGCTATCGCCTTGTCGCCTCTTAGTGCTCCTTTAACCCCTTTATCATCTAATGGACCAACTGACTCTCTCACAGGTTTTTTGCTACGAATGTACTTGAAAAGGTCTTTATTTCGCGTTTTTTGCTTCAGCAGCAAGCTTCTTCTCAAATTCTCTCTTTGCCTGCCTTATCAATGCCTTGCATTTGACTTGCCAGTGCTTGTGCTGTTTCCAGGTTTCGTCGTTTGGCTCTTTTTTCCATTTCCTGAAAGATGCTTTTTTGGCAACAACAACCTCTCTGACCTCACATTTAAACCATGCTGGCAGTTTTTTGGACTTCCTTCCACTTTTCTTAAAGTGTGGAATACAGCTGGTCTGGGCTTCCAAGATAGTATTTTTCAACAACACCCAAGCTTGATGTACGTCTTTAACCTTCGCAACTGCTCCTTTTAGTTTTTTCTTAACTGTTTTCCTCATTTTATCATAGTCTCCCTTTCGAAAGTTAAAAGGTAGTACTGTGGATTTCCTTACTATCCCTCCTCCACTAAGGAGAAGAAGGAGAGGGATAATAGGTAGTAAGGGAATAAAGACAAAATAAAAGAAATAAAGTAGAATAAACAAAACAAAATAAGATACAGAGAAGTAAAGGTCCTAAAAGACACTTTTAGATAGGGAAACATATTAGCAGAGGAAATAAATAACAGTGAGTGAAAACAATAGGCAGACAAGCCTTATCTCAAGCAGACTATAAGTCTATAAAGTGTAGAATCTGTTTTAATACTTTAAGATCATACAGGAGGGACTATCACTCCAAGTTCTCTCTCCTGGTCAGGGCACATCAGTCTCTCACCTCCTACTGTGTATCACTCCCCTTGGATGTTTCTTCCCCAGTGTATGACTGCACTTTCTTGCTTTGAATCCCAACTGCTAAGTAATCAACAGCTCCTCAAGTATTCCTTAATTATTTTTAAATCTGTCAGCTCCCTCAGGGGTGTCCACTATTACAGATCTTTGTGTCATCTTTGAGACAATCATTTCCCTCTAACACTTCCACAATATCACTCACAAAGTACTTGAACAGAACTGGACTCAAGATCAAATCTTGAAGCACTCACCTAATCACCTTTCTCTCCTCCAAGTCAATTCCACTTACCACCATTTTCCATAGTCTATCACGGAACCAGTTACTAATCCAGTCCATCAGCTTGGGACCCACTCCTAAACTGCTCAGCTTATTAATGAACCTGCTATGTGGGACAGCTTCCAAAGGGGAAGTCTTGTTATCTGTAGAAACAAAAAAGGACTCAGAGAACCTTAGAGACAGAGGACTCAGCTGTTTGGGGAAGCTAATCTGGGGTTGTGCCAAGCAAAACAAGACTAGACCTTCAGAAAAAAAAAGGTGGAGGGGTATAAGATTATGGGGTATGTTTACTAAAGAGCGTTAAAGGAGCAGGCGTTAGCGAGCGATAACGGCAGCGATAAGGGGTTTTACAGGGATAAAAGGGTGCTGGCCATGTAGGAGCTGCTCCGGCATTAAGTGTGCTAAGGGCCATTTAACGTGCCTTAACAGGACATCGGGCATTAAGATGTCAAGCATGCACCTTAACGTCCGAAAACGGCTGTAACCCTAATGCTGGATAAAAAGCAGCAAAGAAAGTTCAATCTGAAGGTAATGGATGGAAGGACTGGTGGGAGCTGATGGACCTGCCAGATCCGTGGGCACCCTACGTGGCAGCCAGTAAAGTAGACAAGCATGTGAGAGGCAGCTGTACCAATTCACATGGGGGGTGCCAATGTAAAATGGCACAATGTCTGTGGTTAGCATAGGATGGGGAAGATGTGTCCTCCAGCGGAGTCAGACATGGCAGGATGTGTGCAGTGACAGGAAGTCAGAGTAAGAGTGGTGACAACCAGATCAGGCACAGGAGAGGCCTGCGTGAAGATCCAAAATACAGAAAAGAGTACCAGTGTAGGCATTGTGTAGCAGTTTGCACAAGATGACATGACTGCACACAGACAACAGAGGCAGATGAATGGGCTAAAGCAGGGGTAGGCAATTGTTTTGGCTCGGGGGCCACTTTGACAGGGCTGTGGTTACTGAAGAAATATTTGTGTGTGCAGTCTTCATTGAACGCACGGCATTCTTTTTCGATTTTGCGCTTTTTAGGAGGGCCCATGGTTCACTCAGGTCGGAACGTTACAGATCTTACTGTTGCAAAGACGAAACTGACATGAGACAGAATTGCCAGCAACGTGGGTATCAACATCGACTGTGCATGCGTATGAACGGGCGCATGCGCAGTAGGTATCCAGCTATTAAAACACGGGACTAATTTTCTTTGACACAAGGGAAGCAAGTCTCGGTTCAAGTTTGCCTCGGCACTAGCAGTTTACCTTGATCAGTTTACAAAAATTTTAGATTTGGAAGATTTTTTTGCTGAATGCTTCCGCGGGCCGCAGAAAACTCTGTGGCAGGCCACATGTGGCCCACAGACTGTAAATTGCCCACCCCTGGGCTAAAGGATGGATGGCATCTGAGGAGAGGGTGGTATGGGCTGGCATCACCGATGTGCCGTAGGTGCCATCCCCAACGTATTTGTACTGTGCGTGAAACTGTGCACCAGTGCCACTTGGAAGGTTTGATACCAGACATGGGGGACTCATAGCTGTCCCAGCCACACAGTCACCATACAACACCTCAGACAAATGTGCTGATAACAACTGCACAGGTGTCATCCAAACTGGGCAAATGGGGCACATATGGACATGAGGTGATACCTGCAGGTGGCTATCTGCATGTACTGCAGAGATGTCATGGAGCCAAAGCTGTACAGTCACAGTCATGATGTCATACATGACTCATGTTGCCCAAGTAGGTTACAGCTGTATGCATGTAACTGCCTGTTAGTATACCACTGTAGCAGTGCAGTCAATTGGTAATGTCTGATGATAAACAGGGACTGTACAGACCTGCAGTCAGCTGAGCAATTGGTGGGTTAAGTGATTAGCTCAAGGTCACAGGAGGTGTTGCCAGTCCATGAAGGTTGTGGCAGACATAAAATGCGATAGTAACACATTATGAAATGTCACATAAGGAGTAGTAGTGGGCTTCAAACTGTGGTATTTTGGCCCTCAAGCCATTGCCATGACCATCACATCATGCCTCCAAGCAAGGGTCTGATATCTGTAGGGTGAACATGTCTGACTCCCTGCAATGGGCTGCAGCAATAAAGCCTTGCTCTCAGAAGGCCATGATGAGGAATAGCATGTTTGCTGACCCAAAGTGTGGCCATAATGTATAAAAACGAAGAGGGATGAGAGTCTGCAAGTCACAGCAGAGCTAGGACTGTTATAGGCAGGGAAATGATGTGAGTAGCACACAGGCCCAAAATGAACAAGTGGGAATCAAATCCTTGTCCACCGCTTACAAAGACATTGCACTAACCAGTAGGCTACACCTCTCTACACAGCAATGTCTGGATACAAAGAACATGCAGGTCTCTGCCTAAACTGCTGTGTGTGCCAGTATAGGTTAGCCTCTCCAGTACCCATGAGGCACTACACATGCGGAACAGCATTCTGCAGCTGATCACCAAATGGAGAATGCCCTGATCCATCACATCAGTTCAGTAAGATGCACTGAAAGTGTGTGCGACAAGCACATAACTGCTACAAACCATGCTACTTAGCAGTTTGAGCAGTTACCCTGAGGGTGAGGATGGGCGCCCAGCACTGCACCTGGTTCCTAGATCTTGCACTGCTAGAGGTGGTCTCTGCTGACCATGTGGTAGGTCCACATTGCTGCCAGTGTGTGGCAGGTATTATTTGTTGAGTATTATGCTGGTCACTTTGTTTCCTGTGCAATTGCAGTATGCTGTAGGTGCTAGTCACAGCTGGGCCCTGTGTCCTGCCCCTGTTGGACAGAGACACCTAGAACCGTGCATATCAGTACCCAGCATTAAAAAGCTGATGCCAAATGCAATGGGGGCTTCTATGCTTGCATGGGGCTTATACTACAATCCTGCCATGACCTCAGTGAGTAGGCCAGGAACAACTGGTTTCCTAACCATCTAGGAATAACTGTCCACCATATTAAGCTCAGCCAAACTGCACCTGCTGTCCACCACTAGACTGTTTCAATCATGCACGTACCAACAGCAGTCGGTTTGCACAGAATGCATGTGCACAGAGCAACCATGTGCATCCTGGCTTGGGCTAAATGGCATGGACACCCAGAATTTGGCTCAGTGAGTGGCTCCCCAGACAGAGATTACACCTACATCACTGGAGCCAAAAATTATATAGCACTATGTGGATACATAGCTGTGCCATGGTCAATGCTCGGTCAGAGAGTGCCTCTCAGCATGACATGCTGTGGCCATGCATGTGGCAGACGGGCACTATGATGTCTAAGTCATTGACCCTACCACCAAGGCAAACACATCCTGGCCAATCCGTTCTGTTTCAGGCCATACCCACAATCCTCTGCTCCTCATCTTGCATATTTGCAGACTAAGGGTGGGAACAGCTTAGGCAATGCGAGGCACAGTGAAGTGCAGAAAGCCACAGAACAATGGTGAGACATACTCACACACACACACACATGCACAACACACACACACACCGCCGCGCTGTGCAAAAGTGGGTATGGTTGGCATTCCTGCCTGCTACTTTGGTCTCCATATCAGCTCAAGCATTGTTAACGTGTGCTCATTGTGCAGGCGCTACTAGTGCGCTCTGACATTAACACCCGTTGTTAGCACCTGCTCAGTGTGTAGGTGCTATGAGCCTGCCTCTCCATCCAGCTGTGGATAGTAGAGCCTGTCTGTGTGGCTGATTGGTGTCTGTACTTTTACTGGCCGATTCATTGGGGGTTGCACATGCTGGTACTGTACCTGCACTGTAGGCTAAAGCTTAGCCACAGGAACATGCAATACATGACCCACATGACCCAGGACAGGAACTGTGACCCTCCACCCATATACACACTGACTGTATGTGTTGAGCCACAGTACTGCCATATGGATACAACAGTCCCTGGGGCTGACATGCTCCCCATCAAACAGACCTTGAAACATGTTGCAATGCTCACAGCACACAAGACCAGGACATGGCAATGATCTGCTGCAGGCAGGTGCCGGTGCCACGCTGCCAACACTCCCACACAATGTTGACATGCCTGCATGCTGTCAGTGGTAGTGGTGCTCAACCTTAGCCTGTCTGACATGCGGGTTTGGCGGGTGCCTAGGTTGCAAAGTCCATATGGGGGGGTGGGCAGAGGCAGACACAGGATGGCCACGCAGCCCCCCAAACCATCTACCTCTACAGGGACCCCATCTCCGCCTGCCACAAATATGTCTCTGGAGGAAGATGACAGCCACTGCGGTGGTAGCTCCCCAGGCGCCTGCATTTTGCAGCTACCTGGAGAGCTACAGCTGCTGGCGCTATCAGCCTTTTCCTCCACAGCCGGATTCAGCGGCAGTGGGACAAGGGCCAGCCGGGATCTCTGCTTAGGGTGCAAGGACCCTTGGATTGCCCCATGTGGCACATCACCTTTCCGCAGCAGCATCAAGTCTGTTTGCCGCACTGTCACTGTGGAATCATGACAGACATCACAGATGGTATTGCGGATGGAAGGATACCCCTATGAGGAGAGGCTGAAAAGGTTAGGGCTCTTCAACCTGGAGAAGAGATGGCTGAGGGGAGATATGATAGAGGTCTACATATTAATGAATGGAGTGGAACGGTTAAACATAAATCATAAGAACATAAGATATGCCAAGGTCCATCAAGCCCAGTATCCGGTTTCCAACAGTGGCCAATCTAGGTCATAAGTACTGTCCTGTTCCCCCGCCTAGGGCCGATGGCTCTATGGCGTGGGCGACCTCTTATATGTTTTCAAGCGTCCTTATTAACTACTATAGCAGCAAGGGTTGCTGGGAGTTGTAGTTTAAGTAGCTATTCAACAAATATGTTGTGGCACGAGGGTCCTTTTTTAAACAGATAAATTTTTATTTGGGGATTCTTCCCTTGCACATGGGTTCAATGGCTCAAAACATGGCACGGCAGAACAATAGGAAATCAGGAGCAAATTAAAGTCAGAAAACAAAGCAGGTAATAAACTGTTTCTTCACAGCAAATAAACAGGCAGAACAACTTTGTATTTTCCTCATACAAAGTTGGCTTTTAACGTAAGTCCAAATGGTCAATCTTACACAGAGAACAGTCCATCTCACAACTCTCCGATATATCAGACTTATTTTCTGGGTCAATAATCATATCCTCACTGTAATCATTGTAGCGCTGTTTTGGGGAACTTTTAGACTGCAACTCGTGGATAACTTCTTGCAGCTGCCCTATGAAGTTGTCCCTCTCATTAGCAGTGTCTTTTTCTAAGGCAGGAAACTGGTTCTTACTTAAACTTTTCACTACAGCCTTTATGTCTGGTTCAAAGCATTTGGTAAGAATGTTTCTAACATGAGCAGCTTTCAGAGCCGTGCTATCTCTGCTCTTATTGGCACTAGCTTTTAACTGCTGTACTATTTCTTCAACTAGCTTCTGGTTAGGAAATAATGCAGACGTACCTTCTTTACTGGCAATGGCTTCTCTGTACTCCGAGCTTTCTCCCCTCGTGCAGGCAAACTGTTTTACCTTTCCCTCGGGTAGCTTCCACAGAGGCTTTGCTTCCAGTGTTTCAGGGTTAAAGGAAATGGACCTTCCAGAATCTTTCTCAACTTGACCTGGGTTCCCCAGTTTCCCTTGTTGCTGCTTTCCTGTGTACCTTTGCTGCTTGAGTGGCTCAGACTGCTGTCGAGGCTTCTCTGTGCCTTCCTTTCTCTTTCCTCCTTCTAATCCTGAGGTCCTTGAACTCCTTGAACTCCTCGAGTCTCCTGAACTCCTCCAGTCCCTTGAGTTCCTTGAGTCCCTTCTGTTACTTGAGCTACTTGAGCTAAAGTCTGACTCTGAAGCCGGTTTAAAACGGCTTCCTCCTGCAGCCACACCCCTCTGGTTACTCAGGTGGAAGTCATCAGAGCTGCATTCAGCTTCTACGTCAGCACTATGGCTGAGCTCCGTTCTAGCTGAAAGCATTCTGTTGCTATGGGAACCTGTCTTGCTCTTACTTTTAAAGGCAGACTGCTCACTATTTTCCCATTCCATCTGATCAGTAGTGCTGTTACTATCACAGTAACTAGCAGTTTCCCCAAAAGACACAGGTTCCATAATGCTTGTATTGGGTCAAGCAGTAGATTTCCACGGTCCCCTTTAATAATGGTTTATGGACCTTTTCTCCAGGAACTTGTCGAAACTTTTTTTAAATCTGGCTACATTAACAGCTTTTACTACATCCTCCAGTAACGAATTCCAGAGTTCGATTACACGTTGAGTGAAAAAATATTTTCTCTTCTTAGGGGTATGTTTACTAAACCACCCTAATGTTACCGGTGCTAGTTGCAGCGATAATGTGAAGAATGCTATATAAGGAGTGGGCATTCCAGTCCTAAGGTAGCAAGGATATGTATCGCGCGATAGTGGGCGCCGTAGCACGTTAACGCACGTTAACCCTAAGTACATGCCAGCACAGTGGTAGAAGCTATAACAATGTAGCCCACTGGTTACGGCAATGACTGCGGAGGCAGTGGTCATGGGTTTGAACTTGCAGTGGTGTAATCTAAAACGGCTGCCTGAAGCATTTTCTTTTAATTTAAATCAGTGCTGCCAGCAAAAACACCCTCACAGTGCCCTAACCTAAGGTGCCTCATAAGGCGCCCTATAAGCCAACCCATAGGTCACATTATAAAGTGCCCTGTCTGCCAAGGCACCCTATAGTGTGCCCTATAGGGCACCTTATAGGACGCTTTACAGGGCGTCTTATAGGGTGCCTATGAGACACCTTAGGCTACAGCACTGTGAGGGTGTTTCATCTGTATTTCCCAGTCACGTCTAACCCTTGTGGACTATGATGTACCCAGAATAGTGCATATACTGTGTGGGTGCCATGGCCACATGTTATAGGTGAAGGTGGGTGTTTGGACCCAAAAGCGGATTATGTAGCACCACCTAACCCGCCCTCTGTGGCTCAGGGTGGGGGGACAGGATCTCCCATCAACAGATCCACATTGTACATACCTGCAATGGTGGCAGTAGAGAGGACCATCAACCCCCGTCCTGCTGGGAACAGGCACCCTACAGGGCAGTCGATGCAGATCTGCACGCATCAAAAAAGGCAATGGCAGACAGGCAGAACGCTGGAGAAGCTCAGCTGCCCCCACCACTATCTGACATTCACGAGCAGAGGGCACAGCGTTCCAGCCATACACATGCTAACTTCAGACAGTCTGCTAGCTAGCACAAAGTGCATGTTCCTGGAGGAACTGTGTGCACCCAAAAATGGGATGTGAGCACACACACACACGCACCAAGCAGTTATGTCAGTGATTGGGCCCCAGAAAAAAGAACCCATAAATATCACTTGAGAGAAATACTGCATAGGACTATGGGGGAACCTAACCATGCCGTGGTCACGGCTCAGTCAGGGTGAGAGTGACCTCCCAGGATGACATGCTGTGGCCACCCTGTCCGTGCAGGTGGTGGTCGGGAACTACAATGTCCCAGCCATTGCCCTATACCCTGTGCAGATGCATCCTGCCCAGGCCACCCTGCCCGGCTCATACCCACAGTACCTTGCTCTTCATTATGCACATTGGCAGGCTAACACTGGAAACAGTGCAAGCAGTGCCTGCTCAGTAAGGTGTAGGCAGCCACAACACACTGGATAGACAGACACACACTCCCACACCTATGCCAGCATTGTGCAAATAAAGAGGTTTGTGGCAGCCCTGGGCACAGTGCAGGCATTGCTATGGTATACTAAACTGTTGGGGTCACTCCCCGGGGTGGTAAACACTGTCAGAATCAATAACTGAAACACACTCCACAGATATCAGAAAGGTTGCTATGATGAATCTCTATCAACAAATCGTGTTTAACTTAGGATTTGTTATCTGACATTAATCATAGCAACCTTTTGATATATGTGGAATGTGTTCCCAAGTTTAGGATGGCATTGTTAAGGTATGCAGGTGCCAGTATTGGGAGATGCTGCTCCGCGCAGGGCCCAACAGCCTGACTCTCCATGAGGCGTTGGATAGTGGAGCCTGTGGGTGTGGGTGTTTGTACCCCTGTTGGCCTCTGCTTTAGGGATGAGTTTCCCAACTCCGGTCCTGGTGAGCCAAACACTGTTCAGGTTTTCATGCTGTCCCTAATGAATATTCATGAGATACATTTGCATACAATGGGAACGGCACATACAAATGCAGCACAGGCATATTTATTAGGGATAGAATGAGATACATTTGCATACAATGGGGGCGGCGCATACAAAGGCAGCACAGGCATATTTATTAGGGACAGCATGAAACCTGAATGGTGTTTGGCCCTCCAGGACTGCAGTTGGGAAACTGTGCTCTAGGGATTGCACATGTTTATGGTGTCTGTGCTTTCAGGCATGTTTATTTTATCTGCAATAAAGTTCCCGTCTTTATTACCACGGTTTATTACTGTGTAAAATATGGGGACAGGGTTGGCAAGAGCCACAGCTGAGACTTGGACTTGTGACCTTTTGCTTCTGAACACACTGGCTGTGTGTACTGCACCAAACAGTTGCCACAGGGGCATATTATTCCCTGGGGATACCATGACTGTTCGTCAGACAGACCTTGTCTGTTGCAGTGCACGGCACCCACCTAAATGGGGCTTGGCCGTGGTCTGCTGTGGGCAGATACCACTGCCCCCTCTGCCACCAGAACCCCTCCGCCACCATGCTGACATGCCCTTATGCCAGTGGTGCTGGAGGCGTGCAGTCCCAGGCCATCCAATGTGCCGGTAGGCAGCTGCCTATGGTGTGGGTTCTTGGGTAGGGGTGCCTACATGGACATGCACGCTTCCCCCCGCACCGCCTGCCAATGTTATGTGCCCTTGGGGGTACCTGCTGGGTAATATCCCCTGTGACACTGTGGGACACACACTCATGCCCATGTTGGACCCTCGTCAGTTGCTGTCTTGCTGCTTTACAGTTTCAGCATTCCTATTTGCCACCTAGGCATCTGCCTAGTCCGCATTGTGCCCCAGCTGGACCACAGCATGTGCCGCCTGCAGCCCCCTGTATCCCATTTACAGCATCAGTACAGTTGCCCTTTCCTACCTGCCCACTCTGCTGTTGCTGCACATGTGCACGCCATAACAAACCTGCCTAATATAAACGACAAAAACCCTGATCAGCGCTATTTCAATGTGGGATCATTCACTTTGTAGGGGGACAGAGCATAGACCCTTCCAAACATGATATCTTCCTTTTTACACTTTGTCAGTAGTGTTGCTTTATGTTTATCATTAATATCACTATTGGCCAGCTTGGTTATTAGGATTTCAAATGTGGTTTTGGTAATTTTATATGTTTATTTGCCTTTTTGGTTCCTGCACATGTATTACTACTATCACTTTCTGGGTTTCCCTGCCTTTGCTGTACATTGCTGACTGAAATGGTTTCTCTCTCCTGCAAATGTGCCTCTAGCGCGAGGTTTTCATTGGCGCTAATTTTCAGACCTTTATTTCACGGCGTTAGTGTGCCTGGAGCCTCTCCCCACCCACTCTCTGCCCATTGACCCCTATCTCTGCCCTCTGGGGAGCCTTATTCCACCCTTCAGACCCGACTTTCACAGCGTTAGTGTGCCTTAACGCTGCTGCCGACGTTATCACGCGTTACGTATCGGGCGATAACGCCGGCGCTGCTACGTTAAGACGGTTTAGTAAACATACCACTTAGTCTTAAATAGGTTACACTGTAGCTTCATTGCATGTCCCCTAGTCTTTCTATATTTTGATGGCGTAAACAATCGATCTACATTTACCCGTTCCACTCCATTCATTAATTTATAGACTTCTATCATATCTCTCCCCTCAGCCATCTCTTTTCCAGGTTTACGCTATCAAAATGTAGAAAGAGTAGAGGACATGTAATGCAGCTACAGTGTAACCCATTTAAGACTAATAAGAGAAAATATTTTTTCAGTCAGCATGTGATCAATCTCTGGAGTGCATTACCAGAGGATGTAGTAAAAGCTATTTGTGTAGCTGGGTTTCAAAAAGGTTTGGACCGGTTCCTGAAGAAAATATCCATAAACCATTGTTAAAGAGGATCCAGGATATGCACTGCTTGCCCCATTACATATATTGTGGATCCTGTGTGTCTTTTGGGGAAACTGCTAGGTACCTGTGACCTAGATTGGCCACTGTTGGACACAGGATACTGGGCACGATAGACCTTGGTCTAACCTAATATGGCATATTTTATGATCTTATGTTCTTATGTGCCACCTGGGCAGCTATCTGGTCTGCCCTGTGCACCATCAACCTGCACTGAATGACCCATGTGCCACCTCCTTTGCCCTATTTGCATCATTAGCACAGTGCCCTTTCATACTTGGGCACCATGCTGGTGTTGCTAATTGTAGACATTGCGATAGGCTCTCTCCCCTCTAAATACACCCTTTCCATGACGTTTTACTTGGCGTTAGGGTTCTCAACATTAAAGGGCTTTTAAAAATGTTGCACAACAGGTGTAAAGGGAGCACACACTGTTAAAGCCCACTCTCTACCCCATTAATGCCCACTCTCCATCTACAGCGCCCTTAACACTGCAGGAACCTTTAACGCCCATTAAAGCAGCTTTTTACCAGCGTTAAGGGTGCAAGGGTGCCGATAACAGCCGTTAATGGCACACTTGCTCCCTTAACGCCCTTTAGTAAACATACCCCTATATCTTCAGTATATATTTGCTAAAAATGTATGGGCCTGAACAACTAAATCGTCTAAAGCAACCTACTGAAATTATGCAGTAGCAGTAATCTATCGCAGGGAAACACACCAAGCAGAAGAACTGATTTTGTGTTGGAGCATTTGGATTTCCCTATCATGCACATTGTGTACTTATGCAAATCACTTACATACATATCCACTTTTATAAACAACCCTGCCAGACCAAAAAACACTGCTTACCAAAACTTAAGCAAACACACCCTATCTATAAAAAGCCTACACTGTAACTATGGCAATAGGGCAGGCCCTAGAACACCTTTATACTGTAGCAGCAGATAAGCATGCAATAAATAAATCCAGGAGTCGTTTCAAGGATCCAAGCCAGTTTAATGTGCACATGGCTCCAGCAATAATCAAATTCAAAATGGCTGAGCAATGGTTTCTAGCAAAACAACAGCTTTTATAGCGTTCTTCTCCATTCTAGGTATAGAGAAACTTTTCATTGGTCCCAGTACCCCTCTCACCCATCTATTGGTCCCGGTACTGATATGGCTACCCAATAGGGACTCTGGTCTTGGCCCAGCACCTGGTTGCCCCCCTTCTAGTCCCAATTACAATGGTCAGTGTCTCCAACTTGTTACTTCTCTCCTCCAAGGTCGCTGAGCTTGTTAAAACATATGGGAAGCAGGGCACTGTAACCTTGCTTTTTGCAGAGTTAATTAATTCCATAGAAGCATAGCACACCTTATCAGTACCAATTAAACTTGTTTTTCTATATTTTCTAAGTTTCGTTTCTGCTTAGCTATGTTCAGTTAAACTGAGTTAAGTTTCAATTCTATGGTGTCATCATTCAGGGGGGTTTTCATTCCTCTGGGCCTAACTACAGGCTTCAGTTACAGGTCAAGCTGCTCAGGCCTGTCTGCTTAGTTCAATTAACATGGATCATAGGCCGTCGCCTACCACATTCCCCCCTTTGATTATTCTCACCCGCATGTTAATAAGGTGTGAGAATCAAATCACATAATACTAGGTAAAGGTATCACTCTGTGGTATAGGGTAGTAAGTTCACATAGCTAGCATCTTTGTAGCTGTCTTACGCTCTACAGTGTTATTAATAACTGAAGTTATCATTTGCAAGCAAAATGGCAAGAAACAAGGGAGCAACAGGCAGATAGTCAAAGTCCATAGTTTGGCAAGAGTGGGAAAAAGAACTAAAGGATTAGAAGGTTCAGTTGCATCTTTTGTTGTGCTGTCGTAAAGCTTCTGATTTAGACAGACCAGCTGTCCATCCTTCGTAGTAGATTGTGGTCCAGTCCGAACAAAACACAAACTGTCAACAATGGGGTGGGCCAATACCCACTCACTAGTAGTATTATGTAAATCAGTCTGATTGTATAGGATAGAATAGTTCAGTTCTTGCGTCTCCCAGGGCCACTGATCTCCCATCTTAGTTCCTCCACAATAGAAACAGTCAGAAGTGTGGAGACTAGATGCTATTGCTCCAGTAAGTTCAAGAAACAAGTTCTGGTGGTGGTATGAGGAATTGCAACGGTGGCTTGCATAGCCTTGTAGAAAGTCAAGATCTAGAACAACTTTTGGATTGGAGAGTATACCAATGCAAGTATAGGAAGAATGATAAAACAAGGTCTGAGTGACCTTCGGTCCAGTTCATGTTGTACTTATACAGGCTGCCCAGGGAGATAAGGCAAAAGTCATTTCAAAGCACTCCAAGGCTGCTGCCAAAATAAAGCAATAATAATAATTCATAATGGGCATAGTCTCTGGAAAATTGGTGGAACTGTCGACTTCCACAACAGATAACAGATGTAGGGTTGATTGTAGATCCTCAAGCTTCTGCCGTACGTAGACCTACCAGCTTTTTGGCAGGAGTAGGGCTGTAGATTCCAAAGTATCACTGTCCTCTGGGATGTCTCAATTTCTTAAAATATCATAGCATAGTCTCTTAGGCTATTATTGCTTCCTTAGAGCAGTTCACTCTTTAGGAGATCAAAACAGTCTTTTCAGAGTATTTAAACACAGTCTCTTAGAAGATTCAATTTCTTAACACAACACAGTCTCTTTCTGATGATTGCAGGTTTTTTTTTCCCAGATGTGAGGCTTACCTTCAGATAAACAAACAGTCTTGAAACAGTGCAGTTTCTGAGGGACCAATAAGTCTTAGGTCCGTGGTTGTTGTCGTAGGGTGAGGTGCAATGGAGTCTCAGGATGCTGTACAGTAGTCCAGTGATCAGGTTCAAGAGCAGCTGCTGGCTTCACTTGATTATGATGGGTCCAAGGTTCAAATTCTGCGACTTTTACTGCAGTTGGAGTTGACAGGATGACGACATAGGGTCCTCTCCAATGCAGGGCTAACAGTATCTTTCTCCACTCTTTGATCCACACCGAGACTCCAGGCTTGAAAGGATGCAGGGGTGCAGGCAAATTGATGAGTAATCGATTTTGTACTCAGGTATGAAGACTCCTGCAAAACAGAACTTAAAACCAATAGTTCATGTCTAATAATTTCAGATCCTATCTGTCTCATATCTCCTTTTATTTCCTATACAATAGGCAGGGGTTGCCCATACAGAATCTCAAAAAGGGGAAACTCCTAAAGACTTAGCAGGGGCTAAGTATATCCTAAGAAGGGCTATGGGAAGAACCTGGGGCCACTTCAGGTAAACCTCTTGGCAAAGTTTAGACAACTGAGATTTCAGGGTTCTATTCATACATTCTACTTTTCCTAAATTCTGAGATCTATAGGCAGTATGTATCTGTTAATATCAATATCTTGGGGCTATACTTAATGGACTTGCTTCCTAAGGTTATCCATCCTCATTCTTTGTACAGGGGCCCATATGCATGCAAGGTTGTAAGGGCATACTTGAAATCTGGGTACACATTTAGACAGGGCCTTTTCATATTGTTAGTGCTCTAGTGAGGACTATCAGTTCAGCTTTTTGTGGTCAAGTTTCTAGGGCCAGGGCTGAGGACTCAACTACCAAATCAGGGGTCACCACTGCATATCTAGCACAACAATGTCCATTGATGAGGAAACTGCCTTCAGCCACAAAGAAAGTCTGTTCAGAGAGACATCAGTCAAATCCAGGCGGCTTGAGAATACAGTGTCCATAATTTCTAAACAGTCATGATCAAGGGATCAAGACCAACTGATAACAACATAGCAGGATTGAAAGCTTGACTGACCCTTCAGTTGTATCTGGGGTTTTCACACAACATACTCTAATACTTCAACATTCATAGATTTGTTAGCTAGTAATTTCCTTTGTATTTCATATTGGTTAGAACAGAGTGTGGTACAGTAACTTGAAGATCCTGTCTCAAAGGGATTTTTCTTTTAGTTTTTGCTTACTAGGAAGGCTGTAGCTGTAACAGCTTCTCAAATAAGGTCCAAGAGATTGAGTCAACACTCCCAGAACATTTCCTTGCGACTCATGAACATAGAGACTGCAAGGTTTTCTGGACATCGGGTAGACCCAGAACTGGTGATAACATCAGAGCGGTTTTCAAAGATCAAAAGACTGCATTCCTATTCAAGTCCCCATTCCAATGGAGACTTTTTCATTCCTTTGGTAGCTTGATACAATGTGATACAATGGTTTTGCTAGCAGCGCAAAATTGGGGATCCATATACAACAGTACCCTGTGGCACCCAAGAAGGCTCTCACTTGCCTCCTGGTGGTTGGAGTAGGAATACTGCATACAGCTGCTTTGCGTTCTGGTAAGGGTTCCAGGCGTCGAATTCCGCTGGACAACTGGAATCCTAGGTATTTAACTTGTTTGACATAATTATGCTTTGGCTCTTGAGACTTTGTATCCAGCCTCATTAAAAAGGTGCAAGAGTTCACTGGTGGCTGGTGGACATTCACTTTCTGAGTTGGTGGTTATGAGCAAGTTGTCCACATATTGAAGTAGAATTTTTTTTTTTTTTTTTTTCTGGAGTTTCTGGATAACTTGTCAAATCTTTTGCTGAGTGAGGCGAGTTCTTGAATTCTTGAGGTAATCTTGTCCAGATGAGTTGGCCCCGCCTCCTTGTAGTGGGGTCTTGGGCTAAGCGTATGCAGAAAAAAACATCTTTTTAAGTCCAGAATGATGAAATGTATAGCTTCAGCAGAGATCAGTTCCAAGAGAATATAAGGATTTTGGTACCACTGGTTGTATAGTTTCAGCTGCATCATTCATTCTTCTTAGATCCTGCACTGGGCGGTAATCACCTGTCCCAGGCTTCTTGACTGGCTTGAGGGTGACAATGGCAGGGGCTATGTTCTTCGCTAGGCCAGGTGGATTATCTTCTGCCCATCCTCCAGGTGGGGCTATGAGGTTGGTAAGTGTACAGCTTGTTGCTTTGGATGCAGGTGAATAGAACCGCCATTCTTCTTCTTGGGGACAGTTAACACCATCAGGCCAGCAGATTTTGAGTTTCATTTTTTTTTTTTCCTTCAACAGAGGATATCTGTGCTTGAAGCTTTGCAAGCAGGTCTCGGCCCAAAAATGGAATAGGGCATTCAGGCATATACAGGAACTGGTACATTATTATTATTTTTTTTTTTCTAGTTCACACATGTGGTTCTGCAGAAAAGGCTTTGCGAGAAAAACACAGGGGCTACTGGCTTTAGTATTCTGCTCCTGTATCCCCCATAAAAGTCCATATATTGGTCCCCTATTTTTCAGACTGACTCCTGGGGACCCAGGGAAACTGGAGAGTCTGGTCTGGCCTAGTCTTCATCCATGCTGTAGCCCTCTTCGGCTGCCACTCACGCTATAGCTGCTTCACTCTCGTGCTGAAACACTGTGCTTGGTTTATTGTTTTATGACTTTGCAATCAAGTACTCCCTCGGGAGTCAAGATACGGGCATTCACTTCTCTAATGTCCTTCTTTTTCTATAATGGGCGCACTCACACCCAGTTTTTCACTTCCTCTGTTCCTTCGATTAGGATAATCTCCTCACATCATTCAACTAAAATATCATTCACTTTCTCTGTTACATTTATTTTCACAATTCACACACCCTCTGATTAACTTTCATTTAACCATTATGCCCGCAAATTCATCCAGTTCTTTGCAATTTCCGTTCATTAGTTCAATCAAGTCCTAAAACTTCTCAGTGTATAATGCAGTTTTTTTCAGTTCTAAACAAGTCTGGTCAGCTGACTTTCACTTCTAGTCCGGAGGGGGTGGACATTCCCCTGTTGCAGAGGTGGCTAGCAAACTACTTGGGAATCTGTAGTCCCCCCCCCCCCCCTCTCCTGGATTCTGTTTCTCCTAGCAATGCTCTATCCAGGAGGTTGATTTTTTTTTTTAAGGATCCACTTCTCTGCTGTGGGCACATTAGTTCACGCCCACCGGGGGTGACATCATCGGTGGAATGGGCTCCATCCCCCCCTTAAGCACTCTAAACGGAGCTACTTACAGAGAGAGAGAGAGAGAGAGAGACGAGACAGGATATCTAGAAATTCTGGGGCAAAATCCTGATTGGGACAGAGACATTTCATAATCTTCAGTAAATCCCTTACTGAAATTCTTGATCATACTTGAAAAGACACTTATTATTTCTGTAAACATAGGGCAGGCAGGAAACACTTAGATTGAGCACATACATCCATTATGCTTCTTATAGAGAGAACTATAGCTATCTGTCAGCATGTCTCTGCAAAAGAAATTATTTTTTAGTTCAGGAAGCAAATATTTAAAAGACATTCCGGATATTTTTCATAAAATACAGTACACCTTTCCTTTTTTTTTTTAAATACAGAAAAACAAATTAATTTATCTTAAAAGCCAATATTGTAAAGGTCAGTGTAGCTAACTGATTTGTTCATTAGTAACCAGCACAGAGGGGAAGCATGCATTCAAATGACTTATACTCATTCATAAAAAGATAAACTTTGTTTTTAAAACTTTTGGTTAAACAGAGCTAGTGAAACCAGAGAAAAAAAACTAATTATAAATTCATCACGCTTCGATTAAATGAAGAGACTTTTCAAATCGGGAGTCCCTTTTCATTCCTAGGAGAAATCTCCTGCAGTCTCCAGCAGTCTCTTCAGAACCTTTTTTTTTTTTTTTTTTTTCAGGCTATGTGGAAGCCACACCCCTCTGCTCGCGGGGAAACAATTGAACTGTGCTCATAAAAAGAGACTTCTCATTCACATGGACAGAGAGATGCCAGAAAAAAACAATTTAAATCAATGTTAAGTCGTGATCTAATTACTTTGTAGATCAAAGGAAAAACAAAAACAGTTCTTTATCATTTCCTATTTAAACTGTTTCAGTGCTTACTGAAAATTTGAACATACAGCCGACAGAAATTCCTCTCACTTGGTCCGCAACCCATAAGGGATTAATACAAACTTAATCCTTTTCAGGCTAAACCCAAAAACTATCGGGACCCACAATCCTGACTAAACATTCTTATTAAATGATAAATAAATGATATATATTACATAACCACAGCAGAAGGAACAAAAACATATTAAATAAAACAGGTACAATTTGCCTGAAATAAGCACAAACTACCAGCATTGAGGTTTAAGCCTGCACAGGATTAGAAAGACGACACTATACATTCCTTCCTTCAGACACGCCCCCTGTCAGTTTTTCACACTGCAGTAGAAAAACTAACTGGGTCAGACCAGCTTTTTGATTTCTAAAAATGACTGTAGGTGTTTTGGGTCTTCATTCTGCTCTATTAATACAATTTCTTAATCAGTGAACTGTCACAAATTACTCAACAAAATAATCTCACATTTATAACAGAAGGGAAACTCGCAGTTTCAACAGATAGCAAAAATCAAATACACAGGACGGACAATACACCAAACGCTTCATCCGTTTCGCGACCTAGACGCAGTCACCCGACTAGGAACTGCGCTAGTCCAGAGTCCACTCTCGCTTGGTCCGTGCTGCCAGACCTCTCATTCACACTTCATTCACACAATCATGCTAGCAATGTATCTCAGAATGCATTCCTTTCTATCTATTCTGACTAGTCTTTTTCCCAATTACAAAAAGGATGAGGGTTTCACCCGGCGAATTCCCATGCGGGGTTACTCGGCCCTTCCTTGAGAGCTCTCTTACCAATTCCCAATATCTCGAGATTACAAATTCCAAGTTCCACTGGCAGTACTGCTCTTTCTATTTCTGTCTAGACATACCAAAAACCCAGTCCTGTCTGCTCTGACCAGGCTGAATCATGATTCTCTATAACAGCTGTACCTAGCGAATACTCATGCAAGGATTTTCAAACAAAGACTTAAGTCTTACCAAAGTTTTCAAACTGCAGTTCTAACTCATCTGTCTAGACAGGTTTTCAAAACTATACTTACCAGATCTGGTTCCCAAGCTTCTGAGTTGGATCCTGGACTCCCCCGGGTCGGAAGTGTTGGCCAGCTGGACTCAGTGCCTGCCGAGGCCAGGCAGAACTCCCTCCGATACAAGAGGATCGGTGGGCCCAGGGAAATTCCCCTGCGTCGGATTGGCATGGTTCCAACTGGACCAAACCTCAAGGCGAATTACGTGGATTTATTCACTTGAACACCATCCACCACTCGCACTTCCCGGCCAACGCACCAAGAATGTAGCAGCAGATAAGCTTGCAATAAATAAATCCAGGAGTCGTTTCAAGGATCCAAGCCAGTTTAATGTGCACATGGCTCCAGCAATAATCAAATTCAAAATGGCTGAGCAATGGTTTCTAGCAAAACAACAGCTTTTATAGCGTTCTTCTCCATTCTAGGTATAGAGAAACTTTTCATTGGTCCCAGTACCCCTCTCACCCATCTATTGGTCCCGGTACTGATATGGCTACCCAATAGGGACTCTGGTCTTGGCCCAGCACCTGGTTGCCCCCCTTCTAGTCCCAATTACAATGGTCAGTGTCTCCAACTTGTTACTTCTCTCCTCCAAGGTCGCTGAGCTTGTTAAAACATATGGGAAGCAGGGCACTGTAACCTTGCTTTTTGCAGAGTTAATTAATTCCATAGAAGCATAGCACACCTTATCAGTACCAATTAAACTTGTTTTTCTATATTTTCTAAGTTTCGTTTCTGCTTAGCTATGTTCAGTTAAACTGAGTTAAGTTTCAATTCTATGGTGTCATCATTCAGGGGGGTTTTCATTCCTCTGGGCCTAACTACAGGCTTCAGTTACAGGTCAAGCTGCTCAGGCCTGTCTGCTTAGTTCAATTAACATGGATCATAGGCCGTCGCCTACCACAATACCTCTCACAAACCAGACTACTACAGATCCCTACACTTTCCTCTCCCATCTGTGGCCTGCCTTAGGAAAATTGCATTGGCAGCCTGGTGCTTTTACAGCTTGTTCCTGTGTCATCGCAACCTCTCTCCTGTGCAGTTCACAGAACAGCTGTTAGCAATGCATGATGCAGTGTATCTAAGGCTGATTGACTTAAGCAGAGAGGCAGGTTCTGGGGGGTGGGGAGTAGAAGGAATAGTTTAGAAGTGGCAGTTGCTTGTATCACTCTGCTGTCAGCTGTAACTGAACCACAGAGAGCGGAAGGAGGTGAAGAGGTTACAGCAGAGCCACAAGCCATTTTTGAGGGCAACATCTATGTCAGCAATAAAGAGATACTTTGGACACAGCAGGGACCCCCTTCATTGCAGCTGTGATGAAATCATGGAGAACTGTTGTTTTCACAAATGTCTTACATAGCATATAATCCCTATTACCCCATCCCTTGCAATTAACTTTTCCTGAACTGTCTATGATTCCATGTTGTCTTGACTAGATTGTAAGCTCTGACGAGCTGGGACTGTCTTTTTGCTTATATTTCTGTACAGCGCTGTGTGCATAGCACTATAGTAGTCTATGCTAGCTTATCAGTCCTTGACCAGCTGTCTTCACTCTTCACTCAGCAGTCCCCCTTCCCCTCTCCCCCTCTTTCCTGTCTCCTTTAGTTCAGTAGGTCAAGGAGCACATAGCTCCTGTACAACTGAGATAATGGAGGATTGCGAAAACTGACAACTGAAGAAAAGCTTCCCCCCCCCCCCTTCCTCTAACTCAACCCATCTCTGTAAGCAAGCTGGCAAAGCCAATTAGTGTATAGGGATAGTTTGAAATTATACGGTAGAAGAAAATATAGAAGTTAAGCACAAGCATAGGAATAAATGCAGACTTGCATATGGGAGTATTTAAGGTTTGTCCAGCTTTCTCTTACTTCAAACGGGGTTTTTATTTTTTATTGGAAGATTTCTTTAATGTGTTCTGTCTGCTGCCAGTAAAAAAACCCCAATAGTTCACTTAGTAGCTAAATCATTCTTAGATGAAGCTACAGTTTTATTAGTGCCTGGTTTTAAATATGCTTTCCTAAGATTTTGTAGTAAATATGCACAGTAAAGCTCTGTTCTAATCTGCTTTAACTTCCGTTTTCAGTCTTGTACTGTAGTGTGTGTCAGTAATAGATGTTATCAGTGGCTATTGATTTTGGGTTGAATTGGTGATGTGTATAAACAGCATATAAATGTTTTACAAGAATCATTTTAGTTCTTTTTAGGTTACATATATAGTCAGACTACTTGCAGGGTATATATATATATATATATATATATATGAAGGAGTAAAATTAAAAAGACGCTAAAAACTGCATTGTAAGGAGGGGGCAGAGCTAGCAGTTCTAAAGAAAAGCAAGATAACCCATATAAGGGGTATGCCAGTGGAAGGAACAGGAAAGGGGATGTTCCAAGAAAAAGGATAAAAGTATGATAGCCCGAGCAAGGGGCGTACCTCACTTAATGCTGTTAGGCATGATGCTGTGAAGGTACCCAGTGTCTAGACAACGTAATTGTGCAATAAATCTGCTTCACAACAATTTCTCTCTGAGTCTCATTGGTCATATTGGCCATAGGAAAATTGGCTACAGGTAAAGGTAAAAGTATTTCTAACAGCTGCACCAGCTGCCTTCCCTCTGGTACCTCAATAGCTCTTGATAATATATACGTATTACATATTATATGCCAAAGAATTAAAATTATGTATCAAAATAATATGTCATATTAAAAAGAACAATATTTATTGTATTCTAGAAAAATATGGAAAAAGGCCCTGATCCATCCCATCTTGAAAAATCCTTCTTTAGACCACTCCTCCCCATCTCAGGCCCATGTCTAACCACCCTATTTGTGTCAAATTCTGGAGAAGGTAGTATTTGCCTAACTTGCTGCACACTTGGACTCCACACACACCCTACACTCTCATCAATCTTGTTTTTGCCCGGGACACAGCACAAATGTTTCCCTGGATCTGTCTTCCACTTTTGACCTTGTGGAACGTAAGAACATAAAATAAAAACATAAGAAATGCCATAGTGGGTCAGACCAAGGTCCATCAAGCCCAGTATCCTGTTTCCAACAGTGACCAATCCGGATCACAAGTACCTGGCAGGTTCCCAAAAAGGTACACAGGTTCCACAGTGCTTGTTCCAGGATAAGCAGTGGATTTCCCGGGTCCTCTTTTATAACGGTTAATGGACCTTTCCTTCTGGAACTTGTCCAAACCTTTATTAAACCCAGCTAAACTAACAGCATTTACTACATCCTCCAGTAACAAATTCAAGAGTTTGACTACACATTGAGTAAAAAGATATTTTTTTCTTATTACTCTTAAATGGGTTACATTGTAGCTTCATTGCATGTCCCCTAGTCTTTCTACTTTTTGATGGAATAACCAGCCTACCTACATTTGCCCGTTTTATTCCATACATTAATTTATAGACCTCTATCATATCTCCCCTCAGCCGTCTCTTTTCCAAGTTGAAGAGCCCTAACCTTTTAAGCCTTTCCTCATAGGGGTATCCTTCCATCCACTTTGCCATTTTTGTTGCTCTTTTCTGTACCTTTTCTAATTCTATTATATCCTTTTTAACATATGACAACCAGAATTGCACACAATATTCAAGGTGCGGTCGCACAATGGAACAATACAGAAGCATTATAATATCCTTGGTTTTATTCTCCATTCCTTTTCTTATGATTCCTAGCAGTCTATTTACTTCCTTGTCCATAGCTGCACACTGAACAGAGGGTTTCAACGTAAGAATATAAGAACATAAGATATGCCATACTGGGTCAGACCAAGGTCCATCAAGCCCAGTATCCTGTTTCCAACAGTGGCCAATCTAGGTCATACGTACCTAGCAGTTTCCCCAAAAGACACAGGTTCTGCAATGCTTGTACTAGGTCAAGCATTGATATCCTGGATTCCTTCTTAATAATGGTTTATGGACCTTTCCTCCAGGAACTTGTCCAAACCTTTTTTAAACCCAGCTACACTAACAGCCTTTACTACATCCTCCGGCAACAAATTCCAGAGTTTGATTACAGGTTGAGTGAAAAAATATTTTCTTTTGTTAGTCTTAAATAGTTTACCCTGTAGCTTCATTGCATGTCCCCTAGTCTTTCTATATTCTCATAACATAAACAGTCGATCTACGTTTACCCGTTCCACTCCGTTCATTAATTTATAGACTTCTATCATATCTCCCCTCAGCCGTCTCTTTTCCAGGTTAAAGAGCCCAAACCTTTTTAGCCTTTCTTCATAGGAGTATCCTTCCATCCCCTTTACCATTTTGGTGGCTCTTCTCTGAACCTTTTCTAATAACGCTATATCCTTTTTAAGATACAGCGACCAGACGTGCACACAATATTCAAGGTGCGGTCTCACCATGGAACGGTATAGAGGCATTATCATATCTTTTGTTTTATTTTCCATTCCTTTTCTTATGATACCTAGCATTCTATTTGCTCTCTTGGCCGCCGCTGCACACTGGGCCGAGGGTTTTAACATGTTATCCACAATGACACCTAAATCTTTTTCCTGGGTGGTGGTTCCTAATGTGGAACCTTGCATCGTGTAACCATAGTTTGGGTTGTTCTTCCCTAGGAGCATAACTTTGCACTTGTCCACATTAAATTTCATCTGCCATTTTGATGCCCAGTCTTCCAATTTATCAAGATCCTCTTGCAATTTTCCACAATCCTCTTGGGTTTTAACAACTTTAAATAGTTTTGTGTCATCTGCAAATCTGATAACCTCACTCGTTATTCCACTTTCCAGGTCATTTATGAATATGTCAAAAAGCAGCGGACCCAGCACAGATCTCTGGGGTACACCACTATTCACCTTTCTCCATTGGGAAAATTGGCCATTTAGCCCAACCCTCTGCTTTCCATCCCATGACTCTTTAATTTTGCCAAAAGTCTCTGATGAGGGACCTTGTCAAAGGCTTTCTGAAAGTCCAGATATACTATATCAACCGACTCACCTTTGTCCACCAGTTTATTCACACTTTCAAAAAAACATAACAGATTAGTAAGACAAGATCTTCCTTGTCTAAAGCCATGTTGGCTGTCTCCCATTAGGCCATGACTATCTACATGCTGAGTAATTTTATTCTTTATGATGGTTTCTACCATTTTTCCCGGTACTGACGTGAGGCTCACCGGTCTGTAGTTTCCCAGATCACCCCTCGAACCCTTTTTAAAATTTGGTGTTACATTGGCGATCCTCCAATCTTCAGGTACTAGAGATGATTTTAATGATAGTTCACAGATTACTAATAGCAGGTCTGCAATCTCATATTTCAGTTCTTTCAACACCTTTGGATGTATACCATCCGGCCCAGGTGATTTGCTACTCTTCAGTTTATCTAATAGTTGTAATACATCTTCCCGATGTATCGATATTTCCTTCAATTCTTCCACACCTTTAAATACCACTTCAGTCATGGGTAACATCCCTACATCTTCCTCAGTAAAGACCGAAGCAAAGAATTCATTCAATCTCTCCGCTATCGCCTTGTCGCCTCTTAGTGCCCCTTTAACTCCTCTATCATCTAATGGTCCAACTGACTCTCTCACAAGTTTTTTGCTACGAATGTACTTGAAAAAATCTTTATTTTGCATTTTTCCTTCCGCAGCAAGCTTCTTCTCAAATTCTCCCTTTGCCTTCTTTATCAATGCCTTGCATTTGACCTGCAAGTGCTTGTGCTGTTTCCAGGTTTCATTGTTTGGCTCTTTTTTCCATTTCTTGAAAGATGCTTTTTTGGCAACAACAGCCTCTCTGACCTCAACTTTAAACCATGCTGGCAGTTTTTTGGACTTCCTTCCACTTTTCTTAAAGCGTGGAATACAGCTGGTCTGGGCTTCCAAGATAGTATTTTTCAACAACACCCAAGCTTGATGTAAGTCTTTAACCTTTGCAACTGCTCCTTTTAGTTTTTTCTTAACTATTTTCCTCATTTTATCATAGTCTCCCTTTCGAAAGTTAAAAGGTAGTACTGTGGATTTCCTTACTATCCCTACTCCACTAATTAAATCAAAGGCGATCATGCTATGATCACTATTGCCAAGTGGCCCCAACACCCTTATCTCTTGCACTAGATCTGGTGTTCCACTAAGGACTAGGTCTAATATGGCTTCCCCTCTGGTCAGTTCATGAATCAGCTGCTCCAAGAAGCAGTCATTTATGTCATCTAGGAACTTTATCTCCCTAGGATGTCCTGCCATGACACTGACCCAGTCGATACCGCGGTAATTGAAATCGCCCATTATTATTACTACGCTGTAACTTTTGTTAGCTTCCTTGATTTCTTTGAGCATTTCATCATCCATTTGTTCATTCTGGCCAGGCGGTCGATAGTACACCCCCACCGTCATCGCCTTCCCCTTTTTACATGGAATTTCAATCCATAAAGATTCTACAGCAAATTTTGTTTCCTGCAAAACTTTAATCCTTTCTGACTCAACGTCCTCTCTAACATAGAGCGCAACCCCTCCACCAATTTGATCAGCTCTATCATTACGATATAGTTTCTACCCAGGTATCACAGTGTCCCACTGGTTGTCCTCCTTCCACCATGTCTCTGATATTCCAATCACATCTAACCTCTCATTTAGTGCTATATATTCTAACTCTCCCATCTTATTTTTTAGACTTCTAGCATTTGCATACAAGCATTTTAGAGACTGTATTTTATTCATATTAATTTGGCTATTGGTAGACATGGGTAATTTGGGATCTTTAAGCTGTGTCTGCTCCATACTCGAGGGCATTTGGGCTACTTTACTCTTTTTTGGAACCTCTCTGCTTTTGGTAGTATCCTTCAAGGATACATTCTTCCGAACCATCCGCTCATGGGCGACTGTCGGCTTTCCCCTATTATCTAGTTTAAAAGCTGCTCTATCTCCTTTTTAAAGGTTAATACCAGCAGCCTGGTTCCATCCCAGTTAAGGTGAAGCCCATCCCTTCAGAAGAGCCCCTCCTTTCCCCAGAATGTACCCCAGTTCCTAACAAATCCAAACCCCTCATCTCTGCACCATTGTCTCATCCACGCATTGAGACTCCGGAGCTCTGCCTGCCTTTTGGGTCCTGCATGTGGAACGGGAAGCATTTCGGAGAACGCTACCCTGGAAGTTCTGGATTTCAACTTCCTACCTAAAAGCCTAAATTTAGCCTCCAGAACCTCCCTACCACATTTTCCTATGTCATTGGTACCAACATGTACCAAGACAGCAGACTCCTCCCCAGCACTATCTAAGACCTTATCTAGGTGGCGCGTGAGGTCCGCTACCTTCGCACCAGGCAGGCATATTACCAGGCGATCCTCACGTCCACCAGCCACCCAGCTATCTACATGCCTAATGATCGAATCACCAACTATAACGGCTGTCCTAACCCTTCCCTCATGGGCACAAGGCCCTGGAGAAACGTCCTCGTTGCAAGAGGGTTTTACATCACCTGGAGGACAGGTCCTAGTTAGAGGATCACTTCCTGCCACACCAGGGTGATGCTCTCCTGTCACGTGACCTCTCCCCTCCATGGCAACAGGGATGCTGCCAGACTGGAGGTGGGACTTCAGGACTATATCCCTGTGGGTCTCGTCTATGTACCTCTCTATCTTTCTTATGTTTTCCAAGTCTGCTACTCTAGCCTCTAGAGAACGGACTCGTTCCCTGAGAGCAAAGAGCTCATTGCACCTAGTACACATGTAAGACCTCTCACCAACTGGGAGAAAATCATACATGTGACACTCAATGCAAAAGACTGGAAAGCCCCCATCTCGCTGCTGGACTGCTGTCTGCATCTTAGTTTTAAGTTTTTGTTTAGATCTTTAAGTTCTTTACTTACTAAGGGTTGCTATGGATATTTATACCAATAAAACTGTACCTAATACGTTTAATATACCTTGTTCACGTGAAGCTTAATTAATCTCAGGTCCTTAGTGTATGACTGATTTGGGTAACAAGCTTCACCTGAGAGCACCTCCTGTCTTTTAAGATGTGTAATTACCTATAAAGCTATGATTATCCCAGGGGTGGGTGGGTGTGGGGAGGGAGGGAATTAACACTTATTAAAAGAGGGCTGCTACACAGTACCCTGTCCTGTGCTGCTGAGGTAAGCTATATTCTTATTTGAATTAAATTATAGCTCTTTGCTGCTGCTAGGCTCTATCTTATTATGAAATTTAAACTACAAGCTCTCTGCTGGGTTCTAAATTTAACCAGAAAGCTCTCTTCTGTGTTTTAAATTTAAACTAAAAGTACTTTGCTGATACTACACCCTGAGTGACTATTAAATTTAAACTACAGCTCTCTGCTGGGTTCCAAATTTAACCAGAAAGCTCTCTTCTGTGTTTTAAATTTAAACTAAAAGTACTTTGCTGTTACTAGGCCCTGAGTGACTATTAAATTGAAACTATAAGCTCTCTGCTGGGTATGAAATGTAACCAGAACGTTCTTTTCTGTGTTTTAAATTTAAACTTAAACTGCTGCTACTAGGCCCTGACTGATTTAACAAAAAATAGTGGGTTTACAGATTAAATAGCTTTAATAGAAAGAATTCCTTTCAGAAAATTCCCAGAAGTATATACTCACAATTGCATATCTCTCTCCAGAAGTAACAGCCCCTTTTTCTAGTCCTTCAAGACTGAGGATCACAGAGCTCTGGTTGAGCTATTTATGCCTGTGCTGCTGAGGTAAGCTGTGACCAACTTCCTGGATGATTAACAGTCCTTGCTTGGATAGAAGGAGTCTTTCAAAATGGCCTTTTGAACTGCCACCTGGTGTTAACACCTATTGAAAAAGTTTCACAGATCTCTTGCCCCTTAGGTAGAAGGCCTCTTTGTAAAGGTCTCTAGAAGACTTTATTTGCTGCTCAAAGAGTACTGACCCTGTTTTGCCTTTTGTGCTAATCTATATTCTTATTTGATTTAAATTATAGCTCTTTGCTGCTGCTAGGCTCTAACTTATTATGAAATTTAAACTACAAGCTCTCTGCTGGGTTCTAAATTTAACCAGAAAGCTCTCTTCTGTGTTTTAAATTTAAACTAAAAGTACTTTGCTGATGCTAGGCCCTGAGTGACTATTAAATTTAAACTACAGCTCTCTGCTGAGTTCCAAATTTAACCAGAAAGCTCTCTTCTGTGTTTTAAATTTAAACTAAAAGTACTTTGCTGATACTAGGCCCTGAGTGACCTATTAAATTAAAACTATAAGCTCTCTGCTGGGTATAAATGTAACCAGAAAGTTCTCTTCTGTGTTTTAAATTTAAACTTAAACTGCTGCTACTAGGCCCTGACTGATTTAACAAAAAATAGTGGGTTCACAGATTAAATAGCTTTAATAAAAATAATTCCTTTCAGAAAATTCCCAGAAGTATATACTCACAATTGCAGATCTCTTTCCAGAAGTAACAGTCCCTTTTTCTAGTCCTGATAGGAGGACAGTGGAGCAGTAGTGCTCTGCAGAGCAGACACAGGAGAGGCAAGCATGAAGAGCCACAATGCAGAAACGGGTACCAGTGCAGGACATGGGGTAGCAGCATGCATATGAAGACAGGACGCCACACAGCTGACAGACACAAATAGACCGGCAGAAGGATAGCTGGCAACTGTGATGTGGGTATCATGTGCTGGCAGCACAGATCAGCAGAGATATGACTGTGACAGGAATGACAAGTAGTTGTGTAGGACAGGCAGAAAAAGGGAGAACAAAGAGGAACTGAACCCATGACCACTGAGTAGAAAGTCAGTGCACAAACCCATAGGCTACACCACCATGGTGAGTCCCACCTCAATGGCTGTGTACAAGAGCAGTGCAGGGCACCACACAAAACGCCTGCTGTATGGCAGGATTGGGTAACCCCAACAGTAGCTATGATGCAACGCACATGTATAATAGCCGTCTACAGCTCATATCACAGGCTTTAGGGTTGTCAACTGGATCCAGATGCACCTGACAGCCAGTCTTGGGCGTACCCCATTGCATGCAGTTACATGTAGTTTTCCTTTTTGTATGGAGTGCAATGGAGAAATTAGAACTACATATCCCTGCATGCAATGAGGTAAACCCAGGACTGGATCGAACCTGTCGGGTGCATCTGGCGCCAGTTGGCAACCCTACTGTTATTGGGACGAGAGCCACATATAAACACATGCACACACACCATGAAATGTTATGCAGTGGAAACAGCATTCAAAAGAGCAAAGAACCTAAATAGAAAGGGCATCAGGTGCCTGCTGTGTGGATGGTCTGTGGACTAGGCCAAAATGGGGAATAGAATGGAAAAGAAGCACATGAAAATTGAACCTGCACACCAATGTGGCCCAGCCTACCTTGACAACAGCAATACCACTCCCCCAAGCAGACTGCTCACATGGACAGTGCAAAGAAAGAGTCATATGTAACAGCTAATATGCGTCAGATAGGCTGCATAGACAGCACACTGTGGTGCTCAGTGAAGAGACGGAAGGCTGTATGGAGAGGTGAAGAAGCTGTAGACATTTCATGGTCTGGTCAGCAGAACACAAGAAAATAAAAATAAAGGAACATGTGGGATTCAAACCTGCAACTTATGGTGTTCTAACACACATCCATAACCCCTATCCCAAACAACCACAGCAAGTGCAATGCAAACATGTTCCATCAAAGGGAATCTGTGTATGGAAACCCATAGCACACTGTGAGGTGGCAGACAGCTGCCACATAAACAGCTGCCACAGTACAAGGATGTGAGCACAAGTGGGCCATGTACATCAGCAGTAAATCACTAAATACGTCTGTCAGTGTGGTCAAGCAGCAGCAGCAGAGACAAATGTGCGTCCAACATCTAGGTTTATCTATTTTACTTTATAAACATTTCGTATATACCACTTTTCATGATATCAATGCAGGTTACCTTGAACAAACTGCAAGTACATTGAACAGGGCAGTAACCCACATGTTACACAAAAGTCATGGGCCCGTCTACAGATGAGCAGGACAGATAATGTGCAGGAGCTGCATGGTATGTACCGTGCAGTAGCTCCCCCCCCCCCCCCCCAAGGAAGCCTCACGCTCCAAATGCCATAGTCACATATGCGTGCATGTAGACAGTAGTCGGTGCATGATGAGGACCCAACACACAACAGTCATGAATTGTCCACAAAAACATATGTGCCTGCCAATAGAGGATGAACAAACCTCACAAAGCATACATAGCCAAATGTCAGCAAGTGTACAGACAGATATATATATATATATATATGTAACAGCTGTCAGATACTGCATTATTATAACAATCAAAGCGGCACAAATGGGACCAAAAACATTGGCTAAATGCAAAATGAGGACATGGTAACAGGTACAAGAGGCACATGTTCCCAGAGAATAAACAAAGCAGAACCTCACAGACATGCAAAGATAGCACTATGCAGAAGGTCTGCTGCAATGGGTGCTGTGGATACAGGATCCCCACCCATATGTCACGGTACATGCAATGCACAAATGAAGGACCAAAATGGACACTCACACTGCCACACTGCGAAGGTACTGGTGAAATGTGAGCGGTGGAACGTCAGCGAATAAATAGGACTGTGCAGACATGCAATGTGTCGTTTGTAAATCAATGCAGAGCGGCATGTCTGGACAGTAACCAAACACAAGAACATGTACATAGAGGTAGAAACAAAGGACAAACATGGGGCAGTAACCCACACAGAATACACACTGCCACATGCACTGGTGTACCAACAAATCCAGTCATATACACATACACCGTGTAAGTTGAACCATGACACAGTGCCGCCCCAGATGCACTGTAACATCTGTGTTTTTTGATCGGAAAGAGAGTTCATCAGATGATTCTACTCATGTCCCTAATAAAGACCCCTCCTTAGAGCAGAAAAAGAAAAGAAGTAGGAGTGAATCAGTCGAATACAATGATGCCTCGGCATCGCTGTTTTCTTCTCATAAAGATAAACCTGATTATCATACGGAGAAAGGTACAAAGAAGAATTTTTTCGATATGGATCGCCTTTGGAAAGGAGGCGGGATGAGCTCCTCTCATACCCGTCCACCCCACAATTTGGTACCAGACAAAGAACAAGTTTTAGACCAAGAAAAGACTTACAGCAACAACAATTTTCACAGAGGACGCGGTCAGGGTCGGGGACGAGGGAGAGGCAGTTGGGGAACAGACAGATCATACGAGAGGAGATATTGAATCCCAATAATGTGATTAATATTTCTAACTATAGTCTCACACCTGAAGAGATTTCAGTATTGAACAAAGTTTACTTTCCTGAGATTTATAATTACCTTGTTATCCAAGTTATTGACCCTGTTTAATGTAACTCAGACACTGTTTTTGTACTGAAGTTTTGTGTTCGATGTAAACCGCGCTGATGTCGAATAGTGCGGTATATAAGAAATGTAAAATAAATAAATAAATAGAACAAAGGATTGTCCTTCGTACCTATTAAAAAATATTACCCTTTTGAAATTCAAGTGGACTTGTATAAATTCTTTCATAAGATTCATATTCAACATTTTTTCTTGCAACAAACAACACCTATAGATAATAAATCGATCATTAGCAAAAAATCAAAGTGGGTTCCTCCCCCTCATACTGATCCTCTGATTGAGGCTTTTGAAAAAGTCGTTCTACAGCAAGTTGGAAAAATAGTTGATAACACCCGTCTGCCTTTCCATAACTTGACACAAAAAGAAAAAATGGCTATAAAGTCTTTACAAAAAAACAATGAAATCATTATAAAACCTGCTGATAAAGGTGGAGCAGTGGTGGTAATGGATAAATATAAATATATAGATGAAGTTAACAGACAACTTAATGATAAAAGTTTTTATCTTCAGTTAGATGGTGACCCCACAGAGAAATTGAAGAATAGCATTGATAATCTTGTTATTATTGCATATGAAACAGGACACATCACAAAGAAGGAGAAAGAATTTTTAATTGTAGACAAACCCATCACACCTACAATTTATGTTATTCCAAAAATCCACAAATCCTTGAGTAATCCCCCCGGTCGACCCATTGTGTCAGCTATAGGATCATTATTAGAACCTATTTCTCAGTTATTGGATGTTATTTTAAGGCCGTTACTAAAATGTGGTCATATGTTCGAGATTCTTCCCATGCAATAGAGATTCTAGCTACATTTAATGATTTGGGCCCTGATATTGTTCTTGTCACACTAGATGTGGAGTCTCTATATACGAATGTACCACAGTGGGAAGCACTGAATATTGTTCAACAACATCTCCTTTTCAGGCAGGACCATACACGTATTCCTACTGCATTTCTTTTAGCATTAGCGGAAATAGCATTATGTAAAAATTTCTTTTGTTTTAGAGATTTATTTTATCAACAGATCAAGGGGGTGGCCATGGGGTCCTCCATGGCCCCTGATATTGCCAATCTTTATATGTTCCACTTTGAAGAGAGTTTCTTAAAAGATCACCCTTTTAAAGAAAGGGTGAGATTGTGGAAAAGATACATTGATGACATTGTGGTTATTTGGGATGGACCCATGGACCAATTATCCGAGTTTAACATGTGGATTAATAACTTAGATGAGAATTTGCGGTTTCAGATCACCTATGACCCTTTGCATATTCCTTATTTAGATTTATTGATAAGAAAAGAAGATAATAAATTTATAACAACATTATATAGAAAACCCACTGACAGGAATCAATTATTACACTACACTAGCTTTCATAATCCATCTTTGAAAAATAATTTACCAGTGGGACAATTTTTGAGAGCTAGAAGGATATGCATGTCCACTGTTTACTTTGAACAACAGGCATCACGTTTAAAGGAAAGGTTCGCGACACGCCAGTATCCTTATCATCTTATTGAAAAAGCCTATAGAAGAGCCCGTGAATCCTCTCGAGATAAGTTGTTAAGGCCACAGGATAAGAAGAATGTTAATACTAAGTTTGTATGCCCTCTGTTATACTCTCTACAGTCTCATAACATCATAAAAATCCTTAAGAAAGAATGGCATCTTATTCAAGCCATTCCAGTTTTTCAAGACACGTCTTTCATGGTGGCACACAAACGAAAGTGAACCTTCGAAATTTACTTGTCCCTTCGGCATTCACAGAATGGAAAATATTATCTAAATATAAGGGACAATAGCAGTGTGGTCATTGCTCAGTCTGTATACACGCACTTCCAGTACGGAATGTTTTTATTCATCCTGTTACACAAGAAAAAATTTTTATTGAAGATTTTTCAAATTGTGAAACCTCACACATTATATATGTCATCTTATGCCCATGTAACAAGTTGTACGTTGGCAAGACTGTACGTGCTATTAGGGTACGTATAGTTGAACATAAAAGCTGCATAAAACGGGAGATATTGGAAAAAACATTAGTCTCACATTGGTTAGAGATGGGTCACAGGATATCTGATTTAAAATTCTTTGTTATTAAGAAAGTGAAATTAAATTGGAGAGGAGGAGATATTGATAGAATCATTCTACGGTTGGAACAGCGGTATATTTTTCGTTTGAATACCATGATTCCACATGGTTTAAACCTGGAAAGGGATCTTTCTGTCTTCTTGTAGTACCCCCTCATTTTTGGGATACACAGTTTGTGTTTTAATTGTTTTACAGTTTTATTTATTTTCACTTACGGGATTATTTATTTATTCATTTATTCATTTTTGGTTTTATTTATTTATGGCCACATTTAAGATGTCCTCTTTGTTGTAACGGGATGTTTGGTTTCATAATATGCTTGATTTTAACATGGATGATGAAGTAATGTTTTTACTCTTTTGGGCGATTCAATGGCGTGTGAAATTTCCCTCCATTTACTATTTTATTCCCCTGAACTATGTTTTGTTACCTATTGCTTGGTACTTAAATATGACCCGTTTGCAGCGTATTTGTTTTGTTTTTATTCACATTTTTTATGTCGATTTTATATCGCCCAATTTTACATTATTTATTTATTATTTTAACAATGGGTCTTATTCATTTATTTTTATGGGTTTGTGTAGCTGTTCATAACTAGTCGGGTGACAGAGTTTCCTTTTTTGAAATTATGTTTTGTCCTACTATGCAGGCACATACTGATACGGTGTATCTTTAAAAAGATTACATTATTACCCCGGCGTTTTTTCTTGTACGCAAGATTTCCTGCCTTTTAAAAGAAAGGTCATTAACAGTGCAGGTGTCGGTGTTTTACTTCACAAATTTATGACTCTTTCTATGCCGCGGCTTCATTTTGGATCACATATTAGTAGGTTCTCCTTTTATTTGAGACAGTCCTTTTAGCCGATTAAAAATCTTTTGAGCTTTATCATATTTTAAATGTGTTTCTCCTGTTTACATATTTGGAAGATCCCTTATGTGACAAGCTTGTGGTTCCGTTTTGAAGGTGTTTCTATATTTTGAAATTGAATCCTTTCTACGGATGTAGTTAGTCCGATCACATAATGTCTTCAATTTGTACCACCCCTCCTGCGTTTATTCCATTTACTATATAATATTTGATGCACATTATAAGTTTTTTGATACATACCATTAGTGTTTTAATAAAACTAAATACTGCACATTGTTCTGTGTACAAATTTAGGTGCATGATCAAAGTAGATGGCTCACTTTTTATTTTCATAGTTTATTTAACTGTTAGTTTACATGGTTTTTGTTGGATCCAAATTTTATTTCAGTCAAATATTTTGTCTGTCTGTTATTGCATCAATACCCCGGCGTTTTTCTTGTATGCATGAATTCCCGCCTTTTAAAAGAAAGGTATATTAACAGCGCAGGCGCCGGCGTTTCACTTCACTATTGATGACACTTTCCATGCTGCGGCTTCACTTTTGGATCACATATTAGCAGGTTCTTCTCTTATTTAAGCCAATAATTTTTTGAGCTTATCAAATTTTAAATGTGATTCTCTTGCAACTATTTATAGATTTGGAAGATCCTTTATGTGACAAGCTTTTGGTCCCATTTTGAAGGTGTTCTTACATTCTGAAATCGGGTTCCTTTCAACGTACGTAGTAAGTCCGATCACACAATGTCTTCGATTTGTACCATCTCCTCTGCGTCTGTTTCATTCATTCATTCATTCATTCATATAATATTTGATGCACAATATAGGTTTTTGATATGTACCATTAGTAACCGAGGCACGGCGGACTCGGTGCATCCCCCTTTCCCCCCCCCCATGACTCACCAGCCATGTGGGTAGCAAAGTGAGGTCATCGCTGTTGCCACAGCAGCGAGGCTACTGCTCATCCTACCACCCCTTTCTCCGGCTTCGCCATACTACTAGCAAAAGCCTCACCGGGGTTATCCGGGTCGGGGGTACCCCACCCCCGCCCAACTAATACCTATGGCTCCGGACCCCGGAAACCTCCGGGATCCCGCCACCGGTTCAGGCATTCTCAAACTCCTGAACCGCCCCCCCCCCCAAGCTGCGACCGATGTACCTCCTGGCAAGCACCCCTTCCACGGCCTCCTGCCAATCATTAAGCAGCAAATCCATACCGACAGGGGATAGATGCACCCCGTCCTCACGGTACAGACCCGCGCAAGAAACTTCAACCCAGGGATGCTGAATCTGAAATCCCCCATGCTCCACCACCCACCGCCCAATCTGGCGATTAATCTTAACCAATCCCCGAGACCACCGCCGCTGCTCCCAAACAGGCAGGCCGTGGAATGATGTCCGACCATAACAACTGGACCCCCGGAAACATCAGCAGGACTTCCTGCAAATCGTGCTTGGCAGCCCGGATCAGCTACTTACAGGTCCAGGAACTTAAGTCATTGCCCCCAGGTGAATAAGCATCCACTTCGGCCACTCCTGGGAACGCCCGCGATGCCGCAGCAAAGGCAGGAACTGCACCCAACGCATTCCTCGAACGCCCAGCCATAGGATCGCCAGCTCACCCGGGTCCATGCCGAGATTGGGCCCCATCGGCCGCACCACTGCTCTCTGCTCCGCCCAATGAACAAAGGAGTGGCCGACCAACCAACAGGTCCCAGGACAGCGGCCCCCACCTGAAAGACAAAACAACAGTTAGTACCCCCCAAACACCCCGACACCCCCGTCACAAACGCACATAACCCCAAAATGCCTGGGAAACTCTCACTGAAGATCAACTGAAAGTCTTGGAATTGGGATTATCATATGTGCCTTCTTCTCGATACGATGGTTTTACAGCAAGGGTGGCACTTCATCGTTTTTTCCGCAAGCTGCGGGTAATTAACCATTTCTCCGGGACCCCAGCTGGTGAAACACCTGCTTTGGTTAAGAACCCTTCGCGTTGGATACCTCCGGGCCCTACCGAGGCAGCGATTTCCACATATCAAAATTTGGTCCTGGATAGCCTTTCACAACTTGAATCTACCCACATTTTTGCATACAACAATCTCTCCCGGGGTCTGCTTCAGGCCATCAAGCAACTCTCTAGTTCCTCACTGGTTATACGGATGGCAGACAAAGGAGGGGCTACAGTGATTTTGTCCCCTGCACAATATGAGTCTGAAATGCTTTTACATCTCAACAATCGCAAATATTATCTTCCCATTCCGGAAGATGAAGGTTGGGCTTATTTCTCAAGCTTATTTGAGCAACTGGCTAATGAAACAGGAATCTGATTTTTTGATTAATCAATCTCCTAAGACTCCCACCTTCTATCTAGTACCTAAAGTCCACAAATCCATGCTTCATCCCCCGGGACGTCCTATCGTCTCCTGTCGGGACTCGATCCTTGAGCCGCTGTCACAATTTTGTGATTTATTTTTGCAACCCTTGGCAGGCACAGTACCGTCCTATCTTAGGGACACGGGTGATTTCCTGAACCATCTGGCCTCCTGTACTGACGTTTCTACCTACACCTATCTTGTCACGTTGGATGTGCAGTCCCTGTATACGAACATCGATCAAAGTGAAGTACTGCTGGGATTGGCCTCTAGCCCCTTACCTTTACCGGACCGGATCCAGCAACAATTTGTTCTGGATCTTTTAGCTCTGGTGCTAAATAAAAACTTTTTTGTTTATCAACGGCAGCATTATCTCCAAGTTTACGGTATTGCTATGGGGGCCACGGTAGCGCCTTCCATTGCCATCCTTTATATGGGGTGGTTTGAGGAGCAATTTATTTATCCTCATCCTTTATACACCTATATCCCTTTTTGGCGACGTTTCTTAGATGACATTTTTTTCATCTGGACTGGCACACGAATGTTGCTTGATGATTTTCTCCAGGCTCTGAACTCGTTTAAAGACAACATACAGTTCACAGCTCAAGTTGAAACTCGAAGTATCCAGTTTCTAGATATCACTGTTACGCTTACTGACGATGGATTTGAGACAACGCTTTATCGGAAGGCCGTTCAACGCAACACCCTCTTACGCTTTGATAGCTTCCACCCTCCTTCTCTGAAACGTGGTTTACCATTTGGCCAGTTTTTACGTCTCCGTAGGAATTGTACCCATCTGGCAGATTACAAGAAGCAGGCAGACGACCTGAGCTCTCGTTTGATGGCGAGGGGTTATCCATATCATATTGTAAGGAGGGCTTACAAGAGAGCTTGTTATATTCACAGAGAATGGCTTTTAAAGGGCTCTTCTTTTTCTCCTTCAGAGTCTAACAATGTTACGGCGATATTCCCTTATATGAGGGGTTCCTCTAAAATCGTGGGAATTTTGCATCGATATTGGCCTATTCTGGGTTTGCACCCTTGTTTTAGGAAGAAATTACAGATTGCATATTCCCGGCAATCGAATCTGCGTGATTTGATAGTGCATACATCGGGAGACCAGGATCGCCCAGTGAGTTTTCATGATAATGCAGGACACTTCCCTTGTGACAGTTGCACTTACTGTTCTAACACCATTTCAGGTTTATCCTGGCTGGACGTTCATACTCATAACACTTACCAGGCCCGATGGCATACTTGTTGCACCACCTCCTTTGTGGTGTATCTCATCATTTGCCCTTGTACTTTATACTACATAGGACGCACCTCTCGGCCATTTAAAGTTCGTTTGGGAGAGCATGCCTCCAGAATACGTACGGGGACACTTTCGGCACCTTTGGTAGAACACTGTATTCAGAATTCTCACACTTTTGACATGCTTACCTGGAGAATTTTGGATCATATTCCCTTAAATCCACGAGGAGGGAATCGTTTGCAAGCTCTACAATATCGCGAACAAAGATGGATTTACCGCTTAAACTCTGTTTCACCATATGGCCTTAATCAACAACAGGACTGGTATACGATCATTTAGCTCCTGACCTATTGCCATCTCGAGCTTCAGGGGCTTGGTCTGTGTATGGTGACCTCCCCCCTCCCTGGCTCTGATTGGCTTTTTCTGTGATCACTGTTACCAGCTGATAGTAAACAGCTGGGTTCACGTTGTTAACGCCGTGATAAAAAAACGGCTTTCGAAGCAAAGCCACACAGCATTTCGGCTACTGAGCAATGTCCTAAACCTGAAGCAGGGGCATCACTGTTATGGCCCCGAAACGTGCCACGTCATGCCTGTTACATTGCTGACTGGACGGGATGGACTGCTTAAAACTTGTGATAAGGAAGCTTATCATAGCTCAGGTAGGAGCTATAGAAAAGATGATGTGACTCTGAACAAGCAACCTGTCAGTTCTGGTAGAAGCAAGAAAACAGAGTTTTCACATAAAAGACTACCAGTCCCAGAATGCACCAGGTTTCCAGCAGCCATGAGAGGGGCTGAAGTGAGAAAATGTGTGTGCAATCAAGAGACCTATGAGGTAATCCCTAAGCACTCATCTCAAAGGGCAGGGCCTGATTCAACACAGGTGCGCTGTGTTAGGGAGGAGCACACATTAGGAAAGAATAAGAATAGAGTTTATTCTTCAGACACAAAAAGAGCTGGAGGGAGAACTTCAGCTACAGAGGAATGGAATGGCAGAGATAGGAATCACCAGTGGCTACCTGGAAGAGAGAAGACTGCATGTGGAAGGGACTTTCAGACCAAGGCCAGAAGGTATGTGAGAGGAGATCCAGTGTCCAGGGATCAAGATTGGAAGGCTGGACATCAGAATTGGTTTACATACTGGCCAGGCTTTACAGAGAGGAATTATGATGGCAGGAGAGGCTCAGGTATGAACACTGATCCAGACCCTATCTATAATAGAGAATGGCAGCAAGGGAATAAGCATTCTCATGATAGTGCCTTAATGAAAGACTCGTCTGTGCCAATGTATGATAGTGACCCTATGCTGATTGATGAAGGGGGAGATACAGCAGATGAAAGTACAGTTTACATGGACTGTTCTCTATCTAAATGCTATTGCTAGCTTTCTGTGAGCAAACACATCAGCCATCACAAAGAAACCTAACTTTGTTCTTTATTTCCACTGCAAACAGCTCTTAAAGCAGGATTTGGGTTCACACAGTAGCAGCCAGCCAGCTAAAGGCTTACAGCTGGTCAATTGATAGTAATTAAAGCTGCACCTGATGGTGTGTGTGAGCAAGGGAGAATCACTGCTGAGATCTGCGTGGAAAATAAGCAGAAGTTAACCTAACCAGCAAAGTTTATTCTTTTCTTTGTGCCTTTGTATTTGGTAATTATTTGCTAAGAAAACATTAGCTAATTGCCTGACAAGCTGAAGGTTGTTTTCTGGTTTACTTTGTGACTTTTTGTTATCCATTTATATACTGCAAGCAAGTAACCTCATTTATATTGCTAACAAGCATACTTGTGCTGGGTGAATTAAACCCCATCAATAAAAGAAGTATTTTATTGGCCTTACCACTTGGTTTCACAACTCAATTATTGTCATCAGCTGTGTTTGGGAGTGAATGAACTACAATACCCACAATACCTTGCAAGAATCATATGAATATATGCATCGTCAAGATTGTGTAAGTTCTCACCCTAGGCAGCCGTCTGACAAACTTCAGTTAAGTGCATACTGATTTTTAACTCTAACACTTTATTAAAAAGGGAAAAGGCCACGGCGGTGTGAGGATTTCTTCCTCTCTACTGGGCTGGCTATCCCAACAAAAAAAGTTTAGTGCTTTCTTACCGGTGTCTTCTCCCCGGTTTTGCCTATTGGGTATTTCATTTTCACTGGGTTAGGGTATTTTATATTTGGATTGCGATGCCCAGCGGCCAATCCTCTGAATCTCCACCTGAGGCAGACCCGCCGCCGCAGCACTGGTCGCCGCTCCAATCCGAAAAGAATGAAGAGCGAACCCAGCCGGGTCCATCCCGACCCTTTCCAAAGCCAGACGCAGAACGGCAGCAAACTGAAAACGAGTCAACGGGCTAGCATCCGCGTGCAAGAACAAATTTCCCTCTCCAGCGGGACGAACACCCAGGTACTCCCGCAGCAAGGACACTGGGCAAGTGAGGGGGTGACCAATAGCCCGTAACACCACGCACTGACCGCGACCCTGCTGATCCGTCTTGGACCGTGCAAGCCACACGCGCGTTTCCATGTCACCCACTGACACGTGCCGCCAACTCAAACCGCACGCCACGCGGCGGGAAGCCGCCACCAGCTCACCGACGCGGAAAGCCCCGAAAAAGGCCAGACTGAAAACCGCCCGAAAAAGCCGCGTTTCATACATGGACGGCGCGACCCCCGGTAGTGCCAAGGATATCCGAACCAACAGCTCGTGCGTAATGGGCCTGCGACCATCCCGATGGGGAGGCTGAGAACGCCCCCACCCTTGCAATAATTGCCAAGCCAAGCACCCCCCACCCATGCCACCCCAGCCCACTGCCTGCGCGAAAAAGGAAAACCCCGCTAGATTCGCCCGCACAGTCGCACGCGACCGACCGGAAGCCTTCGCCGCGACCACATATTCCGCCAATAAATGGTCGGGAACACGCCCCTCCCGCCACCCCCGAGTCACCAGAAAGCTGACCACGTCGTCGCTGCCACGCTGATATTTCTTCCAAGTTCCCGGGGCTACCGAACGCTGCAGCAGCTCTAGCATCTCCACCGGCCAAGCTGCCATAAGGACTCCGGGACCTGTGCGCCGGCGCTGTCTGCTGCTGGCGCCAAAATCTGGAACTGCTCCCACTTGAAATGAGAAAGAGCATCGGCAATACCGTTAGTGCATCCCGGAATATGCCTCGCCCTTATCGCCACATTCAACCGCAGGCAGGCCATTACAACCGCCCGCATCAGAGATGCAACCTGCAAACAACGCAGCGTATACTGATTGACCACGCTGACCACCGCCACATTGTCACAGAACCACACCACCCTACGATTACGCAACCGGTCCGGCCAAAGCTCCAGGACAACCAAAATGGGGAACAATTTCCAAAAACATAATGTTCGACATAAGCCCAGCGTCCCGCCAGGACTGAGGCCAAGCTGCCGCACACCACGCCCCCCCAAAGTAAATGCCCAATCCCCCACTGCCCGCTGCGTCCGTAAAGAGCTGTAAATCAGCAGAAGAAATGGCGGCCTCCATCAAGACGGACGTGCCGTTAAAGTCCTGTAAGAAAACGTCCCAGACGCCCATATCAGCCCGAATACTCCGAGTCACCCGGATGCGATGATAAGACTTCATCGCCCCCCTCGTAGCTGCCGCCAGCCGTCTCAGAAACACCCTACCCATAGGTATGACCCTACAAGCAAAATTCAAGGAACCAACTAAGGCCTGCAACTCCCGCAAGGTGAGCTTCCGCGCCCCCAGCGCATTGGCGACCAGCAAACGCAAACGCAGAATCTTTGCCTCCGGCAAGCGGGCCACCATGTCCACCGTATCCAGCTGTATCCCCAGAAAAGTGATGCACGTACTCGGACCCTCCGTTTTCCCTTCCGCCAGCGGCATACCCCACTCCCGGGCTAGAGCTATAAACCCATCCAACAATGCCCTACACTGATCGGAGTGCGTCTCCCCGGCGAATAAGAAATCGTCTAGATAGTCCACGACCTGCGCGGAACCCACCCGTTTGGTCAACGCCCAATGCAAAAAGGTGCTAAACATCTCGAAGTACGCGCAGGAAATCGAACAACCCATCGGCATACATTTGTCAAAGTACCAACCCCCTTCAAAATAAAACCCCAATAGAGGGAACGCCGACGGGTGAACCGGCAGCAACCGAAAAGCCGATTCGATGTCAACCTTGGCCAATAAACTCCCTGCCCCCCAATGACGCACCACCGCGACTGCCGCATCAAAGGATGCATAACGCACGGAACACCAGCGCTGGGGAATCCTATCATTCACTGACGATCCCGCCGGAAAGGACAAGTTGTGAATCAGCCGATATTTACCCGGTTCCTTCTTCGGCACCACACCCAACGGAGACACCACCAAATTCGGAAAGGGCCGGCAGGAAAAGGGGCCCGCAATCCGGCCCAGGGCACACTTGGACCGCAACTTGACACGGACCACCTGTGGCAATCGTCGCACTGAAGCCGCATTGCCCGACCCCCCACCCTGCCTCTTGCCCAGCACGGGAATGTGAAAACCGTCCCGAAAACCCTGCCCAAGGATCTCCCGGATCCTACGCCAAGGATAATGCTGAAGCCACGGGAGTATAGCCTCGAGCCGAATCGGCGTGGGAGCCCGCTCCCACGCGTCCACACTACTTGGGAGCCGAAGCGGAAGTGAGGACCCGCCTGGTGCACTTGAGGGCCGAATGCCCCGCTCCACACATGGAACAGGCGTGCCGAAATTTACAATCGGGAAAGGGACACGACGATTTATTTTATCTCCAGCAGAGATCTCCCGCACCCTCACCACCTGCCTTCGGTGCCCCTGATGCTCCGTCACGAAAGGACCGCCCCCTGCCCACCACGCCGGCCCCGGCAACCTTCGGCACCACGGACCCACCCGCTCCCCCAGCCCGCACTGCCATCTGCATTAGCCACAAGCTAATGTCCTGATTCCCCCAGGACAACAACTTATTTTCTTCCATCTTATCCCGAAATTTCTCATCGTAGTTGAGCCAAGCCCAACCTTCATGTGTCTGTGCGGCTTCCAGAATCGAATCCGCATACGCGAGAAACATCCCATACTGCTCCGGATGCTCATGGCCCCAAACGCTAGCTAATCGTAGAAAACCCCTAGCCCAATTCACAACATTACGAGAAACGCGCTTGATCCTCCCCGCCTTCTCATCCTCCTTCCTCTTCTTACGGCTCTCGCCCGACCGCCGCCGCCCTTCCAACAAGCGGAAGATATCGATATACTTCCTCTTCCGAATTTTTCTGCGCAATGCCCGCGGAACCCCCTCCCACAGCTCGGAAAAAGACGCGAGCGTCGGTACCGCCCCACGCCCTTCCGCCCCCGGAGTAACGGGAACCCACGACCGATCCAGCGAATCCCCGCTCGAAGAATCTGAAGACGACCTACTGGAAAAAGAAGACGACGACTCGCCCCTATGACGCCTCCGACAAGCATGCTTACGCTTCCTCCGGACCTTACCCCCGACACCGACGCCCAGAGCCCCACTGTCCCCTCCCCCGACTGACAACTCACCTGTGGGTAACACTCCATCGCTGACTGCAGCTGCACTCGCCGGCTGCTCCGTAGCGACCTCGGTGACCCGGGCGTTCAGAGGGTCCTCTGCACGCACGCTGCCCGCTGCCACCGGAGCCATACATGCCTCGCCGTCCGCCACCCCAGGACCGGCCACCTACATTCCCCCGGGTGGATGCCACGCCATCAAGGCCTGTGGAGGAACATAAGAGAAAACAGGGGAAGGGGGAAGGGGGCCCCCCGACCATGATGGCGCCCAAGCCCCCAGCCAATCCGCTTGGGAGGTGCCTTGTCCCCCACCCCTCAAAACTTCCCAGGCAGCTGCCCCACCGGGGGCAGGAGACCCCCCTTGACCAATCCCCCCGCCTCCCCTTCCCTGACCAAATCTACCAAGGAAAGGGGGGGGAAGCACCCCCCATGTAGCCCGCAGCGTCACCACTCCACCATGACGATGGCCCCTGCCCCCCAGCCATTGCCATATCCCAGGGGTGCAGCCCTCCAACCGGTGACTCAGCCACCACCCCTCCACTCCCGGCCCCCACAGGCGCAACAGCATTAGCCATCTCCCTACCCTCAGAGGAGAAAACTACACCAGCGCCCCGCCGACCCCCAGCTCTCCTCCCCCGAGCCTCACCGCCCACGGGGACCCCCCCAGAGGCTGCACCAGCCTCACTGATCCCCCGTCTGCCTCTCCTGCTCCCACCACGTGCACCAGACACTGCACGGGTCGCTCTAGCAGTGCCCCGAGAAACTCTCCCAGCCCTCCCCCCGTCATGCCCCCTGCTCTTTGCCGCTCATGCAGGCATCATAGGCAATGCAGGACAGCCCCCCCCCCCACACACTCACGAATCCTCCAGGCATAAAGAAAGGACCAAGAGCTCCGGAACCGCCGCGATCACTCCCAGCCAGCTGCCGAACCCGTGCACCAACAATCAGCCGCCGATGCTGCCCACTCAGGAGAAGGAAAAGGAGCGCCAAAGATGCCGATGAAAAGAAGACGTCCGTTGTCTCGGGGCCCGCATACGCGAATGCACGCCCCAACAACTGTCCCTGATGCTGGCTATCCCCCCCCCCCCCCCATTCAGCTAATACTGATTGGCTCCCGCCGCTGCCACTTAGCCGCGGGAGCCAATCGCTTTGAAAAATGCCGCCAGTCCTAGCGGCATTCTTCCGGCCCCCGCGGCCCGTCGAGGATGTCACGTGCCGCCGGCCCGGTTACCCTCGGCCGGCCAGGTAACGTGCCCTGCGGCCGCCTTCATATTTTATAAAACTAAACACTGCACAGGATTGTGTGCAAATTAGGTGCACGATCAAAGTGGATGGCTCAATTTTAATTTTTATGGTTAAGTCAACTAACCGTTTGTTTACATGGTTTTGCTGGTTACAATACTCGTATATAGTGTTTTGCAGCATAATATATTAGAGTTTTTAATGTCACTTTCAGAAACATTACGGAATTAGTTATTTTTTATTTTTATGTACGCATTTGATGTTTATCTTTACAGATGGCAAGGCACATGGCTTAAGCACTTTATCGTGGTTTCCCCACGGTGGCCATTTATATATTTTCATTACAAAGCATTAAGGTACCTTTTTGATTCACTCCTGCTCGTTCTCTTTTTTATTTCCTCATCTCTCTAGTTTTCCCATTATGCCTGTTTTTAATAATGTCTGTTTATATTGTTTTTATTTATTATTTATTTTATTTATTTACAATTCTTTTATACCGCGCTATTTGTCGTCAGTGCAGTTTACAATGAACAAAGGTACTCACATAAGCAACAAGCTGTAATGAGTTTACAAATAACAGAGCAAATAACCAGGAAGCAACATGCACTTCATCTTATTCATTATGGCGCAGTTTTTTAACTTTGTTTATTTTGATGTTATATATTTTTTATTTATATGTTTAATATACATGAAAATAGGTTAGTTTATGCACATATGGTTTAATTGTTGATTTTATTTCATTTTATCATTATGCTTTTATGAACACTTCTTATCCTCCTTTACATTTTTTACATGTTGTTATAATTAATATATTCAATTAGGTTGTTTTAATTTGATGTCTCATTTATTGTATTTATTTATTTATGTTTTTATGCATATTCATTTTTTAATGTATTTATGTTTTTTGTAGTGAGCCACAATAACCCCTGATGAAGTATTACACAAAACACGGCCTGTGTTGGGTTTGGCTACCTCTGTCGATGATTAATAAAGTTTGGTGTGTGTAATCCCTGTCTATGCATTTGGACTGGTTTTGCACACTGTATCATTACACAGTCACGCAAAAAACACACACACACACAAAGTATGATAAGGTGAGCATGCCACCAGTAGCATACGGCCTGTCTGTGCACAATTGGAGATTAGTGGAGATAAAGCTTTGGCAAATGCAATGATACACTGCTGTTGGCTGATGCCACAATGTCAGGGAAGGGTGTGCGTGTGGCCCACCACCAGAACACCTAGGACCTGTAGACACACGCAGCTCTTTTGGATGTGTCCCAGAAACAGTGCTGGAGAAGATGAACTGGGCAGGAACACATGCGCATATGCGTGCCAACATCAACATATGGGGTATGCGGGTGCAGGTCAAAGAGGTGAGCAACAACATATGTGCATTGGACAGATAACCTCAGACATGTGCTATGCTTGATTGTCCCCACAGAACATTTATCTGTATGTCCACCTACCCCAGTCTCCTGCACATTGAATGACATACACACAGCTGCCACTGCACCACAGCACCAGGCAGGTCACAAAGCATATCCTGGGGATTGAGAAACACAAGTAAAACATACATATGTCATGATGGAGCTGTGCAACATACACGGCACCTTGACCTCCTCTCCTCTCATGTCCTCATAGATCCTTTACAGTCTGGCTTTTGTCCTTTACACTCTACCGAAATGGCTCTTGCCAAAGTCTCCAGTGACGTCTTCCAGGCAAAATCCAAGGGCCTGTACTCTGTCCGCCTCCTTCCTGACCTCTCTGCTGCCTTTGACAACGTTGACCACAGCCTTCTCCTCGATACCGTGTCCTCGCTTGGCTTTAAGGGTGCTGTACTATCCTGGTTCTCCTCCTATCTCTCCCATCGCTCCTTCAGTATGTGTTCTGGTGGATGCTCCCCCTCTGCTACCCCGCTCCCACTTGCTGTACCACAAGGATATGTCTTGGGTCTGCTTCTTTTCTGTCTCTATACCCAGTTCCTTGGTGCGCTTATCTCCTCCCATGGCTTTCAGTACCATCTGTATGCTGATGACTCCCAAATATACCTCTCCACGTCTGAACTCTCTCTGGCAATCCAGAACCGGATCTCTGCTTGCCTTTCTGATATTGCTGCCTGGATGTCTCTCCGCTGCTTGAAATTGAACATGGTCAAGATAGAACGTCTTATCTTTCCCCCTAAAACCTCCCCTCCTTTCTCAGTCTCTGTGTATAGCTCGGTACTCCTTCCTTTCTCCTCAGTCTGCAATGTAGGGGTTGTCTTTGACTCCTCTCTCTCTTTCTCCACACATATCCATCTTGTAGCTAAGGCCTGCCCTGTCTCTCTATATAACATTAGCAAAATCCCCCTTTCCTCTCTGAACACACAACTAAAACGGTAATCCACTCCTTAATCACCTCCTGTCTTGACTACTGTAACCTACTCCTTGCTGGTCTCCCTTTGAATCATCTCTGTCCGCTTCAATCTATTCAACACTCCGCTGCACATGTAATCATCCGCCAGCCTCATCATGCCCATATTACTCCTCTTGTCAGGTCACTTCATTGGCTCCCTATCCGTGTCCGCATCCAGCTCAAGCTTCTCCTGCTGACCTATAAATGCATTCACTCTGTGGCTCCTCAGTACCTTTCTTCTCTTATCTCTACTACTACTACTACTGAGCATTTATATAGCGCTATCAGTCGTATGCAGCGCTGTACAAAAACATGTAACAAACCCAGTCAAAAAACGTGGATAACACAGGAAGAATACTTTTATTAAACCACTTTCAGCTAATGGAAAGACACAGGCCGTGTTTCGCTATATCTTCATCAGGGGCTAGGTTTGGCTAAAAATATAACATATAAAAACATATTAAATATAAAATCATATAAATTTTAACACAATAATAAAAAAAATTAATTAAAAAACATCTTTAAGAGTAAACAAAGCACCATAAGCAAACAAAGTATACAATAAATCCATTAAAACATAAATTAAATTATAAATATGTAAACAATGTATGTAAAGGTGATTTCACATAAAAACAAATTAGGGCATACTGCTGTTACTAAATATCCTATAATTTAAAAAACATAATTTAATAATATTAAATGCTCTAATAAATGAAAAACCGACAAGGCTATAAAAAGAACTTTTTAGACACATAAAATAAACGTAACTAATAGAACGATGAACTAATAATTCTATCAATGTATACATAAAAGGCAGAGTTACAAGATATAAATAAATAAATAAGCGAATAATTATGCATTACTCAGCACTAAAAAAGGGGGGAAAGAAGAAGCGCAATACAAGGAAAATCAAAGAAACAAAAAAAGGGGGGCATAGCCTTATGTTTATTTAATCACATAAACCTTTACAATCATCTTTAATAGAACCTATGCTGGTATCTATTCTACTTCTACTTGTTGGAAAAAAAGGGGATCCTTTTTAAATGATACATATTGGATCAATAAAAATTAATAAAACTTTCCTTAGCAACATAAAATGGGGCAATGAGATAAACCATAAACAACTTGTATCAATAAAAAACTTGTTAAACATACCTGTACTGCAAATGCAGCTTGAACTTACTGAACAAAGTTATTTTTCTCATAAGAGATCTTTAAACACATTCACCGTTGTCGATATTGCTATAACCGCTGGGATGTGTACTACAAAAACGGATTCAAAATAAAATGAGATTTTAGCCGACCTAACTAAATATTTTATGTTGCATTTTAAAAAATCACATCATGCCCTAAAATATTGTAACTGGGTGTCTGTTTCATTAAAATGAAGGTTCCTGAGATTGCTACAACCACCTATAAATACTTTGGTCGTCAGTTGATTCTGAATGGGATGCATGCAGCATTAAGGGAGGCATGATCCCTGGAAGATATATAAACAGATGAAGACTTATTCCCTGACGAAACTTAAGAAAGTGAAACGCGATGAGGCGCTGATAAACGGCGTTGGGAAGAGAACATGATATAAATTCAGATAAGCATCTTCTTATATGGGATTCAATTGGACTAGAATTGATGAGATTATTCACACTTGATTCCATAAGAGTGGATTGGTCATTGATGCGAACAAGCACTATGAGTCCTGGTTTATAGGACATTGGCAGTACTAGTGCTAGAAAGTCTGAGACCATTTCCAATCTCTTGCGAGTGAAGTAGAGTTCTTATATATTGAAATCTATTATTTAAGGGGAGTGATAATTGTAGAGTGAATCTGTTATTTGAGACAGGCATCATGTAAGTCAACTCCATCAGCTAACAATCGTGCTTGCATCCATACCTTCTCCAATGGCTTCCCTGCCCCCTTTCAGAGTTTCAGTGCCTTTCCTGCAGTAAGGTGCATGCCAGACGCCTTCCCGCAGCATATCCCTTTACCACAAGGTAAGTGTCCAAAACCACCCCTTGATGTCCTATTACCGCATGGTAAGTGTCCACTACCACCCCTTAATGCTGGACCACCTCTAACATGCCCAGCACACTTACCGCACAGTAACCCGTTATCACTGCTATTAATGCACAGAAAAGACTGTTCCCTTACTGCCATTTAGTAAACATACCCCTAATGTAAATCCCATCCCTACCTCTCCCATCGCTTCTTCAGTGTATGCTCTGGTGGCTCCTCCTCCTCTCCTACCCCGCTCCCAGTTGGTGTACCCCAGGGATCCGTCCTAGGTCCGCTCCTTTTCTCTCTCTATACCCAATCCCTTGGTGTGCTTATCTCTTCCCATGGCTTTCAGTACCATCTTTATGCCGACGACTCCCAAATCTACCTCTCTATGCCTGAAATCTCTCCAGCAATCCAGACCAAGATCTCTGCCTGCCTTTCTGGCATTGCTGCCTGGATGTCTCACCGCCGCTTGAAATTGAACATGGCCAAGACTGAACTCCTTGTCTTTCCCCCCAAAACCTCCCCTCCTCTCCCTCCTTTCTCAGTCTCTGTGGATGGCTCTAGGATCCTTCCTGTTTCCTCTGCCCACAATCTGGGGGTTGTCTTTGACTCCTCTCTCTCCTTCTCCACACATATCCAACTCGTAGCTAAGACCTGCCGTTTCTTTCTCTACAACATCTTTATCTTTATTTTGCACTTTATATACCGCCCTTGTTGAGACATCAGAGCAGTTTACAATAAAACAATGTCAACGCTGTAAGAATGGGAAAGGAACTACAATGCAAATAGGAAAGAGATAGAGCCAACAGTAGAGTCATTAGAGACAGTCAAAAGAACAAAAGTTAAGAGGGACTGGTACAGGGGAGGTCAAAACATTAGCAAAATCTGCCCCTTCCTTTCTGAACACACTACCAAAACGCTTGTCCACTCCTTAATCACCTCTCGCCTTGACTACTGCAACCTACTCCTTGCTGGTCTCCCTGTGAGCCATCTCTTTCCCCTTCAATCCATTCAACATTCTGCTGCTCGACTAATTTTCCACCAGCCTCGCCATGCCCACATTACTGCTCTTCTCAAGTCACTTCACTGGCTCCCTATCTGTTTCCGCATCCAGTTCAAACTTCTCCTCCTGACCTATAAATGCATTCACTCTTCAGCCCCTCAATACCTTTCATTTCTTATCTCTCCTTACAACCCCTCTCGGGAACTTCACTCTTCTAACAAACTTCTTCTATCTAGGCCCTCCACTCACACTGCTAACTCCAGACTTCGCTCCTTTCACCTTGCTGCACCTTATGCCTGGAACAAGCTGCCTGTGTCTATACGCTAGGCACCCTCCCTAGCCCTCTTCAAATCCAGGTTGAAAACCTACCTCTTCACTGTCGCTTTCAGATCCTGACTTCTGTCTTTGTCTTGACCTGACTTCTGACTTCTGTCTTTTGTCTTGACTAGATTGTAAATGCCGTATTTTGTTTTTGCCCTGAGTAGACTATTGCTCTGTGTTTTGTCTTGACTAGATTGTAAGCTCTGATGAGCAGGGACTATCTCTTACATGTCTGTCTGTACAGCGCTGCATGCGATGGTAGCGCTATATAAATGCTCAATAGTAGTAGTAGTAGCAATAAGCTTGAGCATGCTAAATCTTAACACTCATATGTTAGTAAACCAACTAATTTTAATGCAGTTATAAGCTAAGATAGGAGTTGATATTCAATAAATTGTCCTGTTAACTTTGGAAGTTAATGGGATGGATCTTTCTTTTGGATATTTCAGGGTTACTCACCATTTAAATGTTATCCATGCTACTCATCTAGATAAAATTTAACTGGTTTTGTTGGGAAGGAGTCCAAGGCATACTGTAAGCATAATTATTTAACAGCATAGTGCTGATATTCAGTGCTGTCTGGTTAAAGATAACTGGTTAAGTCTGGTAAAAAAAGAATTACTAACAGTTAACCGGATAACTTATTCAGTTCACTTTAGATGTAAATTGCTCTAAAGCAAATACTGTGATAATCAGAATATAAAGTCAATAAATCAAATCAAATGAATTCCAACATAACCAGTTCTATTATTTGAATATCCAGTTATCTTTAACTAGATATTCTGGGCCTGCATATTAGCTTCTTAATAACGTAGTCAATGATGGCAGAGAAAGACCATCCAGCTCACCCATTTTCCCCAATTATTTTGTCCACGCTGATAAGGATACCTTCAGCTGCCAGCCACAGAGTGTGACCACCTGCAAAACGGATCCTTACCCAGGACTGTCTTTTTGTCCTCCTTTCTACTCGTTCATCTTCAGTAGAAGAACATGCAAGTTCCTCACTTAGTTCCCTTCAGCACCCACCTTTCCCATACCTAAACACAAAGTACAATAATAATCTAAATTGCCAGCCACATCAGGACTTCTAAATCCCCTGCATAGACTGCTGACTACATGCCTACCTGCACTTCTCCTAGAACTTCTAATTATAGAACTTGCAGCCTTCCAGCTAGACTCAGCCTCTAGTCAATTCTACCTTCACAACCTGACAGACAACCCAACCATAGAGTTGTTTGTATGACCCCCCTAAGACTTTGTAATAACATCTCTGCTTTCTTCTTTCCCAACCTTCAGCAACTAAGGGGAGGAGAAGGGAAGAGATTTGGGATTTAGCTCATGCCTTTCTCAATGGTGGCTCAAGGCACTTTCCTGTTACTGGAGGATTTATAATTTCAGCTTGTACCTGAGACAATGGAAGGTTAAGTGACTTACCAAAGATCGCAAGGAGCAGCAATGGGATTCAAACCAGCCTTCCCTGGTTCCCACTCTGCTGCTCTAACCAGTACATTACTCCTCTTTGGATTGTTCCAGGCCCTCTTAAAAATCCACTACTGCAACATGCATTGTTGAGCGCTGCCAGTTTTTAACTTCACCTTAGAGGTGAGGTCAAGTTTAAAGCACAATGCTGGCAGTGGCAGCCAGTAGCAAAAGGTTGCACAGATGTGCCAGGTGAAGTTGGCAACATGATGCAAATTAAAAGAGAAAGCATTTTACATATGCTGCCCTTTTGTTTCTTTTGTGAGCAATAGTTTAAGTACAATGCTGGCAGTGGCAGCAGCAGCAGGTCGTCACATGGCTGTGCCAGGTGAAGTTGGCAGCATGATGCAAACCAATAAACAAAGTATTTTAGACATGCTGATCTTCTGTTTGTTTTGTGGGAAGGATGATGTACCTCAGATATTTGCATTGTTGCTGGATGTTCTGTGCATTATGCAAACAGAGCAGAGAAGGAAAGACAGAAAAAGAGCACAAAGAATACAAGATCTTTGAATAGAAAGACCCACATGATCGGGGTAGTTAAGTGTATAGATAACTTTATATATTACAGAAACTTTGATACCAGGTTGGAGTGGATTTCACCTTTCTCCACAGAATACTCATTTTTCCAGCAGTCCCAGTTGGATAAGTGGGACGATGTATTCTGTGGAAACAATGGGAGTTTTCGTCTTTCATGACTTCTTCCCATACAAAAAATGTCTTGTAGTCAGCCTTCAGGAGCCAAATGGTTATTTCTTCATTCAGATATTTATATGTTAGACATTATACAGTATTTTAGTTTAATGTGTCTCACGACTTTAGGAAGTCCTTTCCTGATTTATTGAAACTAGCAATATCATCTCCCCTTCCCTTCTCTACTTTCCTCATATCCAGTATCTCCCAGTCTTCCCTGCCAGATCAGCCACCATCTCTACCCTACCTCCACCTGGGATGAGACTGAAGCAAAATGAAAGCACAGTGCAAGACCTTGAGCACAGTCACACACTCAGATGTCTGCCCCACATCCCATCCCTTCTGAGGCAAGCTTCCTGTCAGAGGGGGCAGGATGCAGCATGGCTCAAGGGTGGACCCTTGCCGAAAGGCCCCTGCTATGCTGAGAGCAGCTTTTAAGTGCTGCTATCCTGCCATACTGGTGCCGTGCTGCCACCTCCCAGGATATGTCACCCTAGGCGGGTGCTTAATTAGTCTAGTGGTAGGGCCAGCCCTGGGTACAAACGTAGATTGTTAGCCCTCAGGAGACAGGGATATACCTAATGCACCACTGAACTACAACTGAAAAGGCTTGAGCTAAATCCTAACTAAATTCTAGGTACTTTTCAATGCAGAATTTTCTAGCTTGGGTCCAGTCTTCAAAATATTTTATTAATTACAGATACTTTAGGTTTCTCTCAAGCAGTGAAGGAAACCATTTACATTATGGGCCATAGTCTCGATCTGGTTTTCTTCTTTAGCGGAGACAATGATGGTCTCACAGTGGTTTATTTATGAGGTCAATTTACAAAGGGTTTAGGTGCCTAAGTCTGAAAGTTAGGCACCTATATTGGCACCTTTGAAAGCCGACTGAGAATGAGCCTCGACATTTAGGGACATATTGTCACTAGGCTCCTAAATTTAGGTACCTAAGAAAGTGGATAGCACTGGAGAAGGTATAAGGTCAGGGCAGAAAGTTATGTGCATGCTTATTGCACACTTTTATACACCACCATTCATTTTGAAAAATCACAGCGGTTTACACACAATTTTAAAATACAGTAGGCAACTAGCTCTCATTTTCAGCCCTAGCAGCTTAACTTAGCCAGCCAAATGAAGTGCTGCCATATTAGACCTAAATCAGACTGGCCAGATCTCCTTCCCTACTGCTGCATTTCAAAAGTGAAGCTGGGGGACGGGATGAAACCAGGGATCGACAGCCTCTTTTGGCATTCCTTTCCTTCATAGATTCCTGCAGTACCCTGTCAGCCTGCATTTTGAAAGGGAAAATACATGAGAAGCTTTCCTTTAAAAGTTTTGTTGCGGGCCCATGAGTACAAAGTACTTGAGGGTCAGGAAGCACCATGGCCAGCCTAACCTTCCATTTTTTGGGTAAGGTCATAAAATATGTGTTTTTTCACAATTCTCAGAGCACTTACAACTGGATTAATCCGGTTTCCATGCAGATCACAGTATGAAAATGGTATTGACAGCATTGGCCGATGACCTTAGAAAAGAAGCATAGAAACATGATGACAAATAAAGACCAGACAGCCTATCCAGTCTGCCCTTCCATACCAACTACAAGGCTCTCCAGTCCCTTTTTTTTTCCTTTAAAGATCTTCTCTGTTTGTCCCATACTTTCTTGAATTTAGACACAGTCTTTGTTTTTACTACCTCCACTGGGAGACTATTCCATGCATCTACCATTCTTTGCATAAAGAAATATTTCAGTAAATTTCCTTTCACCTTCATCCTATGCCTTCTCATTACAGAGCTTTCTTTCAATTAAAAGAGGCTCTCCTCCTGTGCATTTATGCCACAGAGGTATTTAAATGTCTCTATTATATCTCTTCTATCCTGCCTTTCCTCCAAAGTATACATATTAAGATCTTTAAGTCTATCCCCATATGCCTTATGACAAAGCCCAGCAACCATTTTGGTAGCCGCCCTCTTTACTGACTCCATTCTGTTTATATCGATGGAAGATGTGGTCTCCAGAACAGCACACAATACTCTAAATGAGGTCTCCCCAAAGATAATACATAGGCACTATCACCTCCTTCTTTCTGCTGGACATTTCTTTCCCAAGCATCCATCTGGCTTTCGCCTTAACCGTATCTATCTGTTTAGCCACCTTAAGATCTTCAGACACAATCACCCCTAAGTCCTGCTCTCTTTTCATGGACAGAAATAGTTCACCACCTATATTGTATTGCTCCCTTAGATTTTTGCAGCCCAAATGCATAACCCTGCATTTTTTAGTGTTAAATCTCAGCTGCCAAATTCTCAACCATTCTTCAAGCTTCATTGGATCTCTCCTTGTATTATCTATACCTTCCCGGGAATCTACTCTATTTCTGATTTTGATATCATCTGCAAAGAGGCAAACCTTACTTGATAGCCCTTCTGCAATATAACTTACAAAAATGTTAAAAAGAATCAGCCCAGGAATAGATTCCTGTGACATACCACTAGTAATATACTTTTCCTCAGAATAAGCTCCATTAACCTGTACCCTTTGTTGCCTCCCACTCAACCAATTTCTAACCTAGCCCATCACTTTAGGGTCCATCCCTAGGGAACTCAATGTATTTATAAGTTGCCTGTGAAGAACAGTGTCAAAGGCTTTACTGAAATCAAAGTACACCACATCTAGGGTTCTTCCTTGGACCAACTCTCTGGTTATCCAGTCAAAAAATTAATGAGATTTGTCAAACAAGACCTGCCTCTAGTAAAATATTCTGCCTTCTTTAATTCACTGTATTCCAGAAACCTCATTGTCCTCTGTTTTAGCAACATTTCCATTAGTTTTCTCACCACAGAAGTCAAACTAACCGGCTTGTTATTTGCAACCTTTTCCTTATTTCTGCTTTTGTGTAAAGGGACCACATGTGCTCTATTCAAGTCCTCTAGGACCAAAGAAGCATTGAAAAAGGTCAAACCATGGAGCCACTAGAACTTATTTATTTATTTGGCTGTATTATATACCGCTTTTCACAGAGGTCAAAGCGGTTTACAAGGAACTTGGTTTTATAATTAATGTTTACAATGACAAACAGATAACTTTGTACAAAGAGAACCGAGACATGGTTGAGGGAAGGGGAGGATGCCCTTCTCGCCCGCTGTCTTCCTGCAGGCTTCTCTGCAGTTTCTGTTCCTCGCATCGGTCGGTCAGGCGGTGGTGTAGCAGCCATCCTCTGCCCCACCCTCCCCTTCACTCAGATTTGTTCACCTTCACTTCCTTACCCCGAGGCTCTTTTACTTCATCTTCACACATCCCCCCCAACGCATATTCTTCTTATCTACTCACCCCCTGCCCTCCGTCCCGATCTCTGGGACTCTCTCCTTCGGACTCTCTCTGACCTCTCCTTGACCTTCCCCACCTCCTCATTGCTGGAGACTTTAATCTTCACCTTGACTCTCCTTCTTCATCAAGGGACCATGCCTTTCTCGTTTTTTTACAGGACCTGTCCCTCTTACAACATGTATCCTTTCCCACTCACTCTGCCGGCCACACCCTCGATCTCCTCTTGACTCCCTCCTCCTCTACGCTGACACGTTCGAATCTCTCCTCTCTCCCTCTACCCTGGACAGATCATTTCTGCTTTTCAGTCTCCTGCTCTCATTTCAGACCGTCCCTCCCACTCCTCCCCCCTGCATCGTCTCCTCCTACAAGCTTATCCCATGCTATCACTCCGCTCACCATCCAACAATTTCCCTCAGCAACTGAACTTTTGCCCACCGACTTCTCCTCCCTATCCCCTGACTCCCAGGCTTCCACTTGGTCCTCCACCCTTTCTGCTGCACTTGATCGCATTGCCCCCCGTCGCCCTCGCCCAGCGGTTCACCGTTTCACCCAGCCCTGGTTCCATGCCGGTCTTCATCTTCTTCGCTCCCAGCTTCGTAGAGCTGAGAGGACCTGGCGTAAGACCCCCTCACCAGTTACCTTATCTTCTTTCAAAGCCCACCACTCTTACTACCGCTCCCAAGTTCATCTCGCTAAACGCACTTACTTCTCTAACACCATCTCTAACGCTCCTAACCAAACTCGTCACCTCTATTCCACTCTCAAGTCTCTCACCGCTCTTCGGCCCTCCACCTCCACCTCCACCATGCCTGCCCATCCTACCCCTGCTCCCTCACTTCTAGCCTCATCCTTCAGCTCCAAAGTTTCCTGGAGGGCATCCCTGCCTACTTGTCCCCCTCCTATTCCCTCTCCCCCCCCAGTTGCCTCTCCCCCTCCTGTGTCCCAACTCTCGCACACATGGTCTTCTTTTACCCCAACCACCAAGAGTGAGCTCCATCATCTTATCTCTACCTCCAACAAAACATTCTGTCCTCTTGACCCCATCCCCTCCTCTTGGCTACTCACTCCCTCCCTTTCACTCCTCCCCTTTCTCCTTTCTATGCTAAATTCCAGTCTTTCCACAGGAACGTTCCCTCACTCCTGGAAACATGCACTCATCCGCCCAATTCTTAAAAAGCCCCCACTTGACCCTCTGGATCCTGCCAACTACCGTCCAGTCTCTAACCTCCCTTTTCTCTCCAAACTCCTTGAAAAGGTTGTCTTCGCACAGCTCTCCCACCATCTTGACTCTATCAACTTCCTTCACCCCCGTCAGTCAGGTTTCCGTCACGGTCACAGTGTTGAAACTGTCCTCCTAGCCTTCACTAATTCCCTGCATGTAGCACACGACCGTGGTGATATCTCGGTGGCGGTAGCTCTTGATCTTTCCACCGCCTTCGACTTGGTGGACCACTCTCTCCTTCTGCTTTGTCTATGCGAAGCCAGCCTTTGTAGCACAGTTTATTGATGGTTCCACTCTTTTCTCTCCTCCCAGTCCGGTGCAGTCCTCTCCTCCTCTCCCTCCACTTCTCCCTCAGACCCTTTTCCCCTCTCCTGTGGAGTTCCTCAAGGTTCTGTCCTGGCCCCTCTCCTCTTCAATCTCTTCTTAGCTCCCCTCACCTTGGTGATACAACAATTTGGGATATCGGCTTTCTACTACGCAGATGATATCGTTCTTCTCCATCATACCTCCCCTTTATGCCCTGATCTCACTCCACTTAACTCCTGTCTAACCGCCGTCACTGACTGGTTGACCTTGAACTGTCTTCACCTCAACCTCACAAAAACCACTGCAATTTGGTTTCTGCACGGTCGCCCATCCCCCTCATTAGCCCCCTCTTTCTCTGGCACCCCCATATCTCTGGTCTCCACTTTCCGCTATCTTGGTGTTCTCTTTGACTCTGACCTTTCCTTTCACGCTCATGTGTCTCACATCACCAAGACCTCCTTCTTTTTTCTTCGCCAAATTCGTGCAATCCGCCCTTTCCTTTCTCCCTCCACTCTCACAACCTTACTTCTATCACTTGTCATGTCCCGCGTCAACTTTTCTAACTCTGTTTTCTCTGGTCTACCCCTGTCTCAATTAACCCAGCTTCAGAGAATTCAAAACACTGCCGCCCGGCTTATCACTCACTCCTCCCCTAGAGATCACATCACCCCCTTCTCCTTCAGCTTCATTGGCTTCCCATCTCTTATCGTATCCAGTTCAAACTACTTACCCTCGTCCACAAAGCACTCCACACCTCCACTCCACAATATTTGGCAGACCTCATCCACTTCCATACCCCTCGACACACCCCTCGGTCCTTTCACCTCATTCGTCTTAGCCTTTCCCCTCCCTCCCTTGCCCACCTCCAATCCACCCGTTCCTCCGCCTTTTTCTACACAGGCCCTGCCCTTTGGAACTCTCTTCCCACCTCTCTCCGCCTTGAACCACATCACTGTACCTTTAGACATGACCTAAAGACCTTTCTCTTCTCCCTGGCCTTCAACCTCCCCACCCCCTGACCCTAACCTCCTCTCCTATATTCCACTACTCTTTACTAGCCTTCTCTCTTTCCTATTTAAAAATTGTAACTTCCTTTCATTATTTCTGGCCTAGTGCCCTACTCTATGATTTTATATTGTACACTGCTCTGACTTTCACTGAAGAGCGGTTAAGCAAATGAAATAAACATAAACATAAACAGTGGTTGACTTAAATTAACTATGTACAGGTTGAAACTATTTACATGTGCTTAAGATATCTTGTCCTTCATGTGAATTCAGAAATACTGTTTGGGGGAATAGGGTTAGGGGGGTATAGGGCCGAAGTGGAGAGTGAATAGGTGAGTCTTGAGGAGTTTGCGGAAGGATAGAAGGTCTGTAGTGTTTTTATGTGGGTAGGGAGAGAGTTCCTGGTAGTTGGGGCATAAAGGTCAAAGGATCTGGCACAGGCTTATTGAGTGCTCCTTGGGGGGTAATTAGCGTGTTCATTGTGGAGGTTCTTCGAGGTCTGTTTGAAGGCTGTGATGTGATGAGGGAGCAAAGGTGAGTGGATGATTGATGATTCAGGGCTTTGTGAATCATTAGAAGGATTCTGCTCTGCAGGGGAAGCCACTTGAGGTGTTTGAGGATGGGGGTGATATGTTCATATTTAGAAATGATGGTCCTTGCTGTTGTGTGGAAAGCTATTTGAAGAGGATGGAGTGTTGATTTAGGTAGTCCATGGTATATTGAATTGCGGTAGTCTGCATGGGGTGTTATGAGAGTTTGAAGGACTGAGCGGAAATCTGAAGGGGTGAGGAGAGGGCAGAGGTGTTGTAGGGTCTGGGTTTTGAAGTAGATTGATCTTGCTGTGTTTGCTATTTGAGTCTTCAAGGTGAGGTGGCTGTCTAGGATGATCCCCAGTTACTTTATTTCAGGTTTGATTTAGATTTCCATGCAATTGAGGGTAATGGAGGAGGGGGGTGACGAAGAAGGCTTCTGTTTTCTTGAGGTTGATGGAGAGGTGATTTGTAGATAACCATTTTGAGATGTCAGAGAAGCACCCCTGGAGTTTATTTATTTATTTAGCTGCATTTATATCCCGCTTTTCACCGGGTCAAAGCGGTTGGGGGATACATTTAACACGAGGGGATATGAGACACATACACTAATACTTACAGGGAACATGGGCAATGGAGGGTTAAGTGGCTTGCCCAAGACCACAAAGAGCACCTGCGGGACTAGAAACCCCAGTCCTTCCGGCCCAAGGTTGCTGTCCTCTAGTGGGATTTGAACCACCGACCTTCCGGCCTGTAGTACCTTGCCCCAACCATTAGGCCACTCCTCCCTCATTTGATGATGTTGCAGAAGGGTTGGAGATAGATAATGAAGAGGAGAGCTGAGAGTGTGGAGCCCTGGGATATGCCTTGCATCTGTATCTATGGTGCTGATGATGTTGCTCCTATTCTGATTTGTTGAGTTCTGTTGTGGAGGTAGTCTTGGAACCATTGTAGTACTGTGCCTTGTATTCTGATGGACTGGAGGTGCTATAGGAGGGTGTTATGATTGATGGTGTCGAAGGCAGCAGAAATGTCGAGGAATACAAGGATGAAACCTTGGTGGATGTTTTGGGTTCCCTTTATGAGGTTGTTCAGGAGTGAGGTAAGGAGAGTTTCTACTCCGTGCTGAGAACAGAAGCTGTGCTGCTGATGGTTGAGTGGGGCATGAGTGTCGAGGTAGTCTTGAAGCTGAGTTTAGACTTCCTTAAGTTCCTTCAGTAGTCTCGGATGTATCCCATCTGGCCCGATCGCTGTCTACCTTTGGTTTAGCTAACTCCTCACGAAGAGTCTTCTGAAAATCATTCAAGATCCCCCTTCATTTCTGTTCCTATTTGCGGGTGTTTTCTGAGGTCCTGCTCTTGGCCCTGCATCTGTGAACACAAAACAAAATTATTTGTTAAGCAGTTCCAGTTTATCCTTATCAGCTACTACATATTCCTGGATGGAGTAGTTGCTTGCTTATTCTTTTAGATTTCTGTGCAGCCTTTAACAGTGTGGATTGCTCTCTTTTGATGACTAGGTTAAGGGGTTGCTGCAGAGCCAGTGCAAAGTTATTAGACCATCTTGGCAAACCTTCATCCTTGCAACAACTCATAATTAGCTTTCAGACCCCTAGCTTCCCCCCACCAAGATTTTGATAATTGAACACAATTATAATCATCTCAACATCATCCCTCCCAGAAAATCCTATTAAAACACATATTTTGGCATCAACCATTTAAATATTAAACTTTGTTTTGTAAATATATACATAATGAGGGAAATTTCCAAAAACTGCTTACAATGATAAATGGACTATCTGCAAATTGCCCATTCTTCCTGTGGGTAAAAGCAAGCACTGATGAGTCTTAACTTTGTTAGTCTCCATTGTTTTGCTTTGATTGTAGCCAATCTTTACTGCCCCCCAAGAAGTTACTGCTCTAGATGATCACCTAGTTTGCCTAGTGGTTGGACCAGCCCTGGATTACTAGAATTCAAGGAAATTGGCCAAGTGGTTTAGTTCCCTTTTAGAAGGCAGGACACAGTGGTCATTTGGAACAGGCAAGCATCTGCAATGAGAGGTCTGTGGCATGGTGTCCTGCAGGGCTCTATTTTAGCCCCTCCCCTTTTAATCTTTTATTTATTATTATCTGGTTATCTGCAATGTGTTTTTATACTTATGCCAATAATATTCAGCTGTACCATCGTTTAAATCAAGGTCAATCCATTTGGATGATAAATAACTGTTTTGCAGGCTATATCATTTATTTTTTATTTATTTACATTCTCTTATATACCGCGCTATTCTGCATCAGTGCGGTTTACATTGAACAAACTGAAATTACATTGAACAGGGCATTATAGCTTGGAGATAACTATTTTACAGGGAACATGGGCTATGGAGGGTTAAGTGGCTTGCCTAAGACCACAAGGAGCACCTGTGGGACTAGAAACCCCAGTCCTTTCGGCCATATCTAACACTATATGTATATATAAAATGTTTTTAGCACCACTGTATATAGCCCACATTGTACATAGCTCAAACCAATCTAGCTCACAACACAACACACACCCAACTAAATTTCCACCCTCACTGCATGTATAACACACTCACACTACCAGATTGTTTGCTGTGATACCACCTTGATTATCATGATAAGGCGGTTTAGAAATACTGTTAAATAAATAAATAAATAAAATATCATGAAGGATATGTTGAAATAAGGGATACATTTTACATATCTGATCATCTATTTTCCTTGAATCCTGCTAAACCATTCCAGACAAATGGGATATGCTTCTTTGCCAACAGATGAAGGCAGACTTGAGCAACTTTCAGTGATGTCATTACTCAGTCATCTTCTGGTGCAGCACTAAGAGAAACCAGTATGAAACTTCCCAAGCAGTAAGCAAGACTGAAAAACCTAGAAAAAAAATCAGAAAATTAAACACGAATAACTTTGCCACAGATAGTTTGAGCAAGTATTTGGCTCTCTTACCATGATGAAATTGGTGTCAGAACATAAGGCTAACTAGGCCTTTTATGGCAGCCGGACCCCCAAACCTGCAGGAGTCTTCCAGGGAGGGCCCTGGACTGGTCTAGCAGGATTTAAGGAAAGTAAATTATCGGGAACATAAAATGTATCCTTCCTTATCATCCTCCTAGATCACTCCAGATGAGTCTAATGTACCCAGGATGAGAGGAATACAATGCTCAGGTCAGACTACCCTACCAAAGGTGCTATTTATTTATTTATTTTTGGTTCTTATATACCGCACTCTTAAAAATCAGCGCGGTTTACATATAACAATATTGTGCAAAGTAGGCACTTACAATGAAACAGGGGATTGAACTTGGAATCTGTACCAGTTGCCACGAGCACCCTGTAGGACTTCACAAAGACATTCAATAAAGGCCAGGAAGCCTCCTTACAGAAGTCATATGGAAACAGCGTGAACTCTGCCCAGGAGACCTGTGCTCAAATGAGTGAGCTTTGATTCACTCCCGCACACGCTTATCAGCCAAAATGTACAGTGACACAATGGCTTTCTTAAACCAGTGGACAATAGAGGATTTGACCTCTCCTCAAACTACTAAAGAAGACAGGAGAAGATCTGACCAGCAGGAGGAAGTAGCAATTTTCATGACATACAGCATCCTTTTCCTGAGGATACTCCTGAAATAGGACAACCAAGCCCACCATCTGCAGAATCTTCACACAACTGAAATAGCTCCTCCCATTGGCACTCTCCTGAGTGGAACCAACATAGCTTAAAAATAATAAATAGATGTTAAACAATATGAGGCCAATTCTGTTTTAGACGTCCTGCCCCTGTACGGCCGATCAGAAACAGACCGTACAGCGGTAGTACCAGATTCTGATCCTGCGGGGACTAGAATGCTCACGGGATCAGAATCAGGTCTACCGGCATGGACATGCAGGCCAGGCCTCGATTCTGATTGGCCACATGTCCTGGACTTATCCGGCTAGCCCAGCCAGGCTCCTGAATGGAGCTGCAGTTCCATGGCATCCTGTTGCCATGGCACCCCGGCTCCATTCAGGAGCAGCGATCCCCAGCAGATCCATGATGCCCGACCCCCAATCGGGCCTGCCATAACCACAATCGGGCAGTGGGGATTTCCCTGCACCCCTTACTGCTTTTTTCCGGCTGTTGCTCCTGCATCAGCCCCCATCCAGGGGGACTCATTCCACCTTGGAGGTGGAATAAGTCCCCCCGTTTACATGACCGGTCCTGTACGTCTGGGGGTCAGTTGCTGCCCACTGCCCACTGCTCACCCTCACTCTCCCCTCAGCCCACCCCCTGCCGCTCACAAACAGAGCTCCCCGCACAAACTGGCAATATGTGCAGGGAGCTCTGTCCCTGGCACACAATCAGGGCATTTGGTGTGTCTGGACGTCTGGATTGGACGTCCAGACCCACTAAAAGCAATCGGAACGATCCCCTAAATAAAGTTTAATACATACACATACATACATATACCATATAAATACATACATACACCATGTGTTGGTTCCTTTCGGACTGCCACTGTTTTTGTTTTCTAGTATTAGCCCTGTGACAGGGTTTCCTCTCTTGTGGACTCTCCTGAGTGGCCATCAAGTGGAGCACTAGAAGGTCCCATCTTTGTGCTATGAGGTCACATGTAGGAGAGCTGAGGTCTCACTTCACCAGGACCCATGATGTTCTGACACAGAAAGTCAGCCTGCATGCTGTCAAAGTATGAGATATGCACAGCAGACAAGGCAATCAGATATTCCTCATTCCAATACCGCAGATCTAAAGCTAACCCAAATTGCTTTTTTGTTTTTACATCTGAGGATGACCTTGAACCAGTGACTTTTGGGACAGAAGGCAGGCATCATGCAGAAAAAGATTTTATGTCTCCATAAGGGTTAGCTCTCACCAGGCATTAGTGGTCACATGTTACCGCCAGAGCAGTGTTCAAGAATACACAGTTCGCTTTGTCCACTAGAAGAGGTCTGAACATCTCCAGAGCTAAATTCATTGCTCTGACTTCCAGATAGAGGATTGCCTAGGAGGCTTCCTGAGGGACCAGAGTCCCTGGGCCAACTGGATCAGGCATTGAACCTATGGCACTTCAGGCTGGTATGCAAGATGACAAGAAGTCCACCCAGTGCTTCCAAAGGCACCCGGCCATTAGATGGTGGAACTACAACCACTACCTCAACAGCTCCTTGACTTCCCAGGGAAGAGGAAGTGCCTGGTCAAATGACAGGGAACATGGAGATCTGAAGGTCTCTGCAGCAAGTACATATGCATCCTGGTCCAAGCTAGGGTTGACAACTTTTTGAAAAAGAAAAACCCGCCCCATGTCGCACCTGTACTCCACCCATTCCCTGCCCCTTTCCCCACCCCCAGTTTCCCCCCTTTCCCACCCCAGCTCCACCCCTTGCCCCACCCTCCAAAATAAATACAGTGATGGCAGCAGTGCAAACATCCACACCTGCTGGGGTGGGGGAAGGTGGGGAGTACAAGAGGTCGCACTATTCAACCTCCACTGAATCGCAGTCCTACAACACATACATTCTCCCCCATACTGTATTAAATCCAAACATATATTCTGTATTCACAGAACATCTCCCCCAAAACCTCCTTCAAAAACGAGTGCTGAGCAGAACTAGGACATGTCCCCTTTAGTACCATCTGAGCAACAGCAACATAAACCCTCTCAGTACTAGGCATATTCTGAAGTAATATAAAAGTCTACCAAAACATTGCTCAGGACCTAAAGCAAATTTACCATGCCAACACTAACTTCCAAACCTCACACATCAAGGTCTTTACCTAGGATAATGAGGTCCACCAAGGGAGCACCAAACCACGTAATGAACAGAACCCAGTGTAAAACTCGTGGTAAACCAGGAAGGATTCTTTATTATTCTATTGCACATACATCAGCTGGTGAGCTGATGTATGTGCAATAGAATAATAAAGAATCCTTCCTGTTTTACCACGAGTTTTAGACTGGGTTCTTTACCTAGGATAAGGCAGCACATTAAACCTTACAGTGAGTCCTAGAACATCAAGTGACTGAGTCTGCTCTGAGACGCCTGCTGAATGCAGTGCCTGATAACGTAAACAGTCGATCTACGTTTACCCGTTCCACTCTGTTCATTAATTTATAGACTTCTATCATATCTCCCCTCATCCGTCTCTTTTCCAGGTTAAAGAGCCCTAACCTTTTTAGCCTTTCTTCATAGGAGTATCCTTCCATCCCCTTTACCATTTTGGTGGCTCTTCTCTGAACCGTTTCTAATAACGCTATATCCTTTTTAAGATACGGCGACCAGAATTGCACACAATATTCAAGGTGCGGTCTCACCATGGAACGATATAGAGGCATTATAATATCTTTTGTTTTATTTTCCATTCCTTTCCTTATGATACCTATCATTTATTTGCTCTCTTGGCTGCCGCTGCACACTGGGCCGAGGGTTTTAACATGTTATCCACAATGACGCCTAAATCTTTTTCCTGGGTGGTGTTCCTAATGTGGATCCTTGCATTGGAATAGGAACGAACAGGCACTCCGGGCAGACACTCAACCCCAGCACATAGATGTTTGTTTCTTATTCAACAAAGTGAACTATCAGACCTTCAGATTAAAACTCTATAGAAGAACCCCAACTGGTTTGCTAAAGGCAGTGACAGATAATGCATAAAAAAGGTATATAGAGCAATGTTTGGATAAAGATGGGTCCTAGAATTAGGGAGTCTAGAAAATAAAAGTAGAGAAACAGCCAAAGCTGATCACAATGTGAAAGTGATAAAATACCTATGTATCAGGAATAATGTCCCTGGCCCTGTAGGAGAGGGCACGAGAAAAATAGCCTGCCATTTCAGGAAGCACTGAAGAGTTTCCTTAAACGTCACACATAAGAGTGGAAATTCACAAGGAGACTATCAGGAAGTCCTTTATAAGAAGTGCCATAATTCAAATATAGCGCATCATAATTCCCAACTGGCCTAAACCAGACTTAAGGATAGAATGCAAATAACTTGTAGAAGGAGCTAATATATCTCTAACCTTGATTCAGGACCCAAAAGACCCACTGGTTTAACATGATATAGGTCTAAACAGACAGAATAGCCTGAATTACACCCCAACCAGCTGCATCTTGGGAGGAACTGCCGGAACTCATTGAGGGGATTATATGCTCCCAGTGGAGCCATGGAGGCAAAACAAGCATTCAAAAGCTCTAAAAGGACTTCCCCTACTGCAACTGAGGCTCCGAAGGACTCACAGTAGTCCAAGAATATATTTAGGCTCTTTGTATGGCCTTACAAAAGGAACCCTTAGCACCTTTAGGCCTGTCTTCCAGGACTCCACTTACAAAGACTCAACACACCCATGCTGGGCTCCACACTTTATGTTTAAATTATTAATGTTAAAAAAAACCCTAACCAGCCTTATTTAAAGTTACGTTCACTGTTGATGTTATAATACTGTTACCCTAAGTTCTACTTAATCTTAAGTTATTCTATGTATATACAAAGTTAATCGTAACCTTCCTTTCCATGTAAAAGTTTAATGTAACCTGCTTTGACTTGTGGAGATAGCGGTATAAAAAAGTTGCTAAATCAATAAATCTCTGTGGGCAAGTTTCTTCTCCCAGAGAGCAAAAGACCCTCAAGGGAAACTGTTCTGCCACAGTTTGTAGCCAGCATCTATCGACTAAGGGTAGTGCTAGCACTGCCATCAGGCCAACACCACTACTGTCAGGGACTGAGAAGAGACTCTGAACCAGTCTTAACCAGCAGCAGCCACCTAGGCAGTCCACTGCAAGTCTCCTAGTATCCAGAAAGAGTCTGGGCTTGATGACCATTTGGCCCAAGCCACTTAGTAATGTTAGATCTTCCAGGGAACAACCTGCAACCTTGGGAATGAGAGGCTATAGACATATGACTGGAACCACAAGGCTATTAGCAGAGATCCATCATCAGAGGGCCAGACTCCAGGCAAACACACGGCACTGGCTGAGAGACTAAGGTGGCAACTGGCAAGGCCTTCTTAAGGATCTCAACCTTCCAAAACTGAGACTCCTCACATGCAGCTCCTCCCTCCATTGGAACTGTCATGCGCTTATTCATAGCCATGAACAGGATTCCGACCCCAGGGGCCTGAGAGGCCAATTCTGCTTGCCTAGGGGCCAATGCAACAGTCAAGACAGGACCTTAAGACTCCGAGGGCACAGTTCAGGGGTTTTCTCCCTAAAATCCTATGTGCTGCAGCATAGAGTAAGGGAGAAGAATGAATGCAGCAGACCAACAGGAATAAGGGGGACCCTCCTGCTAGACTGGCCTCAAAGTCGATTCCACAATCTACAAAGCTTGCATAGCATCTAAAAGGGCATAAATAGGCCCCATTAATGAAAAGGTGGATCATAGACGTCCTAACTGGCCTCTGGGGGAACCATAAACCCTCTTCCCCAGACTATTTTCCAGCGACAGGCATTTCACCTGAGTCCGTTAACCAATCCTCATAGGAGATAAGGTAGGGCTCCTGGAGGAATAGAGGAGTGCAAGGGTGAAGCGGGAGCCATGACCCATGGCTGCTTGTGACAGGAGTGCTCGTGGGCCCCAGGTCCCTAGAAGAGAAGCCTGGACCTCAGACCCCCCCTGTAGAAAGCTGCTAAGCTTGCCCATGAGCTATTTCAGGAACTGCAGCACAAGCCGGTTAAGAAGGAGAGTCTTGGGGCTCCAAAGGGCCCCCAGGAGTCAATGGGCATGCTGGTAAGGCAACCCCATCATGCTCCACCTCCGCAAGGCCCAAGCAGGGAATGACAGAGTAGGAGTGCATCCCCCATCCCATCCCATCCCACTTTAAGAGTCAAATCTTTATGGGAAGCCTTATGCAAGGGCTTAAAGGGGGGTCCTTTCAATGCCTTCAACACAAAAGACAGGCTCCAATGGAGAACTACTGGATGCACTGGCAGTCAAATCTGTTTTACTCCTCTAAAGAAATGAAAAACATCATGGTGCACTGCCAAGGACAAGCACTGAATACACCCCAGGTAGCATGCCAGGACCACCATCCGAATCTTTAAAGAGATCAGAGCCAGCCTTTGATCCAGACCCGCTTGTAAGTAGTACAAGACAGCCTCTATATCTGCTTCTTCAGCCTCCAGGCCCTGAGAGGAACACCATCTCTCAAAAACTCTCCAAACTCTCAGATAGGCTAAGAAGATCAAAAACCTGCAGGCCTTGAGCAGGGTATCTACTACTGTTCCAGAGTAGCCTCTCTTGGACAGCCTACACCTTTCAAGGACCAGGCCATCAGCAAAAAGAGAGCAGGGCGTGATTGTTTCTGATTATCTTAAGGTAGATAAACAGGTAGAAAAGGTGATGGTGAAATCTAGAAGGATGCTTGGGTGCATATGGAGAGGAATGGCCAGCAGGAAGAAAGAGGATATAGTGCCTCTGTTTTATTTATTTAACAGGATTTTATACCGCTTTATCATTTCAGTCAAAGCGGTTTATGGTCACCATATTTTAAAAAGGATATAGTCCAATTAGAAAAATGATAAAGGTGATGTAAGGATACCCCTATGAGGAAAGGCTTTAAAAAGTTAGGGCTCTTCAACTTTGAGAGAAAGCTGAGGGGAGATAAGATAGTGGTCTATAAAATAATGAATGGAGTAGAATGGGTAAATGTAGATCATTTGTTTATCCCTTCAAAAAGTAGAAAGACTAGGGGACATGCAATGAAGTTACAATGTAGCACATTTAAGACTAATCGGAGAAAATATTTCTTCACTCAACACATAATCAGACTCTGGAATTTGTTGATGTAGTAAAAACTGTTAGTGTAGCTGGATTTAAAAGAGGTTTGGACAAGTTTCTGGAGGAATAGTCCATAAACCATTATTAAAGAGGCCCAAGAAAATCCACTGTTTACCCAAGGGACAAGCAGCATAGTATATGTGTACCTTTTGGGAACCTGATAGGTACTTTTGACCTGGATTGGCTACTGTTGGAAACAGGATACTGGGATTGATGGAGCCTTGGTCTGACCCAGTATGGCATATCTTATGTTCTTTTTTTAAATGTTAATATTTATAATTTCACACAAAAAATACAAGCAAATAAATTTGCAAAGGAAATATGAGTTACAAGGAAAATAACATGATATATTACATTCATGTACAAAGGAAAAAAGAAAAATGAAAACATTTGCATGCATCCCCACCTCTAGCCCATTATAGAGATGACCTCAATTAGAAAATTAATATTGATACTCTATATAGAAATTCACAACTCTCACAGTCAGTATATCTCAAAATCACAGATTTGGAAGCTCCACCTGCCCTACCCCAGGGGGCCCATGGGCATTCGAAAAAGAAATCAGTCGAGAAGGATACAAAAAGGTATATGAGTTGCCTTGCAGCTTACCTATATGGCTAAAAATTTGATTTATTGCTTAAAGTTTCACCTAATAGGAACTAATACTTCAAAATTTCAAAGGCTCATGGGTCTCAGTCTAAAACTCCGCAGTTGTTTGCAAGGTTCAAAAATCAACACTCTTGCTGAACTGCTGTTCACATCAACGACCCAACTTCCTGTGCCTTTAAAATAATGTATAACAATCTTAACGATATTTTTTTTGTTAATATTTCACTTTTCCTCATTTTTTTCAATAATTTTCTTATATGTTCATATTTTCTTATCTCATACAATTCTTTCTTTTTTTCTTTTTTTGTTATCTTTTTTTCTTGTTTTCTTTTTTTCACTGGTTCAAGTTTATATCATTTATTTCTATAGTGCAATATATATTATGACAATGTCCCAAGCGTAAATGTTAATTGCCAATGTTAGAAACATCACCTCAAAGTTCAAATGCAAATTGTAATAAAATGTCCAGAACAATCTCGTGCAAAAAATCACTCAAAAAATTTTTTATCTGTAAATCATGGACACTTATCTTCGGCTCAGCAAGCATCTATCTTCTTTTGATTGAGGCGATGAAAACTTGCTTTTCTGGCGAGTATTTGCTCAGGTCCCTAAGGCGCCCAAGCGTTTCACTCCATGAGGTTCTTCAGGGGAGTGCTTTCTCACACAAAGGACTCTTCCAATTGCGCCATGTTCATTCTTATCTTAGAGGAAGGGAAATTCACAATTTCCCTTCCTCTAAGATAAGAATGAACATGGCCAGAAAAGCAAGTTTTCATCGCCTCAATCAAAAGAAGATAGATGCTTGCCGAGCCGAAGATAAGTGTCCATGATTTACAGATAAAAAAATTTTTGAGTGATTTTTTGCACGAGATTGTTCTGGACATTTTATTACAATTTGCATTTGAACTTTGAGGTGATGTTTCTAACATTGGCAATTAACATTTACGCTTGGGACATTGTCATAATATATATTGCACTATAGAAATAAATGGTATAAACTTGAACCAGTGAAAAAAGAAAACAAGAAAAAAAGATAACAAAAAAAGAAAAAAAGAAAGTAAGAATTGTATGAGATAAGAAAATATGAACATATAAGAAAATTATTGAAAAAAATGAGGAAAAGTGAAATATTAACAAAAAAAATATCGTTAAGATTGTTATACATTATTTTAAAGGCACAGGAAGTTGGGTCGTTGATGTGAACAGCAGTTCAGCAAGAGTGTTGATTTTTGAACCTTGCAAACAACTGCGGAGTTTTAGACTGAGACCCATGAGCCTTTGAAATTTTGAAGTATTAGTTCCTATTAGGTGAAACTTTAAGCAATAAATCAAATTTTTAGCCATATAGTGATTTGCTTAATAAATTTGACCGCACATAAAAAGGAATTAGACCTTGCAGCTTACCTAGGCACTTGCAGGGGTACTTAAGAAAAAACATCCCACCTAGCATCCAGACTAAACAACCTTTAAATCATACATTACGTTTCCTAAAAAATAAATTGAGGACCCATTCTCTATCTGATATAAGAGCTAAGGTTAGAATACATGAGCAGGGATAACTACCTCAGATTCGGAGGATTCTAGCAAAGCTATAACATTTAACACATCTGCAGCTTGAGGCCCTGGGATCTCAGCACCAGCCGGGACCTTCCAGCCTATGAGCAAATAATAAATCCTTACCAAAGGCAGACAAGAATCAACAGGAATTTATTTCTGACAAATATAGCTTAAACATTTCCTTGGCGGAGATGTTAGAAACACTGAGGAAAATTTATCAATCTTAAATTAGTCAATCTATATTGATTGTCCAGTTGCTCCAAACGAATCTTCAAACTAGTAGCATCCTTAATAAAATGCTTCTGTACAAGTATCAAAACGATCAGCACATACAGAAAGTTCTTCAACAGACATTTGACATGCTCCAATCACTGTAGTATCTGTTACAATAGCCTCCAAATTTTGCTGTACCTGTAAGTAAAGTTCTTTCACCTGTGGGGTAATGGCTTCCCCAAGCTGTTTGATAGCATTCCAAATAGTCTCCAACATAAAATGTTCAGGCCAGATCAACTCAAAGGGAAATAATGCTTTACTCTGTTCAGCACCTAGATTAGCTACTTCATCCATAGTCCTCTTGGGAAGGGAAACGCCAACTAAACCAGCCGGCTCAGATGAGCTTCCACTCTTGGGTAACAGGCAAGGTTGTAGATGGTCCCATGAGGCTCTTCTATCACTCACGAGAAGCTCCAGGGACAACCCCAGCTGGGGTGAAGAAGCACCAGCTATGCAGGAACCCGACACCTCCGCATCTCCGGGGCTCAGCTCAGAACCCAACAGCATTCGAGGTCGCTGTGCATCGGGGGCGTAAGGTTGAAGCTCGAGGGAGATTCTGAGATATCCTGCTGCAGTAATCTCTCAGCCGAGGAAACCGCCCCCAATACCGCTGACTGCAGCTCCAAACAGCTCAAATAAGCATCCATCGGACCCAAGGCAACTGGAGCCAAGGCAAACTGAGCAGCCTGGGGCTGCTTGCCCAGCTTGCCTTTCCTTCTTTTCCCCATCAGAAACTGCCAACAGAGCAATGAGGGTTGCATGCAGCCATCTTGGATTTCCCCCATAGATCCATCAACTCAGGTAAAGGAAAAAACCCGATGGACGCGAATAGAGTCCACCTGTGACGGTAGTGTGGACATTGGTTTCTCAATCTGTAAGGAAACCATTGCATCCTGTGTCAAGACCAAAAGGTCCTCTCAGCAAAAATGTTGGCTCACTGAAGGATCCTTGCTCTCCACAAGTGGAAGTTCCCCTTCCTCAGACTACCTTTTGACCAAGAGAGTCATCTTCAACATCCCAACCAACCTTCATGGGGGATAAGGCTGAGCTCCTGAAGGAGCACCCAAGTGAAAGGGCAAGAAGGGAAAGCTTAGTCCCCTGAGTAGCTGTAGAAGCGCCACCTGAGAGCCCGGAATCCCCTGTAGGGGAGATCTGGGTTCTTGACCCCTGAAAGGGGGGTTGCCAAACAACTAAAAATGTCTGAAAGCAACCCTTGAGCTGCTTCAATAGCTGCTGCTTAAAACTAGCAGACAAGGTCCTTTGTAGTCCCAAGGGGCCCAAGGAGGCTTGCTGGGCCATGCCTGAGACATATTCAGTCCTCTGCACAGCTCCCATATGCTCTTCAAAAGAGGGCCTCCTGCCTCATGGTGGACAAGCATGAAGGATGAAGAGGGGGCTCCAGAACTAGCACTGGGCACTAGGTCCCACATAGGTGGTAACAATGATGCTGAAAATTTCAAGTTTCTGGCATCCCAATCACACAGGGGACAAAAGGAGTCCACTGCAGACCTTATGTGTGTCATAGAAGGCACAGAACTGGGAACATAGCATGCTTGCCAGCCTCCATGCAGCTGTAAGGAGAAAAACCATGAAAAAGGGCCACAAAAGAAATGGGCTAGGCTGTGAAAATAAAACCGCTGAAAAAAAAAAAGCATTGCATTGGTGAAAAGGGAGTTCCAGTCAGCAGGACAGTACCAAGCTAGCAATGCACCCTGTGGGACCGGTGATCCTGGTGCTCCCATATCCACCCAGCTGCATGCAGGAACTCTGCCGTATATCAAATGTAAATAAACATAAACACTGTTGTCAGGTTTTCTGGAAGCTCAGTGATGACATTAGTGCCCCTTCTGTACTGGTGCCCTGTGCGACCACACCTCTCGCGCAGCCTTTGGTATGGCTCTGCCTATCAGAACTTCCCCAAATGCCCACATGGGCCTAGGAAGGCCCTGCTGCCAAGAACTAAGGCCTGAGCTTTTTTTTTTTTTTTTTACTCTGCTTTATGTAAGCAGAAAAGAGAACCAAATACAGCCCAATATAAATTAATGGGCTAAAAAAGAAGTTAGGAGAACTTAGAAAAAAGACTAGTATACAGATAACAGACAGCAAGAGGACAGGGGGACTGGGGCTAGGGTTGCCAACTGGTTCCAGATGTGCCCAACAGGGTCAATCCAGTCCTGGGTTTACCCCATTGCATGCAGGGATATGTAGTTCTGATTTCTCCATTGCACTCCATAAGAAATGGAAAACTACAAGTCACTGCATGCAATGGGGTAAACCCAGGACTGGATCAAGTCTGTCGGGCGCATCTGGAGCCAGTTGGCAACCCTAACTGGGGCCCAACTTACCAAACTCCACTCAGGGGCTCCATGGGGTCCTCCTGCACCTCTTTGGTCCACCAGTCAAGGGCAAACCTGCTCTCTGAGCAACACTGGGCCCTACCGGACTCAATCACAATGACCATAGCACCATAGTGTAGGTCGGGAGAGTCAGGCCTATCTACACTGCTGCACCAGTCCAAACACCTTGCCACCTGCTGGAGGAAGACAAATACTGGTTTCTCTCAGTGCTGCACCAGCAAATATATTTTCTGTCATCATTGAAAGATGCTCAAGTCTGCCTCCACCTGCAGGCAAGGGAGCATAACCCACTTGTCTATACTGGTCTAGCAAAATGATAAAGAATTTTTGTTTAAGCTTTATCTGTGAGTTGTGAGGAATGAATCATTAGTGGAATTGGGATTGTTTGCTGAAAGGGAACTGTTAACATAGGTGGAGTTTTGGGGGAAGAGCAGGGAGGCAATGCACCCCACAACATAATAGGCGACTTATGTGGTTGAAAAGAGAAGTGTTTTCCCCACGCTGATAAGCCTATGATCCGCTGTCTTTAACTAACTCGGCTGCTGCTCCTTCTCCCAACAAGTGCCAGTGAATTGAGCCAAGTAATTGAGCCTCCTGCAGCCAGTGCCCATGCCCCTTTGGCTGCATAATTCAAAAGTCAGTTGTTTGAATCATGTGGGGCTTTGTAGCTGTATAGTCCCATGCAATTCAAACTGCTGATCTCTGAACTGTGCAGCCACAGAACAAACCAAAGAGGCATCAGCACTGGCCACAGGAGGTCTATTTACTTAGTTAAAGTTACTGGCACTAGAGGAGACACCGCGTCATCGAGAAGAAAAGATATCAACAGAAGCAGTAAACAGCTTCAGAGATTTTTGATGAGAGGAGGGGAAAAGGAAAGCGAGGACTCAGAAATTGGTCATTTAGGGCAGAATGGGAACTTGGTGGTGGTGAGGAATTGGGGAGGGGGGAGAAAGATCAGAGAAATAGTGCTAGAACAGGATCTTCTCCTTTCTGCTCTGGAAAGAAACGTGAAGTCTGCATTAAGTGACTTGCCAGGGTTAGGAGCGACAGGCAAGGGGAGTGCCTAGAGGAATATGAATTTGAATGGAATATCAGAGGTGAACTACCTTTGCAAAAAAAGAAGAGTGGAAATCAGGTGGCTCTTATCATGAGACTTCTGCCTTGCAGGCAGGAGGTGAGGTGCTTATGCACTATTTCAGCTGCTGGGAAAACGTACATTTTTGGAAAAAAAATGGAGGGAGGTGGTTTGACAACTTATTTTAAGTCATGTTTGCATGGTCTGCCTTCTTTTCCTTAATTTTGAATCATCCAATAACATTATTTTGTATTTATACACAGTTTTCTGCCATCTGTAAAAGTGCCTATGTGCTCTGAGGACAAGAATCAAAACAATTGGAGAGTAGAGCGTGCATCCTGCAAACGAGAGCCTTGAAGAGCAATCTTTCCCCACACACAAGGAGGTCTCTCCCCCTATATACGCACACAATCTGTAGGTCCCTGCAACTGTATCTCAAAGCCAATAGCCTGTCCAGGTACTGGCTACATGTATAAAAGCCTTGAATGGTTTAGGAACTGCTTAACTGAAGCATTTGTAGGTCAAATATGAACTAGGTAGAAGGTGGAGATCCCTGGGGGGAAATATATTTGGCTTCTCCCACACTGGAAGAGTGGAACCTACCAAGATCTCATGCCTGTGCATTCTCCTGCATTGCCCATAAACTCTGGAACTTAATTCCAAAATTAGCACATTCAGAGAAGGGTTATTTGGCTTTTAGAAAAGTCATAAAAAGGTGGGTAAGCATCTCCAAATAATCTCATTCCATTGTTAATGGATATCATTGTCTGATGTTTTTATTTGTTTGTCACTTGGAAGTCATTAAATATTGGGGCCCGATATTCAGTGCCGGCAGCTAGTGCTGCTAAAGCGGCTTGCCGCCAGCGCTGAACTTTAAACCCAGATATGGAATATCCGGGTCGGCTGCAGAACCCAGAAGCTTCTGCAGTGAAAGTTAGGCCAGGGTTTCCTGCACCTGACTTTCGCCACATATTGCTAACTGAACAGCGGCTCAATATCGCTATTGCCCTGCTAGGAATGGGTGCCGACCTGGAACACCCTAATGATAACCGATTAGCATCAGGGAATGTAATGACAGCACTAGTGCATATCCCAAAGAGCAGGATTTATATGGTTTGCAGGTCTGCAAACCGTGTAAATACTTTTGAATATCACCCTCCCCCCCTCCTCCATGGATATTAGGAGGCCATAGCAATATGTTAGTTCCACAATTTTATTATGGATTAGGTATATATTTTTTCATATTAGCATAATTCTTATGTTATATTTTATTGTGTTGGCCATTATATTAATATTGGTAGGAAGGGTTGCTTATGTTTTGTTTTAAATGTTTGCATTTCTGTGATGTGTGTTTGCATGCTGCATTAATTTGATTTCAGAGACAGCAGCTGTTATGAAAACATTAACATGTTTTACTTCTTCATAGTTTGTTTCAGCTTGGAGCGTGTATAAAAATAAATTGACCTCCCACAATGTATAGCTTATGTAAAGATATGGAATATTAGGGAAAGGGTTGTATTTTCATACCTGCTAGAAAATAAGGGGTGCCACCATGAATCTTGGACACTGAAGGTGGGGAGGATTCTTGTTTTGTAAACAAACTATTTATTGTTAACAGTGGCACCATCCGTTCACTTGAAAAATGTATTGGTTACATTTTTCCACTGATTATAAATCTTTTGTTGTCTGTGTAATTATCTGTCCAGGTAACAAAATCAATGTAGGATGTGCCACCAGAATGTTTAGAACTAGTTGACTGATCAAAGTAGGTTGCACACACACAATGACAGCACCAATAACTCAACAGTGTTCAGAAGAATTACACGACTTTACTGCATCAAAGTTGCTCATTTATTCAACAGTTTGGTAATTTAAGAGCTCTTCTTGATATCAGGGAACAGTTTGGGATTTTTGAGTTTCTAGATGTTCAACCTAATGAGTTGAATGAAGACAATGAGTGGAATAATATACTGCAATAGATGCTGTATATTTGGTATTTGATTTCGGTAGCTATCAGTTTCTCAAGCATTATTGTGGTTTATATCTACACTTATGAGTAAAATTTCAATAAAGCTGTATGATTTTGAATCATTTCTGCCATTTCTGGAGGTGGTGCAGGAGCTGTTCCCTGAATAGACCTCATCCTCTTCCCTCTATAATTCAAATATTAGTGTCAGCCTTCAGTGGCAAAATAGACTGCAACTCCGTTCAGAGCTCAATATGCTTACTCCTTGATTCTCGCCCGTAGGTGCCACTGTTGTGCAATGACTAGTGCAAGGATCCCTTCAGGGACTTTGCCATTGCAGCATGCTTGAAGCGCAGGACCTTCTATTTCTAGCCTTAGCAGTATGTGCATGCCATCTTCTGTAACATCCCCCTATGGGATGGCTGCCTTGATTCTGTCTTCCCCTATACAACCCCAGTGCATAGAATGTGAGATGTGGTTTACAGTTGTTTGAGGCGTTTGTGTGTGTGCCAGAGGCTCTGTTCTGAGCCTCTTTTTGTTTTATTTATGTCCCATGTAGAATCATCCCTTGATTCTTGAAGTGTCTACATGTGGAGAGTGAGAACCTGACAGAGGTTTTTTCCCACCACTCTGTCTGAGTGTGGAAAAGAGACTGGAGTTGCTGACTTGTTTCCCAAGCCTAAAGAGGAGTCTGAAGTGCTGGAATGGACGTTCCTTACTGGTGGGAAGGTTGGCTTCCAAGCACTGAAAGAAGGAGAGAAATAGGATCCCAGGGAGGAGGGAGAATGGATATTGTTTTGCTAAGTACTCAGAAGCCCTAATCCAGGATCCCTTTACCAGTGCAGATACTGGGCTTGATGGACCTTTGGTCTGACCTAGTATGGCATATCTTATATTCTTATCATTCTGGGGTCATGGACAAAGACCATGTAGTTGTTGTATTGAACATTGCAGCCCATTACTGTTTGTTTTGGACTATGCATACACTAAAAGGAATTAGAGCACCTAATTAAATGTCAAGAGCCAAACACCCAATTCAATGTCAAGGGCCTTGAAGGGATTTCGCTTCGACCCTCCCTCCCCCACCCCGAAACTGCTCCCTACGAATAAGAGTATATGCCAGCTGAGTGAAGGATTAGGAGAAACCTATTCTGTGACTTGGAGTCCTGACAGGACTTGCCTGCCAATCAGGGGACTAGGGAAATTAATCTAGGATTCCTACCCTCACTGGGAGCTGTAAACATTGCGCCCACAGCATCCCCAGCTAAAGTCAGGAGCAGAAGCAGCTCTAGGAATTAAATGCAGATCTCCCATGCACTACTGCCACTGGTCCATCGATTGGCCCTGAAGAAAATACACTTAAAAGACTGTGTTCAATTTAATAATTTTGTAAACATTTTTAAGTGGCTGCTTAAGAGACATTTGGGAAGTTCTCTGCCAGTGGCATTCCAAACCCCACAGGCACCTGGAGAGGGCACCACCACTCGCAGAGTGGGCACCCTTCTTTGCAGTATGACGCAATCACTCCTGCCAGGCCCACATGGTGGTGAAAGCACAGCAAACCTTCCTTAACCCGTTTTGGACAGCTCGCATATTCTTTCTCTGTTCTGGATGATTTATTAGATTTATTACACTCAAACAACTATGAAATACCGGCAATAATAAAAAATATTAAAACTTTGCAGAAAATAGAAGTTTCACATAGTGTAGTATGTTTTTCATACACTGGTCCAATATTGTATATTGTCCGTCTTCAGAAAAGATAGGATTCAGTTCCAATATTCATTGACATAAACATACTGTGTGATACTATTGAAACTTCAGTTTTCATTTAAAACACTTTATTATGATATAATATAGTTTGTCAACAGTCCATTCTAATGGCAGAATATGATACACGTGAAAACACTTCTGATGCAGTGCGTCGATACTGCACCTTTGAAACACCTAGAACAGAATGCTTGACAGCAATTAGTTTTGACAACATATTAGCCCAGCGTATGAAAAACATACAAGGCCGATATATGCACCAATAACTCTGACACTAAGTAAAAGACATTTCTTACATTTGAAAAAGTATATGTCAATTTAAAAAATTCATCTTTTTTTTAGTTTTGACACATTACAGCTACCGAGAACGGGGAAACTTGTTTGTCTGCTTTTGATTATAGAAACCGGATAGTAAGATATGTGTGCGTCCTGTTATAGGTGTGTTTGTGTACCTCAGAAGCTCTTTTGATTAAAAAAATCATTCCATGTGAAACAATATGCCAGAACCATCATCCAACTCATTAACCTCAAGGGTATGCAGTTTCCATGAGGAGTTTGCTACTGCATCAAAACAGAGAAGTGGAGAACAGATTTTAAAAAGTGTCGAGCAGTCTTCTCTTTTCCCCCACCAGCTAGAATATTACATACGAAAATTTGCAACAGAGTGGACTCCCCTGAGGGTGTGGATAACACGAGGAAAGATCTACAAAAGCTGGAAGAATGGTCTAATGCTTGGCAGTTAAGAATTAATGTGAAGAAGTGCAGTGTCATGTACTTGGGAAGCAGAAATCCAAGGGACTGGTATGCAGTAAGGGGTGGAGAGGTTGGTGTGCATGGACCAGGAGAAGGACCTCAGAGTGATTGTTTCTGAGGATCCTCAAGGTGGCAAAACAATGTGACAAGATGGTGGCAAAAGCCAGAAGAATGCTGGGTTGCATACAGAAAGGAATTACCAGCAGAAAGGAAGAGGTACTAATGCCACTGTACAAGTCGCTGGTGAGGCCTCACTTGGAATATTGTGTTCAGTTTTGGAGACCATATCTCACAAAAGACATAAAAAGACTGGAAATAGTTCAGAGGAAGGCAACCAAAATGATTTGGAGTCTGCATCAGAAGACATATGAGAAGAGACTTGAAGACCTAAATATGTATACTCTAGAGGAGAGGAGGGACAGGGGAGATATGATTCAGACCTTTAAATACTTAAAGAGTGCTAATGAACAAACAAACCTCTTCCAAAGACAGGAAGATCTAAAACTAGAGGGCATAACATGAAGCTGCAAGGGGGAAAACTGAAAGGCAATGCCAGGAAATACTTTTTCACTGAAAGGGTGGTGAATGCTTGGAATGCCTTCCCGATGGAAATGGTAGGGGCAAATACAGTGATAGAATTCAAAATGGCATGGAACAAACACAGTGGATGCCTTTATAGCAGCAACAGGATAAAATCAAGATAAACATAACTATCTCTTATATCTGAACAAATAGGGGTGACATGCACAGAGCAGTGGGTACACCCCTAAACAAAGGCATGGGGAGGGGTGACTTGCATGGAGCGGCAAGTGCACCTACTCTTGCCACCTTGCTGGGAAGGCTAGATGAACCACACTGGTCTTTATCTGCCGTCATATACTATGTTACTATACCTTAGCCTCAAGCTTTATCCTCTCCTTCCCACCACTAAGATGTCTCTCAGTCTGCTCTATGACTATTAAACTTCTAATACCATTTTTGTCCCATTACATCTGCCAGGAATGTGGTCCATGCACCATCTCTCTGTAGTACAAAACTTTTGAGGCCTGATTAAATTAGGTGGCACACGTGGTGGTGCACATAGGGTACCCCTGATATCATGCAACAATGGAGGGTAAGTTTTCAGAAAGTCCTCTAAACTTTGTAAGGGGTATGTTTACAAAGCAGCTGTAGCGGCCTCTGTGTGATATTGGAGCTGCGGGCCTGGATGCCTCTACCGCTGCTTTATAAACATATCCCTAAGATTCAGAAGCATTACTTCAAATTTTGCTGTGGCACTGGATGCATCATTTTAATGGTTTCAGTCTGCAATGCAGAGCTCTAACTGCTACATTGAACTGAAGAGAGCTCACCTTTCTGAAAGAAGAGGTAGCTTTTTATTTATGTTGGGGTCAATTTTCAGTGGCAAGCGGATTCATGTAAATTAATTGGTGCTAGCATTGAAATTAATAACACATAATAGGCCAAAAGAGTGGAGGAGTAGTCTAGTGGTAGAGCAACTACCTAGTACCCATAAAATCAAGGGTTCAATTCCCACTAGCACCCCTTGTGACCTTGGGCAAGTCACTTTACCCACCATTGCCTTGGAAGAAAAGGCTGGCAATCTACTTCCAGTGATACATTGCCAAGAAAACCCAGAGGTAGCTGGGTCGCTATGAGTCAACAGTGACTCAATGGCACTAAAAAAGTCCAAAAGAGGGATCAAAAGATATACCAAATCCCCCATACAAAAAAGTGGAATCATCCCTGTACTGCTGCTTGGGATTTTGCAGCCTAAATGCATTTTTTAGAATTTAATCTTAGTTGCCATATTCTCGACCATTCTTCAAGCTTCACTAGATCCCTTCTCGTTATCCATACCTTCTAGGCTAGGGTATCTACCCTGTTGCAGATTTTGGTATGAGGGAGGGAGGAGTGGCCTAGTGGTTAGGACAAGGTACCTCAGGCCAGAGGGCCAGGGGCTCAATTCCCACCTGGGGACAGCAATCTCAGGCCAGAGGGACTGGGATTTCTAGTCCTATAGGTACTCCTTGTGGCCTTGGGCAAGCCACTTAACCCTCCATTGCCTCAGGTACACATAGATTGTGAGCCCTTTGGGGACAAGGGAATGTATCCAGTACTTGCTTATAGTGATTGTAAACCGCTCTGATGCCTTTCAGCCTGGGCGGTATATTAAAGAAATTACATAAACATAAACAAACCTTTCCCAACAGAACTTCCATAATATCACTTACAAAAATGTTACAAAAAGCAGGACCAAGGACTGATCCCTGTAGCATGCCACTGTTAATGCCCCTATCTTCAGAGTGAACCCCATTTACCACTATTCTCTGTTGCCTCCTGCTCAACCAGTTTCTTAACCAGTCAGTCAATTTCGGGTCCATCCCAGGGGCACTGTTGAAACAGGATACTGGGCTTGATGGACCTTTGGTCTGACCCAATATGGCATATCATATGTTCGTTCACTCGGTTTATTTATAAATCACTAATGCAATAGCATGTGAAAGGTCTTGCTGAAATCTAAGTATATCACATCTAGCGTTCTCCTCATATCCAATTTTCTGGTCACCCAGTCAAAGAAAGTGATCAGATTTGTCTGACAACACCTACCTCTAGTAAAACCATGCTGCCATGGATCCTGTAATCCAGAAACTGCACCAATCTCTGCTTTTATCAGCATTTCCATTAATTTACTTATCACAGAGATAAAACTAACTGGTCTGTAGCTACCAATCTATTCCTTACTTCCACATTTGGTGACAGGAATCATATTTACCCATCTCCAGTCCTCTGGGATCACTCCCGACTCTACACTGAAAAGGTCAACTAGCTGGCTGTATTATATTTTTTGTCTTTGCCAACACTTATATTTTTTCTATTACTGTCAGTGACCCTCAAATTTATTTATGTAAACCCTTTGGTTCATAAGACAAATTCTGGCCTAGACTCTATTACTGATTGAAAGGGAATGGAGTGAAGGTTCCAGTAAGGCCTGCTAGGGTATCCTGGTCCTGCCCCAGGAATCCTAAATATCACTTAAGTACTAAGACTGAAAGGATAGTATTTCCTTTGTAAGTTGTGCCCCCAGTCTGCCAAACAGCGTGCTTTGCCATTGCAAGGGACTCCAACTGGCAGGGGTCATAAAATTGGCATCCAACCAACATAGGACTTGAGGATTGGCAGCAAAATGAACACTGACAAATTTTTGGACTTGTGGAATTACAACAAAATTAGCAGAGTAAAACTGTTTTGGACTTCTCTGACTTTTTCTGTGAAGTCCTGGCAGAGAGCAGGTGGACTGAGCAGAACTGTAGCAAGTAGTAGAAAGTGGGAAGTTGAATTGCTGTATTTTTGGACATTTTTGGTTGAAACCACAGCTTTCGTCCCCCTACCGATCCCGCACAGAGGGTCCCCGTACGAATAACGTAGTTGTACAGGGAGCCTTAAATGGGGTGGGAAGGGGCGGGCGGAAGGCGGAGTGAGGGCAGGGCATGGGTGGGTTAGCACCCTGAACATACAGGGCTAATTCTGAGGTTGGCCCTGTACGTCCGGGGAATGCCGGTTAGACAGGGGACTTATTCTACCTCAGAGGTGGAATAAGTCCCCCTGGATGCAGCATTTTGGCGGCGGCCGGCAGAGACAGGTGAGGTAGAGGTGCAGGAAATCCCCTGCAGTTGGATCCTGGCCATAGGAGGCCACATCGAAGGTCTGGCTGCAGGGAAAGGAAGATATTGGCAGTGGCCGGCATTTGCAGCTCCTGAATGGAGCCGCTATGCCATGGTGACAGGACCCCTTGGCTCTGAGGCTCGATTCCCGGAGCCTGACTGAGCTAGTCGGGCATGTAGCTAGGAATACAGGCTGATCAGAATCAGGGCCCAGCCTGCACGTCCAGGCCACAGACCCGATTCTGATCCCGTGGGCACATGTAGCCCCTGCAGGATCAGAATCAGGTCTACCTCTGTGCGCCCTGATTCTGATCATCCACACAGAGGCTGCACGGCCTGAATGGAATAGACCTCCATGTCCCTGACTAATGAAGGCCTGAGACAGATTAAAAAGGATTTTGATACCAGTTTATCAATGCTCAAGACTCTGTTGGATTACAGCCCTATGATCCCTAGTGGAGGGACCAGCCTCAGCAGTGTCCACCACATACTTAGAACCCACCTGGAATCCAGTTAAAAAGCCACAAACATTTTTTCCCGATGTGAATACAGCAATAAAACATTGATTTTCTGACCCTGGGAAAGCACCCAATTGCCTAAAAATAATCACTTAAATATCCAATTAGCACCTAGAATCAGAAGCTCTAATATTAATAAGCATAAATCTCCATCATCAATTTTTCTGTACAGAGAAGTAAATTTTATAAGCATTTTTGCACATCAAACAGCCTTTTAGATGCAGAAATAGGCACCTATAAAATTAATTGGGTATAAACATGCATAACAAGACATGCTGCCAAAACATAGCATATACTTTTATGCTGTATGTGCCTAGGCATTCCCAGGAAGCAGAAGGATGGACGGAGTTGTAAGATGTACACTTGTATTATAAAATACAAATATATCCATGCAAACGTAGGTGGAAAAGTTACAGACCCGGGCAACCCACTGTGCAAATGGTGCACTTGCACAGGGAGGCAGCTCTGAGGGAACAGCAAGGATTCACAGTGCTGGGTTGAGCAGAGGTCACACAGCACCATCTACTTAAGAAAGGTTGTGTGCAGTGCACCACTAGACTCTGTCTATAGCAGGGTTGAAAAAAAGAACCAGTGCTGCTGTGCACCGTCTCTCCACCATCTCCCTCTTTTATCTCTCTTCCCTCCCTCTCCAAGTGTTCCAGCATCTGCCATTTGGACGTCCAGTTTTCCAATTTATCAAGGTCCTCTTGCAATTTTTCACAATCCTCTTGGGTTTTAACAACTTTGAATAATTTTGTGTCATCTGCAAATTTGATCACCTCACTTGTTATTCCCATTTCCAGGTCATTTATGAATACATTAAAAAGCAGTGGGCCCAGCACAGATCCTTGCTGTACTCTACTATTTACTTTTCTCCATAGGCCATTTAGCCCTGCTCTCTGCTTTCTATCTTTTAACCATTTCCTAATCGACAATACTACACTGTCTCCAATCCCAAGACTTTTCAATTTTGCCATGAGGCACTCATGAGGGACCTTGTCAAAGGCTTTCTGAAAATCCAGGTACACTATATCGACCGGCCCACCTTTGTCTACCTGTTTACTCACACCTTCAAAAAATATAACAGTTAGTAAGACAAGACTTTCCTTTCCTAAATCCATGTTGGCTTTCTCCCATTAAACCATGACTATATACATGATCAGTAATTTTATTCTTTATAATGGTTTCTACCATTTTGCCCGGTACTGACATCAGACTTACTGGTCTGTAGTTTCCTGGATCACCCCTGGAACCCTTTTTAAATATTGGCGTAACATTGACCATTCTCCACTCTTCAGGTACTACAGATGATTTTCATGATAGTTCACAGATTACTAATAGTAGGTCTGTAATCTCATATTTCAGTTCTTTCAATACCCTCTGATGTATACCATCCAGTCCAGGTGATTTGCTACTCATCAGTTTATCAAATAGTTGTAAAACATCTTCTTGGTTTATTGATATTTCTTTCAATTTTCCTGATACATCACCTTTAAATACCATTTCAAGTATGGGTAAATTCCCTACATCTTCTTCAGTAAAGACTGAAGCAAAGAATTCAGTCTCTCCGCTATGGCCTTGTCCTCACTTAGCACCCCTTTTGCTCCTCTATCATCCAATGGTCCAATTGACTCTCTCATAGGATTTTTGCTACGAATGTACTTAAAAAAGCTTTTATTATGCATTTTTGCTTCCATGGCTAGCTTTTTTTCAAATTCTCTCTTTGCCTGCCATATCAGTGCCTTGTATCTAACTTGGCGATGCTTATGTTCCATCACCATCAACAACAAAATGACCACCATCTGCCTCTTATACAGGACACTTACCTCCAACGCCAATGACCTATCAATGATCCTGGACACAATAATAGCTGCATCAAAATCTGGAAAGAACCTCCTAGCACTTGGAGACTTTAACCTCCCCTTGCTGCACCCAAACTACGCACATACCTTCATCATTTCTTTGGACTTAACAGCAGCATTCAAACTAGTGAATCACAGTCTGCTTATAGCTTGACTTTTTGATATAGATCTTTGTCTCTGTCCATTTGCTTGGTTTTACTCTTTCCTTCAAGTATGCACATATCAGGTTCAGGTCTCAGATATTATCTCTTCTCTGTACAATCTCACATGTGGGGTACTCCAGGGCTCTATATCATCCCCTATTTTGTTTAACATTTTCTTAAGCCCATTAGCTACACTTATTCAGAAGTGCTTTCATCTATGCATATGATATTTTATTATTATACCCAATGGATTTGGAAATTCCAGATATGTCAGGAATTAATTTGTGCTTGACATGTATTGCCACCTGATTATGTAATAACTCCTTGGTACTTAACCCAAGCAAATCTGTGGCAATGTGGTTCTCTGACTTCGTAGAAAATATTGGCCATGCGCCTCTTATTGAAGATATCCCACTTACATTACAGACAACTCTCAAGTATTTAGGAGCGATGCTTGACTCTAGTTTGTCCTTCTCACTGCAAATATCTCGTGTTATAAAGCCATAATTCTGTGCACTCTGTCGTTTTAGAGCTATTCAGCCTTTTTAGATCTGGCTGCTCAGACGACAGTGATGCTTCACACTTTGGTGTCCCTCCAGGATTACTGCAACATTATTTATGTAGGTCTACCTCGTTTCCAACTTTGGCGCCTACAGACAATATAGAACATGACAATACGCACTTTAGCCTGTGCACACTGTTATGACCACATCACACCTCTGCTTCTATATTATCATTGGCTCCCTATTTCTGAATGGATTCATTATAAGGCTTTACTTTTCACTTTGAAGGCAATCCATGATCTAGCTCCGGACTATCTATCCTCTCTAGTAACCCTTTATGCCCCAGCTAGAGCCTTATGTTTGCTGCATGGTTTCTTCTTAAGCATACCATCCCCAACCATTATCAAATATGATTCTATCAGACGTTCGGCTTTCTTTGCTGTAGCCCCCACTCTATGGAATTGTCTCCCTTCTGCGTTACATACTACCACTGACCTTAAGAGTTTCAGGTCATCCTTAAAGACTCACCTGTTTAGTGTTGCATTTGGGTCAGATATAGTTTGAGCTTGAGAGGGATTGTGGTCATGGGATTCTGAATGCAATCTTTATAGTTTTATTTTTATTCTTTATTTTTATTTATTTATTATCTCAGCACTCCTTTTAATGTGTTATCTTTTTCTGTGTTGATATGTTACTTTTTTGTACTTTTCCTCTTTACTTTGACATTCTTTTCATTATATTTATTTATTTATTTTATTTAACAAATGCTTATATACCGCTACCTTCCAGAAAGATCAGGTGTGGTTTACAGTGGAACAAATTTAAACAGGGTAAACATTCTGTTTTTACCTAGAACATAAGATACTGTGGTTATACATTACAAAGGAACATTTTTAAACATTTTTAAACAGGGTAACAACCTGTTTTATTTACAAAGAACTTGAGAAACTGTGGTTATACATTAACAATTATATTTGCAATATAATATTATATAACCTATGTATATTATGCGGTATATTATATAACCTATGTATATTTTAATTTTTTTTTTATTTAGCAAGCATTTGTAGCCCGCTCCTTCCAGCGATCAGAAGCGGGTAGGATTACTATTGTGAAACTGCCGAATCAAGGCAGGTACAAATTTTGTTTACATACAGACTGTCAGAAAAGCACATCATACAGAGTTAACACTTCTTAGCTATGGGGGAGTTCATTTACATATATACATAAATACATATATACAGGATAATCTTCTTGGACACAGTGGTCAGGGGCTGCTCCATCTGTGGGTTTAGTTCAGGTTGAAATGTGATTGGAAAATGTGCGTTTTGAGTTTCTTTCTGAAGTCTAGAAGGTCATTGCTAGCTCGTAGTTCTGGTGGGAGTTGGTTCCACAGTGTTGGCGCCGCATATGAGAAAGCCCTGTGGCTGGTGTTAGCTTTGGCAGATCTTATATCTGTTGGAGTGTGAAGGATGTTGGAATTGTGGGTTCTTCTGTTTCGGGTAGGAGGTTGCAATCTTACTAGGTTGTTGAGGAAGGAAGGTGCTAAGTTGTGGATGAGTTTGAAGGTGGTTGTTAGTATTTTGTATTTTGTGCGAGCTGTTATGGGTAGCCAGTGTAATTGAATTAGTACTGGTGTGATGTGGTCACTTAGATTTTTCTTCATTATGACCCTGGCAGCTACATTTTGTGCCATTTGTAATATGTTTAGGTTTTTTTTAGGTAAACCTTGTAGGATGGCGTTGCAGTAGTCAAAATGTGGCATGATGAGTGCTTGGGCCACTGTTCTGAAGTCTTGGGGATCAATAATATTCCGAATGGGTTGGAGCACTCTAAGCTTGTGGAAAACTGCTCTGTTGGTCTTTCGGAGGTGTTTTTCCATCTTTAGGTCACAGTCAAATGTGACTCCTAGATACTTTATTTCTTTTTTTGTTTGGTAAGTGTTGTTACATAGTGTTATTGATGTGGGAGGGTCAAAATTCGGTTCTTTGGAGATATACATTACTTCGGTTTTTTTGTGATTAATTGACATACTACTTTGTTGTAACCAGTCTTGCATCTCTCCGATACATGTCTCCAGTGGGTTGTAGTCTGGGTTTTTAGTGTCTAGTTGTGTGTATAGCATGATATCATCGGCATAGATGTGGTAATTAATTTCGTGCCGTGAGAAAATTTTGCATAGTGGCTGCATATATATGTTAAACAGAAGTGCTGAGAGAGCAGAGCCTTGGGGGATTCCCTGTGTTTGTGAGAAAGATTCTGCTTTTTCTCCGTTGAATTGAACCTGTTGTGTTCGATTTGAGATGTAGGATGAGAACCATTTTAGTGGGGTTCCTGTTATTCCTATTGATTTTATCCTATTTATGAGGGTCCCATGATTAACTGTATCAAAGGCAGCTGAGATGTCAATGAATACAAGAATGTACATTTTCTTTTTGTTTTCAAGGCCCTTTAGGAGGTTGTTAAGTAGAACTAGTAACAGGGTTTCAACTCCATGATGTTGCCTGAAGCCATATTGCTGGTCATCAAGAGGAGCACTGTCAGTCAGATGGTCTTGGAGTTGTAGAAGGACCGTTTTTTCTATGATCTTTGCCAGGAATGAGATACTTGATATGGGACGGTAGGAGGCTGGGTCTTCTCCGTTGAGTGTAGTGTTTTTTAGGATCGGTCTAATGACTGATTTCTTTAGTTCTGAGGGCATGATTCCTTGTTGTAGGGATAGGTTAACTATGTGTGCTATGTGAGGTGCTATGTCTTGTTTCACTGCCTTGATCCAGGATGCAGGACAGGGATCTAGTGGGGAGGTGGTGCTTTTCAGGCTTGTGACAATGGCTGTGATTTGCTTGGTTCCTATTTTGTGGAAGTGCTCCCATAACTGGTTTTGCGTTGTGTTGTTCTCACTTCTGATTTGTGGTGTTGGTGGGGGGGGTGGAGGACCAGGGGCCGTCAGTTTGGTCGCGTAGTGGTTTGCCAGTGTTTGGACCTTGATGGATTTGTTGAGGTTGGCATTTTGGTCGGTTTTGGTTAGTGATTTGACTAGTTCAAATAACTCTCGTGGGCGATTGATTGCCTTGTTTAGGATGTTGGTGTGATGTAATTTTTTTGCATTGTTCACGTCGTCTTTGTATTTTGCGAGATGGGCCATGTATTTAGTTTTGAGATCGGAGGATTTGGTTTGTCTCCATTTTCTCTCTATTTTACGGAGCTCCCTTTTTGATTTTATTAGAGTTCCTGTGTACCAGGGTTCCGAGTTGATCTTATGTGGGTTTGATGCGTGTTTCAGAGTTGGGTTAGATGTATTTTGGATGTGTGTGTTCCATCTGTTAGTTAGTTCGTCTAGGTCTGTGGAATCTAGGTTTATGTGGGATGCAATGGTGCTTATGAGGTGTTCCTCGTTGAGTTTGCTGAATTTCCTAATGGGGTTGGTCATTCTCATCTCCTTTGAGTTTTTGGGTTGGCACTGTAGTTTAAGTTTACAGTTGATTTGGTGGTGGTCTGACCATGGTACTTGAGTTATGTTTATTATAGGTGGTTCATTGCTTTGTTGTGGATTTCTGGGTATGAAAATCATATCTAGGATGTTTCCTCTATCGTGTGTGGGGTTGCTTATTATTTGTTGGAAACCCAATTGGTCGATGGCTTCATAGAAGGAGTCCGTGTGGGACGGAGGAATTGATGCTAGGTTCAAATCTCCAAGGATGATCTGGAATTTTTTGCTTTGTGTGGATGTGATGGTTTCTAGTGCTGTGGCTAGTGTTTCGTGCTGTGGTGAGGGAGGTCGATAGATTAGGCAGATGGATAATGCCATGCTCTCGACTTTAAGTAGGTCAAGATCTGGATTTGTGACCGTAGATGTGGTTGTGAGTTGAAGGCTGGTTTTGGCTGCTATAAGGACTCCGCCTCCTCTTCTGTTGATGCGTGGGCAGTTGTATAGTTGGTATCCGGGCTTCTGTATTTGGTTCATTGTTGCGGAGTCTGAGTCAGTGAGCCATGTTTCTGTTATGCATAGGATATCTGGTTGTTCGTCAGTTAGAATGTTGTGGATAATATGCGTTTTATTCCTTATTGACCTAGCATTAATAAGGATAATGTTACATGTGTGATGTTCTTGGTGTGTGGTTCGTGTGAGTTGTATTTGAGATCCAATAGTGTTCTTTGCTTTGGTTTTAGGGTGTTTTTGAGATTTGTTCCCTTTGATATGGGTGTGTCGTTGGGGTAATTTACTTGGTGTTTGTGTGGTGGTGATTGGATTTACGTTGTTTTGCTCCCGTAGGGGTAATGGCGGGGGGGGGGTGGAGAAGGTAGATTGGTGTATATAGTAGAGGAATGCAGTATTGTGAGTGTGGGATGGTTCTATATGAAGATGTTAGTATACACATGCACAAAATCAGGAAGGTGTGAGCGGTATATCAAATAAACAGTAATATAACATCCAAGTAATATCAGCAATGGACCTAATGCAATTTGTTAACACTCCCACACACACAAAAGGCAACACCCTGGATCTAATCTTCTTCACTGACCACAACGCCCAGTCGGGCCCCACTCACTCTATCCAAGCCCACCCAGTCCCATGGTTGGACCATAAACTCATCAAGTTTTCCCTCCCACAGAACTTCATCAGGAAAAATCACAACCAGCATTCATCAACCAGAAGATTTAAACCTTTCAACAAGGACAATTGCATTCAGGACACCCTCGCACAATTACCTGAAGACTCCACCGACCCGGATGTCCTCATTGAGAACTGGAACAACATCACCAGAAATGCAGCCGTCGCCACCAATACCACCTGATTCCACACTCATGAAGCAACCTAAGACCAACTGGTACACTCCAATCCTCCGCAACCTGCAACAACAACTCAGTAAACATGAAAGAAAATGGCACAAAACTAAACACAATGAAGACAAATTACAATATCTACAACTGCTGAAAGACTACCATACTGCAACAGACAAAGTAAGACATGAACACCATATTAAACTTCTCAGTTCTGCAATCAACAGACCAAGAGAGCTCTTCAACTTCGTGAAACACCTGACTAAAACACCATCCACCAAAAACCAAGAAATCATGCTCACCCCCCAACAACTAGCTCAACATTACAAACAACTTCATCCCCAACCAGATGTCCATCTCCCACCCCCCACCAAAGACAGTCACCCAGACCCCTGGATCTCCTTCACCAATATTACTGAAAGCCAAATTGAAAATACCATAGCACCTCTAAACACAACAATCTTCCCCCTAGATCCCTGCCCTGCATTATGGATTAAGGTGAACAAAAAGGAACTCAACGAGCAATCACCAAAGTCATGCAGTCGATACTTCAACAAGGCATCATGCCCATATGCCTGAAAACTTCCTTCATATGCCCAACACTAAAAAAACCTATCCTGTACCCCTCTGACCCATCATCATACAGGCCCATCGCAAGCCTATCTTTCGCAGCAAAGATCGTTGAAAAAACAGTATTGCACCAACTTCAAGACCATATCAGCAGACACAACCTACCAGTCCCCCAGCAACATGGTTTCCGCCCACATCATGGAGTGGAAACACTACTAACCACCCTGATAAATACCCTAACTCAAGGTATGCAGCGAGCCAATCGAGACTTCCTATTAATCTTCTTGGACATCTCGTCAGCCTTTGACACTGTAAACCACCAAATACTACTGCAGTCTCCGCACAAATGGAATTCAAGATACTGTACTCAAATGGCTCACATCCAACCTCACCGATAGACACCAACAGATAAAGATCGGTAATAACACCTACATCCCATACAGGCAGACACAAGAATTCCCCCAAGGATCCACTTCTCCACAATACTCTTCAACCTCTACCTGTAACCACTCTGCACAATCATAAGATTACACAACCTAAACATCCACATCTACACCGACGATATTATGATATATGGACCAATTAACACAAACTGTAGGCTGCGCTCACCTACAAAGTATTCCCAAATATCACCAATGAATGGCTCAGACAACAGTTGCTTGGCTACAAAAACTCTTTATTTAGCATAGCAAAATAATTGTAAATGCAGATAGCAAATATCTGCTTGAGAGATGGCAGACAACGTTCCTTCTACAAGCAGAGAAGAAAAGCTGCCCCTGATGCTCTATAGTTGCCTTCTTATATACCTCTCTGTTACAAAGTTCCAGAAAGTGCTGCATAAATTCTTATGTCATTTGCAGCTTTCTGCAAAGTTCTCTCCCCAGGACCGTCCCCTGTTTATCCTGTTTTCACAGCTTGTGTTTCAAGGTCTGCTTATCTGTGCAGTTGACCGTAACCCTCTGCCTTTTCCTGTGTTATTCCATTTCCTGGCACCAATTGCAATCTTCAGGGCTCAGAGTATTTGTGCTCATTGTTTCTAGCTTGGCCTGTATTTTTCTTCTCTGGGACAAAACTCTGCACATTCCTGTCCAAAGTGTGGTTCCCTAGACTCTTTCATAGTAGGCCGCATATACTCTGTCTTGTAGCCCACATGCTTTTCTTCTGTGCCATCCATATGTTGCTTGTGTACATTTCCAGCAGGCAAGGGTGCAGTCATATAAAGCAAACATATAAAGCAGACCTGAGCCAATTATCCCTTCAAAACCAACCAACTCTATCCGCCTGCCAAGAATGTTTCACTGAAGTAACCAACTGGCTAGGAGACAACAACCTACAAATCAATTACAACAAGACGGAGTCTCTCTACATAACGAGGGATACCACATTTGTACCCCCCCCCCCTGCAATAATATAGAAACCTAGAAACGTGATGGCAGAAAAAGACCACATGGCCTATCTAGTCTGCCCTTCCATATCAACCACTAAAACTGTCCTCTTTTTTCCTTTAGAGATCCTCTGTGTTTGTCCCATGCTTTTTTGAATTCAGATACTGTCCTCATCTCTACCACCTCCACTGGGAGACTATTCCATGCATCTACCACTCTTTCCATAAAGAAATATTTCTGCATATTACTCCTGAGTCTATCCCCTTTCACCTTCATCTATGTCCCCTCATAGCAGAGCTTGCTTTCAATAGAAAGCGGCCCTCCTCCTATGCATTAATGCCATGGAGGTATTTAAACATCTCAATCATATCACCTCTATCCCGCCTTTCCTCTATTAAGATCCTTATGTCTGTCCTCATATGCTTTATAATGAAGACCACTAACCATTTTAGTAGACACCCTCTGTACCGACTCCAACCTATTGATATCCTTTTGAAGGTGCAGTCTCCAGAATTGTACACAATACTCTAAATGAGGTCGCACCAAATACCTATACAGAGGCACTAACACCTCCTTTCTTCTGCTGGCCATTCCTCTCCCTATGCACCCAGGTATCCTTCTAACTTTCGCTGTCGCCTTTTCTACTTGTTTAGCTACTTTAAGATCATTAGACACAATCACACCTAGGTCCCGCTCTTCTTTTATGGACAGAAGTACTTCACCTCCTATACCATATTGCTCCCTTGGATTGCTGCAGCCCAAATGCATGACCTTGCATTTTTTTAACATTAAATCTCAGCTGCCAAATTCTAGACCATTATTCAAGCTTAGCTAGATCCCTCCTCATTTTATCTACACCTTCCTAGGTGTCTACTCTATTTCAGCTTATGGTATCATCCACAAAGAGATAAACTTTACCCAAAAGACCTTCCGCTATATCTCTAAAAGATGTTAAAAAGAATAGAACCAAGGACAGATCCCTGGGGCACACCACTCGTAACCTTCTCTTCAGAGTGAGCTCCATTTACCTGTACCCTTTGTCACCTCCCACTCAACTAATTTCTACCCCAACCAGTAACTTTAGGATTTGGTTATAAGTCGCCTGTGTGGAACGGTGTTAAAGGCTTTACTAAAATCTAAATACACCACATTTAGGGTTCTCCCTCAGTCCAACTCCCTGATCACCCAGTCAAAGAAATCAATCAGATTTGTCTGACAAGACCTGCCTCTGGTGAATCCATGCTGCCTCGGATCCTGTAATCCGTTGGACTCCAGAAACCTCATTATTTTCTCTTTCAGCAGCGTTTCCAATAGTTTACTCACCACAGAAGTTGTTAGACTAACCAACCTGTCGTTTTCAGACACATCTTTACATCCACTTTGTGTAAAGGGATCATATGTGCCTCTCTCCAGTCCTCTGGCACCACTCCCGACTCCAATGAGATATTGAACAGGTCAGTCAGTGCAGCTGCTAGAATGTCCCCAAGTTCCCTCAGTATTCTAGGATGTATCCCATCCAGTTCCATCGCTTTGTCTACTTTAAGTTTAGCTAGTTCCTCATGAACACAGTCTTCTGAAGATTGTTCAAGATGCACCTTGCTTCTGTTCCTGTTTATGGGTGTTTTCTGAGGTCCTGCTCCTGGTTCTTCATCTGTGAACACAGAACAGAAATATTTGTTAAGCAATTCGGCTTTATCCTCATCAGCTTCTACATATTCCTCCCCTTCACCCTTGAGTCTGACAATACAACTTTTGCCCTTCCTCTTCTCACTAACATATCTGAAAAATGTCTTATCACCCCATTTTATTGCATTGGCTGTTTCCTCCCTTTCTGAATCTTTGCTTTCCTGACTACATTGCTAGCTTCTCTAAGTTTTTCCAAAAATAGATGCCTGTCTTCTTCTCTCTGTGATCTCCTGTATTTCATGAAGGCCTCCCTCTTTTTCTTCACCTTTTCAGCTACTCCTTTCGAAAAACATAGCAGTTTCCTTTTCCTTTAACCTTTATTTATCATTTTAATAAAACGGTTGGTTGCCCTTAAAATATCCCCTTTCAGTTTTGCCCATTGTTTTTCTACATCCCCCAACTGTTCCCATCCCACTAACGTCTCCCTGAGGTATTGGCCCATCTTGGCAAAGTTTGTTTTCCTAAAGTCTAAGACCTCACTTTTGAATAGATTTTATCAGCCCTAGTCTTAATACTGAACCACACCATCTGGTGATCACCGGATGCAAAATGATCTCCCACTATAACATCAGAAAAGCTTTCACCATTGGTAGGCACTAAGTCCAGTATGGCCACTTCATGTGTGGGTTCTGTTACCAGTTGCCTGAATAGTTCTCCTTGAAGGGAATCTAGGATCTCCTTACTTCTAGATGATACTGAGGGATAAAAGGCAGCGCGACCCGGACCGAAGCCTTTCCTGTGCCTTGCAGTTCTCCCCGGAGGGATCGAAGCTGACCGCCGTCCTCCCCATCGCTCCAGCATCATCTGCGGCCGCGTGCTGCCCAATCGGGGCAGCCCCTGAGGGATAAAAGGCAGCGCCAAGAGGCGCGCCCAGGCCTTGCGGGCCCGCGCCTGAGGGCCTCGCAACAGGGCCCTTTGGCGTGGCCCTTAGGTGGAGGCCCAATTTACTCAAGCAGCAAAGGATCGCCCTGATCTAAGACTTCACCGCTCCGAGACAAAACACAAAGCTGAATCTCACCAAAAGTCGTTGGACACTCACAGCTCGACCTAAAAGTAAGACAATCCTGTACAATATTTCTTGTCAGTTTTATACCACTCCGTATCTCCAGAAACTGCACCAAATACTACCAGCTCAAGCAAGGACACAAACTGTACCCAACTTTATGTGCAAACCCTAGCGTATGTAATACTGTTTCTGTGACACTACTTCATTGTTACATTGTTGTCATTTGCTCATTGCTAATCTGTTACAAAACTCTGATACTGTTTTACCCCCACACCCCATTCCTAAATGATACTGTTATAGCGGAACTGCCACACTGCCTTCTTGGCACTCTGCCAAACTGCTACACCATTCCGAGTTAGGCTCACTTGCCTCTATACTAAACTGTCAGCTTATGCTTAAGATACTCTAACTGCTGCATCTCCACAAGCTATCTCAAACCTTAACGTTATCCTAATCTCAACCAGCCCCACCCAACAGATACGGGTCCTTATCATCACTTAGCCACCATGCTTCCACCCACTATATCCACACTCTCATATACCCTTGCCTGCTGCTGCATGATACTTGTGCTGACACATGGCTCTCAAGCCCTCACCTCCCCCCAGAACCCCATCCTAATTCTACACGATTCATGGTGAAGATACCATGGACCTCCCCCCCCCCCCCCCCATCACCAGTCAGAGAGACCTGGACATATGCCATACCCCCACCTCATTTATGTCGCCCTCCAACAGTCCTTATCCCCCCAGCACGAGCCGTACACCCTCCCCCACGACCTTAAATGTGCTCTCACAAACGCCCGTTCCATCTGTAAGAAATGGCCTGCCATAACTGACATGCTAGCCGCTCACACTCTTGACATCCTATGTGTCACGGAGACATGGATGTCAGCCTCAGATTCTGTTCTCCTCCATCAACACGTTCCCCCCAATTTTTCTATCCACTCATGTCACAGAACCTACCGAAAAGGTGGCGGAGCACTTATCCTGACCAAGGACGACCTACAATTTCAGCTAATCACCTCCAATAGTACCCCTCACCTCGATTACATCTCCATAGCAAACAAACACTGCTCCGTCAACTTGCTATACAGAGCACCTTCCCCATCACCGGATGATCTCTCCATAATCATCGACCTTGCCTGCAACCCCAGCAACCCACACACAGCAAACTGGGTTTTGGGTGACTTCAACCTCCCTGCCCTTCAAGACACTCAAGCCGAGGCCTTCCTCAACGCCTTTAAAGCACTAGGCTATACCCAACTGGTCGACTCCCCCACCCATACCAAGGGAAACATGCTTGATCTTATATTTGCTCCACAAGTAGCCACCCACCCCACATACAAAATCAATCTCTCATTAAGCCCAGTGCCATGGTCCGACCACAGTCTAATCAGATTCTCAATGCCTGCTCACCCTATACCCAATAGCCCCCTTTCCTCAAACGAACCGGCCACATCAACTGCTAAACGCTACCGTCCATTCAACAAAGAAGAGATCCTTGAAAGAGCACAACCTCTCCAAGAATCACCCGAACAAAACCTAGATGAGATGCTGTCCTTATGGAACAAGAGTCTCAATGCTGTAATCGACGCTCCTCCCAGCAATAAATCCTCTGGCAAAAGGAAGAAGGCATCCTGGTACTCTCCCGATCTAACAGCATCCCTCCGTCGACTTAGACAGCTTGAAAAACGATGGTGTTGATCAAGATCAACCAAAAATCACGACGCCTACTCCGCCTATCTAGATGCCCACAGAACAGCTGTTTCCACGAGAATGAAGCAGTACCACGCAGAAGTCTTGCAACGATCCATAAACAAACCGCATGAGCTCTTCAATCTTGTCAAAACTTTAGCAAAGGAACCTTCCCCCGGCCAATCTAATCTCCCGGACCCACAGGAATATGCAGATTATCTACGAGGCAAAACAAGCCAACCTACCACTCCCTCAAGCACTCATCCCCTTGATGACTCACCTGTACTTCCCCCCTCACCTGCCCCCCTTTCAATCCCAGTGGATACCCAACATATCATTACCTCCTTCTCACCCCCAACTATAAAAGATATCCAAGACATCATCACAAATATAAATACTACCACAGCACCAAACGACCCATGTCCAGCACACTGGATAAAAACCCTACGGACTGAACTTAGTCCTTTCTTGTCCAAAATGATAGGTATTTCATTACTTTCTGGGACATTTCCCCGGAGCCTAAAGCAAACATCAATAAGACCGTTGCTGAAAAACAGTAAGCTAGACCCCGCAAAGATGGACTCCTACAGGCCTATATCGAGCATCCCGCTCCTAGCCAAAATCATGGAAAAAAATAGTCCAACATCAGCTCACTCATCATATCAAAACGAACGCACCCCTTGACCATTGCCAGCACGGATTCAGGGAGTCACATGGAGTAGAAACCTTGCTGACAACCTTATTTAACACCCTAACCATTGGGCTGGACAATATCAGACAAGGCTTTGCTCTCATCTTCCTTGACATCGCGGCAGCTTTTGACTCCGTCAACCACAAGCTACTCTTATCCCGCCTTGCTGATAAGGCGTCAATGGCAGGGCACTCGCCTGGTGCGCTTCATATCTTTTTTTTTTAAATTTTTTATTTATGAAAATTTTACAATTAAATCAAGAAAGTTAACAAAGACTCTCTTGAAGAAACAGGATGACACAAAGAAAAGAAATTCCAAACAAATAAGCAAATCTCATGCAACAAAGAAAAAACAATGTGTCAATCCAAACCAAGTCCACAAACAGGGGCCTTTCACAGAAACATAATACCAAATAAGCAAGAAATAAAGCAACAAATCAAATTCAGACATTTCAAACATAAGCTCATTAAGAGGTAACAATAGAGGATTCTAGTCTCCTGGCACTGATGAAGGCTAACAGCTGGGAAGGCTCAAAAAAGACATAGGAAACAGGCTGGTATTTTACCAAGCATTTGCAAGGATGCTTAAGGAAAAAGAGCCCCCCCAGCTGTAAAACCCCTGATCGTAACAAGAGAAACTCCCTACGGCGTTTCTGTGTTTCTCTCAATAAATCTGGGTACATACGGACAGCAAAACCTCGGAAGGGAACCTTTCTTTTACGGAAAAAAAGTTTTAACATCCACTCTCTGTCTGAGAGTAGAGCAAAAGTTACAAGTAAAGTGGAAGGCTCCAAAATATCAGTACCAGAATTTTCCAACAGACTAGTAACATTTAAATTATCACCTTGATCTAATCCACCCTCCAAATCTCTACTAGAAGTAACACGCTTCCCTGTAGGCAGATAATAAATTTTTACCAAAGGTGGCATTAACTCAGGAGAAACTCCCAAAGTATCAAGTAAATACTCTTTAAACATATCCTTAGCACTTATAGAAGATGACCTAGGAAAATTAACAATTCTCAGATTATTAAGACGAGAAAAGTTTTCCAACTGCTCCAGCCTCATATGTACTGATAAAAAATTCCTTTTAAAAGGTATCAGACAGGTCTTCCATGCTGGATAATCTATTCTGTATAGCTTCTTCTTCACCCACCATTCCAGACAATTTCTCCTCCAATTCAGTTACAGTTCTCATCGTCGTGTGAATTTTAGTTGATAAAATAGAGATTTGAGGAAACAAGGCTTCACCTAACGAGGCAATAGCGTTCCATATGGACTCTAGTGTAAAATTCACCGGACGCTGCAGGGAGAAAACCAGCTCTGTATCCATCACAGGGGCAACCTCCTCCATCTGTACCAGCAACTCACCTCGCCGTGCGGGAAGGAGAAACTGACCCGCAGACACTCCACTCTCAGACGCCGATGATAAAATACACGGGAGCTCAATCTCAGCTCCACTACTCGGCTCCTCGAGCCCACCTTTTCCTGGCCCAAACGAGGTAACACCTCTCACCAGCGCCGCAGGGGAGGAGACCTCCAGGAAGCCCTCTGGGAACCTTCAGTGCCGGGCTCAATGCTGGGGAGGACGAAACTGCCGAAACGGCTGCCGAGCTATCCAGCTCTGACGAAACCGCTAGCCGGCTCACTCCTCCAGACGTGTCTGAACTCCGTGGTGGACGCAATAGGTAAGCGTCCAAAGGACCGGATACAACAGAAACCGGCGTCGAGGCAGCTGAGGGCTGGGAGGGCACCGGCCCTGATTTGCCTTTCTGTTTTCTTCCCATAAGAAAAGCGTACTCACACAGCAAAGAGTGTTGCCGCCATCTTAGAAACGCCCCGACTCCTGGTGCGCTTCATATCTGAACGACAGATGGCAGCATGTCCGCTGTGGCCCCTCCGTATCAGCTCCTTTCCCGCAAGAAAAAGGGGTTCCGCAAGGATCGTCACTCTCAGCCCTATTGTTCAACATCTATATGCAACCCATCTGCAACCTCATCCGGTCATTCAACATTAACTGCCTAGTATATGCTGATGACGTCCTAATGTTCACTCCAATATCCACAGATCACTCAGACCTCTCGCAGCTGGCTACATGCTTTGACACTGTCACAAACTGGCTACAAACTCAAAAGCTCAAAATAAATTTCAAAAAGACAGAGGTTCTATTCATCAGCAGAGACCAGACGTTCACCCCACCTTCATTGCTCAAGGTACGTGACGCAGAACTCATCTCCAAGACAACGATACGATACCTGGGCGTAACACTTGACCAGCGACTCGACATGAACGCCCAGATAGGCAATACTGTAAGGGCAATTTACCACAAAGTTCAGATACTACGCCACATGAAACAGATTCTAGAGCCAAAAGACTTACAAACAGTCTTTCAAGCCCTAATAATGCCTCATTTCAATTACGCCAACTACATTCTACACGGCCTACCAAAGAGCTCGCTAAACCCCCTGCAGCTCGCAATGAACACGGCAGCCAGAACCCTCTACGGAGCATCTAGAAATGACCATATCACCCCCATCCTAAAATATCTGCACTGGCTCCCTGTTCATTGCAGGATCACATTTAAGGTCCTAACAATGACATTCAAAGCAATCAACACAAGCACATCCACCTCCCTCTCAGACCTCGTTCAGGCTACCCCCCTCAACAGATCAAGGAGATCAATAGCCTGCAACACCATACTTCTCCCAAAAGCCATCACCAAATGCTCCAAGACTACCATAAAGCACGCCTTTTCACTATATGCACCCTCTTGCTGGAACTCCCTCCCACCAGATATCCGCGCCATAAACAACCTCCCCCATTTCAGAAAGCCACTCAAACATCATCTCTTCCTGCAACACTTCTCTAATTCAGGCAATACCACCTAGCCATCCACACACCAACCCATAGCAGCTCCCACAGAATAAACGCCTCTAGCACCATAATCAGAGCACCTTAACTATCCTCCCCCGACAACCCGCCCCTTCACAACCCCGGATTAACAATACAAATATGTATATGTATTTAGCCACCATGGCAGTTTGTAAACATCACCAAATCTCATGTGCATCCCTTATACTAATTTGTATATAGTGTATATATTTCACTTGTTCACCATGTTTTAATTTCCCTGTTCATTGTAAATTCAATGTTAGACTGTTCTACATTACACGATTCTTGTTGCCTGTGAACCGCGCTGATGATAAATAGTGCGGTATAGAAAAACAATAAAATAAATAAATAATAAATACTGCAGCAGGGATGTGCCAAACAACATCCAGCATATTGAAATTCCCTATCAGGAGCACTTCTTTCCTGGCAATGCTGCGTATGTCTTCAATTAACTCTCTACCCACCTCTTCAACCTGTGAGGGAGGTCTGTATATCACGCCAATGCAAATAGATTTCTCTTTCCCTCTTTCTAATTTAACACATAGTGCCTCATCTCTCCATTTTAAGACTTGTATTTCCATAGCTTTAATATTATTTTTTACATATAGTGCCACTCCTCCTCCCCTTCTTCCAACCCTGTCTTTCTGAATAAAGTATAGTCTGATATAGTTGCATCCTAGTCATGGATGTCTGTGAACCATGTCTCTGTTACTGCCACTAAATCCAAGTCAGCCTCTCCCATTAAAGCCTCAACATCTGGGATCTTATTTCCCATACTACGGGCATTTATACACACCACTTTCCATATGTTGCTCCTTTTACCCATTTCTATAGAGATATTTAATGTTTCACATACCTGGGGGCTTTCTTTACCCATCCCCACAAATCTAATTTAAAGCCCTCTTCAGTAAGTTAGCCAGTCTGCTACTGAAGACACGTCAACCTTTCTTGGACAGATGGATGGCGCTCTGCTCTGCAACCCTTGGAACAGCATCCCATGTTCCAGGACACCAAAATGCTCTCGATGACACCATCCATGCAGCCATGCATTTAACACCAGGATGCGATCTTCTCTGCCTTGGCCTTTACCCTCAACGGGGAGAATTGAAGAGAACACTAAGCATAATCAATTTTGAATTTTTATTTGGTTTTTATGGCCAGTGGTGGCAATATAAAATTCATAGGCCATTAATATCTCTGGATTTTATATGCAACTGGCTTGCGTAATTGAGGTGTTTTCCCCTTTTTTAATTAAAATATCGTTCGGGACAATTTCTCCAAATGGGTTCGTTTTGCACATTTGATACTCCTCTACTTGTAACCACCTCCTATAATGCTCATTATCTATTCATAAACAACCAAACATATCCTCCTTCCATATAACCTTAAATCAGGAGAAAAAGACCTCAGGCTGGTTCAAATCCCACCATGTGGCAATACAAAATTACCATAGGGGAAAGCAAGATACTCACATCACTGGTCTTAAAAAACTCCCATTTAAATAATCATTTAATAATATAATTCAAATAATTTAAAAAACTTTTTTAATCAATTAACAATCAATAAAGCAAAAAATGAAATTTCATTCACACTTTATCAACCTTTAAGATTTTTAAAGATCAAAATTATCTCCAAAGTCACAAGTATCTCCAAAACAAAGCATGCCTCTGCTTTTTTCTCTTATCTTCTCCTTGGATACAGCGACTAGCATTCACCGAGGCATAGGCCTTCCATCTCCGACTGAGCCATATAGCAAAAGCAAAGGCTCAATAGCAGTTCATAAATAGTACAAACTGTAGTTATCTTAATTCTCCTCGCACTCCAAATGTCATCAAAATAAAGCCCAACAAAGATCTTTGTTTCTCCTTGAAAAAGGCTTTGTCAGGGGCTCGCAGTTCTTCTCACAGATAAGGTTATATGGAAGGAGGATATGTTTGGCTGTTTATGAATAGATAATGAGCATTTTAGGAGGTGGTTGCAAGTAGAGGAGTATCTAAGGTGCGGTTTTGTTTTTTTGTATTAGTGTAGCCCATAGAGCAGTGTTTTTTTGTTTAATTCGTTTTGCACATACCATCAGTCATGAACCTTACTTCTAAGCCAGGGTATGTGGAGAATGATCTCAGTCTCTCGCATTTACTGCTAATGCTCGGCGTCCTCCTTCTAGAGTTCGTAAGATGTAACATGTATGGGAAATTTATCAAGGTATGCATGGAAATTCTTCTTACATAAGAACATAAGATATGCCATACTGGGTCAGACCAAGGTCCATCAAGCCCAGTATCCTGTTTCCAACAGTGGCCAATCTAGGTCATACGTACCTAGCAGTTTCCCCAAAAGACACAGGTTCCGCAATGCTTGTACTGGGTCAAGCATTGATATCCTGGGTCCCTTAATAATGGTTTATGGACCTTTCCTCCAGGAACTTGTCCAAACCTTTTTTAAACCCAGCTACACTAACAGCCTTTACTACATCCTCCGGTAACAAATTCCAGAGTTTGATTACACGTTGAGTGAAAAAATATTTTCTTTTATTAGTCTTAAATAGTTTACCCTGTAGCTTCATTGTATGTCCCCTAGTCTTTCTATATTCTGATAACATAAACAATCGATCTACGTTTACCCGTTTCACTGCGTTCATTAATTTATAGACTTCTATCATATCTCCCCTCAGCCGTCTCTTTTCCAGGTTAAAGAACCTAACCTCATTTATGAATATGTCAAAAAGCAGTGGACCCAGCACAGATCCCTGGGGTACACCACTATTCACCTTTCTCCATTGGTAAAATTGGCAGAAGCAAAGTACTTAATCAAGCCTGTGGAACCCAACACAATAGGAACACAATAGGAAATAACTAGGTATCTTTCTGCCACATTTTCTAGTTCTCTGACTGCCTTTATAGGTACTTGAAGATCTTCTCCCTTTCAAAGTGATTCACAGAATAATCCTTTGGGACTGACACCTCTATAATCAATGCTGTTCTGGTATTCTTCTCCTTTACCATAATGTCCAACTTCCTTGCATCCAGCTTTTTATTGGTCAGAATGGGAGTACTCCAGGTGATCATAACTTCTTCATTCTCTGTTATTCTCTTAGGGTCATGATCCCAGTACTTTTCAGGCACAGTGATGTTGCAGTGTTTACAGAGTTTTCAATGGATGAGGCGTAATTATTAAAGATTTTTGTTGGGTCTGATTGTTTTGCAATTCGCTAATCAAATCACCTTACATGAAGGCTGTTTGTGTTTGGTGTACCTATTATAGAGATGACAAAGAGAGAGAGAGAGGGAGGAGAGATGCTGGGGTATTAGAGAAAGAGGACAGATAGAGAGAGAGGAAGAGATGCTGGACTAGGTGGAGGTAAAAAGAGGGCTATAATGGACTGGGATGGAAAAGAGAAAGTGATAGAGGGAGGAGTGGCTTGACTAAGCAGGCAAAGAGAGGGGAGTTGACCACAAAGAGAGGGGGTGGAGAAGGGGGAAGTGAGAGGATGCTGCTGGGCTGAGAGAGGGAATAGAAAGAGGGGAGATGCTGAATTCGTGAGTGTGGGGTGTGGAAATTTTGGGCATGATGGAGCTATAGGGGAGAGGCCCTGGGGGTTGGCAAGCAGATGAGTGAGAGGATGATGGCAAGTACAGAGGGTCGAAATATGGTGATGAGGAGTGAATGAAAAAAGGAAATAAGAGGTCAGGGAAGGAGTGAGACAGAGGAAATGGGAGAGCAAGGGGAGATGAGCTGGGTTGGACGTAAAAGGTGGAGAAAGAATGTTGATAGGTAAGTGAAAAGGCAAAAAGAAATTGAGAACTAGAAAGTGAATGAAATTTGAGTGGATAGAGAAAGAATAAAGAAAGAAATGGACGAAAGAGCAAAAAGAGAAAGATTTATATGTCTGGAAGATGTAGGGAGGAAATGGAAAAAGACAGGCAGAGAAAAGTAAAAGAACAAAAGGACAGTAGACACTGGAAACGGAGTTAGCAGAAGAGACTGGGTTCATCATGAAAGAAACATAAGATGTCCACACAACAAAGATAGAAGAAAGCACTTTATTTGGAATTTATTAACTGGAATATGTTACCTTTGAGAAATATGCATCACTGATGTTTATGTTTTGTTCAATGCAAGCGGAAATGCATTTCTATTTTTATTTTGCCAGTGTTGGAGTACATGTCAAGTTTGGCTTCTTGGGGTTCCCAGTTCAATTTTTTGCTTCATAGTTCTATTTCTAATTTATGGTCCCTTGTTTTCTATTTAGTGACTGTCTGTGTTTTGTGGGTATGACCAACATGTCAGAATGTAGTTTCTGTGTAGCAACTCTACTCAGGGGCGGACTGATGTTGTACCCCAGGGATCTGTGCTGGGTCCGCTGCTTTTTGACATATTCATAAATGACCTGGAAAGTGGAATAACGAGTGAGGTTATCAAATTTGCAGATGAGACAAAACTATTTAAAGTTGTTAAAACCCAAGAGGATTGTGGAAAATTGCAAGAGGATCTTGATAAATTGGAAGACTGGGCATCAAAATGGCAGATGAAATTTAATGTGGACAAGTGCAAGGTTATGCACCTCGGGAAGAACAACCCAAACTATGGTTACACGATGCAAGGTTCCACATTAGGAACCACCACCCAGGAAAAAAGATTTAGGCGTCATTGTGGATACCATGTTAAAACCCTCGGCCCAGTGTGCAGCAGCGGCCAAGAGAGCAAATAGAATGCTAGGTATGATAAGGAAAGGAATGGAAAATAAAACAAAAGATATTATAATGCCTCTATATCGTTCCATGGTGAGACCGCACCTTGAATATTGTGTGAAATTCTGGTCACCGTATCTTAAAAAGGATATAGCTATTTTAGAAAAGGTTCCGAGAAGAGCCACCAAAATGGTAAAGGGGATGGAAGGATACTCCTATGAAGAAGGCTAAAAAGGTTAGGGCTCTTTAACCTGGAAAAGAGATGGCTGAGGGGAGATATGATAGAAGTCTATAAATTAATGAATGGAGTGGAACGGGTAAACGTAGATCGATTGTTTACCTTATCAGAATATAGAAAGACTAGGGGACATGCAATGAAGCTACAGGGTAAACTATTTAAGACTAATAAAAGAAAATATTTTTTCACTCAACGTGTAATCAAACTCTGGAATTAGTTACCAGAGGATGTAGTAAAGGCAGTTAGTGTAGCTGGGTTTAAAAAAGGTTTGGACAAGTTCCTGGAGGAAAGGTCCATAAACCATTATTAAGAAGGGACCCAGGATATCAATGCTTGAACCAATACAAGCATTGTGGAACCTGTGTCCCTTGGGGAAACTGCTAGGTGCATATGACCTAGATTGGCCACTGTTGGAAACAGAATACTGGGCTTGATGGACCTTGGTCTGACCCAGTATGGCATATCTTATGTTCTTATATGTTCTTATGATCAGATGTGCAATAGGACTTGAGGGACCACAGCAGTAGGGGGCGTATTCTCCCCTAGCCTTCATCTTTGTCAGATGAGTGGTTAGGGGTCAATGACTCTTATTGACCAGGGGCCCAGATCATTCTCATTCCACCCTTGGCACCCTTGTTCTATTTTTCCAATAGAAGATGTATTTGAAGTGCAGCCTTGTAATTGGTAGGGTTGGTGCTGCGTGAATCCTGGTAGTGTTGCTATGATATGGCAAGTTTACTATAGGCTCTTAGTGGTCTTTTTACAGTGGTCTGTAGTACTTACTAATGTACCTGGCAGCTGGCACTGAAGGGCAGCCATGTAGACATCTGCTAGCCTTTTTCTAAATCTGCTACACATGTAAACGATCTTCAGACACTTATTAAATTATTCTTGGGACAGAATAGATGCTTGTGAAGAGTTCCACTGAAATCGATGGGGGAAGGGGGCAGCACAGTAAACACTCGCACAGGGCAGAAAAAAAGGTAGCATTGGCCTTGACAAGTAGTCTACTGTTGAGTACTTAGACTTGATAGGCAGCAGAAAACTAAGGGGTATGTTTACTAAACAGCGCTAACGTTGCAGCAGTGATGTTATCACGTGTTAAGTAACGTTATCGCGCGATAATACCGTGCGATAACGTCTCTGGCGGTATTAAGCCACACAGAGGGTGGAGTAAGTCTCTCCAGAGGGCGGAGAGAAGGGGTCAATGGGCAGAGAGTGGGCGGGGAGAGGCTCCAGGCACACTAACGCAGTGAAATGAAGGTCTGAAAATTAACCCCAGTGAAAACCTCGCGTTAGAGGCACATTTGCAGGAGAGAGAAACCATTTCAGTCAGCAATGTACAGCAAAGGCAGGGAGACCCAGAAAAGTGATAGTAGTGATACATGTGCAGCAACAGCATAGTGCCCAAATACGAAAAGGCACGATGGTGAGGCTGCAAATGCGGTACAGGGGGCTGAAGGCGGGACATGCAGTGGGGCACAGGGTGGACTAGGCAGATGCCTAAGTGGCACATAGGAATGCAGAAACTGAAAATCAGCAAGACAGCAACTGACCAAGGTCAAACATGCCCATGAGTGTGTGTCCCACAGTGTCCCAGGGGACAGTTCCCAGCAGGTACCCCAAAGGGCACATAACATGGACAGGTGGTGCCGGGGGGAAGCGTGGATGTCTATGTAGGCACCCCTACCCCAGATCCCACACCATAGACAGCCACCTACCGGCACACTGGATGGCCTGGGACTGTGCACCACCAGCACCACCGGCATAAGGGCATGTCAGCATGGTGGCGGAGGGGTGCTGGTGGTGGAGGGGGCAGTGGCACCTGCCCACAGCACACCAAGGCCAAGCCCTGTTCAGGTGGGTGGCGTGCAGTGCAACAGACAAGGGCTGTCTGATGAACAGTAATGGTATTCCCAGGGAATGACCTGCCTCTGCGGCAACATTTTGGTGCAGTACACACAGCCAGTGTGTTCAGGGGCAGAAGGTCACAGGTTCAAGTCTCAGCTGTGGCTCCTGCAGACCATGTCCCTATATTTTACCCTACAGCACACATACACCATAAACATGTGCAGTCCCTAGAGAAGAGGTTCCCAACTGCAGTCCTGGAGGGCCAAACATCATTCAGGAGTTCATGCTGTCCCTAATAAATATGCATGAGATGCATTGCTATGCAGTGCCCCCATTGAATGCAAATGTATCTGATGCATATTCTTTAGGGTTAGAATTACCATACCAATTAGAATTACCATACCAAAAAGCTAAATAATGCTTTAAATAGACCTAGAGAATTGTTCGACCTTGTAAAGTTCTTTACCAAACCCACAAAGGACACCAATACGAAATATCCAATAAATGCCCAAACACTTGCTGATCATTATTCTAGCAAATTAAATCCTACAGAAGAAAAAACCTCTCATAAAATAATAGTAAGCAATGTATTTCAAAAGACACCACAGACTACCAATTCCACAGAAGTGTGGGAAAACTTCCATAAAATAGATCTTAGACAAATGATAAAAATAATTACAAACATAAACACCACTACATCCCCTCTAGATCCCTGCCTGGTAGCCTGGATCAAGACTACAAAAACAGAAACTGCACCATAATACTAAATATAGTAAACCAATCACTCCTCCAAGGAACCATGCCAGCAGAGCTAAAAAGATCACTCATACGACCAATATTAAAAAACAAAACGCTCAACAAAGAAGATCCATCTGCGTATAGACCCATATCCCATTTATAGCCAAAACCATTGAAAAAACAGTCCAATATCAATTACAGGATCATATAGATGCCACAAATGCACTTGATGACCATCAATATGGTTTTCAACAATTCCATGGAGTAGAAACACTTCTACTTGTGTTATTTGATAAGCTATATAAAGGCATTGAAAATTGCAAGAAAATGTTAATCTTAATATTCATAGACATAACAGCGGCCTTTGACTCTGTGAATCATAAGACCCTCATATCAAGACTGGAATCAATAGGAATAAAGGGAACTCCCTTAAAATGGTTCACTTCCTATATATCCAATAGAGTACAACATGTATACTTTGACCAAAACGTATCCAATGCCTTCCCACAAACACAAGGTATTCCACAGGGTTCTGCAATATCTGCCATACTATTCAACTTATACCTAAGGCCCATTTGCAAAATATTTCAAAAGCACAAAATTAATCATCATCTATACGAGGACGATATAATGCTTTATACACAATTGGATATATGTAACCCAGATTATAGCCACATAGAAGCCTGCCTTAAAGAAACCCAGTTATGGCTTCAACAAAACAATATGAACATCAATCATAAAAAAACGAAAGTAATGTTTATCTCTAAAAACCAGAATTTAAACATCCTCCCACAATCCTACTAAACAATATTTCTTACAACATCAAACAAGAATTAAAGTACCTAGGTGTGACCCTTGATAAGACTCTTAGCATGGAAACTCACCTAAGACTATTAAACAGAACAATTTTTCACAAACTAAGAATCTTACAACCCCTACGCAATAGCATCGAACAATCAGATTTTAGAACAATAGTACAAACACTCATAACCCCACATCTGGACTATTGTAATGGCATCCTACATGGACTACCTAAAAAAACAATCAACATACTCCAAATGGCCCAGAACGTCACAGCTCGAATATTAATGAACGTACGGTTTTCAGATCACATCACACCCATTCTAATGGAACTTCACTGGCTACCTATCCAAGCACGCATAAAATACAAAATAATAATTACAACATTCAAGTTAATACACATTATCGCCCCATCTTTCCTCGCCACACTCATTAAAATACAACCCCCTAACAGAAAAAGACGTACACACAATCTAAACACTCTACAAATTCCACTATCTATACGCAAGGTGAAAATGAATACCAGCAATAAAACATTCACTTACCTAGCCCCCACACAATGGAACAAACTCCCTGACACACTAAGAGCCAACAAGGACCTCCAATCATTCTGAAAAAAACTCAAAACTCACCTATTCCAAGAATATTATAATCTGTTAGAAATAACATAAATCAAATTGTATTCAAGTATAATCATATCATGATGGAATCTAACAACTCCATCGTCATATGCCACACCAAACCCAACAGAGTATATTAAAATGTAAACCCATTAGCCATATGACATTCCCATTGTACGTCAATGTAAATATTGTGTATATAGTTAACTGAACATACACGGTTCTCTCTGTAAATAGTTTTGAGTTTTGAATTCCTACGCTTCCTTTGCTATGTACATAATTTCTATATTGTTATATGTAACTGCTGTCATTGCAGAATTAAATGTTAAAATATAAACCGCTGCTGATCACTGGAAGGAGCGGTATAAAAATGAATTCAAATAAATAAATAAATAGGGACAGCCTGAAAACCTGAATGGTGTTTGGCCCTCCAGGACTGGAGTTGGGAACCACTGCCCTAGAATATCCGCCAAACAACAAACATTTAATGTCACTTCCCAGAGCTGTATAACCCAACAGGTAAACGATATAGAAAAATCAGCTCTACTTCTTCAACAAGAGATGATGTGAATCTTATTCCATAATATAATCTCCTCTTTTAGTAAATTTTTTTATGCAACTGGGTCTCAGAACCAGAATGGAGCGACTTATTGCACACATATATTCAAGTGAAACTGCGCTCTAAACTTCACATCAATGACCCAAAAAGACGTTGCTTTTTTCTTATTATGTGTAAAAACAGAGATTATCTTTAACTCTTATTGCAAATATATATTCAAAGATGCTTATCTGAAAAACAGATGAGGCTCTTCTCGAATGTAAATCATTTCTGAGGTTTTTCTCCCAACGCCTATATGATAGCGCCGTAGCGTTTCACAATCCAACGTTTCGTCAGGGGATAGCCATCATTAATAGTCGAGCGTAGCATCTACCTCCATAGTTTATGACTCTAAAAAAAAAAGAGTAACTCTAAGAATTATTACATACATCTTCTCTGTAAAAACTTTCATCTTTATTAAAGTAACTTACTCCGTGCCGGCCGTTCAATTCATTCATACAGACGCTGTGCTAACGGACTATACCGAAAGTGCAAGGATTTAAAGGCTTCATTGCAGTCACGTGATATGTGCATACAAATGTTGATTGGTTAGAAACAACTGTTCCATTCTATTTGTGAATTGAGGCCCATTGGATGAACTGTATGTGCCTCAAAAATCCATTTTTGTTCCCTCTGTATCAGAGACTGGTCTCTGGATTTGCCCCCATGCCCTCGCTCAATAGAATCAATACAAAAACATCGTAAAGAATCAAAACTGTGTTTAAAGTCCAGACAGTGTTGTACTATAGGAGCTTGCACATAATGGCATTTAATCCTACTCCGATGTTCCCTCATTCGCACCCTGAACTGGCGTGAAGTTTTTCCGATGTATGCTAATCGACATGGACACATAATGCAGTACACAACGTATGTGGAACTGCAGGACGTTGTAGATCGCAAACGAAACTTTTTTGTGCCATATTCAAAAAGCACCACTTCAGACGTAATGGAACATACATCACAGGATCCACACTTACGATGTCCCCGCTGCTCGGGTGTCAAATCGTGTTCAGCTCCACGTAAAACTGCTGGGCTAAGGATTTCTTTAAGGTTGCGTTGACGTTGCCAAACGCATCGAACATGATGATTTTGTAAACCGGGAATACTATGTAAAACATTTTCATGCCTTTTTAAGATTTTCGTTATCCCATGAGTGTATGCGGAGTATTTGGTGATAAAATTAATGCAGTTTGAAGCCGCTGGCTGGGTGTTACGAGGGGTTAACAAAAAAGCCCGATTGTAATATAAGGCTCGTTTGTAAGCCATTTCGACAATGTGCTTTGGATAGCCTCGACTATAAAATTTCTCTTTTAATGATCTTGCCTGTAGCTTATATTCTTGCACATGCGTGCAGTTGCGGCAAAACCTCAAAAACTGAGAAAACGGGAGACTATCCTTTAAACGTTTAGGATGAGCACTTGAATAATGGAGCAGTGAATTGCGATCAATCGGTTTGCAATACACTGATGTATCCCATGCATGATCTCCCTTTGAGATTTGCAGATCCAAAAAGGTGATAGAGTGTTGATCACTAGTGTGAGTAAATTGGATGTTACAATCACAGCCATTCAGTCAATGTATGAAATTGTTTAAGGATTCTAATGACCCTTGCCATAGCAGAAAGACGTCGTCAATGTATCACCGCCATAGTTTAATCTGATCTGCATACGGAGATGTCAAGAGCCATTTGCGTTCAAACATTTCCATATATAAATTGGCTATAGATGGGGCGCACGTGGCGCCCATCGCAACTCCTGAAGTTTGTAAATAGATGTTATCCGCAAACTGGAAATAATTATGAAATAATACTAAACGAAGCAGACGGGTCAGAAAAATCAGATGACTGTCAGAAAGGTCTCCCCTTGCTAATAAAGCTTCCTTTATCACCTGTGCTGCTGCTTCTTGAGGGATTCGGGTGTACAAAGAAGTCACATCTAGTGTGACCAGTAAAATATCATATGCTGTCGCCCATTGGGAATGGGTATCCAAAATCTGTAAAAAATGCGAAGAATCACGAACATAAGAAGGGATGTTAGACAGGAGCGGGCGTAAAAAGGAGTCTACATAGATTGACAGAGGCTCTAACACGGAACCCCTCGTAGACACGATGGGTCGTCCTGGTGGTGTATCAATATTCTTATGAACTTTTGGTACTAAATAGAGTTTAGCCACTGTGACGTCCTTGCACTTCCGGTATAGTCCGTTAGCACGGCGTCTGTATGAATGAATTGAACGGCCGGCACGGAGTAAGTTACTTTAATAAAGATAAAAGTTTTTACAGAGAAGATGTATGTAATAATTCTTAGAGTTACTCTTTTTTTTTTTTTTTTTTTTAGAGTCATAAACTATGGAGGTAGATGCTACGCTCGACTATTAATGATGGCTATCCCCTGACGAAACGTTGGATTGTGAAACGCTACGGCGCTATCATATAGGCGTTGGGAGAAAAAACCTCAGAAATGATTTACATTCGAGAAGAGCCTCATCTATTTTTCAGATAAGCATCTTTGAATATATATTTGCAATAAGAGTTAAAGATAATCTCTGTTTTTACACATAATAAGAAAAAAGCAACGTCCTTTTGGGTCATTGATGTGAAGTTTAGAGCGCAGTTTCACTTGAATATATGTGTGCAATAAGTCACTCCATTCTGGTTCTGAGACCCAGTTGCATAAAAAAATTTACTAAAAGAGGAGATTATATTATGGAATAAGATTCACATCATCTCTTGTTGAAGAAGTAGAGCTGATTTTTCTATATCGTTTACCTGCTAGAATATCCGCCAACAGGGGCACAAACACCCACACCCACAGGCTTCACTATCCAAAGCCTCATGGAGAGTCAGGCTGTTGGGCCCTGCGTGGAGCAGCAGCTACCAATACTAGCACCTGTATACCTTAGCAATGCCTGCACTGTGCCCAGGACTGGTGTGGCAGCCAGGGCTGCCAACCACCGCTATCTTTGCACAATGCTGAAATAGGTATTCCACAGGGTTCTGCAATATCTGCCATACTATTCAACTTATACCTAAGGCCCATTTGCAAAATATTTCAAAAGCACAAAATTAATCATCATCTATACGAGGACGATATAATGCTTTATACACAATTGGATATATGTAACCCAGATTATAGCCACATAGAAGCCTGCCTTAAAGAAACCCAGTTATGGCTTCAACAAAACAATATGAACATCAATCATAAAAAAACTGAGAACCCTGACCTTTCCCCACTGACAGGCTGTTTCGACGCAGTATCCAGCTGGCTCCAAACGCAAAATCTTCGGATACAACATAAGAAAACCGAAGTCCTTTTCATCACAAGGAACCCAAATTTCATCACTCCTCCTTACTTGAAGGTCCAAGATGCAGAACGTCTGACCAAATCCTCCATCAGATACCTGGGAGTCACACTTGACCAGCGACTAGACATGAAGACCCATATAAGCAATGTAGCAAGAGCCGTATACCATAAAATCCGATCCCTCAGACACCTACGCTCCCTACTTGAACCAGATGACTTCCAGACAGTGTATCAATCTCTGGTCTTACCACATATCGACTATGCCAATGCAATACTCCATGGTCTACCACAATCCACTTTGCTTCCATTACAGCTAGCAATGAACTCAGCAGCACGAGTTCTCCAGGGCGCTGCCATGAGGGAACACATGACACCCATCCTGAAACAATTACACTGGCTCCCTATAAAAGGCAGGATTACATTCAAGACCATAATAATGACCTTTGTGACCCCGCCTCTTTAGTGCCCTCAGCAATCAGAATGAAACAGCTCTGTTTTCCCAGCTCTGTACTTTTTATCTCAATACCTCTGTAATTCTCTGCAAGGCATACATTCAGTGCAGGGATAATACTTCATCAGATATTGTAAACGTACAGTCCATCATATCTTCAGGGACACTTTCAAAACCTGGCTCTATTTCCATTAAGTCCTCCTGAGAGGTAGGAAATGTTTGTATCGTGGTTTCTTGGGCTCCGCCCTTCCTCCCTGCTTTAAGCTTTGTATTATATTCTTGAATCATGTACTGCTTAAAACAGTCCTTTTCATTACAGTCATTATAATCAATGCCCCAACCTTCTGGGTAAGTAGAATTACCTTGATTATAAAAATCCCAGCCTTTGGGCTTACCTCTGTGCTTGGCTGCAAAGGGTTTTCTCTGGGCTTTGGACCCGGTAGTGGAATCTCCACCTACTTTGTGCAATGAACGTTGAAACTGCCTTTCTGGCTTTCTCTCCTCTTGGTAATCCCCAGGATATTGCAGACAGCCTGGCTTGCTTCTGCCATATCCTTTTCTTGAATAGAGCTTTGTAAAAGGTTCTCCTTTTTCCTTTGAACTCAGCTCTGGCCCTGGGCTTGGAACCTGGACTCTTCCCTTGTTCTCCTCCTGGGTTGTTAGCTGGCTTCTCACCGGAACCCTCGGCTGGCCTTGTAAGTAACCTCCCAGCTGAGCCTGTGCTGGAACTTTCTCTGGAACTTCCAATGTACACTCCCTTCCAGCTTCTAAGGAACTTCTCCTTCCAGCTTCTAACGGATCTGTCCTTCCCGCTTCTAACGGATCTGTTCTTTTTCTCCCTGAGGCCTCTTTTTGTATCTGCCCTTTAGGGTAGTGCCTGACTCCTCCCCCTAGCAGGTGCTCTGAATTAGCTCTTGAGTCCTGAGCTAACCGGTAGCAAGGGCGTGTTTCTTTCTCCTGTGCTTGGTTTCCCTGGTAAATACCAGCCATGTGCTTTTGTTTATACTCCAGCACTGCCTGAGATTCCTCCTCTTTGGCTCTTTCTACAGGGCTGGAGGAATCCACCATGTCACAGATCCCCCCCCCTTAAAATATTACGGGCTGCCGGAACCTGCGACGGCCAGCACGTAATCTCCTTCAATGGGTTTCTGTAGTCTTCCCTGATAGCTACCCTCACTGTTGCTACCCTTTCTTGCCAGGGTTTTAACACATTAATATGATAGACCTGGCGACGGCCTTTATTATTTTCCACGAGGTAGGAAACGGGACCTACCCTTTCTACAACAGTACAGGGCCCTTTCCATCTTGACTCGAACTTGGGTCCTACCTCTGCCACCATAACTACCACTTTATCTCCTACCGCCAATTGGCGGGGTTTCGTTCCCCGGTCATAATATTTTTTCTGCCTCCTCTGGCTAGCTTGTAAATTTGCCAACGAGATTTGAGACGTTCTTTTTAAACGGCCCCTCAGGTCTCTAAGGAACTGGGGTACTTCCGTCTCCTCCTTGTCTGGTTCTACCCATTGTTCTCGCAGAATATCAAGAATTCCTCTGGGGGCTCTACCAAACAGCAACTCATATGGGGACGCCCCTAGGGATGCTTGTACGCGTTCCCTACATGCGTATAATACAAAGGGCAACAAAGTATCCCATTCAGACATCTGTCCATCTAGTCCCCGCCTAAGCATTTGCTTAATGGTCTGATTCATTCTTTCGACCATACCATTGGACTGAGGGTGATAGGCCGCAGTACGCACATGGTGTATGCCAAAGGCATCCCACACGGTAGCTAGATATTTAGACATGAAGTTGCTCCCTTGGTCGGTGAGCATCTCCTGTGGGAAGCCAACCTCACAGAACTACTTAATAAGTTCCAGGGCTATTGTTCTGGCGGAGGTACTCCTAAGAGGTATGGCCCATGGGAAGCGCATAGCCTGATCCATGATCACTAACACATATTGAAAACCCCGGGGAGTCCTAACAAGTGGCCCTATAATATCCATTGCCATCCGCCGGATTGGTGTGGATATGGCTGGTGTGGGTATCATAGGTACTGCCCTCGGCTTTGAGGCAGTAAACCGTTGGCAAGTGGGACATGCTTCACAGTAGCGGGAAACTTCCTTAAAGACCCCTGGCCAGTAAAAACGGGCCAGGACCTGGTCCAGTGTCCCTTGCATTCCCTTGTGGGCTCCTATTGGGTGATCATGGGCCAACTGCATAACTATGGCTTTGAAAGTGGTTGGCACCACCAGTTGCTTTCTTACCTCTCCTGTAAGAGGGTTATTACTCTCCCTATACAAAATATCCTTATCTAACAGAAATCGGGGCAGAGTATTCCTTCCTTCTTGAGCAAACGCGAAAGCCCGTTTTAAAGCGGGATCCGTTTTCTGTTCCCCTGGAAAGGAAGGGAATTTTTTTACTAACTCTGAGGGAACCCAGGGTAACCCATCCCCGGCTTCCAATCCAGCCCTCCCTTGGGCTCTGTGTTGCCTTTCCTGTTTTCTCTTCGCCTTTCCTTTTCTAACTTTCTGGGATGGGGCACCAAAAAGGTCAGTCTGTGCGGGCATTGAGCCTGTTACTTCCTCTTCACTTTCCCTTTCCAGCTTAGGGAAATCCTCCCTATCTCGGGATGGACCTGCTACTTCCTCCGCAGGGTCCTCACTATCAGGAGAGGTTCTTGCCTGGGAGCGGGTAGAGACACAGCCTGTCCTCTCTTCTATACCCTTCTCTATCCCCTGGCAAAATGGGGGCCAGTCGTTCCCTAGAATAATATCATACAATAACCGCGGGATTATTGCCACCCTCACTTTCTTTTCTGTTCCCAACCCTTTTATTGTAAGGTCATATACAGGGTAATAAGAGGCTGTTCCGTGTATACACTGTACTCTAACTTGTCCTACTGCTTGACTCGGTGCTGATTGGGCTTGTATGGCTTCCCAGAGCCGTTGGGACACCATACTCTGGTCAGCACCAGAGTCAAGTAGCGCTTGGGCCGCTATGCCCTCTACTTGCACGGGAAGTAAAAACCCTGCTTGTTTTTTCTTTCCATTGCCAGAAACCAAGGCTGTACGTATGACACAATCCTTTTTAAAATGCCCGAAGTTCCCACACTTAAAACATTTTCCTTTAACACTGGAAAAACTCATATTTTCATATGGTGGTTTACTTCTAGGATTCTTATCCACACTACCAGCCCTTGTCGCCCCTAGAACGCCAGATTTTGAGGTCTTTGCAAACTCGGCCTCAAAATATCGTTCCGACATACTGGCTGCTTCCTCTGTTGTTTTACAATTCTGCAGCATCAGAAAAGTTTTACCTCTGCTGGCATAGCTTCCATATATTGCTCCAGAATCACATTATCCAGTATAGACTCTACGGTCTTTTGTTCTGGTTTTAGCCATTTCCAGGCTAAGCCTTTTATTCTGTGGTACAGGGCTTTAGGGGTTTCACCAGGTCTTAACTTTGCCTCCCTAAATCTGCGCCTGTAGAATAAAGGGGTTAGCCCTAACCTATCTCTCACAGCATTTTTAACTGCATTATAATCTACCACTAAAATAGCAGGCATAGATTTATACTAAAGAAGGCATAGTAAGGCTTCGCCGGATAGGGACATCGCGAACCTTATGGCCCACTGCTCCTTAGGCAGCTTTATGGCTTCAGCAATGCGCTCGAAGGCATCAATATAATCGTCCAAGTTATCCGTAGGAGATAATTGTCCCAGCGTGAGTGCGCCACTATTATATAGTCCTACCCCTTGGGTACACATAGGCAAGTCTCTTGCTGGCTCCTGCTGCTGCTTCACCATCTGTTCCATGAGCTCTCTGACCGGCCTCTGCTGCTCATGGATGGCAGCCATTGTCTGCTCCTGCACCCGTCGAGTCATCTCCAGCTGCTTGTCCCATTGTAGAGACATCCATCTCAGCATCTCGTGAGGATCCATCTGGGATGTCTAGGTGCCTGTAGGAACACAAAAAAAACACACCAAGTGTGGCCCAAAAAATAATTTCCCTCTCTTTTTTTTTTTTTTTTCAATACTGTGTACTGTTTTTTTGTACACTATCTCTTTCTCTGGTTATCCCTCCACACCCGTGCCTAGCCACAATTACCTGGGCACAGTGCAGAGTCAGGCACTGAGAAAGGTAGCTCCACTCCTGACCGATTGTCAGCCGATTAATGGATCTTTCCACTCCTGGATGTCAGCTCCCTGCTACTGGAACCTCGTCCTTCACGTGTCCTTCAATCCAGGTGAAATTTCCGTACTACTACGCCATTTGTGACCCCGCCTCTTTAGTGCCCTCCAGCAAGAGCAGGTAGGGTTTAAGCGGGTTGTTTTCTTCCTGAACAGCTATTCTACAAGTTCCTAAAGCAAAGCCTCTTGGGATATGTAGTTTCTGTCACTGTCCAAGGAAGAGTAGTGTGACTTCAAAAAGTGGTTAAAGCAACAAGGATTTATTTCCCCTCCTGGGGCGGATTTTCAACAAGGAAATAAAGGTAACAAAACCAGACACCTCTGGCAAAAAGGACAAAGTAAAGTTTCCAACATAAACAGCTTCCTTCAGCATAAAACACTTGCTTCTCAGCAATCAGAATGAAACAGCTCTGTTTTCCCAGCTCTGTACTTTTTATCTCAATACCTCTGTAATTCTCTGCAAGGCATACATTCAGCGCAGGGATAATACTTCATCAGATATTGTAAACGTACAGTCCATCATATCTTCAGGGACACTTTCAAAACCTGGCTCTATTTCCATTAAGTCCTCCTGAGAGGTAGGAAATGTTTGTATTGTGGTTTCTTGGGCTCCGCCCTTCCTCCCTGCTTTAAGCTCTGTATTATATTCTTGAATCATGTACTGCTTAAAACAGTCCTTTTCATTACAGTCATTATAATCAATGCCCCAACCTTCTGGGTAAGTAGAATCACCTTGATTATAAAAATCCCAGCCTTTGGGCTTACCTCTGTGCTTGGCTGCAAAGGGTTTTCTCTGGGCTTTGGACCCGGTAGTGGAATCTCCACCTACTTTGTGCAATGAATGTTGAAACTGCCTTTCTGGCTTTCTCTCCTCTTGGTAATCCCCAGGATATTGCAGACAGCCTGGCTTGCTTCTGCCGTATCCTTTTCTTGAATAAAGCTTTGTAAAAGGTTCTCCTTTTTCCTTTGAACTCAGCTCTGGCCCCGGGCTTGGAACCTGGACTCTTCCCTGGTTCTCCTCCTGGGTTGTTAGCTGGCCTCTCACCGGAACCCTCGGCTGGCCTTGTAAGTAACCTCCCAGCTGAGCCTGTGCTGGAACTTTCTCTGGAACTTCCAATGTACACTCCCTTCCAGCTTCTAAGGAACTTCTCCTTCCAGCTTCTAACGGATCTGTCCTTCCCGCTTCTAACGGATCTGTTCTTTTTCTCCCTGAGGCCTCTTTTTGTATCTGCCCTTTAGGGTAGTGCCTGACTCCTCCCCCTAGCAGGTGCTCTGAATTAGCTCTTGAGTCCTGAGCTAACCGGTAGCAAGGGCGTGTTTCTTTCTACTGTGCTTGGTTTCCCTGGTAACTACCAGCCATGTGCTTTTGTTTATACTCCAGCACTGCCTCAGATTCCTCCTCTTTGGCTCTTTCTACATGGCTGGAGGAATCCACCATGTCACACCTTCAAGATCATAAACGGACTCGCCCCATCTTCCTTATCCGATCTCATACTGATAACCCCCCCTAATAGATCTAGAAGATCTCATGCCGTCAATAAACTAGTAGTCCCAAAAGAAACGACCAAGTGTTGCCAAAGCACAACGAACAGGGCTTTTAAGCTCGCCGCACCTAAATGCTGGAACACCCTTCCACACAGTATCCGTGATATCACCAATCTAACCCAGTTTAGAAAAGCCGTGAAATATTACCTCTTCCTCTTACATTACCCTGATGACAGCACCACTGATCACTCACCATCCAGCTAGGCAAAGCTATGCAAATGTCCAATCAATTCGCATTGTACAGATGTAAATAGTTACCCCTGTTTCTTTCCAAGTTCCTATTCCTGTTATTTGTAAACACAAATCAAGTCATTGAAATGTGTATGTAAAATGTTCCATGTAAACCGCACTGATGGAAAATAGCGCGGTATATAAGAAAATGTAAATAAATAAATCTGTCACACTCTCCTCTTGCTCCTCCTGCCTCTGTTCCACCTCATCTATATGGGAGCCCAACTCTACTTGATCAGCTCCAATTTTGACCACTACTTCTTTAATTATCCTTTTGACTTAGCCAATCTCAGACTTCATTTCTGCCAGCCACAGCTCAATATCGGCCCTGGTGATAATGGCCAGTGCCACTCGTTGTTGATTTCAGGGTCCACCCTCTAACTCACCCCCATTTCCTTGCAGGCTGCACTACATGGCTCACTGTAGCTCTGCTGCTCTGCAGCTTTCAGGTGTGCTCTAACGTCCTCATGCTTCCTCTGGAGCAACATACTGTAGCCCTGCAACTGCTTCGCTATGATTTCTCACATTCTGTTGCTACAAATGGGTAGTCTAGTAGCTCAAATCACTCAGGGTTTACTCATTCCCCAAGGACCTTCTCCTTCAGGTGTTCATTAATCCCAGTGATGTCACTTCCTCCCCTCATACTAGGTGGGGTTTGTAAGGCAGAGTTATCTGGTTTACAATGTGAAGAAGATGTTGAGTTCTTTGTGGGCTGGTTTCTCCATATGAGTTAGTTTTGTGCATACCATGACAGTAATGAACATCACTTTTAAGCCAAGGTATGTGGAGTATGATCTCAGTCTCTCAAATTTGCTGCTAATGCTCAGTATAGTTCTTACATTGTGCCAAAGAGAGCTTCTTTCTGGAGTTTGTAAGATATAACATGTATGAATAGTTACAGTAGTCAAGATGTGCTTGGAAATTATTTTTTATCAAGCCTGTGGCTCCCAATATGATGGGAACTATTTCTGTATCTTTCTACCATATTTTCTTGATCTCTGACTGCATTTCTTGATACTTCAGGATCTTCTGCCTCTCCATGTGTTTCACAGAATAATCACTTGGAAATGACACCTCTATTATCAATGCCATTCTGGTGTTTTTCTCCTTTACCATTATGTCGGGTTTCCTCGCATCCAGTTTCTTATCCATCTGAATGGGAATGTCCCAGGTGATCATAACCTCTTCATTCTCTGTAATTCTGTTAGTGTCATGACCCCAGTGCTTTTTAGTTGTTGTAGTGTTTACAGAGTTTCCAATGTATGAAGCATGCCACTTTGTTGTGCTTTTCTGTATAGACATTTTCCACCATCAGAAATTCACAGCCAGCTATGAGGTGAGCCACTGTTTCCAGGTCTTTCTTACAGAATTGGCATATGTCTGTTTTGCCAATTTTTTCAAAGCTCACTGTAAACCATCTCGTCTGTAATCCGTTGTCCTGGGCTGCAACTATCAACCTCTCATCCTGCAGTTTTTGTTCACCTCTCCTTAACCATTCATGTGTCTGTTCTGGATCAAACAAGGGCTCCAGGAGTAATACTTTGTATTTCCCACTGTATTTGTGCATTTGCCACTTGTTTTTCCTCGTTTGCTTATCTAATTCTTTGAAGAGTTTTTTCTCGTTTTGCAAATTCTGTTGCTTCCTTTCCTGTGTGTGCTTGTGGAGTCTCACTCATTCCTTCTAGTTGTCAGAACACATGTCCAAGCTGGACAATGGGGACAAATTCTGGATGTTTACTTTTATATTTCAAAACACAAAAAATAGGATATTGTTCAAATTTACCATTAAAAAGGATCAGACAATAATACCAGAGGTCTCAGTATAAAAGAACACTGCTGTATTGAGGCTCTCACCCACTCACAGCAATCGTGTTATATCACATCAGTGACCTCTTTGGATGAAGCTTTAAGAAGAAGCCAAAACCCTTGTAAAATACCATCAAAAAATAAATAATGATAAATACTCAGCTTCAAAATAAGGGACTGACTCTTCCTGTCTTACTATAATCCCAACGTACAGCCCCGGTACCAGTCGGACGTTTCAGAACGATTTCTTCAGGGGACCGTTAAAACACTACAAAAGACAAAAACAAAACCAATGATAAATCCTCTCCTTTACAGACAAAAAATTAAAACACTAACATAATACCAAAAGACAATAAAACACTCACCAAAACATGCTGCCCACGTCTTCACACTAGCCGGTATACCTTACAAGCCAGTACATCTCAATAACGGTACTAGCTCGACTATCTCCAGCATTCGAAAAAACGCCGCGCATGCGGACAATGAGGTACCAACTCCATTTTTAAACCCCAGCTTCACGCAATACGCTATCGCTAAATTCCAGCAGCAATACTATACACACATTCATCAGCTCAAGCCACAACCCCAGGGCTAAACCCCTCGAACATTATCACACCAAACCGACTTCAATCCACCAATTCACCTACATGCACGCAAACCACTCTATCTGATTATTTAAACCCCTTGGAATCAATGTATTCAAGTGGAAAATAAGTCTTTGTTCTCTCTTAATTAAAACCTGATCGAGAGTCTTGCCTTGACTGCCATGACTTATCTGCTCCAAACATACATACACATACGTTCTCATACGCAGCACCTACACTCTGGAATCATCTGCCGCCAGAGTTACGAGATTGCAAAGACCTAACTGTCTTCAGGAAAAACCTCAAGACTCATCTTTTCCAGAGTCATTATAATTTGAATTAACCTAAGGGGTCTAAGTCCAGAACATATTTATGTACTCCTGCTCATTTATGTATAATGTATATATGTATATATGTAAATAGTACTCATATACTTAACAAACCCCTCGTGTGATGTGCCTACCCTCCTGATCAACCTGTACACACCCAAATTTTACTGTACTGATTTACAGTCCTCCTTATGTTCTCCTTGTGTAATCAGACCGCTGCTGATCGCTGGAAGCAGCGGTATATAAATGTTTGCTAAATAAATAAATAAATAAATAAATAAATACACAGCGCAACTGCTCAAAAGTATGTTCTTTCTCTACACTATGAGAAACCATCGGGGCCTCCAAACATCTCCGATTCAAGCGGCTGCGATGTTCTCGCATCCGAATACGGAACGGGCGAATTGTCTTCCCTATATAACAGAGAGCACACGGACACACAATTGCATACACCACATTAGCGGAGGCACAAGTAGTTTGACTCCATATCTGAATCGAGACTCCCCGATAGGTAAAAACATTCACACTTAAAGTGATTTCACAGATATCACAGGAGCCACAACAAGAGTGACCCACCACGCGAGAAGCCAACTGATCCGCATCGGAAGATGGTAATACCGCCGGGCTAAGCATATCTTTCAGATTAGCGGCCCTTTGCCAAACGCACCGCACTGTTTGGAGGCCCCGATGGTTTCTCATAGTGTAGAGAAAGAACATACTTTTGAGCAGTTGCGCTGTGTATGTTTGGAGCAGATAAGTCATGGCAGTCAAGGCAAGACTCTCGATCAGCTTTTAATTAAGAGAGAACAAAGACTTATTTTCCACTTGAATACATTGATTCCAAGAGGTTTAAATAATCAGATAGAGTGGTTTGCGTGCATGTAGGTGAATTGGTGGATTGAAGTCGGTTTGGTGTGATAATGTTCGAGGGGTTTAGCCCTGGGGTTGTGGCTTGAGCTGATGAATGTGTGTATAGTATTGCTGCTGGAATTTAGCGATAGCGTATTGCGTGAAGCTGGGGTTTAAAAATGGAGTTGGTACCTCATTGTCCGCATGCGCGGCGTTTTTTTCGAATGCTTGAGATAGTCGAGCTAGTACCGTTATTGAGATGTACTGGCTTGTAAGGTATACCGGCTAGTGTGAAGACGTGGGCAGCATGTTTTGGTGAGTGTTTTATTGTCTTTTGGTATTATGTTAGTGTTTTAATTTTTTGTCTGTACAGGAGAGGATTTATCGTTGGTTTCGTTTTTGTCTTTTGTAGTGTTTTAACGGTCCCCTGAAGAAATCGTTCTGAAACGTCTGACTGGTACCGGGGCTGTACGTTGGGATTATAGTAAGACAGGAAGAGTCAGTCCCTTATTTTGAAGCTGAGTATTTATCATTATTTATTTTTTGATGGTATTTTACAAGGGTTTTGGCTTCTTCTTAAAGCTTCATCCAAAGAGGTCACTGATGTGATATAACACTATTGCTGTGAGTGGGTGAGAGCCTCAATACAGCAGTGTTCTTTTATACTGAGACCTCTGGTATTATTGTCTGATCCTTTTTAATGGTAAATTTGAACGATATCCTATTTTTTGTGTTTTGCTGGTTGAAGAATCGTTCTGGAATTTAGTGACGAAGTGACTACTTTTATATTTCAGCATTGTTTGCATATTTGGCTCTGAAGATACTAGGAGGCCTGAAGGCCTATGATAGTTGCTCTGTAAGTATAATCAATCTCTATGAGGCCTAGCCCTCCATTCACCTCTAGGAATGTACAGTCTTGGCATACACTGATTCTTGTAAATTACCTCATGAGCAAGGAGAAATTTTCTTGTCCACACATCCAGTTTTTCAAGATCTTCAAGATGTCAGTCTACATTCCCAAAGCTGAAAGAGAAAACAGGAATTGCCAGCTGATTGATGGCTTGTAATGTATCTTATTCTGTGATGTTAAGGCACTTTTCAATAATGATTTTAATCTTCTATAGTATTCTTTACTGATCTTTTCTCTCAGTTATTTCTGCTTGAGTGTCATTTCATGTCATTTATTAAAATCTGATATAGCGCCCTTAGTGTTGTTCCTTCCTCTACTCCTGTTGAAGTTCCTTGATGTCACAGCCCTCAGCCAGGGAGATGTTTTCCATTTTGCTCAATTTTCCTCTTAAAAATGTTTCCTTAGCATATCTGTCTAGGCCAAGTCATCCTGATCTCATCGGAAAAACTTTCAGTACATGGAGTTACTCTGCTAATTGTTGGTCGCTGGAACTGTAGAGCTTCAGATTGTCTACAAATAATAAAAGGGATGTTACCTTCTTTAGGATTAAGGCTAAATCCATATTCCAAAGAGTTGAAGAGAGTACTAATTGGATTAAGCGCCATACAAAACAGAAGTGGTGACAGAATCTCCCAGAAATATTCCTCGGTGGACCTTGATGTTAGGAATGATGTACTGACTATCTTCATATTTCAAAAAGACTGTGATTTGCCACACTGTCAGGGTGAACTTAATGTACTCTATCAAACCAGGATTTATTTTATACATTTCAAGGCAATTTATTATCCAAGAGTGTGGCTTTGAGAGCAAAAAGATATCCTATCTTTATTAGTTTCACCACTGAGAAGGCATTTGATAGAGTAGAATCGGATTACTTCTTTGCAGTACTGGAGAAATTTGTCTTGGTAGGGCCAGTTGTGAAGTCATTATATAAGGAGCTTTGGGAAGCAGTCCTGGCAAATGAATATCTTTTTTGAGTATGGGTGATGATACAGGGTTGCCCACTATCCTTCGTATTGTTTCTGTTGTCATCACAGCCCTATTACAGTCCTTTCAAGAAGGGTGCCAATGGAGAAGAAGGAGTTTAAGATCATAGCCTTTGAGCATTTTACCAACCCACAGAGTCTCTTGGACAGCTGATGTAAGAGTTTCAGACTTCTGAGATATTTTTGGGACTTCACACCTCAGTCTAGACAAATCAGAGGAGTTAGGGTTGGGAGAAAGAAATATGAAGAGGGTCCGATTTTTTGCTCTGGTAGACAAATAAAGATTTCTGTTATTTATGGATTTGGTTGCCTGAAGATTTGAAAACTCTTTATCAGAGGAATGGGTAGTGCTTGGCAGATTACACCCAGGTCCCTGTGGCAGGCACTCCCTGGTTTCTCTGGTAGGCTGCATATTTTTGCTTAAGATGACTCTGTTCCCCAAGTGGCTCTGCATAATGCAGGTTCTGTCCCTGTGGTTGTTGTGAAAAAAATCTGAAGATTGTCCGGAAGCTCATAAGTAGGTTCTTTTGGGTAGATACATAGATGACTGAGGAGCATGGGCCTCTCTGATATAGAAACATAGAAACAAGACGACAGAAAAAGACCACATGGCCTATCTAGTCTGCCCTTCCATATCAACCACTACAACGGACCCCTTTTTTCCTTTAGAGATCCTCTATGTTTGTCCCATGCTTTTTTTAATTCAGATACTCTCCTCACCTCTACCACCTCCACTGGGACACTATTCTACGCATCTACCACTCTTTCCATAAAGAAATATTTCCGCATATTACTCCTAAGTCAATCCCCTTTCACCCTCATCCTATGTCCCCTCATAGCAAAGCTTACCTTCAATCGAAAGAGGCTCTCCTCCTGTGCATTTATGCCATGGAGGTATTTAAACATCTCAATCATATCACCTCTATAATGCCTTTCCTCTAAAGTGTACATATTAAGCTCCTTAAATCGGTCTTTATATGCTTTATAACAAAACCACTAAGCATTTTAGTAGCAACCCTCTGCACAGTACAAAAGTACTTCACCCCCTATACTATATTGCTCCCTTGGATTGCTGCAGCCCAAATGCATGACCTTACATTTTTTAACATTAAATCTCATCTGCCAAATTCTAGACCATTCTTCAAGCTTAGCTAGATCCCTCTTCATGTTATCTATACCTTCCTGTCTACTCTATTGCAGATTTTGGTATCATCTGCAAAGCTGCACACCTTACCCGACAGCCCTTCCACTATATCAATAACAAATATGTTAAAAAGAATTGGACCAAGGACAGATCCCTGGGGCACACCACTGATAACATCCTTCTCCTCAGAGTGAGATCCATTTACCTGTACCCTTTGTTGCCTCCCACTCAACCAATTTCTAACCCAAGCAGCAACTTTAGGGTCCATCCCTAGGGTGCTCAGTTTGTTTATAAGTTGTCTGTGAGGAACTGTGTCAAAGGCTTTACTGACATCTAAATACACCACATCTAGGGCTCTCCCTCGGTCCAACACCCTGGTCACCCAGTCAAAGAAATCAATCAGATTTGTCTGACAAGATCTGCCTCTGGTGAATCCATGCTGCCTCAGATCCGGTAATCCATTGGACTCCAGAAACCTCACTATTTTCTCCTTCAGCAGCATTTCCAATAATTTACTCACCATAGAGATTAGACTAACCGGCCTGTAGTTTTCAACCACATACTTACTTCCACTTTTGTGTAAAGGGACCGCATGCGCCTCTCTCCAGTCCTCTTGCACCATTCCTGACTCCAAAGAGGCATTGAAAATCTCAGTCAGTGGAGCTGCTAGTACGTCCCCAAGTTACCTCAGTATTCTCGGGAGTATCCTATCTGGTCCCATTGCTTTGTCTACTTTAATTTTAGCTAGCTTCTCATGAACACAGACTTCTGAAAATTACTCAAAATGCCCCTCGCTTCTCTTCTTGTTTATGGGTGTTTTCTGAGGTCCTGCTCCTGGTTCTTCATCTGTGAATACAGAACAGAAATATTTGTTAAACAATTCTGCTTTATCCTCATCGGTTTCTACATATTCCTCCCCTTCACCTTTGAGTCTGATAATACCACTTTTGCCCTTCCTCTTCTCACTGACATATCTGAAAAATATCTTATCTCCCCATTTCATTGCATTGGCTATTTCCTCCTCTTTTTGAATCTTTGCTTTCCTGACTACTTTGCTAGCTTCTCTAAGTTTTTCCAAATATAGATACCTGTCTTCCTCTCTCTGTGATCTCTTGTATTTCATGAAGTCCGCCCTCTTTTTTCTCACCTTTTCAGCTACTTCTTTCAAAGACCATAGTGGCTTCTTTTCCTTTTATTTTCCATTTTAACAAAAAGGTTGGTTGCCCTTAAAATATCCTCTTTTAGTTTGGCTCACTGTTTTTCTACATTCTCCTGCTGTTCCCATCCCGCTAATGACTCCTTAAGGTATTGGCCCATCTTGGCAAAGTTCATTTTCCTAAAGTCTAAGACCCTCGCTTCTGAATGGATTTTATCAGCCCTAGTCCTAATATTGAATGACTCCATCTGGTGATCACTGGATGCGAGATGATCTCCCACTATAACATCAGAAACACTTTCAGCAGTGGTAAGCACCAAGTCCAGTATGCCCCTTCACGTGTGGCTTCTGTTACCAGTTCTCCCTGTAGATGATACTGCAGCAGAGATGTGCCAGTCAACATCTGGCATACTGAAATCCCCTATCAATAGCACTTCCCCTTTCCTGGCAATGCTGAGTATGTCTTCTCTTAAATCTCCATCCATCTCTTCTCCCTGTAAGGGAGGCCTATATATCACGCCAATGCAAATAGATTTCTCTTTCCCTCTTTCTAATTTAACACACAGTGCCTCCTCTCTCCCTTTTAAGCCCTGTATTTCCATAGCTTTAATATTATTTTTTATATATAGTGCCACTCCCCCTCCCCTTCTTCTTACCCTGTCCTTTCTGAATAAAGTATAGCCTGGTATAGTTACATCCCAGTCATGGTTGTCCATGAACCATGTCTGTTACCGCCACTAAATCCAAGTAAGCCTCTCCCATTAAAGCCACAACATCTGTGATCTTATTTCTCATGCCACAGGTATTTATACACACTGCTTTCCATATGTTGCCCCTTTTACCTATTTCCATAAAGGTATTTAATATTTCACATACCTGGGGGCTTTTACTTACCTGGGGGCTTTCTTCACCCATCCCCAACGAACCTAGTTTAAAGCCCTCTTCAATAGGTTAGTCAGTCTACTACAGAAGACAGGTCGACCCTTCTTGAACAGATGGATGGCATCTCTGATCTGCAACCCTTGGAACAGCATCCCATGGTCCAGGAAACCAAAACACTCTCGATAACACCATCCATGCAGTCATGCAGCCATGCATTTATCTCCAGGATGCGAGCTTCTCTGCCTGGTAGTATCATTTGTGCCAACATGGATGAGCAACATCGGGTAATAGTCAGTAGGCTTAATGAGTCTCAGAAAACTCTCCGTAACATCTCAGATTTTGGCACCTAGCAGGCAGCATATACCTCTCTAGACATCAAGTCTGGGCGGCAGATGGATGCCTCAGTACCCCTCAAAGAGAGTCACCAACCACTACTACCCTTCTCTTCCTTGTGGTCACTGATTCTGCAACTTTGGGGTGCTCAAGCTCTGGTTCTTCCCTTTCCTCCACTTGCAGGGCTGCATAATGGCTCTTTAATTCAAGGGCTGAAGGAGTTGAAATGGTGAAACTGCAGGCCCTGGTGACTCATATCCAACCTTCATCATTCTGTAGGCTCTCATCTTATCTTTTGCTGGAGCGCTTAGATGTTTCAAGAAGCATCTCATCAATGTACTTCTCACTGTCTTGAATGCTCCTCAGCCTCACCATGGAAAGGTAAAACTGGACATGCATCATGTACCATTTGAAAAACTGGCTTCATGATATTGATGATTATACCCCACTGACTTGGGAAAGGCTTCATTGCATTTAAAGTATGTCCTTTATGCACGTGGGGAAAAATTACCTGGAGGCTGAGGTCCAGAATTTTAATGGCCTCTTTACAGGTTTCCTGGAGCCACATATGTAGGATATTCAATCACTTACCTAGTTTCTCTAAATGTCTGCCTTTATGTGGTAACACAGGTTTGGAGGAGTAGCCTAATGGTTAGAGTACTGGCTTGGTAACCAAGAGACCAGGGTTCAATTTCCCTAGCGCTGCTTGTGGCCTTGGGCAAGTCACTTAATCCTCCACTGCCTCAGAAGAAAGGCCTGGCAATCTACTTCCAGTCACACTGCCAAGAGCTGCTGGGTCACCAAGAGTCAGCATTGACTCAAAAGCACACATTGTATAGAAGATGAGTTATGTTCACAGTGGTATGGAAAGGGGATCAAATCACTGGCTCATTTGGTGGATGGAGATGGGGGGGTCTGTGCATTTCAGGATTTAAAGCAGAATTTTGACTTAGAGCATAGAGAATTTTATACATATCTGCTGGCAGAACATTATGTCAATTTGATGGACAGGGTCTACTTTTTGGGGGAGAAATCTGCAGAGGAGCTGGGGGACTTATTTCAAGCGGAGAGATCAAGAATTTTCTCAATCACATATTTTCATGGAGCACTTAGTGAACTGAGTAGAAGTGAACCATGGTCAGAGCTGGTGCAAAGATAAGGAAAGGAGATGGGCTCACACTGTACCCCAGGGAGGTTGGTAAAGGGCTTCATCAAGATTGAATCTAACCTTACTCTAGTCCTCAGTTTTGTGTTGTTTTTTCATCTTGATTAGATTGTAAGCTCTGATAAGCAGGGACTGTACATTTATATGTATAGCGCTGTGTACGTCTTGTAGCACTATACAAATGATTAGTAATAATTTTAATAGGGTATTATGCGAGATGCACTGAAGAATAATTCAGGTAGCCTATATTTCACAGCAAAGAGTATATACTGTAGATTTAGGCAGGCTGGTTCAGAAACTTGACAGAATTGAAGGGGGATGTAGAAACACTGGGTCACTATTTCTAGGCATGTCCAGTTAATCCTGGCTTTTGGGGTAGGACAGCAAGTTTTGTGGGTAGTATTATTGTAGCGGATGTGAGCAGGGCTGGCCCCAGAGCTGGTTCAATGTTTTGATGCCCTAGCCAAGCCTTATAGAACAAACATAAGATTGTCTGAATTGCAAGAGAACTAAATATGTATTAATATGTTATCTTTTTCATCTTTTTTATCTTTTTTGTCGGGCTTCACACAACAGGGAAGAGTATTGTTGTAACTGCAACCCAATGCAAATGTAACCCCTTTTAATCAATTTGAAATCCCTAGTGAAACAAAACTTTAAATAACTAAACTTAGCTTCATTGATCCAGAATCCACATAGCCAGCAATATTCATACACGACATGTGTGTTTCGGGCCGACAGGCCCTGCTTCAAGTGCTACTCGCTTAGAAGAAAGCTTTACACACTCTGGCTGTGAAAATCTATTGTTTAGCTTTGAATGCCCCGCTCTTTGCCACCCCCCAGAAATTGCTGCCCGAGATAGCTGCCTAATTTGCCTGATGGTTGGGCTGGCTCTGGATATGAGGATGAATGTGGAAGGTATTTTATGTTTAATCTCTTTTATTATTCTTGCAACAACAAAGACAATCAGTACATACAGCAAGTCAAAAAAAACCCAATTAATCTCAAACAAAGAAAAATGTGTATCCAACATAGGGAAAGGAGGGGAAGAGGACAACCTCCTTCAAATAACGATGGTCCCTCGGAAACATCAGCAACAGCAGTAGCTCACACCAATACCACCCCAACAGCGGATACACAAATGCATGCCATAGAGGAACCTTGAATACAACACATGTGCTGAAGATACAATGGCTATGCAGTTGCTAAAGCCCCCCCCCCCCCTTTTTCAGCTTCCCAGTCGTCCAGTTACGGCCAAGAGAAAGGAAAGGAAGGAAGTGTAGAATCCCTCCCGGTTGCCCCAACCCCTTCCATAAAGCCAACGAAGGTTATCCCAAACAGATCCAGGGTACGCTCTTCTCCCAGATCTGTTCCCAATCAAGGAAGGAACGGGTGGGCCAAATTACTGAGACTCAAGGGAGATGAAGTAACTTAGGGGAGTAATTAGACAAAGACCCCCCCCCCCCTTTTCTACCTGTCCGTCCCATCCCCTCCCACCCCCTCCCCCCCCCTCCCCCTGGAAGGTATTTTATAGAGTGATACTATAGAATAAAAGGTTCAGGGGAAGTTTTTCAGAAAGCTTATATGGTTGCTAGGCAAACTATCTTATTGAAATACAGTCAAACCTCGGTTTTCATATGCCCCCGTTTTCGTTAGCTTCGGTTTTCGATGACTGCTATGTTGTCTCAGTTCTCGTACATCCGCTCGGTTTTCGTACAAGGCGTCCTCTAAGGCCAGGAGCGCTACAGTAACTGGTTAAAGAGAAATGACTGAGGCGGGGGAGACGGCTCCAGGAGCATTAGCCCAGGCTACGATATTTGCTCCAGGAGCGAAGGCCAGAGAGTAGCGGTACCGAGTGCCGGAGCCGCCGTCGTAGTTACCTCTCCGTGTTCTGGCCATCAAAAAAGACAAAGTCTCCGCTCTGGACACACTTGGCACAGGTCAGCCTCTGGCGGGTGGTGTTACACAGGGGACACCTCTCCACCGCCACATACAGTCCCTCAGCATCGTCCACAGAGTCCAAGAGCTTGCCACCTCCCCGTGGAACACCGCTAGCAGCCACAGCAATCTCCGACGACGGCAGACGGGCTACTTTTCTGCTGGGAGACGCCATGACAGTATAGCCGGTCAGGTGGGACTTTGTTTTTAACGAGATGCATGCTGGGAGCAGCCGCGAGAAGGAATGGCACGTGCGGTTCATGCAAGGTTTCGCTCTTTGTGCCTTTTAGAGGACAAAGTACAGTAACTTTTACATAGGGCGATATCTAGGCATCAGTGGCTTTTGAAGCCATCATTACCCCCCCGGGCCATCCAGGAAGAGGAGTGGGCTGGCCAGAAAAAGCAGGCCGGGGATCGTCGCCAGTGCAGTCGGAGACCCGGTGGGCAGCAGAGACAATGCGGCAGCCGGGGAAAGGAGCCGGTCTGAAGGTGCTGTGTGGGGGGAGCCAATGATACTGTACAGTACTGTAAAGGCAGAGAACAAGTGAGAGGAGGAGAAGGCGAAGTGCATAGAGGCACAGAGCACCTGGCACCAATCCGGTGGGAGAGAAGGCCTTAGCAGCGCAGAGAACGCCAGGGCAGGCGGAGCAGCAGCAGAGGGATACAAGAAATAAATAAAACAAATTTATAATAATAAAAAAAAAAAATGGCCCGTACCCGGGGGGGGGGGGGGCGCGCTCAGTACAGTACAGTCTTGTTTTTGCGATCCAGAGCTCTTTGCTTTCAGCAATCCTGAGCTTTGAAAAATACGGTACTGTAGCAAGAATCAGTGAGAGTGTAGCTTCCCGATGCTCCCTGCTGATGGCGAAACTTTGAGGGATCTTTGTGTGTGCTGTCCGGTGAGGTGAGAGAAGTGCCTGGAGCTGTTCTGATGCTTCCAATGCTGCGGGGGAGAGAGTCGGCGATCAGAATCTTTGTGTGTGCTGTCCGGTGAGGTGAGAGAAGTGCCTGGAGCTGTTTTGATGCTTCCAACGCTCAATTAGGACCCCCTGCTGGGACTCAGTCTGCCTTTGTTTCTCATTGAGTGAGCATCACCCCGCGCAATCATTGAGTGTGACTGCTAAATAAGCCACCATGGGGCCAAAGAAAGTTCCGAGTGCCAGCCCTTTGACAAAGAAGGCATGAAACACGATAGAATTCAAGAAAGAACTCGTAGCAAAGTACGAAAGTGGCGTACGCGTGGCCGATCTCGCCAGGATGTACAGAAAGTTCGCATCAACAATCAGTTCCATCCTGGTGAAGAAAAACGAAATCAAGGAAGCTGATGTTGCAAAAGGGGTGAATGCGCTAACGAAACAGAGATCACAAACAATCGAAGATGTTGAGAAGTTGTTGTTGGTGTGGATCAACGAAAAACAGCGGGAGATAGTGTTTCGGAGGCGATAATTTGTGAAAAGGCAAGGCTGTTGCATGTGGATCTCTCAAAGAAAATGCCTGGAACAAGTGCTGATGTTACTGAATTTAAGGGCAGCAGAGGCTGGTTTGACAAATTTAAGAAGCGAACTGGCATACACAGTATGGTAAGGCATGGCGAGGCTACAAGTTCGGACAAACTTGGGGCCGCAGAATTCGTTGATGAATTCAAGGAGTACGTAGAGGCTGAAGGATTCCTCCCCCAACAAGTCTTCAATTGTGATGAAACAGGCCTCTTTTGGAAGAAAATGCCAAAGAGGACCTACATCATGCAGGAGGAAAAGGCACTGCCAGGACACAAACCTATGAAGGATAGGCTGACTCTTTTGTTGTGTGGTAACGCTAGTGGGGATTTCAAAGTGAAGCCCTTACTGGTGTATCACTCTGAAAATCCACGAGTGTTCAAGAAAAACATTGTCATCAAGAGTAAATTGTGTGTGATGTGGAGGGCTAACAATAAGGCATGGGTCACGAGGCAAATATTCATTGAGTGGGTCAATGAAGTGTTTGGCCCAAGTGTGAAGAAATATCTCCTGGAAAATCAATTGCCACTCAAGTGCCTCCTGATAATGGACAATGCTCCTGCTCATCCTCCAGGCTTGGAAGACCAATTGTTGGAGGAGTTTAGTTTCATCACAGTGAAGTTCTTGCCCCCTTGCCCCCTTGTTTGTTTGTTTTATTATATTACATTGCTAGCTCTCTGACTGGGAGTTCTTAAAAGGGTTTTTTGTATATTTTTGTATATTTTTTAAAGCAAGGTTACTTTCTTTTTGCTGCTTTAGGGGAACTTTCCTTGAGCACAGTAGGTTGCTGAACTCCAGTAACCTCCTCAAGTTTAGAAACTGCTAACACCTAATCAGGAGTTAGTGGGCCTGTTTCCTGAGTGCAGTTGAAGCCTGCATAAAAGGCTCCAGTGCCCTGCTCTTTTGAGGCTTTCCTAACCAGGGCTCCACAGATCAAACAAACAGTAAGGATTTGAGGGTTTGTTTGTTTGTTTTATTATATTACATTGCTAGCTCTCTGACTGGGAGTTCTTAAAAGGGTTTTTTGTATATTTTTTAAAGCATGGTTACTTTCTTTTTGCTGCTTTAGGGGAACTTTCCTTGAGCACAGTAGGTTGCTGAACTCCAGTAACCTCCTCAGGTTTAGAAACTGCTAACACCTAATCAGGAGTTAGTGGGCCTGTTTCCTGAGTGCAGTTGAAGCCTGCATAAAAGGCTCCACTGCCCTGCCCTTTTGAGGCTTTCCTAACCAGGGCTCCACAGATCAAACAAACAGTAAGGATTTGAGGGTTTGTTTGTTTGTTTTATTATATTACATTGCTAGCTCTCTAACTGGGAGTTCTTAAAAGGGTTTTTTGTATATTTTTTAAAGCAAGGTTACTTTCTTTTTGCTGCTTTAGGGGAACTTTCCTTGAGCACAGTAGGTTGCTGAACTCCAGTAACCTCCTCAGGTTTAGAAACTGCTAACACCTAATCAGGAGTTAGTGGGCCTGTTTCCTGAGTGCAGTTGAAGCCTGCATAAAAGGCTCCAGTGCCCTGCCCTTTTGAGGCTTTCCTAACCAGGGCTCCACAGATCAAACAAACAGTAAGGATTTGAGGGTTTGTTTGTTTTATTATATTACATTGCTAGCTCTCTGACTGGGAGTTCTTAAAAGAGTTTTTTGTATATTTTTTAAAGCAAGGTTACTTTCTTTTTGCTGCTTTAGGGGAACTTTCCTTGAGCACAGTAGGTTGCTGAACTCCAGTAACCTCCTCAGGTTTAGAAACTGCTAACACCTAATCAGGTGTTAGTTCCCTCCCTACCCACCCCGACTCCCACCCACCCCTAGTGAGCAGTATTGCTTTATAGGGCACCTCCCCCTTTAACAAATCACAGAGAATTGGACCAGCACATTTTGAATATAATTAAAGAGATTTAACTGCTTTTTTTCTGAAAGGACAGCTGCGAAACCGGCTGGTACTTGGTAGATCTCTCTCTTTTGCTTTAACAGATACCTAAGCTCCACGAACAGAACAATGGCTGGGAAAAATCGTATTGCTAAAGCTGTTGCCCCCGTTACAGCTTCTGCCTCAGTCTAGACAGAGGTCCTAATGCCAGTTGAAGGACCGGTTCCATGTGCAGGGTGCCTGCATGCTGAAGCTCTGAGGAAAAAGTGGAGGAACTCAGAGAGGAGGTGGCGAGGCTGAGGAGCATTCAAGACAGTGAGAAGTACATTGATGAGATGCTTCTTGCAGCAACCAAGCTCTCTAGCACAGGAGAAGATGGGTGCCAACAGAATGTCGATGGTTGGACACAAGTCACCAGGCCTGCAAAATCACCAATCCAACTTCTCCAGCCCTTGAATTGAAGAACCATTATGCAGCCCTGGAAGTGGAGGAGGTGAAAGCATCCCTGGAAAGGGAAGAACCAGAGTTCAAGTACCCCAAAGTTGCAGAATCAGTGACCAGAAGGAAACGAAGGGTAGTGGTGGTTGGAGACTCTCTTCTGAGAGGTACTGAGGCATCCATCTGCCGACCAGACTTGATGTCCAGAGAGGTATGCTGTCTGCCTGGTGCCAAAATCCAAGATGTTATGGAGAGTTTGCCGAGACTCGTCAAGCCCACTGACTATTACCCAATGTTGCTAATCCATGTTGGAACAAATGATACTGCCAGGTATACCTCGGAACATATCAAAAGTGACTTCATGGCTCTGGGACAGAGGGTGAAGCAGTTAGGTGCACAGGTGGTGTTCTCTTCAATCCTCCCTGTTGAGGGTAAAGGCCAAGGCAGAGAGGTTCGCATCCTGGAGATGAATGCATGGCTGCGTGGATGGTGTCATCGAGAGCGTTTTGGTTTCCTAGACCATGGGATGCTGTTCCAAGGGTTGCAGAGCAGAGATGGCATCCATCTGTCCAAGAAAGGTCAATGCATCTTCGGTAGTAGACAGGCTAATCTACTGAAGAGGGCTTTAAACTAGATTCGTTGGGGATGGGTGAAGAAAGCCCCCAGGTAAGTGAAAGCCCCCAGGTAGGTGATACATTAAATACCTTTATGGAAATGGGTAACAGGGGTAACATATGGAATGCAGTGTGTATTAATGCCTGTAGCATGGGAAATAAGATCCCTGAAGTTGAAACTTTGGTGGGAGTGGCTGACTTGGATTTAGTGGCAGTTACAGAAACATGGTTCACAGAAAACCATGACTGGGATGTAACTATACCTGGCTATACTTTATTCAGAAAGGACAGGGTAGAAAGAAGGGGAGGAGGAGTGGCACTATATGTAAAAACTACTATTAAAGCTTTGGAATTACAGAGCTTAAAAGGGAGAGAGGAGGCATTGTGGGTTAAACTAGAAAGAGGGAAAGAGAAATCTATTTGCATTGGTGTGATATACAGACCTCCCTCACAAGAGGAAGAGGTGGACAGAGAGTTAATTGAAGACATACGCAGCATTGCTAGGAAAGGGGAAGTGCTACTGCTAGGAGATTTCAATATGCCAGATGTTGATTGGTACATTCCTGCTGCAGTATCATCTAGAAGTAAGGAGATCCTGGATTCTCTACAGGGAGAACTATTCAGGCAATTGGTAACAGACCCCACACGTGAAGGGGCCATACTGGACTTGGTGCTTACCAATGGTGAAAGTGTTTCTGATGTTGTAGTGGGAGATCATTTTGCATCCAGTGATCACCAGATGGTGTGGTTCAGTATTAGGACTAGGGCTGTTAGAATCCATTCCAAGGTGAGGATCTTAGACTTTAGGAAGACTAACTTTGCGAAGATGGGCCAATACCTCAGGGAGTCGTTAGTGGGATGGGAACAGCCGGGGGATGTAGAAAAACAGTGGGCAAAACTGAAAGGGGGTATTTTAAGGGCAACCAATCTTTTTGTTAAAACGATAAATAAAGGCAAAAGGAACAGGAGACCGCTATGGTTTTCGAAGGAAGTAGCTGAAAAAGTGAAGAAAAAGAGGGAGGCCTTCATGAAATACAAGGGATCACAGAGAGAGGCAGACAGGCATCTGTATTTGGAAAAACTTAGAGAAGCTAGCAAAGTAGTCAAGAAGGCAAAGATTCAAAAGGAGGAGGAAATAGCCAATGCAATAAAATGGGGGGATAAGACATTTTTCAGATATATTAGTGAGAAGAGGAAGGGCAAAAGTGGTATTGTCAGACTCAAGGGTGCAGGGGGGGAATATGTAGAAGCTGATAAGGATAAAGCGGAATTGCTTAACAAATATTTTTGTTCTGTGTTCACAGATGAAGAACTAGGAGCAGGACCTCAGAAAACACCCACAAATAAGAACAGAAGCGAGGGACATCTTGAACAATTTTCAGAAGACTGTGTTCGTGAGAAACTAGCTCAACTTAAAGTAGACAAAGCGATGGGACCGGATGGGATACACCCTAGAATACTGAGGGAACTTGGGGACGTTCTAGCAACTCCACTGACTGACCTTTTCAATGCCTCGTTGGAGTCGGGAGTGGTGCCAAAGGACTGGAGAGAGGCTCATGTGGTGCCTTTACACAAAAGCGGAAGTAAGGATGTGGTTGAAAACTACAGGCAGGTTAGTTTAACTTCGGTGGTGAGTAAATTATTGGAAACGCTGCTGAAAGAGAAAATAGTGAGGTTTCTGGAGTCCAGCGGATTACAGGATCCGAGGCAGCATGGATTCACCAGAGGCAGGTCTTGTCAGACAAATCTGATTGATTTCTTTGACTGGGTGACCAGGGAGTTGGACCGAGGGAGAGCTCTAGATGTGGTGTATTTAGATTTCAGTAAAGCCTTTGACACTGTTCCTCACAGGCGACTTATAAACAAACTGAGCACCCTAGGGATGGACCCTAAAGTTACTGCTTGGGTTAGAAATTGGTTGGGTGGGAGGCGACAAAGAGTACAAGTAAATGGGGCTCACTCTGAGGAGAAGGATGTTACCAGTGGTGTGCCCCAGGGATCTGTCCTTGGTCCAATTCTTTTTAACATCTTTGTTAGTGATATAGCGGAAGGGCTGTCGGGTAAGGTTTGCCTCTTTGCAGATGATACCAAAATCTGCAATAGAGTAGACACCCAGGAAGGTGTAGATAACATGAGGAGGGATTTAGCTAAGCTTGAAGAATGGTCTAGAATTTGGCAGTTGGGATTTAATGTTAAAAAAATGTAATGTCATGCATTTGGGCTGCAGCAATCCAAGGGAGCAATACAGTATAGGAGGTGAAGTACTTTTGTCCACTAAAGAAGAGCGGGACCTAGGTGTGGTTGTGTCTGATGATCTTAAAGTAGCTAAACAGGTAGAAAAGGCGACGGCAAAAGCTAGAAGGATGCTTGGGTGCATACGGAGAGGAATGGCTAGCAGAAAAAAGGAGGTGATAATGCCTCTGTATAAGTCTTTGGTGCGACCTCATTTGGAGTATGGTGTGCAGTTCTGGAGACCGCAACTTCAAAAGCATGTGAACAGGATGGAGTCGGTGCAGAGGGTTGCTACTAAAACGATTAATGGGCTTCATTATAAAGCATATGAGGACAGACGTAAGGATCTTAATATGTACACCTTAGAGGAAAGGCGGGATAGAGGTGATATGATTGAGATGTTTAAATACCTCCGTGGCATAAATGTTCAGGGAGAGAGCCTCTTTCAATTGAAAGCAAGTTCTGCTACGAGGGGACATGGGATGAGGGTGAAGGGAGATAGATTCAGGAGTGATATGCGGGAAATATTTCTTTACAGAAAGAGTAGTGGATCCATGGAATAGTCTCCCAGTGGAGGTGGTAGAGATGAGGACAGTAACTGAATTCAAAAAAGCATGGGACCAACACAGAGGATCTCTAAGGGTAAAAAGTGGACTGTTGTAGTTGTTGTTATGGAAGGACAGACTAGATAGGCCATGTGGTCTTTTTATGTCATCATGTTTCTATGTTTCTAATACCACTCCTCTCATCCAGCCCATGGACCAGCAGGTCATTTCAAACTTCAAAAAACTCTACACCAAAGCACTGTTTCAAAGGTGCTTTGAAGTGACCTCGGACACTGAATTGACCCTAAGAGAGTTCTGGAGGGATCACTTCAATATCCTCAATTGCATAAGCCTTATAGATAAGGCTTGGCAGGGGGTAACTTCCAGGACGTTGAACTCTGCTTGGAGAAAATTGTGGCCAGAATGTGTCCTCGAGAAGAATTTTCAAGGGTTTGAGGTTCACCCTGATGACCCTACGCCTATTGTGCAATCTATTGTGTCTTTGGCAAAGTCCATGGGTTTGGATGTGAGTGGCCAGGATGTGGAAGAGTTGGTGGAGGACCACAAGGAAGAGCTAACCACTGAAGAGCTGCAAGACCTTCAACTGGAACAGCAACAGATGGTAGCTGAGGAAATTGCTTCAGAGGAGGAGGAAGAAGAGAGAGAGAGGAGAGAAGGTGCCTTCTTCAGTGATTAAGGACATGTGTGCAAAGTGGAGTGAATTGCAAAGTTTTGTGGAGAAATATCACCCTAACAAAGCTGTTGCAAGCCGTGTCTGCAACATGTTCAATGACAATGCCTTGTTCCATTTTAGGCAAATCTTAAAGAGATGCCAGAAACAGACCTCTCTCGACAGATTTTTTGTGCGACAGGGGTCCAGTGACTCTCAAGCTGGTCCTAGTGCCAGTAAAAGACAAAGAAGGGAAGTAACCCCGGATAGGGCCTTGATACCTGAGGTCCTTATGGAGGGGGATTCCCCTTCCAAACAATAACCTCTCCTCCTCCCTCTCCCCTCTTCGCCGTCTTCCATATGCCAACAAGAGTCTTCAATAAAGGTAAGTGTGATGTTAAATGTTCATTTATCCATTTCATTAGTCATTTATATTTATTTCTCATTGTTTTCTGTATGTAAAAATATAGTTATTCTCTATAAAATGTATTTTTTGTGAATATTTTTGGGTGTCTAGAACGGATTAATTGGATTTACATTATTTCTTATGGGAAATATTGCTTCAGTTTTCATACGTTTCGGTTTTAGTCAGACTTTTTCGAACAGATTAATCATGAAAACTGAGGTTTGACTGTAGAGGGAAACCTGCTTCATAATTTTATGCAAATGGAATGGGGAGATAATTGCCCCTCTTCTCAAGTCACTTCATTGGTTCCCTATCCGTTTCCCTATCCAGTTCAAACTTCTCCTGCTGACCTATAAGTGTATTCTCTCTGCAGCTCCTCACTACCTTTCCTCTCTTATACCTCCCTACATCCTTCCCCGGAAACTCCACTCTTCTGGCAAATTGCTTTTATCTGTGCCCTTCTCTTCTATTGCTAACTCCAGACTTCGCTCCTTTCAATTTGCTGCACCTTACGCCTGGAGAAAACTACCCGAGTCTGTACGTCAGGCGTTTTCTCTGGCCCTTTTCAAATCCAGGATGAAAACTCACCTCTTCTCTGCCACTTTTGGATCTTGACTCACCTGATGTCCTTTGTGTTTCCTTCCCATTTCCCTTAGATGTATCCCTGTCTACACCTAATGTGTTGTCTGTCTTGACTAGATTGTAAGCTCTGATGAGCAGGGACTGTCTCTTACATGTCTGTGCAGCGCTGCGTATGTCTTGTAGCGCTATACAAATGCTCAGTAGTACTAGTAATAAGAAGTAGAAGCAGACATTCTGAGGGTACAGGAGTCATATATTAATTGTTGCCTCATCAGGCGAGAAGTCTTATTTTGAATGATCAGTGATTTAAGGGGGAGATTTTGGGATGGGCAAGGTGGGATTTAAAACTGTAAACTATTAATAATCTTTTTGAAGGATTTATCGAACATTGTTGAATTATGTGAGTACTGGTTTTGGGTGCTAGCCCTCATTTATTGTAGTGAGCTGGAACTTGAATAGCAATTATTGGCACTAAAATTATCTTTATAACTAAAAACCATGGGCCCAGTATTCAAAGGGATTAACATGGCAGACCTGCTAACCGTGTTAATCTCTCTATCCAGGATATGCAGCAGCACTAACACGGTTGAATATCCCTGGGTGCCACCACTGCACACCCCGAAGCTAACCGGTTAGCACTGGGGCATTCCGGGGACGGCAGCTGACCATAACCAGGCAGCGGCTGGCCTAACGTTCACCACGAGAAGCTAACTGGGCAATGGCTGAATATCGCCAATCCAGGTAAGCTGGATATTCAATGCTGAGGTTGTATATGGCCCTTGCATTGACTATCCAGGTTTAAGTTTCAGCGTCGGCAGTTAGCCGTATTAGAACAGCTAGCTGCCGCTGCTGAATATCCCTCCCCCACCCCCATATTCCTCCCCACCAAAAAGAAATTGTTGCAGAATTGATGGCAAGGTTTAAAAATGTGATCAATACACATCAGCTCCTGCATCCTACAACTTGCTTGACACCTCCACATCCCCTTCTCACAATCATGACTGAGCACAGCAAAGACTGACAGCAGCACATAGCAGAAGCCATTCACTCTAACTTAGAGTATTACACTGAATCAGTAGTGCACATTTTTGTTGGAAAGAGTGCTCAAGATAGTAAAAAGAAATGTCACCCGAGTTTGCACATCTGTAAATTGCCTTGATGTTCAGATGATAAGGCAGTATAACAAATAATTGCAAGCAAATAAATAAATAAATAAATACAAACCAGTGCTTCCATACTGCTAGAATAGGCTGAAATTATGACATGTGCACCATACAATATTCTAATACAACACAACTAATTATGTTTACATAGATTTGATTTACAATCCTTTTCCATTTGTTTGCATTTCATATTAAATTGCTACTTAGGAAGGGTGTGCCTGCTGTTTCAACATAAAGTGCCAAATTCTCTGCTAGTGATCTGGTTAGCAGACAGGACATAGCAGCTCCTTCATAACAGAGTAGTTGTTCCCTCTAATTAAAGTGTTGTTGTATATATAGGTTTCTTACATCATATTCTGCTTGGGACAAACAGAAAGATTTCTTAGGCCAGTGTACTAAACCGCATTAACCTTGGCCATTTAACACACATAAATGCAGTGTTTCCTACATGTTTTAATTGTCCTTTTTAATGAGATAATGTATCACAAATGATGAATTACACATGTGAAGCATGTGTACTAGTGAAGACGGTACCACAAAATCTCAGCTAAACCTCCCCAATGTGTTATTAAGAGTTTCCCACCAAGTCTACCTTATATTTTGCACGTCATAAGTGTGCACTTTTCACTATGCTAATAAGTTATTTTATGCATTTTTGCCTCACTAACATAGACTTTGTGGTAACTAAAGCAAGCTGATTGACACCCATTAACAGCACTGTTAACACATATTAACCACTTGTGCTAGTTAAAGCAAGCATTTAAAATACATTTGCAATTGTGTTATTGTTAACAAACTTGAGTACATTAGCCCCATAATTAAATATGTTCCATAGTTGATTAGATTAAAAGAAGAGCATAAGTCTGTCAAGTTCAATGTTCTTTACAATTATCCATATAAGGTAATTTAAGGGAAGATGGGATTAAACCAGGTACATCTGTAGCCAACTAAATTAAGCTGGGGACTTCAGAACAAGAAGCAAGTCTCAAACCCATTTCAGAAGTCTCCTTCTGTACTCTACAAAAACTATTTAAATATCAGCCTAGGAGGCTACAGTGGCAAGTTAAAGAAAGCTGAAAATCCCAACAGAAGGAATATTCAAAAGGTTTTACAGGTAAATGTGTGTTTACCTTTGTAAAAGAGCAGTTTGAAAACTGTACCCTCTTCACCCCCTTCCCCCACTATATGATAAAAGTATTCATATTGTTTTATAGTGGGCATAGTTTCCCTACATAAAAACTATGCAGGGTTAGGTCAAAGAGGAAACAACCAGTGATTTTAATTTTAAATTTATATTCCGGTGCAAAAACTACTAAGGGGTATGTTTACTAAACCGGGCTAACGGTTAACCCGGGCTATCTGCCACTAGGTCCCATATTATTCAATGGGACCTAGTTGCAGATAGCCTGGGTTAACCGTTAGCCCGGTTTAGTAAACATACCCCTAAGTGTAAAAGCTCCCACTATCAGGGTTGGTCCAAGGGTATTCGATCTCTAGGTGAATCTTCAGCCATGCATCCCCCCAGGGGTGGCACAAGGCAATCTGCTGCCTGAGGCAAGAGATGAGAAGACTTTCCTGCACCAATGTACCCAAAAGGGAGGACTCCCCCCAGAGCTCTGGTTAGGGAGCAGGAAAGATCCCCTCATGCAGAACACTGGCTACGCAGTTACCCTAAAAAAAAAGAGGATGCAACTTGTATTCCCAGGCTCTACAATAAAGAAATAAAAACTTTGCAATCACTGGTTATACTCAGAAAAAAAACCTGTTGTTGTTGTTGTTGTTAAGTGTCGTCGAGACGGTGTCGACTCATGGCGACACTCTGTATAGTTGTCCTAAACTGTGTTCGGTCTTCATTGTTGACAGACTGGCACCCGTAGTTGCTGTTATTGTATTGATCGATCTCATTGCTGCCCTTCCTCGTTTGCGTTGACCTTCTACCTTGCCAAGCACGATGTCTTTCTCTAATAATCTCTCTCTTGGCATGATGTGTCCAAAGTATAAAAGTCAAAGTCTTGTCATCTGAGCTTCTAAAGAAAGCTTAGGTTCAATCTCCTCTAGTACTAACTGGTTTGTTCTTCAGGCAGACCATGGTATACACAATATTCGTCACCAGCACCATAATTCAAAGGCATCAATTTTCTTCCTATCTTTTTCACTGTCCAACTTTTGCATCCATATAACGTTATTAAAAATACCATGGCTTGAATGAGTCAAATCTTTGTATGGAGAGAGATATCTTTGCTCTTAAGAATCTTGTTTAGGTCCCTCATAGCCATTCTGCCAAGAGCAATGCATCATCGGATTTCTTGACTGCTTGCTGTTTCTTTATTGATAGTTGATCCAAGTAGGTTAAAGTTGTCCACTATTTTGATTTCTTCTCCATCAATGATGAACTTATTGATTTTGCTAGGTGTCAGGATCTTTGTCTTCTTTACATTAAGGTGCAGGCCCATTTTAAGACTATGTTCCTTGATCTTGAGAAGCAAATGGTTCAGATCATCTTCACTTTCAGCCAGTAATGTGGTATCATCAGCATAGCGAAGGTTCTTGATAAGTCTTCCACCATTCTTCACATCTCGGTTGTCTGCTTCTCTGATGATTTGTTCTGCATATAAATTAAACAGGTAGGGGGAAAATATGCAGCCTTATTGTACACCTTTGCTGATTTTAAACTATTTTGTTTTTCCTTGTTCCTTTCGAACTGTTAGTTCTCTTGCACAACTTTTACATTGATCAAGAAGCACCAGGTGTTCTTGTATACCTATGCTTCTTAATATGGCCCAGAGTTTCTCATGGTTTGCATAGTCAAAAACTTTGCTGTAGTCAATAAAACATACATAGATATTCGTTTAGTGTTCTTTTGTCTTTTCAAGGATCCATCTCACATCCACGATTATGTCTCTCGTTCCTCACCCTTTACTGAACCCTGCTTGCACTTCAGATAGTTCTTGTTCCAGGTATGGTTGTAGTCTCTGTTGAATAATCTTCAGTAGAATCTTGCTGGCATGTGGGATCAGAGTGATTGTGCGATAATTTCCACAGTCAGTTGGATCACCTTTCTTTAGTATTGGTATAAACACAGATCTTTTCCAGTCAGTTGGCCATGATGTTGTCTTCAAAATTTCCTGGCAGAGCCTTGTAAGTATGGTAACAACTACATCTGATTGCTGTAATACTTCATTGGGAATGCCATCAATGCCAGGTGCTTTGTTCTTTGATAAGGCTTTCAATGCTGCTTCAACTTCTTCTTTCATCACCAATGGTTTCTGATCATAAGGTACAGTTTGAAACAGCTGTTGGTCCACTTGATTTTTATTGTATAATGACTCTGTATATTCTTTGCACCTTTTCTTGATCTTCTCAGTATCATTCAACATGGATCCTTTCTCCTCTGGCTTTAGCTTCTCTGCGTTTCTGGGCAATTTTCAGAGTTTCTTTGGTCATCCATTTTGGTAGTTTTTGCTTTTTTACCTTTTGTACAGACTTTTCACTTTTTTCCAACACAACCTTCTTGATATTATCCTATAACTCTTCTGGAGCTCTGTCATTTGTATCTAAAGCAGCAAATCGATTTTGCAGACAGTCTTTAAATTCCGGTGGTATATTCTCAAGGTCATATTTTGCTACATTCATGAGTGGCTTGCTCTTTTTTAACTTCAGCTTGAGTTTGCATACTAATAGCTGTTGATCTATACCACAGACAGCTCCAGGGTTTGTCTTTGTTGATGTTATAGAGCTTTTTGATCGTTGACTTCCACAGATGTAGTCAATTTGATTTTTGTACAATCCATTAGGTGAAGTTCATGTGTACAGTTGCTGTTTGTGTTGCTGGAAGAAGATGTTTGAGATGAATAGATCATTGATCTTGCAGAATTCTATCAGTCTTTCTCCAGCTTCATTTCTGTTGCCAAGTCCATATTTTCCAACCACTTTGCTTTCTTTGTTGCCAACTTTTGTGCTCCAGTCACCCATGACTATCAGGAAATCCTGTTTGCATGTTCTGTCAATTTCAGCTTGTACTTCTTCCTAGAACTCATCAACTTTGTCCTCTTCTGCAGCTGTTGTTGGGGCATATTCTTAAATTATAATTGTGTTGATGGGCATTCCTCCTAGATGAATAGAAATTAATTATTCACTGATTGCACTGTATTTCATTACAGTTCTTGCAAGTTTCTTCTTAATTATAAACACAACACCATTTCTTCTTTGTCTTTCATTTCCAGCATAGTAGATCATGTGATCATCAGATGCAAAGTGCCCAATGCCAGTCCATTTCAGTTCGCTGACACCCAACAGATTGAGCTGTACATGTTCCATTTCATTCTTGACCACCTCCAACTTCCCTTGTTTCATGCTTCATACGTTCCATGTCCCAATATGTAAGACATCTTTGCAGCTTCTGACTCATTTCATGCACAGCTACATCAGCAGTCAGACGTCACGAGGGCTTTGATCCAACCACATCATAAATGCTGGCTTTACTCTGAAAGGTCTTTAGCTCCTCCCAAGTAGCCAGTTGAGTGCCTTCCGACCTGGGAGTCTCATCTTCCAGCACTATTGTGCAATTTGTTTTGTTGTGACTATCCATTGGGTTTTCTTGGCAAGATACAGAAGTAGATTGCCAGGCCTTTCTTACACGTAGTTTAATTCTAGTGTTGTTGCAGTTATCACAGAAATGTGATCCTCTGCTGCCAACACCATCCCATTCTGCTGGAGCCCAGATGGGTGGTTTGTCTTGGTCTGGTACCTCAGCTGAGACCTGTCCATCATGGGAGACCCTGCCAGTAGTTAAGCTACCAATAGCATATTCCTCAGCATCACTGATGCACACAAGCCCTCACAGCACAATAAGCTGCAAGACTGTAGCAGCTAAATTATTTAGTTTAGAACACCAGTATAAAAAAATACTGACTCCTGACCCTGCATACTGGATCATCATGTTATTAATTGTAAACTATAATCTATGGACATTGGATGCAGCAACAAAACCTGCTAGAGTGGTTTAACCAGCAACAGACTTCCTTAGTTAAATTGGCAGAACCATGCAGACTATTGAAGTATGGCCCAATCAACCCACCCCAGTGATACCAAAAATGTTACTACAAGGAGGAAGGGGAACTTGAAGAGTTTCCTCATATACTTTGGGAAACTCCCTGATATCACCTGAACCATCTACTGGGCAGTCAGCTAGTTGGCAATAGTCAAGCTGCCTCCCAAGCCACTAATCCAGCTGGAAAAGCTGCTTACACCAATCTCAAGGCTACAATGTTTGAATCAACACTACAACTTAGGTCAAATATCAGAGGGTTTTAGCTAGCAAACAGACAATGAATGCCCTCTAAAAGTATTGAGAATGTGCCCGATAAGGCATATTGCTTTTGAATGTTCTAAGCATTGCCGATGTGAGTCTGAGACCAGTATTCACATTTATGTGATTAAACTTTTTACAACATAATTGGAGTGCGGAGTTCATCGGGCACATTTTCAATACTTTTAGAGGGCATTCATTATCTGTTTACAATGTTTGAATGACTACATTATACCTGAAATACTGACAATGGTTTTGGAAAGAAGGCTGTTGAAATACCAAAAGCACACAAAATTTATCTCCTGAGAGATGTAGGATGAAAATGGCTCCAAATCAAGAGGAAAATCTAGCATGGAAGTGGTAAAGCTAATACTACTAGAGCTTTCCTTGATGGATTGGATCAGACCATGCAGCAATGGGTGTGGTGACATCCGAAACTTGATTTAGCCATAGTATAATGCCAAGGCCTTTGAAACTCAGGCTACCATGTCCAGAAACTCTTGTGACATCCAATTCTCTCTCATCATGTTCAGCAACCCCTCTGTCACCTATTCATCCCCCCTCCTCCATGACTCCATTGTCACCCAATTCCCCCTTTATTTAGCTGTGCTTATATACTGCTTTTCACCAGGTCAAAGCAGTTTACAGATATATGCAAACAGTCACTTTTTTGTATTCCTTCATCCCTGAAGGGCTCACAGTCTAAGCATACCTGAGGCAATGGAGGGTTAAGTGGCTTGCTCAAGGCCACAAGGAGTGGCCAATGAACTAGAGACCCCAGTCCCTCCAGCCTGAGGTTACTTGTCCCTATGTGGGAATTGAACCCCTGGACTTCCAGGCTGAGGTAACCTGTCCCAACCACTGAGCCACTCCTCCCTATTTACACTTTACTCAGCTAATTTTTTTCAAACACATGCTTAGGAAAAATACTCTTGATCATTTATTTGTCCCCACAGGTCCTTACGTACAGCTGTTAATTTCTGATACGACCAGCCAAAATGTTCCTTGCTCTGATCATTTGTTTTCATATTTTACTGTTACAATACTGTCTCCTGCATTTATGAGTTAATTCAAGAAGCATCATGTGCAACATTCTTAATTTGATTATTCTTCATTTATTAATTCCTGGTTATATAGTGATGGTATGTCTGATAGGGTTGATAACTGGAGAAAGTTTGGATCTTTGGCAGTTGCTGACACGGCAACATGTAGAAACATTATCTAAAGATGTGGTTCATCACACAGCCATTGTGCTTACTGGTATTCTGATAACCTTTGTGTGTTAAAGCATTCTTTATGTCAAGCAGAATGCAAATAGCGTAAATTGTGATTTCTGTTGGATAAAGATGCCATTACCAGTGCTTAGCCACCTCACTTTCTTCTGGGTGAGAAGATGCTACTTTTCTTTTGAACCTCCCACCTGGTCAGTGAGCAGGCCTCTATTGCGAGGGGTGGGAGGGAGAGAAGGTGAAAAAAATCCATAGCAGAAAGAAAATGGCAGTGAGACACCTTGGAGCCTGTGGGCGTGTCTAGTGATCCTGACCCCTCTAACACAGTAAATCTGCATCAGAGGGGGAGGGCCCCCAACAGATGTTGAATGTTCATGTGGGCCTTGAGCCTTTGTGCTTTCATTTTCCTTTGCTTCTGCCACAGAATTCAGGAAGCAGCATGAGAAAGGCAGCAACACGGAAAAGGGATGCACAGTGAGGTGATGGACCGAGGAGAGGAAACAGAAGGCAAGATGATAGACAAAGGTGTGTGGAGAATGCTGGATAGGGGAAGGAAGATGATTTAGATATGGGGGAAGGGAAGAGATAGGGATATGGAAATGGAGATGGAGATGGAGGGGGAAGAGGGAGGAATACTGGTCATGGTTAGGGGTGGAAGATCAGCGGAGATACTGGACATGGAGGGGGAAGGGAAGAGAAAGAGTGCTGTACATGGAGAAGGAGAGGGAATAGGAGCAGATGTTGGATATGGAGGGGGAAAATGCTGGACATGAAAGTGGGGCGAGAAGAAGGGGTAGATGCTGGACATGCAGGGAGGAGGCTGGGTGGAGAGGTCAATGGATGGAGGAGGCTGGGAAGGGGGGCATAAAGGAATGAGAGGGGAGTTGCTGGACAAGGGGGAAGGGAAGACAAGAAAAGAAGCTGGATGGGTGGGAAGTAAGGGGGAGATGCTGAGATAGGCTAAAGAGAGAGATGCCTCACATTCAGGGGGAAAAGGAAGAGAGGGGTGATGTTGGACATGGAGGGAGAGTAAGGAAAGAGGGATATGTTGGATGTTTGAAGATGTGAATAAACATGTAGATATAGGTGAGCCGATCGATACAGTGTATCTGGATTTTCAAAAAGCCTTTGACAAGGTCCCTCATGAGAGACTCTTGGCAAAACTAAAAAGTAATGGGATAGGAGGCAGTGTACTATTGTGGATCAGGAACTGGTTAAAAATAGAAAGCAGAGAGTAGGGCTAAATGGACAATTTTTTTAGTGGAGAAAGGTGAATAGTGGAGTATCCCAGGGATCTGTGCTGGGCCCGCTGCTTTTTAACATATTCATAAATGACCTGGAAATGGGAATAACGAATGAGGTGATCAAATTTGCAGATGACACAAAATTATTCAAAGTTGTTAAAACACAAGAGGATTGTGAAAAATTGCAAGAGGACCTTGATAAACTGGAAGACTGGACATCCAAATGGCACATGGAATTTAATGTGAACAAGTGCAATGTTAAAAACCTAGGAAAGAACAACCTAAATTATGGTTACACGATGCAAGGTTCCTCAATAGGAACCACCACCCAGGAAAAAGATTTAGGGATAATATGGATGATATGGATAGGGATTTAATGGATAATATGATGAAACCCTCCACCCCGTGTGCAGCGGAAACCAAGAAATCAAATAGAATGCTAGAAAGGGGTAATAAAACCAAGGATATTATAATTCCTGTGTATCATTCTATGGTGCGACCGTACCTTGAATATTGTATGCAGTTCTGATCACCATATCTTAAAAAGGATATGGCAGAATTAGAAAAGGTACAGAGAAGAGCCACCAAAATGGTAAAGGGGACGGAAGGATACCCCTGAGAGGAAAGGCTTAAAAGGTTAGGACTCTTCAACTTGGAAAAAAGATGACTGAAGGAAGATATGATAAAGGTCTGTAGGGATTATTAGTAGCACAAAAATAAGTTAGACTCTCTGTTGTCCAGGGGAATATGGCTACTACCCAGCCCAAAGTTCGGTGAGTTATTCTGGCAATGAGCCACGAAAGAAGTCTGGTCTGCAGATATATATTAGACTTTATTATAGACAGCCAGGTAGAAAAATATACAAACACACATATAGCTAATTAGAAACATGAGGTAGCAATTTGTTATTAATTAATTAATTAATTAACAGATTATTTATATACCGCTCCTTCCATTGATCAGGTGCGGTTTCCATATAACAACAATAAACAGAGTGGTCTGTTTTTACATATAACATTTGTAGCTAGATAAATACAGTTAACAATTAACAATTAACAATTAACAATTAGTAAACTATGTACAGTTGAACATAATTAAACTATATACAATGTTTTGTTTTTCATTTACTTATTCGCTTTGTTTTTGGGTGTATCACTTCGTTCTTTTATAGTACAGATGTACAATTGGACAACGTAATAAATCACTAATTAGTAACCAGACATCACTGATTCGCTCTACACTGAGGGAAGGTAAGAAATATATTGCTAACCCCTTGCCCATCCGGGAGAGGAGAGATAAGCCAGTACCTTAGCTCCGTCGGGCACTCAGGAACAGCTTCGTCCAAGGAGGCAGCTGTTAGCTACTGCAGGCTCCAGCCCTGTCACAGGCGAGCCGCAGTAAGTCCGAACCGGAGGTATCTGTGAAAGTCTTATCTCCGACCTTTGGAGGACGGCCTAGCCCACATGTAGTGGCCGTCTGGCGGAAGGCTCAGGGCGCAGGAATCAGGTACGCAGTGCCCAGCCGGAAGGAACCGGTGCAGAAGTCTGTATAAAACAGGTGGACAAAGCCCCCAACTCTCTTACTCTTACTAAAGTTTTTTTTGCGCAGATTGCATTATTCTCTGTAAGAATACTCCGTCATAGGTCCAATGATTGGTTGGCACCAGGCAGTCTGAGGTGTTCTCAGCGAATCAGGAGGTAGATGATGGGCATCTTCTTGCAGACAAAGGATCCATAGTAAGGAGTCATGCAGAAGCAACAGTATGTAACTTCTGAGCATGTACAAGTGTCCAAGGCCAGTGGAACTAGCTACAGATAAGCACCAGTGGAGCAGATGTTCTTGCATGTGGGCAGTGAATTAGCCACGGACAATAGCTTCTGTATGTATGCACACTTAGAAACGCTGCGCAAGCAGTTGCTTGGAGGTCAGGTTAGCAGCTGAACACAGCAAAAGTGTAGTGAAGAATCCATCTTGTCTGTTCAGTTTGGTTCAGGCCTGAGTTGCTGAGCAGGCCGGAGATTTGCATGTAGAATTGCAGGGGTACCAGCCCTACAGGTCTATAAATTAATGAAGTGGAACAGGTAAACATAGATCAGTTGTTAACATCATCAAAAAGTAGAAAGACTAGGGGACATGCAATGAAGCTACAATGTAACCCATTTAAGAGTAATAAGAGAAAATATTTTTTCACTCAACACATATTCAAACTCTGGAATTCGTTACCGGAGGATGTAGTAAAAGCTGTTAGTGTAGCTGAGTTTAAAAAAAGTTTGAACAAGTTCCTGGAGGAAAAGTCTATAAACCATTATTAAAAAGGACCTGGGACAAGCATTGTGGAACCTGTGTACCTTTTTGGGAACCTGCCAGGTACTTGTGACCAGGATTGGCCACTGTTAGAAACAGGATACGGGGCTTGATGGACCTTGGCCTGACCCAGTATGGTATTTCATATGTTCTTATGCTCTTAGACAATGAGAAGAAAAGAGAGATGCTGGACCCAGGTGGGAGAGAAATGTAAAGTTATAAATAGGTGCAGTAAAAACAGGAAGCTTGAAGACTGAATGATGAGAAGGAGGGGTTAAATCTGAGTGGACAGAGAGGCAGAACAATAAAAGGAAGAAGGCTGAAAGTGATAGTAACATATGACGGCAGATAAAGACCAGCATGGTCCATCTAGTCTGCCCAGCAAGATGGCAAGAGTAGGTGCACCTGTCACTCTGTGCAGGCCACCCCTCCCCATGTCTTTGTTTAGGGGTAAACCCACCACTCCATGTAGGACACCCCTATTTGTTGAGACGTTATATGGTTCAGAAGTTAGATGGTACCGTTTATTTTGTTTTTATCCTATTGCTGTAAAGGGATCCACTGTGTTTGTCCCATGCCTTTTTGAATTCCATCACCGTGTTTGCCCCCACGACTTCCTTCGGGAGGGCATTCCAAGCATCCACCACCCTTTCAGTGAAAAAATATTTCCTGATATCGCCTTTCAATTTACCACCTTGCAGCTTCATGTTATGCCCTCTAGTTTTACAGCTTCCCCGTCTTTGGAAGAGGTTTGTTTGTTCATCATTTCTCTTTAAGTATTTAAAGGTCTGAATCATATCTCCCCTGTCCCTCCTCTCCTCCAAAGTGTACATATTTAGGTCTTCAAGTCTCTTCTCATAAGGCTTCTGACGCAGGCTCCAAATCATTTTGGTCGCTTTCCTCTGAACCGTTTCCAGTCTTTTTACATCTTTTGCAAGATACGGTCTCCAAAACTGAACACAGTATTCCAAGTGAGGCCTCACCAGTGACTTATACAGTGGCATAAGTACCTCTTCCTTTCTGCTGGTAATCCCTCTTTGTATGCAGCCCAACATCCTCCTGGCTTTTGCCACCGCCTTGTCGCACTGTTTTGCCACCTTGAGATCATCAGAGATAATCACACCAAGGTCTTTCTCCTGAACCGTGCATACCAACCTCTCGCCCCCTATTGCGTACATTTCCCTTGGATTTCTGCTACCCAAGTGCATGACACTGCACTTTTTCGCATTAAATCGTAGTTGCCAAGCATTAGACCAGTCTTCCAGCTTTTGTAGATCTTTCCTCATGTTAACCACTCCCTCGGGGGAGTCCACTCTGTTGCAAATTTTTGTGTCGTCTGCAAAAAGACAGACTTTTCCATTCAGTCCTTCAGCAATATCACTCACAAATACATTGAACAGTGCTGGGCCCAGGACCGAACCCTGGGGCACCCCGCTAATCACCTTCCTCTCATCCAAGTGAGCTCCATGTACAATCACCTTCTGTCGTCTGTCAGTCAACCAATTTCTAATCCAGTTTACCATCTTGGGACCCATCCCCAAGCTATTGAGTTTGTTGACAAGCCTCCTATGAGGAACAGTATCAAAGGCTTTGCTGAAATCCAGGTAGATGACATCCATCGCATGCCCCTGATCTAGTTCCTTGGTCACCTAGTCAAAGAACCTAATCAGATTTGTTTGGCAAGACCGTCCTTCAGTAAAACCATGTTGCCTCGGATCTTGCATCCTGTTGGTTTTGAGAAAGTTCATTATTCGCTCTTTCAGGAGTGCCTCCATTACTTTTCCCGCCACCGAGGTAAGGCTCACGGGCCTGTAGTATGACACTTCTTCCCTGTCACCACTTTTGTGTAGAGGTACGACATCAGCCATTATCCAGTCCTGAGGAACCTCTCCTGTTTCCAAGGATCTGTTGAAGACATCCTTTAACGGTCCTGCAAGAACCTCTCTGAGCTCTTTCAGTATCCTGGGATGTATCCCATCCGGTCCCATGGCTTTGTCCACGTTCAGTTTAGCAAGTTGTTCTAACACCTCGTCTTCTGTGAATGGTGTGATATCTACTTCATTCCCATTTTTATATTTGGGAGTCACAGCTGGTCCATCTCCAGGATCTTCTTTAGTAAAAACAGAGCAGACGTATTTGTTTAGCAATTCCGCTTTTTCAGTGTCACTTTCCACGAGTCCTTTCCCAGCACTTCTGAGTCCTGCAATTCCAACTCTGATCTTCTTCCTTTCCCGAATATACCTGAAGAAAGTTTTGTTGCTACCCTTAACATCTTTAGCCATCCTTTCCTCTGCCTTTGATTTTGCTATCCTTATTACTCTTTTAGACTCTTTGAGTTGGATCCTGTATTCATTTCTGTGTTCTTCTGTTTGCAAGCTTTTGAATTTTGCGAAAGTTGTGTTTTTTGCCTTTATTTGAGCAGCCACCTTTTTGGAAAACCAAATAGGTTTCCTTCTCCTCTTGTTTTTATTTACTTTTCTTACATATTTATCTGTTGCCCCATTTATTGCCTTCTTTAGTTTAGCCCATTGCAATTCCACTTCCTTTATCTCCTTCCACCCCGTCATCTCCTCCTTTAAGTACTCTGCCATTTTATTGAAGTCAGTGTATTTGAGGTTTAGGACTTTGAGCTTGCTATGATTGGCCTGTACCATGGCTTTTATCTCAAACCACACCGTGTGATGGTCGCTGTTGCTCACAGGGGCACTCACGCAGACATTCGACACACTGTCACCATTGGTGAGCACTATATCCAGCGTTGAGCTTTCCCTGGTTGGTTCCATCACCATTTGTCTAAATAATGCATCTTGGAGAGCATCCACAATCTTTTTGCTTCTTTCCAGATGTGCAGAAGGAGTAATCCAATCCACATCAGGTAGATTAAAGTCACCCAATATGATCGCTTCCCCCTCGTTATCTCTCTCTTCAATTTGAGTCGGAGGTCTGTAGACTACAGCAATATGGATGACAGTGTCATCTCCTCTTTCCAACGCAATCCAGAACGCTTCTTCTTTTCCCCATGTTCCCTGCATTTCAGTAGCTTTAATATTGCTTTTGACATACAAGGCTACTCCACCTCCTTTTCCATTTTCTCTGTCTCATCTGAATAGATTATAGCCAGCTATGGCTATATCCCAATCGTGCAATTCATTAAACCATGTTTCTGTAATGGCCACAATGTCCAAATTTGTTTCCACCATTAAGGCTTCCAGGTCTGAAATTTTGTTGGCTAAGCTTCGAGCATTTGTGCTCATTGCTTTCCAGCATTTTCCTGGCTTGTGTGTATTTTGCATTGATTTTGTTCTGCCTACTTCTTCACACATGTTTTTGATGTGTGGTTTAAAAGTGTGGCTGTTTCTGATGGTGTTCTGCTTTTGCTAGGGGTGGCATGCAGATGTTGACCTTCCACATCTGTCACCCCCTTTTCCTAGTTTAAATGCATATCCACATACTGCCTGAATTTTTCACTTAGGATTCTTTTCCCTGCGACAGAGAGATGTAGTCCATCAGCACAGTATAGTCTCTTGTTGGTCCATCTGTTGTCCCAGTTGCCAATAAATCTGAATCCTTCTTGTTTGCACCAGGTCTGGAGCCATGTATTAAAGCTATTAATGCGATGCAGCCTTTTTGTCCCCTTACCAAGAACAGGTAGAACTTCTGAGAATGCAACAGTGTTAACAACGCGCTTGAGTTTCTCTCCCAGAGATTGGAAGCCCTTTTGGGCTGTGGAGGCACTGTTCCTAGCCAGGTCGTTTGTGCCTAAGTGCATAATAACATCAAGTTTAGAGTGTTCACTTTTTGCGCTAAGTAATTCAACAACTTGGTTTGTATTCCTGCTGGCCGAAGAGCCTGGTAGGCACATGACTATCTTCTCTCCTTTGAACTGTGTTCCCAAGTTAGTGCCTCTGATGATGAAATCTCCAAGTAGTAGTAGTTTTCTGTTTGGTGAGGTTTTCTTCATATTTGGTGCTTTAGCAGGGGATTGGGCATTGTCTGACTCATTTAAGGGCCCTTCAGTTTCTTTGGATTGGGCATCCTCATTAGCCAAGGCAGAGAAGGCATTGTGCAGGGATATCTCTTGATGTACAGGATGTCTCTGTGTTACAGGTCGCAATCTACCAGAACCCACTGTGATCCATTTGTTCCTAGGGCATTTGATTCTTTGTGGGAGCGGTGGTGGACTTTGTTCAGTTTGTATCCTAGAAGAGGTGCGCTTCATTGCAGCCAGTTCCTCCCTCAGTAGAGACACTTCTTTATGCATGGCAGCTAGGTCTTTCCTTAGTAGAGTCAGTTCTTCATGCATGGCAGCTGACTTTAGGCATATAGGACAAGCTCTTAGGCTCCAAATGATTTGTCTTTGAATGAAAGTACCACAGTTATTGCACTGAATACAAGACATGTTATTCATGCAGTCCCAGAAGAGGAAGAAGATGAAGAAGATGTGGCTTTTAACCTACGTTAGGAACGATAGATGGCACGTATGTGACCACTATATAGGTAATGTAGCCCCTGGGGTGGGTGGGGCGAGGGGTAGGGTGGGCAGGAACCTAAGTGTCTCTGGCCAGTAGGCTGTTCCTGAACTGTGGGCACACACAGTGGAGTAGGTAAGGGAACCCACCACTAAGGACAAATAGACACGTGCAGCACAGGAAATGGAGGTCCACAACACTAACTCAGCAGGGAGGAGGGGTAGCCCCTCAGGGAAGGGTAAGAGAAAGCTTACAACTTAAACCTCTACAGCAATGGAGTGGGTAAGGGAACCCAATACTAAGGACAGATAGATAGCTATGTGGAGACAAACAGATTCACAGTTATTTGGAGACAAAGACTCACAGTTATGCAGCAAACTCAGCAAAAATCACCTTTTGGGAGAGCTCTGGAAGCACTCCTCTTCTTAAGGAACAGAAAGGCAATCTAAGCAAGCCAGATGTAGGGAACAATGTGAAGAGGACAAGAGGAGAGACAAGAATTGGAAAATGGACAGAATACCTTGGAAATAGAGTTAAGATAACAGAGAGAACAAAGCACAATCAGAGGCCGGGACTAGAATGATTAGAAAAATGAAATCACCAGACAGAAAAGGTAGAAAAAATAATTTTATTTTCAATGTAGTGAATGGAATATGTACATTTTTGGAATTTATAATGTACAGGAGGAAATGCATCTCTTTTGGTGTTGCATTGCATTCAAAATCTGGCTTCTTGAGGTTTCATTTAGGGAAATGGGATTTGGATTTAGCTCTCACTTTTCTCAGAAGTTCAAGGCAAGTTACACTTGTCAATTTTTATTCACATATTTCTACACTGAGGTTGTGGTCACTTATCCTGTATTAGGAGAGTGTCTATCTGTTTTGCATGTGTGACCCAGGCCTAGTATTCTCTTAGCACTGAGTGCCTGTAGAGATCTGTGTTAATATTCATCCTTTTGCTTTAAATCTTGGGCATTTGATGTTTTGCTCTTAGCAAATGAATTTGAGGAATGGTTATGTGGCTATTTATATAGGCCACTTAGATTGGCACCTTGGCCTCATGCTGTTTTGTACCTAGTAAAGAAGATTATAGGTTTTTTTCTTCTTGGATGCTCTGCAGTTCCTTACTGTTCTCTGTACTAACCCTTATTTAAGAAATATGTTTTATAAATCTTGGGCTTCTCTGAAGGTTTAAAAAGAGACCCTCATTTTATTGCTTCCTTGCCTGGTTTTATATTGATCTCTGGATGTCCTGTCTGGTCTGGTGTAAACGGCTATTCATGTTCATCGACCCAGTGTCCTGCATCATCAGCAAGTATCTCCATCCATTGTTTCAGTCACTCCGGTGCCTCATATGAAAGTGAAACAGCTTTAAGAGAATGAAATGAGCCCTCCACTAGACTCATCATCCCAGATGAAGCAACTGCAAGGGTCAAAGGAGGTGAGCCATGAACCATGAAGGAGTCCATGAGACCAGATCTCTTTTGGCCAGGCATACTAGCCGAAGGTCCCACAGGTGGAACTTGGTTTTCCCCTTCCCCTTCCTCCGTCTCATGTGGAGCACAGAGAAGACATTAAGCACACCAACATGCTGTGAATGCAGGGCTGGAGCTACCATTAGGGGAACTAGGTGGTTGTCTAAAGCGCTAGTCCTCTGGGGGCCCCCATTGCTGCCCCTCTCTGGGACATGCAGCGGCGGCAATGGCTGCAAACAAGCCCACGGCACTTATCTTACTTCAGCACCGCAGGGCTGTTTGCTTTTGCCCTCTTGGACTGCCTGATGCCAACTTCCTGTTTGCTGCTGCTGCAGGTCCCAGAAAGGAGCGTGGCAATGGGGACTGGCTGGGGAGAGCGCAAGAGATGAGGTTCGCCTAGGGCGCCTCATCTCCTTGTGCCAGCCCTCTGCGTACACCATCTTGAACATGCCCTTGGTTATTCTATCTTATAGTATATGTTGCACCTTTCAAACTTCTTGTATTGTCACTTACATACATCCAGCTCATCCCAGATCAGCTCTCCTTTCATAACCATAGCCCATTAGTGCTTAAAGAGGGTAATTTTAAAACAAGGCACCTAGGCTGTGAAGGCACATATGTCGCACCAATTTTATAAAGTCCAATCACCTCACCAGAAAGTACTATAGGTGCACATATTTAAACCTGCTCTGAACAAGGGGCAACTATGTGCATGTAAAATTTGCTCATGCGCTTGTATTTTATAAAATATGCAGAAAAGTTTTGATCCCTTTCTAATCCTGCCCATTCTCCACCTCCAGGAATGCCTACGCATGTATCTCTTAAAAGTAGGCGCTGTGATTTCTGCGTGCCTACGTTTATGTGCACATACCCTGGGCAATTCTAAAAGAGCTTACTTAAGAGCATGGATTGTTGTTCTATAAACTCATTCATTACAAAATTACTCCCATAATATCACGGGCAAAGTTGGCAAACTCCCATAGTTCAATATATGTTTATGTATTTATTAACTGCCTTTCTGAAGCACATTCACTCAAGGTGGTGTATAGCAAGTTAAACTGGTAGTAAGCAAAACCATGGGTTCTGCGATGGCACGTAATAAAGGAAGGATCATGCAGAAAAGGTCCAACAACTTTATTAGGCACTCAGAGAAATAACACTGGCAGGTGGTACCTGCTACTCACGGTCTTAGTCCTCCACACTGAATGAAGCGATTAAGCTCCTCTGTGATGAGCCCTCATAGCTGTGGGTGCTGACTCTGTTCAACCGGCAATGGCTCCACAGAACACGGCTTTATCTCAGCAGAGTTCAGACACAAGTACTGACACACAAGAACGGATTCCACCAGCCCTTCCTTGCTACAAATGCCTCTTCTGGTTTTTCTTATTGGCGAGCCTTCCCAATCACTTCACTGGAGTATCCCCCCAGCATGGATTTCTCTATCTAGGAACAGGGACTTCTCCTCTAGAGAGACTAAGCCACTGTCCTGCAGGGCCTTAGACTCTCCTGCCTTTAACTAACTGCCTGTTAATACCACTAAACTAACAGTTTACAGTTACAATATCGACACACTTATATTAGAAGTCTGTTCAGTCTCTGAACCCCTTCTCCTCCCCCCCCCCCCCAGCACATCCTCCTCTCTTCTGACTGACTGTGCTTTCTCTCCTTTGCCTATTCAGGCAGGGAGGAGGGCTGGCCTATGAGTATCTGACACCCTAGGCAAATCTTCAGCCATGCCCTCTGCCCAAAGTCCAGCATCTTCTCTTCCCTTGCTTACCCCCATGTCCAGCATCTCTCCTCCCCCCCCCCCCCCCCCCCCCATGTCCAGCATCTTTCCTTTCCTTCCCTTCTCTTCTCTTCTCCCCTCCTCTTGGTATTTATACTGTATTTCCATCTCATCAGATCCCTTGGCCATGTTTATTCTTTTGGGATCTACAGAGCAAATATGTAGAGTGATCAGAGGATCATTATTTTGGTTCGTATATTTTACTTGCTGCATTTGACACCGAATCATATAAGGCCAAAGAAAGGACTGTTCCTGAGCTTGTACAATAAAAAGGCTGAAGCAGTAAGCTGAGCAGTTAGCTGACTTCAGCATACAAAGCATTGAGCTGATCTCTGCAAAAACACAGCCAGCCTCTGTTGCTTGCTAACAACTGCAGATACGACTATAAATGTTCATTAACATATTGGGGATATTTTATAAGGAGCACATACTTTTAGCCACAACATATGCCCCTACTTTGGGGTTATTTTAGTTATTAACACGCATATGTGATCACTTATATGTGTTAATGACCTCTTATAAAATACCAACCAGTGTAAATCTACATGCATTGCATGATGGCGTGTACTTTACTGGTGGGCATGTGCATGGGTGGAGTTGGGCAGAGCATACAAGTATGCACTTAGATGATAAAATACTATAATTTACATGGGTCCTTGAAAAATATAGGCACAAGCATTTAAACCCTCATATTATGACCCTTCTTGTGGGATACTGTATATGAAGTCCTTTTGTGAGTGCTTGAAAACACCAGATCGAATCAACAAATGCCAAGTACTTTTAAATGAATGCTCAAGACATTTCAAAAAAATATAAGAAAAACATTGTTAAAGAATTATTGGAGAGAGAAAAAAAAGAATGAAAAACAAAGACAATATATTTCTGCAAGAAAATTCAGTATTCTCGCTGCTCCTGAACTAACCGATTAACAAATTATTGGGAGTCAGTTGAAATAAAAAAGTGTAACTCAGAATAATTCCATAGGAACTCTAAAAGGTTTGTTTACTTAGCTGCAGTAGCGACCTCCGTGAGATATCAGAGCTGCGGCCACATTGAATTCATGCGGGCCCCATGGAAGCAGGAAAGGGGCCCACATAGTGGTAGTAAGTGGAAATATATACATAAACATAAAATAATCTTTAACGATATCGAGATAATGAGTGACGCTATGTCACTAATGTTCAAAATCTGAATCATTTTTATTATCCATTATCAATTCTATTAGACAATATATTATTTCCTAAAATAACTAAATAAAATTTCTAATTTTTCTCTTATAATAAAGCAAATGATCAGTATTTCATACAGTACTGGACCCCCTCAGCTTGCACATTATGTCTTGGAGTTCAGGCCTCCTCTGTAAAGTAACCAGAGATACATATTTCAATCCAATGTGAGTCCCACTCCAGATCTTACATCCCGCTAACCTCTGCTGCCACTTTCTCTTTCAAAGTGTTATAATGAAAGCAGCCAATAATATTCCATGGCAGGTTAGGCTTCACCGAGCCAAGAGCCCTATGCACTCACTCCAGTCTAATGCCTTGGCTTGTTTCCACGAACCAATATTTTAGCAATAATTTTCTCAAACACGTGGAAGCAGTCCCTGTATTTGGGAATAGCTGGGATCCCCCTAAAATAAAGTTTTTATGCTTTGAGAGGTTTTCAAGGTCATCTAGTTTATCAGCAAACTCAGTTAGTTGCTCCAGATAAATTATTTGCTTCTCCAAGTCCGCCATCCCTTCACTCTGGTCACTGAATTGGGCCTCTGCCTCCTCAGTCCTTTGGCCCTTCTCTACAAGTTGCGATTTCTTCTTGACCCGTCATTATTTAATTTTTCATCTCCCAAAACCATCTCTGAAAATCACAGGGGAATAGCTGCTCTTCCATCTCAGAATTTGCGCCACTCTCACACTCCTTGGCTGCCCTCTCTTTGGCAGCTATAATCTGGTTGTTCACACTTGGATGGTGGGCAAAGTAAGCAGTGCTTCAAATTTATATTTCTGGGGGAGGCTTCGGCGGAGCTAAGGACTTATGCTGCCATAAAAGTCAGAACATAAGAACATAAGAACTGCCATACTGCGTCAGACCAAGGTCCATCAAGCCCAGTATCTTGTTTCCAGCAGTGGCCAGTCCAGGTCACAAGTACCTGGCAGGTTCCCAAAAAGGCACACAGGTTCCACAATGATCATCCAGGGATAAGCAGTGGATTTCCCGGGTTCTCTTTAATAATGGTTATAGACCTTTCCTCCAAGAACTTGTTCAAACCTTTTTTAAACCCAGCTACATTAACAGATTTTACTACATCCTCCAGTAACGAATTCCAGAGTTTGATTACACGTTGAGTAAAAACATATTTTCTCTTATTAGTCTTACATGGGTTATACTGTAGTTTCATTGCATATCCTCTACTTTTTGATGGTATAAACAACCAATGTATGTTTACCTGTTACACTCCATTCATTAATTTATAGACCTCTATCACCTCAGCCGTTTTCTTTTCCATGTTGAAGAGCCCTAACCTTTTAAGCGTCTCCTCATCGGGGTATCCTTCCATCCCCTTTACTATTTTTGTTGCTCTTCTTTGTACCTTTTCTAATTCTGCTTTATCCTTTTTAAGATATGGCAACCAGAATTGCGCACAATATTCAAGGTGAGGTCACACCATGGAATGATACAGAGGAATGATAATATCCTTGGTTTTATTCTCCATTTCTTTACTTATGATTCCTAGCATTCTATTTGCTATCTTGGCTGCTGCTGCGCACTGGGCAGAGGGTTCAACATACTGTATTTTCCACGATAATGCCTAAATCCTTTTCTTGGGTGGTGGTTCCTAATGTGGAACCTTTCATTGTGTAACCATAGTTTGAGCTGTTCTTCCCTAAGTGCATAACTTTGCACTTGTCCACATTAAACTTCATCAGACATTTGGACATCCAGTCTTCCAGTTTATCAAGGTCCTCTTGCAATTTTTCACAATCCTCTTGTGTTTTAACAACTTTGAATAATTTGTGTCATCTGCAAATTTGATCACCTCACTCATTATTCCCATTTCCAGGTCATCTATGAATATGTTAAAAAGCAGCAGGGCCAGCACGGATCCCTGGGGTACTCCACTATTCACCTTTCTCCATTGAGAAAATTGGCCATTTCTTCCTATTCTGTTTTCTATTTTTTTTAATGAGTTTCTGATCCACCATATTACACTGCCTCCTATCCCATGACTTTTTAATATCGCCAAGGGGTATGTTTACTAAACTGTCTTAATGTGTGCTCTGTGACGTTATCGTGCGATAAGGTACCTTAGCGCGCGATAACGCGCGCAGCGGCGCAAACAAGCGCTGAAGGCGGAGAAAGGCTCCCGGAGGGCGGAGGAAGGCTCCCCAGAGGCGGAGAGAAGGGGTCAATGGGTGGAGAGTGGGAGGGGAGAGGCTCCCCGCACACTAACGCTGTGAAATCCGAGGCTGAAAACTAACCCCAGTGAAACCCTGGCGTTAGAACTGATTTAAAGGGAAGAGAAACCATTTCTGTTGGCAATGTACAGCAAAACCAGGGAAACCTACAAAAAAGTGATAAGTGTGATACATGTGCATGGAACAAAAGGGCAAATAAACAGTGAAAATGAACAGAAGAAAATGGAAAAATAAAATAACCAAGTTGGGCAATAGTGATCTCAATGGGAAACATCAAAAAATACTCCCAAGAAAGCACCAAAAAAAGGATATGAATTCTGGAAGGGTCCATGCTCCGTCCCCATACAAAGTGAATGAGCCCACAGTGAAATTGTGCTGTGCAGGGTTTTCCTCTCCTTCGGACAGGTTTCCTATGGCGTGCACATGTGCGGCAACAGCAGGGTGGGCATGTTGGAATGGCCAACTGGACAGATGCTTGAAAATGGGATACAGAGGGCTGCAGGCGGCACATGCTGTGGTGCAGCTGGGGCACAGTACGGACTAGGCAGATGCCTAGGTGGCACTTAGGAATGCTGAAACTGTACAGCAGCCAGACAGCAACTGATGAGGGCCCAACATGGGCACTAGTGTGTCTATCACAGTGTCACAGGAGATAGTACCCAGAAGGTACCTCCAAGGGCACAGAACATTGGCAGGCGGTGTTGGGGGGGAAGCGTGGACGTCTATGCAGGCACCCCTACCCCAGAATACGCACCATAGGCAGCCGCCTACCTGCACACTGGATGGCCTGAGACTGCACACCACAAGCACCACCAGCAGAAGGGCATGTCAGCATGGTGGCAGAGGGGTACTGGTGGTGGAGGGGGGCAGTGTCAGCTGCCCAGAGCAGACCGTGGCCTAGCCCTGTGTAGGTGGGTGCCATGCACTGCAACAGACAGGCCCTGCTGGATGAACAGTCATGGTATCACCAGGGAATGCACTGTCTCTGTGGCAACACAGTCGTGCAGTGCACACAACCAGTGTGTTCAGAGGCAGAAGGTCACAGGTTCAAGTCCCAGCTGTGGTTCCTGCCCACCCAGTCCCCATATTTTACCCACTACTAAAATGTGCTAATACAGACAAAACCTTTATTGCAGATGACGTAAACATGCCCAAAACACCTACATTTTACCCTACAGAGCACAGACACCATAAACAGGTGCATTACCTAGAGCAGAGTCTCCCAAATGCAGTCCAGGAGCGCCAAACACCATTCAGGTTCCATGCTGCCTCTAATAAAGATGCCTGTGCTGCATTTCTATGAGCTGACCCCATGGTATGCAGATGTATCTCATGCATATTCATGAGGGACAGCATGAAAACCCGAACAGTGTCTGGCACACTAGGACTGGAGTTGGGAACCTCTGCCGTAAAGCAGTAGCCAACAAGGGCAGACACACCCGCACCCACAGGCTCCATTATCCATTGCCTCCTGGAGAGGCAGGATGTTGGGCCCTGCGTGCACCTCCCAATACTTGCACTTGCATACCTTAGCAATGCCACCCTAAACCTGGGAATACGGTACACAGCTATCAAACGTTTGCTATGATTACTGGCAGATAGCAATTCCGAAGTTAAGTACAATTTTCTGATTGAGCTGCATCATGGCAACCTTTCTGATGTCTGTGGAGTGTGCTACAGGTCTTGTGTCTGACAGTGTTTACCACCCTGGGGAGTGAACCCAACAGTATTGCATACCATAGCCATGCCTGCACTGTGCCCAGGACTGGAGCGGTGGCCAGGGCTGCCAAACACCTCTATAGTTGTACAATGCTGGCATAGGTGTGGGAGTGTGTGTCTGTCTATCCAGTGTGTGGTGGCTGCAAACACCTCCACAGCCCACACTGTCAGCACTGTTGCCAGTATTGGCCTGCCAATGTGCATAATGAGGAGCAAGGTACCATGGGTATAGCCCGGACAGGGTGGCCTGGCCAGGATGCATCTGCACAGGGCATAAGGCAATGTCTGGGACATTGTAGTGCCCGGCCACCACCTGCACAGACAGGGTGGCCACAGCATGTCCTGCTGGGAGATCACTCTCACCCTGACTGAGCAGTGACCACGGCATGGCTAGGTTCCCCCATAGTGCTATATAGTATTTCTCTCATGTGATATTTATGGGTTCCCTTTTGAGGCCCAATCACTGACTTATCTGCTTGGTGTGTATGCATCTTCTCCAGGAACATGCACTATGGACTAGCTAGCAGACTGTCTGCAGCTAGTATGTGTCTTGCTGGAACGCCTTGCAGGGTGCAGTGGCTGGAGGCTTGCTGCAGGAGAATATCAGATGGTGGTGGGGCGCAGCTGAGCATTTCCAGGCCTAATGTCTGTCTGCTATTGCTTTATGGATGTGTACAGAGCTGCATTGACTGCCCTGTAGGGTGTCTGTTCCCTATCAGGACTGGGGTTGATGGTCCCCTCTACTGCCACCATTGCAGGGAGGTAGAATGTGGATCTGTTGGTGGGAGACCCTATTTCCCATCTCAGCCCCAGAGGGTGGATTGGGTGGTGGTATATAATCCGCCTATGGGTTCATAAGGGCTAAACCTGACTGAGAAATACAGACGTATCCAAGGTGTGTCTGCAGGAACTACTTATCTCACACACTAGCACTGCTGAGGACCTGCAGCATAGCCTATTTCTGCCATGGAAGGTGCTGTGGATCTGGTGCTGGGCGCCCCACCTCACCCTCAGGGTGAGCACAGTACCTGTACAATGTGATGGTGTGTAGCTACTCTGTGCCAGTAACACACACGGTCAGTCCCCCTAGCAGGCCGAGGTGCTGTGGGGGTGCATACCCCATCTTGTGATCATCTGTAGACTGCTGATTTGCATGTGCAGTGCATCATGGGTACGGGTGGGTTAACCCTATCCTGGTGATCACAGCAGACTGTTTGTATGGTGACGTGCAGTCCTTCTGCAGCCAGCCAGGGGGTTGTTAGTAGCTATAGAGCTGTAGCCCACTGGTTACTTCACTGCCTGTAGAGCCAGAGGTCATGGGTTCAAACCCACAGTGGGGTTATTTGATAGGGCTGTGCAAAGCATTGTCTCTTTTTAATGTACATTAGTGCTGCCAGCAAAAACACCCTCAGAGTACTGTAACCATAAGGTGCCTCAGAAGGCGCTTTATAGGGCGCCCTATAAAGCGCCTTCTGAGGCACCTTATGGTTACAGTCCATATAAGGTGCCTTATAAGGTGTCCTATGGAGCGCCTTATAGGGTGCCCTATAGGGGACATTATAGGGTGCTGTGGCGGACAGTGCACTTTATAATGTGCCCTATGGAGTGCCTTATAGGGTGCCTTATGCGGCACCTTAGGTTACGGCACGTGAGGGTGGGTTTGCTGGCAGCAATAATTAAAATACAAATAAAATGCCTCAAGAAACAATACTTACATGTCAAAGTTGATGCCTCAGCCAGCCTTATGCATTCAGCACACTGGGGGATCAAACTCATGACCCCTGTATCATCAGTCAGTGTATTAACCATTGTGCTACACCTCTGTTTCTATGTTTGTATGTCTGGGCGCCTACTTAAGATTACTGCGCATTAACGCGCTTAGCGGCGCTTCGCCCGATAATGTGCACAGCAGTGGGCGTTATCGCGCGATAATCCCGTTTTGCTACTTAAGACTGAAACACCCACTCCTTTTATGGCAGCCTGCACACTATCACCGGGCGCACGTTAAGACGGTTTAGTAAACATACCCCCAAGAGTCTGTCATGAAGGATCTTGTCAAAAACTTTCTGAAAATCCAGATATATATCAATCAGCTCACCTTTGCTACCTGTTTATTCATACCTTCAAAAAATGAGTTAACTTCTTTTAGAGAATAAAACAAGGGGCCAGACACAGAAGTAAAATAACAATGCAGACAACAAAGATCCTCGAGGGATTTCTGATTTAACTGGCTTCCAACCAGGCTCATCAACTCCAAGCACCACCTTCTATGACCTCCCCACCAAAAATGACTGAAACCACCCCACCATCACATCATCCAGTTCTAAATGCTACCACCAAGACAAAGACTGCTATGATCCAATGAGTCAAAAGCAGATGCCATATCAAGCACAACCAACAGATTATACCTTGTTTTTCTACATGATAGCAAAGCGAATCCATCACCAAAACCAGTTCAATCTTGATGCTATGTCAGAGGACTGCCATCAGTCACTATAGTCTGGTTCTAGATCTTACTTTCTAGCACCATATTTTATAGTGATTGATAGCAGTCCTGAGTGCTCTAGCTGAGAAATCCAAAAGACAGAGAGGAGTGGAACCTTTTAATTATCACTGTGCCGATCCACAAGAGAATATAGCAATGGCATACTTCATAAAAAACAAACCCCATAGCACACTATAAGGTGACCATTTTTATCAAGCTTCTTCTGCATGTAAAACTTTATAAAATGTGGCAACAATATTCAGTGCTGAATTTTAAACCCAGATTTTCAATGCAGGGGACATATCTGGGCTCCATCATTGAATATTCGGGTTGCCCAAATTGCCGCGAAGCCAACCAGACAGCGGCGATATTCAGCTGCTGCCTGGTTAACTTCTGTGGCGAATGTTAAGCCAGTGTTTCCTGTGCCTGATTTTCGCCATGTGTTGCTAACTGAGCAATGGCGCAATATCACTGCTGCCCAGTTAGTGATGGGTGTTGCCCTGGAATGTCCTTAGCATGATCTGATGCTAACCAATAAATGTTAACAACCAACCTCAAAAAAACCTTTTATGTTCCCCACACTAATATCCACATAAATAAGAGAAACACAGACATACAATTTTTGTTGGAACCCACACCTTGAAGGATCCCCCTTCTCGCAGTGTGTTGTTCCGTTTTTATCTTATATTTAAATTAAGGGGATGTGCCCCAAACAAGGATCGAGGGAACCCAAACCCTCAATACCAACCGGTAAACTATGAAGCACAAAAATGCCACTTATCTTAAGTGAAGCCTTAGGTGTGGGTTCCAACAAAAATTGTATGTCTGTGTTTCTCTTATTTATGCGAACCAATAAACGTTAGCATTGGGGCACTTAGCAGTGGCACCTGCAGATATTCATAAGATATGCCATAATGGGTCAGACCAAGGGTCCATCACTGTTTCCAACAGTGACCAAGCCAGGTCACAAGTATCTGTCAGATTCCCAAAAGGTACACAGATTCCATGCTGTTTGGCCAATGGGTAAGCAGTGGATTTCCCTGGTCCTCTTTAATAAAGGTTTATGGACTTTTCCTCCAGAAACTTGTCCAAACCTCTTTTAAATTCAGCTACACTAACAGCTTTTACTGCATCCTCTGGTAATGAATTCCAGAGTTTGATTGCACATGAGTGAAAAAATATTTTCTCTGATTAGTCTTAAATGTACTACATTGTAGCTTCATTCCATGTCCCCTTGTCTTTCTACGTTTTGAATGGGTAAACAATTGATCTACATTTACCCGTTCTACTCCATTCATTATTTTATAGACCTCTATCTTATCTCCCCTCAGCCATCTCTTTTCCAAGTTGAAGATCCCTAACTTTTTAAGCCTTTCCTCGTAGGGACATCCTTCCATTTTTGTCACTCTTCTCTGCACCTTTTCTATTTCTGTTATATCCTTTTTAAGATATGGTGACCAGAGTTGCACACAGTATTCAAGATGTGGTCGCACCATGGAGCAATACATAGGCATTTTAATTTTCTTTGTTTTATTTTCCATTCCTTTCTTTATGATTCCTAGCATTCTATTTGCTTTCTTGGCCACCACTGCACACTGGGCAGAGGGTTTCAATGTATTATCCATGATGATGCCTAAATCCTTGTCCCGGGTGGTGGTTCCTAATGTGGTACCTTGCATCGTGTAACTGTAGTTTGGGTTGTTCTTCCCTAAGAGTATAACTTTGCACTTGCCAAATTAAATGTCATCTGCCATTTGAATGCTCAGTCTCCCAATTTATCAAGGTCCTCTTGCAATTTTTCACAATCCTCTTGTGTTTTAACAATTTTGAATAATTTGGTGACATCTGCAATTTTTATTTAATTTAAATTTGTATTTTGTTTTATCAAAGAGTCTACAATATAAACAATCCCCCATGCCTCTCTTATACAAGGCCTCAGTATCCTGGGCCCCATATTATACCATTCATGAAATTCTACAACAAGCATGGAAGTTAACAATCTCTACATTGTCAATATAATTTCTTATTAACTTTTGTCTACGCTCTACTATTGATGCAACTGGGCACAAAAATTTGTATATAGACTTTTAGTCTAATGAATTAGTGCCATTATAAGTCTGAGACCTCCTGATAGACATTGAAAAGATTGATGCATTGTTGAAAAAGAAGAGAATCAATTTGTGGGAAAAATTCCCTTATGTTTCATTGAACGCACTAGAGTTATTTTGTGGAGTACACTCTACTATTGCCAATGTGTGAGTCCATTGTGTTAACTAGTTTGAAGCCTCGCTTCATTAAGTATTGGAGGTTCTCCCCTCCTTCATTCTACACTTTTATCCATTACTAGACTGCTCTTATTCCTACCCCCTCCCTCCGACAGCCCACTCACTAGTCACTCCTTTCTGCTTGCATTGCCCCCTCCCTCCTCTCTACCCCCTTAATCCTCCCCTCCTAGAGCCTGAGCTAACCCCCAACATTCTCATTCAAATTTCTCTGATTTCTGCTTCGCTGTCATATGTTCCATTACCACCATTTGCCTCAGCCTCATCTCACATTGTTTGATGTGTGGGGCCCCCCCGACTGTTTCCAGTGGGCTGCCACTTCACATCTTGCCACACATAGGCATGCTGCGACTGGCCTCTTCAGTCCCCTTAGGGGACCCTCAAGCCGCCTGAATAGGAGAAATATTCCGGGGTCTAAACTCAAGGTGTACCCCAGTCATTCTATACACCCATCCTTGTGCATGCTTCCAGAAGTCCTGTACCACTGGGCAGCTCCACCAGATGTGCCAAAAGGTTCCCTGTTCCCCACACCTCCACCAACACAATGGCGAGGTCCCCAAGAACCTCCAATGTAAACTGTCAGGGGTATAGTACCAGGGCTTCATAATTTTGTAACAATTTTCCCTTATATTCATCACTCTCGGGGTTCGCTTAATCTGGTCTATCATTTGTTTCCATTCTTTTTGTGTGAGCACATAGCCCAAATCTCGTTCCCACTCCTTCATGTAGGGGATTTGGTAGAAGGCTGTATCCTCTTCTCTCTCTATACCCAATCCCTTGGCACCCTTATCTCTTCCCATGACTTTCACTATCGTCTCTATGCTGATGACTCTCAAATCTATCTTTCTGCACCTGTTATCTCTCCTGATATCCAGTCTAAGATCTCACTCTGCCTCTCTGACATTGCTGCCTGGATGTCCCACCGCCGCTTAAAACTGAACATGGCCAAAAATGAGCTTCTTATCTTTCCCCCAAATGCTTCCCCTCCTCTTTCCCCTTTCCCACTCTCTGTTGATAACTCTGTACTCCTCCCTGTTTCTTCAGCACGTAACCTTGGTGTTATCTTCTATTCCTCGCTCTCTTTCTCTTCACATATCCAGCTCATTGCTAAAACTTGTCGTTTCTTTCTATACAATATTTCCAAAATTCGCCCCTTCCTCTCTGTTGACACCACTAAATTGATTGTCCACTCCTTAATCACCTCCCGTCTTGATTATTGTAACGTTCTCCTTGCCGGCCTTCCTGCAAGCCACCTCTTTCCTCTTCAGTCAATTCAACATTCCGCTGCTCGACTCATTTTCCGCCAGTCTCGTTTTTCCCACATCACTCCTCTCCTCATGTCGTTTCATTGGCTTACCATCCGTCTCCGTATCCAATTTAAACTTCTCCTCCTGACCTATAAATGTATTCACTCTTCTGCCCCCCAGTACCTTTCATCTCTCATCTCTCCTTACACCCCCTCTCGGTTGCTTTGCTCTTCTAATAATCTTCATTTATCTGTGCCCTTTATTCGTACTGCCAATTCCAGACTTCACTCCTTCCAACTGGCAGCACCCTTTGTTTGGAATAGTCTTCCTATCTCTGTGCGCCAGGCGTCCTCCCTGGCCATTTTCAAACCCAGACTAAACTCCCATCTCTTTACTATTGCTTTTCGTTCCTGTCTTACCCTATCTTGATCTCTCTATCAACGTTCGCTTACTTTGTCCTGTAAATGTTTGTTATTTGTATTATGTAACTTATTTTGTTTTCTGTCTTATTAGATTGTGAGCTCTGATGAGCAGGGACTGTCTCTCTTCTATGTTTGTACAGCGCTTCGTATGTTGCGGCATTTAATAAGTCTTTAATAATAATAATTATTTTATTTATTTATTTATTTATTTATAGACTCTTATATACCGCACTATTAAGCATCAGCGCGGTTCACAAAAAACAGTGAGATACACAATTCAACAGTACTTTGTGTTTACAGAAAACAGGAGAATATAACTCGGATAACAGGGTATATAATTAATAAACATAGTCATAATATCATCATGGCTTCAGTTTTGTGTGTATGTGGTCTGTGGGGTATCTGTATTGTATGTGTATGAGTGGAAGGTCTGTGGGTTGGTTGAGATGTCTTTATTGTTTACTGGATAAGATAAAGGAAGAGGTAGTGTTTCAAAGCTTTGCGAAACTGCAAAAGGTCTGGTATTGCTCGGATGTTTTGAGGAAGGCTGTTCCAACACCTTGGTGCACAGAATAAAAAGGCCCTGTCTGAAGTAGTTTTGGTACACTGTGATATTGATTTAGGGACTAACAGAGTATTGAGTGTTAATAATAATAATAATAATATCCTGAGCAGCAATGATGTAAAGCCGATATCAATACCCTTGACCTCCTTTTCCCATACCACACCAACTCTGTCAGTAAGATCCTGCGCCATTCCCTCTTTCCCTAACACCCGCAGCAAAAAATAAAACACTTGTCTATACTGGCAGTTACAGAAACATGGTTCACAGAAAACCATGACTGGGATGTAACTATACCTGGCTATACTTTATTCAGAAAGGACAGGGTAGGAAGAAGGGGAGGAGGAGTGGCACTATATGTAACAACTACTATTAAAGCTTTGGAATTACAGAGCTTAAAAGGGAGAGAGGAGGCATTGTGGGTTAAACTAGAAACAGGGAAAGAGAAATCTATTTGCATTGGTGTGATATACAGATCTCCCTCACAAGAGGAAGAGGTGGACAGAGAGTTAATTGAAGACATACGCAGCATTGCTAGGAAAGGGGAAGTGCTACTGATAGGAGATTTCAATATGCCAGATGTTGATTGGCACATTCCTGCTGCAGTATCATCTAGAAGTAAGGAGATCCTGGATTCTCTACAGGGAGAACTATTCAGGCAATTGGTAACAGACCCCACACGTGAAGGGACCATACTGGACTTGGTGCTTACCAATGGTGAAAGTGTTTCTGATGTTGTAGTGGGAGATCATTTTGCATCCAGTGATCACCAGATGGTGTGGTTCAGTATTAGGACTAGGGTTGTTAGAATCCATTCCAAGGTGAGGATCTTAGACTTTAGGAAGACTAACTTTGTGAATATGGGCCAATACCTCAGGGAGTCGTTAGTGGGATTGGAACAGCTGGGGGATGTAGAAAAACAGTGGGCAAAACTGAAAGGGGATATTTTAAGGGCAACCAACCTTTTTGTTAAAATGGTAAATAAAGGCAAAAGGAAAAGGAGACCACTATGGTTTTCTAAGGAAGTAGCTGAAAAAGTGAAGAAAAAGAGGGAGGCCTTCATGAAATACAAGAGATCACAGAGAGAGGAAGACAGGCATCTATATTTGGAAAAACTTAGAGAAGCTAGCAAAGTAGTCAAGAAGGCAAAGATTCAAAAGGAGGAGGAAATAGCCAATGCAATAAAATGGGGGGATAAGACATTTTTCAGATATATTAGTGAGAAGAGGAAGGGCAAAAGTGGTATTGTCAGACTCAAGGGTGCAGGGGGGGAATATGTAGAAGCTGATAAGGATAAAGCGGAATTGCTTAACAAATATTTTTGTTCTGTGTTCACAGATGAAGAACCAGGAGCAGGACCTCAGAAAACACCCACAAATAGGAAAAGAAGCGAGGGACATCTTGAACAATTTTCAGAAGACTGCGTTCGTGAGAAACTAGCTCAACTTAAAGTAGACAAAGCGATGGGACCGGATGGGATACACCCTAGAATACTGAGGGAACTTGGGGACGTTCTAGCAACTCCACTGACTGACCTTTTCAATGCCTCGTTGGAGTCGGGAGTGGTGCCAAAGGACTGGAGAGAGGCTCATGTGGTGCCTTTACACAAAAGCGGAAGTAAGGATGTGGTTGAAAACTACAGGCCGGTTAGTTTTCCTTACCTTATCCCCTTTTGTATCCTTATTCTCAACTATTGTCTTGATTAGATTGTAAACTCTGACAAGCAGGGCCCATCTTTTATATGTATCTGTACAGTGCTGTGTACACCTTGGAGTGCTATATAAATGATTACTAGTAGTAGATGAGATCAGGGCTGGGCCAACCATTAGACAAACTAGGAAGTCACTTAGAGTGTCAACTTCTGGGGACAGCCAAGAGCAGGGCATTCAAAGATAAACAATAGATTTTGACAGCCCATGTGATGCCTAGTGCCAGCACCTTAAATCAATTCTGGGGCCATCTCTCTGTAAGATGCCTGAGGTGGAGGTGGGGGGCAAGGGGGGGGGGGGTGTGTGGCAGCATGCATTGTGAAGGGTGCATGAGATGCTGAACACCTTGGGAGCCAGAGATGAACAAAAGGTTCTGGACTGGATACAGTGGGAAAGAGGAGGAGAAGGAGAGATGCTGGACTATGATGTGAGGGGGTAGGCAAGGGAAATGGTGATACTGGACAATGGTGCAGGTAGTCACATAGTTTAAGATTAATTTAGGGCACATCTTCTCTCCCAGCCCCCCATAGTCCAGCATATGGAGTCCTTCCCCTAAGTTCTCTTGAGCCAGTTGTGGGTATCTGAATCTATCGCATGCATATTTATTGTGGATATCTTGAAACCCTGACTGGCCTTGGGGGTCTAGAGGAGTAGGTTGAGAACCACTGACTAGGCCCTTTTACAGAGACCACATCTATCGCGAGATTCTTGCATTCGTCTCATCCCTACTGGCTGCAATCTGAGAGACTAGAGGAGGGGGAATCTCTAGAGCGCTTTGGCGTCGGCACGTTCTCTAGCTCGTGGAATGTGTTGCGCATGTGCACTCTCGGGGTGGTGCTGGACACAAGTGCTGTAACGTACGAGCTGCTGTCTGTCCGCTCGCCCGGCGCGAGGACCTCGGTAAGGGGCTGGTAGCCTGCTGCCGTTCTCTTCGCTGACTTTACTGACTTTATGCAACCTTATTTCACTGTCTCACCCCCTTCCCCGGGACACCGACACTAGCTTCTCTCTTTCCACTGGTATCTAGCGGGCCGCAGCAGCCAGTAACGTTTCACTCGCTTGTTCCTCGGGGTAGGGGTCCTGCGCTGGTGGTTTCCCCACACAGCGGCTTCAAGCGGTTCTGCTTTCTGTAGCCGGTGAGGAGGAGGGGGAGCAAATCCTTGCCGGGTGGGGACTGTGAGAGAAAAGAGGGCGGGTGTCTGAGAAGAACCTAGCGCTTCGCCTTGCTCCCGATGGGGATGAGGCCGAGCCCCCTCCCTTTGCTGCTGGGAGGGGGAGGAGCCGGCGCTCACTTTCCAGAATGGAGGGCTTTGTATCCTATGGGACTGTCGTTCTGGAGGAGGGGAGTGACAGGCGGCCACCCCTTCGGACTCTTGTGGGGTGACCTGGGGCGCAGCGCAGGCACAGTTGCAGCACTCACTTCCGGCTTTTTACTGTCCTGTGTTTCCTTTTGAAAGGTTCGGTCCTCTGCGGTGGCAGCTATGGGGCTGAAAGATCGGCCTCAGTGCTACTTTGACATCGAAATTAACAGAGAACCAGGTAAAGAGATGTTTTTGGTTTTCTCTTGCATTGTTGTGACCTGTTATCATTTTCCTGTCCCTTTGTAATTATCAGTGCACCAATCGTTTGAGACGGACTTAAGTGAAGCCGAACAGCACATTGAGATTTAATGCAGCTTATTAATGTTTTTTGTTGTCTGTCTTCATAGATAACTATGCGTTACTTTAATTTTCTTTTAATGGGAGCTAGGAGACTCTTGCAGATTAATAATTTCTTAAATAACAGTATTTTAACACTTCTAGTCTTTCTGAGGAGTAATGCAATTAGTATTTGTTAGGTTTAAAATTAATCTCATCTGATGAGCTGTTCTAATTGCAATGTAACTGCCCTAGAACAAAAATATTCAGGTGTTTAAGTGTAGTCCATCAGCGCAAAGTACCAATTGCTGTCACCCTGTTTGTTTATTTGTCAGTAAGCATTTCAGTGGCCAGATTTGACTATGTTTTGATAGAATAGTTATACAGTACCATATTTCAGTAAAATCCGTGCAATGTAAGGATCCCTGATATGTGCTGGGAGAGTAGGGCCATAGGTGATTTTGCAGGAGCGGGGTTCTTGGAGTATAAAGTACAGGAAGACAAGGAATTGCCTCTTGGAAAGCATATATTTTTAGTATAGCATTAGACAACTTTGTTTCAACATGAAAGCCCTGATTCACTAAAACACAGTAACCCACAGTGGTCTTAACACAGTAAGCAGTGTGTTTATACAAATTATAGCAGCATTAAAAAGTCTGCTGTTACAAAAAAGAGCACATACCTCCATGGTAATATGCAGCCACTTACTACATCATAAGTGAAATGTCTTCGTGCACAAGCAGGGATTGGCTTTTGCACTGACAGGAAGGGGAGACCTTTGAGAAAACAGAGGCTGGACAGACTCCCTATCCTCCATCCCACAAATTTCCCTGGTGGCCTAGTGGGTCCCCGATCCCTCTGATTCCCCTTGGCACAGAACACAGGGAGGCCCTTGACCAGAGAGTCTCTCTAATGGTGGAACAGACTAGAGCCCCCCTTAGGACCAGTTACACTTATGTGGTTTGGGGAAGCATCCAGCAGAAATCCTCTCTTCACTTCGCCATCTTAGAAAATGGTGACATGATGCCAGCATGCACTGCTAGGGATCAGCCTGTCGGATAAGGCAATAGACTTGCTCCTTTATTTGGCAGACTGACCCTGATGTTTCCCTATTTTCCAAGATGGCTACAAGAAGAGAGAATTGTTTCTAGATGCCTCCATGGAGCAAGTATTATTGGTCTAGGGGGGTGTCAGGGGGCCCTGGAGTCTAGAGAGATGAGGTATCGGGAGTAACCATAGATTCCAAAGGGCTTGAGCGAGTTGGGGTAGGGTTGGGGGTTATGCTTAAGCCATTGAAAAACAGCACTTCACTGCAGGTGACAAATCTTAGGTGACCCTTTTGCTCCTGCACCATATCTCTACTCCATTCCTGATCTGGTGTAAAGATTCATTGCAAGGAGGAGAGTTGGGTGGGGGGGAAGGTTTTTTTTTTTTTTTTTACGTTTCCTATCTAAAACAAACCTCACCCTCGTTAACTGCTATGCTTGTCTCCTCTCTGCTTCGCACTCTTCTACTTCTTTCTCTCTTCTGGAGATATCAACCCCAGCCTTGGCCCCCCTAGACTTTTGTCACACTCCCGGAACAGATCTTCATGCAACAGCTCAAATCTTATTCATATCCCTCTTCTTTACTCTTCCTCTCGCCCTTTCTCATGTGCCTTGTGGAACGCACACTCCATCTCAAAGAAACTTGCCTTTACTCATGATCTCTTTATCTCTAATGCTCTCCATCTTCTTGCTCTAACTGAGATCTGGCTCCTTCCAGAAGACATAGCGTCAGTTGCTGCTCTCTCTTATGGCGGTTATCTGTTCTCCCACATACCTTGTTCCACTGGCCATAGTGATGTTGAGCTTCTGCTCTCTCCTTCCTGCCAATTTCAACCCCTCCTGCTGCCTCAGTCTCACTCCTTTCCCTCCTTTGAAGTCCACTCCATCTGCCTTTTTACTCTACCACCTCTCCGGATAGCTGTTATCAACTTCCTGGCAAGTCCACCTCTACCTTTCTCACTGAATTTGAGTCATGGCTTTTCTTCTTTCTGGATTCATCTTCCTCCTCCCTTATTCTTGGGGACTTTAACATTCATGTTGATAAACCCTCTGATCCTTATGCTTTAAAGCTCCTTTCCCTTACCACCTCATTCAACTTCCAGCTTTGCTCTGCTACCCCCACTCACCAGCATGGCCACTGCCTCGACCTTGTATTCTTCTCTAATTGTTTACCCTAAAACTTCTGTACCTCAGTTCTTCCCTTATTGAATCTCGCCTGCTAAGCTTCACTCTTCATCACTCGCCCTGTTTCCTCCAACCTCTTTAGAAATCTTTATGCTATTGACCCTTTGGCTCTCTCTTTCACTGTCTCATCACCTCTTTTTCCACTATGTCATTTGAATTTGATGAGGCAATAGCTTCCTATAATGTTGCACTCGCCTCTGTTCTGGATGCTCTTGCTCTGCTCATGCCACGTCTGCCCACCAGGGTCTGCTGTCCTAATTGACCGCCTAGATTCACCTAGTGGACGGGCTGGCCCTGTTTGTATTCAGCTCATTAACTTGCATTTACATGCTAATTGTGCTATGATTAGTACAGTGGTTTGTCTAATTTAGTGCTGATATTTGTGCATTACAGTACTTGCTACATCAGAAGTAAACCTAATACATACTGTATTAGCAGGATGTAAATTGCTGTGCTAAGATTAATGCAGTTTAATTCTTGAGGGCCTTAGATCATAAGCTCTTTGGGGAGAAGGCAGTAGATATGGTACCGGATTTTAACTCAGCCTGAACTATTAATAAAAAGTAGTAAGCTAAATTAATAAATACATTTATCTTTCTGTTTTTATGTATACTCCTTTCAGAATTCAGTTTGCAGCTATTCCTACAGTGCTTATGATATGATCTGCTAGGGTAAAATAATGTTGTTCTAACTCAGCTCCTTTAGTCCAGGAGTGGCTTTTAGTTTTTAACTAGTAGGTTGCAAGATGAATTGGGTTTACCTTTTCCAGGTATTGTAATTCTGTAATTGGGTATGAAGTAGATGTCCATACTCCTTGAGTTTCCATTTTGATATTCAGCCACTCTCCTCACATTGTATGTTTGCAGTGGAACATCCTATTGTAATGCAATACCCTTGCATTACCTTTCCATTTGGATATTTGACTGTAGCTCTTATGAGCTACGCTCAGGTACAGGAGTTATTTCCTTGTTCCCAGAGGGTTTAAATTCACTAAAATGTGTTACTATGTTAGTGTGCATAAATGTGCTTTAGCATACAGTAATACAATAACACCTTTTTAGTAAATTTATGCCTAAGTTTTGTATCTGAGGTAATAGAAGTTCCTTATTGTCCCTCCAGTCCAGTCCTGCACCTCTGGGTAGTGTACCTCTTCCAGCTGCTTGGAGACTGAACATGTTATCTTTTAGATGACACTAGTGAATATACATATGCAGCTGGCACTGCCTACCAGACCCAGTATGCTCAGTCTCCAAGCAGCTGGAGGAAGTAGTGAGCCAGGGTTCTGGACTCACTGAAGGGGCAACTAAGGAGATGGGTTTAGTTAGTTTGCTTTTTATTTCCTCTGTTAAGGTGCAGATTTTTTTTGTTTTTAAAGGCAGAAGTTAAAAAAAAAAATCAGAAGGAACAGAGAGAACCCAGGAGACAACAGGGCTGAGGGGGAGGATATTCCTTCTTCCCCCTCGCTCCCCAGGATTTCGGGGGGGGGGGGGGCAGGGAAGGAGTTCTGTGCAGACCTTCCTCAGTTTGAGACTTCTGGTGGCTCCTGAACCCGTTATCGGGTGAGGAGCTGCTGCAGGGGCTGTAGTTGATTGACAGGAGTGAAAGCTGGCAACCCCGCGTTGCCCCCCCTCAGTGCCGAAGCTGGGAAGCAAGGTTGCGCGCGAGGGGTAGAAAAGCCATGTGGCAAAGAAGCTCCAAGGTAAGAATGGCGAGGGGGGGGGGAGGACAGCAGGAACCCCTAGCAACCACCAGAACACGAGGAGACAGAGAGTGGCCTGCAGCTGCATGTTTGGGACCTGCAGCAGCGCAGGAAAATTCCCCCCCCCGTTGCATTTAGGCGTGATTTCTTCTTATTCAGGCCTGCATGTGTTTTAACCCACTGCTGTGTTTTGGGTGCCCGGGAGAGGCAGCCACTGGAGAATAAAGCAGGACAGAGCAGCAGCTTCCTAGGGAGCCATTTGCAGTTTCTTTTTAATTTTGGTTTCAGTTAGATTTCAGTAAATTTGTTTTTATTTTATTTTAGTTCAAGTACTCTAGTGCTCCGTGCCTGAGCCCATGGAGGTGCACTGTGCTAGGGATCCTTTTATCTACCTGGGTACAGATTGAGGGCATTCCTGGGGAGTGTCCTCAGCCCTTCCCACCATGCCGCAGTGTCTGGTATAGGATGGTATCAAGGGGGGGGGGGGTGAACCTCACTTAATCCTTAAGCATTCCTTTCCTTCTCCAAGGAGAAAGTGGTCCTGCGCCCGGTACCCTCATTTTTGCCCAAGGGGGTGTCAGCATTTCATGTAAATCAGGCAGTTTCCTTACTGGCTGTAGCGAGCGCGGATGTGTGCGAGAGCAGATATGGGCCCTGCCACTCCACAGCTGTGCCACCTGGATGGTAAGAGTCCTGTGAAGGTATGTGAAAAGGGCATCATCCTTTCAGAGATCAGACCGTCTGTTGGTTCTGTTTGGTGGGCTGCGCAAAAGTGAGACGGCAGCTAAGGCCTCCATTTTCAGATGGATCAGGGAGGCAATCACGTCGGCATACATCTTGAAGGGTAAAGCAGTGCCGGCGGGGTTGCGGGCGCATTCCACGAGGGCTCAGGCAGCCTTGTGGGCAGAGTATAGTTTAGTTCTGCTGGTTGAGATCTGTATGGTGGCATACTTTCTCTGAGCATTTTTGCCTGGATGTCCAGACGGCGGGGGATGCTTGTTTTGGATTGGAAGTGCTTCAGGCTGGTTGTGCGGGTCTCTCCCATTAGTTTAACTGCTGTGATACATCCCAGAGGTGCGGGACTGGACTGGAGGGACAATAAGGAAATTTAGACTTAGCTGCTAAATGTTGTTCCTTGAGGAACTCCAGTCCTGGAACCTTCTCTGAGTGCTTTCTGTGATAATCTGTGCACACTCCGGTCCTGAAGCTGGTTCCCTTGGTGGAGGAAGTGGCCAGGGGGAGCAGGGGAGAGGGGGGGTGTAATCGGCGTTTGGGAGGGGGGGTGTCAGACCAGAAGAGCTGTCAGTTGCTTGTTCCTTCTGTTTGGAGTTGCACAGGCGCTCAACAGGTAGGCCTTCCCATCCTGGAGGGAGGGATGAGGTATCCTTCCCAGGGGATGGAGGGGGTACTAGTTTATTTAGACGTAGAAGTGTTTGTTGCATGTTTAAGTACTTACTTGTTGCTCCTCTGAGTCTGCTTTGTCAGTAGGTACTGGGGCTGCTAGGTGGTGCCAGCTGCATATGTACACTAGTGTCAACAAAAAGATGACATGCTCAGTCTCCAAGCTGCTGGAAGAGGTACACTACCCAGAGGTGCGGGACTGGACTGGAGTTCCTCAAGTAACAACAATTAGCAGGTAAGTCTAATTTCTCTATGACGTGGTTGAAATATGATTTCAACTCTGGCTTACCCGAATCTCGGACTGCTGCTCTTCCACTTTTTTTGTTTTTTTTATTGTCAGTTGTGACTGTTTCATGGGCTAATATATGTCTAAAATGACTACCTTGGAATTTACCCAACTACTGAATGTATTTTATGTTTTAACCTGTTCTAAGCCAACTTTTTTAATGACAGCTAGTGTAAAGCAGTACTAAGGTGGCAAGATTAGCAAGGTCAATGCTATAACACCTTTATTTGTATACTAAAATGTGAAAAATTGATCATAAATATTGGTATGAGAGCTTTTTGACTACTGCTCAGAAAGCCCAGCTTAAGTTTTCACGACTGTATATCTGTCACAGATTTTGCACTTTCTGGTTTCAGTGTTCTCCCCAGAAAATTTTACCAGCTGAGTGGCATAAAGGAATAGCCAGGTGGGCAGCACTGTAAACTGGCCAGCAGCAGTCAATGTACCTAGTCGTCTTTCAAGAAGTTCCATATGTGATGCATTTGCCACTGTTTCAAATTCAAGTGTCTAATTCATTGATGATATATTTACATTCTAAAAGAGCCTCCTGAGGAAGCATTGGTAAAACGCTAACTGCATTGAGGTGTTAGGATCTGTAGAAATATGTTTTGATCATGTATAAGCAGAGATAAGTGGAAATCATTTCACAAACTTTGTAATAAGTAAAATCTAGAATTTAGTATCTGGAAAGTTAAAAAGAGAATGACCTGTGATGTGTTCACATTAAGGGGTCATGTAAATGGCCTGATATTCTACATGGGCCTTGCCAACATAGCCCTGTTATATCTGATGCTGAGGTCTTTTCTTGATTCTGTTGAAATCTTAGTATGAATTGCGCATACAGTTTCAATATCAGTTTGTCTATTTTGCATTATTTTGTCATGTCAGTTCATCAGATTAAGTTAGCCAAGTAGTCAGTAAATCAACCCGGTGGTGTGCCCATCCAGAAGGTCCTGGGGAGAACAGCGATTTCATTTTTGAAAATGTTGAGCCATAGGTTATATGTTTAGAAGGTAATGTGTATGCAGACAAAGAAACACACAGACAGAATTCATGCAGGTGGGTTTTTTCCAAAAAGCATTTGAATGCTTGGGTAATTGGATCTTCTCTTCTGTGTAGGAATTTTATAGACCTAGAGAAGACAGCTAATTTTATCAAGAGGAACTGGATCTCATGGCATTTTATTCATTTAATACTGCAGAATGACTTTCTTTATCCTCTTCCTTTTGTGTACTTTCTCTTTGTAATACTGTAGCCCTTTTGGAGGCCCTCTCTGTCTTCTTACCTACTCTGTATTTGCTCTGTGTACCTGTTTTTTTTCCCCGTTTTCCCTCCTGTCCTATTCGTATTGGCGTTCTTTTCATTTTCCTGCTTGACTTTTATTGTATTTTATTGTAAACTGCTTAGCTGTACCCACATTAAGCGGTATATCAAATCTTAAATAAACGAAATGATATGAAACACTGTTTTTTTCTTCAGTATGCAAAAACATGCCATTATGTACTCTGTAGCTCAAAGAGGGCTCGTTTTCAGAACAAATAGAAAATAGTCGTTGCACTGAAATCAGTTGCCCAGAGTTAGCAGTCTAACTAATCATCTATGCACATTAGAACTTCCTTAGCGTCCCTCTAGTCCAGTCCCGGAAATGTAGAGTAGAGTTGTCAACCTCCACCAGCAGCTTTGGAGACTGAATGATGTCATCATTTTGATGTCACTGGTACAAATAGGCTAGATCCGCCCCCTTTCACCAGTACTTTCAGTCTCCAAGCAGCTTGGAGGTTCTGAGCCCGGGACTGGGCTCAGAGGAACAAATAAGCAGAGCTTTAATTCTTTGTTTAAATTTAGGATTTTTCCTTTGCTTTCTTGTTTTTTAGCTGCCTGCTGCTGCTGACAGAGATTCTGTGCTGCTGGGGCTGTTTCTCTCCGTTCCTGCTCTCTTCTCCTCCCCCCCCCCCCCTTCCTTCTCTTTTCTTTCTTTGCCTTATTGCCCCAGCATTTAAACGAGCATTGTGAGTGCCCTGGTGTGTGCCTGGCATTATCTCCCTGCTCCCGAACCCACTTGGAAGGGTGAGGAGCAGGTTGAGCACGTTTGGACTGCTGGCAGCAGGCAGGGGGAGTGTATAGCAGTCTCTCCAGGAGCTGATGCCGATTTAAGGGCTGTGCTCTTGAGGGGTTCAGCGCTGCCCTTCCTCACTCTCCTCCCGGTGTTTGGTGAGTAAATTTGCCTTAGGGTTCCTTGGGGGAGTGATCTTTGCTGGCAGCAGGGGTTTGTCAGCTCCATCAGGGTGCAGGAGGCCTGGCCGCATGATTTTTGGCGCCGCAAACGTTGCGGCGGCCATTTTGGATCCCGGTTTTTTCTTTGGCCTAACAATATCGTTTTTCCTGGGTTAGGTGCTTCGTTTTGGCAAACGGTGTTTGGGGGCAGCTTTTTTGTGCTAACTGCATCGATCTGTTTAAAAAAAAAAAAAAAAAAAAAAAAAATCGCGTTTGTAATTTAGCTGTTCCTGGGGCTTTCAAAGGCTTCTTCTGCACTGGTACAGCGCTGTTTATTGATCATGCCTGCCAAGCCCCGCTGCCTCGTGTGTGGGGTGAGGCGCGGAGAGCTTTTGGACACTGGGGTGTGTAAGGCGTGCTCTTTAGAGGCCATGGGCATGGAAAAGTCCCTGGGGGAAGGCTCTCAAGGGCAGGGAGAGGCTTCTCTGGAAGGAGAGGGGTCTATCCCCCCTTCTCTGTCTGCGTCGGAGCCGGTTGCGGGCCCGTCCTCCGCTGGCAGCGTTCCTCTGTTGCCGGAAGGGTCTCAGGGGGCTGGGCTGCCAAGTGTCCCTTCAGAATTTTTCTCCTTGATGCAAAAAGCTTTTGCCTTACTGCAGCCTGACCGGGGGGTTCCGTCCCCGGGTCCTGCGAGGGGTACGAGGCGACGCTCATCCACTCTCCATGAAGGAGACGTGGCGTTACCAAAAAGGCGACGGGACGATTTCGATTCGGCTTCCCCGGCTCCTTTGGAGGAGGACCTGGGAATGCCAGATCTGGAAGATGAGGTGTCGGATGAGGACCTAGAAGACGGGGAATTGTTGGAGGAGGAGCAGCAGAGCAGGCTGGTCCGCGTATTTTGGCGGCGGGAAAGAACTGCCTGCTCTGATCTCCGAGACGCTAAAGGTGTTGAATATGCCCGCGGGTTCCACGTCCTCCGCGGAGGCGTTGGAGGATCCGCTGCTACAAGCCGTGCGCACTTCGCAGAGAGTGTTCCCCATCCACAGAGTCTTTCGGGATATGATTCAGGAGGAATGGGACTCGCCGGATTCGGCGTTGCGGGGGACCAGGGCTTTGGATAGGTTATACCCGATCTCTGAGCAGGATAAGCTGCTTTTTCGTTCTCCTAAGGTGGATGCCGCGGTGGCGGCGGTCACTAAAAAGACCACCATCCCGGTGGAGGGGGCGGCAGCCTTGAGAGATGGTCAGGATAGGAAGTTGGATACTTTGCTGAAGCAGGTGTTTGATATGAGTGCCCTTTCCCTGCAGGCCTCCATAGCAGGGGCCTGGGTGGCGAGGGGCTGTTTGCGCTGGTCCCAACGTATCCAGAGCTCCCTCCCAGAGGAACAATCAGCGGATGGGTCTCGGCTGGAGTCCGGCACCGCCTACCTGTCTGATGCGCACTATGATCTTCTTCGTGGTCAGGCCAAATGTATGGCTTCGGTAGTGGCGGCTCGCCGTTATCTGTGGCTCCGCAACTGGTCAGCGGATAGTTCGTCCAAGTCGCGGCTCAGTAAGCTTCCCTTCCGGGGTAAACTTCTCTTTGGAGAAGATCTGGAAAAGTTGGTCAAGGACCTCGGGGAGTCCAAAGGGGGCCGGCTCCCAGAGGATAGACCGAAACAGTCTCGGGGGGCTTCTGGGTCTCGAGGCCTCTCGAGAGATTTTCGTAAGTTTCGCACTCCTCGTTTTCAGCAATCGCAGCGGAGCAGGTTTCCGTCGCGGGGCCAGTCCTTTCGTGGATTTCGGGGAGCGGGAAGGGGTTTTGGTACCTTCCAGCCCTCCGGTGCCAAGAAGTCCCAATGAGATGAGGCGGGCCCAGGTGGGCGAAGTGCCCGTGGGAGGCAGGTTACGGGAGTTTTACCCTGCCTGGGTCCAGATTACCTCCGACCGGTGGGTATTGGAGGTCATTCGGGAAGGATATGCCCTGGAATTTCGGCGCCCCGTAGGAGATTCCTTTGTTCTTTCCCCCTGCAGGGCCCCTCGGAAGCTGAGAGCTGTGGGCGACACCATAGGGCGGCTCCAGCGGCTCCGTGCAATAGTGCCCGTTCCGGTCGACCAGTGCGGCGCCGGTCGATACTCCATTTATTTTGTGGTTCCCAAGAAAGGGGGTACGTTTCGTCCGATTCTCGACCTCAAGAGGGTAAATCGTTGCCTTCGCGTGTCCCACTTCCGCATGGAAACCTTGCGGTCCGTCCTGGCGGCGGTTCGCGCGGGAGAGTTTTTGACGTCCTTAGACCTGACGGAAGCTTATCTTCATATCCCCGTGCGCAGGGAGCATCAGCGCTTTCTGCGTTTTGCGGTGCCGATGGGACACTTTCAGTTCCGGGCGCTTCCTTTCGGTCTGGCGACCGCTCCCCGGACATTCACGAAGGTCATGGTTGTGGTGGCGGCCGCTCTTCGCAAAGAGGGGATACTGGTACACCCTTACCTAGACGATTGGTTGATACGAGCGAAGTCAAGAGAGGAAAGCGTGGTAGCCACTGCCAGGGTGGTGGAGTTCTTGGGCAGCCTCGGTTGGGTAGTCAACGGGGCGAAGAGTCGTTTGACCCCCTCTCAGGTTCTAGAGTATCTGGGGGCGCGCTTCGAGACTCGGTCGGGCCGGGTCTTCCTTCCCGACGTAAGGGCGCAGGCCTTGAGAGAACTGGTGCGTCGGTTTTTGAGGCTTCGGGCGCCGACGGCTTGGCAGTACCTGCAATTGCTCGGCACCATGGCGGCGACGATAGACTTGGTGTTGTGGGCCAGGGCTCACATGCGGCCGCTACAGAGTGCTCTTCTTCGGCGGTGGTCTCATCAGTCGGACGCGTTGTCTCACTGCCTGCCCTGTCCGGCGGTGGTGCAGGACAGTCTGCAATGGTGGCTGCTTCCCGACAGTCTGAATCAGGGCGTGCCTCTGGAGCCCCCGTGCTGGCGGCTGCTCACGACGGATGCGAGTCTAGCGGGCTGGGGGGCTCATCTAGAGGGCTCGTTTGCGCAGGGGACTTGGTCGCCGGAGGAGCAACTGTGGTCCATCAACCGGTTGGAAATGCGAGCGGTGGTTCAGGCCCTGCGGGCGTTTCGACGGGTGCTGGGGCAAGCAGCGGTCAGGGTGCTATCAGACAACGCAACCACGGTAGCGTATATCAATCGGCAAGGCGGTACGGGCAGTGTGGCCCTGGAGGAGGAGGCGAGTGTGCTGCTGACCTGGGCGGAACTGAACTTACAGGCTCTGTCAGCTCAGCATGTCGCAGGAGTCAACAACGTCGAAGCGGATTATCTCAGCCGCTGCCGCGTGGATCCGGGAGAGTGGACGCTGCATCCGGACGTCTTTGCAATGCTGGTGCGCCGGTGGGGGATCCCGGTGATGGATCTCATGGCGACATTCGCGTCGGCAAAAGTGGAGCGTTTCTTCAGCCGAAGGAAAGAGCGGATGGCAGAGGGCCTGGATGCTCTGGCGCAACGATGGCCCACGGAGGGGCTTCTGTATGTGTTCCCTCCCTGGGCACTCATCGGCAAGGTGATACAACGCATCGAGAGGCACAAGGGTCAGGTGGTGCTGGTGGCGCCAGATTGGCCAAGACGGCCGTGGTATGCGGATATGGTGCGGCTGGTGGCCGACGTCCCGTGGCGGCTCCCGCTCCGGGAGGACCTGTTGCTTCAGGGGCCCTTGCGGATGCCTCAGGTGGGTCGGTTCTCGCTTACGGCCTGGCTCTTGAGCGGGCGAGGTTGACGGCCCGCGGTTATTCGACGTCCGTGGTAGCCACTCTGTTACGATCGCGCCGGAGGTCGACTTCCCTAGCATATATACGCGTTTGGCGTGTTTTTTGAGGCCTGGTGTTCCGATCGGTCTGTCATCCCCATGCGGGCTTCTGTGTCCGATGTCCTCTCCTTTTTACAAGCAGGGTTGGAGAAGGGCCTGGCGGCCAGTTCTTTACGAGTGCATTTGGCGGCTGTCTCCTGTTTTCGCGGCAAGATTCAGGGTCAGGTGATAGCGACGCATGTCGACGTTCGGCGCTTCCTGCGAGCGGTTTTGCTCTTGCGTCCGCCGAGGCGTTCGGTTATTCCTCTATGGGATCTCAATTTGGTCTTGGAAGCCCTGATCGGGCCACCTTTTGAGCCTTTGAGTGCAGCCTCGCTTAAGGATTTGACTCTCAAGACTTTGTTCCTAGTGGCGATCTGTTCCGCCAGGAGGATTTCGGAGCTACAGGCGCTGTCTTGCCGGGAGCCTTTTTTGATTTTTTACCCAGGACAAAGTGGTGCTACGGACGGTGCCAGCCTTTTTACCAAAGGTGGTGTCCGCTTTCCATGTGAATCAGGTGGTGTCGCTGCCAGTATTTTCCGCGGAGCAGAGGGCTCAGGCGGGTGGGCGCTTGCATCGGTTGGATGTGCGGAGGGCGCTCAAGAGCTATCTCCGTCGTACGGCTTCCTTCCGGAAGTCGGACAGGCTTTTTGTCGCCTTCGGAGGCCCTCGGAAGGGCGAGGCGGCAGCAAAGTCTTCCATTTCTAGATGGCTGAAAGAGGCCATTAGTTCCGCCTACATTCTGAGGGGCAGAGAAGTGCCGGTCGGCTTGCGGGCGCATTCTACGAGAGCTCAGGCAGCGTCGTGGGCGGAAGTCAGTCTCGTTCCGCCGGCAGACATTTGTAGAGCTGCAACCTGGTCCTCGTTGCATTCTTTTGCTCGGCATTATCGTTTGGACGTACAGGCGCGCGGGGATGGTCGTTTTGGGTCAGCCGTCCTTCAGGCTGCAGTTTCCGGACCCTCCCGTTGATATGTACTGCTCTGTTACATCCTCTACATTTCCGGGACTGGACTAGAGGGACGCTAAGGAAGAGTAAATTAGACTTACCTGCTAATTGTTGTTCCTTAAGGAACTCTAGTCCAGTCCCGGATCCCTCCCATTCGAGGGGTGTGGAACAGCCTGAAGTTTCTGGCCGCGCGAGATGTGAGTTTGGACAGCTGCTGAACCTTTAAAAGGAAAACATCATTATGGGGAAATCTAATTTCTTCGTGTCAGGGCGCTCGGGGAGGCGCAGGAATGAGGGGCGTCTTCAGCGGGGGTCTCTGTGGGGTTGGCAGCAGGCGACATGGGCCGGGGAGCGCCGGGGCTCTGGTGCTTCAGTTACCGGTTCTTTGGGGACATCACCCGTCCTTTCGGGGCGGCCCTGTCTTGTCTTGTCTCTCACAGTCTTTTTCTTTCTGTATGGACTGTTCATTATCTTTTTTCTACCTGTATATACTGTTTCTTATAGTTTTGAGATAACTACTTATTTGTTGCTCTGCTGAGTCTGCTTTGTCAATAGGTACTGGTGAAAGGGGGCGGATCTAGCCTATTTGTACCAGTGACATCAAAATGATGACATCATTCAGTCTCCAAAGCTGCTGGTGGAGGTTGACAACTCTACTCTACATTTCCGGGACTGGACTAGAGTTCCTTAAGGAACAACAATTAGCAGGTAAGTCTAATTTACTCTTATGGGGAGTCATTGCTTGTAATAGTTAACCTGTGTTCTATTCTAGTAATCATAAACTTGAAAATTCATAAGGTCAAGTATGCTGTGTTTGCAACTACTGTGTTTTAGAAATGTAAAAGTTATACAATGTATAGTGCCCTCACTAGGGAAACTACGTATTGAAGACAATTCTGTAACCAGCTGTATGAGTGGATGTGGTTGGCATACATGTAAAAAAAAAAAAAATGGCAAATTAAAAAAGGCAAAGTACATTTATACTTTCCCTTCTAACATTGGGCCTGCTGGTGCTGGTGGCATGTATAAGCAACAAACACCACCCAAGCTATAAAAGCATACGTAGGAGTGCTACCTGTATATTGTGGTGAATTCTGCATATTCTGCTTTTTATGTGTAAAATGTAGTCTTCTGCCAACAAGCAGGATTGAATCAGACACATGAGCGGATGATGTTGCAAATAACTGGCGTGGAACAGCTCTCTGAAAGCTCAGCATGCACGTCCCTTCCCGCTTGTAGCAGTCTCCTCAAACCTTTCAAATTCTTAATGTTCTGCTGAATGGTTGTGATAACAAAGCTCTCCTGACTCTTAACTCTGTTTATTCCGATATTGTTTTCCATTGTTTCGCTAAAAGAAGAATTTACGGTGTAAATCTTCTTTTTTTTTTTTTCTTTTGAGCCTATGATATTTCTCAACCAAAGTCAGGTTCCTTATCGTTCCTCCAGTTCAGTCCTCCACCTCTGGGTAATGTAACTCCTCCTGCAGCTTGGAGACTGGACAAGTCAAATTCGTGATATCACTGGATATACAGTCAAACCTCGGTTTTCGTATGCCCTGGTTTTCGTACGATTCGGTTTTCGTTGACTTTTTTCATCAAGATTTTGTTTCGGTTTTCGTACGTTGTCTCGGTTTTCGTACAGCATTTTACCCCCCCCCCCCCCCCGTACCTGCCATGGATTAGCGTGAGCCAGCGATCTCCCACGGAGCTTGAGCCAGCGATTCTGCGGGACCTCTGGGGAGCCGAGGAGTTCAACGCTCCAGCGTGGCCTGCCCGAAACTGCTTCCTGCCCCGGACTCTCCCCCGATTGACGTCTGCCTGCTGCCTCTTCCCCTGCACATCCCTTGAACCGGGACAGGAGCTGGTGACCGAATCTGCTTCTCCTTGGCGGCCCAGTCTCCCGCCGGGGCCCCTGCCCTCCCGATTGGATTCTGGGTGTCCTGCAGGCCTGCACACGCGGCCTCTCCTTGAAACCTTGCAGTCTGCAGCTGCAGGCTCCTGCTGGCACAGCCCCATGCTGTTCTCTGACTCTCACCTGTGTCAGGCTGCTACCTTAGGGGGGCCGGAGGCAGCCTAAGACTCTCTGTCCCACTGTTTCTCAACTGCCTGCTGCTTGGCTGACACTGCCTCTCCACCTCTCCCGACACTGTGTAGGAGTGGCTGCCCTACAGGCTGGTGTGACTTCGGGCACTGTCCTCTTTCTGGTGCCCTTACTTTTGCTGACATTGGCACTACCTCTCCTGACACTGTGAGCTTGGTAACTGGGTGTGATGGCTGCTAAGTTAAAAGGCAGGCTGGAGCCCCGATTGTGCAGACGGCCAAGATGGCTGTTCCCACCTCCGCTGCTGGTGGTGATTGCTCGATCCCCAGAGGGGAGAGCAGCTGGAGCTGGCTGGAGTGCGTCCCATATGCCAACAAAAGTCTTCAATAAAGGTAAAAGTGATGTTACATGCTCATTTATCCATTTCATTAGTCATTTATATGTATTTCTCATTGTTTTCTGTATGTAAAAAGATAGTTATTCTCTATAAAATGTATTTTTTGTCAATATTTTTGGGTGTCTGGAACGGATTAATTGAATTTACATTATTTCTTATGGGAAATCTTGCTTCGGTTTTAGTCCGTTTCGGTTATAGTCAGACTTTTTTGAACGGATTAATCATGAAAACCGAGGTTTGACTGTATACTGCTGGTCTTCTCCCATCATTCCCCAGTGTGTCCAGTCTCCATGCAGCAGGAGGACGTAGTGAGCCTAGGTCTGGGCTTACTAGAGGATCAGATAAGGAACATTTAGCTAGACTAGACAGGTTTTTATTGTTAATTTGTTTCCCTATAATTTCATTTAGTTTAATTTTCTTTGGGGAGCTATTGGTGCTTACTTTCTATAAAGTTAAAAAAAGAGTTGGACACGAGAGGAATCGAACCTGCTATGGGGAATCCCTTCTCTCCTCTCGGGCTTTATTCGGTGTCCGGGCTGCTCTCCCCTCCTGGTGTGGACGGAGGGGAGTTGTGCAGATAACCCAAATGGCTGCCTTCAAGATGTGCGTGGCAGTGGCAGTTTTCAAGGACAGTCGGAGTGCCCTCTTGGCAGCAGCTGCTTTGGACCTGCTCCGAGCAGTGCCGCAGATTATAGGGCTTCCGTTTCTTCACGGCAAAATCAGCACAGAAGCATTTTGCAGCTCTAAGGGCAGAGGTGAGTGCTTCATCGGCGAACGGGGAGGCCATCGGGCCTAGATCGCATGGGCAAGCTGTTTAGGCGGCAAGTTAAGCACTGCTGTCTTGCGGCCGTCTCTTCCCGTGTTTTTTGAGGCGACAAGCACTGTTGATTTTCAAGCTCTCTAGAGTATATTTGTGTTATCTGGTATAGTGTGTGTTTTATTTTCAACATAAGAGATTTTTAAAATTTGTTTCTGTGAACTTGATTGTGGGTCTTATGTCTTATAGAGACATACTCAAAAAAACAAAACAAAAACAAACCCCAAAACAAAACAAAAAACTACCCCAGCAGAAATCGGTGTGATTTGAGAGCAATTTTGCTCCAGATCGCAGCACAAGCATTTAGTCAGCAGGTAAGTGCTACTTGTGCTTTTTTCCCCGTTGCGAGGCCTGTCACCTCATGGGAAGCCAGCTGGTTTATTTTTCAGCGCCATTTTGGCGGGCTGTGCCATTTTTTCCCACGGTTTTAGAGGGGTTAATGCCATCCCCCCTTTTGAGGGAGGACTCTCATAGCGGTGAGGAGTCACAAAAAAATGCAGTTTTAAAAGTATATTGTTTTTATTCTTTTGTCTCTTATGGAAGGATTTATTTTTCCTTATTTTAATTGGGTTACTCCTTTTTGGTTAGAAGGGGTACAGTTTTCAATTGCTGAATTTGAAGGCTTTGGTCTCGAGGGCTTGGCATGGCGGAGACCTTGAAAAAAAAATCAGGCGCTCTTGTTTTTTTTAGAAGGGTGTCCTTCATTGCAAACGAATATAGAATGTTACACCCTGTTCTTTATGGCTTAGACTGTTTACTTCTGCTAGGGCTGGTATCTTCGGTGCACCAAAGCCAAGGCCCTGTTTGACTTGGCCAGGAGTCTATATGTATTGTCCCCTCTTCAGCACACGGGCAGGCGCGTCAGGATGCGGTACGCATCAGCTGGCTCAAGTTGGTAGGGGAAGTCTCTTGCAAAGCTGGGGGCTTCAGTACTTCTCAATCAAAGGTTCAGAGCCTTCTGACTCATGGCGACGAGCAGCATTTAGGTGCGTTGTCTTCTTATTCAGGCTTGCAGGTGTTTACTCCCCAGTTGTGTTTTGGGTGCCCGGGAGAGGCAGACACCTGAGAATAAAGCAGGTCGGAGCGGTCGTCCTAGGGGGCCAGTTGCAGTTTCCTTTTAGCTTAGTTAATGGGATTGATTTTATTCTATTACTTCAATGGCTTGTGCCTGAGCCTGTGGGGATGCACGGGGCTGGGGATCCTGTTACGTAACCGGGTTCAGTTGGAGGAAGTTCCTGGGGAATGTTCCCAGCCTTTCCCACCATGCTGGTTGGCCGCAGTGTCTGATATGGGATGGTGTCAAGGGGTGTAACTTCCATTTAATCCTTAAGCATTCCTTGTGGGCTACAGCTCAAGTCTAATTTAGTGCACAATGACTTGATGCAGGCAGATGGAAAAGGCCTTATCAGATACGCCATGGTTGTGGCTGTGCAAATTTCAGAGTGCTCTGGGCCTGGTCAGGTGATCTAAAAGGTTGATACTTTGTTACTTTCTCCTGAGAAGGGTCTTATACTAAAGCAGAGACAGGAATATGGCTGTTTTTTTAAAAAGAGAAACTGTATATAGGCTTGTAGCAGCTACAACCCTGGAGAGAACAGGAAGTACCTGCATACCAGAAGGGTATGTAGTTAGAAAGAGTGAATAGGAAGCATCTGTCTATGGTCAGTGTGTAACCGCTCGTTTGGGAGTGCCCCAACGAGGTACATTTTGCTTCCAGAGCTCTCGGGTTTCGGGCCTTTCAAAGTGCAGGAAGGGGGTCTTCGGCTACCTCTTCAGCGACTGCCCGAAAACCACAATGAAGCACGGTGGGCCCACGTGGCAGTTCAGTCGATAGGAGGAAGTATTAGAGAGTTCTTCCTGCCAGGGTCCAGATAGCGGCAGAGCAATGGGTGTTGGAGGTATTGCGCAAAGAGTATGCCCTAGATTTGACTCGCTTGGGCTGGATTCGTTTGTTCTGTCTCCTTGCAAAGGGCAGCGGAAAACGTCTGCAATTTGGCAACCTTCGGATCGTATCTTGTAGTTAGGAACGGGGGTGCCGGGCCTGTAGAAAATTTTCGGCATCAGGCGCCACTCTATTTGTTTCAGGGTTTCACAGGAGACGGGCCTATCCATCCTTGCTGGATCTCAAGGACGTAAATCGCTGTATCTGTGTGTCTCACGTTTGAATGGAACCGTTGCGATCAGTGGTGGTGGCGGTCCTGCAGGGGGAGTTTGTTGCATCCCTCGATCTTACAGAGGCATACTTACACATTTCGATAAGGGCAGCACATCAGAAGTTCTAAGGTTTGCCTTCCCGGGGGGACATTTTCAGTTTCAAGCCTTGCCCTTCGGTCTGACAACGGGCCCGCACATCCTCACCACAGTTATGGTGGTCGTGGTGGTTCTGCAGAAATAAGGAATCTTAGTTCACCCTTGCCTCGACGATTGGTCGATTCCCCCGAAGTCCAGGGCCAAGAGTGTCCGGGTTACCACAGGGTATTTATTATTATTTGGCATAAATTTATACACCGCTCCTTCCAGCGATCAGAAGCGGTAGTAACTTTTCTTCAGGATCTTGGCTGGATAGTCAATGCAGTCAAAGGTCACTTAGTCTGTCTCAAGGCCTAGGGTTCTTGGGGGGGGGGGTATGGTTCGACTACCAGTGGGGAACAGTGTTTCTGCCGGAGGTTGAGATCAGACCCTTCAATAACTAATATGCAGGTTTCAGGCGGAGACGGCGCCGTTGGCTTGGAGCTGTCTTCAGCGACTCGGGGGTTCGTTCAGTGGGCCAGAGCTCGCATGCGTCGCTTACAAAGGTACTGGTTACGATGATGGTCGCACCAAAATGATTCTCTAAACAAACGTCTCCCATGTCACGCGCAGGTCAGGTGATCCCTTCTCGGGGGGGGGGGGGCTAGTCCCAGGAGATCTGGCTGTGGGCATGCCGCTGGAACACCCGCAGTGGCTCCCGCAGTTGATGGAGGCAAGTCTCGCAGACTGGGCAGCTCATTGCGAGGATCGGTTAGCACATGATGTTTGGAGCGAACAGGAGGTCCATTGGTCGATCAAACGTTTGCAGCTGGGGGCGGTAGTTTTGGCGCTTCAAGCGTTTGATTCCGAAGTGAAGGATCGGGCAGGGTGAGTGCTGTCCGACAATACCGCAACAGTGGATTGCCTAAACCAGCAGGGGGGCATGGGCAGTGCGGCCATGGAAGAGGAATCAGGCTCTGTTCGCTTGAGTGCAGCCTTGTTGGAAGGCGCTTTTGGGCGGCGCACATTGCAGGAGCAGACAAGATGATGGCTGAATTTATCAGTGGAGTCCGGGTGGATGTCGGAGAGTGGGAGCTTCATCTGGAAGTGTTTGTACACATAGTCATCAGGTAGGGTCCTCCGTTCCTGGATCTCATGGCGACCTTTCATTCGGCCAAGGCAAATCGTTTTTACAGCAGAAGACGAGAAAGGATGTCGGAGAGCGTCAATACTCTGATGCTACCATGGCCTGCGCCCGGCCTTCTCTATGTCTCTCCCCGTGGCACCCATAGGGCGAGTGATTCATCACATCGAGGCACATCGGGGGAGAGTGGTGTTGGCAGTGCTAGTTTGGCCGAGGTGTCCGTGGTGTGCCGATATGGTCATGCTGTTGGACGGGAAGCCTTGGAGGTGGCTCGCAACGGCGGATCTGTTAACCCAGGATCCTCTTCGTATGTCTCAGGTGGATCGATTCTCACTTCCGGTCTGGCCGTCGAAAGGACAAGGTTAAGGGGGGGGGGGGGGGAAAAAAAAGATTATTCTGGACGGTGATTGCGACTTTACTTCAAGCCAGAAAGAGGTTCCATTCCCTAATGTAGGTGCGTGTATTTGAGAACTGGTCCGCTGTGGCAGATCCAGGCTTCCGCGGTTCCAGTTCCTGTGGTTCTCGATTTTTGTAGGCTGCAGGCTACTCATAGAATGGTGGCCCCTGGGGGGTGTTGACTAGAGAATCTTCCGAGCCCTTGCATAAAGCTTCGATCTAGGGTTTTGAGACACTGTTCTTAGTGGCTATCTGTTCAGCTCGCCGAGTTTCGAGTTAGCAGGCCTGGTCTTGCCTGGAACTGTTCTTGTCCTTCGTTAGGGAACAGATGGTTTTGCGGACAGTTCCGTTCTATTTACCCTAGGTAGTTCTCTTTTCTCATGACTCAATCGGTCTCGTTTTCAGTTCTGGAATCTTTGGAGGAGGATGCGTCAGTTTGCAGTCTGCGTCGGTTAGACATGAAAAGGGCTCTGCATCCATACTTATAAGTATTGGAGGCCTTGAAATTTGGATCGTTTGTGCTTTTGGGGATCCGCAAAAAGGTGAAGCGGCACCCAAAGCTTCAATATTCACTTGGATCCAGGAGGCGATAGCATCGGCTTCTCTCTTGCATGAAAGTCAGGCGTCCGTGGAGCTGCGGGCTCCCTCTTCTAGAGTGCAGGCGACTTCCTGGGTGGAGCGTAGTTTGGTTCCGCCGCTGGAGAGCTGTGGAGCGACGTCATAGTGCTTACTGAAGTTATGGACGGATGACCATTGGCTGGATGTTCGGGTGGCAAGTGTTGTCTGTTTCGGGTCGGTGGTGCTGCGATCTGGCTGGAAAGGTCCCTCCCATTCGTTACTGCTCTGTTACATCCCAGAGGTGGAGGACTGAACTGGAGGAACGATAAGGAAATAGAAATTACAGTTACCTGGTAATTGTTGTTCCTTGTGGAACTCCAGTTCAGTTCAGTCCTCAATCCCGCCCGGGGATGAGCTATTCAGACATGGTTTTTTAGTTTGGAGAGAGTTCTCGGTTACTAACAGTGTAACACGTTTGATATGTCGGAGATCGCGGTGGTATCTTTTCTTTCTTTGACCTCTTTTGGTCTTCCTTCCTTCCTTCTGGCTGTCTTACTCTGAGGGGAAGAGGACAGGGGCAAGAAGGAGGTGGTGTCTTTCCCCTTTATCTTAGGGGATTTTAATTTTGAAGGTTAAAGTTAAGTTTAGAGTTGTAGTTAATACTATAGCTACTTATTTTTTGCTCCTTTGAGTCTGCTTTGTCAATAGTTCACTGGGGAATGATGGGAGAAGACCAGCAGTATATATCCAGTGATGTCACGAATTTGACTTGTCCAGTCTCCAAGCTGCAGGAGGAGGTACACTACCCAGAGGTGGAGGACTGAACTGGAGTTCCTCAAGGAACAACAATTACCAGGTAAGTGTAATTTCTATGTTCTGCCCCATTTTGCAGTGTGGTGGAGAGATGCTGAACTTCCATACTTATTCCAAGTATGTAAACTGCCTCGGCTGCAACCACAGCCAAGATGACTTTAAGCACTGTGGTCATATATCTCCATGCGTCTGAAAAGATCTTAATCAGCTGTGAAACCATTATGAGGTCGGGAAGAGGCTGTTGCTAGCTTGAAAAGAAGGGAGGACTTCTTCTGTTCCGAGACTGGCTAATGCATTGCATACCAGCAGATCCTCTTCAACTGAGGAGCACAACCAAAAATTGATGTATCGACGTGCTCCTTAGAAGTTGCTAGGCCTAAAGAGCATTCATCTTCAGAAAATTCCAACAAGCTTGAAGTGAAAGCATCCTCTGTGATCTTTTCAAAAGCACGTGATAAACACCCATTGTTGAAGATATTCAGGGTATGTTCATTAAGCGCAAACATCTGCATCAATTTCCAACCTAGTCTACTCCATTAAGAGACAGTACAAGGAGAGTGCTGATATGATGTGCATACTATACCTGAATGTAACTCGCCTGGAAAGGTGTGAGCCAAATACTAAAAAGTAAATAAAATTAAATTAAATATTCTAATGCACTCGAAGTGCAGATTGCAGATTCAATGTAGTATTTTCATATTGTTAGTACAAGGCTTCTCTGGCTTCCTGATTTAGCCTTGAGCTTCTTACCCAGTGGCTAGCTGACCAGTCTCCAATGTCTTCAATTCCAATCGTAGGTCCAGTTAAGACAAATCCTATCCTCCTTCTTTACTGTTCTTTCCAGAACAATCTCATTACAAAAGATGTTCAATAATTGCATTAAGAAATAAGAGGCTTGCCAAATGTTCCATATCAATAGACAAGCACATTTGCCATTTCAGTCTATTAGTGTAACTCCTGCGCTCAGATAAATGCTCTTTCCAGTACATCCTGCTAGACCAGTCCAGACAAGCAGGTTTAGTCCCTCCTACCAGTAGATGTTGGAGACAGAGAAATAGAAAAAAAACCCTACCAGCAGCCTGATTGGCTGTTCCCTGGTAATATGTAGCTGAACCCAGTAGAGGGCACTCCAGTATTTCTCTGTCTCCAGCAGATGTAGGGGTTTAAATTTTTCTCTCTGATTATTATTTAGTACTTGCAGTAATTTTGCTGGATGCATCCAGGGCGCACTTGAGCTGCCCCTCCTGGGTTTCCCAGCTACATTTTGTGAGACAGATTGAGGTTGAACTCCTGGTCAGGAGGACCATGTTAGGTTCCCTCTCTGTCAGGGGTGAAGACTGGCCTCAGCTCATGAGGACTTGAGCAGCCGGTCATTGAGGGAGTCTGCAGCTTATCGCCAGCCTTACAACAGCTCTTGCCTGCTGCCTGTTTCAGGTCAGCCTTGGCTCTTCATCACTCTGTTCCAGCGCAGTGAGTAGAAAACTTCAACAATCCTCCTCCTTTCCCCCCCCTTCCCGATTTTAATCGGGACACCGCGGGGCAACCTCTGTCTGCCTGGAGAGTTTTCTCTTCTTGTCTTCACTGCCCTAGCTCTCCATTTGATTAATTTTACGTTTTTACCGCGTTTTCACAGCATTTGGAGTGATTTTATTTTGGCAGTTTTAATAGCGGCAGCCATTTTGTTTTGGCGTTTTTTTGCTGCACAGCTCTGTTTTTGACGGGCTTTGTGAGGAGACCGTTTCTTAATTTCTGTCTTCCCTGCTAGTTTTCAACTGTCTGGTCCTTCTCATCTCCTCCTATTTTTGACTTTTTTGATTTTTTTTTTTTCTGTTCACTGGGGATTGCGGTCAGCTGCGCTTCGCCTGTGAGATGCCTTTCCTTCAGCAATGCATGTTCTGCACTAAGAAGCATAAGGATTTGAGGGATGGCATTTGTGCTGCATGTCTTGCTCATTCTAAAGAGACTTCGGTGACACTAGCCAAGGGAGCTCAGGACAGAAGCAGTCCTGCTGGCTCAGCTGCCAGAGGAACCCAGACAGCTTCCCCCGGCAAGAGTTTTTCTCTCTCCTCCTCTCTAAACTCCTCCTGCTCCGGAGTCTTTCGGGCAGCAGGAGCCGATGCATGCCTCAGATACCCAGTTTTTGGCCCTCTTTAGACAGGCCTGGGATCTTTGGCAGTAACACAGTGGATGCCCTGACTCAAATCCCTCAGTCTTCTGGTTCTGGATCCCGCAAGTGCTCTAGACAAGAGGACATGTCCAAAAGCACCAGAGGAGGGGCTGTCTTCGGGGGACGACAGCGAGAGCCTGTCGGACTGGAAGGATGGGGAATGGTCCCCATCAGAGTCTTCTGTGGAGGGCCAAAGCGAGACACAGGATATACGCTTGTTTCGCAAAGAGAAATTGCCGGCCCTAATTATGCAAGTGGTTGAAGCCCTACGATTGACAGATCAGCAGAATCTTCAGCTTTCTGCCATTCCCCATCCAGACCCGATATTACAAGGCATTCACAAGCCATCTAGAGCTTTTCCATTCCCAGCGGAGCTGCAACAAATGGTGTCTTGAGAATGGGACTCTCCGGATATTTCTCTTCGTACACCCGCTGCCTAGCTCAGCTTTACCTCTGGGCACTGCCTGATTTGGAGAAGTGGCTGACATACCCCAAAGTGGATGCCCTTGAGACCGGAGTAATGAAGCACACCACGATTCCAGTGGAGGGTGGTGCAGCACTTCGTGATCAACAGGATAGGAAAGTTGAGAGCTTTATCAAGATGCCTTTTTGGCTTCATTATCTCTCCAGGCCTCTGTTTGCGGGGGTCTGGCAGCCCAAGCTCTTCTGCGCTGGATTCAACATCTGCCAGAGGATCCAGCTCTGGCTCGTCTGGAATCGGTCACAGCTTTCTTGGCAGATGCTTTTTACAATCTCTTGCGCCTCTTGGTTTAGATCTGTGGTGGCAGTCACAGTTTCTTGCAGATGGCTCTGGCTTCGCCAATGGTCGGCTGACTGCATCTAAAGCACGTCTCTCTAGGCTTCCCTTCAGGGGAAAGCTTCTCTTTGGGGAGGACCTAGACAAATTGGTCAAAGACCTAGGGGAGGTTCGACCCCCAACGTCTTCCGCAAGATGAGCCTAAATTTGCTATTAGGCGTTCCTCTTGTCGATATTCGCCTACCTTGCGGCGCACCTCCCAGGTATCGCGACACTTGTCGCTACCGTCCGGGAAACCCTCCGCCTCTTTGACAACTGGACATTTTGGTCAGAGGGCAGTCCTTTTGGGGTGCCCGCAAGGGAGCCGAGTCCTACTTGGGGCCTTCCAAGTTCTTGGGCCCTGTGAGATCTTCCTGCTGACTGGCCAGACAGTCCACCCCAGGGGCCTTTTCTGGAGTTCGGCCCATCCGGAGAGGCTCCTCTGGTGGGTGGGCATTTGGCTCTGTTTTCTTGTCAATGGTCTCTCGTTACTTCGGATCAATGGGTCCTCCAACATAGTCTCCCAGGGTTATGTTCTTGAATGTTCCCGATCCGTTCCCGATGCGTTCATCGTCTCACCCAGGGGAAGATCCCTGAAGAGAAAGGCGATTCGCTCCACTGTGCGCCGCCTCCTTCTTATTAAGCATTTATAAAGCACTGCAAACATACGAAGTGCTGTACACACAAATAAGAGAGGCAGTCCCTGCTCATCAGAGCTCACAATCTAGTCAAGACAAAAAATTACGTAATACAAATTACAGATCAACAGGACAAAGTATACATCTAATGTTAGAGAGAGCAAACACAGCATATATAAAATAGTCATATCACAACACGAGTCAAGAATGAAAAGCAATAGTGAAGAGGTGGGATTTCAACCTGGACTTGAAGATGGCCAGGGAGGACGCCTGGCGCACAGAGACAGGAAGGCTGTTCCAGGCGAAGAGTGCAGCATGGTGAAAGGAGCGAAGTCTAGAATTAGCAATACGAGTGAAAGGCATAGTCTTCATTTATCTATTAGAAGAGCGAAGTAACTGAGGGTCTAGCAGGATGCACTGGAAGGGGAAATTTTCGCTTACTGTTAATTTCCTTTCCTAGAATCCTGCTAGACCAGTCGAGGGCCCCTCCCTATTCTGGATATCTGGTTCAGAGGCGTGTTGCTAAGGAGCCAAGACTTTGCAGCGGAGCATTATCGCCTCTTGTACGTAGTATGGTTTCTGTTTTCCTTAGTTTTTCGTTCATGGATACATCTGTTTGCGTATGGCTCTTTACAATACTGGAGCACCCTCTACTTGGTTCAGCTACATATTACCAGGGAACAGCCAATCAGGCTGCTGGTAGGTTTTTTTTTTCTATGTCTCTCTCTCCAACATCTGCTGGCAGAGGGTCTAAACCCACTTGTCTGGACTGGTCTAGCAGGATTCTAGGAAAGAAAATTAACGGTAAGTGAAAATTTCCCCTTTTCGAGATCTGTCAGATTCCTCCCCACATTTCAAAATGCTTGGAGGATTTCTTAGAGGCAGATTTCATTCTACTTGAGGTCTCCCTAGAAGCAGAAGAGTACTCTACTAGAATACTTTCAGTTGCATTGCCTCTTCCAGCATGGAACAAGTCCCCTTCAGGGCATCTCATACCTGAGAGCCAATGAGAGAATGGTGAGAAGTGCTGTTCCCTCTGCAGCAAGAAGCGGAAATATATGAAGATGTTCTTGGGCTTCTAAAGTACTTATAGACCCCAAAGGCTATAGTTCATGGTCGCCTTCTACAGGAGCAGCAGCTTCATTTGTGGCAGACCCTTCTTAATATTTAACCTGTCTCTGGAAAGATAGATTTGAAATATAAGGGCCAATTGGCTCCTGGTTTAATATAGTCCACTTTCCACATTCCTCTGGCATAGTGTAATTGGCCATGAAAAAGAACCTAGGCTTCTAGATCACCTGGGCAAGAAAGTGCTCCAAAAGGTGATGTTTTTTTTGCTTGTATTGTGGCTCACCAAGTCTACATGGTGCACATCCATCTTTCAAAAGGTATAGAGTTTCTCACACAGTATCTGTCTCTGCTGGTATAAGCTTAGCTAGTGGCTATTTTAGTAGAAGCAGAAAAGTATGGTGCCCATCTTTATACATTCAACTTATGATGTATTTGACATCTCTTCGAAGATCTCAGCTTCTGGTACAGCTGTCCGGTGATGTGTGCTTGCTTGCTTCCAGCCTGTGTGAAGATGCCTGTACAAGACTTAAAGATGCTGCATGTATTGTAGACTGCCTGTGTGGGGGAAAAGTGAAGGAATGCAAGGACTTACTAAGGACCACTGTACCACTTTACAGCACGTTTCCATTGCACTGCCATTGTTTGCATAATCTACCAGACAGTTGAGCATTTCTCAAAACTGAAGAGGATACTGCTACTGTAGAAGGACCATTCTTCCCTTTTTGAGTCTGCCTCAACTAATTCTGTATCCTGCTCTTGCTAGATGGAGAGAGGACAAGCAAATCAGGCTATGCCTGTACTGCCACCTTGTTTCTGAAGGTTGGTGCCTCTACCTTTCCAAAACATACACCCTGCCCTGCCTTTAAGGGGTTGGGTATGCCTCCTTTCTTCAGCAGGGAAAGCAAGTTACCATGGATTTCGATTCGAGCAGCATAAAGATGAGCTACCGCTTAAAATTCCTTATTTTACTGTCAGCTCAACCTCTTCTGTGGTCTTCAGCTTCATACATGTTTACTCTCAGAAGAAGTTATTCTCTTATAAACCCAATCCAATAGGGCCAACTCCTCTCCAGGAAAAAAAAAAGAAGCCGCCTACTCCAGGTATTTCTGATCCCCCCAAGAAAACGGACTTCTTTATCAGTCTGCTAGATCAGTCCAGATAAGTGGGTTATGCTCCCCAAACAGCAGGTGGAGGCAGAGTACACTAAATGTCATTGACTACATTGGCAATATAAGGATTAGGGAAGCTCTAGAACTTGCCAGTATTTTCTATCTCCAGCAATGGTTGAATGATAAGGAAGGTGAAATTTATTACTTGATGATCTCCTTTCCTTGGGTCCTACTAGACCAGTCTAGGACCCTCCTAGGAAGACTTAAGGTTCTTTTGATTATCCCCCGTGATTTATGCTAACAGGTTACTGGAGCCCTCTGGAATCTAGTTTAGGGGTTTTAGTAAAATGGTTCCCAAGCCTGTAGAGCTTGGGGTTTGTTTGGAGAGGCTATTAACGGTGTTGCTCGGGTTGTATTCTTCAGGTCTGCTTTGTCAACAATATACTGGTAAGTTCTAGAGCTGCACAAGCCCTTATATTGCTTTTGTTGCTGAAACTCAATGCTCTCTACCCCCTGTCTGCTGGTTGGGGAGCATAATCCACTTACCTGGACTGGTCTAGCAGGAAACTATTAGGCAAGAAAAGATGTCACCTTCATGGCTCTAATCTTCTACAAGGAAAAGGTCAAAATGAATATTTGAACTTCTGTTTTCATCAGGCCCTGTTGCTAACTGCCCAGTGGGGTTTACAATCATAAAACATAAAATCACACAATAAAAAGCCACCACCTGCAGCCAAACAGACTTCCCCAGGCTTTACTGCCCATCCATATGTTTCCCCCCTATTAAGTTTTTTTTTATTGAAAATCAAATACTGACATCAGGACTTAAAACCAGGGGATCAAACAGAAATGCACAATATCCCCTATAAAGAGCCAACCCATGGCAAATGCTGCAACACCAAAAACTCAGTCCTAATGACTAGAAAGATCCTCCCCTCTCACCCCACAGAGGACATGCCCAATCACAAAACACAAGAACAGTCCACCCAAAGCATCGGAGCCTAAATTGACCACCGATTTACAACCGTACAACAGCCATGTAAATGAGGGTACGGTTCTAGTCTGCACTCGCACCTGAGGAAAAGGCCATAGCAATTATAACATTAAAGCTAAGGGGCAAAGGTGGCATACACCCACATAGTATATTTTATATACATTTACAAATATATATCTGTAGTCCAGCTAGATCAGTCCAGAGAAGTGGGTTGTGTTCCCCTACCAGCAGATTGGTGGAGACATAGAACCAATGAAAAGCCCATGTTTCGGTGACATCACTCCTGTGCCTTTATATACCTCGGCCACCAAAGGTCCTTTCAGTATTTCTTTGTCTCCGGCAAATGGTGGATGGATTTTCTTTCCTCTGTAGAAAATCTGAAGTTTGAGAGGAAAAGATTGATTAAATGCTCATGAACGACAACCTTAAGCCCTAAAAAGGTGACACTCTCTCACTTGAGCTCAACGTGGGAAGTTCCATTAGACTGCAGTCTTTTTGGTAGCCATAGGAGGGAGCTCCATGCCCTTATCATGATAAAGGCCTGTTGAGTAGCCACAAACTGGAAAGATTTGCGCAACCTAGGGGCCCCCTGCCATCTCCTTTACCCCCTGCTGTCTCCCGAAGATTGCAGAAGGCTCTCGGAGGGATCTGCCTGCCAGCCACTTTTCACACAATGCTGTTAAATTTAAACCCAGACAGTGAAGCAGTTTCAGGGGAGTAGAGCTGAGCCCGGTATGGATCCTATGCCTGGGGCTCTCAAGGGGTGAGTATCAAGGCTTGACTTTGTCATTGTCCTTGTTAGGGGCTCCCGGTGCCACATCTGAGGGATGCAATTTGGGTTGTACTGCTAGCAACTGTTGGTGCTGTGTGTGGGTTTCCACACCCTACCCTCGCGCACACCACAACCTACCCTTACGCACACAGGCACTCCGCTTCCATAGGACAGACATGTTCCCCCAGCTCCTCACTACGTACAGAGGAACCTCACCTCTGCAGCATACACACACACAAACTCCCCAGTTCTGCAGCATTCACACACATGCATCGCAACCCTGCCCACCACCCACACAAACAAATCCAAAACCAGCCCCAAAACGGTAATCACAAATGGCATGTAGTACTATATAACAAGATACCGTTGAGACCCTCAGTGATATTTTTTATAGTATTTTTTTTGTCGCAAGGGTTCCGAATGAAAACTATGATAGTTCAACAAGCTATTACGTTGAACCGGTTTTCGGTACAGGGTGGTAGCCAAAGAGGATCCCCTTGCGAAAAACAACCATGTCCAAAAATTCTACCCGCTCCGGGTCAATATGAGCTGTATATTTTATATGGGTTTTTAACACATTCAACCAAGTAATGAAATCGTGCAAGGAAGGTAAATCTGAGGTCCAAATAAAAAAGATGTCATCCAGAAATCTCTTCCACAGCAATACATAGATTTCTGGATAACATCTTTTTTATTTGGACCTCAGATTTACCTTGCGAAAGGGCTTGCCGTATGGGCAATTCCTGAGGCTTCGAAGACTGTGTACTTCGGTTGATCAATTTAAGTATCGTGCTTCTGATCTGAATGTTCGACTTATGAATAAAGGTTACCCTAAGTCGGTGATATCTCGGGCCTATCGTAGGGCTCTATACACTCATCGGGAGTGGTTTTTGGATTGGCAACTGGCCAAAACAACAGGTGAAGATATTGTGACAGGGGCTTTACCGTATATGTCTAATTCATTCAAAGTAGTGGGCATACTGAAAAAGTATTGGCCACTTTTGTCTTTACACACGAGTCTCAATAAGCCATTGCGGATAGCATATTCTAGGGGGACCAACCTTCGGGACAAATTAGTCTCCACTACAGTACCCTTGGACCGTCTGATATATCCCCAACGACGAACTGGGACACATCTGCCTTGTACTAGTTGTAAGTTTTGCGATACCACTATTTCTGGTTCTTCCTGGACTGATTTACATACGGGCCGTATTTTTTTATCGTCAATGGCAAACGTCATGTAATTCCATCTATGTAATTTATTTTATTGAATGCAATTGCCCTCTGAGATATGTGGGCAGTACTACACGGAAGATTAGGATTAGTTTAACTGAGCATGCTAGTCTTCGACAATCGTTATTGACAGCTCCGATTGTCCAACATTGTCTACAGTTCAATCATGATTTTCAACATTTGAGGTGGACAGTAATTGATCATGTTCCAGAGGACCCTTGAGGGGGTGACCGGACTTTTAAATTACGCAAGCTTGAACAGCGTTGGATATTCCTTTTACAAGCTGTTTCCCTTACTGGACTGAACTGTGAGATCGATTGGTTGGGAATAGTTTGACATTAACCTCTCACGGTAGGGGGTTCCCTAACAAGTGGGGATTCCCTTCTTGTGATTGGTGATCCGAGATGATTGGCTAACATGACTCTGCCTATCTTAAATCAGTATCCTCGTTTTGAGCAGCCAACATTTCGGCGTTTTTTGCCAGTTACATGGTGGATTGAGTTCTGTGTAAGCGGAGTTGAGAGCGCTTGATACAGGGGTTCTTTCCCCGAAATGTGCACATCGCGCTTGTTTCAGATAAGTGTGGTTTTTCTTTTAGTGATGCAATCACTTTGCTTTGAGTCTGTTTTAAACCTTTGTGGTTGAATAAAAGGGATATGTATTGTGATTGGGGGATGGTTCACAGTGCCTTCCCTTCACAATTTGTCCGACAAAAAAAAACCTATAAAAAATATCACTGAGGGTCTCAACGGTATCTTGTTATATAGTACTACACACCACCCACACAAAGGCAGCCACCACGACATCCTGTGCACAGACTGGCACACTACCGTTGCATCACACAGGTGCTTATTTGAAGCTATAGCTGCTGTTCTCTGTGAACAAACAGGAAGTAAGTCCTCACATATGACTGACGTCCCCCTATGGAGCTCCATGTGGGAACGCTCCCCAGCTTCAACTCGGAAGCTTTTGGGAGCCTTTATCATGCATGCACGCGCACCTACCTTCTGCCTGCCTTGGTGCCATCATTTCCTCGGTTCACTTTTTCTGCAGAGCCCTACAGAAGTGTTCCATTGCAATCTGGGAAAAGTTGTTCCTTTCCCCCTCTGGATGATATGTATATGTATATGTATATGTGTATGTATGTGTATATATCTTTTTTTTCTTCGCTGCCTTATTTTTCCATCGGCATGCTGGTTTCCTTGGCGTCAGCCATCCTGCAGTGTCTTTTTTTTTTTTGTTTTTTTTTGCATTGTTTTCCAGTGCTGAGCCCTTCAACCTTGTGGAGGCCGCTTTCCTGACAATGTCGAAGCTGGCCAGCAGTTTCAGAAAAATTGCACCTGCTCTGCACGCACCATCTCTGTGACGTACTGTTACAGTTGCTGCATTAAATGCTTCGACCCTGATCATGAGCCCGCCACATGCTCATTGTGCCTTCAGATGACCAAGAAGAGCCTCAAGGGTTGAGAGAAGCAGCGCAATCATAGGACTTTGCTTCCTCGGCACTGGTGTCAGTGTTGATGCCCTTAAGGAGTGCTGTCGAGACTTTGGCTTCACATGATGCCCATGCTCTCTCGGAGTCGAGGGTTCGGGATAGACTGGATTGGAGGCTCTCCATTGGCCCATCGGACGGGACTTGTTGGCCTTGTTGAATGTCAAAGGTGGTTACTGGAAACCATGCCAAGCATGGGCATTAGCCCTGGAGTCCCTCTCGGCATAATGCCAAGGGCGATGGCCGGAAGTGGCCTGCAAAGGTGTCCTGGTGGGAGGAATCGACTCCCAAGACCTAGGAGGGCCCCCAGCGATCTCCTGATGACCTGACCATCATGCTGTCCCAAGTGCGGGTGCCAGAGTCAGTGGCTGTAGTCTGCACTGGCCCTGATGATCTTGGAGAACAAAGTATGTACTGAGCACCTTCGGGCCCTCGAAGCGCACATGCAGGCTCTCTTGGCTGCATGAGCCCCGGTGCCCCTGGTGGTGTCTCCTCTGGAGTAACCTATCCTGGAGAGCCATGTCCTCTGCCTGAGCTGGGGATATCGGGTCGGCGGTCAGTGTCCACCCTAGGCCTTGCCCTGACTTCCCTCTCCAGTGTCTCTTTCTCTGATGCCCAAACCCTTTGCGCTGGGGGGAGGACCGCCACCAGCTCTGCATGTGGGCAGAGCTGGCACCAGGAGGAGGCCTTGAGATACTTCAACTTCCTCAGAGATGAAGTCCAATGGCTGGGAGACAGAGGAGGAATATCTGGTCACTGAGAGGGTGTCCCCAGACATCCTCTTAGAGCCGTCCCCACCATAAGAGTGGCGCAAATCACCTGTGGAGGCTATGTTCTTCTAGGAATTTGTCCAGGACATGGCTAAGGTAATCCCCCCCCCCCCTTCTCTCTGGAGGCGGAGGATGAGCTGAGGGCAGAGGAGTTGGAAGTCCCCTAATACCCCTCTGCCCTGAAGGAAGCTGTCAAGGTGCTGGCTCACCGGATCCTTCAACAGCTCTACTCCATATGTAGAGAAGCAGATGTTTGTGCCCGCCATCAGCTGCTGACTGGAATGGATTGTACTGGGTGTAGAAGGCCCCCAGGTTTGATAAGCCCCAACTGCCACATCACTCAGTAGTGTAGGAGTCCACCATGCTGCACGTCATGAGTTCCAAGATCCCTTGTCAGTGTCCCCCAGTAGAGAGCAGTGGACACTCGACTGGTTTGGATGGCACTGTTTTCAGGACTCAGTGCTCATTGCCCGGGACCTCTCCTATCAGCTCTATATGGAGATATTCTTAAAGGACATCATCGGGGACCTGAGAGAGCTCGGATGCCTCATCCTCCTCAGAGCACCTGCAGGACTAACGTAACCTGGTCGGTCATGGAAAGAATGTGTCAAAGTACCTGGTACATGCCAGATGCGACACTTTCGAGTCAGTGGGCAGGGTTAGTTGCAGTAGGTATCAGTGCCCACTGGCTGGCCTGGCTTTAGTCCTCTGACCTCGAGCAGCAGGTCCAGGACAAGCTGGCAGATGTGGCATGCCCCATGGAAAACCTCTTCAGGAAGCCAGTGCATGAGAGCGTGGCCAAAATAGACTGAGCAGGGAACCGTTTCTTGCTTCTCGCGCAAGACAGCAGATCCTGCCAAGATGTAGTACCAAAAAAGTGCCAGTACTACCACAGCTCCCAGAGAGCTTTGCCCAAGATACAGGGCCACCAGCAATCACAAAAGGCTAAGCCGCAGAAGCCCCAGCCCCAGCCAGGGGCAGAGGTTTGACATCTTCCTCAGGAGCACAACCAGTCGCCTGATCACTGAGGAGGGTCTTCTCTCAGGTAGGCAATTGGCTCATCCACTTTGCACACAGGTGGCCCCTCATCTTGGATACCTGGATGCTACAGATTGTGTGGGATAGATATCTGCTGCATTTTGCCCAGCTCCTGATACCATTCTTCCTAGGGAAGTATCTCTATACCCACATCAGCGTGGTCTCCGCCTTCAAGCAGAGGCCTCCACCCTGTTGGTCGACCTAGCCATCGAGCCGGTGCCCCTGGCCCAGAGGGGACGGGGGTTTTACTCCCACTACTTCCTAGCCCCCAAGAAGACGGGGTGCTTCAGGCCCATCCTTGACACCCAGGACCTGAAACGTTTTCTGGTCTGGGGAAAAGTTCAATATGGTCTCCCTGGGAACCTTGCTGCTATATCTCATCCGTGACAATTGGCTATGCTCCTTGGATCTAAAAGATGCGTACACATGCATCCCAGTCCACCCTTTACGCAGGCATATCTGCATTTCATGCTGGGGGCCAGCACTTCCAGTATCAGGTGCTGCCCTTTGGACTGGCGTCAGCCCCCAAGGTCTTTACCAAGTGCCTAGTGGTGTCATCAAATGTGTACCTCCTGTACCCTGGGGGTCTTCATCTTCCCCTACTTAGATGACTGGATGATAAAGGCTGCCAGGCCGGATGGCATGTGGCACTCAGAGCACATACAGGTGCTCGAGCAGCTTGGGTTCGTGGTCAGCTCGGTGGCTGGAGTTCATCGGGGCCCTCTTAGGCTCGGACCTGCATGGTTTCTTTCTTCCAGAAGATCATATACCACCCCCCCAACTTAAGCATGCCTCCCATTAGACCTATCCTGAAGAACCTTGACAAAAAGGACCCAAGCTCTTTCCGCCCAATATTAAATCTCACATTCACAACGAAGATAATTGAAAAAATAGTACAGTATCAATTACAAGACCACATAGACACATCTGCCCTGTTGGACCCCCACCAATATGGATTTAGACAAAATCAGTGTGGAAACACTAATTACACCACTTATAGATACTTTAGTCACAGGCATTGACAGCATACTACATGGCTTCGTCCTTATGCTTTATAGACATCACCACTGCTTTTGACTCTGTTAACCACAACGCTCTACTCGAGAATCCGAGATACAGGGATAAATGGTACAGTGATAGACCGGTTCCTCTCCTACTTGTCACACCATAACCAGCAAGTGAGAACCAAAAACAAACATCTAAACCATTTAGACAATACCAAGGTGTTCCACAAGGCTCGGCCCTCTCTACACTGTTACATTTTGGTTGAAGATATATATATATTAAATATCATAAAACAGCACACTATAGAATATATGCAGACGATATGATATTTACCCACGTCAACATCAATCAACCAGATTACTCCCAAATCACAGCATGACTTGAAGCAATGTTAGAGTGGCTCAAACGACAGAATTTTCTCATTAACTTTAAAAAATCCGAAATGATGCACATCATCAGAAATACTAAATTATCCCCACCAGACTCACTCAAGATCTTAGACTACACCCTAATTAACAAAAAAGAGGTCAGATATCTCAGAGTAACTTTTGACCAACAACTCAGCTTCCAACCACACATAAAGCAGACAACCAGATCAGCCTACCACAAGTTGAGGTCTCTGAACAAACTTAAACCGCTTCTAACAGACAATGACTTCAGAACAGTATGCCAGGCCATACTAACCCCTATAATAGATTACTGCAATGTGATATATAATGGACTTCCAAGGAAAAAAACACTCCCTTTGCAACTGGTGCAAAACACTGCTACGAGAATCATTACAGGAACTGCAAAATACAATCATATAACCCCAACACTTCACCAACTACACTGACTTCCTGTCGCTGTCCGTGCTAAATACAAAAGCATATTAAGAATCTTCAAAATACTAAACCTGTCTCTGCGACTCTTCAAACTTTGATCTAGAAAGCAAGTCCAACCAGAACAAGAATAGGTACAGACATCAACATCATTGAAACTCCAACAATAATGTAATGTAATTTAATGAAGGTAATGTAATGTAATGAAGCTATAGAAAGACTAGGGGACATGTAATGAAGCTACAGGGTAAACTATTTAAGACAAATAAGAGAATATTTTTTCACTCAACGTGTAATCAAACTCTGGAATTTGTTACCGGAGGATGTAGTAAGAGCTGTTAGTGTAGCTGGGTTTAAAAAGGTTTGGACAAGTTCCTGGAGGAAAGGTCCATAAACCATTATTAAAAAGGGACCCAGGATATCAATGCTTGACCCAGTACAAGCATTGTGGAACCTGTGTCTTTTGGGGATACTGCTAGGTACGTATGACCTAGATTGGCCACTGTTGGAAACAGGATACTGGGCTTGATGGACCTTGGTCTGACCCAGTATGGCATATCTTATGTTCTTATGTAATAAGCTACAGAACATCAAAGCAATCCACTTGCGCTAGAGCCTTCTCTCTGTATGCTCCCCAGCTGTGGAATCACCTGCCTGCCTCAATATGGGCAATCAAAGACCTACTTGACTTCAGAAAAGCCATCAAGACCCGTCTATTCCTCGAATACTACGGTCCCACCTAGTATAACAAATGCCACAGAGAGATAATACAAATGTATATAATGGACAACTGTTAAATGTAGCTATAACACCTCAATCTGCAACAATGTTATATTTAACAATGGATAACTATGTACAGTATCAACCCATATATTTCTCCAAAGTCTAACTCCCAGTTCTATGTGAAAGCTCATTGTTATGTTTGTTTTATGTGAACTGCTTTGAATTAATGATAAGGTGGTATGCAAAACCTGTTAAACAGTGGCTCATGGAGGTGTCACTCTAAGGCACGAGCGATGTTCTGCATGCTAGGCCACATGGCCTCCATAGTGCATGTGACCTTGCTGGCTCGGCTCAGGATGTGCCAGGTGCAGTGGACATTGTGATGCTCACCACCTACTTGTCCAACTGGAAGGGGGAGCATACTTGGACAGCTTGTGGACACAGGGCCTCTGATCGGAGCAGGAGAGCCCACACCAGTACAAAATTTTGGAACTCCAAGCAATCACGTATGCCCTTGGGGCTTTCCAGGTGCACTTGGCCAACACGGTGGTCCTCATTCAGATGGACAACCAGGTGGCCATGCTCTGTGTCAACAAACAGTGGGGCATGGGTTCATACCTCCTGTGCTGGGAGGCGGTACACGTCTGAAAGTTTGCAGTAGCTCATGGCATGGAATGTGGGTGACCTACCTGCCAGGGGATCTCAACACGCTGGCGAACTTACCTCAGCCGGGTCCTCCAGCCTCATGAGTGGACCCTCAACAGGAGGGTGGTGAAACCATATCTTTTGGGAGTGGGCACACAGACAGTGGACCTCTTTGCCTCCCCGTGCAATGCATAGGTGGACCGCTTTTGTTCTCGGGTGCCCACTGTGAGCATACATCAACATGACATTATGCTTAGCATAGGTGTCATGGCTGTTCCCAGACCTTGGATTTCAAGCAGCTTTGTTACTCTGGTGATATCAGTCTCCAAACTTAATGAGGGTAGTTTGCAAGATGAGATTAACTCTGACCCCCTGGTGATGTCAGTCTCCGGGCCTGATGAGATTGGTCTGCAGCCCCTCCTTGCTAAATCAAGAATAGCAGACCTCAAAGGGAGTTGCTAGAGAAAATTCACTATAAAGGACAGAAACACTTCCTCTTTCTCTCTCTCTTCCTATTTTCATCGGACACAGCTTGCCATGAGACTCTGACATCCACTTCTCTCCCCTCCCCCTTGTTCTCTCTTTCTCTCCCTATTCTTCTTACTATGAGGCTCTGACCCACAGTTTCTTACCACACACACACACACACTTACACACACACTTTGGTTATTGTATTTGTGCTGCTTACCCTACTGTCTCTGAAATGAACCCAGGACCAAACAGAGAATAGACCAGAAGAATACATATTCAGAAGATTACATTTTATGGGGGCCGTCTCAGATTTCACAGAGACAGTAGGGTAAGCAGCACAAATAAGATAACCAAACAGGTGTGGCTTGGAAAAAGTGCTTTATATAGAAATAGGCTTATTACAAAGTTACAGAACAGAGGTAGGAGGTTGTTAGAAAGCTGCTTCAGTTTACTTCAATGAATGTGTGTGTGAGAGAGAGAGAGAGGTAAGAAAATGTGGGTCAGAGCCTCATAGTAAGAAGAATAGGGAGAGAAAGAGAGAACAAGGGGGAGGGGAGAGAAGTGGATGTCAGAGCCTCATGGCAAGGTGTGTCCGATGAAAATAGGAAGAGAGAGAGAGAAAGAGGAAGTGTTTCTGTCCTTTATAGTGAATTTTCTCTAGCACCTCCCTTTGAGGTCTGCTATTGTTTCCAGTCACCTCCCTTTGAGGTCTGCTATTCTTGATTTAGCAAGGAGGGCTGCAGACCAATCTCATCAGGCCCGGAGACTGACATCACCAGGGGGTCAGAGTTAATCTCATCTTGTAAACTACCCTCATTAAGTTTGGAGACTGATATCACCAGAGTAACAAAGCTGCTTGAAATCCAAGGTCTGGGAACAGCCATGACACCTATGCTAAGCATAATGTCATGTTGATGTATGCTGACACCCACGAGGGGCAGACTGGTGCCAGATGTCACCACCTCAACTAGAGGATGGGCTTACCCCCCATTTCTGTAGGAGGCGAAGACACTTCTCAAGCTCCAGGTGGACAGGGGGAGCATGATCCTCATTGTGTTGTACTGGCCCAGAAAGCCATGGTTCTCCCTGCTGCTCCAGCTCTCCTGCTGGGAGCCCATCCAGTTGGATTGCAAGCCAAACCTCATTTCTCAGGAGGACGTGATCCTTCTGCACCCAAATGTCTGGTATCTGACCTTCCTGGCATGGATGCTGAGTGGGTGGTCCTGTCCGAGCCCAACTTGCCGGGGGAGGTTAACAGATATCCTCAAGAACTCCACCTGCCATGCCTGTGCGTTTTAAGTAGCACCAGTTCTCCCTCTAGTGTGAAGGAAAGGCCTTGGACCCTTTCGCCTGCCCAGTTGAGGGTTTACTGGAGTATCTCATGCATATTCGGGCCTCAAATCTAACTCCGTGCGAGCACACCTGAGAGCAATTGAGGCTTTCCATCGAGGCTTGGAGGGAAAGCAAATCTCCGCTGAGCTGTTGGTGGCCCGCTTCATGCGGGGCTTGCTCCTGTTGAGTCCTCTGATTAAGCCCCTACCGATGGCATGGGATCTTAAAGTGGTCTTAGGACAGTTGTTGTCTGTGCCCTTCAAGCCACTTTGCTACATGTCTGCTGAAACTCTTGACCTGGAAGGTCATCTTTCTGGTGGTGCTCAACTCGGCTCACCAAGTGAGTGAGCTTCAGGATCTGGTGGCCCATCCACCATACACAGGATACATAGGCCATGTGGTCTTTTTTTGTTGTCATGTTTCTATCTAGTCTGTCCTTCCATATCAGCCACTACAACAGTCCCCTTTTTTCCTTTAGAAATCCTCTGTGTTTGTCCCATGTTTCTTTGAACTCAGATACTGTCCTCATCTCTACCATTTCCACTGGAAGACTGTTCCACGGATCTACCACTGTTTTTCCGTAAAGAAATATTTCCGCATATCACTCCTGAATTTATCCTCTTTAACCCTCATCCCATGACCCCTCGTAGCAGAGCTTGCTTTCAATCAGAAGAGGCTCTTCTCCTATGCATTTATGCCACGGAGGTATTTAAACATCTCAGTCATCACCTCTATCCCACTTTTCCTGTAAGGTGTACATATTAAGATCCTTAAGTCTGTCCTCATATGCTTTATAATGAAGACCACTTACCATTTTAGTAGCCACCCTCTCTACTGACTCCAGCCTGTTTATATCCCTTTGAAGGTGTGGTCCCCAGAATTGCACACAATTCTCCAAATGAGTTCTCACCAAAGATTTATACAGATGCTCTATCACCTCCTTTCTTCTGATGGCTATTCCTCTCCCTATGCACCCAAGCATTCTTCTAGCTTTTGCTGTTGCCTTTTCTACTTGTTTAGCTACTTTAAGATCAGACACAATCACGCCTAGGTCCCGCTCTTTACTGGACAAAATTACTTCACACCCAATACTATATTGCTCCCTTGGATTGCTGCAGCCCAAATGCATGACCTTGCATTTTTTAACATAATCTCTGCTGCTAAATTCTAGACCATTCTTCAAGCTTAACTAGATCCCTCCTCATGTTATCTACACCTTCCTGGATGTCTATTGCAGATTTTGGTATCATCCACAAAGAGGCAAACCTTACCCGACAGTCCTTTGCAATATCATTAAATAAAGATATTAAAAAGAATCGGATCAAAGACAGATCCCTGGGGCACACCACTGGTAACCTCGTTCTCCTCAGTGTGTGCTCCATTACCTGTACCCTTTGTCACCTCCCACTCAACCAGTTTCTATCCCAAGCAGTAAATTTAGGGTCTATCCCTAGAGTGCTCAGTTTGCTTAGAAGTTGCCTGTAAAGAATGGTGTCAAAGGCTTTACTGAAATCTAAACACATCACATCTAGGGCTCTCCCTCGATCCAACTCCCTGGTCATCCAGTCAAAGAAATCAATTGGATTTGTCTGACAAGACCTGACTCTGGTGAATCCATACTGCCTCGGATCCTGTAATCTGCTGGATTCCAGAAACCTCACTGTTATCTCCAGGAACAAGCAGGAATGTAGTCTTCACATATGGTATCGTCGGTACCGACAGAGCCTGCGCGGGAACGCTCCCCAGCGTCCAATAGGAAAGCTTTTGGGAGCATCCCACAGTGCCTGGTGCTGTCTTCCCGCTTTTCCCAACTGTCCCTCTCCAGTTCTTTGTTTTCCGCGGAGCTGACAGGTCACACATCCCTGTCACCGCAGAAAATAATTCCCTTTTCTTCTTTTTTGTGGTTGCGTCTGCCTTCCTTCGACACTACACCAGTACCGCCGTTTCTAATTTCTTTTTTCCTTATCATTTCTCCGGGCCAGTCCAGGGTAAGGTAGGGTTGTCAATCCCCTATAGCAACTGAGGACTGAATGCTTCAAGTTTTCCTGAGAGGTGAAGCCACTCCCCCTTAGGGCTAACCATCAGTCTTTCAGTCCTCAGCAGCTATAGAGGATCGAATTATTTTTTCTCCCTCTTGTCTTTCTTTTCCATGAGTATTTTGGCTCTAGCAGAGCTGATTGCTATAGTTCTTGTGAGAAATTGTGCATATCTGCATTAACTGCGCTATAGCTTTAAAGCACGGAGACGTTGAGTGAAAGTACCTGCAGTGCGAGGTAGAGCCTGCCTCATTGCCTGCCTCCGTCTCCATCTACCGAGTGATTCTGGGGGCCCCAGTTGTTCCTCTGGTAGTGCGCTGACTCTCTTCCTCTCCTTACCGCTAGCGGCGGTTCTACGGGACCGGTTCAGTTTTTTTCTTTTCATCGGGTGAGTTCTTTTGACTTGTGTCTCCCTGCCTCAATACCGCGGCGTTCCTTCGAGCCGGTTTTTGATTTTCTTCTCCCTGACGGGGTTTCCGTCGCCGGTCGGTTTTTTTCCTCCTCGGGTTTTACTTTGGGGATATTTTTTCCTAATGGCAGAGCAGTCTGTCTCAGGCTTAGAAGATCCGTCTTTACCGCCCGAAAAGGCGGGAAAGACGGCCATTTTGTCAGCGCCGGTTACTTCAGGCTTAGAGCAGCCTCGGCCGCATAAGCGGAAGGCCAAGACATCCAAAGAGTCCGGGCGCCAGGTCAAGCTCCCCGATACTGTTTCTGCGCCTCAGGGGAAGAGTGAATCATTTTTTTCGCCAGAGTTTATTCTGGCGATGCACACAGCCTTTTTGATGAAATCTTCTCAGCCAGAAGCGCTCTCGGCTGTTTGCTCTCATATGCCTCTGCCGGGACAGGCTCCCGGGCCTGAGGATCCTGGAGAAGGCCCATCTCAAGCTAAAGGTGTCCTTTCAGATACTTTTGATCTTTTTTCTCCTCAGCCTGACATTTCCCTAGTTCAACGGGATCATGAGGGGGTAACTGATCCAGCTTTGGATTTTGAGGCTGAGGAATTGGAGGAAGGGGAGATTGCTCCAGGTGAGGATCCCAACGTTTTTCGCGTGTTCCGGAAGGAGGAACTTTCGGCGCTCATTACTCAGTCCTTGACAGCGCTACACCTAGTGCTCCCTTCCTCTTCTCAGGAGCCCTTGGAAGACCCTTTATTGCAGGGTGTTAAAAACCGAGCAACGCTGTTTCCCTCTGCACCGGGTGATCCGGCAAATGATTGATTCGGAATGGGAATGTCCCGAGGCTTCCCTGAGGGGTAGCCGCGCCTTGGCACGCTTATACCCCCTTCCCCAGGAGGTGAAGGATTTATTGCACCTACCAAAGGTGGATGCTATTATTTCCGCAGTCACCAAAAAGACTACCATTCCTGTCGAAGGGGCAGCGGCTCTCAAGGACCTGCAAGATAGGAAGTTGGAGGTTCTACTAAAGCAGGCCTTTGATTCCAGCGCACTGGCGTTACAGTCCGCAATTTGTGGGGCGTACGTTTCTCGAGCGTCTATTCGCTGGTTACAAGGGGACGGCTCCGGGGAGCAGCCTTCTGTGGTGCCCGACGCTGCGAAATTAGAATCGGCCGCGGCGTATATGGCGGATGCCTTCTATGATTTGTTACGGATAGCGGCTAAAACTATGGCCTCCCTCGTTGCGGCTAGGCGTTTCCTTTGGCTGCGCAACTGGTCGGCGGATGTTTCCTCCAAGTTGCGTCTCAGTAAGTTGCCCTATAAGGGTACGTTACTTTTCGGGGAAGCCTTGGAAAAGATTGTTAAGGATTTGGGGGACTCCAAGGGCGGTCGGTTGCCTGAGGATAGACCTAGGCCGGGGCGCTCGGGGACTATCTCCCGAGGCGCTGGTAGGGATTCGCGTCGTTTTCGTGGTGCACGCTTTACTCCCTATGCCAGGGGGCGTTCCAGCTTTCGTGGACAGTCCTTTCGGGGTGCCCGAGGATTTAGCCGGTCCTCCTTTGGGGCGCCTCAGCCCTTCGTTAAAAAGTCGCAATGAAGGTCGGCTGGTCCAGCCGTTGGTCCCGGTAGGCGGGCGACTCCGGGGATTTCTGACGGCTTGGGCCGCCATTACCTCCGACAGATGGGTGTTGGAAGTCATTCAGAACGGCTATGCTCTCGATTTCGCGTTCCCCTTGGATCCTGCATTTGTGATGTCTCCCGGCGGCTCGGGTCGGAAGGCGGAGGCCATAGCGGAAACGCTCTCACGCCTCTTGCAGTTGCAGGCGATAGTCCCCGTGCCTTTAGGCCAGTACGGTTGCGGTCGATACTCGATTTATTTTGTGGTGCCCAAAAAGGACGATTCTTTTCGACCCGTACTGGATCTCAAAGCGGTAAACCGTACTTTGCGGGTGCCACACTTTCGCATGGAAACTCTTCGTACCGTGATTCGGGCGGTGCAGCCGGGAGAATTTCTCACCTCGATAGATCTCACAGAGGCTTATCTTCATATTCCCATCAGGCCATCGCATCAGCGTTTCTTGCGCTTTGCTCTTCCGGTGGGACATTTCCAGTTTCAAGCTTTGCCGTTCGGGCTAGCTACGGCTCCGCGGACGTTCACAAAGCTCATGGTGGTGGTTGTGGCGGCGCTTCGCAAGGACGGAATCCGTGTTCATCCTTATCTCGACGACTGGTTGATCCGGGCCGCTTCTCGGGTCGATTCCATCGCGGCGACTGCTCGGGTGGTGCAGCTTCTCGAGCAGCTCGGATGGGTAATCAATCAGGCCAAGAGTCTCTTGATACCGTCGCAGTGCATGATTTATCTGGGAGCTCTGTTCGACACCGAGCGCGGGAGAGTGTCTTTGCCCGAAGTGCGCATAGACAAGCTGGTTCGGCAGGTTCAAGCGTTTCTGCAGCTAACGACTCCGTCGGCATGGACGTATTTGCAACTCTTGGGATCCATGGCGGCGGCGCTGGATCTGGTGCCATGGTCCAAAGCTCACATGCGGCCTTTGCAGCAGGCTTTGCTGTCCCGTTGGTCACCACAGCTTCACCCTCTCTCGCAGCGCCTGCCCTATTCAATTCTCGTGCGCCGCAGCCTCGAGTGGTGGTTGGTTCGAGATCATCTGTCTGCGGGTGTTCCCTTACAGGAACCCTCCTGGATGTTAGTCACCACGGATGCGAGCCTGATCGGCTGGGGAGCTCACTGTCAAGCACAGGTTGCTCAAGGGGTTTGGTCCCCAGAAGAGAGCACCTGGTCGATCAACCTCTTGGAGCTGCGAGCGGCTCGCCTTGCCCTTCTTCACTTTGCAGCCTTTCTCAAGGGATCGGCAGTCAAGATCTTTTCCGACAATGCTGTGACGGTTGCGTACATCAATCATCAGGGGGGAACCAAGAGCCCTTCTCTTCTCTCCGAGTGTCAAGCGCTGATGTCCTGGGCGGAGGACAATCTGCTAGCGCTCTCTGCAGCTCATGTTGCGGGAACGGCGAATGTACAGGCGGATTATCTCAGCCGTCATCTTCTCGATCCCGGAGAGTGGGAGTTGAATGTGGCGGTCTTTCACGACATCACCTTACGTTGGGGACAACCGGTGATGGATCTCATGGCGACGTACAGCAATGCCAAAGCGAGTCGTTTCTTCAGCAGACGCAGGGAACGCATGTCCGAGGGGCTCGATGCTCTCGTTCAACCCTGGCCTCAGGATGCTCTCTTGTACGTGTTTCCTCCGTGGCCGATGTTGAGTCGTGTTCTTCAGCGCATTGCGCGGCACCGGGGGTTGGTGATTCTCATTGCCCCGGATTGGCCGCGCCGGCCTTGGTATGCCGATCTCGTTCGTCTGCTGATAGATCAGCCGTGGCCTCTTCCAGTCCGCAGCAATCTCTTGCAGCAGGGTCCGATACTCATGCCACGAGTGGATCGCTTCTTGCTTACGGCTTGGCTCTTGAAAGGGCTCGCTTGACACGCAAAGGGTATGCGAGCTCCGTAGTGTCTACTTTACTACGGTCTAAGAGACCGGTGACTTCTCTGGCCTATGTCCGGGTTTGGCGCCTTTTTGAAACTTGGTGTTCTCAGCACAAGGTTTTTCCTATGTCCTCGTCTTTACCACAGCTTCTCCTTTTCTTACAGCATGGCTTGGACAAAGGGCTGGCTCTTAGTACTCTTAAGGTGCAAATAGCAGCGCTTGCCTGTTTTCGGGGTCCGGTGCAACGTCGTCGCCTTTCCGCGCATCCGGATGTGCATCGTTTTTTACGAGCCGCAAAGATTATTCGTCCTCCTGTTCGTTCTATTGTGCCTCCTTGGGACTTGAACGTAGTTTTGGAAGCTTTTTCTCACTCTCCTTTGACGTCCCTCTGCTCGCAGCAGCTCCGAGAGTGTTCTTGGAAGACTGCTTTCCTGGTCGCCTTGTGTTCGGCGCGTAGGATTTCAGATTTGCAAGCCTTGTCTTGTCGAGAACCTTATTTGCAGTTTCTTCCCGAGCGGGTTTTGCTGCGCACTGTTCCCTCCTTTTTGCCGAAGGTGCTGTCGTCTTTTCATGTTAACCAATCTGTAGCGTTGCCTGTTTTTTCGTTTTCCTCCACTTCTCCTATGGACAGGGCGCTCCGACATTTAGATCTTGCTCGGGTTCTCAAAACCTACCTTCGGTTGTCGCAGTCTATTCGGAAGACAGATAGGCTTTTTGTCCAGTTCAGTGGTCCTCGCAAGGGTCTCGCGGCTTCTAAGTCCACTATTGCTCGGTGGGTCCTTAAAGCCATTTCTGAAGCGTACTCTGTCCGTGGTCTGTCGCTGCCGGCGACGTTAAGAGCTCATTCCACTAGAGCTCAAGCGGCTTCCTGGGCGGAGTTCGCTTTTGTTCCGCCGGTTGACATCTGCAGAGCAGCAACCTGGTCTTCCTTGCATGCCTTTGCAAAGCATTACCGCTTGGATGTTCAAGCTCGGGACGATGCTAAGGTGGGGGCTGCGGCTCTTATCTCAGGTTTGGCGGGCCCCTCCCAGGTTTAGGTACTGCTTTGGTACTGCCCTACCTTACCCTGGACTGGCCCGGAGAAATGATAAGGAAAACGAAATTAGGTCTTACCTGCTAATTGTCTTTCCTTGAACTTTCTCCGGGCCAGTCCAGGGACCCACCCTGGTGTTCAGTTTTTCGGCATCGGTATCTATATTTCTGTCTTTTTGGCATCTTCAAAGCATTTCATCTTCTTGGCGTCTTCGCTCCAGATGCACAACTTGGGGCTAGGCGCATGCACTTAATGCCAAACTCGGATGACTCGGTAGTATCTACTCTATTTGAAATATTAAAAAAAAAAAAAAAAAGGGTTAATTGATAGCATTCAAGGGAAGTGTGTTTCTTGCTTCCTCGTTGTTCAAGAACTATAGATTGTTATCAGTTTTTCAAGGGTTAATCTACTCTTTTCAGTTTTGTTCTCTTTAGTTGCTTTGACAGAAGGAGACTGATGGTTAGCCCTAAGGGGGAGTGGCTTCACCTCTCAGGAAAACTTGAAGCATTCAGTCCTCAGTTGCTATAGGGGATTGACAACCCTACCTTACCCTGGACTGGCCCGGAGAAAGTTCAAGGAAAGACAATTAGCAGGTAAGACCTAATTTCGTTTTTCCAAAACCCCCCCCCAAAAAACCCTTTCTTCTGGAGTCTTTTCCAGTTATTTTCTCCTCAGGTGCCATTTGCCATTTTGGGCACTAGTCCCAACATTTTCCTTTAAAATGGAAAAACCCGCTTTGGGTTTTAAAAAGTGTTCCAAGTGTGGTGGTACCATCTCCGTCACCGACACCCATGAGTGGTGCCTCAAATGTTTAGGTCCTGACCACTCTATTTCAGAATGTGTTGCCTGTGGGATGCTTTCGAAAAGGGGCCGCAAAACCGAGCTGCTAAACTTAGCACCCTTCTTCCCTCCGATGCAGCCTCTGTGGCATTGGCGTCTTCCAGGGCTTCATCTTCCTCCTATGGATCTCAGGTAACTAAACATAAATCTAGCCGGTCCTCAAAGGGTAGATCTTCCTCTAAGCATCGAGATGCCTCTGGCATTGCCCTTGAGGGACTTTCACCGGCAGAATTGTCCCGGCGGGAGGCTTCGGCTTCCAAAGCACTAATGGGGCTTCAGGATGTTCTCGAGGCCTCAACCTCGGCAGAACTACTGGTGCCATGCTCTGGGGTACCGGCTGCTTCATTCGGTACCGATACCCAAGCATCGGCAGTGTCGATAGACCAGAGATTCTAGGCTATTGAACGCAGTCTGGCGGCTCTTCTCAAGGTTTCGATGCCCCTGAAACCGCTTCAGACAATTCAACCGGCACCGACTCCGGTACCAGTACCGATTGCATCGACATCGGCAGGTATTCTACTGGGACCGAGTCATGCTTATCCATCCGGTATCACAAGTCGGTACTGGACCCCTCCGATGCCGACTTTGATCGGTACCGTGCCTTGCACGATCACCCGGATCGGAGATACTTTGAATCCTTGGATGGGTCTGAAGACTCTGAAAGCTCTGCCGATACCAGAGTACTTCTTCCTGAGGATTCTTCTTCTCCTCAGCGTAGGATGTCTCCACCAGAGGATATGTCCTTTTAGGATTTTATCTGAGATGTGGCTCGAGGTAGTTCCATCACAGTGGCTCCTGAAAAAGAGCCTAGGACAAAGGAATTAGAAATCCTACAATACCCTAAAGCTCCCAAGGAGGCAGCTACATTACCTATTCATGAGACCTTGCATGATCTCATGTTAAGGATGTGGGAAACACTTCTAACCACATCTCCTCACTCTCGAAGACTCGACGCCATGTATTGAGTTCCTCCTTGTTCTGGGTTTCAGAAGACTCAGCTACCACACCATTCCATGGTGGTGGAATCAGCTATGAGAAGGATCAAGAGTGCAAAAAGGCATACATCTAATCATCCAGGACGTGAGTGTAGGACTCTTGACGCCTTTGGACGTGAACCTTCCAGGCTTCCATGCTTTCTGCTAGGATCAGTTCCTATATATTATATATGGAAATGTTCCTTAAGGAGGTCACAGGAGATTTAGACCTTTATGAGCCCTCTCCTTCCTGATGATAAGAGGCAGGATTACCTCGCCCTTGTCAAACATGCTCAGGATGTTTCCAAGTTTGTGAATCGTGCAGCCTTTGACTGCTTTGAGTGCATAAGCAGAACCTCTGCTATTGCCATAGGTGAACGTAGGATTGCCTGGCTCCAGACATCTGTCTTGGAACTTTGGGTTACAGGATAAACTAGGGAATATTCCTTGCACATGAGAGAATCTCTTTGGCAAGAATTGGCAGGAAAAAGCTAATGAGATAGATGCTGACAATATCACTTTGGATAGATTGTCTAAATCTACAGCTGATCCTGCAAGGAAAAAATCCTACAAGAAACCATTCTTCAGTAAGAAGAAGTTTTATCCCTCCTATACCCAGCAGGGGCATCGTTTAGGTCAGTCTGCCCACAAGGGACAGCAGCAGCAACCTAGGCAAAGAAAAAGAAAAGCTGCTAAGTCTCAACCGGCTCAGCAGACTCAGCCTCCACAGGGGCTTTGACTCCTATCTAGAGAACTTTGCCTTCCTGGCCCAGAGCCTTCCACCATTCCAGGAAGGTTATATCATTTTGCCCCCAGATGGGGGCAGATAACAGTAGAAAATTGGGCTCTGTAAGAGAGGGGTACAAGCTTCATTTCCTCAGCATGCCCCCTCCTATAATGGTAAGACAGTTCAATTCTCAGACCTCTCTCAACGACCAGTTAGGTCAAGAGGTCACTATGCTCCTTGCCCAAGGGGCAACAGAAGAGGTACCCATTCTCCAACAGGGTACAGGGTTCTACTCCCACTATTTCCTTATTCCAAAGAAAACAGGAGGACACAGACCCATTTTAGACCTCAGAGAATTCAAATTCCTGTTCAAAGAAGTTCAAAATGATTTCTCTAGGAACTCTGCTGCCATACCTTCAGTCAGGATTGGCTTTGTTCTCTAGATCTCAAGGATGCGTACACTCATGTTCTCATCCATCCAACTCATCGAAAGTTCCTTCGCTTTCTATTTCAAGGGAAGCACTACCAATACAGGGTTCTTCCTTTTGGCCAGGCCTCGGCACCAAGGGTGTTCACAAAATGCATGGCTGTGGTGGAAGCATTTCTTCGCACCCTGGGAATATTCGTCTTCCCTTACTTAGACGAATGGCTCATTCGAGCCCCTTCAGAGGCAAAGGTTTCTCGCGCACAATGCGCATCCTTCAGTATTTGGGATGTCATAAACATCCCAAAATCCAACCTTGCTCCCACTCAGTCCCTAGAGCTTATAGGAGCTCTGCTGGATACCAGACAGACAAGGGCCTACCTTCCACAGCCCCGCTGCCTTTGCATTGTGCAGTTAGCTTCCCAAGCAGTGCTAAGACCTCACTTCACTGCTTGGGAAATGTTACAGTTGCTAGGCCACATGGCATCCACCGTGCATGTGGTTCCTTATGCTTGCCTCCATATGAGAGCAGCCCAGTGGACTCAGGAGTCAGGTTGCCTGTCAGACAAAATGGCAAACTCTCCCACCATTGGAGGGACAAAATAAGGCAATCTATCACCCCAAAACCTTTTGGTGGCGTCCCCTTTTCAGCAACCTCCACCCCAAGCCACTCTAACAACAGATGCCTCACAGGTGGGTTGGGGAGCCCACCTGCAAGGCCTCTCTACCCAGGGTACCTGGACTCCACAGGAGACCTATCTACATATCAGTCTCCTGGAACCCAGAGCAATCTTCCTTGCTCTTCGAGTATTCCACACCCAGCTCAGCTACAAGACAGTCCTAGTTCAAACGGACAATCAAGTAGCCATGTTCTATGTGAACAAGCAGGGCAGAACAGGCTCTCTGTCGCTATGCAACGAAGCTTTGCGACTATGGGCCTTCGCTAGAGAGCATCAGATTCATCTCCTTGCGGTGTATCTTCCAGGCATTCAAAACTCTTGGGCAGACAGACTCAGTCGAGTTCTGCTTCCACATGAATGGTCTCTCCATGCAGACCAGGTGGCCAATATTTTCCAAATTTGGGGAACCCCAGACATAGACCTCTTCGCAAGTCCGCTGAATGCCAAACTTCCCCGGTTCTGTTCCAGAATTCCGGCTGAGGGTTGTCAAGCCAGGGATGCTTTCCTCCTCCATTGGGGCCAGGACTTCCTGTATGCCTTTCCACCCATTCCCCTAATTCCCAAAACCCTGTTCAAGCTTCAGAGAGACAGAGGTCATATGATTCTCATAGCTCCACATTGGCCACGGCAAATGTGGTACCCTCTGCTCCTACATCTCTCTCAAGCTCCGCCTCAGGAGATCTGGAGCAGACCCTAACTCCATTCTCAGGAGGACAGGATGTTGTGGCATCCCAATCCTCAGTCTCTGCATCTCAGGGCCTGGTTGCTGAAAGCCTGGAACTTCACGGTCTTAACCTTTCTCAGCAGGTAAAGGATATCCTTTATGCTTCCAGGAAGCCTTCCACAAGACGCTCTTATGCTTTCAAGTGGAACAGGTTTACCATATGGTGCTCGCAGAAGGGTCTTAACCCTCTTGCGATACCTCTGGAATCATTACTGGAGTATCTCCTTCATTTATCTAATGCAGGGCTTAAGACCAATTCAGTGAGAGTTCATTTGAGTGCTATTGCAGCTTCTTTCAAGCCTCTAAATGGGCAACCTATTTCCTCTCATCCTCTCATAGCGAGATTTATGAGAGGCCTTCTTTTGACTAATCCTCCCATTAAGCCACCACCGGTGGCATGGGACTTAAATTTGGTTCTTGGGCAGCTTATGAAATCGCCTTTTGAACCATTAGCCACTACCTCCTTGAAATTCCTTTCCTGGAAGGTCATCTTTCTTATTGCAATCACATCAGCGCGTCGCATCAGTGAATTGCAAGCATTGGTGGCTGATCCTCCTTATACAAGGTTCCATCATGATAAGGTAGTCCTTAGGACTCATCCACACTTTATGCCAATGGTGGTGTCACCTTTTCATTTAAACCATGCGGTTTACCTTCCTGTATTCTTCCCAAGGCCTCATGCCTCAAATGCAGAAAGGAATCTTCACACTTTGGATTGTAAAAAGGGCTCTGGCCTTTTACTTAGAAAGGACACAGCAACATAGGAAGTCCTCTCAACTTTTTGTTGCTTTTGATCCTAGTCATTTGGGACTTCCAGTCTCCAAAAGAACACTGTCCAACTGGATTGCACAGTGTATATATTTTGCCTATGAGAGTAAAAACCTTCCTCTGGAAGGCCATGTCACAGCTCACAATGTGAGAGCCATGGCAGCCTCTATGGCTCATCTTCACTTTGTGTCTATTGACGACATCTGCCAAGCAGCCACTTGGGCTTCGGTTCATACCTTCACAGCCCATTACTGCTTAGACAAGGACTTCCTCCGGGATGCCTTGTTTGGTCAGGCTGTTCTTCAACACCTGTTCCATACTTAGTCAACTCCTACCCACCATCCCTGGTAGGATGCCAGAGATCCATGGGGGGAAGTGGAGCCCTTTCACAAGGGCACACAACTTCTGGGGTTTCTCCCTGGCTTCTGCAGCTAGGGAGTCCCCATATGTGAAGACTACATTCCTGCTTGTTCCTGGAGATGGCATAGTTACTCACCTGTAACAGGTGATCTCCGGGAACAGCAGGAATTTAGTCTTCACAACCCACCCACCTCCCCTAGGAGTTGTATCTCTCTATCTCTCTCTTTCCCTCTCTCTTTGTCTCAGCTTTAAACTCAACTGGAGAGGGACAGTTGGGAAAGGCGGGAAGGCAGCACGCAGGCACTGTGGGATGCTCCCAAAAGCTTTCCTATTGGAAGCTGCGGAGCGTTCCTGCGCAGGCTCCGTCGGTACCGACGATACCCATATGTGAAGACTAAATTCCTGCTGTTCCCGGAGATTACCTGTTACAGATGAGTAACTATGCTTTCTCTTTCAGCAGCGCTTCCAATAATTTACTCACCACTGAGGTTAAACTAACCGGCCTGTAGTTTTCAACCATATCCTTCCGCTTTTGTGTAAAGGGACCACATGTCCCTCTCTCTAGTCCTTTGGCACCACTCCCGACTCCGAGGCATTGAAAAGGTCAGTCTGTGGAGCTGCTAGAACGTCCCCAAGTTCCCTCAGTATTCTAGGGTGTATCCATCACTTTGTTTACTTTGTTTAGCTAGTTTCTCACAAACACAGTCTTCTGAAAATTGTTCAGTTTGCCCTTCACATCTATTCCTGTTTATGGATGTTTTCTGAGGTCCTGTTCCTGGTTCTTCATCTGTGAACACAGAACAGAAATATTTGTTAAGCAATTCCACTATATCCTCATCAGCTTCTACATATTCCTCCCCTTAACCCTTGAGTCTGACAATATCACTTTTGTCCTTCCTCTTCTCACTAACATATCTGAAAAATGTCTTATCCCCCCATTTTATTGCATTGGCTATTTTCTCCTCTTTGAATCTTTGCTTTCCTGACTACTTTGCTAGTTTTTCCAAATATAGATGCCTGTCTTCCTCTTTCTGTAATCTCTTGTATTTCATGAATGCTTCCCTCTTTTTCTTCACCTTTTCAGCTACTTCTTTCGAAAACCATGGCAGTCTCCTTTTCCTTACAAAAAGGTTGGTTGCCTTTAAAATATCCCCTTTCAGTTTTGCCCACTGTTTTTCTACATCCCCCAGCTGTTCCCATCCCGCTAATGATTCCTGGAAGTATTGGCCCATTTTGGCAAAGTTAGTTTTTCTAAAGTCTAAGACCCTCGCTTTTGAATGGATTTTAATAACCCTAGTTCTAATACTGAACCATACCATCTGGTGATCACTGGATGCAAAATGGTTTCCCACTATAACATATGAAACACTTTCACCATTGGTAAGCACCAAGTCCAGTATGGGCCCTTCACAAGTGGGTTCTGTTAGCAGTTGCTTGAATAGTTCTCCCTGTAGAGAATTCAGGATCTCCTTGCTTCTAGGTGATACTGCAGCAGGAATGTGCCAGTCAACATCTGGCATGTTGAAATCCCCTATCAGTAGCACTTCCCCTTTCCTAGCAATGCTGCGTATGTCTTCAATTAACTCTTCGTCTACTTTTTCCTCCTGTGAGGGAGGTCTATATATTACGCCAGTGCAAATAATTTTTGCTTTCCCTCTTTCTAGTTTAACCCACAGTGCCTCCTCTCTCCTTTTTAACCGCTGTAGTTCCAAAGCTTTAATATTTTTTACTAATAGTGCCGCCACTCCTCCCCTTCTTCCTATCCTGTGTTTTCTAAATAAAGTATAGCTTGGTATAGTTACATCTCAGTCATGGTTTTCTGTAAACCATGTTTCTGTAACTGCCACTAAATCCAAGTCAGCCTCTCCCATTAAAGCTTCAACATCTGGGATCTTATTTTCCATGCTACAGGTATTTATGCACACCGCTTTTCATATGTTGCCCCTCTTACCCATTTCCATAAAGGTAACTGGTTGGTGCTACACACCCTCCTGTTCTTCTTGCCCAAAGTGATTTCGGCCTTCCTCCTCAACCATTTGGTGGTACTGCCCACCTTCTTTCCAAAGCCTCATGCCAACAGGGCGGAGGCCCAGCTGCATACATTGCATTGCAAGCGGACCAGCCTGTACTGTCTCATTGTATATAGCTGTTTGTTTCCTATTACCCCAAGAGACTGGGCATAACAGTCTCCAAATGCATGTTGTCCTTTTGGGTGCGGACTGCATATCCTCTGCCTAAGCTCAGACTGGGCTGAACTTCAGGGATCATGTCACTGCTCATCTGTGCTCATTCTCCATGGAGGAGATTTGTAGGGCTGCCATGTAGTCCTCTGTTCACACCTTTTACAGCCCACTACTGTCTGGGTGGGAATTCCCGGCATGACGGTAATTTTAATTTTATTAATTTTTTTATTTTGTGTGTTCTTATATACCACCCTTTTCAGAGATCAAGGGTGGTTTACAAATAACCAGAACAAAAACTATTACATTAAACTTGTGGTAAGAACTTTATTACAAATAACAATGCTATAACGTATGTACAAGAGATTGTAATGATAAAACAAATTATATTACATTAACGTATTTACAAAGAAGCATTTAAAAGGGGAGATATGCTGCTTGTTCTTGGTAAGGAATGTAAGTGATGTTATACTCATGATGCTGTGTTTTTATGTTCTGCCTGACTGAAGTGTTCTCTGAATAAATGTGTTTAGTGCCTTCTGGAAATCTTTTAAGGTCCTTGATGGCTCTTATTTTGTCTGGAAGGGCATTCCAAAGGATTGGAGCGAAATGTATGAATGCTCTATTGCTGGTTGTGCAGTTGATTTTATGGTAGTTAGCTCGTATTATCAGTGATTGGGATATTAATCAGAGAGGATAGATATGAGGGTGCTATTTCTCTATTGAGTTTGAAGGTGATAGTGAGTATTTTATGTTTTATTCGGCTTGCTATAGGAAACCAATGTAAATCATATAGAAGTGGTGGGTGTGTTCCTGCTATTTTTGCCGTATATGATATGCGCCACTACATTTTGTGCCATCTGCAATTGGTTAAGAGTTTGGAGATGCCATGCAGAATGCTGTTTGAGTAATCAAGGTGATGGATGAGGACATTTCGGAAGTCATTATTAAATAAGAATGGTCTGAGTTGCTGGAGTAGATGTAATTTGAATAAGATGGTCCTAATTGTTTTTATATGAGTTATCATCGAGAGGATTTGGTCTAATATGATTCCTAGGTATTTGACTTGGTGTTTCACTTCAATTTCTGAATCCATTAATTTTATTGGGGGGGGGGGTGAAAGGGTTTTTTTTTTTTTTTTTTTTCCCATTACAAATACATTTTCTGTTTTATTGAAGTTTATATGTAGACTGTGTTGAAGTTTATATGTAGACTGTGAAGCCAATTTATGACTTCATGGAGATATGAAGTAATTTTATGGTAATTTGGAGTTTCAATGTTTATTGGGAGGTAACACATTGTCGTCCGCATAAATCTGGTATTCTGTTTTAGTTTTTTTTAAAGATATTGCAAATGAGTTGCAGGTATAGATTTAAATAGAAGTGAAGAAAGCGCTGATCCTTGAGGGCTATCCTTCTCTTAATTATATTGGTAGCAGTCCCCTTTTGTAGTCTTGAAGGACTACAAAAAGGGACTGCTACTTCTGGAGAAAGATCCTGCAGTTGTAAGTAATTACTTATGGGAATTTTTCTAAATCTTGGTGAAAAAGGAATTCTTTAGATCAGGGGTGGGCAATTCCGTTCCTGGAGGGCCGCAGACCAGTCAGGTTTTCATGATGCCCCTAATGAATATTCTTGAGATCTATTTGCATCCACTGCTTTCCATTGTATGGAAATAGGCCCATGAATATTCATTAGGGACATCATGAAAACCTGACTGGTCTGTGGCCCTCCAGGGCCGGAATTGCCTACTCCTGCTTTAGATTAAAGCTGATTAATCTGTGAATCCAGTGTATTTGTTAAATCAGTCAGGGCCTAGTATCAGCAAAGAGCTTTTAGTTAAACTAAAAGCTACCTGTTGAGTTTTTAATTTAACTTTAAAACCCAGCAGAGAGTTTCTAATTTAAATGTAATACTCATTTAGGGAATAGTAGCAGCAAAGAGCTTTCAATTTAAATTTAAAACACAGCAGAGAGCTTTCTGGTTAAATTTAGAACCCAAGAATCCCTCAATCCAAGCAAGGGCTCTGTGAATCACCTAGGAAATTGGTCACAGATTACCTTAGAAGCACAGGACAGGGTACTGTGTAGCAGCCAGTTTTTAATAAGGCATGTAGACAGCTGAGTGGCTGGTGGACGTGAGGATCACCTGGTAACATGCCTGCCTGGTGCGAAGGTAGCGGACCTCACGCGCCACCTAGACAAGGTCTTAGATAGTGCTAGGGAGAGGAGTCTGCTGTCTTGGTACAAGTCGGTACCAATAACATAGGCAAGTGTGGTAGGGAGGATCTGGAGGCTAAATTTAAGTTTTTAAGTAAGACATTGAAATCCAGAACTTCCAGGTTAGCATTCTCTGAAATGCTTCCTGTTCTGCGTGGAGGACCCAAAAGGCAGGCAGAGCTCCGGAGTCTCAATGCGTGGATGAGACGATGGTGCAAGGATGAGGGTTTTGGATTTGTTAGGAACTGGGGAACATTCTGGGGAAAGGAGGGGCTCTTCCAAAGGGATGGGCTCCACCTTAACCGGGATGGAACCAAGCTGTTGGCATTAACCTTTAAAAAAGGAGAGAGAGCAACTTTTAAACTCGATAATGTATCCTTGACGGATACTAGCAAAAGATTGAAGTTAGGGCATATTAACAGAAGTTACAATAAAGACAAAAGTAGTCCAAATGCCCTTGAGTACAGAGCAACAGAGCTTTAAAGATTCCAAATTATTTTATTTATTTATTTTTATTACAGTTGCTTATATACCGCACTATTCGGTATCAGCGTGGTTTACAATATAACAAAACGACCAAGACAACAATCTGTTTGGTTTTACATGGAACAGGAGTACCAACTTGGCTAACAGGGTTGAACTATATACATGAGATAAAAATTACAAGAACAGGGTTGAACTATATACATGAAATAATAATTACAAAGATCTATATGAAGTACAATGATCACTTTAAAGACGGTATGTGCCTGATCTGCAGGAAGGAGGCTGGGACTATAAGAACACTAGGGATGGGTGTTTTCCTAGGTGGGGTTACTTAGATTCCATTGCTGGCTGGGTAGAATTGGAGGAAGAGGTGAAATTTGATTGCCTTCCTGAATTGAGATAGGTCTACAATAGCTCGAATGTCTCTGGTGGTAGTGCATTCCAGCATTTGGGGACGTAAAGACTGAAAGCCCTATTTGCCGTTGTGCTGTTGCATTTAATCAAGGACTTCGGGGTTATTAGTAGATTTAGGGTTGTTGACCTTCTTGATCTGTTGGGGGGCACTGTGTGGATAAGCTCAGTAAGTGCAGTAGAGGAGAGGCAATTGATGGCCTTGAATGAGAGGAGTAAAGTCTTGAATATAATCCTTCCGTGTATAGGTAGCCAATGAAGCTGTTTTAGGATAGGAGTCACATGGTCACTTCTGGAGGCTCCGTGGAGGACCCTTGCTGCGGCATTCATGGCCAGTTGTAACGGGTTCAGTGTAGATTGAGGGAGACCTTGTAAGATGGAATTAGCAAAGTCAAAATGAGGCAGGATTAGTGCTTGGTATATTGTCCGGAAATCATCTGGGTCCAGTAGGGAGCGCAGATGCCTGAGTGAACGGATTTTGAAATAAACAGCTCTGACTATGTTGCTTATGTGAGATTTCATGTCCAGATGTTGGTCTAGGGTGACCCCAAGGTATTTTATTGTTTCTTTGGTTTGCAATTCCGCTTCCTTGACTCTTACATGGGATGGTGGAATAAAGTCGGGGTCTCTTGAGATGAACAGTACCTCCGTTTTTTTGTGCTGGATGTGGAGGTTTTGTGATTGTAGCCAATCGGATATCGCATTGAAACACTCTACAAGTGGTGTAAGGTCCATTTGGACTGTCGAGAAAGGCATGTATAAGAGAATGTCATCCGCATATATCAGACAGCTCACGTTAAATGATCTAATGATATTGCAGATAGGTTGCATGTATATATTGAACAGTAGAGATGACAGGGAGGAACTTTGAGGCACACCTTGTGTTTGATGGAATTGTTTTGATTCTTTTGATCCGGATTTTACATATTGCCATTGACCATCTAGGTAGGACTTGCACCATTCGAGAGCAGTATTACAGATTCCCTTCTCTTTCAGTCGCCCGAGGAGAAGCTCATGATGTACCGAGTCAAAGGCCGCAGCAATATCTAAAAAGATGAGCACAAAACCTTGTCGGATGTTATCAATGCCTGTAATTATATTGTTGAAAAGGAAGGTGAGAAGGGTCTCGACTCCATGATACTCTCTGAACCCGTGTTGGCAGTAATCTAGGGGAGCTGTGGAGTCTATATGATCCTGAATTTGCCTTTGAACCTCTTTCTCCATTATCTTTGCTAGGAGCGGAATACTAGCTATTGGCCTGTAAGAATCGACCCTTTGGGGGTCAAGTTTGGGGTTCTTCAATAAGGGCCTAATAGAGGTTTGTTTGAGTGCTGTGGGGAAGGAACCAGTAGTGAAGGAAAGGTTTATCAGTTTTGCGATGAATGGACTGAACTCCCTGCGTAGTTCCTTTACCCAAAACGCTGGGCAAGAGTCAGTTTGCGCTGTGGAGGTATTGAGAGAAGCTATTGTATCTTCAATGCTTTTTCTGGATGGTGTGGAGAACTTGAGTAGGGGGGTTAAGCCGGTAGGTTCTTGGAACGAGGCTGTTGAGATTTTGTCAGTCTGTATGATCTTTGATTGGAGGTAATCAGCGAATTTTTGTGGGTGAATATCCACGTGTTGTTCAGGAGATGGTTCCTTTGCAAGGGCTTGGACCAAGTTGAAAAGATCCCGTGGTTTGTTCAGGGATCTCTTCAGAGTGTCGGTGTGGTGTTGTTTCATTTTCATTGTGATTGCTTCTCTGTGCTTTGATAGGTGGAGTTGGTAGGCGGTCAGATCTTCCGTGGAACGCGATCGGCGTCATTTTTTCTCAAGCCTGCATAGTTGTGTGAGAGAGGCTCTCAGCTCTTGAGAGAACCATGGGGCCGCGTTTCTTATTCTCCTTAATATGTTATTGGATTGTGGGCGTTGTGAGATGGCAATGAGGTTGAGATTCCAGGAGGAGACTAGTTTTTCAGGATCGGATGTGGTTTTGCTGAGGAAGGAGTGAGTTTGAGAGAGGATGAACTCTCTGTTAAATGTGCGAAAGTTTCTTGTTGATGTTCGAGCTGTGCTGTTAAACTTTCGGTTACTATGCCGCTGACTATCGCTGGTGGGTATCTGGAAAGTTATAAGTTTATGGTCCGACCAGGGTACATCAATAACCGACATCATTGGGTTGTGGTTTTGCTCGAGGGCCGACTGAGGTGCGAACACCATGTCAAGAATATTACCCTTTATATGTGTGGGATTGTTGATGATTTGTTTAAATCCCAGGTCCTCAATGGCCTCGAGGAAGGCAGTTGCATGGCTTTGATGTAGTGATGGGAGATTGAAATCGCCCATAATCCAGATAGGTGTATTAGGGTTGTGTGCGTTAGCAGCAAGGTCAATAATTACCCCTGCCTATCGATAGCCAGGTTAATATGAATAAAATACAGCCTCTAAAATGCTTGTATGCAAATGCTAGAAGTCTAAAAAATAACATGGGAGAGTTAGAATATAGAGCACTAGAGGTTAGATATGATTGGTATCTCAGAGACATGGTGGAGGGAGGATAACCAGTGGGACACTGTGATACCGGGGTGCAAACTATATCATGATATAGCAGATCAAATTGGTGGAGGGGTTGCGCTCTGTTAGAGAGGGCATTGAGTCAGAAAGGATTAAAGTTTTGCAGGAAAGTAGAATCTCTATGGATTGAAATTCCATGTAAAAAGGGGAAGGCGATGGCAGTGGGGGTGTACTGTCGACCGCCTGACCAGAATGAACAAATGGATGATGAAATGCTCAAAGAAATCAGGGAAGCTAACAAAAGTTACAACACAATAATAATAATTCTCCAGGACCAAGCAGGAAGTCAGTCCTCACATATGGGTGACGTCGGCGCCGACGGAGCCCTCGCGGAGCAATTTTCCCCAGCTTTCAAAGAAAGCCTTTGGGAATTGCAGCGCGCATGCGCGGTCGCCTTCCCGCCCAAGGGTGCCATCTTAGCCAGTCTTCTTTTTTCCGCGGAGCCCTACAGACGTACCCGTCGTGTCCCCGCGAAAAAGTTGATTTTTACTCATAATTTTCTCTTTTTTCCTTCGGTTCGACGCCGGTCTCTTTCCCGCCCGGACTCGCGACGCCGGTCACGAGTCCTCTTCTTCTTTTTCGGTTTTTCTGACTTAGTCAGTTTCGTTTTCGGTTTTTCCCTGGCAGCCCGGTCCTTTGACCTCGCCGGGGCCCTTTTTCCCCCGATGGCTGCCAGTGGTTTCAAGCGGTGTGGTCAGTGTGACCGAAATATGTCACTAACTGACACACACGACAATTGCCTCCGCTGCCTGGGCCCGGATCATGAAGAAATGATCTGTGGGCCCTGCGGCAAAATGTCCTCCAAAGCGTTGAGAAGTCGGCGGCATCAGCGGGATAGGATCTTCGCTGACCCCAGCCGTACCCGGACCTCGTCGGAGGCCTCCGCGTCCAAAGGTTCCAGCTCGGACCGTCGCCGGAGTTCCTCCGACAGGGGTTCTCCCTCCGGGGACCATCGACGGAAGGTGAAACCCGCGAGGGCGGCGTCGGTGGACGCTCCTGGCTCCGCGAGGGCCAGGTCGCATAGCCCCGATAGCCGTCCCGGGTCCTTGGAGAAGGAGCACCTCCCGAAGTGACTTCGCCTGGAGTCGGAGCTGCCTGCTCGGGTAAGTCCTGTGGTCCTCCTGGACTCGCCTCCGAGACCGCCGACGTCGGGCCCGACGCCGTCGGGGCCCGAGTCGGGGACTGCTGGGTCACCTGAGCTCGGACTCAGGTTGACGGCCTTGGAGAGCAGACTGTCTGCCTTCATGGACCAGCAGCGGGCACTGCTCGCTGGCTTCGCTGGCGCCGCTGCCCCGACCGCCGGGACGTCGACGTCTAAGTCGACCCCGGAGACCGAGCCGATCCTCGAGTCCATGCGAACTCGAGTCGATCCTCGGTCGAGGTCACCCTCGGCCTCCCGTTCGGGACCGAGGTCGCCGACGCCGACTCCCTCGGCGTCGGGGCGGCAGGCGCCGCGCCCTGCCCGGGCCAACCCCACCGATTCCTCGTCGGAGTCGGTCTGGGAGTCTGAAGAGGAAGAGTCACCTGATTCTTTTCGGACTCGGTGTGTCCCCTCGGACTCACCTGAGTCCGAACCTCGGAAGCAGTCCCCCCCGGAGGATGCCCGGTTCTCGGACTTCGTCAGGGATATGGCCAAGGCCTTGGCCTTCCCTGCGGATCCCGAGGAGGAGCCTCGAGCCGAAGAGCTCGACGCCCTCCAGTATGACTCTCCCGCCAGGGAACACTTTACTGTACCGGTTCCTCCCATGCTGGAACGACTACTCTTCCGCATGTGGGAGAGTCCGGCCTCCTCGCCGGTCCTGAGCAAGCGGGTCGATTCTATCTATCGAGTCCGCAAGAGCCCTGGCTTCCAAAAAGCACAGCTACCACACCATTCCATGGTAGTGGAATCGGCCATGCATCGTCTTAAGAGCCAGAAGATGTACTCCTCGGTGCCTCCTGGCAGGGAGGCCCGTAACCTGGATGGCCTTGGTAAGAAGTGTTTCCAGGGCTCTATGCTTGCGTGTCGTGTCCAGACCTACCAGCTATACATGGGCATGTATCTACGAGACCTGGCTAAAGAGCTAGCCGGATTCTCCGCTGGTTTGTCCGAGGAACCCTTGCGGAGGTTCCTGGCCTTGTCCTCTGGCATTCGGGAATGCTCAAAATTCATATCCCGAGCAGCCTATGATGGCTTTGAAGCATCGGCTCGAGTGGCCGCAGCCGGCATCGGTGCCCGCCGACAGGCTTGGCTTCAGTCGTCTGACCTTGAGCCCTGGGTGCAGGACAAGTTGGTCGATGTCCCCTGCCGAGGCGAGAACCTCTTTGGCAAGCCCATGGCTGATAAGGCTGCACAAATCGAGACGGAGACTCTCACCAGGACTAGGCTCTCTAGGAAGACCTCCGCCCCTTCCCAGAAAAAGAAGGGCTCGGGAAAGAAGTCCTTTTACCCGAGAAAGGCGGCTGCCTACAAACAATACCCCCAATATCAGGCCCCTTCAGCTCCCCAACAGGGCCAGCAGGCCAAGGGACGGGGTAACGGGTCCCGTAGGCAGCAAGCCCCCAAGCCTGCACCACCAGCCCCTGCTCAGCAGGGTGGGGGTTTTTGACTCCTTAAGCATAGCCTCTCCCCCTCCGCTGGTTCCTCCCAGCACCGGAGGCCGGCTGGTTCACTTCGCCCACAGGTGGTCCAGCATCACCTCAGATGCCTGGGTGCTTCAAGTCGTGAGAGAAGGTTATCTTCTCCACTTCCACCAGGTCCCTCCCTCCCTCCTATTTTCCGGGAGAACCTCCACGACTCCCTCTGCACAGGGACTTACTCCTTCAGGAGTTAGCAGGTCTTCTACAGGAACAGGCGGTGGAACCGGTGCCCCACCACCTGAGAGGTCAAGGCTTTTATTCCAGGTATTTTCTAGTACCAAAAAGGACAGGAGGCCTCAGACCCATCCTGGACTTGCGCAACCTCAACAAATTCCTCGTGCGGGAAAAGTTCAAGATGCTTACCCTTGGAATCCTTCTGCCCTACCTCCAGCAGGGAGATTGGCTATGCTCCTTGGATCTAAAGGATGCCTACACGCACATCCTCATCCACCCAAGCCACCGCCAATACCTAAGGTTTGTGGTGGCAGGAAATCATTACCAGTACAGAGTACTGCCCTTTGGCCTGTCCTCCGCACCGCGGGTCTTCACAAAATGTCTCGCGGTGGTGGCGGCCCATCTCCGGCTTCACGGCCTCTGTCTTTCCGTACCTCGACGACTGGCTCATCAGAGCAGCGTCCGCTCCGGAGGTCACCAACGCCACACGCCGCACGGTGACTCTTCTGCAGCACTTGGGCTTTGTTATAAACTTCGCAAAGTCCACTTTGCTCCCCTCACAGGATCTCGAGTTCATCGGCGCAAGGCTGCACACCCCTCAGGCACGAGCGTTCCTACCGCTCGACAGGGCTCAACGGCTCATGGACCTAGCCGACCGTTTTCGCAGCCAGCCCCTGGTCTCCGCCAGGCGCTTCCTGAGACTACTCGGCCATATGGCTTCCACCGTCCATGTGACCCCCAATGCCCGCCTGAATATGCGGCCTGCTCAATGGTGTCTCCGCAAGCAGTGGCAACAAGCCACAGGCGGCCTAGCAGACCTAGTACGCGTCTCCGAGCCGCTGATCTCGTCTCTCCAGTGGTGGCTTCATCGGCCGAACCTGGTACTCGGCATGCCTTTCCAGTCACCTCAGCCGGCCTGGGTGCTGACGACAGATGCATCCCTCCTGGGCTGGGGAGCACATTGCCAAGGGGCACGTACTCAGGGCCTCTGGACCACGTGGGAGTCTGCTCAGCAGATCAACTTCCTGGAGCTCAGAGCGATCCGCCTGGCTCTCAAGGCCTTCTCCCACCTGACTTCTCACCAGTCCGTCCTTGTCCAGACGGACAATCAAGTTGCCATGTTCTACGTGAACAAGCAGTGGGGCACGGGCTCCCTCCTTCTCTGTCGGGAAGCACAGAAGCTCTGCTCTTGGGCCGTCAGTCACGGCGTTCTTCTCAAGGCAGTTTATCTCCCAGGCCAAGAAAATTGCCTGGCGGACAAACTCAGCAGGATCCTCCAGCCGCACGAGTGGCGCCTGGATCCCTTGGTAGTTCAGAAGCTCTTTCTAAAGTGGGGCCTCCCCACGATGGATCTCTTTGCCAGCCCTCTCAACCGGCAACTTCCTCGCTTCTGCTCTCGTCAGCCACATCCCCTTCGAGTTGCGGCAGACGCTTTTCTACTCTCGTGGTCGGAGAGCCTCCTGTACGCTTTCCCTCCCATCCCGCTAGTCTCTCGGATTCTGTTCAAGGTTCTCCGAGACAAAGCCTTCATGATCCTGGTGGCCCCTCGCTGGCCCAGACAGCCGTGGTTTCCACTCCTGCTGCAATTAGCGGTAGAGGATCCATTCCCTCTGGGGTTACAACCGGATCTCCTCACTCAGGATCAGGGGTCTCTGCTACACCCCAACCTCAGATCTCTCAATCTAATGGCCTGGCTGCTGAGAGGGTAGTCCTTGCTCCCCTTCTTCTGCCGGCAGAGGTGGAAGAGGTCGTCCTAGCTTCTCGGCGACCTTCTACCCGCAAATGCTACGCCCTTAAATGGCGTCGCTTTTCCGTTTGGTGTACCCAACATTCTCCAGGACCAAGCAGGAAGTCAGTCCTCACTTATGGGTGACGTCGGCGCTGACGGAGCCCTCGCGGAGCAATTTTCCCCAGCTTTCAAAGAAAGCCTTTGGGAATTGCAGCGCGCATGCGCGGTCGTCTTCCCGCCCGAGGGTGCCATCTTAGCCAGTCTTCTTTTTTCCGCGGAGCCCTACAGACGTCCCCGTCTTGTCCCCGCGAAAAAGTTGATTTTCTTCTTTATTTTATCCTTTTTTTTCCTTCGGTTCGACGCCGATCTTTTTCCCGCCCGGACTCGCGACGCCGGTCACGAGTCCTCTTCCTTTTTTCGGTTTTTCTGACTTAGTCAGCTTTCGTTTTCGGTTTCCCTGGCAGCCCGGTCCTTTGACCTCGCAGGGGCCCTTTTTCCCCCGATGGCTGCCAGCGGCTTTAAGCGGTGTGGTCGGTGTGACCGAAATATGTCACTAACCGACACACACGACTTTTGCCTCCGCTGCCTGGGCCCAGATCATGAGGAACTGATCTGTGGGCCCTGCAGCAAACTGCCCTCAAAGGCGTTGAGAAGTCGGCGGCATCAGCGCGAGAGAATCTTCGCTGACCCCAGCCGTACCCGGACCTCGTCGGAGGCCTCCGCGTCGAAAGGCTCCAGTTCGGACCGTCGCCGGAGCTCCTCCGACCGGGGTTCTCCCTCCGGGGACCATCGTCGGAAGGTGAAACCCGCGAGGGCGGCGTCGGTGGACGCTCCTGGTTCCGCGAGGGCCAGGTCGCATAGCCCCGACAGCCGCCCCGGGTCCTTGGAGAAGGAACACATCCCGAAGCGACCTCGCCTGGAGTCGGAGACACCTGCCCGGGTAAGTCCTGTGGTCCTTCTGGACTCGCCTCCGCGACAGCCGACGTCGGGCCCGACGCCGTCGGGGCCCGAGTCGGGGGCTGCTGGGTCACCTGAGGTCGGACTCAGGTTGACGGCCTTGGAGAGCAGACTGTCTGCCTTCATGGACCAGCAGCGGGCACTGCTCGCTGGCCTCGCTGGCGCCGCTGCCCCGACCGCCGGGACGTCGACGTCCAAGTCGACCCCGGAGACCGAGCCGATCCTCGAGTCAATGAGAACTCGAGTCGATCCTCGGTCGAGGTCACCCTCGGCCTCCCGTTCGGGACCGAGGTCGCCGACGCCGACTCCCTCGGCGTCGGGGCGGCTGGCGCCGCACCCTGCCCGGGCCGACCCCACCAAGTCCTCGTCGGAGTCGGTCTGGGAGTCTGAGGAGGAAGAGTCACCTGATTCTTTCCGGACTCGGTGTGTCCCATCGGACTCACCGGAGTCCGAGCCTCGGAAGCAGTCCCCCCCCGGAGGATGCCCGGTTCTCGGACTTCGTTAGGGATATGGCCAAGGCTTTGGCCTTCCCTGCGGATCCCGAGGAGGAGCCTCGAGCCGAAGAGCTCGACGCCCTCCAGTATGACTCTCCCGCGAGGGAACACTTTACTGTGCCGGTTCCTCCTATGCTGGAACGACTACTCTTCCGCATGTGGGAGAGTCCGGCCTCCTCGCCGGTCCTGAGCAAGCGGGTCGATTCTATCTATCGAGTCCGCAAGAGCCCTGGCTTTCAAAAGGCACAGCTGCCACACCATTCCATGGTAGTGGAATCGGCCATGCATCGTTTTAAGAGCCAGAAGATGCACTCCTCGGTGCCTCCTGGAAGGGAGGCCCGTAACCTGGATGGCCTTGGCAAGAAGTGTTTCCAGGGCTCTATGCTCGCATGTCGTGTCCAGACTTACCAGCTCTACATGGGCATGTATTTCCGGGATCTGGCTAAAGAACTGGCCGGATTCTCCGCTGGTCTCTCCGAGGAGCCTTTGCGGAGGTTCCTAGCCTTGTCCACTGGCATTCGGGAATGCTCAAAGTTCATGTCCCGAGCAGCCTATGATGGCTTTGAAGCCTCGGCTCGAGTGGCCGCAGCCGGCATCGGTGCCCGCCGACAGGCTTGGCTTCAGTCGTCAGACCTTGAACCCTGGGTGCAGGACAAGTTGGTCGATGTCCCCTGCCGAGGCGAAAACCTCTTTGGCAAGCCCATGGCGGATAAGGCTGCGCAGATTGAGACTGAGACTCTCACCCGGACCAGGCTTTCTAGGAAGACCTCCGCCCCTTCCCGGAAAAAGAAGGGCTCGGGGAAAAAGTCCTTTTACCCGAGGAAGGCGGCTGCCTACAAACAATACCCCCAGTATCAGGCCCCTGCAGCTCCCCAACAGGGCCAGCAGGCCAAGGGACGGGGTAACGGGTCCCGTAGGCAGCAAGCCCCCAAGCCTGCACCACCAGCCCCTGCTCAGCAGGGTGGGGGTTTTTGACTCGCTCAGCATAGCCTCTCCCCCCCGCTGGTTCCTCCCAGCACCGGAGGCCGGCTGGTTCACTTCGCCCACAGGTGGTCCAGCATCACCGCAGATGCCTGGGTGCTTCAGGTCATGCGAGAAGGCTATCTTCTCCACTTCCATCAGGTCCCTCCCTCCTACTTTCTGGGAGAACCTCCACGACCCCCTCTGCACAGGGAACTACTCCTTCAGGAGTTAGCGGGTCTTCTGCAGGAGCAGGCGGTGGAACCGGTGCCCCACCACCTGAGAGGTCTAGGCTTTTATTCCAGGTACTTTCTAGTACCAAAGCAGACAGGAGGCCTCAGACCCATCCTGGACTTGCGCAACCTCAACAAGTTCCTTGTGCGGGAGAAGTTCAAGATGCTTACCCTTGGAATCCTTCTGCCCTACCTCCAGCAGGGAGATTGGCTATGCTCCTTGGATCTAAAGGATGCCTACACGCACATCCTCATCCACCCAAGCCACCGCCAATACCTAAGGTTTGTGGTGGCAGGAAATCATTACCAGTACAGGGTACTGCCCTTTGGCCTGTCCTCCGCACCGCGAGTCTTCACAAAATGTCTCGCGGTGGTGGCGGCCCATCTCCGGCTTCACGGCCTCTATGTCTTTCCGTACCTCGACGACTGGCTCATCAGAGCAGCGTCCGCTCAGGAGGTCACCAACGCCACGTGCCGCACGGTGACTCTGCTGCAGCACTTGGGCTTTGTTATAAACTTCGCAAAGTCCACTTTGCTCCCCTCACAGGATCTCGAGTTCATCGGCGCAAGGCTGCACACCCCTCCTGCGCGAGCATACCTACCGCTCGACAGGGCTCAACGGCTCATGGACCTAGCCGACCGCTTTCGCAGCCAGCCCCTGGTCTCCGCCAGGCGCTTCCTGAGACTGCTCGGCCATATGGCTTCCACCGTCCATGTGACCCCCAATGCCCGCCTGAATATGCGGTCTGCTCAATGGTGTCTCCGCCAGCAGTGGCGACAGGCCACGGGCGGCCTAGCAGACCTAGTGCGCGTCTCCGAACCGCTGATCTCGTCTCTCCGGTGGTGGCTCCGGCTGCCGAACCTGATATTCGGAATGCCTTTCCAGTCACCTCAGCCGACCCGGGTGCTGACCACCGATGTATCCCTCCTGGGCTGGGGAGCACATTGCCAAGAGGCACGTACTCAGGGCCTCTGGACCATGTGGGAGTCTGCTCAGCAGATCAACTTCCTGGAGCTCAGGGCGATCCGCCTAGCTCTCAAGGCCTTCTCCCACCTGACTTCCCAACAGTCCGTCCTTGTCCAGACGGACAATCAAGTTGCCATGTTCTACGTGAACAAACAGGGGGCACGGGCTCCTTCCTCCTCTGCCGGGAGGCACAGAAGCTCTGCTCTTGGGCCGTCAGTCACGGCATTCTCCTCAAGGCAGTTTATCTCCCGGGCCAGGAAAATTGCCTTGCGGACAAACTCAGCAGGGTCCTCCAGCCGCACGAGTGGCGTCTGGATCCCTTGGTAGTTCAGAAGCTCTTCCTCCAGTGGGGCCTCCCCACGGTGGATCTCTTTGCCAGTCCTCACAACCGGCAGCTTCCGCGCTTCTGCTCTCGTCAGCCACACCCCCTTCGGGTTGCGGCGGACGCCTTTCTGATCTCATGGTCGGGGAGCCTTCTGTACGCTTTCCCTCCCATCCCGCTAGTCTCTCGGACTCTTTTCAAGGTTCTCCGAGACAAAGCCTTCATGATCCTGGTGGCCCCTCGCTGGCCCAGGCAGCCGTGGTTTCCGCTCCTGCTACAACTGGCGGTGGAGGATCCAATCCCTCTGGGGGTACAACCGGATCTCCTCACTCAGGATCAGGGGTCCCTACTGCACCCCAACCTCAGGTCTCTCAACCTCATGGCCTGGCTGCTGAGAAGGTAGTCCTTGCTCCCCTTCTCCTGCCGGCGGAGGTGGAGGAGGTCGTCTTGGCTTCGCGACGGCCCTCTACCCGCAAATGCTACGCCCTTAAATGGCGTCGCTTTGCAGTCTGGTGTACCCAACAGTCTCAGGATCCCTTCTCCTGCCTGGTGTCGGTGATCTTGCAGTACTTGCTGCACCTCTCTAATCTGGGACTTAAGTCCAATTCCGTCAAAGTTCACCTCAGTGCTCTTTCAGCACATCATGTGCCGGTGGAAGGCAGACCTCTCTCCAACGACCCTCTCGTAGCGAGGTTTCTCCGAGGTCTCCTTCTACTTAAACCACCTCTGCGCCCGCCAGCGCCTGACTGGGACCTGAATGTGGTTTTGCAGCGGATCAGCTGTCCGCCTTTTGAACCTATGGCTACCTGTTCTCTCCGTTTTCTGTCTTGGAAAACACTGTTCTTGATAGCCCTCACTTCCGCTAGACGCGTAAGTGAATTGCAGGCCCTCGTGTCTGATCCCCCTTACACTAGGTTCTACAAGAATAGGGTAGTCCTACGGACTCACCCAAAATTTCTGCCTAAAGTGGTCTCCCCTTTTCACATCAATCAGGAGGTGGTACTTCCAACCTTCTTTCCCAGACCGCACTCCAGCCGAGCTGAAACGGTCCTCCATACCCTGGACTGTAGAAGAGCCTTGAACTTCTACCTTGACCGTACGCGGGAGCACCGTAAAGCTGCTCAGCTTTTTGTGTCTTTTGACCCCAATAAATTGGGGCTCCCGGTCTCCAAGCGTACTCTGTCCATCTGGGTTGCGGACTGTATCTCTTGGGCTTATGGGGCAGCCGGACTCTCCTTGGAAAGTCGAGTCACGGCTCATTGCGTTCGGGCAAAGGCTACGTCAGTGGCTTACCTCCGCTCTGTTCCGCTGGCAGACATCTGCCGGGCCGCTACTTGGTCTTCGAGCCAGACTTTTGCGGTCCATTACTGCCTCGAGAGGGAGTCCCGTAGGGACAGTGCTTTCGGACAGGCAGTCCTCCGTAATCTCTTTGAGGTCTGAGCAACTCCTACCCTCCATCCCGGATGTGGGCTACCGGTGGGTAATAATTCAGCGAAGATTCTATCCTTCTGTGCTGCTGAGCTAGAGGGAGCTCATTTTTGTGCTTAGGGTCTCCGGTAGCCTTGAGCTTGGGAGTCCCATAAGTGAGGACTGACTTCCTGCTTGGTCCTGGAGAAAGCGTAGTTACTCACCTGTAACAGGTGTTCTCCAGGAGCAGCAGGAATCAGTCCTCACTACCCTCCCTCCTCCCCTTGGAGTTGCAATCGTCTGTTTATGTTCTTTTTGCAAATTTTTATGCTGTCTTTTTTAGCTATGTCATCTGACTGGCTAAGATGGCACCCTCGGGCGGGAAGACGACCGCGCATGCGCGCTGCAATTCCCAAAGGCTTTCTTTGAAAGCTGGGGAAAATTGCTCCGCGAGGGCTCCGTCGGCGCCGACGTCACCCATAAGTGAGGACTGATTCCTGCTGCTCCTGGAGAACACCTGTTACAGGTGAGTAACTATGCTTAATGGGCGATTTCAATTACTCCAGTATCCACTGGGTCAATGTCACAGCAGGACATGTTAGTTTCTAGATAAAATAAAAGACTGCTTCTTGAAGCAGCCGGTTCATGAACCGACCAGAGGGGAAGCCATTTTGGACTTAGTGCAACACAAGATCTGGTGCAAGATATAAGGTTGCTGGGGCCACTTGGCAATAGTGATCATAGCATGATCGTGTTTGATTTAATAAATGGAGGAGGGAGGATAAGGAATTCCACAATACTACCTTTTAACTTTCAAAAGGGAGACTATGATAAAATGAGGAAAATAATTAAGAAAAAACTAAAAGGAGCAGTTGCAAAGGTTAGATTTACATTAAGCTTGGGTGTTTAAAAATACTATCTTGGAAGCCCAGACCAGCTGTATTCCACATTTTAAGAAAAGTAGAAGGAAGTCCAAAAAAACTGCCAGCATGGTTTAAAGCAGAGGTCGGAGAGGCTATTGCCAAAAAAGCATCTTTCAGGAAATCTCGTCCACCCAGAAACAAGTCCTCAAGAAAAAAACCTACGGCTCCTTGGTTTACATCAGATCTGAAAGAATCCCTAAATCTTTTGCGAAAGCTCGAGAAGAAATGGAGGAGGTCTCGCACCAATACCAATCAGACTACTTACTTACTACATCTTGACGCCCACCGTAAAGCCATCTCAGAAAAAATGAAACTATATCATACAGATACCTTGCGTCGTGCTCTAAATAAACCCCATGACCTATTTACTCTTGTCAAGAAACTAGCCAAGGAACCTTCACCGGAACACCAGTGTGAAATCAACCCACAAGAATACGCTTTGTACATACTGCCGTACAAATAAAATTACAATACCCCCTATCCCGAGTATTCATGGGTTTCCAGCTCCTTTAGTATCATTCACCACTCCTTCTTTGAAGCTGATCGAAGATATGATCTCATCTCTCAACTTATCCACAGCACATACTGATCCTTGCCCAGCCTTCTGGATAAAGGATCTTCGCAAAGAGCTTGCTCCAATAATATCCAAAATCACCGGCTCATTCCCTGCTGCCCTCAAACAGACATCTATCAGACCCCTACTGAAAAACCTTAAGTTAGATCCACAAAAAACAGACTCGTACCGACCCATTTCCAGCATACCCACTCTTGCAAAAATAATTGAAAAAATAGCATACAGATAACTACAAGACCATATTGACTCTGAAGCGCCTTTGGATACCTGTCAACATTGATTCAGAGAAGCGCACGGGGTTGAGACGCTCCTTACTTCACTCCTCAACAGCCTAAACTCTGGTATCGATAACATCAAACAGGGTTTTGTTCTCATCTTTTTAGATATTGCGGCTGCTTTTGATTCGGTCTGCCACGATCTCCTTCTTATCCGCCTAAGAGAGAAGGGCCTTTGTGGAAATGCTCTCGAATGGTGCAACTCATACCTCTCAGAGAGATGGCAGCATGTTCGTTCAAATGGTGAAACTTCAGATCCGTTTCACCAAGGACAAGGAGTCCCGCAAGGATCCTCTTTATCATCACTACTATTTAACATATACATGCAACCTATATGTAACATTATCAGGTCATTCAATGTCAACTGTATGATCTATGCTGATGACGTGTTACTATATATACCGTTCTGCATAGACAAGATGAACCTCACCCCCATAATCAACTGTTTTAACTCCATCTCAAATTGTCTACTGACTCCAAAATCTCAGAATTCAGCACAAAAAAATGGAAGTTCTTTTTATCTCAAGGAACTCTAAGTTCACACCACCCACATTCCTTGAGGTTCAAGATGCCAAGTTGCAAGTAAAATCCCATATTCGATACCTTGGAGTGACTCTGGATCAGAATCTGGATATGAAGTCCCACATATCTAACACAGTTAGGGCAGTGTACTTCAAGATTCTCTCCCTCAGACACCTCCGCCAATTGATTGATCCGGACGATTTCCGAACGGTCTACCAGGCTCTAATTATGCCCCATTTCGACTTCGCCAACTCCATATTACAAGGGCTCCCCCAATCTACCCTAAACCCGCTTCAACTAGCCTTAAACAGTGCAGCAAGAGTGCTTTTCGGGGTACCTAAAAGAGAACATGTAACACCTCTTCTGAAACAACTACATTGGCTTCCCATCCAAGCGAGAATCACCTTCAAGACTCTGCTCCTGGCCTTTAAAGCTCACAAAGGACTCGCTCCCTCCTCATTATCAGAGATGATCCAACCAATCTCTCCCAACAGACTAAGAAGAACCATGGAATTAAACATGCTAATGGTACCAAAAGAGTCTGTAAGATACAACTCCACAACAATAATCCGTTCCTTCAGTTTATGCGCTCCAAAACTTTGGAACACTCTTCCACCACACATTAGGGCCATCTCTGATCTCTTCCAGTTCAAGAAGGCCTTGAAACATCACCTTTTCATCAAATACTTCCCAGAGAACATAGTAACACAGGCTCACTCAAATAGCAACAATCCCGTTCTTACCACGTAACCTCTGTTAACCCAACAACACTTCACACCGCGCTCTCATATTAACAAGGTCTTTTATACAACATGTCTTCTAAATGTAAATAGTTACTCTGACTGACTATTATTTGTTGTAAATAATTGCCCCGGTTACCCAAGTTATTGTTCCTGTTTGATGTAAAGACAGATATCTGTATTTTGTCTGATGTTTCTTGTTCTATGTAAACCGCGCTGATTATGAATAGTGCGGTATATAAAAGATGTTAAATAAATAAATAAATAAATGGAAAAAGGAGCCAAATGATGAAAACTGGAAACACAAGCACTGGCAAGTTAGATGCAAGGCACTGATAAGGCAGGCAAAGAGAATTTGAGAAGAAGCTTGCTGTGGAAGCAGAAACGCATAATAGCCTTTTTCAAGTACATTCATCGCAAAAAAAAACTGTGATTGTCAGTTGGACTATTAGTTGATAGATGGGTAAAAGGGGCACTAAGAGGGGACAAGGCCATAGCGAAGAGACTGAATGAATTCTTTGCTTCGGTCTTTACTGAGGAAGATCAGTGTTACCCGTGACTGAAATGGTATTTAAAGGAGATGCTGTGGAAGAATTGAAAGAAATATCGATACACCAGGAAGATGTGCTACAACTATTTGATAAACTGAAGAGTAGCAAATCACCTGCACTGGATGGTATACGTCCAAGGGTGTTGAAAGAACGGAAATATGAGATTGCAGACCTACTATTAGTAATCCGTGAACTATCATTAAAATCATCTGTAATACCTGAAGATTGGAGGATCGCCAATGTAATGCCAATTTATAAAAAGGGTTCCAGGGGTGATCTGGGAAACTACAGACCCCGTGAGCCTGACGTCAGTACCGGGAAAAATGTTAAAAACCATCATAAAGAACAAAATTACTGAACATGTAGATAGTCATGATTTAATGGGAGACATCCAACATTGCTTTAGCCAAGGTCTTGTCTTACTATTTTATTTATTTTTTTTTTTTGAAGTTGTAAATAAAAACAGGTGGACAAAGGTGAGTTGGTTGATGTAGTGTATCTGGACTTTCAGAAAGCCTTTGACAAGGTCCCTCATGAGAGACCTTTGGCAAAATAAAAAACTTATGTGATAGGAGACAGTGTACTATTGTGGTTCAGGAACTGGTTAAAAGATAGAAAGCAGAGGGTAGGGCTGAATGGCTAATTTTCCCAATAGAGAAAGGCGAATAGTGGAGTACCCCAGGGATCTGTGCTGGGTCTGCTGCTTTTTAACATATTCATAAATGACCTGGAAATGGGAATAATGAGTGATGTTACCAAATTTGCAGATGACTGAAAACTATTCAAAGTTTTTAAAATCCATGAGGATTGTGGAAAATTGCAAGAGGATCTTGATAAATTGAAAGACTAGGCATTCAAATGGCAGATGAAATTTAATGTGGATAAGTGCAAAGTTATGCACCTGGGTTAGAAAAACCCAAACTATGGTTCCACGATGCAAGGTTCCACATTAAGAGCCACCACCCAGGAAAAAGATTTAGGCGGCGGCATGGATAATATGTTAAAACCCTCTGCCCAGTGTGCAGTGGTGGCCAAAAGAGTAAATAGAATGCTAGGTATCATAAGGAAAGGAATGGTGAAGAAAACAAAGGATGATATAATGCCTCTATATCGTTCCATGGTGCAACCACATTATTACTAAGCATTTATAAAGCGCTGCAACATATGAAGCGCTGTACAAACATAAAAAGAGACAGTCCCTGCCCATTAGAACTCACAATCTAGTCAAGACAAAATATGAAATAAATTAGATAATACAAATAACAATTAACAAGACAAGAATAAATGTTTATGGAGAGAACAAGAAAGGACGAGTTAGGAACAAAAAGCAATAGTGAAGAAATAAGATTTCAATTTGCATTTGAAGATGGCCAGGGAGGAGGCTTGGTGGACAGACAGGTAGAGAATTCCAGGAAAAGGGTGCAGCCAGTTGAAAGGAGCGAACTCTAGAATTAGCTGTACGAGTAAAAGGCATAGATAAACGAAGACATATGGATGACCTCCACACTCAAGGCATCTGGTCCGAACAAGATTTCTGCTGCTGCTGCTACTCATTTGTATAGTGCTACAAGGTGTATGCAGTGCTGTACAGACACATGTAAGAGATGGGTCATGCTCATCAGAGCTTAAAATCTGGTCAGGGAAAACAGCACAAGAGTTGAGGACAAGGATACATCTAGGGGAATGGTAAGGAAATATGAGGAGACTAAGCAGATCAGAATCCAAAAGCTGCCTCGAAGAAGTGAGTTTTCAGCCTGGATTTGAAAAGGGCCAGGGATGAAGCCTGTGGTAGAGATTCAGGTAGTTTCTTCCAGGCATAACGAGCAGCAACTTGAAAGGATCAAAGTCTGGAGTTGGCAGTAAAAGAGAAGGGCACTGATAGAAGCGTTTTGCCTGTAAAGTGGAGATCCTGAGGGAGGAGTATAGGGAGAGTCCAGTGGATTACAGGATCTGAGGCAGCATGGATTCACCAGAGGCAGGTCTTGTCAGACAAATCTGATTGATTTCTTTGACTGGGTGACCAGGGAGTTGGACCGAGGGAGAGCCCTAGATGTGGTGTATTTATTTATTTATTTACAGTTTCTTTTATACCGCGCTATTCGTCATCTGTGCGGTTTACAATGAACATAAAAACTACACGTCTCAAATAATTGATCTGTGCTTACAATGAACAGGACAATAAACTTGGTATACATTAAACAGGTTTCATGAACAGTGAAACAGAGAACGTGAGAACTATGTACAAAGCAACTAAATGCAGCTATATGTAGAGCTACATGAATCTAGGTAAAATTTTCTTAGTGAGAGGAGGTGCAAAGTGAGATTGCAGTTCTACGGATTAAGACTGTGGAGTGCATGGGTTTAATGTGTTTAATTTAGATTTCAGTAAAGCTTTTGACACCGTTCCTTACAGGCAACTTATAAACAAACTGAGCACCCTAGGGATGGACCGTAAAGTTACTGTTTGGGTTAGAAATTGGTTGAGTGGGAGGCGACAAAGAATACAGGTAAATGGAGCTTACTCTAAGGAGAAGGAAGTTACCAGTGGTGTGCTCCAGGGATCTTTCCTTGGTCAGATTCTTTTCAACATCTTTGTTAGTGATATAGCGGAAGGGCCGTCGGGTAAGGTTTGCCTCTTTGTGGATAAAATACCAAAATCTGCAATAGAGTAGACACCCAGGAAGGTGTAGATAACATGAAGAGGGATCTAGCTAAGCTTGAAGAATGGTCTAGAATTTGGCAGCTGGGATTTAATGTTAAAAAATGCAAGGTCATGCATTTATGCTGCAGCAATCCAAGTGAGCAATATAGTATAGGGGGTGAAGTACTTTTGTCCACTAAAGAAGAACAGGACCTAGGCGTGCTTGTTTCTGATGATCTTAAAGTAGCTAAACAGGTGTAGAAAAGGCGACAGCAAAAACTAGAAGGATGTTTGGGTGCATACGGAGAGGAATGGCTAGCAGAAAAAAGGAGGTGATAGTGCCTCTGTATAAGTATTTGGTGCGACCTCATTTGGAGTGTTGTGTGCAATTCTGGAGACCACACCTTCAAAAGGATATAAACAGGATGGAGTCGGTACAGAGGGTGGCTACTAAAATGGTTAGTGGTCTTCATTATAAAGCATACGAGGACAGACTTAAGGTGTACATATTAAGATCCTTACTGTAGAGGAAAGGCGGGATAAAGGTGATATGATTGAGATTGAGACGTTTAAATACTTCCGTGGCATAAATGCATATGGGGAGAGCCTCTTTCGATTGAAAGCAGGTTCTGCTACAGAGGACATGGGATGAGGATGAAAGGGGATAGATTCAGGAGAGATATGCAGAAATATTTCTTTACGGAAAGAGTGGTGGATCCGTGGAATAGTCTCCCAGTGGAGGTGGTGGAGATGAGGACAGTGTCTGAATTCAAAAAAGCATGGGACAAACACAAAGGATCTCTAAAGGAAAAAAGGGGACTGTTGTAGTTTTTGATATGGAAGGACAGACTAGATAGGCCATGTGGTCTTCTGTTGTCATTTTTCTATGTTTCTATAAGAGAGGAAGAGTAGTGAGGAGCAGCAGAATGAGTGCACTTACAGGTCAGTAGAAGAAGTTTGAACTGGATACAGAAATGGAAAGGTAGCCATGAAAGGGGAAGTGATCATATTCGGCGACTTTAATCTATCCAGTGTGGGTTGGAGTATTCCTTCTGCAAATCTGGAAAGAAGTAAAAAGATTGTAGATGCTTTCAAGAAGCATTGCTTAGACAAATGGTGATGAAATCGACCAGGGAAAGTTTGATTCTGGATTTAGTACTCGTCAGTGAAAGATAGTGTGTCAAATGCCTGGTGGATGCCCATATGAGCAGCCGCAATTATCGCACGGTGTGGTTTGAGGTAAAAGCCAAGGCAGAGTCCAATCACAGCAGACTCAGTCCTAGATGCCAAATATATGGCCAAGTGCCTGAAAGAGAAGTTGGCAGGGTTGGAGGAGGGTAAGGGAAGTGGAATTGCAGTGGGCTAAAGGAGGCAATAAAAGGGACAACAGATACATATGTAAGGAAAGTAAATAAAAACAAAAAGACAAATAAACCTATAGCGGTTCTCCAAAGAAATGGCTGCACAAATAAAGGCAGAAAACACAGTTTTCACAAAATTCAGAAGTTTGCAAACAGAGGGACACAGAATGGAATACAGAATAAAACTAAAAGAGCAAAAAGAGAAATAAGAATAGCAAAAGCAAAGGCAGAAAAAAAGATAGCTAAAGATGTGAAGCTGGGAGACGCAACTTTTTTTCATGTATAATCAGTTGAAGATCAGAGGTGGAATTGCAAGACTCAAAAGTGCAGAGAACGGATTCGTGGAAAGTGACATTGAAGAAGTGAAAATGCTAAACAAATACTTCTGTTTTCTTTTTACTAAAGAAAATCCTGGAGAAAGACCACCTGTGATTGACAAATATACAATGGGAATGGGGTTCTTTCTTTTCAGTTTTGCTGGCTGCTTGGTAGTCCTCTTTGGGAAGGGAGGGGCAAGGCCCGGGTCTCCCCTAAAGAGGGCAAGGCCCAGGTCTCCCCTAAGGGAGACCTGGGGCCCTTGGGCCTCTCTGTCTTGGGCAGCTGGAGGACCTGTGGCCTCCACTTCATCCCTGTGCTCATCCATTCCTCCTGGAACCCAACCTTAATTTTACTCCCTGCAGGTAGTTGAAGGACTCAAGAGAAACTCCTTTTCGCCACAAGGTAAGTCTGAGGACGACAGGATGGTTCTTTACGGGAAGGCTAAGAACTTGATGAGACACTTTTTTTTTTCTCGGACTGGCCCTATTGGAGGGCCCTTTCAGGACCCTATGGGTGGCTCTGTGTTGAAGAGCCTGCTTTTGGGTGAGGTTAGCAGGTAGGCCCCTCTTGTTCTCAGGATATCCAGCATCCTGCTGCATTCATGCAACTAAGTAGTACTATGCAGCAGCATATAGGCTTTAGGGAAGTAACACTTTAGCTGGGCATCAGGGACCCCCTAAGGTCTGGTCTTTGCTGTACCCTTGGCCCCAGGACTTGTGGGATCATCCTTTCAGGCTCCTTGGTAAGAGAATCCTGGTCATGGCTATGATTACGTGCATGACCATCCCTCTGGAGGGAGGTGCTGTGTTCGAGAGATCTCAGGTCTGAAGGGTCAAGGCCCTCCTTAAGAATGTCTGTCTGTCTTTATAGTCACAATCTTAGGCTCTCAGGCAGTGCTGTATGCACATCTGGGAACCAGCTCTTAATAATGGATCCATCCTATACCGGACAGCCCGGAGGCTATAAAGTTGGCAGCAGACTGCCTAGATAGCTTGACCTTTTCTAAGATTGGTTCAGAGTCTCTTCCATGTACATGGCAGCAGTGGTAGTGGCCAGATGGCAGGACTGACTCTGCACTTAGTTGGCAGATGCTGACGCCAAACTGTGGTAGAGCATTTTCCCTCTTAAGGTCCAATTGCCTTTTGGGATGAGCTTTGGTGAAAATGTGAAGTCCTTTGTGAATCTTGCCCACAGAGACTCCTGGACGATTGGCCTGGAGGTGCCAAGAGTTCCTCTTGTAGTTCCTGAAGATGTCCTCGATCTACTGGGAGCACTTTGGGTCTCTGTCCCAGAAGGGGGCGGTCTTTATGGAACTTTTGATGTGTTTGAGTCTCCACCATGACTCCATTAGGAGCTAGTACTCCCCCTTACTGAGTTCTGGCAGACCCTCCCTGGGGTGCAGCCAGATGGCTCAGAATATTTCTCTCTTGGGGGACCCATACCACATTATACTAATGGGGATTTTTGACGTCTTTTGTCAAAGTCGGAAATGTATTAGCTCCTTCAGGATGCCTACGCTCTATCCCTTAAGTCTCTGGTTCAGGCCAGACTGGGAATTTATGATGCACAATATTGCATCATTGCAATGTCATTGCATTGGTCTGGTGTGGGGTTTCTCACTTCTGGACTTTGCCAAGGCATATTGTCACTTTTCAATGTGAGGGCAACATCAGCAGTGTCTTTAGTTTTGTATTCTGAATCTCCTTCCGTGTCTGGGCCCTGCTCTTTGTCCTACATCAGGCTTCCCCCTATCTTCACCAAGGTAATGGCAGTGATAGTGTTTCTTTGTAAGAAAAGACCTTGTAGTCGCCCATATCTGAACATCCAGCATGTCAGGTCATTGTCTCTGGAGAGGTTCAGAGGCAACCCAGGCCTGGTGATTTTACTGGCAGGAAAGGCTGGGATTGATGACTACTGTCTTTAAAACAGCCTGATTCTCTCCCAGGACTTGGCATTCCTAGGGATTATATTCCATACGATCCTAGGCCAGGATTTTCACATTGGATGCTCTGTCAGCTCCATGGGCTGCATCCATCTTGGAGCCAGTTCCTTGGACCAGGGTACATATGCACCCACTGAGAAGGAACCTGATAAACCTCTGGCTTCCTGGTTCCCAGCTGTTCAACCAGGCCATCCCTCCTAGATCAAGAAGCAGTTGATGTGGTGGTTGAGGTTCTACCATCTAATGATGACTAGGATGCTGTTGGAAACATGAGATTGAGTGATTATCACCTCCATTGCCAGTCTGAAGGACTGGGGTGCACAGTGCGTGGACAGTTGGCCCAGGGACTCCAGTCACTTTGGGAGGTTTCCTAGATTGTCCTCTGCCTAGAGGCAAGAGTGATCTGCCTGGTCCTGGAGAGGCTCAGGCCTCTTCTAGTGAGAGAAGCAGTCTGGGTGTTCTCGGATAATGCAATGGTAGTACTATATGTCTACAAATAAGGGCAGAACGCGCGGTGCTGGAGCAGATCTTGAGGTAACAGAGTTGTGGTGTTGGGAGAAGGAGCATCTGATTGCCCTGTCTGCCGCACCGTTCACAGTGTCGACAGTGTGTGCAGGCCATCTTCCTGATTTGGCACTTGATGGATCTGGGCCAAGTGAGTTCAGCCCTCATGCATACCACCCCATAGTGCGAAGATGGGGCTTTCCAGTGTTCCACTTGATGACCTCACAGGAGAATGCTAATGTAAAGGAGCTATTTCAACTGCAAGAAGGATCCATGGATGGTGGATCTGGATGCCCTACTTTAAGAAGTGGCCTCTGTAAGGGATACTGTGTCTCTCACTCCCTGGCCCTTGGTGAGCTGTCTTTTTCACAGATTTTGGGCTCATCTGGGCCTGGTAATACTAGTGGCCCTGGACTTTCCTTGCAGGCCATGGTTTGCAGCTTTCGTGATCCAGTGAATGTGGTTCCCTTTCTTGCTATTTCAAGGGAGAGACTTCCTGCAGCAGAACCTCTTGGTAATGGAGCTTCTGGTCCCTTCTTGCTAATGGTCTGGACCTCAAGGGGCATAGGCTTTGCAAGCACATCTACTCGGAAGCAATGATAAAAGACCCAGAGGGCCTCTATATACTTAGCTTTTGTGAGAGTCCTCTTTGCCACTCCTACCTGAACTATTCCTTGCCCTGAACCATCCCAATGTGCTACAGGAGTTGCATCCAAGGGATTTCAATCAGGGGAGTAAAGCAGTTTTGGCAGCTGGTATACCCTGTTCTGCCTCAGTGGAGAGGCACTTTCTCTGATGTTTAATGCACTGAAAGGGCTCATCTCTATTTTTAGAAGGCCTCTCTAAAGGGTTTGACCCTTAAGGTAGTTCTGGGGGCTCTATCGTTCACTGAGCAAATATCCGAGCTGAAGACCTTGCCTTGCAGGGAACCGTTTTTGGTCATCTCAGCAGCTTCTGTCTCCTGACAAACTAGGCCATGCTTCTCTCAAAGTTGCTGTTCCCCCTTTTACCTTGACCAGACCTTTTTTTGCCTTCCCTTTCAGAGAGGGGTCTTTGAGCGGAACCCTCACTATGTGCGTTGGATGTGCAGAACGTGTTGATCAAATACATGACAGTTGCTAGTTCCTTCTACTGGTCAGATCATCCTTTGTCCTCTTTGGTGATCTGAGGTCAGAACTGACAGTGACCAAAGCCTCTATTGCCCCCTGGCTTACAGATACCATTGGGTCAGGGTATTGGCCTGCTGGCTTAGGGAGGCCTTTGAGTCGATGTACATTCTGGCTGGAAAATATGTACCGGAGTGAGTTAGGGCTCACGCCACTGGGTGTACACTTATCTTGGGTGAAATCCGCTTTTGTGTTTCCAGAAGACAGTCTTCATTGAGTACCTTTTTGTGACAATACTACAGGTTGCTCATGGGGGCGGATGCAAATGGCTCCTTTGGTATCCTGTCCTGAGTGTCATCTACCTCCCACCCTGGGTCCTGACTTGCTTGGGTACAACCCATACATCTGAACTGCTCCAGCAGGATAAGAGAAAACGTTTTACATATCTGACTGTTTGTTTTCTTTCTTTGAATCCTGCTAGATCAGTCCAGGACCCACCCTGGAAAACGTTTCTGCAGATTTGGGAATCCAGCTGCTAGAGAATGCCTAGTCAATACTGAGGTCTGACACAGATTTTATTTTGGTAAGAGAACCAAATACTAGCTCAAGTTATTAGAAACATAGAAATATGATGACAGAAAAAGACCACATGGCCTATGTAGTCTGTCCTTCCATCTCCAGGAACAAGCAGGAATGAGTCTTCACATATGGGTATGTCGGTACCGACGGAGTCTGTGCGGGAACGCTCCCCAGCGTCCAATCAGAACGCTTTTGGAAGCATCCCAACACGCCTGCGTGCTGCCTTCCCGCCTTTCCCAACTGCCTCTCCTCAGTTTTCGTTTTTCCGCGGAGCCGACAGGACGTCCTTCTGTCACTGCAGAAAATTCTTCTTTTATTTTTTAGTTTTCTTGTGGTCGCGGCTGCCTTCCCCGATGCCACCGGTACCGCCGGTGTTTCTTTTCTTTTTTCTTCAAATTATTCCTGTTAGGGAATATTTTTTCCCTCTTAGTGCCTGACGGGGTTTTTTCACGGCCTGCTAGGCCTACCCTTTTTTTTTTCCTCATGGAACCGCTAGCCACTATTCTTAAGAAATGTTCAAACTGTGGCGGTACAAAATTTATTTTAGACACTCATAATTGGTGTCTACTCTCTTTGGGTCCTGACCATTTTCCTCTGGAGTGTCCCTCCTGTGTAACAGTATAGTGGGAAGAAGTCTTCAGCATCGAGTTCCCCTCGATACGCGGTCCCCATTCAACTTCAGGGCACCGACCACTCCTTCTTCACAGGATCAGGTAACCAAAAAACAATCTGTTAAGACTAGCCAGTCCTCGAGTGGTAGATCTCATGCACAGCATAGAGATGCCTCTGGCCTTGCCCTCGAACACACTGGCTTCAAAACCCCGGTGGGAGTCTTCGGCCTTCAAATCCCGTGTGGGGTTTCAGGTTGTTCCTGAGGTTCACCCCTCTCCGAACATACCTGAGCCATGCTCGGTGGTGGCATCCGCTTCGAGCGGTACCGATACCTCGGCATTGGCAATGGTGTTGGATGAAACATTCCTCACCAAGGATCGTAGTCTGTCCTCGGTACCTATGGGGCCGTTGGATACGCTGCAGACCGATCTTCCAGTATCGGTATCGATCCCGGTACCGGTACTGGTACCGACGTCGGTACCCTCCAGATGTGCATTGATAGACTCGCTTCCTTCGATGTCGAGTCTGGAATCGATCTCCAGTCTGGAGGACTGGGCACCAACTCGCCTTGGTACAGACACCAGACGGTACCGAAGGCACGGTTCCGATGATCCATGTTCGGCACTCTCGGTTTTTTCGATACTGTTAGAGCCGTCACCGGCTGGCCTTCTTCCACCGGTATTGGATACGGTACCGGAGTCGGTACCGGTATCCATTTTACCATCGCTGTCGGTACCTTCCATGCTTCTTTCATCAGGCTCGCTTCCCTCGGTACTGAGTCTGGAATCTATCCCTGGCATGGACGATGCGCTACCGACTGTGGCTGGTCCCGACCTCCTATGGTACCGGCAACCATCCTCTAAGGATCCCATACTCCACCCTTTAGGATCTTCTACTCCTCTAAAATTGGATAGATCCCTGGGTGCCAATGCTAGTTCTTCAACAGATCTAGCCTGTCCTCCTCTTCCAAGAGGATTTCCCTCTGGAGATTTTTCTTTTCAAGCTTTTCTGCTGGATATGGCAAAATCACTTGCCATTTCTATACCTGGACAGGATCCTACACAAGGGAATACAGAATCCCTGTATATTCCTGGGAGTGCAAAGGAGAACATCATGCTTCCTTTGCATCAGTCCTTGCAGGATCTCCTCTTACGAATGTGGGAAGCTCCTTTAACGGTACCCCCACCTTCTAGGGCAACTGATCTTCTATATCAGGTGCCCCCCCCCTCCAGGTTTTCAAAGGACTCAACTTCCTCATCATTCCATTGTTGTAGAATCAGCAATGAGGCGTATTAAGAGTACTAAAAAGCACTCTTCTTATCCGCCTGGTCGTGAGTCTAAGACTTTAGATGCCTTTGGACGCCAAACCTTCCAGGCATCCATGCTTTCAGCAAGAGTTCTCTCATATATTTTCTATATGGGATTATCTCTTGAAGAGGTCACAAAGAAATTACTGTTTTTGACTCCTTTTCTTCAAGAGCCCAAAAGAGCACACTATTCCTTACTGGTTAGTCATGCTCAAAATATCTCTAGGTTCCTTACTCGTGCTTCCCTAGACTCCTTTGAGTCTGTTAGCAGAACCTCTGCTATAGCTATAGGGGCACGACGTAAAGCCTGGCTCCAAGTTTCAGACTTAGACAAATGGGCACAAGAAAAACTGGGAAATACTCCTTGCACTGGAGAAAATCTCTTTAACAAGGAGTCTTTACTCCAAGTTGCTCAGTTAACTACTGACATTCCTGTTTCCAGAGGCTGTTCTACGCCTTCCTCTTTCCCAGTTGGTAGGAAATGTCCTACCAAACTTTCTTCCCCTAGGGGGAAAAAGTTATCTCCAGGAACAAGCAGGAATGAGTCTTCACATATGGGTACGTTGGTACCGACGGAGTCTGCGCGGGAACGCTTCCCAGCATCCAATCAAAGAGCTTTTGGAAGCATCACACCACGCCTGCGTGCTGCCTTCCCGCCTTTCCCAACTGCCTCTCCTCAGTTTTTGTTTTTCCGCGGAGCCGGCAGGACGTCGTCCTGTCACCGCAGAAAATTTTTGTTTTATTTCTTTCTTTTTCTTGTGGTCACGGCTGTCTCCCGACGCCACCGGTACCGCCGGTGTTTTCTTTTCTTTTCTTGTAAAATCTTCCTCCTTCAGGGAATTTTTTTCTTCATAGTGTGTCACGGTATTTTAGGCCTTAATGGCCTCTTCTTTTCCTTCATGGAACCGCCAGCCACTTTCTTCAAGAAATGTTCACACTGTGGCGGTACAACTTTATATTTAGACCCCTGAAGTCGATGTCTAACCTGCTTGGGTCCTGACAACAGTTTGGTGAGAAGAGGTCTTCAATATCGAGGTTCCCTCGATACACGGTTTCCCTCCAGCTTCGGGGCACCGTCCCTTTCTTCTACACAGGATCAGGTAACCCACAAACAGTCTGTTAAGACTAGCCAGCCCTCGAGTGGTAGGTCTCATGCACAGCATGTAGACGGCTCCGGCCTTGCCCTCGAGGGCCCTCTAGCTTCAAAACCCCGGCGGGAGTCTTCGGTCTCCAAAGCGTATGAGGGGTTTCAGGTTATTCCTGGGGTTCACCCCTCACAGAACATAACTGAGCCGTGTCCGGTGGTGGCATCCGCTTCGAGCAGTACCGATACCCCGACATCAGCACTGGTGTTGGATGAAACACTCCTCACCAGGGATGGTCATCTGGCATCCTCGGTGCCTTCGGGACCGGTGGATACTCTCCAGACTGACCTTCCATTATCGGTACCAACACCGATACCACCACCGATGTTGGTACCCTCCAGACGTGCATCGATAGCCTCGCTTCCTTCGATGCCGAGTCTGGAATCGATCTCCAGTCTGGAGGACTGGGTACCGACTAGCCTTGGTACCGGCTCCCGGCGGTACCGAAGGTTCGGTTTCGATGTTTCGGATCCGCAACTCTCGGTTCCCTCGAGGCCCACTGACCTTCATTCACCGGTATCAGGCACGGTACCGAAGTCGGTGCCGATGTCCTCATTACCCTTACGGTCGGTGTCTTTGATGCCCAGTTTAGAATCGTTCTCTAGTCTGGAAGACTTGGTACCAATATCATTTGGTACCGACACCGATCGATACCGGTGGCTCGGTACCGGGGATAGCACCCGGAGGTCTTTGGTTGCCACGGTCTCCGATGACTGTTCCGATGTCTGTCGGGCTCGACCCTGACATCGGTACCGGTATCCACAGTACCATCGTGGCCAACTCCGGCCATGCTTTTTTCAACAGGATCGCTCCCTTCTATACCAAGCTTGGAGTCGATACCTGGCATGGACAATGTGGTAATGTTGGTCGCTGCTCCTGACAGTCAGTACCGGCGACCATCCTTTAAGCATTCCACACTGCACTGTGCAGGATCTTTTATTCCTATATATCTGGATAGCTCTGTTGGTGCTCAGGCTAGTTCTTCAGATCTACCCTATCCAAGGGAAATTCCTGTTGGGGAACCCTCCTTTCAGCGTTTCCTCCTGGATATAGCAAGATCTCTTGCCATTCCTATCCCAGGACATGATCCTGCACAGGCCTCTCTTTTTACCAAAGCAAAGGAGAACATAATGCTTCCTTTGCATCATTCCTTGCAGGATCTCCTTCTAGGAATGTGGGAAACACCTTTAAGGGTACCCCCACCTTCCAGAGCAACTGATCTCTTATATCAGGTGCCCCCCTCTCCAGGGTTTCAAAAGACTCAACTTCCTCATCATTCCATAGTTGTGGAATCAGCAATGAGGCGGGTAAAGAGCAAGAAAAAGCACTCTTCTTATCCGCCAGGTCGTGAGTCTAAGATGCTGATGCCTTTGGACGTCAAAACTTCCAAACATCTATGCTTTCTGCAAGAATTCTCTCATATATTTTCTATATGAGTCTATCTCTTGATGAGGTCACAAAGCAATTACATCTTTTGACTCCTTCCCTTCCAGAGTCCAGGAGTGCAGACTACTCTTCACTGCTCAAGCATCTCCAAAATATCTCTTGGTTTCTTACTCGTGCTTCCCTAGACTCTTTTGAGTCTGTTAGCAGGACTTCTGCTATAACTATAGGGGCATGACGTAGAGCCTGGCTCCAAGCTTCAGGCTTGGACAAATGGGCACAGCACAGACTGGGACATACTCCTTGCACTGGAGATAATCTTTTCAACAAGGAGTCTTTACGTCAGGTTACTCGGTTTTCCACTGACTTACCTGTTCCTAGGGGCTCTTCTGCACTTTCTTCTGTCCCAGTAGGTAGGAAATGTCCTGCCAAACTTTCTTCCCATAGGAGAAGAAGGTTTTATGCATCATCTGCCCATCCTACAGATGTTCCCAAACAGGGGAAGCATCGTCCTGGTCTGCAGAGTTCAACCTCTCACCAGGTTCAGCAAACCCAGCAACCACAGGGTTTCTAATCAACCCATCAGATGCTTGTGACTCTGGGGATTACAATCTGCAGTTGTTTCTTCTCAATAGAGACAATCCACTGCTGTCATTCTAAATCCTAAACATGGATCTCCTCTTGAAAGACATCCATTCTTTCTATATGAGCTGTCAGGATGTTCATGCTTTTAGCTCACAGGGTTCTCCTCTTTTTCCTTCTAGGGAAAGAGGTCCATCCACTATCAAATGATAGTTTCCTGTGCCAGCATGTCTCCTTTCCTTTCTATAGACACTGCTTTGTAAGTTTTCTTCAGCTCCCTTTTCTTTACCCTCTTACCAGGGTTTTTCCTCTGTAAGAGTGGTATTGCTCACTGGAGGGCTTTTCTTCAGCCTCTCTCATTTTCTTACTTTTCTAGTGCGGAGTTCTCTTCTCTGAGTTGACTCCTCTTTTTCAATCTTGCTTGGCAGCAGTTTATCAGACACGTCCAGAGTTTTCTACTCTTGTTTTGTCTGTTCTTTCTGTTTTTAAACAGTACCATTCTTCTGCTGTCTGACAAGCAGCTACCAATGCAGGAGCCTTAATGTTTCGACCACTGGTTCTTGTCCACCAGTAACCAGATTTGTCCTCCACTAACATTCTGCCTGGTCTTAGTAGTGACTCCCAAGTCAGTGCTGTCATCTGTCTTGGAAATTTTGTCACTACAAACTTGTTGGATTGCCTTCTCTTTCTACCATCTCCATTCCCATGGGTTTAGCAGTATAGTTGACATAGCTACTGGCTTTTCTGCAGCCAGTTCTATCTCCTCATTCTCCTGCATAATGCTCTCTGCAATTCTACAGAGAAGCTCTCCACTATGGGCCCTTGCTAGAGAGCATGGGGAGTTTTTTCTCCAACAGCTATACTAGATGGTTGAAAAAGGCTTTTTCAGTCATATCTCCCATGACTAGAAAAGTTCCCCTTTTTTTTTACTATAAAGCACATGGGCCTACTCTTACGTGAAAGCTTAAGGAGTTGTTAATTCCCTGCCTTGGTCCATAGTATTTCCAATAGGGAATATGTTTTCTCCTTCCAGCTCGTCCTCATGGTAAGAACGCATGATACCTTTTTGCCCTTAAGCAGGTCAGCATGGTATCTCATTCCTATGCGTCTTCTGTTCACTTACCATGCTAGAGTTCTACAATACTCAGGACTTGCGGGCTTCTGACTGATATCCTCCTCTGCTTTTCACGTAACCATCCTGGTTATTCTACTACCTAGCATCCCTGTAGCCATAACCAGTGGGAATTGATTCCCTATATGTCTTCTCAAGTAGGTTCCACCTTCTTGTTCTTAGATGAATCTTTCCTCTCCACATTTTTTCCCATGTGCATGCCTGGAGGACATATTTCTGTCTGCTTCTTGCAGACTTCTATATATATATAGCACACATCCTACAGATGTCTGTGTCTATCATGTGTGAGTAGTTTATACCCTTCATATCTCACTATAGATATATTCTCATATATCTATATATCTCTCTATATCTCTCTATATCTCTCTATATCTCTCTATATATCTCTATCTCTCTCTCTCTCTCTCTCTCTCTCTCTCTCTCTCTATATATATATATAGATATATATATATATATATATATATAGATATATATATTTATGTATATATATATATATATATATTTGTCGAGATATTCTACTATCGGTAGATATGTATTCTGCTTTATCTACCTGACTGTCGAGGCTCATATAGCCATATGATTCTGACAGAAGGGTTTTTACCCATACTATGCTATCCAGCATGTTTTCGGGTCCTACACTCACAACCACTTGGTGGTAGTTAACACCAACCATAACCCTAAGGTTAGGTACCACTGAAGCTCTCCATGTCCATTATCTCTCCCAGCTGACTCCGGTTGGGAGAGAGATTGTGGATCTTCAGCTACTCACAGGCTACACCTCCGGCGTTTGTCCTTTCTTTTGGGATACAAGAGGTTCCCATACCCTTTCTCCCCACAAGGACTGAGCCTGTTTATCCAAACCGGTTAGCCTTTCTCTTTTGCCAAAAGAGTTGGGTTTTTATAATAAAGCCTTCCGCTGAAGGCCCCCCATTTTTTGTACTACCCCAGTTTTTCCTACTGGGGTTCCCTGTTACCTTTCAGGATTCTGACCTCCATTATTTTTTCCTACAGGTTTCCTACCTCCATTTACAGTGAGGTCCTTCTTGAGGTTCCTCCACTGGGTTCCCCAGTAGATCCCATGAACCTCCATACTTTTCTGAAGTCCTGTTAGGGGAGGTCCATATTGCAATATTTTTCCTTTGCAATATCATTCATGCCAATTATCATCCACACATGGACTCCTTGTCTGCAATCCTATACTACCCTCCATCCTCAGGATGCCTGGTGTTCTGGGGGATAGCATGTTCCAACCTATGACATGCTGGGACTCCAGGCATCTCAGCTTGGGAGTCCCCATATGTGAAGACTCATTCCTGCTTGTTCCTGGAGATAGCACAGTTACTTACCTGTAACAGGTGATCTCTAGGAACAGCAGGAATAAGTCTTCACAACCCACCCACCTCCCCAGGAGTTGTATCTCTATCTTTCCTTTCCTTACTCTCTCTCTTTGTTTCAGCTTTAAAACTTAACTGAGGAGAGGCAGTTGGGAAAGGCGGGAAGGCAGCACGCAGGCGTGGTGGGATGCTTCCAAAAGCTCTTTGATTGGATGCTGGGGAGCGTTCCCGCGCAGACTCCGTCGGTACCGACGTACCCATGTGTGAAGACTTATTCCTGCTGTTCCCAGAGATCACCTGTTACAGGTAAGTAACTGTGCTTTATCCATCTTCTGCCCATCATACCTATGTTCCCAAACAGGGGAAACATTGCCCTGGTCTAAAGAAACCACAACTTCAGTAGGTTCAGGAAACCCAGCAATCGCAGGGTTTTAGATAGATCATTACCTCTCTTGGTTGGTGGTTAGAGTTGTGGTCTGCTTCTTTTCACTTGAAGATCTGCACTAATTTCTTCCTAACTTTTCCTGGATCTCTCTTCACGAGACATCTTTTCTTTTACTCTAAGAGTCTTTATGATGATCATGCCCACAGTTAACAGGTTTTTCTTCCTCTTCTGGGAAAAGAGAAACAACAACTATCAATAAGACAGTTTTTCCCTGTACTAGCATGTATCATCTTACCTTTCAGAGACTTACTGCATAGTCAGTCTCCTTCAACTCTGTCTTACCTCCCTCTTACTACAACATTCGGTTTGTAAGAGTGGCTCTATTACACTGGTAAGCCCCTATGGTCCTCTACCTATTCCACAGGGGGTTTCTCCCTTCCAGAGTTGTCTCTCCCTGGTATTACCTTAGGGCAGCTCATCAGACAATGGGAAGTCTTACCACTCCTATTATGTCTGTTGTTTCTTTTTCCCAATCTAAAAAAAAAAAAGGGGGAAAAGAAATCTTTTTCTGCTGCCCTGGTAGTTGCTGCAGATGCAGCAATTCCTAGTGGTTAAGCCACTGGTTCTGTTCACCACACAACCAGGGTTTCTCCTCCACTAGCAATCCTTCTAGCCTCAGTGCTAAACCCCAAACAGGTTATCAACCTTGTTTGGAAACCCTATTATCACAGACTGGTTGGTTAACTTCTATTCTTCGCCCCCTTGTCCTTGGCAGAATCGTTTGTTACCCACTGGCTTTAAACAGCCAGTTTTTTCTTCTAACCAACCTGCAGCATGCTCTCTGCAACTCTACAGAGTAGCTTTGCACTATGGGCCCTTGCTAGAGAGCATTAATATCTTGCCTAGCAGATAACCCCAAATGGTTAGGAGGGGTTCCCCCAGTCATGTTCTCAGGACTGGTAGGTGTTCCCCTACCATTACCATCTCATCTAAAATCTCTTTTGAGACATAAGACACAGGCCTTTCATCACGTGAAAACCTAAAGGATGGCCAATTCCCTGGCTTGGCCCATATCTCCTTTGGACTTCTAGCCAGAGATAGTTTTCTGTCAGTGGCAGCTCAAGGACGCCTGATACCCATCTTGCCCTTATAGGCGGGTCACTATGGTATCTTATTCCACTGGCGCCCTCTATCCATTCACCATACTGCAGTTCTGGAGAGATCTGGACTTGCGGCCTGCAGACTGAAGTTATCTTCTGCATTTTTCACGTAGGCCATCCTGGTTATTCAAGAGCTCAAATTCTGAAAGGAATCTAGACTCCTTCTTGTCAGGGAGACCATTCCTCTGACTCTGTCAGTCATAACCAGGAAAAGAAGATTCTCTATCCATCTATTCAAGCAGGTATCACCCTTCTTGCTATTAGATGGATCTTTCTCTCTCCCCATATTCCTAGGGGGATCTAGTTATATAGGCATCTCTCCATCCACATACCTGGAAACATGTGTCTATATATCTATATCTATATATCTATATATCTATATATGTGTGTGTACAGTCATCCCTCGCTACTTCACGGTTCATTTATCGCGGCCTCAGTACATCGCGGATTGAGGAATTATGGCGCGAAAGTTGCCCGCATGCCAGCAGAAGGCAGGGAGTGCCCACACAATTGAAAATCCACGTCTCTGATTAGCTGCTAGCATCCCGCCATTTGATATCCCTCCCGACTTGGGAATCTCGCAAGCTGATTGGGCTAGACGTTTCCCCCACCTTCGCTCTCATACCCTTGTGCAAAATAGTGCTTGCGACGCCCTTGAAAATGGCTCCTAGACGTCCTCCACTCTCTAAATCCTCTAGCGAACCCAAGATGAAGAGAAAAATGATGACAGTGAACGAGAAAGTTAATTTATTGGACATGCTTAAGGCAGGCCATAGCTATGCGTCTGTTGCACGCCATTACGGATTGAACGAATCGACGGTTCGCTACATAAAAAAAGATGAAGTGAATATCCGTAAAACTGCCTCGATATCGTTCTCCAAGGACACAAAGCGAGTTGTGACTTCTCGTAATAAGCGAATTGTGAAAATGGAGAATGCCATATCAGTGTGGATATCGGATTGTCGGGAAAAGATGGTTAGTCTCGATACCAATATGATTCGGACTAAAGCCAAAGCCCTGTATGATAGCTTTGTTCCTGAAGGAGAGTTGAACGAAGACGACGAAGGTGATGACGACGAAAATGAACCTCAGCCTAGTACCAGTGCCTCGAGTGATCCTATCCCACGAGAAAAACGTGGTTTTGTTGCCAGCAAGGGCTGGTTCGAGAAATTCAAGAGGAGATTTGGCCTTCGCAGCGTTCCTTTGTATGGGGAGGCCTCCTCGGCAGACCAAGAGGCAGCTCTTCGTTACGTCGAGGAAGAGTTTCCGAAGATAATTAATGAGGGTGGTTATCTCCCGGAGCAGGTCTTTAACATGGATGAGACTGGCCTCTTCTGGAAGAGGATGCCGTCCCGGACGTTCCTTTACAAGGACAAATTGAAGAGGCCATGGTTCAAGGCCCACAAAGATAGAGTGACTATCCTCATGTGTGGGAATGCTGCAGGCTTCATGCTCAAGCCCGGCTTAATTTACAAGTCCCTGAATCCTCGGGCTTTGAAAAACAAAAACAAAGCCTTGCTGCCCGTCTACTGGATGCACAACAAAAAGGCATGGATAACAAAAGCCCTCACACTCGACTGGTTCGTAAACTGCTTTATCCCGCAGGTAAAGCTGTACCTCGCTGAAAAGGAGTTGCCCTTTAAGGTCGTCCTCTTCATGGACTGTGCAGGAGGACATGCAACCAGTCTCCATTATGACGGGGTCCAAGTGGAGTTCCTGCCCCCCAACACCACTTCCCTTATACAACCCATGGATCAGGGGGTCATTCGGGCCTTCAAGGCCCTCTACACGAGGTCCACGATGGAGGGCCTCATCTCCTCCATCGACGAAGACAACGTGGCCTTCAGCCTGAAGAACTATTGGCGGGGATACAACATTGCAACGTGCCTGGTCAACATTCAGAATGCTCTTAATGAGATGAAAGAGCAGACACTGATTGCAAGTTGGAGGAAATTGTGGCCAAAAAATGTCACCCATGACTACGAGGGATTTACGCCTGACGAAGTTCACCACTCCGCCGTAGATAAGGCTGTGAGGCTGGCTCGGTTGGTAGCCACTGAAGGGTTCTCCGACATGACTACGGAAGAAGTGAACACACTGATCGAGTGCCACTCGAACCCCCTAACCGACGAGGAACTCGTCGAAATGACAAGATCGGCGAGTGAGGAAGAAGAGGAGGTAGGTGACGACAATGAAGCTGAAGAACGTGGCCTTACCTTGGAAAACCTGCAAGAGCTCTGCAACATAGCACGGACTCTGCAACAAAGGGCCCAAGAAATCGACGGCAACATGGTCCGAGCCGTAGAATTCAGTAACCGTATTGACGGTGTAATGGCGTTGTAAAAGGGCATCTTTGCTCAGAAGAAAAAACAACGGTCACAACTCCCCATCACGATGTTCCTTGTGCCAACGTCCAGCGCCCCGAGCACGTCCAGCGCCCCGAGCACCTGACGATGAGGCGTCATCTGAGGAGCAGTAAAGCTCTCATTAACCTGTGCAGTAAATCATCTTCATCTTCTTCACCTCCACCATACCACATACACAAAAAATGTACGTATGTTAAAAATGAGAGTATTTTTTGTGGTGTACTGTATTCTCTTAATATTGCTTATACAGTATTGTAATCTGGGTTTATTCTCCCATGATGTGGGCTTGTACTTTACTGATTTCTTATATTGTTCTTTTGTGTAATCTTCTGTATTGAAGTTTGTCTTTTCATATTACTTTGTAATATTGATGCAAAAATTTATAAATAAAAAAAAATAAAATGAGAGGGTGACACTACTTCGTGGTTTTTCACTTATCGCGGACGGTTCTGGTCCCTATTAACCGCGATAACTGAGGGATGACTGTATATATGTGTGTGTGTGTATGTATGTATGTATGTGTGTGTATATATGTATGTGTGTGTATATATGTGTGTGTGTATCTCTCTCTATCTCTCTCTCTCTCTCTCTCCTATATATATATATATATATATATATATATATATATATATATATATATATATATACACATATACCCTATATGTGTATATATTTAGGAATATATATATATATCTACATACATATATATATCTGAGATATATCTTTTAGATAAGTATGTGGATACATATCTACCTATCTGTCTGTTTAGGTTCAGATATCCATATATTCCTATATGACCCTGACAGATGGGCACTACCCCTATCCATGCTGTGCCAGCATGCTTAGGGTTCTATACATACAGCCACTCCCTGTGGTAATTAGAAAACTTTTTTCTTACCATAACCTTTCAGGGTTAGGTACCTCTGAAGCTCTCCATGTACCTTTTGTCTTTCCTAATTGACCCCATTTAGGAAAGACTTTGCGGAACTTCAGTTAATCTAAAGCTTAACGCTTCCTAAGTCTGTCCTTTCTTTCTTATCAGATACAGGGGTCTCCATACCCTTTCTCTCCTACATGGACTAATTCCAGTGCCAGTCCAGATGGGTCAGACTCATTTTCCTTTTGGTCCTAGGATTGTACTATTCTTGGGCCAAAAGAGCTTAAGCTTTGTCTAATAAGTACCTTCTGCGTTTTCCGCTGAAGCTCTACACCTTTATACTACCCCAGTTTCCCCTGGGGCTATTTCTCACCCTGAAGGGTTCTGGCCTCCACTTGTTTTTTCTACAGTTATTACCTCTACTTCTCAGTTAGGTAGTCCTTGAGGATCTTCTACTGGCTCTTCTAACAGATCCATATGAACCTCAATAGACTTTCACAATGCCACCAATGGAGGCCCATATTAGAATATTGCACTCAATATTTTACTACTAAATGCCCTCTTTACAGGATCTTTCTCTATAGAAGTCCTGTTCTAGTCCAGCTGTTCCACAGCACCTTTTCTGTAATTCAACTCCTACCCTCCATCCCCAGGATGCCTGAGGTTCTGAGGAGTACCATGGCTCTTTCTAGATTCGCAACATGCTAGGACTCCCTCTGGGCATCTCGGCTTGGGAGTCCCCCGTATGTGAAGACTCATTCCTGCTTGTTCCTGGAGATAGCACAGTTACTTACCTGTAACAGGTGATCTCTGGGAACAGCAGGAATAAGTCTTCACAACCCACCCACCTCCCCTAGGAGTTGCATTTTTCTCTCTCTATCTTTCCCTTCCTTGCGCTCTCTCTCTTTGCCTCAGCTTTAAAACTTAACTGAGGAGAGGCAGTTGGGAAAGGCGGGAAGGCAGCACGCAGGCGTGTTGGGATGCTTCCAAAAGCGTTCTGATTGGACGCTGGGGAGCGTTCCGGCGCAGACTCCGTCGGTACCAACGTACCCATATGTGAAGACTTATTCCTGCTGTTCACAGAGATCACCTGTTACAGGTAAGTAACTGTGCTATATCAACAATTACAACAGTCCCCTTTTTACCTTTAGAATAGAAACATAGAAATATGATGACAGAAAAAGATTACAAATGTTTTGTTGGTGAATAATGATATGCGTCTAAGGGTGAGTGGGTTCCCTCCCTTCCCCCCCCCCCAATCTTCCTGCTTGGGAAGTTTTATATAGGCATCTCAGTGCTCCATGTATTCTATTCCATTTATGTTAACAATTCAATCATTCCTAAAACATCTTACAAATGCACATATTTTTCTTGCATTGGTAGCAAATGTAAAATAGCTTTGTCCCTAATGGTGTTTTAGCACCCTATAGAATAAGTTCTCTGGGTTAAAAGGCCAGAAAGGCACCATCATTGGCTCTGAGCTCAAACCCTTTGTTTGAATCTCATGCACTACTTCTTTGTATAGTGTGGGAAGGCATACGCAGCACTTTACACGTACATTTAAAAGAGAATCTCCGCTCAAGAGTTCACAAGCTATCCAAAATAGAAATACAGCAAACAGGGATTAGAGTAGTAAAGGTGATGGTGAAAACCAGAAGGATGCTTGGGTGCGTGAGGAGAAGAATGGCCAGCTGGACAGAGTGTCTCTGTGGAAGTCTTTGGTGAGATCTCATTTAGAGTATTGTGTGCAATTATGGAAACCACATAGTCAAAAGGATATCATCGGTGCAAAGGGTGGCTACCAAAATGGTCAGTTATCTTCATAAGGCATATGAAGATATTCTTTGGAAGAAAAGCAGAAGAGGGGAGATATGATAGAGATGTCTTGTTTATTTATCTCTGTGATATAAATGCACAGGAGGAGAGCCTCTTTAAATTGAAAGAATGCTCTGCACTAAGGGGATGAATGTAAAAGGGGATTGACTCTGAAGTAATTTGAGGAACTGTGTCTTTACGGAAAGAGTAGTAGATTCATGTAATAGTCTCCTAGTAGAAGTGTTAAAAATGAGTACTGTATCTGAATTCAAAAAGCATGGGACAAACAAGGATCTTGAAGGGGAAAAAGGGACTGTAAAGCTTAGTAGTGAGTATGGAAGGGCAGACTCAATAGGCTGTATGGTCTCTATCTTCTGTCATTTTTCTATGTTTCTGACTCAGGAGAAATGGTTATAGCACACACTGGTGATAAACAGGAGAATAAAGGGGGTCAGGAGCCAAAAGTAGCCTTGAAGAGGTGGGTTTTTAGTCTTATTTGAATAAATCTAGAGGTGGAGCCTGCTGTACCAACTTGGGTAGTCTGTTCCAGGTGTATGGTGCAGCATGGTAGAACAAATTAATCTGGAGTTGGCAGTGGAAGAGAGGCACAGATAAGAGATTTGCTTGATAAGCAGCGTTTCTGAGGAGGAGTGTAAGGAGAGAGAAGAGCTAATGAGAAGCGACAGAATGAATACACTTGTAGGTAAGTAGAAGTTCTGAACTGGGTGCAGAAACAGATAAGGTGCCATTGAAGTGACTTGAGAAGAGGGATTACATGAGCTTAGTTGACCCTGGTAGAAAATTAGGTGAACAGACACATTTTTGAGTGAATTGAAGGGAAGAGAAATGAGTCAGGGGGACACTAGTGAGGAGCAGGTTGCAATAGTCTAAATGGGGTGTGACTAGACGTGGATAAGAGTGTTGGTAGTATGTTCAGACAGGACAGGACAAATTTTGTGATGTGTTAGAGAGAGACAGATTTTAGCTATCTGTTGGATGTTCTCAGAGAAAGGCAAAGGAGAGTCAAAGATGGACCTTGAGGTTGCAAGCTCTGAGGACACTGGGAGAATGGTAGTGTTATCCACAGAAAGAGAAAGGAGGAAGGGACAAAGTGGGTTTAGGGGGAAAGATAAGGAGTTCTGTCTTGGCAGTGTTTAATTTCAGATGGTGGTGGGACATCCAGGCAGCAGTGTCAGACATGCAGGCTGAGATACGAGTCTGGGTTTCTAAAGAGATTTCAGGTGTGGAGAGGTAAATTTGAGAGTAGTCAGCTTAAAGTAGAAATCTTGCATATGTACTTAAATTTCTGACACCAGTGTCTCAGTGTTCATGAATTGATAACTCCGCTTCTATATTGAGTGTAGTGCTTTTTTTGTACTCTTGTTTTAACCAGCTGGATGCACTCTGTTATTAGTTAGGGTTTTTTTTCTTATTCTCAAGCAAATACGTTAGGTGAAAAAAAGTCCGTTCTGTGAGCTTAAGAAATGTTTGCCTTCATGTTAAGCAAATTAAATTTGTTAAAACGTTCTTCTTCAATTTTTTTTTCCTAGCTGGTCGCATTACTTTCCAGCTTTTCTCAGATGTATGTCCAAAGACATGCAAGAACTTCCTTTGCTTATGCACAGGTATGTGATTGAAATTCAATTCATTTCTGTATTTTAACATTAAATTTTATTATAGCTGTATTACACAGAGTAAGTGTGTGATTGACGCTCCTAAGGATATACTGAGAGCATACATTGGCTTTGTTACTGGGTGAACTTGACTTGTGAATATTGCTGATTGGGGAAAATGCAACTTGAACCCTGTGTGGGGGAGAGATTGTGTGTTGAATTATTAAATCCCTGTATTTTAGTGTACTTAAAAACCTTGAGGCCTGATATTTAGTGTCACTTATCCAGTTAGCAGGCTTGCCATCCAAATAAATGCTGCTGTCTGGCAGTGTTAACTGATGACCTGAAAACTTTCAGCCCAGTGTTCTGACAAAAGTAGCCCAAAATGAACGACACTGGCTCTGCCCTCCCCAATTCTGATTGGCCTGCTGGTCTGGCAGTCTATCTTGTATGACCATTCCCACCCTGCTGCATCTCACTGGTTAGCTCCCAGATGCACTGCTTTACTAATGGCAGTTTCAAAGCTCCCTGGATCGGCCAGTAGCAGCTCAGTATATCCGGGAGCTACCAGTGATATATGGCAGGGTTGGAGAAAAGGCAGAGATGCCTGTTGCAACTGGTTGGAGTAAGGGTGGACTTGCTAAGCTGTGTGTGCTTAGAACCGCAGCAACTTATTTATTTCTTTATTTAGTAAACACTTGTTTACAGTTTCAAGATCTTACTGCTAACATTCAAAGCGGCTAAGGGGCTCACCTCTTCCTCTCTCTCCAACCTCATACAACCACTTGCACCAAACAGGCCACGAAGAACAGCAGAATTAAACACACTAGTTATCCCAAATGACACCACAAGATGCACTAGATCAACAGCCAACAGAGCCTTCCAATTCTGCGCCCCATCTCTATGGAACACCTTACCAGCACAAATCAGAGCAATACCTAATCTAAGTCAGTTCAGAAAGGCTTTAAAGCATTTCCTCTTCCTTAAATATCTCAATGGCAGCTCCGAACATAACCCCCAGGTGAATAGCAGAAGTGGTCAAACAGATAGACCCCGCAACAGACCAACTTCACAATGTAAATAGCAAGTTGTTCCATATACTTTTGTACCACTGTTGTATATAGTTAACCAGGATATCCTTTATCAGATAACCCTGCATTGTATTTAGTTTCCCCTATTTCGCAAAGTTATACTTCCTGTTAAATGTAACGACCAGACACGTGTAAACTGTCGGATGTTTTCTGTTCAATGTAAACCGCGCTGATGTCTAATAGTGCGGTATATAAGAATTGTTAATAAAATAAAATAAATAAATAAATACCGCTGCTTCCTACGATCAGCAGCGGTTTACTTTACAGAATCATAATGTATTGTACGGTACATTGAGATTTCAGTTTTACATTTTGATTAGTCAGTGATTACGTAACACGGGACAAGCATTTGGATACGATACACATTTGATTAAAGCACACACAACTTAGACTAACAACTTGCCATTTTTTGGGGACTTTTTCGGCTAACATGTCAATAAGCCCAAAAAGCGCAACCTGCAAAAATTTCCCTCAACAGGGGCAAAAGAAATAGTCTATTTGGGCTAGAAAAGAGCAGAAATGTCAACATTACTGACTAGTATATTCAGCAACACTGTAAGTTCCATCGCCTCAGCTATATCTGAATAACGCCAGGGCAGAACCAGAGATTACTCGTATAGCGGTGATATTCTGTGCCAATATATGGGTAGGCTCGCTGGGTAATTGACGACATCAAAAAAGCTGTCCTAAGGCTATTTGGAGAGCCTATCGTATAGTGGTGGCTCTGGCCACAGTATCTGGATGTTCAGGGCCATTTTCAGTCCAGATAGCTGTGTCAAATATACATTTTTTTAAAATATTTTAATTTTTTTTAAGTTGTGGCAGCTGTTTAAAAAAAAAAACAAGTCTGACCTCTGTGGCTTGATATTAACCCATTAGAATTTAAATTCATGTGTATTTTGAATTACTATTGAAAGTGTGATACAACTAGAATAGGTGTAACTAATGTATTGTTTGGCACAGTGGTCAAGAGGATCACTACCACGCTTACAGTGTGAATCTTCAGGGGAGTGAGTTTGAGGTAACTTGCCTTTTGAAGCACAGATAACAAGGCAGGAGCTCAGTTAATTTAATCCTGGGGGATACTGAAGAAGAAGCTGCGTTTGAATTATTAAATAACTGTGTCTTTGTGTACTTAAAAACCTTCACTCTCTCCAACTCTTGCCCTAATAAATGTGCAAGAAGAGGGACATTTTTCCCAAGGGTTAATTAGAGATTAACATAAAGGGAATAACCCCAGACCTAGAAAATCAATTAATTGCAGTCCTTTTGCAAGTCATTGACCAGCATTAGACACCAAATAAATTTGAAGGATCTTACATAAGATTAAACATCCTTACTTCCTTAGCAGCTTTGAATAAATAATAACTCAACAATATTAGGATGCAGATAGCAGTCTGGAATCGAGATGGAGCTGTCCAGTGTTTTGCTCCCAGTACCACATATTTGATTATCTGCCAGTTGGTGAGAGGTTGTATATGCATGCACTTGTTGAAGAGTTCCTTGTTGTAGAAGGAGTCTGATTTCAAGAGGTTAGAGTAGCAGACCTGGAGGACTGAGGAAGTCACACAGGTTTATAGATGAGACATACAGAGACATAAACTGGAGTTAGGACCTTGCCACTGGCAATTCTGTCATGCTTTGGATGAGCAAGGTCACCTGAGTGACAAGCATGACAGGTACTGATTTTGTAGCAGTGACCTGCTCTGCAATATCCTCTAGTATTTGTACTACTGAAAAGGTGTTAACTAAATACAGTAGTTTAAGGCAGGGCTCTACAAACCCCAGATGCCTGGTTGCCATGGCAACTGAAAAATCAGATCTGGTGCCTAGGGCTTAGAGCATATTTGGGGAGAAGGGCTGGAAAAGACCGTCATCTCAGCTGAAACCGGCACGGTCTGTCCATGAAGTTCCCATTTTCCACAGGCAGATAGCGCCGGTCTTGGCTGCGATTATGGCCTTTTCCAGTATTTCTGCCCATGGGAGAATTCCCCATGGGAAGAAGTGCTGTAAAAGGCTGTGATCTTGGTTGAGACCAGAACTTCTGACTGTGGGGATCCCTTTTCCTGTGGGCAGAAGTGCTGAAAAAGGTTGTGATGCAGCAGAGACCGGTGCTATCTGCCTCTGAGAGATGGGATCCTGTGGGTAGATAGCGCCAGGCTGGCAGTGAACAGCACTCCTGCCTGCGGGAGATAGAATCTCCACAGGGAGAAGTGCTGCAAGATCGTGGTCGAGACCAGTGCTGTCTGCCTGTGGGTGATGGGATCCCTGCTGGCAGAAGTACTGCAACTGCTCCAGGAGCCCACAAAAAAAAAGTGCAGCAGCTGAAAAACTTTCAAGGGACAGCAGATGTTTAAGAAAAAAAGGTAAGGGCAGGGGAGTGAGTGCAAGGGGGGAGGGAGAAGGGAGAGAGTGGGAAGGGAAATGGAGGTGAGGGAGGAACAGCAGGAGAAGGGTTGAGTGTTGGAGGGAGGAGGGAAGAGTGTAAGCAGTTGGAAAGTCAAATACTGCACGTACGCGCACACACAATCACGCACGCACAGTCACAATCACACAATCATTGGGGTTGGTGGGAAAATGGAGGAGGAGGAGTGGGGCCTGATTTATTAAGCTTTTTCCGATAAAAAAAAAAAAGGGGAAAACAGTATTAATAAATCAGGCCGTAAAACCTAAAAAAGTAACTGTGATATACCTTTTTGAGTAGGCAGGGTGTGCACTGCTACCTAGGTTTCGATGGCTGGCCTCTATATTTTTAGACTGGCTCCTAGATTTCAAGAAAACTTGTCAAGGCAAGTTACATTTAGGTACAGTAGGTTTCCTTATTCTGTTAATCCACTCGTCTGGACTAGCCTGCTCTCCAGCCAGCAGGTGGAGGCAGATTAGAGCAGCTTTCAGTGATGTCATCACTAGTATATCACTGATGCAGTACAACAAGAAGCCATTATTGTTTGTCTCCAGCAGATGTCAATGTATGTATGGACTGGTACAGCAGAAAAGATAGGCCTGTCTTTTGTGTCCTGAGAGAATGAGACTTGTAAGTCCAATGTTCCTTATCGGTCCTACAGTTCAGTCCTCCACCACTGGGTAGTGCACCTCCTCCTGCAACATGGAGACTGGACAAGTCAAACTTGTGACATCACCGGGTATATCCTGCTGGTCTTCTCCCATGATCCCCCAGTGTGTCCAGTCTCCATGCAGCATGAGGACGTAGTGAGCCTAGGTGCTGGGCTCACTTGAGAAGCAGTTTAGGAGCAGTTAGTCAGGATTTGATTTACCTTGCATTTCTTTTGCCCTTCTTTAGGTATAATCCTGTAAATTGAATTCATTTTCATTTTCATTTAATTTCATTTACTTTTACTTTATTTATTTTCACCTAGTCTGCCTTAGTGTAAAGGGGGGTTCTGTCCCTTTTCAAAGTTCACGCTGCCAGCTAGCCTCTCTGCTTGGGATTCTTCGGTCTCTGTGCCCGGTGGTGATCTCTCCCCCAGGACTGTACGGGGGAGAGCTCTGTGGAACACCTGCATTTTGGCAGTGTCCATGTGGCAGATTCCCATCGCGGCGGGAGCCTCAGGCCGTTCGAGGTTCTTTAGCCGGTGGGCCGGGGCTCGCAGTGTCTGCTACTTCTGGTGGCGCGAGGCAACAGCGTGTCTGGACAGCTCTTCACCCCGCAGCTACAGCGGGGTAACTGCTGCATCCCGACACCACAAGGGAGTCTCTCGAGTCCGCATGGAGGGGCTCTGAGCTCTTGCCGCCTCTGTGGTGTTTGGCGCCAAACGGGCCTGCTTCGGATTGGCGCCATTTTCTCGGCAGGGCTGAGGCCTCATGGCGGAGAGCGGAGCAGCCCCGTGTTTGAGCAGACGATGCTGTTCCACGCGGCTACACCCAGATAAGGACTTCCTTTTGCTGTTACTTTTAATTTTAATTCTAATTTTAATTTCCTTTTAATTTTAATTTCCTTTTAATTTCATGATAGTTTATAGTTCTTTGACTGCAATGTGATTGGTTTGGGTTTTACTTCTTGGGGGGTGCCTTTACCTTTGTCTGCATTCTGGCAGTTAGCGACGTCTGTCAGCAGCAGGTTTCCGTGCTAGGATTTGGCCATTCAGGGTCATCGGCGGCACAACCACCTACAAATTGAGCCCTTTCTGAAATTGTCATTTACATAAGGATGCTATTTCCATGTTTATATGCTTGGAAATTGTGCAGACAGCCTCTAAATGTCGTTATGCCATCTGCAAATTTGATCGCCATGCTTGCTGATCTCTTTTCCAGATCATTTCAGTGCAGTAGATGTTACCAGATGCCAGTTCCAGTGCAGATCCCGAGACATTCCACTATTTACGGGTCTCCTGTGAGAAAACTGGCCATTTAGTCCTATTGTGTTCCTGTTTTTGATCCATTTCCCATTCTATAATAGCACATCATCTCCTTCCTCAGGAGAAGTTCATAAGGGGCTTTGTCAAGTACCTTCTAAAACATCCAGATACATATCATTTGGCTTACTCACATGTTTATTAACCCTTTGAAAAGACAGCTTGGTGCTGCTTTTCAGAACAAGTTCTATCATTTAACTGGCACTGAACTCAGATTCATTGGTCTGTAGTTTCCAAGATCGCCTTTGAAGCTCTTTAAAACAAAACAAAACAAAAACAAAACAAAAAAAACCCCAATTAGTGTTACATTAGTAACTCTTCAATCTTTAGAGATCATTAATACTAATGTTATGATTGAGTCTGGCTGATATTATGAATGATCACTATTAGACAAAAATTAGCTAGGTTAAGACACTTTGATTTGGTTTTCTGCACTATGTTATCAGAGCGCAGCTTGCCCATTTGGCGGGAACACTGCCCATCTGGGCCATCTGGGGAAAGGCCCCTGCTGGGGATCGTGAGAAGTGTTGCTGGATGGCACAGTCCGGGGCTTAGTGTTCTAGGGTCCTGGAAGGGTTGATAGCGGCAGTCAGGCTTCCCTGTCTTTGCTATGACAGTCACCTAGGTTCAAGCGTCCTGTATTTTGGGTGACAGGAGTGGGACACCTGGACATGTGGTGCTGGATGTTAGATAGGCTCATACTTCTTAGGTGCACTCTCCTTGAGTGCGTCTGCATGTCCGTGTTCCGTCTGTGATCTCATGCTCAGGTGATTGTTGCAGCAATGACAGAGATCGTGAGCGGGGTTGTCATGGTGTTGCATGGGGTTGCCAATGCAAGACGGGGCCATCCTGAGGAGTTTGGGCCTCAGTCATCAGCTTTCCCTTCAGTGGCCCGGCTGTCCAGGAGGCACCCCTCCAGATCCGCCGGTCCAGTTCTTCTCTGCCTCTTCTCAATGTGGGCAGGGGGGCTGGCAGATCTGGAAATTCACGTCCACTGCACGTTCTACTGTTTTACCTCTGTCTTGGGGTTCTGAGGTCATATATTCCCAATCATTTGTTTGGTGGGGTGCTGCTGTCTGTTGTGCAAGACAAGGTGGTCAACAGTCGGAGGCTGTCGTCTATTCCCCTTACCCCTGAAGGTGCTCACAATTTAAGTTTTTTGTACCTGCGGAGGTGTATGTTGTTAAAGGCTAGCAGGCGCACCTGTGGGACCAGAATCCTCGGTTCTTCCGACCTTCCGTTGAGGTGCGCGTGTGGGGTTTACTCCCTTGGTCAGCTAGCAACTTGCTTCACCCATTGGGCCTTCCCTTTCCTCAAGGCATCGTTGCGTCCCACTTCTTCGTGGGGGGCTCGCCGCAGGGCCTGGAGTTATGCTCAGCCGGTTCCAGCCAGGGCTGAGTCCTTGGGGGGAGGCTCCGATCCTAACGATGCAGGGAGTGCTGGGATCCGTTCAACCAGGTTCCTTCGGGCCCAGCGTACGTCGTTTTTTGCTGGCCGGCTTAGGTCTTCGGGTCGTGGCGGTGCTCCGAGAAGACCAGTAGGCTGCACAGTGCTTGTCTTGGAGCAAGCGCGGGATATCTGTAGGTTCATATTCAAAGCCGTCCGGTTACATGTCCCTCCATTGTGGAATGCTGTACTAGTAGGCATACTTCATATGCTGGGCTTACAAGTTGGCTTCCGCGCTGCTCGGCATCAGCCAAGGTGACTGCCGGTTTAGGCTGTGGAGTCAGCCTGGAGGAGGGGCCTTGCGTTCTCTGGACAATGCCCTGTTCGGTTGTGTGCCTTGTGGCACTTATGGAGTTGTAAAAAGGAAAAAAAAAAGAATAATCAAACAGGAAAGCCTTCCTAATTGTCCCCAATTCTTTTTTATAAGGTTCTGTCCCTTTCTTTCGGGAGCTTGGCCGGAGCGTGGTTAGACTCAGCTACATTTTGGGGATCCTTTATGTACAAGGCGTTTTAGTGTACGCAGCACGCCCAGTGTTCCATCGTCTGACTGGAACGGTACGCGGTACGTCAGCCGTGGCAGGCGTTCACGGACACGGTAGTGGATCGAGCGCTGTAGGTGCTGTCTGAGATCTCCGGGATGGTGGCCTATTTCGATCGGCAGGGTGGAGTCGGTCGGGTGGTCAGGGTGGCCCTAGCGAAGGGACAGCGTGCGCGGTTGAAGCCTTGGCGGCCTGCGTTTCGGTGGGGACACTGTGGTGGCGAATGTCCTTAGTGGGGTCTAAGTGTTTGCCGGAGGAGTGAGATTGCATCAGGCGGTGTGCGCGCCGTGTGTGCTCAGATGCGGTCAGCCCATATTGGACCTCATGGCGACCTGTCAGTCTGCGGCGACGGGTCGATGTTTAGCAGAGGACATATGAGGCTACTGGATAGCGTCGACGCATTGGTACGGGGCCGTGGCCCGGTCCATTCTATGCCTTTCAGAGGTCATAGTGAAAATGGCCGACTGGGTCTGGTTGCTAAGATATGTGCTCTTCATTAGTCAGTGGAGACCATTACCAGTGTATTCTGCAACATTTGCGTGAGCTTGCATAATCTTTACTTGCAACCAATCGAAATACCTGTCCAAAACCAGTTGATGCAGTCACTACTTAAATTTGCCTCGCTTGACAGTAAAAAAAATAAAAAAAATAAAAAAAATAAAAAGACATATTTATTTTATACCGATAGGTCACTCACAGCATATTTGGCGATTCCTCATCCTGGTGTTAATCATGCAGATAATTTCTGCTCTAGTTGTGGTGATGTGACTTTTACATCACAAAAATGGCATATGACTGTGGCGGTTCAGAAAGCCTACAATTTATATTTTGGCTGCAGAATAAAAGATCAGGATAAAAGCTAGGCGCCACACATATGCTGCAATACATGTGTAGCAGATCTCAGGCTGTGGATGGATGGGACAAGACCATCAAAGTCTTTTGCGGTTCCAATGATCTGGAGAGGGCCCATGGATCACGTCGGCGATTGCTACTTCTGCATGGTTCCTCCAATTCCGGAGGGCATATCCAGGTGATGTAAGCGGTTGGCCTACTGGCATTGCGTCGTGGGCGTGGCTACCAGAGTCTCCTTTCTTTTTTGTCACACCATGTAAGACTCCACATCTTCTGAAACAACGCTGGACTCTGGGGCACTTGACACCCTCTTATATGCCCTTGGTGGATCACGCTTGGTTTATTGCAACTCATTGCTTCGCTGCATTCCACATTCTCAATTAAAAAGACTCCAACTGGTCCAGGACATAGCTGTAGAGCTACTTTGTGTTGCAAAGAATAAAGCCCTTAAGAGGTGTGACAAATAGGGTGTTTGACGCTGGTGGTTTTTTCCATTTCCCTCATTTTGCTTCCCACCTCTGTCTGGATGGACCTCGGTTCCGTTCTCCCTCGTGGAATCCGGCTGTGCCTGTTTAGTTGTCGGTTTGGGACTTACGCAAGAACACTTTGCTTGTAACCTGCGTTCCTTGGACCTTAGGAGAGGTTCCGTCGCTTTCTGGGAGGTATCTCTTCGCTGCCTGTCCCTCCGTGGAGGCGGGTTCTGCGGGAAAGCAGCGGTTGCTAACACTTGACACCCTGGTGGGGTCGAGAGCCAAGGGGGAGCTCAAGCGGATTTTTCAGGCGGAGCTCCGGTAGCCTTCTCAATAGGTCTGTTTCTAGGGCGTTAAGTGTGTTTGCGATGGCGAGTTTGTCTTTCTGAAGCACTAGCGCTGCTTGGGGCAGAGTTCTGTGCTGTTTTCACCAGTGAAGAGGATCCAAGTGGGCTCTCGGTCGTGTCTTCCTGGTTGGCTTACCGCCTGTTGACGTGAGGAGCGGGCTGGGGTCGGTGCCTGCTCTGTTCGTTTAGGGGCCGAGCCGACTGGATAGGTCCCTCCCAATGATTACTGCTCTGGTACATCCCAGTGGTGGAGGACTGAACTGTAGGACCGATAAGGAAATGGAAATTACACTTACCTGGTAATTGATGTTCCTTGAGGGAGTACAGTTCAGTCCTCATTCCCGCCCGGGGATGGATGTTTCAGACGCGAGGCGTCAGTTCTGAGTATGCTTTTGGATCCTAGAGTCGGCAACGGGCTCTGATTGGCAGGTAATCGCGAGAGCAACCTTTTCTGCCTATACTCTTCCTTAGTTCTCCTTCCTTCTAGCTCTCTGTCTTCCGCTGTTTGGTGCGCAGGGGGACAGGGGCACGGAGGAGGGTGTTTTCGGCCTTTCTTTTTGGGACCCTGTGATTTTAAACTTGAAGTTTGAGCATAGCTTTGTATTTAGTACTTTAACTGGTTGTTTGTTTGCTCCTTTGAGTCTGCTTTGACAGTAGGTCACTGGGGGATCATGGGAGAAGACCAGCAGGATATACCCGGTGATGTCACAAGTTTGACTTGTCCAGTCTCCATGTTGCAGGAGGAGGTGCACTACCCAGTGGTGGAGGACTGAACTGTACTCCCTCAAGGAACATCAATTACCAGGTAAGTGTAATTTCCATTTTTCTTGGAGTCTGGTATGCCCTTGTCTCTTTGAACTGACAGCTACCCTACTGCTACTACTTCTAATCATTTATATAGCTCTACTAGTCATACACGGCGTTGTACCCTAAACAAGAGAGAATCTCTGCTTCACAGAGCTTACAATTTGCTAAGACAGACAGACAAACAGAACAAATAGGGGACTAGAGAATTCTTATGGGAAATGATTAAAACACACATGGGTGTAGATAGGTGAGTAAGGGGGTTTGGATCCAAAAGCTGTCTTGGAGAAATTAGTTTTTAGCCTGAAGTTGAATAAAGACTAGAGATGGAGCTTGACGTACTACCTCTGGTAGTCTATTCCAGCAGTACTGTGCAGCAAGGTGGAAAGAACGTTCTCCAGGACCAAGCAGGAAGTCAGTCCTCACATATGGGTGTCATCGACGCCAATGCAGCCCCAGCGAAGCATTTCCCCAGCTTTCTAGGAAAGCCTTTGGGAATGCAGGCACGCATGCGCGGTTCCCTTCCCGCCTAAAGGTGCCATCTTACCTCAGTCTCTCTTTTTCTGAGAAGCCCACCGGACGTGTGTCCTGTCATCCCGGATAAAAGTTTGATTTTTTGGCGATTTTCGCTATTTTTTTCTTCCTGGTTCGACGCCGGTTTCCCTCCCGCCGGGTTCGGTACACCGATATCGAGCCCGGTTTTTGCCCTTCGTGGCTGGCGTTCGCGCCCTTTTTTGATTTTCCCCTGGAAGGCCGGTCCTTTGACCTCACGGGGACACTCTTTTCCCCGATGGCTTCCAGCGGTTTCAAGAAGTGTGATCGGTGTAAGAAGTTAATGTCTCTCACCGACACACATGACTGCTGCCTTCGGTGCCTCGGTCCTGATCACGATCCTAAGACGTGTGGACCATGTGGGAAGATGTCTTCCAAGGCACTCTGAAGTCGCCAGCAGCAGAAAGAAAGACTTTTCTCGGACTCAGCCTCCGGCCGGGCCCGAACCTCGTCTGAGGCCTCGACATCTCGACCGGGAACGCAAGAGGAAGAAGCGGCTCGTGAGGGCGTCGTCGTCGGAGGTCCCTGGCTCCTCGAGGGCCAGGTCTAAGACCCCCGACCGTCGCCCCGGGCCCATGGAACAAGAGAAGCCTGCAAAGTTTCCGGAGCGGGCTCCGGAGAACTGGGAACCATCCAAGATGTTAAATTTGCCTCAGACGCTGATGGGCTCTGATGTGAATATGAGAGTGCTCTCACCTTCAGAAGATTATGCAGAGCATGGTGTGATCAGCCTATTCTGGAAGGAGGAGCTGGCGGAGTTGATTACTAGGGTCTCCTCCACGTTTGAACTTGACAGATGTTTCCGGCATGGAGCAGGAGCTGAAGGTACACGCGCTACTTCAAGGAGTGTGGAAATCCACTGCTGTCTTCCTGTTCCCAGAGATGATCAAGGATATGATCCAGTCAGCATGGGAATCCCTGGACTCCCTATCTAAAGGGTTAAGGCAAGATCGTACCAAGCTAAAAATGCACCCTGTGCGACTAATGAATCTGGTGCCCCCTCCACCCAGCCACGTTCAGTAACTCATTCTTCCTTATTGTTCCTCCAGTTTAGTCCTCCACCTCTGGGTTGTGCACCTCCTCCTGCAGCTTGGAGACTGGGCATGTCAAAAACATGACATCCCTGGATGTAGCCTGATGGTATCTCCCATCAGCCCCAGTGTGTCCAGTCTCCATGCAGCAGGAGGACGTAGTGAGCCTAGGTGCTGGGCTCACTAAAGGAACTGATAAGGTGGACTTAGGATAGTTATTATTAAGGGGTTTTATTTCAGGTTTTATTTTATCCCTATAACTTTTGTTAATTTCGGTGTGGTTCCTTTACAAATTTTTTTTTTTTATCGGGCCTTGAACCGGCTTCCTGGGTCTCCCGCATCTTCCGTTGAGTTGCTCCGGGGCCGGGAACTGCTTTCTCCTCCTTGATTGGACGAAGGGGAGTTAAGCAGCACTAAGACAATTTGGATGACGTGGCCCAGATTACCTCATGGTGAAACGAGGCAGAACTTTGGCGCCCGGCAAGCCCTCTCCGCGATCGCTGCTTGAGTTCTCTGAGCGGCAGCGTCGTGGATTGCAGGGCTCTTGAGCTTGGCGGTGGAGAAGATTGAAGGCGGGTATCTTCCAGGCTGGCAGAGCGGGTGAGTGAATGGCCGAGTCGCGTTCAGGCACGAAGGCTGCACTTCCTTATTGGGCTTTGGACGCGGCGAGCAGGCACAGTTATTTTTGGCGGGCTGCTTCCTCCCGCGCGGTCCAACGGCAGCGCACAGTGTGGCTCAGCCTTCACAAGGGGTGGCAGTTTTCGTCCCAGGATTAGTTTAAATCATCTTAATTTGAGTCACTTTAATGAGATTCAGTGGAAGTTATTTTAGTTTCAGTTCTAATAAAAAATAGAAAAAAAAAAGGCACATAGGTGTTTTTTTTTCTGTCAGTCATTTTTATACTCAAGTTTGTTTCTTTATTTGTATATTTAATTATTTCTTGATGGATTGATTGACTGGTTGCTCTAGAGTTCATGCCTTCTCGTCTGCGTTGCTCAGTGTGTAGCACTCGCGGGGGCGCAGTATTGGCTGCCAGGGTCTGCAGCGGCGGCCTTACAGTCTCTAACACAATGGAGCAGAAGATTCCAGGTTAGCCTGGTGAGGGGTCTCTGAGCCTGGTGCCTTTAGGCATAGGGGAGGCGCTGCTAGACCCGCCGCCCGTGTCCCATCTGGTAAGGAAGGTGGGGTCAGCTACTCCCTTGTCTTCATCGCTGAAAGACATAGCAGACGACGGAACCCCATATTATATGGGAAATAAGAAAGGGCAGTTGCCTTGCTTGTCACCGGCAGCACACCAGGCTTCAATAGTACTGTGCTAGCTAAAATGTGATTCCCTGGATGATGCTACCAGACCAGGAGCTGTGGCAGTTCTTTCTCCTGGGTTTAGTCTAGGTCCCAGCTATGAGCTTGATTAGACAGAGTTGTAGGAGTGCTGACAGGGTGTTCTCAATCTGAGGAGGTAATATTTAGGGCCACGGAAAAATGTCTCCAAGTTTGTCAATCGTGTAGCTTTTGACTGCTTTGAATGCATCAGCAGAACTTCTGCTATTGCCATTGGTGCACGACGGATTGCTTGGCTGCAGGCATCAGACTTGGAGACTTGGGTACAGGACAAATTAGGCAACGTTCCTTGCACGGGGGAGAATCTCTTCGGCAAGAACTGGCACGAAAAGGCTAATGAATTAAATGCTGACAATTCTACCTTAGATAGATTGTCAAAGTCTACAGCCACTCCAGCCAAAGGGGGAAGCCTTATAAAAAACCCTCTTTTAGCAAAAAGAGGAAGTTTTATCCTTCCTATACCCAGCAGACTTCAGGTCAGGTTGCCCAAAAGGGACAACCTAGACAGCAAAAGAAACCAAAAGGACCGAGAGCCCAACCAGCTCTCCAGGTTCAGCCCCCTCAAGGGCTTTGACTCCTTCCCAGAGAGCTTCGCCTTCCTGCCTCTGAGGGGTCCCCAACCCCCCAATATTCCGGGCAGGTTATGCCACTTTATCAACAGATGGCATCAAATAACAGCAGAAGATTGGACTTTATCCATTGTAGGAGAGGGGTACAAACTTCATTTTCACAGCATTACCCCCTCCTACAATTCTAAAGCAGTTCAATTCACAAACCTCTGCAGACAATCTGCTAGATTACGAGGTCTCCACACTTCTTGCCCAAGGGGCAATAGAGGAAGTACCCATTTTTCAACAGGGAACAGGGTTCTACTCCCCCTGTTTTCTTATCCCAAAGAAAACAGGGGGACACAGACCCATTCTAGACCTCAGAGAATTGAACAAATATCTGTTTCGAGAGAAATTCAAAATGATGTCTCTAGGAACTCTTCTGCCATACCTTCAAGGCCAGGACTGGCTTTGCTCTCTAGACTTAAAGGATGCATACACACACATTCTCATCCATCCAGATCACAGGAAATACTTACGTTTCCTTTTCAGGGGAAGACATTTCCAGTACAGGGTTCTTCCTTTTGGTCTGGCTTCAGCACCAAGGGTGTTCACGAAATGCATGGCAGTTGTAGCAGCATTTCTATGAACCCTGGGGATTTTTGTCTTCCCCTACTTAGACGACTGGCTCATTCGAGCCTCCACAGTTGCAGAGGCCAGCACTGCACTGTCTCATACAATGCAAATCCTCCAATACTTGGGATTGGAAATCAACTTCCCGAAGTCTCAACTAGTTCCTTCCCAATGCCTAGAATTCATAGGAGCCTGTCTGGATACCAGGCAGGCAAGGGCTTTCCTGCCACAAGCCCAGTGTCTTCGAATTATGCAGTTAGCTTCCCAAGCAGCAGGAAAATCCTCCCTCACGGCTCGGGAACTACTGCAGTTACTGGGACACATCGCATCCACAGTTCATGTAGTCCCATATGCTTGCCTCCACATGCGAGCAGCTCAGTGGACCCTCTCTACACAGTGGACACAGGCCACGGGCAATTTGTCGGAGAAAATAAGTCTCTCAAAGACTAATTTTGTCACTCCAATGGTGGCAATCACTAGAAAATCTGACAGTGGGGTCTCCTTTCTCCAGGATCAAGCAGGAAGTCAGTCCTCACATATGGGTGTCATCGACACGATGAAGCCCCAGCAGAGCATTTCCCCAGCTTTCTATGAAAGCCTTTGGGAATGCAGACACGCATGCGCGGTTCCCTTCCCGCCTAAAGGTGCCATCTTACCTCCGTCTCTTTTTTTCCGAGAAGCCCACCGGACGTGTGTCCTGTCATCCCGGATAAAAGTTTGATTTTTCGGCGATTTTCGCTATTTTTTTCTTCCCGGTTCGACGCCGGTTCCCCTCCCGCCGGGTTCGGTACACCGGTATCGAGCCCGATTCTTCTTTTTCAGTTTTTGCCCTTCGTGGCTGGCGTTCGTGCCCTTTTTTGATTTTTCCCTGGAAGGCCGGTCCTTTGACCTCGCGGGGACTCTTTTTTTTCCCCGATGGCTTCCAGCGGTTTCAAGAAGTGTGATCGGTGTAAGAAGTTAATGTTTCTCACTGACACACACGACTGCTGCCTTTGGTGCCTTGGTCCTGATCACGACCCTAAGACGTGTGGACCATGTGGGAAGATGTCTTCCAAGGCACTCCGAAGTCGCCAGCAGCAGAAAGAAAGGCTTTTCGCAGACTCAGCCTCCGGCCGGGCCCGTACCTCGTCTGAGGCGTCGACATCTCGGGATTCGGATCCCAAGCGCCGTCGAAGTTCCTCGGACAGGGGGTCCCCCGACCGGGAACGCAAGAGGAAGAAGCGGCTCGTGAGGGCGTCGTCGGAGGATGTCCCTGGCTCCTTGAGGGCCAGGTCTAAGACCCCTGACCATCGCTCCGGGCCCGTGGAACAAGAGAAGCCTGCAAAGGTTCCTCGCGTGGAGCCGGAGTCTGCTGGACACGTAAGCCCTGTGATCTTCGAGGACTCTCCTCCCAGAGAGCCGACTTCGGGCCTGACGCCGCTGGGGCCCAAGTCGGTGGCTGCTGCGTCTCCCGAGCTGAGTCTCAGGATGACAGCCTTGGAGAGCAGATTGTCTGTCTGCCTTCATGGAGCAGCAGTGGGCACTGATGGCCAGCCTGTCTGGCGCATCTTCCCCGACCACCGGGACATCGACGTCGAAGTCGACCCCAGAGACTGAGCCGATACTCGAGTTGATCATGGCTCGAAGTCGACCTCGGTCACGGTCCCCCTCGACCTCCCGTTCCGGACTGAGGGCATCGACGCTGGTGCCTCCGGCGTCGCAGCGGGTGCTCCAGGGCCCCGTGGGGTCAGAGCCCCGGAGTAGATCCCCTCCAGAGGATACCCGGTTCTCGGAGTTTGTCCGGGATATGGCCACCGCGTTGGCTATCCCGGCGGACCCCGAGGAAGAGCATCGAGCCGAAGAGCTCGAGGCCCTGCAGTACGACTCTCCTCCGAAGGAGGCCTTTACTGTCCCGGTTCCTCCGATGCTGGAACGGCTCCTCTTCCGGATGTGGGAGGCACCGGCCTCGGCGCCGGTTCTAAGCAATCGAGTCGATTCCATTTATCGACTCCGGAAGAGCCCTGGCTTTCAAAAGGCGCAGCTACCACACCATTCCATGGTTGTGGAATCGGTCATGCATCGCCTGAAGAGTCAGAAGATGCACTCCACGGTGCCCCCCGGCAGGGAGGCCCGGAACCTCGATGGTGTCGGTAGAAAGTGCTTCCAGGGCTCGATGCTTGCTTGCCGTGTCCAGGTTTACCAGCTGTACATGGGCATGTACTTGCGAGACCTGGCCAAGGAGTTGGCCGGGTTCTCTGCTGGTCTCTCCGGGGAACCCTTGCAGAGATTCAAGTCCTTGTCCTCAGGGATTCGGGACTGCTCGAAGTTTATGCCCCGCACCGCCTACGATGGCTTCGAGGCTTCGGCCTGAATTGCGGCAGCCGGCATCGTGGCTCGACGCCAGGCATGGCTGCAGTCATCGGACCTCGAGCCGTGGGTTCAGTACAAGTTGGTCGATGTCCCTTGCCGAGGTGAAAACCTTTTTGGCAAGCCCATGGCCGAGAAGGCCGCACAGCTCGAGATTGAGCACCTTACAAGGACAAGGCTGTCTAGGAAGACCTCTGCCCCTTCTCACAAGAAGAAGGCCTCAGGTAAGAAGCCCTTTTACCCGAGGAAGGGCACTGCCTACAAACAGTACCCTCAGTATCAGGCTGCCCAAGCTGCCCCGCAGGGTCAGCAAGCCAAGCGGCAGGATAATGGGCCCCGTAGGCAGAGGACCCCCAAGCCTCCGGCCCCTGCTCCCACTCAGCAGGGTGGGGGTTTTTTGACTCCTTGAGCGTAGCCTCTCCAACCCTGGTCTGCCAACCCTGCACAGGAGGTCGCCTCGCCCTCTTTGCCCCCCAGTGGCCCCACATCACTGGGGACAGTTGGGTGTTGAACATAGTCCACAGGGGCTATGCACTGCATTTTCACCAACTGTCTCCGCCATACTTCCCAGGGGATCCTCCAAGGCCTCCCCTGCACACAGACCTTCTCCTTCAAGAGCTTCAAGGTCTGTTGGTGGACAGGGCGGTGGAGCCTGTGCCTCCCCACTTGCAAGGTCACGGATTCTACTCCAGGTATTTCCTGGTGCCCAAAAGAACCGGTGGGCTTCGACCCATTCTGGACCTCAGGAACCTCAAGTTCCTAGAGAAGGAAAAGTTCAAGATGCTTACTCTTGGAACACTTCTGCCCTACCTCCAGCAGGGAGATTGGCTATGCTCCTTAGATCTAAAGGATGCGTACACTCACATTCTCATTCATCCAGACCACAGAAAGTACCTCAGGTTCATTGTGGGAGGAAACCATTATCAGTACAGAGTACTGCCTTTTGGCCTCACCTCCGCTCCCAGGGTCTTTACCAAATGCCTGGCAGTGGTGGCGGCCTACCTGAGAAATCAGGGAATCTTTGTCTTCCCTTATCTGGACGACTGGCTCATCAGGGGTCAGACGTGCCAGGAGGCCAGACAAGCCACCCTCACAACTATTGCTCTTCTTCAAAGCCTGGGGTTTGTAATAAACTTCGCAAAGTCCACTTTGCTCCCCTCCCAGAACTTGGAGTTCATAGGAGCAAGGCTAGACTCTCTGCTGACAAAGGCTTTCTTGCCAGAAGACAGAGCACAAAGATTGATAGCCTTGGCAAACCAGTTTCTCAGCAGGTCACTAGTCTCCGCCAGACTCTGCCTGAGGCTTCTAGGCCACATGGCTTCGACAGTACATGTGACCCCCAATGCCAGGCTCCATATGAGGCCTGCACAGTGGTGCCTTCAGACTCAGTGGTCCCAGGCCATAGGCAGCCTCAGTGGTCCCAGGCCATAGGCAGCCTCAGGGACAGGATAAGGGTGTCCAGACCATTTCTGAACTCCCTCAGCTGGTGGTTGCACCCACCCAATCTACTAAAAGGGGTGCCCTTTCGAACTCCTGCGTACACAGTGGTACTGACCACAGACGCCTCCTTGCAGGGCTGGGGAGCTCATTGTTTGAACAAGTGCACCTAGGGCCTGTGGTTTCCTTGGGAGGCTGCCCAGCAGATCAATCTCAAAGAACTCAGAGCTATTCGATTAGCACTCAAAGTTATCTCCAGGAACAAGCAGGAATGAGTCTTCACATATGGGTATCGTCGGTACCGACGGAGCCTGCGCTAGCGTCCAGTAAGAAAGCTTTTGGGAACATCCCACAGCGCCTGCGTGCTGCCTTCCCGCCTTTCCCAACCGCCTCTCTCCAGTTCTTCTTTTCCGCGGAGCCAGCAGGTCGTGTTCCTGTCACCGCAGAAGAAGTTTTTTATTTTTTTCTTTATTTTTCTGTGTTGCGTCTGCCGCCTTCGACGTCAGACAGGTACCGCCGGTCTTTTCTTTTCTTTCTAAAAGAAAACAAAAACAAAAAACTTTTCTTTCTTCAACTGTGCATTTTCAGTTTGGGCCTTAGGCCTGAACACTTTAATCCTCATGGAGAAGCCCGCTTCCGGGTTCAAAAAGTGCACGAAATGTGGCGGTACTATTTCTGTCACCGACACCCATGATTGGTGTCTAAAATGTTTGGGTCCTGACCATTCTATCACGGATTGTGTGTCCTGTACCATGATGTCTAAAAGAGGTCGGCAGAACCGAGCAGCCAAGCTCAATACCCTGTTTCCCTCTGATGCAGCCTCGGTGGCATCGACATCTTCCAGGGCTGCTTCTTTCTCCCATGGATCTCAGGTAACCAAACATAAATCCAGCCGGTCCTCGAAGGGCAAATCTCCCTCTAAGCATCGAGATGCCTCCGGGCTTGTCCTCGAGGAATCCGCACTGGCAAAATTACCCTGGCGAGAAGTTCCGGCTTCCAAAGCATTGTCTATGGGGTCACAGGTTGACATCGATTGCTTGGCCTCGACCGATCACCTGTTGCCATGTTCTGGGGTACCGGTGGTTTCCACTGGTACCGACATCCAGACACTGGTGGCGTCGATGGATCAGAAGATTCTGTCCATACAGCGCACCCTAACGGCGTTTATGCAGGTTTCGACGCCTCCGATACCGCAACAATCTCTGTTGCCGGTACTGACTCTGGCACCTGCATCGTTCCCGGTGCCAGTACCGATTGCATCGACATCGGCTTCGGTGTCTACTGCAACGGTACCCTGTCTTATGATGCCCATCGGTACCGAACTGGTACCGCTTATTCCCGATGTCGATCCCTCTCGGTATGCGTATCGGGCTTTACAGGAGCATCCAGACAGGCGATACTTCGATTCCTCCGAAGACTCTGAGTCGGAGGCTTCTGTCGAGGCACTGGTACTTCTTCCTCAGGAGTCTGCTTCTCCAAAACGAAGAATGTCTCCTCCAGAAGACTTGTCTTTTCAAGACTTCATTAGGGAAGTGGCTAGGGGCCTCTCCATTACAGTGGCCCCTGAGTCAGAGCCTAGAGCCAAGCAATTAGATATTTTGCAATATCCTAAGGCTCCTAAAGAAGCAGCTACCTTACCTATTCATGAGATTCTCTATGATCTCATGTTGAGCATATGGGAGACTCCTCTTACCACCTCTCCTCATTCTCGTAGGTTAGACACCATGTACCGTGTCCCTCCTTGTCCTGGCTTTCATAAGTCTCAGCTTCCTCACCACTCTATTGTGGTAGAGTCTGCCATGAGGAAAATAAAGAGTGCAAAGAGACACTCATCTAATCCTCCAGGACGTGAATGCAGGACCCTTGATGCTTTTGGCCAAAGGGTTTTCCAAGCCAATATGCTTGCTGCCAGAATCAACTCCTATAGTCTCTATATGGGGATGTTTCTAAAAGAAGTCACAGATCATCTGCAGACTTTAGCCCCTTTTATTTCAGAAGATAAAAGGCAGGAATTTCTCACTTGGCTTAAACATGCCCAAGATGTTTCCAAATTTTCCAACCGTGCAGCCTTTGACTCTTTTGAGTGTGTAAGCAGAGCCTCGGCTATTGCCATAGGTGCACGCAGAATTGCTTGGTTACAAGCCTCTGATTTGGAACTCTGGGTCCAAGATGAACTGGGAAATCTTCCTTGTACAGGTGAAAACCTTTTTGGCAGGGATTGGCAAGCAAAGGCCACTCAGATGGATGCTAAGAACTGTGCTTTGGATCGACTTGCAAAGTCTACCTCTGCTCCTGTTAAGAAAAGATTGTTCAAAAAGACACCTTTTTCTAAAAAGGGAAGATACTATCCTGCTTATGGTCAGCAGGCATCTTCTGCAGGTCGTTTTGCTGCAAAGCGTCAGCAGCCACCTAAACAGGCCATGTCAAAGGCTGCCAGGCCTCCCATGGCCCAGCAGCCTCAGCCTCCTCAGGGCCTTTGACTTTCAACTAGAGAACTTAGCCTTTCTGGCTCTGGAAGAACCAGAGCCCCTCACCATTCCAGGAAGGTTAGCTCACTTTGCTCCCAGATGGGAGCAAATCACAGCAGAGCAATGGACCCTCTCTATTATAAGGGAAGGGTACAAGCTTCATTTCTTAAACCTTCCTATCCAACACCATGGTGAAACAGTTCAATTCTCCAACATCTCTCCTCAACCTTCTGGGTCAGGAGATTGCTACCATTCTTGTCCAAGGGGCAATAGAAGAAGTACCCCTTCTTCAACAGGGCTCAGGGTTCTACTCCCCTTATTTTCTTATTCCAAAGAAAACAGGGGGCTACAGACCCATATTAGATCTCAGAGAATTGAACAAGTTTCTATTCAAAGAGAAATTCAAGATGATTTCTCTCGGTACTCTGCTGCCATACCTTCAGAGTCAGGACTGGCTTTGTTCTCTAGATCTCAAGGATGCGTACACCCATGTCCTCATCCATCCAACACACAGAAGGTTTCTTCGGTTCCTTTTTCAAGGAAAGCACTACCAATACAGGGTGCTTCCTTTCGGTCTGGCCTCTGCACCAAGGGTGTTCACGAAATGCATGGCAGTAGTAGTTGCATTTCTACGTACTCTAGGAATATTCGTTTTCCCATATCTGGACGACTGGCTCATTCGAGCTCCATCCCAGTCAGAGGCCCAGATTTGTCTAACCTGCACAATGCGTATCCTTCAGTATTTGGGACTGGTAATAAATATCCCAAAATCCCATCTCACCCCTACTCAGTCTCTGGAGTTTATAGGGGCCTTGCTGGATACCACAACTGCAAGGGCCTATCTTCCTCAGGCCCGTTGCCTACGCTTGGTGCAGTTAGCTTCCCAGATACCGTTAAAGTCCCATTTAACTGCTCGAGAAATGTTACAACTATTAGGCCACATGGCATCCACCGTGTATGTGGTTCCATATGCTCGCTTTCACATGAGGGCAGTTCAATGGACTTTGTCCACCCAATGGACTCAGGCTTCAGGTTGCCTGTCAGACAAAATAGCAAACTCCAGTCGCCTATTTTGGTCTCTCCAGTTGTGGAAGTTCCCTCCAAATCTGTTGCTGGGGTCCCCTTTTCAGCAGTCGCTACCCCAAGCAACTCTGACAACAGATGCTTCTCCAATGGGTTGGGGAGCTCATCTGCAGGATCTCTCCACCCAGGGCATCTGGTCTCCACAGGAGACTTCTCTGCATATCAATCTCTTGGAACTCAGAGCAGTATTCTTAGCTCTCAGAGTGTTCCATTCCCTGCTCAGCTACAGGACAGTCCTCATCCATATGGACAACCAAGTAGCCATGTTCTATATAAACAAGCAGGGCGGGACTGGCTCTCTGTCGCTTTGCAACAAAGCTTTGCGACTGTGGGCCTTCGCCAGAGAGCATCACATCCATTTTCTGGCAGTATATCTTCCAGGCATTCAAAACTCTTGGGCGGACAGACTCAGTTGAGTTCTGCTCCCACACGAGTGGTCCCTCCACATGGACCAGGTAGCCAGCATTTTTCTAATTTGGGGAACCTGGACATAGACCTCTTTGCAAGTCCTTGGAATGCCAAACTTCCCCGGTTCTGTTCCAGAATTCCATGTCAGGGAGTTCAGGCCAAGGATGCCTTCCTCCTTCACTGGGGTCAGGATTTCCTTTATGCCTTTCTACCAATTCCCCTAATTCCCAAAACACTATTCAAGCTTCAGAGAGATCGAGGGACCATGATCCTCATAGCACCACATTGGCCACGCCAAGTGTGGTACCCTCTACTTCTGCATCTCTCTCAAGCTCCTTCCCTGGACTTGGGCTCTGCACCAGACCTTTTGACCCAGGAAGAGGGAACGTTGTGGCACCTAAACCCCCAGTCCCTCCATCTCAGGGCTTGGTTGCTGAGGGCCTAGACCTTCAAGATTTTCATCTCTCTCAGCAAGTCAGAGAATGTTATTCATGCCTCTAGAAAGCGTTCTACTAGACGTTCCTATGCTTTCAAATGGAAAAGATTTACCATTTGGTGTTCAGAGGAGGGTCTAAACCCGCTTGCAATACCCCTGAATTCTCTACTAGAGTATCTCCTGCATCTATCCCATGCAGGCCTGAAAACAAATTCAGTAAGAGTCCATTTTGAGTGCTATTGCAGCGTCCCTCAGGCCTCCTCATGGACAACCTATTTCCTCTCACCCTCTTATAGCAAGATTCATGAGAGGCCTTCTTTTAACTAAACCTCCCATTAGACCACCTCCAGTGGCATGGGACTTAAACCTGGTTCTTGGCCAGCTTATGAAGCCACCCTTTGAACCTTTAGCCACCACCTCCTTGAAATTTCTTTCTTGGAAAGTTGTTTTTCTCATTGCAGTCACCTCAGCACGCCGCATCAGTGAGTTGCAAGCTTTGGTGGCTAATCCACCTTATACAAGGTTCCATCATGATAAGGTAGTCCTCAGGACCAATCCACACTTTATGTCTAAAGTGGTCTCGCCTTTTCATCTGAACCAAGAGGTATATTTACCTGTCTTTTTTCCAGGACCTCATGCATCAAGTGCAGAGAGGAATATTCATACCTTGGATTGTAACAGAGCTCTCGCTTTTTACTTACAAAGAACACAGCAACATAGAAAGTCTTCTCAACTCTTTGTTGCTTTTGATCCTTCTCATTTAGGACTTCCAGTCTCTAAGAGAACACTGTCCAACTGGATTGCTCAGTGTATTTCTTTTGCCTACCAGAGTAGGAACATTACTCTGAAGGGCCATGTCACAGCTCGCAATGTGAGAGCCATGGCAGCTTCAATGGCTCATCTAAACTCTCTGTCCATCGACCAAATCTGTCGAGCGGCCACTTGGGCCTCGGTTCATACCTTCACAGCCTATTACTGTTTGGGCAAGGACTCCCGCCGGGATGCCTCGTTTGGTCAAGCTGTCCTCAAACACCTGTTCCATTCCTAATCAACTCCTACCCACCTACCCTGGTCGGATGCCAGAGATCCATGGGGGGAGGTAGAGTCCTTTTCAGGGACACACAACCTGGGGTTTCTCCCTGGCATCTGCAGCTAGGGAGTCCCCATATGTGAAGACTCATTCCTGCTTGTTCCTGGAGATAGCACAGTTACTTACCTGTAACAGGTGATCTCTGGGAACAGCAGGAATAAGTCTTCACAACCCACCCTCCTCCCCTAGGAGTTGTATCTCTCTATCTATCTTTCCTTTCCTCTCTCTCTCTTTGTCTCAGCTTTAAAACTCGAACTGGAGAGAGGCGGTTGGGAAAGGCGGGAAGGCAGCGCGCAGGCGCTGTGGGATGCTCCCAAAAGCTTTCTTACTGGATGCTGGGGAGCGTTCCCGCGCAGGCTCCGTCGGTACCGACGATACCCATATGTGAAGACTTATTCCTGCTGTTCCCAGAGATCACCTGTTACAAGTAAGTAACTGTGCTTTCTCCACACTCTAGGGATATTCGTCTTCCCTTACTTAGACGACTGGCTCATTCGAACACCTACAGAGTCAGAGGCCAGGACTTCTCTATCCTGCACAATGCGTATCCTTCAGTATTTAGGGCTGGTAATAAACATCCCAAAATCCAGTCTAACTCCCACTCAGTCTTTAGAGTTCATAGGAGCTTTGCTGGATACCAAAAAAGCAAGGGCCTATCTCCTCCAGGCCCGTTGCCTTCACATGGTGCAGTTGGCTTCTCAAGCAGTGCTAAAGCCTCATCTAACTGCTCGAGAAATGTTACAACTACTAGGCCACATGGCATCTACTGTGCATGTGGTTCCCTATGCTCCCCTCCATATGAGGGCAGCTCAGTGGACTTTATCCACCCAATGGACCCAGGCATCAGGAGGCCTGTCAGACAAAATAGCAAACATAAGTCGCCTTATTTTGTCCCTCCAGTGGTGGAAGTCCACTCAAAACCTGTTGCTGGGGTCCCCCTTTCCAACAACCCTTACCCCAAGCAACTCTCACAACAGATGCTTCTCCGATGGGTTGGGGAGCTCATCTCTAAGACCTCTCCACCCAAGGCACCTGGTCTCCACAGGAGAGTCATCTTCATATCAATCTCTTGGAGCTCAGAGCAATCTTCCTTGCTCTGTAAGTGTTCCACACCCTGCTCAGCTACAAGATAGTCCTCATTCATACGGACAATCAAATAGCCATGTTCTATGTGAACAAGCAGGGGGGAACAGGCTCTCTGTCGCTTTGCAACGAAGCTTTGTGACTATGGGCCCTTGCCAGAGAGCATCAGATTCATCTCCTGGCAGTGTATCTTCCAGGCATACAAAACTCTTGGGCAGACAGACTCAGTCGAGTTCTGCTTCCGTACGAATGGTCTCTGGATGCAGACCAGGTAACCAAGATTTTTCAAATTTGGGGAACCCCGGACATAGACCTCTTTGCAAGTCCATGGAATGCCAAACTTCCCCAGTTCTGTTCCAGAATTCCGGCTCAGGCCAGGGATGCTTTCCTCCTTCATTGAGGTCAAGACTTCCTGTATGTCTTTCCACCCATTCCCCTAATTCCCAAAACCCTGTTCAAGCTTCAGAGAGACAGAGGCCATATGATTCTCAAAGCTCGACATTGGCCACGGCAAGTGTGGTACTCTCTGCTTCTACATCTCTCTCAAGCTCCCTCCCTGGAGTTAGGGTCTGCTCCAGATCTCCTATCTCAGGAGGACGGAATGTTATGGCATCCCAGTCCCCAGTCTCTGCGTCTCAGGGCTTGTTTGCTGAAGGCCTAGATCTCCAAATCTTCATCTTCCTCAGCAAGTAAAAGATATTCTTTTTGCTTCCAGGAAACCTTCCACAAGACGCTCTTATGCTTTTAAGTGGAAAAGGTTTACCATATGTCTTAACCCCCTTGCAGTACCTCAGGAATCATTGCTGCAATATCTCCTTCATTTATCCAATGCAAGACTTAAGACTAACTCAGTAAGAGTCCATTTGAGTGCTATTGCAGCTTCCTTTAAGCCTCTAAATGGACAACCTATTTCCTCTCATCCTCTTATAGCAAGATTTATGAGAGTCCTTCTTCTAACTAAGCCTCCCATTAGGCCATCACCGGTCGCATGGGACTTAAACTTGGTTCTTGGGCAGCTCATGAAGCCACCCTTTGAACCTTTAGCTACTACCTCCTTGAAATTCCTTTCTTGGAAGGTTATCTTTCTCATTGCAATTACATCAGCACGCTGCATTAGTAAGTTGCAAGCTCTAGTAGCTGATCCACCTTATACAAGGTTCCATCATGACAAGGTAGTCCTTAGGACTCTTCCACACTTTATGCCAAAGGTGGTCTCGCCTTTTCATCTAAACCAAGCGATCTACCTACCTGTGTTCTTTCCAAGGCCTCATGCATCAAATGCAGAAAGGAACTTTCATACTTTGGACTGTAAAAGAGCTTTAGCCTTTTATTTACAAAGAACACAGCAGCATAGAAAGTCCTCTCAACTCTTTGTTGCTTTTGATCCTTCTCATTTGGGACTTCCAGTCTCCAAGAGAAGACTGTCTAACTGGATTGCTCAGTGTATTTCCTTCACCTATCAGAGTAAGAACCTTTCTCTGGAGGGCCATGTCACAGCTCACAATGTGAGGGCCATGGCATCCTCAATGGCTCATCTGCACTCTGTGTCTATCGACGACATCTGTCGAGCAGCCACTTGGGCCTCGGTTCATACCTTCACAGCCCATTACTGCTTGGACAAGGACTCCCGCCGGAATTTATTTATTTATTTGTTTATTTACATTCTTTATATACCACGCTATTCTGCATCAGTGCGGTTTACATTGAACAAGCTGAAATAACATTGAACAGGGCATTATAACTTTGAGATAACTATTTTACAGGGAACATGGGCTATGGAGGGTTAAGTGGCTTGCCCAAGACCACAAGGAGCACCTGTGGGACTAGAAACACCAGTCCTTCCGGCCCAAGGTTGCTGTCCTCTAGTGGGATTTGAACCCCTGACCTTCCGGCCTGAAGTACCTTGCCCCAACCACTAGGCCACTCCTCCACTCCTTGTTTGGTCAGGCTTTTCTCCAACACCTGTTCCATACATAATCAACTCCTACCTGCCATCCCTGGTTGGATGCCAGAGATTCATGGGGGGGAGTGGAGCCCTGTTCAGGGACACACAACGTCTGGGGTCTCTCCCTGGCTCCTAAAGCTAGGGAGTCCCCATATGTGATGACTACATTCCTGCTTGTTCCTGGAGATAGCATAGTTACTCACCTGTAACAGGTGATCTCCGGGAACAGCAGGAATTTAGTCCTCACAACCCACCCTACCTCCCCTAGGAGTTTTATCTCTTTATATATCTCTTTCCTTTCCCTCTCTCTCTCTTTGTCTCAGCTTTAAAACTCACCTGGAGAGAGGCAGTTGGGAAAGGCAGGAAGGCAGCACGCAGGTGTTGTGGGATGCTCCCAAAAGCTTTCTAATTGGACGCTGGGGAGCGTTCCTGCGCAGGCTCCGTCGGTACCAACGATACCCATATGTGAGGACTAAATTCCTGCTGTTCCCGGAGATCACCTGTTACAGGTGAGTAACTATGCTTTCTCCCAAGCCAGGACAGAAATATACCCTTCCATTTCTGCAAATCCTTCTTCTCCTCTTAGCAATGGGGCATAATTCCATTCCCATAAATGCTGAATGTTACTCCCCATTTGGATCCCTAAGTATCTATATGATTTCTTAACCCATTTAAACTGGAATCCCTCCTGCAAGCATGTAGTTAACTCTTCGTTAAGGTTAAAACCCAAAATCTCAGTTTTACCACAATTTATTTTTTAACGCGCCACTGCACTATACTTCCTTATTTCATTCATTAGGACTGGTAGAGAGGTTAATGGATCCCTCACCGTGAAAATAACATCGTGTGCAAAGAGGTGCTGTCTTTGATTCCATGAATTTATTAATACCCCTTTAATATCTCTCTATCCTTACATGTTCTGCTAGGGCAGTGGTTCTTAACCTTTTTTGTACCGTGACCCCTTTTACCATTGGTCAACTTGTGGTGACCCCCAATGATAAAATCAAATGCGTGTCTCTTCCTTTACCATTAACGCGTTGTCGCTGTAATCATATGTTGAAATATTAATATATTATAGGCCTTTGCAATATGTTTTTATTTATAAAATTTACTTATTTAAACCACTATAATTAATTACAATAACAAGTAACAATATTTGATTTCAAAATTGTGATTAATTTGTAGTCAAATCACTAATATGAAATAAAATTATTTTTTCTACCTTTGTTGTCTGACCAATTTATTCTCTGATCATGCTGGTCCCGATCTGAGGCTTCTGCTTTCCTGTCTTAGCTCACTTTCTGTGGTCTATGGTCCATCTGCCATTTCTTATCTCTTCTTTCGTTTTCTTCACTTCTTTCCATCAGCCTATTTCCAGTCCCAGTAACCCTCCCCAGTATCAGCCCCTTTCCAGTCTTCACTCTCAGTACCTTCCTTTGTCAATTTGCATTCCCATGACTGCCACTGGTGTCCATTCCCTTCCAGACCCCCTCCTTCCCCACTGACCAGTCTCTTCTAGTACAAATACCATGGCAGCCCCTCTCAGATCCACTCCCTTCCAGTTCCATTCTCCCATCTCCTCTTATTAGCCCATTTGTAGCCTTAGCCCCCAGTTTTCTTCCAGACCAGCAGCTCTATCCTCCCCTCCCCTCCCCACAATCGGCCCATTCCCAGTCGAAGCCCCCCTAATCAGCTCGCTTCCAGTGCTAGTCCCCCCTCAACCCCATTACCAGTGCTAGCCTCCCCTAATCAGCCCAATGCCAGTCCTACCCCCCCCCCATCAGTTCATTACCAGTCCTAGCCTCCCCTAATCAGCTCATTTCCAGTGCTAGTCCCTCCTCAACCCCATTACTAGAGCTAGGCTCTCCTCATCAGCCCATTACCAGTCCTAACCATCATCAGCCCATTACCAGTCCTAACCCTCATCAGCCCATTTCCAGTCCTAACCTCCCCGATCAGCTCATTTCCAATGCTAGCCCCCATTAGTCCATTACCAGTCCTACCCCCCTATCAGCACATTACCAGTCCCAACCCCCCTTCATCAGTCCATTCCCAGTCCTAGCCTTCCCTAATCAACCCATTACCAGTCCTAAACCCCCCATCTGCCCATTATAATCCTGACCCGCACTGTCTCTCCCCTCTGTCCAGCATTTATCCCCGTCTGTCCAGTATGTCCCCCTGTCTCTTCCCTCCCTCAATGTCAGCCCCCCTCCCTCCCTCCCTCAGTCAGTCTCCCCTCCCTCCCCTCTGTCCATGTCAGCCTCCCTCCCTCCCTTCCTCCATGTCAGCCTCCCTCCCTGTCAGTCTCCCTCCCTCCCTCCATGTCAGTCCCCCCTGTTCATGTCAGCCCGCCCTCCCTTCCTCCTTCCATATCAGACCTCTTCTCCGTCCCTCCATCTATATCAGCCCCCCTCTCTCCATGTCAGCCTCCTTCCCTCCATGTCAGACCCCACTCTGTCCCTGTCAGCCCCCCTCTCCCTCCCTCCCCCCTCCCTCCCCCCTCCCTCCCTGTCAGCCCCCCTTCCTCCCTGTCAGCCCCCTCCCTCCATCCATCCCTCTCTGTCAGCCCCCTCCCTCCCTCATGTCGGCCCCGTTGCAGATTCCATGCCCCCTCCTCCCCTCTCCCTGTCTGCCTGCCTGCTACTGCCCTGTTCTTCTGCAGCCGCTGCTCCCTGTCTTTTAGGGAACCGCGGCTGTGCCTGCGAAACCGTTGCGGAGCCTTCCAGTCTCTCGACGGGCTCCGTGCAGTATTGTCCCGCCTCCTAAGGAAGTGGTAAACAACTTCCTTTGGAGGCAGGAAAATACTGCATGGAGCCCGTCGAGAGGCAGGAAGGCTCTGCAACGGTTTTACAGGCATAGCCACAGTTCCCTAAGAGGCAGGGAGCCGCGGCTGCAATAGGAGGGAAGCGGTGCGTTTGCCCCTTCCGAGAAGCGGACTCTGCAGCGGCAGCAACTTGTGCGCTTTTTTTTTTTTAAACGGCGGAGTGAGGCGACCCCTGCTAAATCCTGTGGCGACCCCCATGTTGAGAACCGCTGTGCTACGGGCTCTATCACTAGAGCAAAGAGCAGTGGTGACAGCGGGCACCCCTGCCTAGTGCCCCTCTCTAATTTAAATGTGTCGGAGTAGCTACCATTTATCCTTATGTGAGCCTTAGGTGCCTCATATAAGGCCTTTATCCAGTTTGTAAAATTATTCCCCAACCCCATCTTTTCTAAAACTTGTAGCATAAATGATCACTCTACTCTGTCGAATGCTTTTTCTGCATCAACAGTTATAAACACTGTCTTTTGTCTCGTCCTTTTAACTTCCCATGTTAAATTACAGATTTTCCTAATATTATCCCCCCCCCTTGTCTTCCTGCTACAAATCCCGTTTGGTCCCTATTAACTAACCTTTGTATTACCCCTTGTAGCCTGTTTGCCAATAATTTTGCATCTACATTCAGTAATGAGATTGGCCTGTAGGATCCACAGACCATGATGTCTTACCCCGGTTTTGGTAGCACAGTAATCCCCGTTTCTGCCATGGAGTATGGTAACTTCTGTGAGGTCAGTACCCATTAAACACCTCCACCAATAAAGTCTGTATTGGAACCTGAAATATTTTACAAAATTTTCAGGTAAGACCATCGAGCCCCGGTGCTTTACCAATTTTCAAAGACTTAATAGCCATTTCTACCTCCCCTTCACTAATAGGCCTATCTATTCATTCTGCCTCCTCCTGACAGATTCTTTGTAACTGACAATCTTTTAGATATTCTGTACTTTTTTCCTTTCCCTCCTTGATCTCGCTACTATATAATTTAGTGTTGTATTCCTTAAACACCTTTCTAATTTCATTGTTCCCATGAACCAACTGCTCAGAAGCATTCCTTTATTTATCTATTAGCTTTTATATACCGCACTATTTGGTATCAGAGCGGTTTACAGGAAACATGAACAGTCAAGCAACATTACATAGAGCAGGCATAAATAGTCATAAAACATCAGAACGGGCAACTCAATCAAACTTTACATCGAACAGGTATAGACAGCAAAACTAAATAACATGATGCAGGTAGTCTGTGTAAGTTCAGAGACCGGTGTAATAGGGTCGTTCTTAGGTTGTGGTCATAAGCCAGCTGGAAGAGGCGAGTCTTTAAAGCCTTTCTGAACGTAGATTGGTACGTAATGACTCGGACAGAAGCAGGAAGGGCGTTCCAGAGAGTATTTATTTATTATTTATTTTATTTATTTATTAACAGTTCTTATATACCGCACTATTAGCCATCAGCGCGGTTTACATTGAACAGAAACATCCGACAATTTACATATGTCTGGTCATTACATTTAGCAGGAAGTGGAACTTAGATAAACGGGTTAACTATATACATTGGTGGTTCACCTGATAATGGACACGGTCAACTATATACATAGGTGGTACAACAATACAGGAAACTGCTTGTTATTTACATTGTGGGGTAAGCCTGTTGCGTGGGTCTGCCTGTTTGACTACTTCTGCTACTCGCTTGGGAGTTATGTTCGGAGCTGTCATTGAGATATTTCAGGAAGAGGAAATGTTTTAACGCTTTTCTGAACTGGCTCAAGTTGGGGATTGCTCTGATTTGTGCTGGTAAAGCATTCCATAGAGTTGGGGCGCAGAGTTGGAAGGCTCTGTTGGCTGTTGATCTGGTACATCTTGTGGTTTCATTTGGGATGACTAGCATGTTCAACTCTGCGGTTCTTCGTGTCCTGTTTGGTGCAAGTGGTTGGATGAGGTTAGATAGAGAGGATGTGCGTATAAAGAGAGTAGGTGCGTATAAAGAGAAGGTGCGGTTTCTGACTGCTTTAGTGCAAGTCCTTATTGTTGAGGGAGTGACCAGGGTGTTTACCATGATAGATCTTCTTGTTCTGTTGTCTGGGGTAAGTTGAACAATAGTTGACAGGGAGGATGCAGATGCATTGTGAATAATCTTAAACGTGAGAAGGAGAGCTTTATAGGTCAGATGGCTAGATATGGGGAGCCAGTGTAGTTGCATCAGAATGGGTGAGATATGCTCATACCTGGAGACACCTTGTAGTGACTGGGCAGCTGTATTCATGGCCAGTTAGAGAGGTTGAAGGATGTGTTTCGGGATGCCATGAAGAATAGTATTTGCGTAGTCAAAGTGTGGGAGGATGAGAGCTTGGAATACCGAGCGATAATCTGAAGGGTCGAGGAGTGGGCGTATATGATGGAGAGTCCTTATCTTCTGGTAGACAGCTTTGATAACACTATGGATATGTGCAGCCATGGACAAATGTTGGTCTAATGTTACTCCCAGGTAGCGAACCTCTGGCTTGGTCATGAGTTCAACATCTCTCACCCACAGGGAGGATGGTGGGGTAAAAGATTGGTCTTTGGTTATGAATAAGACCTCTGTCTTCTTGAAATTAATCTTCAAGTTATGTGTAGCAAGCCAATCGGTGACTGTGTTGAAGCATGATTGAGAAGTCAGGGCTGTCAAGAGAGAATGGGGTGTAGAGTAAGACATTGTCTGCATAAATGTGATATATTATGTTGAACGACATGATTATTGTACAAATTGGCTGTATGTAGATGTTGACAAGCAAGGCTGAGAACAATGAGCCTTGAGGACCTCCTTGCATTTTCTGGAAGGTGCTTGAAGACTGTGTTCCCAATTGGACATGTTGGCGACCCCGTTAAGTATGACCTAAACCAGTTGAGGGCAGAGTTCTGTATACCCTTTTGTTGTAGGCGGCTAAGGAGAATGCTGTGGCTGATGGAATCAAAGGCAGAGGCGATGTCCATGAAGATCAAGATGAAACCTTGCCTCCTCTTATCTAAGCCAGTACAGAGCTTATCAAGGAGGGTTACAGAGTTTCGACCTCATGCTGCTGGCAGAAACCATGTTGCTGTGGGTCAAGGGGGGCATGGGAGTTGATGTGGTCCTGGACCTGTTGTTGGACAATCTTTTCTAAGATGTTGGACAGGAAGGGTAGGCTGGAAATCGGTCTGTAAGAGTTGATGTCTGATGGGTTTGATTTGTTGGGTTTTTTTTTAGCAGAGGTCTGATGGAGGCAGATTTGAGGGACACTGGAAGAGTGCCTATGGAAAACGAGAAGTGTATTATTCTTGAGATAGCTGCACTCAGGTTGGATCTTGCTTGCTTAATCCAGAAAGCTGGGCAGGGGTCAGCTGGGGAGGTTGAGATGTTGATTGTGCTGATGATGATTTCTATTTATTCAGCCGAGTATGGGTAGAAAGAATCAAGAGTAGGTATCAGTGCGTCAGCAGTAGATGGGGGTTCTTGTAAGGTATGTCAGTCATCAATCTTATCAGGGAGCTGTACAGTCAGATTTGTCTTGCTCTGGAAATAAGAGGCAAAATTGGCCTGGCTAGGGGCAATTGCTGGTAGGTTCTTGGGAGCATCACTTGTAAGGGATCTAACAATACTGAAGAGCTCACGGGGCTTGTTAAGGGAACGCTTAAGGGTATTGGTATGGTATTCCTTTCTCTTGAGGTTGACTGCTCTTTGGTGCTCCTGTAGTTTAGCCAGGTAGGCAATGTGGTCAACATCATGCCTAGAGTGCCTCCAGTGTCATTCAAGTTTTCTGAGGAGTAATAAGGATTCTCGAAGATCAGAGGTGAACCATCTCGCTGAGTATTTCCTCTTGGTGGGTTTAGTGGAAGCTGGAAGGAGTGAGGCTTTAGTTAGGGTACTGTTCCAAGTATCTACTAGTTCAGCGAGATCATTTGTGTCATGGTTGAGGTCATCAAGGACGTTCATAATGTCAAAAGCTCTGAAGCAACATCTGGAGGCTGGGGAATTAGAGCTGGATGGAGGCTGGTCATCTCCAGGGATAGTGGGCAAACGGAAAAGTATGATGTTATGATCAGACCAGGGGACTGGGAGGAGAAGTGGAGGGTCCTGGCTGGTCAGACTGTGGAGGGGTGAGGGAGCAAAGATGAGGTCAAGGGTGTTGCCTGCCGAGTGAGTAGGTGTATGTATAAGTTGATGATAGTCGAGAGCATACATTGCATTGAGGAAGGCAGAGGAGTGCTTGGTAGGGAGGGCTGGGAGATTGAAATCACCTAGCAGCCAGAGTGGTTTGAGTTGGGAGCTCCTATCGCAAGCTATGTCAAGGATAGTGGCCAGCTCCTCAACACTTTGGATGGTGAGCGGTAGAAGAGGCAGGCAGTTAGGAATTTATTAGAGATCCGAATGTAGTCAAGATTGGGTGTATTCTGAGAAGAGTTGCATTGGAGCTGGAGGTTTCTTCTGGCAATAATGAGGATTCCGCCGCCTCTGTTTTGCTCTTGGGCAATTAAAGAGGTCATAGCCCGGAGGTGTAAGCATATTGGTAAGGACCGTATCCGCATTGGTCAGCCATGTCTCTGTGATGAAAAGCAGATTAAGATTCCGTTGTTCGATGTAATCAGAGAGGACTGGCTATTGCGGATGGAGCGAGCGTTTATGAGCATACAGTTCAGGTGGTGAGGTCGAGGAGACTTTCTTTTGTGGGTTTCTGGCAAGGATTGGCAGATTATATGTATGAGCTGTCGCTGGTGTACAAAAGGAACAGATCTTCTGTAGCTAAAAGTGCCAGTATGGTGTAAGGGGGGGATTAGGTCATGCTGCTGGGAGTAAGATTCAGCCCAGGTGATGAGAAGGGCTATGAGGCATAGGGCCCACAATAATGTATGTCCCCACGTCATTGTGCTGGTGAGAAGGATCCGAAAATCAAGAAAGGCAATGGTTCAGGATTGTGCTCACAAGAAAGCTGTAGCAGAGCTTTAGGGAGTAGCCTCCATGGGCTGGGAAAAGGTAGAGGTTAAGAGGAGCAAAAAGTTGCTACTGTGTACTCTTACCTCAGGAGGTTGAATGATATGGGGGATGGAGGGTCAGATTCCAGTCCAGCGCGGTTTCTTCAATACCGTGGAAGGCTGGGATTGTAGCTGGGCTAGTAGGGCGATAGAGGCTGTGAGATGCTACTGGTCTAGGCACTCATGACCACGCTCAAGGGCCACTCCTAAGGGCCCTCTGGTGAGGCCCTCCGGCATGGGCGTGCCCGATGGTGCTTCGGTGTTTAAATGTTGGGCGGTGTCCTAATTGGTTGCAGCAGTGGATCGGGGTGGAGCTATGCTTCCCGCTCCCCCGATTACCGCCGATTCAAGCTCTGGTAGACATGAGGCCGCTGCTGTCCTGCGCCCGATGGCGCTTTGGCGTTTAAATGTTGGGCGGTGTCCTAATTGGTTGCAGCAGCGGAGCGGGGCTCCGGTAGACTGGAGGCTGCTGTTTTGTTGTGTCCGTGCTTTGAGTCTATGTGCCAATATACGCCCCGCCTTATTTCCTCCCTCAAACATAGCTTGCCTAAGTACATTTAACTCATGGGCAATTTTGTTTGCCCTCAGCTGCCCCATCCATCCTCTCAGCTGTTGTAACTCTTTCAACACCTCATGCTTTCTATCACATTGACTTTTATTTCCCCCAAAAGTTGCTTCTCAGTCTCCCACTTCAGTTTACTCTCTTTCACCGCTTCCCCTATCAAATGCCCTTTTACCACTGTTTTTTAACCCATCCCGCACCATTCCCAAAGCAACCTCCCCATTTAAGTTGAACTTCAAATACTCCTTATTTACTTTGGTGTTATTTTCTACTGTCTCTGGCTCTTCCAGTAGAGATTCATTAAGTCTCCAAAACTTTATCCCTTCATCCTTATACCCAAGATTAAATGTCACACTCACTGGAGCATGATCCGTCCATGTAAGGGACCCCTGAACCACTTCTTCCACCGTAGACATCCACATACCTCCAACCCACAGCATACCAATGCGACTGTACGAATCATGTGGTGTTGAATAGAACGTGTACTGCCTCATCCCTGGATGCTTGCACCTCCATACATCCGTGAGACCCAATCTCTCCCGATCTGTTCTTTTCCCTATCCCCCTTCCTCCCCCATTATCTAATCGTGGGTTTACAGTGATATTGAAATCTCCACCTAAGATTATTTGTGTTTCTCCAGGACCAAGCAGGAAGTCAGTCCTCACTTATGGGTGACGTCGGCGCCGACGGAGCCCTCGCGGAGCAATTTTCCCCAGCTTTCAAAGAAAGCCTTTGGGAATTGCAGCGCGCATGCGCGGTCGTCTTCCCGCCCGAGGGTGCCATCTTAGCCAGTCTTCTTTTTTCCGCGGAGCCCTACAGACGTCCCCGTCTTGTCCCCGCGAAAAAGTTGATTTTCTTCTTTGTTTTATCCTTTTTTCTTTCGGTTCGACGCCGATCGTTTTCCCGCCCGGACTCGCGACGCCGGTCTCGAGTCCGCTTACTTTTTTCGGTTTTTCTGACTTAGTCAGCTTTCGTTTTCGGTTTCCCTGGCAGCCCGGTCCTTTGACCTCGCAGGGGCCCTTTTTCCCCCCGATGGCTGCCAGTGGGTTTAAGCGGTGTGGTCGGTGTGACCGAAATATGTCACTAACCGACACACACGACTTTTGCCTCCGCTGCCTGGGCCCGGATCATGAGGAACTGATCTGTGGGCCCTGCAGCAAACTGTCCTCAAAGGCGTTGAGGAGTCGGCGGCATCAGCGTGAGAGAATCTTCGCTGACCCCAGCCGTACCCGGACCTCGTCGGAGGCCTCCGCGTCGAAAGCCTCCAGCTCGGACCGTCGCCGGAGCTCCTCCGACCGGGGTTCTCCCTCCGGGGACCATCGTCGGAAGGAAAAACCCGCGAGGGCGGCGTCGGTGGACGCTCCTGGTTCCGCGAGGGCCAGGTCGCATAGCCCCGACAGCCGCCCCGGGTCCTTGGAGAAGGAACACATCCCGAAGCGACCTCGCCTGGAGTCGGAGATGCCTGCCCGGGTAAGTCCTGTGGTCCTTCTGGACTCGCCTCCGCGACAGCCGACGTCGGGCCCGACGCCGTCGGGGCCCGAGTCGGGGGCTGCTGGGTCACCTGAGCTCGGACTCAGGTTGACGGCCTTGGAGAGCAGACTGTCTGCCTTCATGGACCAGCAGCGGGCACTGCTCGCTGGCCTCGCTGGCGCCGCTGCCCCGACCGCCGGGACGTCAACGTCCAAGTCGACCCCGGAGACCGAGCCGATCCTCGAGTCAATGAGAACTCGAGTCGATCCTCGGTCGAGGTCACCCTCGGCCTCCCGTTCGGGACCGAGGTCGCCGACGCCGACTCCCTCGACGTCGGGACGGCTGGCGCCGCACCCTGCCCGGGCCGACCCCACCGAGTCCTCGTCGGAGTCGGTCTGGGAGTCTGAGGAGGAAGAGTCACCTGATTCTTTCCGGACTCGGTGTGTCCCATCGGACTCACCGGGGTCCGAGCCTCGGAAGCAGTCCCCCCCGGAGGATGCCCGGTTCTCGGACTTCGTTAGGGATATGGCCAAGGCTTTGGCCTTCCCTGCGGATCCCGAGGAGGAGCCTCGAGCCGAAGAGCTCGACGCCCTCCAGTATGACTCTCCCGCGAGGGAGCACTTTACTGTGCCGGTTCCTCCTATGCTGGAACGACTACTCTTCCGCATGTGGGAGAGTCCGGCCTCCTCGCCGGTCCTGAGCAAGCGGGTCGATTCTATCTATCGGGTCGGCAAGAGCCCTGGCTTTCAGAAGGCACAGCTGCCACACCATTCCATGGTAGTGGAATCGGCCATGCATCGTCTTAAGAGCCAGAAGATGCACTCCTCGGTGCCTCCTGGAAGGGAGGCCCGTAACCTGGATGGCCTTGGCAAGAAGTGCTTCCAGGGCTCTATGCTCGCATGTCGTGTCCAGACTTACCAGCTCTACATGGGCATGTATCTCCGGGATCTGGCTAAAGAGCTAGCCGGATTCTCCGCTGGTCTCTCCGAGGAGCCCTTGCGGAGGTTCCTAGCCTTGTCCACGGGCATTCGGGAATGCTCAAAGTTCATGTCCCGAGCGGCCTATGATGGCTTTGAGGCCTCGGCTAGAGTGGCCGCAGCCGGCATCGGTGCCCGCCGACAGGCTTGGCTTCAGTCGTCGGACCTTGAGCCCTGGGTACAGGACAAGTTGGTCGATGTCCCCTGCCGAGGCGAAAACCTCTTTGGCAAGCCCATGGCGGAAAAGGCTGCACAAATTGAGACTGAGACTCTCACCAGGACCAGGCTTTCTAGGAAGACCTCCGCCCCTTCCCAGAAAAAGAAGGGCTCGGGAAAAAAGTCCTTTTACCCGAGGAAGGCGGCTGCCTACAAACAGTACCCCCATTATCAGGCCCCTGCAGCTCCCCAACAGGGCCAGCAGGCCAAGGGACGGGGTCACGGGTCCCGTAGGCAGCAAGCCCCCAAGCCTGCACCACCAGCCCCTGCTCAGCAGGGTGGGGGTTTTTGACTCGCTCAGCATAGCCTCTCCCCCCCCGCTGGTTCCTCCCAGCACCGGAGGCCGGCTGGTTCACTTCGCCCACAGGTGGTCCAGCATCACCGCAGATGCCTGGGTACTTCAGGTCGTGCGAGAAGGCTACCTTCTCCACTTCCATCAGGTCCCTCCCTCCTATTTTCCGGGAGAACCTTCGCGCCCCCCTCTGCACAGGGAGTTGCTCCTTCAGGAGTTAGCAGGTCTTCTGCAGGAACAGGCGGTGGAACCGGTGCCCCACCACCTGAGAGGTCAAGGCTTTTATTCAAGGTATTTTCTGATACCAAAGAGAACAGGGGGCCTCAGACCCATCCTGGACTTGCGCAACCTCAACAAGTTCCTTGTGCGGGAGAAGTTCAAAATGCTTACCCTTGGAATCCTTCTGCCCTACCTCCAGCAGGGAGATTGGCTATGCTCCTTGGATCTAAAGGATGCCTACACGCACATCCTCATCCACCCAAGCCACCGCCATTACCTAAGGTTTGTGGTGGCAGGAAATCATTACCAGTACAGAGTACTGCCCTTTGGCCTATCCTCCGCACCGCGAGTCTTCACAAAATGTCTCGCGGTCGTGGCGGCCCATCTCCGGCTTCACGGCCTCTATGTCTTTCCGTACCTCGACGACTGGCTCATCAGAGCAGCGTCCGCTCAGGAGGTCACCAACGCCACGTGCCGCACGGTGACTCTGCTGCAGCACTTGGGCTTTGTTATAAACTTCGCAAAGTCCACTTTGCTCCCCTCGCAGGATCTCGAGTTCATCGGCGCAAGGCTGCACACTCCTCGGGCACGAGCGTACCTACCGCTCGACAGGGCTCAACGGCTCATGGACCTAGCCGACCGCTTTCGCAGCCAGCCCCTGGTCTCCGCCAGGCGCTTCCTGAGACTGCTCGGCCATATGGCTTCCACCGTCCATGTGACCCCCAATGCCCGCCTGAATATGCGGTCTGCTCAATGGTGTCTCCGCCAGCAGTGGCGACAAGCCACAGGCGGCCTGGCAGACCTAGTGCGCGTCTCCGAGCCGCTGCTCTCGTCTCTCCGGTGGTGGCTCCGGCAGCCGAACCTGATATTCGGAATGCCTTTCCAGTCACCTCAGCCGACCCGGGTGCTGACCACCGATGCATCCCTCCTGGGCTGGGGAGCACATTGCCAAGAGGCACGTACTCAGGGCCTCTGGACCACGTGGGAGTCTGCTCAGCAGATCAACTTCCTGGAGCTCAGGGCGATCCGCCTAGCTCTCAAGGCCTTCTCCCACCTGACTTCCCAACAGTCCGTCCTTGTCCAGACGGACAATCAAGTTGCCATGTTCTACGTGAACAAGCAGGGGGGCACGGGCTCCTTCCTCCTCTGCCGGGAGGCACAGAAGCTCTGCTCTTGGGCCGTCAGTCACGGCATTCTCCTCAAGGCAGTTTATCTCCCGGGCCAAGAAAATTGCCTTGCAGACAAACTCAGCAGGGTCCTCCAGCCGCACGAGTGGCGTCTGGATCCCTTGGTAGTTCAGAAGCTCTTCCTCAAGTGGGGTCTCCCCACGGTGGATCTCTTTGCCAGTCCTCACAACCGGCAGCTTCCTCGCTTCTGCTCTCGTCAGCCACACCCCCTTCGGGTTGCGGCGGACGCCTTTCTGATCTCGTGGTCGGGGAGCCTTCTGTACGCTTTCCCTCCCATCCCGCTGGTCTCTCGGACTCTTTTCAAGGTTCTCCGAGACAAAGCCTTCATGATCCTGGTGGCCCCTCGCTGGCCCAGGCAGCCGTGGTTTCCGCGCCTGCTGCAACTGGCGGTGGAGGATCCAATCCCTCTGGGGGTACAACCGGATCTCCTCACTCAGGATCAGGGGTCCCTTCTGCACCCCAACCTCAGGTCTCTCAACCTCATGGCCTGGCTGCTGAGAGGGTAGTCCTTGCTCCCCTTCTCCTGCCGGCGGAGGTGGAGGAGGTCGTCTTGGCTTCGCGACGGCCTTCTACCCGCAAATGCTACGCCCTTAAATGGCGTCGCTTTGCAGTCTGGTGTACCCAACAGTCTCAGGATCCCTTCTCCTGCCCGGTGTCGGTGATCTTGCAGTACTTGCTGCACCTCTCTAATCTGGGACTTAAGTCCAACTCCGTCAAAGTTCACCTCAGTGCTCTTTCAGCACATCATGTGCCAGTGGACGGCAGACCTCTCTCCAATGACCCTCTCGTAGCGAGGTTTCTCCGAGGTCTCCTTCTACTTAAACCACCTCTGCGCCCGCCAGCGCCTGACTGGGACCTGAATGTGGTTTTGCAGCGGATCACCTGTCCGCCTTTTGAACCTATGGCTACCTGTTCTCTCCGTTTTCTGTCTTGGAAAACACTGTTCTTGATAGCCCTCACTTCCGCTAGACGCGTAAGTGAATTGCAGGCCCTCGTGTCTGATCCCCCTTACACTAGGTTCTACGAGAATAGGGTAGTCCTACGGACTCACCCAAAATTTCTGCCTAAAGTGGTCTCCCCTTTTCACATCAATCAGGAGGTGGTACTTCCAACCTTCTTTCCCAGACCACACTCCAGCCGAGCTGAAATGGTCCTCCATACCCTGGACTGTAGAAGGGCATTGAACTTCTACCTTGACCGTACGCGGGAGCACCGTAAAGCTGCTCAGCTTTTCGTGTCTTTTGACCCCAATAGATTGGGGCTCCCGGTCTCCAAGCGTACTCTGTCCATCTGGGTTGCGGACTGTATCTCTTGGGCTTATGGGGCAGCCGGACTCTCCTTAGAAAGTCGAGTCACGGCTCATTGCGTTCGGGCAAAGGCCACGTCAGTGGCTTACCTCCGCTCTGTTCCGCTGGCAGACATCTGCCGGGCCGCTACTTGGTCTTCAAGCCAGACTTTTGCGGTCCATTACTGTCTCGAGAGGGAGTCCCGTAGGGACAGTGCTTTCGGACAGGCAGTCCTCCGTAATCTCTTTGAGGTCTGAGCAACTCCTACCCTCCATCCCGGATGTGGGCTACCGGTGGGTGATAATTCAGCGAAGATTCTATCCTTCTGTGCTGCTGAGCTAGAGGGAGCTCATTTTTGTGCTTAGGGTCTCCGGTAGCCTTGAGCTTGGGAGTCCCATAAGTGAGGACTGACTTCCTGCTTGGTCCTGGAGAAAGCGTAGTTACTCACCTGTAACAGGTGTTCTCCAGGAGCAGCAGGAATCAGTCCTCACTACCCTCCCTCCTCCCCTTGGAGTTGCAATCGTCTGCTTATGTTCTTTTTTGCAAATTTTTATGCTGTCTTTTTTAGCTATGTCATCTGACTGGCTAAGATGGCACCCTCGGGCGGGAAGACGACCGCGCATGCGCGCTGCAATTCCCAAAGGCTTTCTTTGAAAGCTGGGGAAAATTGCTCCGCGAGGGCTCCATCGGCGCCGACGTCACCCATAAGTGAGGACTGATTCCTGCTGCTCCTGGAGAACACCTGTTACAGGTGAGTAACTACGCTTTCTCCCAGTGCCTCTAATTCCCCAATTATTTGCTCATAGAACTCCACTTGTTTCTCATTGGGTCCATATGAACTCAAGACCCATACCTATTCCTTTTTCTACCTGAATTTTAACTCCTACGCATCTTCCCCCTATCTCCAGGAACAAGCAGGAATGAGTCTTCACATATGGGTACGTCGGTACCGACGGAGCCTGCGCGGGAACGCTCCCCAGCTTCCCAAAAAGGAAAGCTTTTGGGAGCATCCCACAGCGCCTGCGCGCTGCCTTCCCGCCTTTCCTAACCAACTCTCCTCAGTTCTTCTTTGCCGCGGAGCCAGCAGGTAGAGCCCTGTCACCGCTGAAGAAGTTCTTTATTTTATTTTATTTCTTTGGTTGCGTGTCTGCCTTCCCCGACTCCGCACCGGTACCGCCGGTCTTTTCTTTCTTTCTTTAAAAAAAAAAAAAAATCGATATTTTTCCTCACTTGGTGTATTTTTCTTCTTAAGGCCTCAGGGCCCACAAGAAAATTTTCCTCATGGAAAAACCAACCTCCGGGTTCAAAAAATGCACTAAGTGTAGCGGTACTATTTCTGTTACAGATACCCATGAATGGTGTCTTAAATGTTTGGGTCCTGAACACTCCATCCCGGATTGTCCGTCCTGCTCCCTAATGTCTAAACGGGGGTTACAGAACCGAGCAGCTAAGCTCCATGTGCTGTTTCCCGCTGAGACACCGGCAGTAGCATCGACATCTTCCAGGTCTTCTTCTCCTGAAGGATCTCAGGTAACCAAACATAAACCTAGCAGGTCCTCGAAGGGTAGATCTCCCTCTAAGCATCGAGATGCCTCCGGGCTTGCCCTCGAGGATCCTGCACCAGCCAAACAACCCCGGCGGGAAGCTCCGGCTTCCAAAGCTCCTCCTATGGGTTACAGGTTGACATCGATGGCACGGCCTCGACCGATCACCTGTTAGATTGCTCTGGGGTACCGGCACTTTCTCCCGGTACCGACATCCAGGCTTTCATGGCGTCGATGGATCAGAATGTTCTGTCCATGCAGCAGGCTATAAAGTCCTTCATTCAAGCTGCGACGCCGATGATACCGCAACGGGCTCCGTTGTCGGTATCGGCTCCGGTACCGGCACCAGCGCCGATGCCGGTACCGACTGCATCGACATCGACCAGGATACCGACTGCAGCGGTTCCTTGTCCAGGGCTACTTCTCGGTACCGATTCGGTACCGGGGACGCCCGATGTCGATACCGCTCGATACGCGTATCGAGCGTTAGAAGAGCACCCTGACAGGCGATACTTTGATTTCTCTGATGATTCTGATACATCAGATGAGTCTCCTGAAGTATCCATAGCCCTTCCTGAGGAGCCTTCTCCAAAAAGAAGAATGTCTCCTCCAGAGGACTTGTCCTTTCAAGACTTCATAAGAGAAGTAGCTAAAGGACTCTCTATTTCAGTAACCTCTGAATCAGAGCCTAGAGCAAAAAAAATTAGATATTTTAGGATACTCTAAGGCTCCTAAAGAGGCAGTCACCTTACCAATTCATGAGATTCTTCATGAACACATGATTGATTTATGGGAGACTCCTCTCACTCTCTCTCCTCATTCTCGCAGGTTGGACACTATGTATCGTGTCCCTAACTCAGCTTCCTCACCATTCCATTGTGGTGCAGTCAGCTATGAAGAGGATAAAGAGAGGATAAAAGGGATGAATTCAGCCTTTGGCTTCAGCATACTCAGGACATTTCAAAGTTCTCCAACAGGGCAGCTTTTGACTCCTTTGAAGGTGCCGGCAGAGCCTCAGGCATTGCCATAGCTGCTCGCAGAATTGCTTGGCTCCAGGCTTCTGATCTAGAACCCTGGGTTCAAGATGACTTAGGAAATCTACCCTGCACAGGTAAAAATTTATTTGGCAAAGAGTGGCAAATTAAAGCCACTCAGATGGATGCAGAGAACTCTGCTCTGGATAGACTTTCAAAGTCATCCTCCTTCCCTGCCAAGAAAAAGATCTTTAAAAAGTCTTTTTACAAAAAGGGCAGATTTCCTTCCACTTCTGGCCAACAATCTTCTACAGGTCGCTTTGCCACTAAGCGTCAGCAACCTAAGCAGGCCAGACCAAAGTCTACAGGGGCTGCTGCAACTCAGCAGTCCCAACCTCCTCAGGGTTTTTGACTTGATGCTAGAGAACTTAGCCTTTCTGGCTCTACAACAGCCAGAACCTCTCACCATTCCAGGAAGGTTAGCTCATTTTGCTCCCAGATGGGAGCAAATCACATCAGAGCAGTGGACCCTCTCCATCATCAGAGAGGGCTACAAACTTCATTTCTCAGACCTTCCTCCCCATACCATGGTGAGACACTTCAATTCTCCCACACCCCTTCTCGACCTTCTGGGTCAGGAGGTGACTACCCTTCTTGCCCAAGGGGCAATAGAAGAGGTTCCTCTTCTTCATCAAGGGTCAGGGTTCTATTCCCCCTATTTTCTCATTCCAAAGAAGACAGGGGGATACAGACCCATCTTAGATCTCAGAGAATTGAACAAATTCCTATGCAAGGAGAAGTTCAAGATGCTTTCTTTGGGCACTCTCCTTCCATACCTTCAAAGTCAGGATTGGCTTTGTTCTCTAGATTTCAAGGATGCGTACACACATATCCTCATCCATCCATCTCACAGAAAATTCCTACATTTTCTTTTCCAGGGAAAACATTACCAATGCAGAGTGCTTCCTTTTGGTCTGGCCTCTGCTCCGAGAGTGTTCACCAAATGCATGGCAATAGTTGCTGCATTTCTACGCACTCTGGGAATATGTCTTCCCATACCTGGACGACTGGCTCATCCGAGCTCCATCTCAGTCAGAGGCCAAGATTTCCCTGGACCGCACAAGGCGCATTCTGCAGTATCTGGGACTGGTGGTAAACCTCCCAAAGTCCCAGCTCACCCCTACTCAGTCCCTGGAATTCATAGGGGCCTGGTTGGATACCACCACTGCAAGGGCCTACCTTCCTCAGGCCCGTTGCCAACGTCTAGTGCAGCTAGCCTCCCACATTCAGTCAAAGGGCCACTTAACTGCCAGGGAGATGCTACAACTGCTAGGCCACATGGCTTCCACAGTACATGTGGTACCCTATGCTCGCCTACACATGAGAGCAGCTCAATGGACTTTGTCCACCCAGTGGACTCAAGCTTCAGGAGCTCTCTCAGACCAAATAGCAACCTCCAAACGTCTCTTTTGGTCTCTCCAATGGTGGATGTCCACTCAAAATCTGTTGCTGGGGTCCCCCTTCCAACAGTTGTTGCCCCAAGCAACCCTCACAACAGATGCCTCCCAAACAGATTGGGGAGCTCATCTACAAGACCTCTCCACCCAAGGCACTTGGTCCCCAAAGGAGACCTCTCTTCATATCAACCACTTGGAACTTCGAGCAGTGTTTCTAGCTCTCAAGGTCTTTCATACCCTCCTCAGCTACAAGACAGTCCTTATTCATACGGACAATCAAGTAACCATGTTTTACATAAACAAGCAAGGAGGAACTGGCTCTCTGTCGCTTTGCAACGAAGCTCTAAGATTATGGGCCTTCGCCAGAGAGCATCAAATCCATCTCCTGGCAGTATACCTCCCAGGAATCCAAAATTCTTGGGCAGACAGACTCAGTCAAGTTCTGCTTCCACACGAATGGTCCCTGCATATGGATCAGGTACTCAGAATCTTCCAAGAATGGGGAACCCCGGACATAGACCTCTTTGCAAGTCCATGGAATGCCAAACTTCCCCGGTTCTGTTCCAGAATTCCGTGTCAGGGAGTTCGGGCCAAGGATGCCTTCCTCCTTCATTGGGGTCAGGGCTTCCTGTATGCCTTTCCACCCATTCCCTTGATTCCCAAGACTCTATTCAAACTCCATAGGGATCAAGGATCTATGATCCTCATAGCTCCACGCTGGCCACGCCAAGTGTGGTACCCTCTACTTCTGCATCTCTCCCAAGCCCCCTCCCTGGACTTGGGAGCTGCTCCAGACCTTCTGTCCCAGGAGGAAGGGACTTTGTGGCACCCAAACCCCAAGTCCCTTCATCTCAGAGCTTGGTTACTGAAGGCCTAGATCTTCAAGACTTGAATCTTTCTCAGCAGGTGAAGGATATCCTCCATGCTTCCAGGAAACCTTCCACCAGGCGTTCCTATGCTTTTAAGTGGAAAAGATTTTCCATTTGGTGTGCTGAAAAGGGTCTTGACCCTCTGGCACTACCTTTAACTTCTTTGTTAGACTATCTCCTGCATCTCTCCAATGCAGGACTTAAGACAAATTCAGTAAGAGTCCATTTGAGTGCTATTGCAGCATCCCTTAAGCCCATCAATGGACAACCTATCTCCTCTCATCCTCTTATTTCAAGATTCATGAGAGGCGTAACTTTAACTAAACCTCCCATTAGGCCTCCTCCGGTGGCATGGGACTTAAATTTGGTTCTTGGTCAGCTTATGAAGCCACCTTTTGAACCCTTAGCCACTACCTCCTTGAAATTACTTTCCTGGAAGGTTATTTTCCTCAATGCAGTCACTTCTGCTCGCCGCATCAGTGAACTGCAGGCCTTAGTGGCTAATCCACCTTATACAAGGTTCCATCATGACAAGGTAGTCCTTAGGACAAATCCACACTTTATGCCTAAAGTGGTCTCACCTTTTCATCTTAATCAAGAGGTATATTTACCTGTCTTTTTTCCAGCTCCTCATGCATCCAGTGCAGAGAGGAATCTTCATACTCTGGATTGTAAAAGAGCTCTTGCTTTTTACTTACATAGGACACAGCAACATAGAAAGTCTTCCCAGCTTTTTGTTGCTTTTGATCCTTCTCATTTGGGACTTCCAGTCTCTAAGAGAACACTGTCCAATTGGATTGCTCAGTGTATTTCTTTCGCCTACCAGAGTAAGAACCTTTCTCTGGAGAGCCATGTCACAGCTCATAATGTGAGGGCCATGGCCACCTCTATGGCTCATCTAAATTCTGTGTCCATCGACCAGATCTGTCGAGCAGCCATCTGGGCCTCTGTTCATACCTTCACAGCCCATTACTGCTTGGACAAGGATTCCCGCCGGGATGCCTTGTTTGGTCAGGCTGTCCTCAGACACCTGTTCCATTCTTAAACAACTCCTGCCCTCCTTCCCTGGATGGATGCCTGAGATCCATAGGAGGACGCAGACCCCTTCAGGGTCTCATATCCTTGGGGATCCCCCAGGCATCTCAGCTAGGGAGTCCCCATATGTGAAGACTCATTCCTGCTTGTTCCTGGAGATAGCACAGTTACTTACCTGTAACAAGTGATCTCTGGGAACAACAGGAATAAGTCTTCACAACCCACCCACCTCCCCTAGGTGTTGTATCTCTTTTCTATCTTTCCTTTCCTCTCTCTCTCTATTGTCTCAGCTTTAAACTCGAACTGAGGAGAGTTGGTTAGGAAAGGCGAGAAGGCAGCGCGCAGGCGCTGTGGGATGCTCCCAAAAGCTTTCCTTTTTGGGAAGGTGGGGAGCGTTCCCGCGCAGGCTCCGTCGGTACCGACGTACCCATATGTGAAGACTTATTCCTGCTGTTCCCAGAGATCACCTGTTACAGGTAAGTAACTGTGCTTTATCCTCGGTATTCTCCTATCACTTTGTCTTGCATCTCTGCTCCTACTATTACACCCACCCCTCCCTTCCTGGGCTCTGCCCTCTGCCTCGCCAATATCACCTTAGGGTATCTTTCTGCAGCATTTGCTCCTGCCCCACTTTTAAATGTGTCTCTTGGATGCAAATGAAGTCTGCCTGTAATCTACTCCCTTCTTTTTCCAATAGCCTTAGTTTCTTCCATGTTCTCAATCCTGTCACGTTTATTGTGGCGATAGTCATTTTATGCTCCCCCACCTGCTTCACTCCCTCCCCCCTCCCTTCAGTTACCCCCCTTTCCTCTTTCTCCCCCCTCTTCCCCCCCCCCAACCCTCACCCCTTCCCCCCTCCCTCCCCAACCCTCCCCTTCCCTCCTGAGGTCTTCTTTAGAGTAGTGCTCATCTATCTGGAGCCACCCCTTTGCCCCTCTCCCCCAGACCCCCCCTCTTATACCTTAGCTACCCTCCCCCCTTCCTATCAGTGCTTACTCCTTCCTCCACATTGTATAATCCTTTCATTTCCCTATCAAGCATTCCCTTCCATTTTCCTTCTCACATTATATATTCTTAACATTAACAAAATAGTAAACTCTTACCACTACTATAACATAAAACCATTAAGCAAGCCTCTCTCCAGCCCATTCTTTCCCTTCTTTATGCAAATATAATCCTTCATATCATAAGCGCTTCCAGCGACGGACCCCAAGTGTCTTTTTGTCCATGTCCTGCTAGCTTGCGATCCTTCAGTTAGGAGCTGCCCTTGTTAGCTTTTCTTTCGGCTTCTTGGAACCTCCCGGATTACCGCCGTCTAGGTTCCCAGGCAGCCCCTTCCTTGACATATGACCATTGTCCACGCGCTCCAGTCTTTGTTGATCTTTTGAAATCTCCACATATCCTGCTTCCTCCAATAACATCATGGCTTCCTCCAATGCCGTTTTTGCTGCTGCGTAGGTTTGCACCCTCCAGCTCTTGTCCCCTTTACTGAAAAACGGACCAAATGGATATAGCCACTGGTAACTCACATTCTCCTTCCTCAAAGCACATGTAATAGGCTGCATCTCTCTTCTCCTTTGCAAAGTCCCTGCAGCCAGATCCACAAATATTTCAATTTAATATCCTAGCCACATAAGGTCCCGCAGCTTACACATCCATGCTGCTATCCTTTTCTTAACTTCAAAGTCTTTAACGCATATTGCCAAGTCCCTGGGCCTGTTTGGTCTGCTCGAGCCCAAAGCCCTATGCGCGCGATCCAGCGCTACCGTGACCACCTCCTCCGCAGTGTCTTCCTTCTGCAGGACTGCCTTGCAAACTGCCTCTGCCACGTTCCTGCTATCACAGAACTCAGGGTCCTCCGGGATTCCCATTATTCTCAAATTGTGTCTGTGTGCGATTCTCCAAATCCTCTATCTTATATAGAAGATGCTCCTTCCATTGTTCAATGTCTCTTTGAGATCTCTCCACTGTATTCTGTTGTGTCTGCAGCTGTTCTTTTTGGTGGTCATGTTCTTCCATTTTGTGTGCCAACTCCCCCACTTCCTCTCTGAGCTCCCCGCACACTTCTCCCACCTCAGATTTTACTGCTGCCAATTCTTCCTTTAGCTCTGCAAAACACTTTTTCAATTCCTCTTGTGTCACCTTCTGCATCACCATTTCTTCAGCTGTCTGCGCACTCTTTCCTCCTCTCTGCTCCTGTTCTGAGATTTCTCCGCCCGTGGAACACGCGGCCGCCATCTTATGCTCTGCTCTGTCTGCATGCCCTCCGACATATGCAAACTCCCTAAGGTCTGTGGCTTTCTTCCTCGTGGTCATCCGCCTCCGCCTGCCTTCCGCCAAGGCTTGCCTCTCTTTACTTGCTCTTATGAGCCGTCTGGGTGAAGAGCTTTCGGTGAACGCTGGGCCAAGCTCCGGAGCTCTCAGCTCAAGCTTCCATCCAAACAGATGACCAGAATAATTCATTTTTACCTAAAATGCAGGCTTGAAAGAATTTTAGCAACACCTATATTTAACTTTCAGTATTTTCAATTAGCAACTGAAAGACCTTTTTAGTAGGGGCCCCCAGAGGATTTGAGAGTCTTTCTTGAAAAGTGGAATAAACTGATTATCTCTTGGCTTTAGAAAGCATTGTCAGGGTGGGAGTGTAGAATAGAAAATCTATCAGAAACATTGGGGCGCTACCTTAGATTTTAAAGATGATGATTTGGGGAGATTTGCTTATATATCCCTTAATTTACTTGCAATGCAAATGAAGGTCCTGATGAGATTATATCTTTCTCTTATAAGTTTGTCTAAATGGAACGCTACAGTATCCCCTCTGTTGGCGAGGTTATAGCCAGCTTGGAGACTTTGATCACATATGGCGGAGGTGTCCCAATATAGAGCCTTACTGGGCGGAGGCTCAGAGAATTAGAGAAATTACATTGGTAGCAATCCCACTTAGTTATGAATGGTTTGTCTTAGGAGGGGAAGAAGGGTTCTTGCTCTCCAAGTATGATTTATCCCTCATTGGATGCCTCTTATTAGCTTATTAGCAGTATGCTGTTTCTTAGCAAGACATTGGGATGATGAACTTCCACCAACTGAGAAGGAACAGTTAGCAAAGATTGCAGATATGTTTGTTATGGAAAAGCTGACATTCACCTTGAGGGATAAGAGTTCTTATTTTCCAATGTATACGGTGCCCATATATGACTTTTATGGGGCAATGAGTGTTCTCATGGTGTTTCTTTGCTTTCTGGTTTATTAAAGAGAAACATACGATTTTGTTTGTTTACGAATTGATCCCCATATACAGGGGATATAGAGAGATGGGACAGTTATCATGAATATCTTCTCTTTGTTCCTGGTTTATAGGGGGGGAAGACAGGGAAATAAAAGGGATCAAAATATTCCTGTGTGTTACATTTTGTGAATAGCAAAGGTATACGCTATATCAGTTGTTCTCAACTTAATCCTCTGGGATCCCCAGGCCAGTAAGGTTTTCAGGATATCCACAATCAGTATGCATATGAGAGAGCTGCATGCACTGTTTCCATTGTATGCAGATCTATCTCATGCATATTGATTGTGAATATCATGAAAACCTGACTGGTCTAGGGTCCCAGAGGACTGGGTTGAGAACCACAGCTCTAAAGTTTTTACTTTGTCCGATGGTTTGTGACACCTATGGTTTTTTGTTTGACAAATAAAGAGTTTGAAAAACAATCCATGTCTGGTGGGTGTATGCTAATGTCTGCATGTCCAGAATGAGCAGACAATGAAATACTAATTGAAATTAGGGAAACTGACAATTTTGTCAAATCATTTGGAGGTTTCCCAAGTACTAACTGAGTGAATATTGTATCAGGATATTCTAGGGAAGTAGTGTCTAGATGAAATGACTACTTCATGTAGCAGCCAGTCCAGGAACCTATAAGCAGGGAGCTCATTTAGAGTGCAAGATTTGGTGTGAGAAGTAATGATAGTGGTGGCACTTTGCAGCAGTGCTAGAAACATGGCGGCAGATAAAGACTATATGGCCTATCTAGTCTGCCCCTCCATATGAACCAGTAAACTATACAGTCCTTTTTCCTGTGATCATAATGCAACCAAATTTGACTTATTAACGAGGGACATGCTAAGAAAAACCACTTCACTAGTCTATGATAAAAAATGAGGAAAATTTAATAAAACTTTTAAAGGAGCAGCTGCAAGGCTATTGGATATTGGAAGACCTAGACCAGGTATAATTTTGTGCTCTAAAAAAAAGCTAGGCGAAAGAGGCTATTATAGCCAAAGGGAGAACTTTCGAAGAATGGGACATGGATCCAGAAGAAAATAGGAAAAAGCATAACACTGACAAGTTAAATGCAAAACATTGATAATTTATTATTTTATTTATTTATTTAACTTTCTTATATACCGCGCTCTTCTGTATCAGTGTGGTTTACATCAAAACACAACTGTCCAGCACAGAAAGATCTGCACTGGATTTACAATATAACGTGGGTATATGTACAGGTAATAACAGGGTAACTATATACAAATATATACAGGTAAATTACAGCATACGTTTGGAAATGACTCAAATGTGTCCTATCGGCTCAACTGCGTATTGGCTGATAATAGGGTGATAAGCGTTACTATTTGTTGGGAGGATCCGTGTCCGGCATGCTTGGTTTCAATCTTACGTGGTTGTCACTCACGGGTTGTTTATGTGGGTCACTGGGCGTGGCTTTCTGTGGGGAGTGGCTCTGGTCAGTATAATTCTGTAGGAAGAGATGATGTTTAAGTGCCTTCCTAAATTGGGAGATGACCTTGATAGCCCTGAGAGCGGGGGGATGTTAATGGCTTTGAATGTAAGTGTCAGCACCTTGAAAGTTATCCTACTTTGGACTGGAAGCCAGTGCAGCTGTTTTAGTATTGGTGTTATATGTTCCTTCCTTGAAGCCCCTTGCAAAATTCTAGCGGCTGCATTCATGGCGAGTTGCAGCGGGGTTATGGTGGCTTTTGGAAGGCCGTGTAATATGGCATTCGCGTAATCAAAATGCGGGGTCACAAGAGCTTGGTAGACAGATCGAAAATCTTCTGGTTCCAGGAGCAGTCTCAGGTGGCGAAGTGTTCTGATTTTGTTGTAAACTGCTTTTACCATATTGCTTATCTGGGCCTTCATATTGAGCTGTTGGTCAATGATAACTCCAAGGTACCGAATTGATGGTTTGCTTGTGAGTTCAGCATCTTGGACCTTCAGGGAGCTAGGTGGAGTGCATGATGAATTCCTTGTGAGGAAAAGGACCTCTGTTTTTTTTTAAAGTTTATTTTTAGCTTCTGTGTATGTAGCCAATCCGTGACCGCATCAAAACAGGCAGAGAGGGGTGCAAGGTCTGGTTCGTCCAAAAGGAAAGGCATGTAGAGGAGGACATCATCGGCGTAGATCAGGCAGTTAATGTTGAAGGAGTGGATGAGATTACATAAGGGCTGCATGTAAATGTTGAAAAGCAGTGCTGACAGTGACGATCCTTGGGGAACGCCTTTTTCTTGGAGAAAAGGTGCGGCTGTGGAGGGGCCGGAACGTACATGTTGCCATCGATCTGTTAAATATGATGCACACCATGTTAATACGTTTCCCTGAATGCCCTTCTCGCTAAGGCGGGAGAGGAGTATTTCGTGACATACCGTGTCAAAGGCTGCTACAATATCCAGGAAGATCAGTGCAAACCCTTGTTTGATGTTGTCCAATCCAATGATAAGCGTGTTGAATAACGTGGTCAGGAGTGTTTCGTCCCCATGCGCTTCCCGAAAGCCATGTTGGCAAGGGTCGAGGGGTACACTTATTTCGATATGATGGTGAAGTTGTTGTTGTACAACCTTCTCGATTTTCGCCAGAAGCGGGATACTTGATATCGGCCTGAAGGAGTCCATTCGTGCTGGGTCTAGTTTGCTATTTTTTAGTAGCGGTCTTATCGCTGTCTGTTTTAGGCTTTTGGGGAATGTACCCGTTGAGAAAGATAACGCAATGAGTTTGGAGAGGAAGGGGCTGAGTTCGGTCTGCAGAGTTTTTATCCAAAAGGCCGGATATGGGTCATTCGGTGCAGTGGTGGTGTTTATGGAGGAGACGATGTCCTGTATGTTTCTTGCCAATGGGACAGAGAACTCAGTGATGGTGTGTTTGACAGTTGTTGCAGTATGTGGTTGGGTTGTTAGGGGGGAATTATTTGCGGTAGGAGTGTTGGACTGGTTTGCCTTGGTACGCAGGAAGTCAGCATATTCTTGGGGGTCAGGGAGGTCTGGTTGTGGAAACGAGGGCTCTTTTGCTAATGTCTTAACTAGGCCAAAGAGTTCATGAGGCTTGTTTAGAGAGCGTTGTAGTCTCTCTGCATGAAATTGTTTCATTCTTGCTGTTACGTCTGCTCGGTGTCTTTTGAGATGTTCATTGTACAGTACAAGTTTTTATTTTATTTATTTATTTACATTCTCTTATATACCGCGCTATTCTGCATCAGTGCGGTTTACATTGAACAAACTGAAATTACATTGAACAGGACATTATAACTTGGAGATAACTATTTTACAGGGAACATGGGCTATGGAGGGTTAAGTGGCTTGCCCAAGACCACAAGGAGCACCTGTTGAACGGGATCGTCGCCATGATATTTCGAGCCTTCTGAGTTTGAGAAGTGATGTTCGGAGTTCGGGGGAGAACCATGGTGCATTTTTCCTTGTTCTCATGACCTTCTTGGTAATAGATATTTTGGCTTCGGCATCAAGGCATGCATTCCATGAGGTGATCATGTCATCAAGGCATTGAGAAGGAGGGTTTCGGAGTGGCTGAATTTTCATCATGGTTTCCTCCAAGTTGAATTGCCGGAACCATTTTGTGAATGAGACTGTAGGTTCACTTGTGGTCTGGTTCACATTTTGTATTTGGTGTGATGGTATCTGGAAAATTATCAGGCTGTGATCGGACCATGGTACTGGGCTTACAGTGGGGTCAGTCTTGAGTGAAGCATTGATTATATCTTTTAGGGCAAATATTAGGTCAAGTTTATTTCCTTTTACATGTGTGGGGGAGTTCACTAGTTGGATATAGCCTAACTCGCTGAGCGCTTCTGTAAAGGCCTCAGCATGGTTGTCCTGGAGTGAGGGAAGGTTAAAATCTCCCATCACCCAGTTTTGGGTACGAGGGTTCAGTGGGTTTCCAGCAGTGTCTATAATGGTGGCTAGATCATCTGGAGAGGGTGATGGGGCCCTATAGAACAAACTGATACTGCTGTATTTATTTGATATGGTGATGAAGTCTAGGTTTGTGGTACTACTGGTGGAGGTGATCTAGTATTGTAGTTCTTGCTTTGTTAGAATGAGTACTCCTCCACCTCTTCTGTCAGACCTGTAACAGGGATGGATGGCGAAGTTTGGAGGGACGAGTTTGTGTAAGATTGTGTTGGATGTGGACAGCCACGTCTCGGTGATGAGGAGGATGTCCAGGTCATGGGCAGAAATTAGATCTGCTGCTGCAGGCCATTTATTCCTGATCGAACGTGCATCAATGAGTGCACAGTTCAGGTTGCAGGCGAGGGTGCAGCCTACCTCTTGGGGCAGATTTTTTTGCTGGATGGCAACGTAGATTAAGTGAGAACTTGGTTGACATCCTAAGGTATATGGCAGATGATAGAGAGGGCTTGACCAATTCCTCCATGATCCTTGTAACACTGGGATGGGGTTGTGCTTGGCGATGAGGGCTAAGGTGCTGTGTGATAGAACTAGTAAGAAGCAGCATATGGCAAGCGTGAAGTGGTGATGGGTCATTTTGGATGTCACGTGGTTTGATAGCGTGGTAGTTAGTCTTGGGTATCCTCTACTCTTTCAGGCAGGGGGGAATGCTTTATTGGTTAGTTATATAGTAGCAAGAGTGGTAGTAGATGAGTATGCACAATGTGTTCAGATTGGATATCTAGGCAGCAATATGCAAACAAATGATTATCTATACAGTATTGTGCGAGTAATTTGCTATCAAGACAGTAATATGCAGGTCACTTGTTATCCAGACAGTCCTGTGAAATCAATTGGTTATCTCGACAGTAAAATGCAACTAATTGGTTATGTGGACAGTAAAATGCAACTAATTGGTTATGTGGGCAGAAAACATTAAGGTAACATACTCAGCTACAATGTATTTAGCTGGGCTATCTGGCTAGTTACATGCAATGAGTCAGCAATTCATTACATTGTAGACAATGGCAGGAGGATAATTTAAGTGGATACAAAGATGCTGGGTCATCGTCTACGAGAGAATGGTCTAAGGTGCGCTGTGTTTTCAGCTAATAAAGAAAAAGAGTTAAGTATTTGGTGCTAATTCAGGATGTAGGCTGTAGAGAACCTCATCATAGGTCTTGTGATTACATCGGAGCAACCATTCGATGGTTTCAGCTTGTTTCTTGAGGTGCCTGGGTGGAGCGAGCTTAAATCTGGATGTGGAGCTCTATCTCACGTTGCGAGAGTCTTTCATTTGTTTTGCAGCTCCTTTTTTCGGGCCTCCACCTCAGGCGCGGGTGCGCCAGATGGCGCCCTGTTTATAGGTGAGCTGGGCTGCCCCAATTGGGCAGCGGATGCTTCTGGGATGTCCCGCTGCTGGAAAAAGCTCGATCCCTCCTGGGAGAGCACGCGGGGGATGAGAGGGCTGCTTCCTGGAACGACGCCCTGTTTATAGGTGAGCCGGGCTGCCCCGATTGGGCAGTGGATGCTTCTGGGATGTCCCGCTGCTGGAAAAAGCTCGATCCCTCCTGGGAGAGCACGCGGGGGATGCGAGGCAGGCAAAAAGGCAGGCAAAAAAAGAATTCCTTGTTATCTCCAGGAACAAGCAGGAATGAGTCTTCACATATGGGTATCATCGGTACCGACGGAGCCTGCACGGGAACACTCCCCAGCGTCCAGTAAGAAAGCTTTTGGGAGCATCCCACAGCGCCTGCGCGCTGCCTTCCCGCCTTTCTCAACCGCCTCTCTCCAGTTCTTCTTTTCCGCGGAGCCAGCAGGTCGTGTTCCTGTCCCCGCAGAAGAAGTTCTTTATTTTTTTCTTTATTTTTCTGTCGCGTCTGCCTTCGACGTCAGACCGGTACCGCCGGTCTTTTCTTTCTTAAAAAAACAAAACAAAACAACTTTTCTTTCTTCAACTGTGCATTTTCAGTTTGGGCCTTTTTTCTCCTCAAAAGGTGCACGAAATGTGGCGGTACTATTTCTGTCACCGACACCCATGATTGGTGTCTAAAATGTTTGGGTCCTGACCATTCCATCATGGATTGTGTGTCCTGTACCATGATGTCTAAAAGAGGTCGGCAGAACTGAGCAGCCAAGCTCAGTACCCTGTTTCCCTCTGATGCAGCCTCGGTGGCATCGACGTCTTCCAGGGCTGCTTATTCCTCCCATGGATCTCAGGTAACCAAACATAAATCCAGCCAGTCCTCGAAGGGCAAATCTCCCTCTAAGCATCGAGATGCCTCCGGGCTTGTCCTCGAGGAATCCGCACTGGCAAAATTACCCCGGCGGGAAGTTCCATCTTCCAAAGCATTGTCTATGGGGTCACAGGTTGACATCGATGGCTCGGCCTCGACCGATCACCTGTTGCCCTGTTCTGGGGTACTGGTGGTCTCCACTGGTACCGACATCCAGACTCTGGTGGTGTCGATGGATCAGAAGATTCTGTCCATACAGCGCACCCTAACGGCGTTTATGCAGGCTTCGACGCCTCCGGTACCGCAACAATCTCCGTTGCCGGTACCGACTCCGGCACCGGCACCGTTCCCGGTGCCGGTACCGATTGCATCGACATCGGCTTCGGTGTCGACTGCAACGGTACCCTGTCCTATGATGCCCATCGGTACTGAACCGGTACCGCTTACTTCCGATGTCAATCCCACTCGGTACGCGTATCGGGTTTTACAGGAGCATCCAGACAGGCGATACTTCGATTCCTCCGAAGACTCTGAGTTGGAGGATTCTGTCGAGGCACCGGTACTTCTTCCTCAGGAGTCTGCTTCTCCAAAACGAAGAATGTCTCCTCCAGAAGACTTGTCTTTTCAAGACTTCATTAGGGAAGTGGCTAGGGGCCTCTCCATTACAGTGGCCCCTGAGTCAGAGCCTAGAGCCAAGCAATTAGATATTTTGCAATATCCTAAGGCTCCTAAAGAAGCAGCTACCTTACCTATTCATGAGATTCTTTATGATCTCATGTTGAGCATGTGGGAGACTCCTCTTACCACCTCTCCTCATTCTCGTAGGTTAGACACCATGTACCGTGTCCCTCCTTGTCCTGGCTTTCATAAGTCTCAGCTTCCTCACCACTCTATTGTGGTAGAGTCTGCCATGAGGAAAATAGAGTGCAAAGAGACACTCATCTAATCCTCCAGGACGTGAATGCAGGACCCTTGATGCTTTTGGCCAAAGGGTTTTCCAAGCTAATATGCTTGCTGCCAGAATCAACTCCTACAGTCTCTATATGGGGATGTTTCTAAAAGAAGTCACAGATCATCTGCAGACTTTAGCACCTTTTATTTCAGAAGATAAAAGGCAGGAATTTCTCACTTGGCTTAAACATGCCCAAGATGTTTCCAAATTTTCCAACCATGCAGCCTTTGACTCTTTTGAGTGTGTAAGCAGAGCCTCGGCTATTGCCGTAGGTGCACGCAGAATTGCTTGGTTACAAGCCTCTGATTTGGAACTCTGGGTCCAAGATGAACCGGGAAATCTTCCTTGTACAGGTGAAAACCTTTTTGGCAGGGATTGGCAAGCAAAGGTCACTCAGATGGATGCTGAGAACTCTGCTTTGGATCGACTTTCAAAGTCTACCTCTGCTCCTGTCAAGAAAAGATTGTTCAAAAAGACACCTTTTTCTAAAAAGGGAAGATATTATCCTGCTTATGGTCAGCAGGCATCTTCTGCAGGTCGTTTTGCTGCAAAGCGTCAGCAACCACCTAAACAGGCCATGTCAAAGGCTGCCAGGCCTCCAACGGCCCAGCAGCCTCAGCCTCCTCAGGGCCTTTGACTTGCAACTAGAGAACTTAGCCTTTCTAGCTCTGGAAGAACCAGAGCCCCTCACCATTCCAGGAAGGTTGGCTTACTTTGCTCCCAGATGGGAGCAAATCACAGCAGAGCAATGGACCCTCTCCATTATAAGGGAAGGGTAGAAACTTCATTTCTTAAACCTTCCTCCCCACACCATGGTGAAACAGTTCAATTCTCCAACATCTCTCCTCAACCTTCTGGGTCAGGAGATTGCTACCCTTCTTGCCCAAGGGGCAATAGAAGTACCACCTCTTCTTCAACAGGGCTTAGGGTTCTACGCCCCTTATTTTCTTATTCCAAAGAAAACAGGGGGCTACAGACCCATATTAGATCTCAGAGAATTGAACAAGTTTCTATTTAAAGAGAAATTCAAGATGATTTCTCTGAGTACTCTGCTGCCATACCTTCAGAGTCAGGACTGGCTTTGTTCTCTAGATCTCAAGGATGCGTACACCCATGTCCTCATCCATCCAACACACAGAAGGTTCCTTTTTCAAGGAAAGCACTACCAATACAGGGTGCTTCCTTTCGGTCTGGCCTCTGCACCAAGGGTGTTCGCGAAATGCATGGCAGTAGTAGATGCATTTCTGCGCGCTCTAGGAATATTCGTTTTCCCATATCTGGACGACTGGCTCATTCGAGCTCCATCCCAGTCAGAGGCCCAGATTTGTCTAACCTGCACAATGCGTGTCCTTCAGTATTTGGGACTGGTAATAAATATCCCAAAATCCCATCTCACCCCTACTCAGTCTCTGGAGTTTATAGGGGCCTTGCTGGATACCACAACTGCAAGGCCTATCTTCCTCAGGCCCATTGCCTACGCTTGGTGCAGTTAGCCTCCCAGATACAGTTAAAGTCCCATTTAACTGCTCGAGAAATGTTACCACTATTAGGCCACATGGCATCCACCGTGCATGTGGTTCCATATGCTCGCCTTCACATGAGGGCAGCTCAATGGACTTTGTCCACCCAATGGACTCAGGCATCAGGTTGCCTGTCAGACAAAATAGCAAACTCCAGTCGCCTATTTTGGTCTCTCCAGTGGTGGAAGTCCCTTCCAAATCTGTTGCTGGGGTCCCCTTTTCAGCAGTTGCTACCCCAAGCAACTCTGGCAACAGATGCTTCTCCAATGGGTTGGGAAGCTCATCTGCAGGATCTCTCCACCCAGGGCATCTGGTCTCCACAGGAGACTTCTCTGTATATCAATCTCTTGGAACTCAGAGCAATATTCTTAGCTCTCAGAGTGTTCCATTCCCTGCTCAGCTACAGGACAGTCCTCATCCATACGGACAACCAAGTAGCCATGTTCTTTGTAAACAAGCAGGGCGGGACTGGCACTTTGTCGCTTTGCAACGAAGCTTTGCGACTGTGGGCCTTCGCCAGAGAGCATCACATCATCTTCTGGCAGTATATCTTCCAGGCGTTCAAAACTCTTGGGCGGAGAGACTCAGTCGAGTTCTGCTTCCACATGAATGGTCCCTCCACATGGACCAGGTAGCCAGGATTTTTCGAATTTGGGGAACCCCGGACATAGTCCTCTTTGCAAGTCCGTGGAATGCCAAACTTCCCTGGTTCTGTTCCAGAATTCCGTGTCAGGGAGTTCAAGCCAAGGATGCCTTCCTCCTTCACTGGGGTCAAGACTTCCTTTATGCCTTTCCACCAATTCCCCTAATTCCCAAAACACTATTCAAGCTTCAGAGAGATCGAGGGACCATGATCCTCATAGCACCACATTGGCTACGCCAAGTGTGGTACCCTCTACTTCTGCATCTCTCTCAAGCTCCTTTCCTGGACTTGGGCTCTGCACCAGACCTTCTGTCCCAGGAAGAGGGAACCTTGTGACACCCAAACCCCCAGTCGCTCCATCTCAGGGCTTGGTTGCTGAGGGCCTAGACCTTCAAGTTTTTCATCTCTCTCAGCAAGTTAGAGATGTTGTTCATGCCTCTAGAAAGCCTTCTACTAGACGTTCCTATGCTTTCAAATGGAAAAGATTTACCATTTGGTGTTCAGAGAAGGGTCTAAACTCTCTTGCAATACCTCTGAATTCTCTACTAGAGTATCTCCTGCATCTATCCCATGCAGGTCTGAAAACGAATTCAGTAAGAGTCCATTTGAGTGCTATTGCAGCGTCCCTCAAGCCTCTCAATGGACAACCTATTTCCTCTCACCCTCTTATAGCAAGATTCATGAGAGGCCTTCTTTTAACTAAACCTCCCATTAGACCACCTCCAGTGGCATGGGACTTAAACCTGGTTCTTGGCCAGCTTATGAAGCCACCCTTTGAACCTTTAGCCACCACCTCCTTGAAATTTCTTTCTTGGAAAGTTGTTTTTCTCATTGCAGTCACCTCAGCACGCCGCATCAGTGAGTTGCAAGCTTTGGTGGCTAATCCACCTTATACAAGGTTCCATCATGATAAGGTAGTCCTCAGGACCAATCCACACTTTATGCCTAAAGTGGTCTCGCCTTTTCATCTGAACCAAGAGGTATATTTACCTGTCTTTTTTCCAGGACCTCATGCATCAAGTGCAGAGAGGAATCTTCATACCTTGGATTGTAAGAGAGCTCTCGCTTTTTACTTACAAAGAACACAGCAACATAGAAAGTCTTCTCAACTCTTTGTTGCTTTTGATCCTTCTCATTTAGGACTTCCAGTCTCTAAGAGAACACTGTCCAACTGGATTGCTCAGTGTATTTCTTTTGCCTACCAGGGTAGGAACATTTCTCTGGAGGGCCATGTCACAGCTCACAATGTGAGAGCCATGGCAGCCTCAATGGCTCATCTAAACTCTGTGTCCATCGACCAAATCTGTCGAGCAGCCACCTGGGCCTCGGTTCATACCTTCACAGCCCATTACTGTTTGGACAAGGACTCCCGCCGGGATGCCTTGTTTGATCAGGCTGTTCTCAAACACCTGTTCCATTCCTAATCAACTCCTACCCACCTACCCTGGTTGGATGCCAGAGATCCATGGGAGGAGGTAGAGTCCTTTTTAGGGACACACAACCTGGGGTTTCTCCCTGGCATCTACAGCTAGGGAGTCCCCATATATGAAGACTCATTCCTGCTTGTTCCTGGAGATAGCACAGTTACTTACCTGTAACAGGTGATCTCTGGGATTAGCAGGAATAAGTCTTCACAACCCACCCACCTCCCCTAGGAGTTGTATCTCTCTATCTCCAGGAACAAGCAGGAATGAGTCTTCACATATGGGCATGTCGGTACCGACGGAGCCTGCGCGGGAACGCTCCCCAGCGTCCAATCAGAAAGCTTTTGGGAGCATCCATCAGCGCCTGCGTGCTGCCTTCCCGCCTTTCCAACTGTCTCTCCTCAGTTTTCGTTTTTCCGCGGAGCTGGCAGGACGTCCTCCTGTCACCGCAGAAAATATTTTTCTTTAATTCTTGTTTTCTTGTGGTCGCGGCTGTCTCCCCCGACTCCACTGGTATCGCCGGTGTTTTTTCTTTTCTTTTTCTTTAATCCAGGGAATTTTTTTCCCTCAGTTTCAGTTTTAAACTTTTGGGCCTTTAAGGCCTTTCCATTATGGAGCTGCCACCTTCTTTTCCTAAGAAGTGCCTTAACTGTGGCAGTGCAGTACTGTTTTTAGACTCCAAGTCCTGGTGTCTAACCTGTTTGGGTCCTGACCATTTTCCTCCGGAACCATTAGGCTTCAATATTATGAGAAGAAATTTTCCATTTCGAGTTTCCCTCGATACCGAGTTCCCTTCCAGTGGCAGGGCACCGACCATTTCTTCTCCTCTATAGGATCAGGTAACCCACAAACAGTCTGTTAAGACTAGCCAATCCTTGAGTGGTAGGTCTCATGCACAGCATGATGACGGCTCCGGCCTTGCCCTCAAGAGTCTATTGGCTTCAAAACCCCGGCGGGAGTCTTCGGTCTCCAAAGCCTTTCAGGGGTTTCAGGTTGTTCCGGGGCTCACCCCTCACAGAACATACCTGAGCCATGCTCGGTGGTGGCATCCGCTTTGAGCGGTACCGATACCCTGGCATCGGCACTGGTGTTGAGCGATCCACTCCTCACCAGGGATCATAAAAACATAAGATATGCCATACTGGGTCAGACCAAGGTCCATCAAGCCCAGTGTTCTGTTTCCAACAGTGGCCAATCTAGGTCATATGTACCTAGCAGTTTCCCCAAGAGACGCAAGCTCCACAATGCTTGTACTGGGTCAAGCATTGATATCTTCGGTCATTTCTTAATAATGGTTTATGGGCCTTTCCTCCAGGAACTTGTCCAAACCTTTTTTAAACCCAGCTACACTAACAGCCTTTACTACATCCTCCGGTAACAAATTCCAGAGTTTGATTACATGTTGAGTGAAAAAATATTTTCTTTTATTAGTCTTAAATAGTTTACACTGTAGCTTCATTGCATGTCCCCTAGTCTTTCTATATTCTGATAACGTAAACAATCGATCTAAGTTTACCCGTTCCACTCCGTTCATTAATTTATAGACTTCTATCATATCTCCCCTCAGCCGTCTATTTCCCAGGTTAAAGAGCCCTAACCTTTTTAGCCTTTCTTCATAGGAGTATCCTTCCATCCCCTTTACCATTTTGGTGGCTCTTCTCTGAACCTTTTCTAAAATCGCTATATCCTTTTTAAGATACGGCGACCAGAATTGCACACAATATTCAAGGTGCGGTCTCACCATGGAACGATATAGAGGCATTATAATATCTTATCTCCAGGAACAAGCAGGAATGAGTCTTTACATGTGGGTACGTCGGCGCTGACGGAGCCCGCACGGGAATGCTCCCCAGCATCCAACCAGAAGGCTTTTGGGAGCATCCCTCGCGCCTGCGTGGTGGCTTCCCGCCCTTCCTACTGCCTCTCCCCAGTTTTTCGTTTTTCTGCGGAGCCGGCAGGACGTACCTCCTGCCACCGCAGAAACTTTTTCTTTAATTTTCCCTTTTTTCCTTGTTTCTTGTGGTCGTGGCTTTTTCCTGCCGACACTGGCACCACGGGTGCCTTATTTTCTAAAATGTTTTCTTAAATCCCTTTGAGGGAAATTTTTCCTCGAGACACTTCTGAGGCCTACCGGGCTTTCCAGCATGGAGCCTTCTTCCCCTAAGAAGTGCCCCCACTGTGGAGATTTTTCCTACTTAGCCTCCAATGCCTGGTGTCTCTCCTGTTGGGGCCCTGATCCTTTTTCCCCCGGTTCTCCGGGCTTCAGTGTCGGGAGAAGACCTTCCCTTTTTCGAGTGTCCCTCGATGACGTCTTCCCTCCTAAGGTGCGGTCACCGGTTTTCTCTCCTCTCCAGGATCAGGTAACCCCACAACAGTCTGTTAAGACTAGCCAAGCCTTGAGGGGCGAGTCTCATGCGCGGCATGGCGACGGCTCCAGCCTTCCCCTCAAGTCCCCCTTGGCACATAAACCCCGGCGGGAGTCTTCGGGCTCCAAAGCCTCCATGGGGTTTCGGGCTGTTCCTGGGGTTAGCTCCTCACAGAACATTCCCGAGCCATGCTCGAGGGTGGTACCTGCTTCGAGCGGTTTCGACTCCTTGGCATCGGCGCCGGCGTCGAGTGTTCCACTCTTCGCCAGGGATCGTCAGCTGGTGTCTTCGGGGCCGATCGACTCGACCCAGCCCGGCTTTCCTGCATCCCAGCCATGCGCGGGGGTGGTACCTGCTTCGGGCGGGGCCGTTTCCTTGGCATCGGCGTCGGTGTTGAGTGCTCCACTCTTCACCGGGGATCGTCGGCTGGTGTCCTCGGTACCTTCGGGGCTGATCGATTTGACCCGGTCTGGCGTGCCTACATCCCTGCCATGCGCGGAGGTGGTAACCGCTTCGAGCGGTACCGATTCCTTGGCATCGGCGTCGAGTGTCCCACTCTTCGCCGGGGATCATCTTCTGGTGCCCTCGGCTCCTTTGGGGCCGACCGGCTCGACCCAGACTGGCCTTCCTGCATTCCAGGACTGCGCAGGGGCGGTACCGGATTTGGTCGGCTTCGGTGTCGAGTACCCCAACCGGGGACCGTCACCTGGCCCCGCTTTCGGAGCCGATTGATCTGTCCCGGACGGGCGGTCCGGCACCCCAACCTTGCGCGGGGCCGAGGCCGGCCCTGGACATTGCCGGCCTCCCGGCATCGACACGGGCGTCGGGTGCTCCACGCGTCACCAGAGTTCGCCCGCGGGAGGCCTCGGGACCTTCGATCGATTCGTCCCAAAGAAGCCCCGCTGCCCCGACGTCGGCGCCGGGGCTGTGCGTTTCGCTCCCCGCCGGGGCTCGTCGGCGGGTTACCTGGGTACCCTCGAGTCCGGCTAGTGTGCCCCGTAAGGGTTCCCCACCCGGTACCACAGGCGTGGGCAGGACCCCGGCGTCTGGCGGGGTCTATATCCCGACGTCGGCGCCGGTCTCTGGGGTTCCCCTCTTCGCCGAGTTGCGGCCTCGGAAGCCCTCGATGCCCCCAGTGCCGAATGATGCGGCCCCGGTTCGCTTTCAGGGATGGGCGTCGTCGGCGCCGCCGGGGCCCTCCAGGAGGGCGTCGCTGACTTCGCTCGGTTCGATGCCCAGCCTCGAATCGACCTCCAGCCTCGAAGGCGTGGTTCCGACACGTTTCGGAACCGACCCCGGTCTCTTCCGACGACACAGCACAGAGCTTGCCTGCTCTCAGGCTGCCTCAGACCCATTCCAGCCGCCTTCACTGGTTGCTTCGGGGGCGGCCCCGTCCCTGCGGTTGGGGTCGGGGCCGAGGCCGAGTCCCATGGGTCCCTCGGTGACATCGCTCCCTTCGATGCCCAGCTTGGAATCCATCCCAGACTCTTGACGATGCAGTGCCAACTGCCTCGAGTCGGGACTGTCAGTACCCTCCTCTCTTTAGACGGATCCCTCCTGGGCACCAGCCCGGAGGGCCGCTTGGTCTTCAGGCGGCCCCTTCAACCTTGGCCTCCCCCGAAATAGCTCCTCTGGGGGAGCCGTCTTTTCAGGATTTCTCCTTGACATGGCGGACTTGCTTGCCATTCCTATCCCTGGTCCGTCGCTAAGTCCCGGTCCTGTGGAACAGGCAGCCATAATGTTCCCACTGCATCCTTCCCTACGGGATCTTCTGCTCGGGATTTGGCTCGCGCCTTTGCAGGTTCCTGCGCCGCCTACAGCCATGCATGCCCTGTATAGGGTGCCCCCCTCTCCGGGGTTTCGGACGCATCAGCTTCCCCATCGTTCCGTTGTGGTGGAATCGGCGCTGAGGAAGGTCGGAAGCAGGAAGAAGCATTCTTCTTGCCCTCCGAATCGTGCGTCTAAAGCGCTGGATAACTTTGGGCGGCGAACCTTCCAAACGTCCATGTTGGCTTCCAGAATTATTTCATATATTTTCTATATGAGCCTGGCACTTCGGGAGATTACCGAGAGGCTATCTCTTTTTTGTCTCCTTTTGTGTCGGCCACTAGGGCCCCTGACTATTCCTTGCTTCTCTATCATTGCAGGAATATCTCTTGGTTCCTCTCTCGCGCTTCTCTAGACTCTTTTGAGTCTGTTGGCAGGTCCTCTGCTATTGCCATCGGGGCGCGTCGTACAGCCTGGCTGCAGGCTTCCGACTTGTGCAGTTGGGCACAACATAATCTGGGCAACTCCCCGTGCACTGGGGAACACCTCTTCAATGGCGAGGCTTTACGTCAGATTGCTCAGTGCTCCGCTGACCTCTCTAGCGCTGGCCATCCGAAGCCATCTCCTTCCCCCGGGGGTAGGAAATGTCCTTCCTGTGCTTCCTTTCCGAGGAAGAGAAAGTTTCATCCGTCTGCCCACCTGCCAGGTGCGCCTAAGCAAGGGATGTCTCACTCCGGTTGGAAGTTCCAGGGCCCGCGCCAGGATGCCCAGGCCAAACAGCTTTAGGCTCCTGTATGCGGCAATCTGCAATTGACTTCTCTCCCAGAAGTTTATTTTCCCAGCTATACTGGGGTTCTTTTCAGTATGACCAGTGGTTCGGCTGTTTGCTCAGGGGTTCAGGGATCTCCCCCTCTTTTTCCTCGTTGGTGGAGGGGGATCACCTCTATTCCAGGATAGTTTCTGGCTCCACATGGACATTCTATCCTTCATCTGACTTACCGTAGGGTATGTCTTTCAAACCCCTCTCTCCTGGGTTCCCCTGCTTGAGGGGATCCCGCACCGAATCTTCTTCTCTTCCAGTATAGACCTTGCTGCTGCCCTCCAAGCTTGGTCTGAACAATTCCTCGACAGGGCTGGACAATCTCCGCCCTCTTGGCTGTTCTCTCGGTTCCTGCAGGAGAACTCCCTGATTCTGTTCAGTTGCTGTGCGGGCAGGAGTCCCAGTGTGTCATTAATGCTTTGGCTATCTGGCGTACTTACGCCCCCCCGCAGGCTCTTGTTCTAGCTTTCCTGGGATGGGGCGGCATGTCTGACTCCTGTCAGTCTCCTTCATCCTCCTCCTGCGCTCCGCTTTCTGCAATCTTCAGGGCAGCAGAGGGCATTGGCCCGTGTCCCCGCAGGTTCCCCCATTTGATGGAAAAGCCTTGTATAGTCACTCCATGACTATATGGATAGTTATACCCTCTTGTCTCCCTTACGGAGGACAAGTTTTTTTCTGCGTGACTGTCAGGGGGACACACCAGAGGTCTAAAGTACTCCTGATGTGCTCCTCCCAGACTTGTTTCTCCTTCACGCAGCCATACTGCTACTCTTGCTGATCTGCCCCTGCGCCACACGCTTGTGGATCAGGTGCAGGTCCGAATTAGCAGTATTCTTCTCACCTGCATGCATGTTTTAGTACCTGGGTGGGCGTTCCCACAATGGTCGGTACTTCCGTTTTTATTTCTTAAGGGGTCCGGCCAGTCCGCTTGCCTGTGTTCTTACGGCTCGGTGTCTGGGACCGGTTATGTTTATACTTGCTGCTGTGAGGTCAACAGCTTCAATTTTTGTTTTTACGCCTCCTTACCTGGAGGTTTTCAAACCCAATGTCTCCCTATCCATTGTCAGCTAGGGAAGGCGGTGTACTTCTCGGTATTCCGGAGTACACTCCTGTTCTTCTCCGGGCTGGGTTCTTCCAGATCGGCCAGTCTTCTGTTAGCCCTCAGGGTTAAGGGCTCTGCTCCTAAAGGAGTTCTCAGCTTTCTCATAAATCTTCCATTGAAGACCTGCTGTTCTCTCCGGCGCCAGTTGACACCTGCGTCTCCAGCCCTCCCGGACTTGGAACTTCTTCCTCTCTGCGGTGAAGTTTCCTTGAAGACTTCGCTACTGCATATACAGTACCCGTCACAGCTCTCCTCTCTACAATCCAGTAGGTAAGCTCTAGATTGTGCTGGTTCATTAACTACTTAATGACACTTGACGTGATTCTAAAGACTCTCTCCTCCGTGGTCTTTAGGTTGCTGTGTCTCGGCAATCCTTCTCAACTCCTACCCTCCATCCCTCAGGGGATGCCGGGGATCCAGGTTGGGCGATGCCGCCCTATCCAGGGCCGCACATTCTGGGATCTCCCCTGGCACCCTCAGGTAGGGAGTCCCCACATGTGAAGACTCATTCCTGCTTGTTCCTGGAGATAGCACAGTTACTTACCTGTAACAGGTGATCTCCGGAACAGCAGGAATTAGTCTTCACAACCCACCCACCTCCCCTAGGAGTTGTATCTCTCTCTCTCTCTCTCTCTCTCTCTCTCTCCTTCCTCTCCTCTCCTTCTGTCTCAGCTATGAAACTCAACTGGGGAGAGGCAGTAGGAAGGGCGGGAAGCCACCGCGCAGGCGCGAGGGATGCTCCCAAAAGCCTTCTGGTTGGATGCTGGGGAGCATTCCCGTGCGGGCTCCGTCGGCGCTGACGTACCCACATGTGAAGACTAATTCCTGCTGTTCCGGAGATCACCTGTTACAGGTAAGTAACTGTGCTTTGTGTTATTTTCCATTCCTTTCCTTATCATACCTAGCATTCTATTTGCTCTCTTGGCCGCCGCTGCACACTGGGCCGAGGGTTTTAACATGGTATCCACAATGACGCCTAAATCTTTTTCCTGGGTGGTGGTTCCTAATGTGGAACCTCGCATCGTGTAACCATAGTTTGGGTTGTTCTTCCCTAGGTGCATAACCTTGCACTTGTCCACATTAAATTTCATCTGCCATTTTGATGCCCAGTCTTCCAATTTTTCAAGATCCTCTTGCAATTTTTCACAATCCTCTTGGGTTTTAACAACTTTAAATAGTTTTGTGTCATCTGCAAATTTGATAACCTCACTCGTTATTCCACTTTCCAGGTCATTTATGAATATGTCAAAAAGCAGCGGACCCAGCACAGATCCCTTGGGTACACCACTATTCACCTTTCTCCATTGGGAAAATTGGCCATTTAGCCCTACCCTCTGCTTTCTATCTTTTAACCAGTTCCTGATCCACAATAGTACACTGCCTCCTATCCCATGACTCTTTAGTTTTGCCAAAAGTCTCTGATGAGGGACCTTGTCAAAGGCTTTCTGAAAGTCCAGATACACAATATCAACCGACTCAACTTTGTCCACCTGTTTATTCACTCCTTCAAAAAAACATAACAGATTAGTAAGACAAGATCTTCCTTATCTAAAGCCATGTTGGCTATCTCCCATTAGGTTGTGACTATCTACATGCTGAGTACTTTTATTCTTTATGATTGCTTCTACCATTTTTCCCGGTACTGACGTGAGGCTCACCGGTCTGTAGTTTCCCAGATCACCCCTGGAACCCTTTTTAAAAATTGGTGTTACATTGGCGATCCTCCAATCTTCAGGTATTAGAGATGATTTTAATGATAGTTCACAGATTACTGATAGCAGGTCTGCAATCTCATATTTCAGTTCTTTCAACACCCTTGGATGTATACCATCCGGCCCAGGTGATTTGCTACTCTTCAGTTTATCTAATAGTTGTAAGACATCTTCCCGATGTATCGATATTTCCTTCAATTCTTCCGTACCTTTAAATACCACTTCAGTCATGGGTAACATCCCTACATCTTCCTCAGTAAAGACCGAAGCAAAGAATTCATTCAGTCTCTCCGCTATCGCCTTGTCGCCTCTTAGTGCTCCTTTAACCCCTTTATCATCTAATGGACCAACTGACTCTCTCACAGGTTTTTTGCTACGAATGTACTTGAAAAGGTCTTTATTTCGCGTTTTTGCTTCCGCAGCAAGCTTCTTCTCAAATTCTCTCTTTGCCTGCCTTATCAATGCCTTGCATTTGACTTGCCAGTGCTTGTGCTTTTTCCAGGTTTCGTCGTTTGGCTCTTTTTTCCATTTCCTGAAAGATGCTTTTTTGGCAATAACAGCCTCTCTGACCTCACCTTTAAACCATGCTGGCAGTTTTTTGGACTTCCTTCCACTTTTCCTAAAGTGTGGAATACAGCTGGTCTGGGCTTCCAAGATAGTATTCAACAACACCCAAGCTTGATGTACGTCTTTAACCTTTGCAACTGCTCCTTTTAGTTTTTTCTTAACTGTTTTCCTCATTTTATCATAGTCTCCCTTTCGAAAGTTAAATGGTAGTACTGTGGATTTCCTTACTATCCCTCCTCCACTAATTAAATCAAAGGAGATCATGCTATGATCACTATTGCCAAGTGGCCCCAACACCCCTAAGGACTAGGTCTAATATGGCTTCCCCTCTGGTCGGTTCATGAACCAGCTGCTCCAAGAAGCAGTCATTTATTTCATCTAGGAACTTTATCTCCCTAGCATGTCCTGACGTGACACTGACCCAGTCGATACCGGGGTAATTGAAATCACCCATTATTATTACTGCGCTGTAACTTTTGTTAGCTTCCTTGATTTCTTTGAGCATTTCATCATCCATTTGGTCATTCTGGCCAGGTGCTCGATAGTAAACCCCCACTGCCATTGCCTTCCCCCTTTTATATGGAATTTCAATCCATAGAGATTCTACAGCAGATTTTGTTTCCTGCAAAACTTTAATCCTTTCTGAGTCAATGCCCTCTCTAACATAGAGCGCAACCCCTCCACCAATTTGATCAGCTCTATCATTACGATATAGTTTGTACCCAGGTATCACAGTGTCCCACTGGTTGTCCTCCTTCCACCATGTCTCTGATATTCCAATCATATCTAACCTTTCATTTAGTGCTATATATTCTAACTCTCCCATCTTATTCTTTAGACTTCTAGCATTTGCATACAAGCATTTTAGAGAATGTATTTTATTCATGTTAATCTGGCTATTGTTAGACATGGGTAAATTGGGATCTTTAAGCTGTGCCTGCTCCATACTTGAGGGCATTTGGGCTAATTTGCTCTTTTGTGGAACCTCTCTGCTTTTGGTAGTATCCTTCAAGGATACAATTCCGAACCATCCGCTCTTGGGCGACTGTCGGCTTTCCCCTAATATCTAGTTTAAAAGCTGCTCTATCTCCTTTTTAAAGGTTAATGCCAGCAGCCTGGTTCCATCCCGGTTAAGGTGAAGCCCATCCCTTCGGAAGAGCCCCTCCTTTCCCCAGAATGTTCCCCAGTTCCTAACAAATCCAAAACCCTCATCTCTGCACCATTGTCTCATCCACGCATTGAGACTCCGGAGCTCTGCCTGCCTTTTGGGTCCTGCGCGTGGAACAGGAAGCATTTCGGAGAATGCTACCCTGGAAGTTCTGGATTTCAACTTCCTACCTAAAAGCCTAAATTTTGCCTCCTAAACCTTCCTACCACATTTTCCTATGTCATTGGTACCGACATGTACCAAGACAGCAGATTCCTCCCCAGCACTATCTAAGACCTTATCTAGGTGGCGCGTGAGGTCCGCTACCTTCGCACCAGGCAGGCATGTTACCAGGCTATCCTCACGTCCACCAGCCACCCAGCTATCTACATGCCTAATGATCGTCATCTGGTTTTCTCGGTACCTTCGGGACCGGACGATACATCCCAGATTGACTTTCCAGTATCGGCATCACCGCCGATACTACCACCGACGTCGGTACCTTCTAGACATGCATCGATAGACTCGCTTCCTTCGATGCCGAGTCTGGAATCGATTTCCAGTCTAGAAGACTGGGTACCGACACGTCTCGGATCCGACGCTTACCGGTTCCGGATACTCGGTACCGAGGGTAATTACCAAAGGCCTTCGATTTCCTCGGTACCACTTGAGCAGCCTCCGATGACTGCTTCGATGTCGGTATCGTCTTCGATTCCGGCACAGCTACAGGTATCGGTATCGGTGCCGGCACCTGCAGTAACATCGGGGTCAGCTCCTTCCATGCTTCTTTCACCAGGATTGCTCCTTTCTATACCTAGTTTGGAGTCGATACCTGGCATGGACGATGCAGTACTGACTGTCTCACGTCATGACCGCCAGTACCAGCATGCATCCCTTAGGGATCCTTTTCTGCACCGAGCAGGATCTTCTATTCCTACATTCTCAAGTAGCTACTCCGGTGCCCAGGCTAGTTCTTCAGATCTAGCCTGTCCAGGGATGATTCCTGTTGGAGATCCTTCTTTTCAGAATTTTCTCCTGGATATAGCAACATTCCTTGCTATTCCTGCCCCTGGCTATGATCCTGCACAAGGCTCTCTCTTTTCTGGAGAAAAGGAAAATATAATGCTTCCTTTACATCATTCCTTGCAGGATCTTCTTCTAAGAATGTGGGAAGCACCTTTAAGAGTTTCCTCACCTTCTAGAGCAACTGATCTTCTGTATCAGGTGCCCCCCTTCTCCAGGATTTCAAAAGACTCAACTTCCCCATCATTCCATTGTGGTAGAATCAGCAATGAGGAAGGTGAAAAGTAAGAAGAAGCACTCTTCTTACCCACCAGGTCGTGAGTCTAGAACACTGGATGCCTTTGGACGTCAAACCTTCCAAACATCTATGCTGTCAACAAGGATTCTCTCATATATTTTTTATATGAGTCTATCCCTTCAGGAGGTTACAAAGAAATTATCTCTTTTAACTCCTTTTCTATCAGAGCCCAAGACTGCAGACTATTCCTTACTACTTAGTCATAGTCAAAATATCTCTTGGTTTCTTACTCGTGCTTCCCTAGACTCCTTTGAGTCTGTTAGCAGAACCTCTGCTATTGCCATAGGAGCACGACGTATAGCCTGGCTCCAAGCTTCAGATTTAAACAAATGGGCACAAAAAAGACTGGGTAATACTCCTTGCACTGGAGAAAATCTCTTCAATAAGGAGTCTTTACATCAGGTTGCTCAGTGCTCCACTGACTTCCCTGTTTCTGAAGGCTATCCTAAGCCTTCTCCTTCCCCAGTAGGTAGGAAATGCCCTACCAAACCTTCTTTCCCTAGGAGAAAGAGGTTTTACTCTTCTCCTGCCCATCATTCAGATGTTCCCAAGCAGGGGAAACCTCGCCCTGGTCTGAAGAATCCAAATCCTAGCCAGGCTGAATAAACCCAGCAACCATAGGGTTCTGATTAATCTCTTATAGCCTACAGTTAACTTCTTTTCAACAGACGTTTTTCACTGTTTTCATCCATTTGTTCTTTGGTATGCTGATCTGTCAGGATATTCATGTCCCTGAGTCACAGCTTTTTCCTCTTCTTCCTGATAAGAAGAGAGATTTAACTATCACATGATAGTTTCTCTGTACCAACATGAATTTTTTCCTTCCAATGACTTACCATATGGTAAGTCATTCGTTAGCTCTTGTATCTCTATCCTCTTCTCCAGGTTCCCCTGTAGGAGTGGTACCATACCACTGAAAGACTTTCTTAGCCTTTCTTTTTGTCTGGGCAGCTCATCAGACGAGAACAGGATTTTCTCTCCTTGTTCAGTCTGTTCTCTCTGTTTGACACAGAAAGATCTCTTTGCTGTCCTATTCAGTAGCTGCCCATGCAGGAGTTCCAGTGATTTGACTACTGGTACTTTCCAACAGTTTCCAGTCTTGTCTTCCACTATTTTCTGTCTGGCCTTAGTAGTGATTCCAAGACAGTACTTACCTCTTTCTTGGATAATCCTTATCACTACAGGCTATCACACTATCTTCTATTCTTGCCATCTCCAATCCTTTGGGTTTGGCCGCATAGTTGACGTGGCAGCTGGTTTTTTCCACCACCAGTTCTATCTCCCAATTCTCCTGCATTATGCTCTCTGCAATCCTGCAGAGAAGCTTTCCACTATGGGCACTTGCTAGAGAGCATGGGTTTTTTTCTCTAATGACTATCCTCCATGGTTGAAAAAGGCTTCCTCAATCATGCCCCATGACTGTGAGGGTTCTTCACACCCTACTATCTCCTTTTAAAATAAAGGACATAAGCCTTCTCTACGTGAAAGTCTAAAGAGTTCTCCAATTCCTACAGGGAATATGCTCTTTTTTACTTTTAGCTTGTCCTCATGGTATTCTAATCCTTCATGGACAGCACATATTAAACTAAAATGTGCATGATACCCTTCTTTTGTCCCTCAAGTAGGTCAACTGGGTATCTCATTCTATGCGTCTCTGTCCATTTACCATGCTAGAGTTCTGCAGAACTCAGGACTTGCTATTTACAGACTGATATTATCCTTTGTTCTTTCACGTAACCATCTGGGTTATTTCACTGGATAGCATTCCTGCACCATTATAACCTTGAGGAATAGATTTTCTATATATCTTCTCAAGTAGGTTCCACCCTCTTGTTCTCAGATGAATCTTTCCTCTTCACATCTCCATGTGAACGTCCTAATGTGCATAGCTCTGTCTGCTTAACTGCAGGCATCTATTTTTTTTTTTTGTAAACTCTGTTTATTGAAAACCAAATAATACAGAACATTCAAAACAATATATAAAAACAACAAATACCACAAAAAATGGCATTTCTAGTGATCTCTCAGACCAGGATTCCTCAGCAAATCAATCATACAAATACAGCAAAAAAAAGAATTTACAATATTCCCCTCTCCCCCCCCCTTTCCCCTCCTTTCCCCACCAACCTCCCTCCCACCCCACAGCCTCCCCCTTCAGCAACCAACCCCCCATAGTGAACATGCATACTAATTATATTATTGATATCCTACGACCTTCTCAACCCAATTGAAGCACTTCGTTCCGGACACGAGGCCTCAATATCTGAATATATGGTTCCCAAATTAGCAGGAATAAGGTCCAACGTTGAGCACTTCCTCTAGCCTCTCTCCTTTCCATAAGCATCAGTTGGTGAAAGTTGTTGCGCCATTCCCAATAGGTGGGACCTGACGCTTCTCTCCACCTATGAAGTATCGGGCCTTTACCCACCAGACATGCCTTCCTAACCAAAAGGCGTTCCCATTTCCCTTTCGGGTGGAGTGGTCCAAGCTGATCTAACACCACAAGCGATGCTGTCCAACGGATTCCCTGTAACACAATCCTACTCATAAAATCAGCTATCCTCTTCCAGTATAGGCAAACTATCGGACACCCCCACCACATATGTCCTAAGTCCGCCAAAGGGCATGGACATTTTGGGCATCTGCCCCACTCAGTGAGATGGGATCGTAACGCCCGTCTTGGAGAGAAATGTGCCCGCAGGATGCATTTAAACTGTACCTCCCGCCATCGAGCTCCCCTCACCAGCCCCGCAATCCCACTCAAGGCCTGAAGGAGTGAACCAGGAGTTACCAAGATATTCAATTCTTGTGCCCATAAAGCTTCTTCCACCCTATAATCAGGTAAACTACTATAGTCATCTAATCGTCTTTTCAGCTGTGTAATTGTAGGCGGTGACTCCTCCCCCAGTGCAAAGAACTCTAATATTTGTGCCAATCTTTCCACCCGTAGTGCATCCTGTGGTAGGGAAGCCACATAGTGAGAGAGTTGCACGTAAGCAAAATAATGCCAACTGCTAAGTCCATACTCCATGCGCAAAGTCTCCCAAGATTTACACTGCCCCATTTGATCCACCACATGTCCAATGTTACATATGCCTTGTCTCCTCCAGTATACAAATGCTGACGTTTCTGATCCTGATGTAAACTGATCATTCCCCTATATGGGTAGCCAGCTTGAAACCCCTGATGGTTCACCCCAGAGCCTATTCAAATGTTGCCACACTCTTTGTGCCGGGTAGACCAGTTCACTACTAATCACTCTACCAGGCAGGAGCCTACTTTCCTGGTGCAATACTACCAACAAGGTCTGCGGAGCCACAGGAGCCTCTTCCAGCGCTCTTGGTGTATACACCTCCGTATTCCCTAGCCAGTCTCCATTATGCCGTGCCTGACATGCCAGGGCATAAGTCCGAAGGTCTGGGATTCCTATCCCTCCAGACTTCCATCTCCTTCTCAATCTATGTAAGGGGATGCGAGCTTGCACACCTTTCTAAAGGAAATTCCTAATCTCGCGGTCAATAGCATTTAAATCACGCTTCAATAACCACACTGGGAGAGTTTGCAGCCAATAAAGCACCCGAGGCAGAATCACCATTCCCAGTGCTGCCGCCCTGCCCAGTAAGGACAAGGGCAGTGGAGACCACACCTGAAGCTGTGAACGAACTTTTACAAGGATTCTTTCCATGTTTTTCTTATATAGCTTCCGCAGTTCTCTCGTCAGGAGAATCCCTAAATACACAAATGAATCACCTGCCCACTTACGCAGAAAACTTCCTCTCCAATGTTCCCTTATTGACCCTGCCACATCCATGGCTTCAGACTTTTCCATATTAATACAAAGCCCAGCAAAATCCCCATAACAAGAGAATTCCTTTAATAAATTGGGCAACGACGTCCGAGGAGATAGCAAATGAACCAGTATGTCATCTGCAAATGCTGCCATCTTAAACATATGACTCCCTATGCCTATACCTTGTATTTCATCAGACATCTCTATTTGTTGTATCAGTGGGTCAAGAGACAACACAAAAAGCAACGGTGAGAGCGGGCATCCCTGTCTTGTACCTCTCTCCAGGGTAAACTCATCTGATAGCACTCCGTTACATAACACTCTAGCTGTGGACTTCGTATATAAAAGCTCTACCATACTGCAAAAAGAAGCTCCCAGTCCATAATGTGGCAAGAGAAATCTCTATAGAGATCTCTGTCTGTCAGCTAAGTGTGCATATGTTATGCCCTCTAGATCTCACTATATATATATATATATATATATATATATATAATCTGTTGAGATACTTTTTTATAGGTAGATATGTATTACATACTTATCTCCCTAACTGTCTATGCTCATAAAGGTTTTCCCTTCCTATATGTTCTAGACAGTGGTTTTTGTCCATGTTCATGCTGTTCCACAGTATTTTTGGGATATTATGCACACAGCCACTGCTGTGGTACTGACAGCTCCTACCATAACCCTAGGTTAAGTATCCCTGAAGCTCCATGCTCCAATATCTTCCTACCTCTCACCAGTTAGGAAAGACATGGTGGATCTTCAGTAGATCTGAGGTTTCAACTTCTCAGACACCTGTCCTTTTTTGGGAATACGGGTTTTTTTCTATATCCTTTCTTCCCTCAAGGACTAGGCCAGTTTTTGTCCAAATCGGTCAGTCTTCCTCTTTTGCTCCTCACTGTGAATAATTCTGTAGCCAAAAGAGTTTTTCAGCTTTTTCCATAAAGCTTCCCACTAAAGACCTACCGTTTTTGTACTACCCTAGTTAAATCCTGGTGTCACCTTCACTTCCAGATTTTGACCTTCACTTCAGTGAGGTCACCTTGAAGATTCCTCTACTGGATCCCCAGTAGACTCCATCAGCCTCTCTACTTCCTGCAATCCAGTAGGTGAGGTTTATATTGCAATTGTTTATTTCAATATATTTCATGATAATTATCATACATACAAGGACTCCTTGCTTGTAGTCCTATCTCACGTTAGCTGTTCTGCAGCTCTTCTCTTTTCAACTCCTACCCTCCATCCTCAGGATGCCTGGCCATATGAGGTGTAGCATGTTTCAATCCCCAACATGCTAGGGCTCCAGGCATCTCAGCTTGGGAGTCCCCATATGTGAAGACTCATTCCTGCTTGTTCCTAGAGATAGCACAGTTACTTACCTGTAACAGGTGATCTCTGGGAACAGCAGGAATAAGTCTTCACAACCCACCCACCTCCCCTAGGAGTTGTATCTCTCTATCTATCTTCCTTTCCTCTTTCTCTATCTTTGTCTCAGCTATAAAACTCAACTGAGGAGAGACAGTTGGAAAGGCGGGAAGGCAGCACGCAGGCGCTGAGGGATGCTCCCAAAAGCTTTCTGATTGGACACTGGGGAGCGTTCCCGCGCAGGCTCCGTCGGTACCGACGATACCCATATGTGAAGACTTATTCCTGCTGTTCCCAGAGATCACCTGTTACAGGTAAGTAACTGTGCTTTCCTGCTAGACCAGTCCAGGTAAATTAGTTATATCGCCCAGCCAGTAGATGGGAGGCAGAGAACTACATGCCTCAGTGATGTCATGACCAGTATAAGGAGTAATGCAGCCCTGGAACTTGCCAGTATTCTCTTACCTCCAGCAGATGGGGAGGGAGAGGAAGAGTCCCAGCTGACTTCAGAAGGGGTTCGATTTTTTTTGCATCTTTGAGTTTTTCTTTTTGTGGCAGTGAGTTTTTTGTTATTCCTGGTGGCTGACAGTGACCCGTGTGCAAGAGCTGCTGCATTATCAGTGCAGCAGGCTACTTTTTGCCCTAGCTGTGATGGAGAACCCTTGGGACTCACTCCGCACGTGGACTTGGGTGAATCCTGTTGGCAGATTGGTCCCCAAGGCACTAGCGCCAGGGTGTGTCTTTCCTGTCAGCTTTCCCTCTTGTGAAAATGGTGGCCGGTGAAGGGCAGTAGGGAAGACCCTGCCTCAGAAGCAAATGGTGGGATAGTTTGGAGGGGGGCCCATTCAGCTCACCTCCCTATTTGGGGCATTATCTTGTGAAGAAAATAATCAGTTCCTTCCAGGCAGCTCTAGCAGCCTGAAAGTTGCTTTTTCAACTTGCTTCAGCACAGACTTCAGGGGATATTCTGGAGTTCAGAGGACTTGTGGTGAGGATATCCAGGGCTTTAAGCGTTCCAGGTTGTTCTCTCTAGTGGGGTTTCTCAGCGATCCTGCCCCAGCATTCTTAATAGATGAGAACCTGGTGTTTTTGAAAGGGGGGGGGGGAGGCGGCGATCCTCCCTAGGTAGTTTGTCTCTAGAGGAGGGTGAAATGCTTCTCTCAAGAAGGGGAGGACAAGGGGAACGTCCTTAATCTTTGGACCTGGCTGAAGCATATTTCCCCATCTCCATCTGCGAACAGGACCGAAGGTATCCTTTGCTTCTGTGTGCTTGGATGTCACTGTAATTTCAGGGTGCTTCCTTTTGGGTTGGCCACTGTTCCTTGGGCCTTCTTCAAGTTCATGGTTGTGGTAGCCATGTTCATTCGTGAGGAGGGGTTCAGAGTCCATCTTTTTCTTGGATGGCTGGTTGGTTAGGGCAGACTTGGAGGAAACTGCCAGAATAGTCACTAACGGAGTCCTCCAGTGCTTGGAGGGTCTAGGCTGGTTAGTAAATAGTATACAGCCTTCTCATGTCCTTAGAGTACCTGGGTGCCTGCTTCGACATGTGACTTGGCAAGTTGATACAAGACAGTATAGTCGAGCTCCTTTTGCAGCTTCATGCCCTCAACTCTTAGGGACATCTGTCTCTCTGGTTCCCTGTTCTCGGGTATTCGACTAGACCTTTCCTTTACCCTGGGAGATCAAGGAGTGGTTAACAAGGTTGTTGCATTCTTGGACATGGATTGGGTGATAGTTACCCAGGGATGCCAGCCTGCAGGACTGAAGAACTCACAACCTGGGTCAGTTTGTCCAGGGATCTTGATACCCTCAGGAACCTCCTGGTCATTCAGCTGGTTGGAGGCCAGAGTAATCCACGTGACTCTAGGTTCCAGCTTCACAGTATTTTGTGTGTTCTTGGACAAGGCCACAGCTGTGGCATATGTCAACAAGTAAGGCAGAACTCTCTCAGTGCCAGAGTGTGTGTCAAAGCTGTGTCATGTGAAGGACACTCAATTGCTCTGTTCGCTGCCCACATATTGGGCGTCAGAACACTGTGAATCCTGGCAAATGGGTATTAAGTCCTCACAAGCTTGGCCTCATAGTGCAGAGGTGTGGGGCCTTCCAGAATTCGACTTAATAGCCCCTCAGGAAATACCAAAGTGGAGAACGTTTTCAGCCACAGGGAGGATCTGTGTCAGGTGGACTTGGATGCCCTACTTCAAGAGTGGCTCCAGGAGAGGGGTTCTCTTGATGGCCCTTGGTGAGCTGCCACCTGTGCAGAATTTAGGCTAACCCGGGATTCGGGATTGGCGATTCTAGTGGCCCTGGACTGGCCGTGCAGGCCATGGTACATGGATCTCATGAGAGGGCCTCCTGCAGCAAGGCCTCTGGTGATGGAGGTTCCTGTTCCCTTCAGGTTTACGGCCTGGCCCTTGAAAGGCATGGGCTTTAAGAGAAGGGTTAGTCTGAAGGAGTAATATACACCCTTCTCAAGGCTCACAGGTCCTCTACTTCCTTAGTCTATGTGAGAGTCTCTGAAGGAGCTTCTAGGGGTTATTGTTCCTCTTGGGCTCTGGATGCCAGGAAGGCTGAGTCACTGTTTATCTCCAGGAACAAGCAGGAATGTAGTCTTCACAAATGGGTATCATCGGTACCGGCAGAGTCTGCGTGGGAATGCTCCCCAGCATCCAATAGGAAAGCTTTTGGGAGCATCCCACAGCGCCTGTGTGCTGCCTTCCCGCCTTTCCAACTCTCCCTCTTCAGTTCTTCATTTTCCATGTAGCTGACAGGACGCACACCCTGTCACCGCAGAAAATCTATTCTTATTTTTTTGTTTTTTGTGGTTGCCCCTGCCTTCGTTCGACACCTACCGGTACCGCTGGTTCTCTTTTCTTCTTTTTAAAAAAAACAAACAAACAAAAAAACAACTTCTTTCTGAAGGATTTCTTTCTTCAGGGGCCTTTCCCCTCTCAGTGCTAGGCGCCATTTTGGGCACTAGGCCCACTTTTCTTCAAACATGGAGAAACCAGCTAGTGGTTTCAAGAAATGTTCTAAGTGTGGCGGTACCATATCCGTCACCGACACCCATGACTGGTGTCTTAAGTGTTTAGGTCCTGACCATTCTCCATTGGAGTGTCTCTCCTGCAGGAAGATGACCAAGAGAGGGGACTGCAGAATAGAGCTGCAAAACTTGGTACCCTTTTTGCCGCAGATATGATGTCAATTGCATCAACGTCTTCCAGGCCTTCATCTTCCTCCCATGGATCTCAGGTAAGTCTTCTAAGACTGGCTGGTCCTCAAAGGGTAGATCTCCTTCCAGGTATCGAGATGCCACTGGCGTTGCCCTCGAGGAAAGTTCACCGGCAAAACAGCCCCGGCGGGAGGCTTCGGCTTCCAAAGCATTAACGGGGCTCCAGAATGTTCCAGAGGCTTCCACCTCTGCAGAACTACTGGTGCCATGTTCTGGGGTCGTAGCCGCTTCCACCGATACCAACATCCAAGCATCGGCAGGAGCGATGGATCAGAGAATCCTCGCTATCGAACTCAGTCTAGCGTCTCTCTTAGCCGCTTCGGTACCGCTAAGACCGTTACAGACTGTTCCACAGGTATCTGTACCGACTGCACCTGCCTCGGCCGGTATGCTTCCTCCCCATGCCGAGCCTTGAGTCTATCTCAGGTATCAAAAGACCGATACCGAGACAACCCGATACTGACTTCGAATGGTACCGGTACCATGCGTTGCAGGAACTCCCGGCACACAGATACTTCGAATCCTCCAATTTCGATGACTCTGACTCTGCCGGTACTAGAGCAATCCTTCCAGAGGATCCATTTCCTCAACGTAGAATGTCTCCTCCAGAAGACATGTCCTTCCGGGATTTCATACATGATTTAGCTCGAGGGCTTGCAATCGCGGTGACTCCGGAAAAGGAACCCAGAGCAGAAGAAATAGAAATTCTTCAATACCCTAAGGCTCCTTAAAGAGCCAGCTACTCTGCCCATTCATAGGATCTTGCATGACCTTATGCTAAGAATGTGGGAAACTCCCTTAACGGTGTCTCCACACTCTCGACGACTCGATACCATGTATCGAGTTCCAAGCTGTCCTGGTTTTCAAAAGACTCTGTTACCACACCATTCAATGGTAGTGGAATCGGCGATGTGTAGGATTAAGAGTGCTAAAATGCATTCGTCCAATCCTCCAAGCCATGAATTGAGGACACTCGATGCCTTTGGGCATCGATGCTTCCAATCCTCTGTTGTCAGCCAGGATCAGCTCTTACATTCTCTATATGGGAATGTTCCTCAAGGAGGTTGCAGGAGACTTGGAGCTCATGAGCCCTCTTCTTCCCGAGGACAAAAGAGAGGAATTCCTTACTCTGGTCAAGCATGCCCAAGATTGTATCCAAGTTTGTAAACCGTGCAACCTTTGACTGCTTTGAATGCATCAGCAGAACTTCTGCTATCGCCATTGGTGCACATCGTATTGCCTGGCTTTAGGCATCAGACTTAGAAATATGGGTGCCAGATAAACTGGGAAACATTCCTTGCACAGGAGAAAATCTCTTTGGCAAGGATTGGCAAGACAAGGCTAATTGGATTTGAATCTGAAAATACCACTTTGAACAGACTATCAAAGTCTACAGCCAACCCAGCAAAGAAAAAGTCAACCAAGAAACCCTTTTTCAACAAGAAAAGGAAGTTTTACCCATCTTACACCCATCAGGGTCACTGTCCAGTTCATATTCTCCAAAAGGGGCAACAACAGAACAGACAGCAGAGGAAACCACAAGTGTCAAGAGCTCAGCCAGCTCAGCAGACTCAGCCTCCTCAGGGGCTTTGACTCCTTCCTAGAGAACTTAGTCTTTCTGCCCCTGCAAGGTCCAGAACTCCCCACCATCCCCGGCAGGTTATGCCATTTTGCCAAAAGATGGCAACAAATAACATCAGAAAATTGGCCTCTGTCCATTGTACAAGAGGGGTACAGACTTCATTTTCACAGCATGCCCACTCCTACAATCATAAGACAGTTCAATTCCCAAGTCTCTGCCACCAATCTCTTGGGCCAAGAGGTTGCATCACTTCTTGCTCAGGGAGCAATAGAGGAAGTGCCCATACCCCAACAGGATATGGGGTTCTACTTCCCCTATTCTCTCATTCCAAAGAAAACAGTTAGACACAGACCCATACTGGACCTCAGAGAATTGAACAAATCTCTGTTCCGAGAAAAATTCAAGATGATCTCCCTCGGAACACTTCTGCCATACCTTCAGAGTCAGGATTGGCTATGTTCTCTAGATCTAAAGGATGCATATATGCATATTCTCATCCATTCAGATCACAGAAAATTCCTTTGATTCCTTTTCCAGGGAAGACGCTTCCAATACAAGGTTCTTCCCTTCGGTCTCGCTTCTGCCCCAAGAGTCTTCACAAAATGCATGGCAGTAGTAACAGCATATCTCCAGGAACAAGCAGGAATGAGTCTTCAAATATGGGTACGTCGGTACCGACGGAGCCTGCGCGGGAACGCTCCCCAGCTTCCCAAAAAGGAAAGCTTTTGGGAGCATCCCACAGCGCCTGCGCGCTGCCTTCCCGCCTTTCCTAACCGCCTCTCTCCAGTTCTTCTTTTCCGCGGAGCCAGCAGGTTGTGTTCCTGTCACCGCTGAAGAAGTTCTTTTCTTTTCTTTTATTTCTTTAGTCGCGTGTCTGCCTCCTTCGACGTTGGACCGGTACCGCCGGTCTTTTCTTTCTTTTCTTTAAAAAAAAAAAAAAAAAAAAAGAATACTCTGTTCCACTTCAGTGTATTTTTCTTCTTTGGGTCTTGGGCCTAACAGAAAATGTCCTCATGGAAAAGCCCGCCTCCGGGTTTAAAAAATGCACTAAGTGCAGCGGTACCATCTCTGTTACCGACACCCATGACTGGTGTCTTAAGTGTTTGGGTCCTGACCATTCCATCACGGATTGTGCGTCCTGCTCCATGATGTCTAAAAGAGGTTTACAGAACCGAGCAGCCAAGCTCAGTACACTGTTTCCCTCTGATGCAGCTTCGGTGGCATCAACGTCGTCCAGGGCTGCTTCTTCCTCCTATGGATCTCAGGTAACCAAACATAAGTCCAGCCGGTCCTCGAAGGGTAGATCTCTCTCTAAGCATCGAGATGCCTCCGGGCTTGCCCTCGAGGATCCGGCACCGGCAAAAGTACCCTGGCGGGAAGCTCCGGCTTCCAAAACTCCTCCTATGGGGTCACAGGTTGACATCGATGGCACAGCCTCGACCGATCACCTGTTGCAATGTTCTGGGGTACCGGTAGAATCTGCCGGTACCGACCTCCAGACATTCATGGCGTCGATGGATCAGAATGTTCTGACCATGCAGTGTGCCATTACGGCTTTCATACAAGCTGCGATGCCGCTGGTACTGCAACAAGCTTCGTTGTCGGTACTGGCACCGGCTCCGATAACGATTCCGGTGCCGGTACCGGTTGCATCGACATCGGCTTCGGTGTCGACTGCAGCGGTACCCTGTCCAATGATGCCTATAGGTACCGATCCGGTACCGATGACTCCCGATATCGATACCACAAGGTATGCGTATCGGGCTTTACAGGAGCATCCAGACAGGCGATACTTCGATTCCTCCGAAGACTCTGATGCATCGGAGGCCTCTGTCGAAGCATCGGTAATCCTTCCTCAGGAGCCGCCTTCTCCAAAAAGAAGAATGTCCCCTCCAGAAGACTTGTCTTTTCAAGACTTCATAAGGGAAGTGGCCAAGGGCCTTTCTATCTCAGTAGCCCCTGAGACAGAACCTAGAGCCAAAAAATTGGATATTTTGCAATATCCTAAGGCTCCTAAAGAGGCAGCCACTTTGCCAGTTCATGAGATCCTTTATGACCACATGATAGGCATATGGGAGACTCCTCTCGCCATCTCTTCTCATTCTCGTAGGTTGGATACCATGTATCGTGTCCCTCCTTGTCCTGGATTTCATAAATCTCAGCTTCCTCACCATTCTATTGTGGTGGAGTCTGCTATGAAAAAGTTAGAGTGCAAAGAGGCACTCATCTGCTCCTCCAGGAAGAAAATGTAGAACCTTAGATGCTTTTGGCAGGAAAGTCTTCCAAGCCAGTATGCTTGTTGCCAGAATCAACTCCTATAGTCTCTATATGGTGATGTTTCTGAAGGAAGTTACAGATCATCTGCAAACTTTCCTCCCTTTTCTTCCAGAAGATAAAAGGGAGGACTTCCTTACCTGGCTTAAGCATACCCAGGATGTTTCCAAATTCTCTAACCGTGCAGCCTTTGACTCTTTTTTGAGGGGGCCATAGGTGCACGCAGAATTGCTTGGTTACAAACTTCTGATTTGGAACCCTGGGTCCAAGATGGATTAGGAAATCTTCCTTGTACAGGTGAAAACCTGTTTGGCAAAGATTGGCAAGCAAAGGCCACTCAAATGGATGCAGAAAATTCTGCTTTGGATAGGCTTTCAAAGTCTACCTCTAATCCTGTCCAGAAGAGTTTGTTCAAAAAGACATATTTTCCCAAGAAGGGAAGATGATATCCTGCTTATGGTCAGCAGACAACTTCTGCAGGTCGTTTTGCTGCAAAGCGTCAACAACCTAAACAGGCCAAGTCTAAGGCTGCAAGGCCTACTGTAGCCCAACAGCCTCAGCCTCCTCAGGGCCTTTGACTTGCAACCAGAGAACTTAGCCTTTCTGGCTCTAAAAGAACCAGAGCCTCTCACCATTCCAGGAAGGTTAGCTCACTTTGCTCCCAGATGGGAGCAAATTACAGCAGAGCAGTGGACCCTTTCCATCATAAGGGAAGGGTACAAACTTCATTTCTTAAACCTTCCTCCTCACACCATGGTGAGACAGTTCAATTCTCCAACATTTCGACCTTCTGGGTCAAGAGATTTCTACCCTTCTTGCCCAAGGGGCAATAGAAGAAGTGCCTTTTCTTCAACAGGGCTCAGGGTTCTACTCCCCCTACTTTCTCATCCTAAATAAAACAGGGGGTTACAGACCCATCTTAGATCTCAGAGAATTGAACAAATTCCTATGCAAGGAGAAATTCAAGATGATTTCTCTAGGTACTCACCTTCCATTCCTTCAGAGTCAGGATTGGCTTTGTTCTCTAGATCTCAAGGATGCGTATACCCATATATTCAACCATCCAGCACACAGAAGGTTCCTTCGGTTCCTTTATCAGGGAAAGCACTATCAATACAAGGTGCTTCCTTTTGGTCTGGCCTCTGCTCCAAGAGTGTTCACAAAATGCATGGCAGTAATAGCTGCATTTCTACGCACTCTAGGAATATTCGTATTCCCATGTCTGGACGACTGGCTCATCCGAGCTCCATCCCAGTCAGAGGCCCAGACTTCCCTAGCCTGCACAATGCGTGTCCTGCAGTATCTGGGATTGGTTATAAACATTCCAAAGTCCCAACTCACCCCTACTCAGTCTCTAGAGTTCATAGGGGCCTTGCTGGATACCACAACTGCAAGGGCCTATCTTCCCCAGGCCCGTTGCCTACGCTTAGTGCAGTTAGCCTCTCAGATTCAGTTAAAAACCCACCTAACTGCTCGAGAGATGTTACAACTGCTAGGCCACATGGCATCCACCATGCATGTGGTCCCTTATGCTCGCCTTCACATGAGGGCAGCTCAATGGGCTTTGTCCACCCAGTGGACCCAGGCATCTGGAAGTCTGTCAGACAAAATAGCAACCTCCAGGCGCCTCTTTTGGTCTCTCCAGTGGTGGAAGTCCACTCAAAATCTGTTGCTGGGGTCCCCCTTCCAACAGTTGTTACCCCAAGCAGTCCTTACAGCAGATGCCTCTCCAAAGGGTTGGGGAGCTCATCTTCAAGACCTCTCCACCCAGGGCATTTGGTCCCCACAGGAGACCTCCCTACACATCAACTTCTTAGAGCTCAGAGCAATCTTCTTAGCTCTGAGTCTTCCATACCCTGCTCGGCTACAAGACAGTCCTCATTCACACGGACAACCAAGTAGCCATGTTCTATGTGAACAAGCAGGGGGGAACTGGCTCTCTGTCGCTTTGCAACGAAGCTCTGAGATTGTGGGCCTTCGCCAGAGAGCATCAAATTCATCTTCTGGCAGTATACCTTCCAGGAGTTCAAAACTCTTGGGCAGACAGACTCAGTCGAGTTCTGCTTCCACACGAATGGTCCCTTCATATGGACCAGATAGTCAGAATCTTTCGAATTTGGGGAACCCCGGACATAGACCACTTCGCAAGTCTGTGGAATGCCAAACTTCCCCGATTCTGTTCTAGAATTCCGTGTCAGGGAGTTCAGGCCAAGGATGCCTTCCTCCTTCATTGGGGTCAAGACTTCCTGTACGCCTTTCCACCCATTCCCCTAATTCCCAAGACCCTGTTCAAGCTTCAGAGAGATCGAGGGACTATGATCCTCATAGCTCCACGTTGGCCACGCCAAGCGTGGTACCCTCTACTTCTGCATCTTTCCCAAGCTCCCTCCCTGGATTTAGGGTCTGCTCCAGATCTCCTGTCCCAGGAGGGGGGAATGTTGTGGCACCCAAACCCCCAATCTCTCCATCTCAGGGCTTGGTTGCTGAAGGCTTAGACCTTCAAGATTGGCATCTCAGCAAGTAAGGGATATCCTTCATGCTTCCAGAAAGCCTTCTACCAGACGTTCCTATGCTTTTAAATGATAAAGGTTTACCATTTGATGTACTGAGAAGGGTATTAACCCTCTAGCAATATCTTTGAATTCCTTACTAGAGTATCTCCTGCATGTTTCCCATGCAGGCCTCAAGACGAATTCAGTAAGGGTCCATTTGAGTGCTATTGCAGCATCTCTCAAGCCTCTCAATGGACAACCTGTTTCCTCTCATCCTCTTATTGCAAGATTCATGAGAGGCCTTCTTTTAACTAAACCTCCCATTAGACCACCTCCAGTGGCATGGGACCTGAATCTGGTTCTTGGTCAGCTCATGAAGCCACCCTTTGAACCATTAGCCACTACCTCCTTGAAATTTCTTTCCTGGAAGGTTATCTTTCTTATTGCAGTCACCTCAGCTCGCCGCATCAGTGAACTGCAAGCCTTAGTGTCTAATCCACCTTATACAAGGTTCCATCATAATAAGGTAGTCCTTAGGACCAATCCACACTTTATGCCTAAAGTGGTCTCGCCTTTTCATCTTAACCAAGAGGTATATTTACCTGTCTTTTTTCCAGGTCCTCATGCATCAAGTGCAGAGAGGAATCTTCATACCTTGGATTGTAAGAGGGCTCTTGCCTTTTATTTACACAGGACACAGCAACATAGAAAGTCTTCTCAACTCTTTGTTGCCTCTGATCCCTCTCATTTGGGACTTCCAGTCTCTAAGAGGACACTGTCAAATTGGATTGCTCAGTGTATTTCTTTCGCCTACCAAAGTAAGAACCTTTCTCTGGAGGGCCATGTCACAGCTCACAATGTGAGGGCCATGGCAGCCTCTATGGCTCATCTAAATTCTGTGTCCATCGACCAGATCTGTCGAGCGGCCACCTGGGCCTCGGTTCATACCTTCATGGGCCATTACTGCTTGGACAAGGACTCCTGCTGGGATGCCTTGTTTGGTCAGGCTGTTCTCAAACACCTGTTCCATGCTTAATCAACTCCTACCCTCCATCCCTGGTTGGATGCCTGAGATCCATGGGAGGGGGGTAGAGCCCTTCTCATTGTCTCACAACCGTGGGGATCTCCCGGGCATCTCTAGCTGCGGAGTCCACATATGTGAAGACTCATTCCTGCTTGTTCCTGGAGATAGCACAGTTACTTACCTGTAACAGGTGATCTCTGGGAACAGCAGGAATAAGTCTTCACAACCCACCCACCTCCCCTAGGAGTTGTATCTCTCTATCTATCTTTCCTTCCTCTCTCTCTCTTTGTCTCAGCTTTAACACTCAAACTGGAGAGAGGCGGTTAGGAAAGGCGGGAAGGCAGCGCGCAGGCGCTGTGGGATGCTCCCAAAAGCTTTCCTTTTTGGGAAGCTGGGGAGCGTTCCCGCGCAGGCTCCGTCGATACTGACGTACCCATATGTGAAGACTTATTCCTGCTGTTCCCAGAGATCACCTGTTACAGGTAAGTAACTGTGCTTTCTGAGAACTCTAGGAATACAGTTTGCCCTCGTACATTCGCGCTTCGTGATTCGCAAATTCACAGATCCGCGAAAATTTCATTGGAACTGAAGGGTTGGAAGTAGCCAATCAACAGAGCGTGGTTACCAGCTTTCCTCGCTGCTGATTGGATGCTTTGTGAAATCGCGGTTCATCTTCCCGCATTTCAGTTCAACACGCGCATATTACTTACAAGTGTTATAACTATTTGCTGTGTCCTTGGCATACTTATTTATAAAAACCCTCAAAATGCCCAAGGGTTCCATACATTCTAAGGCTCTTAGCAGTGTTCCTAAGCATCAGAAGACTCTACCAAACATCCACGAATCCTCGTTCGCGACGGGTTCTGGAACCTAACCTCGCGAATGTCTGAGGTCTGACTGTATTCATTTTCCCCTACTTAGACGACTGGCTCATTTGAGCATCGACAGCTCCAGAAACCAGCTTCGCTCTTTCTCGCACAATGCAAATTCTTCGCTACTTGGGACTGGTCATAAACCTCCCAAAATCTCGTCTCACCTCTTCTCAGTCCCTGGAATTCATAGGGGCTCGTCTAGATACCAGACAGTCAAGGGCTTTCCTACCACAGCCCCGCTGTCTTCGTATAGTGCAGCTGGCATCCCAAGCAGCTATGAAAGTCTTCCTGACTGCTCGGGAAATGCTTCAGCTTCTGGGGCATATGGCATCCGCTGTCCATGTGGTTCCTTATGCTCGCCTTCACATGCGAGCAGCCCAGTGGACCCTATCCTCTCAGTGGACACAGGCATCAGGTCGCCTATCGGATAAAATCAGAAACGCCACACGTCTCATTTCGTCCCTTCAATGGTGGCAATCGCTGGAAAACCTTCTAGTAGGCTCTTCTTTCCAGCAGCCTCTATTCCAGGCCACCCTAACAACGGATGCGTCCAAGTTGGGTTGGGAAGCTCACTTGCACGATCTCTCGACTCAGGGTCTCTGGATCCCACAGGAGGCTTGTCTTTACATAAACCTCCTAGAACTCAGAGCCATTTTCCATGCTCTTCGAGTATTCCAGGCCTAGCTCAGTTACAAGACAATTCGGGTCCAAACCGAAATCAGGTAGCCATGTTCTATGTGAACAAGCAGGGCGGAACGGGCTCTCTGTCATTATGCAACGAAGCTTTGCGACTGTGGGCCCTCGCCAGAGAGCATCAAATCCACCTCCTAGTGGTATATCTTCTGGGCATTCGGAATCTTTGGGCAGACAAACTAGGGTCCACTGGGCTGCTCACATGTGAATTTTCGTGAATACTGCTGCCACATGAATGGTCTCTTCACTCAGACCAGCTTGCTCGAGTGTTTCGAATCTGGGGAACCCCAGATATACAGTATACCTCTTTACAAGTCCACAGAATGCCAAACTTCCCCGATACTGTTCCAGAATTCGGGCTCAAAACTGTCGGACAAAAAATGCTTTCCTCCTCCACTGGGGCCAGGACTTCCCCTGTTTTCCCACCCATTCCCCTCATTCCCAAAACACTGTTCAAGCTTCAGAGAGACAGAGATCGTATGATACTTAGCTCCACGTTGGCCACGGCAAGCATGCTTCTACGTCTCTCTCAAGCCACGCCTCTGGAGTTGGGATATGTTCCAGATCTTCTTTCCCAGGAGAACAGGATGCTATTGCACCCGAATTCCCAGTCCCTGCATCTCGGGGCCTGGTTGCTGAAAGCCTAGAACATCCAGATATCAACCTTTCTCAACAGGTAAAGGATATCCTCGTGGCCTCCAGAAAACCCTCCACAAGGCGATCCTATGCCTTCAAGTGGAGAAGATTCTCAAAGGGGGCTTAGCCCCCTTTTGGTGCCTTTGGAGTCACTACTGGAGTATCTCCTCCATTTATCAAATTCTGGTCTTAAAACCAGTTCAGTAAGGGTCTATCTTAGTGCCATTGCAGCTTCTTGTAAGCCTCTTGATGGACAACCTATTTCCTCTCATCCACTCGTAGCAAGTTTTATGAGAGGTCTACTCTTAACAAAACCTCCCATTAAGCCGCCGCCGGTGGCATGGGATCTAAATCTTGTTCTCGGGCAGCTCATGAAACCGCCCTTTGAGCCTTTAGTCACTACAGCTCTAAAGTTTCTTTCCTGGAAGGTCATCTTCCTAGTTGCTCTCACTTCTGCGAGACGCATCAGTGAGTTACAGGCCTTAGTGTCGGATCCTCCTTATACAAGATTTCACCATAATAAGGTAGTTCTTAGGACTCATCCTCACTTTATGCCAAAAGTGGTTTCGCCTTTTCATTTAAACCAGGCGGTTTACCTTCCTGTATTCTTTCCTAGGACTCATGCCTCCAATGCAGAAAGGAACCTTCATACCTTAGATTGTAAAAGAGCCCTGGCTTTTTACCTTCAAAGAAATAAGCATCACAGAAAATCTTCTCAGCTTTGTGTTCCTTTTGATTCTAGTCATTTGGGACTTCCAGTTTCCAAAAGAATTCTCTCTAGGTGGTTTGCAAATTGCATATCCTTTGCTTATGAGAGTAAGGGACTATCTCTCGAAGGCCATGTCACAGCTCACAATGTGAGAGCAATGGCAGCCTCTATGGCTAATCTTCGTTCTTTGTCCATTGACGACATCTGTAGAGCAGCTACGTGGGCTTCGGTACACACCTTTACAGCCCACTACTGCTTAGACATGGACTCCCGTAGGGATACCTCGTTTGGCCAGGCTGTTCTCCAGCATCTCTTTCAGACTTAGTACAACTCCTACCCGCTGTCCCGGGTTTGGATGCCAGAGATCCATGGGTGGAAGCATGACCCTGCTCACTATGGGTTTGCAGCTTCCTAGGGTCATCCCCCTGGCATCTCTCAGTTGGGGAGTCCCCATATGTGAAGACTACATTCCTGCTTGTTCCTGGAGATAGTGTAGTTACTCACCTGTAACAGGTGATCTTCGGGAACAGCAGGAATTAAGACAACACACCCACCTCCCCTAGTAGTTGTCTCTCTCTCTTTCTCTCCTTCTCTCCTTTTATCTCAGCTGTAAACTCAACTGAAGAGGGAGATTTGGAAAGGTGGGAAGGCAGCAAGCAGGCGCTGTGGAATGCTCCCAAAAACTTTCCTATTGGACGCTGGAGAGCGTTTCTGCGCAGGCTCCACTGGTACCCTTATGTGAAGATTTATTTCTGCTGTTCCCGGAGATCACCTGTTACAGGTGAGTAACTACGCTTTTCCTTACAACCAGGTTTGGATCAGAGGTTACTCCTGAACACTCTCAAGGTTCACCTGGCGGCCCTAGAGTGCTTCCAAGGGTGCGTTCAAAAGATGTCCTTGGCTGTGCACCCTGATGTCTCTTGTTTCCTCAAGGTAGTGAGACAGATCTATCCGCCAGTGTCTGATCATTCCTCAGTGAAGTCTCTCTCTGGTGTTTTAAACATTGAAAGATATCCTTTTGAGACCACACACACTGCATATGCTTTGTAGCTCTATATAAATGATTAGTGGTAGTAGTAACTATTGCATCGTCCAGGCGGGTGTCAGAGCCACAGGCCTTTTCCTGCAGGGAGCCTTTTTGGCTTCAGCAGCTCCTATCTCTTTCCTGTCTGACTTTCACCTTAACCAGACTGTCATCCTGTCCTTCTCAGAGGAAGCTTTCGGGCAGAACACTCTCTGCATCTGACAGATGTGTGGAGGGTCTTTGGTCATGTGCTGGGATATTATTAATCTTTGATTGGTCAGACCATGTCTGTTCTTTTCAGTGGTCTGAGAAAATGATAGATAGCAACCAGGTCATTCATTTCCCTCTGGATTAGAGGCTATGCGCAGGGCATACCTTTTGGCTGGAAAGTACATGCCAGAGAGTCAGAGCTCATTCCACTAGGGCATAGGCCCACTCTTGGGTGCGGTCTGCCATGGGGTCTCCAGTGGATATCTGTAAGGCAAGCAGCTACCTGGTCATCTCTGAGCACCTTTGTGACGCACTAGAGCGTCATCTAGAGTGTCACCTTCCTTCCTGCTACCCTGGGTCCTGACTGACTGGGTACATCCCTACTTCTCTGGACTGGTCTAGCAGGGATGGTAAGGAAGGAAGCATAGGGCAGCAGTCCACAGAAACAATATAGAGCTACCCTCCAACTGTGTGTTTGTGTTTGTTTTTTTTAAATGTATTTATTTTAAAACATATCGAACAAACAACAAAGCTAGAGGTGGCTTGTGTGCGTGGGCCTATCAACTACTTGAACAAATCTGAAAGAGACCATAGCCCCTATAAATGCTGTTACCTGTGGTTCTCCCCATCTTACGCATGAAGACTGAAATTCCCCAATGCAATTGTTACTCCAATGTCAAAACTGGATGAAGCTAAATATGCCATCAAAATTAGGGGGTCTAATACATGCATGTTAGTGGGATGATGCAGTAAAATTATGCATTGCCAAAAACATGCCACCAATCTTTCTCAACCTTGTCAAAATGGGCGGCCAACCCAGAAAGGCCAAACTGGCCCTAAACACAATGAGTACATCCCACCCTTCTTACTAGTTTTGAGCTGATGCTCACACAAAAACCCAGGGGGCAGATCTTGTAACAAAGAATGGTATTAGCAACACTGTGCCAGGATATTGTAATTTATTTATTTAAAACGTTTTGTACTGTACTGCAATTTGAGTTTTAAATCCAGACACATCAACTATTACAAAAAACATAAACATGTAACGCAAGAACAATATCCAACAAAATGGAGGGAATGCTGGTAGAGACATCATCAGTAATCCAAGGCTAGTTTGGCAACAAATGTGTGCAGGTTTCTCTGATATTAAATCGGCAATGTAGACATTTTTTCTCCAGGAGCAAGCAGGAAGTCAGCCCTTTCATACGGGTGATGTCTGCGCCGACGGAGCCCATGCAGAAGCATCTACCCAGCTTTCAAAGAAAGCCTCTGGGAGATGCTACCAGGCATGTGTGGTCCCCTTCCCGCCCAAGGGTGCCATTTTGCTCAGTTTCCTTTTTTCTGCAGATCCCAGCAGATGTGTGTCTGATTCCCCAGAAAAAGTTGGTATTTTTCTCTTGGGTTAATTCTCTCTAACCGCAGCAGGTTCCTTTCCCGCCCCCGAGTTCGCTTACCTCGGCACCGCGTTTTCAGGCCCACAAATTTTCTTTTAATGCGATTTGCGCCCTTTTCCCACTTGCAGTTCCTTGGGACTTTGACCTCGCTGGGGCCCTCTTTCCCCCTGATGGCCAGCGGCTTTAAAAAGTGTGATTGGTGTTCCAGTAATTTTTCTGTCACCAACACACATGACTGCTGTCTCTGTCACGGTCCCGACCACAACCCGGAGACTTGTGGGTCCTGCAAGAGGCTGACCCCCAAAGCAGGCAGGAGAAACGTGACTGGATGTTCAGGTCAGATTCTGCCTCGGCAACCCCTTCCAGGGCCCAGTCCAAGACACCTGGATTGCACAGTGACTCCACGGACACCAGTCGGGACCGCAAGCCCTCTGACTGGGTGTCCCCGATCCGGATCCTGAAGAAAGCCTTGCGAGACTCTGGGACGGTGGATAAGTCCCGCGCCAGATCCTTGAGCCCCTGGAGGAGGACCAAGGTATCGGAGCAGGAACGGCTGCCAAAACTTCCCCGGAAGGATTCGATGGACCCTGGTGATCAGGACCAGGTCCCCACGGCCATCCCCACCAAGGACTCCCTTCCTCCATCAGTGCTAGACCCGATACCCTCTGCGTCCGTGTCAACTGCTGTGACCCCATCCGGGCTAGAGACCAGGATGGAGATCCTGGAGCAAAGCTTGTCTGCCTTCTTGGCCACCCAACAGGCAGCACTGTCCGGCTCTGCCGGTTCATCTGCCAAAAACACCGGGTCCTTGACCTCGAGGACTTTCCCCAGCATCGAGTTGATCCCCCGGAGTTTCCTTGCCCAGGCCGATCACTAACGGAGGTCACAACCGCAGCTCTGGCTACGCCACTAAGGCCTCAGAGCTCATCCCGGGTCCGTTTGATTGTCGAGTCCACCTGAGATGACTTTGACTGGGAATTAGAGGATGACACTTCCCCAGACACCTGGAGACATCAAAACCTTCTGTCGGACCTGTCCCTACCAGGGGCCTGGCATCAGTCCCCACCTGAGGACAAGGCCTTCCTTGACTTCGTGCAAGACATGGCCAAAGCTCTGGCCTTCACCATAGAGTCAGTAGACAACCCTCAGTTGGAGGATCTCAAGATCCTCCAATTCGACCCCCCCCCCCCCGAAGGAGTCCCTATCGGTGCCAGTCCCAGCGATCCTCGAGAGGCTGCTCCTCTGTATGTGGGAGACATTGGCTACTGTACCCACAGTTAGTCGCTTGCTCAACCTTATGTATAAGGTCTGCCCGAGCCTGGGCTTCCGTAGGAGCAAATTACCACACAACTCCATGGTGGTCGAGACAGCCATGCGTCTGCTCCAAAGCCAAAAGGCACACTCCTCGATACCTCCCGGTGGGGAGGCCCGGAGCCTTGACACCCTTGGCAGAAAATGCTACCAGGGCTCCATGCTGGGCTGCTGGGTCCAGGCATACCTCCTCTACATGGGAATTTTCCTCCGGGACACCATGAAGGCGCTAAAGGGCTGCTCCACCAGCCTCTCTGGGGATCCCCTCCAGATTTTCCAGACACTGGCCAAAACTGCTGCCGATTTGCTCAAAGTTTATCACCCAGGCTGCCTACGATGGCTTTGAGGCCATGGCCCTAGTCACCGGCACCTGTATCGGTGCCAGGAAACAGGCTTGGCTCCAATCCTCCGACCTCGAGCAATAGGTCCAGGAAAAGCTCCTCAACAATCCCCTACCTGGGAGAGAACCTCTTTGGAAAGGCCATGGCAGACAAAGCCACGGAACTTGAGGCTGAATATGTGACAAAGACCCAGCTCTCGAAGAAAACTACAAGCTCCAAGCGCAAGGCCCCCAAGAAAAAAAACCCCTTTCTTCAGTATGGGCCCGGAATCCTGGAGCTACCAACAATATCAGGCCCCACAGACCTTCAGCGGGGTCTCCGAGGACCTGGGCCACAACCTTGCAAGCAAAAGGGCCCCAGTGCTTCGGCTCCAGCCCAGGTCCAGCCTGGGCTGAGCCTTTGACTTGCTGGGCATAACCTCTCCCCCTCCAGGAGATCAGCAGTCCACAGGGGAACATCTGGCCCACTTTGTCCACCGGTGGTCGACCATCACCACTGCCACCTGGGCACTCGCAGGTTGTCAGAAATGGTTACCTCCTCCACCTCTTCCCGGGAAAGCCCCCTAGGACTCCCTGCATCAGGCCCTGTTACTGCAGAAACTTGCAGATCTTTTCAAAGACATGGCTGTGGAACCATTGCCCCATCAACGGGGCAGGGGGTTCTACTCAAGGTACTTCCTCATCCCTAAAAGGATAGGAGGCCTAGGGCCCATTTTATACCTGAGAGACTTAAACAAGTTCTTGGTGCGGGAGAAGTTCAAGATGCTCTCCCTTCAAACCTTGCTGCCATACCTCCAGCAGGGAAACTGGCTATGCTCCTTTGACCTAAAGGACGAATATTCCCACATCCTCATCCACCCCAGGCACAGAGACAGTACCTCAGTTTCATGGTCGGGGACAACCACTACCAATACAGGGTACTACCCTTCGGGCTCACCTCCACACCCAATCTTCACAAAGCGCCTGGTAGTCATGACGGCCTACCTACGCCTCCAAGGAGCCTTCATCTTCCCCCTACCTAGACTTACTCATCAGAGGGGACACGGCCACTGAGGTGCAACAGGCCACAGACCGCATCATCTGTGTCCTGCAATACCTGGGGTTCATGATAAACCACCCCAAATCCTACCTCACCCCAACCCAGAGCTTGGAGTTCATTGGGGCACACCTGGATACTCTCCAGTCAAAGGCCTTCCTGCCCAGTGACAGGGCCAAGACGGCTCATGGCCCTGGTCGCAAAAGTCCAAGGCAGACGCTCTGTGCCGGCATGCAGCATGCTCTGCCTGCTCAGCCACATGGCCTCAACGGTACACATCGCACCAAATGGCTGCCTTCTCATGAGGGCAGCTCAGTGTTGCCTCAGGGACATGGTCTACATGACCCATCCTCTGGCAGAGTTGCTCTGCTGGTGGCAGGTCACGCAACACCTGGGGGCTGGCATGCCTTTTCAGCCCCCACTCCTCAGCAGGTCCTCACCATGGACACCTCATTGCTGTGCTGGGGAGCCTACTGTGGGAACCACCGCACACATGGTACCCGATCTTAGGCCGAAGCCAAACAGATGAACTTCTTGGAGCTCAGGGCCATAGTCCTGGTGATCAATGCCTTCCGCCACCATCTCCAGCACCGGCTAGTGCTTATCCTGGCAGACAACCAATTGGCAATGTTCTGTGTGAACAGACAGGGAGGCATGGGCTCCTACACCATCTGCCAGGAGGCAGTAGCCCTCTGCTCATACGCAATCAGCCAGGGAACGCTCCTGAGAGCGGTCTACGTGTCTGGCCAAGACAATGTCCTCATGGACAAGCTAAACAGAGTTCTGTAACCACATGAATGGTGGCTAGACCCTGGAGTAGCCGATAGGTTATTCCGGTTCTGGGGGACCCTTCCCAGATGGACCTCTTCACCAGCCTGGCCAATGCCTAGCTGACTCGCTTCTGGTTTTGCCAACCTCACCTATCCTGGGTAACAGGCCGCTTTTCTCATCTCGTGGTTGGTAGGTCTTCTGTATGCCTTCCCACCCACACCGCTAGTCACCAAGACCCTATTCAAGGTCTTTCGGGACAAGGCATTGCTAATCCTGGTAGCCCCCCAATGGCCCAGGCAGCCATGGTTCCCACTGCTGATCTGCCTAGCGATGGAACTCCCGGTCCCTCTCAAGAACTCCTCAGGCTCTCTCCTTCACCCCATCCTGGGGTCTCTGATAACAGCATGGCTACTGAACGGGTAGCCTTAGCTCCCTTTAATCTCTTGAAGGAGGTCCTGCTGGCCTCCTGCAAGTCTTCCACAAGACATGCTTATTCCTTCAAGTGGTGGAGATTCTCTGTGTGGTGTTCGGAGAAATGGACAGACACCTTCACCTGCACTGTGCAGCTAACCCTCCTCGTCACCTGCTTCCTGCAGGGCCTATTGCTCTCCAAGCCCCTAATCTGCCCGCCCCCAGCAGAATGGGACCTTAATGAAGTGCTGATGCTGCTCACCCAGCTGCTTTTTGAGCCCCTAGCCACTTTCCACCTTCGGTACTTCTCCTGGAAGGTTGCCTTCCTGTTAGCGCTCACTTCCATTCGCAGGGAGAGAGTGATCTACATATCAATCTGCTAGAGGTCAAAGCTGTATACAGTGCTCTTTGGGTGTTTCAGGACCACCTGAAGGGTCAGGTGGTTCAAGTCCAGATAGGTAACCAGGTAGTGATGTACTTCCTCAGCAAGCAGGGGGACACAGGTTTTTGTATCACCTCTGCTGGGAAGCCGTTCACCTGTTGAACTTTGCCATAGGGCAGAACATCTCCCTCTGGATGGGTTTACCTGCTAGGCCAGGACAATTTGCTGGCAGACTGTCTGAGGCAGGTACTTTAACCCCATGAGTGGCAGCTGCTGGGGCACCCCAGAAATAGATCTCTTTGCCAGTCTGGAGAATGCGCAGTTACCTTGCTTCTGTTCTTGGAGGCCTACCCAGGGCAGGGAGGTAGCGGACACCTTCTGCCTCCCTAGGTCCCGGGGACTCCTGTATGCGTTCCTGTCTATAGCCCTGGTTCCCTGGACGCCCCTCAAGATTCAAATGGAGGCAGCCTCCATCATCCTCATTGCTCCCAGGTGGCCCAGGCAACCCTGGTTCCCCCTACTTCTGCAGCTCTCTTGGAGGGACCCCCTGCCGCTGGGGAGCTCTCCAGATCTGCTGTCGCAGGAGTATAGGACACTTTTGCACCTCAACCTCTGGTCTCTTGCTCTGACAGCCTGGATGCTAAGAGGTTAGCCATAGCCCACTTCCGCCTCTTGTGGAGGTGGAGGATGTCCTGCTAGCTTCACGTAAGGACTCCACACGTCTAGCGTATGCCTTTAAATGGCACAGGTTCTGCTCTATGTAAGACATCTTGCGATGTCTCTTGCATCTTTCCGGGGCTGGTGTAAAGTCCAACCCGGCCAGGGCGCACCTTAGTGCCATTTCGGTACACCACCATTCTGTTGACGGCTCAGCTGTTTTGGTGCATCCCCTGATGGGCCATTTCATGAGAGGACTCCTCCTGTCTCTGCCCCCAATCCACCCACCGCCGGTGGCATGGGACCTAAATATGATGCTGGGGAAGCTCATGTCTCCCCCCTTTTGAGCCTTTGGCAACTTGTCATCTCAAGTATTTATCTTGGAAAGTCATTTTTCTGGTTGCGCTCACCTCAGCCCAACATGTGAGCGAGCTGTAGGTGCTGGTAGCCCACGTGCCCTACACCAGGATCCAGAAGAACAGAGTGGTCCTTCACACTCACCCCAAGTTCCTACCGAGATAGTCTCTGCATTCCACCTGAATCAAGAGGTGGTGCTCCCCACCTTCTTTCTCATGCCTCACTCCTCCAGGGCAGAGGCCTCCCTGTGCACACTCGATTGCAAGAAGGAATAGTCCTTTTACATCCAGAGGACGCAGCCCGGAATAGTCCTTTTACATCCAGAGGACGCAGCCCCATTGCTGCTCAGCGCAGCTCTTTGTCTCCTTTGACTCCAACAGTCCTGGGATGGTGGTCTCCAAGTGCACTAGCTCACGCTGGGTGGCCGACAGCATTTTCTTCACCTATGAACAGTCTGGGCTTTCTCTGTTACATCATGTCACCGCACACAGTGTGTGCGCCAAGGTGGTCTTTGTGGCCAACCTGCGCTTGGTGCCCTTGCTGGATATCTGCCGGGCTGCTACCTGGTCCTCTGTCTATACCTTCACAGCCCACTACTGCTTGGAGGAGAGCTTTCTGCATGATAGCACCTTTGGCCAGGCAGTACTTTGTCACCTTTTTGGGGAATAGTACAACTCCTTCCCTCCAGCCCTTTGTGTTCAGGCTACCAGAGAGGGGATAGCATCTTTGATGTTGGTAGTGCAGTGCCAGACTTCCAGTCGACCAGCACTCCCAGTCAACCAGCACTCCCAGTGGTCATTTATTGTCCACTTTTTGAGTCGCCTGTGGCTTCTACAGGGTTTTTCAGTAGCCTGTAGCTTGGGAGTCCCATATAGGAGGACTGACTTCCTGCTTGTTCCCAGAGAAAGCATAGTTTACTCACCTGTAACAAGTGGTCTCCAGGGACAGCAGGGATTAGTCCTCACAACCCACCCCTCCTCCCTGTGTAGTTTTCTTTTTTCTGCTTGATTAAGCTATGTTGTCATACTGAGGTACAATGGTACACTTGGGCAGGAAGATGACCATGCATATGCGGTGTAACTCCCAAAGGCTTTCTGTGAAAGCTGGAGTGTGAATCCGTGCAGGCTCCGTTGATGCTGACGTCACCCATATGTGAGGACTGATTCCTGCTGTCCCCAGAGAACACATGTTATAGGTGAGTAACTACGCTTTTTCAGAATGCTGTTCTCTTCTTGCATAGCTGTTTGAGTAAGATTGAGGAGTTCACAGATTCTCTCTTAGGACAAATCTGCACAACTCTGGTCACAAACTGGGTACTTCTATAAACTCTTGAGCAGTTAACATGTGGAAGCATGTGTGTTTGTGGGGTCTGTTCTATAAAGCAAAGTATGACCTCACTTTATAGAATAGGGGCATAAGTGCTGAAATACATGCACCAAACTTAGGTGTGGCCACTTAACACCATCCTTAGATTTTGGTGTAAATGCTCACTAGTAGATTTGTAAAGAACACGTGTAAGTAAAAATTTGGATGTGTAAATTTAGGCCCTGCCTCACTCTGCCCAAGCTCTGCCCCTGTGCCCATCCAAACTGAAAGTATGCATGATGGGGACTTGCGTGCAAGTACAGAATAGCAGCCACCGAAAGAGCACGTGTGAATATAATGTAATTTTCCACACACACTTTATAAAATTGGCCCTCAGAGGATTGTAGCCTATGTGGAAAATTTTCAGTCAGTCTGCAGAAATTTCCACCAACCAAATCTGAGCAACTGTACACAGAAGCTATATAAATTAAAAATTGTAATCATAACAAGGTGACAAAATTAAGGAAATTAGCTGCAATTACAGGGAGGCTGCAGATCATGATTAAAGATACCAATAATAAATATAAGCAGCCTTAGAATAACTGAAAGGAAAACTAAACTGAATCCTCCTTGATATGATGTGGCAGTAAACATGAACAGACAGGTGAGGTAAGGCTTTGGCCTACAGAACTCCTTTGCATATACAGTGCTAAATTCCAGAGAAGTGCTAAATTCCAGAGAGACTTGCACACAGTCTCCATTTCATCATGCAATTACAAGATCCAAATCTCCAGTCAATGTGTTTATGCTGGCTTCTGCATAGTTTAGAAATGCAAATGTCCCTAGTAGGGGTGGGCATTTATCATGCTAATAATGCAGGTAACTTTGGAAAATTTAACACAATTAAACTTTTTTTTAACTGAATCGGTGAATTTAATGAAGCCACACAATTTTAATGTGCTAAGCCATCATCTCTTCCTATACTCTCTCCCTCCCCTGCGATGCTTTTGCTCACTTGCCTTACAATGGAGCCTCCTTGGCAGTGTGATCAATTCACTAATGCTGCCTCTCACTGATCCCAAAGCCTTCCTCTGTCGTGCCATATCATGCCCCCTCTGAGGTAACTTCCTGTTATCAGCAAGGGCCTAGTGTACTGCAAAGGGAAGGCTTGGGGCTAGTGAATTGCTGCCAGTGAGATTTTATTATAAGGAAAGTGAGCAAAAGCACTGTGGGGGAGGGAGAGAAGAGGAAGAGATGTTGGACTGATGAGAAGAGGGATGGACGCTGGACCATAGATGATATGGGTTGAGAGTGGGGGTGTGGGCCCTCTAAAGCCATTGTGATTAATCACATGATCAATTGTGATCAAAAAACTTTCTTTTTTATAGTTTTAGTTTTATTTTTTATAGTATTAACAGTATTTCCAAATTGATCAGTATTGATAAAATGGAATCATGTCAGCTACAGAAAATCCCCACAAATGTTCCCCCTTCTCAACCCTCCTCGCTTTCTTCCTCCAGGCAATGCCTAAATTGATTGTCATCATAATATAAGATATGCCATACTGGATCAGATCAAAGGTCCATAAAGTCCAGTATCTTACATAGTAACATAGTAAATGACGGCAGATAAACACCAGCGTGGTCCATCTAGTCTGCCCAGCACGATGGCAAGAGTAGGTGCACCTGCCGCTCCGTGCAGACCACCCCTCCCCATGTCCCTGTTTAGGGGTGAACCCACCACTCCATGCAGGACACCCCTATTTGTTGAGAAATTAGAAGGTTCAGTTTATTTTGATTATCTCCAGGAACAAGCAGGAATGTAGTCATCACATATGGGTATCGTCGGTACCGACGGAGCCTGCGTGGGAACGCTCCCCAGTGTCCAATTAGAAAGCTTTTGGGAGCATCTCACAGCGTCTGCGTGCTGCCTTCCCGTCTTTCCCAACTGCCTCTCTCCAGTTCTTCATTTTCCGCGGAGCCAGCAGGTCGTGTTCCTGTCACCGCAGAAAGTTTTTTCCTTCTATTTTGTGGTTGCGTCTGCCTTCCTCGACGCTTTACCGGTACCGGCGTTTTTTCTTTCTTTCTTTCTTTTTCTTAAAAAAAAAAAAAAAATTCGTAGTACTTTTTCCCCATTTTTTCCAGGTGCACACGCCATTTTGGGCCTTAGGCCCAAGATTTTTTCCACAATACAAAAACCCTCTTCGGGTTTTAAAAAGTGCACCAAGTGTGGCGGTACCATCTCCGTCACCGACACCCATGAGTGGTGTCTTAAATGTTTAGGTCCTGACCATTCCATCTTGGAATGTATGGCCTGTGCCATGATGTTCAAGAGAGGTCGATAGAACCGAGCTGCCAAGCTCAGTACCTTGTTTCCCTCTGATACAGCTTCGGTGGCATCGACTTCTTCCAGGATTTCGTCTTCCTCCCGTGGATCTCAGGTAACTAAACATAGGTCTAGCCGGTCCTCAAAGGGTAGATCTCCCTCTAAGCATCGAGATGCCTCCGGCGTTGCCCTTGAGGATTCTGCACCGGCAAAATTTCCCCGGCGGGAGGCTTCGGCTTCCGAAGCATTATCGGGGCTCCAGGACGTCTTGAGGCCTCGACCTCGGCAGAACTACTGGTGCCATGCTCTGGGGTACCGGCGATCTTCTCCGGTACCGACATCCAGGCATCGGAAGCATCGATAGACCAGAGGGTCCTGGCTATTGAACGCAGTCTGGCGGCTCTCCTTGCGGCATCGACACCCTCGGAACCGCGTCAGACAGTTCAACTGGTACCGGCACCAACTCCAGCATCGGTATCGGTACCGGTACCGACAGCATCAACATCGGTGTCCACATTGCTGGCACCCATTCATGCAATGCCTTCCAGTACCGTTACACCGGTACCGATTCCCCTCGGTACCGACTTCGATCGGTATGGGTATTGGGCTCTTCAAGAGCATACCGACAGAAGGTACTTAGAGTCCTCAGAGGAATCTGAGGATTCTGACAGTTCTGTCGATGCGGGAATACTTCTCCCGGAGGAGCCTTCCTCCCCTAAACGCAGGATGTCTCCTCCAGAGGATATTTCCTTTCAGGATTTCATCAGGGAGGTGGCTCAGGGTCTGTCCATTACTGTGGCCCCTGAAACAGAGCCCTGAGGAAAGGAGTTGAAAATTTTACAATATCCTAAAACTCCTAAGGAGGCAGCTACCTTGCCCATCCATGAGATCTTGCATGATCTCATGCTAAGAATATGGGAGACACCTCTTACCACCGCTCCTCACTCTCGTAGACTGGATACTCTGTATCGAGTCCCTCCTTGTCCTGGTTTCCAGAAAACTCAGCTTCCTCACCACTCTATTGTAGTGGAATCAGCTATGAGAAGGATCAAGAGTGCAAAGAGACATGCCTCTAATCCTCCAGGACGTGAGTGCAGAACTTTGGATGCTTTTGGATGTTGTGTCTTCCAAGCTTGTCGTGTCTGCCAGGATCAGTTCCTATAGTCTATATATGGGAATGTTCCTGAAGGAAGTCACAGGAGATTTAGAGGCTTTGAGCCCTCTTCTTCCTGAGGATAGAAGGCAGGATTTTCTCACATTGGTCAAACATGCCCAGGATGTTTCTAAATTTGTCGACCGTGTAGCTTTTGACTGTTTTGAGTGCATAAGCAGAACCTCTGCCTTTGCCATAGGTGCACGTAGAATTGCTTGGCTCCAGGCATCTGATCTGGAGCTCTGGGTACAAGACAAACTGGGAAATATTCCTTGTACTGGTGAGAACCTGTTTGGTAAAGATTGGCAAGAAAAGGCCAATGAGTTGGATGCTGACAATTCCACATTGGATAGATTATCCAAGTCCACAGCTAATCCTGAAAGAGAGAAATCTTTCAAGAAACCATTCTTTTCTAAAAAGAAAAGATTTTATCCTGCTTATTCTCAGCAGGGACGTTCTGCAGGTCAACCTGTTCGGAAGGGTCAGCAACCACCCAAACAAAGGAAAGCAAAGACTGCTAAGCCTCAACCGTCTCAGCAGTCTCAGCCTCCACAAGGATTTGACTTTCAGCTAGAGAACTTAGCCTTCCTGGCTCTCAATGGACCAGAGCCTTCCACCATTCCAGGAATGTTGTGCCATTTTGCCCCCAGATGGGGACAGATAACAGCAGAGCATTGGACACTCTCCATCATAAAAGAGGGGTACAAGCTTTATTTTTTGAGCATGCTTCCTCCCACAATGGTAAGACAGTTCAATTCTCAAACCTCTCTCATCACCCTGTTAGATCAAGAGGTCACTATGCTTCTTGCCCAAGGGGCAATAGAAGAAGTACCCATTCATCAACAGGGTACGGGGTTTTATTCCCCCTATTTCCTTATCCCAAAGAAAACAGGGGGACACAGACTTATTTTAGACCTCAGAGAATTGAACAGATTCCCGTTCAAAGAGAAATTCAAGATGATTTCTCTAGGAACTCTGCTGCCATACCTTCAGAGTCAGGATTGGCTTTGTTTTCTAGATCTCAAGGATGCGTACACTCATGTTCTCATCCATCCAACTCACGGAAAGTTCCTTTGGTTCCTTTTTCAAGGAAAGCACTACCAATACAGGGTGCTTCCTTTTGGCCTGGCCTCAGCACCAAGAGTGTTAAATGCATGGCTGTGTTAGCAGCATTTCTCTGCACTCTAGGGATATTCGTCTTTACCTACTTAGACTGGCTCATTCGAGCCCCATCAGAGTCAGAGGCCAGGACTTCCCTATCTTGCACAATGTGTATCCTTCAGTATTTGGGTCTGGTTATAAACATCCCAAAATCCAGTCTAACTCCCACTCAGTCTCTAGTGTTCATAGGAGCTTTGCTGGACACCAAAAAAACAAGGGCCTATCTGCCCCAGGCCCGTTGCCTTCGCATGGTGCAGTTAGCTTCTCAAGTACTGCTAAAACCTCATCTCACTGCCCGAGAAATGTTACAACTATTAGGCCACATGGCATCTACAATGCATGTGGTTCCTTATGCTCATCTCCATATGAGAGCAGCCCAGTGGACTTTATCCACTCAATGGACCCAGGCATCAGGTTGCCTCTCAGACAAAATAGCAAACACAAATCACCTTATCTTGTCTCTCCAATGGTGGCAGTCCACTCAGAACCTGTTGCTGGGGTCCCCATTTCAACAACCTTTTCCCCAGGCAACACTCACAACAGATGCTTCACCAATGGATTCGGGAGCTCATCTGCAAGACCTCTCCACCCAAGGCACTTGGACTCCACAGGAGACTCATCTAATATCAATCTCTTAGAGCTCAGAGCAATCTTCCTTGCTCTTCGAGTGTTCCACACCCTGGTCAGCTACAAGACAGTCCTCATTCATACGGACAATCAAGTAGCCATGTTCTACGTGAACAAGCAGGGGGGAACAGGCTCTGTCGCTTTGCAACGAAGCTTTGCGACTATGGGCCCTCGCCAGAGAGCATCAGATTCATCTCCTGGCAGTGTATCTTCCAGGCATACAAAACTCTTGGGCAGACAGACTCAGTCGAGTTCTGCTTCCACATGAATGGTCTCTACATGCAGACCAAGTGGCCAAGAATTTTCAAATTTGGGGTACCCCAGACATAGACTCTTTGCAAATCCGTTGAATGCCAATCTTCCCCGGTTCTGTTCCAGAATTCCGGCTCAGGGCTCTCAGGCCACGGATGCTTTCCTCTTTCACTGGGGGCAAGACTTCCTTTATGCCTTTCCACCCATTCCCCTAATTCCCAAAACCCTGTTCAAGCTTCAGAGAGACAGATTCTCATAGCTCCACATTGGCCGCGGCAAGTGTGGTACCCTCTGCTTCTACATCTTCCTCAAGCTCCCTCCCTGGAGTTAGGATCTGCTCCAGATCTCCTGTCACAGGAGCACGGAATGTTATGGCATCCCAATCCCCAGTCTCTGCATCTCAGAGCTTGGTTGCTGACGGTCTAGATCTTCATGATCTTAACCTCTCTCAGCAAGTAAAGGATGTCCTTTATGCTTCCAGGAAGTCTTCCACAAGACACTTTTATGCTTTTAAGTGGAAGAGGTTTACCATATGATGTTCGCAGAAGGGTCTTAACCCCCTTGCGATACCTCTGGAATCATTACTGGAGTATCTCCTTCATTTATCAAATGCAGGACTTAAGACTAACTCCGTAAGAGTCCATTTGAATGCTATTGCAGCTTCCTTCAAGTCTCTACATGGACAACCTATCTCCTTTCATCCTCTTATAGCAAGATTTATGTGAGGCCTTCTTTTAACTAAGCCTCCCATTAGGCCACCGACGGTGGCATGGGACTTAAACCTGGTTCTTGGTCAGCTCATGAAGCCACCCTTTGAACCCTTAGCTACTACTTCCTTGAAATTCCTTTCTTGGAAGGTTATCTTTCTCATTGCAATCACATCAGCACGTCGCATTAGTGAGTTGCAAGCACTAGTAGCTGATCCACCTTATGCAAGGTTCCATCATGACAAGGTAGTCCTTAGGACTCATCCACACTTTATGCCAAAGGTGGTCTCGCCTTTTCATCTAAACCAAGCGGTCTACCTTCCTGTGTTCTTTCCAAGGCCTCATGCATCGAATGCAGAGAGGAATCTTCATACCTTGGACTGTAGAAGAGCTTTAGCCTTATCGCCAGGAACAAGCAGGAATGAGTCTTCACATATGGGGTTCGTGAGCGCCGACGGAGCCCGCACGGGAATGCTCCCCAGCATCCAACCAGAAGGCTTTTGGGAGCATCCCTCGCGCCTGCGAAGTAGCTTCCCGCCCTTCCCACTGCTTCTCCCCAGTTTTCGTTTTTCCGCGGAGCCGACAGGACGTACCTCCTGTCACTGCAGAAACATTTCTTCTTTTTTCTTGTTTCCTGTGGTCACGGTTTTTTTCCCGCTGACTCTGGCACCGCTGGTGCCCCCTTTTTCTTATTTTTTGTTTTCCTTATTTTCCTCTGAGGAGCATCCTCCTCGTGTTATTCTGAGGCCTACCGGGCTTTCCAACATGGAGCCTTCTTCCCCTAAGAAGTGCCCCCACTGTGGAGACGTTGTCTTCCTCTCTGACTCCACCGCCTGGTGTCTCTCCTGTTGGGGCCCTGACCCCTTCTCCCCCGGTTCCCCGGGCTTCGGCGTTGGGAGAAGACTCTCCCTGTTTCGAGTGTCCCTCGATGACGTCTTTCCCTCTGAGGTGCGGTCGTCGGCTTTCTCTCGCCAGGATCAGGTAACCCAACAACAGTCTGTTAAGACTAACCGAGCCTTGAGGGGTGAGTCTCATGCGCGGCATGACGACGGCTCCGGCCTTCCCCTCCAGTCCCTTACACCCCGGAGGGAGTCTTCGGGCTCCAGAGCCTCCATGGGGTTTCGGGTTGTTCCTGAGGTTCGCTCCTCACAGAACATTCCCGAGCCATGCCCGAGGGTGGCACCCGCTTCGAGCGGTGCAGATCCCTCGGCAGCGGCGCCAGCGTCGAGTGTTCCACTCTTCATCAGGGACTGTCAGCTGGTGTCCTCGGTGCCCTCGGGGCCGTTCGACTCGACCCAGTCTGGCTCTACGGCATCCCGGCCCTGCGCGGGGGCGGCACCCGTGTTCAGCGGTGCCGATTCCCCGGCATCGGCGTCGGTGTCAAGTGTTCCTCTCGTCACCGGGGATCGTCGGACCAACCTGACCCGATATGGCGTGCCCACACCCCTGCCATGCGCAGAGGTGGTGACCGCTTCGAGCGGGACCAAGTCCTCAGCGTCGGAGTCGGTGGCCCCACTCCCCGCCGGGGATCGGCACCGGGTTCCCTCGGCTCCGCCAGGGCCGATCGATTCACCCCCGACTTCCGCGGGGGCGGTACTGGCCTTGAGCGGCCCCGCCCCTCCGGCGACGGTCTCGGGAACAGGGGCCCCGTTCTTCACCAGGGGTCACCTCCGGGCTCCACCTGCGGAGCCGATCGATCTATCCCGGTCGGGCGGGTCGGCACCCCCACCTTGCGCGGGGCCGGGGCCTCCCCCGGACGCCACCGACCTCCCCCGGACGCCACCGACCTCCCGGCACCTACGCGGGCGTCGAGTGCTCCACTCGTCACTAGAGTTTGCCCGCGGGACCCGGGCCCTCCGGTCGAGTCGACCCAAAGAAGCGCTGCGTCCGCGGAGCCGGGGCTGGGCATCTCGCTCCCCGCCGGGGCTCATCGGCGGGTTACCTGAGTACCCTCGAGGCCGCGTAGTACGCCCATAAGGGTTTCCCACTCAATAAAACAGGCGCGGGCAGAACCCCAGCGCCTAGAAGGGCCTCTCTCCCAGCGTCGGTGCCGGCTTCGGGTGTTTCCCTCTTCGCCGAGTTTCGGCCTGGGAAGGCCTCGTTGCCCGCGGTAACGATCGTCACGACCCCGACTCCATTCAAGGGAGTGGCAGCACCGGCGCGGCCGCCGATGCCGGGGCCCCCTAAGGAGGCGTCGCTCGGTTCGATGCCCAGCCTTGAATCGATCTCCAGTCTGGAAAGCGTGGCTCCGACACATTTCGGATCCGTCCCCGGTCTCTTCCGACGGTGCGGTGCTGCGCTCACTTGCTCTCCAGCTGCCTCGGCACCTCGCCAGCCGCCCTGGCGGACTGACCCGGGGGCGACCCCGCCCCCGGAGTCGGGGCCGAGGCCGAGTCCCACGGGCCCATCGGGGACGTCGCTCCCTCCGATGCCCCGCTTGGAGTCAATCTCGGGCTCTGACGATGCAGTACCGACTGCCTCAAATTGGGACTGTCAGTACCCTCCTCTGTTTAGAGCGATTCTGCCCGTGCACCAGCACAGCGGGTCCCCTGGTGTTCAAACGAGCCCCTCCACCTCGGCCTCCCCCGGGATAGCCCCTCTGGGAGAGCCGTCTTTTCAGGACTTCCTCCTTGACATGGCGGACTTGCTCGCCATTCCTATCCCGGGCTCTTCGCTAAGTCCGGGTACGGCGGAACAGGCAGCCGTAATGCTTCCTCTACATCCCTCCCTGCAGGATATCTTGCTTGGGATTTGGCGCTCGCCCTTACAGGTACCGGCTCCGCCTACAGCCATGCATGCCCAGTATCGGGTGCCCCCCTCTCCGGGTTTCCAGACGCACCAGCTTCCCCATCATTCCATTGTGGTGGAATCCGCCCTGAGGAAGGTCGGAAGCAAAAAGAAGCACTCTTCCTGCCCCCCGAATCGTGCGTCTAAAACTCTGGACAACTTTGGGCGGCGAACCTTCCAAGCGTCCATGTTGGCTTCCAGGATCCTCTCATATATTTTCTATATGAGCCTGGCGCTTCGGGAGGTCACCGAGAGGTTATCTCTTTTGTCTCCCTTTGTGTCGGCCCCTCGGGCCCCTGACTATTCCTTGCTTCTTTACCATTGCAGGAATATTGCTTGGTTTCTTTCTCGGGCTGCCGTGGACTCTTTCGAGTCAGTTAGCAGGTCCTCTGCTGTAGCCATAGGGGCGCGTCGTACAGCCTGGTTGCAGGCGTCCGACTTGTGCAGCTGGGCACAACATAATCTGGGTACTTCCCCGTGCACCGGGGAGAACCTCTTCAATGGCGAGGCTTTGCGTCAGGTTGCTCAGTGCTCCGCCGACCTGTTTGGCACTGGCCGCCCGCGGCCCGGGGGTAGGAAATGTCCTTTCCGACCCTCCTTTCCGAAGAGGAGGAGGTTTCATCCCTCTGCCCACCTGCCGGGTGCGCCCATGCCCTGGACGTCTCACACCGGTCGGCAGTGCCAGGGCTCGCACCAGGCCACCCATGCCAAGCAGCCTTAGGCTCCGGTATGCGGCAGTTTGTGCGTAACTCCTCTTACCTGAAGTTACTATCCGGTTCTACACTGGGGTTCTTTTCAGTGTGACAAGCGGTTGACTGCTTGATTGGGGGCATGGAGCCCCCTTCCCCGGGGAGGGGGGGGGGAGGACCTTTCCCACGCTAGGTTAGCCTGGCTCCTCGGGGCCATGCTAGTCTTTTTTGGACTTACCCTTGGGTACATCCCTCGGATTCCCCTCTGCCGGTTCCCCCGAATTGAGGGGATCGCGCACCGAATCTCCTTCCCCCAGTGTTGACCTTGGCCGCTACTCTCCGAGCGTGGACGAACCAATCCTCGGCAGGGCCGGACCACCCCCCCCCCCGGTCTGTGTCCCCACTCTCGCAGAGGAACCCCTGGGTCTGTCAGGTTACGGTGGACGGGGGTCCCTCTGACCTATGCCGATCCCGGGCTCCGCTCCCTGCACTCTTCGGAGCGGCGGAGGGCATTGGCCCTCCCCCGAGGTTTTTTTTTTATGTATGCCGAAGATGACTCCCACGGTCACGCCGTGGCTATAGGGTTTTCTATCCTCCTGCCTTCCCTGTGGTACGGAGGACACATTTTTTGCGTGGCTGTCAGGTGGACGCCTCAGGGGCCTACGTACTCCTGATGTGCTCCTCCTCTACTGATCTGGCGGTCACGCAACCATACTGCTACTCTCACCGATCTGCCCTGCACCACGCACATCGGCCCATCACTTTGGATGGCCCTCCCCGCCACCTCTGGGTGGGCGCGTTCAAGTGGATCCAGGGCTGGTCCGAGTTGGCAGTATCGTTCTCATGTGTGCATACCGGCTTAGTAACCTGGGTGGGCGCTCCCGGGCCCACCTATAGCCCGATATACATCTATACCTGTTACTGGATATATATCGGTATGGGTGGGCGTTTTTGGGAAACGTTATAGTGGCCTGTGTCTCACCGACTCTCTCCCAATTGTCGGTACTGACGTTTTGTTATTTTTTACGGGGTCCGGCCGGCCCGCTTGCCTGCGTTCTGCGGCTCGGGAACTCGGACTGGTTATGCTTAAACTTGCTGTGAAGTCAACAGCCCCTTTGTTTACGCCTCCTTGTCTGGAGGTTTTCGAACCCATTGTCTTACTATACTTTGCCGGCTAGGGCAGACGGTGTACCCCTCGGTATCCCGGGGTACACTCCTGTTCTTCTCCGGGCTGGGTTCTCCCAGATCGGTCAGTCTTCTGATTAGTCCTCCGGATTGGGGACTCTGCTACTACTGGAGTTCTCAGCTTCCCTTTGAGCTCCTCGTGAAGACCTGCTGTCTTTCCGGTGCCGGTTGACACCTGCGTCTCCAGCCCGCCCGGACTGGGAACTTCGTCCTCTCTGCGGTGAAGTTCCCTTGAAGACTTCGCTACTGCATCTACAGTACCCGTCGCAGCTCTGCCTTCTACATTCCAGTAGGTAAGCTCTAGATTGTGCTAGATCATTAACAGTTTAATGATAATTGGCGTGGGTTTGAAGACTCCCCTGTAGTCTTCGGTTGCTGTACCCTGGCAACTCTTCTCAACTCCTACCCTCCATCCCGCAGGGGATGCCGGGGATCCAGGTTGGGCGATGCCGCCCTGTCCAAGGGCGCGCATTCTGGGATCTCCTCTGGCACCCTCAGCTAGGGAGTCCCCATATGTGAAGACTCATTCCTGCTTGTTCCTGGAGATAGCACAGTTACTTACCTGTAACAGGTGATCTCCGGAACAGCAGGAATTAGTCTTCACAACCCACCCACCTCCCCTAGGAGTTGTGACTCTCTCTCTCTCTCTTCCTTCCTCTCCTCTCCTTCGGTCTCAGCTATTAAACGCAACTGGGGAGAGGCAGTGGGAAGGGCGGGAAGCTACCGCGCAGGCGCGAGGGATGCTCCCAAAAGCCTTCTGATTGGATGCTGGGGAGCATTCCCGTGCGGGCTCTGTCGGCGCCGACGAACCCCATATGTGAAGACTAATTCCTGCTGTTCCGGAGATCACCTGTTACAGGTAAGTAACTGTGCTTTCCTGCTGTTCCTGGAGATCAACTGTTACAGGTGAGTAACTACTCGTTATCCATGATGACGCCTAGATCCTTTTCCTGCATGGTGCTCCCTTATGGTGGAACCTTGCATTGTGTATCTGTAGTTCTCCAAGAACAAGCAGGAAGTCAGTCCTCACATATGGGTGACGTCGGCGCCAACGGAGCCCTTGTGTGGAGCAATTCCCCAGCTTTCAAAGAAAGCCTTTGGGATTGCATCACACATGCGTGGTCCCCTTCCCACCCAAGGGTGCCATCTTGCTCAGTCTCCCTTTTTCCGCGGTGCCCAACAGGCATAGTCCAACTTCCCTCGCGGAAAAAGTGCGTCAAAACTACTGAAGATTCTCTTCTTCGGCCCAGTTCGATGCCAGTTCCCCTTCCCGCCTTGGTTTGGTACACCGGTATCGAGTCCGGTTACTTCTTTTTTTGTTTTTTTGTCCTTAGTGACTAGCGTTCGCACTCTTTTCTTTTTCACTGGCAGCCTGGTCGTTTGTCCTCGCAGGGGCCCTTTCCCCCGATGGCTGCCAGCGGGTTTAAAAGGTGTGATCGCTGTAAAAGATTGTCACTCACGACACACACGACTGCTGTCTCTGCTGCCTTCGGCCTGACCATGATACGAAGGTCTGTGGCACGTGTGGCAAGATGTCCTTCAAGGCACTTAGAAGTAGGCAGCAGCAGCGTGAAAAGATTTTCTCCGAGTCCGCATCCACCCGGGTCTGGACCTCTTCAGAAGCCTCAATGTCTCGGGAGCTATCTGACTCCGAGCATTGCTGGGGGTCTTCTGAGTGGCCTGGATCACGTCCAAGTCGACCCTGGAGGCTGAGCCGATCCTCGAGACTCTTCAGACTCGAGTCTATCCTCGGCCGAGGTCTCCCTGGACCTCCCGTTCGGGATCGAGGTCGTCGAGGCCGGTGCCCTCGGCGTCAGGGCAGTCAAGACCAAAGCCCTCACGGCCGGAGCCCATTGATTCCTCTTAGGAGGACTCGGCATGGGAAACGGAAGATGTCCCATTGGACTCGCCGGGTTCCGAGCCTCAGAGAAGTTGCCCCCTGGAGGATATCTGGTTCTCGGACTTCGTCAGGGACATGGCCAAGGCTTTGGCATTTCCGGCGGACACCGAGGAGGAGCCTCGAAGCTCTCCAATATGACTTTCCTTTTCAGGAAGCCCTTACGGTACCGGTTCCTCCGATGTTGGAAAGGCTGATGCTCCGCATGTGGGAGTCACTGGCCTCGATACCGGTTCTCAGCAAGCAGGTTGATTCCATCTATCGAGTCCGCAAGAGCCCTGGGTTACAAAAAGCACAGCTGCCGCACAACTACATGGTTGTGGAATCGGCCATGCACAGGCTCAAGAGCCAAAAAACGCACTTCTCGGTGCCTCCTGGCAGGGAAGCCCAGAACCTGGATGCCCGCGGCAGAAAGTGCTACCAGGGCTCGATGCTGTCATGCCGAGTCCAAGCATATCAGCTGTACATGGGCATGTACTTGCGGGACCTGGCAAAGGAGATTGCCGGGTTCTCAGCTGGCCTCTCCGAGGAACCCTTGCAGCGCTTCAAGAACTTGTCCACTGGGATTCGGGAGTGCTCGAAGTTTGTCTCGAGCAGCCTATGGTGGCTTCGAGGCCTCGGCCTGAGTAGCCGCAGAAGGCATCGGTGCCCACCGCCAGGCGTGGCTAATGTCATCAGACCTGGAGCCATGGGTTCAGGACAAGTTGGTCGATGTGCCTTGCCGGGGTGACAACCTCTCTGGCAAACCCATGACTGAGAATGCTGCTGAAATCGAGTCCGAGTACTTGACCCGGACAAGACTCTCCAAGAAGACTTCTGCCCCTTCTAAGAAGAAGGGCTTGGGTAAAAAGCCCTTTTTCCCGAGGAAGGGTACTACTTACCACAACTACCCCACTCACCAGGCCTCCCAAGCTTGCCCACAGGGGCAGCATGCCAAGAGACGGGGGCATGGCCCACGTAAGCAGAAGACCCCCAGGCCCCGGCTCCAACCCAGCCAGGAGGGGTTTTTTGACTGCCAAAGCATAGTCTCTCTCCAACCAGGGGTGAGGGCTTGCACAGGAGGAAGGCTGAGCCTGTATGCCCACAGGTGGCCAGCTATCACCACAGATACCTGGGTCCTTCAAATAGTCCAAAGGGACTATTTTCTCCACTTCAACCAGGTACCTCCCTCCCTACTTTCCAGGAGAGCCTCTCAGACCCCCTCTACACAGGGACCTCCTCTTGCAGGAGTTGGCCGGTCTTCTAGAGGATCAGGTGGTGGAGCCGGTGCCCCACACCCTGCAGGGACAAGGCTTCTACTCCAGGTATTTTCTGATACCAAAGAGAACAGGAGGCCTCAGACCCATCCTCGACCTGCAAAACTTAAACAAGTTCCTGGTGAAGGAAAAGTTCAAGATGCTTTCCCTTGGAATATTGCTACCTTACCTCCACCAGGGAGACTGGCTATGCTCCTTAGACCTAAAGGATGCTTACACCCACATCTTCATACATCCAGATCACAGACAATATCTCAGATTTGTAGTGGGAGGAAACCATTTTCAGTACGGAGTACTTCCATTTGGCTTAGCCTCTGCCCCCAGAGTGTTTACCAAATGCCTGACGGTAGTGGCGGCCTTCTTCAGGAACCAGGGAATCTTCGTCTTCCCGTACCTGGACGACTGGCTCATCAGTGCCCAGTCGCCTCAGGAGGCCCAACAGGCCACAGCTCGCACTATCAACATACTGCAGCATCTAGGCTTTGTCATAAATCAAGCAAAGTCCACTTTGCTCCCTACTCAAAACTTAGAGTTCATAGGAGCAAGGCTAGACACCCTTCAGGCGAGGGCTTACCTGCCAGAGGCCAGGGCACAGAGGCTTCTGGCACTACTGAACCAAGTCAGACACAAGTCTCGGATCTCAGCGAGACACTTTCTGCGCCTCCTAGGGCACATGGTCTCCATGGTTCATTTGACCCCAAACACCCGTCTCCACATGAGGACAAGCTCAGTGGTGCCTCCGAGATCAGTGGACGCAAGCCAAAGGATGACTCGGAGACAGGATCAGAGTGTCCAAACGACTGCTGAAGTCATTGACGTGGTGGTTTCAGCCATCCAACCTGCTCGAGGGAGTGCCTTTCTAGCCTCCCTTGTACACAAGAGTCCTGAAGACAGATGCATCCTTGCTGGGTGTAAAGGGTCCGCTTCTTGTTGGTCACTCCAGGCCAGGGAAATCCCGAACCCTCATCTGCGGTGTGCTGCTCCGGCTAGCTGGAATCCAGGGGAATAAAACTCACAGACCACACAGAAGGAAAAGTATGCAAGTTTATTCCAAAGGGTGGAGGGATTGTCCGTATTTTATACATTATCAGAAACATATTCATACGTCATCCACCCATCTTCTGGGGCCCACTATAGCTTATCAGTAACTATGCAAATACAAGTCATCTCTGAGTAGAACAATCAGTTTAGCATATATAGGATTCTGATTTCCCTTGTGCAGGCCTCCTGTATATGCACTTAAACTAAGCATTATTTCCTAACACTGGGCTGGGGAGCCCATTTCCAGGACTCATGCGCTCAAGGGTTGTGGTCTCCTCAAGAGAAGGCGCAACAAATCAGCCTCTTGGAGCTTCGGGCGATTCGCCTAGCTCTTCGAACCTTCTGTCATGTTCTCTCACATCAGTCTGTCTTGGTACAGACAGGCAATCAGGTAGCAATGTTCTACGTGAACAAGCAAGGAGGGGCAGGATCCCGTATCCTGTGCCAGGAGACACTGGACCTCTTCTTCTTTGCAATCAGACAAGGTATGTCTCTCAAAGCAGTTTACCTGCCAGGTCAGGAGAACCTCCTAGCAGACAAGCTAAGCAAAATTCTCCAACCTCACGAGTGGCAACTGAATCCGGAAGTGGCCAAGCAGATCTTCCACTGCTGGTGACATCCGCCCATAGATCTCTTTGCCAGCCTGCAGAATCATCAGTTGCCCAACTTTTTCTCCATACAGCCACATCCCCAAAGGATGGCTGCAGATGCTTTTCTGATCTCCTGGTCCATGGGCCTCCTTTATGCGTTTCCTCCCACACTTCTGGTGGCCCGAACTCTATTCAAAATCCTTCGGAACAAGGCATCTGTCATTCTGCTAGCCCCCAGATGGCCAAGACAACCTTGGTTTCCACTTCTGCTCCAGCTGGCAGTGGAAACCCTACTCCCTCTGGGGACGCAGCCCAACCTCCTGTCCCAGGAGCAGGGCTCTAGCTTACATCCCAACCTCAGGTCCCTCAACCTGATGGCGTGGCTGCTGAAAGGGTAGTGCTGGCTCTGCTCCTCTTACCTAAAGATGTGGAAGAAGTGTTACTGGCCTCAAGGAGGCAGTCCACCAGAAAAACCTATGCCTTCAAGTGGCACAGGTTTGAGGTGTGGTGTACCCAAAACAATGAAAACCCTTTCTCTTGCCTAGTACCAGTTGTACTGCAGTACATGCTTCATCTCTCAGAATTAGGCCTCAAGTCTAACTCTGTCAGGGTCCATCTGAGTGCTTTGTCGGTACACCACTCTCCAGTGGAAGGACGACCTCTTTCGGCTCACCCATTGGTGTCCAGATTCCTCAGAGGTCTGCTTCTACTAAAACCCCCGATTTGCCCTCCGGCAACCGAGTGGGATTTGAATGTGGTCTTACAACAGCTTACTCGCCCACCTTTTGAGCCGATGTCCACTTGCCATCTGCGCTTCCTCTCCTGGAAGGTGCTCTTCCTAGTGGCACTCACATCTGCCAGATGAGTGAGTGAACTACAAGCTCTTGTTTCAGAAAGACCGTACACACGGTTTTATAGGAACAGGGTGGTCCTTCGCACCCACCCCAAGTTCCTTCCGAAAGTGGTCTCTTCGTTCCACCTCAACCAAGAGGTGGTTCTTCCAACCTTCTTTCTCAGACCGCATGCTAGCCGGGCAGAGGCGGTCCTGCATACCCTGGATTTTAAAAGGGCTTTAGCCTTCTACCTGGAGTGTACGCGGGGACATCGAAGAGCTACTCAGCTCTTCGTCTCTTATGACCCCAGTAAGCTGGGGCTACCTGTGTCCAAGCGCACATTGTCCACCTGGGTGGCAGACTGCATTGCCTGGGAGTACAGGGCGGCTGATCTCCCTTTGCAGGGTCGGGTTACGGCCCACCGTGTCAGGGCTAAGGCCGAATCAGTGGCTCACTTCCGCTCTGTTCCGCTGGCAGACATCTGCTGGGCCACCACCTGGTCTTCGGGCCAGACCTTTGCAGCCCATTACTGCTTGGATAGGGAGTCCCGATGGGACAGTGCTTTCGGCCAGGCGGTACTCCGTAACCTATTTGAGGTTTAGGGAACTCCTACCCTCCGGCCCTCTGCTGTCAGGCTAAAGGGGTTGTTGCGTCTTTGCTGAATTCCTATCACAGCTGCTGCGGCTCTTCTAGAGGGAGCCATTTTTCAGCTATGGGTTCTCGGTAGCGTATAGCTGGGGAGTCCCATATGTGAGGACTGACTTCCTGCTTGTTCCTGGAGAAAGCTATAAGAATACGTTATAATGCCCTGTTCAATGTAATTTCAGTTTGTTCAGTGTAAACCGCCTTGATATCATGAAAGGCGGTATATAAGAAATGTTAAATATAAATAAATAAAATTAATTATAAAGCGTAGTTACTCACCTGTAACAGGTGTTCTCCAGGGACAGCAGGAATCAGTCCTCACGACCCTCTCTCCTCCCCTGGAGTTGCAGTCTTATTATATTTTGTTCATTTTGCCGTCTCTTTAGCTATGTCATTTGACTGAGCAAGATGGCACGCTTGGGCGGAAACGGGACCGCGCATGCGTGATGCAACCCCAAAGGCTTTCTTTGAAAGCTGGGGAATTTCTCCGCACGAGGGCTCCGTCGGCGCCGACGTCACCCATATGTGAGGACTGATTCCCACTGTCCCTGGAGAACACCTGTTACAGGTGAGTAACTATGCTTTTGGGTTGTTCTTCCCCAGGTGCATTGCACTTTGGACATTTCCAGATTAAATTTCAGCTGTCAGTTTGACGTCCATTCTCCCAATTTCTCAAGGATGATCTTTTGCAAGTTAGGCACCTTTGAAGTGGATCTCTGTGTTTCCTCAGAAAAGAAAAGCTCCATTCTGCTGCAAGATAGGGAATCACAAAAAGCTGGCCTCAGATGGCCCTCCTTTTGGATCAAAGGAAAAGTCTTCTGTATGCATATCCTCCAATTTTGCTCATAGTATAGACTTGGAGAACGCAAATAAGATCAAGGAGCTGTGATTTCTTATAGCCCCTTGTTGACTAAGGCGGGTGGTGTTTGTATTGCCTAGGATTCTATTAAATTCACGATCATTCAACCACTCATGCATGGTAGTTAATAAGCTATTTAATATGACAATTAGCCTGACGATAAGTTAGTGACATTACAATAGAACAATAAGTTAGTAATATTACAATGACAATAAAACAGATAACTAGAAAGCAAGTAATTACAGGAGAATAATACATCATCAATAGAGTTATGAGATATTGCATCTCCAAACTCCCTGTCCCCCTTACAAGAACAGAACAATGCGTCACCAAACTGCCATCATCGCAGCCCATTTTTAACATCAGCTGGGAGAGCCTCAGCGAAGGCTGGAGAAATGTCTGTGATTCTCCATGCGTTGGCATGTGCCTGGCCAAGCGGATATCTACTCTCTCTCCCTGTTCTGGATTTTCTCTCTCTATATATAGGCTGTAAGTGTGTTGCAGCTGGACCACATGACTGCTCACATGAGCTTCTCTCTACAGATATTCTCCACCCCATACACCTTTGTTCAACAGTAATTTGACCAGTGTTTCTCCATCCTTTGTTCCCAGCCTTTGTTTGTTCTCCGACTGGTCAGTCACTCCCCACAGCTTCTGTCTCCTGGCTAGTAAGCTGTAAACAGCTGGCTCAGCATGATTTCTCACAGGATGGCTCTGGCTCGGCATGATTCCTCACAGGATGGCTCAAAAGTTCAATATTCCTTGCTGATCCAAATAAATTTTAATTAGTAATACAGCGTTTCAACCATCGGACTTTGGACTTCTCTAGTGTTTACACAGGCTCAGGGGAGAAAGTTGCATGCTGACATGGAGGTCCACCTCCTTTCAGAGCTTGGATGTTGAGAGGATGACCTTGGCTGCCCTAAATTTGCCTGATAGCATATCACAGACCCTTCTAGGAAATACTCCATAAGATGTTCTTATGGTTTCAGATGGAAGAGGTTTGCTGTCTGCTGTGATGGAAAGGCCCTAGATACTTTTTCCAATTCTTCACATACCCTCCCACCTCCCCTGGGAGTTGTCTCCCAAATGTTGCTATTCAGTGACTAAGAAAATGTGATGATGTGAGAAGTAATGTCCATGTGTGATGGTGTATATCAAAAGCTTCCAGATCTTTTCTGAGCTGGAGAGTATTTTTCCAGAGTATTTTTCCTTCACTGGCTTTGTCGGAATTTAGCACTCTGATGGTGAGGACTTGTCCACAGAGAACACCTGCTGAGGTAAGTACTTGGGTTTTCAAAGGTACTGATTGGGGAAGGCTATAAGAATATTTGGATGTTTAAAAATCCCTTGGGGCAATGTCAGGTTCATCATTATAAAGTGTATACGGTTTGACACCACCAATATACCACCTCAATTTGGCCATCCTTTTAGATAAGTAGCTATGGCTTAAGGAAAGTGCTGAAGATAGCCACAGTGAGACCTGGGATTACCTTAGAAGAACCAGGTATGTTGTGTAGATCAGTGAAACCAGCTTTTATTTTAATGCATTTTGAATTTTAGTTAGCCGCACTTATATACTGCTAAATCTAAAAGTCAAAGCGGTTTACATAAAACAAAAGACCAATATGGCTTCACATAGAACATTAAATTAAAGAGGGGGGAGGTGAATGTGGGGGTTAGTTAGATCTGTAAAAGTATATACAACAATACGTTTTTAAAATTAATACATCAGAGTATTGTTTACATATGTAATTGAGTGTGCTGGGAATGTATTGTATATTTTAGTAAAATGTACAAGGATGTGTGAACTTTAGAACATTATATATATATATGTGGATGAGGTATGTATATAAAATATATACCTGCGTATAGTTGTAGATGTTTTGCATCAAAATATGGATCATGAACTTGTAGGCTATTCTCATTCAGTACAATTTAAATTAGCTTTGTGACTGAAAACATGCCCAGTGAGTAACCAATTGTAACTTGTACTGATATATCTGATTTAATCTCCAGGAACAAGCAGGAATGAGTCTTCACATATGGGTACGTCGGTACCGACGGAGCCTGCACGGGAACGCTGCCCAGCTTCCGATCAGAAAGCTTTTGGCAGCATCCCTCGCGCCTGCGCGCTGACTTCCCGCCTTCTCCAGAGCCTCTCTTCAGTTTTCGTTTTTCCGCGGAGCCAACAGGACGTCCTCCTGTCACCGCAGAAACTTTTCTTTTTTCAAACTTAAATTACTTAGTTTTTTTTTTTTTCTTGTGGTCGCGGCTATATTCCCGCTGCCACCGATACCTCCGGTGGATTTTTGACAAAATTCTGAGAGATTTTTTCTTCAGTTTTTGTGCTTTAACTTGTTGGGCCTACAAAGCCTCTTCATTATGGAGCCTTCTTTTCCTAAGAAGTGCATTCGATGTGGAAACACCTGTTTCTTTTTAGACACCAATAGTTGGTGTCTCAACTGTGTGGGTCCTGACCCTTTTTCCCCTGACTTGTCAAGTGATAATTTTGTGAGGAAACCTTCAATTTTTAGAGTTTCCCTCGATACCGTTTTTTCCTCGGCAGTGAGGATACCCGGTTTCTCCACTTCACATGATCAGGTAACCCACAAACAGTCTGTTAAGACTAGTCAATGCTTGAGTGGTATGTCCCATGCCCAGCATAGTGACGGCTCTGGCCTTACCCTCAAGAATCCATTGGCATTACCCCTGCGGGAGTCTTCGGGCTCCAAAGCGTTAAAGGGGTTTCAGGTTGTTCCTGGGGCTCACCCCTCACAGAACATACCTGAGCCATGCTCGGGGGTGGTATCCGCTTCGAGCGGTACCGTGTCTCTGGCATCGGCACCGGTGTCGAGTGTTCCACTCTTCACCAGGGATCGTCATCGGGCATCCTCGGTACCTTCGGGACCGATCGATATGCACCCGATGGACTTCCCTCGATCCCAGCCGTGTACGGTGCGGGTCTCCGCTTCGAGCGGTACTGATACCCAGGCATCGGCTTCGGTGTCGAGTGTTCCACTCTTCACCAGGAATCGTCCTCTAGCATCCTCGGCACCTTTGGGGCCGGTCGATGCGATACAGATGGACATTTCCATATTTCAGCCATGCTCCGGCTCGGTACCGGCTTCGATCGGTTCCGATTCCCCGGCATCGACACCGGTGTGGAGTGACGTACTCTTAGCAAGAGCTTGTCATGGGGTATCCTCGGTACCTTCGGGACCGCTCGATGTAACCCAGACTGCCTTGCCGGTATCGGCATCGACCATACTACCATCGGCGTCGGTACCCTCGAGACATGCATCGATAGACTCGCTTCCTTCGATGCCGAGTCTTGAATCGATATCTAGTCTCAAGGACTGGGTACCGACGCGTCACGGAACCGACTCCTGTCGATTCCAGACTTCAACTGCTGGTACCTCACTATCGATGTCGATGTCTGTTCTTGCACCGATTCCACCGATGTCTAGTTTGGAACCGATACCTGGCTCTAAGTTAATATGCCAGTATCCCTGTACATCCTCTGGTACTCAGCCTCTTCCTTTAGCCCTACCAGGGATGGTTCCCATAGGAGATCAGTCTTTTCAGGCTTTTCTCCTGGATATGGCAACCTTTCTTAATATCTCTATCCCTGGTTGTGATGCTACTCATCGCTCACCGGCACAAATGGAAACCATGATGCTTCCTTTACATCCTGCTCTGCAGGATCTCCTCCTGAGGGTCTGGAAATCACCCTTACGGCTTCCTCTAGTTTCTACAGCCACTGAGGTTCGGTACCGGGTGCCACCCTCTCCAGGGTTTCAAAAGCCTCAACTTTCTCATCGATCCCTTGTAGTGGAATCAGCACTCAGGAAAGTTAAGAGCAAGAAGAAGCATTCTTCTTATCCGCCAGGTCGTTCTTCAAGAACACTCGATGCTTTTGGTCGTCAGGCCTTCCAAACATCTATGCTGGCCTCCAGAATTCTTTGATATATTTTTCACATGAGTCTAACACTCCAGGAGGTCACAGAGAAATTGTCTCTTTTGACCCCTTTTTTGCCAGAGCCCAAGGCTACTGATTATTCTCCAGGACCAAGCAGGAAGTCAGTCCTCACTTATCGGTGACGTCGGCGCCGACGGAGCCCTCGCGGAGCAATTTTCCCCAGCTTTCAAAGAAAGCCTTTGGGAATTGCAGCGCGCATGCGCGGTCGTCTTCCCGCCCGAAGGTGCCATCTTAGCCAGTCTTCTTTTTTCCGCGGAGCCCTACAGACGTCCCCGTCTTGTCCCCGCGAAAAAGTTGATTTTCTTCTTTATTTTATCCTTGTTTTCTTTCGGTTCGACGCCGATCGTTTTCCCGCCCGGACTCGCGACGCCGGTCTCGAGTCCTCTTACTTTTTTCGCCCCCGGAGGATGCCCGGTTCTCGGACTTCGTTAGGGATATGGCCAAGGCTTTGGCCTTCCCTGCGGATCCCGAGGAGGAGCCTCGAGCCGAAGAGCTCGACGCCCTCCAGTATGACTCTCCCGCGAGGGAACACTTTACTGTGCCGGTTCCTCCTATGCTGGAACGACTACTCTTCCGCATGTGGGAGAGTCCGGCCTCCTCGCCGGTCCTGAGCAAGCGGGTCGATTCTATCTATCGAGTCCGCAAGAGCCCTGGCTTTCAAAAGGCACAGCTGCCACACCATTCCATGGTAGTGGAATCGGCCATGCATCGTCTTAAGAGCCAGAAGATGCACTCCTCGGTGCCTCCTGGCAGGGAGGCCCGTAACCTGGATGGCCTTGGCAAGAAGTGCTTCCAGGGCTCTATGCTCGCTTGTCGTGTCCAGACTTACCAGCTATACATGGGCATGTATCTCCGGGATCTGGCTAAAGAGCTAGCCGGATTCTCCGCTGGTCTCTCTCCGAGGAGCCCTTGCGGAGGTTCCTTGCCTTGTCCACTGGCATTCAGGAATGCTCAAAGTTCATGTCCCGAGCAGCCTATGATGGCTTTGAAGCCTCGGCTCGAGTGGCCGCAGCCGGCATCGGTGCCCGCCGACAGGCTTGGCTTCAGTCATCAGACCTTGAGCCCTGGGTGCAGGACAAGTTGGTCGATGTCCCCTGCCGAGGCGAAAACCTCTTTGGCAAGCCCATGGCGGAAAAGGCTGCGCAAATTGAGACTGAGACTCTCACCCGGACCAGGCTTTCTAGGAAGACCTCTGCCCCTTCCCAGAAAAAGAAGGGCTCGGGGAAAAAGTCCTTTTACCCGAGGAAGGCGGCTGCCTACAAACAATACCCCCATTATCAGGCCCCTGCAGCTCCCCAACAGGGCCAGCAGGCCAAGGGACGGGGTAACGGGTCCCGTAGGCAGCAGGCCCCCAAGCCTGCACCACCGGCCCCTGCTCAGCAGGGTGGGGGTTTTTGACTCACTCAGCATAGCCTCTCCCCCCCCGCTGGTCCCCCCCAGCACCGGAGGCCGGCTGGTTCACTTCGCCCACAGGTGGTCCAGCATCACCGCAGATGCCTGGGTGCTTCAGGTCGTGCGAGAAGGCTACCTTCTCCACTTCCATCAGGTCCCTCCCTCCTATTTTCCGGGAACGCCCCCCTCTGCACAGGGAGTTGCTCCTTCAGGAGTTAGCAGGTCTTCTGCAGGATCAGGCGGTGGAACCGGTGCCACACCACCTGAGAGGTCAAGGCTTCTATTCAAGGTATTTTCTGATACCAAAGAGAACAGGGGGCCTCAGACCCATCCTGGACTTGCGCAACCTCAACAAGTTCCTTGTGCGGGAGAAGTTCAAAGTGCTTACCCTTGGAATCCTTCTGCCCTACCTCCAGCAGGGAGATTGGCTATGCTCCTTGGATCTAAAGGATGCCTACACGCACGTCCTCATCCACCCAAGCCACCGCCAATACCTAAGGTTTGTGGTGGCGGGAAATCATTACCAGTACAGAGTACTGCCCTTTGGCCTGTCCTCCGCACCGCGAGTCTTCACGAAATGTCTCGCGGTCGTGGCGGCCCATCTCCGGCTTCACGGCCTCTATGTCTTTCCGTACCTCGACGACTGGCTCATCAGAGCAGCGTCCGCTCAGGAGGTCACCAACGCCACGTGTCGCACGGTGGCTCTGCTGCAGCACTTGGGCTTTGTCATAAACTTCGCAAAGTCCACTTTGCTCCCCTCACAGGATCTCGAGTTCATCGGCGCAAGGCTGCACACTCCTCAGGCGCGAGCGTATCTACCGCTCGACAGGGCTCAGCGGCTCATGGACCTAGCCGACCGCTTTCGCAGCTAGCCCCTGGTCTACGCCAGGCGCTTCCTGAGACTGCTCGGCCATATGGCTTCCACTGTCCATGTGACCCCCAATGCCCGCCTGAATATGCGGTCTGCTCAATGGTGTCTCCGCCGGCAGTGGCGACAGGCCACGGGCGGCCTCGCAGACCTAGTGCGCGTTTCCGAGCCGCTGAGCTCGTCTCTCCGGTGGTGGCTCCGGCAGCCGAACCTGACATGCGGTATGCCCTTCCAGTCACCTCAGCCAACCCGGGTGCTGACCACCGATGCATCCCTCCTGGGCTGGGGAGCGCATTGCCAAGAGGCGCGTACTCAGGGCCTCTGGACCACGTGGGAGTCTGCTCAGCAGATCAACTTCCTGGAGCTCCGGGCGATCCGCCTAGCTCTCCGGGCCTTCTCCCACCTGACTTCCCAACAGTCCGTCCTTGTCCAGACGGACAATCAAGTTGCCATGTTCTACGTGAACAAACAGGGGGGCACGGGCTCCTTTCTCCTCTGCCGGGAGGCTCAGAAGCTCTGCTCTTGGGCCGTCAGTCACGGCATTCTCCTCAAGGCAGTTTATCTCCCGGGCCGGGACAATTGCCTTGCGGACAAACTCAGCAGGGTCCTCCAGCCGCACGAGTGGCGTCTGGATCCCTTGGTAGTTCAGAAGCTCTTCCTCAAGTGGGGCCTCCCCACAATGGATCTCTTTGCCAGTCCTCGCAACCGGCAGCTTCCTCCTTGCTTCTGCTCTCGTCTGCCACACCCCCTTCGGGTTGCGGCGGACGCCTTTCTGATCTCATGGTCGGGGAGCCTTCTGTATGCGTTCCCTCCCATCCCGCTAGTCTCTCGGACTCTTTTCAAGGTTCTCCGAGACAAAGCCTTCATGATCCTGGTGGCCCCTCGCTGGCCCAGGCAGCCGTGGTTTCCGCTCCTGCTGCAACTGGCGGTGGAGGATCCAATCCCTCTGGGGGTACAACTGGATCTCCTCACTCAGGATCAGGGGTCCCTCCTGCACCCCAACCTCAGGTCTCTCAACCTCATGGCCTGGCTGCTGAGAGGGTAGTCCTTGCTCCCCTTCTCCTGCCGGCAGAGGTGGAGGAGGTCGTCTTAGCTTCGCGACGGCCTTCTACCCGCAAATGCTACGCCCTTAAATGGCGTCGCATTGCCGTCTGGTGTGCCCCACAGTCTCAGGATCCCTTCTCCTGCCCGGTGTCGGTGATCTTGCAGTACTTGCTACACCTCTCTAATCTGGGACTTAAGTCCAACTCCGTCAAAGTTCACCTCAGTGCTCTTTCGGCACATCATGTGCCGGTGGACGGTAGACCTCTCTCCAGCGACCCTCTCGTAGCGAGGTTTCTCCGAGGTCTCCTTCTACTTAAACCACCTCTGCGCCCGCCAGTGCCTGACTGGGACCTGAATGTGGTTTTGCAGCGGATCACCTGTCCGCCTTTTGAACCTATGGCTACCTGTTCTCTCCGTTTTCTGTCTTGGAAAACACTGTTCTTGATAGCCCTCACTTCCGCTAGACGCGTAAGTGAATTGCAGGCCCTCGTGTCTGATCCCCCTTACACTCGGTTCTACAAAAATAGGGTAGTCCTACGGACTCACCCAAAATTTCTTCCAAAAGTGGTCTCCCCTTTTCACATCAATCAGGAGGTGGTACTTCCAACCTTCTTTCCCAGACCACACTCCAGCCGAGCTGAAACGGTCCTCCATACCCTGGACTGTAGAAGGGCATTGAACTTCTACCTTGACCGTACGCGGGAGCACCGTAAAGCTGCTCAGCTTTTTGTGTCTTTTGACCCCAATAAATTGGGGCTCCCGGTCTCCAAGCGTACTCTGTCCATCTGGGTTGCGGACTGTATCTCTTGGGCTTATGGGGCAGCCGGACTCTCCTTAGAAAGTCGAGTCACGGCTCATTGCGTTCGGGCAAAGGCTACGTCAATGGCTTACCTCCGCTCTGTTCCGCTGGCAGACATCTGCCGGGCCGCTACTTGGTCTTCGAGCCAGACTTTTGCGGTCCATTACTGTCTCGAGAGGGAGTCCCGCAGGGACAGTGCTTTCGGACAGGCAGTCCTCCGTAATCTCTTTGAGGTCTGAGCAACTCCTACCCTCCATCCCGGATGTGGGCTACCGGTGGGTGTTAATTCAGCGAAGTTTCTTTCCTTCTGTGCTGCTGAGCTAGAGGGAGCTCATTTTTGTGCTTAGGGTCTCCGGTAGCCTTGAGCTTGGGAGTCCCATAAGTGAGGACTGACTTCCTGCTTGGTCCTGGAGAAAGCGTAGTTACTCACCTGTAACAGGTGTTCTCCAGGAGCAGCAGGAATCAGTCCTCACTACCCTCCCTCCTCCCCTTGGAGTTGCAATCGTCTGCTTATGTTCTTTTTGCAAATTTTTATGCTGTTTTTTTAGCTATGTCATCTGACTGGCTAAGATGGCACCTTCGGGCGGGAAGACGACCGCGCATGCGCGCTGCAATTCCCAAAGGCTTTCTTTGAAAGCTGGGGAAAATTGCTCCGCGAGGGCTCCGTCGGCGCCGACGTCACCCATAAGTGAGGACTGATTCCTGCTGCTCCTGGAGAACACCTGTTACAGGTGAGTAACTACGCTTTCCTTGCTCATCAATCACAGCCGGAATATATCCTGGTTCCTGTCTCGTGCTTCTATAGACTCTTTTGAGTCCGTTAGCAGATCCTCTGCTATTGCCATTGCAGCACGTCGCAGAGCCTGGCTTGAAGCTTCAGACTTGAGCAGATGGGCACAAACTGTACTGGCTCATTCTCCTTGTACAGGAGAAGGTCTCTTCAATAAGGAGGCTTTACGTCAGGTTGCTCAATGTTCCACTGACTCTCCTTCCACTAAGGACCGTTCTAAGCCACCACCTCCTTTAAGGGGTAGGAAATGTCCTACCAAACCTTCTTTCCCTGAGAAAAGAAAGTTTCATTCATCTCCTGCCCATCATTCGGCTATACCCAAACAGGGGACGCCTCAGCCTAGTCTGAAGTCCTCCAGCTCTAGCCAGTCTCACCCTTCCCAGCAACCATAGGAGCTGGGAATTGTAATCTACAGTTCACTTCTACCCATTAGAGGTTTGTTCACTGTGCTTTTCTTTTTCAGTGTACTAACATGTCGGGAAATTCTTGTTCAGGGACTGCAGACTTCTCCTCTTCTTACTCCCTAGAAGAGCAGTTACAACTATCCCCTGATAGTTCTGTCCCAATTTGAACATTTTTTCCTTCAATTGACTTACCATTAGGGTACGTCACCCTCCAATTACTTGCTTTTTTCCTGATTGAGGGGTACCATATTGAAAAGCTTCTCTAGCAAGCTTATTCCTCAGAAAGGCAGAAGGAATACCTCCTCTTCTTTCTTAACTCTTATTCTTCGTATGCACAGTACAATCACTCTGCTGTTTCTGTCAGCAGCTGTGCCTGCAGGAGTTACAGTGCTTACATTACTGGTACTGTTTTAAGTTCCAGTCCCTTGTTCAAACTTTTGTCTAGCCTCCGTAGTGATTCCAAGCTACTCCTCAGCTATCTTGGATCTCCCTACTTTTCGGGCTTTTTCACACTGTTCTCCCCATCTCCTCTCCTAGGATATGGCAACACACCTGACTTCGGTCAGTTTATCTCATCTTCCTCCTGCACAATGCTCTGTGCACTCTCAGAGAAGCTTTCTACTATGAGGGCCTTGCTATAGAGCATTGACCTTATCTCTGAAGCTTCTCTATTACTACAGAAAAGCTTCTAATCCCTTCCCATGCCTGTGAGGGTTCTCCACACCCTCTGGCCTGGGCTGTCCACATAACATATGAGTTCTTTTGCGTGAAAATCCAAGGCTGATGTTAACGCATGCTACCTCTGGGTCCCTCCAGTAGGTCCCTCGGATATCTCTTTTTGCGTTCTGGACATCTGCCCTGTCAGTGTTCTATAGAACTCCCGCCTTGTTCTTTACAGACTGATACTATCATCTGTTCTCACGCAAACATCACTGTTATCTTGCTGGATTGCCTTCCTGCATCCTTTACTCCGCAGAAATAGATTCTCTATACATATCCCAACTGGGTTCGCCCTCTTCTAGGGCGAAGAATCTTTTTCTTTTATATTCCCCATGTACAAATTATGGGGCTGGGTGGTAGACATGTATCTTCATCCTTTTTGTCTTGTATGTAGCATCTCCATATCTGTCTACATACCTATGTCATTACTCTGGTGGTGCAAACCCATGCCCCACAGATGTATATGTATTTAGGTATATCATATATATATATATATATATATATATATATATATATATATATATATATATACATATATATATATACATATCTCCACCCATATCCTAATATACACATAGAGACATATGTTGTATATATATATCTATATAGATTTTCCATCCACATATATATATATCTCTATATATATGTGTCTGTTGGGAGGCTTCTTAAGGGTTGATATGTCTTACACACTATCACCCTCACTGTCTATTATACTCATTTACCTTCTAGAGGTTTTAGACAGTCTGTCGCCCTACTTTGCATACCATATTACGATGCAGAAACTGTTATGCACCAATGACCACCATGGTGCTAACATCTTCCATTTTTTCTTTAAGTCATTAAGGCATCAAGCTTCCATATTTTTCCTATCTCTCGCCAGCTAGGAAAAATAGTGTACAGCTTTATCCTCAGTACATAGCTGTTCTCCTTGGGAATACGGGGTTTTTCCAATCCCCCTCTTCCCGCCAGGACTGGGCTAGTTCTCCAACTCCGTCAGTCTTCTTCCTTTAGTCCTCAATGTTAATGACGCTATGCCTAAAGGAGTTTTCAGTTTTTTCCCATAAAGCTTTCCATGGAAGATCTGACGTCTAATCCTAACCAATTGACACCTGGAACGTCTGCTACATCCAGGTCTGGACCTTCATCCTCACTGCTGTGAGGTCACCTTGAAGATTCCGCCACTGCTTATCCAGTAGACTCCATCATGCTCTCTACTTCCTACAATACAGTAGGTAAGCTGCATCTTTTAAATGTACATTAAATGTGTTTTAATGCTACTTATCATATATACCAAGGACTTCTCCCCTGTAGTCCTTGGCTATGCTGTTTCTTTCCTCACAGCTCCTTTATTGTCAACTCCTACCCTCCATCCCACATTGGATGCCGGGAATTCCTAGAGACAAAATGCACCCCTGGTCCAGGCTCCTGCATTTTTATGGGATCTCCCCCTGGCATCTCTAGCTAGGGAGTCCCCATATGTGAAGACTCATTCCTGCTTGTTCCTGGAGATAGCACAATTACTTACCTGTAACAGGTGATCTCTGGGAACAGCAGGAATAAGTCTTCACAACCCTCCCACCTCCCCTAGGAGTTGCATTTCTTTATCTTCTTCCTTTTCTCTTCTCGCCTTTGTCTCAGCTTTGAAACTCAACTGAAGAGAGGCTCTGGAGAAGGCGGGAAGTCAGCGCGCAGGCGCGAGGGATGCTGCCAAAAGCTTTTTGATTGGAAGCTGGGCAGCGTTCCCGTGCAGGCTCCGTCGGTACCGACGTACCCATATGTGAAGACTTATTCCTGCTGTTCCCAGAGATCACCTGTTACAGGTAAGTAACTGTGCTTTATGTGCATTTAGGTATGTGGTTACAGGGGTGGCCCAAGGGTGATGCAGGGCCATGTCTGGAGACTCATTGCGTGGCCTCATTTGCATAGCCACTGGACCTCATTTGCATAAATTAAATTAATTTTATTTTAAAATGTACATGTTGCCCATCGAAAATTTTAGGCGACTTTCAAAGGAGCCCTTCACAAGCCTCTTTCTTTTTATTCTGGCAATGACTTAGGGGCATGTTTACTAAATATTAATGTGTGTTATGTGCCACTTGCCAATTGAAATAAATGAGTGTTGCTGCACTTAATACACATTCACAAATGCTAATGTGTGCTAACTTTTAATAGACATGCCTCTTAATGAGTATCTCAATACCATTTGCATGGGCAGTGAGTATAAAGAGACTACAAGATTTCTACATTACTATACTCCAGTGTCAACTGCCATGCACATTAGGAAGTACTATACACCCTGCTCATTTAGAATTCAAAGCAAACCTGTTGTATCATAACAGCACTGCCAGGACTCTCAAATTACCAAACTCTACCTATCAAAAGGCAGCACTGCAAATATTAAATCATTACATCTCAGATAATACCAATCATCTCCTACCGGGGGGAAGAGAACAAGTGGGACTGTCACATAGAAACTACATGAACAGAATACTGCAACTTGGTTACACATGCAGAATATAGTCCGTCACAAACATAGAACAAGGGATCACAATTTAGAAATATGAAGACAATAATTGGGAACCCCAAAAGCTAAACTTGGAATGTAGAATACTGGAGAAATAAAATTATAAATTAATTTCCTCTTGTACTAAACAAAACGCAAAACATTAGCAATGTACATATCCTACAGCTGACATATACTGGTTAATAATAAATTCAAAATAAAAATATTTTTTTCTCTGTTTGGGCAGTTTATTTTTCAGTTGCAATTACCTTAGTCGCTTTCTTCTGCTTTCTTCATGTCTTCTGCTAACTCTCCATTTATCCTTCTAGTTTTTTCCATTCTCTCTACATCTGCCTCCAACATACTTTTTCCCTTTTTTGCTCTTTCCTCCATTTCTTTCTTTATTCCTTTTTCATCCACTCAAATTTCACCCCTCCATCCTCATCCCCACTTACTCTCCCTGTACTCAGCCAATCATAGATTTTTCTTCCCTTCCACACAAAATATCTGTCCCCTTTTCCCATCCTCACTCCTCAGCTTCTTTTTTTCTCCCACCAATCCCATCCCCATCCCCACCCCCAGCATCAGCTCCCTTCTAGTTCGAGCTCCTGCCAGCATCCACTCCCTTCCAGTCCCATTTGCCCATTTCCAATCCTAGTCCCCCAGTATCAGTCCTCCTCCAGTCCCTCCCAGCATCCGCTCCCTTTCTGTCCCAGTCCCCCATCCCCAGGCCATTTCCAATCCTTAAATCCCAGTATCAGTCCTCCTCCAGTCCCTCCCAGCATCAGCTGCTTTCCAGTGCCCCAGTATCAGTTCCCTTCCAGTTCCCCATCCCCAGGCCATCCCAGTCCTAATCCCCCCCAGTATCGGTTCTTTTCCAGTCCCTCCCAACATCTGCTCCCTTTCAGTCCCAGTCTCCTGTCTTCCAACATCAGTCCATTTTCAGTCTTGCCCCCCTCCCCCTAGTACCCTTCCCCCCCCCCGTTCCCATTCTAGCCCCCCTGTTCCCATTCTCATTCTAGCCCCCAGTACCCCTTCCCCAGCTACACACCAAAAGAGGGCCCCCTCGCCTGATCGGCTTCAAAGGGAGCTGGGGAGGCTCGAAGCCCCAGCTGACCTTTGAACAGCCTCAAGAGTAAAGAGTGGCGTATGCCTTCTCTCCTGCAACTGTGATAAAAAGAAGCTGCTTGTTGCGCTGAGTGTTGGGAGGTCAAATGGGGGCACGTTGGACATGTCCTTGTTTAATATCCCAGCAGTCAGCGTTCCAGCGGGTTCCTTTTTATTACAGCTGTGGGGAGAAGGCATATGCCACTCTTTACACTCGCTGCGGTTCAGAGGTCAGACAGGGCTTCGGGCCTCCCCAGCTCCCTCTGCAGCCAGTCGGTGCCATGTATGGGCAGCATTCCCGCACAATGGATGGACTAGCCCTGTGTGGTTATTGATTAAATAGAAACTTTTGGGAGTCCACCTTTATTTTCATTATTAAATTGTTGCCACGTAATGCAAATCTGCCAAGAATGTCTATTGATTGGACTTCACATAACTAGTCAATAATTCATGTGCATTTTATTTAACATTTTTGCAGGTGAAAAAGGAATTGGGAAAACAACTGGCAAGAAGTTATGTTACAAGGGCTCAACTTTCCATCGTGTTGTTAAAAACTTTATGATTCAGGGTGGGGACTTCAGCGAAGGTAAAGTAGGAGGATATCTTATTGTTGCCTACAGAGAGGTCTGTTTTCACAAGACTGTTCCTATAGACATAGAAGAAGGGACTGTTTGAAAAATAATGCATATTATTTTTTATTCTAAGATCCCTGACCATATTTTACACACGTCGTTATTTCTAGGTAAGGTTTTATTGTATTTTTAATTATTCAACTTACTGAAAATATCATGAAATTACACTTTTGTACAATTTTTATAACCATGAAGATGGAAAGCAGGAAAGAGACTTTGATGTGGGATCTGATGGTGTTAAGATAGGGAAACCATACAATAAGATAGTGGTTGGAGCCAGAGGAGTGTTAGAATTCATAATGAGGGGTATAACTAGTAGAAAAAGAAAATGATTGCATTGTTGTATTGGTGATTGAGATCTCATTTGGAATATTGTATCCAGTTCTGGAGCTATTTCCCGTGGAAGGATTTTATATAGAGTTGAAGCTATTCAGAGAAGACCAACCAGGATGTCAATCTGCATCAGAAGCCCTATAGGATCAGACTTGGAAACCTACCATATACATTGGAGGAGAGGAATATTGGGGAAAATATGATAGATACATATAGATATCTGAACTGAATTAACAAATCACAAAAAGAAAAAATGTTTAAAGGGATGGGTACTCTAGATGTCTCAAACAAAAAGTCATGCATGATATGCTGTTCTAGTCACCACTCCTTCAGAAGGATATAAACTGAATGGAGTTGGTATAGAGGGCAGCTGGCTGCTAAAATGGGACAGACTTAAGATCTAAATAAGTATACCAGCAGTGGGCCACCTGATTAAAATTCCATATGTGCACAGGCAGCATAAATATTTTTGCTTGTTATAGCAAGATTTATTTGTAGCAAAAATCTGGGAATCTTTTCTGAAATTGTGACTTCAGATTCACCAAGTAGCTCTATAGTGTAGTGCTAGCTAATTAGTTTTTGCTAAAAAAAACACTAAAAGGTAAGATGGAGAAAGATGATAAACACATCTAGGTTCTTTACTTTAAAGGTATAAATGCATAGGAGGTGGGCCTCTTGAAACAAAAAATAGGTCCTTGAAAAAGGAGTCATAAATGATGCTGAAAGAGTATGGCTATAGGATTAATTGAAGGACAAATGTCTTAAGAGTTTTATGGATGTGTGGAACAGCCTCCCAGTGAGGGGTGGTGGAGAGAAGAACAGTGTCTGAGTTCATGAAGGCATGAAATGAGCATTGAGGATCTCTGAGGGAAGGGGAAAGGATTGTAGAACTGGGCAGTTGGTTTGGATGGGCAGACTGAATAGGCCATATGGTCCTTCTGCTATTGTCTGTTTTTGTGCAGCACGTAGGTGGTAGACCTGAAGAAATGTCAGAAAATATTTTTTCACAGGAAATACAGTAAAAATATGGAATGCCTTCTCAGGGTAGATGGTGACAGTAAAATCAGAAAAAACTGAGTTTGAGGGCATGGGATAAGTACAAGGGGATCCTTAGTTGCTAAAGGTAATGAGAACAGGAAGCAAATAAATTAATATACAAGGGTTAGTCCTAGGGATAATGTAAGCATCTGCTTGACTGGGTTTTCCTGACAGGCTGATGGTAGAAATGATTGGCAGCTCATCTTGGATGGTTTCAAGTTCTTTACTTACAGATCTCCCAGCAGAAATGTTAGCTGTCTGGCAGGCTACACAATAGACATGGAAGGCTCCCTAGTAATAGTAGCTATTTAGATCATGTTGGGGATATCAGAATCAAACTAGCAACTGGGCCTGCATGGCTAACTGCAAGTTACATAATTAGCAAAGTCCTAGTGGAAATGTAGGCGGTCATATACTGTAGCTGGGTCTATCAAGCAAGCTGCGAAGGGGTCCCAGGAGACCAGATGTTGCTATTTTTTATAAAACTGATTAGGTGTTGGAAAGATAGGTGCTGGGGGGAACTGAATGAGGCACTTGTATTCACTTATAGTCAGAAGGGTGGTGTGCAAAGGTGTGGAAGAAAGGGACCGTCTTGGATGGGGCGAAATCTTTTTATAGATCATGTTGACTGGTTGCTGGGAGATATCTGTATTGGTGGGAAGAGACTGTATGGGCCATTTAATTCTTTTCTACTGTCATTTACTATTTTGCTATTGCATGCTTATAATTTGGTTTATTCTATTAGATAACTCTTAAAACAACAAGAGGGCATAGGCGGAAAAAAGTGCATTTCTTTTATTATTGGTAATATTGTTTACTACATGGTTTGTTGGGTATTTTTTTTATAGGTAATGGCAAAGGAGGTGAATCTATTTATGGAGGATATTTTAAAGGTAAGAGTTCCTGTCCTCCTGAGGTCTGTATGTTTCAGTTCTGATAGAAAGCAGTTTTGTTCCTTAGATATTTTTTAATATAAGGAAGTCAATTTATAGTTCATCTTCTGCATGAATCTGATGTTGCATGAGATATAGTTGCTATGCATGAGTTGAGGATAAATATTTTGTAACTTGTAATTTTAATGAAAAAAAATTAAGTCTAACTTTATTGGTTAAGAAGAGACTTTCAGCATGGAGGTTAGGCAACTTTATTCATGAAAACTCCTATCTTCTTGCCTAAAACTGTCAACATATTCTTTTATTTATAGAGAATGTGGTCTTTTGCAAAATGAAAAGGTAAGAGACAAAAGCTCAGTAACACAAATTCAAACTCTGTTCCCATGCACCCTCCCCAGTTAAACTGATTATTTCATGGTCAGTTTGTACCTGGATTTTTTTTTTGTATTGCTTGAAGATTTGGAGAGTTCTGAATCATCTTTTACATCACATTTCTGAAAGTATTTTAGAACTAGGAATAACTCCTAGTAATTTTAGTAGTAGTCATCATTTTGCTAACAGTTGTATGACCAGTTTCATTTAAAAAAAAAATTTTTTTACACTCTCACAAGGTTTGTATATGATTACTATAAATATGTGGTAGATGACATATATGTTTGCATTGTTGCAAATGTATTTATTATGCATAGCCAGAAACAAATATTCTCACATCTCCTTTTTCCTTCTGTCATTTTTGGAAATTGTGCAGGATTTACAGGTGTCTACAATGATTACAAAGCAGATATTTATTTATTTATTTATTTATTTAGCTGTATTTATATGGGGGATATGACACACATACGCTAATACTTACAGGGAACATGGGCAATGGAGGGTTAAGTGGCTTGCCCAAGACCACAAGGAGTGCCTATAGGACTAGAAATCCCAGTCCCTCCGGCCTGAGATTGCTGACCCCAGGTGGGACTTGAACCCCCGGCCCTCCGGCCTGAAGTACCTTGTCCTAACCACTAGGCCACTCCTCCCTTTCATATAAATGGAACTCGCAAGAGTTTAAAGTGAAGATAGTCTTTCTTTCTTTTTCAAGAACTTGTCACTTCATGTAGTAGACTGTTCCATTCTGTATTTTGCAGGGGAAAGTTTTATTCGTTTTATATTGTACACCGCTCTGGTCTTTTTGAATGAGCGGTATATCAAATTTTAATAAACATAAACATAAAGGTAATTAGCAATTGAACAAATATGAAAATGGATAAAGTCAGCCTACTTTATAATATTAGTGCAGTGTGGTAGAATTGTTAAATTATGAGGCCTTATCTTTGAGGAGATACTAATCACAAACTCTCAGATGTGGCTTCTCATATGTAAACAGCATAATCTATAGCTGTTGATCCCCCACCCATAATACACCTGACACAATAGTTCTACTACATAAATATGAGAACACTTGCAACTTTTCAGATAACTTATATTTTATCTGTTTTCTACACTATGGGCCTGATTTAGAGACATGGGTTCAGCCCTGCAAGCCGTCGGGACCCTATTCCCCCTCCTGCTCTCCCTGCATGTCCTGAGCAGTAGGATGGGGAGAGCCGAGCCAGCAGGATGTACAGGGCAGATTTTGGTCACGACCCTGTATGTCCTGCCGGGTCAAAGATGGAATAAGCAGCACTAATCTGGCAATCAGGCCCGGGGATCCCCCCGTGGGCTGAGTGTGGGGGAATCCTTGCCGCCTGATGCAGGCCCCGGCTGGCCAGTTGTGGATCAGGCAGCAGGGAAGAGGTGGGCCTGAGTTGGGGGCGTCTGCAGAGGCACACCGAGCCATCCATGGGCCCGATTCTGTGTACTGTTCCTACGGTCCAGGATCGAGTCCTAATGGGCCCGTCTTCCTCGGATGTCCGGACAACCCGGACGTCCCCCTCTCTGAATAAGGCTCTATGTTAAGGTGCACACTGTAAAGTTGTTCACTCAGACACACTTTTTGTTACTGAATTCTCTTCTGCCATTCTTTAAAGATTGTAATCAACTTTCCTTATCGTTCCTCCAGTTTAGTCCTCCACCTCTGAGTTGTGTACCTCCTCCTGCAGCTTGGAGACTGGGCATGTCAAAGTCGTGACATCACTGGATATAGCCTGCTGGTATCTCCCATCAGCCCCCAGTGTGTCCAGTCTCCATGCAGCAGGAGGAAGTAGTGAGCCTAGGTGCTGAGCTCACTTGGGAAACAGATTAGGAGCAGTTAGTCAGGATTTAGTTTTAATTTAATTTAACGTCCTAATGTTTTCCTTCTTTAGGTTAAATTTTAATTTATTTGGAAGATGTAGCCTAATGGTTAGAGCACTGGCTTGGAAGGCCGGAGTCCAGGGTTCAATTCCCACTGGCACTTCTTGTGGCCTTAGGCAAGTTCCTTAGCTCTCCATTGCTTCAGAAAAAATCCAAGCTATCAATTTAATTTAATTTAATAATTCTAATTTGAATTACTTGAAAGGTGCGGATCTGTCCCTTTAAATTTACGTTCTGCCGGCTAGCATCTCCGCTCTTATTTCTGTGCGCTCACTCGGTGCACAGTGATGATCTCTCCCCCAGGACTGTACGGGGGAGAGATCTGTGACTCATGCCTGCACGTGGTGTGTGTGCCTGGCGGCAGATTTCCGACAGGGCGGTAGCCTCAGCCTCTTAGGGTCTCTTCAGCCGGCAGGGCAGTGTTCGCCGCGGCTGCTGCTCTCGGCAGCGCAGGGCAGCAGCGTGGCTTGGAAGCTGTTCACTCCGGAGCAACAGCGGGGTGTTGGCTGAGTCCCGACGCCGCAGAGGAGGACCTCAAGCCTGAGAGAGGGGCTTGGGGCTGTTGTAGCGGCAGTTGGATTTGGCGCCAAACAGGCCTGCCTGGGATGGGCGCCATTTTGGCACGGCTGATACCTCGTGGCGGAGGACACGGCAGCCCGCGCTTGGACAGACACCGCCGGGCTAAACAGATAAGGAATTCCTTAATTTGTTAATTTTTCAGTTAATGTATACTTTAGTTTATTTTTGCATTTAATCTCTCATTTCCTTCTCTAATCCCTTGTCAATTCGGCATTTGTGGGGGTGACTTCATCTGGTGTGGTTTTGTGCCTGTTGTCTGCGTTCTGGCAGCTAACAGATCCTGTCAGAATCGGGGAGCAGTAATTGGATTAGGCCATTAAGGTCTCCTGCCCTCATGGTCTGATTGCTGTTGCAAGATTTGTACTAGTAAACCTTCCTGGAAGGAAAGAATGTTTACCCTTCGTTTTTTTCTTAACCTCTGGCTGGAAACCATGGTGCTGTAATCACTCATTCTGAGACTTGACACACGTCTCATAAGGTAGATGAGTTTCTGGAAGGTAAATCTGTTCGGCTCCCAAAGATTTAAGATGGCAGTAGTATTAAGAGTTAAACTGTAAACCAAGAAAGGCCTGTACTACTGTCTTTGGCCACCAGAGGGCAGCTGGTACAGTCAATAGTGCCTTTCTGTGACCAAGTATAGACAGCAATCCTCAAACTAATCTCTGCAAGGCAGAAAAAGGGGGCTTAGCGCTAAACAAGCAACGGTCATATTCTGCTAGTCAAGAGTATATGCCCAAGAATTAAAACTCTTTTATCTTGTGTATCGTTTATCTGGTTCAAGTGCCATTATATTAAAAAAAAAAAAAAAAAAAAAAAGTCTTTTTGAGGTTTGGCCTTCCAAGGTATATATTTTAAACTTCAGCATATCTGTTTTGCTTAAATGTTTACAAATTTATTTGGCTTTATGTTGTGGTTAGAAGGCCAGGTATGTACCTGTCTCTAGCTATTCCCTTCTCATTGGCTATTCATTGCACTGCCAACCTCCAGTACTGAAGAGTTCCTGGAGACCTTATGGCATTTGTCATTCATTATGTTAGCTGAGGTTATTTCGGTGGAATTCTTTGCAATGTTACATTACATTATCCCTGTCAGTTAGGGGTCTGGATTTATATTTTCTGTTTCTGAAATGGAACATGTTCTGAAGACTGACAGCAAGGGAGTTAAGTTCAGTCCCATCCGACATTATTCTTTCGGTAAAGCAAAAAAAAAAAAAGCCAAGTATAGTACTTTGGGTTTTTCTTCTATACATTGGCTCATGATTCTGAGGGCCATTGGTAAATTGGCTTGGTTTGTGATGTATGTTCCTATATGCTGGGTACCGCTCAGAAACACAGGACATCAGTACTGACAACTGTTTTGGTGCTCAGATCTCAGGGTCAAGCTTCCCAGTTGCCCTAAGTCAGAAGTGGGAATTACCAACTGAAAGGGATGCCTCTTAGGTTCATGTCCAAGACCGCTAGTGGTATTGAATGGAAACATACTGGAATAATCTTGCCTTAACAAGATACTCTTAGTTCAACTAGAGCTCCCTGGTCTCCTTGCAGTCGGTGGTAACCTCCCATGTCGGTAGCTGTCTGATGACCATGTGAACAGGGATCTTCAGCAGTGCTCGGGGGCTCCGCTTTTGGCTCTAGCTGGTTGATTGGGTAGCAACAACTCAGAAACCGCAGTACAGAGAGGCGGGCTACTTCGGAGTTGTTCTGCCTGCCTGGACCCACATAACGGCAGGTCAGTGGGTATTAGAGATAATTTGCGATGGTTAGGCGCTGGAATTCGCAAAGTCAGTTTGAGAGTCGTTGGTGGCATCTCCCTGCAAAGGACAAACCTTAGTGGTCCGTCGCACCTTAAATCGACTGTTACAAATCTGAGGCCACGCCGGTGCCAATTCATGAATACGGCAGGAGTAGCTCCTCCATTTGTTTTGTGGTGCCAGAGAAGGTCAGCACTCGTCGTCATCTCTTGGATCTAGGAGGGAGTGCACAGTTGTCTCCGTGAGTCTCCTTTCAGGATGGAAACGTTATGGTCCGTTATGGGGGTACTGCGACAGGGGGAGTGCTTGATGTTGCGCGATCTGGCTGAAACGGATTTACACATCCCGTTCACAGCAGCCCACCAAAGGGTTGTGTGTCGGTCTTCCTTGGGGATACTATTAGTTCCCAGCGTTGCCATTCGGGCTGGCGAAGGCACCGCGCACTTTCACCAAGTTCTTGGGGGTGGTAGCGGTAGCGTTACAAAAGGAAGGCTTTCGGGTACGTCCCTATTTCGACGTTTGGTTCATTCGAGCAAAATCCAAAGCCGATAGCGTCAGTGTGGCAGATGTGGTAGTGAAGTTCTTGGGGAGTCTCAGTTGGGTGGTCAATTTGGCCAAAAGTAACTTGGTGTCTTTCCAGGAGCTCGGATATATAGAAATACGATTCGACACGCGGACAGGGGCGGTGTTCTGCCGGTTTGTGGAGTTCCAGCCCTTTGACATCTTTGTACGCAGGTGCAGAGCCGGGCCGGCGCCCTCGCGGTGGAGTTTCCGGCACATGCAGGGAAAGATGACGGTAACGCTGCAATCAGTGCAGTGCCTTGAGAGTTGAGTTGACAGCGTTGTCTTGCTAGGGAGGCAAGGTGCAAGGTCTGGCTCTCGGGATCCATGCAGAAGTGTCTAGTTTTTTTGAGAGCGGTGACCTGGCTGCGGTCCTCGCGTGGAATCGTAGGTCCCCTGCGGGGTCTCAAATTGCTTTTGGTGGCGTTGACTAAGGAACCTTTTCTTTTGAGCCCTTACACAAGGCGTCGCTTAGGACTTTGTCTTTGAGGACGGTAATTTTGATAGCCAGCTGGTCGGCAAGACGGATTTCGGGACGGCAGGTGCTGTCTCGTGGAGAACCATACTTGTCCTTTTCTCGGGAAAAGGGGGGTGTTGCAGCCAGTGCCGTCCATTTTACCTAAGGTGGTGTCTCAGTTTCAACTCGGTCGGACGGGGTTTCTTCCAGTGTTACGGTGGCTGGGGGGAACCGCGTCTGGCCGGGGGTGGCACCATTTAGCCATAAAGCTGGTGCTGCAGCAGTACTTGTATATTGCAGAGACTTACCGCACTTTGGACCGTGTTCGTGTTGTTCGGAGTGCCTAGCAATGGGACAGCAGCAGCGAAGGCGTCTATTTCTAGATGGATTAAAGAGGCAATTGGTCCAGTAGATCTTCTGCGAGGCCGGTCGGCGTTAACGGGGTTATGAATGCATGTTACCAGAGCGCAAGCAATTTCTCGAGCAGAGTACAGTTTAGTTCCGCCAAGGGACGTTTGTAGAGCGGCCTTCTGGTCCACCGTTTGTTCTTTCAGTAAGCACTACCGTCTGGAGGTCTTAGCGGCAAATGATGACTTTTTCGGATCCGCGGTATTGCATGCCGGCTGGAAGGGTCCCTCCCAATAATTACTGCTCTGTTACATCCCAGAGGTGGAGGACTAAACTGGAGGAATGATAAGGAAATAGAAATTACACTTACCTGGTAATTGTTGTTCCTTGAGTGACGACAGTTTAGTCCTCATTCCCGCCCAGGGGTTTGATTTCTTCAGAGTTTATTTTCAGGCAGAGTGGAGCATCAATTTCAAGGAGTGGAGAGATCCTTTCAGATTCTGGATCGCAGTGAGTATCCCTTTCTGATCTCTTTCTTCCTTCTTTCTTATTTAAGTGAGTGGGTGGTACAGGAAACGTGATTGCATAGGGGAGACGTGAACATAAAGTAAAAAAAAAAAAAAAAAAAAGACTAAAGGTTAAAAAGGTTCCTCAGGTTGAGGAATGGATAGTTTATATCTCCAGGAACAAGCAGGAATGTAGTCATCACATATGAGTATCGTCGGTACCAATGGAGCCTGTGCGGGAACGCTCCCCAGCGTCCAATTAAAAAGCTTTTGGGAGCATCCCACAGCGCCTGCGTGCTGCCTTCCCCGCCTTTCCCAACTCCCTCTCTCCAGTTCTTCGTTTTCCGTGGAGCCAGCAGGTCGTGTTCCTGTCACCGCAGAAAATTTTCCTTCTTTTTGTGGTCGCATTTGCCTTCCTTGATGCTTTACCGGTACCGCCGGTCTTTCTTTCTTTCTTTCTTTTCTATATAAAAATTAAAAAAAATCCTTAGTACTTTTTTCCAGGTGCACGTGCCTTTTTGGGCCTTAAGCCCAAAATTTTTTCCACTATGGAAAAACCCTCTTCGGGTTTTAAAAAGTGCACCAAGTGTGGCGGTACCATCTCCGTCACCGACACCCATGAGTGGTGTCTGAAATGTTTAGGTCCTGGCCATTCCATCTCGGAATGTATGGCCTGTGCCATGATGTCCAAGAGAGGTCGACAGAACCAAGCTGCCAAGCTCAGTACCCTGTTTCCCTCTGATGCAGCTTCGGTGGCATCGATGTCTTCCCTGGCTTCGTCATCCTCCCGTGGATCTCGGTTACTAAACACAAGTCTAGCCGGTCCTCAAAGGGTAAATCTCCTAAGCATCCTCTGGCGTTGCCCTTGAGGATTCTGCACCAGCAAAATTGCCCCGGCGGGAGGCTTCGGCTTCCAAAGCATTATCAGGACTCCAGGACGTTCTCGAGGCCTCAGTCTCGGCAGAACTACTGGTGCCATGCTCTGGGGTACCGGCGATCTTCTCCGGTACCGACATCCAGGCATCGGCAGTGTCGATAGACCAGAGTGTCCTGGCTATTGAGCACAGTCTGGCGGCATCGACGCCCTCGGAAGCGTGTCAGACATTTCAACTGGTACCGGCACCAACTCCGGCACCGGTATTGGTACAGGTACCGATAGCATCGACATCGGTGTCTGCATTGCCGGCACCCAGTCATCCCATGCCTTCTGGTACCGATACTCCGGTTCCAATTACTCCCGGTACCGACTTCGGTCGGGACGGGTATCGGGCTCTTCAAGAGCATCCGGACAGGCAATACTTTGAGTCCTCAGAAGAATCTGAGGCTTCTGATAGTTCTGTCGATGCAGGAATGCTTCTCCCAGAGGAGCCCTCCTCCCCTAAGCGTAGGATGTCTCCTCCAGAAGATATTTCCTTTCAGGATTTTATCAGGGAGGTGGCTCGGGGTCTGTCCATTACTATGGCCCCTGAAACAGAGCCCAAAGCAAAGGAGTTGGAAATTTTGCAATATCCCAAAACTCCTAAGGAGGCAGCTACCTTGCCCATCCATGAGATCTTGCATGATCTCATGTTAAGAATGTGGGAGACACCTCTTACCACCTCCCCTCATTCTCATAGGCTGGATACTCTGTATCGAGTCCCTCCTTGTCCTGGTTTCCAAAAAACTCAGCTTCCTCACCACTCTATTGTAGTGGAATCAGCTATGAGAAGGATCAAGAGTGCAAAGAGGCATGCCTCTAATCCTCCAGGACATGAGTGCAGAACTTTGGATACTTTTGGACGTCGTGTCTTCCAAGCTTCCATGCTTTCTGCCAGGATCAGTTCCTATAGTCTGTACATGGGAATGTTCCTAAAGGAAGTCACAGGTGATTTAGAGGCTTTGAGTCCTCTTCTTCCTGAGGATAGAAGGCAGGATTTTCTCACATTGGTCAAACATGCCCAAGATGTTTCTAAATTTGTCAACCGTGCAGCTTTTGACTGTTTTGAGTGCATAAGCAGAACCTCTGCCATTGCTATAGGTGCACGTAGAATTGCTTGGCTCCAGGCATCTGATCTAGAGCTCTGGGTACAAGACAAACTGGGAAATATCCCTTGTACTTGTGAGAACTTGTTTGGTAAAGATTGGCAGGAAAAGGCCAATTAGTTGGATGCTGACAACTCCACCTTGGATAGGCTATCCAAGTCCACAGCTGATCCTGCTAGAAAGAAATCTTTCAAGAAACCATTCTTTTCTAAAAAGAAAAGATATTATCCTGCTTATTCTTAGCAGGGACATTCTGAGGGCAGCCCAGTGGACTTTATCCACTCAATGGACCCAGGCATCAGGATGCCTGTCAGACAAAATAGCAAACCCAAGTCACCTTATTTTGTCCCTCCAGTGGTGGATGTCCACTCAAAACCTGTTGCTGGGGTCCCCTTTTCAACAACCCTTACCCCAGGCAACTCTCACAGCAGATGCTTCTCTGATGGGTTGGGGAGCTCATCTGCAAGACCTCTCCACCCAAGGCACCTGGTTTCCACAGGAGACTCATCTACATATCAATCTCTTGGAGTTCAGAGCAATCTTCCTTGCTCTTCGAGTGTTCCACACCCTGCTCAACTACAAGACAGTCCTCATTCATACGGACAATCAAGTAGCCATGTTCTACGTGAACAAGTATGGGGGAACAGGCTCTCTGTTGCTTTGCAAAGAAGCTTTGCGACTATGGGCCCTCGCCAGAGAGCATCAGATTCATCTCCTGGCAGTGCCTCTTCCAGGCATACAAAACTCTTGGGCAGACAGACTCAGTCGAGTTCTGCTTCCACACGAGTGGTCTCTGCATGCAGACCAGGTGGCCAAGATTTTTCAAATTTGGGGAACCCCGGACATAGACCTCTTTGCAAGTCCATGGAATGCCAAACTTCCCCAGTTCTGTTCCAGAATTCCGGCTCAGGGGGCTCAGGCCAGGGATGCTTTCCTCCTTTACTGGGGTCAAGACTTCCTGTACGCCTTTCCACCCATTCCCCTAATTCCCAAAACCCTGTTCAAGCTTCAGAGAGACAGAGGCTGTATGATTCTCATAGCTCCACATTGGCCACGGCAAGTGTGGTACCCTTTGTTTCTACATTAGGTTAGGGTCTGCTTCAGATCTCCTATCTCAGGAGGACGGAATGTTATGGTATCCCAATCCCCAGTCTCTGCATCTGGTTGCTGAAGGCCTAGATCTCCATGATCTTAACCTCCCTCAGCAAATAAAGGATATCCTTTATGCTTCCAGGAAGCCTTCCACAAGACGCTCTTATGCTTTCAAGTGGAAAAGGTTTACCGTATGGTGTTCACAGAAGGGTCTTAACCCTATTGCCATACCTCTGGAATCATTACTGGAGTATCTCCTTCATTTATCCAATGCAGGACTTAAGACTAACTCAGTGAGGGTCCATTTGAGTGCTATTGCAGCTTCCTTCAAGCCCCTAAATGGACAACCTATTTCCTCCCATCCTCTTATAGCAAGATTTATGAGAGGCCTTCTGCTAACTAAGCCTCCCATTAAGCCACCTCCTATGGCATGGGACTTAAATTTGGTTCTTGGTCAGCTCATGAAGCCACCTTTCGAACCCTTAGCTACTACCTCATTGAAATTCCTTTCTTGGAAGGTTATCTTTCTCATTGCAACCACATCAGCACGCCACATCAATGAGTTGCAAGCTCTAATAACTGATCCACCTTATACAAGGTTCCATCATGACAAGGTAGTCCTTAGGACTCATTCACACTTTATGCCAAAGGTGGTTTCGCCCTTTCATCTAAACCAAGCGGTCTACCTACCTGTGTTCTTTCCAAGGCCTCTTGCATCAAATGCATAAAGGATCCGTCACACTTTGGACTGTAAAAGAGCTTTAGCCTTTTGCTTACAAAGAACACAGCAGCATAGAAAGTCCTCTCAGCTCTTTGTTGCTTTTGATCCTTCTCATTTGGGACTTCCAGTCTCCAAGAGAACTTTATCTAACTGGATTGCTCAGTGTATTTCCTTTGCCTATCAGAGTAAGAATCTTCGTCTGGAGGGCCATGTTACAGCTCACAATGTGAGAGCCATGGCAGCTTCAATGGCTCATCTGCACTCTGTGTCTATCGACAACATCTGTCGAGCAGCCACCTGGGCCTCTGTTCATACCTTCACAGCTCATTACTGCTTGGACAAAGACTCCCGCTGGGATGCCTTGTTTGGTCAGGCTGTTCTCCAACACCTGTTCCATACCTAATCAACTCCTACCCACCATCCCTGGTAGGATGCCAGAGATCCATGGGGGGAAGTGGAGCCCTTCTCAGGGACGCACAACTTCTGGGGTCTCTCCCTGGCATCTAAAGCTAGGGAGTCCCCATATGTGATGACTACATTCCTGCTTGTTCCTGGAGATAGCATGGTTACTCACCTGTAACAGGTGATCTCCGGGAACAGCAGGAATTTAGTCCTCACAACCCACCCACCTCCCCTAGGAGTTGTATCTCTCTATCTATCTCTTTCCCTTTCCCTCTCTCTCTCTTTGTCTCAGCTTTAAAACTCACCTGGAGAGAGGCAGTTGGGAAAGGCGGGAAGGCAGCACACAGGCGCTGTGGGATGCTCCCAAAAGCTTTCTAATTGGACGCTGGGGAGCGTTCCCGCGCTGGCTCCGTTGGTACCGACGATACCCATATGTGAGGACTAAATTCCTGCTGTTCCCGGAGATCACCTGTTACAGGTGAGTAACCATGCTTTAAAGTTATGGTATAGCTACTTATTTGTTGTTCCTTTGACTTTGCTTTGTCAATATTACGCTGGGGGCTGATGGGAGATACCAGCCGGCTATACCCAGTGATGTCACGACTTTGACATGCCCAGTCTCCAAGCTGCAGGAGGAGGTACACAACCCAAAGGTGGAGGACTAAACTGTCGTCACTCAAGGAACGACAATTACCAGGTAAGTGTAATTTCTATTTGTGAGTGTAAATAGTTTTTTGTAGATTTGCTTGTTAATAGGATTTTTGCTACTTTCTTTACCTCTTCATTAATTATATAAAATAACAATTGCAAATTTCCAGTCACATTTTTAAACAGACATTTATTTTCTGCCTTTCCCCCACAGTTTATTGGGGGACAGACAGAATGTAAGTGGCAGCTGACTGGTTGACTGGCAAGCCTGGCCCATAGCCTTTTTACATTCATACTGCTTAATGGTCATAACTTGTGACCATGTTTTTTTAGGGAATGTGTTTGAGTTCAGATATTTCAAATCAGAAAATACATCCTCCCACTTGCTGTCCTGCCTCTTCCTTCTCCTTCAGTGGTCTTTTCCATACAGTCCCCTTTTGGTCTTCGGTGGGGAAGGGTTATGGCAGCTCCCAGAGAGCTGCTGCTGGGCTCTGAAACAAGGAGGAAAGACACTTTGGAGATTTAGCAGTGGTTTTGACTTTGAGTCCTGATCAGAATACTAGTGGATTCTTCTGAATGTGCAAATCAGGTTTGTGGTTTGAAAAATTGATTAAGTAAGTGGATAAAGACCAGGTTTCCTGTAGAAATCTGCAGTAGTAATATCTAGTTGGTGTACAACTAGATCTACATTTTCAAGAGTCTGCACAGAGAAGAAGTCAAACGTTCTTTGCTGCAGTTGGATGAGCAAGTCAGCTTCTAGAGAGAAGTTAAGAGCATTGGTATGTGCACCTGGCAGAATTCTGTATAAAAAATTAGAAAATTCTGCCCACTGTATTTTAAAATTCTGCATGCTTTAATAGTAAATTTTTCCACAGAACTTCCTCCTCATAAAGCTTAACGCCTCCTCTAGACCTGAAATTTCCACTGCCTATTTCCTCCTTAGCTCTCTTGCTCCAGTCACAGTTCTGTCCCCAATCCCTAAGCCATCCTTGTTCCCCCCCCCACTGTTCTCTCTCCTAACTTATATATCCCTCTGCCACTCCCCCCCGACTCGCCAACTGCCCATCTCTAACCCCTAGCCACACCCCCGACTCGCCTGCAACCCCCCTTCTGCCTGACCATAGTGGCTTGTTATCGTAGCTATGGGAGCATTTCTCTTTGCTCCTGCAGTTGTGCTAGACTTCCAACACAATCACTGCATGTTTTAAAATGGTAAAGAGAAGGGCTTTCTGTGTCTAGCAAGAAACAGGAAGCACTTCTGTTTATCTTCTTAAAATGTTGAATTCCGGCATCTGAAATCTATCACAGCTGTGGGAGCAAACGGAAATGCTCCCACAGCTGTGAAAAGGCGAACAGTGAGGCGGATCGGGTGTCCTTAAAGCCTATGCGCTCGAGCCTGCCTCACTGTTTGCTGATGATGATGCCTACACAGAATTCCTCACAGTTAATGTAGTTGGCAGAATTTTCCCCAGGAGTAGGTATTGAATTAAGGCTACAGATCATCCTGAGATGGGGAATTGTTGTCCTTCATCAGTTTGCCCAGGGTCATTGATTATCGCCAAATGAATATATACTTAATATCCTGAAAATGAAGTTTTTCAGGAGTGGTTTCTGTAAGCTGTTTTAGCTAGTGTGGCAACATAGTGAGTGGCAGCTTATTCTAAGCATTAGGTTAGGTGATATGGGCAAAACAAAATCTGTTTAGTCTGTCAGTATTTAACATTGTGTGATACGTTAACTTTTAGGCAGGTGGACTGACCTGAGGTGAACAACATTTGATTTCTGGGTGATAGGAGCTGAGGGCCAATATCTTTGTACTGAATATGCAACCCCAGTCTTGGTTCTGATGACACCTGTCCGCAACACTAAGCTACTAATATTCTTCCTCATATTAAAAAAGATGGTTCACTTCCCCAAGAATGGGAAAACACTATGGGTCTCATATTCATCGGTGGCAGCTAGTGCTGCTTAAAGCAGCTAGCCGTCGACGCTGAACTGAAGACCTAGATATTCAATGCTGGAGCCATATCCGACCACCGGCATTGAATATCCAGGTCAGCCAGATAGTGGCAGAGTGAACAGGGCAGTGACTATATTCAGCTGCTGCCTGGCTAGCTTCTGCAGTAAAAGTTAGGTCACTCTTTCAGGTGCCTAACTTATGCCACTTAGCGATAACTGGGCAGTGGCTCAATATTGCCACTGTCCAGTTGCCCCTAGCATTGGGGGGGGGGGGGGGGAGATGGGTGTTCCAGGGGCGGCACCCGTGGATAGTCAATGGCGTTAACCACATTAGTGCCTCTGAATATCCCAGTGACTGCGTTTTAATATGGTTAGCAGGTCGGTTAACCACATCAATTGCATTGAATATCCCCTGTACACTTCTGGATGGCTTGCATTCGTGAGCAATTGTGCAAGGAAAGATAAGATCTTGTAAAGGAGAGGTAATACAGATGATGCCTTTTGGCCAAGATAGGTTTGGTTTCTAGAGTTAATAGATCTAAAGATGGAATAACGTCTGAGATTAGACACTAGACATTGTAGAGCAGGGCTGTGCTCTATTTGAACCCTCACTTTCTGAAACTATGGCATGGAAGTTGAGAGGAACGGCCTGAGATCCAAGGGCTGTTCTAAGTAAATTAGTGTTAGATCTGTTAGAGGAAAGAAGGCTTCTGCCAACCAGGATATTATGTTTTCAGCAAACAGTTTGCCCTGTAGGTTCAGTGGGCTTTTCAGAGCCTTAAACACTATCATTAACTAGGTTTTTGTTGTTTCAAGGCCTAAACTTAGATGTAAATGTTTGTACAGTTGCTAACTTTAATATTAAAGGTTGAGGCATGATGGTATTTTATTTTTCTCACCTGAAAGTAGTTATTTCTTTTCAGGATAGCAAATTTGTAGAAACCTAAAGCAGTAGTCCTCAAACCTAGTTCTCAGTGATACCACTCCCTCCCCCGAAATCCAGTTATTCTGGTGTTATGGACATTCCTAATGAATGTGCATGACAGAGATTTAATGGCTTTGGATCTAAGGACCAGGTTGATATGTTTGGGTATCTTGCACATATTTATTAGGAATACCTTGAAAACCGGCTGACTAGAGAACTAAGTTGCCTAAGATACTGAGACCACCACTTGGAATTTGACTATTAAGTTGGATGCTTTTATAGTGCCTTTTTCGGTATGTCATATCACTCTTCTGTGTGTGGCATTTATTTTGTTTGATCAGCCAGGAGGTCAAGTGAAAGCTGTGTCCTCAGAGTTCTCTTTTTTTTGTATTTCCATGGCATGTTAATTCTACTTTTTACATTGACCACAAAATTGTTTTGCTCAGATTGTGTCCAAAGCCCAAGAGTTCTAAAAAGTTGAAACTGTGGCTCCACAAAAAAAGATTTTAAAATGTTCCATGAAAAAAAAACCCAAAGTTCTTAAGGAACTATGAATACGTACTACTTTTGTCTGGTGCTGGTAAAAATACTACCTGTATTTTGCATCACAAAATCATACAAGTTGAGTAGAGCAGTTTTTTTTCTTCTTATATGGAGATAAAAGGAGCAGCATGAAGTTGAATTAATAGTTTTATGGAGTATTACTAAGTGGACAAATGACCAACAGTTAAAGCTGCTTGTCAGAAGTGAGTTCTTGGTGCAACTATGAATTCTGCATGGAATGTACTGCTATGCTGCATCTCAGTGGTCGTGGCTGCTGAGGAGCATAATAGACTAGGAATTTTTTTCATTACTCTCAATTCTTGTTTTGTTAATTCCCACAGCTTTCAAGACTGAAACTGTATGATATTTACCCACTTGGAGGCCGATTCAGGTGCCCGCACGTCTGGCCGCAGTGCCCGGACAAATCCTGGACTTGCTGGGGATATACCTGATTCTGCCGCTGCGGAGTCTGGATGTACCCGTGATGGCAGAATCGGGGACATAGATGTCTGAGCGCCTCCTGTATGTCAAAGAGATCAATGTACGGGGAGCTGCCCGTCCCCATCCCAGAACGCTATTGCTGGGGTGAGGAAGCGGTAGCGTTCTAGCACCATGGTAACGAGCTGTCCGCTGAATGGCTCAGAATACCGTGGCCCCTATCGGCCCCTGCAGAGCACGACCTGGGTGGCATAGAAGGCCCATTGGCCCGGATCATGTCTGCAGGGGCCCCGGCCTGCCATTGCTGATGCCCCCAGGACTTATTCCACCTTTGGGGTGGAATAGGCTGGACATCATGGGGACTACCGGGGAACATACAGAGGCCCGACCTGAATAGTCCCTGTACGTTCCGCCAGCTGGCCACTCTCCAGCACCACTCCCCTTTGCCCATGTCCAGCACTCCCTGCACAAGCGCTGTGTACGTGCAGGGAACAGTGGCAGCAGAATCAGGGTAAGGATCTGAGCGCGGGTTGGACGTACAGGCTGTATGTCCAACCCCGCTATTCGCGCCACAGTGTGCCCTCCTTAATGTGTAGATTGATACTAAAGAATACTGTTGAGATGCAAATTGCTAGAGAAATGCTCAGATTTGTAGGAGAGACTGCTTCTGGAGGTTGTAGAACAAGAACTGCTAAGTGGTTTTAAGATGCTGATTTCGAATGCAATGAGCATCATTGCTCGCAAGTCCTCAATGCTGTATGACTTAATAGAAAAGAAAACCCCCCATCCTCTTTGACTACAACCAATGAAAAAAATATGTAACAAAGAGGGAGCCACAAAAATACTAACCTCTGAAGACACAAAGGGAAAAATGGCAATCTCTAGGAAGTTTCAAAAGCAATTCATACTACTACACATGTATAATGGGATAAGAAGCCTCAGAGGGGGTTAACGGCTATATGCCACGTGATGTTAGCTGTTAATAACAGCACATTTAGACAAACCGTCAACAAATCATTCATCGGCTTCTATGATGTACATTTTTTGTAATTTTAAATGCATTTAAAGAAACCAAAAAAACTCCCACCAGCACTTACCTTAAGCTGAAATCCCATATAAACACCGAACTCCTAAAGGTGCCAATAGTATCACAACAGACACTGATGTTGACTCGAGTTTCACCAACTCTTAAGGCTGCTTCAGGACAAGTCTTGCAGTAATGTAAACCCAGGTAATGCTGGCAAAACACTCTAGCGATTTAAATGGAGAGTCAGCTGCATTCAAACAGACCAATCAGCAATAAAAGAGCTCCCCTGAAGGGCTGTGAACCAATCAAGTGATTCATTAAGCCCCATTGGCTGAACAGTATTCAATGTAAAAATCCACTTCTGCTCCAATCGTGCAGATCCCCATGTAGTTGTTGCTATCAGTAAGTTCATAATTTATTAGGCGTCAAATCTAATCTGAATCCTATACCTCAGTTGGAATTTATAGAGGCTTTGAGGGGCGTGACTTAAACTATGCTGCTTTATTCTTAATATACTGCCTCTCTGAATTCCAGTGAGACTATTCACAGTATAAGCAAAATACATAAATTATAGGAAAACAGAACTGCAATATTGATAGGAAAGAGGACAGAAAAGGAGATAATATATGCAGGCGATTCCCTCCCTTGCCGGGCCCAGACATCACTCCGAACCCCTCACCTGCTGTTGCAAGAGAGTTGCTGTCTACCTGGATTAGGCTCAACTCTATGAAAAGTCCACCTAACTTCTTTTGTCTTTTCATCCAATAGACTTGGAAGTGGAGTGAGAGAACGCATCATTTCAAATTGAGTAGCAGATTGTCACCTTCTGTTATGACCAGTGGGCCTGACTTTACAGGTTCATATTCAGGCTTATAATGTAAACACTATGGCTTTGGCAAATTCTGCAGCTAAGTAAGGTCTCCCTCCACCGATTTAAGTGGGTCGCACCTTGGAATTACATTCACACATTCATTTCATATTTCTATTTAGATGCAGCTTCCCAATGCAATAGCTTGGACTGTCCATTCTTTACAATCTTAAGTGGTAAAGTCTATCTCCATCCCCCTTAAGGTCCAGTTTTATGATTCTGGATTGTCTTTGTTTAAAAAAATCTCCTTAATATGGTTGCTGTTCTGCTTTGTTGAAGATCTGTTAGCTAAGGAGTCCCACTTGAGCAACTTTGTGAACTGCTTGTCTTTCAGATGTGAGTTGCTTGCCTTTATGAGAGATTCTCTGAAGACCTCAGTTCACCAGTCTTGTGGACCTACTTCCCTTTTGGAATTGTTCTCTCTTACTCAGTGAAAGCTAATAAGTGGAACTTAATGGAGGGAGCAATGGGACTGCTGTAATGTGAAAACTTCATGTATGGGCAGTGAGAGGCGCTTACTTTTCCAAAAACATGAAAGGTTCCTGTCTGGCAACAGTGTAGTCATGTGCATTCAGTTATGTGACTGACCTACTGTCTTCAGAGACTGTAAGCAGCTATACATTTAGGTGCACAAAGTAATTAGTGTTGCTTTTTGAGAGAAAAGATGGCTGCATAGGTTGTCTGCTTACAAAGAAATATCCTGCAAAGTTGAAATACTGTGATACTGTGAAGTGATTTGTTTTGGGGAGCTTCTGAGAAAGGGATTGCTGTAGAAGCCTCAGATTGGGGTAGCGGAGTGGATATCTCCCCTCCTTTAAACTCACTACCTGCTCTTCCTAATCCTGTAACCCACCTGTCTAAGCGCTCTCTTTCCTGTTGTTGTTTTCTGTTTGTCACATCTTCAATTTACCGCTTTCCACTGTTCTGCAGCCTTCAAACATGCTATGGTTACACCTTTCCTCAAAAAACCTTAACTTCAAGGGAAGGTAGTGTCCAGTGATCGTCTTTTTTTTCTCCTTCTCCCTTTTATATCCAATACACTGAAACGTGTGGTTCACTGTTGCCGTCTTGATTTTCTCTCCCCTCATGCCATTCTGGATCCACTGAAATCTGGCTTTCGTCCTATACGTTCCACTGAAACAGCCTTTGCCAAAGCCTCCAGTGAGCTGCTTTCTGCCAGTTCCTAGAGTCTTTACTTGATCCTCCTCGTTCTTGATCTGTCTGCTACTTTTGACGCTGTTGATCACCTTCTCATTACCTTGTTCTTACGTGGCTTTAAAGGCTCTGTTCTGTCTTGGTTCTTCTCTTAACTCTCTCATTGCTCTGCCAGAGTATACATTAAAAGCGCATTCTCCACTGCTATTCTCCTTTCACTAGGATGTTCCTGAAGAATCTCTTTTAGGACCTCTTTTCTTCTCGCTCTATACTCATTTCCTTGGTGCTGTAATCTCCTTTCATGGCTTTTGGTAGTATCTTTATACTGATGTTCTGATTTATTTCTGCACCTGAAATATTTTCAGGAATCTAGGCCTGTATTTCAGCCTGCTTAATTGACATTGCTACCTGGATACCCCACCACCATCTAAAACTGAATATGGCTGAGACAGAGCTCGTTATCTTTCCCCTAAACACACCTCGCCACTTCTCCCATTCTCCTCCCTGTTTCCCCTGCTTGCAACCTTGGGGATCAGCTTTGACTTGTCTCTTTCTCCCCACACATCGAACAGATAGCTAAAACCTGCCATTTCTTTCTGTATATCATCAGCAAAATCTCTCTTCCTTTCTGAACACACTACCAAGACATGTATCCATTCTCCCATTACTTTCCATTTAGACAATTGTAACCTGCTCCTCACTGTTCTCCCTCCGAATCATCTTTCTCCTCTTCAATCCATTGAGAACAAAGCTGAGGTGCTAATCTCCCACTGGAGTCACTATGCTTATATAACCCCTTTCAAGTCCCTTCATTGGCTCCCTATCCATTTCTGCATCCAGTTCAACCTTCTCCTATTGAACCTACAAGTACATTCGTTCTGCTGCCCCTCACTACCTCTCTTCTTATCTCTCCCAACACCCCTCTTCGGGAACTCTGCTCATCAGGTAAATTCCTGCTATCTGTGCACTTAACGTCCGCTGGGAACTTTGCTGCACTATATGCCTGGAACAGACTACCTGAGTTGGTGCTTCAAGCTCCATCTCTGGACCTATTCAATTTCCAGGCTGAAAGCCCACTTTTTGCTTTGGATCCTGACCTTTTATTCTCCTTTTTATCATCCATGTTGTGTCAAGACCATCTCCAATCCCCCTTCTATTTGTCTTGCATAGAAACTAAGCTCTATTGAGCAGGGACAGTCTCCCATATGTTTATGTACAGTGTTGCATCCACCTTGTAGTGCTATACAAATGATTAGTTGTTGTAGTAGTAATAGGGAGGAGTTGCTGCCAAAGCCTCAGATTGGGGTGGGGGAGTGAATATCCCTCTCAAAAAGACCATTAGAAGTTTGGTGGTGCTAATAAATGATGAGGGTAAGTTGCAACCCCAGATTGCAAAGGTGATGCAATCTGCTTTTTATAAATTGAGGTTTGTCATACTGAGGCTATACCTGAATGTCTATGCCCTCCGAGTAGTTATGCAGACGCTGGTTAGTAGTACTTTGGACTGTTGTAATAGTTTTTGCTGGTAGCCCAATATAAAGACTATACGGAGGTTGCAACTCTTCCAGAATGGCACACTCATGTCCCCTGATGTGAGCGTGCCAACCAGTCTTATATGCTCTCCATTGGGTGCCGAAAAGAATTCATCCACTTTAAATTCTACCTGTGCCCTTCACCCTCGTCAATCTGGCTTTCGCTCAGGCCACAGCACCGAAACTGTCCTTACTGCACTGCTTTCTGAACTTCATAGCTCTCATGACCGTGGTGATGTCTCTATTATGGTATCTTTGGATCTGTCCTCTGCGTTTGATGTAGTTGACCATCGTACCCTTTTGTCTCGTTTGTCTGATGCTGGGGTTCATGGTACTGTTCTCTGTTGGTTCCGTTCATTTCTATCCTGCCGCTCATTTTCAGTTCGCTCCGGCACCGCAACCTCCCCTCCCACTAGCCTTGTCTGTGGTGTCACCCAGGGTTCCATCCTCGCTCCCTTATTGTTCAATGTCTTCCTTGCTCCTTTAGCTTTGCTTATTCAACAGTCCGCCATTTCTTTTCACATCTATGCTGATATCCTGTTAATCCACCACACCTCTGCCACTTCCCCTGATCTCGATCCACTCAACCGTTGTCTTTCCACTATCGTGTCGTGGTTTGGGTCAAACTTTCTCCACGCTAACCCCGCTAAATCATCTGCTATGTGGGTTTCCTTTGGTCTGTCTGCTCCCCTGCTATCTCCCGTCATGGGCTCCTCTTCTATCCCTTTGGTTCCCTCTCTCCGATATCTGGGTGTCACGCTGGACCCCGCTCTTTCCTTCCACACTCACTTTTCCTCTGTCATTCGTTCTTCCTTCTTTCATCTGCGTCGTATCAAAGCTGTTCGGTCGTCACTTCCCCCCTCCTCCCTTATCACTCTTGTGCTGTCTTTAGTAGTTTCATGTCTGGATTATTGTAACATTATTTATTCTGGTCTCCCTTCTTACCAACTTCGTCGCCTTCAGATCGCTCAAAACGCTGCCGCCCGCCTGGTTACCTTTACTCCTGCTCGCTCCCACGTCTCCCCTTGCCTTCTGGCCTTACACTGGCTCCCGATCAAGTTTCGTTTCATCTACAAGATTCTCATTATCACTCACCGGGTTCTCCACACCGATACCCCTCAGTACTTAGCTAACACTGTCCGTTTCCAGCCCTCTCCCCGTCTTCTCCGCTCATCCTCTGGTGGTCGTTTGTTCCTTCCTTCTCCCTCTCATGCCCGCCTAGAATCAACTCGTCACTCTGCTTTCTTCTTCCTGGGCCCTGCCCTCTGGAACTCCCTCCCTCTTCCCCTCCGCATTGAACCCTCCTATCCCCGCTTTAAAACCCTCCTAAAAACCCACCTTTTCTGTCAGGCCTTTGACCTTCCTTCTTCCATTGACGGCACCCTATCCCCCAGTTCTGCCCTCCCACCACCTTGAATCACCTCGTCCATCTTCCTATTTTCCTGCTCCCTCCCCCTGGTTCTTTTGTTTTCTGTCTTATCTTGCTATTCTCTCTCTGTCCTATCAGCTTTGGCGTTCTTTTCTAACTTTTATTTTCTGCAGTTGCCATTTTGCTATTGTACACCGCCCTGATGCTTCGGCTTGGGCGGTTAATCAAGAGACTCAATAAAGATAAAGAAATTGATGACCATGGCTTTTAAGGTTCTGAGCAGTCAATCAACTTTTTTATTGAAAAAGCTGGAGTGATATATGCCTAAGGTGTTTACAGTCAGATGAGAGTAGAATGTTGTCCCTATCCTCTGTAAAAAGGATGATGACAATCTACTCTTTGGTGGAAGGCTTTCTCTGTTGTGGTTCCTGTGTTAAGGAACCTCCAACTTTTAGAAGTGCACTCTAAAAATGAATTGCTTTCATTTAGGAAAACATTTAAAATATACTTGTAAACAAATTAATATTGAGTAGTCAAGTTAGGAGGGGGCTGGAAGTAAATTGGAAAGGCAGGGCTTTCTCTGGAGAAAGGTTACAGATGTTTCACCATTATTTGTTTTTAATGGCAGTATATTTGTTTTGTAAATGCTTTAAATGATCACTCGGACAGTATGTAAGTTTTTCATAAATATCTTTGGTAAAATAAATTCTGTTTTCTACTGTTTGATCAAATTGAATGCTTTCATATTCCTTGAAGCAATACCTCTCATGCTCTGCTACATCAGTGTATGCATCAAATAACCACCATTGCTCTGGAGCAGTGGTTTTCTTAGTAGGATTGAGATGATCAAAAAGGCTTTTACATCTGACTAAAGCCCCTATTTACTAAGTTTTGTTAAGGCAATAAAGTGTGTTATTTGCCAGCCAATGCACATTATTTGGAAAAGTTATGCATTTGCCAGCAATGAAGCTTAATATAGGATTTTGTTTTTTACTATTATGCATGCTAAATAATGAGCTGCAGATCAGCTCATTTTGCAAAATGAATAATGTTAGACCTCACAAGCTTCATTTTTCATGGAAGGTTTGTGTGGTTTGATCCTGGATACCAACTTAAACAGACCACTGCTTAGGGAGAACCCTCTTGATCCATTTGAAATGAAACCTCCACCCCTACACCCAGATCCCTCATTTGGCAACCTGGCCCCCCTAGTGGTAGTAACACAAAATTACTGTGGGGGAGGTCTATAGCTGTCATTTTCAGTGAGGGCAGAAGTAATGGGGATCACCTTTACCCCCCACCCCCTACCCACCAGGGTTCTGAGGGGGGGGGGGGTAAGAGTATGTGGGCCAAAGAAGGGGCTTTATTACTAATAGATCTGGGTGGCAGGATTTGGGGGGGGGGTAGCTTTATCACAAATAGATCTTGGAGTGGGGTATTCATTCTGGGGAAGGGGAAACACACTCCTATCAGTGAACTATGCTGGCCAGCCCTGTAAAAGACAGCAAACCCCAAATCAAGCCTGCTATTTTGCATTGTACAGCTTGGAAGACACTATAATTCACAGTTGAAGGAAAGCAAACAAATGTCCTTATCCACCAGACCAGTCCAGAACCGAATGGGTTATGACCCTCTGCAAGTGGATGAAGAGACAGAACAAAGTCTTATGAATTCTCCCCCCCCCCCTCTATAAGGCACCATTCAACCACATGCTCTTGAGTATTGGTTACCACTGGATATTAGACAGGCATACCATGCTCTGGTAAGCATCAACTTTTCAGGTCTCCTGGGTCCAGTTGGTAACCCAGTTAAGATCTGACAGGACGGATTGTAGAGTTCTTTGTATTGCCCCTGGGGAATATCAGTACCTGGAGGAGTCCAGGTCCCCTCTCTCATTTCTAGCTGCTTTTCTCCCATGCTGTCCTACTATCCTTCCTTCCATTTTCTCCTCACCTGTTGTGGGGAAGGAAAAAGAGAATTCAGATAGAAGTGAGGTAGTCTTGGAAGAAGAGCTTGATGAGTAGACGCCTGGACAGATTCTAGTCTGGGGTGAGGAGGAGGAGATTGCAAGCATGCCACTCCAGTATGCACTGCAGCCTTTGAGAATGCAGTGGAAGGGGGAGCCTCTGAGCCTGTTGGCGTGGAGTTGGTTTTAATGTGGTGCTAGTTTTTTCTGCACCATTGGAGGCACCCTGCTTCAGGAAGATGCCCCATAGAGTGTTATGAGTGGCATTGTTGACATTCGCTTGTGGCAAGAAGGCCCTATACAGCTGCAGGGAGCAATGCCAGTTTCCGTAGCAGAGTTGGACACCTTTTGCTTAAATGCAGAAAAGCATTCTACAGAGTGCCAGGAATGGTACTAGTTTCTGCAGCGGTGTTGGAAGCCTCTGCTTGAAACCAACAAGGCAGTTCTGCAGAGCCCCAGGAAAGGTAGTGGTTTGCCAATGGTGTGGGAGGCCTCTGGTAGCAGAGATCTAACTCCTCAGAGAGCTGGGAGCGGGTGCCGGCTTAGCCAACAGCATTAAAGCTATCTCCAGGAACAAGCAGGAATGTAGTCTTCACATATGGGTATTGTCGGTACCGACGGAGCCTGCGCGGGAACGCTCCCCAGCGTCCAATTAGAATGTTTTTGGGAGCATCCCACAGCACCTCCGTGCTGCCTTCCCGCCTTTCCCAACTGCCTATCTCCAGTTCTTCGTTTTCTGCGGAGCTAGCAGGTCGTGTTCCTGTCACTGCAGAAAATTTTCCTTATTGCCCTTCTTTTTTGTGGTCGCGTCTGCCTTTCTCGACGCTTCACCGGTACTGCTGGTTGTTCTTTCTTTCTTTAAAAAAAAAAAATATATATATACTTATCTTTATCTTTATTTCTCCATTTTATATACCGCTTTGGCCAAAGCATACAAGCGGTTTACAATAAAATAAAAAGGTCTACGCAATTAAACTCAGGAAAAGGAACGCCATAATCAGAATAGGAAAGAAAGAGAACAGGATAAGCAGATAGAAAACAAACCATACTTATACATACACAAACAATACGTAGGGGGGAATGTTGGGAGGGAGGTCGAAAGCTTGTTGGAATAGATGTGTTTTCAGTAGCTCTTTAAACTTAAGGTAAGAGGATTCTAAACGGAGGGAGGGTGGCAAGGCATTCCAAAGTGGGGGACTGAGGAAAAAGAAGGCTGAATGACTGGTTTGTTCCAAATGTGCCTTTGATGGGGAGGGGAGGGTAGGTACAGACGATTGGTATGCAGGGAACGAAGCTGGCGATATGGCGTGTGAAGTGCAATGTACTTTTTTTGGGGGGGGGGGGGGGTAGTACTTTTTTCCCACTTTTTCCAGGTGCATGTGCCATTTTGGGCCTTAGGCCCAAATTTTTTCCAAAATGGAAAAACCCGCTCCGGGTTTTAAAAAGTGCACCAAGTGTGGCGGTACCATCTCCGTCACCGACACCCAAGAGTGGTATCTTAAATGTTTAGGTCCTGACCACTCCATCACGGAATGTATGGCCTGTGCCATGATGTCCAAGAGAGGTAGACAGAACCGAGCTGCCAAGCTCAGTACCCTATTTCCTTCTGATGCAGCCTCGGTGGCATCAACGTCTTCCTCCCGTGGATCTCAGGTAACTAAACATAAGTCTAACCGGTCCTCAAAGGGTAGATCTCTAAGCTTTGAGATGCCTCTGGCGTTGCCCTTGAGGATTCTGTACCGGCAAAACTGCCCTGGCGGGAGGCTTCGGCTTCCAAAGCATTATCGGGACTCCAGGACGTTCTCGAGGCCTCGTCCTCCGCAGAACTACTGGTGCCATGCTCTGGGGTACCAGCTCTTTTCTCCGGTACCGACACCCAGACATTGGCAGCGGCGATAGACCAGAGGTTCCTGGCTATTGAACGCAGTCTGGCGGCTCTCCTTGCGGCTTCGACACCCTCGGAACCGCATCAGACAGTTGTACCGATACCGATTCCGGCATCGGGGTCAATACCGATTCCGGCATCGGGGTCGATACCGGTACCGACAGCATCGACATCGGTGTCCACATTGCCGGCACCCAGTCTTGCGATGCCTTCCGGTACCGATACACCGGTACCTATTTCTCCTGGTACCGACTTCGGTCGGTACGGGTATCGGGCTCTTCAAGAGCATCCAGACAGACGGTACTTCTCGGAGGAATCAGAGGATTCTGACAGTTCTGTCTATGCCGGAATTCTTCTCCCAGAAGAGCCTTCCTCCCTTTAACGCAGGATGTCTCCTCCAGAGGACATTTCCTTTCAGGATTTCATCAGGGAGGTGGCTCGAGGTCTGTCCATTACTTTGGCTCCTGAAACAGAGCCCAGAGCAAAGGAATTGGAAATTTTACAATATCCCAAAACTCCTAAGGAGGCAGCTACTTTGCCCATACATGAGATCTTGCATGATCTCATGCTAAGAATGTGGGAGATGCCTCCGACCACCTCTCCTCACTCTCGTAGACTGGATACTATGTATCGAGTCCCTCCTTGTCCTGGTTTCCAGAAAACTCAGCTTCCTCACCACTCTATTGTAGTGGAATCAGCTATGAGATTGATCAAGAGTGCAAAGAGGCATGCCTCTAATCCTCCAGGACGTGAGTGCAGAACTTTGGATGCTTTTGGACATCGTATCTTCCAAGCTTCCATGCTTTCTGCCAGGATCAGTTCCTATATTTTATATAGGGGAATGTTCCTGAAGGAAGTCACAGGAGATTTAGAGGTTTTAAGCCCTCTTCTTCCTAAGGATAGAAGGCCGGACTTTCTCACATTGGTCAAACATGCCCAGGATGTTTCTAAATTTGTCAACCATGCAGCTTTTGACTGTTTTGAGTGCATAAGCAGAACCTCTGCCATTGCCATAGGTGCACGTAGAATTGCTTGGCTCCAGGCATCTGATCTGGAGCTCTGGGTACAAGACAAACTGGGAAATATTCCTTGTACTGGTGAGAACCTGTTTGGCAAAGATTGGCAAGAAAAAGCCAATGAGTTGGATGCTGACAACTCCACCTTGGATAGATTATCCAAGGCCACAGCTGATCCTGCAAGAAAGAAATCTTTCACGAAACCATTCTTTTCCAAAAAGAAAAGGTTTTATCCTGCTTATTCCCAGCAGGGGACGTTCTGCAGGTCAACCTGTCCGGAAGGGTCAGCAACCATCCAAACAAAGGAAAGCGAAGACTGCTAAGCCTCAACCGTCCCAGCAGTCTCAGCCTCCACAAGGCCTTTGACTTTCAGCTAGAGAACGTAGCCTTCCTGGCTCTCAATGGGCCAGAGCCTTCCACCATTCCAGGAAGGTTGTGTCATTTTGCCCCCAGATGGGGGCAGATAAGAGCATTGGACACTCTCCATCATAAAAGAGGGGTACAAGCTTCATTTTTTGAGCATGCCCCCTCCCACAATAAGTTCAATTCTCACACCTCTCTCATCAACCTGTTAGATCAAAAGGTCACCATGCTTCTTGCCGAAGGGGCAATAGAAGAAGTACCCATCCATCAACAGGGTACAGGGTTTTACTCCCCCTATTTCCTTATCCCAAAGAAAACAGGGGGATAAAGACCTATCTTGGACCTCAGAGAATTGAACAAATTCCTGTTCAAAGAGAAATTCAAAATGATTTCTCTAGGAACTCTGCTGCCATACCTTCAGAGTCAGGATTGGCTTTGTTCTCTAGATCTCAAGGATGTGTACACCCATGTTCTCATCCATCCAACTCACAGAAAGTTCCTTCGGTCCCTTTTTCAAGGAAAGTACTACCAATACAGGGTGCTTCCTTTTGGCCTGGCCTCAGCACCAAGAGTGTTAACGAAATGCATGGCTGTGGTAGCAGCATTTCTCCGCACTCTAGGAATATTCGTCTTCTCCTACTTAGACGACTGGCTCATTCGAGCCCCAACAGAGTCAGAGGCCAGGACTTCTCTATCCTGCACAATGCGTATCCTTCAATATTTGAGTCTGGTCATAAACATCCCAAAATCCAGTCTAACTCCCACTCAGTCTCTAGAGTTCATAGGAGCATTGCTGGATACCGGAAAAGCAAGGGCCTATCTCCCCCAGGCCCGTTGCCTTCGCATGGTGCAGTTAGCTTCTCAAGCAGTGCTAAAGCCTCATCTCACTGCCCAAGAAATGCTACAATTACTAGGCCACATGGCATCTACAGTACATGTGGTTCCCTATGCTCGCCTCCATATGAGAGCAGCCCAGTGGACGTTATCCACTCAATGGACCCAGGCATCAGGATGCCTGTCAGACAAAATAGCAAACACAAATTGCCTTATTTTGTCCCTCCAATGGTGGAAGTCCACTCAAAACCTGTTGCTGGGGTCCCCTTTTCAACAACCCTTACCCCAGGCAACTCTCACAACAGATGCTTCTCCGATGGGTTGGGGAGCTCATCTGCAAGACCTCTCCACCCAAGGCACCTGGACTCCACAGGAGACTCATCTACATATCAGTCTCTTGGAGCTCAGAGCTATTTTCCTTGCTCTTCGAGTGTTCCATACCCTGCTTAGCTCCAAGACAGTCCTCATTCATACGGACAATCAAGTAGCCATGTTCTATGTGAACAAGCAGGGCGGAACAGGCTCTCTGTCGCTTTGCAACGAAGCTTTGCGACTATGGGCCCTCGCCAGAGAGCATCAGATTCATCTCCTGGCAGTGTATCTTCCAGGCATACAAAACTCTTGGGCGGACAGACTCGGTCGAGTTCTTCTTCCACACGAGTGGTCTCTGCATGCAGACCAGGTGGCCAAGATTTTTCAAATTTGGGGAACCCCGGACATAGATCTCTTTGCAAGTCTGTGGAATGCCAAACTTCCCCGGTTCTGTTCCAGAATTCTGGCTCAGGGGGCTCAGGCAAGGGATGTTTTCCTCCTTTACTGGGGTCAAGGCTTCCTGTATGCCTTTCCACCCATTCCCCTAATTCCCAAAACCCTGTTCAAGCTTCAGAGAGACAGAGGCCATATGATCCTCATAGCTCCACATTGGCCACAGCAAGTGTGGTACCCTCTGCTTCTACATCTCTCTCAAGCTCCCTCCCTGGAGTTATGGTCTGCTCCACATCTCCTATCTCAGGAGGACGGAATGTTATGACATCCCAATCCCTAGTCTCTGCATCTCAGTGCTTGGTTGCTGAAGGCCTAGATCTCCATGATCTTAACATCCCTCAGCAGGTAAAGGATGTCCTTTATGCTTCCAGGAGGCCTTCCACAAGACGCTCTTATGCTTTCAAGTGGAAAAGATTTGCCATATGGTGTTCGCAGAAGGGTCTTAACCCCCATGCGGTACCTCTGGAATCACTACTGAAGTATCTCCTGCATTTATCCATTGCAGGACTTAAGACTAACTCAGGGAGGGTCCATTTTAGTGCCATTGCAGCTTCCTTTAAGCCCCTAAATGGACAACCTATTTCCTCCCATCCTCTTATAGCAAGATTTATGCGAGGCCTTCTGCTAACTAAGCCTCCCATTAGACCACCACCTGTGGCATGGGACTTAAACTTGGTTCTTGGTTAGCTCATGAAGTCACCTTAGCTACTACCTCTTTGAAATTCCTTTCTTGTTAGGTTATCTTTCTCATTGCAATCACATCAGCACGTCGCATCAGTGAGTTGCAAGCACTGGTGGCTGATCCACCTTGTACAAGGTTCCATCATGACAAGGTAGTCCTTAGGACTCATCCACACTTTATGCCAAAGGTGGTCTCGCCTTTTCATCTAAACCAGGCGGTCTACCTACCTGTGTTCTTTCCAAGGCCTCATGCATCGAATGCAGAAAGGAATCTTCATACTTTGGACTGTAAAATAGCTTTAGCCTTTTACCTGCAAAGAACACAGCAACATAGAAAGTCCTCTCAGCTCTTTGTTGCTTTTGATCCTTCTCATTTGGGACTTCCAGTCTCCAAGAGAACACTGTCTAACTGGATTGCTCTGTGTATTTCCTTTGCCTATCGATGACATCTGTCGAGCAGCTACCTGAGCCTCGGTTCATACCTTTACAGCCCATTACTGGTAGGGCAAGGACTCCCGCCAGGATGCCTTGTTTGGTCAGGCTGTTCTCCAACACCTGTTCCATACCTAATCAACTCCTACCTACCATCCCTGGGTGGATGCCAGAGATCCATGGGAGGAAGTGGAGCCCTTTCACAGGGCACACAACTTCTGGGGTCTCTCCCTGGCATCTAAAGCTAGGGAGTCCCCATATGTGATGACTACATTCCTGCTTGTTCCTGGAGATAGCATAGTTACTCACCTGTAACAGGTGATCTCCGGGAACAGCAGGAAGTTAGTCTTCACAACCCACCCACCTCCCCTATGAGTTGTATCTCTCTATCTCTTTCTCTTTCCCTCTCTCTCTCTCTTTCTCTTTCTCTCAGCTTTAAAATTCAACTGGAGAGAGGCAGTTGGGAAAGGCGGAAAGGCAGCACGCAGGTGCTGTGGGATGCTCCCAAAGCTTTCTAATTGGACGCTGGGGAGCGTTCCCGTGCAGGCTCCGTCGGTACCGACAATACCCATATGTGAAGACTAAATTCCTGCTGTTCCCAGAGATCACTTGTTACAGATGAGTAACTATGCTTTCTCTATGGGGACCGACTGAGCTGCCATGGTGAAAGCAGTTTTTCACCTCTGGCCTGTATCAGCCTAGCAGTCCACAGCAGATTGCCCTCAGCATGTTGTTGACATGATATTTAGTGGGAATGGCTGCCACATTTTGTGAAAGGTGAGCTCAGCAGCCCTGCACTACAGTGATCCCACAGCTTTAATTTCTGAGGGGAGTTATAGAAGGCTTTGTATTACTTTCTCTGCTGTCTCTGATAAGGACTATGAGTGCTAGTCCAGTTTAGTTGGTGCTGTTTTCCTGGAATATTTGCTAATCCAGCAGGTTTCTTGTTTACTCAGATGCAAGAGGCCAGGAGTAGGTGTACCCCTTTGGAAAGGGGGAAGCAGTGCCAATGTGGTGGAATAGTTTGGGCTGCTCACAGGGCTGGAAACATCAGAGACTCTTTTCAGGGAACTGCAAGAAGATGCCAACCTTCCCATAGGAAAGGGTTCATTAAGTTGTCTTGTGGTCTCTAGTATCTGCTTCTTGAGAAGCCTTGGAGATAATGGAGGACATGGAGCAGGCAGAGCCCTTGTCTAGGTTCCTATCTTGGTAGGGTGGCATAGTCCTTGACTTTGTGTCCAGCTCATCAGACCTTTTGAACTTAGAGCATAGGGGATCATGCCAAATACTTGGAAGTTTGGGTGTGTTGAGGAGGATATTATTCCCCCTCTCCCAGATGGCTTCATTTATTGGCAGGGTCAGAGATTGTATGCCACAGATTGCAGTAGTGGCAGAAAATGCTGTCTTCCTTGTACAGAAGGTTAATGGTTTTCAGGCTGTGATGGACAGTGAACATAGGTATAGGGCCTGTTTTTGAGTGGCCCAGCAGCTCCTGGTGGGTTCTTCAGAGAAAGGGTACATGATCCCACAGATATTTAGCAGGAAAGACAGAATTGGCATACAGTTGGAGATCTTCTCTCAACCTCTGCCCGTGGATGACAGTGGCACGCTTGGTGTGAATATTTCTTTGGTTTGGAAACTGTCTGGATGAGCAGCTTTTCTTTGGCTCCAAGCCTTTGTTTAGAAAAGTATTGGGCAATGTTGTATACAGTATGATCTTGGTGAGCTCAGATCATGGAGATCAAGTCCTGGAGCATATGGCAGGTAGACATCTCTTCTTTTTGGCAACTTTGGAAGAGCAGTCCCAAGGCCTTCATGAATGGGGGGGAGGGAGTCTCATGAGCACCCAGTGATGGGTTTAGGTTCCTCTCATTTATAGTCCTGGCATTTCCTCAAGGCAAATAGAAATGTGGCTGAGTCCCAAGAGTTGGTGAATTCTAACGTGAAGGTTTTTCCACCCTTTCCCAAGTAGCCTCCTTGGCTCAGCTGTAATTCTGCAGTTGCTGATCTGAAAAATTGCAGCTTTGTTATCCTGATTTTAAAAAATCATCTTACACCAGTGTTTGGAGGGGGGGGAGTAGCCTGGTTGTGGAACTTCTTAGTAAGGCAGCTGTGCTTGATGGCCATGATTTCCATTCCCAAAGTTTACTGGTTGATGTTACATCCTCCATTAACTTTGGGGTTATAAGGAAAGGGTTTTTTTTCTTCAGCTGATCCTATGGATCTTGGAGGGAGAACCAGATTTGTGGGGTCCCATGTTGTATCTGGACACCTTACCCTCAGCCTCTTAGACATGACAAGTTATGTTTTCTCTGGTCTTATAGTCTATTCTAAAAGATGGACTTGCCTGTTATCTTTGGAATGAACATCAGATATTTCTGAGTTCTCTGTCATGAAAGTCACTTAATACTTGGGATTGCCATTTGGCAGTGCTAGGGTGCCCATGCAGGTTCTAGGGTGCTAGTAATGCTGGCAGCAGCTTTAGGTATTATGGGAAATGTGGACTCTTTCCTACTTGGTTGTAGGCTCATTTGTGCTAAATCAGTGATGGTGAGAGTTGTGAAGTTTGTAGACTCGCCCAGGATAATTTCAGTTTTGGTCTGGACAAGCTGCAGGGCCTAGTTTTTATTGGAAGCCCATTTCATTACCCATAAAAGGGCAATTCTTTCTGGTCTACTTGCAGGTTCAGGCGAGGGCTCTTTGGCCAGAGTGGCACTTTGTGTATGAATTTTCATTCAGGCCTTGTGACAATCTTGGTCTCATATATATAACCATTGCAGGATTTGTTTCTGATTCAGTGGTAAGCACATTTGTGAAGTGCAGTTCCCTAAACTCTACATGGCAATGTCAGTTTGTCAGTGGAAGTGACGGAATAAGAGATGTTGGCAAAAAGTTCTTGAATCCTCACCTAGTAGGCAAGGCACACCACTTTGACCATTTGAACAGCCATGGTTTGGGCCAAATGACTAGTTAGGTGATTATTTCAAAGTTCAGTTGTTAGGGGCAAGGGCTTTTCATAAGGAGAAGCACATTTCTAGTTTTGAACCAAGCTGAGTCACCAGGCTTCAGTTTCTTAGCATCGTCGGTGTCTGTCTTACCCTTTTGGGAATCATAGAGAGCTCAAAGAGGCTAAGGAAGGTTCAGGAGAATTTAAAGTGATGACAGGTGACTAGGAGAAAGAAAGAAGAATCTAGAGACATAGAAGGGGAGACAGGTGAAGAGGAAAAAGGAGGGTGTGAAAATGAAAGGGAAATATGAGGAGAAGGAACTGAAAGAAAGATGAGACTGAAGAGCAGCGGTAATGATGCACCACCACTCCTTAAAATCCTATACCTGCTCATGCGTTGTGCAGAATTTCTTTTTGTATAAATGACCAGATTGGGAAAACAGGATACTTAGGTTTTTGCTATTACTGTTTTAACAACTGATTTCTTATATTTTTTAAATTAATTTTCTTTACTTTGCAGCATCTTTGTGGTTTTGTCTTTGAGCTTATTACTGTTTTATGTTATGCTGTGCATTTTTACCTGTTTCACCAATTTGTTATTTAGTATTCATCACCAGTTCTTAATTTGTGTACTTTTGCTTGATTTTCTTTTTGACTTTCATTCCCTGATTTGAGCTTTTGGAAAAGCAAGTGGTTTGTGTTCTTATAAGCTTCCTGCATTTCACTTTTTTTTCATTAATTCTCTGCAGGTCAGATAAAACATACACAGTCCACTTAAGTTTCAAATGCCTTTTTTAATGAGCCTTTGTTTTTTAAATTGATGCTATTCTTGTCAGTGACACTGAGTTTCCACTTTGTTGTGGTTTGTATTTTAGATTTAGGCAATGTTTGAAATTTAAAGATGTTTGCAAGAATATTGTTTTTTGAGAATTTGATGTACCTTCTTTCATTGGGTAAACACCAGAGTGGTTTAGAATGAATAAAATAACAAAAGACAAGAAATGAACTACAAAATATAAAATAGGACAGGTGAAAGCAAGACTTCATAAAATAAAGTACATGGTTTGCCAATAGGTGGACAGAACCTCCTTTGTGACCTGGTCAGTAATTACTGTCCTTCAAATGCTAATGTAAACAAGGAGGCTTTAAGGTTAGACCTGAATTTTCCTATAGGATAATTCAAATTGTGGGCTGAAAGGAAAGCATTTCACAATGGGGGGGGGGTTGTTAAAGAAAGGTGTGGCGCAAGTAATAGTTGTCTTGATCATGCTACTGAAGGAATCAACAAAAGATAAATGTTGGGACCAAATAGCACAGGCAGGGTTATATGGCGTAATGAGAGATAAGGAGGATATCCAAGTGTGCAGAGCTGGTTCTGCTCCATTGGGGGTTCTATTGGATGGTGGTTTGTCTTTTAAAGTGCTCTTTACGGAGGTGGTGTAGCTTTTGTTTGCTGCAATGAGTATGCTAAGGCAGATACAGAATTTGGTGCCTATTAAAGATCTGACATCTCAGGTGCATGCATTTGTATCTCTGCTTAGTTGGACGATTGTAACCAGAGGCAGTTACCAAGGCTGCAGTTGGTCCAGAATACTGCAGCTCACTTGCCACTGTAGAAATCTTGTAGGGACCATATGACGCCCCTTCAGAGGCCTCTCCATTGGCTTCTAGTATAGTTTTGTACTAAAATTTAAGTGGGTTTGTTTAATCCATAGAGCAGTTAATACTTCAGTTCTAAATACCTGAGTGAGGAGCTTTGTTCCTTTCTTATTCTGCTTGACCAGGTCAGACAAGGAGGTTCCCAGGCAGAGGCAGACCAGAGCAACTTTAGAATATCATCATTTGTATTTATGCTGGTGCAATACTGAGAGAAACAAATATTGTCTGCCTCCAGCAGGCGGCAAGGAATGTGGACTGGTGCAGCAGTTCAAATAATCCTGTTTCCCCTGGCCCAGATCAGGTCTTGTGGCCTGTATATTTGAGACCTTGGCCAGAATTTGCTTGGATCATCGGTACACACATTGTCCCCCTTGAGACAATAGTTTACCCTGTGTCCAGCATTATTATCCTCAGGCTCCAGCACCGATAGGCCAGAGAGCAGACAGGAGGAGGGCCTCACAGGGTCCTTGAAAGGAGGAGGTGGGGTTGGTGAGTCTGGGATCAGGCCTCCCTTCGTTTTTACTATCCTATTTTGTGCATGTTCTAATTTTTTTTTCCTCTTTTTTTTAAATTTTTGTCCTGTTTCTTTAATTGGCTCTGTCTTTTATGCTTGAATATAGCAGCTTCAGAAAAACAAAACCTCTTCAGGCAGTCTGGCTTTCCCAGGTCTGTTGGGTGGCCTGGGAGGTCCTTTTGGGGTTTCTGTAGCCACCCTGATATGTGCAGGGATTCCCTTATAGCAGCAGTTTTTTTTCTGTTGGGGCTTTTCCTTTGTTTTCTTTTTGTTTGAGCATGTTTGGGCTCTGCCGTGATGCCAGGTGCATAGAGGTGTTCTGCTTATTGCTTCCATTATGTGAACTCCGCAACTGGCTCTTTATGCCCAAGTGTAATGGAGAAGCCTCAGAACACATTTTTTTGGCAATATCGTATCTCATTCCAATTTTGCTGCCCCTACTATGTCTTCCATGATTGTCTTGGATGGCCACGTTGTCTCAGCTGAAGGGGTGTGATGAGGCAGCCACAAGCTCAAGCCAGAAAGTCCCTGAGGGCCCTTTGGGGACTCCAGAGCTCATTTTAAGCTGGCTCTGAGCAGCATCTCCTGAAACAGCTGTTTTTCAGTCTCTGATAAAACTGCATGGCAGCCCCGACCTTCCCTAACGGGTTGGGGGGGGGGGGTGTACTTGGACTCTCTGGTGAAAAGGAGCTTAAGCTTCCCATCCTTCACTTTCGACAGTCTATTCCTCTGAGAGCCCCCAGCTCTGTCCCCTTTGGGAGGAAGCTGAGGAGAAGAGGATGACTCTTGGTCTACAATGGGTGAATCAGTGTAGGAAGGGAGCGGATCCAATGGTGATCTATCATTTTCACAGGAAGACCTTTCCACCCTTATTCAAGATTCCATAATGGCATTGAGTAGTACAGTGCCCTCTCCACTGAGTGTTCACAAGTGGATCCTATCCTAGAGGGACTGTGGCGTCCCTCCAGCTTCTTTCCCCATCATGAGCCATTGCAAAAGCTCACGTTCTCTCACTGGGAGACAGCAGTGCTTGGGGCTGAGGAGTACTAAGGTCCTGGCTCAGCTGTATGCTGTGTCCCAGGGAAGATGGAACAACTTTTCAGGGTCCCTAAGGTGAATGCCTTGGTCACAGCAGTGATAAAGCAAATGACCATTCCAGTGTAATGTGGTGCTGCATTGAAGGAGACTCATGATAGGAGGGCAGAAACCTTCCTTAAGAATGCCTTCATGGCTTTGACCTTGGATATTCAGGCAGCTCGTTGTGCAGCTGTGGTGGCCCGAAGGGGATTCTGGCTCTGGAATTTGTCTGCCGATGCCATGTCCAAGTTGCAGCTGAGCAGGCCCACATTTAAGGGCAGGTTGCTATTTGGGGACATGGAGAGGCTGGTGAAAAACCTTGGAGAGGCTTGTCCACAGAGGCTCCCAGAAGATAAGCCCATGGGCTCCTCATGGCCTCAGTGGGGAACTTGGGAGCAGTTTAGGGCTGGAAAAAGTTTCTGAATGGTCTGTTCCTTCTATGGGTCTAAACTCAAAGGTCAGACCTTTCAGGGATCCTAGTGATCCTTGTGACTTAGTAGGTGCCTCCTCAGGAGCCAGTGAAATCTGTTGGGTTCCTTCTGAGGGACGGTAGGTCAGGGTGTCTCAGGCTGTTTTGCTCTGAATGGATCTGCATCATGTCAGTCCAGTGGATCCTCGCAAAGGAATGCATACTGGAGTTTGCAGAGCCTCTGTGGGACACCTTTGTGGAGTCCATTTGCTGCTGCTTAATCAAGAGAGGCAGTGGAGGAAATTCTTCTGTATCTCCAACAATTGCAGGTTATCATACCTGTGTCCTCTGCAGAATAAAGTCGGGGTGACATTTCATTTACTTTGTGGTGTCCAAAAATGGTGGCTCCTTCCAACCCCATTCTGGACCTGAAGGATGGGGAGGTACTCAATATGGTGGTGAATTAAGCTATGTTTGAACTGCTTGCTATCTTACCTTTATACTTGAAGTATGGGAAGAAGGCTCATGAAGTACAGGGCAAAACAGGCGCTGTTCCTGTGGTTGTCTCAGGTATAGTGATCAGCTCGATGGCTAGGTATGCTAGGCAAAGCACCCCCTTGCAGACCTCAGTAATGTCGCCCCCATCCCCATGAGGCATTGTTGAGCCCAGAAGAATGCAGGATGCCTACTAATCTCATGACTGTAGGGCATTCTATTGCACTGGAAGAGAAGTTGCAGAAGCCATGGCAGGTTGAGGAAACTGTTCCTTTGAGATGCCTAAGCAAGTAACAGCTGCATGAGATGGAACATTAATGTCTGTCTTATTAGGAGACTGAACTATTCCCCCCCCCCCACCCCCCTAGTATTCTAGATGGCTGTTGTGTCTGCCGCCAGGTGAGTGTTGGAGCTACAGGCCTTTTCCTGTAAGGAGATTTTCTGCTCAACTCGATAACGTCTGTCTCTCTGAGATGATACTGTCCTTTCTCCCGAAGGTGCTATTTTCCTTTCATCTTAAGTAGACTGTGATGCTGCTCTCCTCCTTAGAGGACGCTCGAATGAACCCCTTGCTGCATCTGTTGGACAAGATGAGGATGTTAGTGAAGTATCTGGAGCTTACTAATTCTGTTCATTTGGACGATCTCTTTGTCCTGTTCATTGGTTCAAGGAAAGGACAGGCAGTGCTTAAATCCTTGATTGCTCACTGAGCTAAGGAGACTTAGTTCAGCCTACCTTCTGTACGGGAAACGTGTGCTGCAGAGAGTCGGAGCTCAATCCACTAGGGCACAAACCATCTGGGGAAATTGGTGTCTCCTGAGAATATCTGTAAGGTGGTTCCCTAGCCATTTCCATTTACCTTTGTGAATCACCAAAGGTTGCAAGTAGGAACTGTAGCAGATTGCGCCTTTTGACAGGGCAGGTCTGTCAGGAGCCTGGTCTTCCTCCCATCATGGGTGCTTACTGCTTGGGTATATCCTACTTGTCTGGGCTTGTCTAGCAGGATGATGAAGAAAAAGAAATTTTACATACCTGCTAATTTCCTTTCCTCAAATTCTGCACACCAGGCCAGGACCTGCCCTGGAAGATGACCACTACAGGTTTGGGAGCCCTGCTGTCTTTTAACTGTATTTTCAGTATCTGTGCCTGATGTAGAATCAAGTATGGTAAGAGAGCTGAATGTTTGTACGTTATTGATACTTTTCTCTGTTTTTTTTTCCTTTGTTTTTCTGTCTTGCTTTCTGCTTGGGAAGTGTCATACTGGCTTCTCTCAGTGCTGTAAATACAAGTGATGACATCATTGAAAGTTGCTCTGATCTGCCTCCCTCTGCTGGCTGGGGAGCATAACCCACTCATCTGGTTTAGTATGATTCAAGGAAAGGAAGCAGGTATCGAGACTGTTCCTATATTGTCCTAGATAGGCCTCTTTGTTCCATTCAGTAGGGATATTTGGCATGGAGAAATGTGGCTAAATTATACTGCATTTGTCTACAGGTATTTGAGTTGTTGGGCCAAAAGTCTGGAATTCTCTCCCCATGGGTTTTTGGAACTAAAGTGTCTTTGGTTTTGGATGCTTTTGACAACATGGTTATTTGCCAAAACTTTGAGTGTGAGGTTGGTTATAGGGAGAGATGGTTGAGATGTTTTGAGGTTATATGCAATTTGGGAGATGGTTGAGGTTGGAATGGTCGGTGTTGTATGGAAAAGTCATCTTGGGTTGTGGGTTTTTTTTTTTTTTTTTAAATTCTGTTTAGCTGTCACATGATTAGTTTATCCCCATTCTGTGGGCTTGATTTGAGTGCTTTTCTATAGATACCGAATGGGAGAAAATTGTAGGGAAGTCTAGCACAGGTGGTGTTTCTGTTTATAACATCTAATAGAAATAACCCAAAAGAAGTACTGACAAATAGCTAATCCACACTATCAAAAGTCAGTCTTCAAAGCACATAACGGAAATAAATCAAAGAAATTCATCAAGTACATTTTTGTCGGATTGTTTGCAATGAGGGGACTAAGCCCTCTAGGTGCAAACCCTGCTTTTAATCAGTTTATTAATGTAGATGTTTTAAAAATGAATGACTTATCTTAAGAGTTGAATCAGAGCCTGAGCTGAAAAAAAAACAAGGAATTGCGCCTTTGATACAAACAGATACCTACACCGCTCTTTCTTATTTATGGAAACATAGAGTCTGACGTCAAACCCAGCTGATCAAAAAACTCTGCCCACATAACCTAGCAATCATGATCACTTTTTGGGGTGACAGATTTTAGAGTATATATCCAGTATTGCTCTAATTGTTGTTAAACAGCTACTCGATTCCCACCTCGGGGATTATAGAGCACCTGGTCACTCACCCTCCAATGTAAGCGTTGAAAGGTATGTCCATTCTGAATACAGTTTGATAAGCGTTTCAGTACGTATCCGAGAAGCATGTTCACTCAAACGAGCCTTTATGGAACGCATAGTCCATCCTATATATTTCAGCCCATATACCAGCATAAACACCACAAATGTAGAACAACAGTTAGTGTACCATTGAGCAAAATAAGTTTTGTTTGATGTACTATCAACCCAGATAGAACAGATATATCTGTTCCCAAAGAGCATTTAACACATGCAAAATGGCCAGGAGGAGCGACAATTCCCTGTCACAATTGATGGTCCTCTAACCACAGCATCCTGAATATTACACCCACTATTATAAGCAATCATTAGATCTTTGTGAAAACATGAATGCAGTTGAACTATATGCCAGTGTCTCCCAACACAGTAGTCCATCAGCGGTATATGCCACGAAAGGGAGGACTCCTACAAATTGATTGTTGTCCTGGGGGCAAGATTCAGATAGTGTAGGAGAACAAGCCGACAAAACCTTTTTATTTCCATTATGTGCTCTGAAAGCTGACTTTTGATTGTCTGCCTGTTTAGAACATTGCATGGTATGTGTATGGTTGCCTATGCATATGGATCTGGCTATGTAATAAAGTTAAAATATAGAATTTTTCTGGGTGGACAGAATGACTTGTAAGAAGAATCTTGCTTTTTGTTTTGTTTTTTTCTTTCAAATAACCTTGTTTCAAACTTGCCCTCCAATGAATTAGAAAGTTCCACTGAAGGCAGCATTAGCAATTTGCCTTTTCTTTTTAAAAAGCTGTTATTTAATAAACTGTGTGTGTTCTTATTGACACTTTTTTGTGTTTATATTTGTCTTTGTTTCACTGCTGGTGGAGGTTAATGAAACATCCATTTTTAAACATGTTTTGAGCTGAATGGACTTGTTGATCTGCTTGGGTATTTAAACCTATACTTTGTTGACTAACCATAGTTGTACCTAATGGCCTTACACCTAGACTTAATAACGTCTTGTCTTTTTTTTTTTTCCAAACAGATGAAAACTTTATTCTCAAACATGACAGAGCGTTCCTTTTGTCAATGGCAAACCGAGGGAAACATACCAATGGTTCTCAGTTTTTCATGTGAGTAGGTTTTATTTAAGAGGTTGTGCTTTTTCCCCTAAACAAAGATGCTATTCATGAGAGAGAGATTTTAAAATTTGAGGTATTTTACATCTGTAGTATCTCGAGTGGAAAAAAAAACAGTTGGAGACTTCATCCTTTTAAATACAGGGTCATCTTAAAGTTTATAAAAAAAACACTGGCTTATTAAAAGTATTTTGAAAATAACCCATGTCTGTTCCCTAGATCTTTAAAGGGCATGCTGTTTTCTAGCTTTTTCATCATTCATGCAACACTCCTGTTTTCTTTTGTCGTATGAAGTATAAAGAGTGGAGGAGTAGCCTAGTGGGTTTGATTCCCGCTGGTACTCCTTGTGACCTTGGGCAAGTCACTTTACCCTCCATTGCCTCGGAAGAGAAGGCCTGGCAATCTACTTCCAGTGATACATTGCCAATAAATAAATAAAATATATAAAATGTTCAAAAGTTACAGCTGTACTTGATGAAGCAGAAAAATGGTGCATCAGTCTAGTCATGTCAGAGGAAAGGCCAAGTTCTGGCCTTTACCCATAGTACATGCATGAGGATATAGCCATGATTTGCTTAGGGAAATTGGAACTACATCTCCATGCATGATATGGAGTAAAACCAGGACTAACTCAGCATGTCCTTTTGTGACATGCGCTATATGGTCACCCTATGATATTTGGAGCCATCTCATTTAGATGCATCGTACTTTAAAAAGTTGAATGTAAACTCAATGTGAATTGTGAGGAAACATACTTTAATATTTATATAAAATCATGCAGCTCTTTTATCAAATGTGTGTTGCTAAAGTTGGAGGAAGGGAATGTTTTGTTTATGCAGTGTGATTTCTTATCTTCGTAGATTTAATATTTGCTAGGCTAAAACATTAAGGGTTCTTTGATTTTTTTGAGGTATTGCAATGAGTCAAAGAAAGGAATTTGTCAGCCATATAGTTTTAAATGGAGGATTGTCATCTGGTTTGTGGATACATTCTTAGATCCCTTATTTTTATCTGCACAAAAACTGTTTAAATATCTTCTGAGTCTCTGAATATGGTCTTGGCTGCAATTCCAGATTGACTTCAATAAAACTGGCACTTTATTGCTTTGCAGAAGGAAATTTTAATTGGCAGATTTATGCAGTTTGCTTAAGTTTGAAGCCTTCTCTAACCTCCCATTGTGTCAAGAGATAGCATAGTTCTGATGAAAGTCCCTTTAAAAACTGAAGATTGTTGCACACCCATTTATGTGCTGCTTTTGATAGTGTCTACTTCAGTCTGCAGAGTCAGTGAGCACTAGATCTTTTTGTGACCTATTCAACTTACACTCTGTTCTGTTAGATTTGGTTGGTGTATCACACTTACACCAAAGTCTTGCCTGAAATGCTGGTAAATTTTGGTTTTAGTTATCCTTCCACTTAACTCATAAAATTGAAAGAGAACTGTCACCTGTCTGGAGCTGATTAAAGACTTTAAAATTTATTTGTCACATTGTTATACCACTAAGGCAGGTGCATCTAAGCAGTTTACAGTCAATCACAGAAGTTTTTCTTTTATTCCCAGTAGGCCACTCTGCTGTAACAGGCTATTAAATTTAATTGGGTAATAGATTGTCTCTCGTGTCATGCTTAGAAAAGTCTGTTCTTAGAAGGGTATGCTGTGGATAGTGACTATTAATCAGAGGTATTTCTCCTTAGAAGAGGCCTGTTGGTGGAACAGAGTCTAACTTCTTCCCTTCATAGGGCCTATTTTTAGGATTTGTCAGTTTCCATCTGTTCCTTGAGTTATTCAAAATAGCTAAAAAAACAAACAAACAAAAAAGTCCCAAAACTACAGTGGTTTTCTTTAGAAGAGACAGTTTTCATGTAAATTGTTTGACGGCTGTTCATAGTATCATCCTTTTTTTTTTTTATTGGGAGACAATCCTTAGCTAGGGAGTTCTGTGTGTGCAGGCCTGTTTCATGTGTCTTTCATAAGAGAGAAAGCAAAATTGCTTGCTTGTATGAGATGGGCTATTTTTGATAGTGCAGCAGGCACGTGCGGGGAGGGATTCTCTACACCTTTCTAAACTTAGATAAGCTGCTGCACGTCTAACTGCATGTAGACGCCATTGTACATGTTAGAAAATTCTGTAAGCATCCTCTATGCTAGAACAAGATGGAGTCGTATGACTAATGTAGCTCAATGCATTGCTGTTATTGGAGGATGTAGTATATCTGTTGTATATAACTTGCCATAAAGTGAAATTGTTTATGCCATGTTGTTGGGATCCCATGTTACATATCTTTATTTACTATTTAATTCCATATTGGTGGAAGTTGTTTCTGTACTGATTATAATTTCACAGTCATACTTTAAAATGAACAAGAAAGTTTATTTAGGAAACAAAGTTTCAGGTTTAGGGCCTCAGCTAGACTGTCCTAAGGAATGCAAACAGGTGAAATAAAAATCATGCTGCTTTGGGGAAACCATTGAGTTTACATGATTTTTATAGTTACAGCAATTGAATGGCAGTGATAAAATATCTCTGGATTTAGGTTTAACACTGTGTGCTAAATGCTATATTCTCCAGGAACAAGCAGGAAGTCAGTTCTCACATATGGGTGACGGTTCTGATGGAGCCCCTGTGGAAGCATCTCCCCAGCTTCCAAAGAAGAAAGCATTTGGGATATGCCACCACACATGTGTGGTCCCCTTCCCACCCAAGAATGCTGTCTTACTTGGTCTCCCTTTTTCCGCGGAGCCCAACAGATGTCAGTCATCTTTTCCCAGAAAAAAGTTTACTTTTTTGGTGCATCAAACTGCCCTTCTTTCTCCGGTTAGCACAGGTCCCTTTCTCGCTTTTAAGCCCCGTTGCCCTGGCTTTGAGTCTTGGAACCGTTTTTAGATTTTCCCTCCAGCGCGGTTTCGTGCCTTTTTTTCTAACTGCTGACCAGGTTGAGGATTTTTGACCTCGCAGGGGTCCTTTTTGCCAGTGGGTTCAAAAAATGTGATGTGTGCGCAAAGAACATGTCCTTAACCGATACACATGAATCTCCAGGAGCAAGCAGGAATGTAGTTTTCACATATAGGTATCGTCGGTACCGACTGAGCTGCGCGGGAACGCTCCCCAGCGTCCAATAAGAAAGCTTTTGGGAGCATCCCACAGCACATGCGTGCTGCCTTCCCGCCTCTGTACCTCTCTCATTTCAGTTCTTTGTTTTCCACGGAGCCTACAGGTCTTGGTACCCTGTCACTGCAGAAAATTTACCTTTATTTCTTGTTTTTTGTGGTCGTGTCTGCCTTCATTTGACGCCTACCGGTACCACCGGTTCTCTTCTTTCTTAAAAAAAACAAACAAACAAAAAACTTGTATTTCTTCAGGGATCTTTCCCCGCTTCTGGTGCTAGGCGCCATTTTGGGCACTAGGCCCATTTTTTTCTTCAAGCATGGAGAAACCAGCTAGTGGTTTCAAAAAATGCTCAAAATGTGGCGGTACCATTTCTGTCACCGACACCCATGATTGGTGTCTAAAATGTTTGGGTCCTGAACATTGTCCAACGGAGTGTCTCTCCTGCAAGAGGATGACCAAAGGGGGCCTGCAGAATAGAGCTGCAAAACTTGGTACCCTTTTTGCCGCCGAAACAATGTCAGTTGCATCAACGTCTTCCAGGGCTTCATCTTCCTCCCATGGTTCTCAGATAACCAAATGTAAGTCTTCTAAGACTAGCTGGTCCTCGAAGGTTAAATCTCCTTCAAAGTATCAAGTTGCCACTGGCGTTTCCCTCGAGGATACTTCACCGGCAAAACAGTCCCGGCGGGAGTCTTTGGGCTCCAAAGCATTAACGGGGCTCCAGGATGTTCCAGAGGCCTTTCACCTCTGCGGAATTACTGGTGCCATGCTCTGGGGTTGTAGCCGCTTCCACTGGTACTGACACCCAGGCATCGGCAGGAGTGATGGATCACAGAATCCTTGCTATCGAACGTAGTCTAGCGGCCCTCTTTAGCAGCTTCGGTACCGCTAAGACTGCAACAGACGGTTCAACAGGTATCGACAGGACTGCTTCCCCCCATGCAGATCTCCGGTATCGGGGATCAGGAACCCAAGACATTTCGGTACCGACTTCGAGCGGTACCGATACCATGCGTTACAGGAGCACCTGGTGCTTGAGTCTTCCGATTCCGATGACTCTGACGATTCCACCGGTACCAGAGTGAATCTGTTAGAAGATTCAGTTCCTTCTCCTCTACGCAGAATGTCTCCTCCAGAGGATATGTCCTTCCAGGATTTCATATGTGATTTAGCAAAAGGTCTTGCAATCACTGTGATTCCAGAAAAGGAACCTAGGGCAGAAGAATTAAGAATTCTACAATACCCTATGGCTCCCAAGGAGGCAGCTATGCTTCCCATTCACAAGATCTTACATGATTTAATGTTGAGAATGTGGGACACTCCTTTAACAATATCTTCACATTCGTGACGCCTTGACACTATGTACCGAGTGCCAAGTTGTCCTGGTTTTCAAAAAACGCAGTTACCACACCATTCAATGGTAGTGGAATTGGCCATGCGTAGGATCAAGGGTGCTAAAACACATTCTTCTAATCCTCCAGGCCGTGAATCCAGGACTCTCGATGCCTTTGGCCGTCGATGTTTTCAATCCTCCATGCTAGGAGCTAGGATCAGTTCCTACATTCTTTATATGGGAATGTTCGTGAAAGAAGTCACAAAAGACTTAGAGCCCCTTAGTCCTTGTGTTTCGGAGGAAAAAAGAGCAGACTACCTTATTCTGGTCAAGCATGCCCAGAATGTCTCAAAATTCATGAACTGTGCTTCCTTTGATTGCTTTGAATGTATTAGCAGAACCTCTGCTATATCCATAGGAGCACGTCTTATTGCTTGGCTTCAAGCATCAAACTTAGAACAGTGGGTGCAAGAAAAGCTGGGAAACATTCCTTGCACAAGAGAAAATCTCTTTGGCAAGGACTGGCAGGACAAGGCTAATCAGCTTGAATCTGGCAATACTACTTTAACCCTGGGAGTACCGATGGGGTCAAAAGTGACCCCATTGCAAGTTTCACAACGTGTATCTCTGAAACTAGTTGTTCAAGAATGCAATCTTTTTATAACTTTTCACATGTCAATATTCTCTTTATATTGCACCATGAGAGGAATAATTTTCATCCGCTAGGTGACGCTAGTGATGAATTGCAGCACAGAGTACCAGTGGGGTAATTTTTGACCCCAGTTGCTTACGTCCGGTTTGGATCGTGATACAATTTGCAGTTTTGTGAATTTTTTGACCTGACAAAGGTATTTATCATTAATTATGTATCATTTATTTTTTGTACTCTTATTTTATGAAAATTACACATTTTCTGTAATTGATATCATACGTTCTCTCATTATTTCTGATGAAATCTAAAGGCTTTCAGCTCGTTCATCACGATTATTGTACACCTATAGTAAAACTGCTTTGCGTTTTATTCAACTTTATCTTTGTTTGTTTATTTTAGGTTATTGTTTATGATGTCAAAACGAAAGTATTCAGCTGCCCAAGTAAGAGAAATATTGCAACGAGATGCTGACAGTGACGGCTCTGAGTCGACTGATGATGCAGCATATTCAGCAAGTGAAGCATATCAGCCAAGTTCGGGCGATAAATCCGATGATGACAGTCATGATTCAGATGGCGACAGCAGTTGGTCGCCAAGTGAATGTGAGACTGATGTTGAGCCGGTAACATCGCCTGCAGCAAAGAGTCAAGTTACAGGTCGAGGCAAAGGTCGAGGCTGTGCTGGACGGGGAAGAAGGCAGGAGTCCTCGGTGTCAGTATCATCTGTGAGGACTCTTAGTTGTGGTCGTAGAGGAGCTAAGAGGTCATCAACTATAAGCACAAATGTTGCCATTGAAGCCTATGTATCTAAGGATGCCACATCATGGAACAGGAAACCTATAAAGCAAGCTGCTGGAAGATACGCCAGAGCTAATGTCATGCCTGTACAACAAGGTCCTAAAAGGTATACTGTACGAAATGTTGATGGCCCTCTCGCAGCATTCCACTTGTTCATGAGGAAGAACTTATTGAATGAAATCATGATGTGGACGAGCAAACAAGGCAGATACATTTATGATGACACCTGAAAAGATTTGACAGACGGAGAATTCCAACGTTTTCTTGGACTTCTGATCCTCTCAGGCGTGTACAAGTCACGAAATGAATCCATAGTTCAATTGTGGAACCTTGAAGATGGTCATTCTGTTTTCGGCAAAAATATGGCCCGTAACAGTTTTCAGCAAATTTCTTGTGCTCTCGGATTTGATGATGCAACCAACAGACGTGAACAACGAGGCGTGGATAAGTTTGCTCCAATCAGACACGTTTTTGATACCTGGGAAGCAACTCTAAGTGACGCCTTTGTTCCTGGTGAAAATGTTACTGTGGATGAGCAACTGCTTACGTTTCGTGGCCGTATTCCGTTCAGACAATATATTCCCAGCAAACCTGGGGAATATGGCATAAAGCTATGGATGATGTGTGACAGTGCAACGTCATATGTTCTGTGTCTTCAAGTATTTACAGTAAGGGAACTCGGACAAAACAGGGAAGAGAATCAGGGTGAAAGGGTTGTGCTGCAACTCACTGAAGGATTGACGCGATCTGGCAGAAATGTTACTGTTGACAATTTCTTCTGCAGTTTATCCCTGTCATGGAAATTGCTAGAAAAACAAATGACACTTTTGGGGACAATTTGAAAGAACAGAATTACCTCCAGAATTTGTAACAGCAAAGGGCCGAGAGGTATTCACTTCACTGTTTGCCTTTCGCGATGACGCCACTCGGGTTTCCTATTTCCCGAAGAAAGGAAAAGTGGTTGTTCTGAGCAGTTTGCATGATCAAGAAGAAGATAACACGTCCAGACAAAAAACCACGCATGATCTTGGACTATAATTCTAGTAAAGGTGGAGTAGATAGGCAGATCAAATGTTGCACACGTATACCACAAAACGAATGACAAGACGCCGGCCAGTGACAATCTTCTACAACATGTTGGACATCAGTGCTTTGAATGCCTTCATTGTTTGGATATCACTAACTCCAGAATGGCAGTCCAAGTCAAAGCACAGACGTCGTCTATTCCTCTTGGAATTAGGAAAGCAGCTGCTTCAGAGTAATTGCAGCGAGACTTCTTCCAGCATTGAAGAAGCCACTGATGCTGTTTGCAATGTCGGGATCCCAAAGAAAAGGGCAAGGTGTCACTGCTGTTCCAGAGAAAAAGACAAGAAAAGCAACATAGTTTGCACCTCCTGTAAGCGCAATGTTTACAAAGAATATTCAGAAATTGTCTGTCTCTCATGCAAAAAACTGTAGTACTTTACTGTGTTCATCAAGTGCATGCAAAAACTGCTTTCATGGCAACTCTTCATGTAATTTTATGATAAAGCATTAAATTTCAAAACATTTAATCTTCATATAATAAATAATTAATTCGGAATAATATTGTGTCTGTTCACTTTAAATTTTTCATGGTTAACAATTAAAATTCGTCGTGGGGTCATTTATGACCCCAACGGTATTCAGTGTGTGCAAAAAATCTCAGTAATTCCAGGGTTAAACAGATTGTCAAAGTCTACAGCCAACCCAGCAAAGAAGAAAATTATTCAGAAAACCCTTTTTCAGTAAGAAAAAGAAGCCTTACCAATCTTACACCCATCAAACTCACTGTCCACTCCATGTTTCCCAGAAGGGACAACAACAGAACAGACAGCAAAGAAAGCCACAAGCTCAAAAATCTCAACTGGCTCAACAGACCCAGCCCCCTCAGGATCTTTGACTTCTATCTAAAGAACTTAGTCATTCTGCCCCTAAAAGATCCAGAACCCTTGACCATTCCAGGAAGATAAGGCTCTTTTGCCAAAAGATGGCAACAAATAACATCAGAAAATTGGACTCTGTCAATTGTACAACTGGGGTACAAACTTCATTTTCTCAACTTGCTCGCACCTACTATAGTAAAACAGTTCAATTCTCAGAGCCCTGCCACCGACCTCTTGTGGCAGGAGGTCACATCACTTCTAGCTCAAGGAGCAATCAAAGAAGTACCCATTCTCCAACAGGGGACAGGGTTTTACTCCCCCTACTTTCTTATTCCAAAGAAGACAGGGGGACACAGACCTATATTAGATCTCAGAGAATTAAACAAATATTTGTTCCAAGAAAAGTTCAAAATTATCTCTCTCGGAACACTTTTACCATACCTCCAAAGAGGGGAGGAGTAGCCTAGTGGTTGGGGCAAGGTACTTCAGGCCGGAAGGTCGGGGGTTCAAATCTCACTAGAGGACAGCAACCTTGGGCCGGAAGGACTGGGGTTTTTAGTCCCACAGATGCTCCTTGTGGTCTTGGGCAAGCCACTTAACTCTCCATTGCCCATGTTCCCTGTAAGTATTAGTGTATGTGTCTCATATCCCCGCGTGTTAAATGTATCCCCCAATTGTGTTGTGACCGCTTTGATTGAAGGATAAGGCGGTATACAAAACTGTCTAAATAAATAAATAAAAAAATATGTTCTCTAGATCCTAAGAGATGCGTACACCCATATTCTCATCTACTCAGATGACAGGAAGTTCCTTCGATTCCTCGTTCAAGGAAGACACTTCCAGTACAGAGTTCTTCCCTTCGGACTAGCCTCCGTTCCAAGAGTCTCCACAAAATGCATGGCAGTGGTAGCAGCATTTATGAGGACTTTGGGAATATTCGTCTTCCCTTACTTAGACGATTGGCTCATTCGAGCATCGACAGCTCCAGAGGCCAGCTTCGCTCTCTCTCAAGCAAAGGGAATTCTTCAGTACTTGGGGCTGGTCATAAACTTCCCCAAATCTCATCTCACCCCCTCTCAATCCCTAGAATTCATAGGGGCTCGTCTAGACACACGGCAGTCATAGGCTTTCCTGCCCCAGCCACGCTGTCTACGTATAATACAACTGGCATCTCAAGCAGCTATGAAAGTATTCCTTACTGCTCGAGAGATGCTTCAACTGCTGGGACACATGGCATCCACTGTCCATGTGGTTCCTTATGCTCGCCTCCACATGCGAGCAGCCCAGTGGACCCTTTCCTCTCAGTGGTCACAACCCTCGGGTCGACTAACAGACAAAATTAGAGCTACCACACGTCTGATTTCGTCCCTGCAATGGTGGCAATCCCTGGAAAACCTCCTTGTAGGCTCTCCTTTTCAACAGCCTCTATGCCAAACCAATCTGACGACAGATGTGTCCAAGATGGGTTGGGGAGCCCACTTGCACGATCTCTCCACTCAGGGTCTTTGGACCTCACAGGAGTTTTCCCTTCACATAAACCTAGAGCTGAGGGCCATTTTCAGTGCTATACAAGTCTTTCAGGGCCATCTCAGCAACAAAACAGTTCTGGTCCAAACCGACAATCAGGTAGCTATGTTCTATGTGAACAAGCAAGGTGGAACAGGCTCTCTGTCGCTATGCAAAAAAGCTTTGCGACTATGGGCCCTCGCCAGAGAGTTACAAATTCACCTGTTTGCAGGCTACCTTCCGGGCATTCAAAACTTGTGGGCAGACAAGCTTAGTCGAATACTGCTGCCTCACGAGTGGTCCTTCCACTCATACCAGCTTGCTCGAGTGTTTCGAATCTGGGGAACACCAGATATAGACCTCTTTGCAAGTCCACAGAATGCCAAACTTCCCCGATTCTGTTCCAGAATTCCGTCTCACAACTGTCAGGCAAGAGATGCTTTCCTACTCCACTGGGGACAGAACTTCCTCTATGCCTTCCCACCCTTTCCCCTCATTCCCAAGACTTTATTCAAACTTCAGAGAGACAGAGGTTGTATGATACTCATAGCTCCACGTTGGCCATGGCAAATGTGGTATCCTCTTCTTCTGCGTCTCTCTCAAACCACTCCTCTGGAGTTGGGGAATGCTCCAGATCTTCTGTCGCAGGAGGACGGATCTTTACTGCATCCCAATCCTCAGTCCCTACATCTCAGGGCCTGGTTACTGAAAGCCTAGAATTCCAGGATATGAACCTTTCTCAACAAGTAAAGGATATCCTCCTGGCTTCCAGAAAACCTTCCACAAGACGTTCCTACGCTTAAGTGGAAAAGGTTCTCTATCTGGTGTTCACAAAAGGGACTTTAACCCCCTTTTAGTACCTGTAGAGTTGCTACTAGAGTATCTTCTACAATTATCAACTTCAGGTCTGAAGACCAATTCAGTTAGGGTCCATCTTAGTGCTATTGCTGCATTTCATAAACCTTTCGATGGACAACCTATTTCCTCTCATCCACTTATATCAAGATTTATGAGAGGCCTACTTTTAACAAAACCTCCCATTAAACCACCACTGGTGGCATGGGATCTGCATCTTGTTCTTGGTCAGCTTATGAAACCGCCCTTTGAACCTTTAGCCACTTGAAACCTAAAGTTTTTCATGGAAAGTTATTTTCCTAATTACCATCACTTCTGCAAGACGCATTAGTGAACTACAGGCATTAGTAGCTGACCCTCCTTATACAAGGTTTCACCTTGATAAAGTAGTCCTCAGGACTCATCCTCACTTTCTGCCAAAGGTGGTTTCACCTTTTCATTTAAACCAGTCGGTTTATCTTCCTATATTCTTCCCTAGGCCTCATGCCTCCAGTGCAGAAAGGAATCTTCACACATTGGATTGTAAAAGAGCCTTGGCTTTTTATCTCCAAAGAACTAAGCCACATAGAAAATCATCTCAGCTTTTTGTGGCTTTTGACTCTAGTCATTTGGGACTTCCAGTTTCTAAAAGAACTCTGTCAAATTGGATTGCAGATTGCATAGCCTATACATATCAGAGTAAGGGACTTTCTCTCGAAGGCCTTGTCACGGCTCACAATGTGAGGCTAATGGCAGCCTCAACGGCTAACCTTCGTTCTGTCTCTATTGATGACTTCTGCAAAGCAGCCACTTGGACTTCGGTACATACCTTCACAGCCCACTATTGCTTAGACAAGGACTTCCGTCGGGATGCCTTGTTTGGCCAATTCTGTTCTCCAACATCTCTTCCATACTTAATACAACTCCTACCCACCATCCACAGTTTGGATGCCTAAGGTCCATGGGAGGAAGCATGACCCATCTCAAATGGGTTCACAGTTAGCTAGGCTCACCCCTTGGCATCTTTCAGCTGGGGAGTCCCCATATGTGAAAACTACATTCCTGCTTGTTCCTAGGGATAGTGTAGTTACTCACCTGTAACAGGTGATCTCCAGGAACAGCAGGAATTTAGTCTTCACAACCCACCCACCTCCCCTAGGAGTTGTCTCTATCTCTCTCTTTCTCTACTTCTCTCCTTTGGTCTCAGCTATAAACTCAACTGAAGTGAGAGAAGTACAGAGGCGGGAAGGCAGCACGCATGCGCTGTGGGATGCTCCCAAAGGCTTTCCTATTGGACGCTGGGGAGCGTTCCCATGCAGGCTCCGTCGGTACCGACGATACCCATATGTGAAGACTAAATTCCTGCTGTTCCCGGAGATCACCTGTTACAGGTGAGAGTAACTGTTTTTCTGCCTCCGGTGTCTAGTTGCTGACCATGACCCAGAGGTTTGCACCCTGTGCAAGAAAATGTCTGCGAAGTCCATTCAAAGTCATCGTCAGAAGCAACATGACATCTTTTACAGGTCAGATTATGCCCCAGTGTCCCCGGTAGCCTCACGCTCAAAGTCCCCACATGGATCTTCTGAGTCACGTAAAGCCCCCGTGGCACCTGAACAGGCCTGCAGGCACTCCGGAGCGTGAGCGCAAGAAAAAGAAATCCTTGAGGACCTCATCCTGGAATTCGAGGACATACGGCAAATCCCATGCCAGGTCACACAGTCCCTGGAGGGTATCTGAAGAGTTGGAGCGGCTGGCGAAGGTGTCCAGAACAGATGCCGAGGCCTCCGGTGATGGGTCATGGACCCCCGAGTCCTGTTCCCTCGAAGACTCCCTCTTGTCATAGATGCCGTATCCGGTCTTGCTGGTGTCCTTGTCAAAGGCTGAAACTCCTGAGTGGGAAGCCAGGATGATGGTGTTGGAATGCAGTTTTACTGCATTCCTTGCCTTGCAGCAAGCATCTATGCCTGGTTCCACCGGTGTTTGCGCCGAGACCACAGGGACTTCGATACTGAGGACTCCCCGGGCCGCCGAGTTGATTCTTGAGAGCCTCAAGCCGATCCTCTGTGAGTGTTTTGGTCCCACTCCTGTTCCTCAGGAGCGAGTTTCTCCCTGGCAGCACTTGTGGCTCCGGCCAAGCTGCCGCCGTGGGTCACTGAAGACCCAAATGGAGCCCGACACCTCAGGAGCTGTCCGGCCTAGAGTCCTCAACCAACTACTTGGACTGGGAGTCAGAGGACAAGGCTTCCTCAAAGATGCATAAGCACCACGATCTCCCCTTCGCTCTGTCTCCCCTGGCATAGTGCTGCCAGTCCCCACCCAAGGACTCATTGTTCCTAGAGTTTGTCAGAGACCCGGCAAAATCCTTGTGTCTCACCATGTCGTCAGAGGAGGATCCTCGCATGGAGAAGCTGGAAATCCTCCAGTATGAGGCTCTACTTAAGGAGGCCCTGATGGTCCCTGTCACCCATCCTCTGGTGATTCCTCCTTTGGATGTGGGGGACATTGGCCTTGGTGCCAATAGTTAGCCAACACCTTGACACCATGTACTGGGTCCCTCACACCTCTATGGTGATGGAGTCAACCATACGCTGACAAAAATTCCCGAAGTCTCTCTCTTCTGTGCCCTCGGGCAGGGAGTCCCCCAGTGCTATCAGGGCTTGATGCTGGGATCACCTCCAGCAATTCCAAATCCTCATGAAGTGCATCGGGGAGTGCTCGAAGTACATGTCTCGAGTCGCCTACAACAGCTTTGAGTCTAACGCGAGGGTGGCAATTACAGGCATTGGTGCCGAACGCCAGGCCTGGCTCCAAGCATCGGATCTCGAGCAGTGGGTACAGGAGAAACTCCTTGATGTCTCCTGCCTCTATGAAAACCTCTTCGCAAACCGATGCAGGACATGGCGACTGAGATAGACAGAGTATGTCATGCAAACTCTGCTCTCCAGGAAGACCTCCACCCTTCCCAAGAAGAAATCCCCAGTACCAGACCCCCCCAGACCCTACCGCAGGATCACCAGGGCAAAGGACTGGGCCAAGGCCAACGTAAGCATAAAGGTTCCAAGCCCCAAACACCGGCTCCTGCCCAGGCTGGTCTGAGGTTTTGACTCACTGAGCATAGCCTCTCCTCCTGTGGAGGAGTGGCTGCCAACAGAGGGGTGTATGATCCACTTTGCCCTTTGGTGGTAGGCTATAACTACTGACACCTGTGCCCTCCAGGTGGTCAGATAAGGCTACCTCTTTTACTTGGACCGGACGCCTCCCCCTTTCTTTCCAGGAGAGCCCCCTTGGATAGCTCTACTGCTGGAACTCGCAGGCCTCATCAGGGATGGAGCCGTGGAACCAGTACCCCTCCACCTCAGGGGCAAGGGGTTCTACTCCCATTGCTTTCTGGTTCCAAAAAGAACAGGTGGCCTAAGGCCCATTTTGGGTTGTAAAACCTGAACAAGTTCCTGGTGTGGGAGACGTTCAAGATGCTCTCCCTTGGAACATTGCTACCCTACCTCCAGCAGGGAGATTGGCTAAGCTCCTTGAATCTAAAGGATGCTTACACCCATTCATCCCAGTCACAGGCAGTACTTAAGGTTCATGGTCAGGGGCGATCACTATCAGTACAGGGTACTACCCTCCGGCCTAGCCTCTGCAGCAAGGGTCTTCACCAAATGTCTGGCAGTGGTGGTCGCCTACCTCCATCTCCAAGGGGCCTTCGTCTTCCTATACCTGGACAACTGGCTTGTGAAAGAGGACACGGCTGTCGAGGTGCAACAGGCCACAACCCGCAGCATTTGGGGTTTGTGATTAAACCTCCCCAAATCTCACCTCGCTCCAGCTCAGGATCTGGAGTTCATAAGAGCTCATCTGGACACTCTCCAGGCCAGGGCCTTCCTCTGGACAAGGCAGATCATCTCAGGGCCCTGGCCACAGAAGTACAGCGGTTCATGCTTTACCTGTTAGGCCACATGGCATCCACAGTCCATGTGTTTCCCAGCGCCTGCCTGCACATGTGGGCAGCTCAGTGGTGTCTCCGCTCACAGTGAACACAAGCCACAGGCAGACTGCAGGACAGGGTCTCAGTATCCCTTCAACTGGCAGAATAGCTCGACTGGTGGCAGGGCACACAGCACCTGCAAGGGGCATGCCCTTCTAGCCCCCAAATTCCCAGAGGGTCCTTACCACGGGCGTGTCCCTACTGGGCTGGGGTGCCCACTGTGAGGAACTGCGCACACAGGGCAACTGGTCCCTAGCAGAGATCAACAATAAATCAAACTGCTGGAGCTCAAGGCCATTTTTCTGGCGATCTAGGCCTTCCACCACCGCCTGCGGAACCAGTCGGTGTTAGTCCAAACGGACAACGAGGTTGCAGTAACCCTCTGCTCGAACGCGATTGGTCAGGGAATGCTCCTCGGGCAGGAAAGCTGCTTTGCCAAAACAATACCCTAGTGGACAGGCTGAGCAGGGTCCTCCAGCCGCACGAATGGCAACTAGATCCTAGGGTGGCGCAGTGGCTATTCTGACTCTGGGGAGCCCCAAGTCTGGACCTCTTCACCAGCCTGACCAATGCTCAGCTGCCCCACTTTTGCTGTCCCCAACTGCATCCGTCCCGGATAACGCCTTCCTCATCTTGTGGTCGGAGGACCTTCTGTATGCCTTCCCTCCCACACCACTAATCGCTCAGGACCTCTCCAGTGTCCTGCGGGAGAAGGCCTCCGTGATGCTGGTGGTTTCACAGTAGATCAGGCAGCCTTGGTTTCCCCTGTTGCTCCGCCTCTCGACGGAGCTCCAGATCCCTCTGGGGATCACCCCAGGGCTACTGATCCAGGTGGAGGGCTCCCTCCTTCACTCCAACCTTGGGTCTGGGATGCTGACAGCATGGCTGCTGAACAGGTAGCCTTAGCACCCTTCAACCTCCCAAGGGAGGTGGAGGAAGTCTTCCAGACCTCTCGTAAGAACTACACAAGATGAGCCTACGCCTTCAAGTGGCGCAGATCCTCAGTCTGGTGTGTAGAGCAATGGGTCGACCCCCTTCTCTTGCAAGGTGCATACTGTGCTGCAGTACTTGCTTCACCTTTCGCAAACCGGACTCAAGTCCAACTCCATCAGACTACACCATTATTCCATAGAGGGCAAATCTCTCTCTGCATAGCTCCTCATTACCTGATTTGTGCAGGCCCTTCTGCTCTTTAAGCCTCCCATCTGCCTCCTGCAGAATGGGACTTCAACATTGTTCTGACGCAGCTCACCAAGCTGCCTTTTGAACCTCCTGCTACTGCCATTTGCATTCTCTCCTGGAAGGTCATCTTCCTGGTTCTTCCTGGTGGTGCTCATCTCTACTCAGAATCAGTGAGTTTCAGGCCTTGGTGGCCGAGCCACCTTACACCAGTTTCTACAAGAATAAGGTTGTGCTTTGCACCCACCCTAAATTCTTTCTGAAGGTGGTATCTGCCTTCCACCTCAACCAGGAGGTGGTGCTCCCCCATCTTCCTTCCCCAGCTCCATGCCAACAAGGCAGTGGCTGTTCTCCATACTCTGGATTGTAAGAGGGGTCCTGTCCTTCTACCTGCAACATATCCAGGGCCACCGCAAAGCCTCGCAGCTTTTTATTTCCTACAACCCCAGTTGACTGGGGGAGGCGGTTACCAAGCGGACCCTGTCTACCTCGGTGGTGGACTATATCGCCTTTGCTCGTGATCAGACTGGGCTGTCGTCGGAGCGCTGGGTCACAGCGCTCAACATCAGGGCTATGGCGACCTTGGTAGCAAATCTATACTCTGTCTCTATGGCAGACATCTGCTGGGCTGCCAGTACTGCCTGGAGAGAGAATACCGATGGGACAGTGCCTTTGGCCAGGCCATACTCTGTAATCTGTTCGGGGTTTAGGCAGCTCCTACCCTCAGACCCTTCTTGTTCAGGCTACCAGAGCGATAGTTCTCCCTGGACATTGGGGTCCTTATAGACTTTCTTCAGACTCACTTGCAGCTGTCATGGTTGGGCTCTTTTTTTTTACAGGTTCTCGGTAGCCTGTAGCTAAGGAGTCCCATATGTGAGGACTGACTTTCTACTTGTTCCTGGAGAAAGCGTACTCACCTGTAACAGGGGTTCTCCAGGGACAGCAAGAATCAGTCCTCATTCTCCAGGACCAAGCAGGAAGTCAGTCCTCACATATGGGTGACATCGACGTCGATGGAGCTCCCATGCGGAGCATTTCCCCAGCTTTCTAAGAAAGCCTTTGGGAATACACACACACATGCGTGGTCCCCTTCCCGCCCAAAGGTGCCATCTTGCTCAGTCTTTCTTTTTCCGTGGAGCCCAACGGACATGTGTCCGTGTCACCTGGAAAAGTCTGATTTTTTTTTTCTGCGATTTTCACTCTCTATTTGTCCGGTTCGACGCCAGTTCCCCTTCCCGCCTGGGTTTGGTACGCCGGTATCGACCCGATCTCTATTTTTCGGTTTTTTGCTCTTCATGGCACGTGTTCGCGCTCTTTCATTCTTTTTCCCTGGAGGGCTGGTCTTTTGACCTCGCGGGGGCCCTTTTTTCCCCGATGGCCTCCAGTGGTTTTAAAAAGTATGATCGTTGTAAGAAGCTCATGTCTCTTACCGACACACATGACTGCTGCCTGCGTTGCCTCTGGCCGGACCATGATACCAAGGTCTGTGTCCCGTGTGGAAAGATGTCCACTAAGGCACTCAGAAGCCGGCAGCATCAGAAGGAGAGAATGTTTTCTGACTCTGCCGCCGGTCGAGCCCGGACCTTGTCAGAGGCTTTGACGTCTCGGGAGTCTGACCCCGAGCTTCGTCGGGGTTCCTCTGAAAGGGGGTCCCCCAGTCGGGAGCATAAGAGGAAGAGAAAGCTCATGAGGGCAGCGTCGGAGGATACCCCTGGTTCCTCGAGGGCCAGGTCTCGGACCCCTGACCACCGCCCTGGGCCTTTGGAGCTGGAGAAGCAGACTAAGGTGTCTCGTGTAGAGCTGGAGTCCGTCGAGCACGTAAGTCCTGTTGTCCTTGAGCACTCTCCTCCCAGGGAGCCGACGTCGGGCCCGGTGCTTCCGGGGCCCGAGTCGGTTGCTGCTGATTCTTCTAAGCTTGAACTCAGGCTGACAGCCTTGGAGTGCAGACTGCCTTCATGGATCAGCAGCGGGTGCTGATGGCCAGCCTGACTGGTGCATTTGCCCCAACCACCGGGACATCGACATCTAAGTCGACCCCGGAGACCGAGCCGGTTCTTGAAGCCATAAAGGCCCGAGTCCGGATTCGGTCACGGTCTCCCTCGACCTCCCGTTCGGGACCGAGGGCGTTGACGCCGATGGCCCCGGTGTCGGGGCGGGTGTTACTGGAGCCCGCGTGGTTGGAGCCCCTCGACTCTTCCTCGGATGAGTCTGCGTGGGAGACGGAGGACGAGGAGTCCCCCGATACCTTTCGGACTTGGTGTGTCCCTTCGGACTCACTGCAGTCCGAGCCCTGGAGTAGGTCCCCACCAGAGGACACCCGGTTCTTGGAGTTTGTCAGGGACATGGCCAAGGCTTTGAATGTTCCTGCGGATCCCGAGGAGGAGCCGAAGAGCTCGATCCCTGCAGTATGACTCTCCCCCCAGGGAGGCCTTTACTGTGCTGGTTCCTCCGATGCTGGAACGGCTCTTCTGAATGTGGGAGGCACTGGCCTCGGCGCCGGTTTTGAGCAAGCAGATCGATTCCATGTATCGAGTCCGAAAGAGCCCTGGGTTCCAGAAGGCACAACTGCCGCACCATTCTATGGTTGTGGAATCGGCCATGCATCGTCTGAAGAGCCAGAAGATGCACTCTGCGGTGCCCCCCGGTAGGGAGGCCCGAAGCCTAGATGCCATCGGCAGAAAGTGCTTCCAGGGCTCGATGCTTGCTTGCCGTGTCCAGTCCTACCAGCTGTACATGGGCATGTACTTGCGGGACCTGGCTAAGGAAGTAGCCGGGTTCTCGGCTGGCCTCTCCGGGGAACCTTTGCAGAGGTTCAAGTCCTCGTCCTCGGGGATCTGGGAATGCTCCAAATTCATCTCCCGGGCGGCCTATGATGGCTTCGAGGCTTCGGCCCGTGTAGCAGCGGCCGGCATCGGTGCTCGACGCCAGGCATGGCTACAGTCATCAGACCTCGAGCCATGGGTACAGGACAAGTTGGTCGATGTCCCCTGCCGAGGTGAAAACCTCTTCGGCAAGCCCATGGCAGAAAAGGCCACTGAGCTCGAGACCGAGACTCTGACAAGGACAAGGTTGTCCAGAAAAACTTCTGCCTCTTCTCAGAAGAAGGGCTCGGGGAAAAAGACCTTTTACCCGAGGAAGTCATCTGCCTACAAACTTTTCCCTCATTATCAGGCCTCCCCAGCAGGGTCAGCAGGCCAAGGGGCAGGGACATGGGCCCCGTAGGCAGAAAGCCCCCAAGCCTCCAGCTCGTGCTCCTACTCCTACTCAGCAGGGAGGGGGTTTTTGACTCCCACTGCATAGCCTCTCCACCTCTGCTGGCCCATCTCAGCACGGGAGGTCAGTTGGCCGTGTTTGCCCACCAGTGGCCACCCATCACAAGAGATGCTTGGGTAGTGAGCATAGTCCAGAAGGGCTATCTGCTCCATTTCAATCAGGTACCCCCCTCCTGCTTTCCAGGGGAGCCTCCAAGGCCTACTCTGCATCAGGAACTCCTTTTCCAGGAACTGCAATGTCTTCTTCAAGACAGGGCGGTGGAGCCTGTACCTCACCACCTGCTGGGGCAGGGCTTCTACTCCAGGTACTTTCTTGTGCCAAAGAGAACTGGAGGTCTTCGGCCCATTCTGGACTTGAGAAATCTCAACAAGTTCTTGGAAAAGGAAAAGTTCAAGATGCTTACTCTTGGAACACTGCTGCCCTACCTCCAGCAGGGAGATTGGCTATGCTCCTTAGATCTGAAGGATGCACACACTCACATCCTCATTCATCCAGACCACAGAAAATACCTAAGGTTCGTGGTAGGAGGAAACCATTTTCAGTACAGAGTACTGCCCTTTGGCCTAATCTCCGCCACACGGGTCTTCACAAAGTGCCTGGCGGTGGTGGCGGCCTACTTGAGAAACCAGGGTATTTTTGTCTTCCCCTATCTGGACGACTGGCTCATCAGGGGTCAGAGTCTCCAGGAGGCCAGGCAAGCCACTCCGTACTGTCTCTCTCCTTCAACAACTAGGCTTTGTCATAAACTTCGCTAAGTCCACTTTGCTCCCCTCCCAGAACCTGGAGTTCATAGGGGCACGGTTAGACTCCCTGCACGCAAAAGCTTACTTGCCAGAAGACAGAGCGGGAAGGCTGATGGACTTGGCCAGCCGGTTTCTAGACAACCCACTGGTTTCCGCCAGACTTTGTTTAAGGCTCCTGAGCCACATGGCTTCAGCAGTGCATGTGACCCCCAATGCCCGCCTGCATATGAGGCCTGCGCAGTGGTGTCTCAGGACTCAGTGGAGACAGGCTACAGGAAGCCTAAGAGACAAAGTAAGGGTGTCCAAACCCTTCCTGAACTCCCTGCAGTGGTGGCTACACTCCCCCAACCTTCTACAGGGAATTCCTTTTCAGGTACCTGTTTCCACTGTGGTACTCACAACCGATGCCTCCTTGCAGGGCTGGGGTGCACATTGTCTGAACAAGTGCACACAGGGCCTGTGGTCTCCATGGGAGGCCATGCAACAAATCAATCTGCTGGAACTCAGGGTGATGCGCTTAGCCCTCAAGGCCTTCTCTCACACCCTGGCCCACCAATCTGTCTTGGTGCAGACAGACAACCAGATGGCAATGTTCTATGTGAACAAATAAGGGGGCACGGGCTCCAGGCTCCTGTGTCAGGAGGCACAGGCCCTATGCTCTTTTGCACTTCGACACAATATGCTGCTCGGGGCAGTCTATCTTCCTGGCCACGAAAATTTCCTGGCAGACAGACTGAGCAGGTTTCTACAGCCTCACGAATGGCAACTGCACCCTTTGGTGGTTCAGAACATTTTCCTGAAGTGGGGGCTTCCATCCATAGACCTCTTTGCCAGTCCCCTGAACCAGCAGCTGCCTCAGTTCTGCTCCAGGCAACCGCATCCCACGAGATTCGCAGCGGATGCCTTCCTGATATCATGGTCCAAGGGCCTCCTGTATGCGTTTCCTCCCACACCCCTGGTGGCCCGAACCTTGTTCAAGATTCTAAGGGACAGAACCTCGGTCATATTGGTAGCCCCCAGATGGCTGAGACAGCCCTGGTTCCCGCTTCTGTTACAGCTGGCGGTGGACACCCCATTCCCTCTAGGGTTGCAACTCGATCTTCTTTCTCAGGATCAGGGTTCCCTTCTGCACCCCAATCTCAAAACTCTCAATTTGATGGCCTGGAGGCTGCAAGGGTAGTGCTGGCTCCCTGGGGCCTGCCTCAGGAAGTTGAAGAGGTGGTCTTGGCCTCTAGGAAGCAATCCACCAGAAAGACCTATGCCCTGAAGTGGAAGCGGTTCTCCTTGTGGTATGATAAACGCCAGGAGAACCCTTTCTCCTGTCCCGTGCCAGTGGTGCTTCAGTACCTGCTGCACTTGTCTAATCAGGGTCTTAAGTCCAATTCTGTTCAGGTACACCTTTCTGCTCTGGCAGCTCACCACTCACAGGTGGAAGGGCACTCTTCATCGGTTCACCCATTGGTGTCCCGGTTCCTCAGAGGCTTGCTCTTGCTAAAGCCTCCTCTCCGTCCACCAGCCCCTGAGTGGGAGTTGAATGTGGTCTTGCAGCAGCTTACTCGCCCTCCCTTTGAGACGATGGCTACGTGTCCTCTCCGCTTCCTTTCTTGGAAGGCTCTTTTCCTAGTGCCACTGACCTCGGCCATTCGAGTGAGTGAACTTCAACCCCTGGTCTGTGACAGGCCATACACTCGTTTCTAAAGGAACAGGGTAGTCCTTTGGACTCACCCTAAGTTCCTCCCGAAGGTAGTTTCCTCTTTTCACCTCAATCAGGAGGTGGTTCTTCAAACATTCTTCCCTAGGCCCCATGCCAGCCGGGCTGAGGAAGTCCTGCATACCCTGGACTGTAGAAGGGCCTTGTCTTTCTACATTGAGCGCACTAAGTCATCAAAGGGCTACTCAGCTCTTCGTCTCCTTTGACCCAAACAACTTGGGCTTGCCTGTCTCCAAGCATACCTTGTCCATATGGGTGGCGGGCTGTATCACCTGGGCTTACAGGGCAGCAGACCTTCCCTTGCAGGGTCGAGTCACAGCCCACCGTGTTTGGGCAATGGCTGCATCAGTAGCTCTTCTCCGTTCTGTACCGTTGGCAGACATCTGCAGGGCTGCAACTTGGTCCTCAAGCCAGACTTTTGCAGCCCATTACTGCCTGGAGAGGGAGTCCCGTAGGGACAGTGCTTTTGGTCAGGCAGTACTCCGGAATCTCTTTGAGGTTTAGGCAACTCCTGCCCTCCAGCCCTCTTGTTGGGCTACCGGTGGGATCTCTTCTCAGTAAAATTCTTTCCCTGATGCTGAGGCTTCACAGAGGGAGCTCTATTTTTCAGCCTGTGTTCCTGGTAGCACAGAGCTAGGGAGTCACCCATATGTGAGGACGACTTCCTGCTTGGTCCTGAAAAAAGAGTAGTTACTCACCTGTAACAGGTGTTCTCCAGGAGCAGCAGGAATCAGTCCTCACAACCCTCCCTCCTCCCCTGGGAGTTGAAGTTGTACATTTTGTTTTTTGTGCTGTCTTTTAGCTATGTCATCTGACTGAGCAAGATGGCACCTTTGGGCGGGAAGGGGACCGCGCATGCGTGGGTGTATTCCCAAAGGCTTTCTTAGAAAGCTGGGGAAATGCTCTGCGTGGGGGATCCATCGACGTCGATGTCACCCATATGTGAGGACTGATTCCTGCTGCTCCTGGAGAACACCTGTTACAGGTGAATAACTACTCTCAACCCTCCTTCCTCCCCTTGGAGTTGCTGATTACGTTTTGCCACCTTCTTTTGTTGGCTCTAACTATGTCATCTGACTAATATGGCACCCTTGGGCGGAAAGGGGACCACGTATGCATGTTGTCATCTCCTAAAGACTTTCTTTGAAAGGTGGGGAGATTCTTCTGCTGGGGCTCCTTTGGACCCCGACGTCACCCATATGTGAGGACTGATTCCTGCTGTCCCTGGAGAATACCTGTTACAGGTGAATAACTACACTTTACCTTACTAGACATTTTTAAAAAGGCATAACTGTTTCCATAGTTCTAATGAAGAAAACTACATGCAAGTTAGATGTGTACAGGCAAAAAATATTCTGATGGTTTTTGGATTTCTTTGGCTGCCCCAATTTTTGGGCTTTTTTTGTACATTTGAAAAATTTGTTTGTCAGAGTAATGTCTTAATATGCATTACAAATTTTTAACACACAGAAATCAATTATATGCATGTTAATTCACAGGTTAATATGCATTTACATCAATTTTGGGCATGCTGAATAGTTCAAGGCACTAACAAACCAAGGGGCATGTTTACTAAAGTTTATTGCACTTTAATGAGTGTATCTCCAGGAACAAGCAGAAATGTAGTCTTCACATATGGGTAACTTCAGTACCGATGGAGCCCAAGCAGGAACGCTCCCCTGCGTCCAATAGGAAAGCTTTGGGGAGCATCCCACTGCACCTGCATAGCTGCCTTCCCATCTTTCCAGCTCTCTCTCCTCCGCGGAGCCAACAAGAAGCAATTCCTGTCACTGTAGAAAAAAATTTTTTTTCCTTATTTTTTTGTGGTTGCATCTGCCTTCCCATCGACGCTGGTACCAACCCCTGTCAGTACTTTCTTCTTTTCTTCTGTCTTTCTAAAAAAAAAAATCTGTGAGGGAAGGAATTCTTTTCTTCCTTCAAGTGCATCAATGCCATCTTAGGCCTAGGCCTCCCCTTTTGTCATAGTCAAAATGGAAAAACCATCCAGTGGTTTTAAAAAGTGTTCAAAATGTGGCAGTACCATTTCGGCCACAGACACCCATGACTGGTGCCTAAAATGTTTAGGTCCGGATCATCTACCATCAGAGTGTTTTCTTTGCAGGAAGATGACAGAGGGGCCTTCAAAACTGAGCAGCAAAACTAGGCTCCCTAGCATCTTTAGCATAGACATCATTGAGCGCTTCATCTTCTTCCTCCCAAGGATCTCAGGTATCGAAACCTAGGTCTTCTTTGAAGACTGGTCGGCCCTCCAAGAGTAGATCTCCTTCTAAGCAACGAGATGCCTTGGGTGTTGCCCTGGATGGGGGTATTCCGGCCAAACAACCCTGGTAGGAGGACCTTGCCTCCAAAACCTTACTGGGGTCCCAGGATGCTCCCGAGGCTTCTACCTCTGGAGAGCTCCTGGTGTCATGCTTTGGGATTGTGGCCCGCAATTGCGGTACCGATACCCAAGCATTGGCAACTTCCATGATCAACCTATCCTGGCTATTGAGCGTAGCTTAGTGGCCTTAATGGACGGCCTCTGTACCAGTAAAGCCTTTACAGTCGATCCCTCAGGCACCGGTACCGACTCCAGTACCAACACAACCTGCATCAACTTTTTTGCTGCGTACTATGCTTCCGCCCATGCCGGCCCTCAAATCCGTTTCCGGTCCAGAGGTTCCGGCACCACCATCCTCAAGTACTGATTTTGATCAGTATCGGATACGGGTACAGCATGAACATCCTGCCCGTCGGTACTTTGAGTCTTCGAACTCTGATTCCTCAGACGATGAATCTGCCGATACCCGGGACCAATGTTCCCTCTAATTTTCTGTAGGTTGTGTGCGCATAAAATATCAGCTGTGCAGCTTTTGAAGTAAGGTTAAATTTTTTGTGCGCCACATAACACTCAGAGTTTTATATACTTTAAAATGTGACTACACGTCAGAATACAGTATGTACACCACATTGATTTTAATCAAATTAAATGAAAATAGACGATTACTAAATGAAGCAGAAAATTTCTAGTAATTACAATCACAAATGCTGTATTTCAGTTAATTTTTATTGAAAGTCATTGTTATTTCATGTAAATAATTTATGTATGGAAGAAGAGTTCATTCTCAAGTTTTCTCTTCGATCTTTCAGATTTACTCAGTTTGAATAAATTTTAACAAGGTCTACTGATCCGCCATCTTGAAGATGACTCTTAACACGCATCAGCATTTCCAAATGTTCTAACTTTAAGCAATTCCTTATTTTGTTTTTTAAAATAATAAATAAATCTAAAAGGCTGGATGAGATTAATTAAAATAACAATAATAAAGGCTCATAAATGAAAACGTGTATTAATCAGCACCCATTAAAAGAACCATAAAACAAACAATAAAACCACATAGTGGACAGGTAAAAAACAAATCATCAAATATTAAATGTAACAATCACAGAAAATGCAGGGCAGTGGGTGAACTCACAGAACGCCTTTTGTTAAGGAGTGATAAACTGTCTATTAGGAGAGATAAAAATAATAAATACATATATACTCACTGATGCGCACTGTGAAGCTTTCTTAGGGTGAGGGGGTTCCTAAAAAGAGAGACCTCCTCCGCCCCTCTCACAGCCCCGATTGGGCTGGAGCTCTCTGGCCATGCGGTGCTTGGTTTGGGGAGGCCGGGCACGCCGGCGGCGGCAAGATCGGGCGCTTCCACCCCTCCCACAGCCCCATCTGCTTGTCCTCTTTGTGCGCTCTGTTGTAAGTTATGTGCCCTCTCTCGGAGAAGTGTGTGCGCGCGCACAGCTTAGAGGGAACAGTGCCCGGGACATGAGCACTCTCCTGGAAGACCTATCTCCATCCCCACAACGTCACATGTCCCCTCCGGAGGACATGTCTTTCCAAGACTTTCTCCGCAATGTTGCTCGAGGTCTCTCCATAACGGTGACATCAAAGAAAGAAAGCGTGAGCCTAGAGCTGGAGAACTTTGAGATTCTTCAGTACCCTACAGCCCTGAAGGAAGCTGCAACTCTCCTGATTCATCGCATTCTTCACGACCTTATGCTTCATATGTGGGAAATGCCCCTCACCATTTCCCCACATACCCGACGACTCGATACCATGTATCGGGTACCGGAGCGTCCCGGTTTCCAAAAGATGCAATTACCACACCATTCCATAGTAGTGAAATTGGCGATGTGTCGAATAAAGAGTGCTAAGACACATTCCTTGAACCCTCCAGGTAGGGAATTGAGAACCCTTGACGCCTTTGATTGGCGTTGCTTTCAGGCTGCCATGTTATCAACTCTAATCAATTCCTACATACTCTATATGGGTATATTCCTCAGAGAGGTGGCTAGGGATTTGGAGTTAATGGCTCCTCTTCTCCCCGATGGCAAGAGAGCAGATTATCTCGCCCTTGTAAAACATACTCAAAATGTTTCAAAGTTTTAATAGGGCAACTTTTGACTGTTTTGAGTGCATCAGCAGAAGTTCATCTGCCTGCTTCGGGGCACACAAAATTGCTTGGCTTCAAGCATCAGATCTTGAGCAATGGGTTCAGGACAAACTGGGTAACATCCCTTGCACTGGTGAAAACCTCTTTGGCAAGGATTGGCAACAATGTTCCCTCTAATTTTCTGTAGGCTGTGTGCAAATAAAATATCAGCTGTGCAGCTTTTGAAGGAAGGTTACATTTTTGTGCGCCACATAACGACACTCGGAGTTATATACTTTAAAATTTGACTACACGTCAGAATACAGTATGTACACCACATTGATTGCACTAGAAAATATTGTAGAACTTGTGAAAACCGTAAATACACAACAACTTTAAAATTTTAAGACGGCCGTGTTGTTTTCTATCAGAATCAGAACCGTAATTTTTGTGCGCTCTGTTGTAAAGTATGTGCGCTCGCTTGGCAAGGTGTGTGTGCACGCGCACAGCTTAGAGGGAACAGTGATTGGCAAGACAAGGCCTCTCAGTTAGAATCTGAGAACACTACACTTAATAGACTATCAAGATCTACAGCCAACCCAGCTAAGAAGAAATCAGCAAAAAATACTTTTTTCCAATAAGAAGTAGTACTATTCTTACACCCCTGCTGTATAGTGTCAACACCATGCTCCTCAGAAGGTGCAGCAGCCACCAAAACAGCAAACGAAGGCTCAGGCTCCTAGGTCACAGCCACCTCAACAGACCCAGCCTCCTCAGGGTATTTGACTCCTTTCTAGAGAACATAACTGTTCTGCCTCTGGAGATTCCAAATCCTATCCTCATCCCCGGCAGGCTTTGCCACTTTGCCCACAAATGGCATCGTATCACATCAGAGCAGTGGACACTAGCCATAGTATGGGAGGGGTACAAACTTCATCTAAAAGGTCTGCTCCCCCAGACTCCTCCAAGAGTTCCCCTCTCAGGATCCTCTTTCTGCTCTGTTACAAGAGATTACCTCCCCCCTTCAAGGAGCAATAGAGGAGGTTCCACTAATCCAGCAGGGAGTGGGCTTTTATTCTCCCTACTTTCTCTGGACCTCCGAGAACTAAACAAGCACCTCGTACGGGAGAAATTCAAAATGATCTCCCTAGGTACCCTTCTTCCCTCTCTCCAGTCAGGACTGGCTCTGTTCTCTAGACCTCAAAGAGACGTATACTCATTTTCTGATTCGCTCACAGCACAAAGTTCCTGCCCTTCATGTTTCAAGGGAGACATTATCAATACAGAGTCCTGCCTTTTGGCCTCTCCTCTACCCCAAGAGTTTTCACAAAGTGCATGGTGGTAGTAGCCACATTCCTAAGGACTCTAGGGATATTTGTCTTCCCTTACTTAGACGACTGGCTCATTTGAGCAAATATCTCTCCAGAGGCCAGTTTTTCTCTCTCGCACACCATGCAGGTGCTGCAACACTTGGGATTTGTTATTTATTTATTTAATGGTATTTCTATCCCGCCTTATCCTTTAATCAAGGCGGTTACACAGCACACAATCAGTGGGAGTGGTGCTTGGGTTCAGTGTGTGCATCATGTACAGTGAAAGTATGTGTGTGTGGTTGGGTTGATTAGTGTGCGCTATTTACAGCATGAGCTATATACAGGGAAAGTGTAGGGAGCGTGCAGGTAAGTTGTTGGTCCATGGTTGTATCACTCATTGATAAATAAATAAATAATAAATAATAAATAAAATAAAGTAATAAATCTTCCAAAGTCCCAACTTGTTCTCTCTCAAACCCTAGAGTTCATAGGGGCACTTTTAGACACTCAGCAATCAAAGGCATTTTTGCCTCAACTCTGCTGTGCATGACTCAATCAGTTAACCTCTTGAGGCTTTCTTGAAATGCTTTGTCACTGCTTGAGATCTACTGCAATTGCTGGGTCATATGGCATCAACAGTGCATGTTGTCCCATATGCGTGCAGCTCAATGGACACTGGCTTCCCAGTGGTTTCAAGCATCCGGTCACCTGGGAGACAAGATAATGGTCTCTACCTGCCTTATCTTGTCTCTCCAGTGGTGGTAATACTCAGAAAACCTTCTGGTAGGGTCACCTTTTTAGATGCCAGCACATTAATGTACCCTGACGACGGATGCGTCCAAAGTGGGCTTGGGAGCTCATCTGGACAATCTCTCCACTCAAAGGGTTTGGGTCTCATCAGGAGGGTCAACTCTACATAAATCTACTGGAGCTCAGAGCCATTCACAATGCTCTCAAGGTCTTCCAGGGCCATCTTCAATTCTGCTCAGTTCTAGTCCAGACAGACAATCAAGTAGCCATGTTCTACTTGAACAAGTAGGGCGAAACAGGCTCTTGGACCCTCTGCAGCGAAGCTCTGCATGTGTGGTCTTTTGCCATACAGCATCGCATTTACCTACTTGTGGTGTATCTTTTGGTCAAACACAATGTTCTGGCGGACAAACTCAGTCGAGTTCTTCTTCCCACGAGTGGTCTCTCCATGCAGACAGGGTAGATCACATCTTTTAGATCTGGGGAACCCCAGAGATAGACTTGTTCTCAGAATGCCAAGCTTCCTCGCTTCTGCTCCATGACCCCTGCTCCGGACAGGCAGCAGATGGATGCTTTTCACCTCCACTGGGGTCAAGACTTTCTGTATGCCTCCCTCCCTCCCATTCCCCCTCATTCCCAAAACACTTTTCAAACTCCAGAGAGACAGGGGCTTCATGATACCTCATATCCCCACGCTAACCACAACCGTGGTATTCTATCCTCCTACGTCTGTCTCGGGATCAACTCATAGATCTGGGATCTGCTCCAGATCGTCTTCTCTCAGGAGGAAGGGACACTGCTCCATCCCAATCCACGGTCCCTCCATCTTACGTCATGGCTGCTGAAGGCATAGCCTTCCAGGAGATTAACCTCTCTCAGGAGGTTAAGGATATCCTTTTAGCATACAGAAAGCCTTCCACCAGATGTTCCTATGCCTTGAAATGGCGTAGATTCTTTCTATGGTGTTCGTAACACAGTTCCACCATAAGGTAATCCTTAGGACCCATCCTCACTTTATGCCAAAGGTGGTCTCGCCCTTTCATTTAAACCAGTCTACCTTCCTGTCTTTTTCCCTAGACCTCATTCTTCTAGGGCAGAGGCAACCCTTCACACTCTGGATTGCAAACGTGCCTTGGCTTTCTATCTCCAGAGAACTTGAACACAGAAAAGCTTCCCAACTTTTCATCGCCTTTGACTCGAGTCACCTGAGTTTGCCAGTATCTAAGCGAACTCTCTCCAGGTGGATTGTGGATTGCATCTCCTTTGCTTATGAAGGTGCAGCCTCTCTTTTGAGGGACACGTCACTGCACATAATGTTTGAGCTATGGCTGCCTCCATGGCAAATCTATGCTCTGTAGCGACTTGGTCGTCTGTCCATACTTTTGCTGCCCACTATTGCCTAGACAAGGACTCCCGCCAGGATGCCTTGTTTGGCCAAGCTGTTCTCCAGCATCTCTTTCAGACTTAGATCAACTCCTACCCTCCGTCCTGGGTTTCGATACCAGACATTCTTGGAGGATACATGACCTACATAGTTCTGCCTGTAATCCACAGCGCACCCGGAGGTCATCTCTCTGGCATCTTCGAGCTAGGGAGTCCCATATGTGAAGACTACATTTCCTGCTTTTGTAACAGGTGATTTCCGGGGACAGCAGGAATTTAATCTTCACAATCTGCCCTCCTCCCCTAGGATTTGTAGGTCGTCTTCTTTTTTTTCTCTTCTCTCCTTTTCTCTCTGCTACAAACTCAACTGAGGAGAGAGAGCTGGAAAGGTGGGAAGGCAGCTACGCAGGCACAATGGAATGCTCCCAAAAGCTTTCCTATTGGACGCTGGGGAGCGTTCCCACACGGGCTCAATCGGTACCAACGTTACCCATATCTGAAGACTAAATTCCTGCTGTTCCTGGAGATCACTTGTTACAGGTGAGTAACTACGCTTTATGTGCATTAAGGTCTGCTGCACCCATAGAAATAGAAGGGATATGGGCATTTAACACACATTCCATATCGTCCTGCTAGGCCAATCCATACAAGTGGGTTGTGCTCCCCTACCAGCAGATCGGTGGAGGCAACAATCCAATGAAAAGCCCAGGTTTCAGTAAAATTTCTGTTTATTGGTAAACATAATAAACAAGCAACATACCGTCGGTGGGTGGTGGCGCTTACACCCACCGAGATTATCAAACTCAAATCTGTTTACATTTTCCCCCCCCCATTACCCTCCCCCCGGCCCCCTATCTTAAGTTATATTACAATCAACCCATAATCATTACAATCCATAATCCGGGCTTTCAATGACAGTAATAAGACATCCATTCTAGAGCACTACAGGTATTCCAGAACAACGTAGAACTCCCGATAAGCTTCCTTCAACTTATACGCTAACAGCCAAACCCCTACATATGTAACCTCTATTGTGGAGAAAGTTATTTTGTTCGGTATACCTTACATTATATAGGGACAATATTATTCCATTTATTATTCATATATTCCTTTTCGCTTTACGCTCTACTCTCTTCTCTCAACTTCCTTCCCTTCCTCAACTCCCACCCCCTCAGCCCTTCCCACCCCTCTAGGTGCTTCACGTGATCCCTCCTCCCTTCCTTCTCTGCTACATAACCACAATGATTAAGCACTCTACTACGTGTTGCAGGTACCAGATTATCGAGGTATGGGCCCTATTCTTCTAAGAAATAATCCCATCTTTGAACAATCCTTGCTCTCTCCATCAAGAGAGCATCATGTAAAACCTCTTTCCATTGCCAATACCCCGGACCCCTTTGGACCAGCCAAGCCTGGAGAATCCCTTTACAGGCTAGTAACAATGCCAATCGGATCCAAGATGGAGTAGTTCCACTAGTCTCCTGACTCTCAGGCCAAATATCCAAGACCATAATCTCAGGAGACAAGCGCCCCACCTCGCAGTACAAAGTTTGAATAAACCGTTCCACCTTAGCCCAAATGTTCTGCACTACTGTACAGTGCCAAAACATATGGCCCAATGTCACTGCTGCCTCTGTACATCTAGGGCAAGCATCCGAATTTGCCACTCCAACTTGCCAGGCTCTCCTAGGAGCAAAGAACGCCCTTCGCAACAAATTGTACTGCATATCCCTCAAGGACACCTAAGTGGTAAGAGACACCACCCCCTCCATCGCCTTTAGCAGCTCCTGGCCACCAGTTCTTAAATTCAGGTCTGACTCCATTGTTCTGCCAGCTTCGTTACATCCATTTCTGGCAATAATCCCACTATGGCTCTTTGGATAGATGATATCCTTATCCGCTTCTCTCCACCCATTAAGACTTCCTCTGTCTTGGAGCAAAAGCTATCCTGCAATGATTTCATTGGGAGTGCACGTATATAGCTTTGTAGTTGTAGATAGTAGAACATATCTGCCCCTCGTAATTCGTACTGTTGCCTCATCTCATCAAAGAAAGCAACCCCTCCTTCAGATAAAAGGCACTGCTCTATATTAACTATCCCTTTCTTCTTCCACTCCCTGAATCTAGCTGTGTCAATGCCAGGCTGAAAGTTCTCATTACCCCGGATCGGCAAGTATGATGATACAGAAGACGAATGACCAAGCAGTTCTGTAAAATATTGCCAGACCTGTCTCACAGGCAGCAATAATATATTGGCCTTCGCCTCCGGTGGGCACTGACACGAGGTTGCATGTAAAATATACTGAAGATGATAGGGAGCAGCTAATCTCCGCTTGTACCCGAGAGGCATATAGTCAGCCGTGTCCCACAGCCAGTCCTTTACATGTCACAACAACATACATCTTTTAATGTAGCCTGCCTAGCATATGCAGATGATATTCTCCTCTATATGCCTTTTACAACAGACCAACCTGATTTCACCCCACTGATCAGCTGTTTCGATGCAGTTACGGAGTGGCTCCTCACACAGAACTTGCGAATCAACCATAGCAAGACTGACGTATTATTCATCACGAAGAACCAGGACTTCGCACCCCCACTCACACTAAAGGTAAAGGACACAGAACTAACAGTTAAACCCACTATCCGATACCTAGGCATCACCCTCGACCAAAGGATGGACATGAAAACACATATAAAAAACACAGCAAAATCAATATACCACAAAATACGGACACTTCGTCATTTACGTCCACTACTTGAATACACGGATTTCAGAACAATATACCAAGCCCTGGTGATGCCACACATCAATTTCGCAAACGCAATCCTGTATGGGCTTCCACAAGCAACTCTAAACCCCCTCCAACTGGCAATGAAAATGGCCGCTAGGGTACTAGAAGGAATGTCGAGGTCTGGCCACGTCACTCCAATCCTGAAAAGGCTCCATTGGTTACCAATTCAAGCCAGAATCCAATATAAGATCATAATTATGACCTTCAAAGCCCTGAACAATCAGACCCCCACAGCTGTCTCTGAGCTGATACACACCTCACCCCCCAATAGAAGCAGAAGATCCGCAGCAGTAAATACTCTGACAGTCCCGAAAGAAATAACGAGATGCACAAAGACAACAACTAACAGAGCCTTCAGCATCTATGCTCCCAGAGCCTGGAATGCCCTCCCCCCAGACATAAGAGTTATCACCAACATAACCCAATTCAGGAAGGCCCTAAAGCACTATCTATTCACAAGATACTAGGTACATATGACCTAGATTGGCCACTGTTGGAAACAGAATACTGGGCTTGATGGACCTTGGTCTGACCCAGTATGGCATATCTTATGTTCTTATGTTCTTTTCGCTGTAGACCCGATAGGGAAATACACTCACCATGTAAATAAATGTAGATACTTGACAATGTAATAACTTTACCCTTGTTTATCCAAGTTTCAATCCCTGTTCAAATGTGAATACATTGCAGTTATCCTGCAATGTATATGTTATGTTTTGATGTACACCACACTGATGTTAATAGCACGGTATAAAATAAATAAATAAATAAATAAAATACACGCCGTATTATACCTTGCCAAATCGGCAAATCCATCCCCCCTCTATCCCATGAGTTCTTCAGCACTTTCAGCCTTATTCTGGGTTGCTTACCCCCCCCCCCCCCCCATAGGAGAACATTCAAGTACCTTTCCAGTCTTCTCATATCACAACTTTTCACTCATTGGCAAGGTTTGTAACAGATAAAGCCACTTCGGGAACAGAACCATTTTGTACAGTGCTATTCTACCACTAAGCGATAAGGGTAAATCTCTCCATCTCTGTACTTTCTGCCTCGACTGCTTCAGTAGCAGTCCAATATTAGTCTCATACAAATCGGACAAATTAGCCTTTAATTGAACCCCTAAATACTTAAGTGTTTTATCCGCCCATTTCAACAGAAAAGGCCCTGGCCAAATTCTAGAATAATCTTAGCCCAAGGAGAGAGCCTCTGATTTGTCTAAGTTGAGTTTCAATCCTGAGCAGGAACCGTACTCATCAAACTATTTCAGGAGGTGAGGAAGCCCCCATACGGGATCCACCAAATGTACCAATATGTCATCTGTAAACGCTACAAACTTAAAGTCCTCTTCCTTCTCGATCTTAGCCCCCACTATTTCTTTGTGAGTATGAATCATGTGCAACAGGGGCTCCAAGGTCAGCACAAACAACAGCGGCGAGAGTGGGCATCCCTGCCATGTCCCCCGCCGCAGAGGGAAAGTCTGAGTATAGTTGCCATTAACCAAAATGGCCCCACAGGGTTCCACATATAATAAACGAATGAAATCCAAAAAGTATCCCCGAAGACCAATCCTCTCCAGAACCTGAAACATAAATGTCCAACTGACTCGATCAAACGCCTTTTCCGCATCAAAGCTAATTAGCATTGATGCTATTCCTCCCCGTTCATTGAGACACATGGACGCCAGAATACGACGAAAGTTCTTTGCCATAGACCTCCCTTTAACAAACCCCACTTGGGTATCTTGCATTAAAATTGAGATGTAATTGGCCAAGCGATCCGCCATAATCTTGGCCTTTATCTTAATATCCACATTCAAGAGCGAAATGGGACGGTAAGAGGCCCGCTAGGGTTGGGTCTCTGCCTGGCTTAGCAATGGCTGTAATGAGTGCCTTATTGGGGTCATATGGGAAGTGACCTCAAGCTATCAAATCATTATAATACTCGGACAACGGGATTGCCACCTTCTCTTGCAACAGCTTATAAAATTCTCCTCTCATCCCATCTGGGCCTGGGGCCTTACCGTTATGCAGACTTTTTATTACTCTCTGAACTTCTCTCGGCGCAATCGGAGTGTTCATCTCTACTACCTGTTCCATAGTCAACCCCAGTAGCTCCAGTTTCTGAAGAAATTCTCCTGAGCCCTCCTGAACTTCATCCGCCCGGTACAGTTTCTGATAAAATTCCGTAAACACTCACTCAACCCCCTCCTGCGTATCCTGCAAGCTGCTGGCTTCATCTCTTAATGCTCCCACGCTTTGTGAACCTGTTTGAGCCCTGATAAGGGAGGACAAAAGCCTACCAGCTTTATTACCAAAACAATAGAGGCAATATCAGTAAAAAACAAACAAACAAAAAAAAACCCCCACTGATTTCTGCGCTCGAGTGTGCAGGACCAAGTTCAACTCCTGATGTATACTTAGCAACTCTCTTTTATTGACCAGAGAAGCCCTCTCCACAAACCGATGTCTAGCCTGTCTCAAGGCCTTCTCAAGCTGTAACATTTGACTATTTATCCTCCTGCGTTGTTGCTGCACATACGCGATTATGCCCCTCTAAGAACCGCCTTCCCTGCCTCCCAAAACAGAACTGGATTGTTAGCATGCTGACCATTAAAGTGGGCATATTCCTCCCACCGAGCTTGAAGGAAGGCTGGGAAATGCCCATCCCCCATTACTTCCAAAGGAAACTGCCATGAAGGTCGCCGTCCCGACTTCCCAATTCCCAACACAAGCACAACCATTGCATGATCTGAAATTATGATAAGCCCGATATTTGTTCTACTGACTCTATGGAAAAAGTTTTGAAGAAACAAGAAAATAGTCCAGCCTAGACCAGGTGCCATGAGCGCGTGATAGGTGAGTGTACTCCCACTCAGTGGTGTGAAGAACCCGCCAGACATCTAGGAGGTCATATCCTTCACATATTCCCCGAAGTCGCTTCCCCGACCTCTCCCCTTGCGACCCTCCACTCCCAGAGCAATCCAACGCACTATCCAAAGTACAATTAAAATCACCCCCAATCACTATATCACTATCGCCCCTTTTTGCAACACATTGGAGACCAGTTCCTGAAAAAAAGATGCTTCATAAGTGTTTGGGCCATTTATGGAACCTATTACCAACCTCTGCTGTGAAATTTCCCCATAGATAAATACATATCTCCCAGCTGGGTTCGCCATGCTATGAGTCACTTTGAAATCCACCCCTTTCTGAATCAATATCACCACCCCTCTCACCATGTTTACTAATACCTTTACCTGACCTTCCCCTCCGAAGCATCTAGCCCCCTTCCCCTGCCCCCACCCAGTTCCCCCTTCCCTAAGAAACTCCCTCCCTTCCTTCCTTTGACCTTCTTCCTCCTCCATCTACACCAACCCAATGGTCTCTCTCCTCAAGATCACTCTGGGCTCTAGAGTCCCCGCCTGCCTGCCTACTCTAGGCTCCAGCTTCCCTTCCATAATGTATCCTCTCTCTTACTCTTCACCCCCCTCCTCTCCTAACTCATGCCAACTAATCCCTTCCTATATCCTCTTCCCCAATACCACCCTCTACTCATCCTTCCCAGCGATTCTTGTTACTCCACCTCATTCCCTTCTCATCTCTTCTTCCCCCACCTTCCTCCCTTTAAAAACTAACTAATATCCCCTCCCCTAGAGCTCCTTCCACCCCAGTGACACATTGCCCAAGCAATCTTATACTCAGTTCTAGTCCAGTCACTCCCTTTACTAGTGAATGATGAGTCAATTCTTCCTTATCCTCCCATTCTCTCCCAACCCCAACCATCTCACGTCAGAGTCGATTTGTCTCAGCAAAAGTTCCACTCTAAAAGGAGGAAAAACCAAGCAATAAAATATCAGAAAATAGATAAATAGGAGAGGAGCCAGGAACAAATTAGAATAATAGAATAAGATGATAATAAAATAAATAGAGCAGATTAATAAGAAAAAATAATATAGAGAGAGTTGGGTAAAGGGGAAGATAGACAGCAAGGAGAGATATCGGCAAAAGCCCCAAAGTACATCAAGGCCAAACAGCCAAGCGGGCCAAATGAATATCAATACCTGCACTCCTCCATTTTCTTGCCCCCCCCCTCCAAAGTACAGCATAAACAAATATATCAATACAATATACATGCACATATAGACATCTGCCCCCAAGGCATATCACCATCACCGTGGGCTACCACCAAGAGTCCACGATAAGGTCCCCACACATTACATTCTAATCTAAGTTATTCACAGAGGTTCCAACTGCTGAGTCTCACAGCCTGATACTTGCCATCCAGGCCAGATATATTCTTCCTCATCTGCATCCTCTGTTTCCTTGCTTCGGCTATCACTGACGCTGGTTATATACAAAACGTAATACAACGAAACAGCCAACAATCAAACACAAACTTTTTATATGGCTTTGGGGCAGACCCGCCTGTAGTCCATAATCCATAGTTCCATGTCTATATCTGGCCAGGTTTCCAGCCCAAAACGTATCTTACACTAAGAGCCTTCATCAGTCCCCTGTTTCTTCCAGGTTTTTAAAGTTGCTAAAAAAAAAAAAAAAAAAAACCCCAAAAAACCAGGCGCATCCTCCGGTGTTTCCAGATGTTTGGTCTGTCCTTGGTGTTCCACCCTCAGCCGTGCCGCAAGTACAGCAAGGAAAAACGTATGCCCCTCTGTGCCAACTGTCTACACACCATTGAAAATTTGCATCTTCTTTGTCTCACCTTGAGGGAATAGTCCTGGAACACCAGTAGCTTCATTGTACGACGTTCCTCCTCAGCACTACCACTCTGAGCCCTTGCCGCTCGCAGTGTAACTTCTTTTTGCTGGAAATCATGGAACCTCACTATGACCACTCTGGATCGCTGATTAGGCCCTCGGCGAGCCCCGAGGCAGTGCGCCCGCTCTATCTTAATAGGACCTAATTGATGAGCTGGGAGCAGTCTCGTTATCCAGGTCGCCAAGAAGCCTCTCAATTCTTCGTCTGTCACTGTCTCCTCAATGCCCACAAACGTAATTCTTCCGCCTTCCTTTGTTTTCCAAATCGTCCAGCTTATCTTGCTGTTGTGCTATTAATTTTTCCAACGATTTTATCTTGGCCTTCTGAGAGTGCTGAGTATCCTCGAGGTCGGAGACTCGCTCCTCTGCTTGGTTCATGCGGCCGATAAACTCCATCGCTGCTTGCCCAACTTGTGCGAGTTGCTCGGAGAGTGAACAGAACCGAATCTCCAGCGCCTTTACCACAACCACGAAAACCTCTGTAATCAGAGTTTCCATGGTCTCCATTTGTGGGCTTGCCGGTGCTCCTTCCGCCATCTTGCCTTCTGGGCCCGTGCACCTTTTCACTTCTCGACGGCTTTGCAGACATCCGTCTTGTTTAACCCCACTATCACCAACTGGGGGTTCCAGGGTACTTTTGGAGATATCTTACTGCTTTTGGAAGGGAGCTTTATGCCCAATTCCGGCTTCAAAGTGATTTTACTTGCAGGGTTCCCAGAGCCGATCCGGACATGTTCTTACCGGCTCATTGCCCATATGATCATCCAAAGTCCAGGTTTCAATGACATCACTCCCATGCCTCTATACATCTCAGCCACCAGATGTCTCTTCAGTATTTCTTTGTCTCCAGCACATGGTGGATGGATTTTCTTCTCTCTGAAGAAAATTCTAAAGATTTGAGAGGAAAAGATTGATTAAATGCTCTTAAACGACCACCTTGAGGGTGATTCACTCACTTGAGTATGACATGGGAGGGCTCCACTAGACTGAGGTCTTTTGGTAGCCCTAGCAGGAGGGAAAATTTGGTTCAACGCACCACGCTTATCATAAGAGACTGTTGAGCAACCAGAAATTGGCTCAATCTGGAAGAGTGCAACAGCCTCACACAACCTCAGCAACCCTACTCTCCTCCTCTGTTCCCTCCTTCTCTCTCCCGAAGATTGCAGAAGGCTCTCAGAGGGATCTGCCTGCCCAGCCACCTTAAACACAGTGCTGCAAAAGCCAGTGAAACAGTATCAGGGGAGTAGAGCTGAGCCTGGCATGGATCCTCTGCCTGGGGCTCTCAGGGGATGAGTACCAAGGCTTGACCTTGCCATTGTCCTTGTTAGGGGCTCCTCATTCCAGCTGTGTGGGATACAATTAGGGGTAGTCCACTGACTACCATTGGCACGGTGTAGGGGTTTTCTGCCGTTTTCTGCACACATTAGTAGTGTTTTCTCCTATTGTGTGCCTGGCAGTCACATGGTCTTTATACGTGTTCTGCCCAGGTGATTCCACCGCATATTACTACTTTAGTGCCTGTAATGTGCGCCGTAGTAAAGTGTAGTTAACATGTGCCTTTGGGCCACCAAGGCCTTAGTGTGCACGCTGTTGTGATACTTGTCTCAACTCTCTCTTCTTCCAGGAATCATTGTTTGCAAGCAAGGTGCCTCATTTCTGGCTTCTGGACTCTGCTCTTCTAACATGGCTGCTGAGTTGTCCCTGGAGGGATTGTTCCCTCTCTTTATGCTGGAGGATGCGGTTAGTCCAGCCTCGTCTTCCTAAGGGCAGAAGGTGGCAAATGGCACTGTGGGTAAGGATAACCAGCCTTCCAGAAGTTTCGGCAACCTTGCAGTGCACTGCCCCTTGTCTTCTAAGGGATCGACTGTGATTGAGTCCCCTGGTGTAGGATATCCTTTCTTCTAGGAGAGCTTCTGGACTCTGGATTGTCCTCCTTGGAATTCTTTAACCTTTTACAACAAGCCTGATCATTCTGATGTGGAAATTCGACCCTGCAGCATCTGGATTCCCTTGAGCACAGTCTCATGAGGGGCAGGCTGAGAGTAGAAGCCCTATTACGATTGCCTATGGCTAAGCTTCCCCAGCAAAGGGCATCTCTGGAGATGGGGATTAACCAAGATCTGGACTGTGGCTTGGGTTCAGATGTCTGATGCGGATGAAGAAGTACTCTCGCCTAGAGAGGATTGTGAGGAGGCCAGTGTTATCTGCCTGTTCCGTAAAGAGAAATTGGAGGTGTTTGTTCCCAGGGTCTCGTCCACGCACTGAGCAGGAACTGAGGATGCATCCACTCCTGCAAGGTGTGGGGAAATTCACTACGGTCTTCCTGTTAAGAGGTGCTTAAGGACCCATTCCGGTCGGAGTAGGATTCTTCCAACTCCCTGCTTTAGGGGCTAAGGATGTATAAGAGGATGCATATACTCCTAGAGAAGGAATGTGTTAGGTGGTTTGATGTTTCCAAGGTGAAAATGCAGGTCACTGCAGTTGCCAGACATAAAAGGCTGATCTTGTTGAAGATGCAGTTTGCTGTGGCGGGTGCTGGTCTTCAGTTGGTGATATGTGCAGGCCTGATGTCTCGAGCCCTGCTTCATTGAATTTATTCTCTTTTGCTAAATCATTCTACCCCTTGTTTGGAGTCTGTTACGGCCTTCCTTTCTGATGCTATGTACGGCCTTGTACATCTGGCAGCCAGGGGATTCTGCCTTGTTGACAGTGACATGGCGTTGGTTTGGCTCTGACAAAAGGCAGCAGACTCTGCTTCCAAAGCCCGGTCGCCCATCTGGCTTTTGTTGGGGCCGAATTGGAGAAGCTGGACAAGATTTATTTATTTATTTATTTATTACAGTTGCTTATATACCGCACTATTCGGCATCAGCGCGGTTTACAGTATAACAAAATGACCAAACACACATTCTGTTTGGTTTTACATAGAACAAGGGTATGAACTTGGATAACAGGGGGGGGATGAACTATATACATGAATTATATACATGAGATAGGTTACATGCATGACACAAAAGTCCTGTAACATGGTTGAATTGAACAATATGTAATGATGAAATAAGAACATAAGAAATGCCATACTGGGTCAGACCGAGGTCCATCAAGCCCAGTATCCTGTTTCCAACAGTGGCCAATCTAGGTCATACGTACCTAGCAGTTTCCCCAAAAGACACAGGTTCTGCAGTGCTTGTGCTAGGCCAAGCATTGATATCCTGGGTCCCTTTTTAATAGTGGTTTATGGACCTTTCCTCCAGGAACTTGTCCAAACCTTTTTTAAACCCAGCTATACTAACAGCCCTTACTACATCCTCCGGTAACAGATTCCAGAGTTTGATTACACGTTGAGTGAAGAAATATTTTCTCTTATTTGTCTTAAATAGTTTACCCTGTAGCTTCATTACATGTCCCCTAGTCCTTCTATATTCTGATAGTGTAAACAATTGATCCACGTTTATCCGTTCCACTCCATTCATTTATACACCTCTATCATATCTCCCCTCAGCCGTCTCTTTTCTAGGTTAAAGAGCCCTAACCTTTTTAGCCTCTCTTCATAGGAGTAGCCTTCCATCCCCTTCACCAATTTGGTGGCTCTTCTCTGTACTTTTTCTAATAACTCTATGTCCTTTTTAAGATACGGTGACCAGAATTGCACACAATATTCAAGGTGCGGTCGTACCATGGAGCGATACAGAGGCATTATAATATCCTTTGTTTTATTCTCCATCCCTTTCCTTATGATACCTAGCATTCTATTTGCTTTCTTGGCCACCGCTGCACACTGGGCGGAGGGTTTTAACATGTTATCCACGATGACTCCTAAATCTTTTTCCTGGGTGGTGGTTTCTAATGTGGAGCCTTGCATCGTGTAACTATAGTGTGGGTTGTTCTTTCCTAGGTGCATAACTTTGCACTTGTCCACATTAAATTTCATCTGCCATTTGGATGCCCAGTCTTCCAATTTATCCAGATCCTCCTGCAGTTTTCCACAATCCTCTTGGGTTTTAACAACTTTAAACAGTTTTGTGTCATCTGCAAATTTGATAACCTCACTAGTTATTCCCTTTTCCAGGTCATTTATGAATATGTCAAAAAGTAGCGGACCCAGTACAGATCCCTGGGGTACTCCGCTATTCACCTTTTTCCATTGGGAATATTGGCCATTTAGCCCTACCCTCTGCTTTCTATCTTTTAACCAGTTCCCGATCCACAATAGTACACTGCCTCCTATCCCATGACTTTTTAGCTTCACCAAAAGTCTCTGATGGGGGACCTTGTCAGAAGCTTTCTGAAAGTCCAGATACACTATATCAACCGACTCACCTTTGTCTACCTGTTTATGTACACCTTCAAAAAAACAGATCAGATTAGTAAGACAAGATCTTCCTTGTCTAAAGCCATGTTGGCTGTCTCCCATTAGGCCATGACTATCTACATGCTGTGTAATTTTGTTCTTTATGATGGTTTCTACCATTTTCCCTGGTACTGACGTCAGGCTCACCGGTCTGTAATTTCCCGGGTCACCCCTGGATCCCTTTTTAAAAATTGGTGTTACGTTGGCGACCCTCCAATCTTCAGGTATTACAGATGATTTTAATGAAAGTTCACAGATTACCAATAACAGGTCTGCAATCTCATATTTCAGTTCTTTCAACACTCTGGGATGTATACCATCCGGTCCAGGTGATTTGCTACTATTCAGTTTATCAAATAGTTGTAATATATCTTCCCGGTGTAGCGATATTTCTCTCAATTCCTCTGCAGTATCACCTTTAAATACCACTTCAGTCTTGGGTAACATCCCTACATCTTCCTCAGTAAAGACCGAAGCAAAGAATTCATTCAGTCTCTCTGCTATAGCCTTGTCTCCTCTTACTGCCCCTTTTACCCCTCTATCATCTAATGGTCCAATTGACTCTCTCACAGGCCTTTTGCTACGAATGTACTTGAAAAAGTCTTTATTTCGTGTTTTTGCTTCCGTAGCAAGTTTCTTCTCAAATTCCCGCTTTGCCTGCCTTATCAATGCTTTGCATTTAACTTGCCAGTGCTTGTGCTGTTTCCAGTTTTCATCATTTGGCTCTTTTTTCCATTTCCTGAAGGTTGCTCTTTTGGCAGCAACAGCCTCTCTGACCTCACCTTTAAACCATGCTGGCAGTTTTTTGGACTTTCTTCCACTTTTCTTAATGCGTGGAATACAGCTGGTCTGGGCTTCGAGGATAGTATTTTTAAATAACACCCAAGCTTGCTGTAAGTCTTTAACCTTTGGAACCGCTCCTTTTAGTTTTTTCCGAACTATATTCCTCATTCTATCATAGTCTCCCTTTTGAAAGTTAAAAAGGTAGTACTGTGGATTCCTTTACTATCTGTCCTCCAGTGATTAAATCAAACATGATCATACTATGATCACTATTGCCAAGTGGTCCCAACACCCTTATTTCTTGCACCAGATCTGGCGTTCCACTAAGGACTAGGTCCAGTATGGCTTCCCCTCTGGTCGGTTCATGAATCAGCTGCTCCAAGAAGCAGTCATTTATTTCATCTAGAAACTTTATCTCTTTAGCTTGTCCTGCTGTGACACTGTCCCAGTCGATACCGGGGTAATTGAAATCACCTGAAATCTTACCACCTTCCGGAGGACAGGTCCAAGGGATCTGTGAAGCAGGCAGGAGCCTCTTTACCATCAGCCTCTGCTTCTTGCAGGCATGCTGGTCAGACTTCTAGGGGTCTGGAGACTTCCATCACTACCAGCATATAAAGCCTTTCTTCCCCTCTGCTTATGGTCTTTAGTCTTGTTCTCAGCTCTTTCGTGGAGCACTTGGGCCCAGGGACCCTGGGCTGTGCAATGAAGGTTTGGGACCTGATTCTCTGGTTCCTCCAGTTGGGGGACAGGCTTCACCTCATCTTCTGGAATGGACCCGGATCACCGAGGATCGCTGGGCACTAGTTCCCTTTCAGTATGGCTATGGCCTGGAATACAAAGTGCTGATTCCTTCCTCTTGCATCTTCTTCCCTTGTGGGTCTGTGAACAACAGGGCCGCTCTGTGGATCACCTTGACAAGTTGCTTCTCCTGAAGGCAGTGGTGCCCATTCCCCCAGACAATTGGGGCAAGGGTAGATATTGTTCTATTGTTCTATGTAAAATGTATACAAACTGTGTACAAGACTGTTAACCTGTTATATGTAAACCGCCCTTGATCTCTGGAAGGGGCGGTATAAAAGAAATAGTTAAATAAAATAAATAAATTCCATCTGTTTTGTGGTGGCCAACACGGAAGGAACATTCTGGTCAATTCTGTACCTCAGGTGTGTTAGACTACTTGTGTGTCATGTATTTCTGGATGGAACCTTTGCGATCCAGGATTCAAGCAGTGCACAGAAAGGGTTCCTGGCATCTCTGGCTTTGTCTGAGGCGTATTTTCATATCCAAATTTGGGGGATCAGCAAGTATCTGTGTTTTGCCATGCTTTACTTTCACCTTCAGTTCGCTGCCCTTCCATTCGGACTCGCCACTGCCCGAAGGATGTTCTCCAAGGTCTTGGTGATAGTGTCTGTGGCGCTATGGCACCAAGGGATGTGTGCAAAGGGAGGAGTGGCCTAGTGGTTGGGGCAAGTTACCTCAGGCCGGAAGGTCGGGGGTTCAAATCCCACTAGAGGACAGCAACCTTGGGTCGGAAGGACTGGGGTTTCTAGTCCCACAGGTGCTCCTTGTGGTCTTGGGCAAGCCACTTAACCCTCCATAGCCCATGTTCCCTGTAAATAGTTATCTCCAAGTTATAATGTTCAATGTAATTTCAGTTTGTTCAATGTAAACCGCATTGATATCATGAAAGGCGGTATATAAGAAATGTTAAATAAATAAAATAATATCTGGACTTCAGAGGTGTTTCGGGTAGCTCCCTGAGTGGTATCCTTTCTGATGAGGCTCAGCTGGGTGATCATTTGGGGAAGGGCCAGTTGCTGCATTCACAGTCCCTGGAGTTCCTGGAAGCACATTTTGATACTAGTGTGTGTGGAGTCTTTCTGGCAGTGGAGAAAGTCAAGGCTGTTGGATTGCTTATCGCTATTCTATTTGCAACAGGCTCCCAGAGTCTGGGTTGATCTTCATCAGCAGTTCAAGCTCAGGCTCCTTGATGGTGAAGGCCTACCTGAGGTGGTGGCAACAGCCTTCTAAAGAAGAGCGTGCTGCTGGATGATTTGCTCATGGATCCTTCTGGCGAGGAATGCTAGTCTCTCGGGCTGGGGATCCCATTGCTAAGGCTGCGCAGCCCAGGACTGTTGGACCACACTGCCTCCCTACGGTTCCATCAATTGCTTTGAAGCAAATGCCATCAGGTTGTTTTTTCTGCATCTGAGCCCCAGCTGAGGGTCAGGCGGTTCACATGTTCTCAGACAATGGCATGGCTTATGTGGCACGAGGAGTGCCAGGGTAGCTTGGGTGATGACTCTCCTGTTCACTGGGGTGGCGAGGAGCCTCCTAGTTTGTCAGCTTTGTGCATTATCAAGGTGGATACTGTGGAAACAGATATTCTCAGCTGACACTCTGTGGTCCCAGGAGAGTGGGAGTTGTCAGGAGGTGTTTTCAGTTTCTGCACCCCTGAGATCACCCTGAGAGGGATCTGATTTGGCAACCCACTCTAATGCCTAAGTGTGCTGCTGCTTCAGTCAACGCAAAGAGATGGGGTCCAAAGGCCTTGATGCCCTATCTCAACCGTGACCAGGTCAGCACCTGCTGTAAGTGGCCCCTGATGTGGGGTATGTGATTTGGCATATGGTGCACCATCCGAGAAGTATTATTCTGACAGCACCAGGTTGGCTGAGGAGAGTGTGATGCACAGATCTGATGCAGCTCCTGTAAGCACCACCTCTTTACTTGCCTCTGGCTTGGGGCTTACTGTGTCAGGGTCCGCTTGTCCTGGAGGACCCAGCTCTCTTCTCGCTTATGGCTTGCCTCCTGTAAGGAGACTGTTAGCGCATACAGGCCACTCTCCGGTAGTGGTATTCCACTCTGCTCAGAGCCTGGAGGAGATCTACCTACCTGGCATAAATGCATGTCTGGTGCCTTGAGTGCTGGTGTGGCACACGGCGGCTGGCTCCTGAGGCAGCCAAGATGCTGCCTCTGTGGTTTCTCTGCAGGGTGGTCTGGAGAAGGACCTTTTTTTCTTTAGCTCCCTGAAGATTTAGATGGCAGCTTTGGCCTGTTTCAGAGAACCATTGGCTGATAAGTCTTTAGCCATACACCCAGATGTTTCATGCCACTTTTAGGGGTGTTCAGCGTCTGCATCCTCCCCTATGGCTGGGATCTGTGTCTAGTGCTCAGGGCCCTGATGTCAGAGTCCTTTGAGCTGTTGAAGCGCACTACTCTGCAGGACTTGAAGCTCAAGAAGTCTTCTTTGCTGCGACGGTTCTGCAAGGTGGTTTTCCAAGCTGGTGGCTGTGTCTTACCAAGATCCTTAACCTATGTTTTCTGAGGAAGCTGTTTCCATTTGGCTTGTACCTTCCTTCTTCTCTGAAGTGTTTCTTCCCTTTCATGTGAACTAGTCATTATGCTTGCACTCCTTCTCTAAGGAGCAGTGTCATGGGAATGGTAAGGATCTTCACCTTGTGGATGTCCGGAGGGTGCTTTTCTGGTTCTTGGAGGTTACAAACTCCTTTGGTAAGTCGGACCATATTGTTGTGGTGTTTGCTGGTCCACCCAAGATGATGCAGTGACTTAGTCTGCATTGGTGGGCTGAGTTAAGGAGGCCATTTCCTCAGCGGATCTGTTGCAGAACCGGCTGGATCCAGAGGGTTTGCGTGCCCATTGTACCCTAGCTTAAGCATCCTCATGTGCAGAGTGGAGCTCAGTAGCCCCTGCAAACATTTGTCCTGAAGCAATGTGAGCATTACTTTCCACTTTTCTTAAGTATTATTGCTTGGATGCCCATGCTCGGGTGGACACGATTTTTGTCTCTAAGGTTTTGTGAGCTGCTGTCATCTTCCCCCTCAGTGGAGGCATAGCCTTGGTATGTCCTACTTGTCTAGACTGCTCTAGTAGGACGTTATGGAAGGTAACATTTTACTTACCAGATAATGTTCTTTCCTTGAGTCCTGCTAGGCCAGTCCAGACTCTCTGGTAAGTAAAATGTCACCTTAACCTTTTAATAAATATGCCCCTAGTACAAATATATTTGAACACACTACCAGACAAGCAGGTCAAATTAATAAAAATACGTAACGACTGGTCCTGTTGCTCAAAAGTTTCAAACATTTACTAATTCAAACTCTTTGTTGTACAGTTATTTTTTTTAAAGAAATCTTTGATATAACTTTAGTGAAGGCTAAATAAACTTTCATGTCATTTTACCTGTGTTATAGACATAGAAAAAATAACTACTTTTAAGTCTGTTTGCAGTCATTTTATGTATTACCAATTTTGATGATTCTTCAACCAGCATTATGAATCATCCACAGAGGGTGGCAGTGTTATCTGATAGCAACAAGATGGAGCAGCTCTCTACTCGGAAACAACTAGAAAAAGTTTGAACATGCATGTCTTCCTGTTCATCGAGCTCTTGCGAAGGCAGATCAGTTTTTTCTCTTCTACTATGCTCTGCTGAAAAGATGGGTTCAATAAGATCTCCAGGAACAAGCAGGAATGTAGTCTTCACATATGGGTATCATCGGTACTGACGGAGCCTGCGCGGGAACGCTCCTCAGCGTCCAGTAGGAACGCTTTTGGGAGCATCCCACAGCGCATGCGTGCCGCCTTCCCGCCTCTGTACCTCTCTCACTTCAGTTCTTCGTTTTCCGCAGAGCCGACAGGATGTGTATGTACCCTGTCATCACAGAACATTTCCTTTTATTCTTTGTTTTTTGTGGTCGCGTCTGCCTTCATTCGACGCCTACCGGTACCGCCGGTGGTGGTTCTTTCTTTTAAAAAAACAAAAAAACCCTTGTATTTTCTTCAGGGGCCTTTCCCCTGTTTCTGGTGCTAGGTGCCATTTTGGGCATTAGGCTCACTTTTCTTCAAGCATGGAGAAACCAGCTAGTGGTTTCAAAAAATGCTCAAAGTGTGGCGGTACCATTTCAGTCACCGATACCCATGATTGGTGTCTAAAATGTTTAGGTCCTGAACATTGTCCAACGGAGTGCCTCTCCTGCACAAGGATGACCAAAAGGGGCCTGCAGAATAGAGCTGCAAAACTCGGTACCCTTTTTGCCGCGGATACGATGTCACTTGCATCGACGTCTTCCAGGGCTTCATCTTCCTCCCATGGATCTCAGGTAACTAAACTTAAGTCTTCTAAGACTGGCCGGTTCTCGAAGGGTAAATCTCCTTCAAAGTATCGAGATGCCTCTGGCGTTGCCCTCGAGGATAGTTCACCGGCAAAACAGCCCCGGCTGGAGTCTTCAGGCTCCAAAGCATTAACGGGGCTCCAGGATGTTCCAGAGGCTTCCACCTCTGCAGAACCTAACCCCCTTTTGGTACCTGTAGAGTTGCTACTAGAGTATCTCCTCCAATTTTCAACTTCTGGTCTAAGGACCAATTCAGTGAGAGTCCATCTTATTGCTATTGCTGCTTTTCATAAACCTTTCGATGGACAACCTATTTCCTCTCATCCACTTGTATCAAGATTTATGAGAGGCCTACTTTTAACAAAACCTCCCATTAAACCATCACCGGTGGCATGGGATCTGAATCTTGTTCTTGGTCAGCTTATGAAACCGCCCTTTGAACCTTCAGCCACTTCAGACCTAAAGTTTCTTTCATGGAAGTTATTTTCCTAATTGCCATTACTTCTGCAAGATTCAGTAGTGAACTACAGGCATTAGTAGCTGACCCTTTCTTTTCTTCTTAAAAAAAAATAAATTCTGAATTGTTTCTCTTAAGAAACTTTCTTTTAAGGTGCTCGGCGCCGTTTTGGGCACTAGGCCCCATTTTTTCCTTAAAGATGGAAAAACCAGCTAGTGGTTTAAAAAAAAAATGCACTAAGTGTGACAGTACCATTTCTGTCACCGACACCCATGACTGGTGTCTTAAATGTTTAGGCCCTGACCATTCTCCATCTGAGTGTCTCTCTTGTATGGGAATGACTAAAAGAGGAAGACAGAACCGGGCTGCAAAGCTCGGTACCCTCTTTTCTTCTGATGCCAGGTCCATTGCATCGACGTCTTCAAGAGCCGCCTCTTCCTCCCATGGATCTCAGGTAACTAAACATAAAAGCCGGTCGTCAAAGGGTCGCTCTCCTGCAAAGCATCGAGAGGCCATTGGCATAGCACTTGAGGGAATCACACCGGCTAAACAGCCCCGGCGGGAGGCTTCGGCCTCCAAAGCATCAACGGGGTTCCAGGATGTTCTCGAGGCCTCGGCCTCGACAGAACTACTGGTGGCATGCTCAGGGGTCCCGGCCGCCTTCACCGGTACCGACACCCAGGCATCGGCAGCGTCGATAGACCAGAGATTCCTTGCTATCGAGCGTAGTATTGCAGCTCTCCGTACAGCTTGCGGTATCGTTGACACTGATGGTTCAGCCGGCACCGGCACAGATACCGGTACCAGCACCGACGGTACCGGCTCCGGTGGGAATTCTTCCCATGCCGTCTTTGCCTGGGATTGAAAGATCGGTACCGGATCAGCTTGGTACAGACTTCGATCGATACCGGGACCGTGCCTTACATGAACATCGTGATCATAGATACTTTGAATCTTCCGATTCCTATGACTCTAATTCTGCTGGTACCAGAGTTTTTCTCCCGGAAGACTCTTCTTCTCCCCAACGCAGAATGTCGCCTCCGGAGGACATGTCCTTTCAGGTTTATTCGAGGTGATGCCAAAGGCCTTTCAATCACGGTAGCTCCTGAAAAGGAACCTAGAGCAAAGGAATTGGAAATTCTCCAATATCCTAAAGCTCCAAAGGAGGCAGCCACTCTGCCAATTCATGAGATTCTTCATGATTTGATGCTCAGAATGTGGGAGACAACTTTGACCACATCTCCTCATTCTAGGTGGCTTGATATCATGTATCGAGTTCCACCATGTCCTGGATTTCAAAAGACTCTGCTGCCACACCATTCCATGGTAGTGGAGTCAGCCATGCATAGGATGAAAAGTGCAAAGAGATATGCATCCAATCTTCCAGGTCATGAATGCAGGACTCTTGATGCTTTTGGGCGTCGAACCTTTCAAGCTTCCATGTTTTCAGCTAGGATCAGCTCATATATCTTATATATGGGTATGTTTCTCAAGGAGGTCACAGGAGATTTGGAGCTGATGAGCCCACTTCTCCCAGATGACAGATGACAAGACTTCCTTACGCTTATCAGGCATGTTCAAGATGTCTCCAAGTTTGTCAGTCGTGCAGCCTTTGACTGCTTTGGATGCATCAGCAGAACCTCTGCTATTGCCATTGGTGCACGACTGATTGCCTGGCTTCAGGCATCAGACTTGGAGATTTGGGTACAGGATAAATTAGGCAACATCCCTTGCACAGGAGAAAATCTCTTTGGCAAAAATTGGCAGGAAAAGGTTAATGAGATAGATGCTGACAATATCACCTTAGATAGATTGTCAAAATCTACAGCCACTCCAGCCAGAAAGAAATCCTATAAGAAACCCTCTTTCAGCAAAAAGGGGAGCCCTATACCCAGCAAAGCCAAGCTCACAGTCAAATTGCCCAAAAGGGACAACAACAGTAATGCAAATAGCAGAAGCCGCCAAAAGGCCCGAGAGCTCAACCAGCTCCGCAGGTTCAGCCCCCTCAAGGGCTTTGACTCCTTCCTAGAGAGCTTAACCTTCCTCCTCTGAGGGGTCCAGAACCCCTAAATATTCCAGGCAGGCTGTGTCATTTTGCCAACAGATGGCACCAAATAGCAGCAGAAAATTGGACTCTGTCCATTGTAGGAGAGGAGTACAGGCTTCATTTTCACAGCATGCCCCTCCTACAATCTTAAGGCAGTTCAGTTCCCAGACATCTGCAGACAATCTGTTGGATCACGAGGTCTCAACACTTCTTGCCCAAGGGGCAATAGAGGAGATACCTATTCTCCAGCAGGGTACAGGGTTCTACTCCCCCTAATTTCTTATACCAAAGAAAACAGGAGGACACAGAGCCATTCTAGACCTCAGAGAATTGAACAAATACCTGTTCCGAGAGAAGTTCGAAATGATTTCTCTAGGAACTCTTCTGCCATGCCATGCCATACCTTCAAAGTCAGGATTGGCTTTGCTCTCTAGACTTAAAGGATGCATATACTCACATTCTGATCCATCCAGATCACAGGAAGTTCTTACAATTCCTTTTCAAGGGAAAACACTTCCAATACAGGGTTCTTCCCATTGGTCTGGCTTCCGCACCAAGAGTATTCACGAAATGCATGGCAGTAGTAGCTGCATTCCTGCGAACGCTAGGGATTTTCGTCTTCCCTTACTTGGACGACTGGCTCATTCGAGCCCCCACGGTTGCAGAGGCCAGCTCTGCACTGTCTCGCTCAGTGCGAATCCTCCAATATTTGGGATTGGTAATAAACTTCCCAAAATCCCAACTTGTTCCTTCCCAGTCTCTGGAGTTCATAGGAGCTTGTCTAGATACCAGACAATCAAGAGCTTTCCTTCCACAGGTGTCTTCGCATAGTGCAACTAGCTTCTCAAGCAGTGGGAAAATCCTCCCTAACTTCTCAAGAACTGCTACAGTTACTGGGACACATGGCATCCACAGGCCACAGGACGTTTGTCAGACAAGATAGCAAACACTCATCGGCTGATCTTGTCCCTTCAATGGTGGCAATCACTGGAGAATCTTTCAGTGGGGTCTCCTTTCCAGCAACCCCTATTCCAGGCCACCCTAACAACAGATTCATCACAGGTGGGTTGGGGAGCACACCTGCATCATCTCTCTACCCAGGGCACCTGGACTCCACAGGAGGCTTATCTTCACATAAAGCTCCTGGAATTAAGAGCAATCTATTTAGCTCTACGAGTATTCCATGCCCAGCTCAGCTACAAGACAGTCCTAGTCCAAACGGACAATCAAGTAGCCATGTTCTATGTGAACAAGCAGGGCAGAACAGGCTCTCTGTCATTATGCAATGAAGCTTTACAACTTTGGGCCCTTGCCGGAGAGCATCAAATCCACCTTCTCGTGGTATGTCTTCCAAGCATTCAAAATCTTTGGGCAGACAAACTCAGCCGAGTATTGCTGCCTCACGAATGGTCTCTCCACCCAGACCAGGTGACAAAGATACTTCATATCTGGGGGACTCCAGACATAGACCTCTTTTTGCAGGTCCACTGAATGCCAAACTTCCCCGGTTCCGTTCCAGGATTCCGGCTCACAATTGCCAGGCAAGGGATGCCTTCCTCCTTCACTGGGGTCAGGACTTCCTCTATGCCTTCCCACCCATTCCCCTCATCCCCAAAACAATTTTCAAGCTTCAGAGAGACAGAGGTCGTATGATCCTTATAACGCCACGGTGGCCATGCCAAATGTGGTATCCCCTGTTTCTACATCTTTCTCAAGCTGCACCTCTGGAGTTAGGCTGTGCTCCAGATCTCCTTTCCCAGGAGAGCGGGATGCTATGGCACCCGAATTCCCAGTCCCTGCATCTCACTGCCTGGTTGCTGAGAGCTTAAATCTTCAGGATCTCAACCTTTCCCAACAGGTAAAGGATATCCTTCAGGCTTCTAGAAAACCACCTACAAGATGATCTTACGCCTTTAAGTGGAAACATTTCACTATATGATGTTCCCAGAAGGGGTTAAACCCCCTGGTGATAACCTTTGGAGTCGATACTAGAGTATCTACTTCATTTATCAAGTTCTGGTCTAAAGACCAATTCAGTAAGAGTCCATCATAGCGCAATTACAGCTTTCTATAAGCCTCTAAATGGACAACCAATTTCCTCTCATCCTCTCATATCCAGATTTATGAGAGGTCTTCTTTTAACAAAACCTCCCATCAAACCACCACTGGTGTCGTGGGATTTAAATCTAGTTCTTGGGCAGCTTATGAAACCGCCTTTTGAACCTTTAGCCACTACTACCCTAAAGTTTTTGTCCTGGAAGGTCATCTTCCTAATTGCAATCACCTCTGCATGTCGTGTTAGTGAATTGCAAGCCTTAGTGGCTGATCCTTCTTACACTAGGTTTCATCATGATAAGGTTGTCCTCAGAACTCATGCACACTTTATGCCAAAGGTGGTCTCACCTTTTCATTTAAATCAAGAGATTTATCTTCCTGTATTCTTTCCGAGGCCTCATGCCTCTAATTATTATTTATTTATTTATTACATTCTCTTATATACCGCGCTATTCTGCATCAGTGCGGTTTACATTGAACAAACTGAAATTACATTGAACAGGGCATTGTAACTTGGAGATAACTATTTTACAGGGAACATGGGCTATGGAGGGTTAAGTGGCTTGCCCAAGACCACAAGGAGCACCTGTGGGACTAGAAACCCCAGTCCTTCCGGCCCAAGGTTGCTGTCCTCTAATGGGATTTGAACCCCCGACCTTCCGGCCTGAAGTACCTTGCCCCAACCACTAGGCCACTCCTCCACTCCACTCTAATGCAGAGAAGAACCTTCACACTTTGGACTGTAAAAGAGCCTTACCTTTTTACTTACAAAGAACACAGCAACATAGAAAGTCTTCTCAACTTTTTATTGCTTTTGATTCTAGTCATTTGGGACTTCCAGTCTCCAAGAAGACTTTATCCAAATGGATTGCACAGTGCATATCCTTTGCTTATGAGAGTAAGAGTCATCCTCTTCAAGGCCATGTCACAGCTCATAATGTGAGAGCTATGTCAGCCTCTATGGCTAACCTTCACTCTGTGTCTATTGATGACATTTGTCGAGCAGCCACCTGGGCTTCGGTACATACCTTTACAGCACACTACTGCCTAGATAAAGCCTCCCGTCGGGATGCCTTCTTTGGCTAGGCTGTTCTTCAAAATCTCTTTCAAACCTAATACAGCTCCTACTCCCACCATCTCTGGTGGGATGCCAGAGATCCATGGGAGGAAGCATGGCCCACCTCACCATAGGTGGCAGCTTCCTGGGGTCATCTCCCTGGCATCTTCAGCTAGGGAGTCCCTGTATGTGAAGACTACATTCCTTCTTGTTCCTGGAGATATCATAGTTGCTCACCTGTAACAGGTGATCTCCGGGAACAGCAGGAATTTAGTCTTCACAACCCACTCACCTCCCCTAGGAGTTGTCTCTCTATCTCTCTGTCTCTTTCCTCTCTCCCTCTATCCTTTCACTCGGTTACAAACTTAACTGAAGAGGGACAGTTGGAAAGGCAGGAAGGCAGAGCGCATGTGCTGAGGGATGCTCCCAAACCTATTGGACGCTGGGGAGCGTTCCTGCGCAGGCTCCATCGGTACTGACGATACCCATATGTGAAGACTAAATTCCTGCTGTTCCCGGAGATCACCTTTTGGCAGGTGAGTAACTACGCTTTCCCGGAGATCACCTGTTATAGGGATCACCTGTTATAGCTGCCTGTTATAGGTGAGTAACTACGCTTTCTCTCACCTCATATTTCTGGAAAATTTCCTTTTTGTGTGTGTGTGTGTGTGTTTTTTTTAAGTGGTTGTGTTTGTATTTTTCTTTCCAGAAAAAAAGGGGATTTTTTTTCTTTCTTTTTTTCTCACATGGAGCCATTGAATTGAGCACATGTTCAAGATGTCTAAAGACAAGCCAGGTTTTAAGTGTCTTGCCTGTAACAGGAAAGTGGGCAAAAGGACAATGAGACTTGCCCTACTGTGTCTTGGCCTGATGCATGAGGAGGAACATGTTTATAGCTGCAGTAGGGTGTCACCCAGGGCCCACTCCTTTTGGAGTCCTGATCTGGCAGAACATCTGGCAGCATAGGGCTCTGCTGTAAAGAACAAAAAGCAGGTGAAGTCATCTACCCAAGATCATCCCAGTCTAGGGAACAGGATGTAGTCCATGCATGCAGTGGCTTTTCTAGTTTAGTTATGGTCTGGGAGAATTGAAGCTTGACAGACTAGGCACAGTTGCAAAAGATTAGTAACTGTGCCTTTACCTGTTTCCCCAGTGACTTTGCTGGAAAGGTGAAAAAAGTAGTGAAGTCAAGTCTCCAGACTTCCTCGGTTAAGGTACACCTCTGTGCTATTTCAGCTTACCATGAAAGAATAAATCAACCTTAAATTGCAAAGTACATCACTGCAAAACGTAGTTATAGTCTTTGTTAAACCTCCAATTCCGAAACCCCCAATTCCATATTCCTACATCTTTATCCTTCATCTGGAATTCTCAATCCAATGAAATCGCAGTATAAAGATGTAGGAATATCAAAATGAGTTTTTCTTCAATGTGATTCTATAATGTGCCATATAACCCCTGAAGAAGGCATTGCCGAAACACGGCCATGTCAGGTCAGGCTCTTTGTACCCCAGATTTGTGAATTATATTCAGTAAAGGGTTCCTTTTTGAGTGGAGGAGTAGCCTAGTGGTTAGAACACTGGCTTGGTAACCAAGCAACCAGGGTTCGATTCCCACTAGCACTCCTTGTGGCCTTGGGCAAGTCACTTAACCCTCCACTGCCTCGGAAGAAAGGCCTGGCAATCTATTTCCGGTGACACTGCCAAGAAAACCCAGGAGTTTCTGGGTCGCCAGGAGTCAGGACTGACTCGAAGGCACACATTGCATTGCATTTGAGATCACCACGTTCTGGACTGATTTGTAGGGAGAAATAAGATAACATTAAATGCAAAAGGAGTGGAGGAGTGGCCCAGTGGTTAAGCAGCCTTCTGGTAATCTAAACACCAGGGTTTGATTCCCATTAGCGCTCCTTGTGGCCTTGGAAAAGTTGCTTTACCTTCCATTGCCTCAAAAGAAAGGCCTTGTACTCTCCTTCCAGTCACAGCTTGCCGAGAAAACCCAGGGGCTGCTGGGTCACCAGCATTGACTCAGTAGCAACACGTATTGCATTTTTTTAAAATTAATAAACTTATATCCTTTACATATGTGTTCAGAGGGCATTCCGTAAAGTTATATACTTGTTGAGGCAGTGATCCAAGGTGCCAAAAAATAACTTGGGTAAAACTGCTTTAATAAGACTCCTATTTTCTTTTGCTATTATATGATTTTCATAACAGTATCTTGTAGCTTGTGCTCTGTTTAAAAAGTGTGGACATGGATGATCTTAGCACTGCACATGAATGATGTGCATTATGGCAGAGAACAGAGGACCACCTCATGCTCCTCTGAGAGGAAAATTATATATGACATGGAATACTGGGGGGAAAATAAAAACTGTCTGTCCTTATTGAAAACTGTCTATTCAAATGCATTCTTTTGCAGTTGATTTGGTTGTTTGTTTTCTCTTTAGATTCATATTGAAGACAGCTTATTGTCCAAACATTAAATATTAACCATTGCTCATATACAGTGTGTTTATTTTTGACTGTTAATAGGAGTGGGATTAGTTATGAAATAATTATTCAGCAATACTGCTTTGGTTCTGGAAAGTGAGTTAGTTTATGGAATCAGTATAGAAATATTTGATGCTTTTAAATGCTGGTATATTACCAAGCCAAAACATTGTTATTTTTTATTACCTAACTAGTTGTAAAGAAATTTTAAAGCCCTCTACATTTTGAAAGCTTCTGTTTTTCAACAATCGTGGAAGTATATAATTTTAAATCAATTTTTTATTTGCATCTTAAAAAATTGTTTTAAAAAATATCTCAACTTCATTTCTGTGGCAATGCTTTACAATTTATTTCTTGCCATTTTTGTGTAAAATTTACAGAAACAGTGTTACATCGTGTGCTTCAAAGGTAATGTCTCATTATACTACAGCTATGTGTTTCTGTTTCTCGTGCTTTGTTCTATTTTTCCTTCTCTGCTTTTCTTTCTCCTACTAAATTGTTGATGTATGCATTGACTCCTATAGGGGTGTGTTTTCTTTTTAGTTAACTAGAACCCATCTTCTAGCTAGAGACAGTGTTTTCTTTTAATTGTTCATATGTTGGTTTTCCAGAATGTGGAAGATTTTGAATGCTCATTAACCTATGGTAGAAAATAATTTTTGTCTTTTGGCTTCTAATGAAGCACACATTTCAAACATAAAATAACATTAAAAATTGTAGCTAAGTAATTCTGGAACTGCCATCAATACCTCCTGAAAAGAACCACTTCTGAAAGTAACAGATTACCTACATTGAAAACGTTTCACTTTCACCATTTGTGGTGTCAGCATTTCAGTCAGAAGTCCACATTAAATTAGAAACATAAATTTAAAATATGAAAAATTGCAACTAAATTGTAACCAAGATATCCGTTTTACGATTGGCCGTATGTCAGAAAAAGATCTTTAAAGTCATGTTAATGAAGCCCTGTCAGCGTTTGTAAATTGAAAATTTCTGAATTTGTCCTATCACTATTTGATCTCTGTTTTACTTTGCATTTCTTTCAGCCATTTGATTTGATGTGGATGTTAATTTTTTTAAGTTCCACAGTAGTTAACAAATGCAGTAAAACAGTAAGAGATGAAAAGTGAAACCAGAGAGATTGCGACTGTAGCAAAGTGAATCAACTGCCTTACTTTATTTGTAGATCTCTGCTTTTGTACCACATTGGTTTTCATGCTCCCATTTTACCAGTCTAGACAGTATTCCTTTTAAAATGTTAGAGAGGCATACCTAAGTGTTTCTATTCAGGATATATAGGTATTTTATTTTAGAAGCATCTTCATGTATAGATAGTGGTGTTTGCACATGTAGATGGGTACATGAGCAAACTAATTTTAGAAAGCCAGTTTGCGGAGATGTACACCACATCCACGTTTCAAGGGGGTATGGTTTGAGTGGACTCTAAAGGGGAATACACATGGATAACAAAACTTTTGGATGTTTGCCTTTACACTAGGACTGAGGCATGTACAAATGCTAGCTTGAAGGGGGAGGTGCAAAGACAGTTATCCATACCCCTCCCCCTTATCGCTTCCCCCATTCCTGGATCTTACTGGGAGGGGTCCTTTGTTTCATAATGTGACACCTAGTGGTATCACTGCTAGGGATCACAGGCACCATTTTAAACCCGGAGCTGAAGCAGTGACTGGGGATCATTCCTGCTCCCTGAAACACCCCCTCGCCCCCCCATCATGACTATTACTTGGGGGTCCCTAGTAGTGTAATCTGCAGGGGGGAGAGGTGTTCAGGAGGAGGTTGGTATGGATGTTGGTGGTCATGGTGACAAAGGGTGGGGGAATCGGGTGAGGGGAATGGATGCTGTCGGAAGCAGTGATTTAAAAAATGCTCTTTTCCCTCCCCCCATGTGGAGCTTTTTAAAATGGCTGCTCCCACTGTGTGTGATGTGAAATCCACATGCATCCTGCGGAACCTTAAAACGTATTTTACAAAATGCTCTGCATCTGACAGAGACTTTGTAAAATACTGAGGTAATTGTACACATTCTGTCTTTAAAAAAAATAAAGTGCCTTTGTGTGTTCTTTGAGGCTAAAAAATATTAATAAAAAATGAAAAAGTTGATGGTATCTTCCAGTTCTTGCATGTTTTTCTGTTTCTTCTGTAGCACATTTTTTTCTCTCTTAAGACAAACAGGTTCACCAGGCACATGAGTGAGTCATATAAGCACATTTGTCAGTTTTCTGATATAAAAAGGACAATATTCAGAAGTGCTTAACCAGTGAGTATCAGATGCTCACCACATAAGTGCTTTCCTTTCAGTTTTGCTTGCCACGGAAACATGTGGCCAGGGTGGGATGGGATTAGGGGCATTCAAGGCAATGTAAATTTAGTTTTTTAAAAATATAAGCCACCTGTCAAAACAGTCCTAGACAGTTCACAATAATATAATTAAGCCATACAAAAGACAAACAACAAATTCACAGCCTAGATACAAAATCCCCTTATCAATAACTTAAAAGCCAACAGGCTGAATATTTATATAAACAAATAGCCATCTAGAATATCCTAACATACTTCCTAAATCTTATGCATCATTGTGGAGAATGCACATAAACCAATTGGCTAAATACTTATATGAGCAACATAGCTCTAAATGCTTTAAAGGTCATATTAGTCATCATTGTAAGTCAGGGGTTCTCAACACTGTCCTTGGGACACACCTAACCAGTCAGGTTTTCAGGATAACCACAATGAATATGTATGTGAGAGATTTACATACAATGGAGGCAGTGCATGCAGATCCATCTAAGACACAATCATTGTGGTTATCCCGAAAACCTGACTGGCTAGATGTGTCCTGAGGACTGGGTTGAGAACATCTATTCAAACTTATATTGACAAATTATTCTATATAGTTAGAGCAGCACTGAGCAAACTGGTGACCATATATTGATCCTTGAAACTATCCTCATTAAGGACATATCAAGTCGGCGCTGCTGAAATGAACATAAAGGCTGAACAGACTGGTCTTGCTAGACCAGTCCAAATGAGTTAGTTATGCACCCTTGTCAACAGGTAAAGGCAGACTTGAACAATTTTCAGTGACATCATCACTGGGTATACTTTCTGGTGCAGCTTTGAGAGGAGCCAGTATTTGTCAATCTCCAGCATGGTGTTTGGAATGGGACAGATAGGCCTTTCTCCCCTGGCCCAAACCACATTCCTGTGGCCTGTGTGACTGAGACCTGTAGGCCTGACGTTGCTTGGAGCTTGAGTACATACCTTTATCCAATGCTGCTACCAATGGGTTCCTAGCACTTGGTGGGCCTGAAAGCAGACAGGAGGACCCCACAAAGACCATGGGGGGGGGGGGGAGGGAGTTGGACCCAAGCCTCCCTTCACACCCTGCTTGCTAAGTTTTATTCAGAATTTTTTTTTTAATTTCTTTTAATTTGCCCATTCGCTTTTGTTGACTGTATTTGACTCTTTGCTGCTTGAGAAAGCAGTTTCAAATTTAAAACAAAAAAAAAGTCAGGCCTTGTCTTTTTTACGATCTTGGGGCCTCCTGGGCCTACCTAGGCAGTTGAGGAAGCACTGTTCGGGTTTCCCCAACCTTCTTTTTACGTGCTGGGATTTCCTTTTTGTCTCCCTTTTCACCATGGCTTGTTCCATTTTTTTTTTTTTTTACAGTGCCCTTTTTATGTAGCCTTTATTTAGGGGTTTTTTTGCAGTTATTTTTCCTTGTCGTGTGGAGCCTTGCAAGCATGCCCATTGCCTGACATTGAGCCTTGTGTGACTTTCATCAGATCAACTCTGTGGCAGGCTCTTTTTGCCCCTTGTGCGATGAGAATGCCCATCACCTGGTATATTTTTTTTTCTCTTCTGCATTGTCGGGACTTCCCCATAAGCTGCCTCTGATGCTTCCTCTGAGTCTTCCACACCTTGCCTGCTTGTGGGGCAAGTGGCCCTCTTGGAGGTCTGTAAAGCATCTGCTCAAAGGACTTGGGAGGCCTAGTCTCTGGCCAGCAGCTCCTCTTGGGCCTTGGGGAGCCCCAGGGCTCCCTTTCTGCTGGTGTTGAGTAGCAGCTACTGAAACAGCTCATGGACTGTTTTCAGTACTTTATTGCTGCTTTGCAACTGCCTTTGCAGTATTCCAAGGTTTAGGCCTCTTTATGGAGGACCCTGGGCCCTCTTGTGTCTCTACCATGGCTGGCAAGGAGATTAAGCACCTTTGCTTCATTCTTTCATTCAGATGTTCTCCAGGAGCCCAGTCTATCTCCTAAAAGTTGGTTGGTTAGAGCATTGAAGAGGACTCTTTCTCTAGATGGTGAGCCTGAAGAGGAAGGGGAGCTTCCTCTTATGGATGATGAGGATCCATTGATGATCCACTGTTTTTACAGAGAGCACCTTTCTGTACTGATTCAAGTGATGGCAGCCTTACAGATTGTGGAATCTGACCATGTGACACTGTATATTGGACCCCATCTTGGAAGGTATGGGGCATCCTTCTGGCTTCTTTCCTTTGCCTGAACCCATGAAGCAGCCCCTGATGTCTCATTGGGAGAATCTGGATCTGGATCTTCCTTCTTTTGATTATATCCACTGCCCCAGGGTACGCTGGATCAGTTTTTTGGGTTTTCTTGGATAGAATACCTCATCACACATCTATTCCAGTGAAAGGGGTTGCTGCACTTAATCAACCTTGCATATAAGAAGGTGGCAGTCCTCTTTATGCATGCCTCTGTAGTCTTCACCTTGGCTCCCAAGCAGCCGTTTGTGCAGTCCTGGTAGTCAGAGCAGTTTTATGCTGGGTTCAGCAGCTGCCAGATGGCCCATAGACTGACAAATCGGAGTCTGGGGCTGCATACGTGGCAGATGCCTTCTCTGATTCCTTCAGAATCCCCTCCAAGTCCATGACAGGAGGTGGCTTTCATTTCACAATTGGTCAGTTGATGCAGCCTCTAAATTGTGAGTGAGCAGACTGCCCTTCAAAGGCAGGTTGTTCTTTGATGAGGATGTTGAGAAGTTGATGAAAGAACTTGGGGAGAATAGCCCTGAAAGACTTCTGGAAGACAGGCTCAAGGGCACTGTGTCTGCGTCACGAAGAGCCTTGCATGAAATTTGGAGATAACCTCAGATGGCTAGAAATCCAGGTAGGGCATATTTTTTTCTGTGGACCTAGGCCCAAGAAGGGGGAATTGTTTTGGAACGCATAGTAGCCTTGAGACTTAGCAGCTCCTGCCGGAGCCAGTAATCCTCCAATAATCTTTCTGAGATGCAGCTGGTTGGGAGATGACTCAGCCTGTTAAACTTGGAGAGGACCCATATCACATCAGACCATTGGGTCCTAGAGATTCTAGATGGATATGCGCTGCAGTTTTCAGAGCCTCTAAGGGAACTCTTTGTGGAGTCACCGTGTGACTCCCTGCTCAAGTTGGTGGTGGTCAAGGAAATGCTACAGCACCTCCTGCAGTTGCAGGCTGTTCTTTCTGTGCCTTTTTCAGAGCAAGGTCAAGGGCTGTTAGTCCATCTACTTTGTGGTTCCCAAGAAGGGCAGTTTCTTCCAGCCTATTCTGAACCTGGTCATTGCCAAACTGAGTACCACGTTTCTGCATGGGGACCATCAGATTGGTCATTGCCTTCATTTGGCAAGGGATCTCGCTGAGGTGTATTTTCATATTCCCATCTGGGAGCAACACCAGCAGTTTCTCCGCTTCTGCAACCTGGGCTGCCACTTCCAGTTCCAGGTTCTGCCCTTTGGCCTAGCCATGGCTCCTTGCACTTTCTCAAAGGTCATGGTGATGGTTTCAGCATTCCTAGGCAAACAAGGGATCTGGGTTCACTCAAACCTGGTTGACTAGCTAATTCAGTCAGACTCTAGAGAGGATACAGACCTGGTGATTTGATGACTAGAATGGCTGGGATTGGTGATCAATTATCCCAAGAGCAGCCTGGATCTGGAGTATCTTGGAGCTCAATTCAACATTCTACTGGTTGTTCTTCACACAAGGGGTATAAGCAACTCCTGCCCTCCGACCCTTCTTCACGGCTACCGAGGGCTTTGACCTGAGGACTCAGGCTCCTTTGGACTTCAGCTTCTGCTTACAGCCTTGCGGAGGCATTTTTTGGTTACAAGTTCGGTAGCCTGTACCTAGGGAGTCCCATAGGTGATGACTGACTTCCTGCTTGTTCCTGGAGAAAACGTGGTTACTCACCTGTAACAGGTGTTCTCCAGGTACAGCAGGAATCAGTCCTCACTACCCTCCTGCCTCCCCTGATGAGTTGCTGTATTTTTGTCCTTCCCTTGCCATCTGCTTTGTGGGGCTCAAGCTAAGGGACCTGACTGAGCAAGATGCACCCTTGGGTAGGAAGGAGGACCATGCATGTGTGCTAGCAATCCCAAAGGCTTTCTTTGAAAGCTGGGGAATTGCTCCGCACGGGCTCCGTCAGTGCCGTCGTCACCCATAAGTGAGGACTGATTCCTGCTGTCCCTGGAGAACACCTGTTACAGGTGAGTAACTACGCTGACCACTCCAGCACCTGCCCTGGAAGACTTTTTCTACAGGTTTGGTAACCCTGCTACCATTTTATTTGCCTTTTGTTTGGCATCAGAAGTGTCCGTGCCTTGACATAGTGCAGTTGGGGTAAGAGCCAAAAATGTGTTCCAAATGTTTGTTTTGATTTATGGTTGTTACTGATGATCATAGTTGCTGAGTTTTTTAGTGGTCATGCAAGGTTCTTTGAGTGCTGCATCAGAAGATGCAACTTTCAGTGATATCACCAACTATAAGTCTGCCTTCCTCTACTAGCAAGGGAGCATAACCCACTCATCAGGACTGGTCTGTCAGGATTCAAGGAAAGAAAATGATTGGGTATTGTGATGCTGCAGACCCTCTGAGAAGAGAAGAAAGTGTTTTAAATGCAGGAAAAGTCAAGCACAAGCTGCAATGTTACGAGGAACCAGATAGAGGGGGAGCAAGAGGGACCTCTGAGGAACTGAGGAACCACACCTCCTATGTCATGAGGTAATGCCAGCCAGCTTCCAATCAAGGAAGAGAGGAGTACCTCTTAAAGAGAGTCTGGAAGACTGGAGAAGAGAACAACCAGAACGGTCAGAAGGAGAACAGCCGGGACGGCCAGGAGGAGGACGGCCAGAAGCAGCAGAACGGCCAGGACGGGCAGAACCAGTAGAACCAGCAGGATGGGCAGGATATCCAGAAGAAGCAGTAACCCCTGGACAAGGGTATCGGAGGAGGCAGCAGCAGCCGCAGTGGCTTTGAGGAAAGGAGCAACCGTGGAGAAGGTGGGATAGCTCCATCCAGAGTGCGTGCTTTTCGTCCAGAGAGGCAAAGGCGTGGCTGTGACTGCGGTCTAAAGCCAACAGAAGGACGGTTGGAGAACCTAAGGCCTATTGCTCAGGTCAGGCAGGATCCCAGCCGGAGTAGGCCTCAAACCTCACCGGGAGTAGACAAGCCAAGGAGAAAAGGTAACCCATGTTTAACTGAAAGCAGGTTGCAGACTGCTGGTGTATGGGGAGGACAGGGAGCAGAGGAATACTGTCCGTGTGAAACTGCCCATGAGATAAGGTGCAAGAAACACGTGCTGAATAAGAGACTTGTTAATGACAAAGCTTTGCATGAAGCTAAGGTAAAACACTTGCAAAAGGAAGACGGTTCCCAGTATAGGAGGGCGCAGGACCGACGCCCTACATTCAACCCTGAGCATTGGGAGGTTGTACAGAGGATATATAAAAAGCCTGATTACAATTTGCCAGCAAGTACTGACTTGGTTTGAGGCTTCAGAAGGGGAACCGATGCAGGTGGAATTTGCTTCAGATACCGAGATGGACTGTAGTTATTGTAAGACAGGAAGCCTGGAGTCCTTGCTTAGCACATAAGCTCTATCTTGGGGAATAGAGACTGTTTGTTTTGATACACCATTTATTGTGAAGATAACAGCTTTGCTTTAACGTCATGTTTTACTTTTTCTTTAACTTGAAGTAAGGAACGTGTGTTGATGTTTTTGTCCAAGCATATGAACCTTTTTGCAAGAAAGGGAAATAAATGCCTTTGTTTTCCCTCCACTCGGACCTTTGTATTCTTTGGGATTTTGGTAACAAAGGAAGCTACCAGGGCTGAAAGTCCCTGGGCCCTGTAAGACATTAGCCAAACCCAACCTCATACATTTTTATGTCCAACCTACCTTAGTCCATTACGCTGCCAAGGTAGGCCCTGTGACAGTATGTAACATTTCTCCATCTATTTGTTGCAAAGAATTCAGAAGAACAGACAGCTGAGCCCTGTGGGGGCTTTGCAGTATATTGGCAATCAATATGACACTACCTCTCCAATTCTTACTTGATATTTACATCCAGACAGGTAGGAGAAAAATATCCTAAAACAGTTTCCAACTGTATGAGATGCAATTTCCACTCTGTGAGGTCTCATTAAAAGTACAGAATGATCTGTCTTTTTGAGCTGATGAAATATCAGTGAAAACCAATACAAATGTATTTAAATGCTTTTATAAATCATTTTCATGACATGCATCATTCAGACGGCAAATAAAAACAAAATAAAGTAAGAATTAACAAACATGCCGAGTTATACAGAGAGCAGTAAAATTCAGCCACTCTGTTATGCCTTGTAATGTTATACAAATTAGTGGTAGTGGTATAACTTCTATGGTTAACTCTAGCTGCAAATATAGTAGTTGTAACTTTAAATGGCTATATTAAAGTTATTGCAAGTGTATTTAGCTAGTCATCTTACAGCTAAATATACTAGAAATAACTTTAAATGGTGGTTCTGTGCCTTGACCCATGGTGCTCATGTGCTGCGTTTGCCTCCCACCTGGGGGCTTGTATAGAGCCATTTTTTTCCCCTGTATGTCAAAAGCAATATTAAAGCTACTGAAATGCAGGGGACATGGGGAAAAGAAGCGCGCTCTGGATTGTGTTGAAAAGAGGAGATGGCACTGTCATCCATATGGGTGTGTCTACAGGCCTCCAACTCAAACTGAAGAAATGGATAGCGAATTGATTGTTGATATTGTAAAGATAGCCATGAAGGGGGAAGTGATTATATTTGTGACTTTAATCTACCCGATATGGATTGGAGTGTTCCTTCTGCAAATCTGGAAAGAAGTAAAAAAAATTGTGGATGCCTTCCAAGATGCGTTACTTAAACAAATGGTGATGGAACCGACCAAGGAGAGCTCTGTGCTGTATTTAGTGCTCACCAACGGAGATAGCATGTCGAATATCCAGGTGGGTGCCCATGTGAGCAGCAGCGATCATCACATGGTGTGATTTGAGATAAAAGCCAAGGTGGAATCCAATCACAGCAAACTCAGTCTTAGACTTCAAAACCGCTGACTTCAGTAAAATGGCCAAGTACCTGAAGGAGGAGTTGGTAGGGTGGGAGGGGTTAAGGGAAGTGGAATTGCAATGGGCTAAACTAAAGAAAGCAATAAAAGGTGCAACAGATACATACGTAAGGAAATTAAATAAAAACAAGAGGAAAAGGAAACCTATTTGGTTCTCCAAAGTAGCTGCACAAATAAAGGCAAAAAACACAGCTTTCACAAAATTCAGAAGCTCGCAAACAGGAATACAGAAAAGAATACAAGCTCAAACTAAAAGACAAAAAGAGAAATAAGGATAGCAAAATCAAAGACAGAAGAAAAGATGGCTAAAGATGTGAAGTGTGGCCACAAGACTTTTTTCAGGTATATTCGGGAGAGGAGGAAAATCAGAGGTGGCATTGCAGGACTCAAAAGTGCTGGGAATGGATTCGTGGAAAGTGTCATTGAAAAAGTGGCAATGCTAAACAAATACTTCTGCTCTGTTTTCACTAGAGAAAATCCTGGAGAAGGGACCACCTGTGATTGACAAATATACAAATGGGAATGGAGTAGATACCACACCATTCACGAAAGATGTGTTAGAACAGCTTGCAAAACTGAAAGTGGTCAAGCTATGGGACCAGATGGGATACACTCCAGGATACTGAAAGAGCTCAGAGGAGTTCTTGCAGGGCTTTTAAAGAATTTAAATAGATCCTTGGAGACAGGAGAAGTTCCACATGACTGGAGAAGGGCTGATGTGGTACCTTTCCACAAAAGTGTAGTAATAGGGAAGAAGTGACAAACTCTACAGGCCAGTAAGCCTTACCTCGGTGATGGGAAAAGTAATGGAGGTGCCCCGGAAAGAGCGAATAATGGACTTCCTCGAAACCAACAGATTGCATGATCTGAGGCAACATGGTTTTACCAAAGGACGATCTTGCCAAACAAATCTGATTGAGTTCTTTGACTGGGTGTCCAGAGAATTAGATCAAGGGCATGCGATGGATGTGATCTACCTAGATTTCAGAAAAGCCTTTGAATAGTGTTCCTCATAGGAGGCTTATCAATAAACTCAACAGCTTGGGGATGGATCTCAAGATAAACTGGATCAGAAATTGGTTGACTGACAGACGACAGAAGGTGACTGTAAACGGAACTCACTCGGAAGAAAGGAAGGTCATTAGCAGTGTGCCCCAGGATTCGGTCTTGGGTCCGATACTGGTCAATATATTTGTGAGTGATATTGCCAACGGGCTGAATGGGGAAAGTCTGTCTTTTTGCAAATGACACCAAAATTTGCAACAGGGTGAACTCCCCTCAGGGTGTGGGGAACATGAGGAAAGATCTACAAAAGTTGGAAGAATGGTCTAATGCTTGGCAGCTAAGATTTAATATGAAGAAGTGCAGTGTAATGCACTTGGGAAGCAGAAATCCAAGGGAATTGGATGCGATAGGGAGCGAGACATTGATTTGCACGGGCCAGGAGAAAGACCTCTGTGTGATTGTTTCTGATGATCTCGAGGTGGTGAAACAGTGTGACAAGGCGGTGGCAAAAGCCAGAAGGATGTCAAGTTGCATACAAAGGGGAATTACTAGCAGAAAGGAAGAGGTACTAATGCCACTGTACAAGTCGCTGGTGAGGCCTCACTTGGGATATTGTGTTCAGTTTTGGAGACCGTATCTCGCAAAGGATATAAAAAGACTGGAAGTGGTTTAGAGGAAGGTGACCAAAATGATTTGGAGCCTGCATCAGGCGACTTATGAGAAGAGACTTAAAGACCTAAATATGTACACTGTGGAGGAGAGGAGGGACAGGAGATATGATTCAGACCTTTAAATACTTAGAGTATTAATGGACAAACAAACCTCTTCCAAAGATGGGGAAGCTGTAAAACTAGAGGGCATAACATGAAGCTGCAAGGAGGGTAAACTGAAAGGCAATGTCAGGAAATACTATTTCACTGAAAGGGTGGTGGATGCTTGGAATGCCCACCTGATGGAAGTGGTGGGGGCAAACACAGTGACAGAATTCAAAATGGCATGGGACAGACATAGTGGATTCCTTTATGGCAACAGGATAAAATCAAAATAAGCATAACTATTTCTTATATCTGAACAAATAGGGGTGACCTACACGGAGCGGTGGGTATACCCCTAAACAAAGGCATGGGGAGAGGTGGCCTGCACGGAGTGGCAAGCGCACCTACTCTTGCTGCTTTGCTGGTCAGACTAGATGGATCATACTGGTCTTTATCTGCTGTCATATACTATGTTACTATGTTATCCATTTAGAGTTACACCTACTATGAGGTGAATATGCTCATAATTTATTTAACAGATTTTCTATACCGCCTTATCGTATAATCAAAGCAGTTTACATTATAACTCAAACTATTACAGAGAACTTGTATTAGAAAACAGAGGGAGGGGGTCATGCTGGGGGTGCTCGAGAGCACAACTTATTTACAATGGAACATCTATACATTTATACATTCACTAGTAGGATATGGGCATGAGTCTGGAGACTGAGATGCTAGACGCTTTCACATATCAAGCAGATAGCTTATCTATTTAAAGTTATGGGGGGCCCATCTTACTGGAGAGCTGCTTCTAAAAGCCTGCACTTTTTTGTGAATTTTTTTTCTGTATTGTATTTTAAAGTAAGTATCACTCAAATATGCTGCTTTATTTTGTCAAAGCTTGCAGAGTTTTGCATAATCCAGATCTTTTGATACAGACGTTTGAATTTTGTTTGCAGAATTCCAGGACTTACCGTATCACAGTTCTGCAACTGCTTTGTTTTTGCTTCCTCATCTTACCTTCAAGAACGGTCTATGCCTTTGAAGATGGTTTTGATATGGTCTCTGAAGAGTGTGTAATGTTTTCCCTCTCCTCAAAGAGATAGTAAACAAGTTTTGTGGCATCTTTCAAAGTGATATGCAAATATTCACAATGTAGAGTTGGTAAATTTTTTTTTTTTTTTTTTAACTTAGAACTGTAATATGCCATTGTGGTAATTGTGCTTACCAATTTGGTCGAAGGTCTTAGGTTAACAATGTGGGTCACAATTTAGTGTTTTGACGACCATGTCATTATGCTGCTTTTGGGAACTTGTCAATTCCTATAGCTAAATTTCATGTCCTCCTTTTTTTCCCATCAAAAATTCATTGTGTGGCGTTTTCTGTAATCTTTGATTTATATCTGATAGAGAAGTTTTGTTTATTTTGGTTTTTTAAATTAAATTTTGAAAATCATTCCAAGCTTAATACTTAACGCAAAATGTATATGATACCATAAACAAAACATTCAAAAAGGACAGCAATAAGGGAAAATGAGTAGCATATGCATACCTAGAACCACCCACAATTGGAGAGAGAGGGCCAAGATCAAAGGGGGAAAAAAGGGGAATTGGAGACTTTTTTTAACCCCACAGAAGGAAAGTACAAAAGAAAATGGAGTTACCCGTACTAAGAATGGTACAAACACATGCTATTAGCAGCCTGTAGGAGAAGATAAAGCTGTTGGGACTGGAGAGATCTGAGCATCCAAAATGTTTTGCAGCTGTACTGGTTTGCAAAAAAAATACACAATTTCTTGCCTCATATTTAAAGAAACACTTGGAAGGAAATGAAGGAAAAAAGTTGCTCCCAAAGCCGCCACTTCTGGACATTTATCCAAAAAGGCCTTATGCATAGCCTGAGTGGGTCTAGACAAATTAGGAAAATCATATCTCCAGGAACAAGCAGGAATGAGTCTTCACATATGGGTACGTCGGTACCGGAACGCTTCCCAGCGTCCAATCAGAAAGCTTTTGGAAGCATCCCAACACGCCTGCGCGCTGCCTTCCCGCCTTCCCAACTGCCTCTCCTCAGTTTTCGTTTTTCCGCGGAGCCGGCAGGACATTCTCCTGTCACCGCAGAAAATTCTTCTTTTATTTTTTAGTTTTCTTGTGGTCGCGGCTGCCTTCCCCGACGCCACCGGTTCCGCCGGTGTTTCTTTCTTATTTTCTTGTAAAATGTTTTCCTTTAGGAATATAAAATTTCTTCTTAGTGTTCACGGTTCTCAGGCCTTCTAGGCCTCTCCATTTTTCCTCATGGAACCGCCAGTCATTTTCCCCAGGAAATGTACAAACTGTGGCGGTACAACTTTATTTTTAGACACTCACAATTGGTGTCTAACCTGCTTGGGTCCTGACCACTGTCCTCCGGAGCCTTCGGGCACCAGTGCTGTGAGAAGCAATTTTCAACATCGAGTTCCCCTCGACACGCGGTCCCCTTCCAACTTCAGGGCACCGACTATATCTTCTTCTACATAGGATCAGGTAACCCAAAAACAGTCTGTTAAGACTAGCCAGTCCTCATGCACAGCATAGAGATGCCTCCGGCCTTGCCCTCGAGAATCTACTGGTTTCAAAACCCCGGTGGGAGTCTTCGGCCTCCAAAGCCTGTGTGGGGTTTCAGGTTGTTCCTGAGGTTCACCCCTCACAGAACATACCTGAGCCATATCCGGTGGTGGCATCCGTTTCAAGCGGTACCGATACCCCGGCATCGGCACTGGTGTTGGATGAAATATTCCTCACCAAGGATCGTCGTCTGGCATCCCCGGTACCTACGGGGCCGGTGGATGTGCTTCAGATCGATTCTACAGTATCGGTGTTGTCACCGATACGAGTTCCGACGTCGGTACCCTCCAGACGTGCATCGATAGACTTGCTTCCTTCGATGCCGAGTCTAGAATCGATCTCCAGTCTGGAGGACTGGGTACCGACGCGCCTTGGTACCGACTCCCGTTGGTACCGAAGGCTCAGTTCCGATACCTCGGATTCGCAACCCTCGGTTCCATCGATACCGTTAGAGTTGCCACCGGCTGGTTTTCTTCCTCCAGCATCAGTTTCGGTACCGAGTCCTGTACCGACATCCACAGTACCTTTACAGTCGGTACCTTCCATGCTCCACTCATCAGGATCGCTTCCCTCGATGCCGAGTTTGGAATCGATTCCAAGCATGGACGATATGTTACCGACTGTTGCTGGTCCTGTCCTGCAGTACCAGCGACCACTATCTAAGGATCCCATTCTGCACCATTCAGGATTTTCTATTCCTATATGCTGGAATAGATCCCTTGGTGCCAATGCTAGTTCTTCATCAGATCTAGCTTATCCAGGGGGAATTCCCTCCAGGGATCTTTCTTTCCAGACTTTCCTCCTGGATATGGCGAAATCACTTGCCATTCCTGTCCCTGGACAAGATCCTACACAAAGGAGTACAGAATACCTCTCTGTTCCTAACGAAGCAAAGGAAAATATAATGCTTCCTTTGCATCCTTCTTTGCAGGATCTCCTTCTACGAATGTGGGAATCTCCTTTAAAGGTACCCCCACTTTCCAGAGCAACTGATTTCCTATATCAGGTACCCCCCTCTCCAGGGTTTCAAAGGACTCAACTTCCTCATCATTCCATTGTAGTGGAATCAGCATTGAGGCGAGTGAAGAGTACTAAAAAGCACTCTTCTTGTCCGCCAGGTCGTGAGTCTAAGACACTAGATGCCTTTGGACGTCAAACCTTCCAGACATCCATGCTTTCAGCAAGGATTCTCTCATATATTTTTTATATGGGTCTATCTCTTGAGGAGATCACAAAGCAATTACATCTTTTGACTCCTTTGCTTCAGGAGCCCAGACGTACAGACTATTCCTCACTGGTTAGTCATATTCAGAATATCTCTATGTTCCTTACTCGTGCTACCCTAGACTCCTTTGAGTCTGTTAGCAGGACTTCTGCTATAGCTATAGGGGCACGACGTAGAGCCTGGCTTCAGGCCTCAGACTTGGACAAATGGGCACAGGAAAGACTGGGAAATACTCCTTGTACTGGAGAGAATCTCTTCAACAGGGAGTCTTTAATTCAGGTTACTCAGTTCTCCACTGACTTTCCTTTTTCCAGAGGCTGCTCTGCGCCTTCTTTCCCAGTAGGTAGGAAATGTCCTACCAAACTTTCAACCCCTAAGGAGAGAAGGTTTTACCCATCATCTGCCCATCATTCAGATGTCCCTAAACAGGGGAAACATCGTTCTAGTCTGAGCAATCCACAACCTCAACAGGGTCAACAAACCCAGCAGTTGCAGGGTTTTAGATAGCTCATTGCCCCTTTGTTTGGGGGGTTGGGATGGCAGTCTGCTTCTTTTCACTTGAAGTATCTGCACTGTTATCCTAACCTACTTAGATATCTCTTCATGAGACTTCTTTTCTTAAGAATCTTCATGATGATCATGCCCATTTATTTATTTTATTTATTTATTAACAATTCTTATATACCGCACTATTAGCCATCAGCGCGGTTTACATTGAACAGAAACATCCGACAATTTACATATGTCTGGTCATTACATTTAACAGGGAGTAGAAATTGGAGAAACGGGGAAACTATATACATTGGTGGTCCATACTTAACAGATTTTCCTCTTTTCCTCGTGGAGGAGAGGGAGAGGTGACAACTATCAATAGACAGTTGTTTCCATCTACTGGCATGTATCATCTCACCTGTCGGAGATTTCCTCCATAGTTGGTCTCCTGAAACTCTATCTTACCTCCCTCTTACTACAACATTTGCTTTGTAAGAGTGACTTTTTCTACATCTTCTACCGGGGGATTCTCCCTTCTGGAGTTCTCTCCCCCTTGTTACCTTAGGGCAGCTCCTCAGACAATAGGAAGTCCTACCATGTCTGTTGGGTTTTCTTTTTCCCAATCTACAGAGTAGGGGAAAGAAATTTCCTATGCTGCCCTCATAGTTGCTGCAGATGCGAAACTTTCTAGTGGTTACGCCACAGGTTTTGTTTCACTACACAACCAGGGCTTTCCTCTCCACTAGCAATCCTCCTAATCTCAGTACTAACTCCCAAGCAGGTTATCAACCTCGTTGGGAATTCCTGTTTTACAGTTTGGTTGGGTTATCTTCTATTCTTTGCCCTTTGTCCTTGGCAGAATAGTTGGTTACCTGCTGGTTGTCCACATTCCTCACCAGGGATTGTCCACAGCCAGTTTTGTCTTCTAACCAACCTGCAGCATGCTCTCTGCAACTCTACAGGGTAGCTTTGCACTATGGGCCCTTGCTAGAGAGCATCAATATCTTGCCTAGCAGATAACCCCAGATGGTTACAAGGGTTTCCCCCAGTCATATTCATGCCTGGCAGGTATTCTACCCTTTCCATCTTATCTTAAATCTCTGTTAAAGCATAAGCCTCAGGCTTTTCATTACGTGAAAGCCTAGAAGAGGGGCCAACTCCCTGGCTTGGCCCATATTGCCTGGGATTTTTCCCATCTGGGATAAAAATGTTTCTGGCAACTAGAGGACATCTAATACCCATCTCGCCCTCATAGGCGAATCACTAGGGTATCTTCCTCTAGTAGCCTTCTCTATCCAATCTCCATACCACAATTCTGGAGATATCTGGACCTTCTGCTCTGCAGACTAATGTTATCCTCTGCCATCTTCAGGTAGGCCATCCTGGTTATTCAACAGCTCAAATTCTACAAAGAATTAAGCCACCGCTTTGTCAAGGACAACCTTCCTCTGACTATAACAGTCATAACCAGGAGGAGAGGATTTTTTCCTGTTTATCTCCTCAAGTAGGTGTCAACCTTCTTGTTGTCAGATGAATCTCCCTCTCTCCCTATAGGGTGATGGGGATCTTCGAACATCTCTCCATCCATATACCTGGAGACATGTCCTATTCTTCTAGATATATATATAGATAGATAGATATAGATAGTATATATCTGTATCTATATAATATATCTGTGTGTCTTCTGCCCATATATATATGTCTCTTATGGATATATGCATATATGCCCTATATGTGTATATATATTCGGGGTGTGTGTGTGTATATATATATATATATAGATGCAGATGCATATGATATATATTTTTAGATAGATCTGTATCCATCTACTTATCTATCTATCTGTTAGGTTCAGATATCCTTACATTCCTATAGGATCCTGACAGATGGGCACTACCCCTATCAATGCTGTTCTGGCATATTTAGGGGGCTACACCTATAGCCACATCCTGTGGTAATTAATAACCCTTTTCTTTACCTTAACCTTTTCAATTTAGGTGCTCCTGAAGCTCTCCATGTACCTTCTCTTCCCTAAGTGATCCCATTTAGGAAAGACATTGCGGAGCTTCAGTTGCTCTAAAGCTTAGCGCTTCTGAGTCTGTTCTTTCTTTCTTATCAGATACAAGGGTCTCCATACCCTTTCTCCCTATATGGACTGATCCAACCCCAGTCCACTTAGGGCAGACTCATTTTTTCTCTTAGACCAAAACAGCTTAAGCTTTAATTCAATAGTACCTTCTGCGTCTCTGCTGAAGCCCTACTTTTTATACTACCCCAGTTTTTTCCCCTAGGGCTATTTTTTTAACCCTGAAGGGTTCTGGCCTCCACTTGTTTTTGGTCTACTTTGTTACCTCTACTTTACAGTAAGGTACCCCTTGAGCATATTCACTGGCTCTTTTTTCAGATCCATATGCAGCTCAGTGCACCTGTGCAATACCAACAAGGGAGGTCCAGATCACAATATTTTACTGCTAAATGCCCTCGATACAGGGTCTTCCCCTTGAAGCCTTGTTCTAGCCAGCTGTTCTACAGCTCCTTTTCTATATTCAACTCCTGCCCTCCATCCCCAGGATGCCTGAGGTCCTGAGGTATAGCATGGCTCGTTCTAGACTTGCAACATGCTAGGACTCCCTCCGGGCATATGAGCTGGGGAGTCCCCATATGTGAAGACTCATTCCTGCTTGTTCCTGGAGATAGCACAGTTACTTACCTGTAACAGGTGATCTCTGGGAACAGGAATAAGTCTTCACAACCCACCCACCTCCCCTGGGAGTTGCCTTTCTCTATCTCTATCTTTCCCTTCCTTGCTTCGCTCTCTTTGTCTCAGCTGTGAAACTTAACTGAGGAGAGGCAGTTGGGAAGGCAGGAAGGCAGCACGCAGGCGTGTTGGGATGCTTCCAAAAGCTTTCTGATTGGACGCTGGGAAGCGTTCCTGCGCGGACTCCGTCGGTATTGACATACCCGTATGTGAAGACTTATTCCTGCTGTTCCCAGAGATCACCTGTTACAGGTAAGTAACTGTGCTTTCTCCAGGAACAAGCAGGAAGTCTGTCCTCACATATGGGTGATGTCGGTGCCAATGGAGCCTGCTCGGTTACCTCTCCCCAGCTTTCCAAGAAAGCCTTTGGGAGATGTACCACGCCTGTGTGGTCCATTTCCCGCCTAAGGGTACCATTTTTTGCTTCGGTCTCCTTTTTTCCACAGAGCCCATCGGACATGTGTCTATCCTGTCCTCCCCCCCCCCCCCCACCCCTCCCCTGGAAAAGTCAATTTTTTTTCTTTGATTTTTCTCTGGTCATGTACCCTTCTTGCCTCCAGAGTCTGCTTGCCTTTTGGCATCGCGCTTTTTCTATGGGTTCTTCCCCCCCCCCCCCTTCAGGGGTCTCCTCCGGTGCCTGGGTTTTCATGCCCTTTCTGGCCGGGCCTAGAGAGCTTGACTTCACGGGGACTATCTTCCCCGCCATGGCCTCAGTCAGTGACTTTAAGCCATGCGACTGCTGCGCTCATAACATGTCACGCATGGATCTGCATGATTGTTGCCTTCGGTGCCTCGGGCCGGCTCATGATGCCTTGATGTGTGGTCTCTGCAAGCAGAATGACCTCCAAGGCCCTCTGAGGCTGCAAGAAGCAGCATTAGTCGATTTTTCATAAGACCGACTCGGGCGTGGAGCCATCTGTGAGACCAGCACCCATGAGGGCCTCCGTGGAGGCTCCCTCCTTGCATCGTGACTATGTTGCCTCAGAGCCTTGAGGACACGGAGTACCGAGCCAGGACTACCACAAGTAAGAATGCCTCTCAAAGAGCCTGACATTGTCGGTAGCCTCCTCAGGTGAAGAATCGTGGACCGTGGGGAAGTCCCACGGCACCCAGCCTTTGAGCCCTTGATGAGAGGCTGAGGGTGATGGCCAGGCATTGCCCTCAAAGCTGTCCTAGTGGAAGAAACCTCCATCTGTGTTGGGAGATTGGCTCTGTCTTCAAGGACCATTTTCGTCGAGGACACCCCCTCAACAGCTCCAGCATTGGGACCAAAGACCTCTGTACCCAAGCCAGTGGTTGTGGAGCCTTTGGGCATTGAGGCCAGGATGATGGCCTTGGAGCACAGTCTGTCTGCCTTCATGGCCCAACAGCGGGCTCTGATGCATGGTTCCTCCGGGTCATCCATCCCAACCACCGGTCCCTCCACAGCGAGGGCGTCCCCGGAGGTGGAGCCGATCCTCAAGTCCCACTGGCCTTGAGACACTCCTGGGGCCCGGTTCCAGTCCCATTCGGGACAGGGGACTTCCCCACAAAGTGCACCTGACTCAGGACACAGGGGCATCGGGCCATCTGCGCAGGGGTTCCAGCCCAAGACCCGGAGAACCTTCAAAGTCTCCTCTGACTCCAGGTCCGAATGGGTGACTGAGGATGATGAATCCCCGGATACCTTGTTTCACAGGGGCGTGTCCTTGTATCCTTCCCCTCTGGAGACCCGGTGCCGGTCCCCACCCAAGGACCTGGACTTCGTGAGGGACATGGAAAAGGCTCTTGCCTTCACCGCCAGGTCTGAGGAGGAGCCTCGGGTGGAGGACCTCAAGATTCTCCATTGAGTCTCCCCCCAAAGAGGCCCTCATGGAGCCGGTTCCCCCTCTCCTGGAGAAGCTGCTCTTTCAAATGTGGGAGACACCGGCCTCAGTTCCCATCATGAGCAGGTGGCTGGACTCTATGTACCGGGTCCGCCAGAACCTTGGCTTTCAGAAAGCTCAACTGCCCCATAACTCTACGGTGGTGGAATTGGCCATGCGGAGGCTTAAGAGCCTGAAAATGCACTCAATGCCTCCCCCCCCCCCTCGATTAGGGAGGCCTGAGCTATGGATGTCTTGGGCAGGAAATGCTTCCAGGGCTCGATGCTCGTCAGCTGGATCCAGGCCTACCTGCTGTTCATGGGCATGTATTTGCGGAACACGACGAAGGAGCTCACCAGGTTTGCGACTTGCCTTTCTGAGGAACCTCTTCAGCAGTAGTGCCTTCTGAAATGTCTGGCTGCAGTCTTCCAACCTGGCGCAATGGGTACAAACAAATTGATCGATGTACCTTGCTGGGGAGAGATCCTCTTTGGTAAACCCATGACAGAAAAGGCTGCCAAGCTGGAGTCTGAGTTCATGACCAGGACCTGACTCTCCAAGAAGACCACTTACCCTTCCTTATGGGAAAAAGTCCTTCTCTCTGAAAAAGAGGAAGGCTTAAGGAAACTACCCTCAGCACTCGGCCTTCCCAGCTCCTCAACAAGGCCAGCAGGCCAAGGGATAAGGGCATGACCCTTGTAAACCTAAGGCCCCCAAGCCCCAGCGGGGTGGTTTTGACTCCTGGAGCATAGCCTCTCTTTCCCCCAGAAGGGCCTGCCTTGCAGTACACCAGGGGGTGTCTAGTGTTTTTTGCCGACCGCTGGCCCACCATCACCACAGACAGGGTGGGCGTTGAAGGTGGTGAAGGAGGGGTACCTCCTCCACCTCAAACAGACATTTCCACCTTCTTTCCAGGAGAGCTCCCATTGCATCCCTTTCACCAGGATCTGCTTCAGCAGGAACTTGCAAACCTCATGGTAGACAGGGCAGTGGAACCCGTCCCCCTGAAATACAGAACTAAAGGGTTCTACTCCCGCTACTTCCTGGTGCCCTAAAGGACCAGGGGATTTCAGCCTATCCTAGACCTGCAAGACTTCAACAGGTTCCTGGTGAGGGAGGAATTCAAGATGGTCTCCCTTGGAATATTGCTGCCATACCTCCGGCAGGGAGACTGCCTATGCTCCTTGGATCTAAAAGATGCCTACACACACATTCTTATCCACCCCCTTCACAGGCAGTACCTCCGTTTCATGGTGGGAGGCTGCCACTGTCAATACAGGGTTCTCCCCTTCGTTCTGGCCTCCGCTCAGAGGGTCTTCATCAAGTGCTTGGCAGTGGTCGCCACCTTCCTGTGTCTCCCAGGGGGTGTTCATCTTCCCGTACCTGGATGACTGGCTCATAAAGGACAACACTGCGGCAGAAGCTCATCCTCATTCTGGAACATCTGGGGTTTGTCATAAATTACCCAGTCTCCAGCCAATGCAATGCCTGTAGTTCATAGTGGCAGTGCTGGACACCATCCAGACCAAGACCTTCCTCTGGACAGGACCCAGCGCCTCCAGGTGTTCGCAGAGCACATTCAGTGTCAACCCTCTGCCTTTGCTTGCCTCATGCTTCGTCTTCAGGGCCACATAGTGTCCATGGTGCATGTCACCCCGGATGCCTGCCTGCACATGTGCCGGCCAAGTGGGCTCTCAGATTCCACTGGTCACAAGCAATGGGGTGCCTACGGGACAGTGCTTGTGATCTGCTTTCTGGCAAACTCCCTCGACTGGTGGCGGTAGATCCAGCACCCGCAGGCCGGAATGCCCTTTCAGGCCCCTGCCCCTCAGAGGATCCTCATCACAGATGCCTCCAAACTGGGCTGGAGAGCCCATTGCGAAAACCTCCACATGCAGGGCAGCTGGTCGCAGGAGGAGAACCTCCAGTAGATCAACCTCCTGGAGTTCTGAGCTGTAGCGCTCGTCCTCCAGACCGACAACCAGGTGGCTATGTTTTGCATCAAGAAGCAGTGATGGACGGGGTCGTTACTCCTGTGCCAAGAGGCGGTGAGCCTTTGCTCCTTCGCCAGCGGCAGCAGGATGCTCCTGCAGGCAATCTACCTCTTGGGCCAGGACAATGTCCTGGCAGACTGGCTCAGCCAAGTCCTCCAACCACATGCGTGGCACCTGGACCCCAAGGTGGCCAGTCAACTGTTCCATCTCTAGGGGCTACCGCAGATGGTCCTCTTCAGCCTGGCCAGTGCACAACTAGCCTGCTTCTCTTCTGGGCAGCCACACCTCTCGTGGGTGGTTGCGAATGCGTTCCTCATCCTGTGGACGGAGGGCCTCTTCCACGCCTTCCCGCCCATACCACTGATCGCCAGGATGCTGTTCAATGTCCAGCTCGACAGAACTGCAGTGATACTGGAGGCCCCTCGATGGACCCATCAGCCATGCTTCCTGCTCTCCTTTGCCTGTCCCAGGCACACCTGGTCCCTCTGGGAAGCGACCTGGACCTGCTCTTGCAGGAGTGCGGCTCCTTCCACCCCAACGTGGGGTCTCTGTCTGTGACAGCGTGACTGCTGAAAGGGTAGCCTTTGGCCCACATCAAGTCTCTCCAGCGAGGTGGAAGCAGTTCTCTTGGCTTCTTGTAAACCTTCCACCTGCTGGGCCTATTCCTTCAAATGGCAAAGGTTCTCTGGTGTGCAGAGCGGCGGATTAACCTCTTCTCCTGCTTGGTCCAGTTGGTTCTCCAGTATTTACTTCACCTACCTCAGGTAGGGCTGAAGTCCAAAGTACACCTCTGTGCACTTTCAGCGCACCATTATCTTGTCGAGGGCAAGTCCTTCTCCACTCAGCCCCTTGTGATTCGATTCTTGCAGGGCCTACTACTTTCTAAGCCACCCATTTACCCGCCAGTGGCAGAACAGCACCTCAATGTAGTTCTTTTGAAACTCACTGCACCACCGTTCAAGCCTCTAGGCTCTGGCCACCTTAAATATCTATCCTGGAAGGTGGTCTTCCTTGTAGCGCTCACCTCAGATTGCAGGGTCAGCAAGCTCCAGGCCCTGGTGGCTCATCCACCTTATACAATAACAGGGTCATGCTCCGATGCACCACCATTTTTCTCCCAAAGGTGGTGTCTCTATTGCACCTCAACCAGGATGTGGTGCTTCCTACATTTTTTCCACAGCCCCATGCCAGCAGGACAGAGGCGGTTCTCCATACCCTGGACAGTAAGCGGGTCCTGTCCTTCTACATAAGGCGTACTCAGGCCCACCATCATTCCTTGCAGTTCTTCATCTCCTATGACCCAAATTAGCTGGGGACAGCAGTCTCTAAATGTACCCTGTCTACTTGGGTGGCGGACTGCATTGCGTTTGCTTACAAGCAGGCTGGTCTCGTTGGAGCATCCGGTCACCGTGCACAGCGTCCAGGCCATGGTTGCCCCTGTGGCAAACCTGTGCTCTGTCACCTTTGCGGATATCTGTCTGGCCACCACCTGGTCCTTTGTCTATACCTTCACAGCTCACTAGTGCCTGGAGAGGGAGTTCTGACGGGACAGCATCTTTGGCCAAGGCAGTGCTTCATCCATTTGTTTGGTGTATAAGGAAATTTCTGCCTTCCAGCCCTTTGTGTTCAGGCTACTGTAGAATTGGTACCTCACTTGATACTTGGGGCCGCTTGTGGGTCTGTTGTCTGACTCAGTTGCTGCTTCTCACGGTTCACCTCTTCTGATCTTCCGTGGCTTTTACAGGTTTTTTGGTAGCCTGTAGCTAGGGAGTCCCATTTATTTATTTACATTCTCTTATATACCGCGCTATTCTGCATCAGTGCGGTTTACATTGAACAAACTGAAATTACATTGAACAGGGCATTATAACTTGGAGATAACTATTTTACAGGGAGCATGGGCTATGGAGGGTTAAGTGGCTTGCCCAAGACCACAAGGAGCACCTGTGGAACTAGAAACCCCAGTCCTTCCGGCCCAAGGTTGCTGTCCTCTAGTGGGACTTGAACCCCTGACCTTCGGGCCTGAAGTACCTTGCCCCAACCACTAGGCCACTCCTCCACTCACCCATATGTGAGGACTGACTTCCTGTTTGTTTCTAGAGAAAGCATAGTTACGTACCTGTAACAGTTGTTCTCTGGGGACAGCAGGAATCGGTCCTCTGAACCCTCCCTCCTTCCCGTGGAGTTGCTTTGCTATTTGCCGTCTTGAGCTATGTTGTCATACTGAGGCAAGATGGCACCCTTAGGCAGGAAGGGGACCATGCATGCATGGTACATCTCCCAAAGGCTTTTTTTTTTTAAAGCTGAGGAGAGGTTACCACGTGGGCTCTGTCAGCACCCATATGTGAGGACTGATTCCCGCTGTCCCTGGATAACAGCTGTTACAGGTGAGTAACTACACTTATTCTACCCTTATTCTACCGCTTTGACCCGGTGAAAAGCGGGATACAAATACAGCTAAATAAATAAAATAAATAAATAAATAAGTTCACTAAACTACTTTGCTTAAAGCAAAAGTAAAGTTGAAGAACCCATCTGCTATCAGATTCCAAAGCAAATGTTGACAAAGTAGACTGAGATCCTTCCAAAAGGCCAGTCACCTCCAAACTATCAGGCTCAACCATCTGCAGCATCTACATAGAAAGCTTTGGTTAAGGGAGGCAAAGAGTCTTGGAAGTATTTGTAAGATTGCCTCAAACGTATTTCCTAACCATATCCAATGCAGATAACCCCAAGAGACTTGGGAAAGTTTGTTCTGTAAGTTTAAATGCAGATTAAAGTTCAGTCATCTCCATTTTCACATGAATCAATATCTTATCTATAATCAGTACAAACTGACACTCTTGCATCTCCCCAAGTCTGTTTTTCAGAGAATTGAACCTTCTCCCATATACTCCCAGAGCCGCCTCCTGTTTCACTTGAGCCTAAAAGGAGCTGGAGCTTTCCACAATTTGATCCAAGCCAAGTTGGAACAAATCTTTCAAGCATGCTAATTGCCTTCCAAACTTGGCCCAAATGACCTCTTCAGGCTTACTTGCCAACCTCTGTGAAGTAGACTCCAGCTCTGCTTCTATGATTGGCAACTTCTCTGCTTCCTTCTCTACATCAGTCAGCAATGAGATCATAGACTGAATTGGGATCATTGAATGATGCAGTCTGCTGCTGCAGCACTATCTGCAACTATGGTATCTTGAAAACACAGCATTCTCTTGCTAGCAGGTCAAGGAGGTAGTTTGTAGTTCTTGAGGCTTAGCATGATTTCAGAAACACTGAGAGAAGGCCCTCCATCGCCATCCTCTTGCTCCCTACAAGCATCCCCACAAGGTTTTACCATAAACCTGTCAATCAATGGTTTGTCCAGTGGGGGAGAAACAACTGGCTTCAGTTTTTAAGCTTCAATTTTCCTCTTGCGCTTACCCATTCTGATATAGCTACAATTGCCCATTTCATTTTTCAAATAATTTCTATCTAGTGTAAAGACGGGAGCTAGGTCCTTTTTACTTTCTTACACAAACTGCTTTAATATGTCTTACATATCTGAGTTCTGGTACATCAAATTATTAATGGTGCTTATAATCACAGTTTAGAAAGAGATCCTGTTTCTGTACCATTTTCAATTGCCCCATACATGCCTCTTGTCATGTGGGATACAAGCATACTTCTAACTCTTTTGATCCTCAGAATTCTTATGAACTGAAATATCTAACCTGGAAGGTTGCTTTTTTTTTTTTTTGGTTGCAGTCACTTGAGTCTTCAAAGTGAGTGAGCCCTAAGCCCTAGTAGCTTACCCACTTTTTGCCCTAGTTTCAGCATGAAAAGCACCATTTTACATGTTCTGATAAGTCTGGCGACTCACCATCCTTTGAATTATGAAACTGCTGCCCCCCCCCCCCCCCCGAACAAATCTGAAATCCATAGATAGTTTATTCAACTTTTTATTTAGAACCAAATAAACTTGGCAGTGGGTAGCATAGCACACTAATTTCATTTTGATTGTAGACTGTATCTTCTGCTATGCTCAGGCAGGCTTTACCTTGAAGGAGCATGTCAAGACCCACCATGATAGAGCCATGGCGATTTTTATTAGAATTAAGGACTGCTTCCTTTGAGGGCTATTATAAGGCTATAATGGGAAGTTCAGTCCACATGTTCACCTCTTATTGTTGGGATATTTTCTCCAATCATGACAGTAGGCTTAGACTGTTCGTACTCCATAACCTTTTGTGTTTGTACTCCCATATAGCCTTTGTCAGGTTTTGTTTTTAGGGCAAGAGGGGCATACAGGGAGTGGATATGACTTTGGGGGGTTTTTATAAACAAAATTTAATAAGTTATAATGCACAATATTAAGGGCATGTTTTCTTTTCCTCCATTGGCAGACTCATGTATGTCTGTTGATCCAGCAAAGGGATGGAGTTGTTTAACGACATGGTATGCTTGTGTAGCAGCAAAGTGCATGCAATGAATAAAACCAGAAGTCAGTTGCAGGATCCAAGCCAATTTATTGTGCACAGGCTCAGACAGGAGAGTATCTAAAAAGGACTGAGCAATGGCATAAAAGGCCACTGGGCTCTCGTCTGGATGCTGGATGACTTCTGATACTTTTCCGATATTCATGGCCTTCTGGCTTCCTTTCTTCAGGCCTTGCAGTAGGGCCTGGCGGAACCGAGTAAGGGCCGCAGCCCCACTCACACTGTTCGGATCCCATTTAGGATCGTCATTTGGAAAATCCACAGCGGCTGCTTGCCGGGGATCTAGACCTCCTTCTTCTACAGGGTTTTCCTCTAACCATCGGGTGGACGCTTGCACAATCCGTGCTCGTTCTTTAGTAGTGAAGAGGGTAGATAGGAGCTGGTGGCAATCAGAACAGGTAGGCTGATGGGTCTGCATAATACTTGACATTAATTCAGCTAATTCTTGGGGCTTTTCAGTATAGGATGCATAATGCGTTTTCCAGTTCAATAAATCTGTGGTGGAGAAGGGCACATAAACGAGACTGGCTGGCCCCACCACAACCTGGTCCTGTTCATTAAGGATAGGTAGTCCTGGGACCTGGCGCAATGGCATCACGTTGACCATCCCTCTGGCTCGCTGTGGTACTTCTGAGGGCGTAATGCAGTCTGGCCTGCTGGAATTCAGCTCCCTTGCTTTGATCTTTGGCAGTAGGTGACCCCGAACTGGCAAATGAATCCCTGCTTGCAGTATCATCGGTGGACTGCGGCCCTCCCGAGGCACTCTGGAGAGAGCTGGGGCTCCCGCTAGGGAGGGGGTGTGCCGCCTCCTGTTGCGGAGGTGGTTGGTGGGCTTAGGGGTAAATCGGCAGGAGGGGGTTCTCCCGTGCCAGGCTCGGCCTGGGGTCGTGGCGGAGCTGAGGGGACTGGCCTATAGAGGAACTGGGGCGGATGGGTTAGAATATCTGGCTATTCCGGGGCAGAATAAACAGGCAGCTTCTCTTCTCTAGACCTCTGGGCCCCCCTAGTGGTCGCTACCAATATCCTACACTGTTCCTCATGGCAGCGCTTTATCCAGGAGGGCTCCTTTTTGCAAATACTTAACCAGGAATCTATATAGGGGAACTGGTCAGGGTGTTACGTACAATCTAATGAACTAGGGATACAATTCTAACATCAAAGTATCACCAGGGGGCCACGCAGTGACCAGCACTGGCCACTCCCTGTCACAGAGTATTCCTAATCGGGACGGAGACATTTTTACTCCTTAGTCTCCGTCAAATCCCTTCTTAAAATTCTTGATCATACATTTCAGCGGAGTTTGCGTGGACTCCGACCCTCCCATCGTGACGTACACAACAACAGACAGTAGGGGCAGGTAGTCGGGCTGCAGGTAAGGGGTCCGTACAGCCCTAGAAACAAATAGGTAGACAAACACCGAACGCTTCCTCCTTTTCACGACGTGGGCGCGGTCGCCCGGCCAGGAACTGCGCTACTTAGGAGTCCGCTTTCACTTGGTCTGTGTTTCAAGACCTCTCATTCATACACACAATCAAACATGCTAGCAACGTTATCCCAAATTCCCAGGCCTACATTACTAACCAACAGCAGCCGGCCTTGCGCACTCATGCAAGGCGTCTCGCACACTCATGCAAGACGTGTCTCGCGCACTCATGCAAGACGTGTATCGCGCACTCATGCAAGACGTGTCTCGCGCACTCATGCAAGACGTGTCTCGCGCACTCATGCAAGACGTGTCTCGCGCACTCATGCAAGACGTGTCTCGCGCACTCATGCAAGACGTTTCCCAAGCTAGCTGACTAGATAGCAACAAAGGTTCTACTCACTGGATCCGGTACCTGCTACAGAACCAGTTCTTGGGTTGAATCCTGGACTCCCCTCGGGTTCGGAGGTGTTGGCCGGCCGGATCCAGTAGCCCGCCGAGGCAAGGTGGAACCCTCTCTGATACAAGAGGACCGGTGGCGCCTGAGGTTTCCCCTGCGGTCGGACAGACACTGTTCTGACCGGACCAAACCTTGAGGCGGTAATACGTGGTATACTCACTTGAATACCATCCACTACTCGCACTTCCCGGCCAACGCACCAGGAAATTTAGCAGCGAAGTGCATGCAATGAATTAAACCAGGAGTCAGTTGCAGGATCTAAGCCAATTTATTGTGCACAGGCTCAGACAGGAGAGTATCCAAAAAGGACTGAGCAATGGAGTACAGGAGCAAATTCCTTACATGCAATTTTTACATTTTGATACAGGCAAACTTTCTATTGGTTCCAACGCCCCCTGCACCTGTCCAATCGGGGACCCTCTCTGGGCCTAGCTCCCTGTTCCCCCTTCTCAGGCTATTCTAACAAAGGGCATAGTCTTAGGCATAGATACATTTCTACTTCAAGGCCATTTCTAGCTCAGAGAATGCAAGACCAGTTCTATCATCAGTATAAAGGAATTATACAAACTTTTCAAAAGCAGTTTAAAGCCGTTTCAGCCAGTTTCTCAGACTTTGGTTATTCTCAGCACTACTCTCAGGTGGGGGTTAGGATCTGGGCCTAGTTTACAGGCCCTAGCCTATCACACTTGGTGTAAGGGTTTTGTGGGTGGGTGGGTGGGCAAGAGGAAAGGGCCATATACGCTTTTGTGTGGTGAGGGAAGAGGAGGTGTACGCTTTTTCTTGTACATCTCACTCAATATTCTTTTCCTTTTTCTCCCCCCCCCAATCTTTTATCACTTGCTGTTCTAAAACCAAAGAGGAACGTTGTTTCTCTTTGGTTGACAGGGCCTGAGCTTCCTGTAGCTCCCGTTTGCTAGCTCTGATCATCTGGCAGTGGTAGTGAAATTTCAGAAAGCACACACTTCTGTTCCTCATCCACCTGTTCTGGGTTCTATTCCTCCTTCTACTCTAATTCACTGATGTGCAGTATGCATAGCCAGGTGGCAGCGCATTCACACAGAAGTGCATGTGTAGAGATGGCCAGATAGGCACAGTCTCAACAATAGGTGTGTTTTTTACGAAACTCATCTGAAAAAAGGATTCTCTAGGAACAAGCAGGAAGTCAGTCCTCACATGTATAATTGGTATGCTTGAATGCGACAAGAGAGCATGGATCCCTGGTAGGCCTTGTGGCCTAGGGCAGGGGTGGGCAACTCCTGTCCTGGAGAGCCGCAGACCAGTCAGGTTTTCATGATGTCCCTAATGAATATTCATGAGATCTATTTGCATCCACTGCCTTCCATTGTATGGAAATAGGTTCATGAATATTCATTAGGGACATCATGAACACCTGACTGGTCTGCGGCTCTCCAGGACCGGAGTTGCCCACCCCTGGCCTAGGGCATCAAGGGCCCTTGACTCCCGGCCTGGGGGAACTGAAGAGTGTGACTTTGGGCTCTTCTGCATCCTCATGGCTGACTCCACCACCATGATCTTTCTGAACCAAGGGCCATGCCATGAAAACCATGACTGGGATGTAACTATACCTGGCTATACTTTATTCAGAAAGGACAGGGTAGGAAGAAGGGGAGGAGGAGTGGCACTATATGTAAAAACTACTATTAAAGCTTTGGAATTACAGAGCTTAAAAGGGAGAGAGGAGGCATTGTGGGTTAAACTAGAAAGAGGGAAAGAGAAATCTATTTGCATTGGTGTGATATACAGACCTCCCTCACAAGAGGAAGAGGTGGACAGAGAGTTAATTGAAGACATACGCAGCATTGCTAGGAAAGGGGAAGTGCTACTGATAGGAGATTTCAATATGCCAGATGTTGATTGGCACATTCCTGCTGCAGTATCATCTAGAAGTAAGGAGATCCTGGATTCTCTACAGGGAGAACTATTCAGGCAATTGGTAACAGACCCCACACGTGAAGGGACCATACTGGACTTGGTGCTTACCAATGGTGAAAGTGTTTCTGATGTTGTAGTGGGAGATCATTTTGCATCCAGTGATCACTAGATGGTGTGGTTCAGTATTAGGACTAGGGCTGTTAGAATCCATTCCAAGGTGAGGATCTTAGACTTTAGGAAGACTAACTTTGTGAAGATGGGCCAATACCTCAGGGAGTCGTTAGTGGGATGGGAACAGCTGGGGGATGTAGAAAAACAGTGGGCAAAACTGAAAGGGGGTATTTTAAGGGCAACCAACCTTTTTGTTAAAATGGTAAATAAAGGCAAAAGGAATAGGAGACCACTATGGTTTTCGAAGGAAGTAGCTGAAAAAGTGAAGAAAAAGAGGGAGGCCTTCATGAAATACAAGAGATCACAGAGAGAGGAAGACAGGCATCTGTATTTGGAAAAACTTAGAGAAGCTAGCAAAGTAGTCAAGAAGGCAAAGATTCAAAAGGAGGAGGAAATAGCCAATGCAATAAAATGGGGGGATAAGACATTTTTCAGATGTATTAGTGAGAAGAGGAAGGGCAAAAGTGGTATTGTCAGACCCAAGGCTGCAGGGGGGGAATATGTAGAAGCTGATAAGGATAAAGCGGAATTGCTTAACAAATATTTTTGTTCTGTGTTCACAGATGAAGAACCAGGAGCAGGACCTCAGAAAACACCCACAAATAGGAACAGAAGCGAGGGACATCTTGAACAATTTTCAGAAGACTGTGTTCGTGAGAAACTAGTTCAACTTAAAGTAGACAAAGCGATGGGACCGGATGGGATACACCCTAGAATACTGAGGGAACTTGGGGACTTTCTAGCAACTCCACTGACTGACCTTTTCAATGCCTCGTTGGAGTCGGGAGTGGTGCCAAAGGACTGGAGAGAGGCTCATGTGGTGCCTTTACACAAAAGCGGAAGTAAGGATGTGGTTGAAAACTACAGGCCGGTTAGTTTAACTTCGGTGGTGAGTAAATTATTGGAAACGCTGCTGAAAGAGAAAATAGTGAGGTTTCTGGAGTCCAGCAGATTACAGGATCCGAGGCAGCATGGATTCACCAGAGGCAGGTCTTCTCAGACAAATCTGATTGATTTCTTTGACTGGGTGACCAGGGAGTTTGATCGAGGGAGAGCTCTAGATGTGGTGTATTTAGATTTCAGTAAAGCCTTTGACACTGTTCCTCACAAGCGACTTATAAACAAACTGAGTACCCTAGGGATGGACCCTAAAGTTACTGCTTGGGTTAGAAATTGGTTGGGTGGGAGGCAACAAAGAGTACAAGTAAATGGAGCTCACTCTGAGGAGAAGGATGTTACCAGTGGTGTGCCCCAGGGATCTGTCCTTGGTCCGATTCTTTTTAACATCTTTTGTTAGTGATATAGCGGAAGGGCTGTCGGGTAAGGTTTGCCTCTTTGCAGATGATACCAAAATCTGCAATAGAGTAGACACCCAGGAAGGTGTAGATAACATGAGGAGGGATCTAGCTAAGCTTGAAGAATGGTCTAAAATTTGGCAGCTGGGATTTAATGTTAAAAATGTAAGGTCATGCATTTGGGCTGCAGCAATCCAAGGGAGCAATACAGTATAAGAGGTGAAGTACTTTTGTCCACTAAAGAAGAGCGGGACCTAGGCGTGGTTGTGTCTGATGATCTTAAAGTAGCTAAACAGGTAGAAAAGGCGACGGCAAAAGCTAAGAAGGATGCTTGGGTGCATACGGAGAGGAATGGCTAGCAGAAAAAAGGAGGTGATAATGCCTCTGTATAAGTCTTTGGTGCGACCTCATTTGGAGTATAGTGTGCAATTCTGGAGACCACACCTTCAAAAGGATGTGAACCGGATGGAGTCGGTGCAGAGGGTGGCTACTAAAATGATTAGTGGGCTTCATTATAAAGCATATGAAGACAGACCTAAGGATCTTAATATGTACACCTTAGAGGAAAGGCGGGATAGAGGTGATATGATTGAGATGTTTAAATACCTCCGTGGCATAAATGTTCAGGGAGAAGAGCCTCTTTCAATTGAAAGCAAGTTCTGCTATGAGGGACATGGGATGAGGGTGAAGGGAGATAGATTCAGGAGTGATATGCGGAAATATTTTTTTACGGAAAGAGTAGTGGATCCATGGAATAGTCTCCCAGTGGAGGTGGTAGAGATGAGGACAGTAACTGAATTCAAAAAAGCATAGGACCAACACAGAGGATCTCTAAAGGTAAAAAGTGGACTGTTGTAGTTGTTGATATGGAAGGACAGACTAGATAGGCCATGTGGTCTTTTTCTTTTATCATGTTTCTATGTTTCATGCTGTACCTTGTACATAGTGTCGAGGTGCTTGCTCACGATGGGGACCAAGGCAGGTGCCTCCCACATATGGAGCAGCAGCCTAGACAGGATAGGAGGAACCGGGACGGTCAGCGACTCCCTAGGCGGGGACTCATATTGGAGGATGTCAAGCTCTTCAGCTCGAGCATCCTCTTTGGCCTGGGTGGCCAAGTTAAGGGCCCGTGCTATGTCCTAAATGAACACCAGAAAAGAGGAGTCTTTGGGCGACGAACGCTGTTGAGCTGCCGGTGGAGAGGGGTCCGACGGAAGGTCCTGGTGTGTACAGGTTTCCAGGGAGGTGTCCCCATCCAACTCCCAATTCGAGAACTCTGAGGAGGAATCTGAGCCGGGCAGATCGCCTTGTCCCGCCAAGGCCCGCTTGGAGCCGGATGCTCTGGATGATCTCGCCCCAGAGGAATGGGAAGGTGAATGAGACTGATGTCGAGGACCCTCACGAGGCCTGCGGCTCTCAGGGGTTTCCTGGATGGGTTTAGGCATTTCACGTGATGAACCACAGTCTCTTGGCGCGAGTCAGTGAAGCTGGCTGTGAGCGCCTGCTGGGAAACGAACGCAGAAACGCTGGGCTCAAAGTGCTAGCATGAGGTATTCCCACATGGGCCTGGGGCCCTGTGATGCTGACCCCAGGGTCACCGGGTCAGGCATCGAGGAGGAGAGGGGGTCCTCGCCGGGACAGCCCTCAGGAGACCGGGCGCTTTCGCTGAAAGCCTTTTATCTCTGTGCGAGGTACCTTGTGGGGCCGCTCCTTGTCCGACTCTTGGGAATGCTGAAGGGGACTGAGCGACCGAGCACGGGAGCGCTCGCGCTTGTTGGGAGCCCCAGACCGTGACTTCGAGGCTGCCGCCTTCTTGTGTTGCTCCTCTTCAGGGGACCCCTGGTCGGAGTGCCACCGAGAACACGGGGCCGAAGTGAGGGATCCCACCGGCAGAGAGACCGACCGAGGGTGCCACCGGGGTCTCCGAGGCGGCCTTTCTGAAAATGTCTTTGGACTTCTGCTTATGACTGAGCAAGGCTTTAGAGGACATTTTCTTACAGAGCGAACAGCCCCAAGACAACGCAGGCAACAGTCATGGGTGTCTGTAAGCGACATGTTCTTAGAGCATCTATCACATTTTTTGAATCCGGTGGCCATAGGGGCAAAAATGGCCCATGCGAGGTCGAAGACCCATGCAGCCAGCGGTTGGAGAAAAAAAGGGCACGAAGCCTGTTAGCAATAACGTGAGAGAAAACGTCCCCCGCAGACTCTAAAAAGATAGAGCGGGGGAAGGACGGGTAGAGGACAGGTGCAACCGGAAAAGAGACAGCCAGCAGGCCAAAAAAGAAACACGTTTTCCAAGGGACGAGGACGTGCGTCTGAAGGGCGCCGTGGAAAAAGGGAGACTGAGCAAGATGGCACCCGTGGGTGGGAAGAGAACCATGCATGCGTGGTAGCAATCCCAAAGGCTTTCTTTGAAAGCTGGGGAATTGCTCCACATAGGCTCCATCGGTGCCGACATCACCCATATTTGAGGACTGATTCCTGCTGTCCCTGGAGAACACCTGTTACAGGTGAATAACTACGCTTTCTCTCCAAGAAAATGTGTTTTGCCCATTGGCAAATGTTTTATTTTGCTCTGCCTCTTATTTTGAATTGAAGAGGACTGTAGGAAGACAGTCCATCTCCTGTTCCCAAGGAACAGACTTGCCTTCAGAGAAAGCAAAGCTGCTTATTTGGAACAGATATTCTGTGCAGATAGCAGTTCACCAGTCATAATAACTGGCCCCTTCCCTTTAGGCATTCTCTTAGAAACTTGCTTAGTCAGGGTCCAAAGGTTTTCATGTATCTGCAGCAATTCCCACTTACAAGCAGTAAATTTTCCTTTACTACCAAGTTCTGAAAAGGTTTTCCCACTGAGCACCAGGTGATAGTACATGTCGCACTTTTGTGAATGAATTATTTGTCTTCAGCAAGCAACTGTTAGAGACAAACAACTTTTGCTTTTTTCCATTCCATTCAGCTGCGGTTGGTTTCTAGTATTTTCCCTGTATCACCACTTCTCTATACCAAATTGGTCCCATCAGTCCATGTGTGTGGGATCATGGGGAAAAGGGGAGGGATATAATAGCATCTCCCCAGTTTTAGCAGATGACTTGGACAACCTTTGCCAGCATAGCTTACACACACTAATTTTGCACCCTTGTTAAAGGGGTTTAAGGGGAGAACCACAAGTTTACAATAGTCCTCTTCCTCTTTTCATTGTGTTTAGCTGAAAAATATACAATGCTGCACGGAATCACTGTACAGCCATAAAAAGCTTTGCAATTCTCTTCACTAAAATAGGCTAAAGACCACTTTAGTTTCCTGCAGATTTTATTTGGATGCATCATTTCCATTAGTATTTTTGTTCAGAGATCCATTAATCCTGTTAATAAAATATGGCAGATTTGTTAGCTCAATGGCAGGTGTACATAGTTATAAGGAGAACCTGGATTCAATTCCCAAGACAGGCCTTTGTTCCTCAGGCCAGCTGCGAATATTATGGAGGTAGCATTTGCAGTCCCTAGAAGGAGGCAGTATCAGCTATCACTCAGTGGCAATTGCTAGTGGGCCAGATGTAGCCATGTATCTCCAGGAACAAGCAGGAAGTCAGTCTTCACATATGGGTGATGTCAGCATCGACTGAGCCCTGCGCAGGAGCACTCCCCAGCATCCAATAGGAATGTGTTTGGGAGCATGCATGCGTGCTTGCCTTCCCACCTGCCCTCCTAGTCTTCTCAGTCATCTCTTTTTCCATGGAGCCGTTGGGACCTTGTCCCTGTTTCGCCCCATCAAGAGACTTCTACGTTTTTACTGGTACCGTCGAGTACTTTAGTTTTTTACCTTTCTGTCAACCGACTCGACTCCCCGTCAATTCCAGTTCCCTTTTTATTGTTTTTTCTTATAAGTTTTTAAACTATTTTTATTTTGACTGTTTTTCGGGCCTAGCACCCACACAGGTACTATTGCCCAGTTTGATCTTACTGCCCTCCTTTTTCCAACAATGGAAAAATCCTGGAGTGGTTTTAAGAAATGCTCAGTGTTCCAGTACCATATCTCTGACTGAAGAGCATGACTGGTGCCTAAAGGCCCGATTCAGACATGGACGTCCCGGCCCTCTGTGCGCCCAGTCAGAACCGGAAAGCACAGAGTTAGCCAGGATTCTGATCCCGCAGGGCACATCTAGCCCCACAGGATCAGAATCGCATCCAGGCCTGTACGTGCAGGCTGGAACCCCGATTCAGGTCGGCCTGTACTTACAGGCCTTGCCCAGATAGCTCAGTCAGGGCATTTCAATGGAGCTGCCGTGCCATGGTGTCTGGTTTCCATGGCACCATGGCTTCATTCAAAAGCCACGATTCCAGGCCGCCAGTAAAAACGCTGCATTCCTTGCAGCCTGACCCCTGATCTGCCCCCTGCTGCCTCTTTCCAGCCCCAGGCCTGACCGACTAGAGGTGGAATAAGTTCCCTTCTCAAGCTGCTGGCCCCAGACGTATAGGGCTGACATTGGCCCTACGTTCTAGGGTCTCTGCCTTGGGGCTTATCCTTTGTGTTAAGATTTCTATGTGTATGTTTGGTTGTTTGTGAGGGGAAAAACTTTATTTTTTTTGAGCCTAGACAGCTAATTGATTTCATAGTGTGTAGAGAGGAGATTAATGTCCAGCTTCACGCCCTATAGGCACCGCTGTAGGCCTGCTGGGAAAGATATTGTTGGGAGGAGCTCACTCAGGGATTTTATCAGTATAATAGTTTGCGTATAACTTTTTCCTTATTTTGGATCTATTTTCCTATAATGTGAGCTAATTAGTTTGTATATATTTTTTTTTCTTTATCAACTGGGTTCTGTTTGATATTTCCTTTGTATTTGCTAAATTGCTTTTCACTTTCTTATTGGAGTGTAAGAGTTGAAATTGCCTCCCCCTCCAGCATCGCCTCCACAAAAACAGGATACCTCAAAGAAATGGACAGCGATCTACTCAATCTCTGAAGAATACTGCACCAATTTACTAAAAGCTCTCAGTACAACATCACCTCTCGACCCCTGCCCCACCACCTGGATAAAAGCCATGTCTCAAGAACTAGCACCAATGCTATGCAGAATAGTAAACCTTTCCCTCACACAAGGAATTTTGCCACCACAGCTCAAAACCTCTTCAATAAGAACATTCATAAAAAGCACATCTGACCCAAACTCGCCATCTTCATACCGTCCAGTATCAAGCATACCACTCCTATCCAAGATAATTGAAAAAAACGTACAACGCCAACTCCAGGACCATGTAGACTCAAACTTCCCTCTCAACCCACAGCAACACAGCTTCCGAGAATCTCACGGAGTTGAAACACTATTCACATCACTGATGAACACAGTCCTTAAGGGATCGAAAATATCAAACATGGCTTCTTACTTAGTTTCATTGACATTCCTGCTGCATTGGACTCAATAATACACTCCTCACTCCTGGACAAACTGACAGATTGGAATAAGCGACATCCCTCTGACCTGGTTCCATTCCTATTTAACTGACAGAACAGCAGAGGTGAAGATAAAGAACAGCAAATCAAGACCATTCGCTCTATATCAAGGTCTACCTCAAGACTCAGCCCTATCTGCTTTACTCTCCAACATATATATTTAATTTTTTGAAGTGTGTAGTGAAGTGTTATATAAGCATTGCCATAGGTGGCTGTGGAGCTTTATTCTTTATGTTTTAAGATAGATGGGGTAAGAGAGATTAGTATTCTAGGAGAATGAGTGTGGATTTAGTAGCGGCAATTTAATTAGATTGGGAACCACATCCTAGGAAGTAGCATATGTATGAAGGTGTTTAGTATTGGTTGGTAGGTGATGGGGAGGATAGGACTGGAAATGGATGGGGGAGCTAGGACTGGAAATGGGCTGATGGAGGGACTAGGATAGGATTGGAAATGGGACTAGAAAGGAGCAGTTGCTAGAACTAGAATGGAGCTGATATTGGGGGAGGACTAGAATGCGATGGGGCTGGAAGATTGAAATGGAGAGGGGAAAAATATTTTGTGTGGGAGGGAAGAAAAATCTGATTGGCCGGGTTTTGGGAGAGTAAGTGGAGATTGAGGATGGAGGAGTAAAATTTGAGTGGATGAAAAAGGAATAGAGAAAGATCAGTATGTTAAAGCAGATGTAGAGAGAATAAAAAAAAAAATAGAGAGAAGAAAGGACAAATGGACAGCAGCCAATGGAGAGATAGCAGAAGACAAGAAGAAACCAGAAGAAAGTGACTGGAGCAATTGCAACTGAAAAATAAAATGCACAAACAACAAAAGGTAGAAAAATACTTTTTTATTTTGAATTTATTAACTGGAATATGTCAGCTCTGGGAAATGTGTGTCTTTAACGTCTGCATTTTGTTTAGTACAAGTGGAAATTAATTTATAGTTTTATTTCTGCACTGTTGTACATTCCAAGTTTGGCTTTTGGGGTTCCTAGTTTAATTATTAGTCTTCCTATTTCTAAATTGTGATCCCTTGTTCTTTGTTTGGTGACGGTCTCTGTTCTGCAGGTGTAACTGAGCTGACGTATTCGGTTTATGTAGTTTATATTTGATAGTGACACTTGTTCTCTTTCCCCAGTAGGAGATGTATTGGTGTTTTCTGAGATGTATTGGTTTAATATTTGCAGTGTTAAATGATAGGTAGGGTATGGTGCTTTATGAGTCCTGGTAGTACTGTTATGATATGGTGGGTTTGCTATGGGTTCTAAATGGGCAGTGTTTGTAGTACATCCTAATGTGCCTGGCGGTTGGCACTGAAGTATAGTAATGTAGAAATCTTTTAGTCTTTCTTTATCCATACACTCATTAAAGAGGCATGTTTACTAAAAGCGCATGTTAACATTATGCAAATGAGGCCCCACACCCCACTTGGGCCTCCCCTGGTGGTGATGAAGCACTTTTCAATAACGGTTTTAATCTCTTGTAGTAGTCTTTACTGATCTTGGTACCACCATGCTTTACTTAGGGATGGTGTTAGCAGAGTATGCTGTTTGTTTTATTACACGCATATTGTTTGGTATTAAGACCAGAATAACAGAGGAGGCTCATGCTTGGAAAGCTTCTAGTGTTTTCAGAGTTCTGAGAAACCATCGCTCAAAAATATTTTTTTTAAAGTATGTCAACAGAGGAAAATATTAAACTTTGAAAACTGAACAATTCAGTAAAATTATGGAAACAGTATTACTAATTCAACACAAAAGGGTTAATAACCACAGATCTATAATCAGCTTACCGCAGATGGGGATAAATCGGCCACATACGTGGGTGATTGCAACCAACTGTGCAGAGACAATAGCATGTTCTGTGATCTCTGGTTAAAATTTAGTTCCTGTGAGCAGGCAATATAATGTGAGACTGAGAATGTGTTCTTACTGGTTGTAACAGATAATTAGCCACCATTAAACAGCTGATCTAGTTGTCTGGTACCTAGTACAGAAATTGTATATCTTGAGCTTTGAACTCTTGTGTGCATGAACTGTATTTCATTGAGAGAATCTTAATTGGCAAACTGAGCAGTTGTCAGATGGAACTGGCACACAGGCCTGCCATAAAAGTGTACATTCATACAGGCTTGCTTGAACCCCCAATGATCTCTTAATCTGTTTTTGCAAGTTAGTGACTCCTTTTGAAAAATAAAATCTTCTATACAAAACCTTTCAAATGATCATTTTTGAATTTTCTATTGGGGTATCACATTTGGAAGTCACAATTCCTTAGCAGTGGGGTTAGTTATACTGCTGTGTATGTAACTGTGTAAGATGGACAGTATGTTTAAAAGACAAGTGGTAGATTTTTATGTTCTTAAACAAGGGCAAGGATTGTGCACAGTTAACATTTAAATCAATAGTCAAGCTATTATTTTATCTAATATAATTGCTTTCCTTGATATGCTTGCTGTAAATTAATAGAACACATGTGGCTATTACAAAACAGCATCAAAGAATGTACATTACATGAAAGGTTTAGATTAAATAGAAAATATAATGTGTCCAAGTTAGGATTTGTCTTTATTAACTAGGGTTTTGATACAAGAAGTGCCATAGAATCGGGGCCAGCTTAGCCATTACACAAACTAGGCAGCTGCCTAGTGTAGCAGTGGCACTGTGGCAGCCTATTGCCACAACCTTTGCCCCTCTCCAGGACCTGCCGTGATGGCAATGGCTTTAAACAGTCCCGCAGTGCTTAATTAAACCTCCGGCACTGCGAAGCTGTTTGGCTTCCGCCCCTTCTGATGTCAACTTCCTGTTTGCATGGGGGTGAAAGCAGCTAATCAGCTGCTTCCGTCCCCATGCAAAAGGAAGTCTGCATCAGATGGGGTGGAAGCCAAATAGCCTCACAGCACCAGATATTTTTAGGTAAGTTCTGTGGGGCTGTTTGAAGTCATTGCCGCCACTGCGAGCCCTGAAGAGGGGTGGCAGTGGGGGTTAGGGAGGAAGTGGGAGCCATGGAGTGGTGCAAGGGATGAGCATAAGATAGAGTGCCTTATAATTTGCCTCCTGATAAGAGCTGTCATAATATGACTGAAGCACTAAATTAAAAATGTTTGCATAACAGTACCTAAAAAAGAGTCAAGAGCCCCCTCCAATATTTTTATCCTTTTTGTTTGCTTTCAGAGAAAAATATAATTTAAACTTGAGAAACTTGCAATATTTTCTAACAGTGTGCTACATTGTGTAGTGGAATCAGATTAACAATGAATGTTTTTCAGTGATTTTTACTTAATGACCACTAGTAATAGTTTCTGTAAGTGACTGCTTAAAATGTTTGTTTATTTATTTAACATTTCTTATATACCGCCTTTCATGATATCAAGGCGGTTTACATTGAACAAACTGAAATTACATTGAACAGGGCATTATAACTTTGAGATAACTGTTTTACAGGGAACATGTATGTGTTAATTTCTTATCGTGTTACCTGGATTTCTTTAATTATTTTTTCTTTTGCTCATTTTTTTCTGCACCTTTCTTCTTTAATATGTCTGACCATCCAATCATTTCAACTGAATCCTTGATTTTGTTATCCTGCCAATGTTGGTGATTAATGAACAGAACTACAAAACCTGCTCCTCATCTGGATGGGTAAGAATTTGCTTTTAATTTTCTTGATACTTTCATTGTGCTTTCTGTTTACCAGGTTAATAAATTGCTGAGATCTTTTTATCTTTGGTTTTCTGTTCCCATTTGGATAACTACCATGGAAAATTATGATAAGCTCAGCCTTGTACTTATGTAGTGAGTAGGGAAATGCAAATATGATTTATGTATTTACTACTCAAGTCATTAAATTGTGGGGTAGTTTTATTTAGAAACAGAATTAATAAAGATGACAGAATTGTTGGAAAGATGATATAAATTAATTGCAGGACTTGGTTTTTAACTCCTCATAATAAATTCAAGTCTTCAGCTGTCCTGAATGAGCCTACTCTTGGCTGATCTCTGAAGCTAACTAGGGTCAGGCTTAGTACTTGGATGGGTAGCCACCTTGGAATATCAGGTGCTGTAAACTTCAGTTGCACCTTACCAAGAAAGCTTGGGGGCTGGGTTGCCAGGAGTCAGCATTGATTAAATGGCACATATTGCATTAATAAATTCATACAATTTTGTTAATTACTCTTCTGTTTGCTTATGTAGACAGAGATACAGAAAAATATGGTTTATGACCCATTAAATTAATTTTATTTATTTAACTGTGCTTATATACTGCTGATCCTAAGAGTCAAAGCGGTTTACAAGTAACTTGGCCACATGGGCTTACATGAAACATAGATAACTTAGTGAGGTACATAGAAGCGGTTGCATGTAACAGTAATAAGTTGGTAGAAACATTAAACTATACATAGAACTATATACAATGTACTATATATTATATACATTATGTATATTCCATTACACATTATACATTATATACGATATACAATATATGTACTATGCTTGATACGGTCCTCGGTACACCTACTCTTGTCATCTTACTGGGCAAACTAGATGGACCATATTGGTCTTTATTTGCCGTCATATTCTATTTTACTATGTTACTGTATATAATAGTAATACATTATTGAAGCATGACTCAAAAGACTAAAAATATTAACTGCATGATAAAGTGCAGTAATATGGCACATGAATTGCAAGTGGGATAAATAGCCTTAAGCACATGGCCCTCTTTGTAGAATGTAAACACATCTTTTGGCATCCCAGAAACGTATTAAAATTCACAACAGTATCAACAGTGAATAAAGGTGCCTTTTTGTTTTTTGTTCAGATTCAGAATGCATAGTGTATTGAGTAAAATGTTTAGATGTATTCCCAAATGGAATGTTAATGTAATATGTTTATTGGCAGAAATAGGGACCTCATGAATAATTTTATTCTCCAGGACCAAGCAGGAAGTCAGTCCTCACATATGGGTGACGTCGGCGCTGACGGAGCCCCCGTGCGGAGCATTTCCCCAGCTTTCATAGAAAGCCTTTGGGAATGCAGCGCGCATGCGCGGTCCCCTTCCCGCCCAAGGGTGCCATCTTGCTCAGTCTTCTTCCCGACGGATGTATATTCGTTTCACCCGAGGAAGAAGTTGATTTTCTCTGCATTAACTTGTTTTTCTTCGATTCGACGCCTGTTTCCCTTTCCCGCCTGGGCCCGATACGTCGGTATCGAGCCCGGATCTCTTTTTCGGTTTTTGTCCTTAGTGACTAGCGTTCGCGCCATTTTTTCTTTTTTCACTGGCAGCCCTGTCTTTTGACCTTGCAGGGGCCCTTTTTCCCCCCGATGGCTGCCAGCGGGTTTAAAAAGTGTGATCGGTGTAAGAAACTTGTCTCTCACCGACACACATGACTGCTGCCTCCGGTGCCTCGGACCCGATCATGACCCGATGATCTGTGGTCTGTGTGGGAACATGTCCTCTAAGGCGTTAAGAAGTTGGCAGCACCAAAAGGAAAGAATCTTCTCTGACTCCGCGTCTGGTAGGGCCCGGACCTCGTCAGAGGCCTCGACATCTCGGGACTCCGGCCCCAAGCAGCGTCGAGGCTCCTCTGAAAGGGAGTCTCCCTTGCGGGAGCATCGTAAGAAGAAAAAATCCGCGAGGGCGGCGTCAGTGGACACACTTGGCTCCTCGATGGCCAAGTCGCATAGCCCCAAGCGCCGTCCCGGGTCTTCGGAGTCAGAGAGGCCTGCAAAACAACCTCGTGTGGAGATGGAGTCCCTGGGTCACGTGAGTACTGTAGTCCTCGTGGACTCGCCTCCAGGGGAGCCGACGTCCCGGGGCCCGAGTCGGGGGCTGCTGAGTCTCCTAAGCTTGGACTCAGGTTGACAGCCTTGGAGAGCAGCTTGGCTGCCTTCATGGAACAGCAGTGGGCACTGATCTCCGGTCTCACCGGTACATCTGCCCCGACCACCGGGACATCGACGTCCAAGTCGACCCCGGAGGCCGAGCCGATCCTAGAGTCCATGCGAGCTCGAGTCGATCCTCGGCCAAGGTCCCCTCGGCCTCCCGTTCAGGACCAAGGTCGTCGACGCCGGTACCCTCGGCATCGGGACGGATGGCATCGATGCCTGCCCGACCGGAGCCGCTCGATTCCTCCTCTGAGGAGTCTGGCTGGGAGATGGAGGTTGAGGAGTCGCCTGAGAAGGTCCCCCCAGGAGGATACCCGGTTCTCGGACTTTGTGCGGGACATGGCCAAGGCTTTGGCATTCCCCGCGGATCCCAAGGAGGAGCCTCGAGCCGAGGCCCTACAGTATGACTCTCCTCGAGGCCCTACAGTATGACTCTCCTCTGAAGGAGGCCTTTACTGTTCCGGTTTCTCCGATGCTGGAACGGTTGCTCTTCCGCATGTGGGAGGCGCCGGCATCGACGCCGGTTTTAAGCAAGCAGGTCAATTCCATCTATCGAGTCCGCAAGAGCCCCGGGTTCCAAAAGGCACAATTACCGCACCACTCCGTGGTTGTGGAATCAGCCATGCATCGTCTGAAGTCAGAACATGCACTCCTTGGTGCCTCCCGGCCAGGAGGCCCAGAACCTTGGATGCCTTTGGTAAGAAGTGCTTCCAGGGCTCTATGCTTGCTTGCCCTGTCCAGACCTACCAGCTGTACATGGGCATGTACCTTCGAGACCTGGCAAAGGAGATTGCCAGGTTCTCTGCTGGTCTCTCCGAGGAACCTTTGCAGAGGTTCAATGCTTTGTCCTCGGGTATTCGTGAGTGCTCGAAGTTTATATCTCGAGCAGCCTATGATGGCTTCGAGGCTTCAGCCCGAGTAGCCGTGGCCAGCATCGGTGCACGCTGTCAGGCTTGGCTACAGTCATCAGACCTTGAGCCATGGGTGCAGGACAAGTTGGTCGATGTCCCCTGCCGAGGTGAAAACCTCTTTGGCAAGCCCATGGCTGACAAGGTTGCCGAACTCGAGACCGAGACTCTTACCCGGACAAGGCTGTCCAGAAAAACTTCTGCCCCTTCTCAGAAGAAGAAGGGCTCGGGGAAAAAAGACCTTTTACCCGAGGAAGTCATCTGCCTATAAACAGTGCCCTCATTATCAGGCCTCTGTAGCTCCCCAACAGAGTCAGCAAGCCAAGGGGCAGGGTCATGGGCCCCATAGGCAGAAGGCCCCCAAGCCTCCTACTCTGGCTCCTGCTCAGCAGGGAGGGGGATTCTGACTGCAATGGCATAGCCTCTTCTCAGCTGGCCCCCATCAGCACTGGAGGCAGGCTGGCCCTGTTCGCCCACAGGTGGTCAGCCGTCACAAGGGATACCTGGGTTCTAAGTATAGTCCAGAAGGGCTATCTCCTCCACGTCTACCAGGTACCCCCCTCCTATTTTCCAGGGGAGCCTCCCAGACTCCCTCTGCACAGGGACTTACTCCTGCAGGAGTTGGCAGGTCTTCTGAAGGAACAGACAGTGGAACCGGTGCCCCACCACCTGAGAGGTCACGGCTTCTATTACAGGTACTTCCTGGTACCAAAGAGAACAGGAGGCCTGAGACCCATCCTAGACTTGCGAAACCTGAACAAGTTCCTGGAGAGGGAAAAGTTCAAGATGCTTACCTTTGGAATTCTGCTGCCCTACCCTCCAGCAGGTAGATTGGCTATGCTCCTTAGATCTAAAGGATGCTTATACTCACATCTTTATTCATCCAGACCACAGACAATATCTCAGATTTGTAGTGGGAGGAAACCATTATCAGTACAGAGTACTGCCTTTTGGCCTTACATCTGCCCCCAGGGTATTCACCAAGTGCCTGGTGGTGGTAGCGGCCTTCCTCAGGGTTCAAGGCCTCTGTCTTTCCATATCTGGACAATTGGCTCATCAGGGGTCAATCCCCGCAAGAGGCCAATCAAGCCACCCTTCGCACTGTCGCTCTGCTTCAGCACCTGGGGTTTGTCATAAACTTCGCAAAGTCCAGTTTGCAACCCTCCCAGAACATGGAGTTCATAGGAGCTCGACTGGACACCTTTCAGGCAAAGTCCTTTCTACCAGTGGACAGGGCCCACAGATTGATGGCTCTAACCAGGCTATTCCACAGCAATTCTCTGGTCTCCGTCAGACAATTCCTGAGGCTCTTAGGCCACATGGCATCCACGGTCCATGTAACTCCAAATGCCCGTCTACACATGAAGCCAGCTCAATGGGTCCTCAGGACTCAGTGGCACCAGGCCACAGGAAGCCTCGTGGACAAAGTGAGGGTGTCCAGCCTACTACAGTCTTCTCTGCAATGGTGGCTTCATCTTCCGAATCTAGTGCAAGGGGTGCCTTTTCAGGCACCTCCACACTCTCAGGTGCTGACAACCGATGCTTCTCTTCAAGGTTAGGATGCACATTGCCAAGGGGCATGTACTCAAGGCCTGTGGACTCCTTGGGAGGCCGCACAGCAGATCAATCTCTTAGAACTGAGAGCTATCCGCTTAGCCCTGAGAACCTTCGCTCATCTCATCTCTCACCAGTCCGTCTTGGTTCAGACGGACAATCAAGTGGCTATGTTCTATGTGAACAAACAAGGGGGCAAAGGGTCCCGCCTTCTATGTCAGGAAGCGCAGAAACTGTGCTCTTGGGCAGTCGATCATGGCATTCTTCTCAAAGCAGTCTACCTCCCAGGTCAGGAGAATTACCTGGCGGACAGATTGAGCAGGATCCTGCAGCCGCACGAATGGCAGTTGAACCCTTTAGTGGTTCAACAGATCTTCCTGAGATGGGATCTTCGAACCATAGATCTCTTTGCCAGTCCTCTGAACCGTCAACTACCCAGGTTCTGTTCCAGACAACCGCATCCTCTGAGTAGCAGCGGATGCGTTTCTCATTCCATGGTCTACAGGCCTCCTATATGCGACACTATTCAAGGTGACCCGGGACAAGGCCTCAGTGATTCTGGTGGCCCCCAGGTGGCCAAGGCAACCCTGGATCCCACTACTGTTGCAACTGGCAGTGGACACTCTTCTCCCTCTGGGGATGCAACCCGATCTCCTGTCTCAGGAGCAGGGGTCCCTCTTGCACCCCAATCTCCAGTCCCTCAATTTGATGGCCTGGCTGCTGAAAGGGTAGTCCTAGCGCCTTTACTACTGCCTAGGGAAGTGGAGGATGTAGTCTTGGCCTCTAGGAGGCAGTCCACCGAAAGTCTTATACCCTTAAGTGGCATAGATTCTCTACCTGGTGTACTCAATACAACGAGAATCCCTTCTCATGCCTGGTACCAGTGGTGCTGCAGAATTTGCTTCACCTGTCAAACCTAGGCCTTAAGTCCAATTCTGTTAGAGTTCATCTTAGTGCTCTTTCAGCACACCACTCACAGGTAGAGGGTCAGTCTCTCTCCAGTCATCCTCTCTCCAGTCATCCTCTGGTGGCTCGCTTCCTCAGAGGACTGCTTTTGCTTAAGCCTCCAGTGCGTCCACCTGCCACTGATTGGGATTTAAATGTGGTCTTGCAACGGCTTACTTGCCCACCATTTGAATCTATGGCTACTTGCCTTCTGCGTTTTCTGTCCTGGAAAACGCTATTTCTGGTAGCCCTTACCTCAGCAAGGCGAGTGAGTGAGCTTCAGGCCCTAGTATCAGAAGCACCTTATACTAGGTTCTATAGGAACAGGGTAGTCTTACGGACTCACCCTAAGTTCTTTCCAAAGGTTGTCTCCTCCTTCCACCTCAATCAGGAGGTGGTTCTTCCGACTTTCTTTCCCAGGCCTCATGCTAGCCGGGCTGAGATGGTCTTGCATACCCTGGACTGTAGAAGGGCGTTGTCCTTCTACCTTGACCGTATGCGGGAGCACCGGAGGGTGGTTCAGCTCTTCGTCTCTTATGACCCTAATAAGTTGGGGTTGGCTGTCTCCAAGCATACTTTGTTCATATGGGTAGCTGACTGCATCACCTGGGCTTACAGGGCAGCCGGCCTCTCGTTGCAGGGTCGAGTTACGGCTCACCGTGTCAGGGCGAAGGCTGCGTCAGTGGCTCATCTCCGCTCTGTTCCGTTGGCAGACATCTGCCAGGCAGCTACTTGGTCTTCAAGCCAGACTTTTGCGGCCCACTACTGCCTTGGAGAGGGAGTCCCGCAGGGACAGTGCTTTCGGGCAAGCGGTACTACATAATCTCTTTGGGGTCTAGGCAACTCCTACCCTCCGGCCATGGTGTTGGGCTTCCTTTCGGGGGCGTTATCAGAGAAGATTCTGTTCTTGCATGCTGAGGCTCTAGAGGGAGCTCAGTTTTTCAGTTTGGGGCCTCTGGTAGCCCTGAGCTAGGGAGTCCCATATGTGAGGACTGACTTCCTGCTTGGTCCTGGAGAAAGAGTAGTTACTCACCTGTAACAGGTGTTCTCCAGGAGCAGCAGGAATCAGTCCTCACAACCCTCCCTCCTCCCCTTGGAGTTGCAGTCATATGATTTATTTTTGCTGTCTTTTAGCTATGTCATCAGACTGAGCAAGATGGCACCCTTGGGCGGGAAGGGGACCACGCATGCGCGCTGCATTCCCAAAGGCTTTCTATGAAAGCTGGGGAAATGCTCCGCACGGGGGCTTCGTCGGCGCCGACGTCACCCATATGTGAGGACTGATTCCTGCTGCTCCTGGAGAACACCTGTTACAGGTGAGTAACTACTCTTAACAGGCCACCTAGGTTGAGAAGACAAGTAAGCGCCTATGTATTTTATAAAAATACATAGGCGCCTACATGTTTTTATAAAGTGCTAGCATGACTCCTGCTAGAATGCACTTGTGCACATTCACCCCTGTTGGGGAGCAGTGGTAAAAATATGAAGGTGAAGTTAACATGTATACTTCGCAACTCTGTCCATGTTCTGCCCAAACTCTGCCCCAGAATACACCTACATGCAGGTTGCATACAAGTGTTTGTGGTGTTGTCACCGAGTTGTAACTGTGGGAAATGTTTTTATAAAATTATCTCCAGGTGATATAGCAGAGACTTGTATGTACTCCCTCTGAACGTGCAAAATATTATAATTTCAAAAATGACAGCCTATGTTAGGTTTAAACTGAATTCTCCATGGACAAGCAGAACAAATTCTTAGTTACCGGTGAAATAACAGACTGAGCTACAGAAACCTTCTCGGCTACTTAAAGAAGCTTTTAGAAAGTTTTTTTTGTGCATTTGTGCCTGTTCCCATCTGATGTTGCTGCGCCTAAAGACTTCAGTCTCTTTGCAGCAGAGGTGATCACATGTTTTTATAGATCCACATACATCACAGTCATATATGACTGATTTTCATAGTGCTCGTAGTACATTTTGTTCTATTGTACCTGTCTGCTGCCATGTTTCTTCTTCTACCTATTAAATTTCTTTAGTCTGGATTTTCGGCTGTTATGTTTGGACGGACTACCCCTGTAGGAAAACAAAGGAAACTATCTAGATCTAAGAGATCTGAACATGTTTCTCATACTGGAAAAGTTCAGAATGCTTTTGCTTAGCATCTTAATGCCCTTTCTACAAAAATGAGATTAGCTTGGTTCTCTGGACCTGCAGGATGCCTATACTCTCATCCAGATACAATCACAGTCATAGGAATAACTGATTCATCGTAGGGAAACACCACTTGTAGAACTGCATCCTGCCCTTTGGCCTCATGTCCACTCCTTGAGGTTTCACCAAATTCCTTACTGTAGTCACAGTGTATCTTCCTTTCTTGGATGATTGGTTCATCAAGAGCACCACTCAAGAAGGAGTTAAAGAATTTGTACGCATTATCATCCAGGGGCTGGAGCTACTGGGGTTTGTCATCAGTTATTCCAAGTCCAATTTAATCCTGCAATGACAATTGGAATTCATTGGAGCCCTGCTAGACATGGCTCTAGCGACAGCCTTTCTTCCTCATGACCAGCTTGTCTGTTTAGTGCAACAGGTAGGGAAAGTTCTAGAGTCAGCACATATCAGCAAGAACCATGTTGCGAATGTTGGGCAACTGGCTTCCACAGTTTGTCACTCCCATGGTACGTCTTCATTTGAGGCAATCTCTGTGGACCCTGAGTACACAGTTGATGGGAATCTATTCACAAGCTTAATTAGGTAATCTGTCACCAAGTTCCTTTGGGGGGAGACTCTCTCTGGTGGCTGCTTCTCTCCAATTTTGGCCAAAGACTCTCCCTTTCAGGAGCCACCTTTATCAAAGGCTGTTAACAGAAGCGTCCAAACTGGGGTTATGGTACACCCAGAAGAGTGTTTCCATCAAATCAATTTTCCTGGAACTGAGAGCTGTCTCAAATGCTCTAAAGACTTTTAAAGATTGGTTGGCAAACCAAATTGATTCAAATGAACCAATCAAGTTGTCATGTTGTATATCAACAAGCAGAGAGGATGGGCTCGTACCTCCTGTGTTCGGAAACAGTCATTGTGCAATTTTACTATATTTAACGGAATGATGCTCAGAGCCACATATCGGATGGGAGAGAGCAACAGTCTCCCAAACAAGCAGAGTAGTGTCCTTTATGCTTACGAACGGACTGAACAGGGAAGTGACATGGGCTATCTTTTGAGAGTGGGGCTCCCTCTTTATAAACCTCTTTGCCACTCCCCAAAACAAGCAAGTCCTTAAGTCCTTCAAGTTTTCTCCAGAGTAGGGTCAGATGGCACATTACCCTCTGATACTTTCCTCCTCCATTAGGGGAGGGGGGGGGGGGGAGGACAGACCACACCTGTACACACATCCACCCATTCCTCTGACAGCGTGAACTCTTCTGAAACTCCAAAATGAGGCACCATGATTCTCAGTGTTTTGTGCTTGGTCCAGATAGCCTTAGTTTCCCCATCTCTAAGACTTGTCTGTCTGGAAACTCATATGTCTGGAGGACTTTCCAGCCTTGATTTTGCAGGATTAGGAAAGACTTCTGCATTCCAATATTGGGTCCTTAGCCCTCACAGCTTGGATATCATCTTGGCTTCCAGGAGAGATTCCCCTAGGAAGGCTTACGGTTTCATTGTTGCTTGACGTTGAGGTCCATGGCGTCCTTGTGAAGCCCTTTGCCAGCGCGGTGTAGCCTTTAGCATTATACTAGTGTCCAGTGGGCCCGCTTCCAGTCCAGTCATACCTACTTCAGTAAGGGCACGTATTGCTTCTTCCCTGGTTCGTACTCTTAATCTATGGCCTTTGTAGTCCATGCTTAGTCCAAAAGGAAATGTCCAACCATAACGCACTCCTTCCTCCTGCAGCTTAAGTAGAACATCTCTCATTTGTCTCCTCTTCAACAGCGTACTCTGCGCTAAATCGGCGTACACCTCAACTCGACATGATCCCCACTGCAAAGGGCCTGTTGCTCTCGTTCTGCTGAGCACCTGCTTCTTACTGTTAAAATAATGGTAGCATGCTATGATGTCCCTGGGTGCATTGTTGTCTTTTCTCGGGGAACAAGCAGGAAGTCAGCCCTCATATGAGTGACGTTGGTACCGACGGAGCCCTCGCGGAAGCATCCCCCCTGTTTTCAAAGAAAGCCTTTGGGAGATGCCACCATGCATGCATGGTCCCCTTCCTGCCCAAGGGTGCCATCTTGCTCAGTCTCCTTTTTTCCACGGAGCCCTTCAGAGTCTGACTTGTCCCCGGAAAAAGTAGATTTTTCTCTCCAAGTTTCATACCTCTGGTATTGCACCGGTACTCCTCCCGCCTACCGACCTCGTTGCCTCGGCGTCGAGTTCGGTCGATTTTTGTAGTTTTCATTCTTTTCCTTTCCTGGTGTCTGCGCACCTTTTTCTCCCACCTGCAGCCCGAAGAGTCTTCGACCTCGCCGGGGTACTTTTATCTCCCATAGCTACCAGTGGCTTTCAGAAGTGTGATCGGTGCTCCAAAATTGTCTTTGACTGACATGCACGACTGCGGTCTCCACTGCCTTGGGCCAGACCCTGACCCGGCCCTCAAGAGCTGCCAGCAGCAGCATGATAAGTTTTTCCCCCAAGTCCCTGATGCCTCCGAAGGCCATGGCCCCGACATCTCAGGCGGAGCCTTCCGAACCCGAGCCTCGTCATGGGTCCTCAGAAAGGGGATCTCCCTCGAGGGAGCTCAGGAAGAAGAAACCCTTGAAGGCCAGGTGCTGCCCGTACCCACAGTCTGAGACGTCCGTTTGAGACATCGGAGAAGGAGTGGCCTGCAAAGGTCCCCTGGAAAGATCTGACTGCAGACCGGCCTCGGTCCCTAGACACTATCCTCATCGAGGATTACCCTTCGGGGGAGATGGCGTCAAGCCCGAGTCCCTCGGTGCCTGCGACAAAGGCTGCGGAGCCTTCTTGTCTGTAGTCCAGAATGGCGGCCCTGGAGTGCAGTTTGTCTGCCTTCATGGACCAGCAGCTGGCGCTGTTGTCTGGCACGACCGGTTCATCCGCCTTGACCATCGGGCCCTCGACATCCAAGACATCCCCGGAGGCCGAGCCGATCCTCGAGGTCCTTAAGCCTCCAGTTGATTCTCGGTCGAGGTCGCAATCAGAGTCCTGCTCGATGGGACTGCCGTCATCCATGGCAAGTTTACCAGGCACCAGCAGCAGAGCATCAGGGGCTCAGAGGCCCCGCGGAGCAACCCTCCTACGAGTCCTCGACAGACTACGCTGAGTGGGAGACGGAGGAAGAGGAGTCCCCTGATACCAGTCACCACTGCGACGTCCCATCTGACTCTCCCGTATCTGAGCCTTGATGGCAGTATCCGCCCGAAGATATGGGTTTCCATAATTTTGTCAAGGATATGTCTAAGGCCCTGGCATTCCCGACAAAGTCCTCCAATACGAGCCCCCTCCGTTGGGGATCGTTCACAGTGCCCATCCCTCCCAACCTGGAACGGCTGATGCGCTGAATGTGGGAGACACCAGCTTTGGTGCCGGTGGGGAACAAATGGCTCGACTCGATGTATCAAGTCCGCCGGAGCCCACGCTTCCAAAAGTCACAGCTGCCACATTACTCCATGGTGGTGGAGTTGGCCATGCGTCGGCTGAAAAGCCAGAAGACGGACTCCTTGGTGCCCTCCGGCAGGGAGGCCCACACCCTAGACGCTCTTGGCAGAAAGTGCTACCAGGACTCAATGCTCATCGGCCGCATCCAGGCCTACTAGCTGTACATGGGCATGTACCTGAGAGACCTGGCGAAGTAGCTTGCCATGTTCTCTGCTGATCTCTCTGAGGAACCTTGGCAGCGTCTCGGGCGGCCTATGACGGGTTCGAGTCGACAGCTCAAGTAGCGATGGCTGGCATCGGTGCATGCCACCAAGCTTGGCTATAGTTGTCCGACCTCGAGTAATGTGTTCAGGACAAATTGGTCAGTGTCCCCTGCCAAGGAGAGAATCTCTTTGGCAAATCCATGACCGACAAGGCTGCCAAACTGGAGACCGAGTTCATGAGAACCAGGCAGGCTCTCTAAAAAAAAAAAAAAAAAAAAAAAAAGACTGCTGCCCCTCCCCGATGGAAGGGCTCAGTTAAAAAACCCTTCTACCTGAGGAAGGGAGCTGCTTACAGAAACTACCCACCTTATCAGGCCTCCCCAACTCCCCAACAGGGTCAGCAGGCCAAGGGACATGGGCATGGCCCATGTAAGCAGAAGACTCCAAAACCCCAAGCACTGGCTCCGGCCCAGTCAGGGGGGGAGTTTTTGACTCCTTGAGCATAGCCTCCCTACCCCAAGGAGATCAGCAGCCCACAGGGGGACGTCTGACCCTTTATGCCCAGAGGTGAGTGACCATTACCACCGATTCCTGGGCACTTCAGATAATCAGGGAGGGTTACCTCCTCCACCTGACTCAGACACCTCCCCCTTATTTCCCAGGAGAGCTCCTCAGGTCTCCCCTCCACTGGGACCACCTTCTGAAGGAGTTGGCAGGTTTTCTCAAGGACAAGGCGGTAGAACTGGTGCCCCACCACTTCAAGGGCAAGGGATTCTACTCCAGGTACTTCCTCGTGCCAAAGAGGACAGGGGGCCTAAGGCTCATCCTTGACCTGCGCAACCTCAACAAATTGCTGGTGAGGGAGAAGCTCAAGATGCTCTCCCTTGGAACATTGCTGCCATACCTCCAGCAGGGAGACTGGCTATGCTCCTTAGACCTCAAGGATGCTTATATCCACATCCTCATCAACCACAGGCAGTATCTGTATTTCATAGTTGTGGGCAGGCACTTTCAATACAGGGTGCTCTCCTTCGGCCTAGCTTCTGCCCCAGGAGTCTTCACAAAATGCCTGGCAGTTGTGGCCATCTTCCCCCGGCTCCAGGGGGTCTTCGTCTTATCCTACCTGGACGACTGGCTCATAAAGGGAGGCCTCAGAGGTGCAGCAGGCCAACGCATGCATCATCCAGGTTCTGCAACGCTTGGGCTTTGTCATAAACTACCCCAAGTCTCACATCCTCCCGACATAGTGTCTGGAGTTCATTGGGGCAAAGATAGACACTGTCCAGTCGAAGGCTTTCTTGCCCAGGGACTGAGCCGATTGTCTCAGGTCTCTAGCTCGGAAAGTACAGTACCATCCCTCAGTGCCCACCCGGCTTCTCCCGCATCTCCTTGGGCACATAGCCTCCACAGTCCATGTCATTCCAGACGCCTCCACATGAGGGCGGCGCCTTGGTGTCTCCAGGACTAGTGGTCTCAGGCCACAGACTGCCTCAGAGACAGAGTTTCTGTGACCTGCCAATTGGCAGACTCCCTTGTCTGGTTGCAGTTGCCCCAGAATCTTGAGGCAGGCATGCCTTTTCAGGCCCCAACCCCCTCGAGGATCCTCACCACGGACGCCTCCCTGCTCAGCTGGGGAGCCCACTGAGGAAATCTTCGCACCCAAGGCAGCTGGTCACCAAACAAGGGCACCCAGCAGATCAACCTCCTGGAGCTCCAGGCCATACACCTAGCCCTGAGGGTCTTTTGTAACCACTTGCATCTCCAGCCGCTGCTAGTCCAGACAAACAACCAGGTGGCTATGTTCTACGTGAACAAACAGGGGGGCATGTGGTCTCGTCCCCCTTGGTGGGAGGCACTGGTCCTCTGCTCGTATTCAGTCCAACAGGGTTTCCTTCTGCGGGCAGTGTACCAGCCAGGCCAGGACAACCTGCTGGCTGGCACGAGTGGCAGCTGGACCCCAGGGTAGCCAGTTGGCTTTTCCGGCTCTGGGGGGAACCCGTGATGGACCTGTTCGCCAGCCCGGACAATTTTCAGTTGCTCCGCTTCTGCTCCCAGCAAGCCCACCCCTCCAAGGTGGCAACAGATGCGTTCCTGGTCTCATGTTCAGAAGGCCTCATGTACGCCTTCCCTCTTACACTGCTGATTGCCAAGACCTTCAGGACCCACCGTGACAGGGCCTCACTCATCCTGATAGCTCCTCGGTGGTCCAGGCAACCGTGGTTCCCGCTACTTCTACAGTTGATGATGGCATCCTCATCCCCTTGGGGACCGCCCCAGGACTCCTATCTCAGGAGGGGGGCTCTCTCCGGCACCCCAACCTCTAGGGTCCCTGTCGCTGACAGTCTGGCTGCTGAGAGGGTGACACTGGCCCCTTTCAACCCTCCAGTTGAGGTGGAAGACATTCTGCTGGCCTCTCGCAAGGCCTCTACTAGGAAGGCTTACGCCCTCAGTTGGCACAGGTTCTCTGGTGCGCTGAACATGGGGCTGACCCTTTCTTCTGCCTGGTGGCTCTGGTGTTGCAGTACCTGTTCCACCTCTCCCAGACTGGGCTTATCTAACTCCGTCCAAGTGCACCTTAGTGCCCTGGCGGCGCACCACCATCCGGTGGATGGTAAGCCCCTCTCGGCCCAACTTCTGGTGACCCATTTCCTCCAGGACCTGCTCTTATTGAAGCCCCCAGTTTGCTCTCTGGCAACTGAATGGGACCTCAATGTGGTGTTGGGGCAGCTGACTCGCCCACCCTTCAAACCTCTGGCTTCATGCCACCTCCGCTACCTCTCTTGGAAGGTGGCTTTCCTGGTCACGCTTACCTCTGCTTGCAGAGTCAGCGAGCATCAGGCCCTCATGACGGAGGCACCTATACCAGGTTCTACAAGAACAGAGTAGTGCTCCACACGAACCCCAAATTCCTGCCGTAGGTCGTGTCGCCCTTCCACCTCAACCAGGAAGTGGTGCTTCCTACCTTCTTTCCAAGACCTCACTCCAGTCGGGCGGAAATGATCCTTCACACCTTGGACTGTAAGAAGGCTTTGTCCTTCTATATCCATCGCACTCAGGGCCACCACAAAGCTGCTCAGCTTTTCATCTCCTATGACCCCAGTAAGCTGGGGGAGGCGGTGACCAAGCGTACACTGTCCACATGGGTGGCGGACTGTATCGCCTTCGCTTACGAGCAGGCAAGGCTCCCGCTTGAAGGCCACATCATGGTGCAACTTGTCAGGGCCATGGCGGCTTCGGTGGCAAACTTGCATGCTGTCCCAATGTTGGACATCTGCCGGGCCACCACCTTGTCTTCAGTCCATACCTTTGCAGCCCATTACTGCCTGGAAAGGGAGTCTCGATGGGACAGTGCCTTTGCCAGTCTGTGCTCCGTAACCTTTTTGGGGTTTAGGCAACTCCTACCCTCCGACCCTTTTGTGTTCAGGCTACTGGAGACTTTTAAAGATTGGTTGGCAAACCAAATTGATTCAAATGAACCAATCAAGTTGTCATGTTGTATATCAACAAGCAGAGAGGATGGGCTCGTACCTCCTGTGTTCGGAAACAGTCATTGTGCAATTTTACTATATTTAACGGAATGATGCTCAGAGCCACATATCGGATGGGAGAGAGCAACAGTCTCCCAAACAAGCAGAGTAGTGTCCTTTATGCTTACGAACGGACTGAACAGGGAAGTGACATGGGCTATCTTTTGAGAGTGGGGCTCCCTCTTTATAAACCTCTTTGCCACTCCCCAAAACAAGCAAGTCCTTAAGTCCTTCAAGTTTTCTCCAGAGTAGGGTCAGATGGCACATTACCCTCTGATACTTTCCTCCTCCATTAGGGGAGGGGGGGGGGGGGGAGGACAGACCACACCTGTACACACATCCACCCATTCCTCTGACAGCGTGAACTCTTCTGAAACTCCAAAATGAGGCACCATGATTCTCAGTGTTTTGTGCTTGGTCCAGATAGCCTTAGTTTCCCCATCTCTAAGACTTGTCTGTCTGGAAACTCATATGTCTGGAGGACTTTCCAGCCTTGATTTTGCAGGATTAGGAAAGACTTCTGCATTCCAATATTGGGTCCTTAGCCCTCACAGCTTGGATATCATCTTGGCTTCCAGGAGAGATTCCCCTAGGAAGGCTTACGGTTTCATTGTTGCTTGACGTTGAGGTCCATGGCGTCCTTGTGAAGCCCTTTGCCAGCGCGGTGTAGCCTTTAGCATTATACTAGTGTCCAGTGGGCCCGCTTCCAGTCCAGTCATACCTACTTCAGTAAGGGCACGTATTGCTTCTTCCCTGGTTCGTACTCTTAATCTATGGCCTTTGTAGTCCATGCTTAGTCCAAAAGGAAATGTCCAACCATAACGCACTCCTTCCTCCTGCAGCTTAAGTAGAACATCTCTCATTTGTCTCCTCTTCAACAGCGTACTCTGCGCTAAATCGGCGTACACCTCAACTCGACATGATCCCCACTGCAAAGGGCCTGTTGCTCTCGTTCTGCTGAGCACCTGCTTCTTACTGTTAAAATAATGGTAGCATGCTATGATGTCCCTGGGTGCATTGTTGTCTTTTCTCGGGGAACAAGCAGGAAGTCAGCCCTCATATGAGTGACGTTGGTACCGACGGAGCCCTCGCGGAAGCATCCCCCCTGTTTTCAAAGAAAGCCTTTGGGAGATGCCACCATGCATGCATGGTCCCCTTCCTGCCCAAGGGTGCCATCTTGCTCAGTCTCCTTTTTTCCACGGAGCCCTTCAGAGTCTGACTTGTCCCCGGAAAAAGTAGATTTTTCTCTCCAAGTTTCATACCTCTGGTATTGCACCGGTACTCCTCCCGCCTACCGACCTCGTTGCCTCGGCGTCGAGTTCGGTCGATTTTTGTAGTTTTCATTCTTTTCCTTTCCTGGTGTCTGCGCACCTTTTTCTCCCACCTGCAGCCCGAAGAGTCTTCGACCTCGCCGGGGTACTTTTATCTCCCATAGCTACCAGTGGCTTTCAGAAGTGTGATCGGTGCTCCAAAATTGTCTTTGACTGACATGCACGACTGCGGTCTCCACTGCCTTGGGCCAGACCCTGACCCGGCCCTCAAGAGCTGCCAGCAGCAGCATGATAAGTTTTTCCCCCAAGTCCCTGATGCCTCCGAAGGCCATGGCCCCGACATCTCAGGCGGAGCCTTCCGAACCCGAGCCTCGTCATGGGTCCTCAGAAAGGGGATCTCCCTCGAGGGAGCTCAGGAAGAAGAAACCCTTGAAGGCCAGGTGCTGCCCGTACCCACAGTCTGAGACGTCCGTTTGAGACATCGGAGAAGGAGTGGCCTGCAAAGGTCCCCTGGAAAGATCTGACTGCAGACCGGCCTCGGTCCCTAGACACTATCCTCATCGAGGATTACCCTTCGGGGGAGATGGCGTCAAGCCCGAGTCCCTCGGTGCCTGCGACAAAGGCTGCGGAGCCTTCTTGTCTGTAGTCCAGAATGGCGGCCCTGGAGTGCAGTTTGTCTGCCTTCATGGACCAGCAGCTGGCGCTGTTGTCTGGCACGACCGGTTCATCCGCCTTGACCATCGGGCCCTCGACATCCAAGACATCCCCGGAGGCCGAGCCGATCCTCGAGGTCCTTAAGCCTCCAGTTGATTCTCGGTCGAGGTCGCAATCAGAGTCCTGCTCGATGGGACTGCCGTCATCCATGGCAAGTTTACCAGGCACCAGCAGCAGAGCATCAGGGGCTCAGAGGCCCCGCGGAGCAACCCTCCTACGAGTCCTCGACAGACTACGCTGAGTGGGAGACGGAGGAAGAGGAGTCCCCTGATACCAGTCACCACTGCGACGTCCCATCTGACTCTCCCGTATCTGAGCCTTGATGGCAGTATCCGCCCGAAGATATGGGTTTCCATAATTTTGTCAAGGATATGTCTAAGGCCCTGGCATTCCCGACAAAGTCCTCCAATACGAGCCCCCTCCGTTGGGGATCGTTCACAGTGCCCATCCCTCCCAACCTGGAACGGCTGATGCGCTGAATGTGGGAGACACCAGCTTTGGTGCCGGTGGGGAACAAATGGCTCGACTCGATGTATCAAGTCCGCCGGAGCCCACGCTTCCAAAAGTCACAGCTGCCACATTACTCCATGGTGGTGGAGTTGGCCATGCGTCGGCTGAAAAGCCAGAAGACGGACTCCTTGGTGCCCTCCGGCAGGGAGGCCCACACCCTAGACGCTCTTGGCAGAAAGTGCTACCAGGACTCAATGCTCATCGGCCGCATCCAGGCCTACTAGCTGTACATGGGCATGTACCTGAGAGACCTGGCGAAGTAGCTTGCCATGTTCTCTGCTGATCTCTCTGAGGAACCTTGGCAGCGTCTCGGGCGGCCTATGACGGGTTCGAGTCGACAGCTCAAGTAGCGATGGCTGGCATCGGTGCATGCCACCAAGCTTGGCTATAGTTGTCCGACCTCGAGTAATGTGTTCAGGACAAATTGGTCAGTGTCCCCTGCCAAGGAGAGAATCTCTTTGGCAAATCCATGACCGACAAGGCTGCCAAACTGGAGACCGAGTTCATGAGAACCAGGCAGGCTCTCTAAAAAAAAAAAAAAAAAAAAAAAAAAGACTGCTGCCCCTCCCCGATGGAAGGGCTCAGTTAAAAAACCCTTCTACCTGAGGAAGGGAGCTGCTTACAGAAACTACCCACCTTATCAGGCCTCCCCAACTCCCCAACAGGGTCAGCAGGCCAAGGGACATGGGCATGGCCCATGTAAGCAGAAGACTCCAAAACCCCAAGCACTGGCTCCGGCCCAGTCAGGGGGGGAGTTTTTGACTCCTTGAGCATAGCCTCCCTACCCCAAGGAGATCAGCAGCCCACAGGGGGACGTCTGACCCTTTATGCCCAGAGGTGAGTGACCATTACCACCGATTCCTGGGCACTTCAGATAATCAGGGAGGGTTACCTCCTCCACCTGACTCAGACACCTCCCCCTTATTTCCCAGGAGAGCTCCTCAGGTCTCCCCTCCACTGGGACCACCTTCTGAAGGAGTTGGCAGGTTTTCTCAAGGACAAGGCGGTAGAACTGGTGCCCCACCACTTCAAGGGCAAGGGATTCTACTCCAGGTACTTCCTCGTGCCAAAGAGGACAGGGGGCCTAAGGCTCATCCTTGACCTGCGCAACCTCAACAAATTGCTGGTGAGGGAGAAGCTCAAGATGCTCTCCCTTGGAACATTGCTGCCATACCTCCAGCAGGGAGACTGGCTATGCTCCTTAGACCTCAAGGATGCTTATATCCACATCCTCATCAACCACAGGCAGTATCTGTATTTCATAGTTGTGGGCAGGCACTTTCAATACAGGGTGCTCTCCTTCGGCCTAGCTTCTGCCCCAGGAGTCTTCACAAAATGCCTGGCAGTTGTGGCCATCTTCCCCCGGCTCCAGGGGGTCTTCGTCTTATCCTACCTGGACGACTGGCTCATAAAGGGAGGCCTCAGAGGTGCAGCAGGCCAACGCATGCATCATCCAGGTTCTGCAACGCTTGGGCTTTGTCATAAACTACCCCAAGTCTCACATCCTCCCGACATAGTGTCTGGAGTTCATTGGGGCAAAGATAGACACTGTCCAGTCGAAGGCTTTCTTGCCCAGGGACTGAGCCGATTGTCTCAGGTCTCTAGCTCGGAAAGTACAGTACCATCCCTCAGTGCCCACCCGGCTTCTCCCGCATCTCCTTGGGCACATAGCCTCCACAGTCCATGTCATTCCAGACGCCTCCACATGAGGGCGGCGCCTTGGTGTCTCCAGGACTAGTGGTCTCAGGCCACAGACTGCCTCAGAGACAGAGTTTCTGTGACCTGCCAATTGGCAGACTCCCTTGTCTGGTTGCAGTTGCCCCAGAATCTTGAGGCAGGCATGCCTTTTCAGGCCCCAACCCCCTCGAGGATCCTCACCACGGACGCCTCCCTGCTCAGCTGGGGAGCCCACTGAGGAAATCTTCGCACCCAAGGCAGCTGGTCACCAAACAAGGGCACCCAGCAGATCAACCTCCTGGAGCTCCAGGCCATACACCTAGCCCTGAGGGTCTTTTGTAACCACTTGCATCTCCAGCCGCTGCTAGTCCAGACAAACAACCAGGTGGCTATGTTCTACGTGAACAAACAGGGGGGCATGTGGTCTCGTCCCCCTTGGTGGGAGGCACTGGTCCTCTGCTCGTATTCAGTCCAACAGGGTTTCCTTCTGCGGGCAGTGTACCAGCCAGGCCAGGACAACCTGCTGGCTGGCACGAGTGGCAGCTGGACCCCAGGGTAGCCAGTTGGCTTTTCCGGCTCTGGGGGGAACCCGTGATGGACCTGTTCGCCAGCCCGGACAATTTTCAGTTGCTCCGCTTCTGCTCCCAGCAAGCCCACCCCTCCAAGGTGGCAACAGATGCGTTCCTGGTCTCATGTTCAGAAGGCCTCATGTACGCCTTCCCTCTTACACTGCTGATTGCCAAGACCTTCAGGACCCACCGTGACAGGGCCTCACTCATCCTGATAGCTCCTCGGTGGTCCAGGCAACCGTGGTTCCCGCTACTTCTACAGTTGATGATGGCATCCTCATCCCCTTGGGGACCGCCCCAGGACTCCTATCTCAGGAGGGGGGCTCTCTCCGGCACCCCAACCTCTAGGGTCCCTGTCGCTGACAGTCTGGCTGCTGAGAGGGTGACACTGGCCCCTTTCAACCCTCCAGTTGAGGTGGAAGACATTCTGCTGGCCTCTCGCAAGGCCTCTACTAGGAAGGCTTACGCCCTCAGTTGGCACAGGTTCTCTGGTGCGCTGAACATGGGGCTGACCCTTTCTTCTGCCTGGTGGCTCTGGTGTTGCAGTACCTGTTCCACCTCTCCCAGACTGGGCTTATCTAACTCCGTCCAAGTGCACCTTAGTGCCCTGGCGGCGCACCACCATCCGGTGGATGGTAAGCCCCTCTCGGCCCAACTTCTGGTGACCCATTTCCTCCAGGACCTGCTCTTATTGAAGCCCCCAGTTTGCTCTCTGGCAACTGAATGGGACCTCAATGTGGTGTTGGGGCAGCTGACTCGCCCACCCTTCAAACCTCTGGCTTCATGCCACCTCCGCTACCTCTCTTGGAAGGTGGCTTTCCTGGTCACGCTTACCTCTGCTTGCAGAGTCAGCGAGCATCAGGCCCTCATGACGGAGGCACCTATACCAGGTTCTACAAGAACAGAGTAGTGCTCCACACGAACCCCAAATTCCTGCCGTAGGTCGTGTCGCCCTTCCACCTCAACCAGGAAGTGGTGCTTCCTACCTTCTTTCCAAGACCTCACTCCAGTCGGGCGGAAATGATCCTTCACACCTTGGACTGTAAGAAGGCTTTGTCCTTCTATATCCATCGCACTCAGGGCCACCACAAAGCTGCTCAGCTTTTCATCTCCTATGACCCCAGTAAGCTGGGGGAGGCGGTGTGACCAAGCGTACACTGTCCACATGGGTGGCGGACTGTATCGCCTTCGCTTACGAGCAGGCAAGGCTCCCGCTTGAAGGCCACATCATGGTGCAACTTGTCAGGGCCATGGCGGCTTCGGTGGCAAACTTGCATGCTGTCCCAATGTTGGACATCTGCCGGGCCACCACCTTGTCTTCAGTCCATACCTTTGCAGCCCATTACTGCCTGGAAAGGGAGTCTCGATGGGACAGTGCCTTTGCCAGTCTGTGCTCCGTAACCTTTTTGGGGTTTAGGCAACTCCTACCCTCCGACCCTTTTGTGTTCAGGCTACTGGAGTGCTGGTTCATCGGACACAGGGATCCTACTGCGGTCTGTGTACATGGACTAAATTGCTGCTGCCGGCAGCTCCCTATGAGGGAGCCCCTATTTTTTGCTGTGGGCTCTCTGTAGCCTGTAGTTGGGAAGTCTCATATGTGAGGACTGACTTCCCACTTGTTCCCAGAGAAAGCGTAGTTACTCACCTGTAACAGGTGTTTTCTGGGGAAAGCAGGAATCAGTCCTCACAACCCTCCCTCCTCCCCTTGGATTGCAGTCCTCCTATATTTAGTGTTTTGGGTTTTTTTTTGCCATCTTTAGCTATCTCATCTGATTGAGCAAGATGGCACCCTGGGCGGTAAGGGGACCACGCATGCGTGGTGGCATCTCCCAAAGGTTTTCTTTGAAAGTTGGGGAGATGGCTTCTGCGAGGGCTCAGTCGGTGCCGACATCACCCATATGTGAGGACTGATTCCGGCTGTCCCCGGAGAATACCTGTTACAAGTGAGTAACTATGCTTTCTCTGCGGGCCCATAATCTGGTGCGCCCTGTCAATATGAAGGTCTAGGCCTTCTACTCCTTATTTGGTGCACTACAGAAACACCTTTGTTACATCCCAGATTATTACAACAAAATCAGTATATCTGGTGCCCTTTGGAGTCCCTCTAAACTGCAGATTACTTCTTTGTGACTGGTTCTCAAGGTCCTCGAGCTTATCTTCTAATTTCTCGCACTGCTGCTCTAGGGCCTGCATCTTAGTTTCAAGCGCACCAGTCTCCTCCACGTGTTGTCCAGCCTCTCCTCGAACGCTTCTAACCAAGTTCCCAGCTCCATAAGCTCTGACCGCAGATTCTCTATACTGGCAACTACATCCGTTCTTACTTGTGAGATGTCTGCCTTTGTTGATGAACCAAGCTCGTATTTCCTCGTGAAAGGTCACTTGTTGATTACTATCCATTGCTGGCGTTCCTTTCGGGGATTGAGATTCACTGTCCGGTGGCCTGTTACCTGCCAGCAGCTCTTTCTCACCTGCCGCAGCTGCTTTTTCTGCCGGCCCTTGCAACGCCTGTGTCGCTCATGGGGCTGCTGTGGTGAAGTCCTTTATACTGACTTATTTCCCTTTGTTGCCATCTCTTTAGCTTTCCCCTCTCTCCTGCCACTTCCACTCACATAGGTCTGGGGGACGCAATTTTAATTAGCGTTTTTCCACCTGATCAGCCAGAGCAAAATCTCAGACAGCCATCTTTCGCGCTGGTGTCATGTCAAAGATCAGGCATTCTGGTTTTGACGTCCCAGATTGCATGTGGACATCTCCAAGGGTTACTGTTTCAAATGGTAGAGGTTTGTCTTCTGGTGTGAGAAGCAGGCCCTAGATCTTATGTACCACACAAAAACTGCTTGAATACCTTGTATACCTCTTGCATTCTGGTCTCAAAACCTAACTCCGTAAGGATCCACGTAAGTACAATTTGTGCTTACCATCACCATGTAGAAGGAAAGTCCATCTCTCTACAGCCTTTAGTTGTTTGCTTCATGCACAGCTTACTTATATTGAAACCTCCCCTAAAGCTGCTTACAGTATCTTTAGATTTCAATGTAGTCTTAACTTAAGCGATGAAAGCTCCCTTTGAATCACTAGATATCTGGAGATCCAGGGGTTCTCAACCCAGTCATTACGACATATCTAACCAGTCAGATTTTCAAGATAATCTCACATATGCATATTAATTATGATTTGCATGCACTGTTTTCATTGTATGCAAATCTCTCATGCATATGCAAATCCACTGCTTGCCCTAATACAAGCATTTTGGAACCTGTGTCTTTTGGGGAAACTGCTAGGTACTTGTGACTTAGATTGGCCACTGTTGGAAACAGCTGGGCTTGATGGACCTTGGTCTGACCCAGTATGGCACATCTTATGTTATTGTGGTTATCCTAAAAACCTGAGTGGCTAGCACTGTTCCCTCTAAGCTGTGCGCGTGTGCGCGCGCACACACCTCGCCGAGCGAGCGCACATACTTTACAGCAGAACGCACAAAAATTACGGTTCTGATTCTGATAGAAAACAACACAGACATCTTAAAATTTAAAAATTGTGATTGTAATTACTAGAAATTTTCCGCTTCATTTAGTAATCGTCTATTTTCATTTAAAAATGTGGTGTACATACTGTATTCTGATGTGTAGTCAAATTTTAAAGTATATAACTCCGAGTGTCGTTATATGGCGCACAAAAATTTAACCTTCCTTCAAAAGCTGCACAGCTGATATTTTATGCGCACACAGCCTACAGAAAATTAGAGGGAACATTGGTGGCTAGGTGTGTTGAGAACCCCTGATGTCAACTGACATTCCTGATCTGGAGAGTCCTCTTTTGGTGGTAATTACTTAAGCATGCAGTTAGCAAGCTCCAGGTTCTAGTAGCGGATCCACTCCACACAGTGTGTTTATACAATAGGCATGGTGCTACTTATTCCATCTTAAATTCCTTGGAAAAGTTCTGTTGGTCTTCCACCTTAACCACTCAATTGTCCTGCCATCATTTTTCCCAAGACCCCATGATCACAAATGGGAGAAGTGTGCTGCACATGTTGAACTGCAAAAGAACCTTGGCCTTCTATCTGGAGCAGACTAAATCCTTTAGAAAGTCCAGCTAGCTTCTTATTTGTTTGTACCTCAACAGAGTGGGGACTGCCGTGAACAAAGAAAAATATATGCCAAAAATTAGATCAGTAATCTAAACAACCAAACACACAATCTGATCTACAAAACAACATAGAGGACAGACCAAACACATAATCAACATAATTTTTGTAGGCACGTTTGTTAGGTCAGGGGACAGGATAACCCCTTCGAATAACGAACCTCTCCCTTTTAATCTTAAATGAAATTGTGCAAGTGAATTCATGCAGAACTTCAAAACTAGAACCAAAAAGCCACAATGCTAAGAAAAGAAAAAGAGAACCGAAGTTCTTAAACTTAGCTGGCCACTGGATCCAAACCAGGAAATGTCACATGAATTCAAGCCGTTACAGCTGAATGAGGAGAATTTTCACCCCCACAGGGGTAGATCAAACTTTTCTCCTCAAACGGGGTCACCATGACACAGTGCCGCGTTTCGGATCTACCGATTCTGTCTCAAGAGGTACGAGAATAAAAATTTCCCCAAACTCTCAAATAGTCATCACTCGTATGTGTGTAAAAGTCCCGCTCCAGTCTCAACAGCTCCTCTAGAGAACAAATTGGCTAGCTGACTGCATGTCTTTTGCTTATGCCCAGGCAGGTCAGGATGTTTGAAGGTCATGTCACAGCTCATAATGTCCAAGCCATGACTGCATCGGTGGCCCACATGAGATCAGCCTCCAGAGAAGAGATCTGTAGGACTGAGACCTGGATCTTGATCACATATTCACATAACACAACTGTTTGACAAGGGACGGTCGATACTACAGCAGTTTCAATCAATATATCCTTCAGAATCTGTTCAAGGTTTTGAAATCTAATTCCATTACCGCTGAGGCTCTAATTTCTGTTCAGACTGCCTTTAAAAAAAAAAAAATAATAAAATAAATAAATAAATATAGCCCAAAAAAAAAATGCTAAAATGGCCTGCTATCAACAAAACGCTTCTCAGTTTGTTAGCTCATTGTGACAGTGCCTCTTTTTTCTTTGGAGGCAGTCTGTAACTAGGGATTGGAGGAGTGGCCTAGTGGTTGGGGCAAGGTACTTCAGGCCGGAAGGTCGGGGGTTCAAATCCCACTAGAGGACAGCAACCTTGGGCCGGAAGGACTGGGGTTTCTAGTCCCACAGGTGCTCCTTGTGGTCTTGGGCAAGCCACTTAACCCTCCATAGCCCATGTTCCCTGTAAAATAGTTATCTCCAAGTTATAATGCCCTGTTCAATGTAATTTCAGTTTGTTCAATGTAAACCGCACTGATGCAGAATAGCGCGGTATATAAGAGAATGTAAATAAATAAATAAAATAAATAAATTACTACTACTAATCATTTGTATAGTGCTAGAAGGGTATGCAGCGCTGTACACTTAGATGTAAGAGACAGTCCTGGTCATCAGAGTTTACAATCTAATAAAACAAAAATCACAAAACTGGGAACTTAGAGTATGATAAGATGCATGAGTAGTCAACAAGAGAGTGAGGAGCATCAGGATCCATAAAGCAGCCTCAAAGGGGTGGTTTTTTAGCCTGAGAGGTCTTCCCATAAGAGAGGACTTGTCCTGCTTGTCCATAAAGAAAGCAGTTACTCACGTGTAGCAGGTGTTCTCTATGGACAATAGGATAGGTCCTTGCAACCCACCCTCCTCTCCTTGGAGTTATTCATCTAAGCTAGGTTCATGACTGAAGTACATGGGTGCATGCATGATGAGTTTTCTTAAAAGTTTCTTGAAGGCAGTCAGTCAGTGACATCACCCATAAGCGAGAACATAACCTGCTGTCCAAGAAGAACACCTGTTACAGGTAACTTCAATGTATAGTGGTTCCCAACCTGTGGTCCATAGGTGAATAGTGGTGTACCCCAGGGATCTGTGCTGAGTCCGCTGCTTTTTGACATGTTCATAAATGACCTGGAAAGTAGAATAACGAGTGAGGTTATCAAATTTGCAGATGACACAAGACTATTTAAAGTTGTTGAAACCCAAGAGGATTGTGGAAAATTGCAAGAGGATCTTGATAAATTGGAAGACGGCTTCAAAATGGCAGATGAAATTTAATGTGGACATGTGCAAAGTTATGCACCTAGGGAAGAACAACCCAAACTATAGTTACACGATGCAAGGTTCCACATTAGGAATCACCACCCAGGAAAAAGATTTAGGCATCATTGTGGATAACATGTTAAAACCCTCGGCCCAGTGTGCAGCGGCGGCCAAGAGAGCAAATAGAATGCTAGGTATCATAAGGAAAGGAATGGAAAATAAACAAAAGATATTATAATGCCTCTGTATTGTTCCATGGTGAGACCGCACCTTGAATATTGTGTGCAATTCTGGTGGCCGTATCTTAAAAAGGATATTAGAAAAGGTTCAGAGAAGAACCACCAAAATGGTAAAGGGGATGGAAGGATACTTCTATGAAGAAAGGCTAAAAAGGTTAGGGCTCTTTAACTTGGAAAAGAGACGGCTGAGGGGAGATATGATACGAGGGCTGTTTTTTTTTCAACCTCCGATAGGCTATAAATAAAAGACAAGTTCATATAAAACAATAATTTTATTACCAAAAGATTGGTACACTTACGGTTACTTTTCGACATAATCACCGAAGAGATTGAGACATTTGTCATATCTGTGGACAAGCTTTTCAATACCCTCTGCAAAGAAAGTTGCCGCCAATGAATTCAAGTAGTCCTTGGCGTTGGTTTGAAGGTCCTCATTGGTTTGAAAGCGCTTTTGTGGCCGTCCGTCAACATTTTTGGGACCCAACGTGCACAAAGTTTTTTGTAGCCTAACCGTTCAGTAACAATAGAGTACAAAACAGACCTTGAAACCTCTGGAAATTCCGTAGACAAAGCAGTAATGGTGAATCTGCGGTTTTCTTTAACCATTCTGTCAACTCGTTGCACCAGGTCATCTGAAATGACAGATTTGCGTCCTTGGCCCAACACCATCACTCATGAAGTTTTCCCCATACACACGACTCATTCTCCGATGGATTTCTGCAGCACTATGGCCTTCAGCCTGTAGAAAACGAATCACACTTCGCAATTCACACTTGGAGGGAGCATCAATCATGGTGGACATGTTTACGTGGCTGTAGCACAACGCCGACTGACGCCTGAATGTCAACAATGGCGGAGTGTGTAGTGCAAGAGCTGCGCAGTCGCCTACAGCGCATGCCCGCTTTCTGCTGCCCGCGTAGCGTCTGCACGGAGCGATCGGAGGTTGAAAAAAAAAACGGCCCTCGTAGAAGTCTATAAATTAATGAACGGAGTGGAACGGGTAAACGTGGATCGATTGTTTACGTTATCAGAATATAGAAAGACTAGGGGACATGCAATGAAGCTAAAGGGTAAACTATTTAAGACTAATAAAAGAAAATATTTTTTCACTCAACGTGTAATCAAACTCTGGAAGTTGTTACCGGAAGATGTATTAAAGGCTGTTAGTGTAGCTGGGTTTAAAAAAGGTTTGGACAAGTTCCTGGAGGAAAGGTCCATAAACAATTATTAAGAAGGGACCCAGGTTATCAATGCTTGACCCAGTACAAGCATTGTGGAACCTGTGACTTTTGGGGAAACTGCTAGGTACATATGACCTAGATTGGCCACTGTTGGAAACAGGATACTGGGCTTGATGGACCTTGGTCTGACCCAGTATGGCATATCTTATGTTCTTATGATCGGGGGGGGGGGGGGGGGAAGTGGTTCCATGAGACTATTACAGGCAGGGGCAATGGGGCAGGGGGGGCACAATCCCTGCTCCGCTCAATATTCTACCTCAGTTCGGCAGCTCTGCCTCAAGCTCAGCCCCTAGCCCCCTTGTTCTGTCCATAAGCAGGTTCTGATTTTCCACAAGCAGAAGAGGAGGATCATGACAAAGACTCCTGTCTGCCCAATTCTCCCGTGGGCAGACAGGAGTCTTTGCCATGATTGCAGCCATTTCCTTTTCTTCTGCCCACAGAAGATCAAATCCCTGTGGGAAAACAGCCTTCTGTTCAGCCCACTGGATCTCCAGCAGGCAGACAAGCATCTGTCTTGATCACAGCTGCTCTCTTCCGTCCGGGGGAGATGGGATCCCCGTGGGCAGAACAGGAGGGGAAGGCTGCAATCACAGCCTCCATGGAGTTTGCTGGCACCTAGCAGGCAAATGTTTGCTGTGGCCATAGCCCATGTGGTCCACCCCATTCCGACGCCTTTGACTACAGGCAGTCTGCAAAACACAGAAAAGAGATACAGACTGGTGGGAATTGGATGTGCTGGAAGAAAGAGATTGGTAAGGATAAGCTGGGGAGGGAGAGAGAGAGAAACTGGAGGTAACTGGCTGGGGAAGGGAGAGAGAGACTAAGATTGTTGGGGGCGAGGGGTGAAACTGGTGGAGACAGGAAGGGGAAGGCAGACTGGGGAGCTAATGGGGATTGGTTTGTCACTGAAGGGAGTGAGGTCTGGGAAGAGTGGTAGGGGTGAATTGGGGATGGGGGTCCCCCATCATTATGGAAGTTAATAAAGGGTCAACACAACCAAAAAGGTTGGAAATCTATATTTTCTAATGCAGTGCTTCTTGAACCTTTTGACACAATCCTGCATCAGTGGCCCACTTGAGGTCGTCTCCAGCACCCCTCCTCATAGCAGGTATAAATATACACATGTATCTGCCAGAATTTGTCCCTCTGCTCCGAGTGAGCATGGACACTGCGCAATGCTGAAGCCTCGTTGGAGCCCTGTGAGGGTGTCAATGTTGGGGCCCAAAGAGGAACTGTCGCTGCTTCTCCTGGCCCTTTAAGATCTTTCTGATAATTTGCAAGCAGAGATTACAGGAGGGCGGCTTCTGATCAGGCACAAGGCACTGAAGACACCAGTTATGACCGAAATTTGTGTGCAGACCTCATGCACTTTTTAAATTGGCTGGCTTAGACATGACTGGGAAGACAGCCACCATGAAATCAAACTGTTCAATGTCTCCAGCTAATAAAACCACATGAGAAAGAAAAAACCCGAACGCACAACAAAAAAAAAAGGTATAAATAAATAATAATAAATTGAATAGCAGCATTGGCAGGAGCCGACACACCCGACAACAGGTGGTAGGTACTAGATAGAAAAACAAACCCACAATGGGGCAAGAAGAAAAAAATCAATCTTTTTCCAGCAATGATAGGAAGATGTCCTAGGGGCTTCGTGGAAAAATAAGATGGTACTGCAGCTGGCGGGAAGGCAGGCACGCATGCACAGTCGTGCCTCCAAAAAGCTTCCTATGGAAGCTGGGGAGCGTTCCCATGCGGGGCTCCAGTAGGAACGTTGCTCATATGTGGGGACTGACTTCCTGCTTGTCCATGGAGAATCCGTGTAAGCTGAGACTGTATATCCCTGAAGCTGAATGAGGACTAGGCCTCATAGAACTTTATTCCACGCTTTAAGAAAGTCCAAAAAACTGCCAGCATGGTTTAAAGGTGAGGTCAGAGAGGTGGCTGTTGCCAAAAAATTGTCTTTCAGGAAATGGAAAAAGGAGCCAAATGATGAAAACTGGGAACAACATAAGCACTGGCAAGTTAGATGCAAGGCATTGATAAGGCAGTCAAAGAGAGAATTTGAGAAGAAGCTTACTGTGGAAGCAAAAAAGCATAGTGAAGATTTTCTCCAAGTACGTTCATAGCAAAACCCTGTTAGTCAGATGGACCATTAGATGATAGAGGGGTAAAAGGGGCACTAAGAGGGGATAAAGCCATAGTGGAGAGACTGAATGAATTCTTTGCTTCAGTTTTTACTGAGGAAGATGTAGGAATGTTATCCATGACTGAAATGGTATTTAAAGGTGATGCTGCAGAAGAATTGAAAGAAACATAGAAACATGATTACAGAAAAAGACCACATGGCCTATCTAGTCTGTCCTTCCATATCAACAACTAAAACAGTCCACTTTTTACCTTTAGAGATCCTCTGTGTTGGTCCCATGCTTTTTTGAATTCAGTTACTGTCCTTATCTCTACCACCTCCACTGGGAGACTATTCCATGGATCCACTACTCTTTCCGTAAAGAAATATTTCCGCATATCACTCCTGAATCTATCTCCCTTCACCCTCATCCCATGTCCCCTCGTAGCAGAACTTGCTTTCAATTGAAAGAGGCTCTCTCCCTGAACATTTATGCCACGGAGGTATTTAAACATCTCAATCATATCACTTCTATCCCGCCTTTCCTCTAAGGTGTACATATTAAGATCCTTAAGTCTGTCCTCATATGCTTTATAATGAAGCCCACTAATCATTTTAGTAGCCACCCTCTACACCGACTTCATCCTGTTCACATCCTTTTGAAGGTGCGGTCTCCAGAATTGCACACTATACTCCAAATGAGGTCGCACCAAAGACTTATACAGAGGCATTATCACATCCTTTTTTTTGCTAGCCATTCCTCTCCGTATGCACCCAAGCATCCTTCTAGCTTTTGCCGTCGCCTTTTCTACCTGTTTAGCTACTTTAAGATCATCAGAGACAACCACGCCTAGGTCACGCTCTTCTTTAGTGGACAAAGGTACTTCACCTCCTATACTGTATTGCTCCCACTGGGAAGATGTATTACAACTATTTGATAAACTGAAGTGTATACATCCAAGGGTGTTGAAAGAACTGAAATATGTGATTGCAGACCTACTATTAGTAATCTGTGAACTATCATTAAAATCATCTGTAATACCTGAACATTGGAGGATGGCCAATGTAACGCCAATTTTTAAAACGTATTCCAGGGGTGATCTGGAAAACTACAGACTGGTGAGCCTGATGTCAGTACTGGGAAAAATGGTAGAAAACATTATAAAGAACAAAATTACTGAACATGTAGATAGTCGTAGCTTAATGGGAGACAGCCAACATGGTATTAGCCAAGGAAGGTCTTGTCTTTCTAATCTCTTGTTTGTTTTTTGAAGGTGTGAATAAACAGGTAGACAAAGGTGAGTCGGTTGATATAGTGTATCTGGATTTTCAGAAAGCCTTTGACAAAGTCCCTCATGAGACATTTGGCGAAATTAAAAAGTCATGGGAAAGGAGGCACTGCTACTGTGGATCAGGAGCTGGTTAAAAGATAGAAAGCAGAGGGTAGGGCTAAATGGCCTATTTTCCCAATGTAAAAAGGTGAATAGAGGAGTTATCCCAGTGATCTGTGCTGGGTCCACTGCTTTTTAACATATTCATAAATGACCTGGAAATGGGAATAACTAGTGAGGCAATCAGATTTGCAGATGACACAAAATTATTCAAAGTTGTTAAAACCCATGAGGATTGTGAAAAATAAGAGGACCTTGATAAATTGGAAGACTGGGCATCCAAATAATGACATTTAATGTGGACAAGTGCAAAGTTATGCACTTAGGAAAGAACAACCCAAACTATGGTTACACAATGCAAGGTTCGACATTAGGAACCAGCACCCAGGAAAAAGATTTAGACGTAGTCATGGATAACATGTTGAAACCCTCCGCCCAGCATGCAGTGGCAGCCAAGAGAGCAAATAGAATGCTAGGTATTGTAAGGAAAGAAATGGAGAATAAAACAATGGCTATTATAATGCCTCTGTATTCCAAGGTGCGACTGCACCTTGAATATTGTATGCGATTCTGGTCACTGTACCTTAAAAACGATATAGCGTTATTAGAAACGGTACAGAGAAGAGCCACCAAAATGGTAACGGAGATGGTAGGAGACTCCTATGAAGAGAGGCTAAAAAGGTTAGGGCTCTTCAACCTGGAAAAGAGATGGCTGAGGGGAGATAGGATAGAGGACTATAAATTAATGAATGGAGTGGAATGGGTAGACGTAGATCGATTGTTTACGCCATCAAAATATAGAAAGACTAGGGGACATGCAATGAAGCTACAGGGTAACCTATTTAAGACAATAAGCGAAATTATTTTTTCACTCAACGTGTAATCAAACTCTGGAGTTTATTACTAAAGGATGTAGTAAAAGCTGTTAGTGTAGCTGGGTTTAAAAAAAGGTTTGGACAAGTTCCTGAAGTAAAGGTCCATAAACCTTATTAAAGGGGACCCAGGATATCCACTGCTTGCATTGTTGAACCTGTGTCTTTTGGGTAAACTGCTAGGTACTTGTGACCTAGATTGGTCACTGTTGGAAACAGGATCCTGGGCTTTGGTGGACCTTGGTCTGACCCAGTATGGCATATCTTATGTTCTTACTGAAACATGGCCATGTGCTGAGGATGATCCTGTAGTATTTGAAGTATGCCTTAATGGAGTGGAGGAGTAGGCTAGTGGTTAGAACACTGGCTTGGTAACCAAGCAACCAGGGTTTGATTCCCACTAGCACTCCTTGTGGCCTTGGGCAAGTCACTTAAACCTCCATTGCCTCGGAAGAAAGGCCTGGCAATCTACTTCCGGTGACACTGCCAAGAAAACCCAGGAGCTTCTGGGTCGCCAGGAGTCAGGACTGACTCGAAGGCACACATTGCATTTTTTTTTTTTTTTAGGGTATAAGTTTTTGAATGTACCCAGGATTGGTAGGTTGGGAGGAGGGTTGTTATTACATAAGTTGTTTTATCAAGTTACTATCTCCAGGAACAAGCAGGAATGTAGTCATCACATATGGGTATCGTTGGTACCGATGGAGCCTGCGCGGGAACGCTCCCCAGCGTCCAATTAGAAAGCTTTTGGGAGCATCCCACAGCGCCTGCGTGCTGCCTTCCCGCCTTTCCCAACTGCCTCTCTCCAGTTCTTCTTTTTCCGTGGAGCCAGCAGGGCGTCGTTTCTGTCACCGCAGAAGAATTCTTTTTTATTTCTTTCTTTTTGTGGTCGCGTCTGCCTTCCTGGACACTTTACCGGTACCGCTGGGTTTTTTTCTTCTTATTTCTATCTTTAAAAAATATATATATATTCTACTTTTTTCTTTTTTCTTCAGGTGCACGTGCCTTTTTGGGCCTTAGGCCCAAAAACCTTTCCTTACAATGGAGAAACCTGCCTCAGGTTTCAAAAAGTGCACCAAGTGTGGCAGTACCATTTCCGTCACCGACACCCATGAATGGTGTCTAAAATGTTTAGGTCCTGACCACTCCATCACGGATTGTATGTCCTGCGCCATGATGTCTAAAAGAGGTCGGCAGAACCGAGCTGCTAAGCTCAGTACCCTGTTTCCCTCTGATGCAGCTTCGGTGGCATCGTCTTCCAGGACTGCTGCTTCCTCCCGTGGATCTCAGGTAACTAAACATAAGTGGTTATGGTTAGGCATTTGATATACCGCCCTTTTACTTACGCATCAGAGTCCAGCTGGTCCTCAAAGGGTAGATCTCCTTCTAAGCATCGAGATGCCTCTGGCGTTGCCCTTGAGGATTCTGCACCGGCAAAATTGCCCCAGCGGGAGGCTTCGGCTTCCAAAGCATTATCGGGGCTCCAGGATGTTCTCGAGACCTCGACCTTGGCAGAACTACTGGTGCCATGCTCTGGGGTACCGGCGGTCTCCTCCGGTACCGACATCCAGGCATTGGCAGCGTCAATAGACCAGAGAGTCCTGGCTATTGAGCGCAGTCTGGCGGCTCTCCTTGCGGCATCAACGCCCTTGGAACCGCGACCAGACAATTCGACCGGTACCGGCCCTGGCATCAGTATTGGTATTGGTATCGGTATCGGCATCGGTATCTGCTTTGCTGGTACCCAGTCATCCGATGCCCTCTGGTACCAATACCCCGGTACCGACGTCAGTCGGTACGGGTATCGGGCTCTTCAGGAGCATCCGGACAGACGAGTCCTCAGAAGAATCTGAGGATTCTGACAGTTCTGTCGATGCAAGAATGCTTCTCCCAGAGGAGCCCTCCTCCCCTAAGCACAGGATGTCTCCTCCAGAGGATATTTCCTTCCAGGATTTTATCAGGGAGGTGGCTCGGGGCCTGTCCATTACTGTGACCCCTGAAACAGAGCCCAGAGCTAAGGAGTTGGAAATTTTACAATATCCCAAAACTCCTAAAGAGGCAGCTACCTTGCGCATTCATGAGATTTTTTATGATCTCATGTTAAGGATGTGGGAGACACCTCTTACCACCTCTCCTCATTCTCACAGACTGGATACTATGTATCAAGTCCCTCCTTGTCCTGGTTTCCAAAAGACTCAGCTTCCTCACCACTCTATTGTAGTGGAATCAGCTATGAGAAGGATCAAGAGTGCAAAGAGGCATGCCTCTAATCCTCCAGGACGTGAGTGCAGAACCCTGGATGCTTTTGGATGTCGGTTCTTCCAAGCTTCCATGCTTTCTGCCAGGATCAGTTCCTATAGTCTCTACATGGGAATGTTCCTGAAGGAGGTCACAGATGATTTAGAAGCTTTAAATCCTATTATTCCTGAGGATAGAAGACAGGAGTTTCTCACTTTGGTCAAACATGCCCAAGATGTTTCTAAATTTGCCAACCGTGCAGCCTTTGACTGCTTTGAGTGCATAAGCAGGACCTCGGCTATTGCCATAGGTGCACGTAGAATTGCTTGGCTCCAGGCATCTGATCTGGAGCTCTGGGTACAAGACAAATTGGGAAACATCCCTTGTACTGGTGAGAACCTGTTTGGTAGAGATTGGCAGGAAAAGGCCAATGAGATGGATGCTGAAAATTCCACCTTGGATAGATTATCCAAGTCCACTGCTGATCCTGCTAGAAAGAAATTGTTCAAGAAACCATTCTTTTCTAAGAAGAAAAGATTTTATTCTGCTTATGTTCAGCAGGGACGTTCTGCAGGTCAGCTTGCCAGGAAAGGTCAGCAACCACCCAAATAGAAGAAAGCAAAGACTGGTAGGCCTCAGCCGGCCCAGCAGGCTCAGCCTCCACAGGGCCTTTGACCCTCAACTAGAGAACTTAGCCTTCCTGGCTCTCGGGGGACTAGAGCCTTCCACCATTCCAGGAAGGTTATGTCATTTTGCCCCCAGATGGGGGCAGATAACAGAGCATTGGACACACTCCATCATAGAGGAGGGGTACAAGCTTCATTTTTCAAGCATGCCTCCTCACACAATAGTAAAGCAGTTCAATTCTCCGACCTCTCTCATCAACCTGCTAGGTCAGGAAGTCACTATGCTTCTTGCCCAAGGGGCAATAGAAGAAGTACCCATTCATCAGCAGGGTACAGGGTTCTATTCCCCTTATTTCCTTATCCCAAAGAAAACAGGGGGTTGCAGACCTATTTTAAACCTCAGAGAATTGAACAAATTCCTTGTCAAGGAGAAATTCAAGATTATTTCTCTCAGATCTCTTCTGCCATACCTTCAGAGTCAGGATTGGCTTTGTTCTCTAGATCTCAAGGATGCGTACACCCATGTCCTCATCCATCCAACCCACAGAAGGTTCCTTTGGTTCCTTTTTCAAGGAAAGCACTACCATTACAGGGTGCTTCCTTTTGGCATGGCCTCAGCACCAAGGGTGTTCACGAAATGCATGGCTGTAGTAGCAGCATTTCTCTGCACTCTAGGGATATTTGTCTTCCCCTACTTAAACGACTGGCTCATTCAAGCCCCAACAGAGTCCGAGGCCAGGACTTCTCTATCCTGCACAATGCGTATCCTTCAGTATTTAGGACTGGTAATAAACATCCCAAAATCCAGTCTAACTCCCACTCAGTCTTTAGAGTTCATAGGAGCTTTGCTGGATACCAGAAAGGCAAGGGCCTATCTCCCCCAGGCCCGTTGCCTTCGCATGGTGCAGTTAGCTTCTCAAGCAGTGCTAAAGCCTCATCTAACTGCTTGAGAAATGTTACAACTACTAGGCCACATGGCATCTACTGTGCATGTGGTTCCCTATGCTCGCCTCCATTTGAGGGCAGCTCAGTGGACTTTATCCACCCAATGGACCCAGGCATCAGGATGCCTGTCAGACAAAATAGCAAACACTAGTCGCCTTATTTTGTCCCTCCAGTGGTGGAAGTCCACTCAAAACCTGTTGCTGGGGTCCCCTTTTCAATAACCCTTACCATAAGCAACTCTCACAACAGATGCTTCTCCTATGGGTTGGGGAGCTCATCTGCAAGATCTCTCCACCCAAGGCACCTGGTCTCCATAGAAGAGTCATCTACATATCAATCTCTTGGAGCTCAGAGCAATCTTCCTTGCTCTGCAAGTGTTCCACACCCTGCTCAGCTGCAAGACAGTCCTCATTCATACGGACAATCAAGTAGCCATGTTCTATGTGAACAAGCAGGGGAGAACAGGCTCTCTGTCGCTTTGCAACGAAGCTTTGCGACTATGGGCCCTCGCCAGAGAGCATCAGATTCATCTCCTGGCAGTGTATCTTCCAGGCATGCAAAACTCTTGGGCAGACAGACTCAGTCGAGTTCTGCTTCCACATGAATGGTCTCTGCATGCAGACCAGGTAACCAAGATTTTTCAAATTTGGGGAACCCCAGACATAGACCTTTTTGCAAGTCCGTGGAATGCCAAACGTCCCCGGTTCTGTTCCAGAATTCCGTCTCAGAAGGCTCAGGCCAGGGATGCTTTCCTCCTTCATTGGGGTCAAGACTTCCTGTATGCCTTTCCACCCATTCCCCTAATTCCCAAAACCCTGTTCAAGCTTCAGAGAGACAGAGGCCATATGATTCTCATAGCTCCACATTGGCCACGGCAATTGTGGTACCCTCTGCTTCTACATCTCTCTCAAGCTCCCTCCCTGGAGTTAGGGTCTGCTCCAGATCTCCTATCTCAGGAGGACGGAATGTTATGGCCTCCCAATCCCCAATCTCTGCATCTCAGGGCTTGGTTGCTGAAGGCCTAGATCTCCAAGATCTTAATCTTCCTCAGCAAGTAAAAGATATTTTTTGCTTCCAGGAAACCTTCCACAAGACGCTCTTATGCTTTTTTAAGTGGAAAAGATTTACCATATGGTGTTCGCAAAAGGGTCTTAACCCCCTTGCTATACCTCTGGAATCATTGCTGGAGTATCTCCTTCATTTATCCAATGCAGGACTTAAGACTAACTCGGTAAGAGTCCATTTGAGTGCTATTGCAGCTTCATTTAAGCCTCTAAATGGACAATCTATTTCCTCTCATCCTCTTATAGCAAGATTTATGAGAGGCCGCCTTCTAACTAAGCCTCCCATTAGGCCACCACCGGTGGCAACGGACTTAAACCTGGTTCTTGGGCAGCTCATGAAGCCACCCTTTGAACCTTTAGCTACTACCTCCTTGAAATTCCTTTCTTGGAAAGTTATCTTTCTCATTGCAATCACATCAGCACGCCGCATTAGTGAGTTGCAAGCGCTAGTAGCTGATCCACCTTATACAAGGTTCTATCATGACAAGGTAGTCCTTAGGACTCATCCACACATTATGCCAAAGGTGGTCTCGCCTTTTCATCTAAACCAGGCGGTCTACCTACCTGTGTTTCTTCCTAGGCCTCATGCATCAAATGCAGAGAGGAATCTTCATACCTTGGACTGTAAAAGAGCTTTATCTTTTTACTTACAAAGAACACAACAACATCGAAAGTCCTCTCAACTCTTTGTTGCTTTTGATCCTTCTCATTTGGGACCTCCAGTCTCCAAGAGAACACTGTCTAACTGGATTGCTCAGTGTATTTCCTTTGCCTATCAGAGTAAGAACCTTTCTCTGGAGGGCCATGTCACAGCTCACAATGTGAGAGCCATGGCAGCCTCAATGGCTCATCTGCACTCTGTGTCTATCGACGACATCTGTTGAGCAGCCACTTGGGCCTCGGTTCATACCTTCACAGCCCATTACTTCTTGGACAAGGACTCCCGCCGGGATGCCTTGTTTGGTCAGGCTGTTCTCCAACACCTGATCCATACCTAATCAACTCCTACCCGCCATCCCTGGTAGGATGCCAGAGATCCATAGGGAGAAGTGGAGCCCTTTTGCAGGGACACACAACTTCTGGGGTCTCTCCCTGGCACCTAAAGCTAGGGAGTCCCCATATGTGATGACTACATTCCTGCTTGTTCCTGGGGATAGCATAGTTACTCACCTGTAACAGGTGATCTCCAGGAACAGCAGGAATTTAGTCCTCACAACCCACCCACCTCCCCTAGGAGTTGTATCTCTCTATCTATCTCTTTCCTTTCCCTCTCTCTCTCTTTGTCTCAGCTTTAAAACTCAACTGGAGAGAGGCAGTTGGGAAATGGGGGAAGGCAGCACGCAGGCGCTGTGGGATGCTCCCAAAAGCTTTCTAATTGGACGCTGGTGAGCGTCCTTGCGCATGCTCCGTCGGTACCGACGATACTCATATGTGAGGACTAAATTCCTGCTGTTTCCGGAGATCACCTGTTACAGGTGAGTAACTATGCTTTACTAGATACTTATTTATCTCCAGAATTAGGGAAATTTTGTGCGATTTCTTTGGGAAAGTGGGGGCGGGGGGGGGGGGGGAGAAATGTAATAATATTTTGGTTTATAGACCACCTGGATCGTGGGCGAGGGTGGAAGATAGGTACTTTGAGACATTAGCTTCGTAGATGTCTATAGACAAGAATTGTTTATTAGACATGAACTTATATCTAGAAGATCTGTCTGATGTACATGTGCAAGAATATCTGCTGGTTTTGGATTTGTTAGATTTTATATACTCAACCTTTCCATCTATTCATGCATTGGGCCATCAGTTGGACCAATTAGCTTATGTGTTTAGAACTAGCCCGAGGTTCACTATTATAGATATACAATTATACCCTCTTATATGGTCAGATCATGTGGGCATTGAGTTTAATCTTAGGATACCAATAGAGGTCAGGCCTGATAAACCTGCGATAGAGTCTGTGGTAAGACGTAAACATATTTCTCTGGAATTGTTTTGGAATGATGTGGTGGGAAACACTGCCTCAAGGGAACATCAAGAGTTTGGGGAAACCAGTAATTGACTGGATTAATAGTTCTAATGAGATGATGAGAGAGCTTGCACCACTTATAGTTAAACAGTAATTAATGGCTGCTAAAGAGTCTTAATGGTTCTTTCAACAATTTAAGGATTTAAGGAAGGAAGTGTAGATAATTAGAAAAGAAATGGAGATACTCATTGAATATGGAGGATAAGACCATGTGGAGGAAAAGCTACAATAAATATAAATTTCAAGTACGTCAGTCTCTGAAGAAATATTATGAGAATTTAAATTGTAGAAGTGCCCTCCCAAATAAGGACTCTTTAAGTTGTCTTCACTGTTTTTGGGTGAGAAGGAACAAAATCAATTAACAACTTATTTATCATCGCAAGTATTGGCAAATATTTTTAGAGATAGTGTTGCAAATCTATAAGAGCTTTCCAACAGAGAGCAGACATTACGGGCTTTTTAGATATGTTCCCTAAGAATGAGATGAGGGTTTCTAGTTTGAAGAATTGTTTGTGATCTATATTTGAAATACTAACATTTAGAGACTTTGAGAGTTACTTTCAGAAATATACAAAAAGGTTTTCAGTTGCAGATACATGTCCCACATATGTGTTAAGAGAATCACCATTTTCTTTTAAATGTTAGCTGTATGAGAATAGTATCCTTCCTTGATGAAGGCATTTATCCATTAGAGTTGGGACAAATTATATTAATACTAATACCAAAGGATCCAGAGACAAGTCTAGATGATGTATCCAATTATTGCCCGATAGCAGATATCCCTCGTTTTGCAAAAATAATGGAAGCAATATTAGCCAATCAATTTACGTAATTTTTGGATAAGTACAACTGGCTTAATGATGCACGGTATGGTTTTTGTAAGGGATACGATACGGAACTTCTTGTGGGGTTATGAATATCAGATATGAATAGTATGTTGCACAAGGTCATGTTGCTGTCTTGATACAGTTTGACTTATGCTCTGTTTGACACATAACTACTACTACTATTCAGCACTTATAAAGCGCCATGCACGCAGCGCTGCACAGCTAACCTACAAGAGGTAGCCAACATACAAGAGACAGTCCCTGCCCGTCAGAGTCAAGCTCATCGGAGCTTACAATCTAGTCAGAACAGTACATTAATTAGAACAGTACAGAGCATTAGTCAGTTATGCGCAAGGTACAGTGTGGTACAGTTTGGTCTGTAGTTTGGTCATAAACGTTGACTGAGGTTAGGGTAAGATGAGGAAGGAGTCAGGATCTGAATGCAACGGTGAAGAGGTGGGTCTTCAACCTGGATTTGAAGAGGGCCAGGGAGGATGCCTGGCGCACAGATGCAGGTAGGCTGTTCCACGTGTAAGGTGCAGCAAGGTGAAAGGAGCGCAGTCGGGAGTTCGCGGTGCGGGTGAAAGGCATTGATAGAAGTAATTTATTAGCGGAGCGCAAATTTCGAGAGGGGACATAGGGAGAGGTAAGAGATAAGAGGTATTGAGGGGCCATAGAGTGAATACATTTATAGGTCAGCAGGAGAAGCTTGAATTGGATGCGGAACTGGACAGGGAGCCAGTGAAGCGACTTGAGAAGAGGAGTAATGTGGGCATGGCGAGGCTGGCAGAAGATTAGTCGAGCAGCGTGATTTTATATAGATTGAAGGGGAAGGAGGTGGCTCACGGGAAGACCAGCGAGGAGTAGGTTGCAGTAACCGAGGCGAGAGGAGATTAAGGAGTGGATAAGCGTTTTGGTAGTATGTTCAGAGAGGAAGGGGTTGATTTTGCTGCTGTTGTAGAGAAAGAAGCAGCAGGTCTTAGCTACAAGCTGGATATGAGCGGAGAAGGAGAGAGAGGTGTCAAAGATAACCCCTAGATTGCGGGCCGAAGGAACAGGAAGGATAGTAGATCCATCCACATGGATAGAGAGAGCGGGAAGTGGGGGGGAGGAGTTGGGTGGAAAGACAAGGAGTTGAGTCTTGGCCATGTTCAATTTCAATCAGCGATGAGACATCCAGGCAGCGATGTCCGAAAGGCAGGCAGAGATCTTAGACTGGGTTGCCGGAGAAATATTAGGTGTAGAGAGGTAGATTTGTGAGTCATCGGCATAGAGATGGTACGGAAAGCCATGGGAGGAGATAAGCGCGCCAAGGCCTTGGGTATAGAGAGAGAAGAGGAGGGGGGCCCAAGACAGATCCCTGGGGGTACACCTACATGGAGCGGGGTAGGGGAGGAGGAGGAGCCACCAGAGCATACACTGAATGAGCGATGGGAGAGGTAGGAGGAGAACCAGGATAGTACCAGAGTCCCTGAAGCCAAGCGAGGAGAGGGTGACGAGGAGAAGGTCGTGGTCAGTGGTGTCAAAGGCAGCAGAAAGGTCAAGAAGGATGAGGATAGCCAGGTCTCGGTCAAGGCAAGAAGGTGTGTAGGGCATTGGAGATAATAAGGTCATGAATAAAAGAGGTTTTTTTAATGACTGAGCATGCGTTCCATAGGGCGCATGAAAATGGGAGAGCGGAGGGGTGGAGGAGAGGGATATGGATAAGGTTGGATAAGTTACGTGTAGATTTCTTATCAGAGTAGCGTGGGGGTCTATTTCTAGGGTAATGCCGAGATTTAGAGGGAGCAGGATGTGGGTGCGTGTGTCTGGGTGAGTGTGTTCGACATGAGGGAGGGGAAATGGGTAAATTGATAGTATCGGGTAGGTTATATGAGAGATTATTTTTGGGGGTAGGGTTGGAGTTGATATCTATGGATAAGTGATTGTGGGATGAATGAGGGAGGGCGGAAGGAGGGAAGAGCAGGATGTGGATGAGATTAGATAGGTTACGTGAGGAACTTTTTTTTAGTGTGCGAAGGAAATTGGGGGGGGGGGGGCCGGGTTTGGGGTTGACATTACCTGATGAGAGAAGGACAAGGAGTAGAGAGCGAGGTATAATGGAGATAGTACGGCGGAAGCGAGGGTGGGGTTGCCTTAGATGGGGGGGGCTGGTTGAATGAGGGGGATGGTGTGAAGAAGCTCAAGAGCAGGTGCAAGGCTAGGGGGCAGAATGGAGGGAGAAGTGAGGAAGGTAGAGAGGGGAGCTGGTTGAATGCGGGGAATGGTATGAAGAAGCTTAAGAGCAGGTGCAAGGCTAGGGGCAGTGTGGAGGGAGAAGTGAGGAAGGTAGGGGGCGGGTAGGGGGAAGAGGAGGGAGGGTGTTGGTAGGAGGGGAGGCAGTTGGGGAGGATAATGAAGAGGAGGACAATGAGATGTGGGGCCATGGTAGCGGGCAGCAGGTCAGAGCAAGCAATGGGTAGCAAGTTCTAGGCAAACAGGTAGCAAGCGATCGGCAAACAAGCAGGCAGTGGGTAGCAGTTCAATGCAAGCAATGGGTAACAAGCAGAGGATAAGTAGTGGATAACAGTTCTATGCAACAATGGGTAGCAGTACTATGCAACAATGGGTGGCAACAGTATGCCACAATGGGGGCAGCAGTATGCAACAATGGGTAGCAGTACTATGCAAACAATGGATAAGCAATGGATAACAGTTCTATGCAACAATGGGAGGCAACAATGTGCAAAACAATGGGTAGCAGTTCTAAGCAACAGTGGGTGGCAACAGTGTGCAAACAATGGGTGGCAGTACTATGCAAGCAATGGATAACAGTACTATGCAGCGATGGGTAGCAGTTCTATGCCCAGCAATGGGTAGAAGTATGATGCAGGCAATGGGAACAATGCTAAGCAAGCAGAGGGTGATGGTGCTATGCAGGCAGTGGGTAGTAGTTCAATGCCAACAATGGGTAGCAGTACAGTGGGTAGCAGGCAGTGGGTAGCAGTACAGTGGGTAGCAGGCAGTGGGTAGCAAGTTATTTGCGGGTAATGGGAGGAAGGACAATGTCAGCAGTGGGAAGGAAGACAAAGGAGAGTTACTTGAAGGTACCAGGGTGGAGCTCGTGAGATGGTTTGTTCTGGAGGCAATGTGTGGAGGAGCGATCAAGGCTGCTCGACCCCAGCAGCTACGGAGCACCGGAGCTCGCGCCCCAGGCCCGCACCTAAGGGCCATGCCAAAGGGCCGTCTGGCGAGGCCTTCAGACGCGGGCGCGCCTTGGAGCGCTGAAGAATTTTAAATGCTGGGGTTCTTCGGCCTGATTGGCCTCGTGGTGGGGAGCAGGGAGGAGCTCACCTGCCTGCTCCCTTCCCCGACGCCGATCGGGTTGCCGCTGGATGACAAGATATTGTTAAATGTGTTGGGTTATTTAGGGGTGATGGGTAAGGTTGCAAAGTGGTTTGCAGCCTTTTTGCGAAAGTGTAGCTAGACTATTCAAGTAAAAAATGAATGCTCAACATCATGGAAATCAATATGTGGGATCCCTCAGGGATCGCCATTATCGCCTATTTTGTTTAACATTTTGTCAATATCACTAAGTTGGGCGTTGGTCAGGGAAAGTATTAAACATTCTATTTGTGGATGTCATTCTAGTATTGGTATCCTTCCCTGTTGAGTTGAAGGATTGTTATGATACGTTGAATGGGATCATCTTAACATTAGAAAAATGGGCGTTATTGTTTCATTTATGATTGAATGTATCAAAAACAAAAAAATTATGTTTAAACAATGGTCGGCAGATTCCTATACAACTTTTGGATGCTGTTATGCTCTTGAAGCTCCAAAGGGACTCAGTGTTGCGGGTGCTTGGTATACTTTTAGATAAAGATCTCTCGATGGATGCACAGGTTAACTCAATAACATCTAGGTGTTTGTTTTTTAAAGATGTGGCAACTTCAAAGATTACGTCCTTTTCATTTGCATCCTTTTGATTATTGGTGCAAAATATGATACTAAATTATTTGGATTATTGCAATATAGTCCTATTAAATTGTTCAAAACAACAGTTTAAGAAATTACAAATCTGTCAAGACTGATTACAAAGTGGCAAGACTGATTTTCGCAATGTGAAAAGTTGACCACGTATCACCATCCTTTAAGATTAGGGAAAGAATACATTTTAAACTGCTTATAAATTTTTTTCTCTGGATTGATGCCGGGCTCATTTTTTGATAGGCTATTGCCATGCTTGAGGATTTACGTCTAGGCGTCTCCAAAATATAGTCGCTGGTTTTTCCATCGCGTCAGGGTTTAGTTAATAAAAGAAGGTTTGAGAATATCATTGGGTTTAAAGCAGCAGGGTTGTGGACTGCATTACTTGCTACAGTAAAAGGTATTTCTTTGGAGCTTTTTACAAAACATAGGGGTATGTTTACTAAATCGGGCTAATGGTTAACCCAGGCTATCTGCAACTAGGTCCCATTGAATAATATGGGACCTAGTGGCAGATAGCCCGGGTTAACAGTTAGCCTGGTTTAGTAAACATACCCCATAGTAATCAATCTTGGTTGTTCTCTTGATACCTGATCTCTAACTGTAATATTTTTTTTTTATTGTAAACCATGCTGAACTAATTTTTTAATTGGGATTTCTGTGGTATAGAAATGTTTTATAATAGAACCTCTGTCTCTCTTTCAATCCTTCCTTCCTTTTTCTGTCCCTTCATCAACTCTTCTTTCACTTTCCCAGTGCTGCTATTAGGTCGAGAAAGGTCTGACAGGGCAGCCTTTTGCCTCCTTCGTCATAGATCTTTTACTCCTCTCTCAGCCCTTTATTCCCTTCCTCTGCCTCCCTATTAGCTTCTCATTCCTTTTCCAGTATCTCTATCAGCACCCCTCCCCCCCCATCCCGATGCCCCATGGCAGACCAAAGCTAGGAAGCCTGTATGTTCTACACTTGGCTGCTCCCCCTTTAGCTCATTGGTCATGCATTTCTAGCCAGCCAGGCTACAGAGAAGAGGCGGGAGCAGAAGCTAGGAAATAATAGCCCTCCTTCATGCTTTTCCCTGCAACTTTGCATCCCGGAGCTTTTAGCTCTGAAACCAGGGAAGGACAGGAGAGAGTACTGGGAGTTTTTACCATTGATAGTATCCCTTTCTTCATAGTGAATTCCATTTACCATTTCCCTTTGACTTCCATCCAATTTCTAACCCAGTCAGTCATTTTTGGGTCCCTTCCAAGGATGCTTTGTTTATTAGTTGCTGATGCAGAACAGTATCAAAGGTCTTACTAGAATGTAAGCATACCGTATTTAGCACTTTTCGCAGTCTAGCTCTTAGGTTGCCGTGTCAGAGGAACTGATAAGATTCATCAGACAAGATCTACTTCTGGTGAAAACCACGCTGCCTTGGAAATCCTATAAGCCATTAGATTTGGGAAATGGCACCATTCTCTGTTTTCTCAGTGACTTCATTAAGTTATTCATCATGAAGGTCTGACTTACCTGGCCTATATGTTGCTATCATCCTTCTGCTTTTGTGGAGAGCATTCACATCCACCCATCTCTGGTCATTCTGAGCAACCCCTTAGTCTAAGAAAACATTGAAAAGGTCAGACAGTGGAGTTACCAGAACTACTTAGTTCCTTTAATGCCCTTGGATATATTCAATCCATCCCATCACTTTGTCTACTTACAGTTTGTCTAGCACCTCATGAACAGAATATTCTGAAATTCTGTCAGTCTACCATTTTCTGTGGTCCTGTTCTCCTCTTCTTTATTGAATACCAGACAGAAATATTAGTTAAACAATGCCACTTTCTCCTCCTCAGCCTATGCATATTTCTACCCTTTTCCTTTGAGTCTGATAATGTATTTGCATTTCCTCCTGTCACTAGCATATCTTTAAAAATAGTCTTGTCCTCTTGTTTTACCATTTTTGCTATTTTTTTCTTACATTTTCATCTTCGCTCTCTTACTTACCAGCTTTTCTTATCTTTCCCAGATATTGTTGACTGTCTTTCTCTTGCTGCAATCTCCTACATTATGAACACTAACCTTTTTTTCCTTACCTTTTCAGCTGCTACTTTTGAAAACTCAGGCAGCCTCTTTTTTTCCTTGTACCTTCATTTTCCTAACCAAAAGATTTTTTGCGCGTAACAGTATTTATTTCAGTTTTCCCCAGGAATAAGCAGGAAGTCGGTCCTCACATATGGGTGACATCGGCGCCGACGGAGCATTTCCCCAGCTTTCAAAGAAAGCCATTGAGAATGCTACCATTCTTGTGTGGTCCCCTTCCTGCCTAAGGGTGCCATCTTGCTCAGTCTCCTTTTTTCCATGGAGCCCAACAGACGCTTGCCCTGTGTCCCTGGAAAAATCCTTTAAAAATTATCTTAAAACTTGGCTTTTCCCAGTTTGCATACTGGTTCCTCTTCCCACCTCGAGTAGGCACCATCCCCGGCTCTCACTTCTTTTTTGTCTAAGCTTGCCTCGACCGGTGTTCATGTCCTTTATCGCCTGGGGGGTGGTCAACCCCACCCGGGCGTATCCCACCATGTCTCCCGGTGGCATCAAAAAAAATGTGACCGCTGCAGTCAAATCATGTCTGTTACAGACACCCATGACTGCTGCTTGCACTGTCTTGGTCCGGACCATGACTGTACCACCTGCGACCTGCGTCAGGTCATGACTCCAAGAACCAACAAGAAAAGGTCGGAGCTGCAGGAGAAGACATCCCTGCGGTCCAGCTCAGCCCTGGCTTTCCCCTATGCTGAGCCCCAAGCCGAGCACCTCTCGTGAGGCCTGGGCGTCTTCGGAGTCCCGCAGCGGTGGATCCTCCGTAAAGACGCCAGACCCTGAAAAGAAAAAAAAATCCTCGAAGCCAGTCGAGGTTCCACTGGGGAAACCTGATGCGGTGAGACTCAGGCGACTCTGAGCAATGTCCCCCTAAGGTCTCTAGGAAGGGGTCCTCGGCGGGCAGTGACCGTGCGAGGCTCCCCGTGGCTATGGTCCTCATCGAGGACGCACTCATCAGATTGCTGGCGCCAGGCCTAAGAACCTCTGCATCCATGCCGAAGGCTGTGGAGCCTTCTGGCATCGAGGCCAGAATGGCGGCCCTGGAGCAAAATATCTCTGCCATCCTGGCCATGCAGCAGGCAATGATATCAGGTTCATCTGCCTCAACAACCGGGTCCCCGACTGCAGTGGTGTCCCCTGGGCCCCGACTGCAGTGGTGTCCCCTGGGCACCGAGTTGGGCCTCGAGCGCCACCGGCCTCTGGTGAGCCCTCAGTACTGATCAAGGTCCTGGTCCCGATCCTCTGGTATCCGGTCCTTCCCGACTAGATTCCGGGAGTTTGACTAGACACCCACAGGGGGATCTTGATTCCTCAGAGCAGGTCTCGAGGCGCGGGAGTTCTGAGCCTCGGACTCCTCGATGCCCTCTGGCTCCGATTGGGAGATCGACATTGAGGCCTCACTCAAGACCTCTTGACACCGAGACATTCCCCTGGAGCTCCAGTGCCATTCCCCTTCAGAGGATGTGGTCTTCCACAGCTTCATCCAGGACATGGCCCCAGGCCCTCTCGGTCCCAACCAAGTCAGAAGAGGACCCGCGCACCGAAGAACTGAAGATCCTCCAGATCTGTCAGTGCCGATGCAACCCAACCTTGAGCAGCTACTCCTGTGGATATGGGAAACCTCAGCCTCTTTGCCGGTGGTCAGCCGATGCCTCAAACCTATCTACCGCATCAAGAAGAGCCCGGGCTTCCAGAAGTCCCAACTCCCACACAATTCTATGGTGGTGGAGTCCTTGATGCAAAAACTGAAGAGCCAGAAGAAGAATTCTTCTGTCCCCCAGGCAGGGAGGCCAGAGCTCTTGATGCCCTAGGGTATAAGTGCTTCCAGGGATGCATGCTGAGCTGCCGGGTACAGGCCTATGAGCTCTACATTGGCATGTACCTAAAGGGCCTCAATCAAGAGCTCGCCAATTTCTCAGCAGGGCTCGCCGGGGAACCCCTTCAGTGGTTCCAGACATTAGTCGCCGCCATCCAGGACTGTTCTAAGTTCTTGTCCCAGGCTGTCTATGATGGCTTTGAGTCTGCAGCCCGGGCTGGCTGCAGGCATTGGTGCCCGACACAGGTCTGGCTGCAGGCCTTGGACCTTGAGCAATGGGTCCAGGAAAAGCTGCACAGGGGAGGACCTGTTTGTAAAGCCTGTGGCTGACAAGGCGGCCGAGATAGAGGTCGAGGTGGTGACCCAGAAGAGGCTGTCAAAGAAGACCTCTGCCCTTCCCCGAAAGAAAACTTCGGGGAAAAGGCCACTTTTTTTTTTCTCAAGGAAGAAAGGGGCCTTTTCACCAAAGCCACCACTCCCAAGCCTTCTCAGGCCAACAGCAGCAAGGATCCTAGTCTAAAGGCCAGGGACACAGACCCAGGAAGCCAAAAGCCCCGAAGCCGCAAGTCCCGGTTCCATCTCAGCCTGGAGGGAACTTTTGACTCCCAGGGCAGGGCTTCCCTCCCCCCGGGAGACCCTCTCCAGCTAACAGGGGGCCATCTGGCATTCAACACCCACAAGTGAACCGAGGTCACCACAGACCAGTGGATACTCCAGGTGGTGAGGGAGGGTTACCACCTCCACTTCCGGCAGACATCACCAGGGTATTATCCAGGAATGCCAGTGTGGCCTCTCCTTCACCAGACCCTCTTGCTCTCGGAGCTCATAGGTCTACTTAAAGACAAGGAGGTAGAGCCTGTTCTCCAACACCTGTGGGGAAAGGATTTCTACTCAATATTTCCTTGTTCCCAATGAACTTGGAAGCCTCCGGCCTACCCTGGACCTACGAAAATTAAACAAGTTTCTGGTGAGGGAGAAGTTCAAGATGCTCTCCCTTGGAACTTTGCTGCCCTACCTCCACCAGGGAGACTGGCTGTGCTCCTTGGATCTAAAGGATACCTACAGTCATATTCTGATCCACCCCTCTCACAGGCAAATTCCTAAGATTCATAGTCGGAGGGGGCTACTACCAGAACAGGGTGCTCCCCTTTGGTCTGGCCTCCTCACCAAGAACCTTCACAAAATGCCTAGCAGTAGTAGCCACACACCTGCACCCTGCAGTTCCATTGCTTTAATATAAATTTTTATATGCAGTGCTGTTCCCTGCCTGCCTTCCTTTGTCTTTCTTGATTCGTCTGCAGTCCTACAAACTATATCCTAGTCATGGTTCTCTGTGTATCATGTGTCCGTGACTGCCCCGTGATGTAAGTTAGTCTCTTCCATGATGACCCCTAGATCTGGGACTTTCTCTCCCATATTGTAGACATTAGTATATATAACTTCCCAGATGTTGCTCATTTTTTCTTTTTTTAATACAGGTGGTTTACGCACTGCTCTTCTGCTGTTTCTAGATTTTCCTATCCATTTAATGACTCTGGTGTCGCCTTTGATACCATGGACACCAAATCGTGTTAGATCGGCTCCTAGCACTTGGAATCAGCTTGCATGCATGCTTGGTTTGGTTCATTTTTAGAAAATAGGCCTCAGTAGGTTATCCTAGGCTCAAAATCCTCTTCCTCTCATCATTTGAAGTTCTATAGGGGGAGCCTTGTTTTCTCCTCTTTAACTTGTAGATACATCTCTTGGCAATTACAGTAGATGAATATGATATTCAATTTCAAAAGTTCGTGCATGACATTATATATTCCCCTGGGGGGAAATACAAAAAGCCCAAGCGGAGAAACTTTTACTATATTTAGAAGTTATTGCAGAGTAGATGAGAACACACAAGTTGTTTTAAAATCCATATGACTGAGATTCTTTAACCCTTTGAAGGCCTATTTTAAATTTTTAATCCACATTCTGCAGCCAGGTTAATTTTTGCACATTTCAGGAAAATTGTACCCGTCTTATTCAATATGTTCTAATAGTGATTTTCCTTCTGCTATGGTCATGTATTATATACCATTTGATTTATGACCCCCTGAGGAAGAAATGAAACGTGTGGTACCAGTGAGGTCGCGTCGGGGAAGATAAGCAACTTGCAGTAAACCCAAAGCACGATTGCTGTCTACATAAAGCAGAAAAAAGCTTCAATTATCTAAGATAAGTTCTGGTTTTAAATCCAGTTTTAAATTGTTTGGTCGGAAAAGGTGTAAAGATTAAAACTTTGAACCTGATAAGAAGAGTGGTCATTGATGTGATCGGAGTTTTTGCAGCTTTGGAGCAAATTGCCTCATCTTGCAAAATATTTTGAGCTGAGACCACAGGTTCACATTATAGGAACAGTATTGATAACTTTGGCACCTTGACCATACATGTAGTATAACACCGGAATCTTGTCTAGATCAATGTGGAGGGTTTCCCCATTTCTATTAGTATTTATCCCTCTGTGTAGTTGACCATCAATTAATATTGTGGGCACACCCCTAGCAGAATTCAGACCAGTGCCCTAGCTTTACCAGGATGATTGTGGCTGGGTCAGAGAAGTCATCTTCTGAACATCACAAAGTCCAAAAGATGGCAGTGGTCCAATGTGGGCTGCATGATAGCAAAGAGTTTCAGGTCTGTGAGAGATTCACTCCTTCCCAAGGTTAGTCTTTGTCCTTGCACACTGACTTTCCAGCTGGAGACAGGCAGGCAGTAGGGCTAGAGACTATAGAAAGCAAACTGCTTGTGTCAGGGAGCTAAGTTAAAGTTCCCAAAAAGTGTTTAAAAGTGTCCTCAAATGTGCACTGTGTACCTCTGTGTCCAGCGTATAATTATTTGCACTGACCTTGGCTGGTCTCAGATACTATATGCCATCTTCAGTGAATTATGTAACAGGTGATCCTTCTCCAAACAAAGGTCCATGGTGAGAACAGATGCTGGTGTATGCAGGTCCATACATTGTTGCAAATCCTAGGACCAGTAGTGCAGTCTCTGGATGAGAGCGAGTTCTCTTGCATGCAGTCTTAAACAAAATAACTCTGCTGTAAATACATAACTTTGCAGAATTGCTTTATCTGCAGGTTAGAAGCTGAGAATATAGCAGAAAAGGAATCCATCTTGTTTGGTTCAGGCTTTGGTTCAGAACAGGCCCCATCTTGTAATAGGAAGCCATGTTGCATGGTTCAGGCTTTAGTTCAGAACAGGCCCCAGGCACCAGTCCTACAGATATGTCACACATACTTTATAAAATAGGTATGGAATATTCATGTTAAAATGCATATTAAGCTAGGCTTGCCTTATAAAATTATCAAGGTTTTATGGAAGCTCCCTAGGCCACAGTGGCAGTGCACGATATATGGCTTAGTGCATGTACAGCAGCTTTGTGTGTCAAATTCCAGTCACTATTCAACCCGTCTATAAAAAATTGGATTTGAAATATGAAGTACAGCCTTTTCCAGAATGTAATAAATCACAGCTGTCTCAAATTTTTGTGGTAGCCCATTTAAGACTAATAAGAGAAATTTTTTTTCACTCAACGTGTAATTAAATTCTGGAATTGTTACTTGAGGATGTAGTAAAGGCTGTTAGTGTAGCTGGGTTTGGACAAGTTCATGGAGGAAAGGCCCATAAGCCATTATTAAAGAGGACCTGGGAAATCCACTACTTCTCTCGGGACAAGCATTGTGGAACCTATATACCTTTGTGGGAACCTGCTTGGTACTTGTGACTTGGATTGGCAACTGTTGGAAACAGGATACTGGGCTTGATGGACCTTGGTCTGACCCAGTATGGCATTTCTTATGTTCTTAGTTGAATCCTCAATTAAAAAGGCTAAGAATGATAGCATTTTCTAAGATTCCTGGAAAAGATCCCAGGTTACTAGATCATTTGGGAAAGAAAGTGTTCCAAAGAGCTATGTTGTCTGGAAGAACTACAGCTCCTCAATTATACATGCTTGACAAACCCCAAATGCCAGATCACCATGGCAACTAAACAATGAGACCTGGCGCCTGGTGTTCAGAGACAGGTGCAGAAGTGCTGCAATAGGCCGAAATAGCAGCCAAGACCGGCAGGGTCTGCCTATGGGGATCCCATTTCCTATGTGCTGAAGTACTGCAAAAGGCCACTATTGCAGCCAAGACTGTCTGAGTCTGCAAAAAAAAAAAAAAAAAAAGTTAGAGGCCCAGGGGTTCGTTGGACATGACTGAAGAAATTTAAAGGGGCAGTAGTTTTGGCTAAATAAAGAATAGTGGGGAGAATGGAGGGCAGGAGGTGAGTGTGAGGGGGGATGGAGAAGGGGACAGAGTCTGGAGAGGGAAACTGTTGGGGAGGGACAGCTACAGAGGAATTGGAGTCGGGGAAAGGGTATAAGGGGTTGGAGATGAAGAGATGAATGCAAAAAGTGCACACCTCTCCCACCCCACCTCCATACTACACACATACGCAAGGTGTAACTTAAAGGGTCAGAAGTGGTGGGAAAGGAGGTAGAGGAGTGGTGCCACTCTTCTTTTGGCATTGTGCAGTGGCTTATTAAGAGACTGATTTATTAAACTTTTTCCATTGAAAATGGAAAAACAGTTAGTGAATCAGGCTCTAAAACATAAAGTAACTAACTGTTGCACCTTTTTGTGGGGGCGGGGGCTTGCACTGTGACCTAGGTTTCAAAGGCCAGCTCCTAGATATTTAGGCTGGCTCCTAGATTCTAAGAAAATTTGTGAAGGCCCGGTCCTGTATATACATACAGTTCCTTCAAAGACTACAAGAGTTTTCTTCTAGTCTGTCTCCCAGGCATAGTCTGAATTAGTGGCTATTACTTCTGAGGCAGACATATGTGGAACCCATCTTCCATTCAGATCATCATCTTTGACACCTTCTAGAATTTCAGCCTCTGCCATTGTTTCCGGACAATTTGTGTAGCTTTGTGCCTCTGAGTTATGAGAATATGTATATACTAAGTTAGTGGATGTGCCTTGCACTGGAGGCTCTCTTTGGTGGCAGGACTAAAGAGATGGATGCTATCCAGGACCACTGTTTCATGTTGTAGCATTTTTCTGCTGTAACATCCATGGTCTACATCATTCTCTAGGTGAATGAACTCATCCCAATATGGAGTATTCTACTATAGTAAAACAACTTTCTATAGCTTTTCTAGGCAACTGCAACAAGTCCAACATTAACATTAGATGAGCCTTCACTAAAGAGATTACAACCAAAGCAGGCTGCTTCTGTATAACCCAAGGAGCTTTCTTCCTTTTGACTTCAATCAGTTCTTTCACCAATACTTATACTTTCTACCGTTAGAATGAGAAAAGAGAGCAATGGATTCCTGGTTATCTAGCATAGTAAAATCGAACTACCTTTTCAGATTTGTCATTTCCCTCCTGACAAGACCTTTCACCTAGTCTCAAGTATGCACGTGTCAGCCCTCTGCAGCTCTCCCAGGAGGGATAGAAGCTGCCACCAACTTCAGCTCACCTCCAGCCGCTCAGCTGACACGTGCTGCCCAATCGGGGCAGCCCCTGCTCCACAAAAGCAAGCGAGACCCGGACCAAAGCCTCTTCAGCCCTCTGCAGCTCTCTCAGGAGGGATAGAAGCTGCCGCCGACCTCAGCTCACCTCCAGCCGCTCAGCTGACACGTGCTGCCCAATCGGGGCAGCCCCTGCTCCACAAAAGCAAGCGCCGACGGGCGCAACCGCACCTTGCGGACCCGTGCCTGAGGTCCTCACCAGAGGGCTCTTTGGCATGGCCCTTAGGCGGAGGCCCTTACATCGACACCATCCTGAAGTCTGACCGGAGGACCCGACAGCAAGACGAACACCTACCACTACCACAGGAACGCACCATAGTGAAAACTCTAAAATATTTACTGTTTTGAGAACTGCTAGAGGAATCATTAGAGCTAGTAGCTAAAGTGTTAGAATCGAATCTGCTTGTGATTTACCTCTACTCAGATCGTTCTTCAGCTGCCTTAGAATTGTCATAGATCTGCCACTTGAAATGTATGAAACCTATTTCTAATCATATTACTCCTGAACCTGCAATAGATTCACTTTAGAACTACTACTAGAAATTCAGGAAATCTATTTCTACTCATATCACACTTGAATTCGCAATAGAATTGTCATCAAATTCCTACTAGAAGCACCACAAGCGCGAGCATCAAAGCAGAGCACCAAACTAAATCAAACATCTACATACCTGCACTCTAAGTGCCACACATAGCAGCAACCAGCTAGCCCATTTGGTGCATCCACTAGCGCCATACCCAACCCAGCACACATCTACTGCTGAGTCTCGACCACAGGGCCCCTCAAAATAAGCCTCCTCAAAATGGCACCCTCCCTAATTACAACAGCCAGCTTTTATCTTCTCTACAGTCTATTCCATAGCACACTCACTCTCACCGCCACTGGAAACCCCATACCAACCCCATGGGGTCCCAGGAGAAGATGGGCAGACACATCCCGACACTTTGAGCCAGAACGCAAACACACCCAAAGCCCACACCTAATCTGCATCCCACTCCAGCACTTCAAGAAATCCCTTCCAGAAGAATGCCAGCAACCCAGCTACCTGAACTGCGCCCTCATTAACGCACGCTCAGTCCGGAAGAAATGGCCAATCATCTCCGATCTAATATCCTACCACAAATTAAACATCCTATTGGTCATGGAGACATGGCTCACAGACGCCGATACAGTCATCTTGGACCAACTCACCTCGCCCAACTTCTCAATACACACCTGCCACAGAACCAACCACAGGGGAGGAGGAATCCTCGCGTTCTCGAGAACCAAACTCCAATTCCAACAGACTGAGGCCAATAGTACCACGTATCTGGACTTCATCACCCTAGCAAATAAGCACAACTCTATCAACTTAATATACAGATCCCCATCACCTGCCCCAGATGACCTCTCAACAATAATTGACCTAGCCTGCAATACCAAGACCCTACACACACCAAACTGGCTTATGGGTGATTTCAACCTCCCATCCCTTGCAGATGAACACGCCAGTTCCCTCCTGAATGTGCTCAGCCAGCTGGGATGCGATCAAGTAATTAACGAACCCACCCACCCAAAAGGAAACAAACTGGACTTGATCTTCGCCCCTCAATCAGGCACAAGCCAGAACAATCCTCTGAACATCTCCCTCATGTCAGTCCCATGGACTGACCATAGTCTAATAAAATTCCAGCTGCCCAACCAGCATGCTCAGGCAAGACACCAGCCCACCGCTGATGTCTGCCCAAAGGCAAAATTCGGCCACTTCAACAAGGAAGAGATACTTAACAAAACCTTACCCCTGTTCAACAACACAGAGACCAATCTCGAGGAAAGGATCTCCGTTTGGAACAATAGTCTAAACTCCTTTGCTAACCGACCAACTGATGACGCAACACCAAGAAAAAGAAAGAACACCTCATGGTACTCTCCTGAGCTACGAACATCCCTCCGACACCTAAGGAAACTTGAAAGAAAATGGCGTCGTTCACATACCACCGGTGATCTGGACAACTACACCTCACATCTGAGGAAACACCGTGCAGAAGTAGCTGAGACAATGAGACGCTACCATGTAGAGATACTGCAGTGCTCTCTAAACAAACCAAAGGATCTATTCAACCTAGTAAGGACCCTTACGAAGGAACCTTCCCCCACACAACGAAGCATGCCAGAGCCACAAGAATACGCAGACTACTTACAGTCAAAGATAATTCAGACTGACAAAAAGACATCACCCAACCCTGCGAAAGGCCCACTGCATCCATCACCACTATCCACCTTCTCATCACCAACAGCGAAGAACGTCGAAGACACTATCAACACAATCAACACCACCACAGCACCAAACGATCCCTGCCTGGCCTTCTGGATAAAGACACTGCACAAGGAATTTAGCCCATTCTTAACCAAACTCATCAACCTCTCCTTTGCTACGGGAACATTCCCACAAAGCCTTAAGCAAACGTCCATTAGACCACTCCTAAAAAACTGTAAACTGGACACCCAGAAAGTGGACTCATACAGGCCAATCTCGAGCATCCCACTATTGGCCAAAATAATTGAAAAACTAGTCCAACAACAAATCCAGAATCATATTGACGATACTGCGCCCTTAGACCCATGCCAACATGGATTCAGAGAAGCGCACGGCATTGAAACGCTCCTGACTATCCTCTTCAACACACTAACCACCGGCATTGACAACGCCAAAAGAGGATACGCCCTAATCTTCTTGTACATCGCCACAGCCTTTGACTCCGTTGACCACGAACTGCTCCTGGTGCGCCTGACAGATAAAGGGATCCAAGACACGGCCTTGAGATGGTGTAAATCTTATCTCTCAGACAGATGACAGCACGTGAGGACAGGGCCTACGACTTCCAGACCATTCCAGCAGAAATAGGGAGTCCTACAGGGATCCTCACTTTCAGCACTGTTCTTCAACATATATATGCAGCCCATCTGTGCACTCGCCCACTCCTTTGGCATTTCTTGCCTTATATACGCCGATGATATGTTGCTCTACATGCCATATACGACCAACCAGCCGGACCTCTCCCCATTAACCGCTTGCTTTGACGCCATAACTGACTGGCTTCAAACACAAAACCTTAGGATAAATTTCAAGAAAACAGAAGCTGTATTCATCACCAGGGACCAGTCTTTTGTTCCGCCAGCAACACTAAAAGTAAGAGGTGCCGAGCTCCAAAGCAAGACCACAATCCGCTACCTGGGCGTAACACTCGATCAACAGTTGGATATGAAAGCCCATATAAACAACACTGTCAAGGCAGTATACTTCAAGATTTGGACAATCCGCCACCTACGCCCCCTTCTGGAACCAGATGACTTCAGGACAATCTACCAGGCCTTAGTCATCCCACACTTTGATTTTGCCAACGCCATCCTTCAGGGTCTACCGAAAAACACACTGCTCCCACTCCAGCTGGCCATGAATACAGCAGCCAGAATACTACACGGTGCCACCAAGAGGGATCACATAACACCAATCCTGAAGCACCTCCACTGGCTACCAGTCTACTGTAGACTCACCTTTAAGATTCTACTATTGACCTTCAAAGCCATCAACAGACTCACCACCTCATCCATCTCAGACCTCATTCTCCCCACCCCCCCAAATAGAGCTAGAAGATCGGTCTCAGCCAATACCCTATGTATCCCTGACATGATTACAAAATGCTTACAGGTAACAAGAAAAAGGGCCTTCATGCTCTATGCACCATCGCATTGGAATGCTCTCCCACCTGACATCCAGGCAATTACGGACATTAAACAGTTCAGGAAGGCACTGAAACACTACCTCTTCCTGCGGCATTATGGTACCACACAACAACCACCTAACAGCACTCACCAAGACACACACACCAGAACTCCTACTATACACACACCCTGCGCGCCACGGTAGCACTACCAAACCCCAGCTAGGGCATGTATATAATCACCTAATACTGTAAAATACCTTAGCTCTGAACTTGTATATAGTTGCCCCAGTTAATCCAAGTTGAATAACCCTGTTTTCTGTAAGTCCAGTACGGGCGTTACCTGTGTCTGAACAAAGCTTCTGTTATCTGTAAACCGAGCTGATTTTGAAGAGCGCAGTATAGAAAAGACTCCAAATAAATAAAAAATAAATGCCTACCTGCCTCTTGAAGATGTATGACTTCTCTTGCTAAGCAATGCCATAGAACCTCTTGCCCTCCAGGAAAAGAATTGGGGGTTTTATTTCAGGTATTTCCTTATTCTCAGACTGGAGGACTATGCCCTATTGTAGTCCTCAGGGAGCTTAACTTCTGCTGTGCTAAGAGCAGTTCGAAATGAGCCCTTTCTTCAAAATACTTCCCTTTTTGACAAATGGGGACTGGGTGTGTTCTTTGAAGGACACTGATGTGGGAACACATTTCAGTTTATCCCAACTGCAGGAGGTATCTTTATTTCATTCTGCTAACCAACTATTAACAATAGAAGATACTTCCCTTCAGTCTCCCCTTGGTCTCCAGAGTTTATTTTTTTACCAAATGTTCTATGGTTGTAGCACCTCACCTGCAAATACGGGGATGTTTGTTTTTTCCATAACTTAACAATTGCCTAGTAACTGCTTTATCAAAACATCTAGCTCACTGCCTCAGGAACACAACAATTCATCGTCCTCAAAACTTCATAAAATCTACTCTGCAGACTATAGACAAGATGTCGTTCATAAGAATTCATCTAGATGTAGAGCAAGCAAGAGCTTTCATTCCATAAGACAGAATGCAAAAGCTAAAGGACCTTGCTGCACCACATTCAAGATCTTCTTGCAAATGTGAAGCTATATGGCTGCCGCTGTGTCATATCATATCTCCAGGAACAAGCAGGAATGTAGTCTTCACATGACTGTAGGATAAGGTGGTATACAAATCTGTCTAAATAAATAAATATGGAGTATCGTCAGTACCGACGGAGCCTGCTTGGGAACGCTTCCCAGCGTCCAATAGGAAAGCTTTTGGAAGCATCCCACTGCGCCTGTGTCGCTGTCTTCCCGCCTTTCCAACTCTCCCTCTTCAGTTTTTCGTTTTCCGCAGAGCTGACAGGCAGCAAACCCTGTCACTGCGGAAAATGTTCTTTTTGTGGTTACGTCTGCCTTCACCATCGATGCCTATACTGGTACCACAGGTCTTTTCTTCATTTTCTTACTACTTTAAAAAAAAAAACAACAAAAAAAGAATTCTTCTTTTTGGAGGGTCTGTCCCCTCTTGGTGCCAGGCACCATTTTGGGCACTAGGCCCTCTTTTCTTCTAAAATGGAGAAACCATCTAGTGGTTTCAAAAAATGCTCAAAGTGTAGCGGTACCATTTCTGCTACCGACACCCATGACGTGTCTCAAATGTTTAGGTCCTGACCATTTACCATTGGAATGTCTCCTTTGTAGAAAGATGACCAAGAGAGGCCTGCAGATCAGAGCTGCAAAACTCGGCACCCTCTTTACCGCAGATGCGATGTCCATTGCATCGAAGTCTTCCAGGGCTTCATCTTCCTCCCATGGATCTCAGGTAACTAAACCCAGGTCTTCCAAGATCGGCTGGTCCTCAAAGGGTAGATCTCCTTCGAAGTATCGAGATGCTACTAGCGTTGCCCTCGAGGAAAACATACCGGCAAAACAGTCCTGGTGGGAGGCCCTGGCCTCCAAAGCATTAACAGGGCTCCAGGATGTTTCCGAAGCTTCCACCTCCGGAGAACTCCTGATGCCATGTTCTGGTCTCGTGACCTGCTCCACTGGTACTGACATCCAGGCATCGGCAGGGGCTATGGATCAGAGCATCCTGGCCATTGAATGCAGCCTAGCGGCTCTCTTAGCAGCCTCGGTACCGCTAAGGCCGCTCCAGGCCGTTAGGCAGTCATCGATACCGGTACCGACCGCACCTGCTTTAACCGATGCGCCTCTTTCCTTGCTTCATCCCATGCCGGCCCTTGAATCAGTGTCTGGTATCGAAGGCCCAGTATCGAGACAGTCTGATGTCAACTTCGATCAATACCGGCATCAAGCAATGCAAGAACACCCGGCACGGAGATACTTCGAGTCCTCTGATTCCGATGACTCAGCCCTTACTGATTTAACAAATACACAGGATTCTAATTTGCACAGATTAATCAGCTTTAATCTAAAGAATATCTTTTCCCCAAGATTTAGAAAAATTCCCAGGAGTAAATACTTACAATTACAGATCTCTCTCCTGAGGTAGCAGTCCCTTTTTGTAGTCCTTCAAGACTCAACAAGAACTCTGCACTTCACTGAAAACCACCTTCGCAACGCTGCAATACCTGGGATTTGTAGTAAACTTCACAAAGTCCCAGCTATCTCCAATCCAAAGATTGGAATTCATAGGAGCAATGCTAGACACTCAGCTATCCAGAGCCTTTCTATCACTAGACTGTATGGACCAAATAGTAACCCTAGTCAGTGGATTAATCCCAAAGGCTTTCCTTTAAGACGCTGGGAAGCGTTTCCACGCAGGTTCCGCTGGTACCGACGTCATCCATATGTGAAGACTAAATTCCTGCTGTTCCCGGAGATCATCTGTAACAGGTGAGTAACTACACTTTAAACCCTGGAACAGTTTATTCTAGCGAAACTACTGCTTTCGCTGCTTCCTTGACTTCTTTCAGTAGATTTCATTCATTAGTAATAAAACTTAAAATATCTCTTACTGCCTGCCTGATAACTTCCTTCTCCAGCATAATTCTTTATGAAAGAGAGAAGAATAAGTGTATTGCATTTACTGTTCAAATTCAGTATAACAAAACAGCTGCTCACTTATTTGATGTCATGGTGCTTTCTCTTCATGCAGCAATGAATATAAGATAATAAAATTAGAATAAGATATGTAAGTATGATAATTAGAATGGCAGTGCTAAGAAAATCATTTTTTTCTTTTTCTATGTGAGACCCTCTTCAAGAGAGCAGGAAAATAATCCTCAGAAAAGTTGTGAGAAAGATATCAATTCTTACAGTGCCCTTAGAGAGGATCCTTTCTAAAGATTAATTGAATGTAATTCTGTTCTTTGCAGTGTGCATGTGGTCTTTGGACTGGTTATTTCTGGTTTTGAAGTGATAGAACAAATAGAAAATCTGAAAACAGATGCTGCAAGCAGGCCATATGCTGATGTGCGGGTTATTGATACTGGAATACTAGTCTCAAAGCCAATGAAAGATGGTAAGAGTTTTTTCCACTGGCTGTAAAATTTTTATCCATTTCTATTTACAGAAACTATCTTATTGATTTTTCTTTCAGACTGCCTCTTAATCCAGAAGAAAATGCAACTCTTGTTTGCGTAGACCACCAAAACTCTCAAGTTGATTGTATCTTATTTAGGAAAAATAATTTCTCCAGTAACAAGCAGGAAGTCAGTCCTTGCATATTGGTGATATCGATACAGACGGAGCCCTGTGCGTAGCATCTCCCCAGCTTTCAAAAAGTCTTTGGGAGATGTCACCATGAATGCGTGGTCCCCTCCCGCCCAAGGGTGCCATCTTGGTCAGTCTCCCTTTTACCATGGAGGCCTACAGACATTTGTCTTGTCCCCCTAGAAAAAGTTGATTTTTCTTCTATGTGCTGTATCTTTTCCAGCTTGCACCGGTTCCTTTCCCGCCTCCAAGCCCTGCTGCCCCGGCATCAGGCCTCAGGACCTTTTTTTCTTAGGTTCTTTTCCATCAGTGCTTTTGCGCCTTTTTTTCAACCGCTGGCCGCGTCAAGGGTCTTCAACCTCACTGGGGTCCTTTTCGCCCCAGTGGCCACTGGTTTTAAGAAATGTGATCGGTGTTCCAGGAACATGTCCCTCACCGACACTCACAACAGTTGCCTCCGGTGCCTGGGCGCCGACCATGACCTGGAGGAATGCTCCCTGTGTAAGAAGATGTCTGCAAAGGTCATCCAGAGCCGCTGGCTTAAGCAGGATGACATCTTCCACAAAGCAGACTCGCCCCCGGTATCCTCGTAGCCTTGTGCTCAAAGGCCCCACACAGATCCTCGGAGTCACGTAAGGCCCCCGCAGTTCCAGAGTGGGCTTGCAGGCATTCTGAGCAAGGGTTCCCGGAGAGAGAGCGTAAGAAGAAAAAGAAGACCTCAAGGGCCTCGTCCTGGGAAGCGGACAACCATGGGACATCTCGGCATGGTCCCTCAGTCCCCGATGGGCCTCCGAGGAGTTGGAGTAGGAGTTCCCCCGAAAGGTTCCCAGGACTGAGGTCAAGGCCTCCGGCGACGGACCCCGGTCTCCCGAGGGCTGTCCCATCGAGGACCTCCTCGACACCTGACCCGGTCACTCCGGCGTCTGTGTCAATGGCTGCCACCCACAAACAGGATGCTCCTTTACTGGCACTGTAACGCAGCGTTTCTGCGTTCATTGCCTCTCAGCAGATGCCTGTGCCCGGCCCCGCCAGTGCTCACCTCAGGGCTGCAGGTACCTCTGGTGTCGGACTCTGCGGTCCGCCGAAGTGATCCTCGAAAGCCAGATATCTCGGGTGGATCCTTGGCGAGGGCCTCGTTCTCGCTTCCAATCCTCAGGACGAGGTCCTTTCAGGTGAGTGCCTCTGGCTCTGGCCATGCCCCAGCCTCGGGACACCAAAGACTGGTGCTGATGACACCCATGGAGCCGCCGGGTCTGAAGTCTTCCTCGGACTACTCTGTTTGGGAGTCAGATATCGAGACATCTCCGGAGACACTGTCCCACCAATACCATCCCTCGGCCTATCTCCACTGGCCAAGAGGCACCGATCCCTGCCTGAGGACATGTCATTTCTCGAGTTCATCAGGGACATGGCTCGGGTGCTCTCCCTCACTGCCGAGTCGGAGGAAGACCCCATACGGAGGAAGAGGCACCACCGAAGGAGACCCTGATGGTCCCCGTCCCATCCATCCTTAGCCGGCTTCTTCTCAGGATGTAGGAAACCCTGGCATCAATGCCAATTTTCATCCGGCACCTGGATACCATGTACAGAGTCCAGCTCGGACAAGGCTTCCACAAGGCACAACTCCCCCACACCTCCATGGTGGTCGAGTCGGCCATGGGCTGGCAGAAGAACCCGAAGACGCACTCATTGGTGCTCCCAGGAAGGGAGTCCCGTGGACTCAACACTCTCAGGCAGAAATGCTACCAGAGCTCAATGTTGGCATACCGTATACAAACTTATCAACTTTACATCGGCATGTTCCTCCGAGACCTGGCCAAGGAGCTTGGGGGCTTCGTGGCTGGCCTCAACGGAGATCACCTCTGGTGCTTCCAGATTCTTACGAAGTCTGTCGGAAAGTGTTCCAAGTATATGTCCCGAGCAGCTTACGACAGCTTCGAATTCGGTGTGAGGATTGCCATCGCAGGCATCGGCACTTAATGCCAGGCTTGACTCCAATCCTCAGACCTCAAGCAATAGGTACAAGAGAAGCTCCTCAATGTCCCTTGCCTCGGGGGCAAACCAATGGAGGACAAAGTGACCGAAATTGATACAGAGTTGGTTACCTGGACTTGGCTCTCGAGGAAGACCCTCCCGAGGAAGAAGCCACAGAGAAAGAAGCCTCCTTTTCTCAGGAAGGGCCAACCCTATCGAGGTTACCCTCCATACCTGGCTACTCAGACCCCTCAGCAGGGTCACCAGGGCAAGGGAATGGGCCAGGGTCAGCGTAAGCTCAAGGGTCCCAAGCACCAGCCACCAGTCCCTGCCCAACCTGGGTCAGGGTTTTGATGCCCCCAGCATAGCCTCTCTTCCCTGGAGGGTCATCTCCCAACAGGGAAGCGCCTGGTCCATTTTGCCGACAGGTGCGCCTCTATCACCACTGACTCATGGGCACTTCAGGTGGTCAGGGAGGGTTACCTCCTCCACCTGGACCAGTTACCTCCACCCTTCATCTCTGGGGAGCCTCCTCATTCTCCCCTGCATCAGGCTCTGCTAATACAAGAACTCATAGGTCTTCTCAGGACAGGGCTGTGGAGCCCGTACCTCACCACTTAAGAGTATAGGAATTTTACTCCAGGTACTTTCTGGTCCCCAAAAGAACAGGGGGCTAAGGCCCATTCTGGACCTGAGAAACCTGAACAAATTCCTGGTGTGGAAGAAATTCAAGATGCTCTCCCTTGGAATATTGCTGCCCTACCTCCAGCAGGAAGATTGGCTATGCTCCTTGGGCCTAGAAGATGCTTATACTCACATCATTCATCCCAGTCATAGACAATACTTAAGATTCATGGCCGGGAGCAACCAGTACCAGTATAGGGTACTGCCCTTCAGCCCAGCCTCTGCACCAAGGGTCTAGCCGCCTATCTTAGTCTCCAGGGGGCCTTGGTCTTCCCATATCTAGACGACTGGCTGGTAAGAGGGGGAGACAGCCTCAGAGATGCTGTAGACCACAGGCCGCACCATCAAGGTCCTACTACATCTGGAATTGATGATAAATCATCCAAAAACCCATCTCATTCCAATACAAGACCTGGAATTCATAGGGGCTCACCTGAAAACCCTCCAGGCAAAGGCTTTCCTTCCCCTGGACAGGGTGGATCACCTCACGGCCCTAGCAGCTGAGGTACAGTGCCGCTACACGGTCTCAGCACAGTCCATGCTTCACCTTCTCAGCCACATGGCCTCCACAATACATGTAGCACCCAGCACCTGCCTCCACATGGTGGTGCCTCCACTCACAGTGGACCCAGGCCATAGGCCGGCTCCAGGACAGAGTCTCAATGTCCCGTCAGCTGAAGGAGTCATTCAATTGGTAGCAGGATACTCAGAATCTGCACCAGGGCATGCCCTTCCAACTCCCAAGTCCCCAGAGAATATTCACAATGGATGTCTCCCTATGGGGCTGGGGTGCCCACTGCAAGGAGTTGCACACCCAAGGGATGGGTCACCCGAGTAAAGCCAGAAGCAGATCAGCCTGCTGGAGTTCAAGGCCGTCTTCCTGGTGCTAAAAATTTTTCAGCACTGCCTGCGATACCAGTCAGTTCTTGTCCAGATGGATAATCAGATCACGATGTTCTACCTGAACAAGCAAGGAGGCACAGGCTTATACTGCCTATGCCAGGAGGCAGTAGCTGTCTGCTTGTATGCGTCCAGATAGGGTATGCTCCTCGGGGCAACATACCTCCCGGGCCAGGACAACACCTTGGTGGACAGACTGAGCAGGGTCCTCCAGCCACACAAGTAGCAATTAGACCCAGGGGTGGCACGTCAGCTATTCAGATGGTAGGGCACCCTGAGCCTCAGCCTCTATACCAGCTTGGTCAACATTCAGCTACCGCGTTTCTGCAGTCCGCGCCCACACCCGGACCAGGTAGCGGCGGATGCCTTCCTCATCTTGTGGTCAGGGGGTCTACTGTATGCCTTCCCTCCTGAACCACTGATAGCACAGATCATTTTCAAAGTCCAGTGGGACAAGGCTTCTATGATTCTGGTGGCCCCCCAGGTGGCCCAGGCAGCCTTGGTTTCCCTTGCTGCTCAGTCTCTCAATGGAGCCTCCACTCCCTCTTGGGAGCTCCCCAGGACCTTTGACCCAGGAGAAGGGCTTGATTCTCTACCCCAACCTGGGATCTTTGTGTCTCACAGAATGGCTCCTGAACAGGTCGCTTTAGCACTCCTCAACCTCCCCAGGGAGGTATAGGAAATCCTTCTGGCCTCTCGTAAGGACTCCACAAGAGGCCCTACGCCTTCAAGTGGCGCAGATTCTCTTTATAGTGCACAGAACACTGGGCAAACCTATTCTGCTGTCCGGTGCACATGGTGGTGCAGTACTTGCTCCACCTCTCGCAGTCCGGGCTTAAGTCCAGCTCCGTCCAGGTGCACCTGAGTGCCCTCTCCGCAAACCATTACTCCATAGAGGGAAAGCCTCTTTCCGTGCAGCCTGTGATTACTCGATTCATGCGGGGTTTACTGCTCTCTAACCCTCCCATCTGTCCGCCACCGGCAGAATGGGATCTCAATGTAGTCCTAGCGCAGTTTACCAAGATGCCCTTCAAGTCCCTGGCTATCTGCCATCTGTGCTACCTGTCCTTGAAGGTGTCCTTCCTGATGGCACTCACCTCTGCCTGCAGTCAGTGAACGTCAGGCCTTGGTAGACGAGCCACCCTACACCAGGTTCTGCAAGAACAGGATCGTACTCTGTACCCACCCAAAATTCCTACTGAAGTTGGTATCTGATTTCCCCACCTCAACCAGGAGGTGGTACTTCCCACCTTCTTCCCCCGGCCCCATGTTCGCTGTTTTCCACACTCTGGACTGCAAAAGGACCCTGTCCTACCTGCAGCACACCCAGTATCACCACAAAGCCTCTCAGCTTTTCGTTTCTTAAGACCCCAGTTGTCTGTGAGAGGCTGTCACCAAACAGACTCTTCCATCTGGGTGGCAGACTGCATCTCTTTCGCCCACAGCCAGGCTGGGATGCCTTTAGAGTGACAAGTCACGGCGCACAATGTCAGGGCTATGGCAACCTCCTATGCGAGCCTACACTCTGTCCCTATGGCAGACCTCTCCCAGACTGCCACCTGTGATCACACTTTTGCAGCTCATTACTATCTGGAGAGGGAGTCCCGATAGGACAGTATCTTCGGCCAGGCCGACTTCCAGAATCTGTTCAGGGTTTAGGCAACTCCAACCCTCCGACCCTTCTTTTTCAGGCTACTGGAGCCATAGTTCTCTCTGGACACTGTGGTCCTTGGAGTCTGTCTTCAGATTCACCTGCGGCTGCTCACAGTCGGGCCATGGGGTTTTTTCTCTCTACAAGTTCCCAGTAACCTGTATCTAAGGAGTCCCATATGTAAGGACTGACTTCCTGCTTGTTCTTGGAGAAAGCGTAGTTACTCACCTGTAAGAGGTATTCTCCAAGGATAGCAGGAATCGGTCCTCACAACCCTCCCTCCTCCCCTTGGAGTTGCATTTCAAATTTTGGCCATCTTCTTTTGTCGGCTCTAGTTATGTCATCTGACTGACCAAGTTGGCACCCTTGGGTGGGAAGGGGACCACGCATGCGTGGTGGCATCTCCCAAAGGCTTTCTTTGAAAGCTGGGATATGCTCTGCACATGGCTGCGTCTGTCACTCATATGTGAGGACTGATTCCTGCTGTTCCTGGAGAACACCTGTTACAAGTGAGTAATTGCGCTTTCCCTCATGTCAACAGTTAGGAAATATATGAACCTGCAGTAAACCTTTAGGAATAAGTGGTAGCTCCCATAATTGCAAAGTGAGACTATAATATACAAGAATTCTTTATCTTTAATAGCAATGCAGTGGGTAGTCGTTGCAGAAAGGTAGTAGGGTGCAGCTGGTGTGGAAAAGGGAAGGGAAGATTACAGGCGCAAGATGTTCAATCGGTTGTAAATGTGCTCATCTAGGAAAAGAGTGTAAGTGCAAACTTGAAAAGTAAGGAAGTGTGTAACTACAGATAAATTTATAAAATACTACGGAAAACACTTTTCTTCTCTGTATTTTATAAATTTAGTGGTTGGGGCAAGGTACTTCAGGCCGGAAGGTCGGGGATTCAAATCCCACTAGAGGACAGCAACCTTGGGCCGGAAGGATTGGGGTTTCTAGTCCCACAGGTGCTCCTTGTGGTCTTGGGCAAGCCACTTAACCCTCCATAGCCCATGTTCCCTGTAAAATAGTTATCTCCAAGTTATAATGCCCTGTTCAATGTAATTTCATTTTGTTCAATGTAAACCGCACTGATGCAGAATAACGCGGTATATAAGAGAATATAAATAAATTAAATAAATAAAGATAAAAGATTTCTTGTATATTATAATCTCACTTTACAATTATGGGAGCTACCACTTATATGAACCTGCAGTAAATCTTTAGGAATATTTCCTAAACTGAGATGAATTCATGTCGTTCTTTGCTTCTCTGATTCTTGCCTATTTAGGGGCACATCAGTCTCAACAGATTCAAAGGTTAGCTAAAATAAACTGCTGCTCAGAGGTGTTTAAACTGTAGCATTGTAGTCCCTATGATTCAGAAAGTAACTTTTCCTTCCTTCAGTAATTGTTAGGTTTTCCACATATTGCTTGTCCAGCTGCTCTCCAACCCTATGTTGGCCTCAGGAGGTGGCCATTAAAAGAAACTTAATGGGTAGCATTTCAGTCTTAGTCAAGTTGATGATTTGTTTGATACATTGTTTCAAATTCTTACATTTTTACCGTTTCATACTATCACAGTTCCAAAAATGAACAGGACTATTTAACAGAACTTTGTTTAGGAAAAAAAATCTTTTGCATATCATACAGACACAAGTGAACTTAAAAGTTCAGTTAGTTACTTGTAGTGTTGTGAGGACTTGTGTGCATCAGTGATGCTGAGAACTAAGCTATCGGTAGCGTGACTACTGGCAGGGGTCTCCCAAGATGGACAGATCTTAGCTGAGATGCCAGATTAAGACAAACCACACATCTGGGCAGCTGCAGCAGCGGAATGGGATGGTATTGACGGTGGAGGATCACATTCCTGTGACAACAGCAACACTAGCATTACCTACGTGAAAGAGAGGCCTGGCAATCTACTTTTGTATCTTGCCACTAAAACCTAGTGGATAGTCAAAACAAAACTAATTGCACTATAGTGCTGGAAGATGGGGACCCCCCCAGGTCAGAAGACACTTAACTGGTTACTGGGGATGAGCTGAAAACATTTCAGAATAAAGTCAGCATTTATGATGTGATTGGATCAAAACCCCCAGGATGTATGACTGCTGAGGTAGCTGCGCATGAATTGAGTCAGAAGCTGCAAAGATGTCTTACATATTAGGACATAAAACGTACAAAGCATGAACCAAGGGAAGTTGGAGGTGGACAAGAATGTGATCTGTTGGGTGTCAGTGAACTGAAATGGACTGGCATCGGGCACGTTGCATCTGATGATCACATGGTATACTACGCTGGAAAAGAAAGACAAAGAAGAAATGGTGTTGCATTTATGGTATAATTAAGAAGAAACTTGCAAGAACTGTAATGAAATACAATGCAGTCAGTGAAAGCTTAATTTCTATTTGTTTATGGGGAATGCCCATCAACACAACTATTATACAGGTATATGCCCCAACAACAGCTGAAGAGGTGGATGAGTAATATGAGTAAGTATATTCTGAAATTGACAGAACATGCAAATAGGATATTCTGATAGTCATGAGTGACTGGAATGCAAAAGTTGGCAACAAAGAAGGCAAGCTGTTTGGAAAATATGGACTTGGCAACAGAAATGAAACTGGAGGAAGACTGATAGAATTCTGCAAGACCAACGATCTATTCTTCTTGAACACCTTCCAGCAACACAAGCGACAACTGTACACGTGGACGTCACCAAATGGACTGTAAAAAAATCAAATTGACTACATCTGTGGAAGTCAATGTTGGAAAAGCTCCATAACATCAACAAAGGCAAAACCTGGAGCAGACTGTGGTACAGATCAACTGCTAGTATGCAAACTCAAGCTAAGGCTGAAAGAGCAAGGCACTCATGAATGTAGCAAAATATGACCTTGAGAATATATCACTGGAATTTAAAGGCTGCCTGCAAAATGGATTTGCTGCTTTGGATACAAATGACAGCATCAGAAGAGTTATGCAATGACATCAAGAAAATTGTGCTGTAAGAAAGTGAGAAGTCTCTACAAAAAGTGAAAAAGCAAAGACTGCCAAAATAGATGTTCAAAGAAATTCTGAAAATTGCCCAGAAACACAGAGATTCTAAAGCTAGAGGAGGAGAGACAGTCGCAGAACTCTGAGATTTCCAACATGCAGCAAGACGAGACAAGAAGAACTACAATGATGCATGCAAGGAAATAGAATCAGAAACGATTAGAGGAAGAAAAAGATTGGCTTTCCTAAAGCTACAAGAGTTAGAGAAAATTCCAGCCTCGAATTGGAATGCTACAAGATGCTCAAGGATCCATGTTGAAGGATGCTGAGAAGATCAAGAAAGGGTAGAAAGAATATACAGAGTTATGCCATAAAGATCAAGTGGACCAACGGGCGTTTCAACCTATACCTTATGATCAGGAACCATTGGTGATGAAAGAAATAGTCAAAGCAGCATTGAAAGCTTTCTCAAAGAACAAAGCACCGGGTATTAGTGATATTCCCATTGAGGTATTCCAGCATTTGGATGCGGCTGTTGCCATACCTAGAAGACTCTGCCAGGAAATTTGGAAGACGACATCATGGTCAACTGACTGGAAAAGATCTGTGTTTATACCAATACTGAAGAAAGGTAATCCGACTGACTGTGGAACTTTATCACACTATTACTCTGATCCCACATGCCAGCAAGATTCTACCCAAGATCATCCAACAGACTAGAGCCATACCTGGAAAAAGAACTGCCCGAAGCAAGCAGGGTTCAGGAAATGGCAAGAGACAAGCGATGTCATTGCAGATGTGAGATGGATCCTTGAAAAGACAAAAGAATACCAAAAGGATATCTATACGTTTTATTGACTACAGCAAGGCTTTTGATTGTATAAACCATGAGAAACTCTGGGCCACATTAAGAAGCATGAGTATACTAAAACATCCGATAGTTCTCTTGTACAACATTTACATTGATCAAGAAGCAACAGTTCAAACGGAACAATGAGAAACAGAATGGATTAAAATCAGCAAAGGTGTATGACAAGGCTGCATGCTTTCCCCCTACCTATTTAATAAATATGCAGAACAAATCATCAGAGATGCAGGACTTTATGAAAACAACTGAGTTGTGAAAATTGGTGGAAAACTAATCAGCAACCTTCACTATGCTGATGGCACCACAATACTGGCTGAAAATGAAGACTGTCTGAAACATTTGCTTCTCAAGAGCAAGGAACATTTGTCTTAAATGGGTTTGCACTTAACATAATGAAAACAAAGATCTTGGCAACTGGCAAAATCAATAAGTTCATCTTTGATGGAGAAGAAATTGAAATAGTGAACAACTTCAACCTGCTTGGATCAAAAATCAACAAACAACAAGCAGTCAAGAAATCCAACAACGCATTGCTCTTGGCAGAATGGTTATGAAGGTCCTAGACAAGATGCTGAAGAGCAGGGATATGTCTCTCCATACAAAGATTTGACTTGTCCAGGCCATGGTATTTTCAATAACATCATATGGATATGAAAGTTGGACAGTGAAAAAGATAGACAGACAGGAAGAAAATTGATGCCTTGAATTATGGTGCTAGCGAAGAATGTGTATAACATGGACTGCCCGAAGAACAAACCAATCGGTACTAGAGGATAGCAAACCAAAGCTTTCTTTAGAAGCTCAGATGTCAAGACTTCAACTTTCATACTATGGACACCATGCGAAGAGATAGATCATTAGAGAAGGACATGCTTTGGAAGATTGAAGGTCAACATAAGAGGAAGGCCAGCAATGAGATGGATTGATACAATAACAGCAGCTATGGATGTCACTTTATCAACAATTAGCCACCTGACTGAAGACTGAACATTGTTTAGGACAACTCTCCAGAGGGTCACCATGAGTCGACAGACTCAACAGCACTTAACAACAACATGCCAAATCAGTCTCTTATATTCACTCCTTTTATATTGACTCAATAAAGGTTGGCTGTTAATAGATCTCATAAAGCAGTAGCTTCACTTTCCATTCATAACCTAATATTTTGATGCTATCTATTAATTCATGATGCCAAATTCAGTACAATCAAATTTATTTTTTTTTCTTTTCTTTTTTTTAAGTTTTGGATAAACTTAATAAAGGTTCTTCAGAAGCAGTGCACATCTTTTCCAAATCTTCATCTTCTGAATCCTTACTTTCTGAGAGTGAGTTGCAAAGTGAGAAAAATAAAAGGAAAAAACGTAAAAGAAAAACTAAAGTTAAACATGTAAAGAAGAAAAGGAAGGAAGAGAGCGAGGGTGTTATGCTAGTAAACAGAAAGGATCAAAATCTAAGTAGGTAAGTTGTCTACCTTCAGAAATAATGCAGGTAAAACATTTGTTTAAAATATTTTAGCTGTTTGTATTTAATCATTCATATCCCCTTTCTCATGTGTCTCTTATCCTTAACCACCCAGCTTCCCCCATCCTCATTACACTCCAACCCACATGATATTTTTTGTGAATGATTAGGCCAATTCTCAGCTGGCCCTCAGGTTCCACCCAGTGTGTCTTAGCTAGATCTCATGAATAATTATGGATATCCTATGTGAACTGCCTCCAATGTATGCAAAAATATTTCCTCCATATTCATTGTATGTGTCTTGAAGCCAGATCGATAGGATGGTGCTTAGAACCAGGTTGAGAATTACTGGCCTAGGCTCAGGCGGGCTGAAGAGAGATCTGTATTTACCGCTTAGCTGACAAAGATTGCCACAATATTACCAGCAATGTTATTTTCTTCATGGAGATGAAGAATATTGCATCCGTGGTATGTCCAGCTCTAGCTGATCACAGATAAGAGACTTGAATTAAAGTTTCATATGATCCACTAAACAGGTTAATATTCAAAACAAATCTACATTCCATATGATAATCTATCAAACAATGTTGAGAAGGACTGAAACAGTCTATATAATCTTTCTCAAAGTTTAACAAGCTATGTATTTCTTAGAATTCACTTTTGGAAATATGTGCAGTTTTTGCAAAATATAATTCTTATTTATTATAATTATTAATTATAATTCTTATTAATACGTGGAAAAAGACTGGCTCATTTTTGAATGTTCCTCATTCAGTACAATGTTTGAGTGAATAATGCAGTCCTGTAAGGTACTGTCCCTGTTAATTTGACAGCAGTTTGATTTAATGATTGCTCAGTGTAAAAAAATATTATTTAAATATTTTTAATTATATGTTGAAATGGTTTATAGTCTAAGTGGGTATTTTTTCCAGGCTGAGCAGGGATGGCTCAAGGGGTTGTAGCACCTTGAGCCAACTTTTGCTTTGTGCCCCACTCCGTCCCTATCCCGTCCAGTCTTGTAGTACAAGCTGCACAAACAGGGATACTTTTACAGCTCACTGACTTGTGAAATGCCACCCTCCCGTTTAACTTAATCTGTGTAATCTGTGTCACTATCCATATAGATAGCGGTGCTGAATGTACAAAGAGTAATGGCATGGTCATTTGTAATCTCCAGGAACAGGCAGGAATGTAGTCTTCACATATGGGTATCGTCTGTACCGACGGAGCCTGTGCGGGAACGCTCCCCAGCGTCCAATAGGAACGCTTTTTGGAGCTTCCCACAGCGCATGCATGCTGCCTTCCCGCCTCTGTACCTCTCTCACTTCAGTTCTTCGTTTTCCATGTAGCCGACAGGAGGTGTACCCTATCACCGCAGAAAATTTCCTTTTATTCTTTGTTTTTTTGTAGTCGCGTCTGCCTTCATTCAACGCCTCCCGGTACTGCCGGTTCATTTTCTTTCTTTTTCAAAAACAAAAAAACTTGTATTTCTTCAGGGGTCTTTCCCCTGTTGCTTGTGCTGGGCGCCATTTTGGGCACTAGGCCCACTTTTCTTCAGGCATGGAGAAACCAACTAGTGGTTTCAAAAAATGCTCCAAGTGTGGCGGTACCATTTCTGTCACCGACACCCATAATTAGTGTCTAAAATGTTTAGGTCCTGAACATTGTCCAACGGAGTGTCTCTCCTGTACGAGGATGATGAAAAGGGTGCTGCAGAATAGAGCTGCAAAACTCGGTACCCTTTTTGACGCGGATACGATGTCAGTTGCATCAACATCTTCCAGGGCTTCATATTCCTCCCCTGGATCTCAGGTAACTAAACTTAAATCTTCTAAGACTGGCCGGTTCTCGAAGGGTAGATCTCCTTCAAAGTATCGAGATGCCTCTGGCGTTGTCCTCGAGGATAGTTCACCGGCAAAACAGCCCCAGCGGGAGTCTTCGGGCTCCAAAGCATTAACGGGGCTCCAGGATGTTCCAGAGGCTTCCACCTCTGCAGAACTACTGGTGCCATTTTCTGGGGTCGTAGCCGCTCTGATTGTCTTCCTGGTTGTGGTTACTTCCGTTCGCAGGGTTAGCGAGCTCCAGGCCCTTGTGCCATAGGTGCCCTACACCAGGTTCTTCAAGGATGGTGCTTTGCACGCACCCCAAATTCCTGCCGAAGGTAGTGTCTCCCTTCCACCTTAACCAGGAAGTGGTGCTTCCTACCTTCTTCCCAAGATCTCACTCCAGTCGGGCGGGGACTGTCTTTCACTCATTGGCCTGTAAGAGGGCCTTGTCCTTCTACATCCAACGCACCCAAGGCCACCGCAAAGCTGCTCAGGTTTTCATCTCCTATGACCCCAGTAGGCTGGGGGAGGCGGTGACCAAGCGTACACTGTCCACTTGGGTGGTGGACTGTGTCGCCTTTGCTTATGGGCAGGTAAAGCTTCCACTGGGCCATGGTGGCTTCGGTGGCAAACTTGCGCTCTGTCCCGATGGTGAACATTGCCGGGCCGCCACCTGGTCTTCAGCCTATACTTTCGCCGCTCACTACTGCTTGGAAAGAGTCCTGATGGGACACTGCCTTCGGCCAGGCTGTGCTCTGTAACCTTTTCGAGGTCTAGGCAACTCCTACCCTCCGACCCTTCCGTGTTCAGACTACCGGAGTGCAGGTTTCAGCGGACACAGGGGTCCTACTGTAGTCTGTGTGCACAGACTAAAATTGCTGCTGCTTGCGGCTCCTCTCGTGGGAGCCCGGTTTGCTATGGGTTTTCAATAGCCTGTAGCTGGGGAGTCCCGTATGTGAGGATTGTCTTCCTGCTTGTTCCCGGAGAAAGTGTAGTTACTCACCTGTAAAATTCTAGTCTCACACCAGTGACGAAACCAGTATCTCCCTCTGCTAGACATTGTGCATCATAACAAAAAACCCTGCAAACCCGGCATCAAGAGTGCGCAGTTTCATCACTCACCATGAGCATGTGCTTCGGAATGCAATCTGTGCAACGCATGGTAGCTCCGTCCTACTCTGTGTGCAATTTAAGACCGCTTACCTTTGCGCACCTTGTTTAAATGGATGTATTTTCATCAGGCAGCCACTCTGCTTGACATAGACACTTGTCTTCTGGGAGGAGATGCCTTTTTGCCCTCCCTCTGCAATTTAGCACAGAGGCTTCTGTTCAACTCTTGGTGGTATCATCTCTACAGTTGATGGACATGGACTTTTCTTCTGCCTCTTCAGCTCTGCAGGCAGCAAGGAGAAAGCGCCCTGGTTCAGGATTCTTCCGCTCATTCTTTGGAACATGGCCTGCCACAACCTTCCAAGTGGGATTACCTAGTGACTATCTGTCTTCCGCTATGGGGACAGCCAAGGCAGCCGGATAGTTGCCAACCTATGTCCTATAGTGCCTTGTGAAAGTATTCATCTCCTCTGTTTTTGTCCTGTTTTGCCGCATTACAACCTGGAACGAAAATGGAGGTTCATTTGGATGTTAGGTAATGGACCTAACAATATAGTCCAAATTGGTGAAGTGGAATGACAATAAAATACCATTGTATAAAAAAAAGGTAAAAACTGAAAGGTTGAGTGTATGTGTATTCAATCCTTTTGCTATGATACCCCTAAATAAGATTTGGTCCAACCAATTAACCTTAGAAATCATATAATTAGTTGATTAGGGTCCACCTGTGTGCAATCATTGTCACATGATCTGTCACATGATGCCTGTATCAATACACCTGTTCTGAAAGGCTCCTGACTCTGCTACACCACTAAGCAAGCAAGCAACATGAAGACCAAGGAGCACTCCAGACAGGTCAGAGACAAGGTTTTGGAGAAGTATAGATCAGGGTTGGATAACACAGGTACACTACCAAAAAGCTGCCTCCAGTTTTGCAACTGATTCCTATAGATTTTGGGGTGCTGAATCCAGGAAAAATAGCCAAAATGTTCCATCACGTCACGTTTTCTTGCAAAATTAGATTTCTTACCCATATAAGGAATGTTCACATAATTTCTTTTTAGCCGACTGCAGTTTATTTTCTTGGCCCAAAATAGAGGTTGTAATGGTTAACTAACTAGAAACACTCCCTCATGATATATTAGAGTGTTTTGTATTCATTTTATACATTAACAGGACAATTGGGAGGCGGGGGGCTAAATCCAGTACTTGCGCTGGCGCATGTTCTTTCCTGTTCGCCTGGCCTCGTTCGTTCGCTCAAACACGGTGGTTGCGACATGAACATTCCTGTCAAATTTCAGTTTCTTGCAAGTTCATTATTACCTTTTGTTTGCTCAGTCGTAATCCAGCTTTATTCTGAAGTGGTTCACTACAGTTGTAGTTTGCAGTACTGTGTATTTGTGATGGCTCACAGAGCCAGAGGTTGCGTCAACTCTCCGGACAGTTTTTGTTTTATTTGTGGGGAATATACCGTGAAAAAGCGGCAGAGGAACATTTCTGCATTTATTAAAAAAGTATATTTCGCCTATTTCGGTTTGAAGTTAGGCGATCAAGACAAACCGTGGGCTCCTCACAAAGTGTGCAAGACATGTGAGGAAGATCTACGCTTATGGATGAAAGGTAAAAAACAAGCATTTCGTTTCGGAATACCTATGATGTGGCGTGAACAAAGAGACCACAGCAGTGACTGCTATTTTTGCTCTTGCATTGTGAAGGGATACAACTTAAAAAATAAGAACGTAATAAGTTACCCCAACCTTCCCTCAGCAATTAGGCCTATGCCTCATAGCAACGAAGTACCTGTGCCTGAACCACCAAAATCTTTGGATCATATTTGTGTGGACGGTTCTGATCATGATGAGACTCATCAGATGGCTTTTCCCGATGAGTCCAGTACTTCCGAGTTTGAAACTGAACCAGATCCGAAACCTGAACTTTTCTCTCAAGCTGAATTGAATGATTTAGTCCGGGATTTAGGACTCCCAAAAGATGCTGCCCAACTGCTAGGTTCTCGGCTTAAACAGAAAAATCTGTTGTCACCAGGAACAACTTTTATTGGTACCGCAACCGCGAGACACAATTTTTGAAGTATTTCAGCAAAGAGGAAGATTTGGTATTTTGCAACGATATATACGGAGTGATGGAAAAGTTTAAACTCAAGTATGATCCTGCTGAATGGCGGCTGTTCATTGATTCGTCAAAAGACAGCATAAAAGGTGTTCTTCATAATGGCAACACATTCGCTTCAGTTCCTATTGCTCACTCTGTTATTCTCCAAGAAAAATACGAGAATTTGGCCCTGATTCTTCAGAAGATTCGTTATGATGAGCATAAGTGGATGATTTGTGGAGACTTTAAAATTTTATCCATGCTATTAGGGCAGCAATCCGGTTTCACCAAATATCCCTGCTTCCTTTGCTTGTGGGATAGCCGGGCCCGCGACCTACACCGGGGAAAAAAGACTGGCCAATTCGGGAGTATTTGAGACCCGGTGAGAAAAATGTTCTTCATGAGAGCTTGGTACCTCGTGATAAAATTCTATTACCACCTCTCCACATTAAGTTGGGTCTCATTAAGCAATTCATCAAGTCCCTTCCAAAAGATGGTGAGTGCTTTCGGTACTTTTGCTCAAAGTTCCCCCGACTTTCTGAAGCAAAGCTAAAGGAAGGAGTGTTTGTTGGCCCTGATATAAGGAAACTCATTTCAGATGGAGCATTCGCTGAAACGATGTCTGAGAAGGAAAAAGAAGCCTGGGATTCCTTCAAGGATATTGTTCTCAAATTCTTGGGGAACAGGCGGGATGAGAACTATAAGGATATTGTTGCCAGGATACTCAATGCCTTCAAAGAACAAGGCTGTAACATGAGCCTGAAAGTCCATTTCTTGCACTCCCATGTGAACTACTTTCCCGAAAACTTGGGGGCGTACAGTGAAGAACAAGGTGAAAGGTTTCACCAGGACATCAAGGACGCAGAGAGAAGGTACCAAGGAAGATGGAACACCACTATGATGGCTGATTTCTGCTGGTTGCTGCTGCGGGAAACCCCAGATGAAAAATACGCCAAGCAGCGCACCAAGAGAAGCATTCGGGGGAAGAAGAAACGGGCCCACCAGGAGATTGATTGACCCAAGAATGACTTTAAAATCTAAACTGTGTTGACAAATATCGTGTTTTTACTAAACTTTGAAATAAAAATTTGCTAGTTATTACCACAGTGTCGGATCTCATTTATTAGAATTTTATTTTCACACCATCGGGTGTTTGTCGTCTTGTATTGCAATGGTGCGGTTTGCGTTTTCTATTCTTACATACATACCTGTACAACATTTTTTGCACATTTCTTTGCTTTGCTTTGTGTCTAACCTCGCTCTTATATGCTCAATGTTTGTGCACATGTATGTGGCTGTTTTAAGTGCAGACAATTTTGCTACCATCACAGTGTGTTTTGTTGACATTATTCTTATGTGCTGCCTTGTTACAATTATCTTTATTCTTATTTGAATAACTACTAAACAATTAGTATAAAGAATTCATCCAAGAAACTTTTATCTCGATCGCACTCAATCTGAAACGTTCACCTCAAACTGCTAACCCAATGTAGCAAAAAATCTGTACGTGATGGAGCAAATTGGTTACCAGATTTGGATTCAGCGCACCAAAAAACGTAAAAATCAATCGAAACATTAGAGGCAGTTTAAAATAAAGTTGATTAGGGTCCACCTGTGTGCAATCAGTGTCACATGATGTGTGTATCAGTATACCTGTTCTGAAAGGCTCCTGACTCTGCATCACCACTAAGTATAGATCAGGGTTGGGTTATTTAAAAAAACAATTCCAAATTCTGAATATCCCATGGTGCACCATTAAATCCATTATGACATAATGGAAAGAATATGGCACCACTACAAACCTGACAAAAGAAGGCTGCCCACCAAAACGCACAGACCGGGCAAGGAAGGCATTAATCATAGATGCCACAAAGACACCAAGGATAAAACTGAAGGAGCTGCAAAGATCCACAGCAGAGATTGGAGCATCTGTCCATAGGACCACTTTAAGCCATACACGCCATAGAGCGTGGCTTTATGGAAGAATGGCCAGAAAAAAGCCATTACTTAAAATAAGAAATAAGAAAACACGTTTGGAGTTTGCACAGCAGCATGTGGCGGCCCCCCTAAACACATGAAGGAAGAATCTCTAGTCAGATGAGACGAAAATTGAACTTTTTGGCCACCATGCAAAATACCACTAGAACACTTCCATCACCCCAAAAACACCATTCCCACAGTGAAATGTGGTGGTAGCAGCATCATGCTGTGGGGATGTTTTTCATTGGCAAGGACAGGAAAACTGGTCAGGATTGGAGGAACAATGGATGGCAATAAATACAGAGCAATTCTTGTGGAAAACCTGTTTGTCTGCCAGAGATTTGAGACTGGAACGAAGTTTCACCTTCCAGCAGGACAGTGACCTTAAACATAGTGCTAAAGCTACACTGGAGTGGTGTAAAGGGAGACAATTAAATGTGTTGGAAGACTTAGTCAAAGCCTAGACCTCAATCCAATTGAGAATTTGTGGCATGACTTGAAGATTGCTGTACACCAAAGCAACACATCTAACTTGAAAGAGTTAGAGCAGTTTTACCTTGAGGAATGGGTGTAAATCCCAGTGGCTAGATGCGCTCAGCTAATAGAGCCGTATCCCAAGATACTTGCATCTGAAATTGCAGCAAAAGGTGACTTTACAAAGTATTGACTGGGGGGGGGGGGGGGATACCTATGCACATTCATGATTTTTTTTGGGGGGGGTTGTTTTACTTTTTGTTTCTGTCACGATAAAAGATAATTCGCACCTTCAAAATGGTAGGCATGTTGTGTAAATCACATGGTGCTAACCCCCAAATCTCCATTTTCATTCCAGGTTGTAATGCGACAAAACAGTACAAACACCGAGGGGATGAATACGTTTACAACCATCAGTCTCTGGGTTGCCTTGTTCCTTTCCCTTTTGCTCAGAGGAAAGTCTAGTTGCGTGGCAGGCAGACCCCTACAGGGGCCTTCCCACAGAAGCACCCTCTGGAAAAGGATGAATTCAAGGTGCTCTGCTCAACTCTTCTGTGCTTTAAATCTGCCTTACATTTCGAGGAATCAACTGGTGACTTCGACTGAAGAAGATGAACTGCTGATGCCGGATGACCAGAATGATGATCTCAATGTTTGTCTGTTTTGGAACGAAGAGCTGGCGGCACTGATTGATCAAGTTTCCCCTGCCTTGTGATTGTCAGACTCTGTGCCAGCAGAACAGGAGCCACTAGTGTGCCCCCCTCTGGCATGGGGATTAGAAAACCCTCCAGGGCATTTCCTTTCCCCACAAGTCCTGAAGAGCATGATAAGCATGGAATGGGACCTTGCCTGTTGTCTTGCTGAAAGGGGGACGGTCGTGAGTCTGACAGTACCCTCCTCACGAAGGACTTTGCTTCCTGGATGTGGTTGGCCCAGGTGGATGCACAGGTGATGGTTGTTGCTAAATGCATCACCATTCCAGAACAATTTTGCAGCCCTCGAGGACCTAAGTGGATTGTTAAGATCGAGGCTTTCCTAAAGAGCCAGTTTTTCTCCAGACAGTAGTTTGAAGAGGGCTTACAACTTGTGCCCTACTCCATCGGATCCAGTCGCTCCCACTGGATGGAGCTTCTGGAATCAAAAGCAGCTTTCTTGTGGGTGCCATGTACATTTTGGTGTTCTTGCCAAAGCCAAGGATAGTGCCTTTCCATAGTGGCATGTCGCTGGCTTTGGCTTCACCATTGGGCAGCAGACACGGCATCCAAGTCCTGTTTATCTGGACTTCCTTTCAAGGAGAAGTTTGTGTTTGGGGAAGACTTGGAGGAGTTGGTCAAGGAGCTAGGAGCATCCAATCCACATTATCGTCCAGAGAATAGACCTACATGGCCTTTGAAGTGTGGCCTCTCTTCCTCTACCATGTTCTCCCTCCCGCTACAAGGAGTCTCGGGAGTTCAGGGACTCCCAGAAGGATTGTCTGGGGAGACCATTCTTCCTTCTGACTCCCGTTTCCAGGCCCAGTCCTTTCTAGGGACTCGTGGAACTCATGAAGCTCCCACCTCCTCCAAATACGGGTTCTCCCATCAGACGCAAGGACAGGATGGGCCTGTGTAATCACAGATCAGTGGGAGCAATGCATCATTCAGTTCAGATATGTGTTGGAATGCAAGGACACCATCTCAAATATCCATGCGGATCTGCGGCCAGGAGGGCTGCTGTTCAGACTATGGAGAGACTCCTTGGCCTTCAGACTGTATTTCTGGTGCTACCTGCCGAAGAGGGCAAGGGCTTGGTATGTCATTTCCTTTATGGTCGACAAACTGTTCCAATGATCACTTTTCAGAGCTAATCTACTAAGTAACTAAAATATTATTAGCTCTACTCTTCAACTTAGAGATTGTAACTTTCTACAATTCCCAATAGTTTTAAACTAACTGCACAATAACAATTGATTATTGCAAGCAACGAGGTCTCAGACTTGGATGGAACCGTCGTCCAAATTCAACTGGTTTGGACTGTTAAGTGCCGTCGAGTCGGAGTCGACTCATGGCGACCCTCTGGATAACTATCCTAAATTGTGTTCGGTCTTCAGTCAGGCGGCTCATTGTTGACAGACTGGTACCCGTAGCTGCTGTTATTGTATCGATCCATCTCATTGCTGACCTTCCTCTTTTGCGTTGACCTTCTATCTTGCCAAGCATAATGTCTTTCTCTAATGATCTCTCTCTTCGCATGATGTGTCCAAAGTATGAAAGTCGAAGTCTTGTCATCTGAGCTTCTAAAGAAAGCTTAGGTTTGATCTCCTCTAGTACCGACTGGTTTGTTCTTCGGGCAGTCCATGGTATACACAGTATTCGCCACCAGCACCATGATACAGATGTGCATCAACAAGAACAAAATTGGCGCTTATCTTAAATCTTTCCCTTGAATCTTGATGCACATCTGTATGATATGACATTGAAAAAACTATCTAAAGGACAGCCTTTTCTGAAAATCTAAAAATATAACTTTAAGCGACGGTGCAAGGTCATTGATGCAAAAAGGATGCATATTGTCCAAACCAGTTGAATTTGGATGACGGCTCCATCCAAGTCTGAGACCTCGTTGCTTGCAATAATCAATTGTTGTTGTGCAGTTAGTTTAAAACTATTGGGAATTGCAGAAAGTTACAATCTCTAAGTTGAAGAGTAGAGCTAATGATATTTTAGTTATTTAATAATATTTCTTTTATGGTGGCAAGGAATGGTTGGGTTCTTTCACCTGATCTTGCACCTCAAGGACATTAATGTTCACCTAAAGATCTTTCAGTTTCACATAGACACTGAGAGCAGTCTGGCGAGGAGAGTTTCCTGCATCGCTGGGCTTGACTGAGGCATACTTCCACATTCCATCCCTGAGGATCAGCAGTGCTTCCTGTGCTTCTCTGTTCTCGGCTTACACTTCCAGTTTGCTATTCTACCCTTTGGCCTCTCCACTGCTCTGAGGACATTCACCAGGGTTATGGTGGTGACTGGGCCAGGATACTTGTTAAGCCCTTCATGTGTCTGCCCGAGTGGTGCAGTTTCTGGTGAACCTTGAGCTGGATGATAAACTAGGACGAGAACTTCCTGGAGCCTATCCAGCTGTTAGAGGACCTAGGAGCAAAGTTTCTCCAGGAACAAGCAGGAAGTCTGTCCTCACATATGGGTGACATCAGAGCCGATGGAGCCCACGCAGTAGCTTTTCCCCAGCTTTCAAAGAAAGCCTTTGGAAGATGTACCATGAATGCATGGTCCCTTCCCGCGCAAGGGTGCCATTTTGCCTGTCTCCTTTTTTCCGTGGAGCCCACTGGACATGTCTGTTTTCTCTAGAATTTTTTTCTTCTCCGGTCGTGTACCGGTTCTATTTCCTGCCCCCCCTCCCCCCCGAGCTTGCTTGCCTTGACATTGCTTCTCGGATCTGTTCTTTTTTTTTCCTTCTTTTTTTCACGAGCTTCTTGACCGGCTTAGCACCTTTTTTTGTCGCTGGCTGGGCCTGAGGTTTTTGACCTCATGGGGGCCATCTTCCCACCATGTCCTCTAGTAGTGGCTTTAAAATTGTTACCGATGCGCCAAACCCATGTTGCGCACTGACCTACACAACTGCTGCCTCCGATGCCAAGGGCCAGACCATGATCCCCTCAAGGCCATCAAGAGTCATCAGCAGCAGTGGGAGTCCTTCCACAAGATTGCCTCTGCACAGGAGTCTCCGGTGACACCATGCTCCAGGGCCCCCTCCAGAACCCTGGGGAGACCATGCTGCCTCGGAATCCCGATGCTGAGGGTCCTCCAGCCGGACACCGGAGGAAGAACCGGAAACCTTCAAAGACCGTGTCAGCGGATGAGCCTGAGGAAGTGGACAAGTCCCATGGGCCCTGGGCCGTTTATCTTTATTCCCACATTTGATATACCGCTTTGGTCGAAACATATAGAAACATAGAAATATGACGACAGAAAAAGACCACATGGCCTATCTAGTCTGTCCTTCCATAAATCCCAGTAGAGGACAGCAACCTTGGGCCGGAAGGACTGGGGTTTCTAGTCCCACAGGTGCTCCTTGTGGTCTTGGGCAAGCCACTTAACCCTCCATAGCCCATGTTCCCTGTAAAATAGTTATCTCCAAGTTATAATGCCCTGTTCAATGTAATTTCAGTTTGTTCAATGTAAACCGCACTGATGCAGAATAGCGCGGTATATAAGAGAATGTAAATAAATTAATAAATTAATAAATAAAAATAACAACTACAACAGTCCCCTTTATTTTATTTATTTATTTAGCTGTATTTATATCCCGCTTTTCACCGGGTCAAAGCGGTCAATTGCATATAAGCGGTTTACAATAATAAAAAAAAGACTACGCTCCCTAACTATAGAAAAAGAACGCCATAGTAAAATAGGAAAGAGGGAGAAAGGACAGTGCAAACATACAGCAAAATACAACAGACAGAACAAGACCAAACTCAGGAAGGGATGGTAGAGGGCAGGTTGAAAGCTTGTAGGAATAGATGGGTTTTTAGCAGTTCCTTGAACTTTGCATAAGAGGGTTCAAGATGGAGGGAAGTAGGGAGGGCGTTCCAAAGAACAGGGCTGAGAAAGAAGAAAGCTGCGTGACGGGTTTGTTCGAGATGAGCCTGAGATGGTGATGGCAGAGATAAACGATTTCATACGACGGTAAGGTGTATGGAGTGAAATGAGGATCTCCAGGAACAAGCAGGAATGAGTCTTCACATATGGGTACGTCGGTACCAACGGAGCCTGCGCGGGAACGCTCCCCAGCGTCCAATCAGAAAGCTTTTGGGAGCATCCCACAGCGCCTGCGTGCTGCCTTCCCGCCTTTCCCAACTGTCTCTCCTCAGTTCTTCTTTTTCCGCGGAACCAGCAGGTCGTGTTCCTGTCACCGCAGAAGAATTTCCTTATTTTTTTTCTTTATTTCTTTTCTGTCGCGTATGCCTTCTTTGACGCTGTACCGGTACCGCCGGTCCTTGTTCTTTTCTTCTTACAAAAAACAAAAAAACTTTTTACCGTTCTTTTTTTTCAGGTGCACTTCAGTTTTGGGCCTTAGGTCCAAAACCTTTTTTCCTTAAATACGGAGAAGCCTGCCTCAGGTTTTAAAAAGTGCACAAAATGTGGCGGTACTATTTCTGTCACCGACACCCATGAATGATGTCTAAAATGTTTAGGTCCTGACCATTCCATAGCAGATTGTGTGTCCTGTTCCATGATGTCTAAAAGAGGTCGGCAGAACAGAGCTGCCAAGCTCAGTACCCTGTTTCCCTCTGATGCGCCTTCGGTGGCATCGACGTCTTCCAGGGCTGCTGCTTCCTCACATGGATCTCAGGTAACTAAACATAAATCCAACCGGTCCTCGAAGGGTAGATCTCCTTCTAAGCATCGAGATGCCTATGGCCTTGCCCTCGAGGATTCTGCACCGGCAAAATTACCCCGGCGGGAGGCTTCGGCCTCTAAAGCATCATCATCAGGGTTCCAGGATGATCTCGATGGCGTGGCCTCGACAGATCTCCTGGTGCCATGCTCTGGGGTACCGGTGGCTTCCACCAGTACTGACTTCCAGGCATTGACGGCATCGATGGATCAGAGGATTCTGTCCATCGAACGCAGTCTGGCGGCTTTCCTTGTGGCATCGATGCCCGTGGTACCGCAACAGACTACTTCGCCGGTATCGGCTCTAGCATTGCCATCGGCACCGATCCCTTTACCGGTGGCATCAACATTAGCATCGGTGTCCGCTATGCTGGTACTCTGTCCTCTAAAGCCCTCCGGTACCAATACCCCGGTACCGGTGATTCCCGATACTGATCCCGGTCAGTACAGGTATCGGGCTTTGCAAGAGCATACGGACAGACGATACTTCGATTCCTCTGGGGACTCTGAGGATTCTGAAGAGTCGGTCGATGCAGTGATGCTTCTTCCACAGGAGGAGTCCTCTCCTAAAACGAAGGATGTCTCCTCCAGAGGATTTGTCTTTTCAAGACTTTATCAGAGAGGTGGCTCGGGGTCTCTCTATTACAGTGGCTCCTGAATCAGAGCCCAGAGCCAAGGAGTTAGATATTTTACAATATCCTAAAACTCCTAAAGAGGCAGCTACCTTACCTATTCATGAGATTCTGTATGATCTCATGTTGAGGATGTGGGAAGCACCTCTAACCACCTCTCCTCATTCTCGCAGGTTGGATACCATGTATCGTGTCCCTCCTTGTCCTGGTTTCCATAAAACTCAACTTCCTCACCACTCTATTGTGGTTGAGTCTGCAATGAGAAAGATTAGAAGTGCCAAAAGACATGCCTCTAATCCTCCAGGAAGTGAATGTAGAACCCTGGATGCTTTTGGAAGAAGAGTCTTCCAAGCTTCCATGCTTGCTGCGAGAATTAATTCCTATAGTCTCTACATGGGAATGTTCTTAAAAGAAGTCACTGACCATTTGCAGACTTTAAGTCCTTTTATATCTGAAGATAAAAGGCAGGAATTTCTCACTGGGCTCAAACATGCCCAGGATATCTCCAAATTCTCCAACCGTGCAGCTTTCGACTCCTTTGATTGCGTAAGCAAAGCCTCAGCTATTGCCATAGGTGCATCTAGGATTGCTTGGCTTCAAGCATCTGATTTGGAGATCTGGGTTCAAGATTTTTATTTATTTATTTAACAGTATTTTTAAACCGCCTTATCTTAATAATCAAGGTGGTATCACGGCAAACAATCAGGTCAGGTGAGTGTGTTATACATGCAGTGGGGGGAAATTGAGTGTGTGTCGTGTTGTGTGCTAGATTGGTATGAGCTATTTACAGAGTGGGCTATATACAGTGGTGCAAAAACAAATTCCATGCATACATTGGTTAGGCGGGATCATGTGCTGTTGTTCATTCTCTGAAGTTATGTGATGTGTCAATAGTGTTCTATGAACAGTATGGTTTTTAGCTGTTTTCTGAAGTCTTTTAGGTCTGTAGCGGCCCTCAAGTCGTCCGGGAGTTTGTTCCATATTGTTGGAGCGGCCATTGAGAGTGCTCTATCTGTTGTGTCCTTGCGTGTGTGTTTGTATTCACTGGGGGTGCTGACTCTGTTGTGGGTTTGTTTCCTTCTGGGACGCGTACTGGTGTCTGATTGTATGAGTGTGTGTAGGCTGTTGGCTGATGTGTGGTGTTTGATCTTGAATATGTTTATGATAGTTTTGTATTTGATGCGTGCACCGATTGGAAGCCAGTGTAAGTCCTTTAAGGTGGGTGTGATGTGCTCCTGTCTTGCCGTTCCTGTTATGATTCGTGCAGCAGTGTTTTGTGCTAGTTGTAGAGGTTTGAGGGCTTGTTTCGGTAGGCCGAGGTATATCGGATTGCAGAAGTCCAGTAGTGGGGTTATCAGTGCTTGACAGACGGTACGGAAGTGTTCCGGGGCAAGGAGCGGCTTTAGTCTCCTGATGATTCGCATCTTGTAGTAGGCTTTTTGGGTTGTTTTGTCTATGTGTGGTTTGAGATTGAGTTTATTGTCCAGAGTAACTCCGAGGTATCTCACTTCTGATCTTATTGGTATAGTGGTGCTTTGTATCTTTAAATTTGGTGGGTGTTTGAAGCCTTGGTTCCGGGTGATGATTAGGGCTTCGGTCTTGTTGTAGTTTATTGCTAGGTTGTTGTTTTGACACCAACTCTCCATTTGGGTGAGGCAGTCTGTTATCTTAGAGAAGTCCGGGTTGTTGATTGATATTGGGGTGTAAATCATTATGTCGTCTGCATATATTGTGTATTGAATGTTGTTCTTTTTCATGATATTGCAAATTGGTTGTATGTAGATGTTAAATAGGAGAGCTGAGAGTGCGGATCCTTGAGGTACTCCTTGTTGGACGTTTATGGGTCGGGAGGTGTTGTGTCCTGACTTGACCTGTAGCTGTTGGGAAATATCCCTTGTACAGGTGAGAACCTGTTTGGTAAGGATTGGCAAGCAAAAGCCAATCAGATGGATGCTGAAAATTCTGCTTTGGATAGACTATCCAAATCTACAGCTGCTCCTGCTAAGAAAAGGTTGTTCAAGAAAACACCTTTTTCAAAGAAGGGAAGATTCTATCCTGCTTATAGTCAGCAGGCATCTTCCAAACGTCAGCAATCCTCCAAACAGAGTAAAGCAAAGGCTGTGAGGCCTGCTCCAGCCCAGCAACCTCAGCCCCCTCAGGGCCTTTGACTTTCTGCTAGAGAGCTTAGCCTTCCTGGCTCTAGAAGGACCAGAGCCCTCCACCATTCCAGGAAGGTTATGTCACTTTGCTCCCAGATGGGGGCAAATTACAGCAGAGCATTGGACACTCTCCATCATAAGGGAGGGGTACAAACTTCATTTTTCAAGCTTGCCCCCTCTCACAAGAGTGCACCAGTTCAATTCTCCACCCTCCCTCCTCAACCTGTTGGAGCAGGAGGTTGCCGCTCTTCTTGCCCAGGGGGCCATAGAGGAAGTGCCTTTTCAACAACAGGGCACAGGGTTCTACTCCCCCTATTTTCTTATTCCAAAGAAAACGGGGGGGGTTTCAGACCCATCTTAGATCTCAGAGAGTTGAACAGATTCCTAGTCAAAGAAAAATTCAAGATGGTTTCTCTAGGAACTCTGCTGCCATACCTTCAGAGTCAGGATTGGCTTTGTTCTCTAGATCTCAAGGATGCGTACACTCATGTTCTCATCCATCCATCTCACAGAAGGTTCCTTCGGTTCCTTTTTCAGGAAAAGCACTATCAACACAAAGTGCTCCCTTTTGGTCTGGCCTCTGCGCCAAGGGTGTTCACGAAATGCATGGCAGTGGTTGCTGCTTTTCTGCGCACCCTGGGAATATTCGTCTTCCCTTACCTGGACGACTGGCTCATTCGTGCTCCCACTCAGAGGCCAAGACTTCTCTCACCTGCACAATGCGTATCCTTCAGCATTTAGGGCTGGTAATAAACATCCCAAAATCCAATTTAATCCCTACTCAGTCCCTGGAGTTTATAGGGGCGTTGCTGGATACCACAAGGGCAAGGGCCTATCTTCCCCAGGCCCGTTGCCTTCGCTTGGTGCAATTAGCTTCTCAAGCAGAGTTGAAACACCTACTAATTGCTCGAGAGATGTTACAGTTGCTAGGCCACATGGCATCCACCATACATGTGGTACCATATGCTCGCCTTCACATGAGAGCAGCTCAGTGGACTTTACCCACCCAATGGACCCAGGCAGTAGGCTGCCTGTCAGACAAAATAGCAAACACAAGTCGCCTCATTTTGTCCCTCCGGTGGTGGAAGTCCCCTCAAAACTTGTTGCTGGGGTCCCCCTTTCAACAACCTCTATCCCAAGCAACTCTTACAACAGATGCTTCTCCAATGGGCTGGGGAGCTCATCTTCAGGACCTCTCCACCCAGGGCATCTGGTCCCCACAGGAGACTTGTCTACATATCAGTCTCTTGGAACTCAGAGCAATTTTCCTTGCTCTGCGAGTTTTCCACACCCTGCTCAGCCACAAGACAGTCCTTATCCACACAGACAATCAAGTAGCCATGTTCTATGTAAACAAACAGGGAGGAACTGGCTCTCTGTCGCTTTGCAACGAAGCTCTGTGACTGTGGGCCCTCGCCAGAGAGCATCACATTCATCTTCTGGCAGTTTAACTTCCAGGTGTTCAAAACTCTTAGGCAGACAGACTCAGTCGAGTTCTGCTTCCACACGAGTGGTCCCTACATATGGACCAGGTATCCAAGATTTTTCGAATTTGGGGTACCCCGGACATAGACCTCTGCAAGTCCGTGAATGCCAAACTTCCCCAGTTCTGTTCCAGAACTCAGGCTCAGGCAAGGGATGCTTTCCTCCTCCTCTGGGGTCAAGACTTCCTGTATGCCTTTCCACCCATTCCCTAATTCCAAAAACCCTGTTCAAGCTTCAGAGAGACAGAGGCACATGATTCTCATAGCTCCACATTGGCCACGGCAAGTGTGGTACCCTCTGCTTCTACATCTCTCTCAAGCTCCCTCCCTAGAGTTAGGGTCTGCTCCAGACCTCCTCTCTCAAGAGGACGGAAGGTTATGGCATCCCAATCCCCAGTCTCTACATCTCAGGGCTTGGTTGCTGAAGGCCTAGATCTCCAGGATCTTCATCTTTCTCAACAAGTGAAAGATGTTCTTTATGCTTCCAGAAAACCTTCCACTAGACGTTCTTACGCTTTCAAGTGGAAGAGGTTTACCATCTGGTGTTCTGAAAAGGGTCTTAACACCCGTGCCATACCTCTGGAATCGTTGCTGGAGTATCTCCATCATCTGTCTAATGCAGGCCTTAAGACAAATTCAGTAAGGGTCCATTTGAGTGCTATTGCAGCTTCCCTTAGGCCTCTAAATGGACAACCTATTTCCTCTCATCCTCTTGTAGCAAGATTCATGAGAGGCCTCCTTTTAACAAAGCCTCCCATTAGACCACCCCCGGTGGCATGGGACTTAAATTTGGTTCTTGGTCAGCTTATGAAGCCGCCTTTCGAACCTTTAGCTACCACCTCCTTGAAATACCTTTCTTGGAAAGTTATCTTTCTCATTGCAATCACATCTGCACGCCGCATCAGTGAATTGCAAGCACTAGTAGCTAATCCACTTTATACAAGGTTCCATCATGACAAGGTGGTCCTTAGGACTAATCCACACTTTATGCCTAAAGTGGTCTCACCTTTTCACCTCAACCAGGAGGTCTACCTACCTGTCTTTTTTCCAGGACCTCATGCATCAAGTGCAGAGAGGAACCTTCATACCCTGGACTGTAAAAGAGCTTTCGCCTTTTACTTACAAAGGACACAGCAACATAGAAAGTCTTCCCAACTCTTTGTTGCCTTTGATCCTTCTCATCTCGGACAACCAGTCTCCAAGAGAACACTTTCCAACTGGATTGCCCAGTGCATTTCTTTCGCCTATCAGAGCAAGAACCTTGCTCTGGAGGGCCATGTCACAGCGCACAATGTCAGAGTCATGGCAGCCTCAATGGCTCATCTGAACTCTGTATCTATCGATGACATCAGTCGAGCAGCCACTTGGGCCTTGGTTCATACCTTCACAGCCCATTACTGCTTGGACAAGGACTCCCGCCGGGATGCCTTGTTTGGTCAGGCTGTTCTTAAACACCTGTTCCATACTTAATCAACTCCTACCCACCATCCCTCATGGTATGCCAGAGTTCCAGGTGGGGAAGTGCAGCCCTGTTCCAGGGACACACAACTTATGGGCTCTCTCCCTGGCATCTAAAGCTAGGGAGTCCCCATATGTAAAGACTCATTCCTTCATACTCTGGACTGTAAGAGGGCCCTGTCCTTCTACCTGCAACGTACCCAGAATCACCGCAGAACCTCACGGCTTTTCGTCTCCTATGACTCCAGTCATCTGGGGGCAGCGGTGACCAAGCAGACTCTGTCCACCTGAGTGGCAGACTGCATTGCTCTTACCTACGAGCAGATTGGGCTCTTGCTGGAGTGCCGGGTCACGGCGCACATCAGGGCCATGGTAGCATCTGTGGCAAACCTGCATTCCGTGTTTTTTTTTTTGTCTGAAATCTGCCAAGCTGCCACCTAGTCCTCTGTCCATACCGTCGCAGCTCATTACTACCTGGGGAAGGCGTCCTGTAGGGACCAGTGCCTTTGGCCAGGCGGTACTCAGTCATCTATTCAGGGTATAGGCAACTCCTGCCCTCCGGCTCTTGTGTGTTCAGGCTACCGCAATGCTGATTTTCTTGCTGGACACTTGGGCCACCCGGGAGTCTGTCAAGAACTCATTGCTGCTGCTCACATCTCACCTTTTTCTGGTCACCCGTGGTTGCTTACAGTGTTTCAGACTGACTTCCTGCTTGTTCCTGGAGAAAGTGTAGTTACCTGTAACAGGTGTTCTCCAGGAACAGCAGGAATCAGTCTTCACAAATCTCCCTCCTTCCCATGGAGTTGCTTCTTGTGTCATTTTTGCCTTTGCGCTATATCATCCTACTGAGGCAAGATGGCACCCTTGGGCAGGAAGGGGACCACACAGGAGTGGTGCATCTCCCAAAGGCTTTCTTTGGAAGCTGGGGAGAAGCTACCGAATGGGCTCTGGCGCCAATGTCACCCATATGTGAAGACTGATTCCTGCTGTTCCCAGAGAACACCTTTTACAGGTGAGTAACTACACTTTATCACTGGCCTAGGAAAGGTTTTCTGCCTAAGAAGAGGGTATAGAAAGCTGCATTCTCAGCTGATGACATTTTGGAGACAGCAGCCTCCCAGGACTGGGACTACCTTCAACTCCTAGCATCGGTGGCGATAACCAAGATGGTCCCCTGGGCATGAGCACACCTGCATCCGCTTCAGAAATCCCTGCTGCCCCACTGGTCTCCTTTCACAGGACTTCTACATCAGGCTCCCTCTTCCCTTGTTAGTGGCAGCTAACTTGAAATACTATGAGCAGCCTGCTCATCTGCTAAAAGACCTTTCACTGAATGTTATCCAGTGGCTTCTGCTGATGATGGATGCCAGCCTGTTCAGCTGGGGAGCTCATTGTCAAACCAGGCTGCCCAGTGTCGCTGGAGGAAGTGGGAGGTGGCTTGGCCCATCGATCAGCTGGTGGCGAGGGCCATTTGTTTGGCTCTTCTGCACCTATGGGACAAAGTCAAATACAGGCAATGTGGATCTTCTCGGACAACACAACAGCGGTTGCCTGTATCACCCAGCACGGGGGCATGAAGAGTTTGGGGTCTTCCCAGAAAAGACCATTCTGCTCCCATGGGTGGGGTGGGATTCCCTTGCCCTCATTGCAGCATATTGCAAAAGTGAATAGTGTGGAAGTAGACTATTTCATTCATCACTCCCCCAATCCCAAGGAGTGGGAATTGAGCTAATTTGCATTCCAGAGGATCCTGGACAGGTGGGGTTGTCCTAAGATGGATTTGATGATGACCTGGGCCACTGCCAAGATGCACAGGTTCTTCAGCCACCACAAATATTTTGGCTGTGAGGACGTGGCCGCCCTAGTTCCACCTTGGCCAAGCCACATTTTTGCTGTTTGGCCTCTTGTGGTCAAGTATGTCGAGTGGAGCGCCATATGGATCCAATGGCGCTGGCCTGGCTGAGGGGGCTGTGGTTTGTGGATCTGCTTTGCCTCTGGAAGGGCACTCACCTGTGCTTTCTGTTGGCATGGGGCCTTGAGGCAAGGGCTCAGTTCTGCTGGATGGTTCGGCTCCCCTCTCGCTTTCACCTTGGATCTTGAGAAATGGCATTTTTACGCAAGGGCTATTCTTTGGTTTCGATGCTTCTGAGCTTGAGAAGAGGATCTCCTGCTTTGCCTATGTGTGCGTCTTGCATCTTTGAGCACTGATGGCATGAGCTTGTGTTGGCCCTAACATGGCAGACTTGCCAACTCTGCTTTCCTTTCCTGGGGATGGATTTGACAAGGGCATTTCCCTTGGTTCACTGAGAGTTCAGGTGGTGGCCTTGGCTTGTTCTAGAGGGCTGGTAACAGGGTGCTCCCTCGTCTCGCAGCTGGACAGGCCAGTTTCTTGTGGCAGTTCAGCACATGGCCTTCCCCTATGCTCAGTGGTTCCTTTGTGAGTTCTCAGTTTGGTTCTTTGGGCCTTGGTGACTAAGCTGTTTGAGCCCTTGTGAAGGGCTACGCTCAAGGATTTGTCCCTTAAGGCTGCCTTTTTGGTTGTGCTCTGCTTGTGGGCATATCTCTGAATTGCAGACCTGGTCATGCTGAGATCCCTATCTGTCCTTTTCAGAAGAAGCCGTGTACTTGCAGCCCGTTCTTTGCTTTTTCCTAAAGTGGTAATCGTTTTCCATGTCAACCAGGTGATCTGCTTGCCTTCATTCCAGATGGGAAACAATGCCAGAGGAAGGATAAGGGCCACCTCCTGGTGAACATTTAGATGGGTGTGTGTTAGAAACCTGAAGGTCACTGACTCCTTTCAAAGTCAAACAGAATGTTCTCTTTGAAGGCCCATGTAAGTGTGAAGGAGCCACAAAGTTTTCCTTGGGCCACTGGATTAAGGAGTCGATAGGCCGAGGCTATCTGTTCTGGGTCTGGATGGTCCCTTAGGGTTTGCATGCACATTCCCCATGAGCTAAGGCTTCCTCCTGGGTGTAGCACAACTCGGTAGCTCCCTTAGATGTTTGTCAAGTGGCAATGTGATCATTGCTTTTCACCTTTATCGAGCATTATCACTTGGATGCCCATGCTTGTGCAGGCACTGCCTTTGGTGCAGAAGTTTTAATGGCCACCGTGTTCTGTTCCAACCCAGTGGAGATCTAGCTTTGTACATCCCACTTGTCTGGACTGGCTTGGTATGATGATGTGAAAGGTAAAATTTTACTTATCAGATAATGTCCTTTCCTTGAGTCCTGCTAAGCCAGTCCAGGACCCACTACTAGGATCTGCTATTAACGGCTACGATCCACTATATTCTGATCTGCTACAATCTGGGATGATCGACTATTTCCTGCTGTTTAGCCCTGTGGGCTAAGTTCCTCTCGGTTGACTTTCTGCATGCAGGGTCTTTGGACTGTTTGTCCTTGTTAACCTCTTTGGGGCTTGTGTGGTCAGGGGTTCTTATCCGTGGCTTGGGTATGAATACTGAAGTAGTATGCCCTCTAGCTGCCCTAGAATACAGTACAGGATGGAGGTGGTCAGAGATCTCTGGAATTTTCTGTCTCCACCTCTGCTGTTGAGGGAAAACAACCCACTTGTCTGGACTGGCCTAGCAGGACTCAAGGAAAGGGCATTATCCATTAAGTAAAATGTCACCTTCGTGCTCTACAAAATATATGTGTAGATAGGTTGATCAGTGTAACAGAGGATGCAGCATACTTTCCTTAAATAACCTCTATTACATCTGTTCAGCTTAGCAATTAATTACTTGTGATAGCAGGCTAATAGAGGTCCATTGTGCTTTCAAACTTAATGTACCTTCTACTCAGTGCTATAGATTCAATAATATGGCCGTGTAATGGGGTATATAGAATGTTACCTGTCGTTTCCAAAGGGATTGTCCCCTTTAAAAGAGTCTGCAGCCTAGAGTTCAGGGCTAGAAGAGGTGGCTCAGAGGGAGAGGTTAAGAACCCAGCAGGCTGCAGGAGGGAGAGAGACCCATGGGACAAGAAGTTCTTCCAAGGCAAGCTGTTCAAAGGAGTTCTGAGATAGGAACTTTAACTGGGGCTGGAGGAAGCATTGGGAGAATCAGCTTGAGGTTTAATAAGCTGGGACAGAAGTAAAGCTGTTTGTGTTTTCCCTGATCTGCTGGTCTGACCTGTGTTGTAAAGAAAACCCTTTCCCACTACACACCACATTACCACAAGCTGCTACAATACATGGGTTATAAAATGTTTTCACAGTATATCCCCCTGTTAATCCTTTGTGGTGGTGATATCATTAAAATTAGTTTTGCATTAAATCTATCCATGTTTTCTTTATATTTGCTGGTAAGCACTGCTCTGGCTCTTTGAATATATTAGACTTTATAGACCACATATAGGTCATATATTTTAAGTTTGAACTACCTCCAGCAGCCTCATTGTTCAATGAAAAAATGCAGTTAAAATGATGTGTGAGTATTTTGCATCTAGTTTCCTTCTTTGGTTCATAGGTTTGCATATGGTTATGACTGTTAATCACGCATCACTTTGATAGGGTTCTGAAGAATACTGGGAAAAAGCCAACTATCATGGTATATGTGGGTGCGAATTGCATATGAAGGTGCAAGAGGAAAATTCTGCCTTTGGGCAGAGTCACAAATATCAGCCCTTCTCAGGCCAGCAGCAGCAGCAGGCTTCTCATCCCAAATCACAAAGGCACGAGGCTCAGAAGACAAAAGCACCTAAGCCCTAGACCCCAGCTCCCACCCAGCCTGGGGGGAGCTTTTGACTCCCAGGGCAGGGCCTCCCCTCCCCCAGGAGACCTTCACCAGCCCACAGGGGGTCGCCTGATGCTCTTTGCCCACAGATGGGCTGCAGTCACCTCAGACCAGTGGGTACTGCAGGTGGTCAGGGAAGGATACCTTCTCCACCTACAGCAGATTCCACCCAGGTTTTTTCCCAGAGAGCTGTTGCGACCCCTTCTTCATCAGACCCTGTTGCTCACAGAGCTCGCAGGTCTTCTCAGGGACAACTCAGTAGAGCCTGTACCCAAACACCTATGGGGCAGAGGCTTCTATTCCAGGTACTTCCTTGTCCCAAAGAGGACAGGGGGCCTCGGGACCATCCTAGACCTGCAAAACTTAAAGAAGTTTCTAGTGAGGGAGAAGTTCAAGATGCTCTCCTTTGGAACACTACTGCCTTACCTCCGCCAGGGAGACTGGCTGTGCTCCTTGAACCTAAAGGATGCATATACTTAACCCTCCATAGCCCATGTTCCCTGTAAAATAGTTATCTCCAAGTTATAATGCCCTGTTCAATGTAATTTCAGTTTGTTCAATGTAAACCGCACTGATGCAGAATAGCGCGGTATATAAGAGAATGTAAATAAATATACACACATCCTAATCCACCCCTCCCAGAAACAGTATGTAAGGTTCGTGATAGGAGAAGAACACTATGTGTACAAGGTTGCTATCCTTTGGCCTCGCATCCTTGCCAAGGGGTCTTCACGAAATGCCTAGCAGTAGTAGCTGCCCACCTATGTCTGCAAGGGGCCTTTGTCTTCTCCTGCCTAGATAATTGGCTCATCAGAGGCAGCACAGCCACAGAGGCCAGTAAGGCCACAGGACATGCAACTCTCCTGCTGCAGCACCTGGGATTCATTATCAGCTACCCCAAATCCCATCTCTCTCCATCCCAGATTCTGGAGTTCATAGGTGCTCAGCTGGACACATTACAGGTCAAGGCTGTCTTCCCCAGGGAGAGGGTAGACAGAGGGAGGAGTGGTCTAGTGGTTAGGACAAGGTACTTCAGGCCGGAGGGCCGGGTGTTCAAGTCCCACCTGGGGACAGCAATCTCGGGCCGGAGGGACTGGGATTTCTAGTCCTATAGGCACTCCTTGTGGTCTTGGGCAAGCCACTTAACCCTCCATTGCCCATGTTCCCTGTAAGTATTAACGTATGTGTGTCATATCCCCTCGTGTTAAATGTATCCCCCAATTGACCGCTTTGACCCGGTGAAAAGCGGAATATAAATACAGCTAAATAAATAAATAAATAAAAATAGACTGCCTCAGACAGCTAGCAGTGGATGTTTAACACCGCTAGTCAGTGCCAGCTTGTCATCCCCTCCGCCTGCTGGGCCAAATGGCTTCCACGGTCAACGTGACCCTGCTAGTCCACTTACACATGCAGGCAGTTCAATGGTGCCTTTGCTCGCAGTGGATGCAAGCCACATGCAGACTGTCGGGAGGAAATTTTTCTCCTTACACTGGATTTCAAATGGGCCCTGTCCTACCTACCTACCTATAGCGGACTCGGGGCCATCGCAAAATTCCTCAGCTCTTCATTTCTCATGACCCTAGCAGATTGGGGCTTCCCGTGACTAAGCGAACTCTGTCCACTTGGGGACAGACTTTTATTGCCCTCGCCTGTGAGCAAGCCGGGCTCTCCCCAGAACACCGGATCACAGCGCATCGCGTGAGAGCAATGGCCACATCGGTGGCGAAACTGCACTTGGTCTTCAGTTCACATGTTCACAGCTCACTATTGCCTGGAGAGCGAGTCCTGTTGGGACAGTGCCTTCGGTCAGACAGTACTTCATAATCTTTTCAGAGTGTAGGCAACTCCTGCCCTCCAACCCTTCTGTGTTCAGGCTACTGGAGTGATGGTGTCGCTGGACATTAGGGTCTTGCAGAGTCTCTCAGTTGGGGACTCATCTTCTGCACCTCACGGCTATCCGATTTGGCTGCCATTGGTGCTGTCATAGTTCGTAGTTACTCACCTGTAACAGGTGCTCTCCAGGGACAGCAGGAATCTGGAGTGGAGGAGTGGCCTAGTGGTTGGGGCAAGGTACTTCAGGCTGGAAGGTCGGAGGTTCAAATCTCACTAGAGGACAGCAACCTTGGGCCGGAAGGACTGGGGTTTCTAGTCCCACAGATGCTCCTTGTGGTCTTCGGCAAGCCACTTAACCCTCCATTGCCCATGTTCCCTGTAAAATAGTTATCTCCAAGTTATAATGCCCTGTTCAATGTAATTTCAGTTTGTTCAATGTAAACCGCACTGATGCAGAATAGCGCGGTATATAAGAGAATGTAAATAAATAAATAAATCTGTCCTCACAACCCTCACTCCTCCCCTAGGAGTTGCCTCCCTATCGTCCTAGCTATGTTGTCTGACTGAGCAAGATGCCACCCTATGCGTGGTAGTATATCGCAAAGGCTTTCTTTGAAAGCTGGGGAAATTCTTCCATGCGGGCTCCGTCGGTGCCGACATTACCCATATTTGAGGACTGATTCCTGCTGTCATCAGTTACAGGTGAGTAACTACACTTTCTCTACCCACCAGCAACTGAGGACTGACTGACAGAAATCTCCAGGAAGAAGCAGGAATGTAGTCTTCACATATGGGTATCCTTGATACCGACGGAGCCTGCGCAGGAACACTCCCCAGCGTCCAATTAGAAAGCTTTTGGGAGCATCCCACAGCGCCTGCGTGCTGCCTTCCCGCCTTTCCCAACTGCCTCTCTCCAGTTCTTCGTTTTCCGTGGAGCCAGCAGGTCGTCGTTCCTGTCACCGCAGAAAATGTTTTCCTTATTCCTTGTTTTTTTGTGGTCGCGTCTGCCTTCCTCGATGCTATACCGGTACCGCCGGTTCTTCTTTCTTTCTTTAAAAAAAAAAAAAAAAAAAAATACATATATACTATTTTTTTCCAAGCTTTTCTTTTCCAGGTGCACATGCCATTTTGGCCCAAAATTTCCTCCACTATGGAAAAACCCGCTTCGAGTTTATAAAAGTGCACCAAGTGTGGCAGTACCATCTCCGTCACCGACACCCATGAGTGGTATCTCAAATGTTTAGGTCCTGACCACTTCATCTCCGAGTGTATGGCTTGTGCCATGATGTCCAAGAGGGGTCGACAAAACTGAGCTGCTAAGCTCAGCGCCCTTTTCCCCTCCAATGCAGCTTCTGAATGGAATGGAAAATAAAACAAAAGATATTATAATGCCTCTATATCGTTCCATGGTGAGACCGCATCTTGAATATTGTGTGCAATTCTGGTCGCCGTATCTTAAAAAGGATATAGTGTTATTAGAAAAGGTTCAGAGAAGAGCCACCAAAATGGTAAAGGGGATGGAAGGATACTCCTTTGAATAAAGTCTAAAAAGATTAGGGCTCTTTAACCTGGAAAAGAGATGGCTGAGGGGAGATATGATAGAAGTCTATAAATTAATGAACGGAGTGGAATGGGTAAACATAGATCGATTGTTTACGTTATCAGAATATAAACCACCTCTACCCTACTCCTTTATTTCTACCCAAAACTATATGCAACCAAGTTCTCAAATTTAGCCAATGTAAATAGTTATCCTAACCAGTTAGCTCTCCTTTACCTCTCTCCATTACATTGTTAACTTGTTCTTGTTACTTTTAATTTATTATACAGTTCACTTGTAACCCTATTAGCCTATATTGTTAATTGTTCCTTGTAAACAGTTGTAATACACTGTACCAATGTTTCATGTAAACCGTCTTGACTAGTAGAAAGACGGTATATAAAAACTGTTAAATAAATAAATAAATAAATAGAAAGACTAGGGGACATGCATGAAGCTACAGGGTAAACTATTTAAAACTAATAAAAGAAAATATTTCTTCACTCAACGTGTAATCAAACTCTGGAATTTGTTACCGGAGGACGTAGTAAAGGCTGTTAGTGTAGCTGGGTTTTAAAAAGGTTTGGACAAGTTCCTGGAGGAAAGGTCCATAAACCATTATTAAGAAGGGACCCAGGATATCAATGCTTGACCCAGTACAAGCATTTCGGAACCTGTCTTTTGGGGAAACTGCTAGGTACGTATGACCTAGATTGGCCACTGTTGGAAACAGGATACTAGGCTTGATGGACCTTGGTCTGACCCAGTATGGCATATCTTATGTTCTTATGTTCTGTGGCATCAACGTCTTCCAGGGCTTCGTCTTCCTCCCATGGATCTCAGGTAACTAAATATAAGTCTGGCCGGTCCTCAAAGGGTAGATCTCCTTCCAAGCATCGAGATGCCTCTGGCATTGCCCTTGAGGGTTCTGTACCGGCAAAATTGCCACGGCGGGAGGCTTCGGCTTCCAAAGCATTAGCGGGGCTCCAGGATGTTCTTGAGGCCTCGACCTCAGCAGAACTACTGGTGCCATGCTCTGGGGTACCGGCTGCTTCCGGTACCGATACCCAGGCATCGGCAGCGTCGATAGACCAGAGGTTCCTGGCTATTGAACGCAGTCTGGCGGCTCTCCTTGCAGCATCGACACCCTCGGAACCGCGTCAGACAGTTCAACTGGTACCGATGCCGGTACCGGTATCGACAGCATCGACATCGGTGTCTGCTTTGCCGGCACCCAGTCATGAGATGCCTTCCGGTACCGATACACCAGTACCGATTCCCCCCGGTACCGACTTCGGTCAGTACGGGTATCAGGCTCTTCAAGAGCATCCGGGCAGAAGGTATTTCGAATCCTCGGAGGAGTCCGAGGATTCTGACAGCTCTGTTAGTACTGGAATACTTCTCCCGGAGGAGCCTTCCTCTCCTAATCGTAGGATGTCTCCTCCAGAAGATATCTCCTTTCAGGATTTTATCAGGGAGGTGGCTCGAGGTCTGTCCATTACTGTGACTCCTGAAACAGAGCCCAGGGCTAAGGAGTTGGAGATTTTACAATATCCCAAAGCTCCTAAGGAGGCAGCTACCTTGCCTATCCATGAGATCTTACATGATCTCATGTTGAGAACGTGGGAGACACCTCTTACCACCTCTCCTCACACTCGCAGACTGGATACCATGTATCGAGTCCCTCCTTCTCCTAGTTTCCAGAAAACTCAGCTTCCTCACCACTCTATTGTAATGGAATCAGCTATGAGAAGGATCAGGAGTACAAAGAGGCATGCCTCTAATCCTACAGGACGTGAGTGTAGAACTTTGGATGCCTTTGGACGTCGTACTTTCAAGGCTTCCATGCTTTCTGCCAGGATCAGTTCCTATATTTTATATATGGGAATGTTCCTTAAAGAAGTCACAGGAGACTTGGAGATTTTAAGCCCTCTCCTTCCTGATGATAAGAGACAGGATTTTCTCACACTGGTTAAACATGCCTGGATGTTTCTAAGTTTGTCAATCGTGCAGCTTTTGACTGTTTTGAGTGCATAAGCAGAACCTCTGCCATTGCCATAGGTGCACGTAGAATCCGATTTGGAGCTTTGGGTGCAGGACAAACTGGGCAATATCCCTTGTACAGGTGAGAATCTATTCGGCAAAAATTGGCAAGAGAAAGCTAATGAGTTGGATGCTGACAACTCCACTTTGGATAGGTTATCCAAAGCCACAGCTGATCCTGCAAGAAAGAAATCTTTCAAGAAACCATTCTTCTCAAAAAAAGAAGAGGTTCTATCCCTCTTATTCCCAGCAGGGACGTTCTGCAGGTCAGCCTGCCCGAAAGAGTCAGCAACCACCTAAACAAAGTTAAACAAAAACTGCTACGCCTCAACCGTCTCAGCAGTCTCAGCCTCCACAAGGCCTTTGACTTTCATCTAGAGAACTTAACCTTCCTGGCCCTCATTGGACCAGAGCCTTCCACCATTCCAGGAAGGTTGTGTCACTTTGTCCCCAGATGGGGGCAGATAACAGCAGAACCTTGGACACTCTCCATTATAAAAGAGGGGTACAAGCTTCACTTTCTGTGCATGCCCCCTCCCACAATGGTAAGACAGTTCAATTCTCAGACCTCTCTCTTCAACCTGTTAGATCAAGAGGTCACTATGCTTTTTGCCCAAGGGGCAATAGAAGAAGTACCCATTCATCAACAGGGTACAGGGTTTTACTCCCCCTATTTCCTTATCCCAAAGAAAACGGGGACACAGACCTATTTTAGACCTCAGAGAATTGAACAAATTCCTGTTCAAAGAGAAATTCAAGATGATTTCTCTGGGAACTCTGCTGCCATACCTTCAGAGTCAGGATTGGCTTTGTTCTCTAGATCTCAAGGATGCGTACACTCATGTTCTCATCCATCCAACTCACAGAAGGTTCCTTCGGTTCCTTTTTCAAGGAAAGCACTACCAATACAGGGTGCTTCCTTTTGGCCTGGCCTCAGCACCAAGAGTGTTCACGAAATGCATGGCTGTGGTAGCAGCATTTCTTCGCACTCTAGGGATATTCGTCTTCCCCTACTTAGACAACTGGCTCATTCGAGCCCCATCAGAGTCAGAGGCCAGGACTTCTCTATCTTGCACAATGCGTATCCTTCAGCATTTGGGTCTGGTCATAAACATCCCAAAATCCAGTCTAACTCCCACTCAGTCTCTAGAGTTCATAGGAGCTTTGCTGGACACCAGAAAAGCAAGGGCCTATCTTCCCCAGGCCCGTTTCCTTCGCATGGTGCAGTTAGCTTCTCAAGCAGTGCTAAGGCCTCATCTCACTGCCCCAGATATGTTACAACTACTAGGCCACATGGCATCTACAGTGCATGTGGTTCCTTATGCTCGCCTCCATATGAGAGCAGCCCAGTGGACTTTATCCACTCAATGGACCCAGGCATCAGGGTGCCTGTCAGACAAAATAGCAAACACAAATCGCCTTATTCTGTCTCTCCAATGGTGGCAGTCCACTCAGAGCCTGTTGCTGGGGTCCCCATTTCAACAACCTTTACCCCAGGCAACTATCACAACAGATGCTTCACCAATAGGTTGGGGAGTTCATATGCAAGACCTCTCCACCCAAGGCACTTGGACTCCACAGGAGACTCATCTACATATCAATCTCTTAGAGCTCAGAGCAATCTTCCTTGCTCTTCGAGTGTTCCACACCCTGCTCTGCTACAAGACAGTTCTCATTCATACGGACAATCAAGTAACCATGTTCTACGTGAACAAGCAGGGGGAAACAGGCTCTGTCACTTTGCAGCAAAGCTTTGCGACTATGGGCCCTTGCCAGAGAGCATCAGATTCATCTCCTGGCAGTGTATCTTCCAGGCATACAAAACTCTTGGGCAGACAGACTCAGTCGAGTTCTGCTTGCACACAAATGTTCTCTACATGCAGACCAGGTGGCCAAGATTTTTCAAATTTGGGGAACCCCGGACTTAGACCTCTTTGCAAGTCCGTTGAATGCCAAACTTCCCCGGTTCTGTTCCAGAATTCCGGCTCAGGGCTCTCAGGCCAGGGATGCTTTCCTCCTTCACTGGGGTTAAGACTTCCTTTATGCCTTTCCACCCATTCCCCTAATTCCTAAAGCCCTGTTCAAGCTTCAGAGAGACAGAGGCCGTATGATTCGCATAGCTCCACATTGGCCACGGCAAGTGTGTTACCCTCTGCTTCTACATCTCTCTCAAGCTCCCTCCCTGGAGTTAAGATCTGCTTCAGCTCTCCTGTCTCATGAGGACAGAATGTTATGGCATCCCAATCCCCAGTCTCTGCATCTCAGGGCTTGGTTGCTGAAGGCCTAGATCTTTATGATCTTAACCTCCCTCAGCAAGTAAAGGATATCCTTTATGCTTCCAGGAAGCCTTCCACAAGATGCTGTTATGCTTTCATGTACAAAAGGTTTACCATATGGTGTTCGCAGAAGGGTCTTAACCCCCTTGCGATACCTCTGGAATCATTACTGGAGTATTCCCTTCATTTATCCAATTCAGGACTTAAAACTAACTCAGTAAGAGTCCATTTGAGTGCTATTGCAGCTTCTTTCAAGCCTCTAAATGGACAACCTATTTCCTCCCATCTTCTTATAGCAAGATTTATGAAAGGCCTTCTTCTAACTAAGCCTCCCATTAGGCCACCACCGGTGGCATGGGACTTAAACCTGGCTCTTGGTCAGCTCATGAAGCCACCCTTCGAACCCTTAGCTACTACCTCATTGAAATTCCTTTCTTGGAACCTAATCTTTCTCATTGCAATCACATCAGCCCGCCGCATCAGTGAATTGCAGGCAGTATTTATTTATTTATTTAGCTGTATTTATATCCCGCTTTTCACCAGGTCAAAGCGGTCAATTGGGAGATACATTTAACACGAGGGGATATGACACACATACGTTAATTCTTACAGGAAACATGGGCAATGGAGGGTTAAGTGGCTTGCCCAAGACCACAAGGAGTGCCTATAGGACTAGAAATCCCAGTCCCTCCGGCCTGAGATTGCTGTCCCCAGGTGGGACTTGAACCCCCTGCCCGAAGTACCTTGTCCTAACCACTAGGCCACTCCTCCCTCCCTCCAGTAGTAGCTGATCCACCTTATACAAGGTTCCATCATGACAAGGTAGTCCTTAGGATTCATCCACACTTTATGCCAAAGGTGGTCTCGCCTTTTCATTTAAACCAAGCGATCTACCTGCCTGTGTTTTTTACAAGGACTCATGCATCTAATGCAGAAAGGAATCTTCATACTTTGGACTGTAAAAGAGCTTTAGCCTTTTACTTGCAAAGAACACAGCAACATAGGAAGTCCTCTCAACTCTTTTTTGCTTTTGATCCTTCTCATTTGGGACTTCCAGTCTCCAAGAGAACACTGTCCAGCTGGATTGCTCAGTGTATTTCCTTTGCCTATCAGAGTAGGAATCTTCCTCTGGAGGGCCATGTCACAGCTCACAATGTGAGAGCCATGGCAGCTTCAATGGTTCATCTGCACTCTGTGTCTATCGACGACATCTGTCGAGCAGCCACTTGAGCCTCGCTTCATACCTTCACAGCCCATTATTGCTTGGACAAGGACTCCCGCCGGGATGCCTTGTTTGATCAGGCTGTTCTTCAACACCTGTTCCATACCTTATGAACTCCTACCCACCATCCCAGGTTGGATGCCAGAGATCCATGGGGGGAAGTGGAGCCCTTTCACAGGGACACACAACTTCTGGGGTCTCTCCCTGGCATCTAAAGCTAGTGATTCATCCATATGTGAAGACTACATTCCTGCTTGTTCCTGGAGATAGCATGGTTACTCACCTGTAACAGGTGATCTCCGGGAACAGCAGGAATTTAGTCTTCACAACCCACCCACCTCCCCTCGGAGTTGTATCTCTCTATCTCTTTCTCATTCCCTCTCTCTCTCTTTGTCTCAGCTTTAAACTCAACTGGAGAGAGGCAGTTGGGAAAGGCGGGAAGGCGGCACGCAGGCGCTGTGGGATGCTCCCAAAAGCTTTCTAATTGGACGCTGGGGAGCGTTCCCGCGTGGGCTCTGTCGGTACCGACGATACCCATATGTGAAGACTAAATTCCTGCTGTTCCCAGAGATCACCTGTTAAAGGTGAGTAACCGTGCTTTCTGATGTCACCTTACAAGAGCTCCCCCCTTCAGCTCCAGAATCCAGTATTTCAGTCTTTAGCAGCTAGGGGAAGATCTTTGTGTAGTGGACTTCACTGAAAGGCTCATTTTTTAAAATACTGTATAATTTGAAAGGAACAGAATTTTCAAAGGAACAGGGAAAAAAAAGTCTGGCTTGGGGTTCTTCACCTGTTGAGATAGCTGTGTGGGTGACTGTAGGCTGCAGTGCTGCAGAACCTACCCGATCCCTGGTTCTTGCAGAGGCGCAGTGTAGCCCTGGTTAAATTACCTGAGTGCCTCAGGTCCCCCTGCCCCTCCCCCCTTGGGATGGTCCAGGTAACTATGAGCCACAGCTTGCTTAGACATCCCTGGGCTCTGTTGGTACTGTATGGCTGAATAGTGTATCTAATAAAGCACAGAAAAAAAAAGCCGGTGCACCGGAGAAGCAGCGGCAGTGTAAGCGCGAGTCTGGCAGTTGTTGTGGGACAGTTCGTCAGTCACGTCCTTCTTTCTGCATTGGGGTTCCTTGGCCTGGCTCATCCCTTGCTCACCTCTGAGTGTGCTGCTTCCCAACGCAGTCTTTGGCATTGGCGCTGTTATCTCCTTAGTGCCAGTCAGGTCATTGAAAAGCAGGGGAATTAGTTCTGCATGGGGAGGGGGGCAATTGCAGCAGCAAGGTCATGCCTGAGGATGGGGAGAGGCCAACGGTCGATTCGGGACATTTAGAGGAGGTTGCGGTTTTGGCGGGAGCCATGGCCATTTCTACTCCATCAGCCATTTCACTGTCTCACTTAGAAAAGCAAGGCAAGAGGAAAAGCAAAAAGCAGGAAACACACATTAGCTTCTCCATAGCCTACAACACATATTCCTGAGTTATTGAAGCCGCCTCCTTCGCTAGATTTAATTTTAGCCTTGCATAAGACTTACTGTCTCAAACGCAAGCAAGCTTGGGGTGTCGGGGGGACAAAACATCTCAGAACTCTGTCTTGGATTCCCTGAAGGAGGGTGACCCTGCAGATATGGTGCCCCTGGTTAAGAGAGCTAGAGAAAATCCTGATTCCTGACTCGGTCAGGGCTCTCCGCCATCCCAGACTTCGGAGGAGCTCAGAGAGGGTCCCTAGGACCTCTGGGTTGAGCTGGGGGGCGCAGCTTTGGAGGAGAAGGAAATTCCTTCAGGAGAAGATCCAAATGTAGTTAGGGTATTTCACAGAGAGGAATTGTTGGCTCTCATTAAAAATTCTTTGTCAGCATTAAATATTTTGCCCCCACTTGTGGTGGTGGACACGTTCCTGGAAGATCCTTTGCTTTAGGGTTTCAAGGGGGGGCCCAGGTGTGCTTTTCAGTCCATAAGGTAATCAGAAAGATGATTGATGTGGAATGGATATTTCTTAAGGCTACGCTGCGGGGTAGCAGGACAATGGTCCGCTTATACCCTATTCCACAGGATGAGAGAGCCCTACTGCGCATGCCAAAGGTGTATGCTGTAGTCTCAGCAGTGAGAAAGACCACCACCAATTCTCCAGGACCAAGCAGGAAGTCAGTCCTCACATATGGGTGACGTCAGCGCCGACGGAGCCCCCGTGCGGAGCATTTCCCCAGCTTTCATAGAAAGCCTTTGGGATTGCAGCGTGCATGTGCGGTCCTCTTCCCGCCCAAGGGTGCCATCTTGCTCAGTCTTCTTTTTTACACGGAGCCCGACGGATGTATATTCGTTTCACCCGAGGAAGAAGTTGATTTTCTCTGCGTTAACCTGTTTTTCTTCGGTTCGACGCCGGTTTCCCTTTCCCGCCTGGGCCCGATACGTCGGTATCGAGCCCGGATCTCTTTTTCGTTTTTTGTCCTTAGTGACTAGCGTTCGCGCCATTTTTTATTTTTTCACTGGCAGCCCTGTCTTTTGACCTTGCAGGGGCCCTTTTTCCCCCGATGGCTACCAGCGGGTTTAAAAAGTGTGATCGGTGTAAGAAACTTATGTCTCTCACCAACACACATGACTGCTGCCTCCGGTGCCTCGGACCCGATCATGACCCGATGATCTGTGGTCCGTGTGGGAAGATGTCCTCTAAGGCATTAAGGAGTCGGCAGCACCAAAAGGAAAGAATCTTCTCTGACTCCGCGTCCGGTAGGGCCCGGACCTCGTCAGAGGCCTCAACATCTCGGGACTCTGGCCCCGAGCAGCGTTGAGGCTCCTCTGAAAGGGGGTCTCCTTCGCGGGAGCATCGTAAGAAGAAAAAACCCACAAGGGCGGCGTCGGTGGACGCACTTGGCTCCTCGAGGGCCAAGTCGCATAGCCCCGAGCGCCGTCCCGGGTCTTGGGAGTCGGAGAGGCCAGCAAAACAACCTCGTGTGGAGATGGAGTCCCCGGGTCATGTGAGTACTGTAGTCCTCGTGGACTCACCTCCAGGGGAACCGACGTCGGGCCTGCCGCTGCCAGGGCCCGAGTCGGGGGCTGCTGAGTCTCCTGAGCTCGGACTCAGGTTGACGGCCTTGGAGAGCAGCTTGGCTGCCTTCATGGAACAGCAGCGGGCACTGATCGCCGGTCTCACCAGAGCATCTGCCCTGACCACCGGGACATCGACGTCCAAGTCGACCCCGGAGGCCAAGGTCCCCCTCGACTTCCCGTTCGGGACCGAGGTCGTCGACGCTGGTACCCTCGGCATTGGGGCGGATGGCATCGATGCCTGCTCGACCGGAGCCACTTGATTCCTCCTCCGAGGAGTCCGGCTGGGAGACAGAGGATAAGGAGTTGCCCGACACCTTTCGGACTCTGTGCGTTCCTTCGGACTCGCCCGAGTCCGAGCCTCGGAGAAGGTCCCCCCCCGGAGGATACCCTGTTCTCAGACTTCGTGCAGGACATGTCCAAGGCTTTGGCATTCCCCGCGGATCCCAAGGAGGAGCCTCGAGCCGAGGAGCTCAAGGCCGTACAGTATGACTCTCCTCCGAAGGAGGCCTTTACTGTTCCGGTTCCTCCAATGCTGGAATGGTTGCTCTTCCGCATGTGGGAGGCGCCAGCATCGACACCGGTTTTAAGCAAGCGGGTCGATTCCATCTATTGAGTCCGCAAGAGCCCCGGGTTCCAAAAGGCACAATTACCGCACCACTCCATGGTTGTGGAATTGGCCATGCATCATCTGAAGAGTCAGAAGATGCACGCCTCGGTGCCACCCGGCCGGGAGGCCCGGAATCTGGATGCCCTCGGTAAGAAGTGCTTCCAGGGATCTATGCTTGCTTGCCGTGTCCAGACCTACCAGCTGTTCATGGGCATGTACCTTCGAGACCTGGCAAAGGAGATTGCCAGGTTCTCTGCTGGTCTCTCCGAGGAACCTTTGCAGAGGTTCAATGCTCTGTCCTCGGGTATTCGTGAGTGCTCGAAATTTATATCTCGAGCAGCCTATGATGGCTTCGAGGCTTCGGCCCGAGTAGCCGCGGCCGGCATCGGTGCACGCCGTCAGGCTTGGCTACGGTCATCGGACCTTGAGCCATGGGTGCAGGACAAGTTGATCGATGTCCCCTGTCGAGGTGAAAACCTCTGGCAAGTCCATTGCTGACAAGGCTGCCGAACTCAAGACCGAGACTCTTACCCGGACAAGGCTGTCCAGAAAAACCTCTACCCCTTCTCAGAAGAAGAAGACCTCGGGGGGGAAAAAGACCTTTTACCCGAGGAAGTCATCTGCCTATAAACAATACCCTCATTATCAGGTCTCTGTAGCTCCCCAACAGGGTCAGCAGGCCAAGGGGCAGGTTCATGGGCCCTGTAGGCAGAAAACCCCCAAGCCTCCTACTCCGGCTCCTGTTCAACAGGGAGGGGGTTTTTGACTGCATTGGCATAGCCTCTCCTCCTCAGCTGGCCCCCATCACCACTGGAGGCAGGCTGGCCCTGTTCTCCCACAGGTAGTCAGCCGTCACAAGGGATACCTGGGTTCTAAGTATAGTCCAGAAGGGCTATCTCTTCCACTTCCACCAGGTACCCCCTCCTATTTTCCAGGGGAGCCTCCCATACTCCCTCTGCACAGGGACTTACTCCTGCAGTAGTTGGCAGGTCTTCTAAAGGAACAGGCAATGGAACCGTTGCCCCACCACCTGAGAGGTCACGGCTTCTATTCCAGGTACTTCCTGGTACCAAAAAGAACAGGAGGCCTCAGACCCATCCTAGACTTGCAAAACGTGAACAAGTTCTTGGAGAGGGAAAAGTTCAACATGCTTACCCTTGGAATCCTGCTGCCCTACCTCTAGCAGGGAGATTGGCTATGCTCCTTAGATCTAAAGGATGCTTATACTCACATCCTTATTCATCCAGACCACAGACAATATCTCAGATTTGTAGTGGGAGGAAGCCATTATCAGTACAGAGTACTGCCTTTTGGCCTTACATCCGCCCCCAGGGTATTTACCAAGTGCCTGGTGGTGGTAGCGGCCTACCTCAGGGTTCAAGGCCTCTTTGTCTTTCCATATCTGGACGATTGGCTCATCAGGGGTCAATCCCCGCAAGAGGCCAATCAAGCCACCCTTCGCACTGTCGCTCTGCTTCAGCACCTGGGGTTTGTCATAAACTTCGCAAAGTCCAGAACATTGGGGAGTTCATAGGAGCTCGACTGGACACCTTTCAGGCAAAGTCCTTTCTACCAGTGGACAGGGCCCACAGATTGATGGCTCTAGCCAGGCTATTCCACAGCAATTCTTTGGTCTCCGCCAGACAATTCCTGAGGCTCTTAGGCCACATGGCATCCACGGTCCATGTGACTCCAAATGCCCATCTACACATGAGGCCATCTCAATGGGGCCTCAGGACTCGGTGGCACCAGGCCCCACAGGAAGCCTCACGGACAAAGTGAGGGTGTCCAGCCTACTACAGTCTTCTCTGCAATGGTGGCTTCATCTTCTGAATCTAGTGCAAGGGGTGCCTTTTCAGGCACCTCCACACTCTCAGGTGCTGACAACCGATGCTTCTCTTCAAGGTTGGGGTGCACATTGCCAAGGGGCATGTACTCAAGGCCTGTGGACTCCTTGGGAGGCCGCACAACAGATCAATCTATTAGAACTGAGAGCTATCCGCTTAGCCCTGAGAACTTTCTCCCATCTCATCTCTCACCAGTCTGTCTTGGTTCAGACGGACAATCAAGTGGCTATGTTCTATGTGAACAAACAAGGGGGCACAGGGTCCCGCCTTCTCTGTCAGGAAGCACAGAAACGGTGCTCCTGGGCAGTCAATCATGGCATTCTTCTCAAAGCAGTCTACCTCCCAGGTCAGGAGAATTACCTGGCGGTCAGATTGAGCAGGATCCTGTAGCCGCACAAATGGCAGTTGAATCCCTTAGTGGTTCAACAGATCTTCCTGAGATGGGGTCTTCCAACCATAGATCTCTTTGCCAGTCCTCTGAACCGTCAACTACCCAGGTTCTGTTCTAGAGAACCGCATCCTCTCAGAGTAGCAGCGGATGCGTTTCTCATTCCATGGTCTACAGGCCTCCTATATGCGTTTCCTCCCACGCCTCTCGTGTCCACTTTTCAAGGTGACCCGGGACAAGGCCTCAGTGATTCTGGTGGCCCCCAGGTGGCCAAGGCAACCCTGGTTCCCATTACTGTTGCAACTGGCGGTGGACACTCCTCTCCCTCTGGGGACGCAACACGATCTCCTATCTCAGGAGCAGGGATCTCTCTTGCACCCCAATCTCCAGTCCCTCAATTTGATGGCCTGGCTGCTGAAAGGGTAGTCCTAGCGCCTTTACTACTGCCTAGGGAAGTGGAGGACGTAGTCTTGGCCTCTAGGAGGCAGTCCACCAGAAAGTCTTATGCCCTTAAGTGGCGTAGATTCTCTACCTGGTGTACTCAACACAATGAGAATCCCTTCTCATGCCTGGTACCAGTGGTGCTGCAGTATTTGCTTCACCTGTCCAACCTAGGCCTTAAGTCCAATTCTGTTAGAGTTCATCTTAGTGCTCTTTCAGCATACCACTCACAGGTGGAGGGGCTGTCTCTCTCCAGCCATATTTTGGTGGCTCGCTTCCTCAGAGGCCTGCTTTTGCTTAAGCCTCCAGTGCGTCCACCTGCCACTGAATGGGATTTAAATGTGGTCTTGCAATGGCTTACTTGCCCACCATTTGAACCTATGCTACTTGACCTCTGCGTTTTCTGTCCTGGAAAGCGCTATTTTTGATAGCCCTAACCTCAGCAAGGCGAGTGAGTGAGCTTCAGGCCCTAGTATCAGAAGCACCTTAAATTAGGTTCTATAGGAACAGGGTAGTCTTACGGACTCACCCTAAGTTCTTTCCAAAGGTTGTCTCCTCCTTCCACCTCAATCAGGAGGTGGTTCTTCCGACTTTCTTTCCCAGGCCTCATGCTAGCCGGGCTGAGATGGTCTTGCATACCCTGGACTGAAGGAGGGCGTTGTCCTTCTACCTTGACCGTACGTGGGAGCACCGGAGGGCGGTTCAGCTCTTCGTCTCTTATGACCCCAATAAGTTGGGGTTGGCTGTCTCCAGGTGTACTTTGTCCATATGGGTGGCTGACTACATCGCTTGGGCTTACAGGGCAGCCGGCCTCTCGTTGCAGGGTCGAGTTACGGCTCACCGTGTCAGGGCGAAGGCTGCGTCAGTGGCTCATCTCCGCTCTGTTCCGTTGGCAGACATCTGCCTGGCCACTACTTGGTCTTCAAGCCAGACTTTTGCGGCCCACTACTGCCTTGAGAGGGAGTCCCGCAGAGACAGTGCTTTCGGGCAAGCGGTATTCCATAATCTCTTTGGGGTCTAGGCAACTCCTACCCTCCGGCCCTGGTGTTGGGCTACCTGTCGAGGCGTTATCAGAGAAGATTCTGTTCTTGCATGCTGAGTCTCTAGAGGGAACTCATTTTTTCAGTTTGGGGCCTCTGGTAGCCCTAAGCTAGGGAGTCCCATATGTGAGGTCTGACTTCCTGCTTGGTCCTGGAGAAAGAGTAGTTACTCACCTGTAACAGGTGTTCTCCAGGAGCAGCAGGAATCAGTCCTCACAACCCTCCCTCCTCCCCTTGGAGTTGCAGTCATATGATTTAATTTTGGTATTTTTGCTGTCTTTTAGCTATGTCATCAGACTGAGCAAGATGGCAGCCTTGGGCGGCAAGGGGACCACGCATGCGCGCTGCATTCCCAAAGGCTTTCTATGAAAGCTGGGGAAATGCTCCGCACGGTGCCTCCGTCGGCGCCGACGTCACCCATATGTGAGGACTGATTCCTGCTGCTCCTGGAGAACATCTTTTACAGGTGAGTAACTACTCTTTCCGGTGGAGGGCGGTGCTGCCCTCAAGGATCTCGAGAACCATAAGCTGGATTCGCTTCTGAAGCAGGCTTTTGATACCAGTTCCTTGACACTGCAGGCTGCTATCTGCGGGGGGTTATGTGTCTAGGGCTTCAATCCACTGAATTCAGGGATTAGGGACATCTGATCTGGATGGATAGATGGCATCGGAGGGCGCGAAGCTGGAGTCTGCTTCGTCGTACTTGACGGATGCCTTTTACAACTTGGTGTAGTCCTTGTCTAAGAACATGCCTCGATTGTTGTGACTTGCCATTTTCTGTTGCTGCGCAATTGGTGGGCGGCTGCCTCTTCAAAGTCCAGGATCAGTAAACTCCCCTTCAAGGGTAAGTTGCTGTTTGGAGAGGCAAAGGGAGGCCGCTTATTAGAGGATCGTCTAAAGGGCCTGAAGCAGGAGGCTCTGTCACGGGGTTATCCTAAGGATTTCCAGAGGTTTTGAGCCAGCTGGTTCGCTCCATACCATAGAGGGCGTTTTGGTAACTGGGGGCAACCCTTTTGTGGCTACAGGGGTTTGGATCGGGGTTCATACTCCGCCTTGCAAGTCCCTGCCAAGAGAACTCAATGTCAGGACAGCCCATGCGGAAATGGTGGCAGTTAGCAATCGGTTACAACTGTTTTATTCCATCTGGGCCAGTATCACAACTGACCAATGGGTACTGGAGATAATACGGGAAGGATATGCACTGGAGTTTGCGCGGCCCCTTGCAGACACTTTCATCCAATCACCCTGCAAGGCTCCAGAGAAAGCGCGGGCAGTCAAGGAGACGCTGGAGCAATTGTGTCTCGAAGTGGTGGTCTTGATACCACAATACCAGTGCGGATTAGGTTGATACTCCATCTATTTTGTGGTGCCCATGAAAGAGGGAACTTTCGACCTATCTTCAACCTTGAACAAGTCAACCATGCACTCAGGGTTCTGCATTTTTGCATGGAAACCTTGCACTCTGTCATTGTGGCAGTGCGCTAGGGCGATTCTCCGGGAACAAGCAGGAAGTCAGTCCTCACATCCCCCCAGCTCTCAAAGAAAGCCTTTGGGAGATGCCACTATGCACACGTTGTCCCCTTCCCGCCAAAGGGTGCCATCTTGCTCAGTCTCCTTTTTCCACGGAGCCTTCAGACGTTTGTCTGGCTTGTCCCCGGAAAAAGTTGATGTTTGTCTTATTCATACTCATCTCTGGTATGGCATCAGTACTTTTCCCGCCTCCGACCTCCTTGCCTCAGCGTCAAGTTGGGGTCTCTTTCTGTAGTTTTTGTCTTTTCTTTTCCAGGCATCTTTGTGCCTTTTTTCTCCCACTGGCAGCCCGGAGAGTCTTCGACCTCGCAGGGGTACTTTTTTCCCCCATGGCTACCAGTGGCTTTAAGAAGTGTGATAAGTGCTCTAAAATAGTCTTTGACCGACACACATGACTGCTGTCTCCGCTGCCTTGGGCCAGACTACAACCCGGCAGCCTGCAGTCTCTGCAAAAGAATGTGCAGTAAGGCCCTCAAGAGCCACCAGCAACAGCACGGTAAGTTTTTCCCCGAGTCCCTGGTGCCTCCAAAGGTCAGGGCCTCGTCTGAGGCCCGGATGTCTCGGGCGGAACCTCCCAAACTCGAGCCCCGCCGAGGGTCCTCAGAAAGAGGGTCTTCCTCAAGGGAACCCAGGAAGAAAAAGAAACCCTCGAAAGTGGCGGCATCTTTGGACAGTTCTGACCGGCCAGCTGCTCCTTGGCCCCGGTCCTGCAGTCTGAGGCAATTTGTCCAAGGATTCGGAGAGGGAGCAGCCTGCAAAGGTCCTCAAAGATCCAACCACGGATCAGCCTCAGTCCCTAGACACCATCCTCATTGAGGATTCCCCTTCAGGGGAGCAGGCGTCGGGTTCGAGTTGCTTGGTTCCCACGCCGAAGGCTGCAGAGCTTTCTGGTCTTGGAGCGCAGTCTGCCTTCATGGACCAGCAGTGGGCGCTGTTGTCCAACATAACCGATACGTTTGCCCTGACTACCAGGCCCTCGACGTTCCAGATGTCCCCGGCGGTTGAGCTGATCCTTGAGGTCCTTTGGCCTCAAGTCGATCCTCGGCTGAGGTCACAATTTGAGTTGAGTCCCGCTCGACGGTCATCCATGGGAAGTATGTCGGGCGCCGGCCTCAGGGCATTCGGGGCCCCTAGGTCCGCGGAGCAGCCCTCCTACGAGTCCTCGACGGATTGCTCCAAGTGGGATGTGGAGGACAAGGAGTTCCCCAATACCCGTCCCCTCCATGACATTCCCTCTGACTCTCCAGTCTTGGAGCCTCGACGGTGGTCCCTGCTGGAGGTTATGGGCTTCCTTGATTTCGTCAAGGATATATCAAAGGAGTACTCTCGGGAGGATAAGTTGGAAATCCTCCATTATGAGGCTCGTCCGAGGAAATCGCTCACGGTGCCCATTCCTCCCATCCTGGAATGGCTGGTGCTCCAGATTTGGGAGACACTGGTTTCAGTACCGATGGTGAGCAAACTGCTCGACTTGATGTACTGAGTCAGCCAGAGCCCGGTCTTCCAAAAGTCACAGCTGACACATAACTCCATGGTGGTGGTGTCAGCTGAAAAGCCTTAAGACACACTCTTCGGTACACCCAGCAGGGAGGCCTGCATCCTGGATGCCCTTGGCAGAAAGTGCTTCCAGGGCTCAATGCTCATCAGCCGTATCCAGGCCTACCAGCAGTATATGGGCATGTACCTGAGAGACCTGGCGAAGGAACTCGCTGGGTTCTCAGCTGGTCTCTCTGAGGAACCCTTGCAGTGGTTCAAGAACCTGGCCAAGGCAATCCGTGAATGCTCCAAATTCATGTCTCGAACAGCCTATGATGGGCTTGAGTCGGCGGCTCGACTAGCAGCGGTGGGCATTGTTTCTCGAGAACAAAGCGGTGGAACCTGTGCCCCACAATCTCAAGGGCAAGGGGTTCTTCTCCAGGTACTTCCTCGTGCCAAAAAGGACAAGGGGGCCTAAGACCCATCCTTGACCTGCACAACCTCAACAAAATCCCTTGGAACATTGCTGCCATACCTCCAGCGGGGAGATTGGCTATACCCCTTACACCTCAAGGATGCTTATACTTACATCCTCATCCACACCCACCACAGGCAGTACTGTGGTTTATAGTATGGGACAGGCATTTTCAGTACAGGGTGTTCCCCTTCGGCTTGGCTTCCGCCCCAAGAGTCTTCACAAAATGCCTGGCAGTTATGGCAGCCTTCCTCCGCCTCCAAGGGGGTCTTTGTCATCCCCTACCTGGGCGACTGGCTCATAAAGGGAGGCACAGCCTCAGAGGTGCAGCAGGCCACCATACACACCATCCACGTCCTGTAGCACTTGGGGTTTGTCATAAACTACCCCATGTCTCACCTCCTCCCGGCACAATGCCTGGAGTTCATTGGGGCAAAACTCAACACTCTCCAGTTGAAGGCCTTCTTGCCCAGAGACCGAGCCTACTGTCTCAGGACTCTGGCACAGGACATAACAGTGCTGTCCCTCTGCCCACTTGGCTTCTTCCGCGCCTCCTTGGGCACATTGCCTCCACGGTTCATCTCACTCCAGATGCTTGCCTCCACATGAGGATGTTGCAGTGGTGTCTCCGGGACCAGTGGTCTCAAGCCACAGGTCACCTCTGAGACAGAGTCTCTGTGACCTGCCAACTGGCGGACTCCCTGGTCTGTTGGCAGTATCTCCAGCATCTCATGGCGGGCATGCCTTTTCAGGCCCCAAGCCCCTCAAGGGTCCTTAACATGGACACCTCCCTGCTCGGCTGGGGATCCCACTATAGAGAGCTCCGCACCCAGGGCCAACTGGTCACCAGACGAGAGCACCCAGAAGATCAACCTACTGGAGCTCAGAGCCATACACTTAGCCCTGCAAGTTTTCTCTCACCACCTCGTCACTAGCCGGTGCTGGTCCAGACAGACAACCAGATGGCGATGTTCTGCGTGAACAAATGGGGGCACGGTCTCTCATACCCTTTGTCAGGAGGCCCCGGTCCTCTGCTCATATGCAATCCAACAGGGTATCCTCCTGCGGGCAGTGTACCTGCCAGGCCAGGACAACCTTCTAGCCAACAGGCTGAGCAGAGTCCTCCAGCCGCACGAGTGGCAGCTGTACCCCAGGGTAGCCAGTCAGCTTTTCCAGCTCTGGGGGGAGCCTCTGATGGACCTGTTCACCACCTGGATAACTTCCAGTTGCCCCGCTTCTGCTCCCAGCAGGCCCACCCCTCCAGTGTGGCTGCAGATGCTTTCCTGGTCTCATGGTCGGAAAGCCTCATGTACGCCTTCCCTCCCACACTGCTGATCACCAAGACCTTGTTTCAGGACCCTCCGTGACAGGGCCTCGCTCATACTGATAGCTTCTTGGTGGCCCAGGCAACCATGGTTCCTACTCCTCCAGTTGACAGTGGAGACCCCCATTCCCCTGGGAACCGCCCTGGGACTCCTGTCTCAGGAGGGGGGGCTCTCTTCTGCACCCCAATCTGGGGTCCCTGTCGCTGACAGCATGGCTGCTGAGAGGGTGACTGGCCCCTTTCATTCTTTCGGTTGAAGTGAAAGAGATTCTGCTGGCCTCTCGTAAGGCCTCTACTAGGAAGGCTTACTCCCTCAAATGGCACAGGTTCTCGGTTTAGAGCACAGGGCTGACCCTTTCTCTTGCCCGGTAGCACTGGTGTTACAGTACCTCCTCCACCTCTCTTAATACGGGTTCAAGTCTAACTCCATCTAAGTGCACCTCAGTGCCCTGGTGGCGCACCATCACCCGGTGGATGGCAAGCCCCTCTCAGTCCAGTCTTTGGTGACCCATTTTCTTCAGGGTCTACTCTTATCGAAGCCCCCAGTTTGCCCTCCGGCAACTGAAAGGGACCTCAGTGTAGTGTTGTGGTAGCTCACCCGCCCACCCGTCGAGCCTCTGGCTACCTGTCACCTTTGCTACCTCTCTTGGAAGGTGGCTTTCCTGGTTGTTTAGCAAGCTTCAGGCCCTTGTGGTGGAGGTGCCCTATACCTGGTTCTACAAGAACAGAATGGTGCTTCTCATGCACCCCAAATTCCTGCCGAATGTAGTATCGCCCTTCCATCTCAACAAGGAAGTGGTGCTCCCTACGTTCTTTCCAAGACCTCACTCCAGTCAGGCTGAGACAGTCCTTCACACCTTGGACTGTAAGAGAGCTTTGTCCTTCTATATCCAACGCATTCAGGGCCACAGATTTTCATCTCCTATGACCCAGTAGGCTGGAGGAGGCAGTGACCAAGCGTACATTGTCCACATGGGTGGCGGACTGTATCTCCCTCACTTATGAGCAGGCAAGGCTCCTGCTGGAAGGCCCCTGCTGGAAGGCCGCATCACTGTGCACCATGTCAGGGCTACGGCGGCCTCGGTGGAAACTTGCGCTCTGTCCCGATGGTGGACATCTGCTGGGCCACCACCTGGTCTTCAGTCCATATCTTCGCAGCCCATTACTGCCTGGAAAGAGTCCCAATGGGACATTGCTTTTGGCCAGGCTGTACTCCATAATCTTTTCGGGGTTTAGGCAACTCCTACCCTCCAAATCTTCTGTTTTCAGGCTGCTGGAGTGCTGGTTTCATCGAATACAGGGATCCTACCGTGGTCTGTGGACACAAACTAAATTGCTGCTGCTTGTGGCTCCCCATGAGGGAGCCCCTATTTTTGCTATTTGCTTTCGGTAGCCTGTAACTGGGGAGTCCCATATGTGAGGACTGACTTCCTGCTTGTTCCCGGAGAAAGCGTAATTACTCACCTGTAACACGTGTTCTCCGGGGACAACAGGAATCGGTCCTCACAACCCTCCCTCTTCCCCTTTGAGTTGCTCCTTTACCATCTTTTGTTTTTGCCGTCTTTTAGCTATGTCATCTGACTGAGCAAGATGGCACCCTTGGGGTGGGAAGGGGACCACGCATGCATGGTGGCATCTCCCAAAGGCTTTCTTTGAAAGCTGGGGGGTTACTTTCGTGAGGACTCCATCAGTGCTGATGGTCACCCATATGTGAGGACTATTTCTGTCCTTTTTTGATCTCATGGAAGCCTATAGCTATCTGCATATTCCTATCCATCCGGAGCATCGACATTTCCTGCATTTTGCTGTGCCTTTGGGGCATTTTCAGTTCCAGGCCTTGCCTTTTGATCTGGTGACAGCCCCCTGCACTTTTACCACGGTCATGGTGGTGGTGATGTCGGCCGTGCATCGAAAGGGCATTCTGATGCATCCCCTATCTGGACGACTGGCTCATCAGAACAAAATCAGCAGCCGAAAGTCTCTCTACCACGCAGCGGGTGGTGGAGTTTCTGCAAGAACTGGGATGGGTGGTGAACCCAGCCTAAAGCAAGCTGTAGCCATTTCAAAGCCTGGTCTACCTCAGAGCCCTGTTTGACACATGGAAAAGGGTAGTGTCGCTTCCCAGAGACAGGGTACAAAAGATTGGGGACAGGTGCAGAGGTTTCTGGACATGCAGGCGCCAACAAGATGGTACTATCTCCAGTTGTTGCGGTCAGTGGCAGCAGCCCTGGACCTCATGCCATGGGCCAGGGCCCACATGAGACCTCTATAGCAGGCACTACTCTCGCACTGGTCCCCACACCATCATCCCTTGTCTCGGAGATTACAGTGTCTGACAGAGGTCAGGAGTCTGGTCTGGTGGAAGCAGATCGAGCACCTCCCAGCCAGAGTTCCGTTGGAACAGCCACAGTAGATACTCATAACGACCATGTGGGGTGCTCATTGCCTATTGCAGGTTACACAGGGTCTGTGGTCCCCACAGGAAAATGTTTGGTCCAGAAAGCAGTGAGGGTGTGCTTCAATTCACCCAAAAAATTAACACCCCGACACGGATCATCACCAGACCTCATCTTCACACCCAACTATCTAATCATGAGAGGACTAATTTCAACACCCACTGTCACACCAGTACCATGGTCTGACCACCACATAATTGAAATAAATATTGTACCACAAGGAGGAAAACAAGACAGACCCAGACAACACACCCACACAGAGACGATTCAAGAGCTTCGACAGGGACCAATTCCTACAGGACACTATTACCACACCTAACTTCAGAAACAGATGATCTAGAAGCTCAAATCAGAAACTGGAACACCACCATCAATAATGCCGCCAAAGCCACGGATTATAGACCCAAGAAAACTCACTGCACCAAATTACATCACAAGCCATGGTACTCAAAAGCCATACGGACCGAAAAGAGGGAACTCAGACAATTAGAACGGAGATGGAGACACACCAAGTCATCCAATACCCAGGAACTATAACTAAAAAAACACAAACACTACAATGAACTCATCAACCAAACAAAGAGAGAATACCACACAAACATTATACTCAACTCCAACAGAAAACCAAGAGAGCTATTCAAAATCGTGAAAACCCTCACCAAGGAACAGAAAGCAGAAAACGAAGTTCAAATAGACCCACAAAAATTTGCTGACCACATCCAAGAAAAATTCCACTCGGCAGTTCAACCAAGACCCAACTCAACCACAAAGCCAAACTCACCCCCCAAAAACCTGGGGCACATTCAGTACCCCATCCACAGAGCAGCTCTCTCACATCATCACCGCACTCAATACAAGCACGGCTCCAACAGACCTATGCCCAGTGACATGGATCAAAGCCACCAAAACAAGCTTCATCCACACCATACACAACATGGTGCACAGTTCTCTGACTCGAGGGAACATGCCAAATCAACTAAAGCTCGCCACGATAAGACCTATCCCGAAGAAATCCACACTCGATAAGAACAATCCAGCAGCATACAGACCGATCTCAAGCATACCCCTACTGGCAAAAATAATTGAGAAGGCAGTACAGCACCAGCTACAAGACCACATTGACAACCACGCTCCACTAGACATCAACCAACACGGTTTCCGCCCCAACCATGGGGTTGAAACACTCCTGCTATACCTCTTCAATAACATTCTCCGCCTCAGACAACTCCAAGAAAGGAATACTAATGATCTTCATCGACATTTCATCAGCATTTGACACAGTGGATCACAGAACTCTACTGGAAAGACTACAGAACATTGGGTTACATGGACCCACCCTGAAATGGTTCCACTCATACCTAACTGACAGACAGATACTGGTCAAGGTAGGCCCCAACATTTCCCAACCCATAAAAGTCCTACAAGGAGTACCACAAGGATCAGCCTTATCAGCACTTTTATTCAACCTCTACATCCAGCCAATATGCGACATCATGAAAGAACACAATATACAATACACAATCTACGCTGATGACATCATGATATACACACCTATCACAGTCGACAACTCGGACTACTCCAAAATAACAAACTGTCTCATACACATGACCAACTGGTTTCAAAACAACAACCTCACCATAAACTACAGCAACACTGAGGCACTAATCATCACTCGAAACACTGACTTCGTCCCTCCAACCAACATAAGATAAAAGACACAACCATACCCATAAAACTGGAAGTAAAGCACCGCGGAGTAACCCTGGACAAGGAACTGAATCTACAATCACACATAAGCAGAACCACCAAAAGCGCATACCACAGGATGAGACTTATCTGACGCCTTAAGCCCCTCCTCGCCCCAGACCACTTCCGTACAGTCTGCCAGGCACTAATAACCCCACTCCTAGACTTCTGCAACCCAGTCTACCTTGGTCTATCAAAACAAACACTCTGACCGCTGCAATTGGCACAAAACACAGCGGCCCGCATAATATCTGGCACAACAAGACAAGAACACATCACACCCATACTGAAAGATCTACACTGGCTCCCAATCATCTCACGCATCAAATATGAGACAGTCATAAACATCTTCAAGATCAAACATTCATCAGCCCTCAGCCTACAGACACTCATACAACCTGACAGAAACACACGACCAAGGAGGAGAGGCACTTCAATCGTGTATACACCCCAAAAGACCTCACCAAGGTCTGCAAGGACACCGTGGAACGAGCCCTTTCTCTGGCTGCACCAGCAATTTGGAACACCCTCCCAGACGAACTAAGACTAACAGACCTCAAAGACTTTCGGAAGCAGCTTAAGACAACACTATTCATTGAACACTATAGACAAGTCACATGATCTACTCACCAAGCAAGAACAAAAGACTAACCCCCCGCCCCTGACACTTGTACATAAGATTGTATAATAGCGCATGATGTAAATAGCTCACCAAGAATCTAATATACACCACCACAAACACACACAATCTGTATCACTGCATGAACACACTTGAACCACTCTTATGATTGTTTGATGTGGAGACCGCCTTGATTGAAGGAGAAGGCGGTATAAAAATACTTTTAAATAAATAAATAAACACAACCACGGTGGCATCTATCAACAGGCAGGGGGACACAGGCAGTGTGATCCTGGCGGAGGAGATTAGTCTCCTCCTGCAGTGGGCAGACAGATATCTAACGGCTCTCTGCAGCATATGTAACAGGAAAAGACAATGTGCAGGTGAATTTCCTCAGCCAGCATCGCTTGGATCCTTGAGAATGGGAGCTGAATGCACAGTCTATCACGAGATCGTCGTCCGCTGGGGAGAACCAGTGATGGGACCTCATGGCTTTCCTAGTCAATGTCAAGGCGAGCCGGTTTTACGCTGGGAGCATATGTCAAAAGGTCTCAACGCTCTGGTGCATGCTTGGCCAGTGGAGAGTATGCTTTGTCTTTCTGCTGTGGGCATTCATTGGATGGACCCTACAGTGGATCAAGACTCACAACAGTCCAGTAATCCTCATTGCTCCAGACTGGCCATGGAGGTCCTGGTATGTGGACCTCATTCGCCTTCTGATCAACAAGCCATTGTGGCTGCCTGACAGAATCAACCTGCTGTCACAGGGGTTGATACTAATGCTGCAAGTGGATCGCTTCTCACTTATGGCTTGGCTCTTGAGCAGGCGCGCTTGAGGCGGAGAGGTTATGCCTTGGCGGTCATTTCTACCATGTTGAAAGCAGGGAAAAATTTGACATCCTTGGCTTATCTGCAAGTTTGGCGAGTGTTTGAAGCTTGGTGTTCGTCGAGGGGCATTCGTCTGTTCTCGAGCTCTCTTCCAAACTTCTTGTTCTTACAGCATGGCCTGGAGAAGGGCTTAGCTCTCAATTTCTTAAAGGTCCAACTGGCCGCCCTTGTTACAGAGGAAGACTGTGAGGGCAGTCCCTGATGGCCCATCCGGATGTAGTTCGATTCCTTAAGGCATCAATTCAACAGGTTCCTCCCCTTTCTGGATGGTAGTGCCTCCTTGGGACCTTAATATATTGTTGGCTGTTCTAATGGGTGCGCCGTTGAGCCACTCTCGAGAGCTTTGCTCAAGGACCTTACGCTAAAGACTGTATTTCTGGTTGCAATTTATTCGGCCTGGAGAATTTCGGAACTGCAAGCCCTCTCTTGCAAGGAACCTTTTTTGCATTTATCTGAGAAGGTAGTGTTGCATCCCATGCCTTCCTTCCTGTCAAAAGTGGTATCTCAATTTCATTTAAATCAGGAGGTTTCCTTACTGGTGTTTTCCAGCCAGGGTGAGTCAGCAGAGGAACATCAACTGCGCCTGCTGGATCTGCAGAAGGTGTTATAACACTATCTCAAGTGGATGGAGTCCTTCTGGAAGTTAGACCACTTATTTCTGTTTGGTGGCCCTTGTAAAGGAGAGGCAGCCTTTAAAGCCTCCATTGTGCGTTGGGTCAAGCAGACCATCTCAGTTGCCTATGCGAGTTGGGGCCAAGTGGTTCCAGTGGGGCTTAGAGCTCATTCTAGCAGATCACAGTCTGCTTCCTGGGTGGAATACAGTCTGGTGCCGCCAGCAGATATTTGCAGGGCGGCAACATGGTCATCATTGCATAAGATTACTCCGCATTATCGTCTGGATGTACAAACTATGTGCGTTTCGGAGCCTCTGTGCTTCAAGGTGGACTTTCTGGTCCCACCCTTTCTTAAGTACTGCTTTGGTGCATTCCATATGTACTGTACTGGCCTGGCCTGGAGGGACGATTATGAAGGCGAAATTAGACCTTAACCTCTAATTGTCTTTCCTTGAGTCCCTTCAGGCCAGTCCAGGACCTGCCCAGTTTATAGATGTTTTTTGGTAGCACAGCTCTGGTGCTGGTGCTAGGGCGAGTTTGTTGACCTTGGCACGGATTCTGGTATCTGAGGTCCTATTGAACAATTTGGCTGTGTTCAGAGATGTAGCATCCCTGGAGTTACTTTATATTTGAGTATCTCCTAGGGTTAGTCAGGGGCCATGTGATGTATATAGTTTTGGTCAACATGTTGACTTTTTCTCCCTATTTACTTCAGGTGGGGGGGTCTCAGTTGTACTAAACAGGCATCTTCTGCTATTTAATGTACTTTTTTGCTATTTAATGTTCAGTGAGCTGTTCAGTTTTCTGTTGGGCCAACGGTGTTTTTTTGGGGAGTCTGCTTTGTCGGTGGGAACTGGATTCTGAAGCTGAAGGGGGAGCTCTTGTAAGGTGATATCAGAATTCTGTCATAGTCGGCCCTCAGTTGCTTTGGCGGAGAAAACCCATATGTACCTGGACAATTAGCAGGTAAGGTCTAATTTCACCATTTTTTGTGAAGGTGTGAATAAACAAGTAGACAAAGGTGAGCTGGTTGATATAATGTATCTGGATTTTCAGAAAGCCTTTGACAAGGTCCCTCATGAGACTCTTGGCAAAATTAAAATGTCATGGGATAGGAGGTAGTGGATTATAGTGGATCAGGAACTGGTTAAAAGATAGAAAGCAGAGAGTAGGGCTAAATGGCCCATTTGCCCAATGAAGAAAGGTGAATAGTGGAGTACCCCAGAGATCTGTGTTGAGTCCACTGCTTTTTAACATATTCGTAAATGACCTGGAAATGGGAATAACGAGTGAGATAATCAAATTTGCAGAAGACACAAAATTATTTAAAGTTGTTAAAACCCAAGAGCACGCCAACACCGGATACCAACACCAACACAACCACCCAGGTAAACCGCTTGACTGCAAGTTCCTCCAATAGACTTTAGACTTTATACCAACAAACATATTAACTGACACACTACTTAAAGTTAACGCCTTAATGCCCTGACTGATTCTTTCACCGGGGTGCATTGCCTACCATAATCAACACTATAACTACTACCGTTTGTATAGAATCATAAGAAACACTGTGTCACAAGCCATGTACTCTGCCACTGTAACTTATCTCACTGTGCTGTACTAAACAATCTGTAACACTGTATCTTGTATCACTAACCAATTTGTTGCACTGCATATTGTATTACTGTGCTGCACTAATCAAGTAATCGAGTAATAATAGCACTTCCACAGTCTTCTAAACAACTGTGAAATGGAGCTTCTCAACGCTTTTCTAATAATGTGCATGTGTATACTGGTTTCTCCACACGGATTCAACCTAAATCCGTACTACTTGCTACCAATAATCTATACCCCAATCTACTTCTTCCACCCCCTCCCAATACCCTTATTACATCAACACAATCTAATCCCCACTACCGTTGATCAACCAACACTCATATTACCCCAGAGTCACATCCCTACCAAGCAAAACAAATCTCAGAAGCATCCTAAATCCAAGTCAAAGAGCAACCGTGGAAACAAACCCTTGTTAACGCAAGACAAACCCACACGGGCTTCCCACCAAGCGCATCACACATGTAACATCATCCTTATCAATGCTAGGTCAATAAGGAACAAAACGCACATCATCCACAACATCATCACTGATGAACAACCAGACATCCTCTGTATAACAGAAACATGGCTCACTGACTCAGATCCCGCAACAATAAACCAACTAAGTAAACCCGGCTGCAAACTCTACAACTGCCCACGCACCAACAAAAGGGGAGGTGGAGTCCTCATAGCAGCCAAAACCAGCCTGCAACTAACAAACACATCCACGATCACAAACACGGACCTTGACTTACTTAAAGTAGAAAGTACGGCCTTATCCATCTGCCTAATCTACAGACCTCCCTCATCACACCACGAAGCACTAGCTACAGCACTCGAAAACATCACTACCACCCAAAACAAAAAATTCCAAATCATCTTGGGAGATCTGAACTTAGCATCAATTCCCCCAACCCACGCGAACACCTTCTTTGAAGCCATGGACCAACTAGGCTACCACCAAATAATAAGTGATGCCACCCACGATAGGGGAAATACCCTGGACATGGTTTTCGTACCCACCAATCTTCAACCAAAAGAAGAACCACCTATGATAAAGATAACCCAAGTCCCATGGTCCGACCACCACCAAATCGATATCAAAATAAAACTGCCATCCATGCCCAAAAACGCAAAAGAAATGAGAATACTTCACCCGCTCAGGAAGTTCAACAAATTCAACAAAGAACACCTCATAAATACCATTTCATCCCACATAGATCTGGATTACACAGACCTTGATGAACTAACAAACAGATACATAGTAACATAGTAACATATAGTAACATAGTAGTTGACGGCAGATAAAGACCAGCATGGTCCATCCAGTCTGCCCTGCGAGATGGCAAGAGTAGGTGCACCTGTCGCTCCGCGCAGGCCACCCCTCTCCATATCCTTGTTCAGGGGTAAACCCACCACTCCATATAGGACACCCCTATTTGTTGAGACGTTATATGGTTCGGAAGTTAGATGGTACCGTTTATTTTGTTTTTTTCCTATTTCTGTAAAGGGATCCTCTGTGTTTGTCCCATGCCTTTTTGAATTCCGTCACCGTGTTCGCCCCTACCACTTCCATCGGGAGGGCATTCCAAGCATCCACCACCCTTTCAGTGAAAAAATATTTCCTGACATTGCCTTTCAATTTACCCCCTTGCAGTTTCATGTTATGCCCTCTAGTTTTACAGGTTCCCCGTCTTTGGAAGAGGTTTGTTTGTTCATCATTTCTCTTTAAGTATTTAAAGGTCTGAATCATATCTCCCCTGTGCCTCCTTTCCTCCAAGGTATACATATTTAGGTCTTCAAGTCTCTTCTCATAGGGCTTCTGACGCAGGCTCCAAATCATTTTGGTCGCCTTCCTCTGAACAGTCTCCAGTCTTTTTACATCCTTTGCAAGATATGATCTCCAAAACTGAACGCAGTATTCCAAGTGAGGCCTCACCAGTGACCTATACAGTGGCATAAGTACCTCTTCTTTTCTGCTGGTAATCCCTCTTTGTATGCAGCCCAACATCCTCCTGGCTTTTGCCACCGCCTTGTCGCACTGTTTTGCCACCTTGAGATCAGCAGAGATGGAACGCAAGCATACAAAGTGCATCAAACCCAACATTGAAAACCTCAGAGAATGCAAGCAAGCCCAGCTCAGAACCTTGGTACACAAACACTAATAAAATCGAAGAGAGAACTCCGTAAAATAGAGAGAAAATGGAGGCAAACCAAATCCATCGAACTCAAAACCAAATACATGGCTCTTCTTGCAAAGTACAAAGATGACGTCAATTCCGCCAAGAGAAAGCATCACACTAACTTATTAAACAAAGCTATCAACAGACCACGTGAGTTATTCAAACTCATCAAATCGCTAACTAAAACATCTCAGAGCGACAACCTAAACGACACGATCAAGGCCCAAACTCTGGCAAACCACTGCGCGAGCAAACTGACAGCCACAGGACCCATGCCCTCACTAGACTCAACACTGCCAACACCCCTACTCAACATTGAGACCAACACAAATCAAGGTCAGTTATGGAACAATTTCCACAAAATCGGAGACCAGCAAATTGTAACCATAGTCACAAGCATAAACAGCACCACATCCCCACTCGATCCCTGCCCAGCAGCGTGGGTCAAGGCAGTGAAACAAGACATAGCACCGTACGTCTCTCATATAGTAAACCTATCACTGCAACAAGGAATCATGCCTTCTGAACTAAAGAAATCCATAAGACCAATTCTAAAAAACAGTACACTCAGCAGAGACGACCCAGCATCCTACTGCCCAATATCGAGTATATCATTCCTAGCAAAGATCATTGAAAAGGCGGTCCTACTACAACTACAAGACCACCTGAACGACAGTGCTCCCCTAGATGACCAGCAATACGGCTTTAGACAACATCATGGGGTAGAAACCCTATTACTAGTTCTACTTAACAACCTACTCAAGGGCCTGGAAAACAAAAAGAAAATGTATATACTCTTATTCATCGACATCTCAGCTGCCTTTGATACAGTTAACCATGGAACCCTCTTAAACAGGATCAAGTCAATAGGAATATCGGGAACCCCCCTAAAGTGGTTCACATCATACATCTCAAACAGAATGCAACAGGTGCAGTTCAACGGCGAAAAAGCGGAAGCATTCCCCCAAACGCAAGTTATACCGCAAGGCTCTGCACTCTCAGCACTCCTTTTCAACGTATATATGAAACCACTATGCAAAATCTTCACATAGCACAAAATCGACTACCACATTTATGCCGATGATATTATGCTGTACACGCAACTTGACACTGATAACCCGGACTACAGCCTACTCGAAACATGCTTTGGCGAGATGCAAAACTGGTTACAACAAAGCAGCATGGCAATCAACCATAAGAAAACTGAGGTGATGTATATCTCCAGGAAAGCAAATTTTGACCCCTCTACAACAATAACCCTATGCAACAATACCTACCAAACGAAGAAAGAAATAAAATATCTAGGAGTAACATTTGACAACGACCTAAAAATGGAGAAACACCTCCGCAAAACCAACAGGGCAGTTTTCCACAAACTGAGAGTTCTACAACCTATACGGAACATTATTGATCCACACGACTTCAGATCCATCGCTCAAGCACTCATCATGCCACATTTTGACTACTGCAACGCCATTTTTCAAGGACTGCCTAAGAAAACCCTGAACATCCTGCAAATGGCACAGAATGTAGCCGCCAGGATCATTATGAGGAAAAGTCTTACTGAACTCATCACACCAGTACTAATTCAGTTGCACTGGCTCCCCATAACAGCTCGCACAAAATACGACAACCACTTTCAAACTCATACACAGCATAGCACCATCCTTCCTCGCCACCCTAATCAGCTTGCAACCCACCAACAGAAATAGGAGAACCATCAACTCCAACACCCTCCACACTCCAACAGATATAAGATCTGTCAAGGTCAGCACTAGTAACAGGGTTTTCTCATACGCAGCACCGACACTATGGAACCAACTGCCGCCCGAGCTACGAGCCAGCAAAGACCTATCAGACTTTAGAAAAAAACTCAAGACGCACCTATTTCAAAGTCATTTCAACCTGTAATAAATCCACTTGAGGGGCAACTCCCTACCCAGCGACCCAGAAAACCTTCTATGTAAAAATGTACATATGTAAATTCTTTTCCCCATAAGATACGAAGTAGATAATTTTCTATGTGCCGTGCTTACCTTACGAATCTATATGTATACAACAAATATTTTTCTGTCTTGATTCGACAGCTGTTTCTATGTAATCATACCCGCTTCTGATCGCTGGAAGGAGAGGTATACAAGTGCTTGCTAAATAAATAAAATAAAATAAAAATTGTGAAAAATTACAAGAGGACCTTGACAAATTGGTTTGTTTGGACAAGTTCCTGGAGGAAAGGTCCATAAACCATTATTAAAGAGGACCTGGGAAATCCACTGCTTGCTCCAATACAAGCATTGTGGGACCTGCATCTTTTTGGGAAACTGCTAGGTACTTGTGACTTGGATTGGTCACTGTTGGAAACAGGATACTGGGCTTGATGGCATATCTTATGTTCTTATGAAACGTACACTCGGGATCTCCTTAAAGCGTCTCTCAATGTGTTCTTCTTCTATGTCCTCCCCTGGTTCCTCCCTCAATTGCTACCTAACTTTATCATATGCAGTGCTGTCAGGGCCTCCCAGAGCTAATTCCCCATCCTATTCCAGTGTGACAACAAATTCCAAAAATTGTGGTTGCTATCTCGGAATCCTTCCTCACCCAGATCACTCAGGGCAAGCGATTTCCAGTAGTGATGGATCTGCACATAATGAAAACGGTAACTTTCTTGGAATCCTAGTTTTTTGCTGAAGACATTCAAAGATGGGCTGGGATCCCCGGCCCCACTCCATGAGGTCCCCAAGGTCCATTGAGTGACTGATGTTCCACTGGCAGAATCTGGTGTTACCCATTCCAAGTTCAAACCCTGGATTCCCTGTCACTTGCAAGAAGGGAGTGACCCACCAACTCCGGTAATGCACTTTTGCCCACCACTGCCAAGCTCATCTAAGGGGGGTCTAGCTGTTCACCAAAGTCTGCACAGGCCAGCTCCACTTTTGGGTAATGCAGCAAACTCATCAGCCCATAGGGGCGACTCCAGGTAGCCAGCAGGCCTTGCGTGCATAACACGCGGAATCTGTAAAGGCTGCATGTATCCACCGCAGGAACACTGCCATGTAGGTATGAAGATCCACCAGACCCATCCCCCCCCCCCTCTCTTTATCTAAGATAAGATTTGCATAACTGACCCGGACATACTTGTCCCACAACAGAAATTTTCGTAGGAATCCCCGGTAGCATTGCTCATCCGCTCTGCAAACCCTTATCTGCAACATTTGCAACTGATAAGCTTTTGGGGATAATAATCATACAAACCAATGCAATCCATCCATACAGGGACAGTGGGAGATCTGCCCATTTATCACAGAGATTATGCATCTGCCGCAATTTCTCATATATTGAACTGGTACACTACTCACAAATCGCTGTGTAAGTAAATGCCAAGGTATTTCAAAGGCCCGTTAGACCAACAAAATGTAGCACTGTTTCCCCCTATGTCTACACCCACCTCCAAATGCCAGGCCTCAGATTTATCCATGATTTTCTGGAGTCCTAAGAACTGGCTGAACTGTTCGAGCAAGCTCGTCAGTTTTTTCCAGCACACACTATCATGTTGCATGGTGATAAACCTGTCACCTGCAAAGAGGCTAATCCTATATTCAGTTGTGCCACGCAAAGTCAATAACACCCTTATTTTTTGGGCCAAAGATTCCAGGGATAGGACAAACAATAATGGGAACAGCGAACAACCCTGTCGTGTACCTCGTTGCAACCCAGAAGAGTTGTTGAGGCCCCCATTAATGAGGATGCTTACCATATGATCCCTGTAGAGGACCCGAATCCAGCAGGCAAAGTATCCCTCTATCCCAAAGTGTGGCAACGGCCAGAACAGGTATTCCCATGATACCCAGTCAAATGATTTTTCAGCATCAAGGTGGTACCGCCCCTCTGCCCCTTTCTATACATTGTCAACACCCACAAGATATGCCCCGCTGCATTCCGGCCTTTAACAAAGCCCACTTATTTTGGATATTTGAGGTCTGGCAGCACTCCTTTCAGTTTGTTGGCCAAGATGTTAAGTTTGTTGGTTTAATAATGAGATTGAGCTGTATGACTCTGCTTTGTCTAGGTCGCGCCCCGGCTTGGGCAGCAATACAACCACAGCCTCTGTGGCACACTCACCTATGGTGCCACTCTCCACTGCCACTTCCCCCAAAGCTGCCAAGGACTGCAGGACCAAGTTTCCCAAGATTTTATAAAACTCAGGCCCCAGCCCATCAGGCCTTGTAGCCTTTGCAGGTGCTAACCACTTAACTGCGTGGATTTTCACCGGTTGGAGGGGTCTTTTAAGCATCTCTCTCCTCTACTGTGAGTTTAGGCAGGGCCAACCCATCAAAGAAAGCCTCCCCATCCACACTCACACTAGACTCCTCCTGGTAGAGAGTCCAAAAGAACTCTTTGAATTGCTGACAGAATCTCCCCATCATCAACTAAGACGAATCCATCTGCCTCACATAACTATGTGATAGTGGTTTTAACTTTGGCTGGCCTAACCAAATTAGCTAACAGTTTTCCTGTCTTATCCCCCCATTTATACAATCAGTGTTTATAAATCTGAATGCTTGACATGGCCCCTTGTTGTCAGCCTGTACTTTATTTTTCCCTTCTTGCAGTTTCCGCCTAGTGGCATCTGTCTGATCACACATGTACACATCCTGAAGCACTCGCAGGTCACGAAGACCCTTGTTGCAAAGTCTGGTTAGGTTCACGTTGCATGAAATATAGCCACTTATCCGTCCCCACAATACAGCCTTTGCGGCGGCTCAGTACATGACTGGGCCCACATCTTCTACTCTGTTCTTACTGTCATACTCTGCCCAAGCTTTGCAGAGGAATTGTTTGATAGCTGTGGACTAGGACCAGACCGGATTTAACTTCCACACCCTTTCTCCCGTCTGTACTGACAGGCATAAATGTACCTATACTGCTGCGTGATCAGACAGTCTAGACCAGGGGTGGGCAAACCTTTTGACTCGAGGGCCGCAATGGGTTCATATATTGGACCCGGGGGCCGGACCAAGAGTAGATGGGTGATCAAACAGTGAGAAAGCTGTAAAACCGCATGGTTTATAATATGATAGAATGCCCAGATCTTTGTTAAATCTTTTCTGGTCCATTTGGAAGTGTTTTACCTTAATTTCAGAAGTTTTATGTTCCTGGATTGTCTTGAACCTTCCTCTTAGGATTCTCACATAAGGTCATTAATGGTTCTGAGGAACACTCCTCAACCACAATGGCATCACCTTGGCCTGCTCCATGCCTTGTGATCCGATTCTTGTTTTTAACCTTTATCAAATGCAGGACAACAGTGGACGGACGGTTCTACATATCTGCTGTTTCTTTTGCTTGCCACTATCTGAGACAGGATGATGGACCTCCCGTCTGATCTAATTTGGGCAATTCTTGCAGACAAACCACATCCACTTAGCAGAAAAATTAGCCTCTCATAAGGGTGTTTTCTAGACAGCATTTGTCTGCTCTGAGGAAATAATTACAAAATACTTAGAATATTATCTACAAGTCTCAGTAACTGTCATGAAAAATAGGTCTCAAGTCAGTATTTAAAAACATATTTTATACCCTGAGCCATTGCCTCTGCGGTGGTTCCACTCAAAATGAAAATACAAAAGCAGCTATATTCCAGAGTTGCCAGTTCCAAGACAGACATTTTTAAGCCAGTCCTAGATTTCTAATGCATTTTGGGACCTGCAGCATCAATTTCAATGGATATAAAAAGAAACTACAAATAACCATACAGGTCCCACGACATCAGAGCCTTTCCCCCTGAAACAAGGCGTGCCTCAAGGCTCATCCCTATCTGCTCTATTCTTCAACATTTATATGCAGCCTATCTGTGCTCTAATCCGCTCCTTCAACGTCCACTGTCTTGCTTACGCTGACGATATCCTCATCTATGCACCTTTTACGATTGACCAACCTGACTTCTCTCCAATACTGAGTTGTTTCGAAGCAGTGTCAGATTGGCTTCTAACTCAAAATCTCCGGATCAACAACAGCAAAACAGACGTTCTATTCGTCACAAAGAATCGGAGCTTCACACCTCCCCCATCACTTCAGATCAATAATATAGAATTGAAAACGAAACCCACAATCCGATACCTAGGAATTACCCTCGACCAACGCCTCGATATGTCAGCCCATGTTACAAACACCACAAAAGCAATCTATCACAAGATCCGAACACTAAGACACCTTCGCCCATTACTCGACTTCTCTGACACTAGATCAATATTCCAAGCTCTAATCATCCCACAGCTTGACTTTGCGAATATCATACTACAGGGACTTCCACAGTCAACCTTAAACCCTCTCAGACTTGCCATGAACACAGCTGCTAGGGTCCTAGTTGGTGCATCAAGATCCGATCATATAACGCCTATCTTGATAAACCTACACTGGCTGCCTCTCCCCGCCAGAATCACCTATAAATTTCTAATACTAACCTTCAAAGCCCTCAAAAATCAGCCATCTACACCCATCAACGCACTTCTCCACCGTACCACAATCAACAGAATAAGAAGAACTACGCAGATAAACATAATTGAAGTCCCCAGGTTCATAACGAAATGTACAAAATCAACGGCCAACAGAGCATTTTCTATTTTCACACCGATTGCATGGAATGCCCTCCCAGCAGAACTCCGAGCCATCCAAAACCTAGCAGTGTTCCGAAAAGTCCTAAAACACCACCTGTTCATACAGCACTACCCGACTTCCCAGTCTGAAAAGCATACACCTACCCCTTGGACCCCCCACCTAACTCCACCCACCGAACATTCCCCCATTGATAACACAGGTACACTAAAAAAAAATTTTTTAAACTGCCTCTAATGTTTCGATTGATTTTTACGTTTTCTGGTGCGCTGAATCCAAATCTGGTAACCAATTTGCTCCATCACGTACAGATTTTTTGCTACATTGGGTTAGCAGTTTGAGGTGAACGTTTCAGATTGAGTGCGATCGAGATAAAAGTTTCTTGGATGAATTCTTTATACTAATTGTTTAGTAGTTATTCAAATAAGAATAAAGAAAATTGTAACAAGGCAGCACATAAGAATAGAGTAATGTCAACAAAGCACACTGTGATGGTAGCAAAATTGTCTGCACTTAAAACAGCCACATACATGTGCACAAACATTGAGCATATAAGAGCGAGGTTAGACACAAAGCAAAGCAAAGAAATGTGCAAATAATGTTGTACAGGTATGTATGTAAGAATAGAAAACGCAAACCGCACCATTGCAATACATGAAGATAAACACCCGATGGTGTGAAAATAAAATTCTAATAAATGAGATCCGACACTGTGGTAATAACTAGCAAATTTTTATTTCAAAGTTTAGTAAAAACACGATATTTGTCAACACAGTTTAGATTTTAAAGTCATTCTTGGGTCAATCAATCTCCTGGTGGGCCCGTTTCTTCTTCCCCCGAATGCTTCTCTTGGTGCGCTGCTTGGCGTATTTTTCATCTGGGGTTTCCCGCAGCAGCAACCAGCAGAAATCAGCCATCATAGTGGTGGTCCATCTTCCTTGGTACCTTCTCTCTGCGTCCTTGATGTCCTGGTGAAACCTTTCACCTTGTTCTTCACTGTACGCCTCCAAGTTTTCTGGAAAGTAGTTCACATGGGAGTGCAAGAAATGGACTTTCAGGCTCATGTTACAGCCTTGTTCTTTGAAGGCATTGAGCATCCTGGCAACAATATCCTTATAGTTCTCATCCCGCCTGTTCCCCAAGAATTTGAGAACAGCAATCCTTGAAGGAATCCCAGGCTTCTTTTTCCTTCTCAGACATCGTTTCAGCGAATGCTCCATCTGAAATGAGTTTCCTTATATCAGGGCCAACAAACACTCCTTCCTTTAGCTTTGCTTCAGAAAGTCGGGGGAACTTTGAGCAAAGGTACCAAAAGCACTCACCATCTTTTGGAAGGGACTTGATGAATTGCTTAATGAGACCCAACTTAATGTGGAGAGGTGGCAATAGAATTTTATTACGAGGTACCAAGCTCTCATGAAGAACATTTTTCTCACCGGGTCTCAAATACTCCCAAATTGGCCAGTCTTTTTTCCCCCAGTGTAGGTCGCGGGCCCGGCTATCCCACAAGCAAAGGAAGCAGGGATATTTGTTGAAACCGGATTGCTGCCCTAATAGCATGGATAGAATTTTAAAGTCTCCACAAATCATCCACTTATGCTCATCATAACGAATCTTCTGAAGAATCAGGGCCAAATTCTCGTATTTTTCTTGGAGAATAACAGAGTGAGCAATAGGAACTGAAGCGAATGTGTTGCCATTATGAAGAAGAACACCTTTTATGCTGTCTTTTGACGAATCAATGAACAGCCGCCATTCAGCAGGATCATACTTGAGTTTAAACTTTTCCATCACTCCGTATATATCGTTGCAAAATACCAAATCTTCCTCTTTGCTGAAATACTTCAAAAATTGTGTCTCGCAGTTGCGGTACCAATAAAAAGTTGTTCCTGGTGACGATAGATTTTTCTGTTTAAGCCGAGAACCTAGCAGTTGGGCAGCATCTTTTGGGAGTCCTAAATCCCGGACTAAATCATTCAATTCAGCTTGAGAGAAAAGTTCAGGTTTCGGATCTGGTTCAGTTTCAAACTCGGAAGTACTGGACTCATCGGGAAAAGCCATCTGATGAGTCTCATCATGATCAGAACCGTCCACACAAATATGATCCAAAGATTTTGGTGGTTCAGGCACAGGCACTTCGTTGCTATGAGGCATAGGCCTAATTGCTGAGGGAAGGTTGGGGTAACTTATTACGTTCTTATTTTTTAAGTTGTATCCCTTCACAATGCAAGAGCAAAAATAGCAGTCACTGCTGTGGTCTCTTTGTTCACGCCACATCATAGGTATTCTGAAACGAAATGCTTGTTTTTTACCTTTCATCCATAAGCGTAGGTCTTCCTCACATGTCTTGCACACTTTGTGAGGAGCCCACGGTTTGTCTTGATCGCCTAACTTCAAACCGAAATAGGCGAAATATACTTTTTTAATAAATGCAGAAATGTTCTTCTGCCGCTTTTTCACGGTATATTCCCCACAAATAAAACAAAAACTGTCCGGAGAGTTGACGCAACCTCTGGCTCTGTGAGCCATCACAAATACACAGCACTGCAAACTACAACTGTAGTGAACCACTTCGGAATAAAGCTGGATTACGACTGAGCAAACAAAAGGTAATAATGAACTTGCAAGAAACTGAAATTTGACAGGAACGTTCATGTCGCAACCACCGTGTTTGAGCGAGCGAACGAGGCGAGGCGAACAGGAAAGAACATGCGCCAGCGCGAGTACTGGATTTAGCCCCCCGCCTCCCAATTGTCCTGTTAATGTATAAAATGAATACAAAACACTCTAAAATATCATGAGGGAATGTTTCTAGTTAGTTAACCATTACAACCTCTATTTTGGGCCAAGAAAATAAACTGCAGTCGGCTAAAAAGAAATTATGTGAACATTCCTTATATGGGTAAGAAATCTAATTTTGCAAGAAAACGTGACGTGATAGAACATTTTGGCTATTTTTCCTGGATTCAGCACCCCAAAATCTATAGGAATCAGTTGCAAAACTGGAGGCAGTTTTTTGGTAGTGTACCTGTGTAATGGTTAACCAGCTTTTCCCCATTCTCTCCCCATTCTGACCCATGTACAGACCCCTTACATACCTTCCAAGATTAATTGCCACTGTAATATGTACATAAGCTGTATATAGTTTCCCCCTGTTCCTTCCAAGTTTGTATATCCTGTTCTTTGTAAACTCAATGTGTCATTACATTGTAGTACATTTGTTTCTACTGTAAACCACGCTGATTATAATAGCGCGGTATATAAGAAATATAAATAAATAAATAAATTGCATTTGAAATGTAAGTTCAAAACCAGGACTGGCTAAAAAGTCTCCCACCTGGGACTGGGTAACCAGTAGCTCTGATACTCTCTTTAAAAAAAAGTAATTTAATAGACAAAACCAAGTCCATTTCCTTTTGTTCTGATATAATTCTTGGGAAACAAAGACACCTTCACGGTGACCTGAATAAAAAAAAAAAAAGAGTGATTCTTTGTCAGCAGAAACTTGTCCTGCAAGCTCGACACTGACGAAGTACATCCAGAATAAAGATAAAGGATATGGGAAATGATTACAGATAAAGAGAAGCTTTTCCACAACTTATCTTCTAGGTAAGGAGTTTCACGTAAGGAAAAGCAAAGAGGGCTGGAGAAAGGCAAGCTACTTATTTTTGTTAACGAATCCGATTTTCTAACGCTTCCCCCCATTATCTTCGAAAGTCAGACCCATAGCGTGCGCTGCTCTCTACTTTACAACTTCTTAGCCACTGAACAGTCTGTTGCCTCTTCGAATTCCTCTTTTAGCCAGTGTGATTTGCCCACCGCTTCCAAGAGCGGGGATAACAAGACGCAAGAAAGAGAGCGGAAACGATTCCAGCCGCTTACTTGGACCTCACTCAGACTCTACAATTCAAATACTGCTGCAGAAGGAAGATGAATGCATTGACAAGACGCCCGTGCTGTGCTGCAAGCCAATGGCAAGATAGATAGACAGATTACACTGTATACGTACATACCCTTCGGGCATCAATAAAAGGGCTCTGCGCGAATCGTGCTCCGCCGACGAAGGAGGGACAGAGCCAGTGTGGCAGACAATAGACAGATGCGCGAGAGTGACGGCTCGCGCTTTCCCTGCGCTAAGGAAGGAGACATCGTCCCCACAACGTGAGATCAAGGTGGCCACGCTCCCACCGCAGTCTCTTTCCCCCTTCCACCGTTAGAAGCTCTTACCTCACACTCGTCCCTCTCAGCTCTCCATTCTCCTCTGACCGCTATGAGCTCCGCGGGCTGGTTTAAAAGGTCCGGCGGGCCGTAGTTTGCCCATTCCTGGTCTAGACTATTGTAGCCTACTCCTTGCTGGTCTCCCTTTGAATCATCTCTCTCCCCTTCAATCTGTTCAACACTGCTGCGTGGCTAATATTTCGCCAGCCTCATCATGCTCATATTGCCCCTCTTCTCAAGTCACTTTATTGACTTTCTATCCGTTTCCACATCCAGTTCAAACTTCTCCTGCTGACCTATAAGTGCATTCAGTCACTACCTTTCCTCTCTTCTCTCTCCCTACATCCCTCCTTGTGAACTCTGCTCTTCTGGCAAATTGCTTCTATCTGTGCCCTTCTCTTCTTTTGCTAACTCCAGACTTCGCTCTTTTCACCTTGCTGCTCCTTATGTCTGGAACAAACTATCTGAGTCTGTATGTCGGGGGCCTTCTCTGACCCTTTTCAAATCCAGGCTGAAAACTCACCTCTTTGCCGCTTTCCAGTCTTGACTCACCTGATCTCCTTTGTGTTTCCGTACCATTCCTCCTAGCTGTATCCCATGTCTACAGCTACTGTATCCTATGTCTACAGCTACTGTGTTGTCAGTCTTAATTAGATTGTAAGCTCTGAACAAGGACAGTCTTTTACATGGGTCTGGGCAGTACTGTGTGCGTCTTGTAGCGCTATACAAATGTTCAGTAGTAGTAGTAGCTAGGTCAGGGCCTCCCCCCAAACGGGGGTAAAAGTATTCATGTGGTAGAATACAGTCTATATGGCGTTGGATCTTTTGCGGCCCAGAGTAATGTGTAAACTCATGTTCCAAAGTTTATCCGCTTATTTTCTGCCCCCTGTATTCCCACCCAAGGTGGATGGCTATCAATGGAGGCATCAGCCACTGTATTAACCTCCCCCCCCCCCAATACCAAGTGATATTCTGCCTGGTCGGCTAGGTGGGCAACAATATCTGGGGGAAAAACTGTGTTATGAATTGAGGGTATACATGCTCCCCATTACCACTTTGGTTTGGTTCAGTTTACTCCCCACAAAAACATACTGCCCTTCCAGGTCCCTAATCAGTTTATGAAGCACAGAGGGGATTTGCTTCCCCACCAGTACAGCCACTTCCCGTTTTCTGTAGTTATAGAGTGCAGCATACACTTCCTCCATCCAGCTTCGCTTAACCCGTTTTGTACAGCTCGCATATTCTTTGTTCTGGATGATTTATTAGATTTATTACACTCAAACAACTATGAAATACCGGCAATAATAAAAAATATTAAAACTTTGCAGAAAATAGAAGTTTCACATAGTGTATGTTTTTCATACACTGGTCCATTATAGTATATTGTCCGTTTTCAGAAAAGATAGGATTCAGTTCCAATATTCATTGACATAAATATACTGTATGATACTATTGAAACTGCAGTTTTCTTTTAAAACACTTAATTATGATATAATATAGTTTGTCAACAGTCCATTCTGACGGCGGAATATGATAACGTGAAAACACTTCTGATGCAGTGCGTCGATATTGCACCATTGAAACACCTAGAACAGAATGCTTGACAGCAATTAGTTCCGACAACATATTAGCCCAGCGTATGAAAAACATACAAGGCCGATATACGCACCAATAACTGACACTAAGTAACTTACAGTTATCTAAACCTATTTTCTAAAGTCTACAAATACTTTTATTTGCAAAATAGTAGCTATTACAGCATTATAAGCTACTTACTATTTTTTGTGATCTTTTTATGTTGAGCTACCAGTACCGTCAAAATCAGCAAACTTCGAATACCTATTAAACTAACTAGATCTCAGATAAAAAAATCTGTATATAACATTTTTTGACATAACGATAATAGCTAAACATAGTTCCATTGAATTTATAACCATTAATTAGAAAACAGTTGAGTCCAAAATGGGTTAAGTTTATTATGTTCGGCCTCTGTCAAGTGGGTCCCCTGCTTTCACAGATACTTCAATATGCGTTCCTGTTTAACGGGGGAGTTAAGACCCCCTACATTTAGGGAGGTGAAATATGTTTCACCCGACATTCCTCCGAGACTCCATACGCAAGAGCAAGCGTAGTCTTGCAGTGTCCCCCAGAGCCACCCAGCTCGACCCTGGTGGGTGTCCTGTGCCTGTATTAACCCCTCTCCTTCCACTTTCATGATCCCTCACTCTTACCCAAGACAGCGCAGAGCGTTGTACAGCAGCCCCCATACTATGTAAACCAAACTCACACCAATGCCCTCCCCTCTCCCTGCCTCTCCCTCCCCCCTTCTCTGTTTGTCCAAAAATCACACCCTCCAATCATTCTTTCTCACCAGACACACAACCCCAACCAGAAACATCATAGTACCGTAGTCCTCCTCTGCCAATTCATAAGTCCCCTCCCCCCTGGATTGGGACTCACTGAGCTGTGCGATGCTTAAGTCTGGAACGCATTTCAACAAACAAACTAGCCTTAGTGTCCTCAGCGGGAACACGTCCCGCCGACCAGTCACTCTTTGTAGCAGATAAAGTGACTCTAGCAGTCTTTAAACAACTGGCTCTGGTGTCCAGCAAGGTAGGGACAAAATGATGATTGGCCCACCGATGTGGTTCCCATCAGTTCTCTGTGCCGCTCCGCCATGGCTTCTTGCTCTGCTCCAGTGTTCTACTTATCCACAAATTTTTGCCCCTCCTGCATTGTTGAAAAAGTATTGCCTTCATGAAACACCTTCAACTTTGAAGGGAACAGTAGGGCAAAGCGTGTACCCCGTGTCAGAAAAGCTGCGTGCAGACAGATGTGAATTCTTGCCACGCAGCCACCACTTTATTTAAATAGTCATTAAGGAGGATCAGTCACTTGTTATCATAGTCCAGGGTTTTCTGTCAACGAAATTCCCACAAAATCTTCTTTTTCGGACCATATCAAGTAGCGACCAATAACTGTTCTTGGATGGCAATTTTCATCAGCCTTTGGCCTGAGTATGATGTGCCCACTCACATCGCCATGCTCCTGGTGATACCTGTAGTCACAGTTTTTCCAGTAATCACTCCTGAAAGAAATGGTACAGTTCCTCGTCCGATACACTTTCCAGCAAACCAGTCACCTGCAAATTGTTCCTCTGGGAGCGGTTTTCTTGCTCTTCTAAACAATCGCACAATTGGGCCTGCTCACGCAGTAGGCAGGCCATAGAAATTGCCAGCTGCACCGTCATGGTTTCCTGGGCCACCACGCGGGTCTCTGCCTCGGTGAGCCGTGTCAGCCGTGCCTCAAAGGCCTCCTTTATGCCATCAACAGTGGATTGGAGCTTATTGAGGCAATCCTCCAACGCAGCGGTGACAACCTTTGAGATTTCGGCCACCAGGTTTTCTGCCTCAGCAGGCTTTTGCATATCAGCTGTCATTTTGGTGTCTGCTCTGCCATTCACTTCCTGTTTTTTCTTTGAGGTCTTGTGGGGCATAATCCTCACGGTTCTGGCGTTCGATCCCTACATTGCAGGCAGTATGTGTTAGCAGTTCTCTGTGATCAGTAAGCGGTTCGTTCAGAGATAAAAGTAGGAGATTTTAAGGGCTCATGTTAGGAGCTCTCTCCTCACGCTACTGCTCTCTAGCCGTGCATCACCAGAAGTTTCAGGTGTGTCTAATTTTACTTCAGTGGAAATGTGGTGGTGGTTCTGTTCAAACTGATTTGAATTGTTTATAATGGTGCCAATAATCATGTCGTAGCAATGTCCCAGTTTTTATACTATTTCATTTTTTAATTGGTCATCTCTTATTTGATTCTTTTAGGTGTCAAATGTGTGTGCATATATAGTCCAAAGCCATTTCATTGACCACTTTTTTTTAAAGGAGATATTGGACATTAAGAGGCTGAACTACAAGGGTGCAATAACATTGACCACAACTGTACTTCCTACTGCTTGCTTTCCTTAATGTCTTTCCTGCCACCCCCACCCCGACCCCGACCCCCTATTTCACATTTTCCACTTGATCACATGTATGGTGCTTTTGCCTTAAAACATGTAAATTTTATTGTACAAAATACATCTGATCTTGTGTGTAATTCGTTCCCTTTTTTTGTAGCAGTCACTCTGACCAGAATGATACAGATGAAGGGTCAAGAGACGTTAGCACAAAAAGAGAAAAACTCGTTGTACGTCCTGAGGAAATCCCTCCGGTTCCCGAAAACAAGTTCTTATTGAGGCGAGATGTACCTGTTTCTAATCAAGAGCCTGAACCGTAAGTAGAAGACTTTACCTTTCTGTCATAAAGCTGATACTATCTAAACACTGCAGTGTTTCTGATATCTTCATTGGCTTGTCTTTACTAATTGTTGGAATACTTGTCTGTTTTTATTTTGTCTGTTGCCAGATTGCTGAAAAGATTCGAAAATACAGTGTTGAAATATACCTAGATTAAGACACCTCTGTGAATAGTTGGCTTAGACTCTAAAAAGCACATCAAATGTATTTATTTATTTATTTATTTATTGAACAGTTTTTATACCGCTCCTTCCAGCGATCAGGGGCTGTTTACGTTGAACAATAACATGAAGTTACATAGAACATTTAACAGCTTAATAACATCATTGGAACTAGAGAACTAGTTAAAACAAACTATATACAAGATAGATGGATCCATAACTATGTACATCCCAATGTACTCTAAAGAAAGGTCTAGAGGGGGCTGTGTTTCTTAGCTATTTACGTGAGCTAATTTTTTGGATGGGAGGGATTATGATATTTGGGTGGTGTGTTGTGAGGTAGATAAATTGTTAGTATTGTTGGGGGAAGATGTGTTGTAATATTCTGAGAACAGGAAGGTTTTTAATTCCTTGCGGAATGTTAGAAGGTCTTTGGTTGCTCTAAGCTGATCAGGTAGAGTGTATTCTAAAAATTCCCCTGGCAAGCAGGATTGAATCATGCACACACATCCGACAGTACCAGGATGGAACAGCTCTTCCAAAGCTTAGAACTGAGCACGTTTGGCCCTTTCCATCCACTGTAATCTACTCAGTACCTCAGTTTTGTTTATGTTCAAGTATGAAAACAGTGCTCTCCCTCTGTGCGTATTTGACATTGTCTTTCATCATATTATCTTAAAAAAAACATTTCTTTTTTGAAATTTATTTTTTAGTAAACCATTTTTGAATTACATTTACAAAACCTCTACAATCTCACTCCCCTCCAAAGAATAAACAACTTCCCTAAACAATTGCCTTGAATTACATTACAAAGGCTAATCACAAATATTAAGATACTGCAATACATCTTTCAGGGCTGGGGAACCACTCATAGACCTCTTTGCCATAACTGAGAATACAGAGCTCCTATTCTGTTTCTTACAGCCATCTTCAGATCATCTACGGCTAGCTATGAATGCTGTAGCCATAAACTGTTCTTGGCCCCTCCTCTTCCCCTGTGCTTATCCCCTGTATTTCTCTTGTAGCAAAGACCCTGCACAAGCTCTAGCAGAGGCCTGGCACAATGGTGGTTATGTCCCACTAGCTTACTCAAAACAGGTTCCTTCTTAAAAAGACTTACTGCTTCCTTTATGCAGGTTTCAAAGTTTTCCATTGTTGATCATACAGAGGAAGGGACTCTCTTCTTTATTCAGATCTCAAGTGCAAATCGAAGAATGTTTTGTCCTTATACTATATGGGATATCTTGATTGATTCAAGAAACCCATCAACCAGGTGTACCTATGCTTTTAAGTGAAAAAGGTTCTCCATCTCGTGTTTCACAAATAGCCACATCCCCATTCATACCATCTTGCGCTACCTGCACAATCTCTATCAACTGGGCCTACAAATTTCTTCTATCTGAGTATACTGTACCTCTCTCAGCTTACTATATCCCCATGGATTGACTTCCAGCTTCATAAGTTTCTATCATTTCTTGATTCATGAAAGGGCTCCTTTACATCACAGCTCTGGTACTGTAGGATCTTAATGTTGTTCTTATATGCTGCCCTTCGAATCAGTGGAGTCCACTTCACTCGAGCATCTCTCCTGCACAGTGCTATCCATGAACCTGCAGGGAAGTCAGTCCTCAAATACGGAAGACGGCATTGATAGAGCCCACATGGAACGCTCCCTAGCTTCCATTGCAAGTTTTTGGGAGCTGCACCGCACATTTGCACCTGCCCTTTATTTTTTTTTGTAACTTTGTTTATTATGGAATCACAGAGATGCCATGATACATAGTTTGGACAATAACATGAACAAACACTTTAAAAGAGTACAAAGGGACTTTGGATTCCATTTGGACTGCGATAACTTCATTGAAACGCTCTGTCACCAATCGTTTGAATATCGTGGAACATATTTCTCAGGATTCACGGATGAGGCTAGATCGACAGGAACAAGCTAGTAAGGATTCCACTCAAACACTTAAAAACTTGTCTTCTCAAATGACTAATGTCCATACACAGTGTTCTACCTTTGTTAAAGATAGCACTGTTCTTCTTGCTAAATTGGAGAAGTTGGAGAATTTCTCCAAACGGTTAAATTTACGTATTGTTAATTTTCCTGTGTCCCCCAGCGTTTCCCCTGTGGAGTTATTTAAAAAAGTGCTTGATGGAGGTTTTAGGGATGCCAGAAGCTGCCCTCCCACCCACTTCAATGGTTTATTATTTGCCTATGAAGAAACGTTCTAGCTCTATTGATAATGTGGTGGGTGTTCAGAGGGATAGTTTTGACATCCTGAATCTTTCTCAGGTACTGGAATCCTCTGCTGAGGAAATTACGAGGAGAGCTACTCTTATGGTGGTGTTTGTTTTGGAACCTGACAAAGTTTGGACCATTGTAGGCGGGTTCTTAACCTACAAAAGCATCCTTAACATTTATCAAGATTGTTAGGAGTTTTAAAAAGCAGAAAAAAAACTCGGGAGGCTTGTTCGGGCTTCAATTGTAGGCGGGTTCTTACCTACAAAAGCATCCTTAACATTTATGAAGATTGTCTGGGCACATGGGACCCGTGCACCAGAAGAAACAAAACAAAAGAAACTCAGATCACAGTTACTTGTCAACAAAAATTCTGTTTTTATTTAGTACAAGCAAACTCCATAAGCACAGGAAAAAAGTCTGTCTTAGAGATCTGAGGGCGAGCAACATTCTCCCTCCCATTGGGGAGAGAGAAGGCTGCTGCAGCGAGCTCTGTAGCTTGCTTTCTTATATATCCTTAAAAATGTTTTTTAGAAATTCTGATAAACTTTTTTGGTCAAAAAGTCTGGGTATTCCCAGATGTTTCTTATGTTACTCAAGAAAAAAGGAAGTTAGTTTTTATCCATGCGCCCTGAGGTAATCTTATTGGGCTATTCCTTTGTCTTAAGGTTTCCATGCAAGTGTGTAATTAAGTCTGTTTCATCTAGATTTATTTTCTATGACCCAAAACATTTGCGTATGTTTTTGGAAGCTAGAACTGTTCCTGAATTAGTCCCGGTACCAGTGGAGTCTAATTAGATCGACTCATCTTGGACACTATTTGTTATGCGCCTCACGGTGGCTTTTTCCTAGGGAGTTACTTTTCTTTTATTTTTGGAAGTACCATTATAGACTCTCTACTAGGATCCTTTCCGCCTCAATTTTTGGGCTGTAGTGTTAGATGAAATTTGGAATTTTTGAATTGCTAGTTTCTATTTGATATTATTTCTGTAAATGTGCATCTTTCCATTTCTTTCAAGTATGTAGAAATATTGCTTGATGTAATTGTAAAAATTTAGAAATAAAAAAAAAGAGTACAAAGGGAATTAACAATAACAGAACTCAGCTCTAAACAATATGTTAAACACTGCACTATTTCATGCCCATATCCTCTTGGGCTTTGCATCCCCTTACGGGTAGAGGTGGGCTTCTCTGGAATTACTTTTCTAATTTCCATAGCTCCCCTCCCCTCTCCCCCTTCCCTCCCCTTCTCCCCCCTTTGATAATATCCATTTCCTAGGTTCCTCTCAGACCAGCAGCGAAGGCTTCCCACAAAGCCCTATACCGGTGTTGGGTCCCCAGGGTTTTCGGTGTCAGGGGTCATTCGTTCCCAATCCCTCATCTCTCTCATACAGTTGAACTAGTGTTTCCCAGCTGGCAGTGTGGGCGATATCAGTGTACCAGAATAGTTTTCCTTGCAACCATTAAAGCTACTCTAGCGAACCTCCTCTCCTCCACCTTCAGGCCCCCTACTAGCAGTGGCAATTCATCTCCCAGCAAGAGCGTGCTATAGGTTCATTCTATTGGGGTCCCAATGACCCGATGGATATGTTGTAACACCATCTGCCAGTATGTGCGCAGACGGTTACAGTCCAAGAAAGCATGCACCATTATGTCCCTGTGGCTTTTACAACGCAAGCAGTTTGATCCCTCCCACAAATGCATTTTGGCTCCCCTATCCCTAGTGATATACACCTTGTGCAGTATTTTGTATTGTGTTTCATGGAGGGCTGCATTGAGTGTTAATTTAAAGGCATCCCTGAAACATTGAAATAGCAGGAATGGATCTACTGGTTCTCCTAGCTCTTTTGTCCATGCTTCTGCCATCCCCTTTCCCCAGTCCGGTTTTCTTTGCTCCCTCCCCACCTTGTACCAGAAGGATAGCTGGCTCTCTGAGTCTTGGGTTTCCAAGAAAGCACTATCCAGTGGCGTGAATCCTTCATGGTCTCCCTCTTCTTTACACATGCTGTTTATATAATGGTCACATGTGAAATAATGTCGGAAGCGTAGCCTTGAGGCACTACACACCCCTTGAAGCTACCATTTCCATTTTGCTCAATTTTTTTGAGCTCACAACGGAGCTAACAATAAATAAGGTAAAACACCACAACCAAAGTGTCACCAATAAAAATCATTTGAAATTTGTAGAAAATTTGTCAACACATATAAGAACAAGAAAAAACCTCTAAGCCAAAATTGCTGCAAAGCTATTAAGTAAAAATGGAAGTCACTTATCTGAGTCCCCCGTTATTGATATCGCTTTCGCAGGTAAGCTTAGGTACTTGTTTCGATTCAAAAGTGCTCCATCAAACCGCAACCATTGTCTTAAAGAAGGACTGATGATCAAATGCACAAAAGTAGCAAAAATTCAGCGCGGACACAGCACTGCGTTTCAGGCGGTCAACTTTCTCTCGCCCTGCTTCAACGCTCAATCAACTACACCAGAAGCAGTCCGTCTGTCAACTGATCAAAAACGCCAGCGCATGCTCAATAGCAATCTGAACTAAGAGGCAGGATTCACCAGTTTAAATAGCTCAAGAAAATAGTCCAAAAATGTTCCAACGATTTCCAAAAAGCATGTTCGCTATAAACGTATTCACTATAATAATAGCAGATTCTGATGAAATATGGAAAACATACTAATCAAAGTTGAAATGAATTTGAAAAATTAAAGTATACTGATCCAATCTAGTTCTCTGTTGAGGCCGTGCGGCTGCACAGTAGACCACCGAAAAATCCATTGTTCCAACAATTGAAGTTGTTGCTCCCGGTCTCCCCCTCTAGGATGCTGAGGCACATGATCCAACACTTGCCATTTGAAATCTTCAAAAGTATGATGAAGATCTAAGGAGTGTTGAACCATAGGAGCTGACAATATAGAGTTCTTTAGAGGAATGTTCATTCAGACGGATTTTCACTGGACGGATAGTACGACCAATGTACATTTAATTGCATGGGCAAATTAACATATAGACAGCGTAAGTAGTAGAACAAGTTGTATGCCATCTAGCTGTATGAAGAAAAGTTGAATTGGGAACAGTCCATTGAGTCCCCTCAATAGCCCACGGACAATGGGAACACGAAGCACACACATAGTGCCCTATGATAGATGGTTTATCATTCCTCCTATCTAAAGGAGAGGAAGTAGTTCCCACCATGTCACGTAAATTAGATCCACGAGAATGTGCAATTTGTAATGACTTTTGAAAACATGGATGTAGCTGTAAAATGTGCCAATGTTTGAGCAAAATGTGTTTAATTTGTTGAGAATGAAACATATATGGTAAGACTCCCACAAAAACTTGGGAGGTATCTTAAATGTTAGAAAATTGAGAAGAAAGTAACCATTCACGATGAGTGTACTTAGCTCTCACAAAAGCCTGTCGAATAACCCGTTTTGGGTATCCCTGCTGAAAAAGACGTTCAGATAATTCATGTGCATGAAACAAAAAATCTGCCATCGTAGAACAAATCCGCCGAAGTCTAAGGAATTGACCGTATGGGAGACCTCTCTTCAAAGGACCAGGGTGAAAGCTAGAGTAAAATAATGTATTTCGCTGAACCGGCTTCCTATATAAAGTCGTTTGTAAAGAGTCATGACTTTTAAATACAGTGACATCCAAAAACTCAATTTGAAAAAAATTGTATTGTAAAGTAAAAGACAAATTTGAACGGAGGGAATTTAACCAATCAACAAACTGATGTAAAGCATCTTCCGTGCCCCGCCATAGAAAAAAGATGTCATCCAAAAATCTTACCCATAAAGTCACATGAGTAAACCATGGAGAAGGGTAAACCAGAGAGGACTCAAACTCCGCCATGTAAAGAGTAGCCACAGACGGAGCAACCGTAGCCCCCATTGCTATCCCCTGAATTTGATGGTATATTTGTTGCTCAAATTGGAAATAATTGCGAGTCAGAACTAAAGTGAGCATTTCCATAAAAAAGGAATGGGGTATACGATCAGGTAAGGCGAGATCCAGCTGAGCAAGTACCTCCAAGGCTTGATCCTGATTGATATTTGTGTACATCGCGGCGACATCTAAAGAGGCAAGCCACCAAGAGTTGGTGTCCCCCTCAATATTTTGAAGCTTGGTAAGAAAGTGGGTAGTATCTTTTAAAAAAGATGACACACGTTGGGCACATGGTTGTAAAAATTTGTCGCAGAATTGGGATAACGGTTCCAATGCTGATCCCCGACAAGAAACAATGGGTCTGCCCGGAGGTGTAGACAGAGATTTATGTATTTTGGGGACAGTATAAATCAGGGGTCTCAAACACGCGGCCCGCGAGACAACTTTGTGCGGCCCGCGAAAGAGAAAAACAAAAAAACCCCAAAACCCTGACTTCTGCCGTTGCCGCCGTGGCAGCGGCAGAATCAATTGTCAAATTAAAAAAAAAAGACTTCTGCTGCTCAAGCAGCAATATCACCTGTCCTGCGGCCCCTTCCCCTGTGCCCGGAGATCCGAATCTGCTCATCAGCGGCGTGCTTTTCAAGCCGCGAAGAGTATTCCCCTCTCGCGCGGCTTGAAACCGCGCGAGAGGGGAATACTCTTCGCGGCTTGAAAAGCACGCCGCTGATGAGCAGATTCGGATCTCCGGGCACAGGGGGAAGGGGCCGCAGGACAGGTGATATTGCTGCTTGAGCAGCAGAAGTCTTTTTTTATTTTAATTTGACAATTGATTCTGCCGCTGCCACGGCGGCAACGGCAGAAGTCAGGGTTTTGGGGGTGTTTTGTTTTCCTCTGTCGGGGGGGGGGGCTAGGACTGGAAATGGGCAGATGGGGGTTAGGACTGGAAGTGGGCTATTGGCAGGGGGGGGTTATGACTGGTAATGGGCTATGGTGGGGGCTAGGACTGGAAATGGGCAGATGGGGGTTAGGACTGGAAGTGGGCTATTGGCAGGGGGGGGTTATGATTGGTAATGGGCTATGGTGGGGGCTAGGACTGAAAATGGGGTGATGGGGGTTAGGACTGGAGGTGGGCTGATTGGGGGGTTAGGACTGGTAATGGCCTATGAGGGGAGGTAAGACTGAAAATGGGGTGATGGGGGATACGACTGCAAGTGGGCTATGGGGGGGACTAGGACTGGTAATGGGCTATGGGGGGGGTAAGACTGAAAATGGGGTGATGGGGGGTAAGACTGGAAGTGCGCTATGGGGAGGTTAGGACTGGTAATGGGCTATGGGGGGTCTAGGACTGGTAATGGGCTGGGGGGTTGCTAGGACTGGACACGGGCTGCGTGGACGGGGGCCTTGAACTGCAAATGGCTGATGGGGAGGGGGGCTTGGAATGGAAATGGGCTGTGAGGGGAGGGAGCTAGGATTGGAAATGGGCTGAGGGGGGGCTAGGATTGGAAATGGGCTGATGGTGAGGCTAGGATAGGACTGGAAATGGACTGATGCAGGGACTAGAAAGGAGCAGATGCTGGGTGGGGCTGGAACTAGAAGGGAGCTGATGTTGGGGGAGGATTAGAATGGGATGGAGCTGGGAAAGTGAAATGGAGAGGGGAAAAATATTTTGTCTGGAAGAGAAGACAAATCTACAATTGGCCAGGTATTGGGAGAGTAAGTGGGGATTGAGGATGGAGGGGTAAAATTTGAGTGGATGAAATAGGAATGAGGAAAGAGCAAAAGGAGAAAGATTAGTATGTTAAAGCAGATGTAGGGAGAGAGAATGGAAAAAAACTAGAAGAGAGAAGAAAGGACAAATGGACAGCAGACGATGGAGATAGCAGAAGACACGAAGAAACCAGAAGTGGCTGGAGCAATTGCAACTGAAAAAAAATGCACAAAAGGTAGAAAAATATCTCTTTATTTTGAATTTATTAACTGGAATATGTCAGCTCTGGGAAATGTGCATCATTAATGTTTGCGCTTTGTTTAGTACAAGAGGAAATTAATTTATAGTTTTATTTCTACAGTGTTGTTGTACATTCCAAGTTTGGCTTTTGGGGTTCCCAGTTTAATTATTGTCTTCCTATTTCTGAATCTTTTAGTCTTTCTTTATCCATACTCATTAAGAGGCATGTTTACTAAAAGTTAGTGTATGGTAACATTATGCAAATATTTATGCAAATGAGGCCCCTTATGCAAATGAGGCCCCACGTCTTATGCGGCCCCCGGGTTACTTTACAAGTCCTCATTTGGCCCTCAAAGCAATTTGAGTTTGAGACCCCTGGTATAAATAAACGGAACCTTAGGATGTTTCAAAAACAAAAATCCAAATTCCTTTGTTGTAATCCAATGATTGGCTAAAGCTTGCATAAGAAGTGTGTGTATAGTTGACTGTAACGCTTCAAATGGATTACCCGATAATGGGGACTCAATGGACTGTTCCCAATTCAACTTTTCTTCATACAGCTAGATGGCATACAACTTGTTCTACTACTTACGCTGTCTATATGTTAATTTGCCCATGCAATTTAATGTACATTGGTCGTACTATCCGTCCGGTGAAAATCCGTCTGAATGAACATTCCTCTAAAGAACTCTATATTGTCAGCTCCTATGGTTCAACACTCCTTAGATCTTCATCATACTTTTTTTTTTTTTTAAACTTTTATTTTCATTTTGCAACAAACAAAGGTAACAACACACCAAAAGAAACAAATACACACATACGATAAAGAAAACAACCCCAGTTACCCCCCACCCCAATGCTTCTTCTCTAAGCTGATAAGGATCATCATATACGCGCTTACATATAATAATTATTGTACATCAAACAAACAGAAGTAGAGTCTATGATACCGGATGAGCATGTGACAGAGATTAATACAGAATCAAACCGTCAACTGAGAACATTGAATAGTTTGAACATAATCGTGGAGCATCTTCTAACAAGACCAATAGTGAGTGATTTGAACGGAAGAGGCTAACATATAAGGGGTTTGCACATATTTGCAATGAAAACAAATATGATTACCGTTCATTAGAGCTCAAAAAAGAGCTATTTTCCCAAGATTTCGTGAGTGAGGAACCAGGAAATAGCAAGGCCCGGCATAAAGGCTAAAAGGAAGCAAGCCAATTTAGGAAGAGAGGGGATCCCCGCAGCTGAGCGGAGCCCCACAATCTCCCCAAAGAGGGGTTCCGGAAAATATAAAATAGAATGAAGACAACCCCAGACCAGACTCCAGTAATACTGTGATGCGGGACAATCATACTTAACAGGAGTTTAGTAGACCAGAGGCCACATGGCATGTCCAGCATCAAGTGCTCTGGATGGCTTTCCAATTAGCTAACCTATCAGGAGTATATGTCCACTTGGAAAAGTAGTACTGAGGAGAGAAGAAAAAATCAGATCTAGATTGTGAGTGATGGGGGGGCTGAGAAAGGTGAGCTCTAAGTCGGATGGGTAAAGCAGTTTCCATATATCTACTCGCACAAGATCTTTCATCAGAGCTGGCAGAGTGTAGAGACTCTTGGGTGGACCACGCATTCTAGGCAACAATCTATCTATCAAAAGATCAAATACTTGGTAAAAGTCACCACCGGGTAACAGTGACAGGGTCATCCACATTCGGAGCATAAATACAAATACACGGAATTCACTATCTCCAACCTAAAATATACACAGGCCCAACTACCCTCCCCATCAAAGCTAGTATCCATTACAGTGGGTGGCAAAGATTTCTCAACCAAGATGGCTACCCCGCACCGCTTGGAAACAGCGGGAGAATAGGCAGCCACCGTATAAGGTGTGGCAGTGAGTTTCAGTAGTTCAACGAAGGTGAAAAGGGGTTCCGGAAGAAACACTACATCAGTATGGTCATGATTAAAATAACTAGGAACGGTCATTCTTTTGATTGGACCATTAATGCCTCTTCCGTTCAATGACAAGAACTTATAGAAGGCCATACAACAAAGTCAAACATTCTGAGAAAGAAACATGATGGCGCAACGAGTTGCGCAATGTCCCTCATATCAACTATAAATGACTATACACACGATCTGATAAAAAATAAACCAATAAAATCATGAAGCGCCCTATATAACAGGAGAAGCACCGAAGTGCCTTAGAGAAGAAGCAAAACCCCAGAAATTACTGGCGACCTGATGTCTGCGGGGTGAAACCCCAGAGAAGGCCTAATTGAGACAGATAAGCAGTATAGCTGTGCGTGCTCCGAATCCAACCGAGGTGCACATCATGGAGGAAAAGGAGACCGAGAAAGGTAGATATTAAAGAAAGAAAGGTCCAGGCAGTCTCTATTCCAGACAATGATCACCACGTCGGGTCATTCAAAATGACGGGCAGTTCCAGCGGAGTCTATCCGAGTTGTTGACTTAGCGCATCTGGTCTGCCTCTTTGGAATCTAAAAATGTCGCTAGCAGAGCAGGATCTTCGAAGGTGCTAGTTTGGTTATGGAGAGTCACTCTGAGCTTCGCCGGGTATAAGAGGCCAAAGCGAGCCTGTAATTGTTGAAGTCTAGGTCGAAAAGCAAGGAGTCCCTTCCGCCGGTCAGCTGTGGCCTTTGCCAAGTCGGGGAAGAAAGAGACTTTATGATCTTCAAACTGCAGATGTTGAATCACCCGGGCAGCTTTGAAAATTTGCTCAACTTGCTGATACCTCAGTAATCGAAAGATAATGGGTCGGGGGGTCGTCCGATTAAGTGCGATGTTGGTGGGAGCACGATATGCGCAGTCAATTTCCAAAGCTCCGTAAAAGGTAATCTTCAGCAAGGAGGGAAGAGTTTTAACCAGAAATTCTCTGAGATCTCCTGCTTCCGCACCCTCTGGTACTCCTATGAGCCTGACATTGTTGCGACGGGCTCGATTATTGCAATCCTCTAACTCTTTTTGAAGATTCTGTATCTGACGCTCAGCCTTGTCCAAGTTCACCAAGCGCACCGCGTGCGAATCGAGGACCCCCGCCATGTTGTCCAGCCGTAGTGAAAGACCTTCAAGCCGGTCCTGAAGCATACCGAAATCTTCTCGCATGGCTCGGAGCGCTTCTCCGTTGGACTGCACCAGTTCCTTCACACCACGTATTTCCTCCAAGATCTCCTGCTGCATTTCGGGGCTTACCCGAAATGGAACCAGCTTTGGTGGGGAAGACAACTCTGTTTTGGAGCGTTTTCCATGTGAAGAAGAGGGAGACCCAAAGTCCAAGCGCACTGGCTTGTGGGCCGCCATTCCCCCCAAGGCACCCCGGTGAGTCCGGAGCAAAATATTAAGTTTATGTAGATATTAAGTCAGGATTCTGAGTAGGCCCCTCAGGAGCTTCAGCACGAAGCGTCTACCCCGCTGGACATCAGGCTCCGCCCCTCCCGCTGGACATCAGGCTCCGCCCCTCTCTTCATCATACTTTTGAAGATTTCAAATGGCGAGTGTTGGATCATGTGCCTCAGCATCCTAGAGGGGGAGACCGGGAGCAACAACTTCAATTGTTGGAACAACAATGGATTTTTCGGTGGTCTACTGTGCAGCCGCACAGCCTCAACAGAGAACTAGATTGGATCAGTATACTTTAATTTTTCAAATTCATTTCAACTTTGATTAGTATGTTTTCCATATTTCATCAGAATCTGCTATTATTATAGTGAATACGTTTATAGCGAACATGCTTTTTGGAAATCGTTGGAACATTTTTGGACTATTTTCTTGAGCTATTTAAACTGGTGAATCCTGCCTTAGTTCAGATTGCTATTGAGCATGCGCTGGCGTTTTTGATCAGTTGACAGACGGACTGCTTCTGGTGTAGTTGATTGAGCGTTGAAGCAGGGCGAGAGAAAGTTGACCGCCCGAAATGCAGTGCTGTGTCCGCGCTGAATTTTTGCTACTTTTGTGCATTTGATCATCAGTCCTTCTTTAAGACGATGGTTGCGGTTTGATGGAGCACTTTTGAATCGAAACAAGTACCTAAGCTTACCTGCGAAAGCGATATCAATAACGGGGGACTCAGATAAGTGACTTTCGTTTTTACTTAATAGCTTTGCAGCAATTTTGGCTTAGAGGTTTTTTCTTGTTCTTATATGTGTTGACAAATTTTCTACAAATTTCAAATGATTTTTATTGGTGACACTTTGGTTGTGGTGTTTTACCTTATTTATTGTTAGCTCTGTTAGCTCAAAAAAATTGAGCAAAATGGTAATGGTAGCTTCAAGGGGTGTGTAGTGCCTCAAGGCTACGCTTCCGACATTATTTCACATATAATCATACACATACACGTCAGCTTTTAGGCATTTATTTTCTTCTACTTTTGATTTTGAGGTTTATAGGGTAGAGTTTTTTGTTAGGTTGTTTTTTGGTTTATATAATGGTGGCATTGCAGATGTGCTCAAAAGTGCTTGTTTGGGATCGCCCATTTTTCCTGCATCTTATTGAAGGTTGGGAATCCTTGCTGTTCTAATTCTAGGATCTGCCCTACGTATCGGCAGCCCTTGGCAGCCCAGGTATCGAATATCGTCTTACTCACCCCGGTACAAATTCAAGGTTTCCCACTAGTGTCCCAAAAGGGGAGCAGCCTCTGCAGTCTCCTGCATTCTTCCTCCACGACCGCCATGCTTTCCCCAGTGAGTCGAGTAGCCAGCTTTTGGCCCCCCCCCCCCCCCCAGGTCTTTGCATCTCTCCCGGGGTAACTGCAGCAAGCTGAAAAGTGAATAGGGGTGACAGCTGTCATCCATGAGGCCCCTTGGTGCATATCGTTTCCTGACGGTCTGTAGTTCATGTACCCACCTCATCAAGGCCGCTACATTATTCAGGCGCAGGTCAGGCAGTCCCCCCTGTTCTTTCTCTCCACCCATTTTAGTGTGGCTAATCCTTGCCTCTTTTCCTCGCCACAGGAAGAATTGAATCATGCTTTTGTATGCCCATTCCTCCTGGTTTCTGACCCAGAAGGGCAGCGTCTGTAGTGGGTATAGTAGGCGGGGTAGAACTAGTGCCACTTTGCCGATCAAGGACACAGGTAGTTCCTACCAGCGCTCGCATAGTTATTTTACATTCTTCATCTTATCCCTAATGTTCCTTGTATAGACTCGACCCTGATCTGTGCATAAGTACAGCCAAAGGTATTTAAGGTACTCTTTTGCCCATGCCAGTAAGAAGTCTGTTCGGTCCTTGCTATGGCATCCCCGTGACGCTGCCATAGCTTCAGATTTGTTCCTATTAATTTTTAACCCAGAGAAGGTTCTGAAATTTGCGAGGACCTCCATAACCTTACCTATCTTAACACTGGCCTGGCTGAGGAACAGGAGCATGCCATCTGCAAAAAGGTTGATCCTATATGTCTCTTGTCCTTGTACTATACCCTCCCATTCTCTCATTTGGCGGACTTTGCTCGCCAGAGGTTCCAGCGTCAAGATAAATAACAGAGGTGATAGGGGGAATCCTTGTCTCTTTCACTTGGCCAGTGTGAAGGGCAGTGTGAGAGTCCCATTAATGAGAATTCGCGCCATGGACTTATGGTAAACTATTTTGATCCACCCCAAGAAGGTTTCTCGTATCCCGTATTGTTCCACTACCCATAACAAATGCTCCCAGGATACATTATTGAATATTTTTTCGGCATCTAGACTTATTACATTGTCTCCATCTTACTTCCTCCCATTATATAATGCTACAAGTGCTCTAAGTAGGTTTGTGGATGCGTATCGACCCGGGACGAATCCTGCCTGGTCCAAGTGTAGTAGGGTGGCTTTCACCCTGTTCAGCCCTCGGGCCAGGATGGCAGCTGTCATTTTAATGCTTTGGTTCAATAAGGAAATCGGTCTGTAAGAGCCTACCTGTGTGGGGGTCCTTTCCTGGTTTTTGGAGCACCACCATTGTGGCTAAGTTCTGGTGTGAACTCAGGTTCCTGCCTCCTGTGTTGCCTTACTGTATTCCAGAAAGGGTAATATCGGGTTTCTCCCCAGAATTTTGTAGAATTCTGGGCCTAACCTATCAGGACCTGGGGTCTTCACTAGTTTCAGTGCTTTCACCATTTGCTTCACCTCTGTTACTATAAATGGTGCACTTAGGGCCTGCAGTTCCTTTTCCCCTAGTTGTGGAATTGCAGTGTCCCAGAAAAACTCATCTCACTTTGCGTCATCCCGTGGGCCTATTTCGTAAAGGGCCCGGTAGTATTGCAGAAATTGGGATTTGATGACTTTTCCTCTGTATGCGGTCTCCCATCTGCCCCATTGATGAGGACAATGGAGCTGCTCTTTCTCTTGGGGCTGACCAGATGTGCCAGGAGACAGCCACCCTTGGTCCCCCACCCGTATAGCTGAAATTTATACAGCTTGATGTTCCTTTCCACTCTCCTAGTCAATAGGAAATCCAGGGACTGCTTTGGCCGTCACCCTGTCCCTGTCCTCCCCACTCATTATGCTAATATGTCCTTGATGGTGTTCATGTAGTTGCTTCAAGAGGCGGAGGATCTCTGTCTACTTTTTTCTGAGTGTGGATGGTGTCCTCCATAATAACGCCATGCATCCATGGCCTTCGCTGCTGCCCATAATGTGCGGGGGTCCGCCACTGTGTCTGCTTTCTCTGGCCAGTATGAAAATCATTCTGTTCTTATGTGCTGGTGGAACCCTTCATCTTTATATAGAGTGGGGTTCATGTACCAGCCACCTTCTTGACGCCGCCCCCCCCCCCCCAATCTGTTTCTCCTAGTCTTAGCTCTACCCACCCTGGAGCATGGTCTGACAGACTAATGTTGCCAATAAGGGCCTTCTCCATCCCCGTGAACATTGCCTCTGAGATTAGTAAATAGTTGAGGCAGGAATAGATACCCTGTGGGATTGAGTAGAAGATGAAGTCTGCCTCGTGTGGGTGTAATGTTTGCCATGTATCTGTTAATGTTAGCTCTTTGATCATATAGTTTACTCCTCTGTTCAACATTGATTGCACGCAAGGGGGTTTGCAGTCCACTGTGGGATCTCTGGGAAGGTTGAAATCACCACCCACCACCCATTGATTGTCCCCAAAAGCAATGATCTTCGCTACCAACTCACTGAAAAAGGTGCGTTGGTAAACATTTGGTGTGTATAGGTTGCAAAAGGCAACCCTCTTCCCTCGTATCTCCCCTCCCATTAGATGGTATTGCTTCTATGGGTCTGCTACACTTTTATGTATCTCAAAGGGGATCCGTTTGTGTATCAGTGTGGCGACCCCCCCCCCTTTTGTCTCCCATTAAAGGAAGCCAATTTCTCCCACCCATTCCTCCAGTAACTTATGATCCAGTGCTGTGAGGTGGGTTTCTTGCAACATTGCCATGTCTGCCCCCTCCCTCCGTAGGAATGTCAATAGTTTTGTTCTCTTAACTGGGGAATATATCCCTGCTACATTAAGTGCACATATCTTGATTCTACCCAACTCCCAGGCGTGTCTAGATTTTCCCTCTTTTTTTGTGTTATACTCTTAAATGTGGGTGTCCGTGCTTCCCAGCAGAATGCAGTGCACCCTTCTTTTCTCCGGGATCAAGCAGGAAGTCAGTCCTCATATGGGTGACGTCTGCACCGACAGAGCCCTCGTGCAGAGCAAATCTCCCAGCTTTCAGAGAAAGCCTTTGGGAATTGCATCATGAGTGACTAGTCCTTTAATTACTCAGATGCTCAGTTCTTAGTTACTGGGCAAGGAGCTGGTCCATGAAGGCCTTTAAAGCCTGTACTATACTTGGCTGTTACGTTTGGTTGTTCGAGGTAACCCGCATGTGGGCTGGAAACTGTTGTGCAAACTTAATCCCCCCGACATGCCATTTCTGAACAATATGGAGCCGTGGGCCTGCAGCTTTCCTCTACCCTGGCTAAGTAATCGTTGAACAGCAAAATGTGTTGCCCTTTGTAGTCCAAGTTGTATTTATTTCAGTATAAGCCCATCAGTTTGTGTTTTTCAGCGAAATTTAGTACTCTTGCAATAATCGGCCACGGGTGTTGCCTCTCCTCCCTCCTCTGCCCTAGACGGTGTACCCTCTCACCACCATCTACTCCCCATTCTCTTAGACCCAGTATTTGGTGCAGCCAGTGCTCAACAATATCCCATAGATCACTGTCTTTTACTGTTTCAGCCAAGCCTACCATTCGTATAATGTTTTTTCTGCCACGATTTTCCTGATCATCAAGCTTGTCTGCCAAGGTTTGATTTTCTCTCTCCAGCGCGGCTATCCTCATCTCCAGGCCTACTGTGCATTCTTCATGCTGTTCCAAGTGTGCTTCCACCCCACTGATCCTCGTAAGTTGATTTACTAATGTGCTTTTAATGTCATCAATAGAAGACTGTAAGCGGTTTAATTTTTCATCCAGGATCGCCATCAGATTTTTTTTTGTCAGCTCCCTTACCGCTTCCTCAGGGAATATGAGTGCTGGTTGTTCGGCTGCGATCTTGCTCTCCTGTTCTCGGCTTTTCGGTGTCTGCACCAGTTTTACTGTCATCCCGAGTCCTCTGCGGTCTGCTACTGCCTGCGTGATCTGCTCTGTCTCTGGGGCAAATACCTTTGATTTCTGTGTGCAAAAGAGATGTTTTTTTTAATGCCGTTTACTGTGGCAGGGACGGAGCTCGACCCAGAGGTGTCTGTTCAGGCTGCCTTCATCATGTGATTCCCCCTCCCCCCTACCCCCCCCCCCCCCCCGCCTGACCTCTTACCTGCCATGGTGCCGCCATCTCCAGTCTCTATTTTTTTTTTCCCGTGGAGCATACAGGATGTGTCCTGCACTAGTGGAAAAATTCTTCTCTTACCCCTTGTGGTATCTTCATATTTTTCAGGTATTTTTCACCATCTGTCTTTGGTTAGTCGGCTCCCAGCCGTTATTTTTTTTCTTTTGCCTTTTTTTTGTGCTTTTTATGCTTTTCCCTTGTCTGGTCCTTTTTCCCGCCCTTGCAATTGAGGCCTTCGACCTCACCAAAGCGATCTTCTCAGACATATCCAAGTTGATGGGCGTCTTTAAAAAGTGCACAAACCATGGTTGCATTATTTCGGTCACAGACAGGCATAACTGGTGTCTTGGGCCCGACCACCTGACTGTGTTTTCAACCTTTGTCTGCAGTTAAGAGGCCTGAAGGGCCGGGAAAAGCAAGAGAAGTCCCTCTTTGGAACATCTGATTCAGCATCCTTGGCTCCAGCATCAACCCTGTTGCAGAGCCCTGCCCGAGGCTTCAACTAGGCAGGACGCCCAAGCACAGTCTAAACTGAGGGGCCGGGGTGTTGAGCGGAAGTTCAACGTTCAACTCGAAGCGAGGCGGGACCTAACACCAGTCCCATCAGCATCGAAAGGGGCTCCTGAGCACAGGAACAAGCCCAAGATGCATTGGCACCTCAGTCCTTCTTTGCACAATGTGGACACCCAAGGGCTGGGAATGGACTGCTAAGCTTCCCTGGCAGGAGGAATAGATTCACAGATGGGACAAATCGACCCCCATAGCCCTGGAGGGCTGCCAGATGTCTCCCGATGAGCGTGTTTTCGTGGAGTCACCACTGGAGGTATCGACATCAGTGGCCAAAGTTCCTGTTCATTCAAAAAATCAGATCTCATAAATAGGACTAACAACTACTAACACTTACAACATAAAAACATGAAAAATCACTATTTAAATGTAGGAACATCCGTTAAATCAGGGGATGGAAAACCCCTTCATATAATCGGATCTCTCCCTTTAATCTTTTTTATTTTACTCAATCAATTCAACAGTCATTTAAAAGAATAACGCAGACCCAAAGAGCCACCATGCTAAGAAAAAATGTATGTTTTTCGTTCTCAAAGGACCAAATATTTAAGGTCAAAAACTTAGCTGGCAATGGGGTCCTGCAGCAGATGTTCACCATTCGAAAAGTTCCTGTTCAGCTCCAGTCCCCTCTAAGGTGGTGGTACTGAAGGATTGCCTGAGGGCCCTTGAGGATCACATGGTGGCAGTTCTGGCCTTACAACATGCAGGCCGTGCAATGGCTTCGGCAGCGTCACCGTGCTCTGTCCAGCCCATTTTGGAGACCAGTGCCTTGCTGGCAGATGCAGACACATTGGGGGAAGATTGGAATCTATGCCAGTTCCCACGGTGATCTCCTTGTCAAGTGTATCGGGGTCCAATGTTCCCAGGCATCCCCAAGTGTGTGCGGGATGCTACTAGTCCCACCGCCGCCCGTCCTCCCTCCCCGCACGACCGGAGCAGGCGGCAGGGTGAAACCCAGCGTTACTTCGATTTCCTCTCAGAGACCAAGTTGGGGACTGGGAAATCAAGGAAGGCTCACTCATCGCGGACAGGTGGTCTTCTGACCTGTCCTCAGACCTGTTCTCTCCATACCTCCTAGCATCATTAAAGATTATGCATCGGTATCCTTTACAGAGTCCTAAACAACCTATGCATTGAATCTGTACAATTGTAAATAGTTACACCTTACTACAATATGAAATCCTTTTTGATTATGTTGATAGTTCTCTGTAAATAGTTCCACTGATGTTATAATGTAAATCTGTTCATTGTAAACTGACACTGATCTTTGGAAGTGACGGTATATAAATGTTGACAAATGTTGAGTACCTAATTCCTCCTGTTTTGATGTTACGAGTTATATGTTAAAAATGTTCTTCAATTGTTCTCTGTAAATAATAATAGTCTGCCACGCTATTATTGATGTTTTTGTTACCTGTAATCCGCCACTGATCTCTGGAAGTGGCGGTATAGAAAAAATGTATAAATAAATAAGAGCGGCGCAAGTCACCCTTGGAGAACGTCCTTTCAGGATTTCATGTGGGATATGTCAAAGGCCATACCTTTCTCCCTTGAGGCTAAGGAAGAGTTTGAGCCTCTACAGTACACTTCAGTGTCCCAAGGAGGCAGTGATCATGCTGGTGCACCATGTCTTGCAGAGACTACTGCTGCACATGTAGAAGAGTCCCCTTACGATCCCCGCCTTCAGCTGGTGGCTGGACTCTATGTACATTGTCCAGAACGCACCAGGCTTTGAGAAGCCCCAGTTGCTGCATAACTCCATAGTGGCTGAGTCAGCTCTCGAGTGCATAAAGAGCACCAAGACTCGCTCCTCGATGCCCCTGGGGCAGAAGGCCAGAACCCTGGACTCCTTCAGGAGGAGATGCTACCAGGGCTCTATGCTGGTGGCCCAGATCCTGTCCTCCCAGCTTTAAATGGGCATGTTCCTGAAGGACATCATGCTGGACCTGGTGGAGTTTGCTGTCCATGTCCCTCCAGACCACCTCGATGCCTTCTGTGCCCTGATAGGCAATAGCAAGGACTGTTCCAAATATGCTGTGCGAGCCACATATGATGCTTTCAAATTTGCCTTTAGGATAGTGATGGTGGGCATCGGCCCCTGACGACTGGCCTGGCTCCAATCCTCTGACCTGGAGCAGTGGGTTCAGGACAAGCTCACCAACGTCCCCTGTACCAGGAGAATCTGTTTGGGAAGCCTGTTGAGGAGAAAGCAGGTGAGCTCGAAGGAGCACATGATGCTCTCCAGGCTCTCAAGGAAAACCACGGATCCCTCATGTAAAAAGTACCAGAGTAAGAAGGCTTTCTACCCATGGCAATGCCATTACAACCTGATACCCCAGAGCGCCCAGCTGAAGGTGCAGGCTTCCCACCAGTAGCGGAGGGCGAAGCCTCATAAATCCCAACCAACCCCACATCCCATGCCAGGGGTGGGCTTTTGATGGGTTTCTCAGGAGCATAGCCAACCATCCCATACCTACTAGAATTCTCCCTCAGGTAGAGGGGGTGGCCCCTCATCACCTTGGGTGCCTGGGTTCTGCAGCTCGTCTAGCAGGGCTACCAGCTGCACTTCACCCAGCTGCTGCCTCACTTTGCCCAGTGAGAGAGTACCCCCATGGACCCCCTGCACCGAAGCATGTTGCGGGAGGAGGTTACCCCTCTGATGACCAACCTTGCCATCAAGCTGGTTCCGCTGGCTGTAGTCGGCAAGGGGCTTCACTCCAGGTACTTCCTGGTCCCTCCCAAAAGATATGGGTTTTTTTTTAACATATTCTAAACCTCTGCAAGCTCAACTGGTTTCTTATGCATGAGCAGTTCAAGATGGTCTCACTGGGGATGCTGCTTCCATACCTCCTAAAGGATGACTGTCTATGCTCCTTGGATCTCAAGGATGCATACACACACACCCCGATACACCCAAGTCACAGAAAATACTTCAGATTCGTATTGGGCAATCAGCACTATCAGTACTGGGTGCTCCCATTCAGGCTTGCTTCAGCACCTCGGGTCTTCATAAAGTGCCTCATGGTCATAGCTGCCTACTTGCACACCATGAGAATCTTCGTCTTCCCCTACTTAAACATTAGCTCATCAAAGACCCCACTCCAAATGCTTTCCAGCAGTCTGCTCACATCACCATGCAGGTCCTTAAGTGGCTGGGGTTGGTCATCAACTATCCCAAGTTCCATCTCCAGCCCACAGCAGCTGGAGTTCATAGGGACCCTCCTCAACACCACTCGAGCCAGGGCGTTTCTTCCGCTAGATCGCATGCATCACCTGATAGGTGGTTAGCAGCCTGCAGCGTCGACGCCATACCACATCCAGGGGGATTCTGAAGGTGCTCAACCACATGGCCTCCACAGTGCACATCAACTCCTTGGCCCACCTCGTTATGCAGCAGGTGCATTGAACCCTCTACACACAGTGAAAGCAGGCCTTGGGCTGCCTCCAGGACAGAGTTGCAGTCACCGCCCCGCTGGTGCAGTCCCTCGGCTGGTGGTTGGAGCCACTGAACCTACTTTGGGGCCTTCCATTCCAGACGGAGTCGTCCCCCGCCCCCCCTGCTGACAACAACACGTCTAAGCTAGGGTGGGGGGATCCATCTGGACAGCTTGCGGATGCAGGGCCTCTGGTCCAAGCAGGAGAGCCTGCACCAGATAAACTTCCTCAAGTTGAGGGCCATAGCAAATGCCCTCTGGGCCTTCCAAGCACACCTGGCGAATCAGGTGGTCATGATCCAGACGGATAACCAGGTAGCAATGTTCTATAGCAGCAAACAAGGAGGTATGGGTTTGTACCTCCTGCTGGGAAGAGGATTGGCTGTAGAAGTTTACACTGGATCGCGGGATAGAGCTTTGGGTGGCTTAACTGCCCAGCAAGCTCAATGTTCTGGTGGATCAGCTGAGCAGAGTCCTCCAGCCACACGAGTGGACCCTCCACAGAGGGGAGGTGGAGTGAATATTCTGGGAGTGGTGCACTCCCACGATCGACTTCTCTGCCACGTTGCAGAATGCCCAAGAGGGCAGGTTCTGCTCCAGGAGGCCGTCCAGCAGTTGGGTGGCCTCAAATTTATTTATTTATTTATTTATTTAGCTATTTCTTCTATACCGCCCCTTCCAGAGATCAGGGGCGGTTTACATGGAACAAGTAAACAAATTTGTATACTAATGTATACATTACATGAAACAGAGATTTTTTTAACTTTATACAGATAATAGTTGTTAACAGAGATTTATAACATTGTAACTTTATACAAATAACTGCATTAATTGTCAAAACTATTTACATTTTATATACATTAATAAGTTTCTGTATCGTAGTGTTGATCTAGTGTTGATCAGAGTTTTTTCTACCTTTTTATAGGTAGTCAGAGTTTTCTACCTTTTATATGTGTGTGTGTGTGGAGGAATTTATTTCCTTTTTTCATCTCTTGGGAGTATTTTGGGGTGTGTGTGGTGGGTGTATGTGTGTGGGTAGTTGAGTGTGGTTTTAGGGCTTTGTGTTTGAGTGTTTGGGGATGGTGTGTGGTTGGACTAGGGGGTCTGGGATTTCATAGTGTTCGGAGAAAAGGTATGTCTTGAGTTCCTTTCTAAATTGGGTGAGGTCTTTTATGATCCGAAGGTTTATTGGAAGATTATTCCAGAGCATGGGGGCAGTGAATGAGAAGGCTCTGGTGCTGGTGGATTTTTTAGTTTTTTTGAATGAGTTTGGTATTTCAAGTGAGTGTGTTGCGTTTAGTCTGCGCGTTCTTGATTCTGATGGGGCATGTAATAGCATGGATAGATATGATGGGGCGATGTTGTTCAGGAGCTTGAATGTGATTAGGAGGATTTTATATCTGATTCTGCTGTTTATAGGGAGCCAATGCAGTTCCAGCATTATTGGGGTTACGTGGTCTACTAGGCGGGCTTTTGTGACTACTTTGGCACAGATGTTCTGGGCTCTTTGAAGTAGGTATGTACTTTTTTGTGGTAGGCCAATTAAGAGACTATTACAATAGTCAAAGTGTGGGGTGATGAGTGTGTTAACAACTGATCTAAAGTCATGGGTGTCAAGAAGGGGTCTTAGATGTTGTATGGTTTTGAGTTTGTAGAATATGGCTTTTACCGTCTGTTTTATATGTGGTAGCATGGTGAGTGTATGGTCTATTATTATCCCTAGGTATTTTACCTCTTTTTTGACGGGTATAGTTGTATTTATGATTGAGATTGATGTTGGATAGATGTCCTCAGTCACGGGTGATCTTGTTACGAACATTGCCTCAGTTTTTTTGAGGTTGATGCTAAGGTAGTTAGATTCCATCCAGGAGGTGGTCTCCACCATGCATTTTGATAGGGCATCGTAGGTAGGATTTTTGGTGGATATGGGGAGAGCAAGCATGATGTCATCAGCATAGATAAAGTGACTAATTTTGTGTTTTCTGAATATTTTTGTAATGGGTTGGAGGTACAGGTTGAAAAGGAGGGCAGAAAGGGCGGATCCCTGGGGTATTCCTTGTCCTTGGGGGAAGGTTTCTGACACTTCCTGGTCTATTTGAACACGTATTAGTCTGTTTGTGATGTAAGATTTAAACCAATTGAGTACTGTCCCACCTATTCCTAGATTTTCTAGTCTATTGATCAAAGTAAGGTGGTTGATGTTGTCAAAGGCGGCAGAGATGTCTATGAAGAGGAGTAGGAAGCCTTGACTGCTATCATCTGTGCCTTTGATGAGGAAGTCTATCAGTGTAGTTAGAAGGGTTTCTACACCGTGATAGGGGCGGAAGCCAAACTGGTGAGAGTCTAAGGGTTTGTGTTCATCGATATGGTCTTGTAATTGTAATTGGATGTTTTTTTCTATTATTTTAGCTATAAATGGAATGCTGGCTATCGGTCGGTAAGAGTTTGGGTCTTTTGGGTCAAGTTTATTGTTTTTTATTATTGGTCGAAGCGTTGTGAGTTTTAGGGCGTTGGGCATGATGCCCTGGACAAGGGATTGGTTCACCATTTGTTGGATGTTTTCAGCGAGTTCTTCCTTTGTGCATTTGATCCATGACACAGGACATGGGTCAAGTGGAGAAGTTGTGGTGTTGATAAGTGTTATGATCCTAAGAAGGTGTTTTTGATCTATCGTGTGGAAGGAGGTCCATGTGTTATTAGATTCAGTGTTTGTAGGTAGTGTCATTGGTATGGTGTTGGATTTGCACTTTAGTTTTTCTGCAAAGTGGGTTGCTAAGGTCTGTATGCTTATAGCCGACTGTTTTGGCTCTTGGTTTTTAGCTTTTGTCAAAGTTTTTACGATTGCGAATAGTTCTCTGGGGCGGTTGATAGCCATGTTTATTACTTTGGAGTGGTAATCTTTTTTGACTTGTTAATTGCATTTTTGTAATTGTTGAGGGTGGTCATATATTGGGATTTGTTTTCGTCAGATTTAGTTTTCCTCCATTTCCTTTCTTGTTTCCTCAATTGTTTTTTTATATTTGCTAGTTCTCTCGTGAACCATTTTTCTGTCTTTTTTACTTGTTTATGCATGGTATGTGTGGGGGTAGCTGCTTTCTGGACTGTTTGATTCCAATGGTTTACAGTGGATTCGATGTCTGGGAGTGGGTCTGCTTTATGCCTTTCCTCCAGTCCTTCTCGTGGTGAAAGCTCTGCTGAAACTGCAGGCCAATAAGGGCATCATGATCCTTATCGCCCCATACTGGCCCTGGCAGCCGTGGCTCCCCCTGCTTGCTCAAAGGGAGCCTCTCCATCTGGGCTCTACCCCGGATCTCATCTACCAGGATGGAGGGACTCTATTGCACCCCAGTGTCTGCTCTTTGGCCCTCACGACTTGGATGCTGAGCAGGTAGTCCTGTTGGAGCTTAATCTACCCGACAGCTTCATGGATCTTCTTTTAGTATCGTGTAAGGACTCAACACATCAGGCTTTATGCATTCAAGTGGCGGAGATTCGCTGTTTGCTGCGTGGGTAGGGCAATGGATCTCTTCTGCACAGTGGATCGCTTGCTGGAGTACCTCCTGCACCTTTCAGACTCAGGCCTGAAGTCCAACTCTGTCCAGGTCCACCACAGCACGATCAGCACCTTCAATTGTGGCTTGAGGGTCAGGGTCATCTCGGCTCACCCTCTGGTGGCTCAATTCATACATGATTTGCTTCTCTCGAACCTACCATCAAGCCCCCTGTGGTGGCTTGGGATATCAAGTGGTCTTTACACAGCACATGTAGATTCCCTTTAAGCTACAGGACTCTTGCCCTCTTAAGTACTTGATCTTGGAAGGTCCCATTCTTGGTGGCGGTCATGTTGGCCTGCCGTGTCAGTGAGTTCCAGGCTCTGGTGGTCCAACTGTCTTACACCAGTTTCCACCAGAATTGCGTGGTTTTGCGAGTGCACCCATGATTTCTGCTGAAGGTGGTTTCAGAGTTCCACCTCAACCAGTTGATTGTCCTGCCAACTTCTTCCTAAGGCCGCATGCCAGTTGGGGGGAAGCTGCGTTGCACATGCTGGTCTGTAAGTGTGCCTTGGCCTTTTATATAGACTGCATCGAGGCTCACTGTCAGTCCACACAGCTGTTAGACTCGTTTGACCCTAGTAAGTTGGGGACTGCGGTCTCTAAGGACATGCTGTCCCTGTGGTTGGTGGATAGCATCGCCTTGGCATATTCGCAGGCTGGACTGAGCCTCAAGGGTCATCTCACGGCTCATAATGTTCGAACCATGGCTGCTTCTGTTGCTAATCTGCATTTAGCCTCCATGGAGGAAATCTGCAAGGCTGCCATGTGTCTTTGTTCCACACATTCACAGTCCACTATTTAGTTATTTATTTATTTATTTATTACAAGCTCTTCTATACCGTGCTTTTTAGTATCAGTGCGGTTTACAGATAGCAAAACGTTTTGCAACAGACTAAACGGCCTTAAGCTTACATTGTAACAGGATAGATAACTTGGGACTGTAACTGGGATAACTATATGCATGTACAAACAGTATTTACAAACAGTAAAACTATTTACAATTTATAATACCTGATGGAAGGTTCTGTTGTATATTTTATCATGTCTTGTTATGGGTGTGTTAGGGGCTGCATGAGTGGGTTGAGGTGTGGGGAGTGGTTGTGTTGGGTTAGGGTGGGCAAAGTGTAAGAGGAACAGGTGATGTTTAAGAGCTTTCCTGAACTGATAAAGGTCCCTGATTGATCTGATATGTGGTGGGAGGTTGTTCCAGCACCTCGGGGCATAGAAGGCAAAGGATCTATTCCTGGTTGTTTGTGTGCATTTTGTGGCTTCCGATGGTATAATGAGCATATTGGCAGCTATTGACCTTCTCAGCCTGTTGTTGGGGGTGGCGGTGAGCAGTGAGGGATGAGGGAGGAGAGCAGTGAGGGATGAGGGGGCTATCAGGTTGATTGCTTTGAAGGTTAGGAGTAGTGCCTTGTAGGTGAGCCTGCCATTTAACGGTAGCCAATGTAACTCCATAAGTATGGGCGTGATGTGATCTCTTCTGGTTAAGCTGCAGAGAATGCGGGCTGCTGCATTCGTCGCCATTTGCAGTGGAATTGAGGGTGCTCTTGGGGAGACCATGCAGAATGATGTTTGTGAAATTGAAATGTGGTTTTACAAGCGTCTGGAATATTGTTCTGAAATCATCTGAAGCTAGCAGAGGTCTTAGGTGCCTTAATATCATGATTTTATTGTAAATGGATTTGGTGGTGGTGTTTGTGTTCTTTGAAGTTGAGCTGTTGGTCGAGCGTGATCCCCAGGTAGCGTATCACAGATTTGCATGGGAGCTCTGCATCTCTCACATTCAAGGTAGTGGGGGGAGAGAAGTTCTTGTTCTTTGTGATAAATAAGGCCTCAGTTTTACTAAAGTTTATGCGTAAATTCTGAGATAGGAGCCAGTCGGTGATTGCGTTGAAGCAATCTACTAGCGGGGAGAGGTCAGGATGCATAATTTTGATTGGAGTGAACAGCAAGACATCATCTGCGTAGATCAGGCTGGATATATTAAATGAGCGGATGATGTCACATATAGGTTGCATATATACGTTGAAGAGTAACGCAGACAGGGAGGAGCCTTGGGGTACACTCTGCTGTTGCTGGAATGGATCAGATGTTGAGGATCCTATCCGAACATGTTGCCATCTGTCAGCTAGATAGGATTTACACCATTCCCAAGCCAAGCCCTGAATTCCCTTTTCCTGGAGTCTGATGAGGAGTTGCTCATGATTAACAGAGTCAAATGCAGCAGCAATATCAAGGAAGATAAGTACAAACCCATTTTCCATTTTTTCTATACCTTTGGTTAAAGTGTTGGTAAGCGTGGCGAGTAGAGTCTCTACACCATGGGATTCTTGAAACCCGTGCTGGCAGGGATCGGGAGGGGCTGATGTGTCAATGTGTTGCTGGATCTGTCATTGGACAGCCTTCTCAATTAGTTTAGCTAGAAGGGGTATGCTCAAGATTGGGCGATATGAATCTGTCCTTGTCGGGTCTAGTCTGTTGTTTTTCAGGAGAGGGCGTATGGACGTCTGTTTAATAGCTGTTGGGAATGTTCCTGATGAGAAGGAAAGCTTCATGATGTATGATAGAGTTGGACTAAGTTCTGCGCGCATCATTCTGATCCAGTATGCTGGACATGGATCATTTGGGGCTGTAGTGGTGTTGATAGTAGCAATAAGATCTATGATGTATTTCTCAGCAGGAGGGTTGAACTCTGTTAGCGGAGGCTGTGCGTGAGGGATGTAACTAGGTGTGGGACTTGGTGCCGCATTTGTTTTGAGGATTTTAGATTGGAGGTATACGGCATAAAGCTGAGGTTGAATTGATTCTGGCTGAGAAGTGGAAAGTTCCTTGGTTATGCATTTTGCAATGCTGAAGAGGTCACGTGATTTATTTAGAGAGCGGAGGAGGAGCTCAGTGTAGTATGCTCTCATTTTTACAGATATTGTCTCACGGTGAAGTTTTAGGAGGTTCTTGTAAGTTGTTTGGTCCATTGTGGAGCGGGATCGACGCCATTTTCTTTCATGCTTCCTTAGAAGACGAAGAGATGTCCGTAATTCAGCAGAAAAACATGGGGCTGATTTTCTGTTTCTTGGTGGTTTGTTGGAGGCTAATGCTTTATTCGAGGAAGGTAGCTGAGAACATGATTTCAAAGTGATATTCCATCTAGAGATCATATCTTCAAGATTTTGAGCAGGTTGACGGAGAGTTGTATGAGCACTGTTGATGAACTCGTCCTTGTCCAGGGATTTGAAGCGGTGTGTCTTTCCTGAGGAGGCTGTATTTGTGTGGCTGGATGGGGCTTGATCTTGCTGCGAAGGGATTTGGAAGGTGATTAAGTTGTGGTCTGACCATGGGATAGGAGTGAATGAAAGGTTGATGTTGTATCTTGACTCTGACTGGGGGGCGAAAATGAGGTCAAGTGAGTTTCCCTTGAGGTGAGTAGGAGCGTTTACCATCTGTGTATAGCTGAGGTCAGTCATCACTTCAAGGAAGGTTTTAGAATGGGTGGGATGCAGGGATGCGAGGTTGAAGTCTCCGATTAACCAGTTAGGTTTATGTGGGTTTTCAGGGTTGCAGGCCAAGTCTATTATGTTGGAGAGATCATCTGGGGGGGGAGGTTGGGGCTCTATAGATGAGATTTATAGTTGTGTGCTTATTGGCTACGGTCACAATGTCCATGTGCATAAGGCTTTTGGAAGAGAGCAGCTGGAACTGGAGATCAGTTCTTACTAGGATGAAAACTCCACCCCCTCTTCGGCTGGCTCTATGGCAAGTGTGTATTGAAAAGTCTGATGGGGTGAATTGATTTATGAGGACTGTGTCTGTGTCACATTCACAGTCACACATTCACAGTCCACTATTGTCTGGATGGGGCTCCCAGCAGGATAGCAACTTCGGCCAGGCCGTGCTCTGGCTCCTAACATCATAAGATATGTCATACTGGGTCAGACCAAGGCCCATCAAGCCCAGTATCCTGTTTCTAACAGTGGCCAATCTAGGTCAAAAGTACCTAGCAGTATCTCCAAAAGACACAGGTTCCACAATACTTGTATTGGGTCCAGCAGTGATATCCTGGGTCCCTTTTAATCATGGTTTATGGACCTTTCTTCCAGAAACTTGTCCAAATATTTTTTAAACCCAGCTACTCTAACAGCTTTTACTATATCCTCCAGTAACAAATTCCAGAGTTTGATTACACGTTGAGTGAAAATATTCTCCAGGACCAAGCAGGAAGTCAGTCCTCACTTATGGGTGACGTCGGCGCCGACGGAGCCCTCGCGGAGCAATTTTCCCCAGCTTTCAAAGAAAGCCTTTGGGAATTGCAGCGCGCATGCGCGGTCGTCTTCCCGCCCGAAGGTGCCATCTTAGCCAGTCTTCTTTTTTCCGCGGAGCCCTACAGACGTCCCCGTCTTGTCCCCGCGAAAAAGTTGATTTTCCTCTTTATTTTATACTTTTTTCTTTCGGTTCGACGCCGATCGTTTTCCCGCCCGGACTCGCGACGCCGGTCTCGAGTCCTCTTACTTTTTTTTCGAGTTTTTCTGACTTAGTCAGCTTTCGTTTTCGTTTTCCCTGGCAGCCCGGTCCTTTGACCTCGCAGGGGCCCTTTTTCCCCCGATTGCTGCCAGTGGCTTTAAGCGGTGTGGTCGGTGTGACCGCAATATGTCACTAACCGACACACACGACTTTTGCCTCCGCTGCCTGGGCCCGGATCATGAGGAACTGATCTGTGGGCCCTGCAGCAAACTGTCCTCGAAGGCGTTGAGAAGTCGGCGGCATCAGCGTGAGAGAATCTTCGCTGACCCCAGCCGTACCCGGACCTCGTCGGAGGCCTCCGTGTCGAAAGGCTCCAGCTCGGACCGTCGCCGGAGCTCCTCCGACCGGGGTTCTCCCTCCGGGGACCATCGTCGGAAGGAAAAACCCGCGAGGGCGGCGTCGGTGGACGCTCCTGGCTCCGCGAGGGCCAGGTCGCATAGCCCCGACAGCCGCCCCGGGTCCTTGGAGAAGGAACACCTCCCGAAGCGACCTCGCCTGGAGTCGGAGATGCCTGCCCGGGTAAGTCCTGTAGTCCTTCTGGACTCGCCTCCGCGACAGCCGACGTCGGGCCCGACGCCGTCGGGGCCCGAGTCGGGGGCTGCTGGGTCACCTGAGCTCGGACTCAGGTTGACGGCCTTGGAGAGCAGACTGTCTGCCTTCATGGACCAGCAGCGGGCACTGCTCGCTGGCTTCGCTGGCGTCGCTGCCCCGACCGCCGGGACGTCGACGTCCAAGTCGACCCCGGAGACCGAGCCGATCCTCGAGTCGATGAGAACTCGAGTCGATCCTCGGTCGAGGTCGCCCTCGGCCTCCCGTTCGGGACCGAGGTCGCCGACGCCGACTCCCTCGGCGTCGGGGCGGCTGGCGCCGCACCCTGCCCGGGCCGACCCCACCGAGTCTTCGTCGGAGTCGGTCTGGGAGTCTGAGGAGGAAGAGTCACCTGATTCTTTCCGGACTCGGTGTGTCCCATCGGACTCTCCGGAGTCCGAGCCTCGGAAGCAGTCCCCCCCGGAGGATGCCCGGTTCTCGGACTTCGTTAGGGATATGGCCAAGGCTTTGGCCTTCCCTGCGGATCCCGAGGAGGAGCCTCGAGCCGAAGAGCTCGACGCCCTCCAGTATGACTCTCCCGCGAGGGAACACTTTACTGTGCCGGTTCCTCCTATGCTGGAACGTCTACTCTTCCGCATGTGGGAGAGTCCGGCCTCCTCGCCGGTCCTGAGCAAGCGGGTCGATTCTATCTATCGAGTCCGCAAGAGCCCTGGCTTTCAAAAGGCACAGCTGCCACACCATTCCATGGTAGTGGAATCGGCCATGCATCGTCTTAAGAGCCAGAAGATGCACTCCTCGGTGCCTCCTGGAAGGGAGGCCCGTAACCTGGATGGCCTTGGCAAGAAGTGCTTCCAGGGCTCTATGCTCGCCTGTCGTGTCCAGACTTACCAGCTATACATGGGCATGTATCTCAGGGATCTGGCTAAAGAGCTAGCCGGATTCTCCGCTGGTCTCTCCGAGGAGCCCTTGCGGAGGTTCCTTGCCTTGTCCACGGGTATTCAGGAATGCTCAAAGTTCATGTCCCGAGCAGCCTATGATGGCTTTGAAGCCTCGGCTCGCGTAGCCGCAGCCGGCATCGGTGCCCGCCGACAGGCTTGGCTTCAGTCGTCCGACCTTGAGCCCTGGGTACAGGACAAGTTGGTCGATGTCCCCTGCCGAGGCGAAAACCTCTTTGGCAAGCCCATGGCGGAAAAGGCTGCACAAATTGAGACTGAGACTCTCACCAGGACCAGGCTTTCTAGGAAGACCTCCGCCCCTTCCCAGAAAAAGAAGGGCTCGGGAAAAAAGTCCTTTTACCCGAGGAAGGCAGCTGCCTACAAACAATACCCCCATTATCAGGCCCCTGCAGCTCCCCAACAGGGCCAGCAGGCCAAGGGACGGGGTAACGGGTCCCGTAGGCAGCAAGCCCCCAAGCCTGCACCACCAGCCCCTGCTCAGCAGGGTGGGGGTTTTTGACTCGCTCAGCATAGCCTCTCCCCCCCCGCTGGTTCCCCCCAGCACCGGAGGCCGGCTGGTTCACTTCGCCCACAGGTGGTCCAGCATCACCGCAGATGCCTGGGTGCTTCAGGTCGTGCGAGAGGGCTACCTTCTCCACTTCCATCAGGTCCCTCCCTCCTATTTTCCGGGAGAGCCTCCGCGCCCCCCTCTGCACAGGGAGTTGCTCCTTCAGGAGTTGGCAGGTCTTCTGCAGGAACAGGCGGTGGAACCGGTGCCACGCCACCTGAGAGGTCAAGGCTTCTATTCAAGGTATTTTCTGATACCAAAGAGAACAGGAGGCCTCAGACCCATCCTGGACTTGCGCAACCTCAACAAGTTCCTTGTGCGGGAGAAGTTCAAAATGCTTACCCTTGGAATCCTTCTGCCCTACCTCCAGCAGGGAGATTGGCTATGCTCCTTGGATCTAAAGGATGCCTACACGCACATCCTCATCCACCCAAGCCACCGCCAATACCTCAGGTTTGTGGTGGCAGGAAATCATTACCAGTACAGAGTACTCCCCTTTGGCCTGTCCTCCGCACCGCGAGTCTTCACAAAATGTCTCGCGGTCGTGGCGGCCCATCTCCGGCTTCACGGCCTCTATGTCTTTCCATACCTCGACGACTGGCTCATCAGAGCAGCGTCCGCTCAGGAGGTCACCAACGCCACGTGCCGCACGGTGACTCTGCTGCAGCACATGGGCTTTGTCATAAACTTCGCAAAGTCCACTTTGCTCCCCTCACAGGATCTCGAGTTCATCGGCGCAAGGCTGCACACTCCTCAGGCGCGAGCGTACCTACCGCTCGACAGGGCTCAGCGGCTCATGGACCTAGCCGACCGCTTTCGCAGCCAGCCCCTGGTCTCCGCCAGGCGCTTCCTGAGACTGCTCGGCCATATGGCTTCCACCGTCCATGTGACCCCCAATGCCCGCCTGAATATGCGGTCTGCTCAATGGTGTCTCCGCCGGCAGTGGCGACAAGCCACAGGTGGCCTAGCAGACCTAGTGCGCGTCTCCGAACCGCTGGTCTCGTCTATCCGGTGGTGGCTCCGGCAGCCGAACCTGATATTAGGAATGCCTTTCCAGTCACCTCAGCCGACCCGGGTGCTGACCACCGATGCATCCCTCCTGGGCTGGGGAGCACATTGCCAAGAGGCACGTACTCAGGGCCTCTAGACCAAGTGGGAGTCTGCTCAGCAGATCAACTTCCTGGAGCTCAGGGCGATCCGCCTAGCTCTCAAGGCCTTCTCCCACCTGACCTCCCAACAGTCCGTCCTTGTCCAGACGGACAATCAAGTCGCCATGTTCTACGTGAACAAGCAGGGGGGCACGGGCTCCTTCCTCCTCTGCCGGGAGGCACAGAAGCTCTGCTCTTGGGCCGTCAGTCACGGCATTCTCCTCAAGGCAGTTTATCTCCCGGGCCAAGAAAATTGCCTGGCGGACAAGCTCAGCAGGGTCCTCCAGCCGCACGAGTGGCGTCTGGATCCCTTGATCGTTCAGAAGCTCTTCCTCAGGTGGGGCCTCCCCACGGTGGATCTCTTTGCCAGTCCTCACAACCGGCAGCTTCCTCGCTTCTGCTCTCGTCAGCCACACCCCCTTCGGGTTGCGGCGGACGCCTTTCTGATCTCATGGTCGGGGAGCCTTCTGTACGCTTTCCCTCCCATTCCGTTAGTCTCTCGGACTCTTTTCAAGGTTCTCCGAGACAAAGCCTTCATGATCCTGGTGGCCCCTCGCTGGCCCAGGCAGCCGTGGTTTTCCGCTCCTGCTGCAACTGGCGGTGGAGGATCCAATCCCTCTGGGGGTACAACCGGATCTCCTCACTCAGGATCAGGGGTCCCTACTGCACCCCAACCTCAGGTCTCTCAACCTCATGGCCTGGCTGCTGAAAGGGTAGTCCTTGCTCCTCTTCTCTTGCCGGCGGAGGTGGAGGAGGTCGTCTTGGCTTCGCGACGGCCTTCTACCCGCAAATGCTACGCCCTTAAATGGCGTCGCTTTGCAATCTGGTGTTCCCAACAGTCTCAGGATCCCTTCTCCTGCCCGGTGTCGGTGATCCTACAATACTTGCTACACCTCTCTAATCTGGGACTTAAGTCCAACTCCGTCAAAGTTCACCTCAGTGCTCTTTCAGCACATCATGTGCCGGTGGGCGGCAGACCTCTCTCCAACGACCCTCTCGTAGCGAGGTTTCTCCGAGGTCTCCTTCTACTTAAACCACCTCTGCGCCCGCCAGCGCCGGACTGGGACCTGAATGTGGTTTTGCAGCGGATCACCTGTCCGCCTTTTGAACCTATGGCTACATGTTCTCTCCGTTTTCTATCTTGGAAAACACTGTTCTTGATAGCCCTCACTTCCGCTAGGCGCGTAAGTGAATTGCAGGCCCTCGTGTCTGATCCCCCCTACACTCGATTCTACAAGAATAGGGTAGTCCTACGGACTCACCCAAAGTTTCTGCCTAAAGTGGTCTCCCCTTTTCACATGAATCAGGAGGTGGTACTTCCAACCTTCTTTCCCAGACCACACTCCAGCCGAGCTGAGACGGTCCTCCATACCCTGGACTGTAGAAGGGCATTGAACTTCTACCTTGACCGTACGCGGGAGCAGCGTAAAGCTGCTCAGCTTTTTGTGTCTTTTGACCCCAATAGATTGGGGCTCCCGGTCTCCAAGCGTACTCTGTCCATCTGGGTTGCTGACTGTATCTCTTGGGCTTATGGGGCGGCCGGACTCTCCTTAGAAGGTAGAGTCACGGCTCATTGCGTTCGGGCAAAGGCCACGTCAGTGGCTTACCTCCGCTCTGTTCCGCTGGCAGACATCTGCCGGGCCGCTACTTGGTCTTCGAGCCAGACTTTTGCGGTCCATTACTGTCTCGAGAGGGAGTCCCGTAGGGACAGTGCTTTCGGACAGGCAGTCCTCCGTAATCTCTTTGAGGTCTGAGCAACTCCTACCCTCCATCCCGGATGTGGGCTACCGGTGGGTGATAATTCAGCGAAGATTCTATCCTTCTGTGCTGCTGAGCTAGAGGGAGCTCATTTTTGTGCTTAGGGTCTCCGGTAGCCTTGAGCTTGGGAGTCCCATAAGTGAGGACTGACTTCCTGCTTGGTCCTGGAGAAAGCGTAGTTACTCACCTGTAACAGGTGTTCTCCAGGAGCAGCAGGAATCAGTCCTCACTACCCTTCCTCCTCCCCTTGGAGTTGCAATCGTCTGCTTATGTTCTTTTTGCAAATTTTTATGCTGTCTTTTTAGCTATGTCATCTGACTGGCTAAGATGGCACCTTCGGGCGGGAAGACGACCGCGCATGCGCGCTGCAATTCCCAAAGGCTTTCTTTGAAAGCTGGGGAAAATTGCTCCGCGAGGGCTCCGTCGGCGCCGACGTCACCCATAAGTGAGGACTGATTCCTGCTGCTCCTGGAGAACACCTGTTACAGGTGAGTAACTACGCTTTTTCTCTTATTAGTCTTAAATAGGTTACCCTGTAGCTTCATTGCATGTCCCCTAGTCTTTCTATATTCTGATGATATAAACAATCGATCTACATTTACCCGTTCCACTCCAATCATTAATTTATAGACCTCTATCATATCTCCCCTCAGCTGTCTCTTTTCCGGGTTGAAGAGCCCTAACCTTTTTAGCCTCTCTTCCATCCCCTTTACCATTTTGGTGACTCTTCTCTGTATCTTTTCTAATAACACTATATCCTTTTTAAGATTCGGTGATCAGAATTGCACACAATATTCAAGTTGCAGTCGCACCATGGAACGATAAGAGGCATTATAATATCCTTTGTTTTATTTTCCATTCCTTTCCTTATGATACCTAACATTCTATTTGATCTCTTGGCCGTCGCTGCACACTGGGCCGAGGGTTTTAACATGTTATCCACAATGACGCCTAAATCTGTTTCCTGGGTGTTGGTTCCTAATGTGGAACCTTGCATCGTGTAACCATAATTTGGGTTGTTCTTCCCTAGGTGTATAACTTGAAATTTAATGTGGACAAATGCAATCTGCCATTTTGATGCCCAGTCTTCCAATTTATCAAGATCCTCTTGCAATTTTCCACAATCCTCTTGGGTTTTCAGAACTTTAGTTTTCTGTCATCTGCAAATTTGATAACCTCACTCGTTATTCCCTTATCTCCAGGAACAAGCAGGAATAAGTCCTCACTTATGGGTACGTCGGAACCGACGGAGCCTGCGCGGGAAAGCTCCCCAGCTTCCCAGAAAGGAAGCTTTTGGGGCCTCCCACTGCACATGCGCGCTGCCTTCCCGCCTTCCTGACCAGCTCTCCTCAGTTTCTCTTTTTCCACGAAGCCAGCAGGTCGTGTTCCTGTCACCGCTGAAGAAATTGTTATTTTAGTTTCTTTCTTTAGACCGCGTACCTGCCTTCCCCATACCGAAACCGGTACCGCCGGTCTCTCTTTTCTTTTCTTTCTTAAAAAAAAAAAAAAAAAAAGCTTTTATTTTTTTTTTTTTAGCACAACTTGGTGACTTCTGTTAGGTCTCAGGCCTACACAAAATCTCCTCATGGAGAAACCAGCTCCTGGTTTCAAGAAGTGTACCAAGTGTAGTGCTGTTATTTCTGTTACAGACACCCATGACTGGTGTCTTAAATGTTTGGGGCCTGACCACTCCATTCCGGACTGCCCATCCTGCTCCCAGATGTCTAAACGTGGTTTGCAGAACCGGGCCAACAAATTCCATGTGCTGTTTGCTTCAGATAACCCAGCATCACAGTCATCCAGGTCTTCCTCTCCGGATGGATCTCAGGTAACCAAACCTTCTTCGGGCAGGTCCTCAAAGAGCAAATCTCCTTCAAAGCATCGAGAGGCTCTCAATTTTGAATCTGAGGACCATGCCCCAGCCAAACAACCCCGGCGGGAAGCTCTGGCTTCCAAAGCACCATCTATGGGGTTACAGGTTGACATCGATGGCACGTCCTCGACCGATCACCTGTTAGACTGCTCTGGGGTACCGGCCCATGCCGGTACCGACATCCAGGCAGCAGTGGCGTCTATGGACAATACTGTTCAGACCATGCAGCAGGCCATCCTGGCTTTCCTTAAGGCTGCGACGCCCTCGGTACCGCATCCAGCGGTTCCGGTTCCGGTACTGGCTTCCATACCGGAACCGAGGCCATCGTCTTCCAAACGCAGATCGGTGCATGCCGGATCCGGGTTTTCACCCGATACCGATCCCATGCCCGGTACTCCCGATGTCGATACCGACCGGTATGCGTATTGTGCGTTGGAAGCAAATAGAGGATACTCTGATTCCTCTGAGGATTTTGACTCCTCTGATGACTCTGATGAGCTCTCTCTTGTTCTTCCTGAAGAGCCTTCTTCCCCAAAGAGGAGAATGTCTCCACCAGAGGATTTGTCCTTTCAAGACTTCATTATAGAAGTAGCTAAAGGACTTTCTATTACTACATCCTCTGAGAAAGAACCTAGATCAAAGAAATTGGATATTTTAGGATACCCTAAGGTTCCTAAAGAGGCAGTTACCCTGCCTATCCATGAAATCCTTCAAGAACACTTGATGGACTTATGGGAGGCTCCTCTAACATTGTCTCCTCATTCTCGTAGGTTGGACACCATGTACCGGGTCCCTCCCTCCTCCTGGTTTTCAAAAAACTCAGCTGCCTCACCATTCCATTGTGGTGAAGTCTGCGCTGAAAAAGATTGAGTACCAAAAGGCACTCTTCTACCCCTCCAGGGCGAGAATGTAAGACCCTAGACTCTTTTGGTAGGAAAATCTTCCAGGCTAGTATGCTTATAGCCAGGATTAATTCATACAGTCTGTATATGGGCATGTTTCTAAGGGAACTTGCCCTAAAGGTAAAGCATTTTGCCCCCTTTATCCCTGAAGATAGAAAGGAGGAGTTCATTTCTTTAGTGAAACAGCTTCTAGATGTTTCTAAGTTCTCCAACAGAGCAGCCTTTGATTCCTTTGAGGGTGCCGGTAGAGCTTCGGGCATTGCCATTGCAGCCCGACGACTTGCTTGGCTCCAGGCCTCTGACCTAGAACCCTGGGTCCTAGATGGCTTACGGAATCTGCCCTGTACAGGTGAGAACTTATTTGGTAAAGACTGGCAAATTAAAGCCACTCAAATGGACGCAGAAAATGCTACTTTAGATAGACTTTCTAAGTCTACCTCTACTCCTACCAAGAAAAAGTCTTTCAAGAGGCCTTACTACAAGAAGACCAGATTTTCCACAAATACTGGCCAACAATCTTCTCAGCCTCGCTTTGCTGCTAAGCGTCAGCAACCTAAACAGCAAGGTCCAAGCCTGCGGCGTCTGCTACACCCCAGCAGGCTCAACCCCCTCAGGGGTTTTGACTTGCCCCTAGAGAACTTAACCTTTCTGGCTCTAGAACAACCAGAGCCCCTCACCATTCCCGGAAGGTTAACTCACTTTGCTCCCAGATGGGGGCAAATTACATCAGAGCAATGGACCCTCTCTATCATCAGAGAGGGTTACAAACTTCATTTTTTCCAGCCTTCCTCCTCATACCATGGTGAGGCAGTTCAATTCTCCCCCATCTCTCCTGGCCCTGTTGGGTCAGGAAGTCTCTTCCCTCCTTGCCCAAGGGGCAATAGAAGAGGTTCCTCTTCTTCAACAAGGGACAGGGTTCTACTCCCCTTATTTTCTAATACCAAAGAAGACAGGGGGTTTCAGACCAATTCTAGATCTGAGAGAATTGAACAAATTTCTTTACAAGGAGAAATTCAAAATGCTTTCTCTGGGCATTCTCCTTCCATACCTTCAGAGTCAGGATTGGCTTTGTTCTCTAGATCTCAAGGATGCGTACACACATATACTCATCCACCCATCCCACAGAAAATATCTTCGATTTCTGTTTCAGGAAAAACATTTCCAGTACAGAGTACTTCCCTTCGGTCTAGCCTCTGCTCCAAGAGTGTTCACCAAATGCATGGCAGTCGTAGCCGCATTTTTAAGAGGCCTGGGAATTTTTGTATTCCCATATCTGGACGACTGGCTCATCCGAGCTCCATCTCAGTCAGAGGCCCAGATTTCCCTGGACCGCACAAGGCGCATTCTGCAGTATCTGGGACTGGTAGTAAACCTTCCCAAGTCTCAACTCATCCCTACTCAGTCTCTGGAATTCATAGGGGCCCGGTTGGACACCACCACTGCAAGGGCCTACCTACCTCAGGGCCCAACGTCTGCTGTGCTTGGCCTCCCAAGCTCAGTCCAGCAGTCACATGACAGCCCGGGAAATGCTGCGACTTCTGGGCCACATGGCCTCCACGGTGCACGTGGTGCCCTACGCTCGTCTTCATATGAGAGCAGTTCAATGGACCTTGGCCACCCAGTGGACTCAAGCATCAGGAGCGCTCTCAGACCAAATACTACCCTCAAAACGTCTGTTTTGGTCCCTCCAATGGTGGGTATCCACCAAGAATCTGTTGTTGGGGGCCCCCTTCCAACCTTTGTTGCCCCAAGCATCCCTCACAACAGATGCCTCCCAAACAGGGTGGGGAGCCCATCTCCAAGACCTCTCCACTCAGGGCTCTTGGTCTCCTCAGGAGACCACCCTTCATATCAACCTCCTGGAACTGCGAGCAATATACTTTGCCCTCAAAGTCTTCTATTCCCTCCTTGTCAACCTGACTGTCCTAGTTCAGACAGACAATCAGGTGGCCATGTTCTATATAAACAAACAAGGAGGGACGGGCTCTCTGTCGCTTTGCAACGAAGCTCTCAGATTATGGGCCTTTGCCAGAGAGCATCAAATTCATCTTCTAGCAGTGTATCTTCCAGGAGTTCAAATCTCTCGGGCAGACAGACTCAGTCGAGTTCTGCTTCCACACGAATGGTCCCTACACGGGGACCAGATACGCAGAATCTTTCAGGAATGGGGGACCCCGGACATAGACCTCTTTGCAAGTCCGTGGAATGCCAAACTTCCCCGGTTCTGTTCCAGGACTCCGTGTCAGGGAGCTCAGGCCAACGGCGCCTTTCTCCTGCATTGGGGTCAGGAATTCCTATATGCCTTTCCACCCATTCCTTTGATTCCCAAGACTCTGTTCAAACTCCAGAGGGATCACGGGTCGATGATCCTCATAGCTCCACGCTGGCCACTCCAAGTGTGGTTCCCTCTACTTCTGCATCTCTCCCAGGGACCGTCCCTGGACCTGGGAGCTGCTCCAGACCTTCTGTCTCAGGAGGAGGGGACTTTGTGGCACCCAAACCCCAAGTCCCTACACCTCAGAGCTTGGTTACTGAAGGCCTAAGCCTTCATGACTTCAATCTTTCTCAACCTGTGCAAGATATCCTGCATGCCTCTAGGAAACCTTCCACGAGGCGTTCCTATGCTTTCAAATGGAAACGCTTTTCCATTTGGTGTGCTCAGCAGGGTCTTGACCCTCTAGCACTTCCTTTGAATTCTCTACTAGACTATCTCCTGCATCTTTCTAATGCAGGCCTTAAGACGAATTCAGTAAGAGTCCATTTGAGTGCTATTGCAGCATCCTTAAAACCTATAAATGGACGACCTGTCTCCTCTCATCCTCTTATTGCAAGATTCATGAGAGGCCTGACTCTAACCAAACCTCCCATTCGACCTCCTCCGGTAGCATGGGACTTAAACCTGGTTCTGGGTCAGCTGATGAAGCCACCCTTTGAACCGTTGGTCTCTACCTCCTTGAAATTTCTTTCCTGGAAGGTCCTTTTCCTTATTGCAGTCACTTCGGCTCGCCGCATCAGTGAACTACAGGCCTTAGTGGCTCATCCACCTTATACTAGGTTTCATCATGATAAGGTGGTCCTTAGGACGAATCCCCACTTTATGCCCAAAGTGGTCTCGCCTTTTCATCTTAATCAAGAGGTATATCTACCTGTCTTTTTCCCGGCTCCTCATGCATCCAGTGCAGAGAGGAACCTTCATACTCTAGACCAGTGATGGCTAACCTTTTTGAGCCCGAGTGCCCAAACTGCCGCACAAAACCAAAGAATTTCCTCAAAGTGCCAGCACGTCATTTGCATAAGTGGTCTTATTTGCATAAATATTTGCATAATGTTACCATACACTAACTTTTAGTAAACATGTATCTCCAGGAACAAGCAGGAATACGTCATCACATATGGGTACGTCGGCACCGACGGAGCCCGCGCGGGAAAGCTCCCCAGCTTTTCAGATTAAAAGCTTTTGGGGCCTCCCACTGCACATGCGCGCTGCCTTCCCGCCTTCCTGACCAGCTCTCGTCAGTTTCTTTTTTTCCGCGGAGCCAGCAGGTCGTGTTCCTGTCACCGCTGAAGAAATTGTTGATTTTATTGTTTTCTTTAGACCGCGTACCTGCCTTCCCCATTCTGAAACCGGTACTGCCGGTCTCTCTTTCTTTCTTTAAAAAAAAATATATATATATTTTTCTTTTCTTCAGCACAGCTTGGTACTTTGTTAGGCCTTCAGGCCTACACAAATTCTCCTCATGGAGAAGCCAGTTCCTGGTTTTAAAAAGTGTACCAAGTGCAGTGCTGTCATTCCTCTTACAGACACCCATGAATGGTGTCTTAAATGTTTAGGACCTGACCATTCCATACCGGACTGCCCATCCTGCTCCCAGATGTCGAAACGTGGATTGCAGAACCGGGCCAACAAGTTCCATGTGCTGTTTCCTTCAGAAGCATCACAATCATCCAGGTCTTCCTCTCCGGATGGATCTCAGGTAACCAAAACTCCAGTGGGCAAATCCTCTAAAAGCAAATCTCTTTCTAAAGATCGAGAGGCTCTCAATTCTGAGTTCGAGGATTCTGCCCAGGCCAAAAAACCCCGGTGGGAGGCTCCGGCCTCCAAAGCAATCATGGGGTCACAGGTTGACATCGATGGCGCGGCCTCGACAGATCACCTGTTGTACTGCTCTGGGGTACCGGCCCATACTGGTACCGACATCCAGGCAGCAGTGGCGTCTATGGGCAATACTGTCCAAGTCATGCAGCAGGCCATTCTGGCTTTTATTAATGCTGCTACGCCCTCGGTACCGCAGTCAGCGGTACCGGGTCCGGTTCCGGTAATGGCTTCCATACCGGAACCGAGGCCATCGTCTTCCAAACGCAGATCGGTTCCGCATGCCGGATCCGGGCTTTTGCCCGGTACCGATCCCATACCTGGTACGCCCGATGTCGATACCGAACGGTATGCGTATCGTGCGTTGGAAGCACATAGAGGATACTCTGCTTCTTCAGAGGATTTTAACTCCTCTGATGATTCTGATGAGTTCTCCCTTGATCTTCCTGAGGAGCCTTCTTCTCCTAACAGGAGAATGTCTCCACCAGAGGATTTGTCCTTTCAGGACTTCATCATAGAAATGGCTAAAGGTCTTTCTATTGCTTCATCCTCTGAAAAGGAACCCAGATCAAAGAAACTGGATATTTTAGGATACTCTAAGTCTCCTAAAGAGGCAGTCACCCTGCCTATCCATGAAATCCTTCAAGAACACTTGATGGACTTATGGGAGGCTCCTCTAACATTGTCTCCTTCTTCTCGCAGGTTGGACACCATGTACCGTGTCCCCCCTTCTCCTGGTTTCCAAAAAACCCAGTTGCCTCACCATTCTATTGTGGTGAAGTCTGCAATGAAGAAGATAAAGAGTACCAAAAGGCACTCTTCTACTCCTCCAGGGCGAGAATGTAAGACTCTAGACTCTTTTGGCAGGAAAATTTTCCAGGCTACTATGCTTATAGCCAGGATTAATTCCTATAGTCTTTACATGGGCATGTTTCTCAGTGAAATCGCTCTAAAAGTTCGGCATTTTGCCCCCTTTATCCCTGAGGATAAGAGGGAGCAGTTCATTTCCTTAGTGAAACACATTTTGGATATTTCAAAGTTCTCCAACAGGGCAGCTTTTGATTCCTTTGAGGGTGCTGGTAGGGCTTCGGGCATTGCTATAGCAGCCCGACGTCTTGCTTGGCTCCAGGCTTCTGATCTAGAACCTTGGGTCCTAGATGGCTTACGAAATCTGCCCTGTACAGGTGAGAACTTATTTGGTGAGGAGTGGCAAATTAAGGCCACTCAAATGGATGCAGAAAATGCCACCTTAGATAGACTTTCTAAGTCTACCTCCACTCCTGCCAAGAAGAAGTCTTTTAAGAGGCCTTATTACAAGAAGTCCAGATTTTCTACAAATACTGGCCAACAATCCTCTCAGCCTCGTTTTGCTGCTAAACGTCAGCAACCTAAACAGGCAAGGTCAAAGCCTGCGGTGTCTGCTACGCCTCAGCAGGCTCCACCCCCTCAGGGGTTTTGACTTGCCACTAGAGAACTTAACTTTTCTGGCTCTAGAACAACCAGAGCCCCTCACCATACCCGGAAGGTTAGTTCACTTTGCTCCCAGATGGGAGCAAATTACATCAGAGCAATGGACCCTCTCTATCATCAGAGAGGGTTACAAACTCCATTTTTCCGACCTTCCTCCTTATACTATGGTGAGGCAGTTCAATTCTCCCCCATCTCTCCTGGCCCTCTTGGGTCAGGAAGTCTCCTCCCTCCTTGCCCAGGGGGCAATAGAGGAGGTCCCTCTTCTTCAACAGGGGACGGGATTCTACTCCCCTTATTTTCTAATACCAAAGAAGACAGAGGGCTTCAGACCAATTCTGGATCTGAGAGAATTGAACAAATTTCTTTTCAAGGAGAAATTCAAAATGCTTTCTCTGGGCATTCTCCTTCCATACCTTCAGAGTCAGGATTGGCTTTGTTCTCTAGACCTAAAGGATGCGTACACACATACTCATCCACCCATCCCACAGAAAATACCTTCGATTTCTGTTTCAGGGAAAACATTTCCAGTACAGAGTACTCCCCTTCGGTCTAGCCTCTGCTCCAAGAGTGTTCACCAAATGCATGGCAGTCGTAGCTGCCTTTCTAAGAGGCCTGGGAATTTTCATATTCCCATACCTGGACGACTGGCTCATCCGAGCTCCCTCTCAGTCCCAGGCCCAAATTTCCCTGGACCGCACAAGGCGTCTTCTGCAGTATCTGGGACTGGTAGTAAACCTTCCCAAGTCTCAACTAATCCCTACTCAGTCTCTCGAGTTCATAGGGGCCCAGTTAGACACCATCACTGCAAGGGCCTACCTGCCTCAGGTCAGGGCCCAACGCCTGCTGAGTTTGGCCTCCCAAGCTCAGTCCAGCAGTCATTTGACAGCCCGGGAAATGCTGCGACTTCTGGGCCACATGGCCTCCACGGTACATGTGGTGCCCTACGCTCGTCTGCATATGAGAGCAGCTCAATGGACCTTGGCCACCCAGTGGACTCAAGCATCTGGAGCGCTCTCCGACCAAATACTCACCTCAAGCCGTCTATTTTGGTCCCTCCAATGGTGGACATTTATTTATTTATTTATACATCTCTTCTATACCGCCACTTCCAGCGATCAGTGGCGGTTTACAAGTAAACAAAGTTTAATAATAGCATGCTATTATTTTACATAGAACGGGTTTAGAAACTATTTTACATAGAACAGGTTTTGAACTATTTTACATAGAACATGTTTTAGTACAAAGAACAGTAAATAGAGAACAAGAGTTTTTACATAGAACAAAATTATAAAAGTAAACATTTAACTATTAAATTGCAACTCAATAATAGAATGAAATAACTGGCTATCAATAGTAAATCATCGGCAATGGAATATATTACATTAATTACACTTATTCACATTTTGCTTTCAAAGAGAAAATTTAATTAGGTGAACAATGTGAATGAGTGAAGGGTTTTATGCCTGTCTAGGTAGGGTCAGTGAGTGACTGCTGATCAGAAGTTTTCTCTGAGTTAGGGTTATCTTCCTTGTGGAGGTTATTATAGTATAGGGTGAATAGGTGGGTTTTTAGATTTTTTCTAAATAATTGAAGATCCTTAATTTCTCTGATTTCAGCTGGTAGGTTGTTCCATAACATAGGAGCAAAGTATGAGAACGCTGTGTTGCTTGTTTTTTGACTTGTTTTTCGGATAGAATCAGGTACTTGTAGCATGTGAAGGTTAATTCTTCTTCTTGATCTGTTTTCAAGCGGGATGTTGATAAGAGTGGATAAGAAGGAAGGAGCTATATTGTTAAAAATCTTAAAAGTATTGATTAAGGATTTGTAGGTGATTCTGCATGATACTGGAAGCCAATGGAGAGAATAAAGAATCGGAGATATATGATCTGTTAATTTTGCTTTGGAGATAATCCTTGCGGTGACATTTTGGGCTAATTGAAGTGAGTGGATATTTTTCTTTGAGGTCCCTTGAAGAATACCATTACAGTAGTCTAAATGTGGTGTAATGAGTGTTTGTACTATGGTTCTGAAATCAGTGTTGTCTAGTAATGGTCTAAGTTGTTGGATTGTCCTTAGTTTGAAATAGATTGTTTTTACAGTTAGTTTTATATGTTTGGAGAGGTTGAGGGTCTTATCAAGAGTGACTCCCAAGTATTTGATCTCATCTTTAACAGGGAGAGAATTATTGCCAATGTTGATTTCCATTGGAGGGGTGAAGCTTGTGTTTCTTGTTATAAATAAAGCTTCGGTTTTTTTAAAATTAATAGACATGTTAATAGATTTCAGCCACAGCTCAGCTTCAGCGAGGCAATGACAAATGTTGGAGTAATCTGGGTTAGACACATCAAATGGTGAGTACAACATAATGTCATCTGCGTAGATGTGATAATTGATTTTGAAACGTTTAAATATGGAACAGATAGGTTGAAGATAGAGATTGAACAATAGGGCTGATAGGGCAGAACCTTGAGGGATGCCCTGCTCTTGCGGAAAAGGGGATGATGCATTTTGGTCAGTTTGAACATATTGTGTCCGGTTAGTAAAATAAGATATGAACCATTCAAGAGTTTTATCTTTGATGCCTAGTTGAGAAAGTCTTGAAATGAGCGTGGTATGGTTTACAGTATCAAATGCCGAGGAGATATCAATGAATATGAGAATGAAGGCTTGCTTGGTGTTATCAATACCTCTTATGATTGTGTCAAATAGTGCCGTCAGGAGCGTTTCTACACCATGGTGTGGTCGAAATCCATATTGATGATCATCTAATGGAACCGTGGAGTCTATATAATCTTGTAGTTGTGTTTGCACAATCTTTTCAATAATTTTGGCGAGGAATGGAATACTTGCAATGGGACGATAAGATGTAGGGTCATTGCTGTCTAGAGTTTTGTTTTTTAACAACGGACGGATAGCTGACTTCTTGAGGGCATCTGGTATACGTCCTTGTTGAAGAGATTGATTTACTATGTTCAGTAGGTCTGTGGCAAGTTCTGATTTTGTTGATTTTATCCATGCCACTGGGCAAGGATCAAGAAGAGAAGTAGTGGTATTTAGGTTGGAGATTGTTTGAAGGAGCATCTTGTTGCTAATAGGATAAAAGGCTTTCCATTCCTGTAAGTTATTATCTGAGATAGGTAGATTAGGTGGGGTGAAATGGCTGTTAAGTTTAAGTTTATTTGCAAAGTGGTCAGCAATTATTTGCGGGTTAATACAAATTTTGTGAGAATTGTTTGATGGGGATTTGGTTAAAGATTTGACAATCTCAAATAGTTCTCTAGGACGGTTAATAGATTTAGATAACGTTTTAGAGTGATATTGTCTTTTAGCGTTATTAATCGCATCCTTGTAATTCTTGAGTAGTGAGAAGTATTTTATTCTGAGTTCGTGAGTTTGTTTCCTTCTCCATGTAGATTCTGCTTTTCTAAGGCTTTTCTTAAGGGTTGCAAGTTCACTGGTGTACCATTTTTCATTTTTTCTCGTTTTGTGTCGAAACTTTGGTGGGTCTGATTCTGATGCTGATCGAATAATGGAATTCCAGTTTGATATCGCGTCATCAATGTTATTGATAGAAGGATCTAATCTGGGAAGAACTGATTCAAGAAACTCTTCTCTGTTGAATGGTCGAAATCTATGAACTTGTTGTAGATTGACAGGGGAAGGTTTAGAGTGTTGTTGAAGGAGAAAAGAAAACCTAATAAGATAATGATCCGACCAGGGGACTTGAGCTGTGGAAGGTGAGACATAATGAGGATCCCTGGGAGAGATGCAGAAGTAGAGGGAACCACACCTGGCGTGGCCAGCGGGGAGCTATGAGGATCATCCACCAAGAATCTGTTGTTGGGGGCCCCCTTCCAACCTTTGTTGCCCCAAGCAACCCTCACAACAGATGCCTCCCAAACAGGGTGGGGAGCTCATCTTCAGAACCTCTCCACTCAGGGCACTTGGTCTCCACAGGAGGCCACCCTTCATATCAACCTCCTGGAACTGCGAGCGATTTACCTTGCCCTCAAGGTCTTCTATACCCTCCTTGTCAACCTGACTGTCCTAGTTCAGACAGACAATCAGGTAGCCATGTTCTATATAAACAAACAAGGAGGGACAGGCTCTCTGTCGCTTTGCAACGAAGCTCTCAGAATATGGGCCTTCGCCAGAGAGCATCAAATTCACCTTCTTGCAGTGTATCTTCCAGGAGTTCAAAACTCTCGTGCAGACAGACTCAGTCGAGTTCTGCTTCCACACGAATGGTCCCTACATATGGACCAGATACGCAGAATCTTTCAGGAATGGGGGACCCCGGACATAGACCTCTTTGCAAGTCCGTGGAATGCCAAACTTCCCCGGTTCTGTTCCAGAACTCAGTGTCAGGGAGCTCAGGCCCACGATGCCTTCCTCCTGCATTGGGGTCAGGAATTCCTCTATGCCTTTCCACCCATTCCTCTAATATCCAAGACTCTGTTCAAGCTCCAGAGGGATCACGGGACTATGATCCTCATAGCTCCCCGCTGGCCACACCAGGTGTGGTTCCCTCTACTTCTGCATCTCTCCCAGGGATCCTCCCTGGACCTGGGAGCTGCACCAGACCTTCTGTCTCAGGAGGAGGGGACTTTGTGGCACCCAAACCCCAAATCCCTACATCTCAGAGCTTGGTTACTGAAGGCCTAAGTCTTCAAGACTTTAATCTTTCTCAACCTGTGACAGATATCCTTCATGCCTCTAGGAAACCTTCCATGAGGCGTTCTTATGCTTTCAAATGGAAACGTTTTTCCATTTGGTGTGCTCAGCAGGGTCTTGACCCTCTAGCACTTCCTTTGAATTCCCTCTTGGACTATCTCCTGCATCTTTCAAATGCAGGCCTTAAGACGAATTCAGTAAGGGTCCATTTGAGTGCTATTGCAGCATCCTTAAAACCTATAAATGGACAACCTGTCTCTCCTCATCCTCTTGTTGCACGTTTCATGAGAGGCCTGACTCTAACTAAACCTCCCATCCGACCTCCTCCGGTAGCATGGGATTTGAACCTCGTTCTAGGTCAGCTTATGAAGCCACCTTTTGAGCCTTTGGACTCTACCTCCTTCAAATTTCTTTCCTGGAAGGTTGTTTTCCTTATTGCAGTCACTTCGGCTCGCCGCATCAGTGAACTGCAGGCTTTAGTGGCTCATCCACCTTATACTAGGTTTCATCATGATAAGGTGGTCCTTAGGACGAATCCCCACTTTATGCCCAAAGTGGTCTCGCCTTTTCATCTTAATCAAGAGGTATATCTACCTGTCTTTTTCCCTGCTCCTCATGCATCCAGTGCAGAGAGGAACCTTCATACTCTGGATTGTAAAAGAGCTCTTGCCTTTTACCTCAACAGGACTCAACCACATCGAAAGTCTTCCCAACTTTTCGTGGCTTTTGATCCTTCTCATTTGGGACTTCCAGTCACCAAGCGTACACTTTCCAATTGGATCGCTCAGTGTATTTCTTTTGCTTACCAGAGTAAGAACATTTCTATGGAGGGCCATGTCACAGCTCACAATGTGAGGGCCATGGCCACTTCTATGGCTCATCTTCACTCTGTGTCCATAGATCAGATCTGTCGAGCAGCCACTTGGGCCTCGGTTCATACCTTCACAGCCCATTACTGCTTGGACAAGGACTCCCGCCGGGATGCCTTGTTTGGTCAGGCTGTCCTCAAACACCTGTTCCATACTTAAACAACTCCTGCCCACCTTCCCTGGATGGATGCCTGAGATCCATGCGAAGATGGTTTACCCTTGGAGGGGGATCTCCCAGGCATCTTAGCTAGGGAGTCCCCATATGTGATGACGTATTCCTGCTTGTTCCTGGAGATAGCACAGTTACTTACCTGTAACAGGTGATCTCTGGGAACAGCAGGAATTAGTCATCACAACCCACCCACCTCCCCTAGGAGTTGTATCTCTATCTATCTATCTTCCTGTCCTCTCTCTCTATTGTCTCAGCTTTAAACTCGAACTGACGAGAGCTGGTCAGGAAGGCGGGAAGGCAGCGCGCATGTGCAGTGGGAGGCCCCAAAAGCTTTTAATCTGAAAAGCTGGGGAGCTTTCCCGCGCGGGCTCCGTCGGTGCCGACGTACCCATATGTGATGACTAATTCCTGCTGTTCCCAGAGATCACCTGTTACAGGTAAGTAACTGTGCTCTCTTAATGAGTGTATGGATAAAGAAAGACTAAAAGATTTCTACATTACTATAATCCAGTGCCAACCGCCAGGCACATTAGGAACTACTACAAACGCTGCCCATTTAGAACCCATAGCAAACCCGCCGTATCCTGACAGCATTACCAGGACTCACAAAGCACCATACCCTACCTATCAAAAGGCAACACTGCAAATATTAAACCAATACATTTCAGTGAATACTGGCAATGTCAAATAGGAATTTCCTCTTGTACCAAACAAAGCGCAGATGTTAATGATGCACATTTCCCAGAGCTGACATATTCCAGTTAATAAATTCAAAATAAAGAGATATCTTTCTACCTTTTGTGCATTTTTTTTCAGTTGCAATTGGTCCAGCCATTTTCTTCTGGTTTCTTCATGTTTTCTGCTAACTCTCCATCGTCTGCTGTCCATTTGTCCTTTCTTCTCTCTTCTAGTTTTTTTTCCATTCTCTCTCTCTCTACATCTGCTTTAACATACTAATCTTTCTCCTTTTGCTCTTTCCTCATTCCTATTTCATCCACACAAATTTTACCCCTCCATCCTCAATCCCCAATTACTCTCCCAATACCTGGCCAATTGTAGATATTTCATCCCTCCTACACAAAATATTTTTCCCCTCTCCATTTTACTCTCCCAGCCCCATCCCATTCTAATCCTCCCCCAACATCAGCTCCCTTCTAGTTCCAGTCTCACCCAGCATCCATTCCCTTCTTCAAGCCCCCCACTTCCCCTCAGCCCATTTCCATTCCAAGCCCCGTCCCCATCAGCTATTTGCAGTTCAAGCCCCCCACTTCCCCTCAGCCCATTTCCATTCCAAGCCCCATCCCCAACAGCTATTTGCAGTTCAAGCCCCCTTCCACTCAGCCCATTTCCAGTCCTAGCAACCCCCCAACCCATTACCAGTCCTAGCCCCCCATAGCCCACTCCCAGTCCTAATCCCACCAGCCCATTTCCAGTCCTAACCTCCCCATCAGCCCACTCCCAGTCCTAATCCCCCATCACTCAATTTTTAGTTTAAGCCCCCCCAGCGCCTATCACCACTCCTAACCCCCCCAGCGCCCATCACCACTCCTACCCCCCCAGCCCAGCGCCCATCACCACTCCTAACCCCCCCACCCCAGCCCATCACTACTCCTAACACCCCCCAGCCCAGCCCATCACTACTCCTAACCCCCCCCAGCCCAGCCCAGCCAATCACCACTCCTAACCCCCCCAGCGCCCATCACCACTCCTACCCCCCCAGCCCAGCGCCCATCACCACTCCTAACCCCCCCAGCCAGCCCAGCGCCCATCACCACTCCTAACCCCCCCAGCCCAGTGCCCATCACCACTCCTAAACCCCCCACCCCAGCCCATCACTACTCCTAACACCCCCCAGCCCCGCCCATCACCACTCCTAACCCCCCCCCAGCCCAGCCCAGCCCAGCCCAGCCCATCACCACTCCTAACCCCCCCAGCCCAGCCCAGCCCATCACCACTCCTAACCCCCCCTCCAGCCCATCACCACTCCTAACCCCAACAGCCCAGCCCAGCCCATCACCACTCCTTACCCCCCCCCAGCCCAGCCCAGCCCAGCCCATCACCACTCCTAACCCCCCCCAGCCCAGCCCAGCCCAGCCCATCACCACTCCTAACCCCCCCCCCAGCCCAGCCCAGCCCATCACCACTCCTAACCCCCACCCCCCCCAGCCCAGGGAAAATTAAAAAAAAAACCAACCCTGTCTGCTGCCGTTGTCGGGGCCGCCGCGGCAGAATCGAGCGTGCCGCGGGGCCCCCCTGTACCCGGCAGATCCTGCCCTCCCCGTAGCAGCTCTCTCTGTGGAGCTGCAGTCAGACGCGCCGGCTTGCAGAGCGCGAGGGAAGAGTTCCCTCGCTGCTCTGTTAAGCCCGCGGGGGCTGATGGGAAGTTCCCATCAGCCCCCGCGGGCTTAACAGAGTCGCGAAAGGGAAACTCTCCCCTTCGCGCTCTGCAAGCCGGCGCGTCTGACTGCAGCTCCAAAGAGAGAGCTGCTACGGGGAGGGCAGGATCTGCCGGGTACAGGGGGGCCCCGCGGCACGCTCGATTCTGCCGCGGCGGCCCCGACAACGGCAGCAGACAGGGTTGTTTTTTTTTTTTTTCGATTGCGGACCTTCCCGCGTGCCAGCTGCAAGGCCTTCGCGTGCCACAGCTGGCACGCGTGCCATAGGTTCGCCATCGCTGCTCTAGACTGTAAAAGAGCTCTCGCATTTTACCTCAACAGGACTCAACCACATCGAAAGTCTTCCCAACTTTTTGTGGCTTTTGATCCTTCTCATTTGGGACTTCCAGTCTCAAAACGTACACTTTCCAATTGGATTGCTCAGTGTATTTCCTTTGCTTACCAGAGTAAAAACATTTCTCTGGAAGGCCATGTCACAGCTCACAATGTGAGAGCCATGGCCACTTCTATGGCTCATCTTCACTCTGTATCCATAGATCAGATCTGTCGAGCAGCCACCTGGGCCTCGGTTCATACCTTCACAGCCCATTACTGTTTGGACAAGGACTCCCGCCGGGATGCCTTGTTTGGTCAGGCTGTCCTCAAACACCTGTTCCATACTTGAACAACTCCTGCCCACCTTCCCTGGATGGATGCCTGAGATCCATACGAAGATGGTGAACCCTTGGGAGGGGATCTCCCAGGCATCTTAGCTAGGGAGTCCCCATAAGTGAGGACTTATTCCTGCTTGTTCCTGGAGATAGCACAGTTACTTACCTGTAACAGGTGATCTCTGGGAACAGCAGGAATTAGTCCTCACAACCCACCCACCTCCCCTAGGAGTTGTATCTTCTATCTATCTTCCTTTCCTCTCTCTATTGTCTCAGCTATAAACACGAACTGAGGAGAACTGGTCAGGAAGGCGGGAAGGCAGCGCGCATGTGCAGTGGGAGGCCCCAAAAGCTTCCTTTCTGGGAAGCTGGGGAGCTTTCCCGCGCAGGCTCCGTCGGTTCCGACGTACCCATAAGTGAGGACTAATTCCTGCTGTTCCCAGAGATCACCTGTTACAGGTAAGTAACTGTGCTTTCCAGGTCATTTATGAATATGTCAAAAAGCAGCGGACCCAGCACAGATCCCTGGGGTACACCACTATTCACCTTTTTCCATTGGGAAAATTGGCCATTTAGCCCTACCCTCTGCTTTCTATCTTTTAGCAAGTTCCTGATCCACAATAGTACACTGTCTCCTATCCCATGACTCTTTAGTTTTGCCAAATGTCTCTGATGAGGCTCCTTGTCAAAGGCTTTCTGAAAGTCCAGATACATTATATCAACCGACTCACCTTTGTCTACCTGTTTGTTCACACCTTCAATAAAACATAACAGATTAGTAAGACAAGATCTTCCTTGTCTAAAGCCATGTTGGCTGTCTCCCATTAAGCCATGACTATCTACATGTTCAGCAATTTTTTTCTTTATGATGGTTTCTGCCATTTTTCCCGGTACTGACGTCAGGCTCACCGGTCTGTAGTTTCCCGGATCACCCCAGGAACCCTTTTTAAAAACTGGTGTTACGTTCGCCATCCTCCAATCTTAAGATATTACAGATTATTTTAATGATAGTTCACAGATTACTAATAGCAGGTCTGCAATCTCATATTTCAGTTCTTTCAACACCCTTGGATGTATATCATCCGGCCCAGGTGATTTGCTACTCTTCAGTTTATCAAATAGCTGTAATACATATTCCCGATGTATCAATATTTCCTTCAGTTCTTCTGCACCTTTAAATACCACTTCAGTCATGGGTAACATCCCTACATCTTCCTCAGTAAAGACTGAAGCGAAGAATTCATTCAGTCTCTCCGCTATCGCCTTGTCGCCTCTTAGTGCCCCTTTAACCCCTCTATCATCTAATGGACCAACTGACTCTCACAGGTTTTTTGCTAGGAATGTACTTGAAAAAGTCTTTATTACTTGTTTTTGCTTCCGCAGCAAGCTTCTTCTCAAATTCTCCCTTTGCCTGCCTTATCAATGCCTTGCATTTAACTTGCCACTGCTTGTGCTGTTTTCAGGTTTCATTGTTTGGCTCTTTTTTCCATTTTCTGAAAGATGCCTTTTTGGCAACAACAGCCTCTCTGACCTCACCTTTAAACCATGTTGGCAGTTTTTTGGGCTTCCTTCCACTTTTCTTAAAGCGTGGAATACAGCTGGTCTGGGCTTCCAAGATAGTATTTTTCAACAGCACCCAAGCTTGATGTAAGTTTTTAACCTTTGCAACTGCTCCTTTTAGTTTTTTCTTAACTGTTTTCCTCATTTTATCATAGTCTCCCTTTCGAAAGTTAAAAGGTAGTACTGTGGATTTTCCTTACTATCCCTCCTCCACTTATTAAATCAAGCGCGATCATGCTATGATCACTATTGCCCAGTGGCCCCAACACCCTTATCTCTTGCACCAGATCTGGTGTTCCACTAAGGACTAGGTCCAATATGGCTTCCCCTCTGGTCGGTTCATGAACCAGCTGCTCCAAGAAGCATCATTTATTTCATCTAGGAACTTTATCTCCCTAGCATGTCCTGCCATGACACTGACCCAGTCGATATGGTGTAATTGAAATCACCCATTATTACTACTGTGCTGTAACTTTTGTTAGCTTCCTTGATTTCTTTGAGCATTCCATCATCCATTTGTTCATTCTGGCCAGGCGGTCGATAGTACACCCCCATGGCCATCGCCTTCCCCTTTTTTAAAAGGAATTTCAATCCATAGAGATTCTACAGCAAATTTTGTTTCCTGCAAAACTTTAATCCTTTCTGACTCAATGCTCTCTCTAACATAGAGCGCAACCCCTCCATCAATTTTATCAGCTCTATCATTACGATATAGTTTGTGCCCAGGTATCAGTGTCCCACTGGTTGTCCTCCTTCCACCATGTCTCTGAGATTCCAATCATATCTAACCTCTCATTTAGTGCTATATATTCTAACTCTCCCATCTTGTTTTTTAGACTTCTAGCATTTGCATACAAGCATTTTAGAGACTGTATTTTATTCATATTAATTTCGCTATTGGTAGGCATGGCTAATTTGGGATCTTTAAGCTCTGTCTGCTCCATACTCGAGGGCATTTGGGCTACTTTACTCTTTTTTGTAACCTCCCTGTTTTTGGTAGTGTCCTTCAAGGATACATTCTTCTGACCATGCGCTCTTGTGCGACTTTCTGCTTTCCCCTATTATCTAGTTTAAAAGCTGCTCTATCTTTTTTTTTTTTTTTTGTATTTTTATTTTTATGTGGAATTTTTCGCACACTATACAACTCACAATTCAATATCACCCACACCATCCCCCAACCCAACATAGCATAGCAGAACCCAACAGCTTACCCCCATCCCCCCTCTCCACCACCAACCACCCCTATTATTACACCCCCAACTGATTATATCCCTTACACCCCCACCTTTGTCGAACTTTCCCCCCGACCCTCCCTCCCCAGTCCCCCCTCTATTCCCCCCTCCCCAGTCCCCCCTCTATTCCCCCCTCCCCCCCTCTATTCCCCCCTCCCCCCCTTTCCCCACAAAACCTTCCACAATTCACCCCAATGGTCCATGAATCTATTCAATCTCTCCCTCCTCACTGCAGTCAATTTCTTCATTAAGACTGTATTCCTCAGTCGCCCTTCAAATGCCTTTATCGTTGGCACCTCCACCCTCTTCCAAGCCGCAGCCAACTCACATCTCGCCGCGCTCAAACAAGCCTGCACCATGGGCCCCCCCCTCCTGTTCCCCCTCCCTCCACCACGAGAGCAAGCAGACCCCAGGCTCCTTCCTCACTCCCACCCCTAGATGTTGCTGTATCCAACTCACCACTTTGGCCCAGTACCTTTGCACTTTACAACATCAACACCATATGTGCCAAAAGGAACCCACCTCCCCACACTCCCTCGAACAACCCTCCGACACCCCAGGGAACATCTTGTGTAGCCTCTCCGGCATATAGTACCACCTGAATAATACTTTGTACCAATTCTCCCGAATACCACTCGCCCATGGCAATCCCCTTACCCTATCCCAAAGCTGCTTCCATTCCACCGGCGTCCATACTCCCCCCAAATCCCTCTCCCACTCCTCCATATATCGAAACCTCCTCCCTGCACCCTCTCGTACCCCCTTATATAACCCCGATACCATCCCCTTCGCTTTAAATTTCCCATACCACAGGGCCTCTATCTCGGACACCTCCTCTCCTAACCCACCTCCCCCCATCCCTTTCAGGAAAGACCTCACCTGCAAGTACGGAAACCGATCTTGTTCTTCTAGCCCATATTCCTCTCATAGCTCCTCAAAAGGTCTCAAGGCCCCCTCCTCCAGCAATTGATAGAAACATTCCAAGCCCTTCCCCTCCCATGTATCAAACCTCCCCCCCTCCCATCCCGGTGTAAATTGCCTCCACCCCCTCCATGGCATCATTACAGAAAATTGACCCACCTTCTCCCTACCCCTCCCACCCCTAATCCCATCCCAAACCCTGCTGCATTGCTGGTGATCCCTCTCCCAGCTCCCGGCGATCTTTCCCCCCCTGCCCACAACCATGCTTCTAACCTTCCGCCCTTTACCAATGAATGCTCCAGAGTTACCCATACCTTCGCCTCCCCCTTCCTTCTCCAGTCCATAACATGGCTCAGCTGCGCCGCTTTATAATAATCCTCCAGGTTCGGCACCCCTAGCACCCCCTCTTTCTTCAGCGCATACATCACCTCTCGCGCAATCTGCGGTGGGCGGCGATTCCAAATATACTGAAAAACTTTCCTCTGCACCTGCCGTAACACCCCCTCGGGCACTCTCACTGGTAGAGCATGGAACAATACAGCAACCGCGGCAGTACGTTCATTTTAACCCCTGCTGTTCTACCCAGCCAGGATACTTCCAGCCTCATCCATCCCTCTATATCCCGCTCCACTTCCCTGAATGCTCCCGGGTAATTATATCTATATAAATCCCCATATTTTGCCGTCAGCTGCACCCCCAGATATTTCAAGGAATGAGGAACCCACCGCAATGGATACATTCCCCTTAGCACTCCCTCAACCCTCGGCGACACTCTAATCCTCATAACCTCTGTCTTGTCCACATTCAAACCCAAAACTTCCCCAAAGCCCTCCACTACTTTAATTACCTCCGGTAGCGATTCCATCGGTTGACTCAGATATAATAGGATATCATCCGCATATAATGAGATTTTATGACTAACTCCCCCTCTCTCCATACCTTTAATCTTATCATTAGTCCGAATCACTTCCGCTAATGGTTCCACACTCATCGCAAACAGTAGCGGAGACAAAGGGCCACCCCTGCCTCGTCCCCCGCCCCAGGCTAAAATCCCTCGAGTAGCTCCCATTCACTTTCACCCGTGCCCTTGGCCCCGTGTACAACCCCCTAATCCATTTCCCCAAATTCTCTCCCACCCCCATTTTGTGTAACACCTCCATCAAGAAAGCCCAATTAACCCTATCGAACGCTTTCTCGCATCAATAGAAATAAAAAGAAACTCTTCTTGTCTCCTCCCCGCTTCCCAAGCCACCCCTACCGCCCTCTTGATATTGTCTGCGGCCTGTCTTCCTGCTATAAACCCTGTCTGATCCTCCTTTATCACCTTCGGTAACCAGGGCCCCAGTCGTCCCGCCAAGACCTTCGCCAATACCTTGACATCTACATTCAAGAGGGATATAGGCCTGTACGATCCACATTCCCTGGGGTCCCGGCTCTCTTTGGGGAGCACAGTAATGCCTGCAGTTAACATTCCTGCTGGCAAGTCCCCCCTCCTCCAGCATCCCATTATACACCTTACACAGGATCTCCCCTACCTCTTCACAATAGATTCTATAGAAAGTACTTGGTAGGCCATCTAACCCCGGGGCTTTTCCTCGTGGCAATCCTTTAATCACCCTAGCCACTTCCTCTCCTGAGATTGGCGCCTCCAGCCCCTCCTGCGCTACCTCCGGTAGTACCCGAAGCTCTATCTTCTCCAGATATCGTGCAATATGCCCCTCCTCCACCCCTTCGTCCCTGGCATAAAGCTCCTGGTAAAACTGCCAAAATCTATCCTGAATCTCCCCCTCTTTATGCAACACTTCCCCCCCTTCCCCTGACTTGATAAATCCTAGTAGCCACTATCCGTTTACGCAACCGCTGCGCCAACATCTTCCCCGCCCTATCCCCGAATTCGTAAAACCGCTGTTTCATCCAAGCCAACTCAAACGCCACCTTCTCCACCTGTAACCCCCTCAGTTCCCCCCGTATCCTCTCCATCACATCTCTATCCCCATTTTTCCCCGACCTCCGGTACACCTCCTCCACCCTTGTCAACCTTATCCCCAAAGCCACTTCCCTCTCATACGTCTCCCGTTTCCTTCTGGCCCCCCACCCAATAAATTTCCCTCAGATTACCGCCTTCAGCCCTTCCCACACCAACGCCTCCCTAACCTCCCCTGTATCATTCAGCAATAGATATTCCTTAATCCCCTCTCTAATATCCCTTACCACTTCAGGGTCTTTCAACAAGCCCTCGTTTAACCGCCAAAACCGCAACCCCTCTCGCCCTCCCCCCTCCAACTCTACGTCCACCGCCTTATGATCGGTCCATGCATCCGGGATAATCTCCCCCTCCCGCATCCCCAACATCCAGTCCTGATCCACTAACACCATATCTATCCTCCCCCAGCTATTGTGTGGCACTGAAAAATGTGTATAATCCCATCTCCAGGAACAAGCAGGAATGAGTCTTCACATATGGGTACGTCGGTACCGACGGAGCCTGCGCGGGAACGCTCCCCAGCTTCCCAAAAAGGAAAGCTTTTGGGAGCATCCCACAGCGCCTGCACGCTGCCTTCCCGCCTTTCCTAACCGCCTCTCTCCAGTTCTTCTTTTCCGCGGAGCCAGCAGGTCGTGTTCCTGTCACCGCTGAAGAAGTTCTTTATTTTATTTTATTTCTTTGGTCGCGCGTCTGCCTTCTTTGACGTCGGACCGGTACCGCTGGTCTTTTCTTTCTTTTTCTTCAAAAAAAAAAAGAATACTTCCGTTCCACTTCAGTGTATTTTTCTTCGTTGGGCCTTAGGCCTAACAGAAAATTCCTCATGGAAAAGCCCGCCTCTGGGTTTAAAAAATGCACTAAGTGCAGCGGTACCATCTCTGTTACCGACACCCATGACTGGTGTCTTAAATGTTTGGGCCCTGACCATTCCATCATGGATTGTCCGTCCTGCTCCATGATGTCTAAAAGAGGTTTACAGAACCAAGCAGCCAAGCTCAGTACACTGTTTCCCTCTGATGCAGCTTCGGTGGCATCGACGTCTTCCAGGGCTGCTTCTTCCTCCTATGGATCTCAGGTAACCAAACATAAGTCCAGCCGGTCCTCGAAGGGTAGATCTCCCTCTAAGCATCGAGATGCCTCCGGGCTTGCCCTCGAGGATCCTGCACCGGCAAAAGTACCCCGGCGGGAAGCTCCGGCTTCCAAAGCTCCTCCTATGGGGTCACAGGTTGACATCGATGGCACGGCCTCGACCGATCACCTTTTGCAATGTTCTGGGGTACCGGTGGAATCCGCCGGTACCGACCTCCAGACATTCATGGCGTCGATGGATCAGAATGTTCTGACCATGCAGCGTGCCATTACGGCATTCATACAAGCTGCGACGCCGCTGGTACCGCAACAAGCTTCGTTGTCGGTACCAGCTCCGACACCGGCTCCGATATCAGTGCCGGTACCGGTTGCATCGACATCGGCTTCGGTGTCGACTGCAGCGGTACCCTGTCCGATGATGCCTATCGGTACCGATCCGGTACTGATGCCTCCCGATGTCGATACCACCCGGTATGCATATCAGGCTTTTCAAGAGCATCCAGACAGGCGATACCTCGATTCCTCCGAAGACTCTGATGCATCGGAGGCCTCTGTCGAAGCATCGGTAATCCTTCCTCAGGAACCTTCTTCTCCAAAAAGAAGAATGTCCCCTCCAGAAGACTTGTCTTTTCAAGACTTCATAAGGGAAGTGGCCAACGGGCTTTCTATCTCAGTAGCCCCTGAGACAGAGCCTAGAGCCAAAAAATTGGATATTTTGCAATGTCCCAAGGCTCCTAAAGAAGCAGCCACTTTGCCAGTTCATGAGATCCTTTATGACCACATGATAGGCATATGGGAGACTCCTCTCACCATCTCTTCTCATTCTCGTAGGTTGGATACCATGTATCGTGTCCCTCCTTGTCCTGGATTTCATAAATCTCAGCTTCCTCACCATTCTATCGTGGTGGAGTCTGCTATGAAAAAGTTAGAGTGCAAAGAGGCACTCATCTGCTCCTCCAGGAAGAGAATGTAGAACCTTAGATGCTTTTGGAAGGAAAATTTTTCAAGCCAGTACACTTGTTGCCAGAATCAACTCCTATAGTCTCTATATGGGGATGTTTCTGAAGGAAGTTACAGATCATCTGCAAACTTTCCTCCCTTTTCTTCCAGAAGATAAAAGGGAGGACTTTCTTACCTGGCTTAAGCATGCCCAGGATGTTTCCAAATTTTCTAACCGTGCAGCCTTTGACTCTTTTGAGGGGGCCAGCAGAGTCTCGGCCATTGCCATAGGTGCACGCAGAATTGCTTGGTTACAAGCTTCTGATTTGGAACCCTGGGTCCAAGATGGATTAGGAAATCTTCCTTGTACAGGTGAAAACCTGTTTGGCAAAGATTGGCAAGCAAAGGCCACTCAGATGGATGCAGAAAATTCTGCTTTGGATAGGCTTTCAAAGTCTACCGCTAATCCTGTCCAGAAGAGGTTGTTCAAAAAGAAGGGAAGATATTTTCTCCAGGACCAAGCAGGAAGTCAGTCCTCACATATGGGTGACGGCGCCGACGGAGCCCTCGCGGAGCAATTTTCCCCAGCTTTCAAAGAAAGCCTTTGGGAATTGCAGCGCGCATGCGCAGTCCCCTTCCCGCCCAAAGGTGCCATCTTGGCCAGTCTTCTTTTTTCCGCGGAGCCCTACAGACGTTGTCTAACAGTCACCGCTGAAAAGTTGATTTTCTTTCTTATTTTAAGTATTTCTTCGGTTCGACGTCGGTCCTTTTTCCGTCCGGCCTCGCGACGCCGGTTGCGAGGCCTCCCCTTCTTTTTCGGTTTTTCTGTCCTTCGTGACAAATTCGCGTTTTTTTCACTTTTTCCCTGGCGGCCCGCTCGTTCGACCTCGCAGGGGCCCTTTTTCCCCCGATGGCCGCCAGTGGCTTTAAAAAGTGTGTTAAGTGTAAGAAACTGATGTCTCTTACCGACACACATGATTGCTGCCTCCGTTGCCTGGGCCCAGATCATGAAGAAATGATCTGTGGGGCCTGTAGCAAGATGTCCGTGAAATCTTTGCAGAGTCGGCAGCATCAGCGGGAGAGAATCTTCTCTGACCCCAGCCGTACCCGGACCTCGTCAGAAGCTTCGGTGTCCAGAGAATCTGGCTCTGAACACCGTCGGAGCTCCTCTGAGAGGGGGTCCCCTACCCGGGAACATCACCGGAAGAACAAACCCGCGAGGGCGGCGTCGGTGGACGCTCCTGGCTCCTCGAGGGCCAGGTCGCATAGCCCCGACAGCCGTCCCGGGTCTTTGGAGCTGGAGCGGCCGTCCAAACAGCCTCGTCTGGAGATGGACTCCTCTGCTCACGTAAGTGCTGTTGTCTTCGTGGACTCGCCTCCGAGGGGTCCGACGTCGGGCTGCTGGGTCTCCTGAGTTCGGACTCAGGTTGACGGCCTTGGAGAGCAGCCTTGTTGCCTTCATGGACCAGCAGCGGGCATTGATCGCTGGCCTCGCTGGCGCTTCTGCCCTGACCGCCGGGTCGTCGACGTCTAAGTCGACCCCAGAGACCGAGCCGATCCTCGAGTCCATGCGGGCTCGAGTCGATCCTCGGTCGCGGTCGCCTTCGGCCTCCCGTTCGGGGCCGAGGTCGTCGACGCCGACCCCCTCGGCGTCCGGCCGGAGCCGCTTGACTCCTCCTCCGAGGAGTCCGCCTGGGAATCCGAGGTGGATGAGTCACCTGATTCTTTTCGGACTCGGTGTGTCCCTTCAGACTCCCCCGAGTCCGAACCTCGGAGACAGTCCCCTCCGGAGGATGCCCGGTTCTCGGACTTCGTGAGGGATATGGCCAAGGCCTTGGCCTTCCCTGCGGATCCCGAGGAGGAGCCTCGAGCCGAAGAGCTTGATGCCCTCCAGTATGACTCTCCTGCAAAGGAGCATTTTACTGTACCGGTTCCTCCGATGCTGGAACGACTTCTCTTCCGCATGTGGGAGAGTCCGGCGTCGTCGCCGCCGGTGTTGAGCAAGCGGGTCAATGCCATCTATCGAGTCCGCAAGAGCCCTGGCTTCCAAAAAGCACAGCTGCCGCACCATTCCATGGTGGTGGAATCGGCCATGCATCGGCTCAAGAGCCAGAAGATGCACTCCTCGGTGCCTCCCGGCAGGGAAGCCCGCAGCCTGGATGGCATCGGTAAGAAGTGTTTTCAGGGCTCTATGCTTGCTTGTCGGGTCCAGACTTACCAGCTCTACATGGGCATGTATCTCCGAGACCTGGCTAAAGAAATAGCCGGTTCTCTGCTGGTCTCTCCGAGGAACCTTTGCGGAGGTTCCTGGCCTTGTCCACCAGTATTCGGGAGTGCTCCAAGTTTATCTCTCGAGCAGCCTATGATGGCTTTGAGGCATTGGCTCGGGTGGCCACAGCCGGCATCGGGGCCCGCCGACAGGCTTGGCTTCAGTCCTCCGACCTCGAGCCCTGGGTGCAGGACAAGTTGGTTGATGTCCCCTGCAAAGGTGAAAACCTCTTTGGCAAACCTATGGACGAGAAGGCTGCACAGCTCAAGACAGAGACTCTCACCAGGACTCGGCTCTCCAGGAAAACCTCTGCCCCTTCCCAGAAGAAGAAGGGCTCGGGGAAAAAGCCCTTTTACCCGAGGAAGGCGGCTGCCTATAAACACTACCCTCATTATCAGGCCTCGGCAGCTCCCCAACAGGGTCGGCGGGCCAAGGGACGGGGTAACGGGTCCCGTAGGCAGCAAGCCCCCAAGCCTGCGCCACCGGCCCCTGCTCCGCAGGGTGGGGGTTTTTGACTCTTTCAGCATAGCCTCTCCCCCTCCGCTGGTGTCTCTCAGCACGGGAGGCCGGCTGGTCCACTTTGCCCACAGGTGGTCCAACATCACGTCCGATACCTGGGTGCTCCACATAGTCCGAGAGGGCTATCTTCTACACTTCCACCAGGTACCTCCCCCCTACTTTCCAGGGGAGCCTCTGCGACCCCCTCTCCACCAGGACTTACTCCTTCAAGAGTTGGCAAGTCTTCTTCGGGAACAGGCGGTGGAACCAGTGCCCCACCACCTGAGAGGTCAAGGCTTTTATTCCAGGTACTTCCTGGTACCAAAGCGAACTGGGGGCCTCAGACCCATCCTGGACTTGCGGAACCTCAACAAGTTCCTGGAAAGGGAAAAGTTCAAGATGCTTACCCTTGGAATCCTGCTGCCCTACCTCCGGCAGGGAGATTGGCTATGCTCCTTGGATCTAAAGGATGCCTACACTCACATCCTCATCCACCCAAGCCACCGACAATACCTAAGGTTTGTGGTGGCAGGCAATCATTACCAGTACAGAGTACTGCCCTTTGGCCTATCCTCCGCACCACGAGTCTTCACAAAATGTCTCGCAGTGGTAGCGGCTTATCTCCGGCTTCAAGGCCTCTTTGTCTTCCCTTACCTAGACGACTGGCTCATCAGAGCACCGTCCTCCACGGAGGCCACTCACGCCACGCAACGTACTGTGACTACTCCAGTACTTGGGCTTTGTCATAAACTTCGAAAAGTCCACTTTGCTCCCCTCTCAGGATCTCGAGTTCATCGGCGCCAGGTTAAACACGCTTCAAGCGCGAGCCTTTCTACCGCTCGACCGGGCACAATGGCTCATGGCTCTCGCCAGCCGCTTTCGCAGCCATTCCCGGGTCTCAGCCAGGCACTTTTTGCAACTGCTCGGCCATATGGTTTCCACGGTCCATGTGACCCCCAATGCCTGCCTGAATATGCGGCCTGCTCAATGGTGCCTTCGCTCACAATGGCGTCAGGCCTCGGGGAGACTAGCGGACTCAGTACGAATCTCCAGCCCGCTGGTCTCGTCTCTTTACGGTGGTGGCTTCATCTGCCCAACCTAGTGCTCGGAATGCCTTTTCAGTCTCCCCCGCCGGTTCAGGTACTGACGACCGACGCTTCTCTCCTGGGTTGGGGAGCACATTGCCAAGGGGCATGTACTCAGGGTCTCTGGACCCCGTGGGAATCTGCCCAGCAGATCAACTTCCTGGAGCTCAGAGCGATCCGCCTGGCCCTCCGGGCCTTCTCCCACCTTACCGCTCGCCAGTCCGTCCTCGTCCAGACGGACAATCAAGTGGCCATGTTCTACGTGAACAAACAGGGGGGCACGGGCTCCTTCCTTCTCTGTCGGGAAGCGCAAAAGCTCTGCGCTTGGGCCATCAGCCGAGGGATCCTCCTCAAAGCTGTCTACTTCCCAGGTCAAGAAAATTACCTGGCAGACAAACTGAGCAGAATCCTCCAACCACACGAGTGGCGATTGGACCCGTTGGTGGTTCAAAGGATCTTTCTCCAGTGGGGCCTCCCCACGCTGGATCTATTTGCCAGTCCTCTGAACAGGCAACTTCCTCGGTTCTGCTCTCGGGAACCGCATCCCCTCCGAGTAGCGGCGGATGCTTTTCTGCTCTCATGGTCCACGGGCCTTCTGTATGCCTTTCCTCCCATGCCGCTGGTGTCTCGAACACTTTTCAAGGTTCTCCAGGACAAGGCTTCGATGATCCTGATAGCGCCCCGGTGGCCCAGACAACCGTGGTTCCCGCTTCTGATGCAACTGGCGGTAGATACTCCGTTGCCTCTGGGATTTCAACCAGATCTCCTGACCCAGGATCAGGGGTCTCTCCTACACCCCAACCTCAGATCTCTTCATCTGATGGCCTGGCTGCTGAAAGGGTAGTCCTTGCTCCCCTCCTGCTGCCTCCGGAGGTGGAAGAGGTCGTGCTGGCTTCCAGGCGACCCTCTACCCGGAAATCCTACGCCCTTAAATGGCGTCGCTTCTCCACCTGGTGTACTCAACAGTCTCAAGACCCCTTCTCCTGCTCGGTGTCGGTGGTCTTGCAGTACTTGCTTTCCCTCTCCAATCTTGGACGTAAGTCCAACTCGGTCAAGGTTCACCTCAGTGCTATTTCTGCACATCATGTGCCGGTGGAAGGCAGGCCTCTTTCCGGCCACCCTCTTGTGGCACGGTTCTCCCGAGGTCTCCTTCTCCTTAAACCACCTTTGCGCCCCCCAGCCCCCGACTGGGACCTGAACGTGGTTTTACAGCAGATTACCTGTCCGCCTTTTGAACCCATGGCTACCTGTCCGCTCCGTTTTCTTTCTTGGAAAACCTTATTCCTGGTAGCCCTCACTTCCGCTAGACGCATTAGTGAACTGCAGGCCCTAGTGTCTGATCCCCCTTACACTAGGTTCTACAAGAACAGGGTAGTCCTGCGGACTCGCCCTAAGTTTCTCCCAAAAGTGGTCTCCCCTTTTCACATCAATCAGGAGGTGGTGCTTCCGACCTTCTTTCCCAGGCCACACTCCAGCCGAGCTGAGATGGTCTTGCATACCCTGGACTGTAGAAGGGCGCTGAACTTCTACCTTGATCGTACGCGGGAGCACCGTAAGACTGTCCAGCTCTTCCTGTCTTACGACCCTAATAAATTAGGGCTCCCTGTCTCCAAGCGTACTCTGTCCATCTGGGTAGCTGACTGTATCGCTTGGACTTATGGGGCGGCAGGCCTCTCGTTGGAGAGTCGAGTCACGGCTCATCGGGTTCGGGCGAAGGCTGCGTCAGTGGCTTACCTCCGCTCTGTTCCGTTGGCAGACATCTGCCGGGCAGCTACTTGGTCTTCGAGCCAGACTTTTGCAACCCATTACTGCCTCGAGAGGGAGTCCCGCAGGGACAGTGCTTTCGGACAGGCAGTCCTCCGTAATCTCTTCGAGGTTTAAGCAACTCCTACCCTCCATCCCGGATGTTGGACTACCGGTTGGAGATTAGTCAGAGAAGATTCCTTCCTTCTGTGCTGCTGAGCTAGAGGGAGCTCATTTTTGTGCTTGGGGTCTCCGGTAGCCTTGAGCTTGGGAGTCCCATATGTGAGGACTGACTTCCTGCTTGGTCCTGGAGAAAGCGTAGTTACTCACCTGTAACAGGTGTTCTCCAGGAGCAGCAGGAATCAGTCCTCACAACCCTCCCTCCTCCCCTTGGAGTTGCAGTCATATGATTTAGTTTTTGCAAATTTTTTGCTGTCTTTTCGCTATGTCATCAGACTGGCCAAGATGGCACCTTTGGGCGGGAAGGGGACCGCGCATGCGCGCTGCAATTCCCAAAGGCTTTCTTTGAAAGCTGGGGAAAATTGCTCCGCGAGGGCTCCGTCGGCGCCGACATCACCCATATGTGAGGACTGATTCCTGCTGCTCCTGGAGAACACCTGTTACAGGTGAGTAACTACGCTATCCTGCTTATGGTCAGCAGACATCTTCTGCAGGTCGTTTTGCTGCAAAGCCTCAACAGCCTAAACAGGCCAAGTCTAAGGCTGCAAGGCCTACTGTAGCCCAACAGCCTCAGCCTCCTCAGGGCCTTTGACTTGCAGCTAGAGAACTTAGCATTTCTGGCTCTAAAAGAACCAGAGCCTCTCACCATTCCAGGAAGGTTAGCTCACTTTGCTCCCAGATGGGAGCAAATTACAGCAGAGCAGTGGACCCTTTCCATTATAAGGGAGGGGTACAAACTTCATTTCTTAAACCGTCCTCCTCACACCATGGTGAGACAGTTCAATTCTCCAACATCTCTCCTCGACCTTCTGAGTCAAGAGATTTCTACCCTTCTTGCCCAAGGGGCAATAGAAGAAGTGCCTCTTCTTCAACAGGGCTCAGGGTTCTACTCCCCCTACTTTCTAATTCCAAAGAAAACAGGGGGTTACAGACCCATATTAGATCTCAGAGAATTGAACAAATTCCTATGCAAGGAGAAATTCAAGATGATTTCTCTGGGTACTCTCCTTCCATTCCTTCAGAGTCAGGATTGGCTTTGTTCTCTAGATCTCAAGGATGCGTATACCCATATACTCATCCATCCAGCGCACAGAAGGTTCCTTCGGTTCCTTTATCAGGGAAGGCACTATCAATACAGGGTGCTTCCCTTTGATCTGGCCTCTGCTCCAAGAGTGTTCACAAAATGCATGGCAGTAATAGCTGCATTTCTACGCACTCTAGGAATATTCATATTCCCATATCTGGACGACTGGCTCATCCGAGCTCCATCCCAGTCAGAGGCCCAGACTTCCCTAGCCTGCACAATGCGTGTCCTGCAGTATCTGGGACTAGTTATAAACATTCCAAAGTCCCAACTCACCCCTACTCAGTCTCTAGAGTTCATAGGGGCCTTGCTGGATACCACAACTGCAAGGGCCTATCTTCCCCAGGCCCGTTGCCTATGCTTAGTGCAGTTAGCCTCTCAGATTCAGTTAAAAACCCACCTAACTGCTCGAGAGATGTTACAACTGCTAGGCCACATGGCATCCACGGTGCATGTGGTCCCTTATGCTCGCCTTCACATGAGGGCAGCTCAATGGACTTTGTCCACCCAGTGGACCCAGGCATCTGGAAGTCTGTCAGACAAAATAGCAACCTCCAGGCACCTCTTTTGGTCTCTCCAGTGGTGGAAGTCCACTCAAAATCTGTTGCTGGGGTCCCCCTTCCAACAGTTGCTACCCCAAGCAATCCTTACAATAGATGCCTCTCCAAAGGGTTGGGGAGCTCATCTTCAAGACCTCTCCACCCAGGGCATTTGGTCCCCACAGGAGACCTCCCTACATATCAACTTCTTAGAGCTCAGAGCAATCTTCTTGGCTCTCAGAGTCTTCCATACCCTGCTCAGCTACAAGACAGTCCTCATTCACACGGATAACCAAGTAGCCATGTTCTATGTGAACAAGCAGGGAGGGACTTGGCTCTCTGTCGCTTTGCAACGAAGCTCTGAGATTGTGGGCCTTTGCCAGAGAGCATCAAATTCATCTTCTGGCAGTATACCTTCCAGGAGTTCAAAACTCTTGGGCAGACAGACTCAGTCGAGTTCTGCTTCCACACGAATAGTCCCTTCATATGGACCAGATAGTCAGAATCTTTCGAATTTGGGGAACCCCGGACATAGACCTTTTTGCAAGTCCGTGGAATGCCAAACTTCCCCGATTCTGTTCCAGAATTCCATGTCAGGGAGTTCAGGCCAGGGATGCCTTCCTCCTTCATTGGGGTCAAGACTTCCTGTACGCCTTTCCACCCATTCCCCTAATTCCCAAGACCCTGTTCAAGCTTCAGAGAGATCGAGGGACTATGATTCTCATAGCTCCACGTTGGCCACGCCAAGTGTGGTACCCTCTACTTCTGCATCTCTTTCAAGCTCCCTCCCTGGACTTGGGGTCTGCTCCAGATCTCCTGTCTCAGGAGGGGGGAACGTTGTGGCACCCAAACCCCCAATCTCTCCATCTCCGGGCTTGGTTGCTGAAGGCTTAGACCTTCAAGATTGGCATCTTTCTCAGCAAGTAAGGGATATCCTTCATGCTTCCGGAAAGCCTTCTACTAGACGTTCCTATGCTTTTAAATGGAAAAGGTTTACCATTTGGTGTGCTGAGAAGGGTATTAACCCTCTTGCAATACCTTTCAATTCTTTACTAGAGTATCTCCTGCATCTTTCCCATGCAGGCCTCAAAATGAATTCAGTAAGGGTCCATTTGAGTGCTATTACAGCATCCCTCAAGCCTCTCAATGGACAGCCTGTTTCCTCTCATCCTCTTATTGCAAGATTCATGAGAGGCCTTCTTTTAACTAAACCTCCCATTAGACCACCTCCAGTGGCATGGGACTTGAATCTGGTTCTTAGTCAGCTCATGAAGCCACCCTTTGAACCCTTAGCCACTACCTCCTTGAAATTTCTTTCCTGGAAGGTCATCTTTCTTATTGCAGTCACCTCAGCTCGCCGCATCAGTGAACTGCAGGCCTTAGTGGCTAATCCACCTTATACAAGGTTCCATCATGATAAGGTAGTCCTTAGGACCAATCCACACTTTATGCCTAAAGTGGTCTCACCTTTTCATCTTAATCAAGAGGTGTATTTACCTGTCTTTTTTCCAGGTCCTCATGCATCAAGTGCAGAGAGGAATCTTCATACCTTGGATTGTAAGAGAGCTCTTGCTTTATACTTAACAAAGAACACAGCAACATAGAAAGTCTTCTCAACTCTTTGTTGCTTTTTATCCCTCTCATCTGGGACTTCCAGTCTCTAAGAGGACACTGTTCAATTGGATTGCTCAGTGTATTTCTTTCGCCTACCAGTGTAAGAACCTTTCTCTGGAGGGCCATGTCACAGCTCACAATGTGAGAGCCATGGCAGCCTCTATGGCTCATCTAAATTCTGTGTCCATCGACCAGATCTGTCGAGCGGCCACCTGGGCCTCGGTTCATACCTTCACAGCCCATTACTGTTTGGACATGGACTCCCGCCGGGATGCCTTCTTTGGTCAGGCTGTTCTCAAACACTTGTTCCATGCTTAATCAACTCCTACCCTCCATCCCTGGTTGGATGCCTGAGATCCATGGGAGGAGGTAGAGCCCTTCTCAGGGTCTCAGAACCTTGGGGATCTCCCAGGCATCTCCAGCTGGGGAGTCCCCCATATTTGAAGACTCATTCCTGCTTGTTCCTGGAGATAGCACAGTTACTTACCTGTAACAGGTGATCTCTGGGAACAGCAGGAATAAGTCTTCACAACCCACCTAGGAGTTGTATCTCTCTAGCTATCTTTCCTTTCCTCTCTCTCTTTGTCTCAGCTTTGAAACTCGAACTGGAGAGAGGCGGTTAGGAAAGGTGGGAAGGCAGCGCGCAGGCGCTGTGGGATGCTCCCAAAAGCTTTCCTTTTTGGGAAGCTGGGGAGCGTTCCCTCGCAGGCTCCGTTGGTACCGACGTACCCATATGTGTGAAGACTTATTCCTGCTGTTCCCAGAGATCACCTGTTACAGGTAAGTAACTGTGCTTTTTCTGCGAGTGTAGCACTCTCCAAGCATCCACCAAATTGAATTTCCCCATCAACCTCCCTAGCTCCTTTCTGTTATGCCCACTCTCTCCCCCCCCCACCCTCCCTGGTTCCCTATCCAGCATGGGCTGCAACACTACATTAAAATCCCCCCCACCACCCTCCCCCCCCCCCCGCTTCTCCAGCAACGTTCACACTCTCTTTTGTTCTCCATTTGGCCCATACAGAGACACTAATACGAGCTCTACCACCCCCACTACTCGTCCCTCCCCATCCTCAAAACATCTCTCCACCTGCACCCCCCTCCCCCCTCGTATCAGCACCGCCACCCCCCCCCCCCTTTCTTCCCCCCCCCCCTCCCGGTTACAGGAATAAAATTGTTCTGCAAACCCTGCCCGCCTCATCAGTCCCACATCCCGGCGATGCAAGTGCGTCTCTTGAACCAAAACCACATCCCATCCATTCTTCTCCACCTCCCGGTACAACAAGCGCCTCTTTGTGGGCGAATTTAACCCCCTCCCGTTAATAGTTCCCACTCGCAGCGTCATTTTCCTACCCATACCTCCCTTCTCCCACCTCCCCATTGAACCCCTCCCCGCTCTACCCCCCCCCCCTGCTCTACTCCCCCTCCCTCCCTCCCCCCTCCCCCCTATCCAACCTTCCAGGTGTGTCTGTCCAATCCCACTACCATCCCCCCCTCCGCCTCCCCTTTGTGCTTCTCCCCCAGCACTGGTCCCCCCCTCCTCTCTCCCCTTCCTACCCTCATCCCCCACTCCCCGCATCCCATATCCAAATGACTTACTGCCCGGAGTTCTCTACAGTTGTACAGTTACAAATTATTCATGTCCATCCTCAGTCATTAGCAGACACTCTCTTTCCCCCTTCGGCATCTTGAGCTCTCCTCTGCAACCACCGTCCTCTCGCCGCAACCCTCTGCCATCTGGAGCCCTCCTGCTTCCGCTCCATTGCTCCTCCAGCATGCACGCCCCTCTCCTTCACCGCTCCCTTGGGCAACTGCTCACAGCCCAGCTCTTGTAACACAGCCCATGCTTCCTCCGCCGCTTTCACTCTCCAGGACACTCCATTAACAGTCACCAACAGTCCGAAAGGAAACAGCCACCGGTATCTCGGGCTCTTCCCACGCAGGTATGCCGTTACCTCTCACAGTCCCCGTCTACGATCTAGGGTCCCTTTGGACAGGTCATTGAAGATGTCCACCTCATTTCTTTCCCAGGCAATCCGCCCATATTTTCGCGCAATCTGCAAAATCTTTTCCTTCAATGGGAAGCTGCTCATGCATGCTATTATGTCCCTGGGTTGCCTGTCTCTCCTCGGCCCCAGGCTGCGGTGTGCTCTTTCCACTCCGATGTCGCTCACCACTCCCTCTCGGCCCCCTTCTAGGGCCAGCATGTGAGCACACAGCTTTCGGACCACCTGTACACAGCCATTGAACTCCACTGCCTCTCCGATCCCCTTTATTCTCAAATTATTCCGGCGTGCCTGATCCTCGATCTTCTCCAGCATCTCCTCCTGTTGTCGCTGCAATTTACTCTGTTCCTTCGGCAGTGTCTGCAGTTCCCCCATGCACTCCTCCACGAGGTCCTCCACCACTGCCACGCGGTCGTCGAGGCCGTTCAGATCCTGCTGAATACTCTTTAAAGACTCCTTGATGTCCCGCCGCATCTTGGCCAGCTCTGCATGCAGATCTTTCTTAAAGCCCTTCAGCCAGGACCGTATCGGCACCTCCTCTCGCCCGCTCAGGTCTCCCCTTCTTCCTCCGAGCTCTCACTTCCTCCAGGCCTCGCCTCTCCATCCACCTCCGTGTCTGCTTTCTCCCCCTGCCGCACATAGGGCGATCGAAAAGCCGCCAGCTTTTTGTACGCTGCTTGGGCCATTCGTCCCCTCTCCTCCCAAAGCTCCTCCGGCACCAGGTTCAGCACTTTACCCCTCAATTTAGCGGGACTCGGACGGAGCTTGGCTACTTTGCTGCCATTCGCTTCGTGACGTCACCGGAAGTCCCTTTATCTCCTTTTTTAAAGGTTAATGCCAGCAGCCTGATTCCATCCCAGTTAAGATGAAGCCCATCCCTTTGGAAGAGCCCCTCCTTTCCCCAGAATGTTCCCAAGTTCCTAACAAATCCAAAACCCTCATCCTTGCACCATCGTCCCATCCATGCATTGAGACTCCGGAGCTCTGCCTGCCTTTTGGGTCCTGCGCATGGAACGGGAAGCATTTCGGAGAACGCTACCCTGGAAGCTCTGGATTTCAACTTCCTACCTAAAAGCCTAAATTTAGCCTCCAGAACCTCCCTACCACATTTTCCTATGTCATTGGTACCGACATGTATCAAGACAGCAGACTCCTCTCCATCACTATCTAAGACCTTATCTAGGTGGCGCGTGAGGTCCGCTACCTTCGCACCAGGCAGGCATGTTATCAGGCAATCCTCACGTCCACCAGCCACCCAACTATCTACATGCCTAATGATCGAATCACCAACTATAACGGCTGTCCTAAGCCTTCCCTCGTGGGCACATGGCCCTGGAGAAATTTCCTCGGTGCGATAGGGTTTTACATCACCTGGAGGACAGGTCCTAGTTACAGGATTACTTCCTGCCACACCAGGGTGATGCTCTCCTGTCACGTGACCTCTCTCCTCCATCGCAACAGGGATGCTGCCAGACTGGAGGTGGGACTTCTTCCCTGTAGGTCTTGTCTATGTACCTCTCTGTCTTCATTATGTCCTCCAAGTCTGCTACTCTAGCCTCCAGAGATCATACTCATTCCCTCAGAGCAAAGAGCTCCTTGCACCTAGTGCACACGTAAGACCCCTCACCAAATGGGAGAAAATCATACATGTGACACTCAATGCAAAAGGCTGGAAAACCCCATCTCCTCTTTGGGCATTAGGTCCAACTCCTGCCCACCAGCCCTTCTGTCCATCCAAGCTACCTGCAAAAGCTGACAAATCTTGGTGCTGCTGTACACTCAGGATGCTGACTCAGTGGAGTCACTAGAGGGACTACATTCATGTTCCTGTTTTTCCATTTTTGTCGCCCCTGTTGGGCTTGGGCTTGGACTTGGATTTGGGCCTGGGCTTCCCCTGTTTTCGAGCCTCTTGCTTGGGAGTCCAATACATGAGGACTTACTTCCTGCTTGTTCACAGAAAAAGTGTAAGTTTCTCACCTGTAGCAGGTGCTTTCCATGAACAGCAGGAATAAATCCTCACAACCCTCCTATCTCCCCATGGAGTTCTGTTTTTTTGGCTACTGCCTTCAAATTTGACTGAAGAAGATGGCACTGCAGCAGGCAGGAAGGCAGGCACGCATGCACGGTGCAGCTCCCAAAAGCTTCCAGTGGAAGCTAGGGAGTGTTCCATGTGGTCACAGTCGATGACATCACCCTTATGTGAGGACTTATTCCTGCTGTTCAGAGAACACCTGCTGCCGCTAAGTAACTATGCTTTACTTTGGCTGGAAGAATAAGTCAACTTTAAACCTTTGTTATCTATGAATCATATACCCAATTCAGCAAGGTAGTTCTTTTTATTCATCCTAAGTTCTTACCTAAAATAACCACACTTTCCTTTCATTTTTGTTGTATGCCTCAGAGTCTTTCTACTCCTGGAGACCCATCCTATATTTTTTTGGCAGGGTGTAACAAAAAGTAGAGTGCCAGGCCTTTATTTTTGCATAGTAAACCTACAGGACTTGGATGGGAGACTACCTTGGAATACCAAGTATTGGCTAGGCCAGATCCTACTTAGCTGACAAGATTGGGCTCATTCAGGGTGGTGTGGCTGAGGTTTTCCTTTCATGTGAATGAGGAAATAGGGCTTCATATATTCTACCCTAAGCCTCATTTTAAAAATATTCCATATGAGAAGTCCCTCCACTGTAAAAGGTGCTCTTGCTTTTTATCAAAAAAGAACTGAATCCATCAGTGTCTACACAAGTTTCTTTCTTTTGATCCTAGCAGAGTTGTTATTCTAGTAGCCAAACAAAGTTTTGCAAATTGACTAGCATTTCTGTACAAACTGGTACTCTTCTAACAAATAGTGAAACTTCATCATATTGGAGGCAGCGCAGCTACTGTTACTCTCCTGAAGTCTCCTTTGCTGGTCCCCCCATGTGCAAAGCAGTGAGTTGGTCCTCACTTTACATCTTCACTTCACACTTTTGCTTGGTCTGTTTTGCAGTCAGACCATGCATTCAGTCGAGCTGTGCTGGCCTATCTGACTTTGTAACCTTGGCAAAATCTCATATTTTTCTTTGACGAGGCTGTTCGCAGACAATGGACAGTTCATAGATATGTGAGCAGCCTTGACCTTTTTGAGTCACCCACTTGTGCGTCTGACTCAATCCTGCTTGTCAATGAAAAAAAACAGTTTCTTACCTGCAAAAGGTATTTACTGTAGACAGCAGGATTGTTCGGAGCACACAGTCTCTCGCGCTTCCCCAAGAGTTGCATTTCTTCTTGAGCTATGGAACTAACTGTGGAGACCAGTGCACATCGGAAGAGCCATGTATCCACAGAACTCTGTTCTGAGTTCTGGGAGAGCTGTTATTTTCTAGCTGTCTATGATAAACACCTTTTCCAGGTGAGAAACAATGCTACACAATTTTACATATTGATGTATTTATTTATTTAGCTGTATTTATATCCCGCTTTTCACTGGGTCAAAGCGGTCAATTGGGGGATACATTTAACACGAGGGGATATGAGACACATATGTTAATACTTACAGGGAACATGGGCAATGGAGGGTTAAGTGACTTGCCCAAGACCACAAGGAGTGCCTATAGGACTAGAAATCCCAGTCCCTCCGACCTGAGATTGCTGTCCCCAGGTGGGACTTGAATCCCCGGCCCTCCGGCCTGAAGTACCTTGTCCTAACCCCTAGACCACTCCTCCCTCAGAGAAAAAGCAGGAAGTCGGTCCATAGAAAGCCTTTGGGAGATCAACCACGCATGCATGGTCACCTTCACACCCAAGGGAGCTGTTTTCCTTCCATCTTTGTTTTTCTACAGAGTCTACCGGAAAAAGTTGGCGTTATTGCGGTGAATTCTTCCTTGTTTTCTCACTGTTTTTTTTCTGTCGCATACAGTCACCTTCTTGCAGTCCCGGAACAGTCGCTACCTCGATGTCGCGTTTTTGTTTTGAGTATTTATTCCTGCTTGTCACATATGGGTGACATCGGGTACCGATGGAGCCCGCGCGGGAAGCTCCCCAGCTACTGATAGGAAAGCCTTTGGGAGCACTCCACTGCGACTGCACTGCTGCCTTCCCGCTCTCCCAACTCCCTCTCCTCACTTCTTTTTCCGCCGAGCCAACGGGTCACTACCCTATCACTGAAGAAAAGAACTTCTAAAATCTTTTCCTTAACCGCTCTGCCTAGCTGTAGCAGAATCGCTTGATACTACTCCCTTCATCCTTTTTACCTTTTTTTTTATTTTTTTATTTCCTTTTTAAGAAAAACAAAAACTTTTTTCCCTCAGGGCCTCGTGCCCCTTGGGCTTTGCCCACCATCATAAGATGGAGAAACCCTCCAGAGGTTTCAAAAAATGCACCAAGTGCTCCAGCAACATCTTGGTTACCGACAAACACGACTGGTGTCTGAAGTGCCTTGGGTCCTGACCATATTCTCTAAGACTGCTCCCTCTGCAAGCAGATGACAGAGGAGCCTAGGAAACCGGGCCAAAACGTTTGGGGAACTCTTCCCTTTGGACTCGTCGTTGTTGACGTCGACTTCATCCAGAGTATCATCCTGCTCCCATGGTTCAAGGTACTTGGAAAAGAAGACCAAGAAAATCACGTCTCCGTCTAAGCCTGCAAAAGCTAAGTCAAAAACCTGGGATGACTCTAAGAAACTGAAGGAACCGAGAGAAAAGTCCAAGGACTCCTCAGGAAAGTCTTGGGGAATCTAGAGAAAGGTCCCGTTCGACTCACTGGGAATCATCCAGGACTTCCTCTGAATCTGGTCATTGGTCCAGGCATCTCCAGCAGGAGGATTTGGCCTCCAGAGCCTCAATGGGGATTCGGGAGGCACCCGAGGCCTCGGCCTCCGGAGAGCCCCCGATGTCTTGCTCTGGTTACGGTGGCACCCAGCCCCGTTCTTTCATTGGGCCAGATGCAGGCTACTTCCCTGGATCAGTGTATGCTGTCCTTGGAAAGGACCATAGCAGCTCTTATGGCAGCTTCAGTACCTTTAACACAGACAGCCTTGACGACTCCATCTACTCTAGTGCAACAGGTGACATCAGTCTTGCCTTTGGCATTCATTCATCAAGCACCAAGGTATCTGCACTGTGCCCGGTGTCGACCATGGAATACCCCTGGTCTGCACAGCGATTAGCCCCCGAGGACATCTAGGAGCATCACTGCCGCTCATGTAGCCATTGGCATCGGCGATACTCTCTGGCATCTGATCCAGACACTTCAGATTCCGATCATCAATTTCTTGATTCCCAATGACCTCCAAGACATTGTCTCGGAGTCCTTGCCACTGTCGATTAGTACTCACTGTAAATCCCCTCCTGAAGACATGTCTCTTCAGGAGTTTATCTAAGACATGGCGGCTGACCTTTCCATCCCGGTTTTGTTGGAACCAGAACAGAGAGCAGAGGAGCTGGAGATCCTCCAGTACCCCACAGCCCCGAAAGAGGCCGCAATCCTCCCAGTACACTGGATCCTACATTTATTTACTTATTTAGACAGTTTTGTAAAGTGGTCACAACACAATTGGGGGATACATTTAACACAAGGGGATATGAGACACATACACTAACACTTACAGGGAACATGGGCAATGGAGAGTTAAGTGGCATGCCCAAGACCACAAGGAACACCAGTGGGACTAGAAACCCCAGTCCTTCCGGCCCAAGGTTGCTGTCCTCTAGTGGGATTTGAACCCCCCGACCTTCCGGCCTGAAGTACCTTGCCCCAACCACTAGGCCACTCCTCCGCTCCATACATACATAACCTGATGCTCTGGATGTGGGGAAACCCCTCTAACAGTTTCTCCCATAAGTCGGCGGTTGGACACCATGTTTAGAGTGCCTGAATGCCCCGGCTTCCAAAAGTCACAACTTCCACACCACTCTATGGTAGTGGAATCGGTGATGCGCTGTATAAAAGTGGCAAAAATCATGCATCCATCTCTCCGTGCAGGGAATTGAGGAATCTCGATTCCTTTGTCCGTCGCTCCTTCCAAGCATCGATGCTATCCAGAAGGATAAATTCGTACATCCTTTACATGGGAATGTCCTTAAAGAAGCATAATAAAGACTGAGAAGGATTTCTTCCTTTTCTTCCAGAGGGGAAGCATCCAGCTTTCCAGGCTATCTTGGCTCATATCCAAAATGTCTCTAAATTCATGATTATAGTTGCTTTTGTTGCCTTTGAGTCATTCTATTGCCATAAGTGCAAGGTGTCTGACTTGGCTCTGCTCTTAGGTTCTGATTTAGAACAATGGGTCTAAGACAAGTTGGGTAATATCCCCTGCACTGGTGAAAACCAGTTTGGGAAGAATTGGTGGGAGAAGGCAGGAGAGTTCGATACAGATGACACAACACTTAAGAGGCTCTCCAGAAAAACAACTGAGCCTTCTAAAAAGAAGGCACCTAACAAGAAGCCTTTCTAGCCTAAAAAGAGGAGATTCTATCTTTTGTACTCCCAGCCAGCCTATCAGGCCCCTCAAAAACAACAGGGCCCTAAACGGACTAAAAAGCCCAGGCTAACCATGCAACAACCAGCCACTCGGTCAACTGCTGCTACACCTAGGTTTTGACTTCTACATAGGGAGCACAGCCAGCCTTCTCCTTCACATACCAGAGCCCACCACCATCCCAGGAAGACTCACTTTGCTCAGCATTGGCATTTCATCACCACAGAGCAGTGGACTCTCAACATAATCCAGAGAGGTTACCAACTAAACTTCCGAGAGCAGTCTCCTCACCACTTCAAGGGAGAGCTTCATTCCAAACCTCCCCTGGATGCACTGCTAAAACAAGAGATAAACATTCTCCTTTTCTAAGGAGCCATAGAACCAGTTCCAACAAATCTGTTCAAAAGCTTCTACTCCCCCTACTTCCTCATTCCAAAGAAGTCAGGATGCCACAGGCCCATTCTCAACCTCAGAAAGCTAAACAAATTCCTTGTCAAAGAGAAATTAAAATGATCTCTCTGGGAACCCTTCTTCCCTACCTACAGGAACAAGACTGGCTTTGCTCCCTAGACCTCAGAGGCCTACACTCACATCTTGATACATCCAGACCCCAGACAGTATCTTTGCTTCATCTGTCAAGGCATCCATTACCAATACAGGGTCCTTCCTTTCGGTCTGGCATCTGCACCAAGGGTCTTCACAAAGTGCATGGATGTCGTAGCAGCTCATCTCCGCAGCAATAAAATCTTTGTCTTTCCTTGCTTAGATGTACTGGCTTATAAAGGCAGACTCGCCTGGAGAATTCTGCTCATCTCGACAAAAAACTCTTGCACTTCTGCAGTACCTGGGCTTTGTGATAAATTTCCCAGAGTCCCAACTGACTCCAACTCAAAGGTTGGAATTTATAGGAGCCGTTCTGGACATAACACAGTCCAGGGCCTTTCTCTCTGTGGACTGCATGAACAGGTAGGTGCAATTAGCCACCCACATGCGCCAACAACAGACTGCTATGGCTCTATGCTTTCTATCCCTCCTGGGACACATGGCCTCCACAGTACATGTAGTCCCTCATGCAAGACTTCACAATGGTCAATCTCAATGGACTCCCTCAACCCAGTGGACCCAGTCCACAGGGAGCCTCCGGGATGTCATCCAGATACCACCACCCATGGCAGAATCTCTCCTGTGGTGGTGTACCCCAACAAATCTTCTCGTAGGGTCACCTTTTTGGACACCCCTACCTTGGCATACACTGATGACTGATACCTCCAAGCAGGGTTGGGGAGCACATCTGGACATCTCCACACAGGGCCTGTGGACAACCCAGGAATCCATTCAGCAGATAAACCTCTTCGAGCTTCTAGCAGTCAATAATGCCCTCCAGGTTTTCACCTCTCAAACAGTCAGATCCTAGTCAGGACAGACAAATCAGGTGGCTATGTTTTATATAAACAAACGGGGGGGAGGGGAGCTCGCTTCTGTTTCCCCTCTGTCAAGAAGCCTGTAAACTCTGGGAATTTGCCATCCTCCATCACATGCACCTCCGTGCAGTTTACATTCCAGGAGAATCCAATTGGCTAGCGGATAAGCTGAGTCGGATCCTACAACTCCACAAATGGTCTTTAGACCCAACAGCAGCAGCAAAACTGTTTCACATCTGGGGAACACCAGTGATAGATCCCTTTGCCACTCCGCAGAACACTCAACTTCCCTAGTTCTGCTCCAGAGTTTTGTCCAAACTCAACCTAGCATCTGATGCCTTCATGATCCACTGGGGTCAAGGACTTTTCTATGTGTTTCCCCCCCATTCCCCTCAACTCGAAGACCTTCCTCAAACTTCAAGCAGACAAGGGCTCTATGATTCTCATAGCCCCTTGCTGGCCACGTCAACCCTGGTTTCCCCTTCTACTTCATCTGACGCAAACTTCACCAGTCCCACTGGATCCGGAATAGTCTCCTATCTCAGGACAATGGAGCGCTTCTCCATCCCAGTTTGCAGTCCCTTTGACTGACAGCATGGCTGCTGAGTGTAATCTTCCAGGACCCGCCATTATTGACTGCTGTAAAACATTCTACTTTTCTCCAGAAAGCTCTCCACCAGAAAGACCTTTCAAATGGCGTAGATATGCTTCATTGTGCTCTCAAAATGGTCACAATCCATTTGAAACAACAGTCCCTGCGCTCCTTCGTATCTTTTGCATTTATCCTCTCTAGGTCACTACTCTTCCTGCCGCCGAGCAGCCTGCAGCCCATAAGAGGAGGGCGCCATAAGGCGCGGGCCACACGCTGCTCTTCCTGCAGCCCATAAGAGGAGGGTGCCATCGGTCGCGGGCCACACACTGCTCTTCCCGCCGTCCAGCAGCCTGCAGCCCATAAGAGGAGGGCGCCATTGGGCGCAGGCCACATGCTGCTCTTCCCGCTACCCTGCAGCCTGAGGACCTCGCCAGGGGGCCCTTTGGTGTGGCCCTTAGGCACAGCCTGGGGTGCTCCATTGCTGCTGGGGTCGTCCAGACTCGATCACCCCTCCACACACCGACTCCTGACCGTGCCATCTCTCAAGCTTCATCCGGTACTTCCTAGTAACTCTCCCCTGTCTTGCCTCCCACTGCCGGCTCTGATCACTACCCGCCTTGAACTTGCTACTCACTGTTGCCTTGCTTGAACTGCTACCCATTGTTGTTGCATAGAACTGCTACCCATTGTTGTTGCATAGAACTGCTACCCATTGTTGCATAGAACTGCTCCCCACTGTTGTTGCATAGAACTGCTCCCCACTGTTGTTGCATAGAACTGCTACCCATTGTTGTTGCATAGAACCGCTCATAGTACTGCTACCCACTGCCTGCTTGCTTGCCTATTACTTGCTACCCATTGCTTGCTCTGACCTCGCTGCCCACCATCATGGCCCTACATCTCATTGTCCTTCCTCATCCTCCCCAACTGCCTCCCCTCCTACCGACACCTTCCCTCAGTTCTCCCTCCCCCTACCTCCCTCACTTCTCCCTCCACTCTAACCCCTAACCTAACATCTGCCCTTGAGCCGTCACACCTCACTTCTCCCTCCACTCTTCCCCCTAACCTAGCATCTGCCCTTGAGCCATCACACCATCCCCCTCATTCAACCAGCCCCCCTATCTACCTTCCTCACTTCTCCCTCCATTCTGCCCCCTAACCTTGCACCTGCTCTTGAGCTTCTTCACACCATCCCCCACATTCAACCAGCCCCCCTCTCTTTAAAGCAACCCCACCCTCGCTTCCGCCGTACTATCTCCACTTTACCCCGCTCTCTAATACTCATTCTCCTTCTCTCATCAGGTAATATCAACCCCAACCCTGGCCCCCCCTCCCCCGACTTCCTTCTCACACTAATACAAGTTCCTTACTTATCCCATCTAATCTCATCCACATCCCGCTCCTCCCTCCTTCCGCCATCCCTCCTTCCGCCCACATTCACTCATCCATAGATATCAACGCCAACCCGACCCCTAAAAATAATCCCTCACATAACCTACCCGTTACCACCAACTTACCCCTCATTTCCCCTCCACCGTGTCCCGCTTGGAGAACACACACCCCCAGACTTACCCACCCACACCCTGCTCCCTCTAAATCTCGGTTTTACCCTAAAAATAGACCCCCACGCTACTCTTATAAGAAACCCACATGTAATTTATCCAACCTTATCAATATCCCTCTCCTCCCCCCCTCTGCCCTCCCATTCTCATGCGCCCTTTGGAACGCTTGCTCAGTCATTAAAAAAAACCTTTTTATTCACAATCTTTTTATTTCTAATGCCGTACACCTTCTTGCCTTGACCGAAACCTGGCTCTCCCCCGACGATACCACATCCATTGCCTCTCTCTGCTACAGTGGCTACCAGTTCTCCCATACACCACGATCTACTGGTCGCGGTGGTGGCGTTGGTCTCCTACTCTCTCCCTCCTGCCAATTCTAAGCCCTCCTGACACCCCATTCACACTCTCCCCTCTCCTTCGAAGTCCACTCCATTCGCCTCCTCACACCAGTCCCCCTCTGAGTAGTGTCATGGGGTAGACAGCACAAAAAGTGAAATGCTAAAGGCTAGTGCAGAGAATGAGCTTAATTGCCAGGAGATAGATAGCACTAAGCCTAAAACACTAAGAAGCAATACACAGGAGAAGCTCACTTGTCAGAAGCCTGATAGCATTGAGCCTGAGATAGTAAAGGACAGTGTGGGGGAAGGGCTTAACTGGCAGGAGTTATACAGCACAGATCCTGAAACATTAGGAAATAAAATGGAGGAAGAGCTTACCTTGCAGCCTCAGTGGCAAGTGAGGCATTCACAGGGCAGAGAGGCAGGAAGGAAGAAAGCAAACATTCCACAGGGTTGGTGTGACACAGGAAGAATTGAGGGGGCTAATCAGATCCACCTGAACTCAGACTCACGTTCCACATCAGGGGAGCTGAGAGATAAAGGCAGGTGGAAAATCTCACAGAGGCAGAGCAGGCATGGGAGGCAGTTGAAGGAGCATTGGCAGTTGGAGTCCGAAGCAGGACTGGAGCCAAAGTTTGAATACCAGGAGGGAAGGAAAACTCCCAAGCAAGTGCTGATAGACACTTTACCGAGGAGAGCCAGAACTGAGGGAAGACCGGCTGGCCAATCCAAGAAGGGTAAAGAAAACTGCAGCAGGGTCTTCCCAGCCAGAGGGGTCCTCCTACCAAGGCAAGCTGCTCAGTCAATAGGAGGCAAAGGTCACATACAGGGAAGCACCCAGGAAACAGGAAGTAAGTTGCCATCAGTCAAGCAACGTAACCAGATTTCCCTCAGAGAACCAGGAGGCAAGACAGATAGAAAGTCTTGGCGAGAAGCAGAGGGATTGGAGCTTAGCTTTGGCAGAAGAAAAGATAAGTACCCAGTTTTTACTAAAGAGAGGAAAAGGAATCCCAGAGTTGGAGACCAGGCATATAGTCAAGGGGGCTCCTATCTGTATAAGCCGTGGAGAGAGATCTCCCACACCTCTCCTGATATCTGGGACTTACGAGGGCAGCTCCAACCAGTGACAGATGAGGTTTACCCAGGGCAAGATGCGGAGGGCAGCCTCCTAGGGGCTCAGTGTCCTTATACTGGAACAGGACCCAGCCCTATGCAATGGGAGAGCCATAGCACGGAGAATATCCCTGAAGCCATGGAGTATGAGGAGTATGTGTCTGAGGAGGCTAAGAGTCTTTATTGAAGTCAAGCAAGAAGTAGTATTTTGTGCACAGTGAAAATACTAGCCGGTATTGCTGAAGGGTATTGTGCACAGTGAAATACTGGAGTGTATTGCTGAGAATATTGTGCACAGTGAAATACTGGACTGTATCACTGAGAGATATTGTGCACAGGGAAATACTGGACTGTATTGCTGAGAGAAAGCAGTATTATCATTTCTGGTTTAAAACCCTTTTTGACCTGGTGAATTCAACCGTTCATTTATGTTGTCCCTTATGCTGTAACATCCTAAAGGGAAGGGGAATAAAACCCATCTTTTCATTTGGACCACAACTACAGAGTCCTTATTTCTTCCACAACACAATGCTACCCGGCTCTAGGCATCCGCCTAGGACTGGCAAGTAGTCACAGTAGCTATCATTTATCGCCCACCTGACAAATCCAAATCTACCTTCCTCACCGACTTCGACTCCTGGCTTTGTGCCTTTATGGACCCCTCCTCCCCCACTCTTATTCTTGGCGATTTCAACATTCATACTGACAACCCATCCGACCCCCATGCCTCAAAGTTCCTCGCCCTTACCTCCTTGTTCGACCTCAAACCTTGTTCCACTGCCCCCACCCATCTACACGGCCACTGCCTTGATCTAATACTCTTCTCCAATTCCTCTCCCTCAAACCTCCGCAATTCAATCCTTCCCTCATCTGACCATCACCTCTTAACATTTACTCTTCAGCTCCCACCATCCCAATCTCGTCCTGTCTCCTCCGACCTATTTGGAGACCTTCATAATATTGATCCCATGGCTCTCTCTTCCACCATTTCTCCATCTCTGTCCTCCATTTTATCCTCTAAGTCCGTCGACGAGGCATTATCTTCATACAATGCTACACTATCCTCAGCCCTTGACACTCTTGCCCCTCCCACCTCACGTCCAGTTAAATGATCTACTCCCCAAACCTGGCTTTCTCCCACAATCTGCTACCTACGCATCTGTGCCTGTTCCGCCGAACGAGCTTGGTCCAAATCCCGCTCCCGGGAAGATCTTCTTCACTTCAAATTCAGGCTTGACTCCTTCCAGTCAGCATTAGCACTTGCCAAACAAGATTACTACATCCATCTGACCTACTCCCTTGCCTCTGATCCTCGCCATCTCTTTAATACCCTCAACGTCCCCCCGCCCCGATCCCACCCTCCCTTTCTACCCAAACCCTAGCCAACATGACAAAATCCACAAGATTACCCTCCAATTCCCTACCCCCTCATCTACCTCCCTTCCCCCCCATTTCTCCTCCCCCATCCATACTCCCCCTGCCACCCTCTCCTCCTTCCCTCCGATCTCTGAAGAAGAAACACACTCCTCCTTTCCTCCTCCAAATCCACCACCTGTTCATCAGACCCTATCCCCACCCATTTCCTATGTTCCATCTCCCACACCATTGTCCCCCCATCACTCATATCCTCAACCTCTCACTCTCCACGGCAACTGTCCTCATCGACTTCAAACATGCTGTTGTCACACCCCTCCTCAAGAAACCCTCACTTGATCCCACATGCCCTTCTAGCTATCGACCCATCTCCCTCCTTCCCTTCATATCCAAACTATTGGAACGAGCAGTTCACCATCGCTGCTTCGATTTCCTCACCTCCCAGGCCCTCCTGGACCCACTACAATCCGGCTTCCGTCCCCTACACTCCCCTGAAACCACACTCACAAAAGTCACCAATGACCTGTTCCTGGCTGCATCTAAGGGCCTCTATTCCATCCTCATCCTTCTTGACCTTTCTGCTGCTTTTGATACCATTGATCACAACCTTCTCCTCACTGCCCTCTCCTCGCTTGGCTTCAAGGACTCCGTACTATCCTGGTTCTCCTCCTACCTCTCCCATCACTCATTCCAAGTATGCTCTGGTGGCTCCTTCTCCTCCCCTAACCCGCTACATATAGGTGTACCCCAGGGATCTGTCTTGGGCCCCGTCCTCTTCTCTCTCTATACCCAAGGCTTTGGCGCGCTTATCTTCTCCCATGGCTTTCAGTATTATCTCTATGCCGACGACTCTCAGATCTACCTCTCTGCACCTGATAGTTCTCCAGCAACCCAGTCCAAGATCTCTGCCTGTCTTTCGGACATCGCTGCCTGGATGTCTCATTGCCGATTGAAACTGAACATCGCCAAGACTGAACTCCTTGTCTTTTCGCCCAACTCCTCCCCCCCCCCAACTCCCCCTCTCTCAGTCCAGGTAGATGAATGTACCTCTGCCCACAATCTAGGAATTATCTTTGACACCTCTCTCTCTCCTCCTCCGCTCATATCTAGCTTGTAGCTAAGACCTGCCGCTTCTTTCTCTACAGCATCAGCAAAATCCACCCCTTCCTCTCTGAACACATCACCAAAACGCTTCTCCACTCCTTGATCGCCTCGCGCCTCGACTACTGCAACATCCTCCTCGCTGGTCTTCCCGTAAGCCACCTCCTCCCTCTTTAGTCCATACAAAATTACGCTGCTCGACTAATCCTCTGCCAGCCTCTCCACACACACGTTTACTCCTCTTCTCAAGTCACTTCACTGGCTCCCCTGTCCAATTCCGCATTCAATTCAAGCTTCTCCTGCTGACCTATAAATGTATTCACTCTATGGCCCCTCAATACCTTTCATCTCTTATCTCCCCCTACGTCCCCGCTTGTAATCTGCCCTTTACCCGCACCGCGATCTCCCGACTGTGCTCCTTTCACCTTGCTGCTCCATACGCCTGGAACAGCTTACCTGCATCTGTGTGCCAGGCATCCTCCCTGGCCCTCTTCAAATCCAGGTTGAAGACTCACCTCTTCATCGTTGCATTTAGATCTAACTTATGACTGTACTGTGTTCTTTTAACTAGATTGTAAGCTCTGATGAGCTTGACTCTGACAGGCAGGGACTGTCTCTTATATGTTGGCTACCTCCTGTAGGTTAGCTGTGCAGTGCTGTGTGCGTGGCGCTATATAAGTGCTGAACAGTAGTAGTAGTAGTAAGTCTTAAGATGAACCTTAGTGCTATTTCAGCTTTCCATAAGTCTGTGGAAGGCAGACCCATCAACACAACTCCTCTGGTAGCACGTTTTATGAGGAGGAGTCTTCTCACCAAACCACCCATTCGACCACCACCAGTGGCATGGGATCTCATTGTGGTACTAGCTCAGCTTCTCAAACCACCGTTTGAACCCCTAGCAACCACACAGCTTCTATACTTATCCTGGAAGGTTTTATTCCTCATTGCCCTGATATCGGCCAGGTGCATCAATGAGCTGCAGGCCTTAGTGGCTCATGCTCTATACACACGTTTTCATCATGAGAAGTTCATCCTTCGGACACACCTCCACTTTCTTCTGAAAGTAGTATCACCTTTCCATCTCAATCAGTCAGTAATCCTGCCGGTCTTTTTCCCAAGACCTCATGCTTCTCGTTCAGAAGCCACCCTACATACACTTAACTGTAAGAGGACTCTGGCCTTCTATCTCCAAAGGACAGAAGACATTAGGAAGTCCTCCCAGCTCTGTGATCCTTCTCATTTGGGCCTCCCAGTGACCAAACATACACTATTCAAATGCATAGCAGACTGTATTTCTTTCACATATGGCAAAGCAGGTCTTTCCCTCATGGGACACGTAACTGCTCATAATGTCTGAGCAGAGGCAACCTCTGTTGCTAATCTCCAGTAGCCATAGACTAGATTTGCTGAGCTGCTACATGATCCTCTATACATACCTTCGCAGCCCATTACTGTTTGGACAAGGACTCCCGCCGGGATGCAGCCTTTGGCCAGGCAGTCCTTCAGCATCTCTTTGGAACGTAGAAACAACTGGTCGTCTTCACTAAGTGCTTGAGGCTCGCTCTACCGGGAGCCTAGGCTGCCATTTTCACCTCGAGCTCCCTTTCAGTTCCAATTCGGAATGGGAGACTGATGACAAGTCTCCCGATACTGCTGGGCATTAGGACATTCCATCAGGCCCTTCTCCTCCTCAGGAGCATTGGAGATCCTCACCAGAGTACCTCTCCTTCCTGGATGACTTCCGGGATATGGGCAAAACCCTAACCTTCATCGAGGTAGAGGAGTTGCCTTGGGGGGAGGACCTGGACCATACTCCAGTATGATTCTCCTCTCAAGTTGGCCTTAACTGTGCCGGTGACTCCCACCATGGAGTGCCTCCTTTTCAGGATGTGAGAAATACCAGTTACGGTTCCCATTGTGAGCAAGCTGTGGGATTCCATGTATCGGGTCCGCAATAGGCCCCAGCTTTGAAAAAATGGAACTACCACACAACTCCATGGTGGCGGAGTCGGCCATGTGCTGCTGGATCAAAAGCCAAAAGACAGACTCCTCTGTGCCCCCGGGTCGGGAGGCTCTCACAATGGACAGGTTTGGTGAGAAATGTTTCCAGGGCTCGATGCTGGTGACTCATACCCCCAGGCTTACCAGCTGTATGTGGGCATGTACCTGAGAGACCTAGAAAAAAGGCTCGCTGGGTTCTCAGCTGGGCTATCCAATGAATACCTCCAGTGTTTCAGGAGCCTGGTGACCATGATCAAGGAGTGCTCCAAGTATGTGACTCGAGCGGTCTGTGACGACTTTGAGTCTGTGACTACATTGCCTGCGGTGGACTTTGATGCCCACCACCTGACATGGCTACAGTCCTCAGACCTGGAGCAATGGGTTCAGGACAAATTGGTCGATTTCACCTGCCAGCAAGCCCATGATGGACAAAACCACTGAGTTAGAGACCGAGCTGATTACCAGAACCAGACTCTCTTGGAAGACTGCTGATCCTTCCCAACGGAAGGCTTTGGGGGGGAAAAGTCCTTCTACCTAAAGAAAAAGAAGGCCTACAGAACATATCCCCATCATCAGGCCTATCAGTCTTATCAAGCTCCCCTGCAGGGGCAGCCGGCCAGGGGCAGGGCCCCGTAGGCCTAAAGCCCACAAACCCAAAACCATGCCTGTGCCACAGCCGGGGAAAATTGGCTCCCAAGACATGGCTTCTCTTCCCACAGGAGGTCAGGAGCCACAACATATAGGGGGATGTCTCACGTCGTTCTCCCACTTGTGGCCCAATATTACCACAACACCTGGGCCCTTCAGATGGTGAAGGAGGGGCTACCTCCTTCACTTCCACCAGATGCCCCCCTCGTACTTTCCAGGGGAACGTCTTCCGGATCTCCCCCCATCGGGACCTCCTTCAGAGGTAGCTCGCGACTCTTCTCACTGACAAGGTGGTGAAACTCATCCTATTGCCTCAAAGAGGCATGGGGCTCTACTCTCTCTACTTTCTGATTCCCAAGAAAACGGGCGGGTTGCACTCCATTCTAAACCTGTGGGATCTCAACCATTGATTAGTGAAGGAGAAGTTCAAGATGGTATCCCTTGGAATGTTGCTGCCTTACCTCCACCGGGGAGACGGGTTATGCGCCATGGATCTCAAAGATACCTATAACCACATCCTGATCCATCTCTTGCACCAGCAGTGCCTCTGCTTTGTCATTGGCAGGTGTCACTACCAGTACCGGGTCCTGCCATTCGCACTGACATCCGCCCCAAGGTATTCACAAATTGTCTGGTGGTAGTTGTTGCCTTCCTGCAATTTCCGAGTATGTTCGTCTTCCCTTGTCTAGACACTTGGCTGATAACGGGAGGGTCCCCAGACAAGGTCTGACAGGCCCTATATCGCACCATCCAGCTCCTGGAGACTTAGGTTTCATAGTAAACTATCCCAAGTCCCACCTACAGCTTGTCCAGTGCCTGGGGTTCGAGCCCTCCTCGATACCTCTCAGATCTGGGTATTTCTTCTGCCCAATAGGGCTCAGGTCTCTCTGTCTTGGCGGGAGAGATCCAAACCTGGCTTGTTGGATGCTCCTCCTCATGGGGCATGTGGCCTCACTAGTTCATGTCACACCCTCAGCCAGTCTACACATGCGTCAGGCCCAGTAGACTCTTTGCACTCATTGGAAGCAGGAGATGAGGCACTGTCTGACAAGGTATGGATCATCCCACCCCTCTTCCTTTCCCTTGTCTGTTGGCGATGGTCGAGCAATCTTCTGGTGAGGCTACCTTTTTCAGGATACCCTACATCAACATATCCCCACCATGAATTTTATTTATTTATTTATTTAGTAAACACTTATATACCGCTACTTCCAGCGATCAGAAGCGGTTTGATTATAATTTTGGGATTTGTCACAAATCAAGACAGAAAATTTGGGGCATAGATAGAGAGATAGGGGTAATACACAGCACACATAATAGGGTCTAAATATAGACCTTAATGTACCAACATACATTTACAAAAGAGATTGTCCTTCATCTATTTACATTTTTACATACAGCTATTCACTTCCTCTTTTTTCTTCTTGGATTTACATCTGGTCGTAGTGACAATTGAACAGATGCGTTTTCAATTTCTTCCTGAAGTCAACTATGTCTGGAATTGCTCTCAGCTCGTGTGGTAGGCGGTTCCATAAAGTGGGGGCAGAGAAAGAGAATGCTCTGCGGCTGGTACTGACTTTTACATGTCTGATGCCGTTTGGAACTATTAGTGTGCTTGAATGCTTCCAAGCTCGGCTGGGGAACCTATTGGAACGTTCTTCAGTCCCAAGGCCTCTGGTGACAGGAAGAGAGCAAGCTCTAGATCAACTTCCTCTAACTCAGAACAGTTTTGAATGCCTTAAGGGTTTTCCAACACTATATGGCGAATCAGATTGTCCTGGTTTGAACAGATAGTCAAGTGGCTATGTTCTACATCAACAAACAAGGAGGCACGGGGTCCTACCTTCTCTGTTGAAAAGCGATCAGACTCTGGAATTTTGCAAAGCGGTGGGGTATGCTCCTCCGTGCCATCTACCACCTGGGGCAAGAAAATGTCCTGGTGAACCGGCTCAGCAGTGTGCAGCGATTTTTCGATGCTGCTCGTTTAGCCCCAGGGCCTTAAAGATAGGCAAGGGTCATGCCTCACCTCACATCTGCTCTACCCTGAAACACTCCAACATGCCCCGATGCTAACCACATAGCATCTGGGCATGTTAGGGACTTAACTGGGATTTTCCAAAGTAGGTGCCTTTGGAAAACCCCGATTAAGACGTTTACAAGGGTAACATGGGCTGTTACCTATGTAACTACCTTTGAAAATCAGGCCCACCCTTTCTACCTGGGCGGCCGACTGCATTTCCTTTGCCTATGGACAGGCTGGTCTTTCCCTGGAGCGTCATAAGAACATAAGATATGCCATACTGGGTCAGACCAAGGTCCATCAAGCCCAGTATCCTGTTTCCAACAGTGGCCAATCTAGGTCATAAGTACCTAGCAGTTTCCCCAAAAGACACAGGTTCCACAATGTTTGTATTGGGTCAAGCATTGATATCCTGGGTTCCTTTTTAATAATGGTTTATGGACCTTTCCTCCAGGAACTTGTCCAGACCTTTTTTAAACCCAGCTACACTAACAGCCTTTACTGCATCCTCCGGTAACAAATTCCAGAGTTTGATTACACGTTGAGTGAAAAATATTTTCTCTTATTTGTCTTAAATAGCTTACCCTGTAGCTTCATTGCATGTCCCCTAGTCTTTCTATATTCTGATAACGGAAACAATCGATCTACGTTTACCCGTTCCACTCCATTCATTAATTTATAGACCTCTATCATATCTCCCCTCAGCCGTCCCTTTTCCAGGTTGAAGAGCCCTAATCTTTTTAGCCTCTTTTCATAGGGGTATCCTTCCATCCCCTTTACCATTTTGGTGGCTCTTCTCTGAACCTTTTCTAATAACGCTATATCCTTTTTAAGATACGGTGACCAGAATTGCACACAATATTCAAGGTGCGGTCGCACCATGGAACGATACAGTTGCCTTATAATATCCTTTGTTTTATTTTCCATTCCTTTCCTTATGATACCTAGGATTTTATTTGCTCTCTTGGCTGCCGCTGCACACTGGGTGGAGGGTTTTAACATGTTATCCTCGATGATGCCTAAATCATTTTCCTGGGTGGCGGTTCCCAATGTGGAACCTTGCATCGTGTAACGATAGTTTGGGGGGTTCTTTCCTAGGTGCATAACTTTGCACTTGTCCACATTAAATTTCATCTGCCATTTATGTGACAACCCATAACATTTGAGCTATGGTGGCCTCAGTGGCTAACTTTACACTCCTGTCTACTGGAGATTTGTCGAGCAGCCACCTGATCCTCGGTCCCTGCCTTTTCAGCTCACTACTGCCTCATGGAGGGCCTCCCTGCGTGACAGTGCCTTTGGTCAGGCCATTCTTCGGCACCTCTCTGAGGACTAGTGCAATTCTGTCCCTCCGACCTTTCTGTATGTCCAGACTGCCAGAGATTCGATTCCCTCACAGATGCTGAAGTTGCATCTTGATGCTTGAGGCTTTTCAGAGTCTTTCAGTTGCCATTCAAGGTTCGATTGATTAAGCTATGTTGTTCTACTGAGGGAAAATGACTCCCTTCAGCGGGAATGTGACCATGCATGCATCGTTGATCTCCCAAAGGCTTTCTTTGAAAGCTGGGGAGATTACTGCACAGGCTCCGTCGGTGCCAACGTCACCCATATGCGAGGACTAATTCCTGCTGTTCCTGGAGAACACCTGCTACAGGTGAGTAACTACCTTTTAAATGATTTGAATTAATTTTGATTTGAAATATGTCTGCTAGTCCAGTGTGTTTTTTCACCATTACAGCACAGATATGGCATCAAGTAATATCTATCGGCTATATTCTAGTTTTCAGTGATTAGCATCTGGTTGTTTAATTCCCATTTCAAGGAAAATTTTCAAAGCCATTTACTTGTGTATATGTATCAATTTAAATGTGTAATTTAGGTGTCTGAAAATTTCCCTCCCTGAATGTGTTTGTAAGTATATACTTTATTCCACAATATGCATTCTTGCAGCTGCATTTAGAGTAAATGTTCTTGGGGGAGGGAAATTTGAAAATGCAATCTAAGTAAAGTTACAGTATGTACTGTGAAAACAGTTCCCACAGTAAAAACAGTTGTAGATGTCCGCGAGTACTATGTTCTTGTAGAAAGTTTCAAGTGTGTGTGTATTGAATTTGATGCAGAATCTCTTACACACGAAGTGTGGACCATTTCATGTGTAACTTGGTACACTGTTTCTTAACCACTGGTCCTTGGGCAAGTGCATTTGTCTCATTTTTATCAGTTCATGGAGCGATGGTGAGAAATTTCATGTCTAGCAGAGCCAAGATGGGGCGGGCAAAATCCCACCTGCCAAAGAGGAGGTGAGGTAGCAAAGTTTCTCCAAGACCAAGCAGGAAGTCAGCCCTCACATATGGGTGACGTCGGCACCAACGGAGCCCTCGTGCGTAGCATTTCCCCAGCTTTCAAAGAAAGCCTTTGGGAATGCAGCGCGCATGTGCGGTCCCCTTCCCGCCCAAGGGTGCCATCTTGCTCAGTCTGTCTTTTTCCATGGAGCCCAACGGACGTGAGTTCATGTCACCTGGGAAAAGTAGATTTTTTTTTCTGTGATTTTCGCTTTTTCTTATCGGGTTCGACGCCGGTTCCCCTTCCTGCCAGGACTTGGTACACCGGTATCGAGACCGGAGTTTCTCTTTTTGGATTTTGTCCTTCGTGACTAACGTTGGCGCCTTTTTTGTTATTTTCACTGGCAACCTGATCTTTTGACCTTACAGGGGCCCTTTTTGCCCCGATGGCTGCCAGCGGGTTCAAAAAATGTGATCGGTGCAAGAAACATATGTCTCTCACCGACACACATGACTGCTGCCTCTGATGCCTCAGGCCCAACCATGACCCGCTGTGGCCTGCGTGGCAAAATGTCGTTGAAGGCACTTCGGAGCCGTCAGCATCAACGTGAAAGTATTTTTTTCAGAGTCTGCGTCCGGCTGGGCCCGGACTTCGTCAGAGGCCTCGACATCTCAGGAATCTAACCCTGAGCGCCGTCATGGTTCCTCTGAGAGGGGGTCTCCCACCCAGGAGCACAAAAGGAAGAAGACGTTTGTGAGGGTGGCATCGGTGGAGGCCCCTGGGTCCTCGAGGGCCAGGTCGCGCAGCCATGACCGCCGCCCCAGGCTCTCGGAGTCGGAGAGGCTGTCCAAACTACCTCGCATGGAGCCGGAGTCACGTAAGTTCTGTTGTCCTCGTGGACTCTCCTCCGGGAGAACCGACGTCTGGCCCGATGCCATCGGGGCCCAAGTAGGTTGCTGCTGAGTCTCCTGAGTTTGGACTCAGGCTGACGGCCTTGGCGAGCAGCTTCGCTGCCTTCATGGAACAGCAGCGGGTGCTGATTGCCGGTCTGACCTGTGCATGTGCCCCGACCACCAGGACCTCGATGTCCAAATCGACCCCAGAGGCCAAGCCGATCCTCGAGTCCATCAAGTCTTGAGTCGATCCTCGGTCATGGTCCCCCTCGACCTCCCGTGCGGGGCCGAGGTCGTCGACGCCGGTGACCTCGGCATCGGGGCGGGTGGCTCCGAGGCCCACACGGCCGGAGGAGTCAGCGTGGGAGACGGAGGACGAGGAATCTCGTGTCACGTTCCGGACCCAGTGCGTCCCTTTGGACTCCCTGGAGTCTGAACCCCCCCCCCCGGAGGATAGCCGGCTCTCGGACTTCGTGAGGGACATGGCCAAGGCTTTGGAATTCCCTGCGGATACCGAGGAGGAGCCTCGAGCCAAGGAGCTCGATGCCCTCCAGTATGATTTTCCTCCAAAGGAAGCGTTTACTGTACCGGTTCCTCCGATGCTGGAACGGCTGCTCTTCCGTATGTGGGAGGCACCAGCCTTGGCGCCGGTTCTTAGCAGACGGGTTGATTCCATTTATCAAGTCCGTAAGAGCCCTGGGTTCCAAAAGGCGCAGCTACCGCACAATTCCATGGTTGTGGAATCGGCCATGCACTGCCTGAAGAGTCAAAAGATGCACTTCTCGGTGCCCACAGGCCTGGAACCTGGATGCCCTCGGTAGAAAGTGCTTCCAGGGCTCTATGCTATCTTGCCATGTCCAGACTTACCAGCTGTACATGGGCATGTATTTAAGGGACCTGGCAAAGGAGACTGCCGAGTTTTCAGCTGGCCTCTCCGAGGAACCCTTGCAGAGGTTCAAAGCCTTGTCGACAGGGATCCGAGAGTGCTCGAAGTTTATCTCTCGAGCAGCCTATGATGGCTTCGGCCCGGGTAGCCGTGGTATGCATCGTTGCACGCCATCAGTAACTTATATTTTATGTATTTACATTTATTGAGATTTAATTTAAATATGTATGTACTCATATTTATGGTATTATCTGTTCTTTTATGTGTTTTTAATAATAATTAATATTTATACATTTATTATTAATCTTGTCTATATGTTCATGTTTTTAGTCAATATCTGCCTGATCAGCCCCTGACGAAGTGTGCGAAACACGGCCTGTGTCGGGTTGGCAGTAAGAAGTATCAATAAACTCTGTTATAATCACGTTTTGTACTGTGTCACTAGTTGTACGTGATTATCTGCCTTTTCGTGGTGGAACCTATTCGGTAAGCCCATGACTGAAAAGGCTGCAGAAATCTAGACTGAGACTCTCACCAGGACAAGGCTGTCCAGAAAGACTTCTGCCCCTTCTCAAAAAAAGAAGGGCTCAGGAAAGAAGCCCTTTTTCCCAAGGAAGGATGCTGCCTACAAATCCTACCCCTCAGTATCAGGCCTCTCGAGCTCCCCAACAGGGCCAGCAGGCCAAAGGGCAGGGGCATGGGCCCCATAGGCAGAAGACCCCCAAGCCGCCAGCTTCGGCTCCTGCACAGCAGGGAGCAGGGTTTTGACTTCCACAGCATAGCCTCTCCTCCGCCGGTGGCTCCACTCAGCACAAGGGGTTGGCAGACCCTGTACGCCTACAGGTGGCCAGCCATCACACGGGATACCTGGGTACAGAGCATAGTCCAAAAGGGCTACATGCTCCACTTCCACCAGCTACCCCCCTCCTACTATCCAGGGGAGCCTCCAAGACTCCCTCTACACAGGAACCTCCTCCTTCAGGAGTTGGCAAGTCTTCTAAAGGAACAGGCGGTGGAACCAATGCCTCACCACCTGAAAGGGCAAGGCTTCTACTCCAGGTACTTTCTGGTACCAAAAAGGACAGGAGGCCTCCGGCCTATCCTAGACTTGTGAAACCTAAACAAGTTTCTGGAGCGGGTAAAGTTCAAAATGCTTACCCTTGGGATACTGCTGCCCTACCTCCAGCAGGGAGACTGGCTATGCTCCTTAGACCTAAAGGATGCTTATACTCACATCCTCATTCATACAGACCCCAGACAATATCTCAGATTTGTGGTGGGAGGAAACCATTTTCAGTACAGGGTACTTCCCTTTGACCTAACCTCTGTCCCCAGGGTTTTCACCAAATGCCTGGCGGTGGAGGCAGCTTATCTCAGGAATCAGGGAGTTTTTGTCTTCCCATACCTGGACGACTGGCTCATCAGGGGCCAGTCTCTCCAGGAGGCCCGACAAGCCAGTCTTCGCACTGTCTCTCTTCTTCAGCAGCATCTGGGCTTTGTCATAAACTACGCAAAGTCCACTTTGCTCCCCTCTCAGAACCTAGAGTTTATAGGGGCAAGCTTAGACACCCTTCAGGCAAGACCTTACTTTCCCGAAGACAGGGCCCACAGACTGATAGACTTGGCCAACCATTTCCAAAGCAAATCTCATGTCTCCGCCAGGCACTGTCTGCGGCTCCTGGGCCACATGGCATCCACGGTACATGTGACTCAGAATGCCCGTCTGCACATGCGGGCTGCTCAATGGTGCCTCAGAGATCAGTGGACGCAGGCCACAGGCGACCTCCGAGACAGAGTAAAGGTGTCCAAACCACTTTTGGACTCCTTATAGTGGTGGCTACATCTCCCAAACCACCTCAGGGGGGTACCTTTTCAGGCTCCAATACACACAAGGGTGCTGACGACCGATGCTTCCTTAAAGGGCTGGGGTGCACATTGCCAGGGCACGTGCACTCAAGGCCTCTGGTCTCCTCGAGAGGCCATGCAGCAAATCAATCTTTTGGAGCTTCGAGCAATCCGCTTAGCTCTGCAGGCATTTTCTCATGCCCTCTCTCACCAGTCTGTCCTAGGTCAGACGGACAATCAGGTGGCAATGTTCTGTGTGAACAAACAAGGGGGCACGGGGTCTAGGCTCCTATGTCAGGAGGACTGCCCCTTTGCTCCTTTGCAGTCAGACAAGGCATGTTTCTCAAAGCAGTTTATCTACCTGGTCAGGAGAATTTCCTAGCAGACAAGCTAAGCAGGATTCTTCAGCCTCACGAATGGCAGTTGATTTCATTGGTGGTCCAGCAGATCTTCCTCCGCTGGGGACTTCCATCCATCGATCTCTTTGCAAGTCCACAAAACCGTCAACTGCCCAGGTTTTGCTCCAGACAGCCGCATCCCCTGAGGATGGCAGCAGATGCTTTTCTGATCTCTTGGTCTACGGGCCTCCTGTATGCGTTTCCTCCAACGCCCCTGGTGGCCCGAACTCTGTTCAAGATTCTCCGGGACAAGGCCTTGGTGATTCTGGTAGCCCCCAGATGGCCGAGGCAGCCCTGGTTTCCACTTCTGCTGCAGTTGGCAGTGGAAACTCCGTTCCCTCTGGGGTTGCAACACGATCTCCTGTCTAAAGAGCAGGGTTCCCTTCTGCACCCTAATCTCAGGTCCCTCAAGTTGATGGCCTGGCTGCTGAAAGGATAGTGCTAGCTCCCTTACTTCTACCTAAGTAGGTTGAGGAGGTGGTCTTGGCCTCTAGGAGGCAGTCCACCAGAAAGTCCTATGCCCTCAAGTGGTGTAGGTTTACGGTATGGTGTGCTCAGCGCAATGAAGATCCTTTCTCTTGCCTTGTGCCAGTAGTACTGCAGTATCTACTTCACCTTTCAGACCTAGACCTTAAGTCTAACTCTGTTCGGCTCCACCTCAGTGCTCTGTCAGTGCACCACTCACCGGTGGAAGGACGGTCTGTCGGTTCACCCCTTGGTGTCCTGATTTCTCAGAGGTCTGCTTCTTCTCAAGCCTCCGGTTTGTCCACCGGCGACTGAGTGGGATTTGAACATGGTCTTGCAGCAACTTGCTCGCCCACCGTTTGAGCCGATGGCTACTTGCCATTTGCGCTTCCTCTCTTGGAAAGTGCTCTTCCTGGTGGCTCTTACCTCGGCCAGACGTGTGAGTGAACCTACAAGCTCTGGTTTCTAATGGACCGTACACACGGTTCTATAGGAACAGGGTGGTCCTACGGACCCATCCCAAGTTCCTTCCAAAAGTGGTCTCCTCTTTCCACCTCAACCAGGAGGTGGTTCTTCCAACCTTTTTTCTCAGGCCGCATACTAGCCGGGCTGAAACAGTCTTGCATACCCTGGACTGTAAGAGGGCATTGTCTTTTTACATAGAACGTATGTGGGGGCATCGAAGGGCTACTCAGCTCTTCATCTCCTTTGACCCTAATAAGATGGGGTTACCTGTCTCCAAGCGTACATTGTTCACTTGGGTAAGCAGATTGTATCGCCTGGGTGTATGAGGCAGCCGACCTTCCCTTGCAGGGTCAAGTCACGGCCCACCGTGTCAGGGCGAAAGCCGCGTCAGTAGCTCATCTCCGCTCTGTTCCGTTGGCAGACATCTGCCGGGCTGCAACTTGGTCTTCAAGCCAGACTTTTGCAGCCCATTACTGCCTGGAGAGGCAGTCCCGAAGGGACAGTGCTTTCGGACAGGCGGTACTCCGTAATCTCTTTGAGGTTTAGGCAACTCCTACCCTCCGGCCCTTGTGATGGGCTACCATACGGGGACGTTCTCAGAGGATATTCTTATCACGAATGCTGAGGCTCTTGAGAGGGAGCCATTTTTTTCAGCTTGGGGTTCCCAGTAGCCTAGAGCTTGGGAGTCCCATATGTGAGGACTGACTTCCTGCTTGGTCCTGGAGAAAGAATAGTTACTCACCTGTAACAGGTGTTCTCCAGGAGCAGCAGGAATCAGTCCTCACAACCCTTCCCTGGAGTTGCAGTCATATCATTCATTTTGATTTTTGCTGTCTTTTAGCTATGTCATCAGACCGAGCAAGATGGCACCCTTGGGCGGGAAGGGGACTGCGCATACACGCTGCATTCCCAAAGGCTTTCTTTGAAAGCTGGGGAAATGCTCCGCACGAGGGCTCCGTTGGCGCCAACGTCACCCATATGTGAGGACTGATTCCTGCTGCTCCTTGAGAACACCTGTTACAGGTGAGTAACTACTCTAACTTGGTGAGTGGACTGGCTGAAGAATAGGATGTGAGCAGTATAGTTGTGCACCAGTAACCTTTAACTGCCTCCACTTGCCCCAACATCTCTTCTCCAACTGGAGAGGTAGGCAAGGAAAGGAGGACGAGAAGGACAGAAGCTATAGCAGTGTTGGTCTGCATAGCAGAAGAAAAAGGGGCAATTTGTTGCCTGCATAGGAGAATCTGGCGAAGGAAATGGTGAATATAGAGGTTTTTTTGTATGTGTTTATGTATAAATCCTCCATCACATGTGCGCATGCACACATACACCCACTCTTCATTATCCAAATGGGACTTCTGCAGGTTTCATTTTCCAGGTGAGCAGATCTCGCACCCCCCCCCCCCCCCCCCCCCCCCCACTTCTTAACTGCCTTCTCCCCATTATTTGTCATCTAGAGGAACCACTCTGAGGGCTCACCATCCTGCATTCATAATCCGTTTCAGAAGTAGCTGGCAAATTACTGGCATAAAAAAGATTGAGAAATGTTGGTCTTGTGGGTAGTTATAATTATTAGAATTCATTGCAGCAGAACTCCTTTGATGTTGGAGAATACCTAATCTGCATGTACAGTAATTTGAGTATGTATTTGTTCTTTATTTTTAGGAAGCAGTAATATAGTCCTATGTGCCAAAACTAAATTGTATGCTGTAATCATTTGTATGATTTTGAAATAGAGTTCTAAAGCATCTTCAGTTTCTTTTTGGACGAAAGGTACTATGTAAATCTATAGGGTTTGATATTCTGAAGGCTTTATGCAGTTTGCAGGACCTGCAAACCACACAAACCCCACTCAGACCAATATGCAGTGACACTAACCAGGCAGTGCCACTGAATATCCCCACAGACCACCTTGCAAACATCTGGTTAGTTTTGGGGCGTTCCGTGGGCAGAGCTGTGGTGGTCCCAGTAACTTCTGGTTAATGGCGCTATTCAACCGCTAACCAAATAGGTAAACCACATAAAGTTAGGTCAATGACTGCCCTAACTCTATGTAGCTGTGCTATCCGATTAGCAGCTGAATATCACTGCTTACCAGATAGCCACCATGGTCAGCAGCAAAATTGAATACTCAGCACTGGATGCCAGATAGGCTCCGGTGCCGAATATCTGGTTTTATTTTTGCTTATGGCTGTCAGGTGTTTGAGCAATGCTGATTGCCGCAAGCTGAATATCGACACCATACTGTTTAGTTTCTGTTATTGAAATGTCTGTCATGGTTTGATTTTATTTATTGCATCTATATTTCCTCTGGGCCTAATGATGTTTTCTTAAAAAAATTGCAAGAAACAATACATATACATTGTCAAGGTTAACATTTCTATCAGTCTTTTAGATCCTATTCCACTGGTAGCTCTTAATTCAGAGTGAGGAAAAACATATTTCAGTGCTGTTTTACAGTAAAATTCCCCTCTTAATATTTTAGGAAACTTCTCACTGTTACACCACTTGTAAGTGACCAGAAGCCATCTTTCTCCAAATCTGGACGAAAAATTAAGGGCAGAGGCACCATAGTACGTGGTAGTATTTTTTGTTGGTGTTTTCTTTTTTTCTTTTCTCTTGCTTTTAAATGCTGAATTATAGAAGTTTTATTGTTGATCTTTAGAAGTACCTAACACTTTACCTTATTGTCATTTATTATCAGAGGAGATAAAGAAAGTTCTGCCCATCTAGCACTAGTGCAGACATACTAATTGACAGCACTGGTAATAATACTAAGACTAAAGCAGTAAATTTAAACTTCAAGTTTGAAATTCATGTAATTCATCTACTATCCTAGCAGCAACTGTAGCCTTCAAAAATGCAACACACTGTTCATGTGAATTTTTCAGGTATGACATTTTGTCAGCTACCTAGCTGGTTTCTTCTGTCTTTTGGGATTCTAGCTCAAGCAAAACCAATGCTGCTAGTTCATGGTACTATGAGCCCTCATTTACAGTTACGGGGGGGGGGGGGGGGGGCCGTGTTTCGTCTATTGAATATACCCTCCAAACTTTGCCTACCAATCACATTGTTGATCTTCAGCTAGAGGATCACAGACCACAAACTGTCTCTGGAACCTAGCTAATATGAATCCTGATCTAGCCACTAGGTGTCACCATTGAGTGATGGCTAGAATTCCTTCCTCCCAGGGGCTGCAAATACTGCTTCAGTAGAAACCTACAGCCAACCTAAGAGGGCAAATTTCTGATCTGGGAATCAAACTCAGGTTCAGCATCACTGGGACAGTCGGAACTATTCTGGGAATTTTAAAACTGATTTAAAAGTGTAACCCCTCTGACTTGTGACAAAAATGTGTTTGCTGAGAGAGGAGTCATTTTATTGTGTTTAAAAAGAAATAAAAGCTACTAGGGCATATTTTCATAGATTTATTCCTTTTCAAGAGAAGATGAAGAAAAGACTTTTCTTAAATCATGTTTTTAAGTGCCATCACGTCAATGCTGGCTCCTGGTGACCCAGCAACTCAAAAAATAGTAACATCTTTTTCATACTCTTTCTCAAAGACACAGTCCTGACCAGTGATTAGTTGATTGTCAGGAGCATGACAGAAAGAAAGGGGAGGGAGAGGCTTACTTGCTATTTCTCAGCTTTAACTTGAAAAGAGCTGTGGGGCCAATACTCAAAAGCCGTTATCTAAATAATCATGGAGGTTATCCAGTGAAGGGTGCAGAGAGAGATTCAGCATCACTATCTGGATAGTGCCACTCAGTATCTTCGCTGATTGCCTTGGCAGGGCAGTCCAGGTGCAGAGCTGGGGCAGTGACCAAATTTATCCAGATAGCAGTGATTTTCAGCTGCTATCCAGATACGTTTTGTGGCTAAAAGGACAGCAAAAAGGCTGTCCTAATTTTAAATGCAGAAGCCTGGTTGGTGGCTGAATATCGCTGCTAACTGGATTGTGCTGGCACTGTCTGTGTGCAGTATATGAATATTAAGAGCCAGTCAGCAGACAATCCTTTATCGGGCTTTTTCAGTATTGGGGCCCACATTTTTTGTTCCTGAAAGGGATAGTTATAATTAGAAAAAAATCTGTGCCACTTGACTTTTATTAGCTGTCTCATTTGAATTAGTTACATTTTAGCTAATTCAACTTACTAGAAGCAATATTCAGAAGCATTAGTGCTTTTTTCTAAAAATTGCCTGTACTTACTTGGATTAAGTTTTGACTATGGAAGTCCACTATACAGCCAAAATGGAGTGGGATTTGGAGCAGAGCAAAAAGTATCATGGAATGTGCCTGGGGTAGGTGGGGAACAGACTAACTACCTGTCTGTTTTCTTTTAAGACTTTAAGGCCCTACCTAAATCTAACAGAAATTAATTTAAAACCTCTATAGTAAGCTGAGAACTAGTTTTGCTTTTTTAATGAAACCAAAAACAGAATTTTCCAAATAAACCCACAATTTCTCCTTTTTCCCATTCTTTGTCACTGAGTTTGCCAGCAAAGTAATGATGACAACTTTCCCTCTGAAAAGCAAAAGCAAAACACTTGGGTTTTGTTTTTTTAATTTTCCAGTCATGAGACTTCTCTCTCCTTTTGAATTATTAAATAAGTATTTAAGAGAGATTCTTGGATATGCTAATGGGGATTTGGCAAGACATTTGATAATATCGCCTCTCCTGATGGTTTAGAATTTACAAAATATCTTGAAAGCTCCCAAGATAATGAGGGGAAGAGCAACTTTATTAGTATCTTTTTGTTCAGAATTAGAGAAAATTGCTATTTTGAAGTTATATTTGCAAAGAAACGTGCCTTTTTGTAGACAACAGATTAGTGTCTTCCCAGATGTAGCTAGGGCCACACAATTGCAAAGGAAAGCTTTTACAATTGCAATCATGCAAATTGGTACTTGGAATTACTCTTTTTGATAGATTTCCTTGCAAGTATCTGGTTATTCTCTCTGGGAATAAGTATTATCCCTCCAGTTCAGTCTAGACAAGAGTGGAGGTTGTATCTGACTTCAAGAAAGCATGGGACAAACGCAGAGGATCTCTAAAGGAAAAAGGACTAGCTTAGTGGTTCATATGCAAGGGCAGACTGGATAGACCATGTGGTCTTTATCTGCCATCATGTTTCTATGTTCATTTAAATGGGCACAGTATTCTGTCACTATATCTGTGTCTTACACATTCAGCTCTGAATGCAGAATTGCAAGAATAACTTCATATGGATAAGTTTATCCATATAAAGATATACCAGCTTGTTTATCATTCAAGCTTGAACACATAACTCTTGCTGAAAATTCACATACAGATACTCTATCTGTATAGCTATAACTTTTGCTAGTCATCCAGCTGGAAATTTACCTCTATGCATTTCATGCTTAAGAGGGATCACTTTAGAAAAAAATAGATAAATATTTTTTTAAATACTATTACCTGTTCCCTGTAAAATAGTTATCGCCAAGTTATAATGCCCTGTTCAATGTAATTTCGGTTTGTTCAATGTAAACCGCACTGATGCAGAATAGCGCAGTATATAAGAGAATGTAAATAAATAAAAAATAAAAAAATTAATTAAATCACAATCGCATAGCATCAAAAAAATGCACAAGACAAGCGATAAATTATATCTCTTTGGCCCAGTATTCAAAGCTGTGTTTAACTATGGCCTCAAAACATATAAACCCCATCTGTATGTTTTCAGTGGCATTATGTGGATAGTGCCACTGAAAAATTATTATAGGCTGCTTCAGCACTATCTAGATGGTGCTGGAACAGAGCAAGAATAAAAGCCTTTGCGTTCTGTTTAACTATATGACTAGCCCACAATATTCAAACACTATCCATATAGCTAAGCAGTTTTTTAGGTGAACCAAAGCAAAAAGCTGCCATAAATTAAACCACTTTGCTATACGGATAGCTGTGGAATGTTGCTGCTCTTTCCACTCTGCCCACACTCTACAAAGAGCACGGCTGACTATATGCAGAATATTTAAATGACACATTTAGTGTGTCTTAAAAGAACTGACTGGTGTTTAAGTTTTTACCAATTGTTCTTAAAATCATAAAATAGTAAGAAAAGAGATCAATATTTTTGCAGCTGTAAATTTGGTTAAACATAACCAAATAGTTCAGAGTAGATAAGCAGTTCAGTTGAACCATTGAAAATCAGAATCTGAAGTTAACTGGATAAGTTATCGGTTAAATTTATGGAAGCTATTTTTGCAGCTTGCCTTAACCAGTTAAAGTAAACTAAGATATCGTCCAGTCCAGACAAGTGGGTTGTGTTCTTCTATCAGCAGATTGGTGGAGACAAAGAACCAATGAAAAGCCCAGATTTCAATGAAATCACTATGCCTCTATTTGCCTCAGCCACCAGTTGTCCCTTCAGTATTTCTTTATCTCCAGCAGATGGTGGATGGATTTTCTCCTCTCTGTAGAAAATCTGAGGATTGAGAGGAAAAGAAATTGATTAAACGCTCATGAACGACCACCTTGAGTAAAGAAAGGTGACTCAAGTGCAACGTGGGAGGCTCCACTAGACTGCGGTCTTTTCGGTAGCCATAGGAGGAGGGAAAACTGCTTCAGCTCCATGCCCTTATCATGATAAAGGCCGGTTGAACAGCCACAAATTAGAAGGGTCTGGAAGAATGAAGCAGCCTCACACATTCTCAACGTCCCCTCCCTCCTCCTCTGGCCCCCTTGCTGTCTACCGAAGATCGCAGAAGGCTCTCAGAGGGATCTGTGTGCCAGCCACCTTAAACACAGTGCTGCAAAGCCAGTCAGTGAAACAGTTTCAGGGGAGTAGAGCTGTGTCTGGCACAGATTCTATGTCTGCTGTTCTCAGGGGGTGAGTATCAAGGCTTGACATCTTCATTCTCCTTGTTAGGGGTTCTCGATTCAGTCATCTTGGGATGCAATTTGAGGTGGACCGTTGGCACGGTGTGGGGGTTTCCTGTCATTCTCTGCACCCATTAGTAACGTTTTTACCTATTGTGCGCCTGGTGGTTGCACATTCTGTCCAAGTGGCTCCAACCCATGCTTCTTCCCTAACCACCTGTAACATGAGGAGGGAGGAGTTGGCCTAGTGGTTGGGGCAAGTTACCTCAGGCTGGAAGGTCGGGGTTCAAATCCCACTAGAGGACAGCAACATTGGGCCGGAAGGACTGGGGTTTCTAGTCCTACAGGTGCTCCTTGTGGTCTTGGGCAAGCCACTTAACCCTCCATTGCCCATGTTCCCTGTAAGTAGTACTGTATGTGTCTCATATCCCCTCGTATTAAATGTATCCCCCAATTGTGTTGTGACCACTTTGATTGAAGGATAAGGTGGTATACAAAACTGTCTAAATAAAATAAAATAAAATAAACATAAAGGCACAGTTAATGTGCACTTGCGGGCCGATGCAGCCTTAGCATGTGCTATTATGATACTTCCCCTAATTCTCTGTCCTTTCCCAGGAAACGTTGTTTGATCTGTGGCAAGTGAGGTGTCTCATCCTCATATTCTGGACTCTGCTTTTGTTGCATGGCAACTTCTGAATCACCCCTGAGGGCCTGTTTTCCCCTTCTCAGCCAGGGGATGCAGTTAGTCTGACCTTGCCTGCCTTAGGGCGGGAGTTGACGGATGGTTCTATGAGTAAGGATATTCAACAGGTTGGAGGCTCCTACGACCGTGCTGTGAGCTGCTCGTCGTCCTCTAGGGGGTCTGTGGCAGCTGTGTTTGGGAGTCATGTCCGAGAGGAGAGCTTCTGGACTCCAGATTGTCCTCCCTGGAATTCTTTCTCTTTTTGCAACAGGACTGGTCTTTCTGGCTTGGAAATTCAGGCCCTGTGGCCTCTGGGTGCCCCCAGGTGCAGTCTCGTGCAGGGCAGGCTGAAAGTGGAAGCCCTGTTCGATTACCTTTGGCTAAGCGTCCCCAAAGAGGGTCCGCTCCCTGGAGATGGAGAACAGCTGGGAGTTATCCGAAATGTTGACTAACTCAGATTCAGATGGCTTGGTGCTGGGCTTTGGTGTAGATGAGGAAGAAGATTATGCAGAGGTCGGCGTGATCCACCTATTCTGGAAGGAGGAGCAGGTAATGCTGATTGCCAGGGTCTTTCGCCTTGAACTTGACAGATACTTCCAGCATGGAGCAGGCGCCAATGATACACCCATTCTTTCAAGGGATGCAAAAATCCACTACGGTTTTCCCGTTCCCGGATATGATCTGGTCAGAGTGGAACTCTCCTGACTCCCTACCTAAAGGTTTAAGGGTGTGTAAGAAGATCTATGCTCTCCCAAAGGAGGAGTGCGTCAAGTAGTTTGGCTTTCCCGTGGTGGATGCCAAGGTCATGGTGGTTACCAGATGGACCACCATTTTTGTGGAAGGTGGGTTGGCCTTAAAGGACTTTCTGGACCGTAAGGTGGTTTCCTTGCTGAGGAGTCAGTTCGCCATGGCAGTGGCTATTCTGCAGCTGGTGGTATGTACCAGCCTGATGTCTCGAGCCCTGCTTCAGTGGATTCAGTGTCTTCTGCCAGATGATTCTACCCCTCTTTTGGAGTCTGTTATGGCCTTCCTTTCTGATGCCATGTATGACCTGGTACTTTTGGTGACCAGGGATGGAGCCCTGACGACGGTGTCATGGTGTTGGGTTTGTTCATTCAACCTTTTATAAGAGTTGCATCATCTTATAATGACATTCTCTAGAGAAATTTCTCACCCAGCTGATCTCAGATAAACGCTAGCACCACACTCCAGTTTCAATGAAACTTCAACTGTGTGCTGGTTCACATCAATGATCTGCTGTAAAGTTTTCTTCTTTTATATTTCAAATTAATATTCCAAATTTAAAAGGGTACTTAGCTTATGGGTATGTTCTCTTTCTCACCCAGTTTCAAGGTAATACGGCAACACAACCCGCTAGTACACCTATTGCTCCTTATCAAGAACAATCCCAACGCCAATAAACAAGGCGCCTCACGTTTCTCTATATCAGGTTCATCAGGGGATTCTTAGATACATTCTTAAGATCTAGAAAAACAAAATAACCGAGATGTTTAAACTCCTTCACCTCCATCTTGCCCAAGAACACAATGTTATACTCCATAGAATTGAAATGGAATTAAAATGAAATGAAGTGGAAATACCCTTAAATACCTTTTAAACAGTGCTGCCCACGTTTCTCTGTCTTCTTCTAAACAACAACTCATTGTGTCTTACTAGAGTCCCCAAAAAACGCCGCGCATGTGGATAGGACCTATCTCAACCATCTTTATCACGTTTGAAACCTCGTTCACAACCACATTACCTTCTGTGATTGGTCTGTGCCCAATTAATTTACATACACACTGACCAATCAGTTTCCATGTTTAAACCTCCAGGTTGTACCGTGGCTAAGGTGTAAATCCACCATTGCTCTCTATACAACAGCAATTGCTCCCGGGTATTACCCTGAGCCGCAGTTGACATCTCTTCAATACACCAACAACGAAGTTGTACAAAAGTATGGCCTTGTGTGATACAATGGTGAACTATTGGAGCTTCCACTCGCGAACACCGCAATCCTTACTTTGAATGCACGAATGGTTTTCCCTATATATAAAAGCTCACAAGGACAGCTAATAGCATAGACAACATATGTAGAATCGCAGATTGTAGCATGTTTTAACCGGTATTGCACTCCTTTGTAGGTGAAATCTGATCTCTCAACGGTAACGGCACAAACTGTGCAGTGTCCACATTTTCTATGTTCTCTCCGTTCATTGATAACCCTGAGGGGCTGCATTGCTCTAAGTTGCGTTGGACTCAAGTATTCTTTCAAATTCTTGCCCCTCCTCCAAACACATCTCACCGTTCGGTTTTGCATACCTGGTACAACCCGCAGCAAACTGCTATGCTTCTTAATGATTTTCTGTATACTGAAACTCAGAGGGGAATATTTAGTGACTAAATTGATGTTGTCACTTTCTTGTCCTTTCTTTCTCTCCCTTGGTATTAATAACAACTGTCTGTTATTGTATAAGACTCTCTGATAAGCCCGATACACTATTCGTCGCGGGTATCCGCTCTCTAAAAACTCAGTAATCAGCTGTTTAGATTTTAAACTCCCTTATGTCAGAACAATTCCGACGATATCTAAGAAACTGGGACAATGGAAGACTCTCCTTCAGACGAGGAGGGTGCGCACTTTCAAAATTTAAAAAGGTGTTGCGATCAGTTGATTTTGTTATATATTGAAGTTCTCCATTGATTTTCTTCCCTAGTGATTTTAATGTCCAAATATGTTATAGTCTGCCGATGAAACTCACAGGTGAACTTAATGTGTATATTGCATTGATTGAGCCACAATAGAAAAGATTGTAAATTAGACTCTGTTCCCTGCCATAACATAAAAATGTCATCAATATATCTGTACCAGGCTTTAATATTAGAATGGTATGGACTATTTCTCCTGGACCCTGCTGATGATGGATGCCAGTCTCTCAGGCTGGGGAGTCCATTGCCAAGACTGTAGGCTTAGGGCCATTGGAACCGCAGGGAAGTGGTGTGGTCCATCAAACCACCTCAAGGCGAGGGCTATCAGGTTGGCTTTTCTGTGTTGCTGGCCCATGGTCAAGGACCGGGCAGTTTGAGTGTTTTCAGACAACGCTAAGGTGATGACTTATGTCATTTGGCAAGATGGCACAAGGAACGCTGGGATAGTTCTGGAGATGGCTCTTCTTTTTGCCTGGGTGGAGAATAACCTCCTGGATCTTGTCCTAACACATTGCCGGGATGGACAATGTGGAATTGGACTTCCTTAGCCAGCACTCTCTGGATCCTGGAGAGTGGGAGTTCAGTCAGAAGGTGTTTCAGTGAATTCTGTACCGCTGGGGTCGCTCTGAAATAGATCTAATAGCGGCCCAATCCAATGCCAAAGTTTGCAACCTCTTCAGTCTCCACTCAGAGACTGGGTCAGAGGCTGTTGAAGCCCTGACCCAGCCTTGACCAAATCAGCGACTGCTGTATGTATTTCCTCCATAGCCCCTGGTGAAGAGTATGATTCAGTGTATAGAATGCCACCCGGGAAGGATTGTTCTGGTGTGTCGTATTGGCCGAGGAGAGCGTGGTTTGGAGACCTGTTGTGGCTCCTTCAGGCGCCTCTTCTTCGGTTGTCTCCATCTCAGGGTCTATTGCGGCAGGGACCAATCATCCTGGAGACCCAGCTCCCTTCTTGCTTTCAGCGTGGCTCTTGAAAGGAGACTGCTAGTGCGTAAGGGCTACTTTCCAACAGTGATCTCTACTCTGCTTGGTGCCTGGAGGTCTCTCAAGTTAGCATACATACGGATATGGTGCCTCTTTGAGCACTGGTGCGGTGCATGGCATTTGACTCCTGAGGCTATCCTGTTAGCCTTTCTACAGGATAGCCTAGAGAAGGGCCTTTCCCTTACCTTCCTGAAGGTTCAGGTGGCAGCTTTGGCCTGTTTTCTGGGGTCTGGTGGCAGGCAAGTCTAAGGCTTTGTACCCTGATGTCTCGTGTTTCCTCCAGGGGGTTCGGCGTCTGCATCCTCCTTTCCGATCTGTGGTCCCTTCCTGGGCTCCGTCTGGTGCTCAGGGCTCCGATGGCTGTGCCCTTTGAGCTGTTGAAACTCGCTACTGTAAAGGATGTGACATTCAAGGCAGTCGACTTTGTCACAATTTGTTCTGCAAGGCGGATTTCTGAGCTGCAAGTTCTGTCTTGCTGAAATCCTTATCTGTCCTTTTCAAAGGAGGATGTTTCTATTTGGCCTGTCCCTTCCTTCTTCCCTAAGGTGCTTTCTTCCTTTCACGTGAACCAGTTAGACTTGCCTGCCCTACTTCCTGAAGGAACAGTGTCGGGGGAAGGATAAGGATCTTCACCTGGTGGATGCCCAGAGGGTGCTCCTCCAATACCTGGAGGTTAGGAATTCATTTTGTAAGTCCAACCATGTTTTTGTTCTGTTTGCTGGCCTGTGCAAAGGTGAAGTGATGGCCAGTTCGACTTTGGGGAGCTGGATTAAGAAGGCCATTGCCTCGGCATATCTGTTGCAGAACCGGACCAGTTCCGGAGGGTTTGTCGCCCATTCTACCCGCTATTTCAAAAACAATGCAGAGGAGAGGTCCATCACACTCTCCTGTCTCCATGATATTGGCATTCAAGGGACAGTTCTCCATTGGTTTCACTCTTTTCTGTGCGCTAGGTCCTTCTCAGTCCTGTCCAACACTTCCTGTTCCACCCCTGTTTCTCTCTCAAGTGGTGTTCCTCAGGGTTCTGTCCTGGATCCCCTCCTGTTCAGTGTTCTCCTCGCCCCACTGCTGCTGCTCATCCAACAACATAGCATCTCTTCTTATTCATATGCTGACATCCTCCTATATCACACCAATCCTGCGACCCCTGATCTATCACCCCTCAACTGCTGTCTCACTGCTGTTGTTTCCTGGCTATCCTCAAATTTCTTGCACCTTAACCCCTCAAAGTCCGCAGCTATCTGGCTCACCTTTGGTCACTGCCCGTCTCTGGCACCACTGCTTTCTGAGACCCCTATTCCTTTAGTTTCCACTTTATCTTGCCGTCACCCTTGATTCATCCATATCCTTATGTGAGTACCTTTCCCTTCCCTTCCGCTGGTCTTTCTTTGTCATGCGCGATATCCGAGCCATTCACCCCTTTTTGCCTATCCCTATTCTCACTACTCTGGTCATTACTCTTGTAATAACATGAGGAAGGTCAAGCTCTAGACATCACTCCCTGCAAAAGCAGAATAACATCAGAAACAGCCATACTTTTAAACCACACATCAAAAACAAGCAGGAAGATGTGGGCAGAACAAAAACAATGCAAAATGCACAAGCCAGTTAAATCCTGGAAAGCAATGAGCACTAATGCTCAAAGCGTAGCCAACAAAGTTCCGGACCTGGAAGCCCTAATGGTGGAAATGGATTTGGACATTGTGGCCATTACAGAAACCTGGCTAAATGAATCGCATGATTGGGATATAGCTATAGCTGGCTATAATCTATTCAGAAGAGACAGAGGAAATGGAAGAGGAGGAGGAGTAGCCTTGTATGTCAAGGGCAATATTAAAGCTACTGAAATGCAGGGGGCATGGGGAAAAGAAGCGCTCTGGATTGTGTTGGAAAGAGGAGATAGCACTGTCATCCATACTGCTGTAGTATACAGACCTCCGACACAAACTGAAGAGATAGATAACAAATTGATTATAGATATTGCCAAGATAGCCACAAAGGGAGAAGCGATCATATTGGGTGACTTTAATCTACCTGATGTAGATTGGATTACTCCTTCTGCAAATCTGGAAAGAAGCAAAAAAATTGTGGATGCTCTCCAAGACGCATTACTTAGACAAGTGGTGATGGAATCAACTAGGGAAAGCTCAACACTGGATTTAGTGCTCACCAGCGGTGATAGCGTGTCGAAAGTCTGCATGGGTGCCCCCTGTGAGCAGCAGCGATCATCACACGGTGTGGTTTGAGATAAAAGCCATGGTACAGGCCAATCATAGCAAGCTCAAGATCCTAAACTTCAAAAACACAGACTTCAATAAAATGGCAGAGTACCTAAAGGAGGAGCTGACAGGGTGGAAGGAGATAAGGGAAGTGGAATTGCAATGGGCTGAACTAAAGATGGCAATAAAAGGGGCAACAGATAAATATGTAAGAAAAGTAAACAAAAACAAGAGGAGAAGAAAACCTATTTGGTTTTACAAAGAAGTGGCTGCTCAAAGGCAAAAAACACAGCTTTCGCAAAATTCAAAAGCTTGCAAATAGAGGAACACAGAAATGAATACAGGATCAAACTCAGAGACAAAGAGAGAAATAAGGATAGCAAAATCAAAGGCAGAGGAAAAGATGGCTAAAGATGTGAAGTGTGGCGACAAAACTTTCTTCAGGTATATTGGGGAAAGGAAGAAGATCAGAGGTGGAATTGCAGGACTCGGAAGTGCTGGGAACGCACTTGTGGAAAGTGACATTTGAAAAAAGAGAAATTGCTAAACAAATACTTCTGTTCTGTTTTTACTAAGGAAAGTCCTGGAGAAGGACCACCTGTGACTCCCCAAATATAAAACTGGGAATGAAGTAGATACCACACCATTCACAGAAGATGATATGTTAGAACAACTTGCAAAACTGAAAGTGGACAAGGCCATGGGACCAGATGAGATATACATCCCAGGATACTGAAAGCGCTCAGAGAGGTTCTTGCAGGGCCGTTAAAGGATGTTTTCAACAGATCCTTGGAAACAGGAGAGGTTCCTCAGGACTGGAGAATGGCTGATGTCGTACCTCTACACAAAAGTGGTGACAGGGAAGAAGTGTCAAACTACAGGCCTGTGAGCCTTACCTCAGTGGCGGGAAAAGTAATGGAGGCGCTCCTGGAAGAGCGAATTGTGAACTTTCTCAAAGCCAACAGGTTGCAAGATCCGAGGCAACATGGTTTTACCGGAAGATCTTGTCAAACAAATCTGATTGAGTTCTTTGACTGGGTGACCAGGGAACTAGATCAGGGACATGCGATGGATGTCATCTACCTGGATTTCAGCAAAGCCTTTGATACTGTTCCTCATAGGAGGCTTATCAATAAACTCAGTAGCTTGGGGATAGATCCCAAGATGGTAAATTGGATCAGAAATTGGTTGACTGACAGACGACAGAGGGTGATGGTAAATGGAGCTCACTTGGATGAAGGGAAGGTGATTAGCGGGGTGCCCCAGGGGTCGGTCCTGGGCCCGGCACTGTTCAATGTATTTGTGAGTGATATTGCTGAAGGACTGCATGGAAAAGTCTGTCTTTTTGCGGATGACATGAAAATTTGCAAAAGATTGGACTCCCCCGAGGGGTGGTTAACATGAGGAATGATCTACAAAAGCTGGAAGAATGGTCTAATGCTTGGCAATTAAGATTTAATGCGAAGAAGTGCAGAGTTATGCACTTGGGAAGCAGAAATCCAAGGGGAAATGTACGCGATAGGGGGAGAGAGATATGGTGTGTACAGATCAGGAGAAAGACCTTGGTGTGATTATTTCTGAAGATCTCAAGGTGGCAAAAGCCAGGAGGATGTTTGGATGCATACGAAGAGGTATTACCAGCAGAAAGGAAGAGGTACTTATGCCACTGTACAAGTCACTGGTGAGGCCTCACTTGGAATACTGTGTTCAGTTTTGGAGACTATATCTTGCAAAGAATGTAAAAAGACTGGAAACTGTTCAGAGGAAGGCGACCAAAATGATTTGGAGCCTGCGTCAGAAGCTTTATGAGAAGAGACTTGAAGACCTAAACATGTACACTTTGGAGGAGAGGAGGGACAGGGGAGATATGATGCAGACCTTTAAATACTTAAAGAGAAATAATGAACAAACAAACCTCTTCCAAAGACGGAGAAGCTGCAAAACTAGAGGGCATAACATAAAGCTACAAGGTGGTAAATTGAAAGGCAATGTCAGGAAATACTTTTTCACGGAAAGGGTGGTGGATGCTTGGAATGCGCTCCCGATGGAAATGGTGGGGCAAATACGGTGACTGAGTTCAAAAGGGCATGTGACAGACACAGTGTGGATCCCTTTACAGCAACAGGAAAATATCAAAATAATCTGAACCATCTAATTCCTTAACAAATAGGGGTATCCTACATGGAGTGGCGGGATCACCCCTGGACCAGAGACATGGGGAGGGGGGCCTGTACGGAGCGGCAGGTGTACCTACTCTTGGCATCGTACTGGGCAGACTAGATGGACCATACTGGTCTATCTCCAGGAACAAGCAGGAATGAGTCTTCACATATGGGTATCGTCGGTACTGACGGAGCCTGCGCGGGAACGCTCCCCAGCGTCCAATCAGAACGCTTTTGGGAGCATCCCACCACGCCTGCTTTCCCAACTGCCTCTCCTCAGTTTTTCTGCAGAGCCGGCAGGACATATTCCTGTCACCGCAGAAAATTCTTCTTTTTATTTTTTACTTTTTTGTGGTCGCGTCTGCCTTCCCTCGACGCTACCGGTACCACCGGTACTTTTCTTTCTTTTTCCTGAAGAAATTGTTCTTTCCTTAGAAATTTTTTCCTGTTTAGTGCCTGACGGTTTCTAGGCCACTAGGCATCTACCCTTCCATTATGGAAAAGCCAGCCACTATCCTTAAGAAATGCTCAAAGTGTGGTGGTACAGATATTTTTTCAGACACTCATTCTTGATGTCTAAAATGTTTAGGTCCTGACCATTGCCCTCTGGAGTGCCTCTCCTGTTGGAGCTCAAACAGAAGAAGTCTTCAGAATCGAGCAGAACTCGATACCTGGTTCACATCCCCTTTGATGTTACCAGCTAGAATATCTTCTTCACAGGATCAGGTAACCAAACCAATAGTCTGTAAAGACTAGCCAGTCCTTGAGTGGTAGATCTCCTTCTCCAGGACCAAGCAGGAAGTCAGTCCTCACATATGGGTGACGTCGGCGCCGACGGAGCCCTCGCGGAGCAATTTCCCCAGCTTTCAAAGAAAGCCTTTGGGAATTGCAGCGTGCATGCGCGGTCCCCTTCCCGCACAAGGGTGCCATCTTGCTCAGTCTTCTTTTTTCCGCGGAGCCCTACAGACGCTGTTTGTATTCACCGCTGAAAAAGTTGATTTTCTTTCTTATTTATTCTTTTTCGATTCGAAGCCGGATTCTTTTTCCCGCCCGGACCCGCTACGCCAGTATCGGGTCCGTTTCTTTATTTTTCGGTTTTTTGTCCTTCGTGACAAGCGTTCGCGCCATTTTTTTCCTTTTCACTGGCAGCCTTGTCTTTTGACCTCGCAGGGGCCCTTTTTCCCTCGATGGCTGCCAGCGGGTTTAAAAAGTGTGATCGCTGTAAGAAACTCATGTCTCTTACCGACACACACGACTGCTGCCTCCGCTGCCTCGGACCCGATCATGACCCGATGATCTGTGGTCCGTGTGGCAAAATGTCCTCAAAAGCGTTGAGGAGTCGGCAGCATCAGCGGGAACGAATCTTCTCTGACTCCGCGTCCGGCCGGGCCCGGACCTCGTCAGAGGCTTCGACGTCCCGGGACTCCGGTCCTGAGCATCGTCGGAGTTCCTCTGAGCGGGGGTCTCCTACCCGGGAACATCATAGGAAGAAAAAACCCGCGAGGGCGGCGTCGGACGCTCCTGGTTCCTCGAGGGCCAGGTTGCATAGCCCCGACAGCCGTCCCGGGTCCTCGGAGTCGGAGAGGCCTTCGAAACATCCTCATCTCGAGATGGAGTCGCCTGGACACGTGAGTACTGTGGTCCTCATGGACTCGCTTCCGAAGGAGCTGATGTCGGGCCCGACGCCGTCAGGGCCCGAGTCAGGGGCTGCTGGGTCTCCTGAGCTTGGACTCAGATTGACGGCCTTGGAGAGCAGTTTAGCTGCCTTCATGGACCAGCAGCAGGCATTGATCGCTGGCCTTGCCAATGCGTCTGCCCCGGCCACCGGGACGTCGACGTCCAAGTCGACCCCGGAGACCGAGCCGATCCTCGAGTCCATCCGAGCTCGAGTCGATCCTCGGTCGCGGTCTCCCTCGGCCTCCCGTTCGGGACCGAGGTCGTCGACGCCGACTCCTTCGGCGGCGGAGCAGAGGACATCGGTGCCCGCCCGACCGGAACCACTCGAATCCCCCTCCGCGGAGTCCGACTGGGAATCGGAGGACGAAGAGTCCCCTGGTAGTTTTCGGACTCGGTGTGTCCCCTCGGACTCACCCGAGTCCAAACCTCGGAGACGGTCCCCCCCGGAGGACACCCAGTTCTCGGATTTCGTGCGGGATATGGCCAAGGCCTTGGCATTCCCCGCGGATCCCGAGGAGGAGCCTCGAGCCGAGGAGCTCGATGCCCTCCAGTATGATTCTCCCCCGAAGGAGGCCTTTACTGTACCGGTTCCTCCGATGCTGGAACGACTTCTCTTCCGCATGTGGGAGAACCCGGCATCGGCGCTGGTGTTAAGCAAGCGGGTCGATTCCATTTATCGAGTCCGCAAGAGCCCCGGCTTCCAAAAGGCACAGCTAACGCACCATTCCATGGTGGTGGAATCGGCCATGCATAGGCTCAAGAGTCAAAAAATGCACTCCTCGGTGCCTCCCGGCAGGGAGGCCCGGAGCCTGGATGCCCTCGGTAGAAAGTGTTTCCAGGGCTCTATGCTTGCTTGTCGAGTCCAGACCTACCAGTTCTATATGGGCATGTATCTCCGAGATCTGGCAAAGGAAATTGCTGGGTTCTCGGCTGGTCTCTCCGAGGAACCTTTGCAGAGGTTCCAAGCCTTGTCCACTGGGATTCGAGAGTGCTCGAAGTTGATCTCTTGGGCAGCCTACGATGGCTTTGAAGCATCGGCTCGAGTAGCCGGAGCCGGCATCGGTGCCCGCCGACAGGCTTGGCTTCAGTCATCCGACCTCGAGCCATGGGTCCAGGACAAGTTGGTCGATGTCCCCTGCAGAGGTGAAAACCTCTTTGGCAAACCCATGGCTGAAAAGGCTGCACAAATCGAGACCGAGACTCTGACCAGAACTAGGCTGTCCAGAAAAACCTCTGCCCCTTCTCAGAAGAAGAAGGGCTCGGGGAAAAAGCCCTTTTACCCGAGGAAGGCGGCTGCCTATAAATACTACCCTCAGTATCAGGCCTCAGCAACTCCCCAAAAGGGTCAGCAGGCCAAGGGACGGGGTAATGGGTCCCGTAGGCAGCAAGCCCCCAAGCCCACTACACCGGCCCCTGCTCAGCAGGGTGCGGGTTTTTGACTCCATCAGCATAGCCTCTTCCCCTCAGCTGGTTTCCCTAAGCACAGGAGGCCGGCTGGTCCACTTTGCCCACAGGTGGTCAGCCATCACCTCAGATACCTGGGTACTTCATATAGTTCAGAAGGGCTATCTTCTACACTTTCACCAGGTACCTCCCTCCTACTTTCCAGGGGAGCCTGCGCAGGGACTTACTCCTTCAGGAGTTAGCAAGTCTTCTTCAGGAACAGGCTGTAGAACCGGTGCCCCACCACCTGAGAGGTCGCGGCTTTTATTCCAGGTACTTTCTGATACCAAAAAGAACAGGAGGCCTCAGACCCATCCTGGACTTGCAAAACCTCAACAAGTTCCTGGCAAGGGAAAAGTTCAAGATGCTTTCTCTTGGAATCCTGCTGCCCTACCTCCAGCGGGGAGACTGGCTATGCTCCTTAGATAGATCTAAAGGATGCCTATACTCACATCCTTATTCATCCAGACCACAGACAATATCTCAGATTTGTTATGGAAGGAAATCATTACCAGTACAGGGTCCTGCCCTTTGGCCTATCCTCCGCCCCACGGGTTTTCACCAAATGCCTGGCAGTGGTGGCAGCCTATCTCAGACTTCAAGGCCTTTTTGTGTTTCCATACCTGGACAACTGGCTCATCCGGGCCCAGTCTTCCCAAGAGGCCACTCAAGCCACTCATCGCACTGTGTCTCTGCTCCAGCACTTGTGCTTTGTCATAAACTTCGCAAAGTCCACTTTGCTCCCCTCTCAAGGTCTCAAATTCATCGGCGCAAGGTTAAGCACACTTCAGGCGCGGGCCTTCCTGCCTCTGGACAGGGCCCACAGGCTCATGAATCTCGCCAGCCACTTTCGAAGCAATTCCCTGGTCTCTGCCAGGCAATTTCTGAGACTGCTCAGCCATATGGCTTCCACGGTCCATGTGACCCCCAATGCCCGCCTGAACATGCGACCTGCCCAGTGGTGCCTTCGCACTCAATGGCATCAGGCCACGGGGAGCCTGACGGACTCAGTACAAGTCTCGGACCTGCTGGTCTCTTCTCTGCGGTGGTGGCTTCATCTGCCAAACCTAGTAATGGGAGTGGATTTTCAATCTCCTCCTCAGGTACTAACAACCGATGCTTCTCTCCTGGGATGGGGAGCACATTGCCAAGGGACATGTACTCAAGGCCTCTGGACTCCTTGGGAGTCTGCGCAGCAGATAAACTTCCTGGAGCTCAGAGCCATCCGCCCTTCTCACCAGTCTGTACTGGTCCAGACGGACAATCAAGTAGCAATGTTCTACGTGAACAAACAGGGAGGCACAGGCTCCTTCCTTCTCTGTCAGGAGGCCCGCCGGCTGTGCTCTTGGGCAGTCGGCCACGGCATACTCCTCAAAGCGGTCTATCTCTCAGGTCAAGAAAATTACACAGGTACACTACCAAAAAACTGCCTCCAGTTTTGCAACTGATTCCTATAGATTTTGGGGTGCTGAATCCAGGAAAAATAGCCAAAATGTTCCATCACGTCACGTTTTCTTGCAAAATTAGATTTCTTACCCATATAAGGAATGTTCACATAATTTCTTTTTAGCCGACTGCAGTTTATTTTCTTGGCCCAAAATAGAGGTTGTAATGGTTAACTAACTAGAAACACTCCCTCATGATATTTTAGAGTGTTTTGTATTCATTTTATACATTAACAGGACAATTGGGAGGCGGGGGCTAAATCCAGTACTCGTGCTGGCGCATGTTCTTTCCTGTTCGCCTCGCCTCGTTCGCTCGCTCAAACACGGTGGTTGCGACATGAACGTTCCTGTCAAATTTCAGTTTCTTGCAAGTTCATTATTACCTTTTGTTTGCTCAGTCGTAATCCAGCTTTATTCCGAAGTGGTTCACTACAGTTGTAGTTTGCAGTGCTGTGTATTTGTGATGGCTCACAGAGCCAGAGGTTGCGTCAACTCTCCGGACAGTTTTTGTTTTATTTGTGGGGAATATACCGTGAAAAAGCGGCAGAGGAACATTTCTGCATTTATTTAAAAAGTATATTTCGCCTATTTCGGTTTGAAGTTAGGCGATCAAGACAAACCGTGGGCTCCTCACAAAGTGTGCAAGACATGTGAGGAAGATCTACGCTTATGGATGAAAGGTAAAAAACAAGCATTTCGTTTCGGAATACCTATGATGTGGCGTGAACAAAGAGACCACAGCAGTGACTGCTATTTTTGCTCTTGCATTGTGAAGGGATACAACTTAAAAAATAAGAACGTAATAAGTTACCCCAACCTTCCCTCAGCAATTAGGCCTATGCCTCATAGCAACGAAGTACCTGTGCCTGAACCACCAAAATCTTTGGATCATATTTGTGTGGACGGTTCTGATCATGATGAGACTCATCAGATGGCTTTTCCCGATGAGTCCAGTACTTCCGAGTTTGAAACTGAACCAGATCCGAAACCTGAACTTTTCTCTCAAGCTGAATTGAATGATTTAGTCCGGGATTTAGGACTCCCAAAAGATGCTGCCCAACTGCTAGGTTCTCGGCTTAAACAGAAAAATCTATTGTCACCAGGAACAACCTTTTATTGGTACCGCAACCGTGAGACACAATTTTTGAAGTATTTCAGCAAAGAGGAAGATTTAGTATTTTGCAACGATATATACGGAGTGATGGAAAAGTTTAAACTCAAGTATGATCCTGCTGAATGGCGGCTGTTCATTGATTCGTCAAAAGACAGCATAAAAGGTGTTCTTCTTCATAATGGCAACACATTCGCTTCAGTTCCTATTGCTCACTCTGTTATTCTCCAAGAAAAATACGAGAATTTGGCCCTGATTCTTCAGAAGATTCGTTATGATGAGCATAAGTGGATGATTTGTGGAGACTTTAAAATTTTATCCATGCTATTAGGGCAGCAATCCGGTTTCACCAAATATCCCTGCTTCCTTTGCTTGTGGGATAGCCGGGCCCGCGACCTACACTGGGGGGAAAAAAGACTGGCCAATTCGGGAGTATTTGAGACCCGGTGAGAAAAATGTTCTTCATGAGAGCTTGGTACCTCGTGATAAAATTCTATTTCCACCTCTCCACATTAAGTTGGGTCTCATTAAGCAATTCATCAAGTCCCTTCCAAAAGATGGTGAGTGCTTTCGGTACCTTTGCTCAAAGTTCCCCCCGACTTTCTGAAGCAAAGCTAAAGGAAGGAGTGTTTGTTGGCCCTGATATAAGGAAACTCATTTCAGATGGAGCATTCGCTGAAACGATGTCTGAGAAGGAAAAAGAAGCCTGGGATTCCTTCAAGGATGTTGTTCTCAAATTCTTGGGGAACAGGCGGGATGAGAACTATAAGGATATTGTTGCCAGGATGCTCAATGCCTTCGAAGAACAAGGCTGTAACATGAGCCTGAAAGTCCATTTCTTGCACTCCCATGTGAACTACTTTCCCGAAAACTTGGGGGCGTACAGTGAAGAACAAGGTGAAAGGTTTCACCAGGATATCAAGGACGCAGAGAGAAGGTACCAAGGAAGATGGAACACCACTATGATGGCTGATTTCTGCTGGTTGCTGCTGCGGGAAACCCCAGATGAAAAATACGCCAAGCAGCGCACCAAGAGAAGCATTCGGTGGAAGAAGAAACTGGCCCACCAGGAGATTGATTGACCCAAGAATGACTTTAAAATCTAAACTGTGTTGACAAATATCGTGTTTTTACTAAACTTTGAAATAAAAATTTGCTAGTTATTACCACAGTGTCGGATCTCATTTATTAGAATTTTATTTTCACACCATCGGGTGTTTGTCTTCATGTATTGCAATGGTGCGGTTTGCGTTTTCTATTCTTACATACATACCTGTACAACATTTTTTGCACATTTCTTTGCTTTGCTTTGTGTCTAACCTCGCTCTTATATGCTCAATGTTTGTGCACATGTATGTGGCTGTTTTAAGTGCAGACAATTTTGCTACCATCACAGTGTGTTTTGTTGACATTACTCTATTCTTATGTGCTGCCTTGTTACAATTTTCTTTATTCTTATTTGAATAACTACTAAACAATTAGTATAAAGAATTCATCCAAGAAACTTTTCTCTCGATCGCACTCAATCTGAAACGTTCACCTCAAACTGCTAACCCAATGTAGCAAAAAATCTGTACGTGATGGAGCAAATTGGTTACCAGATTTGGATTCAGCGCACCAAAAAACGTAAAAATCAATCGAAACATTAGAGGCAGTTTAAAAAAAATTTTTTTTAGTGTACCTGTGTTACCTGGCAGACAAACTAAGTAGAATCCTCCAACCACACGAGTGGAGATTGGATCCATTAGTAGTTCAGCAGATCTTTCTCAAGTGGGGACTCCCCACCTTGGATCTGTTTGCCAGTCCTCTGAACCGGCAACTACCCAGATTCTGCTCTCGACAACCGCATCCTCTCAGAGTAGCGCCGGATGCTTTTCTGATTCCATGGTCCACAGGCCTCTTGTATGCCTTTCCTCCCATGCCACTGGTGTCTCGAACGCTCTTCAAGGTTCTCAGAGACAAAGCCTCAATGATCCTAGTGGCTCCCCGGTGGCCGAGGCAACCTTGGTTCCCGTTTCTAATGCAGCTGGCGGTGGACACTCCTCTTCCTCTGGGGTTTCAACCCGATCTTCTGACACAAGACCACGGGTCTCTCCTACACCCCAACCTCTGGTCCCCTCATCTGATGGCCTGGCTGCTGAAAAGGGTAGTCCTTGCTCCCCACCTACTGCCTCTGGAGGTGGAAGAGGTCGTCTTGGCCTCCAGGCGGCCCTCCACCCGGAAGTCCTATGCTCTTAAGTGGCGTCGCTTCTCCGTGTGGTGTGCTCAGCAGTCTGAGAATCCCTTCTCCTGCTTGGTGGCGGTGGTCTTTCAATATTTGCTTTACCTCTCCAATCTGGGCCTTAAGTCCATCTCTGTCAGAGTCCACCTCAGTGCTCTCTCTGCACATCACGCACCGGTAGATGGCAGGCCTCTGTCCAACCACCCTTTGGTGGCTCGTTTTCTTCGAGGCCTCCTTTTGCTTAAGCCTCCTTTGCGTCCACCAGCCCCTGAATGGGATCTGAATGTGGTCTTGCAGCGGATTACCTGTCCGCCCTTTGAACCTATGGCTACCTGCCCTCTTTGTTTTCTTTCTTGGAAAACCTTGTTCTTGGTAGCCCTTACCTCTGCTAGGCGTGTTAGTGAACTGCAGGCCCTAGTGTCTGATCCTCCTTACACTAGGTTCTACAGGAATAGGGTGGTCTTACGGACTCACCCTAAGTTTCTTCCAAAAGTGGTTTCTCCTTTTCATCTCAACCAGGAGGTGGTTCTTCCGACCTTCTTTCCCAGGCCGCACTCCAGCCGGGCTGAAATGGTCCTGCATACCCTGGACTGTAGAAGGGCCTTATCCTTCTACCTTGACCGTACGCGGGAGCATAGGAGGGCTGTTCAGCTCTTCGTTTCTTTTGACCCCAATAACTTGGGGCTCCCTGTCTCCAATCGTACCTTGTCCATCTGGGTAGCTGACTGTATCGCCTGGGCTTATGGGGCAGCCGGCCTCTCGTTGGAGGGTCGAGTCACGGCTCATCGTGTTAGGGCGAAGGCTGCGTCAGTGGCTCACCTCCGCTCTGTTCCGTTGGCAGACATCTGCCGGGCCGCTACTTGGTCTTCAAGCCAGACTTTTGCGGCCCATTACTGCCTGGAGAGGGAGTCCCGCAGGGACAGTGCTTTCGGTCAGGCAGTCCTCCATAATCTCTTTGAGGTTTAGGCAACTCCTACCCTCCGACCCTGGTGTTGGGCTACCGGTCGGGGGCGTTTTCAGAGAAGATTCCTTCCTTCTATGCTGCTGAACTAGAGGGAGCTCATTTTTGTGCTTGAGGTCTCCGGTAGCCTTAAGCTTGGGAGTCCCATATGTGAGGACTGACTTCCTGCTTGGTCCTGGAGAAAGAGTAGTTACTCACCTGTAACAGGTGTTCTCCAGGAGCAGCAGGAATCAGTCCTCACAACCCTCCCTCCTCCCCTTGGAGTTGCAGTCCTATCATTTCGTTTTTGCTAATTTTTTTGCTGTCTTTTAGCTATGTCATCAGACTGAGCAAGATGGCACCCTTGGGCAGGAAGGGGACCGCGCATGCGCGCTGCAATTCCCAAAGGCTTTCTTTGAAAGCTGGGGAAATTGCTCCGCGAGGGCTCCGTCGGCGCCGACGTCACCCATATGTGAGGACTGATTCCTGCTGCTCCTGGAGAACACCTGTTACAGGTGAGTAACTACTCTTTCCCAGCATCGAGATGGCTTCGGCCTTGCCCTCGAAGACATCTTGGCAATAAAGCCCCGGCGGGAGGCTTGCTCCAAACCATTAACGGGGCTCCGGGTTGTTCCCGAGGTTCTTACCTCGATGAACATACCTGGGCCATGCTGGGTGGTTGTGGCCGCTTTGGGCGGTACCAACACCCCGGCATCGGCTATGGTGATGGACGAAACACTTCTCACCGATGAACGTAATCTAGCATTCTCGGCTACTTCGGTACCGTTAGAGTTGCTGCAGACCGTTCCTCGAGTATCAGTATCGCCTTCGGTACCGGTATCGACATCGGTGTCTGTACCGTCCATGCTTACTTCGACAGAATCGCTTCCCTCTATGCCGAGCCTGGAATCGATCTCTAGCATGGAAGATTCGGTACCGACTCGTCTCAGTACCGACCTAGGGCAGTACCAAAGACAGCGCTTTAAAGAAAATCCGATGCTTCATCCTTTTCAGTCTTCCGATCCCGATGACTGGGATGAATCCATCGGTACCAAGGCTGATTTTTCTACAAGTCTAGCCTTTACCCCTCATTTTAAAGAGTCCTCTTCGGGGGAGATTTCTTTTCAAGCTTTTCTGCTTGATATGGCAAAGCTACTTGCCATTTCTATACCTGGTAAAGAATCCTTACCGGGGAATTCAGAGACACTGCAATTTCCCCTGGATTCCAAATGAGGTGATCATGCTTCCTGTGCATCAGATCTTACAAGATCTACTGTTAAGAATGTGGGAAACTCCTTTAACGGTATCCCCATATTCCAAGACACTTGACACTATGTACAAGGTGCCACCTTCTCCAGGTTTTCAAAAGACTCAACTTCCTCATCATTCTATTGTTGTAGAATCAGCAATGAGGTGTATTAAGAGTGCAAAGAAGCACTCTTCTTATCCGCCAGGTCGTGAGTCTAGGACTTTAGATGCCTTTGGACGTCGATGCTTCCAGACATCCATGCTTTCAGCAAAAATTATCTCATATATTTTCTATATGGGATTATCTCTTGAAGAGGTCACAAAGAACTTAAAGGTTTTGAGCCCTTTTCTTCCAGAGCATAAAAGAGCAGACTATTTCTTATTAGTCAATCATGCTCAAAATATCTCTAGGTTTCTTAATCGTGCTTCCCTGGACTGTTTTGAGTCTATTAGCAGAACTTCTGCTATAGCCATAGGAGCACGACACTTAGCCTGGCTCCAAGTTTCTGACTTGGATAGATGGGTTCAGGAAAGGCTGGGAAATACTCCTTGTACTGGTGAAAATCTCTTCAACAAGGAGGCTATATTTCAAACTAATCATTTGAGCACTGATGCTGTTTCTTTCAGAGGATTGTCCAAACTCTCCTCTATCCCAGCTAATAAAAAATCTCATAAAAAGCTTTATTCCCCCAAGGGGAAAAAGTTTTATCCATCTTCTACCCATTCTACAGATGTTTCCAAAGATGAGCAACACCACACCAGACTAAGAAAATCAAAACCTCAACAGGCTCAGCAATCCTCGGCTCTGGGCATGAATCTCTTGCTACAAGAGAAATCTATCCTTCTAGCTAGGAGCTATTAAGGACTATCATACCCCAGAGATAACAGGTTTCTCCTTTTAAAACAAAAAGGAGAACTAACAACAGGGTGAACTATACCTTTCACCTTGTCAGTTTTCCTGTACGAGGATATCTCATACTTTTAACTGCAAGGGGACCCTATCCTTCAAAGACTTACTAAATTGTAAGTCTTCTCAACTCTGTATTAATTTCTATCCCTCTTAGTCGAGACATTCAGTCTCTAAGACTACCACTAATCAACTGGAGGGCTTATCCTCTAAGCCATAGGTTTTTCTTCAAAACCTACTCCAGTAACTAGTTTTCATACGGAGTTTTCTCCCCTTTTTGCAGTTCATCTCCTTCTCACATATCTTTTTAAGGCAGCTGTTCGACAGAAATTGGGTATTACTACTCCAAATTATGTCTGTCGGTCCTCCCCAACCTATGGGACCTAACTTTTATGCTGCCTTAATAACATTTAAGTCCAAAGAAGATCCAGAACTCATTTGGACTATTTATTGTTGCAGGCATCAGGCATGTCTACTATTCTTAACCACGTTCAGTTCTCTTGGCTCCAACAGAATAGATTAGGTTGCACACTGGCAATTCAACAGCCAGATCTAAGCAACCTACAACATGCTCTCTGCAATTCTACAACAAAGCTCTGCAACTGTGGGCCTTTGCCAGAGAGCCTCAGAGCTACTCCTAATAGGTAGCTGGCCAGATAGTTAATAAGGGCTTCAGCTGGTAGACTCTACCAGTCATGTTCCTACATGACTGGTTTTTTCCTACTTTTACCATATTCCTTAAAATTTCCTTTTAAGAAAAGGTAACCAGGGTTTAGACCACGTGAAAGTGTAGAAAATTGCACAATTCCCTGGTTGTTCCACATCTCACTGGAACTTCCTCAACAGGGATGCATTTTTTTCACTGCAGTTGGTCCTTATTCACTACTCTCCTTCTAATTTCCTATACTTCATGGTAGCTTATGTTAAACAGGAGAACGCATGATACCCATATTGCCCTCATAAAGAGGCAAACATGGTATCCCCTTATATTGCGTCTTTTTCTCCAGCTACTTATTGAAATTGTAGAAGAATCCAGACTTGCTGTCTTAAGACTAAGGATCTCCTCTGCACTCATTCACGTACGTCTCGAGACCTGGTTATTCAGGGGCTGTATCTTTTCAAGAAGTCTAATCATATCCCTGTAAGTGAAGAACATATTACCAGTTTCCATGAAACTTTCTCTATAGTTCTTCCATATTTAACCAGACAGAGATTCTCCATCAAGATTCTCAAGTAGGTCTTAATCCTTCTTGTTGTTGCGTCAATCTCTATACATCATCTGACTTTGAAAAATTTGTCTACTGTCCATATTAATGCTGCCCCAGTATACCATAAACTCAGTGGACAACCAATTTCTATGGTATTTTACCAAATACCTTCTTTTACCGTTACCTTTTAGGTTACGTCACACCTGAAGCTCTACATGTAAAGTCTTCATCATAAGTGACATCACTTACAAAGACTTTTACTGATCTTCAAAAAATTGGAGGCTCGTCGTCGGGCAACCTGGGTACCCTCGGGGATGGGTCATATGCCCCGGAAGGATTTCCCTCCGGGTCAGGCGGGCTCGAGAGGGGGCCCGGCATCTGGCAGCGCCCGCCGTCCGACATCGGCGTCGGATGAACCCCTCTCCACCGAGCTTCGTCCTCGGGGGCCCTTGATGCTCGCGACGCCGATCGACGCGGTTCCGATCCGCTCCCCGGGATCAGCACCGCCGGCGCGGCCGCCCCCACCGGGGCCCTCTAGAAGGGAGTCGATCTCATCGCTCGGTTCGATGCCCAGCTTGGAATCGGTATCCAGCCTCGAAGATTTGGCCACGACACGTCTCGGGATCGGCCCCTGTCCCCTCCCGCGTCGCAGAGCGGAGATCGTTGGCCACTGCCCTCCGGCTGCCACGGAACCGCTTCAGTTGCCGGGGGCAGCGCCGCCCCCGGGTTCGGGGCCGAGGCCGATTCCGGCGGCTCCGTCGGTGCCATCGACCCCTTCAATGCCTAGCTTGGAATCAATTCCAGGAGCCGACGCCGCCTTGCTGACTACCCCGGTCTGGGGCTGTTGGTCCCCTCCTCTGCCCAGCGGGCATCAGCCCGAGAGGCTTCTCGGTGCCCTGGCGGCCTCTCCCGCCACCGCCTCCCACGGCATAGCCCCTCCGGGAGAGCCGTCTTTTCAGAATTTCCTCCTTGACATGGCGGACTTACTGGCCATCACTATCCCGGACATAACTCCAGGCCCTGCGGAACGGGCCGCCGTGATGCTTCCTCTGCATCCCTCCCTGCAGGATCTCCTGCTGGGGGCTTGGTGGTTGCCTTTGAGTGTTCTGGCACCGTCGACTGCGATGCATGCTCTGTATCGGGTGCCCCCCTCCCCGGGTTTTCGGCAGCACCAGCTTCCGCATCGTTCCATTGTGGTGGAATCGGCGCTGAGGAAAGCCGGAAGCAAGGAAAAGCATTCTTCTCGCCCTCCAGGCCGCGCCTCGAAGACGCTAGATACCCTAGGACGTCAAACCTTCCAAACGTCTATGCTGGCGTCCAGGATTATTTCATATATTTTTTATATGAGTCTGTCGCTCCGGGAGGTCACTGAGAGATTATCTCTGTTGTCTCCCTTCTTGTCTGCAACCAAGGCCTTTGAATATTCCTTGCTTCTTTATCACTGCAGGAATATCTCTGGGTTCCTTTCTCGTGCTTCTCTAGACTCCTTCCTGTCGGTCAGCAGATGCTCTGCTGTTGCCATTAGAGCACGCCGTACAGCATGGTTGCAGGCGTCCGAGTTGTGTAGACGGGCACAGCATAACCTGGGTAATTCTCCCTGTGACGGGGATCACCTCTTCAATAGTGAAGCCTTACGTCAGGTCGCGCAGTGCTTCGCTAACCTTCCCAGCGTTAGAAGCCATCCTAGGGCCCGGCTACCCCCGGCGGTGGTGCGCGCCTCACCAGGCCCTCCTTCCCTATGAAGAGGAAATGTCACCCCTCCGCCCACTCGCCAGGTGCGCCCAACCAAGGGACCTCTCACCCTGAGGTGAAGTTCCCGGGCCCGCGCCAGAACTCTCATACCAAGCAGTTTTAGGCTCCGGTGGGCGGCTGCCTGCAATTTACCTTCTTACCAGAAGTTTACAATTGAGCTCTTCTCTGGGGCTCGTTCAGTAGGGCAAATGGTTCGGGGGCTTATCCAGGGGTTCAGGTATTCTCCTTCCATTGGTAGAGGGAGACCACCTCTACTCCATGATAGCTCTGGCCCACGGTCAACTGGCCTACCTTTAGGTACGTCCCCGAACCCTTCTCGGCCAGTATTCCCCTGCTGATTGCTTCCGTACCAAAATTTTCCTTCCAGCCGCTATAGTCCCCCAATGCTTACCAAGGACTATGCCCTCCTGTCCCCCGATTAGTGCGGGGGGCGAGTTTTCTGCGTGCAGGTCCTGGGGACACCTATAGGGCCTCAAGCCCCCTGGTGTGTTCTTCCGGACTGATGCTATCCTCTGTCCTTCATGCTACCATGCTGTTCGTTCGCCGATCTGCCCTTGTTCCACCGGAATAGATCCCTCTCCCGGACGGATCTTGACGCCACCTCCCCAGGTGGACGTTCTGTGGATCACTGGCAGGTCCGCCTTACCAGTGTTATGCTCATGGAGGTAGGTTCCTCGGCGTACCTGCGTTAGTGCCGGGGTGGGGCGTTCTCCATGCCCAACGGCCTAGATATGCCAGATATCACCTGCTCGATAGGCGCATTTTGGGGGATGCCCACAGTGCCTGTGTTCTGCCACCTATTTTTTTCCCAATGGCCGGTACTCACCCCCCACCCCCCCTCCGGGTCCGGCCAGTCCGCCTGCCTATTCCTTAGATCGGCCCTCGGACTGGTTGTACTCTACTGCTGTGAAGTCAACAGCTTCTATTTTCAGTTATGCCCTCCTCCCGGAGGTTCAGACCCTTGTCTCCCTATCTCTTCGCTAGGGCAGGCTGTGTACTCCTTCTGCTCCGGGGTACACCCCTACTCTTCTCCGGAATAGGCTATCCAGATCGGCCAGTCTTCTACTGTTAGTCCTCTGAGTTATGGACTCTGCTCCTAAGGGAGTGCTCAGCTTTGCATAAAGCTTCCTTGAAGACCTGCCGTCCTTCTGACCCAGCTGACTCCTGGATCTCCTGGCCTTCCGGATTTGGAACTTCCTCCTCGCTGCGGTGAAGTTCCCTTGAAGACCTCGCTACTGCGTCTACAGTACCTCCATCACAGTCCTACTTCCTACAACTCAGTAGGTAAGCTCTACATGGTACTAAGTCATTAATTCATTAAAACTTAATGATGCTTCCATGCATTCTAATGACTACTCTCCCTGTAGTCTTTGGGTTTTGCTGTTCCTCTCTTCTCAACTCCTACCCTCCATCCCTCGGGGGATGCCGGGGATTCAGGTTGGGCAAATGCCATCCTGTCCTGGGCCGGGCTTACGGGATCTCCCCTGGGCATCCTCAGCTAGGGAGTCCCCATATGTGAAGACTCATTCCTGCTTGTTCCTGGAGATAGCACAGTTACTTACCTGTAACAGGTGATCTCCGGAACAGCAGGAATTAGTCTTCACAACCCGCCCACCTCCCCTAGGAGTTGTATCTCTTTCTCTCTATTCCTTCCTCTCCTCTCCTTCTGGCTCAGCTATGAAACTCAACTGGGGAGAGGCAGTAGGAAGGGCGGGAAGCCACCGCGCAGGCGCGGGGGATGCTCCCAAAGGCTTTCTCATTGGATGCTGGGGAGCATTCCCATGCGGGCTCCGTCGGCAACGTCTCCCCATATGTGAAGACTAATTCCTGCTGTTCCGGAGATCACCTGTTACAGGTAAGTAACTGTGCTTTCTCTTTCATTGGAATAAAGGGGGTCTTAAAGACCTATCCCCTTTTTTCTGCAAAGGGTATTTCTACCTTTTCATCCAAACCAGTCAGATTATCTCCACTCTTCCTAGGACCTTATTCTGCTCCAAGGACAATAAGTTCAATTTTTTGGACTTTACGGAAGCTTTACCTATTCTCAAAAGTCCAACCTCATTGAACTCCCCCAGTACTTCTTCTAGGGTTAGTTCTGGCCATGAGTACTTCTCATCTCTTCCTGTATTGCAAAATTATTTTTTTCCCTCTACTTCACATTGGGGGAATTTCTCTGAGGATAATGATCTGGCTCTCAACCACAGATCCTTATTACTCTCAACAAATATTTTGCAATATTTCTGAGTGAGATCCACATTAGATAATTAAGACTCAACATTTTTCTAATATTATCATTTACACAAGGACTCCCCTCTGGATACCTTGTTTAGTTAAGCTGTTTTACAGCATCTCTTTTTCTTTTCTAGTTCAACTCCTACCCTCCATCCCTTGGATGCCTGAGGTTTTAAGGGATAAGCATGGCCCATCTTTAGATTGCAACATGCTGGGGCCTCCTTCAGGCATCTTAGCTTGGGAGTCCCCATATGTGAAGACTCATTCCTGCTTCTTCCTGGAGATAGCACAGTTACTTACCTGTAACATGTGATCTCTGGGAACAGCAGGAATAAGTCTTCACAACCCACCCACCTCCCCTAGGAGTTGTATCTCTCTATCTCTTTCCCTTCTCTCTCTCTCCCTTTGTCTCAGCTTTAAAACTCAACTGAGGAGAGGCAGTTGGGAAAGGCAGGAAGGCAGCACGCAGGCGTGGTGGGATGCTCCCAAAAGAGTTCTGATTGGACGCTGGGGAGCGTTCCCGCGCAGGCTCCGTCGGTACTGACTATACCCATATGTGAAGACTTATTCCTGCTGTTCCCAGAGATCATCTGTTACAGGTAAGTAACTGTGCTTTATCTGCCGTCATTTACTATGTTACTATTACTTGACAACTGTAATAGCACTCTGGCTCATCTTCCACAATATCAGCTCCCCTGTCTTCAACTCATCCAGAACACTGTTGCTCGTCTAATCACCTGCACTTCCCACTAACATCGCATTACACCCATGCTCATCTCTTTACACTGGCTATCCATTCAGTTCCGCATCCACTATAAGATACTCATTATGGTTCACAAAGTCATTCACACTGGTTCCCCCCAGTATCTTGCCAATCTCATCCATCTCCATAGCTCATGCTGCACCCCCTGTTCATTCCATGTTAACAAATTATACCTTCCCTCCGCTTCCCAGACTTATCTACAATCCACCCGCAACTCAGCTTCCTTCTACCTAGGCCCCTCACTGGAACGCTCTCCTCTCTACCCTCTTGTCTTAAACTCTCTTTCAACTTATTCAGTCTTACTGAAAACCCACCTGTTGTCCCTTGCCTTTGACCTTCCACCACCCATAATATAATCCCTCCTCCCCTCTCCCTCTTGGGTCACTGCTACTCCTCTCTTGTTCTTACTGCCTGTTTCTCTACTGTCCTATAATACTTTGGCATTCCGTTCTTGTTTCTAGCAGCCTATTTGTTTATTGTAAACCGCTTTATTGCTTATGTACCAAGTGGTATATAAAAAAATGACAATAAAGATAGATTCTTCTGTCTCCAGCAAATGGTGAATGGATTTTCTCATCTGAAGAAAATCTGAACATTTAAGAGGTAAAAGATTGATTTCACTCATGAGTGATCACCTAGAGGATAACTCACTTGAGCGCAGCATGGGATGCTCCACTAGACTAAGGTCTTTTCAGTAGCCATAGGGGGAGGGAAAATTTGGTTCAGCTCTACGCTTTTATCCTGATAAGAGCCTGTTGAGCAGCCAGAATATTGGAAAGATTTGGAAGAATTCAGCAGCCATAAATAGCCTCGATGTCCCCGCCCTACCTCCCTCCTTCTCTTTTCCTCCCTGCTCTCCCCCGAAAACTGAAGATAGCTCAGATATGTGCAAGCCTGTTTTAAAAAAAATTCAAGACACAGTAAAACGGTACCTAGGGAGAGCTCTGAGCCTGGCACGGTTTGCCCTGCTTGAGGCTCCCAGGGTGTGAGTTCCAAGGCTTGACTTAGTCATTGTCCTTGTTAAGAACTCATGCACTCATCCATTTTGGGGCGTAAGTCGGGGTGGACTGCGGGCTGACCGTTGGCTAGGCATTAACACTTCTTGCCATTTTCCAATGTGGGCTGTTAACATTTTCTGACTTTGTGCGCCTTGCGCTCAATCAGTCCCAACACGTGTTGGCCTGAGCAGCTGCAATGCTCATTCTTACCCAAGCACCCATAATGTGCACTCATTTGCTTACTCCATTAGCGTGCGCTATTGTGCCTATGCGGCCTTAGCATGTTCAAATGTTTGCCTTGCCTTAACTCTTTCCATCTTCCAGGAGGTGGTGTTTGACCTGTAGCAAGTGAAGAGCCCTCATTGGATTCATCCTGCATAGCAGCCTCTGATTTTTCACTGGGAGTCTGTCTCTTCGTCCAACAAAGGGATTTGGTTGGCCTGGCATTTTCCATCTTAAGGTAGGAGGTGACTGATGGCACTGTGGGTATCAATAATAGGCTGGCTTTGAATTTCAGTGACTGCTTCTGGCTGTTCCCTTTCCTCAGAGTGCTCGGCTCCAGCTGTGTCACCTGGGTTGGAGATCATTCTCTGGGAGGGGGGGCTCCTGGAATCCGGGTTATCCTCCTTGGAATACCTTTCCTCCTTCAGCAAGCCTGGTCTTGGCGTGAAAACGCATACCCTGCAGCCTTTGGCGTCCCTTGAACTCAGTCTCGGGAGGGATGAGCAGAGTGTTGAAGCCCGGCTTAAGTGCCGCCTCCTAAGTGACCTGGACAGAGGTTGCCTTCTGGAGATGTGGTCGGCTGGAATCTATCCAAGGCTTGAACTTGAATGCTGGTTCTGACATCTTGGTTGAGGAGTCTGATTGAAAAAAAAATGTTTTAACTGTCAGAGGTTCATGTGGAGGCTGACATTTTCTGTTTGTCCCAGAAGGTAGATTTGGTGGCATTGATTGCTTGAATTTCCTCCACCTTTTATGTGGCAGGTTCCCCGCTTCTACTGGTGATGCAGACATTTATGGCAGTCTTCCTGTTTCCAGGAGGATAAAGGCGTGTAAACGGATGTGAGCTCTCCTGGAGAGGTGTGTCGCATAGTCCAGCCTGCTCAGGGAAGGGGGGCACAGGTCATGGTGGTCATGAAGTAGGCCTCCACTCCTGTGGAAATCAGATTGGCCTTAAAGGACATGTAGAAAGATGGATTCTCTGCTGCAGAGCCAATTTGCAGCGGCAGCTGCTATTCTTCAGTTGGTTGAGTATGCAGGTCTGATTTCTCAAGCCATGCTTCTGTGGATTCAGTCTCTCCCACTGGAGGATGCTTCCCCTCTTTGGAGTTGATTACTGCCTTCCTTCTGATGCCATGTATATTCTCTTGGCCTCTAGAGATATTGTCCTGTTGGCAGTGATGTGATGTGGTGTTGGATATGGCCTCGCCACTGGGCAGCGGATATGTCCTCCAAAGCCCGGCTAACTCAACTGGCCTTAAGGGAAGCTCGCTTGTAGGGCTGATTGGAGAAGCTGGTGAAGGACTTGGCTGAAGCAAAATCTTATCGCCTTCCAGAGGATAGACCAAATGAACCTGGGAGGCAAGCAGGGTCTTTTCTCTCTTGGCCTCTGCCCGTCCATTGCAGATGAGGCTCATTGGCCCAGTGACTCTGTCCCCTCCAGAAGGGGTTCTCTCGTGTTCATCACTATGAAAGTTTTCAGGCACATATCCTGCTATCCTCTGACACATCCGGGAATGTCCTGGACTGTAAACAGTCGATCCCGAAGGCCTTGTCTCTCCTTGTGGTTTGACGGACATGAGTCACCACAGGGGTCAGTTGGACAAGTTATTGTGCCTGAAGGCAGTGTGCCAGTGCCCCCTGCTAAGCGGGGCAAGGGCGGATCTTCCATTTCTTGCCAAAGAAGGATAGCACCTTCTGACCAATGGCCTCCAGGTGGTCAATGCTCATTTGCACGTTTGTGTTTCCAAATGGAAACTCGAGATCTGTGATTTCAGCAATGCACCGAAGGGCGTTCCTAGCATCTCTGGTTTTGGCCGAAGCTTGTTTTAATATCCCGATCCAGGAAGATCAGCAGAGATGTCTGCTTATTTGCCATGTTTGGCTCGCTTCTTCAGTTCACCGCCTTCCATTCGGTCTCTCCACTGCTCCAAGAATGTTCTCCAGGTTCATGGCGGTGATGGCTGTTGTGCTGCAGCACTAAGGACTATGTATATACCCCTTTCTGGATGAGGGGCCCATTGTCTGAGGCTTTTCTAGTTTCAGCCCAAGTGGTGTCCTTCTAGAAGGCATCGACTGGGTGGTCAATCAAGGAAAGCATCCATTGAAGCCTTCCCTATCCTTGAAATTCCTGGGAACACGGTTCGATGCTCAAGTGGACAGTCTTCCTGCTGGGGGACAGAGTGCTGAGATTGTTGGAATGACTTGATGTGTTCTGTTCTCAACAGACTGCCAGGTTTTGAGATGATCTACAGCTTCTTGGCTTGATAGCGGCAGCAGTCAAGATGGTGCCATGGATGTGTTCATATGAGGCCGCTCCAGCGGCCCTTCCTGCCTGGAGTTTGAGCTCAGGCTTCCACACCAGCTGAGAGTGAGAGCCAGCCTGAGGTGGTGGCTATGCCCACGTTTTATGAAGAGGAGCATGCAGCTGGATGATCGTTTCTGGATTCTTTTGCGACAGATGCCAATCTTACAGGCAGGAAAGCCCTAGTGAAAACCAAGTGGCCCAGGGCTGTTGGTGCCACAGGCAGGCAGTGTGGTCCATCAACTGTCTTGAAGCAAGGATTATCTGGCTAGCTATCTTGTGTTTCCTGCCCCTGGTCCAAGGGGTAGGGTGGTATGAGTGATCTCGGGTAATGCTACAGCAGTGGCATATGTCAATCACCAAGGCAGCATGAGGTGTTTAGGAGTGGCCCTGGGGATGGCTGTCTAGCTCACCTGGGTGGAAATGGGCCTTCTAGCTCTTGTCAGCTCAGCACATTGCTGTTGTCACTCGCTCAGTCTTGGAGAGTGGGAGTTATCAGGAGGCGTCTCAGATGCCTCTCCGCAATTGGGGTCGCCCCATAATGAAATTGATGGCATCCCAACGATAAAGTATGCAATTTCTTTGCTCACCGCACAGAAACCAGGTCCAAGGAAGTTGTCGCCCTGGTTTTCTCCTGGTCACGGCAATGCCTACTGTATGTGCTTCCTCCAGGGCTGCTGTTGGGGCATGTGCTTCAGCTGATAGAGCTCCATCCGGGCTGATTTGTCCTGATGGTACTAGATTGGATAAAGAGTGTGGTTCAGGCACCTGATGTGGTTCCTACAGGTTCATACTCTTTGTCCTATTTCGGGGCCGGTTGTGTCACAGGCCATTTGTCCTTATTGGCCTAGCTCTCTTCTTACTTATGGCTTGGCTCTTGAAGGGAGTCAACTGTCCTGTAAGTGCTATTCTCCTGCAGTAGTTTCTGCTATGCTCAAAGCCCTGAGGGTTTCTACCAGCCTGGCATATGTGCAAGTCTGGTACCTCTTTGAGCATGGGTGTGGCACAAGGCAGGTTCTTCCTATGTCTACCAAGTTGCCAGCTCTGTTGGCCTTCTGCAGGACAGTCTGGAAAAGGGGTTTTCCCTTACCTGTTTTGTGTGTTCTTAAAGGGGTTCAGTGTCAGCGTCCTCCCCTCTAGTCATTTGTCCCTTCTTGGGAGCTGTCTGGTGCTCAGGGCCCTGGTGTCGGAGTCCTTGAGTCTCTGAAGCATGCTACTCTGAGGGGCTTGGTGCTCAGGACTGTTTTCTTGGTCGTGGCTTGTTTGGCAAGGCGGATTTCCGAACTGCAGTCTATGTCCTGCCAGGATCCATATTGTCCTTTTCAGAGGAGGCCGTTTCCATTTGGCCTGTGCCTTCCCAAGGTGATCGCTCCTTTTCATGTGAACCAGGTGGTTTGCTTGCCCTCCTTTTCAAAGAAGCAGTACAGAAGGAAAGATAAGGATCTTCGCCTTGTGGATGTTTGGAGGTTGCTTCTCTGGGAGTTGGAGGTTATGACTTTGTAAGTGCGATCATCTTTTTGTGCTGTTTGCTGGCCCTCACGGGGGTGTTGGGGCAGCCAAGTCTATCTTGGGGCACTGGATCATGGCGGCAATTGCCTCGATGTATCTGTTATGGAATTGGCTGGTTCCGGATGGTTTGTATGCCCATTCTACTTAAGTGCAAGCGTTCTCATAGGCGTAGCGCAGTTCGGTAGCCCCTTCAGACATAGGTGGCAATGTGGACATCACGTTCTACTTATTTTGGTCAAGTCTTACTGTTTGGATGTCCATACTCGGGCATACACCGCCTTTGAAAGATTTATGAGCTGCTGTCGTCTTCCTACCCAGTGGAGGCATAGCTTTGGTATGTTGCACTTGTCTAGTTGGACAAGGTGGAAGGTGACATTTTACGTAGCAGAAAATGTTCTTGCCTTGAGTTCTGTTATACCAGTCCAGGACTCACCCCTGGAACTGTGTTGCCTCTGTGCTTCTGTGCCGGTACCTTAGTCTGTTATAATTTATATGCTTGGCTCTGCAGTGCCATATTCTACTGATAGCCTGCTGTTCAGTCTCTCCTGTACATAGTTTTTCTACAGTTTGTTTCATCATTGTTGCCCATGTTGAGATTGTTTGAGGTTGTCCAGTATAAACTTGGATGTCTCTCTTCCGTAATTTTGGAAATTTGTCTATGCCGTGGAAAATGGAGTATTAATTACTAAGATAAGTGCTGCTTATGTTGCCCTGAAACAGAGCCTAGTATTTCTCAGGTTCAAAACACGACAATCATGTTGGTATATACATGACAGTTTTTAACTACAATATAACATTTATGCATGATCACTAATATAAAAATAAAATGGACGAGCAGAGGTAGCTTTTTATAGCCACCTTAATACATAGTCTGACAAAAAAGTTTTTGTGGGAGCATAATATAAGGTATGGGATTGTTTGGGTCACGATGCTTTCTCATATGCTGTGGGACGAATACTGGGGTGCCCTCTTGTGGCTCATGCTGATAGAGGCATAGGAGTGATGTCATTGAAACCTGAGCATTTCATTGGTTCTCTGTCTCCCCCAGTCTTCTGCTAGGGAAACACAACCCATTTGTCTGGACTGGTCTATCAGATCTCGCGGAAAGGACATTATCCGGTAAGTAAAATGTCACCTTATTTTCCTAAATTTTTAAACGACGACAGCAAAATGATTTTCCCTTTCATATCTAAGATGCAGTGTGGAAAAGCTCTATTCAGAGTATCCTTAAGCATGGCTTTAGAAACCTGGCAAGCTGCAAAAGACCTTCCTGAGTAGAGCATATCTCCTTACAGGGAATGTAGTCAAAATTGGTGAGGAGATATCAAAGGGGCCAAATTGTCCATTGTTTTGTAGGCTAGAGACAGAATTTTAAGTCTAATTCTAAATTGGAAAAGCAGTCAATAAAGCTGTTTAAAAATAGCCATAAAGTAGTCCTTTATTTTAATGCCAGATAGTTTTTATTGTTCCCAGAATACAAAAATGTTTTAAATAAATTGATATGAGAGAAGTGTTATGAATAATGTGTTTTACTGTGTTATATTCACACACTGCTAGTATAACATTGTCATGTACTGTTAACATACCATTAAGAATGTAGGTATGATAGGTTTGGAAAATGCTGTAGTTTATTTTACAAATTCAGAAGGCTATCAGGTGACCTATAATGGTTGTAGCTCCCAGTAAATAAATAGTTCCACTTGACAACGTTGGTAGAGTCACATTAATGCTGTTTGTGCTTTACCAAAAGTATGGATAAGGGAAGACTTCATTTTCTAGTGTTACAGATCTGGCATATATCATAACATAAACATTTAAATGTGCAAACATGCCAAGTTTAGATATATTTTTTGTCATTTTATTAAGAAATACTATCTTGAAAGTAGTTTGCAAAATCTTGGATGGTCTGTTTTAACCCTACCTTTGCTTATGTTTGTAGCGGTACCACACACCACCTCGATCACGATCATGTTCAGATTCTAAAGATGATGAAAGTAGTGAAACCCCTCCACACTGGAAAGAGGAAATGCAAAGATTAAGAGCTTACAGGCCTCCCAGTGGAGAAAAATGGAGTAAAGGGGACAAGTAAGATTATCAACTCAGATTTTCAGAAAAGTTTTATTGCTATTTATATGAAAGTAAAACATGGAATCTGAGAATGTTTAATATATCTAATCTAAATATTAAGGGCTGGCCTGGTAGCTCAAGTGGCAAGTGCTGTGTGCTACCATGTGAACAATACCTGTTTTAATCCATGAATGAGATCTTCTGCTCCCTGGGTCATCTAAGGCTAGAGATGCTGGTAAGGTATCATTCAGAGTCCCAGGGTGGGAGGGTGTAATCATTGCTTAAGGATAATATCTTATTGCCATATTCAAGGCCCCTGATTGCAGGGTTCCAGAAGCAGCCCTGGTGCATAACCTCTGTTGGAAGTTTGTTGAGGGAGGGGATATCCTGGCAAATTGAATGCTTATAGTTCCAGATCCCAGCTCTAGTTCCAACTGAGTTGGAAGTATATAGGGATAGAATGAAACTACTAGGTCAAAAATGTAATATAAATTGAATTAATTCTGATTTATAGAGTTATTACTTTAGCATTTATTAGACTAAAATTTGATTGAATTTTTTTTTTTTTTTTTAGGTTAGATGACACATACTCAAGCCGATGGGATGAAAGAAGTTTGTCTCAGAGATCAAGATCTTGGTCCCATGATGGCTACTATTCTGATCACAGCAGAGAGAGAGTACCCCACATGAAGAAAAGAAGAAAAGAGAAAAAAAGGCTGAGGCATAAAAAGAAATCCAAAAAGCAGAAACATTCAAAGAAGCATAAACTAGCTAAAAAAGAAACCTCGCCATTGCTTGAGATAGAATCATCTTGTTCCTCAAGCAGGAGGACAAAGTCTTCTCATGAAAAAGAAAAGAGATCTTGCTCTTCAGTATCTTCAAGACATTCATCCAAAAAAGATTGGTCCAGGTCTGAAAAAGGCCGCTATTCTTCATCATCAAGCAGAGAATTGCAGTCATACTCCAAATCTATATCCAGATCAAGATCTTATTCAAGAGAGAGTTCAAGGTCTAGAACTGTTTCTAGATCTTCATCACGTTCTCGAGACAGATCAAGATCTAAGTCTAGATCAAAAAGCTCTAGATCACGGTCTAGGTCTACATCTAATTCTGGCTCTAGATCAATTTCAAGCTCTAGCTATAAATCTAGGGATCGGAGGACAGTATCAAAATCGCCCAAAAAACCCACAGTTCATCCATTCCAAAGTACCCCTAACAAAAATGAGCCTGTAATACCAGTTTTACAACAAAACAACAAATTGTTAGTGCCTCCGATTCTAACTGAAAGCATTCCTGTGATGCCTTTAAGTGATAGCCCTCCACCTTCAAGATGGAAACCTGGTCAAAAGCCCTGGAAGCCATCCTATGAACGAATTCAGGAAATGAACATTAAGGCATCTCATTTAATGTCTGTTCAAAGCAATAATTATGCCTTATTAAAAACTAGAGAGGCCAATGTTGCTTCCTACCATAAACATAAAAAGAGTCCAGATAGTGAACAAAGTGACTCATCTAAACATCGAAGCGACAGAAGCTCAGATCATCATCATAGATCAAAAAGTAGATCTTCCAGAAGTAGATCTTATACTAGATCTTATAGTAGATCAAGAAGTTTTACACATTCAAGATCAAGGTCCCATAGTGACTCTTCATCTTACAATAGATCCTCCTCTTATGATTCTTATAGTGAAAATAGAAGTCCTAGAAAAAGATCAACATCTAGTGAGCAAAACTTTGATTCTAGGGAAAAGAAAAGTAGCTCTGAGCGTGACCTTTATAGACATCAAAATGATGGTGTTAATCAAAGCCCCAATCCAACCAAAAGCATGTCAACTTCAGGTTCACCCTCTGAAAGTGATATGGAGAGGAAGTTGCTAGCTGTCTGGGTAAAACGAGTAAAGAATTCCATCTCTGAAGTAGTTAAGAGTTTAAATAGTGACCAGGAACAGGATGAGTGCAAACTGAATTCTGATGGAGAAGAGAAATCTAGATCTGATGATGGAGAAGGTGAACTTTCCATTACAGAAACATCTGTAAAGGATATGATCTGTGAAAAGACTATAAATGATGAAAGCTTAAAAGCAAGTACCAGTGCTGTTAGCAAATTGGAATCTACATCACATTCACAAAAAGCAAACGAATCTTACAGAGAAACCTCTGACAAAGAGGAAGGTGAGGCAAGTTCAGAATCAGATACCTCAAACAGTGACACTCAAAGTAGATCAAAAACAAGATCAAAGTCTTCTGAAGCTGTTTCTTCATTGGTTTCTGATAGTAATTCTCAGGTATTGAGGAAGCAACAATTCTCTGACTCAGCTTCTCAAACCAGCTCAGAGAATAGTAGAAGTAAGTCCAAGAAACACAAAAAGCTATCCTTAAGAGAAAACCTTGGGAAAGTAAAAAGAGTGAAAAATAGATCAAAGGGGGCAGATGATAAAAAACATAAAGCTCAGAAAAGGAAGCCAGAATTTCATTGGCAGCCTCCCCTAGAATTTGGAGAGGAGGAAGAAGATGACATGGTCCTTGAAAAGCCAGCCACACTGGTTAGCAAAAAAAATAAAAACCATTGTGATGATCATAGCAAAAATGAAGTCTCTTCTGAAGGTGTAAGTCAGTCGAAGACACATGCAGGATGTCACCCTTCACCAGATCATAGTTATCTTAATGAAGATGTCACTAAATCAAAATATTCATTTGATATTCTAAGTCCAAAACACAATCTTGAATTTGAAGAAAAGAAATTTGTTTCCAAAAAGATTAAAAGCAGTCAAGTTGAATCTGATGATGATACACGGATGAGTAACATCACTCTCACCAATCATAACTCATATGCGACAGTTATTGAAGCTTTATCTCCAGAAGGCACAAAATTCAACACTAACAGTGGTAAGACTGAGAACCAGTATTTACAAACTAACCTGCTTGGTGGAGGTGTTGATCATGGAAATAATGTGAATGAACAAACAGGAGATAAAGAAAATACAGAAATAGATGACAGTAACTCATTAGATATTCCTGCAGCAGAGGCAAATAACAAAACTGAAAACCCTAATGTTGTACAAAATGTTGCTGTGGATAAGTGGAGACCTGTACAGGCTGCAAGTACTCTGCAGACATCTACTAATTTCAGTTTTCTGGAAATACTGAATTCAGCAGTAGAACCAGAGCTTAAACCTCAAGGCCTAAGAATAGAAATAAAGAGCAAAAATAAAGTCAAACCAGGATCTCTATTTGATGAGGTTAGAAAGACAGCACGGTTAAATCAGAGGCCAAGGAACCAAGAGAGCTCAAGTGAAGAAAGATCACCTAGTAGAGATGGCAAAAGTCGGTCCAGGAGTTTAAGCAGATCACGGAGTAAATCCAAATCAAAGTCCAGGAACAGAACAAAATCAAGATCAAGGACACTGTCATCCAGCCAGTCAAGGAGTCAGTCACGAAGTTCCAGTTATTCTTACAGGTTAGAGGTCTGATATTTACTTTACTTTGCTTTCATGCTAGTTTCCAGTTTAGTTCACATTTACATGGACTGCATAGCCCACATAATAGTATAGAGAGAGAAAACTGAACAGAATGGAAGATAAATGCTTGCTTGGTCACCAAAAGTATAATAGATAAAACACAGTTTCAGATATTTCATATGCATAATGGTTTTTTTTCTTAGTAGCTATTTCTTGAAAGCTATTTCTCCCTGATTTTTGATGAGACATGTCACAAGAACAAAAGATATGCCATACAGGGTCAGACCAAGGGTCCATTAAGCCCAGTATTCTGTTTCCAACAGGAGCCATTCCAGGTCTCAAGTATCTGATTCCCAAAGGTATACACATTAGAAACATAGAAACATGACAACAGAAAAAGACCACAGCCTATCTAGTCTGTCCTTCCATATCAACCATTACAACAGTTCCCTCTTTTCCTTCAGAGATCCTTTGTGTTTGTCCCATGCCTTTTTGAATTCAGATACTGTCCTCATCCCAACCACACCACCACTGGGAGACTATTCCATGCATCCACCACTCTTTCCGTAAAGAAATATTTCCACATATTACTCCTGAGTCTATCCCCTTTCACCCTCATCCTATGTCCCCTCATAGCAGAGCATGCTTTCAATCAGAGGCTCTCCTCCTCTGCATTTATGCCATGGAGGTATCCCACCTTTCCTCTAAAGTATACATATTAAGATCTTTAAGTCGTTTCTCACATGCTTTATAATGAAGACCACTAACCATTTTAGTAGCCACCCTCTGCACAGATTCCTTCTTGTTTATGTTTATTAAATTTGATAAAACCGCCTTTCTACAGGAATCAAGGCGGTGTACAATTTTCAAAAAACAAAAGAAAGTCAAGGCTGGGGGCCAGCGGAAGTAAGAAAGGAAGTTACACTTCTTTGACAGGAAAGAAGAAGGGAGAGGAGAGATAGGACAAGACAGAAGGACACATAATCCAGGGTAGAACAAAGGGTAGGGAAAGCAAGAAAATCACACAAAAGGGGAGGGAAGGTCAAATGCCAGGGAGAACAGATGGGTCTTCAGATTTTGCTTGAAGGTGGTGTGATGGGTCTCTAAACGTAAGGAGGAGGGGAGAGCATTCCAAAGAGCAGGGCCGGTGAAGAAAAAGGCAGAGGAGCAGGTGGATTGCAGGTGAGCAGATGAAGGGGAAGGAAGGGTGAGGCGGTTGAGGGTGGAAGGAGCGAGGAGTGTGCCTGGGTGAGTGAAAGTTGATGAGGTCTGCTAAGTATTGAGGGGTGCTAGTGTAGAGAACTTTGTGGACCAGAGTAAGCAGTTTGTATTGGGAGCGTACAGAAATAGGTAACCAGTGGAGGTGGAAAAGCAATGGGGTTACATGGTCACGGAGGGTGGCGTGGGTAACAAGACGGGCTGCAGTGTTTTGAATCCTTTGGAGCCGAGATAGTTGAGATTTAGGGAGACCAAGAAATACAGAATTTGAGAAATCCACACGTGACATGACTAGAGAATAGCGATAGGGTGGTGAGAGCTGTAGAGGTGAGGAATGGACGAATGGCTCGAATTTGCCTAAGAAAGAAAAAGGACATTTTGGAGACGTGCGAGATATGATCCTGGAATGAGAGCTCAGGGTCAAAGTGAACCCCAAGATAACGGAAGGTGGTGACTAAGGGGATGGAAGTGCCAGAAAAGGAAGGGGCAAGTGAAAGAGGTGAAGTATCATATGAGAACCAGATTGCGACGGTCTTAGTGAGGTTGAGGTGGAGGCAGTTGAAGAGAGACAGGAATTTAACACAGAAAGATCAGGACAGGAGGAGGAGGTATGGTGTAATAGAACAATGTCGTCTGCATAGTTGAACGCGGAGATGCCAGATTGCTGAATTAGGAGGGCGAGAGGGGCCAGGAAAAGATTGAAGAGGAGAGGGGCCAGCACCGAACCCTGAGGAACCCCACAGGGAAGAGGAAATGGGTCTGAAGGAGGGTTAGAGGGAGAAGAGGAGAGAACTGTGCAGGAACGGGAGGAGAGGAAAGAGTGGAACCAACGATAGACAACACTACAGAGCCCTGCATCCCATAGGCGACAGAGAAGAAGGGAGTGGTCTACCAAGTCAAATGCTGCTGAGAGATCAAGTGCAACAGCCACCGAGATGTCACCACGATCACGAGCTACATGCAGTGCGTTAGTGAAAGCAAGCAGAACTGTCTCAACACTATGGCCCTGGCGGAATCCGGACTGACGAGGGTCGAGGTAGTTAGTGGAATCAAGGTGGTGTGAAAGCTGAGCAAAGACTATTTTTTCTAGAAGTTTAGAGAGAAAGGGGAGATTAGAAACAGGGCGATAGTGGGCGGGAACCAGAGGATCAAGCGAGGGGTTTTTAAGAATAGGATGCATCAGTGCGTGTTTCCAGGGGCGGGGAAAGGTACCTGTGGAGAGACTCGAACATGGTGAGGAGCAAGTAGCCAGGAGGAGGGGATGGGATCAAGGGTACATGAGGTTTTTCTGGAAGAAGAAATGAGCTGATGAAGCTCAGGGGCAGTGATCGGGGAGAAAGAAGCCCAAGTATGGGAATGTTGAGAGACAGGGGGAGGGGAGTGAATGGGTGTAGGGCAGGAGGGTAAGGATGCTCGAAGAGAGGCAATCTTACCGCTGAAGAATGACGCAAGAAGGGGAGGAACAGGAGAGGGAAGATCCGGAGGAGCAGAGGTTGAGGAATGAAGGGAGGTAAGAATCCTAAGAGTAGAGTAGAGATGTCGGGTTTGGTTAGGGGCATTGGAGATGGCGTTGGAAAAATAGGAGCGTTTAGCTGAGTGAACTTGAGAGCGGTAGTGAGAGAGTTGATTTAAAAAGAGCAAGTTTGGTAGGGGAGGGGTCCTTCCGCCACAGCCACTCGGCCCTGCGGAGGTGAGAGCGCAATAGCCGAAGGCCCCTGTGGTACCATGGATGAGTGGTCTTACGTTGTGGGGGCCGTGGAAGAAGAGAGGCAACATGGTCAAGTGCGGCAGAGAGGGAGGATGACCACAGAGTGGCCTGGGAAAATGGCGAGAGAGAGGGAAAGTTGGAAGGAAGGATCTCGGAGGCTGGGGGAAAGCGCTGAAGTGTAAAGGGAGTAATAGAACGAGAGAGCCGTGGAGGAAGGGATGGAGAGGAAGAAGGGGGAGAAGAATGGGGAAGTCCTGAATGTGAGCAGAAGACAGAGAGGCAGGCATGGTCCGTCCATGGAAGATATGTGGCACGTAAGTCTTGGAGTGTAAGTGAAGAAGAGGAGGGCGTCAGGAGAAGATCAAGGGTATGGCCAGCCTGATGGGTGGGGAAGGTAACTTGTTGCAGAAGGGACAAATCATGAAGGAGGGACGTAAAAGACGAGTCTCTAGAGGAGACAGGAAGGTCCATGTGGAGGCTGAAATCACCAGCAATAAGGAGATGAGGGAAAGTTAGGGAGAGATCAGTGATAGTCCGAAGAAGCGCATCCCAAAGATCAGAGCGAAGAGCAGGTGGAGAGTAGATAAGGAGGATGTGTGTAGGAGGTGAGATGTGGAGGAGGAGCAAAAGGGATTCGGGATAGTGCAGAGAGGGGGAGAAAAGCTGGGTAAACGGGAGGGAAGGACAGGTTATAGCCGCCACACCACCACCTGAGCGGCCAAGGCGGGGGGCAGAGATGGCGGAGAAACCAGGTGGGAGACAACGCGCAAGTAGGGCCTCCTCTCCCTCTCTGAGCCATGTTTCAGTGAGGAGGGTGAGACTGAATGAGGACTGGAGGATGAGGTCTTGAATAAGCAAGGTTTGTATCCTTTTGAAGGTGCAGTCTCCAGAATTGCACACAATACTCTAAATGAGGTCGCACCAAAGACCTATACAGAGGCACTTTCGCCTCCTTTCTTCTGCTGACCATTCCTTTCCTTATGCACCCAAGCATCCTTCTCTCACTGTTTAGCTACTTTAAGATAGTCAGGCCCAGGTCCCGCTCTTCTTTTGTGGGCAGAAGTACTTCACCTCCTACACTGTAGTACTCCCTTGGATTTTTGCAGCCCAAGTGCATGACTTTGCATTTTTTAGCAGCTGCCAAATTCTAGACCATTTTTCAAGTTTAGCTAGATCGCTCCTCATGTTATCTACACCTTCCATTAATTTTGTCGCCTCCCACTCAACCAATTTCTAACCCAAGCAGTAACTTTAGGGTCTGTCCCCTAGGGTGCTCAGTTTGTTTATAAGTCGCCTGTGCGGAACGGTGTCAAAGGCTTTACTGAAATCTAAATACACCACATCTAGGGCTCTCTCTCACTCTAACTCCCAGTCAAAGAAATCAATCAAATTTGTCTGACAAGGCCTGCCTCTGGTGAATCCGTGCTACCTTGGATCCGGTAAACTGTTGGACTCCAGAAACCTCACTAATTTCTCTTTCAGCTGCGTTTCCAATAATTTACTCGCCACCAAGGTTAAACAAACCGGCCTATAGTTTTCAACCACATCTTATTTCTGCTTTGTATAAAGGGACCACATGTGCCTCTCTCCAGTCCTCTGGAAGTACTGACTCCAAAGAGGCATTGAAAAGGTCAGTCAGTGGAGCTGCTAGAATGTCCCCCCCCCCCCAAGTTCCTTCATTATTCTCAAATGTATCCCATTCGGTCCCATCACTTTGTCTACGTTTATTTAGCTAGTTCCTCACAAACAGTCTTCTGAAAATCCTTAGAGATCCCTCCTCGTTTCAGTTCTTGTTTGTGAGTATTTTCTGAGGTCCTGCTCCCGGCCCTTCATCTATGAACACAGAACAGAAATATTTGTTAAGCAATTCCGCTTTCTCCAGGAACAAGCAGGAAGTCAGTCCTCACATATGGGCGACGTTGGTGCTGATGGAGCCCCTGCAGAAGCATCTCCCCAGCTTTCAAAGAAAGCCTTTGGGAGATATGCACCACGCTTGCGTGGTCCTCTTCGTGCCCAAGGGTGCCATCTTGCCTCTGTCTCCTTTTTTTTTCCACGGAGCCCTCTGGACATCTGTCCAGTTTTCCCTGGAAAAAGTGTACTGCCTTTTTTTTTTTTTTAATATGTTTCTGTCCAGTTTGCATACAGGTTCCTTCCTGCCCCTGAGCCAGCCCACCTCGGTGTCGCTCCTCTGGTTCATTCCTTGTTTTTTCCCTTTATCTCAAGGTGTCCCTCGACCAGCGTTAGCACCCTTTTTCGGCCAAAGGCCTCAGACCCCTGCCAGGCGGCAGGGACGTCTTTTTTCCGATGGCCTCTAGCAGCTTCAAGAAGTGCGATCGGTGCAGCAAACTGATGTTCCTTACTGATCCGCATGACTGCTGCCTCTGCTCGGAGCACGGTGACTCGGACTACAAACTTTGCAGAACCATGACCTCAAAGGCCTTAAAGAGCAGTCATCAGCAGCAGGAAAAATTCTTCCAAAACTCCGACTCCGCGCTGGAGTCTCTGGCGACACCATATTCCAGGGCCCCCTCCATTACCTCGGTGCCCCGTGAAGCCTGATCCTCCTCAGAGTCCTGTGGCTGTGGTTCCTCCGAGAGGAAATCCCTAGAGGTGTAACACAAGAAGTCAAAACCCTCGAAGACCACCTCGGAGGATGGGTCTGGGAAGAAGGGGAAATCCCACTCCAGGCCCTGTAGTCCCCGGCATGAGTTTGAGGATTTGGAGCGGGAGTGGCCTCACAAGATGGCCCCAGAAGGAGTCGCCGGCACCTGACCAGCCTCGGTCACCAGAGGCCATACTCGTTGAGTACTCCTTGCCAATACCGACGCTGTGCCCGAAATTCTCTGTGCCCACATCAAAGGCTGTGGAGCCAACTGGCATAGAGAACAGTATCCCTGCCCTCGTGCCCAAGCAGCAGATGTTTCTTCAGGACCAAGCAAGAAGTCAACCCTCATATATGGGTGACGTCGGTGCCGATGGAGCCCTCGTGCGGAGCATTTCCCCAGCTTTCAAGGAAAACCTTTGGGAATGCAGCGCGCATGCGCAGTCCCCTTCCCGCCCAAGGGTGCCATCTTGCTCAGTCTTTCTTTTTCCGCGGAGCCCAACTGATGCGAGTTTGTGTCACCTGGGAAAAGTATATTTCTTTTTGGCTTTTTCTGATCCGTTTTGACGCCGTTTCCCCTTCCCGCCTGGGCTCGGTACACCGGTATCGAGTCCACTCTTTTTGTGTTTTAACTGGCAGCCTGGTCTTTTGACCTCGCAAGGGCCCTTTTTCCCCCGATGGCTGCCAGCGGGTTCAAAAAGTGTGATCGGTGCAAGAAACTTATGTCTCTCACCGACACACATGACTGCTGCCTCCGTTGCCTCGGGCCCAACCATGACCCGCTGGCCTGTGGCCCGTGCGGCAAAATGTCGTCGAAGGCACTTCGGAGCCGTCAGCATCAACGTGAGAGAATTTTCTCAGAGTCCGCGTCCGGCCGGGCCCGGACTTCGTCAGAGGCCTCGACATCTCGGGAGTCTGACCCCGAGCGCCGTCGGGGTTCCTCTGAGAAGGGAGTCTCCCACCCGGGAGCACAAAAGGAAGAAGAAGCTCGCGAGGGTGGGGTCGGTGGAGGCTCCTGGGTCCTCGAGGGCCAGGTCGCATAGCCCTGACACCTGCCCTGGGCTCTCTGAGTCGGAGAGGCCGTCCAAGTTACCTCGTGTGGAGCCGGAGTCCCCGAGTCACGTAAGTGCTGTTGTCCTTGTGGACTCTCCTCCGGGGGAGCCGACGTCGGGCCCCGAGTCGGGGACTGCTGAGTCTCCTGAGCTTCAACTCAGGTTGATGGCCTTGGAGAGCAGCTTGGCTGCCTTCATGGAACAGCAGCAGGTGCTGATCGCCACTCTGACCGGTGCATCTGCCCCGACCACTGGGACCTCGACGTCCAAGTCAACCCCGGAGACCGAGCCGATCCTCGAGTCAATGAAGTCTCGAGTCGATCCTCGGTCAAGGTCCCCCTCGACCTCCCGTGTGGGACCGAGGTCGTCGACGCCGATACCCTCGGCGTCGGGGCGGGTGGCACCGAGACCCACACGGCCGGAGCTGCTCAATTCCTCCTCAGAGGAGTCTGCGTGGGAGATGGAGGACGAGGAGTCCCCGGATACCTTCCAGACCCGGTGCGTCCCTTCGGACTCACTGGAGTCCGAGCCTTGGAGAAGGTCCCCCTCCCCCGGAGGATACCCGGTTCTTGCACTTCATGAGGGACATGGCCAAAGCCTTGGCCTTCCCTGCGGACGCCAAGGAGGAGCCTCGAGCCAAGGAGCCCGATGCCTTCCAGTATGACTTTGCTCCGAAGGAAGCCTTTACTGTACCAGTTCCTCCAATGCTGGAACCGGCTGCTCTTCCATATGTGGGAGGCACCGGCCTCAGTGCCGGTTCTTAGCAAACGGGTCGATTCCATTTATCGAGTCTGTAATTGCCCTGGGTTCCAAAAGGGGCAGCTACCGCACAACTCCATGGTTGTGGAATCGGCCATGAACCGCCTGAAGAGTCAGAAGATGCATGCCTTGTTGCCCCCCGGCCGGGAGGCTCGGAACCTGGATGCCCTCGGTAGAAAGTGCTTCCAGGGCTCTATGCTATCTTGCCGTGTCCAGACCTACCAGCTGTACATGGGCAGGTACCTACGAGACCTGGCAAAGGAGATTGCCAGGTTCTCAGCTGGCCTCTCCGAGGAAACTTTGGAGAGGTTCAAGGCTTTGTCAACAGGGATCCGAGAGTGCTCAAAGTTTATCTCTCGAGCAGCCTATGATGGCTTCGAGGCTTCGCCCCAGGTAGCCGCGGCCGGCATCGGTGCACGCCGTCAGGCCTGGCTACAGTCATCAGACTTGGAGTCATGGGTGTAGGACAAGTTGGTCGATGTCCCTGCCGAGGTGAAAACCTTTTCGGTAAGCCCATGACTGAAAAAGGCTGCAGAAATCGAGACTGAGACTCTCACCAGGACAAGGCTGTCCAGGAAGACTTCTGCCCCTTCTCAAAAAAAGAAGGGCTCGGGAAAGAAGCCCTTTTTCCCGAGGAAGGGTGCTGCCTACAAAATCCTACCCTCAATATCGGGCCTCTCCAGCTCCCCAACAGGGCCAGCAGGCCAAGGGGCAGGGGCATGGGCCCCATAGGCAGAAGACTCCCAAGCCGCCAGCTCCGGCTCTTGCACAGCAGGGAGCGGGGTTTTTATTCCCACAGCATATTCTCTTCTCCGCCGCTGGCTCCACTCAGCACAGGAGGTCGGCTGACCCTGTACGCCTACAGGTGGCCAGCCATCACAGGGGATACCTGGGTACTCAGCATAGTCCAAAAGGCTTACATGCTCCACTTCTACCAGCTACCCCCCTCCTACTTTCCAGGGGAGCCTCCAATACTCCCTCTACACATAAACCTCCTCCTTCAGGAGTTGGCAAGTCTTCCAAAGGAACAGGCGGTGGAACCAGTGCCTCACCACCTGGAAGAGCAAGGCTTCTACTTCAGGTACTTCCTGGTACCAAAAAGGACAGGAGGCCTCCAGCCTATCCTAGACCTGCGAAACCTAAACAAATTTCTGGAGAGGGAAAAGTTCAAGATGCTTACCCTTGGGATACTGCTACCCTACCTCCAGCAGGGAGACTGGCTATGCTCCTTAGACCTAAAGGATGTTTATACTCACATCCTCATTCATCCAGACCACAGACAATATCTCAGATTTGTGATGGGAGGAAACCATTTTCAGTACAGGGTACTTCCCTTTGGCCTAACCTCTGTCCCCAGGGTATTTACCAAATGCCTGGTGGTGGTGGCGGCCTATCTCAGGAATCAGGGAATTTTTGTCTTCCCATACCTGGATGACTGGCTCATCAGGGGCCAGACAAGCCACTCTTCGCACTGTCTCTCTTCTTCAGCATCTGGGCTTTGTCATAAACTACGCAAAGTCCACTTTGCTCCCCTCTCAGAATCTAGAGTTTATAGTGGCAAGATTAGACACCCTGCAGGCAAGAGCTTACATGCCCGAGGACAGGGCCTACAGACTGATGGACTTGTCCAACCAGTTTCAGAGCAATTCTCATGTTTCCGCCAGGCACTACCTGTGGCTCTTGGGCCACATGGCATCCATGGTACATGTGACTCCGAATGCCCATCTGCACATGCGGGCTGCTCAGTGGTGCCTCAGAGTTCAGTGGGCACAGGTCACAGGCGACCTCCGAGACAGAGTAAAGTTGTCCAAACCACTTTTGGACTCCTTACAGTGGTGGCTACATCTCCCAAACCTTCTCAGGGGGGTACCTTTTCAGGCTCCACTACACACAAGGGTGCTGACGACCGATGCTTCCTTAAAGGGCTGGGGTGCACATTGCCAGGGCACGTGCACTCAAGGCCTCTGGTCTCCTCGAGAGGTCATGCAGCAGATCAATCTTTTGGAGCTGCGAGCAATCCGCTTAGCTCTACAGACTTTTTCTCATGCCCTCTCTCACCAGTCTGTCCTAGTTCAGACGGACAATCAGGTGGCAGTGTTCTGTGTGAACAAACAAGGGGGCACGGAGTCCAGGCTCCTATGTCAGGAGGCACTGCCCCTTTGCTCCTTTGCAGTAAAACAAGGCATGTTTCTCAAAGCAGTTTATCTACCTGGGCAGGAGAATTGCCTAGCAGACAAGCTAAGCGGGATTCTCCAGCCTCACGAATGGCAGTTGAATCCATGGGTGGTCCAGCAGATCTTCCTCCGCTGGGGACTTCCGTCCATCGATCTCTTTGCCAGTCCACAAAACCGTCAGCTGCCCAGGTTTTGCTCCAGACAGCCGCATCCCCTGAGAATGGCAGCAGATGCTTTTCTGATCTTTTGGTCTGCGGGCCTCCTGTATGCGTTTCTTCCCACGCCCCTGGTGGCCCGAACTCTGTTCAAGATTCTCCGGGACAAGGCCTCGGTGATTCTGGTAGCCCCCAGATGGCCGAGGCAACCCTGGTTTCCACTTCTGCTACAGTTGGCAGTGGAAACTCCATTCCCTCTGGGGTTGCAACCCGATCTTATGTCTCAGGATCAGGGTTCCCTTCTGCACCCCAATCTCAGATCCCTCAATCTGATGGCCTGGTTGCTGAAAGGATAGTGCTAGCTCCCTTACTTCTACCTAAGGAAGTTGAGGAGGTGGTCTTGGCCTCTAGGAGGCAGTCCACCAGAAAGTCCTATACCCTCAAGTGGCGTAGGTTTACGGTATGGTGTGCTCAGCGCAGTGAAGATCCTTTCTCTTGCCTTGTGCTAGTAGTACTGCAGTATCTACTTCACCTGTCAGACCTAGGCCTTAAGTCTAACTCTGTTCGGGTCCACCTCAGTGCTCTATCAGCGCACCACTCACCGGTGGAAGGACAGGCAGGGATCTCACTGGACCAGAAGGTCATGGCGCCCCGCGTCAGGGCCATGGCTACTTCTGTGGCAAATCTGCATTCCGCCCCGTGACATAAATCTGTCGGGCTGGCACCTGGTTGTCTGTCCAAACCTTCACAGCTAACTACTACCTGGAGAGGGAGTCCCAACAGGACAGCGCCTTCGGCCAGGCCATACTTGCTTCGGGCTGTAGGCAGCTCCTTCCCTCCAACCCTTCTGTGTTCAGTCTGCTGGAGTGCTGGTTCTCCAACGGCACTTGGGTCTTACGAGAGTCTCTCAGTAGGGACTCAACTGCTGCTGATCACGGCTTACTCTTTGAAGGTTGCCGTGGCGTTTTTACAGGTTCTCTGTAGCCTGTAGCTGGGGAGTCCCATTTGTGAGGACTGACTGCCTGTTTGTTCCTGGAGAAAGCATAGTTACTCACCTGTAACAGGTGTTCTCTGGGGACAGCAGGAATCTGTCCTCACAACCCTCCCACCTCCCCTTGGAGTTGCTTCTTATTGTATTTTTTTTTTTTTTACCATCTTAGCTATGTCGTTAGACTGAAGCAAGATGGCACCCTTGAGTGGGAAGGGGACCATGCCTGCGTGGTGCATATCCCAAAGGCTTTCTTTGAAAGCTAGGGAGATGTTTCCATAGGGGGCTCCGTCAATGTCATCCATATGTGAGAACTGATTCCTGGAACTACGCTTTATCCTCATCAGATTCTACATATCCCCCCCCCCCCTTTCACCCTTGAGTCTGACAATACCACTTTTGCCCTTCCACCTCTCACTAACATATCTGAAAAACGTCTTATCCCCCATTTTAGTGCATTGGCTAGCTATTCTTCTTTTTGTATCTTTGCTTTCTTTTTTTTGTGTGTAAACAATTTAGTCAGATCAAGAGTAAAAAATTTCCACACTTCATCAAAACATACAGGGTATAAGCAAAAAGGCAAACAAATCAGAATGAGTGAGAGCAAAACTGTACACAGCTCACTTTTTTTCCCACTCTCTCTCCCCCCCCCCCCCCCCCCCCCCCCCGTTTATTTCTCTTCTCGATTTGAGTACAGGAGTTCTGTTTGAAGAATAAAAATAAAAATACAGAAACTTTCCAAGCTTAGTTAAACAGAGCAAGACAATGTGTTATGACACCCGTGTTATCATTTACCCAAAAAATCTCTAGAATGTCCCCAACCCTGTCTGAACCTCTCTTGATCCAACCCCCCTCCCTCGATCCAACCCCCCAGCTCCTCCCTCATAATTCCCTCCCCCCCCCACCCCTCCTCTAGAGGAAACCTCATTGATACATACCCAAAAAGGAGTGAAGGGGAAAATCCTCCATGGCTTTGGTTGGGAACCAGTGCATAATCACTGTGTATAGCCAGAGGCAAAACCCTACACAAAAAGTGAACAACAGGATATCGTACCACAAAGGTAGTCATCTCTCCAGTGGGACTATAGAAGACCATTGTTTCTGTACCCTTTCTGGATTACCCTGCAGATCCGCAGTGAGCGTCTCCATAAGGTAGATATCCCACACCTTGACCATCCATTCGTCCACAGAGGGGTACGTATGCCCTCTTCCAGTACCTGCTTACAACGGAGCGAGCTGTCAGTAACAAGCAATTAATTATTTGACGGTGGTCTGTCTTAAGGACATCTGGAGAGAGGTGTCCCAAGGCACATGCCTTGGCACAGAAGTGGAAGGAGATTCCTACCAACTGCGAGACATAGCTATGCACCAAAAAACAAAAACTCTGAATTTTTGGGCAAGACCACCACATATGGAGAGAAGTCTCCATGATGCCACAGAGGTGCCAACACAGAGCCATCAGCAAATCCCCACCGGTAAAGGTCTGTGGGCACAATAGACATACGAAAGAGAATTCACAATTGGGTGTTAACTAAAGATAAGGAGAGAGAGAGCACCGATATGCATAATGATAGATTTCGGGCCAAATGTACTCTGCAAGAGTCTGAAGATCAGCAGTCCATAGAGTCTCATGGTTTGGGGTTAAACGTCCCGTTGGATAATCAGCCCTAATATTGCGGTATAGTCCGACAAGAAGAGCAGAAGAGTAAGTAGATTCAAATAGCATCTTTTCCCATAACCGCGGAGTACGCTTATAGACATGTATCTGCCTTTGGGACTGTAGACAATGACACAACTGATAATACTGGTATGAAGTGGGTTTGAAATGTATTAGGTGCTCAAACCTCATCTCATTTACTATCATATCTCCATCATAAAGATGTGCTAGTTGAACTAACCCACCCAAAGCCATGGCCCGGGGTCCAAGTTGTCGATTAAAATGGGAACGTAGCTAGTACTGTATAAGGGGTGTGGCTAGGTGACAGCTGTGATTGATGGCATAGGGAAGTCCACCCCCTCCAGAAGGCTCCGAAAACACATGCACTAAAGCCCGTTGCTGATCGTTTGGGGCATGTATGAATGGCTAAGCCCTCAATGGTATCGGATAAAGCCAATCCGCCTCCAGCATGACCCAGGCGGCCGTAGGGTTCACTTTCCAGTGATGAAAGGCACGTAAGCAAGAGCAGCGGTAGTATAATTCAATGTCCGGGAAACCGATATCTCCGGCTCCACGGGGTCGGATCAAAACAGATGACACAGATGCCCCTCCCTCATATGAATCTTGTTAGCAAACGTCGTAACTCCTGAAAAAAAGAGTTTGGGACCCAGACGGGCAGTTGCATAAATGAAAAAATCAATTTTAGCAACAGTAACATTTTCACTGCATTTATAAGGCCTAACCAAGAAACCGATACCGTCTGTCAAAAGCTAGTATCTCTGGCCAAGTGTCTCAAGAATCCAGTGCAATTAAGATCGTATAGTTTTGAGAGGTTCTGTGGCATCGGAATTCCCAGATAGTGGAATTGTGAGACTACTAAAAACTCTTTAACAGAAGCAGAGTTGTGCTTACCTGTAGCCAATAAGCAAGGGAGAAGCATTGACTTCTGCTTATTGACTGAAAACCCTCAGTCCAATGAGAATAGTTGGAGGATATTTTCAATTACTGGCAGGGCTACATTGGGATTGCGCAAAAAAAAAAAATAAGGGTGTCATCTGCATAGAGTGAAACAGCATGGTAAGGTCCCCCCCCCCCCCCCCAAGTGGAATTCCTATATGTGAGGCTTCTTTCCGCAGATGCGCCACCAGAGGTTCAATCACCATCGCAAACAAAAGTGGACAACCCTATCTAGTGCCCCTGCGTAGCTCGAAAGACGGCGAGAGAAAGCCATTTATCAGAACTGAGGCCTTAGGGGCAGCGTACAATGCTGCAATCCAGTCATGGAAGCAAAGACCAAAGCCAAAGTGCTCAAGAGCCATCATCAGGTATCTCCATTCAACTTCATCAAAAGCTTTTTCAGCATCCAAAGAAAGAACTGCAAAGTCCCCAGGAACACGACGCAACCCGAACAGAATATTCACTAGTCATCGAACATTCTCAAAACCATACCTATGTTGTATGAAATCTGTCTGATCCAGGTGTATAATGTCATGAATGCAGGAGTCATGATGAGATGCAAGAATCTTGGTTAAGATCTTGTAATCAACATTGAGTAGTGAGCTGGGACGATAACTGCTGCGTAGCATGGGATCCTTGTCTTCCTTTGGGATGACCGTAATTGTGGCCTGATAAAACAAATCAGGAAGCTTATGCTGCTGTAAGGTCTCATTGAAGACTCGCACCAGAATGGGTGCAAAAATATCTGGGGCTGCCTTAAACAGTTCCACCGGAAACATGGCAGAGCCTTAGCATTTTTCAAAGAGTGGATAGCCACCCCAACTTCCAACATCGTAATAAAACCTTCCAAGTGATCTCGCATCTTTGGTTCAATACGCGGGAGAGAAGCCAAGCCTCACTTAACCATTGTTGTATGGTCCCCTCATCCACCTTCAATTGTGAAGTATAAAGTTCTGTATAGAATTTTGCAAACTGTTGTGCCATAGCCTCAGAGTTCCTGGTCAAATTGCCTGTCATAGAAGACAGCACGGGAATTCTGTGTCTCTGGCGATGACGTTTTAATTGCCATAAAAGTAAGTAGCTAGCCTTATCACCATGCTCCTAATAGGTCTGATGCGTGCGCTGTAAGAGAAATGCTATATGCTCTGTTTTCAGGGATCCAAGCTCACCCCGGTGCTGAACCAGTCTGCGCCACACAGCCCTTCCTCCCCCTCTCTGATGTGCCCGTTCCAAATTTTCAGTTTCAGAACGCAAACAAGTCTGCTTGGCAACACTCTGCTTCTTAAAGGCTGCCGCCTTGGATATTAATTGGCCTGTAGCACAGCTTTCCCTGCCTCCCATAGCGTAAAAATTGAAGTGCCTGGTATATTATTATGATCCAAATATTCCTTCCAACCAGTTCTAACCACTTATACAAAAGCTGGAATTTTAAGTAAATACCTGGGTAGGGCCCAGGACCGCAGAGGCTTCTCCTCTGCCATCACACCTCACTCTAAGGATAGAGCTGCATGATCAGAAGGTCCCATACTACCGATAACAACCTGCGATATCAGTGGCAGAAGCGACCTAGACACAAGCCAGTAATACGTGAGTGTGATCCATGAATAGGGAAAAAGTAAGTATAGTCCCTCTCTCCTGGGTGATGCACACGCCACACATCACATAAGTCTAAATCCTCACATAATGCCAACAAAGATGCCGGTTTGCAAGATTGGGCGCTTCCTCTACCTGTTCAATCCAGCTCTGAGAGTACACAGTTGAGATCACCTCCCAAAATAATCTCACCCTGTACATAAAGCTTGATCATTCTCAAATAATCAAATGTATGTAGAATCTCTTGCGGTGGAGTATATAGGTTGACTAATGTAACTCGAGATTCCTGAACAGAGCCCACTAGGATGAGGAAGCGACCATGCAGGTCGCAATATTGTGTAGAAAGAAGGAAAGGACAGTCTTGAGATATAATAATAAGCACCCCTTTTCTATGAGATGTGTAATTGGTGGCATATACTTGCGGAAACTTAAGAGTTACAAACCGGAGATGGTCTTGGAGCACAAGATGTGTCTCTTGAAGAAAGACTATCTCGACCTAAGTCCTACATATCTGGTCCAAGACTCTTCTCCGCTTAACCGGATTATGCAAGCCTTGGACATTCCAGGTCACAAGTTATCTCCAGGAACAAGCAGGAATGTAGTCATCACATATGGGTATCGTCGGTACCGACGGAGCCTGCGCAGGAACGCTCCCCAGCGTCCAATTAGAAAGCTTTTGGGAGCATCCCACAGCGCCTGTGTGCTGCCTTCCCGCCTTTCCCAACTGCCTCTCTCCAGTTCTTCTTTTTCCGCGGAGCCAGCAGGTCATTGTTCCTGTCACCGCAGAAGAATTCTTCTTTATTTCTTTCTTTTTTGTGGTCGCGTCTGCCTTCCTCGACGCTTTACCGGTACCGCCGGTTTTTTCTTCTTATTTTCTGTCTTTAAAAAAAAATATATATATATATACTAGGATTTTTCCTATTTTTTCTTCAGGTGCACGCGCCTTTTTGGGCCTTAGGCCCAAAAACGTTTTCTTACAATGGAGAAACCTGCCTCAGGTTTCAAAAAGTGCACCAAGTGTGGCAGTACCATTTCCGTCACTGACACCCATGAATGATGTCTAAAATGCTTAGGTCCTGACCACTCCATCACGGATTGTATGTCCTGCGCCATGATGTCTAAAAGAGGTCGGCAGAACTGAGCTGCTAAGCTCAGTACCCTGTTTCCCTCTGATGCAGCTTCGGTGGCATCGACGTCTCCCAGGGCACCCTCTTCCTCCTGTGGATCTCAGGTAACTAAACATAAGTCCAGCCAGTCCTCAAAGGGTAGATCTCCTTCTAAGCATCGAGATGCCTCTGGCGTTGCCCTTGAGGATTCTGCACCGGCAAAATTGCCCCGGCGGGAGGCTTCTGCTTCCAAAGCATTATCGGGTCTCCAGGATGTTCTCGAGGCCTCGACCTCGGCAGATATACTGGTGCCATGCTCTGGGGTAGTGGCGGTCTTCTCCGGTACCGACATCCAGGCATCGGCAGTGTCGATAGTCCAGAGATTCCTGGCTATTGAACGCAGTCTGGCGGCTCTCCTTGCGGCATCAACGCCCTCGGAACCACGACAGACAATCCGGTCGGTACCGGCACCGTTATCGGTACCGGTACCGATAGCATTGGCATCGGTGTCTGCTTTGCCGGTATCCAGTCATCCGATGCCCTCGGGTGCCGATACCCCGGTTCCGATTACTCCCGGTACCGACTTCGGTCGGTACAGGTATCGGGCTCTTCAGGAGCATCCGGACAGATGGTACTTCGAGTCCTCAGAAGAATCTGAGGATTCTGATAGTTCTGTCGATGCAGTAATACTTCTCCCAGAGGAGCCCTCCTCCCCTAAGCGCAGGATGTCTCCTCCAGAGGATATTTCCTTCAAGGATTTTATCAGGGAGGTGGCTCGGGGTCTCTCCATTACTGTGACCCCTGAAACAGAGCCCAGAGCTAAGGAGTTAGGAGTTTTGGGATATTGTAAAATTTCCAAGGAGGCAGCTACCTTGCCCATTCATGAGATTTTATATGATCTCATGTTAAGGATGTGGGAAACACCTCTTACCACCTCTCCTCATTCTCGCAGACTGGATACTCTGTATCAAGTCCCTCCATGGATCACACTCACGTATTACTGGCTTGTGTTTCCAAAAGGCTCAGCTTCCTCACCACTCTATTGTAGTGGAATCAGCTATGAGAAGGATCAAGAGTGCAAAGAGGCATGCCTCTAATCCTCCAGGACGTGAGTGCAGAACCCTGGCTGCTTTTGGACATCGTGTCTTCCAAGCTTCCATGCTTTCTGCCAGGATCAGTTCCTATAGTCTCTACATGGGAATGTTCCTGAAGGAGGTCACAGATCATTTAGAAGATTTAAGTCATATTCTTCCTGAGGATAAAAGACAGGATTTTCTCACTTTGGTCAAACATGCCCAAGATGTTTCTAAATTTGTCAACCGTGCAGCCTTTGATTGCTTTGAGTGCATAAGCAGAACCTCTGCCATTGCCATAGGTGCACGTAGAATTGCTTGGCTCCAGGCATCCGATCTGGAGCTCTGGGTACAAGACAAATTGGGAAATATCCTGTGTACTGGTGAGAACCTGTTTGGTAAAGATTTGCAGGAAAAGGCCAACGAGATGGATGCTGACAACTCCACCTTAGATAGGTTATCCAAGTCCACAGCTGATCCTGCTAGAAAGAAATCATTCAAGAAACCATTCTTTTCTAAGAAGAAAAGATATTATCCTGCTTATGCTCAGCAGGGACGTTCTGCAGGTCAGCTTGTCAGGAAAGGTCAGCAACCACCCAAACAGAAGAAAGCAAAGACTGCTAAGCCTCAACAGTCTCAGCCTCCACAAGGCCTTTGACTTGCAGCTTTTCATCTGAACGAAGCGGTCTACCTACCTGTGTTTTTTCCAAGGCCTCATGCATCAGATGCAGAGAGTAATCTTCATACCTTGGACTGTAAAAGAGCTTTAGCTTTTTACTTACAAAGAACACAGCAACATAGAAAGTTCTCTCAACTCTTTGTTGCTTTTGATCCTTCTCATTTGGGACTTCCAGTCTCCAAGAGAACACTGTCTAACTGGATTGCTCAGTGTATTTCCTTCGCCTATCAGAGTAAGAACCTTTCTCTGGAGGGCCATGTCACAGCTCACAATGTGAGAGCCATGGCAGCCTCAATGGCTCATCTGCACTCTGTGTCTATCGACGACATCTGTCGAGCAGCCACCTGGGCCTCGGTTCATACCTTCACAGCCCATTACTGCTTGGAAAGGACTCCCGCCGGGATGCCTTGTTTGGTCAGGCTGTTCTCCAACACCTGTTCCATACCTAATCAACTCCTACCCACCATCCCCTGGTAGGATGCCAGAGATCCATGGGGGGGTGGGGGAAGTGGAGCCCTTCTCAGGGACACACAACTTCTGGGGCCTCTCCCTGGCATCTAAAGCTAGGGAGTCCCCATATGTGATGACAACATTCCTGCTTGTTCCTGGAGATAGCATAGTTACTCACCTGTAACAGGTGATCTCCGGGAACAGCAGGAATTTAGTCCTCACAACCCACCCACCTCCCCTAGGAGTTGTATCTCTCTATCTGTCTCTTTCCCTTTCCCTCTCTCTGTCTCAGCTTAAAACTCAACTGGAGAGAGGCAGTTGGGAAAGGCGGGAAGGCAGCACGCAGGCGCTGTGGGATGCTCCCAAAAGCTTTCTAATTGGACGCTGGGGAGCGTTCCCGTGCAGGCTCCGTCGGTACCGACGATACCCATATGTGAGGACTAAATTCCTGCTGTTCCCGGAGATCACCTGTTACAGGTGAGTAACCATGCTTAACCATCGAACTGGAAGTGTAGAGAGCAGATAGTCCCTTTGTGAAATAAGTTGCGGCTTTGACCATCGCACTATTACAGACTTGCACCTGAACTCTCTGCCCATCCTCCCCTGTACCTTTGATAGCAGTAGCATGAAAGAGCCCGCTTGGTCCCCTAACCAGCTTTCCCCTTCCCGCCCCAGTCCGCCCCCATACCCCCACCTCCCAAAAACCCACAGTCTTGAATGGTAAGGACGGAAACATTCTTCGATGGAGTCCCAATAGAAAGAAGGCGCTAAAGCACCTAAAACAAGACAAAGGGGGTCAAGTGTAGTGAGGCCAATCCCTTCCCTCCCCTCGCACGATCCTATATAAACTGTATATCCCCATTATTATTAACTGTACATCTTCAAAGGAAGGAATGACAATCCCCTCAAGGATAGCCCTACCACATAACCCGCCTCTGCAGACCCTCCTTATCCCAAAAAAACTGTAACCTGAACCCCACACAAACATTAGAAGGGAGAAAATGCACTCAGACCTCGCCTTCTCACCTAAGAGAAATCACATGTACAAACACGATGTTATATAGTGGAGTGGAGGAGTGGCCTAGTGGTTGGGGCAAGGTACTTCAGACCGGAAGGTCGGGGGTTCAAATCCCACTAGAGGACAGCAACCTTGGGCTGGAAGGACTGGGGTTTCTAGTCCCACAGGTGCTCCTTGTGGTCTTGGGCAAGCCACTTAACCCTCCATAGCCCATGTTCCCTGTAAAATAGTTATCTCCAAGTTATAATGCCCTGTTCAATGTAATTTCAGTTTGTTCAATGTAAACCGCACTGATGCAGAATAGCGCGGTATATAAAAGAATGTAAATAAATAAAATAAATATAGAACAAATGTAGAGTGCATGTATACAGAATTAACAATTTGCAAGACAGGACATTATCAAGGAGGAGCAGCAGTGTCCATAGAGTGATGTTGAGCTCCCTCTGCCTCATCTTCATTGTCTCTGAGATTGTGGAACTTTTCGCCTCTTTGGAAACACAATGGAGCAAGACCGGAGTGGTGGATGTTTGTAAGACCTTTATTGGTGGGAATCAGAACCCCGACGCGTTTCGGCGTGGAACGCCTTCTTCAGGGGGTACAAAGCTTAAAGGGGGGGGGGAATAATACATAATATTTAATTGAAATTATAAATATGAATAAAAGAATAAACGTATTAAAAAACACATACAAAACATATCAATAAACGATCAGATTAATACCATGTGCACATTAAAAAACATAAATATATCAATACTTGTGCCAAAGTGATTCCACTTGTCTAACTGTCCTCAATCATGTGTTTTAATGTAAAATTATAAATATGAAACACTATGTATAGGCTATGGGAATCACATAAATTATATAAAACAAATATATTTGTAAATGAATACTAGAAAAACGCAGGACATGAGGAATTAAACCATAAAAACAGGCAGACAACCTAGTTGCATGAACGGTGTGTACAAATAATACAATACTATTAATAAATATATAAAAGGGATGGTATTATTGCAAACGTCCAAATGGTGTTAATGACTTATAAATATAATTAAGACCATAAAAGCCGGCAGACAACCTGATTGCATAAATGATATGTATGAATAATGCAGTATTGTTAACAATTTACTAAAAAGGGGGGGGTATTAATATAAACATCTAAATAGTGTTGGGAAAACTCAACATATGTTAATGACTTATAAATATAGTTAATAATATAGATGAATCTTATTTTAAAAAATACATCGACGAAGACAAGGTTGTCATGGAATAAAACTAAATTAAAACTGAGATAAAACTTAAAATAAGATTACTTGGAAACAAGTTGAGAGCTCCATTGGTAAGCTGTCTTGGGTTATAAATTGGAATTGCAATTTGAATTATTGTTATTTGGAGATCAAGATAGGAGCTACATTGAATAACCAATAAATGGTTATTGTTGATCCTTGAGGTTTAGTGAGGATACTAAAAATAACAATAAACCCACTGACCTGAGCTGGTCCACTTAGTTGTTTACATCTTGTTCATAAGTTGTTCATGAAACTGTTAAGCTATGATTTAAAAGCAATAAAGGGAGAAGAAACCATGTAAGGACTAGAAAATCAGTTAAACCGTGGAGCTATTGAATAATATTGTGTGTGTGTGTGTTGAACAATTTATGAAAACATGTGGCTCGTATATACTGAATGGAACCAATGTAAAAATGTTATAAATAAAAATATTATGCATCAAGATTCTAATTAGGCTGTACCGTGATTCAGCTTCCATAAAAACTATGACATCATATAAATATTAGAGACTGCATGTACGACCTTTGTGAAACCAAACTGGTTGAAAACCATATAGAAAGGTTATATTCCTGTGAGGTTGTAAGCCATAAAGATGATGTTATTCGAAAGAATAATAAAAAATGCATTTGAACTGACCCAGACTTAATATACGTATCTTTTGTGTCGTCCTATTACAAGGCGAGAGGATCGCCGTTCCAAATCTGAAGAAAAATAAAATACAGTGAGTCTGAAATTAAGAGTAAACTGTTTGCTAGAACATACCCACGCATGTTATAGATCCAAATAGGTCAACTGTCCTGATAGAGGATGGCAATTTATGTGGCTTAAGATTATTTTTAATAAAAATGCACTTAAAACTGCTCGTTGGGACTACAGTGCCTGTGGGCTCCATGTAGTCGTGAAAGATGGCGTTGCAATTCAGAACCTAGGAGCCGGAGTTGAAGGGACGCTGTATGTAGTGCATAATCGGACTAAATTTATCGGCATAAGATACTAAGAGTGACTATTTGGAACTTGTACACCAGGCTGGCTCGTGAGGTTTCGTTATATTGATTAACAATCCATGATTGGTTCCCGCAGATACTATGACGTCATAAGGATCTTAGAGATTATGTGTTGAACCATAGTAAAACCAACTACTTGTAAACCATTTGGTATGGTTATAATCCTTTGAAGTTAATAACTTTAAAAGTGGTATTGTGTGAAAGAAAAATAAATAAATGAAGGTACTTTTGAACTGTCTCAGCTTTAAGACCGTCTCTTTTGTATTGTCCTATTACAAAGCGAAGGACCTCCGCTCTAAGCCTGGAGAAAAATAATATATCTGATATTTGGGATGAATAGTACGCTAAACCTTAGCCACGTATGTTATAAATATGTGTTTATGAACTATCCTTAATGATAAATGACGAAATACATTTCTTAAAGTCTTTTGTAGTAAGAATACGCTCAAAAATGCTCGTCAGGACTACAGTGCTTCATAAGCTCCATGTAATCGTAGTGTGAAAAGTGTCGTTGCGGTTCTAAACCTGAACCCGATGTTGAAGGGAAACCTTTTGCAGTGCATTATAAAGTGTTGAAGTTATGTCCATCTATCTAGAAAGCATACCTGTTGCGCTGAAAATACTGCCTGCAGCAATGTGTGAGAAATTGAGAAACGCGCTTGTGAGAAGCCCAGCTTTAAATCGTCAGTATTCCCGCCAAAAGGGGAGGAGTTTCTGAGTGAGGGGGAGCTAACTTAACAGCACTAATCAGCAGAATCTATGGTGAATCTAAACCTTTATATGAGTTAGAAGTAACAGTGGTACTTGAAAAATCGTAGGCATCATATTGATAGAATCTAATATATGGGTTTGCCAACAAACATACTTAGAAAACCCCTCTTAATAAGTACTACTGTGTTGTCATGATTTGTTTATCGTGAATCTGGATATATTTAATAAATAATGTTTTTTCTAATTGGGAGGTTACAAACAGCAAAATGTTTTGTGTATGCCTTACTGATGGACACATTTACTGTTTAAATACAGTTAAAAAAGTTTTGAGAAAATCTATAAAAATACAGAGAGGTCTACCTCTTGATTAAGGCCGTTCGGTTCCAAACTGTTAAATTCGTATATATACCTTTGTTCCAATTTTAAAAGGGCCTTGTTGATGTCTCCACCCCTCCAGTGTAATGTGACTTTTTTCAAGACTAAGTACTTTAGATCACTAATTTTATGTCCTGTTGTGACCCAATGCATAACCAACGGTTTGTCTGTAAGTTTTCTTTGGATACAGCTTCTATGTTCTATAATGCGTGTTCGCACTTCTCTTGTAGTCTTACCAATATACACCAAATTGCAGGGACATAGAACCAGATATATGACATCAGACGTTTTACAATTTGTGTAATTGTGTAAATATACTTTATGTGATGTGATGGGGTGGATGAAGCTGTTTTTAACTGTAATGGTGTGGAGGCAAACTGAACAGTTACCGCAACTGAAGTGACCCTTGATCTTAGGCGGTGGGTTGCTCTTTGTGAGAGCTGACGTAACTAAGTTAGAAAGATTGGGATTCCTCTTGTACGCTACCATAAGCCGTTTTGTAGAGAAATGGGGCAAGGAGGTCAGTAGATGCCATTCTTCTCGTAAAATGTTGACTATTGGCTTGGAGAATTTTGTATATGTAAGAGCGCAAACAACCTTGTCTGCATCTTTGTGCCGGTCTTTCTTCCTCAATAGGGTGGAACGTTCCGTCATGCACGCTCTAACATATGCTTTTTTAATGCATTTAGATGATTAGTCTCTTTCTTTAAACCTGTTGTGCATTTTTACAGCTTGGTGTTCAAAATCTGCATCTGTTGTACATAATCTCTTGATTCAAAGAAATTGACTGATTGGCAAATTATATTTGAGAGATGGGTTATGATAACTATCATATTTTAATAAAGTATTGCGGTCTGTTGGTTTCTGGAAGAGATCTGTTGAAAATCCATTGATGTCTTTTCTAATCAAAATATCCAAATATGGAATGTCTGAACTGAAGGTGCCCTCAAACTGAAGATTGGGGTCTAACGTGTTTAACCATATAAAGAATTGTTGTAATAATTGTTTTGTGCCTTCCCAAATGATGAGAATGTCATCAATATACCGCTTCCATAGTTTGATGTTAGATTGATATGGATGTCGTGTCAAAAACTGTTTCTCAAATTGGGCAACATATAAGTTGGCAACATCTGGTGCCATGGACGAGCCCATGGCCACCCCTTTTATCTGTTTATAATATATGCCCCTAAAGTTGAAATAATTTTCTGTCATGGCCAATGTGGCTAATTGTATGAGAAAAAATGTAGGAATGCGGATAGGTTTAGGCCTTAAGAGAAGAGTATTGGTTAACACTTCTAAAGCTGCTTGTTGTGGTATATTTGTGTATAATGAATTGATGTCTAACGTCACTAATAAAAGATCCCTATTATATCCTTCAAATTCTTGTAAGATATTGATGATGTGTGTTGAATCATGTACATAAGATGGAATGATTGGAACAAAAGGTCTTAATAGTATATCCAAAAACTTTGAAAGTGGTTCAAGTAAGGATCCTATGGCGGATACTATTGGCCGTCCTGGCGGGTTATCAAGCGACTTATGGATTTTTGGCACCATGTAGATTGTTGGTATGACCGGATGCGAAACTTTAAGATAAGAAATCTCGTGAGTGGTGAGATAGCCAGCTTCTTTACCTATGTATAGTAAGGTGTCAATTTTCTGTTGCAAGACTGATGTCGGATCATCAAAGATTTTCTCATAGAAAGATTCATTATTTAACTGGCGCATTGTTTCTTTGATATAGTTGTCCCTGTCTTGGACTACTACCGGTTTTATGATGATGATGTTATTGGACTGTAAATCTTTTAAAGCCATTTTTTGTGGACCTGTGAGATTGTAGTAATTGTGAATACTTTTCTGTTGATATAATCTAGCCACCTTGGACATGACTATATGTTCATATGTGGTGATTATGGCGTTATTGTTAGGAGGGACCCATGTGGACGGGTTCTTGATTATTGATGGATCGGACATATCTTTTTCAGATCCTCTGAAAAAGTCTGTTATCTTGAGCTTTCTAAAGAATTTGTATAACTCTACAACTGTAGTGAACTTGTCATGTTGTCTGGTGGGAACATATGATAGTCCTTTTTCCAACACTTGGATCTCGTTGTCAGAGAGTTGGTAACTGGAGAGATTGACGACACCACTCACAGGTCCCAATCCAACTGTCTCTTGGCTGTGAATTCCCGTGCACGGCCTTTCTCTGGGGCCGAGGCTTGTATTGATGGAGGTTCTTTGGGTCTGGCCTGCCAATGGGTTGGTGACCTGTGAGATGTGTCTCTTCCACCTCCTTTCCAAAGGGTTTCTAGTCCTTACATGGTTTCTTCTCCCTTTATTGCTTTTAAATCATAGCTTAACAGTTTCATGAACAACTTATGAACAAGATGTAAACTACTAAGTGGACCAGCTCAGGTCAGTGGGTTTATTGTTATTTTTAGTATCCTCACTAAACCTCAAGGATCAACAATAACCATTTATTGGTTTATTCAATGTAGCTCCTATCTTGATCTCCAAATAACAATAATTCAAATTGCAATTCCAATTTATAACCCAAGACAGCTTACCAATGGAGCTCTCAACTTGTTTCCAAGTAATCTTATTTTAAGTTTTATCTCAGTTTTAATTTAATTTTATTCCATGACAACCTTGTCTTCGTCGATGTATTTTTTAAAATAAGATTCATCTATATTTTTAACTATATAAGTCATTAACATATGTTGAGTTTTCCCAACACTATTTAGATGTTTATATTAATACCCCCCCTTTTTAGTAAATTGTTAACAATATTGCATTATTCATACATATCATTTATGCAATCAGGTTGTCTGCCGGCTTTTATGGTCTTAATTATATTTATAAGTCATTAACACCATTTGGACGTTTGCAATAATACCATCCCTTTTATATATTTATTAATAGTATTGTATTATTTGTACACACCGTTCATGCAACTAGGTTGTCTGCCTGTTTTTATGGTTTAATTCCTCATGTCCTGCGTTTTTCTAGTATTCATTTACAAATATATTTGTTTTATATAATTTATGTGATTCCCATAGCCTATACATAGTGTTTCATATTTATAATTTTACATTAAAACACATGATTGAGGACAGTTAGACAGGTGGAATCACTTTGGCACAAGTATTGATATATTTATGTTTTTTAATGTGCACATGGTATTAATCTGATCGTTTATTGATATGTTTTGTATGTGTTTTTTAATACATTTATTCTTTTATTCATATTTATAATTTCAATTAAATATTATGTATTATTCCCCCCTTTAAGCTTTGTACCCCCTGAAGAAGGCGTTCCACGCCGAAACGCGTCGGGGTTCTGATTCCCACCAATAAAGGTCTTACAAACATCCACCACTCCGGTCTTGCTCCATTGTGTTCCCTGGTTGGTAGTGCAAGACACGCTGCTCCTTCTTGTGTAGTACCTTTCGCCTCTTTGGCATAGATACTCCCCAGTCTGTTACCACACTCCTGGGTCGCAAGCTTCTGTTACCCTCAGAATGAGCAGAGTCCAGAAAGTTCATACAAGCCGAAAGTTCAAAAATTGTATGTTGTATATTATTCCATTCAAAGATAAGGACAAATGGAAATCCCCATCTATATCTAATAGACTTACTTTGTAAAAACTATGTAAGGGTTTTGAAGCTGTCTTCTGTCTAGGGTGTATTGCGGCAAATCCTGATATATTTGTATCTCTTGATCGCGAAAGCGGATCACACGTTTACCATGGAGACTATTCATAAGGGAGACTTTATCCTCAAAGTGGGAGAAGCAGGCAATTATTGGACAACATCTAGGGTCCCCTCCTAACTGGGATCCTCCGCCCCGATGCGCTCATTCTAGCTTAACCGGGGTCGGTCGTCCTGGAACACAAAAGGCGAGAAAGTCTTGTATCAGCCGCATGGTATCCTCCTGACCACCAGGGAGTTCTAGCAGACCAGCGACACAAATGTTATTTCTGTGCTGTCTATTTTCAAGGTCGTCTTGACGCTCTTGGAGCTCATGGGTAAGCTGATCTAGTTTCTGGATGCGAGATTGAAAGAAGGCTGTGACATCAATCTGTTCTCCAATATTTTTCTCATTCTGAGTTCCTCAGTCCTCTAACCCTTTCAACTCAGACTAGAGATCAACTATTGCCTTGGCAAAATCAATACGGAAAGCCCGGAGTTCTTGAAGAATTTCCAGGTCTGCTCTGGTAGCTGGCAGCGCTGACGGAACATCTGGGGCAGTAGCCTGAGCAGGCAGAGATACAGACCCCTTAGTAAGTAAATCAGACTCCTGTTGCTCCACTTTCTGTGAAACTTTACAGAGGGCCAAAGTGTAAGTATTCTTAGAAGACATTATTTCTGAGACTCTTCGTAGTTGAGATGAAAAACAACAGACGTTAAAAGGGTGGTTGAAAACTCTTAAGTGCAGCTTAAGCCACTTTGAAGGGAGGAAAGATGGTAGGCACTTCTGATTCCGACCACCAGATGGCTCTCTAGCCTTGAAGTTGAAGGTGTTCTCTCTCTCTGATGAAATGATTTCTGCTCTGTGGAACAAAGAGGAGCCCTGGAGCAACAACTCACCGGGAACGAGACTTCAGGCAGCAAAATTAGCCAGTCCCCACTCAAACGGAGAACAGAAGAGAGGCCAAGGATTCAGATACCCTCCTCTCCTCACACAGGCTCCAGCAGTGATTCCAACCTGGAAGTCAGCAATTTCCCACTTTAACCAGGGTCCGTCTGCGTTCCACCATGCGTTGCAATGCTCAGACTTGCGTTCCACTGTCACGCTGATAATGACGGCAGTCAGCCCAGGAGAACCATCACACCTGAGACAGCCACGGAAGCATAGAGCAGTTGGGCACCAGGTAAGGACTGTAATAGGCGGCAGAAGGATTAGATCACTGCAGTTTGTGGCAACACCTGGCACAGCAGCTAAAGGGTCGCCCCAGTAACACTGACGCTATACAAGCTGCGATTTTAAAACAAACATTGCAGGTAGACAGTTCAGGCCATTAATGATCTTAGCTGTGTGCTAGGGGGGGAGACAGTGGCACCTCGGCTGCCAACTCCGCAGTCAGGGTCTGTTTAGAAGCCACGGTCCTGGGTTTCAAAGCATGAAGCGGGGAAATAAAGGTAGGGTTCCGATCCAACAGATTTTACACCCCCCCCCCCCCCCCAAGCGAGTAGTAGAATGCTGATTGTCATCTGGGGAGGTCATCTTCAAATAAAATTTATTTGTACAGTGAAATCAGAGCATTTTTAAGGATCGTGAAGCAGGAGCTGAGCTAACCCACTGCCACCATCTCCGGGCTCACGAGTACCCCCCCCCCCTCGTATCCTTGCTTTCTTGACTACTTTGCCAACCTCTCTAAGTTTTTCCAAATATAGATGCCTGTCTTGCGCTTTCTGTGATTTCTTGTATTTCATGAAGGCCTCCCTCTTTTTCTTTACTTTTTCAGTTACTTCTTTTGAGAACCTTAACGGCCTCCTTTTCTTTTTACCTTTATTTACCATTCTAACAAGGTTGGTTGCCCTTAAAATATCCCCTTTCAGTTTTACCCACTGTTTTTCTACATCCTTCAGTTGTTCCCATCCCATTAATTAATTAAATGGCCCCAATTAATGACTCCTTGAGGTATTGTCCCATATTGGCAAAGTTCGTTTTCCTAAAGTCCTAAGACCCTCGCTTTTGAACGGATTTTATCAGCCCTTGTCCTAATACTAAACCTCACCATCTGGTGATCACTGGATGCGAGATGATCTCTCACTGTAGCATAAACACTTTCCCCATTGGTAAGCACCAAGTCCAGTATGGCCCCTTCATATGTGGGTTCTGTTGCCAGTTGCCTGAATAGTTTTTCCTGTAAAGAATCCAGGATCTCCTTGCTTCTAGATGACACTGCAGCAGGGATGCGCCAAGCAATATCCGGCATATTGAAATCCCTATCAGTAGCACTTTCCCTTTCCTGGCAATGCTGCGTATGTCTTCTATTAAATCTCCATCCACTTCTCCTTGTGAGGGAGGTCTGTATATTACACCAATGCAAATAGATTTCTCTTTCCCTCTTTCTAGTTTAATCCACAGTGTCTTCTCTTTCTCTTTTAAGCCCTTTATTTCCATAGTTTTAATATTACTTTTTGCATAGTGCCACTCCTTCCCCCCCCCCCCCCCCTTCTTCCTACCCTGTCCTTTCTGAATAAAGTATAGCCTGTTATAATTACATCCCAGTCATGGTTATCCGTGAACAATGTCTCTCTAACTGCCCCTAAATCCAAGTCAGCCTCTCCTATTAAAGCCTCAACACTTGGGATCTTATTTCCCATGCTATGGACATTTATACACACTGCTTTCCAGATGTTGCCCTTTTTACCCATTTCTATAAAGGTATTTAATGTTTCACTTACCTGGGGGCTTTCACTTACTTGGGGATTTTCTTCACCCATACCCAATGAATCTAGTTTAAAGCCCTCTTCAGTAGGTTAGCCAGTCTGCTACTGAAGACACGTCGACCCTTCTTGGACATATGGACGCCATCTCTGCAGCCCTTGGAACATCATCACATGGTCCAGAAAACCGAAACACTCTCGATGACACCATCCACGCAGCCATGCATTTATTTCCAGGAGGTGACTTCTCTTCCTTGGCCTTTACCCTCAACATGGAAGACTGAAGAGAACACCACCTGCGCATCTATCTGCTTCACCCTCTGTCCCAAAGCCATGAAGTCACTTTTGATATGCCCAGAGGGATACCTGGTAGTATCATTTGTATCGACATGGATGAGTAACATTGGGTAATAATAGGTTTAATGAGTCTTGGCAAACTCTCGGTAACATCTTGGATTTTGGCACCTGGCAGACAGCATACCTCTCTGCACATCGTTTATTTGGCTGGTGGCCGTCACAGTACTCCTCAGAAGAGAGTCACCAACCACCACTATCCTTCGCTTCCTTGTGGTCACTGATTCTGCAACTTTGGGGTGCACGCGCTCTGTTTCTTTCCTTTCCTTTCTTGGGATGCTTTCACCACCTCCACTTCCAGGACTTCATAATGGCTCTTCAGTTCAAGGGCTGGAGGAGTTGGATTGGTGATTGTGTAGGCCCTGGTGACTCATGTCCAACCTTCATTGTTCTGTAGGCTCCCATCTTCACCTCTGTTGGAGAGCTTGGATGTTTCAAGAAGCATCTCATCGATGTACTTCTCACTGTTTTGAATGCTCCTCAGCCTCGCCACCTCTTCTCTGAGCGCCTCCACTTGTTTCCTGAGAGCTTCAGCATGCACGCATCCTGCACATTCCAAGCTGCTTGTCCCAAGGGTAAGCAGTGGATTTCCCCAGTCCTCTTTAATAATGGTTTATGGACTTTTCCTCCAGGAACATTTCCAAACCTGTTTTGAACCCAGCTACACTAACAGCTTTTACAACATCCTCTGGTAACAAATTCAAGAGTTCGATGATACGCTGAGTGAAAAAATATTGTCTCCAATTAGTCTTGTGCCACATTGTAGCTTCATTGCATGTCTCCCCTAGTCTTTCTACTTTTTGAAGGAGTAAACAACCAATCTATCTTAACCTGTTCCACTCCATTCATTATTTTTAGACCTCTATTCTATCTTCACTCTGCCATCCCTTTTCCAAGTTGAAGAGCCCTAATCTTTTATAGGGATATCTTTCCATTCCGTTTTGGCCATTCTTCTCTGTACCTCTTCCAGTTCTGCTATATCCTTTTTAAGATATGGTGACCAGAATTGCACACAATATTCAAGGGTCGTTTGCACTATAGAGTGATATAGAGGTATTATAATATCTTTTGTTTTATTTTCTATTCCTTTCCTTATGATTCCTCGTATTCTATTGGCTTTCCTGGCCACTGTTGCACACTGGGTAGAGGGTTTCAATGTATTATCCACGATGACACCCAGTTCCTTTTCGTGAGTGGTGATTCTTAATGTAGAATCTTGCATTATGTAACTGTAGTTTGGGTTGTTCTTCCCTGAGTGCATAACTTGCACTTGTCCACATTAAATTTCATCTGCTATTTGGATGCCGTGTCTCCCAATTTTTCAAAATACTCTTACAATGTTTCACAGTCCTCTTGTGCTTTAACAACTTTGAATAATTTTGTGTCATCAGCAAATTTGATCACCTCCCTCGTTATTCCCATTTCCAGGTAATTTAAAAATATGTTAAAAAGCAACAGGCCCAGCACAGATCCTTAGGATACTCCATTATTCACCTTTCTCCATTGAGAAATTTGGCCATTTAGCCATACTCTTTGTTTTCTATCTTTTTACCAGTTCCTAAAATCCACAGTAGTACACTGCCTCCTATCCCATTACTTTTTAATTGCCACAAGAGTCTTTCATGAGAGACTTTGTCAAAAACTTTCTGACAATCCAGACACGCTATATTAACTGGCTCACCTTTATCTACCTGTTTATTCATACCTTTAAAAAAATATAACAGATTAGTGAGACAATATTTTCCTTGGCTAAATCCATGTTGGCTTTCTGCCATTAAGCCATGACTTATCTATATGTTCAATAATTTTGTTCTTTGTAATGGTTTCTATCATTTTGCCCGATACAGATGTCATGCTCACTGGTCTTAGTTTCCTGGATCACCCCTGGGACCCTTTATAAAAATTGGTGTTACATTGGCCACTCTCCAATCCTCAGATACTATAGATTATTTTAAGAATAGTTCACAGATTACTAAAAAAAGGTCTGCAGTCTCGTGTTTCTGTTTTTTCAGCACTCTAGGGGATGTATGCCATCTGGCCAAGGTGATTTGCTGTTTATTTTATCAAATAGTTGTATTACATCTTCCCTATTTTTCGAGATTTGTTCTGATTACTGTGATACATCACCTTTTAAATATGTCTGTCCTCCAATAATTTACACAAAATATCTTACCACACAAGCCAGGTATTTCAGTAGGATTTTGTAGCTAAGAGGTTGAAGTAATTAACAGTGATACTTTTTAGATGATTAGTTAGCCACTAGAACAGTTGAATAGAGGGGTAGCCTAGTTCTTAGAGCAGCATGCTACAAAAAAGGGAAACCGTTGTTCAAATTCTGCTTCTACTAAAGCTTCTTGTGACTTTGGGGGAAGTCAAGTCACCCACCTTTGCCTATGGCACATAAATTGTAACTCACCTTGAGCTCAGATTTAAATGCAACTTTGCAAGATTAATGCAAAACTCTTTACTCCATGGACAAGCAGAATGAAGTTCTTGTTTATGGGTGATGTCACTGAGGGACCCCTTGCACATGAGCATTTCCGAACTAGAAGCTTTTGGAAAGCTTCTCTGCGCATGGCATGCATCTTGACTGCCTGCCATCACTGCACCATTTTGCCTCAATCATTTTTTTCACTGTGGAGCATACCAAATGTCTTTTTCAGTCTATGATGTTAAGCGATCATTTGTGAGTTGTTAGTATTTTTTCCTGTCTTATTTTTGAGTTATCTTGTTCCTGTCGTCACATGCCTCGCACTTTTTTTCTCCCTTTTAGTGAGCTAAAAGGGGAAAAGTAGACAGGTTTTTTGATCGTCTTTGTTTCCTTTATTTTTTCACATCACCATTTGACTGCTTAGGTTCCAGGTGATCAGGCCATATTTACTCTTTTTTTTATGTCATTTCATTTTGCAGTGGCTATTTTTCAGGCTGCCTTGTCCCAAAAACTTGCCAGTAGGTTTAAAAACTGCACCAGATACTCCAAGATCATATCCTTTACGGATGCCCACAATTGGTCCCTGCAGTGATTCATGTTCAGAGATGACAAAAAGGGGCTTCAGGGTCATGAAAAGCAGCAAAAATGTATTTTTGGCACTGAGCAGTCCAGTCCATCAATCTCAAAAGCTTCAAAGGGGGGGGGGATTGGTATTTAAGGGCCCTCAAGTTCTGTTGTAACTGAGTGCCCATAGGTTGGTTGCCCATGTGTCAGACATCCACCAATGCTTTCTTGAAGATGAGGAAGGATTCGTCCTCTACTTCATTGGTTTGGAGAACTAAGGAAGTCAAAAATTGGGCAAGAGCTTCACTGCATTGATGTTGAGGTTCATTAGAGCACGATACTGAGCACACAGAGGACTCAAAAACTCAAGCCGCAAAACAGCTCCAATATGAGGAACATTCATCCTCTTTGCCATTGGAAGGGCAGTACTAGCTTTCACAAAGCAGAGACCAGCCTGCTAATAAACTGTCAGATTCCTGTGTACCCCCCATGCCTTCGGGAAGCAGCTTTTGAAGCGTATTGAGGACAGAATATCCATTGTCCCTGTGTACCCTACCCCTCTGCATTATTTGTTACTTCCTATTGTAAATCTTGTACAGTATCTTCCCCCTTAATTCCAAGTTTGATTACCTGTTTATTATAAATTTCTAAAAGTTGTAATGTTCTATGTAAACCGCTTTGAATGTAAGAAAGGCGGTATATAAAACTTGTTAAATAAATAAAATAAAATGTTTGCCATGCATGAGATTAAGACTGTTAGCATCGAGCATGGTGCATCAAGACATCAATCCCATCTTTGAAACTCATCGCCAGCCTACGTTGGTGGCATCAAAGGGCCTTGACATAGATATCTGGCTGGCTAGTACTACTACTAATAATAATTTGCATAGTACTACAAAGGTGTATGCCGCACTGTACATATAGATGTAAGACATAGCCCCTGCTCATCAGAGCTTACAATCTCTGTAGAGTGAATTAAGGGAGGAAAGGTAGTGTGGAACTGCAAAATGAATGCACTTGTAGATCAGTAGGAAAAGTTTGAACTGGATGTGGAAATGGATAGGGAGCCAGTGAAGTGATTTGAGAAGCGGGGTTACATGAACACAATAACCCTGGCGAAAGATAAGCCGTGCAGCTGAGTTTTGAACAGCTTGAAGGGGAGAGAGATGATTCAGAGGGAGAACAGGGAGGAGCAGGTTACAATAGTTAAGACAGGAGGTGATGAGAATGGATAAGGGTCTTAGTAGTATATGTAGAAAGGAAGGGATGGATTTTGCTGATCTTATAGAGAAAGAAGCAACAGGTTTTAGCTATCTGTTGGATGTGAGTAAAGTCAAAGATGATCCCAAGGTTGCAAGCTGAGGAAACAGGGAGGAGTGTAGTGTTTTCCACATCGAGGAAGAGGGAGGTGGGTTTATTTATTTATTTATTTAACATTTCTTATATACCGCCTTTCATGATATCAAGGCTGTTTACATTGAACAAACTGAAATTACATTGAACAGGGCATTATAACTTGGAGATAACTATTTTACAGGGAACATGGGCAATGGAGGGTTAAGTGGCTTGCCCAAGACCACAAGGAGCACCTGTGGGACCAGAAACTCCAGTCCTTGTTTAGGGGGAAAGATGATAAGCTCAGTTTTGGCCATGTTCAGTTTCAGACGGCAATGAGATATCCATATAGCAGTGTTGGATGAGCAGGCAGAGATCTGGGTCTAGATTTCTTGAGAGATTTCAGGCACAGAGGTAAATCTGAGAGTCGTTAGCGTAAAGATGGTACTGAAAACCATGGGAGGAATTTAAGAGCACCACGAAGACTGAGTGTAGAGAGAGAAAAGGAGAGGTCCCAAGTCAGAGCCCTGAGGGTACACCCACTGAAAGTGGAATGGCAGTAGAGGAGGATGGGAGAGAAGACGAAAACTAGCACAGAACAGAGCTCCTAAATCCAAGTGAGGACAGGGTGTCAAGGAGAAGGTGGTGATCAACAGTGTGAAAGGCAGCAGAAAAGTCAAGAAGGATGATGATTGAGCAAAGGCCCTTGAATTTGGTGAGGAATAAGTCGCTGGAGACTTTGCAAGAGCCGTTTCTGTAGAATGTAGATGAAAGCCAGATTGCAGTGGATACAGAAGGGCTTGAGAGGAAAGAAAATCAAGACAACGGCAGTATCACTTTCCAGTGCATTGGGATGTGATCACCACATGAAGCATCAGAAGTCATCGGTGCATCAACACTCCCATAGGAGTTCTAAATCCACAAGGGGACAGAGAGCCATTCAGGCAGAAATTCAAACATCTCTTAAATACCTCTCTGAGTTAGATTGAGACTGCTAAGTATCCAACGATGACTCTGAATACCCATCAAAGGGCATATTTTCAGAACTCCCTTTAGATCCCTCTCCTCCTACTGAGAGAAGAAAGTCCCCTACTGAGGAATTACCATTCCACGTTTTTCTCAGGGATATGACTAAGGCCATATCATTTTATTTATTTGGCTGTGCTTTTATACCACTTTTCACCAGGTCAAAGTGGTTTACAATCAACATCAAATAAATAGAACATCATACTTATGTATAATAAACATAACTTTTATACATTGAATAGACATTATACATCTAATATTATTACATTAAGGATATTAGTGGTTGTGAGTTCTTTCTGTGATTGTGATTACAATGAGTTATGTGAGTGTAAAGGGATTGAGTTTGACTATATTGTGGGTCCAAAGTGTTCAAGAAAATGATGAGCTTTCAGTTGCTTGTGGAATGTGAGGAGTTCTGTGGTGCTTTTGAGTTTGTCAGGGAGAGAGTTCCAGGGGGTAGGTGCGGATAGTTTGAAGGATTTTGTACAAGTGTGCTGAGTGCACTTTGTTTTTGTGTGGGGGGATGATAAGGGCGTTCCGATGGTTTGTCAGCTGGCTCTGTTGGATTGGAAGCTATGGAAAAGTGTTTGGAGATGGAAAGAGGAGTGTCCCTTTAGGTTATGAGGATCTTGTGTGTGTTGCGACTGTTCAGAGGAAGTCGGTGAAGTTGCTTGAGGATAGGTGTTGTATTCATGTTTTGGGACTAATGGCATACGTGCTGTTGTGTGAAGAGCTGTGCATAATGGTAAGGTGGTTGATTGTGGTAGTCCTTGATATATGGAGTTGCCGTAGTCTAAATGCGGAAGAATTATTGCTTGGAGTACTGATCTAAAGTTAGGGGGGTTCAGGAATGTGCAAAGGCGTTATAGAGAACGGATTTTGTAATAGATCGATTTAACGGTATTCTTCACCTGTTGCTTGAATGTGAGGTTTTGGTTCAGAGTGAGGCCGAGATATTTTACATCTTGTATCTTGATTTGGATGTCATTTAAAGTGATGGATATGGGCAGCGAGAATGTGTTGCTTTTGGTGGTGAACAGTACCTCTGTTTTCCTGTAGTTGATGGCGAGATGGTTCATGGCAAGCCATTGAGTGACTTCAGTGAAGCAATGCTGTAATTTCCTATAGCTGAGTTGTTTGGTGTCGAAGGGGGTGTAAAGCATGACGTCTATGTAGACGTAGTAGAATAAGCCCCGAGACTTGATAAGTGTGCAGAGGGGTTGGATGTATATATTGAATAGCAGAGCTGAGAGAATGGAGCTTTGTGGGACTCCCTGGGTTTGAGTGTAGAGGGTAAAGGTGCTGTCATCCATTTTGAATTGTTGCTGATGATTGGTTAGGATTGAAACCATTTTAGTACAGTGCCCTGAATTCCGGTGGATTGTAGATGTTGGAGGAGGATTGTATGGTTCACTGTGTCAAATGCTGTAGAGATGTCAAGTAAAACGAAGATGAAGTATTGTTGCATATTCTGTGTATCTTGAATGAGTATGTTTTTTGTTTTGTGTTTTTCCCATTTGTAACTTTTTATTAACTTTATACCATATATAATACGAACTTCTTCTTAGCCCAACATTGTACATTTATGTTTAAAGAACAATCTGTCATAAAACTGGCTGTTTTCTCCTGGTATCTATTACAATATTGCCTAGTCTTCAACCCTTCCCCCCCTACCCCTTGTAATGACCCCCTTCTTTTATTCGTATTTATTATCACACAACAATTCTCTCATATTTTCCTCATATATATATATATATATGTATATATGTTTTCACCTATATATATATATACTTTCGCCATTTGGCTCAATAACAACGCTACTGTGCTCATAACAGTTTTGCAATGGTCCTCACACCTTCTTTCCTGCTTTCCATTTTTCCAACCATTGCCAGACACCCTTCCATTGTTCCCACATTTATCCTCTTTCCCATGTTGCAACCCTGTCAATCGATGCATCAAACACAGATCTGCCATTCTTCTGATAAAACCTACACTCTGGGGGTCCCCCAACCCTGTCCAATGTTGTGCTATCTCACTTCTTGCAGCCACTATACAGTGATTCAGTATCTCCCTCTCCTGTTTTGCTATATCTTCCTCCAAGAGATGTAAGAGACAGACCTCTGGCAATTTTTGTAGTCTGTATCCTGTCATTTCATGTATTATCGAAAGTACCTCGTCCCAAAATCCCTGAATCTGTCCACACTTCCACCACATATGCAGCATATCCCCTCTCTCCTGGCAAACCCTTCAGCATCGATCATTAGATCCCCAGCCCACTCTTTTTTTTACGTATCCGTGTCCAGTACCACCGATATAGTACTTCATATGCATATTCTCTTATTTGAGTGGCGACAGATATTCCTGCTATTGTCTGTATTATCTTCTCCCACCTCGCTTCCGTCATTGTACTTCTAAATTTGTCTCCCATTTCTTCATAAAATCTAATTTACCCTCTCCATCCTCCATTAGCCCTTTATAGATCTTAGACAAGGCTCCTTTTTGACCTAATTGGCCTGAATAGAGGGCCTCGAACCACCCCCTGTTACTCCATAGGTCCCGCCATACTTTCTGCTGCCGCACAAAGTGACTGACCTGGATATAACTGTAGTAATCGTTATTAGATATTCCATATAGATCCTTAATACCCTCAAACTCCCTTATTCCCTCCTTCACCACTATCTGGGAAAGATGTGTAAGTCCCTGTTGTCCCCATCTTTTCAAGATGCTCACCCCTGGCCCCTGTCCTCTCTCAAAACATGCCTCCATTGTCATCCCTTGTCTATATCCCTTTATCATGTATCAATACCTTCTTGTTTTGTTTCCAAATATGCAAACTATGTACTACAAAGGGGTTCATGGCGCTACTTGCTAACGCTGAATTTCCCCTCCATACCATCTTTTCCAATCCAACTCCCCTTACCGAATCTTCTTCCATCTGAACCCAGTGCTTCCGCTTTTCTCTGTGCCAATCATAGAGCCTTTTCAGTTGTGCTGCCATATAATATTTGTTAAAATTTGGGACCCCAAGCCCCCCTCTCCCTTGGCTCTCTGTAGGGTGGACATAGTTACCCTAGGGTTCCTATTTTGCCATATAAATCTATTAATGCTTCTTTGTAAGTGCTTTAACTTTTGATGTGGTATTAATATCGGCAAGGTTTGAAACAGAAAACAGGGCAGTAGCATCATCTTTACAGTTGCTATACATCCAAACCAAGAAAGATACCCCCGCCCCAACCTAGCCAGCAAACTTTCTACTTGCCCAAATAACTTTTTATAGTTTAGGTCATACAATGCCTCCAGCCTATTGCTTATTTGAATCCCTAGATACCTAATCATCCCCTTAGCCCATCTAAATGGGTATTGCTGCTTTAAGTGCACATGCTCTTCCTCTTGTAATGACAAGTTCAAAATTTCAGATTTTGTCCAATTTATAGTGAATCCCGACAACTTCCCATATTATTCTAATTCCCACATTAATGTAGGTATCGAGCATCTCGGCCTAGTCATACTCATTATGATATCGTCCGCAAACAAGGATATTCTGTACTCTTACCCACCATTATACCCTTCAAATCCTCCCTTTCTCTCACTGATAGCGCGAATAGAAGGGGTGACAGTGGGCAGCCCTGCCTCGTCCCTCTCTCCTGCTCAAAGAATGTCAAGTATGCTCCATTCACCCGAACACAGGCTTTCGGGTTACGATACAATGCTTTTACCCAGCCCATGAACTTTCCTCCCAACCCCATTCTGTTCATTACCTGAAAGAGGAAGGGCCAAGACACCTGATCGAACGCCTTTTCCGCATCTAAAGATACTAACAGTGCCTCCTTTTTACTTTGCCCCACCGACCAAATAATGTTTAAAATCTTTCTAATATTATCCGCCACCTGCCTCCCCGAAATAAAGCCCACTTGGTCTTGGTGAATCAATTTCCTGATCACCCTATTTAAACGTGTTGCCAATATTTTAGCCAATAGTTTAGCATCTAAATTGAGCAATGAAATTGGTCTGTATGAGGAACATTCTTTCTGGTCCTTACCTTCTTTAGGTATTACTGTGATCCCAGCCCATCCCATGGTAGCCGCTAGCACCCCCCCCCCCCCCCCCCACTTCCCGTGGTAAATTGAACAACCGCAGTAGTGGAGCAGTTAAAAGTTCACTGAATTTTCTGTAAAACCTCGCGGTAAGTCCATCCACCCCCAGGGCCTTGTCTACTTTTAACTGTTTTATGACTTGCAATACTTCCTCTGCTGTAATGGCTTTATTTAGCTGTTTTTGTTCCTCCTCTACCAGTGTCGGGAGCTTTATCGAATCTAAATAACTTTGTATTCTTTCCAAGTCCGGAGAGGCTCGAGCCGCATACAACCCTTGAGATACTATCTTTTAAAAGCCTCCCGAATATCCCTATCTTTGTGAACTAATTTCCCTTCCCGGTCCCTAATTCTCAATATTTGTGATCATAATTTCCTTTGTTTCAACTTCTGCGCCATATATTGCCCTGCTTTATTCCCCCCCTCGAAAAAACCCTGTCTCAATAGTTGCATACGGTATCTAATAGTTTCTGCCTCCATATTGTTTATCTGCGCTCTAACAGCCAGCACTTGGCCTCTATATGTCCCTTGCGCATCTAATGCTTCAAGTTCCAGTAATTTTTCTCTCAATTCCCTATCTCTCTCCTCCCTCTCCCTCCTTTTATGTGCCCCCCATTTGATGAGAACTCCCCTTACTACTGCCTTATAATCATCCCAAACTCCCCCCCCCCCCCAGGCCACCTCGCCATTATCATTCCATCTAAAATATTCCACTGTTTCCCTCTCTATCTCCCTACGGACCCTCTCATCCTCCAGCAGGGATTCGTTTAACCTCCAAAACTGGGTTCCTCCTCCCTCCCCCTCGATTGTCAGTCTTACCTCCACTAGTGCATGGTCTGACCATGTTATAGAATCCATTTCTGCCCCTTTGACCCTGCTCACCAGTTCCTTTGTTACCCAGATGGCATCTGTTCTGGAATATGAGCCATGCACTGGGGAGAGATATGAAAACTGCTGTTTCCGAGGATGTTGAAATCTCCATGCATCTATCAAGTAGTGCTGTTATAACAAAATTTCGATATCTACTGTCCGCTCTTTTGCCCTCTCTTTTCCCCATTGCATCTCTATCGGGTTCCACGTTAAATTAAAATCACCCCCACAAATAAGTTTTTCATCTCCGAGTTGCCCCACCTCATCGTTGAGTTTTGTCCAAAATTCCCTTTGCCCCCCCTGTCGGTGCATGTTGGTGCATATACAATTCAGTAAACAAAACCATTCATTCCCTATTTTTAGACGCAATATTATATACCTCCCCTCTTTATCTCTGATTATTTTCTGTACCTCCACCTTAAGTTTGGAGGCTATGAAGACTGCCACCCCACCCTTCTTTTTTTCCACTGTGTTTGATGCATACAGACATGTCCCATACCCCTTAAGTTTGACCATGTGTTCTGTGGCCCTTGTTAGATGTGTTTCCTGTATGAGAGCACTAGTGACGCTTTTTGACGTGTTACTTTGTAGAGTTTTTGCCATTTAAATGGTGAATTAAGCCCTTTGACATTTAAAGTTGCTACTTTTAACTCAGCATGTAATTTTACTTCCCCCTCTTTCTCTGTCCCACTTCTTCTTCCTCCTCCCCTCCCCTCGCCCCACCTTCCCTCCCCTCGCCCCTCCTGCCCTACCTCCCCTTCCCTTCCTCTCCTCCTCCCGGGAGACTCAACTTCCATTAAGGTAACTGACTATCGGCCGTGGCCTGCCTTGCCCCTCTGTCCTCCTACCCCCCCATCCCCCCTCTTCACTTCCCCAACTCACCCCTCCTCCTCCACTTCCCTACCCTCGTCTACCCTTTTAATCCATCTTCCACCTCCATGCCCCTCTCCCCCCATCGAAACTCTGTTGCTATCATTCCTCAGACTCAGAGCCCTCATCAGTCTCCCTCCCCGTAGCCGTCCGCCCTCCTTGCCCAACCCCTCGTCATCTCCATCCTCCCTTCCCCCCGTCATCTTCCCCCCTCTTCAAGCTTCTCACTTTTTAAACAAAACTTCTACATGAAACATTTATCAACAACCTACAACCCTTCCCACATACGGTATCTTCTGTCGCAAATCTATGTATTGTCCACTGCTTCAGCCTGTTTCTTTTTCCACCTCCTTTCCTCGCTGGCTGTCTTTGGCTTGGCTCGTCTCGTCTTGTCTCGCTTCTGCCACCATCTGATGCTCTGTGCCACCTCAGGCTAACCGCCCTAGAAGTAGTGGTGCTGTTCTTAGGTGTTTTGGCTGAGCCTCCTGCGTTTTCCGTGAGATTAATTAATCCAAAGTCTCTAAGCGCTCTCCAAGCTTCCTCGCTGGTCTTCACTCTCCACGACCGCCCTTGTACTCTAATCAATAAACCAAAAGGATACATCCATTTGTATCTCATATCTGCCCTCCTTAAGTAGGCCATGACCTCCTTCATCGCTCTTCTGCGTTTTAGCGTTCCCCAAGATAGGTCCTGAAAGAGTTCTAACTTGTGTTCTTCCCACTGGAAATGCCGCAGTTTCCTAGCTGCTCCCAAAAGTCGTTCTTTCATTTTAAAAGATCTCAGACAGACCACGATATCTCGTGGTCTGTTGTCTCTTATGGGCCCCAATTCTCTGTGGGCCCGCTCTATTTGTAGAGACTCCCCTGCACCCTCCTCCTCTATAGCTGCAGCTCTTAACAGCGCCCCAAAGACTTTTAGAATAACTTCATCACAGTTCTTATATTTAGGATCCTCAGGGATACCTCTCACTCTGATGTTGCACCCTCTGGACTGATCCTCCAAGTCCTCTGCTTTCACCTTCAGTTCATCTTGGGCCTGCTTTAATTCCTCCCATCCTTTTTGCATGCTTTCCATTGCGGCCCCTTGTTCTAACTGAGTCTGTTTCTTCTACCTGATCTCCCAGATCCATGATATCTTGTCTGATTGTTTGCAGAGTCTCTTTTAACTCATTTTTTACTCCACTAATTTCCACCTTTATTTCCTCTTTCAGTTCTGTAAGCCACTGCTTGATCTTGTCAGCCATTCCTGGGCTGTCCTCTCCCTCCATCTTCTTCTGCTCAGGCATTTTGTCAGCCGCCATTTTACCTTCCTTTTCACCCTCCTTTCCTCCTCTTCATGGCACGTCGGATGATCTAAATTCCGCCAGCTTTTTCTTCGCTTCCGCCTCTTTTTGATTTATCCATTTGTACTCTTTGCTCCACTGGGCAGGCAATGGTTGCTATGAGGAGATTCTACTGCTCTCCCACCCCCCCCCCCCGCCCCCCAAGTTCAGAGCTCTGTCTGGGCTGCTTACTACTCTCACTTGTGGGGCGTTCCTTTCTCTTGAGTATGGCAACCAAATTATTTTATATTTGTTTTGTTTTGTTGTAGTTATGTTTAGACCTCTAGATGTGTCCCTGCTAGTTCAAGCAGTCTTGGTTCACCTTATCTTGTTTGCCACCACTATATTTTACTGTTCTCCCCTCCTCCTTACTTGTCTTGCACCCGGGGATGTAAACTTCTCCCTCCGGTGCAAGTCCACCTCCTCCTCTCACTTCGTGACTCTCCGAAATCGCCTCCGATTTTTTTGCTTCAGTTGCTCCTCAACAGGGTCTCTTGTACACTGCAAGCTTCACTCCCAATCAGTCCTGTCCTTCCCGCTCTCTTTTCTGCTCCCCCGAGCACAGCTTCCAGCTACCACGTGTCTCTCTGATCGGGCCTCTCAAAACCCAATGTGGCTGCTCACCCCCAACTCGCTGGTCTCTCCGCCTCTCACCCAGCTCCGGCCGAGCAGTGATACAATTACTGACACTCTGACACTCACCGGCCCTCTTGCCACTTTCCTCTCTGCTCTCCTCTCTTATTCACCTCGCGGTCCAGCGTGTCTCACGCCGATTTACAGCACATCGGGTGAGTGCCGCGTCTCGCTCCGGCTCCAATTCTTCTCTGGGGCTTCCTCCACTAGTTCCCCCTCATTTTGCGTTTTGTTTCACACTTTTCGGGGTGCTCCCCCCTGGTTTGGCAAGCCTCAATGGCGGAGCTTACTTTTTCTCCGCCATTTGCGCCGATGACGTCACCGGAAGTCCGAATGAGTATGTTTGATGGAGAGTAGGAGATTTTCAACTCCATGGTGAGGGTGGAACCCATGTTGCTGGGGATCAAGTGGGGTATGTTTGTCATTGTGATGTTGAAGCTGTTGGACAACTTTTTCAATAATTTTGGCCATGAAGGGAAGACTGGCAATCGATCTGTATGAAGGTGGCTGCTCCATTGGGGTTGAAGTTGGGTTTTTTTAGTGTGGGATACATGGAAGAAATTTTTAGGCTGTTGGGCATGTGACCTTGGACTAAGGACATTTGGGTGATTTTTGTGAGAATGGGGATTAGTTCTGATGTGTTTGCCCTGATCCAGGTTACTGGGCATGGATCGAGGGGGGTTGCCGTGGTGTTAAGGGAAGTGATGATGGATTCAAGATTGCTGCTGATGGAGTCGAAGAATGACCAGGTGGTGGTGGTAAAGGATTAGGTTGGGGGGGGGGGGAACTGCATAGACTGGGTTGGCATTGAAGTTGGTTATAGTGATCAGCTAGTTGCTGGGGATTGATGGATGTGTTTGGGGTGGTCTTTGTGGGGGCTTTTGATAGTTTTTTTACTAGGTCAAAGAGTTCTCTTGGTTGGTTCAGGGAACGGTTGATCAGCTTGGTGTAGTAACACTTTTTGGTGTCGTCGGTGGCTGTCTGATATTCATCTAGGAGGTTCATGTAAAGTTGGCAGCCTGCCGTATGTCTGGATTTCTGTCATTTCCGTTCAAGCTTTCGTAGGTGGAGGAGGAGCCCAGGGCAGAAGAATTGGATATCTCCCAATATTCCGTTGCCCCCATGAAAGCAGTGGCAGTGCTCTTGCACAGCATCCTGTAGAAATATGTGAATGTGGGAGACCCCTCTCTCTGTGTACCTCCAGTCAGTAAGAAGTTCCAACTCTATGAAGTCTAGAAGGCTCCCAGATTAAAAAGGCTACAGCTGCTGCATCATCCGATGATCATTGAATCTGCTAATAGCAGCCAAAAGCTCCAAGTCACACTCCTCGGCTCATCCAGGAAGAGAGACTTGGATTTTGGATTCTTTTGGGAGGAAGTTGTTTCAGAACACCATGCTCATGTCCCTTTTGGTATCTCACCATCTTTCCATGAGCATGCACTTAAGGAACGTCATGTGCATCCTTGAAGATGTTTGCTTCTCTCTCTCCAGAGAAACTTGAATGCTGTCATAATCCCAGGGAAGGCATGCAGAAAATATATTTTCCATACAACGCATGATATTTTTGATATGGCATCGAGAGCTCCCTTAATGAGTATTGGCACCTGGAGACTCTGGGGGCTCTGAGCCTCAGACTTTCAACCCTGATGTTCTGGAGCAGCTCACTGATGTAATGTGCAGTGGAGATCATCTTTTCTGAGATAAAGTACAGCAAGCTGCTACTATGATCAAGCAACATTCTGACATACAAGGTATGACAAAAAAGAAACAAGACTGTTCCATAAATGTTTTATTACAAAATCTACAGAGAAATTACGCATTGTCCTCTTCAAAGTAATCCTCCCCCCCCCCCCCCGAGTTAATACACTTCTGCATTCGCTTCTGCCACGTACGGAAGCACTCTGTAAAGTCCTCCTCCTTGAGGTCCCTCAACTCCCTCATCACAGTGGCCTTGATCTCTTCTACAGAGACAAAATGAGTTCCTTTGAGCACAGTCTTCAGCCTGGGGAAGAGCCAGAAGTCGCACGGTGAGAGATCTGGGGAATAAGGAAGGTGGTCGAGAGCTGTGATCTGTTTGTTGGCCAAGAACTGCCTCACACTGAGTGCGGTGTGTGCGGGCGCGTTGTCGTGGTGGAGCAGCCACGACTTCTCTCCACAGAGCCCGCTTGCTGCGCCGAACCCGGTCATGGAGGCGATTCAGGACCTGCTGGTAGAAATGCTGGTTGACTGTCTGACCCCCAGGCACAAACACATGATTGCATTCTTCGTCCAGAAGGGAATGATCTATCAGCATGACCTTGATCCTTGATTTGGACATGTGCGCATTCTTGGGTCTGGGTGACAGTCGAGTCTTCCACTGCAGGCTCTGTCTCTTGCTTTCAGGGTCGTATTGAAAGAGCCAAGTCTCGTCTCCTGTGATGACTCGGCCAACGAACTCTGGATCTTCTCCGATCTTCTCTAGCAAGTCTCGACAAACATTAACCCGGTACTCCTTCTGGTCGTCCGATAAAAGCTTGGGCACCATCTTGGTACACACCTTCCGCATCCCCAGCTCCTGCACCAAGATGGTCCGCACTGACTGCCCTGTTCAGGCTGAGCTCCTCAGCTATCATCCGCACTGTCAATCTGCGATCACTCTGCACCAGCTGGTTCACTCTGTCAATGTTCTCAGCCGTCTTTGTCATGGAAGGCCATCCTGACTTGGGGTCATCCTCCACCTCCTCGCAGCCAGCCTTGAAGCATTTGTGCCACTCGAAGACTCGTGGCCTTGACATTGCATCTTCTCCATAAGCCTTTTAGAGAAGTTGGAGACACTCAGTTGAGCCCTTCTCCAACTTAACCAGAAATTTCAAGTTGATTCTTTACTCCATATTTCTGCCACCTCTAGTTGCGTGACAAAGCAATGGAGCAGCGTGCTAAAAAAAACCTGAAAGATGAAAAATATTATAGCAGAATAGTGGCGAGATGTTGCTCAACACTGTGACATAAGCAGTTAGTCGATTGGCATTGAGTCATGGGCATGGCTTGCCACAGTCTCGTTTCTTTTTTGTCACACCTCCCAGATTTTAAAAATAGTCCAAGAAGGGTAGACTTTGGTTGTTCGAAACCTGCCCTGCCCCAACAACTATCAAACAAGCACCTGTGCGTTGTGCGCATAAGTACATGTGATCTTTTTGGTACACATGCGAGTTTATATGTATCTGCAATTTTATAAAAGCCCATTTATGCTTGTAAACAGGCTTTTATATGCATTAACACCTTTATAAAATTACCCCCTTAATGTGCCAAGTTCTGTATTCTTAGAATTTATTTGCTTTTTTTTGTACTCTGAACAGTAGACTTTCCTTTTGCAGATCAAGAAGCTATAGAAGTCATCGAAACAGAAGAGTGAACAGGAGAGACTGGACAAGAAGTAGAAGCAGCTCCTATAATACCTACAGCCGCCGTAGGTGGGTTTCTCTCACTAATGTACAGTAAATTGAACTGTGTAGTTTTAAGCCACTCTGTAATTAATATGTATTTTATGAATAGTTATATAGAAAAGCATAGAGATTAAATAGAAAAATCAATGAAGTACCAGAAAAATAGAGATGTATCAAAATGCATTAACTAGAAACATAAAAAAGGAACCTTGCTACGCTAGATTGGTGGAAGGTCTCCATTTCGAATCCAGATTGGGTCTTCAGCTCCCCACGTTGGCAGGGAAATGCTGCAAGGGTAGCATTCCTGGTAGGAAAGGAAGTTGTCATAACTTAAGGGTAATGCCTTTTCTCCAGGAACAATCAGGAAGTCAGTCCTCACATGGGTGACGTCTGCACCGACGGAGCCCGTGCGGAGCATTTCCCCAGCTTTCAGAGAAAGCCTTTGGGAATGCCACCACACATACGTGTCCTCTTTCTGCCCAAGGGTGCCATCTTGATCAGTTTCCCTTTTTCCACAGAGCCTTTCAGACGCACGTCCTGTACCTCGGAAAAAGTCTCAATTTTTTCTCTCTAGTTCCAGTTTTCCAGTCCTCTTCCTGCCATCACCAGTGCCCCTGCTTCGGCAGTGGGCCCCAAGACTTTGTCGTTTTTCATTTTTCTTGAGTTTGGTCTTCACCGTATTTTCGCTCCCTTTTCAACTGAAGGTCTTTGACCTTGCGGGGATTCTTTTTGCCCCCATGACCTCCGGTTTCAAAAAGTGTGACATATGCTTTAAAAATATGTCCCTCACGGACACCTACGACTGTTGTCTTCAGTGCCTAGGAGCTGACCACAACCCCGAGCTCTGCTCCCTTTGTAAAAAGATGTCCTCCAAGGCTATACAGAGCTGTAAGCAGAAGCTGGACGATATTTTCTGCAAGACGGCCCCGGTGTCTCCGGTAGCTTCCTGCTCCACTGACCCACAACTCTTGGGGACCCCATGGTTGCTCCACGGCCTCGGCGTCACTCTGAGCAGGGTTTGCCCAAAAGGGAGTGGAAGAAGAAGGCTTTGAGGACCCTGTTGGGGACTCCAGACAAGTGTAAGCGTTCTTGTGCTTGGTCCCTCAGCCCCCCTCAGCAATCTCAAGAGTCGGAGAGGGAGCGGCACCAAAAGGTATCTCTCACAGATACGGAGGCCTCCGGCGATGGCGCCCGGGCTCCCGAGGGTCGTCCTGGCAAAGACCCCCTCTCCTCCTTGACACCAGACCCGGTCACCCCTGCGTCAGCATCGCAGGGCCCCACTCCCGAGTGGGAGGCCCGAATGTTGGCTCTGGAGCGCAGTGTTTCTGACTTCCTTGCCGCCCAGCAGGCGCTGGTGCCAGGCTCTGTTGGCATGCTCCCTGAGACCTCAGGGGCGACGCCTATGATGGCTCCCCAGACCGCCATGGCAACCCCCGAGAGCCAGGGGCCTCGTGAGGGAACCCGGCAGGGGTCTCTATCGCCATCCCAGTCATCTGGTGCGAGATCTTCTTGAGCTAGCGCCTCTGACTCCAGGCGGGCTTTGACCTCGGGAGCTCAGTGCAAGTCACAGATTCTGCTCAAGCAGCCGAGCTCCGAATCTTCCTTGGAATACTCGGGCTGGGAATCAGAGGCGGACACTTTCCCTGAAACCCGGGCGCATCAGGATATCTCCCCTCAGATCCTTCCCTGCCTGTTCAGAAACGGCGGTCCCCTCCCGAAGACACCTCCTTTCTGGAGTTTGTGCGGGACATGGCTTGGACCCTGGCGCTCTCCACACAGTCTGAGGAGGAGCCCCTTGTGGAAGAACTCGATATTTTACAATACGAGGCCCCGCCGAGAAAATCCTTCTTGGTCCCAGTTCCTTCCATCTTAACTCGGCTGCTCCTCTGTATGTGGGAGATGCCTGCGTCTATCCCCTGGACACCATGTACAGGTCCAGCGGGGGCCTGACTTCTGGAAGGCCCAGCTCCCCCATATCTCGATGGTGGTCGAGTCCACCATGTGGAGACAGAAGAGCCTGAAGACCTATTCTTCGGTTCTGCTGGGTAGGGACTCCAGTGACCTCTGCTCCCTCGGGCATAATGCCTACCAAGGCTCCATGCTTATGCATAGGGATGTTCCTCCGAGACGTTGCAAAGGAACTCGGTGGTTTTCAGGCAAGTCTTAACGGCGATTACCTCTGCTGTTTCCAGTCCTTCCTGAAGTCAGTGAGGGGCTGTTCAAAGTACCTTTCTCATGCTGCATACAACAGCTTAGAGTCCTCCACCCAGGTAGCAGCTGCTGGCATCAGGGCTAGGTGGCAGGCCTGGCTCCAATCCTCGGACCTCTAGCATGGGTTCAGGAAAAGCAGCTTTATGTCCCATGCCTGGGTGAGCAATTCTTTAGCAAACAGATGGAGGTCAAGGCAGAAGAGATTGAGAACAGAGTATGTCACCGTCTCTCCCGAAAGACTTCCTCCTGCGGAAGAAGCAACAGGACAAAAAACCCTTCTTCCAGAGGAAGGGTCTCTCCTACCGGGGCTACCCGCCTTACCCTTCAACGTCGATTCCGTCCCAGAGTGGACAGAGCAAGAGCGGGTCCCAAGGCCCGCGTAAGTCCAAGGGATCCAAGAGTCAAACCCCGGCACTGACCCAGTCGGCCCCGGGTTTTTGACACCAGGTGCATAGCTGCTCGCTCCCCAGCGACCCATCTGCCGGTGGGAGGGCGCCTGGTCCACTTCGCTCCCAGATGGGAATCCGTCACCTCGGATATCTGGGTCCTCCAGGTCATCTAGGAGGGCTACCTTCTCCACCTGGACCGGCTTCCTCCACCTTTCTGCTCCGCGGAGCCCCTTCGGCTTCCCATGCACCAGGCTGCCTTGGTGCAGGAGCTTGCCACCATCCTTGAAGAACGGGTGGTGGAAGTGGTTCCGCCGCACCTCAAAGGTTGCGAGTTTTACTCCCGTTATTTCCTTGTGCTAAAGTGGACAGGTGGTTTCCGAACCATCCTCGATTTGAGAAATCTCAAAAAAAACCTGGTGTGGGAGAAATGCCAAATGCTCTCCCTTGGCGACACGCTATGCTCCTTTAACCTTCGGGATGCATACACTCACATTCTCCTCAATCCCAAACACAGGAAATACCTGTACTTCAGGGTACAAGGGAACCACTACCAATACAGGGTACTTCCCTTCTTCCTCGCGTCTGCCCACAAGTGTTCACCAAATGCCTTGCAGTGGCTGCGGCCCACCTCCAACTGCAGGACACCTTCGTTTAACCGTATCTAGACTTCTGTCTCGTTACAGGAGGGACGGCTGACGAGGCGCAGTGGGCCATGGCCCGCACCTTACTACATCTCGAGCACCTCAACTTTGTGCTCAATTACCCAAAGTCTCATCTCACCCCAGTCCAAACACTGGAGTTCATCGGCACGTGCCTCGACACTCAGCGGGTGACAGACTTCCTTCACCAGGACAGGGCAGACTACCTCATAACCTTGGCGTCCACGGTCCAGCGCCGCGACACAGTATTGGCCCAAACGATGCTCCGTCTCCTCAGCCATATGGCCTCGACAGTTCATGTCGTCCCCTTCGAGCTCAGTGGTCTCAGGCAATGGGTCGTCTCCAAGACGCTGTCTTGGTCACTCCTCAACTGGTCGAGCCATGCCGTTTCAGGCTCCTCAACAAAGCATGGTTTTGACCACGGATGCCTCCTTTATGGGCTGGGGAGCCCATTGTAATGAGCTTTGGACACGGGATTTGATCCCCGGAGGAGTCCCAGCAGCCGATCAACCTCCTTGTACTCCGGGCGTTCAGGCATCGCGTTCGCCATCAGGCGGTGCTTGTCTAGACAGACAACTGGATGGCAATGTTCTATATGAGCAAGTAAGGGGGCACCGGCTCTAATAGCTTCTGCCTGGGGGCGGTAGCCATATGTTCCTTTGCGGTTTGCCAGGGCATAGCCCTACAGGTCACCTATCTCCCAGACCAGGACAACATCCTAGCGGACAGGCTAAGCCGGCTCCTCCAGCTGCACAAGTGGCACTTCCGCCCGCAGAAGGCACAGTGGCTGTTCCTGCATTGGGGGACTCCAGTCCTGGACCTCTTTGCCAGCCTGGCAAATTTGCAGCTCCCACGGTTCTGTGGCCCAGTTCCCCACCCAAACAGGTAATCCCCTGATGCTTTTTTCCTGTTGTGGACGCATAGCCTCCTGTATGCGTTTCCCTCCACTCCGATTATAGCATGGACTCTCCTGAAAATACAGCGGGATGGGGCCTCTGTGATTTTCGTGGCCCCAGCAGCCCTTGTTCCCGCTGCTGCTCCGCCTCTCATCAGAGTTTCCGGTTCACCTCAGCAACACGCCAGTCTTGTTGACGTAAGGGGGGGGGGGTCTGCTGCTGCACCCGAACTTGAGGTCCTTATCCCTCACAGCCTGGGGGCTGAATGGGTTGCTTTAGCCTCCTCTACTACTACTACTATTGAACATTTATAAAGCGCTACTAGTTGTACGCCGTGCTGTACAGACGTATAAGAGTGACGGTCCCTGCTCGTCAGAGCTTACAATCTAATCAAGACGAAAAACACACAGAACAAAAATCTAGTTAGGGCAAAACCAGGTTGGTTGTCTCCCATTACTACTATTAGTACTACTGCGCATTTCTATTTAAATAAGAGACAGACAGACAGTCCCTGCTCATCAGAGTTTACAATCTAGTTAATACAAACACAGAGGGAGCTTATGATCCAGTTAGGACAAGCAGAGGTGTAGGTAGGGGTGGATATGGGGGAAGGCAGCATTTACTACAGGCTATGCAGCACAACTACACTACACTACACTACATTACATTACATTACATCGGGCATCATGGGTTACATTATATTACATCAAGGCCTACAATACTGGCAGGCTGGGCATCATGGGTTACATTACATCACGAGATACATTTGGAGGATGCTTACATGGTGACGTTTCTCGTGGTTCCGTTGCATCTGGCCAGTTCTTCGGTGGAGTTGGTGGAGTGGGGAGGAGGAGGAGGATGCGGCTGTTCCACAGTGCCGCGCCAAAGGGCCTAGGAGCGCTTCACTTTTAAAAGCTGCTGCCGGGGTGTTTCTTCGGCCTGATTGGCCATGCCGTGGGGAGCAGGGAGGAGCATACCTGCCTGCTCCCTTCCCCATCACCGATCGGGCCGGTGGCTGGATGATGGAGGTCGAGGACATACTGCTTATGCCTTCAAGTGGTGCCTGGTTCTCGGTGTGGTGCTCGGAGATACGGGCCGACCCGTTCTCCTGCCATACCCACTTGGTCCTGCAATACCTTCTCCATCTCTCGCAGGCGGGCTATGAAGTCCAACTTGGTCAGGGTCCATCTGAGCGCCATTTCGGCTAACCACCACCCTTTGGGGGCGGACCCCTCTTGGGTCAACTGCTGGTTTCCCACCTCATACATGGGCTGTTCCTTTCCAGGCCCCCCATCCGGCCACCTCCGGCGGCATGGGACCTCAATGTAGTTCTCACGCAGCTAACTCAGCCGCCCTTCGAGCCGATGGCATCCTTCTCGCTTTGGCACCTTTCCTGGAAGGGGTCTTTCTGGAGGCTCTCACCTCGGCCCGGAGGGTCAATGAGTTTCAGGCCCTGATGGCCGACGCCCCCTACACGAGATTCTATGGGAACCTGGTGGTTCTCAAAACGCACCCCAAATTTCTCCCGAAGGTTTTCTCGGATTTCCACCTCAATCAAGATATAGTGCTGCCAACCTTCTTCCCGAAACCCCACGCCTACCAGGTGTCGGCAGTCCTCCATACCCTTGACTGCAGGAGGGCGCTCTCCTTCTACCTGAAACGTACGCGGGTTCACTGCCGGTCTGAGCGGCTTCATTTCCTACAACCCTGCCCGCATGGGGCTCGCGGTCTCTAAGCACACTATTTCCAAATGGGTGGCGGACTGCATCATCTTCAACCAGGCTCAGGCCGGGCTACCACTGGACCGCTGAGTCATAGTGCATGGCGTTCGTGCGAGGGCGGCGTCAGTGGCCCACTTGCACTCTGTGCTGCTGGTGGACATCTGCCGAGCCGTCACCTGGTCCTTGGCTAACACCTTCGTGACACACTACTGCTTGGAGAGGGACTCCCGTCGGGAAAGCGCCTTCAGCCAGGCCATACTCCATAATTTGTACGGGGTTTGGGGTTTAAGCAACTCCTGCCCTCTGATGTAATAGCGAAGTGTCCGCAAACAATAAAACCAGGAGTCTATTGACTAGAATTCAAACCAGTTTAATGTGCACAGACTCAGGCCAATGTCACATACAAAATGTCTGAGCCCTGAGCTCAGAAAAACGACAGTTTATATACTGTTCTTCTCCAGTCTAATACAGGCAAAACTCCTCATTGGTCTTGGTGGCCCCCCTCTCTCTCTCCCAATAGCCATCTCTGATCTGGCTTGTACCTGTTTTTATTCTGTGCAGGCTTTTCTAATTGAGGCTCAAATCTCTAGACATAATACTTCTGCTACAGTACATTTCGCTACTCTTGCAAGGTCAGTTAGCCAGCAGAGATAGTGGAAGGCACAACTGTGAGTACCATAACAGTGGAAAAGTTTTACTTTTGTTTATCAGAAGCTTTCTTATCAAAAGCAGAGCAGAGCCAAGCTAAGCAGTGTTTCTAACAGCTACTGGTATTTTCTGTCTGTCTGGTTCTGCTATAATATTCCAAAGTCAGTTATAATATTCTAAAGTAAGGGAGGGGGACTCAGGCCTAATAAAAAGGCCTCGACTACCTACAGGATGAACTAGGCCATCGCCTATCACACTGACCCTTCTTTTGCAGCTACCGGGAGCATGATCTTCCGTGGACCCGGGATCCTCGGGCTGTCTTCGGTTACCAGTGACTGCTCACTGTTCGCCGTGGTGCTTTTCTACAGGTCCTCGGGAACCTGTAGCTGGTGATTCCCATATGTGAGGACTGATTTTCTGCTTGTTCCTGGAGAAAGCGTAGTTACTTACCTGTAACAGGTGTTCTCCAGGGACAGCAGGAATCAGTCTTCACAACTCTCCTATTTCCCCTTGGAGTTGCCTGTTGTTTTGGATAGTTTTCCTTTTTTGCCTGAGCTATTTCATCTGACTGATCAAGATGGCACCCTTGGGTGGGAATGGGACCATGCATGTGTGGTGAAATTCCCAAAAGCTTTCTTTGAAAGCTGGGGAAATGCTCCGCGCGTGCTCTCTCGGTGCCGATGTCACTCATATCTGAGAACTGAATCCTGCTATCCCTGGAGAACACCTGTTACAGGTGAATGAGTACACTGTGACTAGGTTCAAGGGCCCATAATTTCAGGGTCTGGAAGGAACCCATGGGCATGGCTGCTGGCCCAGGACTGTTGCTGCAGTGACCAGACAAGATATGTTGTAGGAATAAAAATAAGGGGAAAATCGATAATTGCAAATTGGGAAAATCGATGATTGCAAATTAAGGGTCATTGTGGCAGATCCTGGGCCTGTTGAGCTGGAAATACAAAGGAGCTAAAGGAAACTACTGATCCAAACAACAAAAAGAATAAAGTGATTGGATAATCATAAAAGTGAGAACATATCCTTCTTATCCACAGAGAAAGATATGTTTCTGTCCTTGAATTTATATTTTTAATTCAACAGTGATTATGCGGTTTGATTGAAACATGTAATTCTCTGGGAACAAGCAGGAAGTCAACCCTCACAACGGAGCCTACGTGGTAGTTTCTCCCCAGCTTTCAAAGAAAGCCTTTGGGAGATGCATCACACATGCATGGTCCCCCCTTCCTGCCCAAGAGTGCCATCTTGCCTCAGTCTCCTTTTTTCCATGGAGTCCACCGGATATGTCTGTTTTCCCTGGAAAAAGTGTTACGTTTTTTTTTCTTTGATTTTTCCTATCTCCAAGAACAAACAGGAATGTAGTCTTCAGATATGGGTGACTTCGGTACTTCCCAGCATCCAATAGGAAAGCTTTTGGGAGCATCCCACTGCACCTGCGTAGCTGCCTTTCCAGCTCTCCCTCCTCAGTTTTCCAAGGAGCCAACAGGGAGCAATTCCTGTCACCACAGAAAATTCCTGTTTTTTCATATTTTTGTGGTTCATGTCTGCCTTCCCATCAATGCTGGTACCGACTTCCGTCGGTACTTTTTCTTCTTTCTCTTAAAAAAAAAAAAAAAAAATCTGTGAAGAAAATTTCTTCTTTTCTTCAGGGGCATCGACACCATCTTAGGCCTAGGCCTTCCATTTTGTCACAGACGCAATGGAAAAAACATCTAGTGGTTTTAAGAAGTGTTCTAAGTGTGGTAATACCATCTCGGCCACAGACACCCCTGACTGATGTCTAAAATGCTTAGGGGCCTGATCATCAGCCATCAGAATGTCCTCTCTGTAGAAAGATGACGAAGAGAGGCCTACAGAATCGAGATGTAAAGTTAGGCATCTTCTTTGCCTCCGACAAAGCTCTCAATAAAGTTGATGCTAAAGAAACGGCATCTTCCTCGCAAGGATCTCAGGTATCGAAACCTAAGTCTTCATCGAAGGCTGGCCCCCCTCCCCCCCTCCCCGGGTAGATCTCCTTCTAAGCATCGAGATGCCTCGGGTGTTGCCCTGGAGGGGGGACACACTGGCCAAACAACCCCGGCGGAAGGACCTTCCCTCCAAAGCCTTAGTGGGGTCCCAGGATGCTCCCGAGGCCTCCACCTCCGGCGAGCTCCTGGTGCCATGCTCAGGGATCGTGGCCTGCAATTCTGGTACCGATACCCAAGCATCAGCAAGCTCCATGGATCAACGTATCCTTGCCATAGAGTGGAGCTTAGCGGCCTTACTGGCAGCCTCAGTTTCAGTGAAACCCTTATAGTCTGTTCCACAGGCATCGGTACCGGCTTCGGTACCGATACAACCTGCATAGACTTATTTGCCGCTATCCACGCTACCGCCCATGCTGGCCCTCGAATCTGTTTTCGGTGCAGAGGTTCCAACCACACAGATTCCAGGTGCCGACTTCGACCGGTACCGAGTTCATATGGAGCAGGAACACCCTACCCAACGATACTTCGAGTCTTCAAATTCCAATTCATCGGATGATGAATCGGCCAATACTCGAGACATGCAAACTACTCCAGAGGACCCATCTCCATTCCCACAGCGCCACATGTCCCCACCAGAGGACAAGTCTTTCCAAGACTTTATTTGCGATGTGGCTAGGGGCCTGTCCATAACAGTGACATCTGAGAAAGAGCCTAGAGCTGAAGAATTAGAAATTCTTCGGGGAGCATCTTCATCTGCTGTCCGGACCCAGTGGAGGAGAGGAGGCTGGTTCCGCGGCTGGCGGTTCTGCGGGCAGTCGGCTGACGTCACCCCCAGGTCCTGGTTTAAAGCTCTTGTCTTGCTGTTCTCATCGGGAGCGTCTTCATCTGCCGTCCGGACCCAGTGGAGGAGAGGAGGCTGGTTCCGCGGCTGGCGGTTCTGCGGGCAGTCGGCTGACGTCACCCCCAGGTCCTGGCTTAAAGCCCTTGTCTTGCTGTTCTCATCGGGAGCGTCTTCATCTGCCGTCCGGACCCAGTGGAGGAGAGGAGGCTAGTTCCGCGCTGGCGGTTCTGCGGGCAGTCGGCTGACGTCACCCCCAGGTCCTACTATAATTTTGATCTTGTACGGCGCTTAGCCGTTGGCGCGTCTTCTAAGGGCCGCGTTTCAAAGGGGGTTGTTTGCCCCTTGTGAGCCCCTTTGGAGCCATTTTGGAGTTATATGGTGTGAGCTGAGGAGGTATGCCAGGTGGCAAGCGCAAGAAGAAACCTCCTGCTGATGAGCCTCAAGCAGGGGCAATTGAGAAACATTTAGTTTCTACGCCGCGTCCCGTCATTCTAGGTACTGAGCCTCCTGACCCTGTCACTGATGGTGCGAGTTTAAGCTCAATCGAGCGCACCCCCCCCCCCCCCCCCGCTCTCCCCTGGTTTTCTTGAACTATCCGGGGGAGCCTCTCCTGTTATGGCCCCATTATAAGTGCTTCCTAAAGAGGTTTCTAGGAGTCGTCCTCCCCCTTTATCGCCCAAACCGTCTGCTTCCACAGTTTCTCTCTCGGATGTCTGGACTGTAGTCTCGCGTACGGAACATATGCTTTTAGAGACTGTTCCAAAACTTTGTCAATTTGCAAGGGATTCGGTTCAAATGTTTCAGTCCCTGGATTCCCAGATTGGAGCCTGTGGCTCTACCCTGGCGAAACTAGAGCCTCAAGTTAGTAAGTTTGCAGATTTTACAGCCACTCATGCCAAAGACAGTTTTCTTTTGCATCAGAAGCTGGAGAATCTGGAAAACTTAGCTCGTAGGATGAATCTTCGTTTGTTGAATTTTCCCACTTGTTCGATGTTGTCTCCAATAATGCTCTTTAGGAAATATCTGAAAGACACTCTCCTTTTTCCTCAGGCTGATTCTTGCTCGGTGATTAAATGTTACTATCTCCCTATTAATGTTTCTTCTAGTCCTGAGGATAAGGAGGTGTTACCTATGTCAGATAAAGTTGATTTCAATTTAACAGCTTTCTTAGAAGATACACAAGATGTGATTACCACTAGGGCCACTCTATTGGTTACTTTATCCTCTGAGGACGATAAGATTTCTATTTTGAAATCTTATTTCAAGAGGAAGGAGTTCCAATTCTGTGGTGATAGGGTATTGATATTCCCAGATGTATTACGTTCTACCCAACTTCGCAGAAAGTCATTTCTTCTGTTAAAACCTAGGGTGCTTGCTTTAGAGGCCACTTTTTTTTTAAAGTACCCTTGCAAATGTTGTATTTCATTGCATTATGATAAATTTGTCTTTTTTTCCTCATCCGATTTGGAAAAGTGGATTGTTGAGCGGGAAAAGGCTCGTATTACATCATAATTGATAATTGGTGGGCGGTGTGGGTACTCGTCCGGCTGAAGTTGGCTATATCCTTTCGAGGTTTGGCCTTGTTTTCTTAGTATATTTTTTATTTTTTTTTGCTTTGTTTAGACTTTCCCCGAGACGTGGACTGTTTATTTGTATTGGTTTCTATAATATTTATCTTTCTTTGTATTATTTGCTGTATTATTGGTTGTAATTGTTTTATACAATATGACTATGTAAAAGGTATCTTCATAAATAAATAATAAAAAAAAAAAAAGAAATTCTTCAATACTCGACAGCTCAAAAAGAGGCGGCTAAGCTCCCTATCCATTGGATACTTCACAACCTCATGCTTTGTATGTGGGAGATACCTCTAACTATTTCTCCTCATACCAGACTGCTCGATACCATGTTCCGGGTACCGGAGTGTCCTGGTTTTCCATTTTAATTTTTATTAACCATTTACATGCACATTACAAACCAGTTCGTTCTCAACATTATACAATTTACATAGTCATTACATCATGTATCCTGTTTATGCCCCAGCTTTTTATTTCCCCCTGTCTTTGTATCCCTCCTTATACCTTCACCCCCCCCCCCACCTGCGCTGTACATTCATACCTTCCTCCTCCTCTCATCTGGCCACTCGTACTGATCGCCTCTCTTTTCACCCTTTCACCATTAACTCATCCCACCAATCTATATCTCCAAGGATCTGAACTAAGTTTCATCCATTCCGCCGTCCTTCTTTCTCCCCCTCTTTCCAGCCTTCCACGATTCCAACCATTTCCCCACACTCTTCCATTTATCCACTCTCTTCCCCCCTCCCCTTCTCATCTCCGTCAATCTATGCATCAAGCTGGCCTCAGCGTCTCTTTTGACAAAGCCTGCCAGCTTAGGTAGGTCCGAACCCACACAATGCTGAGCTATCTCGCATCTTGCTGCGACTATACAGTGATGCAAGACCCCACCTTCCCTCTTTGGGATATCCTCCTCCAATTGATGCAGTAAGCAGGCCTCTGGCTTCCTTTGCAATCTATATCCAGTCATTTCAAAAATCATTTCTATAATCGTTGCCCAATATGCTTGAATCTTCTCACATTTCCACCATATATGTAACCAATCTCCTCGCTCTTGGCACCCCCTCCAACATTGATCATTGTATCCCACTCCAGCTCTTTTTTTACGTACTGGTGTCCAGTACCAACGATACAGCACTTTATAAGCATTTTCTTTCACTTGTGTGGCTATGGATATACTGGCCACTGTCTGTAGTATCTTATCCCACACCTCTTCATTCCAGCTTACCCCCAGATCCTCCTCCCATTTTATCATAAAACCCAGTTTACTTCCCCCTCCCTCCATCAATCCTTTGTAAATTCTGGACAAAGCTCCTTTTTGGCCAATATGGCCTGAGCAAAGCGCCTCAAACCACCCTCTATGTTCCCATAAATCCTTCCACACCATCCGTTGCCTCAAAAAATGGCTCAATTGTAAATATGCATAATAATCGCTATCTCCCAGCCGGTACAGGTCCCTGATGCCCTCAAACTCCAGCATGCCCTCCTTGCTCACTATTTGAGAAATCTGTGTAAGCCCTGCCTTTGCCCATCTGCGCAAAACAGTTACCCCTGGTCCCTGACCCCTATCAGAACATGCCTTCAGTGTCATTCCCTGTATGTATTCTTTATCTTGTACTAATTGTTTGTGTTTATTTTCAGTGCTATTACCACCCCTCCAAACCATTCTGTCCAATCTCCCCCCACTTACCGAGTCTTCTTCCATTTGAACCCAGTTTCTGTGTCTCGCTGTGCCACTCATATATCGTTTTCAATTGAGCAGCCTTATAATATTTTCTAAAATTAGGTACCCCTAACCCCTCCCTCTCCCTTGGCTCTTTGCGTTACTGCCATAGCTACTCATGGCCGTCTATTCGACCATATGACTCGATTAATAAGTATTTGTAGTTTTAACGTTTTAGGCGGTACCGGTATTGGTAGCGTCAGGAACAGGAACAAGAATCTTGGTAGTAACATCATCTTTTTTGTTGCTATGCGTCCAAACCATGAGAGGTATCCCCTCCCCATCGTTCCAACAAGCTCTCTACTTGCCCAAATAGTTTCGGATAATTTAGCTTGTATAGGGTATCTATCCTAATCTCCAGGAGCAAGCAGGAATGAGTCTTCACATATGGGTACGTCGATACCGACGGAGTCTGCGCGGGAACGCTTCCCAGCATCCAATCAAAGAGCTTTTGGAAGCATCCCACCACGCCTGCGTGCTGCCTTCCCGCCTTTCCCAACTGCCTCTCCTCAGTTTTTGTTTTTCCGCGGAGCCGGCAGGACGTCGTCCTGTCATCGCAGAGAATTCTTGTTTTATTTCTTTAGTTTTCTTGTGGTCGCGGCTGTCTCCCCAATGTCACCGGTATCGCCGGTGTTTTCTTTTCTTTTCCTGTGAAATCTCCTTTTTCAAGGGATATTTTTCCTTCACAGTGTTTCACGGTTTCTCAGGCCTTTCAGGCCTCCTTTTTCCTTCATGGAACCTCCAGCCACTTCCTCCAAGAAATGTTCAGACTGTGGCGGTACAACTTTATTTTTTGACCCTCAATATTGGTGTCTAACCTGCCTGGGTCCTGACCTTTTTCCTCCGGAGCCGTCAGGCAACAGTTTTGTGAGAAGAGGTTTTCAACATCGAGATTCCCTCGACACACTGTTTCCCTCCAACGTCAGGGCACCGTCCCTTTCTTCTTCTACACAGGATCAGGTAACCCTCAAACAGTCTGTTAAGACTAGCCAGCCCTCGAGTGGTAGGTCTCATACACAGCATGTAGACGGCTCCAGCCTTGCCCTCGAGGGCCTACTGGCTTCAAAACCCCGGCGGGAGACTTTGGTCTCCAAAGCCTTTGAGGGGTTTCAGGTTGTTCCTGGCGTTCACCCCCCACAGAACATACCTGAGCTGTGTCTGGTGGTGACATCCGCTTCGAGCGATACCGATACCCCGGCATCGGCACTGGTGTTGGATGATACACTCCTCACCAGGGATGGTCATCTGGCGTCCTTGGTACCTTCGGGACCGGTGGATAACCTCCAGACTGACTTTCCATTATCGGTACCAGTGCCGATTCTACCACCGACGTCGGTACCCTCCAGACGTGCATCGAAAGCCTCGCTACCCTCGATGCCGAGTCTCGAATCGATCTCCAGTCTGGAGGACTGGGTACCGACTCGCCTTGGTACCGGCTCCGGGCGGTACCCAAGGCACGGTTCTGATACTTTGGATCCACAACTCTCGGTTTCCCCGAGGCCGTTTGAGTTGCCGCCGGTTGGCCTTCTTCCACCGGTATCAGACACGGTACCGAAGTCGGTACCGATGTCCACATTACCCTTGCGGTCGGTGCCTTCCATGCTTCGCTCATCAGGCTCTTTGCCCTCGATGCCGAGTCTGGAATCGATCTCTAGTCTGGAGGACTGGGTACCAACACGCGTTGGTACCGACACCGATCGATACCGGAGATTCGGTACCGAGGATAGTGACCGGATGTTTTCGGTTACCTCGGTACCGATTGAACTGCCAAAGGCTGCTCCAATGTCTGTGTCGGGCTCGGCTCTGACATCGGTACCAGTATTAGCATTGGTACCGGCATCCACAGTAGCATCGTGGCCAACTCCTGCCATGCTGCTTCCAACAGGATCGCTCCCTTCTATACCAAGCTTGGAGTCTATACCTGGCATGGACAATGTGGTAATGACGGTCGCTGCTCCTGACAGCCAGTACCGGCGACCATCCCTTAAGCATTCCACACTGCACCGTGCGGAATCTTCTATTCCTATATATTTGGATAGCTCTTTCGTTGCTCAGGCTAGTTCTTCAGATCTAACCTGTCCAAGGGAGATTCCTGTTGGGGATCCCTCTTTTCAGAGTTTCCTCCTCGATATAGCAAGATCCCTTGCCATTCCTGTCCCTGGACATGATCCTGCACAAGGCTCTGTTTCTACCAAAGCAAAGGAGAACATAATGCTTCCTTTGCATCATTCCTTGCAGGATCTCCTTCTAGGAATGTGGGAAGCACTTTTAAAGGTACCCCCACCTTCCAGATCAACTGATCTTCTATATCAGGTGCCCCCCTCTCCAGGGTTTCAGAAGACTCAACTACCTCATCATTCCATAGTAGTGGAATCAGCAATGAGGTGGGTAAAGAGTAAGAAAAAGCACTCTTCTTATCCGCCAGGTCGTGAGTCTAAGACACTAGATGCCTTTGGACGTCAAACCTTCCAGACATCTATGCTTTCTGCAAGAATTCTCTCATATATTTTTTATATGAGTCTATCTCTTGAGGAGGTCACAAAGCAATTACATCTTTTGACTCCTTCTCTTCCAGAGTCCAAAAGAGTGCAGGCTATTCTTCACTGCTTAAGCATCTCCAGAGTATCTCTTGCTTTCTTACTCGTGCTTCCCTAGACTCTTTTGAGTCTGCTAGCAGGATTTCTGCTATATCTATAGGGGCACGACGTAGAGCCTGGCTCCAGGCTTCAGACTTAGACAAATGGCTACAGCAAAGACTAGGACATACTCCTTGTACTGGAGACAATCTTTTCAACAAGGAGTCTTTACGTCAGTTTACTCATTTGTCCACTGACTTACCTGTTCCTAAGGGCTGTTCTGCACCTTTTTCTATCCCAGTAGGTAGGAAATGTCGTGTCAAACCTTCTTCCCATAGGAGAAGAAGTTTTTATGCATCATCTGCCCATCTTGCAGATGTTCCCAAACAGGGGAAACATCGTCCTGGTCTGCAGAATTCAACCTCTCACCAGGCTCAGCAAACCTAGCAACTGCAGGGTTTCTGATCAATCTTCAGCAGATGCTTATGACTCTGGGGGTTAGAATCTGCAGTTGCTTCTTCTCAATAGAGGCAATCCACTGCTCTCATTCTAAACCCGAGACATGGATCTCTTCCCAAAAGGCATCCATTTTTTCTATGTTCTATGAGCTGTCAGGATGTTCATGCCTATAGGGCACAGGGTTCTCCTCTTCTTCCTGCTAGGGAAAGAGGTCTAACCACTATCAAACGATAGTTCCTGTGCCAGCATGTCTTTTTTCCTTTCTATAGACTCACTACTTTGTAAGTCTTCTTCAGCTCCATTCTCTTTACCTTCTTACCAAGCTGTAAGAGCGGTATTGCTTCACTGGAGGGCTTTTTCTTCAGCCTCTCTAGTTTTGTTACTTTTCCAGTGCGGAGTTTTCCTCTCTGAGTTGCCTCCTCTTTTTCAATCTTGCTTTGAGGCAGTTCATCAGACATGTCCAGAGTTTTCTACGCCTGTTCTGTCTGTTCTTTCTGTTTTCAAACAGTAAGATTCTTTCTGCTGTCTAGCAAGCAGCTGCCTATGCAGGAGCCTTAATGTTTGGACCACTGGTTTTTGTCCACCAGCAACCAGATTTGTCCTCCACTAACTTTCTGTCTAGTTTTAGTAGTGATTCCAAGTCAGTGCTGTTATCTGTCTTGGAAATCTTTTCACTACAGACTTGGATTGTCTTCTCTTTCTACCATCTCCATTCCCCTGGGTTTGGCAGCATAGTTGACAGGTACTGGCTCTCCAGCAGCCAGTTCTATATCTTCTCATTCTCCTGCATCATGCTCTCTGCAATTCTACAGAGAAGCTCTCCACTATGGGCCCTTGCTAGAGAGCATGGTTTTTTTTTCTCCAATAGCTATCCTAGATGGTTGGAAAAGGCTTTTTCAGTCATGTCTCCCATGACTAGAAAGGTTCTCCTTTTTCAGATAAAGGACATAGGCCTTCTCCTTGCAGCTCGTCCTCATGGTAAGAACGCATGATACCTTTTTTGCCCTTAAGCAGGTCAGCATGGTATCTCATTTTTATGCGTCTTCTGTTCACTTACCATGCTAGAGTTCTAGAATACTCGGGACTTGCTGGCTGCAGACTGATATCATCCTCTGCTTTTCACGTAACCGTCCTGGTTATTTCACTACCTAGCATCCCTGTAGCTCATAACCAGTGGGAACAGATTCTCTATATATCTTCTCAAGTAGGTTCCACCTTCTTGTTATTAGATGAATCTTTCCTCTCCACATTTTCCTATGTGAATACTGTTCTGTAGGCATATCTCTGTCTGCTTTATTGCAGACACCCATATAGAGGCCTATATATTCATATCTGTAGCATACATCTTACAGATGTCTATGTCTATCTTTGTGTGTATTTTATGCCCTTCATATCTCACTATAGATATATTCTCATATATCTATCTATATGATATATATATGGATATATATCTATATATATATATCTATCTGTCGAGATATTTACTATCGGTAGATAGCTATCCTGCATTTATCTACCTGACTGTCCAGGCTCATATAGCTATATGATTCTGACAGATGGGTTTTACCCATACCTATGCTATCCCGCATGTTTGGGGTTCCACACTCACAGCCACTTTTGTGGTAGTTAACAACTTCCACCATAACCTTAAGGTTTAGGTATCTCTGAAGCTCTCCATGTTCCAGTATCTCTCCTAGCTGACCCCAGTTAGGAGAGACATTGCGGATCTTCAGCTAATCACAGGCTCTAACGCCTCAGGCGTTTGTCCTTTCTTTTGGGATACAAGGGGTTTCTATACCTTTTCCTCCCACAAGGACTGTGCCTGTTTGTACAATCCGGTCGGCCTTCTCTTTTTGCTCCCAAGGGTGAGCCACTCCGTCGCCAAAAGAGTCTGCTTTTATCATAAAGCCTTCCGCTGAAGGCCCACCGTTTTTGGTACTACCCCAGTTCTCACCGGGGTCCCCTCTTACCTTTCAGGAATCTGACCTCCACTCTTTTTTCCTACAGGTTTATTACCTCCACAGTGAGGTCATCCTTGAGGTTCCTCTACTGGTTTCCCCAGTAGATTCCATGAACCTCCTTACTGCTGTGTAATCCTGTTAGGGGAGGTCCATATTGTAATATTTCTTCAATATCATTGATGATAATTATCATCTACACATGGACTCCTTCTCTGCAGTCCTATGCTAGGTTAGCTGTTCCACAGCACCTTTCTTTCTTCAACTCCTACCCTCCATCCTCAGGATGCTTGGTGTTGTGGGGAATAGCATGTTCCAACTTATGACATGCTGGGACTCCAGGCATCTTAGCTTGGGAGTCCCCATATGTGAAGACTCATTCCTGCTTGTTCCTGGAGATAGCACAGTTACTTACCTGTAACAGGTGATCTCTGGGAACAGCAGGAATAAGTCTTCACAACCCACCCACCTCCCCAGGAGTTGTATCTCTATCTATCTTTCCTCTCTCTCTCTCTTTGTCTCAGCTTTAAAACTTAACTGAGGAGAGGCAGTTGGGAAAGGCGGGAAGGCAGCACGCAGGCGTGGTGGGATACTTCCAAAAGCTCTTTGATTGGATGCTGGGAAGCGTTCCCGCGCAGACTCCGTCGGTACCGACGTACCCATATGTGAAGACTTATTCCTGCTGTTCCCAGAGATTACCTGTTACAGGTAAGTAACTGTGCTTTACTAATTTGAATCTCTAAATATCTAATTTTTTCTCTAGCCCATCTGAATGGGTATTTCTTCTGCAGTATGCCCTGTGCATATCCATTTAATGGTAAGTTTAATATTTCAGATTTTGTCCAATTAATAGTGAAACCCGAAAGCCTTCCATATTCTTCCAATTCCCACATAAGTATTGGTATAGAGAACCGAGGTCTAGCTACACTCAATATTATGTCATCCGCAAACAGGGATATTTTATATCCTCTCCACCCTACTGTTATTCCCTTAACATCAGCCCTCTCTCTCACCCTCTCCGCAAACGGTTCCAAAGATATAGCAAAACGTAGGGGTGATAGGGGGCAGCCCTGTCTCATTCCTCTCCCTTGCCCAAAAAATTGAGAGTAAGCTCCATTAACCGTAACACATGCCTTTGGATTGTGGTAAAGCGCTTTTACCCAACTTAAAAATTCTTCCCCCAATCCTATTCTTTCTATTACCTGGAAAAGAAATGGCCATGACACCTGATCAAAGGCCGTCTCCGCATCCAGCAACAACAGCAAGGCCTCCTCCCTACTTTGTTCAGTGGACCAAATCATATTCAAGATCTTTCTAATATTATCCGCTACTTGTCTACCAAGAATAAATCCCGCTTGATCCAAATGTATCAACTTCCCTATCTTCTTGTTTAAACGCGTAGCGAGTATTTTCACTAGTAATTTGGCATCTATATTGATCATTGAGATAGGTCGATATGAAGAACACTCTTGTGGATCTTTTCCCTCTTTATGTATTAGTTATTCCCACCCATCCCATAGTATCCCCTAATCTACCTCCCTCCCGTGGGAGATTAAATAATCTCATCAAGGGTTTAGTTAATATCTCTCCAAAACTTCTATAAAACCTTGCTGTGAGCCCATCTAACCCCGGAGCCTTATCTATTTTCAACTGTTTTATAGCCCGTTGTACCTCCTCTGCTGTTATAGCCTTGTTTAATTCTTTCTGTTCCCCGTCTTCTAATTTCGGTAACTGAATTGAATCAAGATAACTCTGTACTCTCTCCCTCTGTGGAGGGTCCCGTGCTTTATATAACCCCTGATAGTATCCTCTAAAGACCTCCCTAATCTCCCCATCATTATATACCCGCTCCCCGTCCGGATTGCAAATTTTCATTATATAAGAACGCAATTTCCTCTGCTTCAGTTTCTGAGCCATATATCGGTCGGCCTTATTACCTCCCTCAAAGAATTCCTGTCGCAACAACTGCATATGATATCTTATCTTTGCTGCCTGTAAGTCATTTAACTGTGCTCTAACTTGCCAGCACCTGGCCTCTGTATTCTCCTTACTTCCTTTGCGCATCTAGTTCTTCCAATTCCAGCAATCTTGCTCTCAGTTCCCTCTCTGTTCCCTCCCTTTCCTTCCGTTTTCGCGCCCCCCATTTAATTAAAATTCCTCGCACTGCTGCCTTATATCCATCCCACACCCCTCCCCAAGTTACCTCCCCATTATCATTCCAATGGAAGTATTCCCTCGTTTCCCTCTCGATGTCCGCTCTTACCCTTCCATCTTCTAATAGAGATTCATTAAGTCTCCAAACCTGTAAGCCCTTCCCCTCTCCCTCTATTGTCAATCTGACTTCCACTAGCACATGATCTGACCAAGTAATCAAATCCATATCCGCCCCTTAATCCTACTCCCCATCTCTTTCGATACCCAGATAGCATCTATTCTGGAATATGATCCATGTACTGGTGAAAAATAAGAAAATTGTCCCTTCACCAGGTGGTGGAATCTCCAGGCATCAATCAAGCAATGGTGCGCTACAAAATTGTGGTAGCGCTTCCTATCCGCCCTCTTACCCTCCCTTTTCCCTGAGGCGTCTCTCACTGGATTCCACATTAAGTTGAAATCTCCTCCAAAAATGAGGTGACCCTCCCCCAATTTCCCCACCTCTTCATTCAGCTTTGTCCAGAATTCACTTTGCACCCCTGTTGGTGCATATACATTTACTATGCAATACCACTCATTTCCCACTTTTATCCGCAATAACACATATCTCCCCTCTTTATCCCTCACCACATTTTGCAATTGAATCTTTAATTTAGCATCAATCAATATGGTCTTTTCCACTGTGTTGGATGCGTGTATACATACTCCATATCCTCTGGGTTTAACTAAATATTCTGTCGCTCTGGTCAAATGCGTTTCCTGTATAAGCACTAGCTCCACCCTTTGGCGTGTGATTTCTTTATACAATTTTTGTCGTTTAAATGGTGAATTAAGACCTTTTACATTTAGCGATACTATTTTTAACTCACCTTTATACTTTGTATCCCCCCTGCTCTCTGTGTCCTTACCCCTGCCCCATTCCCCTCCCCCCTCCCGCCCTACCTCCCTTCCCCCTCCGCCTACCTCCCTTCCCCCCTTCCCCCTCCGCCTACCTCCCTTCCCCGTCTCCTCAAGGGAGACGCACCTTCCATTAATGGTGACTATCAATCAGACCACAGCCTGTCTCTGCCCCTCTTATCCCAGCTTACCCCTCATTCCTTATCCCTTCATCTCCCGCCTGGTCCTCTCCTCCCAGCTTCTCCACCCCCTAGTGGCTCCTCCTCCCCTTCTCCCCCCTACGACCCCATGCTTGCCTATCCCCCCTTCACCCTGGTCCTCCCTCTACTCTAACCACCAACTTCCCTTCCCAAGATAACAGTGTTGCAAAACATTTTCATAGACAGATCCTTACTCCCCCTCCCATTCTTCCCTCTCTCCTCCACCACTTCACCCACTCCTTCCCCTAGTCCTTATTTCCCCCCTATTTTTCTTAACCACAACCCCTTACACAGCAATCATCAATATTCTTCAATACAGTCCCTGCACAGTTTTTTTTCTAACATATCTTGCCGTTGTTTTCATCTTCAACCGTTGCTCTTCTCCGTCGCTTTCCCTCCGTGGCTTCCTTTAGTCAATCTGGCCAACCTCCTGCCATCAGCTGATGCTTTGTGCCATCTCGTGCTGTCCGCCCTCAATGTAGATGCCGTGTTGGTCTTTGTTCTGCCTGTACCTCCTGCCCAATATTCCCTCTAATTTTCTGTAGGCTGTGTGTGCATAAAATATCAGCTGTGCAGCTTTTGAAGGAAGATTAAATTTTTGTGCGCCACATAACGACAGAGTTATATACTTTAAAATTTTACTACACGTCAGAATACAGTATGTACACCACATTGATTGCACTATAAAATACTGTAGAACTTGTGAAAACCGTAAATGCACAACAACTTTTAAATTTTAAGACGTCTGTGTTGTCTTCTGTCAGAATCAGAGCTGTAATTTTTGTGCACTCTGTTGTAAAGTATGTGCGCTCACTCGGCGAGGTGTGCGCGCGCGCACACGCGCACAGCTTAGAGGGAACAGTGCTCCTGCCCCTTCCGGGAAGATTGGATAGTCCCAAGTCCTTAAGCGCTCGCCATGCTTCCTCGCTTGTCTTCACTCGCCGTGACATCCCCTTCACCGTTATCAGGAGACCAAATGGATACAGCCACTTACATTGCATGTCTTCCCTCCTCAAATATGCTGTCACCTCCTTCAGCGTTGTAACGTGCCCAGGGATAAGTCCTGAAACAATTCCAACTCATGCTCTTCCCATTTGAATTGCTTTAATTTTCGAGCAGCTTTCAACAATCGTTCTTTAGTTTTAAAATAATTCAAGCATACCACAATGTCTCTTGGTTGATTGTCTCTTATCGGCCCCAATCCTCTGTGGGCCCGCTCAATTTGCAGTGGTACCCCCTCCCCGCCTTCTTCTATAGCTGCGGCTTGTAACAGAGATTCAAATACTTTTATTATAACTTGGTCACAATTCTTATATTTAGGGTCCTCTGGGAGCCCTCGCACTCTTATATTACATCGTCTGAACCAGTCTTCCAAGTCCTCTGCCTTCACCTTCAGCTCCTCTTGCACTTGTTGTAATTCCTCCCATCCTTTCTGGAGGGTCTGCTATTACTTCCCCATGTTGTTCCAACTGATTTTCTGTTTCTTCTACCTGAGCTCCCAGTTCCGCTATATCTTGTCTTAAGGCTTGCATTGTCTCTTTAATTTCATTTTTTACACCTCTAATTTCATCTTTAAGGGGTATGTTTACTAAACAGTCTTAATGTGCGCTCTGCCACGTTATCGTGCGATAACGTACCTTATCGCGCAATAATGGCGCTTTATCAGGCGCAGAGGTACCTTAGCGCACGCAGCAGCGCAAATGAGTGCTGAGGGCGGAGAAAGGCTCCCGGAGGACGGAGGAAGGCTCCCCAGGGGCGGAGAGAGAGGGTCAGTGGGTGGAGAGTGGGAGGGGAGAGGCTCCCTGCACACTAACGCTGTGAAATTCGAGGCTGAAAACTAATGCCAGTGAAACCCTGGCGTTAGAGCTGATTTAAAGGGAAAAGAAACCATTTCCGTCAGCAATGTACAGCAAAACAAGGGAAACCTACAAAAGGTTATGTGTGATACATGTGCACGGAACAAAAGGGCAAACAGTGAAAATGACCAGAAGAAAATGTAATAAAAACATAACCACGCTGGCCAATAGTGATATTAATGGGAAACATCAAAAAACACTCCCGAGAAAGCTCCAAAAAAAAGATACGAATTTTGGAAGGGTCTATGCTCCGTCCCCATACAAGGTGAATGAGCCCACAGTGAAATTGCGCTGAGCAGGGTTTTCCCTCTCCATTGGGCAGGTTTCATATGGCGTGCACATGTTCCGCAACAGCAGGGTGGGCATGTCGGAACGGGCAACTGGACAGATGCTTGAAAAGGGGACACAGAGGGCTGCAGGCGGCACATGCTGTGGTGCAGCTGGGCCACAGTGCGGACTAGGGTGATGCCTAGGTGGCCCATAGGAATGCTGAAACAGTAGTGCAGCCAGACAGCAACTGATGAGGGCCCAACATGGGCACGAGTGTGCTTCCCACAGTGTCACGGGATAGTACCCAGCAGGTACCCCCAAGGGCACAGAACATTGGCTGGCGGTGCTGGGGGGATGCGTGGACAGCTATGCAGGCACCCCTACCCCAGAAACCGCACCATAGGCAGCCGCCTACCCACACACTGGATGGCCTGAGACTGCGCTCCACCAGCAGAAGGGCATGTCAGCAGGGTGGCAGAGGGGTACTGGTGGTGGAGGAGGCAGTGGCAGCTTCCCAAAGCAGACTGTGGCCTAGCCCTGTGTAGGTGGGTGCCATGCACTGCAACAGACAGGCCCTGTCTGACGAACAGTCATGGTATCCCCAGGGAATGCACTGTCTCTGTGGCAGCACAGTGGTGCAGTGCACACAGCCAGTGTGTTCAGGAGCAGGTGGTCACAGGTTCAAGTCCCAGCTGTGGTTCCTGCCAACCCAGCCCCCATAATTTACCGACTACTAAAACGTGCTAATACAGACAGAACCTTTATTGCAGATGACCTAGACATGCCCAAAACACCTACATTTTACCCTACAGAGCACAGACACCATAAACATGCGCGTTACTTAGAGCAGAGTCTCCCAAATGCAGTCCTGGAGGGCCAAACACCATTCAGGTTCCATGCTGCCTCTAATAAATATGGCTGTGCTGCATTTCTATGCACCGCCCCCATGGTATGCAGATGTATCTCATGCATATTCATTAGGGACAGCATGAAAACCCAAACAGTGTTTGTCCCTCCAGGACTGGAGTTGGGAACCTCTGCCCTAGAGCAGCGGCCAACAGGGGCAGACACACCCGCACCCACAGGCTCCATTATCCGTAGCCGCCTGGAGAGGCAGGATGTTGGGCCCTGTGTGCATCTCCCAATACTAGCACTTGCATACCTTAGCAATGCCACCCTAAACCTGGGAAAACTGTACACAGCTATCAAAAGGTTGCTATGATAACTGGCAGATAGCAATTCCTATGTTAAGCACAATTGGCTGATTGAGCTGCATCATAGCAACCTTTCTGATGTCTGTGGAGTGTGCCTCATGTCTGGTGTCTGACAGAGTGACCCCAACAGTATTGCGTACCATATCCATGCCTGCACTGTGCCCAGGACTGGTGTGGTGGCCAGAGCTGCCAAACACCTCTATAGTTGCACAATGCTGGCATAGGTGTGGGGAGTGTGTGTCCGTCTATCCAGTGTGTGGTGGATGCTAACACCTTCCTCAGCCCACACTGCTAGCACTGCTGCCAGTATTGGCCTGCCAGTGTGCATAATGAGGAGCAAGGTACTGTGGGTATAGCCTGGACAGGGTGGCCTGGCCTAGATTCATCAGCATAGGGCAATGGATCGGACATTGTAGTGCCCGGCCACAAACTGCACGGACAGGGTGGCCACAGCATGTCCTGCTGGGAGGTCACTCTCACCCTGACTGAGCAGTGACCACGGCATGGCTAGGTTCCCCCATATATATTTTTCTTCAGTGAAATATATAGGTTCTCTTCTCTGGGGCCTAATCACTGACTTATCTGCTTGGTGGGTGTGCTCACATCCCAGCTTTTGGGTGCACACATCTCTTCCAGGATCATGCACTGTGGACTAGCTAGCAGACTGTCTGCAGTTATATGTGTATGGCTGGAACATCTTGCAGGGTGCAGCGGCTGGTGACTCACTGTGCTTGCTGCTGGAGAATGTCAGATGGTGTTGGGGGCAGCTGAGCATTTCCATGCCTACTGTCTTCCTGCCATTGCCTTAGGGATGTGTACAGCTCTGCATTGGCTGCCATGTAGGGTGTCTGTTCCCCAGCGTGACTGGGGTTGATGGCTCCCCTCTACGGCCACTGTTGCAGGGAGGTAGCATGTAGATCTGTTGGTGGGGGAATCCTGTCTCCCACCCTGAGCCACAGAGGGTTGGTTGGGTGGTGGTACATAATCCGCCTATGGGTCCAAACACCCCCGTCACATACATCATGTTACCATGGCACCAAGACAGAATATGCACTATTCTGGGTGCATCATAGCCCATAAGGGCCAGACCTGATTGACAACTTCAGATAGACACTAATGTATCCTAGGTGTGTTTGCAGGAACTACCTATCACACACACTGGCACTGATGGGTACCTGCGACATGGCCTATTGCAGCCATTGAAGGTGCTGCGGACCTGGTGCTGGCCGCCACACCTCACAGGGTGAGCACAATACCCACACAGTGTGATGGTCTGTAGCTACTCTGTGCCACTAACACACACCGTCGGCACCCCCTACCAGGCTGAGGTGCTGTGGGGTGCATACCCCATCTTGTGATCATCTGTAGACTGCTGATATGCATGTGCTGTGCATCATAGGTACGGGTGGGTTGCCCCTATCCTGGTAGCCACAGCAGACTGTGTGGTGACGTGCAGTCCTTCTGTAGCCAGCCAGGGGTTTGCTAGCAGCTGTAGCCCACTGGTTACTTCACTGCCTGTGGAGCCAGAAGTCATGGTTTCTATCCCACAATGGGGTTATTTGATAGGGCTGTCCGAGGCATTGTCTATTTTTAATGTACATTAGTGCTGCCAGCAAAAACACCCTCAGAGTACTGTAACCTTAAGGTGCCTCATAAGGCGCCCCATAAGGCACCTTATAGGGCGCCCTATAAGGTGCCTTATGGGGCGCCTTATAGAGCGCCTTATCAGGTGCCTTATAAGGTGTCCTATAGGGGACATTGTAGGGTGCCTTGGCGGACAGTGCACTTGTAATGTGCCCTCTGGAGTGCCTTATAGGGTGCCTTATGCGGCACCTTAGGTAACGCCACTGTGAGGGTGTGTTTGCTGGCAGCACTAATTAAAATAAAACTACAATGCCTCAAAAAGCACTACTTACATATACAGAGAGATGCCTCAGCCAGCCTTGTTCATTAGGCACACTGGGGGATTGAACTCATGTCCCCTGTACCATCAGTCAGTGTATTAACCATTGTGCTACACCTCTGTTTTCTGTGTTTGCATGTCTGCGCGCCTACTTAAGATTACTGCGCGTTAACGTGCTTAGCGGCGATAATGTGCGCAGCGCTCGTTATCGCGCGATAATCCCGGTTTGCTACGTTTAGACCAGAACGCCCACTCCTTTTATGACATCCTGCACACTATCGCCTTTTATGGCATCCTGCACACGTTAAGACTGCTTAGTAAACATACCCCTAAGTTCCTCTTTCAGTTCTGTTAGCCACTGCTTAATCATATCTGCTACTCCTGGGCCCCAAGCCCCCTCTTTCTCCTCCTCCTGCTCAATCGCATGCTCTGCCACCATTTTAGCCTCTTTTCCCCCCTCTTTCCCTCCTCTTGAGGGAACATAGGATGATCTGAATTCCGCCAGTTTTTTTCTTTGCTGACAGTCCTCCTTTTGATTTATCCATCTGCTTTCTTTGTTTCTCTGAGTGAGCTTTAAATGACTCTGGATTGCGCAGTGACTTTCCCCTTGCAGCTTGGGTCTCTTTCTGACTATCTTTCTGCTCCCTCTTTTAGTTCAGCTACTTTTGCTGTATTCAATCAATAACTCAGTTTGTTTCTGAGCAATGTATGGAGTCCCACCTTATTTAATTAATCTTGGGTTTCTATGCTATACAGGGCTTCCTTGTGGATCGTTTTGCCTTGCTGCACTGTGTTTTGCTATGTTGTACTCTGAGCCACAGAGACATTCCACTCTCTCCGTACCTGTTCTGTGCTTTCTTCCTCTACTTCATTGCACAAACATTGCCTCCTTTTCTCTGCCTCTGCTTCTTTTTGATAAAATTCGCTTGCTGCAGCGTCGTCACTCACCAGCCCCCCCTGCAGTTGACACTCTCAGTACGGCTCACTCGATCACCCCTCTGGCGTACCTCGTGGTTCCTCTATCAGGCCCCCCACTCTGCTGCTAAGTTGAAGACAGCCTTTTGTTGCTGGTTCCCTTCTCCTGCTGTGCCAGCTCTCAAGTTTAATCTGTTCCTTTTTCCCCTGCAGCTCCTGTACTTTCCGGCCCTCCTGCCGTGCTTGTCTCTTTTCAGCATGCTTCCTCTCTGCTCTGCTCGACCATGTGCATGCAGACTCGAGCTCCCTGCTGCTGGTGTGCTCCGTTCTCCGGTGCTTTCTGCTGCCTACACAGCCTCCTCTTAACTCTCGGGAGTTGCAAGATCTACTTCCCTTGCATTACCTTGCTCAATTTCGCTTACAGGGATACTCTCCCCCTGTTGTTTCAGGCTTTGGTGGCGGAGCTCTATCACACCGCCACCATCTAGCCCAGTGACATCACCGGAAGTCCAGTCCTGGTTTTCAAAAGGCATAATTGCCATACCATTCCATGGTAGTGGAATCGGCAATGCGTCGGATCAAGAGCGCTAAAACACATTCCTCGGGGTAGGGAATCGAGAACCCTTGACGCTTTTGGTTGACATTGTTTTCAGGCCTCCATGTTATCGGCCAGAATTAGTTCTTACATATTCTATATAGGTATGTTCCTTAGAGAGGTGGCTAAGGATTTGGACTTAAGGAGTGGAGGGGTGGCCTAGTGGTTGGGGCAAGGTACTTCAGGCCGGAAGGTCGGGGGTTCAAATCCCACTAGAGGACAGCAACCTCGGGCCGGAAGGACTGGGGTTTCTAGTCCCACAGGTGCTCCTTGTGGTCTTAGGCAAGCCACTTAACCCTCCATAGCCCATGTTCCCTGTAAAATAGTTATCTCCAAGTTATAATGCCCTGTTCAGTGTAATTTCAGTTTGTTCAATGTAAACCGCACTGATGCAGAATAGCGCGGTATATAAGAGAATGTAAATAAATAAATAAATAGTAATGGCTCTTCTCCCCGATGACAAGAGGACGAATTATCTCACCTTTGTGAAGCATAAGAACATAAGACATGCCATACTGGGTCAGACCGAGGTCCATCAAGCCCAGTATCCTGTTTCCAACAGTGGCCAATCTAGGTTATACGTACCTAGCAATATCCCCAAAAGACAGGTTCCACAATGCTTGTACTGGGTCAAGCATTAATATCCTGGGTCCCTTTTTAATAGTGGTTTATGGACCTTTCCTCCAGGAACTTGTCCAAACCTTTTTTAAACCCAGCTATACTAACAGCCCTTACTACATCCTCCGGTAACAGATTCCAGAGTTTGATTTCACGTTGAGTGAAAAAATATTTTCTCTTATTTGTCTTAAATAGTTTACCCTGTAGCTTCATTACATGTCCCCTAGTCTTTCTATACTCTGATAGCGTAAACAATTGATCCACGTTTATCCGTTCCACTCCATTCATTAATTTATAGACCTCTATCATATCTCCCCTCAGCCGTCTCTTCTCCAGGCTAAAGAGCCCTAACCTTCTTAGCCTCTCTTCATAGGAGTAGCCTTCCATCCCCTTCACCAATTTGGTGGCTCTTCTCTGTACTTTTTCTAATAACGCTATGTCCTTTTTAAGATACGGTGACCAGAGTTGCACACAATATTCAAGGTGCAGTCGTACCATGGAGCGATACAGAGGCATTATAATATCCTTTGTTTTGTTCTCCATCCCTTTCCTTATGATACCTAGCATTCTATTTGCTTTCTTGGCCGCCGCTGCACACTGGGCGGAGGGTTTTAACATGTTATCCACAATGACTCCTAAATCTTTTTCCTGGGTGGTGGTTTCTAATGTGGAGCCTTGCATTGTGTAACTATAGTGTGGGTTGTTCTTTCCTAGGTGCATAACTTTGCACTTGTCCACATTAAATTTCATCTGCCATTTGGATGCCCAGTCTTCCAATTTATCCAGATCCTCCTGCAGTTTTCCACAATCCTCTTGGGTTTTAACAACTTTAAACAGTTTTGTGTCATCTGCAAATTTGATAACCTCACTAGTTATTCCCTTTTCCAGGTCATTTATGAATATGTCAAAAAGCAGCGGACCCAGTACAGATCCCTGGGGTACTCCACTATTCACCTTTTTCCATTGGGCATATTGGCCATTTAGCCCTACCCTCTGCTTTCTATCTTTTAACCAGTTCCCGATCCACAATAGTACACTGCCTCCTATCCCATGACTTTTTAGCTTCGCCAAAAGTCTCTGATGGGGGACTTTGTCAAAAGCTTTCTGAAAGTCCAGATACACTATATCAACCGACTCACCTTTGTCTACCTGTTTATGCACACCTTCAAAAAAACATATCAGATTAGTAAGACAAGATCTTCCTTGTCTAAAGCCATGTTGGCTGTCTTCCATTAGGCCATGACTATCTACATGCTGCATAATTTTGTTCTTTATGATGATTTCTACCATTTTCCCTGGTACTGACGTCAGGCTCACCGGTCTGTAATTTCCTGGGTCACCCCTGGAACCCTTTTTAAAAATTGGTGTTACGTTGGCGACCCTCCAATCTTCAGGTATTACAGATGATTTTAATGAAAGTTCACAGATTACCAATAGCAGGTCTGCAATCTCATATTTCAGTTCTTTCAACACTCTGGGATGTATACCATCCAGTCCAGGTGATTTGCTACTATTCAGTTTATCAAATAGTTGTAATATATCTTCCCGGTGTAGCGATATTTCTCTCAATTCCTCTGCAGTATCACCTTTAAATACCACTTCAGTCTTGGGTAACATCCCTACATCTTCCTCAGTAAAGACCGAAGCAAAGAATTCATTCAGTCTCTCTGCTATAGCCTTGTTTCCTCTTACGGCACCTTTTACCCCTCTATCATCTAATGGTCCAATTGACTCTCTCACAGGCCTTTTGCTACGAATGTACTTGAAAAAGTCTTTATTTCGTGTTTTTGCTTCCGTAGCAAGTTTCTTCTCAAATTCCCGTTTTGCCTGCCTTATCAATGCTTTGCATTTAACTTGCCAGTGCTTATGCTGTTTCCAGTTTTCATCATTTGGCTCTTTTTTCCATTTCCTGAAGGTTGCTTTTTTGGCAGCAACAGCCTCTCTGACCTCACCTTTAAACCATGCTGGCAGTTTTTTGGACTGTCTTCCACTTTTCTTAATGTGTGGAATACAGCTGGTCTGGGCTTCGAGGATAGTATTTTTAAATAACACCCAAGCTTGCTGTAAGTCTTTAACCTTTGGAACCGCTCCTTTTAGTTTTTTCCTAACTATATTCCTCATTCTATCATAGTCTCCCTTTTGAAAGTTAAAAGGTAGTACTGTGGATGCCTTTACTATCTGTCCTCCACTAATTAAATCAAACATGATCATACTATGATCACTATTGCCAAGTGGTCCCAACACCCTTATTTCTTGCACCAGATCTGGCGTTCCACTAAGGACTAGGTCCAGTATGGCTTCCCCTCTGGTCGGTTCATGAACCAGCTGCTCCAAGAAGCAGTCATTTATTCCATCTAGAAACTTTATCTCTTTAGCTTGTCCTGCTGTGACACTGACCCAGTCGATACCGGGGTAATTGAAATCACCCATTATTACTACTCTGTTGTGACTTTTGTTAGCTTCCTTGATTTCTTTGAGCATTTCATCATCCATTTGTTCATTCTGGCCAGGTGGTCGATAGTATACTTCCACTGCCATCACCTTCCCCTTCATAAATGGAATTTCAATCCATAGAGATTCTACAGCAAATTTTGTTCCCTGCAAAACTTTAATCCTTTCTGACTCAATGCCCTCTCTAACATAGAGCGCAACCCCTCCACCAATTTGATCAGCTCTATCATTACGATATAGTTTGTATCCAGGTATCACAGTGTCCCACTGGTTATCCTCCTTCCACCATGTCTCTGAGAGTGCAATCATATCTAACCTCTCATTTAGTGCTATATGTTTTAACTCTCCCATCTTATTGTTTAGACTTCTAGCATTGGCATACAAGCATTTTAGAGACTGTATTTTATTCATATTAATCTGGCTATTGGTAGGCAGGGGTAATTTGGAATCTTTATGCTCTGTCTGCTCCTTACTCAAGGGCATTTGGGCTACTATACTCCCTTTTGGAACCTCACTGCTTTTGGTAGTATCCTTCAAGGATACCTTCGTCCGAACCATGCACTCCTGGGTGACTGTCGGCTTTCCTCTATTTTCTAGTTTAAAAGCTTCTCTATCTATTTTGTAAAGGTTAATGCCAGCAGTCTGGTCCCATCCTGATTAAGGTGAAGCCCATCCCTTCGGAAGAGCCCCCCCTTTCCCCAGAATGTTCCCCAGTTCCTAACAAATCCAAAACCCTCATCCTTGCACCATTGTCTCATCCACGCATTGAGACTCCGGAGCTCTGCCTGTCTTTTGGGTCCTGCACGTGGAACAGGAAGCATTTCGGAGAACGCTATCCTGGAAGTTCTGGATTTCAACTTCCTACCTAAAAGCTTAAATTTAGCCTCCAGAACTTCCCTACCACATTTTCCTATGTCATTGGTACCAACATGTACCAAGACAGCAGACTCCTCCCCAGCACTATCTATGATCCTATCTAGGCGGTGCGTGAGGTCCGCTACCTTCGCACCAGGCAGGCATGTTACCAGGCGATCCTCACGTCCACCAGCCACCCAGCTATCTACATTCCTAATGATTGAATCACCAACTATAACAGCTGTCCTGACCCTCCCCTCGTGGGGACATGGCCCTGGAGAAACGTCCTCGGTGCGAGAGGGTTTTACATCACTTGGAGGACAGATCCTAGTTACAGGATCACTTCCTGCCACACCAGGGTGATGCTCTCCTGTCACGTGACCTCTCTCCTCCATGGCAACAGGGATGCTGCCAGACTGGAGGTGGGACTTCTGGACTGTATCCCTGTAGGTCTCGTCCATGTACTTCTCTGTCTTTCTTACGTCTTCCAGGTCTGCTACTCTAGCCTCTAGAGATCGGACTCGTTCCCTGAGAGCAAAGAGTTCTTTGCACTTAGTGCATACGTAAGACCTCTCACCAACTGGGAGAAAATCATACATGTGACACACAATGCAAAAGACCGGAGAACCCCCATCTCATTGTTGGACTTCTGTCTGCATCTTAGTTTAAAGCTTGTGTTTAGGTCTTTTAAATTCTGTATATAATAAGGATTGGTGTAGATGCTTATACAAATAAAAGTGTATCTAATACCCCTAATACACCTTGTGTACCTGAAGCTTAAGTAATTAATCTCAGGTCCTCTGTGTATGACTGATTTGGATAACGAGCTGCACCTGAGAGCAGCCCCTTTCCTCAATGATGTGCAAGTACCTATAAAACTACAATTACCCCAGGGGTGGGTGGGTGCTGGGGAGGGAGGGAGGGAGATAAGTCCTATTAAGGAGGGCAGTTACAAGGTACCTTGTCCTGAACCCTCAGCAGTGGGGAGTGGGGTACCACACAAAGCCCAGTTAGTTGAGAGAGGCAAGGTAAGTTATAACTGAGAAGGCTGAACTAGCACACCACTAAGACAAACAATAAATAACACAGGTACACTACCAAAAAACTGCCTCCAGTTTTGCAACTGATTCCTATAGATTTTGGGGTGCTGAATCCAGGAAAAATAGCCAAAATGTTCCATCACGTCACGTTTTCTTGCAAAATTAGATTTCTTACCCATATAAGGAATGTTCACATAATTTCTTTTTAGCCGACTGCAGTTTATTTTCTTGGCCCAAAATAGAGGTTGTAATGGTTAACTAACTAGAAACACTCCCTCATGATATTTTAGAGTGTTTTGTATTCATTTTATACATTAACAGGACAATTGGGAGGCGGGGGGCTAAATCCAGTACTCGCGCTGGCGCATGTTCTTTCCTGTTCGCCTCGCCTCGTTCGCTCGCTCAAACACGGTGGTTGCGACATGAACGTTCCTGTCAAATTTCAGTTTCTTGCAAGTTCATTATTACCTTTTGTTTGCTCAGTCGTAATCCAGCTTTATTCCGAAGTGGTTCACTACAGTTGTAGTTTGCAGTGCTGTGTATTTGTGATGGCTCACAGAGCCAGAGGTTGCGTCAACTCTCCGGACAGTTTTTGTTTTATTTGTGGGGAATATACCGTGAAAAAGCAGCAGAGGAACATTTCTGCATTTATTAAAAAAGTATATTTCGCCTATTTCGGTTTGAAGTTAGGCGATCAAGACAAACCGTGGGCTCCTCACAAAGTGTGCAAGACAGGTGAGGAAGATCTACGCTTATGGATGAAAGGTAAAAAACAAGCATTTCGTTTCGGAATACCTATGATGTGGCGTGAACAAAGAGACCACAGCAGTGACTGCTATTTTTGCTCTTGCATTGTGAAGGGATACAACTTAAAAAATAAGAACGTAATAAGTTACCCCAACCTTCCCTCAGCAATTAGGCCTATGCCTCATAGCAACGAAGTACCTGTGCCTGAACCACCAAAATCTTTGGATCATATTTGTGTGGACGGTTCTGATCATGATGAGACTCATCAGATGGCTTTTCCCGATGAGTCCAGTACTTCCGAGTTTGAAACTGAACCAGATCCGAAACCTGAACTTTTCTCTCAAGCTGAATTGAATGATTTAGTCCGGGATTTAGGACTCCCAAAAGATGCTGCCCAACTGCTAGGTTCTCGGCTTAAACAGAAAAATCTATTGTCACCAGGAACAACTTTTTATTGGTACCGCAACCGCGAGACACAATTTTTGAAGTATTTCAGCAAAGAGGAAGATTTGGTATTTTGCAACGATATATACGGAGTGATGGAAAAGTTTAAACTCAAGTATGATCCTGCTGAATGGCGGCTGTTCATTGATTCGTCAAAAGACAGCATAAAAGGTGTTCTTCATAATGGCAACACATTCGCTTCAGTTCCTATTGCTCACTCTGTTATTCTCCAAGAAAAATACGAGAATTTGGCCCTGTTTCTTCAGAAGATTCGTTATGATGAGCATAAGTGGATGATTTGTGGAGACTTTAAAATTCTATCCATGCTATTAGGGCAGCAATCCGGTTTCACCAAATATCCCTGCTTCCTTTGCTTGTGGGATAGCCGGGCCCGCGACCTACACTGGGGGAAAAAAGACTGGCCAATTCGGGAGTATTTGAGACCCGGTGAGAAAAATGTTCTTCATGAGAGCTTGGTACCTCGTGATAAAATTCTATTACCACCTCTCCACATTAAGTTGGGTCTCATCAAGCAATTCATCAAGTCCCTTCCAAAAGATGGTGAGTGCTTTTGGTACCTTTGCTCAAAGTTCCCCCGACTTTCTGAAGCAAAGCTAAAGGAAGGAGTGTTTGTTGGCCCTGATATAAGGAAACTCATTTCAGATGGAGCATTCGCTGAAACGATGTCTGAGAAGGAAAAAGAAGCCTGGGATTCCTTCAAGGATGTTGTTCTCAAATTCTTGGGGAACAGGCGGGATGAGAACTATAAGGATATTGTTGCCAGGATGCTCAATGCCTTCAAAGAACAAGGCTGTAACATGAGCCTGAAAGTCCATTTCTTGCACTCCCATGTGAACTACTTTCCCGAAAACTTGGGGGCGTACAGTGAAGAACAAGGTGAAAGGTTTCACCAGGACATCAAGGACGCAGAGAGAAGGTACCAAGGAAGATGGAACACCACTATGATGGCTGATTTCTGCTGGTTGCTGCTGCGGGAAACCCCAGATGAAAAATACGCCAAGCAGCGCACCAAGAGAAGCATTCGGGGGAAGAAGAAATGGGCCCACCAGGAGATTGATTGACCCAAGAATGACTTTAAAATCTAAACTGTGTTGACAAATATCGTGTTTTTACTAAACTTTGAAATAAAAATTTGCTAGTTATTACCACAGTGTCGGATCTCATTTATTAGAATTTTATTTTCACACCATCGGGTGTTTGTCTTCATGTATTGCAATGGTGCGGTTTGCGTTTTCTATTCTTACATACATACCTGTACATTTTTTGCACATTTCTTTGCTTTGCTTTGTGTCCAACCTCGCTCTTATATGCTCAATGTTTGTGCACATGTATGTGGCTGTTTTAAGTGCAGACAATTTTGCTACCATCACAGTGTGTTTTGTTGACATTACTCTATTCTTATGTGCTGCCTTGTTACAATTTTCTTTATTCTTATTTGAATAACTACTAAACAATTAGTATAAAGAATTCATCCAAGAAACTTTTATCTCGATCGCACTCAATCTGAAACGTTCACCTCAAACTGCTAACCCAATGTAGCAAAAAATCTGTACGTGATGGAGCAAATTGGTTACCAGATTTGGATTCAGCGCACCAAAAAACTTAAAAATCAATCGAAACATTAGAGGCAGTTTAAAAAAAAATTTTTTTAGTGTACCTGTGTAATTAAATAAACAGACAAACAATCAATAATTAAACAGCTAGAACACACAGCAAGGTGTCACAGGAGGCAATATCCACTTCTTTAGCAGAGCACTGTAAAAAGCACTGCTCTTCTCTGATCAGAGAAAAGCAGACTAAAACAGACTATGCACACGTGGGGGAAACAGGAAGAAGGCTACACATTACCTCAGCAGGGGGAGGGGAGGGGGAGGATTCACTCAGGCAGACTAGGACAGGAAAAAAAAGTTTAACACAGAGCAGGCTCTGGGGAGAGAGATTTAATGTAAAAAGGACAGTTAACCTGGCTACCACAGTTGAGAGAGGCAAGGTAAGTTATAACTGAGAAGGCTGCTCAGAATGTTTCATATTTTGTTAACAGAGCAACCTTTGATTGCTTTCAGTGCATCAGCAGGACTTCATCCATTCTCATCGGTGCACACAGAATTGCTTGGCTGCAAGCATCAGATCTTGAATAATGGTTTCAAGATAAGCTGCACCGGTGAAAACCTCTTTGGCAAGGATTGGCAAGACAAGGCCTCTCAGTTGGAGTCTGAGAATACTACCCTAAATAGCTCTCTAAATCTACTGCCAACCCAGCTAAGAGGAAAGCAGCAAAGAAAGCTTTCTTCAATAAAAAGATGTACTATCCTTTCTTATACCCCTGCTGTTCGATGTCAACATCATGCTCCTCAGAAGGGGCAACAGTCTCCAAAACAGCAAAAGAAGGCTCAGACTCCCAAGTCTCAGCCACCTCAGCAGACCCAGATTGCTCCGGGTTTTTGACTCCTTTCTAGAGAACATAGCTGTCCTGTCTCTGGAGAATCCTGACCCTGTCCACATTCCCAGCAGACTCTGTCACTATGCCCACAAGTGGCATCTCATCACCCCTGAGCAGTAGACATTATCCATAGTGCGGGAGGGATACAAACTTTATCTACAAAGTCTAACCCCCCCCCCCCCCCCCGACTTCACCAAGAGAGTTCCGTTCTCAGCCCCCTCTCACTGCTCTGTTACTACAAGAGGTCACCTCCCTTCTACTGCATGGTGCAATAGAGGAGGTTCCAACATTCCAGCAGGGAATGAGCTTCTATTCTTCCTACTTTCTTATTCCAAAGAAAACGGGGGGATACAGGCCCATTCTGAACTTCTGGGAACTAAACAAGCATCTCCTATGGAGAAGTTTATTTATTTTATTTAACATTTTTTGTATACTGCTTTTCAAGTTTAGCAAAGCGGTTCACAGAGAACAGAACATTATTACAATGAACGGTAGAAGAACTTTTTATATTTAACAGTTTACAACTCTATGACTATGTACAGTGATTCAGACTTTTGTTTGAGGGGGACAGTTGGGTGCTGAGACCAATCCTGTGATTGTATATCCGATATGCTACTGTAGTGGTTTTTGAAGAGGTAGGTTTTTAGGTGTTTTCTGAAGTCGACAATGTCTATGATCTCTCTTAGATTGGGTGGGAGTGAGTTCCATAGTGTTGGTGAGTAGTATTCAAATGCTCTGTGGAGTACTCCTTGTGTGGAGTTCAGTGGTATGGAAGCTGTTGCTAGAGTGTTTTGGTGGGGTTTCCTCCTTGAGCGCATGTTTGGTACTTTTCTGTTTGTTGTTTAGGCATTCGGCAGACTGATTATTTACTATCTTGTATGTCATCATTAAGGCCTTATATTCGATTCTGGCTCTCATAGGTAGCCAGTGTAGATCTTTTAATGTGGGGGTGATGTTCTGGTGTTTTTTTGATCCAGTAATCAATCTGGCAGCTATATTTTGTGCCAGTTGCAGTGAGTGAGTTGTGCTCTTGGGTAGGCCGTGGAGTATCACATTGCTGTAGTCTAGCTGCGGGGTGATTATTGCCTGGCAAACGGTTCTGAAGTGGTTCTGTTCCAATATGGGTTATAGGTTTTGTAGCATCTTGACTTTGTAATAAACTTTGGCAGTCCTGTTGATATGAGCTTGGAAATTGAGCCTCTGCTCCAGGTGTATTCCCAGGTATTTTACTTCGTTCTTTATTGGGATTGGGCAGCTTCCAATTAGTATATTGTTTGGGGGTGTAAAAGAGACATTTCTTGTGATCACAAGGGCTTCAGATTTCTTGTAGTTGATTGTTAAATTCCTCTGGGTTAGTTATTCAGTTGCTTCTGCCATGCATGCAGAGATGGGTGAGAAGTCTGGGGTTGTAGTGTCTATTGAGGAGTATATCATAATGTCATCTGCATATAAATGATAGTGCATATTGTGTTTTTGAATGATCTTGCAGACTGGTTGAATGTATATGTTGAAGAGTAAGGCTGATAAGGCTGTCTTGAGGTAGGCCTTGATGGAGATTGAATGGTTTTGATTTGAGGTTCGCTATCTTCCTCTGCTGTTCTTTCAGTTAAATAGGAATGGAACCAAGTCAGCGTGATGTCACATAGTCCAATCTCTACCAGTCTGTCAAGGAGAGAGGAGTGTATTATTGAGTCAAATGCTGCGGTGATGTCGATGAAAATAAGTAGGAAGCCCTGTTTGGTATTTTCGATTCTCCAGGACCAAGCAGGAAGTCAGTCCTCGCATATGGGTGACGTCGATGGAGCCCCCTGCGGAGCATTTCCCCAGCTTTCTATGAAAGCCTTTGGGAATACTGCATGCATGCACGGTCACCTTCCCGCCTAAAGGTGCCATCTTGCTCAGTCTCTCTTTTTCTGTGGAGCCTGTCGGACGTCTGTCCTAATTCACCCGGAAAACTGTTAGATTTTTTCTTGTTATACCTGCGATTTCTTCACGTTTTTTTCCTCCGGTTCAACGCCGGTTCCCCTTCTCGCCGGGTTCGGTACACCGGTATCGAGCCTCATCTTATATTTTCGTTTTTTGCCCTTCGTGGCTGCCGTTCGCGCCCTTTTTTCCTTGGAAGGCCGGTCCTTTGACCTCGCGGGGGCTCTTTTTTCCCCAATGGCTTCCAGTGGTTTTAAGAAGTGTGATCGGTGCAAGAAACTAATGTCTCTCACCGACACACACGACTGCTGCCTTCGGTGCCTCGGTCCTGATCATGATCCTAAGATCTGTGGACCGTTTGGCAAAATGTCCACTAAGGCACTGCGAAGTCGTCAGCAACAAAAGGAAAGGCTTTTCTCTGATTCGACCTCCGGCCGGGCCCGGACCTCGTCTGAGGCCTCGACGTCTCGGGAGTCTGACCCCGAGTATCATTGGGGTTCCTCGGACAGGGGGTCCCCCGAGCGGGAGTGAAAGAGGAAGAAGCGGCTCACGAGGGCGGCGTCTGAGGAGGTCCCTGGCTCCTTGAGGGCTAGGTCTCGGACCCCCGACCGCCGTCCCGGGCCTGTGGAACAGGAGAAGCTATCAAAAGTGCCTCGTGTGGAGCTGGAGTCTGCTGGACACGTAAGTCCTGTTGTCCTCGAGGACTCTCCTCCCAGGGAGCCGACGTCGGGCCCGGCGCCGCCGGGGCCCGAGTCGGTGGCTGCTGAGTCTCCTGAGCTGGGTCTCAGGCTGACAGCCTTGGAGTGCAGACTGTCTGCCTTCATGGATCAGCAGCGGGTGCTGATGGCCAGCCTCGCTGGTGCATCTGCCCCGACCACCGGGACATCGAAGTCGATCCCGGAGACCAAGCCGATACTCGAGACCATGAAGGCTCGAGGTCGTCCTCGGTCGCGGTCACCCTCGACCTCCCGGTCGGGACCGCGGGTGTCAACGTCAATGGGTGCTGCCAGGCCCCGCGCGGTCGGAGCCCGACACCTTTTCGGACCAGTCCGCCTGGGAGAGACGGAGGACGAGGAGTCCCCCGATACCTTCAAGACTCGGTGCGTCCCGTCGGACTCACCACAGTCTGAGCCCCGGAGTAGATCCCCTCTGCAGGATACCCGGTTCTCGGAGTTCGTTCGGGATATGGCCACTGCTTTGGCGAGCCCAGCGGACCCCGAGGAGGAGCCTCGAGCCGAAGAGCTCGAGGCCCTCCAGTATGACTCTCCTCCGAAGGAGGCCTTTACTGTGCCGGTTCCTCCGATGCTGGAACGGCTCCTCTTCCGGATGTTGGAGGCACCGGCCTCGGTGCCGGTTCTAAGCTAGCGGGTCGATTCCATTTATCGACTCCGTAAGAGCCCTGGTTTTCAGAAGGCGCAGCTACCACACCATTCCATGGTGGTGGAATCGGCCATGCATCGTCTGAAAAGCCAGAAGATGCACTCTGTGGTGCCCCCTGGCCGGGAGGCCCAGAACCTGGATGCGCTTGGTAGAAAGTGCTTCCAGGGCTCGATGCTTGCTTGCCGTGTCCAGTCTTACCAACTGTACATGGGCATGTACTTGCGAGACCTGGCAAAGGAGCTTGCCGGGTTCTCTGCTGGTCTCTCCAGGGAACCTTTGCAGAGGTTCAAGTCCTTGTCTTCGGGGATCCGGGAATGCTCTAAGTTCATGTCCCGAGCAGCCTACGATGGCTTCGAGGCATCGGCCCGTGTTGCGGCAGCCGGCATTGCGGCTCGACGCCAGGCATGGCTGCAGTCATCGTATCTGGAGCCATGGATGCAAGACAAGTTGGTCGATGGCCCTTGCCGAGGTGAGAACCTTTTTGGCAAGCCCATGGCCGAGAAGGCTGCACAGCTCGAAACCGAGCACCTCACGAGGACAAGGCTGTCTAGAAAGACCTCTGCCCCTTCTCATAAAAAGAAGGGCTCGGGTAAGAAGTCCTTTTACCCAAGGAAGGTGACTGCCTACAAACAGTTCCCATCTTACCAGGCCTCCCCCGCTCCCCCACAGGGTCAGCAGGCCAAGGGGCAGGAACATGGGCCCCATAGGTAGAAGGGCCCCAAGCCTCCGGCTCCTGCTCCCACTCAGCAGGGTGGGGGGTTTTGACTCCCAAGGCATAGCCTCTCCGTCTCTGCTGTCCCATCCCTGTACAGGAGGTCAACTAGCCCTGTTTGCCCACTGGTGGCCACCCATTACAGGAGACAATTGGGTCTTAAGCATAGTCCACAAGGGCTACATGCTTCATTTTCATCAGTTGCCTCCTCCCTACTTTCCGGGAGAGCCTCCAAGGCCTCCTCTCCATACAGCCCTCCTCTTGCAGGAGCTTCAGGGTCTGTTGCGAGACAAGGCGGTGGAGCCTGTGCCTCCCCACCTACAAGGTCACGGTTTCTACTCCAGGTACTTCCTTGTACCAAAGAGAACAGGGGGCCTCAGGCCTATTCTCGACCTCAGAAATCTCAGCAAGTTCTTAGAGAAAGAGAAGTTCAAGATGCTTACTCTTGGAACACTTCTGCCCTACCTCCAGCAGGGAGATTGGCTATGCTCTTTAGATCTAAAGGATGCGTACACTCACATCCTCATTCATCCAGACCACAGAAAGTACCTCAGGTTCATTGTGGGAGGAAGCCATTATCAGTACAGAGTGCTGCCCTTCGGCCTCACCTCCGCTCCCAGGGTCTTTACCAAATGCCTGGCAGTGGTGGCGGCCTACTTAAGGAATCAGGGTATCTTTGTCTTCCCCTATCTGGACGACTGGCTCATCAGGGGTCAGACGTGCCAGGAGGCCAGGCAAGCCACCCTCCGAACGATTTCTCTACTCCAGCACCTGGGGTTTGTCATAAACTTCGCAAAGTCCACTTTGCTCCCCTCCCAGAACTTGGAGTTCATAGGGGCAAGGCTAGACTCTCTGCAGGCAAAGGCTTTCTTGCCAGAGGACAGAGCCCAAAGACTGATAAGCTTGGCAAACCAGTTTCTCAGCAGGTCACTGGTCTCTGCCAGACTCTGCCTAAGGCTTCTCGGCCACATGGCTTCGACAGTACATGTGACTCCCAATGCCAGGCTTCATATGAGGCCTGCGCAATGGTGCCTCAGAGCTCAGTGGTCGCAGGCCACAGGGAGCCTCAGAGACAGAGTAAGGGTGTCCAGACTATTCCTGCACTCCCTACGTTGGTGGCTGCATCCCCCCAACTTACTGAAAGGGGTGCCCTTTCAGACACCTGGGTTCACAGTGGTGTTGACCACCGATTGCCTCCCTGCAGGGCTGGGGAGCACACTGTCTGGGCAGGTGCACCCAGGGCCTGTGGTCTCCCTGGGAGGCCACGCAGCAAATCAACCTACTGGAACTGCGGGCTATTCGCTTAGCCCTCAAGACTTTCTCTCAAACCCTGGCCCACCAGTCTGTCTTAGTACAAACAGACAATCAGGTAGCCATATTTTATGTGAACAAACAGGGCAGCACTGGGTCCAGGCTCCTTTGTCAGGAGGCACAGGACCTTTGCTTGTTTGCGCTCAGCCACAACATGTTTCTCAAGGCGGTTTATCTTCCTGGCCAGGAAAATTACCTGGCAGACAGGTTGAGCAGGATTCTGCAGTCCCACCCCTTGGTGGTTCAGAAGATTTTCCTGAGATGGGGACTTCCATCCATAGATCTGTTTGCCAGTCCCCTGAACAGACAGCTGCCCAGGTTCTGCTCCAGGCAACCACATCCTCTGCGGCTAGCAGCAGATGCTTTTCTGATTTCCTGGTCCCAGGGCCTCCTGTATGCATTTCCTCCCACGCCTCTGGTGGCCCAAACCCTGTTCAAGATTCTACAGGACAAGGCCTCGGTCCTTCTGGTAGCTCCCAGGTGGCCGAGGCAGCCTTGGTTCCCACTTCTGCTTCAACTGGCAGTGGACACCCCACTGCCTCTGGGGTTGCAGCCCGACCTTCTCTCTCAGGATCAAGGTTCTCTTCTGCACCCAAATCTCAAGTCTCTCAATTTGATGGCCTGGAGGCTGCAAGGGTAGTTTTGGCTCCCTGGGGCCTACCTCAGGAAGTTGAGGAGGTCGTCCTGGCCTCTAGGAAGCAGTCCACTAGAAAAACCTATGCCCTGAAATGGAAAAGGTTTTCTGTGTGGTGTCAGCTGTGTACAGAAGATCCTTTCTCCTGTGCTGTACCAGTGGTGCTTCAGTACCTGCTGCACTTATCGAATCAGGGACTTAAGTCAAATTCTGTTCGGGTCCACCTCTCAGCTCTAGCAGCTCACCACTCACTGGTGGAAGGACACTCTCTGTTGGTTCACCCCTTGGTGTCCTGGTTCCTCAGAGGTTTGCTCTTGCTCAAGCCTCCTGTCCATCCTCCAGCCCCTGAGTGGGAGTTGAATGTGGTCTTGCAACAACTGACTCACCCACCTTTTGAGCCGATGGCTACTTGTCCTCTCCGCTTCCTTTCCTGGAAGACACTCTTCCTGGTAGCCCTAACCTCGGCCAGGCGAGAGTGAGCTTCAGGCCCTGGTCTGTTGACAGGCCTTACACTCGCTTCTATAGGAACAGGGTAGTCCTTAGGACTCATCCGAAGTTCCTCCCAAAGGTTGTCTCCTCTTCCACCTCAACCAAGAGGTGGTTCTTCCAACATTCTTCCTTAGGCCTCATGCAAGCCAGGCTGAAGCAGTCCTGCATACCCTGGATTGTAGAAGGGCCCTATCCTTCTACCTTGACCGTACGCAGGGGCATAGAAGAGCTACTCAGCTCTTCTTATCTTTTGACCCTAATAATTTGGGGTTAGCTGGGTCTAAGCATACCTTGTCCATCTGGGTGGCTGACTGTATCACCTGGGCTTACAGGGCGGCTGACCTTCCCTTGCAGGGTCGGGTCACGGCCCACCGTGTCAGGGCAATGGCTGCCTCAGTAGCTCATCTCCGCTCTGTACTTTTGGTAGACATCTGCAGGGCTGCAACTTGGTCCTCAAGCCAGCCTTTTGCGGTCCATTACTGCCTGGAGAGGGAGTCCCGTTGGGACAGTGCTTTTGGCCATGCAGTACTCCGGAATCTCTTTGAGGTTTAGGCAACTCCTGCCCTCCATCCCTCCGTTGGGCTACCGGTGGAGGTTCTTTCAGTGAAAAGCCTTTCTTTGATGCTGGGACTAGAGGGAGTTCTCTTGTTCAGCCTGGGTTCCTGGTAGCCCAGAGCTAGGGAGTCACCCATATGTGAGGACTGACTTCCTGCTTGGTCCTGGAGAAAGAGTAGTTACTCACCTGTAACAGGTGTTCTCCAGGAGCAGCAGGAATCAGTCCTCACAACCCTCCCTCCTCCCCTGGGAGTTGCAGTTGTACATAGTTTGTTTTTACATTTTTGTGTGCTGTTTTTTAGCTATGTCATTTGAGCAAGATGGCACCTTTAGGCGGGAAGGGGACCGCGCATGCGTGCAGTATTCCCAAAGGCTTTCATAGAAAGCTGGGGAAATGCTCCGCAGGGGGCTCCATCGACGTCTATGTCACCCATATGTGAGGACTGATTCCTGCTGCTCCTGGAGAACATCTGTTACAGGTGAGTAACTACTCTTTCCTTTGACTGTGTTCATCAGTGATGTAAATAGGGTTTCAACTCCATGTGATTCTCGGAATTCGTGCTGCTGTGGGTCAAGTGGATATTTTGTGTCCACGTGGTCCTGGAGTTGGCACTGTACGGCTTTTTCTGTTATCTTGGAGAGGAGAGTGGTATGCTTGATATTGGGCAATATGAGGATGGTGAGTTCGGGTCAGAGGTTGAGTTCTTTATGAGTGGTCTTATTGAGGAGGTTTTGAGGTGCAGCGGCATAATTCCTTGTACAAGGGAGAGGTTGTTTATCCTGCATAGTTTTGGTTTGGCAGCAATTCTAAAGGCTTTCTTTGAAAGCTGGGGAATTGCTCCGTGCAGGCTCCGTCGGTGCCGACGTCACCCATAAGTGAGGACTGATTCCTGCTGTCCCTGGAGAACACCTGTTACAGGCAATGTTCCCTCTAATTTTCTGTAGGCTGTGTGCGCATAAAATATCAGCTGTGCAGCTTTTGAAGGAAGGTTAAATTTTTGTGTGCCACATAACGACACTCGGAGTTATATACTTTAAAATTTGACTACACGTCAGAATACAGTATGTACACCACATTGATTTTAATCAAATTAAATGAAAATAGACGATTACTAAATGAAGCGGAAAATTTCTAGTAATTACAATCACAACTTTTAAATTTTAAGACGTCTGTGGTGTTTTCTCTCAGAATCAGAACCATAATTTTTGTGCGCTCTGTTGTAAAGTATGTGCACTCACTCGGCGAGGTGTGTGCGCGCGCACAGTGCACAGCTTAGAGGGAACAGTGGTTACAGGTGAGTAACTATGCTTTCTCCCCCACGAGTGGTCTCGTCACGTAGACAGTCTCTCACATTTTTCAGATCTGGGGGACTCCAGAGATAGACCGCAAGTCCTCAGAATGCCAAGCTCCCTCATTTCTGTACCAGGACTCCTGCGCCTGATAATCAACAAGTGGATGCTTTTCACCTCCACTGGGGTCAGGACTTCCTATATGCCTTCCCTCCCATTCTCCTAATTCCCAAGACTCTTTTATTTATTTATTTTATTTTATTTATTCTTTTCTTCTATACCGCCCCTTCCAGAGATCAAGGGCGGTTTACAGGGAACAGTTAAACAATTTTATATAGTTTTACATGGAACAGTAACTATATACAGGTAAACATTGTAAGCAACTGTGTCAAAAACTATTTACAAAGAACTATAAACATATATTGCAATGAACAATAAACAAATCAATCTTGTGTACTTTCTGGAAGTTATTTTCTTCTTTTCTTACGTAATACATACTGGGGGGGTAATAGCGGTGGTTCTGTCGGGGTTAGTCGTTTGCGGGTTCAGGAGGTTGGTGGGATTGTTTCTGTGACTGCTAGGGTGTGGCTCTTGGGAGGTAGGGGATTTCAAAATGCTCGGTGAAGAGGTGGGTTTTGAGTTCTTTTCTGAATAGCTGAAGGTCCTTCATCATGCGAAGGGTTATTGGGAGTTCGTTCCAGAGGGTGGGGGCAGCAAATGAGAAGGCTCTGGAGCTTGTAGTTTTCTTTGTTTTTCTGAAGGTTTTGTGCATGTTGAGAGAGTGGATTGCATTTTGTCTACATGTTCTTGATTCTGATGGAAAGTGTAGGAGGGTGGTCAGGTGTGAGGAGGAGATGTTAAGGAGTTTGAATGTTGTTAGGAGTATTTTATATTTTATTCGGCTATTTATGGGGAGCCAATGTAGTTCAAGCAGTATGGGGGTCACGTGGTCAGTTAGACGCGCTTTTGATATTACCTTAGCACAGATGTTCTGGGCTCTTTCTAATAGATATGTATTCTTAAGTGGCAGGCCAATTAGGAGACTATTACAATAGTCGAAGTGGGGGGTGATGAGTGTGCCGACTACAGATCTAAAATCATGTGTGTCGAGGAGGGGTCTTAGTTGTTGTATGGTCTTGAGTTTATAGAATATAGTTTTTACTGTCCGTTTTATGTGAGGTAGCATGGTGAGTGTGTGGTCTAATATTACCCCTAGGTACTTTACTTCTTTTTTGAAAGGTATAGTAGTATTGTTGATTGTGATGGTTGTTGGGTAGGTGGCATCAGCATCAGGTTTTCTTGTTACAAACATTGCTTGTGTTTTTTTAAGGTTAATATTGAGATAGTTGGTTTCTAGCCAGGAGTTGGTCTCATTCATGCATTCGGACAGGTTGTTGTATGAGGGGCTGTTAGTGTTTATGGGGATAGCAAGCATGATGTCGTCAGCATAGATAAAATGGTTAATTTTGTGTTTTTTTAATATGTTTGTAATAGGCTGCAGGTATAAATTGAAAAGGAGGGTGGAGAGGGCTGAGCCTTGAGGGATTCCCTGTCCTTGAGAGAATGTCTCTGATGTGTCTTGGCCTATTTAGATACATATCAATCGGTGAGAAATATAAGACATGAACCATTTGAGGACTGTCCCTCCTATTCCTAGGTTTTCTAGTCTATTAATTAGTGTGTTGTGGTTGATATTATCGATTGCAGCGGATATATCTATGAAAAGGAGTAGGAAACCCTGGTTGTTGTCATCTGTACCTCTGATGAGAAAATCCATCAGAGTTATTAGGAGGGTTTCAACTCCATGGAAGGGTCGGAATCCGAATTGGTGTGAATCAAGGGGTTTGTGCATGTCTGTGATATTGTAGTTGTAGTTGTATAATTTTTTCTATTATTTTAGCAATGAATGGTATACTGGCTATGGGCCTGTATGAATTTGAGTCTTTTGGGTCAAGTTTTTATTGTTTTTTATGATAGGACGAATAGAGGTGAGCTTTAGGGCATCAGGCATGATGCCTTGGGAGAGTGATTGGTTAACTATGTATTGTATGTTTGCGGCGCGTTTGGCTTTTGTGGACTTGATCCATGATACTGGGCATGGGTCAAGAGGGGAGGTTGTGGTATTAATCATTGTTATGATCTTAAGGAGGTGTTTTTGGTCGACCATGTGAAACATTGTCCATTCGTTATTGGTTTTTGGATTTGCCTGCAATGTTGTTATTGTGATAAGAGGTTTACTTTTTAGTTTCTCAGCAAAGTGTGCAGCTAATGTTTGTACACTTATTGTGGATTGTTTAGGTTCTGGTTTCTGTGTCTTTGTCAGTGTTTTTACAATCGCGAATAATTCTCTAGGGCGATTGATGGCCATGTTTATTACTTTAGAGTGATAGTCTCTTTTTGATTTGTTAATTGCATCTTTATATGCATTGAGTAATCTTGTGTATTGGAATTTGTTTTCGTTTGATTTTGTTATTCACCTTTTTTCTTGTTTTCTCAGTTGTTGTTTTTTTTAACTTGGCAAGGTCCTTCGTGAACCATTTTTCTGACTTTTTTATTTGTTTTTGTGTGATTTTCATGGGGGCGGCTGCTTCTTGGATTGTTAAGTTTATTTATAATAATACCTTGTCTAGGAAAGTATCTTTATCAAAGTGGGTGAAGCGTGAGTTGTGTGGTATAGTGTTTATTGTCTTGGAGGTTATTTGTGAGAGGAGATGGAAGGTTATCAAGTGGTGGTCAGACCATGGTACCTCTGTTATGATTGGGGGGGGTGTAGTTGGTGGTTATTGAAGGGGGTAGGGAGGAAGACGAGGTCTAATGTGTTACCCTTATTGTGTGTGGGGGCATGTATTATCTGTTCGTATCCCATTTCTGTCATAGTGTCTATAAAATTTGTTGAATGGGATGGGTTTAGTGATGAGAGGTTCAGATCACCCAGTATGATGAGTGGTTTGCTTTTTAAAGCTGTACAAGCGAGTTCGAGGATGGGAGTGAGGTTTCTTTGGTCAGCTGATGGGGGTCTATATATGAGGGTGAATGCAAGGGTTTTATTTTCTATGTTGATGATATCCTTGCCATCTATATTATTTAAGTTTGTTAGGGTGTATTGTAGGTCTTTTTTAGTGAGTATGAGTGCTCTGCCTCCTCTTTTTGCATCCCGGTGGCAGTTAAATACATCATATTGTTGTGTGTGTAGTTGGTTTAGTAGGATTATGTCTGTGGGTGTAAGCCATGTCTCGGTGATGAAGAGAATGTCGGGTTCTTTATCTCTTATCATATCATTGATAATTGGTATTTTGTTTCGTATGGATCGAATGTTTATTAGGATGAGTTTTCTTTTAGTGGTTGTGTTGGGGGAGCCATTTACATTACTATGTTGATTTATCTGGATTAGTCTGGGATAGTGTCTGTGGGTATTGTGGCGTGAATTTTGGTTATGTGTGTGGATGTAAATTGGGGCATGTAATATGTTCCGGTAAGGATTATGGATAACAGGAATGCTATTATAAGGGGTTTGGTTGGATTTGTACGAGTAAATGTTTTGTATTAGGAGAGTTATCAGGAGGAGAGGAAGAGGAAGGCTATTAAGTTTTTTGGGGGCCATTATGTAGTTTAGGTTTTGGGCAGATGGTACAGTTTCTTATGTAGGCTAGCTGTGTATTTTAAACAATATAAAGCTAGGCTAGTAATACAATTTATAGTACATTCTAGGCGGTTCTAGGCATATACAACAATATATGTAGCAGGTTCTAGGTGGGTTCTAGGCTACTGGTACAGTTTTCAGTATAGTTTAGTTTGTTATGCAGTGGTAAAACAGCAGTGAATTATGGGAAGAGCATAATTTAATAGGAGGTTATCAATGCAGTGTTATATGAGTTCTTACTTTATCGTTGGTCTCTTGTCGTGAAGCTCCAGAGGGACAGAGGCTTCATGATACTCATAGCCCCACGCTGGCCAAATCAACGGTGGTACCCTCTCCTTCTATGTTTGTCACAGGCTCAACATATAGATCTGGGGTCTGCTCCAAATCTCCTTTCTCAGGAGGAGGGGATGCTGCTCCATCCCAATCCGCCGTTTCTCCATCTCACAGCATGGCTGCTGAAGGCATAGCCTTCCAAGGCATTAATCTTCCCCAGGAGGTTAAGGACATCCTCTTAGCTTCTAGTTAGCCATCCACCAGGTGATCCTATGCTTTCAAGTGGCATAGGTTTTCTTTCTGGTGTTCTCAGAAGAATCTTAATCCCTTCTCAGCTCCAGTGATGGCGCTGCTTGAGTATCTCCTCCACCTATCTTCTTCTAGACTCAAAACCAATTTGGTAAGAATATACCTAAGTGCAATTGCGGCCTCTCACATGCCCTTAAATGGCCAACCCATCTCTTCTCAGCTGCTCGTAGCACGCTTCATGAGGGGTCTTCTATTAACCAAGCCTCCCATTAAGCCACCTCCAGTGGCATTGGACCTCAATGTTCTAGGGCAGCTTCTCAAGCCACCCTTTGAACCTCTAGCCACTACTTCACTTAGGTTTCTCCCATGGAAGGTCATCTTTCTCATTGCCCTCACTTCAGCAAGGCGCATTAGTGAGCTCCAGGCTTTGGTGGCTGACCCTCCTTACACATGGTTCCACTATGATAAGGTAATCCTAAGGACTCACCCTCACTTCATGGTGAAGGTGGTCTCGCCCTTCCATTTGAACCAGTCGGTCTACCTTCCTGTGTTTTTCCCTAGACCACACTCATCTAGGGCAGAAGCAACCCTCCATACTCTGGATTGTAAACATGCTTCCAGGGCTCCAGCTCCTGCCCAGCAGGGAGGGGGATTTTGACTCCCACTGCATAGCTCCTCTCCCACCAGTGGTTTGGCCCTGCCACAGGAGGTCGGCTGTCCCTGTACGCCCACAGGTGGCCAGCCATTACATCCAATACTTGGGTTCTAAGGATAGTCCAAGATGGCTATCTTCTCCATTTCAGCCAAGTACCTACCTCCTCCCAGGAGAGCATCTCGGACCCCTCTTGCACAGGAACCTTCTCTTGCAGGAGTTGGCTGGTCTTAAGGATCAGGCGGTGGAACCGGTGCCCCACCACCTGCAGGGGAAAGGCTTTTACTCCAGGTATTTTCTGATACCAAAAAGACAAGGAGGCCTTCGCCCCATCCTGGACCTGCAAAATCTCAACAAGTTCTTGGTGAGGGAAAAGTTCAAGATGCTTTCACTTGGGATACTTCTGCCTTACCTCCAGCAGGGAGACTGGCTATGCTTCTTGGACCTAAAGGATGCTTACACACACATCCTCATACATCCAAACCACAGACAATACTTCAGGTTTGTGGTAGGAGGAAACCACTTCCAATACAAAGTGCTTCCCTTTGGTCTAGCTTCCGCTCCAAGGGTTTTCACCAAGTGCCTGGCTGTGGTAGCGGCCTTACTCAGGAACCAGGGGATCTTTGTGTTCCCTTACCTAGACGACTTGCTCATAAGGGGTCAGTCAGCTCAGGAGGCGCACCACGCCACAGCTCGCACAATCGTTCTGCTTCAGCAACTGGGGTTCCTCATCAATCACGCAAAGTCCTCTTTGTTCCCCACCCAGAAGTTGGAATTCATAGGAGCAAGGCTAAACACCCTGCAGGCCAGGGCCTACTTGCCAATGGACAGGGCAGACCACCTGCTGTCTCAGGTGGGCATGGTGAGCCAAGTACCCCAGGTGTCAGCACGAAGGTTCTTTCACCTGCTCGGGCACATGGCCTCCACGGTTCATGTTACTCTTTTCGCATGCCTGCACATGCGGACAGCTCAGTGTGCCCTGCGGGACCAGTGGTCACAGGGCGCCTGGCCGACAGAGTGGCAGTATCCAAGCCCCTGGTGCAGTCCCTGCAGTGGTGGTCACAATCGGGGAACCTCCTGTGGGGGGTACCATTCCAGCCCCCCGTGCATACCAGGGTGCTGACCACGGATGCCTCCTTGAGGGGCTGGGGAGCCCATTGTCAGGGCTCTTGCACTCAGGGTGACTGGACTCCTCACGAGGCCACACTCCAGATCAACCTGTTGGAACTCTGGGCTATTCGCTTAGCTCTAAAAGCCTTTTCTCCTGTCCTCTCCAATCAGTCTGTCCGAGTACAGATGGACAACCAGGTGGTTATGTTCTATGTGAACAAACAGGGCGGCACAGGGTCGCGGATCCTTTGCCAGGAGTCTCTGGATCTCTGTTCCTTCGCAGTTCAACACAACATGTCTCTCCATGCAGTTTACCTACCAAGTCAAGAGAACTGCCTGGTGGACAGACTGAGCAAGGTTCTTCAACCCCACGAATGGCAACGGAACAGGAAGGTTGCCCAGAAGATTTTCAACCACTGGGGCCTCCTATCCATGGATCTCTTTGCCAGTCCACAGAATCGTCAGTTGCCCCAGTTTTGCTCCAGACAGCCGCACCCCCTCGGTAGCAGCTGATGCGTTTCTTCTCCCTTGGTCGGGAAGCCTCCTGTATGCTTTTCCGTCTACACCTCTGGTAGCACGAACTGTCTTCAAGATTCGCAGGGACAAGGCCTGGGTGATCCTGGTAGCGCCCAGATGGCCCAGACAGCCTTGGTTCCCAGTTCTTCAACTGGCGGTGGAAACCCCTCTTCCCTTGGGGGTGCAGCCCGACCTCCTCACCCAGGAGCAGGGCTCCCTCGTGCACCCCAATCCCAGATCCCTCCACTTGATGGCCTGGCTGCTGAGAGGGTAGGCCTTGCGCCTCTTCTCTTACCTGAAGGTGTGGAAGAAGTGTTGTTAGCCTCCAGGAGGCCATCCACCAGAAAATCCTACGCTTATAAATGGCGCAGGTTCCAAGTGTGGTGTCACCAACATGCGGTGGAACCCTTCTCATCTCAGGTTCCCAAGGTGTTACAGTACCTGCTTCATCTCTCAGAGCTGGGCCTCAAGTCTAACTCAGTCAGGGTACACCTGAGTGCCTTGTCAGCTAACCATGCACCGGTAGACGGTCAGCATCTCTCGGCTCACCCCTTGGTAGCCAGGTTTCTCAGGGGCCTGCTCCTGCTGAAACCTCCAATCCGCCCTCCGGCGACGGAGTGGGATCTCAACGTGGTCTTGCAGCAACTTACTCGCCCTCCTTTCAAGCCGATGTCAACTTTCCATCTGTGCTTCCTCTCCTGGAAGGTGCTCTTCCTGGTAGTGCTCACGTCGGCTAGGCGTGTGAGTGATCTGCAGGCTCTAGTGTCAGATAGGCCGTACACACAGTTTTACAAGAACAGGGTGGTGCTCCGCACGCACCCCAAATTCCTCCGAAAAGTGGTTTCCTTGTTTCACGTCAACCAAGAGGTGGTTCTTACCACCTTCTTTCCCAGGCCACATACCAACAAGGCAGAAGCAGTTCTGCATACCCTGGACTGTAAGAGGGCACTCGCCTTCTACCTGGAGCGTACGTGGGGATATCGGAGGGCTTCTCAGCTCTTCGTCTCTTATGACCCTAGTAAACTGGGTCTACCGGTCTCCAAGCACACGTTATCCACCTGGGTGGCAGACTGCATTGCATGGGCATACAGGGCAGCTGACCTTCAGCTGCAGGGCCGTATCACGGCCCACTGTGTCATGGCTAAGGCCGCATCAGTGGCTAATCACTGCTCTATTCCATTGGTAGATATCTGCCAGGCCGCAACTTGGTCTTCAAGTGAGACTTTTTCAGCCCATTACTGTCTGGAGAGGGAGTCCCGACGGGACAGCATTTTCGGTCAGGCAGTACTCCGGAATCTATTCGAGATTTAGGAAACTCCGGCCCTCTGGTGTGAGGCTACCGTGGGGGATGCATTCTCGGAGAAAGTTCTCTCACTGCTGTTGCGTCTCGCCTAGAGGGAGCCTTTTTTTAGCTATAGGTTCTCGGTAGCCTGTAGCTAGGGAGGTCCCATATGTGAGGACTGACTTCCTGCTTGTTCCTGGAGAAAGCGTAGTTACTCACCTGTAACAGGTGTTCTCCAGGGACAGCAGGAATCAGTCCTCACGACCCTCACTCCTCCCCTGGAGTTGCAGTACTATTATTGCTTTTTATTCTTTTTGCCGTCTTTTTAGCTATGTCATCTGACTGAGCAAGATGGCACCCTTGGGCAGGAAGGGGACTTGCGCATGCGCGAGGCATTCTCAAAGGCTTTCTTTGAAAGCTGGGGAAATTGCTCTGCATGAGGGCTCCGTCGACGCCAGCATCACCCATATGTGAAGACTGATTCCTGCTGTCCCTGGAGAACACCTGTTACAGGTGAGTAACTACGCTTTATCAGGCCCCCCCCCCCCCCAGCTCCCCAACAGGGGCAGCAGGCCAAGGGAGGCTTTTGACTCCTGCAGCATGGCCCCTCTTCCAACAGGATCCAGGCAGGCCACAGGAGGCCGGCTTGCTTTGTATGCCCACAGGTGGACAGTCATTACCACCGATGCCTGGACCTTACAGGTGGTCCGGGAGGGCTATCTTCACCTAGCCCAAGTGCCTCCTCATTATTTCCCAGGAGAGCCCCTCGGGTCTCCCCTTCACCGGGACCACCTTCTGAGGGAGTTAGCAGGCCTTCTCGAGGATCAGGCGGTAGAACCGATGCCCCACCACCTGCAAAGCAGGGACGTCTACTCCAGGTACTTTCTGGTGCCAAAGAGGACAGGAGGCCTTAGACCCATCCTCGACCTGCGCAACCTCAACAAGTTCCTGGTGAGGGGAGAAGTTCAAGATGCTCTTCCTTGGAATATTTCTGCCTTACCTCTGCCAGGGAGACGGTCTATGCTCCTTAGACCTAAAAGATGTGTATACACACATCCTAATACACCCAGGCCACAGGCAATATCTGCGCTTTGTAGTGGGGGACAATCACTACCAGTACAGGGTACTTCCCTTTGGCCTGGCCTCGGGCCCCCAGGATGTTCACAAAGTGCATGGCGGTGGTTGCCACCTTTCTCAGACTCCAAGGGGTCTTTGTCTTCCCCTATCTTGAAGACTGGCTCAGCAGAGGCACCTCAGCCACAGAGGTCCACCAGGCCACGACTTATGCCATCCAGTTGCTACAACACCTAGGGTTTTTAATCAACTACTCCAAGTCCAGCCTCACTCCAACTCAACAGCTGGAGTTCACTGGGGCCAGAATCGACACCCTTCAGTCGAAGGCCTATCTGCCTGCAGACAGAGCAAGCAGGCTTATGGCTCTGGCAGGACAAGTGAGTCGCAGGTCTGTAGTGTCAGCAAGGCAATTCCTGTGCCTTCTCGGGCACATGGCTTCCATAATCCATGTTACCCCGGATGCCCGGAACTTAACAATAACAAACATCCATTGAGGATTCATGACCTCTTGAAGCCTACCCCGAGGCAGACCTACTGGTTCTCAGGTCATTTTTCTCTGGTATCTGGGAGCTAGGGAGTCCCATATGTGAAGACTACATTCCTGCTTGTTCCTGGAGATAGCGTAGTTACTCACCTGTAACAGGTGATCTCCAGGAACAGCAGGAATTTAGTCTTCAAAACCCACCCTCCTCCCCTAGGAGTTGTAGGTTTTCTTTTTCTCTCCACTACAAACTCAACTGAGGAGGGGAGAGTTGGGAAGACAGGAAGGCAGCAATGCAGGCGCCATGGGATGCTCCCAAAAGCTTTCCTATTGGACACTGGGGAGCGTTCCCGCATGGGCTCCGTTGGTATCAATGTCAGCCATATGTGAAGATGAAATTCCTGCTGTTCCTGGAGCTCACCTGTTACAGGTGAGTACTACACTTTCTCAGGCACAAGGGCATTTGTGTGTGAAAAGATATTTTAAAAGGGAAATATGTGTGATGTCACTGATGGAGCCTGCACGGGAACCTCTCCCAGCATCTTCTGAAAGCCTTTGCATTGTTCCCATAACCCATGCACGCGAATTGCCGCCACTGATCTCACTTTTTCATTCTTTGTTTCGTGGAGCCCTCCAGACATGTTTTCAGTGTGTGCTTCTCTTCAGCATTTCTTGCCATTTATTTCTTAGTTTTCAAATTTTTTCCTTACTTTGCAAGTTCTCTTTTCTGCCATTGCTGCTTCTGAGCCTTAATTTTTTTTGTAAACAATTTTCATCTTTTCAGCCATTTCTAAGTTTCCTTTATTTTTCTCACATAGCTATTATAGGCCATATTTTAGGCCTCAGGCATCCCAGTCAGGTTCGTTTTTCAAAATTGAGTTGTCTGATTTTGCTGCAACTATTTTTCTGGATGATATTTCCCATAGAACTGGCTAGCGAGTTTAAAAAGTGCATCCAGTGCTCTTAAACGATGTCTACTACAGACATTCAAAAATAATGTTTGGGGCCCGACCTCGAATCTTCTTGTTTCTGTGTTTGCAAATGGCAGATTGGGATCAAGGGTGTGAGAAAACGAGTTTTTAGCACGGATGAACCCAATCCATTGCTTGTCATTAGCAATATCAGTCTCTATAGCCTCACTGGACACTGGCAGAGCATAGATATCGCAGGGCCCTCATGCTGAGCCTTGAGCACAAGTAGGTTGCGTCAGTTTCAGTCACCCACTGATACCGCCCCATCATGAATCGAGTATGCTGAGAATCAGGTGAAGGCTGAAGTGCATTTTCCTCAAGATTCATTGGGACCCTCTGTGTCAGAGGGGCTATGCCAAATTCCACAAGGCCAAGACCAGTTTTCTGATTCTCCCTGATAGATTCCAGAGCCATTGTCCAAATCTGCTGCAGGCCCCTTCACCTTTGTCGATGGCTGCCCTCAAAGAGCATTGCATGGAAGGCTTTTAGGAAAGGATGACTGTTTGCCCTAAGCTAAGCTGCTGCTTCAATGGCATCGACGATGGTGCATCAGCGCATTGAACCCTTCCTTGAGATTCACCATTTGTCTGCTGGAGAGGAATCGACAGACCTCGAAGGGCTTCAGTACCTGTTCCTGCCTGGCTAGTATCTCACTCAGGTGCATCGGGGCAGGAGTGATCAACCCCAAAGCCTGGATGTTATTGGTGCACTCATGCTCCTGGAGGAGAGCCGCCTCCTGAGAGAGGCAGTGGTTGGTCTAAGCAGAGATCCAGAGGTCATTGGAGTTCCTCTGAGTCTGCATCTGAGCAGTCCTGGGATTCTGCATATGACTCTAAACACTTCTCTGAGGAGAGATCTCCAGAACTTCCTTCGGATCTTGCATCACCTCATGAGTGACAAAAGTCAGCACTGAAGATCTAACCTTTCATGATTTTGTGAAGGAAATGGCCAAGCCCATTCCATTTCAGTTAGAAATAGAAAAATATCCCAGGGCTGAAAAAATAGATATCCTTCAGTATTTTGATCCCCTTTGCTTTGACTGCGCCTATGCGTTTGCATCCTTCGGAGGCTGCAGATGAGAATGCGGGCTACCCCCTCCCATGCATCTTTTTGGTATGAAAATCAACTCTCTGTGCACAGTCCATAAGACTCTTGGATTCAAAAAGCTATAGATGCCACAATATTCTATGGTTATCAAATTTGCTCTCAAAAGAGCCAAAAGCTTCAAGTCTCACTTCTCAGCAGCCGCGAAGAGAGAGTCTAAGTTGTTGGATTCTTTTGGGAGGATGTTCTTTCAGAATGTTATGCTGACATCTCTTGTAGCATTCTGCCCAACTCTTCGAGGGCATGCACTTGTGGAGCATTATGCTCATTCTGGACGAATTGTCAGTTTCCCTCCACAGAAAGATGTGTAATGTCACGCCCTAGTGAGTCAAGGTGAAGGATTGTGAAAAATACATTGTCCGAGCGATACATGTTTTTGGTACAGCATCAAGAACCTCCTCCTAAGTATTGGTACCCTGAGACTCTCATAGCTTTGTATGTCCGATGATAAAGGTTAGTATATCCAATGAAATAAACTCTAGACTTGCAACCTAGTGTCCAGGAGTAACTTTCTGATGTGCCGTGCCATGCCATGCCATGGGGCGATTCTCTATGGAGGTAAAATGCAGGAGACTGCAACCATGAACAAACAGCATACTGGCACCCTCAAAAACCTTTAGAGGGAGGAAACAAGATGGCGGTAGAGTGATGCACCAGCATTGAATGCCCTAGAATTTGAATCTCTGCTGGCTGTTGTGTGGTGCTTCCAGCACAGATGGGGTGAAGGAAGCGAAAGCAAACTCACCTACCCTCGGGTGAGCCTGGTTCCACCTCGCCAGGACAGAGAATATTGGCCGCTTGTGGATTTTCTATCGCTGGTACTCAAGCTGCATCTTCGGCAGGTCCACAGGAAATATCTCTTACAGACCTGAATGCATCAGCGGTTTTGCTTTCTCCTGTTCAGTGGAACCCCCCCCCCCCCCCCCACTGCGACCCAGAAGCGTTTCTTCAACTGGAGTTGTGCATCCCTCTAACTTACCAACAAGCACACCATTGTAGGAGGATGAAGAGGGCTCACTAGCTGTGTCCGTGCCAGGACCTGGGAGCAGCCGCTGGAAGTGGAATTACAGCTGGATCATCTGCTGTAAGTGAGGAGTTATTGCTGGTAGCTTTGGAATCAGAGCTCGCTCCAGGAGCTTTTCCTATCTAAAATCAGGGATGAGATTTTTACTGACTGCTATGGAACATAGGAAGGTTCTAGTATAGGGGTATTGGCTATCAGAATTTAACACTCCTTGCAGATCATTGACCCCTTATAACTTCCAACTCTTAGGTTCTCAGAATAGTCCAGGATGGGTACAGGCTTCACTTATTCAAAATCTCTCCAAATTGCCTACCAAAAGTGCATTCAGTAAACTCTTAGTACTGGGATATGCTTCTTCAGGAATTCTCCACCCTTCAAGCCACAAATGCAGTCAAGCTCGTCCCATCCGGGCAAAAGGGCTGAGATTTTACTCTTAAGTATTTCCGGGTGCCCAAGAAGATGAGGAGGATTCCGTCCCATCTTGAACCTGAGGGACCTGTTCATGTATCTGGTACACAAAGTTGAGAATGGCTTTCCTAGGCACTTCACTATATCCCCTTTGTGAAACTCAACTAATATTTGTCTGATGTTGCCGGAAAGGGACAAGCATTATAATTCATGTCCTCCACTCGGTTTCATCCTTTTAATTAAAGTGTGTAAATCGTTTGCTCAAAACCAAAATGTAAAATCCCAGCTACTTGGCTGCATCCAAGATATCAAATCCTGAAGAACTAGGCACGACGTGCATGTTTCGGGTTACCACCCTGTTTCAAGTGCTATCATCATGTAACATTTTTCAACCGACCACAATGCTGAAGAACAGCTGATTCATTCAAAGGGTCTAGTCGTTTTAGAATGGCCAGACTTTGCCGTCACTCAAAAAATGCACCAATAGGGATAACGGAGTATACCCACTAAATCAGGGAAACCCTGTATCCTATAGGGAGATGTCAGATAATACTGATTTAGTCCACTCAGACTCAGAAACAACATTTCTGTCTCTTCTCTCTGGGATTCCCTGATCTGGTAAATGAGCCGTTCGAATCCGGCTAAAGGTCTGTCCTATCAAATTCCCCCCTTTCAAAAGTTGCTCACAATGGATGCTTCCAAGCTGGGCTGGGGAGCCCATCTAGATGAGTTCCACAGATGGGGCATGGTTTACCTGGAAGAGCCTATCCGATAAATCGCCTGGAACTGAGAGCACTATCAAACCCTCTAAAGGCTTTCAGAGATTGGTTGGCCAACCAAATTGTCATGATTCAGACTGACTATGTCAACAAGCCAGGGGGGAACAAGATCGTACTATGTTGAGAGATGGTCAGGATATAGAATTTTGCCATCTCTCAAGGGATGATGCTCAGAGCCACATATTTGCCTGGCGAAAACAGTACCTTCAAAGTGAAATTTAAAAAGAAATGATCAACCTCACTAATACACCCTCAATATAAATAAAGGGGTGAAAATGAAAAATATATAGTTCAACTTGAGTGAACACCTGCTGATGACTCCCTAAGTCCATCCTTGCAGGCCTACCAGAATCGCCATATAGTCATCACTTAACTCCCCAGTTGAACAATTTTTTATGTTTTTTAAATCGTTCTTTTTTGTAATGTTTTACTTTATACTTTTACTTCTTAACAAAACATATACTGTAATGCAAGTCGCAGTTAGCAAACCTCCATAAAAAAAGAACCCAGCGTACAACCTGCTACGTTCAACATGAATCATAGCCAACTTATCTTATATAGGTTCAGTTGTCAAGTCCTCTCACAAAAAATAAAGATGGTAGTCCTTCAGTCTAGTACAAACTTTGAAATCATCAGAATTCTTTTATGCTCGACATCAATATTTCAGCAAAAAGCACTTGCTTCAGGGGCCAAACTGTCAGTAGGACTGCTTGAAGACCAAATATCAGCTTTCTGACAAAGAAAGTCACAGAGAAAAACCACAATCTGGGCCCTTTGAACTCCCCAAAGCAGCATGCCCCTTATGATGACGTATTCTTCCTCCATTCAATAAACAGATTCCATTCTACACCAGTGTTAATTGCCACGGGAGTTAGTTTGCAAATGGTAGATCCAAAATTGTTCACGTTGAAGTCATCCTGGCCTCCAGGAGGGCCTCGAACCAGAACGTTTTACTAAATGGAAGAGGTTTGCTGTCTAGTGTGAGGGCCAGACCCTATATCCTTTTGTCTCTTGCACCCAAAAACTGCTTGTGTATCTCCTACACCTCCCCCAAGTCTGGACTCAAGTCCAGTTCTGTAAGGGTTCATCTCTGTGCAGTTGAAGCTGCTTATAGAGGTGTTGAAGGAAAGTCCATTTCGGTATAGCCTTTAGTTGTCCGCTTTACGTGGGGGTTGCTTTTCTTGAAGCCTCCCTACAAACCTCCCGCAGTTTCTTGGGACCTCAGTATGGTTCTTGCACAGCTCATGAAAGCTCCCTTTGAGCCACTCAATTCCTGCCCTCTGAAGTTCTTGACCTGGAAAGTACTGTTTCTGATGGCGGTCACTTCAGTATGCAGGATGACTAGCTTTAGGCCCTAATAGTTCATCCACCTTACACAAAAGTCCATCATAATAGAGCAGTCCTCCATACTCATCCTAAATTCCTGACAGATTGCATCTCTTTCGCTTATGCCCAGGCAGGCTTGAGCCTTGATGTTCATGTCACTGCTCATAATATCAGAGTTATGGCTGCTTCGGTGGCCATCTAATGCTCGGTCTCCATGGAAGAGATCTGCAGGGCTGCAGCTTGGTTTTTAGTCCACATATTCATACCCAACTACTGCCTAGACGGGAATTCCCAACATGACAGCAACTTTGGGCAGTCTGTACTCTGGAATCTGTTAGGGGATTAGAATCCAGCTCCATCCTCCCTAGTCACAAAAAAAGGGGGAAGAGAGAAATTCACTCATTTTTATATATAGTTGGTGGTTGAGTTACATAGTAACATAGTAAATGACAGCAGATAAAGACCAGTATGGTCCATCTACTCTGCAGGCCGTGTGGTCTTTTTCTTTTGTTATGTTTCTATCTAGTCTGTCCTTCCATATTAACCACTATAACAGTCTCCTTTTTTCCTTTAGAGATCCTCGGTGTTTGTCCCATGCTTCTTTGAATTCCGATACTGTCCTCATTTCTACCACCTCCACTGGGAGACTATTCCATGGATCCACCACTCTTTCCGTAAAGAAATATTTCCGCATATCACTCCTGAATCTATCCCCTTTCACACTCATCCCATGTCCCCTCGTAGCAGAGCTTGCTTTCAATCGAAAGAGGCTCTCCTCCTGTGCATTTATGCCATGGAGGCATTTAAATGTCTCAATCATACCACCTCTATCCCGCCTTTCCTCTAAGGTGTACATATTAAGATCCTTAAATCTATCCTCATATGCTTTATAATGAAGACCACTAACCATTTTAGTAGCCATCATCTGTACTGACTCCAGGCTGTTTATATCCTTTTGAAGGTCTGGTCTCCAGAATTGCGCACAATACTCCAAATGAGGTTGCACCAAAGACTTACACAGAGGCACGATCACCTCGTTTCTTCTACTGGCCGTTCCTCTCCCTATGCACCCAAGCATCCTTCTAGCTTTTGCTGTCGCCTTTTTCTACCTGTTTAGCTACTTTAAGATCATCAGACATAACCACACCGAGGTCCTGCTCTTCTTTAGTGGACAAAAATACTTCACCCCCTATATTATATCTCTCCCTTGGATTGCTACAGCCCAAATGCATGTCCTTGCATTTTTTAATATTATATCTCAGCTGCCAAATTCTAGACCATTCCTCAAGCTTAGCTAGATACCTCCTCATGTTATCTACAACTTCCTGGGTGTCTATTGCAGATTTTGGTATCATCTGCAAAGAGCCAAACCTTACATAACAAAGAAGTTAAAAAGAATGTAACCAAGATCCCTGGGGCACACCACTGGTAACCATCTCCTCCTCAGAGTGAGCTCCATTTACCTGTACCCTTTGTCCCCTTCCACTCAACCAATTTCCAACCCAAGCAGCAACTTTAGGGCCCATCCCTAGGGTGCTCAATTTGTTTATAAGTCACCTGTGAGGAATGGTATCAAAGGCTTTACTGAATTCTAAATACACCACATCTAAGACTCTCCCTCAGTCCAACTCCCTGGTAACTCAGTCAAAGAAATCAATCAGATTTGTCTGACGATACCTGCCTCTGGTGAATCCATGCTGCCTCGGATCCTGTAATCCACTGGACTCCAGAAACCTCACAATTTTCTCTTTCAGCAGCGTTTACAATAATTTATTCACCACTGAAGTTAAACTAACCGACTTGTAGTTTTTGAACCACATCCTTACTACTGCTTTTGTGTAAAGGGACCACATGAGCCTCTCTCCAGTCCTTTGGCACCACTACCGACTCCATTGAGGCATTGAAAAGGTCCATCAGTGGAGCTGCTAGAACATCCCCAAGTTCCCTCTATATTTTAGGGTCTATCCCATCCGGTCCCATCGCTTTGTTTACTTTAAGTTTAGCTAGTTTCTCACAAACACAGTCATTGTTCAAGATGCCCCTCGCTTCTTTTCCTGTTTGTTGGTGTTTTCTGAAGTCCTGCTCCTGGTTCTTCATCTTTGAACACAGAACAGAAGTATTTGTTAAGCAATTCCGCTTTATCCTCATCAGCTTCTACATATTCCTCCCCTTCACCTTTGAGTCTGACAATACCACTTTTGCCCTTCCTCTTCTCACTAACATATCTGAAAAATGAGTTATCCCCCCATTTTATTGCATTGGCTATTTCCTCCTCTTTTTGAATCTTTGCTTTCCTGCCTACTTTGCTAGCTTCTCTAAGTTTTTCCAAATACAGATGCTTGTCTTCCTCTCTGTGTGATCTCCTGTATTTCATAAAGACCTCCCTCTTTTTCTTCACCTTTTCAGCTACTTCTTTCGAAAACCGTAGCGGTCTCCTTTTCCTTTTACCTTTATTTACCATTTTAACAAAAAGGTTGGTTGCCCTTAAAATATCCCCATTCAGTTTTGCCCATTGTTTTTCTACATCCCCCAGCTATTTGCATCCCACTAATGACTCCCTGAGGTATTGGCCCATCTTGGCAAAGTTAGTTTTCCTAAAGTTTAAGACCCTTGCTTTTGAATGGATTCTAATAGCCGTAGTCCTAATACTGAACCACACCAGCTGGTGATCACTGGATGTAAAATGATCTCCCATTATAACATCAGAAACACTTTCACCATTGGTAAGCACCAAGTCCAGTATGGCCTTTTCACGTGTGTGGGTTCTGTTACCAATTGCCTGAATAGTTCTCCCTGTAGAGAAACCAGGATCTCCTTACTTCTAGATGATATTGCAGCCGGAATGTGCCGATCAATATCTGACATATTGAAATTCCCTATCAGTATCTCTTCCCCTTTCCTAGCAATGCTGCGTATGTCTTCAATTAACTCTCCGTCCACCTCTTCTTCCTGAGAGGGAGGTCTGTATATCACGCCAATGCAAACAGATTTCTCTTTCTTCTTTCTAGTTTAACCCACAGTGCCTCCTCTCTCCCTTTTAAGCTCTGTAGTTTCAAAGCTTTAATAATATTTTTTACATATAGTGTCACGCCTTCCTCCCCTTATTCCTACCCTGTCCTTTCTGAATAAAGTATAGCTTGGTATAGTTACATCCCAGTCATGGATTTCTGGGAACCATGTATCTCCAGGAACAAGCAGGAATGAGTCTTCACATATGAGTACGTCGGTACCGACGGAGCCTGCACGGGAATGCTCCCCAGCATCCAATCAGAAAGCTTTTGGGAGCATCCCTCGCGCCTGCACACTGACTTCCCGCCTTTTCCACTTCTCCTCAGTTTTCGTTTTTCCGCAGAGCCAGCAGGACGTCCTCCTGTCACCGCAGAAACCTTTTTCTTTAAATTCTTCATTTCTTGTGGTCGCGGCTGTTTTTCCCGCCGCCACCGGTACCGCCGGTAGTTTTTTCTTTTCTTTTTCTTAAGCTCAGAGAGATTTTTCCCTCTGCTTCTGTCTTAACATTTTGGGCCTACAAGGCCTCTTCATCATGGAGCCTTCTTCTCCTAAGAAGTGCCTTCACTGTGGAAACACAATTTTCTTTTTAGACTCCAATAACTGATGTCTAACCTGTTTGGGTCCTGACCCTTTTTCCCCTGAACCATCAGGCTGCAATACTGTGAGAAGACCTTCCCTCTTTCGAGTTTCCCTCGATACCGTTTTCACTCCGGCAGTGAAGGCACCGTTTTTTTCTTCTCTACAGGATCAGGTAACCCACAAACAGTCTGTTAAGACTTGCCAATCCTTGAGTGGTAGGTCTCATGCAAAGTATGACGACGGCTCCGGCCTTGCCCTCAAGACCCCATTGGCATTAAAACCCCGGCGGGAGTCTTCGGGCTCCAAAGCATTTCAGGGGTTTCAGGTTGTTCCTGGGGCTCACCCCTCACAGAACATACCTGAGCCATGCTCAGTGGTGGTATCCGCTTCGAGCGGTACCGATACCCCGGCATCGGCACCGGTGTTGAGTGTTCCACTCTTCACCAGGGATCGTCATCTGGCGTCCTCGGTACCTTCGGGACCGATCGATACGTTCCTGATTGACTTTCCTGTATCTCAGCCATGCTCGGGGATGGCACCCGCTTCGAGCGGTACCGATGCATCGGCACCGGTGTCGAGTGTTCCACTCTTCACCAGGGATCGTCATCTGGCGTCCTCGGTACCTTCGGGACCGATCGACACGACCCAGAGTGACTTTCCTGTATCGGCATCGCCGATACCACCACCGACGTCGGTGCCCTCTAGACATGCATCGATAGACTCGCTCCCTTGGATGCCGAGTCTGATATCGATATCTAGTCTAGATGACTGGGTACCGACGCGTCTTGGAACCGACCCTTATCGTTTCCGGATACGCAGTACTGAGGATATTCACCAAGACACTCTGGTTACCTCGGTACCGCTTGAGCAGCCTCCGATGACTGCCTCGATGACATTACCGTCTCCGATTCCGCCTCAGCTGCCGGTATCGGTATCGATGTCGATTCCTGCAGTTACATCGGTACCATCGATCCTTTCTATGCCTAGTTTGGAATCGATACCTGGCATGGATGATGCAGTACTAACTGCCTCAAATCGTGACTGCCAGTATCACTATCCATCTAGTAGGGTACTCTGGTGCTCAGGCTGCTTCTTCAACCTTAGCCTACCCAGGGATGGTTCCCATTGGAGATCCTTCTTTTCAGAAATTTCTCCTTGATATGGCAACCTTTCTTGCTATTCCTATCCCTGGCTGTGATCTTAACCAAGGCTCTCCTGCAGAAAAGGAAATTATAATGCTTCCTTTACATCATTCTTTGCAGGATCTTCTTCTAAGAATATGGGAATCACCTTTAAGGGTTCCCTCACCTTCTACAGCAACTAATGTTCTGTATCAGGTGCCCCCCTCTCCAGGGTTTCAAAAGACTCAACTTCCCCATCTTTCCATTGTAGTGGAATCAGCAATGAGGAAAGTAAAAAGCAAGAAGAAGCATTCTTCTTATCCGCCAGGTCGTGCATCTAGAGCACTTGATGCCTTTGGCGTCAAACCTTCTAAACATCTATGCTGGCATCAAGAATTATTTCTGATACATTTTATATGAGTCTAACACTCCAGGAGGTCACAAAGAAATTATCTCTTTTGACTCCTTTTTTGTCAGAGCCTAAGGCTGCTGACTATTCCTTGCTTTTTAGTCATAGCCGGAATATCTCTTGGTTTCTTTCTCGTGCTTCTCTAGACTCTTTTGAGTCTGTTAGCAGATCCTCTGCTATTGCCATTGGAGCACATCGTAGAGCCTGGCTCCAAGCTTCAGACTTGAGCAGATGTGCACAGCACACACTGGGTAATTCTCCTTGTACTGGAGAAAATCTCTTCAATAAGGAGGCTTTACGTCAGGTTGCTCATTGCTCCACTGACTTTCCTGGTTCTGGAGACCATTCTAAGCCGCCTTCTTCCCCAGGAGGTAGGAAATGTCCTACCAAACCTTCTTTCCCTAAGAAAAGAAGGTTTCATTCTTCTGCCCATCATCCAGATGTACCCAAGCAAGGGACACCTCGTCCTAGTCTGAAGTTTCCAAACTCTAGCCAGTCTGAGCATACCCAGCAACCATAGGTTCTGAAGGTTGCAATCTACAGTTAACTTCTTCCTAGCAGAAGTTTGTTCACTGTTTTTTCTTAAAGCTCTACACTGGGGTTTTCCTTTTTCAGTATGCTAAGCTGTCGGGATATTCTTGTCCATGGGTTACAGAATTCTCCTCTTCTTACTACCAAGAAGGGAAGTTACAACTATCCCATGATAGTTTCTGTCCCAACATGAACATTTTTTCCTTCAGCTGACTCGCCATATGGGTAAGTCACCCTCCAATTACCTGTTTTCTCTACCCTCTCATCCAGGGTTTCCCCTGACTGAGTGGTACCATACTGAAAAGCTTCTCTAGCCTTTCATTCCAGTGTAGACTTTTTGTTTCCTTGAATACATTTTCAAGATAACTCATCAGGCAGGGACAGGAATATCTCCTCTCCCTTTGTCTGTTTCTCTTTGTTTTGCACAGGAAGATTCTCTCTGCTGTCTTTTTCAGCTGCTGTGCATGCAGGAGTTCCAGTGATTGAACTACTGGTACTTTTCCACAGGTTCCAGTCTATCTTCCACAATTTTTGTCTAGCCTCAGTAGTGATTCCAAGCTAGTCCTCATCTATCTTGGATAATCCTACTCACTTTAGGCTTCTCACATTATCTTCTTTCTAGCCATCTCCTTTTCCTAGGATGTGGCAACACACCTGACTTCAGTCAGTTTTCTCTCATAATTCTCCTGCACAATGCTCTCTGCAATCTTCAGAGAAGCTTTCTACTATGGGCCCTTGCTACAGAGCATTGAACTTTGTCTCTGAGGGCTATTCTATATAGTAGAAAAAAGCTTATAAATCATTCCCTTGACTGTGAGGGTTCTCCACACCCTCTTGTCTCCTGTTATAATTCAGAATATAAGCTTTTTCTGCGTGAATATCCAAGGCTACTAGTAACGCATGATACCCCTATGTCCCTCCAGTGGATCCTCCTGGTATCTTCTCTATGCATTTCTACCCATCTACCATGTCAGAGTTCTAAAGGACTCCCGACTTGCTCTTTACAGACTGATATTATCCTCTGTTTTTCATGCAACCATCCTGGTTATTTTACTGGATTGCATTCCTGCATCCTCTTAGCCCACGGAAATAGATTCTCTATATATCTGTCAAGTGGGTTTCACCCTCTTGTTATTGGATGAATCTTTCCCCTTCACATTCCCCATGTGAATGTTCTTATGGGGCTTTGTGGTAGACATGTATCTTCAGACTCATGTTCATGTATGTATATATCTCTATATATGCATCTACATACATATGTCTGTAAGCTGTGTGCATACTTTATGCCCCCACATATATATATATATATATATATATATATAGGTATATATATCCCCCTATATATATATATGTATCTGTTGGGAGGCTTTTTATAGGTCGATATGTATTACATACTATCTCCCTAACTGTCTATGCTATAAAATGTTTTACCTTCTTAGAGGTTCCAGACAGTGGGCTTCCATATTTTCATACTGTTCCTCAGTATGTGGGGGCTCTTATGCACACAACCATTGCTGTGGTGCTAACAGCTTCCACTTTGCCCTAAGTCTCCCTATCCTTGAAGCGTCAGGCTTCAATATCTTTCCTATCTCTCACCAGGTAGGAAAGACAGTGTACATCTTCATTAGTTCTGAGTACACATCTGTTCTCCTTGGGAATACGGGCTTCTTTCCATACCCCTCCTTCCCTCTAGGACTGGGCTAGTTGTCCAAATCGGTCAGTCTTCTTCTTTTAGTCCTCAATGTTAATGACTCTGTACCTAAAAGAATTTTCAGCTTTTCCCATAAAGCTTTCCGTTGAAGACCTGCCGTTCTTATCCTGCCCCAGTTGACACCTGGGTCTCCTGCTAATTCCAGGTTTGGACCTTCATCCTCACTGCTGTGAGGTCACCTTGAGGATTCCGCTACTGCATATCCAGTAGACTCCATCCCGCTCTCTACTTCCTACAATCCAGTAGGTAAGCTCCATATTATAATTGTTCATTAAATAATTTTAATGATACTTATCATACATACCAAGGACTCCTCTTCTGTAGTCCTTAGGTTCGCTGTTTTTCCTTACAGCTCCTCTCTTCTCAACTCCTACCCTCCATCCCTCATGGGATGCCGGAGATTCCTGTGTGGAAAATGCACTCCTGATCCAGGGACACGCATTTTATGGGATCTCCCCCTGGCATCTATAGCTAGGGAGTCCCCATATGTGAAGACTCATTCCTGCTTGTTCCTGGAGATAGCACAGTTACTTACCTGTAACAGGTGATCTCTGGGAACAGCAGGAATAAGTCTTCACAACCCACCCACCTCCCCTAGGAGTTGTATCTATCTATCTATCTTCCTTTCCTCTTTCTCTCCTTTGTCTCAGCTATGAAACTCAACTGAGGAGAAGAAGTGGAAAAGACGGGAAGTCAGTGCACAGGCACGAGGGATGCTCCCAAAAGCTTTCTGATTGGATGCTGGGGAGCATTCCCGTGCAGGCTCCGTTGGTACCGACGTACCCATATGTGAAGACTTATTCCTGCTGTTCCCAGAGATCACCTGTTACAGGTAAGTAACTGTGCTTTCTGTAACTGCCACTAAATCCAAGTCAGCCTCTCCCATTAAAGCTTCAACATCTGGGATCTTATTTCCCATGCTATGGGTATTTGTACACACTGCTTTCCATATGTTGCCCCTTATACCCATTTCCATAAAGGTATTTAATGTTTCACTTACCTGGGGGGCTTTCTTCACCCATCCCCAACGAATCTAGTTTAAAGCCCTCTTCAGTAGATTAGCCAGTCTGCTGCTGAAGACACATTGACCTTTCTTGGACAGATGAATGCCATCTCTGCTCTGAAACCCTTGGAACAGCATCCCATGGTCCAGGAAACCAAAACGCTCTTGATGACACCATCCACGCAGCCATGCATTCATCTCCAGTATGAGAGTTTCTCTGCCTTGGCCTTTACCATCAACAGGGAGGATTGAAGAGAACACCACCTGTGCCCCTATCTGCTTCACCCTCTGTCCCAGAGCCATGAAGTCACTTTTTATATGCTCAGAGGGATACCTGGCAGTATCATTGTGCCGACATGGATTAGCAACATTGGGTAATAGTCAATGGGCTTGATGAGTCTTGGCAAGCTCTCTGTAACATCTCGGATTTTGGCACCTGGCAGACAGCATACCTCTCTGGACATCGAGTCTGGTCGGCAGATGGATGTCTCAATACCCCTCAGAAGAGAGTCTCCAACAACCACTACCCTTTGCTTCCTTGTCGTCACTGATTCTGCAACTTTGGGGCATTTGAGCTCTGGTTCTTCCCTTTCCAGGGATGCTTTCACCTTCTCCACTTCCAGGGCTGCATAATGGTTCTTCATTTCAAGGGCTGGAGAAGTTGGATTGGTGATTCTACAGGCCCTGGTCATTTGTGTCCATCCTTCGTCATTCTGTAGGCACCCATCTTCTCTGCTGGAGAGCTTGGATGTTGCAAGAAGCATCTCATCAATGTACTTCTCACTGCCTTGAATGCTCCTCAGCCTCACCACCTCTTCTCTGAGTTCATCCACTTGTTTCCTGAGAGCTTCAGCATGCAGGCAATCCTGCATATGGAACCGGTCCTGCAACTGGCATTGGGACCTCTGCCTGGACAGAGGCAGAAGCTGTAACGGGGGCAACAGCTTTAGCGGTACGATGTTTCCAAGTCATTGTTCAGTTCATGGAGTTTAGGTATCTGTTAAAGCAAAAGAGAGATCTACCAGCCGGTTTCCCAGCTGTCCTTTCAGAGAAAAAGCAGTTAAATCTCTTTGTGTGTTCAAAATGTGCTGTTCCAAGTCCCTGTGTGTAGTTAATTGGGAGGTACCCTGTAAAGGAAGACCCCTCCCTACCCCCCCCCCCCCACTCCCATCCACCCCTAGGGAGCTAACTAACACTTGATGAGGTGTCAGTAGCGTCAAAGAGCTGAAGAAAGATACTGAAGCAGAGTTTTAAACCTACCCCACTAAACAAAATATTTCCCCTTTTAAACTAAAACACCAAAAAGAATGTAACTTTGTTTAAAAAATGTACCAAAACCTTTTTAAGAGCTCCCAGACAGAGAGCTAGTAATTTAAAAAGCCACACACTCTTTCCTTTGCTTGAAATGTATAGCCCCTGTTAGGAATGCCTAACAGGCCTCTCGCCATGTCACAATTGTTTTCCCATGTTGGGCTTCTTGGTGGCCTCTGTTTTTGGTAGTCTGTAGCTTGGGAGACCCATATGTGAAGACTCATTCGTTTTCATCCACAGAGAAAAAGGTAGTTACTCGTCTGTAGCAGGCATTCTCCATGGACAGCACAAATTAGTCCTCACAGCCCTCCCAACTCCCCAAGGCGTTGTCTTCTACTACAGCTATGTTATCAGACTGAGGCACCATGGCGCTGCCACAGCAGGTGGGAAGGAGGCGCAGGCATGGTGGAGTCTCCCTAAAGCTTCCAGTAGAAGCTGGGGAGTGTCTCCTGTGGGGCTCTGTTGGAAACGTCGCCCATACATGAGGATCAATTCCTGCTGTCCACGGAGAACACTTGCTACACGCGATTAACTACTTTATCTCCAGGAACAAGCAGGAATGAGTCTTCACATGTGGGTACGTCGGCGCCGACGGAGCCCGCACGGGAATGCTCCCCAGCATCCAATCAGAAAGCTTTTGGGAGCATCCCTCGCGCCTGCGCGGTGACTTCCCGCCTTTCCCACTGCCTCTCCCCAGTTATCGTTTTTTCCGCGGAGCCGGCAGGACGTACCTCCTGTCACCGCAGAAACTTTTTCTCTTAAATCCTTATTTTTTGTTTTCTTGTGGTCGCGGCCGTTTTCCCGCCGATACCAGCACCGCCGGTGCCTTGTTTTTTTCTTTTAACCACTTTGAGGTCTTTTTCTCCTCAAGTCCCTTCTGAGGCCTTCCAGACCTTTCCAGCGTGGAGCCTTCTTCCCCTAAGAAGTGCCTCCACTGTGGAGACTTAGTCTTCTTTTTAGACTCCACCACTTGGTGTATATCCTGTTTGGGTCCTGACCCTTTTTCCCCTGGTCCATCGGGCTTTAGGGTTGGGAGAAGACCCTCACTTTTTCGGGTATCCCTCGACGCTGTTTTTCCTCCTGAGGTGAGGACATCGATTTCTTCTTCTCCCCAGGATCAGGTAACCCGCAAACAGTCTGTTAAGACTAGCCAATTCTTGAGGGGTAAGTCTCATGCCCAGCATAACGACGGCTCTGGCCTTCCCCTCAAGACCCCTTTGGCAATAAAACCTCGGCGGGAGTCTTCGGGCTCCAAAGCATTCACGGGGTTTCAGGTTGTTCCTGGGGTTCGTTCCTCACAGAACATACCTGAGCCATGCTCGGGGGAGGTATCCGCTTCGAGCGGTGCCGATTCCCCGGCATCGGTGCCGGCGTCGAGTGTTCCACTCTTCGCCAAGGATCGTCAACTGGTGTCCTCGGTGCCTTCGGGATCGATCGATTCGACCCAGACTGGCCTTCCTGCATCCCAGCCAGCTTCGGACGGGGCCGATTCCCCGGCATCGACACCGGTGTCGAGTGCTCCGTTTGTCACTAGGGATCGTCATCTGGGGTCCTCAGTGCCTTCGATCGATACGACCCAGACTGACTTTCCTCTGTCCCAGCCAGCCGCGAGGTTGGTTCCGGTTTCAAGCGGCGCCAATGCCCCGGCATCGGTGTCGAGTGTTGCACTCTCCACCGGGGCTCGGCGTCGGGTATCCTGGGCCTCGGGGCCGAGCGATACGCCCCAGATGGCTTTTCCTCTTGCTACACCATGCTCGGAGGGGGCACCGACTTCGGGCGGTACCTATACCCCGACATCGGCGCCGGTGTCGAGTGTTCCTCTCTTCGCTGAACGGCGTCTTCGGACGTCCTCTGCGCCTTTGGCGCCGATCGATGCGATTCCGATTAACTTTCCGGGATAGGCATCGCCGACACCACCACCGACGTCGGTGCCCTCTAGACGGGCGTCGATAACCTCGCTCGGTTCGATGCCCAGTCTAGAATCGATATCCAGTCTGGATGACTTGGTTCCGACGGTTTTCGGAACCGATCCTTGTCCCTTCCGGCTACGCAGTACGGTACCGATGTCGACTCCTGTAGTTCCATCGGTGCCTTCGATCCTTTCGATGCCTAGCTTGGAATCGATACCGGGAACCGACGATGCAGTACTAACTGCCTTGAATCGGAACTGTCGGTATCAAAGCTCTCTGGTTGCCTCGGTATCACTTCGGCAGCCGCCGCTGCCGGCTCCGAGAGCATTGCCGTCCCCGATGCCGGTGTCAGTACCGATGTCGACTCCTGCAGTTCCATCGGTGCCATCGATCCTTTCTATACCTAGCTTGGAATCGATACCGGGAACCGACGATGCAGTACTAACTGCCTCGAATCGGAACTGTCGGTATCATTCTCCATCTAGCAGGATTTCTTTGGTGCACCAGTCCGATAGGTCTTCTGGTGTTCAAGCTGATCATTCAACCTCAGCCTACCCAGGAATAGTTCCTCTGGGAGTTCCTTCTTTTCAGGAATTTCTTCTTGACATGGCAGACTTTCTTGCCATTCCTATTCCTGGCCCTACTCTTAACCAAGGTCCTGCAGAAAAAGCAACCATGATGCTTCCTTTACATCCTTCTTTGCAGGACCACCTTCTGGGGATTTGGCAGTCGCCTTTAAAGGTTCCTGCACCTTCTACAGCCATGCATGTTCTGTATCAGGTGCCCCCCTCTCCGGGGTTTCAGAAGAACCAACTTCCGCATCATTCCATTGTAGTGAAATCGGCAATGAGGAAGGTCAGAAGCAAGAAGAAGCATTCTTCTTCTCCTCCAGGTCGTGCATCTAAAGCACTTGATGCCTTTGGGCGTCAAACCTTCAGAACTTCCATGTTGGCTTCCAGAATTATTTCATATATCTTTTATATGAGTCTGACACTTCGGGAGGTCACAGAGAAATTATCTCTTTTGTCTCCTTTTTTGTCAGAACCTAAGGCCTCGGACTATTCCTTGCTTCTTAACCATAGCAGGAATATCTCTTGGTTTCTTTCTCGTGCTTCTCTAGACTCTTTTGAGTCTGTTAGCAGGTCCTCTGCTATTGCCATTGGAGCACGTCATACAGCCTGGCTGCAGGCTTCAGACCTGAGCAGATGGGCACAACATACACTGGGTAATTCTCCGTGTACTGGAGAAAATCTTTTCAATATCGAGGCTTTACGTCGGGTTGCTCAGTGCTCCACTGACTTTCCTGGTTCTGGAAACCATCCTAAGCCTTCTTGTTCCCCAGGATGTAGGAAATGTCCTACCAAATCTTCTTTCCCTAAGAAAAGAAAGTTTCATCCTCCTTCTGCCCATCCTCCAGATGTCCCCAAGCAAGGGACATCTCATCCTGGTCTGAAGTTCCCAGGCTCTCACCAGGATTATCATAACCGGCAGCCATAGGCTCCTGTATGCTGCAGTCTACAATTAACTTCTTCTTACCAGAAGTTTTTCTTCCAACTCTACACTGGGTTTTCTTTTCAGTATGCTTTTGTCCATGGGTCACAGTATTTTCCTTTTCTTATTGCTATAAAGGGAGATCACCGCTATCCCATGATAGCTTCTGTCCCCACATGGGCATTCTTTCCTTCTGCTGACTTACCATATGGTACGTCACCCTCAACCCCTCTCTTCCAGGGTTTCCCCTGCTTGAGTCGGTACCATACTGGAACGTCTCTCTCTCTTTCTTTCAGTGTAGGCTTCCTGTTATCCTTCAACGCATGTTCTGGACAACTCCTCAGACAGGGCCGGAATATCCCCGCTCCCTTGATCTGTCTTCTCCCTGTTTCATACGGGAGAATCCCCTCTGCTATTTTGTTCAGTTGCTGTGCGTGCAGGAGTTCCAGTGCATACTTTAATGCTTCAGCACGCTGCTCTCAACCATCTGCGTGCTGACACTTACTGCAGGTTATCTTCTCCTGGCCATGTCCTTATCGAGGATGTGGCAACCTGTCGACTTCTGTCAGGCCCATCTCCTGCACGATGCTCTCTGCAATCGTCAGAGAGGCTTCCCACTATGGGCTCTTGCCATAGAGCATTGGACTTGGACTTTGTCTCTGAGGGTCTTCCATATAATAGAAGAGGCTTATATAGTCATTCCATGGCTATCTAGATAATTATACCCTCTTGTCTTCCGTTGTGATGCAGAAGACAAGTTTGTTCTGCGTGAATGTCCAAGGAGCTCCCAATCTGGCAGGAATCCCACCTTTTTTTCCTCACAGCTTGGCATTATGTTTCTGCTCCACTTGGACAACGCATACTCTTTTACTGTACTTGATACCCCTGAGTCCCTTGGCTGGGTCATCCTGGTATCTTGGTATATGCGTTTTCTGTCCTTGGGGCGCATCAGCAGCCTAAAGTGTTCCTGACGTGCTCTCCCCAGACTGATATTGTCCTCGGTTCTTCACGCAACTATACTGCTAATTCCACTGATCTGCATCCCTGTACCACAGAAATAGATTCTCTATACTCTTCGGGTGGTTTTCGCCCCCTACTATTAGATGACGTTTTCGCATCACATTTCCCATGTGGATGTTTCTTCTGTGGCCCAGTTGCAGGCAGTATTGTTTTCATGTATGTATGTGTCCTATGCATACATGTTTTTTGTACCCTGGGTGGGCATAAACCATGCCCATCTATATCTATATATAGCTATATATGTCACACTTGTCTAGACATATATATTCACAACTCTAACTGTCGGTACTAAAGTTTTTTTACTTTCTAAGGGGTCCAGACAGTCCGCTTGCCTATTATCATACGGCTCGGTAACTGGGTCCGGTTATACTCACCATTATTGCTGTGGCGTCAACAGCTTCTATTTTTGTTATACTACACCTTATCTATGAGGTATCAAATTTCAATGTCTTCCTATTTCTTATTGGCTAGGAAAGACAGTGTACATCTTCAGTGTTCCGGAGTACCCTCCTGTTTTCCCTGGGAAAAGGGTTTTTTTCCATACCCTCTCTTCCCTTCCGGACTGGGCTAATTCCAGATCGGTCAGTCTTCTTCTTTTAATCCTCAATGTTAATAACTCTGTGCCTAAAAGAGTTCTCAGCTTTTTCACATAAAGCTTTCCATTGAAGACCTGCCATTCTTCTCCTGCTCCAGTTGACACCTGGGTCACCTGCCCATTCCAGATTTGGAACTTCATCCTCACTGCTGTGAAGTTCCCTTGAAGATTCCGCTACTGCGTCTACAGTACCTTCCATCACAGTTCTACTTCCTACAATCCAGTAGGTAAGCTCTATATGGTACTAGTTCATTAAATGCTTTAATGATACCTGACATGCCTTCTAAAGACTCATCTCCCCTGTGGTCTTTAGTTTTTTGTTGTTCCTCTGCAACTCTTCTCTCCTCAACTCCTACCCCCCGTCCCTCAGGGGATGCCGGGGATCCAGGTTGGGAAAATGCCGTCCTGTCCAGGGATACGCATTTTATGGGATCTCCCGTGGCACCCTCAGCTAGGGAGTCACCACATGTGAAGACTCATTCCTGCTTGTTCCTGGAGATAGCACAGTTACTTACCTGTAACAGGTGATCTCAGGGAACAGCAGGAATTAGTCTTCACAACCCTCCCACCTCCCCTAGGAGTTGTATCTATCTATTTCCTTTCCTCTTCCTCTCCTTCTGTCTCAGCTATGAAACTCAACTGGGGAGAGGCAGTGGGAAAGGCGGGAAGTCACCGCGCAGGCGCGAGGGATGCTCCCAAAAGCTTTCTGATTGGATGCTGGGGAGCATTCCCGTGCGGGCTCCGTCGGCGCCGACATACCCACATGTGAAGACTAATTCCTGCTGTTCCCTGAGATCACCTGTTACAGGTAAGTAACTGCTTTCTCAGCGCGTCCCCACTGGGCTCTGTAAAACTGGTATCTCCTTCTCAAGAGGCTAATGGTTCAACCTCTACTCAGGCCTGTGTATTTCCAGCCTTCATAATTCAGAATCAAGGCATTCTCTTGCATCATAATCTCATGTTCCTGATTCTTGATGACATGAAAATTGAACAGGGGCTAATTGCTTCCTTGTGACTGCCATCTCCAATTCTAGGAATTTCTAGTGGCAGCAAGGAAGCCTACAATGAAATTGTATGAATTCAATAGAAAATAGCTTCCCAGTAGAGGTGATGGCAACGAAGACTGTATCCGAATTCTTTTATTTTTTAATGAAATTTTCACGTTACAACGCCAAGAAAAACTCTTGTATAGAAATGAATTGTGCTAAGATGCAATAAAGAAAATAAACGCAAATCAAAGAATCATAATAGCGTAATTAAAATAATAGTCCTCAAATAAAAGGAGGGTTGAGCCCATAATTTAAAGGGAACATAAGAAAACAGAAACCTGTTCTTTAATAACGATAAAGGGAAAACTGGCAGTTACCTAGCTGAACAACAGTTTTTGCTGAGCCCTAATCTCTAAGAGGTGTGGAAGTAGAGAGGCCCATTTCCCCAATTCAGCTCAAAGCTACATCAACTGGGGAGGATCAAAAAAAGATGTATTTAACATTCTTGTTTTTCATAACAAATCTGCAAGGAAAAGTTAACCAGAATAATGCCTTCAACTGAAGGACCCTAGGTGCATTAACAAAGCCTGTCTTTCCAGATCATCCTGCTAGACCAGTCCAGACAACCGGGTTAACACCCCCCAACCAGCAGATGAGACAGAGAACTACTAGAAGAATTATGACTTCACTAGTAGTATAATACTCAGTAAGCTAGGGGCACACTTCGTGTTTCTCTGTCTCAGCAAATGGTGGTTGGAGATCAGTACAGCTTGGTGTCTATTAGCTGCTGGATGTTTGTGGACAGAGAGCAGCTTTTCTTTAGCGCTGGGAGTACATATGGTACCCTGTTAAGGGGCAGCATAGTTGGGGGGGGAGCAACTTCTGGCTATGAGAGCTCGTGGGCTGCCTGACCCTATTTTTGTTAATTTCTTTTGTTTAAAAAAAAAAAAAAAGTTTTTCAGCAGGGCTCAGGCACCTGACTTCCTTTTGTCCTCCCCCTCCCTCCCACCGTCGTCCTAGCTTGAAGAGGTGTCGATGGTGGAGAGCTCTGCCTTGGTAGGGTGAAGATGGCAGCCATGAGTACCTGGGATTCAATTGAGCAGGCTTCTCCTCAGTGAGTCGGTACCAGCAGACTTTGGCAGTCCCTTTGGCAGTCCTCGGGACTCTGTTCAGCCGCCAGCGAGGCCTGCTTCTCGCTCTGCTGCCAGCCCTCCCGCACTTTCACGCTGCAGCCTACTTCATGCTCAGCTGTCAGCCCTTAACGCGCTACAGCATGCCTGCCTCTTTCACGCTGCCTGGCCTGAGTAAAAAAGCACTGCTTTTAAGTTAATCGCACCTGCTCCTTGTGTGCAGCTCATCTGGGGGAGTTTTCATTGGCGGTACCCACTTTCGCCACACAATCTGTCAGGCAGACCATGTCTTCTCCACCATGGGGTCTTTCCAGCGCAGTGCAAGCACAGGATGACCCTCCCCCACCATCTCTTTCCCCTCCTCACACAGAGGACTTGGAGAGATCAGCTGGAGATGCAGTGAACGTAGCTGGAGAAGCTCAGAGGTTCAACGTGGCCGCGGCTGAATTTGCTGCCATTTTTAAGCATGCATGGTCATTGATAGGGTGGCCAGGTCACTCATTCTCCAACTCTGGAGCGGGTCTCCTGCCAGCCACAAATTCCCAGCAAGCACACTCATGATGCGGATGCCCCTCAGGGCCATAAAAGGCTCAAGGGCCTTACTTTGGGCTCTTGAGGAGCTGGAGTCCCCAGAGGAAGAGAATAGGGCTCCAAGGTCAGAGGCATCAGCAGGCAAATCTGGCTCTGAGGATGTCGAGTTCCCCACTCCCAGATGAAAGCGAGGCGCAGATTGTAAGCCTCTTCCAGAAGCAGGAGGTGGTGCCATTGGTCATGCATGTTGCGACGGAGCTCCACATCCCTGAGTTTGCGGTGGTAGACCCTCAGTCTGGTTCCGATCCTTTTCTCAAAAGCATCAGGACTCCGTCACAAGCCTTTCCATTCCTGGCTGAGCTACAGCTAATGGTGATGGAGGAATGGGACAAACCTAGCGCTACTCTTCATGCGGCCAGCCCTCTGCCGCATTTATCTTTGGTCCCAGGAAGACCTGCAATGCTGGATGTGCTACCCAATGGTAGACTCCTTGGTAACTGCTGTTATGAAGCATACCACCATTCTGGTCAAATGTGGTGTGGCCCTGAATGACCCTCAAGATAGGAAAGTGGAGGGTTTGCTGAACCTCTGCCTTTACTGTGTCCTTGGGGTTGCAGACTGCTGCATGTAGGGGTCTTGCTCTTGAGCCTTGGTATGGTGGATTCATCTTTTGCAGGTCAGAATGAACACAGCCCATCTGGAGTCCGTTATCGCATTCCTGGCCACCGCCTTTTACGATCTTTTGTGACTTAATGCCTATGGCATGGCAGCAGCGAACATTGTCCATCGCTGACTCCGGTTGTGAAATTGGTCAGCCGATCCGGCATCAAAGACTTGACTGGCCAGACTGCCCTTCAAAGGATCCCTCCTGTTTGGTGAGGAACTCGAGAAGCTGGTGAAAGATCTCAGGAAGGTCAAGCTCCAGCACTTACCAGAGGATAAGCCAAAGTCTAAACACTTATTCGTTACACCTCTGGCATCTAGGACGGGCTCTCACGATGCAGAAGCCCGGTAGTCATGTCAGTACAAGCAGGGCTTCTCCTCGTCATATCCCTACTCTGGTTCATGGAGGGTGCTTCCAATCCTTTCGTGGGGAGCGCCGCTCTCAGGGGAGCTCCGGACCCTCCTGGAAGCCCCAAGCACCACCTTGCTTGTCATGCTGACAGACGGGTGGCCCCGTCCGCAGTGCTGCAGGTGGGAGGATGCCGGCGGTTCTTTCAGAGTAGGCCCAAATCACATCGGATCACTGGGTCCTCTGTCATCAATCATGGTTATGCTGTGGACCTGGCCACTCCCATTCATGTCTCCCTGCCGGCTCTGCCCTGAAGCGCGCAGCCATTTCAGACACACTGCAGCGGCTCCAAGACTTGAGAGCCATTGTACCAGGTTGCTACTCCATCTATTTTGTGGTGACTAGGAAGGACGGTCCCATTTTGGATCTGCAGGTGTCAATTGCAGTCTGCGCACACCACGCTTCTGCCCCGGTGAATTCCTGGCAACACTATACATCATGGAGGCGTATCTCCATATACCTATTCAGCCCGATCGCCAGTGGTACCTTCGATTTGTCATTTTTGGTTAACACTTTCCGTTTTGCGCTCTTCCTTTTGGACTCGTGACAGCTCCACGAACCTTCTCCAAGATCATGGTGGTAGTCGCTGCAGCCCTGTAGCGCGGCAGCGGTGGTATCTGTGTCTACCCTTACCTGGATGACTGGCTCATCTGGGCTTGCTTCTTACCTGAAGCAAAGTGAGCCATTCAAACGGTGGTAGATCTGTTGGAGGGTCTGGTTGGATCGTCAACCACGAAAAGGGCGAAGTTAACCAGAATAATGCCTTCAACTGAAGGATCCTAGATGCATTAACCAAAATCTGTCTCTTTTTACCACATGGTCTTAAAAACATCTAGCTACATCATAACAGAAAAAAACAAAAAGTCTGTTTGACAGAAATAAAGATACCTAAGAAAATCTGAGTCTAGCACAGGTAGCAAGAAAACATTTCTGCAGAAGTTTCCAAGAAGGTAGTCAACCCTGAAGACTCAGGGCCAGACAGATGATATCCTTTTACAACTGTTCAATTTTAACATACTTTGATATAGATAAATAAAATGCTTTTGAAATGAAAGGGCATGCCTCTTCAGAAATCTTTTTTAAAAAATCCATCATAAATGTCTTAATCATTTCTTTAGGAGGAGTAAGCCTTGATTTAGGAAAAGGTTATTAAATGAAGGGTACTTCTGTTAACAGTGTTTGTATCTGAATTCAAGAAAGCATGGGACAAGCACAGAGAATCTCTAAGGGAGAAGAAGGGATTGTATATCCAGGGTAGTTTGAATGGATGGGCAGAATGGCTAAACCCATATGGTCTTTATTTGTGGCTGTTGTCAGTGCTGGCTGTTTCAAGTGTAAGAGACTTTCCATCTGGTGTTCTACATGGACTCAAGATCCCTTTACGTATCCACAAACACTATCTATACATTCTCCGTCAGTTGGGGCTTCATACTTCTTCTGTCAGAATGCACCTCAGTGCCCTGTCTTCCTATTGTGTCCTGGTAGACTGAGCTCTGACTTCATCATATCTTATTGTCTCCAAATTTGAGAGGCCACCTTCATATCAAACCTCTAATTCACATCCTGCCGATAAAGACAACAGAACAGCACGACAGCAGTGAAATTTCAAGAGCCAGTGGGAGTCCTTATCTCCTGGCAAAAAAGAAGTAGAGCAGTGGGGGCAGCAAGATTTTAAAGAACCAAAGTGGCAGGAGTGGCTGTGGCTTGGGAGCCAGCCGAGGATCCCACTTCCCCACTGGTGATGAGAAGTGGTAGTGGCAGAGGTGTGGAAGCACACGGAGTATCCCACTCTTGCATCAGTACAAATGCAATAAAACAAAAAGAAGCAACAGTGACTCAGGAGGCAGTGAAGATAACATTAAAAAAGAAAAAAAGCGGTTAGTGGAGGACCTCACTCCCCTGCCAGGGAACAAAAAAACCCAAAAAGTGCCAGTAAAGCACTGAAGAGTGGCGTGGAGAGCCCAAGCCCTGGGGCACCTGGAGGAGGGTTCTTGGCTGCGGCTGTAATCCCATAAAAATTGAGGAACTATGGGGAGCTGGCCTGCTATGACTACAGGTCTATTAAGACTGGAGCTGGGCCCTGAAAATGGTAAAAGTTAAAAAAAAAAAAAAAAAAAAAAAAGCTGTGGGGGGGGGGGAAGAATTGGAAGAATGTAGGTGGGTAAGTGTTGGGGAGGGGAAAAAACGTGTGCAAGGAGGCAGTGAAGGAAGAAAGGTGTGTGTCAATGCAGATAAGGAGAAAGAAGTCGCTTCCATGGCCCAAGAAAAGCTGGTCTGCCATTGGGGACCTCATTTTCTGTGGCAGAGGCTGAGGCTATGTCCATGGCCAGGAAGGAGGACTTCTGCACAGGGCCTAAGGTTAGAAGGTGGGAGAAGGATATGGTAGAGACCGCAAGGAAGGGAGGTGAGTTAAAAAGGAGGTGGAAATAGAAAAGGAGGAGTAGAGAGGGAGGGAAGCAGATCAGTGAGAGGGGGAAGGAGAGGAAGGGGAAGAGGTAATGGAGAGAGGGATTGAGAAATGGTGAGAGGATGAATGACAAAAGGAAGGAGGGAACCCCCAGGGAAAGGAGAATGGAGGGAATGGGGTGAGGGTGCAAGGAGAGAAGGGGCACATAGGATGTGAGGGGGGTGCGTGCAAGGAGGAGTAAGGGCAGTGGGAGAAGTACTAGAGGGGATTGGGGGAGGGGAGGGAAGCGTGCAAGGAGGCAAAAGGCTAGAACGTCTATATCAGGAGATGCACACACACCACAAGCCCTGCACTGCGTGTTCACACATACATACACACATGTACATTCAAAAATTGCACTCCTGCAGCATTCACACACCCCGCTCCTGCAGCAAACGCACGGGTACACATGCTCTGCCTGCTCCTGCAGCAAATACATGCACCATTCCTGCAGTATATAAATGACACCATTCATAAAAATGCCAATACAGCCTCACAGCCCTTGCTACCCTAACGCAAGGCGCTTTATCATATCTCTTCGCATCCCCACCCAACCAAAAGAAGACATGTATGAGTGTTCAAATGGAGGAAAGGAAAACATGCTATTTTGTCACACTGCAATTGTACATTCTTTAATTTGTTTTTCTAGTTGTATTTAGAAGATATTTGGTGTATACTGTTATAGTCATTTTAAGTGTGTACATTAAATAAACTTTGTTAAGTTTAATATGTATTACTACTTTAATACATTTTAGCTGCTATATGTTTAGTACCATATTTATAAACTTTTTTTCCTACTTTGTGTCTGTGGGTAAAATGTTTGGTGCATATTTATTGCTGTCAAAAATGTCTTTGAATCAGGTGAATATTGATATGAACAAATCATACACATAATTTGAAAGATGTTTTCTTCACCCTGGATGACATCATTAAAAGAAAAATAGTATATACAGTAGAAGAAAGGAGTAGTGTACTTATACTTGAAAATACCTATCTAATATGCACACTATAGTACAGCATGTCAGGTGCCATTTTCCAAACCTGGAATTAAAATCAATTGAACTATTTTAAAACTGTGTCTATATTGAAACATGTATATATTTTTAAGCATTTGTTATTGCTTTCCTTCCAGAATGGTGAATTGTAGTCTAATGGGAAGATGAGCAAGCGCAAATAGCAGGAAAATCTGTTTTTAAAGGTTCCATCCATATTTTCATTTTTTGTCTCTGTGCTTACAGCAGATCATACAGTAGAAGTCGGTCCAGGAGCAGTTCTTCTGACCATCGTAGACGGTCCAGGTATGGCCATGATACTGAGACAAAAAACTGACATGGATAATAACAAAAAAGAAAGTAGATTGAGTACAAAACATAAGTATGTGGTTTTAACTTATTGAAATGAGATAATGAAAATCTTAAAATAGTCTCACAGATCGACTTTCTCTACAGGTCACGTACTGTTTGGGACATCTATTGTTGAAATGCATTCAAAATCCTAACATACTAATTCACGGGTTTTTTATTTAAACCAAAGTGTGTTCTCCATTGGCCGGTAGGATGAATCTGTCACACAAGAGAGGGCAGCATCATTCAGTAATGCTGAGATGGAATAGCTCTCTCCAGAATTAACTAGAAAAAGTTTGAGCATGTGAAGACATTCCATGCATTGCCCCCCACCCCTGTGCTGGTTCTCCAGCTTTCTATTTTTAACACTCAGCTGACCAGACATATTAGCTATCAATCTGCTACTACTACTACTGAACATCTGTATAGCGCTACAAGACATATGCAGCACTGCACAGACTCATGTAAAAGATAGTCCCTGCTCATCAGAGCTTACAGTCTAGTCAAGACAGACAACACAATAGCTGTAGACATGGGATGCATCCAGGGGGGATATATCTCTGAGCCCATGACTGTGAATTCATTTTTTTCTTCAACATGCTTCTATTAATTTATTTGTTTTCTTGTTTCTTTTTTTTCACTTTTCATATTTAAAAAGAAGAAAAGCAAAAAATAAAAAGATTGTGTTCCTCCTAACATCTTTAGATTTTATAATGTCCATGGAGATTTAGAAAATATCTAACCTATAACATGCAAATGCACCCGGGTAGGACAAGGAGAGCTGCTACAATTGCCAAGAAAATGTTTTCAAAAACCTGTAAGAACCACAGAACTAGATCAGGAGGAGTTTCTAGTGGCATCAGCAAAACATCAAAGGTGAAGTCATTGAGAGCCAAGTCAAGAAGCTACACAGTCGAAGTAAAGTTAATCCCTTCATAATGTGGCTTACAAAGTCCTAGCCATGACAGTAGTGAAACTGGGACAAAAATCTGAGGATTCCCATTCCCCAAGCATCTAAGGCACACGTTTTCTTTGTTGATCAACCAACAGAGACATGTAAAACATCTAACACGCACCCTTATCAACTCGCTCCACTTTGTCATGCACCAGTGCTAGTTACAGAGGCAGATGATTCATTCCTATTGCTATCCAGGTCTGCAACAATAGATTCAAAACCATCAGTCATCATATGATGATTATTCAAGACTTTTTGAAAAACTGCTTCAAAGATGTGCCTTCAGAAGAGTTATCTGATCCAATCTTGCAAACGTATCAGTGTTTCTCCAGGACCAAGCAGAAAGTCAGTCCTCACATATGGGTGACGTCGGCGTCGACGGAGCCCCCATGCGGAGCATTTCCCCAGCTTTCAAAGAAAGCCTTTGGGAATGCAGGCACGCATGCGCGGTCCCCTTCCCGCCCAAAGGTGCCATCTTGCTCAGTCTTCTTTTTTCCGCGGAGTCCTACGGACGCCTGTCCTTGTCACCCGTGAAAAAAGTTGATTTTTCTGCGTTGTCGAGTTTTTTCTTCGGTTCGACCTCGGTTCCTTTCCCGCCTGGACTCGGTGCACCGGTGCCGAGCCCGGATCTCTTTTTTTCGGTTTTTGTCCTTAGAGACTGCGTTCGCGCCCTTTTTTCTTTTCCCTGGCAGCCCAATTTTTTGATCTTGCAAGGGCCCTTTTTCCCCCGATGGCTGCCAGTGGCTTCAAGAAGTGTGATCGGTGCAAGAAACTGATGTCTCTCACCGACACACACGACTGCTGCCTCCGGTGCCTGGGGCCAGATCATGATTCTACGGTCTGTAGTCCCTGTGGCAAAATGTCTTCCAAGGCATTACGGAGCCGTCAGCACCAGCGTGAGAGGATCTTCTCCGAATCTGCCTCTGGACGGGTCCGGACTTTGTCAGAGGCCTCGACGTCTCGGGAGTCCGACCCTGAGCATTGTCGGGGCTCCTCTGAAAGGGAGTCCCCCTCGAGGGAGCAACGAAGGAAGAAGAAACCCGCGAGGGCGGCATCGGTGGACGCTCTTGGCTCCTCAAAGGCCAGGTCACATAGCCCCGATCGCCGTCCCGGGTCTTCGGAGTCGGAGAGGCCTGCAAAGCATCCTTGTGTAGAGTCGGAGGCCCCGAGTCACGTGAGTACTGTAGTCCTCGTGGACTGTCCTCCGGGGGAGCCGATGTCGTCGGGGCCCGAGTCGGAGGCTGCTGGGTCTCCTGAGCTCGGACTCAGGTTGACGGCCTTGGAGAGCAGACTGTCTGCCTTCATGGAGCAGCAGCGGGTGCTGATCGCCGGTCTCACCAGAGCGTCTGCCCCGACCACCGGGACATCGACGTCCAAGTCGACCCCAGAGGCCGAGCCAATCCTCGAGACCATGTGAACTCGAGTCGATCCTCGGCCGAGGTCACCCTTGGCCTCCCATTCGGGACCAAGGTCGTCGACACCGGTTCCCTCGGCATCGGGGTGGATGGCGTCGGTGCCCGCCCACTTGGAGCCGCTCAATTTTTTCTTGGAGGAATCAGCGTGGGAAACGGAGGAGGAGGAGTCCCCTGACACCTTCCAGACTCAGTGCGTCCCTTCGGACTCACCAGGTTCCGAGCTTCGGACAAGGTCCCCTCCGGAGGATACCAGGTTCTCGGATTTCGTAAGGGACATGGCCAAGGCACTGGCATTCCCTGCGGACCCCGAGGAGGAGCCTCGAGCCGAGGAGCTCGAGCTCTGCAGTATGACTTTCCTCCCAAGGAGGCCTTTACTGTCCCGGTTCCTCCGATGCTGGAGCAGTTGCTCTTCCGCATGTGGGAGGCGCCAGCCTCGATGCCGGTTATAAGCAAGCGGGTCGATTCCATCTATCGAGTCCACAAGAGCCCCGGGTTTCAAAAGGCACAGCTACCGCACCATTCCATGGTTGTGGAATCGGCCATGCATCACCTGAAGAGTCAGAAGATGCATTCCTCAGTGCCTCCCGGCAGGGAAGCCCAGACCCTGGATGCCCTCGGTAGAAAGTGCTTCCAGGGCTCTATGCTTGCTTGCCGTGTCCAGACCTACCAGCTGTACATGGGCATGTACCTTCGAGACCTGGCAAAGGAGATTGCTGGGTTCTCTGCTGGTCTGTCCGAGGAACCTTTGCAGAGGTTCAAGGCCTTGTCTTCTGATATTCGAGAGTGCTCGAAGTTTATATCTCGAGCAATCTACGATGGATTTGAGGCTTCGGCCCAGGTAGCAGGGGCCAGCATCGGTGCATGCCGCCAGGCCTGGCTACAATACTCGGACCTCGAGCCATGGGTACAGGACAAGTTGGTCATTGTCCCTTGCCGAGGTGAAAACCTCTTTGGCAAGCCCATGGCCGAAAAGGCTGCAGAACTCGAGACCGAGACTCTTACCCGGACAAGGCTGTCCAGGAAAACCTCTACCCCTTCTCAGAAGAAGAAGGGCTCGGGGAAAAAGATCTTTTACCTGAGGAAGACTGCTGCCTACAAAACCTACCCTCACTACCAGGCCTCTGCAGCTCCCCAGCAGGCCAAAGGGCAGGGTCATGGGCCCCGTAGGCAGAAGGCCCCCAAGCCCCCTACTCCGGCTCCTGCTCAGCAGGGAGGGGGTTTTTGACACTGCCAGCATATCCCTCCTCCTCTCCAGGGCATAGGAGGTCAACTGACCCTGTACGCAGACAGGTGGCCAGCCATCACAGGGGATACTTGGGTGTTAGGCATCATCGAAAGGGGCTGTCTGCTCCACTTCACCCAGATACCCCCTCCTACTTTCCAGGGGAGCCTCCAAGACCCTCTCTGCACAGAAACTTACTCCTTCAGGAGTTGGAAGGTCTACTAAGGGACCAGGAGGTGGAACCGGTGCTTCACCACCTGGAAGGGCAAGGCTTCCACTCGAGGTACTTCCTGGGTACCCAAAAGAACAGGAGGCCTCAGACCCATCCTCGACCTGAGAAATCTGAACAAGTTTCTGGAGAGGGAAAAGTTCAAGATGTTTACCCTTGGGATCTTACTGCCCTGCCTCCAGCAGGGAGATTGGCTATGCTCCTTAGACCTGAAGGATGCTTATACTCACATCCTCATCCATCCAAGTCACAGACAATTCCTCAGATTTGTGGTGGGAGGAAAGCACTTCAGTACAGAGTGCTTCCTTTTGGCCTCACCTCCGCCCCCAGGGTTTTTACAAAATGCCTGGCGGTGGTTGCGGCCAACCTCAGGAACCAGGGGATCTTTGTGTTCCCTTACCTGGACGACTGGCTAATCAGGGGCCAGTTTCCACAAGAGGCCAGGCAGGCCACCTGCAGAACCATATCCCTGCTTCAGCACCTGGAGTTCGTTATAAACTTCCCAAAGTCCACTTTGGTCCCCTCACAGGACGTGGAATTCATAGGGGCAAGGTTGGATACCATCCATGCAAAGGCCTATTTGCCTGTGGACAGAGCCCACAGGCTGATGAAGTTGACTGGCCAGTTTCGGGCAAACTCTCTGGTCTCAGCCAGACACTTCCTCCGGCTCTTAGGTCACATGGCTTCCACAGTGCATGTCACCCCACATGCCTGGCTGCACATGAGGCCGGCTCAGTGGCACCTCAGGGCGCAGTGGCTGCAGGCCACAGGGAAATTGTCAGACAGAATAAAGGTGTCCAAATTGTTGGTGGACTCCTTACGCTGGTGGAGACATCTCCCAAATCTGGTCAGGGGTGTTCCTTTTCAGGCCTCCCCACACACTCAGGTACTGACAACCGATGCTTCCCTGCAGGGCTGGGGGGCACACTGCCAGGGAGCCTGCACCCAAAGCCTGTGGTGTCCGTGGGAGGCCGCCCAGCAGATCAACCTGTTGGAATGGAGGGCCATTCGACTAGCCTTACGGACTTTCTCTCAGATCCTGTCTCACCAGTCTGTCCTAGTTCAGATGGACAACCAGGTGGCTATGTTCTACGTCAACAAGCAGGGAGGCACAGGATCCAGACTTCTGTGCCTGGAAACACAAGCTCTCTGCTCCTGGGCTGTCACTCAGGGCACGACCCTCAGAGCAGTCTACCTCCCAGGCCAGGAAAACTACCTGGCGAACAGGCTAAGCAGACTCCTCCAGCCTCACGAGTGGCAGTTGGCTCCTCTGGTAGTTCAACAGATCTTTCTGAAGTGGGGTCTTCTGACCATGGATCATTTTGCCAGTCCGCTGAACAGGCAACTACCCAGGTTCTGTTCCAGGCAACCGCATCCCTTGAGAACAGCGCCAGATGCATTCCTGATCCCCTGGTCAGAGAGCCTGCTGTATGCGTTTCCTCCCACACCTCTGGTGGCCCGGACGCTATTCAAAATCCAGCAGGACCAAGCCACGGTGATCCTGATAGCCCCCAGGTGGCCCAAACAGCCATGGTTCCCTCTTCTTCTGCAGTTGGCAGTGGATACTCCACTTCCTCTGGGGTTGCAACCTGACCTTCTGACTCAGGATCAGGGGTCCCTCTTGCATCCAAACCTCAGATCCCTCAATTTGATGGCCTGGCTGCTGAAAGGCTAGTCCTTGCTCCCTTGCTCCTATCAAGGGAGGTTGAAGAGGTGGTGTTGGCCTCCAGGAAGCATTCCACTAGGAAGGCCTATGCTCTGAAGTGGCATAGGTTCTCTACTTGGTGTTCTCAACAGCAAGAGGACCCCCTTCTCCTGCTCTGTCCAGGTGGTGCTACAATACCTGCTCCACCTTTCCAACCTAGGACTTCAGTCCAACTCTGTCCGGGTTCACCTCAGTGCCCTCTCAGCTCACCACTCGCTGGTGGATGGACAGTCTCTCTCAGGCCACCCTCTGGTGTCTCGCTTTCTCAGAGGTCTGCTTCTGCTTAAGTCTCCTATTCGTCCACCGGCCACTGAGTGGGATCTCAATGTGGTCTTGCAGCAACTGATACGCTCACCTTTTGAGCCGATGGCAACCTGCCATTTACGTTTCCTCTCCTGGAAGGTGTTGTTCCTTGTAGCACTCACCTCGGCTAGGTGGGTGAGTGAGCTTCAGGCCCTGGTCTCAGATAGGCCGTATACCAGGTTCTATAGGAACAGGGTAGTCTTGCGGACTCATCCTAAGTTCTTTCCAAAGGTAGTGTCCTCCTTCCATCTCAACCAGGAGGTGGTCCTTCCGACGTTCTTTCCCAGGCTGCACGCCAGTAGGGCCGAAACTGTCTTGCATACCCTGGATTGTAGAAGAGCGCTGTCCTTTTACCTAGAACGTATGCAGGGGCATAGAAGGGCTTCTCAGCTCTTCATTTCCTTTGACCCTAATAATTTGGGGTTGCCTGTCACTAAGCGTACGTTGTCCATTTGGGTGGCAGACTGTATCGCCTGGGCGTACAGGGCAGCCGGCCTCTCCCTGGAGGGTCGAGTCACGGCCCACCGAGTCAGTAGCTCACTTCCGTTCTGTTCCATTGGCAGACATTTGCCGGGCCGCTACTTGGTCTTCAAGCCAAACTTTTGCGGACCACTACTGCCTCGAGAGGGAGTCCCGTAGGGACAGTGCTTTTGGGCAAGCGGTACTCCGTAATCTCTTTGAGGTTTAGGCAATTCCTACCCTCCGACCCTGGTGTTGGGCTACCGGTCAGGTGTGGTCTCGGAGAAGATTCTCTCACTGTTGCTGAGGCTCTAGAGGGAGCTCTATTTTTCAGCCTGGGTTCCTGGTAGCCCAGAGCTAGGGAGTCACCCATATGTGAGGACTGACTTCCTGCTTGGTCCTGGAGAAAGAGTAGTTACTCACCTGTAACAGGTGTTCTCCAGGAGCAGCAGGAATCAGTCCTCACGACCCTCCCTCCTCCCCTTGGAGTTGCAGTTGTATATAGTTCATTTTCTTTTTGTGCTGTCTTTTAGCTGTGTCATTTGACTGAGCAAGATGGCACCTTTGGGTGGGAAGGGGACCGCGCATGCGTGCCTGCATTCCCAAAGGCTTTCTTTGAAAGCTGGGGAAATGCTCCGCATGGGGGCTCCGTCGACGCCGACATCACCCATATGTGAGGACTGATTCCTGCTGCTCCTGGAGAACACCTTTTATTTATTTATTTATTTATTTAGCTGTATTTATATTCTGCTCTTCACCGGGTCAAAGCGGTCAATTGGGGAATACATTTAACACGAGGGGATATGACACACATACGTTAATACTTACAGGGAACATGGGCAATGGAGGGTTAAGTGGCTTGCCGAAGACCACAAGGAGTGCCTATAGGACTAGCAATCCCAGTCCCTCCTGAGATTGCTGTCCCCAGGTGGGACTTGAACCTCCGGCCTGAAGTACCTTGTCCTAACCACTAGACCACTCCTCCCTACACTTTACAGGTGAGTAACTACTCTAACTTGCCACAGATCACACCAGCTCAAAAGACTCAAGAATCACAGCGGGACCCAGTGATATCCTTAATCTCTAGGAACAAACAGAAATCTGTCTTTCACATATGAGACCATATCTCGCAAAGGATATAAAAAGACTGGAAACAGTTCAGAGGAAGGCGACCAAAATGACTTGGAGCCTGCATCAGAAGACATACGAGAAGAGACTTGAAAACCTAAATTCTGGAGGAGAGGGGAGATATGATTCAAACCTTTAAATACTTAGAGTATTAATGGACAAACAAACCTCTTCCAAAGACGGGGAAGCTGTAAAACTAGAGGGCATAGCATGAAGCTGCAAGGGAGTAAACTGAAAGGCAACATCAGGAAATACTTTTTCACTGAAAGGGTGATGGATGCTTGGAATGCCCTCCTGATGGAAGTGGTGGGGGCAAATACAGTGACGGAATTCAAAGTGGCCTGGGACAGACACAGTGGATCTCTTTATAGCAACAGGATAAAATCAAAATAATCATAACTCTCTTATATCTCAACAAATAGGGGTAATCTGCACGGAGTGGCAGGGGCACCTACTCTTACCGCCTGGCTGGGCAGACTAGATGGACCATACTGGTCTTTATCTGCCGTCATAACCTATGTTACTATGTCTGGGAACAAGCAGGAAGTCAGTCCTCACGGGTGTCATCTGTGCAGATAGAGCCCACACAGATCCACTCCTCAGTTTTCAAAGAAAGTCTTTGGGAGTTACACCGTACATGTGCGGTCACCTTCCCACCCAAGGGTGCCATCTTACCTCAGTCTTCTTTTTTTTTCCACAGAGCCCTGTAGATTTGCTCTCTGTGCACTCCAGATAAAGTTGATTTTCTTTTCCATCGTTCTTTGTTTTGTTTTTTTTTTAGTTTTTTCACCAGGATCAGTATGATCACCTTTCCACTGCTCGAATCCACCGCCCAAGCATTGTGCTTTTCACTCGGGTACTTTTTCTCCAGGAGCAAGCAGGAAGTCAGTCCTTACATATGGGTGACATCTGTACCAATGGAGCCCGTGTGGAGCATTTCCCTAGCTTTCAAAGAAAGCCTTTGGGAGTGCCATCACGCATGCATGGTCCCCTTCCCGCAAAAGGGTGCCATCTTGATCTGTCTCCTTTTTTCTGCAGAGACCTTGGGACGCACGTCCCTTTACCTCGGAAAACGTTTTTTCATATTGTCTTCTATTCAGGTTTCCCAATCCTCTTCCCACCGTCTCAGTGCCCCTGCTTCAGCAGCAGACCCTGGGACTTTATTTTATTTTTCCCCTTTTCTTCTCATATCCAGCACGTTTTCGACCTTGCAGGTATCCTTTTTGCCCCCATGGCCTCCGGTTTCAAAAAGTGTGACAGATGCTCCAAAAACATGTCCCTCACGGACACCCATGACTGTTGTCTTTGGTGTCTTGGAGCAGACCATAACCTGGAGCTATGCTCCCTTTGTAAAAAGATGTCCTCCAAGGCCATCCAGAGCCATAAGCAGAAACTGGATGATATTTTCCACAAGACGGCCCCGGTGTCCCCGGTAGCTTCCCGTTCCACCGACCCTCCTCCTCTGGGGTCCCCCATGGCCGCCCTGCAGCCCTGGTGTCACTCTGAGCAAGGGTCTTATGAAAGGGAGCGTAAAAAAAAGGCCTCGAGGACCCTGTAGGGGGCTCCAGACAAATGTGAGCATTCTCGCGCTCTGTCCCTTAGCCCTCCTAATCATTCCCTAGAATCAGAAAAGGAGCAGCCCTGAAAGGTACCTCGTACAGATACAGAGGCCTCCGGCGATGGTGCCTGGTCTCCTGAGGGTCGTCCCGGCAAGGACACCCTCTCCTCTTCGACACCTGACCCGATTATCCCAGTGTGAGCGTCACAAGACCCCACTCCTGAGCAGGAGGCCCGAATGCTGGCACTGGAGCACAGTGTCGCTGCCTTGCACAGCAGGCGCTGGTGCCAGGCCCTGCTGGCACATGCTCCAAGACCTCGAGGGATCCCGGCAGAGGTCTCAATCTCCGTCCCAGTCCTCGGGTGTGAGATCTTCCTGGACCAGCACCTCTGGCTCCAGAGGGGCTTCGGCCTCGAGAGCCCAGCGCACTTCATGGGCTCTGCTCGAGCAGCCTAGTTTAGAGTCCTCCTCGGAGATTTCGGACTGGGAGTCCAACGGGGATACTTCCCCTGAATCCCGGACTCATCGGGACCTCCCCTCAGATCCTTCCCTGCCCGCTCAGAAGCGGCGGTCACCTCCTGAGGATACCTCCTTTTTGGAATTTGTGCGTGACATTGCTCGAGCCCTGGCGCTCTCTACACAATTCGAGGAGGAGCCCTGTGCCAGGATCTCTATATTCTGCAATATGAGGCCCCGCCGAGGAAATCCCTCATGGTTCCGGTCCCACCCTTTCTAACCTGGCTGCTTCTCTACATGTGGGAGACACCGGCATCTATCCCCATTGTCAGCAAGCGCCTGGACACCATGTACAGCATCCAGCAGAAGCCCGGCTTCCGGAAGGTCCATTCCTCAATGGTAGTGGAATTTGCCATGCGGAAGCAGAAGAGTCCAAAAACCCACTTTTCGGTTCCCTCGATGCCCTCAGGCGAAAGACCTACCAAGGCTCCATGTTGGCTTGCCACATCCAGGCTTACCAGCTATATATCTATTCCTTCGTGACCTCACAAAGAAACTTGGAGGCTTCCAGGTGGGCCTTGATGGCGATTACCTCTGCAATTCCAGTCCCTCCTGAAATCAGTGGGGGGCTGTTCGAAGTTCCTTTCTCGCACTGCATACGATAGCTTCAAGCCCTCTGCTTGGGTAACGGCTGCAGGTACTGGGGCCAGGTGACAGGCCTGGCTCCAGTCCTCTGATCTCGAACAATAGGTCCAGGAAAAGCTGCTTGATGTACCCATGCCTAGGCAAACAGTTCGGCAAACCGATGGAGGACAAAGCAGCAGAGATTGAGGCGGAGTACGTAACCTGCACCCATCTCTCCCGGAAGACTTCTTCCCTCCCGCAGAAGAAGCAACAGGGCAAAAAGCCTTCCTTTCAGAGGAAGGGTCTCCCCTATTGGGTCTACACACCTTATCCTCTGGCACCGGCTCCACCTCAAGGCGGACAGAGCAAGAGCGGCCACCGGGGTCCGCATAAGCCAAAGGGCCCCAAAAGCCAGACCCCAGCATCAGCCCAGTCATCCCCGGGTTTTTGACGCCAGATGCATAGCCAATCACCCTCTGGCGACCCAGCTACCGGTGGGAGGGCACCTGGTCCACTTTGCTCCCCGATGGGAGTCTGTCATCTCAGACACCTGGGTCCTCCAGGTCGTCCGGGAGGGTTACCTCCTTCACCTGGACCGGCTTCCTCCACCCTTCTGCCCCGCGGAGCCCCCTCAACTCCCTGTGTACCAGGTCGTCTTGGCGCAGGAGCTTGCCAACCTCCTTGAGGAACAAGCAGTGGAAGTGGTCCCACTGCACCTCAGAGGTAGCGGTTTCTACCACCGCTACTTCCTTGTGCCAAAGCGGACGGGCGGGTTCTGACCCAAACTCAATTAAAAAAATCTCAACAAGTAACTGGTGCGGGAGAGGTCCAAAATGCTCTCCCTTGGCACCTTGCTGCCCTTCCTCCGGCAAGGCCGACTGGCTATGCTCCTTGGACCTTCAGGATGCGTACGCTCATATACGGGTCCACCCGAAGCACAGGAAATACTTATGCTTCAGAGTACAAGGGAACCACTACCATTACACAGGGTGTTTCCCTTCATCTGCGAGTGTTCACCAAGTACCTCGCAGTAGCCGCAGCCCGCCTTCAGAGCACCTTCGTCTACCCTTATCTAGACGATTGGCTTGTTACAGGGGAGACGGCCGACGAAGCACCGGCGGGCTGCGACTGCACCGTCCGTCTCCTCGAGCACCTCGGCTTCGTGGTGTATTACCTGAAGTCCCACCTCACTCCAGTCCAATCCCTGCAGTTCATCGACGCATGCTTCGACACCCAGCGGGCAACAGCCTTCCTTCCCCAGGACAGGGCAGACAGCCTCATCGCTCTGACCTCCACGGTCCAGCGCTGCGGTGCAGTTTTGGCCTGGACGATGCTCCGCCTTCTCAGCCATATGGCCTTGATGGTCCACGTCATCCCCGATGCCCATCTTCACATGTGAGCGGCACAGTGGTGCCTTTGCACTCGGCTCAGGCGACGGGCCATCTCCAAGATGCCGACTCGGTCGCTCCCCAACTGTCCAAGTCCCTCGACTGGTGGCAGGACACCCGGAATCTGCTTTGAGGCATGCTGTTCCAGGCTCCACAGCACAATGTGGTCTTGACCACGGATGCCTCTTTAGCGGCTGGGGAGCACACTGCGGCAAGCTCTGCACACAAGGGACATGGTCCTTCGTGTAGTGCCGACTACCAATCAACTTCCTCAAACTCCAGGCGGTCCTCCTTGCCTTCCGGGCATTCAGGCACCGCGTTCACCATTGGACAGTACTTGTCCAGTCGGACAACCGGGTGGCAATGTTCTGCATGAACAAACAGAGGGGCACCGGCTGTTACAGCCTCTGCCTGGAGGTGGTAGCCTTATGGTCCTTTGCGATCTGCCAAGGCGCAGTCCTGCGGGCTACTTATCCCCCAGGTCAGGACAACGTTCTGGCGGACAGACTGAGTCGGCTTGGCGTCTTTGCCCGCAGTCAGCGCAGTGGCTATTCCGGTGCTGGGGGACTCTGGTCCCGGACCTTTTTGCCAGCCCTATGAATTCGCAGCTCCCGCGGTTCTGTGGCTCGGTTCCCCACCCAAGCAGGGAGGCCTCCGATGCCTTCCTGCTGCTGTGGACACATGGCCTTCTGTATGCATAGCGCTGGCTCTTCTCAAGATTCAGCGGGACGGGGCTCTGGTGATCTTTGTGGCCCTGCGGTGGTCTTGGCAACCCTGGTTCCCGCTGCTGCTTCTTTGCCTCTCGTCGGAGCCTCTGGTTCCCCTCGGTAGCATGTCAGGCTTGTTGACACAGGAGGATGGTCTCTTGCTTCACCCGAACATGAGATCCCTATCCCTCATGGCTTGGCGGCTGAGTGGGTCGCACTAGCCCGTCTCCCAGTGGAGATCGAGGACATATTGCTGGCTTCACGCAAGGACTTGATTAGGAGGACTTATGCCTTTAAGTGGCGTCTGTTCTCAGTGTAGTGCTCGGAGGTACTGGCCGACCTGTTGTTTTGCCCCACCCACCTGGTCCTGCAGTACCTACTCCATCTCTCGCAGGTGGGCCTGAAGTCCAACTCGGTCAGGGCCCCACCTGAGTGCGATCTCGGCCAACCACCATCCAGTCAAGGGCAGACCCCTCTCGGGCCAGCTGCTGGTTTCCCGCTTCATATGCGGGCTGCTTCTTTCCAGGCCTACCATCTGACCACCTCCAGCAGAGTGGGATCTCCATGTCATCCTCACGTGACTAACCCAACCGCCTTTTAAGCCAATGCTGTCCTGCTCGCTTCGGCACCTTTCTTGGAAGGTGGCTTTTCTGGTAGCCCTCACCTCGGCCCGGAGGGTCAGTGATTTCCAGGCCCTGATGGCCAGCACTCCCTACACATGATTCTACGGGAACCGGGTGGTCTTCTGAACGCACACCAAGTTTCTCCCGAAGGTTGTCTTGGATTTTCACCTTAACCAGGAGATAGTGCTGCCGACCTTCTTTCCGAAGCCCCACACCGACCGGGTGTTGGCAATCCTCCACACCCTCGACTGTAGGAGGGCTCTCTCTTTCTACCTGCAGCGCATGCAGGCCCACTGCAGGTCAGAGCAGCTCTTCGTCTCCTACGACTCTGCCCATTTGGGGCTTGTGGTCACTAAGTGGACCCTTTCCCTCTGGGTGGCAGATTGTATCGCATTCACTCAGGCTGGGCTACCGCTGGACTGTCTAGTCACGGCGCACAGTGTCCATTCGAGGGCAGTGTCGGTGGCATATCTGTGCTCTGTGCCCCTGGCGGACATCTGTCGAGCTGCAACTTGGTCCTCGGCTAACACTTTTGACGCATTACTGCCTGGAGAGGGAGTCCCGTCGGGACAGTGCCGTCAGCCAGGCCGTACTCTGTAATCTGTTTGGGGTTTAGGCAACTCCGGCCCTCCAACCCTTCTTTTGCGGCTACCGGGAATGTGGTCTTCCGGGGACCCAGGGTCTTTGGGCTGGTTTCAGATGCTAATTTCTGCTCACGGCTCACCGTGGCATTTTTTCTGCAGGTCCTCAGTAGCCTGTAGCTGGGGATTCCCATATGTGAGGACCGACTTCCTGCTTGTTCTTGGAGAAAGTGTAGTTACTCACCTGTAATAGGTGTTCTCCTTGGATAGCAGGAATCAGTCCTCAGAACCCACCCACCTCCCCTTGAAGTTGCCCACTTTTTCTTTGAATTTTTATCCTTGCCTGAGCTATGTCATCAGACTAATCAAGATGGCACCCTTGGGCGGGAAGGGGACCACGTATGCGTGGTGGCATTCCCAAAGGCTTTCTTTGAAAGCTGGGAAAATGCTCTGCACAGTCTCCGTCGGTGCCGACATCACCCTTATGTGAGGACTGATTCCTGCTGTCCCTGGAGAACACCTGATTTCCAAGAACAAGCAGGAATGTAGTCTTCACATATGGGGGTCGTCAGCACCTACGGAGCCCGCGTGGGAACACTCCCCAGCGTCCTATAGGAAACCCTTTGGGAGCATCCCACTGTGCCTACGCTGCTGCCTTCCCGCCTTTCCAACTCTCCCTCCTCAGTTTTTCGTTTTCCGCAGAGCCGACAGGGAGAAATTCCTATCACCGCAGAAAATCATCTTCTTTTTTGGTGCGTCTGCCTTCCCATCAACGCCAGCACCGGTATCATCAGTGTTCTTTTCTTCTATTTTCTTGCCTAAAAAAAGTGTTTTTCTTGGAGGGTCTTTGCCCTCTAGGTGCTTAGACGCCATTTTTGGCCTGAGGTCCCTTTGTTCCTCAAAATGGAGAAACCAACTAGTGGTTTCAAAAAGTGTTCCAAATGTAGCAGTACCATTTCTGCTACCGACACCCATGACTGGTGTCTTAAATGTTTGGGACCAGACCATTCACCGTCGGAATGTCTCCTTTGCAGAAAGATGACAAGGGGCCTGCAGAATAGAGCTGCGAAACTTGGCACCCTCTTTGCCTTGGATGCAATGTCCGTGGTATCGACGTCGTCCAGAGCTTCACCTTCCTCCCATGGATCTCAGGTAATGAAACCCAGGTCTTCTTCGAAGACTGGTTAGTCGTCAAATGGTAGATTTCCCAAGCATTGAGATGCTTTAAGCGTTTCCCTAGAGGAGAATACACCAGCCAGACAGTCCCGGCAGAAGGTCCTTGCCTCCAAAGCATTATTGGGGTCCCAAGATGTTCCCGAGGCGTCCACCTCTGGAGAGCTCTTGGTGCCATGTTCTGGGGTCGTGACCTGCTGTTCAGGTACCGATACCCAGGCATCGGCTGGCTTCATGGATCAACGTATCCTAGCCATTGAGCCGTGGCATTGCTGGCGGCCTCGGTACCGCTAAAGCCTCTGCAATAGGTTCCGCAACCATAGGTACCAGTACCGGAGGTATCGGCATCGACCATTGCGCCGCTCTCCATGCTACCACCCATACCGGCCCTGCAGTCAGGGTCCGGTACCAAGGCATTTCGGTACTGTCGTTGGCCGGGTGGGAGCACCCGGCCCGTCGATACTTCGAGTCCTCCGATTCCAATTCTTCCAATGAATCAGTCGGTACTTGTGAGGCTCTTCTGGAGGATCCTGCTCCTTCCCCACAATGCTGAATTTCAAGACTTTATACGGGATGTGGATCGGGGCCTCTCTATTACGATGACCTCTGAGAAGGAACCGAGAGCTGAAGAACTTGAAATTCTTCAGTATCCGGCAGCCCCCAAGGAAGCCACAACCTTACCCATTCATCGGATATTACATGACCTCATGTTCAGGAGGTGGGAAACACCTTTAGCTGTGTCTCCACATTCTCGAAGACTCGATACCATGTATCGGGTACCGCAGTGTCCCGGTTTCCACAAGACACAGTGCGTCAAATTAAAAGTGCTAAGACACATTCATCTAATCCCCCAGGCCATGAGGCAAGAACTCGTGATGCCTTTGGCCATTGATGCTTTCAGGCCTCCATGTTGTCAGCCAGAATAAGTTCATACATACTCTACATGGGTATGTTTCTTCGGGAGGTGACTAAAGATTTCGAACTAATGGCTCCTCTTCTCCCAGACAACAAGAGGGCTGATTTCCTGACACTTGTTAACATTCCCAGAATGTTTCCAAGTTCATGAACAGAGCAACGTTTGATTGTTTCGAGTGTATTAGCAGGACTTCTGCTATTTCCATCGGTGCACGTCGGATTACTTGGTTACAGGCATCTGATTTAGAACAGTGGATGCAAGATAAGCTGGGGAATATTCCTTGCACGGGAGAACCTCTTTGGCAAGGATTGGCAGGACAAAGCTTCTCAGCTTGAGTCCGCGAATACCACCCTAAACAAGCTCTCTAGGACCACTGCCATCCCAGCTAAGAAAAAGACGGTTAAGAAGCCCTTTTTCAACAAGAGGAAGTAGTTTTATCCTCCTTACACCCATGCGGTCCACTGTACGGTCCATGCTTCCCAGAAGGGACAGCAACAACTGAAGCAACAAAGAAAGGCTCAGGCCCCCAGAGCTCAACCAGCTCAGCAGACCCAGCCTCCACAAGGTCTTTGACTTTCTGCTAGAGAACTTAGTTATCCTACCCCTGGAAATTCCAGAGCCAGTAAACATCCCAGGCAGACTGTGTTACTTCGCCAAAAGAAGGCACCAAATAACATCAGAACATTGGACTCTCTCCATAGTGACAGAGGGGTACAAACTTCACTTCCAAAGTATGCCCACTCCAAGAGAGTTCAGCTCCCGGCCCCCTCTTACCACTCTCTTGTGCCCACCCTCTTCGCTCAGGGTGCGATAGAGGAAGTGCCACTTTCCCAACAAGGCCTGGGCTTCTACTCCCCCTACTTCCTTATACCAAAGAAAACAGGAGGATACAGGCTCATTCTGGACCTCTGAGAATTAAACAAGTATCTGTTCCGGGAGAAATTCAAAATGATCTCTCTCGGAACACTTCTCCCTTACAATAATCCTGGATTATGAGTAGCTTCTTGGAACTGGGGTCCGCATTACACTGATCACAAGACGCCCACAGAACTGCCATCTCCTGGCATTAGTCGTGGAATCTAATGATGACCATCTGTAGTCGGGGAGGCATTGTTCTTGCAAGGGTCTAGGTGATGAACGCGCTCCAACTCTATCTTCCCTAACTGGGAAGTTTAACAGGAGCCAGGCCTCCAGATAGCTGCATAATTATGCTTCTGTTGTTGACTTCTCCATGCCAAGAAATTGGAGGTTCTTTCTACGGCCCCAGTTCTTGAGGTCGTCAATCTTGTCATTTTGTTAGCAGATTAAGGCCTCTAGCTCTTTGACATGATAGTCTGGGCTGTTTGAGTATCTTCGATGGCCGACATGCGCTAGTCCACTTGTTCAGCGTGGCTGCCAAAGTCTGTAACCACTCTATTAGGCGATCTCAATCTGCCATCCTTATCACAAAATCACATGTCTGATTTTCTCACATCCATATCTGAAATGGGCTATCACAAGGTAATCAACACCCACACACATGTTAAAGGCAACACATTAGACCTAGTGTTCCTACCCAGTGTTCTATTCAATGCATACAATCCAGCTACCCTAGAAATACAACCTATCCCCTAGCCTGACCATTACTTAATAAGAACATAAGATATGCCATACTGGGTCAGACCAAGGTCCATCAAGCCCAGTATCTTTCTTCTCTTCTCTCTCCTTACAACCCCCCCTCGGGAACTCCGCTCTTCTGGCAAGCTCCTTCTATCTGTGCCGTTCTCTTCTATTTCACCTTGCTGCACCTTACGCCTGGAACAAACTACCCGTGTCTGTATGCCAGGCACCTTCTCTGACCCTCTTCAAATCCAGGCTGAAAACTCACCTCTTCACTGCTACTTTTGGATCTTGACTCACCTGATCTCCTTTTTCTTTTCCCTGCCCCCTTCTTTTATCTTTGTCTACACCTTTTGTGTTGTCTGTCTTGACTAGATTGTAAGCCCTATGAGCAGGGACTGTCTCTTACATGTCTGTGCAGTGCTGTGTATGACTTGTAGCGCTATACAAATGCTCAGTAGTACATCCAGAGTCAGGATTGGCTATGTCGGATGCATAACAGAAGAGGCCAACCCGACACAGGCCGTGTTTCGTATAATACTTCGTCAGGGGCTTTTTGTGGCTCACTAGAAATTCATAAAAGCATCATAAATAATTTAAAAACAAAACATGTATACTATTGAAACATCATAAACTAACTAAAAGCATAAATGAACATTAAAAAATAATAATCATTGAAAAAATAAACATTAAAAGACGCCCAAAATACATGTTCATAGACAATATTAAATCAAATGCTGACATGAAAACATGAATGCCTAAATGTTAATGTAGTTAGATACAAAACTTATAAGTAAAAATGTGTATAAACAAACCACCATAGAATGTTAAAAAATGCACCTTAATAAATAAGGAAAATAAAATCATATGAAAACTTAAATGATAAAAACATGTGCCAATCTTAAAATAGAAATAAATTAATAAAAGGGAAAAACGAGAGATGAGGGAAAACGTGAAACAAGCTGGAATGAATCAGAGAGATACCTTAAAATATTGTGTATTACATACACAAACTGCCCCGTGGTTAAACCACCGCCATTGTATTTAAACTTTGTACGTTTCACTCTGTAGAATCGGCACCATACCAGACTTTGGAAACAAAAGGAACAGTAGCTATTAAAAGCAGACCTAATGCATCATATTATAAATACTATTTTATAAAACATACTAAATTATCCATGAATAAATTACATACTTATGTTGCCATTGTAAAGCAAAATAATTTGTGATGATATGTTATCAATGTGCATGGATCCGTATGTAATACTTCTTCGTTGGTCCCGCCCTCTGGAACTCCCTACCCCCCCCCCCCCTCCATCCGGCTTGAGCAACAGCTTACCTCCTTAAAGAGCAGTCTCAAAACCCACCTTTTTGCCCTTGCCTTTGACCTTCCTGACCCCTCTGTGTAATCTTACCCTCCCTCTCCCCATCTTTCTCTCTCCTCCCTCTGTCTCGTCGTATGGTTCTGCTGGTTTGCTTTCCTATCCACTATTGTAACTTCCTATCTCCAGGAACAAGCAGGAATGAGTCTTCACATATGGGTATCTCGGTACCGACGGAGCCCGCGTGGGAACGCTCCCCAGCGTCCAATCAGAACGCTTTTGGGAGCATTCCACAGCGCCTGCGTGCTGCCTTCCCGCCTTTCCCAACTGCCTCTCTCCAGTTTTCCGTTTTCCGCGGAGCTGGCAGGACATTCTCCTGTCACCGCAGAAAATTCTTCTTTTTATTTTTACTTTTTTGTGGTCGCGTCTGCCTTTCCCCGACGCTACCGGTACCACCGGTACTTTTCTTTCTTTTTCCTGAAGAATTTCTTCTTTCCTTAGAAATTTTTTTTTCCTCTTTAGTGCCTGACGGGTTCTAGGCCACTAGGCCTCTACCCCTCCATTATGGAAAAGCCAGCCACTATCCTTAAGAAATGCTCAAAGTATGGCGGTACAGATATTTTTTCTGACACTCATACTTGGTGTCTAAAATGTTTGGGTCCTGACCATTGCCCTCTGGAGTGTCTCTCCTGCTGGAGCTCAAACAGAAGAGGTCTTCAGAATCGAGCACAACTCGATACCCGGTCCACATCGCTCTCGATGTTACCAGCTAGAATATCTTCTTCTTCACAGGATCAGGTAACCAAACAAAAGTCTGTAAAGACTAGCCAGTCCTCGAGTGGTAGATCTCCTTCTCAGTATCGAGATGGCTTCGGCCTTGCCCTCGAGGACATCTTGGCAATAAAGACCCGGCGGGAGTCTTCGGGCTCCAAAGCATTAACGGGGCTCCGGGTTGTTCCCGGGGGTTCTTACCTCGATGAACATACCTGGGCCATGCTCAGTGGTTGTGGCCGCTTCGAGTGATACCGACACCCCGGCATCGGCTATGGTGATAGACGAAACACTCCTCACCGATGAACGTAGTCTAGCACTCTCGGCTACTTCGGTACCGCTAGAGTTGCTGCAGACCATTTCTCGTGTATCGGTATCGACTCCGGTACCGGTATCGACATCGGTGTCGGTACCATCCATGCTTGCTTCGACAGAATCGCTTCCCTCGATGCCGAGCCTGGAATCAATCTCTAGTATGGAGGATTCGGTACCGACTCGTCTCGGTACCGACCTCGGGCAGTACCTAAGACATCGCTTTAAAGAAAATCCGATGCTTCATCCTTTTCAGTCTTCCGATCCTGATGACTGGGATGAATCCATCAGTACCAAGGCTGATCTTTCCACAAATCTAGCCTTTACCCCTCATTTTAGAGAGTCCTCCTCGGGGGGAAATTTCTTTTCAAGCTTTTCTGCTTGATATGGCAAAGTTACTTGCCATTTTCTATACCTGGTAAAGAATCCCTACCGGGGAATTCTGAGACACTGCAATTCCCCTGCATTCCAAAGGAGGTCATCATGTTTCCTTTGCATCAGCTCTTACAAGATCTACTATTAAGAATGTGGGAAACTCCTTTAACGGTATCCCCACATTCCAAGACACTTGACACTATGTACAAGGTGCCTCCTTCTCCAGGTTTTCAAAAGACTCAACTTCCTCATCATTCTATTGTTGTAGAATCAGCAATGAGGCGTATTAAGAGTGCAAAAAAGCACTCTTCTTATCTGCCAGGTCGTGAGTCTAGGACTTTAGATGCCTTTGGACGTTGATGCTTCCAGCAAGAATTATCTCATATATTTTCTATGTGGGATTATTTCTTGAAGAGGTCACAAAGAACTTAGTTTTTGAACCCTTTTCTTCCAGAGCATAAACGAGCAGACTATTCCTTATTAGTCTATCATGCTCAAAATATCTCTTAGGTTCCTTAATCGTGCTTCCCTGGACTGTTTTGAATCTATTAGCAGAACTTCTGCTATAGCCATAGGAGCACGACTCATAGCCTGGCTCCAAGTTTCTGACTTGGACAGATGGGTTCAGGAAAGGCTGGGAAATACTCTTGTACTGGTGAAAATCTCTTCAACAAGGAGGCTTTATTTCAAGCTAATCAGTTGAGCACTGATGCTGATACTTTCAGAGGATTGTCAAAACTTTCCTATATCCCAGCTAAGAAAAAATCTCATAAAAAGCTTTATTCCCCCAAGGGGAAAATGTTTTATCCATCTTCTACCCATTCTGCAGATGTTTCCAAAGATGCGCAACACCACTCCAGGCTAAGAAAATCAAAACCTCAACAGGCTCAGGAAACCCAGCAATCGCAGGATTTCTGATATTTTATTCACTTTTTCTGCGTGAGGTTTAGAACTTAAACCTACTTCTTTTCAACAGAAGCATCTAAAGTTCATCTCATCCATGCTGAGATATCAGTCATACATTGACTCAGTCCTCGGCTCTGGGCATGAATCTCTTGCTACAAGAGAAATCTATCCTTCTAGCTAAGAGCTATTAAGGACTATCATACCCCAGACATAACAGGTTTCTCCTTTTAAAACAAAAGGAGAACTAACAACTAACAGGATGAACTATACTTTTCACCTTGTCAGTTTCCTGTATGAGGATATCTCATACTTTTAACTGCAAGGGGACACTATCCCGTCAAAGACTTACTAAATTGTAAGTCTTCTCAACTCTGTATTAATTTCTATCCCTCTTAGCCCAGACATTCAGTCTCTAAGAGTACTACTAATCAACTGGAGGGCTTATCCTCTAAGCCATAGGATTTTCTTCAATACCTACTCCAGTAACTAGTTTCCATACAGTTTTCTCCCCTTTTGGAGTTCATCTCTTTCTCACATATCTTTTTAAGGCAGCTTTTCGGACAGAAATTGGGTATCACTACTCCAAATTATGTCTGTCGGTCCTATCCAACCTATGGGACCTAACTTTTATGCTGCCTTAATAATAGATAATTCCAAAGGAGATCCAGAACTCATTTGGACTATTTATTATTGCAGGCATCAGGCCTGTCTGCTATTCTTAGCCACTTTCAGTTCTCTTTGGCTCCAACAGAATAGATTAGGTTGCACACTGTCAATTCAAAGCCAGATCTAAGCAACCTACAACATGCTCTCTGCAATTCTACAACAAAGCTGTGCAACTGTGGGCCTTTGCCAGAGAGCCTCAGAGCTACTCCTAATAGGGAGCTGCCAGATAGTTATTAAGGGCTTCAGCTGGTAGACTCTATCAGTCATGTTCCAGGGTTTTAGACCACGTGAAAGTGTAGAAAATTGCACAATTCCCTGGTTGTTCCACATCTCACTGGAACTTCCTCAACAGGGATGCATTTTTTCACTGCAGTTGGTCCTTATTCACTACTTTCCTTCTAATTTCCTATACTTCATGGTAGCTTATGTTGAACAGGAGAACGCATGATACCATATTTGCTTCTTTATGAGGGCAATATGAGTATCTCCTTATATTGCGTCTTTTTCTCCAGCTACTATTTGAAATTGTAGAAGGATCCAGACTTGCTGTCTTAAGACTAAGGATCTCCTCTGCACTCATTCACATACGTCTCGAAACCTGGTTATTCAGGGGCTAGATCTTTTCAAGACGTCTAATCCTATCCCTGTAAGTGAAGAACATACTACAAGTTTCCATGAAACTTTCTCTATAGTTCTTCCATATTTAACCAGACAGAGATTCTCCATCAAGATTCTCAAGTAGGTCTTAATCCTTCTTGTTGTTGCGTCAATCTCTATACAACATCTGACTTTGAAAGATTTGTCTACTTTCCATATTAATGCTGCCCCAGCATACCATAAACTCAGTGGACAACCAATTTCTATGGTATTTTACCAAATACCTTCTTTTACCGTTACCTTTTGGGTTGCATCACATCTGAAGCTCTACATGTAAAGTCTTCATCATAAGTGACATCACTTACAAAAGACTTTTACTGATCTTCAAAAAATTGGAGGCTCCACACGTAGTACAAATATCTTTCTCTTTCATTGGAATAAAGGGGGTCTTAAAGACCTATCCCCTTTTTTCTGCAAAGGGTTTTTCTACCTTTTCATCCAAACCAGTCAGATTATCTCCACTCTTCCTAGGACCTTATTCTGCTCCAAGGACAAGAAGTTCAATTTTTTGGACTTTACAGAAGCTTTAGCTATCTCTCAAAAGTCCAACCTTTTTGAACTCCCCCAGTACTTCTTCTGGGGTTAGTTCTGGCCATGAAGACTTCTTATCTCTTCCTGTATTGCAAAATTATTTTTTTCCCTCTACTTCACATTGGAGGAATTTCTTTGAGGATAATGATCTGGCTCTCAACCACAGATCCTTATTACCCTCAACAAATATTTTTGCAATATTTTTGATTGTGATCCACATTAGAAAATTAAGACTCAACTTTTTTCTAATATTTATGATTACACAAGGACTCCCCTCCGAATACCTTGTTAGTTAAGCTGTTCCACAGCATCTCTTTTTCTTTCTAGTTCAACTCCTACCCTCCATCCCTGGATGCCTGAGTTTTTTGAGGGATAAGCATGGCCCATCTTTAGATTACAACATGCTGGGGGTCTCCTCCAGGCATCTTAGCTTGGGAGTGCCCATATGTGAAGACTCATTCCTGCTTGTTCCTGGAGATAGCACAGTTACTTACCTGTAACAGGTGATCTCTGGGAACAGCAGGAATAAGTCTTCACAACCCACCCACCTCCCCTAGAAGTTGTATCTCTCTATCTTTTTCCTTTCCCTCGCTCTCTCTCTCTCTCTCTTCGTCTCAGCTCTAAATCTCAACTGGAGAGAGGCAGTTGGGAAAGGCAGGAAGGGAGCACGCAGGCGCTGTGGGATGCTCCCAAAAGCGTTCTGATTGGACGCTGGGGAGCGTTCCCGCGCGGGCTCCGTCGGTACCGACGATACCCATATGTGAAGACTTATTCCTGCTGTTCCCAGAGATCACCTGTTACAGGTAAGTAACTGTGCTTTCCTCTTTTCTGCCTCACGGCCTTCTGTATATGCTATGTAAACCGCTTTGATGATATTGTTTAGTGGTATATAAAGTTAATAAACATAAACATAGTAATTAATATATTCTGGATAATATGATTGACTCTGAGTGCTGCTTATTCTGTATCTTCAGGAACAAGCAGGAATGAGTCCTCACATATGGGTACGTCGGAACCGACGGAGCCTGCGCGGGAACGCTCCCCAGCGTCCAATCAGAACGCCATGATGTATGCATCCCATATCATCTTCAATTCAGACCTAAGCAAAATAGCCTGCTTCAATGAAATTACTCACTGGCTAACAGAACAGGGACTTCAAATTAACTACATGAAAACGGTTTACATAGCATATACAGAAGGCCGTGAGGCAGAAAAGAGGAAAGCACAGTTACTTACCTGTAACAGGTGATCTCTGGGAACAGCAGGAATTGGTCCTCACATATGGGTACGTCGGAACCGACGGAGCCTGCGCGGGAAAGCTCCCCAGCTTCCCAGAAGGAAAGCTTTTGGGGCTTCCCACAGCGCATGCGCGCTGCCTTCCCACCTTCCTGACCAACTCTCCTCAGTTCTTCTTTTTCCGCGGAGCCAGCAGGTCGTGTTCCTGTCACCGCTGAAGAATTTCTTATTTTAAATTGTTTCTTTGACCGCGTGTCTGCCTTCCCCGATTCCGAACCGGTACCGCCGGTCTTTATTTCTTTTAAAAAAAAAAAAAAATCTTAATTTTCCCCACTTGGTGTATTTGTTTTTTTGTGAGGCCTACAGGCCTTTACAAATTCTCCCTCATGGAGAAACCAGCCTCTGGTTTTAAAAAATGCACCAAGTGTACTGGTACTATTTCAGTCACAGATACCCATGAATGGTGTCTTAAATGTTTGGGGCCTGACCATTCTATTCCGGATTGTCCATCCTGCTCTCTGATGTCCAAACGTGGCTTACAGAACCGAGCAGCCAAATTTCATATGCTGTTTTCTACAGATAATCCAGCATCAACATCCTGCAGGTCTTCCTCTCCGGATGGATCTCAGGTAACCAAACATTCTGCAGGCAGGTCTTCAAAAGGCAAATCTCCCTCTAAGCAGCGAGAGGCCCTTGGGTTCGACCCTGAAGACCCTGCCCCAGCTAAACAACCCCGGCGGGAAGCTCCGGCTTCCAAAGCTCCTCCTATGGGGTTACAGGTTGACATCGATGGCACGGCCTCAACCGATCACCTGTTAGACTGCTCTGGGGTACCGGCCCATACCGGTACCAACATCCAGGCAGTCGTAGCGTCTATGGGTACTACTGTACAATCCATGCAGCAAGCCATATTCGCTTTCATTAATGCTGCAAAGACCTCGGTACCGCAACCGTCGGTTCCGACCCTAGTTCCGGTACCACAACCGATACCGGTACCCAGAGCATCTATTTCCAATAGAATGCCGGTTCCGGGGATTATTTCGATACCGATCCGGTTCCCGGTACGTCCGATGTCGATACCGGTCGGTACGCGTATCGGTCTCTGGAAGCAAATAGGCGATACTTTGAGTCTTCTGAGGATGCTGATACCTCAGATGATTCTGATGAAGCATCCCTTATTCTTCCTGAGGAGCCCTCTTCCCCAAAGAGGAGAATGTCTCCTCCAGAGGACTTGTCCTTTCAAGACTTCATTCTTGAAGTAGCCAAGGGACTCTCTATTTCAGTATCCTCTGAAAAAGAACCTAGAGCACAAAAATTAGACATTTTAGGATACTCTAAGGTTCCCAAAGAGGCAGTCACCTTGCCCATTCATGACATCCTTCAGGAACACATGATGGACTTATGGGAGGCTCCTCTTACCCTATCTCCACATTCTCGTCGGTTGGACACCATGTATCGGGTCCCTCCTTCTCCTGGATTTCAAAAAACTCAGCTTCCTCACCATTCCATCGTGGTGAAGTCTGCTATGAAGAAAATAAAGAGTACCAAAAGGCACTCTTCTACCCCACCAGGAAGAGAATGTAGGACTTTGGATGCTTTTGGCAGGAAAATCTTCCAAGCCAGTATGCTTATTGCCAGAATCAACTCATACAGCCTCTATATGGGCATGTTTCTTAAAGAGCTTACTCTCAAGATACGACAATTCCTCCCCTTTATCCCAGAGGATAGGAAGGAGGAATTCCTGCTTCTTTTAAAGCATACCCAAGATGTGTCAAAGTTCTCTAATAGAGCTGCCTTTGACTCCTTTGAGGGTGCGAGCAGAGCATCAGGCATAGCCTCTGATCTGGAATCCTGGGTACAAGATGGCCTAGGCAATCTGCCCTGTACAGGTGAAAATCTGTTTGGCAAGGAGTGGCAAGTCAAAGCCACTCAAATGGATGCAGAGAATGCTGCTCTGGATAGACTTTCCAAGTCTACTTCTACCTCTGCCAAGAAAAAGTCTTTTAAGAAACCCTTCTACAAAAAGACCAGATTTTCTACCAATGCTGGCCAACCATCCTCTCAGGTTCGCTTTGCTCCTAAACGTCAGCAATCTAAACAGCCCAGAGCAAAACCTGCAGGGGCTGCTACACTTCAACAGTCCCAACCCCCTCAGGGTTTTTGACTTACTTCTAGAGAACATTCCCTTTCTGGCTCTGCAACAACCAGAGCCTCTCACCATCCCAGGAAGGTTAACTCATTTTGCTCCCAGATGGGAGCAAATAACATCAGAGCAATGGACCCTCTCTATCATCAGAGAGGGCTACAAACTGCACTTCTCCAGCCTTCCTCCCCATACTATGGTGAATCATCTCAGTTCTCCCACATCTCTCCTACACCTTTTGAGTCAGGAGATCACCACCCTTCTCGCCCAAAGGGCAATAGAAGAAGTTCCTCTTCTTCAACAGGGGTCAGGGTTTTACTCCCCTTATTTTCTCATTCCAAAGAAAACAGGGGGATACAGACCCATTCTAGATCTCAGAGAATTGAACAAATTCCTCTACAAAGAGAAATTCAAGATGCTTTCTCTAGGAACTCTCCTTCCATACTTGCAAGGTCAAGATTGGCTTTGTTCTCTAGATCTCAAGGATGCGTACACACATATACTCATCCACCCCTCCCACAGAAAATTCCTATGGTTTCTGTTCCAGGGAAAATCTTACCAATACAGAGTCCTTCCCTTCGGTCTAGCCTCTGCTCCCAGAGTGTTCACCAAATGCATGGCAATAGTGGCTGCATTCCTACGCACTCTGGGAATATTTGTCTTCCCTTACCTGGACGATTGGCTCATTCGAGCTCCATCTCAGTCTGCAGCCCAGACTTCCCTGGACCGCACCAGACAAATTCTGCAGTATCTGGGGCTTGTGATCAACCTCCCAAAGTCTCAGCTCACCCCTACTCAGTCCCTGGAATTCATAGGGGCCTGCTTAGATACCACCACTGCAAGGGCCTACCTTCCTCAGGCCCGTTGCCAGCGTATAGTACACCTCGCCTCCCAGGCTCAGTCCAGAAGCCACCTGACAGCCAGGGAGATGCTACAGCTGCTAGGCCACATGGCCTCCACAGTGCATGTGGTGCCTTATGCTCGCCTACACATGAGAGCAGCTCAATGGACTCTGTCCACCCAGTGGACTCAAGCATCAGGAGCTCTCTCAGACCAAATAGCAACCTCCAAACGTCTCTTTTGGTCTCTCCAATGGTGGATATCCACTCAAAATCTGTTGTTGGGGGCCCCCTTCCAGCCACTGTTGCCCCAATCAACCCTCACAACAGATGCCTCCCAAACAGGTTGGGGAGCTCATCTTCAAGAACTCTCCACTCAGGGCATTTGGTCTCCACAGGAGGCCACCCTTCATATCAATCTGTTGGAACTCCGAGCAATTTTCCTTGCTCTCAAGGTTTTTCATACCCTCCTCCACAACATGACAGTTCTTGTCCACACGGACAATCAAGTAGCCATGTTTTACATAAACAAATAAGGAGGGACTGGCTCTCTGTCGCTTTGCAACGAAGCTCTAAAACTGTGGGCCTTCGCCAGAGAGCATCAAATCCATCTTCTGGCAGTATACCTTCCAGGAGTTCAAAACTCTTGGGCAGACAGACTCAGTCGAGTCTTGCTCCCACACGAATGGACCCTGCACAAGGATCAGGTACTCCGAATCTTCCAGGAATGGGGGACCCCGGACATAGACCTCTTTGCAAGTCCGTGGAATGCCAAACTTCCCCACTTCTGTTCCAGAATTCCGTGTCAGGAGGCTCTGGCCAAGGATGCCTTCCTCCTTCATTGGGGTCAGGGCCTCCTATATGCCTTTCCACCCATTCCTTTGATTCCCAAGACTGTTCAAACTCCAGAGGGATCAAGGATCTATGATCCTCATCGCTCCACGCTGGCCACGCCAAGTGTGGTACCCTCTACTTCTACAGCTCTCCCAAGCCCCCTCCCTGGACTTGGGAGCTGCTCCAGACCTTCTGTCTCAAGAGGAGGGAACTTTGTGGCACCCAAACCCCAAGTCCCTTCACCTCAGAGCTTGGTTACTGAAGGCCTAGACCTTCAAGACTTAAATGTCTATCAGCAAGTGAAGGATATCCTCCATGCTTCCAGAAAACCTTCCACTAGGCGTTCATATGCTTTTAAATGGAAAAGATTTTCCATTTGGTGTGCTCAAAGGAGTCTTGACCCTCTCACACTACCTCTGAATTCTCTATTAGAATATCTCCTGCATCTTTCCAATGCAGGCCTCAAGACGAATTCAGTACGAGTCCATTTGAGTGCTATTGCAGCATCACTTAAACCTATCAATGGACAACCTATTTCCTCTCATTCGCTTATTGCTAGATTCATGAGAGGCCTAACCTTAACTAAGCCTCCCATTAGACCTCCTCCGGTGGCATGGGACTTAAACTTGGTTCTTGGTCAGCTTATGAAGCCACCCTTTGAACCCTTAGCCTCAACCTCCTTGAAATTTCTTTCCTGGAAGGTTGTTTTCCTTATTGCAGTCACTTCAGCTCGCCGTATCCGTGAACTGCAGGCCTTAGTGGCTAATCCACCTTATACAAGGTTCCATCATGATAAGGTAGTCCTTAGGACGAATCCACACTTTATGCCTAAAGTGGTTTCACCTTTTCATCTTAATCAAGAGGTGTATTTACCTATCTTTTTTCCAGCTCCTCATGCATCTAATGCAGAGAGAGCCCTTCATACTCTGGATTGTAAAAGGGCTCTCGCCTTTTACCTCCACAGGACACAGCAACATAGAAAGTCTTCCCAACTTTTTGTTGCTTTTGATCCTTCCCATTTGGGACTTCCAGTTACTAAGAGAACCCTGTCCAATTGGATTGCTCAGTGTATCTCTTTTGCTTACCAGAGTAAGAACCTCACTCTGGAGGGCCATGTCACGGCTCACAATGTGAGGGCCATGGCCACCTCTATGGCTCATCTTCATTCTGTATCCATAGATCAAATCTGTCGAGCAGCCACCTGGGCCTCGGTTCATACCTTTACAGCCCATTATTGCTTGGACATGGACTCTCGCCAGGATGCCTTATTTGGTCAGGCTGTCCTCAAACACCTGTTCCATTCTTAAACAACTCCTGCCCACCTTCCCTCAATGGATGCCTGAGATCCATACGAAGATAGGGAACCCTTGAAGGGGGATCTCCCAGGCATCTTAGCTAGGGAGTCCCCATATGTGAGGACTCATTCCTGCTTGTTCCTGGAGATAGCACAGTTACTTACCTGTAACAGGTGATCTCTGGGAACAGCAGGAATTAGTCCTCACAACCCACCCACCTCCCCTAGGAGTTGTATCTCTTTCTCTTCCTTTCCTCTCTCTATTGTCTCAGCTTTAAACTCGAACTGAGGAGAGTTGGTCAGGAAGGCGGGAAGGCAGCGCGCATGCGCTGTGGGAAGCCCCAAAAGCTTTCCTTCTGGGAAGCTGGGGAGCTTTCCCGCGCAGGCTCCGTCGGTTCCGACGTACCCATATGTGAGGACCAATTCCTGCTGTTCCCAGAGATCACCTGTTACAGGTAAGTAACTGTGCTTTCCTCTTTTCTGCCTCATGGCCTTCTGTATATGCTATGTAAACCGTTTTCATGTAGTTAATTTGAAGTCCCTGTTCTGTTAGCCAGTGAGTAATTTCATTGAAGCAGGCTATTTTGCTTAGGTCTGAATTGAAGATGATATGGGATGCATACATCATGATGTCATCTGCGTAGTTACTGTAGTGTGTCTTGTATTTATGGAATATGGTGCATATGAATTGCATGAATTTGTTGAAGAGTAGTGACAACAATATTGAGCCTTGCTGAACCCCTTTATGTTTATATAGTGTTGATTTGCATGATTCTATTTGGACTTGTTGATAGCGGTCTGATAGATATGATTGAAACCAGTTAAGTGAATAATAAAAATAAATAAAAGAATAAAAAAATTAAACAGTTAAATGGGATGCCGCCAATTCCAATTGCTTATAATCTTGCTAGTAACAGATTATGGGGAATGGAGTTGAATGCTGCAGCTATGTCGAGGAAGATGAGTATATAGAGAAGCATAGAAACATGATGGCAGAAAAAGACCACATGGCCTTTCTAGTCTGTCCTTCCATATTAACCATTACAACAGTCCCTTTTATCCTTAAGAATAGAAACATGATATCCCTGGTTGAATTTTGCTCTGCCTTTATTGTATCCAGTAGCGAGGTAAGGAGAGTTTTGACTCCATGGTGTGGCCTGAAGCCATGTTGGTATTGATCCAGAGGGGCATGCTTGCTGACATGGTCCTGGAGCTGTTGGTATACTATCCTTTCACTTATTTTTGAGATAAAGTGTAGGCTACATATAGGTCTATATGAGAATGGATCGTCTGTCTGCAGTGGAGCTTTTTAGAATTGGTCGCACTGAGGCTGTATTTACTGTTTTGGTAGATAACCCTGTTTGAGAGAGAGTTGTGATAATTTGCAACTGACTGGAGATAATTCAGATCTGGTTAACCAACTGACATAGCATGGGTCCAGAGAAGAGGTGGTGGTATTTAGGCTGCTGATATGTTCTATATTTTCATTGGTGATGGAGTCAAAGGCTAGCCACTATCTGTTGGTGGAGGTGTTTGTCCTGTGGTATCTGTAGAATGTTATGAGAAGGTCCAGTCTTGCTTTGGAAGTAGTTTGCAAGTATTTGTGGGCAGGTAATGTTGTCGGTTTTGTTTTGATTAGGGTCTCTAATTGGAGATTCTATGATATCAAATAGCTCTCTTGGGCAATTAAGTGAGCTCTTTAAGATTTTTGTATGATATTCTTTTTTTCATCATGTTTCTTTTGTTTAACAGATTTTCTATACCGCCTTAGGGCCAAGGCGGTTTACAAGGAACAACAAACAGTCTTTATTGAAATACAGTTACATAGATGTAAGGGAGATATAACTTGGAATTAACAGAAATGGGGTAACTTGAGGGAGGGGATGATGATCATCTTCTGGGATGTTATGTGGTTTTATTGGAGCCGTAGTATTTGATAAAGAGGGGTCTTTAATAACTTCTTGAGTTGCCTGTGCAGATCTTATGGGAGCTGGGAGAGAGTTCCAGACTGAGATGGCAAAGAGGGTGAAGGCTCTGTTTGTTTGCTGAGTGCATTTTGTCTTCAGTGGGGACGACGACTAGAAAGTTTTGTGTCATTGATCTTCTTTCTAAAGAAGAGCGGGACCTAGGCGTGGTTGTGTCTGATGATCTTAAAGTAGCTAAACAGGTAGAAAAGACGACGGCAAAAGCTAGAAGGATGCTTGGGTGCATACGGAGAGGAATGGCTAGCAGAAAAAAGGAGGTGATAATGGCTCTGTATAAGTCTTTGGTGCAACCTCATTTGGAGTATGGTGTGCAATTCTGGAGACCGCACCTTCAAAAGGATGTGTGAACAGGATGGAGTCGGTGCAGAGGGTTGCTACTAAAATGATTAATGGGCTTCATTATAAAGCATATGAGGACAGACTTAAGGATCTTAATATGTACACCTTAGAGGAAAGGCGGGATAGAGGTGATATGATTGAGATGTTTAAATACCTCCGTGGCATAAATGTTCAGGGAGAGAGCTTCTTTCAATTGAAAGCAAGTTCTGCTACGAGGGGACATGGGATGAGGGTGAAGGGAGATAGATTCAGGAGTGATATGCGGAAATATTTCTTTACGGAAAGAGTAGTGGATCCATGGGATAGTCTCCCAGTGGAGGTGGTAGAGATGAGGACAGTAACTGAATTCAAAAAAGCATGGGACCAACACAGAGGATCTCTAAAGGTAAAAAGTGGACTGTTGTAGTTGTTGTTATGGAAGGGCAGACTAGATAGGCCATGTGGTCTTTTTCTGTCATCATGTTTCTATGTTTCCCTTTTTATAGGAGTTTTTCTGATCAGTGAGTTGAGGCAGGGGGCTGAGAAGCTGTGTAGGATTTTGAATATAGTGGTTACAGCCTTGTGCTTTATCCTCTGGGCTATTGGTAGCCTGTGTAGGCTCTTGAGGGTGGGAGTGATATGTTTGTGTCTTGAGGTGCCTTTTAAAATTCTGCCTGCAGTATTCTGGACTAATTGAGAGGGGGTAGAGCGCATGTTTTGGGAGCCTTTGGTACAGGATATTGCCGTAATCTAGGTCAGGTATTATGATAGATTGGAATATGGTTCTGTAGTTGTCGTGGTGGAGTAGTGGTCGTAGGTGTTGGAGTGATTTTATTTTGAGGTATGCGGTGTTGGATGCTTTCTTGATGTGGGAGTGTTGTCCATAGTACAGTATTCCTTTAGTTTGTGCATGTAGCTTTTTTGGATTTATGGTGGTTTTGAGTTTCTCCATCTTTGCTCCTTAAGATCATCAGAAACAGTCATGCCCAGGCTCTGCTCCTCTTTTGTGAACAAAAGTACTTCACCACCTACATTGTACAGCTCCCTTGGATTTTTGCATCCCAAATGCATGACCCTGCATTTTTTTAGCATTAAATCTCAGCTGCCAAATTCTTGCCAATTCTTCAAGCTTGTCAACACTGTTTACTAGGTCCAATTCCAGAGGGTGTATGACCAAAAATAGAAAATAAGCCCTCTACCTGTACTCAGAAGAATACTAGTGATTATACCATGACACTGCTTGTCCTAACCCGTTATGGTTACATCTACATGGATTTACCAGTAATGTGAGGTCTCAGACTTACAGTGGCAGCGCTCAGGTTTTTCTCTAGAGCGATGTGCCTTATTGCATCAATGACCTCAACATATCACTGGGTTTTTCTCCTTATTCTAAAACTTCGTCTTAAACTTTGTCTGTTCCATGTATCCAATTATTCTGAAATGCTTGAGCAGTCGTAATTCTATCCCATGTATCAAAGTCTTCTGAAGCTTTTAAACTATCATGTTTCAATCTCTTAATATGATGTGTAAGATTGTGCTCCACAACTAAAATCAATGCATTGATTTTAGTTGTGGAGCACAATCTTACACATCATATTAAGAGATTGAAACATGATAGTTTAAAAGCTTCAGAAGACTTTGATACATGGGATAGAATTACGACTGCTCAAGCATTTCAGAATAATTGGATACATGGAACAGACGAAGTTTAAGACGAAGTTTTAGAATAAGGAGAAAAACCCAGTGAAAAGTTGAGGTCATTGATGCAATAAGGCACATCGCTCTAGAGAAAAACCTGAGCGCTGCCACTGTAAGTCTGAGACCTCACATTACTGGTAAATCCATGTAGATGTAACCATAACGGGTTAGGACAAGCAGTGTCATGGTATAATCACTAGTATTCTTCAAGCTTAGCTAGATCCCTCCTCCTAGTATCTACTCCTTCCTGGGTGACTACTCTTGCAGATTTTGGTATCATCTGCAAAGAGGCAAACCTTACCCAACAGCCTTCCGCTGCACACCACTGGAAACTTCCTTCTCAGAATGAGCTGCATTTATCTTTACCCTTTGTCGCCTCCCACTCAACCAATTTCTAAACCAGTCAGTCACTTTAGGGTCCATACCTAGGCTGCTCAGTTTGTTTATAAGTCGCCTGTGCGGAACGGTGTCAAAGGCTTTACGGAAATCGAAGTACACCACATCTAGGGCTCTCCCTTGGTCCAACTCCCTGTTCATCCAGTCAAAGAAATCAATCAGATTTGTCTGACAAGACTTGCCTCTGGTAAACCCATTTTGCCTCAGATCCTGGACTCCAGAAACCTCACTATTCTGCTTTAGTAGCGTTTCCAATAGTTTACTCACCACAGTGCAGTGCAGTCTCAGAGTGCCGAAATGCGCCTTCCAATGGATGCAAGAGGCCAAAGCAGATCTGTCTTGTGGTTGAATTCAAGACATTTGCTGAGACAAAGTGGATAATAGTGATGGCAAACATGAGCCTCGCAGGTTAGGGAGTTCACTGTTTGAGACATGTGACTCAGAACTTAGTCAACAACCAAGGCCTCTTGGTCCATCAGTCAATTGGAAATGAGAGCCATTCACTACACACTAATGGTGTTTCTTCCCTTAGTTGAGGGGAAAACAATACAAATATTTTCAGTCAATGCTACAGCAGTGGTGTATGTCAGTCATCAGGAAGGTGCAAAGAGTGCATCCTTGTCCAAGAAGACTTCTCTCAATGCACTGGGCTGAAAAACATCATCTGACCTTCGCAGCAAATCATATGGTAGGCTTGGACAATGTTCCGGCAGATTTTCTGAGCAGACATCACCTGAATCCAGAAGAACGGCAGTTGTAGGTGGAGGCTGCCTCCTTGATCTTTAGTCAGCAGGGAACTCTGGTAATGGATCCAGTGGTGACTTGTCAGAACTCCATGATCCCATGAGTTTTCAGTCCATGCAAAGAATGGGGGTCTGTGGGGTTGGATGCTCTTCTCCAGCTGTGGCCCCAGACAGAATTCTTATGTATATTCCTCCCCTGATCTCTTATAGACTGAGTAATTCAGAGGATAGCCTCTCATCCCAGTTTCATGATTCTGGTGATGCTGGATTGGCCCAGATGGCCATGATTCATGGGCCTGATCTGTCTTCAAGTAGGAAGCAGTCTTAGGCACCCACATGTTAAAGGTCTTCTCTCGCAGGGTCCAGTGATCATGGAAGACCCATCTTCCTTCTATCTTATGGCTTAGCTCTTGCAAGGGCATGTTTGAGACAGAAGGGTTATGCGGAAGAGATTATTATGACTCTCTTGCTCATGCTCAAGAAGTCCACTACTTTGTCTTACGCTTAATGTTTTCAGCGAGATGTTTCTGCATGCCGGGCCTTCATGTCCAATATATTATCTTATTTACAGGAAGGACTTAAAAAAGGTTTGCCTTTGGCTTCTTTGAAAGTTAGTGGCAGCTCTTGCCTCTTCCCGGAGTTGTCTTGAAGGAACTGCATTTGTTTCCCATCTGGATGTAATTCGATTTCTAAATGGCATTGCTCATTTACATTGTCCTCCTAGAGTGCTGGTTTCAGATTGAAATTTAAATTGAAATTAGTACTGGCTGCTGCACCCTTCGAACCTATTAAGAGATCATCCTTGAATTATCTAACTTTGAAGGTGGTTTTCTTGGTGGCTATTTGTTCAGCTAGAAGAATTTCAGGTCTTAAAGCATTGTCCTGTCAAGAACTCTTGTTGCATTTTTTTGGAGGCAGGTATTTCCATCAGAATGGCTCCCTCGTTTCTTCCTAAAGTGGTTCCCCCTTTTCATGTTAATCAAGCAGTGGATCTTCCATCTTCTAAACATGAGGATTGTGACCAAGACTTTCATCATCTTCATCTTTTGGATTTTGGTAATGTGCTTATGTGCTACTTAGAAGTGACCAATGACTGTAGGAAGTCTAATTGGTTGTTTTGTTAGGTGGAACAAAGAAATGTGAAGTGGCTACTAGGCAGTGATTGCAAATTGAATTAGAGGCTGATGCTTCTGCATATATCTTTAAAAGGCGTTTACCTCTTGTGACGTTTTGTGAACATTCAGCTAGAGTCTAGGGAGGGATTGCCCTCTTAGGCTTGAGTCTAAGTTGGTTTCAGTGACTGCAGTCTGTAAGGCTGCAACTTGTTTATCTCTGCATTCCTTCTCTAGGCACTGTCACCTGGATGCATAGCCTAGAACGGATGCTGAATTTAGGGCCAAGGTTCTCGGGTGTGTCTTTATCCTACCCAAAGTAAAGGGGTGCTTTCTTACAATTCATTCATTCTGCACTGGTCTGATGGACAAAAGGAAGGAGAAATTTGTTGTTTCGTGCTAATTTTCTTTCCTAGAGTCCAACCAGACCAGTCCAGAGGCCCATCCTTATTTTGTGAAGAACTAGAATTAATTTAGAGCTAGTATTTGTGAATCTCAGAAGAAAGATTTCAGAAAACAGGAAACCATTGCTACTTGGAGATTCCATCTTCAGAGGCACCAACTTGGGAACACAGTTCAAAGGAGAGGAGATGGTCAAATGCATCCCAGGCTCTTCAGTCAGCAGGAATACAAACCAAATTGTTGGCATAGTTAATGCAGAAAGTGAGCACTCCAAAATTGATGTTATTACTTGGGTACAAATTACCTTCTAGAAACAGTGCCAGATTCTGGGAGAGAAACTCAAACCCATTGTTAACATAGCATTCTCAGAAGTTTTACTTGTTTTTGCTGAGAGGATAGAAAGACTGCATCACATAATTAACTTTAATACATGGCTCAAACCTGGTGAAAACAACAAGAATTTAGATACATTGGCGACTGGGGAAATAGATGGAACAACAATAGACTATATTGTGTTGCTGGATTATATCTCTCTGTCGCAGGGAAAAGGATCCTAAGTGAAAAATTCAGGCATTATGTGGATAGGCATTTAAACTAGGAAAATGGGGTGACTGATGGAGAAGAACAAGTTCAGGACGTCACTCCTATCAAAAGCATAATAACATTGGAAACAGCCACACTTTTAAACCACACATCAATGGCAAGTGGGAAGAGGCGTGTAGAACAAAATCCAGGCAAGCCAGTCAACAAATGCCGGAAAGCAATGAGCACAAATGCTCAAAGCCTAGCCAACAAAGTTCCTGACTTGGAAGCCCTAATGGTGGAATTGAACTTGGACATAATGGCCATTACAGAAACATGGCTTAACGAGTCACATGAATGGGATATAGCCATAGCTGGCTATAATTTATTTAGGAGAGGTAGAGAAGGCAGAAAGGGAAGAGGAGTAGCCCTATATGTGAAAAGCAGTATTAAAGCTGCTAAAATGCAGGGGACGTGGGGAAAAGAAGAAGCGCTGTGGATTGTGTTGGAAAGAGGAGATGGCACTATTATCCATACTGGTGTAGTTTACAGGCCTCCAACGCAAACCGAAGAAATGGATAGAGACTTGATTATTGACATTGCAAAGGTAGCCATGAAGGGGGAAGTGATCATATTGGGTGACTTTAATCTACCCATTGTGAATTGGAGTATTCCTTCTGCAAACCTGGAAAGAAGTAAAAAAAAAAATTGTGGATGCCTTCAAGATGCATTGCTTAGACAAATGATGATGGAACCGACCAGGGAAAGTTGGATGCTGGATTTAGTACTCACCAATGGAGATAACATGTTGAATATCCGAATAGGTGCCCATGTGAGCAGCAGGGATCATCACACGGTGTGTTTGAGATAAAATCCAACGCAAAGTCTAGTCTCAGCAAGCGCAAAGTCCTAGGCTTCAAAAACGCTACCTTCAGTTAAATGGCCAAGTGCCTGAAGGAGGAGTTGACAGAGTGGGAGGAGGTAAGGGAAGTGGAATTGCAGTGGGCTAAACTAAAGAAGGCAATAAAAGGGGTAACAGATAGATATATAAGGAAATAAAAACAAGAGGAAAAGGAAACCTATTTGGTTCTCCAAAGAAGTGGCTGTACAAATCAAGGCAAGAAACACAGCTTTCACAAAATTCAGAAGTTCGCAAACAGAGAAACACTGAAAAGTATACAGGATAAAGCTAAAAGAGACAACGAGAAATAAGGATAGCAAAATCAAAGGCAGAAGAAAAGATTGCTAAAGAACTAAAGCATGATGACAAAACCTTCTTGAGGTATATTCAGGATAAGAGGAAGATCAGAGGTGGAATTGCAAGACTCAAAGATGCTGAGAACGGATTCGTAGAAAGTGGCATTGAAAAAGCAAAAATGCTAAACAAATACTTCTGTTCTATTTTTACTAAAGAAAATCCTGATGAAGGACCAGCTGTGATTGACAAATATATAAATGGGAATGTTGTAGATATCACACCATTCACAGAAGATGATGTGTTTGAACGGCTTGCAAAACTGAAAGTGAACAAGGTCATGGGACCTGATGGGATACATTCCAGGATGCTGAAAGAGCTCAGAGAGGTTCTGGCAGGACCTTTAAAGGATGTTTTTAATAGATCCTTGGAGACGGGAGAAGTTCCAGAGGACTGGAAAAGGGCTGATGTGTACCCCTCCACAAAAGTGGTAATAGGAAAAAAGAGGCAAATTACAGGCCAGTAAGCCTTACCTCGGTGGCGGGAAAAGTAATAGAGGTGCTCCTGAAAGAGAGAATAGTGGACTTTCTCGAAACCAATAGGTTGCATGATCCAAGGCAACATGGTTTTATCAAAAGACAACCATGCCAAATAAATCTGATTGAGTTCTTTGACTGGGTGACCAGAAAAGTAGATCAACATGCGATGGATGTAATCTACCTAGATTTCAGCAAAGCCTTTGATTTTGTTCCTCATAGGAGGCTTATCAATAAACTGAACAGCCTGGGGATGGGTCCTAAGGTGGTGAACTGGATCAGAAATTGGTTGACTGACAGACGACATTAGGTGATGGTAAAAGCTGACTCACGTTGGTCAGACATGCCCAGAGTGTCTCAAAGTTTGTCAATAGAGCAACGCTTGACTGCTTTGAGTGCACCAGTAGAGCAACATCAATCTGCATCGGTGCACGCAGGATTGCTTGGCTTCAGGCATCAGATCTTAAACAATGGGTTCAAGATAAACTGGGTAATATTCCTTGCACATGTGAAAACCTTTTTGGCAAGGGCTGGCAGGATAAAGCTTCTCAGTTAGAATCTGAGAATACCACTTTGAATAGGCTTTCTAGGACTACTGCCAACCCTGCTAAGAAGAAGGCAGCTGCAAAGAGAACTTTTTTTTAGTAAGAAAAAAAAGTTTTACCCTTCTTACACCCCTGCTTCTCAATGCCTCTTCTGAGCACCCTGAGGTTGGTAACAGCCTCCCAAACAACAAAAGAAGCCAGAGGCTCAGTCTGATCCTGGTTTTTTACTTTTTCATAGAGAACATAGCCATTCTACCTCTGGAGAAACCCCCTCCCCCCCCCCCCACACCCCTTCTACAGTGCCAGCAGACTGTCATTATGCCTACAGATGGCATCTCATCACTTCAGAGCAGTGGACACTGGCCATAGTGAGAGAGGGGTACAAACTTTATCTAAAAATCTGCCCCCCTCCACCCAAGTAGGGGGAATATCCTTCTCAGCCCCCTCGCACTGCTCTTTTGCTGCAGGAAGTGACTGCTCTTCTATCACAGAGTGCCATAGAGGAGGTTCCAACATCTCAACAGGAAATGGGTTTCTACTCTCTGCACTTTCTCATCCCAAAGAAAACTGGAGGATGCAGACCCATCTTGGACCTCAGAAACCTGAGCAGGTTTCACATCCGCAAAAAGTTCAAGATAGTCTCTCTGGGGACCCTCCTACCCTATCTCCAGAGTCAGGACTGGCTCTGTTCTTTAGATTTAAAAGAAGTGTACACGCATATCCTCATTCATCCAGAACACAGGAAATATCTGCACTTCATGTTTCAGGGAAGACACTATCAATACAAAGTCTTTCCTTTTGGACTCGCCTCTTCCCCAAGAGTCTTTACAAAGTTCATAAATACAAATCCAAACAATAAACCCAAGCTAACCGGCGAAGCCAAAATCAGAATGCAAATAATATAAGGCTCCCAGTGAAAAGGCGATCAAAAAAACCAAAAAAATGTTTATCTGTCAGAGCACTAAGAAGAAGCGAGGAGAAACAAATCAACCCACTAACCAATATGCTCCATTTTACTCAATTTTCTATTGTATTTGAAACTAACTTAAAACAAACTTATGTCAAAGCTCCAAAATATGAAAAGCCAAGGAAGTCCAAGTTGTGGTCCCGCTATGTGACACATTTTGAATCCAAAACTCAGGAATTCTGCATCAGGCTTTTAGAAGAATTTCCCAGAAAGTGAATTAGCTCTTCAGAAGCAGGTTCAATCGCGCCTTACCAAAGATGAGCATCTGACATCACGAATATAATCAACCAATCCCGATCAAGAGGGGAGAACCACTCTTTTTAAATGGATAGCAGATTGCATCGCATTCGCTTATGATAAAGCAGGACTATCCCTTGAGGGTCATGTCACTGCCCATAATGTTCATGCCAGGGCCACCTTGATGGTAAATCTACCCTCTGTAGCCATTGACGAAATCTGCAAAGCAGCAACTTGGTCTTCGGTCCATATCTTTGCTGCTCATTACTGTCTGGACAAGGACTCCCGCCAGGATGCCGTATTTGATCAAGCTGTTCTTCAGACTTAAGAGCAACTCCTACCCTCCTTCCCAGAACATAACGATACTAGACATCTTTGGAGGATTCATGACCTCTTGAAGCCTACCCTAAGGCAAACCTACAGGTCTGAGGTCATTGTTTCCTGGCATCTGGGAGCTAGGGAGTCCCATACATGAAGACTACATTCCTGCTTGTTCCTGGAGATAGCGTAGTTACTCACCTGTAGCAGGTGATCTTTGGGAACAGAAGGAATTTAGTCTTCACAACCACCCTCCTCTCCTAGGAGTTTTAGGTTTTCTTTTTCTCTCCTTTTCTTTCAGCTACAAACTCAACTGAGGAGGGAGAGTTGGGAAGGTGGGAAGGCAGCAACGCAGGTGCAGTGTGATGCTCCCAAAAGCTTTCCTATTGGATGCTGGGGAGCGTTCCCGCACGGGCTCTGTCTGTACTGACATTGCCCGTATGTGAAGACTAAATTCCTGCTGTTCCCGGTGATCACCTGTTACAGGTGAGTAACTACACGCTCTGTTTTTTTGGTACAAATGTACTTGAAAGTTTTTATTATGCGTTTTTGCTTCCGCAGCAAGCTTTTTTTTCAAATTCTTTCTTTGCCTGCCTTATTAATGCTTTGCATTTAACTTGCCAGTGCTTATGTTGTCCTCATGTGCTTCTAAGGAAGGAGTTCCAGCTCCTGTAGCATAGAAACTTACATACAGTGAAATATGGCACTTAGGAAATTGGTCTTTTCAAACTGCCTCTCTCCTATTCTCATCTCCCAGATTGCAAACTGCCCCCCCCAAAAAAACTACCCCCTGTAATTATCTACCACCCCAAAAATCTACCCTGCACAACTGCCCCCCCCCCCCCCAAGAATGCCTCTTCCAAATGGACTCACCACCTGGTAAACTTGTCCCCCCTTTCTAAAAAACTGCCACTGACTCATCACTCCACAAATTTCCCCTGACCAAACTAAGAGGAAGCAATTTCTAAGCAGGAGATTTTGGCCCCACTACCTAACCCAGTTCATGTCCCACCCCCACCCAACCCATTCCTCACCCCCATTCCACCCCCTCTACAGCACCCTAAACAGCTTCAAATCTCACAACTGTCACTTCCTGCTTGTTAATTTCGCAGTAGGAAGCACTGGCCAAGAGAATTGTAACTGCTGGTGGTTGCTTGCAGGCAGGCAAAACACTGACTGCTTTGAGTCTTCCTTACATGTTTCTCAGGAGCTTCCTAATTTGGGGTAGTAGATGGCTTTCCAAAAATAGGAATCTCCTGCTCCGTATTTATTTAAAATGGTTTCTATACTGCCATTCACAGTGGTCAAAGCAGTTTACATATAACAGTTAGTAAGAAATTACATGGAACTGAACTTATATACAGGTAACAAGTAACAGCTGGTTGGTGGTGTTGGGAGACTTGGCAGGTTTGGTTTTGAGGGTGGGGCATTTTTTGGTGGTGGAGGCGGTGAGGACATTTTGTGGGGTGTTTGGGGCAGTTGGGAAGAGTTAAATTTTGGAGATGGGGGATTTGTGAGGTGGTGGGTCAGTTGCAGGGGATATTTATGGGGTTGAGGCAGTTTGTGGGGTGGTTGGTCAGTTGTGGGGGTGTAGTTTTAGGTGATGATGGCTCTTGGGGGTAGATTCATCCTACAGTACTAGTTACGTTGTATTTTTCTACTAATGTTTAATGAAGATGTGAGCACAGATGCAGACTGTTCAACCTGTGCTTTCTGTAGGAGTTTATAGATAGTAATAAAAAAGAGTTTGTGTGAAGAGAGAAAAATTAGAAAAGAGAACATTATGTGATGTTTGTTTGAATAGTAAAATATACTCTATTAATTTTTTCACTTTCAAAATTTTGGACATTTATTTGCATCACCTCTGTAAGGGATGAGTATATTCTCAAACATATTGTAAAACTGCAAAATATTTAGTTTCCTCCTTTGTAGAAAACTCTTTTCTTTTGTAGGAGCAGATCTTACACGTATGACAGCTACTACAGCAGAAGTCCAAGCCGTAGCAGAAGCAAGAGGAGTTACAGCTACCGCAGATCTCGTAGTTCTGATAGACGATCCAGGTATTGTTACAATAAGAAACAATATTTCTGTGTGAACCTTCCTTTCCTTCAACACCTTTTCTTTGGGGCTGAAAAGGAAAAGACCAATTAAGAAAATACCCTCAGAAAACCTCTAGCACCAAAGCAGAATACTGTACTGAAAATGGGAAGCAAGAGTGTAAACATGTATTTACACATTGAAATAGGCCATCTATTCCACTTCAGGATATACCCTTGTTAGAGTATCTACTACTGAAAAACCTGAACTGGAGAAGTTGGGCCCTTTTTAGAAAGAGAGATACACTAGCTTGTCTTCCTTTCACAAAAGACATTGCAAAATAATTCAATACATGGTGGAAGTAATTACTCATAACCATAAACTAAATAAGAAACCTAGAATGCACAGAAGAGAACAAAGTGAATCAAGAAAAGACAAGGCACATGGTAACTAGATCAAAAGTAACATTCCATATATTAAGTGTGTGTCTCATTTGCAAGCAACAGAAAACTGCACCCAAAACACATGATATGCACAAAGGGCAGAAATGCATGGAGTAAAGTGGAGGAGTGGCCTAGTGGTTGGGGCAAGATACCTCAGGCCGGAAGGTCGGGGGTTCAAATCCCACTAGAGGACAGCAACCTTGGGCCGGAAGGACTGGGGTTTCTAGTCCCACAGGTGCTCCTTGTGCTCATGGGCAAGCCACTTAACCCTCCATTGCCCATATTCCCTGTAAATTAGTTATCTCCGAGTTATAATGCCCTGTTCAATGTAATTTCAGTTTGTTCAATGTAAACCGCCTTGATATCATGAAAGGCGGTATATAAGAAATGTTAAATAAAATAAATAAATAAATAATCCATATAAAAGCTTGAATGGGTAGGTACACAGAACGCTATGTGCAGAGTAGAATAGTTTAGTGACTAGAAGCACCCACAGAACCAGGAAAGCCCTTATTCAAATCCCACTTCCATATTGTCCTGCTAGACCAGTCCAGACAAGTGGGTTGTGTTCCCCTACCAGCAGATTGGTGGTGACAACCAATAAAGTGCCCACATTTCAATGACATCACTCCCATGTCTCTATCTACCTCAGCTACCAGAGGTCTCTTCAGTATTTCTTTTTCCCAAGCAGATAGTGGATGGATTTTCTACACTATGAAGAAAATCTTTATAATTGAGAGGAAAAGATTGATTTAAATGCTCGTGATTGAGCACTTTGAGGGTGGCTCTCTTGCTTGAGTGTAACGCAGGAGGCTCCACTAGACTGTGGCCTTTATGGTAGCCATAGAAGGAGGGAAAATTGGTTCAGCTCCACACTCTTACCCTGTTAAGGGCCTGTTGAGCAGCCAGAAAATTGGAAGGATCTGGAAGTGTTCAGCAGCCTCGACAACCTCAGCCTCCTCCTCTGTCCCCCCTGCTCTCTCCTGAAGATTATAGAAGGCTCTTAAAGGAATCTGCATACTAGCCACCTTAGATACAGTGCCTGCAAAACAGAGAAGCATTTTCAGAGGAGTAGAGCTGAACCTGGCACGGATTTCTTCCTGAGGCTCTCAGGGCACGTACCAAGGCTTCACCTTGTCATTGTGTCTGTTAGGGGCTCCCGATTCTGTCTGGCGCAATTTAGGTTGGACCACTGGTGAGGGAGTTTCCTGCCATTTTCTGCATGCATTCTTTTACTATTAGGCGCCTGGTGGTCACATGGTCTGTGAGTGCGTTCTGCCTGAGCGGCTCCAATGCACTTCCTAACCAAGCGCCCATAATGCACATTACTGTGCAAGTGCCATTAATGTTCACTCTTTGGGCTGCCACAGTCTTAGCACATGCTGTTGGGATACTTGCCTTAACTCTGTCTTCTTCCAGGAAATGTTGTATGGCCTGTGGCAAGTGAGGTGCTTCATTTCCAGATTTTGGAATCTGCTCTTCTTGCATGGCAGCTTCTGAGTCATCCCTAGAGGGCTTGCTCCCCCTCTCCTAGCCAGAGGGGATGCTGTTAGTCTGGCCTTGCCTGCCTTAGGGCAGGAAGTGGTGTATGGTGCTGAGGGTAAGGATGTTCAGTTGGACAAGGTTTCTGGTGACCATGCTGTGGGCTACCCCATCCTCTAGGGGCTCAGAGGCAGCTATATCCCCTGGTGTAGGGGGGTCATTTACTCAAGGAAAGCTTCTGGATTCTCCGGGAACAAGCAGGAAGTCAGTCCTCACATATGGGTGACATCTGCAACAACGGAGCCTTCGCGGAAACATCCCCCCAGCTTTCAAAGAAAGCCTTTGGGAGATGCCACCAGGCATATGTGGTCCCCTTCCTGCCGAAGGGTGCCATCTTGCTCACTCTCCTTTTTTTCACGGAGCCCTTCAGACTTTCGTCTGACTTGTCCCCGGAAAAAATAGATTTTTTTTCTCCAGGAACAAGCAGGAAGTCGGTCCTCACTTATGGGTGACATCGGCACCGACGGAGCCCGCACAGAGAAATTTCCCAGCTTTCAAAGAAAGCCTTTGGTATTGCTACCACACATGCATGGTCCCATTCCCGCCCAAGGGTGCCATCTTGCTCAGTCTCCCTTTTTCCATGGAGCCCTTCAGACGCACGTCCTCGTCCCTCAAAACAAGTTTGATTTTTCTTGCCTTAACAGGCTCTTATTTCTTTTTTCCGGTTGCACCGGTCCTCTACCCGTTCTCCCCTTGCTCTCTTTTGGAGCTTACGTGGATACCTTTTCTAAAAAAAAAAAAAAATGTTTCTCCCAGGCTTCGCTCCCTTTTTTCTTCCCAACCGCTGGCCGCGTGAGTCTTTGACCTCGCAGGGGCCGTTTTTGCCCCCATGGCCACCAGGTTTAAAAAATGTGATAGATGCTCTATGAATATGTCACTTACAGACACTCATGACTGCTGTCTAAGGTGTCTGGGAGCCGTCCATGACCCAGAGCTCTGTTCGCTCTGCAAGAAAATGTCCTCTAAGGCCCTGCTCAGCCGTAAGCAGAAGTCCAAAGACATTTTCCGAAAGGCCTCCTCAGAGTCTCCGGTGGTGCCCTCTGTCTCCCCTCTGGTGGGTTCTCCCCCTGCAGCACCGCGTTCCAGATGACACTCTGACCAGGGGTCCACTGAGGTGAAATGGTGCAAAAAGAAGAAGGCCTTGAAGTCGCTGTCTGGGGCCCCTGACAAGGAGTGGCCCTGCAAGGTATCTCGCAGAGAAACGGAGGTCTCCGGTGAAGGTGCCCAGTTTCCTGAGGGCTGTCCCGGTGAGGACCCCCTCTCCTCCTCGAAGCCCGACCCAGTGACCCCGGTGTCGGCGTCAAAGGGCTCCACGCCCGCGTCTGCCTGGTGCCAACATCCAAGATGTTACGGAGAGTTTGCCGAGACTCATCAAGCCCACTGACTATTACCCAATGTTGCTAATCCATGTTGGAACAAATGATACTGCCAGGTATACCTCGGAACGTATCAAAAGTGACTTCATGGCTCTGGGACAGAGGGTGAAGCAGTTAGGTGCACAGGTGGTGGTCTCTTCAATCCTCCCTGTTGAGGGTAAAGGCCAAGGCAGAGAGGCTTGGCTGGAGATGAATGCATGGCTGCGTGGATGGTGTCATCAAGAGCGTTTTGGTTTCCTGGACCATGGGATGCTGTTCCAAGGGTTGCAGAGCAGAGATGGCATCCATCTGTCCAAAGATGGTCAATGCGTCTTCGGTAGTAGATTGGCTAATCTACTGAAGAGGGCTTTAAACTAGATTCGTTGGGGATGGGTGAAGAAAGCCCCCAGGTAGGTGATACATTAAATACCTTTATGGAAATGGGTAACAGGGGTAACATACGGAAAGCAGTGTGTATAAATGCCCGTAGCATGGGAAATAAGATCCCTGATGTTGAAGCTTTGGTGGGAGTGGCTGACTTGGATTTAGTGGCAGTTACAGAAACATGGTTCACAGAAAACCATGATTGGGATCTAACTATACCTGGCTATACTTTATTCAGAAAGGACAGGGTAGGAAGAAGGGGAGGAGGAGTGGCACTATATGTAAAAACTACTATTAAAGCTTTGGAATTACAGAGCTTAAAAGGGAGAGAGGAGGCATTGTGGGTTAAACTAGAAAGAGGGAAAGAGAACTCTATTTGCATTGATGTGATATACAGACCTCCCTCACAAGAGGAAGAGGTGGACAGAGAGTTAATTGAAGACATATGCAGCATTGCTAGGAAAGGGGAAGTGCTACTGATAGGAGATTTCAATATGCCAGATGTTGATTGGCACATTCCTGCTGCAGTATCATCTAGATGTAAGGAGATCCTGGATTCTCTATAGGGAGAACTATTCAGGCAATTGGTAACAGACCCCACACGTGAAGGGGCCATATTGGACTTGGTGCTTACCAATGGTGAAAGTGTTTCTGATGTTGTAGTGGGAGATCATTTTGCATCCAGTGATCACCAGATGGTGTGGTTCAGTATTAGGACTAGGGCTGTTAGAATCCATTCAAAGGTAAGGATCTTAGACTTTAGGAAGACTAACTTTGCGAAGATGGGCCAATACCTCAGGGAGTCGTTAGTGGGATGGGAACAGCTGGGGGATGTAGAAAAACAGTGGGCAAAACTGAAAGGGGATATTTTAAGGGCAACCACCCTTTTTGTTAAAATGGTAAATAAAGGTAAAAGGAAAAGGAGACCGCTATGGCTTTCGAAAGAAGTAGCTGAAAAAGTGAAGAAAAAGAGGGAGGCCTTCATGAAATACAAGAGATCACAGAGAGAGGAAGACAGGCATCTGTATTTGGAAAAACTTAGAGAAGCTAGCAAAGTAGTCAAGAAGGCAAAGATTCAAAAGGAGGAGGACATAGCCAATGCAATAAAATGGGGGGATTAGACATTTTTCAGATACATTAGTGAGAAGAGGAAGGGCAAAAGTGGTATTGTCAGACTCAAGGGTGCAGGGGAGATATATGTAGAAGCTGATAAGGATAAAGCAGAATTGCTTAACAAATATTTTTGTTCTGTGTTCACAGATGAAGAACCAGGAGCAGGACCTCAGAAAACATCCACAAATAGGAACAGAAGCGAGGGACATCTTGAACAATTTTCAGAAGACTGTGTTCGTGAGAAACTAGCTCAACTTAAAGTAGACAAAGCGATGGGACCGGATGGGATACACCCTAGAATACTGAGGGAACTTGGGGATGTTCTAGCAGCTCCACTGACTGACCTTTTCAATGCCTCGTTGGAGTCTGGAGTGGTGCCAAAGGACTAGAGAGAGGTTCATATGGTGCCTTTACACAAAAGCGGAAGTAAGGATGTAGTTGAAAACTACAGGCTGGTTAGTTTAACTTCGGTGATGAGTAAATTATTGGAAACGCTGCTTAAAGAGAAAATAGTGAGGTTTCTGGAGTCCAGCGGATTACATGATCCGAGGCAGCATGGATTCACCAGAGGCAGGTCTTGTCAGACAAATCTGATTGATTTCTTTGACTAGGTGACCAGGCTATTCAAAGGTATGGAAAATACCAAGAAAATGTTCATCCTAATATTCATAGGCATAACCGGCATTCGACACAGTACACCATAGGACCCCTATCACAAGACTTGAATTCGTAGGAATAAAAGGAACACCCCTAAAATGGTTCACCTCTTATAATAACCAACAGAGTACAACAGGTACACTTTGACCAAAAAACATCTAACACATTCCCACAAACACAAGGAATACCGCAAGGATCAGCGCTATTCTCCCTCCTATTCAACCTATACTTGAGGCCCATTTGCGCAATATTCCAAAAGCACAAACTCAATTTTCATTTATATGCAGATGAAATAATGCTGTATACACAACTGGACATATGTAACCCAATTTATGATTCCATTGAAGCCTGCCTTAAAGAAACCCAAACATGGCTTCAGAAAAATAACATGAACATCAACCTTAAGAAAACTGAAGTAATGTTCATTTCTAAGAACCTGGAATTCAATCCTCCCTCCACAATACTTCTAAATAACAATACATTCAACATCAAACAAGAAATATAATACCTAGGAGTCACCCTCGATAAGACTTTTAGTATGGAAACCCATCTAAGATTACTAAACGGAACAATATTCCATAAACTAAGAATCTTGCAACCACTATGTAATATTATTGAGCAATCCGATTTCAGAACAGTAGTTCAGGCACTCATAACTCCCCACCTGGACTACTGCAATGGCGTACTTCAAGGACTACCCAAAAAAAACGCTCAACATACTCCAGATGGCGCAGAACATCACAGCGCGAATCTTAATGAAAGTACGGCTCTTGGATCACATCACACCTATTCTAATGGAACTCCATTAGCTTCCCATTCAAGCTCGCATAAGATACAAGATAATAATGACAACATTCAAATTAATTCACAACATAGCCCCATCATAACTCTCCACACTCATCAAAATACAACCCCCGAACAGGAACAGAAGAACTACCAACCTAAACACTCTACACGTCCCTCACACTATATGAAACATACAAGATAACTACGAGCAACAGAACATTCACATACATAACCCCCATACAATGGAATAAGCTTCCAGATACACTAAGAGTTAACAAGGACCTCCAATCCTTCCGAAAAAATCTAAAAACTTACTTATTTCAAGAATGCTACAATTATACCTAGCCCAGTGCCACTCCCTCCTCACATCCCCACACACACTTCATAAAACTACTGAACTACCAATCAAATAGATAAGTTCTATACTCCAGGAACTACAATGTAAATACTCTGTAAATAGTTAAATGAATCTGATCTGTATCGCATTGTAAATAGTTTGAGGGTTTTCTTTCAACCAACCCATTTTATGTACATAGTTCTAAACCTGTTATATGTAACTGTTACTGTTGAGTGCACTGTTATGTAAACCGCTTCTGATCTCTGGAAGGAGTGGTATAAAAATATAAACAAATAAATAAACAAAATAAATAAAGTCGCTGTCGGGGGCTCGTTCCCTTAGCCCTCCCCGGAGTTCCTCAGGGTCAGACAAGGAGCGGCCTCGAAAGGTACCTCGTAAGGATACGGAGGCCTCCAGCGATGGCGCCAGGTCTCCTGAGAGTCATCCCAGTGATGACCCCCTCTCCTCCTCCATGCCAGACCCGGTAACCCTGGCATCGTGCTGGCACTGGAGTGCAGTGTTTCTGCCTTCCTCACTGCCAGCAGGCGCTGTTGCCCAGCATGGCTGACTTGTGCCCCAAGACCGAGGGTCACCCGACTGGGGTCCCGAAAACTGCCTTGGAAACCCCCGAGAGCTATGGGCCTCATGAGCATCCTCGGCACCGGTCTTTCTCACCGTCCCATTTCTCGGGGGCGAGATCTTCCAGAGCCAGTGCCTTTGGCTCCAAATGGGCCTCAGCCACATGGCACGGGGACCAGTCTTACTCAGAGTCTTTCTTGGATCTCTCGGGCTGGGAATCGGACAGGGACACGTCCCCAGAGACCCGCGCCCATAGGGATCTCCCCTCTGACCCATCCCCACCTGCCTCACAGAGGCAGTCTCCTCCCGAGGACACCTCTTTCCTGGCGTTTGTGTGGGATATGGCTCAGGCCCTCAATCTGCCAACTCAGACCGAGGAGGAGCCGAGGGTGGAGGAACTTGACATCTTACAGTACGAGTCTCCGCTCAGGAAATCCCTTACGGTTCCGGTACCGTCCATCTCCCGGCTGCTTCTCCGCATATGGGAAACACCCACCTTGGGCCCTATTGTCAGTAGAAGACTTGATACCATGTATAGGGTCCAGCGCGGCCCGGGGTTTCGGAAGACCCAATTTCCTCACACCTCCATGATAGTCGAATCCGTGATGCAGAAACAGAAGAGCCCGAAGTCGCACTCTTTGGTCCTGCCTGGTAGGGAATCCCATGCCCTTGTTGCCCTCCGGCGCAAAGCTTACCAGGGATCCATGCTGGCATGCCGCATCCAGGCATACCAGTTGTATATGGGCATGTTTCTTCGTGACCTCGCCAAGGAGCTCCAGTGTTTTTTTCGCGGGCCTGAGTGGGGAGCACCTCCTCAGATTCCAGACCCTCCTGAGGTCGGTCGCAGACCACTTGAAATACCTTTCCCGTGCCGCGTATGATGGGTTCGAGTCTTCCGTCCGTGTAGCTCGGGTTGGCATCGGAGCCTAGTGCCAGGCATGGCTCCAGTCCTTGGACTTGGAGCAGTGGGTCCTGGAGAAGTTCTTGGATGTCCCCTGCCTTGGCGAACAGCTGTTCAGCAAGCCCATTGAGGATGAGGCAGCTGAGATCCAGACAGATTTCGTAAGAAGCAGCATACCAAAAAGCCTTTCTTCCAGAGGAAGGTGCTCCCCTACCGGGGATACCCACCATACCCGCCTACCACTGCGCCGACGACCAGCGCTCAGGTCAAAGGAGGTGCTTAGGGTCACCAGAAACCCAAGGGGCCCAAGACCCAGACTCCGGCACCACCCCAGCCAGCCCCAGGGTTTTGATGCCGAAAGAATAGCCTCTCACCCCCAGGGACGCTTCTGCCTGTGGGAGGACGCTTGTCTTTTTTCTCCCTCGAATGGGCGGCCATTACATTGGATACCTGGGTCTTACAGGTGATCCGGGATGGGTATCATCTTTGTCTAGACAGACTTCCTCCTCCTTTCCCTCCGGCAGAGCCTACCTGGCTTCCCTCGCACCAGACTTGCTTGCAGCAAGAGCTGAACAATCTCCTTGGTCAACAGGCGGTCGAAAGGGTTCCGCTGCACCTCTGAGGTCAGGGATTTTATTCCTGGTACTTTCTCTTTCCGAAGAGGATGGGGGGCCTGCGCCCCATCCTCGACCTCAGGAACCTGAACAAGTTTCTGGTGCGGGAGAAGTTCAAAATGCTATCCCTTGGCGTCCTGCTGCCCTACCTCCGGCAGGGCGATTGACTATGCTCCTTGGATCTCAGACGCTTACACCCACATTCCTGTCCAACCCAAGCAAAGAAAGTACCTGCATTTCAGGGTTCAGGGAGAGCACTTCCAGTACAGAGTGCTCCCCTTTGGGCTCACATCTGCTCCGCAAGTATTCACCAAGTGCCTGTCAGTGGCTGCGGCCCACCTCCAGCTGCAGGGCATACCCATTTGCCCTTACCTGGAAGATTGGCTTGTCTCGGGCACCTCGGCAGAGGAGGCCCATCTCTCGGCATCACGTATGGTCGTCCACCTCGAGCGTCTCAGTTTCCTGATCAACTACTCCAAATCCCACCTCACACCAGTACGGACCCTGGAGTTCATTGGCACTCTTCTTGACACGGAACGTGCGACCACCTTTCTCCCTTGAGCGTGCGTGGATCGGCTCTGCGCTCTCACTGCCAAGGTCCAAGGCCGGCCCAGAGTCTCTGTGTGGGCCATGCTGCGCCTTCTGGGACACATGGCCTCAACTGTACACGTCGTTCCCCATGCGAGCGGCCCAGTGCTGCCTCAGGGCGCAATGAGCCCAGGCCTTGGGCCACCTCCAGGACCCCGTCCGGGTGTCTCGCAGCCTAGTCGAGTCCCTGGCCTGGTGGCAGGACCTCCAGAGCCTCCTCTGGGGCATGCTCTTCTAGACTCGTCCACACGAACTCATTTTGGCGATGGACACCTCGCTGTTGGGCTGGGGAGAGCTCACTGTGGCCACCTCAGCACCCAGGGGTGATGGTCACCCGAGGAATCTCGACAGCAGATCAACCTGCTCGAGCTTCGAGCGGTCAGGTTGGCCTTGAAGGTCTTTGAGTACCACCTGAAGGGCAGGTCAGTGCTCGTGCAGACTGACAACAGAGTAGCGATGTCCTACATAAACAAGAAGGGGGGTACGGCCTCCCGTCTCCTCTGTCAGGAGGCAGTCCTCCTCTGCTCCTTTGCAGTGCGCTGTGGCATGACCCTAAGAGCTGTCTACCTCCTGGGCCAAGACAATGTCCTCGCGGACAGGCTCAGCAGGCTGCTCCACCCGCACGAGTGGCGCCTGAGTCCAGAGGTGTTTCTCCACCTGTTCCGCCGCTGGGGGACTCCGTCCATGGACCTCTTCGCTAGCCCAGCAAACGTGCAGCTCCCCCCAGTTCTTCAGGCCGACACCACATATGAGCAGGGTGGCCCCAGATGCATTCCTCCTGAACTGGACCTCCGGGCTTCTGTATGCATTCCCTCCCATTCCTCTTCTGGTGAGGACCCTCCACAAGGTCCAGTACGACCGAGTCTCGGTGATTCTCGTGGCTCCTTCGTGGCCTCAACAAACCTGGTTCCCACTTCTACTCTGGCTCTCATCAGAGCCTCCAGTTCCCCTGCAAAGTGCCCCCTGTCTGCTGATGCAGGAGGACAGACGGGTGCTTCACCTGAACTTAGTCTCACTATCCCTAACAGCCTGGCGGCTGAACAGGTCTATTTAGCCCCACTGTACCTTCCACTGGAGATCGAGGATGACCTCTTCGTGTCAAGGAAGGATTCGACGATGCAGGCCTACGCCCTTAAATAGTGGCGGTTTTCGATCTGGTGCTCCGAGCTCCAGATCGACCCATTCTCCTGCTCCACCCATTGGGTTCTCCAGTTCCTTCTCCACCTTTCACAGGTGAAGTCCAACTCAGTCAGGGTCCATCTGAGTGCCATCTCGGCCAACCACTTGCCTGTCGAGGGCAAACCCTTTTCGCGTCAACCTCTGGTCTCCTGCTTCATGCGGGGCCTCCTGCTTTCCAGACGCCCCCCCATCTGGCCTCCACCGGCGGAATGGGACCTGAACATTGTGCTCATGCAACTGATGCAGCCGCCTTTCGATCCGATGGCGACGTGCTCGCTCCGGCACCTTTCCTGGAAGGTGATTTTCCTGGTAGCACTGATCTTAGCACAGCAAGTCAGCGAACTTCAAGCCCTCGTGGCCGAGGCCCCCACACCAGGTTTTATAGGAACAGGGTGGTCCTTCGCACCCATCCCAAGTTCCTACCAAAGGTTGTATCAGATTTCTAACTCAATCAGGAGGTGGTCTTGCCGACTTTCTTCCCGAGATCTAACGCTGACCGGGCATTGGAGGTCCTGCATATGCTCAATTGCAAGAGGGCTCTCGCCTTCTGCCTGCAATGCACCCAAAGGCATCGCAGGTCCATCTGGCTTTACATCGCCTACGATCCCAACTGCCTGTGGCTGGCAGTCACCAAGTGCACCCTCTCCATTTGGGTGGCACTGCATTGCCTTCGCCCAGGCAGAGGCGGGCATCCCGCTGGATCGTCGGGTCACCGCACGTGGCATCCACGCCAAGGTGGCGTCGGTGGCTTTGCTGTGTGCTGGGCTGCAACCTAGTCTTCAGCAAATACGTTTGCTTCGTACTGCTGCCTGGAGAGGGAGTCCTGCCGGGACAGCGCCTTCAGCCAGGCTGTACTCCGTATTCTGTTTGTGGTATAAGCACTCCTGCCCTCTGGCCCTTCTTCTGCGGCTCTCGGGCTACTGAGAGCTTGCCCCGAGGATTCGGGCTTCCTTCAGACATTGGCCTCTGCTCACGACCTCATGGAGGCGCTTTTTGGCTTACAGGTTCGGTAGCCTATCGCAGGGGAGTCCCATAAGTGAGGACTGACTTCCTGCTTGTTCCTGGAGAAAACATAGTTACTCACCTGTAACAGATATTTTCCAGGGACATCAGGAATCAGTCCTCACTACCCTCCCACCTCCCATAAAGAGTTGCAATTTTTTGTCCTTCCCTTGCCATCTTCTTAGTAGGGCTCTAGCTCTGTGATCTGATTGAGCAAGATGGCACCTTTGGGCGGGAAGAGGACCACGCGAGCGTGGCAGCAATCCCAAAGGCTTTCTTTGAAAGCTGGGGAATTGTTCCGCGCGGGCTCCGTCAGTCCCGACGTCACCCATAAGTGAGGACTGATTCCTGCTGTCCCTGGAGAACACCTGTTGCAGGTGAGTAACTACATTATTTCAAAGTCTATTTACTCTTTTTTTTTTTTCTTTTTTTTTTCTTTTTTAATGTTCTGTGCTAAACCGTACTTTGCTTTGACTTAAATACAAAGCTCTCTGGTGGTACTAAGACCTGAGTGACTTAACAAAAACATTGAATTCAAAAATACACAGATTTATCAGCTTTAATCCAAAGAAGTCCCTTCTACCCCAAGATTTAGAGTTTATTCCTGAAGATTATACGCACAAGAGTAGATCTACTTCCAGTTGTAGCAATCTCTTTTGGTAGTCCTTCAAGACTACCCTACCTTTCTATGTAAAAGATATTGAGTTTAATGTAAACTGCTTTGATAAATCTTGAAAGGTGGTATTTTAAAAAATGCAAATAAATAAAAATCTGTTGTCTAAGTCAACAAGCTATTTGGGGAGTTGCCCTTTATAGCAAGAATTCTCACATGGGGTGGGTAAGAGCTGGGTAGGAAGGGAGGGGGATCTTGTACCTGAGGAGTTCAGTGACTTCAAAGAGCTTGCCTACCCCTTTGATCTTGAAGGCTAGAGGAGAGGAAAAAAATCTAGCTGCAGAAAAAAAAGCTTTGCCCAAGAAAACAAAAAAATTCCCCTTTTGCAGTACAGCAGAAAAAATTTAGGTATTAAAATGACAAAAAAGCCCCCTTTAAGAGCTCTCAGGCAGGCAGAGAGTTTGTATTCAAGAGTCCCACAGTAACACCTTGCAGTGCAGACCGTCTAGCAATGGCAGAACCTGCAAGAAATGTAGACTTTTATACAACACTCGCCTGCCTACTTCTTAAGCAAGCTAATTAGGACCACTAACACCTGAGATCAGTGAGTTCTTAAAGCTCTTTGGGCCATATAAGGCCTTATAAAAGGGTTTTTTAAGCAGTGAAAAATACAGAATGCAAAGATAGAATCGCTATCCAGAATGGTCCCTAAAGATTAATAAATATTAATAAAATCTTTAGTAGTGTTACGCCGTTGCTTGTCCCTCCAAGCTAAGGCGGGGTGTTAAGCCGAGGCCTTATGTTTAATCAGCCCAGAGACCTTGCTTGGCCCTCTGGGATATGTAGTTTTCTTTAGGCCAGTCAAAAGAATAAGTTGTGGCAACGAGGTAAGGCTTAAACAGGTTTTATTCCCCTTCCGGGAGGATTCTTTTGGGTGGTTGAAACAAAAAGTAAACAGCCCCACTTGGGCACAAACAAAGTAACAAAATGGGAACAGAAAAATGCTTATCTTCAGCTTTTAACAGGCAAACAAAAAGTATTTTAAACAGCTCTTTTCAGCACACAGAGACCCTTCTCTTTGTAGCTTCCAGGCTTGGTAAATCACAACTTGTTCACCTCAGAGAAGATATATTATCCGAAATTGTAAGCGTACAGTCCATGTATTCACTATACGTTGTGTCCCCCTGTACCTCACACTGCATATCTTCTTCTTCTGCTTTTAACAATTCTTCTCTTGCACAGTACGGCACATTATTGAACAGTCTTTCTTTGCTATTCAGAAATTCTCTCTCTCTCTCTCTCTGTGAGAATGTGAGACAGGCTGCTACCACATTCTTTAGAGTATTTACTTTGGGAGCCTCTCAAATGTTGAGAACCATAGGGGAAATTACCACATTCACCTTTCCCTCTATTAGCAACAATTGGTTTACCTTTGGGCAGTCTCTGACTTAGGCTTCTCTCTGCTGCTGCAGACACCGGAGTAAAATCAAGTAAAAGCTTTTCACGGCTTTTGCCTTTTGACCTTCTCCCAGATACAGGATTATCTTCAGGTACAAAAGCTTTACTTTTTCTGTGCCACTTACTTGGATAAATACTTTCCTCAGGCTTCCTCCAGCTAGCTTCCCAATTAAACTCTTCGTTACCTTTCTGATAACTTCTGCTGAGCTCTGATGCTTTTGTGCTCTGCCTTTCACCACAGGCACCTGGATTCTCACTCTCTCCCTTGGAATAAAACTTTTTAGCTTTCACAGCTCTTCCCTCAGCTTCATTCCCATCTGAGTTTCTCCCAGCACGTCCTTGGCTCTCTGAACAAACACAGCTGCCTGTTCCTGTGTTCCTTCCGGTTTCTGTTCGGCTTCTCCCACTAACTCCATGTGCATTGAGTTTATCTACGTGTGTGTCAGCTCCACCCACTCCCAGCTGGCTTTCATCAGTTCCTGATACCTCAGCCTTTCTGCTGCTTGGGCGTGTTTCTCCAGCTCGTGACCTGATTTGTTTGGGTTGCCTATAGCAACATCCTGACATGTGCTCTTCTGAAATGTCAGAATCGGTTTCACTGCCTGCGTTTCTGCTTATTTCCATGGGCTCTGTTACATCTACTCTGTGACAGATTCCCCCCTTAAAATATTACGGGCTGCCGCAATTTCAGGCGGACAGCACGTAATCCTCTTCCGGGTACTACTGTGCTGCTCTCTATAAACCAGATTGGCAGTGGCCGACCTTTCTTTCCAAGGCTTCAGTACGTTGAGGTGGTAAACCTGCCTACGTCCTCTCTCATTCTCTATGAGGTAGGAAACGGGCCCAACCTTTTTCACTACCGTACTCGGCCCTTTCCAGTGGGACTCGAATTTGGGACCTGGGTCCGCCACTTGGACCATGACCTTATCCCCTTCTGCGAATTGCCTGCGTTTTGTGCCCTTATCGTAGTAGCGTTTCTGACGCTGCTGACTAATTTTCATATTTTCTAGTGAGGCTTTGGACGGTTTTTCCAGACGCGTCCTTAAGTCTCTTAAAAATTTCGGTATCCCCACCTCTGGTATGTCGGGCTCTACCCATTCCTCCTGCAATATGTCTAAAATACCCCTCGGGGCCCTACCAAACAGGAGTTCAAATGGGGACACCCCCAAGGATGCCTGTATTCGCTCCCTGCACGCGTAAAGAACGAATGGGAGTAAGGTGTCCCATTCTTGCATTTCTCCTTTCCTTAAACCCCTCCTTAACAGGTGTTTTATGGATTGGTTCATGCGTTCCACAAGACCGTTTGATTGGGGGTGGTACGCCGCAGTCTTAATGTGGCGTATACCAAATGCCTCCCAAACTCTAGCTAAGTATCTGGATACAAAGTTACTCCCCTGATCCGACAGTATTTCCTGGGGAAACCCCACTTCACAAAATAGTTTAACTAGCTCCTGTGCTATTATTTTGGCTGAGGTGTTCCTAAGGGGAATAGCCCACGGGAACCGTGTAGCGTGGTCTACGACTACCAAGATGTATTGAAAGCCCTGTGGTGTTTTAATTAAAGGGCCCACAATGTCCATTCCCATGCGCCGGATTGGTACCGATATGGTGGGCAAGGGCACCATGGGTACAGCCTTTGGTCTCGCCACTGAGACCCTCTGGCAGGTGGGACACGACTCGCAATATTGCTTGGTCTCCTTATAAACCCCCGGCCAATAGAATCGTGCTAGTATTTGGTCCAGTGTTCCTTGAACACCCTTATGGCTACCTATCGGGTGGTCATGTGCCAGGCGTAAAACAATGGCTTTAAAAGTCACTGGCACCACCAGTTGCTTCCGTACCGCATCTGTATAGGGATCTATACTTTCCCTATATAAGATGTCTTTGTCTAACAAGAATCGGGGAAGTATAGGTCGATTCTCTTGGGCCCATTCGAACGCTCTTTTGAGCGACTGGTCAGCCCTCTGTTCCATGGGGAAAGAAGGGAACTTTTGAACTAGGGCTGCAGGCACCCACGTTAACCCTTCTCCGGCCTCTAGTTCCACCCTCCCTCGGGTTCTATTATATCTCTCATGGCGCTTCTTGGCCTTTGTCTTTTTCCCTTCCTTAGCTGGCACCTGAATTAGCTCATCATGGCTAGGAAGTACATTTGCCTCATTTTCCTCTACACCTTCCTCAGGAAATTCCTCAGCCTCCTCCCTCTCAGGCTCCTCTGTTCTTTCCACAGATGGTTCCCTGGCCCTTTAGGTTCCGGCTTGCGACCGGGTTGAAACTAGACTCGTCCTAATACCTAAACCCTCCATCAGTCCTCCCCTAAACGGAGGCCAGTCTCGCCCAAGGATAAGCTCCTGTGGCAGCTTTGGAACCACTGCCACCTGTATTTCCTTTTCTATACCCATGCCCTTAACATGTACTTTATGTAGGGGATAGTGAAAGTGTGTGCCATGTACGCATTTTATTTGTACCTGGTCCTCTACTCGACTCGGAGCTGACTTGCGAGGCGGTTTCATGGTTTCCCAAAACACCTGAGAGACCATGCTCTGCTCAGCCCCCGAGTCGAGTAGTGCCAACACATCAACTCCCTCTACCAGAACCTGGAGAAAGAGGCCCTTCGGGACTGGCTTTCCCGCTCCAGATATGAGAACTGTACGTGCCTTACAGTCTCGTTGGAAGTGACCCGTCCTTCCGCAACCATAACATTTCCCTCTATAAGGAGATGAAACATCATTATTAGCATTATCGTACTTATTCACTTTAGACGCTTTAACTCGTTCAAACTTTCTCATGCTATCAGGATTTGCCATTCCAGCCACTTTTAAAATTCCAATTCCAGAGGTATCAGCCATTTTAGCCTCATAAAACCTATCTGCCATGTTGGCTGCCTCTTCTGTGCTGTGGCAATCCTGTAGGGTGAGATATGTTTTTAACTCAGGAGATACAGCCTGTAAAAACTGCTCTAAAATAATTTCATCCAAAATGGAATCAAGTGACCACCTCTCTGGGGTAAGCCACTTGTATGCTAAACTCTTAAACCTCTGGTACAGAGCTCTAGGAGTTTCTTTACAGTTAATCCTCGCCTCCCTAAACATGCGCTTATAGTGCCTAGGGGTGAGACCTAATCTATCTTTTACTGCCTTCTTTATATCTGCGTAATCGGCAGCAAGACTAGCAGGCATGGCCTTAAATGCAGATAGAGCCTCTCCTGTAAGGGTCATTGCGAATCAAATCGCCCATTGCTCTATCGGCCATTTAAGGGTCTCAGCTATTCTTTCGAAAGCATCAATGTAATCATCGAGATTGTCCTGTTGCGTTAACTGTCCCAGGGAAAAAGCATGGCAACTGTCCATTCCTGCTTGGGGAAACATAGGAAAACTTGCCGCTCCTGTTGCCTGTGGCTTCTTTAAGAGGGCTTCCATAGTCTCTAGCAGAGGCCGTTGCTGCTCCCTCAGTATTTCCGCCTGCCGTGTCTGGAGTTGCTGAACAAGCTCCGCCTGCTTGTCCCATTGCATTTGCATCTACATCATTACATCGCGTGGTTCCATCTCTCCTCTGGAGTCCGCCGCACCTATGGGAGAAAAAGAAAAGAAAGACCCACCAAGTGCGGTACTTTTCTTTTAAAATCTCTGTCTGTGAGCACAGTACCCCTTTCTCACTTAGTATCCTACCCTTCCGCCCAGGCTACCTTTACCTCAGGCTTCAGGTAGATTCCAGCATGTGAGAAAAGGTCTTTTCCTCCTCCCTGGCCGACCTGCCAGCGAAAGTTCCGCTCCAACAGCACTCCTTGTAACAGCAGTCTTCTCCAGAGATATCCATCTCTTTATTTTGTCTTCCTTTTTTTTTTTTTTTCCAGAAAACCACACCCCAAAAAAAAAATCCTCAATTCTACGCCATCTGTCACGCCGTTGCTTGTCCCTCCAAGCTAAGGCGGGGTGTTAAGCCGAGGCCTTATGTTTAATAAGCCCAGAGACCTTGCTTGGCCCTCTGGGATATGTAGTTTTCTTTAGGCCAGTCAAAAGAATAAGTTGTGGCAACGAGGTAAGGCTTAAACAGGTTTTATTCCCCTTCCGGGAGGATTCTTTTGGGTGGTTGAAACAAAGTAAACAGCCCCACTTGGGCACAAACAAAGTAACAAAATGGGAACAGAAAAATGCTTATCTTCAGCTTTTAACAGGCAAACAAAAAGTATTTTAAACAGCTCTTTTCAGCACACAGAGACCCTTCTCTTTGTAGCTTCCAGGCTTGGTAAATCACAACTTGTTCACCTCAGAGAAGATATATTATCCGAAATTGTAAGCGTACAGTCCATGTATTCACTATACGTTGTGTCCCCCTGTACCTCACACTGCATATCTTCTTCTTCTGCTTTTAACAATTCTTCTCTTGCACAGTACGGCACATTATTGAGCAGTCTTTCTTTGCTATTCAGAAATTCTCTCTCTCTCTCTCTGAGAATGTGAGACAGGCTGCTACCACATTCATTAGAGTATTTACTTTGGGAGACTCTCAAATGTTGAGGACCATAGGGGAAATTACCACATTCACCTTTCCCTCTATTAGCAACAATTGGTTTACCTTTGGGCAGTCTCTGACTTGGGCTTCTCTCTGCTGCTGCAGACACCGGAGTAAAATCAAGTAAAAGCTTTTCACGGCTCTTGCCTTTTGACCTTCTCCCAGATACAGGATTATCTTCAGGTACAAAAGCTTTACTTTTTCTGTGCCACTTACTTGGATAAATACTTTCCTCAGGCTTCCTCCAGCTAGCTTCCCAATTAAACTCTTCGTTACCTTTCTGATAACTTCTGCTGAGCTCTGACGCTTCTGTGCTCTGCCTTTCACCACAGGCACCTGGGTTCTCACTCTCTCCCTTGGAATAAAACTTTTTAGCTTTCACAGCTCTTCCCTCAGCTTCATTCCCATCTGAGTTTCTCCCAGCACGTCCTTGGCTCTCTGAACAAACACAGCTGCCTGTTCCTGTGTTCCTTCCGGTTTCTGTTCGGCTTCTCCCACTAACTCATGTGCATTGAGTTTATCTACGTGTGTGTCAGCTCCACCCACTCCCAGCTGGCTTTCATCAGTTCCTGATACCTCAGCCTTTCTGCTGCTTGGGCGTGTTTCTCTAGCTCGTGACCTGATTTGTTTGGGTTGCCTATAGCAACATCCTGACATGTGCTCTTCTGAAATGTCAGAATCAATTTCACTGCCTGCGTTTCTGCTTATTTTCATGGGCTCTGTTACATCTACTTTGTGACAGTAGGCATAGTGATACCAGTAATAGAGGGCTGAAATCTCATTGGAGAGTGCTTTCTGGTGAACTAAGCTGACAATAATTGTTGTGTATTAAGGATATGTTTAGGAGAATTTATCCAACCAGCAATAATTGTTGGAGCTTTGAGACATATTGCAGAGAAAATCAGTCCCTTTGCTCATGCAAAATTAAAATTTGTATATCAGCAAACATAAAAAGCATTGAAACCAAATTCCTGAATTAAGGATATTAGAGGGAGCTAAAAACAAGTTGAAATGTGTGGGGGCTAGGATAGAGCCCTGAGGGATTCCACAAAGCAATGGGAAACTCTTGAGATGTATTTTAACCTGAAGCCTTTAAGATAAAAAAAAATGACACAAACCAATCCAGAACTGTTCTCGTTACTCCAGATTCTTCTAATCTGCATAACAGAAGATGGTGAGCAACAATATCAAACACTATCTAACTTCAGCAAGAGTACATCTTTTCCATTGTCAAGATGGGACAGAACTTCATTAATCTTAACCACAAGTGATATCTGTGTACTACAGCATGTTCTATTCTAAAACCAGTTTGCCTAGGATGCAAGATGTATTCTGCATTTATAAAGGAAGTTAATTGTTGAGTAACAACCTTTTCAGTTACCTCGCCTTAAAAAAAGAAAAGTTTGAAATAGATCTATAAGGTATAGAGGGGGTACAAGGCAGATTCCTTAAGCAAAGGCCAAATAGTAGAGACTTTACGGTGACTAAGAACCTCATCCATGGTTAGGCTGGAATTAAGCAGTTCCAAGCAGTATATGAGAAAATTGAGACAAGAATTTTTCAGCAAGATTGGGGGATGAAGGGAGGAAGTGTCCCTAGAGAAAATGGCTGCCTAAGAGAAGAGACTGTGTCCAGAGACCGATAACTTTGGTAAAGGTGTGGCTGCCACCCCTCCTCCCCCCCATCCATGAAGAAGCAATTAAAACTGAGAAATAGCATAGGGAGCACCCAGACTTGGATGTTGGAGAAGAAAGCCGCTGTTGGTCCTGAAATCTTATGCTTTTAAAGCAGTGGCGGTAGCAGCTCCAGGTAAGGCAAGAACTGTGGAGCAGCAGAAAGTGGTGAGTCCAAATTGCGTGCCCAAAGTGACTTCAGACAACTGCAAGAGGAGCTGAAAGAGTGGTTCACCACTGCTCCAGGATCTTACTACTTTTAAGCAGGAGGCACAAGCTTAGATCACAGATTTCATGGGTGATATTTCTAATCTGGGCCAGCGAGTTGAAGGGACTGAGGGAGGCTCAAGAGCTGTGAGAGATCTTTGCAGGCCCTGCAACAAGCTAATGCCATGCTCATATTCATATTCATTTATTTGATATACCGCCTTTCATTGGTAGGCAAAGCGGTTTACAATTAAAAATTTACACACAAAAGGCACAGGGCCAGGAGTCGGAAAGGAAGTTACAAATTAGATAGGAAAGAAGAGCAAGAGCAGGAGCCTGAAGGGTAGAGGGAGAGGCAAGAGGATCAGGGATCAGGAGGGGGAAGGTCAAAGGCGAGAGAGAAGAAATGAGTTTTAAGGGAACGCTTGAAGGTGGGGTAGTGGGGTTCAAGACGGAGAGGTGGGGGAAGGGAGTTCCATAGGGCAGGGTGATGCAGGAGGAGCTTGCTGTTAAAGTGGAGGATCTTGATTATAGGTCCTGGTGGGCCAATCTGCATCTGCGGGGGAATCCAAAAACTGAGGTGACAGTGAACCACCTGTCCCTTAAGGCGGTTGCCAGAGCGGCAGGGTTTGATGAGGGGGGCTTGTACTTCAGAGTTGAATGTGCACACTCTGCCTTGGGACCCCGCTACAAAGGAAACCCTCAAGACATAGTGACTTGTAAGCATGAGTTTTATTACTAAAGAAGCAATTTTATCTGCAGCCTGGAAATTGGGGAAAATCAAATGAGACTATCATGAAGTTGAGGTTTTTGATGACTTATCTGCCATTACTATCCAGAAACGGAGAGCATACCAGGCTGTTACACAAAGGCTCCGCAAGGAGTGCATACGCTGCAAGTGGCTATTTCCAGTGAGACTGCAATTTACCATTTCTAGGTTGATTACTCACGCAAAGTCTGTGGAAGCTGCGATCAAAGCCATGCAGCAGGTCGAATGGGTCAATCTGCCAGTATATGAGGAAGCGGAGGGGCTGGCCCTGAGGAAGGAGAGTGATAAAATATCTGGCTGGACTTGTGTGGCAGGTGGCAAGAAGAGACTCCACAGAGAGAAGAAGATGGGACAGTGATGGACATCGCTGAAGAGACTGGTGCTAGATGCTTGGACATGTGTGGTGGAATGGGACCTGTGGGAGAGTGTGTTATAGTGGCATATGTAATGGATTGATTGTCAAGAAGTGCTTTCTTGTTATATTTGTTGCTCAAGACACGGGGTGAGGGGGTAAGTGGGATAAGGGGTTTTAATTTGCTAAAGGGGGGTGAGAGATGAGTGTGGGGAGATAGGGGAATGAGAAGGTGGCCAGGACGTGAGGGTCAAGCCTTAAAGCACCCGGATCGTATGATGGAGGTGGGGTGGGGGGGGAGGCCGTTTGGAGCAGTTTCTTCAAATGGGTGAGTTTTGCCCATACAATGACAGTCATGAACCTCAGTTCTAAGCCAGGGCATGTGGAGTATGATCTCAGTCTCTCAAATTTACTGCTAATGCTAGTGGAGTTTATAAGATGTTGTGTATAGGTAATTTACCAAGTTGTGCTTAGACATTCCTCTTAATTAGGCCTGTGACACCCAGCACGATTGGAAATAACTTTCTGCCACATTTTCTTGGTCTCCATCTTCATTTCTTGATGAATGGATATTTTCTTCTTCTCAGCGCAATTCACAGAGTAATTGCTTGGAACTGACACCTCTATAACACAGGTACACTAAAAAAAATTTTTTTTTAACTGCCTCTAATGTTTCGATTGATTTTTACGTTTTTTGGTGCGCTGAATCCAAATCTGGTAACCAATTTGCTCCATCACGTACAGATTTTTTGCTACATTGGGTTAGCAGTTTGAGGTGAACGTTTCAGATTGAATGCGATCGAGATAAAAGTTTCTTGGATGAATTCTTTATACAAATTGTTTAGTAGTTATTCAAATAAGAATAAAGAAAATTGTAACAAGGCAGCACATAAGAATAGAGTAATGTCAACAAAACACACTGTGATGGTAGCAAAATTGTCTGCACTTAAAACAGCCACATACATGTGCACAAACATTGAGCATATAAGAGCGAGGTTAGACACAAAGCAAAGCAAAGAAATGTGCAAAAAATGTTGTACAGGTATGTATGTAAGAATAGAAAACGCAAACCGCACCATTGCAATACATGAAGACAAACACCCGATGGTGTGAAAATAAAATTCTAATAAATGAGATCCGACACTGTGGTAATAACTAGCAAATTTTTATTTCAAAGTTTAGTAAAAACACGATATTTGTCAACACAGTTTAGATTTTAAAGTCATTCTTGGGTCAATCAATCTCCTGGTGGGCCAGTTTCTTCTTCCCCCGAATGCTTCTCTTGGTGCGCTGCTTGGCGTATTTTTCATCTGGGGTTTCCCGCAGCAGCAACCAGCAGAAATCAGCCATCATAGTGGTGTTCCATCTTCCTTGGTACCTTCTCTCTGCGTCCTTGATGTCCTGGTGAAACCTTTCACCTTGTTCTTCACTGTACGCCCCCAAGTTTTCGGGAAAGTAGTTCACATGGGAGTGCAAGAAATGGACTTTCAGGCTCATGTTACAGCCTTGTTCTTTGAAGGCATTGAGCATCCTGGCAACAATATCCTTATAGTTCTCATCCCGCCTGTTCCCCAAGAATTTGAGAACAACATCCTTGAAGGAATCCCAGGCTTCTTTTTCCTTCTCAGACATCGTTTCAGCGAATGCTCCATCTGAAATGAGTTTCCTTATATCAGGGCCAACAAACACTCCTTCCTTTAGCTTTGCTTCAGAAAGTCGGGGGAACTTTGAGCAAAGGTACCGAAAGCACTCACCATCTTTTGGAAGGGACTTGATGACTTGCTTAATGAGACCCAACTTAATGTGGAGAGGTGGTAATAGAATTTTATCACGAGGTACCAAGCTCTCATGAAGAACATTTTTCTCACCGGGTCTCAAATACTCCCGAATTGGCCAGTCTTTTTTCCCCCAGTGTAGGTCGCGGGCCCGGCTATCCCACAAGCAAAGGAAGCAGGGATATTTGGTGAAACCGGATTGCTGCCCTAATAGCATGGATAGAATTTTAAAGTCTCCACAAATCATCCACTTATGCTCATCATAACGAATCTTCTGAAGAATCAGGGCCAAATTCTCGTATTTTTCTTGGAGAATAACAGAGTGAGCAATAGGAACTGAAGCGAATGTGTTGCCATTATGAAGAAGAACACCTTTTATGCTGTCTTTTGACAAATCAATGAACAGCCGCCATTCAGCAGGATCATACTTGAGTTTCAACTTTTCCATCACTCCGTATATATCGTTGCAAAATACCAAATCTTCCTCTTTGCTGAAATACTTCAAAAATTGTGTCTCGCGGTTGCGGTACCAATAAAAAGTTGTTCCTGGTGACAATAGATTTTTCTGTTTAAGCCGAGAACCTAGCAGTTGGGCAGCATCTTTTGGGAGTCCTAAATCCCGGACTAAATCATTCAATTCAGCTTGAGAGAAAAGTTCAGGTTTCGGATCTGGTTCAGTTTCAAACTCGGAAGTACTGGACTCATCGGGAAAAGCCATCTGATGAGTCTCATCATGATCAGAACCGTCCACACAAATATGATCCAAAGATTTTGGTGGTTCAGGCACAGGTACTTCGTTGCTATGAGGCATAGGCCTAATTGCTGAGGGAAGGTTGGGGTAACTTATTACGTTCTTATTTTTTAAGTTGTATCCCTTCACAATGCAAGAGCAAAAATAGCAGTCACTGCTGTGGTCTCTTTGTTCACGCCACATCATAGGTATTCCGAAACGAAATGCTTGTTTTTTACCTTTCATCCATAAGCGTAGATCTTCCTCACATGTCTTGCACACTTTGTGAGGAGCCCACGGTTTGTCTTGATCGCCTAACTTCAAACCGAAATAGGCGAAATATACTTTTTTTAATAAATGCAGAAATGTTCCTCTGCCGCTTTTTCACGGTATATTCCCCACAAATAAAACAAAAACTGTCCGGAGAGTTGACGCAACCTCTGGCTCTGTGAGCCATCACAAATACACAGCACTGCAAACTACCACTGTAGTGAACCACTTCGGAATAAAGCTGGATTACGACTGAGCAAACAAAAGGTAATAATGAACTTGCAAGAAACTGAAATTTGACAGGAACGTTCATGTCGCAACCACCGTGTTTGAGCGAGTGAACGAGGCGAGGCGAACAGGAAAGAACATGCGCCAGCGCGAGTACTGGATTTAGCCCCCCGCCTCCCAATTGTCCTGTTAATGTATAAAATGAATACAAAACACTCTAAAATATCATGAGGGAGTGTTTCTAGTTAGTTAACCATTACAACCTCTATTTTGGGCCAAGAAAATAAACTGCAGTCAGCTAAAAAGAAATTGTGAACATTCCTTATATGGGTAAGAAATCTAATTTTGCAAGAAAACGTGACGTGATGGAACATTTTGGCTATTTTTCCTGGATTCAGCACCCCAAAATCTATAGGAATCAGTTGCAAAACTGGAGGCAGTTTTTTGGTAGTGTACCTGTGTAATCAATGCCCATCTCCAGGAACGGCCTAGAATCCAAAATCCCAACAGTGATCAATAAAAGATGAACCCCAATAATATCACCATGTGAATCCCAAACAATAGATAACAATCTTTTTGTCGCGCAAAGTTGAGGGAGGATAATACTTCAATGTATCCCCACCAATCAAACAGTGTCCATTTTATTCAGTCAAACGTGTCTAAGAACTATATTTAAAAGTCCATCCATGAAAATAGCACTTATCTGAATCCAATTGATCACAAACATAAGCGATCACTTGCACGACGTGCACGTTTCGGGGTACTCCAACCCCTGTATCAAGTGCTCCGAAGTTGTCTGAACAAGTGCTCTGTAGTTCCTCATAACTGCTAAAAAAACGCCGGTACAACCAACCAATCAAATAAGGGACTCCAATCTCAGGATTGGTTATCAGGATCCCAACCAGGTGGAGTTTTTGGATATGGTAGTCTATCGGGCGGGGAATTCTTTGTCTACCACTTTATACCACAAACCGGTACAGCGCAAATTGTTAAATTTTCGGAGTTTTCATCCAGAACCTCTGTGTAGAGGTCTGCCAGATGGTCAGTTTCTACGGATTCGCCGGCTCTGCTCGTCAATAGCAGAATTTAAATGTCATGCGCAGGATCTGTCGTCTCTTATCTAGGGGTTACCCTTTAAAGGTGGTTTCTCGTGCTTGCTGCCGTGCACTGTATACTCACCGGGAATGGCTGCTGGATCCTGCCACTTCAAGGGCTGAGGTTTTGTCTGAGGCTGTGTTGGTGGGGGTCCTGCCGTACATGAGTCATTGCTCTGAGGTGATGAGCATTGTGAAAAAGCATTCGTCGGTGCTTTCCCTACATTCTTGCTTTAATAAGTCACTACGGTTGGCATATTCACGGGGTGTTAACATGAGGGATATTTTGATAAAAACTGCGGTAGTACAGGATAGACCAATTTACCCCGATGGAAAGTCGGGGGGGTGCATTTTTCTTGTAATGATTGCATATATTGCACTACTGTATTGTCTGGTGAATCATGTTGTTGTTGTTAAGTGCCGTCGAGTCGGAGTCGACTCATGGCGACCCTCTGGATAGCTATCCTAAATTGTGTTCGGTCTTTAGTCAGGCGGCTCATTGTTGACAGACTGGTACCCGTAGCTGCTGTTATTGTATCGATCTATCTCATTGCTGGCCTTCCTCTTTTGCGTTGACCTTCTATCTTGCCAAGCATAATGTCTTTCTCTAATGATTTCTCTCTTCGCATGATGTGTCCAAAGTATGAAAGTCAAAGTCTTGTCATCTGAGCTTCTAAAGAAAGCTTAGGTTTGATCTCCTCTAGTACCGACTGGTTTGTTCTTCGGGCAGTCCATGGTATACACAGTATTCGCCGCCAGCACCATAATTCAAAGGCATCAATTTTCTTCCTGTCTATCTTTTTCACTGTCCAGCTTTCACATCCATATGATGTTATTGAAAATACCATGGCTTGAACAAGTCGAATCTTTGTATGGAGAGAGACATCTCTGCTCTTGAGAATCTTATCTAGGTCTTTCATAGCCATTCTGCCAAGAGCAATTCGTCGTCTGATTTCTTGACTGATTGTTGCTTCTTTATTGATAGTTGATCCAAGTAGGTTAAAGTTGTTCACAATTTCAATTTCTTCTCCTTCAACGATGAACCTGTTGATTATGCCAGTTGTCATGATCTTTGTCTTCTTTACATTAAGGTGCAGGCCCATTTTGAGACTGTGTTCTTTGATTGTGAGAAGCAAATGTTTCAGATCATCTTCACTTTCAGCCAGTAATGTGGTATCATCAGCATAGCGAAGGTTGTTGATGAGTCTTCCACCAATCTTCACACCTCTGTTGTCTTCATACAATCCTGCTTCTCTGATGATTTGTTCTGCATATAAATTAAACAGGTAGGGGGAAAGTATGCAGCCTTGTCTTACACCTTTGCTTATTTTAAACCATTCTGTTTCTCCTTGTTCCGTTCGAACTGTTGCTTCTTGGTCAATGTACAGATTGCGCAAGAGAACGATCAGGTGTTCTGGTATACCCATGCTTCTTAATGTGGCCCAGAGTTTCTCATGGTTTACACAGTCAAAAGCCTTGCTATAGTTGATAAAGCACAAATAGATATCCTTTTGGTATTCTTTAGTCTTTTCAAGGATCCATCTCACATCCGCAGTGATGTCTCTCGTTCCTCGCCCTTTCCTGAACCCTGCTTGCACCTCAGGTAGTTCTTGTTCTAGGTATGGTTGTAGTCTCTTTTGAATAATCTTCAGTAGAATTTTGCTGGCATGTGGGATCAGAGCGATTGTGCGATAATTTCCACAGTCAGTTGGATCACCTTTCTTTAGTATTGGTATAAAGACAGATCTTTTCCAGTCAGTTGGCCATGATGTTGTCTTCCATATTTCTTGGCAGAGCCTTGTGAGTACGGTAACAGCTGCATCAGATTGCTGCAATACTTCTATGGGAATGCTATCAATGCCTGGTGCTTTGTTCTTTGATAAGGCTTTCAATGCTGCTTCAACTTCTTCTTTCATCACCAATGGTTCCCGATCATAAGGTACAGGTTGAAACGGCTGTTGGTCCACTTGATCTTTATCATATAAAAACTCTGTATATTCCTTCCACCTTTTCTTGATCTTCTCAGCATCATTCAACATAGAACCTTGAGCATCTTGTAACATTCCAATTCGAGGCTGGAACTTTTTCTTTAACTCTCGTAGCTTTAGGAAAGCCGATCTTGTTCTTCCTCTAATAGTTTCTGCTTCTATTTCCTTGCAAGTGTCATTGTAGTACTTTTCCTTGTCCTGTCTTGCTGCACGTTGGAAATCTCTGTTGAGTTCTGCGATTGTCTTTCTTTCTCCTCTGGCTTTAGCTTCTCGGCGAATCATAGACTGTAGTTTTAGTTTTCACATATGGGTACCGACGGAGCCCGCACGGGAACGCTCCACAGCGTCCAATAGGAACGCTTTTGGGAGCATACCACAGCCATGCGTGGTGCCTTCCCGCCTCTGTACCTCTCTCACTTCAGTTCTTCGTTTTCTGCAGAGCCAACAGGACGTGTACCCTGTCACCGCAGAATATTTCCTTTTATTCTTTGTTTTTTGTGGTTGCGTCTGCCTTTATTCAAAGCCTACCGGTACCGCCGGTTCTTCTTTCTTTTCAAAAAAAAAAAAAGTGCATTTTCTTCAGGGGTCTTTCCCCTGTTTCTGGTGCTAGGCGCCATTTTGGGCACTAGGTCCACATTTCAGGCATGGAGAAATCAGCTAGCGGTTTCAAAAAATGCTCAGTGTGGCGGTACCATTTCCGTCACCGACACCAATGATTGGTGTCTAAAATATTTAGGTTCTGAACATTGTCCAACGGAGTGTCTCTCCTGCACGAGGATGACCAAAAGGGGCCTCCAGAATAGAGCTGCAAAACTCGGTACCCTTTTTGCCGCGGATACGATGTCACTTGCATCGACATCTTCCAGGGCTTCGTCTTCCTCCCATGGATCTCAGGTAACTAAACTTAAGTCTTCTAAGACTGGCCGGTCCTCGAAGGGTAAATCTCCTTCAAAGTATCAAGATGCCACTGGCGTTGCCCTCAAGGATAGTCCACCGGCAAAACAGCCAGCCCCAGCGGGAGTCTTCGGGCTCCAAAGAATTAACGGGGCTCCAGGATGTTCCGGAGGCTTCCACCTCTGCAGAACTACTGGTGCCATGTTCTAGGGTCGTAGCCGCTTCCACCGGTACCGACACCCAAGCATCGGCAGGAGCGATGGATAAAAGAATCCTCACTATTGAACGCAGTCTAGTGTCCCTCTTAGCAGCTTCAGTACCACTAAGACCGCTACAGACGGTTCAACAGGTATCGGTACCGACATCTGTACCGGTAACGACAGTACCTGCTTTGACAGGACTGCTTCCCCCCCATGCCGAGCCTTGAGTCTATCTCGGGTATCGGGGATCAGGAACCGAGACATTTCAGTACCGACTTCGAGCGGTACCGATACCATGCGTTACAGGAGCACCCGGTATTGAGTCTTCCGATGACTCTGACGATTCTACCGGTACCAGAGCGAACCTACTAGAGGATTCAACTCCTCCTCCTCAATGCAGGTTGTCTCCTCCAGAAGATATGTCCTTCCAGGATTTCATATGTGATTTAGCAAAGGGTCTTGCAATCACTGTGATTCCAGAAAAGGAACCTAGGGCAGAAGAATTAAGAATTCTACAATACCCTATGGCTCCCAAGGAGTCAGCCATGCTTCCCATTCACAAGATCTTACATGATCTTATGTTGAGAATGTGGAAAACTCCTTTAATGATACCTTCACATTCCCGACGCCTTGACACTATGTACCTAGTGCCAAGTTGTCCTTGTTTTCAAAAAACTCAGTTACCACACCATTCAATGGTAGTGGAATCGGCCATACGAAGAATCAAGAGTGCTAAAATACATTGTTCTAGTCCTCCAAGCCGTGAATCCAGGACACTCGATGCCTTTGGGCGTTAATGCTTTCAATCCTCCATGCTATCAGCCAGGATCAGTTCCTACATTCTTTATATGGGAATGTTCCTGAAAGAAGTCACAAAAGACTTACAGCTCATTAGCCCTTGTGTCTCAGAGGAAAAAAGAGCAGACTACCTTATTCTGGTCAAGCACGCCCAGAATGTCTCTAAATTCTTGAACCGTGCTACCTTTGATTGCTTTGAATGTATTAGCAGAACCTCTGCTATATCCATAGGAGCACGTCGTATTGCTTTGCTTCAAGCATCAGACTTAGAACAGTGGGTGCAAGAAAAGCTGGGAAACATTCCTTATACAGGAGAAAATCTCTTTGGCATGGACTGGCAGGACAAGGCTAATCAGCTTGAATCTGAAAATACTATCTTGAACAGACTATCAAAGTCTATATCCAACCCAGCAAAGAAGAAAACATTCAAAAAACCCTTTTTCAGTAAGAAAAAGAAGCTTTACCCATCTTACACCCATCAAAGCCACTGTCCGCTTCATGTTCCCCAGAAGGGGCAACAACAGAACAGACAGCAAAGAAAGCCGCAAGCTCAAAGAGCTCAACCGACCCAACAGACCCAGCCCCCTCACGGTCTTTGACTTCTACCTAGAGAATTTAGTCATTCTGCCCCTGAAAGTTCCAGAACCCTTAACCATTCCAGGAAGACTATGCTATTTTGCCAAAAGATGGCAACAAATAACATCAGAAAATTGGACTCTGTCCATTGTACGACTGGGGTACAAGCTTCATTTTCTCAACTTGCCCCCCACCTGCAATAGTAAGACAGTTCAATTCTCAGGCCCCTGCCACCAACCTCTTGTGGCAGTAGGTCACATCACTTCTTGCTCAAGGAGCAATCGAAGAAGTACCCATACCCCAACAGGGGACGGGGTTTTACTCCCCCTATTTTCTTATTCCAAAGAAGACAGGGGGACACAGACCTATACTAGACCTCAGAGAATTAAACAAATATTTGTTCCGAGAAAAGTTCAAAATGGTCTCCCTCGGGACATTTCTGCCATACCTTCAGTCAGGACTGGCTATGTTCTCTAGATCTAAGAGATGCGTACACGCATATTCTCATCCACGCAAATCACAGGAAGTTCCTTCGATTCATGGTCCAAGGAAGACACTTCCAGTACAGAGTTCTTCCTTTCGGACTGGCCTCTGCTCCAAGAGTCTTCACAAAATGCATGGCAGTGGTAGCAGCATTTATGAGGACTCTGGGAATATTCGTCTTCCCTTACTTAGACGATTGGCTCATTCAAGCATCGACAGCTTCAGAGGCCAGCTCCGCTCTTTCTCAAGCAGTGAGAATTCTTCAGTACTTGGGACTGGTCATAAACCTCCCAAAATCTCATCTTACCCCCTCTCAATCTGTCAAATTCATAGGGGCTCGTTAGACACACGGCAGTCAAGGGCTTTCCTGCCACAGCCACGCTGTCTACAAATAATACAGCTGGCATCTCAAGCATCTATGAAGATGTTCCTTACTGCTCGAGAGATGCTTCAACTTCTGGGACACATCTTTATCTTTATTAGCAACATTTGATATACCGCCTATTACCGAGGTGTTAATGGCATCCACTGTCCATGTGGTTCCCTATGCTGGCCTCCACATGCGAGCAGCCTAGCAGACCCGTGCGGAGCATTTCCCCAGCTTTCAAAGAAAGCCTTTGGGAATGCAGCATGCATCTTGCTCAGTCTTCTTTTTTCCACGGAGCCCGACGGACGTGTGTCTTAGTCACCCGGTTAAAAGTTGATTTTTTTTCCTTTGAAGATTCGTAGTTTTATGCCGGTTCGACGCCGGTTCCCCTTCCCGCCTGGGCACGGTACACCGGTATCGAGCCCAGAGCTATTTTTTCGTTTTTTATCCTTTGAGACTAGCGTATGCGCTTTTTTTGTTTTTCTTTTTCACTGGCAGCCTGGTCTTTTGACCTTGCAGGGGCCCTTTTGCCCCCGATGGCTGCCAGCGGGTTCAAGAAATGTGATCGGTGTAAGAAACTGATGTCTCTCACCGATACATGACTGCTGCCTCCGGTGCCTCAGGCCCGATCATGACCCAATGATCTGTGGCCCGTGCGGCAAAATGTCCTCTAAGGCGCTGAGGAGCTGTCAACATCAACGAGAAAGGATCTTCTCTGACTCCGTGTCCGGCCGGGCCCGGACTTCGTCAGAGGCCTCGACATTTCGGGAGTCCGACCCCGAGCATCGTCGGGGCTCCTCTGAGCGGGGGTCTCCCTCACGGGAACACAAAAGGAAGAAGAAACCCGCGAGGGCGGCGTCGGTGGACACTCTTGGTCCCTCGAGCGCCAGGTCGCATAGCCCCAACCACCGTCCCAGGTCCTTGGAGTCTGAGAGGCCTGCCAAATTGCCTCGTGTGGAGCCGGAGTCCCGTGAGTGCTGTTGTCCTCGTGGACTCTCCTCCGGGGAAGCCGACGTCGGCCCTGACGGCGTCGGGGGCTGCTGAGTCTCCTGAGCTTGGACTCAGGTTGACGGCCCTGGAGAGCAGCTTGGCTGCCTTCATGGAACAGCAGCGGGTGCTGATCGCCGGTCTGACCGGTGCATCTGCTCTGACCACCGGGACCTCGATGTCCAAGTCGACCCCAGAGGCCGAGCCGATCCTCGAGTCAATGCGGTCTCAAGTCGATCCTCAGCCAAGGTCTCCCTCCGCTTCCCGTATGGGGCCGAGGTCATCGACGCCGGTACTCTCGGCGTCGGGGCAGATGGCATCGGTGCCTGCCTGACTGGAGCCGCTCGATTCCTCGTCGGAGTGGGAGACGAAGGACGAGGAGTCCCCGGACACTTTCCAGACCCGGTGCGTCCCATCGGACTCACCGGAGTGCGAGCCTCGGAGAAGGTCCCCCCCCCACCCCCCCCCCCCCCCCCCGGAGGATACACGGTTCTCGGACTTCGTGAGGGACATGGCCAAGGCTTTGGCCTTCCCCGCGGATCCCGAGGAGGAGCCGAGGAGCTCGAGGCCCTCCAGTATGACTCTCTACCGAAGGAGGCCTTTACTGTACCGGTTCCTCCGATGCTGGAACGGCTGCTCTTCCGCATTTGGGAGGCACCGGCCTCGGCGCCAGTTCTCAACAAACGGGTCGATTCCATTTATCGAGTCCGTAAGAGCCCTGGGTTCCAGAAAGCACAGCTACCGCACCACTCCATGGTTGTGGAATCGGCCATGCATTGTCTGAAGAGTCAGAAGATGCACTCCTCGGTGCCCCCTGGCAGGGAGGCCCGGAACCTGGATGCCCTCGGTAGAAAGTGCTTCCAGGGCTCTATGCTGGCTTCCCGTGTCCAGACTTACCAGCTGTACATGGGCATGTACCTCCGAGACCTGGCAAAGGAGATTGCCGAGTTCTCTGCTGGCCTCTCCGAGGAACCTTTGCAGAGGTTCAAGGCTTTGTCATCGGGGATTCGAGAGTGCTCGTTTATATCTCGAGCAGCCTATGATGGCTTCGAGGCTTAGGCCCAAGTAGCAGCGGCCGGCATCGGTGCACGCCGTCAGGCCTGGCTACAGTCATCAGACCTCGAGCCATGGGTCCAGGACAAGTTGGTTGATGTCCCTTGCCGGGGTGAGAACCTCTTTGGCAAACCCATGGCTGAAAAGGCTGCAGAAATCGAGACTGAGACTCTCACCAGGACAAGGCTGTCCAGGAAGACTTCTGCCCCTTCTCAGAAGAAGGGCTCTGGGAAAAAGCTATTTTACCCGAGGAAGGCCTCTGCCTATAAATCCTACCCTCAATTCCAGGCCTCTACAGCTCTCGAACAGGGACATGGGCCCCGTAGGCAGAACACCCCCAAGCCGCCAGCTCCGGCTCTTGCACAGCAGGGAGCGGGGTTTTGACTCCCACTGCATAGCCTCTCCCCCACAGCTGGTTCCACTCAGCACAGGGGGCCGGCTGACACTGTACGCCCACAGATGGTCAGCTATAACAGGGGATACCTGGGTACTGAGCATAGTCCAAAAGGTCTACTTGCTCCACTTCAACCAGTTACCTCCCTCCTAATTTCCAGGGGAGACTCCAAGACTCCCTTGCACAGGAACCTCCTCCTTCAGGAGTTGACAAGTCTTCTACAGGAGCAGGCGGTGGAACCGGTGCCTCACCACCTGATAGGACAAGGCTTCTATTCATAGAAACATGATGACAGAAAAAGACCACATGGCCTATCTAGTCTGTCCTTCCATATCAACAACTACAACAGTCCACTTTTTACCTTTAGAGATTCTCTGTGTTGGTCCCATGCTTTTTTGAATTCAGTTACTGCCCTCATCTCTACCACCTCCACTGGGAGACTATTCCACGGATCCACTACTCTTTCCGTAAAGAAATATTTCCGCATATCACTCCTGAATCTATCTCCCTTCACCCTCATCCCATGTCCCCTCGTAGCAGAACTTGCTTTCAATTGAAAGAGGCTCTCTCCCTGAACATTTATGCCACGGAGGTATTTAAACATCTCAATCATATCACCTCTATCCCGCCTTTCCTCTAAGGTGTACATATTAAGATCCTTAAGTCTGTCCTCATATGCTTTATAATGAAGCCCACTAATCATTTTAGTAGCCACCCTCTGCACCGACTCCATCCTGTTCACATCCTTTTGATGGTGCGGTCTCCAGAATTGCACACTATACTCCAAATGAGGTCGCACCAAAGACTTATACAGAGGCATTATCACCTCCTTTTTTCTGCTAGCCATTCCTCTCCGTATGCACCCAAGCATCCTTCTAGCTTTTGCCGTCGCCTTTTCTACCTGTTTAGCTACTTTAAGATCATCAGACACAACCACGCCTAGGTCCCGCTCTTCTTTAGTGGACAAAAGTACTTCATCTCCTATACTGTATTGCTCCCTTGGATTGCTGCAGCCCAAATGCATGACCTTACATTTTTTAACATTAAATCCCAGCTGCCAAATGTTATCTACACCTTCCTGGGTGTCTACTCTATTGCAGATTTTGGTATCATCTGCAAAGAGGCAAACCTTACCCGACAGCCCTTCCGCTATATCACTAACAAAGATGTTAAAAAGAATCGGACCAAGGACAGATCCCTGGGGCACACCACTGGTAACATCCTTCTCCTTAGAGTGAGCTTCATTTACTTGTACTCTTTGTCGACTCCCACCCACCAATTTCTAACCCAAGCAGTAACTTTAGGGTCCATCCCTAGGGTGCTCAGTTTGTTTATAAGTCGCCTGTGAGGAACAGTGTCAAAGGCTTTACTGAAATCTAAATACACCACATCTAGAGCTCTCCCTCGGTCCAATTCCCTGGTCACCCAGTCAAAGAAATCAATCAGATTTGTCTGACAAGACCTGCCTCTGGTGAATCCATGCTGCCTCAGATCCTGTAATCCGCTGGACTCCAGAAACCTCACTATTTTCTCTTTCAGCAGCATTTCCAATAATTTACTCACCACCGAAGTTAAACTAACTGGCCTGTAGTTTTCAACCACATCCTTACTTTCGCTTTTGTGTAAAGGCACCACTTGAGCCTCTCTCCAGTCCTTTGGCACCACTCCCGACTCCAACGAGGAATTGAAAAGGTCAGTCAGTGGAGTTGCTAGAACGTCCCCAAGTTCCCTCAGTATTCTAGGGTGTATCCCATCCGGTCCCATCGCTTTGTCTACTTTACTTTAAGTTGAGCTATTTTCTCACGAACACAGTCTTTTGAAAATTGTTCAAGATGTCCCTCGCTTCTGTTCCTATTTGTGGGTGTTTTCTGAGGTCCTGCTCCTGGTTCTTCATCTGTGAACACAGAACAAAAATATTTGTTAAGGAATTCCGCTTTATCCTTATCAGCTTCTACATATTCCCCCCCCCCCCCCCCCTACACCCTTGAGTGTGACAATACCACTTTTGCCCTTCCTCTTCTCACTAATATATCTGAAAAATGTCTTATCCCCCCATTTTATTGCATTGGCTATTTCCTCCTCCTTTTGAATCTTTGCCTTCTTGACTACTTTGCTAGCTTCTGAGTTTTTCCAAATACAGATGCCTGTCTTCCTCTCTCTGTGATCTCTTGTATTTCATGAAGGCCTCCCTCTTTTTCTTCACTTTTTCAGCTACTTCCTTAGAAAACCATAGCGGTCTCCTTTTCCTTTTGCCTTTATTTACCATTTTAACAAAAAGGTTGGTTGCCCTTAAAATGTCCCCTTTCAGTTTTGCCCACAGTTTTTCTACACCCCCCCCAGCTGTTCCCATCCCACTAACGACTCCCTGAGGTATTGGCCCATCTTCGCAAAGTTAGTCTTCCTAAAGTCTAAGATCCTCACCTTGGAATGGATTCTAACAGCCCTAGTCCTAATACTGAACCACACCATCTGGTGATCACTGGATGCAAAATGATCTCCCACTACAACATCAGAAACACTTTCACCATTGGTAAGCACCAAGTCAAGTATGGTCCCTTCACGTGTGGGGTCTGTTACCAATTGCCTGAATAGTTCTCCCTGTAGAGAATCCAGGATCTCCTTACTTCTAGATGATACTGCAGCAGGAATGTGCCAATCAACGTCTGGCATATTGAAATCTCCTATCAGTAGCACTTCCCCTTTCCTAGCAATGCTGCGTATGTCTTCAATTAACTCTGTCCACCTCTTCCTCTTGTGAGGGAGGTCTGTATATCACACCAATGCAAATAGTTTTCTCTTTCCCTCTTTCTAGTTTAACCCACAATACCTCCTCTCTCCCTTTTAAGCTCTGTAATTCCAAAGCTTTAATAGTAGTTTTTACATATAGTGCCACTCCTCCTCCCCTTCTTCCTACCCTGTCCTTTCTTAATAAAGTATAGCCAGGTATAGTTACATCCCAGTCATGGTTTTCTGTGAACCATGTTTCTGTAACTGTCACTAAATCCAAGTCAGCCACTCCCACCAAAGTTTCAACATCAGGGATCTTATTTCCCATGCTACGGGCATTTATACACACTGCTTTCCATATGTTACTCCTGTTACCCATTTCCATAAAGGTATTTAATGTATCACCTACCTGGGGGCTTTCACTTACCTGGGGGCTTTCTTCACCTATCCCCAACGAATCTAGTTTAAAGCCCTCTTCAGTAGATTAGCCAGTCTACTACCGAAGATGCGTTGACCTTTCTTGGACAGATGGATGCCATCTCTGCTCTGCAACCCTTGGAACAGCATCCCATGGTCTAGGAAACCAAAACGCTCTCGATGACACCATTCACGCAGCCATGCAGTCATCTCCAGGATGCGAGCCTCTCTGCCTTGGCCTTTACCCTCAACAGGGCCTCGCTGATCCTGGTAGCCCCCCCAGATGGCCGAGGCAACCGTGGTTTCCACTCCTTCTGCAATTGGCGGTGGACACTCCACTCCCTCTGGGGGTGCAACCCGATTTCCTGTCTCAGGATCAGGGATCTCTCCTGCACCACAACCTCCAGTCCCTCCATTTGATGGCCTGGCTGCTGAAAGGGTAGTTCTAGCCCCCTTACTTCTACCTAGGGAAGTGGAGGAGGTGGTTTTGGCCTCTAGGAGACAATCCACCTGGAAATCTTATGCCCTCAAGTGGCATAGGTTCTCCACCTGGTGTGCTCAGCGCCAAGAGGATCCGTTTTCGTGCCTGGTACCAGTGGTGCTGCAGTATCTGCTTCACCTGTCGGACCTAGGCCTTAAATCCAACTCTGTTCCGGGTCCACCTCAGTGCCCTGTCAGCGCACCACTCGCCGGTGGAGGGCCAGTCTATCGGTCTACTCCTTAGTGGCCTGCTTCCTCTAAGGCCTGCTTTTGCTCAAGCCTCCGATTCGTCCACCAGCCCCTGAGTGGGATTTGAATGTGGTCTTGCAACAACTTACTCGCCCACCGTTTGAGCCGATGGCTACCTGTCATTTACACTTCCTTTCCTGGAAGACTTTGTTCTTGGTGGCTCTTACCTCGGCCAGGCGTGTGAGTGAACTACAGGCTCTGGTTTCTGATAGACCATACACATGGTTTTATAGGAACAGGGTGGTCTTACGGACTCATCCTAAGTTCCTTCCAAAGGTTGTCTGCTCCTTCCACCTCAATCAGGAGGTGGTTCTTCCAACTTTCTTTCCCAGGCCGTATGCCAGCTGGGCTGAAATAGTCTTGCTTACCCTGGACTGGAGGGCGTTGTCTTTCTACATTGACCGTACGCAGGGGCATCAAAGGGCTGTTCGGCTCTTCGTATCTTTTGACCCTACTAAGCTGGGGTTACCTGTCTCCAAGCGTACCCTGTCCATTTGGGTACCAGACTGCATTGCCTGGGCGTACAGGGCAGCCAGCCTCTCCTTGCAGGGTCGAGTCACAGCCCACCATGTCAGGGCGAAGGCTGCGTCAGTAGCTCATCTCCGCTCTGTTCCATTGGCAGACATCTGTCGGGCCGCTACATGGTCTTCAAGCCAGACTTTTGTGGCCCATTACTGCCTCGAGAGGGAGTCCCGCAGGGACAGTGCTTTCGGACAGGCAGTACTCTGTAATCTCTTTGAGGTTTAGGCAACTCCTACCCTCCGGCCCTTGTGTTGGGCTACCGTTCGGGGGCGTTCTCAGAGAAGATTCTTATCACGCATGCTGAGGCTCTGGAGGGAGCTTATTTTTCAGCTTTGGGTTCTCGGTAGCCTAGAACTGGGGAGTCCCATATGTGAGGACTTAGTTACTCACCTGTAACAGGTGTTCTCCAGGAGCAGCAGGAATCAGTCCTCACGACCCTCCCTCCTCCCCTCGGAGTTGCAGTCATATATTTCATTTTATTTTTTGCTGTCTTTTAGCTATGTCATCAGACTGAGCAAGATGGCACCCTTGGACGGGAAGGGGACCGCGCATACGCACTGCATTCCCAAAGGCTTTCTTTGAATGCTGGGGAAATGCTCCGCACGGGTGCTCCGTTGGCGCCAATGTCACCCATATGTGAGGACTGATTCCTGCTGCTCCTGGAGAGCACCTGTTATAGGTGAGTAACTACTCTAACATCATACATCTGATTTCGTCCCTGCAATGGTGGCAATCTCTAGAAAACCTCCTCATAGGCTCTCCTTTCCAGAAGCCTCTATATCAGGCCACCCTAACAGATGCGTCCAGGATAGGTTGGGGGGGACCCACTTGCATGATATCTCCACTCAGGATTTTTGGACCTCACAGGAGGTTTCTCCTCACATAAACCTCCTAGAGCTGAGAGCCGTTTTCAATGCTATTCAAGTCTTTCAGACCCATCTCAGCAACAAAACAGTTCTGGTCCAAACCGACAATCAGGTAGCTATGTTCTATGTGAACAAGCAAGGCGGAACAGGCTCTCTGTCGCTATGCAACAAAGCTTTGCGACTGTGGGCCCTCGCCAGAGAGTTACAAATTCACCTGTTTGCAGTATACCTTCTGGGCATTCAAAACTTTTGGGCAGACAGACTCAGTCAAATACTGCTGCCACATGAGTGGTCCCTCCACTCATACCAGCTTGCTCGAGTATTTCAAATCTGGGGAACACCAGATATAAGCATCTTTGCAAGTCCACAGAATGACAAATTTCCCCGATTCTGTTCCAGAATCCCGGCTCACAACTGTCAGGCAAGAGATGCTTACCTACTCCATTGGGGTCAGGACTTCCTCTGTGCCTTCTCACCCATTCCCCTCATTCCCAAAACTTTATTCAAACTTCAGAGGGACAGAGGTTGTATGATACTCATAGCTCCACGTTGGCCACGACAAACATGGTATCCTCTTCTGCGTCTCTCTCAAACCACTCCTCTGGAGTTGGGGAATGCTCCAGATCTTCTGTCTCAGGAGGATGGATGCTTACTGCATCCCAATCCTCAGTCCCTACATCTCAGGCCTGGTTACTGAAAGCCTAGAATTCCAGGATATTAACCTTTCTCAACAAGTAAAGGATATCCTTCTGGCTTCCATAAAACCTTCCACAAGGCGTTCCTACGCTTTTAAGTGGAAAAGGTTCTCTGTCTGGTGTTAAAGGGACTTAACCCCCTTTTGGTATCTGTAGAGTCACTACTAGAGTATCTCCTCCAATTATCAACTTCTGGTCTAAAGACCAATTCAGTCAGAGTCCATCTTAATGCTATTGCTGCTTTTCATAAACCTTTCAATGGACAACCTATTTCCTCTCATCCACTTGTATCAAGATTTATAAGAGGCCTACTCATAACAAAACCTCCCATTAAACAACCACCGGTGGCATGGGATCTGAATTTTGTTCTTGGTCAGCTTATGAAACTGCCCTTTGAACCTTTAGCCACTTCAGACCTAAAGTTTCTTTCATGGAAAGTTATTTTCCTAGTTGCCATCACTTCTGCAAGGTGCATTAGTGAACTACAGGCTTTAGTAGCTGACCCTCCTTATACAAGGTTCCACCATGATAAAGTAGTCCTCAGGACTCATCCTCACTTTATGCCAAAGGTGGTTTCGCCTTTCCATTTAAACCAGTCGGCTTATTTTCCTATATTCTTCCCTAGTCCTCATGCCTCTAGTGCGGAAAGGAATCTTTACACATTAGATTGTAAAAGAGCCATAGCCTTTTATCTCCAAAGAACTAAGCCACATAGAAAATCTTCTCAGCTTTTTGTGGTTTTTTGACTCTAGTCATTTGGGACTTCCAGTTTCCAAAAGAACTCTGTCAAATTGGATTGCAGATTGCATATCCTATACATATCAGAGTAAAGGACTCTCTCTCAGGCCATGTCACAGCTCACAATGTGAGAGCAATGGTAGTCTCAACGGCTAACCTTCGTTCTGTGTCTATTGATGACATCTGCAAAGCAGCCACTTGGGCTTCAGTACATACCTTCACAGCCTACTACTGCTTAGACAAGGACTCCCATCGGGATGCCTCGTTGGGCCAGGCTGTTCTCCAGCATCTCTTCTATACTTAACACAACTCCTACCCACTGTCCACGGTTTGGATGCCAGAAGTCCATGGGAGGAAGCATGACCCATCTCACCTGGGTTCGCAGCTTGCTGGGATCACCCCTTGGCATCTTTCAGTTGGGGAGTTCCCATATGTGAAGACTACATTCCTGCTTGTTCCTGGAGATAGCGTAGTTACTCACCTGTAACAGGTGATCTCCGGGAACAGCAGGAATTTAGTCTTCACAGCCCACCCACCTCCCCTAGGAGTTGTCTCTATCTCTTTCTCTACTTCTCTCCTTTGGTTTTAGCTATAAACTCAACTGAAGTGAGAGAGGTACAGAGGCGGGAAGGCAGTACGCATGCGCTGTGGGATGCTCCCAAAAGCGTTCCTATTGGGTGCAGGGGAGCATTCCCGCGCAGGTTCCGTTGGTACCGACGATACCCATATGTGAAGACTAAATTCCTGCTGTTCCTGGAGATCACCTGTTACAGGTGAGTAACTACACTTTCTGGTGTTTTTCTCCTTTTACCACTATATCTGGCTTCCTCGCATCCAGTTTTTTATTGGTCGGATTGGAAGTATCCGAGGTGATCATAATCTCTTGATGCTCGGTAATTCTTTTAGGGTCATGATCCCAATGCTTTTCAGGCACAGTGATGTTACAGAAACATAGAAAAATGACAACAGAAAAAGACCACATGGCCTATCTAGTCTGTCCTTCCATATCAACAACTACAACAGCCTGCTTTTTTCCTTTAGAGATCCTCTGTGTTTGTCCCATGCTTTTTTGAATTCAGATACTGTCCTCATCTCTACCACCTCCACTGGGAGACTATTCCATGGATCCACTACTCTTTCCGTAAAGAAATATTTCCGCATATCACTCCTGAATCTAACCCCCTTCACCCTCATCCCATGTCCCCTCGTAGCAGAACTTGCTTTCAATTGAAATAGGCTCCTCCCCCTGTGCATTTATGCCATGGAGGTATTTAAACATCTCAATCATATCATCTCTATCCCACCTTTCCTCTAAGGTGTACATATTCAGATCCTTAAGTGATATGCTTTAAAGTGAAGACCACTAACCATTTTAATAGCCACCCTCTGTACTGACTCCATCATGTTTCTATCCTTTTGAAGGTGCAGTCTCCAGAATTGCACACTGTACTCCAAATGAGGTCGCACCAAAGACTTAGACAGAGGTACTATCACCTCCTTTTTTTTTCTGCTAGCCATTCCTCTCCGTATGCACCCAAGCATCCTTCTTGCTTTTGCTAGGTCCCGCTCTTCTTTAGTGGACAAAAGTACTTCACCTCCTATACTGTATTGCTCCCTTGGATTGCTGCAGCCCAAATGCATGACCTTACATTTTTTAACATTAAATCCCAGCTGCCAAATTCTAGACCATTCTTCAAGCTTAGCTAGATCCCTCCTCATGTTATCTACACCTTCCTGGGTGTCTACTCTATTGCAGATTTTGGTATCATCCGCAAAGAGGCAAACCTTACCCGACAGCCCTTCCGCTATATCACTAACAAAGATGTTAAAAAGAATCGGACCAAGGACAGATCCCTGGGGCACACCACTGGTAACCACCTTCTCCTCAGAGTGAGCACCATTTACCTGTACTCTTTGTCGCCTCCCACACAACCAATTTATAAATATAGTGCTTACAGAGTTTCCATTGGATAAAGTGTGCTACTTTATTGTGCCATTCTGTATATAAATTTTCTGCCATCAGAACTTCACAGCCAGCTATGAGGTGAGTCACCGTTTCCAGGGGGTAGTTTCTCCAAATGGGTTAGTTTTGTGCATACTGTGGTGGTTGTGAACCTCACTTCTAAGCCAGAATATGTGGAGTGTGATCTTAAATTTACTGCTAATGCTCAGCATAATACTTGCATCGTGCCAAAGAGAGCCTCCTGCTGGAGTTTGTAAGATGTAACATTTATGGGTAGTTTGTCAATGCTTGGAAATTCTTCTTTATCAGTCCTATAGCTCCCACTACAATGGGAAATATTTCTGTATCTTTCTGCCACATTTTCTTGGTCTCTGACTGCATTTCTTGGTTCTTCAAGATCTTCTGCCTCTCCATGCGATTCACAGAATAATCCCTTGGTACCGACACTTCTGTTATCAAAGCCGTTCTGGTATTTTTCTCCTTTACAACTATGTCAGGTTTCCTGGCATCCAGTTTCTTCACCGTCGGAATGGAATGTCCCAGGTGATTATAACGTCTTCATTCTCTGTTATTCTCTTAGGGTCATGGTCCCAGTGCTTTTCAGGGACAGCGATGTTGTAGTGTTTACAGAGTTTCCAGTGGAGGAGGCATGCTACTTTGTTGTGCCTTTCTGTATAGAAGCTTTCTGCCATCAGAACTTCACAGCCTGCTATGAGGTGAGTCACTGTTTCCAGCTCTTTCTTACAGAATCGGCACATATCAGTCGTGCCAGTTTTTTCAGTACTCGCTGTAAACCATCTTGTCCATAATCCGCTGTAAACCATCTCGTCCATAATCCGCTGTCCTGGGCTGCAGTTATCAATCTTGCATCCTTTGGTTTCAGTTCACCTCTCCTCAACTATTCATGTGTCCGTTCTTGGTCAACAAAAGATCCTTGGAGTAACACTCTGTATTTTCCACTGTACTTGTGCATTTGCCACTTGTGTTTCCTCGCGTGCTGATCTGAATCTTTGAAGAGTTTTTTCTCTTGTTTTGCAAATTCTGTTACTTCCTTTCCCATGCATGCCTATGGATTCTCACTCATTCCTTTTAATCGTCTGAATGCTTGTCCAAGTTTGATGGAGACAGATTCCGGACATTTACTTTCATATTTCAGCACTCTTTGCATATTTGAATCCAATGATGCTGTCAGATAGGCTTGGAGGCCTACAATAGTAGCTCTGTAGGTGTAGTCAAATCTCTAAGTACTAGCTCTCCTTCAGCTCTAGGAATGTACAGTCTTGGCCTTCTTGTAAATAACTTCATGAGCATGGAGGAGTTTTCTTGTTCGCATATCCAGTTTTTCAAGATTTTTATGAGGCCAATCCACAATCCCAAATTGTATGAGAGTACAGGAATTGCAAGCTGATTGATGGCTTGTATCTTATTTCATGATGTTAAAGCACTTTTCAATAGCAGTTTTAATCTCCTGTAATATTCTTTACTGATCTTCTCTCTCAATAGTTTCTGCTTGAGTGACATTCCTTCCTCTATTCTGAGATACTTATATACCCTTTCCTGGTCAAGGTCCTTGATGTCACAGCCCTCAGCAAGGGAGAATGTTTTCGGTTTTCCTCTGAAAAAGGTTGCCTTGCCACACTTGTCAAAGCCAAAGGTCATCCTGAAAAGCTTTTCACTACACAAAGTTGCCCTGCTAATTGTTGGTCGCTAGAACTGTAGAGCTTCAGATCATTTATAAATAGCAGATGGGAAGTTGCTTCTGGGTTTGTACCGTCTTTAGAATTCAGGCTAAATCCATACCCCAAAGAGTTGATGAGAGCACTCATTGGATTAAGTGCCAAACAAAACAGAAGTGGCGACAGGGAATCTCCCTGAAATATTCCTCGCTGGATCTTAATGTTAGGCGTGATGCACTGACCATCTTCATATCTCAAAAAGAATGTGGATTGCCACATTGTCATATTGAACTTAATGTACTCTATCAAACCAGAATTTATTTTATACATTTCAAGACAATGTATTATCCAAGAGTGTGGGATGCTATCAAAAGCTTTCTCATAAATCCATGCTATACTGAGATTTCCTTAGCACTGGCCATAATGGTCTTATTCAGCATTAACTGGTCTTTGGTTCCATATGCTCCTCTCTTACTGCCTTTTTGCTCCATCGCCATGATGTTATTGAGCTCGATGTGATCGTAAATTCGGTCTGCATCTGTTGCAGTAAACAGCTTATAGATTGTAGGTAAACAGGTTATTCTATAATTTTTAGGAAAGTTAGTCGGGTCTCCCTTTGGAAAGAGAAAAGTACTTCCTGTAGTAAGCCATTGTGGTGTTAAGTCCGGTTGCTCGAACAATTGATTTTTGCAGTTCGCCAGGTCTTAGTGGAGTAATGTTAACTGTTTGAGCCAAAAGTTGGTTACTCCATCTGGGCCAGGGCTCTTCCAATTTGGAGCTCATTTTAGCCTGCTTTCCAGCTCTTCCTTTGTTGTTACAGGCCATTCCATTGGTTTGATGTTTGTTTTTTCTAAATGCTTCTGTATGTGTGCTGTATATGGTCCTTATATAGCTTTCTCCAGAAGGTTTTGGCTTTGTTTGGAGGTGCTTTTACTATATTAATGTTCTTACCCAGATCTCCAGGAACAAGCAGGAATGAGTCTTCACACATATGGGTATCGTCGGTACCGACAGAGCCTGCGCGGGAACGCTCCCCAGCGTCCAGAAAGAAAGCTTTTGGGAGCATCCCACAGCGCCTGCACGCTGCTTTCCCGCCTTTCCCAACCGCCTCTCTCCAGTTCTTCTTTTCCGCGGAGCCAGCAGGTCGTGTTCCTGTCACTGCTGAAGAAGTTCTTTATTTTTCTTTATTTCTTTGTTCGCGCGTCTGCCTTCTTCGACGTCGGACCGGTACCACCAGTCTTTTCTTCTTTCTTCTTTAAAAAAAAAAAAAAAAAACCTACCGTTTCCCACTTCTGTGCATTTTTTCTTTTTGGGCCTTAGGCCTAGAAAAATTTACCTCATGGAAAAGCCCGCTTCCGGGTTTAAAAAGTGCACGAAGTGCAGCGGTACTATTTCTATCACTGACACCCATGACTGGTGTCTAAAATGTTTGGGTCCTGACCACTCCATCACCGATTTTGAGTCCTGTTCCCTGATGTCTAAAAGAGGTCGACAGAATCGAGCGGCCAAGCTCAGTACCCTGTTTCCCTCTGATGCAGCTTCGGTGGCATCGACATCTTCCAGGGCTGCTTCTTCCTCCCATGGATCTCAGGTAACCAAACATAAGTCCAGCCGGTCCTCGAAGGGTAGATCTCCCTCTAAGTATCGAGATGCCTCCGGGCTTGCTCTCGAGGATCCCGCACCGGCAAAATTACCCCGGCGGGAAGCTCCGGCTTCCAAAGCTTTATCTATGGGGTCACAGGTTGACATCGATGGCTCGGCCTCGACCGATCACTTGTTGCTATGTTCTGGGGTACCGGTGGTTTCCACTGGTACCGACATCCAGACATCGGTTGCGTCGATGGATCAGAATATTCTAACCATGCAGTGTGCCATTACGGCATTCATAAAAGCTGCGATGCCTCCGGTACTGCAACAAACTCCGTTGTCGGTACCGGTTCCAGCATCGATATCGGTTCCGGTGCTGGTACCGATTGCATCGACATCGGCTTCGGTGTCGACTGCAGCGGTACCTTGTTCTGTGGTGCCCATCGGTACCGAATCGGTACCGACCACTCCCGATGTCGATACCACTCGGTATGCGTATCGGGCTCTGCAGGAGCATCCAGACAGGCGATACTTCGATTCCTCCGAAGACTCTGATGAATCAGAGGCTTCTGTCGAAGCATCGGTACTCCTTCCTCAGGAGCCCTCTTCTCCAAAAAGAAGAATGTCTCCTCCAGAAGACTTGTCTTTTCAAGACTTCATTAGGGAAGTGGCCAGGGGCCTCTCCATTTCAGTGGCCCCTGAATCAGAGCCTAGAGCCAAGAAATTGGATATTTTACAATATCCTAAGGCTCCTAAAGAGGCAGCTACCTTACCAATTCATGAGATCCTTTATGATCACATGTTGGGCATATGGGAGACATCTCTCACTACCTCCCCTCATTCTCGTAGGTTGGACACCATGTACCGTGTTCCTCCTTGTCCTGGCTTTCATAAGACTCAGCTTCCTCACCACTCTATTGTGGTGGAGTCTGCTATGAAGAAGATAAAGAGTGCAAAAAGACACTCATCTAATCCTCCAGGAAGAGAATGCAGAACCTTGGATGCTTTTGGCCGGAGAATTTTCCAGGCCAATATGCTTGCTGCCAGAATCAACTCCTATAGTCTCTATATGGGGATGTTTCTAAAGGAAGTTACAGATCATCTGCAAACTTTATCTCCTTTTATCTCAGAAGATAAAAGGGAGGAGTTTCTCACCTGGCTTAAACATGCCCAGGATGTTTTCCAAATTTTCCAACCGTGCAGCCTTTGACTCTTTTGAGTGTGCCAGCAGAGCCTCGGCTATTGCCATAGGTGCACGCAGAGTTGCTTGGTTACAAGCTTCTGATTTGGAACCCTGGGTCCAGGATGGATTAGGAAATCTTCCTTGTACAGGTGAAAACCTTTTTCGCAAGGATTGGCAAGCAAAGGCCACTCAGATGGATGCCGAGAATTCTGCCTTAGATAGACTTTCAAAGTCTACTTCTGCTCCTGTTAGGAAAAGGTTATTCAAAAAGGCGCTCTTTCCCAAAAAGGGGAAATATTATCCTGCTTATGGTCAGCAGGCATCTTCTGCAGGTCGTTTTGCTGCAAAGCGTCAGCAACAACCTAAACAAGCCAAGCCTAAGGCTGCAAGGACTGCTACGGCCCAACAGCCTCAGCCTCCTCAGGGCCTTTGACTTACATCTAGAGAACTTAGCCTTTCTGGCTCTAGAAGAACTAGAGCCTCTCACCATTCCAGGAAGGTTAGCCCACTTTGCTCCCAGATAGGAACAAGTCACGGCAGAGCAATGGACCCTCTCCATCATAAGGGAGGGATACAAGCTTCATTTCTTAAACCTTCCTCCTCACACCATGGTGAGACAGTTCAATTCTCCAACATCTCTCCTCGACCTTCTGGGTCAGGAGATTGCTACCCTTCTTGCCCAAAGGGCAATAGAAGAAGTACCCCTTCTTCAACAGGGCTTAGGGTTCTACTCCCCCTATTTTCTTATCCCAAAGAAAACAGGGGGCTACAGACCCATACTAGATCTCAGAGAATTGAACAAGTTTCTTTGCAAGGAGAAATTCAAGATGATTTCTCTCGGTGCTCTCCTTCCATACCTTCAGAGTCAGGATTGGCTTTGTTCTCTAGATCTCAAGGATGCGTACACCCATATCCCTCATCCATCCAACACACAGAAGGTTCCTTCGGTTCCTTTATCAAGGAAAGCACTACCAATACAGAGTGTGCTTCCTTTCGGTCTGGCCTCTGCTCCAAGAGTGTTCACAAAATGCATGGCAGTAGTAGCTGCATTTCTACGCACTCTAGGAATATTTGTATTCCCATATCTGGACGACTGGCTCATCCGAGCTCCGTCCCAGTCAGAGGCCCAGACTTCCCTAGCCTGCACAAGGCGTGTTCTTCAGTATCTGGGACTTGTAATAAACATCCCAAAATCCCATCTCACCCCTACTCAGTCACTAGAGTTCATAGGGGCCTTGCTGGATACTACAACTGCAAGGGCCTATCTTCCCCAGGCCCATTGCCTACGCTTGGTGCAGTTAGCCTCACAAATTCAGTTAAAGTCCCATTTAACTGTTCGAGAAATGTTACAACTGTTAGGCCACATGGCATCCACCGTGAATGTGGTTCCTTATGCTCGCCTTCACATGAGGGCAGCTCAGTGGACTTTGTCCACCCAATGGACCCAGGCATCAGGGTGCCTGTCAGACAAAATAGCAACCTCCAGTTGCCTCTTCTGGTCTCTCCAGTGGTGGAAGTCCACTCAAAATATGTTGCTGGGGTCCCCCTTTCAGCAGTCGCTACCCCAAGCAACCCTTACAACAGATGCCTCTCCAAGGGGTTGGGGAGCTCATCTACAAGATCTCTCCACCCAGGGCATCTGGTCTCTCCACAAGAGACATCTCTACATATCAACCTCTTGGAGCTCAGAGCAATTCTTCTAGCTCTCAGAGTCTTCCACACCCTGCTCAGCTACAAGACAGTCCTCATCCACACGGACAACCAAGTAGCCATGTTCTACATCAACAAGCAGGGCGGGACTGGCTCTCTGTCGCTTTGCAACGAAGCTTTGAGATTGTGAGCCTTCGCCAGAGAGCATCAAATTCATCTTGTGGCAGTGTATCTTCCAGGGGTTCAAAACTCTTGGGCAGACAGACTCAGTCGAGTTCTGCTTCCACAAGAATGGTCCCTCCATGGGGACCAGATAGCCAGGATCTTCCGAATTTGGGGAACCCCGGACATAGACCTGTTTGCAAGTCCGTGGAATGCCATACTTCCCCGGTTCTGTTCCAGGATTCCGTGTCAGGGAGTTCAGGCCAGGGATGCCTTCCTCCTTCATTGGGGGCAAGACTTCCTCTATGCCTTTCCACCCATTCCCCTAATTCCCAAGACACTGTTCAAACTTCAGAGAGACAAGGGGTCTATGATCCTCATAGCACCACATTGGCCACGCCAGGTGTGGTACCCTCTACTTCTGCATCTCTCTCAAGCTCCCTCCCTGGACTTGGGATCTGCTCCGGACCTCCTGTCCCAGGAGGAGGGAACGTTGTGGCACCCAAATCCCCAGTCTCTTCATCTCAGAGCCTGGTTGCTGAAGGCCTAGACCTTCAAGATTTGCACCTTTCTCAGCAGGTGAAGGATATCCTTCATGCTTCCAGAAAGCCTTCCACTAGACGTTCCTATGCTTTTAAATGGAAAAGGTTTACCATTTGGTGTGCATAGAAGGGTCTTGAATTTAGAGGTATTGCAAGAGGGTTCTTACTAGAGTATTTTCTGCATTTATCCCATGCAGGCCTTAAAACAAATTCAGTAACAGTCCATTTGAGTGCTATTGCAGCATCCCTTAAGCCTCTCAATGGACAGCCTATTTCCTCTCATACTCTTATTGCAAGTTTCATGAGAAGCCTTCTTTTAAATAAACCTCCCATTAGACCACCTCCAGTGGCATGGGACTTGAATTTGGTTCTTAGCCAGCTTATGAAGCCACCCTTTGAACCCTTAGCCACTACCTCCTTGAAATTCCTTTCCTGGAAGGTTACTTTTCTCATTGCAGTCACCTCAGCTCGCCGCATCAGTGAGCTGCAAGCCTTGGTGGCTAATCCTCCTTATACAAGGTTCCATCATGACAAGGTAGACCTCAGGACTAATCCACACTTTATGCCTAAAGTGGTCTCACCTTTCATCTGAACCAGGAGGTGTATTTACCTGTCTTTTTTCCAGGACCTCATGCATCAAGTGCAGAGAGGAATCTCCATACCCTGGATTGTAAGAGAGTGCTCGCTTTTTACTTACAAAGGACACAGCAACATAGAAAGTCCTCTTAACTCTTTGTTACTTTTGATCCCTCTCATTTGGGACTTCCAGTCTCTAAGAGAACTCTATCCAATTGGATTGCTCAGTGTATTTCTTTCGCCTACCAGAGTAAGAACCTTTCTCTGGAGGTCCAGCTCACCCATGTGAGGGCCATGGCAGCCTCTAAGGCTCATCTGAACTCTGTGTCCATCAACCAAATCTGTCGAGCGGCCACCTGGGCCTCGGTTCATGTCTTTACAGCCCATTACTGCTTGGACAAGGACTCCCGCCGGGATGCCTTGTTTGGTCAGGCTGTTCTCAAAAACCTGTTCCATATCTAATCAACTCCTACCCCCCATCCCTGGTTGGATGCCCGAGATCCATGGGGGCAGGTAGAGCCCTTCTCAGGGACTCACAACTTTGGAGATCTCCCTGGCATCTCTAGCTGGGGAGTCCCCATATGTGAAGACTCATTCCTGCTTGTTCCTGGAGATAGCACAGTTACTTACCTGTAACAGGTGATCTCTAGGAACAGCAGGAATAAGTCTTCACAACCCACCCACCTCCCCTAGGAGTTGTATCTCTCTATCTATCTTTCCTTTCCTCTCTCTCTCTCTCTTTGTCTCAGCTTAAAACTCGAACTGGAGAGAGGCAGTTGGGAAAGGCGGGAAGGCAGCGCGCAGGCGCTGTGGGATGCTCCCAAAAGCTTTCTTTCTGGACGCTGGGGAGCGTTCCCGCGCAGGCTCCATCGGTACCGACGATACTCATATGTGTGAAGACTTATTCCTGCTGTTCCCAGAGATCACCTGTTACAGGTAAGTAACTGTGCTTTCCCTGTAGAATTGTTTTGGGTTCTCTCTATTCTGATCTTTCTTTCCTGTTTTCTTCAAAGGTTTTGCTCTTCTGCCGCTATTTTCAATTTATTGTTGAAACATATAAATTTCAGGTCGTCTTCTGTTAATGCAGCATGCTTCAGCTTGATGTATTGGATCTTCCTTAATATCTTTGATGATCCTTAATCCTTTTAGATACCCATCCATCAGAGATACCTCTACACGCAGTGATTGCATTTTTCCTTCGATGCACTTTTTCCAAGGAGGAACTGTTCTCTTATTCTTGCAGTAATAATTTTAACTGCACAATATTGTATTTGATTAATTCCAGTGATATCAATAAATAATCCCTTTATGCCAGATATGGCTTTGTTCATCTTAATTATTATACTTCTAGCCTTAGGTGTTAAATTTTGCTTGGGTAATCTTTCCTTCGCTTGGAACCCGGCATATTCCTCTCTTTCCATATGGACTAGGAGTTCTATCTTAAATTCCTCCACCTCTGGGTCTTTGTCTTCCCTTTCCTCTTACTCCTTTGCTTCCTCCAATTCAGTTAATTTGTTGACTCTTCCTTTATTCAGTTCACTCTCTTGCAGTTCCAAATCTCTCGACTCCATCTCCCCTTCAACCTCTTTCCTTTTCTGTGTCTTCCTTTCTTCTGGTACTCTCTCCTAGATCCCCTCCTCCCTGTAAGTCTTTGTCCACAGAATCCCTTAGTTGCTTCAAGATGTTATCATTCACATACTACTTTTCTTTGATCTTTAAAATTAAAGATCTTAAATTTGCATCTGTTATTTTTTGCAGTTTTTCTAATGGCAATTTTTCTCTTTCTTCCAGCTTTTGGCAGACTCTTTGTATACCCTCTTGATTTATATAGGGTTTGTTGCATAAAACTAGCAATATATTATCTCCTGTTTATCTACAGAATTCCATTTAACCAAATTAATCCTCTTAACTTTTTCATTAATTTCTGTGTTTTCTCCAGGAACAAGCAGGAAGTCAGTCCTCATATATGGGTGAAATCTGCACCAACGGAGCCCTCGCGGAAGCATTCCCCCAGCTTTCAAAGAAAGCCTTTGGGAGATGCCACCATGCATGCATGGTCCCCTTCCCGCCCAAGGGTGCCATCTTGCTCAGTCTCCTTTTTTCCGCGGAGCCCTTCAGACATTTGTCTGGCTTGTCCCCGGAAAAACTTTATTTTTGTCTCTGAGTTTGATATTCTGATATTGCACCGGTACTCTTCCTGCCGATCAGAGTTCAGTCTCTTTTTGTAGTCTTTTTGTTCCTTTCTTTTTCTGGCATCTTTGTGCCTTTTTTCTCCCACTGGCAGCCCGGAGAGTCCTTGACCTTGCAGGGGTACTTTTTCCCCCATGGCTACCAGTGGCTTTAAGAAGTGTGATCGGTGCTCTAAAATTCTTTGACTGACACACACAACTGCTGTCTCAGATGTAGGCCTCTAGAGGTTTTAAATGTTCCATGTAAAAATGTTGAGTGAATCCTGTTCCATATGAAATGTTGAGTTAATTGTAATCCGCTTTGATAATTCTGAAAGGCGGTATAAAAGAATCATTACATAAATTGGTGGGGCAGTTTATGGATAGAAACATAGAAACATGATGACAGAAAAAGACCACAAGGCCCATCTAGTCTGTCCTTCCATAACAACAACTACAACAGTCCACTTTCTACCTTTAGAGATCCTCTGTGTTGGTCCCATGCTTTTTTGAATTCAGTTACTGTCCTCATCTCTACCACCTCCACTGGGAGACTATTCCACGGATCCACTACTCTTTCCGTAAAGAAATATTTCCGCATATCACTCCTGAATCTATCTCCCTTCACCCTCATCCCATGTCCCCTCGTAGCAGAACTTGCTTTCAATTGAAAGAGGCTCTCTCCCTGAACATTTATGCCACGGAGGTATTTAAACATCTCAATCATATCACCTCTATCCCGCCTTTCCTCTAAGGTGTACATATTAAGATCCTTAAGTCTGTCCTCATATGCTTTATAATGAGGCCCATTAATCATTTTAGTAGCAACCCTCTGCACCGACTCCATCCTGTTCACATCCTTTTGAAGGTGCGGTCTCCAGAATTGCACACCATACTCCAAATGAGGTCGCACCAAAGACTTATACAGAGGTATTATCACCTCCTTTTTTCTGCTAGCCATTCCTCTCCGTATGCACCCAAGCATCCTTCTAGCTTTTGCCGTCGCCTTTTCTACCTGTTTAGCTACTTTAAGATCATCAGACACAACCACGCCTAGGTCCCGCTCTTCTTTAGTGGACAAAAGTACTTCACCTCCTATACTGTATTGCTCCCTTGGATTGCTGCAGCCCAAATGCATGACCTTACATTTTTTAACATTAAATCCCAGCTGCCAAATTCTAGACCATTCTTCAAGCTTAGCTAGATCCCTCCTCATGTTATCTACACCTTCCTGGGTGTCTACTCTATTACAGATTTTGGTATCATCCGCAAAGAGGCAAACCTTACCCGACAGCCCTTCCGCTATATCACTAACAAAGATGTTAAAAAGAATCGGACCAAGGACAGATCCCTGGGGCACACCACTGGTAACATCCTTCTCCTCAGAGTGAGCTCCATTTACTTGTACTCTTTGTCGCCTCCCACCCAACCAATTTCTAACCCAAGCAGTAACTTTAGGGTCCATCCCTAGGGTGCTCAGTTTGTTTATAAGTCGCCTGTGAGGAACAGTGTCAAAGGCTTTACTGAAATCTAAATACACCACATCTAGAGCTCTCCCTCGGTCCAACTCCCTGGTCACCCAGTCAAAGAAATCGATCAGATTTGTCTGACAAGACCTGCCTCTGGTGAATCCATGCTGCCTCGGATCCTGTAATCCGCCAGACTCCAGAAACCTCACTATTTTCTCTTTCAGCAGCGTTTCCAATAATTTACTCACCACTGAAGTTAAACTAACCGGCCTGTAGTTTTCAACCACATCCTTACTTCCGCTTTTGTGTAAAGGCACCACATGAGCCTCTCTCCAGTCCTTTGGCACCACTCCCGACTCCAACGAGGCATTGAAAAGGTCAGTCAGTGGAGTTGCTAGAACGTCCCCAAGTTCCCTCAGTATTCTAGGGTGTATCCCATCCGGTCCCATCACTTTGTCTACTTTAAGTTGAGCTAGTTTCTCACGAACACAGTCTTCTGAAAATTGTTCAAGATGTCCCTCGCTTCTGTTCTTATTTGTGGGTGTTTTCTGAGGTCCTGGTTCTTCATCTGTGAACACAGAACAAAAATATTTGTTAAGCAATTCCGCTTTATCCTTATCAGCTTCTACATATTCCCCCCCTGCACCCTTGAGTCTGACAATACCACTTTTGCCCTTCCTCTTCTCACTAATATATCTGAAAAATGTCTTATCCCCCCATTTTATTGCATTGGCTATTTCCTCCTCCTTTTGAATCTTTGCCTTCTTGACTACTTTGCTAGCTTCTCTAAGTTTTTCCAAATACAGATGCCTATCTTCCTCTCTCTGTGATCTCTTGTATTTCATGAAGGCCTCCCTCTTTTTCTTCACTTTTTCAGCTACTTCCTTCAAAAACCATAGCGGTCTCCTGTTCCTTTTGCCTTTATTTATCATTTTAACAAAAAGGTTGGTTGCCTTTAAAATACCCCCTTTCAGTTTTGCCCACTGTTTTTCTACATCCCCCAGCTGTTCCCATCCCACTAACGACTCCCTGAGGTATTGGCCCATCTTCGCAAAGTTAGTCTTCCTAAAGTCTAAGATCTTCACCTTGGAATGGATTCTAACAGCTCTAGTCCTAATACTGAACCACACCATCTGGTGATCACTGGATGCAAAATGATCTCCCACTACAACATCAGAAACACTCTCACCATTGGTAAGCACCAAGTCCAGTATGGCCCCTTCACGTGTGGGGTCTGTTACCAATTGCCTGAATAGTTCTCCCTGTAGAGAATACAGGATCTCCTTACTTCTAGATGATACTGCAGCAGGAATGTGCCAATCAACATCTGGCATATTGAAATCTCCTAGCAGTAGCACTTCCCCTTTCCTAGCAATGCTGCGTATGTCTTCAATTAACTCTCTGTCCACCTCTTCCTCTTGTGAGGGAGGTCTGTATATCACACCAATGCAAATAGATTTCTCTTTCCCTCTTTCTAGTTTAACCCACAATGCCTCCTCTCTCCCTTTTAAGCTCTGTAATTCCAAAGCTTTAATAGTAGTTTTTACATATAGTGCCACTCCTCCTCCCCTTCTTCCTACCCTGTCCTTTCTGAATAAAGTATAGCCAGGTATAGTTACATCCCAGTCATGGTTTTCTGTGAACCATGTTTCTGTAACTGCCACTAAATCCAAGTCAGCCACTCCCACCAAAGCTTCAACTTCAGGGATCTTATTTCCCATGCTACGGGCATTAATACACACTGCTTTCCATGTGTTACCCCTGTTACCCATTTCCATAAAGGTATTTAATGTATCACCTACCTGGGGGCTTTCACTTACCTGGGGGCTTTCTTCACCCATCCCCAACGAATCTAGTTTAAAGCCCTCTTCAGTAGATTAGCCAGTCTACTACCAAAGATGCGTTGACCTTTCTTGGACAGATGGATGCCATCTCTGCTCTGCAACCCTTGGAACAGCATCCCATTGTCTAGGAAACCAAAATGCTCTCGAAGACACCATCCACGCAGCCATGCATTCATCTCCAGTATGCAAGCCTCTCTGCCTTGGCCTTTACCCTCAACAGGGAGGATTGAAGAGAACACCACCTGTGCACCTACCTGCTTCACCCTCTGTCCCAGAGCCATGAAGTCACCTTTGATACGTTCCGAGGTATACCTGGCAGTATCATTTGTTCCAACATGGATTAGCAACATTGGGTAATAGTCAGTGGGCTTGATGAGTCTCGGCAAACTCTCCGTAACATCTTGGATCTTGGCACCAGGCAGACAGCACACCTCTCTGGACATCAAGTCTGGTCGGCAGATGGACGCCTCAGTACCCCTCAGAAGAGAGTCTCCAACAACCACTACCCTTCATTTCCTTCTGGTCACTGATTCCGCAACTATGGGGTACTTGAACTCTGGTTCTTCCCTTTCCAGGGATGCTTTCACCTCCTCCACTTCCAGGGCTGCATAATGGTTCTTCAATTCAAGGGCTGGAGAAGTTGGATTGGTGATTTTGCAGGCTCTGGTGACTGTTGTCCAACCATCGACATTCTGTTGGCACCCATCTTCTCCTGTGCTGGAGAGCCTGGTTGCTGCAAGAAGCATCTCATCAATGTACTTCTCACTGTCTTGAATGCAGGTCAGACAATCAGCTTTGCTGATTTGTGTGAGCAGTATGATCTGACAGAGGTGGATTAATTTCCCTACCTCCAAGTGGTACATAATATTAGAACACTGGTGGAAGACCTGCTCTTAAAGGGGGGAGGGGGCGGGTTTAAAGGGGCCATTTCTGCGCTTTGCCAAATGATGGAGGAGGGTGGGGAAACAAGTCAGTTGTCAGCTCCACTAGGAAGATGATCTCGGGGAGGGATTGGGATAACAGTCAATGGAAAAATGTGTATCGGGCTCTATACGGGAGTTCTGGCCTGTAACCTTCTGGAGCAGAACTAAAAGATGCTCTGTAGGTCGTACCTTACCCCCCACTAAACTCCTGCAGCTTTATGGGAAGGAGTCAGATCAGTGCTGGAGACAGTGCCAGGAGCGGGAGAGCTTCTATCATGTCTGATGGAGTGCAGAAGTTCTGGCATGCGGTGTTTGCTTGGTTTGGCACCATCCTGGAACTTCAGTTGACTGTCCGGAAGTGGCTCTGCTGAATATCTCCTTAAATTATATCCCATGGGAAGCAGTTCTGTTTGTTAGAGCGGGCTGTATGGCTGCTAGGCTGGCAGTGGCCCGGACTTGGAAGCCATTAGAGCCCCCAGATCTAGGAGATGTTGAACAGTTGGGGTATATGCATTTGATTTGCAAGCTTACAGCAATGAAATATTATAGGCTAAGTACTTTTGTAAAGATCTGGAGTAAATACTCTGAATGGTGTGGATTGAAAGATAAATAATGTATAATTTTGGTGGCTAGTTGGATATGTAAGGGGGAGGAGGGATAAGGGCTTCTGTTTCACTTGATGTGGGATTGTGATATTGTATGGCAATAACTAGATGTATGGATGGGTTATGGTTTGTAACTTTGACCAATAAAAAATAAATGTTTGGGGGAGGAAAATGTTTGTGGGGATGGGTTCATTTTCTCAAAAGGCTAACCTTGATAGAGTTATTTTACCTAATATACTTTGATGAATATTTGAATTATCTACTAAATAAGGTTTAAGACTTGTGGTAGCCATGGACATCAAATGTTTTTGAATTTTTCATTCAGAAAAAGGCCAAACTTATCTGATGTGATTGCTATAGACTAAATGCAAACCAGTGTGGTTTCACAAATACACAGGCATATTCCGGGATTACATGAAGTTTCAGAATACTTAACTTAATATAGTGGACCAAAGGAGAATAAGGTAGCACATATGCAATATAGGTAGGCCCTATCCTGGAAGATAATAGCAGATGTTTTCTTTGCACCCATCAAGCCATCTTGATGATGTCTCAAGTGTATCCTCTGTTCACCTGTGCCTGCTTTTTAAACTCTTGAATTGTAGAAGAAATCCTACATAAATATAAAAATTGTCCTACAGGCAAGTTCCCACATAACTTACACAGATGACAAACTATCATATCTGAGTAATGTATTTCTATACATGGGCTTACAGAAAATAGAATACTGAAAACCCTTATTTGTCAATAGAATCCACAAAACGAAAAAAAGAAATCTCCTGTGTGATAGGGTAAACACAGGGGATTTTTTTAGGGGGGTACTCTGTGGTATTGAATACCAGCACATCTTTCATTGCCTGCTAAGACTGACGTAATGTCCCCAAGTATTAATGAAAGAGTCCATACTTTGCACACCCCAAACCCAAACAAAGATGTTGGTCCCATGCGACAATTCCATGAATTATACTGAGAAAGAGATCATCTTCCAGTACCAAGAAGTGTAGTCAAAGACCAAGAAAATGTGGAAGAAAGTTATTTCCCATCATGTCAGGTGCCACAGGCTTAATTAAAAAGAATTTCCAAGCACACCTTGATAAGTTACCCATACATGAAACTTAAAAACATAGAAAATTATGGCAGAAAAAGACCACATGACTTTTTTTGTTCGCCCTTCCATATCCACTACAGTAGTCCCCTTATCTCCAGGAACAAGCAGGAATGTAGTCTTCACATATATAGGGTATCGTCGGTACCGACGAAGCCTGTGCGGGAACGCTCCCCAGCGTCCAATAGGAAAGCTTTTGGGAGCATCCCACAGTGCCTGCGTGCTGCCTTCCCGCCTTTCCCAACTGTCCCTCTCCAGTTCTTTGTTTTCTGCGGAGCCGACAGGTCGCACATCCTGTCACTGGAGAAAATAATTCCCTTCTATTCTTCTTTTTTGTGGTCGCGTCTGCCTTCCTTCGACGCTACACCGGTACCGCCGGTTCTTCTTTCTTTTTTTTCCTTCCAAAAAAAAACCCTTTCTTCTGGAGTCTTTTCCAGTTATTTTCTCCTCAGGTGCCAGGCGCCATTTTGGGCACTAGGCCCAAATTTTTCCTTTAAAATGGAAAAACCCGCTTTGGGTTTTAAAAAGTGTTCCAAGTGTGGCGGTACCATCTCTGTCACAGACACCCATGAGTGGTGCCTCAAATGTTTAGGTCCTGACCACTCTATTTCGGAGTGTGTTGCCTGTGGGATGATGTCGAAAAGGGGCCGGCAGAACCGAGCTGCTAAACTTAGCACCCTTTTTCCCTCTGATGCAGCCTTTGTGGCATCGACGTCTTCCAGGGCTTCATCTTCCTCCCATGGATCTCAGGTAACTAAATATAAATCTAACTGGTCCTCAAAGGGTAGATCTCCCTCTAAGCATCGAGATGCCTCTGGTGTTGCCCTTTAGGGACTTTCACCGGCAAAATTGCCCTGGCGGGAGGCTTCGACTTCCAAAGCACTAATGGGGCTCCAGGATGTTCTCGAGGCCTCAACCTCGATAGAACTACTGGTGCCATGCTCTGGGGTACCGGCTGCTTCATCCGGTACTGATACCCAAGCATCGGCAGCGTCGATAGACCAGAGATTCTTGGCTATTGCACACAGTCTGGTGGCTCTTCTCACGGCCTCGATGCCCCTGAAACCGCTTCAGACAATTCAACCGGTACCGGCACCGACTGCTTCGACATCAGCAGGTATTCTACCGGGACCAAGTCATGCTTATCCATCCAGTATCAACAAGTCGGTACCGGACCCCTCCGATGTCGACTTCGATCGGTACCGGTACCGTGCCTTACACAATCACCCGGATTGGAGATACTTTGAATTCTCAGATGAGTCTGAAGACTCTGAAAGCTCTGCCGATACCAGAGTACTTCTTCCTGAGGATTCTTCTTCTCCTCAGCATAGGATGTCTCCACCAGAGGATATGCCCTTTCAGGATTTTATCCGAGATTTGGCTCGAGGTCTTTCCATCATAGTGGCTCCTGAAAAAGAGCCTAGGGCAAAGGAATTAGAAATCCTACAATACCCTAAAGCTCCCAAGGAGGCAGCTACCTTACCTATTCATGAGATCTTGCATGATCTCATGTTAAGAATGTGGAAACCACCTCTAACCACATCTCCTCATTCTCGAAGACTCAACACCATGTATCGAGTTCCTCCTTGTCCTGGGTTTCAGAAGACTCAGCTACCACACCATTCCATGGTGGTGGAATCAGCTATGAGAAGGATCAAGAGTGCAAAAAGGCATGCATCTAATCCTCCAGGACGTGAGTGTAGGACTCTTGACGCCTTTGGACGTTGAACCTTCCAGGCTTCCATGCTTTCTGCTAGTATCAGTTCCTATATATTATATATGGGAATGTTCCTTAAGGAGGTCACGGGAGATTTAGAGCTTATGAGCCCTCTCCTTCCTGAAGATAAGAGGCAGGTTTACCTCGCCCTTGTCAAACATGCTCAGGATGTTTCCAAGTTTGTGAATCGTGCAGCCTTTGACTGCTTTGAGTGCATAAGCAGAACCTCTGCTATTGCCATAGGTGCACGTAGGATTGCCTGGCTCCAGGCATCTGACTTGGAACTTTGGGTACAGGATAAACTAGGGAATATTCCCTGCACAGGAGAGAATCTCTTTGGCAAGAATTGGCAGGAAAAAGCTAATGAGATAGATGCTGACAATATCACTTTGGATAACTTGTCTAAATCTACAGCTGATCCTGCAAGGAAAAAATTCTACAATAAACCATTCTTCAGTAAGAAGAAGTTTTATCCCTCCTATACCCAGCAGGGGCATCGTTTAGGTCAGTCTGCCCAAAAGGGACAGCAGCAACAACCTAGGCAAAGAAAAACAAAAGCTGCTAAGCCTCAACCGGCTCAGCAGACTCAGCCTCCACAGGGGCTTTGACTCCTATCTAGAGAACTTTGCCTTCCTGGCCCTGAACGGCCCAGAGCTTTCCACCATTCCAGGAAGGTTATGTCATTTTGCCCCCAGATGGCGGCAGATAACAGCAGAAAATTGGACTCTGTCTGTTGTAAGAGAAGGGTACAAACTTCATTTCCTCAGCATGCCCCCTCCTACAATGGTAAGACAGTTCAATTCTCAGACCTCTCCCAACGACCAGTTTGGTCAAGAGGTCACTATGCTTCTTGCCCAAGGGGCAATAGAAGAGGTACCCATTCCCCAACAGGGTACAGGGTTTTCCTCCCCCCATTTCCTTATCCCAAAGAAAACAGGAGGACACAGACCCTTTTTAGACCTCAGAGAATTGAACAAATTTCCTGTTCAAAGAGAAGTTCAAAATGATTTCTCTAGGAACTCTGCTGCCATACCTTCACAGTCAGGATTGGCTTTGTTCTCTAGATCTCAAGGATGCATACACTCATGTTCTCATCCATCCAACTCATCAAAAGTTCCTTCGCTTTCTATTTCAAGGGAAGCACTACCAATACAGGGATCTTCCTTTTGGCCTGGCCTCGGCACCAAGGGTGTTCACAAAATGCATGGCTGTGGTGGCAGCATTTCTTCGCACCCTAGGAATATTCGTCTTCCCTTACTTAGACGACTGGCTCATTCGAGCCCCTTCAGAGCCAGAGGCCAGGGTTTCTCTCCCTTGCACAGTGCGCATCCTTCAGTATCTGGGACTTGTCATAAACTTTCCAAAATCCAACCTTGCTCCCACTCTGTCCCTAGAGTTTATAGGAGCTCTGCTGGATACCAGGCAGACAAGGTCCTACCTTCCACAGCTCCACTGCCTTCGCATTGTGCAGTTAGCTTCCCAAGCAGTGCTAAAACTTCACCTCGCTGCTCGGGAAATGTTACAATTGCTAGGCCACATGGCATCCACCATGCATGTGGTTCCTCATGCTCGCCTCCATATGAGGGCAGCCCAGTGGACTTTATCCACTCAATGGACTCAGGCGTCAGATTGCCTGTCAGACAAAATAGCAAACTCAGATCGCTTTATTTTGTTCCTCCAATGGTGGCAATCACCACAAAACCTTTTGGTGGGGTCCCCTTTTCAGCAACCTCCACCCCAAGCCACTTTAACAGATGCCTCACAGGTGGGTTGGGGAGCCCACCTGCAAGGCCTCTCTACCCAGGGTACCTGGACTCCACAGGAGACCTATCTACATATCAATCTCCTGGAACTCAGAGCAATCTTCCTTGCTCTTCGAGTATTCCACACCCAGCTCAGCTACAAGACAGTCCTAGTTCAAACGGACAATGAAGTAGCCATGTTCTATGTGAACAAGCAGGGCGGAACAGGCTCTCTGTTGCTATGCAACGAAGCTTTGTGACTATGGGCCCTCGCCAGAGAGTATCAGATTAATCTCCTTGTAGTGTATCTTCCAGGCATTCAAAACTCTTGGGCAGACAGACTCAGTCGAGCTCTGCTTCCACACGAATGGTCTCGCCATGCAGACCAGGTGGCCAAAAGTTTTCAAATTTGGGGAACCCCGGACATAGACCTCTTCGCAAGTCCGCTGAATGCCAAACTTCTCCGGTTCTGTTCCAGAATTCCGGCTCAGGGTTGTCAGGCCAGGGATGCTTTCCTCCTCCATTGGGGCCCAGACTTCCTGTATGCCTTTCCACCCATTCCCCTAATTCCCAAAACCCTATTCAAGCTTCAGAGAGACAGAGGTCATATGATTCTCATAGCTCCACATTGGCCACGGCAAATGTGGTACCCTCTGCTCCTACATCTCTCTCAAGCTCCGCCTCTGGAGTTAGGATCTGCTCCAGATCTCCTTTCTCAGGAGGACGGGATACTGTGGCATCCCAGTCCCCAGTCTCTGCATCTCAGGGCCTGGTTGCTGAAAGCCTAGAACTTCACGGTCTTAACCTTTCTCAGCAGGTAAAGGATATCCTTTATGCTTCCAGGAAGCCTTCCACAAGATGCTCTTATGCTTTCAAGTGGAAAAGGTTTGCCATATGGTGCTCGCAGAAGGGTCTTAACCCTCTTGCGATACCTCTGGAATCATTACTGGAGTATCTCCTTCATTCCTGATCGTCCCTCCAGTCTAGTCCCGGAATCTTTGGGTTGTCAACCTCCTCTAGCAGCTTTGGAGACTGAGAAACCTCACTCCTGTGATGTCACCAGTATATAAGAACTGGTACCGCCTCCTCCCACCAGTTTATCAGTCTCCAAAGCAGCTAGAGGGGTGGTGAGCCCAAGGAGTTTAGGGCTCACTAGAGGAACAATTAAGGAAAGGTAGCAAAGCTAGCAGTGGTGTTTCAGAGTAAGGAAAGGAAACAGAAGGAAAGCACTTATATGCTCTCTGCCTGCAGTTTGACTAGATGGGCTGCTTCTGTTTGCTCTGAGATCCTCTACTTCTTTCCCTTCCTTTTGATTGCCTCCGGGGGACAGTCGGGCCCAATTCTTAGGAGCTGGGTCTTCGGGGAGAGGATCGACAGCTGGTTACTGTCCCGATTGTGAAGGGACAGGTACCGGCTCACTTCTGAGAGTAGCGTGTGCAGAGGCTGTGCCTGCCGGCGCTGTCAGCTCTCTGGTGCAAACGCTGTTCATTTTCTCGGGCACCGAGAGGTGACAGGTGAGACGGATCTCCAGTGGAGCGGATGAGAGGGATTTATGTCCGTATAGGAGATCCATCGGCTCTTCTGGAGGTAAGCTGTCAGTTTCAGCGGGAAACGGCAGATTTCTGCGAGTAGGCCGGACCGCATGGGCCGTGCACGGGAAAATCGCGGTTTCAATTGTGGGGCTTGTGTGGGTAGTTTCTCGGGCTCAGAGCCTCGTTTTGCGGGGATCTCTTCAGAATTTAGGGAGAGACGTATCTGCTGTTGCTGCAGTAATTTAAAAAAAAAAAAAAGATAAATAAATACATTTTTTGGCCTGCAGCTGTCGTGCTGGGTCCAGGATACTATGCCTTCTAAACAGCTCTGCCTCTTGTGTGGGGTTAAGAGGAGTACTGTTTCACAGGACGGGGTGTGTAAAGGCTGCGCCCCTGAATTGCTGACTGGGGACTTAGGTCCCGATCCAGAGACTGGGAGGCACGATGCTTTGGGGGAGGTGGCTGACCCAGGTCCCCCATCTTTGCCTGCTCCAGACCCGGGGCTTTGTGCTCCTTCGCCACCGCCGCTTCTGCTTTCTCAGCCTTCCTTAGGGGGCGCTTTAGCTTCAATTTTTTTTTGCCTGACTTCATGGCAATGCTTCAGAAGACTTGGGCGAGCTCTCATGGCGCGTCCACGGCAGCTGCCTCTGGGGCTGACCTGGGGCCGAAGAGGCTGGGTTCGCCTTTGTCGGCGGTAGTGTCTGGCATCATTGCCAAGAGGTCCGAGTAAGGACCTTCTGGAGCAGTCGGTCCTGTCTGAGGACATCCGGTCAGAGGATATGGATAGGGACAGGGACCTAGACGATTTAGAGGAAGGCGAGATTAGGGAGCAGGAGGATCAGGCGCGAGTGGTCAGGGTGTTTCGTAGAGAAGAGCTTCCGGCGCTTATTGCGGAGTCCCTCAAAGCTCTTAATATGCCGGACGCAGGACCAGAGAAGGATTCTACCCTGGAGGATCCGCTGCTTCAGGCGGTTCGGAAGACTCGGAGAGCTTTCCCTGTGCATAGGGTGCTTAAGGAAATGATTCAAGAGGAATGGGAGATGCCGGAGGCCGCTCTTAAAGGATCGCGAGTTATGGCCAGGCTGTATCCTCTGTTGGATCACGACCGGGAGTTGTTTAGGGCTCCGAGGGTAGATGCTGCGGTGTCAGCGGTGACCAAGAAGACTACCATTCCTGTTTAGGGTGCTGCGGCTCTTAAGAATGCACAGGATCGCAAGTTGGAGAACATACTGAAGCAGGTTTTTGAGGCTAATTCGTTGTCCTTGGAGGCGTCTATTTGTGGGGCCTGGGTGGCAAGACCCTGCTTGCGGTGGGCCCAGCAAGTTCAGGACGCCCACTCGGCGGTGTCCGGTGAGGCAGCCAGGTTGGAATCCGGTGCATCGTATCTCGCCGACATTCATTATGATCTGATCCGCGGTTTAGCAAAGAGCATGGCGGCTGTGGTGGCGGGTTGAAGGTGCCTTTGGCAGCGGATAGTTCTTCCAAGGCAAGGTTGAGTAGGCTTCCTTTCCGGGGAAAGCTGCTCTTTGGCGAGGATTTGGAAAAGTTGGTTAAGGATTTGGGGGTGTCTAAAGGCGGTAAGTTGCCTGAGGACAAACAAAAGCAGAGTCGCTCTGTTCCGGGGTATCGGGGACAGCAGCGGGATTTTCGGCGGTTCAATTTCCCAAGAGGGGGTCCATCTCAGCGAAGCCGTTTGCCTGGTCGGTCCCAGGGGTTTCGAGGGGCAAACAGGGGTTTTGCGTCAGCTTCCTCGACCTCCACCTTCAAAAAGTCACAATGAAGTCAGGGGGGTCCAGGGAGGGTTTGTTCTCGTAGGGGGTCGGTTACGGGATTTTTACCCTGCCTGGGCCCAACTCATCTCCGATCAGTGGGTACTGGAAGTGATTCAAGAGGGTTATGCGCTAGAGCTGCAGCGGCCGGTGTCCGAGGCTTTTGTTCGCTCTCCGTGCAACGCTCGAGCGAAGCGCCAGGCCGTGCGGGAAACGGTGCAATGGCTCCTAGAGCTGAGAGCGATTGTCCCGGTTCCTGCCGACCAGTTAGGTTGCGGTCGGTACTCCATCTATTTCGTGGTTCCAAAGAAAGACGGGACTTGGCGGCCCATTCTGGATTTAAAGAGGGTGAATCGTTGCCTGCGCGTGTCTCATTTTCGGATGGAGACCCTAAGGTCCGTCATCATGGCGGTCAGAAGGGGGGAATTTCTAACATCCCTCGACCTATCAGAGGCGTATCTTCACATTCCTATACGTCGGGAGCATCAGCAGTTTCTCCTGTTTGCGGTGCCTATGGGGCATTTCCAGTTTCAGGCGCTACCGTTTGGTTTGGCAACGGCGCCACGAACATTCACCACGGTGATGGTAGTGGTGGCGGCGGCCTTGCGAAAAGACGGCGTCTTGGTTCACCCATATCTGGACGATTGGTTAATCAGAGCAAAGTCCAGAGAGGAGTGTGTTTTCGGCCACAGCCAAGGTAGTCGCTCTGTTGCAAAGTCTCGGTTGGGTGGTCAATGCAGCAAAGAGCAAATTGGAGCCTTCTCAGAACCTGGAGTATCTCGGGGCGCGTTTCGATACCAGTGTAGGTCGGGTGTTTCTGCCTCAGCACAGGGCGCTGGGCCTCAGGCAGTTACTACGTCGGTTTCTCAACCAACAGGAGCCTACCGCTTGGGAGTATCTGCAAGTGTTAGGGACTATGGCGGCGACCCTGGAGTTGGTGCCGTGGGCGCGGGCCCACATGCGACCGTTGCAACGTGCTCTCTTGCGAAGGTGGTCGCACCAAAGGGATTTGCTGTCCCAGACTCTGCCTTGCCTTCCACAGACTCGCCTAACGCTCGGATTGTGGCTGCAGCCAGGGAGTCTAGAGACAGGGATGTCGTTGGAAGCTCCGTCTTGGGTGTCACTAACAACGGATGCCAGTCTGTACGGCTGGGGGGCCCATCGTCTGGGTCACCTGGTGCAAGGCCAATGGTCCCAGCTAGAAAAGTCGTGGTCTATCAACAGGCTGGAGTTGCGAGCGGTGGCGCTTGCTCTGCGGGAGCTGCGCCCCTTTCTTCAGAAAAAGGCCATTCGGGTGTTCTCGGACAACGCGACGGCGGTAGCATACATAAATCGCCAAGGCGGCACCAGCAGCGTTGTGCTGGAGGCCGATGCAGAAAGTCTGTTCGAGTGGGCAGAACAGAACCTGGAGGCCTTGTCGGTGGCGCATATAGCAGGGGTGGACAATGTGAAGGCCGATTTTCTGAGTCGCGTAAGAGTGGATCCGGGAGAGTGGGTTCTGCACCCGGAGGTCTTTGCACTGTTGGTGCGATGTTGGGGTACACCGGTAATGGACCTCATGGCGACATTTCAGTCCGCAAGGGTCGCTCGGTTTTTCAGCAGGCGGAGAGAGCGGATGGCAGAGGGGTTGGACACTCTCTGTCAGAAGTGGCCGGAAGATCAGCTGCTGTACGTTTTCCCGCTGTGGGTGTTGATCGGGCGGGTTCTTCAGCGCATACAGCTACACAAGGGGCGAGTGGTTCTAATTGCCCCGGATTGGCCGAAAAGGCCGTGGTACGCGGACTTGGTCAGACTCTTGGTAGCGAAGCCTTGGAAGCTTCCCTTGCACACGGATCTTCTTACCCATGGCCCTCTCTGCATGCCCCAGGTGGCTCGATTCTCGCTTACGGCTTGGCTCTTGAGCGGGCAAGGTTGAGAGCCAGAGGTTATTCGTCGGCAGTGATTTCTACCTTGCTTAAGGCGAGACGTCGGTCTACGTCCTTGGCGTACATCAGAGTGTGGCGCATCTTTGAGGCGTGGTGTGCGGAGAATGGCTGTGTTCCTTTACGGGCGTCGATTCTGCAGATATTTTCATTCCTGCAGGCTGGTTTTCAGAAGGGCCTGGCGGCAGCGTCGCTAAAGGTGCAGTTGGTGGCGTTGGCCTGTTACAGGGGTAAGGTGCGCGGTGCCTCGTTGGGAGGTCATGCGGATATTAAGCGTTTTTTGAAGGCGGTGACTCTTCTTTGTCCTCCGCGAAAGCCCGTAGTCCCTTCCTGGGATCTGCCTTTGGTCTTGGAGGCCTTGGGGAAAGCGCCCTTTGAGCCTTTAGCGAATGCTTCCTTGAAGGACCTTACTCTCAAGGTGGTGTTTTTGGTAGCCGTCGCCTCGGCTAGACGAGTGTCGGAGTTGCAGGCGCTCTCGTGTAGGGCGCCCTTTCTATCCTTTTTCAATTCCAAAGTAGTGTTGAGAACAGTTCCTTCGTTCTTGCCTAAAGTGGTTTGGGATTTTCATTTGAACCAGGTGCTTTCGTTGCCTGTTTTTCGCGAGAAAAGTAAAAATCAGGCGGTGGAGCGGCTTCATTGTTTGGATATCTGCCGGGCTTTGAAGAAGTACGTGGCTAGGACGGCGTCTTTCCATAGGTCGGATCGACTATTTGTGCTGTTTGTGGGGGCCAAAAGAGGGGAAGCGGCCTCTAAGAGTTCAATTGCTCGGTGGGTGAAAGAAGCCATCGCGTCAGCGTATATTTTGCGTGGTCGCAAGGTGCCGTAAGGGCTCCGGGCTCATTCCACTAGGGCGCAGGCGGTGTCTTGGGCGGAATGTAGATTGGTGCCGGCGGTGGATATCTGTAAGGCGGCTACTTGGTCGTCGCTACATACGTTTGTGAAGCATTACCGTTTGGATGTGCAGGCGAACGAGGACATCTGTTTTGGATCGGCGGTGCTTCAGGCCGGTCTTGCAGGTCCCTCCCATTGATGGTAATTACTGCTCTGATACATCCCAAAGATTCCGGGACTAGACTGGAGGGACGATCAGGAAGATTAAATTAGACTTACCTGCTAATTGTAGTTCCTGGAGGAACTCCAGTCTAGTCCCGTGCCCCGCCCTGTTGCGTTAATGTGCTGCGGCCTGAAGCGGACATTTTACTGGTAAGCAACATTTTTTCGTTCTCTTGGGGTCGTGGTCCATGTTAATACAGGTTATCACGGGGTGAGGGGTGTTAGTCAGTATTCCCAAATTCGGGGTGTTGGACGGGGGATCTCAAGGCATACGAGGCGAACAGGTCTTGTAAATAGTTGGGCCGGCGGGCCGTTACCCGTTAGTGAGGCAGTTATTTTCATTCTGCAATTCATTACATACTTGTTTCTCCGGGGAGTGTGCTTTGTTAATAGGTAAACTGGTGTGAGGAGGCGGTACCAGCCCTTATATACTGGTGACATCACAGGAATGAAGTTTCTCAGTCTCCAAAGCTGCTAGAGGAGGTTGACAACCCAAAGATTCCGGGACTAGACTGGAGTTCCTCCAGGAACTACAATTAGCAGGTAAGTCTAATTTAATCTTTATCTAATGCAGGGCTTAAGACCAATTCAGTGAGAGTTCATTTGAGTGCTATTGCAGCTTCTTTCAAGCCTCTAAATGGGCAACCTATTTCCTCTCATCCTCTCATAGCGAGATTTATGAGAGGCCTTCTTTTGACTAAGCCTCCCATTAAGCCACCACCGGTGGCATGGGACTTAAATTTGGTTCGTGGGCAGCTTATGAAACCGCCTTTTGAACCATTAGCCGCTACTTCCTTGAAATTCCTTTCCTGGAAGGTCATCTTTCTTATTGTAATCACATCAGCACGTAGCATCAGTGAATTGCAAGCATTGGTGGCTGATCCTCCTTATACAAGGTTCCATCATGATAAGGTAGTCCTTAGGACTCATCCACACTTTATGCCAAAGGTGGTGTCACCTTTTCATTTAAACCAAGCGGTTTACCTTCCTGTATTCTTCCCAAGGCCTCATGCCTCAAATGCAGAAAGGAATCTTCATACTTTGGATTGTGAAAGGGCTCTGGCCTTTTACTTACAAAGGACACAGCAACATAGGAAGTCCTCTCAACTTTTTGTTGTTTTTGATCCTAGTCATTTGGGACTTCCAGTCTCCAAGAGAACACTGTCCAACTGGATTGCACAGTGTATATCTTTTGCCTATGAGAGTAAAAACCTTCCTCTGGAAGGCCATGTCACAGCTCACAATGTGTGAGTCATGGCAGCCTCTATGGCTCATCTTCACTCTGTATCTATTGACGACATCTGCCGAGCAGCTACTTGGGCTTCGGTTCATACCTTCAGAGCCCATTACTGTTTAGACAAGGACTCCCGCTGGGATGCCTTGTTTGGTCAGGCTGTTCTTCAACACCTGTTCCATACTTAATCAACTCCTACCCACCATCCCTGATAGGATGCCAGAGATCCATGGGGGGAAGTGGAGCCCTTTCACAAGGGCACACTACCTCTGGGGTTTCTCCCTGGCATCTGCAGCTAGGAAGTCCCCCATATGTGAAGACTACAGTCCTGCTTGTTCCTGGAGATAGCATAGTTACTCACCTGTAACAGGTGATCTCCGGGAACAGCAGGAATTTAGTCTTCACAACCCACCCACCTCCCCTAGGAGTTGTATCTCTCTATCTCTTTCTCTCTTTCCCTCTCTCTTTTGTCTCAGCTTTAAACTCAACTGGAGAGGGACAGTTGGGAAAGGCGGGAAGGCAAGCACGCAGGCGCTGTGGGATGCTCCCAAAAGCTTTCCTATTGGACGCTGGGGAGCGTTCCCGCGCAAGCTCCGTCGGTACCGACGATACCCCATATGTGAAGACTAAATTCCTGCTGTTCCCGGAGATCACCTGTTACAGTTGAGTTAACTATGCTTTATCCTTTAGAGATCGTCTGTGTTTGTTCCATGCTTTCTTGAATTCAGATATAGTCCTAGTCTTCACTGCCTCCACTGGGAGGCTTTTCCATGAATCTGCCACTCTTTCCATAAAGAAATATTTTAGTATATTACTCCTGAGTTTATCCCTTTCGCTCTTATCCTATGTCCCCTCGTAGCAGAGCTTCCTTTAAATCAAAAGTGGCTCTCCTCTTGGTCATTTATGCCATGGAAGTATTTAGATGTCTTTATCATATCTCCTCTATTCTGCCTTTCCTTTTTCTCCAAAGAAGTTGCTGCACAAATAAAGGCAAAAAAACATCACTTTCACAAAATTCAGAAGTTCTTAAACAGAGGAGCACAAAAGAATACAGGATAAAGCTAAAAGACAAAAAGAGAAATAAGGATAGCAAAATCAAAGGCAGAAGAAAAGATGGCTAAAGATCTAAAGTGTGTTGACAAATCTTTTTTTAGGTATATCCGGGAGAAGAGGAAGATCAGAGGTGGAATTGCAAGACTCAAAAGTGCTGAGAACGGATTTGTAGAGAGGGACATTAAAAAAACAAAAATGCTCATAGAGCTTATTACACCCCAGTCAGGGTAGCCAAATGGGAGCGAGATGCAAACAATCAATGTTGGTCCTGCCAAAAGCACATTGGCGTTTTCGCCCACATATGAGTGTCCTTGTGTTCAGCTTTTCTGGTCCCAGATATGGGAGCGGATCCAAACAATTCTAGGTTTCAGATCGCCTCTCACTTGGGGGATTGTATGTTTCCGCTCGGTGACTGATATTCCTTCTCTCCGCAAGGAATATCATTTCCTCCTAGATTTCATGATTGGAATTGCATTACACCTCATAGTACTCCACTGGAAGCACACTTATGATCTTAACTTTCAGATATGGTGGAGTCAATTATGCTTGTATAGTAAATTCGAACAAATACCCATTAAAAGGGCTGGCAGGGAAGGCCTTCGGCTCACTTAAATGGAAAGCGTTGAGCGAATTTGTGAATGTAACATTATATACTCCTATGAGCATTTTAGTACATGACCTAACGTAAGGTATCCAGGGGTCCATACTCAAGCTTATAAACAGAGGATTTGCCCACGGTTCTCTTACAGAAGCCCACCGGCCTCCAGAGGATAGGGTGGGAGGGTTTGTTCTTGTCCTTGTTCTTGTTTTATCTTATGTTTTTGGGGTTTTTGCTTTTTTTTCTTTTGGTACAGTCATGTAAGCACAATGCCTATGGAATATCATTGGATCATCTATGTCTGTACTTTCATGGTATGTATTAAAAATAATAATAAAAAACAAACGAAAATGCTAAACAAATACTTCTGTTTTTGCTAAAGAAAATCATGGAGAAAGAAACCACTTGTGATTGATAAATATACAAATGGGAATGGAGTAAATATTACACCATTCACAGAAGATGATGTGTTTGAACAGCTTGCAAAACTGAAAGTGGGACAAGTCCATGGGACCAGATGGGATACATCCCAGATTACTGAAAGAGCTCAGAGAGGTTCTTGCAGGGCCTTTAAAGGATATTTTTAATAGATCCTTGGAGACAGGAAAAGTTCAACAGGACTGGAGAAGGGTTGATGTGGTAGCTCCTCACAAAAGTTGGCAGTAAGGAAGAAGTGGCACACTTCAGGCCAGTAAGCCTTACTCGGTGGTGGGAAAAGTATTGGCGGCGCTCCTGAAAGAGAATAGTGGACTTTCTCTAAATCAATAGGTTGCATAATCAAGGCAACATGGTTTTACCACAGGACGATCATGCCAAATAAATCTGATTGAGTTCTTTGACTGGGTGGCCAGAGAACTAGATCAAGAGCACGCAGTGGATGTGATCTACTTAGATTTCAGCAAAGTATTTGATACTGTTCCTCATAGGAGGTTTATCAATAAACTGAACAGCCTGAGGATGGGTCCCAAGGTGGTGAACTGTATCAGAAATTGGGAGACTGACAGGCGACAGAAGGTGATGGTAAACTGAACTCGCTCAGATGAAAGGAGGGTGATTAAGGGCATGCCTCAGGGATCGATCCTGGGACTGGTACTATTCAATATATTTGTGACTTATCTTGTTGAAAGACTGAATGGAAAAGTCTGAGGGAGTGGATAATATGAGGAAAGATCTACAAAAGCTGGAAGAATGGTCTAATGCTTGGCAGTTAAGATTTAATATGAAGAAATGCCGTGTCATGCACTTGGGATGCAGAAATCCAAGGGAATTGTATGTGATAGGGGGCGAGACGGTGTGCACAGACCAGGAGAAGGATCTCGGAGTAATTGTTTGAGGTTCTCAAGCTGGCAAAACAGTATGACAAGGTGGTGGACAAAGTCAGAAGGATGCTGTGTTGCATACAGAATTACTAGCAGAAAGGAGGTACTAATGCCAATGTACAAGTTGCTGGTGAGGCCTCACTAGGAATGTTGTGTTCAATTTTGGAGACCGTATCTTGCAAAGGATATAAAAAGACTGGAAATGGTTCAGAGGAAGGCGACCAAAATGATTTGGAGCCTGCGCCAGAAGACACATGAAAAGAGACTTGAAGACCTAAATATGTATACTCTAGACAGGAGGGACAGGGGAGATATGATACAGAGTACTGATGAACAAACAACCCTTTCAAAGATGGGGAAGCTGCAAAACTAGAGGGCATAACAGGAATAACATGAAGATGAAAGGGGTAAACTGAAAGGCAACATCAGGAAATACTTTTTCACTGAAAGGGAAATACCCTCTCGATGGACGCCAAATACAGTGACAAAATTCAAAATGGCATGGGACAAGACACAGTGGATCTCTTTATAGCAACAGGATAAAATCAAAATAACCTTAACTGTCTCTGCTACCTCAACAAATAGGGGTGACTTGCATGGCGTGGTGGGTACACCCCCAAACAAAAGCATGGGGACGGGTTACCTGCACAGAAGGGCAAGTGCATCTACACTTGCCAGCTTGCTGGGCAGACTTAGATGGACCTTAATGGCCGATCTCCAGGAACAAGCAGGAATGAGTCTTCACATATGGGTACATCGGTACCGACGCAGCCTGCGCGGGAACGCTCCCCAGCGTCCAAAAAGAAAGCCTTTGGGAGCATCCCACACACATGCGCGCTGCCTTTCCCGCCCATTCACTTCCCTCTCATCAGTTTTCCGCGGAGCCGGCAGGACGTATTCCTGTCACCGCAGAAAATTCTTCTTTTTATTCTTAGTTTTTTGTGGTCGCGTCTGCCTTCCCTCGACGCCACCGGTACTGCTGGTGCTTTTCTTTCTTTTTACTAAAAAATTTCTTCTTTTCTCTAGGAATTTTTTCCTGTTTAGTGCCTGACGGTTTCTAGGCCACTAGGCCTCTATCCTTCCATTATGGAAAAGCCAGTCACTATCCTTAAGAAATGCTGAAAGTGTGGCGGTACAGATATATTTTTAGACACTGATACTTGGTGTCTAAAATGTTTAGGTCATGACCATTGCCCACTGGAGTCTCTCCTGCTGGAGCTCAAACAGAAGAAGTCTTCAGGATCGAGCACAACTCGATACCCGGTTCACATCGGACTCGATGTCACCAGCCAGAATATCTTCTTTTTCACAGGATCAGGTAACCAAACAAAAGTCTGTAAAGACTAGCCAGTCCTCGAGTGGTAGTTCTCCTCCTAAGCATCGAGATGCCTCTGGTGTTGCCCTCGAGGACATTTTGGCAATAAAGCCCCGGCGGGAGTCTTCGGGCTCCAAAGCATTAACAGGGCTTCAGGTTGTTCCCGGGGTTCTTACCTTGATGAACGTACCTGGGCCATGCTCGGTGGTTGTGGCCGCTTTGAGCGGTACCGACACCCCGGCATCGGCTATGGTGATGGATGAAACACTCCTCACCGATGAACGTAGTCTAGCGCTCTCAGCTACTTCGGTACCGCTAGAGTTGCTGCAGACCGTTCCTCGAGTATCGGTAACGGCTTCGGTACCGGTATCGACATCGGCACCGGTGTCGGTACCGTCCATGCTTGCTTCGACAGACTCGCTTCCTTCGATGTCGAGCCTGGAATCGCTTTCTAGCATGGAGGATTCGGTACCGACTCGTCTCTGTACCGACCTCGGGCAGTACCGAAGACATCGCTTTAAAGAAAATCCGATGCTTCATCCTTTCAAGTCTTCCGATCCCGATGACTGGGATGAATCCATCAGTACCAAGGCTGAATTTTCAACAATTCTAGCCTTTACCCCTCATTTTAGGGTGTGGTCCTCAGGAGAGATTTCTTTTCAAGCTTTTCTGCTTGATATGGCAAAGTTACTTCCCATTTCTATACCTGGTAAAGAATCCATACCAGGGGATTCAGAGACTCTGCAATTCCCCTGGATTCCAAAGGAGGTGATCATGCTTCCTTTGCATCAAATCTTACAGGATCTACTATTAAGAATGTGGGAAACTCCTTTAACGGTATCCCCACATTCTAAGACACTTGACACTATGTACAAGGTGCCACCTTCTCCAGGTTTTCAAAAGACTCAACTTCCTTATCATTCTATTGTTGTAGAATCAGCAATAAGGCGTATTAAGAGTGCAAAGAAGCACTCCTCTTATCCGCCAGGTCATGAGTCTAGGACTTTAGATGCCTTTGGACGTCGATGCTTCCAGGCATCCATGCTTTCAGCAAGAATTATCTCATATATTTTCTATATGGGATTATCTCTTGAAGAGGTCACAAAGAACTTAAAGCTTTTGAACCCTTTTCTTCAAGAACATAAAAGAGCAGACTATTTCTTATTAGTCAGTCATGCTCAAAATGTCTCTAAGTTCCTTAATCGTGCTTCCCTGGACTGTTTTGAGTCTATTAGCAGAACCTTTGCTATAGCCATAGGGGCACGACACATGGCCTGGCTCCAAGCTTCAGACTTGGATAAATGGGTACAAGAAAGGCTGGGAAATACCCCTTGTACTGGTGAAAATCTCTTTAACAAGGATGCTTTATTCCAAGCTAATCAGTTAAACATTGATATTGTTGCTTTCAGAGGATTGTCAAAACTTTCCTCTATCCCAGCTAGTAAAAAATCTCCTAACAAACTTTATCCCCCTAAGGGGAAAACGTTTTATTCATCTTCTACCCATCATGCAGATGTTTCCAAAGAAGGGCAACATCATACCAGGCTAAGAAAACCAAAACCTCAACAGGCTCAGCAAACCCAGCAGTCACAGAGTTTCTGATATTTTATTCATTAAATCTCTTTTTCCTGTTTGAGGTTCAGAACCGCTAACCTACTTCTTATCAACAGAAGCATCTACAGTTCTCATCCTTACTGAGAGATCAGTGATACTCTGACTCAATCCTCGACTCTAGGCATGAATCTCTTGCCGCAAGAGAATCCATTCTTTTAGCTCCTAGAGCTATTGAAGATAATCATGCCCTACAGGTAACAGGTTTCTACTCTCCTTTTTGAAGGAAAAGGAGGAGTAGCAACTAATAACAAGGTAGGCTATGCCCTTCACCTTGACAGTTTTCCTGTAGAAGGATATCTCATACTTTTGACTGCAGGGGGGCTTTACCTGTTTCAGAGGCTTACCAAATTGTAAGTCTTCACAACTCTGTATTACTTTCTATCCCTCTTAGTCGAGACATTCTGTCTAAGAGTGATACTATTCTACTGGAGGGCTTACTTTTTAAGCCCTTAGGATTTTCTTCAATACCTACTCCAGTAGGTGGTTCCCATACAGAGTTTTCTTCCCCTTTGCAATCTTTTCTTTTAAGGCAGCTATCGGACCATAATTGAGTTTTACCACTCCTAATTATGTCTGTCGGTCCTTTTCCAATCTATGGGACCTAACTTTTCTGGCTGCCTTAATAACAAATAATTCCAAGACAGGTTCCAAAACCTACTTGGGCAATTTATCTTTGCAGGCAACTGGCCTGTCTACTATTCTTAGCCATCTTCAATTTTTTTCTGGCACCAACAGAATAGATTAGGTTGCACACTGGCAATTAAACAGCCAGGTCTCACCTAAGCAACCTATAACATGCTCTCTGCAATTATACAAAAGCTCTGCAACTATGGGCCTTTGCCAGAGAGCGTCAGAGCCATTCCTGGTGGGTAACTTCCAGATGGTTAAAAAGGCTTTGCCCAGTCATGCTCCCACATGACTGGTTTTTTCCTATTCTTACCATCTTCCTTAAAATTTCCTTTTAAGGAAAATGAACCAGGGCTTACACCACGTGAAAGCATAAAGAATTGCTTAATTCCCCGAGTTGTTCCACATCTCCAGTGGAACTCTTGCAATAGGGATGCATTCCTTTTCACTGCAGTCGGTCCTTGTCTAGTGCATTCCTTCTAATTCCCAATACTTCATTGGAGCTTATGCTGAACAAAGAACACATGATACTCATATTGCCCTCATAGAGGGGCAAACATGGTATCCCCTTATATTGCGTCTTTTTCTCCACACTGAAGTTATAGAAGGATCCAGACTTGTTGTCTTAAGACTAAGGATCTCCTCTGCACCCATTCACGTAGGTCTCCATTTCTGGTTATTCAAAGTCTAGAATTTTTAAAGAAATCTAGACCTCTCCTTCTGACTAGGAACATTCCACTGGTTTCCATGTAACCTTCTTCATGGTTCTTCCACGTGTAACCAGTAAGGAGTTCTCTATCCATATTCTCAAGCAGGTCTTACCCCTTCTTGTTATTAAGTGAATCTTTCTTATTTATATATATATATATATATATGTATATATATATATGTGTGTGTGTGTGTGTATATAAACACATATATCTGACTGAAAGATTTGTTACTGTCCATATTAATGCTGTTCCAGCATACCATAGCGTTTTAATGGACAACCAATTTCTATAGAAATTAGAAACTACCTTATTTTACCGTAACCTTCCGGTTATGGTACATCTGAAGCTCTCCATGTAAAGTCATTATCCTAAGTGACATCACTTAGGGAAGATATTACTGATCTTTAAGAAATTGGAGGCTACACCGCCTACTACAAATGTTTTTCTTTCACTTCCATAGAAGGGTCTTAAAGACCCATCCTTTTTCTGCAAACCAGTCGGATTTACCTCCTCTCTTTCCTAGAGCCTTATTCCACTCCAAGGACAAAAAGCTTCAAACTTTGGCCTACAGAAGCTTTTGCTTCTCCTCCAAAGTCCAACCTCATTAAACTCCCCCAGTTTTTTCTTCTGGGATTAGTTCTAGCCATTAAGGCTTCTGACCTCTCCCTGTATTGCAAAATTTATTTTTCCTCTACTTCACAGTGAGGTAATTTCTTTGGGGATAATGTACTGGCTCTTAGCACCAGACCATATTACCCTCAACAAATACTTTCGCAATACTTTTGAGTGAGGTCCACATTAGAAAATTGGAATTCAATTTTTACTAACATTTATTATCTACACAAGGACTCCCCTCTAGATGCCTTGTTTAGTCAAGCTGTTCCACAGCACTCCCCTTTTAATTCAACTCCTACCCTCCATCCCTTGGATGCCTGAGGGTCTGGGAAATAGCATGGCCCATCTATTAGATTTGCAACATGCTGGGACCTCCTCTAGGCATCTCTAGCTTGGGAGTCCTCATATGTGAAGACTCATTCCTGCTTGTTCCTGGAGATAGCACAGTTACTTACCTGTAACAGGTGATCTCTGGAAACAGCAGGAATAAATCTTCACAACCCACCCACCTCCCCTAGGAGTTGTTCTCTCTCTAATTTGTCTACTTCCCTCCTTCGGTCTCAGCTACAAACCCAACTGATAAGAGGGAAGTGAATGGGCGAGAAGGCAGCGCGCATGCGTGTGGGATGCTCCCAAAGGCTTTTTTTGGATGCTGGGGAGCGTTCCTGCGCAGGCTCCGTCGGTACCGATGTACCCATATGTGAAGACTTATTCCTGCTGTTCCCAGAGATCACCTGTTACAGGTAAGTAACTGTGCTTTATCTGCCGTCATATACTATGTTATCATGTATACATACTAAGATCTTTGTCTGTCCCCCATATGCTTTATAACTAAGACAACTAGCCATCTTAGTAGACACCATCTGCACTGACTCCATCCTGCTTATATCCTTTTTAAGATGTGGTTTCCAGAAGTGCACACAATACTCCAAATGTGGCCGCCCCAGAGATTTGTACAGAGGCACTATCATCTCCTTTTTTTCTGCTGGCCATTCCTCTCCCTATGCACCCAAGCAGCCTTCTGGCTTTTGCTGTCACCTTTTCTGTCTGTTTAGCCACTTTAAGATCATCAGAAACAATCACGCCCAGGTCCTTCTCTTCTTTCGTAGACACCTCCTACACTATTCCGCTCCCTTGGATTTTTGCAGCCCAAATGCATATCCCTGCATTTGTTAGCATTAAATTTCAGCTGCCAAATTCTCAACCATTCTTCAAGCTTAGCTAGATCCCTCCTTATGTTATCTATTCCTTCCTGGGTGTGTCTTGCAGATTTTGGTATCATCCGCAAAGAGGCAAACCTTACCTGATAGCCCTTCCACGATATAAATAACAAAGATGTTAAAAAAAGAATTGGACCAAGGACAGATCCTTGCAGCACACTACTGGTAACCTCCTCAAAGTAAGCTCCATTTCCTGTACCCTTTGTTGCCTCCCATTCAACCAATTTCTAACCCCGTCAGTCACTTTAGGGTCTATCCCTAGGATGCTGAGTTTGTTTATAAGTCGCCTTTGTGGAACAGTGTCAAAGGCTTTACTGAAATCTAAGTACACCACATCTAGGGTTCTCCCTTGGTCCAACTCCCTGGTCACACAGTCAAAGAAATCAATCAGATTTTTCTAACAAGACCTGCTCGTAGTAAACACATGCTACCTCAGATCCTGCATCCATTGGACTCCAGAAACCTCACTGTTCTCTGTTTAGTAGCTTTTCCAATAATTTATTCACCCCAGAGGTTTAGACCAACAGGCCTGTAGTTGTCAACCTCATCCTTACCTCAATTCTTGTGTATTTGGGACTACATGTGGCTTCCTCCAGTCCTCTGGACCAGTCCCAACTCTAAAGAAGCATTGAAAAGGTCGGTCAGCGGAGCCACTAGAACGTCCCAGGTTCCTTCAATATTCTGGGATGTGTACCATCAGGTCTCATTGCTTTGTCTACATTTAGTTAAGCTATTTCCTCAGTCTTCTGAAAATCGTTCAAGATCCCCAACATTTCTGTTCCTCCTTGTGGGTGTTTTCTGAGGTCTTGCTCCTGGCCCTTCATCTGTGAACACAGAACAGAAATATTTGTTAAAGCAATTTCACTTTATCCTCATCAGCTTCTACATATTCTTCCCCTTCACCCTTGAGTTTGACAATACCACTTTTGCCCTTCCTCCTCTCACTAACATAGTAACATAGTATATGACAGCAGATAAAGACCAGCATGGTCCATCTAGCATATTTAAAAAATGTCTTATTCTCCTCCCCCTTTCATATTGCATTGATTATTTCTTATTCTTTTTATCTCCAGGAACAAGCAGGAATGAGTCTTCACATATGGGTACGTCGGTACCGACGGAGCCTGCGCGGGAACGCTCCCCAGCTTCCCAAAAAGGAAAGCTTTTGGGAGCATCCCACAGCGCCTGCGCGCTGCCTTCCCACCTTTCCTAACCGCCTCTCCTCAGTTCTTCTTTGCCGCGGAGCCAGCAGGTCGTGTTCCTGTCACCGCTGAAGAAGTTCTTTATTTTATTTTATTTCTTTGGTCGCGCGTCTGCCTTCCTCGACGTCGGACCGGTACCGCCGGTCTTTCTTTCTTTTTCTTTCAAAAAAAAAAAATATATATATTTAATACTTTCCTCACTTAGTGTGTTTTTCCTCTTTGGGCCTTAGGCCTCACGAGTAATTTCCTCATGGAAAAATCAGCCTCCGGGTTTAAAAAATGCACTAAAGTGTAGCGGTACTATTTCTATCACCGACACCCATGAATGGTGTCTTAAATGTTTGGGTCCTGACCATTCCGTTTCTGAATGTCCATCCTGTTCCTTGATGTCTAAACGGGGTTTACAGAACCGAGCAGCTAAGCTCCATGTGCTGTTTCCCTCTGATGCAGCTTCAGTGGCATCGACATCTTCCATGGCTTCTACTTCCTCTCATGGATCTCAGGTAACCAAACATAAATCCAGCCGGTCCTCCAAGGGCAAATCTCCTTCTAAGCATCGAGATGCCTCCGGGCTTGTCCTCGAGGATCCTGCACCGGCAAAACAACCCCGGCGGGAAGCTCCGGCTTCCAAAGCTCCTCCTATGGGGTTACAGGTTGACATCGATGGCACGGCCTCGACCGATCACCTGTTAGAATGCTCTGGGGTACCGGCGCAACCTTCCGGTACCGAATTCCAGACATTCATGGCGTCGATGGATCACAATGTCCTCTCCATGCAGCAGGCTATTACGGCCTTCATTCAAGCTGCGACGCCGCTGATACCACAACGAAACCCGTTGTCGGTATCGGCTCCGGTACCAGCTCCGGTACCGGTACCGACTGCATTGACATCAACCAGGATGCCGACTACAGCGGTTCCCTGTTCCGGGATGCTCATCGGTACCGAACCGGCACCGATGACGCCCGATGTCGATACCACTCGATACGCATATCGAGCTTTAGAAGAACACCCGGACAGGCGATACTTCGACTCCTCTGAAGATTCTGATTCATCAGAGGAGTCTCCTGAAGTATCTATACCTCTTCCTGAGGAACCTTCCTCTCCAAAAAGAAGGATGTCTCCTCCAGAGGACTTGTCCTTTCAAGACTTCATAAGAGAAGTAGCCAAAGGACTCTCTATTTCAGTTACCTCTGAGTCAGAGCCTAGAGCAAAAAAATTGAACATTTTAGGTTATTCTAAGGCTCCTAAGGAGGCAGTCACCTTGCCAATTCATGAGATTCTTTATGAGCACATGATTGACTTATGGGAGACTCCTCTCACTATCTCTCCTCATTCTCGAAGATTGGACACTATATATCGTGTCCCTCCTTGTCCTGGTTTTCATAAAACACAGCTTCCTCACCATTCTATTGTGGTGCAGTCTGCTATGAAGAGGATAAAGAGTGCAAAAAGACACTCCTCTGCCCCTCCAGGAAGAGAATGTAGGACTTTGGATGCTTTTGGTAGGAAAATCTTCCAAGCCAGTATGCTCATTGCCAGAATCAACTCCTATAGTCTCTATATGGGTATGTTTCTAAAAGAAGTGGCAGATAAACTGCACACTTTCCTCCCTCTTCTTCCAAAGGATAAGAGGGAAGAATTCCTTCTTTGGCTTAAGCATACTCAGGACATTTCAAAGTTTTCCAACCTTGCAGCTTTTGACTCCTTTGAGGGTGCCAGCAGAGCTTCGGCCATTGCCATAGCTGCTTGCAGGATTTGTGGGCTTCATTATAAAGCATATGAGGACAGACTTAAGGATCTTAATATGTACACCTTAGAGGAAAGGCGGGATAGAGGTGATATGATTGAGATGTTTAAATACCTCCGTGGCATAAATGTTCAGGGAGAGAGCCTCTTTCAATTGAAAGCAAGTTCTGCTACGAGGGGACATGGGATGAGGGTGAAGGGAGATAGATTCAGGAGTGATATGCGGAAATATTTCTTTACAGAAAGAGTAGTGGATCCGTGGAATAGTCTGCCAGTGGAGGTGGTAGAGATGAGGACAGTAACTGAATTCAAAAAAGCATGGGACCAACACAGAGGATCTCTAAAGGTAAAAAGTGGACGGTTGTAGTTGTTGTTATGGAAGGACAGACTAGATAGGCCATGTGGTCTTTTTCTGTCATCATGTTTCTATGTTTCTATGCTTGGCTCCAAGCTTCTGATTTAGAACCTTGGGTCCAAGATGGCTTAGGGAATCTTCCCTGTACAGGTGAAAACCTGTTTGGCAAAGAATGACAAATTAAGGCCACCCAAATGGATGCTGAAAATTCTGCTCTGGATAGACTTTCAAAGTCAACCTCCATTCCTGCCAAGAAAAAGCCTTTCAAGAAGTCTTTTTTCAAAAAGGACAGATTCTCTTCTGCTTCTGGCCAACAATCTTCTACAGGTCGCTTTGCTACCAAGCGTCAGCAGCCTAAACAGGCCAGGCCTAAGTCTACAGGGGCTGCTGCAACTCAGCAGACCCAACCTCCTCAGGGTTTTTGACTTGATGCTAGAGAACTTAGCCTTTCTGGCTCTACAACAGCCAGAACCTCTCACCATTCCAGGAAGGTTAGCTCATTTTGCTCCCAGATGGGAGCAAATTACATCAGAACAGTGGACCCTCTCCATCATAAAGGAGGGCTACAAGCTTCATTTCTCAAACCTTCCTCCTTACACCATGGTGAGACACTTCAATTCTCCAACATCTCTTCTCGACCTTCTAGGTCAGGAGGTGGCTACCCTTCTTGCCCAAGGGGCAATAGAGGAAGTTCCTCTTCTTCAACAAGGGTCAGGGTTTTATTCCCCCTATTTTCTGATTCCAAAGAAAACGGGGGGATACAGACCCATATTAGATCTCAGGGAATTGAACAAATTTCTATGCAAGGAGACGTTCAAGATGCTTTCTCTGGGCACTCTCCTTCCATACCTTCAAAGTCAGGATTGGCTTTGTTCTCTAGATCTCAAGGATGCGTACACACATGTCCTCATCCATCCATCTCACAGAAGATTCCTCCGTTTTCTTTTCCAAGGAAAACATTATCAATACAGGGTGCTTCCTTTTGGTCTGGCCTCTGCTCCAAGAGTGTTCACCAAATGCATGGCAACAGTAGCTGCATTTCTATGCACTCTGGGAATATTTATATTCCCATACCTGGACGACTGGCTTATCCGAGCTCCATCTCAGTCAGAGGCCCAGATTTCCCTGAACCGCACAAGGAACATTCTGCAGTATCTGGGACTAGTGATAAACCTCCCAAAGTCTCAACTCAACCCCACTCAGTCCCTAGAGTTCATAGGGGCCTGGTTGGATACTACCACTGCAAGGGCCTACCTTCCCCAGGCCCGTTGCCAACGTCTAGTACAGTTAGCCTCCCAGGTTCAGTCAAAGACCCACTTAACTGCCCGGGAGATGCTACAACTGCTAGGCCACATGGCATCCACATGCATGTGGTGCCTTATGCTCGCCTTCACATGAGAGCAGCTCAATGGACTTTGTCCAACCAGTGGACTCAAGCATCAGGAGCTCTCTCAGACCAAATAGCAACCTCCAAACGTCTCTTTTGGTCTCTCCAGTGGTGGATGTCCACCAAAAATCTGTTGCTGGGGTCTCCCTTTCAACAGTTGTTGCCCCAGGCGACCCTCACAACAGATTTATTTATTTATTTATTTATTTAACAGTTCTTCTATACCGCTCTATTTTAGATCAGAGCGGTTTACATTCAACATCAACCATACAACACAGGAACCCTGAGTTGTATTTACAATAAACAGGAGATCAACTTGGAAGTAACTGGGGGGAACTATGTACATTGTATAACATATCTACATCTTATTTACACTGGGGGTCCTGATTCCATTTCAGTGGGTATCTTCTGAGCGATCAGTTGATTATCCTTTTTCATGCTGAGTCTGATTGTTTAATTGTTTAACAGATGCCTCCCAAACAGATTGGGGAGCTCATCTACAAGACCTCTCCACTCAAGGCACTTGGTCTCCACAGGAGACCTCTCTTCATATCAACCACTTGGAGCTTCGAGCAGTTTTTCTTGCTCTCAAGGTCTTTCATACCCTTCTCAGCTACAAGACAGTCCTCATTCACACGGACAATCAAGTAGCCATGTTTTACATAAACAAGCAAGGAGGAACTGGCTCTCTGTCACTTTGCAACGAAGCTCTAAGATTGTGGGCCTTCGCCAGAGAGCACCAAATCTATCTCCTGGCTGTATACCTTCCAGAAATCCAAAACTCTTGGGCAGACAGACTCAGTCGAGTTCTGCTTCCACACGAATGGTCCCTGCACATGGACCAGGTACTCAGAATCTTCCAAGAATGGGGAACCCCGGACATAGACCTCTTTGCAAGTCCATGGAATGCCAAACTTCCCCGGTTCTGTTCCAGAATTCCGTGTCAGGGAGTTCAGGCCAAGGATGCCTTCCTCCTTCATTGGGGTCAAGGCTTTCTGTATGCCTTTCCACCCATTCCCTTGATTCCCAAGACTCTCTTCAAACTCCAGAGGGATCAAGGATCTATGATCTTCATAGCTCCACGCTGGCCACGCCAAGTGTGGTACCTTCTACTTCTGCATCTCTCCCAAACCCCCTCCCTGGACTTGGGAGCTGCTCCAGACCTTCTGTCCCAGGAGGGAGGGGACTTTATGGCACCCAAACCCCAAGTCACTTCACCTCAGAGCTTGGTTGCTGAAGGCCTAGACCTTCAAGGTTGGAATCTTTCTCAGCAGATGAAGGATATTCTCCATGCTTCCAGAAAACCTTCTACCAGGCGTTCCTATGCTTTCAAATGGAAAAGGTTTTCCATTTGGTGTACTGAAAAGGGTCTTGACCCTCTAGCACTGCCTTTGAATTCTCTATTGGAATATCTCCTGCATCTTTCCAATGCAGGCCTTAAGACGAATTCAGTAAGGGTCCATTTGAGTGCTATTGCAGCATCCCTTAAGCCTATCAATGGACAGCCTATTTCCTCTCATCCTCTTATTGCAAGATTCATGAGAGGCCTAACTTTAACTAAACCTCCCATTAGGCCTCCTCCGGTGGCATGGGACTTAAATCTGGTTCTTGGTCAGCTCATGAAGCCACCTTTTGAACCCTTAGCCACCACCTCCTTGAAATTTCTTTCCTGGAAGGTTATTTTCCTCATTGCAGTCACCTCAGCTCGCCGCATCAGTGAACTGCAGGCTTTAGTGGTTAATCCGCCTTATACAAGGTTCCACCATGATAAGGTAGTCCTGAGAACCAATCCACACTTTATGCCTAAAGTGGTCTCACCTTTTCATCTTAATCAAGAGGTATATTTACCTGTGTTTTTTCCAGCTCCTCATGCATCAAGTGCAGAGAGGAATCTTCATACTCTGGATTGTAAGAGAGCTCTTGCTTTTTACTTGCAAAGGACACAGCAACATAGAAAGTCTTCCCAACTCTTTGTTGCTTTTGATCCCTCTCATCTGGGACTTCCAGTCTCTAAAAGAACACTGTCCAATTGGATTGCTCAGTGTATTTCTTTTGCCTACCAGAGTAAGAACCTTTCTCTGGAGAGCCATGTCACAGCTCATAATGTGAGGGCCATGGCAGCCTCTATGGCTCATCTGAATTCTGTGTCCATCGACCAGATCTGTCGAGCGGCCACTTGGGCCTCGGTTCATACCTTCACAGCCCATTACTGCTTGGACAAGGACTCCCGCCGGGATGCCTTGTTTGGTCAGGCTGTCCTCAAACACCTGTTCCATTCTTAATCAACTCCTTCCCTCCTTCCCTGGATGAATGCCTGAGATCCATAGGAGGAGGTAGAGCCCTTCCCAGGGCCTCATAACCTTGGGGATCTCCCAGGCATCTTAGCTAGGGAGTCCCCATATGTGAAGACTCATTCCTGCTTGTTCCTGGAGATAGCACAGTTACTTACCTGTAACAAGTGATCTCTGGGAACAGCAGGAATAAGTCTTCACAACCCACCCACCTCCCCTAGGAGTTGTATCTCTCCATCTATCTTTCCTTTCCTCTCTCTCTCTTTGTCTCAGCTTTAAAACTCGAACTGGAGAGAGGCGGTTAGGAAAGGCGGGAAGGCAGCGCGCAGGCGCTGTGGGATGCTCCCAAAAGCTTTCCTTTTTGGGAAGCTGGGGAGCGTTCCCACGCAGGCTCCATTGGTACCGACGTACCCATATGTGAAGACTTATTCCTGCTGTTCCCAGAGATCACCTGTTACAGGTAAGTAACTGTGCTGTACCTTTGCATCTCCAAGAACAAGCAGGAATGTAGTCTTCACATATGGTATCGTCGGTACCGACGGAGCCTGCGCGGGAACGCTCCCCAGCGTCCAATTAGAAAGCCTTTGGGAGCATTCCACAGCGCCTGCGGGCTGCCTTCCCGCCTTTCCCAACTGTCTCTCTCCAGTTCTTCATTTTCCACGGAGCCGGTAGGTCGCCCTTCCTGTCACCGCAGAAAATATCCCTTTTATTCTTCTTTTTTGTGGTCGTGTCTGCCTTCCTTCAACCCTACACCGGTACCACCGGTTCTTTCTCTCTCTTTCTTGTGAAAAAATAAAAATAAATTTCCTGTAGTCTTCCAGCTTTTTTCTCCTCTGGTGCCATGCGCCATTTTGGGCACTAGGCCCAAATTTGTCCTTTAAAATGGAAATACCCGCTTGGGCTTTAAAAAGTGTTCCAAGTGTGGCAGTACCATCTCCGTCACAGACACCCATGAGTGGTGCCTCAAATGTTTAGGTCCTGACCACTCTATCTCCGAGTGTGTTGCCTGTGGGATGATGTCGAAGAGGGGTCGGCAAAACCGAGCTGCTAAACTTAGCACCCTTTTTCCCTCCGATCTGTGGCATCAACATCTTCCAGGGCTTCGTCTTCCTCCCATGGATCTCAGGTAACTAAACATAAATCTAGCCGGTCCTCAAAGGGTAGATCTCCTTCCAAGTATCGAGATGCCTCTGGCATTGCCCTTGAGGGATTTACACTGGCAAAATTGCCCCGGCGGGAGGCTTCAGCTTCCAAAGCATCATCGGTGCTCCAGGATGTTCTCGAGCCCCCAACCTCGGTAGAACTACTGGTGCCATGCTCTGGGGTACCGGCCGTTTCGCCCGGTACCGATACCCAGGCATCGGCGGCGTCGATAGATCAGAGATTTTTGGCTATTGAACGCAGTCTGGCGGCTCTTCTCTCGGCATCGATGCCCCTGAAACCACTTCAGACAATTGTACCGGTACCGACGTCGGCAGGTGGACTACCGGTATCGATGCAGGCTAAGCCCTCCGGTACTGACAAGTCGGTTCCGGACCCTGTCGATACCAACTTCGATCGGTACCGGTATCGTGCGATGCACGATTACCCGGTCAGGAGATACTTTGAATCCTCCGACGAGTCTGAAGACTCTGACAGCTCTGTTGATACCAGAGTACTTCTTCCTGAGGATTCTTCCTCTCCTAAACTTAGGATGTCTCCTCCTGAGGATATATCCTTCCAGGATTTTATCCAAGATGCGGCTCGAGGTCTTTCCATCACAGTGGCTCCTGAAACAGAGCCTAGGGCGAAGGAATTGGAAATTTTACAGTATCCTAAAGCTCCCAAAGAGGCAGCTACTTTGCCTATTCATGAGATCTTGCATGATCTCATGCTAAGGATGTGGTAAACACCTCTCACCACTTCTTCTCATTCTCGTAGGCTCGATACCATGTATCGAGTTCCTCCCTGTCCTGGATTTCAAAAACCTCAGCTGCCCCACCATTCCATGGTGGTGGAGTCAGCTATGAGAAGGATCAAGAATGCAAAAAGACATGCATCTAATCCTCCGGGACGTGAATGTAGAACTCTTGATGCCTTTGGGCGTCGAACCTTCCAGGCCTCTATGCTTTCTGCCAGGATTAGTTCCAACATTTTATATATGGGAATGTTCCTTAAGGAAGCTACAGGAGATCTAGAGCTTATGAGCCCTCTCCTTCCTGATTATAAGAGACAAGATTATCTTGCTCTTATCAAACATGCTCAAGATGTTTCCAAATTCGTAAATCTTGCAGCTTTTGATTGTTTTGAGTGCATAAGCAGAACTTCTGCTATTGCTATAGGCGCACGTAGGATTGCCTGGCTCCAGGCATCTGACTTGGAACTTTGGGTACAGAACAAATTGGGGAATATTGCTTGCACTGGAGAGAATCTCTTTGGCAAAAATTGGCAAAAGAAAGCTAATGAACTAGATGCTGATAATCTCACCTTGGATAGATTATCAAAATCTACAGCTGATCCTGCAAGGAAAAAGTCCTACAAAAAACCATTCTTCACTAGAAAGAAGTTGTTCTACCCCTCCCAACAAGGGCATCGTTCAGGTCAGTCTGCCCAAAAGGGTCTGCAGCAACCTAAACAAAGAAAAACAAAGGCTGCTAAGCCTCAACCGGCTCAGCAGACTCAGCCTCCACAGGGGCTTTGACTTCCATCTAGAGAACTTTGTCTTCCTGGCCCTGAACGGGCCAGAGCCTTCCACCATACCAGGAAGGTTATGTTATTTTTCCCCCAGATGGGGACAGATAACAGCAGAAAGTTGGACTCTGTCCATTGTGAGAGAGGGATACAAGCTTCACTTCCTCAGCATGCCCCCTCCTACAATGTTGTAAGACAGTTCAATTCTCAGACCTCTCTCAACTCCCAGTTAGATCACAAGGTCAGTCTGCTTCTTGCCCAAGGGGCAATAGAAGAAGTATCTGTTCATCAACAGGGTGCAGGGTTCTAGTCCCCCTTTTTCCTTATTCCAAAGAAAACAGGAGGGCACAGACACATTTTAGACCTCAGAGAATTGAACAAATATCTGTTCAAAGAGAAATTCAAAATGATTTCTCTAGGAACTCTACTGCCATACCTTCAGAGTCAGGATTGGCTTTGTTCTCTAGATCTCAAGGATGCGTACACTCATGTTCTCATCCATACAACTCACCGAAGATTTCTTCGCTTTCTATTTCAAGGGAAGCACTACCAATACAGAGTTCTTCCTTTTGGCTTGACCTCGGCACCAAGGGTGTTCAAAAAATGCATGGCTGTGGTTGCAGCATTTCTCCGCACCCTAAAAATATTCGTCTTTCCTTGCTTGGACGATTGACTCATTCAAGCCCCATCAGAGCCAGAGGCCAGGATTTCCCTATCTCGCACAATGCGTATCCTCCAATATTTGGGACTTGTCATAAACTTCCCAAAATCCAACCTAGCTCCCACTCAGTCTCTAGAGTTCATAGGAGCCTTGCTGGATACCAGACAGACAAGGGCCTATCTTCCACAGTCCCGCTGCTTTCGCGTTGTGCAGTTAGCTTCCCAAGCAATGCTAAAGTCTTACCTCACTGCTCGGGAAATGTTACAATTGCTAGGCCACATGGCATCCACCATGCATGAGGTCCCTTATGCCCGCCTCCATATGAGGGCAGCCCAGTGGACTCTATCCACTCAACGGACTCAGGCATCAGGTTGCCTGTCAGACAAAATAGCAACCTCAGATCGTCTTAGGTTGTCTCTCCAATGGTGGCAGTCACCCCAGAACCTATTGGTGGGGTCCCCTTTCCAGCAACCCCCACCCCAAGTAACTCTAACAACAGATGCCTCACAGGTGGGTTGGGGAGCCCATTTGCAGGGCCTCTCTACCCAGGGTACCTGGACTCCACAGGAGACCGATCTACACATCAATCTTCTAGAGCTCAGAGCAATCTTTCTTGCTCTTCGAGTGTTTCACACCCAGCTCAGCTACAAAACTGTCCTAATTCAAACGGACAACCAGGTAGCCATGTTCTATGTGAACAAGCAGGGCGAAACAGGCTCTCTGTCGCTCTGCAATGAAGCTTTGCGACTTTGGGCCCTCGCCAGAGAGCATCAGATTCATCTCCTTGCAGTGTATCTTCCAGGCATTCAAAACTCTTGGGCAGACAGACTCAGTCGAGTTCTGCTTCCACACGAATGGTCTCTCCATGTAGACCAGGTGGCCAAAATTTTCCAATTTTGGGGCACCCCGGACATAGACCTCTTTGCAAGTCCGCTGAATGCCAAACTTCCCTGGTTCTGTTCCAGAATTCCGGCCCAGGGTTGTCAGGCCAGGGATGCCTTCCTCCTCCATTGGGGTCAGGACTTTCTCTATGCCTTCCCACCCATTCCCCTAATTCCCAGAACTTTATTCAAGCTTCTAAGAGACAGAGGCCATATGATTCTCATAGCCCCACATTGGCCACGACAAGTGTGGTACCCTCTGCTCTTACATCTCTCTCAAGCTCCAGTTAGGATCTGCTCCAGATCTCCTATCCCAGGAGGACGGGATGCTGTGGCATCCCAATCCCCAGTCTCTACATCTCAGGGCCTGGTTGCTGAAAGCCTAGAACTTCATGGTCTTAACCTTTCTCAGCAAGTAAAGGATATCCTTTATGCTGCCAGGAAACCATCCACAAGACGCTCTTATGCTTTCAAGTGGAAAAGGTTTACCATATGGTGTTCGCAGTAGGGTCTCAATCCTCTTGCAATGCCTCTGGAATCATTACTGGAATATCTCCTTCATTTGTCTAATGCAGGGCTTAAGACCAATTCAGTGAGAGTTCATTTGAGTGCTATTGCAGCTTCTCTCAAAGCTTTAAATGGGCAAGCCATTTCCTCTCATCCGATCATAGCGAGATTTATGAGAGGACGTCTCCTAACTAAGCCTCCCGTTAAGCCACCGCCGGTGGCATGGGATCTAAATCTGGTTCTTGGCCAGCTCATGAAGCCGCCTTTTGAACCATTGGCTACTATCTCTTTGAAATTCCTTTCCTGGAAGGTTATTTTTCTTATTGCAATCACATCAGCACGTCGCATCAGTGAGTTGCAAGCATTGGTGGCTGATCCTCCTTATACAAGGTTCCATCATGATACGGTAGTTCTTAGGACTCATCCTCACTTTATGCCATAGGTGGTTTCACCTTTTCATCTAAACCAAGCAGTTTACCTTCCTGTTTTTTTCCCAAGGCCTCATGCCTCTAATGCAGAAAGGAATCTTCATACTTTGGATTGTAAAAGAGCTTTGGCCTTTTACTTAAAAGGATGCAGCAACATAGAAAGTCCTCTCAACTTTTTGTTGCTTTTGATCCTAGTTATTTGGGACTTCCAGTCTCCAAGAGAACACTATCCAACTGGATTGCACAGTGTATTTCTTTTGCCTATGAGAGTAAAAACCTTCCATTGGAAGGTCATGTCACAGCTCACAATGTGAGGGTCATGGCAGCCTCTATGGCTCATCTTCACTTGTGTCTATCGACGACATCTGTCGAGCAGCTACTTGGGCCTCGGTTCATACCTTCACAGCCCATTACTGCTTAGACAAGGACTCCCGCCGGGATGCCTTGTTTGGTCAGGCTGTTCTTCAACACCTGTTCCATACTTAATCAACTCCTACCCACCATCCCTGGTAGGATGCTAGAGATCCATGGGGGGGAAGTGGATTCCTTTCACAAGGGCACACAACTTCTGGGGTTTCTCCCTGGCATCTGCAGCTAGGGAGTTCCCATATGTGAAGACTACATTCCTGCTTGTTCCTGGAGATAGCATAGTTACTCACCTGTAACAGGTGATCTCTGGGAACAGTAGGAATTTAGTCTTCATAACCCACCCACCTCCCCTAGGAGTTGTATCTCTCTCTCTCTCTTTTTTCTTTCCCTTTCTCTCTCTCTCTCTCTCTCTCTCTCTCTCTCTTTGTCTCAGCTTTAAACTCAACTGGAGAGAGACAGTTGGGAAAGGCGGGAAGGCAGCACGCAGGCGCCGTGGGATGCTCCCAAAGGCTTTCTAATTGGACGCTGGGGAGCGTTCCCGCGCAGGCTTTGTCGGTACCGACGATACCCATATGTGAAGACTAAATTCCTGCTGTTCCCGGAGATCACCTGTTACAGGTGAGTAACTATGCTTTTCCTGACTACTTTGTTAGCTGCTTTGTTTTTCCAAATATTTATTTTATTTATTTATTACATTTTCTTTTATACCGTGCTATTTTAAGATCAGTGCGGTTTACAATAAACATTAAATCTACACATCTCAGTTTAGTGATTTGTGCTTACAATAAACAGGTAAAAATAACTTGGGTATACAATAAACAAGTTTCTTATAGATGCTTGTCTTCCTCTTTCTATGATCTCTTGTTATTTAATAAATGCCACCCTCTTTTTCTTCACCTTTTCAGATACTTCTTTTGAGAACCATAGGGGCCTCCTTTTCCTTTTACATATATTTATCTTTCTAACAATGAGGTTTGTTGCCCTTAAAATATCCCCTTTCATTTTTGTCCATCGCTTTTCTACATCCCCCAGGCATTCCCATCTCGCTAATGACTGCTTGGTATTGTCCCATCTTGGCAAAATTAAATTTCCTAAAGTCTAAGACCCTCGTTTTTGAATGGATTTTATCAGCCCTATTCCTAGGACCACACTATCTGGTGATCAGTGGATGTGAGATGATCTTCCACTATGACATCAGAAACACTTTCCTCATTGGTGAGCACAAAGTCCCAGTATGGCCTTCACGTGTGGGTTCTGTTACCAGTTGCCTGAATAGTTCTCCCTGTAGAGAATCCAGGATCTCCTTACTTCTAGATGACACTGCATTAGGGATGTGCCAAACAACATTTGGCATATTGAAGTCGCCTATCAGAAGCACTTCTCTTTTCATTGCAATACTATGTATGTCTTCTATTAAATCTTGTCTACTTCTCCCTGTGAGGGAGATCTGTATATCACACCAGTGCAAATGGATTTCCCTTTCCTTCTTTCGAGTTTAACCCAAAGTGCCTCATCGCTCCCTTTTAAGCCCTGTAATTCTAAAGCTTTAATATTTTTTTCCTTTTTTTTTGAGTGGAGGAGTAGCCTAGTGGTTAGAGCAACAGCATAGCACCCAAGAGATCAGTGTTCGATTCCTACTGGCACTCCTTGTGACCTTGGACAAGTCACTTTACCCTTCATTGCCTCAGAAGAAAAGGCCTGGCAAACTACTTCATCATACCTTGCCAAGAAAACCCAAGGGCTGCTGGGTCACTAGGAGTCAACATTGACTTGACCACATTTTGTAAAAAAAAAAAAGTAATACTTTTTTTTTTTTTTAAATATAGTGCCCCTCCTCCTCCCCTTCTTCCTACCCTTTTTCCTACCCTGTCCTTCCTGAATAAAGGCTACCTGGTATAATAACATCCCAGTCATGGTCTCCCTAAAAGCCACTAAATCCAAGTCAGCCTCTTCCATTAAAGCTTCACCATCTGAAATCCTATTTCCCACAGTTCGGGCATTTATACACACTGCCCCTTTTACCCATTTCTACAGAGGTATTTAATGTTTCACTTACCTGTGGGCTTTCACTTACCTGGTGGCTTTCTTCACACATCCCCAATGAATCTAGTTTAAAACCCTCTTCAGTAGGCCACCATTCTAAAAGCTTATTTTAGAAAAAAAAAGATAAAATTTTGTGGGGACAAGGTGTCCATTTTTCCTGACGTTTCACGTTCTACACAATCGCGTAGAAAAGCTTTTCTTATGCTTAAGGCCAGAATTCTTGCTCTGGGGGAAACCTTTTTTCTAAGATACCCTTGTAAATGTTATATTACTTTTGGTTATGAAAGATTTGTCGTCTTGTCTCCTTTGGAATTGGAGAAATGGATCCTGGAAAAGGAAAGGGCCCATTGACCTCCTAGGTTATGCCTTTTTCTATTTCTGTTTTCTGTAAAAGGGAAGGGAGGTGTCTCAGCAGGTTGTTAAGTAGGCTATGGATATCTCCAGGAACAAGCAGGAATGTAGTCATCACATATGGGTATCGTCCACTCCAAGTGGTCAGAGAGGGTTACCTCCTCCACCTGACAGAGGTGCCCTCCCCCTTTTATCCCAAGAGAGTCCCGCAGGACTCCCCTTCACTAGGATCTACTACTGCTGGAACTCACAGGTCTCCTCGAGGACAGAGCAGTGGAACCAGTGCCCCAGCACCTCTGGGGCAAAGTGATCTACTCCAGGTACTGCCCCAAGTCTCACCTCCTCCCGACACAGTTCAGGCCAGAGCCTTTCTTCCCCTGGACAGGGCTGACCATCTCAAGGCACTGTCTGCAGACATTCAGCACTGACCTTCAGTGTCTGCTTGCCTATTGCTGCGCCTACTCGGCCACATGCTACACTTTCCATGTCACCCCAGATGCTCATCTTCATATGAGGGTGGCCCAGTGGTGTCTTCGCTCCCAGTGGGACACAGGCCAACAATGAGACAGTGTGTCCATGACCCGCCAATTGGCGGAATCCCTGAACCGGTGGCAGAACACATAGCACCTTCAAGCAGGGATGCCCTTTCAGATTCCAACCCCCAAAGGGTCCTCACTATGGACACCTCCTGCTGGGCTGGGGAGCATATTGTGAGGAATTCTGCACTCATGCAGTTGGTCTGAGGCAGAAAGCCAGCAGCAGATCAACCTCCTGGAACTCCTGGCCATATACTTGGCTCTCTGGGCCTTCTGCCACAGTCTGCAGCACCAGTCAGCACTGGTCCAAACAGGCAATCAAGTGGCAATGTTTTATGTGAACAAACAAGGGGACATGGGGTCACGCACCTTCTGCCATGAAGCAGTGGCTCTTTGCTCCTATGTAATCCGCCAAGGGATACTCCTATGGGCGGTATATCTGCTGGGCAGGACAACACCCTGGCAGACAGACTGAGCAAGGTCCACCAGCCACATGAGTGGCGGCTGGACCCCAGAGTGGCCAGTCGGCTCTTCTGACTCTGGGGGACCCCTCTAGTGGATTTCTTTGCCAACCCGGACAACTCCCAGTTGCCCCACTTCTGCTCACGGTAGCCTCACCCATCTTGGGTGGCTGCAGATGCCTTCCTTATCCCATGGTCGGAAGGCCTTCTGTATGCCTTCCTGCCCACACCGTTGATTGCCAAGACCATCTTCAGAGTTCTTTGCAACAGGACATTGCTGATCCTGGTAGCTCCACAGTGGCCCAGGCAACCGTGGTTCCCTCCGCTTCTCTGCTTGGTGGCAGAGGCCCCTGTCCCACAGGGGAATGCCCTAGAGTTATTGTCCCAGGAGGAGGGCTCCCTCCTGCACCCCATTCTGGGGTCCCTGTCTTTGATAGCTTGGCTGCTGAGAAGATAGCCTTGGCCCCTTTCAATCTCTTGGGGAGAGGTGGAGGAGGACCTTTCGGCCTCCTGTAAGACTTCCACCAGACGAACCTTCAAATGGCACAGGTTTTCTGTGTGGCGCGCAGAGCAACGGCGGAACCCATTCTCGTGCTCAATGCAGCTGGTGCTGCAATCCCTTTATCATTTGTCACAATCCAGGCTCAAATCCAATTCCAACAGGGTACACCTGAGTGCTCTTGTGGAGCACCACCATCCTATTAAGGGAAAGCCCCTCTCAGTGCAGCCTCTTGTCACCCGCTTCCTACAGGGTCTCCTGTTGTCTAAGCCCCCCATCCAACCACCAGCGTCGGAGCGTGACCTGTGTGGTGCTAGTGCAGCTCACTGGGCCACGATTCAAGGCCCTGACTACCTGCCACTTGAGGTATTTATCATGGAAGGCCATCTTCCTGGTGGCACTCACATCTGCTCGCAGGGTCAGCGAGTTCCAAGCCTTGGTGGCAGAGCTGCCCTACACCAGGTTTTACAAAAACAGGGCTGTGCTCCGCACACACCCCAAATTCCTCCTGAAGGTAATGTCCCCATTCCACCTCAGTCAAGAGGTGGTGCTCACCACCCTCTTTCTGCAGCCTCAAGCCAGCAGGTCGGAGGCCATCCTCCATACTCTGGATTTTAATAGAGCCCTGTCCATCTACCTTTAATGTACCCAAGGCCACCACAAAGCTTCACAGCTTTTCGTTTCCTATGATCCCAGTTGGCTGGGGAAGACGGTGACTAAATGGACTCTGTCCACCTGGGTGGCGAACTGCATTGCCATCGCCTGTGTACAAGCTGGGCTCTTGCTGGCGCGCTAGGTCACGGCACACAATGTCAGGGCCATTGCGACCTCTGCGTTCTGTCCCTGTGATGGACATCTGCCGGGCTGCCACCTGGTTTTCAGTCCATACCTTTGCAGTTCAATTACTGCCTGGAGAGGGAGTCCTAACGGGGGACAGTGTCTTTGGCCAGGCCATGCTCTGTAATCTTTTTGGAGTTTAGGCAACTCCTACCCTTCGATCCTTCTGTGTTCAGGCTACTGGATTGTTGGTTCCTCACTGGACTCAATTACTGCTGCTCACGACTCCCCTTGGGGGCATCTGTGATTTTCTACGGGCTTTTGGTAGCCTGTAGCTAGGGAGTCCCATATGTGAGGAGTGACTTCCTGCTTGTTCCCGGAGAAAGCATTGTGTTCTCTGAGGACAGCAGGAATCAGTCCTCACAACCCTCCCTCCTCTCCATGAAATTGCTTTTCTCTCCTTTTTGCCGTCTTTAGCTGATTGAGGCAAGATGGCACCCTTGGGCGGGAAGGGAACCACCCATGCGTGGTGGCATCTCCCAAAGGCTTTTTTTGAAAGCTGGGGAGATGCTTCCGCAAGGGCTCCGTCGGCACTGACATCTCCCATATGTGAGGACTAATTCCTGCTGAACCCGGAGAACGCCTGATAGAGGTGAGTAACTATGCTTTCCCAGCCTCACCACCTCTTTTCTGAATTCCTCAACTTGTTTCATGAGGGCTTCAGTTCGCAGGCATCCAATACATGGAACATGTTACATCTTACGAACTCTAGAAGGAGGCTCTCTTTGGCATGATGCAAGTACTACACCAAGCATTAACAGTAAATTTGAGAGATTGAGATCATACTCCACATACCCTGGCTTAAGAGTGAGATTCATAACTGTAACAGAATGCGTAAAACTAACCTATTTGGTGAAATTGCCCCAAGATCAGCAGTGTTTTCAAGAATTCCCACAGGCCCAGGGAAAATGTGGAGTTGCTTGTTGCAGCCAGCACTTAATAGCTCACCCCCTGCAAATTATGGTAGGCATGGTCTACAATGGTTGAGCTGGCCAGGCATTAAAGATAGAAAATGAAATTTTAGCTTTGGTTTACTGATATGAATATGCCATCTTTGGGAATCTAAATGCCCATTATCTTTGATATCTTTGTATTTTGAACAGTAGAGGAAGAAATGCATTTCTGCTTCTACTTCTCTAGTGTTGTACTGCAGGCAGAGTCCACCTACTTGGGGTTTCCAGTGCAGTTTTATCTACACATTTCTGTTTCTAATATATGCTCATTTATGCTGTATTTGGCAAGTTTCTATCCATATTTTGTATATGAAACCAAGGTGAAGTATTTTGTGAGCATCAGGGCTGGTACATCCATTAGGAGAACTAGGTGGTCATCAAGAGCGCCAGCCCTCCAGGAGCACCTATTGCCACATCTGCCACCTTTCTCTGGGGCTTGCAATGGCGGCAATAGTTCAGAAACCACGAGGCTGCACTTATTTTACATGGAAGATAACTTCCGTGTCCTCACCTTTGAATAGCTCCAGGATCATATTGATACCTTTGCACACCTAGATGGACACCAATATGGCTTTCGCCCCTATCACGGTGTAGAGACTCTTCTCACTGTCCTGTTCGACCGTATCACATGGGGTATTGACAACCCCAAACAGGTATTTCTCCGCCTCTTCTTAGACATCACTTCTGCATTCGACAGTATAAACCACAACATCATGCTCACCAGAATACAACAGATAGGAATAAACGGTACAGTACTTCAATGGTTTACCTTGTATCTGTCACAGAACCTAGCAAGTACATATGGACCTACACATATCCCAGTCCTTTAACCAAGAACAAGGACTCCCACAAGGCTCTGCCCTCTCAGCACTTTTGTTTAACATTTACCTACAGCCCATCTGCTCCATATTCAAGAAATTCCAAGTAAATTATCATATTTATGTGGATGATATTATGATATACTGTACATCCCTTCAACACTGATAATCCAGTAATTCAACAAATCACAAACTGCTTCTCAGAAGTAACAGATTGGCTGACATCCCAAAAGCTCATGATCAACTTCAGCAAACCCTATACATAATCAGGAACCAAAGCTTCACACAGACAAACCCCCAAATCATATATATCAATTCATGGTGCAAATATAGCTGTCAAAAGTGAAGTAAAATACCTCAGAATTATTCTTGACAGCTCCCTCTCAACATGTTATCACACAAAAGCAAAAAACGAAAAAGATCTTTTATAAACTTAAAATGTTGAAACAACTCTGCCCACTCTTCCACCCCATGACTTTAAATCTGTTATCAACGCCATTGTAACTCCCCATTTTGACTTCTGCAACATCACTCTACAAGGCCTACCTAAACAATCTATAAGACAATTACAGTCGACTTAGAATGTTGCAGCTAGGATAACCTCAAATATCAATTCAACGGTACACATTACACCAATATTATACCACCTTCACTGGCTTCCAATTCACAGCCACATACAGTACAAAACACTTGTTACCACCTTCATACTCATCAAAGACATTGCCCCTTCTCATCTCTCCACCCTCATAACTAAGGATAATAAAATTCGTAACCAACGAGGCTGTACCAAAAACTAACTATTCCATCAGAATTCATGAAATCCAGAAAAATTACCAAATGTTTGCTCCCATTTCTCCCCTACTCTATGAAACAATCTTCCAGTTAGCATAAGATCCATAGATGACCTTTCCACTTTCTGAAAAAAAAAACTCAAAACACATCTGTTTTCTCTACATTTTGGAAACATAAATGAAGATGAAAGCCCTGAACACAATTATGCCACCTCCTGAGTAAAACACCTACTACCTGTTTCCAATAAGATACACAAGGTGGCCCAACCCAGATACAACCTAATAAGAATCAAAGCAAAACAATGGAGAAACAATTGTACAAAATTCAATGTTATATACTGACCCTCTATGCAAATGCTATTGTACATCGTTATTTGTTATTGTACCATTGTATATAGTTAGTTGTTTTTTGTAACTGAATACATACTGTTTTGTACAATTCAATGCATTGTTCTTTGTAAACCGCATTTGATCTGCTGGAAAATGCGGTATATTTTTTTTAAATAAATAAAAATAAATACATTTTATTAGTTGTTTATTTTTATTTATTTTATTTACATTCTCTTATATACCGCGCTATTCTGCATCAGTGCGGTTTACATTGAACAAACTGAAATTACATTGAACAGGGCATTATAACTTGGAGATAACTATTTTACAGGGAACATGGGCTATGGAGGGTTAAGTGGCTTGCCCAAGACCACAAGGAGCACCTGTGGGACTAGAAACCACAGTCCTTCCGGCCCAAGGTTGCTGTCCTCTAGTGGGATTTGAACCCCCGACCTTCCGGCCTGAAGTACCTTGCCCCAACCACTAGGCCACTCCTCCACTCAGTGGGAATATACATTTTATTGAAATATTTCAATACAATTGTTAAAATGCTGCATTCGTTAAATTGTTCTTTCTCTATATTAAGATTTTGTACAGAAAACCCTCATGAAAAAAAACAAATATATAAGAAACACAATTCAGTAGTTTACAATTTAGGTTTTACAGGCATTTATTAAATTAGTATGTACATAATTCCCACTGGCACTCCTTGTGGCCCTGGGCAAGTCACTTAACCCTCCATTGCCTCGGAAGAAAGGCCTGGCAATCTACTTCCGGTGATACTGCCAAGAAAACCCAGGGACTTCTGGGTCGCCAGGAGTCAGGACTGACTCAAAGGCACACATTATTATTATTATTATTATATGTACATAATTAACAATATTCTTGATTTCTTATAAATATTTACACAACTTGTTAGTTTCTTACAATTCCGCATGTTGATTAATGCAGATACTACACAAGATTTCCCTTGTCCTGGTTTATACATTCAGATAATCAATTTTAAAAAGTCAAAAATATGCTAAATCTGAGTGCTTAACAGGTGCTTGTATGTTGGAAATTGTTGCCCTGGATTGTGATATAATTGAACATTCTAATGCATGCTATATTATTATTGACAGAGTAGCTAATATGAACCAATCAAAGCCAATGGGTGTGAAGTAATGTATATGTGTTGCTAACAGGACTCTTGGAAGTTTAGATATATTAAGTGGCACTTCTGAGCAGTTTTGCAAAATTATGCAAAATATTTTCAGAAATACAGTACCCACCTACAGTAGCAGAAAAGGCGCAGCCCTGTGCTATAGCGTGGTGGTTGCTGGAATTCTGTTGATAGCTGACCTTTTAGGAAGAAAAATATATCTCCTGCAGGTTGTCGTATGTTTGTCTTAGCCTCTTCTCCAAAGAGCTTACAATCTAGTTATCGCGTATGTGTATTTGTGCAGCAATGAATACTCTAGAGCTATAGAAATAATGGCAAAATTTGTATTTGAGCCAAGCTGTTGAAATAATGCCCAACATAAAGAACAAATTGATTTCTGTCCGCCTTTCTGTGCTCTAGATTCTAGACTCTATTAGGGCAATGTTAGTATGTAGATCATGAGTCTGCAACCTATGTCTTTTGACCAGGTGTCAGAAAAGCAGCCTACATTGCTGTTGGTAATGATGCTAGGTTGAGGGAATTCCCTCTTGCGGATCATCAGTTTCACTGATCAGTTGCAGTCAAAGCACTGTGCCACATATAGGCACTGTCAAAACTATAGGCTGATACTTACTGATTGCTGATCTTGCACCACAGCGCAGTCAGGTAATGCTGGCTCACAGCTTCTGTCACGACATATGGGAGGTACAGACCATTAACAGCAATCGGTAATGGGAGTTAAATTTGATCAATGACCATATACCACTGAAAAGTTTTTGCATGCCAGATGATAAGTGTACTAGGAATTGCCAACCACTTATGTAGATTTTTCTTGAATATTTAAAAAGCTTGTGTTTAAAATTGAGTTGTTTTTTGTTTTTTTAAACCAGAAGTCAAAGGTCTTATCGTTCCTACAGTGGGAGTGATCGTAGTTCTTCACATCATCGAAGCCCCAGTGAAAGCAGTAGCTACAGCTGATAGAAGGCTGAAGAAAGAGGCAAAGGGAGGAACAGCAAATTTTAAATCTTCAAACAAAATGTTGTAAAACACTAGTCGTGAAGGGTATTATAACTACTTCCATATTTCTTTTGATAACTTGCTACGTTCATGTGAGCAAGTAAAACAAAAATACAGACTTGTCTTCTTTGTGCCAAATGCTATTTCTGTGAATATAGAAGGCTAAAATGGTCTGTTTTATTGAACAAAAAATGTTCAATCCGTGAATTTTATTTCATACACATAGTTGGTGTTGGTGTTTTGGGGTGAGGCAAGCGTGTACTATCCTGCATTTGCCATATTTGTATTCCCACAGGGTTCATAGGTCATTGTAATCCAAAACCTCTGCTGACATAAACTGTGAAAGAGAGCTGTATAAAGATTTGCAAACTGTCATTTTAAAGAGTAAAAATGTGCTTTTCTATCTTAAAACACCAATTCTGAGGTGGTGTTTGTATATAGACATATTTAATCAGATATATCATTTAGCTTTATTAACTCTCTGTAGTTTGGTAGCCTGGATCCCTTTATATATTAAGGACATAATTAAAAATATATTTGGTAAATAAAATAGGCTAATGAGATTTGGTCTTGCCATCAGAATCTCAAGTATTTAAATTTATATAAATAACCTCAGTACATGGGATTGTGGGGCTTTCTTTTTATTTCTCTGTTTTGTCGCTTTAGTACTGTGAGGTACATCTTTGGGTTTCCCATAGGAAATCTTAGAAGAGGAAAGGTGTTCAAGGGATTTCATCCCTCAAAGGGAAAATTATTTGTTCTGTATATAGGATACTTTTTATTGAAATAAAGTAGCTTTTTCGGTTATTTTGTGCTTCTAATGGAAAATCCATCCATCTGTAGTTTGCTTCTAAAAGTTTGTATACTTAATACAAAAGCATTCATTATTCAGGAGCTGAATGTTTTTTACAAATGTAAATAGCACAGACTTTGTATCTACAAATGTTGACTTATATGCATTTATTTGATTTTGAATCTTACTGATGCTTTGTAAAGAGAGCCTTTGACATTAAAACAGATCTGGTCTGTATTAGAAACACTGGTCTTGTTTTATTTACAAAGTTATTCACATATATTGTGCATACATATTTCAGTAATGTACAGAACTTCAGAATAAAAACTTTTTTAATTTTTTATGCAATTTACATACATCAAAGGAAAAAAATTGAACCAGAAATACACGCTCAATGATGAGTGTCAACATCACTTGAAAAAGAAAACAAGATTCCTTTTCGTCCCTCCAGTTCAGTCCCGGACCACTGGGTAGTGCATCTCTTCTCGCAGCATGGAGACTGGGCATGTCAGAACTGTGACATCACTGTAGATATCCTGCTGGCACCTCCCACCAGCTCCCAGTGTGCCCAGTCTCCATGCAGCTGGAGGTAGTGAGCCTAGGTGCTGGGCTCACTAGAGGAGCAGATAAGGAGCTTTAGGCAGCTTAGCTAGGGTTTTTAGTTTTTCTTTTCTCCCTATGACGTTTTTTTCTTTTGATCTGTAGCTTTAGAGCTCATAAGCTTGTTAAAAAAAAAAAAAAAAAAGCAAGGGCTGAGAGGGGATCGGAAGAGATTTAGAGGAGACTCTTTTCTCCCTCCCGTTTATTTCTGTCCCCTTTGCCTGCTCTCCCCTCCTAGTTGGCACGGAGGGGAGTTCTTTAACAGGCTTTTCATCTCCTTATCGGCTCAGTTTTCTGTGCTGTAGATTTCCAGTCAGAAACTAATGTCGGGACTTGTTTCTCTGCTGCTGCTGCCGGCTGATAGCCTTTCTCAGCTGTGCTGCTCACAGGAAACCCGTTATTTTTAACGGGGTGCAGAGAGGATCCGAAGGTCTCGAAGGAAGAGGTGAGTGTTTAAATCTTTGCTGCTAGTGTCCTGTGAGCATTTTTGAGGCCTGCTGGCAAGTGTGAAGCATGTTTTGTGGGTTAGCAGAGCTCAGGATCTTGGTGGGCCTTTTTCGCGCTGTTTTTCTTCAGTGCTCTTTTTCTTTGACAACTTTATTTAATTAATCCTTGTAGTTTTCTGGTTACTTGAAATTAATTTTGATTACTTTTAATTTTCAATGTTTTGGAGCTCTTAAAGGGCCACTACAGAAAAATAAAAAATAAGAGAAGATTCTGCACGTTTTTGTTTTGGTGGTCTGCAGGAGCCATTTCCTTTACTATCCAGTCTCTCGGATCCCATAGCACTAATGTCTACGTGGCCACAATGCCTGGTTTGTGGCGCCCATAGGGGTTCAGTCTCAGACGCGGGGGGGTGTTGTGGCTGCACATCTGATGCGCTTACTATGGAGCAAGAAATGCAGGATCTGTCTAAAGAAGGCACTGCTCTGGTGGCGCAGGATGCTGCCGCTTCTGTGGAAGGGGAGTTTCTGCGGGAGTCTCCGTCTGCTCTTCCTACTTTAAATTTGGCTTTGCCTGGTAATTCCGCCACTCCCATGGTGTCTGGGGGAGCTTTCGAGGGTTTCTCCCCAGATTTTGTGCTGCTGCTTCATCAGGCGTACTGTTTGCGGCAGCATGGGGCAGTCGTGGATGCTTCGCTTATTGGGGCGGCAGGAGGCCAAGCAGCCACCGAAAGGTTCGGTGGTAGTGATGGTAGACCGGTTAAGAGGACCCGATCAGTGGAAGATCAGCCTCTTGGTTCGAACTGGCCGGATGCAGAGGACCTTGAGCCGGAAGCCGGGATGGAGGATTTAGAGGAAGGGTGAGATTCATGCTCTCAACCTTTCGTCGGTGGTACCAGCGGAGGATGAGGGTTTGGAGGATCCTCTCATTCAGGCGGTTCGAAAGTCCTAGGCAGTTTTTCTTGTTCACCATGTGGTTAAGCAGATGATTCAGGATAAATGGGACATGCCAGAGGCAGGCCTGTGAGGTGTGAGGTCCATGAATCGTCTCTATCCCTTGGCGGATCAAGAACGGGAAGTGTTTCATTCTCCGCATATAGATGCGGCAATTTCAGTGGTCATGAAAAAGATTACCATTCCAGTTGAAGGCAGTGCGGCTTTGAAGGATGTACAGGATTGGAAGGTGGACACCTTGTTGAAGCAAGCTTTTGAGGTTAATGCTCTGGCTCTGCAGGCCTCTATTTGTGGAGCTTGGGTTGCGAGAGCATGCCTTCGCTGGTCACAGCATTTGCAGCAGCCAGTTCAGCAAACACTGGAGCAGCTAGCTGATGTGACAAGAATTGTCAGGTTCCGCATATTTGACTGATGTCCAATATGATCTTGTTAGAGGTTTGGCGAATAGCATGGCTTCCTTGGTAGACGCACACCGCTATCTTTGGCTCAGGAACTAGGCGGCGGACAGTTCCTCCAAGTCGCGTCTTAGCAAGCTTCCTTTTTTAGGGGAAGCTGTTTGGAGAAGATCTTATTAAGCTGGTCAAGGATTTGGGGGATTCTAAAGGAGGTCGCTTGCCGGAGGATAAACTGAAGCAGAGCCGAGCCCCGTTACATTCCCATGGACAACCGCGGGATTTCAGGCATTTTCGTACCTCCCGTTTGGGAGCTTTTCAAAGAGGACAGTTTTCCTCTCGAGGTCAAAGTTTTAGAGGATTCCGGGGAGCAGGCAGAGGATTTGCTAGTCCCTCTTCCTCGGGTTTTCGGAAAGCACAATGAAGCGAGGTGGACCCAGGCAGGAATTCAGCCGGTAGGGGGTCGACTTCGGGAGTTTCTTCCTGCCTGGGTCCAGATAACATCCGATCAGTGGGTGTTGGAGATTGTTCGCGAAGGTTATTCTCTCAAGTTTGCCCGTCAGGTGGTCGACTCTTTTGTCATGTCACCGTGCAGGGGGCGAGAAAGGATGATTGCGGTACGGGAGACCCTGGCTCATCTTTTGCAGCTGGGAGCAGTGGTTCCAGTTCCGCGAGAGCACTACGGTATTGGTCAATACTCAATTTATTTTGTGGTGCCAAAGAAAGACGGGGCCTTCCACCCAATTCTGGATCTCAAGGGGGTATACCGCTGTTTGCAGGTATCTCATTTCCGAATGGAGACCTTACGTTTGGTTATAGTGGCGGTTCGTCAAGGGGAGTTCTTGACGTCTCTCGATCTCACCGAAGCATATTGACACATTCCGATCAGCCAAGATCATCAGAGGTTTCTAAGATTTGCGCTACCGTGGAGGCATTTTCAGTTTCAGGCGTTGACCTTCGGTCTGGCGACGGCTCCACGCACCTTCACCAAGGTTATGGTGGTGGTGGCGGCGGCTCTTTGGAAGGAGGGCGTATTAGTTCATCCCTATCTCGACGACTGGTTGATTCGGGCAAAGTCCAGGGTTGAGAGTGTGCGAGTGACAGAGTGGTAGAGCTCCTACAGAGTCTCGGTTGGGTGGTCAATACGGCCAAGAGCCAGTTGGTTCCGACGCAAGTTCTAGAGCAGAGATCTCAAACTCCAGTCCTGGAGGGCCGTAAACCAGTCAGGTTTTCAGGGTATCTCTAATGAATATGCATTAGATATATTTGCATGCATTGCCCCATTGTATGCAAATATATCTCATGCATATTCATTAGGGATACTCTGAAAACCTGACTGGTTTGCGGCCCTCCAGGACTGGAGTTTGAGACCCCTGTTCTAGAATATTTGGGAGTTCGCTTCGACACTCGTGTGGAATCAGTTTTCCTGCCGGATCTCTGAGCCCAGGGCCTGCAGCTTCTGGTGCGTGATTTTTTTTAGGATTCCTGCACCATCGGCCTGGCACCATCTCCGCGTGTTAGGGACAATGGCGGTGACTCTGGAAGTTGTGACGTGGGCCAGAGCTCACATGTGCCCCTTACAGAGGTCGCTGCTCTGTCGATGGTCTCACCAGAACGACTCTCTGTCCAAGTGCCTCCCCGGTCCATTGCGGGTCAGGAAGTCTCTTCAATGGTGGCCTCATCCGCAGAATCTCGCAGCGGGCATGCTTCTCAAACGACCGCGGTGGATGCCAGTGTTAACGGATGCCAGTCTCGCAGGATGGGGAGCTCATTGCGGACAGCTCTTCGCGCAAGGCTGCTGGACCGAGCAGGAAGCCAAATGGTCCATCAATCGGCTGGAGTTGCGAGCAGTAGCTCTAGCGCTTCAGGCCTTCAAATCCACCTTACGGGGTTGAGCTGTTCAAGTGCTCTCGGACAATGCCGCGACGATTGCGTACCTGAATCGTCAAGGGGGCACGGGAAGTGCGGCTCTGGAAATGGAGGCAGAAAGTCTCTTCAGTTGGGTAGAGCCTCGGCTTCAGGATCTGTTGGCGGCACACATTGCGGGACGGACAGTGTGATGGCGGACTTTCTCAGCCGGGTTCGAGTGGATCCTGGAGAATGGGAGCTACATCCGAAGGTGTTTGCTCAGATTGTCCTCAAATGGGGATCTCCGGTTATGGATCTCATGGGCAACCTTTAGGTCGGCCAAAGCCAGTCGCTTTTACAGCAGATGACGAAAATGAATGTCAGAAGGTCTTAGATGCCTTACTCCAACAATGGCTCACTCACGGTCTCCTCTACGTTTTTCCCCCTTAGGCACTCATAGGATGAGTGGTGCAGTGCATCGAGGCTCATTGGGGAAGAGTGCTTCTAGTAGCTCCAGATTGGCCTCATCGTCCATGGTATGCCAATCTGGTGTGTCTGCTCGACGGGGAACCCTGGCGGATGCTGCTAAGGGAGGATCTGCTGCTTCAGGGTCCTCTACGAATGCCTCAGGTACATTGGTTCTCGCTTACAGCTTGGCCTTTGAAAGGGCTTGGTTAAGGAAGAAGGGTTATTCCAAGGCAGTGATTGACACCTTGCTTCTGGCCAAAAAGAGGTCCACTTCCTTAGCATATCTGCGCGTCTGGCGTGTTTTTGAGGACTGGTGTGCTCAACGTCAGTTTCGTCTGGCCTCAGTATCTGAACCGACAGTGTTGGGTTTCTTGCAAGATGGGTTCGATAAGGGATTGGCTGCCAGTTCATTAAGGGTGCAGTTGGCAGCTATATCTCCAGGAACAAGCAGGAATGAGTCTTCACATATGGGTACATCGGTACCGACGGAGCCTGCGCGGGAACGCTCCCCAGCTTCCCAAAAAGGAAAGCTTTTGGGAGTATCCCACAGAGCCTGCGCACTGCCTTCCCGCCTTTCCTAACCAACTCTCCTCAGTTCTTCTTTGCCGCGGAGCCAGCAGGTCGAGCCCTGTCACCGCTGAAGAAGTAATTTATTTTATTTTATTTCTTTGGTCGCGTGTCTGCCTTCCCCGACTCCGGACCGGTACCGCCGGTCTTTTTTCTTTCTTTCTTTCTTTTAAAAAAAAAATATATATATATCTATTTCTCCTCACTTGGTGTATTTTTCTTCTTGGGCCTCAGGGCCCACAAGAAAATTTTCCCTCATGGAAAAACCAGCCTCCGGGTTCAAAAAATGCACTAAGTGTAGCGGTACTATTTCTGTTAGAGACACACATGAATGGTGTCTTAAATGTTTGGCTCTAATGTCTAAACGGGGGTTACAGAACTGAGCAGCTAAGCTCCATGTGCTGTTTCCCGCTGAGGCACCATCAGTAGCATCAACATCTTCCAGGTCGTCTTCTCCTGATGGATCTCAGGTAACCAAACATAAACCTAGCAGGTCCTCGAAGGGTAGATCTCCCTCTAAACATCGAGATGCCTCCGGGCTTGCCCTCGAGGACCCTGCACCAGCCAAACAACCCCGGCGGGAAGCTCCAGCTTCCAAAGCTCCTCCTATGGGGTTACAGGTTGACATCGATGGCACGGCCTTGACCGATCACCTGTTAGATTGCTCTGGGGTACCGGCACTTTCTCCCGGTACCGACATCCAGGCTTTCATGGTGTCGATGGATCAGAATGTTCTGTCCATGCAGCAGGCTATCAAGGCCTTCATTCAAGCTGCGACGCCGATGGTACCGCAACGAGCTCCGTTGTCGGTATCGGCTCCGGTACCGGCACCAGCACCGATGCCGGTACCGACTGCATCGACATCGACCAGGATACCGACTGCAGCGGTTCCTTGTCCAGGGCTATTTCTCGGTACCGATTCGGTACCGGGGACGCCCGATGTCGATATCGCTCGATACGCGTATCGAGCATTAGAAGAGCACCCTGACAGGCGATACTTCGATTCCTCTGATGATTCTGATTCATCAGATGAGTCTCCTGAAGTATCCATAGCCCTTCCTGAAGAGCCTTCTTCAAAAAGAAGAATGTCTCCTCCAGAGGACTTGTCCTTTCAAGACTTCATAAGAGAAGTAGCTAAAGGACTTTCTATTTCAGTAACCTCTGAATCAGAGCCTACAGCAAGATAAATTAGATATTTTAGGATACTCTAAGGCTCCTAGAGAGGCTGTCACCTTACCAATTCATGAGATTCTTCATGAACACATGATTGATTTATGGGAGACTCCTCTCACTCTCTCTCCTCATTCTCGCAGATTGGACACTATGTATCGTGTCCCTCGTCCTGGATTTCAGAAAACTCAGCTTCCCTCACCATTCCATTGTGGTGCAGTCAGCTATGAAGAGAATAAAGAGTACAAAGAGACACTCTTCTGCTCCTCCAGGAAGAGAATGCAGGACCTTGGATGCTTTTGGTAGGAAAATCTTCCAAGCCAGTATGCTTATTGCCAGAATCAACTTATTACTGTTGGCAGTATATTATTCTGTTTAGTTCCTTGCTGAATGTTACATTGTCTTATATTCTGCTGACAACTGTTATATTGTCTCATTTTCCACTGACTGACACATTGCCTCATTGTTTGCTCGATGCTGTACTGTTCCTGTCTTGCCACATTGTTCCAAATACATACTCATCGCCAGACAGTAAGTTTATACACTGCCAATAGCTAGCACAATAGTCAAGCCAGCACAATAGTCAATACCGGTCCTACTAATTACCCAGCAACAAACAGTTCACATATTATTTCACAAAGACATCACAAAATGCACCCATTCCTAGCCTTGGCATGTCTACACCTAGCCTCCTGGCTCCCCCTTACATCCCACGCCTTTCACACAAGCACTAACCACATCCCAATACTCCGCAGTGACGGGAAAAGATGGACGGAGAATCACCAACACCCCCCAAGAGAACCCAAGGACGCACATCACTCACATTTATTACACATCCCACTTCAACATCTCAAGAAGTCACATCTGGACCGTCAGCAACACCATCAAGCCCTGAAGTGTGCACTCATCAACGCAAGGTCAATACGTACAAAATGGCCAATAATTACCGATCTGGTCACGACCCATGATCTTGATATCATCATGATCACAGAAACTTGGCTATCAGAATGTGACAACGCAATCATCAACCAGATGTTACCCACAGGTTTCTCAGTCCACACATGCCATAGAACCAATCAGAGAGGAGGAGGAACACTCATCCTTGTCAAAACTTGCCTAGGCTTCCAGATGTGCAACTCAACCAGCACAGCTCACCTGGACTCCCTCACCATAACAAATGACACCTGCACGATCAACCTACTCTACCGGGCACCAACACCATCCTCAGAAGATCTTGCAACGATAATGGGCCTCGCTTGCAACTCAAACAAACCACGATCCCAGAACTGGATCCTAGGTGATTTCAACTTGCCTACGCTACAGGAATCGCAAGCCTCTGCTTTCCTAGAAGCGCTACAAGAACTAGGCTACGATCAGATAGTCAATAATCCCACCCACGTCAAGGGAAACAAACTTGACCTGATCTTTGCCCCACAGACAGATAAAGATACCACCCAACCAATGTCACCAACCATAACGCCTGTGCCATGGTCTGACCACAGCCTGATCCAATTCCAGATACCTTTTAACACACACAATAAAAACTCCAACAAAAACAACACTGTCCACGAAACCTCTTTGAAGCGCTTCCGCCCCTTCAATAAAGAAGAGCTTCGAGAGAAGATCCTCCCACTCCTCAACAACATACCACACGACCTAGATGCATTGGTGTCCACCTGGGATGAGAGCCTCAAGACCATCGCATGTCTACCAGCCACAAATAAAACAACAACAAAGAAACGAGAGCATGCACCATGGTATACCAGAGAACTCCGAGACTCACTCAAGTGCCTGCGCAGGCTCGAGAGAAGATGGCGCCGATCTCACTCTACTGAAGCACAAGATACTTACATCGCTCACCTAAAATCACACCGCGATGAATTAACAAAAAAGCGGAAACAATACCATTCCGACATCTTGAAGCGGTCACTAAACAAGCCACACGATCTCTTCAATATAGTGAAATCTCTCATAAGAGAACCTCCTGCAGACCAGTCACAGATGCCACACCCCCAGGCATATTCCAACTACTTACAGTCAAAAATGATCCAGACTACTACATCTGCAACCAACTACCTACAACTTGAAGTCACCCAGGCTGGTGCAACCTCGAACTCCGCGGAAAACAGCTCTCAGCACAACTTGCCCCAACCATCACCACTATCCGACTTTGAAAAAATATCACGCAGAGAGATTGAAGACACGATCGCTGCAATCAACCCCACTACTGCACCCAATGACCCATGCCCTGCTTTATGGATAAAGGAGTTACGATGTGACTTAAGCCAATATCTGAGCGAATTAATAAACCAATCTCTTACAACCGGATCGTTTCCACAAAGTCTGAAACAAACATCAATTAGACCACTGCTCAAAAATAACAAGCTGGACCCAACGAAAGTGGAATCATACAGACCAATTTCAAGTATCCCTATGCTTGCCAAAGTAATCGAAAAGTCAGTACAGCGCCAAATCCAACAGCATATTGATACTGAAGCCCCACTGGATCCTTCCCAGCATGGGTTCAGAGAAGCACATGGGGTTGAAACCCTCCTCACCAACCTATTTGACCATCTAGTCTCTGGAACTGACAAAATGCATCAAGGATTCGCCCTCATATTCCTCGACATTGCAGCGGCTTTCGACTCGGTGAACCATGAGATCCTCATACAACGCCTCAGCGAGAAAGGAATTCAGGGAACAGCCCTAAAGTGGTGCAAGTCATACCTGACTAATAGATGGCAACATGTAAGGTCAGGCTCCACAACCTCTGAACCATTTTTACAGAACCAGGGTGTACCACAGGGCTCGTCACTATCTGCATTGATGTTTAACATCTACATGCAGCCCATATGTGCCCTAGCACGTTCATTCAAGGTCAACTGTCTAGCCTACGCAGATGACATCCTACTATACATCCCATTCAGGACCAACCAACCAGACCTCTCCCCTCTAACAAGATGTTTTGAGGCAACAGCAGAATGGTTCAGCACACAAAACATGAGAATCAACTACAGTAAAACAGATGTCCTTTTCATCTCAAGAAACCAGGACTTCACCCCTCCACTCTCTTTAAAGGTCGGCAACACAGAGCTGAAAACCAAACCCACAATCCGCTACCTTGGCGTTACACTGGATCAACAACTGGATCTGAAAACCCACATAAGAAACACAGTAAAAACAGTATACATGAAAATAAGGACCCTAAAACATCTCCGACCGCTGCTTGACTTCAGCGACTACCGTTCGATCTATCAGGCATTAATATTACCACATTTCGACTATGCCAACGTAATTCTACACGGTCTCCCTCAAACAACACTGGCTCCTCTCCAGCTTGCAATGAACACTGCGGCAAGAGTACTAACAGGGGCTTCACGGAGAGAGCACATAACGCCAGTACTGATGAACCTCCATTGGCTACCAGTTCAAGCAAGAATCCGCCACAAAGTTCTAACCTTAACTTTCAAAGCCGCAAACACCCCGACCCCCACAGCCCTCAGCAAGATGATACATAAAGTACCACAGAACAGAAACAGAAGACCCATGATGCAAAACACACTAGAGGTCCCAAAAGTAATAACGAAATGCACAAAAGCAACGACAAATAGGGCCTTTACGATTTACGCACCCAGAGCATGGAACGCTCTCCCCACCTCTATTCGAAACATCACTTACCTAATTGACTTCAGGAAGGCATTAAAGCAGCACCTATTCACCACATACTACCCTGAATCCAGCACTAGTAATCATACATATGCCCCCTCAGACAATCACTCATTGCAATTAAACAATCAGACTCAGCATGAAAAAGGATAATCAACTGATCGCTCAGAAGATACCCACTGAAATGGAATCAGGACCCCCAGTGTAAATAAGATGTAGATATGTTATACAATGTACATAGTTCCCCCCAGTTACTTCCAAGTTGATCTCCTGTTTATTGTAAATACAACTCAGGGTTCCTGTGTTGTATGGTTGATGTTGAATGTAAACCGCTCTGATCTAAAATAGAGCGGTATAGAAGAACTGTTAAATAAATAAAATAAAAATAAATAAATAAATATAGCCTTTACATGGGTATGTTTCTAAAAGAAGTTGCACAAAAACTGCACAACTTCCTCCCTTTTCTTCCAGAGGATAAAAGGGACGAATTCCTCCTTTGGCTTCAGCATACTCCAGACATTTCAAAGTTTTCCAACAGGGCAGCTTTTGACTCCTTTGAAGGTGCCAGCAGAGCCTCAGGCATTGCCATAGCTGCTCGCAGAATTGCTTGGCTCCAGGCTTCTGATTTAGAACCCTGGGTTCAAGATGGCTTAGGAAATCTGCCCTGTACAGGTGAAAATCTATTTGGCAAAGAGTGGCAAATAAAAGCCACTCCAATGGATGCAGAGAACTCTGCTCTGGATAGACTTTCAAAGTCAACCTCCATTCCTGCCAAGAAAAAGATTTTTAAGAAGTCTTTTTACAAAAAGGGCAGATTTCCTTCTACTTCTGGCCAACAATCTTCCACAGGTCGCTTTGCCACTAAGCGTCAGCAACCTAAGCAGGCCAGGCCTAAGTCTACAGGGGCTGCTGCAACTCAGCAGTCCCAACCTCCTCAGGGTTTTTGACTTGATGCTAGAGAACTTAGCCTTTCTGGCTCTACAACAGCCAGAACCTCTCACCATTCCAGGAAGGTTAGCTCATTTTGCTCCCAGATGGGAGCAAATCACATCAGAGCAGTGGACCCTCTCCATCATAAGAGAGGGCTACAAACTTCATTTCTCAGACCTTCCTCCCTATACCATGGTGAGACACTTCAATTCTCCCACATCTCTTCTCGACCTTCTGGGTCAGGAGGTGACTACCCTTCTTGCCCAAGGGGCAATAGAAGAAGTTCCTCTTCTTCAACAGGGGTCAGGGTTCTACTCCCCCTATTTTCTCATTCCAAAGAAGACACGGGGATACAGACCCATCTTGGATCTCAGAGAATTGAACAAATTCCTATGCAAGGAGAAGTTCAAGATGCTTTCTCTAGGCAGTCTCCTTCCATACCTTCAAAGTCAGGATTGGCTTTGTTCTCTAGATCTCAAGGATGCGTACACACATGTCCTCATCCATCCATCTCACAGAAGATTCCTACGCTTTCTTTTCCAAGAAAAACATTACCAATACAGAGTGCTTCCTTTTGGTCTGGCCTCTGCTCCGAGAGTGTTCACCAAATGCATGGCAATAGTTGCTGCATTTCTACGCACTCTGGGAATATTTGTCTTCCCATACCTGGACGACTGGCTCATCTGAGCTCCATCTCAGTCAGAGGCCCAGATTTCCCTGGACCGCACGAGGCGCATTCTGCAGTATCTGGGACTTGTGGTAAACCTCCCAAAGTCCCAGCTCACCCCTACTCAGTCCCTAGAATTCATAGGGGCCTGGTTGGATACCACCACTGCAAGGGCCTACCTTCCTCAGGCCCGTTGCCAACATCTAGTGCAGCTAGCCTCCCAGATTCAGTCAAAGAACCACTTAACTGCCTGGGAGATGCTACAACTGCTAGGCCACATGGCTTCCACAGTACATGTGGTACCCTATGCTCGCCTACACATGAGAGCAGCTCAATGGACTTTGTCCACCCAGTGGACACAAGCTTCAGGAGTTCTCTCAGACCAAATAGCAACCTCCAAACGTCTCTTTTGGTCTCTTCAATGGTGGATGTCCACTCAAAATCTGTTGCTGGGGTCCCCCTTCCAACAGTTGTTGCCCCAAGCAACCCTCACAACAGATGCCTCTCAAACAGGTTGGGGAGCTCATCTACAAGACCTCTCCACTCAAGGCACTTGGTCCCCACAGGAGACCTCTCTTCATATCAACCTCTTGGAACTTCGAGCAGTGTTTCTAGCTCTCAAGGTCTTTCATACCCTCCTCAGCTACAAGACAGACCTCATTCATAAGGACAATCAAGTAGCCATGTTTTACATAAACAAGCAAGGAGGAACTGGCTCTCTGTCGCTTTGCAACGAAGCTCTAAGATTATGGGCCTTCGCCAGAGAGCATCAAATCCATCTCCTGGCAGTATACCTCCCAGGAATCCAAAACTCTTCGGCAGACAGACTCAGTCGAGTTCTGCTTCCACACGAATGGTCCCTGCATATGGATCAGGTACTCAGAATCTTCCAAGAATGGGGAACCCCGGACATAGACCTCTTTGCAAGTCCGTGGAATGCCAAACTTCCCCGGTTCTGTTCCAGAATTCCGTGTCAGGGAGTTCAGGCAAAAGATGCCTTCCTCCTTCATTGGGGTCAGGGCTTCCTGTATGCCTTTCCACCCATTCCCTTGATTCCCAAGACTCTATTCAAACTCGAGGGATCAAGGATCTATGATCCTCATAGCTCCACGCTGGCCACGCCAAGTGTGGTACCCTCTACTTCTGCATCTCTCCCAAGCCCCCTCCCTGGACTTGGGAGCTGCTCCAGACCTTCTGTCCCAGGAGGAAGGGACTTTGTGGCACCCAAACCCCAAGTCCCTTCACCTCAGAGCTTGGTTACTGAAGGCCTAGACCTTCAGGGCTTGAATCTTTCTCAGCAAGTGAAGGATATCCTCCATGCTTTCATAAAACCTTCCACCAGGCATTCCTATGCTTTTAAGTGGAAAAGATTTTCCATTTGGTGTGCTGAAAAGGGTCTTGACCCTCTAGCACTACCTTTAACTTCTCTATTAGACTATCTCCTGCATCTTTCCAATGCAGGACTTAAGACAAATTCAGTAAGAGTCCATTTGAGTGCTATTGCAGCGTCCCTTAAGCCCATCAATGGACAACCTATCTCCTCTCATCCTCTCATTGCAAGATTCATGAGAGGCCTAACTTTAACTAAACCTCCCATTAGGCCTCCTCCGGTGGCATGGGACTTAAATTTGGTTCTTGGTCAGCTTATGAAGCCACCTTTTGAACCCTTAGCCACTACCTCCTTGAAATTTCTTTCCTGGAAGGTTATTTTCCTCATTGCAGTCACTTCTGCTCGCCGCATCAGTGAACTGTAGGCCTTAGTGGCTAATCCACCTTATACAAGGTTCCATCATGATAAGGTGGTCCTTGGGACAAATCCACACTTTATGCCTAAAGTGGTCTCACCTTTTCATCTTAATCAAGAGGTATACTTACCTGTCTTTTTTCCAGCTCCTCATGCATCCAGTGCAGAGAAGATCCTTCATACTCTGGATTGTAAAAGAGCTCTTGCTTTTTACTTACAAAGGACACCGCAACATAGAAAGTCTTCCCAGCTTTTTGTTGCTTTTGATCCTTCTCATTTGGGACTTCCAGTCTCTAAGAGAACACTGTCCAATTGGATTGCTCAGTGTATCTCTTTCGCCTACCAGAGTAAGAACCTTTCTCTGGAGAGCCATGTCACAGCTCATAATGTGGGGGCCATGGCCACCTCTATGGCTCATCTAAATTCTGTGTCCATCGACCAGATCTGTCGAGCAGCCACCTGGGCCTCGGTTCATGCCTTCACAGCCCATTACTGCTTGGACAAGGACCCCCGCCGGGATGCCTTGTTTGGTCAGGCTGTCCTCAAACACCTGTTCCATTCTTAAACAACTCCTACCCTCCTTCCCTGGATGGATGTCTGAGATCCATAGGAGGATGTAGAACCCTTCCCAGGCTCTCATATCCTTGGGGATCTCCCGGACATCTTAGCTAGGGAGTCCCCATATGTGAAGACTCATTCCTGCTTGTTCATGGAGATAGCACAGTTACTTACCTGTAATAGGTGATCTCTGGGAACAGCAGGAATAAGTCTTCACAACCCTCCCACCTCCCCTAGGAGTTGTACCTCTTTTCTATCTTTCCTTTCCTCTCTCTCTCTATTGTCTCAGCTTTAATCTCGAACTGAGGAGAGTTGGTTAGGAAAGGCGAGAAGGCAGCGCGCAGGGGCTGTGGGATGCTCCCAAAAGCTTTCCTTTTTGGGAAGCTGGGGAGCATTCCCGCGCAGGCTCCGTCGGTACCGATGTACCCATATGTGAAGACTTATTCCTGCTGTTCCCAGAGATCACCTGTTACAGGTAAGTAACTGCTTTCTTGTTATCGAGGAAAGGTGCAAGGAGTTCCGATGTCTGTTTCTTGAGGGCAGTATATCCCGTCTACGTCCTTCACGCAGGGTGGTTTCTCCTCCATGGGATCTCAACCTGGTTTTAGGAGCCTTTTGAGGGCAAGGGAGCCTTTTGACAAGGGAGTCTTTTGAGCCTTTGCATCAGACTTCCCTAAAGGATTTGACTTTGAAGACAGTATTTTGGTAGCCATTTGCTCTGCACGTCGAATCTCTGAGTTGCAGGCTTTGTCCTGTCGGGGACTGTTTCTGACATTTTCTAGGGAAAAAGTGGTGTTGCGTCCCGTACCGTCTTTCCTACCAAAGGTAGTTTTGCCATTTCATGTGAATCAGTTGATCTCTTTGCCCATTTTTGGTGTTTCGGGGAAGACCGCTTCGGACCGTAGTTTGCATTTGTTAGACATTAAGGAACCTGAACCCAACTACCACTTCCATTGATTGTTTGCTGTGTAACCACCTTGATTAAAGGAAAAGGGATAGAAATACCATTAAATAAATAAAATAAATTAAGAGGGTACTTCGGCGATACTTGAAGGTCTCTGAGTCCTCCTGCAAGTCTGACCGTTTGTTCGTTCTCTTTGGTGGGCCGCGTAAAGGTGAAGCGGCAGCCAAAGCTTCAATTTCCAGATGGGTTCGTGAAGCAATAACGTCAGCTTATATCTTGCAAGGTCATCAGGTGCCCTTGGGGGCTGCGGGCTCATTCTACTAGAGCGCAAACGGCTTCGTGAGCGGAGCATAGCTTAGTTCCACCGGTTGAGATTTGCAGAGCAGCCACTTGGTCTTCCTTGCATACTTTTAGTAAACATTACCGTCTGGTTGTTCAAGCGGCGGGAGATGCCTGTTTCAGGTCGGCAGTTTTGCGGTCCAGGTGGACAGGTCCCTCCCAATAGTTTACTGCTCTGTTACATCCCAGAGGTGAGGGACTGAACTGGAGGGACAATAAGGAAAGAGAAATTAGACTTACCTGCTAATTGTTGTTCCTTGAGGAACTCCAGTTCAGTCCCGATTCCCACCCGGGGGTTTTTTGGTCAGCTTCCTCAAAGCCTGTTTTGTGATGCGCGGTGACTACAATCCAGTAGGAGAAGTTCAGCAAATGTTGTCTGTTTCCAGGCAAAGTATACCTTGTGTTCTTTCTTTCTTTCTTTCTCCTTTCTGTCCAATTTCTGTAAACGGGAGGAGGAGTGTTATCCTCTCGTTTACAGGGTTTTAGTTCAGTGTTAGAGTTAATTTGTATTTAATATTATAGCTACTTATTTGTTGCTCCTTTGAGTCTGCTTTGTCATTAGATCACTGGGAGCTAGTGGGAGGTGCCAGCAGGATATCTACAGTGATGTCACAGTTCTGACATGCCCAGTCTCCATGCTGCGGGAAGAGGTGCACAGGAAGAGTTGCACTCAAGGAACAACAATTAGCAGGTAAGTCTAATTTCACTTTATATAACATCGAGTGCTAATTTAGTCCACAATATAGAAGGAGGAATCCAAGAATATCCCAAACATGGGAAAGATGGCTAAAGAAATACAAAAAAAAGAAGAGTAGGCTATGCCCCCCAAACATTCCACGCCCAGTGATCTTGCACCTGGTCAACCCTTCATCTGTTTAGCATCAAGTTAAAAATGCAACTGAAAGAGTTCAGAAAAGTGATAACTCTTATTCTGATATAAAACACATTTACAGGGGAACCTTAAATGGAACTTCGCGGCCAAGGCCTCTGTTTGGCATGCCAGAAATGTTTTCCTCCAGACCTGTGTCCATTTGGAAACATTCAGAAAAATCTGTATTTTCCCACTCAAGAAATTTGCATCCAACTTTTTAAAGTACAAATGCAACAATGCTTCTTTATCCTGTAGGAAAACAAACAAAACTAATAAGGTGGTTCTGGCTTCCACTACTTCAGTGGAGCACTCCAAAACTTCAGTTAAGTTAACCAAATTTAGGAAGTCTGATGAAACGTCCATCAAGGAGGATTCTGCCTGCCATGAGGCATCCTTGGCAGCAAGGGGGGGAAGATAATAGATAATCTCCAGGAACAAGCAGGAATGTAGTCATCACATATGGGTATCGTCGGTACCGACGGAGCCTGCGCGGGAACGCTCCCCAGCGTCCAATTAGAAAGCTTTTGGGAGCATCCCACAGCGCCTGCGTGCTGCCTTCCCGCCTTTCCCAACTGCCTCTCTCCAGTTCTTCTTTTTCCGTGGAGCCAGCAGGTCGTGTTCCTGTCACCGCAGAAGAATTCTTTTTTCTTTCTTTCTTTTTTGTGATCGCGTCTGCCTTCCTCGACGCTCTACCGGTACCGCTGTTTTTTTTCTCTTCTTATTTCTGTAAAAAAAATATATACTCTTTTTTTTTCTTTTTCTTCAGGTGCACGCGCCTTTTTGGGCCTTAGGCCCAAAAACTTTTCCTTACCATGGAGAAACCTGCCTCAGGTTTCAAAAAGTGCACCAAGTGTGGCGGTACCATTTCCATCACCGACACCCATGAATGGTGTCTAAAATGTTTAGGTCCTGACCACTCCATCCACGGATTGTATGTCCTGCGCCATGATGTCTAAAAGAGGTCAGCAGAACCGAGCTGCTAAGCTCAGTACCCGGTTTCCCTCTGATGTAGCTTCGGTGGCATCGACGTCTTCCAGGGCTGCTTCTTCGTCCCGTGGATCTCAGGTAACTAAACGTAAATCCAGCCGGTCCTGAAAGGGTAGATCTCCTTCTAAGCATCGAGATGCCTCTGGCGTTGCCCTCGAGGATTCTGCACCGGCAAAATTACCCCGGCAGGAGGCTTCGGCTTCCAAAGCATTATCGGCGTTCCAGGGATGTTCTCGAGGCCTCGACCTCGGCAGAACTACTGGTGCCATGCTCTGGGGTACCGGCGGTCTCCTCCGGTACCGACATCCAGGCATTGGCAGTGTCGATAGACCAGAGAGTGCTGGCTATGGAACGCAGTCTGGCGGCTTTCTTTGCGGCATCGACGCCCTCGGGATCGCGACAGACAATTCCACCGGTACCGGCACCGGCCTCGGTATTGGTACCGATAGCATCGGCATCTGCTTTGCCGGTACCCAGTCATCCGATGACCTCCGATACCGATACCCCGGTACCGGTTACTCCCAGTACCAACTTTGGTCGGTACGGTATCGGGTTCTTCAAGAGCATCCGGACAGACGATACTTCGAGTCCTCAGAAGAATCTGAGGATTCTGACAGTTCTGTCGATGCAGCGATGCTTCTCCCAGAGGAGCCCTCCTCCCCTAAACGCAAGATGTGTCCTCCAGAGGATATTTCCTTCCAAGATTTCATCAGGGAGGTGGCTCGGGGCCTGTCCATTACTGTGGCCCCTGAAACAGAGCCAAGGGCCAAGGAGTTGGAAATTCTACAATATCTCAAAACTCCTAAGGAGGCAGCTACCTTGCCCATTCAGGAGATTTTATATGATCTCATGTTAAGGATGTGGGAAACACCTCGTACCACCTCTCCTCATTCTCGTAGACTGGATACTATGTATTGAGTCCCTCCTTGTCCTGGGTTCCATAAGACTCAGCTTCCTCACCACTCTATTGTAGTGGAGTCAGCTATGAGAAGGATCAAGAGTGCAAAAAGGCATGCCTCTAATCCTCCAGGACGTGAGTGCAGAACCCTGGATGCTTTTGGACGTCGGGTCTTCCATGCTTTCTGCCAGGATCAGTTCCTATAGTCTCTACATGGGAATGTTCCTGAAGGAGGTCACAGATGATTTAGAGGCTTTAAGTCCTTTTCTTTCTGAGGATAAAAGACAGGATTTTCTCACTTTGGTCAAACATGCCCAAGATGTTTCTAAGTTTGCCAACCGTGCAGTCTTTGACTGCATTGAGTGCATAAGCAGAACCTCGGCTATTGCCATAGGTGCACGTAGAATTGCTTGGCTCCAGGCATCTGATCTAGAGCTCTGGGTACAAGACAAATTGGGAAATATCCCTTGTACTGGTGAGAACCTGTTTGGTAAAGATTGGCAGGAAAAGGCCAATGAAATGGATGCTGAAAATTCCACCTTGGATAGATTATCCAAGTCCACTGCTGATCCTGCTAGAAAGAAATTGTTCAAGAAACCATTCTTTTCTAAAAAGAAAAGATTTTCTCCAGGACCAAGCAGGAAGTCAGTCCTCACATATGGGTGTCATCGGCGCCGATGAAGCCCCAGCGGAGCATTTCCCCAGCTTTCTATGAAAGCCTTTGGGAATGCAGGCACGCATGCGCGGTTCCCTTCCCGCCTAAAGGTGCCATCTTACCTCAGTCTCTTTTTTTCCGTGAAGCCCGTCGGACGTCCGTCCCGTTTTCCTGGTTAAAATCAGATTTTTAGCAATTTTTTGCCCTTTTTTCTACCGGTTCGACGCCGGTTCCTCTCCCGCCGGGTTCGGTACACCGGTATCGAGCCCGATTCTTCTTTTTCGGTTTTTGCCCTTCGTGGCTGGCATTCGCGCCCTTTTTTCTCTTTTTCCCTGGAAGACCGGTCCTTTGACCTCGCTGGGACTCTTTTTTCCCCGATGGCTTCTAGTGGCTTTAAGAAGTGTGATCGGTGTAAGAAACTAATGTCTCTCACCGACACACACGACTGCTGCCTTCGGTGCCTCGGCCCCGACCACGATCCTAAGTCGTGCGGGGCCTGTGGAAAAATGTCTTCCAAGGCACTATGGAGTCGACAGCAGCAAAAAGAAAGGCTTTTCTCGGACTCGGCCTCCGGCCGGGCCCAGACCTCATCTGAGGCCTCGACATCTCGGGATTCCGATCCCGAGCGCCATCGAAGCTCCTCGGACAGGGGGTCCCCCGACCGGGAACGCAAGAGGACGAAGCGGCTCGCGAGGGCATCGTCGGAAGAGGTCCTTGGCTCCTCGAGGGCCAGGTCTAAGACCCCCGACCGTCGCCCCGAGCCTGTGGAACCGGAGAAGCCTGCCAAAGTTCCTCGTGTGGAGCCAGAGCCTGCTGGACACGTAAGCCCCGTAGTCCTCGTGGACTCTCCTCCCAGGGAGCCGACGTCGGGCCCGGCGCTGCCGGGGCCCGATTCGGTGGCTGCTGCGTCTCCCGAGCTGAGTCTCAGGATGACAGCCTTGGAGAGCAGAATGTCTGCCTTCATGGAGCAGCAGCAGGCACTGATGGCCAGCCTGTCTGGCGCATCTGCCCCGACCACCGGGACATCGACGTCAAAGTCGACCCCGGAGGCCGAGCCAATACTCGAGTCCATCGTGACTCGGAGTCGACCTCGGTCGCGGACTCCCTCGACCACTGTTCCCTCTAAGCTGTGCGCGTCTGCGCGCGCACACACCTCGTCGAGCGAGCGTACATACTTTACAACAGAGCGCACAAAAATTACGGTTCTGATTCTGATAGAAAACACCACAGATGTCTTAAAATTTAAAAGTTGTGATTGCAATTACTAGAAATTTTCTGCTTCATTTAGTAATCATCTATTTTCATTTACTTTGATTAAAATCAATGTGGTGTACATACTGTATTCTGACGTGTAGTCAAATTTTAAAGTATATAACTCCGAGTGTCGCTATGTGGCGCACAAAAATTTAACCTTCCTTCAAAAGTTGCACAGCTGATATTTTATGCGCACACAACCTACAGAAAATTAGAGGGAACATTGCCCTCGACCTCCCGTTTGGGACCGAGGGCGTCGACGCCGGTGCTTTCGGCGTCGGGGCGGGTGCTCCAGGGCCCCGCGGGGTCGGACCCCGACTCTTTCTCGGACGAGTCAGCTTGGGAGACGGAGGACGAGGAGTCTCCCGATACCTTTAAGACTCGGTGCGTCCCTTCGGACTCACCGCAGTCTGAACCCCGGAGTAGGTCCCCTCCGGAGGACACCCGGTTCTCAGAGTTCGTCCGGGATATGGCCACTGCCTTGGATATTCCGGCAGATCCCGAGGAAGAGCCTCGAGCTGAAGAGCTCGAGGCCCTACAGTATGACTCTCCTCCGAAGGAGGCCTTTACTGTCCCAGTTCTTCCGATGCTGGAACGGCTCCTCTTCCGTATGTGGGAGGCACTGGCCTCGGCGCCGATTCTTAGCAAGCGGGTCGATTCCATCTATCTACTCCAGAAGAGTCCTGGGTTTCAAAAGGCACAGCTACCACACCATTCCATGGTTGTGGAATCGGCCATGCATCGTCTGAAGAGTCAGAAGATGCACTCCGTGGTGCCTCCTGGCAGGGAGGCCCGAAACCTAGATGACGTCGGTAGAAAGTGTTTTCAGGGCTCGATGCTTGCTTGCCGTGTCCAGTCTTACCAGCTGTACATGGGCATGTACTTGCGGGATCTGGCCAAGGAGTTGGCCAGCTTCTCTGCTGGTCTCTCCGGGGAACCCTTGCAGAGATTTAAGTCCTTGTCCTCGGGGATTCGGGACTGCTCGAAGTTCATGTCCCGCGCCGCCTACGATGGCTTCGAGGCTTCGGCCTGAGTTGTGGCAGCCGGCATCGCGGCTCGACGCAAGGCATGGCTGCAGTCATCGGACCTCGAGCCATAGGTTCAGGACAAGTTGGTCGATGTCCCTTGCCGAGGTGAAAACCTTTTTGGCAAGCCCATGACCGAGAAGGCTGCACAGCTCGAGACCGAGCACCTCACCCGGACAAGGCTGTCGAGGAAGACCTCTGCCCCTTCTCATAAAATGAAGGGCTCGGGTAAAAAGCCCTTTTACCCGAGGAAGGGCACTGCCTACAAACGTACCCACATTATCAGGCTGCCCAAGCTGCCCCACAGGGTCAGTAAGCCAAGGGCCAGGGTAATGGGCCCCGTAGGCAGAGGACCCCCAAGCCTCAGGCCCCTGCTACCACTCAGCAGGGGTGGGGGCTTTTGACTCCTTGAGCATAGCCTCTCCTCCACTGCTCTCCCAACTCTGCACAGGAGGTCATCTCGCCCTCTTTGCCCACCAGTGGCCCCTTATCACCGGGGACAGTTGGGTGCTGGAGATAATCCACAAGGGATATGCCCTCCATTTCCACCAACTGCCACCCCCATATTTTCCAGGTGAGGCTCCAAGGCCTCCTCTGCACACAGACCTTCTTCGTCAGGAGCTTCAGGGTCTGTTGGTGGACAGGGCGGTGGAGCCTGTGCCTCCCCACTTGCACGGTCACGGATTCTACTCCAGGTATTTTCTGGTGCTCAAAAGGACCGGTGGCTTTCGTCCCATTCTGGACCTCAGGAACCTCAACAAGTTCCTAGTGAAAGAAAAGTTCAAGATGCTTACTCTTGGAACCCTTCTGCCCTACCTCCAGCAGGGAGATTGGCTTTGCTCCTTAGATCTAAAGGATGCGTACACTCACATCCTCATTCATCCAGACCACAGAAAGTACCTAAGGTTCATCGTGGGAGGAAACCATTATCAGTACAGAGTGCTGCCTTTCGGCCTCTCCTCCGCCCCCAGAGTCTTTACAAAGTGCTTAGCAGTGGTGGCGGCCTACCTGAGAAATCAGGGCATCTTTGTCTTCCCCTATCTGGACGACTGGCTCATCAGGGGTCAGACAGGTCAGGAGGCCAATCAAGCCACCCTCAGGACAATTGCTCTTCTACAACGCCTGGGGTTTGTCATAAACTTCGCAAAGTCCACTTTAATCCCTTCCCAGAACTTGGAGTTCATAGGGGCAAGGTTGGACTCTCCTGGCAAAGGCATTCTTGCCAGAAAACAGAGCCCGACAGTTAATGGCCTTGGCAAGTCAATTTCTCAGCAGGTCCCTGGTCTCCGCCAGACTCTGCCTGCGGCTTCTAGGCCACATGGCTTCGACAGTACATGTGACCCCCAATGCCAGGCTCCATATGAGGCCTGCACAGTGGTGCCTTCGGTCTCAGTGGTCACAGGCCACAGGCAGCCTCAGAGACAGGATAAGGGTGTCCAGACCATTTCTGAACTCCCTCAACTGGTGGCTACACCCACCCAATCTGCTGAAAGGGGTGCCCTTTCAGATTCCAGGTTACACAGTGATGCTAACTACAGATGCCTCCCTGCAAAGCTGGGGAGCGCATTGTCTGGGCAAGTGCACCCAGGGCCTCTGGTCTCCCTGGGAAGCTGCACAGCAGATCAATCTCCTCGAACTCAGAGCTATTCGATTAGCACTCAAAGCTTTCACTCCTACCCTGGCTCAACAGTCTGTCCTGATTCAGACAGACAACCAAGTTGCCATGTTTTATGTGAACAAACAGGGCGGAACTGGGTCCAGGATCCTTTTTCGGGAAGCTCAGGACCTTTGTTCTTTTGCCCTCAAGCACAACATGCTCCTCAGGGCTGTGTACCTTCCTGGCCAGGACAACTACCTGGCAGACAGATTGAGCAGGATACTGCAGCCCCACGAGTGGCAGCTACTTCCTTCAGTAGTTCAGAAGATCTTCCTGAGATGGGGTCTCCCTTTGATGGATCTCTTTGCCAGCCCCATCAACAAGCAACTGCCACGGTTCTGCTCCAGGCAACCACATCCTCTGCGGACAGCAGCGGATGCTTTTCTGATCTCTTGGTCTCAGGGCCTCCTCTATGCGTTTCCTCCCACGCCCTTGGTGGCCCGAACCCTATTCAAGATTCTCCAGGACAGGGCCTCGGTCCTGCTGGTAGCTCCCAGGTGGCCGAGAAAGCCTTGGTTTCCTCTTCTGCTTCAACTGGCGGTGGATCCTCCACTGCCTCTGAGGTTGCAACCCGACCTTCTCACACAGGACCAGGGTTCCCTTCTGCACCCCAATCTCAAGTCTCTCAATTTGATGGCCTGGAGGCTGCAAGGGTAGTTTTGGCTCCCTGGGGCCTACCTCAGGAAGTTGAAGAGGTTGTCCTAACCTCCAGGAAACAATCCACTAGGAAAACCTATGCTCTCAAGTGGAAAAGGTTTTCTGTGTGGTGTCACCTACGTACAGAGGATCCTTTCTCCTGTACTGTGCCAGTAGTTCTTCAATACCGTATTTTTGCGTATATAATGCGCACCCGCATATAAAGCGCAATTTTCTGCCTGTCCTGCACTGACTTTCTCACATAACGCGCACGTGTCGACTGCACTGAGGTGCATAAAAAAGTCATCATGCCAGGAATTAAGCGCAAGTCTTATACTGCGGACTTCAAGCTGAAAGTTGTGGCAAGAGCAGAAGAAACAAGCAACAGAGCAGCAGCAAGAGAATTTGATGTTGGTGAGTCATCTGTTCGCGACTGGAGAAAGGAGAGAACGGCGCTAGAGGAGATGAACCCGCGAAAACGTGCGCGTCGAGGTCCAAAGGAAAAGTGGCCAGAGCTAGAGAGTGACTTAAACAACTGGATTCTGTCTAGAAGGGAGCAAAATCAAGCTGTCTCAACTATCGCAATTAAATTCAAAGCAAAACTGCTTGCCAATGAAAGAGGAATTTCAAGTTTCCACGCTAGTTTCAACTGGATTTGCAAATTTATGAAGAGGAATGGTCTTTCCGTGCGAATAAGAACAACTGTAGGCCAGAGGATTCCGGATGACTGGGAACAAAAGATGGCGGATTTCAGCACATTTGTCAGCAAAGAAATTTCTGAGTTCGGCATTTCGGCAACGGATGTTATTAACATGGATGAGGTTCCTGTGTCTTTTGACATTCCACCAACCAGGACTGTAGCTGCTTCGGGTTCAAAAACTGTCGCAATAACAACAACTGGACACGAGCGGGCTTGCTTCACTGTAGTCCTGGGTTGCACAGCTAATGGGCATAAATTGAAGCCGATGGTTATTTTCAAGCGAGTAACCATGCCCCGTGAAAAATTTCCACAAGGTATTGTTGTCCACTGTAACAAAAAGGGGTGGATGGACTCTGAGGTCATGAAAATATGGATTGATAAATGTTATCGGGCCAGGCCTGGAGGTTTCTTTTCTAAAAGGTCTTTGTTGATCTTCGATTCCATGGCTGCCCATAAAGAAACAAATGTGAAAAATTATATTAATTTGGCAGGTGCCCATATCGCAGTGATACCGGGTGGTCTTACTTGCAAACTGCAGCCGCTAGATATAGCTGTTAATCACCCGTTCAAAACGTTCGTCAGACGAGAGTGGGATAATTGGATGCAGCATGGAATTCATGAATTCAATCCATCGGGACGATTAAAGAGGGCTACATTAATGGAAATCTGCAATTGGTTGTGTTCTGCTTGGGACAAAATATCCCCTGAAACCATCAGAAATGGCTTCCGAAAAGCAGGGATTGTTTATAAGAACGAGGATGGGGTGCGCAGTGATGACGAAGATGACGATGAAAACATCGAAAGTAGTGATGATGACAGCGCATATGTTACGGAAGAGCGTCTTCAGACGGTTTTAAAGTATTTCAATGATGATGTTGATGAGGGGAGTGATTTCGAAGGTTTTATGGAATCGGATGATGAAAAGTAATAAAATATATTTTTGTACCAAGAGATTCTTGTGGTGCCTCGTTTTTGGGATCAGCTACTTGCAACAAAGTTTTGGTATAGTGCGCCCTCGAAAATACCGAGCGGGAGTGTTGCGCGGTAAGTAAAAAAGTGTATAGCGCGTGCGTTATATGCGCGAAAATACGGTACTTACTGCACTTATCCAATCAGGGACTGAAGTCCAATTCTGTTCGGGTCCACCTCTCAGCTCTGGTAGCTCATCACTCATTGGTAGAGGGACAATCTCTATCTGGTCACCCCTTGGTGTCCCGCTTTCTCAGGGGCTTGCTTTTGCTCAAGCCTCCCATCCGTCCTCCTGCCCCTGAGTGGGAGCTGAATGTGGTCTTGCAGCAACTGACTCGCCCACCTTTTGAGCCGATGGCTACTTGTCCACTACGCTTCCTCTCCTGGAAGACGCTCTTCCTGATAGCCCTTACCTCGGCTAGACGAGTAAGTAAGCTCCAGGCCCTGGTCTGTGACAGGCCACACCAGGATTTACAGGAACAGGTTAGTCCTCAGGACTCATCCAAAGTTCCTCCCTAAGGTTGTCTCCTCTTTCCACCTCAATCAGGAGGTGGTTCTTCCAACCTTCTTCCCTAGGCCTCATGCTAGCCAGGCTGAAGCAGTCCTGCATACCCTGGACTGTAGGAGGGCCTTATCCTTCTACCTTGACCGTACGCAGGGGCATAGAAGGGCTACTCAGCTCTTCGTATCTTTTGACCCCAATAAGTTGGGGTTGGCTTTGTCCAAGCGTACCTTGTCCATCTGGGTGGCTGACTGTATCACCTGGGCTTATAAGGCGGCTGACCTTCCTTTGCAGGGTAGGGTCACGGCCCATTGTGTCAGGGCAATGGCTGCCTCAGTGGCTCATCTCCGCTCTGTGCCCTTGGTAGACATCTGCAAGGCTGCAACTTGGTCTTCAAGCCAGACTTTTGCAGCCCATTACTGCCTGGAGAGGGAGTCCCGTAGGGACACTGCTTTTGGCCAGGCAGTACTCCGGAATCTCTTTGAGGTATAGGCAACTCCTGCCCTCTGTTGGGCTACCGGTGGAGGTTGTGTCCTTGAAAAGCCTTTCTTTGCTGCTGAGACTAGAGGGAGTTCTCTTGTTCAGCCTGGGTTCCTTGGTAGCCCAGAGCTGGGGAGTCACCCATATGTGAGGACTGACTTCCTGCTTGGTCCTGGAGAAAGCATAGTTACTCACCTGTAACAGGTGTTCTCCAGGAGCAGCAGGAGTCAGTCCTCACAACCCTCCCTCCTCCCCTTGGAGTTGCAGTTGTACATAGTTTATTTGCTGTTCTTAGCTATGTCATTTGACTGAGGTAAGATGGCACCTTTAGGCAGGAAGGGAACCGCGCATGCGTGCCTACATTCCCAAAGGCTTTCATAGAAAGCTGGGGAAATGCTCCGCTGGGGCTTCATCGGCGCCGATGACACCCATATGTGAGGACTGATTCCTGCTGCTCCTGGAGAACACCTGTTACAGGTGAGTAACTATGCTTTATCCTGCTTATGTTCAGCAGGGACGTTCTGCAGGTCAGCTTGCCAAGAAAGGTCAGCAACCACCCAAACAGAAGAAAGCAAAGGCTGCTAGGCCTCAACCGGCCCATCAGGCTCAGCCTCCACAGGGCCTTTGACTCTCATCAAGAGAACGTGGCCTTCCTGGTTCTCGGGGGACCAGAACTTTCCACCATTCCAGGAAGGTTGTCATTTTGCCCCCTGATAGGGGCAAATAACAGCAGAGCATTGGACACTCTCCATCATAAAGGAGCGGTACAAGCTTCATTTTTCAAGCATGCCACCTCACACAATAATAAAGCAGTTCAATTCCTCCGGCCTCTCTCATCAACCTGTTAGGTCAGGAGGTCGCTATCCTTCTTGCCCAAGGGGCAACAGAAGAAGTACCCCTTCATCAGCAGGGTACAGGGTTCTATTCCCCTTATTTCCTTATCCCAAAGGAAATGGGGTTACAGACCTATCTTAGACCTAAGAGAATTGAACAAATTCCTTGTCAAGGAGAAATTCAAAATGATTTCTCTCGGCTCTCTGCTGCCATACCTTCAGAGTCAGGATTGGCTTTGTTCTCTAGATCTCAAGGATGCATACACCTATGTTCTCATCCATCGAACTCGCAGAAGGTTCCTTCGGTTCCTTTTTCAGGGAAAGCACTACCAATACAGGGTGCTTCCTTTTGGCCTGGCCTCAGCATCAAGGGTGTTCACGAAATGCATGGCTGTTGTAGCAGCATTTCTCCGCACTCTAGGGATATTCGTCTTCCCCTACTTAGACGACTGGCTCATTCGAGCCCCAGCAATGCGTATCGTTCAGTATTTAGGGCTGGTAATAAACATCCCAAAATCCAGTCTAACTCCCACTCAGTCTCTAGAGTTCATAGGAGCTTTCCTGGATACCACAAAGGCAAGGGCCTGTCTCCCCCAGGCCCGTTGCCTTCGCCTGGTGCAGTTAGCTTCTCAAGCAGTGCTAAAGCCTCATCTAACTGCTCGAGAAATGTTACAACTACTAGGCCACATGGCATCTACTGTGCATGTGGTTCCCTATGCTCGCCTCCATATGAGGGCAGCTCAGTGGACTTTATCCACCCAATGGACCCAGGCATCAGCAACACAAGTCGCCTTATTTTGTCCCTCCAGTGGTGGAAGTCCACTCAAAACCTGTTGCTGGAGTCCCCTTTTCAACAATCCTTACACCAAGCAACTCTCACAACAGATGCTTCTCCGATGGGTTGGGGATCTCATCTGCAAGACCTCTCCAACCAAGGCACCTTGTCTCCACAGGAGACTCAGCTACATATCAATCTGTTGGAGTTCAGAGCAATCTTCCTTGCTCTGCGAGTGTTCTACACCCTGCTCAGCTACAAGACAGTCCTCATTCATACGGACAATCAAGTAGCCATATTCTACGTGAACAAGCAGGGGGGAACAGGCTCTCGGTCGCTTTGCAACGAAGCTTTGCAACTATGGGCCCTCGCCAGAGAGCACCAGATTCATCTCCTGGCGGTGTATCTTCCAGGCATACAAAACTCTTGGACAGACAGACTCAGTCGAGTTCTGCTTCCACACGAGTGGTCTCTGCATGCAGACGAGGTAGCCAAGATTTTTCAAATTTGGGGAACCCCAGACATAGACCTCTTTGCAAGTCTGTGGAATGCCAAACTTCCCCGGTTCTGTTCCAGAATTCCGGCTCAGGCCAGGGATGCTTTCCTCCTTTACTGGGGTCAAGACTTCCTGTATGCCTTTCCACCCATTCCCCTGATTCCCAAAACCCTGTTAAAGCTTCAGAGAGACAGAGGCCGTATGATTCTCATAGCTCCACATTGGCCACGGCAAGTGTGGTATCCTCTGCTTCTACATCTCTCTCAAGCTCCCTCCCTGGAGTTAGGGTCTGCTCCAGATCTCCTATCTCAGGAGGACGGAATGTTATGGCATCCCAATCACCAGTCTTTGCATCTCAGGGCTTGGTTGTTGAAGGCCTAGATCTCCATGATCTTAACCTCCCTCAGCAAATAAAGGATATCCTTTATGCTTCCAGGAAGCCTTCCACAAGACGCTCTTATGCTTTCAAGTGGAAAAGGTTTACCGTATGGTGTTCGCAGAAGGGTCTTAACCCCAGTGCCGTACCTCTGGAATCATTACTGGAGTATCTCCTTCATTTATCCAATGCAGGACTTAAGACTAACTCAGTGAGGGTCCATTTGAGTGCTATTGCAGCTTCCTTCAAACCCTTAAATGGACAACCTATCTCCTCCCATCCTCTTAGAGCAAGATTTATAGAAACATAGAAATATGATGACAGAAAAAGACCACATGGCCTATCTAGTCTGTCCTTCCATAACAACTACAACAGTCCCCTTTTTACCTTTACAGATCCTCTGTGTTTGTCCCATGCTTTTTTGAATTCAGTTACTGTCCTCATCTCTACCACCTCCACTGGGAGACTCTTCCACGGATCCACTACTCTTTCCGTAAAGAAATATTTCCGCATATCACTCCTGAATCTATCTCCCTTCACCCTCATTCCATGTCCCCTCGTAGCAGAACTTGCTTTCAATTGAAAGAGGCTCTCTCCCTGAACATTTATGCCACGGAGGTATTTAAACATCTCAATCATATCACCTCTATCCCGCCTTTCCTCTAAGGTGTACATATTAAGATCCTTCACTCTGTCCTCATACGCTTTATAATGAAGACCACTAATCATTTTAGTAGCCACCCTCTGCACCGACTCCATCCTGTTCACATCCTTTTGAAGGTGCGGTCTCCAGAATTGCACACTATACTCCAAATGAGGTCGCACCAAAGACTTATACGGAGGCATTATCACCTCCTTTTTTCTGCTAGCCATTCCTCTCTGTATGCACCCAAGCATCCTTCTAGCTTTTACCGTCACCTTTTCTACCTGTTTAGCTACTTTAAGATCATCAGACACAACCACGCCTAGGTCCCTCTCTTCTTTAGTGAACAAAAGTACTTCACCCCCTATACTATATTGCTCCCTTGGATTGCTGCAGCCCAAATGCATGACCTTACATTTTTTAACATTAAATCCCAGCTGCCAAATTCTAGACCATTCTTCAAGCTTAGCTAGATCCCTCCTCATGTTATCTACCCCTCCCTGGGTGTCTACTCTATTACAGATTTTGGTATCATCCACAGAGAGGCAAACCTTACCTGAAAGCCCTTCTGATATATCACTAACAAAGATGTTAAAAAGAACATGAGAGGCCTTCTGCTAACTAAGCCTCCCATAAAGCCACCACCTGTGGCATGGGACTTAAATTTGGTTCTTGGTCAGCTTATGAAGCCACCTTTCGAACCCTTAGTACTACCTCCTTGAAATTTCTTTTTTGGAAGGTTATCTTTCTCATTGCAATCACATCAGCACGTCGCATCAGTGAGTTGCAAGCACTAGTAGCTGATCCACCTTATACAAGGTTCCATCATGACAAGGTAGTCCTTAGGACTCATCCACACTTTATGCCAAAGGTGGTCTCGCCTTTTCATCTAAACCAAGCGGTCTACCTACCTGTGTTCTTTCCAAGGCCTCATGCATCAAATGCAGAAAGGAACCTTCATACTTTGGACTGTAAAAGAGCTTTAGCCTTTTACTTACAAAGAACACAGCAACATAGAAAGTCCTCTCAACTCTTTGTTGCTTTTGATCCTTCTCATTTGGGACTTCCAGTCTCCAAGAGAACACTATCTAATTGGATTGCTCAGTGTATAGCCTTTGCCTGTCAGAGTAAGAATCTTCCTCTGGAGGGCCATGTCACAGCTCACAATGTGAGAGCCATGGCAACTTCAATGGCTCATCTGCCCTCTGTGTCTATCGACGACATCTGTCGAGCAGCCACCTGGGCCTCGGTTCATCCCTTCACAGTCCATTACTGCTTGGACAAGGACTCCTGCCGGGATGCCTTGTTTGGTCAGGCTGTTCTCCAACACCTGTTCCATACCTAATCAACTCCTACCCACCATCCCTGGTAGGATGCCAGAGATCCATGGGGGGAAGTGGAGCCCTTCCAGGGACACACAACTTCTGGGGTCTCTCCCTGGCATCTAAAGCTAGGGAGTCCCCATATGTGATGACTACATTCCTGCTTGTTCCTGGAGATAGCATAGTTACTCATCTGTAACAGTTGATCTCCGGGAACAGCAGGAATTTAGTCCTCACAACCCACCCACCTCCCCTTGGAGTTGTATCTCTCTATCTATCTCTTTCCCTCTCTCTCTCTTTGTCTCAGCTTTAAAACTCAACTGGAGAGAGGCAGTTGGGAAAGGCGGGAAGGCAGCACTCAGGCGCTGTGGGATGCTCCCAAAAGCTTTCTAATTGGACGCTGGGGAACGTTCCCGCGCAGGCTCTGTCTGTACCGACAATACCCATATGTGAGGACTAAATTCCTGCTGTTCCCGGAGATCACCTGTTACAGGTGAGTAACTATGCTTTCTTTATCGTTCCTGTCTTGCGCTTACTGAAATGTCCAGCCCTCTGCGCTACCCGGAGTGCTCCCTCTACCGTCTTGCCTCTACCCCAGTATATTTTCTCTTGGTTTATGTCTCGCCTTCTCTTCACACAGATCTTTGAGATACTTTTCTCCTGACTCTGACTGAAGCCTCTTTCCTTTCCCCATTTCCTAGTTTTCGGAGATTTTAACTTGTGTCTTATTCCGCCCTTATGCTTTCGGGATCGGGCCCTCCTCACACTCTCTGATGATCTCTCCTTTCAGCAACATGTTCACTATATGACTCATTCCGCTGATAACACATTAGATCTTATCATTCTCCAGGAACAAGCAGGAAGTCAGTCCTCACATATGGGTGATGTCGGCGCTGACAGAGCCCTCATGTGGAGCAATTCCCCAGCTTTCAGAGAAAGCCTTTGGGATTGTATCACGCATGCGCGGTCCCTTTTGCACCCAATGATGCCATCTTGCTCAGTCTCCCTTACTCCGCGGAGCCCAACAGACGTTGTCCCTAATTCCTCATGGAAAAAGTGCATCAAAACTTAAGAATTCTTCTCTTCGACCGGTTCGACACCGGTTGCCCTTCCCACCTGCGGTCCAGTCAATTTTTTGCATTTTTGTCCTTAGAGACTAAGCGTTCGCACTCTTTTTTTTATTTTCACTGGCAGCCCGGTCCTTCGACCTTGCAGGGGCCCTTTTTCCCCCGATGGCTGCCAGCAGGTTTAAAAAGTGTGATCTGTGTAAGAAGTTAATGTCCCTCACCGACGCACATGACTGCTGTCTCCGATGCCTCGGGCCTGACCATGACCCGAAGGTCTGTGTCCCGTGTGGGAAAATGTCCTCTAAGGCACTCCGAAGTAGGCAGCAGCAACATGAAAGGATTTTCTCAGAGTCCGCATCCTCCTGGATCCGGACCTCCTCAGAAGCCTCAACGTCTCGGGAGCTGTCTGAACCCGAGCACCGTCGGGGGGTCTTCTGAACGGGGCTCTCCCTCCCGTGAACACCGGAGGAAGAAGAAGTCAATGAGGGCGGAGTCGTTGGATGCTTCCGATCGCCCTGGGCTCTTGAAGGCCAGGTCATGGAGTCCTGACCGCCGCCTGCGAAGATACCTCGCACGGAGCTGGAGACGCTGAGGCAGGTAAGTGCTGTTGTCCTCATGGATTCCCATCCGGGGGAGCCGGCATCGGGCCCAACAATGTCGGGGCCCGAACCGGAGGCTGCGGAGTCTTCTGAGCTCGGTCTCAGGATGACGGCCCTGGAGCGCAGCATATCTGCCTTCATGGAGCAGCAGCGGACGCTGATAGCCGGTCTCAACTTTCCATCCGCCCCGATCACCGGGACCTCGACGTCCAAGTCAACCCCGGAGGCCAAGCCAATCCTCGAGACTCTTCGGACTCGAGTTTATCCTCGACCAAGGTCTCCCTCGACCTCCTGCTTGGGACTGAGGTCATCGACGCTGGTGCTCTCAGTGTCGGGGCGTTCGGGGCCGAAGCCCTTGCTGCCGGAGCCTCTCGATTCCTCCTCAGAGGGATCAGCATGGGAGACGGAAGATGAGTCGTCCCCGGACACCCATCGAACCCGGTATGTCCCATCGGACTTACCGGGGTCAGAGCCTCGGAGAAGGTCCCCTCCGGAGGATACCCGGTTCTCAGACTTCGTCAGGGACATGGCCAAGGCTTTGGCATTCCCGGCAGATACCGAGGAGGAGCCTCGAGCTGAAGAGCTCGAAGTCCTCCAGTATGACTTTCCCCCGAAGGAAGCCCTTACTGTGCCGGTTCCTCCGATGCTGGAACAGCTGATGCTCCACATGTGGGAGTTACCAGCCTCGATGCTGGTGCTCAGCAAGCGGGTCGATTCCATCTATCGAGTCTGCAAGAGCCCTGGGTTCTAAAAGGCACAGCTGCCACACAATTCCATGGTTGTGGAATCGGCCATGCACAGGCTCAAGAACCAAAAAATGCACTTCTCGGTGCCTCCTGGCCAGGAGGCCCAGAACCTGGATGCCCTCGGCAGAAAATGCTTCCAGGGCTTGATGCTGTCATGCCGTGTCCAAACCTACCAGCTGTACATGGGCATGTACTTGAGGGACCTGGCAAAGGAGATTGCCGGGTTCTCAGCTGGCCTCTCCGAGGCACCCTTGCAGCGCTTCAATGCCTTGTCCACCGGGATTCGGGAGTGTTCAAAGTTCATATCTCGAGCGGCCTATGATGGCTTTGAGGCTTCAGCCTGAGTAGCCGCGGCCGCCGTCGGTGCACGCCACCAGGCCTGGCTAATGTCATCAGATCTGGAGCCATGGGTTCAGGACAAGTCGGTCGATGTCCCTTGCCTAGGTGACAACCTCTTTGGCAAACCCATGACTGAGAAGGCTGCTGAGCTTGAGTCCGAGTACTTGACCCGGACAAGTCTCTTAAAGAAGACTTCTGCCCCTTCTAAGAAGAAGGGCTTGGGTAAAAAGCCCTTTTTCCCGAGTAAGGGTACTGCTTACCGCAACTACCCCACTTAACAGGCCACCCCAGCTCTCCAACAGGGGCAGCAGGCCAAGGGACAGGGGCATGGCCCGCGTAAGCAGAAGACCCCCCAGGCCCAGCTCCTACCCAGCCGGGAGAGGGTTTTTGACTCCCAAGGCATAGTCTCTCTTCCACCAGTGGTAAGGTCTTGCACAGGAGGTAGGCTAACCCTGTATGCCAACAGGTAGCCAGCCATCACCTCGGATATCTGGGTCCTGCAAATAGTCCAAAGGGGCTATTTGCTTCACTTCAGCCAGATACCACCTTCCTTCTCTCCAGGAGAGCCTCTCAGACCCCCTTTTCACAGGGACCTCCTCTTGCAGGAGTTGGCAGGTCTTCTAGAGGATCAGGCGGTGGAACCGGTGAGCCACCGCCTGCAGGGCAAGGGCTTCTGTTTCAGGTATTTTCTCATACCAAAGAGAACAGGAGGCCTCAGATCCATCCTTGACCTAAGAAACTTAAACAAGTTCCTGGTGAGGGAAAAGTTCAAGATGCTTTCCCTTGGAATGTTGCTGCCTTACCTCCACCAGGGAGATTGGCTATGCTCCTTAGACCTGAAGGATGCCTATACGCACATCCTCATTCACCCAGACCACAGACAATATCTGAGATTTGTAGTGGGAGGAAAACGTTTCCAATACAGAGTTCTACCCTTTGGCTTGGCCTCTGCTCCCAGGGTGTTTACAAAATGCCTGGCTGTAGTGGTGGCCTTTCTCAGAAGTCAAGAAATTTTTGTCTTCCCTTACCTGGACGACTGGCTCATCAGGGGTCAGTCGCCTCAGGAGGCTCAACAGGCCACTTCTCGCACTAGCAACATGTTGCAATGTCTGGGTTTTGTCATAAACCACGCAAAGTCCACTTTTCTCCCCACTCAAAACTTAACGTTCATAGGAGCAAGCTTGGACACCTTTCAAGCGAAGGCTTTCCTGCCAGAGGACAGGGTACAGAGGCTGCTAACACTGGCACAACAGTTCAGTCTCGGGTCTCAGCAAGACACTTCTTGCACCTCCTGGGCCACATGGCCTCCACGGTGCATGTGACCCCAATGCCCGTCTCCACATGAGAACAGCTCAGTGGTGCCTCAGAGATCAGTGGACCCAGGCCTCCGGCAGCCTCAGAGACAGGATAACAGTATCCAGAAGACTGGTAAAATCGTTGCAGTGGCGGTGTCAGCCACCCTACCTGCTCGAGGGAGTGCTTTTTCAGACTCCCTCGCACACAAGGGTGCTAACGACAGATGCCTCCTTGCTGGGCTGGAGAGCCCTCTGCCAAGGATCATGCACTCAGGAGTTGTATCTTCAGGAGTCTGCACACCCAAATCAACCTCTTAGAGCTGCGGGCAATTCGCCTAGCTCTTCAAGCCTTTTGTCATGTCCTCTCACATCAGTCTGTATTGATACAGATGAACAACCAGGTAGCAATGTTCTACGTGAACAAGCAGGGGATCTCGTATCCTATGTCAGGAGACACTGGACCTCTGCTCCTTTGCCATCAAGCAGGGTATGTCTCTCAAAGCAGTGTACCTGCCGGGTCAGGAGAACAGCCTAGTGGACAAACTAAGCAGAATTCTCCAACCTCACGAATGGCAGCTGGATCCGGTGGTGGCACAGCGGATTTTCCACCGCTGGGGACATCCGTCCATAGATTTATTTGCCAGTCCGCAAAATCGCCAGCTGCCCAGATTTTGCTCAAGACAGCCACATTCTCTGAGGGTGGCTGCATATGCTTTCCTGATCTCCTGGTCAGGGGGCCTCATGTATGTGTTTCCTCCCACGCCTCTGGTGGCCCAGACTCTGTTCAAAATCCTTCGGGACAAGGCCTCTGTCATTTTGGTAGCCCCCAGATGGCCAAGACAGCCTTGGTTTCCACTTCTTCTCCAGCTGGCAGTGGAAACCCCACTTCCACTGGGGATGCAGCCCGACCTCCTATCACAGGAGCAGGGCTCTCTCTTGCACCCCAACCTCAGGGCCCTATTGTTCTGATGGCATGGCTGCTGAAAGGGTAGTGCTGGCTCCTCTCCTCCTACCTCAGGATATAGAAGTGTTACTGGCCTCCAGGAGGCAGTCCACTAGGAAATCCTATGCTTTCAAGTGGCGTAGATTTGAGATGTGGTGTAACCAGCACAATGAAAACCCTTTCTCATGCCTTGTACCAGTGGTGCTGCAGTACCTGCTTCACCTCTCAGAATTAGATCTCAAGTCTAACTCTGTCAGGATCCACCTGAGTGCTTTTCAGCAAACCACTCGCCAGTGGAGGGGCAACCTCTTTCGGCTCACCCCCTGGTGTCCAGATTCCTCAGAGGTCTGCTTCTGCTGAAACCCCCAGTTCGTCCTCTGGCAACTGAGTGGGATTTGAATGTGGTCTTTATAGCAGCTTACTCGCCCACCTTTTGAGCCGATGTCCTCTTACCATCTGCGCTTCCTCTCCTGGAAGGTGCTCTTCCTGGTGGCACTCATATCAGCCAGACGTGTGAGTGAGCTGCAAGCTCTCGTAACTGATAAACCATACACAAGGTTTTATAGGAATAGGGCGGTCTCTTCTTTCCACCTCAACCAGGAGGTGATTCTTCCTACCTTCTTTCCCATGCCGCATTCCAGCCGGGCAGAGGCAGTCCTGCATACCCTGATTGTAAGAAGGTGTTGTCCTTCTACCTGGAGCGTATTAAGGGACATCGGAGGGCTACTCAGCTCTTCGTCTCATATGACCCCAGTAAGCTGGGGGTTATCTGTCTCCAAGCGTACGCTGTCCATCTGGGTGGCAGACTGCATTGCCTGGGCATACAGGGTGGCCGACCTCCCGTTGCAGGGCAGAGTCACGGGCCCACCGTGTCAGGGCTAAGGCCGCATCAGTGGCTCACTTCCACTCTTTTCTGCTGGCAGACATCTGCCGGGCCGCAACTTGGTCTTCAAGCCAGACTTTTGCGGCCCATTACTGCCTGGATAGGGAGTCCCGACGGGACAGTGCTTTCGGCCAGGCGATACTCCGTAATCTATTTGAGGTTTAGGCAACTCCAACCCTCTGACCCTCTGGTGTCAGGCTACCGGGGGGTGTTGCTTTCTCGGCTGAATTCCTATTGCAACTGCTGCGGCTCTTCTAGAGGGAGCCATTTTTCAGCTATGGGTTCTCGGTAGCCTATAGCTAGGAGTCCCATATGTGAGGACTGACTTCCTGCTTGTTCCTGGAGAAAGCGTAGTTACTCACCTGTAACAGGTGTTCTCCAGGGACAGCAAGAATCAGTCCTCACGACCCTCCCTCCTCCCCTGGAGTTGCAGTCCTATTACTGATTTTTATTCATTTTGCCGTCTCTTTAGCTGTCATTTGACTGAGCAAGATGGCATCCTTGGGTGGGATGGGAGACTGCGCATGCGCGATGCAATCCCAAAGGCTTTCTCTGAAAGCTGGGGAATTGCTCCGCTCGAGGGCTCCATCGGTGCCGACGTCACCCATATGTGAGGACTGATTCCTGCTGTCCCTGGAGAACATCTGTTACAGGTGAGTAACTATGCTTTTCGTCACCCGGTCTCCCCTGTCCTCCCACTAATCTCTACTCTAGCCCTCCCCTGGACAGACCATTTTTGTCTTTTATTTACTCTGTCCATGGCAATACCTCACACCTCCCATCTGGATTTTGTCTGTCCCCCTGTCCAGCTAATCTGCCGGATTAACCCTACCACCTTTCAAGCATTTCCATCAGCTGATAACCTTTTCCTTTCTGATTTTGCTACCCTCCCCACGGATCTACAGGCTCAGACGTGGGATACACTCCTATCGGCGGCCCCTGGATAAGTTGGCCCTAGGGTCTCTGTCTGGCGCCCCGTCCCTCTTCCCATCACCCGTGGTTTCATCATGGTTTGCGCCTGCAACAATCCTACTTACGCCGTGCTAAGCATCTTTGGCGCAGGCGTCCTTCCCCAGCCTCTTTAGCTGAGTTTCACTTCTCACATTGCCTCTACCAGACTATGATTAGGTCTGCCAAACTCACCTATTGTTCTGATCGCATCTCCTCTGCTTCCAACTCGTCCCATAAGCTATACTCCACTCTCTGCTCCTTGTCTGCCCCTCGTGGCGCTGACCTGTCAGTTGCTCCCATGCCCCCGATCCTGCTGCTCTTGCTATTTTCATTGCTGGCAAGGCCCAGTCCCTGCATCTGATCTTCCCAAGCTGCCCTGCCCCTCTCACCTCGGACTCTCTGTCGTCATCCTGTGTCTCTGTCAATCCTCCTTCCCCAGTCAACACTGGTTGCATGCACACCTGAACTTCGTTTTGTCTGGTCACAATGCCGGAGCTCTCCAAGCTCCTTAGTGCCTCATGCAAGACCACGTGCCCCACTGATCCCATTCCTTCCCACTGGCTCCCGGAACCATCTCTGGCCCTTCTTCCCTTCCTGGTCTGTATACTATATTGCAGACCTGCTATTAGTAATCTGTGAACTATCATTGAAATCATCTCTAATACCTGAAGATTGGCGGATCGCCAATGTAATACCAATTTTTAAAAAGGGTTCGAGGGGTGATCCGGGAAACTACAGACCGGTGAGCCTGACATCAGTACCGGGAAAAATGGTAGAAACCATCATAAAGAATAAAATTACTCAGCATGTAGATAGTCATGGCCTAATGGGAGACAGCCAACATGGCTTTAGACAAGGAAGATCTTGTCTTACTTATCTGTTATGTTTTTTTGAAAGTGTGAATAAACAGGTGGACAAAGGTGAGTCGGTTGATATAGTGTATCTGGACTTTCAGAAAGCCTTTGACAAGGTCCCTCATCAGAGACTTTTGGCAAAACTAAAGAGTCATGGGATAGGAGGCAGTGTACTACTGTGGATCAGGAACTGGTTAAAAGATAGAAAGCAGAGGGTTGGGCTAAATGGCCAATTTTCCCAATGGAGAAAGGTGAATAGTGGTGTACCCCAGGGGATCTGTGTGTCTGCTGCTTTTTGACATATTCATAAATGACCTGGAAAGTGGAATAACGAGTGAGGTTATCAAATTTGCAGATGACACAAAACTATTTAAAGTTGTTAAAACCCAAGAGGATTGTGGAAAATTGCAAGAGGATCTTGATAAATTGGAAGACTGGGCATCAAAATGGCAGATGAAATTTAATGTGGACAAGTGCAAAATTATGCACCTAGGGAAGAACAACTCAAACTATGGTTACACGATGCAAGGTTCCACATTAGGAACCACCACCCAGGAAAAAGATTTAGGTGTCATTGTGGATAACCTGTTAAAACCCTCGGCCCAGTGTGCAGCGGCAGCCAAGAGAGCAAATAGAATGCTAGGTATCATAAGGAAAGGAATGGAAAATAAAACAAAAGATATTATAATGCCTCTATACCGTTCTATGGTGAGACCGCACCTTGAATATTGTGTGCAATTCTGGTCGCTGTTTCTTAAAAAGGATATAGCATTATTAGAAAAGGTTCAGAGAAGAGCCACCAAAATGGTAAAGGGGATGGAAGGATAACTCCTATGAAGAAAGGCTAAAAAGGTTAGGGCTCTTTAACCTGGAAAAGAGACGGCTGAGGGGAGATATGATAGAAGTCTATAAATTAATGAACAGAGTGGAACGGGTAAACGTAGATTGACTGTTTATCAGAATATAGGAAGACTAGGGGACATGTAATGAAGCTACAGGATAAACTAAGACTAATAAAAGAAAATATTTTTTCACTCAACGTGTAATCAAACTCTGGAATTTGTTACCGGAGGATGTAGTAAAGGCTGTTAGTGTAGCTGGGTTTAAAAAAGGTTTTGACAAGTTCCTGGAGGAAAGATCCATAAACCATTATTAAGAAGGGACCCAGGATATCAATGCTTGACCTAGTACAAGCATTGCAGAACCTGTCTCTTTTGGGGAAACTGCTAGGTACGTATGACCTAGATTGGCCACTGTTGGAAACAGGATACTGGGCTTGATGGACCTTGGTCTGACCCAGTATGGCATATCTTATGTTCCAGTCTCTCCTCTGGTTCTTTCCCTTCCTCTTGGAAGCATGCTATTGTCCGTCCCATTCTAAAAAAAAAAAACAATCCCTGGACTCTTCCCTCCCTGCACACTGGCAGCCCATCTCTAACTTACCCTTCTTATCTAAGATTCTGGAAAAGGTGGTTTTCTCACAGCTATCTTGACACCTCAAATCTACCTTGACACTTCACCCCCAACAGTCTGGTTTCCGGGCTGGGCACAACACGGAAAACCATTCTTATCTCTCTCCTGAATGACCTGCATGTGGCACATGAACAGGGTGATTTTTCTATTGCGGTATCGCTCGATCTCTCTGCCGCATTTGACCATGTTGACTACCCTACCCTCCTGTCCTGTCTTCATGACTATGGGATTCGTGGCACAGTTCTTCAGTGGTTCAGGTCCTTTCTGTCCTCACGTTCCTTCACGGTTCGCCTTGGTTCTTCATCCTTGCCCGCCACACCACTCCCATGAGGTGTTCCACAGGGTTCTGTATTAGCACCTCTGCTCTTCAATCTGTTTCTTGCACCTCTGAATGCTCGTACAACAGTCTGGGCTCTAGGCATATTACTATGCCGATGATGATGTTCTCCTTTTCTGTACCAATTCTCTTTCTCCCAGTCTTGCCCCTCTAAACTCTTCTCTGGCCCTGATTTCCTCATGGTTATCATCCAACTATCTGCATCTGAACCCCACTAAATCAGCAGCCATTTGGTTTACCTTTGGTGCCCCCTCCCCTACCTTGGCCCCACCCTCTCTGGCACTCCTAGACCCCTGAGGTCAACTCTTTGGTACTTGGGGGTCACTCTTGACTCCTCCCTTTCTTTTCATCCATACATCACCTCTATTGTGTGCCGTTCATTCCTCACATTGCGCCAGCTGAGAGCAGTATGTTCTTTCCTCCCGGTGTCCTCCCTGGTTACTCTCACGGTGTCTCTCCTCTCTAGACTTGATTACTGCAATTCTGTTTTGGCCAGCCTCCCTCATTGCCAGCTCCACCGCTTACAGCTGTTAGAAAATACAGCTGCCCGGCTCATTACCCATGCCTCCCATGCTGATCATGTAACTCCCCTACTTCTTTATCTGCACTGGCTTCTCCTCAAGGTCCTTATCACTGTCCATTGGGCAGTTCACTGTAGTATCCCACAATATTTGGCTGACCTGTTAGACATGCACATCCCTCCCTGCACCCTCCGATCTGTTCACAATCACCGTTTATCCCTCCCCTCACCAGCCTGTGCACCAGCCTGGAACTTACACGGCATTCTGCATTCTTCTTTCTCGGACCAGCCCTCTGGAACTCCTTGAATATGTCTGTCCTCTGTGCTGAGCAGTCCTTCCCCCTGATTCAAGGCAATGCTGAAGACCCATCTCTTTGGCATCACCTTTGGTCTCCCCCCTACCTAGGTTCATATTGCATTTCCCTTCCCTTTTTTTCATTGTATTTTCTATGCTTTCTGTCTTTCCTGTGTGCCCTGTCCTCTGTCTTATTATGACTTTGGCGTTCTCTTCTCTCTGTTAGCAGCGATTATTTGTTTATTGTACATCTCATGATGCCTTGGCTTGGGCGGTTAATCAAGTGTGAAAATAAAGATAAAGTTAGGAGGAGTTAGGACAGCAGCAGTATAAGCCTCGACTTGCAAGTTTCTAGGCTTAGTATCAGTTTCTAGTTTCTTAGTATCAGAAGTATGGCATCCACTTCCTTCTTCCTCCACCCCCCTCCTACAATCCACTCATTAGGAGGATGGCAGCAGTGTGATGCCTTGGGCCACATCTTCCTCATTTGCTGCTGGGCTGAAGCATTACCTCCATCCTTTCTCTTTCAATCTCTGTGGATAATGCTTTACTACTCGTTTCCTCTGCTTGCAACCTTGGGGTAGTCTTTGACTCCTTCTCCACTCACATCCAACTGCTAGCTAAAACCTGTTTCTTTCTCTACAACACTTAACCATTCTTTAGTCACCTCCCGTCTGGACTATTGCAACCTCCTCCTTGCTGATCTCCCTCTGAACCCTTCAATCTGTTCAAAACTCAGCTGTGTGGCTAATTTTCCACCAACCTCGCTATGTTCTTATAACCCCTCTTCTCAAGTTTCTACATTGGCTCCCTATCCATTTCCGAATCCAGTTCAAACCTCCTACTGACCTATAAGTGCACTCATTCTACTGCTCCTCTCTACCTCTCCTCTCTGCCTCTCCTCTCTTATCTCTCCCTATGCCCGTCCTCGGGAACTCCACTATTCTGGTAGATCCCTTCCATCTGTGTCCTTATCTTCTGCTGTGAACTCCAGACTTTGATCTTTCCACCTTGCTGCTCCTTATGCCTGGAACAAAGTACCTGAATCTGTGTGTCAGTCTTCATCTCTTGCCCTTTTTAAATCCAGGCTGAAAACTCACCTCTTCGAGGCCACTTTTAGATCCTGATCCACTTAGTCTGCTATGTTTCCTTACTATTCCCCTAGATATATCCTTGTCCCTCAGCTGTTGTGTGTGCTGTCTGTCTTGACTAGATTGTAAGCTTTGACGAGCAGGTACCATCTTTTACATGTGTCTACAGTGCTGTGTATGCCTTGTAGTGCTATACAAATGATCAGTACTAGTGAAACCAAGTTGTGCTACTGGGCTTGGAGCATCATGCTTAAAACTAAGCAACACTACAAATGTCTACAAAGTGCAACGTCAGCGGTGCACCTGTGCCTGAGGGCCTCGCCAGAGGGCCCTTTGGCACGGCCCTTAGGCAGCGGCCCTCACAGCACCAACCCAGAAGCCTGAGGATTCACCTTCATCACCTCACTGAAGCCCTGTTCGATTTGAATCCACCCCTGCCGACATCTCAGCCTCTTGGCAATCCACAGCAAGGAATTTATTGACCAATAAGAGGTAACCAGAGCACATATTTGCATCTCATGCCTTTGTTTCCTATATTCTCTAATACATATGGATATGATTGATTGCTGATAATATAATATTTTACTTGTGGATAATTGGTAACACTATCCAACGTTTTTGCTGATCGTGACTGATAAGCTATACACATCTCATAGTAACTGTACTACTGCTGTATATTATATATTTTAGTACTACATAGTTCTCCAGGACCAAGCAGGAAGTCAGTCCTCACATATGGGTGACGTCGGCGCCGACGGTGCCCTCGCGGAGCAATTTTCCCCAGCTTTCAAAGAAAGCCTTTGGGAATTGCAGCGCGCATGCGCGGTCCCCTTCCCGCCCAAGGGTGCCATCTTAGCCAGTCTTCTTTTTTCCGCGGAGCCCTACAGACGTGGTCTTCTTGTCCCCGCAGAAAAAGTTGATTTTTCGTGATTTATTCTCTTTTTTCTTCGGTTCGACGCCGGTCTCTTTCCTGCCCGGACTCGCGACGCCGTTGCGAGTCCTTCTCTTATTTTTCGGTTTTTCTGATTTTTCTGTCAGTTTCGTTTTTCGGTTTTTCGCTGGCAGCCCGGTCCTTTGACCTTGCAGGGGCCCTTTTTCCCCCGATGGCTGCCAGTGGTTTCAAAAGGTGTGTTCAGTGTGACAGAAATATGTCACTCACTGACACACGATAATTGCCTCCGCTGCCTTGGCCCAGATCATGAGGAACTGATCTGTGGGGCCTGCAGAAAAATGTCCTCCAAAGCGTTACGGAGTCGGCGGCATCAGCGGGAAAGAATCTTCGCAGATCCCACCCGGACCCGGACCTCGTCGGAGGCCTCGGCGTCCAGAGGCTCCAGCTCTGAGCATCGCCGGAGTTCCTCCGACAGAGGTTCTCCCTCCGGGGATCATCATCGGAAGGCGAAACCCGCGAGGGCGGCGTCGGTGGACGCTCCTGGTTCCGCGAGGGCCAGGTCGCATAGCCCCGATAGCCGTCCCGGGTCTTTGGAAAAGGAACGTCTCCCGAAGCGACCTCGTTTGGAATCGGAGATGCCTGCTCGGGTAAGTCCTGTAGTCCTCCTGGACTCGCCTCCGAGGGGTCCGACGTCGGGCCCGACGCCGTCGGGGCCCGAGTCGGGGGCTGCTGGGTCACCTGAGGTCGGACTCAGGTTGACGGCCTTGGAGAGCAGACTATCTGCCTTCATGGACCAGCAGCGGGCACTGATCGCTAGCCTCGCTGGCGCCTCTGCCCCGACCGCCGGGACGTCGACGTCTAAGTCGACCCCGGAGACCGAGCCGATCCTCGAGTCCATGCGGGCTTGAGTCGATCCTCGGTCGAGGTCACCCTCGGCCTCCCGTTCGGGACCGAGGTCGTCGACGCCGACTCCCTCGGCGTCGGGGCGGCCGACGCCTCCGCCCGCCCGAACTGACCCCACCGATTCCTCCTCGGAGTCGGCCTGGGAGTCTGAAGTGGAAGAGTCACCTGATTCTTTTCGGACTCGGTGTGTCCCCTCGGACTCCCCTGAGTCCGAACCTCGGAAACAATCCCCCCCGGAGGATGCCCGGTTCTCGGACTTCGTCAGGGATATGGCCAAGGCTTTGGCCTTCCCTGCGGATCCCGAGGAGGAGCCTCGAGCCGAAGAGCTCGACGCCCTTCAGTACGACTCTCCCGCCAGGGAGCACTTTACTGTACCGGTTCCTCCTATGCTGGAACGACTACTCTTCCGCATGTGGGAGAGTCCGGCGTCGTCGCCGGTATTAAGCAAGCGGGTCGATTCCATCTATCGAGTCCGCAAGAGCCCTGGCTTCCAAAAAGCACAGCTACCGCACCATTACCATGGTAGTGGAATCGGCCATGCATAGGCTTAAGAGCCAGAAGATGCACTCCTCGGTGCCTCCTGGCAGGGAGGCCCGTAACCTGGATGGCCTCGGTAAAAAGTGTTTCCAGGGCTCTATGCTTGCTTGTCGGGTCCAGACCTACCAGCATGGGCATGTACCTTAGAGACCTGGCTAAAGAGATAGCCGGATTCTCTGCTGGGCTGTCCGAGGAACCTTTGCGGAGGTTCCTAGCCTTGTCCACTGGTATTCTGGAATGCTCCAAATTCATTTCTCGAGCAGCCTATGATGGCTTTGAAGCATCGGCTCGAGTGGCCGCAGCCGGCATCGGTGCCCGCCGACAGGCTTGGCTTCAGTCGTCTGACCTTGAACCCTGGGTGCAGGACAAGTTGGTCGATGTCCCCTGCCGAGGTGAGAACCTCTTTGGCAAGCCCATGGCTGAGAAGGCTGCACAAATCGAGACGGAGACTCTCACCAGAACTAGGCTCTCTAGGAAGACCTCTGCCCCTTCCCAGAAGAAGAAGGGCTCGGGAAAGAAGTCCTTTTACCCGAGAAAGGCGGCTGCCTATAAACACTACCCTCAATATCAGGCCTCCGCAGCTCCCCAACAGGGTCAGCAGGCCAAGGGACGGGGTAACGGGTCCCATAGGCAGCAAGCCCCCAAGCCTGCACCACCGGCCCCTGCTCAGCAGGGTGGGGGTTTTTGACTTCATCGGCATAGCCTCTCCCCCTCAGCTGGTCCATCCCAGCACAGGAGGCCGGCTGGTCCACTTTGCCCACAGGTGGTCCAACATCACTTCAGATGCCTGGGTGCTTCATGTTGTGAGAGAAGGCTATCTTCTCCACTTCCACCAGGTCCCTCCCTCCTATTTCCCGGGAGAGCCTCCACGACTCCCTCTGCACAGGGACTTACTCCTTCAGGAGTTAGCAAGTCTTCTTCAGGAACAGGCTGTGGAACCGGTGCCCCACCACCTGAGGGGTCAAGGCTTCTATTCCAGGTATTTCCTAATACCAAAAAGAACGGGAGGCCTCAGACCCATCCTGGACTTGCGCAACCTCAACAAGTTCCTCGTGAGGGAGAAGTTCAAGATGCTTACCCTTGGAATCCTTCTGCCCTACCTCCAGCAGGGAGATTGGCTATGCTCCTTAGATCTAAAGGATGCCTACACGTACATCCTCATCCACCCAAGCCACCACCAATACCTAAGGTTTGTGGTGGCAGGAAATCATTACCAGTACAGAGTACTGCCCTTTGGCCTATCCTCCGCACCACGAGTCTTCACAAAATGTCTCGCGGTGGTGGCAGCTTATCTCCGGCTTCACGGCCTCTATGTCTTTCCGTACCTAGACGACTGACTCATCAGAGCATCGTCCTCTCCAGAAGTCACAAAAGCCACACACCGCACTGTGACTCTTCTCCAGTACTTGGGCTTTGTCATAAACTTCGCAAAGTCCACTTTGCTCCCCTCGCAAGATCTCGAGTTCATCGGCGCAAGATTGCACACTCTTCAGGCGCGAGCTTTCCTGCCTCTCGACAGGGCTCAACGGCTCATGGACCTAGCCGGCCATTTTCGCAGCCAGTCCCTGGTCTCGGCCAGGCGCTTCCTGAGACTACTCGGCCATATGGCTTCCACCGTCCACGTGACCCCCAATGCCCGCCTGAATATGCGGCCTGCTCAGTGGTGCCTTCGCAAGCAGTGGCAACAGGACACGGGCAGCCTAGCCGACTTAGTGCGGATCTCCGGCCCGCTGGCCTCTTCTCTACAGTGGTGGCTTCATCGGCCGAACCTGGTACTCGGAATGCCTTTTCAGTCTCCTCCGCCGGCTCAAGTGCTGACGACCGATGCTTCTCTCCTAGGCTGGGGAGCGCATTGCCAAGGGGCATGTACTCAAGGTCTCTGGACCACGTGGGAGTCTGCGCAGCAGATCAACTTCCTGGAGCTCAGAGCGATCCGTCTGGCTCTCAAGGCTTTCTCCCACCTGACTTCTCACCGGTCCGTCCTTGTCCAGACGGACAATCAAGTTGCCATGTTCTACGTGAACAAACAGGGGGGCACGGGCTCCTTCCTTCTCTGTCGAGAAGCACAGAGGCTCTGCTCTTGGGCCGTCAGCCACAGCATTCTTCTCAAGGCAGTTTATCTCCCAGGCCAAGAAAATTGCCTGGCGGACAAACTCAGCAGAATCCTCCAGCCGCACGAGTGGCGTCTGGATCCCTTGGTAGTTCAGAAACTTTTTCTGAAGTGGGGCCTCTCCACGATGGATCTCTTTGCCAGTCCTCTCAACCGGCAACTTCCTCGCTTCTGCTCTCGGCAGCCGCATCCCCTTCGAGTAGCGGCGGATGCTTTTCTGCTCTCATGGTCGGAAAGCCTTCTCTATGCCTTTCCTCCCATACCGCTAGTCTCTCAAACTCTTTTCAAGGTTCTCCGAGACAAAGCTTCCATGATCCTGATAGCTCCTCGGTGGCCCAGACAGCCGTGGTTTCCACTCCTGCTGCAACTAGCGGTGGAGGATCCGTTCCCTCTGGGGTTTCAACCAGATCTCCTAACACAGGATCAGGGGTCACTACTACACCCCAACCTCAGATCTCTACATCTGATGGCCTGGCTGCTGAAAGGGTAGTCCTTGCTCCCCTTCTACTGCCGGCAGAGGTAGAAGAGGTCGTCCTAGCTTCCCGGCGACCTTCTACCCGCAAATGCTACGCCCTTAAATGGCGTCGCTTTTCCGCTTGGTGTGCCCAGCAGTCTCAGGATCCCTTCTCCTGCTCGGTGTCGGTGATCTTGCAGTACTTGCTCTACCTCTCTAATCTGGGACTTAAGTCCAACTCCGTCAAAGTTCACCTCAGTGCTCTTTCAGCACATCATGTGCCGGTGGACGGCAGACCTCTTTCCAGCGACCCTCTCGTGGCAAGGTTTCTCCGAGGTCTCCTTCTACTTAAACCACCTCTGCGCCCGCCAGCACCTGACTGGGATCTGAATGTGGTTTTGCAGCGGATCACCTGTCCGCCTTTTGAACCTATGGCTACCTGTTCTCTCTGTTTTCTTTCTTGGAAAACCTTATTCCTGATAGCCCTCACTTCCGCTAGACGCGTAAGTGAATTGCAGGCCCTCGTGTCTGATCCCCCTTACACTCGGTTCTACAAAAATAGGGTAGTCCTACGGACTCACCCTAAATTTCTTCCCAAAGTGGTCTCCCCTTTTCACATCAATCAGGAGGTGGTACTTCCGACCTTCTTTCCCAGGCCACACTCCAGCCGAGCTGAAATGGTCCTGCATACCCTGGACTGTAGAAGGGCATTGAACTTCTACCTTGACCGTACGCGGGAGCACCGTAAAGCTGCTCAGCTTTTGTGTCTTTTGACCCCAATAAATTGGGGCTCCCGGTCTCCAAGCGTACTCTGTCCATCTGGGTTGCTGACTGTATCGCTTGGGCTTATGGGGCAGCCGGACTCTCGTTAGAAAGTCGGGTCACGGCTCATTGTGTTCGGGCGAAGGCTACGTCAGTGGCTTACCTCCGCTCTGTTCCGTTGGCAGACATCTGCCGGGCCGCTACTTGGTCTTCGAGCCAGACTTTTGCGGTCCATTACTGCCTCGAGAGGGAGTCCCGCAGGGACAGTGCTTTCGGACAGGCAGTCCTCCAAAATCTCTTCGAGGTTTGAGCAACTCCTACCCTCCATCCCGGATGGGGGCTACCGGTGGGTAATAATTCAGTGAAGATTCCTTCCTTCTGTACTGCTGAGCTAGAGGGAGCTCATTTTTGTGCTTAGGGTCTCCGGTAGCCTTAAGCTTGGGAGTCCCATATGTGAGGACTGACTTCCTGCTTGGTCCTGGAGAAAGCGTAGTTACTCACCTGTAACAGGTGTTCTCCAGGAGCAGCAGGAATCAGTCCTCACAACCCTCCCTCCTCCCCTTGGAGTTGCAATCATCTGCTTTAGTTTTTTTGCAAATTTTTATGCTGTCTTTTAGCTATGTCATCTGACTGGCTAAGATGGCACCCTTGGGCGGGAAGGGGACCGCGCATGCGCGCTGCAATTCCCAAAGGCTTTCTTTGAAAGCTGGGGAAAATTGCTCCGCGAGGGCTCCGTCGGCGCTGACGTCACCCATATGTGAGGACTGATTCCTGCTGCTCCTGGAGAACACCTGTTACAGGTGAGTAACTACGCTTAACTGTTACACCATGTCACACTTTCTCCTTAGTCTTAAATTTACGCCTGTTAACTAACAATGGATCTAGGAAGATTGCTAACACTCACCTTAAACATCCTAATGTTCACACTAGGGTTTCTACTTTCTCACACTCCTCCTAGTCACTCTCTAACCCCCTCTACAAACATTCCAAAGCCAGCCCACATTCACATCATCCCATACAGGCCCAGACATAACACTCAGAAATATGATAACAGACATCCCTCCATGGGTAGTCCACGCTCCCACCAGCATATCCATGTTAAAAGGTTAATTCAGTTGAACTTAACACCAATGAATAACCCCAAGCAAAACACTACCCATTCAACACAGCTAAAATGCATTCTTATCAATGCCAGGTCAATTAGGAATAAAATCCCAATTATGATTGACCTCATTATGGACAAAAAACCTCATCTGCTCTGTATAACTGAAACCTGGCTAAATGAGTCTGACTCAGTTCTCCTTAATCAACTGAAAGTACATGGTTACACTATTCTCAGCAGTAATAGAGATCGAAAAAGAGGCGGTGGAGTACTCGTAATAGCGAAAGCTAACCTTAATCTTTCACCTACCTTCCTGGATAAGCACGAGGGTATAGATATCCTCAGAATAGAAAGTCACGCCATGGCCATCTGCCTTATCTATAGACCCCCCACACCTGACATTCATAGCTTAGACATTATCCTTGAGGTTGCATGTAACTCTTCCCTTAAAAAACCTTCTGTTATCTTAGGAGATCTTAACCTTGCCTCCCTACCAAATAGCCAAGAACTATCCTTCCTTGAAGCAATAGATGAAATGGGTTTTAGACAAATAATTACTCGCCCCACTCACTGCAAAGGTAATACCCTTGATTTAATATTTCTACCATCACACTACACACTCTCACCTCATTTTACTCCACCTACTACAACTCAGGTACCATGGTCTGATCATTTCATGATACATTTCTCTCTCCCTTCCCAACTCCCTAACCTAGCTCACAGCAAAGCTGAACACATAGAACAAAGATTCTGCTGATTTAACAAGGAAAGCTTCCTGGAATCAATCTCTACTAAATTAGACACTACCACAAACAATCTCAATGAACTTGTATCAATCTGGAACACTGTTATAGAGGCGGAAGCTAAATATCTGCATTCAAATAAAATACTTAGAAGAAACTCATCTGAGAAATGGTACACTTCAGAGCTTGCTGCCCTAAAGAAAAACCTCAGGAAATTGGAAACTAAATGGCATAAGAAAAAAAAACCTGAACTCAGGGTACAATACAAAAGTGGTATTGTCAGACTCAAGGGTGCAGGGGGGAATATGTAGAAGCTGATAAGGATAAAGCGGAATTGCTTAACAAATATTTTTGTTCTGTGTTCACAGATGAAGAACCAGGAGCAGGACCTCAGAAAACACCCACAAATAAGAACAGAAGCGAGGGACATCTTGAACAATTTTCAGAAGACTGTGTTCGTGAGAAACTAGCTCAACTTAAAGTAGACAAAGCGATGGGACCGGATGGGATACACCCTAGAATACTGAGGGAACTTGGGGATGTTCTAGCAACTCCACTGACTGACCTTTTCAATGCCTCGTTGGAGTCGGGAGTGGTGCCAAAGGACTGGAGAGAGGCTCATGTGGTGCCTTTACACTAAAGCGGAAGTAAGGATGTGGTTGAAAACTACAGGCTGGTTAGTTTAACTTCGGTGGTGAGTAAATTATTGGAAACACTGCTGAAAGAGAAAATAGTGAGGTTTCTGGAGTCCAGCGGATTACAGGATCCGAGGTAACATGGATTCACCAGAGGCAGGTCTTGTCAGACAAATCTGATTGATTTCTTTGACTGGGTGACCAGGGAGTTGGACCGAGGGAGAACTCTAGATGTGGTGTATTTAGATTTCAGTAAAGCCTTTGACACTGTTCCTCACAGGCGACTTATAAACAAACTGAGCACCCTAGGGATGGACCCTAAAGTTACTGCTTGGGTTAGAAATTGGTTGGGTGGGAGGCGACAAAGAGTACAAGTAAATGGAGCTCACTCTGAGGAGAAGGATGTTACCAGTGGTGTGCCCCAGGGATCGGTCCTTGGTCCGATTCTTTTTAACATCTTTGTTAGTGATATAGCGGAAGGGCTGTAGGGTAAGGTTTGCCTCTTTGTGGATGATACCAAAATCTGCAATAGAGTAGACACCCAGGAAGGTGTAGATAACATGAGGAGGGATCTAGCTAAGCTTGAAGAATGGTCTAGAATTTGGCAGCTGGGATTTAATGTTAAAAAATGTAAGGTCATGCATTTGGGCTGCAGCAATCCAAGGGAGCAATACAGTATAGGAGGTGAAGTACTTTTGTCCACTAAAGAAGAGCGGGACCTAGGCGTGTTTGTGTCTGATGATCTTAAAGTAGCTAAACAGGTAGAAAAGGCGACGGCAAAAGCTAGAAGGATGCTTGGGTTCATACGGAGAGGAATGGCTAGCAGAAAAAAGGAGGTGATAATGCCTCTGTATAAGTCTTTGGTGCGACCTCATTTGGAGTATGGTGTGCAATTCTGGAGACCGCACCTTCAAAAGGATGTGAGCAGGATGGAGTCGGTGCAGAGGGTTGCTACTAAAATGATTAATGGGCTTCATTATAAAGCATATGAGGACAGACTTAAGGATCTTAATATGTACACCTTAGAGGAAAGGCAGGATAGAGTACTGATGAACCTCCATTGGTTACCGGTTCAAGCAAGAACCCTCCACAAAGTTCTAACCTTAACTTTCAAAGCTGCAAACACTCTGACCCCCACAGCCCTCAGCAAGATGATACATAAAGTTCCACAGAACAGAAATAGAAGACCCATGATGCAAAACACCCTAGAGGTCCCAAAAGTAATGACAAAATGCACAAGAACAACAACAAACAGGGCCTTTACGATTTACGCTCCCAGAGCATGGAATGCTCTCCCCACCTCTATTCGAAATATCACTTACCTAACCCACTTCAGGAAGGCAATAAAGCAGCACCTGTTCACTACATACTACCCTGAATCTAGCCTTAGTAACCATACATATGGCCCCCCAGACAATCTCTCATTACAAGTAAACAATCAGACTCAGCATGAAAAAGGATAATCAACTGATCGCTCAGAATGTACCCCAGTGTAAATAAGATGTAGATATGTTCTGCCTGAAATCAGGTACCAGTGTGATACAATGTATAGAGTTAAGAATTGTACATAGTTTCCCCCAGTTACTTCCAAGTTGATCTCCCTGTTTATTGTAAATACAACTCAAAGTTCCTTGTGTTGTATAGTTGATGTTAAATGTAAACCGCTCTGATCTAAAATAGAGCGGTATAGAAGAACTGTTAAACAAATAAAAAATAAAATAAAAATAAATAGAGTGATATGATTGAGATGTTTAAATACCTCCGTGGCATAAATGTTCAGGGAGAGAGCCTCTTTCAATTGAAAGCAAGTTCTGCTACGAGGGGACATGGGATGAGGGTGAAGGGAGATAGATTCAGGAGTGATATGCGGAAATATTTCTTTACGGAAAGAGTAGTGGATCCGTGGAATAGTCTCCCAGTGGAGGTGGTAGAGATGAGGACAGTAACTGAATTCAAAAAAGCATGGGACCAACACAGAGGACCTCTAAAGGTAAAAAGTGGACTGTTGTAGTTGTTGTTATGGAAGGACAGACTAGATAGGCCATGTGGTCTTTTTCTGTCATCATGTTTCTATGTTTCTCAAACCTCAAAACCTATAAGGAAGCTATTAACACCACAAAAAGGCTATATTACACTAAAACATTATCAAAAGCCATTAACCAACCTAGGGAACTCTGTAAGATTATTAAATCTTTGTCTAAAGTTCCTGAACATACCCCAAATAAAACACTAATAGACCCTCAACTCCTGGCAAACCACTTTGCCAACAAGCTTTAAACTAAGTACCCATCCAAGTACTATCCTGACACCTACCACATCAAATACCATCACTGAATGGAGCTTGTTTCACGTAATCTCCAACAAACAACTTCTGGAGACCATATCAAATCTCAATACCACCACTTCATTACTTGATCCTTGCCCAGTGTCTTGGGTTAAAGCAGCAAAATCTGAACTCGCTCCATATATATTGAAAGTTGTGAACCAATCTCTACTTCAAGGCTTCATGCCGGATGACCTCAAGTATTCGGCAATTCGCCCTCTACTAAAGAATAAAACCCTTAACAGCAACGACCCCTCCTCGTATTGCCCCATTGCCAGCATACCTTTCCTAGCCAAAATCATTGAAAAGGTAGTTCAGATACAACTACAAGATCATATCGATACCAACTTCCCTTTAGATGCGCACCAGTATGGTTTCCGCCCATTTCACGGGGTAGAAACCTTACTCATATCCCTTTTTGATTCACTAATCCGAGGCATTGATAATACGAAGTGCGCCTTCTTGCTTATATTCCTGATATTTCATCAGCCTTTGACAGTGTTAATCACAACACTCTCTTATCCAGACTATCACAACTAGGTTTAAAAGATAATACTTTTAACTGGTTTAAGTCCTACATATCTAATCGTTTCTAATATGTTCAGATAGATCATTCCCCCTCACTACCTTTTCCACAAGAACGAGGTATCCCACAAGGATCCTCTCTCTCTGCCTTACTTTTTAACCTTTATATCCAACCTATTTGTACAATCTTTCAACGCCATAAACTAAACTATTTTATCTATGCAGACAACGACATGTTGTTCACCCCTTGTGACATAGTTAACCCTAATTACGACAGAATCACAACATGCCTCTCTGAAGCTGAACAGTGGCTCTGCTCAATCCATATGGATATCAACTTCAAAAAGACTGAAGCACTTTTTGTAACCAGAAACACCAATTTCATCCCTCCATCTGTTATCAACCTGATGAACATCACTCTTCCAGTCAAATCCGAAATTAAATATCTCGGAGTTACTCTGGACAAAACACTAAGCATGACACACCACATAAAACAGACAGCTAAAACTATATTCTTTAAACTCAGAACTATCCAGCAACTCAGACCCCTCATTGACATTAACGATTTTCAGAACAGTTGTCCAGGCTCTTATTACGCCACATTTAGATTTCTGTAACGGCATACTCCAAGGTACATCTAAAAAGGATCTGCACATCATTCAAAGAGCCCAAAATGTCACTGCTCAGATCATTTTTAAAGCCAAACTAAGCGACCACATTTCCCCTATCCTATATGCTCTCCACTGGCTGCCAATCACTAGTAGGATTCAATATAAGACACTCGTCGCCATCTTTAAACTCATTAATGACTTAGCCCCCTCACATCTAGCAACTTTACTTCAGACCCCCCCAGAAAACAGAATAAGAAGAGCAAATCTCAACATACTATTAATTCCTTATGCTGTGAGAAAATTAAAGCAAATAACCACTAACACTGCTTTTTCATATTATGCACCCAGCCAATGGAACAAACTACCACCAAACCTAAGAGAGATTAAGGACCTTACCTCTTTCAGGAAGGAACTTAAAATTTATCTGTTTAGTCAACACTACTGCAACCTACAACCCACAATCAAACATACCACACAAGAATACACAACTAAACTAACACAAGTCTACCCTACCTAACTCAAGACTCGCTCCCCGTTAGCATTTGCTTACAGACATCCGTGATACACTGTACTTACTGAACCCTAATCAGTCCTATAATGGCTATTGTAAATAGGCCCTCTGCCACATTAGAACTCTATACTTCTAGTTTCTACTATGTTTTTCAGTCTATTATAACTTTTGCATGCTATACTTTGTAAATAAGCAGTAATTTACACAACCATGTAAATAGTTAAAATATTGTTTCCCTGTAATATAGTTACTATGTGCCACTAATGTTTAATGTTCTATGTAATACAATATTTCAATGTTTTTGTTATATTGTTTTTAAAAAAGTTCTCTGTAAACCGCCCCTGATCTCTGGAAGGGGCGGTATAGAAAAGCACATAAATAAATAAATAAATGTCCCTTGTTCAAAGTGCAGCATTGAACCTGGACATCAGGGGATGACACAGTTGGAGGTGGTGTATTAAAACACTCCTCTTCCTAGATGAAATGATTATGGGAGTATGACTGATGGGATTGGAGGAAAAGGCAAGAGTGAGTGGAGGAGGATCCAGAGATACTGAAGGGTGAAGTGGATTGGGGGGGGAAGGGAACAAGTAAAGGGACTGGGGGGGCATCAGATGGGGAGAGAATTTTGCATTTTTAAAGCAGTAGTCTAAAACATTTCTATGCTTTGTGGCAAAATGCAGCCATTGAACATATAATGTATCCGTCCCAAGGGACATTAGGTGAATTATCTATTTGTAAAGATGTACATGAATTTTTATTTTTATTTATGCAATTTTAAGCAAAAAAAACAAGAAGGCCACATGACCAATCTTGAAGAAACAGATCAAGCATTAAGAAATACATCCACAAAGCAGACATACAAAGAAAAATACCAGGAAAACAGTTCAATGCCTGATCACACTAGCCCACAAACAGAAGGAGTTTAACATCATTAACTCTTAACCTAATATACAAAGAAAAAGCAAACAGCCCTGTAACGGAAACACTATCTATGAGTCTACAGTGGAAACTACGCGCTTGGCGCTAATGAAGGCAAGCAATTGGGAAGGCTCCCAGAAAATATAAGAATTCGCCTGATACTTCCGGTAGCGAAACAAGTTTCTACTGTCGCTTCTGGTGCTATGGGGGGTGAACAAACTCAGGAGGATGTTCTAAATGTTACTGATGTCCTGGAGAATTCCGGTCTTGGGTCACAGGTCCCTGCTACACTTTTTGTATCCTTTGCATTGATATCTGATAAAGAGTGGCTATTGAGAGTATTTTTCCAGAAACGTAATATTTTATTTCGTGGTTTGTTAGTATGTATATATCCTGATCTCTCCAGAGAGACTCAACGGCGGCGCAGGGAGTTTCTACTGCTCCGTCCGGGGGTTTTGCAATTGGGAGGGCTCTTTTTTCTTAAACATCCTTGTAAATGTCTGATTAAGTATACATGAATTTTTAGCAGCAGCACTTACATAGACAAAGCTGCTGAAAACACATATAATGTCAAAGAAAACTTGAATATTTCCCTCATGGTGTCCAGTTGTTTGTTTTTATAGGCTCATTCTGGGAGTGATGGTGTGGGAGAAGGGGAGAATCATCATGATGAGTTAACAAAATAACAGGAGAGAGGGGTGTCTGAAGCATCTACCATTGAAAAGGTGTGGGTTGAATGGGAAAAAAATGAGAAGGGCACAAGGCTGAAGGTTCACATTGCATCAGCCCTGAATACAGCTAGACAGTGAAATGAGTTTTGATGTCCCTGCCTTAGTCAAAACTACTAAATCCTGTTTCTGTCAGATCAGTAATTCTGCACCCAGTCCTCAGGGTCCATTTGCCAGGATGAGTGTTTTAGGATATACACAATGTATGAGAGAAATCTCGGTACAATGGAGGCAGTGCATGAAAATCTCTCTCATGTATATTTGTGACTATCCTGAAAATTTGATTGGCTAGGCAGTCCTTGAGGACTGGGTTAGAGCTCCAAAAACTGTCTTAAGGGGGTGTTTTTTATTCCGTTTACTTATCTGGAACTCTTCGAGTCAATTCTGATTCCTGGCAACCCAGCAGCTTTTGAGTTTTCTTGGCAGTGTGACCAGAAGTAGATTGCCAGGCCTTTCCTCCAAGGCAATGGAGGGTTAAGTGACTTTCCCAAGGCCATAAGGGGTGCTAGTGGGAATCGAACCCTGGAACTCTGTAAGTTTCTTTATTTTGTGAGATAGAAAGGTGGAAGCTATTAAATCATATGGCACATGTTCACTGGATCATTCAGGAGCTTCTGGCAATCTTTTTCCTGGCATCCTGTGTCAGATAATGCTTCTCAGGAGTGGAGACTTGTATCCTGCTTTCTCCAGGAACAAGCGGGAAGTCAGTCCTCACATATGGGTGACATCAGTGCCAACGGAGCCCCTGTAGAAGCATCTCCCCAGCTTTCAAAGAAAGCCTTTGGGAGATGCCACCACGCATGCGTGGTCCCCTTCCCGCCCAAGGGTGCCATCTTACTCAGTCTCCCTTTTTCCACGGAGCCCAACAGACGTCTGTCTTTGCCTGGAAAAAAAATAATTTTCTTGTGCATTAACGTGCCTTTCTTTCTCCGGTTTGCACCTTTCCCACTTCCGAGTCCTGTTGACGCGGCTTAGAGTCTGAACCGTTTTTAGTTATTTCCCCAACACGGTTTCGTGCCTTTTCTAACCTCTGGCCATGTTGAGGGTCTTCGACCTTGCAGGGGTCCTTTTTGCCCCAATAGCCAGCGGGTTCAAAAAATGTGGTCGGTGCACAAAGAACATGTCCTTAACCAATACACACGATTGCTGCCTCAGATGTCTTGGGGCTGACCATAACCCAGAGGTTTGCACCCTGTGCAAGAAAATGTCTGCTAAGGCCACCCAAATTCGACAGCAGAAGCAAGCCAACATCTTCCACAGGTCAGATTTTGCCCCAGTGTCCCCGGTAGCCTCACGCTTAAAAGCCCCGCAGGGATCCTCTGAGTCATGTAAAGCCCCCGCAGCACCTGAACGGGCCCACGGACCCTAACTAGAGTTCTCCGGAGCGTGAGTGCAAAAAGAAGAAATAATCTTCAAGGACCTCATCCTGGGAATCTGACACAGACAGTAAGTCTTGCGCCAGGTCCCATAGTCTCCGAAGGGTATTGGAGGAGTCTGAGCAGGAGCGGCTGGCGAAGGTGCACAGAACAGACGCTGAGGCCTCTGTTGACAAGTCATGGACTCCCAAGGCTTGCCCCATCAAAGACACCCTCTCTTCACCAACGCTGGACCCGGTCACACCAGCTTCTGCATTGAAGGCTGCAACTCCTGAGTGGGAAGCCAGGATGATGGCAATGGAATGCAGTGTTATTGCCTTCCTTACCTTAGCGTTGATGCCTGGCCCTGCATGTGCTCTCGCTGAGACCACAAGGATCTAGATATCGAGGACTCCCTGGGCTGCCAAGACTATCCTCGGCAAGGGTCTCGATCCTGCTCCCATTCCTTGTTAGAGAGATCCTCCCTGGCAAGCGCTTGTGGCTCCAGCCAAGCAGCTGCCATGTGTCACCAAAGACCCGAACTGAGCTTGACGCCTCACAAGCAGTCCGGCCTCGAGTCCTCGACAGACTACTCGGACTGGGAGTCTGAGGATGAGGCTTCGCTGGAGATATGGAAGCATCATAACCTCCCCTTGGATTAGTCTCCCCCAGCATTGTAGTGCTGGTCCCCACCTGAGGACACATTATTCCTCGAGTTTGTTTGAGACCTGGCGAAAGCTTCGTCTCTTACCATGGAGTCTGAGGAGGATCCAAACATGGAGAAGCTGGAAATCCTGCAGTATGAGGCTCCATCTAGAGGAGGTTCTGATGGTCCCCCATCCCCAGGTGGTGACTTCTTCAGATGTGGAGACACTGGCATTGGTCCAACCAAAAAGCACAAAAACCACGTGCAAAACAGGACACACAGTATACAAACGTGGGTAGCAAAGGAAGGGTTGTTTATTTCTGAACAATTATGAGCCAAGGCCTGACACAGGCCGTGTTTCGCTATGTCTTCGTCAGGGGCTGTTATTGGCTACAATATATAAATACATACAAAAATTAAAAACATGGGAATAATAGATAAAAACATCCATACATATATAAATCATGTGTGTTAAATACAAAAATATATAAATACCTCAAACAATTATGAACATATAAATTAAAATAAAAACTTTAAAAAAAAAACATGTGGATAACAGATACAGCTATAAACATATATATGTAAAAGATATATATAAACAAATTAATTAAACATGACATAAATATATCACCATTATGAACTTAAAATATCATATAGACCATTATAAACAAATTCATGACCAAGAAAAGAAAGTGACTTACTATGTCATTATAGAGTTAAAACATAATAAAATAAAGCATACCTGAATGTTCAATGTCTACTTCCTTGCAATCTATATTATATTCAAAAGAGAGGATGAGGAATCTTCAGTAATGCAAAAACGTATGTGGAAACCACCCCAAAAATGATGATAGCGCAACAGGAACGATAAAACTGAAAAAAACTAAACTTATGTTGATGTATTCTAATAAGCTGTACATTACAGTATAAATGATGTAAAGACTACAGTGGCAAGTAAAACTGAAAGGGCTAATGAATATGATGTATCTGTTAATGTGTATATGTATCTAAAAATGTCTAATACATCCCAAGAGTTAAAATACTACATAAGAATTCACCTATTCATATAAGGGTTGATATAAATGTTGTGCAAAATAAATAGGTATTATGTCCAAAAACATCCCGGAGACACAAACTTGATAAAATTTGGCAATTGATTATATGTGATCATACTGGAGTATATAAACCCGCAAGGGGAATAACTAATTATAAATTGGTCTAGTGCCGCGGTTGTCTGAAACCAACTGTACTGGCAAAGTTGTGCAATATAAAATACTCTCTTAAAAACCGAAATTAGTCACAAAAAAGAGTATAAAAGAACAAGGATCTTTTCACTCACCATAAAATTTGAATATCACGATGCACTTAAACGCACAGCACAATCGAGTTCTGTTCACCAACCAGACTTATTCAATGAAAAACGCCGGTGTCTGCGCAATGGATATAACAAATTTTCAGCGGGAAACCATGACGTGTTGTCTTGATTGACAGTAAATGCAAATACAGATCCTTGATGTAGACCATAATGACGAGGGGTATTATTGAAAACCAAAAATATAGCTTCATAGTGTTAAAAAGCTGTAATGATGATAAATATCAGATACAAACCCGATATTGCCATTGAGATTATATTATAAAAACGGAAGGAAACCAATCCACCGATAGATCTACTGACAATACAACGCCTACACAGACCCAACAGAGCTGTAGCTCCAATGCAAACTGCAGTTGATCCTTAAACTATGGAGGAACTAAATACAGTCAAACCTCGGTTTTCATGATTAATCCGTTCGAAAAAGTCTGACTAAAACCGAAACGTATGAAAACTGAAGCAATATTTCCCATAAGAAATAATGTAAATCCAATTAATCCGTTCCAGACACCCAAAAATATTCACAAAAAATACATTTTATAGAGAATAACTATATTTTTACATACAGAAAACAATGAGAAATAAATATAAATGACTAATGAAATGGATAAATGAACATTTAACATCACTGAAAGCAAGCTAAGTACAGTACTGTACAGTACAGTATGTTAACATCTGGCCTTAGCCACCCCTGACAAGCTGCTGTGCCCAGCTCTCTTCGGAATCACATTGAATTCAGTCCATTAAAATACCTTTACATTATCTGCTCAATGCTTCAGAATGGCAGAAAATCTTAATGATATAGCTTCAGACGTACCCTGCAAGAGAAAGAACTGCCTCCAACATTCATGCAACATCTCCTGCTTACGTTGACAGCTTTTCTTCCCTGCTACCGGGACAAAATCTCAGTCAAAAGACGTTGAAAACCGAAGCAATGCATGAAAACCGGGACAAAATCTCAGTCAGAAAAGACGTTGAAAACCGAAGCGTATGAAAACCGGGGCAAATGAAAACCGAGGTTTGACTGTATATCAAAATTTATCAAAATTTTTAAGAGATCAGTGTTCATATTAATGCCAAATCTCAGTGATATCATCATAATTATCACCAGTTCAATTTGCCAATGTGTTAAGGGAAACCAATATCCATAAATTACACATAAAAATACTATACCACTCAAATATACCCATAAATAAACTTGTATAGGGGGACTTTATACATCTAAAATTATTTCAATGATTAATATTCATATTCCTGCTAAACTTTAATATCATTATGATGTCACTAATCAAATATGCCGATATATTTAAAGAAAAACGGAAAAATCTTCTTCCATATTTAGACCTCAAGGATATAAACTATCCAAATTAAAAATATATCGTTGTTGGGAGAAGCTAGCCCAGGACTGCCTGCTAACGTCAGGAGATGCTGAGTGGGAATTGCTGTCAGCTGCATACCTGTCTGGAACAGAGCTCCTCTCTCCTGCTGCGACTGAAGATAAGAGCCAACTGGTACTGTGGGACATGGCCGCGGTGTGTGTCTGAAGGGGTGTGGCTCAAGGGGTAGGTTAGGCCCCTTGTGAGCCCCTTAGGAGCACTTGGGAGCTTCTGGGAAGTTTCTTTGCTTCCTGTGTCTTGAATGGGTAAGCAAAAAGCTAAGAACAAGGGCCCAGTGGAGGGTCAGGTGGTGAAGGGCCCTATGGATACCCACCTGAGTAGTGTTGCTGCTTTACGAATACCAGTCCCTCAGGACCCAGGTTAGTCCCAGAGGCTTTATTAAGTTTGGGGGATCGTACCCCTCCACCCCCCCAACCTAACTTTGATGATAAAATGCCCTCTTCCAATGCCTCCTTTGCTGGAGATGGTAGTTTGTTTTCCGTCTCCACCCCTTTCTCCGATGGAGCTTCTTGTAAGCGGACTGATTTGACTGGAGCTGAGCTTGTATACCCTTCAGATGTCTCTTTAACATCTTCTGATTCACTGCCAGTTTTTTCTAGTTCTGCTAATTCTAATATTTCTTTGAAAGATGTTTTTGATGCTATACATCGGGTGGAATGTGTTCTTTCGAGTACTCTCACTCAGCTGTGTAGTTTTTCCCATGACACTGCGAGTGTTCTTTGCGGTCATGGTCAGTCTCTCTCAACTGTTATTGAGAGGATTCGGAAGTTGGAGGGGGTCTGCGGAGAGTGTACAGGTTGCGAGTTCATCTTATATAAAGGAGACCACTGCGCTTCAAAAGAGATTGGAAAGGTTAGAAAACCTATCTAGAGCAAATAATCTTAGAGTTTTAAATTTTCCGATGGTACGCCTTCTCTCTCCATTAGAGTTATTTAAAAAATATGTCTATGATACATTGTTATGTTCAACATTTGCTGTGGCTAGTATTACTTCTATTTATTATCTACCCCAGGGGGGTAATGAGATAGCTAAAGACGGAGAGGCTGATGAGCAGGTGAGCTTGGATCAACTAGATTTAACTCAATTTTTAGAAACCTATGTAGATAAGGTGACTAAGAGGGCTACCCTATTGGTTACCTTCTCTTCTGAGAGGGAAAAGGTTGCTATTATGAAATTATATTTTGCTAAGAAGGATGTTTCCTTTTGTGGGAGTCCTTTGATGATGTTTCCTGATGTTGCCAAGGTTACCCAGATAAGATGGAAAGCTTTTTTGCAGCTAAAATCTAGGGTTCTTGCTTTGGGAGGTCAGTTTTATTTAAAATTTCCTTGTAAATGCTTTGTTACTTATTTTGGTAATAGATATGTATTTACTGAAGTGTCACAGAACAGTTTTTGGTGGGTAAGAGCTCGCAATTAGATTATTATATTGTTTTGTTTTGAGTGGTTTGGTTGGGAAGAAAATTGGGGTCTTGATGTTTGGTATGCTTAGCTAGCTGTCTCTCATTTAATGTGGTTTCTTGAGATTGTTCCTTTGCAAACATTTAAAACTGTAATTTTCTTTTGTGTTTCATGTAAGGGAATGTTCTTTTCCAATGTTTACTTTTGTAATCATGACAAATTCAATAAAAATATATATAAAAATATATATATATATATCATTGTTCTAAGCGAAGTATTGTCTTTGTAATGTCTCCCCCCCCATTCAACTTTACTTTTTTAATTATGAAAATTTTTAAATCAGACATTTTATGATTTTGTTCTAACCAATGATTCACCAAAGGTTTCTCTACCAACCTTCTTTTAATGCTACTTCTATGCTCAATAATTCTCTGTCGGATAGGGCGTGTGGACATTCCTACATACAATGTCCCTGCAATAAATTATATTACATATATAACATGACTTGTCATGCAATTGGAATAATCATCTATATGAAACACCCGTTTATTGCTTGGATGTATATATTGATTTCTAACTGGAAGGACATGAACACACACAGAACACCTACCACATTGAAACTGACCCTTATGGTTGGAAAGAAATTTACGTTCTATAAATGCAGAGGGAACAAGCATATTCTGTAAACTCACGTTACGCTTATAAGCTATAGTTAAATTCATCTCTGCAAAACCTGGCAAAGTTTGTATCAAATACCAGTACTTTCTCAAAATTTTTGCAATGCTTTGGGATTTATACGAATAAAGGAGCGGGCATACCAAACCATCTACATCCTTTTTGATTCGTGGTTGCAATAGATGTTCCCGTGAGGATTGATATGCTTTCTTATATGCCTTATTGATCTGATGAAGTGGATATTGTCTCAATTTAAACCGTTCCCTCATAATATTAGCCTGTTATTCAAAATCATGAGTGGCAATACAAATCCTTTTTGCTCTCAAGAACTGACCAAAAGGTAAATTGTTTTTGAGTGCCATATTATGAAAGCTCTTATAATGTAATAATTGGTTCCTGTCCGTGGGTTTTCTATAAAGTGTAGTGTTCAAACTTTCATCTGTTTTTACTATAAGTAAATCTAAATATGAAATCTTCTGAAAATCATGTCATCTGAAATTGTAAGTTATCATCACAGATATTAATCCATTCATTGAATGCTCATAAACGTTCGATTGGTCCGTCCCACAATATAAATATATCGTCGATATATCTTATCCATAATTTGATATTTGATGTAAATGGATTGTTCTTTATATATTTTTCTTCAAAATCAAATACATACAAATTTGCAACATCTGGGGCCATGGATGAGCCCATGGCTACACCCTTTATTTGTTTATAGAATATATCTCGGAAACAAAAATAATTCTCACACAAAGCTAATTGTGCCAAATCCATCAAAAATGCTGTAGGAATACGCCTATGATGTTTTCTATTATATAGATATCGTTCAATAATTATTAAAGCCTCTTTTTGTGGAATATTTGTATACAGGGACTCCACATCCAAAGTTACTAAGATTACTGAGCTGGAATCATGTATATTGGCTAATATATTGATAACCTGCGATGAATCCTGAATGTAAGACCACATTTCTTGCACACATGGACGTAATAAAATATCCAAAAGCTGTGAAATAGGTTCAAGGAGGGAACCTATAGCAGATACAATAGATCGACCAGGAGGATTTTCTAATGATTTATGAATCTTCGGAATGATGTAAATGGTAGGAATAATTGGAGCAGACACTATGAGGAAATTTTTTTCTTTTTCAGTAATGTGTCCGAACTCAAAGGCAATAAGGACCAAATTATCAATAGAACTTTTTAATTTCAAAGTAGGGTCACTATCCAACCGACAATAACAAGTGAACAATGATATCATTATAAAACCAGTGGATAAAGGGGGTGCTACGGTGATTTTAGACAAGAGTAGTTATGTTGCTGAAATACAGAAACAGTTAAAAGATACTACCTTTTATCCTTAATATGACAATGAAAATAACTATGGGCCAAAATGATGTGTATTCAAAACCTCAACAAAGGCAGTATCAAAAGTTTGAAACGCTGCCTATAGTAAAAAATGAACTGTGCTCAGATGGGCTCCAGTGACAGAACAACCATGAATGGTATTCAATACAGAAATGAACATGACTGCAGAAGGAAAAGAGGGAAGGGAGGGGAAGGGGAGCTAAAATCGATCACAAATAAAAACCAGGTTGCAAATTCAACCTCTTCATAAAAGAGAATAAAAATATGAGTAAAACGGGGAAAGGGGGACCGTGATGAGAGAAGGGAGGATAAAAGAGAGGCCTGTCCGGATGGCACTGACAGAGCAAAAAACTCTCAGGCAAAAGAAGCTGAATGAAGTAATTAACTGTGACTTAACCACACCCTGTGAGGTGGGCTTCTAACAGAGCAATGGAACTTTAGGATTTTATTGGAAAGTTTAACGTTCCATTGTTCTGTTAGAAGCCCACCTCACAGGGTGTGGTTAAGTCACAGCTGATTACTTCATTCAGCTTCTTTTGCCTGAGAGTTAATTCAATCAGTCTCTCTCCTACCTGAGCAAGGGTTCTGATCCAGCACTACAAAGATTAGTTTCTACAGCTATTATTTTGGCTGGTTTTTTTATACAAGTTTTCCCTGCCTAGTTATTACCTGTTTATATTCTCTTGGATTTGAGTGTGCCCTCCCTTCATAGAAGGTCTACTGCCTAGGGACACTTTCCCTGCCCACCCCACCCCACCCCAGGATTGTATTGCCTTTATAGTCCATCATATGAATTGACATCTGTCCTTCAATTCAGTGTAACGCTCACCTTTTCTCCTTGCCCTAGAACTGCTTTATAGCCATATTAATCAGCATGTCATGTATTCAATGCAATAGTTGTGGTGCCTGCATTCAAAGAAGAATCATTTGGAGCCTAAGAGTTTGCCCTATATGTCTGAAGTTATCTGCCATGCATGAAGAATTGATTCTATTAAGGGAATAATTAGCTGCAATTAAACACACCTCCTCTAGAATACAAACTGAAAAAAAAAAATCCACCACCACTCCCACAAAGAATCAAACAACCCAGGAACAAATGGATCACAGTAGGCTCTGGTAGGTTGCGACCTGTAACATGGAGACACCCTCGCCATCAAGAGATATCCCTGCATAACACCTTCTCTCCTGTGGGAAATTCAAGTGCCCAATCAGTGGAAACTGAAGTGTCCTTAAAACAGGAGGTTAATGCCCAGTCTACTGATAATGCCCTGCATATAAAGAAACTGACACAAAAGAGGAAACTACTACTACTTGGGGATTCTATCATCAGAGGCACCAACTTGGGAACACAGTTCAAAGGGGAGAAGATGGTCAAATGCCTCCCAGGCTCTTCAGCCAGCAAGAATACAAAGCAAATTGCGGCCATAGTGCAGAAAGTGAGCACTTCAAAATTGATGATGTCATCCACTTGGGTACAAATGACCTGGCTAGAAGCAGTGCCTCTACAGTTCAGAAGGACTTCCAGATTCTGGGAGAGAAACTCAAACCCATTGCTAACACTATAGCATTTTCAGAAGTTCTACCTGTTTTTGGTAAGAGGGCAGAAAGGCTGCATCGTATAATCAACTTTAATACATGGTTCCAAACTTAGTGCAAACAAGAAGGATTTAGATATATAGACGACTGGGGAAATAAATGGAGCAAGAGGCTATACTGTATTGATGGACTATATTGCTCTGCTGTAGGGAAAAGGGATCCTAAATGCAAAGTTCAGGCATTATGTGGACAGGCATTTAAACTAGGGAAAGGAGATCAGAATGTCACTCCCAGCAAAAACATAATAACATTGAAAACAGCCACAGTATTAACCCACACATCAACGCCAAGTGGGAAGAGGCATGTAGAACAAAATCCAGGCAAGCCAGTCAACAAATGCTGGAAAGCAATGAGCACAAATGCTCGAAGTCTAGCCAACAAGGTTCCTGACCTGGAAGCCCTAATGGTGGAAATGGACTTGGACATTGTGGCCATTACAGAAACGTGGTTTAATGAGTCTCATGAATGGGATATAGCCATAGCTGGCTATAATCTATTTAGAAGAGATAGAGAAGGTAGAAAAGGAGGAGTAACCCTATATGTCAAAAGCAATATTAAAGCTGCTGAAATGCAGGGGACTTGGGGAAAAGAAGATGCGCTGTGAATTGTGTTGGAAAGAGGAGATGGCACTGTCATCTATACTGGTGTGGTCTACAGGCCTCCAACTCAAACGGAAGAAATGGATAGTGAATTGATTATTGATATTGCAAAGATAGCCATGAAAGGGGAAGCGATCGTATTGGGTGACTTTAATCTACCCAATGTGGATTGGAGTATTCCTTCTGCAAAACTGGAAAGAAGTAAAAAAAAATTGTGGATACTTAAACAATTCGTGATGGAACCGACCAGGGAAAGCTCAAAGCTGGATTTAGTACTCACGAACAGTTACAGCGAGTCGAATATCTGGGTGGGTGCCCATATGAGCAGCAGAGATCACCACACAGTGTGGTTTGAGATAAAAACAAAGGCGGAGTCCATTCACAGCAAGCTCAAAGTCCTAGACTTCAAAAACGCTGACTTCAGTAAAATGGCCAAGTGCCTGAAAGAGGAGTTGGCAGAGTGGGAGGGGATTAGGGAAGTGGAATTGCAGTGGGCTAAACTAAAGGAGACAATAAAAGGGGCAACTGATACATATGTAAGAAAAGTAAATAAAAGCAAGAAGAAAAGGAAACCTATTTGGTTCTCCAAAGAAGTGGCTGCACAAATAAAGGCAAAAAACACAGCTTTCCAAAATTCAGAGGTTCGCAAACAGAGGAACACAGAAAAGAATACAGGATAAAACTAAAAGAGACAAAAAGAGAAATAAGGATAGCAAAATCCAAGGCAGAAGAAAAGATGGCTAAAGATGTGAAGTTTGGCGACAAAACTTTTATCAGTTATATTTGGGAGAGGAGGAAAATCAGAAGTGGAATTGCAGGACTGCAAAAGTGCTGGGAACCAATTTGTGGAAAGTGACATTGAAAAAACACAAATGCTAAACAAATACTTCTGTTTTTACTAAAGAAAATCCTGGTGAAGGTCCACCTGTGATTGCCAAGTATACAAATGGGAATGGAGTAGATACCACACCATTCACAGAAGATGATGTGTTAGAACAGCTTGCAAAACTGAAAGTGGACAAGGCTATAGGATCGGATACCATACATCCCAGGATACTGAAAGAGCTTCAAGAAGTTCTTGCAGGGTCGTGAAAGGATGTTTTTAACAAATCCTTGGAGACGGGAGAAGTTCCACAGGACTGGAGAAGGGCTGATGTGGTACCTCTTTAGAAAACTGGTGATAGGGAAGAAGTGACAAACTGCAGGCTGGTAAGCCTTAGCTCAATGGTGGGCAAAGTAATGGAGGTGCTCCTGAAAGAGCCAATAGTGGACTTTCTCGTAACCAATAGTTTGCGTGATCCGAGGCAACAAGATTTTACCAAAGGACAATCTTGCCAAACAAATCTGATTGAGTTCTTTGACTGGGTGACCAGAGAACTAGATCAAGGGCATACAATGGATGTGATTTACCTAAATTTCAGCAAAGCCTTTGATACTGTTCCTCATAGGAGGCTTATCAATAAACTCAACAGCTTGGGGATGGGTCCCAAGGTGGTGAACTGGATCAGAAATTGGTTGACTACCATCACCTTCTGTCATCTGTCAAACGGAACTCACTCGGATGAAAGGAAGGTGATTAGTAGTGTGCCCCAGGGTTCGGTCCTGGGACTGGTACGGTTCAATGTATTTGTGAGTGATATTGCTAAAGGACTGAATGGAAAAGTCTGTCTTTTTGCAGATGACACGAAAATTTGCAACAGAGTGGACTCCCCAGAGGGAGTGGATAACATGAGGAAAGATCTACAAAAGCTGGAAGAATGGTCTAATGCTTGGTAGTTAAGATTTAATGTGAAGAAGTACAGTGTCATGCACTTGGGAAGCAGAAACCTATGTGGTAGGGGGCGAGAGGTTGGTGTGCACGGACTAGGAGAAGGACCTCGGAGTGACTGTTTCAGAGGATCTCAAGGTGGCGAAACAGTGTGAAAAGACGGTGGCAACAGTCAGAAGGATGCTGGGTTGCATACAGAGAGGAATTACCAGCAGGAATGAAGAGGTACTAATGCCACTGTACAAGTCACTGGTAAGGCTTCACTTGGAATATTGTGTTCAGTTTTGGAGACCATATCTCGCAAAGGATTTAAAAAGACTGGAAACGGTTCAGAGGAAGGTGACCAAAATGATTTGGAGCCTGAGTCAGAAGACATGATAAGAGACTTGAAGACCTAAATATGTACACTCTGGAGGAGAGGAGGCAGAGGGGAGATATGATTCAGACCTTTAAATACTAACGAACAAACAAACCCAAAGACAGGGAAGCTGTAAAACTAGATGGCATAACATGAAGCTGCAAGAGGGTAAACTGAAAGGCAACATCAGGAAATATTTTTCACTGAAAGGGTGGTGGATGCTTGGAATGCTCTCCCGATGGAAGTGGTGAAAGCAAATACAGTGATGGAATTCAAAGTGGCTTGGGACAGACTCAGTGGATCCCTTTATAGCAACAGGATAAAATCAAAATAATCATAATTCTCTTACTGTATATCTCAAACGAGAGGGCGGTTTGTGTCCCACTCTATCAGTGCACACCACTTGATCGCCTGATCGGGAGCCGGAAGAGAGTCCCCTCCCCCAGCCCAGCTGATCGGCATCTTTTGAACTGCAGCGCCTTAGGCGCAGGACCTTAGCCGCTTCCAGCGACATCTACTCCACTGGTATGCTGGGCAACTTGAACTATGCTCTCTCTACCTTGTGACTTTCTCGTGTTCCCTAACCTACTGATTCTATATGCTCCCATCCCTATATTTGATTCTTTATTTACATTTGATTTGCCCTTCTTGTCTCTTTCGTACTCTGCTCCTCTTTTCTTCCTCATTTCGAGTACGTTACTCCCAAGTCTTATATTGTTATAATGAGGCCTTTACGTAATCTAGTGAACCTTATCTATGTCTTCCCTAGTTCTGGTCTCCCTAGACGTACTTCTCGCTCTCTTAGGCTTCCTGCGCTCCCTAATTATTTCTCTCACGTTAGGTCTAGGCCTTCTTGCAACTTATCTAACCTTGTTCTGATTCCTCTTCTCTCCCAGTCTGCCCTCCCCTTCTCTTGTGCCTTATGGAACGTTCATTCTATCTCTAATAAACTTGCTTTTGTTCATGACCTTTTTATTTCCTGCTCATTTCACCTCTTTGCCCTAACTGAGACCAGGCTTCTTTCTGATGACACTGCATCCATTGCCGCTCTATCAACCAAGATGAGAAACGTAAGCAGTGTACAAAACTTTTATTGGTCCTTATGTGATAAAAGGAGGGGGGCCAGACCCAACACAGGCCGTGTTCGTGGGTACTTCGTCAGGGGTGAGGCACACCACAAACTACAAAACAAGATAAAATCATAAAAACAAAATAAAAACAAGCAAAATTAATAATCATGAATACAAAAGTAAAAAAGAGTGAACACAAATCATCATAAAACAAACGCATAACAAAATTGTCAACTATACCACATGAAGAGGAAGTCATATTATAATGAATAAATAAATAATTAAACCATCATAACAATTTTGTTATGCATTTGTTTTATGATGATTTGTGTTCACTCTTTTTTTACTCTTTGGTTAATTATCTATTTATTGTTTTTTAATATGGTTTTTAATTATTTATTGTATTCATGATTATTTATTTTGATTGTTTTTATTTTGTTTTTTATGATTTTATCTTGTTTTGTAGTTTGTGGTGTGCCTCACCCCTGACGAAGTACCCATGAAACACGGCCTGTGTTGGGTCTGGCCCCCCTCCTTTTATCACATAAGGACCAATAAAAGTTTTGTACACTGCTTACGTTTCTCATCTTGTTTGCTACGCCTGCCTACGTGGAAGTCGCTGCTTTTTTCCTGGTGGACATCCATTGCCGCTCTGTCATGGCGGCTATAAGTTTTCCTACACTCCTCGACCTACTGGTCGCGGTGGGGGTACTGGCTTTCTGTTGTCTCCCTCCTGTCACTTCCAGACCCTCATGCCACCTCACTCTCATTCCCCTCTCTCCTTTGAATTCCACTCCATCCGCCTCTTCTCTCCTCTTCCACTCCGAGTCGCTGTTATCTATCGTTGTCCTGACATTTCCATCTCTACTTTTCTTTCTGATTTTGATTCTTGGCTTTCTACCTTTCTTCACCCTTCCTTCACCACTCTTATTCTTGGTGACTTCAACATTCATGTTGACAGCCCTTCTGATCCCCCTGCTTTAAAGCTTCTCTCCCTTACCTCCTCACATAACCTCGTCATCTCTTTAGCACACTCAATTCTCTCCTCAGTGTGCCTCCACCCCTGATTCCTCCCTCCCTTTCTGCCCAAACCTTGGCTAACTACTTCCATGACAAAATCCACACAATCACCCTCCAGTTCCCCTCCCCCCCCAATTTCCCATTTCTCCCCTCCCCAAACTTCTGCCACCCTTTCTTCCTTCCCTATGGTCTCTGACGAGGAAACGTCGCTCCTTCTCTCTTCCTCAAAACCTACTACCTGCTCTTCTGACCCCTTCCCCACCCACCTCCTTAGCTCCATCTTTTCTTCTCTCGTCCCTTCTATTTCTCATATTCTTAACCTCTCTCTCTCCACTGCAACTTTCCCTTCTGTTTTCAAGCATGCTGTGGTTACACCCCCTCCTCAAAAAACCTTCACTTGATCCCACTTGTCCTTCTAACTATCATCCCATCTCTCTCCTTCCTTTCATCTCTAAACTACTTGAGCATGCAGTCTATCACCGTTGTCTTGATTTCCTCTCCTCTCATACCCTCTTGGATCCTTTACAATCCGGCTTCCGCCCCCTACACTCCACTGAAACTGCTCTTACTAAGGTCTCGAATGATTTGTTCTTGGCAAAGTCCAAAGGCTTTTACTCTGTACTCATTCTTCTTGTTCTCTCTGCTGCCTTCGACACTGTTGACCATAACCTTCTTCTTATCACCCTATCCTCACTTGGATTCAAAGACTCTGTACTATCTTGGTTCTCTTCCTATCTATCCCATCGCTCTTTCAGTGTGTGCTTCGATGGCTCCTCCTCCTCTTCAACCCCACTACCTGTAGGAGTTCCTCAGGGTTCTGTCTTAGGTCCACTCCTCTTCTCTCTCTATACCCAATCCCTTGGCACCCTTATCTCTTTCTATGGCTTTCACTATCATCTCTATGCCGACGACTCTCAAATCTATCTTTCTGCACCTGTTATCTCTCCTGATATCCAGTCTAAGATCTCACTCTGCCTCTCTGACATTGCTGCCTGGATGTCCCACCGCCGCTTAAAACTGAACATGACCAAAACTGAGCTTCTTATCTTTCTCCCGAATGCTTCCCCTCCTCTTTCCCCTTTCTCTCTCTCTGTTGATTACTCTGTATGCCTCCCTGTTTTTTCAGCATGTAACCTTGGTGTTATCTCCGATTCCTCTCTTTCTTTCTCTTCACATATCCAGCTCATTGCTAAAACTTGTTTCTTTCTATACAATATTTCCAAAATTCGCCCCTTCCTCTCTGTTGACACCACTAAATTGATTGTCCACTCCTTAATCACCTCCCGTCTTGATTATTGTAACGTTCTCCTTGCCGGCCTCCCTGCAAGCCACCTCTTTCCTCTTCAGTCAATTCAACATTCCGCTTCTCGACTCGTTTTCCGCCAGTCTCGTTTTTCCCACATCACTCCTTTCCTCATGTCGCTTCATTGGCTTCCCATCCGTCTCCCTATCCAATTTAAACTTCTCTTCCTGACCTATAAATGTATTCACTCTTCTGCCCCCCAGTACCTTTCATCTCTCATCTCTCCTTACACACCCCCTCTCGGTTGCTTTGCTGTTCTAATAGTCTTCGTTTATCTGTGCCCTTTACTCGTACTGCCAATTCCAGACATTGCTCCTTCCAACTGGCAGCACCCTTTGTTTGGAATAGTCTTCCAAGGCGTCCTCCCTGGCCATTTTCAAGTCCAGATTAAAATCCCATCTCTTCACTATTGCTTTCCGTTCCTGTCTTACTCTATCTTGATCTCTCTATCAACATTTGCTTACTTTGTCCTGTACATTTTTGTTATTTGTATTATGTAACTTATTTTGTTTTCTGTCTTATTAGATTGTGAGCTCTGATGAGCAGGGACTGTCTCTCTTCTATGTTTGTACAGCGCTTTGTATGTTGCGGCGCTTTATAAGTCTTTAATAATAATAATAATAATAAATAGGGGTGATCTACACGGAGTGGTGGGTACACTCCTAAACAAAGGCATAGTGAAGGGTGACCTGCACGGAGCGGCAGGGGCACTTACTCTTACTGCCTGACTGGGCAGACTGGATGGATCAAACTGGTCTTTATCTGCCGTTATAAATTATGTTACTATGTAAAAGGTGTAAATAAAATGAATCATAAATAAATAAATGAATGGTCAAACACTAATACAATAAAGGTGTACAAAAATTATGTAAATAAAAAACAGATTAAATACAAAAATAAAAAGTAAAAGGGAATAGTAAAACCACAAAACTGAATAAAATCATAGGAACACCGAGGGGGAAGGGGAGAAGAGAGGGAGAGGGAAAGAGGGGAGAGGGAGGGAGGGGGAGGGAAAGAGGGGGGTGGGGAGGGGGAGGAGAAAACAGGATGGAGAAAGGGGGGGGAGAGAGGGGAAAGGGGGACCGTGAGGAGAGAAGGGAGGATAAAAGAGAGGCCTGTCCGGGTGGCACTAACAGAGCAGAAAAACAGATTATAAATGAAAACATAAAATCATAAATATAAATAGAAACATAGAAACATGACGACAGAAAAAGACCACATGGCCTATCTAGTCTGTCCTTCCATATCAACAACTACAACAGTCCCCTTTTTACCTTTAGAGATCCTCTGTGTTTGTCCCATGCTTTTTTGAATTCAGTTACTGTCCTCATCTCTACCACCGCCACTGGGAGACTATTCCACGGATCCACCACTCTTTCCATAAAGAAATATTTCCGCATATCACTCCTGAAACTATACCCCTTAACCCTCATCACATGTCCCCTCGCAGCAGAACTTGCTTTCAATTGAAAGAGGCTCTCTCCCTGAACATTTATGCCATGGAGGTATTTAAACATCTCAAACATATCACCTGTATCCCGCCTTTCCTCTAAGGTGTACATATTAAGATCCCTAAGTCTGTCTTCATATGCTTTATAATGAAGACCACTAATCATCTTAGTAGCCACCCTCTGCACCGACTCCATCCTGTTCACATCCTTTTGAAGGTGCGGTCTCCAGAATTGCACACCATACTCCAAATGAGGTCGCACCAAAGACTTATACAGAGGCACTATCACCTCCTTTTTTCTGCTAGCCATTTCTCCCCATATGCACCCAAGCATCCTTCTAGCTTTTGCCGTCGCCTTTTCTACCTGTTTAGCTACTTTAAGATCATCAGACACAACCACGCCTAGGTCCTGCTCTTCTTTAGTGGACAAAAGTACTTCACCCCCTATTGCTCCCTTTGGATTGCTGCAGCCCAAATGCATGACCTTACATTTTTTAACATTAAATCCCAGCTGCCAAATTCTAGACCATTCTTCAAGCTTAGCTAGATCCCTCCTCATGTTATCTACACCTTCCTGGGTGTCTACTCTATTGCAGATTTTGTTATCATCCGCAAAGAGGCAAACCTTACCTGACAGCCCTTCTGCTATATCACTAACAAAGATGTTAAAAAGAATCGGACCAAGGACAGATCCCTTGAGCACATCACTGGTAACATCCTTCTCCTCAGAGTGAGCTCCATTTACCTGTACTCGTTGTCACTTCCCACCCAACCAATTTCTAACACAAGCAGTAACTTTAGGGTCCATCCCTAGGGTGCTCAGTTTATTTATAAGTCGCCTGTGAGGAACAGTGTCAAAGGCTTTACTGAAATCCAAATAAAAGTAAATGTAAATAAAAATAAATATAAATAAATAAATAATAAAATGAAAAAATGTAATAGGCGTAAAAACGGGCCTATAAAAACACTGCAGGGTTGATTAAGACCACTGGTTTGTAAGGTCTGTAATTCATAGATATAATGTTGTTCCAGTCTGAGAAGGATTCTATCTATATCTCCACCTCTCCAGTGGGGTTCCACAGCCTTGAGTACCATGAACTCAAACATTATGAAACATTATGATTCTCCAGGAACAAGCAGGAAGTCAGTCCTCACATATAGATGACGTCGGCACCGACGGAGCCCTCATGGACGCATCCCTCCAGCTTTCAAATAAAGCCTTTGGGAGATGCCACCATGCATGCATGGTCCCCTTCCCACCCAAGGGTGCCATCTTGCTCAATCTCCTTTTTTCCGCAGAGCCCTTCAGATGTTTTTTCTGGCTTGTCCCTGGAAAAAGTTGATTTTTCTCTCTGAGTTTCATATTCGCCTCCGGTCTTGCACCAGTACTCTTCCCGCCTACCGACCTCATTGCCTCAGCATCGAGTTTGGTGTATTTTTGTAGCCTTTCTTTTTCTGGCGTCTTCACGCCTTTTTTCTCCCACTGGCAACCTGGAGAATCTTCAACCTCGCAGGGGTACTTTTCCCCCCATGGTTACCAGTGGCTTTAAGAAGTGTGATCAGTGCTCTAAAATCATGTCTTTTACCGACACACACAACTGTTGTCTCCACTGCCTTGGGCCAGACCATGACCCGGCAGCCTGCAGTCTCTGCAAAAGGATGTCCAATAAGGCCCTCAAGAGCCGCCAGCAGCAGCATGATAAGTTTTTCCCTCAAGTCCCCAGTGCCTCCGAAGGCCAGGGCCTCGTCTCAGGTGGAGCCTTCCAAGCCCGAGCCGCATCATGTGTCCTCAGAAAGAGGGTCTCCCTTGAGGGAACCCAGGAAGAAGAAGAAACCCTCGAAGGCGGCATCCTTGGATGGTTCCGACTGGCCAGGTGCTCCCTGGGCCTAGTCCCGCAGTCTGAGATGTTCGTCCAAGGCATTGGAGAAGGAGCGGCCTGAGAAGGTCCCCTGGAAGGATCCAACCGCGGACCAGCCTCGGTCCCCAGATACTATCCTTGTCGAGGATTTCCCTTTGGGGGAGCCAGCGTCGGGTCCAAGTCCCTCGGTGCCCGCGCCAAAGGCTGCAGAGCCTTCTGCTCTGTAGTCCAGAATGGCAGTCCTGGAGCGCAGTTTGTCTGCTTTCATGGACCAGCAGCGGGCGCTGTTGTCCAGCATGACCGGTTCATCTGCCCCGACCACCAGGCCCTCGACGTCCAAGATGTCCCCGGAAGCCGAGCCGATCCTCAAGGTCTTTCAGCCTCGAGTCAATCCTCAGCTGAGGTTGAAATTCGATTCCTGTTTGACGGGACCGCGGTCATCCCCAGCAAGTTTGCCGGGCACCGGCCACAGGGCATCGGGGTCCCTGAGGCCCATGAAGCAGCCCTCCTACGAGTCCTTGACGGATTACTCTGAGTGGAAGACAGAGGTCAAGGAGTTCTCCGACACCCGTCGCCACTGCAACGTCCCGACTCTCCCATCTTGGAGCCTCAACGGCGGTCACCTCCCGAGGATATGGGATTCCTTGATTTTTGTCCAGGACATGTCTAAGGCCCTGGTGTTCCCGACTGAGTCGGAGGAGGACCCTCCGGCGGATGAGATGGAAATCCTCCAGTATGAGGCCTCTCTACGGGTATCGCTCACGGTGCCCATCCCTCCCATCCTGGAATGGTTGATGCTCCGAATGTGGGAAACACTGGCCTCGGTGCCGGTGGTGAGCAAACAGCTCGACTTAATGTATCGAGTCCGCTGGAGCCCAGGCTTCCAAATGTCACAGCTGCAGCATAACTCCAAGGTGGTGGAGTTGGCAATGTGACTGTTAAAAAGCCAGAAGACATATTCCTCTGTACCCCTCGACAGGAAGGCCTGCACCCTGGATGCCCTTGGCAGAAAGTGCTACCAGGGTTCAATGCTCATCGGTCGTATCCAGACCTACCAGCTGTACATGGGCATGTATCTGAGAGACCTAGCGAAGAAGCTCAGGTGGTCTCTCTGAGGAACCCCTGTAGCGGTTCAAGAACCTGGCCAAAGCAGTCCGTGAATGCTCCAAATTCATGTCTCAAGCAGCTTATGATGGGTTTGAGTCAGCGGCTCGAGTAGCGGTGGCTGGCACTGGTGCATGTCGCCAAGCTTGGCTACAGTTGTCCAACCTTGAGCAGTGGGTTCAGGACAATTTGGTCGATGTCCCCTGCCACTGAGAGAACCTCTTTGGCAAACCCATGACTGACAAGGTTGCCGAGCTGGAGACCGAGTTCATGACAAGGACCAGGCTCTCTAAGAAGACTGCTGCCCCTCCCCGAAAAGGGCTTGGGTAAAAGGTCCTTTTACCTGAGGAAGGGAGCTGCTTACCGAAACTACCCACCTTATCAGGGCTCCCCAACCGGGTCAGCAGGCCAAGGGACATGGGCATGGCCGCGTAAGCAGAAGGCTCCAAAACCCCAGGCTCTGGCTCTGGCCCAGCCAGTGGGGAGTTTTTGACTCCTTGAGCATAGCCTATCTACCCAAGGAGATCAGCAGCCCACAGGGGTACCACCGATTCCTGGGCACTTCGGATAGTCAGGGAGGGTTACCTCCTCCACCTGACTCAGACACCTCCCACTTATTTCCCGCGGAAGCCCCTCAGGCCACCCTGAACTGGGATCTTCTGAAGGAGTTGGGAGGTCTTCTCGAGGACAAAGCAGTGGAACCGATGCCCCACCATCTCAAGAGCAAGGGGTTCTACACCAGGTACTTCCTCGTGCCAAAAAGGACAGGGGGCCTAAGTTCCATCCTCGACCTGCGCAATCTCAACAAATTCCTGGTGAGGAAGAAGTTCAAGATGCTCTCCCTTGGAACATTGCTGCCATACCTCCAGCAGGGAGACTGACTATGCTCCTTAGACCTCAGGGATGCTTATACCTACATCCTCATCCACCCCAACCACAGGCAGTACCTGCGGTTCGTACTGGGGGGCAGGCATTTTTAGTACAGGGTGCTCCCTTTCAGCCTAGCCTCTGCCTCAAGGGGTTTCACAAAATGCCTGGCGGTCGTGGCTGCCTTCCTCCGGCTCCAGGGGGTCTTTGTCTTTTCCTACCTGGACGATTGGCTTATAAAGGGCGGTACGGTCTCAGAGGTGCAGCAGACCACTGCACACACCATCCAGGTTCTGCAACACTTGGGGTTTATTATAAACTACCCCAAGTCTCACCTCCTCCTGACACAGTGTCGAGTTCATTGGGGTAAAGATAGACACTCTCCAGTCGAAGGATTTCTTGCCCAGGGACCGAGCCAATCATCTCAGGACTCTGGCTCAGGACGTATAGTACTGTCCCTCTGTGACTGCTCAGCTTCTCCTGTGCCTCCTTGGGCACATGGGCTCCATTGTCCAAGTCACCCCCGATGCTCGCCTCCACATGAGGGCGACACAGTGGTGTCTCCGGGACCAGTGGTCTCAGGCCAGGGCCACCTCCGAGACAGTTTCTGTGACCCACCAGTTGACGGAGTCTCTGTCTGGTGGCAGTCTCCCCAGCATCTCTAGGCGGGCATGCCCTTTCAGGCCCCAAACCCCTCAAGGGTCCTCACCATGGATACCTCCCTGCTCAGCTGGTGGGCGCACTGCGGAGACCTCCGCACTCAGGGCACCCGGTCACCAGACAAGAGCACCCAGCATTTCAACCTCCTGGAGCTCCAAGCCATAACCTAGCCTTGAAGGTCTTCCACCACCACCTGTGTCACCAGCCGATGCTGGTCCAGACAGACAACCAGGTGGCGATGTTCTATGTGAACAAGCAGGGGGGCACTGGCCCTCGGCTCGTATGCAATCCAACAGGAGATCCTCCTGCGGGGAGTGTACCTGCCACACCAAGAAAACCTATTGGCCGACAGGCTCAGCAGAGTTCTCCAGCCGCACGAGTGGTAGCTAGACCCTAGGGTAGCCAGTGGGCTTTTCCAGCTCTGGGGAGAACCCATGATGGACCTGTTCGCCAGTCTGGACAACTTCCAGTTGCCCACTTCTGCTCCCAGCAGGTCCACTCCTCCAGGGTGGCGGCAAACGTGTTCCTGGTCTCATGGTCAGAAGGCCTCATGTAAGTCTTTCCTCCTACGCCACTGATCACCAAGACCTTGTTCAGGACCCTCCGCAACAGGGTCTTGCTCATCCTGATAGCTCCCCAGTGGCCCAGGCAACCGTGGTTCCCGCTGTTTCTACAGTTGACGGTGGAGACCCCCATCACCTTGGGGACCACCCCAGGACTCCTATCTCAGGAGGGGGGTTTCTCCTGCACCCCAACATGGGGTCCCTGTCGCTGACAGCATGGCTACTGAGAGGGTGACTCTGACCCCTTTCAACCTTCCGGTTGTGGTGGAAGACATTCTGCTGGCCTCTCGCAAGGCCTCTACTAGGAAGGCTTACGCTCTCAAATGGTACAAGTTCTCTGTTTGGTGCGCCAAACACGGGGCTGATCCTTTCTCCTGCCTGGTGGCTCTGGTGTTACAGTGCCTTCTCCACTTCTCTCAATCTGGGCACAAGTCTAACTCCGTCCAAGTGCATCTTAGTGCCCTGGCGGTGCACCACCATCCGGTGGATGGTAAGCCCCTCTCGGTGCAACCTTTGGTGACCTGTTTTTTTCAGGGCCTGCTCTTATCGAAGCCCCCAGTTCACCCTCCGGCAACCGAATGGGACCTCAATGTAATGTTGGGTAGCACACTTGCCCGACCTTCGAGCCTCTGGCTATCTGCCACCTTCGCTACCTCTCTTGGAAGGTGTCTTTCCTGGTTGCGCTCACCTCTGCTCGCAGAGTTAGCGAGCTTCAGGCCCTGGTGGCGGAGATGCCTTATACCAGGTTCTACAAGAACAGAGTAGTGCTTCGTACGCACCCCAAATTCCTGCCAAAGGTAGTTTCGCCTTTCCATCTCAACCAGGAAATGGTGCTCCCTACCTTCTTTCCAAGACCTCACTCCAGTCAGGCAGAGATGGTCCTTCACACCTTGGACTGTAAGAGGGCTTTGTCCTTCTATATCCAACGCACTCGGGGCCACTGCAAAGCTGCTCAGCTTTTCATCTCCTATGACCCCAATAGGCTGGGGGAGGCGGTGACCAAGCATACACTGTCCACATGGGTGGCGGACTGTATCGCCATCGTTTATGAGCAGGCGAGGTTCCCGCTGGAAGGGCGTGTCATGGCGCACTGTGTCAGGGCCATGGCAGCCTCGGTGGCCAACTTGCGCTTTGTACCGATGGCGGACATCTGCAGGGCACCCACCTGGTCTTCAATCCATACTTTCACAGCCCATTACTGCCTGGAAAGATAGTCCTGATGGGATAGTGCCTTTGGCCAGGCTGTGCTTCATAACATTTTGGGGGTTTAGGCAACTCTATCCTCTGACCCTTCTGTGTTCAGGCTACCGGAGTGCTGGTTTCATCGGACACAGGGGTCCTATTGTGGTCTGTGGACACTGACTAAATTGCTGCTGCTTACGGCTCCCCATGAGGGAGCCCCTATTTTTGCTATGGGCTTTCAGTAGCCTGTAGCTGGGAAGTCCCATATGTGAGGACTGACTTCCTGCTTGTTCCCGGAGAAAGCGTAGTTACTCACCTGTAACAGGTGTTCTTCGGGGACAGCAGGAATCAGTCCTCACAACCCTCCCTCATCCCCTTGGAGTTACTCCTTTACCATCTTTTTTTTTTTTTGCCATCTTTTAGCTATGTCGTCTGACTGAGCATAATGGCACCCTTGGGTGGGAAGGGGACCACAAATGCATGGTGGTATCTCCCAAAGGCTTTCTTTGAAAGCTGGGGGGATGCTTCCATGAGGGCTCTGTTAATGCCGACATCACCCATCAGTGAGGACTGATTCCTGCTGTCCCCGGAGAACACCTGTTACAGGTGAGTAACTATGCTTTCTTGTCTGCCAAATGGGCTACTAGTGGTTTGTCCTGTACCTGTCTTAGCAAACAACTTTTATGCTCAATAATATGTGTTTTGACTGGTCTCTTGGTTTTGCCTATATATATATAGCAAATCACATTGTCACTGAATGAGGTAGATAACATTTGCAGCATTGCAGTTAGAGAAGTGATGCATGAAAATATTAGGTAACGTGGGATGCTGAAAAAAGGATTTTGTGACTAATTCGTTGGGGCAGACCGAACACCTGCCACACTTGAAATGTCCTTTTATCTTGCAAGACACCTTAGGTTTGGACAGAGTTGTCGGAACGAGAATATTGGCTAGATTACGATTTCGTTTATAAGCTATAGTTAATTGTCTGTCGGCAAAAGAGGATATTGTTGTCAGGAGGCACCATTCTTGCTTGAAAATATGAACAATGTCTCTAGAAAGATTGGAATAAGTGAGAGCACACACAACCCTGTCTTGTGAGGCTCAGCTGGAACCACGGAGAAGAGATGTTCTATCTGTAGACTTGGTGCGATTATAAGCTCTGCGAATACATTCTCTAGGATAGCCACGCTCTTTGAACCGTCTACTCATATCTCTGGCATTTCGTTCAAAGTCTTGTTCCAGTGTGCAAAGGCGTTGTATTCTCAAGAACTGGCTAACAGGCAGAGGTACAGTGCCATCACTGTGTCAGCACGGTCCATGCTCTGCCTGCTAGGCCACATGGCATCCACAGTCCATGTGGTTCCCAACGCCCACCTCCACATGTGGGCAGCTCAGTGGTGTCTCCGCTCGCAGTGAACACAAGCCACAGGCAGGCTATGGGACAGGGTCTCAGTGTCCCACTAGCAGAGTCACTCGACTGGTGGCAGGGCACACAGCTCTCTCCACTTTGTTAATGTCTCTAGTTATGTCTCGTGTAGATTTTGCCAACTCTACCTTCATCGGACTCCCCAAGTACCGACTGTCTCAACTCCAACGGATACAGAACACTGCCGCTCGTCTTGTCTGTCATGCCTCTCTTCGGGATCACGTCACACCTTTGCTTTTTCATCTTCACTGGTTACCCTTTCCTTACCGCTCTCAATTCAAGCTGCTCACTTTGGTTCACAAGGCTCTCCACACTGGCACCCCTCAATATCTTGCTGATCTTCTTTCCTTTCACTCTCCCCGGTACACTCCTTGCTCTTTTCACCTCAATCGTCTCACTCTTCCTTCCCCCTCCCGTGCCCGCCTTCAATCCACACGCTCCTCTGCTTTCTTCTTTATTGGTCCGGCCCTTTGGAATTCTCTACCCTCCTCCCTCCGCTTAGAACCTTACCATCCCACTTTCAAAAAACACTTGAAAACCCACCTTTTTTCCCTTGCTTATGATGTGCCCTCCCCTTTTGTATGACCTCCACTTCCCTGCCCCTACCCTCCCTTTGTTCCCTTCCCTATCCCCTACCCTCCTCTTTGTCCCCTTTCCTCTCCCTTTCTGTTTCTTTTGTTTAGACTATGGTTTTTATGAAGAAATTGTAATTGTCCCTTTTTCTATCCTTTTTTTTTCTATCTCTTCTATGTGTACTATGGTTTTTATAAAGAAATTGTAACTTCTTTTCTTTTTCTTTTCTACGGCCTTGGCCATTTTAATGTTGACTTTTAATTGTACATCGCTCTGATTTTTGGAGAAGGGCGATTTTATCAAGCCACAATAAACATAAACATAAACCTGTAGGAGGGCATGCCCTTCCAGTCCCAAAATCCCCAGAGGATCCTCACCATGGACATGTCCCTGCTGGGCTAGGGTGCCCATTGTGAGGAGCTGTGCACGCAGGGCAACTGGTCCCTAGCAGAGAGCCAGCAACAGATCAACCTGCTGGAGCTCAAGGCCATTTTTCTGACTATCAAGGCCTTCCACCACCGCCTGCGGAACCAGTCGGTGCTAGTCCAAATAGCCAACTGGGTCGCGATGTTCTACCTGAACAAGCAGGGGGCACAGGGTTTCAATGCCTCTGCCAGGAGGCAGTAGCCCTCTGCTCGTATGCGATTGGTCAGGGAATGCTCCTCAGGACGGTATCCCTGCCGGGCCAGAACAATGCCCTAGTGGACAGATTGAGCAGGGTCCTTCAGCTGCATGAATGGCGACTAGACCCCAAGGTGGCGCAGCGGCTATTCCGACTCTGGGAAACCCCAAGTCTGGACCTCTTTGCCAGCCCGACCAATGCTCAGCTGCATCCTCCTACTACTACTACTACTGAGCATTTGTATAGTGCTACAAGATGTACGCAGCGCTGCACAGACATGTAAGAGACAGTTCCTGCTCACCAGAGCTTACAATCTAGTCAAGACAGACAACACAGAAGGTGTAGACAAGGATAAAACAAGGGGGAATGGTAAAGAAACAAGGTGAGTCAAGATCCAAAAGCAGCAGCGAAGAAGTGAGTTTTCAGCCTGGATTTGAAAAGGGTCATTCAGACACAGGTAGTTTGTTCCAGGCGTAAGGTGCAGCAAGATGAAAGGAGCAAAATCTGGAGTTAGCAATAGAATAGAAGGGCACAGATAGAAGCAATTTGCCAGAAGAGCGGAGTTCCCGAGGGGGGATGTAAGGAGAGATAAGAGAAGAAAGGTAGTGAGGAGCTGCAGAGTGAATGCACTTATAGGTTAGCAGGAGAAGTTTGAACCCTATTCTCGTTCTCAGGGGTATATAGATCTTGATAATACTGCCCAAACACTTGCAAAATTTTCTCTGGATCACGTTGCCGTATCCCAGCCTGATCCCTGATAATCGTTACACTCTGGACACCCCTGCGTTCTTTTACCAATCGCGCCAGAAGCTTCCCCATCCGGTCCCCATATCGAAACAACTGATGTCGATAATATTGTGCGGAATATACCGCCCTTTCCTGCAACGCGGCATTGAGAGCTTTCTGCTTCTGCAAATAGATTTCCAGTCTGTCTTTGCGCGCTAGAGCAGCTCGCTTGGCCTCCTTGAGATCCCGGGTTAGCTCTAGAATGGTGGTATTAACACGCTTCCTCTCCTTCACTACATATGCTATAATGTGGCCCCGGAGAACGGCCTTTCCGGCCTTCCAGAAAGTTGACACTGAAAAGTCCGGGGACTCATTCAGACTCAGATATTCCTCCCATTTTTGGGCTAAATAGTGGCGAAACTTCTCATTTTTCCACATATGCCTTGGGAAAGCCCATCTGCCTCTGGATGGGGACCGCCCTTTTAGGTCTAGGAATACCTTAGCATGATCGGAAATAACTATTGGCTCGATCTCTGTGCGCAGCACCTTATCAAAGAGGTCCCTGGAAATTAAGATATAATCAATTCTGGACCAAGATTGATGCGCCCTCGAGAGGTGCGTATAGTCTTCTTCCTGCTCATGCAAAGTTCTCCACACATCCCACAAACCTCCCCATTGACATAAATAACCCACTCCTTTATTTTCCCAGTTCCCCCCTCCTCCTCCTCCTTTCCTCAAACCCTGCAACCTATCGAGTACAGGATCATGTGGGCAGTTGAAATCCCCCGCAAGTATTAATGGAATCTTAGGTGCCCCCATGATCTTCTGCAAGATCAATTTAAAGAAGTTATGGTCATAATTATTAGGGGCATAAATATTTCCCAAGAACATTTCCTCCCCAGCAATTCTGGCATGCAGAAAAAGAATCGCCCCTGAGGGTCAGAGTCCTCGCTGAGAACCTCTACCGGGATCCCTCGATGGATCAAAACTGCCACTCCTCTTTTCCTTCCCCCTGAGGAGGCTGAAAAAACCTGCCCTACCCAGTCTGTTTCTAATTTACCGTGTTCCCGTTGTGTTAAATGGGTTTCTTGCAGCAGGGCAACTTGTGCCCTCCCTTTCTTTAAAGCCTGCAGGATTTTCGTCCGCTTGACAGGTGTGCCTATCCCACCCACGTTCCACGTGGTTATTCTTAAATCAGAATGCACAGCGTTTAAAGATGGCCACGGCACTCCATGCAGGATCTACTGCATTAGTTGTTGTTCCAGGCCGCCCAGCCTCGGCCCCGAACAAATTAACACTCCCTGTCAAACCACCCCCTCGATCTCTCTGAACAACCCTCGTAGCACATAAGGTGGAAAAGTAAACTGGTCGTGGATAATGCTCCCTTGAACCTCCCGTCCTTTACCCTCCGCCCCCCCCACCCCCTCCCCCCACCCCACCCCCTCCCATCCCCTTAAAACACATCAACAATGAAACTCAGCCTCCCCTGCTAAGAATGAGATCCCAACATGTAACATGCAACAGGGCTGCCCCCAGCCTTGCTCAAGTTCCACCCGTTTCGCTATGTGATCTCTACCCAGAGCTGTAGTTACGCTCATAGTCACACACACATAGATATACAAGCCAACTATAATCACTCACACAACTATACCAAGTTTTTGCTCCCTCTCACTAGATCCCATAGGATCTTATATCTGAGTCCTGCTTGACATCTTCTCGGCTTGCCTGCCGTCCTCATAACAATACAAATAGTCTCTGCTGTCAGCATTATACTTTCAGCGCTGATTGCTCTTCTGCGCCTCTCCCGCGCTGTCAGATTCTCCTCTCCTCTCGTCCAAAAAGCGTTGCGCTTCCGTCGGGGTCGAGAGAACAATGCTTTTCCCCTGGTGCCAAACTCGCAATGTTGCTGGAAAAGCTAACGTGAAGCGGATTTTCCGTTTGAACAGCGTCGCACAAACCAAGGAATACGCTTTCCTCTGTTCTGTCACCAATACTGAATAGTCTTGAAACATTAAAAGTTTTTGATTCTCCCATTTGAGCTCGCCCTTCTCTCTATAGGCTCGTAACAGTTGCACCTTATGGTGAAAATTCAGGACTCGGAGAATCACTACCCGTGGCCTCTGTTGCTCTTCCCGCCTCCGGCCAAGTCGGTGCGCTCGCTCAATTTTCAATTGCCCCACCAGGGAAGCGAGGCCCAGCTCTTAGCAGCCATTCCTCCAAGAGTGGTAGCAGCATATGATCTGTTTGTGTCTCTGGTATTCCAACAATTCGTAAATTGTTTCTTCTGGATCTGTTTTCCAGATCATCCAGTTTGGACCGAAGAGTCTCTATTTGCTTCCGCTGCTCAGTTAATTCTCTCTCCATTTGCCCCTCGCCCTCTTCCACTCTGGAAACTCGATGTTCTAGCTCCTCCACTCGCCTGCCCATTTCTGCGAGGGAGTCTCCTAAAGTGTCCAGTTTTTTCATTACTTGATCAAACTTTGGCTCCAGTAGGCTCACCACTTCTCTGGCTAAGTCTTCCGCCGTCGAATCCGTGCTTAGCGCACTAGGGGAGGCCAGCATCGCCATTGCTGTAGCTGAGGCCCCCGGTTTGCCCGGCTTTTCCTTATCTTTTTTCAGCGGGTTTGGCATATCTCCGCCCGCTCTCAGGCCCCGCTTCATCTACTTTCCAGATGGCAGAGTCGGCAGTCGTGCAAGATAGTTTTTTGGTGGGTTAGGATTAATAAATGCAGAATATTGCTCAGGGCAGCCCCGGAGCAAGCAAGAATCCATCCTGCTCACTCACGCATCACGTGGGATCTCCGCAGGAGAAGTTTGAAATGGATGTGGATAGCAGCGGACGCCTTCCTCCTCTCGTGGTCGGAGGGTCTTCTCTATGCCTTCCCTCCCACACTATTAATCACTCAGATCCTCTTCAAGGTCCTGCGTGACAAGGCTCCTGTGATACTGGTGGCCCCACGGTCGCCCAGGCAGCCTTGGTTTCCCCTATTGCTCCGCCTCTCGATGGAGCTCCCAGTCCCTCTGGTGATAGCCCCGGGGCTACTGACCCACGATGAGGGCTTCATCCTTCATCCCTCTGGGATCCCTGTCACTGACAGCATGGCTGCTGAACGGGTAGCCCTAGCACCCTTCAATCTCCCAAGGGAGGTGGAGGAGTCCTAGCCTCTCATAAGAACTCTACAATGCACTATGGTTCCTTGACGAATAAACCTCTCACCTCTCCGCTAGATAAAGGATAACCCTACTCCAGCTAACATATTCGTCCAGAAAAAGAATGAAGTACTGAAGTCCTAAACCAATGTATTGAAAACAATTGAATAACAAATAACTCTGTATATAGTTTAATTCTGTTCCATTGTACATAGTTTACTATTGTTAATTTACTATTGTTAATTGTTGATTGTAAGCTCCAATTTGTTATATGTAAAAACAGCTCTCCCTGTTTACTGTTGTTCCATGTAAACCGCATCTGATCAATGGAAGGAGCGGTATATAAAAAAATCTGTTAATTAAATTAAATTAAATTACAAGACCAGCCTACACCTTCAAGTGGTGCAGATTCTCCTTTACCATCTTTTATGGTGCTACAGTACCTGCTTCAACTTTTGCAAACTGGACTCAAGTCCAACTCCCTCAGAGTGCACCTGAGCGTGCTCTCAGCGCACCATCATTCCATAGAGGGCAAACCCCTTTCTGCGCAGTTTCTCATCACCCAATTTATGTGGGGCCTTCAGCTCTCTAAACCTCCCATCTGCCCGCCCCCAGCGAAATGGGATCTCAAGGTGGTTCTGACACAGCTCACCAAGACACCTTTTGAACCTCTGGCTACTTGCCATTTGCATTCTCTCTCGTGGGAGGTCATCTTCCTGGTGGTGCTCACCTCTGCCTGCATTGTCGGCGAACTTCAGGCTTTGGAAGCTGAGCCACCTTACACCATGTTCTACAAGAATAAGGTCGTGCTTCACACCCATCCTATTCCTTCCGAAGGTGGTATCCGCCTTCCACCTCAACCAGGAGGTGGTGCTCCCCACCTTTCTATGGCCCCACGCCGTCAAGGCAGCAGCTGTTCTCCATACTCTTGATTATAAGAGGGCCTTGTCCTTCTACCTGCAAAGTACCCAGGGCCACTGCAAAGTCTCTCAGCATTTTGTTTCCTATGACCCTAGTTGACTGGGGAAAGCTGTTACCATGCGGACTCTGTCCATCTGGGTGGCAGACTGCATCCCCTTCACCCACAACCTGGCTGGGTTCTTGTTGGAATGCTGGGTCACAGCGCAAAACGTCAAGGCTATGGTGACCTCTTTGCAAGCCTATGCTCTGTCCCTATGGCAGACATCTGCCAGGCCACCAACTGGTCCTCAGTTCACATCTTTGCAGCTCTCTACTTCCTGGAGAGGGAGTCCCGATGGGACAGTGTTTTCAGCCAGGCCGTACTCTGTAATCTGTTTGGGGGTTTAGGCAACTCCTGCCCTCCGACCCTTCTTGTTCAGGCTACCAGAGAGATGGTTTACAGGGGTCCCTAGAGTCTTTCTTCAGACTCGCTTGCGGCTGCTCACTGCTGGGCCGTGCTTTTCTACAGGTTCTTCGATGCCTGTAGCTAGGAAATCCCATATATGAGGACTGACTTCCTGCTTGTTCCTGGAGAAAGTGTACTCACCTGTAACAAGTGTTCTTCAGGGACAGCAGGAATCGGTCCTCACAGTCCTCCCTCATCCCCTTGGAGCGGCTGAATAATTTTTGCCATCTTTTTGTTGACTCTAAGCTACATCATCTGACTGAATACGATGGCACCCCTGGGCAGGAAGGGGATCACGCATGCGTGGTGGCATCTCCCAAACACTTTCTTTGAAAGCTGGGGAGATGCTTCCGTGGGGGCTCCTTCGGTGTCGATGTCACCCATATGTTAGGACTGATTCCTGCTGTCCCTGGAGAACACCCATTACAGGTGAATAACTATGCTTTCTGTGAAGAAAACCTGCTACAAGTAAAAGTAATTTGGTTTTACTTGCATGTAAGATTCCATATTATCAGTAACAAGTTCAATCTATCCTAGTTTTTTTTAAACTTATGATCCTACTACTACTTATTCTTTGTATAACATTATAAGGTATATGCAGCATTATAAGGTGTAACAGGAACTCTCTCATGTACTAGAGAGTCCCTGCTACACCGAATTTACAATCTAGTCAAGACTGACAAACAGGGTCTAGAGTAATTCAGGGAAATGATCACAACACACAAAGGTCTTAAACTGAAGGCTGAAGAAAAGCCTTGAAGAGGTGTTTTTTTTAGCCTGGATTTGAATTGGACCAGAGATGGAGCCTTGAGTAGTGACTCAGGTCATCTATTCCAAGCATAAGATTCAGCAAGGTGGAATGAATGGAGTCTTCAGTTGGCAGTAGAAGAGAAAGGCACAGATAAAAACAGTTTGCCTGATATTCCATTGAATAATGGAATTGAATTGAAAACAGCTGTTTAGAGGTCCCACAGCTATTTAGGTTTTTAGAATATATACAATCAAATAGGTATTGGATGGTGAATGCAGATCTATTTCCATTATATGTAGATTTATCACTTGCCTATTCATTGTGGATACCTGAAAATCTGAACTATTGCAGGGCTTCCCAATCCTGTGCTATTTATTTTATTTTTATCAATTTCTGTTATTTATCATTCAGGTAATAACAAATATAAACACAAAAAATACAAAAAACAAAAGAAAAATTCGGCAAATACGAAAAATAAATTTGTCCACATCTGAAGGACAAATCTGGAAATATAAGCAAACATCTACAAAGTGAAACATAGGGGTATGTTTACTAATCGGCGGTAGCGGCTTCCGTGTGATATTGGAGCTGTGACCCTATTGAAGTCAATGGGGCTGCGGCTCTGATATCGCACGGAAGCTGCTAGCGACGATTAGTAAACCTACCTCATAGACAAGAGAAGGCAGGAGGAGCTGTGGCAGCAGCAGACAAGCAGTATCACGCCTTCACAACTTCCTCCTTAGCACACTAAAATTCAGCTAGCTGCTTGGACTCAAGGAACATATACTGCTTATTAGGAAATATAAGAGCATATCTGCAAGGGAATTTTAGGAAAAAATTAGCCCCAAGAGCGATAGTTCTGTTGGGGCTTTTGTGGGCTTCCCCTCAAATTATTTGGGGATTTTCTATTTTGGGATTGTGGCTGCAATGTTCACCCTAACATACATAATATATACAGGACCCACCTTAAGCAAATTGCTCGTGCTACTGTAAGAGCGTGGAAACTTTTATTTGTCAGGTCTGCAACATCACAAGCTTCGCATTTTAAATAATAAGGTACAAATTTCAATATCAATACATAGTATCTATACATCTATAGCAAGCAAAGCACCTGACTTGAGTGTAAAGGGTCCTGAGACAGAGACAGCATCACTCCAGTGGAGATCAGCTAGTGTCTGTCCCCACATCAGAGTTTCTCTCCTATATTTATATTCATTTTTAGGCTTGTAACAAAATTGCTGATAAGCAGATTTCCTTTCTTTCTTATTCCCTATTTTTTTCAAGCAAATCTGCTCCTTAATCTTTTGCTCTCTTGCCCTTTGCTTTCCCTTGTGGCATCCTGTCTCCCCATTCTCATGGCAGTCCTCTTCGCCTTGTGCTAGCCCTGTTTCCTGCAGATTAACTCCAGATATTGATGTTGATCAAGTTCTTCTTTTTTGTTTCCCTTTGTTCATTCAAGAGGCCCAGGTGGTAGTTTCAATAGCTGTGTAGTTTTCAGTCGTTAAGATCAGTACTTCTCAGTTGTGTCATCTCTATGATTTCAGGATGTTAGCTCATTCCATAGCTCAAGCTGCTAATTCTGCAGTTCCATTGTGAAAAGGGTCAGCAGGCTATTTCTTACTTAGGCCTAGAGCTGGCGACGTTAGCACAAGATGGAAGACAGTAATCCATCCTGAGCCAAGGGTACCTGAAGGGGGGGGGATTCATTTGCCCCTTCATTTCTCTGCTTCAACACCAGGAACTCCCATCTTCTCCAGAGCTGCTTTTACCAATGGGCAAACCGGAGGGGGTGGAAGCAGAAGTGCAAATGGCACTCTGGTGCCGAAAAAAAGAAGGTAACTCCAGGGCCATGGTGCCTTTTTTAAGTATTGCTGCCAATGTACATCCTGGGGAGGGAAGCCTATGGATGGGGGTCCCACCGGAAATGTTTGCCTCAGGCTCCATAAGGGGTTGAACTGGCCCTGATATTCTCTTTTGGGTTTCTTTAGCAAAAATCCTAACTCTTGAGCCCAAAAGCTGCTCATGCATATTTCTATAAAATAATCACAGAACAAAATTATGATCAGATTCAAGAGCAAATGTCATTAGAAGGGTTGTTCAGTCCATAATAACATCCAAGGAACCCTCTAATATTCAGACCTACTGGCTGAGAATCAGATGATAGTACTGGAGCTGCTCCCACTGAGAGGTATTGTGCTCTGATGACCAGGGGCATATAATCTTGAGAGACCTTTAGAACTTCACGAAGATATTTCCTTGCCATCTCCAAAGAAGAGAGCAAGGAAGATTTGGAGAAGTCTCAAGTTGTTTTGATTGATTTTCCAAATATTCCAACCTTTTCCCCAACAGACTCTTATCCTTGCCTTGTGCCAATTCTGTAGCTCCCCAGCTTGTTCCTTCAAGTGGGCCACCTTCCCCTTTAGTGAATCTTACTCCTGAGAGATCTCACCAATCAAGGACTTTGCTCAACGTGATATGGTTGAGGTTATCTTGACATAATTATTAAGGGGGCGAGAGTAAGAGTAGTCATAGCATTCCATAGCAAATCTAATGTAATATATGCTGGTTTTTCAATTGTTCTGCTGACTACTAAGTCTGAAGCTCCTTCAGTAGGGTTTACTCATGACAGTTGAAGACACCAAAGAAACAGCTTGCTCCAAGAAGTTGACTGCCAAATCTGTGGGAGAAGTGCCCTCCACTCCCTCTCTTTAGCGTGCTTGAAACTATGTCGAGAGGGAGCATGCTGTCAACTGTGTGCACTTCTGGGTCTCAGCAGAAAGCTGTGCTACTCAAGGCTCAGGAAATTCCCAGTACTGCTCAGATCAGTGTCCAGTAAGCAACACCAGTCTGTGAATGCCGCTGGCCCTCCAGGGATGAGTATTACTACACAATCAACAAAGATAGTTTGCACCAATGAAGAAGGTTTAGAAGAACCCAAGGGTAGGTTCTGTTTGTGTTTATGCAACCCCATTCCGAAGCACCCAAATGCCAAAATGGGAAGGTACTGTCGATCCAGAGCTCAGCTCAACACTTCCTCCTCAGTTGCCATCTTATTAAACCTATTTTTAAAAAGTAAGAGTGTTATTGGTGGAATATGGCTTAATGACTGGCAATCTTAAATCTTTCTCTTATGGCTAAGATTCTGAAAAAGTAGTTCTTAGATTAGGGGTGTCAAACTGCAGTCCTGAAGGACTGCATACCAGTCAGGTTTTCAGGACATTCTTAATGAATATGCATAATATATTTGCATGCAAATATATCTCATGGATATTCATTAAGGGTATCCTGCAAGTCTTACTGGTTTGTGGCCCTCCAGGATTGCAGCTTGACAATTAACTGATTGGTGTAGACAGTTAACTGATTACTTATCCCAGTTTCCATCTTTCCATTCCTTTCAATCTGGTTATCAGTTAAATCATGTTTATGTTTATTCAGTTTGATAGATCGCCCTTCGTAAAATAATAAAAAAAAAGGGAGTACAGAGAGGCCAAAGGCCAGAAAAGGAAAGGAACTACAATTCGAGACAGGAAAAAGAGACAGTCAAGTAGACAGGACAAGGAGAAGAGACAACCTGAGAGACACAAATTCACATGGTGGGAGCTGGGAGATTGAAGGCAGAGGAAAATAAATTTTATTTATTTTATTTAAAGTTTTTTATATACTGTCCTTCTACAATTCAAGACTGTATACAGAGAACTCAACATGACATTGCAGATGCATCTGTTTTATATAGAACATTTGAATGAACGGGTAAACGTAGATCGATTGTTTACACCATAAAAAGAAGAAAGACTAGGGGACATGCAATGAAGCTACAAGGTAACTCATTTAAGACTAATGAGTGAAAAAATATTTTCTCTTAACGCATAATCAAACTCTGGAATTCATTACCGGAGGATGTAGTAAAAGCTGTTAGTGTAGCTAGATTTAAAAAAGGTTTGGACAGGTTCCTGGAGGAAAGGTCCATAAAACATTATTAAAGAGGACCCGGGAAATTCACTGATTGCCACAAGACAAGCATTGTGGAACCTGTGTACCTTTTTGAGAACCTGCCAGGTACTTTTGTGACCTGGATTGGCCACTGTTGGAAACAGGATACTGGGCTTGAAGGACCTTGGTGTAACCCAGTATGGCATATCTTATGTTCTTATGGGAATTCCCGATGTCCTCGCCATACTGGATTCCCCAATAGGGATTTTGAAGCAGGTCACCTAAATCATAATTATTATTATTTTTTTATTATATCTTTATAAATTTACAAAATTCAAGCACAATACTTGAAAGGAAAAAAGGCTTCAAGGTTACATAGAAATATGACGACAGAAAAAGACCACATGGCCTATCTAGTCTGTCCTTCCATATCAACAACTACAACAGTCCCCTTTTTACCTTTAGAGATCCTCTGTGTTTGTCCCATGGTTTTTTGAATTCAGTTACTGTCCTCATCTCTACCACCTCCACCGGGAGACTATTCCACGGATCCACTACTCTTTCCGTAAAGAAAGATTTCCGCATATCACTCCTGAATCTATCCCCTTTCACCCTCATCCCATGTCCCCTCATAGCAGAACTTGCCTTTCAATTGAAAGAGGCTCTCTCCCTGAACATTTATGCCATGGAGGTATTTAAACATCTCAATCATATCACTTCTATCCTGCCTTTCCTTTAAGGTGTACATATTAAGATCCTTAAGTCTGTCCTCATATGCTTTATAATGAAGACCACTAACCATTTTAGTAGCCACCCTCTGCCAGGGGCGGCCCAAGGGGGGTGCGGGGCCTCATTTGCATAAATATTTGCATAATGTTACCATACACGAACTTTTAGTAAACATGCCTCTTAATGAGTGTATGAATAAAGAAAGACTAAAAGACTTCTACACAGGGCCGGATTTACGTATACGCTATGTACGCCATGGCGTAGGGCCCACAGCCGGCAGGGGCCCACAAAAAAAGAACCAGTTTTTTTTTTTAAACTCAATTTAAAAAAAAAACCTGGTGGCTGCCGCCGCGGGGCCCCCTCTGCTGCCGCGGGGGCCCCGTCTACAAGCTGGTCGGGTCGGGTCGGGTCGGGTCCGGTGGGGTCTGTCTCCCTCCCTCCCTCGCTGCAGGCTGCGAGAGACGCGAAGATAGAGCGTCTCCTCGCGTCTGTGTTAAGCCCGCAGGGGCTGATGGGATTTCCCATCAGCCCCTGCGGGCTTAACACAGACGCGAGGAGACGCTCTCCCTTCGCGTCTCTCGCAGCCTGCAGCCTGCAGCGAGGGAGGGAGAGAGACCCGACCGACCGGACCGGACCGGACCCGACCAGCTTGTAGACGGGGCCCCCGCGGCAGCAGAGGGGGCCCCGCGGCGGCAGCCACCAGGTTTTTTTTTTAAATTAAATTTTACTTTAGGCCGGGGGGGGGTAGGACTGGTAATGGGCTATGGGGGGGGGGGGTAGGACTGGTAATGGGCTATGGGGGGGGGTAGGACTGGTAAGGGGCTATGGGGGGGGGTAGGACTGGTAAGGGGCTATTGGGGGGGCTGGGGCTGGAAATGGACTGGGGGGGGTAGGGCTGGTAATGGGCTATTGGGGGGCTGGGGCTGGAGCTGGGCTGGGCTGGGCTGGGCTGGGGGGGGTTAAGGCTAGAGGTGGGCTGATGGGGTTAGGACTGGTAATGGACTGTGGGCTGTTGGGGGGGCTTAGAACTGGCAATGGGCTTTGGGGGGGTTAAGACTGGTAATGGGCTGTGGGCTGATGGGGGCTGTCTGGTAATGGGCTATGGGGGGGCTAGGACTGGAAATGGGCTGGGGGGTTAAGACTGGAGGTGGGCTGATGGGGTTAGGACTGGTAATGGGCTGTTGGGGGGTTAGAACTGGTAATGGGCCTTGGGGGGGGTTAAGACTGGTAATGGGCTGTGGGCTGATGGGGGTTGTCTGGTAATGGGCTATGGGGGGCTGGGGCTGGAAATGGGCTGGGGGTTAAAACTGGAGGTGGGATGATGGGGTTAGGACTGGTAATGGGCTGTGGGCTGATGGGGGGGGGGTAGGACTGGCAATGGGCTATGGGGGGCTGACTGGAAATGGGTTGATGGGGTTAGGACTGGAAGTGGGCTGATGGGGGGTTAGGACTGGTAATGGGTTATAGGGGGGCTTAAACTGACAATGGGGTGATGGGGGTTAAGGACTGAAAATGGGGTGATGGGGGGTTAAGGACTGTAAGTGGGGTGATGGGGGGGCTAGGACTGGTATTGGGTTGGGGGGTTGCTAGGACTGGAAATGGGCTGATGGATGGCTAGGACTGGAAATGGGCTGATGCAGGGACTAGAAGGGAATGGATGCTGGGTGAGGCTGGAACTAGAAGGGAGCTGATGTTGGGGGAGGATTAGAATGGGATGGGGCTGGAAGAGTAAAATGGAGAAGGGAAAAATATTTTGTGTGGGAGGGATAAAAAATCTACAATTGGCCGGGTATTGGGAGAGTAAGTGGGGATTGAGGATGGAGGGGTAAAATTTGAGTGGATGAAATAGGAATGAGGAAAGAGCAAAAGGAGAAAGATTAGTATGTTAAAGCAGATGTAGAGAGAATGGAAAAAAATCTAGAAGAGAGAAGAAAGGACAAATGGACAGCAGACGATGGAGAGTTAGCAGAAGACACGAAGAAACCAGAAGAAAGTGGCTGGAGCAATTGCAGCTGAAAAAAATGCACAAAAGGTAGAAAAATATCTCTTTATTTTGAATTTATTAATTGGAATATGTCAGCTCTGGTAAATGTGCATCATTAACATCTGTGCTTTGTTTAGTACAAGAGCAAATTAATGTATAGTTTTATTTCTACAGTGTTGTACATTCCAAGTTTGGCTTTTGGGATTCCCAGTTTAATTATTGTCTTCCTATTTCTAAATTGTGATTACTTGTTTGGTGATGGTCTATGTTCTGCATGTGTAACTGAGCTGAGGTGTTCTGTTTATATAATTCCTATTTGACATTGCCACTTGTTCTCTTTCCCCAGTAGGTCATGTATTGTTGTTCTCTGAAATGTATTGGTTTAATATTTGCAGTGTTGCCTTTTGATTGGTAGAGTATGGTGCTTTGTGAGTCCTGGTAGTGCTGTTAGGATACGGCGGGTTTACTATGGGCAGTGTTTGTAGTAGTTCCTAATGTGTCTGGCAGTTGGCACTGGATTATAGTAATGTAGAAATCTTTTAGTCTTTCTTTATCCATACACTCATTAAGAGGCACGTTTACTAAAAGTTAGTATATGGTAACATTATGCAAATACTTATGCAAATGAGGCCCCTTATGCAAATGAGGTCCGCACCCCCCTTGGGCCGCCCCTGCTGGGGGCCCACAATTTTTGTTGGCGTAGGGCCTCACTCAAGGTAAATCCGGCCCTGCTTCTACATTACTATAATCCAGTGCCAACCGCCAGACACATTAGGAACTACTACAAACACTGCCCATTTAGAACCCATAGCAAACCCGCCGTATACTAACAGCACTACCAGGACTCATAAAGCACCATACCCTAACTATCAAAAGGAAACGCTGCAAATATTAAACCAATACATTTCAGAGAACAACAATACATGACCTACTGGGGAAAGAGAACAAGTGGCAATGTCAAATAGGAATTACATAAACAGAATACCTCAGCTCAGTTACACATGCAGAACATAGACCATCACCAAACAAGGAATCACAATTTAGAAACAGGAAGACAATAATTAAACTGGGAATCCCAAAAGCCAAACTTGGAATGTACAACACTGTAGAAATAAAACTATACATTAATTTGCTCTTGTACTAAACAAAGCGCAGACGTTAATGATGCACATTTCCCAGAGCTGACATATTCCAATTAATAAATTCAAAATAAAGAGATATTTTTCTACCTTTTGTGCATTTTTTTTCAGCTGCAATTGCTCCAGCCACTTTCTTCTGGTTTCTTCGTGTCTTCCGCTAACTCTTCATCGTCTGCTGTCCATTTGTCTTTTCTTCTCTCTTCTAGTTTTTTTCCATTCTCTCTCTACATCTGCTTTAACATACTAATCTTTCTCCTTTTGCTCTTTCCTCATTCCTATTTCATCCACTCAAATTTTACCCCTCCATCCTCAATCCCCACTTACTCTCCCAATATCCGGACAATTGTAGATTTGTCTTCCCTCCCACACAAAATATTTTTTCCCTCTCCATTTCACTCTCCCAGCTCCATCCCATTCTAATCCTCCCCCAACATCAGCTCCATTCTAGTTCCAGTCCCACCCAGCATCCGCTCCCTTCTAGTCCCCGCATCAGCCCATTTCCAGTCCTAGCCCCCCATAAGCCCATTTCCAGTCCTAGCTCCCCCATCTATTTGCAGTCCCATCCGGGTCCCTCCATCAGCTCATTTCCAATCCCAGCCCCCCATGAGCCCATTTCTAGTCCTTTCCTAGCCCCACCATCAGCCCATGTCAAATCCTAGCTCCCCTCCACTCAGCCCATTTCCAATCCAAGCCCCCCATGAGCCTACTTCCAGTTCTAGCCCCTTCATGAGTCCATTTCAATCCAAACCCCCACCACAGCCCATTTCCAATCTTAGCACCCCCCCAACAGCCAATTTCCAGTCCTATTCTAGCCCCTCCATCAGCCCATTTCCTGTCCTAGCTCCCTCCCCCTCACAACCCATTTCCATTCCAAGCCCCCGTCCCATCAGCTATTTGCAGTTCAAGCCCTCCTTCCACTCAGCCCATTTCCAGTCCTAGCCTCCTCATAGCCCATTACTAGTCCTAACCCCCCATCAGCCCATTATGTCCTAACCCCCCATCACCCTATTTCCAGTCCTAGCCCCCCCATCAGCCTATTTCCAGTCTTAGCCCCCCCATAGCCAATTACCAGTCCTACCCCCCCATCAGCCCATTTCCAGTCTTAGCCCCCCCATAGCCCATTACCAGTCCTAACTCCCCCCCATCACCCTATTTCCAGTCCTATCCCCCCCATCAGCCTATTTCCAGTCTTAGCCCCCCCCCCATAGCCAATTACCAGTCCTACCCCCCATCAGCCTATTTCCAGTCTTAGCCCCCCCATAGCCCATTACCAGTCCTAACCCCCCCATCACCCTTGTTATTGTCCTAGTCGAGCGATCAGCCTATTTCCAGTCTTAGCCCCCCCATAGCCAATTACCAGTCCCACCCCCCCATCAGCCCATTTCCAGTCTTAGCCCCCCCATAACCCATTACCAGTCCTAACCCCCCCATCAGCCCATTTCCAGTCCTAACCCCCCCCCCCACCACCACCACCACCAGCCCACTTCCAGCCTTAGCCCCCTCCCCATAGCCCATTACCAGTCCTAACCCCCCCCATCAGCCCACTTAGCCCCCCCATAGCCCATTACCAGTCCTAACCCCCCCCCATCAGCCCACTTAGCCCCCCCATAGCCCATTACCAGTCCTAACCCCTCCCATGGCCCATTACCAGTCCTAACCACCCCCCCCATCAGCCCACTTCCAGTTTAGCCTCCCCCCTCCCATAGCCCATTACCAGTCCTAAACCCCCTTCCCCCCTATCCTCCCAAATTAAAACAAAAAAAAAACCCCAAACCGGCTGCTTCTGCCACGGCAGCATCAAGAGCTCTGCCGCGGCAGCATCAAGAGCTCTGCCGCGGGGCCCCCCCTGCCCGGCAGAGCCTCCCTGCATCATCAGCTTTCTTCAAGTCCCAAAACGCGGGCTTCTTTCAGAGCCGCGAGAGTTTCCTTTCTCGTGGCTCTGTTAATCCCGCCGAGGGTGATGGGAAATCCCATCAGCCCCGGCGGGATTAACAGAGCCGCGAGAAAAGAAACTCTCGCGGCTCTGAAAGAAGCCCGCGTTTTGGGACTTGAAGAAAGCTGATCATGCAGGGAGGCTCTGCCGGGCAGGGGGGAGGCCCCGCGGCAGAGCTCTTGATGCTGCCGCGGCAGAAGCAGCCGGTTTGTTGTTTTTTTTTAAAACTTGGGATGCTGAAGAATGTTTTTTGTGCGGGGCCCCCTGAAACGCGGGGCCCTGTGCAAAAAACATTCTTGCTCAATGGACGGGCCGGCCCTGCCCTCTGCACCGACTCCATCCTGTTCACATCCTTTTGAAGGTGCGGTCTCCAGAATTGCACACTATACTCCAAATGAGGTCGCACCAAAGACTTATACAGAGGCACTATCACCTCCTTTTTTCTGCTAGCCATTCCTCTCCGTATGCACCCAAGCATCCTTCTAGCTTTTGCCGTCGCCTTTTCTACCTGTTTAGCTACTTTAAGATCAGACACAACCACGCCTAGGTCCCGCTCTTCTTTAGTGGACAAAAGTACTTCACCCCCTATACTATATTGCTCCCTTGGATTGCTGCAGCCCAAATGCATGACCTTACATTTTTTAACATTAAATCTCAGCTGCCAAATTCTAGACCATTCTTCAAGCTTAGCTAGATCCCTCCTCATGTTATCTACACCTTCCTGAGTGTCTACTCTATTGCAGATTTTGGTATCATCCACAAAGAGGCAAACCTTCCGCTATATCACTGACAAAGATGTTAAAAAGAATCAGACCAAGGACAGATCCCTGGAGCACACCACTGGTAACATCCTTCTCCTCAGAGTGAGCTCCATTTACCTGTACTCTTTGTCGCCTCCCACCCAACCAATTTCTAACCCAAGCAGTAACTTTAGGGTCCATCCCTAGAGTGCTCAGTTTGTTTATAAGTCGCCTGTGAGGCTTTACTGAAATCCAAATACACCACATCTAGGGCTCTCCCTCAGTCCAACTCCCTGGTCACCCATTCAAAGAAATCAATCAGATTTGTCTGACAAGACCTGCCTCTGGTGAATCCATGCTGCCTTGGATCCTGTAATCCGCTGGACTCCAAAAACCTCACTATTTTCTCTTTCAGCAGCGTTTCCAATAATTTACTCACCACCAAAGTTAAATTAACCAGCCTGTAGTTTTCAACAACATCCTTACTTCCGTTTTTGTGTAAAGGCACCACATGAGCCTCTCTCCAGTCCTTTGGCACCACTCCCGACTCCAACGAGGCATTGAAAAGGTCAGTCAGTGGAGCTGCTAGAACATCCCCAAGTTCCCTCAGTATTCTAGGGTGTATCCCATCCGGTCCCATCGCTTTGTCTACTTTAAGTTGAGCTAGTTTCTCACGAACACAGTCTTCTGAAAATTGTTCAAGATGTCCCTCGCTTCTGTTCCTGTTTGTGGGTGTTTTCTGAGGTCCTGGTCCTGCTTCTGGTTCTTCATCTGTGAACACAGAACAGAAATATTTGTTAAGCAATTCCACTTTGTCCTCATCAGCTTCTACATATTCCTCCACTTCACCCTTGAGTCTGACAATACCACTTTTGCCCTTCCTCTTCTCACTAATATATCTGAAAAATGTCTTATCCCCCCATTTTATTGCATTGGCTATTTCCTCCTCTTTTTGAATCTTTGTCTTCCTGACTACTTTGCTAGCTTCTCTAAGTTTTTCCAAATATAGATGCCTTTCTTCCTCTCTCTGTGATCTCTTGTATTTCATAAAAGCCTCCCTCTTTTTCTTCACTTTTTCAGCTACTTCTTTCGAAAACCATAGCGGTCTCCTTTTCCTTTTATTTACCATTTTAACAAAAAGGTTGGTTGCCCTTAAAATATCCCCTTTCAGTTTTGCCCACTGTTTTTCTACATCCCCCAGCTGTTCCCATCCCACTAACGACTCCCTGAGGTATTGGCCCATCTTGGCAAAGTTAGTCTTCCTAAAGTCTAAGATCCTCACCTTTGAATGGATTCTAACAGCCCTAGTCCTAATACTGAACCACACCATCTGGTGATCACTGGATACAAAATGATCTCCCAGTACAACATCAGAAACACTTTCACCATTGGTAAGCACGAAGTCCAGTATGGCCCCTTCACGTGTGGGGTATGTTACCAATTGCCTGAATAGTTCTCCCTGTAGAGAATCCAGGATCTCCTTACTTCTAGATGATACTGCAGCAGAAATGTGCCTATCAACATCTGGCATATTGAAATCTCCTATCAGTAGCACTTCCCCTTTCCTAGCAATGCTGTGTATGTTTTTAATTAACTCTCTGTCCACCTCTTCCTCTTGTGAGGGAGGTCTGTATATCACACCAATGCAAATAGATTTCTCTTTCCCTCTTTCTAGTTTAATCCATAATGCCTCCTCTCTCCCTTTTAAGCTCTGTAATTCCAAAGCTTTAATAGTAGTTTTTACATATAGTGCCACTCCGCCTACAATAGTAAAGAAACATTACAAAATAAGGAAAGCATTAACCCCAAAAGCCTACAAGCCCAACAACCAAAAGGGGTCAAGAATATAGGAAACAAAATATTACAAACATGAGAGGAAAAGCATAACAGGCAGTTAATCCACTTCCAAAAATTACCACTGCAAGATAAAACAGACAGCTAACTAACTCCTTCCATAGCTAGAGAAGAAAGGTGGGAGCTGACAAAAGTTGCTGAGTGGGGTCATAAAAAACATAACTCTGAGACTGCAAACATACTAGACATTTACATGGGAATTAAAAAAAAAACAACCCTAATTGGGAAACCCCTGGCTTAAGCACTAGAAAATCCCTCCAACGCCAGGCCACTGAGTCTCACGGGCCAGGTCTGGGTACATAGCAACTAACAAATCCTTAAAGGGAATGGAGCACCTTTTGAAGTATAACTTAAGGAGCCATTCCCGGTCATACGATGATGCTAAAGATTCAGCATCAGAAGATTCCAAAACCTTAGATATATTAAGAATATCTGCATGTTGCAAATTGGAAAGAGAATCCAAGTGAGTCCTCCCAGAAACCTTTTTCAGAGATGGAATATAATATATTCTGGTTAGAGGGGGGATGAGACTCAGGTGCCAATCCCCAGAACATTCTGCATATACATTTTCAACATATCTCTAGCAGAAACTAAGGGTGAACGAGGAAAGTTAACTAAATGCAAATTCATAGAATACACTTGATTCTCTAAAAGGTCACTCTTAAATCTTAAATTGGAAACATCCTTCATTATAGAAGAATAATAGATCTCCTGCTTCTGAAGCTCCAATTGCACTTTCCCAATTAACTCCTTAATTTCAGAAATCTCTCTTATATTAGCCAAAGACATCTGAGAATTGGAATGTACTTGTGTTGCCAAACCATTAAATTGCTGAACCAGTACAGTATCAAGTGAAGAAATTGCTGTCCAGATTGACTCCAAGGTAAACGTAGTAGGACACTCCAAAGGAAACACTCAAGGCGCTGCTGAACTAGACCCAGCCACAGACTCAGCAGAAGCCGAGGAATCTCCAGCACTCTGCTATGAGGAACCACACTGATTCACCTCCGCCACTTCTGTCAAATGCTTAATACCTCCCGAAACCGGAGTAGATGAAGAAACCCTGGACTCTATCACCACTTCCAGATCAGCTGATCCACCTCCTTCCACATGCCAGTCATTCCCCATATTGGAGGCCCGAAAAGCAGGGATAACTGAGTGGAGATCCCCAGCCAGTGGAGCGGGAGGTAATTGCAGCTCCGGTGTAAGATCGCATCCAGAAGAAGACGCCAAACTCTCAAAGCCCCTACGCCTCTAAGCCCAGAATAACACCAGTTTGCTGAAGGGGACTCTCGAAGCGCCGTACAAAAACATCCATTGGCCCCAGAGCCGAGGTAACCAGAGAGGGGATAGTTTTAGCAAGCTGAGGAGGCTCCTTGCAAAACTTCCCCTTTCTTTTTGGCATCATGGAATCCGGCGTCTGGAGACACAACTGCCTAAGCGGCCATCTTGGTCCCCAACCACACTCTATTCCACTTAAGTCATAATTCTGATGCTTTCGGAAATGGCGGAGGAACACCTTTGAGTCCTCATGGCCCATATGGTGGTGGTGCTGGCCAAGCAACCAGCAGGCCCCTTGGTGCCTAGGGCATCGCCACTGCAGGCAGTGCAGCCAATCCTCGAGACCCATTCATTGCCTGCCAATGCAGGTGTATTGGACCAGCGATCAGAATCAACACCATTTCTTATCGCCATCTCTTTATCGAGCATAGCAGGGTCCAATGCCCCGGTGAGGCCATGGAAGCACTCGATGCACCATTTATTTATTTATTTATCTATTTAGACAGATTTGTATACCACCTTATCCTTCAATCAAAGTGGTCACATCACATCACAATTGGAGGGTTACATTTAACATGAGGATACTTAACAACATTTAGACAGTACAATTGGAGGATTACATTTAACATGAGGGTAATTAACAGCATTATACAATGAACTAGTTGGGATGAGTGGGTGTTGACCATTGGTCTTAGAAGTGCTCTTCCTGTCTGCACAGCTAGATTCGATGCCAGGATGAGGCCTAACCTTACTTCAACTTCCTCTTGGAGTCAAACTCTGATGGCTGGGAGACCGAGGCAGAATCGGAGGTGTCCAGGAGCAGATCCCCTAAGCTCCTTTCGGACCCCTCTTCTCATGAGCAGCATTAGTCACCCTCGGAGGATATGTCCTCCTGGGACTTCATGAGGAATATGGCCAAGGCAATTCTCTTCTTCCTGGAGTTGGAGGATGAGCTAGGCTGAAAGAACTGGAGATACTCCAGTATCCTTCGACCCCAAAGAGGCTGCGACAGTGCCGATGCACCAGATCCTGCAGAGGCTGCCAATGAGGATGTGGAAGAACCCCTTCATGGTGCCAGCAAGCAGCTGGACTCAATCTACTGGGTCCAGAAGATCCCGGCATTTGAGAAGCCTCCATTTCCGCATCACTCTCTGGTGCTGGAGTCAGCCATGAAAAGGATCAAGAGCAACAAGATGCACTCCTCATTGCCCTTGGGTACGGAGGCAAGAACCTTGGATTCCTTTGGCAGGCTGTGTCTCAATCTTGCCAGCTTTAGCCTCCACCTTTGCTTCCCAAAGAGGTTCTCGCCCTGGCATGGCATGCTGGCCATCTTATCCTGGATTTATCAGTTGTACATGGGCATGTTCCTCAAGAATATCATGCACAATCTGGCTGAGTTTGGCCTGCTCCCCCCCCCCCCCCCCCGAGTGCCTGGATGCCTTCTTCCCCCTGGTGAGCCATGGCAAGAACTGTTCCAAATTTATGATCTAGGTGACTTATGACGCCTTTGAGTCAGTTTGCAGGGCCATGGTACTGGGCATCGGAGCCTGCCAACTCATCTGGCATCAGTCCTCAGACCTGGAGCAGTGGGTCCAGGATAAGCTGGCTAGCATGCCATGCCAGGGCAAGAACCTCTTTGGGAAGCAGGTGGAGGCTAAAGCTGGTGAGATTGAGACACAGCATGTCATCCTCAGCAGGATTTTGAGAAAGATGGCTGATCCTTCTTGTAAGAAGTACCAGGTCAATTAGACCTACTTCCAGCATAAGCGCCGGTACTTCCTGAGCCCAAAGGGCTCTCAGCCAAGAGCATAGGCTTCTTGTCAGTTGCACCGTGAGAAGCCACAGAAGGCCCAGCCAGACCTGCAACCCAAACATAGGGCGTAGCCAATCTACCTGTCTCTGCAGGGGACAGCCCTTCGGTAGGGGGGAGGGTGGCTCTTCCTGTTCACCCACAGATGGCCTCTCATCACCTCAGACATGTGGGTGCTGCAAATAGTCCAAAGCGGCTATATACTGCATTTCACCCAGCTGTCGCCCTCTTTCCCCTGAGAGTTTTCGCTAGACCCCCTGCATCTCAATCTACAACAAGAAGAAGTCTCCTCCCTGCTCGCAGACCTCGCAATCGAGCCAGTGCCCTCAGCTCAGGTCAGGCGAGGATTCTACTCCAGGTACTTCCTGGTCCCCTAGAAAATGCAGGGGGGGGGGGGGTTCAGCCCATTCTGGACCTCTGAAAACTCAATACCTATCTCATGCGAGAAAGGTTCAAGATGGTCTTGCTGGGAACCCAGTTCCCATTCCTCCTAAAGGATGATTGGCTATGCTCCCTGGATCTCAAGAATGAATTTGCACACATTCCAATCCACCAGACTCACAGAAAACACCTCATCGTGGGGGGTTGGAACTTTGAGTACGGGGTTCTTCCCTTTGGACTGGCATCCGCACCCCGAGTCTTCACAAAGTGTCTTGCAGTGGTGGCCCCTTACCCGCTGACTCAGGGGATTTTCATCTTCTACTTGGATGACTGGCTCATAAAGAGCTCCATTCCAGCAGAGTCTGTCAATTAGCCCAGCTGACCATCCAGTTGCTCAAGTGACTGGGGTTCATGATAAACTACCCCAATTCTCACCTCTAGCCTTCTCAACAGCTGGAGTTCATAGGGGACCTCCTGGACACCACTCAGGCTTGGGCCTTTCTACTGATGAATCACCTGCAGAGGTTGACGGCCTTATTTATTTATTTGATTCTCTTATATACCGCGCTATTCTGCATCAGTGCAGTTTACATTGAACAAACTGAAATTACATTGAACAGGGCATTATAACTTGGAGATAACTATTTTACAGGGAACATGGGCTATGAAGGATTAAGTGGCTTGCCCAAGACCACAAGGAGCATCTGTGGGACTAGAAACCCCAGTCCTTCCGGCCCAAGGTTGCTGTCCTCTAGTGGGATTTGAACCCCCGACCTTCCGGACTGAAGTACCTTGCCCCAACCACTAGGCCACTCCTCCACACTGCACTCCACTCCTTGTCTGCAATACCCAGCAGTGGCATCAAGTGACAGCCTAGGGGATGCTGAAGATGCTTGGCCATATGGCCTCAACTGTCCATGTTACTCCCCTGGCCCATCTGTCGATAAGACAAGCTCAATGGACTCTGAGAATACAGTAGAAGCAAGCCACTGGACACCTCTGGAAACCAGATGGCGGACACTGTGCCTCTGGTCCGGTCCCTGCACTGGTGGTTGGAGCTACAGAACTTGCTCAGGGCTCTTCATTTTTAGGCATCATTTCCCCAGAGGATGCTGACGATGGATGCATCCAAGCTTGGCTGGGGGACTCATCTGGATGGCCTGTACACACATTGCCTGTTTTGCAAGCAGGAGAGCCGGTGCCAGATAAATTTTTTGAAACTCCGGGCCATAGCAAATGCCCTCAGAGCATTCCAAGTTCCTTTGGCCAACCAGTCTGTGCTTATTCAGACAGACGACCAGGTGGCAATGTATTATATCAACAAGCAGGGCGGCATGGGGTTGTACATCCTGTGCTGGGAAGCAGCCCACTTGTAGAAGTTCGCCATTGCTCACAGGATGGAGCTGAGAGCTACCTATCTGCCTGGGGAATTCAACTTCCTGGCAGATCAGCTGAGCCGTGTTCTCCAGCCACACGAGTGGACCCTCAACAAGGAGGTTGTGGGGTGAATCTTTCAGGAGTGGGATACTCCCATGATAGATCTCTTTGCCACCTCGCATAATGCCCAGGTGGGTTAGTTCTGCTCCAGGATCACATCCAGTGGCCGATTGGCTTTGGATGCCTTCCTCATACACCATTATAATTAGCCATCATTACATCACACCTTGACTATGAAAACATAATCTACCAAGACCTCCCCACTACAACTAGTTCAAAATACTGCTGCCAGAATCTTTACTTCCAGTGCAACCTGGCAGCATATAACACCGATCCTAAGAAGTCTACATTGGCTCCCAATAGCACAGCGGATAAAATACAAATCCATCACCACCACCTTCAAAATCCTGCACAATCTCTCTGCACCCTGCCTCACCAAGCTAATCACCACAACACACACAAGAAGACCAAGAAGAACTAACAATCAGAACCTACTGAATATTCACCCACTCAAGACCAAAACTACCTCTACGCTCCATCAATATGGAATTCACTACCAGAAAACATAAGAGCAGCAAAATCCATTACAGATCTAAAAAGGTTACTCAAAACACATCTCTTCAGGGAAATACTATGGACTCAATGACATTACTTAATCACAATTAACACGTCTTACCCCATTTGACTGCTCAGATCATTCCTGCACTCTACCCTCCCCCCGTATATGAAATCTACTTCTCCATGGACATAGTTCATTTCTTTCCTTCAGTTAACCCCATATTATCTCCAAGTTGGCTTCCCTTGTTTAATGTAAAAACAATTCTTAAGCAATTGTTATGTTGTTCATTGTAAACCGCTTTGGACAAAGGCAATATAGAAAACCTGTTAAATAAATAAATAAATAATAAATCAATCATACACTGGGGAGCGGACTTGCTGCTTTTTCTCCCATTCTGCTCATGGCGAAGACCTTACTGAAGCCTCAGGTTCACAGGAGCATGATGATTCTCATTGCCCCGTATTGGCCCTGGTAGCTGTGGTTCCCCCCTGCTGCTCCACCTCTCTGAGGCAGCCTCTATGGTTGGGATCTACACCAGATCTCATTTCTCAGAAAGACGGGACCTTGTTGTATCCCAACATCCAGTCTTTGGCCCTCATGGCATGGATGTTGAGCGGGTAGTCCTCTTGGAGCACAACCTGCCCGAGAATGTTACGGAAGTCTTTCTGGCTTCTTGCAAGTCTTCTACGGAAAGGCCTTATGCATTTAAGTGGTGGAGGTTCTCCTCCTGGTCCACGGACCAGGCCCTCGATCCCTTCTCCTGCACTGTGAACAGGTTGCTGGAGTATCTCTTGCACCTCTTGGACTCAGGTCTCAAGTCCAATTCTGTTAGAGTCCACCTGAGTGCAATTGAGACCTACCATCACGGTTCAGGGAGTGAAGCCTATTTCAGCTCAGCCACTGGCGGTTCGCTTCATGTCAGATTTACTCTTTTCTAAACCTCCAGTCAAGCCTACGCAGTGGCTTGGGAACTTAACATGGTTCTGGTGCAGCTCGTCAGTTTCCTTTCAGCTGCTCCCTTCCTGCTTTCTGATGTTGTTGACCTGGAAGGTCTTGTTCTTTGTGGTGGTCACTTTGGCATGCCATGTCAGTGAACTCCAGATCTTGGTGGCTCACCCGCCATACACCAGGTTCCACCATAATAGGGTTGTCTTGTGCACACATCCGCATTTCCTATTAAAGGTGGTCTCTGTTTTCTATCTTAATCAGGCAGTCGTACTGCCAACTTTCTTCCCCAGGCCTCACGCCAGTCGAGGGGAGGTGGTGCTGTACATGTTAGACTGCAAGCGTGCCTTGGCATTCTACCTCGAGTGGACGAAGGCTCACCATAGATCCACCCATTAGTTTGTCTCTTTTGACCTAGCAAGCTGGGGGCTGCCATCTTTAAATATGCTTTGTCGATTTGGCTAGCAGACTGCATCTCTTTTGCTTATGCCTAGGCAAGCTTGAGCCTTGATGGACATGTCACGGCTCACAATGTCAGAGTCATGGCTGCATTGGTGGCCTACTTGCATTTGGGCTCCGTGGAGGAGATCTGCAGGGCTGCAACAAGGTCTTCGGTCCACATATTCACAGCTCATTACTGTTTGTATGGGGGTTCCTGATGTGACAGCAACTTCTGCAAGCCGTGCACTGACATCTCTTTGGGAATTAAGTTCCAACTCCTTCCCACTGATCCTTCTGTCCATCCAAGCTACCAAAAAAGTGTATTCCTCTGTGATGCTGTACGTTGAAGATGCTGAATTAGTTGAATCCCCTAGGGGGACTACCCACGCTGTTTCTGTTGTTCTGCGGTTCTGTTGCCCCTGTTGGGCTTCTGGCCTCCTAGGTTTTTGCTAGCCTGTAAATTGGGAGTCCCATACGTGAGGACCTACTTCCTGCTTGTCCACAGAGAAAGCATAGTTACTCACTTGTAGCAGGTGTTCTCTGTAGACAGCAGGAATAAGTCCTCATAACCCTCCCACCTCCCCGAGGAATTGGTTTTTGGGCTACAGTTTTTGTATTCTATTGAAGAAGATGGTACGCGGCAAGCAGGAAGGCATGATGAAGCCTCCCGAAAGCTTCCATTGGAAGCTGGGGAGCTTTCCCACATGGGACTCCATCGGTGACATCACTCATGCGTGAGGACTTATTCCTGCTATACACAGAGAATGCCTGCTACAGGTAACTATGCTTTAATCCACAGCATTGCAACACAAAAAATAATAAAACTAAGAATGCTAAAATAAACATAAAACATAAATTAACATCCCATAGCAGGTGAAAAGCTATTATTTTCTGCAGCCTTTACATGATTTTAATATTGTTATTTTAGTTACATGATTTTATGTGTCTAAATGTTACTGTTTAGAATATACATACAATTATAAAACATGGGTAACTCACTTTGAAATATTGTGATAGGCAAGATATAATGAAATTGAATGAATGATAAGTGAATTGACAGGCAAGCTATTCTGTGTGTAAATTACTAGTTAAAATGTTAAAAGTACCTGCTAATGTTACACCTAGTATCACTAAGGGGTATGTTTACTAAGCCAGACTGTTAACCTGGGCTGTCTGCAACTAGGTCCCATGTTATTCAATGGGACCTAGTTGCAGATAGCCTGGGTTAACTGTTAGCCCAGTTTAGTAAACAAACCCTATGTTATAATTCTATATAACCCTATGATCATCAAACTTGGTTATAGTCATATATGAACCTCTTCATGTTATCGTTCTGTGTAAACCGCTCTTTTTCTGGGAACAAGCAGGATGTCAGTCCTCACACATGGGTGTCGTCAGCACCGACGGAACCTGCACGGTAATCTCTCCCCAGCTTTGAAAGAAAGCCTTTGGGAGATCACCCACGCATGCATGGTCAGCTTCTCGCCCAAGGGAGCCATTTTCCTTCAGTCTTCATTTTTCCACGGAGCCCATCACACATACCATCTGCACCCTGGAAAAAGTTAGCGTTATTGCAGTGAATTCTTTGCTGTTTTTTGATCTTCTTGTGGTCCCGAAACTGTCGCTACCTCAGTGTCATGTTTTTGTTTTTGGTACTTATCTTTCTCAGTGTGTAGAATTTTTCTCTCATGCCCTCCTAATCAGGACACTGTTGATCTCGCAGGGGCCATTTTTCCCATTATGTCCTCAATTAGTGGTTTTAAGAAGTGCACCAATTGTGGCAGGACCTATGTCCATCACAGACCGCCACAATTGCTGCCTTCAATGCCTCGGGGCTGATTATGATGCCTCCTCTTGCCCGCTTTGTCTTCGGATGACAAGCAAGGCCGATAAAAATCGTGAAAGGCAGAAGGAGACACTGTTTGGCCCCAAGACCTCGGCCTCAGCTCCATCATCAGCTTCAGAATCAATGCCCTCGGAGCAGCTGCAGACGAATTGGACCCGAGTGACTGCCGAGCTCATTCAGAGCACCGAAGCCGTGAAGCATCAGACCGGTGACCATCTGTGGAGGACCGTCCCCGGAAGGAACGGACTTCGATCAAGTCCTCATCGGGGGGTGATGTCGGTACTCTGGATAAGACTCATGGGCACTGGCACCTCAGCCCTTGACGGGACTCCAAGACGGAGACTGGCCCTTGAAGCTGCCCCAGTGGGAAGCGGTTCCCACCTCCTCCGAGGATCACCCTCAAGCTGTTGAGGCAATCACCATTGCTGAGTCCCCACTGAGTGAATCGGCATTGGACACGATAACCTCTGTGCCCACACCGGTAGCTGCGGAGCTTTTGGGCCTCAAGGCCAGGATAGCATCCTTAGAGCGCAGCCTCACTGCCTTCCTGGTGAATCAGCAGACCCTGGTTCCAGGCACAACTGGTTCCTTAGGACTGGCAACAGGCCCCTCCACTGCGAGGAGTTTGCTGGAGGAGATTCAGCCTGTCTTGGAACAGCATGCCCTGTGGGTCGATTCACATGACCACTCTTGGTCAGAGCCTCGGGCTTTTCCACCGTGCTTCCGGCTCGGAGCTCCGGGAACCCCAGCTTCTGTCCTTGCCCCCGACTGCGCACTACATCCAGATACTACTGGCCCCCGACTGCGCACTGGCATGATTCCCACCGATGCTTCGAGCTCACTTCTGATTCCAATTCGGAATGTGAGACAGACGACGAGTCTCCCAATCTGCTCAGCATCAGGATGTTCCATTGGACCCCTCTCCTCCTCAGGAGCATCGGAGGTCCCTCCGCCAGAGGACAACTCCTTCCTGGACTTCATCCGTAACATGGGCAAGGCCTTCGCCTTCACCATCGATGCAGAGGAGGAGCTTTGTGTGGAGGATCTGGACATATTCCAATATGACTTTCCTCCCAAGGAGGCCATAACAGTGCCAGTGCCTCCCATCTTGGAGTGCCTCCTTTTTAGGATGGGGGAAACCCCAGTTATGGTTCCCATTGTGAGCAAGCGGCTCAATTCCACGTATCAGGTCTGCAATAGTCCAGGCTTTGAAAAAAACTCAATTACCACACAACTCTATGATGGTGGAGTTGGCCATGCACTGGATCAAAAGCCAGAAGACGCACTCCTCGGTGCACCCAGGTCACAAGGTCTTCACCTGGACAGATTTGGTAAGAAGTGTTTCCAGGGCTTGATGCTTGTGACCCATATCCAGGCTTACCAGCTGTACATGGGCATGTACCTGAAAGACCTGGCTAAGGAGCTCGCCAGGTTCTCAGCTGGGCTATCCAATGAACACCTCCAGTGCTTCAGGAGCCTGGTGACCATGGTCAAGGAGTGCTCCAAATATGTGACTTCAGCGACCTATGATGGCTTTGAGTCTATGGCTAGAGTGGCTGCAGTGGGCATTGGTGCCTGTTGCCTGGTATGGCTACAGTCCTCAGACCTGGAGCAATGGGTTCAGGATAAATTGGTTGATGTCCCCTGCTGGGGGGAGAATCTCTTTGGCAAGCCCATGACAGACAAGGCCGCTGAGTTGGAGACTGAGCTGATGACCATAACCAAGCTGTGTTGGAAGACCGCAGATCCTTCCCGATGAAAAAGGCGGCCTATGGAACATACTCTCACTATCATGCCTCTCAGTCCTATCAAGCTACCCCACAGGGGCAGCTGGTCAAGGGCCAGGGGAAGGGATCCCATAGGCCTAAAGCCCTTAGACCCCAAACAGCACCTCTGCCACAGCCTGGGGGGGAGGAGTCTGACTCCCGAGGCATAGCTCTTTTCCCTCGGGAGGTCAGGAACCGCAGCACAAAGAGGGACATCTCCCGCTCTTTGCCCACCAGTTGCCCAACATTACCACCGATGCCAGGGCCCTTCAGGTGGTAAAGGAAGGTTACCTCCTTCACTTCCATTAGACACCCCCCTCGTATTTTACAGGGGAACGTCTTGTGTATCCCCCCCATCAGGACCTCCTCCAAAGGGAGCTCATGGCTCTTCTCGCTAACAAGGTGATGGAGCTCATCCTGTTGCCTCAAAAAGGCATGGGGTTCTACTCCTGCTACTTCCTAGTTCCCCAAGAAAATGGGCAGGTTGCACCCCATTCTAGACCTGCAGGATCTCAACCGCTTCTTATTGACCCTTGGAACACTGCTGTCTTACCTCCACTGGGGAGACTAGCTATGCTCCTTGAATCTCAAAGATGCCTATACCCACATCCTGATCCACCCTTTGCACCAGCAGTACCTTCGTTTTGTCATTGGCTGGTGTCACTACCAGTACCGGGTCCTCCCGTTCGGAATGACGTTTGCCCCCAGGGTGTTCACAAAGTGCCAAGCGGTGGTCAAAGCCTTCCTGCAACTGTAGGCTGTGTTCGTCTTCCCTTATCTGGATGATTGGCTGATAAGGGGAGGGTCCCCGGATGAAGTCTGACAGGTCCTCCATTGCACCATCCAGCTCCTGGAGACCTTAGGATCTGTGGTAAACTATCCCAATTACAGCCCGTCTAGCACCTGGAGTTCATTGGAGCCCTCCTCAATACCATTCAGGCCCAAACCTCTCTGATAGTCTCGACTCATTGGATGCTCCGCCTCCTGAGGCATATGGCCTCGACAGTTCATGTCACACCTCGGCCCATCTCCACATGCATCGCACCCAGTAGACACTTTGCACTAAGTGGAAGCAGGCGACCGGCCATCTGTTAGGCAAGATGCGAATCACCCTGCCCCTCTCCTGTTCTCTTGCCTCATGGCAACGGTCAAGCAATATTCTGGCAGAGCTACCTTTTCAGGATCTCTTGCATCAACTGATCCTTACTACGGATGCATCCAAGCTTGGCAAGGGAGCCCATTGGAACGATCTTCAGTCCCAAGGTTTCAGGTCGCAGGAAGAGAGTCAGCTCCAGATCAACTTCCTCGAACTCAGAGCAGTCGAGGGTTTTCCAGCACTATCTGGTGAATCAGGTTGTCCTTGTTCAAACGGACAATCAAGTGGCGATGTTCTACATCAACAAATGTGGAAACATGGGATCCTACTTTCTCTGCTGGGAAGCACTCAGACTCTGGAATTTTGCAAACCGGTGGGGTATGCTCCTCCAGGCCATCTACCTCCCGGGGCATGGGACATCTTCCTGAGATGGGGCATGCCGGCAGTGGACCTTTTCACCAGCCCTCACAATGCTCAGCTGCCATTGTTCTGTTTTTGTATATCTTGCAGAACCGCCTCGTGGCTGATGCATTTCTTTTCCACTGGGGCAAGGGGCTGTTGTAAGCTTACCTGCCCACGCCCTTGATGTCCAAGACCCTCTTCAAGGTCCAGACAGACAGGGCCAAAGTGATCTTTATTGACCTGTGCTGGGCCTCGGCAGCTGTGGTATCCTCTGCTGCTCTGACTTTCTCAGGCACTGCCCATTCCCCTGGGTTTTGCCCCAGATATGATCTGTCAGAATGATGGGACCCTCCTGCATCCCAACCTCCAATCGTTAACTCTAACAGCGTGGATGCTGGGAGGATAGCCCTCGCTCAACACCACTTGCCTAGGGACATTGAGGACATCTTCCTCATGTCCCACAAGGATTCCACCAGGTAAGCATACACCTTCAAATGGCACAGGTTCTCAGTCCAGTGTGCAGATAGAGGTTTCCACCCATTCTCCTGTCTGGTTCAGGTGATTCTGCAGCACCTTCTGCACTTCTCCTGGGCTGGGATGAAGTCCATTTGTGTCAGAATGCATCTGAGCGCCCTAGTGGCATACCATCATGTAGTTGATGGGCATTTCCTGTCAGTTCATCCTCTCATTGGCTGCTTTATGTAGGGCCTCTTGCTCTTGTTGCCTCCCATTCACCCACCGGCAGTGGTGTGGGACTTGAACATGGTTCTGGGTAAACCCATTGACCTTCCTTTCAAACCACTGGCCTCCTGCCATCTCAAATACCTTTTGTGGAAGGTCATCTTCCTGGTGGCTCTCACTTCAGTGCTCATGGTTAGCGAGCTGCAAACGCTGGTGTCTCATGCCCCTTATACCAGATTTCATAGAAATAGGGTGGTCCTCCACACATCCTAGGTTTCTTCCTAAGGTGGTTTCTCCTTTCCATCTCAACAGGAGGTGGTTCTTCCGATCTTCTTTCCCAGGCCACATGTAAACAAGGCAGAAGCCTCCCTTCATACTTTGAATTGTAAGCGGGCTTTGGCTTTCTACCTTGATATGACAAAGGCTCATCACCGCTCCTCTTGACTATTTCTTATGATCGTAACAGACTTGGCGTGGCGATCTCTAAGCGTACCCTTTCTACCTGCGTGGTTGACTGCATTTCCTTTGACTATGGACAGGTTGGTCTTTCTCTGGAGTGTTATGTGATGGCCCATAACGTTTGGACTATAGCAGCCACCGTGGCTAACTTACACTCCATCTCCCAATCAGATATTTATCAAGCGGCCACCTGGTCCTAGATCCATACCTTTGCAGCTCATTTTTGCCTCGAGGAGGCCTCCTGGCATGATAGCATCTTTGGTCAGGTTGTTCCTCTTTGGGGACTAGTGCAACTCCTTCCCTCTGACCCTTCTCTATGTCCAGGCTACCGGAGAATTGCATCCCAATACTTGAGGCTTTCCAGCACTTTTCAAATGCCATTCACAGTTCGATTTTTGGGTGGCCTGTGGCTTTTTGCAGGTTTTTCAGTATCCTGTAGCTGGGGAGTCCCATGTGTGAAGATAAATTCCTGATTGGTCCCTGAGAAAGCATAGTTACTCACCTGTAGCAGGTGTTCTCCAGAAACAGCAGGAATCAGTACTCACTACCCTCCGTCCTCCCCATTGAGTTTTTTATTTTCTGCTTTCTTGAGCTATGTCATTCAACTGAGGAAAAATGGCTCCCTTGGGTGGGAAGGTGAACATGCATGCGTGATTGATCTTCCAAAGGTTTTCTTTGAAAGCTGGGGAGAGATTACTGCGCAGGCTCCGTCGGTGCCGACATCACCCATGCGTGAGGACTGATTCCTGCTGTTCCCGGAGAACACCTGCTAAGAGGTAATTACTGACTCCAAGCTAAAATGAGTAAAATAAAATGGTTTTACTTTCTTCCAAAAGTCAGGCAAAATAGCTAGTAATCTAATGTTAACAAGTAGACGATTCCAAACACCTAGACTTGACATAATTCATTCTATATTTGATGTTGACTCCATGAATGTAATTGGATCCTGGAATGGTTAACAACTCTGTCTAAGATCTTAATGACTGAGAGGGATGATAAAAACCAATAGAAACTAAAGTAGGAAAAAGCATACTGCCATCTGAAACTTAATCTGGCTAAGATAGAACTTATTTTCTTTTTCCCCTAAACCCACTTCCTCCTCCCTTTGTCTATTTGTGTGGGGATACACTGTCATCTTTGACTCCTCTCTCTCTCTCTCTCTCTCTACACATATCCAACACACTGTTAAAGCCTGTTGCTTTATAACATCATTAAAATTTGTCCTTTCCTTTCTGAACACACCACCAAAACCCTTATCCACCTTCTAATTGCATCCTGCTCCTTATAGGTCTCCCACTGAACCTTCTCTTTCCATTTCAGTTCATTCAAAGTTCAGTTGCAAGACCTATATTCCACCATTGTCCACCCACATAACCTCTCTTCTCAAATCACTTTCTTGGCTCCCTCCTTGTTTATGCATACAGTTCAGACTTCTCTCACTCAGCTGGAAGTAGATTCACTTTACAGCAACTCATTAACTCTTCCTTTATCTCTTCCTAAACCTCTCCTTGGACACGCTGCTCATCGAGTTAGTCATTCTTATTTCTGCCCTTCTCTTCCACCTCTAGCTTTCCATCTCGGTGGGCTGTACATCTGGGATAAACTTCCTAAGTTGATGTGTCATGCTGCCTACCTGACCCTATTCGAATTCAGCCTAAAAGTCCGACATCTTTGAGACTTAAATCTTAGCCCCTTATTTTCTTGCTCATACCAATCTTGTTTTTAACCATTCTCATAATAAATGAAATTTCCTAATTCTCTTATTTGTCCTGTTTGACTGTCTTGTATAGACTGTAAGCTCTATAGAACAGGAACCATTTTTATGTGTATGTATGCACCACTTCATACGTTTAGTACATAGTGCTACAGAAATGATAAATAGCAGTAGTTGTAAGGGGTTGTATTGTTTTAATCATTACATATTTTATTGAGGCTTTGTTTAATTTTTTAGTTGTTTAATTATTTGTATTGCAAAATGTGTGTTTCATGTTGCCCCGACCTTGAACTTCTTTGAATATGGAAATAAAACATTAATAAATAAAAAAATATTTGGCAATAGGATCTGCCACAACGGGATGCTACATGTGTGTGGATTTGAAATTTACATTTACTTACTAATTTTTCCAAATCCAAGCTCAAGGCGAGTTAGTTTGGGTACTGCAGTTATTTCCCTGTCCAAGAGGGCTTACAATCTAAGTTGTATCTGAGGCCCAAGGTCACAAGCAGCATTAGTGGAAGAAATAGGATTTGAATCCTGGCTTCTCTATTTCTTACTCCATTAGTCTCACCATGAGCCTTCCTGTTTTTGTCAGTCTCTACCAAGCAACATAAATATGCTTCCTATCTTATATACATGAATGTGAACTTAAGGAGCATGTGTGATGCATATGTAGGGGCAGTCTTTAAATTCTCAGTCATATTTTGCTACATTTATGAGTGGCTTGTTCTTTTTCAACTTTAGCTTGAGTTTGCATACTAGTAGTTGGTGATCTGTACCACAGTCAGCTCCAGGTTTTGTCTTCATTGTTGTTATAGAGCTTTTCAATCGTTGACTTCCACAGATTTAGCCAATTTGATGTTTGTACAATCCATTGGGTGAAGTCCATGTTTACAGTCACTGCTTGTGTTGCTGGAAAAAGGTGTTTGAGATGAATAGATCGTTGGTCTTGCAGAATTCTTTCAGTCTTTCTCCAGCTTCATTTCTGTTGCTAAGTCCATATTTTCCAACCACTTTGCCTTCTTCTTTGTTGCCAATCTTTGTATTCCAGTCACCCATGATTATCAGGATATCCTGTTTGCATGTTCTGTCAATTTCAGCGTGTACTTGTTCATAGAACTCTTCAACTTCATCCTCTTCTGCAGCTGTTGTTAAGGCTTATACTTGAATTATGTGTTGATGGACATTCCTCGTAGACGAATAGAAATTAAGCGTTCACTAATTGCATTGTATTTCATTACAGTTCTTGCAAGTTTCTTCTTAATTATATATGCAATGCCATTTCTTCTTTGTCTTTCATTTCCAGCATAGTAGACCATGTGATCATCGTATGCAAAGTGCACAATGCCAGTCCATTCAATTCACTGACACCCAACAGATCGAGTTGTACCTGTGGGTCTCATCTTCCAGCACTATAGTGCAATTTCTTTTGTTGTGACTATCCATTGGGTTTTCGTGGCAAGATACAGAAATAAATTGCCAGGTTTTTCTGCAATGCAGTTTAATTTTAGTGTTGCCATTGCCACAGCAATGTGATCCTCCGCCACCAATACATCCCATTCTGCTGCTGCCCAGATAGTCACAACAAAACAAATTGCACTATGGTGCTGGAAGATGAGACCCCCAGGTCGGAAGGTACTCAACTGGCTACTGGGAAGGAGCTGAACACTTTTTAGAGTAAAGCCAGCATTTATGATGTGGTTGGATCAAAGACCTTGGGATGTCTGATTGCTGATGCAGCTGCGCATGGAATGAGTCAGAAGCTGCAAAGATGTCTTACATATTGGGACATGGAACATATGAAGCATGAACCAAGAGAAGTTGAAGGTAGTCAAAAATGAAATGGAACGTGTACAACTCGACGTGTTGGGTGTCAGCGAACTGAAATGGACTGGCATCGGGCACTTTACATCTGATGATCACATGGTCTACTATGCTGGAAATGAAAGACAAAGAAGAAATGGTATTAAATTTATAATTAAAAAGAAACTTGAAAGCACTGTAATGAAATACAATGCAATCAGTGAACGCTTAATTTCTATTCGTCTACGAGGAATGCCTATCAACACACTATAATTAAAGTATATGCCCCAACAACAGCTGCAGAAGAGGATGAAGTTGATGAATTCTATGAATAAGTACAAGCTGAAATTGACAGAATATGCAAACAGGATATCCTGATAGTCATGGGTGAATGGAACACCAAAGTTGACAACAAAGAAGAGGCAAAGTGATTGGAAAATATGCACTTGGCAGCAGAAATGAAGATGAAGAAAGACTGAAAGAATTCTGCAAGACCAACGATCTATTCATCTCAAATACCTTCTTCCAGCAACACAAGCGGCGACTGTACACATGGACTTCACTCAATAGATTATACAAAACTCAAATTGACTACATCTGGAGTGGAGGAGTGGCCTAGTGGTTGGGGCAAGGTACTTCAGGCAGGAAGGTTGGGTGTTCAAATCCCACTAGAGGACAGCAATCTTGGGCCGGAAGGACTGGGATTTCTAGTCCCACAGGTGCTCCTTGTGGTCTTGGGCAAGCCACTTAACCCTCCATAGCCCATGTTCCCTGTAAAATAGTTATCTCCAAGTTATAATGCCCTGTTCAATGTAATTTCAGTTTGTTCAATGTAAACCGCACTGATGCAGAATAGTGCGGTATATAAGAGAATGTAAATAAATAAATAAATAAATCTGTGGAAGTCAATGATGGAAAAGCTCTATAACATTAACAAAGACAAAACTTGGAGGTGACTGTGGTACAGATCACCAACTACTAGTATGCAAACTCAAGCTAAAGTTGAAAAAGAGCAAGCCACTCATAAATATAGCACCATATTACCTTGAGAGAATATGCCACCGAAATTTAAAGACTGCCTGCAAAATTGATTTGCTGCTTTAGATACAAATGACAGAGCTCCAGAAGAGTTATGGAATGACATCAAGAAGGTTGTGTTGGAAGAAAGTGAGAAGTCTCTACAAAAGGTGAAAAAGCAAAATCGGCCAAAATGGATGACCGAAGAAACTCTGAAAATTGCCCAGAAACACAGAGAAGCTAAAGCTAGAGGAGAAAGAGAGGCAATCGCAGAACTCAACAGAGATTTCCATCATGCAGCAAGACAAGACAAAGAGAAGTACTACAATGACACTTGCAAGGAAATAAAAGCAGAAACTATTAGAGGAAGAACAAGATCAGCTTTCCTAAAGCTACGAGAGTTAAAGAAAAAACTCCAGCCTCGAATTGGAATGTTACAAGATGCTCAAGGATCCATATTGAATGATGCTGAGAAGATGAAGAAAAGGTGGAAAGAATATACAGAGTCATTATACGATAAAGATCAAGTGGACCAACAGCCGTTTCAACCTGTACCTTATGATCAGGAAATATCAGTGATGAAAGAAATCGTTGAAGCAGCATTGAAAGCCTTATCAAAGAAAAAAGCACCAGGTATTGTTGGTATTTCCACTGAAGTATTACAACAATCAGATGCAGCTGTTAACATACTTACAAGGCTCTGCCAGGAAATTTGGAAGACCACATCACGGCCAACTAACTTGAAAAGATCTGTGTTTATCCAATACTGAAGAAAGGTGATCCGACTGACTGTGGAAATTATTGCACAATCGCTCTGATCCCATATGCCAGCAAGATTCTATTCAAGGTCATTCAGCAGAGACTACAACTATACCTGGAACGAGAACTGCATGAAGTGCAAGCAGGGTTCAAGAACGGCCGAGGAATGAGAGAGATCATCGCAGATGTGAGATGCATCCTTGAAAAGACAAAAGAATACCAAACGAATATCTGATCATTCTCTTGCACAACCTTGCGTAGTCCAGATGGGGGTTATACAACAGTAACATTGTCATTTTGAAGGACTACAAAAGGGGACTACTACTTCTGGAGAGGGATCTGCAATTGTAAGTATTTACTTCTGGGAATTTTTCTAAATCTTGGGAAAAAAGGAATTCTTTAGATTAAAGCTGATTAATCTGTGAACCCAGTGTATTTGTTAAATCAGTCAGGGCCTAGTAGCAGCAAAGAGCTTTAATTTAAATCAAATCAGAATATAACTTAGCATAAAGGTCAAAACAGGGTCAGTATATTTTGAGCAATAAATTATTACAAGAGACCTTTACAAAGAGGCCTTCTACATAGGGGGCAAGAGACCTGTGAATTTTTTAAAATAGGTGTTAAAACCAGGTGGCAGATCAAAGGGCCATTGTGAAAGACTCCTTCTATCCAAGCAAGGAGTGTGTTAATCACCCAGGAAATTGGTCACAGCTTACCTCAGAAGCACAGGCAAAAATAGTTCAACCAGAGTTCTGTGATTCTCATTCTTGAAGGACTACAAAAGGGGACTGCTACTTCTGGAGAGGGATCTTCAATTGTAAGTATTTACTTCTGGGAGTTTTTCTAAATCTTGGGGAAAAAGGAATTCTTTAGATTAAAGTTGATTAATCTGTGAACCCAGTGTATTCGTTAAATCAGTCAGGGCCTAGTAGCAGCAAAGAGCTTTCAGTGTAAAAATTTAAAACACAGCAGAGAGCTTTCTGGTTAGATTTAGACCCCAAGACTCCCTCTATCCAAGCAAGTGCTGTGGGACTCCCCCTGGAAATTGGTCACAAATTACCTTAGAAGCACAGGACAAGGTACTGTGTAGCAGTCAGATTTTCAAAGGAATCACAGAATGGAAGGGGAATACCATAGACTAAGGGGGGGGGGGGTAAGGACAGAGAAGAACATGGATCTAAATTCCAAGTAAAGGGAGAAGGCGATGGCAGTGGGGTTGTACTACCAATGGCCTGACCAAAAATCTGTCAGCATGGTTTAAAGGTGAGGTCAGAGAGGCTGTTGTAGACAAAAAAGCTTCTTTCAGGAAATAGAAAAAGGAGCCAAATGACGAAAACTGGAAACAGCATAAGCACTGACAAGTTGGATGCAAGGGGATAAGGCAGGCAAAGAGAGAATTTGAAAAAAATCTTGCTGTGGAAGCAAAAATGCATAATAAAGCTTTTTCAAGTCCATTCATAGCAAAAAACCTGTGAGAGAGTCAGATGGACCATTAGATGACAGAGGGATAAAAGGGGCACTAAGAGGAGACAAGGCCATAGCGGAGAGACTGAATGAATTCTGCCTCAGTCTTTACTAAAGAAGATGTAGGGATGTTACCTATGCCTGAAATGGTATTTAAAGGTGATGCATTGAAAGAATTGAAAGAAATATTGATAAACCAGGAAGATATATTACAACAATTTGATAAACTAAAGAGTAGCAAATCATCTGGACCGGATGGTATACATCCGAGGGTGTTGAAAGAACTGAAATATGAGATTGCAGAACTACTATTAGTTATCTGTGAACTATCATTAAAATCATCTGTAATTGTAATGCCAATTTTTTAAAAAGGTTCCAGGAGTGATCCGCGAAACTCCAGACTGGTGAGCATGACATTAGTACCGGGCAAAATGTTAGAAACCATTATAAAGAACAAAATTACTGTAGTACATGTAGAACTTGTAGCCATGGTTTAATGGGAGAAAGTCAACATTACTTTAGCCAAGGAAGGTCTTGTCTTACTAATCTGTTATATTTTTTGAAGATGTGAATAAACAGATAGACAAAAGTGATCCAATCACTATAGTGTTTCTGGATTTTCAGAAAGCCTTTGACAAGGCCCCTCATGAGAGACTCTTGGCAAAATTAAAAAGTCTTGGGATAGGAGGCAGCGTACTATTGTGGATTGGGAACTGGTTAAAAGATAGAAAGCAGAGGGTAGGGTTAAATGACCAATTTCCCCAATGGAGAAAGGTGAATAGTGGAGTACTCCAGGGATCTTTGCTGAGTCTGCTGCTTTTTAGCATATTTATAAATGACATGGAAATGGGAATAACGAACGAGGTAATCAAATTTACAGATGACATAAAATTATTCAAAGTTGTTAAAACCCAAGAGAATTGTGAAAAATTGCAAGAGGACCTTGGTATATTGGAAGACTGGACATCAAAATGGCAGATGAAATTTAATGTGGACAAGTTCAAAGCTATGCACCTAGGAAAGAATACCCAAACAATGGTTATACAATGCAAGGTTCCACATTAGGAACTACCACCCAGGAAACAGATTTAGGCGTCATCGTGGATAACATGTTGCAACACTCCACCCAGTGTGCAACCGCAGCCAAGAAGGCAAATAGAATGCTGGGAATCATAAGGAAAGGAGAATAAAACAAAGGATATTATATTGCCTCTATATCATTCCATGATGTGACTGCACCTTGAATATTGTCTGCAATTCTGGTCACCGTATCTTATTTATTTATTTTATTTTATTTATTAACATTTCTTATATACCGCACTATTTGCCATCAGCGCGGTTTACATAGAACAGAAACATCCAACAGTTTACATATGTCTGGTCATTACATTTAACAGGAAATGGAACTTGGAGAACAGGGAAATGGAACTTGGAGAACAGAGAACAGGGATTAAAAAGGATATAGCGTTATTAGAAAAGGTACTGAGAAGAGTCACCAAAATGGTAAAGGAGGTGGAAGGATACCCCTATGAGAAGAGACTTAAAAGGTTAGGGCTCTTCAACCTGGAAAAGAGACGGCCGAGGGGAGCTAAGATAGAGGTCTATAAATTAATGAATGGAGTGGAACAAGTAACCGTAGATTGATTATTTATGCCATCGAAAAATAGAAAGTCTAGGGGACATGCAATGAAGCTACAGTGTAACCCGTTTAATGAGAAAATATTTTATCACTCAACGCATAATCAAACTCTGGAATTTGTTATCGCAGGATGTAGTGTAGCTGGATTTAAAAAGGTTTGGACAAGTGTCTGGAGGAAATGTCCATAAACCATTACTAAAGAGGACCCAGGAAATCCACTGCATGCCCCAGTACAAGCATTGTGGAAACTCTATGGGGTATGTTTACTAAACCGCGCTAATGTGCGCTAATGTGTATTGCGCGATGTTAGCGTGCGCTAAGGTACCTTAGTGCATGCTAATGTCGCGTACGGGGCCCAAATATGCACACTCATGTGCGCGGCGTGCTAATGTGCGATGAAGGTGTGGAAAGGCTCCCGGAGGGTGGAGGAAGGCTCCCCAGAGGCGGAGAGAAGGGGTCAATGGGTGGAGAGTGGGAGGGGAGAGACTCCCCGCACATTAGCGAGGCTGAAATCCGAAGCAAAAAATACCGCGAGTGAAAATCTCGCGTTAGAGCCAATTTAAAGGGAAGAGAAACCATTTCTGTCAGCAATGTACAGCAAACCCAGGGAAACCTACAAAAAGTGATAAGTGTGATACATGTGCACAGAACAAAAGGGCAAATAAACATTGAAAAGGACCCCAACAAAATTTTAAAAAATTATAATCAAGCTGGGCAATAGTGATAGTAATGGGGAACATCAAAAAACACTCCCAAGAAAGCCCCAAAAAATAAATATGAATTTTTGAAGGGTCTACGCTCCGTCCCCATACAAGGTGAATGATCCCACAGTGAAATAGCACTGATCAGGGTTTCCCTCTCCATTGGACAGGTTTCCTATGGCATGCACATGTTCCACAACAGCAGGGCAGGCATGTCGGAATGGGCAACTGGACAGATGCTGGGAAAGGGGATACAGAGGGCTGCAGGTGGCACATGCTGTGGTGCAGCTGGGGCACAGTGCGGACTAGGCAGATGCCTAGGTGGCACTTAGGAATGCTGAAACTGAACAGCAGTCAGACAGCAACTGATGAGGGCCCAACATGGGCACGAGAGTGTTTATCACAGTGTCACAGGGGATAGTACCCAGCAGGTACCTCCAAGGGCACAGAACATTGGCAGGCGGTGTTGGGGGGAAGCGTGGACGCCTATGCAGGCACCCCTACCCCAGAACACGCACTATAGGCAGCCGCCTACCTGCACACTGGATGGCTTGAGACTGCACACCACCAGCACCACCAGCAGAAGGGCATGTCAGCATGATGGCAGAGGGGTACTGGTGGTGGAGGGGGGCAGTGGCAGCTGCCCAGAGCCGACCATGGCCTAGCCCTGTGTAGGTGGGTGCCATGCACTGCAACAGACAGGCTCTGTCTGACAAACAGTCATGGTATCTCCAGGGACTGCACTGTCTCTGTGAGCACAGTGTGGTGCGATGAGCACAGCCAGTGTGTTCAGGAGCAGAAGGTCACAAGTTCAAGTCCCAGCTGGGGCTACTGCCAATCCAGTCCCCATATTTTACCCGCTACCAAACCGTGATAGTAAGGACAAACCTTTATTGCAAAGAACATACGCATGGTTCAAATGCCTATATTTTACCCCACCGAGCACAGACACCAGAAACATGTGCATTACCTGGAGCAGAGTCCCCCAAATTCAGTCCTGGAGGGCCACAAATCATTCAGGTTTTATGCTGTCTCCAATATAAGGCCATGTCAACATGGTGGCGGAGGGGTACTGTTGGTGGAGGGGGCAGTGGCAGCTGCCCAGAGCAGACCATGGCCTAGCCCTGTGTAGGTGGGTGCCATGCACTGCAACAGACAGGCCCTGCCGGACAAACAGTCATGGTATCACCATGGAATGCACTGTCTCTGTGGCAACATGGTGGTGCAGTGCACACAACCAGTGTGTTTGGAGGCAGAAGGTCACAGGTTCAAGTCCCAGCTATGGTGCCTGCCAACCCAGTCCCCATATTTTACCCACTACTACAACGTGCTAATACAGACAGAACCTTTATTGCAGATGACGTAAACATGCCCAAAACACCTACATTTTACCCTACAGAGCAAAGACACCATAAACAGGCGCATTACCTAGAGCAGAGTCTCGCAAATGCAGTCCTGGAGGGCCAAACACCATTCAGGTTCCATGCTGCCTCTAATAAAGATGCCTGTGCTGCATATCTATGCACCACCCCCATGGTATGCAGATGTATCTCATGCATATTCATGCGTGACAGCATGAAAATCCGAACAGTGTTTGGCACACCAGGACTGGAGTTGGGAACCTCTGCCGTAAAGCAGCAGCCAACAGGGGCAGACACACCCACACCCACACCCACAGGCTCCATTAGCCAATGCCTCCTGGAGAGGCAGGACATTGGGCCCTGCGTGCATCTCCCAATACTAGCCCTTGCATACCTTAGCAATGCCACCCTACACCTGGGAATATGGTACACAGCTATCAAACGTTTGCTATGATTACTGGCAGATACCAATTCCTACGTTAAGCACAGTTTGCTGATTGAGCTCCATCATAGCAACCTTTCTGCTGTCTGTGGAGTGAGCTTCAGGTCTGGTCTCTGACAGTGTTTACCACCCTGGGGAGTGACCCCCAACAGTATTGCATACCATATCCATGCCTGCACTGTGCCCAGGACTGGTGTGGTGGCCAGGGCTGCTAAACTCCTCTAGAGTAGCACAATGCTGGCATAGGTGTGGGAGTGTGTGTCTGTCTATCCAGTGTGTGGTGGCTGCAAACACCCTCCACAGCCCACACTGCCAGCACTGTTGCCAGTATTGGCCTGCCAATGTGCATAATGAGGAGCAAGGTACCATGGGTATAGCCCAGACAGGGTGGCCTGGCCAGGATGCATCTGCACAGGGCATAGGGCACTGGCTGGGACATTGTAGTGCCCGTCCACCACCTGAACAGACAGGGTGGCCACAGCATGTCCTGCTGGGAGATCACTCTCACCCTGACTGTGCAGTGACCACAGCATGGCTAGGCACCCCATAGTGCTATATAGTATTTCTCTCATGTGATATTTATGGATTTCCTTTTGGGGCCCAGTCACTGACTTATCTGCTTGGTGTGTATGCTGACATCCCAGTTCTGGGTGCACGCATTTCCACCAGGAACATGCACTATGGACTAGCTAGCAGACTGTCTGCAGTTGGTATGTGTCTTGATGGAGCGCCTTGCAGGGTGCAGCGGCTAAAGGCTTGCTGCAGGAGAATATCAGATAGTGGTGGGGTGCAGCTTAGCATATCCAGGCCTAATGTCTGTCTGCTATTGCGTTATGGATGTGTACAGAGCTGCATTGACTGCCCTGTAGGGTGTCTATTCCCCAGCAGGACTGGGGTTGATGGTCCCCTCTACTGCCACCATTGCAGGGAGGTAGAATGTGGATCTGTTGGTGGGGGAGACCCTGTTTACCACCCTCAGCCCTGGAGGAGGAGGAGGAGGAGGGTGGTGGTACATAATCCTCCTAGGGGTCCATAGGGGCTACACCTGACTGAGACATACAGATATATCCAAGGTGTGTCTGCAGAAACTACATATCTCACACATTAGCACTGCTGGGGACCTGCAGCATGGCCTATTTCTGCCATGGAAGGTGCTGTGGACCTGGTTCTGGGCGCCTCACAGTACCCGCACAATGTGACGGTGTGTAGCTACTTTGTGCCAGTAACACACACGGTCAGTACCCCCTACCAGGCCGAGGTGCTGTGGGGGTGCACATGGTCAGTTCCCCCTACCAGGCCGAGGTGCTGTGGGGGTGCATACCCCATCTTGTGATCATCTGTAGACAGCTGATTTGCATGTGCAGTGCATCATGGGTACGGGTGGGCTAACCCTATCCTGGTGACCAAAGCAGACTGTCTGTGTGGTGACGTGCAGTCCCTCTGCAGCCAGCCAGGGGCTTGCTAGCAGCTATAGAGCTGTAGCCCACTGGTTACTTCACTGCTTGTGGAGCCAGAGGTCATGGGTTCAAACCCACAATGGGGTTATTTGATAGGGCTCCCCAAAGCATTATCTCTTTTTAATGTACATTATTGCTGCCAGCAAAAACACCCTCAGCATACTGTACTCATAAGGTGCCTCAAAGGGCGCTTTATAGGGCGCCCTATAGGGCACCTTATGGTTACCGCCCATATAAGGTGCCTTATAAGGTGTCCTATGGAGCGCCTTATAGGGTGCCGTGGTGGACAGTGCACTTTATAATGTGCCCTATGAAGTGCCTTATAGGGTGCCTTATGTGGCACCTTAGGTTACGGCACGTGAGGGTGTGTTTGCTGGCAGCAATAATTAAATTACAAATAAAATGCCTCAGGAAACAATACTTACATGTCAAAGCTGATGCCACAGCCAGCCTTACATATTGGGCACACTGGGGATGGAACTCATGACCCCTGTATCATCAGTCAGTGCCTTAACCATTGTGCTGTTCCTCCTTGCATTTCAGCGCACCTACTTATGATTTCCATGCGTTTAAATGCACAGTGCTGCCATAAAAAACAGTGCTATGACCTTGCTGTGCCTCAGAGGGCACCCTATATGGCGCCCTAAACGCCACCCTTTATGCAACATTGTAGGGTGCCGTGGCGGACAGTGCACTTTAAAATGTGCCCTCTGGGGTACCTTATGGGGGCGCCTTATGTTACAGTGCTTTCAGAGTGCGTTTGCTAGTAGCAGTAATTAAAATAAAATTAATATGCCTCAGACTGGAATATTACACATAACAGGTAGTGCCTCAGCCAGCCTTATTCATTGGGCACAGTGGGGGATTGAACCCATGATCCCTGCACCATCGGTCAGTGTCTTAACCATTGTACTGTGGCTCTGTTCCTGTGCTTGCACATCAGCGCGCCACTTATGCTTCCCGCGCGCGTTGCTTATGCGCTAATGTGCGCGGCGCACATTAGGGCACAGCGCACATTAGCGCATGATTATTCCCGGTTTGCTTTTTTCAGACTGACACGCCCACTCCTTTTATGGCATCCCGCACACTAACGCGTCGCGCACCTAACGGGTTTTAGTAAACATACCCCTATGTCTTTTTGGGAAACTGCAAGGCACTCGTGACCTGGATTGGCCACTGTTGGAAACAGGATACTAGGTTTGATAGACTTTGGTCTGACCCAGTATGGTATACAATTTAAATTTTCCCCACTGTCAATGACATCTCTCCTTTGTTGGCAGGAATGAATGGATTTTCATTGCTAAATGCTGCTAGTGGCCTTCTGGCAAATGGATTTTCATTGCTAGATGCTGCTAGTGGCCTTCTGGCAAATACTATTGGGGAATGGATTTTGGATTTAGCTCATGCCTTTTTTAGAAGTAGCTGAAGGGTGAGTTACATTCATGTATAGTAGGTATTTTCCTGTCTCCAGAGGATTTTATACCTGAAGCAATGGAGAGTTAAGTGACTTGTTCAAGATTACAGGCAGCATCAGTGGGATTCAATCCAGGCTTCTCTGGTTCTTAGCCCACTGCTCTAACCATTAGACGACTACTCCTGAAAGTGCCAAATTAACTATCTTTATCACACCATTTAAGCAATACTTCTTCAATAGGATTATCATTTGGAATTTCAGTGCTCCAGAGATGCTTCAAAGCAAAATGACTGAATATTTGGAAGAGATTCAATTTACATGGATGATGTCTTGGTGTATGGTTGCACTAAAGAAGAACATGACAAGAGATTGCATAAGATCATGGCAACCATGGAAAAAAGCAGGTTTAAAACTGAAATAAAATAAACATTTTTTCCACTAGAAAAAAACACTATTTATTTCAACTTGATTACACCCCTTACCAAATCGCTCAAAGGATACAATATAAAATCTAACAAAACAATTAAACACTTTAATAGTCATCAACCTAAAACCCATCCACCCCATTCTCCCATTGCCTATTGGCAACTAAATTAATAGCCATCCCTGAATTCCTTTCATAACCTTGTATATATGAGCACGATGCAAGTTCGATATGAAAGAAGCAGAAGCCGTCATAGGTTTGAAACCTCCAGAATCAGTTGGTCTAAAAAGAATCCTGCCCATGGTGCATTATTTAGAAAGAATTTTAGCAAATTTGGCTGAAATAAGTCATCCTTTGAATGAATTGCCTTGGTGTTTGGGGACCAAACCAAGACGATTCCTTTGCAAAAGGGAAGGAGCTTTTAAATAAAAGCATCCTACTCACTTTCCAAGATGCCAGTTACCCAACTGTACCAATTCCAGTAGCTATGGATTTAGAGGAGTGTTAACTTTATGAGCATAAAGGTGAATTAAAGCTAGTAGCTTCCTCTTCCAGAGCCTGGGCAGATGGTGAGACCTGCTAAGCTCAGATCAAGAAAGGGTGTCTCAATTCAGCATGGGCTTCTGAGAGATTTTCAGAGTTATTTGTATTGGTTTGATTTAACTCTACACAGATCACAAACTTCTAGTATCCCCCGATACACCTAAAGTTTTGGATTGTGTACCAGTAAAGTGTCAAAGGCTCCTCATACGTTTGATATAGTTCAGTTTTCAAACAGAGCATAGGTCTGGCAAGACTCTTGTAGCAGCTGCACTGTCAAAACATCTTCTCAAAGCTACAGACTCCCAATATGCCTGATCTTGTCTGATCTCAGAAGCTAAGCAGCCTGGCTAGTACTTGGATGGGAGACCACCTTGGCATACCAGGTGCTGTAGACTTACCACATGGATGATAGGCCTGGTAAAGTACTTCCAGTTGCACCTTGCCATGAAAACCAAGGGGCTGGGTCACCAGGAGTCAGCATTGACTTGATGGCACACACACAGACCCTGGGTCAGTCCAGCTAATTGAGGAAATTGAAGCTTATGAAACAATTTCACAGGCATCAAGGTTGATATCCAATTTGACGTTATGTCAGATCCAAGCCATTATAGAAAGGGAACCCGAGCTACAATTTGTAAGGAATGGATAGCCTAAGCACATTTATTCTAAGCGTCTCCATCTCCCCTCTGCCTTACAAGCTCTGGGCTATAACATGTCATTCCACTTTTTCTCAGTCCCAGCCTTTGGAACAACCTACCCCTGGATCTCCGCCTTGAACCATCCTATTCGAAATTTAAAGCCCAGCTTAAAATACTTTTATTCTATAAAGCCTTTGATCTCTCCCATCCCCTGACACTCCTAGGCGACCCATGGACCTCCATCACCCTTTTCCTCTCCCCTCTCGTTTCCTTGGGTTATGATTGTGACTCTCTTATTTCCTGTTTACTGATGGATTTCTTTTCCCTCTTTTATTTTATTGAAAACTGCCCTGGTGCATAAAAAAGGCAGTATATCAAGCTCAATAAACATAAACATTAGCAACATGACTGCAAAAATTAAACCTCTTTCCTGTATGAGGAAGTCTCACAGAATAAAGTAATTGAACCTTTATCATGACAAATGTATCATTTTAAAAGGAATGAGACAAAATATAGTTTTGAAACTACATGCAGATCATGTATCACCAAAAGTCATGAGCGAGTCAAGTTCTCTGGTGGACACAGGTCAAGATCTCAAAACCCTAATAAAAAAATGTCATTTTTGTCAGATGAATAAGGCATCTCAAACAAGGAACCATTGATGGTCCATTTCCATAACAACCATGGAAGAGAGTTGGAGCTGATATCTGTGAACTGCAAAGAAACAAGCACTTGATTGTCATAGATTGCTTTTCTAGATACTTGAAAATAGTGGGCCTGACTGACCTTAAAACCAATATTGCCATCAACAGCTTATAGGGATGCTCAGATTAACTGGTAAGTGACAATTTATAGCAAAAGAATTGCTAAATATATCATCCAAATTACATCCAGTCCTCTTCATTCACAAGAAAATGGCAAGGTTGTGAGAGCAGACAAAAATGCCGAAAAACCAATTTAAACAAGAGAATTTGTTTCTTTCTTTACTTTGTTATAGAGAAACATCCATAACTACAACTACGGTCCTGCACAGCTGATCATGGGAAGGTAGTTTAGAACTCCAGTATCTATCTAGAAGAGCACTTGTATCCACGAAGCAAAGCAAAGATGGCCTATAAGGTATATGATAAACACCATGGAGTGAAGACTGCCTGAATTACATTCTGGCTCCCGAGTGAGGATAAAACTCAGTGACCAAAAAGGGTGATTAGGACAACAGCCTCTACAAAGCCAAAGTCAGACACCACAATCCCAGATAGTTAAAACAGAAAATGGAGCTCTGAGGCGGTACAGATGACAATACAACTTCTACCAGAACTATGGGGAGGCCGCCACAATCGCAGCAAAGACTCCTATTTGCCTGCGGGGATCTCCCACGAACAGGTAGGAGTCTTTGATGTAATTGCAGTGGCCTTCCACCCTGCCTGCAGGGATCTGATCTTCTTTACAGGCCAAATTTTGGTGGGACCAGGGCCCATGTGGCCCACCCCATTCTGACGCCCCTGGTGGAGTACTTCAGTGATGAGTCTTAGGACCAGTTTTGTTCATCTTTGAAAGTGATATTGCCAAAGAGTTAAAAGGAAAAGCCCGCTTTTTGTAGATATACAAAGATTTGCAACAGAGTGGACACTTTATAGAATGTAGACAATGTGAGAAAAGATCTGCAAAAAAACAGAAGACTGATCTAATGCGTGGCAGTTTAGATTTAATGCGAAGTAGTACAGAGTGATGCACTTGGGATGCAGAAATGTAAAGGAGCTGTGTGAGATAGGGTATGAGAGGCTGATGTGCACAAATCAGGAGAGAGACCTCAAACTGAAGGGGTCAGACAATCTCAAGGTGGGGAAACAGTTTGACAAGGTAGTGGCCGAAGCCAGAAGGATACTGGGCTGCATAGTGAGGAATGACCAGAAGGAAAGAGGTATTAACTAAGTTGTTGGTGAGACCTCACTTGGAGTACTATGTTCAATTTTAGAGACTGTACCTCACAAAGGATATAAAAAGACTTGCAAAGGATCATAGGGAGCAGGGCCGGATTTACCTATACGCCAACTACGCCGTGGCATAGGGCCCACAGCTGACAAGGGCCCACAAAAATTGAAAAAATTGTTAGGGTTCTTAAAATTAAATTTAAAAAAAAAACGCTGGCTGCTGCCGCGGCAGCATGGACTGTCCCGCGGGGCCCCCTCTGCTGCCGTGGCAGCATGGACTGTCCCGCGGGGGCCCCCTCCGCCCGGCTGAATCCCTCCCTCCCTCCCTCCGCCCGGCTGAATCCCTCCCTCCATGCCGGATTTGAGAGGCGCGAAGGGAGAGTGTCTCCCTCGCGTCTCTGTTAAGCCTGCAGGGGCTGATGGGAAATTTCGCGCCTCTCAAAGCGGCAGGGAGGGAGGGAGGGACGGATTCAGTCGGGCAGAGGGGGCCCCGCGGGACAGTCCATGCTGCCGCGACGGCAGCAGCAGCAGAAAGCGTTTAATTTTATTATTACATTTTACTTGAGCCGATGGGGGGTAGGACTGGTAATGGGCTGGGGGGTTTAAGACTGAAGGTGGGCTGATGGGGTTAGGACTGGTAATGGGCTGGGGGGGTTAGAACTGGTAATGGGCTATGGGGGGGTTAAGACTGGTAATGGGCAGTTTGCTGATTGGGGCTGTCTGGTAATAGGCTATGGGGGGGCTAGGACTGGAAATGGGCTGCGGGGTTAAGACTGGAGGTGGGCTGATGGGGTTAAGACTGGTAATGGGTTGTGGGCTGTTGGGAGGGGGTTTGGACTGGTAATGGGCTATGGGGGGGCTAGGACTCGAAATGGGCTGATGGGGGGGCTAACACGAGGTGGGCTGATGGGGTTAGGACTGGTAATGGGCTGTGGGATGATGGGGGGTTAGGATTGGTAATGGGCTATGGGGGTGTTAGGACTGATAATGGGCTATGGGGGGGCTAGGACAGGAAATGGGCTGATGGGGAGGGGTTAGGACTTGAGGTGGGCTGATGGAGTTAGGATTGGTAATGGGCTGTGGGCTGATGGGGGGGGTTAGGACTGGCAATGGGCTATGGGGGGCTGACTGGAAATGGGTTGATGGGGTTAGGACTGGAAGTGGGCTGATGGGGGGTTAGGACTGGTAATGGGTTATAGGGGGGGCTTAAACTGAAAATGGGGTGATGGGGGGTTAGGACTGGAAGTGGGTTGATGGGGGGCTAGGACTGGTATTGGGTTGGGGGGTTGCTAGGACTGGAAATGGGCTGATGCAGGGACTAGAAGGGAATAGATGCTGGGTGAGGCTGGAACTAGAAGGGAGCTGATGTTGGGGGAGGATTAGAATGGGATGGGGCTGGAAGAGTAAAATGGAGAAGGGAAAAATATTTTGTGTGGGAGGGATAAAAAATCTACAATTGGCCGGGTATTGGGAGAGTAAGTGGGGATTGAGGATGGAGGGGTAAAATTTGAGTGGATGAAATAGGAATGAGGAAAGAGCAAAAGGAGAAAGATTAGTATGTTAAAACAGATGTAGAGAGAGAATGGAAAAAAACTAGAAGAGAGAAGAAAGGACAAATGGACAGCAGACGATGGAGAGTTAGCAGAAGACACAAAGAAACCAGAAGAAAGTGGCTGGAGCAATTGCAGCTGAAAAAAAATGCACAAAAGGTAGAAAAATCTCTCTTTATTTTGAATTTATTAATTGGAATATGTCAGCTCTGGTAAATGTGCATCATTAACGTCTGTGCTTTGTTTAGTACAAGAGCAAATTAATGTATAGTTTTATTTCTACAGTGTTGTACATTCCAAGTTTGGCTTTTGGGATTCCCAGTTTAATTATGACGTCAGGGCCAACAGCGCGCAGCTGATCCGGCATGCTCGTTTTTATCTTTTCTGGGGGCCCACAATTTTTGTTGGCGTAGGGCCTCACTCAAGGTAAATCCGGCCCTGATAGGGAGACAACCAAACTGATATGGGCCTGTGCCAAAAGACACATGAGAAGAGACTTGAAGACCTAGATATACCTACCCTCCCTCCCTCCCCACTCCCACTCTCCCCTGGGATAATCATAGCTTTATAGGTACTTACACATCTTAAAGGACAGGAGGTGCTTTCAGGTGAAGCTCATTACCCAAATCAGTCATACACTAAGGACCTGAGATTAATTTAGCTTCAGGTGAACAAGGTATATTAAACGTATTAGGTACAGTTTTATTGTTATAAATACCCATAGCAACCCCTAGTAAGTAAGAACTTAAAGATCTAGACAGAAACTTAAAACTAATATGCAGACAGCAGTCCAGCAGCGGGATGGGGGCTTTCCAGTCTTTTGCATTGAGTGTCACATGTATGATTTTCTCCCAGTTGGTGAGAGGTCTTACGTGTGCACTAGGTGCAAGGAGCTCTTTGCTCTCAGGGAACAAGTCCGTTCTCTAGAGGCTAAAGTAGCAGACTTGGAAAACATAAGACAGACAGAGAGGTACATAGACGAGACCTACAGGGATATAGTCCTGAAGTCCCACTTCCAGTTTGGCAGCACCCCTGTTGCCATGGAGGAGAGAGGTCACGTGACAGGAGAGCATCACCCTGGTGCGGCAGGAAGTGATCCTGTAACTAGGACCTGTCCTGCAGGTGATGTAAAACCCTCTCGCACCGAGGACGTTTCTCCAGGGCCATGTGCCCATGAGGCAGAGGCGTAGCGTGGGGGGTGCAGGGGGGGCCGGCCGCACCGAGCGCAACATGGGGGGGGGGCGCCAGGGCCGGATTTACCTATACGCCACGTTAGGCTTTTTTTAAAAAATAAAATAAAAAAAAAACCTGCTGGCTGCCGGCGCGGGGCCCCCTCTGCTGCCGCGGCAGCATGGACTGACCCGCGGGGGCCCCCTCTGCAAGCTCGATCCCTCCCTCCGTGCCTCCGTGCCTCCCTCCGTGCAGGCTGTGAGAGGCGCGAAGGCAGACTGTCTCCTTCGCGTCTCTGTTAAGCCCGCAGGGGCTGATTGTCTCCTTCGCGCCTCTCACAGCCTGCACGGAGGGAGGGATCGAGCTTGCAGAGGGGGCCCCCGCGGGTCAGTCCATGCTGCCGCGGCAGCAGAGGGGGCCCCGCGGCGGCAGCCAGCAGGTTTTTTTTTAAATTAAATTTTACTTTAGGCAGGGGGAGGGGGTAGGACTGGTAATGGGCTATTGGGGGGGCTGGGGCTGGGACTGGAAATGGGTTGGGGGATTAATGCTGGAGGTGGGCTGATGAGGTTAGGACTGGTCATGGGCTGTGGGCTGTTGGGGGGGTTAGAACTGGTAATGGGCTTTGGGGGGGTTAAGACTGGTAATCGGCTGTGGGCTGATGGGGGCTGTCTGGTAATGGGCTATGGGGGACTAGGACTGGAAATGGGCTGGGGGGGTTAAGACTGGATGTGGGCTGATTGGGGTTAGGACTGGTAATGGGCTGTTGGGGGGGTTTAGAACTGGCAATGGGCTCTGGGGGGGTTTAGACTGGTAATGGGCTGTGGGCTGATGGGGGCTGTCTGGTAATGGGCTATGGGGGGGCTAGGACTGGAACGGGGCTGGGGGGGTTAAGACTGGAGGTGGGCTGATGGGGTTAGGACTGATAATGGGCTGTTGGGGGGGTTTAGAACTGGTAATGGGCTTTGGGGGGGTTAAGACTGGTAATGGGCTGTGGGCTGATGGGAGCTGTCTGGTAATGGGCTATGGGGGGGCTAGGACTGTAAAGGGGCTGGGGGGTTAAGACTCGAGGTGGGCTGAAGGGATGAGGACTGGTAATGGGCTGTGGGCTGATGGGGGGGGGGTAGGACTGGCAATGGGCTATGGGGGGCTGACTGGAAATGGGTTGATGGGGTTAGGACTGAAAGTGGGCTGATGGGGGGTTAGGACTGGTAATGGGTTATAGGGGGGCTTAAACTGAAAATGGGGTGATGGGGGTTAGGACTGTAAGTGGGTTGATGGGGGGCTAGGACTGGTATTGGGTTGGGGGGTTGCTAGGACTGGAAATGGGCTGATGGGTGGCTAGGACTGGAAATGGGCTGATGCAGGGACTAGAAGGGAATGGATGCTGGGTGAGGCTGGAACTAGAAGGGAGCTGATGTTGGGGGAGGATTAGAATGGGATGGGGCTGGAAGAGTAAAATGGAGAAGGGAAAAATATTTTGTGTGGGAGGGATAAAAAAATCTACAACTGGCCGGGTATTGGGAGAGTAAGTGGGGATTGAGGATGGAGGGGTAAAATTTGAGTGGATGAAATAGGAATGAGGAAAGAGCAAAAGGAGAAAGATTAGTATGTTAAAGCAGATGTAGAGAGAGAATGGAAAAAAACTAGAAGAGAGAAGAAAGGACAAATGGACAACAGACGATGGAGAGTTAACAGAAAACACGAAGAAACCAGAAGAAAGTGGCTGGAGCAATTGCAGCTGAAAAAAATGCACAAAAGGTAGAAAAATATCTCTTTATTTTGAATTTATTAATTGGAATATGTCAGCTCTGGTAAATGTGCATCATTAACGTCTGCGCTTTGTTTAGTACAAGAGCAAATTAATGTATAGTTTTATTTCTACAGTGTTGTACATTCCAAGTTTGGCTTTTGGGATTCCCAGTTTAATTATTGTCTTCCTGTTTCTAAAATGTGATTACTTGTTTGGTGATGGTCTATGTTCTGCATGTGTAACTGAGCTGAGGTGTTCTGTTTATATAATTCCTATTTGACATTGCCACTTGTTCTCTTTCCCCAGTAGGTCATGTATTGTTGTTATCTGAAATGTATTGGTTTAATATTTGCAGTGTTGCCTTTTGATTGGTAGAGTATGGTGCTTTGTGAGTCCTGGTAGTGCTGTTAGGATACGGCGGGTTTGCTAAGGGTTCTAAATGGGCAGTGTTTGTAGTAGTTCCTAATGTGTCTGGCAGTTGGCACTGGATTATAGTAATGTAGAAATCTTTTAGTCTTTCTTTATCCATACACTCATTAAGAGGCACGTTTACTAAAAGTTAGTATATGGTAACATTATGCAAATATTTATGCAAATGAGGCCCACACCCCCCTTGGGCCGCCCCTGCTGGGGGCCCACAATTTTTGTTGGCGTAGGGCCTCACTCAAGGAAAATCCGACCCTGGGGGGCGCGCTCGCACTCGCAGCTCTTTGCAGTGCTGGCTGTGCGAATCCGATCCGAGCCACCGGGTCGCCGCCCACTGTGGAGGGGGGGGGGTGCCAGGCGTGCGGTGCGGTGGGTGCGAAGAGAGAGCGAGGGACTATCTGGGGGAGGGACAGTGCAGCGCTGATCGCGGGAGAGAACCACACCAGACCAGGGGGGCGCAAATTACTTGCCTTGCCCCGGGTGCTGACAACTCACGCTACGCCACTGCCATGAGGGAAGGGTTAGGACAGCCGTTATAGTTGGTGATTCGATCATTAGGCATGTAGATAGCTGGGTGGCTGGTGGACGTGAGGATCGCCTGGTAACATGCCTGCCTGGTGCGAAGGTAGCGGACCTCACGCGCCACCTAGATAAGGTCTTAGATAGTGCTGGGGAGGAGTCTGCTGTCTTGGTACATGTCGGTACCAGTGACATAGGAAAATGTGGTAGGGAGGTTCTGGAGGCAAAATTTAGGCTTTTAGGTAGGAAGTTGAAATCCAGAACTTCCAGGGTAGCATTCTCCGAAATGCTTCCTGTTCCGCGCGCAGCACCCAAAAGGCAGGCAGAGCTCCGGAGTCTCAATGCGTGGATGAGACAATGGTGCAGAGATGAGGGTTTTGCATTTGTTAGGAACTGGGGAACATTCTGGGGAAAGGAGGGGCTCTTCCGAAGGGATGGGCTTCACCTTAACCGGGATGGAACCAGGCTGCTGGCATTAACCTTTAAAAAGGAGATAGAGCAGCTTTTAAACTAGATATTAGGGGAAAGCCGACAGTCACCCAAGAGCAAATGGTTCGGAAGAATGTATCCTTGAAGGATACTACCAAAAGCAGAGAGGTTCCACAAAAGAGTAAAGTAGCCCAAATGCCCTCAAGTATGGAGCAGACAGAGCTTAAAGATCCCAATTTACCCATGTCTAACAATAGCCAAATTAACATGAACAAAATACATTCTCTAAAATGCTTGTATGCAAATGCTAGAAGTCTAAACAATAAGATGGGAGAGTTAGAATATATAGCACTAAATGAAATGTTAGATATGATTGGAATATCAGAGACATGGTGGAAGGAGGACAACCAGTGGGACACTGTGATACCTGGGTACAAACTATACCGTAATGATAGAGCTGATCAAATTGGTGGAGGGGTTGCGCTCTATGTTAGAGAGGGCATTGACTCAGAAAGGATTAAAGTTTTGCAGGAAACAAAATCTGCTGTAGAATCTGTATGGATTGAAATTCCATATAAAAGGGGAAGGCAATGGTAGTGGGGGTGTACTATCGAGCGCCTGGCCAGAATGACCAAATGGATGATGAAATGCTCAAAGAAATCAAGGAAGCTAACAAACGTTACAGTGCAGTAATAATAATGGGTGATTTCAATTACCCTGGTATCGACTGGGTCAGTGTCACGTCAGGACATGCTAGGGAGATAAAGTTGCTGGATGAAATAAATGACTGCTTCTTGGAGCAGCTGGTTCATGAACCGACCAGAGGGGAAGCCATATTAGACCTAGTCCTTAGTGGAACACCAGATCTAGTGCAAGAGATAAGGGTGTTGGGGCCACTTGGAAATAGTGATCATAGCATGATCACCTTTGATTTAATTAGTGGAGGAGGGATAGTAAGGAAATCCACAGTACTACCTTTTAACTTTCGAAAGGGAGACTATGATAAAATGAGGAAAACAGTTAAGAAAAAACTAAAAGGAGCAGTTGCAAAGGTTAAAGACGTACATCAAGCTTGGGTGTTGTTGAAAAATACTATCTTGGAAGCCCAGACCAGCTGTATTCCACGCTTTAAGAAAAGTGGAAGGAAGTCCAAAAAACTGCCAGCATGGTTTAAAGGTGAGGTCAGAGAGGCTGTTGTTGCCAAAAAAGCAACTTTCAGGAAATGGAAAAAAGAGCCAAATGACGAAACCTGGAAACAGCACAAGCACTGGCAAGTCAAATGCAAGGCATTGATAAAGCAGGCAAAGAGAGAATTTGAGAAGAAGCTTGCTGCAGAAGCAAAAACGCGAAATAAAGACCTTTTCAAGTACATTCGTAGCAAAAAACCTGTGAGAGTCAGTTGGTCCATTAGATGATAAAGGGGTTAAAGGAGCACTAAGAGGCGACAAGGCGATAGCGGAGAGACTGAATGAATTCTTTGCTTCGGTCTTTACTGAGGAAGATGTAGGAATGTTGCCCATGACGGAAGTGGTATTTAAAGGTGTGGAAGAGTTGAAGGAAATATCGATACATCGGGAAGATGTCTTACAACTATTAGATAAACTGAAGAGTAGCAAATCACCTGGGCCGGATGGTATACATCCAAGGGTGTTGAAAGAACTGAAATATGAAATTGCAGACCTGCTATCAGTAATCTGTGAACTATCATTAAAATCATCTCTAACACCAATTTTTAAAAAGGGTTCCAGGAGTGATCCAGGAAACTACAGACCGGTGAGTCTGACGTCAGTACCGGGAAAAATGGTAGAAACCATCATAAAGAATAAAATTATTCAGCATGTAGATAGTCACAACCTAATGGGAGACAGCCAACATGGCTTTAGACAAGGAAGATCTTGTCTTACTAATCTGTTATGGTTTTTTGAAGGAGTGAATAAACAGGTGGACAAAGGTGAGTCGGTTGATATTGTGTATCTGGACTTTCAGAAAGCCTTTGACAAGGTCCCTCATCAGAGACTTTTGGCAAAACTAAAGAGTCATGGGATAGGAGGCAGTGTACTATTGTGGATCAGGAACTGGTTAAAAGATAGAAAGCAGAGGGTAGGGCTAAATGGCCAATTTTCCCAATGGAGAAAGGTGAATAGTGGTGTACCCCAGGGATCTGTGCTGGGTCCGCTGCTTTTTGACATATTCATAAATGACCTGGAAAGTGGAATAACGAGTGAGGTTATAAAATTTGCAGATGACACAAAACTATTTAAAGTTGTTAAAACCGAAGAGGATTGTGAAAAATTGCAAGAGGATCTTGATAAATTGGAAGACTGGGCATCAAAATGGCAGATGAAATTTAATGTGGACAAGTGCAAGGTTATGCACCTAGGGAAGAACAACCCAAACTATGGTTACACGATGCAAGATTCCACATTAGGAACCACCACCCAGGAAAAAGATTTAGGCGTCATTGTGGATACCATGTTAAAACCCTCGGCCCAGTGTGCAGCGGCGGCCAAGAGAGCAAATAGAATGCTAGGTATGATAAGGAAAGGAATGGAAAATAAAACAAAAGATATTATAATGCCTCTATATCATTCCATGGTGAGACCGCACCTTGAATATTGTGCGCAATTCTGGTCGCCGTATCTTAAAAAGGATATAGCGATTTTAGAAAAGGTTTAGAGAAGAGCCACCAAAATGGTAAAGGGGATGGAAGGATACTCCTATGAAGAAAGGCTAAAAAGGTTAGGGCTCTTTAAACTGGAAAAGAGACGGCTGAGGGGAGATATGATAGAAGTCTATAAATTAATGAATGGAATGGAACGGGTAAACGTAGATCGATTGTTTACGTTATCAGAATATAGAAAGACTAGGGGACATGCAATGAAGCTACAGGGTAAACTATTTAAGACCAATAAAAGAAAATATTTTTTCACTCAACGTGTAATCAAACTCTGGAATTTGTTACCGGAGGATGTAGTAAAGGCTGTTAGTGTAGCTGGGTTTAAAAAAGGTTTGGACAAGTTCCTGGAGGAAAGGTCCATAAACCATTATTAAGAAGTGACCGAAGATATCAATGCTTGACCCAGTACAAGCATTGTGGAACTTGTGTCTCTTGGGGAAACTGCTAGGTACATATGACCTAGTTTGGCCACTTTTGGAAACAGAATACTGGGCTTGATGGACCTAGGTCTGACCCAGTATGGCATATCTTATGTTCTTATGTTATGTTATGTAAAGACTGGAAACCTGCAGAACAAGAGGACATGAAATGAAGCTGCTAGATTGGGAGAGGGTCCAGGTGGAAGGGAGATACAGTTTCAGCAGGGAGAAGCTGTGGTGCCTTTTCCTGCTGAGATTCCCACGGGCCTGATGAAGAAGTTCATTAGGCTGCAAAGAGTCCACGGGTCTTATGTTTCATATCCTGAAGTACCAACCCTGCAGGAAGTCATCCTCCACTTTCAATTGCAACGTGAATGATCTCCAGGGGAAAGGTGATTACGAAACCTAAACGTTATAGAGACTAGTAACAAATAGAATAATCGCTAGTTGCTGTCAGAAGTTACTGTATTCTACTCATCATCTTAAATGAATAAAACCGATAAAGTCACTGGATGACTCCCTTGCTGTTTGCTAAATGTTTTGGGGGGTTTTTGAAACTCAAAATGTAGTGACAGTGGCGCTAGGTAAACTAGGCAAAGCAACAGAGTATCTGCAGACTGCAAGAGAACAAAGGAGCAGATACCAAGACTGGCGAGAAACAGATTCAGGTTTTGAAACCCCTTTTATTACCCCTACCCGTTTCGGCCACCTCTCTTATGGTCTCTGGCCATAGAATAAATGGAAGCATTCTTCCGCCATCTAGTGGATATACCTCATACGGCACCGTATGTGTAGCGCCACTGTGACGGGAACAAAGGAGCAGATACCAAGACTGGCGAGAAACAGATTCAGGTTTTGAAACCCCTTTTATTACACCTACGCGTTTCGGCCACCTCGCCTTCTTTAGGGGGATCACTTGAGGGAGAAAACCTCAAAAGAATAAAATCATAAATATCAAACAATCATATTACATAAAAAATTATTTTTAAAAAATAAATTAATTATAATTAAGACATATATAGAACATAAAAATAAATTACATTGGTCAACAAAGTTTTACAAAAGTCATGTTACTGAAATAAAAATAGTCATTTCTTATCAATTTTTATATGCTGAACACGAATATGACAGTGAAACTGCAAAGTTGGCTCTAGTTTTTTTGTAATCTACAAGAATTAATGTTTACATCACGAAATGCATGTCAATAGTAAATATAATAGGCCTTCGGTTAATGCCTGTAAAAAACCAAGTCATAGACTACTTCTTAGATTTTTTCGCCTGTCTCTTGTACAGCTGTTCGGGAGCTTCTCTGGGGAGTGTCCAGCAGTAGTCAGCCAGCATTGTAGTGGACCATTTTCCCTGGTATCTTTGCTCGATCATTGCGATATCCTGGTGAAAACGTTCGCCCTGTTCATCACTAACCATACCACAGTTGTCAGGAAAGAAATCGAGATGGGAATCAAGGAAATGGATCTTTAGAGACATATTGCAGCCACGTTTCTGATACTGCATCAGCGTGTCTTCTACTAGTTCCTTGTAGTTTTCTGCCCTAACAGTCCCGAGAAAGTTTGTGGACACTAGGCGAAAAGCATTCCATGCTTGTTTCGCATCACCCTGCAGCAAGTTGTTGAACCGGTCATCTTTGAAGAGCTCTCGAATCTGAGGACCCACAAAACCTCCTTCTTTAATCTTTGCTTCTCTGAGTCGAGGGAATTTTTCATGCAGGTATCGGAAAGCTGGCGAAGTGCGGTCCATGGCTTTCATGAAGTCTTTCATCAAACCTAGTTTGATGTGAGGGGTGGTAGCAGGATTTTGTGAGCCTCAACTAGAGCTGGGTGCTGTATATTCTTCTCTCCAACTGTTACATTTTGTCTGCGATTCCATTCCTTCCGCAAGTAGTGCCAATCCCTTGCTCGGCTAGCCCACTCACATAAGAAACACATGTATTTTATATATCCCTGCTGCAGTCCCATTAAAAGGGCAACTACCTTCAAGTCACCACAGAAGTGCCAGCTGTACTTGTTATAGTTAATGAAAGTCAGTAGATGCTTTAAGTTATCGTATATCTCTTTCATGTGGATGGCATGCGCTACTGGAATAGATGGAAGACGGTTTCCATTGTTCAAAAGCCCAGCCTTCAGACTCAGTTTCGAAGAGTCTATAAATAGCCTCCAATCTTGTGGGTCATGAATGATTTTTAAGGCCTTCATGAGGCTTTCAATATCAGAACAGAATACCAGATTACTTTCCTTACTGAAGAAAGGCTCCAACTGCTGGTGGCGCTTTCAATATGGAGTAATGACATCTTCTTCTAGAAGATTCCATTGTTGGAGTCTTGATCCTAGCAATTCTGCCTTGTTCTTGGATAAGTCCAAATCACAAACCAGGTCATTTAGTTCTTCCTGTGTTATTCTGTGTGGAGTTGATAATGCATCCCAATGAAAATCTGGGTCACTGCATGCTGACGGACCAGGAGAAGAACAGGTCGGCTCACCCTTGTCCTCATCAGATGAATCAAGAGAATATTCTGATGGAGATTCTGGAATAGGAAGCCCCTCACCATGTGGAACTGGTCTCAATGCAGACGGAATGTTTGGGTAGACTATGCTCGACTTCTTTTGCTTCGTTATTCCGCTGGAAAGAGGAGGAACCAAGCAGAAGTAACAGTCATTTATATGGTTGCTTGGCTCTCTCCAACCATGGGGACTGCAAACGGCATTGATCGCACACAGTCTGAAATTTTTTAAATGCTCAACCTTTCCGACTGCGTATAGTACACTGCTGACATCAGATGGCTTCAGCAGCCGTCTGGCAGTAGTATTGCATTGCATCAGAAAATGATGCAATCAACTCTGGATGATGTGTGCATATTGTTATTATGCAATGTGATGCAATATTACATCATTCAAGGCTTATTTGGGATGTTGTTGATGTCCTACTGGATATATTTGCACGGTGAAACGTCAAAAATGAACTACATGCAATATCTTCAAAACGAGAGCCAATAACATTTTTTTAATGTTATAATTGTGTTCAGCTCACCAAGATACTACAGTAACGATTTCAATGTTGACCAGTGTTAAATAAAACATCTTAAAGAGAAAGCCACTCATATATAATAAATATAGTGATAATTATGACCATAAATATTAATATAACATAAAAATGTATATAGAATATGTGTAAATTATTGAGAAATCATTATAAAACTATAAAACTATTATATCACATCCACGTGTATTAGTGTAATTGTGATATATTGTAAAACTTGGATAAAGCAATAAATTATACAGATATATATGAGAACAAGAGTAAGGATAAAAAAGAGAGATGAGGAGGACGTACATAAAAACAGTGGAGAATATTATAATCATTTTAACTATTTATTCATTTTCAGTGGCATTTGTCTTTTTAGCTATTGACAAGATCTTTAGAAGAAGGTATTGGTACACATTTTAATAGTTTTTATGTGATATAATAGTTTTATAATGATTTCTCAATAATTTACACATATTCTATATATATTTCTTATGTTATATTATATTAATATTTATGTTCTATATATGTCTTAATTACTAATAATTTATTTTTTAAAAATATTTTTTTATGTTATATGATTGTTTTATATTTATGATTTTATTCTTTTGAGGTTTTCTCCCTCAAGTGATCCCCCTAAAGAAGGCGATGTGGCCGAAACGCGTAGGTGTAATAAAAGGGGTTTCAAAACCTGAATCTGTTTCTCGCCAGTCTTGGTATCTGCTCCTTTGTTCCCGTCACAGTGGCGCTACACATACGGTGCAGTATGAGGTATATCCACTAGATGGCGGAAGAATGCTTCCATTTGTTCTATGGCCAGAGACTATAAGAGAGAAGGAACCAAAAAGTTCCTAACAATGTTGTATAGGGGAAACAAATTTATTTATTTTATTTTATTTACATTCTCTTATATACCGCGCTATTCTGCATCAGTGCGGTTTACATTGAACAAACTGAAATTACATTGAACAGGGCATTATAACTTGGAGATAACTATTTTACAGGGAACATGGGCTATGGAGGGTTAAGTGGCTTGCCCAAGACCACAAGGAGCACCTGTTGGACTAGATAAGTAAGAGGCAGTAAAGCTAGACAGCTCTTCCAGGCTGTAACAAATCAATGTTATGTCTTTAACACTAAAAGATCATTGCTCCCCACCACATCACATTCAGTTGCAAGACACCAGGCATGTTTCGTTTCTAATTCTCTGGACTCTACATACCTTCAGGATTTCTGTGCTTGTTGAAGCTCACATCTGGCTTTCCGCATTTCGTTATCTTTTCAGAACTTTACCCTAAGGATCGTTTTCAACCTCTGCCTAAAGCATTTTCTTTCTTTAGCCGACTTTTGAATAGTCCTCTCGGGGACTGGTCTACAGCAGCACTAGTTAATCTATTTCTTTTTTTCTCCTGCAGTTTTAAGTAACAAATCCCCCATTATACCAGATCATGTATCGCATGTCCAGAAATAATTTAGGGACAATTTTGAATAGTCTGTTATTTGTAATGTATACGTACGTGGGCACTTTATCCCATCCACATATGCTGCAGTTCATTTTCAAAGGGAAATCAGATTTTTTCCCCCCTTTGAAATTTAGAAGTCTCAAAGTACATGGGCTGAAAGCTCCTTCGTACTAATCTCCTGCCATTTCTGCAGGTGGCTGAGAGTTAGTAAGATAGCGTAGTTTGGAAAATGTCATAGCACTCTCTAACTCCACCGACCACGCCTCTTTTTAGTCTGTGTTAAACTCCTCATGTTGTGAAAGCCCATGAATGCATTTAACAAGGCAGGGGGACTTGTCTTCCTGGTGAAAACTTTAGGTTTTGAGTGATTTGTGATGGTGTACATAGCCATTTTGATCTTAGTGGGAAGTTTTTCGCATATCTGTTAAGTCACAAATTTGTGTCGGAGCACAACTTTCCCTAGACATTAGAACTTGTTACTGTCCTTCAGTCCAGAGCACCCAGGACATGCTGCAAAAGCCAGAAAAAGCAGTGCGTGTGGTTTTTAGCACTACAAGAGGAAGTGCTGTCTGCACAGATCTTACATATTACGTGCCTTTGGTGCGAAATCTCTTTCAGTGACTCCACGTCCAGAAGTGATGGCTGTAGGTCTTTTATGATTTTTAATAGTTTTTCCAGGCTGGGTTGTATGTTATTTCAAGGGCACTAGCTCTGTAATTTTTCCTTTCTTTGTATTGTAGTAGGTTTGCCCTGGCTATATTATCTGGAGTTGATTCTGGGGTTGTAACCCATGAAGTGTTTATTCTTGTCTTTTGGGTCAGAGTATCTTTGGTGAGGCCTTGTGGCTGGACTGTCGATAAGGGCTCTTGTATGGGAAGCATGGCTGCTGGAGCTGTGAATGTAGACCTGCCTGTATCTGTTCTGTATGAGATGTTTCTAGGTGACCATTTTTGATAGAATCTGAGGTAACCAGAAAGCTAACTCAATCCACTGGCTCCCAATAGCTTCTAGAATAAAATACAAACAAACAGTCACTGCCTTCAAATTGCATAGACATCTCTCCCTCCTACCTAGCCACCATAATACACTCACAAACTGACACCAGAAGCAGGTGAAAAAGTACACAAAACCTCCTAGCAATTTCCCCTGCAATACGCAGAACTAGATAATTTACAAGTAATAGGGCATTCAGATTTACAGCCCCCACACTCTGGAACACTCTGCCTGACCCAATCAGAGCAATCAAGGACCTCCTAACATTTCGCAAGGAATTAAAAACTCATCTATTCTCGGAATACTTTACGCCTCCTCCTTCAATAACCCATCTCCTGCACCTAACCAACCCCTCCCTACCAAACAACCTAAATTTCTCTTATTCCCTTAACCATAAAACCTTATAAATAGCTAAGAGAACCAGCTAGTACTGTGTCTATGTATAAGTGTACACTGGTATGTATATAGTTCCTTGTTTTCATCAAAGTTCCTTGTTTCAATTTATAACAGTTCAATATGTTCCATGTAACTTTGTTTTATAGTTCTATGTAAACCGCCCCTGATCGCTGGAAGGGGTGGTATAGAAAAACTGTTCAAATAAATAAATAAAATCTGTTTTGCATCTGGTTGAAGGATGGAATGCATTACAAGAGTTGTGAAATTGACTGAATCTCTCCTCAGTCCAAATCATAAAAATGTCATCAATTATATTAGCAGTAATATTTGATTGATCTAGTCTAATATTAATGCAAAAATACCTCTTCCCCTTCTGTCACAAAATGGTTGGCACACTGGCCATGATCTGTAGATAGACAGAAATAGGTGAGGGTTGTCAGACGGCTGCCTGGGTGAGAATCTTCACAGTCTTGGCAAGTGCATATATATATATGATTTGCAAGGGATTGTGGGCAATGCAGTTCATTCACACCAGACACAGCTGCTGACAATAATTTAGTTGTGCTCAAGTGTTAAAGCCAATAAGATATTTATTTATGGGGTTATTTCTCCCAACACAGATATGCTTGGTAGCACATAAATCAGGTTACTTGCTTTCAGTGTTAAACTTGAAAAAAACAAAATCAGGAAAACAACCTTTAAACTTGTCAGGCAATTAAAGCAAAAGAAATAAGACCTGTTTGGTACAAACTGGTCTTTTCTGTAGGCATTAGCTAATGTTTTCTTAGCATATATCAAACAACAAACCAAAAGGTACAAAGAAAGAAAAAAACTGTTCTTTTCAGGTTAACTTCTTATATCTTCCCACATAGATTCAGAAGTGATTCTCTCCTAGCTCACAAGCAATTAGGTAAGGCTCAATTGCTAGCAGTTATCCAGCTGAAACCCCTTAGCTGGCTTGCTTTCTACTGCGTGGGTCAAATCCTGCTTCAGGAGCTTTTCTGAGTAGATTAAAGAACAAGTTTGTATTTCTTTGTGATGGTTGCTGTACTTTGTAACAGAAAGTTACCAAAGGAGTTTAGACAGAGAGCAGTCCATGTAAACAGAATCTTCATCTGCTATCATTCCCCCTTTTTCAACAAGCATGGGTTCAATATCATGGATTGGCACAGATGAATCTCTCAATGGAGCACTTTCAGGAGAATACTTGTTTCCCTGCTGTCTTTCAAGGTTATAGCTAGGGCATAGATCAGTGTTCATACCTGAGCTTCCATTGCTGTTAGAGTTCCTCTCTATATAGCCTGGCCAGTATGTAGTCCAGTTCTTATGTCCAGCCTTCCAATCCAGATCCCTGGACACTGGATCTCTTTTCACATACCTTCTGGCACGGGTCTTAGGGACCCTTCCACGTGCTGCCGTCTCTCTCACAGGTACCGTCTGGAGATTCCTAGCTCTGCAGCACCATTCCTCTGGCTTTCCCCAGTCCAATGGTGTATGCTGGCCCTTGGAATGCCTCCCAGTATACGTACTGCTCTGGACTCTTCTAGACCTCTCAAAGGCTTTTCTCTTCCTTCTTCCAAAGGGTTTCTTTCCCTCTCTGTCCGTCCGGTTTGGCTTCTGCTTCTGATGATGATGATCCTCAGGATAATTCTCTGTAGAATAAACTCTACCTTTATTCTGCCTAGATGAGTGCTCCTCCCTAACACAGCGCAGCTGTGCTGAATCAGGCCCTGCCCTTTGAGATGAGTGCTTAGGGATTACCTCATAGCCCTCCTGATTGAACACACGTTTCCCCACTTCAGCTCCTCTAATGGCTGCTGGAAACCTGGTGCATTCTGGGACTGGTAGTCTTTTATAAGAAAATTCTGTTTTCTTATTTCTACCAGAACTGACAGGTTGCTTGTTCAGAGTCACTTCACCTTTTCTATAGCTCCTTCCTGAGCTATGATAAGCTTCCTTATCACAGGATCAAGATGAATTGGATTAATTTTGTAATGCATCTGCATGGAGAATGTTGTAGTATGGTGATCCTATAACCAGTGAGACTAGGGGGCTTGTTTACAAAGCCGCAGTAGCGGCTTCCGCCTGATATCGGAGCCGCGGTCCCATTGAATTCAATGGGGCCGCGGCTCCAATATCGGGCGGAAGCCGCTACCGCGGCTTTGTAAACAACCCCTAGGAGAGTATGGCAGCTGCTAGTTGCTTAATGTTCTTTAACTTGTTCAGAAAGTCTATGATATCTTATGTGAAGCTGTTTGCAGAGCTGCTACGTAGCCCAGATTCCTGAGGGAGATGTTGGGCTGGTCCAAAATTTCTAACATCCCATTCCTGATGCATCATGGCAGGCCTCGACAAATGTTCTAGGGGCCCAATGTTCAAAGCAATTGACACAGTTAATTGCGGTGAATGGGATATTCGGCGGCACTAACCATCTGCAGCTGCCAGCTCTACATGCCCCAATTCTAACCGCTTAGCATCAGGGCATTGTGGGGCAGGGGGAAGTGGTGATATTGAGCCCCGCTGCCCAGTCACTGATATACGGGGAAAGCCAGGTACAGGTAACCCTGGCCTAACGTTCGCCATATAATCACTAACCGGGCAGTGACTCAATCTTACTGCTGCCTGGTTACTGATCAGCAAGAGCAATTAACCCAGATATTCAGTGCTGGGGCTGGATAGGACCCCGGCATTGAATATGCTGGTTTACTGTTTAGCGCTGGCAGCTAGCCATGTTAGCAGCACTAGCCGCCGATGCTGAATATCGCGCCCTATGATTTTAAGAGCCAGCCCAAAAATGTAGGAAGCAGTGGCTGAGACCCAGCGAGTAGGCTAGTGCTTAGAGCTGAGGACTGAGACCCAGGGAAGCCAGGTTTAGATGCCATTGTTGCTCTTTGTGGTCTTAGCAAGTCGCTTAACCTCCTTAGATTGGAAGGTCTCTGGGCAGGGCCGGTGCTACATTTTTTTGCTGCCCTGCACGAATGATTACTGTGCTGCCCCCCCCCCCCCCCCCATGTATTCTAGTGGATCCCTTCACAAGTTTTGCTTTTGTCCCAACAATAACTTCAGTTTCTGAAAAACATTTACACGTGCACTGGAGTGAGAGAAAGGGTACCAGATTTCTACATGACTTCCCTTCAGTGCTAACTGCCAGATACATTATGAAGTGCTCCAAAATGCTGCAAAAGAAGCTTAGAGCCTATGGCAAGCCTGTCATAGCCCAACAGCACTGCCAGTAGTCACAGAGCAAAAAGACCGCACTACAAACACAATACTGGGCCCTAGAAGAGCAGTGCATTTACTCCTCAGAAAGCAAAACAAGTGGACAGCTGCAGATCTTTACAAGGACACTATAAGCTAACAGAATATCACACCTCAGTCACAAAAGCAAACACAGAACAAATGCATTTCCTCCTGTATCCTGCAAAATGTAAAGACCGTGCTCATTTCTGACAAATTCCAATTACTTTTATTTATTTATTCATTCATTGTTTTATAAATCACTCTATCTTGAGACCAGAGTGGTGTACATATAACTATAACCAAGTTCTAGAAGAGAATTATGTTGAATTATAACTTAGAGATGCAGCTGTAACCTTAACAGGTGCTTACGTATAACACTGAATTAGTTTTAACATATTGTAGTTTGCCTGTCAGTAAAATAAAACACATTTTCTGCGTTTTTGTTTTTCCAGTTGTGTTGGTCCAATTCTCTCACTTCTGTTTTCCTTTTTTTATCTGTTTTGTCATTGCCTCGGAAGAAAGGCCTGGCAATCTACTTCCGGTGAGACTGCCAAGAAAACCCAGGAGCTTCTGGGTTGCCAGGAGTCAGGACTGACTCGAAGGCACACATTGCATTGCATTTTTTGTCCTAACTTTCCAGGATTTACTGTTCATCTGCCATTTTTTTCTCTCTCCTTTTGTCTTTGTCAATTCCTCACTTACATTTTTCTTTGGTATTAATTTCTTTCCTTTTCACTCTTTTCTCTATTTCTTTATCTTCTAGTTATCCACTCAAATTGCACTCTCTCTCACCCTCCAGTCCATCTCTCTTTTTACCTATCCACTTTCCATCTCCTTTTCTCTTTTCTTTCCCACCTATCTTCCCCTCTCCTTAGCCTTCCTATTCCCCTTCTTTCACACTCACTCCTTCCTAGTCTCTTATTCCTTTCCATCTTTTATCAATTCTCTCTTCTCCTTCTACTTCCACCTCCACCCTCCATACTTCCCAACCCTCATCTACTTTTTTCTGTCTCATAGCCCTCACCAGCTCCTCTCCTGTTAGTCATTCTCTCTAGTCCCTTTCTAGTAAAAGCTGTTAGTGTAGCTGAGTTTAAAAAAGGCTTGGACAAATTCCATTATTAAAGAGGACCCGGGAAATCCACTGCTTACCCCGGGATGAGTATTGTGGAACTTCTGTGTCTTTCTGGGAACCTACCAAGTACTTGTGACCTGGATTAGCCACTCTTGGAAACAGGATACCGGGGCTTGATGGACCTTGGTCTGACCCAGTATGGCATTTCTTATGTTCCTTCTCTTATCCCTATCCAGTATCTGACTTCCCTCTTTAACCATCTCCTTAACTTTCCATCCTTCTCTCACTCATCTCCTTCCTAAGCCTCGCATTGCCTCTTCCACCTGGTTCCACCATGCCAAGCTTCTTCCCTCTCTCCTCTCCCCCTCCTTACAGTCCAGCATCTTCCCTGTCCTCCTCCTCCACAGTTCGGCATCTCCTCCCTCTTCCCATACCCCCAGCAATCCAGCATCATCTCCCCCATAGACCAGCATCTCCCTCTTCCCTTTTTTCTTCCTCTCCCCCAAGTATAGCACCTCCTCTCTCCTCTTCCCTAGCCCCATAATCCAGTATCCCCTCTTCCCTCCTCCCAGCAATCCAGCATTTCCTCCCCTCCCCCAATCTAACATCTGTTGTCCCCTCCCAGTCCCTTTGCCTCCCCCAGAATCACAACAATCCAATGTGTTCTCTCTCCTACTAAGAGTAATGTGGCAGGAGGATCCAGGGCTTCTTAGTTTCACCCCAGATGGTTCTGAGGGTGCCGTGGATTGAGGAATTAAGGCACAAGCAGGAGCAATGACAAAAGTCTTTCTATTTTTTTTTAAACCTAAAGTGAGTTGAGTTGCTGCCATCCATAGATCACAGCAGCCTAAGGGACATATTTCAGTGCACGGAGGCAGTCTCCAAACAAGAATCATGCATCATAAGTGATGTCAGGGGTGGCTCTATCTTTAGGCAGGGTGAGGCCTCTGGCAGCAAAATTTTGAGGGTAACAAAAAGTGCCCCCAAAACCTCCCACCATGGCTGCCTCAATTCTGCCTGGATCTGCAATGGCACTGGCAGTACCAAGAAGGTAACCCCTAAGGGCAGGGTCTTTCAGACTCTCATACGCTTCCAAGGTCATGCTGCTACTGACCAGCTCTGATGCATACTTGCCGCGTCAGAGGGAGGCAGGACCATCAGGGCTTTGAAGGCGCGTTAAAGTTTGAAAGACCCCCTGCTTAGGGTTTAGGAACTTGCTGCTGCTGCTGCTGACCTCGGGAGAAGCGGTGACAGTGGCGGCAGCTGGAGAGAGGAGGGGGCGCAATGGACACTGTGGGCCCGTGCTTGTATGGCTTATTGCTACCACTTCTGAGTGAACAGACCAGCTGAGAAGAGCAAGCATGATTTAGGCCACATCGGGATTGCACTGATCAAATATTCACCATTCGTCAACTGGCGGAGGAAAGGATCAGGTGTGGAAAGCGAACCATCGTCATCTTCATTGACTTCACTGGCCTGTCCTGTGAAGGGCACTGGAGAATGAGCACGTGCCGCTGAAGATCATCCAACTTCTCCAAGCATCATACAATGGCTCAACCAGCAGTGTGCGGATCTGAAATGAACTATCCAAGGAATTTCCTATCCAAACTGGAGTCCGCCACAGAGATGTTGCATCACACCTGCTTTTCAATATCATGATCGACGCTATTATGAGGAAAACATTCAAGGACAGATGCAGGGTCCAGTAAAACATGAACAACTTTCTGACCGACTTGATGTTCGCAGACGACCGTGCTATATTTGCTGACATGGATGCAGAGAAACATAGGCCATGTGGTCTTTTTCTGCCACCATGTTTCTAACTAGTCTGCCCTTCCATATCAACTACTACAACAGTCCCCTATTTTCCTTTTGAGATCCTCTGTGTTTGTCCCATGCTTTTTCAAATTCAGATACTGTCCTTATCTCTATCACCTCCACTGGGAGACTATTCCACGCATCTACCACTCTTTCAGTAAAAAAATATTTCCGCATATTACTCCCGAGTCTATCCCCTTTCATCCTCATCTTATGTCCTCTCATAACAGAGCTTGCTTTCCATCAAAAAAGACTCTTCTCCTGTGCAATTATGCCATGAAAATATTTAAATGTCTGTATCATATCTCTTCTATCCCGCCTTTTCTCTGACGTATACATATTAAAATCCATATTAAGATGCCAGCAAGATTCTACTAAAGATTATTCAAAAGAGACTACAACCATACCTGGAACAAGAACTACCTGAAGTGCAAGCAGGGTTCAGGAAAGGGCAAGGAACGAGAGACATCACTGCGGATGTGAGATGGACCCTTGAAAAGACTAAAGAATACCAAAAGGATATCTATTTGTGCTTTATTGACTGGTGAAGCTCCTGCCCTATCCTGGCAGTGGGAGCCTTTCCCCCACACACTCCTGCCCTATCCGGGCAGTGGGAGCCCTCCCTCCACACACTCCTGCCCTATCCGGGCAGTGGGAGCTTTCCCTCCACACACTCCTGCCCTATCCGGGCAGTGGGAGCCCTCCCTCCACACACTCTTGCCCTATCCGGGCAGTGGGAGCCCTCCCTCCACACACTCCTGCCCAATCCGGGCAGTGGGAGCCCTCCCTCCACACACTCCTGCCCAATCCGGGCAGTGGGAGCCCTCCCTCCACACACTCCTGCCCAATCCGGGCAGTGGGAGCCCTCCCTCCACACACTCCTGCCCAATCCGGGCAGTGGGAGGCTCACACGCACGCAGGCAGAAACGCATAAAAGCGGCGTCCCTACAGGGCGCGCCCGTGCCTTGCGGGCCCGCGCCTGAGGGCCTCGCCAGAGGGCCCTTTGGCGGTGGAGATTAGGCGCAGTTGAAACATCATCCACTCAACCGCAACAAGGCTGCAAGTATCAAGAAGCCTGACTCACATGACCAAAACTCCGATAACGGACAGAAAACGAAAGTGCAACAATCAAATGACTGACAGCTTGAGCTCCCCAGGCCGGGTCTGAGCTCGCCGGTCCCGACCACCACGCTCCACGAGATTCCCATAGCTGGACCAAAATTCGACATCAAGAGCTTTCAACTACAACGATTCACCCAGGTAAACAATTACTGGACTTATCTACCTCCTGATGCAAAAGACCACTGTGCAACCCTGGCCTAACCCCCCCCCCCCCCCAAGTAGGAGCCAACATACCTCTGTATATAATGTGTAAACTCCCCACTGTCACAAGCCCTGTTCTCCTCAAGCCAGCTGTTACATTGTAAACCCCTACCAACTCTAAAGGCTACTACTGTTTATTTAGAGCTAAATGAAACAAAGTATCTCTAACCAGCAAGTTGTTACATTTCAATGCAGTAACCCAATAACCTTCTTGCAATAACCTTAAGACTGTATCGCACAATACTGTATCTGTTTATACTGAATGATAGGTAACGATAGGACTGTATCGCACAATACTGTATCTGTTTATACTGAGTGATAAGGAACGTTAGGACTGTATCCCTATTTTGTTAAAGTAATAAGAAACGCTGTACCCCAACCCATCTATCCCTGCTAGACTGTTGGTACCCAACAACTATCTTGCCGGCCTACACTAACTCATCTCTAGGCCAGCTGCCTTGACTTCACCCCACACTGCGCCACTCGAATCCAAAATCCAAGTATTTCTGGCAGACATAAAATGGAGCCTGCTCACACCTTCCTGATTTTGTGCATGTGTATACTAACATCTTCATATAGAACCATCCCACACTCACAATACTGCATTCCTCTACTATATACACCAATCTACCTTCTCCACCACCCCCCTCCATTACCCATCCTGCATCAATACAACTTAAATCCTATCACCACCACACAAACACCAAGTAAATTACCCCAACGACACACCCATATCAAAGGGAACAAATCTCAAAAACACCCTAAAACCAAAGCAAAGAACACTATTGGATCTCAAATACAACTCACACGAACCACACACCAAGAACATCACACATGTAACATTATCCTTATTAATGCTAGGTCAATAAGGAATAAAACGCATATTATCCACAACATTCTAACTGACGAACAACCAGATATCCTATGCATAACAGAAACATGGCTCACTGACTCAGACTCTGCAACAATGAACCAAATACAGAAGCCCGGATACCAACTATACAACTGCCCACGCATCAACAGAAGAGGAGGCGGAGTCCTTATAGCAGCCAAAACCAGCCTTCAACTCACAACCACATCTACGGTCACAAATCCAGATCTTGACCTACTTAAAGTCGAGAGCGTGGCATTATCCATCTGCCTAATCTATCGACCTCCCTCACCACAGCACGAAACACTAGCCACAGCACTAGAAACCATCACATCCACACAAAGCAAAAATTCCAGATCATCCTCGGAGATTTGAACCTAGCATCAATTCCTCCGTCCCACACGGACTCCTTCTATGAAGCCATCGACCAATTGGGTTTCCAACAAATAATAAGCAACCCCACACACGATAGAGGAAACATCCTAGATATGATTTTCATACCCAGAAATCCACAACAAAGCAATGAACCACCTATAATAAACATAACTCAAGTACCATGGTCAGACCACCACCAAATCAACTGTAAACTTAAACTACAGTGCCAACCCAAAAACTCAAAGGAGATGAGAATGACCAACCCCATTAGGAAATTCAGCAAACTCAACGAGGAACACCTCATAAGCACCATTGCATCCCACATAAACCTAGATTCCACAGACCTAGACGAACTAACTAACAGATGGAACACACACATCCAAAATACATCTAACCCAACTCTGAAACACACATCAAACCCACATAAGATCAACTCGGAACCCTGGTACACAGGAACTCTAATAAAATCAAAAAGGGAGCTCCGTAAAATAGAGAGAAAATGGAGACAAACCAAATCCTCCGATCTCAAAACTAAATACATGGCCCATCTCGCAAAATACAAAGACGACGTGAACAATGCAAAAAAATTACATCACACCAACATCCTAAACAAGGCAATCAATCGCCCACGAGAGTTATTTGAACTAGTCAAATCACTAACCAAAACCGACCAAAATGCCAACCTCAACAAATCCATCAAGGTCCAAACACTGGCAAACCACTACGCGACCAAACTGACGGCCCCTGGTCCTCCACCCCCCCACCAACACCACAAGTCAGAAGTGAGAACAACACAACGCAAAACCAGTTATGGGAGCACTTCCACAAAATAGGAACCAAGCAAATCACAGCCATTGTCACAAGCCTGAAAAGCACCACCTCCCCACTAGATCCCTGTCCTGCATCCTGGATCAAGGCAGTGAAACAAGACATAGCACCTCACATAGCACACATAGTTAACCTATCCCTACAACAAGGAATCATGCCCTCAGAACTAAAGAAATCAGTCATTAGACCGATCCTAAAAAACACTACACTCAACGGAGAAGACCCAGCCTCCTACCGTCCCATATCAAGTATCTCATTCCTGGCAAAGATCATAGAAAAAACGGTCCTTCTACAACTCCAAGACCATCTGACTGACAGTGCTCCTCTTGATGACCAGCAATATGGCTTCAGGCAACATCATGGAGTTGAAACCCTGTTACTAGTTCTACTTAACAACCTCCTAAAGGGCCTTGAAAACAAAAAGAAAATGTACATTCTTGTATTCATTGACATCTCAGCTGCCTTTGATACAGTTAATCATGGGACCCTCATAAATAGGATAAAATCAATAGGAATAACAGGAACCCCACTAAAATGGTTCTCATCCTACATCTCAAATCGAACACAACAGGTTCAATTCAACGGAGAAAAAGCAGAATCTTTCTCACAAACACAGGGAATCCCCCAAGGCTCTGCTCTCTCAGCACTTCTGTTTAACATATATATGCAGCCACTATGCAAAATTTTCTCACGGCACGAAATTAATTACCACATCTATGCCGATGATATCATGCTATACACACAACTAGACACTAAAAACCCAGACTACAACCCACTGGAGACATGTATCGGAGAGATGCAAGACTGGTTACAACAAAGTAGTATGTCAATTAATCACAAAAAAACCGAAGTAATGTATATCTCCAAAGAACCGAATTTTGACCCTCCCACATCAATAACACTATGTAACAACACTTACCAAACAAAAAAAGAAATAAAGTATCTAGGAGTCACATTTGACTGTGACCTAAAGATGGAAAAACACCTCCGAAAGACCAACAGAGCAGTTTTCCACAAGCTTAGAGTGCTCCAACCCATTCGGAATATTATTGATCCCCAAGACTTCAGAACAGTGGCCCAAGCACTCATCATGCCACATTTTGACTACTGCAACGCCATCCTACAAGGTTTACCTAAAAAAAACCTAAACATATTACAAATGGCACAAAATGTAGCTGCCAGGGTCATAATGAAGAAAAATCTAAGTGACCACATCACACCAGTACTAATTCAATTACACTGGCTACCCATAACAGCTCGCACAAAATACAAAATACTAACAACCACCTTCAAACTCATCCACAACTTAGCACCTTCCTTCCTCAACAACCTAGTAAGATTGCAACCTCCTACCCGAAACAGAAGAACCCACAATTCCAACATCCTTCACACTCCAACAGATATAAGATCTGCCAAAGCTAACACCAGCCACAGGGCTTTCTCATATGCGGCGCCAACACTGTGGAACCAACTCCCACCAGAACTACGAGCTAGCAATGACCTTCTAGACTTCAGAAAGAAACTCAAAACGCACATTTTCCAATCACATTTCAACCTGAACTAAACCCACAGATGGAGCAGCCCCTGACCACTGTGTCCAAGAAGATTATCCTGTATATATGTATTTATGTATATATGTAAATGAACTCCCCCATAGCTAAGAAGTGTTAACTCTGTATGATGTGCTTTTCTGACAATCTGTATGTAAACAAAATTTGTACCTGCCTTGATTCGGCAGTTTCACAATAGTAATCCTACCCGCTTCTGATCGCTGGAAGGAGCGGGCTACAAATGCTTGCTAAATAAAATAAATAAATAAATAAATAAAATAGCAAGGCTTTTGACCGTGTAAACCATGAGAAACTCTGGGCCACATTAAGAAGCATGGGTATACCAGAACACCTGATCATTCTCTTGCACAATCTGTACATTGATCAAGAAGCAACAGTTCGAATGGAACAAGGAAAAACAGAATGGTTTAAAATAAGCAAAGGTGTAAGACAAGGCTGCATACTTTCCCCCTACCTGTTTAATTTATATGCAGAACAAATCATCAGAGAAGCAGGATTGTATGAAGACAACAGAGGTGTGAAGATTGGTGGAAGACTCATCAACAACCTTCGCTATGCTGATGATACCACATTACTGGCTGAAAGTGAAGATGATCTGAAACATTTGCTTCTCACAATCAAAGAACATAGTCTCAAAATGGGCCTGCACCTTAATGTAAAGAAGACAAAGATCATGACAACTGGCATAATCAACAGATTCATCGTTGAAGGAGAAGAAAGTGAAATCGTGAACAACTTTAACCTACTTGGATCAACTATCAATAAAGAAGCAACAAGCAGTCAAGAAATCAGACGACGCATTGCTCTTGGCAGAATGGCTATGAAAAATCTAGATAAGATTCTCAAGAGCAGAGATGTCTCTCTCCATACAAAGATTCAACTTGTTCAAGCCATGGTATTTTCAATAACATCATATGGATGTGAAAGCTGGACAGTGAAAAAGACAGACAGGAAGAAAATTGATGCCTTTGAATTATGGTGCTGGCAGCGAATACTGTGTATACCATGGATTGCCCGAAGAACAAACCAGCCGGTACTAGAGGAGATGAAACCTAAGCTTTCTTTAGACGCTCAGGTGACAAGACTTCGACTTTCATACTTTGGACACATCATGCGAAGACAGAGATCATTAGAGAAAGACATCATGCTTGGCAAGATAGAAGGTCAATGCAAAAGAGGAAGGCCAGCAATGAGATGGATTGATACAATAACAGCAGCTACGGGTACCAGTCTGTCAACAATGAGCCGCCTGACTGAAGACCGAACACAATTTAGGATAGCTATCCAGAGGGTCGCCATGAGTCGACTCCAACTCGACGGCACTTAACAACAACAAGTCTATCCTCATATGCTTTATAACGAAGACCACTAACCATTTTAGTAGCCACCCTCTGCACCGACTCCAACCTGTTTATATCCTTTTGAAAGCACGGTCTCCAGAATTACACACAATACTCCAAATGAGGTCGCAACAAAGACTTATACAGAGGCACTATAAAACTCCTTTTTTCTGCTGGCAGTTCCTCTTCCTATGAACCCAAGCATCCTTCTAGCTTTCGCTGTCCCCTTTTCTACCTATTTAGCTACTTCAAGATCATCAGACATAATCATGCCCAGGTCCCGCTCTTCTTTTGTGGACAGAAGTACTTCACCCCCTACACCATACAGTTCCCTTGGATTATTGCAGCCCAAATGCATGACCCTGCATAGTTTAGCATTAAAACTGAGCTGCCAAATTCTTGACCATTCTACAAGCTTAGCTAGATCCCTCCTCATGTTATCTACTCCTTCCTGGGTGTCTATTCTATTTCAGATTTTGGTATCATCTTCAAAGAGGCAAACCTTACTTGACAGCCCTTCCGCAATATCACTAACAAAGATATTAAAAAGAATCAGACCAAGGACAGATCCCTGCAGCATACCAATGATAACCTCCTTCTCCTCAGAGAAAGCTCCATTTACCTGTATTCTTTGTCGCCTCCCACTCAACCAATTTCTAATCCAATCAGTAACTTTAGGTTCCATCCTGGGGTGCTCAGGTTGTTTATAAGTCTCCTGTGCGGAATGGTGTCAAAGGCTTTACTGAAATCCAAGCATACCACATCTAGGGCTCTCCCTCGGTCCAACTCCCTAGTCACCCAGTCAAAGAAATCAATCAGAGTTTGTCTGCCTCTGGTGAATCCATGCTGCCGCCAATCCTGTAATCCTTTGGACTCTATAAATCTCACTATTTTCTCTTTCAGCAGTGTTTCCAATAATTTACTCATCACAGACGTTAGACTAACCGGTCTGTAGTTTCAACCACATCCTTACTTCCCCTTTTGTGTAAAGGGATCACATGTGCCTCTCTCCAGTCCTCTGGCACCACTCCCGACTCCAAAGAGACATTGAAAAGGTCAGTCAGTGGAGCTGCTAGAATGTCCCCAAGTTCCTTCAGTATTCTTGGATGTATCTCATCCGGTCCCATCGCTTTGTCTACTTTTAGTTTAGTTAGTTCCTCAGGAACACAGTCTTCTGAAAATCAATTGAGATCCCCGTAACTTCTGTTTCTATTTGTGGATGTTTTCTGAGGTCCTGCTCCTGGCCCTTCATCTGTGAACATAGAACAGAAATACTTGTTAAGCAATTCCGCTTTATCCTCATCAACTTCTACATATTCCTCCCCTTCACCCTTAAGTCTAACAATTCCACTTTTGCTCTTCTTTCTCTCACTAGCATATCTGAAAAATGTCTTATCCCCCATTATATTGCATTGGCTATTTCTTCTTCTTTTTGTATCTACTTTGCTATCTTCTCTGTTTTTCCAAATATAGATGCCTGTCTTCCTCTCTCTGTGATCTCTTGTAGTTCATAAAGGCCTCCCTCTTTTTCTTCACCTTTTCAGCTACTTCTTTTGAGAACCATAGTGGCCTCTTTTTCCTTTTACCTTTATTTACCTTTCTAACAAAAAGGTTGGTTGCCTTTAAAGTATCCCCTTTCAGTTTTGCCCACTGTTTTTCTACATCCCCAGCTGTTCCCATTCCGCTAACGACTGGCCCATCTTGGCAAAGTTAGTTTTCCTAAAGTCTAAGACTCTCACTTTTGAATGGATTTTATCATCCATAGTCCTAATACCGAACCACACCATCTAATGATCTCCCACTTTAATATAGAAACACATTTACTAGTGGTAAGCACCAAATCCAGTATGACCCCTTCATGTGTGAGTTCTGTTACCAGTTGCCTGAATAGTTCTCCCTGTAGAGAATCCAGGATCTGCTTACTTCTAGATGACACCGCAGCAGGTATGTGCCAATCAACATCCAGCATATTGAAATCCCTTATCAGTAGCACTTCCCCTTTCCTGGCAATGCTGCGTATGTCCTCTATTAAATCTCTGTCTGCTTCTTCTCCCTGTGAGGGGAGTCTGTATATCACACCAATGCAAATAGATTTCTCTTTCCCTCTTGCTAGTTTAACCCACAGTGCCTCTTCTCTCCCTTTTAAGCCCTGTAATTCTATAGCTTTAAAATTATTTTTTTACATATAGTGCCACTCCACCTACCTTTCTTACCCTATCCTTCCTGAGTAAAGTATAGCCTGGTACAATTATATCACAGTCATGGCTATCCGTGAACCATGTCTTTGTAACCGCCACTAAATCCAAGTCAGCCTCTTCCATTAAAGCCTCAACATCTGGGATCTTATTGCCCATGCTACGGGCATTTATACACACCGCTTTCCAGATGTTGCTTCTTTTACCCATTGCTATAAGGTATTCAATGTTTCACTTACCTGGGCACTTTCTTCACCCATCCTCAACTAATCTAGTTTAAAGCCCTCCACTAGGTTAGCCAGTCTGCTACTGATGACATGTCGACCCTTCTTGGACAGATGGATGTCATCTCTGCTTTGTAGCCCTTGGAACATCATCCCATGGTCCAGGAAACCAAAATGCTCTCAATGACACCATCCATACAGCCATGCATTTATCTCCAGGGAACAAGCTTCTCTGCCTTGGCCTTTACCCTCAACAGGGAGGATTGAAGAGAACACCACTTGCACATCTGTCTGCTTCACTCTCTGTCCCAGAACCATAAAGTCATTTTTGATATGCTTAGAGGAGGGGTGTCAAACTCCAGTCCTGGAGGGCCGCAAACCAGTCAGGTTTTCAGGGCATCCCTAATGAATATGCATGAGATATATTTGCATACAATAGGGGCAGTGCATGCAAATATATCTAATGAATATTCATTAGGGGCATCCTGAAAACCTGACTGGTTTGCGGCCCTCCAGGACTGGAGTTTGACACCCCTGGCTTAGAGGATACCTGGCAGTATCATTTGTTCCAATATGGATGAGCAACATTGGGTAACAGTCAGTAGGCTTGATGAGTCTCGGGAAATTCTCTGCAGCATCTCAGATTTTGGCACTTGTCAGACAACAGACCTCTCTGGACATCAAGTCTGGTCTGCAGATGGATGCCTCAGTACCCCTCAGACTCACCAACCACCACTACCCTTCGCTTCCTTGTGGTGATTGATTCTGCAACTTTGGCCACCGACATCCTTTACCACATCGCCCAATCTTATGGCCTAAGAATCAATGCAAGAAACAAAGGACGCACCCCTCCTGTAAAACCTTAGAAGCAAAAAAAGAGCAGGAGGAAACCGCCACTGGAGGACAAGAGCTTTTTTTTTTTTTTTTGTAAATCTTTTTATTAAGGGTTTGCATGTAAAATACAGACAAGTGCATCCAGCCTCAATCACATATTATACAAAACCTAATCTTATTGCAAACTTGTCAAAAACACACAATACAAACACCAGGAGAACACATACCGAAAACACCCACCCCTCCCCGGCACCTCACAAACCACACAACCAGTCAGCTGTCTAGGAAACCGTGGTATAGCGATCCAAGGCGGCCCACCTGTCTTGCATATTCCCCCGTCCGGGTATAAAGAAGGATCTTTCACATGCTTTCTCATACCTACTATATAGGCAGACTTGGTTCCACCATTTACCCCAATGGAGCTTTGTAGAATCCTTCCAGAAAAATAAAATTTCTTTTAAAGCGATCGCTAACATAAAATTTAATATAAAAAAGTGTTCCTTTCCCACCCCTGGGATCTCAGCTAAGGAACGAAGCACCAAAATACGCCAGGACAGGGGAAAAGCAAAACCCACCACCCTTTGTATCCTTTCCCAAACATGCGACCAGAAGCCCTGAACGAAGGGGCATTCCCAGAACATATGACTCAGTGTACCAGGAGCTCCCTGACATGACCAGCACAGGAGTGATTTCTCTGTAGACCATTTTGCCAATTTAATTGGAGTGATGTATGCCCGATGGGCGAAAAAAAACAGAGATTGCGTGAGAGCTGCTGATCTGGAAGAACGGACGACAGGACCCCAAAAAAGTTTCCACTTTGAAGGGTTCAGTGCACTATTTACTTCATCCTCCCATAGCTTCCATAGGCCTTTCGTTTTACCAGAATGGAAATCTCGAAAGAGTGCATAAAACCTTGACATGCCACCTTTCTGCAGACAAAGGTCAGCTGCAATTTTTTGCAAGCCCCAGGTCTCCACGTATTCCCTAGGTTCGGTCTTCAGCTGAGCAAAACAGTGGCGAAGTTGAAAGTATTGAAAAAAACAACTGGGAGGTATCTTGAACTCCTCCTGGAGCATTGCGAAAGACTTCCATTCGCCGCCCGCAATCAATTGTCCCACAGACCAAATGCCGCATCGTTGCCAGGACGGCCAGGCAAAGGGAACTTTATTAATGCGCAGGATCGGATTATGCCATAGAGGAAGTTGTAGCGAAAGCGGATTCTCCTTCATAATGAGCGGTAGGAAGCTCTGAAAAGCCTGCTGCGTGGCCCTGATTATCCTGCCAACTTTAGAGGCCTCGGGGCTCCGCATACCCATACAGAGTTGGGCAGGACATGGATATATCATTTGTTCCTCAAGAGAAAGCCAGACTGGTTTCAGGAAAGGGTCGACCTCAGCCCCCCACATGCTCCCCTGCTTCAACATTGCTGCAGCATGGTACCACTGAAAGTCGGGGAATTGAACTCCTCCATCATACTTGTTAGCCTTCAATTTCTTAAGTGCTATTCTAGGAGTCTTTCCATTCCATAGAAAAACATTAGGATACGTTCGACCCTCTTATATATAGTTGTCGGGAACTCTATGGGAATCATTCCAAGGACATAATTGATCTTGGGCATTAAGACCATCTTGATCGACTCCATTCTGCCCCACCAGGTAAGATGCAAAGGCGACCATTTATTAGTGAACGACCGAGCAGTGTCGGTTATCTTTTCAGCATTGAGCCGTACAGTCTCATCCAGAGGGGCTGCAAATTGAACTCCCAGATAGTTTATAGCCGCGGAGGCCCATTGAAAAGGGAATGATTGCACCAAATTGCTATGAGCCAGCTGATTGAGAGGAAAAGCCACGGATTTTGACCAGTTTACCTTGTATCCGTAGAATCGCGCATATTGGTCAATAACTTGCAACAGAGGAGCAATGGAAGAGGGTCTTAGGAAAAAAAGAAGGTCGTCTGCATATGCAGAGAGCTTTATATGCATATCAGCCACCTCCATGCCCACTATATTTACCGACTGACGAACAAGCAAGGCTAGCGGTTCCAAGGCCAAATTAAATAAAAGGGGCGACATCGGGCACCCCTGCCGAGTACCCCTATGCAATGAGAAGGGTCTGGACAATTCTTGATTGACAAAAATTCGAGCAACAGGGTGGGCATACATGCTCCTAATCATGGCCACAAACTTCTCTGGAAGCCCAAACCAATCCAAGACTTGAAATAAAAAAGGCCACTCCAGCCTATCAAAAGCTTTTTCAGCATCCAGCGAAAGCCCAATGAAAGGCTCTGTGGCTTGCTCAGCTAGACCAAGAATGTTGCACATCAAGCGAGCATTATCTGCTGTAGACCGCCCAGCCACAAAACCACACTGGTCTGGATGAATTAGATGATGCAGAACTCTGTTCAGCCGGTTGGCCAAGATAGCAGCAAATAGTTTATAATCCGCATTTAGCAGTGAGATAGGTCGGTAATTCCCCACGCAAGCGGGATCTTTCCCCGGTTTCTCCAGGACAATCACTGTGGCCTCCGCAAAGGCACCAGGGTCCCCCTCATGTCGTAGGAGTCGCTGGAAGTATACTAGCAGGCAGGGGGATAATTCTTTGGAGAAAATTTGGTAAAATTCTGACGGTATGCCGTCCGGGCCCGCTGCCTTCCCAGATTTCAACCCGGAAAGCACTGCTACAAGCTCCGGCAGCTCCAGATCTCTGTCCAGCTCCGCTGCCTGCTCAGGGCTCAACACCGGATGCTCAATCTGCCGCAGCCAATCTCTCATACTGGCAGGATCACAGTCCACCTCCGAAGAGTAGAGGGAACTGTAAAACTGCCTAAAAGCTTCAAGTATCTCTGAATTTCCAGTCAGACGGACATTTTTCTTATCCAATAAGGAGACAACATGCGTTTTCTCTCTCCTGGGCTTCAGACTGGCTGCCAACATCTTGCCGGCTTTATTTTGCTCGGTGTAATAGCGAGCCTGTTGAGAAAAGGTGATCTGCTCCACTTCAGCGCTGAGGGCAGCATTATATTGAAACCTGAGATTTTGCAACCGAGTTAAAATTGGAGGACTGAATTGATGACGTAGTAATCTCTCACCAGCCTTGATCTGCAGGTCCAAAGAGGTCAATCGCTCTTTCGCCTTTTTCCTGGCCGCAATATTATAGCTAGTAACCTTTGCTCGGATAGAGGCCTTAAAGGCTTCCCACCAGGCCCATATAGCTGTATCTTCTGGCCGGTTAATATCAAAGAAGTCCTTAATTTCTTTCCTTAAAAGCTGCTTAAAGTCTTCTTCTGCCAGAAGATGTCGTGGGAATGACCAGCCCCGGGAGGGACCAGGAGATCTAGTCAGGTCCAGATCAAACACTATTGCAGCATGATCAGAAATATGCATACTGAGAATCTCTGCTCTATGAATATCCTGAGCTAACGATCGAGACACAAGAAAAAAATCAATCCGCGAATGGGACTCGTGGGGAGATGAAAAAAAAGTAAAATCTTTTTCCGCTGGATGCAAAATCCTCCAGATATCTACCAGACCCATTCTTCCATAATCGACATTAAAGTATCAGGAGCTCTGCCTCTTCTATGTTTCCGACAGGGCTGGCAGTCGATCAGGGGATCCAACGCCAGGTTGAAATCCCCCCCAATCACTATAGGGGAAGAGGAATATTCCAGGAGCAGCTTTGCAATGTCGTGAAAAAACCCAGGATTATCACAGTTAGGGGCATAGACATTAATGAGCAGCAGTTGCCGTTGGTCTATGGTTATCTGAGCACTGGCCCACCTCCCCTCTGGGTCAGAGCGAAGTACCTGGCATTGAGCCTTCAAAACTTTTTTAATTAAAATCGCCACCCCATTTTTCTTACCTACCGCTGCAGCATGTGAGACAAGCATATATTTATCCAAAGCAAGTTTGGCTGTCTCAGCGGACGTAAGATGCGTTTCCTGCAGCATCACTACGTCCGCCCCCTGCTTCAAACAATACATTAGAATCTTCTTGCGTTTTGCAGGGTGTTTAATGCCCTTAACGTTCAGGGACAATATCTTAAGGGAAATCATTGAGTTGGTCATACTGGAGGGCCCCCAACCCAAGGATCGCTTGAAAACAGCAACACTGTGACTGGTTAACCCATGTGTGAGGCCTGTGAGGTGCCACCATTAACCCTGCTAAGCAGTAAATACCATCTAGGTGAGCCAAAACAAGTTCACAAGAGGGCATACCAACATTCCCCGACCCAAGATGAAATCTACAAGAAAAGAAAACAAAAGTAAACAGTGCAACTATCCCGACAGTACTAACAAGAACCCCACGACCACCAGGAATCACCTCGCCCCCCATATACATTCATACCCCAACCAGCTTCTGGAGGGGGGAGACCAAAATATACAAAACATAATTCAATCCACAATTCAATCCCCCCGCCCTCCATCCCCGCGATACCAGACAGTTACTGCATTACTCACAATTTTGTATAAATCCCCACTCAATTCCAAGGGGGAAGCAGGCAAAACAGAGAGAAACCATATCTCCCACCCCAACGGGCTTTACAGAGATTAACTGAAACGGAGAAGTAGGGGGACCATAGTTGCTTACACAACAATTAAGGAAAGTGAGAGACAAAAGAGTCACTGCATTTGAAGAGCTTCTTGTTCTTCTAAAAACTTTAGAACGGCATTCGGGTCATCATAGGACTTGGTGCTGTTGTTGAAAGTGATTTTGAGGCGAGCAGGATAGAAAAGCCCGTATCTTGCCTGAATTCGCTGCAGCCGCGGTCTTAATGCTAAGAACTGCCTCCTCTTGTCTGCCGAGATTTTGCACACATCGGGGTAGAACGACAGCTTGCTTCCCTCAAATACCCACTCCGGCTGACTTTTAGCTGCAGACAAAATTTGAACAGCTTGCTGGTGTCGCAGAAGACAGAAAATTATTGGCCGCGGATACTTCTCACTCCCGGTGCGATGCGACGGTACTCTATGAGCCCTTTCTATATCCAGTTGCCCGGTAAGCTTCACTTTTAATATAGAAGGAATCAGTTTCCCCAGGAACTTGAACAAATCAGAACCTTCAGCACCTTCCGGCAGGCCCACCAGTCGGATGTTATTTCTCCTATTACGATTGCTGAGATCTTCTGCTTGCAGCTCGAGTCGGGCCATACGCTTGTGAATTGTGGATAGCGATTTCAGCTGCTCAGAATGTACTGCTAACACACTATCAGCCTTGTCCACGCGCTCAGCAAGGTCGTGAAACCGGGCTTTCATATCCCCCAGCTCAGCCTGCACCTTCACCAGCGCATCTCCATTGGCCCTCACTAGCTCCTTCACCGCCCGGATTTCACCCAGCATCTCTCGCATACCTTCCTCGGATTCTCGGGTGGCGGCCATCTTTTGAGGCGAAAGCGGATCTGATTTCGCTCTCTTGGAACCCGAATTCAACGCCGAAGCAAAGTCCAATTTTGTCGGTTTCCCCCCTGCCATGCCGTGCAGTCTCTTAGCCTCCAAAATCTGGGGTTTATCAGCCAAACTAATGACGGGAGTCGCACACTTTACCAGGATTCAGGCCGGGGAATATCAGCGCTCACTAATTAAGCCGCCATCTTGCTTCCCCGCAGGCTCCGCCTCCGAGGACAAGAGCTTTATTGCGTGTCACTGGGTCTGCCCTGCACATGTTTCGGCCTTATGGCCTTCTTCAGGGGGCTTTGATCTTAAACATTAGCAACAACAAAAAGACAATAATAAAACAACAATGAAGCAATGTAAAAATGCATGCATAAACTGAAAGAGACCAATAATACCATAAAAACATAAATAGTAATAAAACATAAGGCATAATAACAATATAATATCAATCCATAAATAAACATCAAATCATATTAAAAAATCTATTAAAAACATATTGTAACACGGAAGATCTGCCCTCTGCCTCAGAAACACAGAAAGCTGATAGATATAGCTTAGATTCTGACAGGCAGGCAAGCAAAACGATTCCTAGTTACCATAGGCAACACAAACAAATTCAGACACGAGGTCTGCAGTCACGCCTAGTTAGTGAGCATTCCCCAACTGATGAGGAAAACAGCTTTCACCTGGGAAAGAGAACGCCCATGAAGCTGCATAAGAAATCCTCAAGGCAAACAGAATTAGCTTCAGGAGCTTCGGGAGCTTCAAGAGAGGCCAGAGCTTGGCAAGAGAAGGGAAACTTGCAGGACTCTGAGGGAAGCTCAGAATACTCTGACATAGAGTTTGAACTGCCAAAAACCTCTAGCAGGAAGCCACAGAGGAATTATCAAAGAGAAACAAGGAAAGTTTCACCCAGAGAAGTCAGCTACAGGAAAAGCTTACCTCTGACGCAGTGTGAATTTCCCCGGCACCTGGCTGAGTTGAAGGAACGTGAGGCAGCTAGAAACAAACCGTATGTATTTGAGAAGCAGGGCTGTTTAAAACAGTTCCAAGCCCTTGAGAGGGAAAGCAGTCCTGTTGAGGATGTATGTATGTTTGATCCTGATGAATGTATGACAGTAAAACCCTGCAAAAGACTTCCACGGGAAAAGTCTTCCTTTAACAGAAGAGAGCAGTGCTATGAGCTACAACCCAATATAAAAGGCAGGAGGTTCAAAACTTCTAAAGAGAAAGCTGGTTTAGATAGAGGTGTCTCTCCTTCCTGCTACTACAAGCTATATGACAATTATCTGCCTTGTTGGGAAGAGAGCTGTGCAGAGAGCTCAGAGAGAGAGACGGATTTCAGAAAGCTACAGACTTTCTATCCTGAGGAAAAGACTGTAATTGATGAGCCTATGATTACAGAGGCTAGTATTATAAGTCCATGTGTTGAAGAAATGGATTGCTCTTTGTTTGTATCTGATATGAGTTCTTCTTTGCGCTGAAGCTAAAGACAAGAGTGCCTTGTACAGCTGGGAAAGCCAAGAAGAGACTGCCAGCATATTAGGTAAAACTGCTCACTGTGATTTGTAACTTTTGGTTGAAGCAAGACGCTGTATTTTTTTTTTTTATATACTTTATTTATAAACACCAGTAAGCAAACAAATAACAGCAACAACAAGCTCCGAGTGGGGTAGACTCTGATCCCCACCTCAGAGCTTAATTAACAGTTAGGTGTCTTTTACATATAACTCCCTCCCCCCCTCCCCACCCCCCCCCCACCCCCCCACACAGTCATCATCCAGACTCTTAAACTAGCCGGTGTCAGGGGATCTAACATCCCATTTGCAATACCTCATTACGAACACCAGGGCTCAACACTTGGATGTAGGGGTCCCAGAGCCTCTGAAAGGCCGGCCACCGCTGCGTACTTCCCCGAGCTCGGCGACATTCCCAGAGCATCAGTTGATGGAAGGCATTTCGCCATTCCCAATAGGAGGGCGGATGTGATTCCCGCCACCCACGCAGAAGAGGACCCTTACCCACCAGACAGGCTTTGCGCACCAGCAAGCGCTCCCATTTCCCCTTGGGCTGGGTGGGGCGCAGTCGATCCAGTACCACTAGGGACCCATCCCAACACACCCGCTGTTCCAGCAATTTTACCAGAAAGGAACAGATTTTAGCCCAGTAAGGCCGTATGTGGTGGCACCCCCACCACATATGGAACAGTGTAGCAAGGGGCGCGGAGCAGCGCAGACAGCTCCCGTCAGAGGCCAGATGGCTGCGGAAGGCCCGCCGAGGAGACAAATGCACCCGAGTTATGCATTTAAATTGTACTTCTCTCCAGCGGGCCCCCCCCCCCCGCCAATTCTGCAATATGCTGTAAGGCCTCCAGCACTGTACCAGGAGGGACCGCGCCGCTCATTTCCGCCTCCCATGCAAGTTCCACCGGACGGTAGTTGGTTACCGGCCTGAAAGGGGCCAACCTATTCCGCAGCCCACGAATGGAGGGCACGTCCACCCCCCCCAGTCCAAAGAACTCGATAATTTGCGCGGAGCGCTCCGCCCGAAGTTCCGTAGCCGGCAATGAATGTACGTAGTGAGAAAGCTACAGGTAGGCGAAATAATGTCCGGACCGCAGCTCGTATTCCTCCCGTAGGGACTGAAATTGTTTGCATTTCCCCGAGGGGTCTACCACGTGTCCTATATAACAGATGCCCTGCCGCGCCCATTCAGAAAACGCTCCCGTGTCAGTCCCCGGGGTAAACTGCGCATTGCCCTGCATCGGTAACCAACTGGAGACTCTCCAATTCCCCCCCCAGTACCCATTTAACCGCCACCAGGTCCGCCGTACCGACCCCAGAAGCACACTTTCCTCTACTCTGCCCCAACACAACCGATTCTCTAGATGCAGCAAGGCTAGCAAAGAATTTGGAGCCGCAAGCGCCTCCTCCAAGGCCCTCGGGGTATAAACTTCCGTGCCCCCCAACCAGTCGCCCAAATGACGCGACTGACAAGCCAGGGCATAAGCCTCTATATCCGGGAGCCCCAACCCTCCCTGCTCCCATTTCCCCACCAACTGACCATAAGGAATCCGTGCCTTCTTACCATTCCACAGGAACACCCGGATCACTACCTCTAACCTCCGGAGGTCGCACCATTTCAACCAAACCGGAAGGGTTTGCATCCAGTACAGTATCCTCGGCAGGATAACCATCTTAATCACCGCTATCTTCCCCGACAATGATAAGGGGAGAGATCTCCATGTCAGCAATTGCTCCCGCAGCCTACCCAAGGTCCATTCGAGATTACAGCGATACAACTGAGTCGGCTGACTTGTTAGCCGAATGCCTAAGTACGTAAAATACTCCTCGGCCCATCTAAGCGGGAACACCCCCTGCCACCTGGCCCTTAACAGGCCCAATACATCTAAGGCCTCGGATTTCTCCATGTTGATAGCTAAGCCCGCAAAGCGTCCGAAAAGGTGAAAGTCCTGCAGCAATGAAGGTAAGGAGGCCTGAGGGGAAGACAAATGGACCAGCAGGTCGTCTGCGAAGGCCGACATTTTGAACTCATGCGCGCCTATACGGATGCCTTTGATCTCCGAGGATTGTTCCACACTCCGTATGAGGGGATCCAGAGAAAGCACAAAGAGTAATGGAGACAGGGGACAACCCTGCCGGGTACCTCGGTGCAAGGGAAAGGGATCAGATAATACCCCGTTACAGTAAATAGCAGCAGTCGGATCCGCATACAAACTGTGAACCATCCTGCAAAAGGCAGGCCCCAAGCCATAACACGGGAGCAAGTAATGGAGGTATTACCAATCGACCCTGTCAAAAGCTTTCTCCGCGTCAAAGCTCACTAATAACGATGGGATCCGTCGTCGGTTCACCCATTCCAGCGAGGATAGGATTTTACGGAGGTTGCGTACTGCGTGTCGCTGCTTAACAAAACCAACCTGCGATTCATGAACCAGCTCACCTAGCACCCCCGCCAGGCGGTCTGCTAAAATCTTAGCCAAAAGCTTAACATCGAAGTTGAGCAGTGAGATGGGTCGATAGGACGCTGCCTGTAAGGGGTCTTTTCCAGGCTTAGGGAAAAGGGTAATATGAGCCTGGTTCCCCCCCCATCGGAAGCCGCCCTGCTCCGCCCTTTTAGTGTGCAGGGCCACCAGCGCAGGGGAGATGTACTCATTGAGAATCTTATACATCTCCGCCCCCAGCCCATCAGGTCCCGGGGACTTATAGCAACTCGCCTTGGCAATAGCCTTTTGCACCTCTAGAATTGTCAATGGCTGGTCAAGCAACACCCTCTCTGTCCCACTCAACCGCGGCAAATCCAGCCCCTGGACGTAGGACACCATCCGTTCTGGGGAGCCCGCTTCCGCCGTATAGAGTGTCTGAAAAAATGAACGAAAGACTCGGGTAATCTGTAGGTTATCCCTATGAAGGGTCCCCTGATCATCCCTAATGGCCGCTATCAAGCGGGACCCCCGAGGGCCCCGCAGGCAACGTGCCAGCAATCTGCCCGGTTTGTCCCCCTGACAATACAATTGGTAACGGTAATACATTGCCGATTTCTTGGCCCGCTGATGCAGGAGCTCGTTCAGAGCCGTCTGCGTTTCCCACAGCTGTTTTTTGAGGGCCGGACTGGGGCTGCAGGCTTGCCGTCGGCGGAGCTGCGTGACAGTTTTCTCAAGGCGAATAATTTTTTCCGCTCGGAGCCTCCGCTTCCGAGCCATGTAGCCTATGATATCTCCCCTTAAAACCACCTTGGCAGTTTCCCACACCAGCTCAGGGTCATCCTGATGACCGGCATGGTCTGACTCGAACTCCTGCCAACGACATGTTAGAAACTGCCGGAACTGGGTATCTTTGTAAAGCTCTAACGGGAATCGCCAGAGGCGCACCCCCGGACCGTCACCCACCCCCCGCAACGTGAGCCAGATGGGAGCGTGGTCGGAAATCTCCGTAGGGCCAATCTGCGCCTCTACCACCTTGGCAAACAGATTTTTAGTGATCAACAGGTAATCAATTCGCGCACTTGTCCCATGGGCGCGGGACTGGTGAGTGTAATCCCTGTCATCCGGGTGTAAGAGCCGCCAAGGATCCACCAACCCCAAGCGGGTACATAACCGTAGGAGCGCATGGGCAGATTGACAGCGTTCCCGTGGTCCCCCTCCCCTCGATGTGTCTAATGCAACGTCCATTATGCCATTAAAATCGCCGCCTACAAGTAGAGGTAGCTCCGGCAGTTGTTCGATTTGGGATGCCAGGCGAGAATACAGGGCTGTGTCCAGCACATTAGGGCAGTAAAGGTTACCGAGAAGAACAGGTTGCCCTCCCAGTAGGCCATGCAGCAAGATAAATCGCCCCGTGGGATCGACAACCTGCTTGTGAACCTCAAATCTAGTATTTTTATGTATAAGCACTACCACCCCCCCCTTCTTACCTGTGGCAGGGGCTCCCCAGACCTGCCCCACCCAGCCTCGTTGGAGTTTGCGATGCTCTTCTTCTGTCTGGTGGGTTTCTTGGAGCAAGGCGATATCGGCTTGCTGCCGTGCCAGCACTTGCAAGATTTTTGAGCGCTTAATGGGGCTCCCCAATCCGCATACGTTCCAGGAAATAATTTTCAGGTTAACAAAATATTCAATAGCTCTTTTAACCATAGAGGTACCAATGTCTTGGAGAGGGCCCCCCCAGCCTGGGACTCTCCCCGCAACCTACATTGTGTTCCTCCCCGAGATATAGGCTTTCGTGCCCGGATGTGACTGTGATGCCTCCCCCACTCCCCCCCACCTCCCCACCCCCCTCCCACCCCACTCTCTCATTCTCCCAATCGTCCGGCGACCCAGCTGGGTCTCGGAGATCCTCCCTTCGGGATCCGTGAGAGGCGTATGGTCTGCCCCGGCCACTTGTCTTATGTCGTGGCCCTCCGCACTTTATGCTTTGGGCCTTGTCGCCGCTCGGCTAGTGGGCCTCTGGACCGCGGCTCGCATACCCCAGGGCCGGGGCCTCCCGCCATCACCGAGGCCGTACCCTCCGCATTAGTCTACCCGGTCCCAGCTAACGATTCCAGGGGTAGGACAGGGGACGAATATGGTGGGCGACCCGGTGATAGCGGGGCTCGCCCCTCAAAATTGGAGGGCCCCCCAAAGTGCCCAATCCCCCCCTGCACTGCCAGTAGGCCTGCGGGGTTATCCCAGCCCTCTCTCACAGTGACACCCACTGACATACATCCCATCTATGTTCTAAGAGAACCCCCCATAAAGGCAACACATGCATATACAATTATAACAGTGCACACTTATAACATTGCAACATTATAACGTGAACCGGTAGGCCTCGTCCGGCAACTAAACAGCTGCCGAAATGCAGCAGGCAGGGTTCAGGGGCCGCAGTCACCGGTATCTCCGATATGGATGATGTCTGGAGTTATACAGGCAATATCCTCCCCACTGGCTCACTGGTCTCCAGCGCCTGGTAGACAGGTCCCTTCCCCAGTAGCTCTCAAGGTAGGGCTCCAGGGTCTGCATAGAGCTGTTGTCAAGGGTAGGCCGGGGAAGGTCCAGCTAGGCCCCAGCAGGGCAAGGCCACACTGTACGATCCAGTCAAGCCTGCCCCAAGGGGAATTGGTTCGGTAATTGTTACTGTCCGTTCTCCAACGAAGTAATATAAGGCCCAGCCGCTACTGCTGACTCGAAGGAGCGATGACCGCCGGCGTGAAACACGTGCAGCCGTGCAGGGTACTGCACGGAAAACTTGATGTTTAATGCTATCAGTTTTTGGCAAATGGGGGCATATGCACGGCGTTTTTGGCTGAGTGCCACGGAGTAGTCCTGGGCAAAGCGAAGTGTCATGTTGCCATGCTTGAGTTCCCCCTTCTGCCGTGCGGCTCGGAGTATGGCCTCCTTTTGGGGAAAGTGAAGGAATTTCGCCAGGACCACTCTCGGGCGCTGATCCCGGGGCTGCCGAGCTCCCACTCGATGAGCACGCTCTATGTGCACTTTACCTCCCTCAGCAACACCTTCAAAAAGCTGCGGCAGTAATGTCTCCAGATATTGTATGAGTTCTTTGTCCGCAATAGAATTATCAAGGCCCAGCACCCGCAGGTTATTTCTTCGGGAGCGATTTTCTAGGTCGTCCATTTTTAGTTCGTGGGCTTGCAGCTGGGACTTCAGTTGGGTGAGGTCCGAAGTTAGAGCCTCCAGGCTATCCTCTGCCTTGCCAAGACGGTCCTCTGCCTCCTGGAGTCTAGTACCCAGAGCCCCGACTGAGGTCTGTATGTTATCCATTTTCGCATGTAAGGCCGTGAATTGTGCCGACAATGCTTCCGCTACCGCTGCGGAGACCTCCTCGACAAAAGCCGGTGTTGTGGGCGATTTCGGCATGGCTGGGTTGTCGGCCATTTTAGGCGCTGGAGTGGCCCGGTCCTTTTCTCTCTCCCGCCGCGTAGCTTTTACCGCGGATGCCATCCTGACCGCCGCTCCGAGCTAAGTTCACCTCCTTACACTCGCTACTGCTGTCTCGGCCCGGGCACGGTATGTAGTAAGGCAATAAAGGCTCGGTTTGGGCCGGGAAAGACCGGAGCGCCAGCAAACACAACCTGCTGCTCTCACCGCATCACGTGATCCAAGACGCTGTATTTAAGTTTTTCTTCAGTTATGCCAAAGTAATGGTTGTATACTAAGTTCTTTTGTATTATACTATTTTTGAAAATCCAACCCCAGGAGGGGAATAAAATATCCTTGTTGAAAAACCTGACCATTTGGACTCACAGCTACCACTTTCTTTATGGAGGGTCAGGCCCAGCAGTTTAGCTGACTGCTCACGCCACAGTTCAGCCACTGCTGGTGACAATATCCATATTGTACCACTGCTGGTGACAATATCCATATTGTATTAAAATGAAACCATAATATAATTAACATCAATAATTAAGAATTCAAAACCATGATAAAATAATAAATAAACACCATTATAAAAACATGTACAGGATATACAAACATATATATGTGCTGAGGACTCACCTCTCGGAAGAGACACTGTTATGTATCTATAATTGTGAGCTATCGAACAAGTCTATGGAAAAGACATAATAGTTTACAAAAAATGAAAGGAAAGAAATCATTCACTGCTGATGTATGAGCAAATGGGATAAAAAACACAAATTGTGAGTAGGACTGCAAGTATTTAATCTGGCTGTGCAAGGGAGACAATTGATGAGTTGCACCAATATCCATAGCTGAGCCTTCATCCCAAGCCACCTATATTTGTTTAAAAAAAACACGATTGTCCTAATAGGTAGAAATGAGAATAGATATTTTAAAATCAACTTTAAAGGGAGAACAGTTTCGGGACAATCATGAAAAGGTACCACAAGACTACACAGATCAGCATAACACAAGTATGCCCTAGGTCTAGGAGGTTCCGTACTTTAATTGGAAGTGACAAAATGTTTGCAGATGTTCAAATTCTTGGATGTCTTATCACGAAAAGTATAATGTCTCCAGATTATCATCAAGTGGGGTCTGACCCTAACTACTTGACCAAAACATGGAAAGTCCAATTGATCAAAACACGGAGAAATGAGTGACAACTAGAGACCATGATGAAATCCGGCCATTTAAAATCCAGTGATACAAAAACTCCAAGACTAAGTGCAGGAAGAAGCACACATCTGGTTGCGGAGCTAAATCACAGGGAACACATACCATACCCTTAATATCAGGTCTCCAGCCAAAACTCGTAGACACTCAATTCATATATCAAATATTTGTGCCATTGATTACTAAAAGAAATCTCCCGTATGTAGTTTAACAATTCGTGCATCCCTTACCTTGCTATCGGTATCAAACCATTAAAAAAAACAAATGATTGTGTGGCTGCTTGTTTTAAAACTGCGCATGGGGGGGGGGGGGACGTATTAGTGACATCATATCTCTTTTTTTAAAAAAACATGTCAACAGAGCTCCAATTTGTCGAACACCTCACCTTCTCGATCAGCGTGATTCCCAAGAGGACATAATCTGCTCATCCTTTGCAGGTTGCCGTGGTGTTTTACAGGTTCTCTGTAGCCTGTAGCTGGGGAGTCGCATATGTGAGGACTGACTTCCTGCTTGTTCCCAGAGAAAGCGTAGTTACTCACCTGTAACAGGTATTCTCCGAGGACAGCAGGAATCAGTCCTCTCAAACCTCCCTCCTCCCCTTGATGTTGCTTCTTTTACCGTATTTTATTTTTTCCATGGCCATCTTAGCCATGTCATTTGACTGAGGCAAGATGGCACCCTTGGGCGGGAGGGGGACCATGCATGTGCGATCCATCTCCCAAAGGCTTTCTTTGAAAGCTGGGGAGATGCTTCTGTGCAGGCTCCATTGGCACCAACATCACCCATATGTGAGGACTGACTTCTTGCTTGTTCCCGGAAAATATATATTTACATTTCATGCTGGTACAGGGTCAAGAGCTAATATATTTGATATTAGATTCCCAGGCTACAAAATTAAGCTCCTATAATTTATGTTCCATATAAACAGCATAGCAAAATTTTTGTATATAGCCTAGGATTATGTTGCTTTCTTTTTTCTTGGGTAAACACCTCCCCAGTATTCTGAGTGAGGGGGGTTCGCTGCACCCTGACCAGAGCTCTGAGAAGGTCCCTTCATTTTGGGTGATGGGGGAGGGAGAGGGTGCCAGCTCATCTCTTGCCTCAGACTGCAGATTGCCTTGAGCTGTCCCTGAGTGATGTAATGCTGCTTGCAGTAATGCCTGCTCAGTAAACACAAAAAGCTGTCTGAATTTGTTCAGTCACTCATGTCATTGCTCCTCCTCCCACCATTACCCCTTCGGAACTGCTGCCTTGATAAGGACGACAATTCACTGCAGAGTGTGAGAAAACTCACTAGATTTGTGTTGCTCTTCTTGCTTGCACCATCTCTCTTATTCTTTCTTTCTGCTGCTTGCACTGCCACCCTGGGAATAATCGTTGCCATGTTCAGTATGGGGAAGAAAACACCAGATTTATGCTGCTGCTCTTCTTACATAATCCTTCTTCCTCCTCCATCCGTCACTGTCCCCTCCAAATTGCTTGCCCAGTGGATTGCAGCGGCCCTGCCTCGGGGGACAGGAAAATACCTACTATACCTGAATGTGACTCACCTCGAACGGCTGAGAATGGTGCGAGTTAAATCCAGTTCCATTCCCTCCACCCCCATTGTTTTCATTGAAGTTGGGGGAGAAGAGATCTATCCCAGATCCTTTGGGCCTGATTTAGTAAGGCTGTTTACCCATTCCATAAGTAAGAGAAAAGAAAGCTTAGTAAATCAGTGCACCCCTGCAGCTCACCTCTTCTCTCTCTCTCTCTGTCCACTCACCATGTCCTCATACAGTTTTCCTCCTGTATTTCATTCCTTGCCACCAGTGTCCCTTCCCTATTCTATCATCTTCCTCCTCTCTTAAAATTGGCCAGCCCCAGCCTCCCCATTCCCACCAATCCAGTCATCCACCTTCCAGCCCCATTCCCCCTGGTCACTCTCTCCCATCCTTACCTCTGCCCCAATTAGCCAGTCAGCCAAACACCAGCCCGTGTTCCTCACTACCCAGAAAGCCACTCCACTACTACCCTACTTCAGCAAGCTGGTCATCCATCAACCTATCCTTATCCTGCCCCAGAAAGCCACTCAGCTAAATCCCAGTCCCTACCCACCTTGCTAGCCTTCACCACCCAGAAAGCCTGCCTGCCACCCCTCTCTCCCCCAGCCCCCTAGTCCTTACCCCTGCCCCAGCAAACCAGTCAACCACCACCCCCAGTCCCTACCCCTGCAGTCCCAGTATCAGGCTCCAGCCCCCTTCTCCCAAATCCTGGCATCAGCCAGAAGCCTGCTGTCCCTTTCTCCTAATCATCATCCCCAACTCTTATCTGCCCCGTTGTGCTGCTCCTCTTCCTGTCCAGTGGCAGGTTTGAAACATAAAACTAGGTACTTCCTGCTTCTGCAAAGCCTCCTTTCATGTTTCAGTGGAAGCCTGCCTCCTCCTCCTCCTGCACAGTGTGGCTCTGTATGAGTCTGAGTGATGACATGCAGTAACTGTCCTGTTGATCTCTGGTTTTCAAGTCTCATGAGACCAGCATGAGATTTCCAGCACATCACAGCTCAGATTCATACAGAACTTTACCGTGCAGGGAGGAGGCAGCTCCTGCTCAGAAGTGGCAGCCAGGAAGAAAAAGAAACAGGTTGAGGGGGGCAAAAAAATCTCTTAGTTGCATCTGGGATTTGTCGAGCCCTTTATGGGACAAGTAGCAGCACTGATTTCAATGGGTAGAATCAAGGACTACAACTACCTAGTGCCGGCCCTAGGTTTTCTGCTGCCCTAGGCAGACCCTCTGTGCTGCCCCCCAGGACTGTGCCACTATCCAGCCCACCATGTCGCTCCCCCCTCCAGCATCCACCTTCCTCCACTGAAGCAGCTGCATTGGACCTTAAAGTGCTCACGAGCATGCACGCTCATGGCCTGCCAGGAGTGGCAGACTGTAATTATGCACATGCATACAGGCGTTTTAAAGACCACCATGGCCCTGAAGCAGAAGTTCAGCTGCCATTTCACGGGGCAGGGGGGAGAGCAATGCCACCCACCAGTTTGCTTAGTGGACGGGCCAGCCCTGCAAATGCAAATACCACCCTGCTTTTGAATGTACGTTCAAAACCAAAACTGGCCAAAAAGTCTCCCTCCTGGAACTGGGTAACTTGGCAGCTGTGTGTCCATGTTGTATACTAAAGATCCAAAGAAAGCCATTATTATGGTAGCTGAAATGTCACTTCCAGTTATGCTGGTTCTAGTTATGCAGGGGGCCCCCACATTCAGGGATCCATTGAACTTGAAACCTGGATGTTCGATGCTGGGGCCCATAGAGTTCTCTTGGGCTTCCAGAGCTAGGATGATGATCTTTGCAGTTTTCCAGGTCATGCTGCGTCTTAGCAATTGGAACAGACATTTCAGCCACCGTGCTAAGGCTTTCTTCAGGGTGACATGGTTAAGCAGTGGATGTCTGTTCTTCTATATAGTAATCCTCAAGCCAGATTGGTGGGATTGAGGAGAGAACGTTCTTTGGAGAAAAGCTGGAAACTTCTCTTTTCCCACAGATTTTTAAAAATGCTCTCCCTATAGAGTTTCTTTAAATGTACTCATAAGCTATCTGCAGTCACCCTACTTCTGTCCTCATTCTTCTTGCTCTTTGCTGCTGCCTGAGGTTGATCTTCAGGGCAGCTGCAGGCCTTTAAGCACAGGCTTGTGCTTGTGCTACTGTGTCCCACCCCTTCTAACAGGAAGTGGATATGGATGTCCTCCTAAGCTGTGACCTTCCTCATGGAACTAATAGCCATGGTCAGGCCCTCGCCAGTTGTAATGCTCAAGTAGGACTTCACATAAATCGAAAGAAGTTTAAATAAAAAAATGTATTAAATAGTGTGAAGTAGAGATTTTTAAAGTAAATTTATTAATAATTTTCTCAGTTAATTTTCCTTATTGGGGGGCGGAGCGTTCTAAGATGGCTGCCTGATTCTGCTGGTATCTTGTGTTCCTTATGGGGAAAAGGAAAGAGAAGGTTAAACCAGGTAAAGCACCTGTGAGCACCCTGACAATGCCGATTTCTGGGCCGATGGACCTCTTTGTGTGGGACGCTGCTGCAGAGTTGAACTCCGGTGTGGCTCCGGCTGTGTCGACGCTGAGGTCTGTGGACCCAGTGCCTTTTTGGAGGTGGATCTATCACTCTCCCTGGAGGAGCGTCTCCCTTCTCGACCTCCAATATTGGTGGCTCAGCTGCAGCTGGAAGGCGGTGTGAACTCCAGTGACATTAGGAGCCAAGACATTTACGTCGCTTCCTGTTGTGATGGTGATTTCTGGGATGCCTTTAGGAGGGGCTGAGGTATCTGCCCAGGCCATGAGTGCTCTGCCTACCTTGGGCTTGTCTTCTCCTGCTGTTTCTTTTGTGTCTTTACTACAAAATGCTGAAAAATGCTCTGTATTACAACAAGAAAGTAAACTTGGCTATATCACCGACTGCTGGTATCAAAAACATATGTAAAACATCTATATCTGGTTTCAAGATGGATGACAACGTGGTCTCAGTATTACCGGGCTTAAGTCAGAAAAACCGACTAAACGCCCTACCTTAACATCAATGACCACTATATTGTTGTCAGCTGTTTTTCCAAAAAAGTGCAAAACTTAAATATATCTTTAAAATGCTTAGCTTAAAATGCTTAGCTTTGAAGAGCTTTCCAAGCTTAGACAAGGATGTTGCTTCCCAACGCATCTAGCGCCAAGCGTTTCTCCAAACAAGGGTTCTTCAGGGGAAAACTTGCTAAGCTCTATAACGAAAAAGAAGTTCAAGTAAGCTTTTACTTTCAATTAGCAAAAAACTTATTTACGTCACTGTAATCATCCACTTACTGTAACAAAGATTCCACCATTACCTTATGCACCCGCTAGCGTCCCTACTACAAAGAGTCTTTGTTGAACTGCTTAACGGTGGTAAAAAACCGCTGCACATGCGCAGCTTATATAGACCCAGCTGAAAATGAATGGTGATGAATGAAACCCCAACAAAATGACGTCACAGGCAGGACTCCCATTCAACTCGGGCATTTAACCCCTGAGGACTGACTGTTTGTAGTCTATGAATCCACTGTTGTTCCGCATATATCAACGTTTGATCCCTAGTGCGTCCTTGCTGCGGGCGAAGTATTTGAGTAATACAAAAGCAACTTAAGTCTTCAAACGTATGGTGCATTGACAGGCAATGTTCAACTATCGGAGCTTCAAGTCGTTTGCACTTTAACTTGCTTTTGTGCTCATTGATCCGTGTTCTTAAATGCCGGTTAGTCTTCCCAACATATAGCAAGGGGCATGGGCATTGGATACAATAAACCACATTGGAAGAACTGCAGGAGGTACTGCTAAGCAACTGATATGTCCTGCCATTGTGTGAAAAACTACTGCATTCCTGCGTTATAGCACATATAGTGCATTCACCGCAAGCCTTATGTCCCCGATCATCCGCAACCCCTGAATCCAGCGGACGTAAAACCGTCGGGCTTAATAAATCTTTAAGATTCTTCTGACGTTGCCAGACGCAGCGGACAGAGTAACGTTCTAGCCCCGGTACAGTGGATAAGATGTCCTTGTGTCGATCCAGACTCCTCTGCAAATGATAACTTAGTGGTGAAAACGTTGTTATAAAATTAATACGGTCTGTTGTTGATTCCGATTGGGTTGCAGGTTGTAAAAGAAGATCCCTATTCATAAAACGCGCCCTAGTATAGGCTTCCTTAACAATCTTCTTAGGATATCCACGCTGATGAAACTTATTTTGTAGTTGCACTGCTTGTCTTTTGTATTCATCCAAGGAACTACAATTCCGTCTATACCGGATGAATTGAGATACAGGCAATCCATTACGTAACGGCCGGGGATGAGCACTGGAATAATGCAAAAGGGTATTCCTATCAGTTAACTTTTGATAAATGGAAGTCTGCCATCCCGTTGCTGTTTTCTTCACTAACACATCAAGAAAGGAAATTTGAGATTCATGACTAGTGATTGTAAACTTGATGTTAGAATCACGGGAGTTTAGCCATTCAAAAAAATCTTGTAAAGAAGAACCAGCACCCTGCCAGACGACAAATATGTCGTCAATATACCGCCTCCAGACCCTCACTGCGCTTTGAGAAGGTGAATGTCGAATCCATCGCGACTCAAATTGATGCATATACAAATTGGCCACTGAGGGCGCACATGTGGCCCCCATGGCCACTCCAGATATCTGATGAAATATCTGTTGTTCAAAAACAAAAAAATTCCGGTATAAGACCAATTCCGCTATGTGGGACAAAAACGTGAGCAGGGAATCAGATAAATCTCCCCGACGTCTCAAAGCTGACATGACCACTTCATACGCCTGCTGTTGAGGAATCACTGTGTAGAGAGATGTCACGTCTAGAGTGACTAGAAGGACCCCCTCCTCAGTTGATAAAGATTCGTGTTCATGAAGAATATTCAAAAAATGAGTCGAATCCTTAATGTACGATGGAATAGAAGCCAACAAAGGTCTTAAATATGAATCCAAGTACATCGACAGTGGTTCTAATACTGATCCACGAGTCGACACTATAGGCCGACCCGGAGGCTTCGTAAGATTTTTATGTACCTTGGGCACTAAATAGAAATTAGATGGTACTGGGTCAACAGGATTGAGAAACTGATATTCCTTCTTTGAAATCAATTTAGCTTCTAAAGCTGCTTTTGTGAGACTCTGTATCTGATCTTGCAACAAAGCCGTGGGATCTACTATTAATTTTTTATAAACCTGTTGATCTTCCAATTGGCGATAAGCTTCTATGCAGTAGTCTTGTCTATTCCAAAGGACTACCGCGCCCCCCTTATCCGCCCTCTTAATAACAATATCAGGACGGGATTGCAATTCACGTATAGCCCTCCTCTCCGATAAAGACAGGGAGGTAAAAAAATTATTTTGAGAGTCAGCCGCCCGTTGCATATCCTGTAAAATTAGATCCCGGTAAAGAAGAAGAGAGGGATGCAAGGGGCCCGGGGGAGTCCATTTTGACTTCAAAGGCAGAGCAACTCGTCTATAAGCGGAACCAACAGCCAATGGATCTTGATGCGATTGTGATGACGGAAATTCTGCAAAAAACAGCTTTAACTGTAGTTTCCTTATATAATTTTCCATATCAACTCTAAACTTGAAAAAATCAAATTTTATGGAAGGGATAAAGGACAAGCCCTTTTCCAAAATTGAACGCATCTCATCAGAGATTACTATCCCCGAGATATCAATAATTGAAGAACTCACACTTTGCGTCGAGATTGATCGTTCCGTGTTGATTTGTTGCGAGTGCTGTTGATTTTTTTCTTTTTTTCTTTGTCGGTGTCCTCGGAAAAATCCTTCCGACGAGGTTTCCCATCGGAGTCGGTCGATGCGGTATCCTCAGACGTATTTTCAAAAGTAACTTGCCTCTGTTTTGTTGAGAGCTTGCGCTTGGTGTTCATCCAGGGATATACATATCCCTTGGTGTAGTCCATATAATCGCGTCGTAACTTCTTCTCTTTGGTTTGTTTTACTTCTTCATGCAGAGCTGTCAATTGGGTTTTCATCCCCGCCATTTTAGTGTCGTATACTGCCGCTGTCTCCTCAGAATGAAGTGAAGCTGATAAAGTCTCTATTTCAGCAGAGAGAGTGACTAAATGTTGTTGAGTGGTATCAACGATATGCACCATTAAATCAATGGAGCATTTGTTCAAAATGGAATTCCATTTTGTCACAAACCCAGTATCCGAAACAAACATTCTGGGTTCCTTGTAGACCCGTAATCCCCTAGGGATGTGACGCCGTCTAAGGTATTCAATGAGGGATAATCGGTGCAGCTCCATACGGACACGTTTCTTCTGCAGTTTCAATAAATCTTCCCAACTAGGGGAATCAAAAGCAGCTGTGCCTTCTTGGTCCAATGAAAATGGTGTGGAATCCTTGCACAACTTTGAGATAAACTCCTCCGTAAAACTGAAAATGTCTTCTTTCGGTTGACCTTCCATAATTGTGAGTCACAAACTTGCAAATTGGTCCGTGTTTCACAGAGTAAATACTACAAAATGCTGAAAAATGCTCTGTATTACAACAAGAAAGTAAACTTGGCTATATCACTGACTGCTGGTATCAAAAACATATGTAAAACATCTATATCTGGTTTCAAGATGGATGACAACGTGGTCTCAGTATTACCGGGCTTAAGTCAGAAAAACCGACTAAACGCCCTACCTTAACATCAATGACCACTATACTGTTGTCAGCTGTTTTTCCAAAAAAGTGCAAAACTTAAATATATCTTTAAAATGCTTAGCTTAAAATGCTTAGCTTTGAAGAGCTTTCCAAGCTTAGACAAGGATGTTGCTTCCCAACGCATCTAGCGCCAAGCGTTTCTCCAAACAAGGGTTCTTCAGGGGAAAACTTGCTAAGCTCTATAACGAAAAAGAAGTTCAAGTAAGCTTTTACTTTCAATTAGCAAAAAACTTATTTACGTCACTGTAATCATCCACTTACTGTAACAAAGATTCCACCATTACCTTATGCACCCGCTAGCGTCCCTACTACAAAGAGTCTTTGTTGAACTGCTTAACGGTGGTAAAAAACCGCTGCACATGCGCAGCTTATATAGACCCAGCTGAAAATGAATGGTGATGAATGAAACCCCAACAAAATGACGTCACAGGCAGGACTCCCATTCAACTCGGGCATTTAACCCCTGAGGACTGACTGTTTGTAGTCTATGAATCCACTGTTGTTCCGCATATATCAACGTTTGATCCCTAGTGCGTCCTTGCTGCGGGCGAAGTATTTGAGTAATACAAAAGCAACATAAGTCTTCAAACGTATGGTGCATTGACAGGCAATGTTCAACTATCGGAGCTTCAAGTCGTTTGCACTTTAACTTGCTTTTGTGCTCATTGATCCGTGTTCTTAAATGCCGGTTAGTCTTCCCAACATATAGCAAGGGGCATGGGCATTGGATACAATAAACCACATTGGAAGAACTGCAGGAGGTACTGCTAAGCAACTGATATGTCCTGCCATTGTGTGAAAAACTACTGCATTCCTGCGTTATAGCACATATAGTGCATTCACCGCAAGCCTTATGTCCCCGATCATCCGCAACCCCTGAATCCAGCGGATGTAAAACCGTCGGGCTTAATAAATCTTTAAGATTCTTCTGACGTTGCCAGACGCAGCGGACAGAGTAACGTTCTAGCCCCGGTACAGTGGATAAGATGTCCTTGTGTCGATCCAGACTCCTCTGCAAATGATAACTTAGTGGTGAAAACGTTGTTATAAAATTAATACGGTCTGTTGTTGATTCCGATTGGGTTGCAGGTTGTAAAAGAAGATCCCTATTCATAAAACGCGCCCTAGTATAGGCTTCCTTAACAATCTTCTTAGGATATCCATGCTGATGAAACTTATTTTGTAGTTGCACTGCTTGTCTTTTGTATTCATCCAAGGAACTACAATTCCGTCTATACCGGATGAATTGAGATACAGGCAATCCATTACGTAACGGCCGGGGATGAGCACTGGAATAATGCAAAAGGGTATTCCTATCAGTTAACTTTTGATAAATGGAAGTCTGCCATCCCGTTGCGGAGGGGTTGCGGATGATCGGGGACATAAGGCTTGCGGTGAATGCACTATATGTGCTATAACGCAGGAATGCAGTAGTTTTTCACACAATGGCAGGACATATCAGTTGCTTAGCAGTACCTCCTGCAGTTCTTCCAATGTGGTTTATTGTATCCAATGCCCATGCCCCTTGCTATATGTTGGGAAGACTAACCGGCATTTAAGAACACGGATCAATGAGCACAAAAGCAAGTTAAAGTGCAAACGACTTGAAGCTCCGATAGTTGAACATTGCCTGTCAATGCACCATACGTTTGAAGACTTACGTTGCTTTTGTATTACTCAAATACTTCGCCCGCAGCAAGGACGCACTAGGGATCAAACGTTGATATATGCGGAACAACAGTGGATTCATAGACTACAAACAGTCAGTCCTCAGGGGTTAAATGCCCGAGTTGAATGGGAGTCCTGCCTGTGACGTCATTTTGTTGGGGTTTCATTCATCACCATTCATTTTCAGCTGGGTCTATATAAGCTGCGCATGTGCAGCGGTTTTTTACCACCGTTAAGCAGTTCAACAAAGACTCTTTGTAGTAGGGACGCTAGCGGGTGCATAAGGTAATGGTGGAATCTTTGTTACAGTAAGTGGATGATTACAGTGACGTAAATAAGTTTTTTGCTAATTGAAAGTAAAAGCTTACTTGAACTTCTTTTTCGTTATAGAGCTTAGCAAGTTTTCCCCTGAAGAACCCTTGTTTGGAGAAACGCTTGGCGCTAGATGCGTTGGGAAGCAACATCCTTCTCTAAGCTTGGAAAGCTCTTCAAAGCTAAGCATTTTAAGCTAAGCATTTTAAAGATATATTTAAGTTTTGCACTTTTTTGGAAAAACAGCTGACAACAGTATAGTGGTCATTGATGTTAAGGTAGGGCGTTTAGTCGGTTTTTCTGACTTAAGCCCGGTAATACTGAGACCACGTTGTCATCCATCTTGAAACCAGATATAGATGTTTTACATATGTTTTTGATACCAGCAGTCGGTGATATAGCCAAGTTTACTTTCTTGTTGTAATACAGAGCATTTTTCAGCATTTTGTAGTATTTACTCTGTGAAACACGGACCAATCTTTTGTGTCTTTGCCATTGGCTTCTTTGATAAGACCAGATAAAATTACCATGGAGTCCTTATGGGATGGTATTACTCAATTGACTTCTGCAGTTTCGTTCCAAACTCAAGTATTTCAGGCTCAACTTCAGGACTGTATTAATAAGTCACTTACTCAGCAAGCCAAAATTGATCAGTTAAAGGTTCAGTTATCTGCAAATTTTGCTCAGACTGAAGCGATTCAGGAGCAGAATACTTTGATTATGAAAGACTTTACCTCTTTAAGATTTAAGTTGGAGACACTTGAGAATCTCTCGAGAGCAATCAACTTAAGGTTTATTAATTTTCCTTAATCTTCTGTTTGTTCTTCTAAAGAAAAGTTTCAAAGGTATTTGATTGAAGTGTTGCAAGTTCTGAAGAAAGCTGTTCTTCCTGTTTCACGTGTATACTATTTACCCTTGGGGAAAAGGCAGACTTCGGAAGGATCTCCATGGTTAGATGCTTTAGATATTTCGGCTTATTTGGAAAATTCACAGTCTGAATCCGTAGTTCCTGTGACTTTTGTGGTTACCTGTGCACTATCTGTGGATAGAGACTGGATTTTGAAATTGTTTTTCAAGAAGAGACAATTTTCTTTCCTTGGTTGTAATGTCAGGGTTTTTCCTGATATTGCTAGAGAGACACAGAGACATCGGAAGGAGTTTCTTCTTTTGAAACCAGGAGTTGTACAGCTCGGGGCATTATTCTTTTTTAAATTGCACTGTAAATATTTAGTGAAACTTAGTTCTGTTAATTATATATTTCTTTCAACTTTCTGAATTACTTTCCTTTATTAATGCTAGGCAGGTATCTTCTAGTACATAGATTAGGCCTGGTGTAGTAGACGCTCGCTATTGAATCGCTAATGACAGCTAATATTCAGACAGACAGCTAATATTCCTTGATTGTAAAATTCCTTTCCATTTTTGTATAGCTCTCCTTCCCCCGTTTGATAGTGGGCTTGTGGGACTTAGCTTAGGCGTATTTCTTTAAATGTTTTCTTTGCATATGGGTATGGTTTTACCCGTCTTTAGCTAATGATCCTTTCCTAATGCAAGTTGTTACTTATAATGTACTTTAAAATTCAAATAAAAAAGTTCCTTATAACATGAGGTGGTAAAGTTCTTTGATGTAAATTAAATGAAGACTTTCTTATAGCAATTAGGCTTCATTTCCTTTTTTTTTTCTTTACAGTTTTGCAGTTTCCAAACAACAAAGTCTTGAATCAACTCAGATAAATGAATCAGATAAGCTGTTTTACATTTTCCCTAAAGTTTCTTTGTTACCCATACACTTTGCATCCCAAAGTACTGATGCTTTGTGTTACTATTCTTTTATGGGTGTTCCAGATTGCTTTCCCCTCTTCTCGGGTCAGGTAAGTACCCCAATGTTTACATGTACCTGTGTCTCCCCCTCTATGCTTGTGCCGTGTGTATCCGCTTCACTTCTGAAAAGAAAATGTCTCATCATTTCCCCCTCCCACCCCCTCCCCCTCAAAAAAGTCTAACTGTCCAAACCATTGGCCGGGGTTATATGGACCAGCCACAGTTAGCGATATGCGGTGAAAGGCCAGGGTTACTTGTGCCTGGCTTTTGCTGGATATTGTTAACTGGGCAGCGGCTCAATATTGCCACTGACCGGTTACCGGATGCTGCCTCTGCTCTGCCCCGCTCTGCCCCCAGCACGCCCCAATGCTAAGTGGTTTGCATCGGGCGTATAGAGCAGGCAGCTGCAGATATTCATGTTAGTGCCGCTGGCTATCCCATTCACCATGATTAATGTGCTTAGCGGCTTTGCTAACTGTTTTAATCGCTTTGAATATCGGCTCCATACATTTTAAATATTAGTATTTATAGTACTTTCTGGGAGGGATGGTGTTAAAATGATTATGATTGGAGTTTAATTATCAAGATCTCGGCGGGGGGGGGGGTGCTAGGGGGTCTAAATGCAAATTGTGAAGGGGCACAAGGCTGAAGGTTTGTCTAGGGCATCTAATGGCCTTGCATCGGCCCTGTCCCTGCCAGCCCTAAATCCCAATGTCCCAAAGCCTTATGGTGCAGACAGCAGTGATCTTATTGCACCCTATCTTCTGAAGCCTCAGCTTCAGCTGTTTCAGATGGGCTGCATACTCCTCCTGCGCCCTAATAGTGGATACTGCAGCTTTTTGTGGTGCTGGCCATCTGCGCAAACTCCAGATGGCAGAGAAGGGCAGGATTCATAGAGTTATCTGATTCACCCACTTCCCAGTACTGATGACTTGACACTCCTATAACACGGCATGGAGCCATCAGCACAAACCCTCCATGGCACAGCAAAGCACAGCAAGGTTCATGGTGCCATGTGACAGTCACTTCCCATATCACCATGACGTTTTCCACCCACTCCTGCATATCCACCTGTCTGTGCCTCTTCATGCTGTCAGTGCCTGGGACCATGGTTCAACATCCCGTCTGTGCAATACTGTGCCTTATTCTGTGCCTTCGGTGTGGACTCCTGGCGTCAGATGTTGCAGCTCGGCATGCGCACTACCAGGGACCTGATACAAGGGTGGAACTACTGGGTCCAGCATGGAGTTCTAACTCCATGATACTCCTCTCTCTGCTGCTCCACAATGGTGTTGACTGCCACAGAATGAGGCCTTACTATAGGCTGTGTCCCAGGTGCAGTCTATGCAGGCTTGCGCTGCTCTTCCTCTCTCCTTAATCCAGAGGTCAACCAGTCAGCGCTCACTCTGCCACAGACCATTGACACTGAATGAGGCGCAATGCCAGGCTCATATTGTAGATGATGCAGGTGGCACTGGTAATCACTGCCACACTGCTCTCTTGGGGTCTTCATGGCTTCTACGTACATTCTGGCTGGTCCCAGTGGCTGCATGTCTTCCAGCTCTGATGATCCAATGCACCCATAAGAAGTACAGCGCAAAGATGCATGGTGCACTAAGGGTTTTGGTGTCATGAGTTGCTGAACCATTGCACCAAAGGTCTGGAGGTTGCTGCTTCCCATGCTTGACAGATCTATTTCCATTGCCAATACCAGTAACAAGCCCCCTACAACACAATGATATCTCTTGGCACATCTTGTTGTTTCAAAGTCAATGCTGACTACAAACAACATTGCAGCACATCTGCCCCCTCACAGATCCTGTTAAAGACATACCACACCACAAAGAGCATATAGCTGATCTTACATTAAAAAAAACCACCACACAAAATTCAATAAGGCAAGAGGAAGATCCCCTTTCCTTTCCCATGAGAACTAAAGTTATATTTCATTGTCTTTAGTTTACCAAGAGGTCTTGCAAGCCTTACAGACTTAATTGCCACCCTCCTAAAGCTCCTGCTTGTACAGCACCTTCAGATGTGACATCTACTCACTTTATATCCAGCCATCTACTGCTTTAATAAGGTTCCACCTCCTCATTAATCACGCTTACTATAACCAGCCTGTGGATGCCTCGAACTTCAAAACACGTTTTCCAATATGCCCCAAGGAGGAAGAAATGCTTCCTCACAAAGTGTCGGTAGAAAGAGACCAATGTGACCTTTCCTGGCGTTTGTTAAGGTGTTCGATTAGAACTTGTCTTTATTGTGCACCATTTACTTACTCTGTAACTAAATAAATGGAAAGGAATAGCTCCCAAGCAATATCTTGCTACATGCTACTACAAGGTTTGCCTGCCCTGGAGCCTGCAGACTGAGAAAATGCCCTCTTTGCACAAAGCTACAGTGCTTTCCCCAGAAAGTTTTGTCAGCAGAGTGGCACAAAAGAGTAGCTGAGAGGGACGTAGTACATGCCAGCCAGCAGCAGACAGCTTAACTAGTCATCTTTCAGGAAGTTCCATAAATGATGCATTTGTCACCATGGCTATTCATTCATATTCAATTTACATATACGGTTACTTTTTTTTAAACATTAATTACAAAGTCACTTAAATCATTTTTCATTCCTGCTCATTTTGCCATGTCAGCTCATCAGATTAAGTTAGTGAGGCAGTTAGTAAAATCAGCCAGGTGGCACATCCATTCAAAAGATCCCAAGGAGAACACTATACAAGTATTATGGGCCCTTAAACCACCATGTGGCTGATCCCTGCAGAGGCCTTGTGGTAAAATACCAATCCTGCCAACTACCCCTATGGCCTGCGACAAACCACTCCAGCTCCATTACTTTACGTATAGAATCTGATCATACACACTCTAAGGACAGGGACACGCCTAATGCCCCTAATGCCCCTCAACAGCATTGCCTTGAGCTTCTACCAAAGAAGCATCCAGAAAAAAATTAGTAACAGAGTAACATAGTAAATGACGGCAGATAAAGACCAGCATGGTCCATCTAGTCTGCCCAGCACGATGGCAAGCGTAGGTGCACCTGCCGCTCTGTGCAGGCCACCCCACGTCCCTGTTTAGGGGTAAACCAACCATTCCATGCAGGACACCCCTATTTGTTGAGAAATTAGATGGTTTCAGTTTACTTTGATTTTATCCTGTTGCTGTTATAATATATATGTATATTATATTATATATATCTACACACACATATATACAGGGTGGCCCAAAAAAAAGTGAGAACATCTCGTAGCATATAAGTTATTTAAAAATTCAAAAAGACAGATGTAAACGATTGACAAATTTTTTTTAAAAAGATGGCGACTGGAAATTGTCGAAAAAAGACGTTATATAGGTAAAAAAGGTAAATAAGTAAACTATTTAAGCTTTTAATTTACGAGATGTTCTCACTTTTTTTGGGCCACCCTGTATATATGTATATATACACACATACATACACACTATATATATTGGGGCAATATTCAGAAGGACTTATCCTGTTAGCAGGACCTGCTAACTGGGTAAGCCCTGATGAGTGATATTCAGTGGCACTGGCTGGACAATGACTGGATATAAAGTGAGTAGATGTCACATCTAAAGGTGCTGTACAAGCAGCAGTCTTAGGAGGGTGGCAATTATATCTGTAAAGCTTGCAAGACCTGTTGGTAGGGAAATAGAATGCTAGGAATCATAAGGAAAGGAATGGAGAATAAAACAAAGGATATTATAATGCCTCTGTATTGTTCCGTGGTGCGACCGCATCTTGAATATTGTGTGCAATTCGGGTCACTATATCTTAAAAGGGATATAGCAGAATTAGAAAAGGTACAAAAAAGAGTGACAAAAATGGTAAAGGGGTTGAAAGGATACCCCTATGAGGAAAGACTTAAAAGGTTAGGGCTCTTCAACTTGGAAAAGAGACAGCTGAGGGGGAATATGATAGAGGTCTATAAATTAATAAATGGAGTGGGACAGGTAAATGTAGATCGATGGTTTATGCCATCAAAAAGTAGAAAGACTAAAGGACACGCAATGAAGCTACATTGTAAGCCATTTAAGACTTATAAGAAACAATTTTTTTTTTACTCAACCTTAATCAAACTCTGGAATTTGTTATCGAACGATGAAGTAAAAGCTGTTAGTGTAGCTGGGTTTAAAAAAGGTTTGGACAAGTTCCTGGAGGAAAGGTCCATAAACCATTATTAAAGTGAAGCTGGGAAATATACTGCTTGCTGCGGGATGAGCATTGTGGAACCTGTGTGCCTTTTTGGGAACCTGCCAGGTACTTGTGAGCTGGATTGGCCACTGTAGGAAACAGGATACTGGGCTTGATGGACCTTGTTCTGATCCAGTATGGCAGTTCTTATGTTCATAGAAAAGTGATCGCAGATAAAAGACCATTTTGCCTAGCCAGTCTGCTCATCCATACTAACTATTAAGCTCTACACTCCCTTCTTTTCTCTTAGACTCTGGGTTTGTCTCATGCTTTCTTGGCTTCAGATACAGTTCTCATCTCTTGCATGATTGCATTTGATTTAATAAATGGAGGGAGAAACTACAGACCGGTGAGCCTGACATCAGTACCGGAAAAAATGGTAGAAACCATCATAAAGAATAAAATTACTCAGCATGTAGATAGTCACGACCTAATGGGAGACAGCCAACATGGCTTTAGACAAGGAAGATCTTGTCTTACTAATCTGTTATGTTTTTTTGAAGGAGTGAATAACAGGTGGACAAAGGTGAGTCGGTTGATATTGTGTATCTGGACTTTCAGAAAGCCTTTGACAAGGTCCCTCATGAGACCTTTGGCAAAACTAAAGAGTCATGGGATAGGAGGCAGTGTACTACTGTGGATCAGGAACTGGTTAAAAGATAGAAAGCAGAGGGTAGGGCTAAATGGCCAATTTTCCCAATGGAGAAAGGTGAATAGTGGTGTACCCCAGGGATCTGTGCTGGGTCCGCTGCTTTTTAACATATTCATAAATGACCTGGAAAGTGGAATAACGAGTGAGGTTATCAAATTTGCAGATGACACAAAACTATTTAAAGTTGTTAAAACCCAGGAGGATTGTGGAAAATTGCAAGAGGATCTTGATAAATTGGAAGACTGGGCATCAAAATGGCAGATGAAATTTAATGTGGAGAAGTGCAAGGTTATGCACCTAGGGAAGAACAACCCAAACTATGGTTACACGATGCAAGGTTCCACATTAGGAACCACCACCCAGGAAAAAGATTTAGGCGTCATTGTGGATACCTTGTTAAAACCCTCGGCCCAGTGTGCAGCGGCGGCCAAGAGAGCAAATAGAATGCTAGGTATGATAAGGAAAGGAATGGAAAATAAAACAAAAGATATTATAATGCCTCTATATCGTTCCATGGTGAGACCGCACCTTGAATATTGTGTGCAATTCTGGTCACCGTATCTTAAAAAGGATATAGCGATTTTAGAAAAGGTTCAGAGAACAGCCACCAAAATGGTAAAGGGGATGGAAGGCTACTCCTATGAAGAAAGGCTAAAAAGGTTGGGGCTCTTTAACCTGGAAAAGAGATGGCTGAGGGGAGATATGATAGAAGTCTATAAATTAATGAACGGAGTGGAACGGGTAAACGTAGATCGATTGTTTACCTTATCAGAATATAGAAAGACTAGGGGACATGCAATGAAGCTAGAGGGTAAACTATTTAAGACTAATAAAAGAAAATATTTTTTCACTCAACGTGTAATCAAACTCTGGAATTTGTTATCGGAGGATGTAGTAAAGGCTGTTAGTGTAGCTGGGTTTAAAAAAGGTTTGGACAAGTTCCTGGAGGAAAGGTCCATAAACCATTATTAAGAAGGGACCCAGGATATCAATGCTTGAAGCAGTACAAGCATTGTGGAACCTGTGTCCCTTGGGGAAACTGCTAGGTACGTATGACCTAGATTGGCCACTGTTAGAAACAGAAGACTGGGCTTGATGGACCTTGGTCTGACCCAGTATGACATATCTTATGTTCTTATGTTCTTATGAATAGCAAGGAAATAGACTGTGCTAGCATGTAACTTTCAAAAAGGAGACTCTTTAGCCCAGACACCCAACCACGTGCAGACTGCTAGCTAGGACACTCAGGCTACCTCCAACTGCACGGAGAGACCCTCCAGCACCCGAGATGAGCCCGATCACCAAATTGACTGCCCTATCTCTGCCTTCCAGCTGCACTGAACATGTCGCATCCCAGCGCCAAGCTCCACCTGCAGGCATCATTGCTCAGCCACACAGACAGCCTTAAAGCAATGTGACTGCAGGCAGGACTTCCTCTTTAGCCTGGACACCCAACCTCATGCAAACTGCCAGCAAGGACACTCAGTCTACCTCCAACTGCATGGAGAGACCCTCCAGCAACAGAGATGAGCCCAGTTGCTGAATCGACTGCTGTATCTCTGCCTTCTGGGTGCACTGAACACGTTGCATCCCAGCGCCAAGCTCCGCCCACAGGCATCACGCTCAGCGACACAGACAGCCTTAAAGCAATGCGACTGCAGGCCCGCTCGCGCCTGGCAAGTCCGCACCTAAGGGCCACGCCAAAGGGCCCTTAGACATGGCCCTTGGAGTGGCCTAATATAAGGCTCCTGATCTTGCCCCACAAGCCTGAAGTAAGCGGATGCTGCACATCAGTTCTCATAATCCTAAGATACTTCACAGTCACCACCTAACATAACCTCCGATACTGCCACCGGACTCATGGAATACAGAAGCTCACAATACGACATGAAAACCAACAACATCATCATTTCATCATGCTGCTCCTCCACTTCCTCTTACACTATACTATAGCTAGCCAGCCAGACACAGACGAGCACACTCATGATCCCATTCCTAGCCCAAATGCAGCACAGCACTCCATGGTAATACCTAAACAAACACTTTCCCAGACGAACACGTACCCTCATACAGATCAATTCCACCAAACACACATATAACACACACACTAACCCTCTCCTGAACACTTCAAGTAGGTGCACACTCATCAATGCCAGATCAGTCAGAAATAAAGCCAACACCACAGTTGACTACCTGAAAGCCCACCACACAGATATACTCTACATAACAGAAATCTGGCTGAATGATACTGGCCAGGTCATTCTCAAATCAAATCACCCCACACTCATACTCTGCCTTTAACTGCCCAAGGACACACAAGAGAGGAGGAGGAGTACTAATCCTAGGAAGAAGTCATTTTAAGTTCAAAGTCAGCTCAACAAGCAACACAACAGAAACCAACATAATCACTAACAACTATTTGAACTTATGCCTCACTTATAGAGCCCTTAATGCCAAGGCAGACAAATTCTCCACAATAAACAGTCTCCACAATTCCACAAATAAACTGCTGATACCCTTTGGAGACTTCAGCCTAAGCTAAACATCCAATAAAGAGGACAAGGCATTCATGAGAGTAATGGAAGTGCTACAATACACCCAACTAATAACCGCTTCTACACATAGACTAGGAACAACCCCTGACCTCATCTTTGCTGCCAAACTACTACTAGAACAAAATATCATAGTGCTCCCAACAATCACACCTACAGCTTGGTCAGACCATTACTTAATAACATTTAACATACAGATGGCCAACCCAGCCAAGCGAAAACACCAGCATCACAACAGTAGAAGGTTTAAGAGCTTCAATAGAAAACAATTCCTGCAAGAAACACTTCCTCAACTTAATCAAGTCACAGATGATCTAGATAGCATCATAGAAAACTGGAAGCATTCCATAGCTGCAGCCACGGCCGCATCAACACCAAACAGAAAGAACATGAATACACATAGAACAAAAACTGCACCATGGTACTCCAAGGATATAAGAGAAGCAAAGAAAACCCTAAGAAAACTCGAGAGAAAATGGAGACAAGGCAAGGCCACAGACACATTACAAAAGTACAGAACTAAACTACAGGAATATAATGACCTAATCAACAGATGCAAGCAACAATACCACACCAATCTCATCATGCAAGCTGTAAACAAACCCAAGGAACTTTTTGACATTGTGTGGACACTCACAAATTACCCAGCACACAAAAGGGTACCCGATATAACCCACAAACCATGGTGAATTACCTACTGGCAAAGCACCGAAATCTTGACCGGATCGCCATAACATACACCATGCACAAGTCGCAAACCTATTTAAAATATGGGAGAAATTCAGTATACCGTTTATTGATCAAATTGAACACATAATAACCAAGCTTAATATGACTACCTCCCGCTCTGATCCATGCCCCGTAACATGGATAAAAGCAGCAAGAAAGAACTCAAATAGTTCATACACAAAATAGTAAAAACATCCCTAACCCAAAGCTCTATGCCACCAGCCCTTAAACAAACAATCATATGGCCTATAATCAAGAACACTGTGCTCGACCATAATGACCCTGAGGCATACCGTCTGATCTCAAGCCTCCCATTCATTGCAAAAATCATAGAAAAAACAGGTGCAAATGCATCTACAAGATCATGTAAACCAACATGCACCACTAGATCCTCACCAACATGGTTTCAAACCAGACCACAGTGTGGAAACCTTATTGACATCACTCTCTGGCAGCATCATTAGAGGCATAGATAAACTAAAAACAGGATTCCTTCTTATATTTCTGGACATATCATCAGCCTTCGACACAGTTTCCCATGGCTTTCTTCTGCAACATCTACAAGAAATTGGCCTATACAATGGTACCTTCAAATGGTTTTGGTCCTACCTAAGCAGCAGCAAACAGCAAGTTAAATGCGGTACAAACAAATCCGCACCATTCACAATAAACCAGGGTATACCACAGGGATCTTCCTTATCACTACTGTTCAACCTCTACATACAGCCCATCTGCTACATCATCACAAAACCGATTATAAGCCGATGATGTGATATACACCTTGATCGATCTAAACCAAACCACACAGCAATAATAAAATGCATGGATTACACGACTCAGTGACAATAACCAGGGGCGGTTCTACCATTAGGCCCCCTGAGGTGGTCACTTCAGGCAGCAGTTTGGAGGGGGCGGCATTCCAATGATTGTGGCACTCTGACTCTGTTTTTATTTTTGATTTTGTCGCCTCTGTCCTGCCTCTGCCTTCCTGCCGCTTTTTTTTCTCGCTCAAAAATGCTTGAGTGAGAAAAAAAAAGTCAGGAAGGCAGAGGCTGGCAAGAGGCGGCAAAATCAAGAATAAACAGAGTCGCTATTGGTTCCTGCAAGCAATCAGCCCAATACGTCAGAGTCTGACGAATCAGCCTGATCACTTGCAGGAACCAATAGCGGTGGACGGCAGTACATAAGAACATAAGATATGCCATACTGGGTCAGACCAAGGTCCATCAAGCCCAGTATTCTGTTTCCAACAGTGGCCAATCTAGGTCATATGTACCTAGCAGTTTCCCCAAGGGACACAGGTTCCACAATGCCTGTATTGGTTCAAGCATTGATATCCTGGGTCCCTTCTTAATAATGGTTTATGGACCTTTCCTCCAGGAACTTGTCCAAACCTTTTTTAAACCCAGCTACATTAACAGCCTTTACTACATCCTCCGGTAACAAATTCCAGAGTTTGATTACACGTTGAGTGAAAAAATATTTTCTTTTATTAGTCTTAAATAGTTTACCCTGTAGCTTCATTGCATGTCCCCTAGTCTTTCTATATTCTGATAAGGTAAACAATCGATCTACGTTTACCCGTTCCACTCCGTTCATTAATTTATAGACTTCTATCATATCTCCCCTCAGCCGTCTCTTTTCCAGGTTAAAGAGCCCTAACCTTTTTAGCCTTTCTTCATAGGAGTATCCTTCCATCCCCTTTACCATTTTGGTGGCTCTTCTCTGAACCTTTTCTAAAATCGCTATATGCTTTTTAAGATACGGCAACCAGAATTGCACACAATATTCAAGGTGCGGTCTCACCATGGAACGATACAGAGGCATTATAATATCTTTTGTTTTATTTTCCATTCCTTTCCTTATCATACCTAGCATTCTATTTGCTCTCTTGGCCACCGCTGCACACTGGGCCGAGGGTTTTAACATGGTATCCACAATGATGCCTAAATCTTTTTCCTGGGTGGTGGTTCCTAATGTGGAACCTTGCATCGTGTAACCATAGTTTGGGTTGTTCTTCCCTAGGTGCATAACCTTGCACTTGTCCACATTAAATTTCATCTGCCATTTTGATGCCCAGTCTTCCAATTTATCAAGATCCTCTTGCAATTTTCCACAATCCTCTTGGGTTTTAACAACTTTAAATAGTTTTGTGTCATCTGCAAATTTGATAACCTCACTCGTTATTCCACTTTCCAGGTCATTTATGAATATGTCAAAAAGCAGCGGACCCAGCACAGATCCCTGGGGTACACCACTATTCACCTTTCTCCATTGGGAAAATTGGCCATTTAGCCCTACCCTCTGCTTTCTATCTTTTAACCAGTTCCTGATCCACAATACTACACTGCCTCCCATCCCATGACTCTTTAGTTTTGCCAAAAGTCTCTCATGAGGAACCTTGTCAAAGGCTTTCTGAAAGTCCAGATACACAATATCAACCGACTCACCTTTGTCCACCCGATTATTCACTCCTTCAAAAAAACATAACAGATTAGTAAGACAAGATCTTCCTTGTCTAAAGCCATGTTGGCTGTCTCCCATTAGGTCATGACTATCTACATGCTGAGTAATTTTATTCTTTATGATGGTTTCTACCATTTTTCCCGGTACTGATGTCAGGCTCACCGGTCTGTAGTTTCCCAGAACACCCCTGGAACCCTTTTTAAAAATTGGTGTTACATTGGCGATCCTCCAATCTTCAGGTATTAGAGATAATTTTAATGATAGTTCACAGATTACTAATAGCAGGTCTGCAATCTCATATTTCAGTTCTTTCAACACCCTTGGATGTATGCCATCCGGCCCAGGTGATTTGCTACTCTTCAGTTTATCTAATAGTTGTAATACATCTTCCCGATGTATCGATATTTCCTTCAATTCTTCTGCACCTTTAAATACCACTTCAGTCATGGGTAACATCCCTACATCTTCCTCAGTAAAGACTGAAGCAGAGAATTCATTCAGTCTCTCCGCTATCGCCTTGTCGCCTCTTAGTGCTCCTTTAACCCCTTTATCATCTAATGGACCAACTGACTCTCTCACAGGTTTTTTGCTATGAATGTACTTGAAAAGGTCTTTACTTCACGTTTTTGCTTCCGCAGCAAGCTTCTTCTCAAATTCTCCCTTTGCCTGCCTTATCAATGCCTTGCATTTGACTTGCCAGTGCTTGTGCCGTTTCCAGGTTTCGTCGTTTGGCTCTTTTTTCCATTTCCTGAAAGATGCTTTTTTGGCAACAACAGCCTCTCTGACCTCACCTTTAAACCATGCTGGCAGTTTTTTGGACTTCCTTCCACTTTTCTTAAGGCGTGGAATACAGCTGGTCTGGGCTTCCAAGATAGTATTTTTCAACAACAGCCAAGCCTGATGTACGTCTTTAACCTTTGCAACTGCTCCTTTTAGTTTTTTCTTAACTGTTTTCCTCATTTTATCATAGTCTCCCTTTCGAAAGTTAAAAGGTAGTACTGTGGATTTCCTTACTATCCCTCCTCCACTAATTAAATCAAAGGCGATCATGCTATGATCACTATTGCCAAGTGGCCCCAACAACCTTATCTCTTGCACTAGATCTGGTGTTCCAGTAAGGACTAGGTCTAATATGGCTTCCCCTCTGGTCGGTTCATGAACCAGCTGCTCCAAGAAGCAGTCATTTATTTCATCTAGGAACTTTATCTCCCTAGCATGTCCTGACGTGACACTGACCCAGTCGATACCGGGTTAGATGAAATCACCCGTTATTATTACTGCGCTGTAACTTTTGTTAGCTTCCTTGATTTCTTTGAGCATTTCATCATCCATTTGGTCATTCTGGCCAGGCGCTCGATAGTACACCCCCACTGCCATTGCCTTCCCCCTTTTACATAGAATTTCAATCCATATAGATTCTACAGCAGATTTTGCTTCCTGCAAAACTTTAATCCTTTCTGACTCAGTGCCCCCTCTAACATAGAGAGCAACCCCTCCACCAATTTGATCAGCTCTATCATTTCGATATAGTTTGTACCTAGGTATCACAGTGTCCCACTGGTTGTCCTCCTTCCACCATGTCTCTGATATTCCAATAATATCTAACCTTTCATTTAGTGCTATATATTCTAACTCTCCCATCTTATTTTTTAGACTTCTAGCATTTGCATACAAGCATTTTAGAGAATGTATTTTATTCATATTAATTTGGCTATTGTTAGACATGGGTAATTTGGGATCTTTAAGCTCTGTCTGCTCCATACTTGAGGGCATTTGGGCTACTTTACTCTTTTGTGGAACCTCTCTGCTTTTGGTAGTATCCTTCAAAGATACATTCTTCTGAACCATCCGCTCTTGGGCGACTGTCGGCTTTCCCCTAATATCTAGTTTAAAAGCTGCTCTATCTCCTTTTTAAAGGTTAATGCCAGCAGCCTGGTTCCATCCCGGTTAAGGTGAAGCCCATCCCTTCAGAAGAGCCCCTCCTTTCCCCAGAATGTTCCCCAGTTCCTAACAAATCCAAAACCCTCATCTCTGCACCATTGTCTCATCCACGCATTGAGACTCCGGAGCTCTGCCTGCCTTTTGGGTCCTGCGCGTGGAACAGGAAGCATTTCGGAGAATGCTACCCTGGAAGTTCTGGATTTCAACTTCCTACCTAAAAGCCTAAATTTAGCCTACAGAACCACCCTACCACATTTTCCTATGTCATTGGTACCGACATGTACCAAGACAGCAGACTCCTCCCCAGCACTATCTAAGACCTTATCTAGGTAGCGCGTGAGGTCCGCTACCTTCGCACCAAGCAGGCAAGTTACCATGCGATCCTCACGTCCACCAGCCACCCAGCTATCTACATGCCTAATGATCGAATCACCAACTATAACGGCTGTCCTAACCCTTCCCTCATGGGCACATGGCCCTGGAGAAACGTCCTCGGTGCGAGAGGGTTTTACATCACCTGGAGGACAGGTCCTAGTTACAGGATCACTTCCTGCCACACCAGGGTGATGCTCTCCTGTCACGTGACCTCTCTCCTCCATGGCAACAGGGATGCTGCCAGACTGGAGGTGGGACTTCAGGACTATATCCCTGTAGGTCTCGTCTATGTACCTCTCTGTCTGTCTTATGCTTTCCAAGTCTGCTACTTTAGCCTCTACAGAACGGACTCGTTCCCTGAGAGCAAAGAGCTCCTTGCACCTAGTGCACACGTAAGACCTCTCACCAACTGGGAGAAAATCATACATGTGATGCTCAATGCAAAAGACTGGAAAGCCCCCATCCCGCTGCTGGACTGCTGTCTGCATCTTAGTTTAAAGTTTGTGTTTAGATCTAAGTTCTTTACTTACTAAGGGTTGCTATGGATATTTATACTTATAAAACTGTACCTAATACGTGTAATATACCTTGTTCACCTGAAGCTTAACTAATCTCAGGTCCTTAGTGTAGGACTGATTTGGGTAATGAGCTTCACCTGAGAGCACCTCCTGTCTTTTAAGGTGTGTAAGTACCTATTCAATTCAATGTGTGCCTTCGAGTCAGTCCTGACTCCTGGCGACCCAGAAGCTCCTGGGTTTTCTTGGCAGTGTCACCGGAAGTAGATTGCCAGGCCTTTCTTCCGAGGCAATGGAGGGTTAAGTGACTTGCCCAAGGCCACAAGGAGTGCTAGTGGGAATTGAACCCTGGTTGCTTGGTTACCAAGCCAGTGTTCTAACCACCAGGCTAAGTACCTATAAAGCTACGATTATCCCAGGGGGGGAGAGAGGGATGGAAATAACACTTATTAAAAGAGGGCTGCTACACAGTACCCTGTCTTGTGCTGCTGAGGTAAGCTATATTCTGATTTGATTTAAATTATAGCTCTTAGCTGCTGCTAGGTTCTAACTTCTTATGAAATTTAAACTACAAGCTCTCTGCTGGGTTCTAAATTTAACCAGAAAGCTCTCTTCTGTGTTTTAAATTTAAACTAAAAGTACTTTGCTGTTACTAGGCCCTGAGGGACTATTAAATTTAAACTACAAGCTCTCTGCTGGGTATGAAATGTAACCAGAAAGTTCTCCTCTGTGTTTTAAAACTAAAAGTACTTTTCTGATGCTAGGCCCTGAGTGACAATTAAATGTAAACTACAAGCTCTCTGCTGGGTTCCAAATGTACCCAGAAAGCTCTCTTCTGTGTTTTAAATTTAAACTAAAAGTACTTTGCTGTTACTAGGCCCTGAGTGACTATTAAATTTAAACTACAAGCTCTCTGTCTCGTATGAAATGTCACCAGAAAGTTCTTATCTGTGTTTTAAATTTAAACTTAAACTGCTGCTACTAGGCCCTGACTGATTTATCAAAAAATAGTGGGTTCACAGATTAATTAGATTTTAATACAAAGAATTCCTTTTAGAAAATTACCAGAAGTATATACTCACAGTTGCAGATCTCTCTCCAGAAGTAACAGTCCCTTTTTCTAGTCCTTCAAGAGATTGTTGGGGGTTAGAAAAAGGAGCTGACTAGGGGTGCAGAAGGCTGGAAGAGGACTGATACTGGCAATTGGTGGGGTAGCGACCCAGCCAGCAAAGATGACAAAGCCTGCAGTGAAGGCGGCTTCTTCAAAGGCGGTCATGGGCAGTAGCAGCAGCGAGGACTCTGAATCTGAAGAAGAGGCAAAGAAGAAGCCGCCACAGGTGAGGAAGAAGAGCTCCTCCAACTCCTTTCTTAAGCTGTTTCTTGGCTTTTTTTTTTTTTGTTAAATTTTTCATTGCTGCCTTTTGACCTAACTGCATAAATGTCTGCTGCTATTTCCTTTCTCTCTTGCCAAGATTTTAGTAAACCTAGGTGTTCTGAAAGAAGCTTTGGATTCCTTTTATTGGATAAACAGAAGAATTATTCAAAGTTGATTTTCCACTGTTGCACATCAGCTTTCCAGTGGCTTTCCACTATTCAGTTGTGTTTTGTTTGTCTCGGGACACTGTGTCCCTCCAATTATGCACTCCAGGGATCTTTTCCCAAAAATCCTCCTTCCCCTACCCTACCGGCGTTTACAATATCAGTCCTTGACTGAGAGGCATGCACCACAGCGCTGTTCATAGTTTGGTACTTGTGTATTTGGAACCAGCTGACAAGTGAAAACATGACTCTCTGCCACCTCCTTTTCCAGCACAACTGTAGGTTCAGGACAGGAGCTCTGACTTCCTAAGTTTTCTGGCAGTTGTTCTGGAGACTATGCATTACATGATGCAGCAGCACCTTGCCATCTGCAGAAGCTTGATAGGCTGATTCTGGTTCAATCAGGGTTATCCCAGTCTCGCATGATATCATGTTTTGACTTGTCAAAGTTTTTGCCTAGAGTGTGATAAAATTGTATGCCTTTTTTTCTATACAAACATCTGAGTTCTTAGTACCATCATTGTGGGTCTGCTAGTATTATACTTCTATTAGGGTTAGTTCATAGATAATTCACCCACACAGTGTGCCTCTTTGCTGTGGTTCAAGGCTGCTTTTGATTACAAAATGCAAGCCTCCTGAAAGGGGGAGACACAATGAACCAGGTTTCATAACCCTTGAAGCAAGATCTATCTTCCTGCTGTAAGAGGAGCTATTATCTGACAGGGAGGAAATGGATGGAATCCCTGACTTGCAAGAATTGTGGATGGAAATAGAAACCTGATGGCAGAAAAAGACTACATGGCCTATCTAGTATGTTCTTCCATATTAAATACTAAAATCCTGTCTTTTCCTTTAGACATCATCTGTGTTTGTACCATGCTTTTTTGAATTCAGACACTGTCCTTGTCTCTACTACCTCCACTGGGAGACTATTTCATGCATCTACCACTCTGTCCTTAAAGAAATATTTCTGCATATTACGCCTGAGTCTATCCCCTTTCTCTCTCATCCTAGGTCTCCTCATAGTGTGGCAGGCTATGGCCTATAATAGTCTGCAAATATGAAAGGCCTGTAAGTTAGGCCCTGATTCCAACCCCCATCTTAGTAAGAACTAAAAATCTGTAAAAGTCTGAGAAAGCTGTTTTAAACTGCTTAATAAGGAGTCTTCATGAATACATAAATCTTTCATTATTCTCTTATGTTCTGATGATAGAAATGTTTCAATACCTGCATTCCTAGAGCCAGAAACGACCCTGCAGTAGATTTGTATCAATACCTAGAAACTGTACCATTGTTAGAATAGCCTGGGAAGGGGGAGCAGGGTGCTAGGCCTAGAGAGGGTCCCTGATTGGACAAGTGCAGGGGGCGTTGGGACCAATAGAAAGTCTGCATGTATCAAACTGAAAAGGAATGTATAAAATGAATATGTCTCTGTAAGAATTTTGCTCAGTCCTTTTTGAAGCTTGACTCTCTGAGCCTTGTGCACAATAAATTGGCTTGGATCTTTGAACTGACTCCTGGTATTATTTATTGCATGCTTATCAGCTGCTACATATTCTTGGTGCGTTGGCCGGGAATGTGTGAGTAGTGTGGTAGTATTCAAGTAAATATACCACGACTTCTCGCCTCAAAGGTTTGGTCCGGCTGGAGCCGCACCTGACTGATCGCAGGGGAAGCCTCTGGCACCACCGGTCCTCTTGTATCGGAGAAGGCTCCTCCTTGCCTCCGCAGGTTGCTGGGTCCAGCTGGCCAACACCTCCGAACCCGAGGGGAGTCCAGGATCCAACCCATGAACTGGTTTGGTATCGAGAACCGGATCCGGTGAGTAGACATTTTCTTGTTCAATAGTCAGTGAAGCCTGGGGAAAAGTCTTGCATGAGTATGTGAGACAAATTTGGTATAGACTAACTGAGAACGTCTTGCATAAGTGCGCAAAGATGAGAGAGCTTGATCACCTCTCATAAGGGCGGTCCTAGTACGCTCTGCATAAGGGTTAGCGGAAGCCGAAGCCACCGACCCTTTGGTTGGGAAAGTCAGTTAGTCAGAAAAACCTTGGGCATTTGAAAAATAATTTCTTGTGATAGTATGACTGCCTGTGTGATTGAGAGGTCTTGAAATACGGACCAAGTGAGAGCGAACTCCTGAGTAGCACAGTTCCTGGCCAGGTGACTGCGCCCAGGTCGCGAAAAGGAGGAAGCGTTTGGTGTTTGTCTCCCCCATTGTTCCGTTGTCCTTACTGTTTGTTTGTATCTGATTTTTGTTATCTGTTGAAACCGCGGGTTTCCCTTCTGGTATAATGTAAGATTATTCTGTTGGGTAATTTGTGAAACAGTTTACCGATTAAGGAATAGTATTAAGAGAAGAAGAAAGAAGAAGGAAAAACCAACTCAGGAGTCACTTTTAAGTACAAAGACAGCTGTCTCACTAATTTCAAGTTTTTTTCAGCACAGCAGTGAGTCTCTAGCAAGCAGAGAGAGAAGGGGTGTGTCTTTCACACAGCCCATAGAAAGGAATGTTTAGTATCTTTTAACCCTGTGAAGGCTTATTTTCAACATTCTGCAGCTGGGTTAATTTGTGCTTATTTCAGGAAAATTGTACCTGTTTTATTCAATATGTTCTAATAGTGATGTTCCTTCTGCTATGGTCATGTATTATATATATATATATATATATATATATATTTATTTATAGTTCTTTTATACCGCACTCTTTTTCATCAGCGCGGTTTACATTAAACAGGAATACTCATTGCAATCAACAGACTGTGGTGAGTTTACATATAACAGGAGAATACAACTGGGATTTTAACTTAGGGAAACTTTGTACATATTTGTAACATGTAAAGAACCTATATACACAGGATAGAATTTCTTATTATCATCTTGAGTAAATAAGGCATTTACACTTTTACTGTAAGTGTTAGAGGGTTGATGATGTGCTTTGGAAATGTAGAATGAAGAGGTGGTGCTTTATGGCTTTTCTGAATTGTTTGAGGTCAGTAATCGCTCTAATGTTGGGAGGTAGGTTTTTTATTTATTTATTTTATTTACATTCTCTTATATACCGCGCTATTCTGCATCAGTGCGGTTTACATTGAACAAACTGAAATTACATTGAACAGGGCATTATAACTTGGAAATAACTATTTTACAGGGAACATGGGCTGTGGAGGGTTAAGTGGCTTGCCCAAGACCACAAGGAGCACCTGTGGGACTAGAAACCCCAGTCCTTCCGGCCCAAGGTGGCTGTCCTCTAGTGGGATTTGAACCCCTGACCTTCCGGCCTGAAGTACCTTGCCCCAACCACTAGGCCACTCCTCCACTCCTATCGTTGTTCCAACATCTGGGTGCGTAGTACGCGAAAGCCCTGTCTGTTGTTGAACGTTTGTATTTTGTGGCCTCAGGTGGTGTAACTAGGGTATTTGCCGCTGCTGACCTCCTAGATCTGATGTTGGGAGTGTGATGGAGGAGTTTTGAAATTGATGAAGGAGCTATAGTATTTATCGCTTTAAAGGTCAAGAGAAGGGCTTTATATGCTATTCTGCAGTATATAGGGAGCCAGTGAAGCTCCATTAGGATGGGTGTTATATGTTCGTTCTTTGAAGCACCGTATAGTACCCGGGCTGCGGCATTCATGGCTAGTTGCAATGTATTTAGGGAGTTTTATGGGAGACCATGGAGTATTATATTCGCATAGTCGAAGTGGGGTGTGACTATGGCTTGGAATATAGTTCTGAAGCTGTCTGGGTCAAGCATATTTTTCAGATGGCGTAGGGTTCTTATCTTGAAATAGTTTTCACGGTGCGGTTGATATGTTCTTTAAAGTCTAGTCGATGGTCCAGTATTACTCCAAGGTATCTTATGGAGGGCTTGATTGGGAGGTCTGCGTCTCGTACTCTTAGGGTCTCCGGGGGTGAGAATTCTCTGTTTTTCGTGATGATCAGTACCTCAGTTTTTTTGTAGTTTATTCGCATATTCTGCGTGAGGAGCCAGTCTGCTATTGCATTAAAGCAATCTACTAATGTTGTGTAATCTGGGAGCTTGACATTGAATGGTGTGAATATTAGCACATCGTCTGCATAGATCAGCGAGGATATGCCAAAGGAGCGAGTGATATCGCATAGAGGCTGCATGTAAATGTTAAATAGTAGCGCAGATAGGGATGAGCCCTGTGGTACTTCTTGTTTTAACTGGAAAGGTTCTGAGGTACCTGTAACCGTCCTGACATGTTGCAAGCGATCTTCCAGATATGATTTGCACCATTCCCATGCCAGCCCGTGGATTCCCTTGTCATATAGACGGGTTAGTAGTATTTCATGGTCCACAGAGTCAAATGCTGCAGATATGTCGAGGAATATTAGTGCAAAGCCCTTTTTGATGTCATCCAGTCCACTGATGAGAGTGTTGGTTAATGTGGTCAACAGTGTCTCTACTCCGTGGGCTTCCCTGAATCTGTGCTGACTGGGGTCAAGGGGGGAGGAGGTGTCTATGTGTTGTTGTATCTGATTGTTGGTTACTTTCTCAATTATTTTGGATAGCAGCGGTATACTAGCTATCGGGCGGTATGATTCTTCTTTTGTTGGGTCTAGTTGATTGTTCTTTAGCAGCGGTCTTATGGAGGTCTGCTTTAGCGCCGATGGGAAGGTGCCTGTTGAGAAGGACATCTTTATTATTTCTGCTATGACAGGGATAAAGTCGGATCGCATAGCTCTTATCCAGTGTGCTGAGCAGGGGTCGTTAGGTGCTGTGGTAGTATTCATTTTGACGATAATGTCTTCAACACATTTTGCTGAGGGAGATGAGAGCTGAAGGAGTGGGAAATTTTGTGCTTGTTGCTGGAGGGGACTTTGGGATGAAGAAGTTGTTGTTCTGATAGCTTTAGATTATATAAAATTGGCATACTTCTGGGGGTGTATAGGTTCTTGTTGAGGTGGAGAAGGTTCTGTGGTTAATGACTTTACTAGATTGAAGAGCTCCCGAGGTTTGTTTAGGGAGCGGTTGAGGAGTTCGGAGTGGTAGGTTTTTCTTGTGTCCCATATTGTTTCATGATAGGATTGAAGGTGGGTTAAGTATGATTGTTGATCTGCTGGGTTATGAGATTTACGCCATTTTCTTTCGAGCTTCAATAGAGTAAGAGACTTCCTTAGTTCTTGAGAGAACCATGGTGCAGATGGTCTTTTCACTACATTATTCTTCGTTGTTGGGTTTTTGCTGGCTGGCGGTAGTATGGCGTATTGGTTGATGGTTTCATTCCATGCGGTGACCATGTCGTTGATGTCGGAGGACAGTTGTTTGAGTATTGGAAGTATGTTTTTCTTGATTTCTTCTTCGTTGAGAGGTCTGAAGCGAGTGGTGTTTGTTGATGATCGTTTTGTTGTATCGGTGGATGGATCTTGATGTGCTGGTATTGTGAGTACTATCAGGTTATGGTCTGACCATGGGACCGGAGTGATGGATAGGTCGAAATCATCATTCGTGGACGTGTAGGAGGGCGGAGCGAAGACGAGGTCGAGCACATTGCCATGTTGATGAGTGGGTTGGTATATGAGTTGGCTGTAGTTGAGGTTTGACATTGCGTCTAAGAATGAGTTAGAAAGGGCAGTTTGTATGGAAGGGAGATTGAAGTCGCCCATTAGCCAGTTAGGTTTCTCTGGGTGTACTGGGTTGCAGGCTAAGTCAATTACGCTGGATAATTCTTCAGATGTTGAGTTCGGTGTCATATATATATAAGGTTGATGGTATTGTAGTTGTTGTATATTGAGATAGTGTCTAATTGTTTTGTGCTCTTGGTTGTGATTGTACTATATTGGAGGTCAGTCTTTGCTATAATGGCGACACCTCCTCCTCTTTTATTTGTTCTGTTACATGTGTAGGTAGAATAATTAGGTGGTGTGAGCTGGTTTATTATGACTGAGTTGGATTCTGAGAACCATGTTTCTGTGATCATTAAAATGTCTAGATTCCGTTTGATTATTAAGTCCGAGATGGCTGGCCATTTCTTGCATGCAGATCTAGCGTTTATGAGAGCACATCTGAGTCCTTCTTGTTGAGGAGCACGTCGGTTGTGTTTTGTGTTGGATGTTTGGTCTATTGCTATATGAAGTAGGTGAGAGTGTCTCTTGTGGTAAGGGTTCTGTGGATGTTGGTGAAAGCTGTGGCAGTGTTTTTTGTTTGTGCTGTGTAATGTAGTGATATGGTAGTGATCTTGAGAGAGTGAATTAGCTTCGTATAGTACACTGGAGAGTAGGCAAACTAAAGTTATGGCTGGTATGGTCATGGTTGCTGAAGTGTGGGAGAGAAAAGCTTTTAATAGATACCTTTTTGGAGTGATATAGCAAGGTAGGCAGCTGGTAATTAAGCAGCAGCAACGATGTAACAATTTATAAGTTGGAGCATTGGACAAGCAGCAGAAACAATGTATCAATTTTTAAGTTGGAGCATTGGACATGCAGCAGAAACAATGTATCAATTTTTAAGTTGGAGCATTGGACATGCAGCAGAAACAATGTATCAATTTTTAAGTTGGAGCATTGGATACAATGTAACAAGTGCGGCTAGGTGTCCCTACCCACAAGCAATCATTAGTTAACTAATGCAGTAAGCAATAACAGGTAGTTAATTCTAGGTGGTATGAGACAGTCATAGTTTTGTGTATGACACACAGGGTTGATAATGCTTAGCAAACCTGGTTGCAACGAGAGGGTTGCCCGGTGTTGGATGAAGGAGAAGGTTTGGAGGATAGGTGGACTAATTTGTTGCAGCCGCGTGGTTCTTTTTTGGTGTTCAGTGGAGGCGCAGGAACCGGGGGAGAACGAGCTCAGTGCCAGGGGAGCTCACGCTGTATGATTGTCATTGATGTTGATTCCTTTGGAGCGTTGACGATCAGTGTGGGTGCCTTGGTGTGTGCCTGCTGGACGGCGGGATCTTTTTGTAGCTTTTTGGGCTCAGCCTCCCACAGCCCCGATTGGGCTGGAGGCTCCTGAGCGGGGAAGATGGCTGCGTCCCGCTCAGGTGTGCTCTACCCCGATCGGGGAGTACGGAGCCGGAGCTTGGTTGGATGGTTGGTATCCCCTAGTGAAAGGAGACTTGCATGTGGATTTCTGGATCTCCTGTCGTGCCCCTCCTAAGGGCCACGCCAAAGGGCCCTCTGGCGAGGCCCTCAGGCGCGGGCCCGCCAGGCGCGGGCGCGCCCGATGGCGCGAAGCTTTTAAAAGCTTTGTAGAGCTGCCCCGATTGGGCAGCGCTGCTCCGGAGGCCCCTCCCGCTGCTTGTAGCTCGATCCCTGGGAAGGGGAGAGTTGCTGGTGGTGGCGGGGGCTTAGAGGACCTGCGCCCGATGGCGCAAAGCTTTTAAAAGCTTTGTAGAGCTGCCCCGATTGGGCAGCGCTGCTCCGGAGGCCCCTCCCGCTGCTTGTAGCTCAATCCCCGGGAAGGGGAGAGTTGCTGGTGGTGGCGGGGGCTTAGAGGACCTGCGCCCGATGGCGCGAAGCTTTTAAAAGCTTTGTAGAGCTGCCCCGATTGGGCAGCGCTGCTCCGGAGGCCCCTCCCGCTGCTTGTAGCTCGATCCCCGGGAAGGGGAGAGTTGCTGGTGGTGGCGGGGGCTTAGAGGACCTGCGCCCGATGGCGCAAAGCTTTTAAAAGCTTTGTAGAGCTGCCCCGATTGGGCAGCGCTGCTCCGGAGGCCCCTCCCGCTGCTTGTAGCTCGATCCCCGGGAAGGGGAGAGTTGCTGGTGGTGGCGGGGGCTTAGAGGACCTGCGCCCGATGGCGCGAAGCTTTTAAAAGCTTTGTAGAGCTGCCCCGATTGGGCAGCGCTGCTCCGGAGGCCCCTCCTGCTGCTTGTAGCTCGATCCCCGGGAAGGGGAGAGTTGCTGGTGGTGGCGGGGGCTTAGAGGACCTGTGCCCGATGGCACGAAGCTTTTAAAAGCTTTGTAGAGCTGCCCCGATATATATATCATTTGATATGAATGTTTAGTCAGAATTTTGGATCCCGACAGTTTTGGGCTCAGCCTGGAAAGGGTTAAGTTCTTATTAACCCCTTTTGAGTTCCTCAACTGTTCTTGTACGGACCAAGTGAGGAGGATTCTGTAGAGCTATAGGTATAATGCATTTGTGGGCTTAGCCTTGTCTTGTGTTTTTTTATGTTCCAGTCTTCAGCAAACACTGTAATGGTCCAAACAGAAATGATAGAGAAATTAAGGAAACTGCTTTTGTTTTTCCTTTGAACTTCGAAGTAGAGGTTAAGAACCCTGACAGGACTATGAAGCATCCCAAGCCAGTAGTTACCAGATCGCGACTTGAAAATGATTTAAATCCTGAGGGAATGTTATGTCAGTAGTATAATGGGTACACTACTCGTCAAACTGATTGACAGGTGAGATAAGGATGACAGGAGCCAAGCAGCGTTCACTTCCGGTCTATGTCCCGCCTTAGGCCACGCCCCCTCCCATAGAAGTGAATGGTGAGTTAGCCCCGCCCACTCCCGCCCCAAAATGTTGACAGGTACCAATCAGCGCCCACTTCCGGTGTATGTCCCGCCTTAGGCCACGCCCCATCCCATAGAAGTGAATGGTGAGTTAGCCCCGCCCAGCCCCACCCACTCCCGCCCCCAAAATGTTGACAGGCACCAATCAGCGCCCACTTCCGGTGTATGTCCCGCCTTAGGCCACGCCCCCTCCCATAGAAGTGAATGGTGAGTTAGCCCCGCCCAGTCCCGCCCCAGGCGTGGCCACCGCCCCCCACTTGACACACCCCTGCCCCCGCCCCAAGGATGACATCATCCAATCAGCATACACTTCCGGGGGTGTGTCACACCCATGCCACGCCCCACAATATGACATTAGCCAATCAGCACCCACTTCCGGGGTTTGTGCTACGCCCACAGCCTCCCACCCTCCTCCACGCCCCCTGCCTACATCATCGGAAATGACATCACCGGAAACAGGGCGTCATCAGAAGAGGGACTGTCCCTTTTTTGCTGACATCAGCGGAAACAGTATGGCTGACTCCGGAAATGTGTTTTTGCTTCTGCTTAATACTGAAAAACAAAAATGCTTTTCTCTCTGTCTCTCTCTCCCACACAGACTCAGTTGTTTCTTTCTCACACAAAAACTGATTCCTAGCACAGAGAGACAGGCAAGCTAGAATCTTTTTTCTTTCCAAAATGCAATTAGCACATCTTTGTTAGAGGGATCACCCTCTCACCCTCAACCACGCCCCTGCCTACATCATCGGAAATGGACTGTCCCTTTGTGCTGACATCAGCGGGGAGCAGTGTGACTGACTCCGGAAATGTGTTTTTTTTTTGCTTCTGGTTAATGTTTACACCTGCAAAAAAAAAAGCAGGAACCCTGGAAAAATAAAATGCTTTTCTCTCTCCCACTGCACCAGTTCTTATTTCTCACAAAAAGATTCACAGCACAGAGAGACACAATTTTCTTTACAAATGCAATTACAAATGCAATTGTTAGAAAAACTAGTGCGGTCCATGTGATAGAATTTTACTTTTAAGACCTCACTGTTAGAAATATTCTGACAGACCTGTAGAGTTCAGACTGAAATACAGAGAGACCTGAGTTCAAATCCCCCTAATACAGCTATTTTTTTGAGAGAGCCGAGTTCAAATCCAAATACAGCTATTTTTTAGTGGCTTTGAAAAAACCAATACAGAGAGACAAGCCTGGACATGTCTCTCTAGGGTGTGGTAACACGTGATTGGTTGAAACAAGAGGTCTGTTCTGAGCATGCTCCAGGTGTTCTGAGCATGCTCAGAACACAGACTTTCAGAAAGGAAAAAATGGCTCTTTTTGGAACACCAAGCAGAATTTCCAGCAGGGCACACAACATTAATTACTAAAACCATTCTGAAGATGTTGGCAAAATAAAAAGAACAGTCAAAGCATGGCAATCATGAAGGAAACCTTATTGAAGAGCATTTACTATAACCCCAAAGCAGCAGGGAGCTTTGGGGGCATAAATCCTCTACTTCAAGCTGCTAAAAAGCAGGATAAAACAGTCAACAGAAATGATGTAGTTAGATGGGCTACCGGACAAGATGCTTATACTTTACACAGACCTGCTAGGGTCCGTTTTAAAAGAAACAAGACGATCGTGTCAGATGTGGATGCGCAATGGCAGGCTGATTTAGTTGATATGGCAGCCTTGTCCCATTATAACAATGGCTATAAATACATATTAACAGTGGTAGACATCCTGTCAAAATATGCATGGGTTGCAAGTTTAAAATCGAAAACCGGTCATGAAGTTGCTAAAGCCTTTGAAAAAATATTTAATCTAGGTCGTATACCTGAAAAAATACAGACAGACAAGGGTAAAGAATTTTTAAATAGGTCCCTGAAGAATTTATTAAAACAAAGAGGGGTTCATCATTTTGTAACCAATAACGATGTTAAAGCAGCGGTGGTAGAAAGGTTTAACAGGACTTTGAAATCCAAAATGTGGCGTTATTTTACTACACACAACACCTTTAGGTACCAAGATGTATTGCAGGCTTTTGTGCACAGTTATAATCATAGTTTTCACAGAACAATAAAGACGAGACCTGTAGATGTGACACACACAAATTCTCTGCAGATCTGGAAAAGAGTCTACGGTGATAGCATCAAGCGTAAGCATACCGAGAATCCCTTAAAGAAAGGAGATCATGTAAGACTTTCAAAAACTAAAGGAAAATTTGAAAAAGGTTACGAGCAAACGTGGACTGACGAGGTATTTATAATAACGGACATTTTAAACAGGGGCCAGAAAGCAACATACAAGATACAGGATTATGACGGTGAAGCCATACAAGGTTCTTTTTATCCTGAAGAATTGCTAAAAGTCACGCAGCAACAGGACAGAATATACCGAATCGAAAAGGTTCTAAAGGTAAAAGGATGTGGCAGGAACAGATTCTACCTCGTGAAATGGAGGGGATGGCCTGTTAAATTTAACAGTTGGGTTAAAGCATCAGAGATTCAAGACATCTGATTTCTTTCTTTGTTTTGAAGCAGCATTAAAATAAAATTGAAAATGAATGATGGTGGCTTTTATATCACCCTGCCTAGCAATGCCTCAGCAGATGTGTTTTCCCAAAATACCAGCTCTAATTTTACCATACAACTAGCAAGGCCTTTGGACTTACAAGGACAGTGGGAAGTGGGGCTCGTGGAAATACAATACCCCAACACCTGGGAGAATATTAAGGAAGACCATAAGTATGTTATCGTTTCCGCAGCAGGAAATATACAGCACCTTATAGTCAGGAAAGGACATTACGCGACCATGCAGCGTTTAGTGGAATCCATGAATCAGGACATTAGCAACATCTATAAATCGGCGGCACCACTAATCATTTATGAGCCCCATGCGCGAAGAATCCGGATAAAATCGGAAGATAGGTCTACTATTTATGCGTATGGTGATTTGGCAACCATTTTGGGAATAGAAGCATACGTTAATACACAACGTTCCCATTTTCCAACGGATATCACGGCCGGTTTTAATACCCTCTACCTGTACACAGATATTGTAGAGCACCAGTTAGTAGGTGACCATTTTGTGCCACTGCTGCGCTGTGTTCCAACTAAAGGGGTTAGGGATGAGTTTATCACGTTAACTTATGATAAGCCGCACTATGTCCCTGTGAACAAACAGCATATTGATACCATCACATTTGAAATAAAGACGGATCAGGACAAGTACGTCTCATTTCGTTACGGGAAGGTGATCCTTAAGCTTCATCTGCGACCCCGGAGGGTGACTGTTTTTTAAAATGGTTGTGGCTAAAGACTACGGAGACCCCAAAGCATACAGGCATTATTATACAACACAAGCCGGCTATGGGCTTTCAGGATATCATGGAGTACCGGTCATGTATGGGGCCGGTGTAGGTGGTGTTTTTCGCAGCCTCTTTAGAAAAGCTATGCCGTTTTTGAGAAGGGGTTTTGAAATTATTAAACCACACGTGAAAGGCGCCGCAAAAAACATAGCCAAGGATGTCATGAGCCATGTCACAACGGCCGTTCTAAATAAAATGAACCAGGCTACAGAACAGGCAGGATCAGGACTGGCTGTGATTAGAAGAGCTGTTAAAAGAAAGAGAACCGAGTCTCGGGAGTTACCACAAGGACCGCCCAAACCTTTTAAAAGAAAGAAACCCGTGGGTGACAGGTCTCAGAAGCTTAACCGCCGGTCTAAGAAGAGAAGCGCTAGCTCTAGGCAGCGAGATATATTCTAAAAAGCACCATGGCTTTTGTACACCACGGCTCTGAAGAGTGTGTTAAATCGGAACTGGACCTGTTTCAACTAGCACCGACTCAAACAAGTATCGAAAAAAGTATTTATGTGGAAATTCCGCCATTATCGGCTTTGTCGGAAACAGCCCCTTTGGACTTCTATATCGCAGGTCATGGTGAAGACTACATTGATTTAAATAGTACACTTTTGCACCTGACCTGTAAAATTGTGGCAGAAGATGGCTCGAACATCGACCCGGCAGCCAAAGTAGCGCTGGTGAACTACCCAATCGCAGCTCTGTTTAGCCAGCTGGATGTTACACTGGGTGACCAACTCATTAGCCAGAGCAACAACTGCTACCCCTACAGAGCCCTCATAGAGCTGCTTCTCAATTATGGCGAAGGATCCCTCAAATCACAGTTTACAAGCGGTCTGTTTTATAAAGACACAGCCGGGCAGCATGAGGTGAGAGAGATAGGATCTCGCAACATCGGCTTTACTGAAAGGGCTCAATTTACGGTCTCTAGCAACAAGGTAGAGCTATTGGGGCATTTACATAGCGATCTATTTTTTCAAGAAAAGCTATTGATTAATGGCGTGGATCTCAAAATCAAATTGACCCGCAACAAAAACTCTTTCTGTTTAATGAGCGGTGATGCCGAAGAAAGTTATAAAATCCTTATCCTAAACGCTGCGCTCTTTGTAAAGAGAGTTAAAGTTTCCCCCGGAGTGCGCCTGGGACATGCGGAAGCTCTGCTGAAAGCTAATGTCAAGTATGCTATTGACCGTGTGGGGCTGAAGGTGTTTAGCATACCAGCCGGTGCCCGTGTGACTAACCAGGAAAATCTCTTTTTGGGGCAGCTACCAAAACTCATTGTGCTGGGATTTGTGGATAATGATGCTTTCAGCGGTAATTATGCTAAAAACCCCTTCAATTTTAAACATTATGATATTAATTTTGCCGCTCTATATGTGGATGGTGAACAAGTACCCGGGAAACCTCTTCAACCTGACTTTCAAAATGGATGTTGTGTAAGAGAATATATGCAACTGATACAAGCAAGTGGTAAACATCTGAAAGATACAGCATTGCTGGTTGACCGTCAGGAGTTTTACAAAGGTTATACCCTGTTGGCGTTTGACCTTTCACCGGATCAGGAGTGTGTGCAGACCATTACTCGCTGATTAAAACTGGTAACCTGCGGGCTGAAATACGTTTTGCCAGCGCCTTACCCCATACAGTTAACATGATTGTTTATGGGGTTTTTGACAATGTGATAGAAATTAATCATAGAAGGAATGTTCTTTTTGATCATTCGTGAAAATGAACACCCTGCAGATCTTCCGTATTTTAAAGAAGGACCCCTGTGTTGCAGATTTCTTTTTAGATGTGCTACCCAGCGATTGGTTAGCGGATGTACAAATATCAAGGAAGCCAGTGTGTTTGGTGGTAAATACACACCCTCATAACCTACCTGGAGAACACTGGTTAGCCATCTATATATGTGGAGATGGAACAGGGGAATTTTTTGATTCTTATGGACAACCACCTGATAGCTTATTCTTTCCTACCAGCATTATGAGCTTTTTCAACAAGCATTGTAAAACTGTTTTATACCACAACAGACAATTACAGCACCCAATGTCTACGGCTTGTGGATATCACTGTGTATTTTTCTTGCACCACCGCTGTAAAGGGGTGCCTTTTGAAAATATTTTAGAAATGTATTCTGAAGATTTAATGCAAAATGATGATATGGTGTTACATTTTGTAAAACGCAACAAACAAACTTTGTGTAGATCTTTTAGAAATCCGTTCCATAATCAGCAAGTGTGTGTTTCCTATCGTGAATGTTTTGATGCTTCTAAATAAAAAGTAACCCCTCTAAGGAGGTTTTTTGAAAAGAAACCACTGTCTAGTCTTTTATTTTTGTTTTTAAACATTTTATTGAAAATACATTTTTTACACACTCAACCACCGGTATCTGTGGGATAATTTACGTTTTTTGTGAGGGAGTAGCTCTTTGCTCTTTATCGGACCCGTGTACATTTTAGTAGCCTTCACAGATGGGTTCTCTTTGAGGCGTGCCAGTACATCTCTGTTGGCTGCATTACCCATTACCGTAGAGGGCATATTTAATTCGGCTAGGGTTTGCATGAACTCCTCCCAGCCCCTGGGTATTCTTCGTTGTGAAAGAGCTTGGGGCTGCGTAGCCCCACGAACGAGGTCGAGTAGGTTAGAGCCATTGACGGGGTTTCCCCGGTATACAAATGTTCCATTTCCCTCCCAGGATGCCACATTCTTGTTTTTTAACAGTTTATTAAGCAGCAACTCAGCATTTTTCCTATAGCGCATATTGATGCTGTTTAACACTTCTTGTATTACAGGGTCTGGAGGTATAATATTTTCTAGAGGTGTTGCCGTTGATGTCTCATCTTGTGCCTGTAGATACAAGTTTATTTTTTCTTTTTCCATATCCCTCTGTCTGTTAAGCACGAGATAGCGCTGTAGCACTTCTGAGTAACATTTAGCCTTTTCGTGTTCAGACATACCGACGCTTTGCAGGATGTTTTTCATTTCTTCATCTAACTTATGGATGGTCGTGGTTCTAATATTTTCATCCCGATCTGGCGGGTTTCTCAAGCGCTCAAGTTGTTGACTAGGGACTATGTACATTTTTTCAGCGTGATGCATTAGAGGTTTGTCAGAAGCCCCGTTATCAACGGTAATGCAAAACTTAACAGGGGCCCGATAAAGCCACCCGACTGTCTCACCAATTGCTTCTTTTTTTTAATGGGTAGTCTTTTATCGCACAGACTCTTTATGGCATGACGCTTCCCTTTTAAAACCTTTATCTGTTGTTGTGAAAGAGGAATGTTACCTTTTAGGGTGTTGAGAGCGATTTCAACTATAGCTGCTACCAAATCATTAGAAGCTGTATTCAGGATGGCTCTTCTGTGCTGCGGAGAGGCTTGAACCAAAAGTTTTAAAAGGGGCAGGTTTCTCTTTACACGGCGAGACATGTTGTCTGAGACACACAGGCATGTATGAAGGGGTTGGTTACATATTCATTTCTTTTTATGTGAGTTTTGTGGTTTTTCACAGTATACCGTGGTCCAATCTGGCGGGAAGATATCCGTCCTCAGTCTGTAAGCCTCAGGCGTTGTGTTATTTAAATCCACGACGAGATACCCAAACGGCTTTCTGGTTGCATCTTCAAAGACTTCTAAAAAGAATTTTGATTTTCCAGGGTACATCTGCCTGGCTAGAATGGCAATCTGTAACTTATCTCTAGGATTCTTAAAGAGCACCATGTATTTGGTGTTTAAAGTTATAGTTCGGCTTGCTTTACCTTGGCAGAAAACATTTTGAACAATATATATGATGCTCAGGTTTCTGTGATGCACATACTTGGTAAAGGCTTTCTCTATTTCATCACTTTTACAGGCAGAATCCATTAGGTCATCAACAATAACCAAGTTTACTTTATTGGTTGGAAACAGCCGTTCATCATTAAAAGTATCAGGCAAAGTGTCCATAAATGTAATAAAAGGATATTTATTTAACATTTCTTTATACAGAGGTTGCCAGCAACTGTAACACCACACAATATTGTTAGGCATGACAGTCAATACACGACCAGCATGTTCTAACATCTTTTTAACAAAGAAGCTCTTGCCTGAATTGGACGGCCCCGCTAAAATACAAGAAAAAGGATGTGACCAGCGCACATCCACCACGCTAGTATCCATAGGGTAATGTGCTAAAGCCATCCTCCAACTTCACCCTTTTGTCATACACAACCTTTTGTGTTTTTTTAATCACACCAGTCTCTATTGTCCAACCCTTTTTGTTTCTTATAATACCAGGTTGTTGTACTCCTATCTTTTTCTGGGATAAATCTGCTGTCCCAGGCTTGTAGTCCAAAACTAGATCTTTCAAACTAGTGAAATTGATTTTCTGGCAGTTTTCTACGTTTAACGTAATCCCTTTTACTTTCATACAGGTCTTCCCGCTTGACAGCTTGTAGCCGTATGTTTTAGGCCCCGCTGATACAAACTCTGTGATATGTTCATCTGAGGGTATCTCGCTTGTGAGCTCACCTAAATAATCGCCCAAAGATGGGTTCCAATCACCCTCTCGACTTAGAAATATCACAGAATCTGTATCATGGTACAGACAGCGCTCTTGCAAACTATCTAGAAGGTTGTACAACTCCAGGCGTGCATAAGCCGTTGTAAAACAGGCAATGAAAACGTTGGTGCTACCCGACAATATACACTGGTCTTTTGAGTGCCTCCAAGACACACAGGCTGTTTCATCATCAATAAAATCGCATGATGAAACCTCAAATTCAGGAGAAAACAGATATTTAAAGAGATCATCAGGTTCTTTCACAATGCTTGTGGTAGGCAGGTTTGTTCTTTGACCAAATTTACCCCACAGGGAATTTAAGAAAAGTTTTGCTATTTGACGCTTAGCATGGTTTACATTAATCTGGTCTGTACGCAAACACACCCCCTCTTTTCTAAAGAAATCAGCTATGTACACATTTTGTTTTTCAGTATCATTGCACCATCGAGGGTAGCCAGAAGCCTCTTGTTTTTGACGGAGGTGCATTTTGGTGTATTCGGAAAAGAGATGATCAGATTTTTGCTCGAAATGCCAGATTTCATAGATTTCAACAACCACATACCCTTTTGCAATGGCTAAATTCATCTCCACCGTACACCAAGTCCCCACAAAAGCTCTCTCCTCATCCGTGTGGGCACACATTTCCTGTTGCCGTGTGTCAGCACACGTGTGACACAGCGGAAACATAAGCTTACCGCCCAACCGTATGGGTAACACTGGGAAAAAGAGCTTTCGTGGGGGATATACTTTTGCTTTTATAAAACCAAAGTACTTTGTAGGGGGGCCAAATTTGTTATAAATGATTTTTGGATGGCCTATTGGATATTCCTTTGTTTTATTGACAAAAGGGTATAGGCTGGTAAAATCATAGTAGTGTATTTTTTCCCCAGGCCTTGTTTTGTGGTACAGACAAATGGCATTTGTTCTACCCCCGAAAAGGGCATCTCGTGGAATCAGAGGTTGCGGTAATGCGGAGTCAGCCAGGAAATCTGCGCAGCCCCCATCATTTTCTTTTACCATCCGCTTCCACTCGTGCTCCCATAGACTTATGACCTTGAACCCACGGCTTTCCAGGAATGCAGCTTTTAGCTGTGTTTTGTAATAAAGAAAACCATAGGTCGTGGCTGCTATAGGATTCTGGTCTTTATCGTTATAACAGCTCGGACAGCCGTGGTGAAAACAACCATTAAATTCAAAAGCTGTTTCTACCCCACCGATCACGGCATAGCCATCAAGAAAATAAGCCCCCACCTTTTTTTCACCACCACCTTTCAGAGCATGTGTGATCTGTATATTTTCTTTGGCCTCCACATACATCAGCCATTGAATAGAGGGGGTTGAATATCTCTTTGTCTGCCGGTGATAGTTATCTGGTGGGATGAGTGCCACAGTCTTGGGTTCTAAAAACATGAATCTGAACATAGCCATACATACAGATGCAAGGGTTATATATTGGAAAGGGTCTAAACACCTTGTTTGAATTTCTGAGATGTCACCCTGCTCTACAAACACTTCTTTCTCTGTCATTTTCATGATTTCAGCTCGGTAGAGAACACAGGCCTGTCGCAAAATAGATACATCCTGCTGGCAGTAATAAGCCAGCTCTTTTTGCAAATTAAAAGTTTTATGCTGATTGTCCTTGTACCATTGTAAAAATTCATCTTTTTCTTCAGGCAACATGTTACTCACACCGTAATGTTCAACACCCGGCATGGGACCCACATAATTTTGATTTTTCAGCGTATTAAAAAAGTGTGGAAAGTACCCCTTGCTGCCTGTAAAACCCATGGCTTGTGGAAGTTTGCTAAGTTTCATAGGCAGGAAATTTAGAGAGTCTATAAAACGGATAGTCAGAGGTTCAACGGTAATTTGTAAAAGTTTAGCACCTTGAACCAACAGCCCCGTGTCCATCTTTTCCTTAAGCAGTTGTTTAAGAACAAAATATCCGTCATAACCTTTGGAATTATGGGCTATGAAGGTGTAACCTTTAAATTTTTTGTCACAAAAAATCTGTATAAAGGCAGAAATACATTCGAGACCCTTGAATTCCCAGTTTCTTTCATCATTTAAGTCCGTCGCATATATGTAATTAGGGACATGCCAGCCTGTTTCTTGCATACATTCACAATCATAAAAAATATACTTTTCAGATGTTTCAGTTTTACCAATAGGGGTCATAAAACATAAGTGGACGCCATCCCCGGTTAGGGGCTCGCGACATAGTTTACAATGACGGCCCTTGCACTTATGTTTCTTGTCCACATAAGACTCACATTTCTGGCACAGTATCTTAGATAAACACGCCACTTCTTTTTTCAGAGCCAGATCCGCGTGTCTATCTAAACACTCTTTAGAACGGCAAAAGAGTTTGCAATTAGGGCATCTCTGTTGTACACCAACATTATTCGTACACGTTAGTGTCAAACAAAGACGGCACCATAATGTGCAATTATGATCGTGACTGTACGGTTTCTGACAGTAACTACAGAAGTTGCGCTCCCCATAGAATTTTTTGACATCGGTTATACCATAGAAATGGTCATCGTGTAGCAACAAGAACACAGTCTTAGGGAACACAGGTCTGTCTGATGTCTTAAAACAAACCCATGATTTTGTGTAAAGCACAACGCGTATGTTTATCTTTAAATGCTGTTCAAATATTGCTACATCATCGAGCATGACTTTTCTATGTACCGGCCACCCCAATTCGTTATGTAGTTTTTTAGCACCTTCTAACAATTCGACATCTGTCATTTTTACCTGTGACATGAGGGCTGTGAGGCTACCTGCAAAACACAGGCTATTATCAGTGTTGTTCAAGTCTATCAAATACATCCTTTTCTTATGAATAATATGGCTAAACGGTATGGTCTTTAAGACCCTACGAGCACCCCCACCCCGATTTTTTATGACAAGTACAACAACCCGGAATATATCACAAACCTGGATTTCTCTGTGACTCTGAAGGAGTTTAGCGATCTGATTTAAGAAATCGTCAGCGTCTAATGCCTCGGGGTTTAACTTACCAGAATATAAGGAATTGTGGAAAAGAGATGAGTGTAGATGCACCTGTACATAATCACCGGGTGAAACCCGGCTGCTAACCTCATCCAGAATATGTTGAATACCTTGCCGAATGGCGAATTGAGCCTCAGATAATGATGTTATCCTGTCTAAATTAATAAACCGAAATTCCTCTGAATAAATTACACCATTAAACTTGTCCAATTTACGATCCCACCTTTTCACAAACTGAACATAGCTAACTGGTTCTGATTCTTCAGCGAGGCCTAATGCATGATTATTTGCGCTGTCCTCTGAAACACTGTGATCAAAGACACGGCTTTCACCACGCCCTCCGTATTCTGTACCGGCGTGTGTAGATTCACCGTCAGAAAAACTATCGCTGCGTGATCTTTTCCTGTTAGACTTCTCTCCCACAGCCGCTGATTTTCTAACATTTTCTCGGTCTGAAAAAGAAAATGTAGTGGCTAATACTTTTTTTTCTTTTACAGCGACCTTAAAATCTATGTACTGGATAAAACCGGAATACTCACTATGTTGCTTATCTTTTGGTTTTCGGTATGGAGCTGTTTGCTCTTCTGTACCGGTGTGTGTAGATTCACCATCAGAAAAACTATTGCTGTGTGATCTTTTTCTGTTAGACTTCTCTCCCATAGCCGCTGATTTTCTAACATTTTCTCGGTCTGAAAAAGAAAACGTGGGGGCTAATACTTTTACAGAGACCTTAAAATCTAGGTGCTGGATAAAACTGGAATACTCACGATTCTGTTTGTCTTTTGGCTTTCTGTAAGGTACCGTCTGTTGGTTAGACTGGCCATCTTGTTTTGTAGCATCTTCTTGGTCTAAAATAAAAAAAGATTACAGGTTGAGGCTGTCCTCTGAAACACATTATAAAGAACATAGCTGTTAGAAAATTAAAACAACACAGGACATACCTTTTAAATTTCTTTGCCGCCTTCTTTTTGTAAGAGAAAGTTTATTTGTAACCCCCTTTTTCTGCTCCTATTTTTTAAAGACAATCATAAGAGACAGAAACATTACATAGCCAACAATATTTTTAAAAAAGACTCATATCTACTCACCATGTCTGAAGAAAAAGTTGCAGATGATACAAGCTATAGAGACTGTGTGATCTTTTCTGGCTGCTGAAATGTACTGGATCTCATAAGCTTATCATACGACCTGGCTAATTCACAATGCCTTTTTTCGCAGACAGTACAGTGTAATAGATGCTATATATCTGTGTATGTGGCTAATACACATTCCCATCCATTTCCCAGACGTCTTAAGTGGATTTTAGTTACACGACAGTTCTGCACATTCTTATCTTATGGCCTATTGTTTAGGACACACCTGGAGGCCCCATTTTTTTTCCAGACAAACCATTGTAGGTTTAATTAACTAATCATTCCTAAAACACACCACACATAGGTTCAAAATATTTTATTTCAAATAAAATGTTTTCATCTTGTGAAATTCATTTGAGCATTACAAGTTTTAAAAAAAATAAAAGGCATACATATAATTTTTGTTCATCTGTATGTTCAACTAATAGATTCTGGAAATACATACATTTTCATAAAAAGTCAATTTTTACAGAACTTGGTGTTTTTTAAAAGAACGATCTATAATCTCTGTCACAGATTAAGCCTTCCACTATTTCTATTTCGCTGTCTGCCACAGAATTAAGCAAAATATTGAGCATTTGTCCTGGATTTCTACTGTTGTTAAAATCTCTGACGAGTTCAAACAAAAAATTCAAATTTTCATAAACTAGGACAGTTGCTTTCATTTTATGACCCGCAATCATGGCAACATTTAAAATAGGTCCTAGACACAACCTGTTACAAGCTTTATGGATTTTCTGATGTATTTCATTGCGTTCCCACTTTAAACAGTCATGGTGTCTTTGGCCTGGAGCATGTATTACACACGCTGCACAGTCTCTATGCATAATGCCCTGCCAGCATTTCTTGATAATACAGGCCACCGTTGTTTGTATAACAGATTTAAATCTGTTTATTTCATCAGGTTTTGTACAATCCCTTTGACTGGCTATGACATCAAATGCCTCCCTTTGATATGTACAGAGAAAGCACAAACAGCGTAGATTGGCAGCCTGTATGTGCCCCTGTAGGAGCAGAGATTCGTCACTTCCCTACAAAAAAAAACCAAAATAATGTCAGTGTGAACTGCTGTTTCTTCTATAACACTTTTCTAAATAAAAAAACTTCTCTTACCTCTGCTGATCCTAGGTCTTCCAATAAACAGTTTGTTTCTGCATCTACAGTGGCGTGATATAATTCTATATCCTCCAGGTCCATTGTGTTGTCAGATGTTAAGCCAAGTTCTGTGCCAGAATTGTAGGGTTCTTGAGAGTTGAAAAATATTTGGGCATCTGGATAATCCACAAAAGCTGCTATTTCTGGCGGAGGATCTGCCAGACTCTCCTGTAGTTCAAATGGATTTTCAATCGGTGGATACCCCTCTGCAACGGCATCATGATCCTTAAGGAAGTAATTAATGTTGTGTGCCCTGCTGGAAATTCTGCTTGGTGTTCCAAAAAGAGCCATTTTTTCCTTTCTGAAAGTCTGTGTTCTGAGCATGCTCAGAACACCTGGAGCATGCTCAGAACAGACCTCTTGTTTCAACCAATCACGTGTTACCACACCCTAGAGAGACATGTCCAGGCTTGTCTCTCTGTATTGGTTTTTTCAAAGCCACTAAAAAATAGCTGTATTTGGATTTGAACTCGGCTCTCTCAAAAAAATAGCTGTATTAGGGGGATTTGAACTCAGGTCTCTCTGTATTTCAGTCTGAACTCTACAGGTCTGTCAGAATATTTCTAACAGTGAGGTCTTAAAAGTAAAATTCTATCACATGGACCGCACTAGTTTTTCTAACAATTGCATTTGTAATTGCATTTGTAAAGAAAATTGTGTCTCTCTGTGCTGTGAATCTTTTTGTGAGAAATAAGAACTGGTGCAGTGGGAGAGAGAAAAGCATTTTATTTTTCCAGGGTTCCTGCTTTTTTTTTGCAGGTGTAAACATTAACCAGAAGCAAAAAAAAAACACATTTCCGGAGTCAGTCACACTGCTCCCCGCTGATGTCAGCACAAAGGGACAGTCCATTTCCGATGATGTAGGCAGGGGCGTGGTTGAGGGTGAGAGGGTGATCCCTCTAACAAAGATGTGCTAATTGCATTTTGGAAAGAAAAAAGATTCTAGCTTGCCTGTCTCTCTGTGCTAGGAATCAGTTTTTGTGTGAGAAAGAAACAACTGAGTCTGTGTGGGAGAGAGAGACAGAGAGAAAAGCATTTTTGTTTTTCAGTATTAAGCAGAAGCAAAAACACATTTCCGGAGTCAGCCATACTGTTTCCGCTGATGTCAGCAAAAAAGGGACAGTCCCTCTTCTGATGACGCCCTGTTTCCGGTGATGTCATTTCCGATGATGTAGGCAGGGGGCGTGGAGGAGGGTGGGAGGCTGTGGGCGTAGCACAAACCCCGGAAGTGGGTGCTGATTGGCTAATGTCATATTGTGGGGCGTGGCATGGGTGTGACACACCCCCGGAAGTGTATGCTGATTGGATGATGTCATCCTTGGGGCGGGGGCAGGGGTGTGTCAAGTGGGGGGCGGTGGCCACGCCTGGGGGCGGGACTGGGCGGGGCTAACTCACCATTCACTTCTATGGGAGGGGGCGTGGCCTAAGGCGGGACATACACCGGAAGTGGGCGCTGATTGGTGCCTGTCAACATTTTGGGGGCGGGAGTGGGTGGGGCTGGGCGGGGCTAACTCACCATTCACTTCTATGGTAGGGGCGTGGCCTAAGGCGGGACATACACCGGAAGTGGGCGCTGATTGGTACCTGTCAACATTTTGGGGGCGGGAGTGGGCGGGGCTAACTCACCATTCACTTCTATGGGAGGGGGCGTGGCCTAAGGCGGGACATAGACCGGAAGTGAACGCTGATTGGCTCCTGTCATCCTTATCTCACCTGTCAATCAGTTTGACGAGTAGTGTACCCATTATACTACTTATGTCTTTTGAATGTCTGCTTTCTAAACTGTAGGATTTAAAGTAATTTCTTTTGCAGAGAGGTTGTTCAGCTTAAGTGCTGATTACGGCTGGCAGTTAGTTCCATGCCAAGTATTTTTATTCCAGTCATACGTAACAGATATGTGGCCGTCATGTTAGGAAATAATAGTTTTATATTTTAAGGACTTTATCTAAATTGTTCCTATTTAGAATGAGCACACACATCTATTATGCTTATTACAACCAATCTAAGCTTATGTTTTCTGCCTACCCTTTGTTTAATACTGTTGTATAGTTTTGACTCATAGTCCTCAGGAAAATGCAGCCTGACTGCCCGCCCCCTCTGTCTGTTGTCAAGTACGTCATCATGGGGGGGGGGTCGGAGTCCACACAGATTCTATTGAAATGTATGACTAGGAATTTTAGCAAGGGATTTGCTGGAGACTACGGAATTAAAATGTCTCCGTCCCAATTAGGAATGCTCTGTGAAAGGGAGTGGCCAGTGTTGGTCACTTCATGGCTCCGTGAGGGCACCTTTGATATTAGTATAGTTTCCCGTGTTTCTCAGGTTGTACAGAAAATGTTCCCTGATCAATTCCCCTATATAGATTCCTGGTTAAGTGTTTGTGAAGGGGAAAAACCCCCCTCCTGGATAAAGCGTTGCTAGGAGGAACAGTGTAGGAGATTAGTAGCAACCACAAGGGAGGGGGGCCCGGAAGTCTGGGAAAAACCCCCAAAAAAACAACTGCCCGTTTATTATCTTTATAGGCCAGTCCCCTCAGCTCTGCCACCACCCTGGGCAGAGCCTGGGGCAGGGGGGGACGCCTCCCTGCAGATGTACCCCAAGTAGTTCACCAGCCACCTCCGCAGCAGGAGGACGCGCACCCCATCTTGACCGGAAGCCCCGGCTCAGTTTAAAGTACTCCGAGTGGGCCACAGTCCACCGATGACACTACAAGCAGGGATTCATTTGCCAGTTCAGGGTCACTCACAGCCAGCGCCCAAGAACATGAAGTGGAACCCAGACAGTCCCGATTGCCGTATACCTTCAGAAGTACAACTACCAGTGAAAGGGATGGTCACGTTATACCATTGCACCAGGTCCAGGGCCTACCCACCCTTAATACTGAAGGCCAGGTCATGGTAGGGCCGACCAGCCTTGTTTATGTGCCTTTTTCCACCACTGATTTACTGAACTAAAAGACACATTATGCCTCCTACACTGAGAAGCCTCAGGATTTGATTAAATTAATGAACAGTATTATGCAGACCCATCAGCCTTGATGGCTCCAAGTGGGATCCAAATAGTGCAGGCAGCCCTCACTATATACCCCATGCGATCCAGCAGCCCAGGAGAATTTGCGTATGGTAAACGCAGCTTTTGTCAGTCAGTCCCAGAGAGATATAAGATGAAAATTACAGAAAATGGATGGATTTGTGGGCATGAATACAGCACAGTTAATGGAAGTTGCTCAGAAAGTGTTTGTGAATCGTGAAAATGAATGTGACAGAGAAAGTGAACGTAAGATGAAGAAGAAAGCAGGTCTTCTTGCTGCTGCTTTAGTTGAATGACGTGGAGGAGGTTTTCCTAATCGAAGGAGCAGAGGACGTGGAAGGGGCTGAGGAAGTAGCTGGCCCTCACTGGGTGCAAATCAGTGCGCCCATTGTAGAGAAGAAGGATATTGGAAAAGTGAATGCCCGTATTTTGACTCCACCCCCAGGAGGGGAGGAGGGAGTACTTGGAGAACAGGAGGTTGATTTCAGAGTTGTGGAAGAATAAACCGAGCTCAGTTCCAGTGAGAAAGGGAATAAGCTATTGAGGGAGTGGCAGTTGCAACGGGCTATGATGTGGATGAGATGGATGAAGACTAGGCCAGACCAGGCTCCAAGTTCACCCTGGGTCCCCAGGAGCCTATGGTCAGTTTGAAGATAGGGGACCAATATATGGACTTTATGGTGGATACAGGAGCTGAACATTCAGTGGTGGCAAAGCCAGTGGCTCCTCTTTCCTCTCGATCTGTCACCATTATTGGGGCCACTGGGAATAGGGCCACCAAGCCTTTCCTGCAGAACCGCATGTGTAAACTAGGGGGACAGAAAATAACGCACCAGTTCCTGTATATGCCTGAAGTGCCCTGTTCCACTTCTGGGCCGAGATATGCTTGCCAAGCTTCAGGCACAAATATCCTTTGCTGAAGGGGGAGAAATGCAAATGACTGTGAACCCGAAGCCTGCTGGATTGATCGTGCTAACTGTTCCCCGAGAAGAAGAGTGGCGGTTCTACAGCGTACCTCCAACCAAGCCAGCCAGTTCCTGTATACCTCCTAACCTTTTAGCCCCAACTGAAGTATGGGCAGAAGATAATCCATCTGGCCTAGCGAAGAATATAGCCCCCATCATTGTCACCCTCAAGCCAGGAGCGGAACCAGTGCATGTGAAGCAGTATTCTCTTCCCCGACCAGCCATTGAAGGTATCCACTGCCATCTGATGAAACTGTTGAAGTATGGACTTCTCAAGGAGTGCCAGTCACCTTGGAACACCCCTCTTCTCCCAATCAAGAAACCTGGGACAGGGGATTACCGCCCAGTACAAGATTTAAGGCGGGTAAATGATGCAGTTGAAACTATACACCCAGTGGTACCAAATCCTTATACTCTCTTGGGACTGATCCCCGCTGAGGCTACTCATTTCACTGTCCTGGACCTGAAAAATGCTGCCTTCTGCATACGCCTAGCCCCCACCAGTCAACTTTTGTTCGCTTTTGAATGGCAAGACCCCACAAAAGGAAGACGGGGCCAACTTACCTGGACTCGATTACCCCAAGGATTTAAGAATTCACTTACTCTCTTCAGTGCTGCTTTAAATCAGGATCTCTCAAGCTATTCTGTGAACCCAGGAGAAAGGGTTCTTCTCCAGTATGTGGACGACTTGCTCATAGCCACAAATTCAGAAAATGAATGTCTACAAGCCACCAGTGAACTCTTGCACCTTTTAAATGAGGATGGATACAAAGTCTCAAGAGCCAAGGCGCATTTCTGTTAAACTAAAGTTAAATATCTGGGATTCCAGTTGTCCAGCGGAATTCGATGCCTGGGACCAGAACAAAAAGAAGCTGTATGCAGTATTCCTACTCCAACCACCAGGAGGCAAGTGACAGCCTTTCTAGGAGCTGCAGGTTATTGCCGAATATGGATACCCAACTTTGCTCTGCTGGCAAAGCATTGTATCAAGCTACCAAAGGAATGGAAAAGTCTCCTTCGGAGTGGGGACCTGAACAGGAGATAGCATTTCGATTTTTTAAAAAAACGCTCTGATGTCATCACCAGCTCTGGGTCTACCAGATGTCCAGAAACCTTTCTGTCTCTATGTCCATGAGTCACAAGGAAATGCTTTAGGGGTACTGACTCAATCTCTTGGATCTTGGAAACGGCCAGTAGCCTACTTGTCAAAACAGTTGGATGTGGTAGCAAGAGGTTGGCCCCCTTGTTTGAGAGCTGTTGCAGCTACAGCCCTCCTAGTGAGCGAAGCAGACAAGCTCACTCTGGGACAGAATCTTCAAGTTACTGTACCACACTCTGTTCTGACCCTCATGGAACACAAAGGGAGTTTCTGGCTCACGAATTCACGAATGTTGAAGTATCAGAGCATGTTGTGTGAAAACCCCCAGATACAATTGAAGGTCAGTCAAGCTCTGAATCCTGCTACGTTGTTCCCAGTTGGTCCTGGCCCCCCTGATCATGACTGTTTAGAAATTATGGACACTGTATTCTCAAGTCGCCCGGATTTGACTGATGTTCCTTTGGAGAACCCAGAACAGACTTTCTTTATGGATGGAAGCAGTCTCGTCATCAATGGACATCGTTGTGCCGGGTATGCAGTGGTGACCCTTGATCTGGTAGTTGAGTCCACAGCTCTGGCCCAGGAACTTCAGCACAGAAAGCTGAACTGACAGCTCTCACTAGAGCACTGACAATAGGAAAAGGGCTCTGTCTAAATGTGTCCACAGATTCCAAGTATGACCTTACAACTTTGCACTCACATGGGGCCCTGTATAAAGAATGAGGGTTGATAACCTCAGGAGGCAAGTCCATTAAGTATGATCCCGAGATATTGACATTATCAGATGCATACTGCCTACAGACCTCAGAATTTAAGAAAAGTAGAACGCATGAATAGGACCCTGAAATCTCAGTTGTCCAAGCTTTGCCAAGAAACACACCTGAATTGGCCCCAGGTTCTTCCTATAGCCCTTCTTAGGATATACTCAGCCCCTACTAAGTCTTTAGGAGTTTCCCCTTTTGAGATTCTGTATGGGCGACTCCCGCCTATTGTATAGGGAATAAAGGGAGAAATGGAACAGATTAGATCTGAAATTACTAGACAAGAACTATTGGTTTTAAGTTCTGTTTTGCAGAGTCTTCATACGTGAGTACAAGATCAGCTGCCCATCCATCTAACAGAACCCCTGCATCCTCTCAAGCCTGGAGTCTCGATGTGGATCAAAGAGTGGAGAAAGACACCGTGGGCACTGCATTGGAAGGGACCTTATGTTGTCATCTTATTAACCATAACAGCAGTTAAAGTTGCAGAACTCGAACCCTGGATTCATCACAGTCGAGTAAAGCCAGCAGCCGTTGCTAGCACTGTAGAACAGAAGGCAGCTACAGAAGTTTTAGCTATGTGGCAATATTACCCTATACCCCAAAATGATGCTTTTACGCAAGTATAATATGTGATTTAATTCTCACCCTTTCTCACTTGCGGATGAGAATAATCAAAGGGGGGAATGTGGCAGGCTATGGCCTATAATAGTCTGCAAATATGAAAGGCCTGTAAGTTAGGCCCTGATTCCAACCCCCATCTTAGTAAGAACTAAAAATCTGTAAAAGTCTGAGAAAGCTGTTTTAAATTGCTTAATAAGGAGTCTTCATGAATACATAAATCTTTCATTATTCTCTTATGTTCTGATGATAGAAATGTTTCAATACCTGCATTCCTAGAGCCAGAAATGACCCTGCAGTAGATTTGTATCAATACCTAGAAACTGTACCATTGTTAGAATAGCCTGGGAAGGGGGAGCAGGGTGCTAGGCCCAGAGAGAGTCCCTGATTGGACAAGTGCAGGGGGCGTTGGGACCAATAGAAAGTCTGCATGTATCAAACTGAAAAGGAATGTATAAAATGAATATGTCTCTGTAAGAATTTTGCTCAGTCCTTTTTGAAGCTTGACTCTCTGAGCCTTGTGCACAATAAATTGGCTTGGATCTTTGAACTGACTACTGGTATTATTTATTGCATGCTTATCAGCTGCTACAATAGCAGTTTGCTTCTAATCAAAAAAGGCTCTCCTCTTGTGTATTTATGCCACAGAGGTATTTAAACATCTGTCATATCTCCTCTATCCTGCCTTTCCTCTAACATCATATACTGCGGCGCTCCTGCCCCGCCTTAGGGCTAAAGACAGGAGCGGGGCCTATTGCCTCGTGAGGAAGGAGTTTAAAACCTATTCCCCTGGAGTGCTGGGTACTGTAGTTTTTCTGCTCCTTTCACTCCGAAATAAAGTGTAGTTGTGCGCCAGAGACGGTAAGGCTTATTTGCAAGTATTTTTATTATGGTTAAGTTTATTCTTCCATCGCATGACAAATTCAGAAATATGAACAAAACAGGTGCTTTAACATGAACAGAAAGAACTCAGGTATAAAGTCAACTTAAAGTAGAAATTCAGCTTTACTTCTAAGCAGTTTACTCAGCTCTGCCCCAAGAGGTCATTCACTTTAAACGCAGCCTCTTTTCACACACTGTTACGTTCACAGTGCTGGGGCACTTCAGGTGCAGGTAATTAAAGCTTTCCTAGCATGGCAGCAAAACAGCTCCGTAGTATTCAACTCATACACGGCATAACCAGTTTTCTTCAGTTTGGTATTTCCACACAACAAATAGTACAGTCCATGCTCTCACAGTCAGGTAAGTCAGAATTATCCTGCATTAATTCCTCAGACTGTATAGAATTATTAGCTTCCTGCAATACTGGCTGTCTGTTTGCTGTTAGCTTTAAAAAACTCTTTAAAATCCTGGAGAAGCAATTCAGCCTGTTGTCTGCTAGATAAGGAATTGTTATCAGTTGTTAAACTTCCCTCTTGATTAAGGCTGTTTCCCTTTTCCTCTCTCAGGTTAAGTGAATCAGAGTAACTCTTACGCTCTTTTGTTAAGGTTTCAAATATAGGAGAGTTGGGTTTACCTTCACTCTGGAAACTCTTTGGCAAATCGCTTACTTGTTGCCAAGCCCCTCGTATCCTAGGTGGCTCAGACGTCCTCCAGCTGTGAGAGTTCCCGTGCCTCTCTGGGCCAAACTGTAATTCCCAGAATGAGTGCTTTTTCTCTCTTGCCTGCCATGAAGGCTTCCTCTCCCAGGGCTCTGCCTTCCTCCAGGTGTCTATTCCAGGGCTAGGTCCACTTTTCTCAGGACTTCCATTTATTGCCTCTGAACAGATTCTTGCAGGTCTTCTTCTACTGCTTCGGCGCAGTCCTTGGCTGCTAGCCTTCTCTCTCTGACTGCTGCTCCTCTTGACTGCTCACGGTACTCTGACCGTTCCCTGGGCTCCTTCTCTTCTTCTTCCACTTCTCCTTCTCCTTCCAGCTCTTTTCCATAGCAAAGCCATACTCCGGTTTAAAACCAGGTTCTCTTCTAGACACGCCCCTTCCAAGCACTGGGTGTGCCCAATCAGGACTGCACGACTCCTCCCCTGGGCTGGTATCCATGCTCAGCTCAGCAGAACGAAGTCTCTCTTTCTTTCCAACATTGACAAACTGACGTAAATCCTGTTGCCCTTCAGGATTTTCATCTGTCTCCATAGCCTCAGGAGGGCGCTCTTCACCACAGATCCCCCCCCTTAAAATATCACGGGCTGGCTTCTGACCAGAGGCACAGCACGTGATTCCACTCAGGGATCTGGAGCTGATCTGTGTCTTTTCTATCACTTTTATGTCTTGCACAACGGTGGCTACCTGAGTTAGGGCTGTCCTATCGTGCCAAGGCTTCAAAAGGTTGATGTGGTACACTTGTTGGCGTCCTCTCTTATTCTCCACAAGATAAGATACTGGACCCACTGGCCGGACCACGGTACATGGGCCTTTTCATTGGCTCTCAAATTTCGGGTCTGGGCCTGCCACCATCACTATAACCTTGTCTCCCACGGCTAACTGGCGCGGCCGTGTGCCTTGGTCATAATAAGTCTTCTGTCGTCGCTGATTGTGTCTTAGATTGACTTCTGCCACTTGTGTGGTGCGGCGTAAGCGACCTTTTAGATCCTTTAGGAATTCAGGTACTCCCACCTCATGTACGTCGGGCTCTACCCACTGTTCTTTCAGGATATCCAATACCCCACGGGGTGATCGACCATACATTAGCTCATATGGCGCTGTCCCTAGGGACGACTGCTTCCTCTCCCTGCAAGCATAGAGGATGAATGGGAGCATAGTATCCCAGTTGGCCATATTTCCTTCCAGACTGCGGCGCAGCATTCTTTTAATAGTCTGATTTTGTCTTTCCACTAGCCCATTGCTTTGTGGATGATAGGCTGAGGTCTTGATATGGCGGATGTCAAACGCTTCCCAAACTTGGGCTAAATACTTAGAAAGGAAATTGCTTCCCCTATCTGTCAGAACTTCGCGAGGGAAGCCAACCTCGCAAAACAGTTTTATAAGTTCAGCCGCCACGGCCTTAGCTGATATAGTATGTAGTGGCATGGCCCAAGGAAACCGTGTTGCTTGGTCAATGACCACTAAAATATATTGAAACCCCCGCGGTGTCTTGATTAAAGGACCAACAATGTCCATAGCCATTCTATGGATGGGTTCTGTAATAACCGGGGTTGATATCATTGGAACTTCTTTCGGATAGATGGCAGAGACCCGCTGGCATGTTGGACAGGCTTCGCAGAACCTCGCTGTTTCTTTGAAAACACCCGGCCAATAGAACCTTGCCAGGATCTGGTCCAACGTGCTTCGGATGCCCTTGTGTCCTCCGACCGGATGGTCGTGGGCCAGCCTCAAAACTAAGTTTTTGAAGGTTGCAGACACCACCACCTGTTTGCGCGTGTCGCCCGTATAGGGATCCTTGCTCTCTCTATACAGAATTCCGGTATCCAGAAAAAACCTGGGTAGAGTATCCCTATCACTCTGGGCCCATTTAAACGCCTGACTTAAGGCAGGGTCAGCTAGTTGCTCGTTGGGGAATGTTGGAAATTTCCCAACTAGTTCTTCTGGCACCCAGGGCAATTCCTGGCCAGCCTGAGTTTCTGCCCTATGCTGAGAATGATCCTGTCTCTCATTACGCTTCTGCGCTTTCGTTTTCTTCACCTTTCCTTCTGGTGCGGCTATCAGATCCTCATGTGAAGGAAGACTTCCAAAGGCTTCATCAGTAGGATCTTCTCCATTCTCTGAGTCCTTAGCTTGGGCTCTTGTAGCTACCAGGGCTCCCTTAGGGGTTAGGCCTTGTCTCATTTCCCTATAAAAATGGGGCCAATCCCTTCCTAAAACCATAGGGTTTGGAAGCTTGGGCACGACTGCAATGGGAACCTTCCTAACCACACCTAGCGCTTTCACTTGAAGGTTGTACACGGGGTATAGTGAAGTACCTCCATGAACACAGCGGATTTTCACATTGCGGACAGGCTGAATTGCTACCCCCGATGCTTGGACTTGCTGCCACAGCGCCTTGGAGAGCATTGTCTGCTCCGCGCCAGAATCAAGTAACGCGGTGGTGGCAATTCCCTGCACCTCTACCTCAATGAGAAATCCTTCTCGGGTCTTTTGTGCATTTACTGCTACTAAGGCAGTTTTAAAACAATTCTTCTGCACATGCCCTTCTCGCCCACATTTGAAACATTTCCTAGGCGGAAACCTAGCCTTCATGGTTGGCATACGCATTTTGCTTGCTTCATTTTTAAATTTCCACCTCCTTTCTGATTCGGGTATTGCTGCCCCCTTTAAAGCACTACTGCCTTCATGAGCCATTACTTTGGCCTCTAAGAAGCGTTCTGTGAGGTCTACTGCCTCCTGTGGGGTCTTGCAGCTCTGCAGAATCAGGAAGGTTCTTATTTCAGCAGGTACAGCATTCATATATTGCTCTACAACAAGACTATCCATTATAGATTCTTTGGATCTACCCCCTGGATTAAGCCACTTGTTTAACAACATGCGTATTCTATGAGCTAAGGCTTTCGGGGTCTCATCCTGTTTTAATCTTACTGCTCGCAGGAGATTATGGTAGGCTAGCGGTGTAAGGCCTAGCCTTTCCCTGACCGCTCTTTTCACCTCCTCATAATTTCCAGCAAGATCCGGTGGCATACTCCTATAGGCAGCCATTGCTTCACCCGTAAGGGATGCCGCAAACCTAATGGCCCAACATTCTTTTGGCCATGCACTTAACTGTGCCACTCTCTCAAAACATTCAATGAAGTTATCTACATCCTCATTGTCTTTCAACTGGCCAAAATTAAACATTGTCCCTGCGTTTAAACTAAGCGCAGCTGTAGCAGAAAAACCTGGGGGAGCGGATGGTATTTCTGGTGGCTTCTTCTGCTCAGCTACCCACGCTTGCAGCATGTCCAATAGGGGTTGCTGCTGAGCCTGCAGGGCAGCAGCATTTTTTTCTTGGAACTCCAAACTTAAGTCCCTCTGTCTCTCCAGTTGAGTGGCCATCCACTTGAACACCTCAGCTGGATCCAGAGACATCTTCAACTCCTGTGAAGACAAACACACAGAAAAAAAAACCAAGTGCGGTACCTCACACTTTTTAAAAACTTTCCTTTTTTTTTTTTTTTTTCAACTTGCTAGCAATCACCCCTTAGCCCTGTATCCTTAACCTTTCCCAGGTGGACACTTATTACCTGGCTCAGGTGTTGCTTCACGCTTTCACAATCACGTTGCAGCCAGTGGTCCTCCGATGCTGTGACTCTTTCCTTCCCTTCAGGATGGTCTGCAGCCGGGGTCTTTCTTTGGCAGTTGCTTTCCTGTAGCTTTCTTCTGCGCGGCACCTTGCGCATGCGTGGAATGATCCTGCCACATAGCCACTTGCGGCGCTCCTGCCCCGCCTTAGGGCTAAAGACAGGAGCGGGGCCTATGGCCTCGTGAGGAAGGAGTTTAAAACCTATTCCCCTGGAATGCTGGGTACTGTAGTTTTTCTGCTCCTTTCACTCCGAAATAAAGTGTAGTTGTGCGCCAGAGACGGTAAGGCTTATTTGCAAGTATTTTTATTATGGTTAAGGTTATTCTTCCATCGCATGACAAATTCAGAAATATGAACAAAACAGGTGCTTTAACACGAACAGAAAGAACTCAGGTATAAAGTCAACTTAAAGTAGAAATTCAGCTTTACTTCTAAGCAGTTTACTCAGCTCTGCCCCAAGAGGTCATTCACTTTAAACGCAGCCTCTTTTCACACACTGTTACGTTCACAGTGCTGGGGCACTTCAGGTGCAGGTAATTAAAGCTTTCCTAGCATGGCAGCAAAACAGCTCCATAGTATTCAACTCATACACGGCATAACCAGTTTTCTTCAGTTTGGTATTTCCACTACTGCCTGGAGAGTGAGTCCTGCAGGGACAGTGACTTTGGTAAGGCAGTATTCCGTAATATTCTTGGGGTGTAGGCAACTCCTGCCCTCTGATCCTTCTGTGTTCAGGCTACCAGAGTGATAGTGTCGTTGGATGCTAGGGTTGTGCAGTCTCTCAGTGGGGACTCACCTTCTGCAACTCACGACTAACTACTTGGTCACCGTTGGCACTGTCCTGATTTGGTCCTCGCAGCCTGGAGCTAGGGAGTCCCATATGTGGGAACTGACTTCCTCCTTGTTCCTGGAGAAAGCGTAATTACTCACCTGTAACAGGTGTTTTCCAGGGACAGCAGGAATCAGTCCTCACAACCCTCCCTCCTCCCCGGGAGGTGCCTCCTTACCTTGTTTTAGTTTTTACTGTCATCCTAGTTATGTCATCTGACTGAGCAAGATGGCACACTTGGGCGGGAAGGGGACCATGCATGTATGGTAGCATTCCCAAAGGCTTTCTTCGAAAGCTGGGGAAATGCTCCATAAGCGCCAATGTCACCCATATGTGAGGACTGATTCCTGCTGTCCCTGGAGAACACCTGCTACAAGTGAGTATCTATGCTTTTTTGGTGTTTAGCATTTTTGTCAGTTGTTTTACTATGTTAAATAGCTCCCTTGGTCGGTTGATTGCAGAATTTAGTATTTTAGTGTGGTGTTTGCGTCTGTCTTTGTCTGCGGCTGTGTGGTATTCATTCAGAAGTTGTATGTAATGTATTCTGTCTTCATTTTGCTCCATTTCCTTTCTTGCTTGTGGAATTGTCACTTTTGGCTGCAGAGGACTGGGGTATACCAGTCAGTTTTAGGTTGCTTTGTGTGCGTGGGTGTGGAGGGGTTTGTTGCCATGGCTGCTTATCTGATACTGTTGTTCCATTTCTCAATGAGGGTAATGTGGTCCGTGGAGTCTTCAATGAAGCTGTCTTTGTCGAATGATTTGAATCTTCTTGTTGATGATTGCAGATTATGATTCTCCTTGATGGGGTTTTTGCGGGAGGGAGAAGTTTATTTGTTTGTGATCAGACCATGGGACTAAGTTTGAATTGATTGAGGGGGGCCCATCTGGGTTGAATGGTTACTATAGAAAATTAGGCCCAGGGTATTGCCTTTGATATGTGTGGAGGACTTGATGAGTTGTTAGGTCCATTGCTGACGATGCCTGGATGAAGGAGTGTGCGTGGTTCTGTTGTAATGAAGGGAGGCTGAAGCCCCTAATACTAGGAGGTCCTTTCTGGTAGATGCTGCATTTATCACTCTGTCCAGGATGAGGGATAGGTTGTTGGCGTTGGCGGTAGGAGTCCTGTAGATAAGGCAGATGGTTGTTTGTTGGTAATAGTGATGGAGTCAGACTCATAGATGCTTATGCTTGTGTGGTTTCGGAAGTTAAGGTTACTTATGGCAATGATCATTACGCCACCTTCTTTGCTACCTTGGGCATCGGTAGTGCTGTATCCACTTGGCATTAGTTTGTTTAATAATATACAGTATCAGCATCTGAGATCCATGTCTCCTTTATATGACTATGTTTTGGGATAATATCATGTCTGTTATGATCTGGGTTTTGTTCGAACAGAGCATGAGTTGCTTAATGTACAGTGTAGAATGTGGGTGTGAAGGGGATTGGATGATGATGTGGGGGATATTTGTTACATGTATTATGCGTCTGGGACTTTTGTATGTAGTGTGTGCATGTGCTACGTATGTAGTTCTATTGGGATGGGTATGGTACCATGGTTGTGTGGTGGGGTTTATGTTCAATGTGTGTGCTTTGGAAAGCAGTAGGATTGTTGGTATTGTGAGCAGAATTGGGTGTATTGTCAGCATGTTTTGCAGTGGGGGGATTTTGCTGCCAGAGGCTGTAGAGTGTTGGGAGGAGGTTACCTTCTGAGTGCCGGCTAGGTTGGATTTTTTGTCCGGAGAGCTTTCCTCGATGTGAGGTCTGTGCCTTTGGGGGTTTCTTTATGGGCGGTGTTTGTTGATGTGTCTTTCTGTCCGTGATTATTGTGGGAGACTTTCTGATTGGAGGTAGAATTACAGTGCTTGGTGTGGTCCTCGTCTAAAGGCCACACCAAAGGTCCCTCTGGCGAGGCACGCCTGGAGGCACTTCTTTTTACAAGTTGCTGAGTACGGGGGTTCCGGTGGGCCTGATTGGTCTTGTGGAAGCGATCGGGGAGGGGGCTTTCCTTCCTGCTCATCTCCCTGATGCCAATCAGGCTCTTGGCAGCTGGAACGGCAGATACATATTTATCCATTTAAAGACTACATAGCGTGGCTTCACATTTCCATCTATTTAAATACTACACAGTGTAGCTTTGTAAATATATATTTTTGTTGGTTTAGGATCTTATATGTAATTTGGCTCCTCCTCATCTCTCTGTACTGTCCTTTAAGGTCCATACCATGCACAATTAGGGTGTTTTTAAATGTTTTATGCTCTGCCTTAGGTATTTTATACAACCTTGTCACATGGTTTTATATTATTTCTTTTATTTTATATATTTATGTACTGGATTGTTTATTGTATTTATGAAATATGTTTTATTAATTATCTTTGGGTTTATTTGAGGTTTTGTGCCCCCTGAAGAAGGCATTTGCCGAAAAGAGTAGGGGATTTCTTTTAATAAAGCACCTGTGACCACCGTACATACCTCACTTTGCTGTGTCTTGGTTTCTGCCCGAAGAACAAACCAGTCAGAACCAGTCAGTACTAGAGGGGATCAAACCTAAACTTTCTTTAGAAGCTCAGATGACAAGACTCAGATTTTCATACTTTGGACACATCATGCGAAGAGAGAGATCATTAGAGAAAGACATCATGCTTGGCAAGGTAGGTCAATGCAAAAGAGGAAGGCCAGTAATGAGATGGATCGATACAATAACAGCAGCTATGGGTGCCACTCTATCAACAATGAGCCATCTGACTGAAGACTGAATACAGTTTAGAACAACTATCCAGAGGGTCGCCATGAGTCGACACCGACTCGATGGCACATAACAACAACAACAGCATGTCTGTTTTTAGCTTGTATTAATATATTCCATACTTGGTGAAGATCTATCTCTGTTCTGCATGTGTGACTGAGGCTACATGTTCTGTTAGCATGGAATTTCTATGTAGGGATCTTAAGCAATACAGCTTGTTCAGTTTTCTGAACAGGAATATGGATGTTCTAAGGCCCACTGCAATATTTATAGTGCTGCCCTTTTCTGGATATGCTCCATGTTGTGTGCTGAAAATTAGTGCTGTTATAGAATAGTAGATATGCTCTATGGGTCCTGTACTGTGGGTTCTTGATGTGGTCAACTTAGGGAATTGGTTGGGGGGGGGGGGGGGTACTGGAATATGTAATGTCTTTGAGATTTGCAGTTTTGCGTCCTTTACACTGCAAGACTGAAATTTAAAATATGTCAGTTCAGATTTAAGGACATTTCAAATTTTAAGGGAATGCGCTTTAAATCTACCCATGCATACTACCGATCCCAAGTTCATAAAGCCAAACAGACCTATTTCTCTTCCGCCATCTCTTCTGCCCCTAATCAAACACGTCACCTCTATTCAGTCCTTCAGTCCCTTACTTCTCTTCAATCTGACACTAGGTCTTCCCTCCCGTCCCCTTCGCCCACTCCCTCCCAGCTGGCAACCTACTTTAACTCTAAGATAACTGATCTTTGTCAATCTCTTCCCCATTGCCCTCCCCCTATTTCCAGTCCCCCTCCCTGCTCTCCCCCTCCCTCTTCTCAGCTTTCTCACACCTGGCACACATTCCACCCACTTACCTCCTCTGAGGTACTTGCACTACTCTCCTCCTCCAAAAAGACTTCCTGCCCACTTGATCCTATTCCCTCCTCCTGGCTGCTCATTCCTCCTGCTCTCTCCATCATCAACACCAGTCTCTCCCTCGGTGTCTTTCCTGAACCCTGGAAGCATGCCCTGGTCCGTCCCCTTCTCAAAAAGCCCTCCCTTGACCCCATGACCCCTGCCAATTACCGTCCTGTTTCCAACCTTCCCTTTCTTTCTAAAATCCTAGAAAAAGCTGTTTTCTCCCAGCTATCCACTTTTCTGGACTCCACCCATTTTCTTCACCCCCGTCAGTCTGGATTCCGTCCCGGCCATAGCGTCGAGACGGTCCTCCTTGGTTTCTTGAATGAGCTTCACACTGCTCATGATCACGGTGATCTGTCGGTGGCGGTCTCGCTCGATCTTTCTGCTGCCTTCGACCTTGTCGATCACCCCCTCCTTCTGGTTCGACTTCGGGAAGCAGGCCTCTGTAGCACCATCCTCCATTGGTTTCATTCTTTCCTTTCCTCCAGGTCCTATTCCGTTCTTCCTTCATCTCCCTCCTCCTCTCCCTCTGAGTCCATTCCTCTCCCCTGTGGTGTTCCTCAGGGATCTGTTCTGGCCCCCCTCTTATTCAACATCTTTCTCACTCCCCTGGCCCTTCTTGTACAACAGCACGGGATCTCCGCATACTACTACGCCGACGACTTGGTTCTTCTCCATCATACCTCTCCTCACTCTCCCGACCTCTCTCCTCTGAACACCTGCCTCACCGCTGTTGCCAACTGGCTCACTACGCACTGTCTTCACCTTAACCTCACTAAAACTCTTGCCATCTGGTTCTCTCACAGTGACGCTTCTCCCCAGATTGCCCCTTCTTTTTCCGGCTCCCCGGTTCCATTGGTCTCCTCCTTCTGTTACCTGGGTGTTTTCTTTGACTCTCATCTCTCCTTCCGCGATCACATCGCTCACGTGTCAAAATCCTCCTTCTTTTTCCTCCGCCAGATTCGCGCCATCAGGCCCTTTCTCACTCCACAAGCACTCACCACCCTTCTTCTTTCTCTGGTCATGTCTCGCATTGATTTTTGTAACTCTGTTCTAGCTGGTCTCCCTGCCATTCAACTTCACCGTCTCCAACGTATCCAAAACACCGCTGCCCGTCTCATTTTCCACTCCTCCCCCCGTGATCATGTTACACCTTTGCTCATCCACCTCCATTGGCTTCCTGTCAAGTCCCGTATTCACTTCAAAGTTCTGACCATCTTGCATCGTGTCCTCTACTCCCATTCCCCTCAGTATCTCGCTGACCTTGTCCATTTTCATTCCTCCTCTCGTTCCCTGCGGTCCTTCCATCTCAACCGCCTTCATCTCCCTTCACCTGCCCAGGCTCACCTTCAGTCCACCCGTTCCTCCGCTTTCTTTTTCCTTGGCCCCGCCCTGTGGAACTCTCTCCCCTCCTCCATCCGCCTCGAACAGACACTTACTACCTTCAAGAACAAGCTCAAAACCCATCTCTTTGCCCTTGCTTTCGATCTCCCTGACCCTTCTGTGTAGCCCTCACCCCTTCTCTTCCCACTTCCCCTCTTTTCCCCTCATGTCCTGTCATTTGATTCTGCCTGGTTTGCTTTCCTATTAATATTGTAACTTCCTTTCCTTTCTTTTTTCTTTCACCTTGTGATTTCTTTGTTTTTTGTACAATGTAAACCGCTCTGATATATATTTGTAGAGCGGTATATTAAATCAATAAACATAAACATGTCTCAGTTTAATTTTGTTTAGTAGCCTGATAGTTTCACCGCTGCTGAGTTCCAGACTTTTCCAGCTTTATTACAATCCAAACCAGCATTTGAATTCATGGCTGCCAGGATTAGTTTCTCTCCTCATCAATAATCTGGTCATAGCAAAATAAATCTGATGTGCAAATGCTTGTAATGGTTTGATTTGGAGGGGGAGAGACACTGTGTAAGTGGATTTTCATTAATCAAATTTAATGCTTTATTGTTATGTTTATTTTATTGTAACATCTGTTTTACCAAATTGCATGTATGTTTGGAGGCCACCTAGGATTTTAGATGGGTGGCATATACATTTTAAAATAAAGTATACTAAATTTATGCAAATGATGCTGCAATGAATCTCTACATATGGCCCTGCATCACCCTACTGCCACCCCTGGGGGAAGTAGGTAGGGGGCACTGGGAAGTGGAGGAAAGCAGAAACCTCAGATTTGGACCAGCATGATCAGAGAATAAGATGGTCAGACAACAAAGGTAGAAGAGAATTTCATTTTCAATTTAATGAGTGAACTTGGTGCTATCTTTATATTTTATACAGTACATGGAAATGCATCTCTTTCTATTTCTCTGGTATTGCATTGTATGCAGAATATACCTTCTTGGAATTGCAGTTTAATTTTTATCTACAAACTTTTATTTTTAGGTTATGGTCCCTTATTCTGTACTTGGTGAGAGTCTGTGTTCTGAATGTGTGACTATAGACAGATGTTCACTTAACATGGAGTTTGTATGTATGGATCTGTACTTGGCAATCTGAATTGTTCAGCTTTTCAAATAGGTGTTGGATGTTCCAGGGCCCACTGCAGTATTTACAGGGATGCTTTTTTTTTGGGTGGGCTCCTTATGTGAGTTCTGGAAGTTGGTGCTGGTATGGTATGGTAGATTTGCTCCATAGATCATTGGTGACTTTGTAAGGTTTTGTATTAGTTCATAATATACAGTGTGAGCAAAGTCTCTCCATACTGAGTGCCCAAACTTGCAGTGAAGGCAGACCTACCTGACTGTTTGTAAATGCTTCCAATTGCACAGTTTGTCCATCTACAGTAGTTACTGACCAAGTCCTGCTCCTCCTGAGCACCTCCAGCATTGCCGATCTCTCCTGCACCCCTCTGTGCCATCCAAGTAAGTTGGCACGGGTCCTGAGACAAAGCAGCAAACTCTCCCACCAAAATAGGCACAGCTCAGCTGTATGATTATGTGCAACCGAGCTGCCCCAATTCTAGCAAAAGGTTTCACTGCTGTAGGTGCCCCAGGAGAATGTTTGTTGTTAGTGAGATGAGCAGAATCAGATTTTTTTTTTTTTTTTTAGATATTGAGTTCTATGGATGAATTTCCACTTTCTGCTCTGTACCTATTGTTGAGGGAGGGCATTGTGTGAATACAAAACATGTGTTCCAAAAATAAAAAGAAAGAACCATAACTCAGTTTATAACAAAATAAAAATGAGTTATAATTTGGTTTTATAAATTGTGCTGTGGTTCTCGCTCTTTTTAGTTCCTTGGTGTGCATTTCCTCCACATTATCTAATCGGTTTTTTGGTTTGGTTCAGTCCCTGAATGGAGTTTTGAGAAAGCCCAAGCCCCACCCCCTCCCCACTCTGTGGGGAGGGGCTGACATCTCATCCCTCACCTCAGGCAGCAGATTGCCTTAAGTCGCCCCTGACAATAACCTAACCAGAAACTACAACAAAACCGAAGCCCTCTACACAGGGCCATACCGAGCCAGAATTTCGCCCTGTGCGAACTGCACATTGGGCACACCCCCCCCCCCCCAACCACATCTCCATCCAGTCACTTTCTGCTTTTACCTTGCTGCTACCACCCTCTGTTTTCTCCACAGCGGCACCAGCAGCAGGGCAAGAACAGAAATTGGATGGACAGAGGTGGAGAAGAGGGCATGCACCCGATGTGCTAGTCGCTGGCACTTTAAGCAGATCTGTCCCTCCCTGCTCTGACGTCATGTCAGAGGAGGGAGGGACCAGATCGGCTTAAAGTGCCATGAAAAGGCTTAAGGGGTGTATTTCGGCTGCCTGCTGTTGCCCTGCCGCCGCTGAGAGAAGAAAAAGTGGTGGTGGCAGGGCAACAGCAGGCAGCCGAAATGTGCCCCTTAAGCCTTTGCGCCCTGTGCAGCCGCACCACATGCACAGGGCTAGTTACGGTCCTGCCTCTACATCACAACAGGCTCCTTATTCAACCCCCTGCAAGCAATTAATGTGCTACACAGGAGCATAACAGTGAAAATTGAAGTCAGATATCTCGGAGTCACCATGGACCAGAATTCAAACCTATAGTTTCACATAAAAAGACTGCTATGAGCGCCTACTACAAGATGAGAATCATTCGGAAACTGAAGCCAATTCTCAGACAGAAAAGCAGAGTGGTCTGGATACATTGAGAAAGATCTAAGAAAGATTGCAATAGAACGGAATGAGCAAACTATGTACATGGTGAAAGCCAAGCTATGTACAATGAAGAGACAGGCCGAGCTGTCAGCCACGCTGATGAGTTCTTTGGCGCCGACACGGCCAGGTCCCAAAAATGCAGCATAGAGGGGAGGGTTAGGACAGCCATTATAGTTGGTGATTCGATCATTAGGCATGTAGACAGCTGGCTGGCTGGTGGACGTGAGGATCGCCTGGTAACATTCCTGCCTGGTGCAAAGGTAGTGGACCTCACGCGCCACCTAGACAAGGTCTTAGATAGTGCTGTCTTGGTACATGTGGGTACCAATGACATAGGAAAATGTTCTGGAGGCTAAATTTAGGATTTTAGGTTGGAAGTTGAAATCCAGAACTTCCAGGGTAGCATTCTCCGAAATACTTGCCGTTCCATGCGCAGGACCCAAAAGGCAGGCAGAGCTCCAGAGTCTCAATGCATGGATGAGACAATGGTGCAAGGATGAGGGTTTTGGATTTGTTAGGAACTGGGGAACATTCTGGGGAAAGGAGGGGCTCTTCCAAAGGGATGGGCTTCACCTAACTGGGATGGAACCAGGCTGCTGGCATTAACTTTTAAAAAGAAGATAGAGCAGCTTTTAAACTAGATAATAGGGGAAAGCCGACAGTCACCCAAGAACGCATAGTTCGGAACAATGTATCCTTGAAGGATACTACCAAAAGAATGAAGTTAGGGCATATCAGCAGAGAGGTTCCAATAAAGACAAAAGGAGTGCAAATGCCCTTGAGTACGGAGCAGATTTTAAAGATTGCAAATTACCCCTGCCTACCGATAGCCAGATTAATAGAATAAAATACAGTCTCTAAAATGCTTATATGCAAATGCTAGAAGTCTAAAAAATAAGATGGAAGAGTTAGAATATATAGCACTAAATGAGAAGTTAGGTATGATTGTCCTCCTTCCACCATGTCTCTGAGATACCCATCAATGGGACACTGTGATACCTGGGAACAAACTATATCGTAATGACAGAGCTGATCAAATTGGTGGAGGGGTTGCGCTCTGTGTTAGAGAGGGCACTGAGTCACAAAGGATTAAAGTTTTGCAGGAAACAAAATTTGCTGTAGAATCTCTATGGATTAAAATTTCATGTATAAAGAGGAAGGCGATAGCAGTGGGGGCGTACTATCGACTGACTGGCCAGAATAAACAAATGGATGATGAAATGCACAAAGAAATCAGGGAAGCTAACAAAAGTTACACCACAGTAATAATAATGGTGATTTCAATTATCCTGGTATTGACTGGGTCAGTGTCACGGCAGGACATGCTAGGGAGATAAAATTTCTAGATGAAATAAATGACTGCTTCTTGGAACAGCTGGTTCATGAACCAACCAGAGGGGAAGGGAACACAGGAAGCGAGAGCTGTAGGTTGGTGAAGACTGCTTTATTGAGAAACACCCCTACGCATTTCGGCAAACGCCTTCCTCAGGGGGACACACAGCAGAACTGTACCAGGAAAGGTGTCTCTTTAAAACATTTGTGTAAAGCTGCTATGCACTAGCAGACCCAACCGAGGATTAGTATCAGGAGATTGATCCTAGTCGGCAGCGTTTCAAAATGAAGTCACAAAGACTGTGTAGTTAAAATGCTGTTGCAACAATGAAAACGTTGTTGCAACAGCATTTTAACTACACAGTCTTTGTGACTTCATTTTGAAACGCTGCCGACTAGGATCAATCTCCTGATACTAATCCTCGGTTGGGTCTGCTAGTGCATAGCAGCTTTACACAAATGTTTTAAAGAGACACCTTTCCTGGTACAGTTCTGCTGTGTGTCCCCCTGAGGAAGGCGTTTGCCGAAACGCGTAGGGGTGTTTCTCAATAAAGCAGTCTTCACCAACCTACAGCTCTCGCTTCCTGTGTTCCCTTCCTGTTCTGCAAGAGCAGTGCTCCTCCTGCTTGTCCAACCAGAGGGGAAGCCATTTTGGACCTAGTCCTTAGTGGAACACCAGATCTGGTGCAAGAGATAAGGGTGTTGGGGTCACTTGGCAATAGTGATCATAGCATGATCATGTTTGATTTAATTAATGGAGGAGAGATGGTAAGGAAAGGGAGACTATGATAAAATGAGGAAAATAGTCAAGAAAAAACTAGAAGGAGCAGTTGCAAAGGTTAAAGACTTACATCAAGCTTGGGTGTTGTTTAAAAATACTATTTGGAAGCCCAGACCAGCTGTATTCCACGCTTTAAGAAAAGTGGAAGGAAGTCTAAAAAACTGCCAGCATGGTTTAAAGGAGAAGTCAGAGAGGCAACTGTTGCCAAAAAAGCATCTTTGAGGAAATGGAAAAAAGAGCCAAATGACGAAAACTGGAAACAGCACTAGCACTGGCAAGTTAAATGCAAGGCATTGATAAGGCAGGCAAAGAGAGAATTTGAGAAGAAGCTTGCTGTGGAAGCAAAAAAGGGTAATAAAGACTTTTTCAAGTACATTTGTAGCAAAAAACCTGTGAGAGAGTCAGTTGCACCATTAGATGATAGAGGGGACAAGGCCACAGCTGAGAAACTGAATGAATTCTTTACTTCAGTCTTTACTGAGGAAGATCTTAATATGTACACCTTAGAGGAAAGGCGGGATAGAGGTGATATGATTGAGATGTTTAAATACCTCCGTGGCATAAATGTTCAGGGAGAGAGCCTCTTTCAATTGAAAGCAAGTTCTGCTACGAGGGGACATGGGATGAGGGTGAAGGGAGATAGATTCAGGAGTGATATGCGGAAATATTTCTTTACAGAAAGAGTAGTGGATCCATAGAATAGTCTCCCAGTGGAGGTGGTAGAGATGAGGACAGTAACTGAATTCAAAAAAGCATGGGACCAACACAGAGGATCTCTAAAGGTAAAAAGTGGACTGTTGTAGTTGTTGTTATGGAAGGACAGACTAGATAGGCCATGTGGTCTTTTTCTGTCATCATGTTTCTATGTTTCTATGTTTCTAAGATGTAGGGATTGTTACACATGACTGAAGTGGTATTTAAAGGTGATACTGTGGAAGAATTGAAAGAAATATCGATACATCGAGAAGATGGATTACAACTATTTGATAAACTGAAGAGTAGTAAATCACCTGGACCGGATGGTATACATCCAAGGGTGTTGAAAGAACTGAAATATGAGATTGCAGACCTGCTATTAGCAATCTGTGAACTATCATTAATATCTGTAATACCTGAAGATTGGAGGATGGCCAATGTAATGTCAATTTTTAAAAAGGGTTCCAGGGGTGATCCGGGAAACTACAGACTGGTCAGCCTGACATCAGTACTGTACTGGGAAAAATGGTAGAAATCATCATAAAGAACAAAATTACTGAACATGATTGTAGATAGTCATGGCTTAATGGGAGACAGCCAACATGGCTTTAGACAAGGAAGATCTTGTCTTACTAATCTGTTATGTTTTTTTGAAAGTGTGAATAAACAGGTAGACAAAGGTGAGTCGGTTGATATAGTGTATCTGGACTTTCAGAAAGCCTTTGACAAGATCCCTCATCAGAGACTTTTGGCAAAACTAAGAAGTCATGGGATAGGAGGCAGTGTACTATTATGGATCAGGAACTGGTTAAAAGATAGAAAGCAGAGGGTAGGGCTAAATGGCCAGTCTTCCCAATGGAGAAAAGTGAATAGTGGTGTACCCCAGGGGTCTGTGCTGGGTCTGCTGCTTTTTAGCATATTCATAAATGACCTGGAAAAGGGAGTAATGAGTGAGGTTATCATATTTGCAGATGACACAAAACTATTTAAAGTTGTAAAAACCCATGAAGATTGTGGACAAGTACAAAATTTTGCTCTTAGGAAAGAACAATCCAAACTATGGTTACACAATGCAAGGTTCCACATTAAGAACCACCACACAGGATAAAAATTTAGGCGTCATTGTGGATAATATGTTAAAACCCTCCGCCCAGTGGGCAGCGGTGGCCAAGAGAGAAAATAGAATGCTAGGTATCATAAGGAAAGGAATGGAAAATAAAACAAAGGATTTTATAATGCCTCTGTATCGTTCCATGGTGCGACTGCACCTTGAATATTGTGTGCAATTCTGGTCACCGTATCTTAAAAAGGATATAGCGTTACTAGAAAATGTACAGAGAAGAGCCACCAAAATGCTAAAGGGGATGGAAGGATACCCCTGTGAAGAGAGGCTGAAAAGGTTAGGGCTCTTCAACCTGGAAAAGAGACAGCTGAGGGGAGATATGAGGTCTATAAATTAATGAATGGAGTGGAACGGGTAAACGTAGATCGATTGTTTGTCATCAGAATATAGAAAGACTAGGGGACATGCAATGAAGCTACAATGTAACCTATTTAAGATTAATATGAGAAAATATTTTTTCACTCAACGTGTAATCAAACTCTGGAATTTGTTACCAGAGGATGTAGTTAAAGCTGTTAGTGTAGCTGGGTTTAAAAAAGGTTTGGACAAGTTCCTGGAGGAAAGGTCCATAAACCATTATTAAAAGGGACTCAGGATATTTATTTATTTTATTTTATTTATTTACATTTTCTTATATACCGCGCTATTCTGCATCAATGCGGTTTACATTGAACAAACTGAAATTACATTGAACAGGGCATTGTAACTTGGAGATAACTATTTTACAGGGAACATGGGCTATGGAGGGTTAAGTGACTTGCCCAAGACCACAAGGAGCACCTGTGAGACTAGAAACCCCAGTCCTTCCGACCCAAGGTTGCTGTCCTCTAGTGGGATTTGAACCCCTGACCTTCCGGCCTGAAGTACCTTGCCCCACTAGGCCACTCCTGCACTCCTATCCTCCACTCCTAAGGATATCACTCCTTGACCCAATACAAGCATTGTGGAACCTGTGTTTTTTTGGGAAACTGCTAGGTACTTATGACCTAGATTGGCCACTGTTGGAAACAGGATACTGGGCTTGATGGACCTTGGTCTGACCCAGTATGGCATATCTTATGTTCTTAGGGTTCTGGATTGGTCTAGCAGGGATACAGGAAAGGAAATTAACGGTAAGTAAAATTTCTCCTTCTAGTACATCCAGTCCAGACAAGTGGGGAGTACCAAAGCTGAGTCCTCTCTGGGCAGGAAGATACGGCGGCAGTCAAGACGCTGGTACCAAACCGAGCTGCTTCCCAAGCATGGATGTCCAGATGACAGTGTTGGACAAAGGTAGAGAGCGAAGACCAGGTGGCGACCCTGAAGATATCTAGCAGGGCAACCCACGCTCTCTCCACCACTATTGAGGCTTGAGCCCTAGTAGAATGCATCCTGAGGCCGTTGGGTACAGGCTTGTTGTGAAGAATGTAAGCAGACTCAATCACCTGCTTGATCCAGCATGCAATGGTAGCCTTAGACGCAGCCTCCTCCTCCCATGTGGCAGCCTCCGATTAGCACAAAAAGGTGATCGGAAAGGCAAAAGGGATTTGTGACCTTCAGGTAACACCGCAACATCCTGCCGACATTGAGCAAATGGAGCACAAAGTGGTCACCAATCTGCTGCCCCTTTGGGAAGGAGGGAAGGATCACCGACTGGTTGACATGGAACACGGACAAAACCTTCAGGAAAAAGGACGGGACTGGGTGAATAGTTACACCTTCTGGAGAGAAGGACAGAAAAGATCCTGAAGAGAGTGCTTAAAGCTCGGATTCACGTCTGGCCAAGGTGACCGCCACTAGGAGGATAGTTTTGAGAGTCAAATCTTTAAGGGAGACTTGGACAGCGCCCAGAGGACCAAAGAAAGGTCCCAGGATGGAATCACTGGGTGGCGGAGTGGATGGAGAGTGCGCACTCCCCCACAAGAAACTAACCAGGTTAGGATGGGAGGCCAGGGAGCGTCCTTGGAGAGGCCCGCGGAAGCATGTGAGCGCAGCTATCTGAACCTTCAAGGAATTCAGGGCCATCCCCTGATCAAAGCCATTCTAAAGGAAGGCTAGAATGTCAGGAACTTGTGCCTTCCAAGTGGACAAAACTCTGTCAGTGCACCATGTGGAAAAACGCTTCCAGACTCTAGCATAGGCCCACGATGTAGAGGAGTGCCGTGCCTTCAGGAGAGTAGCTACCATCTGAGGTGAACAGTCTTTTTGTGCTAAGCTTCTCCACTGAAGAGCCAAGCTGTAAGTGAGTAAGGAGCTAGGTCATCCATGATAATCGTCCCTTACTGCTGAAGACCCCTGAGGATGCCGAGGGGCAGAAGCATCACTAGTGAGAGGGCGCATGAGGTCAGTGTACCATGTGTGCCATGGCCAGTTTGGCGTTACCAAGATGATGCACCCAGGGTGTGACTCGATGCACCAAAGAAGTCTGCCTATCAGCAGCCACGGCGGAAATGCATTGAGTAAGTGATCCACCGGCTAGGGCTGTACTAGGGCATCCGGGCCGAGAGTTCGGCTCCCTGTGGTGACTGAAAAAGAACAGCGCCTTGGAGTTGGAGGCTGTGGCCATGAGATCCCCTGGCTGGATGGCCCCAGTGAGCCACGATCCTCTGGAAGGCTCTCGGGGAGAGTTCTCATTCACTGGGATCCAGGAGATGCTGATGGAGAAAATCGACCCCCGCAATGTTGTACTGAAAGGGCCTGCAGGTTCTCCTCCACCCAAGGAAACAGAAGGGCCATCTCTCGCGCTACTCCCGGACATTTCATTCCCCCTTGCTGATTGAGATATGTCACTGTGGTCGCATTCCGAATGTATGCATACCGACTTCTGGGGGAGCATGGGGCGGAAGGCAAGGAGTGCCAGACACACCACCCGGGCCTCGAGGCAATTGATCGGCCAGTAGGCTTCCCTTGTGGACTAGGAGCCCTGTGCTGTTTGTCCCAGAGAATGAGCTCCCCAGCCCGCTAGACTGACGTCAGTGGTCACGTGTACCCATTGTGGGGTCTGCAGTGGGACTCCCTGTAAAAGGTTGCAATGGCAGAACCACCATTGAAGGCTGCGGTGCACCCCTCAGGGTAGATGGAGTCTGAGCTGATAAATCTGGGAGTGGGCCTGAGCCCAAGGAATCACGTCTAAGGTGGACGCCATGGTTATGATGACCTGCAGGTAATCCCAGGCAGAGGGAGATGGAAAACAAAGAAAATTCTGAAGTTGCTTGATCAACTTTTCGCATCTGTCCTGGGTAAGGTATACCTGGCCCCTCTGAGTGTTGAACTGGGCCCCTAGAAATTCCAGCAATTGAGAAAGCTGCAGACAGCTCTTGTCCCAACTGATTATCCATCTGAGACAATTCAAGAAGGAGACTACTTGCTGAACCGCTTTAACCACCTCCTGGGGAGACTTTGCATGGATAAGCCAGTCATCCAGGAGGGCGGCTGCCGCTACCACCATGACCTTGGTGAAGGTGGGGGGTGCCATGGCCAGGCCAAACGGTAGAGCCCTGAATTGATAATGGCAACTGAACACCACGAAGCAGAGGTATTGCTGATGTGCCGGGCATATGGGAATGTAATAGTAAGCCTTGGCTAGGTCAAGCGATGCTAGGAATTTGCCGGGTCTGACTGCCTGAATGACCAATCGTAGCGTCTCCATTTAGAAATGCGAACTATGTAAACATTTGTTGATGCCTTTCAGGTCCAGAATAGGCCTGAAGGAGCCGTCCTTGGGCATGAAAAAGTAGATGGAATAGTGCCCCAAGCCGTACTCCAAGGGGGGAACCAGGCAGATTGCCTGTAGCTGAAGGAGGTGGTGTAGCATCTGCTGGATGACTACTTGTCTGTCCGGTGTTCTGCATAGAGATATCAGAAAGGCGTGTGGGACAGGCTTCTTCAGCTCGATCACATAACCGTGTGTAATGACTTCATGCACCCACTTGTCGGAAGTTATCTGGGTCCATTCGGGGGAGTAACACTGTAGCCGGCCACTCACAGGAAGCACCCTGGGATGGACCCCGAGCCAGTAAGTGGAAGGACCTGGCAGCGCCAACGAACTTGTTCATCATGGAAAAACTGTCCTTGCGACAGGTTCCATGAAATGACTGGGGCCGGGATCCCATTCTTGCAGAGTAAGAGTTAAAGTGTCCCGGCCAGTAGCGGCACGTGTCTCTGACAACTGATCTGTAAGAGGATGAAGGGGCTGAGGCAGCCTGAGGAAGGCGAGACCCTTCTTTGGATTTGTCCTCCGGGAGGCGTTGAGATTTAACTTTGCCAAGTCCTTGACTAGCTTGTCCAGATCTTCCCCAAACAAAAGCCTGCCCTTAAAGAGCAGCTTGGCTAGACAGGCCTTGGATGAAGAGTCTGCATTCCAATGGTGGATCCATAGCTACCGGCGAGCCACCGTTGCTACTGCAATAGACCAAGCTGACAGGTGCAGCAGATCATAGAAGGCATCTGCCAAAAATAAGGTGATGGACTCCAACCGTGCTAGTGTGGGATCTTCTAGGAGTAACTGGAGACAACACAGGGGCGCCCTTGCAGCCAAGCCACCACACACTGAGGCTTGGAGTGTTACAGAAAATGAAGAAAAGTTCATCTTCAAGAGGCCCTCGAACTTACAATCAATCTGATCCCGAAGGGCCGTGCCCCCCTCAGCTGGAATGGTGGTATGCTTAGCAACCACTGTTACCAAGGCATCCACCTTCAGGAAGCTTAACCACCTCTCAAGGTCATCAGGGGCCAAGAGGTAGGTGCGGCCTAGACAACAAGTGAACCGCAAGGAAGAGTCTGGGGACTCCCACTCCCGTGTTAACCATGTGTTCTAACTCCAGAGGAAAAGGGAAGGCCTTTGATGGCTTCTTGACGCTCAGGATAATTGGATCTGCGTGACGTTGTTCCGGGTCTGCCGTTGGGGATGGCTGTGACCCTGAAAGGTGAAGGGCCTCTGTAACCTGTGTAATGAGGGCTGGCAGCTCCTCTTTACGAAAGAGGCATATGTCCTGCCTGTCCGCCTCGTTTCTTGGTTGTCCTTTGGGTGCGATAGCTCTCCTTCCTCCCTATCTGAAGTCGAGTGAAGGGAACGGTCATCACAGAGGCACTTACCATCTTTCCCTAAAGGGTGCCAGTCCCCTGAGGGTACGGAATTGGCCTTAGGCATACCCAGAGACTGGTGGCAGAGCCTGTGAGGCGGAAGAGGTTGTCCCATTGTAGTAGGAAATGCTGCCGGGCCCCCAGATGCTCTTGAAAGTCCCAGGCATGGTGGAAAAAGTCCATAAACTGTAGATCCGCGGGAACTGTAGGAGCTGAGGAAAGCTGCCTGGAAGCCTGAGTCTGCACAGGCCACTGTTCTTCTGGGAGGAGAACTGGCGGAGGAAACTCCTGTGCGAGGGGGGTCTCGAGTCAGGGGTGCCAGGCAGGACTGATGAGGTTGTGATAGGTGCTAGAGAAGCAGCTGCCACCCAAGAAGATACTGTGCCTGCCAAAGTTTCCCCATGGTCTGCCATACATGCAGTGCAGAGATCTCCCACTAAAGCATGATGTTTCCTGCTGCAGCCGAGGCAGTGAGGAAAGGGGACTGGCATCTCGGCGGGAAAATGGGCCGAACCAGACTGGGATCCAGATGTAGGAGCAGCAATGCAAAGGAAATGGCGTCCGCCAGAGAGGGCAGGAACCCGAAGGAAAATGGCATTGCCGCAGCGATTGAGAAGAAAAAACTGAGAGCTGGCGAAAGAGAAATTGTAAGTGGTCTTGGCGAAGTTTCTTAGGTTCGCGCAGAAAGAAGCAGTGTTGAGAGCAGTGCGAAGACTGGGAGTAATCTCCAAAGACAACATCAAGTTACGAATAGTGCAGGACTACTCAGCATCCTTAGGACAGCGCCGAAGGGAATATGGCCCTCTGTGTCAAACGCTGATAGACAATAATATTAAATTTTTAGTGCAGTATCCCGCACGTCTGATCTTCACTCATGGGGGGGTGCGTAGGTCATTTGATTCAGCCAAGGCAGCAACACCTTATGTGGAGGAGATTGGGAGAAAAGCAGCGGCTGCACTAAGCTTACAAAGTGGAGATCAGGAGTGTGTAACCTGTGATGGGAGAGACTGAGAAATGGAACATCAAAGCAGAAGAAAAAGAAGATCATACTGCCTTAGTGTGTGTGGAGAATCAGTTTGGAAATTGATATAGATGTTTGAAATGTTCAAAGTTGTTGTATTAATGTTATATGTTTGATGCCTTTTAGGTTAATGATTACTAGATAAGGTATGAGGGGCTAAAAGGAATGGAGAGTGGGACATGCATGGGGTGGATGAGTTGGGAGGTGGAAAGAGGTGGAGGAGGGCTGGGGCTTGGGTGGGATCATCAAAGGGAATGATGTGGAGCAGTTACAAAGGTAAGAGTAAAGGGGTACCGAACGCATTTGAGGGGAAGGGAGGTAAGAATAAGAGGAAAGATGGGTAGTTGGGTGAGTGAGAGGGGAGCGGGGGGGAATGGGGTGGGGAAAGGGAAAGTAATAGGGGATAAAGGTTGGGAGGGAGGGATTGGGGAGGAAGGGGGGAGGGAAGGCAGCCTAATTGAGATTAAATGGTTTGATTGGGGGTGCATGCATGACGGTAAGGATGGGTCCCAGGCTGGGGGGGTCCTTCCTCACAACAAAGCATTTGTTGGTTGGCTTGAGCTTTATATTTACCCACTAACCTGAAGGTCATATCGTGGAATGTGTGGGATAGGTAATCCCATTAAGAGATACAAGATATTGCAGGCTCTAGCGAGACAAAAATGTGATATTGCAATGTTGCAGGAAACCCACCAGACTGCTGAGGAAACATATTAAATTACGGAGAGACTGGGTGGGGCAAGTCTGGGGGGCTCCAGCTATGGGAAGAAAAGGTGGAGTGGTCATTCTGATACACAGGCGTGTTAGATTCGTTCAGGAAAGCATCCATGTGGGTGAGGGGGGTAGATTTGTTCTCTTGTATGGGATGCTGGAGGGGAGGCCTGTGGTGCTGGGGAATCTATATAGTCCAAATGTGTTAGATAGAGTTCTTTATGCTAGTTTGGGCTCACGAGTGGAGCAGCTGCCAGAGGCTCCTATGATTTTGGCAGGTGATTTTAATGGCGTTATGGATGTTGAACTAGATACATCTAGTGGAAGTGGAGATAGGGCGCGTGTGCAGAGTGCTAGAGTGCTGCAGAATTTGAAACGCAGGTTAGGGATGGTAGACCCTTGGCGTTTGCTCCACCCACTGGAAAGGGATTTTACGCATCAATCAAGAGCGCATGGGTCGTGTGCTCGCATTGATTATGTGCTGGTTTCGGAGCGGTTGTTTGCCCAAATAGAGGATGCGCAACTAGGGCCTATAGAGATTTCTGATCATGCGTTGATTTGGGTGGAAATAGAATGGTTAGAGGCAAACACGCGGGATAGAATTTGGCGATTCCCAATGGATCTGTACAGAGACCCTGAGTTTCATGGTTTCCTTAAAATGCGGTGGCAAGAATTCTCAATCCATAATGCTCAGCATAAAGAGGATCCAGAGCTTTTTTGGGAAACTGCTAAAGTAGTCCTGCGGGGGGACATTATAGGGTATGTAGGGAGGAAACGGAAAATGTTGATGAAACAGATTGTTCGCTTGGAACAGCAGGCAGGTAGAGAGAGGAGAAGGCAAGCGTCATGTCCGTCGGCAGTGAATAGGAGGAAATTGTGGGAGACACAAACAGCCCTAAATGAGCTGCTACATCAAAGAGCCAAGAAGTCGTTTCTGTACTACCGCTTTCAGCTCTATAGATATGGTGACAGGCCAGGAAAGTTATTGGCAAGATGCCTTAAAGGCAGTAGGGGGACTGGTACTGTGGCGGCGCTGCGAGACGATCAGGGCCAACTGCATAAAGAAAGGCGAGCGATTGCTCAAGTATATCGGACATTTTACAAGAAGCTTTATACAAGGAGAGTTGGATCTCAGACTGATATGGTAGAGTACTTGAAACAAGTGAGTTTGCCAAGGTTAACGATGGTTCAACAGGCAGAGCTGGATAACCCAGTGACTGAAGAGGAGGTTCAGAGGGTCATTTTAAGAGCGGATTGTCACAAAGCGCCTGGCCCGGATGGGTTTGGGGCAGAATTTTATAAGTTATTAAGAGATGAGTTGGCCCCTTCCCTAGTGGCGACATATCATAGAAGGGTGGATCAGGGGAGATTTATGTGGGGGGAGAATCGGGCGCACATTATTCTTATACATAAACCAGGGAAAGATCCTTTACAAGCAGCCTCTTATCGACCTATCTCCTTGCTGAATTTTGATATGAAAATACTGGCTAAGGTGCTGGCGGACCGTTTGGGTCAGGTATTAAGTGAGCTTGTGCATGATTCTCAAGTAGGTTTTGTAAAAGGGAGATATGCGGTGCGGAATCTACGTAAAATTGTGGCATCGCTAGAGTGGGTAAGGGATAGGATGCAACAGTCGCTTTTGATTAGTTTTGATGCAGAAAAGGCATTTGATCAAGTGAATTGGGATTACCTCAGATTTCTCTTGCCACACTATGGACTGGGAGCTTCTTTTTGCAATATGGTAGAGCTTTTATATACGAGGCCCACAGCTAGAGTGTTATGTAATGGAGTGCTATCAGATGAGTTTACCCTGGAGAGAGGTACAAGACAGGGATGCCCGCTCTCACCGTTGCTTTTTGTGTTGTCACTTGACCCACTGATACGACGAATAGAGACGTCTAATGAGATACAAGGTATAGGTATAGGGAGTCATATGTTTAAGCTGGCAGCATTTGCAGATGACATACTGGTTCATTTGCTATCTCCTCAGACGTCCTTGCCCAATTTATTAAAGGAATTTTCTTGTTATGGGGGTTTTGCTGGGCTTTGTATCAATATGGAAAAGTCTGAAGCCATGGATGTGGAAGGGTCAATAAGGGGACATTGGAGAGGAAGTTTTCCACTTAAGTGGGCAGGTGATACATTTGTGTATTTAGGGATTCTCCTGACGAGAGAACCGCGGGAGCTATATAGGAAAAACATGGATAGAATCATTGTAAAAGTTCGTTCACAACTTCAGGTGTGGTCTCCACTGCCCTTGTCCTTACTGGGCAGGGCGGCAGCACTGGGAATGGTGATTCTGCCTCGGGTGCTTTATTGGCTGCAAACTCTCCCAGTGTGGTTATTGAAGCGTGATTTAAATGCTATTGACCGCGAGATTAGGAATTTCCTTTGGAAAGGTATGCGAGCTCGTATCCCCTTACATAGATTGAGAAGGAGATGGAAGTCTGGAGGGATAGGAATCCCAGATCTTCGGACTTATGCTCTGGCATGCCAGGCACGGCATATTGGAGACTGGCTAGGGAATACTGAGGTGTATACGCCAAGAGCGCTGGAAGAGGCTCTTGTGGCTCCGCAGACCTTGATGGCAGTATTGCACCAGGAAAATAGGCTCCTGCCTGGTAGAGTGGTTAGTAGTGAATTGGTTTACCCGGCAAGAAGAGTATGGCAACATTTGAATAGGCTCTGGGGTGAACCATCAGGGGTTTCAAGCTGGCTACCCATACAGGGGAATGATCAGTTTACACCAGGATCAGAAACGTCAGCATTTGTATATTGGAGGAGACAAGGCATATGTAATATTGGACATGTGGTGGATCAAATGGGGCAGTGTAAATCTTGGGAGACTTTGCGCATGGAATATGGACTTAGCAGGCGGCATTATTTTGCTTACGTGCAGCTCTCTCACTATGTGGCTTCCCTACCACAAGATGCACTGCGGGTGGAAAGATCGGCACAGATATTAGAGTTCTTTGCACTGGGGGAGGAGTCACCGCCTACAATTGCACAGCTGAAAAGACGATTAGATGACTATAGCAGTTTGCCTGATTATAGGGTGGAAGAAGCTTTGTGGGCACAAGAATTGAATATCTTGGTAGCTCCTGGCTCAATCCTTCAGGCCTTGAGTGGGATTGCGGGGCTGGTGAGGGGAGCTCGATGGCGGGAGATACAGTTTAAATGCATCCTACGGGCACATTTCTCTCCAAGACGGGCGTTACAATCCCATCTCACTGAGTTGGGCAGATGCCCAAAATGTCCATGCCCTTTGGCGGACTTAGGACATATGTGGTGGGGGTGTCCGATAGTTTGCCTATACTGGAAGAGGATAGCTGATTTTATGAGTAGGATTGTGTTACAGCGAGTCCGTTGGACAGCATCGCTTGTGATGTTAGATCAGCTTGGACCACTCCACCCGAAAGGGAGATGGGAACGCCTTTTGGTCAGGAAGGCATGTCTGGTGGGTAAAGGCCCGATACTTCATAGGTGGAGAGAAGCGTCAGGTCCCACTTATTGGGAATGGTGCAACAATTTCCACCAACTGATGCTTATGGAAAGGAGAGAGGCTAGAGGAAGTGCTCGACGTTGGGCCTTATTCCTGCTAATTTGGGAACCATATATTCAGATATTGAGGCCTCGTGTCCGAAATGAAGTGCTTCAATTGGGATGAGAAGGTCGTAGGATATTAATAATATAATTAATATGCATGTTCACTATGGGGGGTTGGTTGCTGAAGGGGGAGGCTGTAGGGTGGGGGGGAGGTTGGTGGGGAAAGGGGGGGAGAGGGGGAATATTGTAAATTCTTTTTTCTTGCTGTATTTGTATGATTGATTTGCTGAGGAATCCAGGTCTGGGAGATCAGTAGAAATGCCATTTTTTGATGTATTTGTTGTTATTTTTTAAATATTGTTTTGCATGTTCTGTATTATTTGGTTTTCAATAAATAGAGTTTACAAAAAAAAAAAAAAAAAAAGATGGCGGTGCACAGCAGGAGCCGCAACCAACTACAACGCGGCAAGAGCGGCGTCCCAGCGGGTCAGACACGTGGGACTAGTGGGGCCCAGGGGGGGGGGGGTGGGAAAGACCCGTGGAGCTGAGAATTAAGATAAAATTACTCACAGAAGGATTGTTAAACGAATCGAAAGGCTTCAGGCCACCAGTAGTGGGGAGAATGCCTATCAAGTGACTGACACAGTGGGGCTGTCTGCACTTGTACAGTTTAGACGATCACCGCTGTCTCCCTTAGCATTCCCCTTCCTCTTAGTTACGTCTTTTTTTTTTTTTTTATTATTAGGCACAACACGGTGTAATGACCAGGCTGGATGACTGCAGCAGAGATAGGCTGAAGCTGAGCTACTCGAGGAAGGGATTACCACACAGGGAAGGCTACACTGTTCCTCTTGAACAGTAGCCCAGCCCCTCAGAGGTGTTCTACTGACCCTCCTGGCCAGAACAGCTCTGGAAGAATAAGGGGAAGTTTCCTTCTAGATAGCAGCAACCGGTGCTAATGGGAGTGCCTGCAGAGACTATACTGGAGCCAGACCAAGTAGGAGTCCACCATCTGCTGAGACAGAGAAAGTACTGAAGCTGAACCTTAGGGGTACAGGGTTATATACTAAGAGTGATGACACTAAGCTTCTGGAATTTTCTCTGTCTCCTCATTTGCTGACAAGGGGACACAACCCATTTGTCTGGACTGGTCTACGGGGATGTACTGGAAATTAAACTCTGGAATTCGTTACCAGAGGATATAGTAAAAGCTGTTAGTATAGCTGGATTTAAAAGAAGTTTGGACAAAGGATCCATAAACTATTATTAAACAGGACTGGGGAAATCCACTGCCTACCCATGGGAGAAGCAGAATAGAATCTGTCTACCTTTTGGGAACCTGAGAGTATTTGTGACCTGGATTGGTCACTTTTGGAAACAGGATACTGGGCTTGATGGACCCTTGGTCTGACTCAGTATGGCATATCTTATGTTCTTAACTGGGAGGCTATTCCTTGCATTCACCACTTTCCATAACAAATAATTTCTTCCATATGCCTATCGCCATTCAACTTCATCCTATGACTCCCTGAGTATCTCCACAGGCCATCTTGATACTATCTGGGGCAGTCTGGAGGTAGAGACTTAATTTATCTGAATAATGTAGGACAATAAAAAAGTTGCACTAGGTAAATATCGCCGCTATCTGGAAAATGTCAGCTCCTCACCACTCTATGCTGATATTCAGTGGTAGCCACTATCGTAGCTGAATTTTGTTTTACCCGTGGCAGCTGGAGTTTAATGAAGATAAAAAGCTGACTGCTACAGGCTCTATATTACCCCCATTAAATACATACAGAAAGTTCTATCATTCTAAAGAGTACCTCTTTTCTAATGGCTCAACCTAAACATTGACTGGAGACAACAGAGTAAAGTGTGTAGGGGGTTCTTAACCCCTTTACCAACCATGACAGAACCATCCAAATACCTAGGGTCCCCTGTGGATAACCAGGCCATCTTTTCTAAGTTCAAATACGGGACACTCAATCAAGCCGAGGGGTTTAAAGTTAAGGAAAATAAAATATGTTTATAATTACAATTTTAATTTTAACCCAAAATTTTAATCAGTAGGCTAGGTTTATAACTTTACTTACAAATGTGCCAATCAGGCCTATTTGTTGTACTTCTCTACAGAGTGAATTTTCTTCAAAATAGCAGCATTTCCACTAAGATAATTAAAAAAAAATTCTGGGCACCTCAACTCAAAATTGTATTTTACAATTAATAGACCTTTGAGAGCCTCTACATACAGTTGTTTTTTTTTCTGTAGACCACACTTTGTTTGTGATTGAAAAGCACCTTTCACATGGAGCTTTGAAACCTGGCAAACATAAAACAAAAAAAATCTGTATCCTAGCTACTGCTCCCACCTCCCCCTGCTCCCTATTGGCAGGCTGTGTCTGACAGATGTTTTCCTGGGTCCTGGGGAGGAAACAGAGCCAGATTTGTCAGATGTGCTAAGGACTCAGGAGTTTAGGATTGCCAACCATCTAAATTATTTCAGGATTCTACAACTTTGTAAAGTAACTGTCTTAGTCAGAATGATGTTTAAATTGTCTGGGTATTTATTTTTAAGAGTTTAGCTCTACAGCTCGCCAGTGCTCCCCCCTCACTGTGCATAGTAAGTGGTAGGTTCCAGCCAATGGAAAGGCTGCACTAGTCACAGGCAGGGTGGGCTGATATTCTGCAAAAGGTATGGGAGAAAGTCAGTGGAATACGTGGGTTTCTTCGTAGGGGTGAGTGGGGTTGCTGAGAAAGGGTAGAAATATAAGAGGAATGGGTAAAGTGTGAGGAAGCTATTGCAGGCAGAGAAAAAGAATTGGTAGCAAAAGCAAGAACTGGGAGCATTGAAGTAGAGGAGTGCAGAAGCAGCACAGCACCAGTAGACAGTCAGAGTCTGAAAAGTGCTAGTGTGCATGTGTGTACCTGATTTGGGGAGTGGGGTAGGATGGGGGTGGATGAATGGATGTGTGTGTGACTGAAGCACAACAGAGTGTGCATGTGTATGTTTCTGTGTCTCTGATGGAAATAGTCTCATATAAATAGAGTTTCCCTTTGAAAATTTCAGCTGGGTGGAGAAGTCCACTGGTACAAATGTGGAGAAGTATAGAAGTGGGACACATGTTTTAAAATAGGGGACATTTAGGCATCCCATACTATTCCAGGAACAAACCCTTAAAATTCAGAACTGTCCCATATAATACGGGATGGTTGTTCATTTTACCTGCAATTGAGTCCTGATCCTAGGACACCCTGCAAAGGAGGCTGCCAAGCAGCAAGAAAGGACCAAAAATATCCCGCGAGCTGTTTCACTAGCTGCTATTCAAAAACCAGCAGAAAGGAAGTCCTGAGGCCCTGAGGGGGGCTTCTGGCCAGAGCCTAAAGCCTCTGCACTCCTATTCATCTGTGCCTGGGTGACCCCTAAGAAGGCCACTTGCCTTGCAGGCAGAAAGGGCACACAGGACTTAGAGAAGGTATCTGAATCGCATGGGCTTGTGAAAATGACTGAACCCCCCCCAAAAACAAACAAACCAACCTAGGAGTAGCCTAGTGGTTAGAGCAACTGCCTAGTCCCCAAAAGTTCAAGGGTTTGATTCCCACTGGTGTTCCTTATGACCTTTGGCAAGTCACTTAACCCTTAATTGCCTTGGAAGAAAAGGCCTGGCAATCTACTTTTAGTTATACATTGCCAAGAAAACCCAAAGGCTGCTGGGTCACCAGGAGTAGGCACAGACTTGATGGCACTTACACTACAAATAGTCCAGAACACCGCTGCCCGCATTATTGCTAGCGCTTCAATACAAGACCACATAACTCCAATACTACATGATCTGCACTGGCTACCAATCTCCTCATGGGCAAAATATAAATCAGCACTCATCATCTTCAAAATTAAAAACAACATGTCAGCAGAAATACTACAGGGACTCATCGGAACCAAAGCAAGCAAAACACAGGACAGAAACAGCACCAAAAACAACATACCAACACCCACTCTATTCACAAGAAGCAACAAATCCACATCCATGCCCTACCAGATATTCCAAAATCAACAACTGATATAAAAGAATTCAGACAGCTGCTAAAAACCACCCTACTCATTGAACATGTCAACGAAGACCACCAAGCACCAGTCACACCACAAGATGATTTACACAAGCCATGAACACTATAAGGGCTATAAATGACCCTTGCATCCCCCCCTGCTACTTGTATACAGACCCAGTTCATAGTTCACATTGTATATAGCTCACCAGTTAATCAATCACACTGCTCACCCACACCACACAAGTCAATGTATCCACTGCATGTATTCATCCTCCCACTCTTGATTGTTTGATGTGCTAACCGCTTTGATTTACATAGAAACATAGAAATATGACGACAGAAAAAGACCACATGGCCTATCTAGTCTGTCCTTCCATATCAACAACTACAACAGTCCCCTTTTTACCTTTAGAGATCCTCTGTGTTGGTCCCATGCTTTTTTGAATTCAGTTACTCTCCTCATCTCTACCACCTCTGGGAGACTATTCCACGGATCCACAACTCTTTTCGTAAAGAAATATTTCCGCATATCACTCCTGAATCTATCTCCCTTCACCCTCATCCTATGTCCCCTCGTAGCAGAACTTGCTTTCAATTGAAAGAGGCTCTCTCCTTAACATTTATGCCACGGAGGTATTTAAACATCTCAATCATATCACCTCTATCCCGCCTTTCCTCTAAGATGTACATATTAAGATCCTTAAGTCTATCCTCATATGCTTTATAATGAAGACCACTAATCATTTTAGTAGCCACCCTCTGCACCGACTCCATCCTGTTCACATCCTTTTGAAGATGCGGTCTCCAGAATTGCACACTATACTCCAAATGAGGTCGCATTATCACCTCCTTTTTTCTGCTAGCCATTCCTCTCCGTATGCACCCAAGCATCCTTCTAGCTTTTGCAGTCACCTTTTCTACCTGTTCAGCTACTTTAAGATCATCAGACACAACCACGCCTAGGTCCCGCTCTTCTTTAGTGGACAAAAGTACTTCACCCCCTATACTATATTGCTCCCTTGGATTGCTGCAGCCCAAATGCATGACCTTACATTTTTTAACATTAAATCCCAGCTGCCAAATTCTAGACCATTCTTCAAGCTTAGCTAGATCCCTCCTCATGTTATCTACACCTTCCTGGGTGTCTACTCTATTGCAGATTTTGGTATCATCCGCAAAGAGGCAAACCTTACCCAACAGCCCTTCCGCTATATCACTAACAAAGATGTTAAAAAGAATCGGACCAAGGACAGATCCCTGGGGCACACCACCGGTAACATCCTTCTCCTCAGAGCAAGCTCCATTTACCTGTACTCTTTGTCACCTCCCACCCAACCAATTTCTAACCTAAGCAGTAACTTTAGTGTCCATCCCTAGGGTGCTCAGTTTGTTTATAAGTCGCCTGTGAGGAACAGTGTCAAAGGCTTTACTGAAATTTAAATACACCACATCAAGGGCTCTCACTCGGTCTAGCTCCCTGGTCACCCAGTCAAAGAAATCAGATTTGTCTGACAAGACTGCCTCTGGTGAATCCATGCTGCCTCGGATCCTGTAAACCGCTAGACTCCAGAAACCTCACTATTTTCTCTTTCAGCAGCGTTTCCAATAGTTTACTCACCACCGAAGTTAAACTAACCGGCCTGTAGTTTTCAACCACATTATTACTTCCGCTTTTGTATAAAGGCACCACATAAGCCTCTCTCCAGTCCTTTGGCACCACTCCTGACTCCAATGAGGCACTGAAAAGGTCAGTCAGTGGAGCTGCTAGAACGTCCCCAAGTTCCCTCAGTATTCTAGGGTGTATCCCATCCGGTCCCATCGCTTTGTCTACTTTAAGTTGAGCTAGTTTCTCACGCAGTCTTCTGAAAATTGTTCAAGATGTCCCTCGCTTCTGTTCCTGTTTGTGGGTGTTTTCTGAGGTCCTGCTCCTGGTTCTTCATCTGTGAACACAGAACAGAAATATTTGTTAAGCAATTCCGCTTTATCCTTATCAGCTTCTACATATTTCTCCCCTGCACCCTTGAGTCTGACAATACCACTTTTGCCCTTCCTCTTCTCACTAACATATCTGAAAAATGTCTTATCCCCTCATTTTATTGCATTGGCTATTTCCTCCTCCTTTTCAATCTTTGCCTTCCTGACTGCTAGCTTCTCTAAGTTTTTCCAAATATAGATGCCTGTCTTCCTCTCTCTGTGATCTCTTGTATTTCATGAAGGCCTCCCTCTTTTTCTTCACTTTTTCAGCTACTTCTTTCGAAAGCCATAGCGGTCTCCTTTTCCTTTTACCTTTATGTACCATTTTAACAAAAAGGTTGGTTGCCCTTAAAATATCCCCTTTCAGTTTTGCCCACTGTTTTTCTACATCCCCCAGCTGTTCCCATCCCACTAACGACTCCATGAGGTATTGGCCCATCTTGGCAAAGTTAGTCTTCCTAAAGTCTAAGATCCTCACCTTTGAATGGATTCTAACAACCCTAGTCCTAATACTGAACCACACCATCTGATGATCACTGGATGCAAAATGATCTCCCACTACAACATCAGAAACACTTTCACCATTGGTAAGCACCAAGTCCAGTATGGCCCCTTCACGTGTGGGGTATTGCCTGAATAGTTCTCCCTGTAGAGAATCCAGGATCTCCTTACATCTAGATGATACTGCAGCAGGAATGTGCCAATCAACATCTGGCATATTGAAATCTCCTATCAGTAGCACTTCCCCTATCCTAGCAATGTTGTGTATGTCTTCAATTAACTCTCTGTCCACCTCTTCCTCTTGTGAGGGAGGTCTGTATATCACACCAATGCAAATAGATTTCTCTTTCCCTCTTTCTAGTTTAACCCACAATGCCTCCTCTCTCTTTTAAGCTCTGTAATTCCAAAGCTTTAATAGTAGTTTTTACATATAGTGCCACTCCTCCTTCCCTTCTTCCTACCCTGTCCTTTCTGAATAAAGTATAGCCAGGCATAGTTACATCCCAGTCATGGTTTTCTGTGAACCATGTTTCTGTAACTGCCACTAAATCCAAATCAGCCACTCCCACCAAAGCTTCAACATCAGGGATCTTATTTCCCAAGCTACAGGCATTTATACACACTGCTTTCCATATGTTACCCCTGTTACTTATTTATTTAACATTTCTTATATTTCTTATATACCGCCTTTCATGATATGAAGGCGGTTTACATTGAACAAACTGAAATTACATTGAACAGGGCATTATAACTTGGAGAACATGGGCTATGGAGGGTTAAGTGGCTTGCCCAAGACCACAAGGAGCACCTATGGGACTAGAAACCCCAGTCCTTCCAGCCCAAGGTTGCTGTCCTCTAGTGCAGCGTTTTTCAACCACTGTGCCGCGGCACACTAGTGTGCCGTGAGATATTGTCTGGTGTGCCGTGGGAAAAATTCCAATTTCATCCGTAACATGTGTCCTCAGCTCACAAATTAGGGTTGCCAACCAGCCGGTTTTTCCATCGCCAGGCCGGCTGCTGGTACAGTTGTAAAACCGGCCATTGAAAAGCCGGTTTTTTGCTCTGGCCGCAAGATCGGGAGCGGCCAGAGCAAAAATCCGGCTTTTGTGCCAAAGTCCGTGGCGCGAACGCGATCGCGATTCCCTATAGCAGTGCAGCCGCTGGTTCTGCTTTGTACAGAGCAGTGGCTGCACTACACTTACATTGAAAAGTAAAGAGAAACTGTGTCAGGAGCCCTCCGATCATGCAGAGCCCGAGGAAGTGATGTCATGGGGGCGGGCTCCTCACAGGCTGTCTTTCCTTTTCAAATTAACTTTAGCTGCAATAAATTTAATTTGAAAAGTAAAGACAGCCTGTGAGGAGCCCGCCCCCATGACATCACTTCCTCGGGCTCTGCGATGACCGGAGGGCTCCTGACACAGTTTCTCTTTACTTTTCAATGTAAGTGTAGTGCAGCCGCTGCTCTGTACAAAGCAGAAGCAGCGGCTTGGGCAGAGGGGGGGTGTGTGTGTGTGTGTGTGTGAGTGAACCAGCAAGGGGGGGGGAGTGTGAGTGAACCAGCAAGGGGGGGGGAGTGTGAGTGAACCAGCAGTGGAGGGGGGGGGGTGGTTTGAGTGAACCAGCAAGGGGGGGGGGCGATGTTGTGAGTGAAGCAGCAGGGGAGGGGGGTTGAGTGAGTGACCCAGCAGGAGGGGTGAGTAAGTGACAGGGGGGTGGGTGAGTGAACCAGCAGTGGAGGGGGGGGGTGGTGTGAGTGAACCAGCAGGGGAGGGGGTTGGTGTGAACCAGCAGGGGAGGGGGGTTGGTGTGAGTGTTTGATTCCTATTCAAGAGAATTACTTTATATATAGTCAATATAGGCACAGAGGTAAATTTTTTAAACATTTTCTAATGGTGGTGTGCCTCGTGATTTTTTTCATGAAAAAAGTGTGCCTTTGCACAAAAAAGGTTGAAAAACACTGCTCTAGTGGGATTTGAACCTCCGGCCTGAAGTACCTTGCCCCAACCACTAGGCTACTACTCCACTCCATTACATTAAATATCTTTATGGAAATGGGTATCACCTACCTGGGGGCTTTCTTCACCCATCCCCAATGAATCTAGTTTAAAGCCCTCTTCAGTAGATTAGCCAGTCTACTACCGAAGACGCGTTGACCTTTCTTGGACAGATGGATGCCATCTCTACTCTGCAACCCTTGGAACAGCATTCCATGGTCTAGGAAACCAAAATGCTCTCGATGACACCATCCACGCAGCCATGCATTCATATCCAGGATGAGAGCCTCTCTGCCTTGGCCTTTACCCTCAACAGGGAGGATTGAAGAGAACGCCACCTGTGCACCTAACTGCTTCACCCTCTGTCCCAGAGCCATGAAATCACTTTTGATGCGTTCCGACGGATACCTGGCAGTATCATTTGTTCCAACATGGATTAGCAAAATTAACTCCTGATTAGGTATCAGCAGTTCCCAAAGCTGAGAAGGTTACTAGAGTTCAACAACCTACTCTGCTCAAGGAAATTTCTACTAAAGCACCAAAAAGAAAGTAACTTTGCTTTAAAAATATACAAAACCCCTTTTAAGAGCTTTAAGAGCCCAGTCAGAGAGCTAGCAATTTAATAAAACTAAACCCTCAAATCCTTACCATTATTTGACCTGTAGAGCCCCTGTTAGGAATGCCTCAACAGGGCAGGGCTCTGGAGCCTTTTATGCAGGCCTCAGCTGCTCTCAGGTAATCAGGCCCACTAACTCCTGATTAGGTGTCAGCAGTTCCCAAAGCTGAGAAGGTTACTAGAGTTCAACAACCTACTCTGCTCAAGGAAATTTCTACTAAAGCACCAAAAAGATAAAGCGGTATATTAAATCCTTTTAAATAAAATTTAAAAACCCACATTGGGCCGGGCATCCTCATCACAGAGGAGGCAAAGGGAACCAACCATAGGGCTGACCTGATGAGAGGCACAAAGCCGGGCACTAGGCATATTAGTAATACTCCACATGGCAAAGAAAAGAACCATGGGACAAATATAAAAAAAGAACTGCAGAAAAAGAATAAAACCCGGGACATGCTGTGAAAAAATGCACTATTATGGCAAAAGGGAAACCTAAAAAAGGAATCCCAGCATCCAGGTTGGGGAAACTCTTACAGGGCTTCCCAGCCATCTACAAAGGCTTGAGGACCTGCTACTGAAGAAGCCCTGACTTTTTTTTTAAATTTGAAGCTGTTTATTTAGCAGCACAGAAAAACAAATATAGTCTGATAGAATATAATAGGCAATTCCAAACATAAATCTAGCAAACAGAGAGAGGATATTAAGAGAGAAGGTGGGGGCTGCGCCCACCTTATCAGCCCCTTCCCCTTCAGGGACTCCATGGAGTCTACATTTTCCTTTCAGGCCCTCTAGGGCTGGAACCTGTGGGTAAAAGTTCTGGAAACAGGGAAACTGCCAGCTCAAGAAGATAGGGGCATACCTGACCTCTAAGCAACGCTGGGCTACATGTCTCAGACACACAAGTCACAGGGCTGTGGTGTGGGCTAGGAGAGACAGATCTTTCTGCACTGCTGCACCCAGGGGTGACGTAATGCAGTTTCCTTGGGGGGGGGGGGAGCTCCACCCCTCAGCCAGTCAAATTGCACTTTTGTGATCACAGGCCTTCCCCTCCTGTCTGTCCATGGGGATTCGATCTCCTGCGGGCAACAGGATGGGTCTTTTGCTATGATCGTGATGCTCTTTTGCCTTTGGGGGATGGTATCCCCCACAGGCAGACTGGGTCACAATCACAGACTTCCCCTCCTGTCTGTCCATAGGAGATCAGATACCTGGAGGCAGACAGGATGGGAAAGACGGTGATTTCAGCAGTACTGTTTTGGTGGGACCAGGGCCCGCGTGGTCCACCCTTTTCTGACGCCTTTGGCTGCACCTGTTCAAACACCTTGCGACCTCCTGGAGGCAAATACTGGCTTCTTTAAGTGCTGCACCAGTGATCCTTCTATAATCCAAGAAGAACACTATCACCAAGTAAGAATATGTTTTTGTCAATAAAACCTACATGGAAATCCTACATTTTCAAATGGGAAAGATGGATCTCACAGTGACAACATACAGCTGCAGAAAGGCTTATACTACAGACATAGACGTATGATGACAGAAAAAGACCACATGGCCTATCTAGTCTGCCCTTCCATAACAACTACTATAGTCCCTTATTTTTCTTTTAGAATCTTCTGTGTTTGTCCTGTGCTTTCTTGAATTCAGATACGGTCTTGGTCTCTACCATCACCAATGGGAGACTATTCCATGCATCTACCACTCTTTCCGTAAAATAATATTTCCGCATATTACTCCTGAGTCTATCCCCTTTCGCCTTCATCCTATGCCCCCTCACTGCAGAGCTTACTTTCAATTGAAAGAGTCTCTCCTCCTCTGTATTTATGCCACGGAGGTATTTAAACATCTCTATATCTTCTCTCTCCCACCTTTCCTCCAAAAAATACATATTGAGATCTTTATGTCAGTCCCCATATGCCTTATGACAAAGCTCCCTCTGCACCGATTCCATCCTGCTTATAACCTTTAGAAGGTGTGGTCTCAAAGACTCATACAGAGGCACTATCACCTCCTTCTTCCTGCTGACCATTCCTCTTCCTATGCACCCAAGCATCCTTCTGGCTTTTGCTGTTGCCTTTTCTATTTAGCTGCCTTAACATCAGAAACAATCATGCCCAGGTCCCACTCTTCTTTCGTGGACAGAAGTACTTCAGTCCCTATGCTGTATTGCTCCCTTGGACTTTTACAGCCCAAATGCATGGCCCTGCATATTTTAGCATTAAATCTGAGCTGCTAAATTCTCGACCATTCTTCAAGCTTAGCTAGATCCCTCCTCCTTTATCTACACCTTCCTGGCAGATTTTGGTATCATCTGCAAAATGGCAAACCTTACCTGACAGCCCTTCTGCAATTGCACTAAGCCTAACAAACCTCAGCCACCCTACCAATAAAGCTACATACTCTAGAGTGTAAGGGAGCTCTTGCCTTCATCTTGCAAAAAGTAAATACCATGGGAAACCCCGCTCTTGTCTTCTCCCTATAATCCAAATTTCCTGGCCATAGCAAGTTTCACTGTCACTAGCAGGTCTCTTGCACGTGTTAATTCTCTGCTTACAAGCAGACTGAGTGTTTCCTGGTCAAACAGTCCTTCGAACTATCATCGGACCCATAACCCGCTCCCGACATGGTCACCATTGTTTTACATTATCCAGATTGGTCTCAGAATACTGTTTTTTGCCCTTTAGCCCTGCCTGGTACCTGGTAAACCATGTCACATGGCCCACAATGTTAAATTTGTTCCCTTACTTAAAGCTTACCTTCCAATGATGCTTAATGTGAGACCTCCATCATTGTACTTGCCCTCGGCCTCACCTACACAGTTTCATCCTACCACTGCATGCAACACGGGCTATAAAGGGTGAACATACATTCCTCCATTGCACTCTGCTTGGAAGTCACCACTGTGTGACTGACTCATCCTGCTTGTCTATGGAGAAAGCATATTTGTCTGCCTGTAACAGGGGTTCTTCATGAACAGAAGGTAAGTCAGCCACACAAACTTACTCACTTTCCCCTCTCAGATCAATCTGCCAAAATAGCTAGGAAACACACTGAAGTGGAAGTGGGCAGGCACAAGGATGAAGTGTGGCTAGCACATGCTCAGAAAGGCCTGTCCTGGCTTTTCTGAGCTCTAGGAGAGCTAATCTATCCATGGCGCAATCAGCAGACATCACAAGTGTGTGGCTGTGGACAGCAGGATAAGATACCGGAAATCGGTATTCTTCGATAAGAAATGAAGTTTTGTGGTCATATTTTCTGGTACGATACAACAACCTGACTGCTGTATTTTGAATAATTTGAAGGTGTTTGAGAAGAAAGTTTAATGCCATTATATAATGAATCAATCTTGGTAGGTATCAGTGCATGTAGAAGCATCTGCAAATCCCCAAGGCATAAAAATACCCTGCTCCGGATGCACCTAAGGCAGATGAAGCCGTACTTCACACAATTCAAGTTAAGCTACTGTACAAAAATCATCTTATCGACGTGGATGCCTAATATAGTTGCCTTATTTTGCAATGTGATAGGGGTTTCCAAAACGGACAGCGAGAGTGAGTACTGGCACTACCTGTAACATACAATATAAAACGCAGGTCATTCCATCCCCAACCAACCATATAAACAATGGTTTAAGACCCTTCTCTTACTGTCTTATACTTCCTCCTTTCACCTGGAGTTTCACCTCTATACCACCCCCCCAACAATACTCCACCGCCTCTGCCAAAAAGCAGCAAAATGAACGTTTGCACCACCTTGATGCTGGTGAGGAGGGCTGTGTGCTGTGATGATCCTGAGAAATACATTGTTAGGGGGGCATATTCAGTAGCTGCAGTGGCTAGGCACAATAAAATGCCTAGCCACTGCTTCTTTAATTAAAACCAGATATTCAATGGCAGAAGATATCCAGTTTCCATCGCTGAATGTCCAGGCTGCCCAACCACCAATGCCGCTACTGATAAGTGAAGATACTCAGCCACTCACCGGATAGTGCAAAGCGGTTAACGATGGGATAGCCATTCACCTATCCTAATTTGAACCATTTAAGCCAGGGGTCTCAAACACGCGGCCCGCGGGCCGCAGAGAGCATTTTGTGCGGCCCGCGACCCGCGAGTATCCTTTCTGCAATTTTTGCTACTTTTACTGTTTTCCGGCTTAGCGCGATTCCCGGGGCTGCATACAAAGTTGGGTTGCATGACCGCGTCACGCGCCTGCCCTCCACCAATCAGGGACAGGCAGAAGGAGGAGAAAAAGGAGGAGGGGGAGGGGCCCGGCCCAGAAGCAGTCTGAGCAGCCACGAGGTATCAGCGGTTTATGAAGCATCGCCTGCTTGGAGGAAGGATCGCCTGCTTGCACAGCTCTCGGCAGGTAAGGAAGCAGTCTGCCCAGAATTAAGCCAGCCCTGCCTCCCTCAGTCCCTCTCCTCTTCGGCTTAGAACCGCGAAGGGAGGAAATTTCAGCCGGCTTAACAGAGTCCCGAGGGAGGAACTCTCCCTTCGCGGTTCTAAGCCGAAGAGGAGAGGGACTGAGGCAGGGAGGGAGGGAGGGATGGCTCTGCGGGGGGGGCCTGTGATTCTTGCTGAGGGAGGGAGGGAGGATGGATGGATGGATGGGGGGGGCTGTGATTCTTGCTGAGGGAGGGAGGGAGGGAGGGAGGATGGATGGATGGATGGGGGGGGCTGTGATTTTTGCTGAGGGAGGGAGGATGGATGGATGGATGGGGGGGCTGTGATTTTTGCGGAGGGAGGGAGGATGGATGGATGGGGGGGCTGTGATTTTTGCTGAGGGAGGGAGGGAGGATGGATGGATGGATGGGGGGGCTGTGATTTTTGCTGCTGCTGCTGCTGCTGATGATGATGATGGATGGGGGGGGTCAGAACTGGTAATGTGCTGTGGGCTGGGGGTCAGAACCATCACCATTTCTGAACCCCCCAGCCCCACAGCACATTACCAGTTCTAAACCCCCCAGCACATTACCAGTGTGCTGTGGGCTGGGGGGTCAGAACTGGTAATGTGCTGTGGGCTGGGGGTCAGAACCATCACCATTTCTGAACCCCCCCAGCCCCACAGCACATTACCAGTTCTAAACCCCCCAGCACATTACCAGTGTGCTGTGGGCTGGGGGGTAGGTCATGTATTGTTCTCTGAAATGTATTGATTTAATATTTGCAGTGTTGCCTTTTGATAGGTAGGGTCTGGTGCTTTGTGAGTCCTGGTAGTGCTGTTATGATACGGGGGGTTTGCTATGGGTTCTAAATGGGCAGTGTTAGTAGTAGTTCCTAATGTGCCTGGCGGTTGGCACTGGATTATAGTAATTTTCTAGTCTTTCTTTATCCATGCACTCATTATGCAACATTATGCAAATATTTATGCAAATGAGGTCCCTTATGCAAATGAGCCCCCCGTGTCTTATGCGGCCCCCGGGTTACTTTACAAGTCCTCATTCGGCCCTCAAAGCAATTTGAGTTTGAGACCCCTGATTTAAGCTAACTGGGTAGCTGCTTTCACTGCACCCGTTCCGCTCACAGACTATCCCGGTTTTAACTGAGCATTTTTTCAGCAGTCTGTGCCACTGAATATTGCACTGACTGAATTTTAGACGGTTATCGGGTTTGCTAACCTGCTAAAACACTATGAATATACCCCCTTAGAGTATAAGCATCTAGAAGTTTCACTCTTGCTGAAACAGATCAAGAGAAGAGAAAGACATAGCCTCTCCAGTGCAGGAATTATGGTACAGGCTGGTAACTTGTTCCTGTTGGAGCCTATATACTGATAATTTCCCCCCACAAACGTAAAGGGCTTTATTTTAAAACAGGACACCTATGATGGAAGTCTAAAAGGCATCTATTTTCTAAAAGCAACAAAGGTACCTGTGCAGGGATGGCCCCAGAGATGGTTCAAGGTGCTGGTAACCTAGGCAAACTGTAACACCCTGCCTGGCTGTCAGAATCTATTCTTCAGCTTTGAATACCCTATTCTTTACCAACACCCCCCCCCCCCTCCAAGCTGCCATCCTAGGAGACTGCCTAGTTTGCCTAGGGGGTTGGGCTGGTCCTGTATCTGTGCCTTTACAAGATAGTAGGATCCCACATCCAACCCTAACATGCACACACATTTTCACATGCTCTGAAGTGTTACTGTGCACATATACTGCAAGCGTGTGTTAGAATCAAAATGCGTGCACACTTGTCATGTGTGTTTTTATGCACATACCCAGTCACGCTATTTTATAAACCCATTCATTGTGTATAAACACTGACTTTACATGTACAAAGAGCTTTATAAAACATATTCCCATAATGGGGAAACCCCTTCGGTATATCAAGCAAAGTTAACTCGCAAACTTCAAAACAGATATAAACTGGAAAGGTTTACTGGATTAGATGGACTGATGTTGATATACAATGAAGCTGACAAAGGTCACTGCTGCCTAACCCATGGGTGATTGACCAGGGCTGGCCCAGCCATCAGGCAAGATTAGACAGTCACCTAGGGCAGCAGCTTCTGTGGGCACCAAAGAGCAAAGGCAACCATCAGATCAAAAGATAGAGCTGCACAACCTCAATGAGCCATCAGTACATTGTTTTGCCTGCAGGGAGAGCAGGTACAACCATATATATAAAGCAAAGTTTTTTGGATATCCAAGTAAACATTTTACAGGATTACTTTTGGGAGTGGTGGTATAAGTTTAATTCAAAAAATCTTGGGAGTGGTGGAGAATATAAGGTCGAAGGTTTGCCTAGGGCACCCTTTATCCTTGCACTGGCCCTGATTACAACTATAATAAAACATTCTCTCGCTATGTAATTTGCTAGTTTTTATGTTGATCACTTTCAGCATCAGGCTCCACGACCTTTTCTGGATAATTAATGCTTGATTTTGAATGACAAAGTGATGGGGCTGGGCGGGATTCATCCGAGGGTACTGAGAGAACTTGGGAAGTACTGTCGGTTTCACCGGCTGGCCTCTTCTTTTGAGTCTGGAATGATCTCAGAGGACTGAGATGGGACAATACGGTTCCCGTCTACAAAAGCAGACAAAATATGTTGGTAACTACAGAGCGATTAGATTGATCTCTGTGATAAAGTAATGGAAATGCTGCTAAAGCAGAGGATGGTATGGTCTCTAGAGTCCAAGGGATTAGAGGATCTGAGATAGCATAACTATACTAGAGGTAGGTCTTGTCAGATGAATCTGATTTAACTGGCTGATCAAGAATTAGATTAGGGCAGAGCCCTAGATTACTACTACTTCTACTTATTTGTATAGCGCTACAAGGTATATGTAGCACTGTACAGACACATGTAAAAGACGGTCCCTGCTCTTAAGAGCTTACAATCTAGTCAAGACAGACAACACAACAGCTGAGGGCAAGGATATATCCAGAAGAATGGTAAGGAAATACATAGGAGACTAAGTGGATCAGGATCCAAAGGCGGTTTTGAAGAGGTGAGTTTTCAGCCTGGATTTGATAAGGGCCAGAGATGAAGCCTGACACAGACTCAGGTAGTTTGTTCCAGTCATAAGGAGCAGCAAGTTTGAAGGATCAAAGTCTGGACATGGCAGTAAAAGAGAAGGACACAGAAAAAAAGGGATAAGAACATAAGATATGCCATACTGGGTCAGACCAAGGTCCATCAAGCCCAGTATCCTGTTTTCAACAGTGGCCAATCTAGGTCATACATACCTAGCAGTTTCCCCAAAAGACACAGGTTCCACAATGCTCATATTGGGTCAAGCATTGATATCCTGGGTCCCTTCTTAATAATGGTTTATGGACCTTCCCGCCAGGAACTTGTCCAAACCTTTTTTAAAACCCAGCTACACTAACAGCCTTTACCACATTCTCCGGTAACAAATTCCAGAGTTTGATTACAAGTTGAGTGAAAAAATATTTTCTCTTATTTGTCTTAAATAGTTTACCCTGTAGCTTCATTGCATGTCCTCTAGTCTTTCTATATTCTGATAACGTAAACAATCTACGTTTACCCATTCCACTCCATTCATTAATTAATAGATCTCTATCATATCTCCCCTCAGCTGTCTCTTTTCAAGGTTGAAGAGCCCTAACCTTTTTAGCCTTTCTTCATAGGAGTATCCTTCCATCCCCTTTACCATTTTGGTGGCTCATCTCTGTACCTTTTCTAATAACGCTATATCCTTTTTAAGATACAGTGACCAGAATTGCACACAAAATTCAAGGTGCGGTCGCACCATGGAACAATACAGAGGCATTATAATATCCTTTGTTTTATTTTCCATTTCTTTCCTTATCATACCTAGCATTCTATTTGCTCTCTTGGCCGCCGCTGCACACTGGGCGGAGGGTTTTAACATGTTATCCATGATGACGCCTAAATCTTTTTCCTGGGTGGTGGTTCCCAATATGGAACCATAGTTTGGGTTGTTCTTTTCTAGGTGCATAACTTTGCACTTGTCCACATTAAATTTCATCTGCCATTTGGATGCCCAGTCTTCCAATTTATCAAGATCCTCTTGCAATTTTCCACAATCCTACTGGGTTTTAACAACTTTAGTTTTGTGTCATCTGCAAATTTGATAACCTCACTCGTTACTCCCTTTTCTAGGTCATTTATGAATATGTCAAAAAGCAGCGGACCCAGCACAGATCCCTGGGGTACTCCACTATTCACCTTTTTCCATTGGGAAAATTGGCGATTTAGCCCTACCCTCTGCTTTCTATCTTTTAACCAGTTCCTGATTCACAACAGTACACTGCCTCCTATCCCATGGCTTTTTAGTTTTGCCAAAGGTCTCTGATGAGGGACCTTGTCAAAGGCTTTCTGAAAGTCCAGATACACTATATCAACCGACTCACCTTTGTCTACCTGTTTATTCACACCTTCAAAATAGCATAACAGATTAGTAAGACAAGATCTTCCTTGTCTAAAGCCATGTTGACTGTCTCCCATTATAGTAACATAGTAAATGACGGCAGATAAAGACCAGTATGGTCCATCTAGTCTGCCCAGTAAGATGGCAGGAGTAGGTGCACCCGCCGCTCTGTGCAGACCATCCCTCCCCATGACTTTATTTATTAGGCCATGACTATCTACATGCTGAGTAATTTTGTTATGATGGTTTCTAACATTTTTCCCGGTACTGACGTCAGGTTCACTGGTCTGTAGTTTCCCGGATCACCCCTGGAACCCTTTTTAAAAATTGGGGTTACATTGGCGATCCTCCAATCTTCAGGTGTTACCGATGATTTTAATGAAAGTTCACAGATTACTAATAGCAGGTCTGCAATCTCATATTTCAGTTCTTTCAACACCCTTGGATGTATACCATCCGGTCCAGGTGATTTGCTACTCTTCAATTTATCAAATAGTTGTAATACATCTTCCCGGTGTATCGATATTTCTTTCAATTCCTCTATAATATCACCTTTAAATACCACTTCAGTCAAAAGATCTACCAGAAGAGCAGGGTTCCCAAGGAGAGGTGTAGGGAAAGACAAGAGGAAAGGTAGTGAGGAGCAGCAGATTGAGTGCAGTTATAGGTCACTAGGAGAAGTTTGAACTGGATACAGAAACAAATAGGGAGCCAGTGAAGCGACTTGAGAAGATGGCTTATATGAGCATATCGAAGCTGGTGGAAGATTAGCTGCACAACTGAGTTTTGAAGAGATTGAAGGGGAGAGAGAAAATTCAGAGGGAGACCAGCAAGGAAGTGATTGCAATAATCTAGACTTGAGGTGACTAAAGAGTGGATAAGTCTCTTAATAGTGTGTATAGAAAGGAAGGGACAAATTTTGCCAATGTTACAGAGAAAGAAGCGACAGGTTTTAGCTGTCTGTTGGATGTGTGCAGAGAAAGAGAGTAGAGTCGAAGATGACCCCAAGGTTGTGAGCTGAGGAAACTGGGAGAAGCATAGCATTATCCACAGAAATAGAGAGGGGAGAAAGGGGGGAAGTGGGTTTTCGAGGAAAGATAAGGAGCTCAGCTTTGGCCATGTTCAGTTTCAGACAGCGGTGAGATATCCAGGCAGCAATGTCATCTACTTATATTTCAGCAAGACTTCTGATATCACTTGTAATGCTATACAAATGCTCAGAAGTAGTAGTTCCACACCAGCAAATTATAAATAAACTGAGTGCCCTTGGGAAGGAACCTAAAGCAACTGACTGGGCAAGAAACTGGTTGAGTTGGAGGTACCAGAGGGTAGTAGTAAACAAATTTCATTCTGAAGATAGGAGTGTCAACAGTGGAATGCTGCAGTTATCAGCTCTTGGTCTTGTTTAGTTTTTACATTTTTGTACTGTAAGTGATATTGTGAAAGATCTATTGGGAGAGGTATGCCTCTTTGCCCTCACTTGGTTTGCAGCTTGTTGTCCTGTGAGGGCTTGTGTGCATCAGTGATGCTGAGGGCTAAGGTATTGGTAGTTTAACTACTGGCAGGGTCTCCCAAGATCAACAGGTCTCAGCTGAGATGCCAGGACAAGACAAACCACCCATCTGGGCAGCAGCAGAATGAGACAGTGTTGGCGGCGGAGGATCACATTTCTGTGACAACGGCAACAACACTAAACTGAAACTGCGCAGAAGAAAGGCCTGCCAATCTACTTCTGTATTTTGCCATGAAAACCCAATGGATAGTTACAACAAAATAAATTGCACTATAGTGCTGGAAGATGAGACACCCAGGTTGGAAGGCACTCAATTAGCTACTGGGGAGGAGCTGAAAACTTTTCAGAGTAAAGCCAGTATTTATGATGTGGATGGATCAAAGCCCTCGGGATGTCTGACTGCTGATGTAGCTGCGTATGAAGTGAGAGTCAGAAGCTGTAAAGATGTCTTACATATTGGGAAATGGAATGTACGAAGCATGAACCAAGGGAAGTTGGAGGTGGTCAAGAATTAAATGGAACGTGTACCACCTGATATGTTGGGTGTCAGTGAACTGAAATGGACTGGCATCGGGCACGTTGCATCAGATGATCACATGGTCTACTATGCTGGAAATGAAAGACAAAGAAGAAATGGTGTTGCATTTATAATAAAGAAGAAACTTGCAAGAACTGTAATGAAGTACAATGCAGTCGGTGAACGCTTAATCTCTATTCATCTACGAGGAATGCCTATCAACACAACTATAATTCAAGTATATGCCCAAACAACAGCTGCAGAAGAGGATTACATTGATGAGTTCTATGAACAAGTACAAGCTGAAATTGACAGAACATGCAAACAGGATATACTGATAGTCATGGGTGACTGGAACGCAAACGTTGGCAATAAAGGAGGAGGCAAAGTGGTTGAAAATATGGACTTGGCAACAGAAATTAAGCTGGAGAAAGACTGATAGAATTCTGCAAGACCAACAAACAATCTATTCATCTCAAACACCTTCTTCCAGCAACAGAAGTGGTGACTGTTCACATGGACTTCACCCAATGGATTGTACAAAAATCAAATTGACTAATCTGTGGAAGTCAACGATGGAAAAGCTCTATAACATCAACAAAGACAAAACCTGGAGCTGACTGTGGGTACAGATCACCAGCTACTAGTATGCAAACTCATGCTGAAGTTGAAAAAGAGCAAGCCACTCGTGAATGTAGCAAAACATGACCTTGAGCAAATACCACTGGAATTTAAAGACTGCCTGCAAAATTTATTTGCTGCTTTAGATACAAATGACAGAACTCCAGAAGAGTTATGGAATGACATCAAGAGGTTTGTGTTGGAAGAAAGCAAGAAGTCTCTACAAAAGGTGAAAAAGCAAAAATGGCCAAAATGGATGATGGCAGAAACCCTGAAAATTGCCCAGAAACGCAGAGAAGCTAAAGCCAGAGGAGAAAGAAAGACAATCACAGAACTCAGAGATTTCCAACGTGCAGCAAGACAGGACAAGGAAAAGCACTACAATGACACATGCAAGGAAATAGAAGCAGAAACTATTAGAGGAAGAACAAGATTGCTTCCCTAAAGCTACGAGAGTTAAAGAAAAAATTCCATCTTGAATTGGAATGTTACAAGATGCTCAAGGTTCTATGTTGAATGATGCTGAGAAGATCAAGAAAAGATGGAAAGAATATACAGAGTTTTTATATGATAAAGATCAAGTGGACCAACAGCCGTTTCAACCTGTACCTTATGATCCGGAACCATTGGTGATCAAAGAAGTCGAAGCAGCATTGAAAGCCTTATCAAAGAACAAAGCACCAGGCATTGATGGCATTCTCACAGAAGTATTACAGCAATCTGATGAAGCTGTTACCATACTTACAAAGTTCTGCCAAGAAATTTGGAAGACAACATCGTGGCCAACTGATTGGAAAAGATTTGTGTTTATACCAATACTAAAGAAAGGTGATCCAACTGACTGTGGAAATTATCGCACAATCGCTCTGATCCCACATACCAGCAAGATTCTACTGAAGATTATTCAACAGAGACTACATACCTAGAATAAGAACTACCTGAAGTGCAAGCAGGGTTCTGGAAAGGGCAAGGAACGAGAGACATCATTGCGGATGTGAGATGGACCCTTGAAAAGACTAAAGAATACCAAAAGGATATCTATTTGTGCTTTATTGACTTGGCTTTTGACTTGTAAAAGGGGGTGCTTGTTATGAAGGTACCATCACCTTGGCAAGTATGTAAATTAACTGTCTTGCAAAGGATTGTGGTTATTGAAGTCCATTCACACAAAGCTTGCCTTTTAAATAAATAAAGAAACTTGTAGTTGGTCGAGTGTAAGGCAAAAATTAGAGTTTATTTATGGGGTGAATATTCCACACACAGATATATTTGGTAATACCATCCAGATAACTTCTCCAGGGTTTATTCAACATAAACAAGGCAACTGAAAAGCTTATGTAAATAAGTATCAAAGTCCTTCTAGTTTTAAAGGGCTTAGATTGCAACTCCTCCCTTGCATACTTCAGGTGTTGTGGATTAAGCTCTCTCCTAGAAGGTGTTTGATTAGGGATGACATAATGGTTTCTCTGATTAGACTCATGCTTTTCTACTTTAGCTCCTCTAGGGGTTTTCTGCAAACTGGTGCATCCTGGAACATGTAGTCTTTTAGGGAAACAAGCTGTCTTATTTCTCTGTCCTGCCAGCACAGGTCCCTTGATCAGAGTAAATTCCCCTCTTTTGTCCTTACTCCCTGAGCTTTGATAAGCTTCCTTATCACATACCCCCCTGCTTAAGTTATTACGGACTGGTTTTAGTGGTGAAACCTCTTCCTCACCGTCCGTAATACCTGCGAGAGCATTATTATTATCCTCTGGTCGCTCACCTATTTCTTGACTAGTGCTAGGGACATTAACAGGTGCAGGCCTCTCTTTCCAGGATTTTAGTACATTTATGTGGTAGGTTTGCCTATGCCTCCTAGTGTTTTCCACCACATAAGACACTGGGCTCATCTGTTTAACTACCTTCCATGGCCCTTTCCACTGTACTTCAAACTTGGGGGCTGTACCCGCTACCTGTACCAACACCTTTTCACCCAGGGTTAACTGATGGCTTTTGGCCTTCCTATCATAACCACCCTTTCTGGTGCACTTGACTGTCCTGCAGGTTTCTCTTGGCAACCTGGGAAATCCTCTTTAAACGTGCCCTCAAATCATGCAGGAACTGTGGAACTTCCTGATTCTCTGGTTTAGGATCTAGCCATTGCTCCCTCAAGATATCTAACAATCCACGTGGGGCCCTACCATACATCAATTCATATGGGGATACACCTAGGGAAACTTGAATTCGTTCCCTGCAGGCATATAAGACAAAGGGCAATAACATATTCCATTCTTTTAAATCCCCTGCTAAGCCTCTTCTCAACATCTGTTTGAGAGTTTGGTTGAATCTCTCCACCAACCATTGGACTGAGGATGGTAGGCCGAGGTTTTTACATGCTGAATGCCAAAGGCATCCCAGACTTGTGCTAAATACTTGGATACAAAATTAGATCCTCGGTCAGTTAACACCTCTCTGGGGAACCCTATCTCACAAAATAATTTGATTAGCTCTAAAGCTATAATTTTAGCAGAAACATTCATTAATGGTATGGCCCAGGGAAACCTTGTTGCCTGATCTACCATAACTAGGATGTATTGGAAACCTCGGGGTGTTTTGACTAATGGCCCTACTATGTCCACAGGAATGCGTCCTACTGGGTCTGTTATAATTGGTGTGGGAATTAAAGGCACCACCTGTGGGTGAGATGCCGAAACACGCTGGCACGCTGGACAAGCAGCACAAAACTGGGCAGTTTCCTTAAAAATACCTGGCCAGTAAAAACGTATTAGTATTTGATCCAGCATTCCTTGCATCCCTTTATGGCCTCCCTCTGGATGATCATGAGCAAGTCTAAGCACTAGTCCCTTAAAAGTTGTGGGTACCACTAACTGTTTACGTATGGTCCCATTTCGGGGGTCCAGACTCTCTCTATATAGTATCTCATTATCCAGTATAAATCTGGGCAGATCCTTTCGGACCTCTCGAGCATATTCAAAAGCTCGGATGAGAGCTTGATCAGCTCGCTGTTCCTATGGAAAGTTGGGAAACTTTGCTACTAGCTCAGCTGGCACCTAGGGTAAGTCTTGACCAGCCTCCAATTCAGCCCTACCCTGTGCTCTGCAAAGTCTCTCACGGCGTTTCTGTGCTTTCATTTTTCTTACTTTCCCAGATGGTGGGGTTATTAAATCATCATGAGAGGGTAAATCTCCTAACAACTCTGCCTGTTCCCCCTCCTCCTGGCTTCCTGCTTTAGCCTGTGATCGGGTGGATACAAGGCCCCTCTTCTACTCTAGTCCTCTCACTAACCCTTGTTTAAATTGTGGCCATTCTCTTCCTAGGACTAAATCAAATGGAAGCCTGGGAACCACTGCTAAAGGGATTTCCTTTTGTACTCCCAAGCCCTTGACCTTTAGCTTGTATGTGGGGTATGATGAAGCAGCTCCATGAATGCATCTAATATAAATATTGCCTTCAGGGGTTCTAGGCTCAAATTTTTCTTGGGCCTCTATCCTCTTCCAAAGCCTTTTAGACAGCATACTCTGATCTGCCCCAGAGTCTAACAGAGCATTCGTGGTAATTCCCTGCACATCAACCACCAAAAGGAAACCTTCTTCAGGCTGTTTTAAACCAGTACCTATTAAACTAGTGTGAAACTGACATGCCTTTTCTAAATGTCCCCATTTTCCACATTGGTAACATTTTTTCTTACCCCACTTCTTAACCTGGTTAGGTACAATATTTTCAGAAACATCATTCTTTATCATTTTCTTTTCTAATACAGCACAGCTTGCCCCAGCATCAACCTTCAGAGGGCCACCCATTCTATGACAAGCCTGCGTGGCTTCCATGAACCGTTCTGATAACATGGTTGCCTCTCCTAGGTTTTGGCAATTTTTCTGTATTAGGAAAGTTTGCAAGTCTTTTGGCACAGCTAATATGAATTGTTCAAGCATTATAGTGTCCAAAACCATTTCCATATTCTTCCCTTCAGGATTTAACCATTTTAGAGCTAGTCCTCTGATCCTTTGACTCAGAGCTCTGGGTGTTTCACCCTCTCTCAAGATAGTAGCCCTAAACATTTGCCTATATTCAGAAACAGTCAATCCTAGGCGATCCCTTATAGCAGCTTTAACATCTCTATAATTTAAAGCTTGAGCTGCTGGCACGGCTCTATAGGCGGCAAGCGCCTCCCTAGTTAATGAGGTTGCTAGCCTTACTGCCCACTGGTTCTCTGGCCACGCTAGTGCCTCAGCTACCCTTTCAAAAGTTTCCAAGAAATCATCAACATTGTCCTCAGGTGTGAGTTTCCCCAAGAGAGAATGCCCCTATTCCCTGACAGAGTCCCACATTGTCCACCTGGGGAGTACCCGGTGTCACTGACGGTGTTGAATCAGCTCCTCCTTGGGTGCGTAGTGCAATTAATGCTTCAACAAGGTCAAGCACTGGCTTCTGCTGCTCCCTCAGGGCTGTGATTGCGGCGCCCTGAGCCTGCTGTGCGACCTCTTGTTGTCGGGCAAACTGAGCTGCCATCCAGCTGACCAGTTCCTTGGGATCCATTCTGTAGAACCCTGTAAGAAAACAAAAGAAAAAACACAAAGGGCGACACCCTACAAACAGGTGGTTTCCTTTTTTTTTTTTTTAAACTGCCCCCGTATCTAGACTTTTTATCCACCACTGGTCATGCCCAGGTACATTTTACCTTATACCAGTGATGAATCAGTCTCTCACAGGATCTTTTCCCTCCTGGAACTGCTCCTGGACCAGCTTCTGTATTCTCCAAGGCGTTGTCAAGGAAAAAAAACCCCACTTTCCACCTTCTGGCTTGAAACTTTTCTTTCACTTTTTCAGCTGTAAATCCTTATAATTCCTGGTATCCTTAGTGTAAAAGCAATCCGAAAAACTATGCCACTGTAAAAGGGGGTTGCTTGTTATGAAGGTACCATCACCTTGGCAAGTATGTAAATTAACTGTCTTGCAAAGGATTGTGGTTATTGAAGTCCATTCACACAAAGCTTGCCTTTTAAATAAATAAAGAAACTTGTAGTTGGTCGAGTGTAAGGCAAAAATTAGAGTTTATTTATGGGGTGAATATTCCACACACAGATATACTTGGTAACACCATCCAGATAACCTCTCCAGGGTTTATTCAACATAAACAAGGCAACTGAAAAGCTTATGTAAATAAGTATCAAAGTCCTTTATGGAACAGAAAGGCTTTCTTACAGCCACTGCTATCAAACTTTGTAGCAGTGCTGAGGTGGAAACAAACCAAAAAAGGAAAAACTTCTTTATACAAAAAAAAAAAACCAGCTCTCTCTATCCACACAGAAAGGACCTTTTACATTCCACGTGTGCTTGGCTTGTGCTCTGCTCTGCTCTAGCAACAGGTGACAATCCAAATGCAATTAACAGCTTGTTCTCAGCACACGGGCAAACTTCCCCAAAAGCTTTCTCTCTCTAAGAGAACTTTCTGTGGAGCCAATTAGAATGTTTCCTTTTGATGTTTGCTCATATTTGGAGGATTTTTCTAAACTAACAACCTACACAAGGAACAGTCCATACAAACATTCTCTTCATCAGACATTAAACCTTGCTCCTAAAATTGCATGGGTTCAACTTCACTGTCTGACTCAAAGGGCTTTATTAACTGACCTCTATAAGGAAAGAAACTGTTTCCCTGCTGTTTGCAATGCTCAGAGCTAGAGAAACGTTCACAGTTCATACCTGAATCCAGGCTGGCATCAGGCTGATTCCTTTGGTATTCTGGCCAGTATGCAATAGAGCTTCTGTGTCCTGTCCTCCAGTTGTTATCTCTGGACATCAGGGCCTTTTCTCCAAACGTCCTCCAAGAAGTATTTGGGCTCCTTTTCTCCTTAGCTGCAGCAGTATTTCTTCTAGGTGCTGCTTGAGGGTCCCTGGCTGTGAATCTCCAGACCTCTGGCTTTCTGCAGTCCTCTGAAGGTTATTTCCCCCAGGAATCTCTCCAGGCATATGTACTTCTCTGAGCTCCTCTCTTGGACCGTCTGCTTCCTTGTCCTTGTTCCTTCAGGTTCCGGTTGTTCCTGTTCCTCCTGTTGTCGTCCTGGTTCTTCTTCCTGTCCTCCTTCTGGTTCTCCCTTCCTGAAGATTCCCTTCTAGTTTTAAAGGGCTTAGATTGCAACTCCTCCCTTGCATACTTCAGGTGTTGTGGATTAAGCTCTCTCCTAGAAGGTGTTTGATTAGGGATGACATAATGGTTTCTCTGATTAGACTCATGCTTTTCCACTTTAGCTCCTCTAGGGGTTTTCTGCAAACTGGTGCATCCTGGAACATGTAGTCTTTTAGGGAAACAAGCTGTCTTATTTCTCTGTCCTGCCAGCACAGGTCCCTTGATCAGAGTAAATTCCCCTCTTTTGTCCTTACTCCCTGAGCTTTGATAAGCTTCCTTATCACAGACTGTGTAAACCATGAGAAACTCTGGGCCACATTAAGAAGCATGGGTATACCAGAACGCCTGATCGTTCTCTTGCACAATCTGTACATTGATCAAGAAGCAACAGTTTGAAAGGAACAAGGAGAAACAGAATGATTTAAAATAAGCAAAAGGTGTACGACAAGGCTGCATATTTTCCCCCTATCTGTTCAGAACAAATCATCAGAGAAGCAGGATTGTATGAAGACAATAGAGGTGCGAAGACAGGTGGAAGACTCATCAACAACCTTGGCTATGCTGATGATACATTACTGGCTGAAAGTGAAGATGATCTGAAACATTTGCTTCTCACGATCAAGGAACAGTCTTAAAATGGGCCTACACGTTGTAGTGATGAAAGCTCCCAGGAAGACATGGAAGTGGAAGAAAATCCTAGTTTCCCCTTTGAAATGAATGACAGTTCACTTGTGCATAAGACTTGCAAGCCAGATCAGAAAAAAACCCAGCTCCCTGCTAAGGTCAGGCCACGCCCTAGCTCAGGGGTGGAGACAAGCTTGTCTGATGATTGGTCACACAGGTGCAGAGAACAGGGAGTGCCTAGCAGCCAATGGTTCTTAAAACCATGAGCAGAGCGGAAGGAGGAAGGCAAAGGACAACAGAGAGAGCAAGGCTGAGCATAGCTGGAGGAGAAAGATAGAAGAAAACTCCCAGGAAAGCAGCTACCTAAGAGGGCCTGGAGAAGGACATAAGGAGGCTGAATTTCAGAGCCTGGAGGATCCCAGGGAGAAAGAAATCAGCGCTTGTCTGAGGAACCATCCCCAAGGTAAAGCCAGCAGTTTCAGAGCTGAGAAATCAACAGAAAAACAGTTTGCTATTGCTAAGGCCCAGGAAGCAGAGCCCTCACCGTCTACTGCTAAGAGATGGGTGGAAAGTTTTACCTATGGGAAAAGTCATAGCCCTGATAAAAGCAGAACAGCTGAATCTTCAAAGCTAGAAGCATTGAGAGAGTTGTTTGCTGAGGGAAAAGTTCACTCCCCTAATACAACTGTGCCATTACAAGCTGAATTGCTGTGGAATCAGTTCCAGGAATTTCTAAAGGAGAGAAAGTCTGGGAGAGTGGGTAACTTTGATAGAGATACCATATATCCTGATGCCATAGAAGGAATGCAAATAGATTCCTGTTTGCCAAGCTCTGAGTGTGAACCTGTACCAATGGATTGCTCAGTGTTTAAAAGAAGAGTCTGCATTATTGGCCTGAGCTGAGAGACTGTGAAACAATATAGAGAATAAGTGCAATACCTGCTTAGAATTAAGGAAAGCTAATACTGTGTTTTACTAAGCTTAATTGCCTGCTGAAGCTAAGAAGCAGTGCTTAGAAGAAGTTTGCTTTGAGAAAAGAAAATCACAGCTGTTGCAAGTTTATCAGTATTTCTGTTGAATGACCACACGAGGCAGTCCTCGGTGTAAGCTTGTGGGAATAAAGAACAGCTGAACAGTGAAAAGAGGTTTTTGTTACGTCACTCTCTGTTACCTGATTTATCCTTTATGTTGGAGAAGCATCCTTTTTGCGTTGTTTGTGTATTGAGCTTAAATGCCCTGGAAATGCCCTGGAAATTTTCTTGCTGCCTTTAACCACCGACTCACAACTACAATTTGTCCTTAAAGAATAAACTAACTACAAGTCCCAGCATACCTCTGGTGACAACAAGGGAAGCTTTATTCAAAAGTGGACAACATAAGGCTGTTTCCTGCTTGTAAGCTCTTGGGCCCAAGCGGAAGCATCGCAACGTTAATGTAAAGAAGACAAAGATCATGACAACTGGCAAAATTAATAAGTTCATCGTTGAAGGAGAAGAAATTAAAATTGTAGACAACTTTAACCTATTTGGATCAACTATCAATAAAGAAGCAACAAGCAGTCAAGAAATCCAATGACGCATTGCTCTTGGCAGAATGGCTATGAAAGACCTAGCCAAGATTCTCAAGAGGTGAGATGTCTCTTTCCATACAAAGATTCGACTTCTTCAAGCCATGGTATTTTCAATATCATATGGATGCGAAAGCTGGACAGCGAAAAAGATAGGAAGAAAACTGATGCCTTTGAATTATGGTGCCGGCGGCGAATACTGCATATACCTTGGACTGCCCAAAGAGCAAACCAGTCAGTACTAGACCAGATCAAACCTAAGCTTTCTTTAGATGCTCAGATGACAAGACTTCGACTTTCATACTTTGGACACATCATGCAAAGAGAGAGATCATTAGAGAAAGACATCATGCTTGGCAAGATAGAAGTTCAACGCAAAAGAGGAAGGCCAGTAATGAGATGGATCGATACAATAACAGCAGCTACAGGTACTAGTCAGTCAACAATGAGTTGCCTGACTGAAGATCAAACACAATTTAAGACAACTATCCAGAGGGTCGCTATGAGTCGACGCCAACTCAACGGCACTTAACACCACCACCACCACCACCACCACCAACATGCCTCTTTGCAGATGATAAAATCTGCAACAGGGTAGACACCCCAGAAGGTGTGGATTAAATGAGGATTTAATGTGAAAAAATATAAGGTCATTAGGGCTGCAAAAATGCAAGAGAGCTGTACACTATAGAGCGAAATATGTCAATGCACAAAATAAGAGCACCTAGGGTGATTGTATCAGAAGATCTTAAAGTGTCTATTCAGGTAGAAAAGGTAATGGCAAAAAGCCAGAAGAATGCATGGGTGAATAGGAAGAGGAATGGTCAGTAAGAAAAAGGAGATGATAGTGCCTTTATATGAACATAAGAAATGCCTTACTGGGTCATACCAAGGTCCATCGAGCAGGGCTGACCCAAGGGTTTCTGCCACCCTAGGCAGAAATCTTGGCCTCGCCACCCCCCCCCCCCCAGCTGCTGCCAAATTCTGTCTCATGAGGTGGAGGCGGGCAGTGACAGTATTTCCAAAAGCGGCGGCTTTTTGCCACTGCTTTTGGAAATGCTGCCACTGCCAGCCTCCCCCCAAAACGGAATCGGCGGCAGCTAGGGTGGGGGGCAGAATGCCCCCCCCCCATGTGTGCTTCTGCCATCGCCTAGCTTGTCTAGTGGACAGGCCAGCCCTGCTATCAAGCCCACTATCCGGTATCCAACAGTGGCTAATGTAGGCCACAAATACCTGGCCGGTTCCCAAAGAGGCACATGTATTCCACAATGCTTGTCCTCTTTAAGTTTATGAATCTTTTCTCCAGGAACATGTCCAAACCTTTTTTAAACCCAGCTACACTAACAACTTTTACTACATCCTCCGATAACAAATTCCCGAGTTTGATTATGTGTTGAGTAAAAAAATATTTTCTCTTATTAGTCTTAAATGGGCTGCATTGTAGCTTCATTATGTGTCCTCTAGTCTTTCTACTTTTTGATGGCATAAACAACCGATCTATCTTTACCCATTCCACTTCATACATTAATTTATAGACCTCTATCATATCCCGCCTCAGCCATCTCTTTTCCAAGTTGACGAGCCCCAACCTTCTAAGCCTCTCCTCATAGGTGTTTCCTTCAATCCCCTTTACCATTTTTGTCGTTCTTCTTTGTACCTTTTCTAATTCTGCAATATCCTTTTTAAGATATGGTGACCAGAAATGCACATAGTATTCAAGGTGCAGTCACATCATGGAACAGTAGAGGCATTATATCATCCTTGGTTTTACTCAACATTCCTTCCCTTATGATTCTTAGCATTCTATTTGCTTTCTTGGCTGCCATTGCACACAGGTTTTCAACGTTTATTCACGATGACACCTACATTTTTTTCCTTGGTGGTGATTTGCATTATGTAACCATAAGAACATAAGATATGCTATACTAGGTCAGATCAAGGTCCATCAAGCCCAGTATCCTGTTTCCAACAGTGGCCAATCTAGATCAGAAGTACCTAGCAGTTTCCCCAAAAGATGCTGGTTCCACAATGCTTGTATTGGGAAAAGCAGTGGATATCGCAAGTCCTCTTTAATAATGGTTTATGGATCTTTCCTCCAGGAACTTGTCCAAACCTTTTTTAAACCCGGCTACACTAACAGCGTTTACTAAATCCTTCAGTAACGAATTCCTGAGTTTAATTATATGTTGAGTGAAAAAATATTTTCTCTTATTAGTCTTACATAGGTTACCCTGTAGCTTCATTGCATGTCCCCTAGTCTTTCTAAATTTATTTATTTTTATTTATTTATTTATGGTTTTCTTCTACACCGCCCCTTCCAGAGATCAAGGGCGGTTTACAGAGAACAATTGAATAACGTGAACAACTTTTACATGTAACGTCAGTTATAACTATTTACAAACAACTTTTGTGTGAAACTGTGGTGCTAATTATTTACAACTGTGGTGCTAACTATTTACAAATAAAATATATTGTACAACATATTGTGCAAATAACCTTGAGTCGATCTTTGAGTTATATTCTTCACTAAATTTGATGGCGTAAACAATCGATCTACATTTACCCGTTTCACTCCATTCATTAATTTATATAACTCTATCATATCTCCCCTCAGCCGTCTCTTTTCCAGGTTGAAGAGCCCTAACCTTTTTAGCCTCTCTTCAAAGGGGTATCCTTCCATCCCCATTACCATTTTGGTGGCTTTTCTCTGTACCTTTTCTAATAACGCTATATCTTTTTTAAGATACAATGACCAGAATTGCACACAATATTCAAGGTGGGTCACACCATGGAACGATACAGAGGCATTATGATATCCTTTGTTTTATTCTCTATTCCTTTCCTTATGATACCTAGCATTCTATTTGCTCTCTTGGCTGCCGCTGCAAACTGGGCAGAGGGTTTCAACATGTTATCCACGATGACGCCTAAATCTGTTTCCATAGTTTGGGTTGTTCTTTCCTAGGTACATAACTTTGCACTTGTCCACATTAAATTTCATCTACCATTTGGATGTCAAGTTTTCCAATTTTTTAAGGTCCTCTTGCAATTTTTCACAATTTGTTTGTGTTTTAACAACTTTGAATAATTTGGTGTCATCTGCTAATTTGATCACTTCACTCGTTATTCCCTTTTCCAGGTCATTTATGAATATGTTAAAAGCAGCAGACCCAGCACAGATCCCTGGGGAACTCCACTATTCACCTTTCTCCACTGAGAAAATTGGTCATTTAGCCCTACCCTCTGGTTTCTATCATTTAACCATTTCCCGATCCACAGTAGTACACTGCCTCCTATCCCATGACTGTTTAATTTCACCAAGAGTCTCTCATGACGGACCTTGTCAAAGGCTTTCTGAAAATCCAGATACATTATATCAGCTAGCTCACTTTTAGTCTACCTGTTTATTCACACCTTCAAAAAAATAACAGGATTAGTAAGACAAGAAAATTCAGGCCCTTGGCACCATTAGGTGAACACTTAGGGTGCCAATGGTCTGAGGGCAGCCCATTGCTGCCACTGCCACCCCTCTCCAGGACCTGCAGCAGCAGCAATTACTTCAAACAATAGCATGGGACTTATTTCATGTATGTACTTAGCTCAAGCTTTTCTGGTAGCAGTTCAAGGCAAGTTACATTCAGATACAGTAGTTATTTCCCTGTCCCCTGAGGGCTTACAATTTAAGTTTGCACTTATTTTTTGTATTTATTTATTTTAAATTTTTATATCGCATTTTCTAGCAGATCAAATGTGGTTTACAATGAAAACCCTTTGAATTCTACATTAAACAGTACATATTCAATTACACGGAAGAGTTAGAACTATATACATTAACATTGCTATATACAGTGAAATACAAGTAACAGGCGAACTATATACATATTTGGTTGTACTACAGTAGCTCGGTTAGATCTAGGTAGGATGGCCCTTAGAAGAATGCCTTTTGAGGGAGGGCATGTGGTAGTACATTTATGAGGTGGGATCAGTACTGTTGGCATCATTTTGATTTCCAAAATGTAGGATAAATAGATGGGTTTTTATTTTTTTTCTGAAAGGTAGAGAGGTCGTTTATTTCTCTTAGATTGTCTGGGAGAATGTTCTGATGTTTGTCATTTTTCTAATTTTCCTGAATTCTATTGGGGTTATAAGTTTGATTTTATTACAATCTCATTGTAAACGAGTGTGTAGTACCTTGGTAATGAGAATGGAGAGGTGTGATGGGGCGATATCTTTGGTTAATTTAAATGTGGTAACAATAATTTTATAGTGTATGCGGCTTTGGATTGGGAGCCAATGCAGACTGTATAGTATTGGGGTAATGTGTTCTGTTGGATTGGCATTCAATGTTATCCTGGTTGCAAGGTTTTGTGCTATATGGAGCTGTCTTAAAGTTTGTTTTGGTAGACCTTGGAGGGTGGTGTTGCAGAGGTCAATGTGGGGTATAATAATTGTATTGAGGAATGATTTCAAAATCATGGGTGTGAAGGAGAGGATGGAGTTGTTTTAACATTCTGAGTTTGTAGAATATCTTTCTTCTTGTCTGTTTTATGTATGAGACCATATTGAGTGTGCAGTCTAGGATTACTCAGAGGTATTTTACCTCGTTTTTAACAGAGATGTTTGCGTCTTGAATCCTGATAGAGATTGGAGGGGTGAAGCTTAGGTTTCTTGTTATATAAAGAGCTTTTGTTTTACTGAAATGGATCCTAAGATGTGAATTGATAGCCATTCTGTTACCTCTGCAAAGCAATCAATGATTTTATGAATTGTGGGGTTAGAGATGTTGAACGGAAGATATATCATTATATCATCTGCGTATTTATGATAATTTACATGGAATTTTTTGAAAATTGAGCAGATGGGCTGTAGAGAAATGTTAAACAAGAGGGCTGAGAGAGCAGAACCTTGTGGCAGACCTTGTTCTTGGTTGTAGGGTTCAGATGTATGCTGTCCTATTCTTACCTGTTGATTTCTACCCGATAGGTATGAGTTGAACCACTGAAGTACTGAATCCTTAATGCCTATTTACTCTAGCCTAGAGAGCATGATGTGATGTGATACTGTCAAAAACTGCGGTGATATCCAGAAATAGTAGGAGGAACACCTGATTGGGGTTGTCTATACCACGTATGAGACGGTCAAGCAGGACAGTGAGGAGCATCCCTACTCCGTGGTATGGACGAAAGCCATATTGGTGTTCGTCTAGGGATGCAAAAGGTATCAATATGATCCTGGAGTTGAATTTGTACTATCTTTTCTATCAGTTTGGCCATGAAAGGGAGGCTAGAAATAGGTCTGTATGACGTGGGGGCATTTTTATCCATGGTGTTTAAGGATGGGGCGTATTAATGTATGTTTCAGAGATGGGGGTATGTAGCCATGTTGAAGGGAGAGGTTGACAATTGGGAGGATGAGAGGATAGAGTTCCACTTTTGTTGCTTTTATCCAGCTAATTGGGCAGGGGTCGAGGTAGGAAGTGATTGTGTTTATTTTGGAAATGATGTTTCCAAGTGTGTCCTTCGAAGTAGGGGAGAACATTGACCAGGAGGAAATTGGTGTAAATTATTTATAGGTAAGTCTTGACATTTTAGCTTTTCCTTATAATAAGTAGCTAGAGCTTGGGGAGCTATGACAGGGTCACGTGTGTTCTTGTTTGTGATGTTGTTGGTTAGAGACTTTACAATTTCAAAAGGCTCTCTTGGGTGGTTGAGAGATTTGGATAAGATGTTGGAGTAGTGTTCCTTCTTTATGGAGTTAATGGTTTCTCTGTAGTGTTTAAGTTTAGCCATGTTATGTGATTGGCAAGCTGTGGATTTAGGTGGCTTGTCCAAGGCCACACGGAGCATCAGTGAGATTTGAACCCTAGTCGTTCCAGTTCTAGGCTGCTGCCCTAATCACTAAGCTACTCTTCTACTCCATGACACATGTCTCTATTGAGACCTAATTTGGTGTACTGTGTGTGGAGACCGAACCTTCAAAACAGGATTAAATAAGTCTGGAGGGCATAGGGGTAGTGCCCCCCCCCCCCAATGTTGCAAGCACTAATGATGATCTGATACCCTTACCCCCACTGTCAGTATGACTTTCTTACCCTTTGTCCTCCCAAAGTAAAAAGGCAAGCTACACTGATGCCAGAGGGTGGTTACTAAAATGGTCAGTGGTCATCATCATAAGGCATATGGGGACAGAATTACTTTGGAGAGGGAAGATATGACAAGACATTTAAATACCTCCATGCACAGATTGCCCTCTTCTAATTGAAAGGAAGCTCTAAATGAGGGATCATAGGATAAAGGTTAAAGGGGATGGACTCAAGTGTAATCCAAGGAAATATTTCTTTGTGGAAATAGTGATGGATATGTTGCACTGCATCTCAATGGAGGTGGTGGAGACAGGGCCGGCCCCAGGGGTAACTGATGCCCTAGATAAACCCTTATTCCTGTGCCCCTCTCTCCCTGGGCAGCCCGGATCCTAACCTCCCTTTCCCTACCCCACCATAATACAACATCTCCCGCCACCCCAAAGTATTTAATATCTCCTCTTCCCTTCCCTTTCCCCTCACCCAATGTGTAATCAACCCTTCCATTCTAGAGTGTGTTGGGGGGGGGGGGGCAGCACCAACATCCTTCCACATGCTTCAAGATCCACTGTGGTGCTGAAGTGGCTTGCTCTGGTGCTGCTTTGAAGCATGTGGAGAGGTTGTGGAGCTGCTTCCAGTGTCTGTCTCCCTTAGTAGATGCCTAGTCAATGGACCATCCCTGGGTAGAGAAAACTATATCTGAATTCAAGAAAGCATAGGACAAATACAGAGGATTTCTGAGGGAGCAGAAGGAATTGCTGAATTTAATAAGCCTCATGGATAGGCCATATGGTCTTTATCTACTATTATCTCCATTTCCATAGGCTATATATAGACCTAGTCCTTAGTGGAACACCAGATCTAGTGCAAGAGATAAGGGTGTTGGGGCCACTTGGCAATAGTGATCATAGCATGATCACCTTTGATTTAATTAGTGGAGGAGGGATAGCAAGGAAATCCACAGTACTATCTTTTAACTTTTGAAAGAGAGACTATGATAAAATGAGGAAAACAGTTAAGAAAAAACTAAAAGGAGCAGTTGCAAAGGTAAAAGACGTACATCAGGCTTGGCTGTTGTTGAAAAATACTATCTTGGAAGCCCAGACCAGCTGTATTCCACGCTTTAAGAAAAGTGGAAGGAAGTCCAAAAAACTGCCAGCATGGTTTAAAGGTGAGGTCAGAGAGGCTGTTACCAAAAAATCATCTTTCAAGAAATGGAAAAAAGAGCCAAACGATGAAACCTGGAAACAGCACAAGCACTGGCAAGTCAAATGCAAGGTATTAATAAGGCAGGCAAAGGGAGAATTTGAGAAGAAGCTTGCTGCGGAAGCAAAAACGCGAAGTAAAGACCTTTTCAAGTACATTCGTAGCAAAAAACCTGTGAGAGAGTTAGTTGGTCCATTAGATGATAGAGGTTAAAGGAGCATTAAGAGGCGACAAGGCGATAGCGGAGAGACTGAATGAATTCTTTGCTTCAGTCTTTACTGAGGAAGATGTAGGGATGTTACCCATGACTGAAGAGGTATTTAAAGATGCGGAAGAATTGAAAGAAATATCGATACATCGGGAAGATGTATTACAACTCTTAGATAAAATGAAGAGTAGCAAATCACCTGGGCCGGATGGTATACATCCAAGGGTGTTGAAAGAACTGAAATATGAGATAGCAGACCTGCTATTAGTAATCTGTGAACTATCATTAAAATCATCTCTAATACCTGAAGATTGGAGGATCGCCAATGTAACACCAATTTTTAAAAAGGGTTCCAGGGGTGATCCGGGAAACTACAGACCGGTGAGCCTGACATCAGTACCGGGAAAAATGGTAGAAACCATCATAAAGAATAAAATTACTCAGCATGTAGATATTCATGACCTAATGGGAGACAGCCAAAATGGCTTTAGACAAGGAAGATCTTGTCTTACTAATCTGTTATGTTTTTTTGAAGGAGTGAATAATCAGGTGGACAAAGGTGAGTCGGTTGATATTGTGTATCTGGACTTTCAGAAAGCCTTTGACAAAGTCCCTCATGAGAGACTTTTGGCAAAACTAAAGAGTCATGGGATAGGAGGCAGTGTACTATTGTGGATCAGGAACTGGTTAAAAGAAAGAAAGCAGAGGGTAGGGCTAAATGGCCAATTTTCCCAATGGAGAAAGGTGAATAGTGGTGTACCCCAGGGATCTGTGCTGGGTCCGCTGCTTTTTGACATATTCATAAATGACCTGGAAAGTGGAATAACGAGTGAGGTTATCAAATTTGCAGATGACACAAAACTATTTAAAGTTGTTAAAACCCAAGAGGATTGTTTAAAAATTGCAAGAGGATCTTGATAAAGTGGAAGACTGGGCATCAAAATGGCAGATGAAATTTAATGTGGACAAGTGCAAGGTTATGCACCTAGGGAAGAACAACCCAAACTATGGTTACACGATGCAAGGTTCCACATTAGGAACCACCACCCAGGAAAAAGATTTAGGCGTCATTGTGGATACCATGTTAAAACCCTCGGCCCAGTGTGCAGCAGCGGCCAAGAGAGCAAATAGAATGCTAGGTATGATAAGGAAAGGAATGGAAAATAAAACAAAAGATATTATAATGCCTCTATATCGTTCCATGGTGAGACCGCACCTTGAATATTGTGTGCAATTCTGGTCGCCGTATCTTAAAAAGGATATAGCGATTTTAGAAAAGGTTCAGAGAAGAGCCACCAAAATGGTAAAGGGGATGGAAGGATACTCCTATGAAGAAAGGCTAAAAAGGTTAGGGCTCTTTAACCTGGAAAAGAGACGGCTGAGGGGAGATATGATAGAAGTCTATAAATTAATGAACGGAGTGGAACAGGTAAGCGTAGATCGATTGTTTACCTTATCAGAATATAGAAAGACTAGGGGAATGCAATGAAGCTACAGGGTAAACTATTTAAGACTAATAAAAGAAAATATTTTTTCACTCAACGTGTAATCAGACTCTGGAATTTGTTACCGGAGGATGTAGTAAAGGCTGTTAGTGTAGCTGGGTTTAAAAAAGGTTTGGACAAGTTCCTGGAGGAAAGGTCCATAAACCATTATTAAGAAGGGACCCAAGATATCAATGCTTGAACCAATACAAGCATTGTGGAACCTGTGTCCCTTGGGGAAACTGCTAGGTACATATGACCTAGATTGGCCACTGTTGGAAACAGAATACTGGGCTTGATGGACCTTGGTCTGACCCAGTATGGCATATCTTATGTTCTTATACTTTCAGTTCTCCTAGGACAAGCAGGATGCATCAGCCATACCTGGTGATATCATCTGATGGCACCAATGGACGTAAGTGCTCTCCTGAGCTCAGAAAGGAGAACATTTCTGACCATGTGCCAAGGTAGTCCTACCCCCTGGCCCACCCCTGCCTAGCCAGTTTCCTTTCTTCCGCCTTGCCAGCAAGCCGGACCTCTACAGCTCTCAAAAAAAAAAATTACCAAAGAAGAGAGAATTCCAGAGAAGAAGCAAAACAAACAGAGGATCACCACAGGTCAGCATGACAAAACTGGGGTTTAAAAAATGTCCCAGCTGCAGGAAGAAAATGAACAGTACTGACTCCCATGAACAGTGTGTCTAGTGCCTCAGCATCCACCATGAGGTCAAGGACTTCCCGCATTGCGCCCGGGATGTCTCCCTGCGCAAGGAAATCCCGCCGCCATGCCCTAAAGTTCTTCCTGGAGACTGCACTCACCTCTGCAGCCCTGCTCAGGAGTCCACACGGCACACCGGGACCCATCTAAGAGCCCCGCAGCGGAGGATGTGCCCAACAGGGCCTCCATCTCCAGCTGTGCTCCTGCAGAGTCCAGTGCCTCTTCCAGCCACAATCCACACCCTTGAGCAGAGTCCAGAGCTTCCTCCAGCTGCAACCCGCACCCTCCGGCCACCCTGGATGCCTTCCCTGCAGCTGTCTGAGAAAGCCCTGATCCTAGTACTCTCTGTGTCCATCTTACTGCTCAACTGATGTTGTCACTACTGGTGCCACCCCCCTCTCCAGTGCCACTGACTGGCGCCCCAACAACAAGAGAAGTCAAGACTGCCTTCCCCATGCTTACTGGCAACGACCAGCTACCTCACCACAGCAAAGAAGACAACGTGGAGGGACGCCTCTGTGCCGATGCAGGAAGCCCCCATAGGTGCCAACACACTGCATCTCAAGCCCCATCAGCATGGAAGCAGTCTCCGATCCCACACTAATGGAGTAGGAATGACAACCAGGCAAAACGCCGCAGGAAGGACACCAGCAGTGACGGCAGCAACAGCCCTCTACAAGTACAGAAACCATCACTCCATCGGACTTTCCACCTCTGGAATGCTGCCTAGGGGACGCCACAGCTGCTGCAGGTTGAGCCAGGATTCCACCTCAAGCACTTCGGTCGCCATCCTTTAGCTCCACCACCGCCTGCTCCAGCACAAGAGAAAGGGTTAGATGGGCCTGGGAACATGACAAAAACATATCAGCACCAACGGAAACTTGAGGAAGCTCCTCAGGACCGATGGGAACCAGAGAAAGCCTTGGCAGAAGATACACGGGGAAACTCCCTCCCTCACCGGCAAATCCTCTGACCTCACAGACAGTAGGGATGAGAAGGCAGCCACGCTGGACATCTCGGACGCAAGGGACTCCCCCCAAATCATCCCAGACATGTTCTGAGCCCCCCAGCTCCAAACACAATTGCCTCCCCAGCCCAAGGACCTCACCTACCTGAGGTTCCTGTGCAAGGTGGCATCCCTTCTTGCCCTTACACCAGCCAACCCCCAGAGAAAAAGAATTATGCCAAGGGACCCTCAAGTACTTCGATACCCCCAGTCCACCAGCTACTACAGGGCATCTTAACTACACTCTGGCACACCCCAGCTTCAGGATCCGCCTGCTCACGCAAGTTCGAATCCAATATCAGGTCAAAACCATGGTGATGTTCCCAAAGTCATAGCTCCCACACCAATCCATCATGGTGGAATCCGCCCTAAAATGTGTTAAATCCTCTCGCAAGCAAACCAACACCCCTCAGGGGTGTGACCCAAAACTCTTGGACGAGGTGGGCAAAAAGGTCTTCCAAGGAGCCATGCTGAGTGCAAAGATTGCAGCCCGCCAGGACATACTGCTGGAAAACTTCAAGAGCACCCCGACAGTCCTGCCCCCAGAGGCTCAGACCGTTGCCTCAGCAGCCCTGGGGAACCTGACGGAATGCACCAAACACCAAGTCAGATCGGCCTTCACCATGGCCGCCCGCATGACCATCTCCACACGATGCCTAACCTGGCTCCAGGCCTCAGGCCTACTGGAGGACATGCACAACTGCATAGCTGATGCCCCCTGCGTGGGGGACTCGCTGTTTGGCAACAAAGTGAAGGACATAGTCAATGATATGAAGGAGCATTGCACCACCCCACAGACCCTCACGGAGGAGGGCCTCAAACATAGTAGAACCTGCAAAGGGAACTATCACCGCAAGCCATACACCCCCACCAGACAGAATAGCTCCTAGCACAAGTGGTAAGCCCCATGCTACAAACCTCAACCATACCAGGCACCCTACCAAACAGACGCATCACCAAAGAGACTACAAGCAGCAGAAACAGACAGTTCCTTCCTCCAGAAAGAACAACCCCTCCTTTTGACAGTTCGGTCCGGGTGGAAATAGATTCTCTGCTATCCACACCAAAAATCACGACAGACAAATCACGTGGTCCAAAATCACGACAGACAAATGGGTCTTCCAGCTCACAGCAGTGGGATAGCACATCCACGTCCTATTCTCTTCCTGCTAGCACACTCCTCCCAGCAGCGAGACCACTGCACACCTACTCATGACCATGATAGTGAAGCTCCTATCTTTCCTTGCATCCTGGATAATAGAGCCAGTTCCAGTGGACGAACACAACTGTGGATTCTACTCCAGATACTTTCTGATACCCAAGAAATCTGGTGGGGTCTGCCCCATCCTCGACTTCAGGAAGATAAACAAGTTCATCCACAAGGAGAAATTCCACATATACTCCTTGGGGTCCATACTATCCCTAAGCCAGATGAGAGACTGGCTAGCCACCTTGGAACTGCAGGATGTGTACACACACATCCCAGTCCATCGATCATACAGGCAATACCTGCGCTTCTGGGTGCTGGAACACCACTGCCAATACAGAGTCCTTCTCTTTGGCCTTTCCTCAGCCCTGAGAGTGTTCACCAAGCGTGTTGCCTTGTCAGCAGACCAACTCCACAAACAGGTCCTCTGCATCCTACCCTACCTCAATTGGCTCCTTGCGGCCTCCTCACTGCAGGCCTGCAGCAGGACTGTCAGACAGACTGTCTCCCTTCTGTCCTCGCTTGGATTTCTGGTGAACAGTCAGAAATCTCACCTCCAGCCTCCCCAGCGCCTGCGGTTCATTGGAGCGGACAGCAACACCACAACCTCCAGAGTCTTCCTCCTGCCCCATCAGATGAACAGCATCTCGGCCCTAGCAAGGAGCATCTCCTCGGCCAACCAGGCCACCATCCGCCTCCTAGGCCACATGGTGGCGATAATGAAAGTACTACCCCTAGCAAGACTGCACATGTGGCACTTACAGTGGCATCTCCGCAAGCACTGGAGTCAACACACCCAACCACTCTCAGCGCATATCCCCCTGGACAAAGTGGTCAACGACTCACTCTCCTGGTGGACTCTCCAGGACAACCTCAAAAAAGGCAAGTCCCTCCAGCAGCCTCCACACTAGGCAGTCATCACCACAGATGCCTCAACCACGGGCTGGGGGGGCCCCACATAGGGCACCTATGCACCCAGGGGGCCTGGACCGCAAAGAAGCAGTTGTACCATATCAACCTCCTGGAACTCTGGGCCATTTGATACACTCTGCGGGTCTTCCAGTCCCACATAAATGACAAAACTGTCCTCATCCAGACAACCAAGTGGCCATGTTCTATGTCAACAAACAAGGGGGAACATGCTCCTGCATCCTCTGAAAGGAGGCACTCAAACTCTGGGCCTTCACCCTCCCCAAGCACTGCCTGCTACGAGCTACCTATCTACTGGGTGCACAGAACGACCTGGTGGTCAGACTGAGCTGCTAGCTGGACCCGCACGAGTGGAACCTAGACCCCCAAGAGTTGGAGTCCCTCTTTCAACACTCTCAGGGCTGAGGAGAGGCCAAAGGGGGCAACCACAGGTGGACCTGTTCACCATGGAGAACACAAAGTGCCACCTGTTTTGCTCCAAACAACCCCTCTACCAGGAGCCTTGCCTTTGACATGCCTTGGGGGAGTGGTCTCTAGTATATGCCTTTCTGCCCACCCAAGACCCTATGAAGACTGTGCAGGACAAAGCAGAGATCATCCTCATTGCCCCCTTCTGACCAAGACACATATGGTTCCCCTTCCTACACCACCTCTCCCTGGAGCCACCAATCTGCCTCCTCCTGAGACCCACACATCACAGACAGCTGCGGAACCACCCTACACACCAACCTGCCAACCTTTGCCTTGACGGCCTGGAAATTGAGAGGCTGACTTTATCCTCCTTCTGCCTTTCCTTGGAGGTGGAACAGATCATCCTCGCAGCTAGACACCCACCCATGAAGAAGTCCTACAGCCTAAAGTGGAGACGCTCCAGCATCTGGTGTTCCCTGACAGGACTGGACCCGATGACCTGCCTGGTCCCCCAGGTCCTACAATACCTCACCCATCTCTTTGACAATGGCCTCAAGACTCAGTCCATCTCTCTGCCATAGCGGCCTTCCACGACTGCACCAACAACACCATCGCCACACTCCCTCTGATCGCCCACTTCATGAAGGAACTAGCCAACTTGCGCCCTGCAGTATGGCCCCAAGTCCCGCATTGGGACTTGAATGTCATCCTCTACCAGATGACACTGGAGCCTTTCGAGCTGCTCTAATAGGCAATGCTGAAATCCACCTCATGGAAAACCCTCCTTGCTGATAGCAGTCACATCCGCAAGAAGGATCAGTGAGCTTCAGGCTCTAGTGGCCCACCAGCCATACACACAACTGCACAACAACCATGCCACCCTGCACTCCCATCTGAGGTTCCTCCCGAAGGTTTCATCAGCCTTCAACATCAACCAGATGGTGGAACTATCCACCTTCTACCCTGAACCTCACACCTCTCTGGAAGAGAAGAGACTCCATACCCTCAACTGTGTCAGGGTCCTACACACCCACATGCACAGGACAGAACCCCTGCAGAAAAGGGCCCAGGTCTTCATCTCCTTCAACCCAAACAGACCCAGATGCCCAGCCACGAAAAGAACCCTGTCCCAATGGGTGTTGGACTGCATCGCCTTCTGCCAAGACCAGGCAGGCTCGCAGGCCACAGTCAAGGTCAGAACTCACCAGCTCCGTGCCATGGCCACCACCATCACCAACCTACATTCCATTGCAGTAATCAACATCTGCAAAGCTGCCACCTGGGCTTTGGTGCAAACCTTCGAGAAGCACTCCTGCCTAAATCTCGAGGCACAGACAGCTCTTTTGGCTGGATGGCCCTGGCTGCGACAGCACCCATCCACCTCTCAGACACAAAACCTGGGGGGCAAGACATCGAGAAGCTCCGAGGAGCCCCAGATGAACTCTTAGAACAGACCATTATATCACTGTCCAAGTTGAAGTCACTGCTCATAAAAAACACCAGAAAGCAGAAGAGGGAGGCCTTCCGCAACAAACTAGTGAGAGGAAAACCAGAGGAGGGCAAAAACCATGACCAAACACTTAAATAAAAATGGAAGGGCTTTATTGTAGACCCAATAAAGTCCTTCTGTTTTTAAGTGTTTGGCTGTGGTTTTTGCCCTCCACTGGTTTTCCTCTCATAAAAAAAACACCCCGCAACCTTGTTCATGTTTGCAATGACGAATTGTTCTGTTCATGCCTGATGTTGCAAAGTCAGTGGTCTCATGCCTCTGTCCAAGTTGGTTGTTGCATTAAAAACCCTGTTTCATGGTGACATGGCGTACTGTCTTCTTAGGGCACATGATTAGCCAAGCACGACCATGGGACACACCCCGCCCTCATCTGCAGCAGCACCTGCCTATCGGTGCAGCTAGGGAGGCACCTGTTGTAGCTGACGCTTCCTGCTTGTCCTAGGAGAAGGTAAGGTTACTTACCTGTAACGGGGGTTCTCTGTGTACAGCAGGATAGGTCAGCCACATGGATGAGGTCGGGCTCACGCTCAGGGACCCGCCTACCTAGCACCAAGCTCTCAGCTAAGGACACACTGGCTAGGTAGGGGCTAGCCAGGGAGTGGGACTACCTTGGTTCTCCTTTCTGAGCTCAGGAAAGCACTTCCATCCAATGGTGCAATCGGATGACAGCACTAGGTGTGGCCGACTTATCCTGCTGTCCGAGAAGAAAACGAGGTTACTTACCTGTAACGGGAATTCTCCGTAGACAGCAGGATAAGTCAGCCATGCCTGGTGATGTCATCCAACGGTGCCACGGATATGGAAGTGCTCTCCACCCTTGGGCCTGCCCCTAACTGGCTCAGTTCTTCTTCTTCCGCCCTGCCACTCGGACGGAAATCTCAGCTCTCCAACCAAACATTACCATGGATAAAGAAAAACCCTCAACAAGAACCAAAGAAAAACAGGAGAAGAACAGCAAACCCGGCTTCAAGAAATGCCCACGCTTCTCAAAGAAGATGAACTCTACAGATGCACATGACTGATGCTTACGCTGCCTGGGCAAGGACCACCACATGGAAGACTGTCCTCACTGTACATGCATGTTCCCCAGGGCACGCCGATCCCACAGCCATGCATTACAAGATTACCTTGAGAAGGACTCTCCCTCCGATTCTCTCTCTGGGACCCCGATCTCTACTGGGAAAAAGAAGAAGGGGCCGACTGGGTCAGGAGAAAATGACCGCATGGCTAACCCCAACATGGCTGCTGCACAGAGCTCCTCTGCTGCAACCCGGGATGTGCCTCTCGGGGCCTCCATCCTCAGTCTGCCTCCTGCGATCCCGATGCCTCCCTACAGCATGTGCCGGCAGCTACTACTACTACTACTACTAAGCATTTGTATACCGCTACAAGTCGTATGCAGCGCTGCACAGACATGTAAGAGACAGTCCCTGCTCATCAGAGCTTACAATCTAGTCAAGACAGACAACACAGAAGGTGTAGGCAGGGATAAACAAGGGGGACAGAAAAAGAAAAAGGAGATCAGGTGAGTCAAGATCCAAAAGCAGCAGCGAAGAGGTGAGTTTTCAGCCTGGATTTGAAGAGGGTTAGAGAAGGTGCCTGGCGACACAGGTAGTTTGTTCCAGGCATAAGGTGCAGCAAGGTGAAAGGAGCAAAGTCTGGAGTTAGCAATAGAAGAGAAGGGCACAGATAGAAGCAGTTTGCTAGAAGAGCGGAGTTCCCAAGGGGGAGTGTAAGGAGAGATAAGAGAAGAAAGGTAGTGAGGAGCCGCAGAGTGAATGCATTTATAGGTCAGCAGGAGAAGTCTGAATTGGATGCGGAAACGGATAGGGAGCAAATGAAGTGACTTGAGAAGAGGAGTAATATGGGCATGACGAGGCTGGTGGAAGATTAGCTGTGTAGCAGCTCCTGCACACTCCTCCACAGCCGATCTCGAGGCACAAGCTGACAGCTCTTTTGGCTGGATGGCCCTGGCTACGACAGCACCCATCCATCTCTCAGACACAAAACCTGGGGGCGAGACACCGAGAAGCTCCGAGGAGCCCCAGATGAACTCTTAGAACAGACCATTATATCACTGTCCAAGTTGAAGTCACTGTTCATAAAAAACACCAGAAAGCAGAAGAGGGAGGCCTTCCGCAACAAACTAGTGAGAGGAAAACCAGAGGAGGGCAAAAACCATGACCAAACACTTAAATAAAAAATTGCTTTTCGGGAGCTGGTGATGCGTGATGTGGATAGGCTGGAGAGTCTGCCTATGCGCAAATCTAAGAATGTGTTATCCCCTCCGGAAAGATCTGCTTTAGAGAGTCTGACTACCCGGTCGGATATTATTATTAAACGGGCAGACAAGGGGGGCGCAATTGTGGTTATGAATAAGTATGATTATCTAGAAGAAGCCTATCGCCAATTGTCTGATTTGGCTGTATATTGTAAATTGGAAGAGGACCCCACTGCAGCTCTGCAATTGGAGATACAGGAGTTAACATCTCAAGCGTTAGAGAAACATCTGATTTCTAAGAAAGAAATGTTATTTTTGAATGTTAAATCGCCATCTGTACCTGTTTTCTATTTGCTTCCCAAAATTCATAAGGATTTGCGACATCCTCCGGGAAGACCTATTGTCTCAACGAGGGGATCGGTTCTAGAGCCCCTTTCCATGCTGTTAGACTCGTTTTTGCGTCCCTTATTGAAGTTCATTCCTTCTTTCCTTCGTGATACGATGCATTTTTTGGATGTTTTGATGGCAGCTGATGTTTGGGCAAAAAATCCTTCCATCCTTTTAGTCACCTTGGATGTAAAAGCCTTATATACGAGTATCCCACAAGTGGCGGCAATGGAGGCGATTACGTTGGGACTTCGGCAACGGGGTGATGTTGAGGGAGAGTTACTTGAGTTTCTGTTGCAGTGTGCAGGGTTGGCTCTTGGTAGGAATTACTTTCAATTTAATGATGAAGTGTTCCAGCAGAAGATGGGTGTAGCTATGGGAGCGTCTTTTGCCCCTTCTGTTGCTAATCTCTTTATGGGATTTTATGAGAAGCGATGGCTGGAGAATTCGCCGTATTCATCCCAGATCAAAATCTGGCGGCGGTACATTGATGACATCTTTATGCTTTGGGAGGGTACTGTGGAGTCCTTGATTGCGTTCCATAATTGGTTGAATGCTGCTTATCCGTCTATACAGTTTATGATTACTTTCGATGCGCATTCGGTAGTGTTCTTGTATGTTCGTGTATGGAGACAGGAAGAGAGCTGGGGCACTACGGTACACAGGAAAACAACAGATAGGAATACTTTCCTACATTTCACCAGTGCTCACCCGAAGGGGTTAATTAGGGGTTTGCCTTTCTCACAGTTTTTGCGCTATCGGCGCAATTTCTCCTCTAGGGAAGATTTTAAGGTCCAGGCATGTTTTCTGAAAAAGGCTTTTATTCAGAGGGGTTATCCTGTAAAGGTGGTTGAACGGGCCTATAAGCGGGCGTTATATAACGATAGGAGTTGGTTGTTGGCCCCTAAAGAGAAGTCGGTGTATCAAGAAGATTGTGTGAACTTTATTTCTAGATACTCCCCCTTAAGTATGCAGATTCAGCAAATCCTGCGGCGGCACAGTAATGTATTGCAACCTTTGCCTGGTTTAGAAGATAAGGGAGTCAGGTGTGTATGGCAGCGCAATCGGAATTTTAAAGAGCTTTTGAGCCCCTCTCGGTTACCGAGTGCTGAGCGGACTGAGGGCGGCATGTCCGCTGTGGTGAATGTACCTGTTGTGCAGTTTGTTGGGAGACTGATCGTTTTGCCTATGCCGGTAAAGAATATTTTTTAAGATCCTGTACTTCTTGTAAATCAGATTACATTGTATATGGCATCTTTTGCCCGTGTCGTCTCCTATATGTAGGTAAGACGATTCGTCCATTGTGTATACGTTTGGGAGAACATCGCAGTAGGCTGCGATGTAAGAGACGGGAGGTGCCATTGGTTAGTCATTGTTTGGAGTTGGGGCATGTATTTATGGATCTGCTATGTTTTGGTATCGAGCAGGTACTTCAGGGCTCTAGAGAGTTATCTCGTGAGCAATTTTTGATACGTCGGGAGCAGCGGTGGATATTTCTGCTTCGTACGGTGGCCCCGGGGGGATTGAATTCCACTATTGACTGGCAGGCTTGCATGTGATTGCTGTTTTTGCGGAATGGGTTGATATAATTGTTGAAACAGGGATGTAGTTAGGAGTTGCCCCGTTGGGCTACTTGGCGTTTTTTTCTGGCGATGACGGAGTGGTGACGTCATACGCCAGATTCTGGATATTTAGCTTGGTGCGTGGGTGTACGGAGGAAGGTCAGTTGAGGCATGTTGAAGAGTGTGCGGTGTCCGTGTGGGCAAGGTAAGAACCCCCGGCTTTGTTCTGTTCTGATGTAGGAGTATGTTTAGGTATGTAGCAGGTTTATCTAGCACTTTTTTATTGTTTTATTTGTTTTATAGTTCACCCCCCTGAAGCAGCGTCTGCGAAACGCTAAGAGGGATGTCTGACTGTGGCGTTGGGGTTGATATCACACTGACCGTCTTGAAGCTGAGGATTGCTGTTTCTTCTGATGGGTTTTTGTTTTTCTGAGCCCTTCTCTATTTTGAGTAACAGTTATCAGGGGATGCGTAATATGTCATCTGTTTGCCTCTGAGGGCTCTGAGTACTAGCCACCTATACATACACAATATATAACATGCTCCTTCTTGTGAATAGGTTGTTTTGATGTATACAGTAAGATTATGTATGTGAAGATTTAGAGCGGCTTTAGTTAAAGTGGCTTTGTGTTATTCCCATCAGTATGTTGTGAGATAAGCTTTTCAGTACTTTTTTGACGGGTGGTGGGGGCTGGTAACAGACCATTGATGCAAATTCTTCCCCTGTGAATTACTGAAATCCGGTTCGCCGGTTTTGAAGTTTTCAACGAATTTCTGGGGATTTTTCTGAGGTCTGTGCTCCCCTGTCATTACGGTACTGTTAGCTTTTTAGTGCACAGTTACTAAATGCTACAATTGATTAATTAGTGGAGTTACTTCATAAGAAACAAAAACATCATAGTTAAACTCCGGTTAGGCCTAGTATTGTTTGTAGACTTTCTCCTAGGACAAGCAGGACGAGTCAGCCACAATAGGTGTCGTCATCCGACGGCACCGAGACGGAAGTACTACTCTCTATAGCTCAGAAAGGCTTTGCCCTTCTGAGCATGGGCCACCCAGGCCACCCCCCGGGTCCGCCCCTAGCCAGCCACTCTTCATTCTTCCGCCTTGCCAACAAGACGGATTTTCCTACACTCTCTTCATCAAACATCTAATTTCATTAATACAGCAATTTCAGCAATTTTGCAAAGACAGAAACTCCAATCAACCTCTATTATGCCCAAACCCGGTTTTAAAAAATGTCCTACCTGCTCCAGAAAGATGAACGCCACGGACACCCATGCCTGTTGCTTGAGATGCCTCGGAGTCTCACACAGGGTGGAGGACTGCACTCACTGTGCAAGAATGTCCCCCCCGTGCCAGGAAATTCAGAAAACATGCCCTCCGGGATTTTCTTCAAGAGGTGGGAACTTCAGCGCTGCAAGCTCCTGCTGACCATGCTGCTTCTGACCACGTGGCCGCCCATGCTGCCCCCAATGCTCTTCCGATGCAACCAACCTCCTTCTCTGCTCCGGATGTGCCCTCCCTGGCCTCCATCCACAGCTGCGAGGCTCCTGTCTCCCACTCCGGGCTTCTGACTCTTCCTGCAGCTTCTTCTCAGCCACCGGCTTCCCCAGAACCCCCTCTGCAGACAACATGGTAGCTCCAGGGCATGCGGGCAACCATCTTGCCTTCCTTCTCCGCCGTCGGCACCACGGAAACGAGTCCTCCCCCTGATGGTGCCACGGCAACGGGACTGCATCACCAGGCAGCCAAGGACACTCCCCCCTGCACCGGCAAGCCTCTCTCTCTTGGCACGGAGACACCCACGCCGACGTAGCAGAGGTTCAGGAAGACAGCACAGGCACAGGAGGAGGCACTCAAAGGGCAGTTCTCTCAGCAGCAGCCCAGCCCTAAAGAGACATCACAGAGCTTCTCGACGATATTGGCAAGACGACTTTCCAAGGTGCCATGCTCAGCGCAAGAATCTCTGCTCACCAACTACAGCACGCCCTCTACCAGGACATCCTAGAGTGCTTGAAAGACGTCATCTCAGCCCTGCCACAGGACAGTCAGCCTTCCGCCAATACCTCTTTAGCAGACCTACAGGAATACACGAAGCACCAAGTGCGAGCATCCTTCAATTCCTTTGATGCGGCCGCCCGCACAGTTGGGACTGCTATCTCTGCCCGCAGACTCGCCTGGCTCCAGGCCTCCGGTTTCAGAAAAGATACCCATGACCGCATCGCTGACACCCTATGTACTGGCAACTCTCTGTTTGGAGACAGAGTCAGAGTCAATGATACCATCTCCACTATAAAGGACAACTGCACCACACTTCAGACCCTCGCTGACGAGGGCCTTGAGCGCAACAACCGCAAGAGCTCCTACCAGCAGAGACAGTACCACACTTCAAAATGGCAATACACTACGTATCGGAAGTGGCAACTGCCACGGTACAAGTCACAACAGCAGCATTCCTCCTACTGCAATAAGCCCCGCCAGCGCGACCGGAGACAACAAAAGGCCCCCCAAGCTGGGCCAACGAAACAAAGCCAGCCTTTTTGACAAACAATGCATAGCCTGCCCCCCCCCCCCCCCCCAGGGGGGGCCGGCTCACCACCTTCCTCCCGGCATGGGAGTCCATCACGACAGACAAGTGGGTACTACAAATAATCAGGAGCGGGTACCGCATCAGGTTCCACTCTACTCCGTGCCAATGAACCCCCCCCAAGAGAGGGTGGACCCCGCATCGCCCACAGGTCTGCCTCAAAAAATATCCTCCCTCTTGACTTCTAAAGCAATTGAGCCTGTGCCACCAGAGGAAATTCACACTGGCTTCTACTCCAGATTCTTTATGGTTCCCAAGAAGTCGGGTGGTTCGCGCCCCATACTCGACCTGCGCAAACTCAACTAATTCATAGTCAAGGAAAAGTTCTGTATGCATTCCCTTGGGTCCATCCTCCCCCTCATCCAGAAGGGGGAGTGGCTTTCATCCCTGGACCTAATGGACGCCTACACCCACATCAGCATCCACAAGCACCACCGCAAGTTCCTCCGCTTCCAGATCCAGGGGAGACACTTCCAGTACAAGGTCCTCCCCTTCGGCCTCTCTCTGGCACCAAGAGTTTTCACCAAATGTGTCATCGTGGCGGCTGCTCACCTATGCAAACAGGGCATATGCGTCTTCCCATACCTGGACGACTGGCTGATTTCAGCACCATCCCTACAGGAAGCCAGAACATCGACACGGCGGACCATCGCCCTCCTGTCATCTCTGGGCTTCCTGATCAACTACCAAAAGTTGCACCTGCGACCTATGCAATGTCTCGAGTTCATCAGAGCTATAATAGACACCAAAGCCTCATGGGCATTTCTACCTCCCCCTCAAAGGGATGCCATCATCCGCCTGATAAAACAAGTCTCGGAGATGGATCACATGCACATGAGGACACTCCTACGCCTTCTGGGACACATGGCAGCCTCTACCCAGGTCATACTCCTGGTGAAGCTACACATGCACCACTTGCAATGGCACCTGAGGTCATATTGGAACCAACACTCACAGTCCCTCAGTTCCTCCATCTGCATGGACACTGCAGTCAAAGCATCCCTCCTCTGGTGGACCCGCAAGAAGAACCTGGCACAGGGACGCCCACTACGACAGCCCCCAACTCAGCTGTCCATAACCACAGATGCCTCCCCTTCCGGCTGGGGGGCACACTGCCTTCATCTCCGCACCCAGGGAGCATGGACGGCACGGGAGCGGAATTAACACATCAACCTCCTGGAACTCAGGGCGATCCGACATGCCCTTCAGGCCTTCCGGAGTCAGACCCACGGAAAACACATCCTCCTTCGGACGGACAACCAGGTGGCCATGTTCTATATCAACAAATGGGGGGAGGGGGGGAGGTACAGGCTCACGTGCGCTCTGCAGGGAAGCTCTGAAGATCTGGATCTTTGCTCTGCACAACCGGTGCCACATCCAGGCTTCCTACCTGCCAGGGCTCCAGAACGAGCTAGCAGACCACCTCAGCCGACAGCTCAGCCCACACGAATGGGCACTCAATGGCCAAGTGACCCTCACCATCTTCCAACGGTGGGGTCAACTGAAGACAGACCTTTTTGCCACGGAAGAGAACACCAAATGCAACCTCTTCTACGCAAAACGGCCGTCCCCCCGCAGCACCGCCCTGGATGCTTTCGACGTGTTCTGGGGGGACTGGTCACTGGTGTATGCCTTCCCGCCGTTTCCACTGATACCACTGACCCTGCAACAGATCATTCGGACAGGGCACAGGCCATCCTCATAGCCCCCTTCTGGTCCCACCAGGGATGGTTTCCACTCCTCAGCCACTTGGCACGGGAAGCACCTCTTCGCCTTCCCCTATGGCCGGACCTCATCTCTCAGGATGATGCCAACACCCTGCACCCCAATCTACAGACCCTGTCCTTGGCAGCATGGAGGCTGAACGGGTCAATCTAACATCGCTCCACCTCCCGCCGGAGGTCGTGCAGGTGGTGCTTCAGTCTACTAGAAAGTCATACAGCTTGAAGTGGCGACGCTTCTCCTCCTGGTGCTCCACCCTGCAGCTCAATCCTTTCTCCTGCCCCACGTCACAGGTGCTGCAATTTCTGACAGAACTCACCCAGAAGGGTCTGCAACCTCAGTCAGTACGAGTTCACCTGGCCACGATCGCAGCTTTTCACGACCGCTGCGATGACACTTCCATCGCGGCCCAACCCATTGTCGCTCGGTTCATGAGAGGACTCACCAACCTGTACCCTCCATGCAAGGCCCGATCCCCCACTGGGACCTCAACGCCGTCCTCAGCCAACTCATGCTTCCCCCTTTTGAGCCCTTGACTACAGCGGACATGAAACATGTCTCATGGAAAACTCTGTTCCTGGTCGCCATCACATCAGCCCGACGAATCAGTGAGTTGCAAGCATTGGTGATGCACCCACCCTATACACAGATCACCAACAACAGAGCCACCCTCCGGACGCATCCCAAATTTGTGCCAAAGGTGGTCTCAGCCTTTCACATGAACCAGTCCATAGAGCTGCCTAGTTTCCTTCCAGAACCCCACTCCACTGCAGAGGAACAGAGAGACTACACACCTTGGACTGCGTCAGAGCTCTCTGCATCTACCTCCAACGAACTGCGCCCCACCGCTCGGGCACGCAGCTCTTCATCTCCTATGACCCCAACAAACTCGGGCGTCCTGTCTCCAAACAGACCCTGTCCCTCTGGATCTCAGCCTGCATCGCTTTCTGCCTTGGGCAGGCAGGAGCCGAGTCTGCACCTTCAGTCAACGCGCACCAGCTACGGGCAATGGCCTCCTCCACTGCCAACCTGAGATAGGTCCCAGTTGCGGATATCTGCAAAGCCGCCACTTGGTCATCACCCCATACGTTCCAGAGACACTACTGCCACGACCTCTCCAGTGAAGACCTTGCTTTTGGTCAGGCAGTCTTGACCTCAGCAGACCGGTGCTGCCTGTAGCACGGTCCGATCCACATCTGTGATTGTGATTCCCCACAGTAGCTGCACTGACGTTTGCTCTGTTACTGCACTGTGTGCACAGCTACTTGCACTGTTTACACTGTTACTTGCACTGTGTTTTGCACATTGCTCTGCACCTTGTTTTCCATATTTGCACTGTTGAACCTGTTTACATTGTAATTGCACGGTGTTTTGCATACTGACTATTGCCCTCTGTGCATAGGCAACCGCCAGCTTTAATAAAGCAGGCATATTGTTCTTGGTCACCGCCTGGTCTCCTTCTTGATCTCACTTGCACCACAGCTCCACATAGCTAGGGAGGCACCTATTGTGGCTGACTCATCCTGCTTGTTCTAGGAGAAAACAAGGTTACTTACCTGTAACAGGAGTTCTCTGTGGACAGCAGGATAAGTCAGTCACACATACCAACCTCCTCCCCTGCAAGGTACCGGTCTAAATCCCACGGGTGCACGCCCCTAGCAGTTGACAGCTAGTAACTCAGTGGCTGGCTAGGGGTGGACCTGAGGGGGGGGGGGTGGGGGTGGCCTGGGTGGCCCATGCTCAGAAGCCCTTCTGAGCTATAGAGAGTAGTACTTCCGTCTCTACGCCGTCGGATGACGACACCTATTGTGGCTGACTTATAAGAACATAAGATATGCCATACTGGGTCAGACCAAGGTCCATCAAGCCCAGTATTCTGTTTCCAACAGTGGCCAATCTAGGTCATATGTACCTAGCAGTTTCCCCAAGGGACTTATCCTGCTGTCCATGGAGAACTCCTGTTACAGGTAAGTAATCTCGTTTATTGCATCAAAAGCTGTGCATTCATAACTTTAAGATGAAATACAATAAAAACAAGTTTTCTTAGAGAGGGCAATTTTGTACATCTTTGCTGCAGGTGCTCACACGTGCACATATAAGACATGCTTTTGGAAATTAGCACACGCTACCCTTATTAAATAGATTTTATTGCATAAAACAAAACCTGTGGTTAATAATTTGGATTATTGTACATTAGCTTGCCTAATGAGGAAATGCCTTTTTGGTAAACTTAGCCCATTGTTCGGCCTCCGTATGGCAAACGCGCAGTGTAGCAGCACATGCCCGCGAGAGGGGCACAGACTTTCTATCTGTAACCGAAAATCTATTTTTGTTTGTTTGTAAGTCATCATCCCAATACCTAGAGCCAAAAAAATAACGTTTGCTATTTTGCCCTTGCCGTTTTGGAGCCACAGCCGTCCTCAGCTCCCTACTTACCTGTACAACTGGCACCAGGAGACTCCACTCTTCCCACCAGCCCCCTTACAGAGAAGAGGAGAAGGAGGACGGACGGTGAGAGCAAGAAGCTAAGAGAAGCTTCTTCCTCCCCCCCCTCCTCCTCCCAACCCAACAAAACACTGTCTTCACTAGAAAGCAGGAAAAATTAGAAATGCGGCCACCGATCGAAGGCACGGGTCTGCGGGTGGAGTTTGGTACAAACCTGTACCTTACGGCTAGAATGTAAGTCCAAATTCAAGTACTGCCTTCTGCAGCCGGGCCCAAGGCAGCTCAACAGGAAAGACAAAACCTCGGAGGAGAGCGCAGCCGAAGGTCCCTCTGCTCTGGAGCACAGACAGACACACACATGGGCGGGAGAGGAGTACAGCCCCGTGACCGCCCCCCTTCACTGCACCAGCCCTTCGTCTGTTTCCGCTACCAGGTCCCACTTATTGGTCAAGCAAATGAAACCAAGAAGAAGCGTTCGTTTGCACCGGTAAGCAGAGGGTGTTGGTGGCGGACGAGTCGGAGGGGTGTCTCTGTCCCTTTAAAGGCCCAGACACTGCGCCAGCTGATCTGCGCGCGCCAATCAGTGAGTTCGCGCGAGCGCCGGGGGAGCTCGCGCCACCAGGAGCAGCAGCAGTGTCGTGTCGCGTCGCGTCGCCGCCGGTCCCGACAGGCGAATATGGCGCTGGTGGGCGAGTGAGGCGTAGAGCGGCAGCCGAGGCATGGAGGAGGGAAGGAGACAGGGCCGGGAACGCGGACATTTTCATGGAGAGCGAAGCGGTCGTGCGGAGCGAGGCGGAGGAGGAGCGGTGGCGGCACTCCTTTGGCCTTAAAACCTGCCAGCAAAATGGTAGTGCTGCAAAACCTTCATTTCTCCGGGCTATCTTCTTCTTGTTGTCTGCTGCCTTTTTTTTTCAGTTGTCAGGCCTTTGGAACTTACTTAAAATAGCAAAAAAATAAAATAAAAGAATAAGTATACGCAATACCTCCTTCCTCTGGTGAAACATTAAAATGGATTGCAAGGAAAAAGCCCAAGCATACAATGGTATGCTTGGGGTTCCCTTTTCCCAGCAACTTGCGGGGAGGGGGAGCTGGAGGAGGGGAAAAAGGCTTAGGTGGTTTGCGAGTAGGAATGCGGGAGCAACAATAGAGAGCTTGTTGCCTGGGAAGAGTTAAATTCCTTCATACCAGAATGCCTTTGCAAGGATTAGCTCACAATTCAAGCATTTTAATTGCAAGTTTACAGAAGTAGCAGGGAGAAGGGCTTTTCCTAGGTGCAGAAAAAGCTGTTGAAATGATGCATTTCTGAAAGTCACGTTCAGGGTGCAGCAAGAAGGATCATCCTCCTATTCGTAATGAAGTTTTGGGTTTACTTTATTGCAAGGGGGTGATGTGGATTCCAATTGCAGCGGTGCCGAAAGTCTCGGGTTTCCCTAGAAGATTTATAGTACTTGGATTTTAGCAAAGGAGTGTCAGTGTGCGTGCTAGTTTTCCTTTTTAATAGTTGGCTGATGAGCAGTAGTTTATTTCTGCTGGAATTTGCACACAAAATTAAAAAATCTATGTTAAAAGGATTGAATTGTGCAAAATTCTGCATGCTTGTCAAAATAACAAAGCATGTCATTTCTGAATGATATTCAATTTAAAATATAACATAGACAAAATAGCACCAAAAAGTGCAACATTTTTGAATTATTGTATGCAGAATTTCTAGCGGGAATAATAGTTTGTAATGGCTTGGTTGACTAAAATCTTGTAGTGGAATGTGGATTATCTTTTATTTTTAGGTTGAAAAAATTGATTCAGTTAAGTACCGGTAACTTTTATATATTTCAGCATATTTTTAATATTGTAAAATCAATATCTAAATCTTGTATCCTGTGATGATTTGGCTCGTGAAATTAATGCATGGGTAGTAGCTTTATTTTATTTTTTTTTAAATAATAAATTATTTTTTTTAATATCAATTTTTTTTATTTGGCTGCAAAATTGATGCCAGCTAACTCCATTTGAGGACAGTAAAGGCACCTTTTTGAAGGTGGTTAAAGTTCTTATTACATGCTAATGTATTTTTTTTGTTTTTTGTTCATTGACTTGCAAAGACAGGCCTAAAGAAAATGTGGTGTTATTATAGTTCAGCAGAATTATAATCTTTGTATCCCCATCGTAGATATTTCTAAGTGGCACAGATAGAGTAAAGGTGGTGATTTTTCTTTTTAAACCTCTAGGAACTCAATTATAATTTATTTGTGTTTTTGCTTGCTCAAACAGTACTTTAGAAAGTAAAGTAGTTATCCAAATAAAAACACCATGTTTCCTCTTTGAATGCCACACACACACACAATTTTTGCTTATTTTCCCTGCTTCTAATTATTGACTCTGTATATATCCTGCTTTGGCATTATTTCTTCCTAGTTAACCAAACTCTATGGCAGGACATTGGTTTGCACTGGTGCTGAATTGGCACAATGTGGATATAATCGATTTGTTTGCGACAAGGAACAAAAAAGTATGTGTTTAGTTTTTTTTTGGGGGGGGAGGGGGAAATTTAGTATAGCACCACATGAGAAATTCATATCCTTTGAGTAAGGCTGACAACACAAGGACATAAAATTGTCTATGAGAACTGCATTTGCTGGAGTTGTATGGTAACAGCTTTTACTACATCCTCTGGCAATGAATTTGAGTTTGATTATGCGTTAAGTGAAAAAAAATCTTCTCTGGTTAGCCTTAATTGGTTTATTATTGTACTTGATAGACCGCTAAAAGCAAAGAGCACCAAGCAATTTATAAATCATTATACCCCCCAAACATTTGTAGCTTCATTGTGTGTCCCCTAGTTTTTCCACTTTTTGATGGAGTAAACAACCTATCTGTGTTTAACTGTTCCTCTCCATTCATTATTTTATAGACCTCTATCGTATCTCCCCTTAGCTGTCCCCCCCCCCCCCGTTGAAGAGCCCTATTTTTTTTAAATTTTCTATTTATTAAATTTTATAATTATCAAGCAAGACATAATCTCGAATAGAAAAGAGATACAGTGGTACAAATTACCAAAATACAGAAAAAGGAAAAAATATAGCCACGGTCTCTTGTAGTCCACATTTTAGGAAGGGGGAGATAAAGAAAACAAAAACCTTAGGCCGGAAATCCCAGGCACATATCAAGAACAAAAAAGTATATAGAAAGCTAAGATAGACACCGCGGTCTCCAAGACTATCCTAATACAAAGAGAGACTGTCCTAGGCCGTCTAACCTGACTCTTTAAGTAGTAATTTAGCATTAATAAAGGCAGCAAGGTCAGTAGGTTGAGAGAAAACAAATCTAACAGAATTATAAAATACCAAGCATTTACAAGGAAATCTTAAATGGAAAAGTACCCCAATCTGCGAAACACCAGATTTGTGAAGAAGAAACAACTTCCTTCTCTTTTGTGTCTTTTTTGCAATATCTGGAAACATAGTTGCTGTCGCTGGCGCTCTTTCCCCGTAGGGAGATAATAAACCTTGGTTAAAGGTGGAATTAAGTCTGGAGGGAGCCCTATCCTTTTAAGCCTTTCCTCGTAAGGGTATCCTTCCATCCCCTTTATTATTTTGGTGGCTCTTCTCTGCATTTTTTCTAATATGGTGACCAGAATTACACACACTTTTCAAAAGTGCAGTTGTATGATGGCGTGATACAGAGGCATTATAATATCCTTGGTTTTATTCTCCATTCCTTTCTTTATGATTCCTAGCATTCTGTTTGTTTTCTTGGCTGTTGCTGCACACTGTGCAGAGGGTTTCAATATATTAATCATAATGATGCCTAGATCTTTTTCCTGGGTGGTGGTTCCTAATATTGAACTACAGTTACATGATGCAAGGTTCCACATTGTCCTACCAGACCAGTCCAGACAAGTGAGTTGTATTCCCCTACCAGCAGATTGGTGGAGACAAAGAACCAGTGGAAAGCCCAGGTTTTAATGACATCTTGTGCCTCTATCCTTCTCAGCCACCAGAAGTCCCATCAATATTTCCTTGTTTCCAGCAAATGATGGACGGATTTTCTCCTCTCTGTAGAAAATCTTAGGATTGAGAGGAAAAGAGATTGATTAAATGCTTAAGAACAATTACCTCAAGCCCTACAGGAGTGATTGTGGCATGGGAGGCTCCACTAGACTGCAGTCTTTTTTGTAGCCATAGGAGGAGGGAAAAGTAGTTCAGCTCCATGCTCTTATCATGATAAGGGTCTGTTGAGCAGCCATAAATTGGAAGGATCTTTAAAGAGTACAACAGCCTCACACAACCTCAGCGTCCCCCTCCTTATCCCTCCCAAAGATTGCAAAGGCTCCCAGAGGGATCTGCCTGCCAGCTTCCTTTCACACAGTGCTGTTAAAAATAAACTAGTCAGGACTTCTGTACCTTAAGGCGGAGGTACAGAAGATAATATGAGATAAAGAGGGGAGATATATACTGATACAAATAGGAAATGAATGATATTGCATATTGAATGTTTATGCACCCACAGAGGGACAAGGCGACTTTTGGAATAAAATAGATGGGAAGGTAGGGGATGGAAAACTTATATGTGGGGGTGACTTTAACTTAACGTGGAACCCAGAAAGAGACGCAACAGGGAAGCGGGAGGGTAAAAATGTGGATAGAAGAAAATATCAAAACTTTGTTGCACAGAATTGCCTAATAGATGTATGGCATAACCAGCATCCACGGAAAAGGCAGTTCTCCTTTTTTTCCCCCAGTGCATGGCTCATATTCCAGAATAGATGCCAGATGGGTAACAAAGGAACTGCTGGGTAGAGTGAAAGGGGTAGATATGGACTCTATAACATGGTCAGATCATGCTCTGTTGGAAAGTAAGGTTGTCAATGGAGGGGGAGGGAGGAAGGACCCAATTTTGGAAATTAAATGAATCCCTGCTGGAGGACAAAAGGGTAAGAAAGGAGAGAGAGCGGGAGACAGTGGAATATTTTAGATGGAATGACAATGGGAAGGTGGCCTGGGGGGGGGGTATGGGATGGATATAAGGCAGTAGTGAGGGGAGTCTTTCTCAAATGGGGGGCACGCAAGAAAAGGGAAAGGGAGAAAAGGGACTGGGAACTGAGAGAGAGATTAATGGAGCTTGAAGCATTGGACGTTCAAGATGGAAAGGGGGCGTATAGGGGCCAAGTGTTGGCAGCTAGAGCGGAACTGAATGCTATGCAGGCTGAAACTATAAGATTTCAAATGAAGCTGCTGAAGCAGAGTTTCTTTGAGGGGGGAAATAAAGCAGGGCGGTACCTTGCACAACGTTTGAAACAACGGAAATTAAGATCGCAGATATTGAGAATAAGGGACAGGGAAGGGAAATTTAGTTCACAAGGATGGGGAAATTCGAGAGACCTTTAGAAGATATTATCAAGAGCTATACGCAACTCGGGTATCTCCAGACCCGGAGAGAATACAGAGCTACTTAAACTCTATAAAAATCCCGACACTGGTGGAGGAGGACCAAAAACAAGTAAATGCAGCTATTAAAGTAGAAGAGATCTCACAAGCTATTAAACAGTTAAAGCCAGACAATTTAGTGCGCGCTTAACTGCGCCATTATTGAGGCTGTTTAACTTACCAAGGGGGGGCGGTAGATCAACCAGCTCACCTTTGTCTACCTGTTTATTCACAACTTCAAATTTAATATAACAGATTAGTAAGACACGACTTTCCTTGGCTAAATCCATGTTGGCTTTCTCCCATTAAACCATGGCTATATACATGATCAGTAATTTTATTCTTTATAACGGTTTCTATCATTTTGCCCAGTTCTCATGTCAGATTCACAGGTCTGTAGTTTCCCTGATCACCCCTGGAACCCTTTTTAAAAATTGGCATTACATTGGCCACTCTCCAGTCTTCAGGTACTACAGATGATTTTAATGTTGGATATCCTGACTTCCCTGTTTTGTTAGTATCCTTCAAGGATACATTCTTCCAAACCATGCGCTATTGGGCGACTGTCTGCTTTCCCCTTTTATCTAGTTTAAAAGCTGCTCTGTCTCATTTTTAAAAGTTAATGCCAGCAGCCTGGTTCCATCCTGGTTAAGGTGGAGCCCATCCCTTCGGAAGAGCCCTCCCTTCCCCAGAAAGTTGCCCAGTTCCTAATAAATCCAAACCCCTCTTCTTTGCAACATCGTCTCATCCACGCATTGAGACTCTGGAGCTCTGTTATTGTTGACTTGATGGTCTCCAAGTTCTCAGCACAGGCTTCCAATCCCATTGATGGTGATGTCCAGCCTGTGGTGGTGATGGCAGCCCTGTCATCTGAAGAAGGGTTTTCAACTGGACGATTTCTCCTGGATCCTGCTGACAACGGATGCCAGTCTCTCAATTTGGGGAGCCTTTTGCCAAGACCGTACAGCCCAGGGCCGTTGGAGCCACAGGGAAGCGGTGTGGTCTATCAAGTGCCTCGAGGCGAGGGTAATCAGGTTGACTCTTCTGCGTTTCTGGCTCCTGGTCGAGGGCCAGGCAGTTGCAGTGTTTTCAGATAATGCCATGGCAGTAGCTTATGTCAATTGATAGAGCGGCACAGGAAGTGCTGGAGTGGCCCTGGAAATGAGTCTTCTGTTTGCCTGAGTGGAGAAGAACCTCCTAACCTTGTCAGCTTGGCACACTGCTGAAGTGGACAACATGGAAACGGACTTTCTCAGCCTGCATTTTGTGAATCCAGGTGAGAGTTGTCGAAGAGCTTCATTTGATTCTGTGCCACTGGGTTGCCCCAAAATGGATCTGATGGCAACCTGCTGCAGTGCCAAAGTGTGCTGCTTCTTCAGTCGCCGCATGGCCCAGTCATCAGCAGCTATACATATTTCCTCAGTGGCTCCTTGTGGGGCGTGTGATTTGGTGTATAGAGCGCCACCTGGGCAGGATTGTTCTGGTTGTGCTGGATTGGCTGTGGAGAGCATGGTTCGAAGATCTCATATGGCTACTTCAAGCACCTCCCATTCGGCTGACACTTTCTCGGCTGCGGCAGTGACTGATCATCCTGGAGGACCCGGCTCTCTTCTCGCTTATGGCATGACTCTTACTGCTAGCACATAAGGGCTACTCTCCAGCTGTAATCCCTGGAGGAGGTCTACCAAGCTAGCATATGTAAGGATATGGTGCCTCTGTTAGCGGGCAAGCTCTTGGCTTTGCACCCAGAAGTCTCCTGGTTTCTCCAAGGAGTTCGACATCTATGTCCTTCCCTTCGGTCTGTGATACCTTCATGGGATCTGGATCTGTCTCTAGTGCTTGGGGTCCTGATGGTGACCCCCTGTGAGCCATTGAAGCGTACTGCCTTGAAGGATTTGATGCTCAAGACTGCCTTTTGGTCACAATTTGTTCTGCAAGATGGATCTTCAAGTTGTAGGCTTTGTCTTGCCGAGATACTTATCTGTCATTTTCAACTGAAGCAGTTTCCATTTTGGCCTGTGCTTTCCTTCTTGCCTGAAGTGCTGTCTCCTTTTCATGTGAACCGGGTAGTTTGCCTGCCCTCCATCTCTAAGGAGCAGTGTCAGGAGAAGGAGAAGGATCTTAACCTTGTGGATGTCCGGAGGGTGCTTCTCTGGTACTTGGAGATTAAAAAGGAATTTGTAAAGTCATACCCTCTAAGTTTTTAAAATAAAATGGTTAGACGGCCGGTACAGGTGTCTGCGCGCACCTGGGGAGAAGGAGAGAGAGGAGGGAAGAGGCAGGGCTCACTAGAGACTTACTGTGGGTTCCTTCTGGGACCATCTGTAAGAACGCAAAGTTCAGATTCAGTGATGCCCCAGTGCAGGTATGTTTCACAGAACAGTACAAAGTGGCACTTGCAGTACCATCCAGGCACCACCACCAGCACCAGGCAAGAGGCTGAGGAGGAGTTCTACACCACCATTGTCACTGAGACAGCTGGCAACAGTAGAAAAAACAGTGGCTCCTCAGCAAGGGAGCAGGCAACAACAGAGATTAGATTGTGAGCTCTTCGGGGACAAGGGAATAAAAAGTACCTGTTAGTATACATGTAAACCGCTCTGATGTGCAAGTAAAGGGTGGTATATCAAGTGCCTTAACCATAACCATCTTCTTGTACTGTTTGCTGGCCCACCAAGGGTGAAGTGGCGGCCAAGTCAACTGTGGGGTGCTGGATTAAGGAAGCTATTGCCTCAGCATATCTGTTGTGGACCTGGCCAGTTCCGGAGGGTCTGCATACCCATTTTACCTAAGCGGAGTGGAGCTCAGTAGCCCCTACAGACATTTGTTGGGCAGCAATGTGGGCATAGCTTTCCACTTTTGTCAAGCATTACTGCTTGGATGTCCACGCGCGGGCAGACACTACCTTTGGCTCAAATATTTTGTGAACTGCTGTGTTTTTTTTTTGTTTTTTTTTTCTTCCCACCCAGTGGTGGTGTAGCTTTGACACATCCCACTTGTCTAAACTGGTCCAGTGGGACGATATGGAGGTGATATTTTACTTGCCAAATGTCCTTGAAGGATACTACCAAAAGCAGAGAGGTTCCACAAAAGAGTAAAGTAGCCCAAATGCCCTCAAGTATGGAGCAGACAGAGCTTAAAGATCCCAAATTACCCATGTCTAACAATAGCCAAATTAATATAAATAAAATACATTCTCTAAAATGCTTGTATGCAAATGCTAGAAGTCTAAAAAATAAGATGGGAGAGTTAGAATATATAGCACTAAATGAAAGGTTAGATATGATTGGAATATCAGAGACATGGTGGAAGGAGGACAACCAGTGGGACACTGTGATACCTGGGTACAAACTATATCGTAATGATAGAGCTGATCAAATTGGTGGAGGGGTTGCTCTCTACGTTAGAGAGGGCATTGAGTCAGAAAGGATTAAAGTTTTGCAGGAAACAAAATCTGCTGTAGAATGTATATAGATTGAAATTCCATGTAAAAGGGGGAAGGCAATGGCAGTGGGGGTGTACTATCGAGTGCCTGGCCAGAATGACCAAATGGATGATGAAATGCTCAAAGAAATCAAGGAAGCTAACAAATGTTACAACGCAGTAATAATAATGGGTGATTTCAACTACCCCGGTATCGGCTGGGTCAGTGTCACGTCAGGACATGCTAGGGAGATAAAGTTCCTAGATGAAATAAATGATTGCTTCTTGGAGCAGCTGGTTCATGAACCGACCAGAGGGGAAGCCATATTAGACCTAGTCCTTAGTGGAACACCAGATCTAGTGCAAGAGATAAGGTTGTTGGGGCCACTTGGCAATAGTGATCATAGCATGATCGCCTTTGATTTAATTAGTGGAGGAGGGATAGTAAGGAAATCCACAGTACTACCTTTTAACTTTCGAAAGGGAGACTATGATAAAATGAGGAAAACAGTTAAGAAAAAAACTAAAAGGAGCAGTTGCAAAGGTTAAAGACGTACATCAGGCTTGGCTGTTGAAAAATACTATCTTGGAAGCGCAGACCAGCTGTATTCCACGCTTTAAGAAAAGTGGAAGGAAGTCCAAAAAACTGCCAGCATGGTTTAATGGTGAGGTCAGAGAGGCTGCTGTTGCCAAAAAAGCATCTTTCAGGAAATGGAAAAAAGAGCCAAACGACGAAACCTGGAAACAGCACAAGCACTGGCAAGTCAAATGCAAGGCATTGATAAGGCAGGCAAAGGGAGAATTTGAGAAGAAGCTTGCTGCGGAAGCAAAAACGCGAAGTAAAGACCTTTTCAAGTACATTCGTAGCAAAAAACCTGTGAGAGAGTCAGTTGGCCCATTAGATGATAAAGGGGTTAAAGGAGCACTAAGAGGCGACAAGGCGATAGCGGAGAGACTGAATGAATTCTTTGCTTCAGTCTTTACTGAGGAAGATGTAGGGATGTTACCCATGACTGAAGTGGTATTTAAAGGTGCGGAAGAATTGAAGGAAATATCGATACATCGGGAAGATGTATTACAACTATTAGATAAACTGAAGAGTAGCAAATCACCTGGGCTGGATGTTATACATCCAAGGGTGTTGAAAGAACTGAAATATGAGATTGCAGACCTGTTATTAGTAATCTGTGAACCATCATTAAAATCATCTCTAATACCTGAAGATTGGAGGATCGCCAATGTAACACCAATTTTTAAAAAGGGTTCCAGGGGTGATCCGGGAAACTACAGACCGGTGAGCCTGACATCAGTACCAGGAAAAATGGTAGAAACCATCATAAAGAATAAAATTACTCAGCATGTAGATATTCATGACCTAATGGGAGACAGCCAACATGGCTTTAGACAAGGAAGATCTTGTCTTACTAATCTGTTATGTTTTTTTGAAGGAGTGAATAATCAGGTGGACAAAGGTGAGTCGGTTGATATTGTGTATCTGGACTTTCAGAAAGCCTTTGACAAGGTTCCTCATGAGAGACGTTTGGCAAAACTAAAGAGTCATGGGATAGAAGGCAGTGTACTATTGTGGATCAGGAACTGGTTAAAAGATAGAAAGCGGAGGGTAGGGCTAAATGGCCAATTTTCCCAATGGAGAAAGGTGAATAGTGGTGTACCCCAGGGATCTGTGCTGGGTCCACTGCTTTTTGACATATTCATAAATGACTTGGAAAGTGGAATAACGAGTGAGGTTATCAAATTTGCAGATGACACAAAACTATTTAAAGTTGTTAAAACTCAAGAGGATTGTGGAAAATTGCAAGAGGATCTTGATAAATTGGAAGACTGGGCATCAAAATGGCAGATGAAATTTAATGTGGACAAGTGCAAGGTTATGTACCTAGGGAAGAACAACCCAAACTATGGTTACACGATGCAAGGTTCCACATTAGGAACTACCACCCAGGAAAAAGATTTAGGCGTCATTGTGGATACCATGTTAAAACCCTCGGACCAGTGTGCAGCAGCAGCCAAGAGAGCAAATAGAATGCTAGGTATGATAAGGAAAGGAATGGAAAATAAAACAAAAGATATTATAATGCCTCTATATCGTTCCATGGTGAGACCGCACCTTGAATATTGTGTGCAGTTCTGGTCGCCGTATCTTAAAAAGGATATAGCGATTTTAGAAAAGGTTCAGAGAAGAGCCACCAAAATGGTAAAGGGGATGGAAGGATACTCCTATGAAGAAAGGCTAAAAAGGTTAGGGCTCTTTAACCTGGAAAAGAGACGACTGAGGGGAGATATGATAGAAGTCTATGAATTAATGAACGGAGTGGAACGGGTAAACGTAGATCGATTGTTTACTTTATCAGAATATAGAAAGACTAGGGGGACATGCAATGAAGCTACAGGGTAAACTATTTAAGACTAATAAAAGAAAATATTTTTTCACTCAACGTGTAATCAAACTCTGGAATTTGTTACCGGAGGATGTAGTAAAGGCTGTTAGTGTAGCTGGGTTTAAAAAAGGCTTGGACAAGTTCCTGGAGGAAAGGTCCATAAACCATTATTAAGAAGGGACCCAGGATATCAATGCTTGAACCAATGCAAGCATTGTGGAACCTGTGTCCCTTGGGGAAACTGCTAGGCACATATGACTTAAATTGGCCACTGTTGGAAACAGAATACTGGGCTTGATGGACCTTGGTCTGACCCAGTATGGCATATCTTATGTTCCTTTCCTTGAGTCCTGCTAGTTCAGTCCAGCACCTGCCCCTGAAACTGTATTTGCTCTTTTCTTCTGCTGCGGTACACTTGGGTCCACCATGATTTTTATACTTGGCTCTGCAGGCTCATCTTCTACTGACAGTCTCTTCTATTTCTACCTTTCTGTATATCGTATAGTTCTCTACGGTTGGTTTACTCATTGTTGCTCACATTGAGGTTGTGTGAGGTTTTCTCTGCATCTCCCATTTGCTTTGGAAAGAATACTGAAGGGACCTCTGGTGGCTGAGGCAGATAGAGGCACAGGAGTGAATGTCATTGAAACCTGGGATTTTCATTGGTTCTTTGTCTCCACCATCTGCTGATAGGGGAACACAACCCACTTGTCTAGCAGGACTCAAGGAAAGGACATTATCTGGTAAGTAAAATGTCACCTTTTGGATTGTTCTTCTCTTCGTGCATAACTTTCCATGTGTCTACATCAAATTTGATCTGCCATTTGGATCCCCAGTTTCCCAATTTATCAAGGTGTTCTTACAATTTTTCACAACCTCTTGTGTTTTAACAACTTGGAATAATTTTGTGGTCATCTGCAAATTTGATCACCTCAATTGTTACTATTTCCAGGTAATTTATGAATCTATTAAAGCATCGGGCCCAATACAGATCCCTGGGGTACTCCACTGTTCACCTTTCTCCATTGAGAAAATTGGCCATTTAGGCCTACTCTCTGTTTTTTATCTTTTTAACTAGTTCCTAATCCTCAATAGTACACTGCCTCTTCTCCCATGACTTTTTAATTTTCCCAAGAATTTCTCATGAGGGACCTTGTCAAGGGCTTTCTGAACATCTAGATACACTGTATCAACCAGCTCACCTTTATCAACCAGCTCACCTTTATCTACCTATTTATTCACACCTTCAAAGTATAATAGATTAGTGAGACATGTTCACTTTCTGCCATTAGACCATGACTATCTAAAATTACTGAACATGTATTCTTTATAATGGTTTCTACTATTTTGCCAGTACTGATGCCAGGCTCACCAGTCTGTAGTTTCCTGGATCACTCCTGGAACCCTTTTTAAAAATTTGCATTACATTGGCCGCTCTCCAGTCTTCAGGTACTACTGTTGATTTTAATGTTGGCTCACAGATTACTAATAGTAGGTTTGCAGTCTCATATTTCAGTTCTTTAACACTCTGGGATGCATACCATCCAGTCCGGGTGATTTGCTATTCTTTAATTTATTAAATAGCTGTATTACATCTTTCTGGTTTATTGAGATGTGGTTCAATTCCTCCATTGGACATGACTGAAATGGTATTTAAAGGTGATGTAAGTTCCCTACACCTTCAGTAAAGACTGAAGCAAAGAATTCAGTCAGTCGCTTCACTATGGCCTTGTCCTCCCTTATCACCCCTTTTACCCTTCTATCATCTAATGATCCATCTGACACTTTTACAGGTTTTTTTTGCTACAAATGTACTTGAAAAAGTTGTATGCGTTTTTACTTCCATGGCAAGCTTCTTTTCAAATTCTCTTTGCTTGCCTTATCAGTGCCTTGCATCAAACCTGCTACTGCTTGTCCTGTATTTTGTCATTTGAGTCCCTTTTTTCCATTTTCTGAAAAATGCTTTTCTGGCTACAAGTTCCTTGCTCTGCCCATCCTCCACTTTTGTACCTTGCTAACCTGCTTCTCCCTTAAACATTACACCCCTTCCCTTCCCTCCCTCATATCTCATCATCTCTCCTTCATTCCCTCACCTTTCCCCTCCCTTCAGTTCCCCACTTTGCCACCTCTCCCTCCATTATACCTGTTTGCTGTTGCTTCATAACTTCTCTCCTCCATTCTTTCCCTTTTTTTGCTTTACTTTACACTTTCCTTTCTCTCCACCTATCCATCTCCCACATCCTTGTATTCTATCCCCTCCCTCCATTTCCTCCCTCCCATCTTCCTTATTTTCACCCTCCCCCCATTAACTTAACCTTCAGTTCTTCCTCTCCCCTTACATTCTTCCTTTTCTAAAGTGACCAGCCATCCAGTATTATACAGGAAAGTCCCGTATTTTAAGGATGTGTCCCTGGAATCTTATTACTTTAATTGGGGCGCCTAAATGTCCCTATTTTAAAACACGTGTCCCACTCCTCCACATTTTGTACCAGCGGACTTCTCCACTCCAGCTGAAAGTTTCAGAGGGAAACTTTTATTTATATGAGACTATTTTCATCAGAGACACAGAAACATATACACATGCATGGACTCTGTTGTACTTCAGTCACACACACATGCATTCCTCCACCCCCCAAATTAGGTACACACATGCATACCAACACTTCAGACAGGCAGAATCTATCTTTTCTTTACTGGTGCTGTGCTGCTTCTGCACTCCTCTACTTCAATGCTCCCAGTTCTTGCTTTTTCTACCAGTTCTTTTTCTTAGCCTGCAATAGCCTTCTCACACTTTACCCCATTCCTCTTACATTTCTTCCCTTTCTCAGCAACCCCACTCACCCCTAGGAAGAAACCCACTTATTCCACTAACTTTCTCCCAGACCTTGTGCAGAAAATCAGCCCACCCTTCCTGTTGCTAGTACAGCCTTTCCCATTGGCTGGAACCTATCACTTACTCTGCACATTGAGGGGGAACACTGGCAAGCTGTAGAGCTAAACTCTTAAATATCTGGACAAGTAAGATATCATTCTGATTAAGACAGCTACTTTACAAAGTTGTAGAATCCTAAAATAATTTAGATGGTTGGCAATCCTCAGCACATCTGACAAATGTGGCTCTGCTTTCTCCCCAGGGCCTGGCCCTAGGCAATCATCAGTCAGAATAAGCCAGCCAATAGGCTACAGCAGACCCAGCCAGCCAATAGAGAGCAGGGGGAGGTGGGAGCAGTAGTTAGGATACATATTTTATTTTTGTTTGCTAGGTTCCAAATCTTCAAACTGAAAGCTGCTTTTCAATCATGAAGAAAGTATGGTCTAAAGAGCCCAGCTGCATGTAGAGACTCAAATGTCTAATGACTGAAGTACAGTTTTGCGTTGCCAAGAATTTTTTAATTATCTTAGTGCAAATGTTGCTATTTTTGAAGAAAATTCTCTCTGTAGAGAAGTACAACAAGTAGGCCTGATTGGCACATTTGTAAGTAAAGTTATAAACCTAGCCTACTGATTAAAGTTTTGGGCTAAAATTAACTGTAATTCCTTATCATCCCTCTACCCTTCGTACCCATTCGTACCTGGCCTGGCTAGTCAGCCCCCTCCAGCAGATTAGGACTGAGCATGACAGTCTTGCTGGTGTAGTATAAGAGCTCCCTCTATAGCCCCTGACTCCAGTTGCAGCTGGGGTCGAGCTCCTGGCTGGTGCCCAGCCTTGGAGAATGATAGGAAGTTGGTTAGAATACAATTAAATTATTAAGGTGGCATATCCAAATTGGGATTTAGGTTCTGGATTGCTCTGGCAGGGCGTTTATCCAGATATTAACAGGCAGAGAAGGCTGGGAGCGCTCTCTTTCGCGTACAGTGGTGGAGTTGAGGGGCAGCAGAGGCAGGGTCTGCCTTCGCTCAAGGGTCGGTAGGTCTTGGAACTGCCCTTGGGGTGTAAGTGCCTGGGAACCCCCAGGATCCCTTCCCCCAACATCTTTTGGGTTATAATTATAAACATTAGTTTTGATTTTCCTTAACTTTGAACCCCCCAGCTTGATTAATTTATACCCTATTTGAACTTAGAAATGATGGTCAGTTATTTTTCCCTCCCTCCCATCTTCCTTTTCACTGGCCTGCCTGGCCAGTGACAGCAGCAAGGCCACAGAGCGTCCCTGTGGCAGCAGTCACCTCCACTGAATAAGGGAGTATGCCAATGAAAAGTGGCAATGGGAACAGAGGTTGTATGTTTAAATTGTTACAGGTGGCCTGCTCTGCTGCCTTATGTTTCCCAGCACTCTCCCTGTGCAGACTGCTCTGAGAGGTGGAATAGGAGCGACTGTTCCACGCACTACTGTAATTCCGGACCCCCTCCCCCCATCTCTTCCCATGTGCCAGATTGGCCAGGCCTGAAAAAAAAACAGCTGCCATAAGGGAAGTTTAGGGCACTTTACCCAATGATCGAACCTCTCTTGCTCCAGCACTCCTACCACCTCAGGAAGGTGACGGGGGAATATGAGGCCCCCATCCACCACTGGTATTCCACTGTAATGTGAGTGGAGGCTTCTCATCATGGAGCTCCAGCACTGCTCCTGCTGTTGGTCCCTCCCCCCCCCCCTGCTGTCACTTCTAGTTCCAAAAGAGGAAGTGACTACAGTTGGGATGTGAAAGCCCTGAGACAGGGGGATGAGTGGAGTGCAGGGGACTGGGGTGGGCGCAGGGGTCCTGTGCAGGGAATATGCCTGCACATGCCTAAGCCGGTTCTGCTTCTCTAAGCAGCGCCATACCAAGGGCTGTGTGAGCGGTGCAGCTGTACAGGGTGAAAGTACAGAAGGGGCACTGATGTCATCACTGGGCTTTCGGAAAGCCTTATACGAGTGGGTTCCTTTGTGTGACTGGGGAGGCAGGGATGCCAAGCTATGAGTTGCACAGGGCGAATTTCTAGCTTAGTATGGTCCTGTCTTCCAAGTACCTGATTTTATTTTCTCATAGATCAGTAGTTTTGGTGCTTTATGTTGTGTTAAGGTATTAGGTTTAGGCTCTTTTCTATAGAGCCGCAGAAGTGAAGTATTAAAGGCACGTCCCATGTGTTATATGCATGTTTGGATGCCATTGTTGGGTTAAAATGAAGATATTTTTGAAAAAGGGGTAAAGTAGAACTAGATTTGAAGTGTCTGGCACATCCTTAAATCCAGTAGCATTCATTGCCTTCTCCGCATAAAAATTTTAAATTGTGATTTTTTCCAGTCTTTTGAAACCAACCCTTTATCTCTACAAGATCATTGTTTTGGTGACCTTGCAGGTTGAGACTAGAACTGTATAGCTGCTGATTCTTCATATTGAATAAATCCTACAATTTCTTGAAAGAAAAACAGACGTTGGGTGGAGTCTATTAGGCAAACATGTCTTCCAAGATACAAAATTTGGAGCCGCTATGATGCCTTTATGGATGATTGTACCATTAATATAATGGAAATACAGTCAAACCTCGGTTTTCATTTGCCCCGGTTTTCATACGCTTCGGTTTTCAACGTCTTTTCTGACTGAGATTTTGTCCCGGTTTTCATGCATTGCTTCGGTTTTCAACGTCTTTTGACTGAGATTTTGTCCCGGTAGCAGGGAAGAAAAGCTGTCAACGTAAGCCGGAAATGTTGCATGAATGTGGGAGGCAGTTCTTTCTCTTGCAGGGTACGTCTGAAGCTATATCATTAAGATTTTCTGCCATTCTGAAGCATTGAGCAGATAATGTAAAGGTATTTTAATGGACTGAATTCAATGTGATTCCGAAGAGAGCTGGGCACAGCAGCTTGCCAGGGGTGGCTAAGGCCAGATGTTAACATACTGTACTGTACAGTACTGTACTTGCTTTCAGTGATGTTAAATGTTCATTTATCCATTTCATTAGTCATTTATATTTATTTCTCATTGTTTTCTGTATGTAAAAATATAGTTATTCTCTATAAAATGTATTTTTTGTGAATATTTTTGGGTGTCTGGAACGGATTAATTGGACTTACATTATTTCTTATGGGAAATATTGCTTCAGTTTTCATACGTTTCGGTTTTAGTCAGACTTTTTCGAACGGATTAATCATGAAAACCGAGGTTAAAAGGGTAAAATGTTCTGGAACTCTTTATTCACTTGATTTGGAATCTAGGAGCCAGCTTAAAAATTTAGGGGCTGGCCACCGAAACCTAGGTTACAGTACACACCCCCGCCCACCCAAAAAACTGCATCGTGGTTACTTTTTTAGGTTTTAGAGCCTGTTTACTAAGACTGTTTGTTTGTTTTTCTATTGTCTATAGCAAAATGTTTAGTAAATCAGGCCCCACTCATCCCCACTGATCCTTTAAGCTACACCTGTGTGTGTGGTGCGGAGGTGGGGTGCCTTCATGTGTGGGGTGCTGGGATGGGGTGCTTCACCCTCCATCTGCTTGCATTCTTCCCTGTCCCTCCCCTCCTCACCATTCCTTAAATCAAACCTGCTGCCACTTTGAATTTCTTCAGCCTCTGCCCTCTAACCACTTTTTTTTTTTTTTTTAAAGGTGCTGGGTGGTTGCAGCACTTCTGCCCATGGGAGATAGGATCCCTGTGGGTAGATTGTGCCGGTCTTTACTGCCCTTCTGCCCACATGTGCTCTGAGTCCTTTAGCAGCTGTGTTCAGCACCAGCTGAAGTCTCTGCATCCTTTTGTTGATAGGGAGGATCTTTTGACAATCTGTGGATTTACCATAACAGTGAAAATGCACTACACACAACCCTTTACGCTTGCTCGTCTATGCTTAATTGGTTATGTTCTTGAACACCCAAAATTCAGATACATGCCTTGGGATTCCAACTGCACCCTTTCTAAATTTTGTTTCATTATACTGTTCTACAAATTTTCAAAAATTGTTTGCTTCAAAAATTAAATGTGCTATTTCTTAATGAATTTGATACACTGAATTCAAATATGATAGTGAAATTGGTCAATTAGCTCCTGTTTCTATGATATGTTGAAGAATATACATTTTACCACTATGTATGGTGAAAATTGAGCCTAAATCCTTAGATGTAAATCAAAATCTTATTACAAATTAAACTTTGCACAATAACAAGCATGCTTTTATAAATTAGAGTTTATAAACCTACTTAGAAGAAAAAGAGGAGTAATTATGTCTGCAATTTAACTTTCATTAAGAACATTTGTAAGTACATTCTAGCAATTTTTGTTCTCATTCAGTGGCTTCACGACTCTTCCTGATCTGTTTCTTGTACTGAAGCAATGGAATATCCCTTGTCACTGTCCAGCAGTAGTCTGCAAGCATTGATGGGCTCCATTTACCCTGATACCTCTTTTCCATGGCTGCAATGTCTTGGTGAAATCGTTCTCCATGTTCATCACTTACTGCTCCGCATGTTTGTGGGAAAAAATCTAGATGAGAGTGTAGAAAATGAATCTTTAAGGACATGTTGCAATCAAGGTTTTTGTATGCCTTGAGAAGTTCCTTATCGTTCCTCCAGTTTAGTCCTCTACTCCTGGGTAGTGCACCTCCTCCTGCAGCTTGGAGACTGGACCAATCAAAACTCTGCCATCACTGGATGTAGCCTGCAGGCATTCCCCATCAGCCCCAGTGTGTCCAGTCTCCATGCATCAGGGGGACCTAGTGAGCCTAGGCACTGGGCTCACTGGAGGAATTGATAAGGAGCAGGCTAGATAGTTTAGGAATTTTAATTTGGTCTAATTGGCATTCTGTTAACTTCTTTTGATTTAGTTCAAATGGTTCAAATTTTTTAGTTGAACTGTCTCTTTTTAAAAAATCTTTACAAAAAAAAAAAAAAAGAAAAGAAATGGGGGTGGATCCCCGGTAAACGGAAGGTCCGTTCAGCGGTCCCTGCCCTGCCAAGCCTCTTAATTTACAGCTTTGGCTTCCTTTCTCTTCAGGATCTCTGCCCCATGACGATACGGGGCAGAGCTTCTTTCCCGGCGTGCAGCCCGATTGCCGCGCTGTGGCTTCGGAGACACCTTTCCCTGTCTGAGTTAGCTCCAGCGAGAGGTGCTTTCTGCAGACCCTGAGTCCCGGCATCCTGGTGAGCCAGTAAGAAACAGAGAATTTCCGAACTGCTCCACGAGTGGCTTTCGGTGCTGAAGGGCCTCTGCACGTCGCGCCAAAATGCGCAGAGGAAGTTGGGGCCATTTTAAGCACGCGGTTTCCTCAGCGTCTCTCCCTTCTCGTGCTGGCCGTGCTGTCTCCAGGCCTTGAGTTTCTCTCAGACCGCGGTCCAGGCTTTCGTCTACAGGTATTTCTGCACGTTGTTTTTAAGGACTCTTTCTGCTCTGTTTCATATTAATTTACTTTCATTTCTTTGATTTCTTTTGTTTTTTTATTTGGTGCACCGGTCTCTGTGGGGACTGGGGGAGCACAGTGAGTTTTTCTTATTTGACAACCAGGGCAGTAAAGGGGCCTAAATACAAGACAATTACAGCAACCCCCCCCCCCCCCCCAATAAAACAGAGGAATAGGCACAGACCAGGAGCAGGTATTACACTTGCCTAGTGTTCTGTTCTTAATAGAACCAGGGGTTCTTACGCACTGTCACGGTGTGTTGGACCCATGTCAGCAAGTTTGCAGTGCGTTATTTGTGGCACTCGTAGGGGCACCAGCGCTGACACTGACATCTGTCAGCACTGTGCTACGGTCTCGGTGACTATGGAGCAACCATTAGAAACCTCCATGGCTTCCACCTCCCAGGAAGCGATACTGGTAGCGCAGGGGGAAGCGGGGATAGCGGGTCCTTCTACTTCCCCTCCTGATGCGTTATCAGGTAACCTGGGTGTGCCTTCGGAGCTGGGTTCTGTTACGCAGATGGATGACTTCTGTCCAGAATTTGTGTTACTGATGCATCAAGCACTTTGTCGTAGGCGACAGGGTCAGATGTTAGGGCCCTTGCCTATCCTTTCCTTGAGTGCGCGGTCTGGACTGGCGGAGCGTGACGGTTTGGTATTAAAAGCGGCCACGACCACTAGACCCCTTCCCCTCCTGAAACCGAATGGCAGGAGGGGGAGGAGGCAGACCTTGACATGGATGTAGACGGGGATGAATTGGAGGAAGGGGAAATTCCGGAACCTGAGGATCAGGCACGGATCATTCGGGTGTTCTGGAAAGAGGAGTTGCCGGCTCTTATTATGGAAACCCTGCGGACGCTTAAGTTGTCTGCTGAACAACCGGTCGAGGAGGAGGATGGCGCAGATCCCATTATTCAAGTGGTACGTCAAACGCAGGTGGTTTTTCCTATCCATAAAGTGTTGGATCAGATGATTCAGACTGAGTGGGATCATCCCGAAGTGGGGCTCAAGGGCATCAGAATCATGAACAAGCTCTATCCCCTGGCGGATAAGGTCAAGGAAAGGTTCCATTCTCCTAAGGTTGATGCTGTGGTGTCGGCAGTCATTAAAAAGACCACAATTCCAGTGGAAGGCAGTGTGGCCTTGAAAGAGGCGCAAGATAGAAAAATGGATGGTTTATTGAGACAATCTTTTGAAGCGGATGCGATTTGCTTTGCAGGCTTCCATCTGTGGTGCTTGGGTGGCACGGGCCTGTCTTCGCTGGATGCAACACGTGGGACAATCAGTGTCCTTGGAACACAATGAGGTACGTGAGCTGCATCGCTTGGAATCTGGGTCCGCATATTTGGCAGATGTGCATTACAACCTTATTAGGGCATTGTCGAATAATATGGCTTCTTTAATAGCAGCGTGAAGATCACTCTGGCTGAAAAATTGGGCGGCCGATGGGCCTTCTAAGTCTCGGCTCGGCAAGCTTCCGTTTAAAGGGAGGTTGTTGTTTGGAGAAGATCTTGATAAACTGGTCAAGGATTTAGATTGGAGGAGTGGCCTAGTGGTTGGGGCACAGTACTTCAGGCCGGAAGGTCAGGGGTTCAAATCCCACTAGAGGACAGCAACCTTGGGCCGGAAGGACTGGGGTTTCTAGTCCCACAGGTGCTCCTTGTGGTCTTGGGCAAGCCACTTAACCCTCCATAGCCCATTTTCCCTGTAAAATAGTTATCTCCAAGTTATAATGCCCTGTTCAATGTAATTTCAGTTTGTTCAATGTAAACCGCACTGATGCAGAATAGCGCGGTATATAAGAGAATGTAAATAAATAAATAAATAAATTTTAGGGGAGTCCAAAGGAGGCAGGCTTCCGGAGGATAAGCCCAGGCAAAGGAAATCCCCCTCGGCTTTTCGGGGGTTAGTTTAGGAATTTTCGGAGATTTCGTTCGCCCCGTTTTCGGGGTCCCAAAGAGGGCAATTTTCCGTCTCGAGCCCAGGGGTTTCACGGGTTCCGCGGGGCCAGTAGAGGTTTCACAGCGACGCCAGCTGGAACCGCTCGCAGGCCGCAATGAATGGCGGCGGGTCCCGGCAGAAATTCAGCCAATCAGGGGTCGTCTTCAAGGTTTTCTGTCTGTACCCATATAACGTCCGATCAATGGGTTTTGGAGATAATTCGTGACGGTTATGCTCTAGATCTCGCAAGGCCAGTGTTAGACTCCTTCGTGGCTTCCCCCTGCAGGGGTCCGCACAAGGCTCTCCTGGTGCGACAGACATTGGACCGTCTCTTGCACCTAGGAGCAGTCGTTCCCGTACCGTTAGCAGAATACGGAATGGGACGTTACTCTATTTATTTCGTGGTGCCAAAGAAGGACGGCTCTCCTCGTCCGATTCTGGATCTCAAGGGGGTAAATCGCTGTCTCCGGGTGCCGCATTTTCGCATGGAAACGCTGCGGTCAGTTATTGTGGCATTTCGGTGAGGAAAATTTTTGACATCTCTCGATCTCTCGGAGACCTATCTCCATATCCCGATCAGGGCATCCCATCAAAAGTTTGAGGTTTGCGCTTCCTTGGGGGCATTACCAGTTTCAAACGCTGCCCTTTGGGTTGGCAACAGCCCCTCGCGTGTTCACAAAAATAATGGTAGTGGTGGCGGCAGCGCTAAGGAAGGAAGGAAGGAGTCTTGGTTCATCCGTACCTAGACGATTGGTTGATTCGGGCAAAGTCCCAGTCCGAGAGTGCAGAGGCCACGAAGAAGGTAGTAGATTTTCTTCAGAGCCTAGGCTGGATAGTCAACCCCATAAAGAGTCGCCTGGAGCCGACTCAGGTTCTCGAGTACTTGGGGGTGCAGTTCGATACTTGGAAAGGCTCCGTCTTCCTGACGGAGCGGAGAGCTCTGGCTCTACGAGGCCTCGTGCGGGCCTTTCGGAAGCTTGTGGCACCGACAGCATGGCAGTACCTTCAAGTAATAGGGACAATGGCGGCGACATTGGAGGTGGTTACTTGGGCCAGATTTCATATGAGGCCGTTACAACGAGCCTTGATTTGCCGCTGGTCCAATCAGTCTGATTCGTTGAGCAAGCGGCTCCCTTGTCCGCTGCGGGTTGGAAAGAGCCTCCGGTGGTGGCTGCGGTCTTCGACCCTGCGTGCGGGAATGCCTTTGGAGCAACCAACTTGGCTCCCACTCTTAACGTATGCAAGTCTCGTCAGCTGGGGAGCGCATTGCGGCGTGGACTTTGCACAGGGTCTCTGGTCCGCGGAGGACAGCGGTTGGTCTATCAACTGTCTGGAGTTGAGAGCGGTGTTTCTGGCACTGAAGGCCTTCGAAGCTCAGGTGACGCAGCGAGCGGTTCGAGTACTGTCAGACAATGCCGCGACCGTGGCATACATAAACTGGCAGGGCGGCACCAGCAGCGTAGCCATGGAGGACGAGGCAGACATTCTCTTCTCTTGTATCGAGCCGCGGTTGCAAGCGATATCAGCAGCGCATATAGCGGGGAGAGACAATGGGACGGCGGATTTTCTCAGCAGAGTCCAGGTGGATGCCAGGGAATGGGAGTTTCATCCCGAGGTATTCGCGCAGTTGGTTCTCCGGTGGGGAGAGCCGATCATGGACCTGATGGCCACTTATCAGTCCTCAAAGGCGAATCGGTTTTTCAGCAGAAGACGAAAACCCATGTCGGAAGGGATCGACGCCCTATTGCAGCCATGGCCATCGACGGGCCTTCTCTACGTGTTTCCCCCGTGGACGCTCATCGGACGCATGATTCTGGGGACGGTGCTCTTAATAGCGCCAGATTGGCCCAGGCGTCCGTGGTACGCCGACCTGATCAGATTACTAGACGGTTTTCCGTGGCATTTTCCGGTGTCTCGAACTCCTCAGGCAGGGGCCTCTTCTGATGCCGCGTGTGGAGAGATTCTTGCTTACGGCTTGGCCATTGAAAGGGCGCGGCTGAGAAAGAAAGGTTATTCAAGGTCGGTCATGTCGACTTTGCTTCAAGTACGGAAACGTTCAACTTCACTGGCCTATGTTCGTATTTGGCGGGTCTTTGAGGACTGGTGTTCCCGACATACGTCCGCGCAGCTACGGCGTCTGTACCGGTAATATTGAGTTTCTTGCAGGATGGATTCAATAAGGGGCTAGCTGCCAGTTCGTTGAGGGTGCAGTTAGCGGCCCTGGCCTGTTATAGAGGTAAGGTACAGGGCGTAGCTCTATGGGTACACAGTGATGTGATACGTTTCCTTAAAGCGGTCACTAGATTGCAACCAGCGTGTCGGATTTCCTTTCCACCGTGGGATCTCAACTTGGTTTTAAGGGCGCTGGGGAAAGCTCCCTTTGAGCCCTTACAGCAGGTATCGGTCAAAGATTTAACTCTCAAAGCTGTGTTTTTGGTAGCGATATGTTCGGCACGGCGCATTTCAGAGCTGCAGGCTCTATTGTGTCGGGAGCCTTTTCTATGCTTTTCTGCTCAAAAAGTGGTACTCCGGCCGGTACCCTCCTTTCTGCCTAAGGTGTCCTCACCTTTTTCATGTGAATCAAATGGTGTCTCTTCCGGGCGGATGAAGAGCATGTTTCTGACTGGGGTCTAAGTCGCTTGGACATAAAGAGAGTTTTGCGTTGTTATTTGGCCGTCACAGATTCATTCCGCAAGTCAGATCGTTTGTTTGTCCTCTTTGGGGGTCCCAGGAAAGGGGAGGCGGTGGCGAAGGCTTCCATTTCCAGGTGGATCAAAGAGGCGATCGTCTCGGCGTACATATTGCAGGGGAGGCCAGCTCCTGTGGGTTTGAGGGCTCACTCTACTAGAGCGCAGGCCACTTCCTGGGCGGAGCACAGTCTAGTTCTGCTGGTGGAAATTTGCAAAGCAGCAACGTGGTCGCTGCATACTTTTAGCAAACACTACCGGCTGGATGTGTTGGCGGCGGGGGACGCCGGCTTCGGGTCAAGCGGTTTTGCGTGCCGGCTGGCAGGGTCCCTCCCGTTAGTACTGCTCTGTTACATCCCAGGAGTAGAGGACTATACTGGAGGAACGATAAGGAAATAGAAATTACACTTACCTGGTAATTGTAGTTCCTTGAGTGACGACAGTTTAGTCCTCATTCCCGCCCTCAGCTTTATAGTTTTGGCTCAGCACGCAGTCCGTCCTGGAGGGCGACTTTACAGGGTGAGTGTTTTCTCAGCAACCAGTTATTTTAGTTTTTTCTGGGGTCCCTCTTTCTCTTCTTCTTTTCCTGGCTGTTTTGATTGGCTCGACAGGAGGGGGACAGTTTAATGGGGGAAAGTCTCCTCCTTTCCGTTTTCCGGAACGGTTTAAGTTTTGTTTAAAGTTTCCATTGTTTAACCAGTTAGCTACTTGTTTCTTGCTCTTTTGAGTCTGCTTTGTCAATAGTTCACTGGGGCTGATGGGGAATGCCTGCAGGCTACATCCAGTGATGGCAGAGTTTTGATTGGTCCAGTCTCCAAGCTGCAGGAGGAGGTGCACTACCCAGGAGTAGCAGACTAAACTGTCGTCACTCAAGGAACTACAATTACCAGGTAAGTGTAATTTCTATATCTTGTAGTACTACAATAGTGTTTGGTCTATTTTCAGAGTGACAAATTGTATCCAATATGAAATAATAATCACTCCACTCTAACTCTAGTAAAACATGAAATTGGTCTATTTTCAGAGTAACAATTGTTCAAGATCTTCTCAATATGAAATATTCTCTTGGTAATTATTTGCTTTGCTGTTTCCAAGAAAAGTTTGTGTCACTGATTCAAATGCTATCCATGCAGCCTTTTCCTTTCCACGCAGTAAACAAAGAAATTCGTCATCTTGAAGTGCACGAATCTGAGGGCGAACAAAAACTCCTTCCTTAACTTTGGCATCACTCAGTCTAGGAAATTTACCACTAAGATACCTGAAAGCAGGTTTAGTTTTATCCATCGCCTTGACAAAGTTTTTCATTAGTCCCAACTTGATGTGCAAGGAAGGCATCAAAATGTTGTTGCTGTCTGCAGGTGCTAGAAACAGAACATTTTTGCTTCCAGGATCCAGTGACTGACGGAGTGGCCAGTCCCTTTTGACAAAATGGCAATCTCTAGCACGACTATCCCATTCACACAGGAAGCAGCAGTACTTGGTGCATCCACCCTGAAGACCAAGCAAGAGGGCGACCACTTTGAAGTCACCACAGTTTGACCATAGATGTTGATCATAGTTTATACATTTCAAAAGTTGTTTCATATTGTCATAAGTCTCTTTCATAAAAGCTGCATGGCCATTAGGAATTGATGGTAGCAATTTGCCATTATGCAGCAATTCAGCTTTAAGACTTGCTTTGGATGAATCAATGAAGAGCCTCCAATCATCTGCATTGTAATTGATATTGAGAGCTGCCATTAAACCTTTTATGTTGTTGCATGCAGCAAGATCACCTTCTTTGAAAAAGAATGACACCAAGTCTTTCTGACGGTCCCGGAAAAAAAGAAATTCGAACCTCTCCAGCCAGAAGATGCCACTGCTGTAGTCTGGAACCCAAAAGCTCGGCTTTATTCTTCGGGAGATCCACATCCCTGACAAGGTTGTTCAATTCACCTTGCGTTATGAGGTGTGGCTCATTAGCAGTGGCCAGAAGAAACTCTGGGTCACGTGAGGTTGACTGTTCATGATTACAAACCTCTTCCTCTTTCTCACTTGATTCTAATGATAATGATTCTGACATTTTGGGAATCGGCAACCCTTCTCCATGAGGCACTGGGCGTATTGCAGATGGAATGTTTGGATATTGCACGGTCCACTTATTCTTTCTGGATATGCCTTTCTGAATTGGAGGAACCATGCAGAAGTAGCAATTGCTGATGTGATCCGTGGGCTCTCTCCAGATCACTGGAACAGCAAAAGGCATTGATTGCCTTTTCCCATTCATCCATTGCCTGAGATTTGTTGCACATGTGTGGCGCCCAGCTCTTATCCTGATCTCCTATTATTCTGCAGCCAAAATATAAGTTGTAGGCTTTCTTAACCACCACAGTCATATTCCATTTTTGTGATGTAAAAATCACTTCATCACAAATATAGCAGAAATTATCTGCATTATTAACACAAGTATGATGCATCGCCGAATACGCTGTGATTGACCTATCAGCATAAAATAATGCAAAATAATTTTTTCTGTGACTAATACAACTTAAGATTTATACTGTCAAGTGATGCAAATTTGAATAGTGATTGCATCATCTGGTTTTGGACAGATATTTCTATTGGTTGCAAGTAGAGATTACGCAATCTCACGCAAATGTTACATAATACGCAGTTAATGGCCCCTAATGACTAATTAATAGCATATATCTTAGCAACTAGACCTAATCAGCCATTTTCATTATGATTTCTGTGTTCAGCAGCCTTAAATTAGTTTACAACAGCTGCTTTCGTGTCCGAAGCATTTTGGCTGTTGAACAGTGTTATCGGTATTCAACTTCATCTAATACAGTGGTTCCCAAACTTGGGTTTGGGACCCTGAATGGGGTTACATTATCATTGGATGGGGTCACAGAAATATGACCATTTCCCCTTCTCTCTGGACTTTCACTGTGACCTATGCCAAGTAGTGGCATTCGCCAGTCAGCATGTGGCTTGTGAGCCAGTGAACATTCATTGGTCCTTGCCCCCTCCTGGGTAAGCTTCCTGTTGGACTGGAAACCCATACTGATTACTGGGGTCTGTAAACATACACTAACACAAGGGACCCTGTGCTGATGACTGCTGCTACCTTCCTGCTTTAGATGATTGGAGGGAGGGGAAGGAATCTAGAGACCTGCTATTTTGATTTAATCATCATCTGGGATCACATGAATTTTCAGTTTTTAAAATGGGGTTGCAGGGGATAGAAGTTTGAAAAACACTGCTATAAGACATCATACCATACTGCACAACAATCTAGCAACCTCCTGCTAATCTTCATTCAACAAAGTAACAACTTATTGCGGATCTTGGCTTGGGCCAAATTGAACAACAGTTTATCACATCATCGGCATACAGGTGATATCCTATCCCTCACTGTTCTTATAGTTGACTAAGACAAATATGGAATAAAAAGTGCCATGTAAATATTATATACCCAGAATCCAGTGATTTTGGACTTGCTTGTTGATCCTTCCATAATATTACCCGAGCATGCTCCTCCAAAAAGGAACACGCATGAGAGTACCCATTCCCTCATAACCAACGTTTCTAGTCTCTGACACAACCTCACATGCATCATAGGCAGCATCAGATTTAATGCAGTTATCAGACAGTTCTGCTATTATGCAGGGTTCAGAACCCCAAGTAATTCTGCTAAAATGGAATAGCTTTATTGTGTCCAGGTTGTATTCTTAATACTGGGCAGTATGATACACATTTGTTAGCATGCACTAAATCTTTTTTTTTTTATCGCAGACTGAAGAATTCTTAGGTTAACAAGCAATAACTTCGAACATGCTTAGAATTTTTATTGAAACAAATGTCAAACAAACTAAAATATGTCTGAAAATTGGGGGGGAGGGGGAAAGCCATACAAACTGAAAACTGAATGGTGTGGCAGTGTGGTACTTTGGTTCAGCAGCGGGAGGTGCCAGCTGCTGGGCCTGCAAACTTCAATGGACAGATGAGTAGCAGGAGGCAGTGTGGCAAACATTTTGAAGTAAGTTAGCTGCTCTGCTTTTGCCGCAGCTTGTGTCCCCTCCACATTGCGGGGGGCTGTTTTGGGAAGAATTTACGCCACTGTTGGTTGCTGTTTTTAAGCATGTTCTCTTTCTTGTGTTTCTCCCTCTGTTTCAAGCCAGTTGGTATCTGATCTTGGACTTTTTTTTTTTTTTAATGGAGAGTTGTCTAAATTTCACCTCCAGTCACTCTGCAATGCAATGTGTGCCTTCGAGTCAATGCTGACTCCTGGCAACCCAGAAGCTCCTGGATTTTCTTGGCAATGTGACCGGGAGTAGATTGCCAGGCCTTTCTTCCAAGGCAATGGAGGGTTAAGTGACTTGACCAAGGCTACAAGGAGTGCTAGTGGGAATTGAACCCTGGTTACCAAGCCAGTGTTCTAACCACTAAGCTACTCCCCAGTCACTCTACACACCTTCATTTTGCAAGTTTGTAATGTCTATCTGAGAGTTATCCTTGTACTTTTGTCAGATAGTTGTAATAACTATAGGTGATGCAGTTCCTTATGTCAGTTGCTCTGATTGTATTTTGGTTCATTCTTTCAGCAGCTGTATGACTCCCCTATTGGAGGGTGATAAATTTGTACTCAAGATCATATACTTAGTTTCCAACATAGCAGTACTAAAGCCATCTATATCAGTAGTTCCAAGCCTGGCCTGGGGAGCCCCCAGCCAGTTGGGCTTTTAGGATATCCACAATGAACATGCATGAGAGAGTTGCACACATTGCCTCCATTGCATGCAGATTTTTATCTTGTCAGCAGAACAGCGCAGGGAGGACACGGCCACACCTCTTAAAAACAAAGAAACCTTTTATTTCGTAAAACCTTCAAAGGTACAGACCCAACTTGGCCAAGTTTTGGCTGTTAGCCTGCATCAGGGGTCAAAAAACAAAACACATGAACATTTAAAAATGCAATAAAATTCTTCAAACTGTACAGTAAAGAGCAAACAAAAATAAAATACAAAAGAAACATACAATACCAATTAAGATTTCAATTGCATATATACTCCAATGGCAGTCAGGACATTGTAACAAATAACCTATAAATAAAACATACATATGTAATCTAAAAGGTGCATATGAGGCAGTACAATTGCTACAGACAATACCATAAAATTCTGCAGCTAACTTGCTTCATGATCTTTACATAAACATAAAAATAACAAGAGAAGACTAATGGTAGCTAAAACAACACAAACAAATAATCCACAACTACTAACCAAGCTTAAAACCTTTTACAAAGAAAGGGAGGAGGAGAGTGAAAAAAAAGGGAAAACAAGCTATTGCAGTCCTACCAGTAGCTGAAAGCTCAATAAGTGCTTCTCAGGTATGCCTGTATGACAGCAAAGGAAAAAAACATAAAACATAATACTCGTAATCAACAGACTAGATAATGTCAGACAACGACAAGAACACGGCAGTGGAATAAAAAAGACCTACATCTGCTCGCTAATCTCATTAAAGAAAAAGAGAGAAAGCCTTTAAGGGGGACATATAAGGTGTGACACAAAAAGAAACGAAACTGTGGTAGCCACGCCCATGACTCAATGCCAGTTGGCCAACCACTTATGTCACTGTGTTGTGCAACATCTTGCCACTATTCTACTATAATATTTTTCATCTCTCTCACTCTGTTTTTCTTTTTCAGGTTTTTTTGTAGCACACTGCTCCATCTCTTTGTCACGCAACTGGAGGTGGCAGAAATATGGAGCAAAGAATCAACTTGAAATTTCTGGTTAAGTTGGAGAAGGGCCCAACTGAGTGTCAACCAACTTCTCTAAAAGGCTTATAGAGAAGTTGCAATGTGAAGGCCGCGAGTCTTCGAGTGGCACAAACACTTTAAGACTGGCCGCGAGGAGGTGGAGGATGACTCCAAGTCAGGACGGCCTTCCACGACAAAGATGGCTGAGAACATGTGCAGAGTAATCGCAGATTGACGATGTGGATGATAGCTTAGGAGCTCAGCCTGAACAGGGAGTCGGTGCGGATCATCTTGCTGCTGGAGCTGGGGATGCGGAAGATGTGCACCAAGATGGTGCCCAAGCTTTTATCGAACAATCAGAAGGAGCACCAGGTCAATGTTTGTCGAGACTTGCTAGAGAAGATCAGAGAAGATCTATAGTTCATTGGCCAAGTCATCACAGGAGATGAGACTTTAGTCTTCCAGTATGACCCTGAAAGCAAGAGACAGAGCCTGTAGTGGAAGACTCGACTGTCACCCAGACCCAAGAAGGCGTGCATGTCCAAATCAAGGATCAAGATCATGCTGATCACATTCTTCAACCAGAAGGGAGTGGTCCATCATGAATTTGCCTGAGGGTCAGACAGTCAACCAGCACGTCTACCAGCAGGTCCTCAATCGCCTCCATGACCAGGTTCGGTGCAGCAGGCAGGCTCTGTGGCGAGAAGTCGTGGCTGCTCCACCATGACAATGCGCCCACACACACCGTGCTCAGTGTGAGGCAGTTCTTGGCCAACAAACAGATCACAGCTCTTGACCACCCTCCTTATTCCCTAGATCTCACACTGTGTGACTTCTGGCTCTTCCCCAGGCTGAAGACTGTGTTCAAAGGAATTCATTTTGCCTCTATAGACGAGATCAAGGCCACTGTGAAGAGGGAGCTGAGGGACCTCAAGGAGGAGGACTTTACTGAGTGCTTCCATACGTGGCGGAAGCAAATGCAGAAGTTCATTAACTCTGGGGGGGATTACTTTGAAGGGGACAATGCGTAATTTCTCTGTAGATTTTGTAATAAAACATTTATGGGTCAGTCTCGTTTCATTTTTGTCACACCTCATACATTGCGTATACACTCTCTAATTCATACCCGTATTATGTAGCCACATAACTAAAGTGTACATCTGCCCATATCTAGCCTTATTATAACAGTAAAGCAAGGCATAAAAGGCACAGAACAACTTGCTGCCAGAAAAAGTAAACACATAATAATAAAACAATATTGTTGGAGCTGTACAAAAAGCCTAGCACAATAAAGCTCCAGAACTAGCAAGGATCGGCTCTTACCTTCAGCTTCTACTGAGAAAGAAAGTAAAAATCACTAGAGCACATGACCTCCCTTAAGACCTGTGCACTAATTCATATGTAGATTAGCAAGTGAATGCTCCTAGAAGAACCAAAGTAAGATGAAAAAATCTAGACAAAGCACTAGAAAATGTTATGATGTCAAACAAATCCACTGACCCTTTAAAAAATAACAATAACCAAGCTGTGCTCATTTCACAGAAAAAAAAGGCAATCCTAAATTTAAAAAAAAGGAGCTTCCCCCAAATATTTCCGTTGTTAAAACTACTTATGAATTAAAAAGATATTCCACTCTTTTTAGGAGCAATCAACACTGTATCACTGTGTAGCCATTTCTGTTGCGTTGAAAAGCTCCGAGTGCAAATCCCACCATCTTAAATATAAGAAAATGCTCTTTAGAATAGAACACACACATAAATAAGAAACAAACGAATCAGGGAGCCTTATACCAGAGCGAAACTGATAATGTGGATGCACCTGCTCATATGAACAAATCTGTGAAAGGCATCTTATTCAAAGGATACTACTGTCCATATACACAGTAAACAGGCCTCATAGAGAATAATGACCGGTTCTGTTTAAAGAAGATGCATTTCACTTGCATTAATACAGGTTAGTAAGTGAAGGAGTAAGATTTGTGCATGAAGCAATAAAGGTCAAGTGACTTGCACGAGGTCACAGAGAGCGTGAGTGGGATTTAAACCTGACTTTCCTAGTTGTTGGACCACTGTTATCAATCGTACTAAGTAGTAGCAGCCTAGTGCTTATAGGAAACATACATGGCAGCACAATCAGTTGAAATCTATTTCATCATTTTATGAAGCTGCTGTCAGCATCTGTGAGTAGAGATTCAAATACAGATTTTCTAAGATAAGCATTTAGACAGCTAACTAGATTTAAAAAAAATCATTAGGTATAGTATGACATTGTCAAACCAAGTACATTTGAGCATGGTTCAAGTTATCCATATTCAGTGGATCATCCAAGATCTAGAGTTGTCATACATCTGGGATTTTCTACACATGCCCTATTTTTGGGATGTTTTAGAAGCATTAGCCTTATTTACTCTTCTTTTCATATGCCACCTTTTTTCTTGAATTCAAAAACCACAAAGCAGTTCACATAAATGTACATATGCATTCAAATTAAAACTATACACAAATAACACATCTGAAACCATAAACTCTATTTTCTGCTTCTTGCCACCTCCTTTCATATCAAACTGGCTAAGCTCGAACAAAGAGCCAGGCTGTCATTCTTTTATGAAAGGGCAATAATCTCATTTCCTTTCGTATTTCTGCTGGCAGAGCATTCCACAAAGTAGAACTGCTACATTTCTTGTGGAGGTTAATCTAACCTCGGACAGTAATGCTATCATCCAAGGTCTTGCTGCGATAAATGAAGATTGCGGCTGGGTACATAATGACATGCAAATTCTGTGAGATAAATGGTGATTTTAATAACGTTTTAAAAGCCAACATTACCACCTCTTAAATCTCATTTACTATTCCATCAGTAGTTGATAAAGGCATGTTAAAATGGGCATGATATGGCCATTAACATCCACAAGCAGGGCTATCCCAACAATCAGGCAAACTAGGCAGCTGCCTAAGGTGACAGCTTCGGATGTGGGGGCAAAGAGCAGCGCATTCAAAACTAAATAATAGATTTGGACAGCTGGGGGAGGCATAAGGTTTCAAGTTTGCTTAGGGCACCAACAAGACTTAAGGATCTTAATACGAGGGTTGCTCAGAAAGTAATGCCCCCATGTTTTTTTTCTCAGTCCAGAATGAAGATAGAGGTGTGAAATTGAAAGGGTAGTAACTTGGAACTTCAAAGGACACGTGTGTAATTTTACAGTCGTCCGACAAATAGCGAGGCTGTAGTGATCCTTCAAATGTCATCTGTGAGTGACACACGGTACAAATAACGAGCTGTAATTGAATTCTTGGTGGAGGAGAAAGAAAGTGTGAGAAACACAAACAGTTGTGTGCTGTGTATGGAAGTTCTGCGGTAGATAGGAGCACCGTTGGTTCATAGTGGTGAGCCCAGATTTCGTCACCTGTGATGATCCAGGACAAAAAGGCCTCCCTCTCAGCTTCAAAACGCTCCAACAAATCAGAGCAGATGTCTTTCCTTTGGCGTTTTGTGTTGGGTTGTGAGACTTCGCGGAACCCATCTTGCACACACCTTTGAATATCCCAAAGAGTCAATAATTGCCGTTGCACTACCTCTGCTGACGGAAAGCTGTACGGACAATTCCCGAGTCGTGATGCGCTGATCCGCATGAATAATGTCATCAGCGTGCTGCAACTTGACTGGTGGCTGAGGTATGACGCCCAGACCGTGGCCGATCTTCCAGTTCCGTTTTACCACTTCCTGAAGCCTTTACTCTCTTCACCCATCGTCCAATGGTGCTCCTATCTACCGCAGAACTTCCATACACAGCACACAACCGTTTGTGAATGTTTCTCACACTTCTTTTCTCCTCCACCAAGAATTCAATTACAGCTCGTTGTTTATACCGTGTGTCACTCACAGATGCCATTTGAAGGATCACTACCACCTCGCTATTTGTCGGACGACTGTAAAATTACACACACGTGTCCTTTGAAGTTCCAAGTTATTACCCTTTCAATTTCACACCTCTATCTTCATTCTGGACTGAGAAAAAACATGTGGGGCATTACTTTCTGAGCATCCCTCGTATGTACACCTTTAGAGGAAAGGCGGGATAAAGGTGATATGATTGAGATGTTTAAATACTTCCATGGCATAAATGCACAAGGGGAGAGCCTCTTTCGATTGAAAGCAAGTTCTGCTACGAGGGGACATGGGTTGAGGGTGAAAGGGGATAGATTCAGGAGTGATATGTGGGAATATTTCTTTACAGAAAGAGTGGTGGATCCGTGGAATAGTCTCCCAGTGGAGGTGGTAGAGATGAGGACAGTATCTGAATTCAAAAAAGCATGGGATAAACACAGGATCTCTAAAGGAAAAAAGGGGACTGTTGTAGTGGTTGATATGGAAGGGCAGACTAGATAGGCCATGTGGTCTTTTTCTGTCATCATTTTTGTATGTTTCTATGTTTCAACATCTTGAACCAACTCTGGGGTTGGCCCTACCCGCAAGGATATTTGCCGCCTTCTTCTGCAGTGATTGTAAACAGCTCAACAAATCCTTTGGAAGAACCAGATAAACCATTAAAGTAATCTGTTGTGCTGATAACCAGTGAATGGATTGAACATTACAAATCTGAGAAAGTTAAATAGGATCTTTGTTATTGATGAATGACTATTAGATGCTCAGGCATCTAGTACTATAAAGCCAATTTTCATCTTTTCTTTTTTCTTAATGTAGGTCAAGCAGCTTCTCTCTGATGGACTCATTGATTGGGACAGCAGACAGCATTTTTAGGGGCAGGAAGTTTTGTTTATATCTTTTTTTTATTTTTATTTTATTTTATTTGGGGTTAGGGATTCAATGTATTGTAATGGTGTTGATTTTATGTGTTGTACACTGCCATGAATGCTTTAGCAATTGGTGGTATATAAGCTTTTTTAAATAAATAAATCTGGCTTTCCAGTATTTATACAGCTCTGAGTGACCAGTGCATGGAGGCAAGTTGTGGTAGTTCTGTGTCCTACTTGCCCTCTTTCCCTGCCAGCAGGAAAAAAGTGCTTGATTTATAGAAAGTGAAAGCGGCACAGAGGTGTACTGCTTGCCCTATTCTCATGGCGGCTACTTCTGAAGCTGTGGTGGCCTAGAACTCGGCTTTTTTCTCTTATGTTGCAGCGGGTAGGAACCAATGCTATGTGGTCACCACCATTTGGATTCCAGCTTGAGGAGGGAAGGGTTTGGAGTGTGAAGGGAAAGGGGGAGGTAGAGAGACAAATTACAGTAGCTATAGCCAGAAATGCAGGGAGAAAAGAAATAAGACAATTTAAAATTTTTATGGAGGATTGAAAAGGCACAGAACTGGAAAACAACCAAGAAAAGAACAGGCAGGCCGATGCAGAGAGCTGGTGCTGAAGTTGGCTGTATGTGTTTTCGTAGCATGCCGATAGCGCAAGACTTCAGCACCAGTATGCAGCAAAGGACATGTATGCAAATAAGCTGCACACACAACATCAGTGTAAAGTTGAAAGGAGGAGAGCCAACGCATGCGCAAACAGATGCGCTACAAGTGGCCAAGGGCGCATGCGCATAAATGTCAAATGCTCACATTATGCGCACAGGTTGTACAGTTTCTTTGGGCACTCACCTCATAATAATCAACACTATTTCGCCCAAAAAACATTGTTTATGAAATCACAACAGAGACCTAAAATAAAAGATAAAAATATAAATGCATCCAAAAAACACACAAGGATAAGAAGCCAAAAAGTACTTCTTGAATGCCGAACTGTCGCTTATATGCTGGAAAGTATATATAGAAAATTGTCACATCAAAGGTAACTTTTGCTGGTACATACCCTGAAACAGTTTTTCCCTACATGCGCAATATGTTTGTCACCTCAGACCAGATGTAAAGATATTGGCGTTCCTGCTGGTTACGTAATCCTCTGTTTCTCTGCATTATTAGCGTTCCATTTGAATATGCTCAGCTCATTTGCATATTTAAATACACATGGCATTGCTGTATGCCCATACTTTTCTTTTGCTGTTTACTTGCAAGTCAGTCTCCTTTTTTGTTTTCTGCATTTGTTGTGGTGTAACTTGTGCGTATAAGTTGCATTATCTGCATTCTAGTCTTTCTGCATTGGCCTGAAGGAGAGTAAATCAAACCAGAAAAAGTGAGTAGCTGCAAAATGTGTGTGTTGGCTTTTAATACTGGTTGCTCCTTTTTGCTTTGCAAATTCAGCTCTTCAAGTATTAGGCTCCCACAGGCAACTTAGTCCTTGGCCTATCTCGCTGATCTAGAGGCCACAAGTATAACTAGAGCAGTAGTGCTAAAACTAGACTTTGGATTCCTGCCCTTCTTCCCCCCCCCCCCCCCCTGAAGCCAGCTGGGTTTTCAAATATTCTTAATGAATATGCGTGACTTTATTTGGAACATTTTTTCTATACCACCCCTTCCGGAGATCAGGGGCGGTTCACATTAAAACTAACAGTATACATCGAACATAATAAATGTGTCTGTAACAGTTAACTATTTACAATGAACTCTGAACATTTGTACATCATACTGGGTAGTAAAGAGTATACATGAGGACTGCAGCATATATACAATTTGCATTTTGGTATGAAATGTGTTCTACAATTGATTGGGGGTTGAGTGGTGGATGGTTTGGGAAATGGTAGTGTTAAGGGGCTCCGTGGTGGAGCTGTTTACTAGAAGTTGTAATGTTGGATGAATAGGAATGTTTTTAATTCCTTTCAGAATGTTTGGAGGTCTGTAATTTCTTTTAATGATTCCAGGAGGGAGTTCCATTGGGTGGGGGCTACAAATGTGTATGCACTGTTACTCATTATGTATTTGCATGTACTCTACCTCCAGTAAATGCAAAGTGCATGCAAACACATGTATGCGATGCGTAGGCTTGCAGCCTTTCAAAGGCAAGGAAGAATAAAGATAGAGGAAGGCAGAGCCCAAACAAAAACCAGCAAGAAGGGAGATAAAACTGCTTCCTGATCGTCCCTCCAGTCTAGTCCCAGAATCTCTGGGGTTGTGATCCTCCTCCAGCAGCTTGGAGACTGAGAAATGTCATTCTTGTGACATCACTGGTATATAAGCCCTGGAACCGCCTCCTGTCACCAGTTATCTCAGTCTCCAAGCAGCTGGAGGTTGGGTGAGCCCAGGGATTCGGACTCACTTGAGAGATGATTAAGAAGAGTCTAGGTTTAGAGAGGATTTATTGATTGTTTGTTTGATTAAGGGTTTTTTGAAAAAAAAAAAAGAGGGGCACTGCAGTTTGCCTGTTTGCGTGATAGGCTATTCTGGTGCCAGGCTGCTCAGGAGCTGTTTTCCCTGCCCTGTGCTTTCGAGGCCTCTGTCTTCCCTCCTCCCCCCCCCCTTTTTTTGTTTTTTCATCCTTTCCATTCCTGGAGGTAGCTTTGGGGGCTATTACAGGGAGAGCGCACAGTCACCGGTGTCTGTTCCCGTCAGCGGAGGAGAGAACCCGGTACATGGCAAGGCTCGGTGCGTGCAGAAGCATTGCCTGCAAATGCGTCTGGAACCGGCAGTCAAAACGGCAGTTCGGCAGTGAAGTTGCCTGCTGAAACCTGCAGCTGCCAGGACACGGTCGAGCGCAGGGAGGGAAGCAGCGCACACAGCTTTGATAGCGGCTGAGGTAGGAACCGTTTCTTAAAAGCACAGTAAAGTGCGGTTCGCGGCGGTACAGGCTGGCCCGTTTGGCACTCATGCGGGAAGCGCGGGGTGCATGGGAGGCGCTTATATGTGCTGTAATTTGGCTGCGGAGCCTCGTTTTGAGGAACTTTCCTCATAATTACACTGGGGGAGCATTACTGAAGTGAACCCAGCTTGAAAAAATAAATCGGGCCTGGACAGGCACGGGGCTTGGCTTCAGGGTCTGATTTAATCGTTAAGAGGCTCACATAAACAGGATGCCTTCTAGGCCGGTCTGTTTGCTGTGCGGTGCTAGAAAGGGATCCATGTCCCCGGAGGGGGTTTGTAGAGGTTGCAGTCAGGAGTCGGCGGCTATGGAGCAGGACGCAGCCGTTGCTGGGGTTCAGGAGGGGACATCTTCGGGCCCTCTGGAACCTCTGTTGGACACAGGGTCCGTGCGGGAACCTGTGCCGAGTACGTCGTTGGCTCCAGACCCTACAAATGCACAACTGCCATTACCAGGAGGCCTAGCGGTGATTTTCGTGCCTTAGTTTGTAGCCCTGCTTCAGCAGGCCTCGAGTTCCTCGCTCAATAAGCCTTCTGTCAGCCCAGCCGCAGTGGGGCTGGGGGATAAGAGATCGAGTACGCTGTTGTCAGCGTCTGTGTCAGGCATAGGTGCGAAGAGGTCCAGAGCAGACGGGGACCGAGAAGACGGATCAGTCCTGACGGAAGGTCTAGGATCGGAGGTTCAGGAATCGGGCCTAGATGATGATCTGGAGGAAGGCGAGATTACGGAGAAGGAAAACCAAGCGAGGGTGGTCCGCGTGTTTCGGAGAGAGGAGTTGCCGGCTCTCATTGCAGAGTCACTCAAGACACTTAATATGCCGCCCGAATGTCCAGCCGAGGATTCTACTCTGGAGGATCCCTTGTTGCAGGCTTTTCGAAAGACTCGGAGCTTTCCCCGTACATAGGGTGTTTAAAGAGATGATACAGGAAGAGTGGGACATGCCGGAGGCCGTGCTTAAGGGGGCTGGAGTTATGGCGCATCTTTACCTTCTGATGGCCAGGAGAAGGACTTGTTTAAGTCTCCTAGAGTAGATGCAGCGGTGTCAGCGGTTACGAAAAAGACCACAATCCTGGTAGAGGGTAGTGCGGCACTTAAGGATGCTCAGGATCGCAAGTTGGAGACCTTGTTAAAGCAAGTCTTTGAGGTGAATGCCCTCTTTGCAGGCGTCTATTTGTGGCGCCTGGGTGTCAAGGGCTTGCCTACGCTGGTCGCAGTGGATTCAAGGGAGTCACTCCGAGGGTGCAGACAAGAAGGCATCCAGATTAGAATCCGGAGCAGCTTATCTGGCCGATATTCATTATGACCTTATCAGGGGGTTAGCGAAGAGTATGGCTTCGGTGATAGTGGGCCGGCGATGTCTTTGGCTGCGCAATTGGGCGGCAGACGGTTCCTCCAAGGCACGGTTAAGTAAGCTTCCCTTCTGGGGAAAGCTGCTGTTTGGTGAAGATTTGGATAAGTTGGTGAAAGATTTGGGAGAGTCCAAAGGCGGGAGGTTGCCGTAGGACAAGCAGAAGCAGGGACGGTCCACTTCCATGACGCGAGGTCAGCAACAAGATTTTTGCCGTTTTCTGTTCTCCGAGGTTTGCCCCAAATCAGCGGAGCCGGTTCCCCGGTAGGAGCCAGGGGTTTCGTGGATTTAGAGGTGCAGGCAGGGGGTTTGCAGCCCCTTCCGCTTCCTCCAGTTTCAAGAAATCTCTATGAAGTAAGGGGGACCCAGGTGGGGTTGGTTCCTGTGGGAGGTCGGTTACGGGAATTTTACCCTGCCTGGGCCCAAATCACGTCTGATCAGTGGGTATGGGAGGTTGTTTGAAAAGGTTTTGCGTTAGAATTTCATCACCCGGTAACCGACTCCTTCGTTCAGTCCCTGTGCAAATCAGGCGCAAAGCGCAAGACTGTGCAGAGACTGCTCTCCCTCAGAGCAATCGTGCCGGTTCCGCCCGCCCAGTTAGGGTGCGGTCGATACTCCATTTATTTCATAGTTCCGAAAAAGGAAGGAACGTTTCGGCCTATTTTAGACCTCAAGAGTAAATCGTTGTCTAAGGGTGTCTCATTTTCGTATGGAGACTCTCAGATCCGTGTTAGTGGCGGTAAGAAAGGGCGAATTTCTAATGTCCCTAGACCTATCGGAGGCGTATCTGCACATTCCGATTCGGCAGGAGCGTCAGAAATTTCTCAGGTTTGCCGTTCCTATGGGGCATTTTCAGTTTCAGGCGCTTCCGTTTGGTCTGGCTACGGCGCCACGTACGTTCACCAAGGTGATGGTGGTGGTGGTGGCGGCAGCGGCCTTGCAGAGGGAAGGAGTGTTGGTACACCCTTTTCTGGACGATTGGTTAATCAGAGTGACGTCCCGAGCAGAGAGTGTGTCGGCTACGGCCAATGTGCTCGCTTTTTTGCAGAGTCTCGGTTGGGTAGTCAACATGGCAAAAAGCAAGTTAGAACCGTCTCAAACTCTGGAGTACCTGGGGGCGTGTTTCGATACGCGAGCGGGATGAATTTTTCTCCCACAGCAGCGGGTGCTGGGGCTCAGAAGGTTGGTCAGGCAGTTTCTCAGCAAGCAGGGCCCCACAGCCTGGGATTACACTGGTCAACAAATTTTTACAAAAGTCATGTTACTGAAATAAAAATAGTCATTTCTTATCAATTTTTATATGCTGAATACGAATATGACAGTGAAATTGCAAAGTTGGCTCTAGTTTTTATTTGTAATCTACAAGAATGAATGTTTACATCACAAAATGCATGTCAATAGTAAATATCATAGGCCTTCGGTTAATACCTGTAAAAAGTCAAGTCATAGACTACTTCTTAGATTTTTTCGCCTGTCTCTTGTGCAGCTGTTCGGGAGCTTCTCTGGGGCGTGTCCAGCAGTAGTCAGACAGCATTGTAGTGGACCATTTTCCCTGGTATCTTTGCTCCATCGTTGCGATATCCTGGTGAAAACGTTCGCCCTGTTCATCACTAACCATACCACAGTTGTCGGGAAAGAAATCGAGATGGGAATCAAGGAAATGGATCTTTAGAGACATATTGCAGCCAAGTTTCTGATATTGCATCAGCATGTCTTCTACTAGTTCCTTGTAGTTTTCTGCCCTAACATTCCCGAGAAAGTTTGTTGACACTAGGCGAAAAGCATTCCATGCTTGTTTCGCATCACCCTGCAGCAAGTTGTTGAACCAGTCATCTTTGAAGAGCTCTCGAATCTGAGGACCCACAAAACCTCCCTATTTAATCTTTGCTTCTCTGAGTTGAGGGAGTTTTTCATGCAGGTATCAGAAAGTTGGCGAAGTGCAGTCCATGGCTTTCACAAAGTTTTTTCATCAAACCTAGTTTGATGTGAAGGGGTGGTAGCAGGATTTTGTGAGCCTCAACCAGAGCTGGGTGCTGGATATTCTTCTCTCCAACTGTTACATTTTGTCTGTGATTCCATTCCTTCCGCAAGTAGTGCCAATCCCTTGCTCGGCTATCCCGCTCACATAAGAAACACATGTATTTTATATATCCCTGCTGCAGTCCCATTAAAAGGGCAGCTATCTTCAAGTCACCACAGAGGTGCCAGCTGTACTTGTTATAGTTGATGGAAGTCATTAGATGCTTTAAGTCATCGTATGTCTCTTTCATGTGGACGGCATGCACTACTGGAATAGATGGAAGACGGTTTCCATTGTTCAAAAGCACAGCTTTCAGACTCGGTTTCGAAGAGTCTATAAATTGTCTCTAGTCTTGTGGGTCATGAGTGATTTTTAAGGCATTCATGAGGCTTTCAATATCAGAACAGAATACCAGATTACTTTCCTTTCTGAAGAAAGGCTCCCAACTGCTGGTGGCGCTTTCGATATGAAGTAATGTTGAAATCTTCTTCTAGAAGATTCCATTGTTGGAGTCTTGATCCTAGCAATTCTGCCTTGTTCTTGGATAAGTCCAAATCACGAACCAGGTCATTTAGTTCTTCCTGTGTTATTCTGTGTGGAGTTGATAATGCACCCCAGTGAAAATCTGGGTCACTCCATGCTGATGGACCAGGAGAAGAACAGGTCGGTTCACCCTTGTTCTCATCAGATGAATCAAGAGAATATTCTGATGGAGGTTCTGGAATAGGAAGTCCCTCACCATGTGGAACTGGTCTCAATGCAGATGGAATGTTTGGATAGACTATGTTCAACTTCTTTTGCTTCATTATTCCGCTGGAAAGAGGAGGAACCAAGCAGAAGTAACAGTCATTTATGTGGTTGCTAGGCTCTCTCCACACCATGGGGACTGCAAACGGCATTGATGGTCTTTTGCAATTCAACCACTGTGAAAGCTGTGTTGTACATGTAGTGCAGCATATATGCGGGGCCCCAGGCTTGTCTTGGTCACCAATCTTGCATCCGAAGTAAAGATGATATGCCTTCTTCAGTTGAGAAGTGATACTTTTCTTCTGGTTGGCAAATGTCACTTCCCCACAAATGTAGCAGAAATTGTCAACGGTATTAACGCACTTTCGTGGCATTACTGTTCTGTATTGTACCTAAATGGCTAAAATTATATGATTAATAAGTTACATGTAACAGTAGCTTAAACTGTCTTGCACACAGTCTGAAATATTTAAAATGCTCAACCTTTCCGACTGTGTATAGTACACTGCTGACGTCAGATGGCTTCAGCAGCCGTCTGGCAGTAGTATTGCATCAGAAAATGATGTATCAACTCTGGATGATGTGTGCATGCTGGTATTATGCAATGTGATGCAATATTACATCATTTAAGGCTTATTTGGGATGTTGTTGATGTCCTACTGGATAAATTTACACGGTGAAATGTCAAAATGAACTACATGCAATATCTTCAAAAGGAGAGCCAATAAAATTTTTTAAATGTTGTTCGTGTTCAGCTCTCCAAGATACTACAGATTAGGGCCTTTTAAAGTCAGTAACGATTTCAATGTTGACCAGTGTTACCTGCAGTTGCTAGGGACCATGGCGGCGACGCTCGAGTTAGTGCCATGGGCGAGGGCCCACATGAGACCGTTGCAAAGGGCACTGTTGCGAAGGTGGTCGCATCAGAAGGATCACCTGTCTCAGCGGCTGCCGTGTCTTCCGCTGACCTGCGTGGCGCTTCAGTGGTGGTTGCGTCCACGGTGTCTGGAAAAGGGGATGCCTTTGGAGGCACCAGAGTGGATGTCTCTGACGACGGACGCCAGTCTTATGGGCTGGGGAGCTCACTTTCAGGGACAGTTTGCCCAGGGGCAGTGGTCTGTTCTGGAGAAGAGTTGGTCGATCAACAGGCTGGAATTGAGAGGAGTGGTGCTGGCGTTGCGGGAGTTTTGGCTGGCGCTTCGGGGAAAGGCCATTCGGGTGTTTTCAGACAATGCGACTGCAGTGGCTTACATCAACCGTCAGGGAGGCAACAGCAGCGTGGCACTGGAAGCCGAGGCTGAGAGTTTGTTAGAATGGGCCAAGGACAATCTAGTGGCTCTTTCGGTGGCACATGTAGCAGGAGTAGACAATGTCGAGGCTGACTTCTTGAGTCGCGTAAGAGTAGATCTGGGGGAGTGGGTGCTACATCCAGACATGTTCCAGATGCTGGTGCGTCGCTGGGGGACTCCGGTGATGGATCTCATGGCAATTTTCCATTCAGCAAAGGTAGAGCGCTTCTTCAGCAGGCGGCGGGAGAGAATGGCCGAAGGCTTGGATGTTCATACAAGCGTGGCCGGAAGGGCAGCTTCTCTGTGTTTCCACCTTGGGTGTTGATCGGACGGGTGCTGCAGTGCATAGAGCTTCACAGAAGGCAGGTGATTTTGATAGCGCCAGATTGGCCCAGAAGGCCGTGGTATGCGGACTTGGTGAGGCTGGTGGTGGGGAAACCCTGGAAGCTTCCAGCTCGAAGAGATCTTCTAACGCAGGGGCCCCTGTGCATGCCTCAGGTAGCTTGGTTCTCGCTTATGGCTTGGTTCTTGAAAGGGCTAGGTTGAGAGTGAAGGGTTATTCGGCGGGGGTGATTTCCACTTTGCTGAAGGCTTGGCGGCGGTCTACTTCGTTGGCTTATGTTAGAGTCTGGCGTATTTTTGAGGCATGGTGTGCAGATAGAGGTTTCATTCCCTTAAAGGCGTCAATCCCGCAAGTGCTAGCTTTCCTATAAGATGGCTTTCAGAAGGGTTTGGCGGCCACTTTGTTGAGGGTGCAGCTGGCAGCGTTGGCCTGTTATCGGGATAAGGTGCAGGGCCAATCACTTGGTGAACATGCCGATGTTGAGCGTTTTTTGCAGGCAGTAACTCTCTTTTGCGGCCGCCGCGTAAACAAGTGGTTCCGACTTGGGATCTCCCTTTGGTGTTAGGGGCGTTCGTTAGGGGGAGCACCCTTTGAGCCATTGGCGAAAGCAACTATGAAGGATCTCACTCTGAAGGTAGTGTTCTTAGTGGCAATTGCTTCGGCGAGACAAATCTCAGAATTGCAAGTGCTGTCCTGCCGAGAGCCCTTTCTGGTTTTCTTTGATACTAAGGTGGTGTTGAGACCCATACCATCCTTTTTACCAAAGGTGGTTTCCGTTTTTCATATGAATCAGGCGGTATCTTTACCGGTGTTTGCTGCACAGAGCGAAGATCAAGTTGCGGGGCAGTTGCATCTCTTGGATATTCGGCGAGTATTGAAGAGGTATATCCGCAGGACGGCCAGTTTCCGTAGGTCCGAGAGGCTGTTTGTATTATTTGAAGGCGCGAGGGAGGGCGAGGCAGCTTCTAAAGCTTCTATAGCCCGGTGGTTGAAGGAGGCGATCGCATCAGCTTATCTATTGACAGGCCGGGTGGTTCCAGATGGGCTGAGAGCCCATTCTACTAGGGCACAGGCAGCTTCTTGGGCGGAATGCAGTCTGGTGCCAGCGGTGGAAGTCTGTAAGGCAGCGACCTGGCCATCTTTACACTCTTGTGAAGCATTACCGTCTGGATGTTCAGGCGGAGAGGGATACCTGTTTTGGTTCGGCAGTGCGTCAGGCTGGGCTAGCAGGGCCCTCCCATTGAATTGGTTCACTGCTTTGTTACATCCCCAGAGATTCTGGGACTAGACTGGAGGGGCGATCAGGAAGATTAAATTAGACTTACCTGCTAATTTGTAGTTCCTGGAGGAACTCCAGTCTAGTCCCGTATCCTGCCCTGACAAGTGAGTGGACTGCGGCCTGAAGCAGAACTAAGATGACAGGTAAGCATCGCAGGTGGCTGTGTTGCAATGTAAGTACCATAGTCAGGGTGTGTGTTGGGGGTGGTTGAGGGGTCAACATTCTTTGCAGGGGAGGGAAAGTGGACCTCGGCAACCAGGGCGCATTTCACAGTGTATGTACATAGTTGGCATGGCGGCCATCAGTAGTTTGTAGATTAGGTTGTTTGATTATGGTATAGTTTACTACTTAATGGTTGCTCCGGTGAGTCTGCTTTGTCAATAGGTAACTGGTGACAGGAGGCGGTTCCGGGGCTTATATACCAGTGATGGCACAAGAATGACATTTCTCAGTCTCCAAGCTGCTGGAGGAGGATCACAACCCCAGAGATTCCGGGACTAGACTGGAGTTCCTCCAGGAACTACAATTAGCAGGTAAGTCTAATTTAATCTTTGTCATTCATGATGTAAAGAGTTCTCATTTTTATCTTAGGACATAAAACCCCTCTGAAGTGATAAAGGTTTTTTAAAATATCATAAATTGTACAAAGATTGTCGAGGAAATGGCTCCTGAAAAAGGAGTGAGCTAAATTCAGCGACTTGGGGTCATGATCTGAAGTTGCAGACAGGGTAGTTACCAGGCTAAATGGTACCCTAGACATTGGGAGTTGAAGATTCTGGTGTTTTCAAGCTTGCTTGCTTTCTCCCCTCTCCCCCACCACCCGAGTCCCTGTTCACCTCCTACTTGCACTCTAGGATGGTGCCTCCTGGGACATCTTACTGTGAGTTCTAGCTGTTTATTTAATTGTTTACTGTTTGTCTAACTGTTGTTTGTTTAATTATTTAGTGTTTGTCTTAGTGGTGTGCAAGTTTCAGCCTTCTCAGCTGTACTTACCTTGCCTCTCTCAATTAACTGGGCCTTGTGTGGTAGCCATTTTGAATTAATCTCTCTCCCCAGAGCCTGCTGTTTGTTAAGCTTTTCCTGTCCTTGCCTGCCTGAGTGACTCCTCCCCCTGTGTGTGTGGTAGCCATTTTGAATTAATCTCTCTCCCCAGAGCCTGCTGTTTGCTAAGCTTTTTCCTGTCCTTGCCTGCCTGAGTGACTCCTCCCCCTGACCCCCTCCCCCTGAGGTATCCTGTAACCTTGTTCCTGTTTTCTCCACGTGTGCATAGGCTGTTTTAGTTTGCTTTTCTCTGATCAGAGAAAGGCTGAACTTTTACAGAGCTCTGCTAGTGAGTGGATTTTTGCCTCCTGGGACATCTTACTGTGAGTTCTAGCTGTTTATTTAATTATTTACTATTTGTCTAACTGTTGTTTGTTTAATTATTTAGTGTTTGTCTTAGTGGTGTGCAAGTTTCAGCCTTCTCAGCTGTACTTACCTTGCCTCTCTCAACTGGGCTTTGTGTGGTACCCCCATCCCCCTGCTGAGGGTTCAGGACAGGGTACCTTGTAACTGCCCTCTTTAATAGGACTTATCTCCCCCCTCCCTCCCCAGCACCCACCCACCCCTGGGGAAATTGTAGTTTTATAGGTACTTGGACATCTTAGAGGAAAGGGGCTGCTCTCAGGTGCAGCTCTTAATCCAAATCAGTCATACACAGAGGACCTGTGATTAATTAGCTTCAGGTACACAGGGTGTATTAGGGGTATTAGATACACTTTTATTAGTATAAGCATCTACACCAATCCTTATTATATACCGAATTAAAAGACCTAAACACAAGCTTTAAACTAAGATGCAGTCAGAGGTCCAGCAACGAGATGGGAGTTCTCCAGTCTTTTGCATCGAGTGTCACATGTATGATTATCTCCCAGTTGGTGAGAGGTCCTACATATGCACTAAGTGCAGGGAGCTCTTTGCTCTCAGGGAACGAGTCCGTTCTCTAGAGGCTAGAGTAGCAGACCTGGAAGACATAAGAAAGACAGAGAAGTACATGGACGAGACCTACAGGGATATAGTCCTGAAGTCCCACCTCCAGTCTGGCAGCATCCCTGTTGCCATGGAGGAGAGAGGTCACGTGACAGGAGAGCATCACCCTGGTGTGGCAGGAAGTGATCCTGTAACTAGGACCTGTCCTCCAGGTGATGTAAAACCCTCTCGCACCGAGGACGTTTCTCCAGGGCCATGTCCCCATGAGGGGAGGGTCAGGACAGCTGTTATAGTTGGTGATTCAATCATTAGGAATGTAGATAGCTGGGTGGCTGGTGGACGTGAGGATCGCCTGGTAACATGCCTGCCTGGTGCGAAGGTAGCAGATCTCACGCACCGCCTAGATAGGATCATAGATAGTGCTGGGGGGGAGTCTGCTGTCTTGGTACATGTTGGTACCAATGACATAGGAAAATGTGGTAGGGAAGTTCTGGAGGCTAAATTTAAGCTTTTAGGTAGGAAGTTGAAATCCAGAACTTCCAGGATAGCGTTCTCCGAAATGCTTCCTGTTCCACGTGCAGGACCCAAAAGACAGGCAGAGCTCCGGAGTCTCAATGCGTGGATGAGACAATGGTGCAAGGATGAGGGTTTTGGATTTGTTAGGAACTGGGGAACATTCTGGGGAAAGGGGGGGCTCTTCCGAAGGGATGGGCTTCACCTTAATCAGGATGGGACCAGACTGCTGGCTTTAACCTTTAAAAAAGAGATAGAGAAGCTTTTAAACTAGAAAATAGGGGAAAGCCGACAGTCACCCAGGAGCGCACGGTTCGGACAAAGGTATCCTTGAAGGATACTACCAAAAGCAGTGAGGTTCCAAAAGGGAGTATAGTAGCCCAAATGCCCTTGAGTAAGGAGCAGACAGAGCATAAAGATTCCCAATTACCCATGCCTACCAATAGCCAGATTAATATTAATAAAATACAGTCTCTAAAATGCTTGTATGCCAATGCTAGAAGTCTAAACAATAAGATGGGAGAATTAGAATATATAGCATTAAATGAGAGGTTAGATATGATTGCACTCTCAGAGACATGGTGGAAGGAGGATAACCAGTGGGACACTGTGATACCTGGATACAAACTATATCGTAATGATAGAGCTGAACAAATTGGTGGAGGGGTTGCGCTCTATGTTAGAGAGGGCATTGAGTCAGAAAGGATTAAAGTTTTGCAGGGAACAAAATATGCTGTAGAATCTCTATGGATTGAAATTCCATTTATGAAGGGGAAGGTGATGGCAGTGGGAGTATACTATCGACCACCTGGCCAGAATGAACAAATGGATGATGAAATGCTCAAAGAAATCAAGGAAGCTAACAAAAGCCACAACAGAGTAGTAATAATGGGTGATTTCAATTACCCCGGTATCGACTGGGACAGTGTCACAGCAGGACAAGCTAAAGAGATAAAGTTTCTAGATGAAATAAATGACTGCTTCTTGGAGCAGCTGGTTCATGAACCGACCAGAGGGGAAGCCATACTGGACCTAGTCCTTAGTGGAACGCCAGATCTGGTGCAAGAAATAAGGGTGTTGGGACCACTTGGCAATAGTGATCATAGTATGATCATGTTTGATTTAATCAGTGGAGGACAGATAGTAAAGGAATCCACAGTACTACCTTTTAACTTTCAAAAGGGTGACTATGATAGAATGAGGAATATAGTTCGGAAAAAACTAAAAGGAGCGGTTCCAAAGGTTAAAGACTTACAGCAAGCTTGGGTGTTATTTAAAAATACTATCCTCAAAGCCCAGACCAGCTGTATTCCACGCATTAAGAAAAGTGGAAGAAAGTCCAAAAAACTGCCAGCATGGTTTAAAGGTGAGGTCAGAGAGGCTGTTGCTGCCAAAAGAGCAACCTTCAGAAAATGGAAAAAAGAGCCAAATGATGAAAACTGGAAACAGCACAAGCACTGGCAAGTTAAATGCAAAGCATTGATAAGGCAGGCAAAGCGGGAATTTGAGAAGAAACTTGCTACGGAAGCAAAAACACGAAATAAAGACTTTTTCAAGTACATTCGTAGCAAAAGGCCTGTGAGAGAGTCAATTGGACCATTAGATGATAGAGGGGTAAAAGGGGCAGTAAGAGGAGACAAGGCTATAGCAGAGAGACTGAATGAATTCTTTGCTTCGGTCTTTACTGAGGAAGATGTAGGGGTGTTACCCAAGACTGAAGTGGTATTTAAAGGTGATACTGCAGAGGAATTGAGAGAAATATCGCTACACCGGGAAGATATATTACAACTATTTGATAAACTGAATAGTAGCAAATCACCTGGACCGGATGGTATACATCCCAGAGTGTTGAAAGAACTGAAATATGAGATTGCAGACCTGTTATTGGTAATCTGTGAACTTTCATTAAAATCATCTGTAATACCTGAAGATTGGAGGGTCGCCAACGTAACACCAATTTTTAAAAAGGGTTCCAGGGGTGACCCGGGAAATTACAGACCGGTGAGCCTGACGTCAGTACCAGGGAAAATGGTAGAAGCCATCATAAAGAACAAAATTACACAGCATGTAGATAGTCATGGCCTAATGGGAGACAGCCAACATGGCTTTAGACAAGGAAGATCTTGTCTTACTAATCTGATCTGTTTTTTTGAAGGTGTGCATAAACAGGTAGACAAAGGTGAGTCGGTTGATATAGTGTATCTGAACTTTCAGAAAGCTTTTGACAAGGTCCCCCATCAGAGACTTTTTTGGCGAAGCTAAAAAGTCATGGGATAGAAGGCAGTGTACTATTGTGGATCGGGAACTGGTTAAAAGATAGAAAGCAGAGGGTAGGGCTAAATGGCCAATATTCCCAATGGAAAAAGGTGAATAGTGGAGTACCCCAGGGATCTGTACTGGGTCCGCTACTTTTTGACATATTCATAAATGACCTGGAAAAGGGAATAACTAGTGAGGTAATCAAATTTGCAGATGACACAAAACTGTTTAAAGTTGTTAAAACCCAAGAGGATTGTGGAAAACTGCAGGAGGATCTGGATAAATTGGAAGACTGGGCATCCAAATGGCAGATGAAATTTAATGTGGACAAGTGCAAAGTTATGCACCTAGGAAAGAACAACCCACACTATAGTTACAAGATGCAAGGCTCCACATTAGAAACCACCACCCAGGAAAAAGATTTAGGAGTCATCGTGGATAACATGTTAAAACCCTCCGCCCAGTGTGCAGCGGCGGCCAAGAAAGCAAATAGAATGCTAGGTATCATAAGGAAAGGGATGGAGAATAAAACAAAGGATATTATAATGCCTCTGTATCGCTCCATGGTACGACCGCACCTTGAATATTGTGTGCAATTCTGGTCACCGTATCTTAAAAAGGACATAGAGTTATTAGAAAAAGTACAGAGAAGAGCCACCAAATTGGTGAAGGGGATGGAAGGCTACTCCTATGAAGAGAGGCTAAAAAGGTTAGGGCTCTTTAACCTAGAAAAGAGGCGGCTGAGGGGAGATATGATAGAGGTGTATAAATTAATGAATGGAGTGGAACGGATAAACGTGGATAAATTGTTTACGCTATCAGAATATAGAAGGACTAGGGGGCATGTAATGAAGCTACAGGGTAAACTATTTAAGACAAATAGGAGAAAATATTTCTTCTCTCAACGTGTAATCAAACTCTGGAATCTGTTACCGGAGGATGTGGTAAGGGCTGTTAGTATAGCTGGGTTTAAAAGAGGTTTGGACAAGTTCCTGGAGGAAAGGTCCATAAACCACTATTAAAAAGGGACCCAGGATATCAATGCTTGGCCTAGTACAAGCACTGCAGAACCTGTGTCTTTTGGGGAAACTGCTAGGTACGTATGACCTAGATTGGCCACTGTTGGAAACAGGATACTGGGCTTGATGGACCTCGGTCTGACCCAGTATGGCATTTCTTATGTTCTTATGCCTCAGTTTGGCTGTTTCTCCCCCATTTCTGTTGGCAACCTTTCTGTGTGCTCTGGTGCACACAGGTCAGAACATAAGATATGCCATACTGGGTCAGACCAAGGATCCAACAGGCCCATAGTAACATAGTATATGATAGCAGATAAAGACCACTATGATCCATCTAGTCTGCCCAGTAAGGTGGCTAGAGTGGTTGTAATTGCTGCTCCGTGCAGGTCAGCTCCCCTCTATTTATTGAAGTGTAAAAGATATTTGTTTGCTTTGATTTCATTCTGTTGCTATGAAGGGATCCACTGTGTCTGTCCCATGCCATTTTGAATTCTGCAGCTGTATTTGTCCCTACCACCTTAATCGGGAGGGCATTCCAAGCAGCCACTATCCTTTCAGTGAAAAAGTATCTCCTGATATTGCTTTTAAGTTTATCACTTTTGCAGCTTCTTCGTATGACCTCTATTTTCACAGTTCCCCCTTCTTTGAAAAAGATTTGTTTGTTCATTAATCCCCTTTCAGTATTTAAAGGTCTGTATCCTCCTCTCCTCCAGGGTATACCTAGTAAAGTCTTCAAGTCTCTTCTCATACGTCTTCCTGCGTAGGCTCCAAATCATTTTGGTCACTTTCCTCTGAACAATTTCACGTCTTAAGAACATAAGATATTCCATACTGGGTCAGACCAAAGTCTATCAAGCCCAGTATCGTGTTTCCAGCAGTGGCTAATCCAGGTCAGAAGTACCTAGTAGTTTCCCAAAAAGACCCACAGGTTCCACAATGCTCGTATTGGGGCAAGCAATAGATTTCCCTCTTTAATAGTAGTTTATGGACCTTTCCTCCAGGAACTTGTCCAAACCGTTTTTAAACACAGCTAAACTTACAGCTTTTACTACATCCTCCGGTAACAAATTCCAGAGTTTGATTAGTGTTAAGTGAAAAAATATTTTCTCTTATTAGTCTTATACGGGTTACACTGTAGCTTCATTTCATGTCCTCTAGTCTTTCTACTTTTTGATGGCGTAAACAGTCGATCTAGGTTTACACGTTCCACTCCATTCATTAATTTTTTAGACCTTTATCATTTCTCCCCTAAACCGTCTCTCTTCCAGGTTGAAGAGCCTCTCCTCATAGGGGTATCCTTCCATCCCCTTTACCATTTTTGTTGCTCTTCTCTGTACCTTTTCCAATTTTTTTGTATAGGGGCATTAATACTTCCTCCTTTCTGATGATTATTCCTCTTTATGCAGTTCAGCATCCTTCTGGCTTTGGGTATCACCTTGTCGCATTGTTTTGCCACCTTGAGATCCTTAGACACTAGCACTCTGAGGTCCCTGTCCTAGTCTGTGCACACCAACCTCTCTCCCCCATGGCATATAATTCCTTTGGATTTCTGCATCCCAAGTGCATGACTGCACTTCCTCACATTAGATCGTAACTGCCAAGCATTAGACCATTCTTCCAGTGTTTGTAGATCTTTCCTCATTGTGCACTCCCTCAGAGGTGTCCACTTTGTTGCAAATTTTCATGTCATCTGCAAAAAGGCAATTTTTTTTTCATTCAGTCCTTCTGCAATATCACTTACAAATACATTGAACAGTATCTGTCCAAGGACCATTCCCTAGACCCTCTTGCAATACCTCTGAATTCTCTACTAGAGTATCTCCTGCATCTATCCCATGCAGGTCTGAAAACAAATTCAGTAAGAGTCCATTAGAGTGCTATTGCAGCATCCCTCAAGCCTCTCAATGGACAACCTATTTCCTCTCACCCTCTTATAGCAAGATTCATGAGAGGCCTTCTTTTAACTAAACCTCCCATTAGACCTCCTCCAGTGGCATGGGACTTAAACCTGGTTCTTGGCCAGCTTATGAAGCCACCCTTTGAACCTTTAGCCACCACCTCCTTGAAACTTCTTTCTTGGAAAGTTGTTTTTCTCATTGCAGTCACCTCAGCACGCCGCATCAGTGAGTTGCAAGCTTTGGTGGCTAATCCACCTTATACAAGGTTCCATCATAAGGTAGTCCTCAGGACCAATCCACACTTTATGCCTAAAGTGGTCTCTCCTTTTCATCTGAACCAAGAGGTATATTTACCTGTCTTTTTTCCAGGACCTCATGCATCAACTGCAGAGAGGAATCTTCATACCTTGGATTGTAAGAGAGCTCTCGCTTTTTACTTACAAAGAACACAGCAACATAGGAAGTCTTCTCAACTCTTTGTTGCTTTTGATTCTTCTCATTTAGGACTTCCAGTCTCTAAGAGAACACTGTCCAACTGGATTGCTCAGTGTATTTCTTTCGCCTACCAGAGTAGGAACATTTCTCTGGAAGGCCATGTCACAGCTCACAATGTGAGAGCCATGGCAGCCTCAATGGCTCATCTAAACTCTGTGTCCATCGACCAAATCTGTCAAGCGGCCACCTAAGCCTCGGTTCACACCTTCACAGCCCATTACTGTTTGGACAAGGACTCCCGCCAGGATGCCTCGTTTGGTCAGGCTGTTCTCAAACACCTGTTCCATTCCTAATCAACTCCTACCCACCTACCTTGGTCGGATGCCAGAGATCCATGGGAGGAGGTAGAGTCCTTTTCAAGGACACAACCTGGGGTTTCTCCCTGGCATCTGCAGCTAGGGAGTCCCCATATGTGAAGACTCATTCCTGCTTGTTCCTGGAGATAGCACAGTTACTTACCTGTAACAGGTGATCTCTGGGAACAGCAGGAATAAGTCTTCACAACTCACCCACCTCCCCTAGGAGTTGTATCTCTCTATTTATCTTTCCTTTCCTCTCTCTTTCTTTGTCTCAGCTTTAAAACTCGAACTGGAGAGAGGCGGTTGGGAAAGGCGGGAAGGCAGCGCGCCGGCGCTGTGGTATGCTCCCAAAAGCTTTCTTACTGGACGCTGGGGAGCGTTCCCGCGCAGGCTCCGTCTGTACCGACGATACCCATATGTGAAGACTTATTCCTGCTGTTCCCAGAGATCACCTGTTACAGGTGAGTAAAGCACAGTTACTTACCTGTAACAGGTGATCTCTGGGAATAGCAGGAATTTAGTCTTCACAATCCACCCACCTCCCCTAGGAGTTGTCTCTCTATCTCCTTGTCTCTTTCCTCTCTCCCTCTATCCTTTCACTCCGCTACAAACTTAACTGAAGAGGGACAGTTGGAAAGGTGGGAAGGCAGCGCGCATGTGCTGAGGGATGCTCCCAAAAGCATTCCTATTGGACGCTGGGGAGCATTCCCGCGCAGGCTCTGTCGGTACCGACGATACCCATATGTGAAGACTAGATTCCCGCTGTTCCCGGAGATCGCCTGTTACAGGTGAGTAACTACGCTTTACAGTTACAGTGGTTAGGGAAACAGCATTTATCATTGCCCCCATACAGTTTGTTAAATGTAAATGCTTGGGATGCTCGCTGTTGAAGGGTGCGTAAAATCATAATTTCCTTATTGTCCCTCTGGCCCAGTCCTGTTACCTGTGGGTTGTCTTGCCTCACCAGCAACTTGGAGACTGAGCATGTCACAACGTGTGACATCAGCATACATGGGTAGCTGAAGCTGCCCAATCGGGGCAGTGGGAGGGCTACAAAAAGGGAGCTCCATCGGCGCGGCCTCGCCAGAGGGCCCTTAGGCGCGGCACAGAGGCGGCCACAGAAAAAATATGGAACAGACCCACCTACAGGGCCCACAGGAGCCACACAAAAACACCGGAAACAACAAGAGCAACTAAACCCACAAACTTCCACAAAAAGCTACAGAAGCAAACCACAACAAAAGCAACTGATGGACTACAGCAACAAACACCCAACATACTCCAACTTACACAGCAAAGCTAAAGCAACCCGAGACAGCGTGGAAAAGGACCACTCAACGCCCTAAGAAACCAGTGCAGAAGCACAGCACAGCACAGCCCCAGGACACACAGGTACACCTACAAGCCATGCCACCCTTCCTAGCCCCAATTTACCTCCTAGCACCATTCCTGACCCTGTACCCCTCCACCACAGACACACTCTCCAACCATCCCTTGCCAGACATCACAACCATGTAAACCACAAACACCAACAACCCCCCCCTACATGGGACAACACCCACACACCACCCACACCAATACACACCCCAACCCCCTAAACAGCAACCCTCTCTCCATTTCATTAATAAATGCTCGCTCAGTCAGAAACAAATACCACATGCTCCAAGACCTGATCACAACCCAAAAGACTGACATCCTATGCATAACAGAAACTTGGCTAACAGACACCGACACTGTTTTCATGAACCAACTAACACTGAATGGATACAGTCTTCACCACTGCTCTCGAACACACACCAGAGGAGGAGGAGTAGCCATCATTGCGAAAGCCAACCTCCACCTCAGGAACCATGCCTCAGAAACAACCAATGAAGCGGACGTACTCGCCCTCACCACCAAGCACCTCTCCATATGCCTAATCTACCGAGCACCCACCCAAGCACCGACCTATCGGGTATACTACAGCACATATCTGAGAGCGCCATCTCCACAAAAGAACAACTAATCCTCGGAGACTTCAACCTCCCATCACTTCAAGACAAACATGCTGAAGCCTTCATCAATGCCATGGAAGCAATGAACCTGACACAGATCATACACGAACCAACATACGAAAAAGGGAATACACTTTACCTCATATTCCTAAACTCCCAAAACGCCAACTCATGCAAAAACCCAGAAATTACATGTGTACCATGTCTGACCACTATCTCATCAACATATCCCACATCTACCAGCACGCTAGCGTCAAAGAGGACAAACATACAAGAAGATTTAAACCATTCATCAAAGAGTATTTCCTGGCGCAAATACTATCTAAACTCCAAACAAGCTCCACCAATATCGATGACCTAATCTACAACTGGAATACCACAATCTCCTCTGCATCCAGAGCAACAGCAAACAGGACCAAAACCAGACATACCTCAACAAAAGCCTGATGGTTCACCCCCCAACCTACGGAAACCAAAGACCAAACTCAGAAGAGCGGAAAGAAAGTGGAGAAAAAACAAAAAAGAGGATGACAAAACAAAATACAAGTGTGAACTAGACGCTTACCACACAGAAACCAATAAGGCAAAAAAGACCTACCACTCGAAGATCATAAACACCTCAATAAACAAACCACGGGAACTCTTCGAGATTGTCAAGAAACTAACAAAAGCACCCAACCACTCCGACCAACTACCGAACATCCTGCCAGAACTACTAGCACGCCAATACAAGCAGCTTCAACAACCACAAAATCCACAACTGAATGCAGAGACAACAACCCACCCTACCACCATAGACATAGACTGGAGCACATTCGAAACAATTACAAAAGAGAAAAAATAGAATCCACCATCTCCCGCCTAAACACCACCACCTCTCCACTAGATTCCTGCCCTGCAGAATGGATAAAGAAAACCAAAGAGGACTTAAGTGCACCACTAACCCACATTGTTAATGAATCCCTCAGACAAGGACGCATGCCAGGCATCCTCAAAACCTCAATCATCCGCCCAACCCTAAAAAAACACAACCTGGATCCCCTTGACCCTGCCTCCTTCAGGCCTATAGCAAGTCTCCCGTTCACCACCAAAATCATTGAGAAGATAGTTCAGCAACAACTTCAAGACCACCTAGATACCAACAACATACTGGACCCGCAACAACATGGCTTCCATCCATTCCACAGAGTCGAGACCCTCATGACATCATTAATGAACACCCTCATCAAAGGCACGCAGACCAAGCACTCTGGATATGCTATGATCTTGCTGGACATATCTGCAGCCTTCGACACCATCTCCCACAACATCCTCCTACACAGACTCCAAGAAATTGGCATAAAAAATGTCGTACTTCAATGGTTCCACTCTTACCTAACCAATAGACAACAACTGATCTGCACAAACATAGCAACCTCCCCTCCCGCTTTCAGCAACACTAAGGAGTACCCCAAGGATCCACACTATCTGCCATGCTCTTCAACATCTACCTGCAACCACTCTGCTCAATCATACGCGCCCACAACATCAACTACCACATCTATGCGGATGACATAATGCTCTATGGTCCAATCACAACCACTAACCCAATGAACAAACACCTATCAGACTGCTTCATAGAAGTCTCCAGCTGGCTACAAAAGAACTACCTATCCATCAACATAAAAAAAACAGAAGCCCTCATAGTAACCAAAGACCCAGACTTCACACCACCTACACACCTCAACATAGGAGCCACACAAATACAAATTCAACCACACATAAAATACCTAGGAATCATCATAGACCAAGTGCTCACACTCAAGCAACAGATCAAAAAAACTACCGGAATAATATTCCACAAGGCAAAAACAGTACAATGCCTCAGACCTCTCATTGAACCACAGGACTTCAGGATAGTCATGCAAGCCATGACACTCCCCCACCTGGACTACTGCAATATAATCTACCACGGACTACCTGCCACCCACACCAGCCCACTACAAACTGCCTTAAATACCACAGCAAGAATTATCCAGAAAGCAAAAAAACAAGATCACATCACCCTAGTCCTGAGGGAGCTGCACATACTCCCTCTCGAAGCAAGAATCAAATACAAATCTGCCCTACTTATTTACAAAGCCCTCTACCAAACCCAGACTTCCCAGCTCTGCACTCTACTGCCCCAACCCACCCACAACAGAACAGCCAGACAAACCACCAGTAACTCCCTCACCATCCCCCATAAACGGACCAAATACAATCAACAGACCTGCAACAGAGCCTTCGAACTGTACGCATCATCCCTCTGGAACTCTCTACCAAGTCATATCAGAAGCAACGGAGATCCCTTGACATTCAGGAAACAACTGAAAACCATCCTATTCCAGGAATACCTCGGACAAGAAGCAAACACCCATCACTGACTACCCCCCAGACCCCCTAATCATACCCTCGGATCTGTTTTCTAAGAGACTGATGTACATTGTCTATGTCCTTAATATCTGTTCAGATCATTAATGTTGGCCCCCCCGGTGATAGCCCCAACCCTAGAATTGATTATTGTCCCCCACCCTTTAATGTTAAACTGCTTTGACCCGGTGAAAAGTGGGATATAAATAGTTAAATAAATAAATATCTGGTAGCACCTCCCAGCCCCCAGTATTTCAGTCTCCAAGCAGTTGGAGAGAGGTGACTCCTTTTCAGGGGAACTCGCTGTAGGGTCTTTTTAGGTTGTATTTTGACGCAAAAGGGGGAAGCCCTTGTAGCAGCGGCCCTTCTCTATAACATAAGAACATAAGATATGCCATACTGGGTCAGACCAAGGTCCATCAAGCCCAGTATTCTGTTTCCAACAGTGGCCAATCTAGATCATATGTACCTAGCAGTTTCCCCAAGGGACACAGGTTCCACAATGCTTGTATTGGTTCAAGCATTGATATCCTGGGTCCCTTCTTAATAATGGTTTATGGACCCTTCCTCCAGAACTTGTCCAAACCTTTTTTAAACCCAGCTACACTAACAGCCTTTACTACATCCTCCGGTAACAAATACCAGAGATTGATTACACGTTGAGTGAAAAAATATTTTCTTTTATTAGTCTTAAATAGTTTACCCTGTAGCTTCATTGCATGTCCCCTAGTCTTTCTATATTCTGATAAGGTAAACAATCGATCTACGTTTACCCGTTCCACTCCGTTCATTAATTTATAGACTTCTATCATATCTCCCCTCAGCCGTCTCTTTCCCAGGTTAAAGAGCCCTAACCTTTTAAGCCTTTCTTCATAGGAGTATCCTTCCATCCCCTTTACCATTTTGGTGGCTCTTCTCTGAACCTTTTCTAAAATCGCTATATCCTTTTTAAGATACGGTGACCAGAATTGCACACAATATTCAAGGTGCGGTCTCACCATGGAACGAGATAGAGGCATTATAATATCTTTTGTTTTATTTTCCATTCCTTTCCTTATCATACCAAGCATTCTATTTGCTCTCTTGGCCGCTGCTGCACACTGGGCCGAGGGTTTTAACATGGTATCCACAATGACGCCTAAATCTTTTTCCTGGGTGGTAGTTCCTAATGTGGAACCTTGCATCGTGTAACCATAGTTTGGGTTGTTCTTCCCTAGGTGCATAACCTTGCACTTGTCCACATTAAATTTCATCTGCCATTTTGATGCCCAGTCTTCCAATTTATCAAGATCCTCTTGCAATTTTCCACAATCCTCTTGGGTTTTAACAACTTTAAATAGTTTTGTGTCATCTGCAAATTTGATAACCTCACTCGTCGTTCCACTTTCCAGGTCATTTATGAATATGTCAAAAAGCAGTGGACCCAGCACAGATCCCTGGGGTACACCACTATTCACCTTTCTCCATTGGGAAAATTGGCCATTTAGCCCTACCCTCTGCTTTCTATCTTTTAACCAGTTCCTGATCCACAATAGTACACTGCCTCCTATCCCATGACTCTTTAGTTTTGCCAAAAGTCTCTCATGAGGAACCTTGTCAAAGGCTTTCTGAAAGTCCAGATACACAATATCAGCCGACTCACCTTTGTCCACCTGATTATTCACTCCTTCAAAAAAACATAACAGATTAGTAAGACAAGATCTTCCTTGTCTAAAGCCATGTTGGCTGTCTCCCATTAGGTCATGACTATCTACATGCTGAGTAATTTTATTCTTTATGATGGTTTCTACCATTTTTCCCGGTACTGACGTCAGGCTCACTGGTCTGTAGTTTCCCGGATCACCCCTGGAACCCTTTTTAAAAATTGGTGTTACATTGGCGATCCTCCAATCTTCAGGTATTAGAGATGATTTTAATGATAGTTCACAGATTACTAATAGCAGGTCTGCAATCTCATATTTCAGTTCTATCAACACCCTTGGATGTATACCATCTGGCCCAGGTGATTTGCTACTCTTCAGTTTATTTATTTTATTTATTTATTTATACATCTTTTCTATACCGCCACTTCCAGCGATCAGTAGCGGTTTACAAGTAACATAAACTTTAATAATAGAGTACTATTATTTATCTGTTTATCTAATAGTTTATCTAATAGTACTGTTTATCTAATAGTTGTAATACATCTTCCCGATGTATCGATATTTCCTTCAATTCTTCCGCACCTTTAAATACCACTTCAGTCATGGGTAACATCCCTACATCTTCCTCAGTAAATACCGAAGCAAAGAATTCATTCAGTCTCTCCGCTATCACCTTGTCGCCTCTTAGTGCTCCTTTAACCCCTTTATCATCTAATGGACCAACTGACTCTCTCACAGGTTTTTTGCTACGAATGTACTTGAAAAGGTCTTTACTTCGCGTTTTTGCTTCCGCAGCAAGCTTCTTCTCAAATTCTCCCTTTGCCTGCCTTATCAATGCCTTGCATTTGACTTGCCAGTGCTTGTGCTGTTTCCAGGTTTCGTCGTTTGGCTCTTTTTTCCATTTCCTGAAAGATGCTTTTTTGGCAAACACAGCCTCTCTGACCTCACCTTTAAACCATGCTGGCAGTTTTTTGTACTTCCTTCCACTTTTCTTAAAGCATGGCATACAGCTGGTCTGCGCTTCCAAGATAGTATTTTTCAACAACAGCCAAGCCTGATGTACGTCTTTAACCTTTGCAACTGCTCCTTTTAGTTTTTTCTTAACTGTTTTCCTCATTTTATCATAGTCTCCCTTTTGAAAGTTAAAAGGTAGTACTGTGGATTTCCTTACTATCCCTCCTCCACTAATTAAATCGAAGGCAATCATGCTATGATCACTATTGCCAAGTGGCCTCAACAACCTTATCTCTTGCACTAGATCTGGTGTTCCACTAAGGACTAGGTCTAATATGGCTTCCCCTCTGGTCGGTTCATGAACCAGCTGCTTCAAGAAGCAGTCATTTATTTCATCTAGGAACTTTATCTCCCTAGCATGTCCTGACGTGACACTGACCCAGTCGATACCGGGGTAGTTGAAATCACCCATTATTATTACTGCGCTGTAACTTTTTTGTTAGCTTCCTTGATTTCTTTGAACATTTCATCATCCATTTGGTCATTCTGGCCAGGCGGTCGATAGTACACCTCCACTGCCATTGCCTTCCCCCTTTTACATGGAATTTCAATCCATATGGATTCTACAGCAGATTTTGTTTCCTGCAAAACTTTAATTCTTTCTGACTCAATGCCCTCTCTAACATAGAGAGCAACCCCTCCACCAATTTGATCAGCTCTATCATTACGATATAGTTTGTACCCAGGTATCACAGTGTCCCACTGGTTGTCCTCCTTCCACCATGTCTCTGATATTCCAATCATATCTAACCTTTCGTTTAGTGCTATATATTCTAACGTTCCCATCTTATTTTTTAGACTTCTAGCATTTGCATACAAGCATTTTAGAGAATGTATTTTATTCATATTAATTTGGCTATTGTTAGAGATGGGTAATTTGGGATCTTTAAGCTCTGTCTGCTCCATACTTGAGGGCATTTGGGCTAGTTTACTCTTGTGGAACCTCTCTGCTTTTGGTAGTATCCTTCAAAGATACATTCTTCCGAACCATCTGCTCTTGGGTGACTGTCGGCTTTCCCCTAATATCTAGTTTAAAAGCTGCTCTATCTCCTTTTTAAAGGTTAATGCCAGCAGCCTGGTTCCATCCCGGTTAAGGTGAAGCCCGTCCCTTCGGAAGAGCCCCTCCTTTCCCCAGAATGTTCCCCAGTTCCTAACAAATCCAAAACCCTCATCTCTGCACCATTGTCTCATCCACGCATTGAGACTCCGGAGCTCTGCCTGCCTTTTGGGTCCTGCGCGTGGAACAGGAAGCATTTCGGAGAACGTTACCCTGGAAGTTCTGGATTTCAACTTCCTACCTAAAAGCCTAAATTTAGCCTCCAGAACCTCCCTACCACATTTTCCTATGTCATTGGTACCGACCTGTACCAAGACAGCAGACTCCTCCCCAGCACTATCTAAGACCTTATCTAGGTGGCGCGTGAGGTCCGCTACCTTCGCACCAGGCAGGCATGTTACCAGGCGATCCTGATGTCCACCAGCCACCCAGCTATCTACATGCCTAATGATCGAATCACCAACTATAACGGCTGTCCTAACCCTTCCCTCATGGGCACATGGCCCTGGAGAAACTTCCTTGGTGCGAGAGGGTTTTACATCACCTGGAGGACAGGTGATGTAAAAAAACCCCCTCTGTTGGGGTTTTTCGCCTAATCACCTTTTGGATAGTTTGTATGGGTTTTTTTTTTTTTTTTAAAACCAAATCAGGCCCCTGAGATGAACACCGGTAAAATCAGCAAGTTTAGCTGTGGCAATCAGTAATAGCACAGCTTCGACTGAGAGGCGGCAAGCCCTTGTTTTCAGCCACGTAGATATTTTATTGGATGTTGTGATCCTTTATTATAGCATAAAGGGGCTGTAAGTATATATTGAATAGGGTTGATAAGAGATGAGCCCTGCGGTATTCCTGGGGTCTGAGTAATAGTCCTTGATCTCTTTGTGCCACTTTTGACTTGCTATTTTCTGTTTGTTACGTAGGAGGTGACCTATTTAAAGATAGTGCCACAGTGTCCTATTTCTTTATCTTTATTCAGAAGTTTGATATGCCGCTTAGCTGAAGCAGCAAGCAGTGTACAATAAAATACAGAGGCTACTCAGACAGAAAAAGAATGCCAATAAATGATAGGAAAGAGGAGGACAGTAGGATAGGAGAAAGGTAGAATGAGAGTCATAGGGAACAGTCAGAGGGCAGTAGCGGAAGGATCAAAGGCCAGGTGGGAAAAGGTGGGTCTTCAAAGCCGTTTTGAACCTAACATAGGAAGGCTCAGGGCAGAGTGAAAGAGGCAGGGAATTCCACAGGGAGGCACTGGGGGAGAGAAGGACCAGGCAGAAACTGTGAATAGAGCGGAGATGGCGGTGGGGGTTGTGATAATGGATGAGATCGGCCAGATACCGAGGTGTGGCTGAATGAATTACACAGTGAACAAAAAGGAATATTTTGAACTGAATCCGAAAGTGTATAGGTAACCAGTGGAGGGTAGCCAGGAGAGGAGAAACATTGTCATAAAAGGATGAAAAGTTGAGGAGATGAGCGGCGGTATTCTGAAGGAGCTGAAGCCTGTGAAGTTGGTATTGTGGAAGCCTGGCAAAGGAAATGTTGCAATAGTTCAGTCTGGAAATAAAGAAAGAGAAAAGGAGGGTAGTCGGTGAGGTGGAGGACAGAAAAGGGTGAACTGTGTGAACCTGCCGAAGATGGTAAAACGTCTGACGGGAAACTGAGGAGATGTGGTCAGAAAATGAGGTCAGAGTCGAGTGTAACTCCAAGGTATTTAAAGGAGGATACCACGGGAATAGGGGTCTTCTTAGCATGTTTAGATGGTTGAGTGTCGAATGCTATTTTGATATCAATGACAATTAGTATGAATCCCTATGCCTGTAATTAAGGTATTGAGAACTGGTGTGAAGAGTGCTTCCACATTATGTTCCTCTTTGACCCCGTGAAATGCGGGATATAAATACAGCTAAATAAATAAAAAAAATAAAATTGTTTGGGTTTGAAGCCATGCTGAATACTGGTCTAGTGGTGCATGTTGGTCCACATGGTCTTATAGTAGTTGCACTGCTTTTTCAATTACTTTTGCTATGAATGGCAGGCTGGAAATGGGCCTTTATGTGCTTGGTTCCATGAATGGATGCTAATTTTAGTTTGTCAGGCATCTAACCCTGTATAAATAGCCTTGTGATGTTTTGCGGGATTGGTCCTAATTCCTTTCTTACTAGTTTGATCCATGAGACAGGACGTGGATCTAAGGGGGAGGTGGTTGTGTTTATATTGGCTGTGATGATGTCTAGTTTTTGTGCAGTAGGTATATAGAATGTGTCGCAGTTTACGTTATCATATTGTTTTGTGTGTTAAAAAAAACACATTAAATTCTAGCATGGATTTTTAATGTGGGCTTATTATAATGGCTTGATAAGGGTGCAGTGGTAAGCGCAGAGAGGTATAAAAGGGTCGAAGAGTGATGGGTGCTGAGCATGTATTTGGTTGTATGGAACATTTTAGAGCAGTGGTTCTCAACCTTTTTTGTACCGTGACCCCTTTTACCATTGGTCAACTTGTGGTGACCCCCAATGATAAAATCAAATGCGTCTCTCTTCCTTTATCGTTAACGCATTGTCACTGTAATCATTTTGTTGAATTATTAATATATTATAGGCCTTTACAATATGTTTTTATTTATAAAATTAACTTATTTAAACCACAATAACAAGTAACCGTATTTGATTTCAAAATTATGATGATTTTGTAGTCAAATCACTAATATGAAATACAATTATTTTTTCTACCTTTTGTTGTCTGACCAATTTATTCTCTGATCATGCTGGTCCCGATCTGAGGCTTCTGCTTTCCTGTCTTCTCTTAGCTCTCTTTCTGTGGTCTATGGTCCATCTGCCATTTCTTATCTCTTCTTTCATTTTCTTCACTTCTTTCCATTGGCCTATTTCCATTCCCAGTAACCCTCCCCAGTATCAGCCCCTTTCCAGTCCTCATTCCCAGTACCTTCCAATGTCAACTTGTATTCCCATGACTGCCACTGGTGTCCATTCCCTTCCAGTCCCCCTTCTTCGCCACTGACCAGTCCTTTCTAGTACAAATACCATGGCAGCCCCTCTCAGATCCATTCCCTTCCAGTTCCATTCTCCCATCCCCTCATATTAGCCCATTTGTAGCCTTAGCCCCCAGTTTTCTTCCAGGGCCAGCAGCTCTATCATCCCATCCTCACAATCAGCCCAATTTCCAGGAACAATTAGGAATGAGTCTTCACATATGGGTACGTCGGTACCGACGGAGTCTGTGCGGGAACGCTTCCCAGCATCCAATCAAAGAGCTTTTGGAAGCATCCCACCACGCCTGCGTGCTGCCTTCCCGCCTTTCCCAACTGCCTCTCCTCAGTTTTCATTTTCCGCGGAGCCGGCAGGACGTCCTCCTGTCACCGCAGAAAATTCTTGTTTTATTTCTTTAGTTTTCTTGTGGTCGTGGCTGTCTTCCCGATGCCACCGGTACCGCCGGTGTTTTCTTTTCTTTTCTTGTAAAATCTTCCTTTATCACGGGATATTTTTTCTTCATAGTGTCCCACGGTTTCTTAGGCCTTTTAGGCCTCTTCTTTTTCCTTCATGGAACCGCCAGCCACTTTCTCCAAGAAATGTTCAGACTGTGGCGGTACAACTTTATTTTTAGACCCTCGAAGTCAGTGTCTAACCTGCTTGGGTCCCTGACAACAGTTTGGTGAGAAGAGGTCTTCAACATCGAGGTTCCCTCGATAAAGGGTTTCCCTCCAACTTCGGGGCACTGTCCCCTTCTTCTTCTACACAGGATCAGGTAACCCACAAACAGTCTGTTAAGACTAGCCAGCCCTCGAGTGGTAGGTCTCATGCACAGCATGTAGACGGCTCCGGCCTTGCCCTCGAGGGCCCACTGGTTTCAAAACCCCGGCGGGAGTCTTCGGTCTCCAAAGCCTTTCCGGGGTTTCAGGTTGTTCCTGGGGTTCACCCCTCACAGAACATACCTGAGCCATGTCCGGTGGTGGCAGCCGCTTCGAGCGGTACCGATACCCCGGCATCGGCACTGGTGTTGGATGAAACACTCCTCACCAGGGATGGTCATCTGGCATCCTCGGTGCCTTTGGGACCAGTGGATTCTCTCCAGACTGACTTTCTATTATCGGTACCAGCACCAATACTACCACCGACGTCGGTACCCTCCAGACGTGCATCGATAGCCTCGCTTCTTTTGATGCCAAGTCTCGAATCGATCTCCAGTCTGGAGGACTGGGTACCGACTCGCCTTGGTACCGGCTCTCGGTGGTACCGAAGGCTCGGTTCCGATGATTCGGATCCGCAACTCTCGGTTCCCTCGAGGCCGATTGAGCTGCCCTCGATGCCGAGTTTGGAATCGATCTCTAGTCTGGAAGACTGGGTACCAGTACACTTTGGTACCGACACCGATCGATACCAGTGGCTCGGTACCGAGGATGGTGGCCGGAGGTTTTCGGTTACCTCGGTACCGATTGAACGGTCACTGATTACTACTCCGATGTCTCTGTCGGGCTCGACTCCGACATTGGTACCGGTATTGGCATCGGCATCGGTACCGGTATCCACAGTAGCATCGTTGCCAACTCCTGCCATGCTTTTTTCAACAGGATTGCTCCCTTCTATACCAAGCTTGGAGTCGATACCTGGCATGGACAACGTGGTAATGACGGTCGCTGCTCCTGACAGCCAGTACCGGCGACCATCCCTTAAGCATTCCACACTGCACTCTGCAGGATCTTCTATTCCTATATATTTGGATAGCTCTGTCGGTGCTCAGGCTAGTTCTTCAGATCTAACCTGTCCAAGGGAGATTCCTGTTGGGGGTCCCTCTTTTCAGAGTTTCCTCCTGGATATAGCAAGATCTCTTTCCATTCCTATCCCAGGACATGATCCTGCACAAGGCTCTGTTTCTACCAAAGCAAAGGAGAACATAATGCTTCCTTTGCATCATTCCTTGCAGGATCTCCTTCTAGGAATGTGGGAAACACCTTTAAGGGTACCCCCACCTTCCAGAGCAACTGATCTTTTATCAGGTGCCCCCCTCTCCAGGGTTTCAAAAGACTCAACTTCCTCATCATTCCATAGTAGTGGAATCAGCAATGCAGCAGGTAAAGAGTAAGAAAAAGCACTCTTCTTATCCGCCAGGTCGTGAGTCTAAGATACTAGATGCCTTTGGATGTCAAACCTTCCAGACATCTATGCTTTCTGCAAGAATTCTCTCATATATTTTCTATATGAGTCTATCTCTTGAGGAGGTCACAAAGCAATTACATCTTTTGACTCCTTCCCTTCCAGAGTCCAAGAGTGCAAGCTATTCTTCACTGCTCAAGCATCTCCAGAATATCTCTTGGTTTCTTACTCGTGCTTCACTAGACTCTTTTGAGTCTGTTAGCAGGACTTCTGCTATAACTATAGGGGCACGACGTAGAGCCTGGCTCCAAGCTTCAGACTTGGACAAATGGGCACAGCAAAGACTGTCTCCAGTGCAAGGAGTATGTCCCAATCTTTTCAACAAGGAGTCTTTACGTCAGGTTACTCAGTTGTCCACTGACTTACCTGTTCCTAGGGGCTGTTCTGCACCTTCTTCTGTCCCAGTAGGTAGCAGATGTCCTGCCAAACTTTCTTCCCGTAGGAGAAGAAGGTTCTATGCATCATCTGCCCATCATACAGATGTTCCCAAACAGGGGAAGCATCGTCCTGGTCTGCAGAATTCAACCTCTCACCAGGCTCAGCAAACCCAGCAACCACAGGGTTTCTGATCAATCTCCATCAGATGCTTGTGACTCTTGGGGTTAGAATCTGCAGTTGCTTCTTCTCAATAGAGGCAATCCACTGCTGTCATTCTAAATCCTAAACATGGATCTCTTCCCAAAAGACATCCATTCTTTCTATGTTCTATGAGCTATCAGGATGTTCATGCTTCTAGGTCACAGGGTTCTCCTCTTCTTCCTGCTAGGGAAAGAGGTCTAACCACTATCAAACGATAGTTTCCTGTGCCAGCATGTCTTTTTCGTTTCTATAGACTTACTACTTTGTAAGTTTTTTCTTCAGCTCCATTCTCTTTACCCTCTTACCAGGTTTTTCCTCTGTAAGAGCGGTATTGCTTCACTGGAGGGCTTTTTCTTCAGCCTTTCTAGTTTTGTTACTTTTCCAGTGCGGAGTTCTCTTCCCTGAGTTGACTCCTCTTTTTCAATCTTGCTTTGAAACAGTTCATCAGGCACGTCCAGAGTTTTCTACTCTTGTTCTGTCCTTTCTGTTTTTTTTAAACAGTAACATTCTTTCTGCTGTCTGGCAAGCAGCTGCCAATGCAGGAGCCTTAATGTTTGGACCACTGGTTCTTGTCCACCAGCAACCAGATTTGTCCTCCACTAACATTCTGTCTGGTCTTAGTAGTGGCTCCAAGTCAGTGCTGTCATCTGTCTTGGAAATATTTTCACTACAAGCTTGTTGGATTGTCTTCTCTTTCTGCCATCTCCATTCCCCTGGGTTTGGCAGCATAGTTGACATAGGTACTGGCTCTTCTGCAGCCAGTTCTATCTCCTCATTCTCCTGCATCATGCTCTCTGCAATTCTGCAGAGAAGCTCTCCACTATGGGCCCTTGCTAGAGAGCATGGGGGCTTTTTCTCCAACAGCTATCCTAGATGGTTGAAAAAGGCTTTTTCAGTCATGTCTCCCATGACTAGAAAAGTTCTCCTTTTTAATATAAAGGATATAGGCCTTCTCTTACGTGAAAGCTTAAGGAGTTGCCAATTCCCTGCTTTGGTCCATAGTATTTCCAATCGGGAATATGCTTTTCTCCTTCCAGCTCGTCCTCATGGTAAGAACGCATGATACCTTTTTTGCCCTTAAGCAGGTCAGCATGGTATCTCATTCCTATGCGTCTTCTGTTCACTTACCATGCTAGAGTTTCTAGAATACTCGGGACTTGCTGGCTGCAGACTGATATCATCCTCTGTTTTTCACGTAACCATCCTGGTTATTCCACTACCTAGCATCCCTGTAGCTCATAACCAGTGAGAATTGATTCTCTATATATCTTCTCAAGTAGGTTCCACCTTCTTGTTATTAGATGAATCTTTCCTCTCCACATTTTCCTATGTGAATACCATTTTTGTGGGCATATCTCTGTCTGCTTTATTGCAGACTCCCATATAGAGGCCTATATATTCATACCTATAGCATACATCTTACAGATGTCTATGTCTATCATGTGTGTGTATTTTATGCCCTTCATATCTCACTATAGATATATTCTTATATATCTCTATGTTAGATATATATCTCTATATGTTAGATAGATAGATAGATAGAGATATATATCTATTACTATCGGTAGATATGTATTCTGCATTATCTACCTGACTGTCGAGGCTCATATAGCTATATGATTGACAGATGGGCTTTACCCATACTTATGCTATCCAGCATGTTTTGGGGTTCTACACTCACAACCACTTCGGTGGTAGTTAACAACTCCTACCATAACCTTAAGGTTTAGGTACCTCTGAAGCTCTCCATGTTCCAATATCTCTCCTAGCTGACTCCAGTTAGGAGAGACATTGCGGATCTTCAGCTAATCACAGGCTCTAACGCCTAAGGCGTTTGTCCTTTCTTTTGGGATACAAGGGGTTCCCATACCCTTTATCCCAACAAGGACTGTGCCTGTTTGTCCAAATCGGTTAGCCTTTCTCTTTTTGTTCCTAAGAGTGAGACACTCTGCCGCCAAAAAAGTTCGGCTTTTGTCATAAAGCCTTCCGCTGAAGGCCCACCGTTTTTTGTACTACCCCAGTTTTTCCTACTGGGGTTACCTGTTATCTTTCAGGATTCTGACCTCCACTGTTTTTCCTACAGGTTTATTACCTCCACTTACAGTGAAGTCCTCTTCGAGGTTCCTCTACTGGGTTCCCCAGTAGATCCTATGAACCTCCATACTTCTGTGAAATTCTGTTAGGGGAGGTCCATATTGCAATATTTCTTTGCAATATCATTGATGACAATTATCATCCACACATGGACTCCTTGTCTGTAGTCCTATGCTAGGTTAGCTGTTCCACAGCACCTTTCTTTCTTCAACTCCTACCCTCCATCCTCAGGATGCCTGGTGTTGTGGGGGATAGCATGTTCCAACCTATGACATGCTGGGACTCCAGGCATCTCAGCTTGGGAGTCCCCATGTGTGAAGACTCATTCCTGCTTGTTCCTGGAGATAGCACAGTTACTTACCTGTAACAGGTGATCTCTGGGAACAGCAGGAATAAGTCTTCACAACCCACCCACCTCCCCAGGAGTTGTATCTCTATCTATCTTTCCTTTCCCCTCTCTCTCTCTTTGTCTCAGCTTTAAAACTTAACTGAGGAGAGGCAGTTGGGAAAGGCGGGAAGGCAGCACGCAGGCGTGGTGGGATGCTTCCAAAAGCTCTTTGATTGGATGCTGGGAAGCGTTCCCGCGCAGACTCCGTCGGTACCGACGTACCCATATGTGAAGACTTATTCCTGCTGTTCCCAGAGATCACCTGTTACAGGTAAGTAACTGTGCTTTCCCAGTCGAAGCCCCCAATCAGCACGCTTCCAGTGCTAGTCCCCCCTCAACCCCATTACCAGTGCTAGCCTCCCCTAATCAGCTCATTTCCAGTGCTAGTCCCTCCTCAACCCCATTACCAGTGCTAGGCTCCCCTAATCAGCCCATTTCCAGTCCTACTCCCTCATCAGTCCATTTCCAGTCCTAACCTCCCCGATCAGCTCATTTCCAATGCTAGCCCCCCATCAGTCCATTACTAGTCCTACCCCCCTATCAGCACATTACCAGTCCCAACCCCCCCCTTGATCAGTCCATTCCCAGTCCTAGCCTTCCCTAATCAACCCATTACCAGTCCTAGCCCCCCCATCTGCCCATTATAATCCTAACCTGCACTGTGTCTCCCATCTGTCCAGTATGTCCCCCTGTCCCTTCCTTTTGTCCATGTCAGCCCCCCTCCTTCCCTCCATGTCAGCCCCCCTCCCTTCCTCCATCCATCCATCAATGTCAGCCCCCTCCCTCCATCCATGTCAGCCCTCCCTCCCTCCATGTCAGCCCCCACTCTGTCCATGTCAGCCCCCTCCCTCCCTCCATCCATGTCAGCCCCCACTCTGTCCATGTAGGCCCCCATTCCTCCATCCAACAATCAGCTCTCCCCTCCATGTCAGCCCCCTCCCTCCCTGCCTTCCTCATGTCAGCCCCGTTGCAGGTTCCCTGCCCCCTCCTCCCCTGTCCCTGTCTGCCTGCTACTGCCCTGTTCTTCTGCAGCCGCGGCTCCCTGCCTCTTAGGGAACCACGGCTGTGCCTGCTGTGAGTAAAGCCCTTGGGGAGCCTTTCTGTCTCTCGACGGGCTCCGTGCAGCATGCCATTGTCCCGCCTCCAAAGGAAGTGGTAAACAACTTCCTTTGGAGGCGGGACAATGCTGCACAGAGCCCATCGAGAGACAGACAGGCTCCGCAACGGCTTCACTCACAGGCACAGCCGCGGTCCCCTAAGAGGTAGGGAGCCGCGGCTGCAGAAGATTGGAGTTTGTCGGTTTTCCGCTGCCGAGAAGTGGACGCGGCAGCAACTTGTGCGGTTTTTTTTTTGTTTGTTTTTTTAACAGCCGAGTGAGGCAACCCCCGCTGAAGCCTGTGGTGACCCTGTGGGGGTCACGACCCACAGGTTGAGAACCGCTGTTTTAGAGGGTCAAAGGGAGAATATAAAACAATGGTCATACTAGGCATCTAACAAACGCTGGGTTAAGCTGCACTGAGTGAAATACGGGATTATTTCTGTCTACTCTTTAGGATGTCTCCAGGTAGTAATGACCTAGGTTAGCCCTATTGGAAACAGGATATTGGGCTTGATAGACCTTATGGTTTGACCCAGTATAGCAGCTCTTGGGCTCTTATGAATGTCCTTGGTTATAACCCAAACACTGAGTAAGTTTACAGGGGAGAGAATACTTTAGACAACACTAGTTTGGTGACTGAATTACTGCACAACTTGTTGCGATGTTAAGACAGAGGAGGGGAGTTCAGTGTTTGATAGATGTCTGAAATGACCCAAAAGAAGATGGTAAGTCCTGGAATAGCCTACAGAGAGAGGTGCTGGAGGCAGCAGTGAAACAAAATTTAAACACACTTGGAACAGACTTAGAGGGAGAGTGATAGGAATATGATTGAAAAGTTGGATAAAACACATTGTGGACAGGGGGGCTAGTACTGGTATATGCTAATCCACCTAAAATAGCAGAGGAAGGCATTATAGAAAATGACAGAAAATAGATTGGACAGACCATATTGTCTTTGTCCATCCACACCAATTTCTAATCTCTACTGTCCCTTCCTCTCCCTCAGATTCTTTGCTCGTCCCATGCTTTATTGAATTCAGATATCATCCTCCATCTCCACCACTTCTATTGTGAGGCTGTTCCACACATCCACTACCCTTTCTGTAAAGAAATACTTAAGTTATTCCCGAGTCTTTCCTTTTTCATACTCATTCCAGAGCTCCTTTTGAATTGAGAGAGGCCTGCCTCCTGTGTATTTATCCCATGGAGGCATTTGCAGTTCTCTATCATATTTCTTTTCTCGCTTTTTGTCCAGTGTGCATATATGGACCCCCATCTTGTTTATCTTTTTGAAGGTTCAATCCCCATCTGATCTCTGTGGCAAGATTCAGGTAGTGGCCCTGTTGTATTACTGGGCATGCTTTCAAGGGATGTCCTTGGCAGCACAACCTGATACCTCCTGCTTCCTTAGAAGTGAAGTAGATCATCCACAAGTGCACTTGGTTCTTCCTTGATGGAATCCCTTTCTAGTGTTGAAGGTGCTGAAAGGGCACCCCATTTGAGCCCATTTGCCAGGTCTCTTTCAAGTAGTTTTCCTGGTGGTTGTTGCTTCTGCCATGTGGGTGTCTGAGATGCAGGCCTTGTCCTGTGGCAAGCATTTTTTAGTTATCTCGACAGTCTCTGTCTCCTTGCAGACTCTGCCATCCTTTCTCAAAAGATGTTGCTTCCCTTTAACCTCAACCAGACTTTCATCCTGTCCTCTTTTTACACAGGAGGACCTTCAGGTGGACCCCTGCCTACATCCAGTGGATGTGAGGAGAGTGTTTGGTCAGATCCTTGAAAATCACTAGTGCCTTTCATAGACTGGACCATCTTTGTTCTGTTCAGTGGTCCAAGGACAGGTCAAGCAGTGGCCAAGTCCTCGATTGCTCACTGGATTAAGGCGGTCATTGGTTCAACATAACGTTTTAGTTGGAACGTATGTGCCTGAGGGAGTCAGAGCTCATTTCATGAGGGCATAAGCCACCTAATGGACGGAGTCCACTCTGGTGTCTTCAGAGCACATCTGTAAAGCAGTGCCTGGACGTCTGAGTACCTTTTTATGAAGCATTACAGGTTTCATGTGGGAGCCGGAGCAGAAGGCGCCTTTGGAAGAACAGTTCTGTACAGAACGTTTTTTTTCTCCCACTCCAGGTTCTGACTGTTTAGGTATATCCCACTTGTCTGAACTGATCTAGCAGTATAAGGAAGGAGAAATTTTACATTACTGATGATTTTCTTTGTTTTAGGGACAGCTTAGGGCAGAACTACCCATTCTTTGCATGGGTGGGAGTGAGGCAGTATTCTGAGATTGATATTTTATTTATTTACATTCTCTTATATACCGTGCTATTCTGCATCAGTGCGGTTTACATTGAACATACTGAAATTACATTGAACAGGGCATTATAACTTGGAGATAACTATTTTACAGGGAACATGGGCTATGGAGGGTTAAGTGGCTTGCCCAAGACCACAAGGAGCACCTGTGGGACTAGAAACCCCAGTCCTTCCAGCCCAAGGTTGCTGTCCTCTAGTGGGATTTGAACCCCCGACCTTCTGGCCTGAAGTACCTTGCCCCAACCACTAGGCCACTCCTCCACTCCATATCTTCTGAGGGATGAAGAGAGAGGCTTATCACAAACAAATCCTGTCTTATTTTTTGCCAAACCATTCCCATTGTTTCTCAGTGGGAAGCTTTGTAGTTTCCTTTTTCACTCATGAATTTCAAAATCCTCATTTTAAAATTATACAGCATAGTCCATATTTAATCTGTAAGTGTATTCCTATGTTGAGTAGAGGAGGAGCTTAGTGGTTAGAGCAGTGGCCTGGTGACCAAGAGACCAGAGTTTGATTCCCACTAGCACTCTTTGTGGCCTTGGACAAGTCACTTTACCCTCCATTGCCTCGGAAGAAAGGCCTGGCAATCCACTTCCAGTCACATCTTGCCAAGAAAATCCAGGAACTCTTAAGTTGCCAGGAGTTAGCATTGACTCGACGGCACACATTGCATTTCTTGTAATCCTGTGTTAGAACCAAGGCCCTGTCCTAGGGTTGAATTCAGGTGAGTCTCCTCCCTCTCTTGCATATGAAGAGACTCCTTTTGACCTTTGCCAGGGGGAATATGTGAAGTATTTGCCTCCATCGGTGCTGCTGACTTTTCTAAGTCTTGGCCATAGGCGTCTCTTCAGCTTTAGGGAAGGAATGTCATTTAACTGGAGTTTGCTTCTGAATGGTAGTTTGCTGACTAGCCACCGTGACTGGATGCCTAGTTTTTGTGCTGATTGGTTGGTAAAACATTTCACTTCACAAGTTCTGCAGTGGGGCCCAGCCAGGTACACTCGTCCAGCTATATGAAATTTTGCTGTTTGTGTGCTTTTGGATAAAGTAAGATTTATTTATTTAGCTGGATTTATATACCGCCTTTCCCAGGATCAAAGCGGTTTACATGAAACAAGGATTTTTACCATTACAGTGAACGGTTAACTTTGTACAGCATGCATTTTTTAAATATACAGTTGATCAACTATGTACATTGTATACAAGCTTGTTTGGGGGGGAGGGGGGTATATACAGAGAGTGTCTATTTAATATACATCAGCCAGAGTGGATCCAGGGAGTTAGGTGGTAGGGCTGAATTGTTCCGTGAAGAGGTGGGTCTATAGGTGCCTCCAGAAGGTGTTGAAGTCAGTGATGCATCTCAGGGGGTCTAGCAGAGCAATCCAGGTTGAGTGTACATAGAGTTGGAAGGCTCGGGCACAGGTTTGTTGGATGAATTTTGTTCTGGCATTGGGGACGACCAGGATATTCATTGTGGAGGTTCGTCTTGGTCTGTTTGGTTGAGGGTTTTGAAGCAGTGTGTGGATGTTAGTTGGGGGTCAGCATGGATGGCTTTGTGTCAAGAGGAGGAGGATTTTGTATACAGCTGGAGAACAGTAGCCAGTGGAGATGTTTTGAGGATAGGTGTAATGTGCTCCTGGCAGGTTGCTCCCTGGAGGATGCGTGCTTTTGTGTGTAGTGCGATTTCCTAATGGGTGTGTCGTGGTATGTGGGAGGCCTTGGTAGATAGGGTTGCAGTAGTCCAATCGTGGTGGTATCATTGCTTGGAGGGTGGAGCAGAAACTGATGTTTCTAGTAGTGGGCAGAGACATTGCAGTGTTTTTGCCTTGTAGTATATTGATCTGGTGATTTTGCTTATGTGTGTCTTGAAGAAGAGATGGTGGGCCAGGATGATGCCAAGGTACTTCAGCTCCATCTTGACTTTGAATTTGGTGGTGGTCAAAGTTAAGGTGGTGGGAGGGGAAAAAGTGTTGTCTTTTGTTATGAAGAGGGCCTCTGTTTTTTTGTAGTTGATTTCTAGGTTGTTGGATTAAGACCAGTTGGCAACATCTGTGAAGCAGTTTTGATGGGTAGAGTAGGAGGGTTGACTTGTGTTGAATGTTCTGTATATCATGTCATCCACGTAGATGTGGAAGGTGAGGCTGTAGGACTTGATGACTGAGCAGAGGAGTTAAAGGTAGATGTTGAATAGGAGTGCTGATAGTGTGGATCCCTGAGGTACTCTTTGGGTTTGGTGGTATGGGGTAAATGTGTTTGGTCTGATTTTTATCTGTTGGTTAGATATGATGTGACCCATTGTACAACTGTACTCTTAATTCTGGTGGACCTGAGGAGTTGAAGTAGGATATTGTAGTTGTCAGTGTCGAAGGCCGCGGAGATATCCAGGAAAATTAATAAGAAACCTTGATTGGCATGTTGTATTCCTTGTATTAGTTTGGTTGTTAGGATGATTAGTGTTTCCACTCCATGAAGGGGGCGGAAGCTGTGGTATTGCGGGTCAAGGAGGTCGTTTCTGTCAATGTGATCCTGGAGCTAGTGTTGGACTTTTTTTTTTTTTTCTATGAGTTCAGCAGTGAAGGGGAGGCTGGCCATAGGCTGGATCTGAGGGGTTGAAGTCTGGTTTCTTAAGGGTGGGGCATATGGATAAAGTTTTTAGGCAGTCAGGAATTTTTGGCGTACAGCCTGGGTGATTTTAGTGAGTGTTGGACTAAGTTCCTTTCTGGCTGCCTTGATCCAGGTTACTGGACATAGATCGAGGGGTGATGTTGTAGTGTTGAGAGATAATATGATGCCTTCAGTGTAATCTTTGTTGATGTCACAAAAGGAGGACCATTGGTTCAGATGGAAGGTATTGTTATGTGGTTGGGGGGAGGGTATTGGAACTGGTTGAGGGTGGAGCTGTTTGTAGTGCCTTGCCAGTTGTTGGTGAGTGATTGTGATTTCTTGGTTGTTGGTGGATGAGGTCCTTGTCAATCGGTTTACAATGTCTTAAGAGCTTTCTTGGTCAGTTGATTGAGGAGTTGATCAGTTTTGAGTGGTATTAGCTCTTTTCATTGTCAGTTGTGGTGGTATGGTATTAGTTCATCATAAGAACATAAGATATCCCATACTGGGTCAGACCAAGGTCCATCAAGCCCAGTATCCTGTTTCCAACAGTGGCCAATCTAGGTCATACGTACCTAGCAACAGTTTCCCCAAAAGACACAGGTTCCACAATGCTTGTATTGGGTCAGGCATTGATATCCTGGGTCCCTTTTTAATAATGGTTTATGGACCTTTCCTCCAGGAACTTGTCCAAACCTTTTTTAAACCCAGCTACACTAACAGCTTTTACTACATCCTCCGGTAACAAATTCCAGAGTTTGATTACACGTTCAGTGAAAAAATATTTTCTCTTATTTGTCTTAAATGGTTGACCCTCTAGCTTCATTGCATATCCCCTAGTATTTCTATATTCTGATAACATAAACAATCGAACTACATTTACCCTTTCCACTGTGTTCATTAATTTATAGACTTCTATCATATCTCCCCTCAGCCGTCTCTTTTCCAGGTTAAAGAGCCCTAACCTTTTTAGCCTTTCTTCATAGGGGTATCCTTCCATCCCCTTTACCATTTTGGTGGCTCTTCTCTGAACTTTTTCTAATAACGATATATACTTTTTAAGATACGGCGACCAGAATTGCAAACAATATTCAAGTTGCGGTCACACCATGGAATGATACAGAGGCATTATAATATTCTTTGTTTTATTTTCCATTCTTTTCCTTATGATACCTAGCATTCTATTTGCTCTCTTGGCTGCCGCTGCCGCTGGGCGGAGGGTTTTAACATGTTGTCTACAATGCGCCTAAATCTTTCTCCTGGGTGGTGGTTCCTAATGTGGAATCTTGCATCGTGTAACCATAGTTTGGGTTGTTCTTCCCTAGGTGCATAACTTTGCACTTGTCCACATTAAATTTCATCTGCCATTTTGATGCCCAGTCTTCCAATTTATCAAGATCCTCTTGCAATTTTCCACAATCCTCATTGGTTTTAACAACTTTAAATAGTTTTGTGTCATCTGCAAATTTGATAACCTCACTCGTTATTCCCTTTTCCAGGTCATTTATGAATATGTCAAAAAGCAGCGAACCCAGCACAGATCCCTGGGGTACTCCACTTTTCATCTTCCTCAATTGGGAAAATTGGCCATTTAGCCCTACCCTCTGCTTTCTATCTTTTAACCAGTTCTTGATCCACAATAGTACACTGCCTCCTATTCCATGATTCTTTAGTTTTGCCAAAAGTGTCTGATGAGGGACCTTGTCAGAGGCTTTCTGAAAGTCCAGATACACTATATCAACTGACTCGCCTTTGTCTGCCTGTTTATTCACACCTTCAAAAATACATAATAGATTAGTAAGCCAAGATCTTCCTTGTCTAAAGCCATGTTGGCTGTCTCCCATTAAGCCATGACTATCTACATGTTCAGCAATTTTGTTCTTTATGATGGTTTCTACCATTTTTCCCGGGGCTGACGTCAGGCTCACCGGTCTGTAGTTTCCTGGATCACCCTTGGAACCCTTTTTAAAAATTGGCGTTATGTTGACCATCCTCCAATTTTCAGGTATTATAGATGATTTTAATGATATTTCACAGATTACTAATAGCAGGTCTGCAATCTCATATTTCAGTTCTTTCAACGCCCTTGGATGTATATCATCCGGTCCAGGTGATTTGCTACTCTTCAGTTTCTCAAATAGTTGTAATACATCCTCCCGATGTATCGATATTTCTTTCAATTCTTCCGCACTTTTAAATACCACTTCAGTCATGGGAAAACATCCCTACATCTTCCTCAGTAAAGGCCGAAGCAAAGAATTCATTCAGTCTCTCCGCTATCGCTTTGTCACCTCTTAGTGCCCCTTTAACTGCTCTATCATCTAATGGACCAGCTGACTCTCACAGGTTTTTTGCTATGAATGTATTTGAAAAAGTCTTTATTATGCGTTTTTGCTTCCGCAGCAAGCTGCTTCTCAAATTCTCCTTTGGCCTACCTTATAAATGCCTTGCATTTAACTTGCCAGTGCTTGTGATGTTTCCAGTTTTTGTCATTTGGCTCTTTCTTCCATTTCCTGAAAGATGCTTTTTTGGCAACAGCCTTTCTGACCTCACCTTTAAACCATGCTGGCAGTTTATTTGACTTCCTTCCACTTTTCTTAAAGCGTGGAATACAGCTGGCTTCCTGATATGATGTTCGCCTTCTTCGTTCGAGCTTTCGGAGCTGTTTGAACTTGCGAAGGGTTGGGGTGTACCCAAGGGGTTTGTCGGTGAATCCTGGGTGAAGGGGACGCTGTCGCAGTTGTGATGGATGCTCCTTCCATGATGTGGTTACAGTGTTCCATAGGTATGTCGGGGTTGTTTGAGTTTGTTGTTAGTTGGGGGATGATCTTCTTCTCTAGTAAATTTTCCTTGTTGAACTGTTTAGTCTTCTGTTTGGGTGGTGGGTGGGGAGTATGTTGGGGGTAGCTTGAGGGATGGAGAAGCTGATCAGCTTGTGGTCAGACCAGGGTACTGAGTGTATGGCTAGAGTGTGGAGGGCCTGTATGTGTTGAATGGTTGCTGAAGAATATGAGATCGAGTAAGTTTCCTTTCTCATGGGTTGGAGTTTGTACAAGTTGGTTGAGGTCCAGCACTGACATCGCTTTTAGGAATGAGCAGGCTTGTTTCTGTTGTATAGATGGGAGGTTGAAGTCTCCTAGTACCAGGAGGTCTTTGTTCATTCTGGAGGTCAGGATTATTTTATCCAGTATGTTGAATAGGTCGGTGGATGTTGTGGTTGGCAACCTGTACATGAGATGTGTCTATAGAAACATAGAAACATGATGACAGAAAAAGACCACATGGCCTATCTAGTCTGTCCTTCCATATCAACAACTACAACAGTCCACTTTTACCTTTAGAGATCCTCTGTGTTGGTCCCATGCTTTTTTGAATTCAGTTACTGTCCTCATCTCTACCACCTCCACTGGGAGACTATTCCATGGATCCACTACTCTTTCCGTAAAGAAATATTTCCGCATATCACTCCTGAATCTATCTTCCTTCACCCTCATCCCATGTCCCCTCGTAGCAGAACTTGCTTTCAATTGAAAGAGTCGCTCTCCCTGAACATTTATGCCACGGAGGTATTTAAACATCTCAATCATATCACCTCTATCCCGCCTTTCCTCTAAGGTGTACATATTAAGATCCTTCAGTCTGTCCTCATATGCTTTATAATGAAGCCCACTAATCCATTTTAGTAGCCACCCTCTGCACCGACTCCATCCTGTTCACATCCTTTTGAAGGTGCAGTCTCCAGAATTGTACACTATACTCCAAATGAGGTCGCACCAAAGACTTTTATACAGAGGCATTATCACCTCCTTTTTTCTGCTAGCCATTCCTCTCCGTATGCACCCAAGCATCCTTCTTAGCTTTTGCCGTCGCCTTTTCTACCTGTTTAGCTACTTTAAGATCATCAGACACAACCACGCCTAGGTCCCGCTCTTCTTTAGTGGACAAAAGTACTTCACCTCCTATACTGTATTGCTCACTTGGATTGCTGCAGCCCAAATGCATGACCTTACATTTTTTAACATTAAATCCCAGCTGCCAAATTCTAGACCATTCTTCAAGCTTAGCTAGATCCCCCCTCATGTTATCTACACCTTCCTGGGTGTCTACTCTATTGCAGATTTTGGTATCATCTGCAAAGAGGCAAACCTTACCCGACAGCCCTTCCGCTATATCACTAACAAAGATGTTAAAAAGAATCGGACCAAGGACAGATCCCTGGGACACACCACTGGTAACATCCTTCTCCTCAGAGTGAGCTCCATTTACTTGTACTCTTTGTCGCCTCCCACCCAACCAATTTCTAACCCAAGCAGTAACTTTAGGGTCCATCCCTAGGGTGCTCAGTTTGTTTATAAGTCACCTATGAGGAACAGTGTCAAAGGCTTTACTGAAATCTAAATACACCACATCTAGAGCTCTCCCTCAGTCCAACTCCCTGGTCACCCAGTCAAAGAAATCAATCAGATTTGTCTGACATATAGAGTATGTTTTGTCTGTATTTCAGTTCCTTCCTTGGGTAAAGTAGTGTGGTTGCTGCTTTAGTCTCCTTTAATGGTTGATTTAAAAAAAAAAAAAAAAGGTAAACCAAAAGTAGGGTGGTACATATTTTTGACTAGGTTTTTGAAGATTAAAAGTCTCTGGGTCAAGAGTGAGTGAAAAAATGAAAATATCAGAATATCCATTGCTCCCACAGTCGCCCCCCCCCCCCCCACCTTTTTGGGATTCACTTATATTTTCTGGTATTGTCATCTTTTGCTCATACTGCCCTAACCTGAGAGAGCAGGTTTTAATACATTTTGTGACTAGTCTTCAAAGATGAAGTTAGACTATCACTGTTCTGTTTTGTTTTGTTTTCAGTACCTTTAATATATTGAGCTCTCCCTAACCCCCAACGTATCTGTACAAAAAAAAATATCCTTTCGCATAAGGAGCTTTTTTGCAGAGGTTAAAATAATTTATGATCTAGCTTGCTTCATATTTCTGCTAGTAATTTTTATTCTTTCCAACGCAACAGATGTTGGAAAGAAATGATACATATGGGATCAAATGTTTGGAGTAAAATAAGTGTTCAAGAATTTAACAGAACAAGACCAAATTTGTCATGAAGGGGAAAACCAATGATAAGATGCACTGAGTTAGAAAATGGGCTGGGGGTTCCAGAGAAATAGTCGTCGTCCCCCCCAAAAAAAAAAATATGGTCCAGTGCATTTGCATGGAAGAAGTTCTAGTTTCTGCAATATAGAAACTTTGATGCAGTGAAATATAGCAGTTAGGGAATTGCTGATTTCAAACTGCCTCTCTCCTCCTCCTGTATTCTTCTGGTCATAGACTCGCCCACCCAAAAACTTGCACACCATGTATATGCTGACACTGGTTGGAAAGAATTCCATGAGCCATGCCCTGCATGCTTTTCCTACTTGTTTGTGTTGACTCTTGGGCATATGACATCGGATATAGAAAAGCATCAGTAAGACTTTTTTGTTTAATTTCATATGCTGCAGAGAAGGTGTGTCTTGGGGCATGGGATCAGTCATCATGGGGGAAATGATCAAATTTTTATTTCTTTTTTCAGATGATTAAGCAAGCATTTGATTTGTACTGTAGAATTGACAGCATTGTACAAGAGTGATTAATCTTAATGATCCAGGCACTGGAGAGCAAAAGCTTTAACTGGGGGGGGGGGGGGAAAGGATGGATTGTCTTTGAAGATTTCTTTTTGAGCATTTAAAATAGAAGAAAATGTCTTGAGATGAAGGGAAGGTCCAAGTAAAATCAAATTGAGGCCTGCAAAGAAAATGATGTCTTAAATAAGTCTCTGCCTTCAAAGATCATCTTCCTTGAATGTACTTTTGTAATTTACATACATTCTGTAACACGCATGAAAATATGTAATACAATATTGCTTGATTTCTGTCTGGGGTTCTGATAAGTCAATGCAGCCACAAAATTTTATTTAGATTAATGGGGAAGCAGCCTATGTCTTTGGACTGATGCTGGTGAAGCTGAAGTAGAGGAAAGCAAAGCTCAGGTCTCATGAGGGGAATGTGAGGGCTCCACTTCAGCCTTCTCATTTCTATTAGTTTGTGTTTTGTTGAGTGAGAGGAACGTGGTTCTACCCATATCTAAGCCTAATCCATTATCTGGGGAAAAAAGGGAGGCGAGTGTTGTGCAGGAAGATCTTGTGTAGCAGATGAGGTGTCCAGGCAGTGGGAGAAGTGATATCAAAATTAAAACGACTCTTTATTTAACTACCTTTATGTCTACTGTGGCTTAGGACTACTAGTATTGTGCTCAGTGACTTGGACGTCTCTGATCTGGATAAAGGCACCTATTTATATAGAACCTTTTATGTGTGTGTGTATCTAAAGCAATGCTTAGTGAGCTTTCATGAATTCCCTAGGTTGATCTTTATTTTAGCTCATTTACAGTGGTGTGAGTCTTGCATAGGTAGTGACGAATTGGCAGTTTTTAGTTGTTTGGCTCACAGGGACAAAATGCGTTACAATTTACAACCCCTTCTGCATGCCATTTTCTTCCCTTTTTGTTTTTTGTACAAGTCTGACAAATTTGCCATGACTTGAGCATTCTTTTATGATTGTTTAATTACCCATGTTTGTTTGGTTGTGAACCTATGTACAAAGATGCAATGTGTGCCCAAACGGTTGTGGGTTTTTTTCTGTTTTGTGTATGTTGGCAGTGGTGCATGTTTTCTTCTTAATTTCATTAGATAGCCCTGAAAAAGGCTGTTTTTTGTTGGGGGCTATTAGTACTTGATGGGCTAGCCCTTGGTCTGGTCTGGCATGGATTAGTTTTGATGAGGTGTTCTCGCATTATGATGCAATTCCAGGCCTGGTGACTCATCAGCTCTCGCTTGGTCCGCTGCTGCTTCTTGGCTATCTCAACTGATACCTTGTACCAAAGATTCTCAGTTGGGTTGATATTGGGTGATTGAGCTAGCCAGTCAATGGTCTGAACTCAAGTTTATTTTCTTACAGTCGGCGACAGTTTTCACTCTTTGGCAAGGTGCATTGTCATCCTGGAAGAAGTATCTACTAGGAAACAGTTGTATTTCGCTGCATTACCATCCTGTCAATGATACGGAGTCTTCCAACACCACTGGCTGCCATGTATCCCCAGTTCATGACCTTGGATGCTTCACGGATATTCAAGAACTCTAGTTTGTACTCTTCATGAGAAAACCTCTTCACATAGGTTTTGCCCAGGTCACCGAGAATGCAGAATGTGCTTTCGTCGCTGAACAGAACTTGCTCCTAGTCAGCCTTGCTCCATTTTGAGTACTTGGATGCCCACTCACTGTATCTCTTCCTCTGTTCCACCATTAGTAGCAGCTTTATCCGCACCTTACAGCCCCTCTACCCATATTGCAAGCGTTGTCTCCCACAGTGGAAGTGAAAACTACAATGGAACACTTCTCCTTCCATTCCCGCAGAAGCTCAGAAGAGATTAGCTTGTGGCTGCTAAGAGATGTCCTTATCAAGACCCTGTTGCCCCTCTTGGTTGACTTTCTAGGCTGACCGCTATGATGTCGGTCCTACATATTTCCTACCTCCTTATGCTTCTGCAGAATGCAGAAAACCATGCCCTGATTACAGCCGACCTTTGCTGCAATCTGTGGGCTGGAATAACCCTTGTGCAAAACCACCACCTGGGCCTGGTTCTCCATTGATAGAAAATGTGACCTCTTCACCATGCCAGGACATTGACCATCAGATGCGATACACATCAGTTGATCCACATTAAATTCAAACCCTGTGTGCCGCCAAAATACCATGCACTGATTTGACTATCAAATATGACTTCTTATTGGCTGAGACAGTGCAGTATGCTATTGGTTCATTTTGATCCTGCTTTGACACGGAATGTGGCTGTGGGGCATTGTTTCCTCATGACAGCCAGACAAGTAATTTTGCATGCAGAAATGGCTGACAAATTAAATTTGCAACAAGACAGTTTATAATAATACGCCAGGATTCTGCCACAGAATTTGGAAAGATTGTCAAAATAAAGCTGAGAATAGCTTGATCATGCAGTCTATGCAAGACTGTTGCACACAACTGTATACTCCAAAACATGATGAAATCCTAATTAAATCCTGATGAGAGAGGGAGAGAAAACCCTTACTGAAAGTAATTCCAGCAAAGGGCTATGTATAAATTATTTTGGTTCATCTTTGTTTGCATAAACTTTCCTTGGGGTTGAAAAACTTCTTCAGGAACAGGTGTCACCTCCTTGAATCAGTCTAGAATCAGAAAACACGAACCGGAGAGAGGCCACGGCAAAGAAACTACAAATGTTCTTTAGTAGCACAATATTGAGTTTCCCTTTTCCTTAAGAACATAAGATATGCCATACTGGGTCAGACCAAGGTCTATCAAGCCCAGTATCCTGTTTCCAACAGTGGCCAATCTAGGTCATACGTACCTGGCAGTATCCCAAAAGACAAAGGTTCCACAATGCTTGTATTGGGTCAAGCATTGATATCCTGGGTCCCTTTTTAATAATGGTTTATGGACCTTTCCTCCAGGAACTTGTCCAAACCTTTTTTTAAACCCAGCTACACTTTCAGCTCTTACTACATCCTCCGGTAACAAATTCCAGAGTTTGATTACACGTTGAGTGAAAAAATATTTTCTCTTATTTGTCTTAAATAGTTTACCCTGTAGCTTCATTGCATGTCCCCTAGTCTTTCTATATTCTGATAGCGTAAACAATTGATCTATGTTTACCCGTTCCTCTCCATTCATTAATTTATAGACCTCTATCATATCTCCCCTCAGCCGTCTCTTTTCCAGGTTGAAGAGCCCTAACCTTTGTAGCCTCTCTTCATAGGAATAGCCTTCCATCCCCTTTACCATTTTGGTGGCTCTTTTCTGTACCTTTTCTAATAACGCTATATCCTTTTTTAAGATACGGCGACCAGAATTGCACACAATATTCAAGGTGCGGTCGTACCATGGAACGATACAGAGGCATTATAATATCCTTTGTTTTATTTTCCATTCCTTTCCTTATGATACCTAGCATTGTATTTGCTTTCTTGGCTGCCGCTGCACACTGGGCGGAGGGTTTTAACATGTTATCCACGATGACTCCTAAATCTTTTTCCTGGGTGGTGGTTCCCAATGTGGAACCTTGCATCGTGTAACCATAGTGTGGGTTGTTCTTTCCTAGGTGCATAACTTTGCACTTGTCCACATTAAATTTCATCTGCCATTTGGATGCCCAGTCTTCCAATTTATCCAGATCCTCCTGCAGTTTTCCACAGTCCTCTTGGGTTTTAACAACTTTAAACAGTTTTGTGTCGTCTGCAAATTTGATAACCTCACTCGTTATTCCCTTTTCCAGGTCATTTATGAATATGTCAAAAAGTAGCGGACCCAGTACAGATCCCTGGGGTACTCCACTAGTCACCTTTCGTCTGTTCCAATGACACCACCTTGAGTAGCAGTAACTTCCATTAATTGTTGTTCAGTGTTTTTATATCACTTTGTGAGGATTTCTTGGCTCATTGTTCCATATAGAACTGTTTGACATTTGAGGGCTTCCTTGGATGAGCAGCTCACTTCAGGTCTTACTACATATTTCAGTAGGTTTTAGGTCATGACTTGGCTTGGCCAAGCTGAAAACACCAAAATCTTGTACCGTCCATTCCATAATTGATTTCCTTGAATGTTTTTAGTGTCAGTTCACAGATGGCGTAACAATTATTTTTCTAGAATTCTTTGATGGCAAGCCATTTGTGTCTTGGTCCAGCAAAGCAGCCCCAAACCCATGATGTTTCTACCATCATGCTTGATAGCTGTGATGAAATGCTTACCTTAGAAGGCAGTGTGTGTGTTTTTTTACCAAACCGTTATGGCAGATAAGTTATTGACTCATTTATCCAGAGAATATTATTCTTAAAAGGCTTTTGGGGTAATCTGAATAGTCTTTGAAATTGAGGTAGGCTGTAATGTCTTTAAGAATAGTGGTTTCATCCTAGCTATCCTCCCTTGAACACCATTCCTAGTCATTTTTTTATGACTGATTACATGAAACTTCACACCAGGTGCAGTGAGAGAAGCCTTCAGAGATTTCAGTGTTAATCTGGTTTTCTTTGATATTGTGGATGATTTTCCTGTTTGCTCTTGGTGCAGTCACTATAGTCCTTCAAATTTTGCCTTTTATAGATTGTTTGACAGTGGGGGATGGAGCCCCTAATATATAGAAAGGGACTTGATACTCATCTGATTGAACAGAGTACCAACTACTTTTTGCAAGGCCTCTGAAATTAATTTTGATAATGTCTATGGTGAAGACCAAATCCAAAACCTTTTAGACTTTATACAGGACAGGATTCCCAGACTCAGTCATCCAGATTTTCTGCCACGGTGACTGTTAGACAAATGGGTAAGCACCTGATTCCATTTCAGAATCAGTAAATGAGCCCATGTTTCCTTAGAACAGTTGGCTAGTCTTATTTCTCTTTTTCTACATCGTTGTCTCAAGATGAGATCTTTTAATTGTATAGCCTTTTTATAAATTTTCTGGTTTCAATTAAGCAAACTTGTTTTCCAAACTTTCTCTCCATAATGTATCTTTAGGGTTGACTTTGGTTGTAGATAGTATGGGGTAGTGGAGAATGAGGTGTCTCCTCTGTATACTCCAGGGAGCATCTGAAGTTTAGGTTTTGTTACTTGCCTTTGCAAATTCAAGCTCAGGGTTTGTAACATGCAAGTACAGTAAATGAAGACTGTACACAAATGCTTGCAGAACGAGAAGGCATATATGTACAAAGGCATATATGTACCATATATGTACAAAGTTTCCCAAAGTTGAATCCCAGTTGAATTCTCCTGTTACATGTAAACTCACAATAGCCTGTTGCTTGCTATGAGTATTCCTGTTCAATGTAAACCGCGCTGATGAAAAAGAGTGCGGTATAAAAGAACTATAAATAAAATAAATAAGGCATCATAAGCTTTGTTTTGTGAAACAGTTATGTGTTTGGGAAAACTCCACATAATGGCATGCTCTGATTTCCATTCTTGCTAGACAGAGATTTGCTAAAACCACCATCTGTGATTAAAAAGGTTCCATGAGTTGGAAAAAAAATAGGCAGGCAGGCAAACCTCTTTCCAGGGGCATAAGTTACAGGGAAATGATAACTCTCTATTCCCCTCCCCCCTTCCTCTGGTGCCTTGGGAACATCTGATTTTTGTGGTGGTTTTTTTTTTTTTTTTTTTAAATGGGACTGTCTGTACCCTTGTATCTCCCTAGTTGGGAATGAAATCTTTACCTTCCTGGATGCCACTCCATAGTTAAAATATGAATTGAACTTTTATATCTGCTGTATGGCAACATTGTCCATGGTCCAAGAGTACTCTCCATGGAGCCGAGAGGAGCAAGGATCACTTTTATCAAGGCTTTCGCTTCCCTGGGATGAAATATGGGCTTTGAGGCTGCTTTCTCTTTTCTTAGCTGGCAGACCAATTGCTGGTAGCCCTTGGAACCTGTACATCTCTCTGGTCCCTAGAGTTTGCAGTTTGGTTATTCTGGCAGTCAACAAGCTTTGCATGAATTCATAATTCTAGTAGTCTTCTTGGTCTCCCTGGATATGAGGTTTTAGATATTCTTTTCCTTTTGTCTTTTCCATACTGCAACAGAAATCAAAAGGATGTGTGGGTGTCTGAAAGTATCTTGTTCATAATTAAGCAAATATGTGGTTTGTAATTATAAAGCTAGAAAAGTGTATTGCATTCTAAATGGTAATTTTGATACCAGTATAATTATTTGCACACCCAAAATTATGGAAAAGCCAAAAGGGGGTGATTCTCTCTTACAATCAAGTGGGAAAAAGATGCAGAACATGGCTCATGGAATTCTTTCCAGCTCCTGTGTATGTGTGTCTATATTTTCTCTAACCTGGAAGGTAGAAGATAGGATAGTTTGAATGGACCAGTAAACACACAGATTCCATAGGCTTGGAAAGAACAATAAAATGAAACAGTGTGATGATAGATGTCTGTCAGAAGATTTTCCAAAGATGGATTTTACAGTTTAATCACAAGGTCTTAAAGCAGCAGATATTGCCATCCTTCTCTTCTACTAGTAGGCAATCAATAAGCAATTAGTTGCTAACTACATGGTTCACTCACTAGATGTCACAGTAGAATTTTAAAATTAAAATACACCTATAAATCCCTAAGAGTCAGTCCAGGAAAGATGTGGGTAAAGCAGCAGTTGGGGTTGGGGGGGGGGGGGGGGGAAGGAATTTTCTTTGTGGACTTGGCAGCTACCCAACTAGCTGCTTTTACAGATAAGGGAGGATGCCACCTTTTTTCTAAAAGCAATTTGCAGTCTTTCATTCTCCACTCTTGAAATTATCAGGGTTCGTTGAATGGGGACCCACTTATGCTGGGAGACCCTTGGAATAAAACTTCAATCACACGTCATTCCTCACATAACTGAGTCTGATCCCTAGTTTGTGTTCTGAGTCGGGGGTTTACTTAAACGTTATGGTCCCTGAGTACTAACAATTACCAGCTGGCGCAGACAGAAAAAATATAATTATATTACAAGCTGTCATCTCCTCCTCTTTACTCCAAAATAATTACACGCAGAAAAAGCTTATTTCCTTCTCTGTTAGTTTATTTTGGGGCAATTTCTCCAAAGGGTTCGTTTTGCTCATACTGTAAGAGTCATGAACCTTACTTCTAAGCCAAGGTGTATGGAGGATAATCTTAGTCTCTCAGATTTACTGCTAATACTTTGTATAGTACTTGCATCATGCCAAAGAGAGCCTCCCTCTGGAGTTCATAAGAAGTTACACATATGGGTAATTTATCAAGGTACACTTGGAAATTCCTATTAATTAAGCCTGTGGCCAGGGCCGGATTTACCTGTACGCCGTGGCGTAGGGCCCACAGCTGGCAAGGGCCCACAAACAAGAGTCCCCAGGACAATCGTATTTCCATCACTGAGAAAACCCCCACCCGGGGCCGGCCCACACACTGGAGGGCTTCAGAGGGAGCGGGGTAAGCTCGCGCGAGGCCCCGGCTCCCTCTGTACAGCCGCCAGCGTGAAGAGCCTTTTCCTTCACGCTGGCGGCTGTATCTGTAAAGCCGTGATTGCTGGGAAAGGTTAAAGGCAATACCCTTTAACCTTTCCCAGCATTCGCAGCTTCACAGATACAGCCGCCAGCATGAAGGAAAAGGCTCTTCACGCTGGCGGCTGTACAGAGGGAGCCGGGGCCGCGCGCGAGCTGACCCGGCTCCCTCTGAAGCCTCTCAGACAGCTGCGGTGCTGGTCAGGGAGGGGGGCAAGGACTGCATGGGCTGTGATTGGGGGGGGGGCACCGGGACGGGAAAAGGGCGATGGGGGGGGGGACTGGGAATGGAAAGAAATGGGCTATGAGGGGGGGGGGGGACCTGAACTGTAAAAGGGCTATGGGGGGGGGAAGTGGAAAGGAAATGGGTTTTGATGGGGGGGGGGGACCTGGACCGGAAAAGGGCTATGGGGGGGGGGAGTTGGACTGGAAAGAAATGGACTATGATGGGGGGGACCTGAACTGTAAAAGGGCTATGGGGGGGGACATGGACTGGAAATGGGTTGTGATGGGGAGGGGGACCTGGACTGGAAAAGGGCTATGGGGGGGGGGGTAACTTGGACTGCAAATGGGCTGTGATGGTGGGTGGGGGGGGGGAACTAGGACTGCAAATGGGCTGTGATGGTGCAGGGGGACTCGGACTGCAAATAGGCTGTGATTGGGGGGGCTAGGACTGGAAATAGGCTGTGATGTGAGGGCTAGCACTGAAAATGGGCTGATGAAGAGCTAGAATAGGACTGGAAATGGGCTGATGTGGGGCATGGGAGAATGGGACTAGAAGGGAGTGGATGCTGGGTGGGTCTAGAACTATAAGGGAACTGATTTTGGGGGAAGACTAGAATGGATGGGGAATGAGAATGGAAAAAAATATTTTGTGTGGAAGAAAAGTCTATGATGGGCTGGGTATTGGGAGAGTAAGAGGGGCTTGAAAATGGAAGGGTGAAATTTAAATGGATGATAAAGGAATAAGGAAAGAATTGGGGGGAAGAGCAAAAGGGAAACAATCAGTGTGTTAAAGCAGAAATAGAGAGAGAATGGAAAACATCTAAAAGAGAAGAAAAGACAAATGGATAGCTCGCAGAAGACACGAAGAAACCAGAAGAAAGTGACTGGAGCAATTGCAACTGAAAAAATGCCCAAACAGAAGGTAGAAAAATACTTTTTATTTTTAATTTATTAACAGGAATATGTCTGGTCTGGGAAGTGTGTATTGCTAACATCTTTGCGTTTTTGTTTAGTGCAAGAGGAAATTACTTTTTAGTTTTATTTCTCCAGTGTTGTACATTTTCATGTTTGGATTTTGGGGTTCCCAGTTTAATTATTATCTGACCAAGGAAGTTAGCCTACACGTATCCTTGGTAATTTTTGTGGGTGGGGCTGGGGGCGGGGCAGGGGTGGGACTAGGGGCAGAGAATGGGTGGAGCATGGCAAGCCACAGGTGTCGGGTTTTTCTCGATGAAAAAGTTGGCAACCCTGTTTGTGGGTGTGTTGGGTATAGTCAGAGTGAGAGGCGGGGTTGTGCGAGCCTGGATCCCTCGCTCTCTAGAGAGAGTTGAAATTGCTGCGGCCTAGCTGAACGGGGCCGTCCGCGAGCTTCTCCAGGCCCTGGCATGAAGGGGAAAGAGGAAAAGGAGAGTGGGGGAGGCGGGAGTCCGGAGAAGAGCACTAGCGCTCAGGAGTTAAAGGAGCAGGGAAACAGACTCTTCGTCACCCGCAAGTACCAGGAGGCGGTGGCCTGTTACACCAAAGCCATAGTGAGTACCGGGGAGCAGCGACGGCCAGGTCCGTTTCCTGTAGCTGCTGTAGTACCGCTGGATCATTCAATGATCCTCTTCCCCGATGGATAAGACATTTTTGAATGTATTTCTTGAATTCCGATGCTTATTTTGTCCCTATTGCCTCTTTATGTCAGGCAATTCTATACATCTATTGCCATTTCTGTTTTGGTAAGTTGATCTCGTTTTTATTTTTTCTGGGGGCCCACAATTTTTGTTGGCGTAGGGCCTCACTCAAGGTAAATCCGGCCCTGCCTGTGGCACCCAATATGGGAAATAACTCGGTATCTTTCTGCCACATTTTCTTGATCTCAGACTGCATTTCTTGGTATTTGAAGATTTTCTCCCTCTGAATGCAATTCACAGAGTAGTCACTTGGAACAGACACCTCTATAATGCTGTTCTGGTGTTCTCCTTAACCACTATATCCAGCTTCCTTGCATCCAGCTTTTTATTGGTTGGGATGGGAGTATCCCAGATGATCATAACATCTTTATTCTCTGTGATTCTTTTAGAGTCATGATCCCATTGCATTTCAGGCATAGTGATGATGTAGTGCTTACAGAGTTTCCAATGGATGAGGCGTGCTACTTTATTGTGCCTTTCTCTATAGAAATTTTCTGCCATCAGAACTTCACAGCCAGCTAAGAGGCAAGTCGCTGTTTCCAGAATCAACATGTTGGTTTTGCCAGGTGTGGTGGTATTGTTTGTTTTTTTTTTGGGTTTTTTTTATTTTAATGTTTGTGCAATTTCCACAAATTAAACAAACAAATGCACTTGTAAAGAAAAGGACTATACAATGTGGAAAACATACATTATACATTAACTACAAGAAAAAATTGCAATAGCCCTCTAGCCCAATAACATACATGGGGATCGAAGATAAAGGAAAATAATAATCATTATACCTAAACAGATAAGGAAACATGCTGTGTTCAATCTCCCCCTGGAGCTGGGAGCAAATGGGAACTGATGAACAAACCAAGCTGTGAGGGATCATAAACTAAATTCTGGAAGTTATATATCTCCAGGAACAAGCAGGAATGAGTCCTCACATATGGGTACGTCGGAACCGACGGAGCCTGCGCGGGAAAGCGCCCCAGCTTCCCAGAAAGGAAGCTTTTGGGGCCTCCCACAGCGCATGCGCGCTGCCTTCCCGCCTTCCTGACCAACTCTCTTCAGTTCTTCTTTTTCCGCGGAGCCAGCAGGTCGTGTTCCTGTCACCGCTGAAGAAATTGTTATTTTAATTTGTTTCTTTGACCGCGTGTCTGCCTTCCCCGATTCCAGACCGGTACCGCCGGTCCTTTTTTTCGTTTATTTTAAAAAAAAAAAAATATATATATAATTACTTTTTCTACACTTGGTGTATTTTTTCTGTGAGGCCTCTAGGCCTTCTCAGGTCTCCCTCATGGAAAAACCAGCTTCTGGTTTTAAAAATGCACTAAGTGTACCGGTACTATTTCAGTTACAGACACCCATGAGTGGTGTCTTAAATGTTTGGGGCCTGACCATTCCATTCCGGATTGTCCATCCTGCTCTCTGATGTCCAAAAGGGGCTTACAGAACAGAGCAGCTAAATTTCATATGCTGTTTTCTACCGATACTCCAGCATCAACATCCTCCAGGTCTTCTTCTCCTGATGGATCTCAGGTAACCAAACATTCTTCGGGCAAGTCCTCAAAAGGCAAATCTCCCTCTAAGCAGCGAGAGGCCCTTGCAATTGACCCTGAGGACCCTGCCCCAGCCAAACAACCCCGGCGGGAAGCTCCGGCTTCCAAAGCTCCTCCTATGGGGTTACAGGTAGACATCGATGGCACGGCCTCGACCGATCTCCTGTTAGACTGCTCTGGCGTACCGGCTAACACCGGTTACCGACTTCCAGGCAGTTGTGGCGGCTATGGGTACTACGGTACAATCCATGCAGCAGGCCTTACTGACTTTCATTAATGCTGCACCGCCATCGGTACCGCGACAATCGGTTCCGACTCCGATTCCGGTACCGCAACCGATACCGGTACCCAGAGCATCTACTTCCAGTAGCATGCCGGTTCCGGTCTCCGGTTCTGGGGCATTCTTCGATACCACTCCGATTCCCGGTACGCCCGATGTCGGTACCGATCGGTACGCGTATCGATCTCTGGAAGCAAATAGACGATACTTTGAATCCTCTGCAGATTCTGATACATCAGATGATTCTGCTGACGTCTCTTTTACTCTTCCTGAGGAGCCCTCTTCTCCAAAAAGGAGAATGTGTCCTTCAGAGGATTTGGCCTTTCAAGACTTCATTATTGAAGTAGCTAAAGGACTCTCCATATCTGTATCCTCTGAAAAGGAACCTAGAGCAAAAAAATTAGATATTTTAGGATACTCTAAGGTTCCCAAAGAGGCAGCCACCTTACCCATACATGAAATTCTTCAAGAACACATGATGGATTTGTGGGAGGCTCCTCTCACCCTATCTCCACATTCTCGACGTTTGGACACCATGTATCGGGTTCCTCCTTCTCCTGGTTTTCAAAAAACTCAGCTTCCTCACCACTCTATTGTGGTGAAGTCTGCTATGAAAAAGATAGAGTACCAAAAGACACTCTTCTACCCCTCCAGGAAGAGAATGTAGGACTCTGGATGCTTTTGGGAGAAAAATCTTCCAAGCTAGCATGCTTATTGCCAGAATCAATTCATACAGCCTCTATATGGGCATGTTTTTGAAAGAGATTGCATTAAAGATACGTCAGTTTTTCCCCTTTATCCCAGAGGATAAACAAGAGGAATTCCTTCTTTTGCTAAAGCACACTCAAGATGTTTCAAAGTTCTCCAACAGAGCAGCCTTTGACTCTTTTGAGGGGGCAAGCAGAGCCTCTGGCATTGCCATAGCTGCTCGCAGACTTGCTTGGCTCCAGGCCTCTGATTTGGAACCCTGGGTACAAGAAGGCTTGGGCAATCTGCCCTGTACAGGTGAAAATCTGTGTGGCAAAGAGTGGCAAATCAAAGCCACTCAAATGGATGCAGAGAATGCTGCTTTAGATAGACTTTCTAAGTCTACCTCTACCCCTGCCAAGAAAAAACCTTTTAAGAAAACTTTCTATAAAAAGACCAGATTTTCCACAAATACTGGCCAGCAATCTTCCCAAGTTCGCTTTGCTCCTAAGCGTCAGCAAACTAAACAGGACAGAACAAAGTCTACAGGGGCTGCTACAATCCAGCAGTCCCAACCTCCTCAGGGTTTTTGACTTGATTCTAGAGAACTTAACCTTTCTGGCTCTGCAACAGCCAGAACCTCTCACCATTCCAGGAAGGTTATTTTATTTTTATTTATTTATTTTATTTATTTAACACTTCTTTTATACCGCGCTATTACAATCAGTGCGGTGTACATTGAACAAGAACATACTACAATGTATACAAGTAACATTGAGTTTTACATTGAACAGGGAACTTCAACAATAGGACAACTGGGGAAACTATGTACAGAATAACTTAATGATATATACAGTAATATAAAACTCAATTTGGATGTTGCAAAGTGGTTCACTAATAGGACTAGAGAGAAGGTTGACCAACTAGCCCTTTTCGGGTTGTATTGAGGTGTTAGTTTTGTTAATGTCTAGGTTGACTTCCGGGTAGCATTTTGTGAACAAGTGGTATTTCAATGCTTTTCTGAATAGGATTAGGTTTTTGATAGCACGGATTTCGTGAGGTAGCGCATTCCAGTTTAGAGGTGCAAATAAGGAGAAGGCCCTGTTGGAGGTGGCCTTAGTGCACTTCGTTATTATTTTTGGGACAATTAAGGTGTTCATTGATGTGGTTCTCCTTTTTCTGTTTTCCAGGGTGCCATGGATAAGCTTGCTGATTGGCGTAGGGGGGCAGTTATTTAGTGCCTTGAAAGTAAGGACTAAAGACTTATACTGGATTCTGGCATGTAATGGTAACCAATGCAGTTCTTTCATGATGGGTGTTATATGGTCAGATCTTGATGAGCCGGAGAGGACTCTGGCGGCTGTATTCATGGCTAGGCGGAGCAGATTTAAAGTTGATTGAGGGAGGCCATGAAGGATGATGTTGGCAAAATCCAGGTGTGGGAGGACTAATGCCTGGAAGGTTGTTCGGAAGTCTGTGGGATCTAGTAGGGAGCGGAGGTGACGTAGCGATTTGATCTTATAATATATAGTTTTTGTGATGTTCTTGACATGCGTTGTCATGTCCAAGTGCTGATCCAATGTGATGCCGAGGTAACGGATGGTAGCTTTTGATTTCAACTCTATGTTGTTGACGAGTAGTGATGGAGGAGGTATGAACTTACGGTTCCTTGTGACAAAAAGAACGTCAGTTTTGTTGTGGTTAATTCGAAGGTTTTGTGATAGCAACCATTCGGCTACAGCTTCAAAACAGTTGATTATTGGGGAGAATACTGGATGTTCAATTGTGAATGGCATATATAGGAGGATGTCATCTGCGTAAGCGAGACATTGTACATTAAAGGATCTGATCAAGTCACATATCGGCTGCATGTAGATGTTAAACATTAGTGCCGATAAGGACAATCCTTGGGGTAGCTCATTTTGCTCCCAGATGGGAACAAATCACATCAGAACCGTGGACCCTCTCTATCATCAGAGAGGGCTACAAACTACATTTCTCCAGCCTTCCTCCCCATACCATGGTGAGACAATTCAATTCTCCCCCATCTCTCCTATACCTGTTGGGCCAGGAGGTGACCACTCTTCTCGCCCAAAACGCAATAGAAGAGGTTCCTCTTCCTCAACAAGGGTCAGGTTTCTACTCCCCTTATTTTCTCATTCCCAAGAAAACAGGGGGGTACAGACCCATTCTGGATCTCAGAGAATTGAACAAATTCCTATACAAAGAGAAATTCAAAATGCTTTCTCTAGGTACTCTCCTTCCATACCTACAGAGTCAGGACTGGCTTTGTTCTCTAGATCTCAAGGATGCGTACACACATATACTCATCCATCCATCCCACAGAAATTCCTACGGTTTCTGTTCCAGGGAAAACATTTCCAATACAGAGTACTCCCCTTCGGTCTAGCCTCTGCTCCAAGGGTATTTACCAAATGCATGGCAATAGTAGCTGCATTTCTACGCACTCTGGGGATCTTTGTCTTCCCATACCTGGACGACTGGCTCATCCGAGCTCCATCTCAGTCCGAGGCTCAGACTTCCCTGGACCACACCAGACGCATACTGCAGTATCTGGGACTTGTCATCAATCTGCCAAAGTCTCAACTCACCCCTACTCAGTCCCTAGAATTCATAGGGGCCTGGCTAGATACTACCACTGCAAGGGCCTATCTTCCTCAGGCCCGTTGCCACCGTCTAGTGCACTTGGCCTCTCAAATTCAGTCCAGAAGCCACTTGACTGCCAGAGAGATGCTACAACTGCTAGGCCACATGGCATCCACAGTTCATGTGGTGCCTTATGCTCGCCTACATATGAGAGCAGCTCAATGGACCTTGTCCACCCAGTGGACCCAAGCATCAGGAGCCCTCTCAGACCAAATAGCAACCTCAAAACATCTTTTTTGGTCTCTCCAATGGTGGATATCCACTCAAAATCTGTTGTTGGGGGCCCCCTTCCAACCTTTGTTACCCCAAGCAACTCTCACTACAGATGCCTCCCAAACAGGTTGGGGAGCTCATCTCCAAGACCTCTCCACTCAGGGCATTTGGTCTCCACAGGAGACCACCCTTCATATCAACCTTTTGGAGCTGCGAGCAATTTTCCTTGCTCTCAAGGTCTTTCATACCCTCCTCATCAACATGACAGTCCTTGTCATACCGACAATCAAGTAGCCATGTTCTACATAAACAAACAAGGAGGGACTGGCTCTCTGTCGCTTTGCAACGAAGCTCTAAAACTGTGGGCCTTCGCCAGAGAGCATCGGATCCATCTCCTGGCAGTGTACCTCCCAGGAATCCAAAACTCTTGGGCAGACAGACTCAGTCTAGTTCTGCTTCCACACGAATGGTCCCTGCACATGAATCAGGTACTCAGAATCTTTCAGGAATGGGGGACCCCGGACATAGACCTCTTTGCAAGTCCGTACAATGCCAAACTTCTCCGGTTCTGTTCCAGGATTCCGTGTCAGGGAGCTCAGGCCAGGGATGCCTTCCTCCTTCATTGGGGTCAGGCCTTCCTATATGCCTTTCCACCCATTCCCTTGATTCCCAAGACTCTATTCAAACTTCAGAGGGATCAAGGATCCATGATCCTCATAGCTCCACGCTGGCCACACCAAGTGTGGTACCCTCTACTTCTGCATCTCTCCCAGACACCCTCCCTGGATCTGGGAGCTGCTCCAGACCTTCTGTCTCAAGAGGAGGGGACTTTGTGGCACCCAAACCCCAAGTCCCTTCACCTCAGAGCTTGGTTACTGAAGGCCTAGACCTTCAAGACTTGAATCTTTCTCAACAGGTGAAGGATGTCCTCCATGCATCGAGGAAACCTTCCACCAGGCGTGCTTATGCTTTTAAATGGAAAAGATTTTCAATTTGGTGTGCAGACAAAGGTCTTAACCCTCTAGCACTACCTTTAAATTCTTTACTCGAATATCTCCTGCATCTTTCCAATGCAGGACTTAAAACCAATTCTGTAAGGGTCCATTTGAGTGCTATTGCAGCATCTCTTCAGCCTATCAATGGACAATCTGTTTCCTCTCATCCTCTTATTGCAAGATTCATGAGAGGTCTAACTTTAACTAAACCTCCCATTCGGCCTCCTCCGGTGGCATGGGACTTAAACGTAGTTCTTGGTCAGCTTATGAAGCCACCCTTTGAACCCTTAGCCACTACCTCCTTAAAATTCCTTTCCTGGAAAGTCATTTTCCTTATTGCAATCACTTCGGCTCGCCGCATCAGTGAACTGCAGGCTTTAGTGGCTAATCCACCTTATACAAGGTTCCATCATGATAAGGTAGTCCTTGGGACAAATCCCCACTTTATGCCTAAACTGGTCTCACCTTTTCATCTTAATCAAGAGGTATATTTACCTGTCTTTTTTCCAGCTCCTCATGCATCAAATGCAGAGAGGAACCTTCATACTCTAGACCAGTGATGGCTAACCTTTTTGAGCCCGAGTGCCCAAACTGCCGCACAAAACCAAAGAATTTCCTCAAAGTGCCAGCACGTCAATTAAACCTCAGCTCAGTTACACATGCAGAACATAGACCATCACCAAACAAGGAATCACAATTTAGAAACAGGAAGGCAATAATTAAACTGGGAACCCCAAAAGCCAAACTTGGAATGTACAACACTGTAGAAATAAAACTATAAATTAATTTCCTCTTGTACCAAACAAAGCACAGACGTTAATGATGCACATTTCCCAGAGGTTTCATATTCCAGTTAATAAATTCAAAATAAAGAGATATCTTTCTACCTTTTGTGCATTTTTTTTTCAGTTGCAATTGCTCCAGCCACTTTCTTCTGGTTTCTTCATGTTTTCTGCTAACTCTCCATCGTCTGCTGTCCATTTGTGCTGTCTTCTCTCTTCTAGTCTTTTTTTTCCATTGTCTCTCTCTCTACATCTGCTTTAACATACTAATCTTTCTCCTTTTGCTCTTTCCTCATTCCTATTTCATCCACACAAATTTTACCGCTCCATCCTCAATCCCCACTTACTCTCCCAATACCCGGCCAATTGTAGATTTTTCATTCCTCCCACACAAAATATTTTTCCCCTCTCCATTTTACTCTCCCAGCCCCATCCCATTCTAATCCTCCCCCAACATCAGCTCCCTTCTAGTTCCAGTCTCACCCAGCATCCATTCCTTTCTAGTCCCTGCATCAGCCCATTTCCAGTCCTAGCCCCCATCAACCCATTTCCAGTCCTAGCTCCCCCATCCATTTTCAGTCTGAGTCCCTTCATCAGCTCATTTCCAATCCTAGCCCCCCATCAGCCCATTTCTAGTCATTTCCTAGCCCCATCATCAGCCCATGTCAAATCATAGCTCCCCTCCACTCAGTACAATTCCAGTCCAAGCCCCCCCCATGAGCCTACTTCCAGTTCTAGCCCCTCCATGAGTCCATTTCAATTCAAGCCCCCACCACAGCCCATTTCCAATCTTAGCTCCCCCCAACAGCCCATTTCCAGTCCTATCCTAGCTGCTCCATCAGCCCATTTTCAGTCCTAGCTCCCTTCCCTCACAGCCCATTTCCATTCCAAGCTCCCTCCCCATCAGCTATTTGCAGTTCAAGCCTCCCCTTCCACTCAGCCCATTTCCAGTCATAGCAACCCCCCAACCCATTACCAGTCCTAGCCCCCCATCAACCCACTTCCAGTCCTAAACCCCCATCACCCCATTTTCAGTTTAAGCCCCCCCTATAACCCATTACCAGTCCTAACCCCCCATCACCCCATTTCCAGACATCCCCCATCAGCTCAAAGCCCATTACCAGTCTTAACCCCCCCATAGCCCATTATCAGTCCTAACCCCCCCATAGCCCATTACCAGTCCTAACCCCCCATCAGCCCACTTCCAGTCTTAACCCCATCAGCCCATTTCCAGTCAGCCCCCCACAGCCCATTGCCAGTCCTAAACCCCCCCATCAGCCCACAGCCCATTACCAGTCCTAACCACATCAGCCCACCTCAAGTCCTAACCCCTCCCCATCAGTCCATTTCCTGTCCTAGCCCCCCCCTTAGCCCATTATCAGTCCTAACCCCCCCCGTAGCCCATTAGCAGTTCTTACCCCCCATCACCTCTTTTCCAGTCAGCCCCCATCAGCCCACAGCCCATTAACAGTCTAAACCCCCCATAGCCCATTACTAGTCCTAACCCCCCCAACAGCCCACAGCCCATCCAGTCCTAACCCCTCCCCATCAGCCCATTTGCTGTCCTGGGCCCCCCCCATAGCCCATTATCAGTCCTAACCCCCATCACCACCCCCATTTCCAGACAGCCCCCATCAGCCCAAAGCCCATTAGCAGGCTTAACCCCCCCATAGCCCATTACCATTCCTAACCCCCCATCACCCCATTTCCAGACAGCCCCCATCAGCCCACAGCCCATTAGCAGTCCTACCCCCCTTAGCCCATTAGCAGTCCTACCCGCTACCCCCCCCCTAGCCCATTAGCAGTCCTACACCCCCCCTAGCCCATTAGCAGTCCTAACCCCCCCCCCATGGCATATTAAAAAAAAAAAAAAAAAAAAAAAAAAAGCTGGCTTTGGCTGCTGCCGCTGCTGCGGCAGTGGCAGAATGCAATGTCCCGCGGGGCCCCCTCCGCCCGCTAAGCCCCTCTGCAAGGGCTTTCAGATTCGCGAGGGAGAGCTTCTCCGTCGCGTCTCTGTTAAGCCCGCAGGGGCTAATGGGAAATTTCCCAACAGTCCCTCGCGTCTAAAGGGGCTGATGGGAAATTTCCCATTAGCCCCTGCGGGCTTAACAGAGACGCGAGGGAGACGCTCTCCCTCGCGAATCTGAAAGCCCTTGCAGAGGGGCTTAGCGGGCGGAGGGGGCCCCGCGGGACACTGCACTCTGCCGCTGCCGCGTCCGCGGCAGCAGCCAGAGCCAGCTTTTTCTTTTTTGCGGACCTACCCGCGTGCCAGCTGCAAGGCCTTCGCGTGCCACAGCTGGCACGCGTGCCATAGGTTCGCCATCGCTGCTCTAGACTGTAAAAGAGCTCTTGCCTTTTACCTCCACAGGACACAGCAACATCGAAAGTCTTCTCAACTTTTTGTTGCTTTTGATCTTTCTCATTTAGGACTTCCAGTCTCAAAAAGAACACTGTCCAATTGGATTGCTCAGTGTATTTCTTTTGCTTATCAGAGTAAGAACCTTTCTCTGGAAGGCCATGTCACAGCTCACAATGTGAGAGCCATGGCCACATCTATGGCTCATCTTCATTCTGTATCCATTGATCAGATCTGTCGAGCAGCCACCTGGGCCTCGGTTCATACCTTCACAGCCCATTACTGCTTGGACAAGGACTCCCGCCAGGATGCCTTGTTTGGTCAGGCTGTCCTCAGACACCTGTTCCATTCTTAAACAACTCCTGCCCACCTTCCCTGAATGGATGCCTGAGATCCATAGGAAGATGAGAAACCCTTGGGGGGGGGGATCTCCCCGGCATCTTAGCTAGGGAGTCCCCATATGTGAGGACTCATTCCTGCTTGTTCCTGGAGATAGCACAGTTACTTACCTGTAACAGGTGATCTCTGGGAACAGCAGGAATTAGTCCTCACAACCCACCCACCTCCCCTAGGAGTTGTATCTCTCTCTCTCTTTCTCTTTCCTTTCCTCTCTCTATTGTCTCAGCTTTAAACTCGAACTGAAGAGAGTTGGTCAGGAAGGCGGGAAGGCAGCGCGCATGCGCTGTGGGAGGCCCCAAAAGCTTCCTTTCTGGGAAGCTGGGGAGCTTTCCCGCGCAGGCTCCGTCGGTTCCGACGTACCCATATGTGAGGACTAATTCCTGCTGTTCCCAGAGATCACCTGTTACAGGTAAGTAACTGTGCTTTCTTAACTAAACATTTACATGGAAATTAAAAAAAAAATAATAATCCCCCCATTTGGACAATGGCTGGGTTATAAAGCAAAAACCCATGACGACATTTTTGAGTCTCATGAGCTATATCGGGGTAAATTTTCACTTGGAGTCCCCTAAAAGGTAAAGCACGTTTACGAAAGCATAACTTGAAAAAACATTTCTCATCAGTGGGCAATGCAAAGATAATCATCATTGTAGCTGGAAAGACATTGGCCTAAGAGAGAGAGATGTCTCCAACAACTCCGAAACATTCAACGCATCCATAGGCAAATTGTCTGGGGAAGAGTCTGCTGAGAACTAGCAGCACTCTTCCTACCAGTAGGCACATAATACACCTTAGATAAAGGAGTCCAAGACATATCTCTAGCAGTAATGAAAGTAGAGTGAGGAAAATTCACCAAACAAAGGTTGGAGGAGCGAATCTGATTTTCCAATAGACTTTGATTGCACTCGTCAATTGTTAAAGATGTTTCTACAAACTTCAACTACAAAGTCTGAACTGTTTCCTTAACCCACACCATTTCACTGTTAGTATCCATCACTAAAGCAGCATTGTTGACAATTTGAGAGGCTAACTTCTAGACTGATGCACCAAAACATTACCCAAAGAGGAAATGGCCATCCAAATTAATAATAATAAATAAATAATAGATGACAAGCCTCACTGTTCCATTCCAAAATAGCTTTTCCCATAGATTTTAATGGGGATTAATGGGACAAACACATGAATGGTTTGTTTCTCAAAGACTAACCGGACGGATATATTCTGATGAACAAAAATGCACCCCAAAACCATTGGCACACAGATCCCTGATAGGCAAATATGCCTTCCCTGCCTGGCCACCTTCTTACCAAATGATCCTCTACTGTAAATGGTTTAAACTGACGCTACAGGGATAATTTTATAAGGCGCCATCTTGACCTCTTACAGAATACTGAGTAGTGTAAAAGTGCATGCCTTGTTTACTTTGACTGTGGGTGAATATGAGTGGGTTTGAGCAGAGCGTGGGCGGAATATCCGGAGGGTAAATAGGGTCATTTCCTATCTTGTGTGATACAGGAAATGCCCCCATTTAACCTCCACGCATTCAGCGCGCTGATGGGTCAACTTTAACAGAGACACGGGAAAGAAGGAAAATGCAGTTCTTTCTCGCGGCTCTGCAGAGGTGAGCTGAGGTGCTGGACATTGGGCCTCGAACCTCCCCGGCTTCCTCTGAAGACGGTCAGGCAGGCGCTGGGCTATGAAAAATAAAATGCCCAAACAACCAAAGGTAGAAAAATACTTTATTTTGAATTTATTAACTGAAATATTTCAGCTTTGGGAAATGTGCATTGCTACATCTTTGCGTTTTTGTTTAGTTACAATAGGAAATTAATTTATAGTTTTATTTCTCCAGTGTTGTTGGGGATTCCAGTTTAATTACTGTATTCCTATTTCTAAATTGTGATCCCATGTTCTTTGTTTGACGGTCTATGTTCTGCATGTATAACCGAGCTGAGGTATTCTATTCATGTAGTTTCTATTTGTCAGTGCCACTTGTTCTCTTTCCCCAGTAGGAGATGTATTGGTATTCTCTGAGATGTATTGGTTTAATATTTGTAGTGTTTGAAAGATAGGGTTTGGTGCTTTGTGAGTCCTGGTAGTGCTGTTATGATACAGGGGGTTTGCTATGGATTCTAAATGAGCAGAGTGTATAGTACTTCCTAATGGGCCTGGCAGTTGACAGTAAGGTAAAAATCTGGTAGTCTTTTTTTTATTTTTTTTATTTTTTTATCCTCACTGCCCATGCAAATGGAATTCAGACACTCATTAAGAAGCATGTTTAAAAGTTAATGCACATTCACAATGTGCACTAAGAACAGGAACACCCATTTATTTCTATTGGCGCAGTGGCACTTAACACACACTAATATTTAGTAAGCATGCTACTAAGTCATTTCCAGGACAAAGGAGAGGCTTGTGAAGGGTTCCTTTGAAAGTTGCCTAAAATTTTAGTTGGCAACATATACATTTAAAAAGAAAATAAATTAAATGCAAATGTATGCAAATTAGGTCCAGTAGATATGCAAATGAGGTCCCACAATGAATCTCCGCACATGGCTCCGCACTACCCTTGGGCCGCCCCTGATGATGTGGCACCATTTAGGGTCCCGACCCTAAGTTTGGGAATTACTGGTGTAGAGTTTAATTACTCTTTCTCTTAAGCTGAAAGTACAAATCAAACTCTTTTCACTCTCACTTGTAGGACCTCTTGTGGGTACTCTTTTCTCTAAGTGGGTACCCTTTTCTCTAAAGTAATTTTTTCAGTGTACCTGGAACTGATGGTGATGCAGGTACTGTTTCCCCAAGACTGTTGTGGGCCTCCTATGAGGCTCTGGTGTTGCTGGGTATTGATGAGCTTCAGGATTCATCTTTAGAGCTGGTAGCAGATGCAGGTCCCTGATACTGAACTCTGAGCTCGGAGGTTGCTAGGCAATTGTACTTAGAGGTACTTCTTGGAATCCTCTCTCCTTCAGCTTTTTGGAGTAAGTGGCTTCCCTTTCTTGTCCAAGCAGAGCTTCTCTCCTTTTGAGCCAGTGGTGTTGCTGGTAGGGTTTGCACAGTCAAAATTCCCTCTGCTCTCTCCTTCACTACTCTAGGCCTACAGCCCCCTCTGGATGATATGAGGAGCTGAAGAAATTGTCCTTGAGCAGTTGTGATGTGGCTGATTTCCCTATCGTGTCTGCATTGTACAGTGGATATGTACTAGAGACAGAGTTCAGTATTGCCAAATGATTTCAAAACATTCCCACCCAAAGTGGGTTAAAAACATAAACCAAACTAATGACCCACCCTTGGCCCTGCCCTCCCCTTCCCTGATTGGCTGGTCTGACAGTCTGTCAGGTGTGGCCACCCCTACCCTGTCATGTAGCTCCAACCCCCTCATTGATTAACTGGAATCTTACAGTCAAATCGATGCCACCCTGGCCACATCTCATTGACCAACTTCTGATGTGCTGTTCTGAGACCTGACCAATGAGATACAGCCAAGGGCTGTAACCCTCTATGAAGCTGGAGTTCGAGCCCCTCTTTTTTATTTTTTTCTCCCTCCCCCCTTCCCAATAGTTTTTTTGCTCAAAGTGGCATGGGAAAATAGCCCAAAAGCTCATGACCTGCAAATGTTTCCTGGGGTCCTTGGTAATAGTCGCAGAAAGGGCAGCGATTTACATATGACTTTGGATATTTCCTTCCCAGAGGAGTCTCCTCCCAACATGTGACTGTCAGCGAGAACCTCCCCTGTTCTAGAACATGCTAGGCCTTTTCCGACCTAAAGTGCAGTAATTTAGTAAGAGCACTGAATGGTGCTTCTGTTCACATAGAAGCAGTCTATACACTTGATGGGAAAAACATGCAGAGGTTGCCTTATGGAATTATTTCTACCATTTATATGTGTGTGTGTGTGCATGTTCATGTAACTGGGAGAACAAAAGAGTAGGTTTGAAAGAAGCATTACCTTAACTACTATGTTTCAGTGTATCCTTTTGAACTGCTTTTCCCATAGAAATGCATTTTTTGGTGACGTTTATTACTTCAGGTTCCTCCACGCCTATCTGATGTGGCACATTTTCAAACTGTTTATTGTGTTCTCTCCTCCTGCCTCCCCAAGACCAAACTTGATTTAGCTCTGTGTGTTTTATATTAACTCTCATAAAACATAGACAGACAGATGAGTCCCTTATGTCAGGTCTTGACATATTTTTCTTGGAATCAAGGAGCCAGCTTAAAGGTTTAGGAGCCAGCTGCCGAGACCTAGTTCATAGTAGGGCCCCCCACCCCAAAAGATCATAGCTATTTTGATGGCATCGGGGGCTTTCTCCGATGATTCAGGCATCAGGGAAAGCCCACAATGGGACCTAGGCGTGGTTGTGTCTGATGATCTTAAGGTAACTAAACAGGTAGAAAAGGCGACGGCAAAAGCTAGAAGGATGCTTGGGTGCATACGGAGAGGAATGGCTAGCAGAAAAAAGGAGGTGATAATGCCTCTGTATAAGTCTTTGGTGCGACCTCATTTGGAGTATAGTGTGCAATTCTGGAGACCGCACCTTCAAAAGGATGTGAACAGGATGGAGTCGGTGCAGAGGGTGGCTACTAAAATGATTAATGGGCTTCATTATAAAGCATATGAGGACAGACTGAAGGATCTTAATATGTACACCTTAGAGGAAAGGCGGGATAGAGGTGATATGATTGAGATGTTTAAATACCTCCGTGGCATAAATGTTCAGGGAGAGCCTCTTTCAATTGAAAGCAAGTTCTGCTACGAGGGGACATGGGATGAGGGTGAAGGGAGATAGATTCAGGAGTGATATGCGGAAATATTTCTTTATGGAAAGAGTAGTGGATCCGTGGATTAGTCTCCCAGTGGAGGTGGTAGAGATGAGGACAGTAACTGAATTCAAAAAAACATGGGACCAACACAGAGGATCTCTAAAGGTAAAAAGTGGACTGTTGTAGTTGTTGATATGGAAGGACAGACTAGATAGGCCATGTGGTCTTTTTCTGTCATCATGTTTCTATGTTTCTATGTAATGCCATCAAAATACTCTCGAGGGGCCGGTGCCCCCAGGCAGAAAGCAAATTCCTGGTGTCCCAGCAGCTCTGATTCCCACTCACCCAACTAAAAATAACACAGGTACACTAAAAAAAAATTTTTTTAAACTGCCTCTAATGTTTCGATTGATTTTTACGTTTTTTGGTGCGCTGAATCCAAATCTGGTAACCAATTTGCTCCATCACGTACAGATTTTTTGCTACATTGGGTTAGCAGTTTGAGGTGAACGTTTCAGATTGAGTGCAATCGAGATAAAAGTTTCTTGGATGAATTCTTTATACTAATTGTTTAGTAGTTATTCAAATAAGAATAAAGAAAATTGCAACAAGGCAGCACATAAGAATAATGTCAACAAAACACACTGTGATGGTAGCAAAATTGTCTGCACTTAAAACAGCCACTTACATGTGCACAAACATTGAGCATATAAGAGCGAGGTTAGATACAAAGCAAAGCAAAGAAATGTGCAAAAAATGTTGTACAGGTATGTATGTAAGAATAGAAAACGCAAACCGCACCATTGCAATACATGAAGACAAACACCCGATGGTGTGAAAATAAAATTCTAATAAATGAGATCCGACACTGTGGTAATAACTAGCAAATTTTTATTTCAAAGTTTAGTAAAAACACGATATTTGTCAACACAGTTTAGATTTTAAAGTCATTCTTGGGTCAATCAATCTCCTGGTGGGCCCGTTTCTTCTTCCCCCGAATGCTTCTCTTGGTGCGCTGCTTGGCGTATTTTTCATCTGGGGTTTCCCGCAGCAGCAACCAGCAGAAATCAGCCATCATAGTGGTGTTCCATCTTCCTTGGTACCTTCTCTCTGCGTCCTTGATGTCCTGGTGAAACCTTTCACCTTGTTCTTCACTGTACGCCCCCAAGTTTTCGGGAAAGTAGTTCACATGGGAGTGCAAGAAATGGACTTTCAGGCTCATGTTACAGCCTTGTTCTTTGAAGGCATTGAGCATCCTGGCAACAATATCCTTATAGTTCTCATCCCGCCTGTTCCCCAAGAATTTGAGAACAACATCCTTGAAGGAATCCCAGGCTTCTTTTTCCTTCTCAGACATCGTTTCAGCGAATGCTCCATCTGAAATGAGTTTCCTTATATCAGGGCCAACAAACACTCCTTCCTTTAGCTTTGCTTCAGAAAGTCAGGGGAACTTTGAGCAAAGGTACCGAAAGCACTCACCATCTTTTGGAAGGGACTTGATGAATTGCTTAATGAGACCCAACTTAATGTGGAGAGGTGGTAATAGAATTTTATCACGAGGTACCAAGCTCTCATGAAGAACATTTTTCTCACCGGGTCTCAAATACTCCCGAATTGGCCAGTCTATTTTCCCCCAGTGTAGGTCGCGGGCCCGGCTATCCCACAAGCAAAGGAAGCAGGGATATTTGGTGAAACCGGATTGCTGCCCTAATAGCATGGATAGAATTTTAAAGTCTCCACAAATCATCCACTTATGCTCATCATAACGAATCTTCTGAAGAATCAGGGCCAAATTGTGGAGTCGAAACTCTCCTGATCTACCTCTTCGACAGCATCATAAGAATAATTGACGACATCAGGAATGGAATTATAATGATCTTTATCGACATCTCCTCAGCGTTCGACACAGTTGATCACAATATACTCCTGGAGAGACTGAAGAACACTGGTATACACGGTACCACTCTAAAATGGTTCCACTCGTACCTAACAGAAAGACAGCTACAGGTCAAGGTGGGACAGGACACCTCCCGGCCCATAAACGTCCAACAAGGAGTACCACAAGGATCCGCACTCTCAGCACTCCTTTTTAACATCTACATCCAACCAATATGCAACATTATGAAAGAGAACAACATCCAATACACAATATACGCAGACGATATAATGGTATACTCCCCGATATCAATCGAAAACCCGGACTTCTCTAAGATAGCAGACTGCCTTACCCAAATGGCGAAGTGGTGCCAAAACAACAATCTAGCTATAAACTACAACAAGACTGAAGCTTTAATCATCACTCGAAACCAAAGCTTCACACACCCACCAAACATAAAGATACAAAGCACCACGATACCGATAAGATCGGAGGTGAGATACCTTGGGGTTACTCTGGACAGTAAACTCAACCTCAAACCACACATAGACAAAACAATCCAAAAAGCATATTACAGGATGCGAATCATCAGGAGACTGAAACCACTCCTCGCTCCAGAACACTTCCGTACAGTCTGTCAAGCACTGATAACCCCAATACTGGACTTCTGCAATCCGATATACCTCGGACTACCAAAACAAGCTCTCAAACCACTACAGCTGGCACAAAACACTGCAGCTCGAATCATATCCGGAGCCGCAAGGCAGGAGCACATCACACCTACACTAAAGGACTTACACTGGCTCCCAATCATTGCTCGCATCAGATACAAGACTATCATAAACCTATTTAAGATAAAAGAACACACATCAGCCAACAGCCTCCACCTGCTCATACAACCGGAAACCAGCGCACGTCCCAGAAGAAGTCAAACACGCAACCGAGTCAGCACCCCAAATGAGTACAAGCACACACGCAAGGACACAACAGACAGAGCTCTCTCCATGGCTGCTCCAACAATATGGAACAATCTACCGGACGATCTAAGGGCAACTTCAGACCTCAAAGACTTCAGAAAACAACTGAAAACCATGCTGTTCATAGAGCACTATGGTCACATCACATAACCTAAGAGAATGGATAACAGCACTCCAATCCTCCCAAACAACTGAATATATATAAAATATGATTCTAGCACCACTGTAAATAGCCCACCCTGTATATAGCTCAAACAAATCAAGCACCCAACACATCCCTCACACAACTAAGTTTTATCCTCACTGCATGTACAACACACACACTTTACCTGATTGCTTGCTGTGATACCACCTTGATTATTAAGATAAGGCGGTTTAGAAATACTGTTAAATAAAAATAAATAAATAAATAAATAAAATAAATTCTCGTATTTTTCTTGGAGAATAACAGAGTGAGCAATAGGAACTGAAGCGAATGTGTTGCCATTATGAAGAAGAACACCTTTTATGCTGTCTTTTGACGAATCAATGAACAGCCGCCATTCAGCAGGATCATACTTGAGTTTAAACTTTTCCATCACTCCGTATATATCGTTGCAAAATACCAAATCTTCCTCTTTGCTGAAATACTTCAAAAATTGTGTCTCGCGGTTGCGGTACCAATAAAAAGTTGTTCCTGGTGACAATAGATTTTTCTGTTTAAGCCGAGAACCTAGCAGTTGGGCAGCATCTTTTGGGAGTCCTAAATCCCGGACTAAATCATTCAATTCAGCTTGAGAGAAAAGTTCAGGTTTCGGATCTGGTTCAGTTTCAAACTCGGAAGTACTGGACTCATCGGGAAAAGCCATCTGATGAGTCTCATCATGATCAGAACCGTCCACACAAATATGATCCAAAGATTTTGGTGGTTCAGGCACAGGTACTTCGTTGCTATGAGGCATAGGCCTAATTGCTGAGGGAAGGTTGGGGTAACTTATTACGTTCTTATTTTTAAGTTGTATCCCTTCACAATGCAAGAGCAAAAATAGCAGTCACTGCTGTGGTCTCTTTGTTCACGCCACATCATAGGTATTCCGAAACGAAATGCTTGTTTTTTACCTTTCATCCATAAGCGTAGATCTTCCTCACATGTCTTGCACACTTTGTGAGGAGCCCACGGTTTGTCTTGATCGCCTAACTTCAAACCGAAATAGGCGAAATATACTTTTTTAATAAATGCAGAAATGTTCCTCTGCCGCTTTTTCACGGTATATTCCCCACAAATAAAACAAAAACTGTCCAGAGAGTTGACGCAACCTCTGGCTCTGTGAGCCATCACAAATACACAGCACTGCAAACTACAACTGTAGTGAACCACTTCGGAATAAAGCTGGATTACGACTGAGCAAACAAAAGGTAATAATGAACTTGCAAGAAACTGAAATTTGACAGGAACGTTCATGTCGCAACCACCGTGTTTGAGCGAGCGAACGAGGCGAGGCGAACAGGAAAGAACATGCGCCAGCGCGAGTACTGGATTTAGCCCCCCTCCTCCCAATTGTCCTGTTAATGTATAAAATGAATACAAAACACTCTAAAATATCATGAGGGAGTGTTTCTAGTTAGTTAACCATTACAACCTCTATTTTGGGCCAAGAAAATAAACTGCAGTCGGCTAAAAAGTAATTATGTGAACATTCCTTATATGGGTAAGAAATCTAATTTTGCAAGAAAACGTGACGTGATGGAACATTTTGGCTATTTTTCCTGGATTCAGCACCCCAAAATCTATAGGAATCAGTTGCAAAACTGGAGGCAGTTTTTTGGTAGTGTACCTGTGTAATCACTGGTGGCCCAGCGCCCCAATCTCCTCATCTTCCTCCCCCCTCGTGGTACCTTTACAAACCAGCAAAAGCGCTGCCCACGTGCCCCCGCTCCTGTGCCGCCATCTTGAACAGTAGCAGTGCTTAGCCCCACATGATGCATCCCGGGATGCACTGGTTGGGGTCAGACTACCATATAAGGCATTTTCTACCTTATATGGCAGTCTGACCTCGACTCGTGCATACCATTTTTCAAGATGGCGGTTCAAGAGTGGGAGCACATGGGCAGCACTCCCGTTCATTTGTAAAGGTACCAGGAAGGGTTTCTTTGGGACTGCTGGGCCAGCAGATTCATTTTTGGTTGGGTAGGTGGGTGGATCGGGGCTGCTGGGCCACCAGGGATTTTCTTTGTCGGGGCACCGGCCCTCCGCCAGTATTTTGATGCCATCGAGGGCTTTCCCTGATTCCTGGATCATCTTTGACATTCCTCTCAGATGATCCAGGTATCGGGGAAAGCCCCCGATGCCATCAAAATACTATCGGGGACATGTGCTAGATATTTAAACCACCTCAAGACCAGGCATAGAGAGAGTGGTGCAAAGGCTGGTTGCGAAATTCTCTGTGTTTATCTGCATCAGGTGCAGACAATATCAGCCTACCATTTTATTATGTGCAGCTCATTGGCCTATATACGGCGACCAGAATTACACACAATATTCAAGGTGCGGTTGCATCAAGGAATGATACCAGGGGCATTATAATATCCCTGGTTTTCTTCTCCATTCTTTTCCTTATGATACCCAGCATTCTATTTGCTTTCTTGGCCACCGCTGCATACTGGGCAAAGTTTTTCAATGTATTATCCAGGATAATGACTGCATCCTTTTCTTGGGTGGTGGTTCCTAATATGGAAACTTGCATCGTGTAACCATAGTTTGGGTTGTTCTTTCCTAGGTGCATAACTTGGCAGATGAAATTTAATGTGGAAAAGTGCAATTTTAACGTTCAGTCTTTCTATTTATCAAAGTCCTCTTGCAATTTTTCACAATCCTCTTGGGCTTTAACAACTTTGAATAATGTTGTGTCATCTGTAAATTTTATTACCTCACTCATTATTCCCATTTCCAGGTCATTTACGACTATGTAATAAAGCAGTGGACCCGGCACAGATCTCTAGGGTACTCCACTATTCACCTTTCTCCATTGGGAAAATTGGCCATTTAGCCCTACCCTCTGCTTTCTATCTTTTAACGAGCTCCTACTACACAATAGTACACTGCCTCCTATCCCATGGCTTTTTAAATTTGTCAAGAGTCTCTCATGAGGGACCTTGTCAAAGGCTTTCTGAAAATCCAGATACGCTATATCGACTGGCTTACCTTTGTCTACCTGTTTATTCACACCTTCAAAAAACATATAACAGATTAATAAGATAAGAGCTTCCTTGGCTAAAACCATGTTGGCTTTCTCTCATTAAACCAGGACTATCTACATGTTCAGTAATTTTTGTTCTTTATAACTGTTTCTACCATTTTGCTTGGTACTGATGTCAGGCTCAGTGGTCTGAACTTTCCTGGATCACCCCTGCAACCCTTTTTAAAAATTGGTATTATGTTGGCCACTCTCCAGTCTTCAGGTGTTGCAGATGATTTTAATGATAGTTCACAGATTACTAATAGTAGGTTTGCATTCTTGTATTTGTATTTCAGTTCTTTAAATATGAAAGACCTAGATAAGATTCTGAAGAGCAGAGATGTCTCTCTCCATACAAAGATTTGACTTGTTCAAGCCATGGTATTTTCAATAACATCATATGGATGTGAAAGCTGGACAGTGAAAAAGATAGACAGGAAGAAAATTGATGCCTTTGAATTATGGTGCTGGCGGAGAATACTGTGTATACCATGGACTGCCCGAAGAACAAACCAGTCGGTACTAGAGGAGATCAAACCTAAGCTTTCTTTAGAAGCTCAGATGACAAGACTTTGTCTTTCATACTTTGGACACATCATGCGAAGAGAGAGGTCATTAGAGAAAGACATCATGCTTGGCAAGATAGAAGGTCAACGCAAAAGAGGAAGGCCAGCAATGAGATGGATCGATACAATAACAGCAGCTATGGTTACCAGTCTGTCAACAATGAGCCGCCTGACTGAAGACCGAACACAGTTTAGGATAGCTATCCAGAGGGTCGCCATGAGTCGACTCCGACTCGACGACACTTAACAGCATTTCAGTTCTTTCAATACCCTATGATGTATTTTGTAAACCATCTGTTCCAGGTGATTTGTTACTCTTTAGTTTATCAAATAGTTGCAATACATCTTCCTGGTTTATCAATATTTCTTTTTTTCAATTCTTCTGATACATCATCTTTAAATACCTTTTCAGTCATGGGTAACTTCCCTACATCATCTTCAGTAAAGACTGAAGCAAAGTCTCTGCTATGACTTTGTTCCCCCTCTTAGTGCCCCTTTTACCCCTCTTATCTAATGGTCCAACTGACTCTCTCACAGGTTTTTTTGCTCCAAATGTATTTTAAAAAGTTTTTATGGGTGTTTGCTTCCACAGTGATCTCTCCTTTTTTTTTTTTTTTTTCAAATTCTCTTTGCCTGCCTTATCAATGCCATGCATCTAACTTGCCAGTGCTTATATTGCTCTCATAAAAAATGCTTACTTAGCATGCACTAATGCAGTTTTGTAAACATACTCCTATCTGGCCATGGTAGAGACTACCACGCAGATAATGCAGCAATTTTTCTGTTATCTGCATGAGTGGGCAGGATTAGGGGGGAGAGTGGGCATTTCTGCAGTGTAGTTACATGGGTCTCAACAGCATGCAGAAATTGTCAAGTTTGCAGTTAGCGCCCTGCTCGACCACATTCTATGCTGGGGAAATGCTATGCACACACCTAACAGCTGTGCATTTATCTGCACTTTTTTGGCACGTTTAGCTGCAAAAGCATAATGCGGTTTAGTAAACATGCTTCTTAGTTACAGCAGGTGTGATGGCGGCTTGTAGAGTATCCTGTGCTTGCTGGAGGAAAGGTTAATAAACTATTATTAAAGAGGACTTGGGAAATCCTCTGCTTACTCTGGGACAAGCATTGTGAAACCTATGTACCTTTTTGGGAACCTGCTAGGTACTTGTGACCTGGATTGGCCACTGTTGGAAACAAGATACTGGGCTTGATGGACCTTGGTCTGACCCAGTATGTCATTTCTCATGTTCTGATGATGATAATGTAATCTTCATATGGTACTTCTTTATTTAGCTGATAATTTTTGTTCCTTATCGTCCCTCCAGTTCATTCCCGCACCTCTGGGTAGTGTACCTCTTCCAGCAGATTGGAGACAAAGCATGTCATCTTTTTGATGACTCTAGTGTACATATTCAGCTGGCACCGCCTACCAGCCTCAGTATGCTCAGTCTCCAAGCAGCTGGAGGAGGTAGTGAGCCAGGGTGCTGGACTCGCTGAAGGGACAACTAAGGAGATAGGTTTAGTTAGAGTCTGCTTTTTATTTCCTCTGTTAAGGTGCAGGTTTATTTGTTTTTAAAGTCTTCCCAGTACATGGAGTAGTAGGACAGATGATTCAGGATGAGTGGGATCTGCCTGAGGCTGGCCTTAAGGGGGTGAAATCCATAACACGCCTATACCCACTGCCAGAGCAAGAACGAGCTCCTTTGAATGCCCAAAGTGGATGCAGTGGTGTTGGCGGCAGTAGAAGAGACCTTGACTTGTCTCCTGCAGCTGCGAGCCGTGGAACTGGTTCCGTGAAACCAGTACGTCTGCAGTCGATGCTTCATGTATTTCGTGGTGCCCAAAAGGAAGGTTCCTTTCGCCTAATTCTTGACTTCAAGGGCATGAACTGCTGTCTCTGGGTACCGCATTTTCACATGGAAATGCTGCAATCAGTAATAGTGGCGGTAGGAAGCAGAGAGTTTTTGGCAACTCTTGATCTCACGGAGCCGTATCTGCACATTCCCATCCATACAGAACATCAGCAATTTCTCCGCTTTGCGGTGCCAAGGGGCCATTTCAAGTTTTGAGCATTGCCCTTCGGTCTGGCGACCACTCCCCGTACCTTCACCCAAGGTCAGGGTGGTGGTGGGGGCAGCTCTCCACAAGGAAGGGATTCTCGTCCACCCATACCTAGACTATTGGCTGATCCAGGCGAGGTCCAGGGATGATAGCGAAAGAGCAACAGCGCGGATGGGAGAGTTCTTTCAAAGTCTCGGTTAGGGGTTCTAGCTGGCTAAGAGTCAGTTATGGCTGGCCCAGGAGCTAGAATATTTGAGAGCGTGCTTTGATAACTGGATGGGCAGGTTTTCCTGCCGGATCGCCGAGCGCAGGAGCTACGACAGTTGATATGGCAGTTCCTGAAGATGGCAAGACCATCAGTGTGGCATTATCTGCAGGTTCTGGGAACCATGGCAGCCACTCTCGAGCTAGTCCCATGGGCAAGGGTGCACATGTGACCGCTGCAGAGGGCTCTTCTCTATCAATGGTCCCATCAGTCAGCCCCAGTCCCTAGTACTCCCCTGCCCGCGGAGCGCCAGGAGAACCCTCAGTTGGTGGCTGCATGTGGGGAGCCTGGAAGGAGTCCCCAGTGTGAGTTCCGCTGATGACCGATGCCACCCTGTCAGGTTGGGGAGCCCATTGCAAAGGACTCTTTGTTCAGGGACAGGAGTCCACAAGAGGCGAGCGGTGACCCTGGTGCTAGAAAGTTTCGAGCCATGGTTGCAGGGGAAGGTGGTCCAATTCCTCTCGGACAGTGTGACCATGGTGGCTTACATCAACCTGTAAGGAGGCATGAGCAGTGCAGCCCTGGAGGAGAGGCCGAAAAGCTGTTCGGATGGGCAGAGATTTGTCTCCAGGCATTATAGGCGGCGCACGTAGCGGGAGTTGACAATGTGACGGCAGACTAACTCAGATGAGTGTGCATGGACCCCGGAGAGTGGCAGCTCAATCAGGAGGTGTTCGAGCAGGTGGTCCGCCGATGGGGCACACTGGTCATGGACCTAATGGCAATGTTTGAGTCGGCCAAGGCCTGCCGGATTTTCAGCAGAAGAAGAGAGGATGTCGGAGGGCTTGGATGCTCTAATTCAGCAGTGGCTTGAAGAGCGTCTTCTCTGTTTTTCCCCTGTGGACGCTCATAGGCCGGTTAGTGCAATGGATAGAGGCACACCGGGGATTTGTAATTCTGGTGGCACCAGTCTGGCCGAGGTGTCCGTGGTATGCTGACCTGATTCGGATACTGGCAGATTGACTGTGGTGGCTTCCGGTTCAGAAGGATCTCTTGATGCAGGGGCCGCTTCGCATGCCCCAGGTGGATTAATTCTCGCTTACAGCATGGCTCTTGAAAGGGCGAGGTTGAAGAAGAAAGGATAATCGGGCTCGAGGATAGCAACCTTGCTACAGGCCCTGAGGTGGTCTACGAACCTGGCGTGCATCTGCGTTAGGGGCCATCTTTGAATCGTGGTTCAGCTAGAGGCAGGCGCACCCTTCCACTGCCTCCGTCAACATCCTGGCGTTCTTGCAGTCTGGTTTTGATAAGGGTCTAGTCGCCAGTTCCTTGAGGGTGCAACTGGCAGCGATTTTCCAGTTATTGTGGGAAAGTCCACAGGGTGCCATTGGGTACACACCCAGATGTGCTGAGCTTTCAAGGGGCGGTGATCCACCTCCGTCTTCCAAAGAGGGCAGTGGTACCGCCTTGGGATCTCAATCTGGTGCTGACGGTGTTGTCTGGGGAACCCTTTGAGCCATTGAGTCGAGCTTCCCTGAAGGATTTGACTCTGAAAATGGTATTCCTGGTAGCGATTTGCTTGGCACACAGGATTTCAGAGCTTCGGACCCTGTCATGTCAGGAGCCATTCCTTTCCTTCTCCAAGGAGAAAGTGGCCCTGCGCCCAGTACCTTCATTTTTGCCGAAGGTGGTGTCAGCATTTCATGTAAATCAGGCCGTTTCTTTTCCAGCTCTGGCGCGTGCGGATGTGGGCGCTGCCACTCCACAACTGTGCCACCTGGATGTCAAGAGTCCTGCGAAGGTATGTGAAAAGGGCATCGTCCTTTTGGAGATTGGACCGTCTGTTGGTTCTGTTTGGCGGGCCGCACAAAAGTGAGGCAGCAGCTAAGGCCTCCATTTCCAGATGGATCAATGAGGCAATCACGTCTGCATACGTATTGAAGGGTAGAGCAGTGCCGGCGGGCTTGCAGACGCATTCCATGGGTGCTCAGGCAGCCTCGTGAGCAGAGTATAGTTTAGTTCTGCCGGTGGAGATCTGTAGGGCGGCATACTTTCTTTTCTGAACATTTTTCACCTGGATGTCCAGGTGGCAGGGGCGCTCGTTTCGGATCGGCAGTGCTTCAGGCTGGTTGTGAGGGTCCCTCCCATTAGTTTAACTGCTCTGATACATTCCAGATGTGTGGGACTGGACTGGAGACAATAAGGAAAGAGAAATTAGACCTACCTGCTAATTGTTGTTCCTTGAACTCCAGTCCAGACCCGGAACCCTCCCTGAGTACTTTCTGTGATAATCTGTGCACATCCTGGTCCTGAAGCTGATTCCCTTGGAGGAAGTGGCCAGGGGGAACCAGGGAGGTTGTGTAATCAGCATTTGGAGGGGGAGGGGCGGACCAGAAGAGCTGTTGGTTGCTCGCTCCCCGCTAGTTGAAGTTCCTCAGGTGCTCAATAGGTAGGCCTCCCCACCCTGGAGGGGGGGACGGGATATCCTTCCCAGGGGTTGGAGGGGGTACTAGTTTATTTAGACGTAGAAAAGTTTTGTTGTATGTTTAACTACTTATTTGTTGCTCCTCTGAGTCTGCTTTGTCAATAGGTACTGGGGCTGGTAGGCGGTGCCAGCTGCATATGTACACTAGAGTCATCAAAAAGATGACATGCTCAGTCTCCAAGCTGCTGGAAGAGGTACACTACCCAGAGGTGCAGGACTGGAGTGGAGTTCCTCAAGGAACAACAATTAGCAGGTAAGTCTAATTTCTCTTTGCTAATGTTAAGGCCAGAATAGTGGTGCCCTGTACTTTATTGGCCTGATGAAGCTAGGGTTTTCTCTTGGGTTCCTGTGGTGAGTAAGTTTTGCCGAGTTTGCAAATGAGTCAGTCTTGGGAGTGAAGTGTAGGCAGTTATATTTAGTGCTTGACCCTGCTTTTTGCTTTCTTCATGCACTTTAGTGTTTCTCTGCTGCCTGCCTTTAGGGGTCTGTCACTGGGATGACTCTACATGCCCAAAACAGAATAAATGGGAGCATGTATCTTACTATGTTATTATGTAAATTCTAACAAGGGTAATATTATGGTCCATGGATTGATATGTGACTAGTCCAAGCTCTTTTAATATGTGGCCTCTGGAATTTGTTACCGGAGGATGTAGTAAAGGCTGTTAGTGTAGCTGGGTTTAAAAAAGGTTTGGACAAGTTCCTGGAGGAAAGGTCCATAAACCATCATTAAGAAGGGACCCAGGATATCAATACTTGACCCCATTGTGGAACCTGTGTCTTTTGGGGAAACTGCTAGGTACGTATGACCTAGATTGGCCACTGTTGGAAACCGGATACTGGGCTTGATGGACCTTGGTCTGACCCAGTATGGCATATCTTATGTTCTTATGGCCTCCCAAGCAGCCTCTCCTCAAACTTAACTTTTTGGAATGCTTAGATGACTTTATTCATTGTGGTCTCTTCCAGTCTGAGTGTACTGACTGATTTTCCAAATGGTTATGTCGAAAGAGCCTTCCAAAACTACATAGACTTGAAATTTTTTGGCACCAAATACAAATTGGAAGAGAAGGAGAGTTCTTAAAACCTTTGTATGAAATGAATTATGTTGATTAAAATAAACCCCATAATATACAGTAGTTGGATAGAGATGATACCTCTTTGATTCAAATTACATGCGCTCAGGGATGCTAAAGTCTCTTTCACAGGCATTTCATGTAAAATAGATACAGAAGGGAGCTCGATCCAGAAAACTTGCTCAGTTGTTTGAAAACATTCATTGGCCTCTTAAAGATAGTGAGCCTGAAATTCAAAGGCATTTACATAGTTTGCAGATATGCAAACTGTATAAATACTGATGATTATCCAAGGGGTACTGCTGCTATCGCGTCCCAGGAGCGGCACCCACTAGTCAGGAGTGATTTATTCTCTTAGTGGCAAAAGGTAGGCACAAAAAAGAGTGTCCTGACGTTTGCTGTCGAAACTGCCCAGACAGCGGCTGAATATCGCTGCGGCCCAGTTAACTTCCTACTCCGGTGGCGAACTTGGATATTCAGTGGCGGTGGCTAGATATGGCCCCGACATTGAATATCCAGATTTAGTGTTCAGTGGTGGCAGCTAGCTGCTGTAATCGTGCTAGTCGCTACTGCAGAATATCGGATCCAGTGTCTCCACCCAGTTTTTTTTGTGTGGGTTTTCTTAGGTGCTCATACTTGCTTTTATTTCTGCAGGGATTGCACAGCGCTCCCTTTTTATCAGTTTTGAAACTACTTTTAAAACATTTTGGTTTATCAAAATTTATTCTCTTTCCGCTCACCTGCTCTGGAGTAGTCTTCACTTTGTTCAATGTAGTCTATGTAAACCACCTTGATAATCTGAAAGGCGGTATAGAAGAAACTTTTTAAATAAATACAAACTAGATGAGCAGCTTTTCAAATCCTTAGTTTTCTTCAGATGATCTTGTTTGGTGGTTTTGATCTACTTTGGGTGTTCCAGGGCTTGTTTGGTAGTCTTGCCTGCAGTCAGAAGAGCTGGAACCCATGTCTGGTGCTGTAGACATGGTCCATCCCACTTGTTTCCCCTCTCCTGTTTTTCCCACCTCCTACCCAGCTCAGATGTTTAAATTTAGGGACTCTAGCCTGCAGCAATGAGATAATGCACCATCTCCCTTCTCCCTGGAACCTAACTGATGCACTTGCAGCATAGACCATGAGGTCTGTCAGCATTCCTATATTGTAGCTCTTTTTCCCAAATAGTGAACACTTCCAGTTAGGAACAAAATATCTATTGCAGAAGAGATTAAAAAATACAGTAACCTATAATATTCCAGGAGATATAAATCTAATAAAACTAAAAAAAATATTCACCTTCAATTCCAAAATATTTAGTACTATTCAAAAGAGGCATAGCCATCGGGATCAGTGAGCACATGCTCTGTTAGTGATTTCCCTTGTTTTGCAGTGGCTGGTGAGACAAGTTGATGCCTCCAATGGCAGGCAGGGGAAAGAGATGTGTAAAAATAACATGGCTTTGTATGTAGGTTGATGTTTTATTGTGTTGCTGCTGCTACTACTATAGTTTTTTGTAAAGCGTCATAAGCATACACAGCACTGTATACATACATGTAAGACAGTCTCTGCTCAATAGAGATTACAGTCTAGTCAAGAGGCAGACATGCAACAAACGGGACTAGGATAGTACTAAGGGGAAAAGGTTATAATACACATGGGTTATAAATAGGAGCATAAGGGAGTCGGGATGCATATTCTATAACTTGTTTGTTTTTTTAATACTACCCTGGGAGAATAGAAAGGCAGCTTTTAAAAATGTGTTTAAAAATATAGTTTGCTCAAAGGACATTTCAGTCATTTTAGAAACATGCAGGTTCACATTTAAACTTTGCGGGCAACATTTTAATAAAACGTGATTATTCGGCGTTGCTATCTGGATTGCAAGTAGTGCTGAATATATGTGTAGACTGCTCAGAGCCAGAGCGTTCTGGTTAGCGGCGATATTGAATCTATCTGAATAACTTTTAGGCCAACTGTAAAAATAGAAACGTGATGTCAGAAAAAGACCACATGGCCGATCTAGTCTTCCCTTCCATATCAGCCACTACAACAGTCCTCTTTTTGCCTTTAGAGATCCTCTGTGTTTGTCCCATGCTTTTTTGAAATCAGATACTGTCCTCATCTCTACCACCTCCATTGGGAGACTGTTCCACGCAACTACCACTCTTTCCATAAAGAGAGATTTCCGCATATTACTCCTGAGTCTATCCCCTTTCATCCTCATCCTATGTCCCCTTGTAGCAGAGCTTGCTTTCAACCAAAAGAGGCTCTCCTCCTGTGCATTTATGCCATGGAGGTAATTAAACGTCTCAATCATATCACCTCTATCCTGCCTTTCCTCTAAAGTATACATATTAAAATTCTTAAGTCTGTCCTCATATGCTTTATAATGAAGATCACTAACCATTTTAATAGCCACCATCTGTACCGACTCCAACCTGTTTATATCCTTTTGAAGGTGCGGTATCCAGTATTGCACACACTACTCCAAATGAGGTTGCACCAAAGACTTATACAGAGGTACTATCACCTCCTTTCTTCTGCTGGCCATTCCTCTCCCTATGCACCCAAGCATCCTTCTAGCTTTTGCCATCGCCTTTTCTACCTGTTTAGTTACTTTAAGGTCATCAGATACAATCAGGCCTAGGTCCCGCTCTTCTTTTGTGGACAGAAGTATTTCACCCCCTATACTATATTGCTCTCTTGGATTGCTGCAGCCCAAATACATAACCCTGCATTTTTTAACATTAAATGTCAGCTGCCAAGTTCTAGACCATTCTTCCAGCTTAGTTAGATCCCTCCCCATGTTATCTACACCTTCCTAGGTGTCGACACTACTCTATTGCAGATTTTGCTATCATCGGCAAAGAGGCAAACGTTACCTGACAGCCCTCCCGCAAAATCTCTAACAAAGATGTTAAAAAGAATCGGACCAAGCACAGATCCCTGGGGCACACCACTGGTAACCACCTCCTCCTCAGTGAGCTCTGTTTACCTGTACCCTTTGTCGCCTCCCACTCAACCAATTTCTAACCCAAGCAGTAAGTTTTTAAGGACCATCCCAAGGGTGCTCAGCTTGTTTATAAGGCACCTGTGTGGAATGGTGTCAAAGGCTTTACTGAAATCTAAATACATCACATCTAGGGCTCTCCCTCAGTCCAACTCCCTGGTCACCCAGTCAAAGAAATCAATCAGATTTGTCTGACAAGACCTGCCTCTGGTGAATCCATGCTTCCTTAGATCCGGTAATCCGTTGGACTCCAAAAACCTCACTATTTTCTCTTTCAGCAGCACTTCCAATAATTTAGTCACTACATCCTTACTTCTGCTTTTGTGCAAAGGGACCACATGTGCCTCTCTCCAGTCCTCTGGCACCACTCCCGACTCCAATGAGGCATTGAAAAGGTCAGTGGAGCTGCTAGAACATCCTCAAGTTCCCTCAGTATTCCTGGGTGTATCCCATCTGGTCCCTTCGCTTTGTCTACTTTGTTTAGCTAGTTCCTCACGAATACAGTCTTCTGAAAATTGTTAGATGCCCATCGCTTCTGTTCCTGTTTGTGGGTGTTTTCTGAGGTCCTGCTCCTGGTTCTTTATCTGTGAATGCAGAACATGCTTGAGTCTGACAATATCATTTTTGTCCTTCCTCTTCTCATAACATATCTGAAGAATGTCTTATCCCCCCATTTCATTGCATTGGCTATTTCCTCCTAGTAACATAGTAACGTAGTAAATGACGGCAGATAAAGACCAGCATGGTCCATCCAGTCTGCCCAGCAAATATACGGCAAGAGTAGGTGCACCCGTCACTCCGTGCAGGCCACCCCTCCCCATGTCTTTCTTTAGGGGTGGACACACCACTCCATGTAGGACACCCCTATTTGTTGAGAGGTTAGATGGTCCAGTTTATTTTGTTTTTATCCTGTTGCTATAAAGGGATCTGCAGTGCTTCTCCCATGCTGTTTTGAATTTTGTCACCATGTCTGCCCCTACCACTTCCATCTGGAGAGAGCATTCCAAGCATCCACCACCCTTTCAGTGAAAAAATATTTCCTGACATTGCCTTTCAATTTTCCACCTTGCAGCTTCATGTTACGCCCTCTAGTTTTTCAGCTTCCCTGTCTTTGGAAAAGGTTTGTTAGTTCATCGTTCCTCTTTAAGTATTTAAAGGTCTGAATCATATCTCCCCTATCCCTCTTCTCCTCCAAAGTGTACATATTTAGGTCTTCAAGTCTCTTCTCATAGGGTTTCTTACGCAGGTTCCAAATCATTTTGGTTGCCTTCCTCTGAACAGTTTCCAGTCTTTTTATATCTTTTGCAAGATATGGTCTCCAAAACTGAACACAGTATTCCAAGTGAGGCCTCATCAGTGACCTGTACAGTGGCATAAGTACCTCTTCCTTTCTGCTGGTAATCCCTCTTTGTATGCAGTCCAACATCCTCCTGGCTTTTGGCACTGCCTTGTCGCACTGTTTTGCCACTGTGAGATCATCAGAGATAATCACACCAAGGTCTTTCTCCTGAACCATGCACACCAACCTCTCGCCCCCTATTGCGTACATTTCCCTTGGATTTCTGCTACCTAAGTGCATGACACTGCACTTTTTCGCATTAAATCATAATTGCCAAGCATTAGACCATTCTTCCAGCTTTTGTAGATCTTTCCTCATGTTATCCACTCCCTCGGGGGAGTCCACTCTGTTGCAAATTTTTGTGTCATCTGCAAAAAGACAGACTTTTCCATTCAGTCCTTCAGCAATATCCCTCACAAATACATTGAAAAGTGCTGGGCCCAGGACCGAACCCTGGGGCACCCCGCTAATCACCTTCCTTTCATCCGAGTGAGCTCCATGTACCATCACCTTCTGTCGTCTGTCAGTCAACCAATTTCTAATCCAGTTCACCGTCTTGGGACCCATCCCCAAGCTACTGAGTTTGTTGACAAACCTCCTATGAGGAACAGTATCAAAGGCTTTGCTGAAATCCAGGTAGATGACATCCATCGCATGCCCCTGATCTAGTTCCTTGATCACCCAGTCAAAGAACTCAATCAGATTTGTTTGGCAAGAACATCCTTCAGTAAAACCATGTTGCCTCGGATCTTGCAATCTGTTGGTTTTGAGAAAGGTCACTATTCGCTCATTCAGGAGCATCTCCATTACTTTACCCGCCACCGAGGTAAGGCTCACGGATCTGTAGTTTGACACTTCTTCCCTGTCACCACTTTTGTGTAGAGGTACGACATCAGCCATTCTCCAGTCCTGAGGAACCTCTCCTGTTTCCAAGGATCTGTTGAGTACATCCTTTAATGGCCCTGGAAGATCCTCTCTGAGCTCTTTCAGTATCCTGGGATGTATCCCATCCGGTCCCATGGCTTTGTCCACTTTCAGTTTAGCAAGTTGTTTTGCATATTTGCTTTTCCAACTACTTTGCTAGCTTCTCTAAGTTTTTCCAAATACAGTTGCCTATCTTCCTCTCTCTGTGATCTCTTGTATTTCATGAAGGTCTCCCTCTTTTTTTTTTTTCACCTTTTCAGCTACTTCCTTTGGAAACCATAGTTCTCTCCTTTTTCCTTTTACCTTTTATTTACCATTTCAACAAAAAGGTTGTTTGCCCTTTCAGTTTTGTCCGCTTTTCCCATCCCGCTAACGACTCCTTCAGGTATTGACCCATCTTGGCAAAGTCAGTTTTCTTAAAGTCTAAGACCCTCACTTTCGAATGGATTTTATCAGCCCCAGTCCTAATACTGAACCATACCATCTGGTGATCACTAGGACTGTAACATCAGAAACACGTTCACCATTGGTAAGCACCAAGTCCAGTATGGCCCCCTCACATGTGAGTTCTGTTACTAGTTGCCTGAATAGTTCTCCCTGTAGAGAATCCAAGATCTCCTTACTTCTAGATGATACTGCAGCAGGAATGTGCTAATCAACATCTGGCATATTGAAATCCCCAATCAGTATTACTTCCCCTTTCGTGGCAATGCTGCATATATCTTCAATTAACTCTCCATCCGCCTCTTCTCCCTATGAGGGAGGCCTGTATATCTCACCAATGCAAATAGGTTTCTCTTTTCCCTCTTTCTAGTTTAACCCACAGTACCTCCTCTCTCCCTTTTTAAGCCATGTATTTCCATAGCGTTAATATTTTTTTATATATAGTGCCACTCTTCCTCCCCTTCTTCCTACCCTGTCCTTTCTGTATAAAATATAGCCTGGCATAGTTACATCCCAGTCAGACTTTCCCATTAAAGTTTCAACATCTGGTATCTTATTTATACGCACCGCTTTCCATATGTTGCTCCTTTTACCCATTTCCATAAAGGTATTTAATGTTTCACTTACCTGGGGGCTTTCTTCACACATCCCCAACAAATCTAGTTTAAAGCCCTCTTCAATAGGTTAACCAGTTTGCTACTGAAGAAACGTTGATCCTTCTTGGACAGATGGATGCCATCTCTGCTCTGCAACCCTTGGAACAGCTTCCTGTGGTCCAGGACACCAAAACGCTCTCAATGACACTATGCACTCAGCCATGCATTTATCTCCAGGATAGAAACATAGAAACATAGAAACATGATGACAGAAAAAGACCACATGACCTATCTAGTCTGGAGGTATTTAAACATCTCAATCATATCACCTCTATCCCGCCTTTCCTCTAAGGTGTACATATTAAGATCCTTAAGTCTGTCCTCATATGCTTTATAATGAAGCCCATTAATCATTTTAGTAGCAACCCTCTGCACCGACTCCATCCTGTTCACATCCTTTTGAAGGTGTGGTCTCCAGAATTGCGAAGATGTTAAAAAGAATCGGACCAAGGACAGATCCCTGGGGCACACCACTGGTAACATCCTTCTCCTCAGAGTGAGCTCCAAGCACAGATCCCTGGGGCGCACACCACTGGTAACCACCTCCTCCTCAGTACCTGTATCCTTTGTCGCCTCCCACCCAACCAATTTCTAACCCAAGCAGTAACTTTAGGGTCCATCCCTAGGGTGCTCAGTTTGTTTATAAGTCGCCTGTGAGGAACAGTGTCAAAGGCTTTACTGAAATCTAAATACACCACATCTAGAGCTTTCCCTCGGTCCAACTCCCTGGTCACCCAGTCAAAGAAATCAATCAGATTTGTCTGACAAGACCTGCCTCTGGTGAATCCATGCTGCCTCTGATCCTGTAATCCGCTGGACTCCAGAAACCTCACTATTTTCTTTTTCAGCAGCGTTTCCAATAATTTACTCACCACCGAAGTTAAACTAACTGGCCTGTAGTTTTCAACCACATCCTTACTTCCGCTTTTGTGTAAAGGCACCACATGAGCCTCTCTTCCAATCTTTTGGCACCACTCCCGACTCCAATGAGGCATTGAAAAGGTCAGTCAGTGGAGTTGCTAGAACGTCCCCAAGTTCCCTCAGTATTCTAGGGTGTATCCCATCCGGTCCCATCGCTTTGTCTACTTTAAGTTGAGCTAGTTTCTCACGAACACAGTCTTCTGAAAATTGTTCAAGATGTCCCTCGCTTCTGTTATTTGTGGGTGTTTTCTGAGGCCCTGCTCCTGGTTCTTCATCTGTGAATACAGAACAAAAATATTTGTTAAGCAATTCCACTTTATCCTTATCAGCTTCTACATATTCCCCCCCTGCACCCTTGAGTCTGACAATACCACTTTTGCCCTTCCTCTTCTCACTAATATATCTGAAAAATGTCTTATCCCCCCATTTTATTGCATTGACTATTTCCTCCTCCTTTTGAATCTTTGCCTTCTTGACTACTTTGCTAGCTTCTCTAAGTTTTTCCAAATACAGATGCCTGTCTTCCTCTCTCTGTGATCTCTTGTATTTCATGAAGGCCTCCTTCTTTTTCTTCACTTTTTCAGCTACTTCCTTCGAAAACCATAGCGGTCTCCTGTTCCTTTTGCCTTTATTTACCATTTTAACAAAAAGGTTGGTTGCCCTTAAAATACCCCCTTTCAGTTTTGCCCACTGTTTTTCTACATCCCCCAGCTGTTCCCAGCCCACTAACGACTCCCTGAGGTATTGGCCCATCTTCGCAAAGTTAGTCTTCCTAAAGTCTAAGATCCTCACCTTGGAATGGATTCTAACAGCCCTAGTCCTAATACTGAACCACACCATCTGGTGATCACTGGATGCAAAATGATCTCCCACTACAACCTCAGAAACACTTTCACCATTGGTAAGCACCAAGTCCAGTATGGCCCCTTCACGTGTGGGGTCTGTTATCAATTGCCTGAATAGTTCTCCCTGTAGAGAATCCAGGATCTCCTTATTTCTAGATGATACTGCAGCAGGAATGTGCCAATCAATATCTGGCATATTGAAATCTCCTATCAGTAGCACTTCCCCTTTCCTAGCAATGCTGCGTATGTCTTCAATTAACTCTCTGTCCACCTCTTCCTCTTGTGAGGGAGGTCTGTATATCACACCAATGCAAATAGATTTCTCTTTCTCTCTTTCTAGTTTAACCCACAATGCCTCCTCTCTCCCTTTTAAGCTCTATAATTCCAAAGCTTTAATAGTAGTTTTTACATATAGTGCCACTCCTCCTCCCCTTCTTCCTACCCTGTCCTTTCTGAATAAAGTATAGCCAGGTATAGTTACATCCCAGTCATGGTTTTCTGTGAACCATGTTTCTGTAACTGCCACTAAATCCAAGTCAGCCACTCCCAACAAAGCTTCAACTTCAGGGATCTTATTTCCCATGCTACGGGCATTAATACACACTGCTTTCCATATGTTACCCCTGTTACCCATTTCCATAAAGGTATTTAATGTATCACCTACCTGGGGGCTTTCACTTACCTGGGGGCTTTCTTCACCCATCCCCAACGAATCTAGTTTAAAGCCCTCTTCAGTAGATTAGCCAGTCTACTACCGAAGATGCGTTGACCTTTCTTGGACAGATGGATGCCATCTCTGCTCTGCAACCCTTGGAACAGCATCCCATGGTCTAGGAAACCATGTACACCTTAGAGGAAAGGATGCAAGCTTCTTTGCCTTTACCCTCAACAGGCAGGATTGAAGAGAACACCACCTGCGCATATGGCTGCTTCACCCTCTGTCCCCGAGCCATGAAGTCACTTTTGATACACTGAGAGGGATATCTGGCAGTATTATTTGTGCCGACATGAATAGTCGGTGGACTTGATGAGTCTTGGGTAAACTCTCCGTAACATCTCTGATTTTGGCACCTGGCAGTAATGCTCTCCTAAATTTGTCTGGATAGTTTATTCAGAGAGTGTGCTGAATATCGCTGCTCTCCAGATAATTTGATGTTCTGACCTTGCACTGCCCAGCTCATGCAGCATTCTGCACTATTTGCTTAGTGCCAGAGAGGTCTGTAAAAATATTCAGCAGCTCTACATGCATAGTGTTGCTGACTAGCCACAGGTAGCATTGGCTAATGTAAAAAAATGGATATTTTGCTTTTGAACATTGATTCAATATGTTTATGGCAGATGAGTACTCTCGGGCCTTTTTGACTCCGGCCATTTGTGATTTAATAATGCAGAGTACTGGGTTTAACTGTTTAAAATTGTCAGTCTGAAGATCTCCAGAGTGGGACAAACATTCTTGTACCATTTTGGCTTCCTTTGGGAGACTGGGCAGGAGAAGTAGCAGTCAATATAGGATGCAAACAGGCAGCCAGAAGTAGTGGAGTGTGGGTGGGAGGAGGAGGGGGGTCATCAGGGATTATAGGAAGCCCGCAAAGCTGCTTCTGCTCAATTATTTCTACATACTGTAGGGAGCGCAAGTCGAAGGTTCTCTTCCTTTCTTATTTATTTATTTATTTGGTATACATTTGTATGCCGCCACTTCCAGCGATCAGCAGCGGTCCAATGGTGGAGAAAACAAGGGTGTATGTACATAACAATTTAAGAATACAGTTTGATTTAAGGGAGGGGTGCACCACACACACATGAATTACAATTATACATTTGATTAACCAGATAAATTACAGTTTGATCACCCAGCTTGAGCAACCAGCTAAATTACAGTTTGATCAACAATATAAATTACAGTTATATAATACAACGCAAAATATGCAATTTTATTAACAGTGGATATATATATATACATTTTAAATCGCCATAGATGTGAGCTGTCGGTGCAATAGATTTTAAGACTCATGTGCTTCGGAGGGAGGTAGGCAACTTGGGCAATGATAATGGTTGCATCTGTCTAGGTGATGCCGTAATGTGATTGGAACAGGTGGGTTTTAAGCTTTTTTCTGAAGGCCTGTAGGTCGTTGATCAGGCGTATCTCATGAGGCAGTTGGTTCCAAAGCTTGGGTGCAGCGTACGTAAATGCCCGGTTGCTCGTTCGCTCTTTGACAGCTCTTATACTGCTTGGAACGCAGAGTGTGTTCAGGTTCACAGTCCGTCGGCATCTGTTGGGGGGTTGTGAGAGGATGAGGTTATCGATGAATGAAGGGAATATTTTGTGAATGATTTTGAATGTTGTTACCAGTATTTTGTAAACTACTCGTGCAGAGATGGGGAGCCAGTGAAGCTCAATCAGGACTGGTGTAATGTGATCTATCAGCTTCTTATTCATGATCATCCTGGCTGATACATTTTGTGCCAATTGTAAGATGTTTAAGGTTTTTTTTCGGTAGACCTTGCAAGATTGGCTGTAACTGCATACTGAACAGAGGATTTCAATATATTATCCACGATGATGCCTAGAGCCTTCCTGGGTGGTGGCTCCTAATGTGGAATTTTTGCATCATGTATCTGTAGTTTAGGTTTTTCTTTCCTAAGTCTGTAATTTTGCACTTCTCCGCTTTACGTTTCTTCTGCCATTTGGATGCCCAGTCTCCCAATTTCTCAAGGTCCTCATGCAATTTTTCACAAACCTCTTCTGATGTAACAGCTTTAAATAATTTTGTGCAACCTGCAACTTTTGATCACCTCATGCATTCTTTTTTTCCAGGTAAAATACAGATCCCTGGGATATTCCACTATTTATTTTTCTCCATTGAAAAAATTGACCATTTAGCCTTACTGTTTTTCTGTCTTTTCACCATTTCCAAGTCCACAATAGAACGCTTCCTTGAAAGTCTCATGAGGGATCTTGTCCAAAGGCTTTATATCAACTACCTTGTCTTTTATCTATTGTACATGTTTATTCAGACTGTCAAAAAAAAAGTACCAATGAAAGAAATACACCCCAAAATTGGTGACCAAACTACAAAATATAATAGCAATATTGGTACCAATAGTAAAGTGATGGAAAACTTGACTTTGTTTGTTGGATATGCCATCAAAGGAACAGGAGGATTCTGAGCCTCCTACCCGCAGTGGCAACTCCTTTTTAATTGCATTTTAAAAAACCATTTGGCTCAAAAGATGACAGCTCTGAAACGGGTAATGGACAACAGATGAAATCCTGCATATGATGTGTCATCGTAGATCCTGCTTCAGGTTGAATAGGTTTCTCAGAATTCAAGAAATCATTGCCCAGCGCTTATGCAAACTTGATGAGCACCATTCGATTTCATAAGATCAGCATATGATGTCATTGTTTAACAAGCAAAACATTCTCCAATTGAACACCAGAGGAGGTCCATGAGAAGGGAACCCCCTAGAAACGATTGGTTATGTCAGAACAGACTGGCCCAATCCAGGTAAAGGCAAATCGATTGTACCTCTTGAAAGAGTAAAGACGAGGTGGGATGCCATAAAGTTTAAGTAATACATTTAAAACAAATTGGAGAAAATTTTATTTTTTCATGGAGTGTACATGGTTAAGCTAGCTGCCAGGGATGTGGTAAAAGCAGTTAGCATTGGGTTTAAAAAATATTTTGGACAATTTTCAAGCATATTTCCAAAACTGAGGTAGACCTGGGGAAAACTATTGCTTATCCCTGGGATAAGTAGCATGGAATCTGGCTGCATTGGGATTATGCCAGATACTTGTGACCTGGATTGGCGAAAACAGGATACTGGGTTTAAATGCCTTTTTGTTCTGTCCCAGTATGATAATTATGAAATAATATTGTGAATCACTAGTGTAGACGATGGATTGGAGGGGCAGAAATCCTGGATCAGAATGCAAAGTGCCAGAGTTATCTGGTCAGCATTGCATGGGTCCAAGAACTCTGCCCAGTTTCCAGGCACCAGATGAAAGTGGAGAGAATGTGGCTAGAACAGGAATGGAGCTGTTAACTGGTCTCTATTTAGACAAACATGTCCATGTGACAGAACTATATTTTTTGGGGTAACTTTATATAATAGAATGCCTTGTTGAAAGTCTAAAAAGATGCCTATGGGAAAAATAGGCACCCAGCACCAGTCCCAATAGCATGTGACTTCAAAAACAAATTTTACACATATATGCACATATATGTAAATATATATGTGCATACTACTTGTGTACCTGTGTATTTTACAAAATACAGTGTAAATCACAGCTCTCCCTTTCCTAAACTCGGAGTGGAGGAGTGGCCTAGTGGTTGGGGCAAGGTACTTATTTATTTATTTATTTAATTCTCTTATATACCGCGCTATTCTGCATCAGTGCGGTTTACATTGAACAAACTGAAATTACATTGAACAGGGCATTATAACTTGGAGATAACTATTTTACAGGGAACATGGGCTATGGAGGGTTAAGTGGCTTGCCCAAGACCACAAGGAGCACCTGTGGGACTAGAAACCCCAGTCCTTCCGGCCCAAGGTTGCTGTCCTCTAGTGGGATTTGAACCCCTGACCTTCCGGCCTGAAGTACCTTGCCCTAACCACTAGGCCACTCCTCCACTCCAGGCTGGAAGGTCGGGGGTTCAAATCCCACTAGAGGACAGCAACCTTGGGCCGGAAGGACTGGGGTTTCTAGTCCCACGGGTGCTCCTTGTGGTCTTGGGCAAGCCACTTAACCCTCCATAGCCCATGTTCCCTGTAAAATAGTTATCTCCAAGTTATAATGCCCTGTTCAATGTAATTTCAGTTTGTTCAGTGTAAACCGTACTGATGCAGAATAGTGCGGTATATAAGAGAATGTAAATAAATAAATAAATAAGATGCAAGGTTCCACATTAAGAACAATCACCCAGGAAAACGATTTAGGCGTCATTGTGGATAACATGTTAAAACCCTCTGCCCAGGGTGCAACGGTGGCCAGAGCAAATAGAATGCTAGGAATCATAAGGAAAGGAATGGAAAATAAAGCAAAGGATATTATAATGCCTCTGTATCATATTATATGCAATTCTGGTCACCGTATCTTAAAAAGGATATAGCGTTATTAGAAAAGGTACAGTGAAGAGCCACCAAAATGGTAAAGGGGATGGAAGGATACCCCTATGAAGAGAAGCTAAAAAGGTTAGGGCTCTTCAATCTGGAAAAGACGGCTGAGGGGAGATATGATAGAGGTCTATAAATTAATGAATGGAGTGGAACGGGTAAACATAGATTGATTGTTTACGTCATCAGAATTTAGAAAGACTAGGGGACATGCAATGAAGCTATAGGGTAACTTATTTAAGACTAATAAGAGAAAATATATTTTTTCACTCAACGTGTAATCAAACTCTGGAATTTTGTTACCGGAGGATGTTGTAAAAGCTATTAGTGTAGCTGGGTTTAAAAAAAGGTTTGGACAAGTTCCTGGAGGAAAAGTCCATAAACTATTATTAAAAGGGACCTGGGATATCACTGCTTGACCCAGTACAAGCATTGTGGAACCTGTGTCTTTGGGAGAAACTGCTAGGTACTTATGACTTAGATTGGCCACTGTTGGAAACAGGATATTGGGCTTGATGGACCTTAGTCTGACCCAGTATGGCATATCTTATGTTCTGGGAATCCCTATGCATGGATCACATAAATGGGTACAATTTTGCCATGCACTTTTACAAGTGTATGCAGTACACAATTTATAAAAAAAATTTCTGCATGCGAAGCGGGATTTGCATATAGAAAAGCCTTATACAATTACTCCTCATAAAATTGCTCTTTTTCATTAATTTTCCTGCTGAGGGATTCATTCATCCTTGGTACAGTTCAGTGGGGCTAGAAAATAACCTATTTTCTTGTTAATTATTCCAAGAAATCGGGTGAACTTGAACTGTTGTATACTTTCTCCCCCCCCCCCCCCCGGAATCCGCAGTGTCATTTGCACTATTGAGCCTGTTTTGATATATAAATAGTTTCTGCCACTCTATTTGCAGGTCACTTTTAGAAGTCAGGAAGCTGAAACATCACACAGGAAACCTTTCTCTAAAGCACCAACTTTCACCAGCCTTGGCCTCTTTGTTGCCAACATGCACATTATTTCTTCCTTTGTATCAAACTTCTGGTACCTATTATACTGAACTGATGTGTTTTTGTGCATTCAGAGGCAGCAGAATGGGGTGGGCCACCAAGGCTTTTGCCCAACCAACTTTTGCCTCACACTGTATCAGCATGGTTTGGAGTTAGGGATGGAGGTTAGTATGTTTGTCCGGCTCTGCTTACTCTGCTTCCCCCCCCCCAAAAAAAAAGGTAAATTGTTCCACTGCTTCCGCTATAGTTTATAGCTGAAAGTATGTATTAAATATTTCCTTCTCATTCTGCTAGACCAGTTCAGACCACCAGTGGTTTATGCTCCCCAGCTAGCCGATGGAGGCAGAGTAGAGCAACTTGTATATACGCAGGTGCAACATTGAGAGAAGCCTGCAATCTCCAGGAACAAGCAGGAATGAGTCTCCACATATGGGTACGTCGGTACCGACGAAGCCTGCGTGGGAATGCTCCCCAGCATCCAATCAGAAAGCTTTTGGGAGCATCCCTCGCGCCTGCGCGCTGACTTCCTGCCCTTTCCACTTCTTCTCCTCAGTTTTCGTTTTTCCGCGGAGCCGGCAGGACGTCGTCCTGTCACCGCAGAAACTTTTTTCTTTAAATACTTCATTTCTTGTTTCTTGTGGTCACGGCTGTTTTTCCCGCTGACACTGGTACCGCTGGTGGTTTTTTCTTTCTTTTTTCTTAAACTCAGAGAGATTTTTCCCTCTGTTTTCTGTCTTAACTTTTTGGGCCTACAAGGCCTCTCCATCATGGAGCCGCCTTCTCCTAAGAAGTGCCTTCACTGTGGAAACAGTTTTCTTTTTAGACTCCAATCTCTGGTGTCTAACCTGTTTGGGTCCTGACCCTTTTTCCCCTGAACTATCAGGCTGCAATGCTGAGAGAAGACCTTCCCTCTTTCGAGTTTCCCTCGATACCGTTTTCCCTCCTGCAGTGAGGGCACCAGGTTTTTCTTCTCTACAGGATCAGGTAACCCACAAACAGTCTGTTAAGACTTGCCAATCCTTGAGTGGTAGGTCTCATGACACGCATGATGACGGCTCCGGCCTTGCCCTCAAGACCCCATTGGCATTAAAACCCCGGCGGGAGTCTTCGGGCTCCAAAGCATTTCAGGGGTTTCAGGTTGTTCCTGGGGCTCACCCCTCACAGAACATACCTGAGCCGTGCTCGGGGGTGGTATCCGCTTCGAGCGGTACCGATGCACCGGCACCGGTGTCGAGTGTCCCACTCTTCACCAGTGATCGTCATCTGGCGTCCTCGGTACCTTCGGGACCGATCGATACGTTCCAGATTGACTTTCCTGTATCTAAGCCATGTTCGGTGGTGGTACCCGCTTCGAGCGGTACCAATACCCCGGCATCGGCACCGGTGTCGAGTGTTTCACTCGACACCAGGGATCGTCTTCTGGCATCCTCGGTTCCTTCGGGACCGATCGATACGTTCCAGATTGACTTTCCTGTATCTAAGCCATGCTCGGGGGTGGTATCCGCTTTGAGCGGTAACGATACCCCGGCATCGGCACCGGTGTCGAGTGTTCCACTCTTCACCAGGGATCGTCATCTGGCGTCCTCGGTACCTTCGGGACCGATCGATACGACCCAGAGTGACTTCCCTGTATCAGCATCGCCGGTACCACCACCGACGTCGGTGCACTCTAGACATGCATCGATAGACTTGCTCCCTTCGATGCCGAGTCTGGAATCGATATCTAGTCTAGATGACTGGGTACCGACCCACCTTGGAACTGACCCTTGTCGTTTTCCGGATACGCAGTACCGAGGATACTCACCATGACTCTCTGGTTACCTCGGTACTGCTTGAGCAGCCTCCGATGACGGCCTCGATGCCATTACCGGTATCGGTATCGATGTCGATTCCTGCAGTTACATCAGTGCCATCGATCCTTTCCATGCCTAGTTTGGAATCGATACTTGGCATAGACGATGCAGTACTAACTGCCTCAAATCGTGACTGCCAGTATCATTATCCATCTAGTAAGGTTCTTTTTCTGCACCAGACCAGTACATCCTCTGGTGCTCAGGCTGCATCTTCAACCTTAGCCTTCCCAGGGATGGTTCCCATTGGAGATCCTTCTTTTCAGAAGTTTCTCCTTGACATGGCAACCTTTCTTGCTATTCCTATCCCTGGCTGTAATCTTGACCAAGGCTCTCCTGCAGAAAAGGGAAATATAATGCTTCCTTTACATCATTCTTTGCAGGATCTTCTTCTGAGAATATGGGAATCACCTTTAAGGGTTCCCTCACCTTCTACAGCAACTAATGTTCTGTATCAGGTGCCCCCCTCTCCAGGGTTTCAAAAGAATCAACTTCCCCATCATTCCATTGTAGTGGAATCAGCAATGAGGAAGGTAAAAAGCAAGAAGAAGCATTCTTCCTATCCGCCAGGTCGTGCTTCTAGAGCACTTGATGCCTTTGGACGTCAAAACTTCCAAACATCTATGCTGGCATCAAGAATTATTTCTTATATATTTTATGAGTCTAACACTCCAGGAGGTCACAAAGAAATTATCTCTTTTGACTCCTTTTTTGTCAGAGCCTAAGGCTGCTGACTATTCCTTGCTTCTTAATCATAGCCGGAATATCTCTTGGTTTCTTTCTCATGCTTCTCTAGACTCTTTTGAGTCTGTTAGCAGATCCTCAGCTATTGCCATTGGAGCACGTCGTAGAGCCTGGCTCCAAGCTTCTGACTTGAGCAGATGGGCACAACATACACTGGGTAATTCTCCTTGTACTGGAGAAAATCTCTTCAATAAGGAGGCTTTACGTCAGGTTGCTCATTGCTCCACTGACTTCCCTGGTTCTGGAGACCATTCTAAGCCGCCTTCTTCCCCAGGAGGTAGGAAATGTCCTATCAAGCCTTCTTTCCCTAAGAAAAGAAGGTTTCACTCTTCTCCTGCCCATCATCCAGAGGTGCCCAAGCAAGGGACACCTCGTCCTAGTCTGAAGTTTCCAAATTCTAGCCAGTCTCAACATACCCAGCAATCATAGGTTTCTGAAGGTTACAATCTACAGTTAACCTCTTCTTAACAGAAGTTTGTTCACTGTTTTTTCTTAAAGCTCTACACTGGGGTTTTCCTTTTTCAGTATGCTAAGCTGTCAGGATATTCTTGTCCATGGGTTACAGAATTCTCCTCTTCTTACTACCAAGAAGGGAGGTTACAACTATCTCATGATAGTTTCTGTCCCAACATGAACATTTTTTCCTTCAGCTGACTTGCCATATGGGTAAGTCACCCTCCCCCTCTCATCCAGGGTTTCCCCTGACTGAGTGGTACCATACTGAAAAGCTTCTCTAGCTTTCATTCCAGTGTAGACTTTTTGTTTCCTTGAATACATTCTCAAGATAACTCTTCAGACAGGGACAGTAATATCTCCTCTCCCTTTGTCTGTTTCTCTTTGTTTTGCACAGTAAGATTCTCTCTGCTGTCTTTTTCAGCTGCTGTGCATGCAGGAGTTCCAGTGATTGAACTACTGGTACTTTTCCATAAGTTTCAGTCTATCTTTCACAATTTTTGTCTAGCCTCAGTAGTGATTCCAAGCTAGTCCTCATCTATCTTGGATAATCCTACTCACTTTAGGCTTCTCACATTATCTTCTTTCTAGCCATCTCCTTTTCCTAGGATGTGGCAACACACCTGACTTCAGTCAGTTTTATCTCATAATTCTCCTGCACAATGCTCTCTGCAATCTTCAGAGAAGCTTCCTACTATGGGCCCTTGCTACAGAGCATTGATCTTTGTCTCTGAGGGCTATTCTATATAGTAGAAAAAAGCTTATAAATCATTCTCATGACTGTGAGGGTTCTCCACATCCTCTTGTCTCCTGTTATAATTTAGAATATAAGCTTTTTCTGCGTGAATATCCAAGGCTATTAGTAACGCATGATACCCCTATGTCCCTCCAGTGGGTCCTCTTGGTATCTCCTCTATGCGTTTCTACCCATCTACCATGTCAGAGTTCTAAAGAACTCCCGACTTCCTCTTTACAGACTGATATTATCCTCTGTTTTTCACGCAACCATCCTGGTTATTTTACTGGATTGCATTTCTGCATCCTCTTAGCCCACGGAAATAGATTCTCTATATATCTGTCAAGTGGGTTTCACCCTCTTGTTGTTGGATGAATCTTTCACCCTCACATTCCCCATGTGAATGTTCTTATGGGGCTTAGTGTATCTTCAGACTTATTGTCATGTATGTAAATATCTCTATATATGCCTCTACATACATATGTTTGTAAGTTATGTGTGCATAATTATGCCCCTATATATATATTTTGATACATATTTCTGTATATCTAGATACACACACACACACTATATATATGTATCTCTCTCTCTCTCTCTCTCTCTCTCTCGATAGATAGATAGATAGATAGATAGATAGATATAGGGAGACTTTTATAGATCGATATGTATTACATACTATCTCCTCACTGTCTATGCTATAGCAATTTGTACCTTTCTCAGAAGTTACAGACAGTGGGCTCCCTTTTTCATACTGTTCCTTAGTATGTGGGGACTGTTATGCCCACAACCACTACTGTGGTGATAACAGCTTCCGCTTTGCTCTAGGTCTCCCTATCCTTGAAGATTCAAGCTTCTATATCTTTCCTATCTCTCATCAGCTAGGAAAGATAGTGTACATCTTCATTGTTTTTGAGTACACATTGTTCTGCTTGGGAATATGGTTTTTTTCCATAACCCTTCTTCCCTCCAAGACTGGGCTAGTTGTCCAAATCGGTCAGTCTTCTTCTTTTAGTCCTCAATGTTATGACTCTGTACCTAGGTTTTCAGCTTTTTCTCATAAAGCTTTCTATTGATGATCTGCCGTTCTAATCCTACCCCAGTTGACACCTGGATCACCTGCTAATTCCAGGTCTGGACCTTCACCTTCACTGCTGTGAGGTCACCTTGAGGATTCCGCTACTGCATATCCAGTAGACTCTATCACGCTTTCTACTTCCTACAATCCAGTAGGTAAGCTCCATATTATAACTGTTCATTAAATAATTTTAATGGTAATTATCATACATGCCATGGACTCCTCTCCTGTAGTCCTTGGGTTTGTTGTTTTCCTTACAGCTCTTCTATTCTCAACTCCTACCCTCCATTCCCTCATGGGATGCCGGAGATTCCTGTGTGGGAAATGCACTCCTGATCCAGGAACATGCATTTTATGGGATCTCCCCCTGGCATCTCTAGCTAGGGAGTCCCCATATGTGGAGACTCATTCCTGCTTGTTCCTGGAGATAGCACAGTTACTTACCTGTAACAGGTGATCTCTGGGAACAGCAGGAATAAGTCTTCACAACCCACCCACCTCCCCTAGGAGTTGTATCTATCTATCTTCCTTTCCTCTTTCTCTCCTTTGTCTCAGCTATGAAACTCAACTGAGGAGAAGTGGAAAGGGCGGAAAGTCAGCGCGCAGGTGCGAGGGATGCTCCCAAAAGCTTTCTGATTGGATGCTGGGGAGCATTCCCGTGCAGGCTCCGTCGGTACCGACGTACCCATATGTGAAGACTTATTCCTGCTGTTCCCAGAGATCACCTGTTACAGGTAAGTAACTGTGCTTTGTCTGCCTGAAGAAGATATGGATTGGTGCAGCAGTGCAAATCTGCCTGTTTTCTCTAGCCCAGGCTATGGTCCAGTGGCTTGTGTGGCAGAGATCTGGGTACACCTTGAGCTGACAGATTGCTCTGTGTCTAGTGCTGCTGCCCACTGGTTCATAGTGCTTTGTGGGGGTTGGTAAGTTGGACCAAGCCCCCCTCTTGTCTTCTATCTGCTTGCTTCGTTTCTGACTCTTCCCCAGCCTAGTCTTTATACAAGCTTTCTTGTCTCGGGTTTCAGCTGGCCAACGTTGCAGATGCTAGGGATTTCCTTTTTTCCATAGCTTTGTTCCCTTCTTCAGCAGTCTTTTTTTTTCTTTTTTTTTTCCGTTTTGCTGTGTGGCGCTCTACCATGATGTCAGGAGCCTGACTATGTACCTCTTGTGGCTCCTGCCGGGTCGGCTCCATGGCATGGCATGAATTTTTTTTTTTTGCCCCTTGTTTGATTTTTTTTTTCTGCTACTACTGATGATCATTTGTATAGTACTACAAGGCATATATAGTGCTGTACAGAGAGATGTAAGAGACAGACAGTCCCTGCTCATCAGCTTACAGTCTAGTTAAGAAAGATAACACATCAACTGGGGTTTCTGATATATCTAGAGGAGTGGTAAGGAAACTCATCAGAGGTGAACAGAAAGCTATAAGCGGATCAGGATTCAAAAGTAGCCTAGAAGAGGTGAGGTGTGTTTAACCTGGGCCAGAGATGGAGCCTTACATACTGCCTCAGGTAGTTTGTTCCACGCATAAGGAGCATCAAGGTGGAAAGATCAAAGCTGGCAGTGGAAGAAAAGAGCACAGATAGAAGAGATCTGCCAGAGAAGTGCATTTCTGAGGTGGGGTTTAGGGAGAGATAAGAGAGGAGAGGTAATGAGGAGCATCGGACTGAAGGCACTTATAGGTCAGTAGAAGTTTTTAAGTGAGTATGGAAAGAGAAAGGAAGCCAATGAAGTGACTTGAGAAGAGGTGGTACGTGAACATAGTAACATTAGCGGAAGATTAGCCATGCAGCTGAATTTTGAACAGATTGAAGGGGAGAGAGATGATTTAGAGGGAGACCAGCAAAGAGAAGGTTGCAGTAGTCAAGTCTAGGGATGACTAAAGAGTGGATAAGGGCATTAAGTATGTTCAGAAAGGAAATGATGAATTTTGCTGCTGATATATATAGAGAGAAATGACTAGTTTCACCTATCTGTTGGATGTGTTTGGAGGAGGAGAGGGAAGTATCAAAGATGACCCTAAGTTTGTAAGCTGAGGAAACTAGGAAGAGTAGAGTGTTTATCCACAAAACTAGAGAAAAAGGAAGAAGGGGGGAGATGGGTTTAGGGGGAAAGATAAGCTCTGTTTTGGCCATTTTCATTTTGACTGTGGCAGGACATCCAGGCAGCAATGCCAGATGAACTGGCAGAGATATGGGCCTGGATTCCTGGAGAGATGTCAGATGCAGAGAAGTAGATCTAAGAGTCATCTGCATAAAGATGGTACTGAAAACCATGGGAGGAGAGTGCACTAAGGGACTGGGTTTAGTGACAGAAAAGGAGAGGCACCCAAGACAGAGCCCTGGGGTACTACACCAACTGAGAGTTAGATAGCAGTAGAGGAGGATCTACCAGAACATACAGTAAAGGTGTAGAGGGAGAGATGAAAAGAGAACTAGGATAGAACAGAGCCCTTAAATCCAAGCGAGGACAGGATATTGAGGAGAAAGTGGTGATCAACCATGTCAAAAGCGGCAAAATGTCAAGAAGGATGAGTATAGAGTAAAGGCCTTTGGATTTGGCCAAGAACAAATCATTGGAGACTTTAGGCAAGAGCTGTTTCAGTAGCATGTAGAAGATGAAAGCCATATTTAAATGGATCCAGAAAGGTGTGAGAGGAGAGAAAGTCAAAACGACAGTGAACTGCATGTTCAAATAGTTTGGAAATAAAGGAGAGGAGGGAGATGGGTCGATACTTAGGGCATGTAGGGTCTAGGTGGTTTCTTGAGGAGAGGTGTAACCATTACATGCTTGAAGGCTGCAGGAACAGTTGCAGCAGAAATCAATAGGTCGAGGATATGACAAATGGAAAGGATGACGGTGGAGGAGATGGAGCTTAATAGACAGGTGGGAATAGAATCTGAGGAGGAGAGAAATGTGTGGTTTCCTCCTTGGTGATATTAGAAAATGAAGAAATGGTGATAGAGGTTGAGGGGAGGATTTTGGAATGAAGAGAGGGAAGGGGGAGTTGAAAATGACCCAAGGGGAACTCGAGAGTAATCTTGTGGAGTGCATCATGGAAATAGCCAAAGTCTGGGCAGAAAGGGAAGGAGGAGTCTGAGGTGGAGGCACTTTGTCTTTTTGACTCTCAACTCTCTCCTCAATGAGGGTCAGAGACAGAGAGTTAGTCAGTGGGCATAGTAGTCTTGCTTGCTGAATACTATGGCTGACTGGAAACAGGCTAGCTTGAATTCGAAATGTAGGAAGTCCACAAGGGAGCAGGATTTGAGTCAGATGCACTCAGCTGAGTAGGCATAGGAACATAAGATAGTGAGTTTTAGAAGGACAGCCAGGGCTGAGGTACAGTACACCTCACAGAACATGGAATGGGAGGAGCAAGAGCTTTGGACTACCTCATCAACAGACCCAGGTGACATAGTGGAAGAAAGGTGATGTGGAGTAGTAGTGGAGAGAGCTGATGAGTCACTAGCATGAAGATTGGGCAAGACTGAAATGGGAGGTGCTGAAGAGTGATGCTTAGCAGAAGATGGTCATAAGGGAAGAACTGAGGTGCATAGGTTTGAGGGTAAGCAGTTAGAGAAAAAGGCAAGGTTGAGGCAATGGCATGCTGGTGAGTAGGGACAGTAGAGCATATCTGGAGTTTGAATGCAGCGCTAAGAGAGGAGCTTTAAGACATAAGGGTCAGAGGGGTCAACAACATGAATGTTTAAATCTCCTAGTCTCCTCTTTGGACTTTTGTAATAGCTTGACCTCTAGCAGTAGTACCGTGAGACCACTAGTGGTCTCCTAGTGCTATTTTGATCTCTGCGCTGGCAGGGATGAATGACTTGGGATCACTCCTGCTCCATACCTCCTATACCACCAGCAATGTCTTGAGGTAGGCTAATGGGAGTGGGTAAAAGGGGTTCTTCCTTTGGGGATGAAGTCACAGGTGGGGGGACATTTTTGAGGAGAGAGGGGAAACGGGTCAGTTTGATTTTTCCAGCTACCAGCCCCTTTAAGAAGGTGACTGGGAGCATCGGGTTGTGTTAGCAGCCTGATACTCCAAAGAGGAAAAAATGCAGTTTGCAAAGTTGTTATGCAAGCTATTTTTTTCATTGTATTTAATGAGATATGTTGCGTGCTTTGTATTTCATTATCTAATATGCGTTTAACTAATGCACAATTTTGCTGTTTAATGCGCGTTAAGGGGACAAACCATAAGGGAATATTGCATGATTTATATTAGTCCACATGGCTTAGGGGGTAATTACTATCTATTAAATAAATCTGATGATAAAATCTGTAGTTACAATTAATTGTAGGATCTTGTTGATTTTTAATAGTAAAGTTTTTGATAACATTTGCAAGGGTTTTTTTTATTCCACGTGTGATACTGTGGCTTCCCTGATTTTCCTGAAGGGGTAAGATGGGACAGGTTTCACCTGATTTGCTGAAGATAGAATTTCTCACATGAATTGTTCAACTTGCCATCTTGGTCTGTGCCAAACATGGGTAATGAAAGCTGTAAAATATTTACTTAGTGATATGTTGGCCAAGATAGTGAATGTCTGACTGTGGCATATGCCTTTCCAGCTTGCCTTAAATAAGTGGTGTTATGACCAGTTCTGAGAGATCATTCTGGACGTATCTGAATGGAATAATTTTCACCCTATTTCTAATCTTCATTTCTTAGGAAAGATTACAGGACAAAGTGTTTTGCAACAACTTGGATTTTTTTTTTTGTATTGCAGTAGAGGGCTTGGGTCCATATCAGTTTGGATTTCGTAAAGGTCATGGTGTGGAAACCTATTCATTCTGCTTTAGATGTAATTCACCAGGAGCTGAACACTTTCATCAGGTAAATTAGTAACAATATTTCAGACTGATACTTGCTTAATTCAGATGTACCTCAAGACTATGCTTTGTCATTGGTTTGCACCCTCTTGGTGTGCTCTACATAAGGCATTGCCGTTCTAGGAAAGCTTTGATGGTGGGTAAGCTCTGAAGATAGGGACAGTCTGTATTGGTGGGTAGATGCCTTTAGGTTGAGGTGGTTGGGTTGCTGAATTGTGTGTTTATTTGTGTGTTTCGATGATATGTTGTATTCACCATTCAGATTGGAGACTCACTAGATGTGCAGGTTATAAATATTATGCAAATATTATGATACCTGGTTCTTTTTGCTAATATAGCCAATATCAGACTTTACATGGTGGTTTTGTTTGTTTTTTCCTTGTAGTTGGCTATATTAAAGCCGTGACATCCTGGATTTGAGTAAAACAGTGGTATTGTATATTAGTGCATACTTTAAGTTAGAACGTTTGTTCTACTTATAAGTAGATTTTGTTTCATTTATTAAAACATACATGTGGGCCATCGTTGTACGTCTGACAGTGTACAATCAACACAAATAGTCAGTAAATGCATATAAGATAAGGCATCATATCATAACCAGGCACCAACATTTTTAAAATTCCTTGGCTATGATTTAAAAGCCTTTTCAAAAATAATGCCTTCATTTTTATTATTTTGAAGGAATTTGAACTCTTGATGCAAATTCAGCAGTAATGCGTTCTACAATTGTGGACCCACCAAGGAGAACATTCTTGAATATATTGAGGCTGACTTACCTTTATAAAGGTGTGTTCAGAAATTACGTACCTAGGATTTCTTGATGCTCAACTAACTATATAGTCACAAAGTTAACAAAGTTCTTGAACTTTATTTTTAAAAAATTGTCTGGCTCAACGTTTATGTACGTTCATAGATTGATCGACTTTAGAAACATAGAAATATGAGATAAAGTCCAAGGTGGAATCCAATAACAGCAAACTCATCAAAGTTTTAGACTTCAAAACCGCCGACTTAAGTAAAATGGCAAAGTATCTGAAGGAGGAGCTGGTAGGGTGGGAGGCGTTAAGGAAATTGGAATTGCAATGAGCTAAACTAAAGAAAGCAATAAAAGGTGCAACAGATACATAAGTAAAGAAAGTGAAAAAGGAAACCTATTTGGTTCTCCAAAGAAGTGGCTGCACAAATAAAGGCAAAAAACATAGCTTTCACAAAATTCAGAAGCTCGCAAACAGAGGAACACAGAAAAGAATATAAGATCAAACTAAAAGAGACAAAAAAGAAATAAGGATAGCAAAATCAAAGGCAGAAGAAAAGATGGCTAAAGATGTGAAATGTGGCGACAAGAATTTTTTTCAAGTGTATTCGGGAGAAGAGGAAAATCAGAGGTGGAAATTGCAAGACTCAAAAGTGCTAGGAACGGATTCGTGGAAAGTGACATTGAAAAAGCGACAATGCTAAACAAATACTTCTGCTCTGTTTTCACTAGAGAAAATCCTGGAGAAGGACCACCTGTGATTGACAAATATACAAATGGGAATGGAGTAGATACCACACCATTCACAAAAGATGATATGCTAGAACAGCTGCAAAACTGAAAGTGGACAAGTCTTTGGGACCAGATGGGATGCACCCCAGGATACTGAAAGAGCACCTACTCTTGCCGCCTTGCTGGACAGACTAGATGGACCATAGTGGTTTTTATCTGCCGTCATAGTAACATAGTATATGTTACTATCACCTTCTTTCTTCTGCTGGCCATTCCTCTCCCTATACACTCAAGCATCCTTCTAGCTTTTGCCTGTTTAGCTTTCTACCTGTTTAGCTACTTTGAGATTGTCGGACACAATCATGCCGAGGTCCCGTTCTTCTTTCGTGGACCTAAGTACTTCACCCCCTATACTGTACTGCTCCCTTGAATTGTTGCAGCCCAAATGCATGACCTTGCATTTTTTTAGCATTAAATCTCAGCTGCCAAATTCTACACCATTCTTCAAGCTTAGCTAGATCCCTTCTCATATTATCTACACCTTTCTGGGTGTCTACTTTGCAGATTTTGGTATCATCTGCAAAGTGGCAGACCTTACCCGACAGCCCTTCCGCAATATCATTAACAAAGATGTTAAAAAGAAAATGGTCCATTTGCTGATTTTTACCTTTTATGGATTACTTCGATTTACTGTATTTAGGATTACCTGTGGCACATCTGAAATCATTACATGATTCAGAATTCAGCAGCAAGGGTGACTGCAGGATGTTGTAAACTTCAATTCTGCAGCATACCTGGCTTTGCTTAAGGAACAAAAGTTGGACTGTAATGGATAATCTGATCATCCACATGGTAAACATACAGCAGTGCTAGTGACCCATCGGTTCTGATGTTCTCTAAGTGGCTTCCCCAAAGGTACAGAGAAAAACCAACAAAATGGTAAAGGGTTTGGAAGGATTATCCTATGAGGAAAGGCTTAAAGGGGCTCTTCAACTTGGAAAATAGACGGTTGCGGGGAGATACGATATTGGTCTATAAAATAACGAATGAAGTGGAACAGGTAAACATAAATTGTTTACTCCTTCAAAATGTAGAAAGACTAGGGGACACGCAAAAAAGCTGCAATGAACACATTTAAGATTTAGTCGTCAAATATTTTTCACTCAACGCGTAATCGAACTCTGGAATTGTTACCAGAGAATATAATAACAGCTGTTGGTGCAGCTGGGTTTAAAAGAGGTTTGTATGAATTCTGGAGGAAAAATCCATAAACCATTATTAAAGAGGGGCAGGGAAATCCACTGCTTACTCCTGAGACAAGCAGCATGGAATCTGTGGGGAACTGCCAGGTACTTATGACATGGATTGGCCACTGTTGGAAATGGGATACTGGGCTTGATGGACCCTGGGTATGACCCAGCATGGCATATCATCTTTTTCTCTGAAAACAAGCAGGAAGTCAATCCTCGCATCATCTCCCCAGCTTTTAAAGAAAGCCTTTGGGAGATGCACCACACATGTGTGGTTCCCTTTCTGCCCAAGGGTGCCATCTTGCCTCGGTCTGCTTTTTTCCGTGAAACCCTCCGGACATCTGTCCAGTTTCCCATGGAAAAAAGTTTTTTTTTTTTTTTTTAAATCTTATCTCTAGGAACAAGCAGGAATGTGGTCTTCACATATGGGTAATGTCGGCATCAATGGAGCCCGCATGGGGAAAGCTCTCCAGCATCCTAGGAAAGCCTTTGGGAGTACTCCACTGTGCCTGCGTGACTGCCTTCCTGCTCTTATGATTCCCTCTCCTCAGTTCATCTTTTTCCGCAGAGCCAGCAGGATTAATATTCCACTTTTACTGTCACCGCTGAAATCTTTTTTTCTCGGATTTGCGCTTTTGCCTTCCTGTCTCGTCACTGGCATCGCCTCCGATTCTGGTACCATATTTGTTCTTACTTTTACTTTATTTTTATTATTTATGCTTAAATCTTTTTATTCATTTTATACATATTAAAACATTGTAAGCAACTTACATATTGAAACATTGTAAATAACAAGCATATTGAAACATTGTAAGCAGCATACATTTTGAAACTCTGCAAGCAGCATACATATTGAAACATTGTAAGCAGTATACATTTTGAAACATTGTAAACAGCATGCATATTAAAACATAATAAACAACAATATTCTATCCCACTACAGGGAATAACTCTTACTTTCTCTCCCCCCTCCTTTGTCCACCACCACCCTTCCCTCTTCTCCCCCCCCCCCATTCCTCACCTCTACCCCCCCAAATCCCACCTTCACCATCAACCCCCCTTCCCTTTAGTACTCCAGTCCTAATTATGCCAACTTAAACTGTTAAGATATAATTTCATACCAACTTAAACTGTTAAAATATCAATCTCCAGGAACAAGCAGGAATGAGTCTTCACATATGGGTACGTCGGTACCGACGGAGCCTGCGCGGGAACGCTCCCCAGCTTCCCAAAAAGGAAACCTTTTGGGAGCATCCCACAGCGCCTGCGCGCTGCCTTCCCGCCTTTCCTAACTGCCTCTCCTAACCGCCTCTCCTCAGTTCTTCTTTGCCGCGGAGCCAGCAGGTCGTGTTCCTGTCACCGCTGAAGTTCTTTGTTTTGTTTTATTTCTTTGGTCGCGCGTCTGCCTCCCCCGACTTCGGATCGGTACTGCCGGTCTTTTCTTTCTTTTCTTATAAAAAAAAAATATATATATATAGTTTTTCCCTCACTTAGTGTGTTTTTCTTCTTTTGGGCCTTAAGCCTCACAAAGAATTCTTTCCTCATGGAAAAACAAGCCTCCGGGTTTAAAAATGCACTAAGTGCAGCGGTACTATTTCTGTTACTGACACCCATGAATGGTGTCTTAAATGTTTGGGTCCTGAACACTCCATTCCGGATTGTCATGGTCAGGACGTTCTTTGATGTCTAAACGAGGTTTACAGAACCGAGCAGCCAAGCTCCATATGCTGTTTCCCTCTGATGCAGCTTCAGTGGCATCGACGTCTTCCAGGGCTGCTTCTTCCTCCCATGGATCTCAGGTAACCAAACATAAATCCAGCCGGTCCTCGAAGGGTAGATCTCCTTCCAAGCATCGAGATGCCTCCGGGCTTGCCCTCGAGGATCCTGCACCGCCAAAACAACCCCGGCGGGAAGCTACGGCTTCCAAAGCTCCACCTATGGGGTTACAGGTTGACATCGATGGCACGGCCTCGACCGATCACCTGTTAGAATGCTCTGGGGTACCGGCGCAACCTTCCGGTACCGAATTCCAGGCATTCATGGCGTCGATGGATCACAATGTTCTATCCATGCAGCAGGCTATCACGGCCTTCATTCAAGCTGCGACGCCGCTGATACCACAACAAACTCCGTTGTCGGTATCTGCTCCGGTACCTGCATCAGTGCCAGTACCGGTACCGACTGCATCGACATCGACCAGGATGCCGACTGCAGCGGTTCCCTGTCCAGGGATGCTCGTCGGTACCGAACCGGTACCTACGACGCCCGATGTTGATACCGCTCGATACACGTACCGAGCTTTAGAAGACCACCCTGACAGGCGATATTTTGATTCCTCTGATGATTCTGATACATCAGAGGAGTCTGCTGAAGTATCCATAGCCCTTCCTGAAGAGCCGCCTTCTCCAAAAAGAAGAATGTCTCCTCCAGAGGACTTATCCTTTCAAGACTTCATAAGAGAAGTGGCTAAAGGACTTTCTATTTCAGTAACCACTGAATCGGAGCCTAGAGCTAAAAAAATTGGATATTTTAGGTTATTCTAAGGCTCCTAAGGAGGCAGTCACCTTGCCAATTCATGAGATTCTTTATGAGCACATGATTGACTTATGGGAGACTCCTCTCACTATCTCTCCTCATTCTCGAAGATTGGACACTATGTACCGTATCCCTCCTTGTCCTGGTTTTCATAAAACACAGCTTCCCCACCATTCTATTGTGGTGCAGTCAGCTATGAAAAGGATAAAGAGTGCAAAAAGACACTCTTCTGCCCCTCCAGGAAGAGAATGCAGGACCTTGGATGCTTCCAGGCCAGTATGCTCATTGCCAGAATCAACTCCTATAGTCTTTACATGGGTATGTTTCTAAAAGAAGTTGCAGATAAGCTGCACACTTTCCTCCCTTTTCTTCCAGAGGATAAAAGGGAAGAATTCCTTCTTTGGCTCAAGCATACTCAAGACATTTCAAAGTTTTCCAACCGTGCAGCTTTTGACTCCTTTGAAGGTGCCAGCAGAGCTTCGGCCATTGCCATAGCTGCTCGCAGAATTGCTTGGCTCCAAGCTTCTGATTTAGAACCTTGGGTCCAGGATGGTTTAGGAAATCCCCCCTGTACAGGTGAAAATCTGTTTGGCAAAGAGTGGCAAATAAAGGCCACTCAAATGGATGCAGAAAATTCTGCTCTGGATAGACTTTCAAAGTCAACCTCCATTCCTGCCAAGAAAAAACCTTTCAAGAAGTCTTTTTTCAAAAAGGGCAGATTCCCTTCTACTTCTGGCCAACAATCATCTACAGGTCGCTTTGCTACTAAGCGTCAGCAACCTAAACAGGCCAGGCCTAAGTCTACAGGGGCTGCTGCAACTTAGCAGTCCCAACCTCCTCAGGCTTTTTGACTTGATGCTACAGAACTTAGCCTTTCTGGATCTAAAACAGCCAGAGCCTCTCACCATTCCAGGAAGGTTAGCTCATTTTGTTCCCAGATGGGAGCAAATTACAACAGAGCAGTGGACCCCCTCTCCATCATAAGGGAGGGCTACAAGCTTCATTTCTCAAACCTTCCTCCTCACACCATGGTGAGACACTTCAATTCTCCAACATCTCTTCTCGACCTTCTAGGTCAGGAGGTGGCTACCCTTCTTGCACAAGGGGCAATAGAAGAAGTACCTCTTCTTCAACAAGGGTCAGGGTTTTACTCCCCCTATTTTCTCATCCCAAAGAAAACAGGGGGCTACAGACCCATATTAGATCTCAGAGAATTGAACAAATTTCTATGCAAGGAGAAATTCAAGATGCTTTCTCTGGGCACTCTCCTTCCATACCTTCAGAGTCAGGATTGGCTTTGTTCTCTAGATCTCAAGGATGCGTACACACATGTCCTCATCCATCCTTCTCACAGAAGGTTCCTCCGTTTCCTTTTCCAAGGAAAGCATTACCAATACAGGGTACTTCCTTTCGGTCTGGCCTCTGCCCCAAGAGTGTTCACCAAATGCATGGCAGTAGTAGCTGCATTTCTACGCACTATGGGAATTTTTGTATTCCCATACCTGGACGACTGGCTCATCCGAGCTCCATCCCAGTCAGAGGCCCAGACTGCCCTGGACTGCACAAGCCGCATTCTGCAGTATCTGGGACTTGTGGTAAATCTCCCAAAGTCCCAGTTCACCCCTACTCAATCCCTAGAGTTCATAGGGGCCTGGCTAGATACTACCACTGCAAGGGCCTATCTTCCTCAGGCCCATTGCCTACGCCTGGTGCAGTTAGCCTCCCAGATTCAGTCAAAGAGCCATTTAACTGCCCGGGAGATGCTGCAACTGCTAGGCCACATGGCATCCACAGTGCATGTGGTCCCCTATGCTCGCCTTCACATGAGAGCAGCTCAATGGAATTTGTCCACCCAGTGGACTCAAGCATCAGGTGCTCTGTCAGACAAAATAGCAACCTCCAGGCGTCTCTTTTGGTCTCTCCAGTGGTGGAAGTCCACCCAAACTCTGTTGCTGGGGTCCCCCTTCCAACAGTTGTTACCCCAGGTAACCCTCACAACATATGCCTCCCAAACAGGTTGGGGAGCTCATCTGCAAGACCTCTCCACTCAAGGCACTTGGTCTCCACAGGAGACCTATCTCCAAATCAACCACTTGGAGCTCCGAGCAGTTTTTCTAGCTCTCAAGGTCTTCCATACCCTGCTCAGCTACAAGACAGTCCTCATTCATACGGACAATCAAGTAGCAATGTTTTACATAAACAAGCAAGGAGGAACTGGCTCTTTGTCGCTTTGCAACGAAGCTTTAAGATTGTGGGCCTTCGCCAGAGAGCATCAAATCCATCTCCTGGCTGTATACCTTCCAGGAATCCAAAACTCTTGGGCAGACAGACTCAGTTGAGTTCTGCTTCCACACGAATGGTCCCTGCACATGGACCAAGTACTCAAAATCTTTCAAGAGTGGGGAACCCTGGACATAGACCTCTTTGCAAGTCCGTGGAATGCCAAACTTCCCCGGTTCTGTTCCAGAATTCCGTGTCATGGAGTTCAGGCCAAGGATGCCTTCCTCCTTCACTGGGGTCAAGACAATCCTGTATGCCTTTCCACCCATTCCTTTAATTCCCAAGACTCTGTTCAAGCTCCAGAGGGATCAAGGATCTATGATCCTCATAGCTCCACACTGGCCATGCCAAGTGTGGTACCCTCTACTTCTACATCTCTCTCAAGCTCCCTCCCTAGACTTGGGAGCTGCTCCAGACCTACTGTCTCAGGAGGAGGGGACTTTGTGGCACCCAAACCCCAAGTCCCTTCACCTCAGAGCTTGGTTGCTGAAGGCCTAGACCAGCGATGGCGAACCTATGGCACGCGTGCCAGCTGTGGCACGCGAAGGCCTTGCAGCTGGCACGCGGGAAGGTCCGCCATCGAAAAAAAAACAACAACCCTGTCTGCTGCCGTTGTCGGGGCCGCCGCGGCAGAATCGAGCGTGCCGCGGGGCCCCCCTGTACCCACCGGCAGAGCCTGTCCTCCCCGTAGCAGCTCTCTCTTTGGAGCTGCAGTCAGACTCGCCGGCTTGCAGAGCGCGAAGGGAAGAGTTTCCCTTTCGCGACTCTGTTAAGCCCGCGGGGGCTGATGGGAACTTCCCATCAGCCCCCGCGGGCTTAACAGAGCAGCGAGGGAACTCTTCCCTCGCGCTCTGCAAGCCGGCGCGTCTGACTGCAGCTCCAAAGAGAGAGCTGCTACGGGGAGGACAGGCTCTGCCGGTGGGTACAGGGGGGCCCCGCGGCACGCTCGATTCTGCCGCGGCGGCCCCGACAGCGGCAGCAAACAGGTTTTCTTTTTTTTTTTTTAATTTTCCCTGGGCTGGGCTGGGCTGGGCTGGGGGTGGGGGGTGGGGGTTCGGAGTGGTGCTGGGCTGGGCTGGGGGGCTTAGGAGTGGTGATGGGCTGGGCTGGGCTGGGCTGGGGGGGGTTAGGAGTGGTGATGGGCTGGGCTGGGCTGGGGGGGGGGTTAGGAGTGGTGATGGGCTGGGCTGGGCTGGGCTGGGGGGGGGGTTAGGAGTGGTGATGGGCTGGGCTGGGCTGGGGGGGGGTTAGGAGTGGTGATGGGCTGGGCTGGGCTGGGGGGCTTAGGAGTCGTGATGGGCTGGGCTGGGGGGTGTTAGGAGTAGTGATGGGCTGGGGTGGGGGGGTTAGGAGTGGTGATGGGCACTGGGCTGGGGGGTTAGGAGTGGTGATGGACACTGGGCTGGCTGGGGGGGGGTTAGGGGTGGAGATGGGCACTGGGCTGGCTGGGGGGGTTAGGAGTGGTGATGGGCTGCGCTGGGCTGGGGGGGTAGGAGTGGTGATGGGCACTCGGGGGGGTTCGGAGTGGTGAAAGGAGATGGGGGGGCATAAACTAAAAATTGAGTGATGGGGGATTAGGACTGGGAGTGGGCTGATGGGGAGGTTAGGACTGGAAATGGGCTGGTGGGATTAGGACTGGGAGTGAGCTATGGGGGGCTAGGACTGGTAATGGGTTGGGGGGTTGCTAGGACTGGAAATGGGCTGAGTGGAAGGGGGCTTGAACTGCAAATAGCTGTTGGGGATGGGGCTTGGAATGGAAAAAGGCTGAGGGGAAGAGGTGGGCTTCAACCGCAACCAGCTGATGGGGACGGGGCTCGCAATGGCACTGGGCTGAGGGGACGCGGGGCCCTTGAAGAAGGGAATGGATGCTGGGTGAGACTGGAACTAGAAGGGAGCTGATGTTGGGGGAGGATTAGAATGGGATGGGGCTGGGAGAGTAAAATGGAGAGGGGAAAAATATTTTGTGTAGGAGGGATGAAAAATCTACAATTGGCCAGGTATTGGGAGAGTAATTGGGGATTGAGGATGGAGGGGTAAAATTTGTGTGGATGAAATAGAAATGAGGAAAGAGCAAAAGGAGAAAGATTAGTATGTTAAAGCAGATGTAGAGAGAGAGAGAATGGAAAAAAAACTAGAAGAGAGAAGAAAGGACAAATGGACAGCAGACGATGGAGAGTTAGCAGAAAACATGAAGAAACCAGAAGAAAATGGCTGGACCAATTGCAACTGAAAAAAAATGCACAAAAGGTAGAACGATATCTCTTTATTTTGAATTTATTAACTGGAATATGTCAGCTCTGGGAAATGTGCATCATTAACATCTGCGCTTTGTTTGGTACAAGAGGAAATTCCTATTTGACGTTGCCACTTGTTCTCTTTCCCCAGTATTCACTGAAATGTATTGGTTTAATATTTGCAGTGTTGCCTTTTGATAGGTAGGGTATGGTGCTTTGTGAGTCCTGGTAATGCTGTCAGGATACGGCGGGTTTGCTATGGGTTCTAAATGGGCAGCGTTTGTAGTAGTTCCTAATGTGCCTGGCGGTTGGCACTGGATTATAGTAATGTAGAAATCTTTTAGTCTTTCTTTATCCATACACTCATTAAGAGACATGTTTACTAAAAGTTAGTGTATGGTAACATTATGCAAATATTTATGCAAATAAGACCACTTATGCAAATGACGTGCTGGCACTTTGAGGAAATTCTTTGGTTTTGTGCGGCAGTTTGGGCACTCGGGCTCAAAAAGGTTAGCCATCACTGGCCTAGACCTTCAGGATTGGAATCTTTCTCAGCAGGTGAAAGATATCCTTCATGCTTCCAGGAAACCACCTACTAGACGTTCCTATGCTTTTAAATGGAAAAGGTTTTCCATTTGGTGTACTAAGAAGGGTCTTGACCCTCTAGCACTACCTTTGAATTCTCTATTGGAATATCTCCTGCATCTTTCCAATGCAGGCCTTAAGACGAATTCAGTAAGGGTCCATTTGAGTGCTATTGCAGCATCCCTTAAGCCTATCAATGGACACCCAATTTCCTCTCATCCTCTTATTGCAAGATTCATGAGAGGCCTAACTTTAACTAAACCTCCCATTAGACCTCCTCCGGTGGCATGGGACTTAAATCTGGTTCTTGGTCAGCTTATGAAGCCACCTTTTGAACCCTTAGCCACCACCTCCCTGAAATTTCTTTCCTGGAAGGTTATTTTCCTCATTGCAGTCACCTCAGCTCGCCGCATCAGTGAACTGCAGGCCTTAGTGGCTAATCCACCTTATGCAAGATTCCATCATGATAAGGTAGTCCTTAGGACCAATCCACACTTTATGCCTAAAGTGGTCTCACCTTTTCATCTTAATCAAGAGGTATATTTACCTTGTCTTTTTTCCAGCTCCTCATGCATCAAGTGCAGAGAGGAATCTTCATACTCTGGATTGTAAGAGAGCTCTTGCCTTTTACTTACAAAGGACACAGCAACATAGAAAGTCTTCTCAACTCTGTTGCTTTTGATCCCTCTCATTTGGGACTTCCAGTCTCTAAGAGAACTCTGTCCAATTGGATTGCTCAGTGTATTTCTTTCGTCTACCAGAGTAAGAACCTTTCTCTGGAGAGCCATGTCACAGCTCATAATGTGAGGGCCATGGCCACCTCTATGGCTCATCTAAATTCTGTGTCCATCGACCAAATTTGTCGAGCGGCCACCTGGGCCTCGGTTCATACCTTCACAGCCCATTTCTGCTTGGACAAGGACTCCCGCCGGGATGCCTTGTTTGGTCAGGCTGTTCTCAAACACCTGTTCCATTCTTAATCAACTCCTACCCTCCTTCCCAGAATGGATGCCTGAGGTCCATAGGAGGAGGTAGAGCCCTTCCCAGGGTCTCATAACCTGAGGGATCTCCCAGGCATCTCTAGCTAGGGAGTCCCCATATGTGAAGACTCATTCCTGCTTGTTCCTGGAGATAGCACAGTTACTTACCTGTAACAGGTGTTCTCCAGGACCAAGCAGGAAGTCAGTCCTCACTTATGGGTGACATCGGCACTGACGGAGCCCCCGCGGAGCAATTTTCCCCAGCTTTCGCAGAAAGCCTTTGGGCATTGCAGCGCGCATGCGCAGTCCCCTTCCCGCCTAGGGATGCCATCTTGCTCAGTCTTCTTTTTTCCGCGGAGCCCTACAGACGTAGTCTGTTACCGCCGCAGAAAAGTTGATTTCTTTGATTTGTTTTTACGTTAAATTTTTCTCGGTTCGTGTATTCCTCTTCCCGCCGGGCCTCGATATCCTCTATTGGGCCCGTCTACGTTTTTATTTTATTCCAACTGGCGTTCCTGCCACTTTTTTCCTTCATCCCTGGCAGCGCGGTCTTTCGACCTTGCCAGGGTTCTTTTTCCCCCGATGGCCGCCAGCGGTTTTAAAAAGTGTGATCGTTGTATCAGACTCATGTCTCTCACCGACACGCATGACTGCTGCCTCCGCTGCCTCGGGGCCGAGCATGACCCTATGAGCTGCGGCCCGTGCAGCAAGATGTCCTCGAAGGCGCTCAGGAGCCGGCAGTCGCAAAGGGATAGGATCTTCTCTGACTCCGCGCGGACCTCGTCAGAGGCCTCGACGCCTTGTGGCTCCGGCTCGGAGCATCGTCGGAGTTCTTCTGAGCGGGGCTCCCCCGGCCGGCAACACCGGCGGGAGAAGAAGCCCGCGAGGGTGGAGCCGGGAGGCGACCCCGGTCCTTCGAGGGACAGGTCACCTAGCCCGGCCCGACACCCTGGGCCGTCGGAGGGGGAAAGGCCTTCGAAGCTTCCTCGTCTCAAAGTGGAGTCTCCTAGACACGTGAGTGCTATAGTCCTCCTGGACTCCCCCACGGATGAACCGACGTCGGGCCCGACGCCGTCGGGGCCCGAGTCGGCGGCTGCTGGGTCTTCTGAGCTTGATCTCAGACTGACGTCCTTGGAGCGCAGTATATCTGCCTTCATGGACCAGCAGCGGGCATGGATCACCGGCCTCGCCAGTGCATCTGCCCCGACCACCGGGACGTCGACGCTCCAGTCGACCCCGGAGGCTGAGTCGATCCTCGAGTCCATGCGAGCTCGAGTCGATCCTCGACCTAGGTCTCCCTTGGCTTCCCGTTCGGGACCGAGGTCCTCGACACCGGCCTCGGCGTCGGGGCGGCAGTCCCCGGGCCCCGCCCACGCGGAACCGCTCGATTCCTCCTCGGAGGAGTCTGGCTGGGACACGGAGGAGGATGAGTCACCTGGTTCTTTCCAGACTCGGTGCGTCCCCTCCGATTCGCCCGAGTCGGAGCCTCGGAGGCGGTCCCCCCCGGAGGATACCCGGTTCTCAGACTTCGTGAGGGGCATGGCCAAGGCTTTGGCCTTCCCCGCGGATCCGGAGGAGGAACCCCGAGCCGAGGAGCTCGAGGCCCTTCAATACGACTCCCCCCCGAGGGAGGCCTTCCCTGTACCGGTTCCCCCGATGCTGGAGCGGCTTCTCTTCCGCATGTGGGAGAGCCCAGCCTCTACGCCAGTGTTGAGCAAGCGGGTCGATTCCATGTATCGAGTCCGCAAGAGCCCCGGGTTCCAGAAGGCGCAGCTTCCGCACCACTCCATGGTGGTGGAGTCGGCCATGCATCGACTTAAGAGTCAAAAGATGCACTCCTCGGTGCCCCCAGGTAAGGAGGCCCGGAACCTGGACGCCCTCGGAAGGAAGTGCTTCCAGGACTCTATGCTTGCTTGTCGGGTCCAGACATATCAGCTGTATATGGGTATGTACCTCGAAGACCTGGCGAAAGAAATTGAGGGTTTCTCTGCCGGTCTCTCCGAGGAACCCTTGCAGCGGTTCCAGGCCTTATCCTCAGGGATTCGAGAATGTTCGAAGTTCATTTCTCGAGCGGCCTATGATGGCTTCGAGGCATCGGCTTGGGTAGCCGGAGCCGGCATCGGGGCTCGCCGCCAGGCTTGGCTTCAATCATCCGACCTCGAGCCATGGGTGCAGGACAAGTTGGTCGATGTTCCTTGCCGAGGGGAAAACCTCTTCGGCAAACCCATGGCCGAAAAGGTGGCGGAGCTCGAGTCCGAGACTCTCACCAGGACTCGCCTCTCCAGGAAGTCCTCGGCCCCTTCACAGAAGAAGAAGGGCTCGGGCAAAAAGCCTTTTTACCCGAGGAAAGTGTTTGCTTATACGCATCACCAACCACAATGTCAGGCCACTACCCCCCTTCAGGGGCAGCGGCCTAGGGGACAAGGTGTAACGTTTCCCAGAAGCAAAAAGCCCCCAAACCCACCACGCAGGCCCCGGCCCAGCAGGGTGGAGGTTTTTGACTATGCCAGCACGGGGGGGTCGGCTGACCCGCTTTGCTCACAGGTGGTCAGCCATTACATCTGATGCCTGGGTGTTGCAGGTGGTCCACAAGGGCTACCTCCTGCGTTTTCACCAGGTGCCCCCCCTCTACTTCCCAGGGGAGCCTTCCAGACCCCCGCTGCACGAGGACGTACTCCTTCAGGAACTGCAAAGCCTGCTTCAAGAACGGGCGGTGGAGCCAGTGCCCCAACACTTGTGGGGTCACGGGTTTTACTCGAGGTACTTCCTGGTTCCAAAGAGAGCAGGAGGCCTCAGGCCCATTCTGGACTTGCGCAACCTCAACAAGTTCCTGCAGCGGGAAAGGTTCAAGATGCTTACCCTTGGAACCCTACTGCCGTACCTCCAGCGGGGAGATTGGCTATGCTCCTTGGATCTAAAGGATGCTTATACCCACATCCTTATTCATCCGGACCACCGACAATACCTAAGGTTTGTGGTGGCAGGGAATCATTATCAGTACCGAGTGCTGCCTTTTGGCCTGTCCTCCTCTCCCAGGGTGTTCACGAAGTGCCTGGCAGTGGTGGCGGCAGCCTTCCTAAGGCTTCAAGGCCTCTTCGTCTTCCCATACCTGGACGACTGGCTCATCCGGGCGTCGTCGGCTCCAGAGGTCGCCCAGGCCGCCCAACATACGGTGGCTCTGCTTCAGCACTTGGGCTTCGTCATAAACTTCGAAAAGTCCGCTTTGCTCCCCTCTCAGGACCTTGAGTTCATAGGGGCACGGCTGGACACTCGGCGGGCTCGTGCCTTCTTGCCTTTGGAACGGGCCAACAGGCTCATGGCCCTAGCTGGCGGGTTCAGCGGCGAGTCGCCGGCCCCTGCCAGACAGTTCCTGCAGTTGCTCGGGCACATGGCCTCCACGGTCCATGTCACTCCGAACGCCCGTCTACATATGAGACATACCCAGTGGAGCCTTTGCTCTCAGTGGCATCAGGCCACAGGGAGGCTGTCGGACCTGTTACAGGTTTCCGACCATCTGGTCTCCTCCCTGCAATGGTGGCTTCACCTGCCCAATCTAGTGCTCGGCATGCCCTTTCAGTCTCCACCGCCGTCCCGGGTGCTCACGACAGATGCTTCCCTCCTGGGTTGGGGGACGCACTGTTGGGGGACATGCACTCAAGGCCTTTGGACGCCTTGGGAAGCCGCCCAGCAGATAAACTTCCTGGAGCTCCGGGCGATCCGCCTAGCTCTGCGGACCTTCTTTCACCTAACGTTCGGTCAGTCCGTACTGGTGCAGACGGACAATCAGGTGGCAATGTTCTACGTGAACAAACGGGGGCACGGGCTCCCTTCTTCTATGTCAGGAAGCCCGGAGGCTGTGCTCTTGGGTGGTCGATCACGACATCCTCCTCAAGGCGGTTTACCTGCCAGGGCAGGACAACTGCCTGGCGGACAGGCTGAGCCGGATCCTGCTACCACACGAATGGAAGTTGAACCCCGCGGTGGTTCAGCAGATCTTCCTCCGGTGGGGCTCTCCCACCGTGGACCTGTTTGCCAGTCCCCTGAACAGGCAGCTCCCCAGGTTCTGCTCCCGGCACCCTCATCCTCTTCGAGTAGCGCCGGATGCTTTCCTCATCTCGTGGTCCACGGGTCTGCTGTATGCCTTCCCTCCCACGCCACTGGTGTCTCGGACATTGTTCAAAGTTGTCCAGGACAGGACCTCCGTGATCCTGGTAGCGCCCCGGTGGCCGAGACAACCGTGGTTCCCTCTGCTTCTACAGCTGGCGGTGGACACCCCTCTCCCTCTGGGGTTTCAGCCCGATCTCCTGACCCAGGATCAGGGAACTCTTCTGCACCCCAACCTCCGGGCTCTGCACCTGATGGCCTGGCTGCTGAAAGGGTAGTCCTAGGTGGAAGCCGTTGTCCTAGCATCTCGGCGACCTTCCACCCGGAAATCTTACGCCCTCAAATGGCGTCGTTTCTCGGTCTGGTGTTCTCAGCGATCTGAGGACCCCTTCGCTTGTTTAGTATCGGTGGTACTGCAATATTTGCTTCACCTATCCAATCTAGGTCTCAAATCCAACTCTGTCAGAGTCCACCTCAGTGCTCTCTCTGCACATCATTCACCGGTTGAAGGCCAGCCTCTCTCTTCGCACCCCTTGGTGGCGCGTTTCCTCAGAGGCCTCCTTCTACTTAAGCCTCCGTTGCGCCCCCCAGCCCCTGACTGGGACCTCAACGTGGTTCTGCAAAGGCTTACCTGCCCACCTTTTGAGCCCATGGCTACCTGCCCTCTTCGTTTACTCTCCTGGAAAACTCTCTTCTTGGTAGCCCTCACTTCCGCGAGGCGAGTGAGTGAGCTACAAGCCCTAGTGTCGGAGCCCCTGTACACTAGGTTCTACAGGAATAGGGTAGTCCTGCGGACCCACCCCAAGTTTCTTCCAAAGGTGGTCTCCCACTTTCACATCAACCAGGAGGTGGTTCTTCCGATCTTCTTTCCCAGGCTGCACACCAGCCGAGCTGAGACAGTGCTGCATACCCTGGACTGTAGAAGAGCCTTATCCTTCTACCTTGACTGTACGCGAGAGCATAGAAAAGCGGTCCAGCTTTTCGTCTCGTTTGACCCCAATCGGTTGGTGGTACCTGTCTTTAAGCGTACTCTGTCCATCTGGGTAGCCGACTGTATCGCCTGGACTTACGGGGCAGCCGGTCTCTCCTTGGAAAGTCGTGTCACGGCGCATCGGGTCAGGGTGAAGGCCGCGTCTGTGGCTCACCTCCGCTCTGTTCCATTGGCAGACATCTGCCGGGCCGCTTCTTGGTCTTCAGGTCAGACCTTTGCGGCTCATTACTGCCTGGAAAGGGAGTCCCACAGGGACAGTGCTTTCGGTCAGGCAGTCCTCCACAATCTCTTTGAGGTTTAGGCAATTCCTACCCTCCGGACCCGGCGTTGGCTACCGGCCGGATGCGTATTCAGAGAAGATTCCTTCCCTCTGTACTGTTGAGCCTCAGGGAGCTCTTTTTAGGCTTGAGGTCTCCGGTAGCCTTAAGCTTGGGAGTCCCATAAGTGAGGACTGACTTCCTGCTTGGTCCTGGAGAAAGAGTAGTTACTCACCTGTAACAGGTGTTCTCCAGGAGCAGCAGGAATCAGTCCTCACTACCCTCCCTCCTCCCCTCGGAGTTGCAGTCATTCTTTTTGCATATTTTTGCTAACTTTTGCTGTCTTGCCGCTATGTCATCAGACTGAGCAAGATGGCATCCCTAGGCGGGAAGGGGACCGCGCATGCGCGCTGCAATGCCCAAAGGCTTTCTGCGAAAGCTGGGGAAAATTGCTCCGCGGGGGCTCCGTCGGCGCAGACGTCACCCATAAGTGAGGACTGATTCCTGCTGCTCCTGGAGAACACCTGTTACAGGTGAGTAACTACTCTATCTCTGGGAACAGCAGGAATAAGTCTTCACAACCCACCCACCTCCCCTAGGAGTTGTATCTCTCTATCTGTCTTTCCTTTCCTCTCTCTCTCTTTGTCTCAGCTTTAAAACCGAACTGAGGAGAGGCAGTTAGGAAAGGCGGGAAGGCAGCGCGCAGGCGCTGTGGGATGCTCCCAAAAGCTTTCCTTTTTGGGAAGCTGGGGAGCGTTCCCGCGCAGGCTCCGTCGTTACCGACGTACCCATATGTGAAGACTTATTCCTGCTGTTCCCAGAGATCACCTGTTACAGGTAAGTAACTGTGCTTTTCTTGCCCTGGGCGACACCCTTTCAAGATATGGAGACCAAGTCATCAAAAAACATGCTCTTCTACGAACATGTCTTCTAGAAGCCTCTCCCTCCCATAATACCAGTTGATGTAAAACATTCCTCCATTCCCAGTATTCTGGACCTTCAGATTCTCTCCATTTCCGAAGGATACACTGCTTTGCAAGCAGACAACACTTTCTTACTAATAATCTATTCCCTGATGATAAAAGTCCCTGAAGAGGAGCATCCAAAACAGCGAACCCCGAGGTTAATTTCATTGTCTGCCCTAATATGCCTATTAGAAATTTTTGAATTCCATTCCAGAACTTCCTTACTCGTCCACATGTCCAGAACATATGCCCCAAATTTGCCCGCTCCATTCCACACCACGGACAAGCACCGTGATGTGCAAAGCCCGGCTTCCACGCTCTGTATGGTGAGATATAAGCACACTCTAGTATTTTGAATTGTATATCACGTGATTTTGCCCCTATAACTATTTTAGGGATTCGCCCAATGGCTTTTTCCCATTCAAATGCTTCAAGATTAACTCCAAGATCCCTCCTCCATTGTAAACTCAAGTGTCTATAGCTCTTGACTTGTGTTAGGTTATACAAGGCTTTACTATAATCAGCGACCGATATTCTTTCTTTGTCCTTTATCACAAACCATTTCTCTAACTTTTCAAAATTTTCCTGTCTCAATTCTCGCCTCCCATCTTTCATTGAAATCAAATAATACTTTAATTGTAAGTAAGCATGAAAATGCCCCTGTGGCAATCCATAGCGTTTTTTTTTAATTCCAAGAAAGGTTTAAGTGTGCCTGCTCCATTTGTTACTTGCCATATCTGTTGTAGACCTTTTTTCTCCCATCCCTTGAAAAAAATAGACATTGTACTTGGCTCAAAGGCTAAATTACCTTGCAATGGCAAATATCCTGACACATCACTTGGAATGCCAAATTTTCCACAGAGCATCTGCCAACTCCAGCAAACCCCTTGCCATAAAATATTATTTCTAAAATCCTTCAGCAACTTCACTTTCGTCACATGTAACACAGACCGAAGTGAATAAGGGTTGACTAACGCCGACTCAATCATATGAGGTATATATCGATGTCCCTACTATCCAATCTCTAACATGTTGAAGTAGACATCCTAGATTATATTGTTCTATTCGAGGCAACCTCATACCACCCTGTTGCCACGGCCCATATAATCGATCAGTTCTGAGTCTAGGTTTTTTCCCTCTCCAAAAAAGGTTCTGTAATAATTATCTTTCCATTTTTTTAACATCTTGCCTCAATAGCCGCAACGGAATGAAAGGAAATACTATCATTTTATAGGCAGCCACTCTGCCGCCTAAGGATAGAGGCAATGGTGTCCAGTCTTGCAACTTATTTTGCATGTCTCGTAGTAGCAGCCTAACATTTTGCCTATACAGATGACGTGGATCTTTAGGTAACCACATTCCTAAATACTTAAATTTATTTTTTGCCCAGTGTAAAGGAAACTCTTCATCCCAATCGTTTTGTAACCCCCCATTAACATCTAATGCTTCGGATTTAGCCATATTCAACTTCAAACCGGCTATCCTAACATATCATCCGATCACATCCAGAAGTTTTGATAAAGATTTGCGAGGTTCCATCAACATAACTAGTAAATCATCCATGAAAGCCGACACCTTAAATATGCAGGACCCAACCTTCACTCCTCGTATATCATCACGAGCATAAATCATCCTTAGCAAAGGGTCCAATGAGAGCACAAATAACAACGAAGACAATGGGCAACCTTGTCTAGTTCCTCAAGCAATATTAAAACTATTAGTTACCAGCCCATTAACTCCCACTACAGCCTTCGGTTTTTGGTATAGTCCTCTGATACCGTGAATAAATCCTTCTCCCAGTCGATAAGCTTTTAAAGTCTCGAACAAATATGTCCACCCCACCCTGTCAAAGGCTTTTTCAGCATCAAAACTGATCAATAAGGAAGAGACAGCAAGTTTTCTAACCCAGCTTAGGGCTCCTAATATTTTCCTAACATTTTTAGTGGGATATCGACCCTTCACAAACCCCCAGTAAATTAGGGAGATATTCGGCCAAATGATTTGCTAAAATCTTAGCAAACAACTTAAGATCATAATTAATTAAGGAAATTGATCGATAAGACCCAACCTGTTACATCTTTACCAGGTTTTGGTAAAACCATTATCTCCAGGAACAAGCAGGAATGAGTCTTCACATATGGGTATCGTCGGTACCGATGGAACCTGCGCGGGAACGCTCCCCAGCGTCCAATCAGAACACTTTTGGGAGCATCCCACAGCGCCTGCGTGCTGCCTTCCTGCATTTCCCAACTGCCTCTCTCCAGTTTTCCGTTTTCCGCGGAGCCGGCAGGATGTTCTCCTGTCACCGCAGAAAATTCTTCTTTTTATTTTTACTTTTTTGTGGTCGCGTCTGCCTTTCCCCGACGCTACCGGTACCGCCGGTACTTTTCTTTCTTTTTCCTGAAGAATTTTTTTTCCTTAAAATTTTTTTTTTTTCCCTGTTTAGTGCCTGACGGGTTCTAGGCCACTAGGCCTCTACCCCTCCATTATGGAAAAGCCAGCCACTATCCTTAAGAAATGCTCAAAGTGTGGCGGTACAGATATTTTTTCTGACACTCATACTTGGTGTCTAAAATGTTTGGGTCCTGACCATTGCCCTCTGGAGTGTCTCTCCTGCTGGAGCTCAAAAAGAAGAAGTCTTCAGAATTGAGCACAACTCGATACCCGGTCCACATCGCTCTCGATGTTACCAGCTAGAATATCTTCTTCTTCACAGGATCAGGTAACCAAACAAAAGTCTGTAAAGACTAGCCAGTCCTCGAGTGGTAGATCTCCTTCTCAGCATCAAGATGGCTTCGGCCTTGCCCTCGAGGACATCTTGGCAATAAAGCTCCGGCGGGAGTCTTCGGGCTTCAAAGCATTAACGGGGCTCCGGGTTGTTCCCGGGGTTCTTACCTCGATGAACATACCTGGGCCATGCTCGGTGGTTGTGGCTGCTTCGAGCGGTACCGACACCCCGGCATCGGCTATGGTGATGGACGAAACACTCCTCACCGATGAACGTAGTCTAGCACTCTCGGCTACTTCGGTACCGCTAGAGTTGCTGCAGACCGTTCCTCGAGTATCGGTATCGACTCCGGTACCGGTATCGACATTGGCTTCGGTGTCGGTACCGTCCATGCTTGCTTCGACAGAATCGCTTCCCTCGATGCCGAGCCTGGAATCGATCTCTAGCATGGAGGATTCGGTACCGACTCGTCTCGGTACCGACCTCGGGCGGTACCTAAGACATCGCTTTAAAGAAAATCCGATGCTTCATCCTTTTCAGTCTTCCAATCCCGATGACTGGGATGAATCCATCGGTAGCAAGGCTGATCTTTCCACAAATCTAGCCTTTACCCCTCATTTTAGAGAGTCCTCCTTGGGGGAAATTTCTTTTCAAGCTTTTCTGCTTGATATGGCAAAGTTACTTGCCATTTCTATACCTGGTAAACAATCCCTACCGGGGAATTCAGAGACACTGCAATTCCCCTAGATTCCAAAGGAGGTCATCATGCTTCCTTTGCATCAGATCGTGTTAAGAATGTGGGAAACTCCTTTAACGGTATCCTCACATTCCAAGACACTTGACACTATGTACAAGGTGCCACCTTCTCCAGGTTTTCAAAAGACTCAACTTCCTCATCATTCTATTGTTGTAGAATCAGCAATGAGGCATATTAAGAGTGCAAAGAAGCACTCTTCTTATCCGCCAGGTCGTGAGTCTAGGACTTTAGATGCCTTTGGGCGTTGATGCTTCCAGCAAGAATTATCTCATATATTTTCTATATGGGATTATCTCTTGAAGGAGGTCACAAAGAACTTAAGGTTTTTGAACCCTTTTCTTCCAGAGCATAAAAGAGCAGACTATTCCTTAATAGTCTATCATGCTCAAAATATCTCTAGGTTCCTTAATCGTGCTTCCCTGGATTGTTTTGAGTCTATAAGCAGAACCACTGCTATAGCCATAGGAGCACGACGCATAGCCTGGCTCCAAGTTTCTGTCTTGGACAGATGGGTTCAGGGAAGGCTGGGAAATACTCCTTGTACTGGTGAAAATCTCTTCAACAAGGAGGCTTTATTTCAAGCTAATCAGTTGAGTACTGATCTGATACTTTCAGAGGATTGTCCAAACTTTCCTCTATCCCAGCTAATAAAATATCTCATAAAAAGCTTTATTCCCCCAAGGGGAAAAAGTTTTATCCATCTTCTACCCATTCTGCAGATGTTTCCAAAGATGGGCAACACCACACCAGGCTAAGAAAATCAAAACCTCAACAGGCTCAGCAAACCCAGCAATCGCAGGGTTTCTGATATTTTATTCACTTTTTCTGCATGAGGTTTAGAACTTGAACCACCTACTTTTCAACAGAAGCATCTAAAGTTCATCTCATCCATGCCGAGATATCACTCATACATTGACTCAATCCTCTGCTCTGGGCATGAATCTCTTGCTACAAGAGAAATCTATCCTTCTAGCTAACAGCTATTAAGGACTATCATACCCCAGACATAACAGGTTTCTCCTTTTAAAACAAAAGGAGAACTAACAACTAACAACAGGGTGGACTATACCTTTCACCTTGTCAGTTGCCTGTACGAGGATATCTCATACTTTTAACTGCAAGGGGACACTATCCCTTCAAGGACTTACTAAATTGTAAGTCTTCTCAACTCTGTATTAATTTCTATCCCTCTTAGCCCAGACATTCAGTCTCTAAGAGTACTACTAATCACCTGGAGGGCTTATCCTCTAAGCCAGGGGTCTCAAACTCAAATTGCTTTGAGGGCCAAATGAGGACTTGTAAAGTAACCCGGGGGCCGCATAAGACGCGGGCCTCATTTGCATAAGGGGCCTCATTTGCATAAATATTTGCATAATGTTACCATACACTAACTTTTAGTAAACATGCCTCTTTAATGAGTATGGATAAAGAAAGACTAAAAGATTTAGAAACAGGAAGACAATAATTAAACTGGGAACCCCAAAAGCCAAACTTGGAATGTACAACAACACTGTAGAAATAAAACTATAAATTAATTTCCTCTTGTACTAAACAAAGCGCAAACATTAATGATGCACATTTCCCAGAGCTGACATATTCCAGTTAATAAATTCAAAATAAAGAGATATTTTTCTACCTTTTGTGCATTTTTTTCAGTTGCAATTGTTCCAGCCACTTTCTTCTGGTTTCTTCATGTCTTCTGCTAACTCTCCATCGTCTGCTGTCCATTTGCCCTTTCTTCTCTCCTAGTTTTTTTTCCATTCTCTCTCTACATCTGCTTTAACATACTAATCTTTCTCCTTTTTCTCTTTCCTCATTCCTATTTCATCCACTCAAATTTTACCCCTCCATCCTCAATCCCCACTTACTCTCCCAATACCTGGCCAATTGTAGATTTGTCTTCTCTCCCAGACAAAATATTTTTCCCCTCTCCATTTCACTTTCCCAGCTCCATCCCATTCTAATCCTCCCCCAACATCAGCTCCCTTCTAGTTCCAGCCCCACCCAGCATCCGCTCCCTTCTAGTCCCTGCATCAGCCCATTTCCAATCCTAGGCCCCCGTCAGCCCATTTCCAATCCTAGCTCCCTCCCCTCACAGCCCATTTCCATTCCAAGCCCCCCTCTCCATCAGCCATTTGCAGTTCAAGCCCCCCTTCCACTCAGCCCATTTCCAGTCCTAGCAACCCCCCCCAGCCCATTACCAGTCCTAGACCCCCCATAGCCCATTACCAGTCCTAACCTCCCCATAGCCGATTACCAGTCCTAACCTCCCCATAGCGCACTTCCAGTTTTACCCCCTATCACCCCATTTTCAGTCTTACCCCCCATAGCCCATTACCAGTCCTAGTCCCCCCCATAGCCCACTTGCAGTCTTATCCCACATCACCCCATTTTCAGTCTTACCTCCCCTCATAGGCCATTACCAGTCCTAACCCCCCAATCAGCCCACCTCCAGTCCTAACCCCCCAATCAGCCCACCTCCAGTCCTAACCCCCATCTGCCCATTTCCAGTCCTAGCCCCCACCATAGCCCATTACCAGTCATAACCCCCCCTGCCAATAGCCCACTTCCAGCCCTAACCCCCATTACCCCATTTCAGTCAGCCCCTCCATAGCTCATTACCAGTCCTAACTACCCCCATCAGCCCACCTCCAGTCCTTCCTAACCCCACCTGCCGATTTCCAGTCCTAGCCCCCACCATAGCCCATTACCAGTCATAACCCCCCTGCCAATAGCCCATTTCCAGTCCTACACCCCCCCCTGCCAATAGCCCATTTCCAGTCATAACCCCCCCCTGCCAATAGCCCATTTCCAGTCATAACCCCCCCCTGCCAATAGCCCATTTCTCCAGGACCAAGCAGGAAGTCAGTCCTCACTTATGGGTGACGTCGGCGCCGACGGAGCCCTCGCGGAGCAATTTTCCCCAGCTTTCAAAGAAAGCCTTTGGGAATTGCAGCGCGCATGCGCGGTCCTCTTCCCGCCCAAGGGTGCCATCTTAGCCAGTCTTCTTTTTTCCGCGGAGCCCTACAGACGTCCCCGTCTTGTCCCCGCGAAAAGTTGATATTTCTTCATAATTTTATTCTTTTTCCTTCGGTTCGACGCCGGTCTTTTTCCCGCCCAGACTCGCGACGCCGGTCACGAGTCCTCTTTTTCTTTTCGGTTTTTCTGACTTAGTCAGTTTTCGTTTTCGGTTTCTCCCTGGCAGCCCGGTCCTTTGACCTCGCCGGGGCCCTTTTTCCCCCGATGGCTGCCAGTGGTTTCAAGCGGTGTGGTCAGTGTGACCGAAATATGTCACTAACTGACACACACGACTTTTGCCTCCGCTGCCTGGGCCCGGATCATGAAGAAATGATCTGTGGGCCCTGCGGCAAAATGTCCTCCAAAGCGTTGAGAAGTCGGCGGCATCAGCGGGATAGGATCTTCGCTGACCCCAGCCGTACCCGGACCTCGTCGGAGGCCTCCGCGTCCAAAGGTTCCAGCTCGGACCGTCGCCGGAGTTCCTCCGACAGGGGTTCTCCCTCCGGGGACCATCGACGTCAGGTGAAACCCGCGAGGGCGGCGTCGGTGGACGCTCCTGGCTCCGCGAGGGCCAGGTCGCATACCCCCGATAGCCGCCCCGGGTCCTTGGAGAAGGAGCACCTCCCGAAGCGACCTCGCCTGGAGTCGGAGCTGCCTGCTCGGGTAAGTCCTGTGGTCCTCCTGGACTCGCCTCCGCGACAGCCGACGTCGGGCCCAACGCCGTCGGGGCCCGAGTCGGGGGCTGCTGGGTCACCTGAGCTCGGACTCAGGTTGACGGCCTTGGAGAGCAGACTGTCTGCCTTCATGGACCAGCAGCGGGCACTGCTCGCTGGCTTCGCTGGCGTCGCTGCCCCGACCGCCGGGACGTCGACGTCCAAGTCGACCCCGGAGACCGAGCCGATCCTCGAGTCGATGCGAACTCGAGTCGATCCTCGGTCGAGGTCACCCTCGGCCTCCCGTTCGGGACCGATGTCGCCGACGCCGACTCCCTCGGCGTCGGGGCGGCAGGCGCCGCGCCCTGCCCGGGCCGACCCCACCGAGTCCTCGTCGGAGTCGGTCTGGGAGTCTGAAGAGGAAGAGTCGCCTGATTCTTTCCGGACTCGGTGTGTCCCCTCGGACTCACCGGAGTCCGAACCTCGGAAGCAGTCCCCCCCGGAGGATGCCCGGTTCTCGGACTTCGTCAGGGATATGGCCAAGGCTTTGGCCTTCCCTGCGGACCCCGAGGAGGAGCCTCGAGCCGAAGAGCTCGACGCCCTCCAGTATGACTCTCCCGCAAGGGAACACTTTACTGTACCGGTTCCTCCTATGCTGGAACGACTACTCTTCCGCATGTGGGAGAGTCCGGCCACCTCGCCGGTCCTGAGCAAGCGGGTCGATTCTATCTATCGAGTCCGCAAGAGCCCTGGCTTCCAAAAAGCACAGCTACCACACCATTCCATGGTAGTGGAATCGGCCATGCATCGTCTTAAGAGCCAGAAGATGCACTCCTCGGTGCCTCCTGGCAGGGAGGCCCGTAACCTGGATGGCCTTGGTAAGAAGTGTTTCCAGGGCTCTATGCTTGCGTGTCGTGTCCAGACCTACCAGCTATACATGGGCATGTATTTCCGAGACCTGGCTAAAGAGCTAGCCGGATTCTCCGCTGGTTTGTCCGAGGAACCCTTGCGGAGGTTCCTGGCCTTGTCCACTGGCATTCGGGAATGCTCAAAATTCATGTCCCGAGCAGCCTATGATGGCTTTGAAGCATCGGCTCGAGTGGCCGCAGCCGGCATCGGTGCCCGCCGACAGGCTTGGCTTCAGTCGTCTGACCTTGAGCCCTGGGTGCAGGACAAGTTGGTCGATGTCCCCTGCCGAGGCGAAAACCTCTTTGGCAAGCCCATGGCTGAAAAGGCTGCACAGATTGAGACGGAGACTCTCACCAGGACCAGGCTTTCTAGGAAGACCTCCGCCCCTTCCCAGAAAAAGAAGGGCTCGGGAAAAAAGTCCTTTTACCCGAGGAAGGCGGCTGCCTACAAACAATACCCCCATTATCAGGCCCCTGCAGCTCCCCAACAGGGCCAGCAGGCCAAGGGACGGGGTAACGGGTCCCGTAGGCAGCAAGCCCCCAAGCCTGCACCACCAGCCCCTGCTCAGCAGGGTGGGGGTTTTTGACTCCTTAAGCATAGCCTCTCCCCCCCGCTGGTTCCTCCCAGCACCGGAGGCCGGCTGGTTCACTTCGCCCACAGGTGGTCCAGCATCACCTCAGATGCCTGGGTGCTTCAAGTCGTGCGAGAAGGCTATCTTCTCCACTTCCACCAGGTCCCTCCCTCCTATTTTCTGGGAGAACCTCCACGACCCCCTCTGCACAGGGAATTACTCCTTCAGGAGTTAGCAGGTCTTCTACAGGAACAGGCGGTGGAACCGGTGCCCCACCACCTAAAAGGTCAAGGCTTTTATTCCAGGTATTTTCTAATACCAAAGAGAACAGGAGGCCTCAGACCCATCCTGGACTTGCGCAACCTCAACAAGTTCCTTGTGCGAGAGAAGTTCAAAATGCTTACCCTTGGAATCCTTCTGCCCTACCTCCAGCAGGGAGATTGGCTATGCTCCTTGGATCTAAAGGATGCCTACACGCACATCCTCATCCACCCAAGCCACCGCCAATACCTAAGGTTTGTGGTGGCAGGAAATCATTACCAGTACAGAGTACTGCCCTTTGGCCTGTCCTCCGCACCGCGAGTCTTCACAAAATGTCTCGCGGTGGTGGCGGCCCATCTCCGGCTTCACGGCCTATATGTCTTTCCGTACCTCGACGACTGGCTCATCAGAGCAGCGTCCGCTCCGGAGGTCACCAACGCCGCACGCTGCACGGTGACTCTTCTGCAGTACTTGGGCTTTGTTATAAACTTCGCAAAGTCCACTTTGCTCCCCTCACAGGATCTCGAGTTCATCGGCGCAAGGCTGCACACTCCTCAGGCACGAGCGTACCTACCGCTCGACAGGGCTCAAAGGCTCATGGACCTAGCCGACCGTTTTCGCAGCCAGCCCCTGGTCTCCGCCAGGCGCTTCCTGAGACTACTCGGCCATATGGCTTCCACCGTCCATGTGACCCCCAATGCCCGCCTGAATATGCGGCCTGCTCAATGGTGTCTCCGCCAGCAGTGGCGACAAGCCACAGGCGGCCTAGCAGACCTAGTGCGCGTCTCCGAGCCGCTGATCTCGTCTCTCCGGTGGTGGCTTCAGCAGCCGAACCTGATATTCGGAATGCCTTTCCAGTCACCTCAGCCGGCCCGGGTGCTGACAACAGATGCATCCCTCCTGGGCTGGGGAGCGCATTGCCAAGGGGCACGTACTCAGGGCCTCTGGACCACGTGGGAGTCTGCTCAGCAGATCAACTTCCTGGAGCTCAGGGCGATCCGCCTGGCTCTCAAGGCCTTCTCCCACCTGACTTCTCACCAGTCCGTCCTTGTCCAGACGGACAATCAAGTTGCCATGTTCTACGTGAACAAGCAGGGGGGCACGGGCTCCTTCCTCCTCTGCCGGGAGGCACAGAAGCTCTGCTCTTGGGCCGTCTGTCACGGCATTCTCCTCAAGGCAGTTTATCTCCCAGGCCAAGAGAATTACCTGGCGGACAAACTCAGCAGGATCCTCCAGCCGCACGAGTGGCGTCTGGATCCGTTGGTAGTTCAGAAGCTCTTTCTAAAGTGGGGCCTCCCCACGGTGGATCTCTTTGCCAGTCCTCACAACCGGCAACTTCCTCGCTTCTGCTCTCGTCAGCCACACCCCCTTCGGGTTGTGGCGGACGCTTTTCTACTATCATGGTCGGGGAGCCTTCTGTACGCTTTCCCTCCCATCCCGCTAGTCTCTCGGACTCTTTTCAAGGTTCTCCGAGACAAAGCCTTCATAATCCTGGTGGCCCCTTGCTGGCCCAGACAGCCGTGGTTTCCGCTCCTGCTGCAATTAGCGGTGGAGGATCCATTGCCTCTGGGGTTACAACCGGATCTCCTCACTCAGGATCAGGGGTCTCTGCTACACCCCAACCTCAGGTCTCTCAACCTCATGGCCTGGCTGCTGAGAGGGTAGTCCTCGCTCCCCTTCTCCTGCCGGCAGAGGTGGAGGAGGTCGTCCTAGCTTCGCGACGACCTTCTACCCGCAAATGCTACGCCCTTAAATGGCGTCGTTTTTCCGTTTGGTGTTCCCGACAGTCTCAGGATCCCTTCTCCTGCCCGGTGTCGGTGGTCTTGCAGTACTTGCTCTACCTCTCTAATCTGGGACTTAAGTCCAACTCCGTCAAAGTTCACCTCAGTGCTCTTTCAGCACATCATGTGCCGGTGGACGGCAGACCTCTTTCCAGCGACCCTCTCGTAGCGAGGTTTCTCCGAGGTCTCCTCCTACTTAAACCACCTCTGCGCCCGCCAGCGCCTGACTGGGACCTGAATGTGGTTTTACAGCGGCTCACCTGTCCGCCTTTTGAACCTATGGCTACCTGTTCTCTCCGTTTTCTTTCTTGGAAAACATTGTTCTTGATAGCCCTCACTTCCGCTAGACGCGTCAGTGAATTGCAGGCCCTCGTGTCTGATCCCCCTTACACTCGGTTCTACAAAAATAGGGTAGTCCTACGGACTCACCCAAAATTTCTTCCAAAAGTGGTCTCCCCTTTTCATATCAATCAGGAGGTGGTACTTCCAACCTTCTTTCCCAGACCACACTCCAGCCGAGCTGAAACGGTCCTCCATACCCTGGACTGTAGAAGGGCATTGAACTTCTACCTTGACCGTACGCGGGAGCACCGTAAAGCTGCTCAGCTTTTTGTATCTTTTGACCCCAATAAATTGGGGCTCCCGGTCTCCAAGCGTACACTGTCCATCTGGGTTGCGGACTGTATCACTTGGGCTTATGGGGCGGCCGGACTCTCCTTGGAAGGTCGAGTCACGGCTCATTGCGTTCGGGCGAAGGCCACGTCAGTGGCTTACCTCCGCTCTGTTCCGCTGGCAGACATCTGCCGGGCCGCTACTTGGTCTTCGAGCCAGACTTTTGCGGTCCATTACTGTCTCGAGAGGGAGTCCCGCAGGGACAGTGCTTTCGGACAGGCAGTCCTCCGTAATCTCTTTGAGGTCTGAGCAACTCCTACCCTCCATCCCGGATGTGGGCTACCGGTGGGTAATAATTCAGCGAAGATTCTTTCCTTCTGTGCTGCTGAGCTAGAGGGAGCTCATTTTTGTGCTTAGGGTCTCCGGTAGCCTTGAGCTTGGGAGTCCCATAAGTGAGGACTGACTTCCTGCTTGGTCCTGGAGAAAGCGTAGTTACTCACCTGTAACAGGTGTTCTCCAGGAGCAGCAGGAATCAGTCCTCACAACCCTCCCTCCTTCCCTTGGAGTTGCAATCGTCTGCTTTTACTTTTTTTGCAAATTTTTATGCTGTCTTTTTTAGCTATGTCATCTGACTGGCTAAGATGGCACCCTTGGGCGGGAAGAGGACCGCGCATGCGCGCTGCAATTCCCAAAGGCTTTCTTTGAAAGCTGGGGAAAATTGCTCCGCGAGGGCTCCGTCGGCGCCGACGTCACCCATCAGTGAGGACTGATTCCTGCTGCTCCTGGAGAACACCTGTTACAGGTGAGTAACTACGCTTTCCAGTCATAACCCCCCCTGCCAATAGCCCATTTCCAGTCCTACACCCCCCCCCCGCCAATAGCCCATTTCCAGTCATAACCCCCCCCTGCCAATAGCCCATTTCCAGTCATAACCCCCCCCCTGCCAATAGCCCATTTCCAGTCATAACCCCCCCCCTGCCAATAGCCCATTTCCAGTCCTACCCCCCCCCCCCATCAACCCAGGTAAATAAAAAAAACACCTGGCTTCTGCTGCTGCAGCAGAAAATCAGCTGTCCCTCGGCCCCTTCCCCTCTGCACGGAGAGCCCTGAATGTGCTTCATCAGCGGCGTGCTTTTTAAGCCGCGAAGAGAGTATTTCCCTCTCGCGCGGCTTATGCCTATTCACTTTTCAAGCCTCGCGAGAGGGGAATACTCTCTTCGCGGCTTGAAAAGCACCCGCTGATGGAGCACACTGAGGGATCTCCGGGCAGAGAGGAAGGGGCCGCAGGACAGCTGATTTTTGCTGCTTGGCAAGCAGAAGCCATTTTTAAAAAAAAAAAAATTGACAGTCGATTCTGCCGCTGCCACGGCGGCAACGGCAGTAGCAGAAGCAGAAGCAAGGCTTTTTTGTTTCCCTCCGTCGCGGGCCGCACAACGTTCTCTCGGGCCGCGTGTTTGAGACCCCTGCTCTAAGCCATAGGATTTTCTTCAATACCTACTCCAGTAACTAGTTTTCATACAGTTTTCTCCACTTTTTGCAGTTCATCTCCTTCTCACATATCTTTTTAAGACAGCTTTTCGGACAGAAATTGGGTATCACTACTCCAAATTATGTCTGTCGGTCCTCTCCAACCTATGGGACCTAACTTTTATGCTGCCTTAATAACAGATAATTCCAAAGGAGATCCAGAACTCATTTGGACTATTTATTGTTGCAGGCATCAGGCCTGTCTGCTATTCTTAGCCACGTTCAGTTCTCTTTGGCTCCAACAGAATAGATTAGGTTGCACACTGGCAATTCAACAGCCAGATCTAAGCAACCTACAACATGCTCTCTGCAATTCTACAACAAAGCTCTGCAACTGTGGGCCTTTGCCAGAGAGCCACAGAGCTACTCCTAATAGGGAGCTGTCAGATAGTTAATAAGGGCTTCAGCTGGTAGACTCTGTCAGTTATGTTCCTACATGACTGGTTTTTTCCTTAAAATTTCCTTTTAAGAAAAGGTAACCAGGGTTTAGTCCACGTGAAAGTGTAGAAAATTGCACAATTCCCTGGTTGTTCCACATCTCACTGGAACTTCCTCAACAGGGATGCATTTTTTCACTGTAGTTGGTCCTTATTCACTACTTTCCTTCTAATTTCCTATACTTCATGGTAGCTTATGTTGAACAGGAGAACGCATGATACTCATATTGCCCTCATAAAGAGGCAAATATGGTATCTCCTTATATTGCGTCTTTTTCTCCAGCTACTATTTGAATTTGTAGAAGGATCCAGACTTGCTGTCTTAAGACTAAGGATCTCCTCTGCACTCATTCACGTACGTCTCGAGACCTAGTTATTCAGGGGCTAGATCTTTTCAAGAAGTCTAATCCTATCCTTGTAAGTAAAGAACATATTACCAGTTTCCATGAAACTTTCTCTATAGTTCTTCCATATTTAACCAGGCAGAGATTCTCCATCAAGATTCTCAAGTAGGTCTTAATCCTTCTTGTTGTTGCGTCAATCTCTATACAACATCTGACTTTGAAAGATTTGTTTACTGTTCATATTAATGCTGCCCCAGCATACCATAAACTCAGTGGACAACCAATTTCTATGGTATTTCACCAAATGCCTTCTTTTACCGTTACCTTTTGGGTTACGTCACATCTGAAGCTCTACATGTAAAGTCTTCATCATAAGTGACATCACTTACAAAAGACTTTTACTGATCTTCAAAAAATGGGAGGCTCAAAGCCTAGTACAAATATCTTTCTCTTTCATTGGAATAAAGGGGGTCTTAAAGACCTATCCCCTTTTTTCTGCAAAGGGCATTTCTACCTTTTCATCCAAACCAGTCAGATTATCTCCACTCTTCCTAGGACCTTATTCTGCTCCAAGGACAAGAAGTTCAATTTTTTGGACTTACAGAAGTTTTAGCTATCTCTCAAAAGTCCAACCTCTTTGAACTCCCCCAGTACTTCTTCTGGGGTTAGTTCTGGCCATGAAGACTTCTTATCTCTTCCTGTATTGCAAAATTATTTTTTTCCGTCTACTTCACATTGGGGGAATTTCTTTGGGGATAATGATCTGGCTGTCAACCACAGACCCTTATTACCCTCAACAAATATTTTTGCAATATTTTTGAGTAAAATCCACATTAGAAAATTAAGACTCAACATTTTTCTAATATTTATGATTTACACAAGGACTCCCCTCCAGATACCTTGTTTAGTTGAGCTGTTCCACAGCATCTCTTTTTCTTTTCTAGTTCAACTCCTACCCTCCATCCCTTGGATGCCTGAGGTTTTTGAGGGATAAGCATGGCCCATCTTTAGATTGCAACATGCTGGGGTCTCCTCCAGGCATCTTAGCTTGGGAGTCCCCATATGTGAAGACTCATTCCTGTTTGTTCCTGGAGATAGCACAGTTACTTACCTGTAACAAGTGATCTCTGGGAACAGCAGGAATAAGTCTTCACAACCCATCCACCTCCCCTAGGAGTTGTATCTCTCTACCTCTTTCCTTTCCCTTGCTCTCTCTCTCTTTGTCTCAGCTCTAAAACTCAACTGGAGAGAGGCAGTTGGGAAAGGTGGGAAGGCAGCACGCAGGCGCTGTGGGATGCTCCCAAAAGTGTTCTGATTGGACGCTGGGGAGCGTTCCCGCGCAGGCTCCGTCGGTACCGACGATACCCATATGTGAAGACTTATTCCTGCTGTTCCCAGAGATCACCTGTTACAGGTAAGTAACTGCTATATGGGCTATATTATTATATTTAAACATCCCTGTTTCCATCCACCTATTAAACAATGTCACCAACACAGGTGTAACCTGTGTTCCTTATCGTTCCTCCAGCTTAGTCCTCTACCAATGGGTTGTATGCACATCCTCCTGCAGCTTGGAGACTGGACCAATCAAAACTGTGCATTCCTGCAAGTAGTGTGCTGGCATTCCATATCAGCTCCAGTGTGTCCAGTCTCCACGCAGCAGGAGGACTTAATGAGTCTAGGTGCTGGACTCACTGGAAGAACAGATAAGGAGCAGTATTGTGCTAAATTTAATTTTTTCTTTATTTGGCTGATTGGCTTGGGCTGGCTCTTTAAGGGCACTCAGAAAAAAACAAAACAAAAAAAAAACCGAACAGCTTCCCCCCCCCCCGAGCTGCTACAACAGCTGTCAGCTTCGGGTCGAGGTGGAGGAGGGGGGTTTTTTCTCCGTTACTTTCCCCCGTCTGCCAAGCCACCGTTGGATTTCCTGCCAGCCTGTCTGTCGGTCAATCCACATAAAAGGATCTCTGTCCCAGGACTAATCGGGGCACAGCTCCTACCACGGTACCCCAGCAGTCCGGTTCTGCCTCTGGGAAGTCCGCGGCAATTTGTCTGCCCTTTTTTTTCTTTAGACCTGGGTGTTTGAGCTGGGGGCCGGATCGGGCGTTTTCAGCCCTTGGCAGCTTCCTCGGTTCGCTCGGGTGAGAGGGACCGATACGGGACGCGCTCTACCACGCCGGCCTGTGCTCGGCTCGCGGGTTCCTAGCGCCCGTAGAAAAAAGCGCCAAAACCTTTTTCTGTGGAGCCGCAGCCATTTTGAGCACGCGGCTCTACGGGTCTCCCTGCCACCGCGTGTCGGCAGACAGCTCTGGAGCTCCTTTTTTCTTTTTTTGTTTGGCGCTGCTGCTGCTGTTCTGCCCAGTTTCTCTGGGGTAATATTTTATTTCGAGTTTAATTTAGTTTCTTTGTGTTTCTTTGTTTTTTCCCGCGTTTTGCTCAGTGACTGTTTCGCGGTCCATTTTTGTTTGAAATGCAGTATTAGATAAAAAAAAGAAAGAAAGAAAAAAAAGAACCAACGTGGGCTAATAGGGCAGTGCACCCTCGCTGAGGGGTGCCTTCTTGTCTTTGGCCTAGCGCTTGCTGGAGGCCGCAGTTCCTCGGGCCCTGCCCTGGTAGAGCTAATGCCCTATAGCTCTCAGTGTTTAATCTGCGGCGCCCGCAGGGGGGCCTGCGGGGAAACGGGCGTCTGTCATCGCTGCGCCTCTGTTTCCCTCTCTATGGAGCAGCAGTTGGAGATGTCAGGGGCCCCGGAAGCTCAGGGGGCTCTGGTGGGGGAGGAGAGCGGAGCAGTGGTGGCTGGTCCTTCTGCTCCTTCACCGTCGGTCGTGCCCGGGTTGGCCAGTGGGCCATTGGATCTCGGGGGCTCTTCTCTCATGCACGAATTCTCTCCGGATTTTGTGCTGCTGATGCATCAGGCCTTTTGTCGCAGTCGGCAGGGGCAGCTGCCTGGTACCTTGCCTGTCGCTCCTTCGGAGATGCTATCACCGGTGGGTGACCGTGCAGCTGGCGGGGCAAGGGCCCCCAAGCCCCCCGGCCGGCTGATCTCTCCCTTGCTGACGCTGACTGGCAAGAGGCGGAAGAGATGGACTTGGATTTGGATATCGACATGGAGGAACTAGAAGAGGGGGAGATTGCGGAACCCGAGGATCAGGCTCGAATTATTCGGGTGTTCCGTAAGGAAGAATTACCGGCCCTGATTACGGAAGCCCTACAGACGCTCCGCTTGGCGCCGGAGCGACCAACAGAGGATGAGGATGCGGCGGATCCCATCATTCAGGCGGTCCGTCAGACCCAGGTAGTTTTCCCCATTTACAAGGTGATTGATCAGATGATCCAGGTGGAGTGGGATGCACCCGAGTCCGGTCTTAAGGGGGTCCGGGTCATGAACAAGCTGTATTCCCTGGCGGACAAGGACAAGGAGCGCTTCCGATCCCCCAAGGTTGATGCTACGGTGTCCGCGGTTACTAAGAAAACCACTATACCAGTAGAAGGCAGTGCGGCCTTGAAAGAAGCACAGGACCGAAAGATGGAGCTTTCATGGATTTCGGGGGGCCAGTAGAGGTTTTGCGGCGGGGTCCTCCGCTGTCGCCCGAAAGCCACAATGAAGGGCGGCGGGTCCCGGCAGAGACTCGGCCTCTTGGGGGTCGCCTTCGGGGGTTTCTCTCTGCCTGGGCCCACATTACGTCCGACCAGTGGGTGTTGGAGATCATCCGCGACGGCTATGCCTTAGATCTCGCCCGGCCGGTTCTAGACTCCTTCGTCCTATCTCCTTGCCGCAACCCGCAGAAGGCTTTCCAGCTGCGACAAACAGTAAACCGGCTGCTGCAGTTGGCAGCGATTGTTCCCGTCCCGCCAGCAGAATACGGTCTCGGCCGGTATTCCATTTATTTCGTGGTGCCAAAGAAGGATGGCTCCCTCCGTCCCATTCTCGATCTGAAGGGCGTCAATCGTTGTCTTCGGGTACCTCATTTTCGGATGGAGACGCTACGATCCGTTATCGTCGCAGTCAGAAAAGGGGAGTTCTTGACCTCTCTCGATCTCACCGAGGCTTATCTGCACATTCCCATCCGGGCGTCCCATCAGAATTTTCTCCGTTTCGCTCTTCCCTGGGGACATTATCAGTTTCAGGCTCTGCCCTTCGGTTTGGCTACTGCTCCTCGTGTATTCACCAAAGTTATGGTGGTGGTGGCGGCAGCCTTGCGAAGGGAGGGGATCTTGGTCCATCCGTACCTGGACGATTGGTTAATTCGAGCGAAGTCCCGAGACGAGAGCCTGGCGATCACGGCGAAAGTGGTATCCTTCTTAGAGTCCCTCGGTTGGGTGGTCAATCCGCTCAAGAGCCGCCTCGTGCCCACACAGGTGCTCGAGTACCTGGGGGTGCGGTTCGATACTCTGAAGGGCTCCGTGTTCCTCCCAGATCGGAGAGTTCTGGCCCTGCAGAGGCTGGTGAGGAAGTTCCGCAAGCTCTCAGCACCATCGGCGTGGCATTACCTTCAGGTGCTGGGAACGATGGCGGCAACCTTGGAGGTGGTCCCTTGGGCCCGGTTTCATATGCGATCGTTACAGCGTGCCCTTCTTCGCCGCTGGTCCAATCAGTTCGACCCCTTGAGCCAAACGGCTTCTGTGTCCGCTGCGGGTCCGGAAAGAGCTGCAGTGGTGGCTTCAGCCGTCTGTTTTGCGGGCGGGAATGCCCTTGGAGCAGCTCGAGTGGCTTCCGCTGTTGACAGATGCCAGTTTGGCGGGCTGGGGAGCCCATTGCGGAGCGGAGTTTGCGCAGGGTCTCTGGTCAACGGAGGAGAGCACGTGGTCGATCAACCGTCTGGAGCTGAGAGCGGTGTTTCGGGCACTGCAGCACTTCGAGGCTCACTTAACGGGGCGAGCGGTGCGGGTGCTGTCCGACAATGCCGCGACCGTGGCATACCTAAATCGACAGGGTGGCACTGGCAGCTCGGCCATGGAGGAAGAAGCCCAGAGTCTGTTTGTGTGGGTGGAGCCGCGATTGCAAGCAATCTCGGCAGCGCACATAGCAGGAACGGACAACGTAATGGCGTATTTTCTCAGCAGAGTGCGAGTGGACGCAGGGGAGTGGGAGCTAAATCCCACCGTCTTCGAGCAGTTAGTGCTTCATTGGGAAATGCCCGTGATGGATCTTATGGCGACCTTCCGTTCCGCCAAGGTGAGTCGGTTCTTCAGCCGACGGCGGGAACCCATGTCGGAAGGCATCGATGCTCTCATGCGGCCGTGGCCCTCGAGGGGTCTTCTCTACGTCTTCCCCCCGTGGGCACTCCTCGGTCGAGTGATCCAGCGTATCGAGGCACATCGCGGACGGGTATTGTTGATTGCGCCGGATTGGCCCCGACGTCCATGGTATGCCGACCTGGTGCGTTTACTCAACGGGGTTCCGTGGCGTCTTCCGTTCTCGCCGGAGCTGCTGCTTCAGGGTCCACTCCTGATGCCGCGGGTGGAGAGATTCTCGCTTACGGCTTGGCCATTGAAAGGGCGCGGCTAAGGAAGAAAAGTTACTCCACATCGGTGGTTACAACCTTGCTTCAGGCGCGTAAACGTTCCACTTCGCTCGCGTATGTCCGCGTCTGGCGCGTCTTTGAGGACTGGTGTTCAAGGCGTCAGATCCGGGCTGCCACAGCTTCTGTCCCGGTGATGCTTGATTTTTTGCAGGATGGCTTCGATAAAGGGTTGGCGGCTAGCTCCTTGCGGGTACAGCTGGCGGCTCTGGCCTGCTACCGGGGAAAGGTGCACGGGGTAGCTCTCGGAATACATGTTGATGTCGGGCGTTTCCTTAAGGCGGTCGCCCGGTTGCGTCCGGCTCGTCGACTTACGGTCCCTCCGTGGGATCTTAACTTGGTGCTGCGGGCGCTGAGTAGGGCGCCTTTCGAGCCTTTATCGCAGGCCTCTGTGAAGGATTTGACTTTGAAGGTTGTCTTTTTGGTGGCCATCTGTTCGGCTCGGCGTATTTCGGAGCTCCAGGCGCTTTCCTGTAGGGAACCCTTTCTCTCCTTTTCCTCTCATAAGGTGGTGCTTCGCCCGGTTCCTTCCTTCCTCCCTAAAGTGTCTTCTGCCTTTCATGTGAATCAGGTGGTTTCTCTTCCCGTCTTGCGGGTGGCGGGAGAGCAGGTTTCCGACCGGGGGCTTAGTCGCTTGGATATCCGGCGATCTTTGCGCCGTTATTTGTCAGTCACCAAATCCTTCTGCAAGTCCGATCGCTTGTTCGTCTTGTTTGGGGGGGCCCAGGAAAGGTGAGGCGGCGGCGAAGGCCTCTATCTCCCGGTGGATTAAGGAGGCCATTGTCTCCGCCTATTTGTTACAGGGTCGCTCTGCTCCGATGGGTCTTCGGGCTCATTTGACTAGAGCGCAGGCGGCCTCCTGGACGGAATACAGTTTGGTGCCTCCACTGGAGATTTGCAAGGCGGCGACTTGGTTGTCTTTGCATACCTTCAGCAAGCATTATCGGCTTGATGTTCTGGCGGAGAGGGATGGATGTTTTGGGTCGGCGGTCTTGCGTGCCGGCTGGCAGAGTACTGCTCTGTTACATCCCATTGGTAGAGGACTAAGCTGGAGGAACGATAAGGAAATAGTAATTACACTTACCTGGTAATTGTAGTTCCTTGAGAGACGACAGCTTAGTCCTCAGTCCCGCCCGTGGGTATCTGCCTTGGCGCGGCACGCGTTCAACCTGGGATGTAGTTGGGGCGGGTAAGTATATCCCGCTTACTTTCATCTGCTTACTTTGTCTATTCCCTGTCTCTCGCAACCTGGCTCTGGCTCGGCAGGCGGGGGGCAGGGCATGGGGCGGTCTCCCCTTCCGGATGGCTTCCTCGGTACTTTTGGGGGGGGTTCCGTTCTACAGTTTTTTCAGCAGTTTATGATGCTTTCTAATTGCTAATCATTAATGATACTTTATAACAATTTATAGTGCATTTTTTTGGTATTGGCTACTTATTTGTTGCTCTGAGTCTGCTTTGTCAATACTTCACTGGAGCTGATATGAAATGCCAGCACACTACTTGCAGGAATGCAGAGTTTTGATTGGTCCAGTCTCCAAGCTGCAGGAGGATGTGCATACAACCCATTGGTAGAGGACTAAGCTGTCTCTCAAGGAACTACAATTACCAGGTAAGTGTAATTACTATTTTGTAACAACTTATAATATTCAACTCTAAAACCATCCAATCCTGGAGCCTTACACCTTTTTGCATTATCAATACCTCTTTTTACTTCATCCATTGTTATGGGAGATGCCAATTTGCTCTGCTATTCCTGAGTAAGACGGGGTAAATACACCTCTGACAGAAAATCCCTAATCTTCACATGGGGTACGTCTTCCCTCATGTATAGCTTATGATAATAGTTTACAAAAATATTCCCTATATCTACAGTGTCCATGCGTATCGCACCTTCCTCATCTTTTAATAACGGCACAAATCGAGATCTCTGACTGCATGCCAGACAACGAGCTAAGAGCCTCCCCGACTTATCCCCATACTGGTACAAGTGGTATTTATAGTAAAATAGTGTTTTTTTTGTTTTCTGATGTATCAAGGTATTCAAAGTTGCCTGGGTAGAGAGCAATTGTTCTTTATTGGCAATATTAGGCCTATTAGCTAGGAGTTTACACTCTCTACAAATTTGTTTTTCCAATCTGAGGATCCTTGCAGCCAGGATTCTTCTCCATTGAGCAGTATAAGCAATTATATCCCCCCTCAAAACAGCTTTTGAGGCCTCCCAAAATAGCTCTGGATCCCATTTATGTGCCCAATTGTGATATTCATATTCTTTCCATTTGGCCAATAAAAACTCTTGGAACTTAATATCATGGCATATGTCAAGTGACAAACGCCAAGGACCTTTTTTACCCCCCAACTGCCCTTCTTCCCAATCTGCCCATATAAGAGCATGATCCAAAATTTCATAAGGTCCAATGACCGCATCCGTCATCATTTAGAATAAATTCCTCTGAAACAAATAGAGCATCAAGTCGTGAGCTTGTGCCATGTGCTCTAGACAAGTGAGTGTAATCTCGTTCGATTGGATGAAGAGCTCTCCAGACATCTATAAGTCTACACCTTTGACTAAACCTCCATAAGAGTCTTGCGATATTGTGACGACTACTCCCACATTCCCCCGACACATCCATTTGTGGATCTATGACACCATTCCAGTCACCTCCCAGTATCATTATGGACTCTGGCAATGCATCAGTTTCTGCCATCAATCGAGCAAAAAAAATTTGGATCAGGCACATTCGGGGCATACACACTCCCCACTAAGAGCTTCCACCCTTTAAGATTTCCCTGTACTAATACAAACCTTCCCTCAGGGTCCGCTATTGTCGGCTCCATCTGAAAACCTACCCCTGTCGAAATTAAGATTGCCACCCCCCCTTTCCTCCCCTGTACAGATGCCCCATAAATTTGGTCTATGCCTTTCTTTTGCAATCTAGACAGGTCTCCTATAGCTTGATGTGTCTCCTGTAGCAAGACGATATCCCCTTTGTCGCCTCACAGCTTGCAGAATTTTTTTTTCGTTTAAAAGGGCTTGTTAGGCCACATACATTCCTCATTTTTGTTATTTATTTTTTTAATTTTATTTTTTAAGTTGCTTCATTGAGGGCCTAGTACCCTGCATAGGCCTTGGGCCTATTCCCTCCATCATGGAGTAACACCCTTTTGGGTTTAAAAATGTACCAAGTGTTCCCACACTATTTCTGTCATGGATACACATGACTGGTGCCTAAAGTGCCTTGGTCCCGACCATGACCCAGACCTTGTGCTTTCTGTAAACAGATGACTAAGAGAGGTGTAGGAAACCAGGCCAGAAAATTGTCAGAACTTTTTCCATCAGACTCCGTTTCACTAGCATCAACATTCTCTCGATCTTCGGCTTCGAAAGTATCCAAAACCTCGAAGCACAGCTCAGACTCCAAGAAGAAGAAAACGTGGTGATACCCACCAAAATCATCGCAGGATCTTTAAGAGCCTCAAGAGAGGCACCGAGAGGCTCGAGTGACAGGTCTTGTTCTAAACACAGACACTTCCGAAAACATCCTCTGAAACTGGACGTCAGGCCGTACGCCCATAGTGGGAGGACTTGTCCTCCCAAGCTTTGGTGGGGGTCCAAGAGGCCTCCAAGGCATCGATCTCTACAGAGCCCAGGGTGACGTGCTCTGATCGCTAGCTACAAGCCCCGTTCTGTCCTCGGACCAAACACCAGCAATCTCACTGGATCAGCGTATGCTATCCATTGAGAAGACATTAGCGGCACTCCTGGCAGTATCGGTACCCCAATGACTGCTAGGATTGGTATCGACATCCATACTGACATCGGAAGCAATATCTACATCGGTATCGATACTGGTAAAACCGCTTCAAGGCTATGCTGCTCCTCTACCAGCATCGACACTTGGTGCTCTATCGGCAGGGCCACAATCGATTCTGACGACTACTCAGCATGGTGAGGACATTGAGCATGACTGGTACTGACAGCACCGTTCACACGGTCTCGGCACTGACAATGTTCTCCGAGCACAGAGTCTGATACTTCTGACTCAGATCATCGATCCCTTGAGTCTGAGGACCTCCGTGATATTGTATCAGTGTCTGAGCCATCACCGACGGACACCACCTCCTGCTGTAAATCCCCACCAGTGGACATGTCCTTCCAAGAATTCATTTGCGACATGGCGGCAGGATTCTTGATATCAGCCACTGCAGAACCGGAGCCTTGAGTGGAGGAACTGGAGATTCTCCAGTACCCTACAGTACCAAAGGAATCAACAATCTTACTAGTACATAAGATCCACCACAACCTAGTGCTTCGCATGTGGGAGACCCTGCTCACAGTAGAGCTGATCAGTAGACACCTCGATACGATGTATCGAGTACCGGATGTCCCAGGTTTTCAAAAGCCGCAACTACCACATCACTTGATGGTAGTTGAATCAATGATGTGACACATCAAGAGTGGTAAGACACATACATCAATACCACCCGGAAGAGACTCAAGGACATAAGATATGCCATACTGGGTCAGACCAAGGTCCATCAAGCCCAGTATTCTGTTTCCAACAGTGGCTAATCTAGGTCATATGTACCTAGCAGTTTCACCAAGAGACACAAGTTCCACAATGCTTGTACTGGGTCAAGCATTGATATCTTCGGTCACTTCTTAATAATGGTTTATGGACCTTTCCTCCAGGAACTTGTCCAAACCTTTTTTAAACCCAGCTACACTAACAGCCTTTACTACATCCTCCGGTAACAAATTCCAGAGTTTGATTACACGTTGAGTGAAAAAATATTTTCTTTTATTAGTCTTAAATAGTTTACCCTGTAGCTTCATTGCATGTCCCCTAGTCTTTCTATATTCTGATAAGGTAAACAATCGATCTACGTTTACCCGTTCCACTCCGTTCATTAATTTATAGACTTCTATCATATCTCCCCTCAGCCGTCTCTTTTCCAGGTTAAAGAGCCCTAACCTTTTTAGCCTTTCTTCATAGGAGTATCCTTCCATCCCCTTTACCATTTTGGTGGCTCTTCTCTGTACCTTTTCTAAAATCGCTATATCCTTTTTAAGATACGGCGACCAGAATTGCACACAGTATTCAAGGTGCGGTCTCACCATGGAACGATATAGAGGCATTATAATATCTTTTGTTTTATTTTCCATTCCTTTCCTTATCATACCTAGCATTCTATTTGCTCTCTTAGCCGCTGCTGCACACTGGGCCGAGGGTTTTAACATGGTATCCACAATGACGCCTAAATCTTTTTCCTGGGTGGTGGTTCCTAATGTGGAACCTTGCATCGTGTAACCATAGTTTGGGTTGTTCTTCCCTAGGTGCATAACTTTGCACTTGTCCACATTAAATTTCATCTGCCATTTTGATGCCCAGTCTTCCAATTTATCAAGATCCTCTTGCAATTTTTCACAATCCTCTTGGGTTTTAACAACTTTAAATAGTTTTGTGTCATCTGCAAATTTGATAACCTCACTCGTTATTCCACTTTCCAGGTCATTTATGAATATGTCAAAAAGCAGCGGACCCAGCACAGATCCCTGAGGTACACCACTATTCACCTTTCTCCATTGGGAAAATTGGCCATTTAGCCCTACCCTCTGCTTTCTATCTTTTAACCAGTTCCTGATCCACAATAGTACACTGCCTCCTATCCCATGACTCTTTAGTTTTGCCAAAAGTCTCTGATGAGGGACCTTGTCAAAGGCTTTCTGAAAGTCCAGATACACAATATCAACCAACTCACCTTTGTCCACCTGTTTATTCACTCCTTCAAAAAAACATAACCGATTAGTAAGACAAGATCTTCCTTGTCTAAAGCCATGTTGGCTGTCTCCCATTAGGTTGTGACTATCTACATGCTGAGTAATTTTATTCTTTATGATGGTTTCTACCATTTTTCCCGGTACTGACGTCAGGCTCACCGGTCTGTAGTTTCCCGGATCACCCCTGGAACCCTTTTTAAAAATTGGTGTTACATTGGCGATCCTCCAATCTTCAGGTATTAGAGATGATTTTAATGATAGTTCACAGATTACTGATAGCAGGTCTGCAATCTCATATTTCAGTTCTTTCAATACCCTTGGATGTATACCATCCGGCCCAGGTGATTTGCTACTCTTCAGTTTATCTAATAGTTGTAAGACATCTTCCCGATGTATCGATATTTCCTTCAAATCTTCCGCACCTTTAAATACCACTTCAGTCATGGGTAACATCCCTACATCTTCCTCAGTAAAGACCGAAGCAAAGAATTCATTCAGTCTCTCCAAGGAACCTTGATGCTTTTGCCCGACGGTCTTTCCAGGCCTCCATGCTGGCAAGTAAGATCAACTCTTACACTTTTTATATATGGGAATGTTCCTAAAGGAGATTTAATAAAGATTGGGAAGCTTTCCTACCATTCATCCCAGATGATGAAAAGCCAGCTTTTGAAACTGTCCTCAAAAAACCAGCCAAAGTGTTTCCAAGTTTAACAGGGCAGCATTTGATGCCTTTGAATCTATCAACAGAGCATCTGCTATTGCCATCGGTGCTAGACTGGCATGATTACAGGCCTTGGACCTTGAACAGTGGGCTCTGCACCCACTGTTCAACATCCCCTGCACTGGGGAAAACCTGTTTGGTAAGAATTGGAGAGAAAAGGCTGGAGAACTTAAAACTGATGACCCTACCCTAAAAAGGCTCTCCAAGAAAAATGCTGACCCCTCAAAGAAGAGGCCAGCAGCAAAAAAAACTTTCTATCCCCCCCCAAAAAAAGGAGGTTCTACCCTTCTTATTCACAGCCCCCTTACCAGCAGCAGGACAAACAGCAAGGGACTAAATAAGCTAAGAAGCCCAGAACTACTAAACAGCAGTCACCAGCTCAAACACAAGGTATGCCCAGTTTTTTACTCCATCCTGGGGAACATGGTCATACTGCCCCTGCAGGACCTTTGGAACATAAAAACATAAGATATGTCATACTGGGTCAGACCAAGGTACATAAATACCAGTATCCTGTTCCCAGCAGTGGCCAATCTAGATCACAAGTACCTAGCAGTTTTCCCAAAAGACAGGTTCCACAATGCTTGTATTGGGGCAAGCAGTGGATTTCACGTGTCCCCTTTAATAATGATTTATGGACCTTTCCTCTAGGAACTTGTCCAAATCTTTTTTTTTTTTTTAAATTATTTATTTAGATTTTCTCAAATGCAAGAAACATACAAAAACACCAAATAACATTCAGAATAGTACACTCAAGAACATGATACCACACCAATATTCAACACATCAAGGGAGAGAGAGCCATTTTACTCCCATAAAGGAAGCAAACATAGAATAGAAGAAAAAGGGAATTATAAAAAACTCCAAATCAGGGAGCCAAAACAATTAAGCCATCCCACCTATACACCCTCCTGCCCACCAACGCCCTCCTTATCCACTAAAAACTGACGTAGCGAAGCCACATCAGTATACACAAAATCATGACCTTCAAAAGTGACTAAACAGTGACAGGGGAACTTCAAGAAAAAAGAAGCCCCCAACGCAATCACTCTAGCTTTAAGCTCAAGGAACTGCTTCCGACGAGCCTGAGTGGCCTTACCCATATCTGGAAAAACCTGAAGTTTATATCCACAAAACAACTGATCCTTGCATTTAAAATAAGCACGAATAATCTTCAATTTAAGTAGCTCAGACCCGAAGGTCACCACCAAAGTACAACGCTTTGGGATGACGTCGAGTGAATCCTGTAGAAAAACTGTAAGATTAGGACCAACCGAGACCGCCAAGGGAAAATCATCCTTAGTCTGCTCGGAGGCCCTAACCTTAGGAAAAAAAGAGTACATTTGTACAATATCTACCGAATTATCCATATGCAAAATTTCAGATAAATACTTTTTCAACAAAATCTCAGGTGATAATAAATGTGTAGATGGGAAATTAAGAAAACGAAGGTTCCGAGCACGCTGGTGGTTTTCAAGCAACTCCAATCTATAGGAAACAGAAGAAATATCTTTAAGATAACCAAGATGTGAATCTTGATATGTTTGGAGTTGAGAATCCACCAGGGTCAGGGATCCTGCAGACTTAGTCATTTGATCATCCATAACATTAACCTTAGTTACAACATCATGAGAGAAATTACATAAAGAACTAACAATAGAAGACAAGCGTGTATCAATTTTCTGGAGCATTGACCAAATATCTGCGAGAGTCCACCTCACTTTTAAGTGATAGGGAATCATTATCAGATGCAGCAAGGTCTACTGGAACTAACACCGGAGAAGTAACAGGTGAAACTGACTTCAAAGGAGTTGACGAAAGAGTAGGCTGAGGGAAAGGAGGTGGTGTCCGGATATCAGGGCTCAAAGATGCCCCATCCAGAGACTGGCTAGCAAGCGGCAGGGCAGTAACATGTTTGTCCATAGGACCGGACACCTTACCTCCCTCTCCTGACGGTATCTTGGCTGATGGCTTTGCCTTCCGCTTCCCCATGGACAAAACGAAACTGCTAGTGCTCTTACTTCACCAAAAGAGCACCAAAGGAGCACATAAGGAGCAAGACATGCCCCTTGCAACATGCCCCTTAGAACACGACCCTGCGGGCCGCGAGCACGCGACCGCGTATGAGCCAACTGTGCTTTGTAGGGCTCGTGGGGGGGGGGGTCCTCCGCTCGAGGGGCGGCCTCGCAGTGCCTGCAGCTGACCCAAACAGACACCGGCTCCAACCAGCTGCTTGCTCCGCGGTAAGGAAACACCGCGGCTACTCCCACACAGACAGATCTCTCACCCAACTTCACACAACGCCGACTGCGCTTTGTAGGGCTCGTGGGGGGGGGGGGTCCTCCGCTCAAGGGGTGGCCTCGCACTGCCTGCAGCTGACCCAAACAGGCACCGGCTCCAACCAGCTGCTTGCTCCGCGGTAAGGAAACACCGCGGCTACTCCCACACAGACAGATCTCTCACCCCGTCCAAATCTTTTTTTTTAAACCCGGCTACACTAACAGCTTTTATTACATCCTCCGGTAGCAAATTCCAGAGTTTGATTACATGTTGAGTGAAAAAATATTTTCTTGATGACTTCCGGTGACGTCACGGAGCGCATGGTGGCAGAGTAGCCAGGCTCCCTCAGAGTCCCATAGAAAATGAGTAAAATAGCTGAACCCGGCAGTTAAGGAGGTTGGAGAGTGCGTTGCCGACATGGCCATGTCAGCGAAAAAGAAGTTGGCAGGGTTTAAATTGCCATATGCGCAGAAGGAGGCGGCAGCGGAGATGAGTTTGGGAGACATGGAGGAGGCAGAAGAAATGGCGAGCTCAGAGGAGGGGGGAGCTTGGTATGCGGCTCAAAACGTGGCTGAAGGCATTCCAAAAAGAACTGCATGCTGAACTGACTGAGATGAGGAGAGAGATAAAAGAATTGTTACTGAGCATACAACAGGATTTAAATGGTTTGGGGCAGCGGGTGGAAGAATTGGAGGACCATGTGGAGGCATGTACTGGAGAGCAGCAGGAAATAGCGGCGGAACAGGGTAAAATGAAAGAGCATCAAGAAGAGATAAAGTAGAAGTTGGAGGAGATCGAAGATAGAGCACGGCGGAACAACCTGCAAATTCGGGGGATAGTGGAGGCTGAAGCACATAAAGACTGCATGAAGGTAGTACAAAAACTCTGCAAACGCATGCTGAGACTCGATGGTGGAGGGGAAGAGGAAGAGATGATGATGGGAATGGAAAGAGCACATCACAGTTTAGGACCGCGGAGAGAAAAGCTGCCCCGAGACGACATTGTGTGTATGAGTAGTTTTCCAGTTAAGGAAAAAATTTTGAATATTGCAAGGAAAGATGGCAGGATTGCCTGGGAGAGTTGTGAGGTGGAAATTTTTAATCGCCTCTCCAAGGGGACTTTGGAACAGAGACGAGGTCTGAAAGGGGTGACAGTATATCTACGAGGGAAGAGCTTGAGGTACCACTGGATGTTTCCCTTTTGACTATTATTGAAGGTAAATGGGATATCAAGGAAAGTAAAGGTGTCAGAAGAAGCCTGGACTGTGTTGCAAGAACTGGGGTGTGAAAACCTGCCAAAAGCCTCTGAGCGGGAAAAGTTAAGGCAGCCCAGACGAGCAGAAGTTCGAGAGCTGGCACCATCGAGGTGGCAATGGGTTGCAGCGAAAGGCCGGTGACTACAGAGGAGGTCGGAGGAAATGAAGATGACACTCGTTGAGGAGAAGGATTGAAGTGCGGCTGCTGGTGGTGGGGAGCTGGAGAGAAGCCCAATGGATACGGGCGGTAGGCCTGGATGGACACTGGACTTTTAGGGCATTGGGGAGTGGGATAAGGGAATAATGCTTAATGTCTGGAAGTGGCTGTATGGGAAGGCATGTATATGTATATATAATTTGGTTTTAAGGTGTGGGGGGCCATGGGAGGCTGGATGAGGTTGGTAATGGGATGGGACAAGACACATATGGGAGGATGGAGGGGTGGGGATGGGAGGAGGAGGGGGGTTGGGAGGGGAGAGGGGGAGGGGAGGATGGGGGGGATAAGGGTAGACGTCAAATTTGGGGGTGGAGGGGGAGGAAGAAGAAAGGAAGAAGGATGTTGCGGGTAGGGACAATTAATGTTAAAGGCCTAAATTCGCCTAATAAAATTTGATTGCTGTACAGGGAGGCACAGAGGAATAACTGGGAAGTGGTGTTGGTGCAGGAGACCCATTTGCGCAGGAAAGATGTGGGTTTGATGAAATACGGAAGATATCCTGATCAATTTTACTCTTGTAATAGGGAGGGGATAAGGAAGGGAGTGGGATTCAGGTAGAGAGATGTTTTGAAGATGGGGGGAGATTAATGGGCATTGTGGGGAGGGGAGGATATTACAATTGTGTCAGTGTATGGGCCGAATGGGAATCAGGTACATTTTTGGAGAGACATGCGGAAATTATTGGGGGTTAAGGGGAGCGGGAAGTGGGTGGTGGGGGGGGGGACTTTAATGTGGTGTTGAAGCCAGGGGTGGAACCAGGGGGGGGCTCTAATGGGGGAGGGCGGAACACTATTTTTTTATTTATTTATTTAACAATTCTTATATACCGCACTATTTGTTATCAGTGCGGTTTACATTTAACAAGGAATACTCAGATCAGAGAAGACTGATTGGGTTTACATTATAACAGGAATAGAACTTGGAGAACACGGGTAACTATTTACATATTGAAATATATCAAGATAGATGTGGAATACATAAAACTATATACATAAGGCATAATAGATGATCCTTAATCAGACAGTATGTAAGATGCTGTAAGGCTGGCAAGAAAATGCTCGGGACTTGAGCGTTGTGTTGTGTATGGGGCTCTAGTAGGGGATGGGGGTTGGTTTCTTGGAATCAGGGTAGCCGCTTGAGAGAAATGGAGCAGAAAGAGGTGGTGTTTTATTGCTTTCCGGAATTGTAGAAGGTCTCGGATCTCTCTGATTTCTGGAGGGAGGGCGTTCCAACATTTTGGTGCATAGTGGGCAAAGGTTCTTCTCCTGGTTGTTTGTGAGCACTTTATGGAGTCTTTAGAGATAGTCAAGGTGTTGTCTGTTGCTGTCCTTCTAGCTCTAGTTTTTGGAGTAGGTGTGATCAGTTCCTTGAGAGAGTTGGGGGCGATGTTGTTGATAATTTTGAATGTTATTAGCAGAATCTTATATGTTAGCTTGGAGTATATCGGTAGCCAATGGAGATCCCTAAGTATTGGTGTGATATGGTCTGATCTGGCCAGACCGCAGAGGACACGGGCAGTGGCGTTCATAGCTTGTTGGAGAGGATTAAGAGTGTTTTTTGGTAGGCCATACAAGATTGTTTGCGTAATCTAAATGAGGTAGAATGAGGGCCTGGAAGATGGTTCAGAAGTCGTTAGCAGGTAGCATAGGTTTGAGATGTCTCAGAGTTCTAATTTTGTTGTAGATGGACCTGGTGGTGTTTGTGTTCCTTGAAATCGAGATGTTGGTCCAGGGTAATGCCGAGATAGCGTATGGCCTTACGGCTTGGAAGCTCCGCATCTCTTACTCTTAGGATGGAGGGAGGAGAGAAGCTTTTGTTCCTTGATATGAAGAGTACCTCTTGAAATTAATGAGTACCCTGTTTTCTTGAAATTAATGTGGAGGTTTTGGGTAGTTAACCAGTCTGTAATTGCATTGAAGCAGTTGACAAGGTTGGTGAATTCCGGATGTTTGACTTTGAACGGGGTAAATAGCAGAACATCATCAGCGTAGATAAGGGTAGAAATGTTGAAGGATCGGATGATGTTACATATCGGCAGCCGATAATGAGACAATTTAATTTGGTAGATTTGGGGAGAGTGAATTTACATATTATTCAGTGCCACATAAAAGCTGGAGTAGAATAGACATGATATTGGTGGATCAGGAATGGATGTTGGTGCGGGAGGGGGGTATAGTGCTGATAGCTTGGTCAGATCATGGGGCAGTGGAGGTGGTGTTGAGAGGGCAAAGACAGACGGGGACGAAATTCTGGAGAATGAATGAGAGCTTGTTGAAGTGTCAGGAGGTGGTTCAAGATCTAAGGGGGCGATAAAGGAGTATCTGGAGTTTAATGATAATGGGGAGGTGAGAGATGTTATGGTGTGGGAGGGATTAAAGGCCTTCATTAGGGGGAAATTTATTATGTGAGGGGCGAGGAAGAAGAAAGCTCGGTATGAGGAGGAGGAGGAGTTGAGTAGAGTCCTTAAGGAGGCAGAGGAGGGATATCGGAGGTCTGGGGCGAAGGGGGATAGGGAAAAAGTGGAGAGGATAAAGGGGGAGCAGCAGGCCTTGCAGCTGGAAAAAGTAGCTTTAAAAATGACTCTGGTCCAACAGAGATACTATGAATTTGGCAATAAAGTGGGTAGAATGTTAGCGCAGAGGTTGTGGAAAAAGAGAGTGGCATCCCGAATTTATCAAATTAAAGGGACGGGGGGAGGTGTATAATGCGGAGGAGATTAGAGAGTAGTTCTGGCAATATTACCAAGATCTTTACGGGAGAGAAGAGGGGTTGGGGGAGGAACCATTGCGAAGGTAAATGGAGGAGATAGAATTGGCAGGCCTACCGGAAGAGGCTCAAGAAAGCTTGGAGGCACCGATTACGAGGGAAGAGGTGGAGAAGGGCTATAAAGGGAATGCCGGGGGGGGGGGGGGAGCGCCGGGATTAGATGGGTTAACCAGTAGCTTTTATAAATTATTCTTTGCTGAGATTGGAGAGGTGTTGGGTAGGGTGTATAATGGTATATTAGAGGAGGAGAGGAATTGACTGCGGGAATGTTGACGGCTGGGATTACCGTTCTACCAAAGGCGGGGAAAGATCTGAAGAATTGTAGTTCATATAGGCCCATTTCCCTTCTGAATGTAGATGTTAAAATTTTGGCAAAGGTATTGGTGGGTAGATTAGCGCCGTGGTTGCCGGGAGTAATAAAGGATGACAAGACAGGGTTCATTATGGGAGGCAGGCCGCGGATAATATTAAGCGGGCTCTGGGGGTGGTTTGGGAAGCGGGGCGGGGAACGGAAGAATTTATACTAATGTCTATTGATGCCGAGAAAGCTTTCGATAGGGTAAATTGTGATTTCTTGATGGGGGTATTGCGGAAAATGGGAATAGGTGTTAATTTAGAAAGGTGGATAAAGGGGATCTCCAGGAACAAGCAGGAATGTAGTCTTCACATATAGGTATCGTCGGTACTGATGGAGCCTGCGTGGGAACGCTCCCCAGCGTCCAATAGGAACGCTTTTGGGAGCATCCCACAGCGCCTGCATGCTGCCTTCCCGCCTTTCCCAACTGTCCCTCTCCAGTTCTTCGTTTTCCGCGGAGCCGGCAGGTCGCACTTCCTGTCACCGCAGAAAATATCCCATTTATTCTTCTCTTTTGTGGTTGCATCTGCCTTCCTTCGATGCTACACCAGTACTGCCGGTTCTTTCTTTCTTTTCCTTGTAAAAGAAAAAAAATCTTTTCCTGGAGTCTTCCAGCTTTTTTCTCCTCTGGTGCTACGTGCCATTTTGGGCACTAGGCCCAACTTTCCTCTACAATGGAAAAACCCTCTTCGGGTTTTAAAAAGTGTTCCAAGTGTGGCGGTACCATCTCCGTCACCGACAACCATGAGTGGTGCCTCAAATGTTTAGGTCTTGACCACTCTATCTCCGAGTGTGTTGCCTGTGGGATGATGTCGAAGAGGGGTCGGCAAAACCAAGCTGCTAAACTTAGCACCCTTTTTCCCTCCGATGCAGCATCGGTGGCATCAACATCTTCCAGGGTTTCGTCTTCCTCCCATGGATCTCAGGTAACTAAACACAAGTCTAGCCAGTCCTCAAAGGGTAGATCTCCTTCTAAGTATCGAGATGCCTCTGGCGTTGCCCTTGAGGGACTCACACCGGCAAAATTGCCCCGGCGGGAGGCTTCAGCTTCCAAAGCATCATTGGGGCTCTAGGATGTTCTCGAGGCCCCAACCTCGGCAGAACTACTGGTGCCATGCTCTGGGGTACCGGCCGCTTTGTCCGGTACCGATACCCAGGCATCGGAAGCGTCGATAGACCAGAGATTCTTGGCTATTGAACGCAGTCTGGCAGCTCTTCTCTCGGCATTGATGCCCCTGAAACCGCTTTAGACAATAGTACTGGTACCTACATTGGTACCGGGGGCAATTGCATCGACGTCGGCAAGTGGACTACCGGTACCGACGCATGCTGTGCCCTCCGGTACTGACAAGTTGGTGCTGGACCCTGTCGATACCAACTTCGATGAGTACCGGTATCGTGCGCTGCACGATTACCCGGACAGGAGATACTTTGAATCCTCCAACGAGTCTGAAGACTCTGACAGCTCTGTCGATACCAGAGTACTTCTTCTTGAGGATTCTTCCTCTCCTAAACGTAGGATGTCTCCTCCAGAGGATATATCCTTCCAGGATTTTATCCGGGATGTGGCTTGAGGTCTTTCCATCACAATGGCTCCTGAAACAGAGCCTAGGGCGAAGGAATTGTAGATTTTACAGTATCCTAAAGCTCCCAAAAGCTGGAGTGGAGGAGTAGCCTAGTGGTTAGAACACTGGCTTGGTAACCAAGCAACCAGGGTTCAATTCCCACTAGCACTCCTTGTGGCCTTGGGCAAGTCACTTAACCCTCCATTGCCTCAGAAGAAAGGCCTGGCAATCTACTTCCGGTGACACTGCCAAGAAAACCCAGGAGCTTCTGGGTCGCCAGGAGTCAGGACTGACTCGAAGGCACACATTGCATTTTTGCAAAGTTCCCAAAGAGGCAGCTACTTTGCCTATTCATGAGATCTTGCATGATCTCATGCTAAGGATGTGGGAAACACCTCTCACCACTTCTCCTCATTCTCGTAGGCTCGATACCATGTAACGAGTTCCTCCCTGTCCTGGATTTCAAAAAACTCAGCTGCCCCACCATTCCATGGTGGTGGAATCAGCTATGAGAAGGATCAAGAGTGCAAAAAGACATGCATCTAATCCTCCAGGATGTGAATGTAGAACTCTTGATGCCTTTGGGCGTCAAACCTTCCAGGCCTCTATGCTTTCTGCCAGGATTAGTTCCTACATTTTATATATGGGAATGTTTCTTAAGGAAGTTACAGGAGATCAAGAGCTTATGAGCCCTCTCCTTCCTGATGATAAGAGACAAGATTATCTTGCCCTTATCAGACATGCTCAGGATGTTTCCAAATTTGTAAATCGTGCAGCTTTTGATTGTTTTGAGTGCATAAACAGAACTTCTGCTATTGCCATAGGCGCATGTAGGATTGCCTGGCTCCAGGCATCTGACTTGGAACCTTGGGTACAGGACAAACTGGGGAATATTCCTTGCATAGGAGAGAATCTCTTTGTCAAAAATAGGCAAGAGAAAGCTAATGAACTAGATGCTGATAATCTCACCTTGGATAGATTATCAAAATCCACAGCTGATCCTGCAAGGAAAAAGTCCTACAAAAAAACATTCTGCACTAGAAAAGTTCTACCCCTCCTTTACCCAGCAAGGGCATCGTTCAGGTCAGTCTGCCCAAAAGGGTTAGCAGCAACCTAAACAAAGAAAAACAAAGGCTGCTAAGCCTCAACCGGCTCAGCAGACTCCCATCTAGAGAACTTTGTCTTCCTGGCCCTGAACGGGCCAGAGCCTTCCACCATTCCAGGAAGGTTATGTTATTTTGCCTCCAGATGGGGGCAGATAACAGCAGAAAGTTGGACTCTGTCCATTGTAAGAGAGGGATACAAACTTCACTTCCTCAGCATGCCCCCTCCTACAATAGTAAGACAGTTCATTTCTCAGACCTCTCTCAACTCCCAGTTAGATCACGAGGTCAGTCTGCTTCTTGCCCAAAGGGCAATAGAAGAAGTACCTATTCATCAACAGGGTGCAGGGTTCTATTCCCCCTTTTTCCTTATTCCAAAGAAAACAGGAGGGCACAGACCCATTTTGGACCTCAGAGAATTGAACAAATTCCTGTTCAAAGAGAAATTCAAAATGATTTCTCTAGGAACTCTACTGCCATACCTTCAGAGTCAGGACTGGCTTTGTTCTCTAGATCTCAAGGATGCGTACACTCATGTTCTCATCCATCCAACTCACCGAAGATTTCTTCGCTTTTCTATTTCAAGGGAAGCACTACCAATACAGAGTTCTTCCTTTTGGCCTGGCCTCAGCACCAAGGGTGTTCACAAAATGCATGGCTGTGGTGGCAGCATTTCTCCGCACCCTAAAAATATTCGTCTTCTCTTACTTGGACGATTGGCTCATTCGAGCCCCATCAGAGCCAGAGGCCAGGATTTCTCTATCTCGCACAATGCCTATCCTCCAATATTTGGGACTTGTCATAAACTTCCCAAAATCCAACCTAGCTCCCACTCAGTCTCTAGAGTTCATAGGAGCCCTGCTGGATACCAGACAGACAAGGGCCTATCTTCCACAGTCCCGCTGCCTTCGCATTGTGCAGTTAGCTTCCCAAGCAATGCTAAAGTCTCACCTCACTGTTTGGGAAATGTTGCAGTTGCTAGGCCACATGGCATCCACTGTGCATGTGGTCCCTTATGCCCGCCTCCATATGAGGGCAGCCCAGTGAACTCTATCCACTCAGTGGACTCAGGCGTCAGGTTGCCTGTCGACAAAATAGCAACCTCAGATCGTCTTATTTTGTCTCTCCAATGGTGGCAGTCACCCCAGAATCTGTTGGTGGGGTCCCCTTTTCAGCAACCCCCACCTCAAGTAACTCTAACAACAGATGCCTCACAGGTGGGTTGGGAAGCCCATTTGCAAGGCCTCTCTACCCAGGGTACCTGGACTCCACAGGAGACCGATCTACACATCAGTCTCCTAGAGCTCAGAGCAATCTTTCTTGCTCTTCTAGTGTTTCACACCCAGCTCAGCTACAAAACTGTTCTAATTCAAATAGACAACCAGGTAGCCATGTTCTATGTGAACAAGCAGGGCAGAACAGGCTCTCTGTCGCTCTGCAGCGAAGCTTTGCGACTTTGGGCCCTCGCCAGAGAGCATCAGATTCATCTCCTTGCAGTGTATCTTCCAGGCATTCAAAACTCTTGGGCAGACAGACTCAGTCGAGTTCTGCTTCCACACGAATGGTCTCTCCATGCAGACCAGGTGGCCAAACTTTTCCAATTTTGGGGAACCCCGGACATAGACCTCTTTGCAAGTCCACTGAATGCCAAACTTCCCCAGTTCTGTTCAGAATTCCGGCTCAGGGTTGTCAGGCCAGGGATGCCTTCCTCCTCCATTAGGGTCGAGACTTTCTGTATGCCTTCCCACCCATTCCCCTAATTCCCAGAACTCTATTCAAGCTTCAGAGAGACAGAGGCTATATGATTTTCATAGCCCCACATTGCCACGACAAGTGTGGTACCCTCTGCTCTTACATCTCTCTCTAGCTCCATCTCTGGAGTTAGGATCTGCTCTAGATATCCTATCCCAGGAGGACGGGATGCTGTGGCATCCCAATCCCCAGTCTCTACATCTCAGGGCCTGGTTGCTGAAAGCCTAGAACTTCATGGTCTTAACCTTTCTCAGCAAGTAAAGGATATCCTTTATGCTTCCAGGAAACCATCCACAAGACACTCTTATGCTTTCAAGTGGAAAAGGTTTACCATATGGTGTTCACAGAAGGGTCTCAACCACTGTTCCCTCTAAGCTGTGCGCGCGCACACACCTTGCCGAGCGAGTGCACATACTTTAAAACAGAGCGCACAAAAATTACGGCTCTGATTCTGATAGAAAACAACACAGACGTCTTAAAATTTAAAAGTTATGATTGTAATTACTAGAAATTTCCCGCTTCATTTAGTAATCGTCTATTTTCATTTAATTTGATTAAAATCAATGTGGTGTACATACTGTATTCTGATGTGTAGTCAGATTTTAAAGTATATAACTCCGAGTGTCGTTATGTGGTGCACAAAAATTTAACCTTCCTTCAAAAGCTGCATACAGCTGATATTTTATGCGCACACAGCCTACAGAAAATTAGAGAGAACATTGGTCTCAACCCTCTTGCAATACTTCTGGAATCATTACTGGAATATCTCCTTCATTTGTCTAATGCAGGGCTTAAGACCAATTCAGTGAGAGTTCATTTGAGTGCTATTGCAGCTTCTCTCAAACCTTTAAATGGGCAACCTATTTCCTCTCATCCTATCATAGCGAGATTTATGAGAGGTCTTCTAACTAAGCCTGCTGTTAAGCCACCACCGGTGGCATGGGACTTAAATTTGGTTCTTGGGCAGCTTATGAAACCGCCTTTTGAACCATTAGCCACTACCTCCTTGAAATTCCTTTCCTGGAAGGTCATCTTTCTTATTGCAATCACATCAGCACGTCGCATCAGTGAATTGCAAGCATTGGTGGCTGATCCTCCTTATACAAGGTTCCATCATGATAAGGTAGTCCTTAGGACTCATCCACACTTTATGCCAAAGGTAGTGTCACCTTTTCATTTGAACCAAGCGGTTTACCTTCCTGTATTCTTCCCAAGGCCTCATGCCTCAAATGCAGAAAGGAATCTTCATACTTTGGATTGTAAAAGGGCTCGGGCCTTTTATTTACAAAAGACACAGCAACATAGGAAGTCTTCTCAGCTTTTTGTTGCTTTTGATCCTACTCATTTGGGACTTCCAGTCTCCAAAAGAACACTGTCCAACTGGATTGCACAGTGTATATCTTTTGCCTATGAGAGTAAAAACTTTCCTCTTGAAGGCCATGTCACAACTCACAATGTGAGAGCCATGGCAGCCTCTATGGCTCATCTTCACTCTGTGCCTATCGATGACATCTGCCGAGCAGCTACTTGGGCTTCGGTTCATACCTTCACAGCCCATTACTGCTTAGACAAGGACTCCCGCCGGGATGACTTGTTTGGTCAGGCTGTTCTTCAACACCTGTTCCATACTTAATCAACTCCTACCCACCATCCGTGATAAGATGCCAGAGATCCATGGGGGGAAGTGGAGCCCTTTCACAAGGGCACAGAACCTCTGGGGTTTCTCCCTGGCATCTGCAGCTAGGGAGTCCCCATATGTGAAGACTGCATTCCTGCTTGTTCCTGGAGATAGCATAGTTACTCACCTGTAACGGGTGATCTCCGGGAACAGCAGGAATTTAGTCTTCACAACCCACCCACCTCCCCTAGGAGTTGAATCTCTCTATCTCTTTCTCTCTTTCCCTCTCTCTTTTGTCTCAGCTTTAAACTCAACTGGAGAGGGAGAGTTGGGTAAGGCAGCACAAAGGCGCTGTGGTATGCTCCCAAAAGCTTTCCTTTTGGACGCTGGGGAGCGTTCCCGCGCAGACTTCGTCGGTACCGACGATACCCATATGTGAAGACTAAATTCCTGCTGTTCTCGGAGATCACCTGTTACAGGTGAGTAACTATGCTTTATACATGGGGCCGAGGGCGAGGGTAAAGGTCAATGGGAGCTATTCTCGAGATTTCGGTTTGGGCAGGGGACGCGACAGGGGTGCCCTTTATCTCCTCTGTTGTTTGCGATGGTAGTGGAACCATTAGCGCAGCGGATCAGGACTAATAAAAGATTTCCGGGCTGGAAAGGTTTGTGTGTGTGTGTGGGGGGGGGGGGGGGGTGTAAGCCATAAGATCTCATATGCGGATGATATACTTCTTTATATTAGCCAGCCGCAAAGCTCTCTGCCGGAAGGTCTGAGGGAGGTGGAGATGTTTGGGGAGGCTTCGGGCTTTAAAATGAATTTTGAAAAAACAGAGGCTTTGAAGGTAAAGGTGCCTCAGAGGGTGTAGGAGCAGCTGAAACGGGCATATCCTGTGCGGTGGGTCAAACAATCTATGAGCTACATAGTGGTACAGATCCCGGCAAGGTGTGTGTGTGTTGAGGGATATTGACTGAGATTTAGATGGGTGGATGTGGTATGAAGTGTCTTGGCTAGGACGGATAGTGGGAGTTAAAATGAATATTTTACCTAGGTTTTTGTATCTATTGCAGGCCCTGCCATTGGGGGTACCCGAGGGGTTGCTGAGGATGGTGCAGTGGAAAGTTTTTCAGTATATTTGGAAGAGGAAACCACCGAGGGTAGCTCGGGAGGTTATATACGCTCCTAAAGCGGAAGAAGGATTATGATAGAGCGGCACAAGTAAGGCATTTAATGAATTGGCAGGGGAGGAAAGGGATAAAACCGTGGGTAGCCTTGGAATGCAATTTGGTGAAGGGTGGGAGGTAAGAGGCTTGGCTTTGGGCTTCAAGGCAGGAACGTAAGGAACTGGGGGAGGGGTCTCCGGTGACGCAGCAAGTGGTAGGGGTGTAGGATGGAGTGTGAACGAAGGAAAATAAGGAGAGGGGGGGGGGGACATTTTCGCTGATGACACCCTGGAGGGGGGGTGGAGGGACTTTACCCCAGGATGGGGGGGAGGGGGGTATTTTGATGATTGGACTAATAAAGGATTGGAGTGTTTTTATCAACTGGTAGAGGAAGGGGAGTTGCTATCATTTGATGAAGTGAGGGAGGTATATGGGCTGGAGGAAAAGGATAGATATTTGTATCTACTTCCTGCAGGGGATATTGGGGAAAGGAGGGTTGGCTAGAGAACTGTCGGCGGTGGAGGCGATTAGGTATGGGAAAACGGGGTCCAAGGGGATGATATCAGTTCTTTATAAGGGGGTGCGGGGACCTCAGGGGTTGAACTTTAGGTATAGGGGGGAGTGGGAAAAGGAGTTGGGGGGGGTGTAATGACACAGGTAAAATGGAAGAAGGTGTGGGTTTCAGTGAAGCGGCTCCAATGGTCGAGCAGTATCAGGGAAAAATGGTATAAAATTTTACTTCGGTGGTATTATACCCCGGAGAGATTGCACAGGATATACCCAGGGATTTCTGCAAGGTGTTGGAGGGAATGCGGTGAAGTGGGAACTTTTTGGCATATATGGTGGGGGTGTGAAAAGGTTAAAGTATATTGGGGAAGGATACTGCAATGGGTGCAACGGAAGCTGGGGGTGGGGGTAGATATGGAGCCAGACATATGCTTATTATCATGGTGGAGGGAGGGACAAAGGGGGGGGGGCAATGCTGCGGGCCTGTTTCTGTGCTGCCAGATGTGAATTGGCAGCAGCGTGGAAACGGCGGGAGGTGCCATCGGTGGGGGAGTTTTGAGGGGAGGCTTATGCATATTGTTCTTAAGGAAAAATTGACAGCAGCAAGGAGACAAAGTGGATAAGTTTTGTGTGGATTGGGGAAAGCTATGGCGTGTCTTGGGGAAGGGTGAGGAGGGGGGAAGTAATTTTAAAACAAAAAACTAAAAATGTTAATGGGTATTGTTGTAATATGTTTGGATGAATAAAGAATTTAAATTAAAAAAAAAAGAAAATATTTTCTCTTATTAGTCTTAAATAGGTTACACTGTAGCTTCATTGCATGTCACCTACTTTTTCTATATTTTGATGGCGTAAACATAGTGGCATAGTAAATGACGGCAGATAAAGACCAGTATGGTCCATCTAGTCTGCCCAGTATGATGGCAAAAGTAGTTGCACCTGCTACTCCGTGCAGGCCACCCCTCCTCACGTCTTTGTTTAGGGGTGAACCCACCACTCCAAGTAGGACAGCCCTATTTGTTGAGAATTTAGATGGTTCAATTTATTTTGGTTTTATCCTGTTGCTGTAAAGGGATCCACTGTGTCTGTCCCATGCTATTTTGAATTCCATCACCGTGTTTGCCCCCACCACTTCCATCGGGAGGGCATTCTAAGCATCCACCACCCTTTCCGTGAAAAAGTATATCTCTAGGAACAAGCAGGAATGAGTCTTCACATATGGGTACGTCGGTACCGACGGAGCCTGAAACGCTGCCCAGCTTCCAATCAGAAAGCTTTTGGCAGCATCCCTCGCGCCTGCGTGCTGACTTCCCACCTTCTCCAGAGCCTCTCTTCAGTTTTCGTTTTTCCGCGGAGCCGGCAGGACGTCCTCCTGTCACCGCAGAAACTTTTCTTTTTACTTATTTTAATTACTTTAGTTTTTGTTTTCTTGTGGTCGCGGCTGTATTTCCCGCCGCCACCGGTACCGCCGGTGGATTTTTGACTAAATTCTGAGAAACTTTTTCTTCAGTTTTTTGCCTTAACTTGTTGGGCCTACCAGGCCTCTTCCTCATGGAGCCTTCTTTTCCTAAGAAGTGCATTCGATGTGGAAACACCTGTTTCCTTTTAGACTCCAATAGTTGGTGTCTCAATTGTGTGGGTCCTGACCCTTTTCCCCCTGACTTGTCAGGGGATACTTTTGTGAGGAAACCTTCAGTTTTTAGAGTTTCCCTCGATACTGTTTTTTATTCGGCAGTGAGGGAACCCGGTTTCTCCTCTTCACAGGATCAGGTAACCCACAAACAGTCTGTTAAGACTAGTCAATGCTTGAGTGGTATGTCCCATGCCCAGCATGGTGACGACTCCGGCCTTACCCTCAAGAATCCATTGGCATTACCCCTGCGGGAGTCTGCGGGCTCCAAAGCATTAAAGGGGTTTCAGGTTGTTCCTGGGGCTCACCCCTCACAGAACATACCTGAGCCATGTCCGGGGTGGTATCCGCTTCGAGCGGTACCGATCCCCCGGCATCGGCACCGGTGTCGAGTGTTCCACTCTTCACCAGGGATCGCCATCGGGCATCCTCGGTTCCTTCGGGACCGATCGATACGCTCCGAATTGACTTCCCTCGATCCCAGCCATGCACGGTGCGGGTATCTGCTTCCAGCGGTACCGATTCCCCGGCATCGGCTTCGGTGTCGAGTGTTTCACTCTTCACCAGGAATCGTCCTCTAGCATCCTCGGCACTTTTGGGGCCGGGCGATACGATACCGATGGACATTTCCATATCTCAGCCATGCTCCGGGACGGTACCGGCTTCGATCGGTTCCGATACCCCAGCATCGGCACCGGTGTGGAATAATGTTCTCCCGGCGAGAGGTTGTCATCGGGCATCCTCGGTACCTTCGGAACCGATCGATTGTAACCCAGGCTGCTTTACCGGTATCGGCATCGCCGATACTACCACCGACATCGGTACTCTCGAGACATGCATCGATAGACTCGCTTCCTTCGATGCCGAGTCTTGAATCGATATCTAGTCTCGAGGACTGGGTACCGACGCGTCCCGGAACCGACTCCCATTGTTTCCAGATAAGCAGTTCCGAGGATTCTAGCCATAACTCTCGCATGATCTCGGTACCATTGCAGCAGTTCCCGATGACAACTTCAACTGCTGGCCCTGTGTCAGTATCGCTGTCGATGCCTGTTCTTGCACCGATGCCTAGTTTAGAACTGATACCTGGGGTTGCTGATGCAGTACTCAGTGCCTCTAAGTTACCATACCAGTATCCTTGTCCATCTACTAGGTTTCTCTCCTCACACCACGGTACGTCCTCTGGTGCTCAGCCTCTTTCTTGAGCCTTACCAGGGAAGGTTCCCATAGGAGATCAGTCTTTTCAGGCTTTTCTCCTGGATATGGCAGCCTTTCTTAATATCTCTATCCCTGGTTGTGATGCTATTCCTGGCTCACCGGCACATATGGAAAATATGATGCTTCCTTTACATCCTGCTCTGCAGGATCTCCTTCTGAGGGTCTGGAAATCACCCTTACAGCTTCTTCTACCTTCTACAGCCACTGAGGTTCGGTACCGGGTGCCTCCCTCCCCAGGATTTCAGAAGCCTCAACTTCCTCATCGTTCCCTTGTAGTGGAATCAGCACTGAGGAAGGTTAAGAGCAAGAAGAAGCATTCTTCTTATCCGCCAGGTCGTTCTTCAAGAACACTCGATGCGTTTGGTCGTCAAGCCTTCCAAACATCTATGCTGGCCTCCAGAATTCTTTCATATATTTTCCACATGAGTCTCACACTCCAGGAGGTCACGGAGAGATTGTCTCTTTTGACCCCTTTTATGCCAGAGCCCAAGGCTACTAATTATTCCTTGCTACTCAATCATAGCCGGAATATATCTTGGTTCCTTTCTCGTGCTTCTATAGACTCTTTTGAGTCTGTTAGCAAATCTTCTGCTATTGCCATTGCAGCACGTCGCAGAGCCTGGCTCGAAGCTTCAGACTTGAGCAGATGGGCACAAACTATATTGGCTCATTCTCCTTGTACTGGAGAAGGTCTCTTCAATAAGGAGGCTTTATGTCAGGTTGCTCAATGCTCCGCTGACTCTCCTTCCACTAAGGACCATTCTAAGCCACCTCCTTCTTCGAAAGGTAGGAAATGTCCTACCAAACCTTCTTTCCCTAAGAAAAGAAAGTTTCATTCATCTCCTGCCCATCATTCAGCTGTACCTAAACAAGGCACATCTCAGCCTAGTCTGAAGTCCTCCAGCTCTGGCCAGTTTCAGCATTCCCAGCAACCATAGGGGCTGGGAATTATACTCTACAGTTCACTTCTACCCATTAGAAGTTTATTCACTGTGCTTTTCTTTTTCAGTGTACTAAGCTGTCGGTAAATTTTTGTTCAGGGACTACAGACTTCTCCTCTTCTTACTCTCTAGAAGAGCAGTTGCAACTATCCCTTGATAGTTCTGTCCCAACTGAACATTTTTTCTTTCAGTTGACTTACCCTATGGGTACGTCGCCCTCCAATTACTTGCTCTACCCTCTCAACCGGGCTTTTTCCCTAACTGAGGGGTACCACACTGAAAGGCTTCTCTAGCAAGCTAGTTCCTCAGACAGGGAGAAGGGATATCTCCTCTCCTTTCTTGTCTGTTTTTCTTTCTTGGGCACAGGACAATCTCTCTGCTGTTTCCGTCAGCAGCTGTGCCTGCAGGAGTTACAGTGCTTGTATTACTGGTACTTTTTACATGTTCCAGTACCTTGTTCAAAATTTTGTCTAGCCTCAGTAGTGATTCCAAGCTACTCGTCAGCTATCTTGGATCCTCCTACTCTTTTAGGCTTTCTCACATTATTCTATCCATCTCCTCTCCTAGGATATGGCAACACACCTGACTTCAGTCAGTTTATCTCATATCTCTCCTGCACAATGCTCTCTGCAGTCTTCAGAAAAGCTTTCTACTATGAGGGCCTTGCTATAGAGCATTGACCTTGTCTCTAAAGCTTCTCTGTTAGTAGGGAAAAGCTTATAATCCCTTCCCATGCCTGTGAAGGTTCTCCACACCCTCAGGCCTCGGGTGTTAACATGAAATATAAGTTCTTCTGCGTGAAAATCCAACACTGATGTTTACGCATGCTACCTCTGGGTCCCTCCAGTAGGTCCCTCTGGTATCTTCTGCGTTTCTGCACATCTGCCATGTCAGTGTTCTGTGGAACTCCTGCCTTGTTCCTTACAGATTCATATGATCATCTGTTCCCACGCAAACATCACGGTTATCTCGTTGGATTGCCTTCTTGCATCCCTCAATCCACGGAAATAGATTCTCTATACATATCCCAAGTGGGTTCACCCTCTTGTATTTATTTATTTTATTTATTTACATTCTCTTATATACCGCGCTATTCTGCATCAGTGCGGTTTACATTGAACAAACTGAAAATACATTGAATAGGGCATTATAACTTGGAGATAACTATTTTTACAGGGAACATGGGCTATGGAGGGTTAAGTGGCTTGCCCAAGACCACAAGGAGCACCTGTGGGACTAGAAACCCCAGTCCTTCAGGCCCAAGGTTGCTGTCCTCTAGTGGGATTTGAACCCCCGACCTTCCGGCCTGAAGTACCTTGCCCAACCACTAGGCCACTCCTCCACTTGTAGGGCGAAGAATCTTTTTCTTTTATATTCCCCATGTACAATTATGGGGCTGGGTGGTAGACATGTATCTTCAACTTGTTATCTTGTATGTAGCATCTCCATATATGTCTACATACCTATATCATTACCCTGGTGGTGCAAAACCATGCCCCACAAATGTATATATTTCGGTATGTCATATCTATATATCTATATCTATCTATATCTATATCTATCTATCTATCTATATTTTGATACATTTCTCCACCCATATTCTAATATACACATATGGACGTGTGTGTGTATATATATATATATATATATATATATATATATATATATATATATAAATTATTTATTTATTCCATCCACATATATATATCTGTCTATATATGTGTCTGTTGGGGGGCTTCTTAAGGGTTGATATGTCTTACACACTATCACCCTTACTGTCTATACTAAATGTTTTACCTTCTAGAGGTTTTAGACAGTCTATCGCCCTACTTCGCATATCATTTTACGACGCAGAAACTGTCATGCACCTATAACTACTGTGGTGCTAACATCTTCCATTTTTTCTTTAAGTCCTTGAAGCATCCAGCTTCAATATTTTTCCTACCTCTTGCCAGCTAGGAAAAATAGTGTACATCTTTATCTTGAGTACACAGCTGTTCTCCTTGGGAATAGGGGTTTTTCCAGTCCCCCTCTTCCCGCCAGGACTGGGCTAGTTCTCCAACTCCGTCAGTCTTCTTCCTTTAGTCCTCAATGTTAATGACTTTATGCCTAAAGGAGTTTTCAGCTTTTTCCCATAAAGCTTCCATTGAAGACCTGACGTCTAATCCTACCCAGTTGACACCTGGATCGTCTGCTACCTCCAGGTCTGGACCTTCATTCTCACTGCTGGGAGGTCACCTTGAAGATTCCGCCACTGCTTATCCAGTAGACTCCATCATGCTCTCTACTTCCTACAATACAGTAGGTAAGCTGCATATTTTAAGTGTACATTAAAGGTGTTTTAATGCTACTCATCATATATACCAAGGACTCCTGTAGTCTGTAGGGCCCTGTAGTCCTTGGCTATGCTGTTTCTTTCCTCACAGCTCCTTTATTGTCAACTCCTACCCTCCATCCCACTTTGGATGCCGGGGATTCCTGGAGACAAAATGCACCCCTGGTCCAGGCTACTGCATTTTTATGGGATCTCCCCCTGGCATCTCCAGCTTGGGAGTCCCCATATGTGAAGACTCATTCCTGCTTGTTCCTGGAGATAGCACAGTTACTTACCTGTAACAGGTGATCTCTGGGAACAGCAGGAATTAGTCTTCACAACCCTCCCACCTCCCCTAGGAGTTGCATCTCTTATCATCTTCTTCCTTTCCTCTCCTCGCCTTTGTCTCAGCTTTGAAACTCAACTGAAGAGAGGCTCTGGAGAAGGCGGGAAGTCAGCGCGCAGGCGCGAGGAATGCTGCCAAAAGCTTTCTGATTGGAAGCTGGGCAGCGTTCCCGTGCAGGCTCCGTCGGTACCGACGTACCCATATGTGAAGACTAATTCCTGCTGTTCCCAGAGATCACCTGTTACAGGTAAGTAACTGTGCTTTCCTGACATTGCCTTTCAATTTACCACCTTGCAGCTTCCTGTTGTGCCCGCTACTTTTACAGCTTCCCTGTCTTTGGAAGAGGTTTGTTTGTTCATTATTTCTCTTTAAGTATTTAAAGGTCTGAATCATATCTCCCCTGTCCCTCGTCTCTTCCAAAGTGTACATGTTTAGGTCTTCAAGTCTCTTCTCATAAGGCTTCTGACGCAGGCTTCAAATCATTTTGGTCGCCTTCCTCTGAACAGTTTCCAGTCTTTTTCATCCTTTGCAAGATATGGTCTCCAAAACTGAACACAGTATTCCAAGTGAGGCCTCACCAGTGACTTGTACAGTGGCATAAGTACTTCTTCCTTTCTGCTGGTAATTCCTCTTTGTTTGCAGCCCAACATCCTCCTGGCTTTTGCCACCGCCTTGTCGCACTGTTTTGCCACCTTGAGATCTTCAGAAATAATCATACCAAGGTCTTTCTCCTGATCTGTGCACACCAACCTCTCGCCCCCTATCGCGTACATTTCCCTTGGATTTCTGCTACCCAAGTGCATGACTCTACACTTCTTTGCATTAAATCGTAATTGCCAAGCATTAGACCATTCTTCCAGCTTTTGTAGATCTTTCCTCATGTTAACCACTCCCTCGGGGTAGTCCACTCTTTTGCAAATTTTTGTGTCATCTGTAAAAAGACAGACTTTTCCGTTCAGTCCTTCAGCAATATCGCTCACAAATACATTGAACAGTGCCGGGCCCAGGACCGATCCCTGGGGCACCCCGCTAATTACCTTCCCTTCGTCTGAGTGAGCTCCATTTACCATCACCTTCTGTCGTCTGTCAGTCAACCAATTTTTGATCCAATTTACTATCTTAGGATTCGTCCCCATGCTACTGAGTTTGATAAGCCTCCTATGAGGAACAGTATCAAAGGCTTTGCTGAAATCCAGGTAGATGACATCCATCGCATGCCCCTGATCCAGTTCCCTGGTCACCCAGTCGAAGAACTGAATCAGATTTGTTTGGCAGGATTGTCCTTCAGTAAAACCATGTTGCCACGGGTCTTGCATCCTGTTGGTTTTGAGAAAGTTCACTATTCGCTCTTTCAGGAGCGCCTCCATTACTTTTCCCGCCACCGAGGTAAGGCTCACAGGCCTGTAATTTGACACGTCTTCCCTGTCACCACTTGTGTGTAGGGGTACGACATCAGCCATTCTCTAGTCCTGAGGAACCTCTCCTGTTTCCAAGGATCTGTTGAAAACGTCCTTTAATGGCCCTGCAAGAACCTCCCTGAGCTCTTTCAGTATCCTTGGATGTATCCCATCTGGTCCCATAGCCTTGTCCACTTTCAGTTTTGCAAGTTGTTCTAACACTTCATCTTCTTTGAATGGTGTGGTATCTACTTCATTCCCATTGTTATATTTGTGAGTCACAGGAGGTCCTTCTCCAGGACTTTCTTTAGTAAAAACAGAGCAGAAGTATTTGTTTAGCAATTTCGCTTTTTCAATGTCACTTTCCACGAGTTCGTTCTCAGCACTTCTGAGTCCTGCAGTTCCACCTCTGATCTTCTTCCTTTCCCTAATATACCTGAAGAACGTTTTGTCGCCACACTTAACATCTTTAGCCATCTTTTCCTCTGCCTTTGATTTTGCTATCCTTATTTCTCTTTTTGTCTCTTTGAGTTTGATCCTGTATTCATTTCTGTGTTCCTCTGTTTGTGAGCTTTTGAATTTTGTGAAAGCTGTGTTTTTTGCCATTATTTGAGCAGCCACTTCTTTGGAAAACCAAACAGGTTTTCTTCTCCTCTTGTTTTTGTTTACTTTTCCTACATATTTATCTGTTGCCCCGTTTATTGCCACCTTTATTTTAGTCCATTGCAATTCCACTTGCCTTATCTCCTTCCACCCTGTCAGCCCCTCCTTTAGGTACTCGGCCATTTTATTGAAGTTGGTGTTTTTGAAGTTTAGGACTTTGAGCTTGCTATGATTGGCCTGTACCATGGCTTTTATCTCAAACCACACCGTGTGATGATTGCTGCTGCTCACAGGGGCAGTCACGCAGACATTTGACACGCTATCACCGTTGGTGAGCACTAAATCCAGTGTTGAGCTTTCCCTGGTTGGTTCCATCACCATTTGTCTAAGTAACGCATCTTGGAGAGCATCCACAATTTTTTTGCTTCTTTCCAGATTTGCAGAAGGAGTAATCCAATCCACATCCGGTAGATTAAAGTCACCCAATATTATCACTTCCCCCTTTGTGGCTATCTTGGCAATATCTATAATCAGTTCGTTATCTATCTCTTCAATATGTGTCGGAGGTCTGTAGACTACAGCAGTATGGATGAGGGTGCCATCTCCTCTTTCCAACACAATCCAGAGCGCTGCTTCTTTTCCCCATGCCCCCTGCATTTCAGTAGCTTTAATATTGTTTTTGACATACAAGGCTACTCCTCCACCTCTTCCATTTTCTGTCTCTTCTGAATAGGTTATAGCCAGCTACATGTATTCTGGACGGCGAAGCTCCTGATGAAGCCGACTATGGCGAAACAAAAGCTTTTGTAGAGTGAAGGTCGCTTGTTGAAATATTTTGGATGCTTCTGATACAAATTGCCTTACAATTCTGCGTCCCGCAATGGAGGTGGTATAAGCACCAGTTAATGAAGGTTTTGTGCGTCTGTGTTGGCGGTAGAGAACTCGGCCAGTTACAAGTTTCAAGTTATAAGATAAGTTATTTGATGCTTTGTGATGGTACTATTGACTAGTCTATTATAACTTTTGAAAATTATTTATTTTTGCAGGTTTAACCTGAGTGGCCAGGCTGCGTTCAGCCGCACTAGTATAGACGCTTTTAAATGGGAATATATGAATGTATGGGATTGTTATGTTTGAGAGTGAATGGTGAATAAGTGTGGACTTTTTCAAATAGGTTTAGATGAGACTTATCCCATTGGTGAGTAGGTGGTTATTAAAGTGTAATATTTATATTGTTGAAAAAAAGTTAGGTATATGGAGGAGGCTTGACAGGTGATGTAAGCGTCTGTCAACACCCTATGGTGAAATTCGCCACATGAGGGGTTGGGCCATCTGAGGTCATTATGCCTGATGTTGATAATTGAAGTTAAGAAAATTGTTTCGATAGTTTGTGCACTTTAGGTGTGTTTGAGAGTGTTGTGTTTCGGGTTAGGTTTATAATTAACTCTCAGCAGCAGTTTTGTATATTTTTAAACACCCATGCTTCTTTTAGTTTTTTCTTAACTATTTTCCTCATTTTATCATAGTCTCCCTTGTGAAAGTTAAAAGGTAGGACTGTGGATTTCCTTGCCGTCCTTCCTCCATTTATTAAATCAAATGCAATCCTACTATGATCACTATTTCCAAGTAGCCCCAACCACTTATCTCTTGCACCAGATCTTGTGTTCCACTAAAGGACTAGGTCCAAAATGGCTTCCCCTCTGTTCTGTTCATGAACGAGCTGCTCCAAGAAGCAGTCATTTATTTCATCTAGGAACTTTATCTCCCTAGCATGTCCCGCCGTGACACTGACCCTGTCGATACCGGGGTAATTGAAATCACCCATTATTATTACTGTACTGTAACTTTTGTTAGCTTCTCTGATTTCTTTGAGCATTTCATCATCATCCATTTGTTCATTCTGGCCAGGTGGTCGATGATACACCCCCACTGCCATCGCCTTCCCCTTCTTACATGGAATTGCAATCCATAGAGATTCTACAGTGAATTTTGGTTTCCTGCAAAACTTTAATCCTTTGTGACTCAATGCCCTCTCTAACATAGAACGCAACCCCTCCACCAGTTTGATCTGCTCTATCATTACAATATAATTTGTACCCAGGTATCAGTGTGTCCCACTGGTTGTCCTCCTTCCACCATGTCTCTGAGATATCAATCATATCTAATCTCTCATTTAGTGCTATATATTCTAACTCTCCGATCTTATTTCTTGGATTTCTAGCATTTGCATACAAACATTTTAAAGGCTGTATTTTATTCATATTAACCTGGTTATCAGTAGGCAGTGGTAATTTTGGTTTCTTCAGGAACAAGCAGGAAGTCAGTCCTCACTTAATGGGTGATGTCTGCACCGACGGAGCCCACGTGGAGCAATTCCCCAGCTTTCAAAGAAAGCCTTTGGAATTGACCCGGTGAAAAGTGGTATATAAATACAGCTAAATAAATATAAATACAGCTAAATAAATAAATAAATAAATAAATTGCTGTGACATCGAGGGCTTCCCCGTACATTGAGCCAATCCTGGAGTGCCACTGGCCTCGAGAAATCCATCAGCAGAAGACGAGATCCCAGTCCTGTTCCTCTGGGCACTGGTCCTCCCCTGCCAGTGCCCGCTGCTCAGACTGCAGGCCCTTGGGGTTGCTGGCTTTGACACTGGAAACCTTGGGGACTTTGACTTGTCTTTAGACTGCGAGTCAGATTGGGAAATGGAGGACGAGGAGTTCCAGACACTCGGCGGTGCCGAGATGTGCCCTCTGACCCTTTTCCCCAGTGTCCTGGCGCCATTTCCCCCCCCCCCCCAAGGATGTCAACTTCCTCGACTTTGTGTGGGACATGGCTAAGGTGCTTGCCTTCGAGATCGAGGAGAAGGATCCCCGCACAGAGAAATTGGAGATTCTCCAGGACCAAGCAGGAAGTCAGTCCTCACATATGGGTGTCATCGGCGCCGATGAAGCCCCAGCGGAGCATTTCCCCAGCTTTCTATGAAGGGCCTGCAGTCTGAGCAGCGGGCACTGGCAGGGGAGGACCAGTGCCCAGAGGAACAGGACTGGGATCTCGTCTTCTGCCAGCTGGCAAACTCCCTCGATTGATGGCAGCTCCCCCACCATCTTCAGGCCAGAATGCCCTTACAGGCACCCATCCCCCAGAGGGTCCTCACCTGCTGGATGGGGAGCTCATTGTGAAGACCTCCGCACTCAAGGCAGTTGGTCCTATATGGAGTTCCAGTTATAGATCAACCTTCTGGAGCTCCAGCTGATATTTCTGGCCCTCTGAGCCTTCCGCCACCGGTTGCAGCACCAGTCTGTGCTGGTCCAGACGGACAACCAAGTCGTAATGTTCTATGTCAACAAGCAAAGGCGCGTGGAGTTGTGCTCCCTCTGCGAGGAGGTGGTAGCTCTCTGTTCATATGCGACATGCAACAAAATGCTTCTAAGAGCGGTCTATCTCTTGGGCCTGGACAATGCCCTGGCGGACAAGCTGAGCAGAGTCCTCCAGGTGTACCAGTGACACCTGGACCCCAGAGTAGCTTCCCGGCTGTTCTGACTTTCGGGCATCCACCTAGTGGATCTATTCACCAGGCCAAACAACATGCAGTTACTCTGCCTCTGCTCTCGCCAGCCGCACCCATCCTGGGTGGCAGTGGACGCGTCCCTCATTCCATGGACTGAAGGTCTCCTTTACGCCTTCCTTCAGACACCACTGGTCGCCAAGACCCACTTCAAGGTCCAACCCGACAGGGCATCACTGATCCTGGTAGTCCCCGGTGGTCCAGGCAATCTCGGTTCCCGCTGCTTCTCTACCTGTCGGCAGCGTCTCGGATTCCCCTGAGCTGTGCTCCAGGACTACTACTCATGGACCTATCTACATTCAGGAAGGCTTTAAAGACTCACCTTTTCCAGCTGGCTTATGATCACATAACGTAATATAGGACTCTCAAATGCTGATTACGTAACTCAATGAAGGTTTCTCTCTTGACGAAGGACTCCCATAATGCTGACTACATAACGTCCTCTCCCTTCTTCCCCTGCCCTATCCCACCTTTGTCCCTTCCCCTTCTCTCCCTCTCACCCTTCCCTTTCGTTGACGCTTTGGTATGTTAACACCAAGCTGCTGCTCATACCTGTTAATATATAGTTGCTGCTCATGCCCATTTAATTTAAAGTTACCTGCTTTGTTACGCTTGTTCTATGCCTGTTCTATGTAAAGTTGCTTGAATGTTCAACGTTTCTTGTAAACCGCTCTGATACCAAATAGGGCGGTATATAAAAGTTGTTAAATAAATGAAAAATAAATACTCTGTCAGGAGAAGGACTCGGGAGAAGGGGTCTCTCCTGCACCCCAACCTGGGATCCCTGTCACTTACAGTTGGCTGCTGAAAGGGTAACTTTAGCTCCCTTTAACTTCCCACATGACGTTGATGAGGTTGCACCAAAGATCTATACAGAGGTACTATCACCTCCTTTCTTCTGCTGGCCATTCCTCTCTCTATGCACCCAAGCATCCTTCAAGCTTTTGCCATCTCCTTTTCTACCTGTTTAGTTACTTTAAGATCATCAGACACAATCACGCCTAGGTCCCTCTCTTCTTTTGTGGACAGAAGTATTTCACCCCCTATACTATATTGCTCCCTTAGATTGCTGCAGCCCAAATGCATGACCTTGCATTTTTTAACATTAAATTTCAGCTGCCAAATTCTAGAACATTCTTGAAGCTAAGCTAGATCCTGCCTCATGTTATCTACACCTTCATGGGTGTCTACTCTATTGCAGATTTTGGTATCATCCGCAAAGAGGCAAACCTTACCCGACAGCCCTTCCACTATATCACTAACAAAGATGTTAAACATAATTGGATCAAGGACAGATCCCTGGGGCACACCACTGGTAACCACCTCCTCCTCAGAGTGAGCTCTGTTTACCTGTACCCTTTGTCACCTCCCACTCAACCAATTTCTTACCCAAGCAGTAAGTTTAACGGCCATCCCAAGGGTGCTCAGCTTGTTTATAAGTCGCCTGTGTGGAATGGTGTCAAAGGATTTACTGAAATCTAAATACACCACATCTAGGGCTCTCCCTCTGTCCAACTCCCTTGTCACCCTGTCAAAGAAATCAATTCAGATTTGTCTGACAAGACTTGCCTCTGGTGAATCCATGCTGCCTCGGGTCCTGTAATCTGCTGGAATCCTGAACCCTGACTATTTACTCGCCACCAAAGTTAAATTAACTGTCTTGTAGTTTTCAACCACATCCTTACTTCTGCTTTTGTGTAAAGGTACCACATGAGCCTCTCTCCAGTCCTTTGGCACCACTCCCGACTCCAACAAGGCATTGAAAAGGTCAGTCATTGGAGCTGCCAGAACATCCCCAAGTTCCCTAAGTATTCTAGGGTGTATCCCATCCAGTCCCATCACTTTGCTACTTTGTTTAGCCAGTTTCTCACGAACAGTCTTCTGAAAATTGTTCAAGATGCCCCTCGCTTCTGTTCCTCTTTATGGGTGTTTTCTGAGATCCTGCTCCTGGTTCTTCATCTGTGAACACAGAACAGAAATATTTGTTAAGCAATTCCGCTTTATCCTCATCAGCTTCTACATATTCCTCCCCTTCACCCTTGAGTATGACAATACCATTTTTGTCCTTTCTTTTCTCACTAACATATCTGAAAAATGTCTTACCCCCCCCCATTTTAATGTATTTATTTAACAGGTTTTATATACCACTTTATCATTTCAAGCAAAGTGGTTTACATTGAAACTTTAACTTGGTAATGTACATTAAACAGGGACATTGATAACTTGGATTTTTCTAAGGCAATGGAGGGTTAAGTGACTTGCTCAAGGCCAGAAGGAGTGCTAGTGGGAATCGAACCCTGATCTCTGGGTTCCCAAGCTTTTCCTTCCTCTTTTTGAATCTTTGCTTTTCTGACTACATTGCTAGCGCTAGCTTTTTTAAGTTTTCCCAAATAGATGCCTGTCTTCCTTTCTCTGTGATCTCTTGTATTTCATGAAGGCCGCCCTCTTTTTCTTCCTTTTGAGCTACTTCTTTTGAAAACCATAGCAGTCTGCTTTTCCTTTTACCTTTATTTACCATTTTAACAGAAAGGTTGGTGGCCCTTAAAATATCCCCTTTCAGTTTTGCCCACTGTTTTTCTACATCCCCCAGCTGTTCCAATCCCGCTAATGACTCCCTGAGGTATTGGCCCATCTTGGTAAAGTAAGTTTTCCTAAAGTCTAAGACCCTCGCTTTTGAATGGATTTTAACAGCCCTAATTGTTAATACTGAACCACACCATCTGGTGATCACTGGATGCAAAATGATCTCCCATTATAATATCAGAAATACTTTCACCATTGGTAAGCACCAAATCCAGTATGGCTGCTTCACATGTGGGTTCTGTTACCAGTTGCCTGAATAGTTCTCCCTGTAGAGAATTCAGGATCTCCTTACTTCTAGATGATACTGCAGTAGGAATGTGCCGATCAACATCTGGTATATTGAAATCCCCTATCAGTAGCACTTCCCCTTTTCTGGCAATGTTGCGTATATCTTCAATTAACTCTCCGTCCACCTCTTCCTCCTGTGAGGGTGGTCTGTATATTGCACCAATACAAATACATTTCTTTTTTCCTATTTCTAGTTTAACCCACAGTCTCTCCTCTCTCCTCTCTGTAGTTCTAAAGCTTTAATATTATTTTTTATATATATTGCCACTCCTCCCCTTCTTCCTACCCTGTCCTTTCTGAGTAAAGTATAGCCTAGTATAGTAACATCCCAGTCATGGATTCTGTGAACCATGACTCTGTTACTGCCACTAAATCCAAGTCAGCCTCTCCCATTAAAGCTTCAACGTCTGGGATCTTATTTCCCATGCAACGGGCATTTATATACACCGCTTTTCATACGTTGCACTTTTACTTATTTCCATAAAGGTATTTGATGTTTCACTTACCTGGCGGCTTTCACTTACCTTGGGGCTTTCTTCACCATCCCCAAAAAATCTAGTTTAAAGCCCTCTTCAGTAGATTAGCCAGTCTGCTACTGAAGACACGTCGACCTTTCTTGGACAGATGGATGCCATCTCTGCTCGGCAACCCTTGGGACAGTATCCCATGGTCCAGGAAACCAAAACGCTGTCAATGACGCCATCCACGCAGCCATGCATTCATCTCCAGGTTGTGAAGTTCTCTGCCTTGGCTTTTACCCTCAACAGGGAAGATTGAAGAGAACACCACCTGGGCCGTTATCTGCTTCACCCTCTGTCCCACAGTTAGTTTTGCAAATTGAAAGAGATATCGAGAAACTGGGAGGATGCGTTAGAACTATTTGGTAAACTGAAGAGTAGCAAATCACCTGTACCAGATGGTATATATCCAAGGGTGTTGAAAGAACTGAAATATGAGATTGCAGAGCTACTATTAGTAATCTGTAAACTATCATTAAAATCATCTGTAGTACCTGAGGACTGGAGAGTGGGCAATGTAACTCCAATTTTTGAAAAAGGGTTCCAGGGGTGATCCGGGAAACTACAGACCGGTAAGGCTGACATCCGTATTGGGCAAAATGGTAGAAACCATTAGAAAGAATAAAATTACTTAACATGTAGCCAACATAGATTTAGCCAAGGAAAGTCTTGTTTTACTAATCTGTATTTTTTTGAAGTTGTGAATAAACAGACAAAGGTGAGGCGGTTGATATAGTATATCTGGATTTTCAGAAAGCCTTTGACAAGGTCCCTCATGAGAGACTCTCTTGCTGAAATGAAAAAGTCATGGGATTGGGGGCAGTGTAGTATTGTGGATTAGGAAGTGGTTAAAAGATAGAAAGCAGAGTGTAGGGCTAAATGGCCAATTTTCTCAATGGAGAAAGATGCATAATAGAGTATACCAGGAATCTATGTTTGTCCTGCTGCTTTTTAATATATTCATAAATGACCTGGAAATAGAGGTGATAAAATTTGCAGATGAGACAAAATTATTCAAAGTTGTTAAAATGTAAGAGGATTATGAAAATTTGCAAGAGGACCTTGAAAAATTGGAAGACTGGACATCCAAATGGCAGATGAAATTTAATGTGGACAAATGCAAAGTTGTACGCTTAGGAAAGAATAACCCAAACTTTAGTTACATGATGCAAGATACCGCCATAGAAGCCACCACACAGGAAAAAGATTTAGGAGTCATCGTAAATAATACGTTGAAACCTTCTGTCCAGTATGCAGCAGCGGCCAAGAAAGCAAATAGAATGCTAGGAATCATAAGGAAAAGTATGAATAATAAAATAAAGGATGTTACAATGCTTCTGTATTGTTCCATGGTGTGCCCACACCTTGAATATTGTGTGGAATTCTGGTTGCCATATCTTAAAAAGGATATAGCTGAATTAGAAAGGGTACAAAAAAGAGTGACAAAATTGGTAAAGGGAATGGAAGGATTGCCCCTATGAGGAGAGGCTTAAAAGGTTGGGACTCTTCAACTTTGAAAAGAGATGGCTGAAAGGGGGGGGAATATGATAGAGGTCTATAAATTAATGAATGGAGTGGAAAGGGTAAACGTAGATTGGTTGTTTGCGCCATCAAAAAATAGAAAGACTAGAGGACACACAAGTGGAGGAGTAGTGGAGGACCTTGGTCTGATCCAGTAAAGCATTTCTTATGTTTTTATGTATGTTCTTATGGTGGCCCACTTGGTGGTATTTTTTTAATAGAAAATGTGAAATCTGAAGGCCTAAATCAGTAAATGTGTCCAGATTTAATTCCTTCTCTTTAAAAATGGTGTGGATCAGTGTTTTTTCAAGCTTAAGAACATAAGTGCTTAAGATATGCCATACTGGGTCAGACCAAGGTCCATCAAGCCCAGTATCCTGTTTCCATCAGTGGCCAATATAAGTCATAAGTACCTAGCAGTTTCCCCAAAAGACACAGGTTCCACAATGCTTGTATTGGGTCAAGCAATGATATCCCAGGTCCCTTTTAATAATGGTTTATGGTCCTTTCCTCTAAGAACTTGTCCAAATCTATTTAAACCCAGATACACTAACAGCTTTTGCTACATCCTCTGGTAACAAATTCCAGAGTTTGATTACACGTTGAGTGAAAAAATATTTTCTCTTATTTTCTTAAATGGTTGACCCTCTAGCTTCATTGCATGTCCCCTAGTCTTTCTATATTCTGATGATGTAAACAATCGATCTACGTTTCCTTATCGTTCCTCCAGTTCAGTCCTCTACCTCTGGGTTGTCAACCTCCTCCCGCAGCTTTGGAGACTGGCATGTCAGAATGATGACATCACTGGATATAGCCTGCTGCACTCTCACCTCAGTCCCATTGTGACCAGTCTCCAGGCAGCAGGAGGACGTTGGCAAGCCTAGTAGAGGCTCTCTGGAGAAACAGATAAGGAGCGTTGTGGTAGTGTAGCTGGGGAATAGAATAGAATTTTTCATTAAAGAAGTGGGTGAGTGTGTACCTTTTTAAAAAAAAAAAAAAAGCAGCAAATATAATAAGGCTCTTTGGCATTCTTACTCCCTGGCCTTCTTGGGGTCAAGATAGCAAACGGCACTTCATAGCCGTTCATTGGGTTTGCCTAAGCAGGAGCGGTTAGTCACCGCATAGGAGCCTCAGGTTCTCTCCCCCCGGACATTTCGGGGGAGAGCCCCTTGTTTGCGGCAGTTGCCGCCCTGGGCCGGGTTGGCTGTTTGCTCGCGGCTGCGGGGGAGAGCGCTGACTGACAAGCTGTCTGACAGTCGCGGCTTTCTTTATTTAACGGTGCAGTCCTGGCCAGTCAGCATTCACCGGTTACAGGCTCGGCGTTACCGGCACGAAGCTCCAATAAGGCCCGCGGTGTTGACTGGGGAGTTTTGGCGCCTTTTTTCCTCCGTCGGGGCACACAGCGGCCATTTTCCTGGCGCGCGGGGAAACCGCGTGGCTGCTAACGGACACCGTCGCGAGTCTGAAACAGACGGCAGCTTCGCGGAGGGCAAGGTAGAGTTTTATTTTCCTTTGTTTCCTCTTTATTTATCCTTCATTTCTAAATTTAGGGCTTGCCTTATCGCGCTTCGGTCTCTCTCGTGGGAGAAGGGGGAGGGGCTGCCTTTCTCGCGGGGGAGAGGCGCGGATTGTCTTGTTACTAGATTTATGGAATTTTCTTTGGGGTAGTCTAGATGGTATAAAAAAAAAAAAGAGGGGGCAGTAAGACTGCAGCATTTAGTATCTGTGCTTACTGAATAAGCATTGCTATGGCGGGGCGTCCACAGTGTGTTGTCTGTGGAACCCGCAGGGGCGCAGTAGCTGATTCAGGGGTGTGCCGGGGTTGTGCCACTCTTTCCTCAGCTGTGGAGCAGCAAATGGATCTTAAAGAGGTTTCAGAGACGCAGCGGGGTTCTTTGGGATCGACAGTGTCCCCTCAGCCCCTGGAGCAAGGGTCTCCGTTGGAGGACGCGGTGGGGCCGTCTGGGGCACGGCTGGCGGCGCGGCCCTCGAACCTTGAGGATTTTAGCCCTGATTTCGTACTATTGATGCATCAGGCTTTCTGTTTGAGGCGTCAAGGTAAGTCGCCGGACTCTATGGCGCTGGCCGGGCCCTCTCCCCTTTCGGACGAGGGGGGCGAGGGGCCTCCGACTCCTAAAAAGTCAAATATGCGCGATGCCACGGCTCCGTATCCGGACTGGCTGGACGGAGAAGAGATTAATTGGGATCTTGAGGAAGGGGTTCAGGATCTTGAGGAGGGGGAGATGCCTGAGCCCGAGGACCAATCTAAAATCATTAGTCTTCCGTAGGGAAGAGCCACCGGCGTTGATCATGGAAGTGATGCAGATGCTGAATCTTTCCATGCAAGTTCCTGTGGAAGAGGAAGTGGAAGATCCTGTCATTCAGGCGGTTCGGCAGACACAGGTGGTTTTTCCCATTCACAGGGTGGTAGACAAAATGATTCAAGAGGAATGGGACCGACCGGAAGCAGGACTACATGGTGTAAGGACTATGAATAGGCTTTATCCTTTGGCAGATAAAGATAAGGACAGGTTCAAAGCGCCCAGGGTGGACGCAGTAGTTTCGGCTGTGACAAAGAAAACTACTATCCCGGTGGAAGGTAGCGCGGCCTTAAAGGATGCCCAGGACCGTAAGGTGGACGGTTTGCTGAAACAGATTTTTGAGGCCGATTCTCTCTCGTTACAGGCTTCTATTTGTGGTGCCTGGGTAGCTTGAGCATGTTTACGCTGGGTTCAGAGGTTGCGACAGTCCCCGCATATGGATAGCGAAGAGCTCAAGGAGTTGGGTCGCCTGGAGTCCGGAGCGACGTATCTCGCGGACGTGCATTATGATCTGATCCGAGCACTTGCTAATAGTACGGCTTCCGTAGTGGCCGCCCGCAGATCGGTGTGGTTACGGAATTGGGCGGTGGACGGATCTTCCAAGTCTCGCTTTAGTAAGTTGCCGTTTAAAGGTGGTTTATTATTTGGGGAGGACTTGGATAAGTTGGTCAAGGACCTGGGTGAGTCCAAGGTGGGCCGGCTTCCGGAAGATAAACCGAAACAGGGGAGGCCCGGTTCTAACTTTCCGGGCCCGTTTCGGGATTTTCGACGGTTCCGAGCGTCAAGGTTCTCCAGTTTCCAGCGGGGTCGATTTCCTTCCCGAGCCCAGAACTTCCGCGGGTTTAGGGGAGCCAATAGAGGTTTTTCCTCAGGTTCCACTTCCGCACCTCGCAAGGCTCAATGAAGTGAGGTGGGTCCCAGCGGAGGGGCCTCCCATAGGAGGAAGGCTGTGGGAGTTTCTCTGTGCTTGGACCCACATCACCTCCGACCAGTGGGAGTTGGAGATAATTCGTCAGGGATATGCGCTAGAGTTGGCGCGGCCGGTGAAAGATTCCTTCATCATGTCCCCTTGCAGAGGGCCCAAAAAGGTTCTGGCGATTCGCGAGACCTTGGAGCGGCTTGTCCAGTTAGGAGCGGTCGTAGAAGTTCCGAAAGGGGAATACGGCGTGGGGCGGTATTCCATTTATTTTGTGGTGCCAAAGAAGGGCGGATCCTTACAGCCCATTTTGGATCTCAAGGCCGTGAATCGGTGCCTGAGGGTTCCGCACTTCAGGATGGAAACTTTGCGTTCAGTGATTGTAGCGGTGCGTCAAGGGGCGTATTTGACGTCGCTGGACCTTTCAGAGGCGTATTTGCATATTCTTATCCGGATGGCTCATCAGAAGTTCTTGAGGTTCGCTCTGCCTTGGGGTCATTATCAGTTTCAGGCGTTGCCTTTCGGTCTGGCTACGTCGCCCCGGACCTTCACCAAAATTATGGTGGTGGTGGCGACGGCGGCACTGCGCAAAGAAGGAATTCTCGTGCACCCGTACCTCGACGATTGGCTGATATGGGCCAAATCCGAGGCAGAGAGCGTTCAGGTGACAAGCAGAGTAGTGGAATTTTTACAGAATCTGGGGTGGGTGGTGAATCGGACCAAGAGTCGTCTAAAGCCCTCCCAGGATTTAGAGTACTTAAGAGTGCGGTTCAACACGAAGAGCGGTCAGGTGTTTTTGCCGCACAAGAGAGCTCAGGCACTTTGGAGTTTAGTTCGTCAGTTCAGGTCCACTCCAGCCCCGTCGGCATGGTTCTACTTTCGGGTGTTGGGAACGATGGCGGCAACGATAGAAGCGGTCCCATGGGCCAAGGTACATATGCAGCCCCTGCAGAGAGCGCTGCTGCGTCGCTGGTCGCATCAGTCCGATCATCTGAGCAAATGGCTACCATGTCCAGTCAAGGTCAGGCAGTCCCTGCAGTGGTGGCTCCTCAAGTCGTCGCTGGCAGCCGGCATGCCACTGGAACTCCTGGATTGGCTGCCGCTGATAACAGATGCCAGTCTAGCCGGCTGGGGAGCCCACTGCGGGAGCAGGTTCGCGCAGGGGGTCTGGTCTCCTCTGGAGGTGTCTTGGTCAATAAATCGATTGGAACTGCACGCGATAGCGTTAGCACTAGTGGCGTTCGAGGAGTTGATGTTAGGTCGCCCGGTTCGGATTCTTTCCGACAACTCGGTGGCGGTCGCCTACATCAATCGTCAGGGGGGCACAGGAAGTGCGGCGACGGAGGAAGAGGCAGACAGGTTGTTTGCTTGGGTAGAGAAGCGTTTGACGGCGATCTCGGCAGCTCACATTGCAGGAAAAGACAATGTCAAGGCGGATTTCCTCAGCAGAGTGCGAGTAGATGCGGGGGAGTGGGAACTGCATCCCGACATCTTTGCGCAGATAGTGAATCGATGGGAATTGCCCATAATGGATCTCATGGCAACCTTTCAGTCGGCGAAGGTCGGCAGGTTCTTCAGCAGGAAGCGAGAGCGGATGTCGGAGGGCATCGACGTGCTGATGCAGCCATGGCCGACGGCGGGGCTCCTTTACGTTTTTCCCCCGTGGGCATTGATAGGGTGAGTAGTGCAAAAGATAGGGGCTCATCCGGGAAAGGTGCTTCTCGTGGCGCCCGACTGGCCGAGGCGCCCGTGGTATGCAGATCTCGTGCGGCTCCTGGACGGTCAGCTGTGGAGGTTGCCGGCAAGAGCGGACCTGATGCTGCAGGGTCCTCTCTTCATGCCTCAAGTGGATCGGTTCTCACTTACAGTCTGGCCATTGAAAGGGCGCGGCTGAGAAAAAAGGGCTATTTGGCGGCGGTCGTTGCTACGCTGCTTAGAGCGCGCAAGCAGTCCACTTCTTTGGTGTATGTGCGCGTTTGGCGTATTTTTGAGGATTGGTGCTTGAGAAAACAGTTCCGGGTGTCTACGGTTGATATTCCGTCAATTTTAGAATTTCTGCAAGACGGTTTTGAAAAAGGTCTTGCAGCCAGCTCGCTGCGTGTGCAGTTGGCGGCTCTTTCCTGTTATCGAGGTAAGGTGAAGGGGAGTACAGCTGGGTTCTCATCCTGATGTGGTTCATTTCCTGAGAGCGGCCTCTCGGCTGTGGCCGGCGCGTAGAGTGTTGATTTCGCCGTGGGACCTCAATTTGGTGTTGGCAGCCTTATCTAAGCCTCCCTTTGAGCCGTTGCTTCAGGCTTCGGTGAAGGACTTGACATTGAAAACGGTTTTTCTGGTGGCGATCTGTTCAGCTCGACGCATTTCTGAATTGCAGGCGTTGTCGTGTAGGGAGCCTTTCTTGTCCTTTTCTAGGGAGAAGGTGGTGCTGCGTCCGGTTCCGTCCTTTTTGCCCAAAGTGGTGTCTTCCTTTCATCTGAATCAGGCGGCATGTTTGCCGGTGCTGGGTTCTTGGGAAGGCGGTGAACCGGCGCGCAGTTTGCGACGGTTGGATGTAAAGAGGATGTTGCGCAGATATTTAAAAGTGACTGAGTCCTTTCGCAAATCGGATCGGTTATTTGTGGTGTTCGGGGGTGCGCGTAAAGGGGAGGCGGCAGCTAAGGCCTCCATTGCCTGGTGGGTTTGGGAGGCGATTGCTTCCGCCTATCTCATTCAAGGAGGTGCGGTACCCGCCGGGTTGCGGGCGCATTCCACCAGCATGCAGGCATGTTCCTGGGCGGAGCATAGTTTGGTTCTGCCAGGGGATATTTGTAGGGCGGCGACTTGGTCTTCTCGTCATACTTTCAGTAAGCATTACCGGCTGGATGTTGCGGCGGCGGCGGATGCCCGATTTGGTTCGGCAGTGTTGTGTACCGGTTGGCGGGGTCCCTCCCAATGATTACTGCTCTGGTACTTCCCAGAGGTAGAGGACTGAACTGGAGGAACGATAAAGAAATTATAATTACACTTACCTGGTAATTGTTGTTCCTTGAGTGACGACAGTTCAGTCCTCCATCCCGCCCAGAGTATTATTCAGGAGGACTTCAGCGTTTCCGCTAAAGAAGAGAATTATTACAGGTAGGTCGTTTAGTTTCAGTCATTCTGTTATCTGCTTAAAGTTCTATGGGGTAGGAAGAAAAAAAAGGGTGTAAGAAAGCCTTGCCGATTGATTAAATGGTTTTAGGAGTAGGTAGAATAGAAGCTATTGATGGATTTTAGCTACTTATTGGTTTGTCCTTTGAGTCTGCTTTGTTAATAGTTCACACTGGGACTGAGGTGAGTGCAGCAGGCTATATCCAGTGATGTCATCATTCTGACATGCCAGTCTCCAAAGCTGCGGGAGGAGGTTGACAACCCAGAGGTAGAGGACTGAACCGTCGTCACTCAAGAAACTACAATTACCAGGTAAGTGTAATTATCATTTACCCGTTCCACTAGTTTATAGACCTCTATCATATCTCCCCTCAGCCGTCTCTTTTCCAGGTTAAAGAGCCCTCACCTTTTTAGCCTCTCTTCATAGGGTTATCCTTCCATCCCCTTTACCATTTTGGTGGCTCTTCTCTGTACCTTTTTTAATAACGCTATATCCTAAGATACGGCGACCAGAATTGCACACAATACTCAAGGTGCGGTCGCACCATGGAACGATACAGAGGCATTATAATATCCTTTGTTTTATTTTCCTTACCTTTTGATACCTAGCATTCTATTTGCTCTCTTGGCCACTGCTGCATACTGGGCGGAGGGTTTTAACACGTTATCCACGATGACTCCTAAATCCTTTTCCTGGGTGGAGGTTCCTAATGTGTAACCTTGCATCGTGTAACCATAGTTTGGGTTTTTCTTTCCTAGGTGCATAACGTTTCCTCTTGTCCACATTAAATTTCATCTGCCATTTGGATGCCCAGTCTTCCAATTTATCAAGATCCTCCTGCAATTTTTCACAATCCTCATGGGTTTTAAGAACTTTAAATAGTTTTGTGTCATCTGCAAATTTGATAACCTCACTCGTTATTCCCTTTTCCAGGTCATTTGTGAATATGTCAAAAAGCAGCGGACCCAGCACAGATTCCTGGGGTGCTCCACTATTCACCTTTTTCCATGGGGAAAATTGGCCATTTAGCTTGAGTTGTATCCCTTCTGCACTTCTATGAGGAAGGAGTGGCCTAATGGTTGGACAAGTTATCTTGGGCTGGAGGGCCAGGGGTTCGAATCCTGCTAGAAGACAGCAATCTTGGTTTCTAGTCCCACAGTTGCTCCTTGCGGCTTTGAGCAAGCCACTTAACCCTCTGTTGCCTCAGGTACAAAAATATAGATTGTGAGCCTTTTGAGGACAAGGGAAAAATATAAATACCTGAATGTACACCGCTTTGATGGGTAGAAATGCGGTATATAAGCCTAATTAAATAAATATTTATTTATTTGTCTGGATTTTTATACCTCTTTTCACCGGGGCAAAGAGGTTTACATTTCAACAGCTTGCACATAGAACGCTGATAGAAATTGAACGCTTGCAATAGTAACTTATTACAAGGAACAGAAAATTATTTAGAAACATAGAAACATGATGACAGAAAAAGACCACATGGCCTATCTAGTCTGTCCTTCCATATCAAGAACTAGTCCCCTTTTTTCCTTTAGAGATCCTCTGTGTTTGTCCCATGCTTTTTTGATTTCAGTTACTGTCCTCATCTCTACCACCTCCACTGGGAGACTATTCCACGGATCCACCACTCTGTAAAGAAATATTTCTGCATATCACTCCTGAATCTATCCCCTTTCACCCTCATCCCATGTCCCCTCATAGCAGAACTTGCTTTCAATTGAAAGAGGCTCTCCCCCTGAACATTTATGCCACGGAGGTATTTCAACATCTCAGTCATATCACTTCTATCCCGCCTTTCCTCTAAGGTGTACATATTAAGATCCTTCAGTCTGTCCTCATATGCTTTACACTCTTTTACAATTCCCTTCCCCTGCCACCCTGTTTCCCTCGAATTTCGACTCTCTTCCTGTGGATGATCAGGCTCACTGTTGGAACTCTACCCTCCAATCTGCTCTGAACCTGGTTGCCCCAGTCCGTTCCTGTTCCCGCCCCCGCCACCGTCCACATCACCCCTGGTTTCACCCCGGCCTCTTTTTGCACCGTAGATACCTTCGCCGGGCAGAACGGCTTTGGCGAAGGCGTCCTTCCCCCATCACGCTGTCAGGCTTTCGCCTCTGTCATCGGCATTACCGGTCTCTCCTCCATACTGCAAAACGTGATTACTATTCCAACCTTATTTCCTCTTCCTCCAATTCTTCTCGTCATCTGTACTCCATCCTGCACTCTCTTACTGCATCCCACTCTCCCTCTTCCTGCATCCCACTCTCCCTCTTCCTCCTCCTCTCATCCTGTTTCTTCCCTTCCCGACCCTTCTTCCCTCGCTACTTTCTTTGCCACTAAGGTTAACTCTCTTCGCCAGTCCTTCCCTTTGTGCCCTCCTCCCCTTTCTCCCCCTGCCCCACCCTCCCCCCGCCCCACCCTCCCCCCACCCCCTCCATCCCCATCCCAGTCTGTCCCAAAGTTATCTCATCTTTGGTCTTCTTTTGTGCTGATTACCCCTTCTGTTCTTCAGGAAATATTCCTTTCTCTTCGTAAAACCACCTGTTCAGCTGACCCTATCCCATCTTCCTGGCTTCTTGAACCCTCACTAGCTCTTTCCCCCTATATTCTCTCCTTGTTCAACTCTAGTCTGTCTTCTGGCACTTTCCCCTCTGGTTGGAAACACGCTATTGTTCGTCCCATCTTAAAATCCCATTCCTCTGATCCTACTGTGCTCTCTAACTGGCGCCCTGTCTCTAACCTTTCTTTTCTTTCTAAATTTCTTGAGAAACTGGTCTTTACACAACTTTCCTCCCACCTTGAAGCCTCCCTCACTCTTCACCCCCGCCAATCCGGTTTTCGCCCTGCCCATAGCACTGAAACGGTTCTTCTTTCCCTCCTCAACGAACTTCACGCTGCACACGATCGGGGTTTCTATACACTGGCTGTTTCTCTTGATCTCTCTGCTGCCTTCGACCTAGTGGATCACTGCACCCTCCTCACTCGTCTGCGGGAAGCAGGTCTCTCTGGAACGGTTCTTCAATGGTTTCACTCCTTTCTCTCCTGTCGCTCTTTCTCTGTAGTTTCTGGGTCCTCTTCTTCTAGTTCTACCCCCCTCTCTTGCGGGGTTCCTCAAGGGTCTGTTCTTGCTCCACTTCTCTTTAATATCTTCCTAGCACCCCTTACTCTTCTAGTCCAACAGTTTGGCATCTCCGCGTATTATTACGCAGATGACATCTTTCTCTTGCTTCATACTGACCCTCTCTCCCCAGATATCACTCCTCTTAACCTTTGTCTCGCTGCTATCGCTACCTGGTTTTCCTCCAATTTTCTACAGGTGAACCCCTCCAAGTCTCATGCCATCTGGTTCACGTTTGGGGGCCCCTCCCCCACATGTGCCCCTTCTTTCCCCTAGCAGTCTATTTCTCTTGTTTCCTCACTTCGTTACTTAGGTGTTATACTTGATTCCTCTCTCTCCTTCAAGGACCACATTTCTTCCATTGTTCAGCGTTCCTTTTTCTCTCTCAGACAACTTCGTTCTATCCGTCCCTTTCTCTCCTCCTCCGCCTTGGCTACCCTTCTCCTTTCCCTTGTGATGTCCCGTCTCGATTATTGTAATGTCGTCCTTGTTGGTCTACCTAAATCCCAATTGTCTCGTCTTCAACGTATTGAAAATTCAGCTGTTCGTCTTCTCGCTCATGCCTCCCGTTTTGACCATGTTACCCCGCTTCTTCTTCACTATCACTGGCTGCCTATCTCCTTCCGCGCCCAGTACAAAATCCTCATCCTCACACACAGGGCTGTTCGCACTGGTACCCCCTCTATCTCGCCGACCAGATACACTTTCGTCCACCTCATCGCCTACTTCGTGCTATCCACTCTAATCGTCTCTCCCTCCCCTCACCTTCCCAGGCTCACCTAGTTTCCACCCGCACTTCTGCTTTCTACTTCCTAGCCCCCAGCCTCTGGAACTCGCTCCCCCCCTCGCTTCGTGCCGAGGAATCTTACCAATCATTTAAATCACAACTCAAAACCCACCTTTTCAGTTTAGCATTTAACCTGCCGTCCCCAGCTCCCCCCCTCCCCTCTGTTACCCCTTCCCCCCCTGCTCCTTGATATTCAACCATTGCATTGTAGTCTGTCACTTTTTTTTGTCTTTTCTCTCCTCCTCTTTCCTATCCATTTTATTGGCGTTCCTTTTCTTTTTCTCAGCCATTTTTAAAATTTTTTAATCATTTTAAGTTGTTTATCTGTATTGTAAACCGCTCAGGTACTACCAGTGTTGGGCGGTATAAAAAGTTTTAATAAACGTAAACGACCACTAACCATTTTAGTAGCCACCCTCTGCACTGACTCCATCCTGTTCACATCCTTTTGAAGGTGCGGTCTCCAGAATTGCACACTAATGAGGTTGCACCAAAGACTTATACAGAGGCACTATCACCTCCTTTTTTTCTGCTAGCCATTCCTCTCTGTATGCACCCAAGCATCCTTCTAGCTTTTGCCGTCGCTTTTCTACCTGTTTAGCTACTTAAAGATCATCAGACACAACCACGCCTAGGTCCCGCTCTTCTTTAGTGGACAAAAGTACTTCACCCCTAATACTATATTGCTCCCTTGGATTGCTGCAGCCCAAATGCATGACCTTACATTTTTTAACATTAAATCCCAGCTGCCAAATTCTAGACCATTCTTCAAGCTTAGCTAGATCACTCATCATGTTATCTACACCTTCCTGGGTGTCTACTCTATTGCAGAGTTTGGTATCTTCTGCAAAGAGGCAAACCTTACTCGACAGCCCTTCCACTATATCACTAACAAAGATGTTAAAAAGATTCAGACCAAGGACAGATCCCTGGGGCACACCACTGATAACATCCTTCTCCTCAGAGTGAGCTCCATTTACCTGTACTCTTTGTCGCCTCTCACCCAACCAATTTCTAACCCAAGCAGTAACTTTAGGGTCCATTCCTAGGGTGCTCAGTTTGTTTATAAGTCGCCTGTGAGGAACAATGTCAAAGGCTTTACTGAAATCTAAATACACCACATCTAGGGCTCTGCCTCGGTCCAACTCCCTTGTCACCCAGTCAAAGAAATCAATCAGATTTGTCTGACCAGACCTGCCTCTGGTGAATCCATGCTGCCTCGGATCCTGTAATCCACTGGACTCCAGAAACCTCACTATTCTCTTTCAGCAGCGTTTCTAATAATTTACTCACCACCAAAGTTAAACTAACCGGCCTGTAGTTTTCAACCACATCCTTACTTCCGCTTTTGTGTAAAGGGACCACATGAGGCTCTCTCCAGTCCTTTGGCACCACTCCCGACTCCAACGACGCATTGAAAAGGTCAGTCAGTTGAGCTGCTAGAATGTCCCCAAGTTCCCTCAGTATTCTAGGGTGTATCCCATCTGGTCCCATTGCTTTGTCCACTTTAAGTTGAGCTTGTTTCTCACGAACACAGTCTTCTGAAAATTGTTCAAGATGTCCCTCGCTTCTGTTCCTGTTTGTAGGTATTTTCTGAGGTCCTGCTCCTGGTTCTTCATTTGTGAACAGAAATTTGTTAAGCAATTCCACTTTATCCTTATCAGCTTCTACATATTTCTCCCCTGCAACCTTGAGTCTAACAATACCACTTTTACACTTCCTCTTCTCACTAACATATCTGAAAAATGTCTTATACCCCCATTTTATTGCATTGACTATTTCCACCTCCTTTTGAATCTTTGCCTTCCTGACTACTTTGCTAGCTTCTCTAAGTTTTTCCAAATATAGATGCCTGTCTTCCTCTCTCTGTGATCTCTTGTATTTCATGGAGGCCTCCTTCACTTTTTCAACTATTTCTTTCAAAAGCCATAGCGGTCTCCTTTTCCTTTTACCTTTATTTACCATTTTAACAAAAAGGTTGGTTGCCCTTAAAACATCCCCTTTCAGTTTTGCCCACTGTTTTTCTACATACCCCAGCTGTTCACATCCCGCTAACGACTCCCTGAGGTATTGACCATCTTGGCGAAGTTAGTCTTCCTAAAGTCTAAGACCCTCACCATTGAATGGATTCTAACAGCCCTAGTTCTAATACTGAACCACACCATCTGGTAATTACTGGATGCAAAATGATCTCCCACTATAACATCAGAAACACTTTCACCATTGGTAAGCACCAAGTCCAGTATGGCCCTTTCACGTGTGGTGTGTGTTACCAATTGCTTGAATAGTTCTCCCTATAGAGAATCCAGGATCTCTTTACTTCTAGATGATACTGCAGCAGGAATGTGCCAATCAACATCTGGCATATTGAAATCCCCTATCAGTAGCACTTCCCGTTTCCTAGCAATGCTGCATATGTCTTCAGTTAACTCTGTCCACGTTTTCCTCTTGTGAGGGAGGTCTGTATATCACGCCAATGCAAATAGATTTCTCTTTCCCTCTTTCTAGTTTAACCCACAGTGCCTCCTCTCTCCCTTTTAAGCTCTGTAATTCCAAAGCTTTAATAGTAGTTTTTACATATAGTGCCACTCCTCCCCTTCTTCCTACCCTGTCCTTTCTGAATAAAGTATAGCCAGGTATAGTTACCTCCCAGTCATAGTTTTCTGTGAACCATGTTTCTTTAACTGCCACTAAATCCAAGTTGGCCACTCTCACCAAAGGATCTTATTTCCCATGCTACGGGCATTTATACACACTGCTTTCCATATGTTACCCCTGTTACCCATTTCCATAAAAGTATTTAAGATGTCACTTACCTGGGGGCTTTCTTCACCCATCCCCAAAGAATCTAGTTTAAAGCCCTCTTCAGTAGATTAGCCAGTCTAGTACTGAAGACGCGTTGACCTTTCTTGGACAGATGGATGCCATCTCTGCTCTGCAACCCTTGGAACAGCATCCCATGGTCTAGGAAACCAAAACACTCTCGATGACATCATCCACGCAGTCATGCGAGCCTCTCTACCTTGGCCTTTACCCTCAACAAAGAGGATTGAAGAGAACACCACCTGTGCATTTACATGATGGGGTATGTATTTGGGACGAATTCTGTAATAGAGCCGAAATGTTCATTGAATAGGTAGGTTTTGAGAAGCTTTCTACTACTACTACTACTATTTAGCACTTATAAAGCGCCACGCACGCAGCGCTGCACAGCTAACCTACCAGAGGTGGCTAACAAACAAGAGAGAGAGTCCCTGCCCGTCAGAGTCCTGCTCATCGGCGCTTACGATCTATTTAGGACAGTGCAGAGCATTAGTCATTTCTGAATGTGGAGAGATCCTGGAAGAGAATTCCAGATTGTTGTAGCATATAATTCAAATGCTCTGTTGCAGATGTGTTGGGTGCTTTTGATTTTCTCATGTGGTATATTTAGCATGTTTATTGTGTATTGTCTTCTTGTCTTGCCTATGTTGGAGGAATTCAGTAGTGATTGAAGTTAATGTGATGGCTGGTTGTTGATGATTTTAAAGACCAGGAGTAGGATTTTATAGCCTATGTAGTTGAGTAATGGAAGTCAATGGAGTTGTTTTTAGGATGGATGTAATATGATCATATTTTGATGCTACTTGAATTATGCGTGCCACAGTGTGGAGTGCCGTTTGGAGGGGAAGTAGTGTGGCTTTAGGCAGTCCTTGATAAATAGAATTGCAGTAATCAAAATGTGGTGTTATGACTGCTTGAAAGACTGTGCGGAAGTTGGATGGTTCTAGTAGGGGACAGAGGTGCCAGAGTTTGGATTTTAGGGTATATTCGTTTTGTTGCAGCATTTGTGTAATTTTGAGGTAAGCTATTGATCAACGGTAATGCCCAAGTATTTGACTTTTTGTTGTACATGCACGCTTGTGCCATTTAACACTATTGAAGTTGGCACTTTGAATCTGGAATCCTTGGTTATAAATAATAATTTAGTTTTCTTGTAGTTAATTTTTAGAGAGTTGTTTGACAACCATAGTGAAATGTCTATGAAGCAGTTTATTATTCCATTGTATTCTGGTCTGTTGGTATCAAATGGTGCATAAATCATTATATTGTCTGCATAGATATGGAAGGATATATTATGTGAGTGGATAAGACAAGACATGATTGCAGGTAAATATGGAAGAGTAGGGCTGACAGGGAGGAGCCTTGTAGATTACCTTGGGTTTGTGAAAAGGGGAGGGGTGAGATGCTTCTGACTTTGATTTGTCGGTCAGAGAGGTATTAGTGAAATCATGTCAGAACATTACCTTGGATTCTGATGGTCTGGAGTCTCTGCCAGGAGAGTGCTGTGATCGATGGTATGAAAAGCAGCTGAGAGATCAAGGAATATTAGGATGAATCCCTGGTGTGGTTTCTGTGTTCCTTTAATCAGTGTACTTAAGAGTGAAGTGAGGAGTGTTTCAACTCCATGGTAGGGTCTAAAGCCGTGCTGCTGTGGGTCCATCGTGGGTATAGGTGTCAAGATAGTCCTGAAGTTGCTGTTGAAGGATTTTTTCAATTATCTTGGTCGTGAATGATAGACTTGCTATGGGTCTTTATGCTGCAGGATCATTGGGGTCGAGGTTTGTGTTTTTTAGGGTTGGATGGATGGAGGAGCGTTTGAGTTTGGGCATGTAGCCCTGTTGGAAAGATAATTGGGCAATTTTCATTAGATTTGGGCTGAGATCTTCTTTGGAAGCTTTGACCCAGCATACTGGGCATGGGTCATATGGTGATGTGGTTGAATTTAATGTAGTACTTGTATGTTCAATGTTTCCTTTAGTGATAGAGCTAAAAGTGGACCATGTGTTGCTGGTTTTATTGGTGGGAGGTATCTGTAAAAGTAGCGGTCGTGCTGAGTTGTTGGTTTTTTTTTTTTTAATAGTGGTTTGCAAGTTCCTGAGGATGAGGGGCAGCATCTATGGGTACTGAGAGAGGGTGTTTTAGTAAGGAACCTAATATCTCGAAGAGCTGTTTTGGTCAGTTGATTTATTTATGATTTTTGTGTAGTATGATCTTTTGCATTTGTCTTTTTCTGTTCGGTATTCTGTTAGTAGTAACATGTAGGAATTTCTGTCTTCTGTTAGCTTTGATTTTCTCCACTTGCGCTGTGTCTTCCGTAATTGTCTCTTAAGGTCTCTGAGTTCTGTTGAGTACCATTGTGTTTTTTGAAGTTTGTTGGATGTTCTTTGTGTTGGCAGTTCTTCTGCTGCTTATCCAATGACCTGATTCCAGTTTAATACTAGGGCGTCAATGTCAGATGATTGTGTGCCCAAGAGAGGGAGAACTTCATATGTGAAGGTTTTTTTATCGAAGAGTTTGAAGCACTTTGGAAATGGATTCAGATAGGCAGAGCTGTTAGTCCTGGAGCATGATAGTTGGAAATTTATTACTGGGTGGTCTGACCATGGGACAGATAGGAGGGGAGGGAGGGAGAGGGAGTGAGATGCGAGTAGGTTTGGAATTTGGTTAAGATGATATCCAGTGTGTTGCCCTTTTCATGTGTTTGGTTCTTGTACAATTTGGTTAAATTCTATTGCGGACATGGCTTCTAAGAAGGCTGCAGCCTGTTTGGCAGGGATTGAGGGGAGGTTTAAGTCACCAAGGAGTATAAGATCCTTATTTGGGCATGAGTTTTCAACTAAGATTCCCAGAATATTTGATAAGTCGTTAGTTGATGAAGACGTTAGTATATGAGACAGAAGGTCAGTTGCTTGTTTGATATAGACATGTGGTCTATTCCCTCAGTGCTGTCAGCATTAAATAAATAAAACATCCCTAATAAATCCCCCACCCAGACACCAAGCAGACTTCTCTCTGCCCCAAAACTCTGGTGGCAGTTGAATAATTTTGACAGATCTTGCCTTCCATTCCCCCTTTGCCTGCCAACTCTTCCAGGATCTCCTCATGTTTCAGGGAGATAGACCGTGATCATGGGGCCTCCTAATGTAGTCTTAGTACCCATGATCCTCTTAGGTGAGGACTGTTGCTTGAAGACTGTCAAGTAGACATGGTGGCTGTTGAACAGTGGCAGTAGTTAAAAGCTCATCATGGTGAGGGACCCATATATTCCCATGTGATTCTCACAGTATTGAGTGAGAAATGTGAGAATAGGGGCAGTATGTTGCTGCACATTGGGCATGCAGGAGATGCAAGGAGGCCATATTGAATGAACAAAGGGTGGATTGGGGGGGGGGGGGGTGAGTAGTGCTGGAAGGAATAGAGAGGGGAATTGGATTTAGCTCGCACCTTTCTTTAGAAGTTTAAGGCAAGTTACATTCAGGTACAGTAGATATTAAGAACAATCAGATCCACACACCAAATTAAACATAAATGAGACAAACTGTTTTAAAGTAATTCACAACTAACTTCAGTATTTCATCTTAGTTATTTGACATGAAATGGTTATAGGGATGCAGTATTGCTGCTCATCTTTATGAAGAGAAGTTTTTTTTTCCCCTCCCTTCTAGGTCCTGGGAAAATTGTTTTGAAAACAACCTGTCTAGATTCATGTTGTGTGTAATGCATGTATTGGGCTAATTTTTTAATCTCAAGTGAAAAATATTAGCACTTTTTTGATTCCTCTTCCTCGCATGTGGGAGGAAGGAATATGCCAGAGTTCTAACCCAAGGTGCCCTGCATGGTGAGGCACCCCTGGGCATGTGCCTAATGGGAAATCAGCCCAGTGCATGCCTTTTCAAATATATTCTGTGCAGTTTAAGTAGAAGCTTCTTGTGAAGCCAGATAAAATGCACTGAAAGTTTGGAGTCAGCAGTCCTAGCTTGGTAGAGTTTTCAAAGACTGTGATCAGTGTCCTATTACATTTGCTGATGAATTTTGGGTTCTTGGTGATTTTATGCAATAATCACTTGGCAGTATTAGATCATTCAAGCAGCTGAATGACCTGATAAAACAAAAGTGTTTAACTTCATTCAGAAGTATTGTGAAGAGTGGGAAGAACAAGCTGGGAAAATGCATTGATTGAAGAGCTTGGGGAGGCAGTGCCATGCTGACTTTGTTTTGGGAGTGAATTCCAGTGATTGTGTTCTTCTGAATGTGTGCTACAGATCTGCAGCCTTTTAATGACTTGACAGAGTGACTAATTAAGTGCATGCAATTAGCATAACAGACAACACCTGCATAATACAAGACTTAATTAGCTGTGCTGTGTTACAAGCTAAGATCACATCCTGCTTCTTTTCAGACACTTTGACTTAACAGACTTGGCCAGTCCCTCATGGAATCTTAAACAGCTGGCCACTATTGCTACCTGTGGTCTCATGGCTAATCTGATTCAGAAGGCAGAGTAGGTTTTCCCTTCCAATTTGGTATCCTATTTTGTTATCTGCAAACGAGCCGTGATAGCTTCTAAATATTAAAATGTTAAACATTACTTATATAAAGGAGCTATATTGACCATTATTATGGGGGAAAATATATAGTTGAATACTTGTAACGGATATATATCAGTTAACTTCGTCCATTCACTAAGCACACTCAGCATTGCTCCCCTTTTCTTTTCCCCCCTGACCACTAACCTCAACGCCTTAAGGAGCAGATGCCTCTCCGGAGCCCCCTCCCCCCCCCCCACTCTCCCCCCCCCCCCCACTCAAAGATCGATTGTGGAGTCAATATCGCTTTCTCTATCTCCACCCAGGAGGCTCCTTGTCCTTGGTGGTAGTGGTGTCTCAAGGCCCTGAGCACTGCTGCTCTATAGTACCATTTCAAGGAGGGAAACCTAATCCCCCCCCCTTCCTCCCTGGATTTAACCAGCCTCCCTAATCCAACCTTGGCTTTCTTCTTCCCCCATGTAAATTTAACGTCTCCTCTCCCACGCCCCAATTCTTACCATCTCTAGGGGAATTGGGAGCTGAGCAAACAAAAAAGAAATTTGGGGATTATGTTCATTTTCAGCACTGCCACCTACCCATCCAGCTCAAGTGGAGCTACCCCCATTTGTCCATCTCTTCCCCAGTCTTACTTATTAAGGGTGTATAGTTCAGCCCAAACAACTCCATAGGATCTTCTGATATCTTAACCCCCAAGTACTTCAGTTGTCCCTTCGCCCATTGAAATGGAAAATCCAGTAGTTCCTGGTGTTGGACTCTTTACTGCAGCCTGCAGCCTGCAGGAGGGAAACACACCTCCGATGTCCTTGCCGACCCGGGGGGGGGGGGGGGAGACGAGTGAGCAGGCAGGAAATTAAAGGGGCAGGCCTGGAGAAAAAACACTGAATATAAAGAAATAAACAGACAAGAAATAAAGGTGAAATCTAAGTAATCTAAGTAAGAAATCTAAAATATAAATAAAGGAAAGACTCCAGTAAGCCCTAGGCTTACGGAACCCTCCAGCTGCTTGGAGGCTGAGAATACTGGAGTTGGGGGGTGGTCCCAGTGGTATTTATACCGCTCCATCCCCAAAAAGGTTGGGCTCAGCCTCCAAGCTGCTGGAAGGGTTGCGTAACCCAGAAGTAAGGGACTGGACTGTCGTTCCTTCAGGAACACTAATTAGCAGGTAAGATCTAATTACTATTTCCTGGTGTTGCAGACCACCTAGTGCCAGAGCCTCCGTTTTAGACAGGTTTACTTTAAACCCCAACATTTTCGCAAACATGTTTAACGCGTACATTAATGCTGGCACCGATTCTTTAGGTCTTGACATAAATACCAAGGTATCATCTGCATAAAGCAAAATCTTATGCTCCACCCCTCTCACCTTTATTGGGCATCTGTTTATTTTCTCTCACCTTCACCGCCAAAGCTTCTATAACTATCGCAGATAACATCGGGGACAGTGGATATCCTTCCCGCGGCCCTCTATATAGCTGTAACTCCTCTGAACGTTGCCCGTTTACCAGGACCTGTGCTTTCAGGGCTGTATAAAGAGCCTTTATCCCCATCTTAAACCCCTCACCCACGTTCAGGCGATCCAACATTGTGAACAGAAAGCTCCACTCCACCCTATCGAATGCCTTTTTGGCATCTAGCGCCTTTTCCTTCCTTTCCCTCAGTACGTGAAGCAAATTTATTGCCCGGCGTACATTATCAGATATCACCCTTTCTTTGACAAACTCTGATTGGTCTGGGTGTACTAGCTGGGACAAAACCCATTCCAATCTGAGAGCAAGGACCTTGGCGAATATCTTTGCATCGCAATTTATTAGTGCTATCAGTCGATAGCTGCCACAATGCTCCCGTGGTCTTCCTTCCTTCGGGAGGACAATGATATTTGCCTGCGTAAAGGACTCGGGAAGCCGTTCCCCATGGAGGGCCCCTGAAAAAACCCTCACCATTAGGGGAGCAACCTCCCCCCGCTACTGCTTGATAATATTCAGCAGGGAACCCATCCTCTCCCGCCATATTCCCCTGCGGAAGGGATTTTATTACCCTTAATACCTCCTCTGGTTGCACAACCCTCCCCAAGGCCTCCGCCTCGTCTCCTACCAATTTAGACAAGCTTATCCTCTCCCGATACTTTGCCGCTTGATCCGGGGAACTCTCCCCTTCCATATTGTATAACTGCTCATAGAACCTCCTAAACTCCTCGTAGATGTCTGCATTTGCGTACACCTGCTTCCCTCCTGGCTGGTGTATTTCAGCCACCAACCGTTCCTCCCTTCGTTTCTTAAGCTGCCATGCTAGCAACTTCCCTGCCTTATTCCCACTTTCCATATAGGACCTCTTGGTAGCCCTTAACAGCCTTTCCACTCACTCCGTATCTGATGCATTAAACTGAGTCCGTGCATTGCACAGTCGATGATACACCCTTTGCCCTCCCATTGCACTGTGTTTAGTCTGAAGATCCTGCATCAGATTTAGCAGTTGACTTTGCTCTGCCTCCTTCTCCCTTTTCTTTTTCGCTCCCAGTTGTATTAAGATCCCCCTCATATAGGCTTTCCCTGCGTCCCAAATGGTAGCACCACCCACATCGCCCGTATCATTGTTTAAGAGGTATTCTTTCCATGCTCCACGAATCTGTCTTTGGGTCTCCTCCTTACACATAAGTTGCATGTTGGCCCTCCACCCATTGTGTCTACTCTCTCCCCCACTTCTTGATAGTTGCCATTGATAGGTCACCATACCATGGTCAGAAATAGTAAGAGGGTGGAATTGACACTGCCCCACTACTCCCATTTGGTCCCTTTGCCCTAGAATGTAATCTAACCGGGAATACCCTAAGCATACTCCAGTTGGCACAGAACGTCGCAGCCAGAATCATCACTAAAACAGGTGTGGCAGAGCATATCACACCGGTGCTAATTAAACTTCACTGGCTCCCCATCGTAGCTTGCATAAAATACAAAACCCTAGTGACCACATTTAAAACCATCCACAACCTGGCACCAACTTTCCTCTCTAACCTAATCAACATCCACAACCTGGCACCAACTTTCCTCTCTAACCTAATCAACTTTCAACCTGCTAACAGAAATAGGAGAACCACCACCATAAACAACCTGCAGGTACCAATAAGTATAAGATCTGTTAAAATAGCCACAAGCAACAGGGCATACTCCTACACTGCCCCTTCGCTTTGGAACCAACTCCCGACTGAGTTGCGTTCAACCAATGACCTTATGGTCTTCAGAAAAAAACTGAAGACATACTTATTTCAACAAGCCTATAATGTGTCGTGAACATCAATACATTCTTAGCATCAGCTGCTTCACCAAAATGTAGCAAATGCTAAAATGTATTTATACCCCAAAAATTGAAACAAGTGTAAAATATGTACATATGTAAATCTCTCTCTCCCCCCCCCCTAACTGTGTGTTGTGCCTATCCTATGAATCAAACTGTATACATTATTGAAAATAACTGGCTTTGTACTGATTACCATCATATAACTTTGTAAATCACACTTGTAATCTCTTGAAATTTGTCATTGATCTGACTCTCCTTTTTACTTAATCAAACCGCTCCTGATCGCTGGAAGTAGCGGTATACAAATGTATGCTAAATAAATAAATAAATACGCCCCTGCCTTTGATGAAAAGTAAGTAAAGCCCCGCTGTGCACCTTTTTCCGCCCTCCATATATCTATCAGATCCCACTCCCTCAAACAACATCTGAGCTCCCTCCCTCCCTTTCCATGAGCCCTCTTAGAAAAGTTTGATCTATCCAGCTTCCCCAACATACAGTTCATATCTCCCCCTATTATCCAATCCCCCCCGAGCCACTCTTCTAAACTCCCTTAATAACTATCTATAAAAGCTTCCTTTGGGCCCATTGGGAGCATATACATTCAAAATTGCTATCTCTGCTTGATCCACACGCCCTACGATCCAGACCCTCCTGCCCTGTGTCTCTCTCCCCACCTATCCCAGAATAAAAGGGACCCTCTTATGGACAAGAATAGCTACCCCCCTTTCCCCCCTTTTCTTGGAGTTATACGCTGAACAGTACATCTGGTTGTATCCTGAACATCTCAGTTTCTCATGTTCCTCTCTAGTTTAAGTGTGTCTCCTGTAGGAGGGCAAAATTGGCTTTCACCCGCACTAAACTTGTCCGTATTCTCTTCTGTTAAATGGGGCTGTGTACACCTCTAGCATTCCATGATGCAATTATGTAACCCCCCCCATATCCCTTGTTGGACCTTTCTAATCAACCTCATTTCCCTCTGTGCCGTGCTGTTAACACTGAGCCACATTAATACATCAAAACAACATACAATAATTAACATCACATACTTCTTCCCCTTTATCCTTTCCTCTTCACCACTCCTCCCCTCTTCCACTTTCCTTCCTTTTTTTGCTTCCGCAGAGCTTAATGCGGTCTCACCCCCGTCTTACCCCCCTCCTCTCCCCCCTCCTCCCATCCCTCCCCAGTTATGCCAATTAAACAGTCCTCCACTTGGCTTTCCTATGGAAGCCGACTACCTTCTCTCCCTTAGTCCATCCTTTTTCGCGCTTCAGATCTGTGTTACTTCCAGTTCAGCCCTCTCTCTGAAGCTTGGTCTGCTTTCCTTTCCTCCGATGGTGCGGCTGGTGCGTCACGCTCCATCTCCTGCTCCCCCTGCTCAGCCACCTCCGCCTGGGTGGTAGCGCCTCCTCCGCTATCCATGGCCGCCACGTGGATCCTCAGCACACTGCTCCAGTCTTAAGGTGTTTCTCTAGTGCCTCCATGCTGTGAAAGATCTTCACGCCATTCTCCATCAATACTAGTCATGCTGGATACCAAATTGCCAACTGTATCCCATTTATTTATTTGGAAATGTTTATATACAGCCCCTTTCAGAGATCAGGGGCGGTTTACATTGAACAAAAGTAACAACAAGGAACCATACATTGAACGTTCTGAACATTATAACATTACAAAAAAACAGTTGGACTTAGTTGAACTGGAACTATTTACCACCTTTCTTTGCCAAATTGTGTTTGAATGTTACCATGTCCCTGCGCCTTCTCATAGTCTCCGCTGCCACATCTGGGAACACCGAAACTCTCCATTTGAATGAGACATACCCCGTTCTTCTAACTAGATGGATGATATGTTCCCTGTCATGGAACCGCAGCAGCTTAACTATAAAGGCCCGCTGCCTCATTGTTCTCCGGGCGAGGACGGAGTTCTCGGTACACTCTCTCAATCTCATAGGCCTCCACTGAAGGACAGTCCGGGAAACATTTGTACTAGTAAGGCTTTAACAAATGTTATGGGGTCTCTGCCTTCCTCCCCTTCCAGCATTCCAAAGATCCGCACATTTGACCTTCTCTTCCGGTTTTCCATTTTTCATTTTAGCTTGCAGCCAGCCTAGTTGTAGGCGTGAGACCTCCCTCCCCACCTGCGCCTGTATATCCTCCGCGGAGCTGATTCTGGCTTCGGCCTCCTCCAGTCGCACCCCCACCGCCACGAACTTCTCCTCTATCTTGCCAAGGACCTTATTAACAATTTCTGTTTTTGAGTCTCTTTATTTCTCTCAATACTGTGAGGAGGTCTGTTTCATTGCACCCCCCGTTGCTGTCTCCAGTACTTGCCGTAGATGATGCTGGGGAAGCCGGACCTTGCACCACTCCATCCATGGTCTCCCGCGGCTTACCCCTAGCCGCATATAGTTCAGCAATAGTCTCGACAGGTTTAAGCCTCACCATCTTCAGCATTATATCTTCCCTAGAGAGTGTTTGCTCCCTTCGTTGCACTTCTTAACAATCTTGAGGGGGCGTTGGGAGACGGAGCTCACTTAGACACGTCTGACCTCTGCTGCGCTCATACCGGAAACCCTGGAAGACACTTTGACCCTTCTTGGATAGGTGGATGCCCTCTCTGCTGTGCAGCCCTTGGAAAATTATTCTGTGGTCCAGGAAACCAAAAGTCGCTCAGTGATACAATCCATGCAGCCATGCTTTCATCTCCACAATACGGCGGCCTTTACCCTCAACAGAGAGGTTGAAGAGAATACCACCTACGCACCTATCTGCTCTGTCCCAGAGCCATTAAATCACTCTTGATATTCTTGGAGGGATACCTAGCAGTATCATTTGTGCAGACATGGATGAATACCATCAAATAATAGTCAGTAGGCTTGAGTCTCGGCAAACTCTCCGTAACATCTCAGATTTTGGTACTTGGCAGACAGCACACCTCCCTGGACATCATCTAGTCAGCTGATGGATGCTTCTCAGCCTTGCCTCCTCTTCTCTGAGCTCCTCCACTTGTTTCATGAGGGCTTCAGTTTGCAGGCATCTTGCACATGGAACAAGTCACTCGACTGGCATCGAGCTGTCTGTTTGGACAGAGGCAGAAGCTGTAATAGGACATGTATCAAAAGCCCCAGATAGATCAAGTTTGAGTCCGTAGCCCATGAAAACCCCAATCAACTCGGCTTTTGCCACCATCCTCGTCCATAAAAACTGTCTTGGTACTGTGGTTTTACTGATAACCCAATTTGTGCTGAATGGAACTGTTGAGTTTGATATATAAAATTAACCATCTGCTGGTAGGCCACTTTTTCCGTTGTTTTCCTCCCAAACTGGCAGATTGGAAATAGGTTGAAAATTGGCAAAATCTTCATCACTGCTACCAACTCCTCCTTTCTTCAGTATGGGTCTTTGTAATTGCCTTTTTTAATACTAGAAATCTAATACCTTCTACTGTTTAAATTTACAGAATGTGTCATTAATGGTAACTTTGAGCCTTTTCTAAATCACAATGCAGTATAGGAATCTGTTCTGTGATCACTTCCACTACCAAACAGTCAGTTTTTTCTGCATGCCACCTCATCTAGATCAGATTGCAAAAAATCTTTGTCAGAAAAACAAGTAGAGAAAGCATGTGGAGCAAGGCATACTGAGTTCTTTCCGTCCCCTTCTGCGTGTGTGTGAATGTGTGTTTTCCTGACCTGGAAGGGATGAGGTGCTGCGATTTGAATGGAGTAGAACCCATGCTTTCCCTTGGTTTTGAAGGAATAATTTATTATTTTTTTTATTTAGCTGTATTTATATCCCGCTTTTCACCGGGTCAAAGCGGTCAATTGGGGGATACATTTAACACGAGGGGATATGAGACACATACGCTAATACTTACAGGGAACATGGGCAATGGAGGGTTTAGTGGCTTGCCCAAGACCACAAGGAGTGCCTATAGGACTAGAAATCCCAGTCCCTCCGGCCTGAGATTGCTGTCCCCAGGTGGGACTTGAACTCCCGGCCCTCCGGCCTGAAGTACCTTGTCCTAACCACTAGACCACTCCTCCCTAACCAAGTGTGGTGATTTCAAATTATTAGATGCCACTATCAACAGATTTCAAAAGATGGATTTGACTGTTTAACTGCAAGATGCCACTATCCTATGGCAACAAATATTGATGTGCTTCACCACTACTAATTGGCAGTACACGTAATTAGGAAAGCTATAGTTATGTCACAAAGTTGCACAATAGAATTTACTACAAAGAAAATGAAATATGCTTTTGAATCACTAAGAGCCAGCCCTGTGGGAATAGGGATACAGCAATAATGGTGGGGGAAAACATGTGAAGCATACCTCATGGAATAATTTCCAGTCCTTCTGTGTGTGTTTGCCTGCGACTGGAGTAGAGAAGTGGGGAAAGGCAGTTTGAAAGGAGCATTTCCTTAATTGCTGTGTTTTGTGTATCGGTTTCTTTGCTGACACTAGTTCTGCTTCTCCCATTAAAAATGCATTGGGTCATTTTTTGGGTAACTTTTTTTCTTTGAGACTCTTGGTTCAAGCTGGTCTGTTTTCAAACTCTATCTTTTTTACCTGTCCTTCCCCCCCCCCCCCCCGCCAATATCATATTTGTTCCTCTTCTGTTAAATTTCCAGAGAGAGATTTTGTGCTCAGATAGACATTCTTGACTCCTTATGTATTTTATTATTTATTTATTACAATTTCTTATATACCGCACTATTCTGCATCAGCGTGGTTTACATGGAACAGAAAAATCAGACAGGATAACGTGTCTGAGTTTACAATTAACCGGACATCAAACTTGGATAACAAGGGAGAGTTACAAATAACAGGGTAGCAAACTTGGAATACATAGGAGAAACTGTTTACACATTAGAGTCATCATATAAAGTAACATGTAGTTAAATGATCCAGGAAATGTATGACTGCTTTCCAACATTTAATTGGAAATCACTGTCCATAAACTTATTTACACCAGGCACCAATTTCCTTGTGTCACCCTCATAAGCTGTTGAATGCATCTGTATAAAAGTTGGTTTGTTTTCAGTCTTCTATGCTTTCTGATTGATGTATTCCTTGCTTTCAACCAAAAGCAGGCAGTTACTTCTGTGCACGTCTTATGTTCTGTCGGGGTTTTTGATTTATACTGCTTAAGCCCCATGGACTTATGTTGCCTTCATAAAATAGAAAAGCAAAAAAAACCCCCAAACACCATAGAAAAACTACATGAGGGAAAAAAACTATAGAAATGTACTTTTAAAAATATCAAAAATCTGGAAACCTTAGAGATTGATTGATTGATTTATGCAGCTAATATCTTATGCAGTGTGACTGTAGTGGTGTTTCTCCAGGAACAAGCAGGAAGTCAGCCCTCACACATCGGTGATATTGGTGCCAACTGAGCCCGTGTGGAGCATTTCCACAGCTTTCAAAGAAAGCCTTTGGGAATGCTACCACGCATGCATGGTCCCCTTCCCACCAAAGGGTGCCATCTTGCTCAGTCTCCTTTTTTCCACGGAGCCCTACGAACGCATGTCCCGTTTTCTCCAGAAAAATCCCTAAAAATTATCCTCATATAGCTGTTTTTTCCCAATTTGCGTACCGGTTCCTCTTTCTGCCTCGAACCGGTACCGTTCTCGGTGCTCTCCTCGGCTCCTGCCCCTTTTTTCCATCAAGGTTTCCCTCAACCAGCATTCATGCCATTTTTCGCCCGGGGGTCGTCGACCCTGCCTGGGTGTGATCCACCATGTCTCTCGGTGGTTTCAAAAAATGTGACCGCTGCAGTCAAATTATGTCAGACACCCACAACTGCTGCTTACACTGCCTTGGCTCGGACCACAACAGTACCTCCTGCGACCTGTGCCAGGCCATGACTCCGCAAACCAACAAGAAAAGGCTGGAGTTACAGGAGATGTTCCCATGGTCTAGCACAGCCCCGGCTTCCCCAACTCTGAGCCCAAAGCAGAGCATCTCCTGTGAGGTCCAGGCATCTTCGGAGTCCCATGGCAGCAGCTCCCCTGGAAAGATGCCAGAAGCTGGCAAGAAAAAGAAAAAATCCTCAAATCCAGTCAAGGTTTCACCGGGGAAACCTGGTAAGGTCTTGTGGTGGGACTCTGGCAACTCTGAGCAGCACCCGCCTAAGGTCTCTCAGAAGGAGTCCTCGGCCGGCGGTGGCTGTGTGAGGCTCCTCAGCCGTGGTCCTCGTCGAGGATGCGCTTGCAAAAGTGCCAGTGCCAGGCCAGAGACCCTCTGTGCCCACGCCAAAAGCTGCGGATTCTTCTGGCATCAAGGCCCGAATTTCTGCCCTGGAGCATATCATCTCTGCTATCCTGGCAATCGGTAGGTGATGATGTCAGGTTCATCCGCATCATCTGCCCTGATAACTGTGCTCCTGACTGCAGTGGCGTCCCCTGGCATTCAGCCAGGCCCCAAGCTCGCCCTTGGCACCGATCGAGGTCCCAGTCCCGATACTCACGTTTCTCCAGGACCAAGCAGGAAGTCAGTCCTCACATATGGGTGATGTCGGCGTCGACGGAGCCCCCATGCGGAGCATTTCCCCAGCTTTCAAAGAAAGCCTTTGGGAATGCAGGCACGCATGCGCGGTCCCCTTCCTGCCCAAAGGTGCCATCTTGCTCAGTCTTCTTTTTTCCGCGGAGCCCTACGGACGCCTGTCCTTGTCACCCGTGAAAAAAGTTGATTTTTCTGTGTTGGGTCGAGTTTTTTCTTCGGTTCCCATTCCTTTCCCGCCTGGACTCGGTACACGGGTGCTGAGCCCGGATCTCTTTTTTTGGGTTTTTGTCCTTAGAGACTGCGTTCGCGCCTTTTTTCTTTTCCCTGGCAGCCCAATTTTTTGATTTTGCAGGGGCCCTTTTTCTCCTGATGGCTGCCAGTGGCTTTGAGAAGTGTGATCGGTGCAAGAAACTGATGTCTCTCACCGACACACGCGACTGCTGCCTCCGATGCCTGGGGCCAGACCATGATTCTACTGTCTGTAGTCCCTGTGGCAAAATGTCTTCCAAGGCATTACAGAGCCGTCAGCACCAGCCTGAAAGGATTTTCTACGAATCTGCCTCTGGACGGGTCCGGACTTCGTCAGAGGCCTCGATGTCTTGGGAGTCTGACCCCGAGCATCGTCGGGGCTCCTCTGAAAGGGAGTCCCCCTCGAGGGAGCACCGAAAGAAGAAGAAACCCGCGAGGGCTGCATCGGTGGACGCTCTTGGCTCCTCGAGGGCCAGGTCGCATAGCCCCGATCGCCGTCCCGGGTCTTTGGAGCCGGAGAGGCCTGCAAAGCATCCTCGTGTAGAGTCGGAGGCCCCGAGTCACGTGAGTACTGTAGTCCTCGTGGACTGTCCTCCGGGGGAGCCGACGTCGGGCCCGACGCCATCGGGGCCCGAGTCGGAGGCTGCTGGGTCTCCTGAGCTCGGACTCAGGTTGACGGCCTTGGAGAGCAGATTGTCTGTCTGCCTTTATGGAGCAGCAGCGGGTGCTGATCGCCGGTCTCACCGGCGCATCTGCCCCGACCACTGGGACATCGACGTCCAAGTCGACCCCGGAGGCTGAGCCGATCCTCGAGACCACGTGAACTCGAGTCGATCCTCGGCCGAGGTCACCCTCGGCCTCCCGTTCGGGACCGAGGTCATCAACGCTGGTTCCCTCAGCGTTGGAGCGGATGGCGTCTCTGCCCGCCCACTTGGAGCCGCTCGATTCCTCCTTGGAGGAATCGGCGTGGGAAACGGAGGAGGAGGAGTCCCCTGACACCTTCCGGACTCGGTGTGTCCCTTCGGACTCACCGGGTTCCAAGCCTCGGACAAGGTCCCCCCCCGGAGGATACCAGGTTCTCGGATTTCGTAAGGGACATGGCCAAAGCACTGGCATTCCCTGCGGACCCCGAGGAGGAGCCTCGAGCCGAGGAGCTCGAGGCTCTGCAGTATGACTCTCCTCCCAAGGAGGCCTTTACTGTCCCGGTTCCTCCGATGCTGGAGCGGTTGCTCTTCCACATGTGGGAGGTGCCGGCCTCGATGCCAGTTCTAAGCAAGCGGATCGATTCCATCTATCGAGTCCGCAACAGCCCCGGGTTTCAAAAGGCACAGCTACCGCACCATTCCATGGTTGTGGAATCGGCCATACATCGCCTGAAGAGTCAGAAGATGCACTCCTCGGTGCCTCCCGTCAGGGAAGCCCAGAACCTGGATGCCCTCGGTAGAAAGTGTTTCCAGGGCTCTATGCTTGCTTGCCGTGTCCAGACTTACCAGCTGTACGTGGGCATGTACCTTCGAGACCTGGCAAAGGAGATTGCCGGGTTCTCTGCTGGTCTGTCCAAGGAACCTTTGCAGAGGTTCAAGGCCTTGTCTTCTGGTATTCGGGAGTGCTCGAAGTTTTTATATCTCGAGCAGCCTACGATGGATTTGAGGCTTAGGCCCGGGTAGCAGGGACTGGCATCGGTGCACGCCGCCAGGCCTGGCTACAATCCTCGGACCTCGAGCCCTGGGTACAGGACAAGTTGGTCGATGTCCCTTGCCAAGGTGAAAACCTCTTTGGCAAGCCCATGGCCGAAAAGGCTGCAGAACTAGAGACCGAGACTCTTACCCGGACAAGGCTGTCCAGGAAAACCTCTGCCCCTTCTCAGAAGAAGAAGGGCTTGGGGAAAAAGACTTTTTACCCGAGGAAGACTGCTGCCTACAAAACCTACCCTCACTACCAGGCCTCTGCAGCTCCCCAACAGGGCCAGCAGGCCAAGGGGCAAGGTCATGGGCCCCGTAGGCAGAAGGCTCCCAAGCCTCCTACTCCGGCTCCTGTTCAGCAGGGAGGGGATTTTTGACTATGCCAGCATAGCCTCTCCTCCTCTCCAGGGCACAGGAGGTCGGCTGACCCTGTACGCAGACAGGTGGCCAGCCATCACAGGGGATACTTGGGTGTTAAGTATCATCGAAAGGGGCTATCTGCTCCACTTCACCCAGATACCCCCCTCCTACTTTCCAGGGGAGCCTCCAAGACCTCCTCTGTACAGAAACTTACTCCTTCAGGAGTTGGAAGGTCTACAGGCAGTGGAACCGGTGCCTCACCACCTGGAAGGGCAAGGCTTTTACTCCAGGTACTTCCTGGTACCAAAAAGAACAGGAGGCCTCAGACCCATCCTCGACCTGAGAAATCTGAATAAGTTTCTGGAGAGGGAAAAGTTCAAGATGCTTACCCTTGGGATCTTACTGCCCTACCTCCAGCAGGGAGATTGGCTATGCTCCTTAGACCTGAAGGATGCTTATACTCACATCCTCATCCATCCAAGTCACAGACAATTCCTCAGATTTGTGGTGGGAGGAAAGCACTTCCAGTACAGAGTGCTTCCTTTTGGCCTCACCTCCGCCCCCAGGGTCTTTACAAAATGCCTGGCGGTGGTTGTGGCCTACCTCAGGAACCAGGGGATCTTTGTGTTCCCTTACCTGGGCGACTGTCTTATCGGGGGCCAGTCTCCACAAGAGGCCAGGCAGGCCACCTTCAGAACCATATCCCTGCTTCAGCACCTGGGGTTCGTCATAAACTTCCCCAAGTCCATTTTAGTCCCCTCACAGGACGTGGAGTTCATAGGGGCAAGATTGGATACCATCCATGCAAAGGCCTACTTGCCTGTGGACAGAGCTCAGAGGCTGATAAAGTTGGCCGGCCAGTTTCGGGTGAACTCTCTGGCCTCGGCCAGACACTTCCTCCGGCTTTTAGGTCACATGGCTTCCACAGTGCATGTCACCCCACATGCCCGGCTGCACATGAGGCCGGCTCAGTGGCACCTCAGGGCGCAGTGGCTGCAGGCCACAGGGAAATTATCAGACAGAATAAAGGTGTCCAAACTCTTGGTGGACTCCTTACGCTGGTGGAGGCAACTCCTAAATCTGGTCAGGGGTGTTCCTTTTCAGGCCTCCCCACATACTCAGGTACTGACAACCGATGCTTCCCTGCAGGGCTGGGGGGCACACTGCCAGGGGGCCTGCACCCAAGGCCTGTGATCTCCGTGGGAGGCCACCCAGCAGATCAACCTGTTGGAATTGAGGGCCATTCGTCTAGCCTTACAGACTTTCTCTCAGATCCTGTCTCACCAGTCTGTCCTAGTTCAGACGGACAACCAGGTGGCTATGTTCTACGTCAACAAGCAGGGAGGCACAGGATCCAGACTTCTGTGCCTGGAAGCACAAGCTCTCTGCTCCTGGGCTGTCACTCAGGGCATGACCCTCAGGACGGTCTACCTCCCAGGCCAGGAGAACTACCTGGCGGACAGGCTAAGCAGACTCCTGCAACCTCACAAGTGGCAGTTGGATCCTCTGGTAGTTCAAAAGGTCTTTCTGAAGTGGGGTCTTCCGACCATGGATCTTTTTGCCAGTCCACTGAACAGGCAACTACCCAGGTTCTTTTCCAGGCAGCCGTATCCCTTGCGAACAGCGCCAGATGCATTCCTGATCCCCTGGTCAGAGAGCCTGCTGTATGCCTTTCCTCCCACACCTCTGGTGGCCCGGACTCTATTCAAAATCCAGCAGGACCGAGCCACGGTGATCCTGATAGCCCCCAGGTGGCCCAGGCAGCCGTGGTTCCTTCTTCTTCTGCAGTTGGCAGTGGATATTCCACTTCCTCTGGGGTTGCAACCCAACCTTCTGACTCAGGATTAGGGGTCCCTCTTGCACCCCAACCTCAAATCTCTCAATCTGATGACCTGGCTGCTGAAAGGCTAGTCCTTGCTCCCTTGCTCTTATCCAGGGAGGTTGAAGTGGTGTTGGCCTCCAGGAAGCATTCCACTAGCAAGGCCTATGCTCTGAAGTGGCGTAGGTTCTCTACTTGGTGTTCTCAACAGCAAGAGGACCCCTTCTCCTGCTCTGTCCAGGTGGTGCTACAATACCTGCTCCACCTTTCCAACCTAGGACTTCAGTCCAACTCTGTCTGGGTTCACCTCAGTGCCCTCTCAGCTCACCACTCGCCGGTGGATGGACAATCTCTCTCAGGCCACCCTCTGGTGTCTCGCTTTCTCAGGGGTCTGCTTCTGCTTAAGCCTCCTATTCATCCACCGGCCACTGAGTGGGATCTCAATGTGGCCTTGCAGCAACTGACTCGCCCACCTTTTGAGCCAATGGCAACCTGCCATTTACGTTTCCTCTCCTGGAAGGTGTTCCTTGTGGCACTCACCTCGGCTAGGCGGGTGAGTGAGCTTCAGGCCCTGGTCTCGGATAGGCTGTATACCAGGTTCTATAGGAACAGGGTAGTCTTGTGGACTCATCCTAAGTTCCTTCCAAAGGTAGTGTTCTCCTTCCACCTCAACCAGGAGGTGGTCCTTCCGACGTTCTTTCCCAGGCCGCACGCCTGTAGGGCCGAAACTGTCTTGCATACCCTGGATTGTAGAAGGGTGCTGTCCTTTTACCTAGAACGTACGCAAGGGCATAGAAGGGCTTCTTAGCTCTTCATTTCCTTTGACCCTAATAAATTGGGGTTGCCTGTCACTAAGAGTACGTTGTCCATTTGGGTGACAGACTGAATCGCCTGGGCGTACAGGGTAGCCGGACTCTCCCTGGAGGGTCGAGTCACGGCCCACTGGGTCAGGGCGAAGGCCGCATCAATAGCTCATTTCTGTTCTGTTCCGTTGGCAGACATCTGCCGGGCCGCTTTTTGGTCTTCAAGCCAGACTTTTGCGGACCACTACTGCCTCGAGAGGGAGTCCCGTAGAGACAGTGCTTTTGGGCAAGCGGTACTCCGTAATCTCTTTGAGGTTTAGGCAACTCCTACCCTCTGGCCCTGGTGTTGGGCTACCGTTCAGGTGTGGTCTCGGAGAAGATTCTCCCACTGTTGCTGAGGCTCTAGAGGGAGCCCTATTTTTCTGCCTGGGTTCCTGGTAGCCCAGAGCTAGGGAGTCACCCATATGTGAGGACTGACTTCCTGCTTGGTCCTGGAGAAAGAGTGGTTACTCACCTGTAACAGGTGTTCTCCAGGAACAGCAGGAATCGGTCCTCACGACCCTCCCTCCTCCCCTTGGAGTTGCAGTTGTATATAGTTCATTTTCTTTTTGTGCTGTCTTTTAGCTATGTCATTAGACTGAGCAAGATGGCACCTTTGGGCGGGAAGGGGACCGCGCATGCGTGCCTGCATTCCCAAAGGCTTTCTTTGAAAGCTGGGGAAATGCTCCGCATGGGGGCTCTGTCGACGCCGACATCACCCATATGTGAGGACTGATTCCTGCTGCTCCTGGAGAACACCGGTTACAGGTGAGTAACCACTCTATCTCGTCCTCCCCGGCTAGTTTCTGGGAGTCTGGTCAGAGACCCATCGGGGGACCTCATTTCCCTGATGCAAGTCTCAAGGTGCGGGAGCTCTGAGCCTCGGACTCCTCGATGCCCTCTTGTTCAGACTGGGAGACCGTCGAGGCTTCACCGGAGACCTCCTGACACTGGGACACTCCCTCAGAGCCATCTCCCCTGGAGCCATTCCCCACCCAAGGATGTGGTGTTCCACAACTTCGTCCGGGACATGGCCTGTGTCCTTTCGCTCCCGACCGCATCAGAGGAAGATCCACGCACCGAAGAACTGGAGATCCTCCAGTATGAGTCCCCGCCAAAGGAGGCTCTATTGGTGCCAGTCCAGCCTATCTTCGAGCTGCTGCTCCTGCAGATGTGGGAAGCCTTGGCCTCCGTTCCGGTAGTCAGCTGGCACCTCAATGCCATTTACTGCATCAAGAGGTGCCCAGGCTTTCAGAAGTCCCAACTTCCCCACAACTCCATGGTGGTGCAGTCATCGATGCAGAAGCTCAAGAGCCAAAAGAATTACTCTTCTCTACCCCTGGGTAGAGAGGCCAGAGCCCTCGGCGCCCTTGGGCGCAAATGCTTCCAGGGTTCCATGCTGAGCTGCTGGATACAAAAAACCTCATCCAAGAGCTCGCTAGCTTCTCAGCAGGGCTCGCTGGGGAACCCCTACAGTGGTTCCAGACCCTAGTCGCGGCCATCCGGGACTGCTCTATGTTCCTCTCCCGGGTCGCCTACGATGGCTTTGAGGCTGCAGCCCGGGCAGCAGCCGCAGGCATCAGCGCTTGACGTCAGGCCTTGCTGCAGACCTTGGACCTCGAACAGTGGGTCCAGGAAAAGCTGCTGGACGTTCCCTGCACAAGGGAGAACCTTTTGGTAAGCCTGTGGCCGGCAAAGCGGCTGAGATTGAGGCAGAAGTGGTGACCAGGCAGAGGTTCTCTAAGAAGACCTCCACCCTTCCCCGAAAAAGAATCTCGGGGGGAAAAGGCAACTTTCTCGAGGAAGGAGGACACTTTCCACCAGTCACCATTAGCAAACCTTCCTGAGCCAGCAGAAGCAGGGATCCCAGCCCAAGGGACAGGGATACGAACCCAGGAAGCCAAAGGCCGCAAAGGCACAGTCCCCAGCTCCGGCTAAACCTGGAGGGAGCTTGTGACTGCCAGGGTGGGGCCTCCCTCCCCCTAGGAGACCCCCCACAAGCCCACGGGGCTGCCTGGCACTCTTTGCCCACAAGTGGCTGGAGGTCACCTCAGACCAGTGGGCACTCCAGGTGGTAAAGGAGGGCTACCGCCTCCGCTTCCAGCTGCCACCACAGAGACTCTTTTCAGGAGAGCCGGTGCGACCTCTCCTCTTGTTCTCAGAGCTGGCAGATCTACTAAGGGACAAGGCAGTGGAGCCTGTTCCCCAGCACCTCTGGGGCAGGGGCTTCTACTCAAGGTACTTCCTTGTCCGCAGAAGAACCGGGGGCCTCAGGCCCATCCTGGTCTTTAGAGACCTGAACAAGTTCCTGGTGAGGGAGAAGTTCAAGATGCTCTCCCTTAAAACATTTCTGCCCTAACTCCACCAGGGAGACCGACTTTGCTCCTTGGATCTAAAGGATGCCTACACACACATCCTGGTCCACCCATCTCACTGGCAATACCTCAAATTCATGGTATGGAGAGGCCATTACCAATACAGGGTACTTCCCTTCGGCATGGCCTCCTCATCAAGAGTTTTCACAAAGTGCCTAGCTGTGGCAGCTGCCCCTCTGTGCCTACAAGGGGTGTTCATCTTCCCCTACTTGGATGACTGGCTCATCAGAGGTGGTACAGCCGCAGAAGCCAGCCGCGGCACAGAGCTCATCTCCTCCTCCTGCAGCACCTGGGGTTTATCAACTACCCCAAATCACATCTCTCTCCAGTGCAAAACATAGAGTTCATCAGTACTTAGCTGGACACGGTGTGGGCCAGAGCCTTCCTCCCTCAGGACAGGGCAGAATGCCTCAGACAGCTGACAGGGGAGGTTCAACACCACAGAACGGTGTCGGCTCGCCGCCTCCTTCACCTGCTAGTACACATGGCCTCCACATTCCATGTCATACTCCTAGCCCGTCTGCACATGTGGACAACCCAGTGGTGCCTGCATTCCCAGTGGACCCAGGCCATGGCCAGGCTCCTGGACAGGGTCAGGGTCACCTGCCAGCTGCCGAGGTCTGTCTACTGGTGACAGGTCCTAGGCCACCTCCAGGCCGGAATGCCCTTTCAGATGCCCCCATCACAGAGGACCCTGACCACAGATGTGCCTCTCCGGGGCTGGGGAGCTCACCGATGATCCCACCGCACCCAAGCCTGCTGGTTCTGAGAGGAGTCACTGTTACAGATCAACTTCCTGGAACTCTGGGCAGTGTTTCTCACCCTACGAGTGTTCCTCACCATCTTGCGGAACAGACCTGTCCTGATCCAAAGGGACCATCAGGTCAATCTACATAAACAAGCAGGGGGGGCACGGGCTCATACTCTGCCAGGAGGCAGTAGCTCTACTCTTGTTTGTGGCACGCAATGGCATACTTTTGTGAGCAATTTACCTCCCGGGCCAGGACAACTGCCTGGCGGACAGACTCAGCAGAGTCCTGTGCCCACGCAAGTGTCTCCTCGACCCCACAGTGGCAGAGAAGCTCTTCTGCCTTTGCGTTGGCCCAAGATAGACTGGTTTGCCTCCCCAGATAACACACAATTGGCTCACTTCTGCTCCCGTCAGCCACACCTGCAGAGTTTAGCGGCAGACGCGTTCCTGATCTCATGGTCCGAGGGACTGCTGTATGCATTCCCACCGACTACTCTGATAACCAAAACTCTATTCAAAATCCATAGCGACAAAGCATCAGTGATACTGATCGCCCCCAGGTGGCCCAGGCAACCCTAGTTCCTGCTTTTGCTCTCGCTGGCAGCGACACTCCCAGTCCACCTGGGTCGAGCCCCAGATCACCTGACCCAGGAGTAGGGCTCCCTCCTGCACCCCAGTGTGGGATCACTGACACTGATGGCCTGGCTGCTGAGAGGGTAGCCTTTGTCCCGTTCAACCTACATGTAGAGGTTGAGGAAATCCTGCTGGCCTCTAGGAGGCTTTCCCCTTTAAGTGGGGAAGATTCGCCCTGTGGTGCAAGGGCAGGAAGGAGAATCCGTTCTCCTGCTGTGTACAATTGGTACTCCAGTACCTAGTACATCTGTTGCACACTGGACTGAAATCGAACTCTGTCCAGATGCACTTGAGCGCCATAGCACCATCACCCAATAGGGGGCAAGCCCTTATTCATCCAGCCCCTGGTCTTCCGGTTCCTATGGGGCCTTCTGCTAGCCAAGCTCCCTATCCGCCCCCCAGCGGCAGAATGGGTTCTCAGCGTGGTGCTCTCTCAGCTCACCAGACCACCATTCGAGCCCCTGCCCACCTGCCACATCAGATACCTCTCCTGGAAGTTGGCCTTCGTGGTGGCCCTGACCTCAGCTCGCAGGGTCAGCGAGCTTCAAGCTCTGGTGGTGGACCCCCCTGTACACCAAGTTCTTCAAGAATAGGGTGGTGCTCTGCACCCACCCTAAGTTCCTCCTGAAGATGGTATCCCTGTTCCACCTCAATCAGGAAGTGGTACTTCCCACCTTCTACCCACTGCCCCATGCCGGCAAGGAGGAGTTCATACTCCACACACTGGATTGTAAACGGGCCCTGTCCTTCTGTTTAAAGTGGACCCAGGGCCACTGCAAAGCACCTCAACTTTTCATGTCCTATGACCCCTCTTGGGTGGCGAACTGCATTGCCCTCGCTTACAAGCGTGCAGGCCTCTCCCTGGAGCACTGGATCACAGCACATCGCGTGAGGGCGACGACCACGTCTGTGGCCCACCTCCGTTCTGTGCCGGTGACAGAGATTTGCTGAGCTGCCAATTGGTCATCCATGCACAAGTTTGCAGTGCACTGCTGTCTGGAAAGCAAATCCCGCAGAGACAGCGCCTTTGGTCAGGCAGTGCTGTGTAATATCCTTGGTGGTAGGCAACTCCTGCCCCTCCGACCTTTTTGTGTTTAGGCTACCGGGGTATTAGAGTTGCTGGACGCTAGGGTCTTGCAGAGTCTCTTAGCAAGAAATCACTTTCTGCAACTTGCGGCCACCTGACTGGTCACTGGTGGCACTGTCATGGCTTGGTCCTCGCAGCCTAGAGCTAGGGAGTCCCATATGTGAGGAGTGACTTGCTGCTTGTTCTTGGAGAAAGCATAGTTACTTACCTGTAACAGGTGTTCTCTGGAAATAGCAGCAATCAGTCCTTACAACCCTTCCTCCTCCCCTTGGCATTGCTGTTCTTCTGTTTTTTTTTGTTTTACTGCCGTCTTAGCTATGTCGTCTGACTGAGCAAGATGATCTTGCTCAGTCAGATGACATCTTGGGTGGGAAGGGGATCATCTCCAGGAACAAGCAGGAATGAGTCTTCACATATGGGTACGTCGGTACCGATGGAGTCCGCGCGGGAACGCTTCCCAGCGTCCAATCAGAAAGCTTTTGGAAGCATCCCAACACGCCTGCGTGCTGCCTTCCCGCCTTCCCAACTGCCTCTCCTCAGTTTTCGTTTTTCCGCGGAGCCGGCAGGACGTTCTCCTGTCACCGCAGAAAATTCTTCTTTTATTTTTTAGTTTTCTTGTGGTCGCAGCTGCCTCCCCCGACGCCACCGGTACCGCCGGTATTTCTTTCTTATTTTCTTGTAAATTGTTTTCCTTAAGGAATATAAAATTTCTTCTTAGTGTTCACGGTTCTCAGGCCTTCTAGGCCTCTCCATTTTTCCTCATGGAATCGCTAGTCATTTTCCCCGGGAAATGTACAAACTGTGGCGGTACAACTTTATTTTTAGACACTCACAATTGGTGTCTAACCTGCTTGGGTCCTGACCTTTGTCCTCCGGAACCTTCAGGCACCAGTGCTGTGAGAAGCAGTTTTCAACATCGAGTTCCCCTTGACACGCGGTCCCCTTCCAACTTCAGGGCACCGACTATATCTTCTTCTACACAGGATCAGGTAACCCAAAAACAGTCTGTTAAGACTAGCCAGTCCTCGAGCGGCAGTTCTCATGCACAGCATAGAGATGCCTCCGGCCTTGCCCTCGAGAATCTACTGGTTTCAAAACCCCGGTGGGAGTCTTCGGCCTCCAAAGCCTGTGTGGGGTTTCAGGTTGTTCCTGAGGTTCACCCCTCACAGAACATACCTGAGCCATGTCCGGTGGTGGCATCCGTTTCAAGCGGTACCGATACCTCGGCACCGGTGTTGGATGAAATATTCCTCACCGAGGATCGTCGTCTGGTGTCTCCGGTACCTACGGGGCCGGTGGATGCGCTTCAGATCGATTCTACAGTATCGGTGTCATCACCGATATGAGTTCCGACGTCGGTACCCTCCAGACGTGCATCGATAGACTCGCTTCCTTCGATGTCGAGTCTAGAATCGATCTCCAGTCTGGAGGACTGGGTACCGACTCGCCTTGGTACCGACTCCCGACTTTCCAGAGGCTGCTCTGCGCCGCCTTCTTTCCCAGTAGGTAGGAAATGTCCTACCAAACTTTCAACCCCTAAGGGGAGAAGGTTTTACCCATCATCTGCCCATCATTCAGATGTCCCTAAACAGGGGAAACATCGTTCTAGTCTGAGCAATCCACAACCTCAACAGGGTCAACGAACCCAGCAGTTGCAGGGTTTTAAATAGATCATTGCCCCTTTGTTTGGGGGGTTGGGATGGCAGTCTGCTTCTTTTCACTTGAAGTATCTGCACTAATTTTATCCTAACCTACTTAGATATCTCTTCATGAGACTTCTTTTCTTAAGAATCTTCATGATGGTCATGCCCATACTTAACAGATTTTCCTCTTCCTCATGGAGGAGAGGGAGAGGTGACAACTATCAATAGACAGTTGTTTCCATCTACTGGCATGTATCATCTCAGCTGTCGGAGATTTCCTCCATAGTTGGTCTCCTGAAACTCTATCTTACCTCCCTCTTATTACAACATTTGCTTTGTAAGAGTGACCTTTTCTACATCTTCTACCGGGGGATTCTCCCTTCTGGAGTTCTCTCCCCCTTGTTACCTTAGGGCAGCTCCTCAGACAATAGGAAGTCCTACCATGTCTGTTGGGTTTTCTTTTCCCAATCTACTGAGTAGGGGAAAGAAATTCCCTATGCTGCCCTCATAGTTGCTGCAGATGCGAAACTTTCTAGTGGTTACGCCACAGGTTTTGTTCACTACACAACCAGGGCTTCCTCTCCACTAGCAATCCTCCTAATCTCAGTACTAACTCCCAAACAGGTTATCAACCTCGTTGGGAATTCCTGTTTCACAGTTTGGTTGGGTTATCTTCTATTCTTTGCCCTTTGTCCTTGGCAGAATAGTTGGTTACCTGCTGGTTGTCCACATTCCTCACCAGGGATTGTCCACAGCCAGTTGTTTCTTCTAACCAACCTGCAGCATGCTCTCTGCAACTCTACAGGGTAGCTTTGCACTATGGGCCCTTGCTAGAGAGCATCAATATCTTGCCTAGCAGATAACCCCAGATGGTTACAAGAGTTTCCCCCAGTCATATTCATGCCTGGCAGGTATTCTACCCTTTCCATCTTATTTTAAATCTCTGTTAAGGCATAAGCCTCAGGCTTTTCATTACGTGAAAGCCTAGAAGAGGGGCCAACTCCCTGGCTTGGCCCATATTGCCTGGGATTTTTCCCATCAGGGATAAGATTTTTCTGGCAACTAGAGGACATCTAATACCCATCTCGCCCTCATAGGCGAATCACTAGGGTATCTTCCTCTAGTAGCCTTCTCTATCCAATCTCCATACCACAATTCTGGAGATATCTGGACTTCTGCTCTGCAGACTAATGTTATCCTCTGCCATCTTCAGGTAGGCCATCCTGGTTATTCAACAGCTCAAATTCTACAAAGAATTAAGCCACCCCTTTGTCAAGGACAACCTTCCTCTGACTATAACAGTCATAACCAGGAGGAGAGGATTTTTTCCTGTTTATCTACTCAAGTAGGTGTCAACCTTCTTGTTGTCAGATGAATCTCCCTCTCTCCCTATAGGGTGATGGGGATCTTTGAACATCTCTCCATCCATATACCTGGAGACATGTCCTATTCTTATATATATATATATATATAGATAGATATAGATATAGATAGATATAGATAGATATAGATAGATATAGATATAGATATATAGATAGATATAGATATATACTATCTATATCTGTGTGTCTTCTGCCCATATATATATATATCTCTTATGGATATATGCATATATGCCCTATATGTGTATATATTTTCGGTACATATATATATTTATAGGCATATGAGATATATATTTTAGATAGATCTGTATTCATCTACTTATCTATCTGTTAGGTACAGATATCCTTACATTCCTATAGGATCCTGACAGATGGGCACTACCCCTATCAATGCTGTTCCGACATATTTAGGGGGCTACACCTATAGCCACTTCCTGTGGTAATTAATAACCTTTTCGGTTTAGGTGCTCTGAAGCTCTCCATGTACCTTCTCTTCCCTAAGTGACCCCATTTAGGAAAGACATTGCGGAGCTTCAGTTGCTCTAAAGCTTAGCGCTTCTGAGTCTGTTCTTACTTTCTTATCAGATACAAGGTTCTCCATACCCTTTCTCCCTATATGGACTGATCCAACCCAGTCCAGTTAGGGCAGACTCATTTTTTCTCTTAGACCAAAACAGCTTAAGCTTTAATTCAATAGTACCTTCTGCGTCTCTGTCGAAGCTCTACTTTGTATACTACCCCAGTTTTTTCCCTTGGAGCTATTTTTTTTCTAACCCTGAAGGGTTCTGGCCTCCACTTGTTTTTGGTCTACTTTGTTACCTCTAATTTACAGTAAGGTACCCCTTGAGCATATTCACTGGCTCTTTTATCAGATCCATATGGAGCTCAGTGCACCTGTGCAATACCAACAAGGGAGGTCCAGATCACAATATTTTACTACCAAATGCCCTCGATATAGGGTCTTCCCTTTTGAAGCCCTGTTCTAGCCAGCTGTTCTACAGCTCCTTTTCTATATTCAACTCCTGCCCTCCATCGCCAGGATGCCTGAGGTCCTGAGGTATAGCATGGCTCGTTCTAGACTTGCAACATGCTAGGGACTCCCTCCGGGCATTAATAAATCATGAGAACTACACTAATACACTACAAATTTATAAACAAACAATAAACAACTCCAAACAAAATTATTATTCTAATATAATCTCAAGAGCCACTAATCGCCCAAGAGAACTATTCTGTATAGTACAAAAACTAACAAACAAAACACTAAATTCTGATGAAATATCAATTGATATCTCCCCACAAGAATTAGCTCAATACTATATCAATAAAACAAAGCTACAAATAACACCTCTACATATTACTCAACCACAAATTCAAACACAAACAAAGCAAGCTACATTTGATAACTGGACCAACTTCAACTTAATATCAAAATCTACTCTCAAAACTACAATAACTAACATTAATACAACAACCTCATACCTTGATCCATGCCCAGTTGATTGGATAAAGAAGACTTTCTCAATACTCTCTTCTTTCATTCTACCCTTAGTGAACCTATCCTTACAAAAAGGCTACTTACCACCATCTCTCAAACACGTTCAAATACGACCTATACTTAAAAATAACACATTAGATAAATTATCCCCAAAATCATACAGACCCATATCAAGTATTCCTTTTATGGCCAAACTTATTGAAAAAATTGTACAAATTCAACTACAAGACTTTATTGACACATTAAACCTCCTTGATGAACATCAATATGGCTTTAGACCCTTCCATGGAGTAGAAACCTTGCTAACGATCCTTTATGACACAATATTAAGAGGTATTGATAATCCTAAACAAGCCTTTATTCTTGTTTTCCTTGACATATCAGCTGCATTTGACAGTGTTAATCACTTAACAATGTTAAACAGACTTCAACAAATTGGAATTACATCTACTGTTTATAATTGGTTCAAATCATATCTATCAAACAGAACTCAAACAGTAAGAATCCACACCCAAATTTCTAACACCTTCAAACAAACTCAGGGTCTCCCGCAGGGTTCTGCATTATCTGCGCTATTATTTAATATTTACTTACAACCAGTTTGTAACATCTTTAAACGTCACAATGTTTATTATCATATCTACGCTGATGATATAATATTCTACCTCCCATTTGAAATCCCACACCCACCTCTTCAGAAAATAACAGAATGTTTCAATGAACTAACTGAATGGCTCAAAGAACAAAATCTACTTATCAACTTTACTAAAACTGATATATTATTCATCACTAAAAATCAAACATACATACCCCAAACACGATCACACTAGATACTCATGAAATAAATACAAAAAAAGAAATAAAATATTTAGGTGTAATACTTGACAATAATCTAAATATGGATTCACATATAAAATATCTAACTAAAAAAATACATTACAAACTCAAAACACTAAAACAATTAAGACCATTGATTCATCTACAAGACTTTATTAATATAATTCATGCTATCATCACCCCACATTTTGATTATGCAAACACAATACTTAATGGCATTTCAAAACAAAATATTAAAAAGATACAAATAATTCAGAACATAGCTGCCAGGATGATTATGAATATAAGCCCACTTGAACATGTTACACCAATTTTGGCTGAACTTCATTGGCTACCTATTTACTCCCGAATCAAATATAAAATTCTTGTCACTACATTTAAACTTATAAATAATCTTGCACCATCGGCACTCAATACACTGATTAATATAGACATCGATAAACGATCCCAAAGAAGCAGAAACTTAAATACCTTAACAATACCAAAAGATTTCACAAAAGCCAGAAAACAAACAAATAAGAGAGCTTTCTCACACTCTGCTCCAATTCTTTGGAACAATCTACCTGACAACATTCGCCTGCTATCTGATATAAAGGAATTTAGAAAAAAATTAAAAACTCACTTATTCATATTACACTACAATACACCCTCAGAACAGAATACTCAAATAGATACAGGCTAACATTTATACATTATTATTACATACTCTATTTTCAAAATAAATATCACTAATACACTATTAACCATACCACACTCTCATTCACATGATGATTATAGATTTAAACTAACAATGTATATATGTTCTAATATGTTATACCTTTAATGTTACAACATTCCTTGTAAATTATAATTATCTGTTCTATGTAAACTGACTTGGTATATTACATACCAATTAACCTACTGTTCCATGTAAACCGCACTTGATACTAGGGAAAGAGCGGTATATAAATAACTGTTAAATAAATAAATAAATAAATAAATAAATAAATGAGCTGGGGAATCCCCATATGTGAAGACTCATTCCTGCTTGTTCCTGGAGATAGCACCGTTACTTACCTGTAACAGGTGATCTCTGGGAACAGCAGGAATAAGTCTTCACAACCCACCCACCTCCCCTAGGAGTTGCCTTTCTCTATCTCTATCTTTCCCTTCCTTGCTTCGCTCTCTCTCTTTGTCTCAGCTGTAAAATTTAACTGAGGAGAGGCAGTTGGGAAGGCGGGAAGGCAGCGCGCAGGCGTGTTGGGATGCTTTCTGATTGGACGCTGGGAAGCGTTCCCACGCGGACTCCGTCGGTACCGACGTACCCATATGTGAAGACTTATTCCTGCTGTTCCCAGAGATCACCTGTTACAGGTAAGTAACTGTGCTACGCATGCATGGTACCGTTCCCAAAGGCTTTCTTTGAAAGCTGGGGAAATGCTCCGCATGGGCTCTGTCGGTGCCATTGTCACCCATATGTGAGGACTGATTCCTGCTGTTCCCAGAGAACACCTGTTACAGGTGAGTAACTACGCTTTTTCTGCAATCATCTGCTTCAGTTCATTCTCATGTTTGTTTAAGCATACTTCTCTATGTGACCATTCTCTTTTTCATTCAAACATGAGCCATAAAGTTGTATTTGTTTTTTTTCATTTTTATTCAGTTTGTATGTAAAATTAGTACTTCCCCTGACTGCTGCGATATCAGACACTGTTTTATTAAACTGCCTCAGGGATCCATAGCTGGCATGTTGGAAACAAAAGGCTTTTATTTCTGCAACGACACTTCCAAATTACAGTTTCCTACAGCCATTGACATAGCATCTCAAATCTCTGTTTATGGAAAAATGGAAAGAACAGCCCAAGTGGGTTTCCCTGTGTCTCACATAGCAATTATTCATGACATCATCAGCATTATATCTTCAGTAACGTGGAGGGTAGTTACTGCACATGAACTGTTAATACTGCATGTAATGTAGAACCAGTTATCACCACCTGAATAAGTGTAGCTAACTGCACAATTATCTGCCATGCAGTTAATGTGGGATTAAAAAAGGTCCTCTGTGTTAACTGAATAGGAAATTGCTCAGGATGCTCTTGACAGTGTACAGAGGTTTTGCAGGTGCCGTACATAATTTTTGGCAATGACAGTGCCATCAGGGTCAGTGCAGGGATGTGAAGTGCCCTAGGCAAGCCCTCAGTCCAGCTGCCTCCCCCATTGCTACCTCTGCTGCTGCTGCTGCCGCCACCGCCGCCACATGCTTCTCCGTGACCTGCAATGGTGGCAATGGCAGTAAAATAGCAACATAGTGCATTTATGCTGCATTGCTCTTACTGCTCCTTTGATCAGCTGCTTTCGCTCCCTCCAAGCACTCCCAGGCAAACAAAGTATGTGGCCAAGGGGGTGGAAGCAGTTGGTCAAAGGAGCAGAAAGCGCAACACAGCATTCGAGGCCTTTGGTAAGTACATTGCATTGCTGTTTTACTGCCATTTTTGCTGCTCAAGGTCCTGGAGAGGGGTGGCAATAGGCTGCCCTTGGAATGTTGGCAACTGAAAAATGACACACATGAGCTTCAGTGACATGAGGTGATTAACAGGACAGTGGGATCTGTTTATCTGACATTAGACAAAACTTCCAAAAGAAAAAAAATTGTCTCAGGAAACACTTGAGGCTTTTGTTCAGAACCAGGGTGTAGCTTGATTTCCTAGAAGGTGCTGGGACAAGTCTGTGACTTAGACCTGTGGTGGGGATCTTGAGCCAGGGTGAGGAGGAGGTGATAAAATTGTGCCAAAATTGTGCCATTGGAAAGGGTGGGATATACTTACCCATGAGGGTCAAGGATCTTGTGAGATGTGTTGGGTTGTACAGAGGTACAGTGCTACTTTAGGCTGTTGGGTAGATTGCCTGATAGGGTGCCTGGGGAAGTTGCATAGCATGAGTTGGGCTCTGCCACACCAAAATGGACGTCCGTAGCTTTGAACACCATGCGAGCCCCCAAGGAGTTGGAGGGAGAGGGGTACTGCAAGGAATTAGGTCTAGCTAATATGATCTGTAAATCTGACTTCCTAGCCTAATTTGTGCCAGGTAGTTAGAAACCACCCGATGCTTAGCTCAGGTACATAGAATTACAGTACTTATGCAAATAATTTTTATTTATTATTTATTTTATTTTATTTAACAGGTCTTTTTTATACCGCTTTATCATTTTAGTCAAAGCGGTTTACATTGTAACTTAAACTTGGTAATGTACATTAAACAGGGACATTGATAACTTGGATTATTCAGAGGCAATGGAGGGTTAAGTGACTTGCACAAGGCCACAAGGAGTGCTAATGGGAGTTGAATCCTGGTCTTTTGGTTCCCAAGCCAGTGCTCTAACCACTAGGCAGCTACTCCACTTCAAATAAGGTTTCGGCCTTTTCATTCCAAAGTCAGACTCCTGCCTCTTCCCACTATCCCCCTATTGAACAGGCAGCATAAGATGGGAAATAACCACTGCTGTAGTTTTTGTTTAGTATTTTAATTATCTTTAGTTTTTGTTTGGGAGTTTTTTTAGTTAATTAATTTTTATTTTTTTGCAGGTTTATGCTTCCAAGTGAAGGTTAACTGAATCCCGGCCTATGTGTACAGCAGAATAGCTTCCTTCACTTCAGTGACATCTACACTGACTTGGGGGTTATGGTGTGTCTGTCTGACGATAAAAAGGGATTGTCTGGTACGTGATACTAGTCTATATCGGTGGTACTACATGTTCTGTTTTAAGGGCCACAGATAAGTTTTTTTTCCCCTGTTTTTATAGATAATGTTTTATATATGCTTGAAGCTGGTCTAGTTTGGAAGTGTTCTACCAAAATGGGATTTAAATGAACTCTGGGGTAAAGGGTAAGGAGATCCAAAAGAGAATTATTTTTCTAGAACTGGCTTCTTTTGGGTTATAACACCTTGACAGTTCATTTTCAACTGCCTTGTGTGTTTTCTCCATTTTAGTCTCCATCCCCTTATAACCAGTCCTTGCAGTGACAGCTCTTGACTTGGGGCCAAAGTCTGTTGCTTTCTCTGGATTCTGATGTCTGTGTATAAGGTCGGGTCAGTAGGTTTCAATGTTGTATAGAGGCTGAAATTCCCTCTTTACTGCAGGGTTGCTGAATGCTACCTATTTGGTAGTCCTGGTCCTAGAGCTCAGGAGTTATACATGGGTCCTGCCTGGCAGCATTGTAATAAAGGCACTAGACCAACAGAGTAGCATTTCCAATAGAAGCTCAACTCTAGGAGGTTATGGTACAAATTGGAAAGGAAGGCTTAGAGAAAATGTAAGGAAATAAGCTAGCAAATCTCCTTACTAAGCCTTAAGGAGATTTCTATATGATAATATTTGAGTATCTGACTTTAGGATGAGCTCAGCATTCCAACATAGTGTGATGTGGTTGTAGTCTTGTGACGCTCAGTCATAACCTGAATGAAATGAATGGACTAGGTGATTCAGTGGCAAGCCTGCTGGGTTTGAATGCTGAGCCTGGTTTTACTTCCTTAGACTGACCAAGGCAAGGGTAGCTACACAATTTGAGGGGTGGATTTAATTTTACTTTACAGTAATATCTGCTTAAAGCAAAATACAGCAGTAGAACTAATAAAATGAACATCAAAACAGCTACACAAATAAAAGTAAATTCCATATGAAAGAGGAGATGCATATAAATAGATCATAGAACAGATACAGAGTGGAGGAGTAGCCTAGTGGTTAGAGCAACTGCCTCATACCCAGAAGATCAAGGGTTCAATTCCCATTGTCACTCCTTGTGACCTTGGGCAAGTCACTTTACCCTCCATTGCCTCAGAAGAAAAGGCTGGACCTTCCATTGTAGAGATACAAAAAATTGTATGTGGTCTTTTCGGAGCTATATATATCTGATATAAATAAATGAATTGCTCCACTCCAACTTATTGCTAGATATAAAATATTTATAGGAATGTTCCTCATTCAACTTATAATGCCCGATTTGTAGTCTCAGATTCACACGGCACTGATTATCATAAGATTCAATGAAAATCAACGTGCCCAAAAACATCAATGACTACTGGGCTTTTTTCTTTTTTTGTATAATGCTGATACAACCCTTCTGTGCTTGTCTTCCCTTATGAAAAAAAATATATATATCTTTATTAAAACATGTTTTCAAGATGCCATTTCTCTTTGTTGGTTATCACTATGTTGGTTTTTTGCAGATAAATATATATATATTCATATTGATAAACTTATCTTTTTTGTGTTGGTTCGTCTTGTGCTTGAGAATGCTAATTCTTCTCTTAGCGATAAATCAGTGCTTATCGCTAAGAGAAGAATTAGCATTCTCAAGCACAAGACGAACCAACACAAAAAAGATAAGTTTATCAATATGAATATATATATATTTATCTGCAAAAAACCAACATAGTGATAACCAACAAAGAGAAATGGCATCTTGAAAACATGTTTTAATAAAGATATATATATTTTTTTTCATAAGGGAAGACAAGCACAGAAGGGTTGTATCAGCATTATACAAAAAAAGAAAAAAGCCCAGTAGTCATTGATGTTTTTGGGCACGTTGATTTTCATTGAATCTTATGATAATCAGTGCCGTGTGAATCTGAGACTACAAATCGGGCATTATAAGTTGAATGAGGAACATTCCTATAAATATTTTATATCTAGCAATAAGTTGGAGTGGAGCAATTCATTTATTTATATCAGAAGAAAAGGCTGGCAATCTACTTCCAGTGATACATTGCCAAGAAAACCCAGAGGTAGCTGGGTCGCTATGAGTCAACACTGACTTGATGGCACTTAAAAAAACCAAAACAAAACAAAAAAAAACAAACAGATGACGTGTCATAAAGCCAACAAATTGTCATACTGTATGAAAAACTATTCCCTTATAGTAAAATGCAAGATAACTTTGCAAAAATGGGCTTCATGCAAACCAAACAGGCTTTGCAGTAATAAACTTTCACACAGAATCAGTACATTCAAGTTGAATTTAAATTATGGAGTAAAGAGTTATTTTGATGTAAAATCATACAAAGCAGCTCATTTAAAGTTGAAGTTTGCGTAAATGGGCACACATAGAAGAATTTGTGGGTCTACATTATATTGTGCATGTCTCTGCACTGGCTTAATGAGGTGTCCTTAGTTACAGGGCCCACTGGCCACATGTTAAAACACCTTATTGGGAGCCCTGAAATCCCTAATTTCTCAATGATCCAAAAAAAAGGGAAGTGGAGATGGCTAACGCCTTTCTTACTCAAAGTTGTAAATCGAACAGGACAAGAATAATCCACACTCACTTTTGCTCTAGTGTTGCCATTTTGAAAAATGGTATTGCCTGACCCCTAGTGGAATATATTTACTTATACATATTTTCACTTATCTTTTATTTATTTTATTTAGCTCGCACCTTTCCAGTAGTTGAATGCAAGTTACATTCAGGTGCTATGCATGTGTGTCTTGTTTTTTGTTTTTCCTTCAAAAATAAGGGTCAGGACTTGCCATAGAACATAGCAAGGAGCAGGAATATAATTTTCTTTTTTCACTTTTGAGCCTGGACAAGAGCTGTTAGTGGGCCACTGGAGGTTTTAGGTTCCTGGAGGGAGGGCCTTTGACAAGGGGCCAGCAATCCCTTTTAACTGAGGCTACTGTTGTGCAGAGAGGCTAATATTTAAAATATCTGTGTACCCATAACTGGAAACGGGCGATGTTCCGACTGTAGGAGTACACATAAATTTATTTTGCAATATTCAGCTACAGTTTTATAGATGTAGATATCACAAAACAGCTACTGAAGTGACCAGTCTAAAAAGTTTGTTTTGACCCTCCTGTAATACGGTAAATGATACCAGCCTTAGAAGTGACAGAATTCTTTTTCTATTTAAAATCCATAGGACAGGATCTCAAATTACAATTAATCCCTGACAAGAGTCCCCAAAGAAATAGGAGGAGCATAGCTCAGGGAATTCTTTCCAGCCCTTTTGCATGTTTGTGTGCATGTGTAACTGTTTCGGTGTGTCTGACCTGGAGGGGAGGGATACAGGGTGTAGTAGATGAGAATAGGAGGGAGATTGGGAGCTGACTGTAATCTTCTGGAAAATGTAATCTTTCGCCGTTCTCTACTTTTGGTTACACTCCGTTTGGTCCTGGGTTCATTTCACAGAGACAGTAGGGTAAGCAGCACAAATAAGACAACCAAAACTGGTGTGGCTTGGAAAAAGAGTTTTATATAGAAATAGGCTTATTTCATAGGTACAGAACAGAGTTATATAGTGGTTGTTACAGAGCTGCTTCAGTGTGCCTCAATGAATCTGTGTGTGTGTGTGCATGTGTGAAGTGTGTGTCAGAGTCTCATAGTAAGAAGAATATAGAGAGAAAGAAAAGAACAAGGGGGAGGAGAGAGAGAGAGAAGTGGGTGTCAGAGCCTCATGTCCCTCCTGTCCGATGAATAAGAAAGAGAGCAGAAGGGAGGGTGGGGGGTAAGGTGAGTCCGATAAAAATAGGAAGAGAGCGAGATATTTTTGTCTTCTGTATTTTATAGTGAAAAATTCTTCAGCACCTCCCTCTGTCATAATTTGGTTTGTTTGAGGTCTGCTATCACTTGATTGGTCTGCAGCCCCTCCTTGCTAATCTCATCAGGCCCGGAGACTGACATCACCAGGGGGTCAGAGCTAATCTCATCTTGTCAACTACGCTCATTAATTTTGGAGACTGACATCACCAGAGTAACAAAGCTGCTTGAAATCCAAGGTCTGGGAAAAAGCCATGACACCTATGCTAGGCATAATGTCATGCTGATGTATGTTGACAGTGACCAGAAGAGTAAAGAACAGAGAAGAGGAAGTTTGAAAGGAGAAATTTCCTTTTTCACTGGTATCTGAGTTTGTGCTGCAGAAGCTGGAATTACTTCCCTGATGGAAATGTATCGGACCAATTTTTGGGGAAATTTATTTTTTTGGACCCTTCTCCATCTGCTCTGGTACATTTTTAAACGTTGTGCCTCTCTTTATTTATTTTTTATTTATTTATTTACATTCTCTTATATACCGCGCTATTCTGCATCAGTGCGGTTTACATTGAACAAACTGAAATTACATTGAACAGGGCATTATAACTTGGAGATAACTATTTTACAGGGGACATGGGCTATGGAGGGTTAAGTGGCTTGCCCAAGACCACAAGGAGCACCTGTGGGACTAGAAACCCCAGTCCTTCCGGCCCAAAGTTGCTGTCCTCTAGTGGGATTTGAACCCCCGACCTTCCGGCCTGAAGTACCTTGCCCCAACCACTAGGCTAGGCCACTCCACTCCACTCCTTTCAGAGTTTTTTTCCCCCGTGCTAGTTTTTGGTCCCCTTTTTCTTAAATCAGCACATATAACACCATTATTAAAGCAATTACACCGGCTTCCCATTGTAAGTAGGATAAAATATTAAATCTTGTTGACAGTATTTAAAATCTCCTAGAACCTCTCTGCTTGCTGAAGCATATATCCAAAAAAGCAAAAAAGCAAAAGCCCTCAAAAACAAAACTTCCGGCTATGATCTATCTCTTATAAGAGATAGATCATAGCCGGAAGTTTTGTTTTTGAGGGCTTTTGCTTTTTTGCTTTTTTGGTTTTCATATATGATAGTACCCTCTATGATACGACCACATTCAGTGTGAAGCATATATCCAGGCATCCCATGCGAGCATGCTCTCAAAATACATATATTATCCCATCTTTAGCTTTTGGAAGAAAACAATCTACCCATGCTAGGGCATTCTCACTCTGTTTCAGCATTACAGAATTCACTTCCATTTAAAATGCGTGGCATAAATGATATAAAAGTGTTCAGAAAGAAGCTGAAAACCATTATCATTTCACAAATACTATGGAATATAAAACAATAGACATTCAGTTAATGTATATGTAATACAAGTTGTAATCATATAACTGATTACAAGTTTATGTACCATAAGTGTGAAGATTATTTGTAACTTGCTTTGAACTAAAGTGATAAGGCGGGATATAAACTGTCAGGGAACAGCATTTATTTAATAACACAGGTACACTACCAAAAAACTGCCTCCAGTTTTGCAACTGATTCCTATAGATCAGCGATGGCGAACCTATGGCACGCGTAGGCCTTACAGCTGGCACGCGTGAAGGTCCGCAAAAAAAGAAAAAGCGGGCTCTGGCTGCTGCCGCGGACGCGGCAGCATGCAGTGTCCCGCGGGGCCCCCTCCGCCCGCTAAGCCCCTCTGCAAGGGCTTTCAGATTCGCGAGGGAGACAGCGTCTCCCTCGCGTCTCTGTTAAGCCCGTAGGGGTTAATGGGAAATTTCCCATCAGCCCCTTTAGACGCGAGGGACTGATGGGAAATTTCCCATTAGCCCCTGCGGGCTTAACAAGAGACGCGGGGGAGACGCTGTCTCCCTCGCGAATCTGAAAGCCCGTGCCGAGGGGCTTAGCGGGCGGGTGGGGGCCCGCGGGACACTGCATGCTGCCGCGTCTGCGGCAGCAGCCAGAGCCCGCTTTTTCTGTTTTTAAATTTGCCGGGGGGGGGGGGGGTGTTTGGACTGCTAATGGGCGAGGGGGGGGGGGTTTGGACTGCTAATGGGCGGGGGGGGGGTTTGGACTGCTAATGGGCTGGGGGGGGTTAGGACTGCTAATTGGCTAGGAGGGGGGGGGGGTTAGGACTGATAATTGGCTAGGAGGGGGGGGGTTAGGACTGCTAATGGGCTAGGAGGGGGGGGGTTAGGACCGCTAATGGGCGAGGGGGGGGGGTTAGGACAGCTAATGGGCTAGGAGGGGGGGGGGTTAGTACTGAAAAAGGGCAAGGAGGGGGGGGGTTAGGACTGCTAATGGGCTGTGGGCTGATGGGGGCTGTCTGGAAATGGGGTGATGGGGGGTTAGGACTGCTAATGGGCTGGGGGGGTTTGGACTGCTAATGGGCTGGGGGGGGTAGGACTGCTAATGGGCTAGGAGGGGGGGGGTTAGGACTGCTAATGGGCTAGGGGGGGTTAGGGCTGCTAATGGGCTGTGGGCTGATGGGGGCTGTCTGGAAAGGGGGTGATGGGGGGTTAGGACTGGTAATGTGCTATGGGGGGGGTTGGGACTGCTAATGGGCTAGAGAGGGGGGGTTAGGACTGCTAATGGGCTAGGGGGGGGTTAGGAATGCTAATGGGCTAGGGGTGGTTAGGACTGCATATGGGAGGGGAGGGGGGGGTTAGGACTGCTAATGGGCTAGGGGGGGTTAGGACTGCTAATGGGCTAGGAGGGGGGTTAGGACTGCTAATGGGCTAGGGGGGGGTTAGGCCTGCCACTGGGCTAGGGGGGGTTAGGACTGCTAATGGGCTGTGGGTTGATGGGGGCTGTCTGGAAATGGGGTGATGGGGGTTAGGACTGGTAATGGGCTATGGGGGGGGGGGGGGTTAGGACTGCTAATGGGCTAGAGAGGGGGGGTTAGGACTGCTAATGGGCTAGGGGGGGGTTAGGACTGCTAATGGGCTGATGGGGAGGGGTTAGGACTTGAGGTGGGCGGTTGGGTGGGGTTAGGACTGGAAATGGGCTGATGGGGGGTTAACACTGGAGGTGGTCTGATGGGGTTAGGACTGGTAATGGGCTATGGGGGGGTGTAGGACTGCTACTGGGCCATGGGGGGGCTGGGACACGAAATGGGCTGATGGGGAGGGGTTAGGACTTGAGGTGGGCTGATGGGGTTAGGACTGGTAATGGACTGTGGGCTGATGGGGGGGTTAGGACTGGCAATGGGCTATGGGGGGCTGACTGGAAGTGGGGGGTTAGGACTGGTAATGGGTTATAGGGGGGGCTTAAACTGAAAATGGGGTGATGGGGGGTTAGGACTGGAAGTGGGTTGATGAGGGGGGGATAGGACTGGTATTGGGTTGGGGGGCTGCTAGGACTGGAAATGGGCTGATGCAGGGACTAGAAGGGAATGGATGCTGGGTGAGGCTGGAACTAGAAGGGAGCTGGTGTTGGGGGAGGATTAGAATGGGATGGGGCTGGGAGAGTAAAATGGAGAGGGGAAAAATATTTTGTGTGGGAGGGATAAAAAATCTACAATTGGCCGGGTATTGGGAGAGTAAGTGGGGATTGAGGATGGAGGGGTAAATTTTGAGTAGATGAAATAGGAATGAGGAAAGAGCCAAAGGAGAAAGATTAGTATGTTAAAGCAGATGTAGAGAGAGAATGACAGAAGAAAGGACAAATGGACAGCAGATGGAGAGTTAGCAGAAGACACGAAGAAACCAGAAGAAAGTGGCTGGAACAATTGCAACTGAAAAAAAATGCACAAAAGGTAGAAAAATATCTCTTTATTTTGAATTTATTAACTGGAATATGTCAGCTCTGGGAAATGTGCATCATTAATTTTTGCGCTTTGTTTAGTACAAGAGGAAATTAATATATAGTTTTATTTCTACAGTGTTGTTGTATATTCCAAGTTTGGCTTTTGGGGTTCCCAGTTTAATTATTGTCTTCCTGTTTCTAAATTGTGATTCCTTGTTTGGTGATGGTCTGTTCTGCATGTGTAACTGAGCTGAGGTATTCTGTTTATATAATTCCTATTTGACATTGCCACTTGTTCTTTCCCCAGTAGGTCATGTATTGTTGTTCTCTGAGATGTATTGGTTTAATATTTGCAGTGTTGCCTTTTGATAGGTAGAGTATGGTGCTTTGTGAGTCCTGGTAGTGCTGTTAGGATACGGCGGGTTTGCTATGGGTTCTAAATGGGCAGCGTTTGTAGTAGTTCCTAATGTGCCTGGCGGTTGGTACTGGATTATAGTAATGTAGAAACCTTTTAGTCTTTCTTTATCCATATACTCATTAAGAGGCATGTTTACTAAAAGTTAGTGTATGGTAACATTATGCAAATATTTATGCAAATGAAGCACCTTATGCAAATGGGGCTTTAATTGACGTGCTGGCACTTTGAGGAAATTCTTTGGTTTTGTGCGGCTGTTTGGGCACTCGGGCTCAAAAAGGTTAGCCATCACTGCTATAGATTTTGGGGTGCTGAATCCAGGAAAAATAGCCAAAATGTTCCATCACGTCACGTTTTCTTGCAAAATTAGATTTCTTACCCATATAAGGAATGTTCACATAATTTCTTTTTAGCCGACTGCAGTTTATTTTCTTGGCCCAAAATAGAGGTTGTAATGGTTAACTAACTAGAAACACTCCCTCATGATATTTTAGTGTTTTGTATTCATTTTATACATTAACAGGACAATTGGGAGGTGGGGGGCTAAATCCAGTACTCGCGCTGGCGCATGTTCTTTCCTGTTCGCCTCGCCTCTTTCGCTCGCTCAAACACGGTGGTTGCGACATGAATGTTCCTGTCAAATTTCAGTTTCTTGCAAGTTCATTATTACCTTTTGTTTGCTCAGTCGTAATCCAGCTTTATTCCGAAGTGGTTCACTACAGTTGTAGTTTGCAGTGCTGTGTATTTGTGATGGCTCACAGAGCCAGAGGTTGCGTCAACTCTCCGGACAGTTTTTGTTTTATTTGTGGGGAATATACCGTGAAAAAGCGGCAGAGGAACATTTCTGCATTTATTAAAAAAGTATATTTCGCCTATTTCGGTTTGAAGTTAGGCGATCAAGACAAACCGTGGGCTCCTCACAAAGTGTGCAAGACATGTGAGGAAGATCTACGCTTATGGATGAAAGGTAAAAAACAAGCATTTCGTTTCGGAATACCTATGATGTGGCGTGAACAAAGAGACCACAGCAGTGACTGCTATTTTTGCTCTTGCATTGTGAAGGGATACAACTTAAAAAATAAGAACGTAATAAGTTACCCCAACCTTCCCTCAGCAATTAGGCCTATGCCTCATAGCAACGAAGTACCTGTGCCTGAACCACCAAAATCTTTGGATCATATTTGTGTGGACGGTTCTGATCATGATGAGACTCATCAGATGGCTTTTCCCGATGAGTCCAGTACTTCCGAGTTTGAAACTGAACCAGATCCGAAACCTGAACTTTTCTCTCAAGCTGAATTGAATGATTTAGTCCGGGATTTAGGACTCCCAAAAGATGCTGCCCAACTGCTAGGTTCTCGGCTTAAACAGAAAAATCTATTGTCACCAGGAACAACTTTTTATTGGTACCGCAACCTCGAGACACAATTTTTGAAGTATTTCAGCAAAGAGGAAGATTTGGTATTTTGCAACGATATATACGGAGTGATGGAAACGTTTAAACTCAAGTATGATCCTGCTGAATGGCGGCTGTTCATTGATTCGTCAAAAGACAGCATAAAAGGTGTTCTTCATAATGGCAACACATTCGCTTCAGTTCCTATTGCTCACTCTGTTATTCTCCAAGAAAAATACGAGAATTTGGCCCTGATTCTTCAGAAGATTCGTTATGATGAGCATAAGTGGATGATTTGTGGAGACTTTAAAATTCTATCCATGCTATTAGGGCAGCAATCCGGTTTCACCAAATATCCCTGCTTCCTTTGCTTGTGGGATAGCCGGGCCCGCGACCTATACTGGGGGAAAAAAGACTGGCCAATTCGGGAGTATTTGAGACCCGGTGAGAAAAATGTTCTTCATGAGAGCTTGGTACCTCGTGTTAAAATTCTATTACCACCTCTCCACATTAAGTTGGGTCTCATTAAGCAATTCATCAAGTCCCTTCCAAAAGATGGTGAGTGCTTTGGGTACCTTTGCTCAAAGTTCCCCCGACTTTCTGAAGCAAAGCTAAAGGAAGGAGTGTTTGTTGGCCCTGATATAAGGAAACTCATTTCAGATGGAGCATTCGCTGAAACGATGTCTGAGAAGGAAAAAGAAGCCTGGGATTCCTTCAAGGATGTTGTTCTCAAATTCTTGGGGAACAGGCGGGATGAGAACTATAAGGATATTGTTGCCAGGATGCTCAATGCCTTCAAAGAACAAGGCTGTAACATGAGCCTGAAAGTCCATTTCTTGCACTCCCATGTGAACTACTTTCCCGAAAACCTGGGGGCGTACAGTGAAGAACAAGGTGAAAGGTTTCACCAGGACATCAAGGACGCAGAGAGAAGGTACCAAGGAAGATGGAACACCACTATGATGGCTGATTTCTGCTGGTTGCTGCTGTGGGAAACCCCAGATGAAAAATACGCCAAGCAGCGCACTAAGAGAAGCATTCGGGGGAAGAAGAAACGGGCCCACCAGGAGATTGATTGACCCAAGAATGACTTTAAAATCTAAACTGTGTTGACAAATATCGTGTTTTTACTAAACTTTGAAATAAAAATTTGCTAGTTATTACCACAGTGTCGGATCTCATTTATTAGAATTTTATTTTCACACCATCGGGTGTTTGTCTTCATGTATTGCAATGGTGCGGTTTGTGTTTTCTATTCTTACATACATACCTGTACAACATTTTTTGCACATTTCTTTGCTTTGCTTTGTGTCTAACCTCGCTCTTATATGCTCAATGTTTGTGCACATGTATGTGCCTGTTTTAAGTGCAGACAATTTTGCTACCATCACAGTGTGTTTTGTTGACATTACTCTATTCTTATGTGCTGCCTTGTTACAATTTTCTTTATTCTTATTTGAATAACTACTAAACAATTAGTATAAAGAATTCATCCAAGAAACTTTTATCTCGATCGCACTCAATCTGAAACGTTCACCTCAAACTGCTAACCCAATGTAGCAAAAAATCTGTACGTGATGGAGCAAATTGGTTACCAGATTTGGATTCAGCGCACCAAAAAACGTAAAAATCAATCGAAACATTAGAGGCAGTTTAAAAAAATTTTTTTTTAGTGTACCTGTGTAATTCTTTCTGATCCCCCTTATGAATAATTCTTTCTAACATAGTAGGTTGGAAAGAATAGGAAACCCCCCCAAAATATAACCTACCCAACATGGCTTCAGCTACATTTTTTTTCAAGACACAACTTTCCAATAAAAATTGATTCCACTGCACTAAATTTTAGGTATCTCTTTTACGATTATCAGTTAAAATATGCTACCTCATTAATAATAATTAAATGGAATGGAATAAAATATTAACAAGTGGGAAATTGCTTATTTGAAGTAGTGCACAGCAGTAAGTATTCTTAGGATTCCTACCCTCCCACCCCACCACTGGGAGGTGAGCCAACAGCAATGGAGGCAGTGGGAAGAATACAAACTCCCACTGTCCCTCTTAAATTGCCATGGAGTCATATATGGGAAGTGGGAATGGTGGTCGTGGCAGTGATAGGAACTCTTCTTGTTCTTCCAGTTCCTTGAATGTAGTGTGCACTACACATGGTTGCTTGACTAAAAGCCTGTGATTTGCATATGCACACCTGCACTGAAATGCATGTTTCTTTATCCATCCAGTCAAGTATATGTGGATTATCTTTCTCCATCAGTAGCTGGGGACTGAGTATGTCAGATTTCTGATGTCACAGTACAAGAGCTCCCCCCTCAGCTCCAGGAATTCTTATCTCAGTCCTCAGCTGGTGAGGAGCTTTTACGTGGTGGAGTCCACTGAAAAGACTTAGGCCTACAAAAAAAAAAAAAAGAGAAATTAGGGACAGGCAGCAGGAGACCATCAGCCACAGACTGACTGCATATCAGAGCTGGGTACCACTTCATGCATTGTTTGTATGACTGGCACTATTGCAGGGGTTGTCTCAGTCACCAAGACCCTTAGGTGAAGCCCAAGGTTAAAATTACCTGGTGGTCCAGATCCCTACCCCCAGCCTGACAGCCCTATAACTTTTAGAGTGAGATAGTCGGGTTCTCCCTTGTTAAGCTGCATAAGGACACCGTACCTTTAAAAGAAAAAGAAAAACCTGAATCGGCAGAACAGTGGTTTTCCTGTAACTTCAGTGATCAGTGGTGTTGGTGCTGACTTGCTAAGGATTTCCTTGCTCCTGGTGTTTTTCATGTGGTTCCCTTTCTTTTTGCCTTGCTGTTAGTCGGCTTTGGGCGAGTGAGAGTTCCTTCACTTTCCTTTCCCATGCTGGTTTCTATTGCATAGGGGGTTGTCTGAGCAGTCAGTTTATGCGGGTGACTTGCACTTGATGTGCAGTGTGTGAGGGGAGCCGCAGATTAACTACAGACTGTTTCTGTCAGGTTTGTTTCAGGCAGGGTAAGGCAGCAGGACATGTTTTTGTCTGTGGAATCATAAGTCTGAAATCGGGGCCTTTGGAGTCTGACTTACCTCCTGCAATGGATGGTGTGGTTTTGGTGGGAATCATGGCCATTTCCTCTCAGCTGGCCATTTCAGTTCTAAGCAACTTCAGCACCTGTGCAGTTAGAAACTTTTCTTGCTCCGGAGTCTGTATTTTCACCAAATTTGTTTTTGTCCCTGCATAAGCCATATTGTTTAAAGAAACAGCAAGGTGACAATGTAAGCCTCTAGGTGCAGGCCAAATCTTCCCTGAACTCAGTGGCTGACATCCTGCAGGAGGGTACCTCAAGTTCTGGGGACCCTCCACAAAAGAAAAAGAGAAAGGAAGACGATGTCTGGGGAAACTAGACCTCTCCTCTATCTCCAGACTCTGAGGAGCTGGGATAAGACCCTTCTGATCCCTGGGGAGAGCCTGTGGGGCTAGAGTTGGAAGAAGGGGAGATTCCTCGGGGGGGGGGGGGGAGGGGGGATGACTCCAGTGTTTTCTGTGTTTTTCATAGAGAGGAGCTCCCAGCCTTGATTAGTCACTCTCTGGCTGCCTTGAATATTACACCTGCTCCGGTGCTTGTGGAAGAACCCTTGGAGGATCCCCTGTGAGAGGGATTCAAGGGTTCCCAAGCCGCCTCCTGAGTTCACAGGGTGATTAAAAAGTTGATTGAAACAGAATAGGAAGATCCTGAGGCCGGGTTAAGAGGGAGGTAGAGCTACAGGATGCCTGTACCCCATCTCACAAGAAGAAAAGGAGCTTCTCAAAATGCCTAAGGTGGATGTCCTAGTCTTGGCAGTGACAAAATAGACTCCCATTCATGTAGAAAATGAGGTGGTGGTGAAGGGTCTACAGGACAGCAAACTAGAGTCGCTCTTGAAGCAAGCGTTCAATACTAGTGCCTTGACTCTGCAAGTTTTCGATCTGTGGAGCCCATGTAACCAGAGCATCCATATTCTGGATTTAAGGTTTGGCAGCAGCAGAAGTGAAGGCTCCATTGACATAGCCTGAGGCAACTAAGTTAGATTTGGCCTCTGCTTACCTGGTATAGATGCCTTTTATGACTTGGTACAGGCATCCTCTAAGACCGTGGTTTCTATTATCGCCGCTTGGCGCTTTCTTTGGTTAAGAAACTAGTTGGCGGATGTCTCATGCAAGACTAGGCTTAGCAGGCTCCCTTTTAAAGGCAATTGCTATTTGGGGAAGCACTGGACAAGCTGGTCACGGACTTTGGAGATTCTAAGGGGTTCCCCTTACCAGAGGACCAGCTGACAGGTTCAAAAAAGGTGTCAGCCTAGGTATTTTCGGAGGTTAATGGCGGCTCGCTTTGCCCCTTTTCAGCGAGGATGCTATTCTCAGAGAGGGCAGCCCTTTCGGTGCTACAGGAGATCCAATAGGGGCTGCTACTCTGTGCCTGTGGTCCCCTCCAAAAAGCTCCAGTGAAGCCAGGCTAGACCAGGTGGAAGTGGTGCCAATAAGAGATTGATTATAGTTGTTTTTTTATTCTGCCTAGGCCAGTATCACTGTCAACCAATGAATGTTAGAGATCATTCCAGAGGGATACGTGCTGAGTTTGCTAGTCCTCTCTCTGAGGCCTATGTGCAGTCACCTTGTCAAGCCCTTTGAAGACTAGGGAGGTTCAGGACATCCTTTAGCGGCTGTTGCACCTTGAGGCAGTGGTATCAGCCCTGAAAGACCAATACGGATTAGGTCAATATTCCATTTATTTTCTGGTTCCCAAGAAGGAAGGTTCCTTCTGGCCCATACTGGATCTCAAGCATGTAAGCTCCTTGTTGTGGGTGCTTCACTTCCATGTGGAAACCTTTCGATTGGTTATTCCTCATCGTCCCTCCAGTCTAGTCCTGGAATCTCTGGGGTTGTGATCCTCCTCCAGCAGCTTGGAGACTGAGAAACGTCACTCTTGTGATGTCACTGGTATACAAATCTCCTCTGTCTGAAACCATAAGAACACATGACCAGCCTGTAAATTGTATATATTGTTATTGTATATAGTTACCCTGTTAGCCAAGTTGATTCTCCTGTTCATATGTAAACACAAAGTACTATTGGAAATGTGTATGTTCGTTGTTTATTGTAAACCGCACTGATGCTGAATAGCGCGGTATAAAAGAGACTTTAAATAAATAAATATAAGCCCCCGATCCGCCTCCTCACACCAGTTATCTCAGTCTCCAAGCAGCTTGAGGTTTGGTGAGCCCAGGAGTTCAGGGCTCACTAGAGAGACAATTAAGAAGAGTTTAGGCTTAGTGTAGCTAAGGGGATTTATTAAAAAAAAAAAGAAAACCAATTTTCCCTTGATCTGGTGCTAGGGTGCTCAGGTGCTCTTTCCTTCCCGTTGATTTGGGGTCCTCTGTTACCTCCCCCCTTCCCCTCCCGGGGGGGGGGGGGGGTAGCCTTCTGCCTTCGGTGGGGCTGAGGCAGGTTGAGGGATGACAGTCACAGGTTACCGATCCCACCTGCTGGGGAGAGGAACCGGCAGACTGCAGGGCTCAGCGCATGCAGAAGGTTTGCCTGCTAATGTGCTTGGAACTGGCGGATCGATCTGCAGCCGTTCGGCAAAGCTTTACTCTGACCCTTTCAGCTGATGACTGCAGCTCCCGGGACACGGTAGAGTGCAGTGGAGGAGGCACCAGACGCAGCTCCGGTAACTGGCAAGGTAGGGAGCAGCATCGGGAGAGGTCGGAGAAGCACAGTTTTCGGTGGTGCAGGCCGGGCCGCGTGTCAGTTGCACGGGAATCGCGCTCTACATTTGACTGTTCTTGCAGCTTTGTAATTCGGCCGGGGAGCCTTGTTTTAGTAAACTTTCCTCACAGTTTGCCTTGGGGAGCATTTCTGGAGTTAATACAGTTTAAAAAAATAAAAAATCAGTCCAGCAGTAAGAGGGTACGGCGATCTGCTTAGGGGGCTGGTTAAACCCGCTGAGGGGGCTCCAGGAAGACAGGATGCCTTCTAGATCGCACTGTTTGCTTTGCGGTGCTAGAAGGGGCTCTGTGTCACTGGAGGGTGTCTGTAGAGGTTGCAGTCAGGAGTCTGCAGCTATGGATCAGGACTCAGAGGCTGGAGCAGGGGTTCAGGAGGGGACGTCTATGGGCCCTATAGAACCACTATTAGACACATTAACTGCGAGGGAACCGGTGCCCAGTACATCTTCGGCTCCAGACCTTCCGACTGCACATCCTCCTTTACCAGGAGGCCTGGTAGCGATTTTTGCGCCAGATTTCGTGGCCCTGCTCCAGCAGGCCTTGAGCAGCTCGTTAAATAGGACTACAGCCAGTTCCTCAGAAGCGGTGCTGGGAGATAAGAGGCCGAGGACGCCTTTGATGGCGGCATTGACAGGCATAAGTGCGAAGAGGCCCAGAGGAGATGGGGTCCGAGTAGAAGAGTCGGTCATATAGGAGGATCTACGGTCGGAGGAGCTGGATCCGGACATGGGCCTGGACAAAGATCTGGAAGAGGGCGAGATTACAGAACAGGAGGATCAGGCAAGGGTGGTCCGTGTGTTTCGTAGAGAAGAGTTGCCAGCTGTCATTGCGGAGTCTCTTAAAACTCTTAATATGCTGTTAGAAGGACCGGCGGAGGATTCTACTCTGGAAGACCCATTGTTGCAGGCCTTTCAAAAGACTCAAAAGGCTTTTCCGGTACATAGAGTGTTTAAGGAGATGATACAGGAAGAATGGGACATGCCTGAGTCCGCGCTTAAAGGTTCTAGAGTTATGGCGCGTCTTTACCTTCTGTTAGACCAGGATAAGGACTTGTTTAGGTCTCCAAGGGTAGATGCGGCAGTGTCGGCGGTTACCAAAAAGACCACGATTCCAGTAGAGGGAAGTGCGGCGCTCAAGGATGCTCAGGACCATAAGTTAGAGACCTTGTTGAAGCAAGTCTTTGAAATGAATGCGCTCTCTTTACAGGCTTCTATTTGTGGAGCCTGGGTGGTGAGGGCTTGCCTACGCTGGGCGCAGCGGATTCAAGGGGACCACTCCGAGGAGACGGCCAAGGAGGCATCCAGACTAGAATCCAGAGCAGCTTATCTAGCCGACATTCATTATGATCTTATCAGGGGGTTATCAAAGAGTATGGCTTCGGTGGTTGCGGGGCGGCGATGTCTTTGGCTGCGTAATTGGGCAGCAGATGGCTCTTTCAAGGCGAGGTTAAGTAAGCTTCCCTTCCGGGGAAAGCTACTATTTGGTGAAGATTTAGATAAATTGGTAAAGGATTTGGGGGAGTGCAAAGGCGGGAGGTTGCCGGAGGACAAGCAGAAGCAGGGACAATCCACTCCCATGCCTCGTGATCAGCGTTTCCGTTCCCCAAGGTTTGTCCAAAGTCAGCAGGGTCGTTTTCCCGGTAGAAGCCAAGGGTTTTGTGGACTTCGAGGAGCGGGCAGGGGTTTTGCAGCCTCCTCCGCTTCCTCAAATTTCAAGAAATCACAATGAAGTCAGGGGGGCCCAGATGGGGCTGGTTCCCGTGGGAGGTCGGTTACGGGAGTTTTACCCTGCCTGGGTCCAAATCACTTCAGATCAGTGGGTGTTAGAGGTTATTCGAGAAGGTTATGCGTTGGAGTTTCAGCGGCCGGTAACAGATTCTTTCGTTCAGTCTCCGTGCAAAGCAAGCTTAAGGCTGTGCGGGAGACAGTGCAGAGACTGCTCTCCCTCAATGCAATCGTACCAGTTCCTCCCGCCCAGTTTGGTTGCGGTCGATACTCCATTTATTTTGTGGTTCCGAAAAAGGAAGGAACTTACCGGCCTATTTTAGATCTCAAGAGTAAATCGTTGTCTACTGGTATCTCATTTTCAGATGGAGACCCTCAAGTCCGTGTTAGTGGCGGTAAGAAAGGGCAAATTTCTTACGTCCCTAGACCTGTCTGAGGCGTATCTTCACATTCCTATTTGGCAGGAGCATCAGAGATTTCTCAGGTTTGTGGTGCCTATGGGACATTTCCAGTTTCAGGCGCTTCCGTTTGGCCTAGCTATGGTGCCACAGACATTCACCAAAGTGATGGTGGTGGTGGCAGCAGCCTTGTGAAAGGACAGAGTGTTGGTACACTCGTATCTGGACGATTGGTTGATCAGAGCGAAGTCCCGAGCAGAGAGTGTGTCGGCTACGGCCAAGGTGGTGGCTTTTCTGCAGAGTCTCGGTTGGGTAGTCAACATGGCAAAGAGCAAGTTGGAGCCATCTCAAAGTCTGGAGTACCTGGGGGCGCACTTTGATACGAGAGTGGGACGGATTTTTCTGCTGCAGCAGCGGGTGCTGGGGCTCAGAAAGTTGGTCCGGGAATTTCTCCGCAAGCAGGGTCCCACGGCTTGGGATTACCTACGGTTACTAGGGACCATGGCTGCAACACTCGAGTTGGTTCCGTGGACACGGGTCCACATGAGACCATTACAAAGGGCGCTGTTGAGGAGGTGGTCACATCAGAAGGATCAGCTGTCTCAGAGACTGCCTTGTCTGCCGCTGACGTGCACGGCGCTTCAGTGGTGGCTGCGTCTGGGGTGTCTGGAAAAAGGGATACCCTTGGAGTCACCTGTGTGGATATCTCTGACGACAGATGTCAGTCTTCTGGGCTGGGGGGCTCACTATCAGGGACAATTTGTGCAGGGGCAATGGTCCAATCTAGAGAAGAGTTGGTCGATCAACAGGTTGGAGTTGAGAGCAGTGGCGCTGGCCTTGCAAGTGTTTTGGCCATCTCTCCGGGGAAAGGCCATTCAAGTATTCTCTGACAATGCAACCGCAGTGGCTTACATCAGCCGTCAAGGAGGCACCAGCAGTGTGGCACTGGAAGCTGAGGCTGAGAGTTTGTTTGAATGGGCTGAGGACAATCTGGTGGCTTTGTCGGCGGCGCATGTAGCAGGGGTAGACAATGTGGAGGCTGACTTCTTGAGTCGTGTAAAGGTAGACCCGGGGGAGTGGGTTCTACACCCAGAAGTGTTCGCGATGCTGGTGCGTCGCTGGGGGACGCAGGTAATGGATCTCATGGCGACTTTCCCATCAGCGAAGGTCAATCGCTTCTTCAGCAGAAGAAGAGAGAGAATGGTGGAAGGCCTGGACGCTCTTATACAAGCCTGGCCGGAAGAACAGCTCCTCTACGTGTTTCCATCTTGGGTGTTGATCGGTCGGGTGCTGCAGCGCATAGAGCTCCACAAAGGACAGGTGATGATAGTGCCGGACTGGCCGAGAAGACCATGGTACGCGGACTTGGTGCGGCTGTTGGTAGGGAAGCCCTGGAAGATTCCATCTTGAAGGGATCTTCTAACCCAGGGGACCCTGTGCATGCCTCAGGTGGATCGATTCTTGCTTACGGCCTGGCTCTTGAGAGGGCTAGGATGAGAGCAAAAGTTTATTCGGTGGGGGTGATTTCCACCTTGCTGAAAGCATAGCGAAAGTCTACCTCGTTGGCTTATGTTAGAATATGGCATGTCTTTGAAGCATGGTGTGCGGACAGGGGTTTCATTCCCTTAAAGGCGTCAGTACTGCAGGTGCTGTCTTTCTTGCAAGATGGCTTTCAGAAAGGCTTGGCGGCCGCTTCGTTGAGAGTTCAGTTGGCAGCGCCGTCCTGTTATAGGGGTAAGGTACAGGGTGAGGCACTAGGAGGACATGCAGATGTTAAGCGTTTTTTGAGGGCTGTAACCCTATTGCGGCCGCCGCATAAGCAAGTAGTTCTGACGTGGGATCTCCCTTTGGTGTTGGGGGGCGTTGGGGAAAGCACCCTTTGAACCTTTGGCGAGAGCTTCTCTGAAAGATCTCACTCTTAAGGTAATCTGTAAAGCGACGACCTGGTCTTCTTTGCACTCTTTTGTGAAGCATTACTGTCTGAATATTCAGGCGGAAAGAGACACCTGTTTTGGATCGGCGGTGCTTCAGGCTGGTCTAGCAGGGCCCTCCTGTTGAATCTGTTCACTGCTCTGTTACAACCCCAGAGATTCCGGTACTAGACTCGAGGGACGATCAGGAAAATTAAATTAGACTTACCTGCTAATTGTAGTTCCTGAAGGAACTCCAGTCTAGTCCTGTATCCTGCCCTGGTATGTTAGTGGACTATGGCCTGAAGCAGGAGTAGTTAACAGGTAAGCGGCACGTGTGGTTGTGCTGAAGCATAGTTTTCCATAGATCAGGGTGTAGTTTGGGGGTGGTTCTGGGGTCAAGATTCTTCATAAAGGGGGAAGGTGACCTCAGCACGTAGTGCACGTTTCAAAGGATATGTACATGGTTTAGCATGGGGTCCTTCAGTGTTCAGTTAGTGGTTTCGTTTTAGTTCTGGTTTGCTTTATGGTATGGTTCACTACTTAATTGTTGCTCCAGTGAGTGTGCTTTGTCAATAGGTTACTGGTGTGAGGAGGCGGATCCGGGGCTTATATACCAGTGACATCACAAGAGTGACGTTTCTCAGTCTCCAAGCTGCTGGAGGAGGATCACAACCCTAGAGATTCTGGGACTAGACTGGAGTTCCTCCAGGAACTACAATTAGCAGGTAAGTCTAATTTAATCTTCTGGCGTTGAGGCAGGGCGAGTTCCTGTCATACTTACATATTCCAATTCACCCAGACCATCAACAGTTTCTGTGTTTTGCTGTGCCTATGGGCCATTTTCAATTCTGAGCTTTACCATTTGGTCTGGTCACTGCCCCATGAACCTTTACCCCAAAGGTGGGTAGTGGTAACGGAAGCTCTGTGGCAAGAAGGGATTCTGGTGTATCTTTACTTGGATGATTGGCTTATAAGAGCAAAGTCAGAGGCCAAGAGTGTAACTGCTACTCAACAGGTGATGGATCTCCTGCAAAGCCTAGGTTTGGTAGTCAAAGTCGCCAAAAGCCAACTTGAGTCAGTCCAGAAGTTAATCTACTTGGGAGCGCAGTTCGATACCAGAACCGGGTTAGTCTCTCTCTGCCGACTGACAGAGCACAAAAAATTCGACATCAGGTCTAGAACTTCCTGGCCATGAGAGCGCCATTGGTGTGGTAGTATCTCCAGCTCCTAGGATCCACGGCTGTGGCCTTGGATCTAGTGCCTTGGACTCGGTCGCACGTGAGGACTCTTCAACACGCACTGCTTTCTCGGTGGTCTCCGCAGCACCATCCGTTATCAACAAAACTGGTCTTTCTCCAGGACCAAGCAGGAAGTCAGTCCTCACTTATGGGTGACGTCGGCGCCGACGGAGCCCTCGCGGAGCAATTTTCCCCAGCTTTCAAAGAAAGCCTTTGGGAATTGCAGCGCGCATGCGCGGTAGTCTTCCCGCCCGAAGGTGCCATCTTAGCCAGTCTTCTTTTTTCCGCGGAGCCCTACAGACGTCCCCGTCTTGTCCCCGCGTAAAAGTTGATTTTCCTCTGTATTTTTCCTTTTTTCTTTCGGTTCGACGCCGGTCGTTTTCCCGCCCGGACTCGCGACGCCGGTCTCGAGTCCTCTAACGGTTTTTCGGTTTTTCTGACTTAGTCAGCTTTCGTTTTCGTTTTTTCCCTGGCAGCCCGGTCCTTTGACCTCGCAGGGGCCCTTTTTCCCCCGATGGCTGCCAGTGGCTTTAAGCGGTGTGGTCGGTGTGACCGAAATATGTCACTCACCGACTCACACGACCTTTGCCTCCGCTGCCTGGGCCCAGATCACGAGGAACTGATCTGTGGGCCCTGCAGCAAACTGTCCTCGAAGGCGTTGAGAAGTCGGCGGCATCAGCGCGAAAGAATCTTCGCTGACCCCAGCCGTACCCGGACCTCGTCGGAGGCCTCACTGTCGAAAGGCTCCAGTTCGGACCGTCGACGGAGCTCCTCCGACCGGGGTTCTCCCTCCGGGGACCATCGACGGAAGGAAAAACCCGCGAGGGCGGCGTCGGTGGACGCTCCTGGCTCCGCGAGGGCCAGGTCGCATAGCCCCGACAGCCGCCCCGGGTCCTTGGAGAAGGAACACCTCCCGAAGCGACCTCGCCTGGAGTCGGAGATGCCTGCCCGGGTAAGTCCTGTTGTCCTTCTGGACTCGCCTCCGCGTCAGCCGACGTCGGGCCCGACGCCGTCGGGGCCCGAGTCGGGGGCTGCTGGGTCGCCTGAGCTCGGACTCAGGTTGACGGCCTTGGAGAGCAGATTGTCTGCCTTCATGGACCAGCAGCGGGCACTGCTCGCTGGCTTCGCTGGCGTCGCTGCCCCGACCGCCGGGACGTCGACGTCCAAGTCGACCCCGGAGACCGAGCCGATCCTCGAGTCGATGAGAACTCGAGTCGATCCTCGGTCGAGGTCGCCCTCGGCCTCCCGTTCGGGACCGAGGTCGCCGACGCCGACTCCCTCGGCGTCGGGGCGGCTGGCGCCGCACCCTGCCCGAGCCGACCCCACCGAGTCCTCGTCGGAGTCGGTCTGGGAGTCTGAGGAGGAAGAGTCACCTGATTCTTTCCGGACTCGGTGTGTCCCATCGGACTCTCCGGAGTCCGAGCCTCGGAAGCAGTCCCCCCCGGAGGATGCCCGGTTCTCGGATTTCGTTAGGGATATGGCCAAGGCTTTGGCCTTCCCTGCGGACCCCGAGGAGGAGCCTCGAGCCGAAGAGCTCGACGCCCTCCAGTATGACTCTCCCGCGAGGGAGCACTTTACTGTGCCGGTTCCTCCTATGCTGGAACGACTACTCTTCCGCATGTGGGAGAGTCCGGCCTCCTCGCCGGTCCTGAGCAAGCGGGTCGATTCTATCTATCGAGTCCGCAAGAGCCCTGGCTTTCAAAAGGCGCAGTTGCCACACCATTCCATGGTAGTGGAATCGGCCATGCATCGTCTTAAGAGCCAGAAGATGCACTCCTCGGTGCCTCCTGGAAGGGAGGCCCGTAACCTGGATGGCCTTGGCAAAAAGTGCTTCCAGGGCTCTATGCTCGCCTGTCGTGTCCAGACTTACCAGCTCTACATGGGCATGTATCTCAGGGATCTGGCTAAAGAGCTAGCCGGCTTCTCCGCTGGTTTGTCCGAGGAACCCTTGCGGAGGTTCCTAGCCTTGTCCACAGGTATTCGGGAATGCTCAAAGTTCATGTCCCGAGCAGCCTATGATGGCTTTGAAGCCTCGGCTCGAGTAGCCGCAGCCGGCATCGGTGCCCGCCGACAGGCTTGGCTTCAGTCGTCCGACCTTGAGCCCTGGGTACAGGACAAGTTGGTCGATGTCCCCTGCCGAGGCGAAAACCTCTTTGGCAAGCCCATGGCGGAAAAGGCTGCACAAATTGAGACTGAGACTCTCACCAGGACCAGGCTTTCTAGGAAGACCTCCGCCCCTTCCCAGAAAAAGAAGGGCTCGGGAAAAAAGACCTTTTACCCGAGGAAGGCGGCTGCCTACAAACAATACCCCCATTATCAGGCCCCTGCAGCTCCCCAACAGGGCCAGCAGGCCAAGGGACGGGGTAACGGGTCCCGTAGGCAGCAAGCCCCCAAGCCTGCGCCACCAGCCCCTGCTCAGCAGGGTGGGGGTTTTTGACTCGCTCAGCATAGCCTCTCCCCCCCCGCTGGTCCCCCCCCAGCACCGGAGGCCGGCTGGTTCACTTCGCCGACAGGTGGTCCAGCATCACCGCAGATGCCTGGGTGCTTCAGGTCGTGCGAGAGGGCTACCTTCTCCACTTCCATCAGGTCCCTCCCTCCTATTTTCCGGGAGAGCCTCCGCGCCCCCCTCTGCACAGGGAGTTGCTCCTTCAGGAGTTAGCAGGTCTTCTGCAGGATCAGGCGGTGGAACCGGTGCCACGCCACCTGAGCGGTCAGGGCTTCTATTCAAGGTATTTTCTGATACCAAAGAGAACAGGAGGCCTCCGACCCATCCTGGACTTGCGCAACCTCAACAAGTTCCTTGTGCGGGAGAAGTTCAAAATGCTTACCCTTGGAATCCTTCTGCCCTACCTCCAGCAGGGAGATTGGCTATGCTCCTTGGATCTAAAGGATGCTTACACGCACATCCTCATCCACCCAAGCCACCGCCAATACCTAAGGTTTGTGGTGGCAGGAAATCATTACCAGTACAGAGTACTGCCCTTCGGCCTGTCCTCCGCACCGCGAGTCTTCACAAAATGTCTCGCGGTCGTGGCGGCCCATCTCCGGCTTCACGGCCTCTATGTTTTTCCGTACCTCGACGACTGGCTCATCAGAGCAGCATCCGCTCAGGAGGTCACCACCGCCACGTGCCGCACGGTGACTCTGCTGCAGCACTTGGGCTTTGTCATCAACTTCGCAAAGTCCACTTTGCTCCCCTCACAGGATCTCGAGTTCATCGGCGCAAGGCTGCACACCCCTCAGGCGCGAGCGTACCTACCGCTCGACAGGGCTCAGCGGCTCATGGACCTAGCCGACCGCTTTCGCAGCCAGCCCCTGGTCTCCGCCAGGCGCTTCCTGAGACTGCTCGGCCATATGGCTTCCACCGTCCATGTGACCCCCAATGCCCGCCTGAATATGCGGCCTGCTCAGTGGTGTCTCCGCCAACAGTGGCGACAGGCCACGGGCGGCCTAGCAGACCTGGTGCGCGTCTCCGAGCCGCTGGTCTCGTCTATCCGGTGGTGGCTCCGGCAGCCGAACCTGGTATTGGGAATGCCTTTCCAGTCACCTCAGCCGACCCGGGTGCTGACCACCGATGCATCCCTCCTGGGCTGGGGAGCCCATTGCCAAGAGGCACGTACTCAGGGCCTCTGGACCAAGTGGGAGTCTGCTCAGCAGATCAACTTCCTGGAGCTCAGGGCGATCCGCCTAGCTCTCAAGGCCTTCTCCCACCTGACCTCCCAACAGTCCGTCCTTGTCCAGACGGACAATCAAGTTGCCATGTTCTACGTGAACAAGCAGGGGGGCACGGGCTCCTTCCTCCTCTGCCGGGAGGCACAGAAGCTCTGCTCTTGGGCCGTCGGTCACGGCATTCTCCTCAAGGCAGTTTATCTCCCGGGCCAAGAAAATTGCCTGGCGGACAAACTCAGCAGGGTCCTCCAGCCGCACGAGTGGCGTCTGGACCCCTTGATCGTTCAGAAGCTCTTCCTCAGGTGGGGCCTCCCCACAGTGGATCTCTTTGCCAGTCCTCACAACCGGCAACTTCCTCGCTTCTGCTCTCGTCAGCCTCACCCCCTTCGGGTGGCGGCGGACGCCTTTCTGATCTCATGGTCGGGGAGCCTTCTGTACGCTTTCCCTCCCATCCCGTTAGTCTCTCGGACCCTTTTCAAGGTTCTCCGAGACAAAGCTTTCGTGATCCTGGTGGCCCCTCGCTGGCCCAGGCAGCCGTGGTTTCCGCTCTTGCTGCAACTGGCGGTGGAGGATCCAATCCCTCTGGGGGTGCAACCGGATCTCCTCACCCAGGATCAGGGGTCCCTACTGCACCCCAACCTCAGGTCTCTCAACCTCATGGCCTGGCTGCTGAGAGGGTAGTCCTTGCTCCTCTCCTCTTGCCGGCAGAGGTGGAGGAGGTCGTCTTGGCTTCGCGACGGCCTTCTACCCGCAAATGCTACGCCCTTAAATGGCGTCGCTTTGCGGTCTGGTGTACCCAACAGTCTCAGGATCCCTTCTCCTGCCCGGTGTCGGTGATCTTACAGTACTTGCTACACCTCTCTAATCTGGGACTTAAGTCCAACTCCGTCAAAGTTCACCTCAGTGCTCTTTCCGCACATCATGTGCCGGTGGACGGCAGACCTCTCTCCAACGACCCTCTCGTAGCGAGGTTTCTCCGAGGTCTCCTACTACTTAAACCACCTCTGCGCCCGCCAGCGCCTGACTGGGACCTGAATGTGGTTTTACAGCGGATCACCTGTCCGCCTTTTGAACCTATGGCTACCTGCTCTCTCCGTTTTCTGTCTTGGAAAACGCTGTTCTTGATAGCCCTCACTTCCGCTAGGCGCGTAAGTGAATTACAGGCCCTCGTGTCTGATCCCCCCTACACTCGGTTCTACAAGAATAGGGTAGTCCTACGGACTCACCCAAAGTTTCTGCCTAAAGTGGTCTCCCCTTTTCACTTGAATCAGGAGGTGGTACTTCCAACCTTTTTTCCCAGACCACACTCCAGCCGAGCTGAGACGGTCCTCCATACCCTGGACTGTAGAAGGGCGTTGAACTTCTACCTTGACCGTACGCGGGAGCACCGTAAAGCTGCGCAGCTTTTTGTGTCCTTTGACCCCAATAAATTGGGGCTCCCGGTCTCCAAGCGTACTCTGTCCATCTGGGTTGCGGACTGTATCTCTTGGGCTTATGGGGCAGCCGGACTCGCCTTAGAAAGTCGAGTCACGGCTCATTGCGTTCGGGCAAAGGCCACGTCAGTGGCTTACCTCCGCTCTGTTCCGCTGGCAGACATCTGCCGGGCCGCTACTTGGTCTTCGAGCCAGACTTTTGCGGTCCATTACTGTCTCGAGAGGGAGTCCCGTAGGGACAGTGCTTTCGGACAGGCAGTCCTCCGTAATCTCTTTGAGGTCTGAGCAACTCCTACCCTCCATCCCGGATGTGGGCTACCGGTGGGTGATAATTCAGCGAAGATTCTATCCTTCTGTGCTGCTGAGCTAGAGGGAGCTCATTTTTGTGCTTAGGGTCTCCGGTAGCCTTGAGCTTGGGAGTCCCATAAGTGAGGACTGACTTCCTGCTTGGTCCTGGAGAAAGCGTAGTTACTCACCTGTAACAGGTGTTCTCCAGGAGCAGCAGGAATCAGTCCTCACTACCCTCCCTCCTCCCCTTGGAGTTGCAAGCGTCTGCTTATGTTCTTTTTGCAAATTTTTATGCTGTCTTTTTAGCTATGTCATCTGACTGGCTAAGATGGCACCTTCGGGCGGGAAGACTACCGCGCATGCGCGCTGCAATTCCCAAAGGCTTTCTTTGAAAGCTGGGGAAAATTGCTCCGCGAGGGCTCCGTCGGCGCCGACGTCACCCATAAGTGAGGACTGATTCCTGCTGCTCCTGGAGAACACCTGTTACAGGTGAGTAACTACGCTGTCCGCTGGACACGAGAGCATGGCTCACCTGGTGACTGCAGCTGAGTAACCTGGCAGCAGAGATGCTGCTGGAGCCGCCAGATTGGATTCTGGTAACAACCGATGCCAGCCTCATGGGATGGGGAGCACACTGCGAGTCGCAGGTCATGCAGGGACAGTGGATTCTGGGGGAGAGTGCTTGGTTCATAAATCATCTGTGTAGGGTTACTCCAGGCAGTTTTTCTGGAACTTCAGTACTTCTGTCCTTCTGTCCTCTGATTCTTCAGTGAGCAGGGAGAGTTTGCTCTGACAATGCAGCCACGGTAGCATACATCAATCGGCAGGGAGGCACAAGCAGTGTGGTCTTGGTGGAAGAGATTCAGCCTCTACTGCTATGAGCGGAAGAGAACCTCGTGGCCCTCTCAGCGACTCACATAGTAGGCAAGGAGAACATTCAGGTGGATTTTCTCAGTCTGCACCGGTTGGATCCGGGCGAATGGGAACTGAATGCAGCAATCTTTCACGGCATCACCATCTGCTGGGGCGTTTTGATCATGGACCTAATGGCATCACTATCTAATGCAAAAGTGAGCAGGTTCTTCAGCAGGCGCAGTGAGCATATATCTGAAGGACTCGATGCCCTGATGCAAAAATGTCCAACGGAGAGTTTCCTGTATGTGTTTGGTCCATGGGCTCTTATAGGTTGTCGCCTTCAACGCATAAAAGTCCACAGCGATTCAATGATCCTCTTTCTCTGGATTGGCCTTGCAGACTGTGGTATGTAGATCTGCTAAGACTCTTGATTGCCAGGCCGTGTCTCCTCCCGAACAGTCTATTTGCTCTCACAGGAGCCGATCTTCCTGCTCCAAGTGGATCGATTCTTGCTTATGGCTTGGCTCTTGAACGGGCATAGCTGAAGTGTAAGGGCTATCCCGTGGCAGTGATAACCACTCTCCTGAAGGCCAGAAAAAGCTCCACAGCCTGCGTGAGGGTTTGGTGTGTTTGAAGCTTGGTGTGCCGTCCTTTTTCATCCTCCCTCCTGAGTATCTTGGCCTTCCTGCAGTCGGGGCTAGATAACGGAAAAGCCTCAAACTCCTTAAAGGTCTAGGTAACAGCACTCTCTTGTTACAGGGGTCATGTGTAGGATTACTCCTTGGCAGCTCACCCAGATGTCGCATGTTTTCTTAGGGTGGTGAAGCAAGTATGACCACCATTACAGGTTATAGTTCCTCTTTGGAACCTCAGCCTGGTTCTTTCATCCTTAATGGGAGCTCCTTTTGAGCCTCTGGCTAGAGCCTCTCTTAAGACTGTACTTTGAAAACTGTCTTCTTGGTGACAATCTGTTCGGCTCATCAGATTTCCAAACCCCAAGCCCTTTCTAGCAGGGAGCCTTTCCTGGGCATGTCCGAGGGAAAAGGTTGTGTTGAGATCGGTCCCTTCCTCTTTGCCTAAGGTGGCTTTCCATTTTCTTCTGAACCAGACCGTCTCCCTTCCGTTTTTTTGCTTACCCGGGAAATTCTGGGGAGGATTGGCAGCTTCACTTGCTTGACTTGCAGAGAATTTTGCAGATTTACTTGAAACGTACAGAAGCCTTTTAATAGATGATAGGCTATTTGTCTTGTTCGTAGATCCCCAAAGAGTGGAAGCAGCCTTGAAAGCTCCAGTGGCTTGCCAGGTAAAGGAAGCGATAGTCTCTGCCTATTTGCTAAAAGGTAAAGCGGTACCCATTGATCTTCGGGCACATTGAACAAGGTCATATGTCACTTCCTGGGCACAGTATGGACTAATACCGCTGGTAGATATTTGCAAGGCAGCGATGTGATCTTCCTTGAATACTTTCAGATGACATTATTGTCTGGATGTTCAGTCATCTCGAAGTGGGTGTTTTGTAGCTTCAGTGCTTGAAGCCAGACTCTGAGATCCCTCCCAAATTTAGTTACTGCTCTGGTACATCCCACACGTACTGGACTGGACTGGAAGGAAGATGATGGTCAAATTAGACCTTACCTACTAACTGTCTTTCCTTGAGTCCCTCCAGTCCAGTCCAGTCCATGACCCTTCCTTTTGGAAGTAGTTTCTCTCTCTGTCTTTGGTCTTGGAGACAGAGATGTCTGGCTGGTTTTGGGGAAGGATTTATTAAGAACATCATCTCTGGAATGGTTAAAGTCTTCCCCAGCGAGGGTGGATGGTATGACAAGTTATAACTCTGTCGTCATTGTTTATCCTCACTTTGTACATAGTTGTGGTGTTAAGTAATAAAGTTCTGAGATGAGGTTGTTATGTGGCATAACACTGTTTTTTTTTTCCTTAGCTTAGTTTTGATTATGCTCTCTTGCAGTCTGCTTGTAAATAGGATACTGATTCCTGGAGCTGAAGGGGGATCTCTTTTACTGTGACATCAGAAATCTGACATGCTTAGTCCCCAGATGCTGGTGGATGGATATAACCCACATGAACTGGACTGGAGGTTCTCAAGGAAAGACAATTAGCAGGTAAATTCTAATTTCACCATACTTCTGGACAAAGAGGGACATATTCTCAACAATAGGTGCTGCTCTTACTATGAAATATGGCTGAAAATATAAAATAAAATTTTTATTAATATAATCTATCCTCTCCCCATAATCCAATTCACAGTATAAGATATTTAGTTTTTAATATATTAGATGTAAGGATACAGAAGTGCGCTAAATCATTTGTTTAATTTTATCGCCTCCCAGATTCCCTTTAGTTTTTTTTTTCAACACTATAAAATTTCAAACAATTATATAAATGAACAGAAGGAATAAAACCAGTTGTTGACTAGGAAGAACACTACTGACTAGTGCAGAGGGATGCTCCTGGATCCTACATTTCGGTTTAACATTTTTTAGTCTACTTTCTGACAGGAAGGAAGACTTGCAAGATCAGTTTGTGTGAGTTTTTCTCCTCACACCCATATAATGTTTGATGTTTTGTTGTGCTGTCAACACAAATTGGAGTATGTTAGTGGGACATGAAGATGATGCCTGGGGGCGTGTGTGTTTTTTAAAAAAATCTGGATGGAACTTCATTTGTGGGGGGTTTAAGCTCAGTTGAACTTATGACTGGAGGGGATGTAGTGCCATCAACCTACCCATGGGACGTCTCCTCATTTATTTTTCTACATCATGCTGCATATTACTATTCCGGTCATTGCAGTGATAGTTCTTGGTTATGGGACATGTGCAAGATCTCCTTTCAGGGCCTTAGATTTGGACCATTAGGTGTCAACATTGCATGATGATTGAGAGCCTGCCAGTTGGCTTGGAACAGAAGACCTGAGCTGCGAATGAAACCTAGATTTCTCTGCATGGGATGTGCATAGCATTGCCATTGAGTCACCACTCTTACTCTCATTCTACATAAGAAAATAAGATATGCCATACTGGGTCAGACCAAAGGTCCATCAAGCCCAGTGTCTTGTTTCCAACATTGGCCAATCCAGGTCATGAATACCTGACAAAGTCCCAAAAGATACAGATTTCATACTGCTTATCCCAGGGGTAAGCAGTGGATTTCTGCAGTCAACTTAATTAATGTTTTATGGACTTTTCCTCCAGGAACTTGTCCATACTTCTTGTAAACCCAACTACACTAACAGCTTTTACTACATCCTCCGGCAACGAAAACCAAAGTTTGATTATGTGTTAAGGTAAAAATATTATCTCCAGGAACAAGCAGGAATGTAGTCTTCACATATGGGTATCGTCGGTACCGACAGAGTCTGCGCGGGAAAACTCCCCAACGTCCAATAGGAAAGCTTTTGGGAGCATCCCACAGCGCCTGCGTGCTGCCTTCCTGCCTTTCCCAACTGTCCCTCTCCAGTTCTTCATTTTCCGCGGAGCCAACAGGTCGCACATCCTGTCACCGCAGAAAAATTCCTTCTTATACTACTTTTTTGTGGTCGCATCTGCCTTCCCTCGACGCTATACCAGTACCGCCGGTGGTTCTTTTCTTTTTTCTTAAAAAACCCCCAAAACTTTGTTTTCTGGAGTATTTCTCCAGTAATTTTCTTCTCGGGTGCCACGCACCATTTTGGGCACTAGGCCCAACTTTTCCACTCAAAATGGAAAAACCCGCTTAGGGTTTTAAAAAGTGTTCTAAGTGTGGCGGTACCATCTCCGTCACCGACACCCATGAGTGGTGTCTCAAATGTTTAGGTCCTGACCACTCTATTTCAGAGTGTGTAGCCTGTGGGATGATGTCAAAAAGGGGCCGGCAAAACCGAGCTGCTAAGCTCAGCACCCTTTTTCCCTCCGATGCAGCCTCCGTGGCATCAACGTCCTCCAGGGCTTCATCCTCCTCCCATGGATCTCAGGTAACTAAACATAAATCTAGCCGGTCCTCAAAGGGTAGATCTCCTTCTAAACATCGAGATGCCTCTGGAGTTGCCCTTGAGGGACTTTAACCAGCAAAATTGCTCCGGTGGGAGGCTTCGGCTTCCAAAGCACTAACGGGGCTCCAGGATGTTCTCAAGGCTTCAACCTCGGCAGAACTACTGGTGCCATGCTCTGGGGTTCCGGCCGCTTTAACCGGCACCGATACCCAAGCATCGGAAGCGTCGATAGATCAGATATTCTTGGCTATTGAACGGAGTCTGGCGTCTCTTCTCACGGCCTCGATGCCCCTGAAACCGCTTCAGACAATTCAACCGGTACCGGCGTCGACTCCGGTACTGGCACTGACTCCATCGACATCGGCAGGTATTCTACCGGGACCGAGTCACGCGTGTCTATCCGGCATCGATAAGTCGGTACCGGTACCGTGCATTGCACGATCACCCGGACAACCAGTGGGACACTGATACCTGGGTACAAACTATATCGTAATGATAGAGCTGATCAAATTGGTGGAGGGGTTGCGCTCTGTTAGAAAGGGCATTGAGTCTGAAAGGATTAAAGTTTTGCAGGAAACAAAATTTGCTGTAGAATCTCTATGGATTGAAATTCCATGTAAAAAGGGGAAGGTGATGGCAGTGGGGGTGTACTATCGACCACCTGGCCAGAATGAACAAATGGATGATGAAATGCTCAAAGAAATCAAGGAAGCTAACAAACGTTACAGCGCAGTAATAATAATGGGTGATTTCAATTACCCCAGTATCGAATGGGTCAGTGTCACGGCAGGACATGCTAGGGAGATAAAGTTCCTAGATGACATAAATGACTGCTTCATGGAGCAGCTGGTTCATGAACCGACCAGAGGGGAAGCCATATTAGACCTAGTCCTTAGTGGAACACCAGATCTAGTGCAAGAGATAAGGGTGTTGGGGCCACTTGGCGATAGGGATCATAGCATGATCGTCTTTGATTTAATTAGTGGAGGAGGGATAGGAAGGAAATCCATAGTACTACCTTTTAACTTTTGAAAGTGAGACTATGATAAAATGAGGAAAATAGTTAAGAAAAAACTAAAAGGAGCAGTTGCAAAGGTTAAAGACTTACATCAAGCTTGGGTGTTGTTGTAAAATACTATCTTGGAAGCCCAGGCCAGCTGTATTCCATGCTTTAAGAAAAGTGAAGGAAGTCCAAAAAACTGCCAGCATGGTTTAAAGGTGAGGTCAGAGAGGATGTTTTTTCCATTTCCTGAAAGATGCTTTTTTGGCAACAAGAGCCAAACCATGAAACCTGGAAATAGCACAAGCACTGGCAAGTCAAATGCAAGGCATTGATAAAGCAGGCAAAGAGAGAATTTGAGAAGAAGCTTGCTGCGGAAGCAAAAATGCGAAATAAAGATTTTTTTTCAAGTACATTCGTAGCAAAAACCCTGTGAGAGAGTCAGTTGGTCCATTAGATGATAGAGCAGTTAAAGAGGCACTAAGAGGCGACAAGGCGATAGCGGAGAGACTGAATGAATTCTTTGCTTCGGTCTTTACTGAGGAAGATGTAGGGATGTTACCCATGACTGAAGTGGTATTTAAAGGTGCGGAAAAATTGAAGGAAATATCGATACATCGGGAAGATGTATTACAACTATTAGATAAACCGAAGAGTAGCAAATCACCTGGGCCGGATGGTATACATCCAAGGGTACTAAAAGAACTGAAATATGAGATTGCAGACCTGCTATTAGTAATCTGTGAACTATCATTAAAATCATCTCTAATACCTGAAGATTGGAGGATCGCCAATGTAACATCAATTTTTAAAAAGGGTTCCAGGGGTGATCCGGGAAACTACAGACCGGTGAGCCTGACGTCAGTACCGGGAAAAATGGTAGAAACCATCATAAAGAATAAAATTACTCAGCATGTAGATAGTCATGGCCTAATGGGAGACAGCCAACATGGCTTTAGACAAGGAAGATCTTGTCTTACTAATCTGTTATGTTTTTTGAAAGTGTGAATAAACAGGTGGACAAAGGTGAGTCGGTTGATATAGTGTATCTGGACTTTCAGAAAGCCTTTGACAGGGTCCCTCATCAGAGACTTTTGGCAAAACTAAAGAGTCATGGGATAGGAGGCAGTGTACTACTGTGGATCAGGAACTGGTTAAAAGATAGAAAGCAGAGTGGGTAGGGCTAAATGGCCAATTTTCCCAGTGGAGAAAGGTGAATAGTGGTGTACTCCAGGGATCTGTGCTGGGTCCGCTGCTTTTTGACATATTCATAAATGACCTGAAAAGGGGAACAACAAGTGAGGTTATCAAATTTGCAGATGACACAAAACTATTTAAAGTTTTTAAAACCCAAGAGGATCGTGGAAAATTGCAAGAGGATCTTGATAAATTGGAAGACTGGGCATCAAAATGGCAGACGAAATTTAATGTGGACAAGTGCAAAGTTATGCACCTAGGGTAGAACAACCCAAACTATGATTACACAATGCAAGGTTCCAAATTAGGAACCACCACCCAGGCAAAAGATTTAGGTGTCATTGTGGATAATATGTTAAAACCCTCTGCCCAGTGTGCAGCGGCAGCCAAGAGAGCAAATAGAATGCTAGGTATCATAAGGAAAGTAATGCAAAATAAAACAAAAGATATTATAATACCTCTATATCGTTCCATGGTGAGACCGCACCTTGAATATTGTGTGCAATTCTGGTCGCCGTATCTTAAAAAGGATATAGCGTTATTAGAAAAGGTTCAGAGAAGAGCCACCAAAATGGTAAAGGGGATGGAAGGATACTCCTATGAAGAAAGGCTAAAAAGGTTAGGGCTCTTTAACCTGGAAAAGAGACGGCTGAGGGGAGATATGATAGAAGTCTATAAATTAATGAACGGAGTGGAACGGGTAAACGTCGATCGATTGTTTACCTTATCAGAATATAGAAAGACTAGGGGACATGCAATGAAGCTACAGGGTAAACTATTTAAGACTAATAAAAGAAAATATTTTTTCACTCAACGTGTAATCAAACTCTGGAATTTGTTACCGGAGGATGTAGTAAAGGCTGTTAGTGTAGCTGGGTTTAAAAAAGGTTTGGACAAGTTCCTGGAGGAAAGGTCCATAAACCATTATTAAGAAGGGACCCAGGATATCAATGCTTGACCCAGTACAAGCATTGCGGAACCTGTGTCTTTTGGGGAAACGGCTAGGTACGTATGTCCTAGATTGGCCACTGTTGGAAACAGGATACTGGGCTTGATGGACCTTGGTCTGACCCAGTATGGCATATCGTATGTTCTTATGTTCTAGCCAGTCCTCGAGTGGTAGATCTCCTTTCCAGTATCGAGATGGCTTCGGCCTTGCCCTCGAGGGCATCTTGGCAACAAAGCCCTGGCGGGAGTCTAAGGGCTTCAGAGCATCAACGGGGCTCGGGGTTGTTCCCGATGTTCTTACCTCGATGAACATACCCGGGCTATACTCGGTGGTTTTGGCCGCTTCGGGCTGTATCGACACCCTGGCATCGGCTATGGTGATGGACAAAACACTCCTCACCGATGAATGTAGTCTAGCACTCTCGGCTACTTCGGTACCGTTAGAGTTGCTGCAGACTGTTCCTCGAGTACCGGTATCGCTTTCGGTACCGGTACCGGTATCGACATCAGCATCGGTGTCAGTACCGTCCATGCTTACTTCGACAGAATCGCTTCCCTCGATGCCGAGCCTGGAATCGATCTCTAGCATGGAAGATTCGATAGCGACTCGTCTTGGTACCGACCTCGGGCGGTACCAAAGACATCGCTTTAAAGAAAATCCGTTGCTTCATCATTTTCATTCTTCCGATCCCGATGACTGGGATGAATCCATCGGTACCAAGGCTGATTTTTCCACAAGTCTAGCCTTTACCCCTCTTCGGGGGAGGTTTCTTTTCGAGCTTTTCTGCTTGATATGGGAAAGTTACTTGCCATTTCTATACCTGGTAAAGAATCCTTACCGGGGAATTCAGAGACACTGCATTTTCCCTGGATTCCAAATGAGGTGATCATGCTTCCAGTGCATCAGATCTTACTAGATCTACTGTTAAAAATGTGGGAAACTCCCTTAACGGTATCCCCACATTCCAAGACACTTGACACTATGTACAAGGTGCCACCTTCTCTAGGTTTTCAGAAGACTCAACTTCCTCATCATTCTATTGTTGTAGAATCAGCAATGAGGCGTATTAAGAGGGGAAAGAAGCACTCTTCTTATCCGCCAGGTCATGAGTCTAGGACTTTAGATGCCTTTGGATGTCGATGCTTCCAGGCATCCATGCTTTCAGCAAAAATTACCTCATATATTGTCTATATGGGATTATCTCTTGAAGAAGTCACAAAGAACATAAGGTTTTTGAACTCTTTTCTTCCAGAGCATAAAAGAGCAGACTATTCCTTATTAGTCAATCATGCTCAAAATATCTCTAAGTTTCTTAATCGTGCTTCCCTGGACGGTTTTGAATCTATTAGCAGAACTTCTGCTATAGCCATAGGAGCACGACGCTTAGCCTGGCTCCAAGTTTCTGACTTGGATAGATGGGTTCAGGAAAGGCTGGGAAATACTCCTTGTACTGGTGAAAATCTTTTCAACAAGGAGGCTTTATTTGAAGCTAATCAGTTGAGCACTGATGCTCTTTCTTTCAGAGGATTGTCCAAACTCTCCTCTATCCCAGCTAATAAAAAATCTCATAAAAAGCTTTATTCCCCCAAGGGGAAAAAGTTTTATCCATCTTCTACCCATTCTACATATGTTTCCAAAGATGGGCAACACCACACCAGACTAAGAAAGTCAAAACCTCAACAGGCTCAGCAAATCCAGCAATCGCAGGGTTTCTGATATTTCATTCACTTTTTCTGTGTGAGGTTAAGAACTTGAACCTCCTTTTCAACAGAAGCATCTAAAGGTCATCTCATTCATGCTGAGATATTCGTCATACACTGATTCAATCCTCGGCTCGGGGTATAGATCTCTTGCTACAAGAGAATCTATCCTTCTAGCTAAAAGCTATTAGGGACTATCATACCCCAGAGATAACAGGTTTCTCTTTTTAAAACAAAAAAGAGAACTAACAATAGGGTGAACTATAACTTTCACCTTGTCAGTTTTCCTGTACGAGGATATCTCATACTTTTAACTGCAAGGGCACCCTATCCTTTCAAAGACTTACTAAATTGTAGGTCTTTTCAACTCTGTATTAATTTCTATCCCCCTTAGTCCAGACATTTAGTCTCTAAGAGTACTACTAATCAACTGGAGGGCTTATCCTCTAAGCCATAGGTGTTTCTTCAGAACCTACTCCAGTAACTAGTTTTCATACAGAGATTTTCCCCCTTTTTTGCAGTTCATCTCCTTCTCACATATCTTTTAAAGGCAGCTGTTCGCACATAAATTGGGTATTCTCCAGGACCAAGCAGGAAGTCAGTCCTCACTTACGGGTGACGTCGGCGCCGACGGAGCCCTCGCGGAGCAATTTTCCCCAGCTTTCAAAGAAAGCCTTTGGGAATTGCAGCGCGCATGCGCGGTCGTCTTCCCGCCCGAGGGTGCCATCTTAGCCAGTCTTCTTTTTTCCGCGGAGCCCTACAGACGTCCCCGTCTTGTCCCCGCGAAAAAGTTGATTTTCTTCTTTATTTTATCCTTTTTTCCTTCGGTTCGATCTTTTTCCCGCCTGGACTCGCGACGCCGGTCACGAGTCCTCTTACTTTTTTCGGTTTTTCTGACTTAGTCAGCTTTCGTTTTCGTTTTCCCTGGCAGCCCGGTCCTTTGACCTCGCAGGGGCCCTTTTTCCCCCGATGGCTGCCAGTGGGTTTAAGCGGTGTGGTCGGTGTGACCGAAATATGTCACTAACCGACACACACGACTTTTGCCTCCGCTGCCTGGGCCCGGATCATGAGGAACTGATCTGTGGGCCCTGCAGCAAATTGTCCTCAAAGGCGTTGAGAAGTCGGCGGCATCAGCGTGAGAGAATCTTCGCTGACCCCAGCCGTACCCGGACCTCGTCGGAGGCCTCCGCGTCGAAAGGCTCCAGCTCGGACCGTCGCCGGAGCTCCTCCGACCGGGGTTCTCCCTCCGGGGACCATGGCCGGAAGGTGAAACCCGCGAGGGCGGCGTCGGTGGACGCCCCTGGTTCCGCGAGGGCCAGGTCGCATAGCCCCGACAGCCGCCCCGGGTCCTTGGAGAAGGAACACATCCCGAAGCGACCTCGCCTGGAGTCAGAGATGCCTGCCCGGGTAAGTCCTGTGGTCCTTCTGGACTCGCCTCCGCGACAGCCGACGTCGGGCCCGACGCCGTCGGGGCCCGAGTCGGGGGCTGCTGGGTCGCCTGAGCTCGGACTCAGGTTGACGGCCTTGGAGAGCAGACTGTCTGCCTTCATGGACCAGCAGAGGGCACTGCTCGCTGGCTTCGCTGGCGCCGCTGCCCCGACCGCCGGGACGTCGACGTCCAAGTCGACCCCGGAGACCGAGCCGATCCTCGAGTCGATGAGAACTCGAGTCGATCCTCGGTCGAGGTCACCCTCGGCCTCCCGTTCGGGACCGAGGTCGCCGACGCCGACTCCCTCGGCGTCGGGGCGGCTGGCGCCGCACCCTGTCCGGGCCGACCCCACCGAGTCCTCGTCGGAGTCGGTCTGGGAGTCTGAGGAGGAAGAGTCACCTGATTCTTTCCGGACTCGGTGTGTCCCATCGGACTCACCGGAGTCCGAGCCTCGGAAGCAGTCCCCCCCGGAGGATGCCCGGTTCTCGGACTTCGTTAGGGATATGGCCAAGGCTTTGGCCTTCCCTGCGGATCCCGAGGAGGAGCCTCGAGCCGAAGAGCTCGACGCCCTCCAGTATGACTCTCCCGCGAGGGAACACTTTACTGTGCCGGTTCCTCCTATGCTGGAACGACTACTCTTCCGCATGTGGGAGAGTCCGGCCTCCTCGCCGGTCCTGAGCAAGCGGGTCGATTCTATCTATCGAGTCCGCAAGAGCCCTGGCTTTCAAAAGGCACAGCTGCCACACCATTCCATGGTAGTGGAATCGGCCATGCATCGTCTTAAGAGCCAGAAGATGCACTCCTCGGTGCCTCCTGGAAGGGAGGCCCGTAACCTGGATGGCCTTGGCAAGAAGTGCTTCCAGGGCTCTATGCTCGCATGTCGTGTCCAGACTTACCAGCTATACATGGGCATGTATCTCCGGGATCAGGCTAAAGAGCTAGCCGGATTCTCCGCTGGTCTGTCCGAGGAACCCTTGCGGAGGTTCCTAGCCTTGTCCACTGGCATTCGGGAATGCTCAAAGTTCATGTCCCGAGCAGCCTATGATGGCTTTGAAGCATCGGCTCGAGTGGCCGCAGCCGGCATCGGTGCCCGCCGACAGGCTTGGCTTCAGTCGTCAGACCTTGAACCCTGGGTGCAGGACAAGTTGGTCGATGTCCCCTGCCGAGGCGAAAACCTCTTTGGCAAGCCCATGGCAGAAAAGGCTGCGCAAATTGAGACTGAGACTCTCACCAGGACCAGGCTTTCTAGGAAGACCTCCGCCCCTTCCCAGAAAAAGAAGGGCTCGGGGAAAAAGTCCTTTTACCCGAGGAAGGCGGCTGCCTACAAACAATACCCCCATTATCAGGCCCCTGCAGCTCCCCAACAGGGCCAGCAGGCCAAGGGACGGGGTAACGGGTCCCGTAGGCAGCAAGCCCCCAAGCCTGCACCACCAGCCCCTGCTCAGCAGGGTGGGGGCTTTTGACTCACTAAGCATAGCCTCTCCCCCCCCGCTGGTTCCTCCCAGCACCGGAGGCCGGCTGGTTCACTTCGCCCACAGGTGGTCCAGCATCACCGCAGATGCCTGGGTGCTTCAGGTCGTGCGAGAAGGCTATCTTCTCCACTTCCATCAGGTCCCTCCCTCCTATTTTCCGGGAGAACCTCCGCGACCCCCTCTGCACAGGGAGTTGCTCCTTCAGGAGTTAGCAGGTCTTCTGCAGGAACAGGCGGTGGAACCGGTGCCACACCACCTGAGAGGTCAAGGCTTTTATTCAAGGTATTTTCTGATACCAAAGAGAACAGGGGGCCTCAGACCCATCCTGGACTTGCGCAACCTCAACAAGTTCCTTGTGCGGGAGAAGTTCAAAATGCTTACCCTTGGAATCCTTCTGCCCTACCTCCAGCAGGGAGATTGGCTATGCTCCTTGGATCTAAAGGATGCCTACACGCACATCCTCATCCACCCAAGCCACCGCCAATACCTAAGGTTTGTGGTGGCAGGAAATCATTACCAGTACAGAGTACTGCCCTTTGGCCTGTCCTCCGCACCGCGAGTCTTCACAAAATGTCTCGCGGTCGTGGCGGCCCATCTCCGGCTTCACAGCCTCTGTCTTTCTGTATCTCGACGACTGGCTCATCAGAGCAGCGTCCGCTCAGGAGGTCACCAACGCCACGTGCCGCACGGTGACTCTGCTGCAGCACTTGGGCTTTGTTATAAACTTCGCAAAGTCCACTTTGCTCCCCTCACAGGATCTCGAGTTCATCGGCGCAAGGCTGCACACTCCTCAGGCGCGAGCATACCTACCGCTCGACAGGGCTCAACGGCTCATGGACCTAGCCGACCGCTTTCGCAGCCAGCCCCTGGTCTCCGCCAGGCGCTTCCTGAGACTGCTCGGCCATATGGCTTCCACCGTCCATGTGACCCCCAATGCCCGCCTGAATATGCGGTCTGCTCAATGGTGTCTCCGCCAGCAGTGGCGACAAGCCACGGGCGGCCTAGCAGACCTAGTGCGCGTTTCCGAGCCGCTGGTCTCGTCTCTCCGGTGGTGGCTCCGGCAGCCGAACCTGATATTCGGAATGCCTTTCCAGTCACCTCAGCCGACCCGGGTGCTGACCACCGATGCATCCCTCCTGGGCTGGGGAGCACATTGCCAAGAGGCACGTACTCAGGGCCTCTGGACCACGTGGGAGTCTGCTCAGCAGATCAACTTCCTGGAGCTCAGGGCGATCCGCCTGGCTCTCAAGGCCTTCTCCCACCTGACTTCCCAACAGTCCGTCCTTGTCCAGACGGACAATCAAGTTGCCATGTTCTACGTGAACAAGCAGGGGGGCACGGGCTCCTTCCTCCTCTGCCGGGAGGCACAGAAGCTCTGCTCTTGGGCCGTCAGTCACGGCATTCTCCTCAAGGCAGTTTATCTACCGGGCCAAGAAAATTGCCTTGCAGACAAACTCAGCAGGGTCCTCCAGCCGCACGAGTGGCGTCTGGATCCCTTGGTGGTTCAGAAGCTCTTCCTCAAGTGGGTTCTCCCCACGGTGGATCTCTTTGCCAGTCCTCACAACCGGCAGCTTCCTCGCTTCTGCTCTCGTCGGCCACACCCCCTTCGGGTGGCGGCGGACGCCTTTCTGATCTTGTGGTCGGGGAGCCTTCTGTACGCTTTCCCTCCCATCCCGCTGGTCTCTCGGACTCTTTTCAAGGTTCTCCGAGACAAAGCCTTCATGATCCTGGTGGCCCCTCGCTGGCCCAGGCAGCCGTGGTTTCCGCTCCTGCTGCAACTGGCGGTGGAGGATCCAATCCCTCTGGGGGTACAACCGGATCTCCTCACTCAGGATCAGGGGTCCCTCCTGCACCCCAACCTCAGGTCTCTCAACCTCATGGCCTGGCTGCTGAGAGGGTAGTCCTTGCTCCCCTTCTCCTGCCGGCGGAGGTGGAGGAGGTCGTCTTGGCTTCGCGACGGCCTTCTACCCGCAAATGCTACGCCCTTAAATGGCGTCGCTTTGCAGTCTGGTGTACCCAACAGTCTCAGGATCCCTTCTCCTGCCCGGTGTCGGTGATCTTGCAGTACTTGCTGCACCTCTCTAATCTGGGACTTAAGTCCAACTCCGTCAAAGTTCACCTCAGTGCTCTTTCAGCACATCATGTGCCGGTGGACGGCAGACCTCTCTCCAATGACCCTCTCGTAGCGAGGTTTCTCCGAGGTCTCCTTCTACTTAAACCACCTCTGCGCCCGCCAGCACCTGACTGGGACCTAAATGTGGTTTTGCAGCGGATCACCTGTCCGCCTTTTGAACCTATGGCTACCTGTTCTCTCCGTTTTCTGTCTTGGAAAACGCTGTTCTTGATAGCCCTCACTTCCGCTAGACGCGTAAGTGAATTGCAGGCCCTCGTGTCTGATCCCCCTTACACTAGGTTCTACAAGAATAGAGTAGTCCTACGGACTCACCCAAAATTTCTGCCTAAAGTGGTCTCCCCTTTTCACATCAATCAGGAGGTGGTACTTCCAACCTTCTTTCCCAGACCACACTCCAGCCGAGCTGAGACGGTCTTCCATACCCTGGACTGTAGAAGGGCTCTGAACTTCTACCTTGACCGTACGCGGGAGCACCGTAAAGCTGCTCAGCTTTTTGTGTCTTTTGACCCCAATAGATTGGGGCTCCCGGTCTCCAAGCGTACTCTGTCCATCTGGGTTGCGGACTGTATCTCTTGGGCTTATGGGGCAGCCGGACTCTCCTTAGAAAGTCGAGTCACGGCTCATTGCGTTCGGGCAAAGGCCACGTCAGTGGCTTACCTCCGCTCTGTTCCGCTGGCAGACATCTGCCGGGCCGCTACTTGGTCTTCGAGCCAGACTTTTGCGGTCCATTACTGTCTCGAGAGGGAGTCCCGTAGGGACAGTGCTTTCGGACAGGCAGTCCTCCGTAATCTCTTTGAGGTCTGAGCAACTCCTACCCTCCATCCCGGATGTGGGCTACCGGTGGGTGATAATTCAGCGAAGATTCTATCCTTCTGTGCTGCTGAGCTAGAGGGAGCTCATTTTTGTGCTTAGGGTCTCCGGTAGCCTTGAGCTTGGGAGTCCCATAAGTGAGGACTGACTTCCTGCTTGGTCCTGGAGAAAGCGTAGTTACTCACCTGTAACAGGTGTTCTCCAGGAGCAGCAGGAATCAGTCCTCACTACCCTCCCTCCTCCCCTTGGAGTTGCAATCGTCTGCTTATGTTCTTTTTGCAAATTTTTATGCTGTCTTTTTTAGCTATGTCATCTGACTGGCTAAGATGGCACCCTCGGGCGGGAAGACGACCGCGCATGCGCGCTGCAATTCCCAAAGGCTTTCTTTGAAAGCTGGGGAAAATTGCTCCGCGAGGGCTCCGTCGGCGCCGACGTCACCCGTAAGTGAGGACTGATTCCTGCTGCTCCTGGAGAACACCTGTTACAGGTGAGTAACTACGCTTTACTACTCCAAATTGTGTCTGTCGGTCCTCTCCAATTCATGGGACCTAACTTTTATGCTGCCTTAATGACAGAAGTCCAAAGGAGATCCAGAACTCATTTGGACTATTTATTGTTGCAGGCATCAGGCCTGTTGACTATTCTTAGCCACATTCAATTCTTTTGGTTCCAATAGAATAGATACGGTTGCACACTGGCAGTTCAATAGCCAGATCTAAGCAACCTACAACATGCTCTCTGCAATTCTACAACAAAGCTCTGCAACTGTGGACCTTTGCCAGAGAGCTTCAGAGCTACTCCTATAGGTAGCTGGCCAGATACTCAATAAGGCCTTCAGCTGGTAGTCTCTACCAGTCATGGTTCCTACATGACTGGTTTTTTCCTACTTTTACCATATTTCTTAAAATTTCCTTTTAAGGAAAGGTAGCCAGGGTTTAGACCACGTGAAAGTGTAAAAAATTGCACAATTCCCTGGTTGTTCCACATCTCACTGGAACTTCCTCAACAGGGATGCATTTTTTTCACTGCAAAAATGCAATGTGTGTTGGTCCTTATTCACTACTCTCCTTCTAATTTCCTATACTTCATGATAGCTTATGATCTAAAGGAGCAAGCAGGAATGAGTCTTCACATATGGGTATCGTCGGTACCGACGGAGCCTGCGCGGGAACGCTCCCCAGCGTCCAGTAAGAAAGCTTTTGGGAGCATCCCACAGCGCCTGCGCGCTGCCTTCCCGCCTTTCCCAACCGCCTCTCTCCAGTTCTTCTTTTCCGCGGAGCCAGCAGGTCGTGTTCCTGTCACCACAGAAGAATTCTTTATTTTTTTCTTTATTTTTCTGTGTCGTGTCTGCCTTCTTCGACGTCAGACCGGTACCGCCGGTCTTTTCTTTTCTTTTCTTTCTTATACAAAAAACAAAAAAACCCTTTCTTTCTTCAACTGTGCATTTGCGGTTTGGGCCTTAGGCCTGAACATTTTTCTCCTCATGGAGAAGCCCGCTTCCGGGTTTAAAAGTGCACGAAGTGTGGCGGTACTATTTCTGTCACCGACACCCATGATTGGTGTCTAAAATGTTTGGGTCCTGACCATTCCATCACAGATTGTGTGTCCTGTACCATGATGTCTAAAAGAGGTCGGCAGAACCGAGCAGCCAAGCTCAGTACCCTGTTTCCCTCTGATGCAGCCTCGGTGGCATCGATGTCTTCCAGGGCTGCTTCTTCCTCCCATGGATCTCAGGTAACCAAACATAAATCTAGTCGGTCCTCGAAGGGCAAATCTCCCTCTAAGCATCGAGATGCCTCCGGGCTTGTCCTCGAGGAATCCGCACCGGCAATATTACCCCGGCGGGAAGTTCCGGCTTCCAAAGCATTATCTATGGGGTCACAGGTTGACATCGATGGCTCGGCCTCGACTGATCACCTGTTGCCGTGTTCTGGGGTACCAGTGGCCTCCACCGGTACCGACATCCAGACTGTGGTGGCGTTGATGGATCAGAAGATTCTGTCCATGCAGCGCACCCTAACGGCGTTTATGCAGGCTTCGACGCCTTTGGTACCGCAACAATCTCCGTTGCCGGTACCGACTCCGGCACCGGCATCGTTTCCGGTGCTGGTACCGATTGTTTCGACATCGGCTTCGGTGTCGACTGCAACGATACCCTGTCCTATGATGCCCATCGGTACCGAACCGGTACCGCTTAATCCCGATGTCGATCCCACTCGGTACGCGTATCGGGCTTTACAGGAGCATCCAGACAGGCGATACTTCGATTCCTCCGAAGACTCTGAGTCGGAGGCTTCTGTCGAGGCACCGGTACTTCTTCCTCAGGAGTCTGATTCTCCAAAACGAAGAATGTCTCCTCCAGAAGACTTGTCTTTTCAAGACTTCATTAGGGAAGTGGCTAGGGGCCTCTCCATTACAGTGGCCCCTTAGTCAGAGCCTAGAGCCAAGCAATTAGATATTTTGCAATACCCTAAGGCTTCTAAAGAAGCAGTCACCTTACCTATTCATGAGATTCTCTATGATCTCATGTTGAGCATGTGGGAGACTCCTCTTACTACCTCTCCTCATTCTCGTAGGTTAGACACCATGTACCATGTCGCTCCTTGTCTTGGTTTTCATAAGTCTCAGCTTCCTCACCACTCTATTGTGGTAGAGTCTGCCATGAGGAAAATAAAGAGTGCAAAGAGACACTCATCTAATCCTCCATGACGTGAATGCAGAACGCTTGATGCTTTTGTCAGAAGGGTTTTCCAAGCTAATATGCTTGCTGCCGGAATCAACTCCTATAGTCTCTATATGGGGATGTTTCTAAAAGAAGTCACAGATCATCTGCAGACTTTAGCCCCTTTTATTTCAGAAGATAAAAGGCAGGAATTTCTCACTTGGCTTAAACATGCCCAAGATGTTTCCAAATTTTCCAACCGTGCAGCCTTTGACTCTTTTGAGTGTGTAAGCAGAGCCTCGGCTATTGCCGTAGGTGCACGCAGAATTGCTTGGTTACAAGCATCTGATTTGGAACTCTGGGTACAAGATGAACTGGGAAATCTTCCTTGTACAGGTGAAAACCTTTTTGGCAGGGATTGGAAAGCAAAGGCCACTCAGATGGATGCTGAGAACTCTGCTTTGGATCGACTTTCAAAGTCTACCTCTACTCCTGCTAAGAAAAGATTGTTCAAAAAGACACCTTTTTCTAAAAAGGGAAGATATTATCCTGCTTATGGTCAGCAGGCCTCTTCTGCAGGTCGTTTTGCTGCAAAGCGTCAGCAACCACCTAAACAGGCCAAGTCAAAGGCTGCCAGGCCTCCCACAGCCCAGCAGCCTCAGCCTCTTCAGGGCCTTTGACTTGCAACTAGAGAACGTAGCCTTTCTGGTTCTGGAAGAACCACAGCCCCTCACCATTCCAGGAAGGTTAGCTTACTTTGCTCCCAGATGGAAGCAAATCACAGCAGAGCAATGGACCCTCTCCATTATAAAGGAAGGGTACAAGCTTAATTTCTTAATCCTTCCTCCCCACACCATGGTGAAACAGTTTAATTCTCCAACATCTCTCCTCAACCTTCTGGGTCAGGAGATTGCTACCCTTCTTGCCCAAGGGGCAATAGAAGAAATACCTCTTCTTCAACAGGGCTCAGGGTTCTACTCACCTTATTTTCTTATTCCAAAGAAAACACGGGGCTACAGACCCATATTAGATCTCAGAGAATTGAACAAGTTTCTATTCAAAGAGAAATTCAAGATGATTTCTCTCGGTGCTCTGCTTCTATATCTTCAGAGTCAGGACTGGCTTTGTTCTCTAGATCTCAAGGATGCGTACACCCATGTCCTCATCCATCCAACACACAGAAGGTTCCTTCGGTTCCTTTTTCAAGGAAAGCACTACCAATACAGGGTGCTTCCTTTCGGTCTGGCCTCTGCACCAAGGGTGTTCACAAAATGCATGGCTGTAGTAGCTGCATTTCTACGCACCCTAGGACTATTCGTTTTCCCATATCTGGACGACTGGCTCATTCGAGCTCCATCCCAGTCAGAGGCCCAGATTTGTCTAACCTGCACAATGCGTATCCTTGAATATTTGGGACTAGTAATAAATATACCAAAATCCCATCTCACCCCTATTCAGTCGCTGGAGTTTATAGGGGCCTTGCTGGATACCATAACTGCAAGGGCCTATCTTTTATTTATTTATTTATTTAGTATACATTTGTATACCGCTACTTCCAGTGATCAGCAGCGGTTTGATTACAGATTGGAAATTGTCAAATCATGACAGGAAATTTTTGAGGTATAAACACATTGATTAGACAGGAAAGCACAGCACACAGAGAACATGGGCTATGGAGGGTTAAGTGGCTTGCCCAAGACCACAAGGAGCACCTGTGGGACTAGAAACCCCAGTCCTTCCGGCCCAAGGTTGCTGTCCTCTAGTGGGATTTGAACCCCCGACCTTCCGGCCCGAAGTACCCTGCCCCAACCACTAGGCCACTCCTCCACTCCACTCTTCCTCAGGCACGTTGCCTACGCTTGGTGCAGTTAGCCTCCCAGACACAGTTAAAGTCCCATTTAACTGCTCGAGAAATGTTACAACTATTAGGCCACATGGCATCCACTGTGCATGTGGTTCCATATGCTCGCCTTCACATGAGGGCAGCTCAATGGACTTTGTCTACCCAATGGACTCAGGCATCAGGTTGCCTGTCAGACAAAATAGCAAACTCCAGTCGCCTATTTTGGTCTCTCCAGTGGTGGAAGTCCCCTCCACTGACAACAGATGCTTCTCCAATGGGTTGGGGAGCTCATCTGCAGGATCTCTCCACCCAGGGCATCTGGTCTCCACAGGAGACTTCTCTGCATATCAATCTCTTGGAACTCAGAGCAATATTCTTAGCTCTCAGAGTGTTCCATTCCCAGCTCAGCTACAGGACAGTCCTCGTCCATATGGACAACCAAGTAGCCATGTTCTATGTAAACAAGCAGGGCGGACTGGCTCTCTGTCGCTTTGCAACGAAGCTTTGCGACTGTGGGCCTTCGCCAGAGAGCATCACATCCATCTTCTGGCAGTATATCTTCCAGGTATTCAAAACTCTTGGGCGGACAGACTCAGTCGAGTTCTGCTCCCACACGAGTGGTCCCTCCACATGGACCAGGTAGCCAATTTTTTTGAATTTGGGGAACCCCGGACATAGACCTCTTTGCAAGTCCGTGGAATGCCAAACTTCCCCGGTTCTGTTCCAGAATTCCGTGTCAGGGAGTTCAGGCCAAGGATGCCTTCCTCCTTCACTGGGGTCAAGACTTCCTTTATGCCTTTCCACCAATTCCCCTAATTCCCAAAACACTATTCAAGCTTCAGAGAGATCGAGGGACCATGATCCTCATAGCTCCACATTGGCCACGCCAAGTGTGGTACCCTCTACTTCTGCATCTCTCTCAAGCTCCTTCCCTGGACTTGGGCTCTGCACCAGACCTTCTGTCCCAGGAAGGGGGAACATTCTGGCACCCAAACCCCCAGTCGCTCCATCTCAGGGCTTGGTTGCTGAGGGCCTAGACCTTCAAGTTTTTCATCTCTCTCAGCAAGTTAGAGATGTTATTCATGCCTCTAGAAAGCCTTCTACTAGGCATTCCTATGCTTTCAAATGGAAAAGATTTACCATTTGGTGTTCAGAAAAGGGTCTAAACCCTCTTGCAATACCTCTGAATTCTCTACTAGAATATTTCCTGTATCTATCCCATGCAGGCCTGAAAACGAATTCAGTAAGAGTCCATTTGAGTGCTATTGCAGCGTCCCTCAAGCCTCTCAATGGACAACCTATTTCCTCTAACCCTCTTATAGCAAGATTCATGAGAGGCCTTCTTTTAACTAAACCTCCCATTAGACCACCTCCAGTGGCATGGGACTTAAACCTGGTTCTTGGCCAGCTTATGAAGCCACCCTTTGAACCTTTAGCCACCACCTCCTTGAAATTTCTTTCTTGGAAAGTTGTTTTTCTCATTGCAGTTACCTCAGCACGCCGCATCAGTGAGTTGCAAGCTTTGGTGGCTAATCCACCTTATACAAGGGTCCATCATGATAATGTAGTCCTCAGGACCAATCCACACTTTATGCCTAAAGTGGTCTCGCCTTTTCATCTTAACCAAGAGGTATATTTACCTGTCTTTTTTCCAGGACCTCATGCATCAAATGCAGAGAAGAATCTTCATATCTTGGATTGTAAGAGAGCTCTCGCTTTTTACTTACAAAGAACACAGCAACATAGAAAGTCTTCTCAACTCTTTGTTGCTTTTGATCCTTCTCATTTAGGACTTCCAGTCTCTATGAGAACACTGTCCAACTGGATTGCTCAGTGTATTTCTTTCGCCTACCAGAATAGGAACATTTCTCTGGAGGGCCATGTCACAGCTCACAATGTGAGAGCCATGGCAACCTCAATGGTCATCTAAACTCTGTCCATTGACCAAATCTGTCGAGCGGCCACCTGGGCCTCGGTTCATACCTTCACAGCCCATTACTGTTTGGACAAGGACTCCCGCCAGGATGCCTCGTTTGGTCAGGCTGTCCTCAAACACCTGTTCCATTCCTAATCAACTCCTACCCACCTACCCTTGTCCGATGCCAGAGATCCATGGGGTGAGGTAGAGTCATTTTCAAGGACACACAACCTGGGGTTTCTCCCTGGCATCTGCAGCTAGGGAGTCCCCATATTTGAAGACTCATTCCTGCTTGTTCCTGGAGATAGCACAGTTACTTACCTGTAACAGGTGATCTCTGGGAACAGCAGGAATAAGTCTTCACAACCCACCCACCTCCCCTAGGAGTTGTATCTCTCTATCTATCTTTCCTTTCCTCTCTCTCTCTTTATCTCAGCTTTAAAACTCGAACTGGAGAGAGGCGGTTGGGAAAGGTGCTAAGGCAGCGTGCAGGCGCTGTGGGATGCTCCCAAAAGCTTTCTTACTGGACGCTGGGGAGCGTTCCTGCGCAGGCTCTGTCGGTACTGACGATACCCATATGTGAAGACTTATTCCTGCTGTTCCCAGAGATCACCTGTTACAGGTAAGTAACTGTGCTTTACACAGGAGAACGCATGATACTCATATTGCCCTCATAAAGGGCCAAACATGGTATCCCCTTATATTGCGTCTTTTTCTTCAGCTACTAATTGAAATTGTAGAAGGATCCAGACTTGCTGTCTTAAGACTAAGGAGCTCCCCTGCACTCATTCACTTACGTCTCGAGACCTGGTTATTTAGGGGATAGATCTTTTCAAGAAGTCTAATCCTATCCCTGTAAGTGAAGAACATATTACCAGTTTCCATGAAACATTTCTATAGTTCTTCCATATTTAACCAGACAGAGATTCTCCATCAACATTCTCAAGTAGGTCTTAATCCTTCTTGTTGTAGCGTCAATTTCTATGCATCATCTGACTTGAAAGATTTGTCTACTGTCCATATTAATGCTGCACCAGCATACCATAAACTCAGTAGACAATCAATTTCTATGGTTTTTTACCAAATACCTTCTTTACCGTTACCTTTTAGGTTACTTCATACGTGAAGCTCTACATGTAAAGTCTTCATCATAAGTTACATCACTTACAAGGACTTTAATGATCTTCAAAAAATTGGAGGCTCAACGCCTAGTATAAATATCTTCTCTTTCATTGGAATAAAGGGGGTCTTGAAGACCTATCCCCTTTTTTCTGCAAAGGGTATTTTTACCTTTTCATCCAAACCAGTCAGATTATCTCCACTCTTCCTAGGACCTTATTCTGCTCCAAGGACAAGAAGTTCAATTTCTTGGACTTTACAGAAACTTTACCTATTCTCAAAAGTTCAACCTCTTTGAACTCCCCCAGTATTTCTTCTAGGATTAGTTCTAGCCATGAGGACTTCTTATCTCTTCCTGTATTGCAAAATTATTTTTTTCCCTCTACTTCACATTGGGGGAATTTCTCTGAGGATAATGATCTGGCTGTCAACCACAGACCCTTATTACCCTCAACAAATATTTTGCAATATTTCTGAGTGAGATTCACATTAGATAATTAGGACTCAAACTTTTTTTCTAATATTATCATTTACACAAGGGCCCCTCTTTGATACCTTGTTTACTTAAGCTGTTCACAGCATCTCTTTTTCTTTTCTAGTTCAACTCCTACCCTCCATCCCCCGGATGCCTGAGGTTTTTAGGGATAAGCATGGCCCATCTTTAGATTGCAACATGCTAGGGCCTCCTTCAGGCATCTTAGGTTGGGAGTCCCCATATGTGAAGACTCATTCCTTATCGTCACTCCAGTCCAGTCCCTTTACTTCTGGGTTACGCAACCCTTCCAGCAGCTTGGAGGCTGAGCCCAACCTTTTTGGAGGTGGAGTGGTATAAATACCACTGGGGCCACCCACCAACTCCAGTATTCTCAGCCTCCAAGCAGCTGGAGGGTTCCGTAAGCCTAGGGCTTACTGGAGTCCTACTTTTTTATTTAATTCATTTAATTTACTTACTTACTTTATTTTCCTTTTTCCTTATTAGTGGCCTTCCGGTTAGTTTTTCTAGGATTCTGCTCCTTTAATTACTGCCTGCTCTCTCCATCCTCCCTCCCCTCCCCCCCCCTCCCGGACCGGGCATCGGAGGTGATTTTCGGCTCGCAGCGTAGAGGAGGATTTCCTGTTCTTCCCTGCTACCGAGACGGCCAGCTCCTGCACTAACTCACCACAGATCTACCCTGCCTCGCGCCGAAGCCCTCCTGGTGGCTGAGCGCTTGAGGCAGCGCCACTAGTCAACGTTTACCACCGGACCCGTCCAGGAGCTGAAGGACGCGGAGGCGAGACCCGGTCTTCCCGGGTACTGCGGGGGAGCGGTTTTAGCGGAGAGTTACAAGAGGATCAGTGGTTTTCAGCTCCGGAGTGCAGCACGGCCCTAAGGATAGACTCGCGGTCCCCCGTTCAGAGCTCCACGTGGTGAGGCCTACCACGTGTAGAGCCAACGGGCTGTGACCGCTGAGTCTGGCCCAAGAACCAATACTGCCTTTAAAACCGCAAGTACCTCGAATGAGGAAACGGAGTTTACCTTTTATTTCTTTTATTTTTTATTAGCGTTAATTCGAATTTGTTTTCTTTGCCTTATTTTTAGTTATCAAACAGAGGGGCTGTTAGTTTCCTTCCTTAGGGGGAACTATTATTCAGTCTGCCAGAGGAGAGAGCTCTCCCTCTCTCTCTGTATCACAGTTGGTGATCAACCTCTCTGGGCTGTGCTGGTTGCTTTTGAGGGCTCGCAGTAGGAAGACCTCAGCTCTAGATCATGGCGGCCAAGGCCCGGTGTCCATCCTGTGGCACATGCAGGGGCACCTCCGCAGAGGCAGGAATCTGCAGGAGCTGTGCGGCAGTGGCTGCCTCAGTGGAGCAGGAAATTAACTTGACCATGACTATTCCTTCTCAGGGGTCAGGCGACCTCCTAGAAGGGGAGGGGGGGTCACAGGTCCCTCCTTCTATGTCCTCGGACGTGCCCACTCCTTCCCTATCCCCCTCCCCCCTCCCTGCAGGGGAAGGGGGGGCAGGGGACCTTTTCTCCCCGGACTTCATTCTATTGCTTCACAAGGCCTATTGCTTACGTAAGCAGGGCTTAGGGGCAGGAGAGGCTGGTCTGTCTTTGGAAGACAAGTCAGCCAGGCCCTTGAGAGCAAGCAATCCGGAATCCGGCATTCCACCTAAGCGCCCCCGTCTGAGTGAGGAGGAGCCCCTCGCGTCCCTATCTCAGGACACCCCGGAGGAGATTTACTTGGACAAGGACTTGGACGAGGAAGAAGAGGAGCTGGAAGAAGGGGAGATTCCAGAGGAAGACCAATCCAGGATAATTAGAGTTTTCCGTCGGGAGGGACTCCCGGCTTTAATTAATGAGTCCCTGAAAGCCCTCAATGTGGCCTCAGATACGCCAGCAGAGGAGGAGGCGCTGGAGGACCCATTGATCCAGGCCATTAGGAGATCCCAGAAGGTCTTTCCTGTCCACAGGGTGGTGCGTCAGATGATCCAGGAAGAATGGAATCAACCGGAGTCAAGTTTGCGGGGTGTACGGTCCATGCTTCGTCTATATCCTCTTCCAGAGGCGGACAAAGAGCTGCTGAAATCTCCCAGGGTGGATGCGGCGGTATCAGCAGTCACTAAGAAGACTACTATCCCAGTTGAGGGCAGTACGGCCTTAAGAGATTCTCAAGACAGAAAATTGGAGACACTCCTGAAGCAAGCATTTGACGTAAGCGCGCTCGCCTTGCAGGCCTCCGTCTCAGGAGCTTGGGTGGCCCGGGCCTGTTTGAGGTGGTCACAACAGCTTCAGGCTGCAGAAGGCTCCACAGGCAAAGCAAGGGCCAACGCTGCTAGATTGGAATCCGGAGCAGCCTACCTGGCGGATAGCCAGTATGACCTCATCAGAAGCCTAGCCAAGAACATGGCCTCGGTGGTGGCGGCTAGGCGTTATTTGTGGTTACGGAATTGGGCAGCGGATGCATCCTCGAAGACACGCCTGAGTCGACTTCCCTTTAAGGGGAAGCTGTTGTTTGGAGAGGATTTAGAGAAACTGGTAAAGGACCTTGGCGAGTCCAAGGGAGGCAGGCTCCCAGAGGATAGACCGAAACAAGGGCGTCCTCTTCCCACGGCGCGTACCCAGCCTAGGGACCCCCGGAGGTTCTGCCCAGCCAGATCCAACCCCTTTTCCATTGGCCGCTTTCCCTCTAGGGGTCAAGGCTTTAGAGGGTTTCGGGGAGCAGGTCGAGGTTTTGGGGCGTCCTCCTCCTCCTCGGGACCTAGAAAGCAACAATGAAGTGACGGGGGTCCATGGGGAAGAGCTGCCGGTGGGCGGACGTTTAAGGCAGTTTCTCCCCTCCTGGTCCCGGGTCACTTCAGATCAATGGGTACTAGAGGTGATCAGAGAGGGCTATGCTCTCGAATTTGCAAAGCAAATACCTCCAGCATTTGTTCAGTCTCCCTGCGGGTCTTCTGCAAAGAGGTCGGCGATAGAGACAACTCGCGCTCGGGGCGGTGGTTCCAGTTCCACCAGACCAGTTCGGCTCGGGTCGGTACTCGATCTACTTCGTGGTACCAAAGAAGGAAGGGTCCTTTCGGCCAATCCTGGATTTAAAACAGATCAATCGCTGTCTCAGGGTACCACATTTCCGGATGGAAACCCTCCGATCAGTCATCGCAGCCGTAAGGGGCGGGGAGTTCCTGATGTCCCTCGACTTGACCGAAATGTATTTGCATATACCGGTCAGGAAGTCCCATCAACAATTCCTAAGATTCGCAGTGCCAAGGGGCCACTTTCAATTCCAGGCCCTACCCTTCGGCCTAGCTACGGCTCCATGGACATTCACCAAGGTGATGGTGGTGGTAGCGGCTTCCCTTCGGAAGGAGGGAATACTAGTACAGCCGTACCTAGACAATTGGCTGATCCGGGCAAAGTCAGAAGAAGAAAGTCGCTCGGCGACAGCCAGAGTGGTTCAGGTTCTAGAGGAGTTGGGGTGGGTCATCAACTGAGCAAAGAGCAGGATGACTCCCGCCCAGGATCTCGAGTATCTCGGAGCAAGATTTGACACTGCCAGGGGCAGAGTGTTCCTGTCACGATCGAGATCAAGGGACCTAAGGCTTCTAGTCACACAGTTTCTGAGCAGGCGAAACCCCTCAGCATGGCATTATCTTCAGGTTCTGGGCACAATGGTGGCGGCGATAGAGGTAGTACCTTGGGCCAGGGCCCACATGCGCCCGTTACAGCGGGCCCTACTGCGTCGGTGGTCTCCCCAACATCATCTCTCAACGCAGTTACCGTGTGCTCCGCGGACCAAACGAGCCCTTCGCTGGTGGCAGTGCCCAAGGAATCTAGAGCACGGGATGCCCCTCGAGCCTCATCTATGGGAACTGTTGACGACGGATGCCAGCCTTGCAGGCTGGGGGGCTCACTGTGAGGACCAGTTCGTCCAGGGTCACTGGACACCGTTAGAATCTCAATGGCCCATCAACAGACTGGAGTTGAGGGCTGTCACCCTAGCACTCAGGGCGCTCGAGTCCCTGGTGCAAAAAAGAGCAATTCGCGTTCTCTCCGACAATGTCACCACGGTAGCTTACATCAACCACCAGGGCGGTACCAGCAGCCCCGCCTTGGAGAAGGAGGCGGACGTTCTATTCCAGTGGGCGGAGAACCGTTTGGAAGCGCTTTCAGCTCAGCACGTGGCAGGCACGGACAATGTCACGGGCCGATTACCCCAGCAGACACAAGATAGACCACGGAGAGTGGGAACTGGAGCAGGAGACCTTCGACCAAATAGTGGCCCGTTGGGAACTCCCGGTCATGGATCTCATGGCAAGGTTCTCGTCAGCCAAGGTGGACCGATTCTTCAGTCGGCGGAAGGAAAGAAATGTCCGAAGGCCTGGATGCCCTGTCTCAGAAGTGGCCTGCGGAGGGTCTTCTCTATGTGTTTCCTCCCTGGGTTCTGATCAGAAAGGTCCTCCAGCGGGTGGAGGCTCACCAGGGATTGGAAATCCTCATAGCTCCGGATTGGCCGCGCCGCCCCTGGTACGCGGATCTGGTGAGGTTGATCGCCGACCAGCCGTGGCAGCTTCCTTGCAAAAGGGACCTGCTCAGGCAAGGCCCGGTTCGGATGCCTCACGTAGATCGATTCTCGCTTACGGCCTGGCTATTGAAAGGGCGCGGCTCCTGAAGCAAGGTTATTCAGGAGCAGTAATCACTACACTGTTAAATGCGAAGAAGCGCTCGACCTGCCTCTCCTGTGTAAGGGTTTGGCGCATTTTCGAAGCCTGGTGTGCGGAGCACCGAAGGAAGCCCCTCTCGGCCTCAGTCCCGGAGGTTCGGGAATTCTTGCAAGCAGGTTTTGACAAGGGTCTGGCGCACAGTTCCTTACGAGTCCAGCTGGCCGCCATCGCTTGCTATAGAGGTAAGGTCCGCGGCAAGCCCCTAGGGGCCCACGCGGACATCTCCAGGTTCCTAAGAGCGGTTAGACGTCTGGTCCGCAACGGAGGTCGGTGATTCCCCCTTGGGATCTCAACCTGATGCTTAATGCATTGGTCGGGGAACCCTTTGAACCGGTAAAGAGGGCTTCCATGAAGGACTTAACCCTGAAGACAGTCTTTCTGGTCGCTATCTGTTCGGCCAGGCGGGTCTACGAATTACAAGCGCTGTCCTCCCAACCCCCCTTCCTGTCCTTTCTCAAGGACAAGGTGGTCCTACGCACGGTGCCTTCCTTCTTGCCCAAGGTTATCTCTCCCTTTCATATGAACCAGACAGTTACCCTCCCGGCCTTCTCGGCCGAGGGACCTGAGGGTAGGGATAGCAAGCTTCGCCTCCTAGACGTCCAGAGAGCCTTGAAGCAATACCTCTCCCGCACAGCGCCTTTCTGGAAGTCCGAACGGCTGTTCGTCCAGTTCGGAGGTCCGCACAAAGGGGAGGCGGCGGCCAAGGCCTCCATCTCCAGGTGGATCAGAGAAGCGATTGCTTTCGCCTACATCCTGTAAGGGAAGCAGGTCCCAGTGGGGCTGCGTGCGCACTCCACTCGGGCTCAGGCTACCTCGTGGGCAGAGTTCAGCCTGGTTCCTCCGTTGGATATTTGTAGGGCGGCGACGTGGTCCTCTCTGCATACCTTCACCAAGCACTACAGGCTGGACGTACAGAGTTCAGCGGACGCTCGGTTTGGTCTGGCGGTTCTTCAGTCCGGCTTGCCGGATCCCACCCAGGATTGAACTGCTCTGGTACTTCCCAGAAGTAAAGGGACTGGACTGGAGTGACGATAAGGAAAAAGTAATTAGATCTTACCTGCTAATTAGTGTTCCTGAAGGAACGACAGTCCAGTCCCTGATCCCACCCGGTTCCGTCGGCCGTTAAGGCCTATTAGGCAAAAGCGGAGCTGCGGACCGAGCGTGGGTCCAGGTCTGGGTGAAGGAGGGCAGGAGAAAGTTGGCTCGGGCAGTCTCGGGTAAACCACCTCCCTCCGGCGCCATTCCTCCTCCCCTACTCCTATTACCTATTTCCTTAAAAAAAAAAAAAAAAAGATGAGTTTGTTTGTTAAATATTCCTTTGCGGGGTTAAGTTATGTTATGTAGGTTGTTAACGGAAGTTTGTTTAGTCTGCTTTTTCATTTGATTACTGGAGTTGGTGGGTGGCCCCAGTGGTATTTATACCGCTCCACCTCCAAAAAGGTTGGGCTCAGCCTCCAAGCTGCTGGAAGGGTTGCGTAACCCAGAAGTAAAGGGACTGGACTATCGTTCCTTCAGGAACACTAATTAGCAGGTAAGATCTAATTACTTTTTCCTGCTTGTTCCTGGAGATAGCACAGTTACTTACCTGTAACAGGTGATCTCTGGGAACAGCAGGAATAAGTCTTCACAACCCACCCACCTCCCCTAGGAGTTGTTCTCTCTATCTATCTTTCCCTTCTCTCTCTCTCTCCCTTCGTCTCAGCTTTAAAACTCAACTGAGGAGAGGCAGTTGGGAAAGGCGGGAAGGCAGCACGCAGGCATGGTGGAATGCTCCCAAAAGCATTCTGATTGGATGCTGGGGAGCGTTCCCGCGCAGGCTCCGTCGGTACCGACAATACCCATATGTGAAGACTTATTCCTGCTGTTCCCAGAGATCACCTGTTACAGGTAAGTAATTGTGCTTTCTCCGCACCCTGGGAATATTCGTCTTCCCTTACTTAGACGACTGGCTCATTCAAGCCCCTTCAGAGCCAGAGACCAGGGTTGCTCTGCCTCGCACAATGCGCATCCTTCAGTATTTGGGACTTGTCATAAACTTCCCAAAGTCCAATCTAGCTCCCACTCAATCCCTAGAGTTTATAGGAGCTCTTCTGGATACCAGACAGAAAGGGGCCTTCCTTCCACAGCCCCCTGCCTTCGCATTGTGCATTTAGCTTCCGAAGCAGTGCTAAAACTTCACCTCACTGCTCGGGAAATGTTACAGTTGCTAGGCCACATGGCATCCACTGTACATGTGGTTCCTTATGCTCGCCTCCATATGAGGGCAGCCCAGTGGACCTTATCCACTCAGTGGACTCAGGCGTCAGGTTGCTTGTCAGACAAAATAGCAAACTCAGATTGCCTTATTTTGTCCCTCCAATGGTGGCAGTCACCCAAGAACCTTCTGGTGGGGTCTCCTTTTCAGCAACCCCCACCCCAAGCCACTCTAACAACAGATGCTTCACAGGTGGGTTGGGGAGCCCACCTGCATGGCCTCTCTACCCAGGGTACCTGGACTCCACAGGAGGCCTATCTCCATATCAACCTCCTGGAGCTCAGAGCAATCTTCCTTGCTCTTCGAGTATTTTACACCCAGCTCAGCTACAAGACAGTCCTATTTCAAATGGACAATAAGGTAGCCATGTTCTATATGAACAAGCAGTGCAGAACAGGCTCTCTGTCACTGTGCAACGAAGCTTTGCGACTATGGGCCTTCGCCAGAGAGAATCAGATTCATCTCCTTGCGGTGTATCTTCCAGGCATTCAAAACTCTTGGGCAGACAGACTGAGTAGAGTTCTACTTCCACACAAATGGTCTCTCCATGCAGACCAGGTGGCCCAAATTTTTCAAATTTGGGGAACCCTGGACATAGACCTCTTTGCAAGTCCGCTGAATGCCAAACTTCCCCGGTTCTGTTCTAGAATTCCGGCTCGAGGTTGTCGGGCCAGGGATGCTTTCCTCCTTCATTGGGGTCAGGACTTCCTGTATGCCTTTCCACCCATTTGCCTAATTCCCAAAACCCTGTTCAAGCTTCAGAGAGACAGAGGTTGTATGATATGATCCTCATAGCTCCACGTTGGCCATGGCAACCGTGGTACCCTCTGCTCCTACATCTCTCTAAAGCTCCTCCTCTGGAGTTAGGATCTGTTCCAGATCTTCTTTCTCAAGAGGACGGGATGCTGTGGCATCCTAATCCCCAGTCTCTGCATCTCAGGGCCTGGTTGCTGAAAGCCTAGAACTTCACTGTCTTAACCTTTCCCAGCAGGTAAAGGATATTCTTCATGCTACCAGGAAACCTTCCACAAGACACTCTTATGCATTTAAGTGGAAAAGGTTTACCATATGGTGCTCGCAGAAGGGTCTTAACTCTCTTGCAATACCTCTGGAATCATTACTGGAGTACCTCCTTCATTTATCAAATGCAGGGCTTAAAAAGACCAATTCAGTGAGAGTTCATTTGAGTGCTATAGCAGCTTCTTTCAAGCCTCTAAATGGACAACCTATTTCCTCTCATCCTCTCATAGCGAGATTTATGAGAGGCCTTCTTTTAATGAAGCCTCCCATTAAGCCACCACCGGTGGCATGGGACTGAAATCTGGTACTTGGGCAGCTCATGAAACCGCCCTTTGAACCATTAGCCACTACGTCTTTGAAATTCCTTTCCTGAAAGGTTATCTTTCTCATTGCAATCACATCAGCACGTCGCATCAGTGAATTGCAAGCGTTGGTGGCTGATCCTCCTTATACAAGGTAGTTCTTAGGACTCATCCACACTTTATGCCAGAGGTGGTTTCACCCTTTCATTTGAACCAAGTGGTTTACCTTCCTGTATCCTTTTCAAGGCCTCACGCCTCAAATGCAGAAAGGAACCTTCATACTTTGGACTGTAAAAGAGCTTTGGCCTTTTACTTGCAAAGGACACAGCAACATTGGAAATCCTCTCAACTCTTTGTTGCTTTTGATCCTAGTCATTTGGGACTTCCAGTCTCCAAAAGGACACTGTCCTGCTGGATTGCACAGTGTATATCTTTTGCCTGTGAGAGTAAGAACCTTCCTCTTGAAGGCCATGTCACAGCTCACAATGTGAGAGCCATGGCAGCCTCAATGGCTCATCTTCACTCTGTCTATCGACGACATCTGTCGAGCAGCTACTTGGGCTTCGGTACATACCTTCACAGCTCATTACTGCTTAGACAAGGACTCCCGCCGGGATGCCTTGTTTGGTCAGGCTGTTCTTCAACACCTGTTCCAAACTTAATCAACTCCTACCCACCATCCCTGGTAGGATGCCAGAGATCCATTGGGGGAATTGGAGCCCTTTCACAAGGGCACACAACTTTCTGGGGCTATCCCCCTGGCATCTCCAGCTAGGGAGTCCCCATATGTGAAGACTACATTCCTGTTTGTTCCTGGAGATAGCATAGAATACTCACCTGTAACAGGTGATCTCCGGGAACAGCAGGAATTTAGTCTTCACAACCCACCCACCTCCCCTAGGAGTTGTATCTTTCTGTATCTCTCTCTCTCTCTCTCTTTCTCTCTTTCCCTCTCTCTTTTGTCTCAGCTTTAAACTTAATTGGAGAGGGACCGTTGGGAAAGGCGGGAAGGCAGCACGCAGGTGCTGTGGGATGCTCCAAAAAGCTTTCCTATGGGACGCTGGGGAGCGTTCCTGCGCAGGCTCCGTTGGTACCGACGATACCCATATGTGAAGACTAAATTCCTGCTGTTCCCGGAGATCATCTGTTACAGGTGAGTAACAATGCTTTCTCCAATTAGTCTTAAATGTACTACGTTTTAGCTTCATTGCATGTCTCTAATATTTCTACTTTTTGAAGGGGTAAACAACTGATCTAAATTTACCTGTTCCATTCCACTCATTTTATAGACCTCTATCATATCTCTTCTCAGCCATCTTTATTTTCGAGCTGAAGAGCCTTACCCTTTTAAGTCTTTTCTCTTACGGGCGTCCTTCCATCCCCTTTATTATTTTGGTCCCTTTTTCTCTTTACCTTTTCTAATTCCGCTATATCCTTTTTTAGATAAGGAGACCAGAACTGCACACACTATTCAAGATGTGGTAGCACAATATCCAGTGTATATCTTACATAGATGACTTTTGATTTTATACGCTATTCATTTTGTATTGCAGTTGGTTTTTTGGCTTCTAGATGTTTTCATTCAGTCTCGAAAAGCCAGATTATAGGTTGGCTTAGTTAGTAACATACAGAGAGCCCTCCCCTTGTACTATTCAAACAAAAAATATTTTTGTGCCAACAGTGTATAAACATAACCTGCCTCCTCTACTACATATAAGGATATTCTCTCAAGAGCAATGGAGTTGAGATATAAAATCTTTAAATATATATTGTCTTGTAACAGACATGGACTTGCATTTTTTTTAAGAATTGATCTGATTTGTCTGTGCTTAGCAAAGCATTGAAAATTACAGAAGGTAAAGACCATCTAGTCTACCTATCCATACCAATTACTAAGCCTTGCAATCCTCAGCACATGTCTCATGCATTTTTGAATTTAGATACAGTCCTCATCTCCACCACTTACACTGGAAGGCAGTTCTAAAGATCCATCACTCTTTCCGTTTAAAAAAAAAAAAAAAGAAACTTCCTTAGATTACTCTGAATCTTCATCTTACCACTCTGCATTCCAGAGTTTCCTTTGCATTGAAGGAGTTCCGCCTCCTGTGCATTTATACCATAGAGGTATTTAAGTGTCTCATATCTCTCCTCTTCTGCCGCATTCAGGTATACATATTCAGGTCTTTGTCTATCCCTATATGTTTTATGATAAAGACTGTTCTCTGACTGTTTTAGTAGCCACCCTGTGGACTGAGTTCATCCTGTTTTATATCCGTTTCAAGGTGCATTCTCCAGAATTGCACACAGTACACCAAATGTGGTTTTATCAAAAACTTACTTACAGGCCACTTTCATCACCTTTTGACTTTTGCTGTCACCTTTATGTACTTTTTATGGCCATTTTAAGATCATCAAATAGAATGGTTTATCCCAGACTTTATATACTACCATTCCCAGGGCACCATAGTTTACAACATGCCATAATAAAATACTTAAATATAGTAATAGAAATAAAAAACAATCCAAAATAAAATAACAATGAAAATGTAAATGCAATACCTAATAAGAACAAAGCAATAGAACAATCAAGTACTTAAAATATAAGTTCAAAAATATACATACAATAAATCAGTCATAGGGTAAACAAATCGCCAGTAAAATGAGCGCTAAGCACAAAGTTAAAAACATCAGTACTACATTCAGCAAATACAAATACAAAAATAAAGATACAATAACTCTGTATGAATCAGTGAAAATTGCAGATAAAAGTTTTGAAAAAAGGATAAAACAAAAGAATTATCATAGGCACTACACTTTGGAAAGAATGAGCCCCCCCACCAAATTAACTATTCTCTCTCCCTATGCGCTCCACCCCCCCCCCCCCCCCAAAAAAAAATCTTGGGTAAAAAAACCCTGTTAAGTTTGGCTTTAAATTTAGTAAAAGATAATTCAAGCCGTAAATATTATAGGATTGCATTCCAAAGTAAAAGGGGCTGGACAATACAAAGCAGACTACTCTATGCACTCTAACCATGCTTGAGAAGGAGTAGGCACTGACAGCAATTTATCCTTCTGAGAAGGAAGAGTATGAGCTGGATGGATTATAAAGGATCAGCATATCAAACAGCCTAGGTGCCCACTATAAGCAGCTCGATGGGCCAGGATCAAAACGGTCCCCTCCCCCCGCCAAGTCCTGTTATTTTCATGCACTGAAGTACTTCACCACACTATACAGTACTGATCCCTTGAGTTTTTTCAGCCCAAATGCAAATCAATGCATCTCTAGTTTCCCTCTTTTTTTTATTCCTGTTATGAAATGGAGTATATTAAGCATCTCAATAAACAAATTATCTTATCATATTGCTAGACCAGTCCAGATGAATTGGTTATTCTCCCCAGATATGTCTGCCTGTGTTAGGCTCCACTGCAGTACAATCATTCTCTGGTGTTTTGAAGGTGCTAAAAAGTCACCTCTTTGAATGGCCTCTCTCATGGATTTAATCCAGAAGGGTAGTAGTCCTGGTAGCTATTGAGTCTACCAGGTGGGTGTTGGAGCTACAGGCCTTATCCTATAGGGAGCCTTTTCTGATCATCTGGACAGCATCTGTCTTTCTGAGACTGATATCTTTATTTCTCTTGAAGGTTTTGGCTTCCTTTAATCTTAATCTGTCTTTGATCCTACCCTACTCCTAAGAGATGTCTGGACATGAGGAGGGCGACACTGAAGTAGCCAGAGCTTACTAATTACTTCCATTGGTTGCACATTCTTTATCCCATTCAGTGGTTCGAGGAAAGGATAAGCTTGCAGCCAAGTCCTCGATTGCTACTGGATTAAGGAAGCTATTAGTTCACTCTACCTTATGTGTGGGAAATGCATTGTGGAAAGACTCGGAGCTCACAACACTAAGGCACAACCTTGTCCTGGGCGGAGTCTGCTTTGGTATCTCTGTAGGATATCTGTAAGACTGCTACCTAGTCATCTTTGATTACCTTATCTGAAGCACTACATCTTGTATGTGGGAGCAGGTGCAGATGGTGCCTTTGGCAGAACAGTTCTGTCTGAAGCATCATCATCCTCCCACTCTTGGTTGTGATTGCTTGGGTATGTCTCGCTCATCTGGACTGGTTTAGCAGGATATGAGAGGAGAAAATGTCCATGCCTGCTAATGTCCTTTTCTTGAATCCTACTAGACCAGTCCAGGATCCATCTTGGAAGAACACTACTACAGATTTGGGAGCCCTGCTGCCTTTTAACTGCATTTTCTGATGGCAGAGTCAAGTAAGATAAGAAAGCCAAAAGCTTGTACACAGTTGTTGATTTTTAATACTTTTTCAGATTTTTTTCCCCTGAGTTTTTCAGTCTTACTTTCTACCTGGGAAGTGTCCTACTGGCTTCCCTGTGCTGCACCAGCATATATACGTCATGACATCACTGAACGTTGCTCTGGTCAGCCTACACTTGTTTGGTGACTATAACCCATTGGTCTAGACTGGTCTAGCAGGATTCAAGGACAGGAAGTTAGCAGGTATAGAAGATGTCTCCATAAACATGATTCTGCATTTTTGTAGCATTGAAACTTAGTTACTAACTAGATCTTGCCTCATGTTATCCACCCTATCCAGGGTATTTATACTTTGTTGCAGATTTTGGTATCTGCAAAGAGGCAAACCTTTTCTGATAGCTCTTCTGCAATATCACTTTCAAAACTGTTCAAGAGAATCTGAGCAAGGACCCATTAATGCGGCACACCATTGGGGGCACCCCTATCCTCAGAGTGAACTCCCATTTACCACCTCACCTTTTTGTCTCCCACTCAGTTTCTAACCCAGTCGGTCACTTTAGGGACTCAATGGCATTTAACAACAGCAACAACATCATCAAGGGTGTTCGGTTTATTTGAGTTGCCTTTGCGGAATCATGTCTGAGGCTTTGCTGAAATCTAAATCCACCACATCCATAGGAGCTAACTTTTCAAAATAATAAAAAAATACCCTTTTTTGTTTAAAGATAGCAGGCAGAGCACTTGAAGCCAAAAAAATTACTTCAATAAAAATTACGAATAACCCCATATAAAATGGTGGTAACAATACAAATTTTTGTCAGATGTAGTATCAGGAGAGAAAATACTTTTTACTCCCGAATGATCTGAGCATCCATTTTATTCATTAGTGTTCCTTCTTGATTAACCTATGAAATCCATCAACCTAAAAAATATGCAGACTTATCTGAAATGTTAGCCCATCCAAGTCTCGCGTCGCCTGGCTATCTTCCAAAATGTCCCAATCCACGACAGGCATGCTTTGAGCTGTACCACTCCTGGCCATTTTGCCTGCTCCAAATGCATTTACGTTGGAGGGAGACACTTGGACAGATCCAACTACAGGTCAAATTTTTTTCCATCAGATGGCATACTACCTGCACATCATCTTATTTATTTATTTATTTATTTATTTTATTTAGTAAACATTTGTATACCGCTGCTTCCTATGATCAGCAGCGGTTTACTTTACAGAATCATAATGTATCGTACAATACAGCGAGATCTTTCAGATTTACATTTTTGATTAGTCAATGATTTATATAACACGGAGAATCAGTTGGATACAATATACATTTGATTAGGGCACGCAGATCTGGGTATACATTATGTAGTGTATGCCTTATGTTGCCCCTGCAACTTGCTGTATATTGGTCAGACCACCCCCCCTGTGGAGTCTTGACTGGCTGAACATGCTTCCCGCATTCAGATGGCTGTGCAATCGGCCCCGATTGTGGAACATTGTTTATTACAGCAGCATGATTTTGCTAGTTTGTGCTGATGGGTGGTTTTATCACATTCTGGAAGATTCGGGGGGGGGGGGGGCGACTGTGCGGTTTGGCTTCAATGAGCAGAACAGAGGTGGATATATAATTTGAACACTGAGTTCTCAGGGTTTGAATTTGGAGATTGATTGGCAGATTTTGTTTTGACAGCGTCCAATCAGGATGAGGGGCTTTCCCCTTCTGTGGGATTTTCCTTTCCTGATTGGTGGATCCTCTTGGCTGATATCATCACTTGGTCAACTGTTTGAGATGGTGGCAGGTATTTAAATAGTGGTTTTTTGGATTTCTATTTGGCCCTTTCCATGGTGTCCTGCATTGCCGGCTGGAGATTGTCCCCATACACCTGAAGCAGAGTGGTACAGCTCTAAATGTGCATGTCGTGGATTGGGACAAGATAGCTGGGCGATGCGAGACTCGAATGAGCTAATATTTCAGATAACTCCACATATTTTTTAGGTTGATGGATTTCATAGGTTAATCAAGAAGGACACTTTAATGAATAAAATGGATGCTCAGGTCATTCGGGAATAAAGTATTTTCTCTCTTGACAGTCCATCTGACAAAAAGATTTGTATTGTTACTTGCTTCTGCCATTTTATACGGAGTTATTCTTAATTTGTGTTTAACCTCTGTGGGGATATTAGTACTATTAAAAAAAATACTTATAATGAGCCCCTCAAAATTCTGGCATTGCAGGTAGAGGGAGGGCAGTTTACATATCAGTGTTGCTGCATTCGTCAGAATGTTTGCAATCTTGTTTCTTACTTACGTTTGATTTGGGCTTGTGTTTTGAAGAACAGCAGATAGCACCTAAGCTGTGGAGGATGATTAATGTGTTTGTTTGATCCCCAGAATTCCAGTCTTAGTTGTGGGTCTTCATTTTGATTTTGCAGATAAAGCACATCACTCTGTATCTTCATAAATATGTTTACGGGCAAGGGAGGGAGCGAGTGGGAAGTTAATGGACTCTGCCATAATACAGTAAGTGTGAACACTTTTGAGCCATGACATCTGTATTTATTTATTTAGTTAGTTTATTTATTTGGCAGATTTTATATACTGCATTTCCAAAGATGAAGGCGGTTTACATAGAACTGAACTCCACATTACATAGAACTTACATGGAACAACTAGAAGCCAAATATAACAAATATCATAATTTTATATATTACAGCTATGCACACGGTGCTCTATGTAGCTTTTGGTAGCATTTAAACTTGTTAAGGGGCAAGAGGGGTGGCAGGGAAGAACTGGGAGGGGGGGAAGAGGGGGAAGAAAAGGGTTGAGGACAGGGAAAGGTCTTGGGAAAAGGATGCCAGGCAGTTGAATGAAAAGGTTGGAGGATCTGTGGGAGGGATTAACTAGTATGTTACGTACTCAGTAGCTAATGAACCAGTCAAGATCATTTAAGAAGGGAAGATGTGAAAGGGAATGTGAAATATTAAAAAGATATCTAAGGTAGTTGAATAGGAATGTAGCATGTAGTATACGGATTTTATGGGCTGAATTCCAAAATGTATATAAATAGTATATTCTTTTGTCAGAATATACATGTTCACCTTCAAATGAAAGGGCTGGTAGTCATTAGGTGAGGGAGAGGGGAGGGAGGAAGAAAGTGGTTAGCTGAATAAAGAAGACAGGTACTGTAGTGGTCATGCATGGAGGTCTTGGGGCTGGACATGTCTATGGTTTGTGCTCTTTGCACTTAGTGCAATGTTCGTATCTCTCAACAGTCGCAAGAAAAATCAGGGCACACGGACTGAGACCAGAGGCATCTCAGAAAAGCAAGGGAACAGAAACTAAGGCCCATCGAGCTACTAGGTAAATATTTTGTCCAAGGAAAACATTAAAATGCAGAATTTCAAGGGAAATAAGGCTGGTGCAAGGATATTGAGCGCCCTAGGTAAACCTTCAGTCTTACGCTCCCCCACACCAAGATTTTGATAATTAAATCCACAATCATGATTTATTTATTTATTTAGCTGTATTTATATCCCGCTTTTCACCGGGTCAAAGCGGTCAATTGGGAGATACATTTAACACGAGGGGATATGACACACATATGCTAATACTTACAGGGAACATGGGCAATGGAGGGTTAAGTGGCTTGCCCAAGACCACAAGGAGTGCCTATAGGACTAGAAATCCCAGTCCCTCCGGCCTGAGATTGCTGTCCCCAGGTGGGACTTGAACCCCCAGCCCTCCGGCCTGAAGTACCTTGTCCTAACCACTAGGCCACTCCTCCCAACACCACCCCTCTCACAGCAGTCTTCTAAAAATGCATAACTGGACATCATTCTTTTAAATATTCAACTTTTTGTTTAGTATGTATGCATGTACCCACTCTCCCTTTAGGTGATAGAATGTGATGATTGCTCTCTTGAGTTTGTGTGGCTGTCAGAATCTATTGTCTCACTCCCCCCCCCCCCCCCCCACAACACACAAGCTGCTGCCCCAGGTAGCTGCCTAGTCTCGCCTAATAGTTGGGCCAGCCCTAGAGGCAAATGCATTAACAGAGTAAGTTCAGGAAATACATTGAAATTTATTATTAAACCTAATTATTGTCTCTATCCTGACAGTTTCCTTAACATACTTAGCCAGGACAGGTACTAGGGGTTGGCAAACAGGGCAGTTGTAGGAGACCCCAAGGTTTCCTCAAGCTGCAGAAGGCATAGCCTACATGCAGGCTTTGGGGCCCCCTTATCAGTTTCTACCCTGAACCCCTGAATGTCTAACACCAGTCCTACTCCTAGCCCTCGCTGGCCTGGGAAGCAAGGTCCTGGCCCAAACATTTTAAATGTCTTTATTGCATGTATGTCTTTATTGCATGTAAATACAACTCAAAGTTCCTTGTGTTGTATAGTTGATGTTAAATGTAAACCGCTCTGATCTAAAATAGAGCGGTATAGAAGAACTGTTAAATAAATAAATAAATAAATAAAATAAAATCAGACATGTAATATCTTTCAGTTGTGAATATAAAAAGTCCTCACAATGCTGATAAGACTGCAAAGGGAAGGTGAAAAGTTTAATGGACATATACATATGTATGTGTAAATAAAATTATGTTTGGTATATATTACAGATTTATTTATTTTATTGTATGGTCTTTACCACTGAGAAAATAGTGAAAGCTGCATAGAGAGACTTTTTTGCTAAATTATTTTCAGAGTGCTGCATCTTTTTATTAATGCATCATTTTTCCTACTTCAAAATAAAAGCTATGGGCTATATTTACCAAATGTTAGCATGTGCTTTCTGCTGTAGTGCCCATGTTAAGCCTATAGACATGGAGGCCTATTCCGTGTTGGACGTCCCGGCCTCTGTGCGTCTGGTCGGAAATGGACGCACAGAGATAGATGGGATTCTGATCTAACAGGGCACGTCTAGCCCCCGCGGGATCAGAATCTCATCTAAGCCTGTATGTGCAGGCCTGGACCCGATTCCGGGCAGCCTGCACATACAGGCACCTGCCCAGCTAACTCAATTAGGGGTCCTGAATGGAGCCGCGGCTCCATGGCGTCCGGTTGCCATGGCACCACAACTCCAATCAGGAGCTGCGATCCCCAGCTGCCGGCGACTGGATTAATTTCCTGCAGCCTGACCTCCGATTTGGCCTCCCAAGGCCGGGTTCAGGCTGTGGGGAATCTTCTGTGGCCCATCCACCCTTTGATGCGTCCCGGGCCTGCTATCCCCTCCCATGTAGGGGAACGTATTCCACCTCAGAGGTGGAATACATTCCACATCTACTCTTCTGGCCCTGGACTTACAGGGCCAACGACAGAATCGGCTCTGTATGTCCAGGGCTGCAGACTACCCACTGCCTGCCCCATCTCCACCTCCATGCTGCCCCTTTCCTGCCCCGGTCTAACTTCTCTGTACAAACTCCCTGTTCTTACGGGGAGGCTTGGCGGGGACAGGAAAGGCAGACGAATAGCGGGGCCTCAAAATAGATGCCATAGTGGCCAATAGCAGATAGTATGCACTCATGTTTAGTAAACATGGCCCTATATCCATATAGATTGCTATCTACGTAGTTTTCTGTATAGTGGTTTGAGTATTGCAACTCTTTGGATAACTTCCACTCCAGATAGTGCCAAGTCAGTCTCTAAAGATATTCAGTGGCACTATCCAGATGATGCTGCCTAGAGCAACTATTTGGATAATGACTGCTATTTTCCGAATATTTCTTTTGAATATTGGGCCAATCCTTGTTTTGTTTTTCTTTTCAGTTTGTTCTGGCTCAGCTGCCTATAAATTCTCTAAATCTTGGGGAAAAGGGAATTCTTTGTATTAAAGCTGATACACTGGATTCTAAAATATATAGATTTATTTGTTAACTCAGTCAGGGCCTAGTATCAGCAAATAGCTTTTAGTTTGAATTAAACTCAGCAGAGAACTTTTAATTTAAATCGAATCAGAATATAGCTGGGCATAGAAGGAAGAATAGGGTAAAATATTCTTTGAGTTCAAAGAAATAAATTGTTTTTAGAGACCTTTACAAAGAGGCCTTCCAGTTAGGAGGCAAGAGATCGGGGAATTTGTTTTAAATAGGTGTTAATACCAAGTGAAAGATCAAAGGGGAAATTTGAAAAGCTCCCTCTATCAAATCAATGGCTGTGTGAATCACCCAGATTCCCTTAGCTGCACAGCTCTGGGACCTGTGTAGCAAGCTAGTCTTTAGTAAGTGTTATTACCCTCCCTTCCACCCACCCCAGCCCTAATCTTAGCGTTTTACGCTGTTAAACCTATTAAAGAGGGAGAAGTGGTCAAATTCACTTTCAGGTTCAGCTGGTTATCCTTATCAGGAATAGATAAGGCCTTGAAATTAATCTTGAGGTGAACAAAATACATCTATACCACTTAATTTTAAGGTATCAGTACAAATATCCCTAGCAACTTTAAGTAAACTACTTAAATAGCTAAACAACCCTTAAAACTAAGATGCAGACAGCAGTCTAGCAGTGAGATGGGGCTATCCAGTCTTTTGCATCGAGTGTCATTTGTACGATTTTCTCCCACTTAGTGAGGGGTCTTACATATGCACTAGGTGCAAGGAGCTCTTTGCCTTCAGGGAACGAATCTGATCTCTGGAGGCTAGAGTAACAAACTTGGAGGACATGAGGAAGACAGAGAGGTATGTAGACGAGACCTACATGGATGTAGTACTGTAGTCCCACCTCCAGTCTGGAAGACTCTCAGTTGCCATGGAGGAGAGAGATCACGTGAAAGGAGAGCATCACAGAGGTTTCTCCAAGGCCATGTGCCCACGAGGGATGGGTTAGGACAGCTGTTATAATTGACGATTTGATCATTAGGCATGTAGATAACTGGGTGGCTGGTGGCATGCTTGTCTGGTGTGAAGTTAGCGGACCTCAAATACCACCTAGACAAGGTGTTAATGCTGGGGAGGAGTCTTCCGTCTTGGTACATATTGCTATCAGTGACATAGGAAAGTGTGGGAGGAGGGTTCTGGAGGCCAAATTTAGTATTTTAGGTAGTAAATTGAAATCCAGAACTTCCAGACTCAAAAAGCAGGCAGAGCTCTGGAGTCTCAGTGTGTGGATGAGACAATGGTGCAAAGAAGAGGGTTTTGGATTTGTTAGGAACAGCCTTCTGGGGAAAGGAGTGGCTTTTCCGAAAGGGTTGGCTCCACCTTAACTGGGTTGGAACTAAGCTGCTGGCGCTAACCTTTAAAAAGAGCAGCTTTTAAATCAGATAATAGGGGAAAAGCCAACAGTTGCCCAGAAGCACATGGTTTGGAGGGATGTATCCTTAAAGGATACTAATAAAAGAGGGAAGTTAGGCCATCCCGACAGAGGTTCCAGTAAAGATAAAAGTAACCCAGATGCCCTTAAGTACAGAGCTGAAAGATTCCAAACTACCCCTATCAACTGATAACCAGATTAATATGAATAAAGTACAACCTCTATAATGCTTGTATGCAGTTCTAGAAGTCTAAAAAAAAATAAGATGGGAGAGCTAGAATATATAGCACTAAATGAAAAGTTAGATATAATTGGCATCTGAGACCTGGTGGAAGGAAGACAACAAATGGGACACTGATAACCTGGGTACAAACTATATTGCAATGATTGGTAGATCAAATTGGTGGAGGGGTTGTACTCTGTTAGAGAAGGCATTGATTCATATATGATTAAAGTTTTTGCAGGAAATATAATACAATGTAGAATCTCTATGGATAGAAATCTCATGTTAAAAGGGGAAGGCGATGGCAGTGGAGGTGTTCTACTGACCGCCTGGTCAGCATGAACAGATGGATGATGAAATGCTGAAAGAAATCAGGGAAGCTAACAAAAGTTATAACACAGTAATAATGGGTGATTTCAGTTACCCTGGTATTGACTAGGTCAATGTCACAGCATGACATGCTAGCGAGATAAGGTTTCTAGATGAAATAAGTGACTGCTTCTTGGAGCAGTGGGTTCACAAACCAACAAGAGGGAAGCTATTTTGGACCTAGTCCCTAGTGGAACACAGGATCTGGTGCAAGAGTTAAGAGTGTTGGTGCCACTTGGCAATAGTGATCATAGCATAATCACGTTTGATTTAATAAATGCAAGGATGGCAAGGAAATCCACAGTACTACATTTTCACTTTCAATCAAAAGGGGAGGCTATGGTAAAATGAGGAAAATAGTTAAGAAATAGCTAAAAGGAGCAGCTGCAAAGGTTAAAGATTTACAGCAAGCATCGGCGTTGTTTAAAAGTACTATCTTGGAAACCCAGACCAAATGTATTCCATGCTTTAAGAAAAGTGGAAGGAAGGCCTAAAAACTGCCAGCATGGTTTAAAGGCAAGATTGGAGAGGTTGTTGCCAAAAAAAACATCTTTCAGGAAATGGAAAAAGGAGCCAAAGGATGAACACGGGAAACAACATAAGCAATAAGAAGTTAGATTTAAGGCATTGATAAGGCAGGCAGAGAGAGAATTTCAAAAGAAGCTTGTTGTGGAAGCAAAAACATATGTTTTTCAAGTACATTCGTAGCAAAAAGCTTGAGTCAGCTGGACCATTGGATGATAGAGGAGTAAAAAGGGCACCAAGTGAGGACAAGGCCATAGTGGAGAGACTGAATGAATTCTTTGTTTTGGTCTTTACTGAAGAAGATATAGAGAAATTGCCTGTGCCTGAAATGGTATCTAAAGGTGATGCATCAGAACATTTGGAAGCAATATAAATAAACTGGGAAGATGTATTTACAATTATTTGGTAAACTGAAGAGTAGCAAATCTATGAACTATAATTAAAATCATCTGTAGTACTGGAAGATTGGAGAATGGCCAATGTAATGTCATTTTGTAAAAATGGTTCCAGGAGTGATCTGGGAAACTACAGACCGGTGAGTCCGACATCGGTACGGGTAAAATGATAGAAACCATTATAAAGAATAAAATTACTGAACATGTAGATATTCCTGGTTTAATGGGAAAAAGCCAACATGGATTTAGCCAGGGAAAGTCTTGTCTTACTAATCTGTGTTATTGTTTTGGAGATGTGAATAAACAGAAAAAGGTGAGCCGGTCGATATAGTGTATTTTTATTTTCAGAAAGTCTTTGACAAGGTCTCTCATGAGAGACTCTTTGCAAAATTAATAAGTCATGGGATAGGAGTTAGTGTACTGTTGTGTACTGTGTACTGTTGTGGATCTGGAACTGGTTAAAAGGTAAAAAGCAGAGAGTAGGGCTAAATGGTCATTTTTCTCAGTGGATAAAAGTGAATAGTGGGATCTGTGGTTGGCCCACTGTTTTTGTTTTTTTTGTATCATTCTTTATTTATAGAATGTGAGGGTAGAAACATTACGTCAAATGTAACATGAAAAAGAAACATACAGACCGATAAACTAACATTCTGCACAAAAATACCTAATAATAACATCGCAACTACCCACTCATGAGCAGACAATTTTACCAAACACATTCTGACATCTTCCATACCTAATCCTTAATACTCCTTTCCCTCCCCTCCCCCCTCCCTCTTCCCACCCCTCCCCCCTCCCTCTTCCCACCCTCTCCCTCTCTCTAGTACATGGACCATTGGCTATGGGTCTATGGGGTTAGTATAAATGTACAAATGTACAATGAGCAGTGCCTAATCGAGGCTCTCCAATGGGGGTTTCACCAAACAGATTGCAGGCGAGGGCAGCAACCTCAAATTGTTAAATATGAGCCCTGGAATATGCCTTGGTATAAAAGGGTTATGGACTCTATACCTTTCACCTGTTCTTCCCTCACCGCCTCCATACTTCATATGGAGCCCAGATCTTAAGATGCTCATCCCGCTGACTCTTAACTGCATATGCCAGCTGGTCCATAAGCATCAGGTCATCACAACCGCACCTTCCAGAACGCTATAGTGGGACCTTCCACTAACCTCCAATAGCGCGCTATCACCATGCGTGTGCTTAACAGGAGCAGCTCAATTAATCGCAGTGTGTTTTGGGGTAAATTTATATTCTCAGCCAGCAACCCTAACAAAAAGAGAACAGGTGAAGGATTAATAGTTTGATTGGTAATTGTACTGATATTAAGTACATCACTCCAAATATTCTGGGCCTTAGGGCAGTCCTGCCATATATGGAAGAATGACCCAACTTGCCCACATCCCCTCCAACAGGCACCCCCTACTCCAGGTCCCATATGACCTAGACATACCGTGGTAAAGTAGGCTCATTTAAGAATTAAATATTGGATTTGCCTACAGTGCACATTTTGCATGCAACAATATCCCCTTTGAACTTTACTCCATTCCTCTGGCGTTAGAGTTCTCCCAAACAACTGTGCCATGCTTTATGCTGGTGGTTCTCTTTCATTTTATAGATTTCTAACAGCACCTGATAAAGTCAGGATACTAGAACCTTCCAGACCCCCTCTCGATAGTATAATATTCGCTCCACTTCTGTTGGGGGACCTTAAGGGCCTTACCTGAAAGTATCGATAGAAGGGTACTGAGACCTCGCCCTTCTCATTAAGCTGGTTCAGACTCATACAAGTCCCCTGAGAGGATTATATCAGTAAAGCATCTAATGTTCTGTGTCTCCCAGGCCTCCCATACCTTCCTGAATTCAGGGCCACTAAAGGGCCAAATATCCCTAATCCGTGTTTTGGGGCCTAATACCGAGCTATAACCTGCCTTGAACTGGACCTATCACTGAATCCGCACCAATGGGGCTAAAACACATGTTGCACTACCCGCTCCATACTCTCCAGTGTATCTTCAAACACTGAAAAGGGGACAATCCAGCTCTGCTCCATAGCAGCCCAATGAATATCTGGGGGGTGCACATAATGGTATCTAAGACCTAGTAGAACTGCCGCCTTATAATATATAAGCAGATCGGGATAGTTCAGCTCTCCATCTTATCTCCAGGAACAAGCAGGAATGAGTCTTCACATATGGGTATTGTTGGTACCGACAGAGCCTGCACGGGAACGCTCCCCAGTGTCCAGTAAGAAAGCTTTGGGAGCATCCCACAGCGCCTGCGCGCTGCCTTCCTGCCTTTCCCAACCGCCTCTCTCCAGTTCTTCTGCGGTGACAGGAACACGACCTGCTGGCTCCGCGGAAAAGAAGAAGTTCTTTATTTTTTTCTTTATTTTTCTGTGTCGCGTCTGCCGCCTTTGACGTCAGACCGGTACCGCCGGTCTTTTCTTTTCTTTCTTTAAAAAAAACAAAAGAAAACTATTCTTTATTTCAACTGTGCATTTTTAGTTTGGGCCTTAGGCCTGAATATTTTTCTCCTCATGGAGAAGCCCGCTTCCCGGTTTAAAAAGTGCACAAAATGTGGCGGTACTATTTCTGTCACCGACACCCATGATTGGTGTCTAAAATGTTTGGGTCCTGACCATTCCATCACGGATTGTGTGTCCTGTACCATGATGTCTAAAAGAGGTCGGCAGAACCGAGCAGCCAAGCTCAGTACCCTGTTTCCCTCTGATGCAGCCTCGGTGGCATCAACGTCTTCCAGGGCTGCTTCTTCCTCCCATGGATCTCAGGTAACCAAACATAAATCTAGCCGGTCCTTGAAGGGCAAATCTCCCTCTAAGCATCGAGATGCCTCCGGGCTTGTCCTTGAGGATTCCGCACCGGCAAAATTATCCCGGCGGGAAGTTTCGGCTTCCAAAGCATTGTCTATGGGGTCACAGGTTGACATCGATGGCTCGGCCTCGACCGATCACCTGTTGCCATGTTCTGGGGTACCGGTGGCCTCCACTGGTACCGACATCCAGACTCTGGTGGCGTCGATGGATCAGAAGATTCTGTCCATGCAGCGCACCCTAAAGGCGTTTATGCAGGCTGTGACGCCTCCGGTACCGCAACAATCTCCTTTGCCGGTACCGGCTACGGCACCGGCATCGTTCCCGGTGCCGGTACCGATTGCATCGACATCGGCTTCGGTGTCGACTGCAATGATACCCTGTCCTATGATGCCCATCGGTACCGAACCGGTACTGCTTGCTCCCGATGTCGATCCCACTCGGTACGCATATCGGGCTTTACAGGAGCATCCAGACAGGCGATACTTCGATTCCTCCGAAGACTCTGATGAGTCGGAGGCTTCTGTCGAGGCATCGGTACTTCTTCCTCAGGAGTCTGCTTCTCCAAAATGAAGAATGTCTCCTCCAGAAGACTTGTCTTTTCAAGACTTCATTAGGGAAGTGGCTAGGGGCCTCTCCATTACAGTGGCCCCTTAGTCAGAGCCTAGAGCCAAGCAATTAGATATTTTGCAATATCCTAAGGCTCCTAAAGAGACAGCTACCTTACCTATTCATGAGATTCTCTATGATCTCATGTTGAGCATGTGGGAGACTCCTCTTACCACCTCTCTCGTAGGTTAGACACCATGTACCGTGTCCCTCCTTGTCTTGGCTTTCATAAGTCTCAGCTTCCTCACCACTCTATTGTGGTAGAGTCTGCCATGAGGAAAATAAAGAGTGCAAAGACACTCCTCTAATCCTCCAGGACGTGAATGCAGGACCCTAGATGCTTTTGGCCGAAGGGTTTTCCAAGCTAATATGCTTGCTGCCAGAATCAACTCCTATAGCCTCTATATGGGGATGTTTCTAAAAGAAGTCACAGATCATCTGCAGACTTTAGCCCCTTTTATTTCAGAAGATAAAAGTCAAGAATTTCTCACATGGCTCAAACATGCCCAAGATGTTTCCAAATTTTCCAACCGTGCAGCCTTTGACTCTTTTGAGTGTGTAAGCAGAGCCTCGGCTATTGCCATAGGTGCACGCAGATTTGCTTGGTTACAAGCCTCTGATTTGGAACTCTGGGTCCAAGATGAATTGGGAAATCTTCCTTGTACAGGTGAAAACCTTTTTGGCGGGGATTGGCAAGCAAAGGCCACTCAGATGGATGCTGAGAACTCTGCTTTGGATCCACTTTCAAAGTCTACCTCTGCTCCTGTTAAGAAAAGATTGTTCAAAAAGACACCTTTTTCTAAAAAGGGAAGATATTATCCTGCTTATGGTCAGCAGGCCTCTTCTGCAGGTCGTTTTGCTGCAAAGCGTCAGCAACCACCTAAACAGGCCAAGTCAAAGGCTGCCAGGCCCCCCACGGCCCAGCAGCCTCAGCCTCCTCAGGGCCCTTGACTTGCAACTAGAGAACTTAGCCTTTCTAGCTCTGGAAGAACCAGAGCCCCTCACCATTCCAGGAAGGTTGGCATACTTTGCTCCCAGATGGGAGTAAATCACAGCAGAGCAATGGACCCTCTCCATTATAAGGGAAGGGTACAAGCTTCATTTCTTAAACCTTCCTCCCCACACCATGGTGAAACAGTTCAATTCTCCAACATCTCTCCTCAACTTTATGGTTCAGGAGATTGCTACCCTTCTTGCCCAAGGGGCAATAGAAGAAGTACCTCTTCTTCAACAGGGCTCAGGGTTCTACTCCCCTTATTTTCTTATTCCAAAGAAAACAGGGGGCTACAGACCCATATTAGATCTCAGAGAATTGAACAAGTTTCTATTCAAAGAGAAATTCAAGATGATTTCTCTCGGTGCTCTGCTTCTATATCTTCAGAGTCAGGACTGGTTTTGTTCTCTAGATCTCAAGGATGCGTACACCCATGTACTCATCCATCCAACACACAGAAGGTTCCTTTGGTTCCTTTTTCAAGGAAAGCACTACCAATACAGGGTGCTTCCTTTCGGTCTGGCCTCTGCACCAAGGGTGTTCACGAAATGCATGGCAGTAGTAGCTGCATTTCTACACACACTAGGAATATTCGTTTTCCCATATCTGGACGACTGGCTCATTCGAGCTCCATCCCAGTCAGAGGCCCAGACTTGTCTAACCTGCACAATGCGTGTCCTTCAGTATTTGGGACTGGTAATAAACATCACAGAATCCCATCTCACCCCTACTCAGTCTCTGGAATTTATAGGGGCCTTGCTGGACAACACAACTGCAAGGGCCTATCTTCCTCAGGCCCGTTGCCTACGCTTGGTGCAGTTAGCCTCCCAGATACAGTTAAAGTCCCATTTAACTGCTCGAGAGATGTTACAACTATTAGGCCACATGGCATCCACCGTGCATGTGGTTCCATATGCTCGCCTTCACATGAGGGCAGCTCAATGGACTTTGTCCACCCAGTGGACTCAGGCATCGGGCTGCCTGTCAGACAAAATAGGAAACTCCAGTCGCCTATTTTGGTCTCTCCAGTGGTGGAAGTCCTATCCAAATCTGTTGCTGGGGTCCCCTTTTCAGCAGTCGCTACCCCAAGCAACTCTTACAACAGATGCTTCTCCAATGGGTTGGGGAGCTCATCTGCAGGATCTCTCCACCCAGGGCATCTGGTCTCCACAGGAGACTTCTCTGCATATCAATCTCTTGGAACTCAGAGCAATATTCTTAGCTCTCAGAGTGTTCCATTCCCTGCTCAGCTACAGGACAGTCCTCATCCATACGGACAACCAAGTAGCCATGTTCTATGTAAACAAGCAGGGCGGGACTGGCTCTCTGTCGCTTTGCAACAAAGCTTTGCGACTGTGGGCCTTCGCCAGAGAGCATCACATCCATCTTCTGGCAGTATATCTTCCAGGCGTTCATATCTCTTGGACGGACAGACTCATTCGAGTTCTGCTTCCACACGAGTGGTCCCTCCACATGGACCAGGTAGCCAGGATTTTTCGAATTTGGGGAACCCCGGACATAGACCTCTTTGCAAGTCCGTGGAATGCCAAACTTCCCCAGTTCTGTTCCAGAATTCCGTGTCAGGGAGTTCAGGCCAGGGATGCCTTCCTCCTTCACTGGGGTCAAGACTTCCTTTATGCCTGTCCACCCATTCCCCTAATTCCCAAAACTCTTTTCAAGCTTCAGAGAGATCGAGGGACCATGATCCTCATAGCACCACATTGGCCACGCCAAGTGTGGTACCCTCTACTTCTGCATCTCTCTCAAGCTCCTTCCCTGGACTTGGGCTCTGCACCAGACTTTCTATCCCAGGAAGAAGGAACGTTGTGGCACCCAAACCCCCAGTCTCTCCATCTCAGGGCTTGGTTGCTGAGGTCCTAGACCTTCATGATTTTCATCTCTCTCAGCAAGTCAGAGATGTTATTCATGCCTCTAGAAAGCCTTCTACTAGATGTTCCTATGCTTTCAAATGGAAAAGATTTATCATTTGGTGTTCAGGGAAGGGTCTTCACCCTCTTGCAATACCTTTTGAATTCTTTACTAGAGTATCTCCTGCATCTATCCCATGCAGCTCTGAAAACGAATTCAGTAAGAGTCCATTTGAATGCTATTGCAGCGTCCCTCAAGCCTCTCAATGGACAGCCTATTTCCTCTCATCCTCTTATAGCAAGATTCAAGAGAGGCCTTCTTCTAACTAAACCTCCCATTAGACCACCTCCAGTGGCATGGGACTTAAACCTGGTTCTTGGCCAGCTTCTGAAGCCACCCTTTGAACCTTTAGCCACCACCTCCTTGAAATTTCTTTCTTGGAAAGTTATTTTTCTCATTGCAGTCACCTCAGCATGCCGCATCAGTGAGTTGCAAGCTTTGGTGGCTAATCCACCTTATACAAGGGTCCATCATGATAAGGTAGTCCTCAGGACCAATCCACACTTTATGCCCAAAGTGGTCTCGCCTTTTCATCTGAACCAAGAGGTAAATTTACCTGTCTTTTTTCCAGGACCTCATGCATCAAGTGCAGAGAGGAATCTTCATACCTTGGATTGTAAGAGAGCTCTCACTTTTTACTTACAAAGAACACAGCAACATAGGAAGTCTTCTCAACTCTGTTGCTTTTGATCCTTCTCATTTAGGACTTCCAGTCTCTAAGAGAACACTGTCCAACTGGATTGCTCAGTGTATTTCTTTTGCCTACCAGAGTAGGAACATTTCTCTGGAGGGCCATGTCACAGCTCACAATGTGAGAGCCCTGTCAGCCTCAATGGCTCATCTAAACTCTGTGTCCATCTACTAAATCTGTCGAGCGGCCACTTGGGCCTCGGTTCATACCTTCACAGCCCATTACTGTTTGGACAAGGACTCCCGCCGGGATGCCTCGTTTGGTCAGGCTGTTCTCAAACACCTGTTCCATTCCTAATCAACTCCTACCCACCTACCCTGGTCGGATGCCAGAGATCCATGGGGGGAGGTAGAGTCCTTTTCAAGGACACACAACCTGGGGTTTCTCCCTGGCATCTGCAGCTAGGGAGTCCCCATATGTGAAGACTCATTCCTGCTTGTTCCTGGAGATAGCACAGTTACTTACCTGTAACAGGTGATCTCTGGGAACAGCAGGAATAAGTCTTCACAACCTACCCACCTCCCATAGGAGTTGTATCTCTCTATCTATCTTTCCTTTCCTCTCTCTTTCTTTGTCTCAGCTCTAAAACTCGAACTGGAGGGAGGCGGTTGGGAAAGGCGGGAAGGCAGTGCGCAGGCGCTGTGGGATGCTCCCAAAAGCTTTCTTACTGGACGCTGGGGAGCGTTCCCGCACAGGCTCCGTCGGTACCGACGATACCCATATGTGAAGACTTATTCCTGCTGTTCCCAGAGATCACCTGTTACAGGTAAGTAACTGTGCTTTACTGAGGGAACCATCTGCTTCCAATTGATACAGGCTTTCTTCCCCTTCCACACAAACCTACTGAGATGCTTTCCTAGTTTCTGAAAAAAGCTCTGGGGAATCTGAATGGGCAGTTGAGAGAAGAGATATAGCAACTTAGGGAGAATGTTCAACTACCCCATAGTAAGGCCGGACCACCGGGCTAATTCTTCTTTAATGTGAGCTACTACCGGCGAATAATTGAGTCTAAATAAATTTTCCAACTTAGAGGGCACTCTAATCCCCAAGTACTTAATAGTGGCTATGGCTTTATTTGCAGCCATTTTCCCTGTCATTTGCTTAACTTCCACCACAGATATCTCCCTCTCCAAGGCTGCGTACTGTTCCTCTGAAAAGGTCGGCAGTGTGGTTTTGTCTAAATACAATGCAAGCTCTTCAGCAGAGGGGGAGCACTCAGAGTATAGTGAGGCGTAAAAATCTTTAAACCCCTGGCCAATCTCTTTGGGATCCCTCCACAAACCCCGGTTTCTGTCATACTCCTCCCCAATTAACTGTCTCGCTCGCTGTTTACGCAATTGCCAGGCTGACAGCTTACCAGCATTCCCACCTTGCTCTAAGAAATTACGACACATTAACCGTAAAAGAAATTCAATACGTTCTACCTCCATACTCTCAATACTCCTCCTTATCTCCGCTAACTGTCGGTATCTCCAAGAACAAGCAGGAATGTAGTCATCACATATGGGTATCGTCGGTACCGAAGGAGCCTGCGTGGGAACGCTCCCCAGCGTCCAATTAGAAAGCTTTTGGGAGCATCCCACAGCGCCTGCGTGCTGCCTTCCCGCCTTTCCCAACTGCCTCTCTCCAGTTCTTCGTTTTCCGTGGAGCCAGCAGGTCGTTCCTGTCACCGCAGAAAATTCTTCCTTGTTGCTTTCTTTTTTTGTGGTCGCGTCTGCCTTCTTCGACGCTTTACCGGTACCGCTGGTGGTTCTTTCTTTATTTCTGTTTGAAAAAAAAAACAACAAAAAATACTTAGTTCTTTTTTTCTCTTTTTCCCAGGTGCACTTGCCATTTTGGGCCTTAGGCCCAAAAATTTTTTCCTACAATGGAGAAACCTTCAGGTTTCAAAAAGTGCACCAAGTGTGGCGGTACCATCTCCGTCACCGACCCCCGTGAATGGTGTCTAAAATGTTTAGGTCCTGACTACTCCATCACGGATTGTATGTCCTGTGCCATGATGTTCAAAAGAGGTCGGCAGAACCGAGCTGCTAAGCTCAGTACCCTGTTTCCCTCTAATGCAGCTTCAGTAGCATCGACGTCTTCCAGGGCTTCCTCTTCCTCCCGTGGATCTCAGGTAACTAAACATAAGTCCAGCCAGTCCTCAAAGGGAGAGCTCCTTCTAAGCATTGAGATGCCTCTGGCATTGCCCTTGAGGATTCTGCACCGGCAAAATTGCCCCAGCGGGAGGCTTCGGCTTCCAAAGCATTATCGGGGCTCCAGGATGTTCTCGAGGCCTCGACCTCGGCAGAACTACTGGTGTCATGCTCTGGGGTACCGGCTGTTTTCTCCGGTACCGACATCCAGGCATCGGCAGCGTCGATAGACTAGAGGGTTCCTGGCTATTGAACGCAGTCTGGCGGCTCTCCTTCCGGCATCGACACCCTCGGAACCGCGTCAGACAGTTCAGCCGGTACCGGCACAGACTCCGGTATCGGTACCGGTACCGATAGCATTGACATCGGTGTCCGCATTGCCGGCACCCAGTCACCCGATGCCCTCCGGTACTGATACACTGGTACCGATTCCCCCCGGTGCCGACTTCAGTCGGTACTGTATCGGGCTGTACAAGAGCATCCGGACAGAAGGTACTTCGAGTCCTCAGAGGAATCTGAGGATTCTGATAGTTCTGTCGATACCGGAGCACTTCTTCCAGAGGAGCCCTCCTCCCCTAAACGCAGGATGTCTCCTCCAGAGGATATCTCCTTCCAGGATTTCATCAGGGAGGTGTCTCGGGGTCTCTCCATTATTGTGGCTCCTGAAACAGAGCCCAGGGCAAAGGAGTTGGAAATTTTACAATATCCCAAAGCTCCTAAGGAGGCAGCTACTTTGCCCATTCATGAGATCTTGCATGATCTCATGCTAAGAATGTGGGAGACCCCTCTTACCACCTCTCCTTATTCTCGTAGACTTGACACTATGTATCGAGTCCCTCCTTGTCCTGGTTTCCAGAAAACTCAGCTCCCTCACCACTCTATTGTATTGGAATCATCTATGAGAAGGATCAGGAGTGCAAAGAGGCATGCCTCTAATCCCCCAGGACGTGAGTGCAGAACTTTGGATGCCTTTGGACGTCGTACTTTCCAAGCTTCCATGCTTTCTGCCAGGATCATTTCCTATATTTTATATATGGGAATGTTCCTGAAGGAAATCACAGGAGATTTAGAGGTTTTGAGTCCTCTTCTTCCTGAGGATAGGAGACAGGATTTTCTCACATTGGTCAAACGTGCCCAGAATGTTTCCAAATTTGTCAACCGTGCAGCTTTGGACTGTTTTGAGTGCATAAGCAGAACCTCTGCCATTGCCATAGGTGCACGTAGAATTGCCTGGCTCCAGGCATCCGATTTGGAGCTCTGGGTACACGACAACGGGCAATATTCCTTGTACTGGTGAGAACCTGTTTGGCAAAGATTGGCAGGAAAAGGCCAATGAGTTGGATGCTGGCAACTCCACCTTGGACAGATTATCCAAGGGCACAGCTGATCCTGCAAGAAAGAAATCTTTCAAAAAACCATTCTTTTCCAAAAAGAAAAGGTTTTATCCTGCTTATTCCCAGCAGGGACGCTCTGCAGGTCAACCTGTCCGGAAGGGTCAGCAACCATCCAAGCAAAGAAAAGCAAAGACTGCTAAGCCTCAACCGTCTCAGCAGTCTCAGCCTCCACAAAGCCTTTGATTTGCATCTAGAGAACTTAGCCTTCCTGGCTCTAAATGGACCAGAGCCTTCCACCATTCCAGGAAGGTTGTGTCACTTTGCCCCAAGATGGGGGCAGATAACAGCAGAGCATTGGACACTCTCCATCATAAAAGAGGGGTACAAGCTTCATTTCTTGAGCATGCCCCCTCCCACAATAGTAAAACAGTTCAATTCTCAGGCCTCTCTCATCAACTTGTTAGATCAAGAGGTCACCATGCTTCTTGCCCAAGGGGCAATAGAAGAAGTACCTATTCTTCAACAGGGTACAGGGTTTTACTCCCCCTATTTTCTTATCCCAAAGAAAACAGGGGGTCACAGACCTATTTTAGACCTCAGAGAATTGAACATATTCCTGTTCAAGGAGAAATTCAAAATGGTTTCTCTAGGAACTCTGCTGCCATACCTTCAGAGTCCGGATTGGCTATGTTCTCTAGATCTCAAGGATGCGTACACTCATGTTCTCATCCATCCATCTCACAGGAAGTTCCTTTGGTGCCTTTTTCAAGGGAAGCACTACCAATACAGGGTGCTCCTGTTTGGCCTGGCCTCAGCTCCAAGGGTGTTCACGAAATGCATGGCTGTAGTAGCAGCATTTCTCCGCACTCTAGGAATATTCGTCTTCCCCTACTTAGACGGTTGGCTCATTCGAGCCCCATCAGAGTCAGAGGCCAGGATAGCTCTATCTTGCACAATGCGTATCCTTCAGTATTTGGGTCTAGTCATAAACATCCCAAAATCCAGCCTTACTCCCACTCAGTCTCTAGAGTTCATAGGAGCTGTGCTGGATACCAGAAAGACAAGGGCCTATCTCCCTCAGAACTGTTGCCTTCGCATGGTGCAGTTAGCTTCTCAAGCAGTGCTAAAGTCCCATCTCACTGCTCGAGAAACGTTACAACTACTAGGCCACATGGCTTCTACTGTGCATGTGGTTCCTTATGCTCGCCTCCATATGAAAGCAGCCCAGTGGACTTTATCCACCCAGTGGACCCAGGCATCAGGGTGCCTGTCAGACAAAATCGTTAACACAAATCGCCTTATTTTGTCCCTTCAATGGTGGCAGTCCACTCAAAACCTGTTGCTGGTGTCCCCGTTCCAACAATCCTTACCCCAAGCAACTCTCACAACAGATGGTTCTCCAATGGGTTGGGGAGCTCATCTACAAGACCTCTCCACCCAAGGCACTTGGACTCCACAGGAGACTCATCTACATATCAATCTTAGAGCTCAGAGCAATTTTTCTTGCTCTTCGAGTGTTCCATTCCCTGCTCAGCTGCAAGACAGTCCTTATTCACACGGACAACCAGGTAGCCATGTTCTATGTGAACAAGCAGGGAGGAACAGGCTCTCTGTTGCTCTGCAATGAAGCTTTGCGACTATGGGCCCTTGCCAGAGAGCATCAGATTCATCTCCTGGCAGTGTATCTTCCAGACATACAAAACACTTGGGCGGACAGACTCATTCGAGTTCTGCTTCCACACGAATGGTCTCTACATGTAGACCAGGTGGCCAAGATTTTTCAAATTTGGGGAACCCCGGACATAGACCTCTTTGCAAGTCCGTTGAATGCCATACTTCCCCGGTTCTGTTCAAGAATTCCGGCTCAAGGATCTCAGGCCAAGGATACTTTCCGCCTTCACTGGGGCCAAGACTTCCTTTATGCCTTTCCACCCATTCGCCTAATTCCCAAAACCCTGTTCAAGCTTCAGAGAGACAGAGGTCATATGATTCTCATAGTTCCACATTGGCCTCGGCAAGTGTTGTACCCTCTCCTTCTACATCTCTCTCAAGCTCCCTCTCTGGAATTAGTGTCTGCTCCAGATCTCCTATCTCAGAAGGACGTAATGTTATGGCATCCCAATCCCCAGTCTTTGCATCTCAGGGCTTGGTTGCTGAAGGCCTAGATCTCCATGATCTTAACCTCCCTCAGCAAGTGAACGATATTCTTCTTGCTTCCAGGAAGCCTTCCACAAAACGCTCTTATGCTTTCAAGTGGAAAAGGTTTACCGTATGGTGTTCGCAGGAGGGTCTTAACCCCCTTGCGATATCTCTGGAATCTTTACTGGAGTATCTCCTTCATTTATCCAATGCAGGACTTAAGACTAACCCAGTAAGAGTCCATTTGAGTGCTATTGCAGCTTCCTTCAAGCCTCTAAATGGACAACCTATCTCCTCTCATCCTCTTATAGCAAGATTTATGAGAGGCCTTCTTCTAACTAAGCCTTCCATTAGGCCATTGCCGGTGGCATGGGACTTAAACCTGGTTCGTGGGCTGCTCATGAAGCCACCTTTTGAACCCTTAGCTACTACCTCCTTGAAATTCCTTTCTTGGAAGGTTATCTTTCTCATTGCAATCACATCAGCACGTCACATTAGTGAGTTGCAAGCACTAGTAGCTCATCCACCTTATACAAGGTTCCATCATGACAAGGTAGTCCTTAGGACTCATCCACACTTTATGCCAAAGGTGGTCTCGCCTTTTCATCTAAACCAAGTGGTCTACCTACCTGTGTTCTTTCCAAGGCCTCATGCATCAAATGCAGAGAGGAATCTTCATACCTTGGACTGTAAAAGAGCTTTAGCCTTTTACTTACAAAGAACACAGCAACATAGAAAGTCCTCTCAACTCTTTGTTGCTTTTGATCCTTCTCATTTGGGACTTCCAGTCTCCAAGAGAACACTGTCTAACTGGATTGCTCAGTGTATTTCCTTCGCCTATCAGAGCAAGAATCTTCCTCTGGAGGGCCATGTCACAGCTCACAATGTGAGAGCCATGGTAGCTTCAATGGCTCATCTACACTCTTTGTCTATCGACGACATCTGTCGAGCAGCCACCAGAGCGTCTGTTCATACCTTCACAGCCCATTACTGCTTGGACAAGAACTCCCGCCGGGATGCCTTGTTTGGTCAGGCTGTTCTCCAACACCTGTTCCATACCTAATCAACTCCTACCCGCCATCCCTGGTAGGATGCCAGAGATCCATTGGGGGGAAGTGGAGCCCTTCTCAGGGACGCACAACTTCTGGGGTCTCTCCCTGGCATCTAAAGCTAGGGAGTCCCCATATGTGATGACTACATTCCTGCTTGTTCCTGGAGATAGCATAGTTACTCACCTGTAACAGGTGATCTCCGGGAACAGCAGGAATTGAGTCCTCACAACCCACGCACCTCCCCTAGGAGTTGTATCTCTCTATCTGTTTCCCTTTCCCTCTCTCTCTCTTTGTCTCAGCTTTAAAACTCAACTGGAGAGAGGCAGTTGGGAAAGGCGGGAAGGCAGCATGCAGGCGCTGTGGGATGCTCCCAAAAGCTTTGTAATTGGATGCTGGGGAGCGTTCCCGCGCAGGCTCCATCGGTACCGACGATACCCATATGTGAGGACTAAATTCCTGCTGTTCCCGGAGATCACCTGTTACAGGTGAGTAACTATGCTATACCCGTTTTCCCCCCTGAACGCTTATGCTCCTTCTGCAGTTAGTCTAACGGCTCACGGAATGCACAAATTTCTGCGTCTTTATGCTTCTTATTCTTTGATGCTAAGGCAAAAGACATCCCTGCATATATGCCTTCCCAGCTTCCCAATGGAACTGCACTGATACCTCCCTCGTATCATTCAGGCGCTGGTAGGCTGTCATCAGTTCTTGCACCTTCTTATCCTGAGAAGACAAACATTCGCACTCTATCTCCTCACCTCAGTTTTACTGGACAGAGGCCCTAAGTCTAACTGCAGCCATACCATCCCATGATCACTAACTAGAGGACTTGATATCGGGCAATCTACTCTCTGAGCTATACTAGTACTGGGACCACGGGTACCGCGAGTACCCCTTTGTTTTCGCTGAGCAATGAGTGTAATCTTTCTTTGGGATTTAAAACCTTCCAAATATCCTCCCAGCCTACAACCTGGAGCGCCTTCCTTAAAGACGTGCTCTCTGGGAGTGGGCCTTACCCTCTTGGCTGGCCTGAACTATCAAGGGCGCTCAGGGCACAGTTAAAATCGCCTTCCACCCAAATCAACCCCTTAACTTTTAACCCAAAAGTGGAGAACACCTGCCAGAAAAAGCACCCCTTGGATTCATTGGTTGCATATAAGTTCAGCAGAGAAATTTCCTGCTGTTCAATCTGCCCCACCACCCAAACTAAACGGCCCTGAGAGTCCCCTTCTGTTTCTTCCAAAACAAAGGGGACATGCTTATTTATCAAAATGGCTAACCCATGCTTCTTAGACATATAGAAGGACCAGTACACCTGCTCCCATTGCCCCCTGCTCAACTTCTCCATCTCTGGGGATGTTAAGCGCGCCTCTTGCCACAAAGCAATTTCCACATGCTCCTTCTGTAAATATGTCAGCACATGCTTACGCTTAATTGAGTGGTTTAACACCCCCCCAACATTCAGTGTGGAATTTTAATAGAGATCTTGGGGGTGAAATGTAATTGACATTAGCCTCAATCCGATTAACCTGCCTTTTAACTCTTATCCTCTTGTTACCTTCCTCCACACCCACTCCCAGCCCCTCTCCAACCTCCAGCATTCTCCAGACTCTCCTCCACTCCACTCCACTACACATGGTCCATGCGCCCCAATCCCCATCTGCACATCCCACGCACTTCCATTTCGAGAACCCCAACCGACACCCATACAACCCCACCCCCCCGCACTCAAACTCTCTGTCACAGTCATTCAAAGAAACTATCCTCTTTTGTAATAACTCAATTATGGCTTCAGAAAGGAAAAAAAAACTGTTCCAGGCCTGGCATCCTCAGATGCCCGCCATCACAATATGGCACTTCCAGTCCTACAGATTAGTCCAGTACACCAGAGGGCCATCTTTGTAGGCCAACACTTTAGATCCGGAGCTACCCACACAACGCATGCTCGCATTAGATCCAAAGTAGCTGACCTACTCGTGTGGCATGTCCAAACAGTCTCAAGCATATGCAGAAGCTGCCAGGATTCTATGTGTGGACCACCCATTCAATTATTTGGTTAACCTCCGTGACTTCCCCCTTCTCACACTGCTACATAGTCTACTTCAGGGGGCCTTTATCTAAGTCCTGTGGGTTGTGTTCTTCAGTCTCCATCCTGCAGTTAAGTTATTGGGTGCTCTTGCCCGTCAGGAGCTATATCGCGCAGAGGTTTGTTCTTCATTTCTCCAGTTCTTCAAAATACATAAAGTCTCTGTCGTACTGGCACTGGATAGGGATTAGATTAACAGAGGATTTAAACCACTAATTGCTTGATTCTATGTTCCTCCAAATTATTACCGAAGGCTTAATGTTGTATCTGGCGGTATTTACTCTATAATGTGGAGACACCCCTAGATCTATACCCTTCGTGTGCATAGAGGTCTCAGACTGTTATTGGCATCGGTTGTGAACCACATCAACTAACCCAATGCCATGATTGCATCGACGACCTCTTTAAATTGACCACACGGGTTTTATAAAATTGACACACGAGTTTTATGAAAAATCAAAGGAGTTCATACTGTCTATTGGGGATCCCCACAAAAATCAGAAAAGTGCTCATCTTAGTTGTTCAAAGCTGTTGTTCATATGCCCTGACACCACTTCCTGGCACCTTATAAGTGTTTCACTCCAAAGAGTTTCTTCAGGGGATTCTTCTCATTCAAGCACTATTGATAAAATAATTCCGCTTAGTCATATCTTAACAAGCCTTACAATGCATCAATAATGCATCAATAACGCTTATAAGGTGCCAGGAAGTGACGTCGGGGCATATGAACAACAGCTTTGAACAACTAAGATAAGCACTTTTCTGATTTTTTTTGGGGATCCCCAATAGATAGTATTAACTCCTTTGATTTTTCATAAAACCCGTGTGGTCAATTTAAAGAGGTCGTCGATGCAATCATGGCATTGGGTTAGCTGATGTGGTTCCCAACCGATGCCAATAACAGTCTGAGACCTCTATGCACACGAAGGGTATAGATCTAGGGGTGTCTCCACATTATAGAGTAAATACCGCCAGATACAACATTAAGCCTTCGGTAATAATTTGGAGGAACATAGAATCAAGCAAGTACTGGCACTGAAGGCATATGAGTGCGCTGGTGTCTGGTCCTCCGGCGACTTCCTTCAGATATTGGAACTAGGCAACACTTATAAGGAGCTTGTTCCCCTGCCTTTCCCTCACTCCATTTGCGCCAGAAATTTCTTATCCGGAGAGTGAAAGGAGGTCTGCTTCCCATCTCAAATCGCTGTGAGCCACACCAGAAACCAAATTGCCACTCGTACACCGGCCTTGACCAAAGAGTCTCGGTAAGGGAGCAGTTCCTTCCTTTTCCGGACTGTTTCAGCATTCACATCTGGAAACACCGCTACTTACCTCTATAATAATATGCTCCTTTTCCCAGTATCTCAGAAGTCTTACTATTAGAGCATGTGGCCGCTGGCTATCCTTAGGTCGGGGTCTTGTTTCCCAATGGGCTCGCTCTATTTCATAAGCTGGTTCAGCCAGGTGAGCAGGGAAGCAGGATCTTAACAACTGCTGCACAAATCCTCGCATGTCTGGAAGTTCTGCTCCCTCTAATATGCCAAAGATTCTCAAATTTTGACAACTATCTCTATTTTCCTTGTCCTCCGCCTTATCCTCCAGCTGTCTCACTGCTTTGTACAGTTTTTCCAAGTCTTTCGAGTGAGTGGCCGCTTGATCCTCTAACAATCCCACACGCTCTCTTCTACTTCTGCTACCCATGTCATAACTGCATCAAATCTTTGATCAAACCGGGCTGAGACTTTTGTGATAATCTCTACCTTCTATGCCCTGATCTCTGCCAGCAAGCCATTCAGATCCATGGTCTGAGCTCCGCTGTCCCCAGACCACGTGGTGGATTCGGTGTCTGCCATTTTGAAAGCATTCTTAGCTCCCGGCGGCAGCTGTTTTGTTACCTTAACACTGCTCACACCACCGCATGGCGTCTGTTCATTCACTTCGAGGTTGCAGCATCTTAGGCATCATGGACTGCGTGGATCCATCCTCTGGGATCACCCCACTGTCTTCTCTTAGCGCCTTTATAATTCGGGTGCCCGGAGCTTCATGCCTAAGCCTCTGCTCTCATGAGTACTGGAACCAGAACCTCTGGGCCCGCTGCATTTTTAACATATTCATAAGTGACCTGGAAATAGGAATAACGAGTGAGGTGATCAGATATGCAGATGACACAAAATTATTCAAAGTTTTTAAATCCGAAGAAGATTGTGAAAAATTGCAAGAGGACCTTGAAAAATTAGAAGACTGGACATCCAAATGGCAGATGGAATTTAATGTGGACAAATGCAAAGTTATACACCTAGGAAAGAACAACCCAAACTATGCTTACACGATGCAAGGTTCCACATTAGGAACTACGACCCAGGAAAAAGATTTAGGCATCTCATCGATAATACATTGAAACCCTCCACCCAGTGTGCAACAGCGGCCAAGAAAGCAAATAGAATGCTAGAAATAATAAGCAAAGGAATGGAGAATAATACCAAGGATATTATAATGCCTCTATATCGTTCCATGGTGCGACTGCACCTTGAATATTGTGTGCTATTCTGGTCTCCATATCTTAAAAAGAATATAGTGGAATTAGGAAAGGTACAGAGAAGAGCCACCAAAATCGTAAAGGGGATGGAAGGATACCCCTATGATGAAAGGCTTAAAAGGTTAGGTTTCTTCAACTTGGAAGAGAGACAACTGAGGGGGAAATATGATAGAGGTCTATTAATTAATGAATGTAGTGGATCGGGTAACCCTAGATTGGTTGATTACACCATCAAAAAGTAAAAAGACTAGGGAACACGCAACAAAGCTATTATGTAACTCACTTAAGACTAATATTTTTTCACTTAAAGCATAGCCAAACTGGAATTTGTTACCCGAGGATGCACTAAAGGCTGCTAGTGTAGTTAGGTTTAAAAAAAGGGTTGGACAAGTTCCTGGAGGAAAGGTCCATAAACCATTATTAAAGAGGACAAACATTGTGGAACCTGTGTTCCTTTTTTTGGGAACCTACCGGGTATATGTGACCTGGATTGGCCACTGTTGGAAACAGGATACTGGGTTTGATGGACTTTGGTCTGACCCAGTATGGTATTTCTTATGTTCTTATTTAAAGCTATTTTTTTTAGACTTTTCGAGGACTTGGATTGGGGCTTAGCTGTGTGGGACAGTTTTGCTAATTTGGAGTGTATAAATTGTGAAAATAAGTAGAGAGGGTTCTCTTATATAGGAATATGCATATATTTTGAGACTTGCATTGTTTTCCCATTTTTAACTCAGTAAATATTTTTGTGTGAAATTTTGTGATATTCCCGAGCAACCTCGCAGAGGCTGTATACATAGACATGGAAAGCCATCATTACCTCTATTTATAGCACAAGCTTTGACAAAGGGGGAAAGGGGAACTGTATTTAGTTCAGGTCTTTTCTCAGAAGTCAAAGGTGAGAGAAATTCAGATCCAGTAGGTATTTTCTGTCCCAAAAGGGCTTACAGTTGAAGTTTGTACGTTAGGAAATGGAAGGTTAAGTGACTTGGAGCGTCAGTGGGTTTTGAACCTGGCTTCCTTGGTTCTCAGCTCACTGCTCTAACATTCGCTCCAGCAAAGTGATGGCCTCCAACTTTGGACTAATTAATGAATGGAGTGGAATGGGTAAACGTAGATTGACTGTTTATACCATCAAAAGGTAGAAAGGCTAGGGCATGCAGTGAAGCTACAGTGTAACCCGTTTAAGACTAATAAGAGGAAATATTTTTCACTCAATGTGTAATCAAACTCTGGAATTCATTACCGAAGGATGTAGTAAAAGCTGTTAGTGTGGCTCAGTTTAAAAAAGGTTTGGACAAATTCCTGGAGGAAAGTTCCATAAACCATTATTAAAGAGGACACGGGAAATCCACTGATTGCCCCTAGTACAGCGATGGCGAACCTATGGCACGCGTGCCAGCTGTGGCACGCGAAGGCCTTGCAGCTGGCACGCGGGAAGGTCCGCAGAAAAATAAAAAGCTGGCTCTGACTGCTGCCGCGGACGCGGCAAGGGCAGAATGCAGCGTCCCGCGGGGCCCCCTCCGCCCGCTAAGCCCCTCTGCAAGAGCTTTCAGATTCGCGAGGGAGAGCGTCTCCCTCGCGTCTCTGTTAAGCCCGCAGGGGCTAATGGGAAATTTCCCATCAGCCCCTTTAGACGCGAGGGACTGATGGGAAATTTCCCATTAGCCCCTGCGGGCTTAACAGAGACGCGAGGGAGATGCTCTCCCTCGCGAATCTGAAAGCCCTTGCAGAGGGGCTTAGCGGGCGGAGGGGGCCCCGCGGGACATTGCAATCTGCCGCGGCAGCAGCCAGAGCCTGCTTTTTTTAAAAAAAAATTTGCCAGGGGGGGTTAGGACTGCTAATGGGCAGGGAGGGGGGGGGGGGTTAGGACTGCTAATGGGCAGGGAGGAGGAGGAGGAGGAGGAGGAGGAGGAGGGGGGGGGGTTAGGACTGCTAATGGGCAGGGAGGAGGAGGGGGGTTAGGACTGCTAATGGGCAGGGAGGGGGGGGGGTTAGGACTGCTAATGGGCAGGGAGGGAGGGGGGGTTAGGACTGCTAATGGGCAGGGAGGGAGGGAGGGAGGGAGGGGGTTAGGACTGCTAATGGGCAGGGAGGGGGGGTTAGGACTGCTAATGGGCAGGGAGGGAGGGAGGGGGGGTTAGGACTGCTAATGGGCAGGCAGGGAGGGAGGGAGGGAGGGTTAGGACTGCTAATGGGCAGGCAGGGAGGGAGGGAGGGAGGGTTAGGACTGCTAATGGGCAGGGAGGGAGGGGGGTTAGGACTGCTAATGGGCAGGCAGGGAGGGAGGGAGGGAGGGAGGGGGAGGTTAGGACTGCTAATGGGCAGGGAGGGGGGGGTTAGGACTGCTAATGGGCAGGGAGGGAGGGGGGAGGTTAGGACTGCTAATGGGCAGGGAGGGGGGTTAGGACTGCTAATGGGCAGGGAGGGAGGGAGGGGGGTTAGGACTGCTAATGGGCAGGGAGGGAGGGGGGGGTTAGGACTGCTAATGGGCGGGCGGGGGAGGGAGGGGGGGGGTTAGGACTGCTAATGGGCAGGGGGGGGCGGGCGGGCGGGGTAGGACTGCTAATGGGCAGGCGGGCGGGGGTAGGACTGCTAATGGGCTGGGGGGGTAGGACTGCTAATGGGCTGTGGGCTGATGGGGGCTGTCTGGAAATGGGGTGATGGGGGTTAGGGCTGGTAATGGGTTATAGGGGGGGCTTAAACTGAAAATGGGGTGATGGAGGTTTAGGACTGGAAGTGGGTTGATGGGGGTGGGCTAGGACTGGTATTGGGTTGGGGGGTTGCTAGGACTGGAAATGGGCTGATGCAGGGACTAGAAGGGAATGGATGCTGGGTGAGGCTGGAACTAGAAGGGAGCTGATGTTGGGGGAGGATTAGAATGGGATGGGGCTGGGAGAGTAAAATGGAGAGGGGAAAAATATTTTGTGTGGGAGGGATAAAAAATCTACAATTGGCCGGGTATTGGGAGAGTAAGTGGGGATTGAGGATGGAGGGGTAAAATTTGAGTGGATGAAATAGGAATGAGGAAAGAGCAAAAGGAGAAAGATTAGTATGTTAAAGCGGATGTAGAGAGAGAGAATGGAAAAAGAAACTAGAAGAGAGAAGAAAGGACAAATGGACAGCAGATGATGGAGAGTTAGCAGAAAACATGAAGAAACCAGAAGAAAGTGGCTGGAGCAATTGCAACTGTGTAACTGAGCTGAGGTATTCTGTTTATGTAATTCCTTTTTGACATTGCCACTTGTTCTCTTTCCCCAGTAGGTCATGTATTGTTATTGTCTGAAATGTATTGGTTTAATATTTGCAGTGTTGCCTTTTGATAGGTATGGTGTGGTGCTTTGTGAGTCCTGGTAGTGCTGTTAGGATACGGCGGGTTTGCTATTGGTTCTAAATGGGCAGTGTTTGTAGTAGTTCCTAATGTGCCTGGCGGTTGGCACTGGATTATAGTAATGTAGAAATCTTTTAGTCTGTCTTTATCCATACACTCATTAAGAGACATGTTTACTAAAAGTTAGTGTATGTTAGCATTATGCAAATATTTATGCAAATTGACGTGCTGGCACTTTGAGGAAATTCTTTGGTTTTGTGCGGCAGTTTGGGCACTCGGGCTCAAAAAGGTTAGCCATCACTGCCCTAGTACAAGCATTGTGGAACCTTTGTGTCTCTTTGGGAGACTGTCAGGTACTTGTGATCTGGCTTGGCCACTGTTGGAAACAGGATACTGGGCTTGATGTACCTTGGTCTGACCCAGTATGGCAGTTCTTATTTTCCTTATTGCCTGCAAGAAGGCATTATAGAAAAGGTAGGGCATTCTTTGACTCCCACTTCTAATTCAGCAGCCCAGGATTTCAACATACTACTATGTAGATGACATTCTTCTTCACCATCCTAGTTCTTCTGCCCCTGATCTCTCTCCACTGAATTCCTGCATGCACACATTGCCTCCTGGATGACCAACAACTTCCTCCACCTTAATTACCACCAAGACTGCTGCAGTTTGGTTTTAAATTGGGTCCCCTTGCCTAACCCTGGACCCCACACTTCTGAATTCCCTGGTCCTGCTAGTGTACTCTCTTCATTATCCAGGTGTAATTCTTGACTCTTCTTTGTCTTTTCAAGATCACCTCATTCCCTCGCCCACTGCTCCTTTTTATTATCTTTGTCAGATCTACGCCGTCCTCCCTTTCCTGCTTGCCCCCTCACTGACCACTTACCTTCTTTCTCTGATAATACTGCATCTTGACTATTGTAACGTGGTTCTGGCAGTGCTCCCCAATTTTCAGCTTCACAACCTTCAACTTATTTAAAACACTGCTCCCCAAATACTTAACCACGCCTCCTGCACTGATCATATCACTCCCCTTCTCATTCACCTCCGCTGGCTTTCCCTCATGTATTGCATACAGTTCACACTGGTACTCAAGATCCTCTCTCTGGCAGTCTCCTCTACCTATCTGACCTTCTTCATCTCCACTCTCCATTCCGTGTCCTGTGCTTCATACATGCCAGCCACCTTCACCTTTCCTCCACCTCTCGCGCCCGGCTACAATCTACCTGAAACTTCGCATTCTTTTTCCTTGGCCCCGCTCTATGGAACTCTCTCTCCCTACTGACCTCCAGCTAGAAGCATCCTTCTGCAATTCAAAAGCAAACTGAAAACACACTTATTCCAGCTGGCCTATAATATCTGACTCCCCAGTGTGTGAATTCTCCCTCCCTTCTCTACTCCTTCTCTGCACCCTTCTTCCCCAGTGCCTTTTATGGTTGTGTCAATCTTTCATATTTATAATTGGTGTTCCTTTCCTCCCCTCTTTTTGTTATTTTTGTATTTCTAAAACACCATTGTTACTATTTGTCAAGGTGCGGTATATCAAGTGTAATAAAGCATAAAGTATACAGTCAAACCTCGGTTTTCGTATGCCCTGGTTTTCGTACGATTCGGTTTTCGTTGACTTTTTTCATCAAGATTTTGTTTCGGTTTTCGTACGTTGTCTCGGTTTTCGTACAGCATTTTACCCCCCCCCCCCCCGTACCTGCCATGGATTAGCGTGAGCCAGCGATCTCCCACGGAGCTTGAGCCAGCGATTCTGCGGGACCTCTGGGGAGCCGAGGAGTTCAACGCTCCAGCGTGGCCTGCCCGAAACTGCTTCCTGCCCCGGACTCTCCCCCGATTGACGTCTGCCTGCTGCCTCTTCCCCTGCACATCCCTTGAACCGGGACAGGAGCTGGTGACCGAATCTGCTTCTCCTTGGCGGCCCAGTCTCCCGCCGGGGCCCCTGCCCTCCCGATTGGATTCTGGGTGTCCTGCAGGCCTGCACACGCGGCCTCTCCTTGAAACCTTGCAGTCTGCAGCTGCAGGCTCCTGCTGGCACAGCCCCACGCTGTTCTCTGACTCTCACCTGTGTCAGGCTACTACCTTAGGGGGGCCGGAGGCAGCCTAAGACTCTCTGTCCCACTGTTTCTCAACTGCCTGCTGCTTGGCTGACACTGCCTCTCCACCTCTCCCGACACTGTGTAGGAGTGGCTGCCCTACAGGCTGGTGTGACTTCGGGCACTGTCCTCTTTCTGGTGCCCTTACTTTTGCTGACATTGGCACTACCTCTCCTGACACTGTGAGCTTGGTAACTGGGTGTGATGGCTGCTAAGTTAAAAGGCAGGCTGGAGCCCCGATTGTGCAGACGGCCAAGATGGCTGTTCCCACCTCCGCTGCTGGTGGTGATTGCTCGATCCCCAGAGGGGAGAGCAGCTGGAGCTGGCTGGAGTGCGTCCCATATGCCAACAAAAGTCTTCAATAAAGGTAAAAGTGATGTTACATGCTCATTTATCCATTTCATTAGTCATTTATATGTATTTCTCATTGTTTTCTGTATGTAAAAAGATAGTTATTCTCTATAAAATGTATTTTTTGTCAATATTTTTGGGTGTCTGGAACGGATTAATTGAATTTACATTATTTCTTATGGGAAATCTTGCTTCGGTTTTAGTCCGTTTCGGTTTTAGTCAGACTTTTTTGAACGGATTAATCATGAAAACCGAGGTTTGACTGTATAAACTTAAGATATGCCATATTCAGTCAAGCCCAGTATCCTGTTTCCAACAGTGGTCAATCCAGGTCACAAGTACCTGTTAGGTTCCCAAAAGGTATACAGAGTCCATGCTGCTTGTCCCATGGGTAAGCAGTGGATTTCCCTTGTCCTCTTTAATAATGTTTTATGGACTTTTCCTTCAGGAATTTGTCCAAGCCTCTCTTAAATCCAGCTACACTCAGCTTTTATTACCTCCACTGGTAACCAATTCAAGAGTTTGATTATGCATTGAATGGAATTTTTTTTCCCCAGATTAATCTTAAATGTGCTACATTGTAGCTTCATTGCTGTCCCTTAGTCTTTCCATTTTTTTAAGGAGTAAACAACCAATATACATAAACACACACTATTCATTATTTTATAGTCCTCTATCATATCTTCCTTCAGCTATCTCTTTTCCAAATTGAACAGCCCTAAGCCTTTCTTCATAGGGATATCCTTCCATACTTTTTACCATTTTTGTCTCTCTTCTCTGTACCATTTCTAATTCTGCTATATCCTTTTTAAGATATGGCGACCAGAATTGCACACAATATTTAAGGTGTGGTTGTACTATAGAGCGATACAGTGACATTATAATATCCTTCATTTTATTCTCCATTCCTTTCTTTATGATGCCTAGTTTTCTATCTGCTTTCTTGGCCGCAGCTGCACACTGAGTTGAAGGTTTCAACATATTATCCACGATGATGCCCAGATCATTGTCCTGGGTGGTGATTCCTAATGTGGAATCTCGCATCGTTTAACCATAGTTTGGGTGGTTCTTCCTTAAGTGCATAACTTTGCACTTGTCCGTATTCAATTTCATCTGTCGTTTGGATGTCCAGTCTCAGTTTTTCAAGGTTCTCTGCTATTTTTTGCAATCCTCTTGGTTTTAACAACTTTGAATAATTTTGTGTCATCTGCAAATGCAGTCACTTTGCTGCTTGTTCCCATTTCTAGGTCATTTATAAATACATTAAAAAGCAGCGGGCCCAACACAGATCCCTAGGGTAAACTGGCTATGCTAGTTTAGTGGCTTATCAAATAAGACTGAAGATTATCCCCATTCGATATTAAAGTTTTTTTTTTCCCTAAATATAAACTGTGGGGGATGCAAAGAGAAATGGATGTCTTACCATTTATTTATTTTATTTATTTCTTTTAGCAACTCTTTTATACCGCTGTATCTACTAGTTACGGCAGTTTACATAGAACTGATTGGAAAGGAAAAGTTGAACATTACATGGAACACTTTGAAACAAAGTAGACTGTACAGGATAAACTATGTAAATTTTAAAAAAAAGGCACCGGACAGAGCTGTAGATTGCTCTATGCAGCGAATGGGTAATATGTTCATAGGGTTTGTATATATCATGGTTTGCTGGGGCCCAGGTTGGTTTATGAGTTAAGATAAAGTCAAGTAATATGGGTTTTAAAAAGATTCTCTGTGTGAGAGGCCATTAAGGGGGTGGCTAGTTGTCTGTGCCAAAGTACTCCAGGAAAATGAGTGTCTCTAACTTTCAGCGAAAGTCCCCAATGTTTTGTGAGGGAGCGAAGGTCTGGGAGGAGTGAGTTCCAGATGGCTGGTGCGTAAAAGCAGAACGCTCTGTTGGTGGTGGAGGCACTGTTGCGGGTGACTGAAGTAGGTACAACAAGGAGAGTGTGGTTTGCACTTCTGTACGATCTCTGGCATTGGGGTTTGACAAGTAGAGACTGTAGAGAATTGGCTGATAGCTGGAGGGTTGTCCTGACAGCTGTCAGTGACACTTTGTACTTCACTCTGCTATGGATGGGAAGCCAGTGTAGTTGCTTCAATATGGATGTTATGTGGTCTTGACGGCTGTTGCCCATGATAGGTGTGGCTGCTACATTCTGTGCAAGCTGTAGAGGCTGTAATGAGGATTTTGGTAGGCCCTGATAGATAATGTTAGCATAGTAAAAGATGGGAGTGGTGAGTGCTTGGTAGATGTTTCTGAAGCAGTTTTGATGCAGCGGTATACTGCTCTAGTGATATGTTTAATATGGGCGTTGAAGTTCAGATTCTGGTCCATAGTTATGCCCAGGTATTTTACTTGTTGTTTTACTTGTAGTGTTAGGTTTGCAAGGTTTATTGTAGCTGGAGGAGAGAAGGAGGGGTGTCTGGTTATGTGCAGGATTTCTGTCTTACGGTTGAGTAGGTTGTGGAGACTGAGCCAGAGTGTGACTGCCTCAAGGCATCTGCTGAAATATGTTTTATTTAGCTTTGATCAGATAGCAAAGCTATACATTTATTATTTACAACCAGCTGCCTTCCATAGGCACACAGGATTAAACACATGGCTTCCTTACATTCTCCATTCCAATGGTTGCCAAGCTGTAGGTTGGGACCCCAAATAGCGTCACAAACAGGGCTGTCCGCCTCCTCCTGGACCTCCAGTGTGATCTATGTCAAATAATGGCAGTCGGCATGGAGCCTATGAGTCATTGTGGGCTTCCTGTTAGACTGGGTCTGCAGGTGCACACTAATACACAGAGCCCTGTGCCCACTGCTGTTTGTATTGCACCACTGCTTTGGGTAAATGGGGGAAGGAGGAAGTGGATAAGGGAGGAGAAGGAAATGGAAGTTTATTTTCTTTTCATCATGATCTGGGGTCACACTATTAAAACATTTTTGTTTCACTAATCACATAATTTTTTAATAATTTACAACACATGTTAAAATGGGGTCATATTGGACAAATGTTTTGGAAGTAGTGCTCCATCCCCATCTATAATATAAGGGTTGCATATTCCTTCCATCTGCCTCCTCTTCCCAAAACACCTACTGTTCCAGAAAACTAAAGCACCAAGGGTAACATGCCTCCTAGATGTCCCATTCCAGGTTGAGCTCTTATTGCCTACTAGATTGCAAATGCTAAGGAGCATGGATTGTCTATTATACTTAGGGATAATGTTTAGAGAAGAGGGTTAGAAACCAGGGTTCATATCCCACTGCTGCTGTTGGACAAGTTACTTAACCCTCATTTTGCCTTAGTATAAACTTAGATTGTAAGCTCTTCAGGGGACAGATGCCTTGTCCCCCATTTGTCCCCCCCCCCACTCCCGTCCATTATCCCCTCACTAGGCCGCTTCCCTTTCCCCTTCCTTTCCTCTTTCCCCCTCCCGCCCTACTGTCCCCCCTGCCCTCTTGGGCTCTTACCCCTTTCTATCTTTCTTCTGTATCTCTCTATCCTATCAATTTTTGGCGTTCTTTTCTGAATGTATTTCCAGTAGCCTGCTGCTATATTGTACACTGCCCTGATGCTTCGGCCTGGGCGGTTCATCAAATGATGCTAATAAAGATAAAGATAAAGAAAATACCTCCTGTACTTGAAAGTATCTTGCCTTGAGCTGCTACCAAAAAAGGTGTGAGCTAAATCCAAAATCTCTTCCCTTCCCTTACATGCACACTTTTGGTAGCACTATACTACTGTTAATAGGTTTGCTTTCAGAATATTACTATCAGGGAGGGGTGTCTGTCTGCAGGTAAAATGGGTGCTTAAGAGTGGGGAAGCTACCTCCTTGCATTAATATGTTTGCGGATGATATACTGCTGTTCTTGTGGAATGTGCGGAGGGATAAACGCAGGGTAATAGAACTGATGGGGCAGTTTGGCTCCTTCCCATGTCTGAAATAAACTTTGGGAAGTCAGAACCACTGGCCATAGGGGAATCTGAAAAGAATGCTCAGGGCAGTGGGTTTCTACTGCAGTGGTCCAGACAGAAACTGAAGTACTTGGGGAGTGTACCTAAGTAACAACCACATTATATTGTACAAAGCCAATATAGTGGATAAAACTGAGGATATTTTGAGGTTATGTGATAGCAGGAAGGATCTACCTCTCTCAGCACTGGGGAGGAGACATTAGTAATGATGATATGGCTACCAAAACTGTTATATTCTGCAATTGATACTGTTATGGATGGGGCCCAAAGAAGAGCAGACTTAGATTATTAAGCCAATTCATTTGGCAAGGTAAGGTGGCTAGATTGAGTCATGCCAAACTAATTTTAGAAAAGGACGGAGGTGGAATTGGATTACTAGATTTAAGGGGCAGCCATGTTTTGCTGGATGCATGAATTATGCAATGGACATGCACAGTATGTACCGGAGGCTTTACTAGATGAGCTTTATACATAAGAGCATAACATATGTCATACTGGATCATATCAAAAGGTCCATGGAGTCTAGTATCCTGTTTCCAACAGTGGCCAGTACAGGTCACAAATACCTATCAGGTTACCAAAAGGTAGACTGATTCCACGCTGCTTATCCCAGGGGCAAGCAGTAGATTTGTCAATCCACTGCATGGACTTAAAGTGAAAGAAGGAATGGAGGGCTGGGAGGAGGGCATTTTGACCCTATTTAAGAAAGCGTGGAAATGGTGGTGAAGTATAGAAACAGATGACGGCCATGGTATCCCCTTACCTTTACTGATGTGGAAACTCAGAATTCATCCTGAGGATTACGCAGGCAATATTTCGTAAATGGAAGGGTCTGAGGTGTTTTAGAATAGGACATTTCTTTCAGGTGCAGGAATATGTTTTGCAAATTTGAAGAAGTACAATAGAAATGGGCAATCTCAATGGTGCATAGATTCCACTACTATGAACCCAAGCAAAGTAGGTTAAAGGGGAGGAGGGTCTATGGATGCAGATTTCCAAAATTTGCTGCCTCAGTTCAATGAACTGTCGAGATGGTATAAACTATGTAGAGTAGCTAAGCAAAGACCTTTGCTGCACTATATCCCTAGACCTTGCCAATGCATGCAGCATCACCCAATCTCAGAAGACTTGGACGCTTTATTTAGCAATATCTAAATCTACTTAACTAATACCTCTCATCAAGAGACTCTATCACTTACTACATAGAACCTTCATCACGAGAAAGAGAGGGGATTGCATATGCATCCGTGAAAGGTAGATGTATGAAATGTAAGTGCAGGAAAGACATTCTGATTCACTCTTTTCTAGAATGTATTAAACTGAGGGAAATTTGGGAGCAAGCATTAATGGAAATGAGTTGAGTTTATAGGGCTTGAAGTAGATTGGACTTAGGGCCTGCTATTGCTGGGTGATATTGCAGGGCTGGATAGCCTCAAGCTGCCTAAATAGAAAAAAAAGTTTCTATATATAGGATTGTTTGGTAAATAAGGTAATTCTCTGTTCATAGGTAGAGGGGGAAAATCAGAGTCCACTCCAGTAGAAATGGATATTGGGGGGGAGGGGGGGGGATAGCAAAATGTGAATTATAAATGTACAGTATAAGAGTAATGTGGAGGAGTAGTCTAGTGGTTAAAGCAACTTCCTGGTACCCAAAAGATCAAGAGTTCAGTTCTCACTGGCACTCCTTGTGACCTTGGGCATTACTTTACCCGCCATTGCCTTGAAAAAAAAAGGCCTCGAAATCTACTTCTGGTCATACATTGCCAAGAAAATCCAGAGGCTGCTGGGTCGCCAGGAGTCAGCATTGACTTGATGGCACTTAAAAAAATAAAATAGTAACAAAAAGTCAAAGTGGAAGGGACACCAGGCTACTGTGGGGGTTTGTAATATACAAGAGAAAGAAGGGAATGATGGGGATTAGAGGGGTTTAGAATGGATGTGTATAGGTGTGAGTAGATAAATGAGTGGAGAAAAGGGATTGAGAATAAGTGGGTATGCATGGTAAGGAAGGTTAGAGTATATATGTCTGAGTGTATGTATGGGTGTGTGAAGGCGAGCTTAAGGGAAAAAACAAAAAGGTAGAGACTTCTGAATAGTATATGTATAGTGGAGTTAGAGACTATTGTGTTGGAGCAGAGCAGGGCATATCGATATGGTTGTTATCGAACAATAGATCTATTGGCTAGTAATTTGTCTGTTTGGATCAACAGCTTGTTCTGGTGGTCTGCCATTTGAAAGAAAAAATGGATGCTTAAATCCCGGCCCATGGTACCGGGAACCATTTATAATAAAATAAGGTTAATGCAATAATTAAGACTGCTACTAGCAGAATATGACTTTAAATCTGTACTACAGGCAATGATTTTCCCACACCTTGACTATTGTAATAGCATTTTACAGGGACTACCCCAACAAGTGCTACATAGCAGCACGCATTACCCTCAAAGCGCACATTTCTGGACATATAAAACAAAATTAGACTTACCTGCTAATTTTTGTTCCGTGAGGAACTCCAGTCCAGTCCCGAACCTCTGGGTAATGCACCTCTTCAGCAGTTTGGAGACTGAGCATATCATCTTTTGATGACAGCAGTACTAATAGGGTAGGCACTGCCCCTTCTCACCAGTAACCTACTGACAAAGCAGACTGACAGGAGCAACAATTAAGTAGAAAAACAAAAATTGTAACACAGAACTGTCTGGTTACTCTAACTATAGACAAAACCCCCCGCTGCCCTGGAGGAGAGGATTCCTCCACCCTCCCTTCCAGGCCATGGGAACATACTGTGTCCCCACTGGGCTCCGAGAACAAGCACTGCATGTGAGACAAACCATCCCCTGGACCCGCTGCAGCAATATAACCCTGACGACTGCCAAACGGGTGGGATCCGGGACTGGCCTGGATTTCCTGAAGGAGCAAGTAAGTCTAATTTTGTCTCCCTTATTGTCCCTCCAGTCCAGTCCTGAACCTCTGGGATGTAACAGAGCACTTAAAGTTGGGAGGGACCTGCCGAACCAGCCCATAGCAGCCCCGTTCTGAAGCAGGCATCCCATCAGCCTGAATGTCCAGGCAATAATGCTTCGCGAAGGTATGTAATGATGACCAGGTAGCCACCTTGCAAATCTCCACTGGTGGAACTAAACTGTATTCCGCCCATGAAGCCACTTGCGTGGAATGCGCCCGCAATCCTGCCGGCACTTGCTTGCCTCTGAGCAGATATGCCGACGAGATCACCTCCCTCATCCACCTGGAAATAGACGCCTTGACCGCCGCCTCGCCTTTGCACGGACTGCCAAAGAGGACAAAGAGATGATCTGATTTGCGGAATGTCTGAGTAGACTTCAGATAACACTGTAACACGCGTCGCATGTCCAGATACCTCAGCGACTGGTTCGTGCTAGAGTTCTTAGCGCCTGATTCACATAAAAGGCCGAAACCACTTTTGGCAAGAAAGAGGGAAGCGGTTGCAATACCACTTTTTCCTTGGAGAAAGACAGAAAGGGCTCTTGGCACGATAAGGCTCGGAGCTCCGAAATCCTACGCAAGGAGCAAATAGTCACCAGGAACACAGTCTTAAGGGTCAAATCTTTCAGTGACTCCCGCGCCAGGGGCTCAAAGGACTCCCCACAGAGCACTGACAGCACCAAATTGAGGTCCCACGCTGGGACCACCGCCTGCCGAGGAGGGCGCAAGCAAAGCACCGTTCTCAAACATGCTACATCAAGATGCATACCTAATGCTACCCCCTGGATCTTGCCACGATAACAGGCTATTGCCGCCAGCCGCACCCTCAAGGAACTGGTGGCCAGACCCTTGTCGAACCCATCTTGTAAGAACGCTAAGATGCTGGGCACCAAGGCCGTGGCCGGTTTCACCTGCTGGTCTGCACACGAAGCCTCAAAAATGCACCAGACCCGAAAATAGGCTAAGGAGGTAGACCACCTCCTTGCTTTCATCCACGTCAAAATCACCGACCCCGAATAACCTTTCGTCCTCAGCCTCGCCCTTTCAAGAACCAGGCCGTAAGCGAGAATCGATCCACCTGAGGCATGTGCACAGGCCCCTGCGACAAGAGAGATCCGCCCTTGCCTCACCCTGGCACACTGAGCAGTTCACTCTGGCAGCCCGCAATAGCTGATCTCCTTCACTTTCACACTCCTCACTGCCTTCTACGGTCCCTTCACACACCGCCTGGCTCTCCTATCAGTTTCCTAAGCACACTTGGAGCAGACATGTCACTCCGCCGCCTTCTTTCTTGCCTCTGCATTGTGGAATTCACTGCCTGTTGCCCTATGTGCCGAGCCCTCATTTCCTCAGTTCAAATCCCTTCTCAAAACTCACCTCTTTCAATTGGCCTATGACCTGCCCTCTTCTCCCTAGCCCTTTCTGTCCCCCTCTCTCTCTCTGTCACTGCCCTCTGCTCTCTCCCTTCCTGTTATGCTCTTCTGTCTTCTTCAGCGTCCCACTGTCTACTAATCTCTCCTGTCAATTGAATGGCATTCCTTTCTTTCCTAGTTATGCTATATATTATTGTAAGTGTACACCGCTCTGATACCTTGTTGCCACGGGTAGTATATCAAGAAATAATAAAGATAAAGGTGCCATGGGTGATCTGCCAAACTCCTCACCACGGCCGCCGCAGCCCATCTGGGGTGATGAGAATCACCATCCCCCGATGAGCCTCAATCCTTTGAACCATCCTGCCTATGAGGGACCAAGGCAGAAACACGTAGAGGAGTCCGTCTTTCGGCCACTGCTGCATCAGGGCATCCAAGCCTTCCGACATCCATTCTTTTCCTGCTGAAAAATCGACTCGCCTTGGCACTCGCGCACATCGCCATCAGATCCATGACCGGTGCGCCCCAACGATGCACCAGCAAGTCGAACACCACCTGATTGAGCACCCACTCTCCAGGGTCCACTTGTACATGACTCAAGTAGTCCATCGTGACATTGTCGACTCCCGCTACATATGGAGGTGACGTTCCGTCCAGCTCATTAACGTCTCAGCCTCTGCCTCCAAGGCTGTGCTGCCTGTGCCACCCTGCCAGTTGATGTAGGTTACCGTGGTTGCGTTGTCTGAGAGAACTCATACTGCCATACTGCGCAACATTTCCTCGAAGCTCCTCAGCACTAGCGCCACCGCTCACATATCCAGCCTGATCAGCCAGCCGGCCTCCTGTGGGGTCCGGCCTCCTGCGGGGTCCACCCTCCCCACACAAACTGTCCCTCACAATGAGCCCCCCCAGCTGGAGAGACTGGCATCTGTCACCAAAGGGACCCACACTGGTGCCTCGGGGCATTTCTCTTCCCCCTGAGAGCCACCGCCTGAGAGACCTCCTGACCCCCTGCGGACAGGGAAGTCTCTGATGCGACCACCATCTGAGTAGCACCCTTTGGAGTGGCCACATATGCACCCTTGCCATAGAACCAGCTCGAGAGTGGCTGCCATGGTGCCCAGGAGCTGAAGGTAATGCCATGCCACTCCTGACGAGAAACTCTCGCACCAGACGCTGCAGCTCCCGCACTCACTTCTCCGGCAAGAAGACTCTCTCCCCACATGAGGAAGTGTGCCCCCAAGTATTCCAAGACTTGGGACGGGCAAAGCTGACTTTTGGCCACATTGACCACTCAACCTAGGCTCTGAAGAAATTGCACCACCCGGGCTGTTGCACATTTGTTCTCATTCCTGGACGTTGCCCGAATGAGCCAGTCATCGAGGTACAGATGTACTAGAACCCCTCTTCTGCACAACGCTGCTGCCACCACCACCACCATGACCTTGGTGAAGGTGTGCGGAGCCGTCACGAGCCCAAGGGGTAGCACCCTGAACTGAAAATGCCCCATGGGCACAGCAAACCTAAGGAACTGCTGATGTTCCGGTCATATGAAAATGTGCAGGTATGCCTCCGTTAGGTCGCGTGATGTCAGAAACTCTCCTCCTCGGACCCCCACAATAACGGACTGCAGGGTCTCCATGAGAAAATACTGCACTTGCAGACAGCGGTTTACCCATTTTAGGTCAAGAATTGGGCAGAAGGAATCATCCTTCTTTGGCACCATGAAATAAATGGAGTAATGACCGCGGTTGTATTGGTCTTGAGGAATTGGCACCATGGCCTTTAGCTGAACGAGCCGCACCAAGATATCTCATTCCGCAGCCTCCTTGGCCTGCACCTTGCACGGAGACTGCACAAAGGAGCTGCCCACTGGTCGAGTGAACCTGAGGGCATACCCCTCCCGAATGACCTCCAACACCCACTGATTGGAGGTGATCTGGACCCAGATGGAATAGAAGGCCTGCAGCCGGCCTCCCACCTGCTGCACCTCCGCCTGGGCCTCCCTCGCTTCATTGGGACTTCTTCGGTCCCACAGAAGGTGTGGCCGTGAAACCATGCCCTGTTCCACGAAAGCCTCAAAACCCATCCTAGCAGGAAATCGACTCCTATGAAAGGGAGCCAGGCGTGGAGACCAAAAACGCCGGAACTCCCGCTGTTGACCACAAGGGGTAGTGGCATAGCGGCCTGGCTTCTGCTTGTCCTCTGGCAGCTGCCCCCCTTTTTGACTTTCCCAAGTCCTTGATCAACATCTCCAAGTCCTCCCCAAACAGCAGCTTATCCCGGAAGGGCAGCTTGTGGAGCCGGGCCTTGGAAGAACTATCCGCGGCCCAGTTACGGAGCCACAGATACTGGCGGGCTGCCACTACTGAGGCCATACTCTTCGAAAGCCCCTTAATGAGATCATAATGAACATCAGCTAAGTAAGCTGCTCTGGATTCCAACAGAGCAGCTTCCTCCCCATGGTTGGGGTCCCCCGGTTGCATCCACTGCGACCCGTGGAGGCAAGCCTGTGCCACCCAGGCCCCACAGATGGAGGCCTGGAGGGAAAGAGCATTGACATCAAAGGCCTGCTTCAATAACGCATCCAACTTTCTATCTTGAGCATCTTTCAGCGCCGCTGCTCCTTCCAAGGGAATCGTAATCTTCTTAGTAATGGCCGAGACTGCCACATCGACCTTCGGAGACCGAAAAAACTCCTTATCCTGATCCGCCAACGGATAGAGCCACACCATAAGTCTAGTCCCACGAAGACCTGTCTCCGACAGATTCCACTCATCCTTGATCATCTGCCGCACCACCCTATGAATAAGGAAGACCGACTGCGTTTTCCACATGGCCTGTAGCAAAGGATCCTCCAAAGTATTCTCATCTGCGGAAGGCCCCACAGGCATATTGAGCATCTTCAGTGATTCCATGATTAGCGCCGGTAACTCCTCCCTGCGGAAGACCCTGACTACCCTATTCTAATCTTCCTGCTCTGGGATCTCTTTCCTCGAGCTCACCTTCCTTGTCCAACTCCATATCCAGGTCTTCCCCCTGGAGACTCTCCGACACCGGAGACTGCCTGAGCTCGTCCTCCACATGCCTAAGGTGCTTAGCCGGTAAGGCCCCTGGCTACTCACCAGGCACCCTCGACCTCTTCTCACCCCGAGCCACAGTTGCGGACACTCCTGTCGCCCTCTGCTGGCACAAACAGAACACCTGATGGAGCAAGAGCATGAACTCTAGGGGAGAAAACCCCCCAGAATACCCCCTCTAGCAAACTATGGGAAGAGGATGGTCCAGGTATGGCCGGGGCAGGGGGAGAAGGCTCTAGGGAAGCAGTTCCGTCCCTTCCGGCCACCTGTCCGTCCAGAGGTGGGGCAGAGGCCCCCTCTGTTTTGATCTATCCTGGAGGGACTACTCCATTGAGGTGGCCTCCTGAGCACACCCCCTACAGACACCTGCCTCCGAAACCAAACCCCGTCTGGTTCCACAAACCAGATACTGAGACCTGGCAGGCATCGCAACACTGTGGAGACCCAAGTATGAGCCCTGAGACCAGCCGGAAACTTTGCAAGCTGGCAAAGGCTGTCTGATTCTCCAAACCAGGCAGAAGACCAACAGAAGTGCAGTATCGCTCAAAAAAGGCAATTGGACTGCACCCCCCCTTCTGCTTTCCTTTGTGCCATTGCTTATCTCAACTTATTATTCTGTCTTTTTTTTTTTTAATGACTGAAAAAAATAAACCCAAGGGCTAGAAAAGCTAGGGCCGCTAAAACACAATGAAATTAAAGTAAAATAAAGAAAAATAAAGGAAAAATAAAGAAAAATACTGGGCTCTGAGTCACCTGCACTGCAGCAGGCTTCCTCCACGTGGCTGCAGACTTGCGTGGAAAGTGATGTCCAGAGCAGGCTTCCAATGGGAAAACAGGCAGCAAGTAACGCCGCCCTTCGAGCCGCTCCTACGACATGGCACACCAGTCCCCGAACACCCGGCAGCTTACCGCACCGGCAACGAAGTGCTGCAAGGGAAGATCTGCTCCCGCATTGTGCTTGTGGTGCTCCGCACTGCAGCACTCAGCCTGCCAGGAAGGCTTTGGCGCCGCAATCTCCCCAGGAAAGGACTGCTGCCGGTAAGGGGGAACTTTTCCGACTGCTCCTCGCTGCACTGTGAGTTCAGGAGCCACAGGACAAATCACCACCTGTTCACTGCCCCACCAACCCGACTAAACGGGGGGGGGGTTCCTCGACCAGAAGGCCTCTTCTTAAATCTTCTGAATTACCTGTATGTGCCTCCTGCCTACAAGAAAAAAAACAAAGTGCTCTCAGCAGAGACTCAAAGGCAAAACAACCCAGAAAAAATTAAACTAGCGAACTACACAAAGCTCCTTTAGTTGTCCTTGGTGAGTCCAGCCCTCTGGCTCCCCCCCTCCAGCTGCTTGGAGACTGAGTGTACTGGTGAGAAGGGGCGGTGCCTGCCCTATTAGTACTGCTGTCATCAAAAGATGACATGCTCAGTCTCCAAGCTGTTGGAAGAGGTGCATTACCCAGAGGTTCGGGATTGGACTGGAGGGATAAGGAACCCCAATTCTTTACAAACTTCATTGGCTTCCAATACAAAGTAGAATTAAATTCAAATTACTAATGACAGTCTTCAAATTAATAAAAAAACATTGCCCCATCCTACTTATCTAGCCTTATAAAAACAACCCAGATGACTGACTCAGAAGAGGTTGCACACAAAACAACTTGTTAGTGCCCCCAGAATTCCGCAAAACAAACTGCAGCACCAGTAACAGAGCATTTGCGTTTTCTGCTCCAATTCTATGGAATATGCTTCCAGAGACTCTAAGAGCATCCTCAGACTTATCCACATTCAGGAAAGATTTTAAAATCTCTCTTTTTATTGAACACTTTAGAAACACTAACATGCCTAGAATACTTCCAACCTAAGCTAGTAGATATCTCTACTAAGCAATCTGTTTATATTCAGCTAGCCATAGAATATTATATGTGTTCAAATTATGTTGTACATAGATTGTATATAAGTTAACTAACCTGAGTTATGATGACTGATCTTTACCCTTTATTAATCCTCATACTAATATGTTTACTGTAATGTTCCATATGTTATAGTTTAATTACATCTCATAATGTAAATTTATACTGTAAACCGCTTTGATTTTTGAAAAGGTGGTATAGAAAACTTTTAAATAAATAAAATAAAATGTTTGTTTTTATGGCTGCTGAGACTGCACTTTGAGTAGAGGATTTCACTGTATTGTCTACAAAGGATGCCTAGATCCTTTTCTTCAATGCTGGCTCCTTTTGTGGAACCTAGCATCATGTAGCTTTAATTTAGGTTATTTTTTCTTATGTGCATCACTTTGCACTTGCCTACATAAAATTTCATTTGTGATCTCAATACCCAGTCTCGCAAGGTTCTCCTGCAATTCACACAATCCGCTTGTGATTTAACAACCTCAAATAATTGAGTGTCATCTGCAAATTTGCTCATTCCTATTCTAATACAACTAAGAAGAGAGTTTATTTTATTTGTTTTAAAGCAGCAATCCAAGCAGAAAAATAACTTTCAGAAGGCAGGTACACAAAGTGGGATTTAAATTATTTTAACACTAACTTTTGTTCCTTAAGAGATTAATACTTTAGAAGCTTTTCACAGGATCACTAATTGAGCTCCTTCCATTGCTCTAAATTAAGGTTCTGGTGCACTGCCCCCCCCCCCCCCTTTCAGGAACTGAAGTCAAATTAAACATGCTGAGGATGTGATACTGGCATTTCTTGAGTACAACAGCCAGAAATGGCAGCTCACATCTCTTCCTCCAGCACCTTATTTTTATATTTCCCAAAACACTTATCGATCATTTTAGACCTGGGGTGGTACCAGGCTGCTGGTGTTAACGTTTAGAAAAGAGAGAGAGCAGCTTTTGAACTAGAACCTGGGGGAAAGTTGGCAGTTCCTCATGAGCACATGGTTCAGAGTAAGGTGTCTGGAAGGATACCATCAAAATAGGGAAGTTAGGGTATCCAGATAAAGAGTTTGTCATAAAGGCTAAAGTAGCCAAGGTATCTTTGAAATAACAAGCTGAAACATTACAAATTATCCCTGTCAAATGCTTAGAAGGTTGTACATTCAAACATATCTTGAAATGTCTCTATACAAATGCCACAGGTTAGAATGTATTGCACTAAATGGAGACACATGATATAGATATCTTGGAGATGTAGTGGAAGGAGGATAACCAGTGGGTCACTCTGATACCAGGGTACAAATTTATATTGCAATGATAGAATGGATCAAATTGGTGGAGGGGTGGTTCTTTCTGCTAAAGTGAGCAATTGAGTCAAATAGAACAGAGGTTCTGCAGGAAACCAAATGCACCATGGAATCTTTATGGATAGAAATACCATATCTGAGGGCGAAAAGTGGGGTATACCATTTTCTGCCTGGACAGAATGAACAGACAGATGATGAAATGTTATCAGAAATTAGGGAAGCTAACAAATTTGGCAGCACAATAATATGTGATTTTCAATTACACCAATATTTACTGGATAAATGTCACATCAGGACATGCTAGGAACGTAAAGTTCCTAAAATATAAATGACTGCTTCATGAAACAGCTGATTCAGGAAAAATGTTATAAGCATGGTTTTGGTGAGTCACAATACTGTACATTTCTCATTTTATAATGGGAATACAGTTAATTTCTCCAACATTTGCACCTGCTATTAAGTGAGTACAGCTTTTATAAAAGTGCTTGTTTTCGGCCAGGGCTTAGGACAAAAGAGTGAGGGTGTTAATGCCCTTAATCCCTTGTGTATTATTGCCTTTAAAGTTTAAAAAACAGCAGCCTTTGGTGTCTTCCTTGTTAATTGGCAGTACATATGTGTATTTTTTTTAAAATCTACTACTACTACTACTACTACTAATCATTTATATAGTACTGCAAGGTGTACGCAGCACTGCACAAACATATAAAGAAGACAGTCCCTTATTGGAGAGCTTACAATCTAATCATGAGTGGAGGAGTAGCCTAGTGGTTAGAACACTGGCTTGGTAACCAAGCAGCCAGGGTTCGATTCCCACTAGCACTCCTTGTGGCCTTGGGCAAGTCACTTAACCCTCCATTGCCTCGGAAGAAAGGCCTGGCAATCTACTTCCGGTGACACTGCCAAGAAAACCCAGGAGCTTCTGGGTCGCCAGGAGTCAGGACTGACTCGAAGGCACACATTGCATTACAATCTAATCATGACAGACAGAACAATATAAGAGAAATAAGGGGGGTTCAAATAGGGAAAGAGAAAGGAGAACAAGAGATTAGGATCCAAATGTGGCCTCAAAGAGGTAAGCCTTTAGCATGGATTTGAAGAGGGGGAAAGAAGAGACTTGATGTAAAAATAGAGGAAGTTTGTTCCATACATAAGGAACAGCAGGGTGAAAAGATTGAAGCCTGGAGTTTGCAGAAGAAGAAAAGGGCATAGAGAGAAGAGAGCCAGAGGAGGAGCAGAGTTCAAGCGGAGGGGTGTAGGGAGAGAGAAGAGAGGAAGGATAATGAGGGCAGTAGAGTGAATGTTCACTGCATCAGTGTTTCCTCTAAGGATTGGTAGTATGTGTTTGTCTTTGCACATGGCCTGAAAATTTTTCTTCAGCCAGATTTGTGAGTGACAATGTGCACTAAGCTGTGGAAGCTACTGATTAAAAATCAAAATCATATTGACCACATATACCGTGCATGCTGCAAAGAACAGTAACGGTTATGATTTATAGTAAGAGATGCAACCTATTATTTTCCCTCAACACTAGGGGAGTGGTATTTAGAAGATGATGTTTGTTTCAAGGGAAAAGTCAGATCAATCTACATCAAACTGACATACTAAATAGGACATACAGGTATCCGGTCACACAATTCTGCCAACAGATATGATCTACCAAAGAAATCCATGCTGTACAAGTCTGCTTTTCTTCTCACAGCATTTCTCTTTATCTTCCCTACCCCCTCCCCAAGCTTCAGCATGTTCCCTTTTCTTCCCTAGTCCTGAGTATTTCCTAATTTTTCTTGACTGTACATATTGCTATGCTGTTACCTCAGAATCTTTACTTATTAGAAACTGATTTTAGTTTGAATTATTTGTACAATGTAGCCTGCTCCAAGTACTCTTGACAGAAAGGAGAGCTATCAAGCCCAAGATACTATAATACTGGTATGGAAGTACTAGAAAACTGCAAATTTAATAGATTATTTTCTGATGGAGAGTTTTCAGCTCTCAGCAACAGAACATTCTATCAAGCAATACAGTGGAAATGTCTATTGCTTTACTCTGCCTCTGCCACCACAGTGTGGGTTGCTCCCCCTCCCCCCCACCCCCTACACATAGCTGATAGAGTGGAGTTTACATCAATCTCCAGGAACAAGCAGGAATGAGTCCTCACATATGGGTACGTCGGTATCGACGGAGCTTGCGCGGGAACGCTCCCCAGCTTCCCAAAAAAGGAAAGCTTTTGGGAGCATCCCACAGCGCATGCGCGCTGCCTTCCTGCCTTTCCTAACCAACTCTTCTCAGTTCTTCTTTTCCGCGGAGCCAGCAGGTCGTGTTCCTGTCACCGCTGAAGAAGTTCTTTATTTTAACTTATTTCTTTGGTCGCGTGTTTGCCTTCCCCGACGCCGGACCGGTACCGCCGGTCTTTTCTTTTCTTAAAAAAAAAAAAAAAAAATATATATATTTTTTCCCCACTTGGTGTATTTTTCTTTTTAGGCCTCCAGGCCCACAAGAAATTTTTCCCTCATGGAAAAACCAGCCTCCGGGTTCAAAAAATGCACTAAGTGTAGCGGTACAATTTCTGTCACAGATACCCATGAATGGTGTCTGAAATGCTTGGGGCCTGAACACTCCATTCCGGATTGCCAGTCCTGTTCTCTAATGTCTAAACGAGGGTTACAGAACCGGGCAGCCAAGCTCCATGTACTGTTTCCCACGGATGCACCGGCGGTGGCATCGACATCTTCCAGGTCTTCCTCTCCTGATGGGTCTCAGGTAACCAAACATACTTTTAGCAGGTCCTCGAAGGGCAAATCTCCCTCTAAGCATCGAGATGCCTCCGGGCTTGCTCTCGAGGATCCTGCCCCAGCTAAACAACCCCGGCGGGAAGCTCCGACTTCCAAAGCTCCTCCTATGGGGTTACAGGTTGACATCGATGGCACGGCCTCGACCGATCACCTGTTAGACTGCTCTGGGGTACCGGCACAATCTCCAGGTACCGACATCCAGGCAGTCGTGGCGTCCATGGATCACACTGTTCAATCCATGCAGCAGGCTATAATGGCTTTCATTAAGGCTGCGACGCCGACGGTACCGCAACAAGTTCCGTTGTCGGTACCGGCGCCGGTACCGGTACCAACACCGATACCGGTACCGACTGCATCGACATCGGCCAGGATACCGATTCCGGCTCCCTGTCCTGGGCTCTTTCTCGGTACCGATCTGGTACCGGGGACACCCGATGTCGGTACCGATCAATACGCCTATCGATCGTTGGAATCGAACAGACGATACTTCGATTCCTCTGATGATTCTGATTCATCGGATGAGTCTCTTGAAGTATCCATCACCCTTCCTGAGGAGCCCACTTCTCCAAAAAGGAGAATGTCTCCTCCAGAAGATTTGTCCTTTCAGGACTTCATAATAGAAGTGGCTAAAGGACTCTCTATTTCAGTAACCTCTGAAACAGAGCCTAGAGCAAAAAAATTAGATATTTTGGGATACTCTAAGGTTCCCAGAGAGGCAGTCACCTTGCCAATTCATGAAATTCTTCAGGAACACATGATTGACTTATGGGAGACTCCTCTCACCCTTTCTCCACATTCTCGCAGATTGGACACTATGTACCGTGTCCCTCCTTCTCCTGGATTTCAAAAAACTCAGCTTCCTCACCACTCCATTGTGGTGCAGTCAGCTATGAAAAGGATAAAGAGTACCAAAAGACACTCTTCTACTCCTCCAGGAAGAGAATGCAGGACCTTGGATGCTTTTGGTAGAAAAATCTTCCAAGCCAGCATGCTTATTGCCAGAATCAATTCATATAGCCTTTATATGGGTATGTTTCTGAAGGAAGTTGCACAAAAGCTGCACAACTTTCTCCCTTTTATTCCAGAAGATAAAAGGGATGAATTCCTTCTTTGGCTTAAGCATACTCAAGACATTTCAAAGTTTTCCAACAGGGCAGCCTTTGACTCTTTTGAAGGGGCCAGCAGAGCCTCAGGCATTGCTATAGCTGCTCGCAGAATTGCTTGGCTCCAGGCTTCTGATCTAGAACCCTGGGTTCAGGATGGCTTGGGAAATCTGCCCTGTACAGGTGAAAATCTATTTGGCAAGGAGTGGCAAATTAAAGCCACTCAAATGGATGCAGAAAATGCTGCTCTGGATAGACATTCCAAGTCTACCTCCATTCCAGCCAAGAAAAATTCTTTTAAAAAGTCTTTTTACAAAAAGGGCAGATTTCCTTCCACTTCTGGCCAACAACCTTCTACAGGTCGCTTTGCTGCTAAGCGTCAGCAACCTAAACAGGCCAGGCCTAAACCTGCAGGGGCTGCTACAACCCAGCAGTCCCAACCCCCTCAGGGCTTTTGACTTGATACTAGAGAACTAAACCTTTCTGGCTCTACAACAACCAGAGCCTCTCACCATTCCAGGAAGGTTAGCGAATTTTGCTCCCAGATGGGAGCAAATCACATCAGAGCAATGGGCCCTCTCTGTGTTGGTCCCATGCTTTTATAGAAACATAGAAACATGATGACAGAAAAAGACCACAAGGCCCATCTAGTCTGTCCTTCCATAACAACTACAACAGTCCACTTTTTACCTTTAGAGATCCTCTCCATCATAAGAGAGGGCTACAAACTTCATTTCTCAGACCTTCCTCCCCACACCATGGTGAGACACTTCAATTCTCCCACATCCCTCGACCTTCTGGATTAGGAGGTGACCACCCTTCTGGCCCAGAGGGCTATAGAAGAAGTTCCGCTTCTTCAACAGGGGTTAGGGTTTTACTCCCCCTATTTTCTCATCCCAAAGAAAACAGGGGGATACAGACCCATTCTAGATCTCAGAGAATTGAACAAATTCCTATGCAAGGAGAAGTTCAAGATGCTTTCTTTAGGCACTCTCCTTCCATACCTGCAGAGTCAGGATTGGCTTTGTTCTCTAGATCTCAAGGATGCGTACACTCATATACTCATCCATCTATCTCACAAAAAATTCCTACGTTTTCTGTTCCAGGGAAAACATTACCAATACAGAGTCTAGCCTCTGCTCCAAGAGTGTTCACCAAATGCATGGCAATAGTTGCTGCCTTTCTGCGCACTCTGGGAATCTTTGTCTTCCCATACCTGGACGACTGGCTCATCCGAGCTCCATCTCAGTCAAAAGCCCAAATTTCCCTGGACCACACTAGGCACATTCTGCAGTATCTGGGACTTGTGGTAAACCTCCCAAAGTCTCAACTCACCCCTACTCAGTCCCTAGAATTCATAGGGGCATGGTTGGATACCACTACTGCAAGGGCCTACCTTCCTCAGGCCCGTTGCCAACGTCTATTTATTTATTTTATTTATTTAACTGCATTTATATCCCGCTTTTCACCGGGTCAAAGCGGTGTAACACGTAACATAGGACGGGGTAATTTTTTGGGTGGGGCCATCACCAAGGTCAACAATTAATGATTTGGGTAGACATAGACATAATTTACTCCTGTTGAATCTAAGTATTAGGTCATGGTGGTCAAAAGATGTTCACGGAATAGGATTGTCTTCAGCTGTTTCCTAAATGATGTGATGTCAGCGTTGTTCTTGATGTGACTTGGTAGAGAGTTCCAGAGGGATGGAGCATAAAGTTCGAATGCTCTGTTGCAGGTCCGTTGTGTGGATTTGGTTCTTTTGTGGGGGACAACGATAGAGTTATTGGAGGAATGTCTGGTTGATCTGTTGTGGGATGGTCGAGGCAGTAAGGGGTGTAGTGAGGTGTTCTGTGTGTGGTGGATTGTTTTGTGGATGAGTAAGATAGCTTTGTACTTGATTCTTGCTTGCACTGGAAGGAGGTGAAGGTCTCTTAGGATTGGGGTGATGTGGTCCCGTTTTTTTGCATTTTGAATAATCCTTGCTGTAGTGTTCAAGGCTGTACGGAGGGAGTTGGTGTGCGAGGCAGGAAGTCCATGATAGATTATGTTGCAGAAGTCCAGGTGAGGGAGTGTCACAGCTTGCATTACTGTCCTGAAGTCGTGATGTTCTAGGAGGGGCCGGAGGCGTTGAATAGTTTTGGCTTTGTGGAATATCATCCCGGCGGTTTTGTTGATTTGTTGTTTGAGGGTGAGAGCTTGGTCAATGATGACGCCTAGATATCTTATTTGAGGCTGGATTTGGATTTGTGTGGTACCCATGTTGAGGTGGGTAGGTGGTTTGAAGTCCGATTCTTTTGTTACTATTAGGGCTTCGGTTTTCTTTATGTTGATGGATAGATTGTTCTCCTGTAGCCAGTTGGCCACGTCGTTGAAGCAGGCTGATAGCTGTTCGTTGTTTGGGTTGGTGGTTGTAATTGGTGCGTAGAGCATTATGTCGTCCGCGTAGATGTGGAAGTTGATGTTGTGGGTGCGTATGATTGAGCATAGTGGACGGAGATAGATGTTGAACAACATGGCAGATAGGGTGGATCCTTGGGGTACTCCTTGTAGTTGTTGGTAGGGGGGCGAAGTTGCAGAGAGGGTGCGAATCCGTTGCTGTCTGTTAGTTAAGTAGGATTTGAACCATTGGAGTACAGTGTCTTTGATTCCAATTGTTTGTAGTCTGTGTATGAGGATTTCGTGTGAGATTGTGTCAAAGGCCGCTGATATGTCTAGGAAGATCAGGATATATCCCGAATCTTTTTCTTGAGTTCCGATGATGAGTGTGTTCATTAGGATGGTCATGAGGGTCTCAACTCCATGTAGTGGTCGGAAACCGTGTTGCTGTGGGTCGAGTATGTCGTTGGTGTCTAGATGATCTTGAAGCTGGTGTTGGACTATCTTTTCTATTATCTTGGCGGTGAGGGGGAGGCTTGCTACTGGTCTGTAGGAGGTGGGGTCCATGGGGTCCAGGTTGTTCTTCTTTATGGTTGGTCGGATGATTGATGTTTTGAGGGCATCCGGTATGTATCCTTGTTTAAAGGATTCGTTTACAATGTGAGTTAGTGGAGCACTCAGGTCTTCCTTGGTTTTCTTTATCCATTCGGTAGGGCAGGGGTCTAGTGGGGAGGTGGTGGTGTTCAGACAGGAGATGGTGGAGGATATCTCTTCTTTTGAGGTTTCGTTGAATGTATCCCAGTCAGCGTTTATGGTGATTCCGGGGTATGTTTTTGTGGCTGTAACACAGCGGTAAGGTTGCTGAGGTTGCTGAAATTGTTTGTATTGTCGGGCCAAGAGATCTGAGGGGATATCTGGGGGTTGATCGGACGTGGTTGGTGCCTTTGTCAGTTTTTTGGCAATTTGAAAGAGTTCTCGAGGTTTGTTTGCAGCAGACGTGATGATTTTGGTGTGGTAGTTTCTCTTTGCATTGTCGGTTTCTGAGTGGTAGGCAGCAAGTTCATATAGGTATTGCTTTTTGTCTTCGTCATTTTTGGTTTTCCTCCATTTTCTTTCTGCTCTTCTAAGTTTTGTTTTCAGTTTCCGGTGGTCAGGGGTGAACCAGCGGGCCTTTGAGGAGATGAGTTTGTTGCTGGTCTTGTTTATATTTGCTTTGGATGCTGTGGAGATTGTGGTGTTCCAGTTGTCCATGAGGTCATCAAGGTTGTTTGAATTCATATGTAGATTAGGTAGGGTCAGTGTCAGGAAGTCTTCTTTGTCTAGTACAGTTAGCCTCCCAGATTCAGTCAAAGAGCCACTTAACTGCCAGGGAGATGCTACAACTACTAGGACACATGGCTTCCACAGTACATGTGGTACCCTATGCTCGCCTACACATGAGAGCAGCTCAATGGACCTTGTCCACACAGTGGACTCAAGCATCAGGAGCTCTCTCAGACCAAATAGCAACCTCCAAACATCTCTTTTGGTCTCTCCAATGGTGGATGTCCACTCAAAATCTGTTGCTGGGGTCCCCCTTCCAACCTTTGTTGCCCCAGGCAACCCTCACAACAGATGCCTCCCAAACAGGTTGGGGAGCTCATCTACAAGACCTCTCCACCCAAGGCACTTGGTCCCCACAGGAGACCTCTCTTCATATCAACCACTTGGAACTTCGAGCAGTGTTCCTAGCTCTCAAGGTCTTTCATACCCTCCTCAGCTACAAGACAGTCCTCATTCATACGGACAATCAAGTAGCCATGTTTTACATAAACAAGCAAGGAGGAACTGGCTCTCTGTCGCTTTGCAACGAAGCTCTAAGATTGTGGGCCTTCGCCAGAGAGCATCAAATCCATCTCCTGGCAGTATACCTCCCAGGAATCCAAAACTCTTGGGCAGACAGACTCAGTCGAGTTCTGCTTCCACACGAATGGTCCCTGCACATGGATCAGGTACTCAGAATCTTCCAGGAATGGGGAATCCCGGACATAGACCTCTTTGCAAGCCCGTGGAATGCCAAAGCTCCCCGGTTCTGTTCCAGAATTCCGTGTCAGGGAGCTCAGGCCAAGGATGCCTTCCTCCTTCATTGGGGTCAGGACTTCCTGTATGCCTTTCCACCCATTCCTTTGATTCCCAAGACTCTGTTTAAACTCCAGAGGGATCAAGGATCCATGATCCTCATAGCTGCACGCTGGCCATGCCAAGTGTGGTAGCCTCTACTTCTGCATCTCTCCCAAGCCCCCTCCCTGGACTTGGGAGCTGCTCCAGACCTTCTGTCCCAGGAGGAAGGGACTTTGCGGCATCCAAATCCCGAGTCCCTTCACCTCAGAGCTTGGTTACTGAAGGCCTAGACCTTCAAGACTTCAATCTTTCTCAGCAAGTGAAGGATATCCTCCATGCTTCCAGAAAACCTTCCACTAGGCGTTCCTATGCTTTTAAGTGGAAAAGATTTTCCATTTGGTGTGCTCAAAAGGGTCTTGACCCTCTGGCACTTCCTGTGAATTCTCTATTGGAATATCTCCTGCATCTCTCCAATGCAGGCCTTAAAACAAATTCAGTAAGGGTCCACTTGAGTGCTATTGCAGCTTCCCTTAAGCCTCTCAATGGACAACCTATTTCCTCTCATCCTCTTATTGCAAGATTCATGAGAGGCCTAACTTTAACTAAACCTCCCATTCGACCTCCTCCGGTAGCATGGGACTTAAACTTGTTTCTTGGTCAGCTTATGAAGCCACCTTTTGAACCCTTAGCCACTACCTCCTTGAAATTTCTTTCATGGAAGGTTATTTTCCTTATTGCAGTCACTTCTGCTCGCCGCATCAGTGAACTGCAGGCCTTAGTGGCTAATCCACCTTATACAAGGTTCCATCATGATAAGGTAGTCCTTAGGACTAATCCTCACTTTATGCCTAAAGTGGTCTCACCTTTTCATCTTAATCAAGAGGTATATTTACCTGTCTTTTTTCCAGCTCCTCATGCATCCAGTGCAGAGAGGAACCTTCATACTCTAGATTGTAAAAGAGCTCTTGCTTTTTACTTACACAGGACAGAGCAACACAGAAAGTCTTCCCAGCTTTTTGTTGCTTTTGATCCTTCTCATTTAGGACTTCCAGTCTCTAAAAGAACACTGTCAAATTGGATTGCTCGGTGTATTTCTTTTGCTTACCAGAGTAAGAACCTTTCTCTGGAGGGCCATGTCACAGCTCACAATGTGAGGGCCATGGCTGCCTCTATGGCTCATCTTCATTCTGTGTCCATCGACCAGATCTGTCGAGCAGCCACCTGGGCCTCGGTTCATACCTTCACAGCCCATTACTGTTTGGACAAGGACTCCTGCCGGGATGCCTTGTTTGGTCAGGCTGTCCTCAGACACCTGTTCCATTCTTGAACAACTCCTGCCCTCCTTCCCTTAATGGATGCCTGAGATCCATAGGAAGACGAGGAACCCTTCAGGGTCTCATACCCTTGGGGATCTCCCAGGCATCTCAGCTAGGGAGTCCCCATATGTGAGGACTCATTCCTGCTTGTTCCTGGAGATAGCACAGTTACTTACCTGTATCAGGTGATCTCTGGGAACAGCAGGAATTAGTCCTCACAACCCTCCCACCTCCCCTAGGAGTTGTATCTCTCTCTATCTCTTTCCTTTCCTCTCTCTCTCTCTATTGTCTCAGCTTTAAACTCGAACTGAGGAGAGTTGGTTAGGAAAGGTGGGAAGGCAGCGCGCATGCGCTGTGGGATGCTCCCAAAAGCTTTCCTTTTTGGGAAGCTGGGGAGCGTTCCCGCGCAGGCTCCGTCGGTACCGACGTACCCATATGTGAGGACTAATTCCTGCTGTTCCCAGAGATCACCTGTTACAGGTAAGTAACTGTGCTCTACTTGCAACCTAGCTGTACCTGAAGCAATGACAGGTCAAGTGCCTTGCCCAAGGTCACAGGGAGCTTTAGAGGAAGAAATAGGAATCCTGGCTTTCTCAGTACTCTGCCTATTGCTGTAATAGACTACATTTCAAGAAAGTAGGTAAACAGTTGCTAATCTTGAAGTGGAGCTAAATATATATAAATATGGAAGAATAGTATTTTATTGGAAATCTGCTGCAATTCCCATCCTCTTCCCTATATGAGAGACTGAGAAACCTAGAATAGTTGGATCTTAAGGTTCTTTATCTGCCATCATATTCTGCCCAGTTTAATTACTTAAGCAAATCCACATACCTTTGTCAGTGTTTCCACATCTTCACTACTAGAGAGCCTCTGTGCTTATCCCATGCTTTTCTGAATTCCTTTACTGCTTTTTTTCTCCACCACCTCTGCTAGGAGGCCATTCCATGTATCCACCATCCTTCCTGTGAAGGAATATTTTCCATTGGAGCCTTATATGTGATCTCTTGTTCTAAAGCAGTCCTCTGAGAAATGTTTTGTGTCTGGTGCATTAATACCTTTTGATGTATTTGAAAGTCTCTATCATGCCTCTCTGCCAGGATATATATTTCAGATGTAGAGCCTTTTCCCAAATGGCTTTTGGTGCAGACCCTACACCATTTTGGTAGCCTCTCAGCTCTTTATATCCTTTCAGAGGTATGGTCTTAAGAATTGGACATGGTGTTCTAGGTGAAATCTTGCAAGTGACCTGACTGGAAGCATCATGGGTTTTTTTGTTTTCTGCTGGTTATGCCTCTCTGTATAAACAGCAGAAATACCTCTGCAGACATACCTCTGGCTTTGGCTGTCACTTGACTCCATAGATTACTATCTTGATCATCACAGGATCACCTAAGATCTTTCTCCTAGTTGGGGTACATCAATATCTCGCCCCCATAATGTGCTGCCAACCTGTGCTGCTGGTATGCAGCATTTCTCTCACTTAAGTTAAGAGTTCAGTGCTTGCCGGGGACAGTCAAGATGGCAGTAACCATTTTAGACATGAAACAACCAAACAAAAAGAGAACAGATAAAAGTAAAAGCATCCCTAGCAAGGAAAGAAACACACACCAGAAATGAAGTTTTCAAATTAACATCACCATTTAATTTTGATTGGCATTAGGATATGTTATATGTACAGTACATAAATGAGAAATCATAATTTGGTAGCCAACTGTTTTTAAGAGATCCATATTTGCAATGAGCTATAGTAGTTTTTGAATTTTTAGTTTGCCTTTTTCAGGGCTATCTTTAGGGTAGAGCAAGCAGGACAGTTGCCTAGGGCACCTCGCAGTGAGTGCCATTAAGCGCTATGCAGCCCCACTGACACAGCCTGTTGCTCCTCTGAGTGGTGGAGGAGGTGCCATACCATCGATTCATCCTTTATCTGGTAGGACAGGGATGTAATCGATAATCCCCTCCTTGGGCACCACCTGTCCTAGTTCTTTTGGCCTTTACAAATGATGCTCAAGGTGGCTTACTAGAGAAATTAATAAGTTCTTGCCTCCTAAAAGCCTACAGTATAAGTGGGTACTTGAGATGATGGGAGATGGTGACTTGCCCAAAAGCACAGCGAGCGTCACTGGTATTTCAACCCTTATTCTGCTTCTTCGGGAAACCACCAGGTTTGATAGCATTCTGCAATCTTATATGTTGATATATTTGCAGGGACTTCCCCCTTTCCCTTACCATGCAGTGGGGGATCGAGATACATAACGTGGGCTTCAGACTTATCAAGATAGCTGCTAAAGAATTGCAGAACTATCAAAGCAAAGCAAAAACTAAACAAAAATCCTTGTAAGAAAATAAAAAAGAAAAGCTTTGTGCAGAGTGAGTAGTGCTGCTTGCAAAAAGACCATGCAATTCATAATGGATATAGTTTTCCATGAAGTAAGGACTCTGCTGTATTGTACATTTTCCAGTTAGTAGGATTTAAATTGCTTTAAGCAAGATTAATAGTAAAACTAATTTAGCAAAACAATGTGCTTTTGAAACAATTTAAAAAGATTAATCTTGGGATACAGCTCACAACAGTTTGTAGAGAAAATTCCCCAAAAGACCAGCCTTGCCTGGGTGCCCCTGAGAGGTAGGCTTATTGTAATATGAGTCAGTTACAGCAAATGTAGAGAAGTTTCATTGGGAGGGTGAGTTGTTTGCAGGTATGTGGCATGACAATGCTTAGAATACAAAAGTTCCATTCTATTGTTTGGGGTGGGAGAAGGCCATCTGGTGAAGGGGAAGGAGGCAGTTTGCAAGAATTACTAGATAGCTGCATGATATTTGAGAGGGGAGGTTCTTAACCTTTAAAGGAGGAGTTTACTATTTTAATGCTGTGATTTTTCTCTCATGAATGATTTTTTAATGTAATTAGAAACATTGGAATCTTTATGTTTTGATACCTCTGAAGGAGAGGTCCTATCTAATCTTGTAAAATCCTATTCTGCAAGATCTTCTTGTTGAACCAATAAACAGTATCACGATATTAAAGATCAGCCCAAGTGTAGGCTAGCTGGACATGGAACCTTTTCTAAAATACATATAAGGTTGCATAAAATGTGTGTAGGTGGTGCAACGCGCATCCCAAGAAGTCACTTTTTTTTAATGATCTTTTGTAAAAATATCACTTGATATTTTGTGTAAGTAATCAGCAATTTTGCTATATACATGTTTAGATGGTGGTTTTGCCAATCTGCATATCCAGGGAGAGTCACTTCAGGAGTTCAGCTTTGAAACTCAGATGGTTTGCATGCCAAGATGGTGTTTAACCTCCAGAGAGGTAAACACAATCCTCTCTACTCACTCGTTTAATTTTCCTCCAAAGCCCAGGCCAAGTTGCCACATGACTCGAAGTGGGTATAAATGCTTATGTGAAAATTTTTTTTGGGTGTGCATATTCCATTGCAAAATACAGAATACACACCTACTTTTGAGGACCACCTAGACTTCTCTCAGAACATGCCTCCGTTTATATCTGTGTGCTGCGACATATGGGTATAAGTAGTTGCTTTTCTAAAACCTCTGTTTGTGTATGCTGATTTCACATGTGCAGATTTAGTATTCTAGATGTGTAAATGATGCCTAACCATTCTAGAATCACCACCTATATTTACATTCTCTAGGACCAAGCAGGAAGTCAGTCCTCACATATGGGTGACGTCGGCGCCGACGGAGCCCCGTGCGGAGCATTTCCCCAGCTTTCAAAGAAAGCCTTTGGGAATTGCAGCGCGCATGCGCTGTCCCCTTCCCGCCCAAGGGTGCCATCTTGCTCAGTCTTCTTCTTTTCCGCGGAGCCCGACGGACGTAGTTTGTTTTTCGCCGAGGAAAAAGTTGATTTCCCTGTTTTTTGTTCTTTACCTTCGGTTCGACGCCGGATCCTTTTCCCGCCTGGGCCCAATACGCCGGTATCGAGCCCACTCTCTCTTTTTCGGTTTTTGTCCTTTGTGACAAGCGTTCGCGCCATTTTTCTTTTTTCACTGGCAGCCCTGTCTTTTGACCTCGCAGGGGCCCTTTTTCCCCCGATGGCTGCCAGCGGGTTTAAAAAGTGTGATTGGTGTAAGAAACTTATGTCTCTTACCGACACACATGACTGCTGCCTCCGCTGCCTCGGACCCGATCATGACCCGATGATCTGTGGTCCATGTGGCAAAATGTCCTCGAAGGCGTTGAGTCGGCAGCACCAGAAGGATAGGATCTTCTCTGACTCCGCGTCCGGCTGGGCCCGGACCTCGTCAGAGGCCTCGACGTCTCGGGACTCCGGCCCCGAGCAGCGTCGGGGTTCCTCTGAGCGGGGGTCTCCTTCGCGGGAACATCACAGGAAGAAAAAACCCACGAGGGCGGCGTCGGTGGACGCTCCTTGTTCCTCGAGGGCCAGGTCGCATGGCCCCGATAGCCGTCCCGGGTCTTTGGAGTCTGAGAGGCCTGCCAAGCAACCTCGTCTCGAGATGGAGTCTCCTGGACACGTGAGTGCTGTAGTCCTCGTGGACTCTCCTCCACGGGAGCTGACGTCGGGCCCGACGCCGTCGGGGCCCGAGTCGGGGGTTGCTGGGTCTCCTGAGCTCGGACTCAGGTTGACGGCCTTGGAGAGCAGCCTCGCTGCCTTAATGGAACAGCAGCAGGCATTGATCGCCGGTCTCACCGGTGCATCTGCCCCGACCACCGGGACATCGACGTCCAAGTCGACCCCGGAGGCCGAGCTGATCCTCGAGTCCATGCGGGCTCGAGTCGATCCTCGGCCACGGTCTCCCTCGGCCTCCCGTTCGGGACCAAGGTCGTCGACGCCGGTACCCTCGGCATCGGGGCGGATGGCATCGGTGCTCGCCCGACCGGAGCCGCCCGATTCCTCCTCCGAGGAGTCGGGCTGGGAGACGGAGGACGAAGAGTCACCCGACACCTATCGGACTCGGTGTGTCCCATTGGACTCGCCGGAGTCCGAACCTCGGAGACGGTCCCCACCGGAGGATACCCGGTTCTCGGACTTCGTGCGGGATATGGCCAAGGCCTTGGCATTCCCCGCGGATCCCGAGGAGGAGCCTCGAGCCGAGGAGCTTGAGGCCCTCCAGTATGACTCTCCCCCGAAGGAGGCCTTTACTGTACCGGTTCCTCCGATGCTGGAGCGGTTGCTCTTCCGCATGTGGGAGACCCCGGCCTCGACGCCGGTGTTAAGCAAGTGGGTCGATTCCATTTATCGGGTCCGCAAGAGCACCGGGTTCCAAAAGGCACAATTACCGCACCACTCCATGGTTGTGCAATCGGCCATGCATCGACTGAAAAGTCAGAAGATGCACTCCTTGGTGCCTCCCAGCCGGGAGGCCCGGAACCTGGATGCCCTCGGTAAGAAGTGCTTCCAGGGCTCTATGCTTGCTTGCCGTATCCAGACATACCAGCTCTACATGGGCATGTATCTCCGAGACCTGGCAAAGGAGATTGCCGGGTTCTCTGCTGGTCTCTCCGAGGAACTTTTGCAGAGGTTCCAGGCCTTGTCCACTGGTATTCGAGAGTGCTCAAAGTTTCTCTCGGGCAGCCTACGATGGCTTCGAGACTTCGGCCCGAGTAGCCGGGTCCGGCATCGGTGCCCACAGACAGGCTTGGCTACAGTCATCCGACCTCGAGCCATGGGTACAGGACAAGTTGGTCGATGTCCCCTGCCGGGGTGAAAACCTCTTTGGCAAGCCCATGGCTGAAAAGGCTGCAGAACTTGAGACCGAGACTCTGACCCGGACTAGGCTGTCCAGGAAAACCTCTGCCCCTTCTCAGAAAAAGAAGGGCTCGGGGAAAAAGACCTTTTACCCGAGGAAGCCATCTGCCTATAAACAATACCCTCATTATCAGGCCTCTGCAACTCCCCAACAGGGTCAGCAGGCCAAGGGGCAGGGTCATGGGCCCCGTAGGCAGAAGGCCCCCAAGCCACCAACACCGGCCCCTGCTCAGCAGGGTGGGGGTTTTTGACTCAGAAAGCATAGCCTCTTCTCCTCAGCTGGCTCATATCAGCACAGGAGGCCGGCTGGCTCACTTTGCCCACAGATGGTCAGCCGTCACATCAGATACCTGGGTGCTCCATGTAGTCCAAAAGGGCTGTCTTCTCCATTTTCACCAGGTGCCTCCCTCCTATTTCCCAGGGGAGCCTCCAAGACCCCCTCTGCACAGGGACCTACTCCTTCAGGAGTTAGCAAGTCTGCTACAGGAACAGGCTGTGGAACCGGTGCCCCACCACCTGAGAGGTCACGGCTTTTATTCCAGGTACTTTCTGGTACCAAAAAGAACAGGAGGCCTCAGACCCATCCTAGACTTGCGCAACCTCAACAAGTTCCTGGAGAGGGAAACGTTCAAGATGCTTACCCTTGGAATCCTGCTGCCCTACCTCCAGCAGGGAGATTGGCTATGCTCCTTGGATCTAAAGGATGCTTATACTCACATCCTTATTCATCCAGACCACAGACAATATCTCAGATTTGTTGTGGGAGGAAACCACTATCAGTACAAAGTACTACCCTTTGGCCTAACCTCCGCCCCCAGGGTGTTCACCAAGTGCCTGGCGGTGGTGGCGGCCTACCTGAGGCTTCAAGGTCTTTCTGTGTTCCCATACCTGGACGACTGGCTCATAAGGGGCCAGTCTTCCCAGGAAGCCAATCAAGCCACCCTTCGCACTGTGGCTCTGCTTCAGCACTTGGGGTTTGTCATAAACTTCGCAAAGTCCACTTTGCTCCCGTCCCAGAACTTAGAATTGATAGGAGCAAGGCTGGACACTTCAGGCGAAGGCTTTTCTGCCAGTGGACAGAGCCCACAGGTTGATGGACCTAGCCAGGCAGTTTCACAGCAATTCCCTGGTCTCCGCCAGGAAATTCCTGAGACTGCTCGGCCATATGGCTTCCACGGTTCATGTAACCCCCAATGCCCGCCTGCACATGAGGCCTGCTCAGTGGAGCCTTCGAACTCAGTGGCATCAAGCCACAGGGAGCCTTGCAGACTCAGTAAGAATATCCACCCTGCTAGTCTCCTCTCTGCAATGGTGGCTTCATCTTCCGAATCTGGTACTCGGAGTGTTTTTTCAACCCCCTCCGCATTCTCAAGTGCTGACGATAGATGCTTCTCTTCTAGGTTGGGGTGCGCATTGCCAAGGGGCATGTACTCAGGGTCTCTGGACCCGTTGGGAGGCTGCTCAGCAGATAAACCTCCTGGAGCTACGGGCGATACGCCTAGCTCTGAGAGCCTTCTCCCACCTCACATCTCACCAGTCTGTACTGGTCCAGATGGACAATCAAGTTGCCATGTTCTACTTGAACAAACAAGGGGGCACAGGCTCCTTCCTTCTCTGTCAGGAGGCACAGCGGCTGTGCTCTTGGGCCCTCAATCACGGAATCCTCCTCAAGGCAGTCTATCTCCCAGGTCAAGACAATTACCTGGCGGACAGGCTGAGCAGGATCCTGCAACCACACGAATGGAGATTGAATCTGTTGGTGGTTCAGCAGATCTTTCTCAGGTGGGGCCTCCCCACCATGGATCTTTTCGCCAGTCCTCTGAACCGGCAACTCCGGAGATTCTGTTCCAGACAACCGCATCCTCTCAGAGTAGCAGCGGATGTGTTTCTGATTCCGTGGTGCCAAGGCCTACTGTACGCGTTTCCTCCCACGCCACTGGTGTCCCGAACACTGTTCAAAGTCCTCAGGGACGGGGCCTCCATGATTCTGATAGCCCCCAGGTGGCCGAGGCAACCCTGGTTTCCCCCTTCTGCTACAACTGGCGGTGGACACTCCTCTTCCTCTGGGGATTCAACACGATCTCCTGTCTCAGGAACAGGGATCTCTTTTGCACCCCGACCTCCAGTCCCTTCATCTGAAGGCCTGGCTGCTGAAAGGGTAGTTCTCGCTCCCCTTTTCCTGTCTAGAGAGGTGGAAGACGTAGTCTTAGCCTCTAGATGGCAATCCACCAGGAAATCCTACGCTCTTAAGTGGCGTAGATTCTCCGCATGGTGTGCTCAGCGCAACGAGAATCCCTTTTCGTGCTTGGTAGCGGTAGTATTGCAATATTTGCTTTACCTCTCCAATCTAGGCCTTAAGTCCAACTCTTGCAGGTGTAGAGGGAGACAAACAAAGCAAGAGAATAGAGCAGGTTTGGAACAGACTGCTTTATTGAAGATGGTCCCTACGCGTTTCGGCTTGCGCCTTCTTCGGGGGACATACAGCAGTGTTGTATAAAATGGAGTGTCTCATAAAGACAGTTTGGTGAAAGCACTATGTGTTGATAGTGCCGTATCTGATGAGCTTGTCTCCAAAGGACAATTAGGTTGATTGAGCAGGTAAATGTGAAAATGCGAGGAATCACAACATATCGGAACTTGCATTCAAAGCATTAAGAGGGGAGCACCGAGTGACTGTCACTCGGTGCTCCCCTCTTAATGCTTTGAATGCAAGATTCGATATGTTGTGATTCCTCGCATTTTCACATTTACCTGCTCAATCACTATTATATAGTGCTACAACCTAATTGTCCTTTGGAGACAAGCTCATCAGATACGGCATTCTGGAAATTTTTAAAGTGACCCTTTTAAGATTTTATAAGTAATTTTTGTTCATGCGATAAGTTCTGTTTTTAAGCATTAAATAATCAGTTGGTGGTGGTCTTTGTGAACACATGCGTGAATATATCTGTATAGACATTAGAAATATACATGCAACACTCAAGAAATGTGCACAGACTCAACCTACAATCTTAGCTCAGCTGGGTCTCCTACTGTCTTTGCTTCATCCATCCTTCACCTACCACTGCTGCTGAGGTGTACCAAGTGCTCCCAATTACAGCTAGAAAGATCTTCATGCTTACAGTTCCTCCAATCTGTTTCAAGGACTTTTCACGAATGAGGTAGCTCAGAGCCCATGAAGTCTAAGCTTATGCGATTTTGGCCTTTTGACATCAAGGTGAAAAAGATGCTGTCGAAGTAGCATAATGTGACATGTTTTTGTAGTCGCAAGGAAACTTGTACTGTGAAATTTCATTCACATGATGCGGATGAAATGCAGCGAGTTTAGGACATACAGCACATCAGCTTTTTCCCACCTATACGTCAATTTTATAGAAATCAAGAATGTCAAGGCTTTTTGTCCAATTTTTCTTCATTTTATAATGTAGACCACAGAGTATTTGCCTTTCTGCTGTTCATGCATCCACTGCCATTTTGTGACGTTTTCTCAAAATGTTGTTCCTTAGTCTATACACATTGAGCCTCTGTAGATCTGGAATTTCATTTCCACTGAAAAATCCTTCCTTTTTTGTGTGTTATTTATAGCTTTGAGTTATTAGAATATGTTGTATTCTGATTTTTCTCCTCTAGGTTATGCATATTCAGGTTCTTAAATCTGATCTCATAGGAAAATAAGGTGATACCTTTTAATTGGACTAAACACATTTTTAGACTAGCTTGCAAAGGTTAAAACCGGCTTCCTCAAATACTGTCCTAACCTGAAGAAGCAGGTTTTAACCTTTGCAAGCTTGTCTAAACATGTATTAAATTAGTCCAATAAAAAGGCATTATCTTATTTTTCTTTTGGTTTTCTTTTTATTTAACTACCATTATAGGACTTTTGGTGTAGCAGCAAAGCGCAGACAAACCAATGATACCAGGAGTCTGTTCAGAAGGTCCAAATCATTTATTTGTGCACAAGTCTCAAGCAAGGCAATTTCAAAATGGCTGAGCAAAGTTTTCAAGCATTACAACAACTTTTATAGACTTCTGTTCCATTCTAGGTATAGAAAAACATTTCATTGGTCCCGGTACGCTCCCGTACCTCCCGTAGCCCTTCTATTGGTCCCGGTACTGATAAGTTTCTCCAATTATGTTCCTTCTGTGGGCTTCTGTAGGCATGACACCTGCCTGCCCCCCTTCTAGTCCCAATTACAATGGTCAGTTCATCAACTTGTTACTTTCACACTTTCAAGGCTATGGGACCATTTGTGCGTGCAGATGAGCAAGGTTCTGTAACTCATCTGTCAGCACTCCTCAATATTTCTCTGCAAATGTACTCTTTCTTATCAGTAACTTTAAAACACATCTTTTCTGTATTTTTCCATTTCTTAATTCTGCAATTCTGCTTATCTAAGCTAATTCAATATTTCTACTGAGTTCTTTCTTACAATAGCAGCATGTTGGGGGATGTGCAATCCTATATGCCTCTCCACAGGCCTCATTTACAGGTCAAGCTAGCCATGCTGGCCTGCCTATGTCAGACACCGTGGGTCACAGGCCTGCACCTGCCACATTCCCCCCTTTGATTAATCTCACCCTATTACTTAATAAGGTGTGAGAATTAAATCACTTTCCAAAAGATTCACATCCTGATTAAAGGATTCTTACTAGTTCCACTAGGGCTAGCTTTGTATAAAGCCATTATTCTAGTTGCGGTCTTCCGCTCTACTGTACTATCAATAGCACTATGAAGGGAGCGCATACAACATGGGATTAAACATGGTAAGCAGAGCACAACAGCAACAAGGATTAGTACTAAGATAACGAAAGTCTTAAATCCTCCCAGCCAAGAGAAAAGGTTAGCAAACCAGTTAGGAAATTTCAAGGCGTGCCAAGTCTGTACTGGCACATAAGCATGTCTTTGCATATCTTTAGCAATTTCTTCAACTACTTGACCTTTATCATCTATTTTCAAACAGCAATTAGTTAAATTCAGTTTACCACATACTCCTCCTTCAGCTGCTAGTAAATAATCAAGTGCTAAGCGATTCTGGTATATGGCAGTGCGCATCTGAGTACTTTGTCTAGCTAGGAGCGTGAGAGCATGACTAGTTTCATTGGTTATTATTTCAACTACGGCTTGTAAGCGAATAATACGATTGATCATATAGATTGGGGTACGATAACCATACATACCATCATCATTCCAAGTGGCAGGTCCATAATACTCAATAATTCTTTCTGGTGGCCAATCATCACCTCGCCACTTCTCCCACTTGCCTATCTGTAAGGCCTCTCTTCTCTGTCTCGATGCTCCTTTGTGTTTGTGGGTAGTATATACAGGGTATCCTAATTGTTCTCCATGTTCAGTGTTTAACAGGAAGAAAGAAGGTCTGATGGTTCCTAAGACACACGCTCCTCCCCATTGTGGCGGGAGTTGCGCATATGCTCGGTTTCCACAGATCCAATATAGGCCAGGTGGGGCTTGCCAGGCTTGGACTTTGGCAAGGTTAGTCCATAGACCTGCAAGTTCAGGAAATCTAGCTAATGGGTTAGGAGGTTCAGGATGTCTGATTCCTGACCACCATGCTGTCTTTTTAGTTGTAGCATTATAGTATTTCTGGCTAAGACAGACCAGCTGTCCTACCTTTTGGGTGAACTGGGGTCCAGTTCTGGCAAAGCAAAGACGTCCAACGATTGAGTGCGCTAACACCCATTCACTGGTTGTCTTGTGTAATTCAGTCTGATTGTAAATCATGGAATAATTCAATTCTTGGGCTTCCCAGGGCCATTGGTCTCCCATTTGGGTTCCGCCACAGAAATAACAATCTGTGATCTTAAGACTAGATACTACTGCTCCGGCTAATTCTAGAAACAAATTCTGTGAAGGGTGAGGGATCTCAAACTTATTTACATGCATAGCTTCATAAAAGGTATTATGAATATGATATTTAGATGACTTATGGGCTTGAGTATTCAATCTAATATATACAATGGTCCCTGGATCTGTTCCTCCTCCAGCAATACGTAAACCAAACTTATATCCTTGTTTCCATGCATGGGGGTTATGTACACGCAAATGTAAGGGGTTACAAGCATCTTTCTGACATTTATCATTCGTGGTTGGCTTGGTTAGAGTAGCCATCCGTTTATCTATTTTCTCATCAGTTATACCAGTGTTCCAGGTAGCATAGAAAACACATTCCCAATATGGACAATAGTAATCTGCCGCTGTAGCAGTACTATACCCTGATCCTGTTTTACCTGTACACTTCCACCAATTTGTGGCACCTTCTGGACACATATACTTATGGTCATTTCGATACGCTTTCTCCCATGTACCACAGGTGGACTGACTATCTCTATTAATAGCATTACATGCATCAAAATTCAAAACAACAGGTTTAGTAATGTCCTTAAGTGGTGGTGTAGCAGCTATTATAGGTCCATCTGCATCCTTCCATCTTATTTCCAACGTGTAATAGGATGGATTCTGATGCGGATTATAGCATGCTTTGATTTTGCCATGAGTGCAAACATTTAGTTCCGTGGTGTTATAGATACACCGAGTTATTGTTCCCTTGCAGGTATAGTAAGAATGGTAAAGCAAAGTCTGAGTTACTTTCAGTCCAGCTCTAGTAGAGGTAATACAAGCTGTGCATGGAGGTAGAGCATAAGTCTGTTCAAAACCTCCAAAGAAGGCAACCAAGGCAAAGCAGAAGCAAAGATACATGTTGATGTTGATTGGAGTTCTTCTGAATCCTCAGCTTGCTGATCTTGATCACGACGTTCTATTATTCTTCGTCCCGTTTGCTAATGAAGCAATTTAACGGGTGCTGAGTGTTGATTGAAGATCCTCAAGATGTCCAGCACACATTAACCAACTTAGCAATTCAGTTGGCTTGTGAAGTCTGGCTTAGTCAATGTAGTCTCAAAGTAGTGTGTCAAATCACACACAAATTGGGTTCATTGAAACAAAACTGTTGCTGCATGGAAAACAGCAATCCTCTTCGAAAGACTTGGCTACTGCAAAGCACTTGTGATGAAGTGTCTATGCTGCTGGTTGCCGTCTCAAAGTAACTCGCAAGGGTACATCAGGGTGCTGCTCTGCTGTCCACCGCTCTGGTTCAGGATCGGCGGCGGGCTTGACTCTGCTGTGGTGGATCCAGGCGTCGATCTCGGCTACCTTTACTGCAGTTGGGGTAGACAGGATGACGGTGTACGGTCCCTTCCAATGGGGTTCCAACGGTATCTTCTTCCAATCTTTGATCCACACCGAAGTTCCAGGCTGGTAGGGATGCAAGGGTTCCGTCAAGTTGATAGGCAACTGGTCTTGGATCCACGTATGGAGAGTCTGCAGAACAAAACTAAGAGCTAGGAGTTCTTGCCTGGTTACTTCTGAACCAATCTGGGCTAGATTTCCTTTGACTCCCTGCACTATTGGTGGGGGTTTACCATACAAAACTTCAAAAGGGGAAAATCCTGTTGACTTTACAGGGGCTGAGCGTATTCTAAGTAAAGCTATGGGGAGCACTTGGGGCCATTTCAAGTGTGTCTCCTGACAAAGCTTGGACATTTGGGCTTTCAAGGTACGATTCATTCGCTCAACTTTCCCTGAACTCTGAGGTCTGTATGCAGTGTGGAGCTTCCACTGTATCTGCAAAGCTTTTGCTAACTGCTGAGTAACTTGGGAGACAAATGAGGGTCCATTGTCTGACCCTATTACTGCTGGGATTCCAAATCTGGGGACAATCTCTCTCATTAAGGCTTTGGTAACTTCTCGGGCTTTCTCAGTTCTGGTTGGGAATGCTTCTACCCACCCAGAGAAAGTACAAACTAATACTAGTAGGTAATGGTATCCATTGGCTTTTGGCATTTCGGTGAAATCAACTTGGAGGTTGTGCATGGGGGTCACACCTCTTGACTGAACTCGGGGTGCTGTAATAAGGCCTTGCTTGGCATTATTCTTGGCACAAGTTTGACATTGTCGTGCGACTGAGGCTGATATGGTTGTCATCAGAGGAATGTAGAAATGTGGTCTGAGTGCTTTCTCCATAGCACTCTTTCCGTAGTGGGTGGCTTCATGGAAAGCTTTGACAAAGGATGGTCCTAACAGTTCAGGAATTACTATTCTTCCCGGAGGTTGACTGCCTTCTTCTGGTGGCAGCTCAATCCATCCGTCTTTCAATACTCCATTTTCTTTGTTACAATAGTATTCTAATTCTTTGGTGGTATATCGTGGGGTCCATAGATTCAAAGGTACTGGAAACAATGCTGCTTGCATTGGTATAGCTTGTGGGGCAATCTGTCCTGTCATAGCTGCTTGTCGTGCTGAGGCATCTGCAAATCTATTTCCTCGAGCAACTTCTCCTTTTCCTGCTTGATGTCCTCTACAATGCATGACAGCTACACGTGTTGGGGCCCAGACTGCATCAAGTAACATCAATATCTCGGGACCATATTTGACTGATTTTCCTCCGGATGTGATGAGTCCTCTTTCTTTGTAGAGAGCTCCATGGGCATGCAAGGTAGTGAAAGCATATTTGGAATCTGTATATACATTTAGCACAAGTTTTTCTCCTAACAACAATGCTCTGGTGAGTGCTATCAATTCGGCTTTCTGGGCTGATGTGCCTGAGGCTAGAGCTGATGATTCAACTACTTCGTGTTGAGTGACGACTGCATATCCGGCACAGCGTTGTCCGTCAAGGATGAGACTGCTCCCATCAACATAATAGATCTGGTCGGGATTGTCTATGGGCACATCTGTTAAGTCAGGTCGACTGGAGAACACAGTTTCCATGACTTCGATGCAGTCATGTTCTGGGAGTTCTTCACTGATGGGTATCAAGGTAGCTGGATTCAGGGCATGGCTCACTTCAAGTTGTATCTGTGGGTTTTCACATAACATGCTCTGGTACTTCAACATTCGGGAATTGGTGAGCCAATAATTTGCTTTCTGTTCCATGAGGGCAAGGACTGCATGTGGCACAGTGACTCGTATGTTCTGTCCTAGTGTGAGTTTGTCTGCCTCACTCACTAGTAGCGCTGTAGCTGCAACTGCTCTCAAGCAGGGTGGCCATCCTTTGGCCACAGGGTCCAATTGTTTCGATAGGTAGGCTACAGGTCGTTCCCAATTTCCTAATTTCTGAGTCAACATGCCTAGGGCATTTCCCTGTGTTTCATGTACAAACAAGCGGAAAGGTTTGTGGACATCTGGTAGTCCAAGTGCTGGTGATGACATCAATTCTTCTTTTAGCTTCTGGAAGGCTGTATCCTGCTCAAGTCCCCACTCCAGTGGTGACTTCTCTTCTCCTTTTGTGGCTTCATACAGTGGTTTGGCAATTTGGGCAAAGTTGGGTATCCAGATTCGGCAATATCCTGCCGCTCCCAGAAAGGCTCTGACTTGCTTTCTGGTTGTTGGAGTTGGAATTCTGCATACTGCTTCTTTTCTTTCTCTGCCTAATCTTCTGCTTCCTTGGGTAATACGAAAACCCAAGTATTTCACTTCTGTTTGGCATAGTTGTGCTTTGGCTCTGGAAACTTTATATCCAGCTTCATTTAGTAACTGCAAGAGATCTTGGGTGGCTAATATACATTCTTTTTCTGATACGGCAGCTATCAACAGATCATCCACATACTGGAGAAGTACTCTCTTCCCCGGGGCTACTGGATAGCTTGAAAGATCTTGATTTAGTGCAGCACTAAAGATGGTAGGTGAGTTCTTGAATCCTTGGGGTAATCTTGTCCAGGTGAGTTGGCCCCCTCTTCCAGAGATGGGGTCCTGCCATTCAAATGCAAACAATATTTGGCTTACAGGGGCTAATCTTATGCAAAAGAATGCATCTTTCAAATCCAGTACAGTGAAATGGGTAGCTTCAGCAGGTATCAGTCCTAGAAGAGTGTAAGGATTGGGCACAACTGGATGTATAGTTTCAACTGCATCATTTACTCTTCTTAAATCTTGCACTGGGCGATAATCATCTGTCTCAGGTTTCTTTACTGGCAAAAGTGGAGTGTTCCATGGGGATTGACATACTTTCAGTAGGCCATACTCGAGCAATCTCTGTAGGTGGCGATGAATGCCTTCAATTGCGGATCTTGGGAGAGGGTACTGTTTGACGTGCACTGGTGTAGCACTAGGCTTGAGGGTTACAATCACTGGTGCTATATGTTTGGCTAGGCCTGGGGGACTGCCTTCTGCCCATACTTCAAGTGGTGCATGAATGTTCTTTAAAGTTTGCTCAAAATAGGTATCTTGAATCGAATCATCTATGTAGTATCTCCATTCTTCTTCTCGGGGTACTGTCAGCAGCATTACTCCTGCTGGTTTGGCTTGAGAATTCACTGTCATTTGCATTTCTCCTTGTTCGGAGAAAGATATCTGTGCTTGAAGCTTGGCTAGCATATCTCGTCCCAGTAGGGGTACTGGACATTCGGGCATGTAAAGGAATTGATGGGTTACTTGCTGTCCTCCTAGACTGCATATTCGGTTTTGTAGAAAAGACTTTGTGGCTTTGGCACCAGTTGCTCCTATAATGGTGACTGCTTTCTTGGTGAATGGGGCTATCTTTTTGTCTATTACTGAATGTTCTGCTCCAGTATCAACCATAAAGTTCATAAATTGGTCTCCTATTTGTATTTCGACCATAGGCTCCTGGAGACCTAAAGCAAACTTGGAGCCCGGTCTGTCCTAATCCACGTCATCCTCATCATGGGCCTGTGTGGCCAATGCTTGGATGACTCCTCCTCCCCTCTCTCTCTGGAATTGTTCTCGATTGGCTCCTCCTCGGCCTCGGGGACGGCCTCGTCTTTCTTCTCGCCACTGATGATCGTATTCGTCATCTTGCTGGGCGTCTTCGAGTTGCGGGCACGTATCTCTCCAATGTCCTTCCTCTTTGCAATAGGCGCATTGGTTCACGCCTAGTCTCTGGGTCCGGCCTCCGCCTTGACCCCGCCCTCTTCCTCTGCTCCTTCGATTAGGGACACCTCCCCTTTTCTTTTCAACTATGGCCGCAGCCAAAAAATCAGCTTTCTTCTTCATCTTCCTATCACATTCTCTCTGTCTTTCAGTATCACGATTCACATACACTTTATGAGCGACTTCCAATAACTGTGTTGCATTCATGCCCGCAAACCCCTCTAATTTCTGTAATTTACGTCTAATGTCTGGTTGAGACTGGTTTACAAAAGCAGAATTCACCATGCATAAACTTCCTGGTGCCTCGGGATCATAGGGAGTATACATTCTGTAAGCTTCAGTTAATCTTTCATAATAATCTGCTGGGCTCTCATCTATTCCTTGGATAACTCCTGCTACTTTGGAAAGGTTCATAGCTTTTTGGCCTCCTCTTCTCAGGCCTTGTAAAAAGCCTTGGCGAAAACGGGCTAGGGCGGTGGATCCTTCATCTGTATTTGGATCCCATTGGGGGTCTTCATTTGGGAATTCTCTCTGAGCTGCTTCTCTACGATCTATTATATTCTGCCCCTGCGCTGGAGCTGCAGGGTTTTCTGCCATCCATTTGATAGCTGCTTTTCTAATTCTCGCTCGTTCCTCTGTGGTAAATAGGGTGGTCAGGAGCTGACGGCAATCTGGCCAAGTGGGTTGGTGAGTTTCCATAATACTAGTTACTAATTCTGTCAGCTCCTGGGGCTTGCTAGTATAGGAGGCATAGTGCGACCTCCAATTTAATAAATCAGTTGTAGAGAAAGGGATATACACATAAGTTAGGGGTCCCGCTACCACTTCATCATTATCATTCTTTACGGGCACCCCCGGGACTTGCCTTAAGGGAAACAGTTTGGCTGTCCCAGGCGTCATTTGGGTCTGGGATCTAAGGGCTATTGTCGTTGTCTTTGCAGGAGTCGCTTTCTTTTTCTCAACTGGTTTTGCTTTGGGTTTTTCTTTCACTGGCTTGCTAGTGCTAGCGCTAGCTTTCTCAATTATTTGTTCACTGTCCTCTTCTTCTTCTTCTGGGGAATTCCCTCCTTCTTCTTCTAGCTCCGCTTCTGGCTCACTTTTTACATCCTCCTCTTCTCTTCCCGCTAATTCTTTCTCTTCCTCTCCTCCAGGAGGAGGGGGGTCAGGGGTTGGGTCTCGCCTCGGCTCCGGCAGTCTCTGGGGTTCCGGGGCAGGACGCCGCCGAGCTATTCTTACTGGACCTGGGGTTCGGGGCTGCCTGAGGACTACTTCTGGGGAATCGGGATCTGCCAAGATGGGTTTCTTCTTGGCTTTCTTATCCTGCTCTTTCATTCTAGGCCGTTCCGTTTTCTGTCTAGAATCTGTTTTAGCTAACATTATTCTGCACTGTTCCTCATAACAGCGCTGCGCCCAGGAGGGCGGATCTTCACAAATACTTAACCAGGAATCTATATAGGGGTACTGATCGGGGTGCGCTACTCGCACTCTACGATGTATTGACTGAATAATCTCTACGGTGAACGTTCCCTCTCGGGGCCAGATGGGGTCTAGATCGGGCCACTCCCTAGTACACAAAATCTGCAAACGGGCTGCTGTCATTTTAATACCATAATCTCCTGAATATCCCTCTTTAAAATGTGCGATCATACATTCTAATGGAGTGTTTCTAGTAGACTCCGCCCCTCCCATTTCGATGTGTGTGCGCAACAACAGACAGAAGGGAAAAGGTGGGCGGACCGTGGGTAAGGGGTCCTCACGGCCCTGGAAACGTACAGGGAATACAAATAACAAGACAAGACGACAATCGCTTCCCCCTTTTCGCGACCTGAACGCGGTCGCCCGGTCAGGAAATGCGCTAATCAGGGGTCCGCCTTCACTTGGTCCGTGCTGCCAGACCTCTCATTCACACTTCGTTCACACAATCATGCTAGCAACGTATTCCCAGAATGCATTCGTTTCTATCTGTTCTGACTAGTCTTTTCCCAATTACAAAATGGATGAGGGTTTCACCTAGCGAATTCCCATGCCAGGCTACTCGGCTCTTCCTTGAGAGGTGATCAAGCTCTCTTACCAATTCCCAATATCTCGAGATTACAAATTCCAAATTCCAAGTTCCAATGGCAGTACTGCTCTTTCTATTTCTGTCTAGACCCAAAATCAAAACTATACTCACCGGATCCGGTCCTCAAAACTTCCCCAGCAGGCGCATGAGTTGGACCTCGGACTCCCCTCACTCGGGTTCGAGGCGTTGGCTCCGACCGGGCCCGGCACCCGCCGAGGTCCGACCAGCTCCCTCCGATACAAGGGACCGGTGGCGCCAGGGAGCGGCCCTCGTCGGAAGGGCGCGATCCCGGCAGGACCAAGCCTATAGAGGCGGAAAGTCGTGGTATATTGCCCTATATACACTTTGATTCCACAACTTCCCGGCCAACGCACCAAGGAATATGTAGCAGCAAAGCGCAGACAAACCAATGATACCAGGAGTCTGTTCAGAAGGTCCAAATCATTTATTTGTGCACAAGTCTCAAGCAAGGCAATTTCAAAATGGCTGAGCAAAGTTTTCAAGCATTACAACAACTTTTATAGACTTCTGTTCCATTCTAGGTATAGAAAAACATTTCATTGGTCCCGGTACGCTCCCGTACCTCCCGTAGCCCTTCTATTGGTCCCGGTACTGATAGGTTTCTCCAATTATGTTCCTTCTGTGGGCTTCTGTAGGCATGACACCTGCCTGCCCCCCTTCTAGTCCCAATTACAATGGTCAGTTCATCAACTTGTTACTTTCACACTTTCAAGGCTATGGGACCATTTGTGTGTGCAGATGAGCAAGGTTCTGTAACTCATCTGTCAGCACTCCTCAATATTTCTCTGCAAATGTACTCTTTCTTATCAGTAACTTTAAAACACATCTTTTCTGTATTTTTCCATTTCTTAATTCTGCAATTCTGCTTATCTAAGCTAATTCAATATTTCTACTGAGTTCTTTCTTACAATAGCAGCATGTTGGGGGATGTGCAATCCTATATGCCTCTCCACAGGCCTCATTTACAGGTCAAGCTAGCCATGCTGGCCTGCCTATGTCAGACACCGTGGGTCACAGGCCTGCACCTGCCACATTGGTGCTACTAAAATGGTGCATTCTTTTGGAATTATGGCCTCCAGAATTGGGGCCTAATACTGCAAGTGACATCTAATGACCTATACAGACATGATGATGTAACCTTTCTCTTTTTCACCCTGCGGATTATACAGTACTTCTCCTTTACACTCTAGCATTCCATTTGCTCTGATCATCATGGTCTTGCCACCTCTTCATATCACATGCTGCTCCCTTGGAGGTCTGTGCCTCCAGATGCATGAAATGGACTTGTTAAAATGGAAATTTAGCTTCCTAGCACTTGGTCGCTTCACAAGCTTTCTTAAATCATGCTTCTCTCTCTCCCTCTGTTCCCTCAAGGTTATTCACTCTGTTGCAGATCTTGGTGTCCTATGCAAAACTGATCTTTTCCTAACCTCTCTGCAGTATCTCTCATATGCCTGGAACAGAACTTGCCCTACGTCAGATCACTGATGCAATCCATTAATCACCCTTCTTTCTTTGCAATGAACTCCATTTACCATTACTCTCTCTATGTAATTTGACCACTTTCTAATCCAATCCACTACTTCCTGCATTCATGGCAGTGAAATATGATCATACCATGATTTGTATATATGGCTAGCAGTAAATAACTTCCAGCAGTGTTCAGCTACAAGGACCCGAGCCATGATGCTGCTGTTTTAAGGCATTAGTTGTCTTATGCCACAGGCACCAGTTCACAAAAGGACAACTGAAGTTTTGGTTTTCACGTGTACCTATTCATTAAAGGCCTAAGAGTGCAGAACTAGTTAAACCTAAATAGGGCCTTGTTTCTGGAACTGACTGTTCTTGAAAAGAGAACTGCAGTTGGACAGCGGGAGGAAGACTCTGCACAGCTCTAAGGTTCTGGCATTTCTCATTTACATTGAATCGGTTGATTGCCCTTGTGCATATACATCCTGTTAGCTGTTGCGGTTAACCAGAAGAGGGTAATCAAAAGTTTCTGTAGGCTTGGAAAGATGACTGTTTAAATTCTCAAAGTTGTAATTTTTTAAAAATGCCTGCCTTGTTGACGTATAGAAAAAATATGATGGGATTTTTACATCTCTGTAAGCAACCCATACTGTAAACTGTCTTTAATCCACACAGGTGTAAATTGTTGCAAGGAATGACTGTGATATGTTTTCAGATATAGTAAAAAGTGTATACATTTCTATCTCCAGGAACAAGCACGAATGAGTCTTCACATATGGGTATCGTCGGTACTGACGGAGCCTGCGCGGGAACGCTCCCCAGCATCCTGTAAGAAAGCTTTTGGGAGCATCCCACAGCGCCTGCGCGCTGCCTTCCTGCCTTTCCTAACCGCCTCTCTCCAGTTCTTCTTTTCCGCGGAGCCAGCAGATCGTATTCCTGTCACCGCTGAAGAAGTTCTTTATTTTTCTTTATTTCTTTGGTCGCACGTCTGCCTTCTTCGACATCGGACCGGTACCGCCGGTCTTTTCTTTCTTTCTTCTTTAAAAAAAAACAAAAAAAAAGACCTACCGTTTTTCCCACTTCTGTGCATTTTGTCTTTGGGCCTTGGGCCTAGAAGATTTTTCCTCATGGAAAAGCCCGCTTCCGGGTTTAAAAAGTGCACGAAGTGCAGCGGTACTCTTTCTATCACCGACACCCATGACTGGTGTCTAAAATGTTTGGGTCCTGACCACTCCATCACTGATTGTGAGTCCTGCTCCATGGTGTCTAAAAGAGGTTGACAGAATCGAGCGGCAAAACTCAGTACCCTGTTTCCCTCTGATGCAGCTTCGGTGGCATCGACATCTTCCAGGGCTTCGTCGTCTTCCCATGGATCTCAGGTAACCAAACATAAGTCCAGCCGGTCCTCGAAGGGTAGATCTCCCTCTGAGTATCGAGATGCCTCCGGGCTTGCCCTCGAGGATCCTGCACCGGCAAAATTACCCCGGCGGGAGGCTCCGGCTTCCAAAGCTTCATCTATGGGGTCACAGGTTGACATCGATGGCTCGGCCTCGACCGATCACCTGTTGCCATATTCTGGGGTACTGGTGGTTTCCACTGGTACCGACATCCAGACATTGGTTGCGTCGATGGATCAGAATATTCTGACAATGCAGCGTGCCATCACGGCATTCATGCAAGCTGTGACACCTCCGGTACCGCAACAAACTCAGTTGACGGTACCGGTTTCGGCACCGATATCGGTTCTGGTGCCGGTACCGATTGCATCGACATCAGCGTTGGTGTCGACTGCAGCGGTACCCTGTCCTGTGATGCCTATCGGTACCGAATCGGTACCGATCACTCCCGATGTCGATACCACTCGGTACGCGTATCGGGCTCTGCAAGAGCATCCAGATGGGCGATACTTCGATTCCTCCGAGGACTCTGATGAATCAGAGGCTTCTGTCGAAGCATCGGTACTCCTTCCTCAGGAGCCCTCTTCTCCAAAAAGAAGAATGTCTCCTCCAGAAGACTTGTCTTTTCAAGACTTCATTAGGGAAGAGGCCAGGGGTCTCTCTATTTCAGTGGCCCCTGAACCAGAGCCTAGAGCCAAGAAATTAGATATTTTACAATATCCTAAGGCTCCTAAAGAGGCAGCTACTTTACCAATTCATGAGATCCTTTATGATCACATGTTGGGCATATGGGAGACACCTCTTACTACTTCCCCTCATACTCGCAGGTTGGACACCATGTACCGTGTTCCTCCTTGTCCTGGCTTTCATAAGACTCAGCTTCCTCACCACTCTATTGTGGTGGTGTCTGCTATGAAAAAGATAAAGAGTGCAAAAAGACATTCATCTAATCCTCCAGGAAGAGAATGCAGAACCTTAGATGCTTTTGGCAGGAGAATTTTCCAGGCCAATATGCTTACTGCCAGAATCGACTCCTATAGGCTCTATATGGGGATGTTTCTAAAGGAAGTTACAGATCATCTGCTAACTTTATCTCCTTTTATCTCAGAAGATAAAAGGGAAGAGTTTCTCACCTGGCTTAAACATGCCCAGGATGTTTCCAAATTCTCCAACCGTACAGCCTTTGACTCTTTTGAGTGTGCCAACAGAGCTTCGGCTATTGCTATAGGTGCACGCCGACTTGCTTGGTTGCAAGCTTCTGATTTGGAGCCCTGGGTCCAGGATGGATTAGGAAATCTTCCTTGTACAGGTGAAAACCTTTTTGGTAAGGATTGGCAAGCAAAGGCCACTCAGATGGATGCTGAAAATTCTGCCTTAGATAGACTTTCAAAGTCTACTTCTGCTCCTGCTAGAAAAAGGTTATTCAAAAATACTTTCTTTCCCAAAAAAGGGAAATATTATCCTGGTTATGGTCTCCAGGCATCTTCTGCAGGTCGTCTTGCTGCAAAGCGTCAGCAACAACCTAAACAAGCCAAGCCTAAGGCTACAAGGACTGCTATGGCCCAACAGCCTCAGCCTCCTCAGGGCCTTTGACTTACAACTAGGGAACTTAGCCTTTCTGGCTCTAGAAGAACCAGAGCCTCTCACCATTCCAGGAAGGTTAGCTCATTTTGCTCCCAGATGGGAACAAATCACAGCAGAGCAATGGACCCTCTCCATCATAAGGGAGGGGTACAAGCTTCATTTCTTAAACCTTCCTCCTCACACTATGGTGAGACAGTTCAATTCTCCAACATCTCTCCTCGACCTTCTGGGTCAGGAGATTGCTACCCTTCTTGCCCAAAGGGCAATAGAAGAAGTACCCCTTCTTCAACAGGGTTCAGGGTTCTACTACCCCTATTTTCTTATTCCAAAGAAAATAGGGGGCTACAGACCCATATTAGATCTCAGAGAATTGAACAAGTTTCTATGCAAGGAGAAATTCAAGATGATTTCTCTCGGTGCTCTCCTTCCATACCTTCAGAGTCAGGATTGGCTTTGTTCTCTAGATCTCAAGGATGCGTACACCCATGTCCTCATCCATCCAACACACAGAAGGTTCCTTCGGTTCCTTTATCAGGGAAAGCACTACCAATACAGAGTGCTTCCTTTCGGTCTGGCCTCTGCTCCAAGAGTGTTCACAAAATGCATGGCAGTAGTAGCTGCATTTCTACGCACTCTAGGAATATTTGTATTCCTGTATCTGGACGACTGGCTCAACCGAGCACCATCCCAGTCAGAGGCCCAGACTTCCCTAGCCTGCACAAGGCGTGTTCTTCAGTATCTGGGACTTGTAATAAACATCCCAAAGTCACAACTCACCCCTACTCAGTCATTAGTGTTCATAGGGGCCTTGCTAGATACCACAACTGCAAGGGCCTATCTTCCCCAGGCCCGTTGCCTACGCTTGGTGCAGTTAGCCTCTCAAATTCAGTTAAAATCCCATTTAACTGCTCGAGAGATGTTACAACTGTTAGGCCACATGGCATCCACCGTGCATGTGGTTCCTTACGCTCGCCTTCACATGAGGGCAGCTCAGTGGACTCTGTCCACACAATGGACCCAGGCATCAGGTTGCCTGTCAGACAAAATAGCAACCTCCAGTCGCCTCTTTTGGTCCCTCCAGTGGTGGAAGTCCACTCAAAATCTGTTGCTGGGGTCCACCTTTCAACAGTTGCTACCCCCAAGCAACCCTCACAACAGATGCCTCCCCAAAGGGTTGGGGTGCTCATCTACAAGATCTCTCCACCCAGGGCATCTGGTCTCCACAGGAGACAAATCTACATATCAACCTCTTAGAGCTCAGAGCAATTTTTCTAGCTCTCAGAGTCTTCCACATCCTGCTCAGCTACAAGACAGTCCTCATCCATACGGACAACCAAGTAGCCATGTTCTACGTGAACAAGCAGGGCGGGACTGGCTCTCTGTCGCTTTGCAACGAAGCTTTGAGATTGTGGGCCTTCGCCAGAGAGCATCAGATTCATCTCATGGCAGTGTATCTTCCAGGGGTTCAAAACTCTTGGGCAGACAGACTCAGTCGAGTTCTGCTTCCACACGAATGGTCCCTCCATGGGGACCAGATGGCCAGGATCTTTCAAATTTGGGGAACCCCAGACATAGACCTGTTTGCAAGTCCGTGGAATGCCAAACTTCCCCGGTTCTGTTCCAGGATTCCGTGTCAGGGAGTTCAGGCCAGGGATGCCTTCCTCCTCCACTGGGGGCAAGACTTCCTCTATGCCTTTCCACCCATTCCCCTAATTTCCAAGACACTGTTCAAGCTTCAGAGAGACAAGGGGTCTATGATCCTCATAGCTCCACGTTGGCCACGCCAAGTGTGGTACCCTCTACTTCTTCATCTCTCTCAAGCTCCCTCCCTGGACTTGGGATCTGCTCCAGACCTTCTGTCCCAGGAGGAGGGAACGTTATGGCACCCAAATCCCCAGTCTCTTCATCTCAGAGCCTGGTTGCTGAAGGCCTAGACCTTCAAGATTGGCATCTGTCTTAGCAAGTGAAGGATATCCTTCATGCTTCCAGAAAGCCCTCCACTAGACGTTCCTATGCTTTTAAATGGAAAAGGTTTACCATTTGGTGTGCAGAGAAGGGTCTTAACCCTCTTGCAATACCTCTGAATTCTTAACTAGAGTATTTGCTGCATTTATCCCATGCAGGCCTCAAAACGAATTCAGTAAGAGTCCATTTGAGTGCTATTGCAGCAAACCTTAAGCCTCTCAATGGACATCCTATTTCCTCTCATCCTCTTATTGCAAGATTCATGAGAGGCCTTCTTTTAACTAAACTTCCCATTAGACCACCTCCAGTGGCGTGGGATTTGAATTTGGTTCTTGGCCAGCTTATGAAGCCACCCTTTGAACCCTTAGCCACTACCTCCTTGAAATTCCTTTCCTGGAAGGTTATTTTTCTCAAGGCAGTCACCTCAGCTCGCCGTATCAGTGAGCTGCAAGCCTTGGTGGCTAATCCTCCTTATACAAGGTTCCATCATGACAAGGTAGTCCTCTGAACTAATCCACACTTTATGCCTAAAGTGGTCTCACCTTTTCATCTGAACCAGGAGGTGTATTTACCTGTCTTTTTTCCAGGACCTCATGCATCAAGTGCAGAGAGGAATCTTCATACCCTGGATTGTAAAAGAGCACTTGCTTTCTACTTACAAAGGACACAGCAACATAGAAAGTCCTCTCAACTCTTTGTTGCTTTTGATCCCTCTCATTTAGGACTTCCAGTCTCTAAGAGAACTCTGTCCACTTGGATTGCTCAGTGTATTTCCTTCGCCTAGCAGAGTAAAAACCTTTCTCTGGAGGGCCATGTCACAGCTCACAATGTGAGGGCCAGGGCAGCCTTTATGGCTTATCAAAACTCTGTGTCCATCGACCAAATCTGTCGAGCGGCCACCTGGGCCTCAGTTCATACCTTTACAGCCCATTACTGCTTGGACAAGGACTCCCGCCGGGATGCCTTGTTTGGTCAGGTTGTTCTCAAACACCTGTTCCATACCTAATCAACTCCTACCCCCCATCCCTGGTTGGATGCCCGAGATCCATGGGGTGAGGAAGAGCCCTTCTCAGGGACTCACAACTTTGGAGATCTCCCTGGCATCTCTAGCTGGGGAGTCCCCATATGTGAAGACTCATTCCTGCTTGTTCCTGGAGATAGCACAGTTACTTACCTGTAACAGGTGATCTCTGGGAACAGCAGGAATAAGTCTTCACAACCCACCCACCTCCCCTAGGAGTTGTATCTCTCTATCTATCTTTCCTTTCCTCTCTCTCTCTTTGTCTCAGCTTTAAAACTCGAACTGGAGAGAGGCGGTTAGGAAAGGCGGGAAGGCAGCGCGCAGGCGCTGTGGGATGCTTCCAAAAGCTTTCTTACTGGACGCTGGGGAGCGTTCCCGCGCAGGCTCCGTCGGTACCGACGATACACATATGTGAAGACTTATTCCTGCTGTTCCCAGAGATCACCTGTTACAGGTAAGTAACTGTGCTTTACCCTATATATGTGGCTTTCTGAGAGCAACACAAAGAAAAATTTCATTTCATTAGTGTAGGAGAGTGGCATCTGATTCTCCTTTAAACATTGAGATATGGTATATTACATGATTTATGAAAATGTATATTTTATTGTTCACATACCCTAACAAATAGCACTGGAGATAAAACCCAAAATTAAGTCTAAAATTAGACTTGCATGTTCATGGGTGCTGTAGGGGGCACTTTAGCTTTGAGTGTGTGCAGAAATCTCATCTTTGTAATATGCCCAGAAATATACCAGACTGGAAGAAACACTGCCAGGGAAATTCAGTGGAACAGCTAAACGAAAAATGCATTCATGCATGCATATTCAGGAAAGAAAGATGGCTGTATAAGACAAGGATCAAGAAGCTGTAGCACTAGCAGTCTACACTGCTACCGTCTTTCCAAGCTGGAATTGTCCAGTTCAGGAATTTAGAAAGTATGAATTACTGGAATTTGAGAGTTTTGAATGTGCCTTTATCGTCTTCAGTGAATCTCTTTTAGAGCTATCTAAATAACGTGTTAAAGGTGGCTGAAGAAGGGGTGGCTCTTATCAGCAAGGCCGCCTTTTTAGCCATCTGAAGGGTAGCTCAAGTCTGAGGTAGAAGATGCTGGGGGTAACTTCATGTTGAAAAGTTTAGATCTTTGTTTCAAGAGTCCTGAAGGAGGGTTAAGGAACAGGGATAAGCTGGTTGTCTTAGTGTGTTGTGGATGTAGACAGAAAAACATTGAGGAGTGCAGATTTGAAATTTTTATTCTCCATGGACAAGCAGGGATAAGATCATCTCGAGGAACAAGCAAGAATGTAGTCATCATATATGGGTATCGTCGGTACCGACGGAGCCTGCGTGGGAACGCTCCCCAGCGTCCAATTAGAAAGCTTTTGGGAGCATCCCACAGCGCCTGCATGCTGCCTTCCCGCCTTTCCCAACTGCCTCTCTCCAGTTCTTCTTTTTCCACGGAGCCAGCAGGTCGTGTTCCTGTCATCACAGAAGAATTCTTTTTCTTTCTTTTTTTGTGGTCGCGTCTGCCTTCCTCGACGCTCTACCGGTACCGCCGGTTTTTCTCTTCTTATTTCTGTAAAAAAAAAAAATTATTTATATATATATATATATATATTTCCTCTCTTTTCTTTTTCTTCAGGTGCACGTGCCTTTTTGGGCCTTAGGCCCAAAAACATTTCCTTACCATGGAGAAACCTGCCTCGGGTTTCAAAAAGTGCACCAAGTGTGGCGGTACCATTTCCGTCACCGACACCCATGAATGGTGTCTAAAATGTTTAGGTCCTGACCACTCCATCACGGATTGTATGTCCTGCACCATGATGTTTAAAAGAGGTCTGCAGAACCGAGCTGCTAAGTTCAGTACCCTGTTTCCCTCTGATGCAGCTTCGGTGGCATTGACGTCTTCCAGGGCTGCTTCTTCCTCCCGTGGATCTCAGGTAACTAAACATAAATCCAGCGGGTCCTCAAAGGGTAGATCTCCTTCTAACCATCGAGATGCCTCTGGCGTTGCCCTCGAGGATTCTGCACCGGCAAAATTATCCCGGCGGGAGGCTTCGGCTTCCAAAGCATTATCGGGGTTCCAGGATGTTCTCGAGGCCTCGACCTCGGCAGAACTACTGGTGCTATGCTCGGGGGTACCGGCGGTTCCCTCCGGTACCGACATCCAGGCATTGGCATCATCGATAGACCAGAGAGTTCTGGCTATGGAACGCAGTCTGGCGGTTTTCCTTGCGGCATCGACGCCCTCGGGACCGCGACAGACAATTCCACTGGTACCGGCACCGGCCTCTGTATCGGTACCGGTACCGATAGCATCAACATCAGCATCGGTGTCTGCTTTACCGGTACCCAGTCATCCAATGACCTCCGGTACCGATACCCCGGTACCAGTTACTCCCGGTACCGACTTTGGTCAGTACGGGTATCGGGCTCTTCAAGAACATCCGGACAGACGATACTTCGAGTCATCAGAAGAATCTGAGGATTCTGACAGTTCTGTCTATGCCGCGATGCTTCTCCCAGAGGAGCCCTCCTCCCCTAAACGCAGGATGTCTCCTCCAGAGGATATTTCCTTCCAAGATTTTATCAGGGAGGTGGCTCGAGGCCTGTCCATTACTGTGGCCCCTGAAACAGAGCCAAGGGCCAAGGAGTTGGAAATTGTACAATATCCCAAAACTCCTAAGGAGGCAGCTACCTTGCCCATTCATGAGATTTTATATGATCTCATGTTAAGGATGTGGGAAATACCTCTTACCATCTCTCCTCATTCTCGTAGACTGGATACTATGTATCGCAGGTTAGATACCATGTATCATGTCCCTCCTTGTCCTGGCTTCCATAAGACTCAGCTTCCTCACCACTCTATTGTAGTGGAGTCAGCTATGAGAAGGATCAAGCGTGCAAAAAGGCATGCCTCTAATCCTCCAGGACGTGAATGCAGAACCCTGGATGCTTTTGGACATCGGGTCTTCCAAGCTTCCATGCTTTCTGCCAGGATCAGTTCCTAGAGTCTCTACATGGGAATGTTCCTGAAGGAGGTCACAGATGATTTAGGGGCTTTAAGTCCTTTTCTTCCTGAGGATAAGACAGGATTTTCTCACTTTGGTCAAACATGCCCAAGATGTTTCTAAATTTTCCAACCGTGCAGCCTTTGACTGCTTTGCGTGCATAAGCAGAACCTCGGCTATTGCCTTAGGTGCATGTAGAATTGCTTGGCTCCAGGCATCTGATCTAGAGCTCTGGGTACAAGACAAATTGGGAATATCCCTTGTACTGGTGAGAACCTGTTTGGTAAAGATTGGCAGGAAAAGGCCAATGAAATGGATGCTGAAAATTCCACCTTGGATAGATTATCCAAGTCCACTGCTGATCCTGCTAGAAGGAAATTGTTCAAGAAACCATTATTTTCTAAAAAGAAAAGATTTTATCCTGCTTATGTTCAGCAGAGACGTTCTGCAGCTCAGCTTGCCAAGAAAGGTCAGCAACCACCCAAACAGAAGAAAGCAAAGGCTGCTAGGCCTCAACCGGCCCTTCAGGCTCAGCCTCCACAGGGCCTTTGACTCTCATCTAGGGAGCTTAGCCTTCCTGGTTCTCAGGGGACCAGAACCTTCCACCATTCCAGGAAGGTTATGTCATTTTGCCCCCAGATGGAGGCAAATAACAGCAGAGCATTGGACACTCTCCATCATAAAGGAGGTGGTACAAGCTTCATTTTTCAAGCATGCCCCCTCACACAATAGTAAAGCAGTTCAATTCTCCGACCTCTCTCATCAACCTGTTAGTTCAGGAGGTCGCTATCCTTCTTGCCCAAGGGGCAATAGAAGAAGTACCCCTTCATCAGCAGGGTACAGGGTTCTATTCCCCTTATTTCCTTATCCCAAAGAAAACAGGGGGTTACAGACCTATCTTAGACCTCAGAGAATTGAACAAATTCCTTGTCAAGGAGAAATTCAAAATGATTTCTCTCGGATCTCTGCTGCCATACCTTCAGAGTCAGGATTGGCTTTGTTCTCTAGATCTCAAGGATGCGTACACACATGTTCTCATCCATCCAACTCACAGAAGGTTCCTTCGGTTCCTTTTTCAAGGAAAGCACTACCAATACAGGGTGCTTCCTTTTGGCCTGGCCTCAGCACCAAGAGTGTTCACAAAATGCATGGCTGTTGTAGCAGCATTTCTCCGCACGCTAGGGATATTCGTCTTCCCATACTTAGACGACTGGCTCATTCGAGCCCCAACAGAGTCGGAGGCCAGGACTTCTCTATCCTGCACAATGCGTATCCTTCAGTATTTAGGGCTGGTATAAACATCCCAAAATCCAGTCTAACTCCCACTCAGTCTTTAGAGTTCATAGGAGCTTTGCTGGACACCAGAAAGGCAAGAGCCTATCTCCCTCAGGCCCGCTGCCTTCGCATAGTGCAGCTAGCTTCTCAAGCAGTGCTAAAGCCTCATCTCACTGCTCGAGAAATGTTGCAACTACTAGGCCACATGGCATCTACTGTACATGTGGTTCCCTATGCTCGCCTCCATATGAGGGCAGCCCAGTGGACTTTATCCACTCAATGGACCCAGGCATCAGGATGCCTGTCAGAGAAAATAGCAAACACAAGTCGCCTTATTTTGTCCCTCCAGTGGTGGAAGTCCACTCAAAACCTGTTGCTGGGGTCCCCTTTTCAACAACCCCTACCCCAAGCAACTCTCACAACAGATGCTTCTCCAATGGGTTGGGGAGCTTATCTGCAAGACCTCTCCACCCAGGGCACCTGGTCTCTACAGGAGAGTCATCCACATATCAATCTCTTGGAGCTCAAAGCAATCTTCCTTGCTCTGCGAGTGTTCCACACCCTGCTCAGCTACAAGACAGTCCTCATTCATACGGACAATCAGGTAGCCATGTTCTATGTGAACAAGCAGGGGGGAACAGGCTCTCTGTCGCTTTGCAACGAAGCTTTGCGACTATGGGCCCTCGCCAGAGAGCATCAGATTCATCTTTTGGCAGTGTATTTTCCAGGCATTCAAAACTCTTGGGTAGACAGACTCAGTCGAGTTCTGCTTCCACACGAGTGGTCTCTGCATGCAGACTAGGTGGCCAGGATTTTTCAACTTTGGGGAACCCTGGACATAGACCTCTTTGCAAGTCCGTGGAATGCCAAACTTCCCCGGTTCTGTTTCAGAATTCTGGCTGAGGGGGCTCAGGCCAGGGATGCTTTCCTCCTTTACTGGGGTCAAGACTTCCTGTATGCCTTTCCACCCATTCCTCTAATTCCCAAAACCCTGTTCAAGCTTCAGACAAACAGAGGCCATATGATTCTCATAGCTCCACATTGGCCAAGGCAAGTGTGGTACCCTCTGCTTCTACACCTCTCTCAAGCTCCCTCCCTTGAGTTAGGGTCTGCTCCAGATCTCCTATCTCAGGAGGACGGAATGTTATGGCATCCCAATCCACAGTCTCTGCGTCTCAGGGCTTGGATGCTGAAGGCCTAGATCTCCATGATCTTAATCTCCCTCAGCAAGTAAAAGATATTCTTTTTGCTTCCAGGAAACCTTCCACAAGACGCTCTTATGCTTTCAAGTGGAAAAGGTTTACCATATGGTGTTCGCAAAAGGGTCTTAACCCTCTTGCGATACCTCTGGAATCATTGCTGGAGTATCTCCTTCATTTATCCAATGCAGGTCTTAAGACTAATTCAGTAAGAGTCCATTTCAGTGCTATTGCAGCTTCCTTTAAGCCTATAAATGGACAGCCTATTTGCTCTCATCCTCTTATAGCAAGATTTATGAGAGGCCTTCTTCTAACTAAGCCTCCCATTAGGCCACCACCGGTGGCATGGGACTTAAACCTGGTTCTTCGGCAGCTCATGAAGCCACCTTTCGAACCTTTAGCTACTACCTCCTTGAAATTCCTTTCTTGGAAGGTTATCTTTGTTATTGCAATCACATCAGCACGCCGCATTAGTGAGTTGCAAGCGCTAGTAGCTGATCCACCTTATACAAGGTTCCATCATGACAAGGTAGTCCTTAGGACTCATCCACATTTTATGCCAAAGGTGGTCTCGCCTTTTCATCTGAACCAAGCGGTCTACCTACCTGTGTTTTTTCCAAGGCCTCATGCATCAAATGCAGAGAGGAATCTTCATACCTTGGACTGTAAAAGAGCTTTAGCCTTTTACTTACAAAAAACACAGCAACATAGAAAGTCCTCTCAACTCTTTGTTGCTTTTGATCCTTCTCATTTGGGTCTTCCAGTCTCCAAGAGAACACTGTCTAACTGGATTGCTCAGTGTATTTCCTTCCCCTATCAGAGTAAGAAATTTTCTCTGGGGGCCATGTCACAGCTCACAATGTGAGAGCCATGGCAGCCTCAATGGCTCATCTGCACTCTGTGTCTATCGACGACATCTGTCGAGCAGCCACTTTGGCCTCGGTTCATACCTTCACAGCCCATTACTGCTTGGACAAGGACTCCCGCCGGGATGCCTTGTTTGGTCAGGCTGTTCTCCAAAACCTGTTCCATACCTAATCAACTCCTACCCGCCATCCCTGGTAGGATGTCTGATATCCATGGGGGGGAAGTGGAGCCCTGTTCAGGGACATACAATACTTCTGGGGTCTCTCCCTGGCACCTAAAGCTAGGGAGTCCCCATATGTGATGACTACATTCCTGCTTGTTCCTGGAGATAGCATAGTTACTCACCTGTAACAGGTGATCTCCGGGAACAGCAGGAATTTAGTCCTCACAACCCACCCACCTCCCCTAGGAGTTGTATCTCTCTATCTCTTTCCTTTCCCTCTCTCTCTCTTTGTCTCAGCTTTAAAACTCAACTGGAGAGACGCAGTTGGGAAAGGCGGGAAGGCAGCACGCAGACGCTGTGGGATGCTTCCAAAAGGTTTGTATTTGGACGCTGGGGAGCGTTCCCGCGCAGGCTCTGACGGTACCGACCATACCCATATGTGAGGACTAAATTCCTGCTGTTCCCGGAGATCACCTGTTACAGGTGAGTAACTATGCTATCTCCAGGAACAAGCAGGGATGTAGTCTTTAAATATGGGTATCGTCGGTACCGACTGAGCCTACGCGGGAACGCTCCCCAGCGTCCAATAGGAAAGCTTTTGGGAGCATCCCACAGCGTCTGCGTGCTGCCTTTCCTGCCTTTCTACCTTTCTCACTTCAGTTCTTCGTTTTCCGCGGAGCCGACAGGACATGTACCCTGTCACCGCAGAAAATTTATTCTTATTCTTTTGGTTTTTTTGTGGTCGCGTCTGCCTTCACTCGACGCCTACTGGTACCGCCGGTTCTCTTTTCTTCTTTTAAAAAAAAACAAAAGAAAACCTAGCATTCTAAAAGATTTTTCTTTCAGGGACCTCTCCCCTTTTGGTGCTAGACGCCATTTTGGTCACTAGGCCCCCTTTTCTTCAAACATGGAGAAGCCAGCTAGTGGTTTCAAGAAATGTTCTAACTGTGGCGGTACTATATCCGTTATCGCCACCCATGATTTGTGTCTTAAATGTTTAGGTCCTAAACATTGTCCATTGGAGTGTCTCTCCTGCAGAAAGATGGCCAAGAGGGGCCTGCAGAATAGAGCTGCAAAACTCGGTACCCTTTTTGCCGCAGATATGATGTCAATTGCATCGACGTCTTCCAGAGCTTCATCTTCCTCCCATGTATCTCAGGTAACTAAACTTAAGTCTTCAAAGACTGGCCAGTCCTCAAAGGGTAGATCTCCTCCTAAGCATCGAGATGCCACTGGCGTTGCCCTCGAGGAAAGTTCACCAGCAAAACAGCCCCGGTGGGAGTCTTCGGTCTACAAAGCATTTACAGGGCTCCAGGATGTTCCAGAGGCTTCCACCTCTGCAGAACTACTGGTGCCATGTTCTGGGGTCGTAGCCACTTCCACCGATACCGACACCTAGGCATCGGCAGGAGCAATGGATAGGAGAATCCTCGCTATCGAATGCAGTCTAGTGACCCTCTTAGCAGCTTCGGTACCGCTAAGACCGCTACAGACGGTTCCACAAGTATCGGTACCGACATCGGTACCGAGTGCACCTGCTTCGGCAGGCATGCTTCCCCCCATGCCGGGCCTTGAGTCTATCTCAGGTATCGGGGGACAGGATCTGAGACACTCCGGTACCGACTTCGAGCGGTACCGGTATTGAGCATTACGGGAACACCCGGTACAGAGTGACTTTAATTCTTCTGATTCCGATGACTCTGATAACTCTACCGGTACTAGAGCGATCCTACCAGAGGATCTAACTCCTTCTCCTCAATGCAGAATGTCTCCTCCAGAAGACATGTCCTTCCAGGATTTCATACGTGATTTAGCCAAAGGTCTTTCAATCACGGTGATTCCAGAAAAGGAACCTAGGGCAGAAGAATTAAGAATTCTACAATATCCCATGGCTCCTAAGGAAGCAGCTATGCTTCCCATTCACAAGATCTTACATGATCTTATGTTAAGGATGTGGGAAACTCCTTTAAAGGTGTCTCCACATTCCCGGCACCTCGATACCATGTTCCGAGTGCCAAGCTGATCTGGCTTTCAAAAGACTCAGTTACCACACCATTCAATGGTAGTGGAAACGGCCATGCGTAGAATTAAGAGTGCTAAAACACATTCTTCTGATCCTTCAGGCCGGGAATCGAGGACACTTTATGCCTTTGGGCGTCGATGCTTCCAATCCTCCATGTTATCAACCAAGATCAGTTCCTACATTCTTTATATGGGTATGTTCCTGGAAGAAGTCGCACGTGACTTAGAGCTCATGAGCCCTAATATGTCTGAGGACAAAAGGGAAGATGTCCTTACCCTGGTTAAGCATGCCCAGAATGTCTTTAAATTCATGAACCCTGCAACCTTTGATTGCTTTGAATGCATAAGCAGAACCTCTGCTATCTCCATAGGTGTACGTCGTATTGCCTGGCTTCAGGCATCAGACTTAGAGCAGTGGGTGCAAGACAAGCAGGGAAACATTCCATATACAGGAGAAAATCTCTTTGGCAAGGACTGGCAGGGCAAGGCTAATCAGCTTGAATCTGAAAATACTACCTTGAACAAACTATCAAAGTCTGCAGCCAACCCAGCAAAGAAAAAGTCACCCAAGAAACCCTTTTCAATAAGAAAAATTAGGTTTTACCAATCATACCCCCATTTGGGCCACTGTCCAGTTCATGTTCCCCATAAGGGACAACAACAGAACAGACAGCAAAGAAAGCCTCAAACTCAGAGATCAACCGGCCCAGCAGACTCAGCCTTCTTAGGGGCTTTGACTCTTACCTAGAGAACTCAGCCATTCTGCCCCTGAAAGGACCAGAATCCTTAACTATTCCAGGCAGGTTATGCCATTTTGCCAAGAGATGGCAACAAATAACATCAGAAAACTGGACTCTGTCCATTGTACGACTGGGGTACAAGCTTCATTTTCTCAACTTGCCCCCACCTACAATAATAAAACAGTTCAATTTCAGGTCCCTGCCACCGACCTCTTGTGGCAGGAGGTCACATCACTTCTCGCTCAAGGAGCAATAGAAGTACCCATATCCCAACAGGGTACGGGGTTCTACTCCCTCTATTTTCTTATTCCAAAGAAAACAGGGGGACACAGACCTATACTGGACCTCAGAGAATTAAACAAATATCTGTTCCGAGAAAAGTTCAACATGATCTCCCTCGGAACACTCCTACCATACCTTCAGAGTCAGGACTGGCTATGTTCTCTAGATCTAAGAGATGCGTACATGCATATTCTCATCCACGCAAATCACAGGAAGTTCCTTCAATTCCTGATCCACGGAAGACACTTCCAGTACAGAGTTCTTCCCTTCGGTCTGGCTTCTGCCCCAAGAGTCTTCACAAAATGCATGGCAGTGGTAGCAACATTTCTGGGAACTCTAGGAATATTCGTCTTCCCTTACTTAGACGATTGGCTCATTCGAGCATCAACAGCTCCAGAGGCCAGCTTCGCTCTTTCTCGAAGACTCCTTCAATATTTGGGATTGATCATAAACCTCCCAAAATCTCATCTCACCCCCTCTCAATCTCTCGAGTTCATAGGGGCTTGTCTAGACACATGGCAGTCAAAAGCTTTCCTGCCACAGCCACGCTGTCTGTGTATAATACAGCTGGCATCCCAAGCAGCTATGAAGGTCTTTCTGACTGCTCAGGAGATGCTTCCGCTTCTGGGGCATATGGCATCCACTGTCCATGTGGTTCCCTATGCTCACCTTCATATGCGAGCAGCACATTGGACCCTATCCTCTCAGTGGACACAGGCCTCGGGTCGGCTAACGGACAAAATCAGAAACTCCACACTTCTAATTTTGTCCCTGCAGTGGTGGCAATCACGGGAAAACCTCATCGTAGGCTCACCTTTCCAGCAGGCTCTGTGCCAAGCCACCCTAACAGATGCGTCCAAGTTTGGTTGGGGGGCCCACTTGCACAATATCTCAACTCAGGGTTTCTGGACCCCACAGGAGGCTTTGGTTCACATAAACCTCCTAGAGCTGAGAGCCATTTTCAATTCTATTCAAGTATTTCAGGCCCATCTCAGCCACAAGACAGTTCTGGTCCAAACCGACAATCAGGTAGCCATGTTCTAGCTGAACAAGCAAGGTGGAACGGGCTCTCTGTCGCTATGCAATGAAACTTTGCGACTATGGGCCCTCGCCAGAGAGCTTCAAATCCACCTTCTTGCAGTATACCTTCCAGGCATTCAAAATTTATGGGCAGACCAACTCATTCGAGTACTGCTGCCTCACGAGTGGTCTCTCCACTCAGACCACCTTGCTCGAGTGTTTCAAATCTGGGGAACACACTAGATATAGACCTCTTTGCAAGTCCACAGAATGCCAAACTTCCCTGATTCTGTTCGAGAATCCCGGCTCACGACTGTCAGGCAAGGGATGCCTTCCTACTCCACTGGGGTCAGGACTTCCTCTATGCCTTCCCACCCATTCTCCTCATTCCCAAAACTTTATTCAAGCTTCAGAGAGACAGAGGTCATACGATACTCATAGCTCCATGTTGGCCATGGCAAACGTGGTATCCTCTGCTTCTGCGTCTCTCTCAAACCACTCCTCTGGACTTGGGAAATGCTCCAGATCTCCTTTCCCAGGAGAAAGGATCCTTACTGCACCCAAATCCCCAGTCCCTGCATCTCAGGGCCTGGTTACTGAAAGCTTAGATTTCCTGGATATCAACCTCTCTCAGCAGGTAAAAGATATCCTTCTGGCTTCCAGAAAACCTTCCACAAGGCATTCTTACGCTTTTAAGTGGAAGAGATTCTCTGTCTGGTGTTCACAAAAGGGACTTAACCCCCTTTTGGTACCTGTGGAGTCGCTACTGGAGTATCTCCTCCAACTATCCACTTATGGTCTTAAGACCAATTCATTGGCGCTTTTGCTGCTTTTCACAAACCTTTTGATGGACAACCTATTTCCTCTCATCCACTTGTGTCAAGGTTCATGAGAGGATTACTCTTAACAAAACCTCCCATTAAACCACCACTGGTGGCATGGGATCTAAATCTTGTTCTTGGGCTGCTCATGAAACCGCCTTTTGAACCTTTAACCACTACAACCCTAAAGTTTCTTTCATGGAAAGTCATTTTCCTAATTGCTATCACTTCTGCAAGACGCATTAGTGAACTGCAGGCTTTAGTGGCTGACCCTCGTCGGTTTATCTTCCTATATTCTTCCCTAGGCCTCATGCCTCCAGTGCAGAAAGGAATCTTCACACTTTGGATTGTAAAAGGGCCTTAGCCTTTTATTTTCAAAGAACTAAGCAACATAGAAAATCATCTCAGTTTTTTGTTGCTTTTGACTCTAGTCGTTTGGGACTTCCAGTTTCCAAAAGAACTTTATCTAAATGGATTTCAGATTGCATATCTTTTACTTATGAGAGTAAAGGGCTTTCTCTAGAGCTCCATGTCACAGTTCACAATGTGAGAGCCATGGCAGCCTCGATGGCTAATCTTCGTTCTGTGTCTATTGACGACATCTGTAGAGCAGCTACTTGGGCGTCGGTGCCTACCTTCACAGCCCACTACTGCTTAGATGAGGACTCCCGTCAGGATGCCTCGTTTGGCCAAGCTGTTCTCCAGCATCTCTTTCATACTTAATGCAACTCCTACCCGCCGGTCCCGGTTTTTGACGCCAGAGGTTCATGGGAGGAAGCATGACCCATCTCACCTGGGTTCACAGCTTACTGGGGTCATTCCCCTGGCATCTATAAGCTGGGGAGTCCCTATATGTGAAGACTACATTCCTTCTTGTTCCTGGAGATAGCGTAGTTACTCACCTGTAACAGGTGATCTCGGGGAACAGCAGGAATTTAGTCTTCACAACCCACCCACCTCCCCTAGGAGTTGTCTCTACCTATCTATCTCTTTCTCTGCTCCTCTCCTTTGGTCTCAGCTATAAACTCAACTGAAGTGAGAGAGGTAGAAAGACGGGAATGCAGCACGCAGGCGCTGTGGGATGCTCCTAAAAGCTTTCTAAGTGGACGCTGGGGAGCGTTCCCACGCAGGTTCCGTCGGTACAGACGATACCCATATGTGGAGACTAAATTCCGGCTATTCCCAGAGATCACCTGTTACAGGTGAGTAACTACGCTTTACATATGGGTGATGTGTCTGGTGGATCCTATCTGGGAACTTCCTAAGCTTTTCTAGAAGCTTTTGGAAAAACTACCATGCATGCATGTTCCCATCTGCCTTTCCCATGCCTGAGTACCTCCAGTCCATTTTATTCCATATAGCTGTTTGGACATGGTTTTGTCTTTGTGTTGCTCCATCTCATGAGTGACACAAGTCACTTTATGAAATGTTCTTCCTTGAGTTTGCCTGGGAAATGTCTGAGGCCATTCGACTTAAGTTGGACATGGAGGAGGAGCCCAAGGTTGAGGAATTAGTGACCTCCAATGTCCATATCTCTTCTCCCCTCCCCCCAGGAAGCTGTGACAGTGCCTATGCACCACATCCTTCAGAGACTGTAGATGAGAATGTGGAAGACCCCCCCCCCCCAGGCTTCCTGTGAGCAAGAAGGCTCTGGAGAGTGAATTCAGCAGCCATAAAGTGGTGCGGAAACTGTAGCTTCTCGAATCCAGGAATCTATTGGACTCTATATAAAAGTATCACTCTTTAGCATCCTAGAAGGAGGGAAGCTAGGACCCTGGATTCTTTTGGGAGAAAGCTTTATTAGAGTGCCATGCTCACTCTAGCATGGGAGCCCACCAGCTGTTCATGGGCATGCACTTGAAGAACCCATGCACAGCCTAAAGGGGTTTGCCAGTTTTCTCTCTAGAGAAATCTTCACAATTCTGCTTCCAAGAGGTACAAGGGAAGGTGTGTAGGAAATACATGGTCTAAGTAACCTATGATATTTTTGATATGGCATTGAGACCCTCCGCAATGAGTATTTTCACCCAGAGACTCTTGGCTCTTGGCTTCAGACTTAATGGCCAACTATGTAGGAGCAACTTGCTGACATGCCATACTGTGCCGCGGGGAAAATTTCTTCAGAGACCAGATTCAGGAAGCTGCTACCATTATCAAGCAAGTATCATGATACCTTGCAAACCCTCTCCAGGCCTTCTCTTCCTGGAGTTCCAGAGTGGAGGGTAGGGGAGATCCTACTACTGACACAAGCCTAGGTAGCCTCCTCTTACATGCTCTTCCCATTCCAAGCAGATCCCTGGCTCCTGAGCCAAAACCAGGTATGGAGTTTTGATGAGCTTCTCGAAAACCTAGCCAGTCAGCAAGTAGTGGAGTCAGACAAGCTACCTGTCTAAGGGAAGTTCTGTCTTGTAGGCCATTGGCCCCTTGTAACCTTGACAGATTGGTTCTAAAGATAGTCCACTTCAGATATAGACTACATCTATTTGAACTCCCTCCGAATTTCCCTGAGACATGATTTGCTAGTCTCCCAACATCAGGACCACCATCTACAAGAAATCACCTTTCGCATGGCAAATGCCATCAAGCTGGTGCCACAGAAGCAGGAAGGGCAGGGGTTTTATTCCAGGTACTTGGTGTTACCCAAGAATATAGGGAGATTCCATCCTATCCTAGCTTAGAGAGAGATTTCTTATTCAGGAAAAGTTCAAAATGCTTTTTCTCAGCACCCTGCTTTTCTTTTTATAAAAAGTGGATTGGCTATGATCTTTGGATCTAAAGGATACCTGTACCCACATTCAGATACATCCTAGTCACAGGAAATATTTTAGATTTGTCATTGGGAAATGCAACTTCCAATATTGCATTCTGCCCTTTGGCCTTATGTTCGCTTCTCAGATTTATTTATTTAGCAGCTTTTTTATACTGCTATATCTACCTGTCAACAGTTTAACTGGAACAAAAGAACGAGTAACTTCGAACATAGGGAACAATAAATAACTTAACTGAGTGTAACATAACTATTTATATAGAGCAGCGGCCCTTTAAAAATGGCGTGCTCCATCGGGTGCGCTTGCGCCTGGCGGGCCCACACCTGAGGGCCTCGCCAGAGGGCCCTTTGGCGTGGCCCTTAGGCGCGGGCCCGGGAGCACTCTGGTGTGAGACCTGAACCCTGCTTCTCCTAATCATCACAGCTGCCTGGAGCCGGCCCTGGATCCGGGTAGGCACGATCGCTCCTCCACACTTCTCCGCCAGACCTCAACCATCTCGCCAACACCACCTTCCTTCAAGCAACTTTCCTTGACTTGCTGCCCACTGCTGACATTGACCTTTCCTTCCATTACCCGCCTTGTACTTGCTACCCATTGTCTGCTTAGTACTGTTACCTACTGCCTGCCTAGAGCTGCTAACCATTGTTTGCACTGAACCGCTACCCACTGTTTGCGTAGACCTGTTGCCCACTGTTTGCGTAGACCTGTTGCCCACTGCCTGCACTGAACTGCTACCCAGTACTTGCTCAGAACTGCTGCTCACTGCCTGCACCCCAGCAGAACTGCTACCCAGTACTACTCTGAACTGCTACCCATTGCTGCGCAGAACTGCTTCCCAGTGTTGCCTAGACCTGGTTCCCAGTGTTGCGTAGAACTGGTTCCCAGTGTTGCGTAGAACTGGTTCCCAGTGTTGCGTAGAATTGGTTCCCAGTGTTGCGTAGAACTGGTTTCCCAGTGTTGCGTAGAACTGGTTTCCCAGTGTTGCGTAGAACTGGTTTCCCAGTGTTGCGTAGAACTGGTTCCCAGTGTTGCGTAGAACTGGTTCCCAGTGTTGCGTAGAACTGCTTCCCAGTGTTGCACAGTATTGCTACCCATTGTTGCTTAAAACTGCTACCCATTGTTGCTTAAAACTGCTACCCATTGTTGCTTTAAAACTGCTACCCATTGTTGCTTAAAACTGCTACCCATTGTTACGTAGAACTGCTTCCCAGTGTTACCTAGACCTGCTATCTATTGTTACTTAGAACTGCTCCCAGTATTGCACAGAACTGCTACCTATTGTTGCTTAGAACTGCTACCCGTTGTTTGCTCAGACCTTGCTGCCCACCCCCATGGCCCCACATCTCATTGTTCTTCTCTCCCTTATCCTCCCCAAATGCCTCCCCTCCTATCAACACCCTCCCTCCTCTCCCCCTACCCTCCTCACATGGAGAAACCAGCTAGTAGTTTCAAAAAATGCTCAAAGTGTGGCGATACCATTTCCGTCACCAATACCCATGATTGGTGTCTGAAATGTTTAGGTCCTGAACATTGTCCAACGGAGTGTCTCAGCTGCACGAGGGTGACCAAAAGGAGCCTGCAGAATAGAGCTGCAAAACTCGGTACCCTTTTTGACGTGGATACGATGTCAGTTGCATCAACATCTTCCAGGGCTTCATCTTCCTCCCATGGATCTCAGGTAACTAAACTTAAGTCTTCTAAGACTGGCCGGTCCTTGAAGGGTAGATCTCCTTCAAAGTATCGAGATGCCTCTGGCGTTGCCCTCGAGGATGCCTCTGGCGTTGCCCTCGAGGATGCCTCTGGCGTTGCCCTCGAGGATGCCTCTGGCGTTGCCCTCGAGGATGCCTCTGGCGTTGCCGGGTGGGAGTCTTCGGGCTGCAAAGCATTAACGGGGCTCCAGGATGTTCCAGAGGCTTCCACCTCTGCAGAACTACTGGTGCCATTTTTTGGGGGTCGTAGCCGCTTCCACTGGTACCGACACCCAGGCATCGGCAGGAGCGATGGATAAGAGAATCCTCGTTATTGAACGCAGTCTAGTGTCCCTCTTAGCAGCTTCGATACCGCTAAGGCCGCTACAGATGGTTCAACAGGTATCGGTACCGACATCACCTGCTTTGACAGGACTGCTTCCCCCATGCCGAGCCTTGAGTCTATCTCTGGGTTTGGGGATCGGGAACCGAGACATTTCGGTACCGACTTCGAGCAGTACCGATACCATGCGTTACAGGAGCACCCGGTACAGAGTGCCCTTGAGTCTTCTGATTCCAATGACTCTGACGATTCTACTGGTACCAGAGCGAACCTACTAGAGGATTCAAATGCTTCTCAACACAGACTGTCTCCTCCAGAAGATATGTCCTTCCAGGATTTCATACATGATTTGGCAAAGGGTCTTGCAATCACTGTGATTCCAGAAAAGGAACCTAGGGCAGAAGAATTAAAAATTCTACAATACTCTATGGCTCCCAAGGAGGCAGCTATGCTTCCCATTCACAAGATCTTACATGATCTGATGTTGAGAATGTGGGAAACTCCTTTAACGGTAACTTCACATTCCTGACGCCTTGACACTATGTACCGAGTGCCAAGTTGACCTGGTTTCAAAAATCTCAGTTACCACACCATTCAATGGTAGTGGAATCGGCCATGCGAAGAATCAAGAGTGCTAAAACACATTCTTCTAATCCTCCAGGCCGTGAATCCAGGACACTCGATGCCTTTGGGCGTCAATGCTTTCAATCCTCCATGCTATCAGCCAGGATCAGTTCCTACATTCTTTATATGGGAATGTTCCTGGAAGAAGTCACAAAAGACTTAGAGCTCATTAGCCCTTGTGTCTCAGAGGAAAAAAAAGCAGACTACCTTACTCTGGTCAAGCACGCCCAGAATGTCTCTAAATTCATGAACCGTCCTACCTTTTGATTGCTTTGAATGTATTGGCAGAACCTCTGCTATATCCATAGGAGCATGTCATATTGTTTGGCTTCAAGCATCAGACTTAGAATAGCGGGTGCAAGAAAAGCTGGGAAACATTCCTTGTACAGGAGAAAATGTCTTTGGCAAGGACTGGCAAAACAAGGCTAATCAGATTGAATCTGATAATACTACTTTGAACAGATTGTTGAAGTCCACAGCCAACCCAGCAAAGAAGAAAACATTCAAAAAACCCTTTTTCAGTAAGAAAAAGAAGTTTTACCCATCTTACACCCATCAAAGCCACTGTCCGCTTCATGTTCCCCAGAAGGGACAGCAACAGAACAGACAGCAAAGAAAGCCGCAAGCTCAAAGAGCTCAACCGGCCCAACAGACCCAGCCCCCACAAGGTCTTTGACTTCTACCTAGAGAACTTAGTCATTCTGCCCCTGAAAGGTCCAGAACCCTTAACTATTCCAGGAAGACTATGCTATTTTGCCAAAAGATGGCAACAAATAACATCAGAAAACTGGACTCTGTCCATTGTACGACTGGGGTACAAGCTTCATTTTCTCAACTAGCCCCCACCTACAATAATAAAACAGTTCAATTCTCAGGCCCCTGCCACCATCCTCTTGTGGCAGGAGGTCACATCACTTCTCGCTCAAGGAGCAGTCTAAGAAGTACCCATACCCCAACAGGGGATGGGGTTTTACTCCCCCTATTTTCTTATTCCAAAGAAGACAGGGGGACACAGGCCTATACTAGACCTCGGAGAATTAAACAAATATTTGTTCAGAGAAAAGTTCAAAATGATCTCCCTCGGGACACTCCTACCGTACCTTCAAAGTCAGGACTGGCTATGTTCTCTAGATCTAAGAGGTGCGTACATGCATATTCTCATCCAGTCAGATCACAGGAAGTTCCTTCGATTCTTGGTCCAAGGAAGACACTTCCAGTACAGAGTTCTTCCTTTCGGACTGGCCTCTGCTCCAAGAGTCTTCACAAAATGCATGGCAGTGGTAGTAGCATTTATGAAGACTCTGGGAATATTCGTCTTCCCTTACTTAGACGATTGGCTCATTCGAGCATTGACAGCTCCAGAAGCCAGCTTCGCTCTTTCTTGAGCAATGAGAATTCTTCAATACTTGGGACTGGTCATAAACCTCCCAAAATATCATCTCACTCCTTCTCAATCTCTCGAATTCATAGGGGCTCATCTAGACACACGGCAGTCAAGGGCTTTCCTGCCACAGCCATGCTGTCTACAGATAATACAACTGGCATCTCAAGCATCTATGAAGGTGTTCCTTACTGCTCGGGAGATGCTTCGACTTCTGGGACACATGGCATCCACTGTCCATGTGGTTCCCTCTGCTGGCCTCCACATGCGAGCAGCCCAGTGGAATCTATCCTCTCAATGGTCACAGGCCTCAGGTCAGCTAATGGACAAGATCAGAAACACCACACGTCTGATTTCATCCCTACAATGGTGGCAATCTCTAGAAAACCTCCTCATAGGCTCTCCTTTCCAGCAGCCTCTATATCAGGCCACCCTAACAACAGATGCATCCAAGATGGGTTGGGGGGCCCACTTGCACGATCTCTCCATTCAGGGTCTTTGGACATCACAGGAGGTTGCCTTTCACATAAACCTTCTAGAGCTGAGAGCCATTTTCAGTGCTATTCAAGTCTTTCAGACACATCTCATCAACAAAACAGTTCTGGTCCAAACCAACAATCAGGTAGCTATGTTCTATGTGAACAAGCAAGGTGGAACAGACTCTCTGTCGCTATGCAACAAAGTTTTGCGACTATGGGCCCTCGCCAGAGAGTTGCAAATTCTCCTGTTTGCAGTATACCTTCCAGGCATTCAAAACTTATGGGCAGACAGACTCAGTCAAATACTGCTGCCACACGAGTGGTCCCTCCACTCATACCAGCTTGCTCGAGTATTTCATATCTGGGGAACACTAGATATAGATCTCTTTGCAAGTCCACAGAATGCCAAACTTCCCCGATTCTGTTCCAGAATCCCGGCTCACAACTGTCAGGCAAGAGGTGCTTTCCTACTCCACTGGGGTCAGGACTTCCTCTATGCCTTCCCACCCATTCCCCTCATTCCCAAAACTTTATTCAAACTTCAGAGAGACAGTGGTCGTATGATACTCATAGCTCCACGTTGGCCATGACAAACGTAGTATCCTCTTCTTCTGCGTCTCTCTCAAGCCACTCCTCTTGAGTTGGGGAATGCTCCAGATATTCTGTCTCAGGAGGATGGATGCTTACTGCATCCCAATCCCCAGTCCCTACATCTCAGGGCCTGGTTACTGAAAGCCTAGACTTCCAAGATATTAACCTTTCTCAACAAGTAAAGGATATCCTTCTGGCTTCCAGAAAACCTTCCACAAGACATTCCTATGCTTTTAAGTGGAAAAGGTTCTCTGTCTGGTGTTCACAAAGGGGACTTAACCCCCTTTTGGTACCTGTAGAATCGCTACTAGAGTATCTCCTCCAATTATCAACTTCTGGTCTAAAGACCAATTCAGTGAGAGTCCATCTTAGTGCTATTGCTGCTTTTCATAAACTTTTCAATGGACAGCCTATTTCCTCTTATCCACTTGTATCAAGATTTATGAGAGGCCTACTCTTAACAAAACCTCCCATTAAACCACCACCGGTGGCATGGGATCTGAAACTTGTTCTTGGTCAGCTTATGAAACCGCCCTTTGAACCTTGAGCCATTTCAGAACTAAAGTTTCTTTCATGGAAAGTTATTTTCCTAATTGCCATCACTTCTGCAAGACGCATTAGTGAACTACAGGCGTTAGTAGCTGACCCTCCTTATACAAGGTTCCACCATGATAAAGTAGTCCTCAGGACTCATCCTCACTTTATGCCCAAGGTGGTTTCGCCTTTTCATTTAAACCAGTCGGTTTATCTTCCTATATTCTTCCCTAGGCCTCATGCCTCTAGTGCGGAAAGGAATCTTCACATATTGGATTGTAAAAGAGCCTTAGCCTTTTATCTCCAAAGAACTAAGCCACATAGAAAATCTTCTCAGCTTTTTGTGGCTTTTGACTCTAGTCATTTGGGACTTCCACTTTCCAAAAGAACTCTGTCAAATTAGATTGCAGATTGCATATCCTATACATATCAGAGTAAAGGACTTTCTCTCGAGGACCATGTCACAGCTCACAATGTGAGAGCAATGGTAGCCTCAACGGCTAACCTTCGTTCTGTGTCTATTGATGACATCTGCAAAGCAGCCACTTGGGCTTCGGTACACACCTTCACAAGACAAGAACTCCTGTTGGGATGCCTCGTTTGGCCAGGATGTTCTCCAGCATCTCTTCCATACTTAATACAACTCCTACCCACTGTCCACGGTTTGAATGCCAGAGATCCATGGGAGGAAGCATGACCCATCTCACCTGGGTTCGCAGCTTGCTGGGGTCACCCCTTGGCATCTTTTAGCTGGGGAGTCCCCATACGTGAAGACTATATTCCTGCTTGTTCCTGGAGATAGCGTAGTTACTCACCTGTAACAGGTGATCTCCGGAAGCAGCAGGAATTTAGTCTTCACAACCACCCACCTCCCCTAGGAGTTGTCTCTATCTCTTTCTCTATTCTCTCCTTTGGTTTCAGCTATAAACTCAACTGAAGTGAGAGAGGTACAGAGGCGGGAAGGCAGCACGCATGCGCTGTGGGATGCTCCCAAAAGCGTTCCTATTGGACGCTGGGGAGCGTTCCCACGCGGGCTCCGTCGGTACCGGCAATACCCATATGTTAAGACTAAATTCCTGCTGTTCCCGGAGATCACCTGTTAGTCTGCAATTTAACTTTCATTAAGAACATTTGTAAGTACATTCTAGCAATTTTTGTTCTCAATCAGTGGCTTCACGACTCTTCCTGATCTGTTTCTTGTTCTAAAGCAATGGAATATCCTTTCACTGTCCAGCAGTAGTCTGCAAGCATTGATGGACTCCATTTACCCTGATACCTCTTTTCTATGGCTGCAATGTCTTGGTGAAATCGTTCTCCATGTTCATCACTTACTGTTCTGCAATTTTGTGGGGGAAAAATCTAGATGAGAGTGTAGAAAATGAATCTTTAAGGACATGTTGCAAACAAAGTTTTTGTATGCCTTGAGAAGATCTTGAACAATCTCTTGGTAATTATTTGCTTTGTTGTTTCCAAGAAAATTTTGTGTCACTGATTCAAATGCTATCCATGCAGCCTTTTCCTTTCTACGCAATAAACGAAGAAATTCATCATCTTGAAGTGCACAAATCTGAGGGCCAACAAAAACTCCTTCCTTAACTTTGGCATCACTCAGTCTAGGAAATTCACCACTAAGATACCTGAAAGCAGGTTTAGTTTTATCCATCGCCTTGACAAAGTTTTTCATTAGTCCCAACTTGATGTGCAAGGAAGGCATCAAAATCTTGTTGCTGTCTACAAGTGCTGGAAACAGAACATTTTTGCTTCCAGGATCCAGTGACTGACGGAGTGGCCAGTCCCTTTTGACAAAATGACAATCTCTAGCACTACTATCCCATTCACACAGGAAGCAGTAGACCGTTCCACCTTATGATATTTCACTGTATATACCTGCTCTGTTAAATGTTATTTATGACATGTCTCTATACCCACTCAAGATCTCTAGTCTGATGTAATTGCTTTTATTTAATTATTCATATGCTATTCCCCAGTTAATCCTTGTTTTATTCCCCTATTACCTGTAACTTGGACAAGTTCTCTAAATCTGAGTGTATTTTGTTTAATGTAAACCGCACTGATGTCAAATAGCGCGGTATATAAGAGCTGTTAAATAAATAAATACTTGGTGTATCCACCCTGAAGACCAAGCAAGAGGGTGACCACTTTGAAGTCACCACAGATTGACCATAGTAGATGATCATAATTTATACATTTCAAAAGTTGTTTCATATTGTCATAAGTCTCTCTTTCATAAAAGCTGCATGGCCAATAGGAATTGATGGTAGCAAGTTGCCATTATGCAGCAATACAGCTTTAAGACTTGTGTTGGATGAATCAATGAAGAGCCTCCAATCATCTGCATTGTAACTGATATTGAGAGCTGCCATTAAACCTTTTACGTTGTTGCATGCAGCAAGATCACCTTCTTTGAAAAAGAATGACACCAAGTCTTTCTGACGGTCCCGGAAAAAAGAAATTCGAACATCACCAGCCAGAAGATTCCACTGCTGTAGTCTGGAACCCAAAAGCTCAGCTTTATTCTTCGGGAGATCCAAATCCCTGATAAGGTCATTCAATTCACCTTGCATTATGAGATGTGGCTCATTAGCAGTGGCCAGAAGAAACTCTGGGTCACCTGAGGTTGACGGTTCATGACTACAAACTTCTTCCTCTTCCTGACTTGATTCTAATGATAATGATTCTGACATTTTGGGAATAGGCAACCCTTCTCCATGAGACACTGGGCGTATTGCAGATGGAATGTTTGGATATTGCACGGTCCACTTACTCTTTCTGGATATGCCTTTCTGAATTTGAGGAACTATGCAGTAGTAGCAATTGCTGACGTGATCCGTGGGCTCTCTCCAAATCATTGGAACTGCAAAAGGCATTGATTGCCTTTTCCCATTCATCCATTGCCTGAGATTTGTTGCACATGTATTGCAGCATATGTGTGGCGCCCAGCTCTTATCCTGATCTCCTATTCTGCAGCCAAAATATAAGTTGTAGGCTTTCTTAATCGCCACAGTCACACTCCGATTTTGTGATATAAAAGTCACTTCACCACAAATATAGCAGAAATTATCTGCATTATTAACACAATTACGATGCATCACCGAATACGCTGTGATTGACCTATTGGCATAAAATAATGCAAAATAATTTTTAATTTTTCTGTGACTAATACCCCTTAAGATTTATACTGTCAAGTGATGCAAATTTAAATACTGAGTGCATCATCTGTTTTTGGACAGATATGGTCAACATTGAAATCGTTACTGACTTTAAAAGGCCCTAAGGATCTGTAGTATCTTGGTGAGCTGAACACGAATATAACATTAAAAAAGTTTTATTGGCTCTCCTTTTGAAGATATTGCATGTAGTTCATTTTTGACGTTTCACCGTGTAAATTTATCCAGTAGGACATCAACAACATCCCAAAGAAGCCTTGAATGATGTAATATTGCATCACATTGCATAATACCAGCATGCACACATCATTCAGAGTTGATTGCATCATTTTCTGATGCAATGCAGTACTACTGCCAGATGGCTGCTGAAGCCATCTGACGTCAGCAGTGTACTATACGCAGTCGGAAAGGAAAGTAATCTGGTATTCTGTTCCGATATAGAAAGCTTCATGAATGCCTTAAAAATCACTCATGACCCAGAAGACTGGAGACTATTTATAGACTCTTCGAAACTGAGTCTGAAGGCTGTGCTTTTGAACAATGGAAACCGTCTTCCATCTATTCCAGTAGCGCGTGCCATCCACATGAAAGAGACATACGATAACTTAAAGCATCTACTGACTTCCATGAACTATAACAAGTACAACTGGCACCTCTGTGGTGACTTGAAGGTAGTTGCCCTTTTAATGGGACTGCAGCAGGGATATATAAAATACATGTATTTCTTATGTGAGTGGAATAGCCGAGCAAGGGATTGGCACTACTTGCGGAAGGAATGGAATCGCAGACAAAATGTAACAGTTGGAGAGAAGAATGTCCAGCACCCAGCTCTGGTTGAGGCTCACAAAATCCTGCTACCACCCCTTCACATCAAACTAGGTTTGATGAAAAACTTTGTGACAGCCATGGACCGCACTTCGCCAGCTTTCCGATACCTGCATGAAAAATTCCCTCGACTCAGCGAAGCAAAGATTAAAGAGGGCGTTTTTGTGGGTCCTCAGATTTGAGAGCTCTTCAAAGATGACCGGTTGAACAACTTGCTGCAGGGTGTTGCTAAACAAGCATGGAATGCTTTTCGCCTAGTGTCAACAAACGTTCTCGGGAATGTTAGGGCAGAAAACTACAAGGAACTAGTAGAAGACATGCTGATGCAGTATCAGAAACCTGGCTGCAATATGTCTCTAGAGATCCATTTCCTTGATTCCCATCTCGATTTCTTTCCTGACAACCAGGATATCGCAACGATAGAGCAAAGATAACAGGGAAAATGCTGGCTTGACTACTGCTGGACACTCCCCAGAGAAGCTCCCGAACAGCTGTGAAAGAGACAGGCGAAAAAAATCTAAGAAGTAGTCTATGACTTGATTTTTTTTACAGGTATTAACCGAAGGCCTATTATATATTTACTATTGACATGCATTTTGTGATGTAAACATTAATTCTTGTAGATTACAAAAAACCTAGAGCCAGATTTGCAATTTCACTGTCATATTTGTGTTCAGCATATAAAAATAGATAAGAAATGACTATTTTTATTTCAGTAACATGATTTTTGTAAAAATTTGTTGACCAGTGATTCTATTGGTTGCAAGTAGAGATTACACAATCTCACGCAAATGTTGCATAATACACAGTTAATGGCCCCTAATGACTAATTAATAGGATATATCTTAGCAACTAGACCTAATCAGCCATTTTCATTATGAGTTCTGTGTTCGCAGCCTTAAATTAGTTTAGAACAGCTGCTTTCGTGTCTGAAGCATTTTGGCTGTTGAACAGTGAAATTTGCTGCTTCGTACACATACGCAAAGCAATTAACAATATTTGAGCACAGTATTTATAGAAACACAATACATGTTAGTGTTGCTTTTTTGGCCACTGCCTACTTAGCCAGAGGAATAAATTTTAGTGAATCCTAAAATTTGTTGTTCCTTTTGTAAAGCATTTGTTTCCCCAGGGACCTTTCCTGTCCCTTCAAGTACTGTTGTTTTCTTCTGATTTCCATGCCTCTTTGAGGTTTTCTTTTTTTTAATGTCAAAACTCAGAGGATTTCAAAAGACTCAGATTTTGTGCTTTGATTTAGCAGTTTGAAGGCAAGGGAAAATGGTAAAACAATTTCAGCTCTTTGGACACATTGTCATAAGCTGTCAGCTTCTGCTTCTCCAAACCCACATCCTCTGGTTCAGTAATACTACTTAAAGGAGAAAAAATTGCTAGTCACATTTAGAATGCACCATTTCTACAAAATTACACAAATGAGTAGGTGCTGTGGCTTTGTTGCAGCAATTGACACAGTAGACAAGACTTGTGTTGGAGGTTTGATTGCATTGCAGAGGTGAAGTGGTGTTTGTCTCTAGGGAAGCTGCACAGTTGCTGCATGAGTGACCCCTGCTGGCAGAGGAAGGACACAGAGAGGCTTGATCTCAGAGGAGAGAATATTTCCCTCCCTTCCTCCCTAGCCTTAGGTTTAGTCTTTTATGTTAACTGTATAATGATCACCTGGCAAAGGAATGGGAAGGGGGGCAGTGAGGAAGCAAAAATAATGATAAATTATTTCTTTGTCACTGTGATGTGTTTGAAGTGGAAGGTGTTATAAGAAGTATTGTGTGGTTGGGCTCTTTACATCTCCCTGCATCAGAGTGCAAATGTATTTTTTATAGGCAGAAAAAAGGGGTTGGCTGTTAAAATAGTGTCTGATCCAGTGACTTTATCCTTTGGAAGATTATCTTTGGTATCTGTTCATCAGATGGTGTGGCTAGGGCTAGGGAAATGTCCTTTCTGTAATTGACAGACCTAGTTGTAGCACTCCTGCTGGAATTCATCCAGCACATTGAGTTGAGTGTGCATATGTGTGTTAATTTTCTTTATAAGCATATTTTGACAAGTGCCTTTTGAGGCTTTCTCCAGCAGAATAGTAGAACTTTGCACAGTCTGCCAGTCAAGCGGGTTTTCTGCTTTGGATGTTTTAAAGCTTTGTGTTGCACCTTGTTGTCTTAGGATCCTTGTATTTCATCCTGTGTGGAATGCTTGTTTTTTTTCTTTTTGAAACAAGAACACACATAGCTGGGCACTTCTAGCCTATGCCAGACTCCTCTTAGAAATCTTTTACGCCTTGAAAGCCAGATATTAGTCTGAAATAAGATGATGATGATGATGAATTTGAAGCAGCGAAGTGCAGACAACGAATAATTCCAGGAGTCAATTTACAGGGTCCAAGCCAATTTATTGTGCACAAGGCCCAGTTAGTCAAAGCTTCAAAAAGGACTGAGCAATGTTCTTACAGAGACATACTCATTTATACATTTTTCTTCAGTTTGATACATGCAAACTGTCTATTGGTTCCGACGCCCCCTGCACCTGTCCAATCAGAGATCCCTCCTGGGCCTAACACCCAGCTCCCTCCTCTAGGACTGTTCTAACAATGGTGCAGTTTCTAGGTTTGGATACTTCTCTACTGCAAGGTCGTCCCTGGCTCTAGGAATGCAAGTATTGAAACATTTCTATCTTCACAGCACAAGAGAATAATGAAAGATTTATGCATTCATAAAAACTTCTTATTAAGCAGTTTAAACAGTTTTCTCAAACTTCTACAGACTTTGGTTCTTTACTGAGATGGGGGATGGAATCAGGGCCTAACTTACAGGCCTTTCACATTTGCAGACTGTTATAGGCCATAGCCTGCCACATTCCCCCCTTTGATTATTCTCACCCGCTAGTGAGAAAGGGTGAGAATTAAATCACATATTATACTTGCGTAAACGCCTCATCTTGGGGTATTGGGGAATATTGCCACATAGCTAATATTTTCGTAGCTGCCTTCCGTTCTACAGTGCTGTCAATAACTGAGGTTATCGTGCGTAAACAAAGGGGTAGGAGACATGGGAGAAACAAGCAAACAGCCAACATGAGTAATACAGTAAGCATGAGGGTCTTCATACCCCCTAACCATGAAAATGCTGAACCAAACCACCCATCAAGCTTTAGGCTATGCCAGGTTTGGACAGGCACAAATGTTTGCTTTCTCATCTGGATAGCTATATCTTCAACAACATGCCCATTATTATCAATTTGTAAACAACAATTGCTTAAATTCAATTTTCCACATATTCCACCTTCAGCTGCTAGCGAATAATCTAGAGCTAAACGATTCTGATAAATAGCTGTACGCATCTGTGTACTTTGCTTAGCTAAAAGAGTTAGTGCTTTACTAGTTTCATTGGTTATTATTTCAACAACAGCTTGTAGACGTATAATACGATTTATCATATACACAGGAGTACGATATCCCCATGTACCATCTTCCTCCCAGGTAGCAGGTCCATAATATGAGATAATTCTCTCAGGTGGCAACTCCTCCTCCCCCATTTGTCCCATTGGCCTATTTTCAAGGCCTCTCATTTCTGTCGACTTCTGTACACAGGATAACCCAGTTGTTCTCCATGGGATGTAGGCAAAAGGAAAAAGGAAGGTCGTATGGCTCCCAATACACATGCTCCTCTCCAGTGGTGAGGAAGCCTAGCATATGCTCTGGTTCCACAAATCCAGTACAGTCCAGGTGGTGCTTGCCAGGAATTATAAGCTGCTAGATCAGTCCAGATGCTGGCAAGATTAGGGAAACGAACTAGGGGGTTGGAGGGTTCTGAAGCGTTGACCCCTGACCATCAAGACGTCGTCTTAGTGGTACTGTTGTAGAACCTTTGGTTGAGACAGCCTCCATGTTAAACTGTGGTCCCGAGCGAGCAAAACACAATTTACCAACAATAGGGTGGGCCAGTACCCACTCGCTAGTAGTGTTATGTAAATCAGTCTGGTTGTAAGGAATAGAATAGTTCACTTCTTGCGCCTCCCAGGGCCATTGGTCTCCCATCTTAGTTCCTCCACAGAAGAGGCAGTCCGAAATGTGGAGACTAGATGCTACTGCTCCGGCAAGTTCAAGGAACAAATTTTGGGAGGTATGAGGAATCTTAAACTCTGCTTTCATGGCCTCATAAAAAGAGTGATGTATTTGATAGGGGGCGGATATATGAGCCTTAGTATTCAACCGTATATGTATGATGGTTCCAGGATCTATGCCGCCTCCTGCTATACGCAATCCAAATCTGTATCCCTGCTTCCACTGGCTAGGGTCAAATATGAGGAGTTGCAGGGGATTGCAGGCACCCTTGCATTTCTTGGGCTTAGACAATCGGACTCTTGTCGGGCTGCCTTTGCGATTATCTCCATCCCGCCCCATAGGTGGATTAGTCCAAGTAGCAAAAAATACGCATTCCCATTTTGGACAGAAGTAGGCATCTTTAGCTGCCGTGCTGTAGACAGTGGTTGGGGAATTCTTTCCAGTACACCGTCCCCATCCATAGGCTCCTTCTGGACACATATATTTATCATCATGATAGTAATCTTGTTCCCATGACCCACACCTGTGGTAGGCATTTCTGTTTATCACATCGCAGGCATCAAAGTCCAAGACAACATGTTTTGTAGAGTCTGTGAGTGGGCCTGTGGCATTTATGAGGGCTCCATCCTCATCATTCCAGCGCATCTCAAGTACATAATAGGAGGGGTTCTGCCGAGGGTTGTAACAAGTCTTACTTTTCCCCTTCGTACAGATATTTAATTCTGTGCCATTATAGATGCACCGGCTGACTATACCAATGCAAGTATAGTAGGAATGGTAAAGTCTGAGTGACCTTCTGTCCAGTTCGGGTGGTAGTTATGCAAGCTGCACAAGGGGGTAAGGCAAAAGTCTTTTCCAGAAATCCCAGGACCACCACTCCCACAAGATAATAGTGGAGAAACATTATGATTACAGTTTTTGGAGGTCAACTGGAATATTGGGTACGTTGAGCTTGTAGAGTTTCTTCTTCTTTTCTGCTTCAGCTGCCACTCTTGCGTGTCAGGGGTGGGATTGTAGATTCTGTAGATTCTTATAATGTTGGTTGTCCCCGCAAAATGAGTCGCAATGGAGTCTCCGGATCATTTACTGAAGTCCATTGACCAGGTTCAGGAGGAGCTGCTGGCTTCACTTGACTATGGTGGATCCAGGGTTCAAGTTTTGCGACTTTTACTGCGGTTGGAGTTGACAAGATGATGACATAAGGTCCCTTCCAATGCGGCGCCAGCGGGGTCTTTCTCCACTCTTTGATCCGCACTGACACTCCTGGCTTGAAGGGATGCAGAGGTTCGGTCAGATTGATGGGCAATCGATCTTGTACCCAGGCATGGAGACTCTGCAAAACAGAACCTAAAGCCAATAGTTCTTGTCTAGTTATTTCAGATCCTATTTGTTTCATATCTCCTTTAATTCCCTGTACAATGGGCGGAGGTCGCCCATACAAAATCTCAAAAGGGGAAACTCCCAAAGACTTGGTTGGGGCAGAACATATCCTAAGAAGGGCTATAGGGAGAACCTGGAGCCACTTTAGGTGTGTTTCTTGACAAAGCTTGGACAACTGAGACTTCAGGGTTCTATTCATGCGTTCTACCTTCCCTGAACTCTGGGGTCTATAGGCAGTGTGCCGCTTCCATTGTATCTGTAGAGCTCGAGCTAACTGTTGAGTTACTTGGGACACAAATAAGGGTCCATTGTCTGACCCTATAGTTAATGGTATTCCAAATCGAGGAATAATCTCATGGAGCAGTATCTTTGTGACTTCTCGAGCTTTCTCTGTTTGGGTGGGACAGGCTTCTACCCACCCAGAAAATGTACAAACTAGAACCAACAAGTAGTGATATCCGTTTGTTCGTGGCATTTCAGTAAAATCTACTTGAATATCACTCATGGGGGCCACCCCTACTGACTGAACTCTTAGGGGTGGAACGGGACCTTGCCTAGGATTGTTCTTGGCACATATCAAACACTGTTGTGCCACTGAAGTGGACAGGGGTCCTAGTAGTGAAATGCAAAAATGGGGTCTTAGAGCTCTCTCCATGGCCGTCTTCCCATAGTGCGTGGCCTGATGGAAAGCATGAACAAAAGCTGGCCCTAATGCTTCAGGAATGACTGTAGGACCTGGAGGTGTGCTACCCTCTGGAGGTGGCAACACCATCCAACCTTTTTCTGTTAGGACCCCTCCCTCCTTTCCACAGAAATAATCCAACTCTTTCGTAGTGTATTGGGGAGCCCATGAGCTAAGGGGCACAGGGAACATGGCTGCTTGCACTGGAATGTCTTGGGTCACAACTCGTCCAGTTGTGGCTGCTTTTCGGGCGGTGGCATCGGCAAACCTATTACCTCGGATAACTTCTCCTACTCCTGTCTGGTGACCTCGACAGTGCATGACTGCCACTTGCTTAGGGGCCCATACAGCATCTAATAGTACCAATATCTCGGGCCCATACCTAATGGACTTGCCTCCTGAGGTGATCAACCCTCGCTCTTTATACAAGGCTCCATGTGCGTGTAAAGTGGTAAAAGCATACTTGGAATCTGTGTACACATTTAAACGGAGTCCTTCTCCCAATATCAGTGCTCTAGTGAGAGCTGTCAACTCAGCCTTCTGTGCTGAAGTCCCTGGGGCCAAAGCTGAGGACTCAACTACCAGATCAAGGGTCACCACTGCGTATCCAGCACGACGATGTCCATTGATGACGAGACTGCTTCCATCCACAAAGAAAGTCTGTTCAGGATCCTCCAAAGGAACATCAGTTAAATCTGGGCAACTTGAAAATACAGTGTCCATAGTTTCTATACAGTCATGATCAGGGGGCCCAGGACCAATTGGAAACAATGTAGCAGGATTCAGAGCTTGGCTAACTTTTAACTGTATCTGGGGATTTTCACACAACATGCTCTGATATTTCAACATTTGTGAATTCGTTAGCCAGAAACTTCTCTTGTGTTCCATAAGGGTGAGGACAGAATGGGGTACAGTCACTTGAAGATTCTGTCCTAGTGTGAGCTTGTCTGCTTCGCTCACCAAAAGGGCTGTCACTGCAACAGCTCTCAAACAAGGGGGCCAACCTCTTGCTACCACATCCAGCTGTTTTGACAAGTAGGCTACTGGCCGTTGCCAAGATCCAAGAGATTGGGTCAGCACCCCTAGAGCATTTCCTTGTGATTCATGGACATAGAGATGGAAAGGTTTCTGGACATCTGGGAGACCCAGAGCTGGTGATGACATCAGAGCACTTTTCAGAGATCGGAATGCTGCATCCTGTTCAGGTCCCCACTCCAGTGGAGACTTTTCCATTCCTTTGGTAACTTGGTACAATGGTTTTGCTAACAGCGCAAAATTGGGGATCCATATACGACAATATCCTGCAGCCCCCAGGAAGGCTCTCACTTGCCTCCTGGTGGTTGGAGTGGGAATACTGCATACAGCTTCTTTGCGGTCAGGTCCCAAGCGTCGAATTCCGCTGGACAACTGGAACCCTAGATATTTAACTTCGGTTTGACATAGTTGCGCCTTAGCTCGTGAGACTTTGTATCCAGCCTCATTCAAAAGGTATGGAAGTTCACTAGTGGCTTGTAGACATTCACTTTCTGAGTTGGTGGCTATGAGCAGGTCATCCACATACTGGAGGAGAACCCTTTGTCCTGGGTTCACTGAGTAACTTGAAAGGTCTTGATTCAGGGCAGCACTGAAGAGAGTAGGTGAATTCTTGAATCCTTGAGGTAATCAGGTCCAGGTGAGTTGGCCCCGCCTTCCAGGTTGTGGGGTCTTGCCATTCAAAAGCAAATAAAAGTTAACTAGTGGGGGCCAGGCGTACACAGAAAAAGGCATCTTTCAGGTCCAGGACGGTGAAATGAGTAGCTTCAGCGGGGATCAGGCCCAAGAGAGTATAAGGATTTGGTACTACTGGGTGTATAGTTTCAACTGCATCATTTACCCGCCTCAGATCTTGTACTGGGCGGTAATCCCCTGTCCCAGGTTTCTTGACTGGGAGAAGAGGGGTATTCCAAGGTGACTGACACTCCTTGAGAAGTCCATACTTCAGCAGTTTCATCAGATGGCAGTGGATTCCTTCGATGGCTGGTCGGGGAAGAGGATACTGCTTCACATGCACTGGTTCTGCTCCCGGCTTGAGGGTGACAATGACAGGGACTATGTTCTTCTCTAGGCCAGGTGGATTATCTTCTGCCCATACTTCAGGCGGGGCTATAAGGTTGGTAGGTATACAGGAACTGGTTGACTTAATTGGAGGTGTACTATAGAACCACCACTCTTCTTCTCGGGGAACAGTTAGCACCATTAATCCAGCAGGCTTTGGGTTCACAGTCATTTTCATTTCTCCCCCTTCAGCAAGGGATATTTGTGCCTGGAGCTTTGCAAGCATATCTCGGCCCAGAAGTGAAATAGGGCACTCGGGCATATACAAGAACTGGTGCGTTATCTTCTGTCCCCCTAGTTCACACATACGGTTCTGCAGGAATGGCTTGGTGGCCCTGTTCCCAGTGGCCCCAACAATAGTGACAGATCGAGAGGAGAGAGGAGCCACTGGCTTTGCCACCACGGAATGTTCTGCTCCTGTATCTACCATAAAGTCCATATATTGGTCCCCTACTTTTAAACTGACCATAGGCTCCTGGGGACCCAGGGTGAACTTGGAGCCCAGTCTGGCCTAGTCTTCATCCATTTCATCCATGTCATAGCCCGTTGCTACTGCCACTCCCTCAATGGCTTCTTCTCTCTCGCGCTGGAACTGTGCTCGGTTTGCTCCTCCACGACTTTGAAATCGGCGTCCTGTTCTCCAGGGGCTCCCTCCTCCCCTCCTGGGGGTAGAGTCAAGATGCGGGCATTCATTTCTCCAATGTCCTTCTTCTCTGCAATGGGTGCACTGATTCGCACCCAAAGGAGGCCTGCTACTTCCACAGCCTCTTCCACGTTCTCTGGTCCTTCGATTAGGAAAACCTCCTCCGCGTCGTTCACTTAAAGCGGCAGCAAGAAGATCTGCTTTCTTCTTCATCTTTCGTTCACTTTCTCTGTCACGTTCATTTTCACGATTCACAAATACTTTCTGAGCAACTTCCATTAACTGTGCTGTATTCATACCCGCAAATCCATCCAGTTTCTGCAATTTTCGTTCTATGTCTCTCTGGGACTGACTGACAAAGGCTGCATTTATCATGCGCAAATTCTCCTGAGCGGCGGGGTCATATGGGGTATATAGTCTATAAGCTTCAGACAACCGCTCATAAAAGGCCGCTGGGCTCTCATCTGGACTCTGGATAACTTCAGATACCTTCCCGATATTCATGGCCTTCTGGCCTCCCTTCTTCAGGCCTTGCAGCAAGGCCTGGCGAAATCGCATTAGGGTCGCTGCCCCCTGTCATCATTCGGGTCCCATCTAGGATCTTCATTTGGGAAAGCTGCGGCAGCTGCTTGTGGGAGATTCAGATCTCCCCCCCCCCCCCTTCTACGGGATTTTCTTCTAACCAGCGGACGGCTGCTTGCACAATCCGCCCTCGCTCCTCAGTAGTAAAGAGAGTGGACAGGAGCTGGCGACAATCGTCCCAGGTAGGCTGATGAGTTTGCATTATACTAGACATTAATTCTGTCAACTCCTGGGGCTTTGCTGTATAGGATGCATAATGCGTTTTCCAGTTTAATAAATCAGTAGTGGAAAAAGGTACATAGACTAGACTGGCTGGTCCTGGCGCCATCTGGCCCTTTTCATTTAGGATAGGTACACCAGGCACTTGACGCAATGGCATTAGGCACCCTGCTTTCTCCTTTTTCTTCAGAGTTATACTTCTTAAATCATACTGCTCCCGGGTATAAGCTTCCTTGGTTGGTGACCCTGAACTGGCAGGAGAGCCTCCGCTTTCTTTTTTGTCGGAGGACCTTGGTTCCCCCGACGTACTTGGGCCAGACTCGGGGCTATCACTCGGGGAACTGGGCTTCTTTTGCTGCTGCAGCGGTAATTGCTGGGGTACCTCATCAGGTTCTGCCTCAGGTAGCGGAGCTGGGGGAACTAACCTATGTGGGTGCTGGGGTAAACAGGCCAGGATTTCTGGGGACTCTGGGGCAGAATACACAGGTGGCGTCTTCTTCTCTGCCTTTCGGGTCCCCCTAGTGGTTGCTACCAATATTCTACACTGGTCCTCATAGCAGTGCTTCATCCATGGGGGCTGTCTCTCACAAGCACTTAACCAGGAATCTATGTAGGGAAACTGATCAGGGTGCGCTTTTTGTACAAGCTGATGAATACGAGAAACTATTTCTACATCAAAAGTGCCCCCACAGGGCCATGAAGTAGCTAACACAGGCCACTCCCTATCACATAATACTCTTAATCTAGACGGAGACAATTTTATGCCATAGTCCCCTGAAAATCCTTTACGGAAATTCGTGATCATACATTCCAGCGGAGTTTGCGTGGACTCCATCCCTCCCATAATCGTAATGGCGCACACGTAATGACATACAAGACGACAAACAGTAAGGGTAGGTAGTATGGCTGTAGGTAAGGGGTCCGTACAGCCCACAAAACACTGAGGGGAACAAACACCACACGCTTCCTCCTTTTCGCGACCTGGGCGCGGTCGCTCGGCCAGGAACTGCGCTACTCAGGAGTCCACTCTCGCTCGGTCTGTGTTTCAAGACCTATCAATCACACAAAGAATCATACCAGTACAAGAAATCATTTTTCAAAATGCCCAAGGTTTTCTGACTAACTGATTATTCCCAACCAAAGGGTCGGTGGCTTCGGCGTCCGCTAACCCTTATGCAGAGCGTACTAGGACCGCCCTTGAGAGGTGATCAAGCTCTCTTGTCTCGCGTACCCATGCAAGACGTCTCTCGCACTCATGCGAGATTTTTCCAGTTAGTCTATACCAAATCAGTCTCACGCACTCATGCAAGACTCTGTTCCCCAGACTTCACTGACTTTTAAACAAGAAAATGTCTACTCACCGGATCCGGGTTCCAGATACCAAACCAGTTCTTGGGTTGGATCCTGGACTCCCCTCAGGTCCGGAGGTGTTGGCTGGCTGGATCCAGTGGCCTGCCGAGGCAAGGCGGAACCCTCTCTGATACAAAGGGATTGGCGGCGCCTGAGGTTTCCCCTGCGGTCGGACAGACACGGTCCCGACCGGGCCAAACCTGGAGGCGAATTGTGTGGAGTATTCGCTTGACCACCATTCACTATCCGCACGTTCCTGGCCAACGCACCAAGAATATGAAGCAGCGAAGTGCAGACAACGAATAATTCCAGGAGTCAATTTACAGGGTCCAAGCCAGTTTATTGTGCACAAGGCCCAGTTAGTCAAAGCTTCAAAAAGGACTGAGCAATGTTCTTACAGAGACATACTCATTTATACATTTTTCTTCAGTTTGATACATGCAAACTTTCTATTGGTTCCGACGCCCCCTGCACCTGTCCAATCAGAGATCCCTCCTGGGCCTAACACCCAGCTCCCTCCTCTAGGACTGTTCTAACAATGGTGCAGTTTCTAGGTTTGGATACTTCTCTACTGCAAGGTCGTCCCTGGCTCTAGGAATGCAAGTATTTGAAACATTTCTATCTTTACAGCACAAGAGAATAATGAAAGATTTATGCATTCATAAAAACTTCTTATTAAGCAGTTTAAACAGTTTTCTCAAACTTTTACAGACTTTGGTTCTTTACTGAGATGGGGAATGGAATCAGGGCCTAACTTACAGGCCTTTCACATTTGCAGACTATTATAGGCCATAGCCTGCCACAAATTAAGTCAATAGGAAACTCATAAGATATGTCAGACCAAAGGCCCATCAAACCCAGTATCCCGTTTCCTACCGTAGCCTATACAGATCGCAAGTACCTGTCAGGTTCCCAGAAAGTAGACAGATGCATACAGGGAGTTTCTCCAGTCCACTTAAAGAATGATTTATGAACATTTTCTCCAGGAACTTGTGCAGACCTCTTAAACCCAGCTACACTAGGAGCTTTTACTATATCCTTACCATAAGGGTGAGCTCCATCATGGGTTTCCAGCAGGTACTAGAGGTCTCCCCAAAGGAGCCACCTGCCCTTAAAAATCAAGCATGCTAAGCTGCAGCTGGGACAGCTTCTGCAGACCACAACCGGAGCCAGGGCTACTTTGGGGTCACCACACTCCTGAAGACAGAGGGAATCTTGTTCACATCCTTTCGGGTGTTTGCAGTGTTGTCACAGGTTGCGTTCAAACCAGTGAGGCCTTTGTTGCAAAGCAGGCATCCTGTACTAAAAGCTAGTACATTTTCTCTGGGCTATCCAGCAATTACTGGAACCAGCATAAGAGCGCTCGGGTCACGTGTCGGACCCAAAAGGTAGGCAGAGCTCCAGAGTGTTGATGCGTGGATGAGACAGTGGTGCAAGGATGAGGGTTTTGGATTTGTTAGGAACTGGGGAACATTCTGGGGAAAGGAGGGGTTCTTCCAAAGGGATGGGTTTACCTTAACCGGGATGGAAACTGGCTGCTGGCATTAACCTTTAAAAAGGAGATGGAGCAGCTTTTAAACTAGATAACAGCGGAGAGCAGACAGTTGCCGAAGAGCACATGGTTCAGAACAATGTATTCTTGAAGGATACTACCAAAAGAATGAAGTTAGGGCATATCAGCAGAGAGGTTCCAATAAAAACAAAAGTAGCACAAATGCCCTTGAGTACGGAGCAGACAGAGCTTAAAGATTCCAAATTACCCTTGCCTACTGATAGCCAGGTTAATATGAATAAAATACAGCCTCTAAAATGCTTGTATGCAAATGCTAGAAGTCTAAAAAAATAAGATGGGAGAGTTAGAATATATAGCACTAAATGAGAAGTTAGATATGATTGGTATCTCAGAGACATGGAAGGGAGGACAACCAGTGGGACACTGCGATACCTGGGTACAAACTATTTCGTAATGATAGCGCTGATCAAATTGGTGGAGGGGCTGTGCTCTGTTAGAGAGGGCATTGAGTTACAAAGGATAAAAGTTTTGCAGGAAACAAAATTTGCTGTAGAATCTCTATGGATTGAAATTCCATGTAAAAAGGGGAAGGCGATGGCAGTGGGGTATATTACAAGTATCGACCGCCTGGCAAGAATGAACAAATGGATGATGAAATGCTCAAAGAAATCAGGGAAGCTAACAAATGTTACAGCACAGTAATAATAATGGGTGATTTCAATTACCCCGATATTGACTGGATCAGTGTCACAACAGGACATGCTAGGGAGATAAAGTTTCTAGATGAAATAAATGACTGCTTCTTGAAGCAGCTGATTCATGAACTGACCAGAGGGGAAGCCATTTTCAACCTAGTCCTTAGTGGAACACCAGATCTGGTGCAAGAGATAGGGGTGTTGGGGCCACTTGGCAATAGTGATCATAGCATGATCGCGTTTGATTTAATTAATGGAGGAGGGATGGTAAGGAAATCCGCAGTACTACCTTTTAACTTTTGAAAGGGAGACTGATAAAATGAGGAAAATAGTTAAGAAAAAACTAAAAGGAGCAGTTGCAAAGGTTAAAGACTTGCATCAAGCTTGGGTGTTTAAAAATACTATCTTGGAAGCCCAGACCAGCTGTATTCCACGCTTTCAGAAAAGTGGAAGTAAGTCCATAAAACTACCAGCATGATTTAAAGGTGAGGTCAGAGAGGCTGTTGCCAAAAAAGCATCTTTCAGGAAATGGGGAAAAAAAGAGCCAAACGACAAAAACTGGAAACAGCACAAGCATTGTCAAGTTAAATGCAAGGCATTGATAAGGCAGGCACAAAGAATTTGAGAAGAAGCTTGCTGTGGAAGCAAAAATGCTTAATAAAGACTTTTTCAAGTACATTCATAGCAAAAAGCCTGTGAGTCAGTTGGACCATTAGATGATAGAGGGGTAAAAGGGGCACAAAGAGGGGACAAGGCCATAGCAGAGAGACTGAATGAATTTTTTGGTTCAGTCTTTACTGAGGAAGATGTAGGGATGTTACCCATGACTGATATGGTATTTAAAGGTGATGCCGCAGAAGAATTGAAAGAAATATCGATACACCAGGAAGATGTATTACAACTATTTGATAAACTGAAGAGTAGCAAATCACCTGGACTGGATAGTATACTTTCAAGGGTATTGAAAGAACTGAAATATGAGATTGCAGACTTACTAGTAATTTGTGAACTATCATTAAAATCATTTGTAATACCTGAAGATTGGAAGATGGCCAATGTAATGTCAATTTTAAAAAAGGGTTCCAGGGGTGATCCAGGAAACTACAGACCGGTGAGCCAGATGTCAGTACTGGGAAAAATGGTAGACACCATTATAAAAAACAAAATTACTGAACATGTAGATATTCATAGTTTAATGGGAGAAAACCAACATGGATTTAGCCAAGGAAAGTCTTGTCTTAATAATCTCTTGTATTTTTTTAAAGGTGTGAATAAACAGGTAGACAAAGGTGAGTCGGTTGATATATTATATCTGGACTTTCAGAAAGCCTTTGACATGATCCCTCATCAGAGACTTTTGGCAAAACTAAAAAGTCATGGGATAGGTGTACCATTGTGGATCAGGAACTGGTTAAAAGACAGAAAGCAGAGGGTAGTGTTAAAGGCCAGTTTTCCCAATGGAGAAAGGTGAATAGTGGAGTACCCCAGGGATCTGTGCTGGGTCCGCTGCTTTTTGACATATTCATAAATGACCTGGAAAATGGACTAATGAGTGAGGTTATCAAATTTGCAGATGACACAAAACTATTTGAAGTTGTTAAAAACCCAAGAGGATGGACTTCCGGTGACGTCGTTGGGATAAATGGCGGCTTAGTGATCGCGCTCCACCATCCACGCCTGTAAACAGTGGGAAATGCGCCCTTAAATGATTAATTAGCACGGAGAAACACAGTGCAGGAAGTAGGGCGCCAAGCTGAAAGTGAAAGCTGCGGAAAGGAGAGCACGGATCCCAGTTAGAGCGTAGTGGGGAGACAAGTAGCTCTGAAGGCCGCCTGAATTGCTGACCACGTGGTGCAACAGAGTAGTGGCAGCTGACAGACAGTGTTCCAGCTGGTGAGTCAGTGAGTGGGCTGCCGTGTGTTGAAAAGGCAGGCAAGCTCGAGCCCAGAGGGACAGGAGGGAGTGTGAAGGAGCGCGAAGTGAGCCAGCAGAGGGGACTCAGAGCAGACCAGCAGAGAGGCAGCGGGTAGTGGCGGAGACAAACAGTAGAGAAGAAGCTGCGTGGTCAGCCAGAGAAGAACAATGGGTGCTGGCCGGAGAGGAGTGCTGCTGGGCAGCTGGGAAAGAGGAGCGGAGAACAGGTGTGCTGAGCAAGGCCTGAGGGGAGGCGCGGAGAAACGGCGCTGGTGCCTTAAAGCCTGAGGTCGGTGAGTGCAGGCGAGAAGAGGGGGCCCTGGGGGGGCGGAAGAACTGAGCCTGTCCAGGGCTGGTGTGGAGTCCGGGTGATCGTGTGGCACAGCGGGACCTGCAGGGGCTGGAGATAGCAGGCTGAGTTAGGCCCTGGAAAAGTGGAGGAGAAGTGGAGAGAGTTGTACAGGTCCACTGAGTCGAAAGAGCAGCCCGACCGAGGAGGGGAGCTGGACACTGCTTGGAATAAATAAAACAACTATATATTAAAGAAAATAAAATAACTATATATTAAAGGAAAAGAAAAAAAAAAAGAAGAGGGTTGTACACAGTAGTGGCCCTCTATTAGTACAAGACAAAGGTACTGCCCCCCCAGGGGAGGCCCAGAAGAGGGGTTGAGAGATTGTTGGAAAAGGCAAGTGACTGCAAGCAAGAGCCTCGGACATACGGTCCGTGGGGAGGGAGAAGAGTGAGCAAGGATAAGGCAAAGGGGAGCCAAGCAGTGCGAAAGAAGATGGCGGAATACAGATCCTCATATGCGACCACAAGAGGAGGAAAGGAGGGTGAGAAGGATGGTGGGCTACAGCGAGAAGATCCTACTGAGCAGGAGGAGGAGATGGAGCATGCGTGCAGCCCAGGAATGGGAGCAATGCTAAAAGGCTGGTTTACAGAGCTGAAGGAGGAGATCAAGATGGAGCTCGGTGGGGTGAAAAATGAGCTGAAGGAGTCCATACAGGCTCTGAGACAAGATATTGTGGACATTGGCAATCGTCTAGACGAAGTAGAGAGCCAGGTGGAGCAGCAAGGTGACATGCTGGAGGAGGTGCAGAGAGGGTGGGAGGAAGTGAAGAGCTGGCAAGCCGAACAACAGATGAAATTGGAGGACCAGGAAGACCGCTCTAGAAAGTGCAACCTTAGAGTGCGGGGCCTCCCAGAGGAAGCGCAGTATAAGGATTGTGAAGCAGTGTTAGGAAAAATTTTCAGAGCGCTGCTGCATCAAGAGGGGCCTGATGAAGGTGGAGAAGACAAGAGTATCAAAATAGAGAGAGCGCATAGAGGCCTGGGGCCGGTTAGGGATAACAGGCCACGAGATATAGTGGTGTGTTTGAGTTCTTTCAAGACTAAAGAAAAGATACTCAGTGCAGCCCGAGCGGAGCGACAATTTATCTGGGAAGGGCACAGGCTTGAGCTGTTTCAGGACCTATCCTTGGGTACCCTCCAGCGCAGAAGAAACCTTAAAGAAGTGACGACTTATTCGCAAAAAGAGGACTTGAGATATAAATGGCTATTCCCATTTGGACTGTTGATGACTGTAAAGGGACGATCTAGAAAGGTGCAGACAAGTGAGGAAGCCTGGAAAGCGCTTAAAGGACTTGGATTATCAAACTTGCCAGAGGGGGAGAGGAGGACATCCGGATCGGCTACAACGGGAGGAGTGACCATTGCAAAGAGGGGTGGCCTATGGTGGCACAGAGTTCCAGCGACAGGGAGAAGGCTGGCGAGGCTGAACAGAGAGAGCACAGGAGAAGCGTCAGAGGTGGAGAATGGAGCGGGTTGAAAATGAGGACATTGTAAAATTGTGATTCTGATGGTGTAGCAGTGTAAGGGGGGGGGAAGGGTAGAGGAATGTTGGTATTGGGAGGGGGGGGAGATGGATAGAAGGGGGTGGTAGTAGGGGGGGTGGGGATCTGGAGTTAGTCCGGGGAGGTGGAGGTGAGGAGGGAAGGGGTTTTTCAAGGGGGAAGGAGGTGGAGGTGGGTAGGAGCTTTGGGTTCTAGTGGAGGGGGCAGAGAGGGGGGGTCAGGAGGCAGGCAGCCTGAGTACGTCATGGTAACAGAAGACGACTCTCTTTATGGGAGAAGGGGATCAGGGGTGGGACATGGGGGTGGAAGGGGTTGGGGGGAGGGGATGAGGGTTTAGAGGTGGGGGAGGGGAAGGAATAGGAGAGTGGGGGGGCTAGGGGGGTAGGGAGGGGAGGCGGAGTGGGTCTGCGAAGGAAAGGAGAGAGAGGAGTAGGGGGGCAGAAGGGGAGAGAACAAGATCTTGGTGAATTGAAAATTGTTACACTGAATGTGAAAGGTTTGAACTCACCTTTTAAGAGACAGAAATTGTATAAGGAATTATCTAGGCAGAAAGCCTCCATTGTATTATTGCAAGAGACACATTTGTTACGGAAACATGAATCAGTGGTGAGACCAAAAGGGTATGGAAAGCTGCTGTTTGCGTCTAATATGAATGAGCGGAAGAAAGGTGGGGTGGCTTTGTTGATTGATGGGAGATTGAAGGTAGAGGTGCATTCGGTCGTCTGAGATAGGGGGGGAGTAGATATTTAATGGTGCGAATGAGGGTAGGGGAGGAATGGTTGTGCATGATTGTGTATGCACCCACTGGGACGCAAAACGTTTTGGGAGGAGGTGGATATGAAAGTGAGCATGTTGGGGGAGGGAGCGAGGATATGCGGAGGAGATTTCAATATGCCCTGGGAGATTGGGAGAGATTGCACAGGGAAGGGGGAAGGGAGAAGGGCAGACAGGAAACGATATAAGAAGTTTGTACAAGACCATGATTTGATTGATGCGTGAAGACTGATGAACCCGGGAAGGCATCAGTACTCTTTTTTTCTTTTTTTTCTCTCAGCGGTTCATGGCACCTATTCAAGGTTGGACATCATTTGGTTGGGGAAGGAGATAGCGGGAAGGGTGCGAGGGGGGGGGGGAAATGGAGGCAATTACATGGTCAGACCACACATCAGTGATTGTGCGCATGAGCTGTCAGAGAGAAAACAAGGGGGTACAGTATTGGAGACTGAATGAGGCCCTTTTGGGAGATCCGATGGTGGTGAAGGACTTGGAAGAGATGATACCAGACTATTTTAAAAGAAATGCGAATGGAGAGGTAAGGGTGGGGGGTGGTATGGGATGCCTTTAAGGTGGTGGTGCGAGGCATTTTGGTAAAATGGGGGCGAGAATAAAGAGGGAAAGGGAGGGAAAGGAACTACAATTGCAGCAGAAGCTGGTCAGGTTGGAAGAGGCAGATGCTAAGGAAGGGGCTGGGAAATATAGGGGGGAGGTGTTGGAAACTAGGGCCAAGCTAAATGCGTTGGAGGCTGAAAGGATACAGTATCAGCTGCAGTTGTTGAGGCAGGAATTTTTTGAAGGAGGAAATAGGGCGGGAAAGTATCTTGCGCGACGCTTACAGAAATAGAGGAATAGGCGACAGATCACAAGCTTAGATGCCAGGGAGTGGTGGAGCGCGATGAGCAGAAGATAAGAGATGAGTTTGTGGGGTTTTACCAGAGATTATATGAAGCAAAGCCAGACAGGTCGGAAGTAGATGTGAGGGAATATTTGGAGGCAGTGGGACTCATAAAATTGGGGGAAGGAGAAGGCGGGGCTTTGGATAAAGAAATACAGGAAGGGGAAGTAGAGCAGGCGATTAAGGATCTGAAGCCCGGGAAGGCTCCAGGACTTGATGGACTGACGGGGAGCTTTTATAAAAAGTTCAAAGGAATGCTGTTGATGCCATTGACAGGGGTGTTTAATTTACCAAAGGAGGGGGAACGGTTGGCGGAGTGGCTTTGATCCCGAAGGAGGGGAGAGATCCTCTGGAGGGTGCGTCATACCAGCCGATCTCGCTGATAAATGTAGATGCGAAGCTGCTGGCTAAAGTGTTAGCGGGCAGACTTAATAAACTATTGGGCGAGTTAGTTCATGAAGACCAAGCGGGGTTTATACCAGGGAGGCAGGTGTCTGATAATATAAGGAAAAATTTGAATATAATTTGGAAAGCGAAGCAGAGGCCTGGTCAGACAATACTGCTTTCGTTGGACGCGGAAAAAGCATTCGACCAGGTATCGTGGAAATTTTTATTTGCAGTGCTGGAGCATATGGCCTTTGGTAAGAGCTTTGTGGATTGGGTGAAGGCGTTATATGAGGGGCCTAAAGCGTGTGTGAGAGTGAATGGGCGTTACTCGCAATTTTTTCCCCTGGGGAGGGGAACTAGACAAGGGTGCCCACTTTCACCGTTGCTCTTTGCATTATCTTTGGACCCGCTGGCAGGGACAATTCGGGGGAATAACGGCATTAAGGGGGTAGGGGTGGGGCAGAGGGAATACAAACTGGCAGTGTTTGCTGATGATATCATGCTTATGATAACTAGGCCTCTGGAAACATTGCCTGTCATTATGAAGGAGGTGGAGGAATATGGGGGCCTGGCGGGGTTTTGTATAAATTTGAGTAAGTCCGAAATTTTAAACTTGACAGGTGGGATAGAGCTGCAAATGAGCTTGCAGCATAAATTTCAATTTAAGTGGGCCAGTCGTTCAATACGCTATTTGGGAGTCCAATTGGGAAGAGTGTTGGAAGACTTATATGAGTTAAACTATAAGAAGCTCTTTGGGTGGGGAGAAATGCAGTTGGAGGGCTGGAAGAGGGGTTATATATCATGGATGGGGAGGATGGCGGTGATTAAAATGATGTTATTACCCCAGTTCCTCTTCTATTTCCAGGTACTGCCAATTGAGATACCGGCCAAGGTGTTAAAAAAGGCGCAGAAGCAAGTGGAGGGGTTCATATGGGAATACAAGCGCCCTAGGGTGGCGGTACGGACTTTACAGGCTCCCAGGGGGGGAGGGGAGAGAGGAATGGGGGTGCCAAATTTTGGGAAGTATTATCAAGCGGCACAGTTGAGAGCAGTTTATTCTTGGCTAAGGGAGCCAACGAAGCACTGGGTAAGGATGGAAGAGGTGGGACTGAGGGCAGGGGAGTTGGTGAGGTTGGTGTGGGGGGGGGGGGTAAAGGGCAGCGAGGGGAGAACCCCCTGGTAGGCCATACGTTGCGTATGTGGCAGCAACAGAGGAAGCGGATGGTAGGGGATAAGAGGTGCACAAACAATGTCGCTGCTGGCTTGCTGTGAGGAGGGAATGGGACCGGATGTGGGAGTGTTGCAAAGTTCGGCGCAGCAGGGGTTAAGCCATGTGTCTCAGATTTATTTATTTATTTATTATTTATTTATTTATTAACAATTCTTATATACCGCACTATTAGACATCAGCGCGGTTTACATTGAACAAAAAACATCCGACAATTTACATATGTCTGATAATTGGTGGGGAAGTGATAAGGGAGTTTGCAGGCATTAGGGATTTATACAAATTGCGAGAAAGTGATCAATTTGCATATTTGCAGGTTGACTCGTATGTCAGGCAGAGGAAGCGCTGGCAGGACATTGTAAAGGAGCCGGGATGGTTTGAGGGCAGCTGCCTAGGTTTGTTTGGGCGGAAGGGGGTTATTTCGAGAATCTACAATGGCCTGACTACGAGAGGGGAGGAGAAATTCAGTTATATGCTGGCTTGGGAGAAGGAGCTGGGGGTGATTTGGGAGATGGAAGAGTGGGAGCGGATAGCCTTAGGAGTTGCGAAATCTTCAATAGCTACTTCCCTTAGAGAGAATGGGTGGAAAGTGATGACTAGATGGTATTTGACGCCGGAACGCTTGTTTAAAGCGGTGGTTTGTCAGTCGGATGAATGTTGGAGGCTGTGTGGCGGGAAAGGCACCTGGTTACATATGTGGTGGACTTGTCTGGGGGTAAATAGATATTGGGAGAAAATCGGGGAGTGCATTAGGAGCATTACAGGGCATAGGTTGGAATTGACGCCAGAGATCTGTTTGCTGCTTAGGAGGGGGGAAGGGGGGGACGACTCCTGGAGCATAGTGTGGCAATGTATTTTGGCGGCAAGATGTGAGATTGCACAGCACTGGAAGAATTGTTGGTTGCCACATATAGGCAGTTATGCCAGGCGATTGTCGGAGCTGTATCAAATGCATGTGATCACAGGGATAAAAAAGGGTCTCGGGGTGAAAGTGGAGAGACAGTGGAGGGGGTCTGGGAATAGCTACGTAGGGGTGAGTGGAAGGAGGGGGCAGGGGAGAGCGGGGGGGAGTTGGGGGAGGGGAGAGTAAGGATAAGGAAGCGCTCTGATGATTAACAGTGAATGGGATGGGGGAGGGGAGGAACAGGGGGGTGGTAGGGATAGGTACCAAGTTTGGGGATTAGAGGATTGGTAGAGAATGTGAGTGAGAGGTGGATATAGTGCATGGTGTATGAGGTAGCTTGGTGGTGTACGAATGTGGGAGTAGGAGGTGCAGAATAATACACTCGATATTAAGCAAAAGAGGCACTAAACAGGCTGGTTGGTGGGTGTAGAGATTTATTTGTTATTGGGGTGAAATTGGTTATTGAGATGCATTATAGTAAGTGGGGTTTAGTAGGGCCCGGAGAGAAGGATGTAGAATTGTATATGTCTCTAGGTTTTATTGGTGGACGGTATCTCCAGGAACAAGCAGGAATGAGTCTTCATATATGGGTACGTCGGTACCGACGGAGTCTGCGCGGGAACGCTCCCCAGCGTCCAATCAGAACGCTTTTGGAAGCATCCCAACACGCCTGTGTGCTGCCTTCCCGCCTTTCCCAACTGCCTCTCCTCAGTTTTCGTTTTTCCGCGGAGCCGACAGGACGTCCTTCTGTCACCGCAGAAAATTCTTCTTTTATTTTTTAGTTTTCTTGTGGTCGCGGCTGCCTTCCCCGACGCCACCGGTACCGCCGGTGTTTCTTTTCTTTTTTCTTCAACTTATTCCTGTTAGGGAATATTTTTCCCTCTTAGTGTCTGATGGGATTTCCTCGGCCTGCTAGGCGTACCCCCTTTTTTCCTCATGGAAGCGCCAGCCACTATTCCTAAGAAATGTTCAAACTGGCGGTACAAAACTTCTTTTAGACACTCATAATTGGTGTCTGCCCTGCTTGGGTCCTGACCATTTTCCTCTGGAGTGTCCCTCCTGTAACAGTATAGTGGGAAGAAGTCTTCAGCATCGAGTTCCCCTCGATACTCGGTCCCCATTCAACTTCAGGGCACCGACCACCCCTTCTTCACAGGATCAGGTAACCCAAAAACAGTCTGTTAAGACTAGCCAGTCCTCGAGTGGTAGATCTCATGCACAGCATAGATATGCCTCTAGCCTTGCCCTCGAGAACACACTGGCTTTACAACCCCGGTGGGAGTCTTCGGCCTCCAAGGCCTTAGTGGGGTTTCAGGTTGTTCCTGAGGTTCACCCCTCTCCGAACATACCTGAGCCATGCTCGGTGGTGGCATCCGCTTCGGGCGGTACCGATACCCCGGCATCGGCAATGGTGTTGGATGAAACATTCCTCACCACGGATCATAGTCTGGTGTCCTCGGTACCTGCGGGCCCGTTGGATACGCTGCAGACCGATCTTCCTGTATCGGTATCGATTCCGGTACCGGTACTGGTACCGACGTCGGTACCCTCCAGATGTGCATCAATAGACTCGCTTCCTTCAATGCCGAGTCTGGAATCGATCTCCAGTCTGGAGGACTGGGTACCGACTTGCCTTGGTACCGACACCCGACGGTACCGAAGGCACGGTTCCGATGATCCATGTTCGGCACTCTCGGTTCTTCCAATACTGCTAGAGCCGTCACCTGCTGGCCTTCTTCCACCGGTGTTGGATACGGTACGCAGACGGTACCGGTATCCATTTTACCTTCGCTGTCGATACTTTCCATGCTGCTTTCATCAGGCTCGCTTCCCTCGGTACCGAGTCTGGAATCGATCCCTGACATGGACGATGCGCTACCGACTGTTGCTGGTCCCGACCTCCTACGGTACCGGCAACCATCCTCTAAGGATCCCATACTCCACCCTTTAGGATCTTCTACTCCTCTAAAATTGGATAGATCCCTGAGTGCCAATGCTAGTTCTTCAACAGATCTAGCCTGTCCTCTTCCAAGAGGATTTCCCTCTGGGGATTTTTCTTTTCAAGCTTTTCTGCTGGATATGGCAAAATCACTTGCCATTTCTATACCTGGACAGGATCCTACACAAGGGAGTACAGAATCCCTGTATATTCCTGGGAGTGCAAAGGAGAACATCATGCTTCCTTTGCATCAGTCCTTGCAGGATCTCCTCTTACGAATGTGGGAAGCTCCTTTAATGGTACCCCCACCTTCTAGGGCAACTGAACTTCTATATCAGGTGCCCCCCTTTCCAGGTTTTCAAAGGACTCAACTTCCTCATCATTCCATTGTAGAATCAGCAATGAGGCGTATTAAGAGTACTAAAAAGCACTCTTCTTATCCGCCAGGTCGTGAGTCTAAGACTTTAGATGCCTTTGGACGCCAAACCTTCCAGGCATCCATGCTTTCAGCAAGAATTCTCTGATATATTTTCTATATGGGATTATCTCTTGAAGAGGTCACATAGAAATTACTGTTTTTGACTCCTTTTCTTCAAGAGCCCAAAAGAGCAGACTATTCCTTGCTGGTTAGTCATGCTCAAAATATCCCTAGGTTCCTTACTCGTGCTTCCCTAGACTCCTTTGAGTCTGTTAGCAGAACTTCTGCTACAGCTATAGGGGCACGACGTAAAGCCTGGCTCCAAGTTTCAGACTTGGACAAATGGGCACAAGAAAGACTGGGAAATACTCCTTGCACTGGAGAAAATCTCTTTAACAAGGAGTCTTTACTCCAAGTTGCTCAGTTAACCGCTGACATTCCTGTTTCCAGAGGCGGTTCTACGCCTTCCTCTTTCCCAGTTGGTAGGAAATGTCCTACCAAACTTTCTTTCCATAGGGGGAAATAGTTTTACCCATCTTCTGCCCATCATACAGATGTTCCCAAACAGGGGAAACATCGCCCTGGTCTAAGGGAACCACAACCTCAACAGGTTCAGCAAACCCAGCAGTCGCAGTGTTTCAGATAGATCATCATTACCTCTCTTGGTTGGTGGGTAGAGTTGCAGTCTGCTTCTTTTCACCTGAAGCATCTGCACTAATTTCATGCTAACTTTTCCTAGATCTCTCTTCACGAGACATCTTTTCTTTCACTCTAAGGGTCTTATGATGATCATGCCCATAGTTAACAGGTTTCTCTTCCTCTTCTGGGAAAAGAGAAGTGACAACTATCAATAAGACAGTTTTTCCCTGTACTAGCATGTATCATCTTATCTTTCAGAGACTTACTGCATAGTCAGTCTCCTTCAACTCTGTCTTACCTCCCTCTTACTACAACATTCGGTTTGTAAGAGTGCCTCTATTACACTGGTAAGCCCCTATGGTCCTCTACCTATTCCACAGGGGGATTCTCCCTTCCAGGGTGGTCTCCCCCTTTATTACCTTAGGGCAGCTCATTAGACAATAGGAAGTCTTACCACTCCTACTATGTCTGTTTCTTTTTCCCAATCTAAAAAAAAAAAAAAAAAGAGGGAAAAAAGAATTTTTTTTCCGCTGCCCTGGTAGTTGCTGCAGATACAGCAATTCCTAGTGGTTAGGCCACTGGTTCTGTTCACCACACAACCAGGGTTTCTCCTCCACTAGCAGTCCTTCTAGCCTCAGTGCTAAACCCCAAACAGGTTGTCAACCTTGTTTGGAAACCCTAATCTCCAGGAACAAGCAGGAATGAGTCTTCACATATTTATTTTATTTATTTATTTAGCTGTATTTATATACCACTTTTCACCGACGGAGCCTGCGCGGGAACGCTTCCCAGCGTCCAGTCATAGAGCTTTTGGAAGCATCCCACCACGCCTGCGTGCTGCCTTCCCGCCTTTCCCAACTGCCTCTCCTCAGTTTTCGTTTTTCCGCGGAGCCGGCAGGACGTCCTCCTGTCACCGCAGAAAATTTTTCTTTTATTTCTTTAGTTATCTTGTGGTCGTGGCTGTCTTCCCGACGCCACTGGTACCGCCGGTGTTTTCTTTTCTTTTCTTGTAAAATCTCCTTTTTTAGGGAATATTTTTTGTTCATAGTGTCTTAGGCCTTTTCGGCCTCTTCTTTTTCCTTCATGGAACCGCCAGCCACTTTCTCCAAGAAATGTTCAAACTGTGGCGGTACAACTTTATTTTTAGACCCTCGAAGTCGGTGTCTAACCTGCTTGGGTCCTGACAACAGTTTGGTGAGAAGAGGTCTTCAATATCGAGGTTCCCTCGATACACGGTTTCCCTCCAGCTTCAGGGCACCGTCCCCTTCTTCTTCTACACAGGATCAGGTAACCCACAAACAGTCTGTTAAGACTAGCCAGCCCTCGAGTGGTAGGTCTCATGAACAGCATGTAGATGGCTCCAGCCTTGCCCTCGAGGACCCACTGTCTTCAAAACCCCGGCGGGAGTCTTCGGTCTCCAAAGCGTTGTCACTCGGTTGTCGGTGACACAAAGATTATACGCCACTAGGTAGCGCTGTTAAAGAACAAAGAGTCCAAGTGTAGGGTAATAAAGGCTTTTATTCCCCGTTTAAAGCAAGGTTCAACTATGAGATATTTTAGATAACAGAAACAGTCCTTTGTTTCAAAAGGTACCAATATTCACTGGCTAGTTAACTGTTACTTCACAGTTTAAAGCAGGTTTTCTTCAAAGTAATATTCAGTATAATAAACATCAATTAATACTTCATTTATTCTTCTGTGGAGCATACACACTTTGGAGCATAGGCAGTGCACCAATCACATTCCATTTCCTCAGGCAAAGGTGAGGGAATAGTGCTGGGAGAATCCACTTCCATCAATTCCTCTCCCCTATACTGATTCAAAGGGCTTCCACTGTCCCTGTCTATTTCAGCATGGTAATCTACTACTTGGGAGTTTGGCTTCACATAACCAGGGACTCTTAAGGCTGGCGGTAGTTTAGTGCAGCGTTTTTCAACCACTGTGCCGCGGCACACTAGTGTGCCGTGAGATATTGTCTGGTGTGCCGTGGGAAAAATTCCAATTTCATCCGTAACATGTGGCCTCGGCTCACAAATTAGGGTTGCCAACCGGCCGGTTTTCAGCCGGCCTGGCCGGTTTTTCCATGGCCAGGCCTGCTGCCGGCACAGTTGTAAAACTGGCCATTGAAAAGCCGGTTTTTTGCTCTGGCCGCAAGATCGGGAGCGGCCAGAGCAAAAAACCGGCTTTTGTGCCGAAGTCCGCGGCGCGAACGCGATCGCGATTCCCTATAGCAGTGCAGCCGCTGGTTCTGCTTTGTACAGAGTAGCGGCTGCACTACACTTACATTGAAAAGTAAAGAGAAACTGTGTCAGGAGCCCTCCGATCATGCAGAGCCCGAGGAAGTGATGTCATGGGGGCGGGCTCCTCACAGAGCCCGCCCCCATGACATCACTTCCTCGGGCTCTGCGATGACCGGAGGGCTCCTGCCACAGTTTCTCTTTACGTTTCCATTTCAGTGTAGTGCCGCCGCGGCTCTGTACAAAGCAGACGCAGCGGCTTGGGCAGAGGGTGTGTGTGTGTGTGTGAGTGAACCAGCAAGGGGGGGGGGGAGTGTGAGTGAACCAGCAAGGGGGGGGGGAGTGTGAGTGAACCAGCAGTGGAGGGGGGGGTGGTGTGAGTGAACCAGCAGTGGAGGGGGGGGGGTGGTGTGAGTGAACCAGCAAGGGGGGGGGGCGATGGTGTGAGTGAACCAGCAGGGGGGGGGGGTAAGTGAGTGAGTGAGTGACCCAGCAGGAGGGGTGAGTAAGTGACAGGGGGGTGGGTGAGTGAACCAGCAGTGGAGGGGGGGGGGGTGGTGTGAGTGAACCAGCAGGGGAGGGGGGTTGGTGTGTGTGTTTGATTCCTATTCAAGAGAATTACTTTATATATAGTCAATATAGGCACAGAGGTAAATTTTTTTAACATTTTCTAATGGTGGTGTGCCTCGTGATTTTTTTCATGAAAAAAGTGTGCCTTTGCACAAAAAAGGTTGAAAAACACTGGTTTAGTGAACCAATCTTGACTCTTGTTTCTCCTAGGAGGAATACTTCTTTTAGCATAACTTTTAGCAGTACAATCATTACAGTTAATCTTCAATGCCTCATACCTTGGCTCACTGAGTAAAAACTTCCGTTGCTTATAAAACTGCTTTTCCCTCTGAATAGGTGAAACTGGGCAATGATCCTCTAGAGATAAGCTTCTGTCAGAACCTCCCTCTCTGGTTCTTAGCTTTCTTCTCTCTAGGTTACAAACAGGCAGAGTATAGGAACTAGGCGTGGCAGAGCCTCTCACCTTGGAGCAACTTCCACCAAACTCCCCTTGCACAACAGGTCCAGTTTGGGCTTTCTGGCTTCCCACCTTGTGAGGTCTGTTTCTCCTCCAGCTTCCAGCTTGGCTTCTTTCACAGCAATCAGGCTTATGTCCTTGATAGCCTCCAGGGTTCTCGGCTGTTTCTCCTTCTAGTCCAGCTCCAGTTCCTTCTTCCTCTTTCTCCTCCTTCCTCAGCTCCTGCTGCTTCACATTCTCATTCCGCTGCCTCCTCTGCTGTTGCCACTGCTGCTTATGCCACTGCTGTCCAGAAGCATTCTGCTCTGGCTTATAAAGTGAACCGTTACTGCTGACTTCCTGGTTCCCTTTCAGCTGCAGGTCATCAGTGAGCTTAGGTTCATTAAGACCAATATGTCTGTTCCTGCTCCCTCTAGCTGTGCCTGGAGGTAACTGCACATCTAGTTCTTCTAAAACAGGATTTCTTTTCTTAAAACCAACTTTATTAGTGCCCGCATCATGACACATCCCCCCTCTTAAAATATTACGGGCTGAATGACCGCCATTACAGCACGTAATCACAGACCCCTTCTGTGCTGACGGAAATAGCGCTAACCCTTCGTGCCATCTTCGCAGAACAGTTCTGTGGTACATCCGCTCCCGTCCTTTTCCATCCTGTACCAAATAGGATGCTGGACCAAGTGATCTGACCACCAGATAAGGTCCTTTCCATCGGGCTTCAAATTCTTGAGTGGGGTTTGATATCAACAGGCTTACCTTCTCACCTCTGGTTAGATGTCTAGGCTTGGTGTCTCTATCAAAGTATTGTCTTTGTTTTCGCTGACTGCTCTTCAGCACGTCTTTAACAAAAGGTGAAGTCCCTCTAAAACGGCTTCTTAAATTTTCCCAGAAATGTGGAATCTCTACTTCTCTGGTGTAGGTCAACATTTTACAGGAGGCGCAGGATCTGCAAAATCGTGAGACCTCCTTGAAAACTCCTGGCCAATAGTACCTGGCCATTATCCGATCAAGGGTTCCCTGTACCCCTTGGTGACCGCTCACTGGGTGACGATGTGCTAGTCTTAGCACCACAGGCTTAAATGTATTTGGGATTACCAATTGTTTTCGGATGTCCCTAGTCCGTGGGTCTATACTCTCTCTGTATAAGAGTTCTTCTTCTTTTATGAAGCGAGGAAATACATCTCTCTCCGTTTGGGCATACTCCAATGCGCGTGCCAGCGCAGGGTCATCCCGTTGCTCTGCTGCGAATGAAGGGAACTTCTTTACCAGCTCTGCTGGACTCCAGGGTAGTTCCTCACCCGCTTCCAACTCTGCTCGGGCTTGAGAACGTTCCTTTCTCTCTTTTCGCTTTTGAGCCCTAGTCTTTCTATCCCTATCCTGAGGGATATTGACTAAGTCATCATGGGATGGGAGATCAATTACACTTTCTTCCCTAGAACATGAGGGTTTTTCTACAGCACTCGTCTGGCCACGAGTGGAGACAAAAGCCTCTCTGGGGTTTAAACCTTTTTCTAGGCCCTTCTCGAATTGTGGCCAGTCTCTACCAAGAACCAGCTCTTTGGGCAATCTAGGGACTACTGCTATGAGCATAATTTTTTCTATTCCCAGACCTTTGACCAGCAATTTGTACACAGGATACAAGGTAGCAGCGCCATGTACACACTTAATCTTCACATGCCCTTCTGAACGGTCTGGGGCGGACGCAGCTTGCTCTTGAATGGTACACCAGAGCTTGCGCGAAATCATTGTCTGGTCCGCACCAGAGTCCAGTAAGGCTTTTGCAGCTACCCCTTGCACCGTGACATCTAGTACAAAACCTTCTGACAATAAATGATTATGCTCCCCCATGAGAGCAGTACGTACCCTACATTCATTCATGACATGTCCTAACTTTCCACAGTTAAAACATCTCTTAACAAGACTTTTCTCTGCCTTTTTATCACCCTTTACATTAGGTGTTTTAGCCTGGTAGAGACTTCCTGAGACTGGGTTGAATGTCGCTATGGCTGTCTTAGCTACCCCCTCCATAGGCTGAGTAATTAATTCAGCCTCCAAATACCTCTCGGTCAAGGCAACCGCCTCCATAGTTGAGCGACAATTCTGAAGAATAAGGAAGCTCTTTATTTTACCAGGCACCGCAGTCATGAATTGCTCGAGAACAATCATGTCAATCAATGAATCTACGGATCTTTCACTGGGCCTTAGCCACTTTTCAGCCAAGCGCCTCAGTCGGTGACCCAATGACTTAGGTGTTTCGCCTACTTCAAGTCGTGCTGCACGTAGCCTGCGGTTATAGGTAAGTGGGGTCAAGCCCAGGCGCTCCCTGATGGCTTTTGTCACTTCGCTGTAGTCTGCAGCTAACGCAGCAGGCATTGCCCTGTAGGCTGACAGTGCCTCTCCCGTAAGGGACACTGCCAGTCGGATGGACCATTGGTCCTCTGGCCAACCCACTGAAAGGGCAATTCTTTCAAATGCCTCCAGAAATTCATCTGGATCGTCCTTTTCCCCCAACTTCCCAAAAGTCAGAGTGTCACAGGATCCCAGTCCTACCAGACCATGGCTCAGTCCTGAGCTCTGTTTTATGAGTCCAGCGGCTGCTTCCTGTGTCTTCTGTTGATGGCTCATCCAAGTCTCCAGCATCTGCAGGACTGGCTTTTGCTGCTCCTGCATCGCCAGGATAGCACGCCGCTGTGTCTGCGTAGCCAGTTCAGCCTGCTTACTGAATTGTGAGGCCATCCAATCCAATATGTCGCGTTGCTCCATCGCGATGATCCCTGAAAAGAAACAAACAAAAACCAAGTGCGGCTGTACAACACTCAGCCCTACACTTCCTTGTGTTTTTTTTTTTTTTTCCAAACTGACAGACACTTGTATCCCCACAAGTTAGGCCCTTCTACCCATTACCTGGTAGAAGTGTAGACTCAGGCTCTCAGCAACGGTGGTGTGACTCCGCGTCGTAGCACCTTCCAGGAACTCGCCTTCCGTTCTGGAATTTTTCTGCTGTCCGGTCCACGTTTTGTTTTCCAAGTCCGATCCGGTTCTTTTCAAAAGTCCAGTCCGGGTTTTCCTTTCTGGCACTCCGGTCCAGGTTTTCTTTGGCTCCGGTCCGGTTTTCTTTGATTCCGGTCCGGGTTTTTTTTTTTTTTTTTTTTTTTCAAGATGAACACTGGCAATTTTATTTCTATATTTCTTTGCTGTATCTCTTAGGCTTATATGCAAAATCCTAAAAACTACGCCATTTATGTCACTCGGTTGCCGGTGACACAAAGATTATACGCCACTAGGTAGCGCTGTTAAAGAACAGAGTCCAAGTGTAGGGTAATAAAGGCTTTTATTCCCCGTTTAAAGCAAGGTTCAACTAAGAGATATTTTAGATAACAGAAACAGTCCTTTGTTTCAAAAGGTACCAATATTCACTGGCTAGTTAACTGTTACTTCACAGTTTAAAGCAGGTTTTCTTCAAAGTAATATTCAGTATAATAAACATCAAATTATACTTCATTTATTCTTCTGTGGAGCATACACACTTTGGAGCATAGGCAGTGCACCAATCACATTCCATTTCCTCAGGCAAAGGTGAGGGAATAGTGCTGGGAGAATCCACTTCCATCAATTCCTCTCCCCTATACTGATTCAAAGGGCTTCCACTGTCCCTGTCTATTTCAGCATGGTAATCTACTACTTGGGAGTTTGGCTTCACATAACCAGGGACTCTTAAGGCTGGCGGTAGTTTAGTGAACCAATCTTGACTCTTGTTTCTCCTAGGAGGAATACTTCTTTTAGCATAACTTTTAGCAGTACAATCATTACAGTTAATCTTCAATGCCTCATACCTTGGCTCACTGAGTAAAAACTTCCGTTGCTTATAAAACTGCTTTTCCCTCTGAATAGGTGAAACTGGGCAATGATCCTCTAGAGATAAGCTTCTGTCAGAACCTCCCTCTCTGGTTCTTAGCTTTCTTCTCTCTAGGTTACAAACAGGCAGAGAATAGGAACTAGGCGTGGCAGAGCCTCTCACCTTGGAGCAACTTCCACCAAACTCCCCTTGCACAACAGGTCCAGTTTGGGCTTTCTGGCTTCCCACCTTGTGAGGTCTGTTTCTCCTCCAGCTTCCAGCTTGGCTTCTTTCACAGCAATCAGGCTTATGTCCTTGATAGCCTCCAGGGTTCTCGGCTGTTTCTCCTTCTAGTCCAGCTCCAGTTCCTTCTTCCTCTTTCTCCTCCTTCCTCAGCTCCTGCTGCTTCACATTCTCATTCCGCTGCCTCCTCTGCTGTTGCCACTGCTGCTTATGCCACTGCTGTCCAGATGCATTCTGCTCTGGCTTATAAAGTGAACCGTTACTGCTGACTTCCTGGTTCCCTTTCAGCTGCAGGTCATCAGTGAGCTTAGGTTCATTAAGACCAATATGTCTGTTCCTGCTCCCTCTAGCTGTGCCTGGAGGTAACTGCACATCTAGTTCTTCTAAAACAGGATTTCTTTTCTTAAAACCAACTTTATTAGTGCCCGCATCATGACAGCGTATAAGGGGTTTCAGGTTGTTCCTGGGGTTCACCCCTCACAGAACATACCTGAGCCGTGTCCGGTGGTGGCATCCGCTTCGAGCGGTACCGATACCCCGACATCGGCACTGGTGTTGGATGAAATACTCCTCACCAGGGATGGTCATCTGGCATCCTCGGTGCCTTCGGGACCGGTGGATACACTCCAGACTGACCTTCCATTATCGGTACCAGCACCGATACTACCACCGACGTCGGTACCCTCCAGACGTGCATCGATAGCCTCGCTTCCTTCGATGCCGAGTCTGGAATCGATCTCCAGTCTGGAGGACTGGGTACCGACTCGCCTTGGTACCGGCTCTCGGTGGTACCGAAGGCTCGGTTCCGATGACTCGGATCCGCAACTCTCGGTTCCCCCGAGGCCGATTGAGTTGCCACTAGCTAACCTAAAGATAGAAAGCTAAAGATAGAAAGCAGAGGGTAGGGCTAAATGGCCAATTTTCCCAATGGAGAAAGGTGAATAGTGGTGTACCCCAGGGATCTGTGCTGGGTCCGCTGCTTTTTGACATATTCATAAATGACCTGGAAAGTGGAATAACGAGTGAGGTTATCAAATTTGCAGATGACACAAAACTATTTAAAGTTGTTAAAACCCAGGAGGATTGTGGAAAATTGCAAGAGGATCTTGATAAATTGGAAGACTGGGCATCAAAATGGCAGATGAAATTTAATGTGGAGAAGTGCAAGGTTATGCACCTAGGGAAGAACAACCCAAACTATGGTTACACGATGCAAGGTTCCCCATTAGGAACCACCACCCAGGAAAAAGATTTAGGCGTCATTGTGGATACCATGTTAAAACCCTTGGCCCAGTGTGCAGCGGCGGCCAAGAGAGCAAATAGAATGCTAGGTATGATAAGGAAAGGAATGGAAAATAAAACAAAAGATGATATAATGCCTCTATATCGTTCCATGGTGAGACCGCACCTTGAATATTGTGTGCAGTTCTGGTCGCCGTATCTTAAAAAGGATATAGCGATTTTAGAAAAGGTTCAGAGAAGAGCCACCAAAATGGTAAAGGGGATGGAAGGATACTCCTATGAAGAAAGGCTAAAAAGGTTGGGGCTCTTTAACCTGGAAAAGAGACGGCTGAGGGGAGATATGATAGAGGTCTATAAATTAATGAACGGAGTGGAACGGGTAAACGTAGATCGATTGTTTACGTTATCAGAATATAGAAAGACTAGGGGACATGCAATGAAGCTACAGGGTAAACTATTTAAGACTAATAAAAGAAAATATTTTCTCACTCAACGTGTAATCAAACTCTGGAATTTGTTACCGGAGGATGTAGTAAAGGCTGTTAGTGTAGCTGGGTTTAAAAAAGGTTTGGACAAGTTCCTGGAGGAAAGGTCCATAAACCATTATTAAGAAGGGACCCAGGATATCAATGCTTGAACCAATACAAGCATTGTGGAACCTGTGTCCCTTGGGGAAACTGCTAGGTACGTATGACCTAGATTGGCCACTGTTGGAAACAGAATACTGGGCTTGATGGACCTTGGTCTGACCCAGTATGGCATATCTTATGTTCTTAACCTTCACTCACCGGTATCAGACACGGTACCGAAGTCGGTACCGATGTCCTCATTACCCTTATGGTCGGTGCCTTCCATGCTTCGCTTATCGATGCCGAGTTTAGAATCCCTCTCTAGTCTGGAAGACTTGGTACCACCACACTTTGGTACCGACACCGATCGATACCGGTGGCTCGGTACCGAGGATAGCACCCGGAGGTTTTCAGTTACCTCGGTACCGATTGAACTGTCACCGATGACTGCTCCAATGTCTTTGTCGAGTTCGACTCCGACATCCGTACCGGTATTGGCATCGGTACTGGTATCCACAGTAGCATCGTGGCCAACTCCTACCATTCTTTTTTGAACAGGATCGCTCCCTTCTATGCCAAGCTTGGAGTCGATACCTGGCATGGATAATGTGGTAATGACGATCGCTGCTCCTGACAGCCAGTACCGGCGACCATCCTTTAAACATTCCACACTGCACTGTGCAGGATCTTCTATTCCTATATATCTGGATAGCTCTGTCGGTGCTCAGGCTACTTCTTCAGATCTACCCTATCCAAGGGAAAATACTGTTGGGGAACCCTCTTTTCAGAGTTTCCTCCTGGATATAGCAAGATCTCTTGCCATTCCTATCCCAGGACATGATCCTGCACAGGACTCCCTTTCTGCCAAAGCAAAGGAGAACATAATGCTTCCTTTGCATCCTTCCTTGCAGAATCTCCTTCTAGGAATGTGGGAAACACCTTTAAGGGTACCCCCACCTTCCAGAGCAACTGATCTCTTATATCAGGTGCCCCCTCTCCAGGGTTTCAAAAGACTCAACTTCCTCATCATTCCATAGTTGTGGAATCAGCAATGAGGCGGGTAAAGAGCAAGAAAAAGTACTCTTCTTATCCGCCAGGTCGTGAGTCTAAGATACTTGATGCCTTTGGACGTCAAACCTTCCAGACATCTATGCTTTCTGCAAGAATTGTCTCATATATTTTCTATATGAGTCTATCTCTTGAGGAGGTCACAAAGCAATTACATCTTTTGACTCCTTCCCTTCCAGAGTCCAGGAGTGCAGACTATTTTTCACTGCTCAAGCATCTCCAGAAAATCTCTTGGTTTCTTACTCGTGCTTCCCTAGACTCTTTTGAATCTGTTAGCAGGACTTCTGCTATAACTATAGGGGCACGACATAGAGCCTGGCTCCAAGCTTCAGGCTTGGACAAATGGGCTCAGCACAGACTGGGACATACTCCTTGCACTGGAGACAATCTTTTCAACAAGGAGTCTTTACGTCAGGTTACTCAGTTCTCCACTGACTTACCTGTTCTTAGGGGCAGTTCTGCACCTTCTTCTGTCCCAGTAGGTAGGAAATGTCCTGCCAAACTTTCTTCCCATAGGAGAAGAAGGTTTTATGCATCATTTGCCCATCCTACAGATGTTCCCAAACAGGGGAAGCATCGTCCTGGTCTGCAGAGTTCAACCTCTCACCAGGCTCAGCAAACTCAGCAATCACAGGGTTTCTGATCAACCCATCAGATGCTTGTGACTCTGGGGATTACAATCTGCAGTTGTTTCTTCTCAATAGAGACAATCCACTGCTGTCATTCTAAATCCTAAACATGGATCTCTTCCTGAAAGACATCCATTCTTTCTATTTTCTATGAGCTGTCAGAATGTTCATGCTTCTAGGTCACAGAGTTCTCCTCTTTTTCCTTCTAGGGAAAGAGATCTATCCACTATCAAATGATAGTTTCCTGTGCCAGCATGTCTCCTTTCCTTTCTATAAACTTACTATTTTGTAAGTTTCTTCAGCTCCATTTTCTTTACCCTCTTACCAGGGTTTTTCCTCTGTAAGAGCGGTATTTCTCACTGGAGGGCTTTCTTCGGCCTCTCTAGTTTTCTTACTTTTCTAGTGCGGAGTTCTCTTTTCTGAGTTGACTCCTCTTTTTCAATCTTGCTTTGAAGCAGTTCATCAGACACATCCAGAGTTTTTCTACTCTTGTTTGTCTATTCTTTCTGTTTTTAAACAGTACCATTCTTCTGCTGTCTGGCAAGTAGCTGTCTGGCAAGGAGCCTTAATGTTTCGACCACTGGTTCTTGTCCACCAGTAACCAGATTTGTCCAACATTCTGTCTGGTCTTAGTAGTGGCTCCAAGTCCGTGCTGTCATCTGTCTTGGAAATTTTTTCACTACAAGCTTGTTGGATTGTCTTCTCTTTCTGCCATCTCCATTCCCATTTTTTATTTATTTTATTTTTTATTTAACACTTATTTATATACCGCATCTTCCAGCGATCAGTTGCGGTGTACATTTAACAACAATTAACAATGCAGAGCTTGTTTTACATAGAACAGTTATAACTTTTTACAATGAACATCTTAACTTGAACAACAAAGTGTATGTAAAAACTATGCGGAATAGTTCAATGAATCAACTAACACAGATTGTGTAACAATTTAAACTGTAGTACTGTTTCTAACTCAATTTTAACTATATACAAGTGGGGTATTGATGCATTGGAATGGAAAGATTATTCATTTAAGTTGTACGTATTATTGTAATAGGGAGTATAATCTTGATTTTAGACAGGTTCTTGTTTAGCCTTTATCTAAGTTGATTGGAAGGTTTTCTATGGTATTATAGTGTTTAGTGAATAGGTAGGTTTTCAATTTTTTTCTGAATTCTGTTATCTCTGTTAGTGATCGCAAGTCCTCTGGTAAAGAGTTCCAGACTGTTGGGGCTACGTGGGAAAAGGCTCTTTTATTTGTTAATTTGTGAGTTCTTATATATTCTTTTGGCATCTTAAGTTTATTTGATTGTCCTTTTCTATAAGTAGGCTTAGGTGGTTCTTTGCTTATTAGATTACAGAGTGTCTTCGGGGCCATATCTTTTAGGGCTTTGAATGTAGTTATAATTGTTTTGTATGTTATCCTGCTTTGTATTGGTAACCAGTGAAGGGATGCTAGTATCGGTGTAATGTGTTGGAGTGAATTTATCTTTAATATGATTCTGGCTGTAGCATTTTGCGCGAGTTGGATCCTTTTAATGTTTTGTTTTGAAATGCCTATAAGTACTAAGTTGGCGAAATCGAAGTGTGGAGTTATGGTAGCCTGTGTTATATTGATAAAATCTTGTATAAATACAAGGGGGCGTAATTGTTTGAGGATTTTAAGTTTGAAGTAGATTTTCTTCAAGGTATTTCTGATGTGCGTTTCCATGGTAAGTTGTGTGTCTAAAATGACACCTAGATATCTTATTTCATTTTTTATTTTAATTTCTTGGTTCTGTAGTATTATGTGAGTTGGCGGGGTGAACGTTTGGTTTTTTGTTACGATTAAGACTTCGGTTTTAGCATGGTTTATATGTAGGTTTTGGGTTTTTAGCCAGTATGTAATTTCATTGTAGCAGTCAGATAGAAGTTGAATCGGTAGGTTAGGAATTGTGAAAGGTATGTACATCATGATATCATCCGCATAAAGGTGATATTGTACTCCAAATTTTTTAAAAATATTGCAAATCGGTTTTATATAGATATTAAAGAGTAGGGCTGACAGTGCTGAACCTTGTGGTAAACCTATTTCTTGTTTGTATATGTTTGATGTTTGGTTACCTATTCTTACATTTTGTGTTCTGTTATGTAAATATGAGGTGAACCATTTATGTACGGTGGAATTTATGCCTAACTGTTTTAAGTTGTTGAGCAGTATTGAGTGATGCACGCTATCAAAAGCTGCTGATAAGTCAATGAAAAGGAGAATGAATGCTTGTTTGTGATTGTCAATTCCCATGGGTTTGGCAGCATAGTTGACATAGTTACTGGCTCTTCTGCAGCCAGTTCTATCTCCTCATTCTCCTGCATCATGCTCTCTACAATTCTACAGAGAAGCTCTCCACTATGGGCCCTTGCTAGAGAGCATGGTTTTTTTTTTCTCTAACAGCTATACTAGATGGTTGAAAAAGGCTTTTTCAGTCATATCTCCCATGACTAGAAAAGTTCTCCTTTTTTAATATAAAGCACATAGGCCTCCTCTTACGTGAAAGCTTCAGGAGTTGCTAATTCCCTGATTTGGTCCATAGTATTTCCAATAGGGGATATGTTTTCTCCTTCCAGCTCGTCCTCATGGTAAGAACGCATGATACCTTTTTGCCTTTAAGCAGGTCAGCATGGTATCTCATTCCTATGCGTCTTCTGTTCACTTAACATGCTAGAGTTCTAGAATATTCGGGACTTGCGGGCTGCAGACTGATATCATCCTCTGCTTTTCACGTAACCATCCTGGTTATTCTACTACCTAGCATCCCTGTAGCCATAACCAGTGGGAATTGATTCTCTATATGTCTTCTCAAGTAGGTTCCACCTCTTTGTTATTAGATGAATCTTTCCTCTCCACATTTTTCCTATGTGAATACCTTTTTGTAGGCATATCTCTGTCTGCTTCTTTGCAGACTTCCATATAGAGGTGTGTATATATATATATATATATATATATATATATATTCATACCTATAGCACACATCTTACAGATGTCTGTCTATCATGTGTGAGTATTTTATGCCCTTCATATATCTATATGTTATATATCTATATACAGTATATATATATGTATCTGTCGAGATATTCTACTATCGGTAGATAAGTATTCTGCTTATCTACCTGACTGTCGAGGCTCATATAGCCATATGATTCTGACAGATGGGCTTAGCCATACTTATGCTATCCAGCATGTTTTGGGGTCCTACACTCACAACCACTTTGGTGGTAGTTAACACCTACCATAACCCTAAGGTTAGGTACCTCTGAAGCTCTCCATGTTCCAATATCTCTCCCAGCTGACTCAGTTAGGAGAGACATTGCGGATCTTCAGCTACTCACAGGCTCTAACGCCTCTGGCGTTTGTCCTTTCTTTTGGGATACAAGGGGTTCCCATACCCTTTCTCCCCACAAGGACTGGGCCTCTTTGTCCAAATAGGTTAGCCTTTCTCTTTTTGTTCCTAAGAGTGAGCCACTCTACTGCCAAAAGAGTTGGGCTTTTATCATAAAGCCTTCCGCTGAAGGCCCACCGTTTTTGTACTACCCCAGTTTTTCCTACTGGGGTTCCCTGTTACCTTTCAGGATTCTGACCTCCATTGCTTTTCCTACAGGTTTCCTACCTCCACTTACAGTGAGGTCCTTCTCGAGGTTCCTCTACTGGGTTCCCCAGTAGATCCCATGAACCTCCTTACTTCTCTGAAGTCCTGTTAGGGGAGGTCCATATTGCAATATTTTTTCTTTGCAATATCATTGATAACAACTATCATCCACACATGGACTCCTTGTCCGCAATCCTATGCTAGGTTAGCTGTTCCACAGCACCTTTCTTTCTTCAACTCCTACCCTCCATCGTCAGGATGCCTGGTGTTCTGGGAGATAGCATGTTCCAACCTATGACATGCTGGGACTCCAGGCATCTCAGCTTGGGAGTCCCCATATGTGAAGACTCATTCCTGCTTGTTCCTGGAGATAGCACAGTTACTTACCTGTAACAGGTGATCTCTGGGAACAGCAGGAATAAGTCTTCACAACCCACCCACCTCCCCAGGAGTTGTATCTCTGTCTATCTTTCCTTTCCTCTCTCTCTCTCTCTCTTTCTCTTTGTCTCAGCTTTAAAACGTAACTGAGGAGAGGCAGTTGGGAAAGGCGGGAAGGCAGCACGCAGGCGTGGTGGGATGCTTCCAAAAGCTCTTTGATTGGACGCTGGGAAGCGTTCCCACGCAGGCTCCGTCGGTACCGACGTACCCATATGTGAAGACTTATTCCTGCTGTTCCCAGAGATCACCTGTTACAGGTAAGTAACTGTGCTTTATCATAGACTGGTTGGTTAACTTCTATTCTTCGCCCCCTTGTCCTTTGCAGAATAGTTAAGTTACCCACTGGCTTTAAACAGTCAGTTTTCTTTTAACCAACCTGCAGCATGCTCTCTGCAACTCTACAGAGTAGCTTTGCACTATGGGGCCCTTGTTAGAGAGCATTAGTATCTTGCCTAGCAGATATCCCCAGATGGTTAGGAGGGTTCCCCCAGTCATGTTCTCATGACTGGCAGGTGTTCCCTACCCTTACCATCTCATTTAAATCTCTTTTGAGACATAAGACACAGGCCTTTCATCACGTGAAAACCTAAAGAATGGCCAATTCCCTGGCTTGGCCCATATCTCCTTTGGACTTCTCGCCAGAGATAGTTTTCTTCAGTGGCAGCTCAAGGACGCCTGATACCCATCTGCCCTTATAGGCAGGTCACTATGGTATCTTATCCTCTGGCGCCCTCTATCCATTCACCATACTGCAGTTCTGGAGAAATCTGGACTTGCTGCCTGCAGACTGAAGTTATCCTCTGCATTTTTCACGTAGGCCATCCTGGTTATTCAAGAGCTCGATTTCTGAAAGGAATCTAGACTCCTCCTTGTCAGGGAGACCATTCCTCTGACTGTCTCAGTCATATCCAGGGAAAGAAGATTCTCTATGCATCTATTTAAGCAGGAATCACCCTTCTTGCTATTAGATGAATCTTTCTCTCTCCCCATATTCCTAGGGGGTTCTAGTTATATAGGCATCTCTCCATCCACATACCTGGAGACATGTGTCTATATGTCTATATATTTACAGTCAAACCTCGGTTTTCATGATTAATCCGTTCGAAAAAGTCTGACTAAAACCGAAACATATGAAAACTGAAGCAATATTTACCATAAGAAATAATGTAAATCCAATTAATCCGTTCCAGACACCCAAAAATATTCACAAAAAATACATTTTATAGAGAATAACTATATTTTTACATACAGAAAACAATGAGAAATAAATATAAATGACTAATGAAATGGATAAATGAACATTTAACATCACTGAAAGCAAGCTAAGACAGTACTGTACAGTACAGTATGTTAGCATCTGGCCTAAGCCACCCCTGACAAGCTGCTGTGCCCAGCTCTCTTCGGAATCACATTGGATTCAGCCCATTAAAATACCTTTACTTTATCTGCTCAATGCTTCAGAATGGCAGAAAATCTTAATGATATAGCTTCAGACGTACCCTGCAAGAGAAAGAACTGCCTCCCACATTCATGCAACATCTCCTGCTTACGTTGACAGCTTTTCTTCCTTGCTACCTCTGAGCCTGAGGGGGCGCTCCAGAGAATGGGCAGGCGGTGGACGAGATCGGGGCCTTCCACTCTGCGCAATCCTTGCCTAACTCTGACCAGGCTCGAGGATGTGTTTCATTTACGTGCTCAGCTGGCTTTCGCTTCTCATCACGCTGGCGATCGGTGAGTCCGGGGGGGCAGTGCTGCCGGGACCGGGCGGGCGTTCTGGCAGTGTATACAGACCGGTGTGCAGCGCGAGGATGTATGTATTTACAGTACTGTACTTTACGAAAACCGAGGCGATGTACGAGAACCGGGACAAAATCTCAGTCAAAAAAGACGTTGAAAATCGAAGCGATGTATGAGAACCGAGACAAAATCTCAGTCAAAAAAGACGTTGAAAACCGAAGCGTATGAAAACCGAGGTTTGACTGTATATATGTGTGTGTGTATCTTCTGCCCATGTATCTCTCTCTCTCTCTCTCTCTCTCTCTATATATATATATATATGTATATGCATATATACCCTATATGTGTATATATTTAAGAACATATATATATATCTTGAGATATATCTTTTAGGTAGATATGTATCCACATACTTATCTATCTGTCTGTTTAGGTTCAGATATCCATATATTCCTATATGACCCTGACAGATGGGCACTACCCCTATCAATGCTGTGCCAGCATGCTTAGTGTTCTACACATACAACCACTCCCTGTGGTAATTAGTAAACTTTTTTCTTACCATAACCTTTCAGGGTTAGGTACCTCTGAAGCTCTCCATGTACCTTTTTTCTTTCCTAATTGACCCCATTTAGGAAAGACATTGCAGAATTTCAGTTAATCTAAAGCTTAACGCTTCCTAAGTCTGTCCTTACTTTCTTATCAGATACAGGGGTCTCCATACCCTTTCTCTCCTACATGGACTAATGCCATTGCCAGTCCAGATGGGTCAGACTCATTTTCCTTTTGGTCCTAGGATTGTACTGTTCTTGGACCAAAAGAGCTTAAGCTTTGTCTAATAGTACCTTCTGCGTTTTCCGCTGAAGCCCTACCTCTTTATACTACCCCAGTTTCCCCTGGGGCTATTTCTCACCCTGAAGGGTTCTGACCTCCACTTGTCTACAGTTATTACCTCTACTTCTCAGTGCGGTACTCCTTGAGGATCCTCTACTGGCTCTTCTAACAGACCCATATGAGCCTCAATTGACTTTTTACAATGCCACCAAGGGAGGCCCATATTAGAATATTGCACTCAATATTTTACTACTTAATACCCTCTATACAGGGTCTTCCTCTATAGAAGTCCTGTTCTAGTCCAGCTATTCCACAGCACCTTTTCTGTAATTCAACTCCTACCCTCCATCCCCAGGATGCCTGAGGTTCTGAGGAGTAGCATGGCTCTTTCTAGATTCGCAACATGCTAGGACTCCCTCTGGGCATCTCAGCTTGGGAGTCCCCATATGTGAAGACTCATTCCTGCTTGTTTCTGGAGATAGCACAGTTACTTACCTGTAACAGGTGATCTCTGGGAACAGCAGGAATAAGTCTTCACAACCCACCCACCTCCCCTAGGAGTTGCATTTCTGTATCTCTGTTTTTCTCTTCCTTGCTCTCTCTCTCTCTTTGCCTCAGCTTTAAAACTTAACTGAGGAGAGGCAGTTGGGAAAGGTGGGAAGGCAGCACGCAGGCGTGTTGGGATGCTTCCAAAAGCGTTCTGATTGGACGCTGGGGAGCGTTCCCGCGCAGACTCCGTCGGTACCGACGTACCCATATGTGAAGACTTATTCCTGCTGTTCCCAGAGATCACCTGTTACAGGTAAGTAACTGTGCTTTATACGCGCTACACGCAGTGAGAGGGTAGCTCTACATGGGAATGAGAATTTTTAGCCTGTGTAAAGATAGTGAAGCCTGTGAATTTTAAGTTTGATTTGGGATTTAAAGTTATGTGCTGTTTATTGTGAACGGTGATAATAAAAACTTTAAATTTGAAGAAAAAAAAACCCCATGAGGATTGTGGAAAATTGCAAGAGGATTTTGATAAACTGGAAGACTGGGCATCCAAATGGCAGTCAAAATTTTATGTGAACACGTGCAAAGTTATGCACCTAGGAAAGAAAAACCCAAACTATGGTTACACGATGCATGGTTCCATATTGGGAACCCTACCACTCGGGAAAAAGATTTCGGAATCATCGTGGCTAACATGTTAAAACCCTCCACCCAGTGTGCAGCGGCAGCCAAGAGAGCAACTAGAATGCTAGGTATCATAAGGAAAGGAATGGAAAATAAAACAAAGGATATTATAATGCCTCGGTATCGTTCCGTGGTGTGACCGCACCTTGAATATTGTGTGCAGTTCTGGTCGCCGTATCTTAAAAAGGATTTAGCGTTATTAGAAAAGGTACAGAGAAGAGCCACCAAAATGGTAAAGGGGATGAAAGGATACTCCTATGAAGAGAGGCTGAAAAGGTTAGGGCTCTTCAACCTGGAAAAGAGACAGCTGAGGGGCGATATGATAGAGGTCTATAAATTAATGAATGTAGTGGAACGTGTAAACGTAGATCGGTTGTTTATGTCATCAGAATATAGAAAGATTAGGGGACATGCAATAAAGCTACAAGGTAACCTATTTAAGACTAATAAGAGAAAATATTTTTTCATTCAACGTGTAATAAAATTCTGGAATTTGTTACTGGAGGATGTAGTAAAAGCTGTTAGTGTAGCTGGGTTTAAAAAAGATTTGGACAAGTTCCTGGAGGAAAGGTCCATAAACCATTATGAAAAGGGACCCAGAATATCACTGCTTGACCCAATACAAGCATTGAGGAACTTGTCTTTTGGGGAAACTGCTAGGTACTTATGACCTAGATTGGCCACTATTGGAAACAGGATACTGAGCTTGATGGACCTTGGTCTGATCCAGTATGGTGTATCTTATTTTCTTATGTAAAGGCATTGCCAGAGCAGCTCCTGACAGTAGTATTTTTATGCCTGTCCCAGTTCTTTCTATCGAGATTTTCCAGTGTTCTTCAAAATTACCCTTGCAGCCATACTTCATGAGGCAGTAACATAGTTTATGACAGCAGATAGACTAACATACCCATCCAGTCTGCCCAGTTAGGTTAGCACCCTCCCATATGAGTTTTCGGAAGAGGAAATTGCTGTTTTGAACTGAAACTATTCAGTGCTTGGTTTCCATCTTCGTGCTATTTAGGGATCTTTTGTGTATATACCACTCCTTTATCCTGTCTCCTGGTGTTGCCTTACTTAAATTTCAGCTTAAACATTTCAACAGTTAAATGCACACAAAATGGTTACTTCTTTCTTAAGTGCTGTTATTTTATTTCTAGACAGTTCACAGTTACATTACAACAGGGCCGAATCGTGCCCTGTGCGACTTGCACATCGGGCGCCCCGCCCCCCCCCATCCATTCACTTTCTGGATGGCGGCTGGAGAGAAGAGGCGTGCCCGATGTGCAAGTCACCGGCTTGTTAAGCAGATCTGTTCCTCCCTGCTCTGCCGCGTCAGAGGAGGGAAGGACCAGACCTCCTTAGCGTGCTGCAAGAAGGCTTAAGGGGCGCATTTCAGCTGTCTGCTCTTGCCTGCCGCCGCTAAGAGAAGGAAAAGTGGCGGTGACAGGCAACAGTAGACAGCTGAAATGCACCCCTTAAGCCTTTGCACCCTGTGTGGCCGCACTGCTCACACAGGGCTAGGGTACGGTCCTGCATTACAATGTACTACTGCAGGGGATATTGACTGGATTTTGATAGTTTCCTCACTACTTAAGCCAATGTTTTCTGTCGGATTCTTGAGGACTCCTGGCCTATCCAGTATGATTTTCAAAATATCTACAATGATGTACATGTTGGGAATTTTATACATTTTGTTGCTCCTTCTACCCCGAGGTATTTATATATGCTTTCATGTTCAAGTTCCTTTGTTACAGTCATTAGAGAGAGGTTTTCATTGTCCTCTGTTTTCCTTCAAGGAAGGTTGCCTTAGCACGTTTGTCCAGACCATCCTATGTCACCAGAGAAGCTTTTTACTAGATGGAGTTGCTTAGCTAGATGTTTATCACTGAAACTATAGAGCTTCAAATCACCTACAAACAGTTGGTTTGATGTCACCTCTTGGCCTTTGCCAGCTTTAGGGTTAAGGCTAAAATCATATCCCAAAAAGTTAAGAAGTGCACTCAAAGAATTAAATGCTTTTCAAAATAAATGTGGTGACAAGAAATCTCCCTGAAATATTCCTCTCTGGATCTTGATATTAGGAATGGTCAACGGTCTATCTACATACTGTAGGTGGAATGTGGTTTGCCACATTTTCATGATGAATTTGATGTACTCAATCACTGTAGATTTTATTATATAGATTTTCAAGGCAGTTTATGATCCAGGAATGTAGGACACTGTCAAAGGTTTTGTTATCGCTAATCTGCACTACACTATGCTATGCTGAGATTTCTGCTTTTCTTAGCACTAGTCTTGATGGCTTTGTTTAGCAGTAGCTGGTCTTTGGTTCTATATACACCCCTTTTTTTACATTTCTGTTCTACTGCCATGATATTATTGTAATCAATGGGGTCATAAATTCTGTCAGCATCTATTGCAGTAAATAACTTGTATATTGTAGGCAGACAAGTGGCTTATAATTTTTGGGAATGTTAGTTGGGTCTCCATTTGGAAGGAGATGTTTTTTTCCAGTTAGCCATTGTGGTGTTAAATCTGGCTGCCTGATCAATTGATTTTTGCAGTTTACCAGGTCATGTGAAGAGATGTTTAACTGTTTGAGACAAAAGTTAGTTACGCCATCTGAGTCCGGGCTTTTCCAGTTTGGGTCTCTCTTTCATTCTATTTTCCAGTTCTTTGTGTTACTTTGGCCAGTCCATAGCTTCGATGTTCAACTTTTCCAAATGCTCTCTTCTGATGGGTAGCCATTCTGCTGTTTGTGCTCTACAGGGATTTTGTATACATTTCTCCAGAGTTTTTCTATCAGTCTTGGAGGTATTTTCATCTCACTGATGCTCTTTCCCAGTTCTATGTAAAACTTCTTTGGGTACTCTCCATATACTTTGTTTTGATATTTTTCTTTTCCTTTTTCTTCATATTGCCACGATTTTTGTGCTTCTGCTGTTACTTTTAATTTATTATTGGAGCATATGAATTTAAGGTCTATTGTTTTTGTAGCATGTTTCTTTTTGATGTTTTGGGCATGTCTCTCATTTGGTTAGGAACTGATTTGTGGTGTTGCGACAGATTTGCCAATTACTCCTTTATTTGTCAGAAGCTAGCTTAAGGGCATTGTCCAGGGTTTTGATAATGCCCCAATTAGATTATTTTAATGTTTTGTTTCTGGAAATTGTCCAAAAGGATATTATGCACCTTCTATTGATGCAGAATACCACCTCTGCTTTGAGTCTCCGAACTGTTTTCTTTTTTTTTCCTCCAGTACGGTTTTGCGGCTTTTCTAACCGCTGGCCGCGTCAAGGGTCTTTGACCTCGCAAATGTCCTTTTTGCCCCAATGGTCAGTGGGTTCAAAAAGTGTGATCGGTGCACAAAGAACATGGCCCTAACCTGATACACACGACTGCTGCCTCTGGTGTCTAGGTGCCAACCATGACCCAGAGGTTTGCTGCCTGTGCAAAAAGATGTCACAAAGGCCATCCAAAGTCGTCAGCAGAAGCAAGACGACATCTTCCATAGGCAGATTCAACCCCGCTGTTCCTGGTAACCTTGCGCTCTAAGGCCCTGTACGGTTCCTCGGAGTTGCGTAAAGCCCTCACGGTGTCCATTCGGGTCCGCGGACACTCAGACAAGGGTGCTCCGGAGTGCGAGTGCAAGAAGAAGAAGAAATCCTCAAGGACCTCTTCCTGGGAATCAAACAAACACGGCATATCCCATGCAAGGTTCCACAGTCCCTGGAGGGTATCCGATGAGTTGGAATGGGAGCGGCCGGTGAAAGTGCCCAGGACAGATGCCGAGGCCTGCGGTAACATATCACTGACCCCCGAAGCCTGTCCCATCTTTATCTTTATCTTTATTTGCACAATTTGATGAACCGTCCAGGCCGAAGCATCAGGGCGGTGTACAATACAAAAAGCAGGCTACTGTAAACAAACCAGTATAGGGTACTACCCTTCAGCCAAGTCTCCACACCGAGTCTTCACAAAATGCCTGGCAGTGGTGGCCGCCTACCTCCGTTTAAATAAGAACATAAGATATGCCATACTGGGTCAGACCAAGGTCCATCAAGCCCAGTATTCTGTTTCCAACAGTGGCCAATCTAGGTCATATGTACCTAGCAGTTTCCCCAAGAGACACAAGTTCCACAATGCTTGTACTGGGTCAAGCATTGATATCAGCTACACTAACAGCCTTTACTATATCCTCCGGTAACATCCGTACCATAACCGACTTAACCCAGTTTAGGAAGGCCCTTAAATTCATCCTATTCACCAAATACTACTCCATATGAAGTTAACATAATAGTCCCACTACATATCCAACCACTTGTTCTTTTTTCTTTTCTTCCTCGCTCCAGCACCCTTGCTAAGTCATGTACATAGTTCGAGTATGTTATCCAGTTAACAGATTGCATATTCTATGTAAATAGTTCTCCCATGTTGCTCCAAGTTTATACTCCTGTTATATGTAATACCGAACAGCCTGTTGTTCTGGTTTTGTTTATGTTCTCTGTGAACCGCGCTGATGTCAAAGAGTGTGGTATATAAGAAATTAAAATAAATAAAAATAAAATAAAATTTTATTAGTCTTAAATAGTTTACCCTGTAGCTTCATTGCATGTCCCCTAGTCTTTCTATATTCTGATAACGTAAACAATCGATCTACGTTTACCCGTTCCACTCCGTTCATTAATTTATAGACTTCTATCATATCTCCCCTCAGCCGTCTCTTTTCCAGGTTAAAGAGCCCTAACCTTTTTAGCCTTTCTTCATAGGAGTATCCTTCCATCCCCTTTACCATTTTGGTGGCTCTTCTCTGAACCTTTTCTAAAATCGCTATATCCTTTTTAAGATACGGCGACCAGAATTGCACACAATATTCAAGGTGCGGTCTCACCATGGAACGATATAGAGGCATTATAATATCTTTTGTTTTATTTTCCATTCCTTTCCTTATCATACCTAGCATTCTATTTGCTCTCTTGGCCGCCGCTGCACACTGGGCCGAGGGTTTTAACATGGTATCCACAATGACGCCTAAATCTTTTTCCTGGGTGGTGGTTCCTAATGTGGAACCTTGCATCGTGTAACCATAGTTTGGGTTGTTCTTCCCTAGGTGCATAACCTTGCACTTGTCCACATTAAATTTCATCTGCCATTTTGATGCCCAGTCTTCCAATTTATCAAGATCCTCTTGCAATTTTTCACAATCCTCTTGGGTTTTAACAACTTTAAATAGTTTTGTGTCATCTGCAAATTTGATAACCTCACTCGTTATTCCACTTTCCAGGTCATTTATGAATATGTCAAAAAGCAGCGGACCCAGCACAGATCCCTGGGGTACACCACTATTCACTTTTCTCCATTGTGAAAATTGGCCATTTAGCCCTACCCTCTGCTTTCTATCTTTTAACCAGTTGCTGATCCACAATAGTACACTGCCTCCTATCCCATGACTCTTTAGTTTTGCCAAAAGTCTCTCATGAGGGACCTTGTCAAAGGCTTTCTGAAAGTCCAGATGCACAATATCAACCGACTCACTTTTGTCCACCTGTTTATTCACTCCTTCAAAAAAACATAACAGATTAGTAAGACAAGATCTTCCTTGTCTAAAGCCATGTTGGCTGTCTCCCATTAGGTTGTGACTATCTACATGCTGAGTAATTTTATTCTTTATGATGGTTTCTACCATTTTTTCTGGTACTGACGTCAGGCTCACCGGTCTGTAGTTTCCCGGATCACCCCTGGAACCCTTTTTAAAAATTGGTGTTACATTGGCGATCCTCCAATCTTCAGGTATTAGAGATGATTTTAATGATAGTTCACAGATTACTGATAGGAGGTCTGCAATCTCATATTTCAGTTCTTTCAACACCCTTGGATGTATACCATCCGGCCCAGGTGATTTGCTACTCTTCAGTTTATCTAATAGTTGTAAAACATCTTCCTGATGTATCGATATTTCCTTCAATTCTTCCGCACCTTTAAATACCACTTCAGTCATGGGTAACATCCCTACATCTTCATCAGTAAAGACCGAAGCAAAGAATTCATTCAGTCTCTCCGCTATCGCCTTGTCACCTCTTAGTGCTCCTTTAACCCCTTTATCATCTAATGGACCAACTGACTCTCTTACAGGTTTTTTGCTACGAATGTACTTGAAAAGGTCTTTATTTCGCGTTTTTGCTTCCGCAGCAAGCTTCTTCTCAAATTCTCTCTTTGCCTGCCTTATCAATGCCTTGCATTTGACTTGCCAGTGCTTGTGCTGTTTCCAGGTTTTGTCGTTTGGCTCTTTTTTCCATTTCCTGAAAGATGCTTTTTTGGCAACAACAGCCTCTCTGACCTCACCTTTAAACCATGCTGGCAGTTTTTTGGACTTCCTTCCACTTTTCTTAAAGCGTGGAATACAGCTGGTCTGTGCTTCCAAGATAGTATTTTTCAACAACACCCAAGCTTGATGTACGTCTTTAACCTTTGCAACTGCTCCTCTTAGTTTTTTCTTAACTGTTTTCCTCATTTTATCATAGTCTCCCTTTCGAAAGTTAAAAGGTAGTACTGTGGATTTCCTTACTATCCCTCCTCCACTAATTAAATCAAAGGCGATCATGCTATGATCACTATTGCCAGGTGGCCCCAACACCCTTATCTCTTGCACTAGATCTGGTATTCCACTAAGGACTAGGTCTAATATGGCTTCCCCTCTGGTTGGTTCATGAACCAGCTGCTCCAAGAAGCAGTCATTTATTTCATCTAGGAACTTTATCTCCCTAGCATGTCCTGACGTGACACTGACCCAGTCGATACCGGGGTAATTGAAATCACCCATTATTATTACTGCGCTGTAACTTTTGTTAGCTTCCTTGATTTCTTTGAGCATTTCATCATCCATTTGGTCATTCTGGCCAGGTGCTCGATAGTACACCCCCACTGCCATTGCCTTCTCCCTTTTATATGGAATTTCAATCCATATAGATTCTACAGCAGATTTTGTTTCCTGCAAAACTTTAATCCTTTCTGAGTCAATGCCCTCTCTAACATAGAGCGCAACCCCTCCACCAATTTGATCAGCTCTATCATTACGATATAGTTTGTACCCAGGTATCACAGTGTCCCACTGGTTGTCCTCCTTCCACCATGTCTCTGATATTCCAATCATATCTAACCTTTCATTTAGTGCTATATATTCTAACTCTCCCATCTTATTCTTTAGACTTCTAGCATTTGCATACAAGCATTTTAGAAAATGTATTTTATTCATGTTAATTTGGCTATTGTTAGACATGGGTAAATTGGGATCTTTAAGCTCTGTCTGCTCCATACTTGAGGGCATTTGGGCTACTTTACTCTTTTGTGGAACCTCTCTGCTTTTGGTAGTATCCTTGAAGGATACATTCTTCCGAACCATCCGCTCTTGGGCGACTGTCGGCTTTCCCCTAATATCTAATTTAAAAGCTGCTCTATCTCCTTTTTAAAGGTTAATGCCAGCAGCCTGGTTCCATCCCGGTTAAGGTGAAGCCCATCCCTTCGGAAGAGCCCCTCCTTTCCCCAGAATGTTCCCCAGTTCCTAACAAATCCAAAACCCTCATCTCTGCACCATTGTCTCATCCACGCATTGAGACTCCGGAGCTCTGCCTGCCTTTTGGGTCCTGCGCGTGGAACAGGAAGCATTTCGGAGAATGCTACCATGGAAGTTCTGGATTTCAACTTCCTACCTAAAAGCCTAAATTTTGCCTCCAGAACCTCCCTACCACATTTTCCTATGTCATTGGTACCGACATGTACCAAGACAGCAGACTCCCTCCCCAGCACTATCTAAGACCTTATCTAGGTGGCACGTGAGGTTCGCTACCTTCGCACCAGGCAGGCATGTTACCAGGCGATCCTCACGTCCACCAGCTACCCAGCTATCTACATGCCTGATGATCGAATCACCAACTATAACGGCTGTCCTAACCCTTCCCTCATGGGCACATGGCCCTGGAGAAACTTCCTCGGTGCGAGAGGGTTTTACATCACCTGGAGGACAGGTCCTAGTTACAGGATCACTTCCTGCCACACCAGGATGATGTTCTCCTGTCACGTGACCTCTCTCCTCCATGGCAACAGGGGTGCTGCCAGACTGGAGGTGGGACTTCAGGACTATATCCCTGTAGGTCTCGTGTATGTACCTCTCTGTCTGTCTTATGTTTTCCAAGTCTGCTACTTTAGCCTCTAAAGAATGGACTCGTTCCCTGAGAGCAAAGAGCTCCTTGCACCTAGTGCACACGTAAGACCTCTCACCAACTAGGAGAAAATCATACATGTGACACTCAATGCAAAAGACTGGAAAGCCCCCATCCCGCTGCTGGACTGCTGTCTGCATCTTAGTTTTAAGTTTGTGTCTAGATCTTTAAGTTCTTACTTACTAGGGGTTGCTATGGGTATTTATACCAATAAAACTGTACCTAATACGTTTAATATACCTTGTTCATCTGAAGCTTAATTAATCTCAGGTCCTTAGTGTATGACTGATTTGGGTAATGAGCTTCACCTGAAAGCACCTCCTGTCTTTTAAGATGTGTAAGTACCTATAAAGCTATGATTATCCCAGGGGAGGGAGGGAGGGAAATAACACTTATTAAAAGAGGGCTGCTACACAGTACCCTGTCTTGTGCTGCTGAGGTAAGCTAAATTCTGATTTGATTTAAATTATAGCTCTTAGCTGCTGCTAGGCTCTAACTTCTTATGAAATTTAAACTACAAGCTCTCTGCTGGGTATGAAATGTAACCAGAAAGTTCTCCTCTGTGTTTTAAATTCAAACTTTAATTTCTGCTACTAGGCCCTAACTGATCCAACAAAAAACAGTGGGTTCACAGATTAAGTAGCTTTAATACAAAGAATTCTTTTTAGAAAATTACCAGAAGTATATACTCACAGTTGCAGATTTCTCTCTAGAAGTAACAGTCCCCCTTTTTTGTCCTTCCAAGGGGCCTTCATCTTCCCTTACTTAGATAGCTGGCACATGAAAGGGGGACATGGCTACCGAGGTGCAACAGACCACGGCCCACACCACCAAGGTCCTGCAACATTTGAGGTTCATGATAAACCACCCCAAATCTCACTTCACTCCATCGTAGGATCTGGAGTTCATGGGAGTTCATCTGGACACTCTCCAAGCCAGGGCCTTTCTCCCCCTGGACAAGGCAGATTGCCTCAGGGCCCTGGCCACAGAGGTGCAGCGCCATCACGCAGTGTCGGCATGATCCATGCTCCATCTACTAGGCCACATTGCATCCACAGTCAATGTGGTTCCCAATGCATGCCTCCAAATGTGAGCAGCTCAGTGGTGTCTCCACTCACAGTGGACACAAGTTACGGGCAGGCTCCAGGACAGGGTCTCAGTGTCCCTTTAACTAGCAGAATCGCTCAACTAGTGGCAGGGCACACAGCACCTGCAGAAGGGCATGCCCTTCCAGCTCTCAAACCCTCAGGGTCCTCACCACAGACGCATTCCTACTGGGCTGGGGTGCCCACTGCAAGGAACTGCGCATGCAGGACATCTGGTTTCTAGTGGAGAGCCAGCAGCAGATCAACCTGCTGGAGCACAAAACCATTTTTCTGGTGATTGAGGCCTTACACCACCACCTGTGGAACCAGTCAGTTTTAGTTCAAATGTACAACCAGATCACAGTGTTCTACCTGAACAAGCAGGGGGGCACAGGGTCCTAGTGTCTCTGCCAGGAGGCAGTAGCCCTCTGCTCGTATGTGATCAGTCAGGGAATGCCCCTCAGGGCGGTATACCTTCCGGGCCAAGACATAGTAACATAGTATATGACGGCAGATAAAGACCAGTATGGTCCATCTAGTCTGCCCAGCAAGGCTGCAAGAGTAGGTGCACCTGCCGCTCTATGCAGGTCACCTCTCCCCATGCCATTATTTAGGGGTGTACCCACCGCTCCATGAAGGTCACCCCTATTTGTTCAGATATAAGACAATGCCCTAGTGGACAGGTTGAGCAGGGTCCTCCAGCCACACGAATGGCAACTAGACCTCAGGGTACGCAGCGGCTATTCCAATTCTGGGGAACCCCAAGTCTGGACTTCTTTGTCAGCCCAGCCATTGCTCAGCTGACCCGTTTCTGCTGTCCCCAACTGCATCCGTCCCGGATAGCGGTGGACGCCTTCCTCAACTCGTGGTCTGAGGGCCTTCTGTATGCCTTCCCTTCCATGCCTTTAATCACCCAGACTGTCTTCAAGGTCCTGCGGGACAAGGCCTCCATGATCCTGGTTGCCCAGGCATTCTTGGTTTCCCCTGTTGCTCTGCCTCTCAACTGAGCTTCCAGTCCCTCTGGGGAATGCCCCAGGGCTACTGACTCAGGTGGAAGGCTCTCTTCTTCACCCCAACCTGGGGTCCCTGTCATTAACAGCATGGCTTCTGAGCGGGCTGCCTTAGCACCCTTCAACCTCCCAAGGAGGTGGAGAAAGTCCTCCTGGCTTCTTCTAATGACTCCACGAGACGAATCTATGCCTTCAAGTGGTGCAGATTCTCAGTATAGTGTGTGGAGCAATGGGTAGACCCATTCCCTTGCCAGGTGCACACTGTGCTGCAGTACTTGCCCCACATTTTGCAGACCGGACTCAAGTCCAGCTCTGTCAAAGTGCATCTTAGCGTGCTCTGGCACACCATCATTCCATAGAAGGAAAACTTTTTCCTACGCAGCCCTCCATTACCCGATTTATGCAGGGCCTGCTGCTCTCTAAGCCTCCCATTCCCCGCCCCCTGGTGGAATGGGATCTCATTGTGGATCTAGTGCAGCTCACCAAGCCACCTTTTGAGCCTCTGGCTACCTGCCATTTGTGTTATCTATCCTGGAAGGTTGTCTTCCTGGTGGCATTTACCTCTGCTCACAGAGTCAGCGAGCTTCAGGCCTTGGAGGCCGAGCCACCTTACACCAGGTTCTACAAGAATATGGTCGTGTTTCGCACCCACCCTAAATTCCTTCCGAAGATGGTATCGCCTTCCATCTGAACCAGATGGTGATGCTCCCCACCTTCTTTCTACCGCCCCATGCCAACAAGGCAGCGGCTATTCTCCATGCTGTGGATTGTAAGAGGGCCCTGTCCTACCTGCAGCGTACCCAAGGCCACTGCAAAGCCTCGCAGCTTTTTGTTTCATATGACCCCAAATGACTGGGGGAGGCTGTTACCAAGTGGATCCTGTCAGCCTGCATGGCGGACTGCATCACCTTCGCCCACGATCAGACTGGGCTCTCGTTAGAACACCGGGTCTCAGCGCACGATGTCAGGGTTATGGTGACCTCAGTTGCAAGACTACGCTCTGTCCCTATGGCAGACATCTGCCAAGCCACCACCTGGTCCTCAATTCACACCTTTGCAGCTCACTACTGCCTGGAGAGGGAGTCCCGACGGGACAGTGCCTTTGGCCAGTTGATACTCCATAATCTTTTCGGGGTTTAGGCAACTCCTGCCCTCCGACCCTTCTTGTTTAAGCTACCTGAGTGATGGTTATCTTATCTAAGCAATAGACAACAAGTGAAATGTGGGTCAGTCAAATCAAAACCCTTCCCAATAAAACAAGGCGTCCCACAAGGATCATCCCTCTCTGCAATATTATTTAACATCTACATAAGGTCATTATGCGACATTATCAAAAAACACAAAATAAAATACAAAATATATGCTGATGATATCATGGTATACACTCCTATAGAAATACTCAAACCTGACCTTTCAAGTATAACGGCATGTGTAGAAGACCTGGTTAAATGGTGCAATAACAACAATTTGTCAATAAACTACAAAAAGACAGGCATTATTCATCACCAGGGACACATCATTTATTCCACCACAAACAATTACAATATTGCAAAAGCAAATAATAGTCAAAAAAGAAATTAAATATCTTTGAGTAATCATAGACCAAAACCTTACCATGCAACCACACATTGCAAAAACCACCACAAACGCATACTTCAAGATGAAGATAAGAAGACTTAAACCAATTCTAGACCCCGATCACTTCCGAACCATCTGTCAAGCAATTATCACACCAACACTAGATTTTTGCAACTCACTATACTACGGGCTCCCAAAGCAAACCATCTTACCACTTCAACAAATGAGGAACACTGCAGCTCGACTAGTCACAGGAACGGACAGATATGGTCACATCACACCAATTCTTAACCAATTACATTGGCTCCGTATATATGCACGAATCCAATACAAAGGAACAATAACCATTTTCAAGATCATTCACCAGTTATCAGCAAACATCCTACAAGACTTGATAACTAAAGATTCAAGTAACCGGCCCAGGAGAAATAACAATAAGAACATCATTATCCCACCTCTTGGATATCAAAAGACCATACAATCCACCTCTGGAAGAGCAATATCGCTATATGCTCCAACACTATGGAACTCTCTCCCGGATGACATGCGTGCAATCTCAGACATTAAGGATTTTAGAAAGAATCTAAAAACACTCCTCTTTAAGAATCACTTCGACCATATTACATAATAATCTCAAATTAATATGCCATAGACCAACTATGAATAATCTTCTGCTATGGTCTGCGATACGATATATGAAATATATAAAATGTATATAGTTAGATTTAAAATAAAATAACACTGTACATTGTTTACCCAGCCTCTACCCAATATACCACGCCCGTTGTACAACATTAACCTCTGTTTAACTGTTCTATGTATAATGTTTCAAGTTATAATGTAAACCGCTCTGAGTGAAGGACAAAGCGGTATAAAAAAAAAGTGTAAATAAATAAATAAAAATGGTTCTCCCTGGATGCTTGCGGCTGCCCACGGCTGAATCATGTTTTTTCTAAAGGTTCTTGGTAGCCTGTAGCTAGGGAGTCCCATATATGAGGACTGACTTTCCTGCTTGTTCCTGGAGAAAGCATAGTTACTCATCTGTAACAGGTATTCTCCAGGGACAGCAGGAATCAGTCCTCACAACCCTCCCTCCTCCCCTTAGAGTTGCTGTACAATTTTGCTATCTTCTTTTGTCTGCTCTAGCTATATCATCTGACAGAGTAAAATGGCACCCTTAGGCAGGAAGGGGACCACGCATTCATGGTGGCATCTCCCAAAGGCTTTCTTCGAAAGCTGGGGAGATGCTTCCATGGGTGCTGCGTCAGTGCCGATGTCACCCATATTTGAGGACTGATTCCTGCTGTCCCTGGAGAACACCTGTTACAGATGATTAACTACACTTTCTTACCTGTGTGTACTATTTAGAATTCCAATTTGTGCTGTGTGGAAAAGGGCCTGCTATCAAAGAAGGCAAGGCTCCGGGGAGATCATTCCCCACAAGTGTTCACAATGCCCCCTAGATGTGACAGTCTTTTCACTGTTAAGCAAAACAGATTTGATAGTTTCTGCAGAGTGCGCTCTGGATTCCTTCTCCCTTTGATTGTAAAGTTGGAGGTCACCAGTTTCTCAGCATTTTCTTCATTTGTACTTAAGCTTTGGAACTCGATTCCTGTGGAGGTACAGTATGTATAGAGGATTATTTGTCTTTTAGGGAAAACTTGAAGATGTGTGTGTTTTTAGCTAATTAGGGGTTGATATTCAGAACCCTTAGCAGGTTGGTCATCCGGATGCCAGCTGGCTAAGAGGCTGATTTATTTAGTGTCACTATCTGGATAGTCCTACTGAGTATCCCCACAGATTGCCCAGCACTATCCAGGTAGTGCTGGGATAGTTTATGGGCAGAGAGAAGTGTTTTGGCGTAATCATCTAAGTGCCAGCACATATCTGGTTAGCCCAGTATTTTATTTATTTATTTATTTCAACTTCTTATATACCGCACTCTTTGACATCAGCGCGGTTTACAAATAACAGAAAGAAACCAGAACAGGCTGTTTGGTATTACATATAACAGGAGTATCAACTTGGATAACATGGGATAACTATTTACATGGAGTATATAATCTATTAGCTAGATAACATGCTCAAACTATTTACATAGAATTAGCAGGGGTGCTTGGGACAAGAGGGATATTGTGGAATGTGCTAGGGTGAGGTTGTTATGTTACGGTTCATGTGGGGTAGTATTTGATGAAAAGGTGAAATTTAAGGGCTTTTCTGAACTGGGTTAGGTCGGTTATGGCACGGAGATCAGGTGGGAGAGAATTCCAGTATTTTGGTGCGCTAAACATGAAAGCTCTGTTTGATGTTGATAGGCTGCACGTTGTAATAGCCTTTGGGGTTGTTAGTGAGTTTAATGCTGCATGTCTCCTATTTCTATTTGATGGAACGGATTGGATGAGTGCGGTAAGTGATGTGGACGATAAACCATTTAAGGCCTTAAATGTGAGAATGAGGGTTTTGAATGTAAGTCTTCCGTGTATAGGGAGCCAATGGAGCTGTTTGAGGATAGGTGTGATATGTTCACTTCTGGCCGCTCCTAGAAGAACCCTGGCAGCGGTGTTCATTGCGAGCTGCAAGGAGCTTATGGTGGATTGTGGTAGTCCTTGTAGAATGGAATTGGCGAAGTCGAAATGCGGCAGTATCAGAGCTTGGTAGATGGTTCTGAAGTCTTCGTGGTCTAGTAGGGGACGCAGGTGTCTGAGGGTGCGTATTTTGAAGTATACAGATTTTACGATATTGTTTATGTGTGATTTCATGTCGAGTCTATGGTCTAGTGTGACTCCGAGGTATTTTATTGTATCCTTGGTGCCTAGGTCAGCTCCCTTGACACTTATATGTGGTGGTGGGGTGAAGTTGGGGTCTCTTGTGATAAAGAGAACCTCAGTTTTCTTATGCTGAATGCGGAGGTTCTGTGACAGGAGCCATTGTGAGACTGCATCGAAGCAGTTTGTTATAGGCAATAAGTCCATTTGCATTGTGGAAAATGGCATGTAGAGTAGGATATCGTCGGCGTATATCATACATTTCACATTGAAGGACCTGATGATATCGCAGATAGGCTGCATATAGACGTTGAACAAGAGGGATGAAAGTGAGGACCCCTGCGGAACGCCTTGTCTTTGGTGGAAAAGTTTTGATTCTCCTGTTGCGGATTTGACGTATTGCATCCTGGTGTCGAGGTATGATTTACACCATTCAAGTGCTGAGTTGCAGATGCCTTTTTCTTTCAGTCGACCGAGGAGAATCTCGTGGTTTACCGAGTCAAACGCTGCTGCTATATCCAAGAAGATTAGCACAACGCCTTGTCGGATGTTGTCTATGGTATTGAGAACATCATTGAAGAGGGTGGTAAGCAGTGTCTCCACGCCGTGGAATTCTCTGAATCCGTGTTGAGAATAGTCTAGAGGGGCTGTGGAGTCGATGTGGTCTTGGATTTGGCGCTGTGCCTCTTTCTCAAAGATCTTTGCTAAGAGGGGGATACTGGCTATAGGCCTGTATGAGTCTGGCCGTTTTGGGTCTAGTTTAGCGTTTTTTAGCAGTGGCCTGATGGATGTGAGTTTTAATGCAGATGGGAAGGAGCCAGTAGTGAAGGAGAGGTTCATGATTCTTGCAATGAAGGTGCTAAAGTCACACCGCAGATCCTTTATCCAAAAGGCTGGGCAGGGATCGGTTTGCGCAGTGGTCGTGTTGAGTGAGGAGATGGTGTCTTCAATGTGTTTGGAAGAAGGCGTGTTAAGTGAGGATAGGGATGTTGGGCAGGTTGTTTCTTGTATATTGTTTTTTGAGAGTTCATCTGTCTGTAGGAGTTTTGATTGCAAGTAATCAGCGAATTCTTGCGGGTGAATATCATTGTTTTGTTCAGAGGATGGTTCCTTTGATAGTGACTTAACCAGGTTGAAAAGGTCACGAGGTTTGTTCAAAGATCTCTTATTTATTTATTTATTTATTTATTTGCTTTTCTTATATACCGCGCTATTAAGATCAGTGCGGTTTACATTACAACTCAACAATGCAACAATGTTTTTTACATAACACAATGTGCTTACATAGAACAAGGGTACAGTCATAACGGGAGAATAACGGGGGAAACTATTTACAAGATATATACACATAAAATTTACATAGAGTTAAATACAACTGATATTTGGTTATAGCTAGATCGGATGGGGGACAGGATACAGCCATAGGGAGAGGGCGGCTAACCGTTTTCGTGTTGGGTTAGTGCGTTGGGATAATTAGAGCAGGGGGTGGATGCCTGCGACTTATGTTTTTCAGGACTGGTTTCGGGATAGTAGATTTGAAATAGATGGTGTTTTATTTCTTTTCTGAATGTGGTGAGGCTTGGTATGGATCGAATCCAGGTGGGAAGTTCATTCCAGGTTGTCGGAGCATAAATCGAGAAAGCTCTATTAGTAGTTGTCTTTGTGCACCTTGTGGTAAATTTGGGTACTATTAACATGTTGAGTATATCTGAGTGGTATTGCTTCTTTCTGGCTGCGATTGCCTCGCGGTGAGTTGAGAGGTGAAGAATGTAGGCTTCGTGGTCATCGGTGGCTAGTGTGCGGCGCCAACGTTTTTCTAGCCTTCGTAGGTGAGTAAGAGAGGCCCGTAGTTCCGGGGAAAACCATGGAGCAGAGGTTCTTTTCCCTGAAAAGGTCTTTTTATTTGGTAGTTGAGCAACAGCGTTGAGGCTGTTGTTCCAGGCAGCGATTGACTCGTCAAGGTTGAGTGATGTGTTGTTGAGGATTGGTTGGGTACTTGACAGAATAAGTTCTCTGTTGAAAGGTCGAAAGCCCCGTGTTACTCTGGATGTATTGGCGAGTTTGCTGGTGTTCAGATTATGACTGTTCAGGGGGATTCGTAGGTTTATAAGTTTATGGTCAGACCATGGGACATCGGTGATCGATTCTACAATGTTGCTGTTTTGCTCAGAGAAATGGTGTGGGGCAAATACCATGTCAAGAATGTTTCCTTTGGTATGAGTGGGTTCAGTGATCATTTGTTTATAACCAAGATTTTCGATGGCATTGAGGAGTGATGAGGATGGTTTTGTTGTAGTGATGGGAGGTTCAGGTCTCCCATGATCCAGTTGGGAGTGTTGGGGTTGTTGGTGTTAGCGGCCAGATCCAATATAGTGGGCAGATCGTCTGGGGAGCTCGAGGGGGCTCTGTATACCAGGTTTATGGAGCATTGTTTATTGGCTATGGTGATTATGTCCAGATTGTTTGTGCTATGGGAGTTGGTCACGTTGAAGAGGAGTTCAGACTTGGTGAGTATGAGTGCTCCTCCTCCTTTCTTGTTTTCTCTGTGGGTTGTGTGTATAGTGAAGTTTGGTGGAATGAGTTGGTTGATTAGATAACCAGGTTTCGGTGATCATGAGAGCATCAAGATTATGGAGGGTAACTATGTCCAGGATTACAGGCCATTTTTTCCGAATTGATCGAGCATTTATAAGGGCACATTTTAGGCTTTGTGAGGGCGATGGTTTGTGTTGCTTCAGGTTGCTGGATTGCTGTATTGCAATGTGGATCAGGTGGGAGTGTCGGATATGCGCTTCCCTAGTCGGATACTGAAAAGGGTTGCCTGCCCATTGCTTTCCGTGTTTTTTGAGGATGGGGATAAAACTGTAGGTGGGGGAGTAGGCAGTGGTGGTTCCGAGCCAATCTGTGAGAAGATAGAAACTGAGGAGAGTAATGAGGTGGAGAGACATTTTGGTTTCTGGGATGTAATATGAGGAGGTAATTGAGTTTTGGGTGGTAAGAATACACAATACAGTATACAGGTAATTTCACAGTACAGTATAACAGGCTATGAGGAGGTAACAAAGATATCACTGATTAAGGTGTATGTTACAGAGCTAGTAATGGCTACAGCAAAATATAACAGGTGTCAGGTGTGTGCGTGTGTGAATGCGATACAGACAACTGTAAGATATCACTGATTAAGGTGTATGTTACAAGGCTAGTAATGGCTACAGCAAGATGTAACAGGTGTCAGGTGTGTGGGTGTGTGAATGCAGTACAGGCAACTGTAAGAGTCAGGCAAATATAACAGGTGTCAGGTGTGTGTGTGTGTGAATGTGATACAGACAACTGTAATAGGCAGGCTGATGAAGACAGTTAGTGTTTGTGAGTGGTGTTGCTTAGTGAGGGTGAAGTGGGAGATCAGTTAGGAGTGAATACTGACGACAGTATAAGATAGTGTGTGACAACATAAGACAGCAGAATATTGATGGTTACTGACAACAGTATGGGACTAGTCAGGAGTATAGTCAGTTCGTTGGATCTTAAGGTGTATATTCAAGGGACAGTCATGAAATGCTATCAGTGGTAGTATGTGGGATTGCTTTGAACTGCTGAGTGAGTTTCTTGGTTATAGAGTTGAAGTATACTTGCTGTGAAGTTGGACAACTCGCTGGAGATGACTGAGGGATCAAGTTGGGGGTCGGGTGTAGTTGCAGGCTTCTTGGCTTGGCTGTTACTCGGTTTCATCTGAGAGAGCCTTTGCCTAAGGGCCGTGCCAAAGGGCCCTCTGGCGAGGCCCTCAGGCGCGGGCCCGCCTGACGGCGGCTGCTTTTTCTGGGGCAAGGCTCCGCCTCCCACAGCCCCGATTGGGCCGGAGGTCTCCTGAGCAGGCTAAGATGGCTGAAGCCTGCTCAGGCGTGCTCTACCCCGATCGGGGAGCACAGAGCCGGCTGGGAGCTGAAGAGGGGGTGATTCCTCGACGGCGGCTGCTTTTTCTGGGGCAAGGCTCCGCCTCCCACAGCCCCGATTGGGCCGGAGGTCTCCTGAGCAGGCTAAGATGGCTGAAGCCTGCTCAGGCGTGCTCTACCCCGATCGGGGAGCACAGAGCCGGCTGGGAGCTGAAGAGGGGGTGATTCCTTGACGGCGGCTGCTTTTTCTGGGGCAAGGCTCCGCCTCCCACAGCCCCGATTGGGCCAGAGGTCTCCTGAGCAGGCTAAGATGGCTGAAGCCTGCTCAGGCGTGCTCTACCCCGATCGGGGAGCACAGAGCCGGCTGGGAGCTGAAGAGGGGGTGATTCCTCGACGGCGGCTGCTTTTTCTGGGATTCATCTGAGACTTCTGTGGGCGACTTGGGCCACCTAAAATGCTGTCCTGAATTGCTATCTGCAGAGGTTCCTGTTGAGTATCGGACTAACTGGTTAAGTGCCGGCACTGATCTAGCTGAGATATTCAGCAGCAGCTCCAATCCGTATACCGCGGGTGAATGTCCCACCAATATTTAAGCACTGCGGTTAACCATCTTGGTGTTTTGAATATTGGCTCCTTAGGTTTTATAGACTGTTAGGGGTTTTTTTTGTATATAAGGTGTGTGTTATGCTGTAATAGTAATTAATACCTTGCTTAGAATGTTACGTGATGCGAGTAATGAAGTTTAAAAATATTTGTTTGGTGTTTATGTAGAATTTCTGCTTTTTCATTCTCTACATTCACATATTGCTTCTCTATCTTTTAATCGTATGATTACGCTTGTAGATCTTCTCCTTTCTCTGATATACCTAAGGTCACATTACTTTACCTCTGATATAGCTCATAAGTCAGCTATAAATGAAGACCTCACTTAAACACAGAGGAGCAGTAGAGAAAAAAAAATGATGAGGCTAGAGACCGAGTAGGGACTGCAATATTGCAATTGGAAGGGAGAATAGAAAGGCCGAGTAGGCCTGGAAATGGGATTTTTTTTTTCCCCATTTACTTTTTATTGAAAGTCAACCACAATAATACACATCAACTAAATACAGCCATGTTGTCACCTTCCCCCATAATTCCTTTTCCCCCCTTCCCCCCCTTTCATACTGACACACTAACATAGGGTGCAACATTACCCATTACAATCCTATCCTCTAATAAGCCGTACATTATATCGGCCTTCCTTATGCCATTAATCATTCCACAGACATATATGCCCTTCTCTACTATACACATAATGCATACGCTTCAAATTGGAATCACATATGCTCCAGGCCTCCTTTTCCTGAGTGCCCCCACGTGATTTCCTTATTCCTCACCTATTCACCATCAAGTCATTCATATCCTTCCTTTCTGAGACCTCAACCCCACCACCCACCCTTAATCTCTTAAGCAAACGCTTCGCTGCTGATCCTCTCCTGTTCCTTCCATTTGAGGTACGGCCCCCAGGTCGTCTGGAAACTCTTCAATGTCTTCCGATGCAAGGCCGTAAAGCGGTACATCAGCCCCAGATGCTCTACTCTTCCCTTAACCTCTGCTAGAGTAGGCACCGATAGGGTCCTCCAGTTATGCGCTATCAATTGCCTCGTTGCAGTGCATACTATGCCCCACCAACCTTCGCCCTTCGTTTTCCCGTCTTTGTTCTCCACATTAAGCAACGCCAGACAGGGCCCCAGCCCAACCTTCTCCCCAAAGATCTCGCTTAACCATTCTGCTACCCCTAGCCAAAGGGGACTTAACCGAGGACACTCCCACCAGATATGAAGAAAGGACCCCACCCCTCCACATCCTCTCCAACACTCTGCGGTACCACCCTGCCATTTTGTAATCTTTGAGGGGTCATGTATCACCTATACAGCATCTTATAATTATGTTCCAGAATATTACTAGACACCACTCCTTTAACTAACCCTTTACACACCCCTTCCCATTGAGTGCCATCCCATTTTCAATGCAAATCTACCTCCCATGCCCGCCGATTAGCCTATTTATCCCCCCTCTCCCCCTCCATTGCCTTATATAGTTGGGAAATAAGGCCCTTGACCTCTCCCTTTTCAAAGAGCCCATCAATATCCTCCCCGTTAGGGCCGTTCCCCCTACGTGCTACCTTTTTACAATAATGCAGGACTTGAATAAATCGAAACCTATCCTTGTCAGGTAATTGATACTCCTCCTGCATCTCCTCAAATTTCACCCACTCTCCATTCTCCTTAAATTGCCCCACCACCCACAGCCCTAACTCAGCCCACTTCCTAAAAACTGGGTCTGTTACTCCCGGTTGAAACTCCGGGTTATCCACCAACGGTATAAATTTTGAACCCCCTTGGGCCCCATACCATTTCCCTTGCCATTTCCACCATAACTGCAGTGTGAGTATGGCAAAGGGGTTCCCCTGCCTTTTCCGATGAGTCTCCCCACTCTTAATACAGATAACCTCCTTAAAATCACTCACATGGTTCCGCCCTTGCCCCTCCAGTTTCACCCATTCCACTGACCCCCTCAATTCCCATTCAGACACTGCCCACCCTTGTGCAGCCTCATAATACCGAGCTAACATAGGGACCTCTAGCCCCCCCCCACCACCTTTTCTTATTGGTGCACAAGATACTTTCTGCTACTCGCGGTCTTTTACCCTTCCAAACATACTTCATTACCCTTGTCTGGAGTTGCCTAAGGTAGACTACCGGGACTTCCACCGGCACGTTCATAAATAAATACAACAACCTGGAGACCAAGATCATCTTGACCAAGTCTATCCTACCCAACCAAATTCCTTTTCAAAGAGAAGTTCAAAATGATTTCTCTAGGAACTCTGCTGCCATACCTTCAGAGTCAGGATTGGCTTTGTTCTCTAGGTCTCAAGGATGTGTACACTCATGTTCTCATCCATCCAACTCATCGAAACTTCCTTCACTTTCTAGTTCAAGGGAAGCACTACCAATACAGGGTTCTTCCTTTTGGCCTGGCCTTGTCACCAAGGGTGTTCACAAAATGCATGGCTGTGGTGGCAGCATTTCTTCACACCCTAGGAATATTCGTCTTCCCTTATTTAGACGACTGGCTCATTCGAGCCCCTTCAGAGCCAGAGGCCAGGATTTCTCTCTCTCGCACAATGCGCATCCTTCAGTATTTGGGTGTTGTCATAAACTTCCCAAAATCCAACCTTGCTCCCACTCAGTCCCTAGAGTTTATAGGAGCTCTGCTGGATACCAGACAGACAAGGGCCTACCTTCCACAGGCCCGCTGCCTTCACATTGTGCAGTTAGCTTCCCAAGAAGTGTTAAAACCTCACCTTACTGCTCGAGAAATCTTACAGTTGCTAGGCCACATGGCATCCACCGTGCATGTGGTTCCTTATGCTCGCCTTCATATGAGGGCAGCCCAGTGGACTTTATCCACTCAGTGGACTCAGGCGTCAGGTTGCCTGTCAGACAAAATAGCAAACTCAGTTCCTTATCGTCACTCCAGTCCAGTCCCTTTACTTCTGTGTTGCGCAACCCTTCCAGCAGCTTGGAGGCTGAGCCCATCCTTTTTGAGGATGGTGTGGTATAAATACCACTGGTACCACCCACAGATCCCAGTATTCTCAGCCTACAAGCAGCTGGAGGGTTCCATAAGCCAAGGGCTTACTGGAGTCTTCTGTTTTGATACCTTTATTTAATTTATTTATTTAATTTATTTACTTTAGTTTAGTTTCTTGATTTATTTTATTTGGGCATTTGGGCGTTTTGTGCTGTGCCTTTAAATTCTTCTTCTCCCTCTCACTCCCCCCCCTTTCCTCCTCGGAGCCCTCAGACCCAGAGGAGGTGGTTTCCTGCAGCAGCGAGGAGGACCGGAGAGATCTCCTCTCGTTGGCTAGCCTGGGCCCCCAGACCTCTCGGATAGACCGGCCAGCATCCCGGGGCCCTTCACCGAAGGCCTGCCCTGCCTCGCACCGAAGCCCTTCGAGTGGCTGAGCGCTTGAGGCGGCACCGCGGCCCCACCGACCTCGCGCTACAATTTCCAAAGCGGAGGGGCGGTGTAGGCAGCTCGGGAGCGCAGTATCTAGTGCTGGGACAAGCGCCGGCCGCAGAACAACTGGCAGAGCGCAGAGTCGCCGGCCGCCACTGAGGGCTCCACATGGTTGCGGCCTACCACGTGTTTGAGCCAACGCAGAGCCTTGTCTTCCTCGGAACTGGACAACGCGCTGAAGGAGCACCCAAACAGCAAGTACTGGGGAGAAACTAGCCTGATTGAGGGTGTTAATTTTATTTTAATCTTATTTTAACTTTACTTTAATTTTAATTTATTTAAGTCGGCTTTTCTTGGCTAATTCTTGCTGTTGGTGGGTTTTAGCAGAGTGGGGGAGGGGAGGGCGCTTTGAAGGCTGGTTTGGCCCCCCTCCGATCCGAATTTCTGCAATATTTGGATACAATTTTATAAGGCTGTTTCTTTAAGAGTTATTTCCCTCAGAAGGACATGACTGGCAAGCCACGGTGCCCGTCTTGTGGCACTCGTAGCGGTACTTCCTCGGAAGCAGGGATCTGCAGAGGTTGTGCTGCAGTGGCTACTTCCGTGGAACAAGAAATTAACTTGTCCATGGCTCAAGCTTCTCAGGGGTCAGGAGACCCTCTGGAGGGGGAAGGAGGCTCCCATTTCCCCCCGCCTGCGCCCTCGGATTTGCCCGCTCCGCCCCCGCCCCTCCCCCTCACTTCCGTTGGGGAGGGGGGGTCGGGGACCTCCTCTCCTGATTTCGTTATGTTGCTTCACAAGGCCTATTGTATGCGCAAGCAGGGGCTTGGGGCCGGAGAGTCGAGGACGACAATAGAAGGCAGGTTGGCCAGACCAATTAGGACAAGCACCCAGGACTCCGGGCTTCCACTCAAGCGCGCAAGGCTGATGAGCGAGGAGCCCCTCACGTCCCTTTCTCAGGGCACCCCAGAGGAGGTGGGCTCGGACAAAGAATTAGATGAAGATGAGGAGGAGCTCGAAGAGGGGGAGATCCCTGAGGAGGATCAGTCTCGTATAATTCGAGTTTTTCGTCGAGAGGAGCTCCCTGCATTAATCAATGAGTCTCTGAAAGTGCTTAATGTGGCCTCGGACACTCTAGCTGAGGAGGAGGCGTTGGAGGACCCTTTAATCCAAGCCATTAGGAGGTCTCAGAAGGTTTTTACGGTCCACAGGGTGGTGCGTCAGATGATCCAGGAGGAATGGGATCAACCAGAGTCAAGTTTGAGGGGTGTCCTTGTCTATGGCTCGTCTATACCCTTTGCCGGAACTGGACAAAGAACTGCTGAAGTCACCCAGGGTGGATGCGGCGGTATCAGCAGTGACAAAAAAGACGACTATCCCAGTCGAGGGCAGCGCTGCCCTGAGGGATTCTCAAGATAGAAAATTGGATACGCTGCTGAAGCAGCCTTTGATGTGAGTGCTCTTGCCTTACAGGCCTCTGTGTCGGGGGCTTGGGTGGCTCGGGCCTGTTTGAGGTGGTCCCAACAACTTCAGTTAGCGGAAGGCTCCGCAGACGACACACAAGCGACTACAGCCAGGTTGGAGTCCGGGGCGGCCTATCTGGCGGATAGTCAGTATGACCTCATCAGGAGTCTAGCAAAGAACATGGCCTCTGTGGTAGCAGCTAGGCGTTATTTGTGGCTACGTAATTGGGCGGCCGATGCCTCTTCAAAGGCACGCCTGAGTCGTCTTCCTTTTAAAGGGAAGCTGTTATTTGGTGAGGACTTAGATAAGTTGGTAAAGGACCTTGGCGAATCTAAGGGAGGCAGGCTTCCGGAAGACAGACCGAAACAAGGGCGCTCCCTAGCTCCGGTACGGAACCAATCTAGGGATCCTCGGAGGTTTCGGCCAGCCAGGTCGAACCCCTTTCCTAGGGGCCGTTTCCCTTCAAGGGGTCAAGGCTTCAGAGGGTTTCGAGGAGCAGGTAGGGGTTTTGGGACCTCTTCCTCCTCCTCGGGGCCTAGAAAACCACAATGAGATAACGGGGGTCCAGGGGGGCGAACTGCCGGTGGGAGGTCGATTAAGGCAGTTTCTCCCCGCCTGGTCCCGGGTCACGTCCGATCAATGGGTCCTAGAAGTGATCCGAGAGGGTTATTCTCTCGAATTCGCGAAACAAATACTTCCAGCCTTTATTCAGTCTCCCTGTAGTTCTCCTGTAAAGAGGGCGGCGATAGAGGCAACTCTCTCTCGGCTCATAGCGCTCGGAGCAGTGGTCCCTGTGCCGCCAGACCAATGCGGTTCCGGTCGGTGGTTGTTGTTGTTGTTAAGTGCTGTCGAGTCGGAGTCGACTCATGGCGACCCTCTGGATAGCTATCCTAAATTGTGTTCGGTCTTCAGTCAGGCGGCTTATTGTTGACAGACTGGTACCCGTAGCTGCTGTTATTGTGCTCGATTTATTTTGTGGTACCCAAGAAGGAAGGCTCCTTTCGCCCGATCCTAGATCTCAAGCAAATCAATCGCTGTCTCAAAGTGCCTCATTTCTGGATGGAAACCCTAAGATCGGTCATCGTGGCCGTAAGGGGCGGGTAGTTCCTGACTTCATTGGATTTGACGGAGGCCTATTTGCATATACCGGTCAGAAAGTCTCACCAACAGTTCCTGAGATTCGCGGTGCCAAGAGGTCACTTTCAATTCCAGGCTCTGCCCTTCGGTCTAGCTACGGCCCCAAGGACTTTCACCAAGGTGATGGTGGTAGTGGCTGCGGCCCTACGAAGAGAGGGAATACTAGTGCATCCCTATCTGGACGATTGGCTGATACGGGCAAAGTCAGAAGAGGAAAGTCGCTCGGCCACTGCCAGAGTGGTAGAAGTCCTGGAAGAGTTAGGGTGGGTCATCAATCGCGTAAAGAGCAGGTTGAGGCCCTCCCAGGAGCTCGAGTATCTCGGAGCAAGGTTCAACACCAACAGAGGCAGGGTGTTCTTATCCAAAACGAGATCGAGGGACCTAAGGATCTTGGTCACGCAGTTTGTGAGCAGGCGAAGCCCTACGGCGTGGCATTACCTTCAATTGCTGGGAACCATGGCGGCAGCAATAGAGGTAGTACCGTGGGCCAGGGCTCACATGCGGCCCTTGCAACGGGCCCTGTTGCATCGTTGGTCCCCTCAGCATCATCCTTTGTCCATGCAGCTGCCCTGCGCCCCTCGAACCAAGAAAACCCTCCAGTGGTGGCGGTGCCCGAAGAATCTGGATTGCGGGATGCCTCTCGAGCCCCCACAGTGGTTGCTGTTGATGACGGATGCCAGTCTAACTGGCTGGGGAGCTCATTGCGAGGACCAGTACGTCCAGGGCCACTGGACAGCGTTGGAGTCACAATGGGCCATCAACAGACTGGAATTACGGGCGGTAGCCATTGCGCTCAGGGCACTCGAGTCCTTAGTGCTACGAAGAGCAATTCGCGTCCTCTCCGACAATGTCACTGCAGTGGCTTACATCAACCACCAGGGCGGCACAAGCAGTCCCGCCTTGGAGAAGGAGGTGGACGGCCTATTTCAATGGGCCGAGGTCCAGTTGGAGGCTCTTTCAGCTCAGCACGTGGCCGTCACGGACAACATTGCGGCCGATTACCTCAGCAGGTTCAAGATAGACCACGGGGAGTGGGAGCTGGAGCAGGAGGTCTTCAACCAGATAGTAGCCCTTTGGGGCCCACCAGTCATGGATCTCATGGCACGGTATTCTTCCGCCAAAGTAAGCCGATTTTTCAGTCGAAGGAAGGAAAGGATGTCCGAAGGCTTAGATGCTCTGGCCCAGAAGTGGCCTTCGGAGGGTCTCCTGTATGTGTTCCCCCCATGGGCTCTTATCGGAAAGGTTCTTCAGCGGGTGGAGGCTCACCAAGGGTTGATAATCCTCATAGCCACGGATTGGCCGCGCCGCCCCTGGTATGCGGTCCTGGTGAGGTTGATCGCCGACCGTCCTTGGCGGCTTCCCTGCCGGAGGGATCTGCTGAGGCAGGGCCCGGTTCGGATGCCTCACGTGGATCGATTCTCGCTTACGGCCTGGCTATTGAAAGGGCGCGGCTCCTGAAGCGGGGTTATTCGAGATCGGTAATCTCGACCATGCTGAGTGATAGGAAGCGCTCGACCTGTCTCGCCTATGTAAGAGTTTGGCGCATTTTCGAAGCATGGTGTGCAGAGCACCGGAGGAAACCTCTTTTGGCCTCTGTTCCGGAGGTTCTGGAGTTCTTGCAAGCGGGTTTTGGCAAAGGCCTAGCGCACAGTTCCTTGCGAGTCCAGTTGGCAGCCATTTCTTGCTATAGAGGTAAGGTCCACCGAAAGTCATTAGCGGCCCACGCGGACGTGTCCAGGTTCCTAAGGGCAGTTAGGCGTCTTCGCCCTCAGCGGAGATCGATCATCCCCCCGTGGGATCTTAACCTGGTACTGAATGCCTTGACCAAGGAACCTTTTGAGCCAGCAAAGGAAGCCTCGCTAAAGGATTTGACACTGAAGACGGTTTTCCTGGTCGCTATTTGCTTGGCCAGACGTGTTTCCGAACTGCAAGCGCTGTCCTCCCAGCCCCCCTTTCTTTCATTCTTCAAGGATAAGGTGGTCTTACGGACGGTACCTTCTTTCTTGCCCAAGGTCATCTCCCCCTTTCATGTGAACCAGTCGGTTATGCTACCATCCTTTGCAGCGGGGGGACAAGAGGGGAGGGACAGGAAGCTGCGCCTTCTGGACGTTCAAAGAGCCTTGAAGCGTTATCTTTCCCGCACTGCGCCTTTTCGGAAGTCCGATCGTCTGTTCATTTAGTTTGGAGGGCCGCATAAGGGGGGGCGGCGGCCAAGGCTTCCATCTCCAGGTGGATCAGGGAAGCTATTGCTTCCGCCTATATCCTCAAGGGGAAGCAGGTCCCAGGGGGGCTGCGCGCTCATTCAACTCGGGCGCAGGCTACCTCTTGGGCAGAGTATAGCTTAGTTCTGCCGCTGGACATTTGTAGGGCGGCTACCTGGTCCTTGCTGCATACCTTTACCAGACACTACTGACTGGACGTGCAGAGTTCTGCTGACTCTCGGTTTGGGGACGCGGTTCTTCGGTCCGGGATAACGGATCCCACCCAAGCTTGAACTGCTCTGTTACATCCCAGAAGTAAAGGGACTGGACTGGAGTGACGATAAGGAAGAAGTAATTAGACCTTACCTGCTAATTAGTGTTCCTGAAGGAACGACAGTCCAGTCCCTGATCCCACCCGGTTCTTCGATTGACCTATTAGATATGGGAGCATCAGCGGACCGAATGCAGGGCCAGGACTAAGGGGAAGGGCCCCCTGGTGCAGGTCCGGCGGGTCGGAGTGAAGGAGAACTCGGTCAGGCTCAGGTAAACCTCCTCCTTCCCTCCCCCTTACTCTTTTCTCCTTCTTGAATTTAAAAAAAGAAAAAAAAAAGTTGTTTGGGAAAGTTAGTTGTGTGGTTTGTGTTGTTGTTTTCACATAGGCTATTAATTTTCGTTTAGTCTGCTTTTTCATTAGATTACTGGGATCTGTGGGTGGTACCAGTGGTATTTATACCACACCATCCTCAAAAAGGATGGGCTCGGCCTCCAAGCTGCTGGAAGGGTTGCGCAACCCAGAAGTAAAGGGATTGGACTGTCGTTCCTTCAGGAACACTAATTAGCAGGTAAGGTCTAATTACTTCATCACCTTATTTTGTCCCTCCAATGGTGGCAGTCACCCCAAAACCTTTTGGTGGGGTCTCCTTTTCAGCAATCCCCACCACAAGCCACTGTAACAACAGATGCCTCACAGATGAGTTGGTGAGCCCACCTGCAAGGCCTCCCTACCCAGGGTACCTGGACTCCACAGGAGACCTATCTACATATCAATCTCCTGGAACACAGAGCAATCTTCCTTGCTCTTCGAGTATTCCACACCCAGCTCAGCTACAAGACAGTCCTAGTTCAAACGGAGAATCAAGTAGCCATGTTCTATGTGAACAAGCATGGTGGAACAGGCTCTCTGTCTCTATGCAACAAAGCTTTGCGACTATGGGCTCTCGCCAGAGAGCATCAGATTCATCTCCTTGCGGTGTATCTTCCAGGCATTCAAAACTCTTGGGCAGACAGACTCAGTCGAGTTCTGCTTCCACACGAATGGTCTCTCCATGCAGACCAGGTGGCCAAAAGTTTTCAAATTTGGGGAACCCCAGACATAGACCTCTTTGCAAGTTCGCTGAATGCCAAACTTCCCCGGTTCTGTTCCAGAATTCCGGCTGAGGGTTGTCAGGCCAGGGATGCTTTCCTCCTCCATTGGGCCCAGGACGTCCTGTATGCCTTTCCACCCATTCGCCTAATTCCCAAAACCCTGTTCAAGCTTCAGAGAGACAGTGGTCATATGATTCTCATAGCTCCACATTGGCCACGGCAAATGTGGTACCCTCTGCTCCTACATCTCTCTCAAGCTCCGCCTCTGGAGTTAGGATCTGCTCCAGATCTCCTTTCTCAGGAGGATGGGATGCTGTGGTATCCCAATCCCCAGTCTCTGCCTCTCAGGGCCTGGTTGCTGAAAGCCTAGAACTTCATGGTCTTAACCTTTCTCAGCAGGTAAAGGATATCCTTTATGCTTCCAGGAAGCCTTCTACAAGACGCTCTTTTGCTTTCAAGTGGAAAAGGTTTACCATATGGTGCTCGCAGAAGGGTCTTGACCCTCTTGCGGTACCTCTGGAACCATTACTGGAGTATCTCCTTCATTTGTCTAATACAGGGCTTAAGACCAATTCAGAGAGAGTTAATTTGAGTGCTATTGCAGCTTCTTTCAAGCCTCTAAATGGACAATCTATTTCCTCTCATCCTCTCATAGCGAGATTTATGAGAGGCCTTCTTTTAACTAAGCCTCCCATTAAGCCACCACCGGTGGCATGTGACTTAAATCTGGTTCTTGGGTAGCTCATGAAGCTGCCTTTTGAACCATTAGCTACTACCTCTTTGAAATTCCTTTCCTGGAAGGTCATCTTTCTTATTGCAATCACATCAGCACGTTGCATTAGTGAATTGCAAGCGTTGGTGGCTGATCCTCCTTATACAAGTTTCTATCATGATAAGGTAGTCCTTTGGACTCATCCACACTTTATGCCAAAGGTGGTATCACCTTTTCATTTAAACCAAGCGGTTTACCTTCCTGTATTTTTCCCAAGGCCTCACACCTCAAATGCAGAAAGGAATCTTCATACTTTGGACTGTAAAAGGGCTTTGGCCTTTTACTTGCAAAGGACACAGCAACATAGAAAGTCCTCTCAACTCTTTGTTGCTTTTGATCCTAGTCATTTGGGACTTCCAGTCTCCAAAAGAACACTGTCCAGCTGGATTGCACAGTGTATTTCTTTTGCCTATGAGAGTAAGAACCTTCCTCTTGAAGGCCATGTCACAGCTCACAATGTGAGAGCCATGGCAGCCTCTATGGCTCATCTTCACTCTGTGTCTATTGACGACATCTCTCGAGCAGCTACTTGGGCTTCGGTTCATACGTTCACAGTCCATTACTGCTTAGACAAGGACTCCTACCGGGATGCCTTGTTTGGTCAGGCTGTTCTTCAACACCTGTTCCATACTTAATCATCTCCTACCCACCATTCCTGGTAGGATGCCAGAGATCCTTGGGGGGATGTGGAGCCCTTTCTCAGGGGCACACAACTTCTTGGGCCTTCTCCCTGGCATCTGCAGCTAGGGAGTCCCCATATTTGAAGACTACATTCCTGCTTGTTCCTGGAGATAGCATAGTTACTCACCTGTAACAGGTGATCTCCGGGAACAGCAGGAATTTAGTCTTCACAACCCACCCACCTCCCCTAGGAGTTGTATCTCTCTATCTCTCTTCCCCTCTCTCTTTGTCTCAGCTTTAAACTCAACTGGAGAGGGACAGTTGGGAAAGGCGGGAAGGCAGCACGCAGGCTTTGTGGGATGCTCCCAAAAGCTTTCCTATTGGACGCTGGGGAGCGTTCTCGCGCAGGCTCCGTTGGTACCGATACCCATATGTGAAGACTAAATTCCTGCTGTTCCCGGAGATCACCTGTTACAGGTGAGTAACTATGCTTTACTCACCTATAACAGATTTTTTCCTGAGGAGAATAGGACTCGGTCCTCGTAACTCTCCTTCCTCCCCGTGGAATTGTTTTTTGTCATTTTTGCCACCTTGAGGTATGCCATCATACTGAGGTAAGATGACAACTTTAGGCAGGAAAAGGACCACGCAGACTCCGTGAGGACTGATTTCCTGCTGTCCCTGGAGAACATTTGTTACAGGTGAGTAACTACGCTTTCTCTCCTCTCAAGCTCTCCTTGATACACTTCAGTCTGGCTTTCGTCCCTTACATTCCACTGAAACAGCCCTTGCCAAGGTCTCCAGCGACTTGTTCCTGGCGAAATCCTATTACTTCTACTACTACTTACTACTATTAATCATTTATATAGCGCTACAAGGTGTATGTAGTGCTGTTGAAAAACATATTGAAGAAGGGCCCTGCTCGTTAGAGCTTATAATTTAATCTAGACAGACAATACAATATATGAGAAACAAGGGGTTTAGATAGGGAAAGGAGACACATGGGAATTAGGATCCAAAAGCAGCCTCAGAGGTGAGCTTTTAGCATGGATTTGATAAAGGAGAGAGATGAGACCTGATGTATGATTCAGGAAGTTTGTTCCAGGCATAAGTAGCAGCAAGATGAAAAGATCGAAGTTTGGAGTTGGCAGTGGAAGATTAGGGCATAGAGAGAAGAAAGCCAGAGGAAGAGTGGAGTTCATGTAGAGGGTTGTGAGAAAAGAGGAAAGGTACGAGGGTTGCTCAGAAAGAAATGCCCCACATGTTTTTTCTCTGTCCAGAATGAAGATAGAGGTGTGAAATTGAAATGTTAGTAACTTGGAATTTCAATGGACACTTGTGTGTAATTTTACAGTCGTCCGACAAATAGCGAGGTGGTGGTGATCCTTCAAATGGCGTCTTTGAGTGACAATGATACAAACAACGAGCTGTAATTGAATTCTTGGTTGAGGAGAAAGAAAGTGTGAGAAACATTCACAAACGATTGTGTGCTGTGTATGGAAATTCTGCGATAGATAGGAGCACCGTTGGTTCATAGTGGTGAGCCCAGGTTTCGTCACCTGTGACGATCCGGGACAAAAAGCCCTCCCCCTCAGCTTCAAAACGCTCCAACAAATCAGAGCAGATGTCTTTCCTTTGGCGTTTGTGTTCGGTTGTGAGACTTCGCGAAACCCATCTTGCACACACCTTTGAATATCCCAAAGAGTCAATAATTGCCATTGCACTACCTCTACTGTACGGACAATTCCCAACTCGTGATGCACCGATCTGCACGAATAATGTCGTCAGCGAGCTGCAACTTGTCTGGACTGGTGGCTGAGACAGGACGCCAGACCACGACCGATCTTCCAGTTCCATTTTACCACTTCCTGAAGCCTTTACTCTCTTCACCCATCGTCCATCGGTGTTCCTATCTACCGCAGAACTTCCATACACAGCACACAACCGTTTGTGAATGTTTCTCAAACTTTCTTTCTCCTCCACCAAGAATTCAATTACAGCTCATTGTTTGTACCGTGGGTCACTCACAAACGCCATTTGAAGGATCACTACCGCCTCGCTATTTGTCGGACGACTGTAAAATTACACACATGTGTTCTTTGAAGTTCCAAGTTACTACCCTTTCAATTTCACACCTCTATCTTCATTCTGGACTGAGAAAAAACATGTGGGGCATTACTTTCTGAGCAACCCTCGTAATAAGGGGCAGTAGAATGAAGGCGTTTATAGGTTTTAAAGGCCTTTACTCAGCCTCATTCTTCTGGATCTTTCTGCTGCTTTTGACACTGTCCACCACAACCACCACCACCTCCTTGATACATTGTTCTCACTTGGTTTCAGGGGCTCTGTACTATCCTGATTCTCTTCTTATCTCTCTCAGCGCTCTTTCAGTGTCTCTTCTGGTAGTTTCTCCTCTACCTCTATTCCTCTCAGTTGGTGTACCCCAAGGGTCTGTTCTAGGCCCTTTTCTTTTCTCTCTACACCCAGTCCCTTGGTGCTCTCATCCTCCTTAACTCTCCATTGCCTCAGAAAAATCCAAATTATAATTATCCCTGTTTAATGTACATTATTACCAAGTTTAAGCTACAATGTAAAATGCTTTGATTGAAATGATAAAGCGGTATAAAAAAAAGCAGTTAAATAAATCTCCTCCTATGGTTTTCAATATCATTTTTATGCTGATGACTCTCAAATCTATCTACACCTGATATTTCTTCTTCACTCCAAGCCCGTATATCTGCCTGCCTTTCTGACATCACTGCTGGGATGTCTCACCGCCATTTGAAATTAAACATGGCCAAAACTGAACGTCTTAATTTTTTCTCCTAAATCCTCTTTCCCCCTTCCCCTTTCTTCCTTTCTCTATCTCTGTTGATAACACTCTTCTGCTTCCTGTTCCCTCATCCCTTAACCTGGCAGTCATCTTCAACTCCTCCCTCTCCTTCTCCTTACATATCCCACAGATAGCAAAAACCTGTTGTTTCATTCTCTATAACATTAACAAAATTTGCCCTTTTCTTTCTGAACACACTACTAAAATACTTCCCACTCTTTGATATCGTCTCACTTTATTGCAACCTTCTCCTTGCTGGTCTCTCTCCATGTCATCTTTCTCTCCTTCAGTGTGTTCAAAACTCTGTGACACGACTAATCTTCCACCTGTCCCATTATACTCATATAACCTCTCTTCTCAAATCACTTCATTGGCTTCCCTTCCGTTTCCATATCCAATACGAACTTCTTTTTCTGATCTATAAATGCATTAATTCTGTTGCTCCTCACTACCTTTTCTCTCTCCTCTTTCCGTACACCCCGTGAACTCCACTTTTCCTCTGACTTTCTTCTCTCTATGCCCTTCTATTCCACTGCCAACTCCAGAATTCAGTGTTTTCACCTTGCTGCTCCTTATACCTAGAACAAACTACCGGTATCTTTACGTCAGATATCTCCCCCTTTTCAAGTCCATGCTAAAGGCCCACCTCTTTCAGCCTGTTTTTAGATCTTAATCCTTTGTTCTCTTTCTGTCTCCTTAGCTTTCTCTTTTGTACCCTTCTTTTCATCTATTGTACTCCCTCTCTAGATTGTAAATTCTGATGAGTAGGGATAGTCTTATCATGTGTACAGCGCTGCATACGCCTTGTAGCACTATACAAAATGATTAATAGTATAGTAGTAATGAATTTGACCTTAAAGTAAGGGTAGCATCAGTGTTATCCTCCCTACCCCCTTGTCCCTGGATGCTCGAATAGCTGTAGCATTCTGTGGATGTAGCTAGAAAATAACAAGTAAAGAGGGAGGAGTTTGGAAGCCTCAGCCAAGTCTGAAGCAACCAATAGCATTGTTTCTTGTGTTGCAGTGTACGGATGTGTAAAGTATATCCTGCTGCTGCAATTAAATCAAGTATTTAAAAACCTATTATGTTAGCCCTTTGTTCTTCTAATCAGTTGTGCTGCTGCTGCTGCCGCCGTTCCAGACCTGCTCAACCAGTCCGATCATGGGATTGAGATCCCGGATTTCCAACCAGCACATTGTTCTGTTTGTCCTGAACAGTCAACAAAGAATTGTATTCAGTGAAAGCACAGCAGTGATCATGGGTGCTGGCCAGGAGGGAGGAGGGGGGGTTTCATAGCCTTTCCCCATTCATTTTAAGGATTGATTGTTTTGGTAACCGTGTTCTGATTTTATTTTTATACATTCCTCTCCTCCTATGTTTTTTTAAAATGCTGATTTCCTCTTTAAAAATTTTTCTGCAGACATTTCTGACATTGTGCTAGAATAAACCTAGGTGAGCCTGACAGCCAGTTGCCACAGCTTTGCATCAAGAGCTGCTTGTGCTGGATGGATGAAATATGGCAGGGTATTGTTTGAAAATATGCACAGCTTACTCCTGCTAGAATTCTGCTCACACAGTTCAAAATTCCATGTGAAAAGATCTGAATTATGCAAAATTCTGTATGCTTTGTCAAAATAACAAAGCATATTGTTTTTGAATATTTTATTTCTGTATTGCATTATAAATTATGTATCTCAAATAAGTACAAAATTTTGAATTATTGTCTGCAGGATGCCAGCAGAAGTAAAATATACAACATTCTATTGAAATGGAAACTAAAGTGGCGTTAGATTTATTTATTTTATTTTATTTAGCCGTATTTAATATACCGCTTTATCATTAAATCAAAGCAGTTAGCACATCAAACAGTCTTGAGGAGATGTTATAGTGTGAAAACATGCAGTGGAAACATCGAAATGAGTGGTGTGGGATGGGTGTGAGAGATTAATTTGAGCTGTATACAAGTGAGCTATGTACAGGTCTATATACAGTTCGTATGGGTTGCAGGGTTGGATAAGGCAGTGTCTGTTTCAGGTGATGTCCTTGTAGTGTTCCATGAAAAGTTTTGTTTTGAGCAGCTTTCTGAAATCTTTGAGGTCCGTGGCTGATCTCATCTCGTCTGGGAGAGAATTCCACAGGGCGAGTGCCGCCAGGGACAGTGCTCTTCTTGAAGTGTCCTATCTTGATTTGGAGAATTCTTTTGGGGTGGTGATAGTGTCTGCGGTTCCCTTTCTTCTGGGTCTGGTGCATAGGTCAGCTTTGATGAGCGGTTGCAGGCTGTCAGCTGAGAGGTTTTGTCTTATTTTGAATATGTTTAGGAGAACTTTGTATTGGATACGAGAGCTGATTGGGAGCCAGTGGAGGTGGTACAGGATGGGTGTAATGTGGTCATGCCCTGAGCAGCCTGTTATTATGTGGGTGGCCGTGTTCTGTGCCAGCTGCAGTGGTCAGAGGGCCTGTTTTGAGAGCCCGAGGTATATGGGGTTGCAGTAGTCTAGTGTGGGAGTGATGAAAGCTTGACAGACTGTGTACGGAAGTGGTCCTGTGCGAGAATGGGTTTGAGGCGCCTGATGGTTCTCATTTTGAGGTAAGCGTTTCTTGTAGTTCTGGCAATGTGGGCTTGTAGGTTCAGGTCCTTGTCAAGAGTCACTCCGAGGTATCTCACTTCAGGCTTGACCGTTATTGTGATGTCGTTCAGTTTGATGGTAGGTGTAAATGAGAAGGTGGGGTTTCTTGAGAGGAATAGTGCTTCTGTTTTGTTATGGTTTATGGATAGATTGTTATCTAGGAGCCAGGCTGTCATTTGCTGAAGACAATTGGCTAGGTTGGAGTAGTCTGGGGTGTCCAAGTTGATTGGGTTGAATATCATGATGTCGTCGGCGTAGATGGTGTATTGAATTTTGTGGTTCTTGATGAAGCAGATTGGTTGTAAGTATAGACTGAATAGCAGGGTGGAGAGGTGAAGAGCTTTGTGGGACGCTCTGGGTAGCTCTCAGAGGCTGGGAGGTATCTGAGTCGCATTTGACTTGTAGCTGTCTGTCGGTTAGATAGGATGTAAACCAGTTCAAGTTGGTGCCGTGTAGTCCAATTTCCTGTAGTCTAGCTAGCAAGGTTGTGTGGTTCACTGTGTCAAATGCTGTGGAGATATCTATGAAGATCATGAGGACTCCCATTTTGATGATGTCAATAGTCCGGATCAGCTTGTCGAAAAGTTGAATTAGCAGAGTTTCTACCCCACGGTTTGGTCGGAAGCCGTGCTGATTGGGGTCCAGGGGGGCGTGGATGTCTATGTGGTTCTGGAGTTGATGTTGGACCGCCTTTTCGATGATCTTGGCTATGAGGGGGAGGCTTGAGATGGGTCTGTAGGCAGCTGGGTCACTTTTAGCTAGTGTGGATTTCTTGGGGATGGGGCATATTGTAGCTTGTTTAAGTGCACTTGGCATTATTCCTGTAGTGAGAGAGTTTTGAATTATTTTGCGAATGCACTGGATCAGCTCTTTTTTTTTTTGCAGCTTTGATCCATGTTACGGGGCATGGATCAGTAGGGGCGGTGCTGGTGTTGAGGTTGGTGATGATGTTTGAGATCTGCTCCTTGGATGGGATGCTGAATTTACCCCATCTTTGGTTGGGCAGAGGGGCTTGTTGCTGATGTGATATCACTGTTGTCCTTAGCGGGGATTGTGAATTTGGTCTTGAGGTGGTCTGCGAAGGTCTGTGGATCTATTTGCTGCTCATTTCTGTTGTAGGATTCGTTGATGAGGGTCTTTACTAATTTGAAGAGTTCGCGGGTTTGTTAGTAGACTTCAGGATCAGGTTTGTGTGGTAATCCTTCTTCTGTTGGTTGATGAGGTTGTTATATTCTTTTTGTTTCAGCTGGTATAAGTCCTGTATGGAGGCTGATTTAGTGCGTCTCCATCAGCATTCTAGCCTTCTTAAGGCTCTCTTTGCATTGCGTATGTCCTTGAAGTACCAAGGGGTGGAGCTGAGTCTGGTGCTGTGTGGTTTACGTGTTTTGGGGGTCGTGGGTCTGGCAGCGTTTGTGATGGTGGTGTTCCAGTTTTCTATTTGTTCATTTATGTCCTCTGAGTTGGTGTTGAGGCGGGGTAGGGTGTCCTGTAAGAATTTTTCTCCAGGACCAAGCAGGAAGTCAGTCCTCACATATGGGTGACATCGACGTCGATGGAGCCCTTGCGGAGCATTTCCCCAGCTTTCCATGAAAACCTTTGGGAATGCAGGCACGCATGCGCTGTTCCCTTCCCGCCTAAAGGTGCCATCTTGCTTCAGTCTCTCTTTTTACGTGAAGCCCATCGGACGTGTGTCCTAGTCCTCACGGAAAATTGTTAGATTTTTTGGCGATCCTTCGATTTTTTTTTTTCCTTCTCCAGTTCGATGCCGGTTCCCCTCCCGCCGGGTTCGGTTCACCGGTATCGAGTCCGATCTTCTTTTTTCGTTTTTTGCCCTTCGTGGCTGGCGTTCGCGCCCTTTTTTGTCTTTTTCCCTGGAAGGCCGGTCCTTTGACGTCGCGGGGACTCTTTTTTTCCCCCAATGGCTTCCAGTGTGTTTAAAAAGTGTGATCGGTGCAAGAAGCTAATGTCTCTCACCGACACACACAACTGCTGCCTTCGGTGCCTCGGTCCTGACCACGATCCTAAGACATGTGGACCATGTGGGAAAATGTCTTCCAAGGCACTGCAAAGTCGTCAGCACCAAAAGGAAAGGCTTTTCTCCGACTCGGCCTCCGTCCGGGCCCGGACCTCGTCTGAGGCCTCGACATCTCGGGAATCAGATCCCGAGCACCGTCGGGGCTTCTCGGACAGGGGGTCCCCCGACCGGGAACGAAAGAGGAAGAAGCGGCTCACGAGGGCGTCATCGGAGGAGGTCCCTGGCTCCTCGAGAGCTAGGTCTCAGACCCCCGACCGTCGCTCGGGCCCGTGGAACAGGAGAAGCCTCCAAAAGTACCTCATGTGGAGCCGGAGTCTGCTGGACACGTAAGTCCTGTAGTCCTCGTGGACTCTCCTCCCAGAGAGCCGACGTCGGGCCCGGCGCCGCCGGGGCCCGAGTCGGGGGCTGCTGAGTCTCCTGAGCTGAGTCTCAGGCTGACAGCCTTGGAGAGCAGACTGTCTGCCTTCATGGAACAGCAGCGGGCACTGATGGCCAGCCTGTCTGGCGCATCTGCCCCGACCACCGGGACATCGACATCGAAGTCAACCCCGGAGACCAAGCTGATACTCGAGACCATAAAGGCTCGAGGTCGACCTTGGTCGCGGTCTCCCTCGACCTCCCGTTCGGGACCGAGGGCGTCGACGCCGGTGCCTTCGGAATCGGGACGGGTGCTCCCAGGCCCCGCGCGGTTGGACCCCGATTCCTCATCGGACGAGTCCGCCTGGGAGACGGAGGACGAGGAGTCCCCCGACACCTTCCGGACTCGGTGCGTCCCGTCGGACTCACCGCAGTCTGAGCCCCGGAGTAGATCCCCCCCCCGGAGGATACCCGGTTCTCGGAGTTCATCCGGGATATGGCCACCGCGTTGGCTATCCCTGTGGACCCCGAGGAGGAGCTCGAGGCCCTACAGTACGACTCTCCTCCAAAGGAGGCCTTTACTGTTCCGGTTCCTCCGATGCTGGAACGGCTCCTTTTCTGGATGTGGGAGGCACAGGCCTCTGCGCCGGTTCTAAGCAAGCGGGTCGATTCGATCTACCGACTCCGGAAGAGTCCTGGCTTTCAAAAGGCGCAGCTACCACACCATTCCATGGTGGTGGAATCGGCCATGCATCGCCTGAAAAGTCAGAAGATGTAGTCCGCGGTGCCCCCTGGCAGTGAGGCCCGGAACCTCGATGGTTTTGGTAGAATGTGCTTCCAGGGCTCGATGCTTGCTTGCCGTGTCCAGTCTTACCTGCTGTAGATGGGCATGTATTTGCGAGACCTGGCCAAGGAGATGGCCGGGTTCTCTGCTGGTCTCTCCGGGGAACCCTTGCAGAGGTTCAGGTTCAGGTCCTTGTCCTCGGGGATCCGGGAATGCTCCAAGTTAATGTCCCGCGCTGCCTACGATGGCTTCGAGGCTTTGGCCCGTGTTGCGGCAGCCGGCATCGCCGCTCGACGCCAGGCATGGCTGCAGTCATCGGACCTCAAGCCTTGGGTTCAGGACAAGTTGGTCGATGTCCCTTGCCGAGGTGAGAACCTTTTTGGCAAGCCCATGGCCGAGAAGGTCGCAGAGCTCGAAACCGAGCACCTCACAAGGACAAGGCTGTCTAGGAAGACTTCTGCCCCTTCTCACAAAAAGAAGGGCTCGGGTAAAAAGCCCTTTTACCCGAGGAAGGGCACTGCCTACAAACAGTACCCACAGTACCAGGCTGCCCAAGCTGCCTCTCAGGGTCAGCAAGCCAAGGGGCAGGGTAATGGGCCCCATAGGCAGAGGCCCCCAAGCCTCCAGCCCCTGCTCCCACTCAGCAGGGTGGGGTTTTTGACTCCTTAGGCATAGCTTCTCCGTCCCTGCTCTCCCAACACTGCACAGGAGGTCGCCTCACCCTGTTTGCCCACCAGTGGCCACTCATCACTGGAGACAGTTGGGTGTTAAGCATAGTCCACAAGGGCTATCTACTACACTTCCAACAACTGCCTCCTCCATACTTTCCAGTGGAGCCTCCAAGGCCTCCCCTGCACACAGATCTTCTCCTTCAGGAGGTCCAAGGTCTGTTGGTGGACAGGGCGGTGGAGCCTGTGCCTCCCCACTTGCAAGGTCAAGGGTTCTACTCCAGGTATTTCCTGGTACCCAAAAGAACCGGTGGCCTTCGACCTATTCTAGACCTCAGAAACCTCAACAAGTTCCTAGAGAAGGAAAAGTTCAAGATGCTTACTCTTGGAACACTTCTGCCCTACCTCCAGCAGGGAGATTGGCTATGCTGATTAGATCTAAAGGATGCGTACACTCACATCCTCATTCATCCAGACCACAGAAAGTACCTCAGGTTCATTGTGGGAGGAAATCATTATCAGTACAGAGTACTGCCTTTTGGCCTCACCTCCGCTCCCATGGTCTTTACCAAATGCCTGGCAGTGGTGGCGGCCTACCTGCAAAATCAGGGAGTCTTTGTCTTTTTCTATCTGGACGACTGGCTCATAAGAGGTCAGATGTGCCAGGAGGCCCGACAGGCCACCCTCAGAACTATTGCTTTTCTTCAAAGATTGGGGTTTGTAATAAACTTCGCAAAGTCCACTTTGCTCCCCTCCCAGAACTTGGAGTTCATAGGGGCGAGGTTGGACTCTCTGCTGGCAAAGGCATTCTTGCCAGAAGACAGAGCCCAAAGACTGATAAACTTAGCAAACCAGTTTCTCAGCAGGTCACTGGTCTCTGCCAGACTCTGCCTGAGGCTTCTAGGCCACATGGCTTTGGCAGTACATGTGACCCCCAATGCCAGGCTCCATATGAGGCCTGCACAGTGGTGCCTTCGGACTCAGTGGTCACAGGCCACAGGCAGCCTCAGAGACAGGATAAAGGGTATCCAGACAATTTCTGAACTCCCTCAGCTGGTGGCTGCACCCACCCAATCTGCTGCAAGGGGTACCTTTTCAGGTGCCTGGGTTCACAGTGGTGTTGATCACGGATGCCTCCCTGCAGGGCTGGGGAGCTCATTGTCTAGGCAAGTGCACCCAGGGCCTGTGGTCTCCCTGAGAAGCCGCACAGCAAATCAATCTACTGGAACTCGGGGCTATTCGGTTAGCCCTCAAGACTTTCTCTCCAGCCCTGGCTCATCAGTCTGTCCTACTTCAAACAGACAACCAGGTAGCCATGTTTTATGTGAACAAGCAGGGCGGAACTGGGTCAAGGCTCCTTTGTCAGGAAGCACAGGACCTTTGCTTGTTTGCCCTCAAGCACAACATGCTCCTCAAGTCTGTGTACCTCCCTGGCCAGAAAAACTACCTGGCCGACAGCTTGAGCAGGATTTTGCAGCCCCACGAGTGGCAGCTCCATCCTTTGGTGGTTCAGAAGATTTTCCTGAAATGGGGACTTCCATCCATAGATCTGTTTGCCAGTCCACTGAACAAACAGCTGCCAAAGTTCTGCTCCAGACAACCGCATCCTCTGCGGATGGCGGCAGATGCTTTTCTGATCCCATGGTCTCAGGGCCTCCTGTATGCGTTTCCTCCCATGCCCTTGGTGGCCCGAACCCTTTTCAAGATTCTTCAGGACAAGTCCTCGGTCCTGCTGGTAGCTTCCAGGTGGCCGTGACAGCCTTGGTTTCCACTTCTGCTCCAGCTAGCAGTGGATCCCCCACTGCCTCTGTGGTTGCAACCTGACCACCTCTCTCAGGATCAGGGTTCCCTTCTTCACCCCAATCTCAAAGCTCTCAATTTGATGGCCTGAAGGCTGCAAGGGTAGTTTTAGCTCCCTGGGGCCTACCTCAGGAAGTTGAGGAGGTTGTCCTAGCCTCTAGGAAACAGTCCACTAGGAAAACCTATGCTCTCAAATGGAAAAGGTTTTCTGTGTGGTGTCAGCTACGTACAGAGGATCCCTTCTCCTGTACTGTACTAGTAGTGCTTCAGTACTTGCTACACTTATCAAATCAGGGACTTTCCAATTCTGTTCGGGTCCACCTCTCAGCTCTGGCAGCTCACCACTCACTGGTGGAAGGACATTCTCTGTTGGTTCACCCCTTGGTGTCCCGCTTTCTCAGAGGCTTGCTTTTGCTCAAGCCTCCAATCCGTCATCCTGCTCCTGAGTGGGAGTTGAATGTGGTCTTGCAGCAACTGACTTGCCCACCTTTTGAGCCGATGGCTACTTGCCCTCTACGCTTCCTGTCCTGGAAGACACTCTTCTTGATAGCCCTAACCTCGGCCAGGCGAGTGAGTGAGCTTCAGGCCCTGGTCTGTGACAGGCCTTACACTCGCTTCTATAGGAACAGGGTAGTCCTTAGGACTCATCCAAAGTTCCTCCCAAAAGTTGTCTCCTCCTTCCACCTTAACCAAGAGGTGGTTCTTCCAACATTCTTCCCTAGGCCTCATGCAAGCCAGGCTGAAGCAGTTCTGCATACCCTGGACTGTAGGAGGGCCTTATCCTTCTACCTGGACCGTATGCAGGGGCATAGAAGGGCTACTCAGCTCTTCCTATCTTTTGACCCTAATAATTTGGGGTTAGCTGTGTCCAAGCGTACCTTGTCCACCTGGGTGGCTGACTGTATCACCTGGGCTTACAGGGCGGCTGACCTTCCTTTGCAGTCGGGTCACGGCCCATCATGTCAGGGCAATGGCTGCCTCAGTGGCTCATCTCCGCTCTGTACCATTGGTAGACATCTGCAGGGCTGCAACTTGGTCTTCAAGCCAGACTTTTGCGGCCCATTACTGTCTGGAAAGGGAGTCCCGTAGGGACAGTGCTTTTGGCCAGGCAGTACTCTGGAATCTTTGAGGTTTAGGCAACTCCTGCCCTCCAGCCCTCCGTTGGGCTACCGGTGGAGGTTCTGTCAGTGAAAAGCCTTTCTTTGTTGCTGGGACTAGAGGGAGTTCTCGTGTTCAGCCTGGGTTCCTTGGTAGCCCAGAGCTAGGGAGTCACCCATATGTGAGGACTGACTTCCTGCTTGGTCCTGGAGAAAGAGTAGTTACTCACCTGTAACAGGTGTTCTCCAGGAGCAGCAGGAATCAGTCCTCACAACCCTCCCTCCTCCCCTGGGAGTTGCAGTTGTACATAGTTCATTTTTTCATTTTTGTGTGCTGTTTTTAGCTATGTCATTTGACTGAAGCAAGATGGTACCTTTAGGCGGGAAGGGAACCGCGCATGTGTGCCTGCATTCCCAAAGGCTTTCATGGAAAGCTGGGGAAATGCTCCGCAAGGGCTCCATCGACGTCGATGTCACCCATATGTGAGGACTGATTCCTGCTGCTCCTGGAGAACACCTGTTACAGGTGAATAAGTACTCTTTCCTTGTTGAAGCTTTTGAATCTCCTAGTTGAGGGTGGTTTATCTTGATGGTTATTGGTGTTTACTGATTGTAGCTGGACTTGTAGTAGGTGGTGGTCCGACCAGGGTATTGGTGTGATTGAAGGTTTTGAGATGGAGTTTATTTCTATTAGGTTGTTGGGGGTGAATATGAGGTCGGGGGAGGATCCGCATCTGTTTGTGGGTGTATTGATCATCTGGGTAAATTGTAGTGAGTTCATAGCTGCGAGAAAGGCTTCTGCATCCTTGTTGTTTGTGGATCTAATGTTGAAGTCTCTGAGTACGAACAGTGGTTTGTGGAGGTTGTTGACTGCACATATTGCTTCCAGTACTGAAGATAGTTTGTCTGTTGGGGCATTCGGTGCTCTGTAGGTGAGGCATAGGGCGAGGTTCCTGTTTTCTACGATGATTGTGTTGCAGTGATTTGTAGATGTGGTATATCTGACTTTGAGTTGTAGGTTGTTCCTTGCGATGATCAGGACTCCTCCTCTCCTTTTTGTGCATGGGCAGTTGTATGCTGCGTGGGTGGGGGGAACTAGTTGGGTGAGTAGTACGTTGTCCGTGGGGGTGAGCCATGTTTCGGTGATGCAGAGTGTCTGTTTGCTGGTGCTCTATGTGGTCAGCGATGGTATTAATCTTGTTTCTTACTGACCTGACATTGATAAGCTCCATTGATATATTCAGGGGATGTTTTGGTGTATCTTGTGCTTTGCGTGTGGGTGTTTGGGTGCTGTACTTGGATTTTCTTTGTTTGCTCGGTTTGTGACTCTGGTGTTGGTGCTGAGTGAGATCATAGTGGTGGGTGTATGGTAAGTGCTGTGGAGGGGGTGTCCACAGTGTGTAGCTAGTGTTAAAGGGTGTGGGTGAGTGGTGTGGGATGAGTTGTGTGAGGAGGAGAAAGATAGGAAGGTACAGCGCCGTTGCCATGTTGGATTACCTTGCGATCCTCTTTTCGGTCTCCTTGGTTGGTTTGAGTTTGGTGCCTGTTAGATGAGAGTCGTTGGTTGTATCTCCTGTTGCGCCCGCCTTCATGCCACGCCAAAGGGCCCTCTGGTGAGGCCCTCGGGCGTGGGCCCGCCGGCCTGCGACGCTTTTTTATGGAGTCCTCCCACTGCCCCGATTGGGCAGGAGCTTCTGAGTGGGAGGATTTCCCACTCAGGCGCTCTACCCCGATTGGGGGAGTTGAGCCCGCTGGGTGTTGAGTGCTGGCCCGGGGAAGGTGAGTGAGGCTGCCTCTTGTTGTCGCCGATGCTTTTTTGAGGAGATTGCCTTTGTTGCACTAATGAGTGATCAATATTCCAGGTGTCAGCCATTTTTTAAATTAACAATTAAACTGGCTTTAAAAAACGTTTGGACATACTCTGGGGGGGGGGGGGGGGTGTTCATAAACTCTTAAGGTAGACTGAGGGAAAACCACTGCTTATTCTGGGGAATAATTAGCATGGAACTGGTTACTTTTTGGGATCCTGCCAAGTACTTCTGACCTGGATTGGTCACTGTTGGGAACAGGACACTGGATGACGGACTTTTGATCTGATCCATTATGGTAGTTATTATATTCTTAAACATTTTCCTGCACGCTTTGTTGTGAAGGTATCTGGGCATCTCCAGGAACAAGCAGGAATGTAGTCTTCACATATGGGTATCGTCGGTACCGACGGAGGCTGCGCAGGAACGCTCCCCAGCGTCCAATAGGAAAGCTTTTGGGAGCATCCCACAGCGCCTGCGTGTTGCCTTCCTGCCTTTCCCAACTGTCCCTCTCCAGTTTTTCGTTTTCCGCGGAGCTGACGGGTCGCACAGCCTGTCAGCGCAGAAAAAAATCCCTTCTATTCTTCTTTTTTGTGGTTGCGTCTGCCTTCCCTCGACGCTATACCGGTACCGCCGGTTCTTCTTCTTTCTTTTCTTTAAAAAAAAAAAAACTTTCTTCTAGAGTCTTTCCAGTAATTTTCTCTCAGGTGCCACGCTACATTTTGGGCACTAGGCCCAACTTTTCCTTCTGAATGGGAAAACTCACTTTGGGTTTTAAAAAGTGTTCTAAGTGTGGAGGTACCATCTCCGTCACCGACACCCATGAGTGGTGCCTCAAATGTTTAGGTCCTGACCACTCTATTTCAGAGTGTGTTGCTTGTGGGATGATGTCGAAAAGGGGCCGGCAGAACCGAGCTGCTAAGCTTAGCACCCTTTTTCCCTCCGATGCAGCCTCCGTGGAATCGATGTTGTCCAGGGCTTCATCTTCCTCCCATGGATCTCAGGTAACTAAACATAAATCTAGCCAGTCCTCAAAGGGTAGATCTTCTTCTAGACAACGAGATGCCTCTGGCGTTGCCCTTGAGGGACTTTCACCGGCAAAATTGCCCCGATGGGAGGCTTCGGCTTCCAAAGCAGTAACGGGGCTCCAGGACGTTCTCGAGGCTTCAAGCTCAGCAGAACTACTGGTGCCATGCTCTGGGGTACCGGCTGCTTCTTCTGGTACCGATACCCAAGCATCGCCAGCGTCGATAGACCAGAGATTCTTGGCTATTGAACGCAGTCTGGTGGCTCTTCTCATGACCTCGATGCCCTTGAAACCGCTTCAGACAATTCAACTGGTACCAGTACCGACCCCGGTGCCGGCACTGATTGCATCGACAGCGGCAGGTATTCTACCAGGACCGAGTCATGCGTTTCCATCCGGTATCAATAGGTCAGTACCGGACCACTCCGATGCCGACTTCGATCGGTACCGGTACCGTGCCTTGCACGATCACCCGGATCGGAGATACTTTGAATCCTTGAATGAGTCTGAAGACTCTGAAAGCTCTGCCGATACCAGAGTACTTCTTCCTGAGGATTCTTCTTCTCCTCAGCGTAGGATGTCTCCACCAGAGGATATGTCCTATCTCCAGGAACAAGCAGGAATAAGTCCTCAGTTATGTGTACGTCGGAACCGACGGAGCCTGCGCGGGAAAGCTCCCCAGCTTCCCAGAAAGGAAGCTTTTGGGGCCTCCCACTGCACATGCGCGCTGCCTTCCCGCCTTCCTGACCAGCTCTCCTTAGTTTCTCTTTTTCCGCGGAGCCAGCAGGTCGTGTTCCTGTCACCGCTGAAGAAATTGTTATTTTAGTTTCTTTCTTTAGACCGCGTACCTGCCTTCCCCATACCGAAACCGGTACCGCCTGTCTCTCTTTTCTTTTCTTTCTTAAAAAAAAAAAAAGCTTTTTTAGCACAACTTGGTGACTTCTGTTAGGCCTCAGGCCTACACAAAATCTCCTCATGGAGAAACCAGCTCCTGGTTTCAAGAAGTGTACCAAGTGTAGTGCTGTTATTTCTGTTACAGACACCCATGACTGGTGTCTTAAATGTTTGGGGCCTGACCACTCCATTCCGGACTGCCCATCCTGCTCCCAGATGTCTAAACGTGGTTTGCAGAACCGGGCCAACAAATTCCATGTGCTGTTTGCTTCAGATAATCCAGCATCACAGTCATCCAGGTCTTCCTCTCCGGATGGATCTCAGGTAACCAAACCTTCTTCGGGCAGGTCCTCAAAGAGCAAATCTCCTTCAAAGCATCGAGAGGCTCTCAATTTTGAATCTGAGGACCAGCCAAACAACCCCGGCGGGAAGCTCTGGCTTCCAAAGCACCATCTATGGGGTTACAGGTTGACATCGATGGCACGGCCTCGACCGATCACCTGTTAGACTGCTCTGGGGTACCGGCCCATGCCGGTACCGACATCCAGGCAGCAGTAGCGTCTATGGGCAATACTGTCCAGACAATGCAGCAGGCCGTTCTGGCTTTCATTAACGCTGCAACGCCCTCGGTACCGCATCTAGCGGTTCCGGGTCCGGTTCCGGTTCTGGTACTGTCTTCCATACCGGAACCGAGACCATCGTCTTCCAAATGCAGATCGGTTCCGCATGCCGGATCCGGGTTTTTACCCGATACCGATCCCATACCCGGTACGTCCGATGTCGATACCGAACGGTATGCGTATCGTGCGTTGGAAGCAAATAGAGGATACTCTGATTCTTCTGAGGATTTTGACTCCTCTGATGACTCTGATGAGCTGTCTCTAGTTCTTCCTGAAGAGCCTTCTTCCCCAAAGAGGAGAATGTCTCCGCCAGAGGATTTGTCCTTTCAAGACTTCATTATAGAAGTAGCTAAAGGACTTTCTATTACCACATCCTCTGAAAAAGAACCTAGATCAAAGAAATTGGATATTTTAGGATACCCTAAGGTTCCTAAAGAGGCAGTCACCCTGCCTATCCATGAAATCCTTCAAGAACACTTGATGGACTTATGGGAGGCTCCTCTAACGTTGTCTCCTCATTCCCGTAGGTTGGACACCATGTACCCGGGTCCCTCCTTCTCCTGGTTTTCAAAAAACTCAGCTGCCTCACCATTCCATTGTGGTGAAGTCTGCACTGAAAAAGATTAAGAGTACCAAAAGGCACTCTTCTACCCCTCCAGGGCGGGAATGTAAGACCCTAGACTCTTTTGGTAGGAAAATCTTCCAGGCTAGTATGCTTATAGCCAGGATTAATTCATACAGTCTGTATATGGGCATGTTTCTAAGGGAACTTGCCCTAAAGGTACGGCATTTTGCCTCCTTTATCCCTGAGGATAGAAAGGAGGAGTTCATTTCTCTGGTGAAACAGCTTCTAGATGTTTCTAAGTTCTCCAACAGAGCAGCTTTTGATTCCTTTGAGGGTGCCGGTAGAGCTTCGGGCATTGCTATTGCAGCCCGACGACTTGCTTGGCTCCAGGCCTCTGACCTAGAACCCTGGGTCCTGGATGGCTTACGGAATCTGCCCTGTACAGGTGAGAACTTATTTGGTAAAGACTGGCAAATTAAAGCCACTCAAATGGACGCAGAAAATGCTACATTAGATAGACTTTCTAAGTCTACCTCTACTCCTGCCAAGAAAAAGTCTTTCAAGAGGCGTTACTACAAGAAGGCCAGATTTTCCACAAATACTGGCCAACAATCTTCTCAGCCTCGCTTTGCTGCTAAATGTCAGCAACCTAAACAGGCAAGGTCAAAGCCTGCAGCGTCTGCCACTCCTCAGCAGGCTCAACCCCCTCAGGGGTTTTGACTTGCCCCTAGAGAACTTAACATTTCTGGCTCTAGAACAACCAGAGCCCCTCACCATTCCCGGAAGGTTAGCTCACTTTGCTCCCAGATGGGGGCAAATTACATCAGAGCACTGGACCCTCTCTATCATCAGAGAGGGCTACAAACTTCATTTTTCCAACCTTCCTCCACATACCATGGTGAGGCACTTCAATTCTCCCCCATCTCTCCTGGACCTGTTGGGTCAGGAAATCTCTTCTCTCCTTGCCCAAGGGGCAATAGAAGAGGTTCCTCTTCTTCAACAAGGGACAGGATTCTACTCCCCTTATTTTCTCATACCAAAGAAGACAGGGGGATTCAGACCTATCCTAGATCTGAGAGAATTGAACAAATTTCTGTACAAGGAGAAATTCAAAATGCTTTCTCTAGGCATTCTCCTTCCATACCTTCAGAGTCAGGATTGGCTTTGTTCTCTAGATCTCAAGGATGCGTACACACATATACTCATCCACCCATCCCACAGAAAATATCTAAGATTTCTGTTTCAGGGAAAACATTTCCAGTACAGAGTACTTCCCTTCGGTCTAGCCTCTGCTCCAAGAGTGTTCACCAAATGCATGGCAGTTGTTGCCGCATTTCTAAGAGGTCTGGGAATTTTTGTATTCCCATATCTGGACGACTGGCTCATCCGAGCTCCATCTCAGTCAGAGGCCCAGATTTCCCTGGACCACACAAGGCACATTCTGCAGTATCTGGGACTGGTGGTAAACCTTCCCAAGTCTCAACTTATCCCTACTCAGTCTCTGGAATTCATAGGGGCCCAGTTGGACAACACCACTGCAAGGGCCTACCTACCTCAAGTCCGGGGCCAACGTCTGGTGTGCTTGGCCTCCCAAGCTCAGTCCAGCAGTCACTTGACAGCCAGAGAAATGCTGCGACTTCTGGGCCACATGGCCTCCACGGTTCACGTGGTGCCCTACGCTCGTCTTCATATGAGAGCAGCTCAATGGACCTTGGCCACCCAGTGGACTCAAGCATCAGGAGCGCTCTCCGACCAAATCCTCACCTCAAAGCGTCTGTTTTGGTCCCTCCAATGGTGGATGTCCACCAAGAATCTGTTGTTGGGGGCCCCCTTCCAACCTTTGTTGCCCCAAGCAACCCTCACAACAGATGCCTCCCAAACAGGGTGGGGAGCCCATCTACAATCCCTCTCCACTCAGGGTACTTGGTCTCCACAGGAGACCACCCTTCACATCAACCTCCTGGAACTGCGAGCAATCTTCTTTGCCCTCAAAGTCTTCCATACCCTCCTTGTCAACCTGACCGTCCTAGTTCAGACAGACAATCAGGTGGCCATGTTCTACGTAAACAAACAAGGAGGGACAGGCTCTCTGTCGCTTTGCAACGAAACTCTCAGATTATGGGCCTTCGCCAGAGAGCATCAAATTCATCTTCTGGCAGTATATCTTCCAGGGGTTCAAAACTCTCGGGCAGACAGACTCAGTCGAGTTCTGCTTCCACACGAATGGTCCTTACATATGGACCAGATAGGCAGAATCTTTCAGGAATGGGGAACCCCGGACATAGACCTCTTTGCAAGTCCGTGGAATGCCAAACTTCCCCGGTTCTGTTCCAGGACTCCGTGTCAGGGAGCTCAGGCCAACGATGCCTTTCTCCTGCATTGGGGTCAGGAATTCCTATATGCCTTTCCACCCATTCCTTTGATTCCCAAGACTCTGTTCAAACTCCAGAGGGATCACGGATCGATGATCCTCATAGCTCCACGCTGGCCACGCCAAGTGTGGTTCCCTCTTCTTCTGCATCTCTCCCAGGGACCCTCCCTGGACCTGGGAGCTGCGCCAGACCTTCTGTCTCAGGAGGAGGGGACTTTGTGGCACCCAAACCCCAAGTCCCTACACCTCAGAGCTTGGTTACTGAAGGCCTAAGCCTTCATGATTTCAATCTTTCTCAACCAGTGAAAGATATCCTTCATGCCTCTAGGAAACCCTCCACGAGGCGTTCCTATGCTTTCAAATGGAAACGCTTTTCCATTTGGTGTGCTCAACAGGGTCTTGACCCTCTAGCACTTCCTTTGAATTCTCTACTAGACTATCTCCTGCATCTTTCTAATGCAGGCCTTAAGACGAATTCAGTAAGAGTCCATTTGAGTGCTATTGCAGCATCCTTAAAACCTATAAATGGACAACCTGTCTCCTCTCATCCGCTTATTGCAAGGTTCATGAGAGGCCTGACTCTAACTAAGCCTCCCATCCGACCTCCTCCGGTAGCATGGGATTTGAACCTAGTTCTAGGTCAGCTTATGAAGCCACCTTTTGAACCGTTGGTTTCTACCTCCTTGAAATTTCTTTCCTGGAAGGTCCTTTTCCTTATTGCAGTCATTTCGGCTCGCCGCATCAGTGAACTACAGGCCTTAGTGGCTCATCCACCTTATACTAGGTTTCATCATGATAAGGTGGTCCTTAGGACGAATCCCCACTTTATGCCCAAAGTGGTCTCGCCTTTTCATCTTAATCAAGAGGTATATCTACCTGTCTTTTTTCCCGGCTCCTCATGCATCCAGTGCAGAGAGGAACCTTCATACTCTGGACTGTAAAAGAGCTCTCGCCTTTTACCTCAACAGGACTCAACCACATCGAAAGTCTTCCCAACTTTTTGTGGCTTTTGATCCTTCTCATTTGGGACTTCCAGTCTCAAAACGTACACTTTCCAATTGGATTGCTCAGTGTATTTCCTTTGCTTACCAGAGTAAAAACATTTCTCTGGAAGGCCATGTCACAGCTCACAATGTGCGAGCCATGGCCACTTCTATGGCTCATCTTCACTCTGTATCCATAGATCAGATCTGTCGAGCAGCCACCTGGGCCTCGGTTCATACCTTCACAGCCCATTACTGTTTGGACAAGGACTCCCGCCAGGATGCCTTGTTTGGTCAGGCTGTCCTCAAACACCTGTTCCGTACTTGAACAACTCCTGCCCACCTTCCCTGGATGGATGCCTGAGATCCCATACGAAGATGGTGAACCCTTGGGAGGGGATCTCCCAGGCATCTTAGCTAGGGAGTCCCCATAAGTGAGGACTTATTCCTGCTTGTTCCTGGAGATAGCACAGTTACTTACCTGTAACAGGTGATCTCTGGGAACAGCAGGAATTAGTCCTCACAACCCACCCACCTCCCCTAGGAGTTGTATCTTCTATCTATCTTCCTTTCCTCTCTCTATTGTCTCAGCTATAAACTCGAACTGAGGAGAGCTGGTCAGGAAGGCGGGAAGGCAGCGCGCATGTGCAGTGGGAGGCCCCAAAAGCTTCCTTTCTGGGAAGCTGGGGAGCTTTCCCGCGCAGCCTCCGTCGGTTCCGACGTACCCGTAAGTGAGGACTAATTCCTGCTGTTCCCAGAGATCACCTGTTACAGGTAAGTAACTGTGCTTTCAGGATTTTATCCGAGATGTGGCTCGAGGTCTTTCCATCACAGTGGCTCCTGAAAAAGAGCCTAGGGCAAAGGAATTAGAAATCCTGCAGTACCCTAAAGCTCCTAAAGAGGCAACTACCTTACCTATTCATGAGATCTTGCATGATCTCATGTTAAGGATGTGGGAAACACTTCTAACCACATCTCCTCACTCTCGAAGACTCGACACCATGTATCCAGTTCCTCCTTGTCCTGGGTTTCAGAAGACTCAATTACCACACCATTCCATGGTGGTGGAATCAGCCATGAGAAGGATAAAGAGTGCAAAAAGGCATGCATCTAATCCTTCAAGACGTGAGTGTAGGATTCTTGACGCCTTTGGACGTCGAACCTTCCAGGCTTCCATGCTTGCTGCTAGGATCAGTTCCTATATATTATATATGGGAATGTTCCTTAAGGAGGTCACAGGAGAATTAGAGCTTATGAGCCCTCTCCTTCCTGATGATAAGAGGCAAGATTATCTCGCCCTTGTCAGACATGCTCAGGATGTTTCCAAGTTTGTGAATCGCGCAGCTTTTGACTGCTTTGAGTACATAAGCAGAACCTCTGCCATTGCCATAGGTGAACGTAGAATTGCTTGGCTCCAGGCATCTGACTTGGAAATTTGGGTACAGGATAAACTAGGGAATATTCCTTGCACAGGAGAGAATCTCTTTGGTAAGAATTGGCAGGAAAAAGCTAATGAGATAGATGCTGACAATATCACTTTGGATAGATTGTCTAAGTCTACAGCTGATCCTGCAAAGAAAAAATCCTACAAGAAACTATTCTTCAAGTAAGAAGAAGAGGTTTTATTCCTCCTATATCCAACAGGGGCATCGTTTAGGTCAGTATGCCCAAAAGAGACAACAGCAACAACCTAGATAAAGAAAGTCAAAAGCAGCTAAGCCTCAACCGGCTCAGCAGACTCAGCCTCCACAGGGGCTTTGACTCCTATCTAGAGAACTTTGCCTTCCTGGCCCTGAACGGCCCAGAACCCTCCACCATCCCAGGAAGGTTATGTCATTTTGCCCCCAGAGGGGGTCAGGTAACAGCAGAAAATTGGACTCTTTCTATTGTAAGAGAGGGGTACAAGCTTCATTTCCTCAGCATGCCCCCTCCTACAATGGTAAGACAGTTCAATTCTCAGACCTTTCTCAACGACCTGTTAGATCAAGAGGTCACTGTGCTTCTTGCCCAAGGGGCAATAGAAGAGGTACCCATTCCCCAACAGGGTACAGGGTTTTCCTCCCCCATTTCCTTATCCCAAAGAAATCAGGAGGACACAGACCCATTTTAGACCTCAGAGAATTGAACAAATTCCTGTTCAAAGAGAAGTTCAAAATGATTTCTCTGGGAACTCTGTTGCCATACCTTCAGAGTCAGGATTGGCTTTGTTCTGTAGATCTCAAGGAGGCGTACACTCATGTTCTCATCCATCCTCTCATCGTAACTAGCTTCGCTTTCTATTTCAAGGGAAGCACTACCAATACAGGGTTCTTCCTTTTGGCCTGGCCTCTCCACGAAGGGTATTCACAAAATGCATGGCTGTGGTGGCAGCATTTCTTCGCACCCTAGGAATATTCATCTTCCCTTACTTAGACGACTGGCTCATTCGAGCCCCTTCAGAGCCAGAGGCCAGGGTTGCGTGCTCTCGCACAATGGCATCCTTCAGTATTTGTCATAAACTTCCCAAAATCCAACCTTGCTCCCACTCAGTCCCTGTAGTTGATAGGTACTCTGCTGCATACCAGACAGACAAGGGCCTACCTTCCACAGCCCCGCTGCCTTCTCATTGTGCAGTTAGCTTCCCAAGCAGTGCTAAAACCTCACCTCACTGCTCGGGAAATGTTAGTTGCTAGGCCACATGGCATCCACCGTGCATGTGGTTCCTTATGCTTGCCTCCATATGAGGGCAGCCCAGTGGACTTTATCCACTCAGTGGACTCAGGCGTCAGGTTGCCTGTCAGACAAAATAGCAAACTCAGATCGCCTTATTTTGTCCCTCCAATGGTGGCAGTCACCCAAAAACCTTCTGGTGGGGTCTCCTTTTCAGCAACCCCCACCCCAAGTCACTCTAACAGATGCCTCACAGGTGGGTTGGGGAGCCCATCTGCAAGGCCTCTCTACCCAGGGTACCTGGACTCCTCAGGAGGCCTATCTACATATCAACCTTCTGGAACTCAGAGCAATCTTCCTTGCTCTTTGAGTATTCCCCACCCAGCTCAGCTAAAGACAGTCCTAGTTCAAACGGACAATCAAGTAGCCATGTTCTATGTGAACAAGCAGGGCGGAATAGGCTCTCTGTCGCTATGCAACGAAGCTTTGCGACTATGGGCCCTCGCCAGAGTGCATCCGATTCATCTCCTTGTGTTGTATCTTCCAGGCATTCAAAACTCTTGGGCAGACAGTCTCAGTCGAGTTGTGCTTCCACACGAATGGTCTCTTCATGCAGACCAGGTGGCCATAATTTTCCAAATTTGGGGAACCCCGGACATAGACCTCTTTGCAAGTCCGCTGAATGCCAAACTTCCCCGGTTCTGTTCCAGAATTCCGGCTGAGGGTTGTCAGGCCAGGGATGCTTTCCTGCTCCATTGTGGCCAGGACTTCCTGTATGCCTTCCCACCCATTCCACTAATTCCCAAAACCCTGTTCAAGCTTCAGAGAGACAGAGGTCATATGATTCTCATAGCTCCACATTGGCCACGGCAAATGTGGTACCCTCTGCTCCTACATTATTAATTATTATTATTAATTTATTTTTATTAATTTATTTTTTATACCGCGCTCTTTAGAATCATTGCGGTTTACATGTATACTAACAGGTACTTTTTATTACCTTGTCCCCGAAGGGCTCACAATCTAAGTGTATCTGAGGCAATGGAGGGTTAAGTGGCTTGCCCAAGGCCACAAGGAGTGGCCATGGAACTAGAGACCCCAGTCCCTCCGGCTTAAGGTTGCTTGTCCCCATGCAGAAATTGAACCCCCAGCCCTCTGCCCTGAGGTAACCTGTCCCAACCACTGAGCCACTCCTTCCCCTACATCTCTGTCAAGCTCCGCCTCTGGAGTTAGGATCTGCTCCAAATCTCCTTTCCCAGGAGGACGGGATGCTGTGGCATCCCAATCCCCAGTCTCTGCATCTCAGGGCCTAGTTGCTGAAAGCCTAGAATGTCACAGTCTTAACCTTTCTCAGCAGGTAAAGGATATCCTTTATGCTTCCAGGAAGCCTTCCACAAGACGCTCTTATGCAATCAAGTGGAAAAGGTTTACCATATGGTGCTCGCAGAAGGGTCTTAACCCTCTTGCAATACCTCTGGAATCATTACTGGAGTATCTCCTGCATTTATCTAATGCAGGGCTTAAGACCCAATTCAGTGAGAATTCATTTTAGTGCTATTGCAGCTTCTTTCAAGCCTCTAAGTGGACAACCTATTTCCTCTCATAGCGAGATTTATGAGAGGCCTTCTTTTAACTAAGCCTCCCATTAAGCCACCACCGGTGGCATGGGACTTAAATCTGGTTCTTGGGCAGCTCATGAAGCCGCTTTTTGAGCCATTAGCTACTACCTCTTTGAAATTCCTTTCCTGGATAGTCATCTTTCTTATTGCAATCACATCAGCACGTCGCATCAGTGAATTGCAAGCGTTGATGGCTGATCCTCTTTATACAAGGTTCCATCATGATAAGGTAGTCCTTAGGACTCATCCACACTTTATGCCAAAGGTGGTGTACCTTTTCATTTAAACCAAGCGGTTTATCTTCCTGTATTCTTTCCAAAGCCTCACGCCTCAAATGCAGAAAGGAATCTTCATATTTTGGACTGCAAAAAGGGCTTTGGCCTTTTACTTGCAAAGGACACAGCAACATAGAAAGTCCTCTCAACTTTGTTGCTTTTGATCCTAGTCATTTGGGACTTCAGTCTCCAAAAGAACACTGTCCAGCTGGATTGCACAGTGTATATCTTTTGCCTATGAGAGTAAGAACCTTCCTCTTGAAGGCCATGTCACAGCTCACAATGTGAGAGCCATGGCAGCCTCTATGGCTCATCTTCACTCTTTGTCTATCGACGACATCTGTCGAGCAGCTACTTGGGCTTCGGTTCATACCTTCACAGCCCACTACTGCTTAGACAAGGACTCCCGCCGGGATGCCTTGTTTGGTCAGGCTGTTCTTCAACACCTGTTCCATACTTAATCATCTCCTACCCACCATTCCTGGTAGGATGCCAGAGATCCATGGGGGGAAGTAGAGCCCTTTCACAGGGGCACACAACTTCTGGGGCCCTCTCCCTGGCATCTGCAGCTAGGGAGTCCCCATATGTGAAGACTACATTCCTGCTTGTTCCTTGAGATAGCATAGTTACTCACCTGTAACAGGTGATCTTCGGGAACAGCAGGAATTTAGACTTCACATCCCACCCACCTCCCCTAGGAGTTGTATCTCTCTATCTCTCTCTCTTTCCCCCTCTTTTTGTCTCAGCTTTAAACTCAACTGGAGAGGGACAGTTGGGAAAGGCAGGAAGGCAGCACGCAGGCGCTGTGGGATGCTCGGAAAAGCTTTCCTATTGGACGCTGGGGAGCGTTCTTGCGCAGGCTCCGTCGATACACACGATACCCATATGTGAAGACTAAATTCCTGCTGTTCCCGTAGATCACCTGTTACAGGTGAGTAACTATGCTTAATCTGTTGTTTCTGTGGCAACTGCTGCCATGCAGAAGAAGCTAGGTTGGATTCCTGGACCAGGTTTTTGATTCTCTGGGCCATCTGGGAGATACAGTGAAATTTGTATTTGGAGTCACTTGTGGGTTTGGAGCAGTAGGGGGGTGGGGATTTGTGGGGTATGGAGGCAATTCCAACCATCACTCAGTAAGGTCTAGCAGTCAGATTTACTGAACACAGTTGCAGAGATCTGAGGGAGCCCTGATTCATGACTCCTGACCAAAGGATTTTTATGGTAATGACTGAACTGAAGTTAGTAGAACAGGATATAAATAATGGAGAAAAACCCTCAGGTAGTTGCAAGTGGTTCTCCATGATGCCATTGCCCCGAGGAGGCTGGTTCTACCTGGGCACAGGAGAAAAATACTGAGCAAAATAGGAGAAAAAAAGGGGACTTATTGCCAGTTCATTGCCCGATGATCATATATCTGGCATTGTCATGGTATAGGGCATAAAACACTTATTGCAAGGCCCTTGACCCAGAGCATGTGATCAGTCACTATGCTGAGCTGCCATAATTTCATAATAAGAGCTTATGTTGGTGATTTTTGTTATGTTAAATTGGCTTATCAGTGCAAATGAAACAGTTTTAATGGCCTTGTCTTAGTTCAAAGTCCTATTTCACCCATTCTATCGCATCTTACCCTGGACCCAGGCCTTCCTAACCTTGTTCTGGGGATCACACAGTTGAGTTTTCAGGATTTCTATATTGAGTATGCATGAGAGAACCATGTGTGCAGTGCCTTCTTCATATGCAAATTTATTTCATGCATATGCATTTACATATCCTGAAAACCTAGCTGGCTAAGGGGTTATTCTGACTGTACCAGATGGACACATTCTGGGGAGAGACCAGCTTGTAAGGTCTTTCAGCTTTTCCATTTCTCTTCCCTTTCGACTAACATCTTTTCCTTCCCAGTACCTTTCTTGATGCTGGGGAAAAGCATAGTAAATTTAAAAATCAGCTGAGTATGAGGAACTTGTGATCGATTCACAAAGAATATCTAGAGTGCCTTTGGATACCTGAGTGGATTTTTAAGACCAAGGGTACAAGGTAAAATGGGCACCTACATCTCTTATTGGTCTTGTGTGTAGCAGAGGAGGGCAGCATATGAACATTAGGAAAAAAAGAAGGTCTTGCTGGCCACTTGCCTCTGCTTGTTCAGGATGTTTGAATAAAATTGGACAATTTTATGCTTATGATGTGTATGAAGAAATGGAAGTCTGTGTGATTTTGCTGTGATGCTAAATATTGCACTAGGTTTGTTTAGTAGAAAATAATGCCCATCATTTGCTGTTGTATAGCTGAGAGTTTGAGCTGTTGGCAGATTGTCTGAGCCCAAAATATTGTGAGCCCAGCAATTTGGGAGCTGAAATGATCTACTCTTAAGTTATTTTAGGTTTGAAAATACCAGCTTTAGATTTGAAAAGTGGTTTGAATCAAACTTACAAAATGTTCTTTAGCAATGTAATATGTTAGACAAATATGGCATCCCATAATTCAGATGTATTCTGATGTTAAAGAAGGTGAAAGCTTCAGAAGCGTATGGATGTAGATGATGAAGATGCTAGCAAGTGAGGAACAAAGTGCAAGCACTGGCTCTTCTCGGAGTCTTATATTATATAGTGTGCTAGGCTTTATCACATTTGTTATATGTATTCCAACCAAACGGAATTACCTCCATTAGTTCCAAGGGTACTTAGAATTAGCTCTTTTTTTTGTTACTTCCTATTTTACTGCTGACTCTTGAAGTAAAGTAAAGCTTTACTTTCCATTTTTGTTTTGGGAAATAAATAAAAGTTTTAAAAAATTAGCCACTCACAGACCTGGGTTCCCAGAATTGGGGACACGAGCAGTTTTGAAAAAACATGATCCAGGATCCCAATCCCAGCAGCTGGAGCCTGGGTTTTGGGGTCTTTGTACTATTTTTTTTTACCCCCACCCAGTTCTTAGAACATCCACTAACTAATCTCCCACTTTGGACCCAATCCCCCATTATAATCTTCCATACCACCCTTTAACACATCTCACTGAATCTAACCCACTCGTACACCCCCTACTCTGTTCCCCCACCCACTAAGCCCTCACTCCTCTTGTTGCAGCAGTGGTTGAAAAAATATCTGCAGTTGAGTTTTTGTCTAGTTGGAAGCTAAAGTAAAGACAGCTGCTCCTGAGTAATTGGTTAATTCCCTGAGCAGCAACTGTGGTTAGTCTAGGCTGATTATTGAATAAATACTGTTCCTGTTCAGTTAATTAATCTAAGGGTTCCAGAAATTGAACAGTAGCATTGTTTTTATTTTAGCCTGTTCTGCGTAAATAAAATGTTTCTTTAGGACATCATGATACCAAGTACAAATTATATTGAAATGATAGGAGGGACCAAATTGGTGGAGGAGTGGTGCTATTGTTAAGCATTTATATAGTGCTACCAAGCGTATGCAGCGCTGTACATACACATACATAGGCAGTTCCTTCTCATAGAGCTTACAATCTAAAAGACGAACATACAGGACAAAATAATAAAATAGGAATAAGAAACAAACACAAGGGAGTGGAATTATGAATCAAAAGCAGCCTCAAAGAGATGAGTCTTGATCTTGGACTTAAAGAGGGTGAAGAAGGAGATTTGCTATGTGTTAAGGATGTAGAGTTGCCAAATTCTCCAGGACCAAGCAGGAAGTCAGTCCTCACATATGGGTGACGTCGGTGCTGACGGAGCCCCCGTGCGTAGCATTTCCCCAGCTTTCAAAGAAAGCCTTTGGGAATGCAGTGCGCATGCGCGGTCCCCTTCCCGCCCAAGGGTGCCATCTTGCTCAGTTTCACCTGAGGAAAAAGTTGATTTTACTCTGCGTGAACCTGTTTTTCCTCGGTTTGACGCTGGTTTCCCTTTCCTGCCTGGGCCCGATACATCGGTATCGAGCCCGGATCTCTTTTTTCGGTTTTGGTCCTTAGTGACTAGCGTACGCGCCATTTTTTCTTTTTTCACTGGTAGCCCTGTCTTTTGACCTCGCAGGGGCCCTTTTTCCCCCGATGGCTGCCAGCGGGTTTAAGAAGTGTGACCGGTGTAAGAAACTCATGTCTCTCACCGACACACATGACTGCTGCCTCTGGTGCCTCGGACCCGATCATGACCTGATGATCTGTGGTCCGTGTGGGAAAATGTCCTCTAAGGCGTTAAGGAGTCGGCAGCACCAAAAGGAAAGAATCTTCTCTGACTCCGTGTCCGGTCGGGCCCGGACCTCGTCAGAGGCCTAGACATCTCGGGACTCCGGCCCCGAGCAGCGTCGAGGCTCCTCTGAAAGGGGGTCTCCCTCGCGGGAGCATCACAAGAAGAAAAAACCCACGAGGGCGGCGTTGGTGGACGCACTTGGCTCCTCGAAGGCCAAGTCGCATAGCCCCAAGCACCGTCCCGGGTCTTCGGAGTCGGAGAGGCCTGCAAAACAACCTCGTGTGGAGATGGAGTCCCCGGGTCACGTGAGTACTGTAGTCCTCGTGGACTCTCCTCCAGGGGAAGTGCCGCCGGGGCCCGAGTCGGGGGCTGCTGAGTCTCCTGAGTTCGGACTCAGGTTGACGGCCTTGGAGAGCAGCTTGGCTGCCTTCATGGAACGGCAGTGGGCACTGATCACCGGTCTCACCGGTGCATCTGCCCCGACCACCGGGACATCGACATCTAAGTCGACCCCGGAGGCCGAGCCGATCCTCGAGTCCATGTGTGCTCGAGTCGATCCTTGGCCAAGGTCTCCCTCGGCCTCCCGTTTGGGACCGAGGTTGTCAACACCGGTACCCTCAGCGTCGGGGCGGATGACATCGATGCCTGCCCGACCGGAGCCACTTGATTCCTCCTCCGAGGAGTCCGGCTGGGAGACGGAGGATGAGGAGTCACCCGACACCTTTCGGACTCGCTGCATCACTTCGGACTCGCCCGAGTCTGAGCCCCAGAGAAGGTCCCCACCGAAGGATACCCGGTTTTCGGACTTCGTGCGGGATATGGCCAAGGCTTTGGCATTCCCCGAGGAGCTCGAGGCCCTACAGTATGACTCTCCTCCGAAGGAGGCCTTTACTGTTCCAGTTCCTCCGATGCTGGAACAGTTGCTCTTCCGCATGTGGGAGGCGCCGGCGTCGACACCAGTTTTAAGCAAGCAGGTCGATTCCATCTTTTGAGTCTGCAAGAGCCCCGGGTTCCAGAAGGCACAATTACCGCACCACTCCATGGTTGTGGAATCGGCCATGCATCGTCTGAAGAGTCAGAAGATGCACTCCTCGGTGCCTCCCGGCTGGGAGGCCTGGAAACTGGATGCCCTCGGTAAGAAGTGCTTCCAGGGCTCTATGCTTGCTTGCCGTGTTCAGACCTACCAGCTGTACATGGGCATGTACCTTTGAGACCTGGCAAAGGAGATTGCCGGGTTCTCTGCTGGTCTCTCCGAGGAACCTTTGCAGAGGTTCAATGCTCTGTTCTCGGGTATTCGTGAGTGCTCGAAGTTTATCTCTCGAGCAGCCTATGATGGCTTCGAGGCTTCGGCCCGGGTAGCCGCGGCCGGCATCGGTGCACGCCGTCAGGCCTGGCTACAGTCATCGGACCTTGAGCCATGGGTGCAGGACAAGTTGGTCGATGTCCCCTGCCGGGGTGAAAATCTCTTTGGCAAGCCCATGGCTGACAAGGCTGCAGAACACGAGACCGAGACACTTACCAGGACAAGGCTGTCCAGGAAAACCTCTGCCCCTTCTCAGAAGAAGAAGGACTCGTGGAAAAAGACCGTTTACCCGATGAAGTCATCTGCCTATAAACAGTACCCTCATTTTCAGGCCTCTGTAGCTCCCCAACAGGGTCAGCAGGCCAAGGGGCAGGGACATGGGCCCGGTAGGCAGAAAACCCCCAAGCCACCAGCTCCGGCTCCTGCACAGCAGGGAGGGGGGTTTTGACTCCAATGGCATAGCCTCTCCTCCTCAGCTGGCCCCTATCAGCACTGGAGGCCGGCTGGCCGGCCCTGTACGCCCACAGGTGGTCAGCCGTCACAAGGGATACCTGGGTTCTAAGTATAGTCCAGAAGGGCTATCTCCTCCACTTCCACGAGGTACCCCCCACCTCCTGTTTTCCAGGGGAGCCTCCCAGACTTCCTCTGCACAGGGACTTACTCCTGCAGGAGTTGGCAAGTCTTCTAAAGGAACAGGCAGTGGAACCAGTGCCCCACCACCTGAGAGGTCAAGGCTTCTATTGCAGGTACTTCCTGGTACCAAAAAGAACAGGAGGCCTCAGACCCATCCTAGACTTGCGAAATCTGAACAAGTTCCTGGAGAGGGAAAAGTTCAAGATGCTTACCCTTGGAATTCTGCTGCCCTACCTCCAGCAGGGAGATTGGTTATGCTCCTTAGACCTAAAGGATGCTTATACTCACATCCTCATTCATCCAGACCACAGACAATATCTCAGATTTGTAGAGGGAGGAAACCACTATCAGTACAGAGTACTGCCTTTTGGCCTTACATCCGCCCCCAGGGTATTCGCCAAGTGCCTGGCGGTGGTAGCGGCCTACCTCAGGGTTCAAGGCCACTTTGTCTTTCCATACCTGGACGATTGGCTCATCAGGGGTCAATCCCCGCAGGAAGCCAATCAAGCCACCCTTCGTACTGTCGCTCTGCTTCAGGACCTGGGGTTTGTCATAAACTTCGCAAAGTCCAGTTTGCACCCCTCCCAGAACATGGAGTTCATAGCTCGACTAGACACCTTTCAGGCAAAGGCCTTTCTACCAGTGGACAGGGTCCACAGATTGATGGATCTAGCCAGGCTATTCCACAGCAATTCTCTGGTCTCCGCCAGACAATTCCTGAGGCTCTTAGGCCACATGGCATCCACGGTCCATGTGACTCCAAATGCCCGTCTACACATGAGGCCAGCTCAATGGGGACTCAGGACTCGGTGGCACCAGGCCACAGGAAGCCTCGCGGACAAAGTGAGGGTGTCCAGCCTATTACAGTCTTCTCTGCAGTGGTGGCTTCATCTTCTGAATCTGGTGCAAGGAGTGCCTTTTCAGGCACCTCCACACTCTCAGGTGCTGACAACCGATGCTTCTATTCAAGGTTGGGGTGCACATTGCCAAGGAGCATGTACTCAAGGCCTGTGGTCTCCTTGGGAGGCCGCACAGCAGATCAATCTCTTAGAACTGAGAGCTATCCGCTTAGCCCTGGGAACTTTCTCCCATCTCATCTCTCGCCAGTCCGTCTTGGTGCAGACGGACAATCAGGTTGCTATGTTCTATGTGAACAAACAAGGGGGCACAGGGTCCCGACTTCTATGTCAGGAAGCGCCGAAACTGTGCTCCTGGGCAGTCAATCACGGCATTCTTCTCAAAGCGGTTTATCTCCCAGGTCAAGAAAATTACCTGGCGGACAGATTGAGCAGGATCCTGCAGCTGCACGAGTGGCAGTTGAATCCTCTAGTGGTTCAACAGATCTTCCTGAGATGGGGTCTTCCAACCATGGATCTCTTTGCCAGTCCTCTGAACCGTCAACTTTCCAGGTTCTGTTCCAGGTAACCGCATCCTCTCAGAGTTGCAGCGGATGCGTTTCTCATTCCATGGTCTACAGGCCTTCTATTTGCGTTTCCTCCCACGCCTCTGGTGTCCCAGACACTATTCAAAGTGCTCAGGGACAAGGCCTCGCTGATCCTGGTGGCCCCCAGTTGGCCCAGGCAACCCTGGTTCCCATTGCTTTTACAACTAGCGGTGGACACTCCTCTTCCTCTGGGGATGCAACTTGATCTCCTGTCTCAGGAGCAGGGATCTCTCTTACACCCCAATCTCCAGTCCCTCAATTTGATGGCCTGGCTGCTGAAAGGGTAGTTCTAGCGCCTTTGCTATTGCCTAAGGAAGTGGAGGATGTAGTCTTGGCCTCTAGGAGGCAGTCCACCAGAAAGTCTTATGTCCTTAAGTGGCGTAGATTCTCTACCTGGTGTACTCAACACAACGAGAATCCTTTCTCATGCCTGATACCAGTGGTGCTGCAATATTTGCTTCACCTGTCCAACCTAGGCCTTAAGTCCAGTTCTGTTAGAGTTCATCTTAGTGCCCTTTCAGCACACCACTCACAGGTGGAGGGTCAGTCTCTATCCAGCCATCCTTTGGTGGCTCGCTTCCTCAGAGGCCTGCTTTTGCTTAAGCCTCCAGTGCGTCCACCTTCCCCTGAATGGGATTTAAATGTGGTCTTGCAACGGCTTACTTGCCCACCATTTGAACCTATGGCTACTTGCCCTCTGCGTTTTCTCTCCTGGAAAGCGTTGTTTCTGGTAGCCCTTACCTCGGCAAGGCGAGTGAGTGAGCTTCAGGCCCTAGTGTCAGAAGCACCATATACTAGGTTCTATAGGAACAGAGTAGTCTTACGGACTCACCCTAAGTTCCTTCCAAAGGTTGTCTCCTCCTTTCACCTCAATCAGGAGGTGGTTCTTCCGACTTTCTTTCCCAGGCCTCATGCCAGCCGGGCTGAGATGGTCTTGCATACCCTGGACTGTAGGAGGGCGTTGTCCTTCTACCTTGACCGTACGCGGGAGCACCGGAGGGCGGTTTAGCTCTTCGTCTCTTTTGACCCCAATAAGTTGGGGTTGGCTGTCTCCAAGTGTATTTTGTCCATATGGGTAGCTGACTACATCGCCTGGGCTTAGAGGGCAGCCGGCCTCTCATTGCAGGGTCGAGTTACGGCTCATCGTGTCAGGGCAAAGGCTGCGTCAGTGGCTCATCTCCGCTCTGTTCCGTTGGCAGACATCTGCCGGGCTGCTACTTGGTCTTCAAGCCAGACCTTTGCAGCCCACTACTGCCTTGAGAGGGAGTCCTGCAGGGACAGTGCTTTCGGTCAAGCGGTACTCCATAATCTCTTTGGGGTTTAGGCAACTCCTACCCTCCAGCTCTGGTGTTGGGCTACCGTTCGGGGGCGTTATCAGAGAAGATTCTGTTCTTGCATGCTGAGGCTCTAGAGCAGGGGTGTCAAACTCAAATACACAGTGGGCCAAAATGTAAAACTTGAACAAAGTCGCGGGCCAGCATTGAACAAATGAACCTTTTAATATGGACCCAAACAAGATTTGCTTTAACATTGAATATGAAGCAACACTTATTACTATACAATTTATAACTTAGTTCAGATATGCAAAAAACCAATTTCAAATTAAAAAAACATCAATGACATTCATTTATTAAATAAGATTTAAATAATAATAAATAATAATTTTTAAAATAAAATAACAATAATAAAATTAATCAACCATTCAAGCCCATGTCTTGGAGTAGCAAGAAAAAGTGCATAAAGAAAACGTTAATTATTGCTCAGTTTGCTGCACACTGATCTAATCTGATGTGCCCAAGCCAGATACCTGGCATCTCTTCTTGGATGATAGTTCATCAATGTCTGGGCTCAGGCTTTGAGCTGAGGAAATCCTCAGTATCGAGCGAAGGTGTTCATCAGTCAGACGTCTCCTGTGAGATGTTTTGGTCATCTTCATCGAGGAGAAAAGTTGCTCACATAGATAAGTGCTGCCGAACATGGATAGCATCTGAGCAGCTTGGGTGCGGAGCTGAGGCATTGTGTCAGGGATGAACTGTGGAAACTGGGTGGCGCCCACAGCATCATACTTTGACTTCAGCGTGTCATTACACTGGAGTTCAATTAGCTCCATTTGGAGGTTGGTTGGTGCGTTTTCCACATTAACTGCAAAGGGATTACTGAGCAGTTCAAACCTACATTTCTGGACATCAAAGTCGGCAAATCGCCGGCTAAACTCAGCGCCGAGTACACTGAGTTTTTCAGCAAACTGTGCGCATGGGAACAAGTTGGTAAAGAACTGCGTTTTCATGGTTTGGCAGCAGGGAAAATGGCCAAGGTTTCCTTGCAGCATCTGATTCTCCCACAGGCACAGTTTAGTTTTAAAAGCCCTCACTGCAGCGTACATGTCTGTGATGATGCGCCCCTGCCCCTGAAGCTGCAGGTTCAGCGCATCGAGATGGCTCGAGATGTCACACAGAAAGGCCAGCTCACACAGAAACTTTTTCTCCCGAAGCTCTGCTGTGTCCTTCCCTTTGCTTTCCAGAAACTGACATATTTCCTCATGCAGCTCAAAACATCTATTCAGTACTTTTCCTCGGCTTAACCATCTCACCTCTGTGTGATACGGCACGTCTGCGTATTCCGAACCACACTCCTCCAGAAAAGACTTAAACTGGCGGTGATTCAGACCTTTGGCTCTTATAAAGTTAACTACTTGTGTTACTGTGGTCATAACATGTTCCATCTTTAGGGCTTTGCCACACAATGATTCCTGATGTATGATGCAGTGATAAACAGTTAGTTCACCTGCACAGTTCTCTTCCTGCATCTTCTCCCGGACCCTGCCCACCAGTCCACTTGTTTTACCGCACATCGCTGGCGCACCATCTGTCATTAATCCCACGAGTTTATCCCACGGCAGCTTTATTTCAGTTACGCATTTGGAAACCTCCTCAAAAATTTCCTTTCCTGTGGTTGTGCCATGCATTGATTTGAATCCCAATAGCTCCTCCGTAACACACATATTTGAGTCCACTCCACGGATGAAGACTGACAGCTGAGCAGTATCAGATACGTCGCTGCTCTCATCCACAGCAAGGGAGAATGCAACGAAATCTTTTCCCTTTTCCAAAAGCTGGTCATACAGATTGGTGGCAAGATCACATGTGCGATCAGCTACTGTGTTTCTGCTCAGGCTCACGTTTGAAAAGGCTTGCTTTTTCTCTGGGCACACGATGTCACAAACTTTCAACATGCACTTTTTCACAAACTCTCCCTCATTAAAGGGCCGGGCTGATTTTGCGATCTCTGCTGCCACAATATAACTAGCCTTTACAGCAGCTTCACTTTGTGATGTGGCTTTTTTGAACATATTCTGTTGTGAAACCAAACTTCTTTTCATCTCCTCCACTTTCTGGCTCCTTTGAGTCATGTCCAGGTCCTTGTACTTGTCATGGTGTTTTGTTTCATAGTGTCGTCGAATGTTATACTCCTTAGTTATAGCCACGTTGACTCCACAAATCAGACAAACAGGTCTGTCTTTTACATATGTAAACAAATATTCTGTCTCCCACCTGTTCAGAAAGTTCCTGTTGTCTGCCTTTCTTTTTGCCATTTTTGGGAAGGGGTTCCACAGTGACAGTTCTAGCTTGAGATCGCTATGACTTCTGTCACACAGGAGAGGGCGTTTCTGGGACCTGTCCTGATTGACGCGCCAAAACAACAGCAAGGCATTATGGGATTTGTAGTATTAGCGATGAATGAATGCGCTGTATAATACCGGCGGGCTAGCTCTAGTAGTCATTTGGTATAGCCTTGCGGGCCAAATATAATTACACTACGGGCCAAATTTGGCCCGCGGGCCAGAGTTTGACACCTATGCTCTAGAGGGAGCTCATTTTTCAGCTTTGGGTCTCCGATAGCCTTAAGCTGGGGAGTCCCATATGTGAGGACTGACTTCCTGCTTGGTCCTAGAGAAAGACTAGTTACTCACCTGTAACAGCAGGTGTTCTCCAGGAGCAGCAGGAATCAGTCCTCACAACCCTCCCTCCTCCCTTTGGAGTTGCAGTCATATGCTTTATTTTTGCTATTTTTGCTGTCTTTTAGCTATGTCATCAGACTGAGCAAGATGTCACCCTTGGGTGGGAAGGGGACCGCGCATGCGCGCTGCATTCCCAAAGGCTTTTTTTTGAAAGCTGGGGAAATGCTCCGCACGGGGGCTCCGTCGGCGCTGACGTCACCCATATGTGAGGACTGATTCCTGCTGCTCCTGGAGAACACCTGTTACAGGTGAGTAACTACTCTTTACCCAGTTCCAGGAGTGAGATTTTAAGCCAGTCCTGGATTTCTGACCATCTCAGCTTGTTGCATTATGGGCCTGCAGCACTGTTTCCAATGCGTAAAATCAAGGACTACAAATACCATACAGCATTGCAGTACAAATTTAAAACCAGAACTTACAAAAATCCCACTCCTGGAACTGGGTAACTTGGCACCTCTGAGGATGGCATAGTCAAACAGAATAGAAGCTCTACAGGAAAAAAATTAATGCAATGTGAAATCTTTATGGATAGAAAGTCAGTGTGTTGGGAAGGAGCATAGTTCAGGGGGCATACTGTCATCTATCTGAACAGACAAAGAGAAATTGTGAAATGTTAACAGAAATTAGGAAGGCTAGCAAATTTGGTAACACAATAATGGGAGATTTTGGTTATCCCAATATTGATTAGGTAAATGTCTCATTGGAAGAAGCTAAGGAAGTAAATTTTTAGATACCATAAATGATTACATCATGGAACAGTTTGGTCTAGAACTGACAAGAAGCGAAACTACTTTAGATGTAGTCCTGGTATACAGGAACTGGTGCAAGGTGTAATGGTGGTGAGATCATTAGGCAATACTGACGATATGATCTAATTTGCCCAGAATTGGATTAAGGCATAGGTAAACTAGGCATGTGCCTATTGGGGGAGGGGGGGGCTCAGATAGTCTCAGGACTGAGGAGGTTAAGATTACTAGATGTCTGGCTTTTTTCAGCATTGTGCAGATTTTTGCATTAATGTCCAATAGCTTGAAGGATGACAAAAATGTTTGGATATTTTCAATTTATTTATTTCTGCAAATCTCCCTCCCTCCCTCCTCCTCCCCCGCCCCCCAACCTGAGTAAGCTCTAAGCCTGCCCTGACTAGCAGCAAGGACAGTCGTAGGATCCAGCCATTGGGAAATCAGTAGGGGTGCAGCACTGGAAGACTGCTCTAGTCACAGAAAGGGAGATAAGCTAGGGCATATTTCTGAGTTATGCAAGAGAGATGGGAGAGGGGGCGGGGTTGGGACTGAGCTTTGCATGGAGCATTGGACTGGCCTTTGAGAGGCAGTGGAACTAATGAATGTCCTTTTGGCAGGGTGACGGAGAAAGTTCAAGGAGGCTACTACAGGCTGAAGTAAAATGCTGGCCATAAATGCTTTACATGATTATTGGCAGAGCTGGATAGTTAGGGATGGGGGCAGTGACTGAATGAGTGGCAGGCAGCACTACAGCAGCAGAAGCGTGCCTGGAGAGCGGCAGGGCCAGCACTACCATTAGGTGTACTAGGTGATTGCCTAGAGCGCCAATGGTGCAAGCTCAATTTCTGTAATAAGATATGAAATCTAAAATGATAGTAACGAGTGAACTAGCATTCCAGCTCTAGGTGCAAGGAGCTCTTTGCTCTCAGGGAACAAGTCCGTTCTCTAGAGGCTACAGTAGCAGACTTGGAAAACATAAGACAGACAGAGAGGTACATAGACGAGACCTACAGGAATATAGTCCTGAAGTCCCACCTCCAGTCTGGCAGCACCCCTGTTGCCATGGAGGAGAGAGGTCACGTGACAGGAGAGCATCACCCTGGTGTGGCAGGAAGTGATCCTGTAACTAGGACCTGTCCTCCAGGTGATGTAAAACCCTCTCGCACCGAGGAAGTTTCTCCAGGGCCATGTGCCCATGAGGGAAGGGTTAGGACAGCCGTTATAGTTGGTGATTCGATCATTAGGCATGTAGATAGCTGGGTGGCTGGTGGACTTGAGGATCGCCTGGTAACATGCCTGCCTGGTGCGAAGGTAGCGGACCTCATGCGCCACCTAGATAAGGTCTTAGATAGTGCTGGGGAGGAGTCTGCTGTCTTGGTACATGTCGGTACCAATGACATAGGAAAATGTGGTAGGGAGGTTCTGGAGGCAAAATTTAGGCTTTTAGGTAGGAAGTTGAAATCCAGAACTTCCATGGTAGCATTCTCCGAAATGCTTCCTGTTCCACGCGCAGGACCCAAAAGGCAGGCAGAGCTCCAAAGTCTCAATGCGTGGATGAGACAATGGTGCAGAGATGAGGGTTTTGGATTTATTAGGAACTGGGGAACATTCTGGGGAAAGGAGGGGCTCTTCCGAAGTGATGGGCTTCACCTTAACCGGGATGGAACCAGGCTGCTGGCATTAACCTTTAAAAAGGAGATAAAGCAGCTTTTAAACTAGATATTAGGGGAAAGCCGACAGTCGCCCAAGAGCGGATGGTTCGGAAGAATGTATCCTTGAAGGATACTACCAAAAGCAGAGAGATTCCACAAAAGAGTAAAGTAGCCCAAATGCCCTCAAGTATGGAGCAGACAGAGCTTAAAGATCCCAATTTACCCATGTCTAACAATAGCCAAATTAACATGAATAAAATACATTCTCTAAAATGCTTGTATGCAAATGCTAGAAGTCTGAAGAATAAGATGGGAGAGTTAGAATATATAGCACTAAATGAAAGGTTAGATATGATTGGAATATCAGAGACATGGTGGAAGGAGGACAACCAGTGGGACACTGTGATACCTGGGTACAAACTATATCGTAATGATAGAGCTGATCAAATTGGTGGAGGGGTTGCGCTCTATGTTAGAGAGGGCATTGACTCAGAAAGGATTAAAGTTTTGCAGGAAACAAAATCTGCTGTAGAATCTATATGGATTGAAATTCCATATAAAAGGGGGAAGGCAATGGCAGTGGGGGTGTACTATCGAGCACCTGGCCAGAATGACCAAATGGATGATGAAATGCTCAAAGAAATCAAGGAAGCTAACAAATGTTACAGCGCAGTAATAATAATGGGTGATTTCAATTACCCCAGTATCGACTGGGTCAGTGTCATGTCAGGACATGCTAGGGAGATAAAGTTCCTAGATGAAATAAATGACTGCTTCTTGGAGCAGCTGGATCATGAACCGCCCAGAGGGGAAGCCATATTAGACCTAGTCCTTAGTGGAACACCAGATCTAGTGCAAGAGATAAGGGTGTTGGGGCCACTTGGCAATAGTGATCATAGCATGATCGCCTTTGATTTAATTAGTGGAGGAGGGATAGTAAGGAAATCCACAGTACTACCTTTTAACTTTCGAAAGGGAGACTATGATAAAATGAGGAAAACAGTTAAGAAAAAACTAAAAGGAGCAGTTGCAAAGGTTAAAGACGTACATCAGGCTTGGCTGTTGTTGAAAAATACTATCTTGGAAGCCCAGACCAGCTGTATTCCACGCTTTAAGAAAAGTGGAAGGAAGTCCAAAAAAACTGCCAGCATGGTTTAAAGGTGAGGTCAGAGAGGCTGTTGCCAAAAAAGCATCTTTCAGGAAATGGAAAAAAGAGCCAAACGACGAAACCTGGAAACAGCACAAGCACTGGCAAGTCAAATGCAAGGCATTGATAAGGCAGGCAAAGGGAGAATTTGAGAAGAAGCTTGCTGCGGAAGCAAAAACGCGAAGTAAAGACCTTTTCAAGTACATTCGTAGCAAAATACCTGTGAGAGAGTCAGTTGGTCCATTAGATGATAAAGGGGTTAAAGGAGCACTAAGAGGTGACAAGGCGATAGCGGAGAGATTGAATGAATTCTTTGCTTCAGTCTTTACTGAGGAAGATGTAGGGATGTTACCCATGACTGAAGTGGTATTTAAAGGTGCGGAAGAATTGAAGGAAATATCGATACATCGGGAAGATGTATTACAACTATTAGATAAACTGAAGAGTAGCAAATCACCTGGGCCGGATGGTATAAATCCAAGGGTGTTGAAAGAACTGAAATACGAGATTGCAGACCTGCTATTAGTAATCTGTGAACTATCATTAAAATCATCTCTAATACCTGAAGATTGGAGGATCGCCAATGTAACACCAATTTTTAAAAAGGGTTCCAGGGGTGATCTGGGAAACTACAGACCGGTGAGCCTGACATCAGTACTGGGAAAAATGGTAGAAACCATCATAAAGAATAAAATTACTCAGCATGTAGATAGTCATGACCCTAATGGGAGACAGCTAACATGGCTTTAGACAAGGAAGATCTTGTCTTACTAATCTGTTATGTTTCTTTGAAGGAGTGAATAATCAGGTGGACAAAGATGAGTCGGTTGATATTGTGTATCTGGACTTTCAGAAAGCCTTTGACAAGGTCCCTCATCAGAGACTTTTGGCAAAACTAAAGAGTCATGGGATAGGAGGCAGTGTACTATTGTGGATCAGGAACTGGTTAAAAGATAGAAAGCAGAGGGTAGGGCTAAATGGCCAATTTTCCCAATGGAGAAAGGTGAATAGTGGTGTACCCCAGGGATCTGTGCTGGGTCCGCTGCTTTTTGACATATTCATAAATGACCTGGAAAGTGGAATAACGAGTGAGGTTATCAAATTTGCAGATGACACAAAACTATTTAAAGTTGTTAAAACCCAAGAGGATTGTGGAAAATTGCAAGAGGATCTTGATAAATTGGAAGACTGGGCATCAAAATGGCAGATGAAATTTAATGTGGACCAAGTGCAAGGTTATGCACCTAGGGAAGAACAACCCAAACTATGGTTACACGATGCAAGGTTCCACATTAGGAACCACCACCCAGGGAAAAGATTTAGGCGTCATTGTGGATACCATGTTAAAACCCTCGGCCCAGTGTGCAGCGGCGGCCAAGAGAGCAAATAGAATGCTAGGTATGATAAGGAAAGGAATGGAAAATAAAACAAAAGATATTATAATGCCTCTATATCGTTCCATGGTGAGACCGCACCTTGAATTTTGTGTGCAATTCTGGTCGCCGTATCTTAAAAAGGATATAGCGATTTTAGAAAAGGTTCAGAGAAGAGCCACCAAAATGGTAAAGGGGATGGAAGGATACTCCTATGAAGAAAGGCTAAAAAGGTTGGGGCTCTTTAACCTGGAAAAGAGACGGCTGAGGGGAGATATGATAGAAGTCTATAAATTAATGAACGGAGTGGAACGGGTAAACGTAGATTGATTGTTTACCTTATCAGAATATAGAAAGACTAGGGGGCATGCAATGAAGCTACAGGGTAAACTATTTAAGACTTATAAAAGAAAATATTTTTCACTCAACGTGTAATCAAACTCTGGAATTTGTTACCGGAGGATGTAGTAAAGGCTGTTAGTGTAGCTGGGTTTAAAAAAGGTTTGGACAAGTTCCTGGAGGAAAGGTCCATAAACCATTATTAAGAAGGGACACAGGATATCAATGCTTGAACCCATACAAGCATTGTGGAACCTGTGTCCCTTGGGGAAACTGCTAGGTACGTATGACCTAGATTGGCCACTGTTGGAAACAGAATACTGGGCTTGATGGACCTTGGTCTGACCCATTATGGCATATCTTATGTTCTTATGTTATGTTCAGCTCACTTTTTTTACATCACTATCATTTTTTTCATACTTTAACATGGATTTTTTTAAACTAGCAGGTGTCATACGTATCTTATATGAGATGTAGTTCTTTTTCTTTTATGTGGCAGTCCAAAAAACTAGATATCTACATCAACACTATAAACTTTGCATTGATTTTTTACTACATATTTCATTGGCTCCTCAGTCAGGACCCAAGAAGAACAGATCTAAAGAACAGAACACATTTGGATGAAGTGAGAGGCTGTGGTCCCATTCAGGAAGTGAAGCCAGAACATACTCACGGGATTGCATTTATTTTGGCTTATCTTCTGTAGAAAGACAGAGACTGGTGTGTGCCAAAGATGCCATCAAAGCCGCTGGCCTGAGCCTTACTTGGATTTTATTGGCCTTTGAAGGTAAAAACAAATGCAGAAAAAAAGACACCCATCATTTTCCTCTTGGCACCAGCAAACTGGATCTCCATGTTAAAAACATTATTGCTACTAATTCCAGGAGCCACTGGTACAGAAAAGCTAATCACAGTGGCATGGCTGTTTTTTTTCAGTAACCCAGGGGAAGGCAGAAAAGGTGGTGGGGAAAAAATATAGCAGATATTTGAGGGGGAAGGAATTCAGTAGCAGTAGTGAACCCAAAGAAATTGGAATAAGAAATTGGGAGACTGAGCATCTATATGGCAGATGACATTTAATGTGTACAAGTGCAAAGTTACACACTTGGAAGAACTACAGTTAAACGGTGCAAGGTTCCACATTAGGAAGAACCACCCAGGAAAAGGAACTGGACATCATCGTGGATACTACATTGAAACCCTGCGCCGTGTGTAGCGGTAGCCAAGAAAGCAAAAAATTGCAAGGAATCGAAATGAGTGGAGAATAAAACCAAGGATATTATAATGCCTCTGTATCAGTCCGTGGTGTGACCGCGTCTTAAATAATGTGTTCCTTTCTTGTTGCCATATCTTTGAAAATATATTGCAGAAATAAATCACAGAGAAGAGCATCCAAAATGATAAAGGAGGTGGGGGGGGGTAGTTTGGAAAGGGATACCCCTATGAGGAAAAACTTAAAAGGTCAGAGCTCTTCAGCTTTGAAAATAGACTGCTGAAGGGATAGGGAGGTATGATAGAGGTCTATTAAATAACACTGGTCAACAAATTTTTACAAAAGTCATGTTACTGAAATAAAAATAGTCATTTCTTATCAATTTTTATAGCCGAACACGAATATGACAGTGAAATTGCAAAGTTGGCTCTAGTTTTTTTGTAATCTACAAGAATTAATGTTTACATCACGAAATGCATGTCAATAGTAAATATAATAGGCCTTCAGTTAATACCTGTAAAAAACCAAGTCATAGATTACTTCTTAGATTTTTTTCACCTGTCTCTTGTACAGCTGTTCGGGAGCTTCTCTGGGGAGTTTCCAGCAGTAGTCAGCCAGCATTGTAGTGGACCATTTTCCCTGGTATCTTTGCTCCATTGTTGCGATATCCTGGTGAAAACATTCACCCTGTTCATCACTAACCATACCACAGTTGTCAGGAAAGAAATCGAGATGGGAATCAAGGAAATGGATCTTTAGAGACATATTGCAGCCAAGTTTCTGATACTGCATCAGCATGTCTTCTACTAGTTCCTTGTAGTTTTCTGCCCTAACATTCCCGAGAAAGTTTGTTGACACTAGGCGAAAAGCATTCCATGCTTGTTTTGCATCACCCTGCAGCAAGTTGTTGAACCGGTCATCTTTGAAGAGCTCTCGAATCTGAGGACCCACAAAAACTTTAATTTATTTATTATTTTTATTTATTTAACAATTATTTCTATACCGCTCTTTCACAAGTATCAAGTGCGGTTTACAATGAACAGTATTTTATATGGTATGGATAGTATCATACCAAGTCATTTTACATAGAACAGATGAACTAGGTACAGATAACAGTATAAAGTTTAAACAGTAAATTATTAAACTATTATAACATATATACATAGTAAATATATACAAATTGTATCATATGTCACGTATGGTTGTATACTTTATATAAGCTTCAGACACGTGGATATATGTTGTTTGAATTGTAGTAGTTAACCTGCGTCTCTTTGTGTCGTCTGACCAGTCTCTGATCCTTGGTTGTAATGTAAAGAGAATAAATGGGTTTTCAGTTTTTTTCTAAATTCCTTTATGTCTGATAGTGAGCGAATGTTGTCAGGAAGGTTGTTCCAGAGGATAGGAGCTGAGTGTGAGAATGCTCTCATGTTGGTTTGTTTTTTTGCTTTTGTGTAGTCTTTTAATCTTTGCTTCGCTGAGTTCAGGGAATTTTTCATACATGTATCAGAAATCTGGCGAAGTGCGGACCATGGCTTTCACGACGTTTTTCATCAAACCTAGTTTGATGTGAAGGGGTGGTAGAAGGATTTTGTGAGCCTCAACCAGAGCTGGGTACTGGATATTCTTCTCTCCAACTGTTACATTTTGTCTGCGATTCCATTTCTTCCGCAAGTAGTGCCTATCCCTTGCTCGGCTATCCCACTCACCTAAGAAACACATGTATTTTATATATCCCTGCTGCAGTCCCATTAAAAGGGCAACTACCTTCAAGTCACCACAGAGGTACCAGCTGTACTTGTTATAGTTAATGGAAGTCAGTAGATGCTTTAAGTTATCGTATGTCTCTATCTCCAGGAACAAGCAGGAATGAGTCTTCACATATGGGTATCGTCGGTACCGACGAAGCCTGCGCGGGAACGCTCCCCAGCGTCCAGTAAGAAAGCTTTTGGGAGCATCCCACAGCGCCTGCGCGCTGCCTTCCCGCCTTTCCCAACCGCCTCTCTCTAGTTCTTCTTTTCCGCGGAGCCAGCAGGTCGTGTTCCTGTCACCGCAGAAGAATTCTTTATTTTTTTCTTTATTTTTCTGTGTCGCGTCTGCCTTCTTTGACGTCAGACCGGTACCGCCGGTCTTTTCTTTTCTTTCTTATAAAAAAAAACAAAAAACTTTTCTTTCTTCAACTGTGCATTTGCGGTTTGGGCCTTAGGCCTGAACATTTTTCTCCTCATGGAGAAGCCCGCTTCCGGGTTTAAAAAGTGCACGAAGTGAGGCGGTACTATTTCTGTCACCGACACCCATGATTGGTGTCTAAAATGTTTGGGTCCTGACCATTCCATCACGGATTGTGTGTCCTGTACCATGATGTCTAAAAGAGGTCGGCAGAACCGAGCAGCCAAGCTCAGTACCCTGTTTCCCTCTGATGCAGCCTCGGTGGCATCGACGTCTTCCAGAGCTGCTTCTTCCTCCCATGGATCTCAGGTAACCAAACATAAATCTAGTCGGTCCTCGAAGGGCAAATCTCCCTTTAAGCATCGAGATGCCTCCAGGCTTGTCCTCGAGGAATCCGCACCGGCAAAATTACCCCGGCAGGAAGTTCCGGCTTCCAAAGCATTATCTATGGGGTCACAGGTTGACATAGATGGCTCGGCCTCGACCGATCACCTGTTGCCGTGTTCTGGGGTACCGGTGGCCTCCACCGGTACCGACATCCAGACTCTGGTGGCGTCGATGGATCAGAAGATTCTGTCCATGCAGCGCACCCTAACGGCGTTTATGCAGGCTTCGACTCCTTCGGTACCGCAACAATCTCCGTTGCCGGTACCGACTCTGGCACCGGCATCGTTTCCGGTGCCGGTACCGATTGCATCGACATCGGCTTCGGTGTCGACTGCAACGGTACCCTGTCCTATGATGCCCATCGGTACCGAACCGGTACCGCTTACTCCCGATGTCGATCCCACTCGGTACGCCTATCGGGCTTTACAGGAGCATCCAGACAGGCGATACTTCGATTCCTTCAAAGACTCTGATGAGTCGGAGGATTCTGTCGAGGCACCGGTACTTCTTCCTCAGGAGTCTGATTCTCCAAAACGAAGAATGTCTCCTCCAGAAGACTTGTCTTTTCAAGACTTCATTAGGGAAGTGGCTAGGGGCCTCTCCATCACAGTGGCCCCTGAGTCAGAGCCTAGAGCCAAGCAATTAGATATTTTGCAATATCCTAAGGCTCCTAAAGAAGCAGCCACCTTACCTATTCATGAGATTCTCTATGATCTCATGTTGAGCATGTGGGAGACTCCTCTTACTACCTCTCCTCATTCTCGTAGGTTAGACACCATGTACCGTGTCGCTCCTTGTCTTGGCTTTCATAAGTCTCAGCTTCCTCACCACTCTATTGTGGTAGAGTCTGCCATGAGGAAAATAAAGAGTGCAAAGAGACACTCATCTAATCCTCCAGGACGTGAATGCAGGACCCTAGATGCTTTTGGCCGAAGGGTTTTCCAAGCTAAAATGCTTGCTGCCAGATTCAACTCCTATAGCCTCTATATGGGGATGTTTCTAAAAGAAGTCACAGATCATCTGCAGACTTTAGCCCCTTTTATTTCAGAAGATAAAAGGCAGGAATTTCTCACTTGGCATAAACATGCCCAAGATGTTTCCAAATTTTCCAACCGTGCAGCCTTTGACTCTTTTGAGTGTGTAAGCAGAGCCTCGGCTATTGCCATAGGTGCACGCAGAATTGCTTGGTTACAAGCATCTGATTTGGAACTCTGGGTCCAAGATGAACTGGGAAATCTTCCTTGTACAGGTGAAAACCTTTTTGGCAGGGAATGGAAAGCAAAGGCCACTCAGATGGATGCTGAGAACTCTGCTTTGGATCGACTTTCAAAGTCTACCTCTACTCCTGCTAAGAAAAGATTGTTCAAAAAGACACCTTTTTCTAAAAAGGGAAGATACTATCCTGCTTATGGTCAGCAGGCCTCTTCTGCAGGTCGTTTTGCTGCAGAGCGTCAGCAACCACCTAAACAGGCCAAGTCAAAGGCTGCCAGGCCTCACACGGCCCAGCAGCCTCAGCCTCCTCAGGGCCTTTGACTTGCAACTAGAGAACTTAGCCTTTCTGGCTCTGGAAGAACCAGAGCCCCTCACCATTCCAGGAAGGTTAGCTTACTTTGCTCCCAGATGGGAGCAAATCACAGCAGAGCAATGGACCCTCTCCATTATAAAGGAAGGGTACAAGCTTCATTTCTTAAACCTTCCTCCCCACACCATGGTGAAACAGTTCAATTCTCCAACATCTCTCCTCAATCTTCTGGGTCAGGAGATTGCTACCCTTCTTGCCCAAGGGGCAATAGAAGAAGTACCCCTTCTTCAACAGGGCTCAGGGTTCTATTCCCCTTATTTTCTTATTCCAAAGAAAACAGGGGGCTACAGACCCATTTTAGATCTCAGAGAATTGAACAAGTTTCTATTCAAAGAGAAATTCAAGATGATTTCTCTCGGTACTCTGCTGCCATACCTTCAGAGTCAGGATTGGCTTTGTTCTCTAGATCTCAAGGATGTGTACACACATATCCTCATCCATCCAACACACAGAAGGTTCCTTCGGTTCCTTTTTCAAGGAAAGCACTACCAATACAGGGTGCTTCCTTTCGGTCTGGCCTCTGCACCAAGGTTGTTCACAAAATGCATGGCAGTAGTAGCTGCATTTCTGCGCACCCTAGGAATATTCATTTTCCCATATCTGGACGACTGGCTCATTCGAGCTCCATTCCATTCAGAGGCCCAGATTTGTCTAACCTGCACAATGCGTATCCTTCAATATTTGGGACTAGTAATAAATATCCCAAAATCCCATCTCACCCCTACTCAGTCGCTGGAGTTTATAGGGTCCTTGCTGGATACCATAACTGCAAGGGCTTATCTTCCTCAGGCCCGTTGCCTACGCTTGGTGCAGTTAGCCTCCCAGATACAGTTAAAGTCCCATTTAACTGCTCGAGAAATGTTACAACTATTAGGCCACATGGCATCCACCGTGCATGTGGTTCCATATGCTCGCTTTCACATGAGGGCAGCTCAATGGACTTTGTCCACCCAATAGACTCAGGCATCAGGTTGCCTGTCAGACAAAATAGCAAACTCCAGTCGCCTATTTTGGTCTTTCCAGTGGTGGACGTCCCCTCCAAATCTGTTGCTGGGGTCCCCTTTTCAGCAGTCACTATCCCAAGCAACTCTGACAACAGATGCTTCTCCAATGGGTTGGGGAGCTCATCTGCAGGATCTCTCCACCCAGGGCATCTGGTCTCCACAGGAGACTTCTCTGCATATCAATCTCTTAGAACTCAGAGCAATATTCTTAGCTCTCAGAGTGTTCCATTCCCTGCTCAGCTACAGGACAGTCATCATCCATACGGACAACCAAGTAGCCATGTTCTATGTAAATAAGCAGGGCGGGACTGGCTCTCTGTCGCTTTGCAACGAAGCTTTGCGACTGTGGGCCTTCGCCAGAGAGCATCACATCCATCTTCTGTCAGTATATCTTCCAGGGATTCAAAACTCTTGGGCGGACAGACTCAGTCGAGTTCTGCTCCCACACGAGTGGTCCCTCCACATGGACCAGGTAGCCAGGATTTTTCGAATTTGTGGAGCCCCGGACATAGACCTCTTTACAAGTCCGTGGAATGCCAAACTTCCCCGGTTCTGTTCCAGAATTCCATGTCAGGGAGTTCAGGCCAAGGATGCCTTCCTCCTTCACTGGGGTCAAGACTTCCTTTATGCCTTTCCACCAATTCCCCTAATTCCCAAAACACTATTCAAGCTTCAGAGAGATCGAGGGACCATGATCCTCATAGCTCCACATTGGCCACGCCAAGTGTGGTACCCTCTACTTCCGCATCTCTCTCAAGCTCCTTCCCTGGACTTGGGCTCTGCACCAGACCTTCTGTCCCAGGAAGGGGGAACATTGTGGCACCCAAACCCCCAGTCTTTCCATCTCAGGGCTTGGTTGCTGAGGGCCTAGACCTTCAAGATTTTCATCTCTCTCAGCAAGTCAGAAATGTTATTCATGCCTATAGAAAGCCTTCTACTAGGTGTTCCTATGCTTTCAAATGGAAAAGATTTACCATTTGGTGTTCAGAAAAGGGTCTAAACCCTCTTGCAATACCTCTGAATTCTCTACTAGAGTATCTCCTGCATCTATCCCATGCAAGCCTGAAAACGATTTCAGTAAGAGTCTATTTGAGTGCTATTGCAGCGTTCCTCAAGCCTCTCAATGGACAACCTATTTCCTCTCACCCTCTTATAGCAAGATTCATGAGAGGCCTTCTTTTAACTAAACCTCCCATTAGACCACCTCCAGTGGCATGGGACTTAAACCTGGTTCTTGGCCAGCTTATGAAGCCACCCTTTGAACCTTTAGCCACCACCTCCTTGAAATTTCTTTCTTGGAAAGTTGTTTTTCTCATTGCAGTCACCTCAGCACGCTACATCAGTGAGTTGCAAGCTTTGGTGGCTAATCCACCTTATACAAGGTTCCATCATGATAAGGTAGTCCTTAGGACCAATCCACACTTTATGCCTAAAGTGGTCTCGCCTTTTCATCTGAACCAGGAGGTATATTTACCTGTCTTTTTTCCAGGACCTCATGCATCAAATGCAGAGAGGAATCTTCATACCTTGGATTGTAAGAGAGCTCTCGCTTTCTACTTACAAAGAACACAACAACATAGAAAGTCTTCTCAACTCTTTGTTGCTTTTGATCCTTCTCATTTAGGTCTTCCAGTCTCTAAGAGAACACTGTCCAACTGGATTGCTCATTGTATTTCTTTCACCTACCAGTGTAGAAACATTTCTCCTGAGGGCCATGTCACAGCTCACAATGTGAGAGCCATGGCAGCCTCAATGGCTCATCTAAACTGTGTCCATCGACCAAATCTGTCGAGCGGCCACCTGGGCCTCAGTTCATACCTTCACAGCCCATTACTGTTTGGCCAAGGACTCCCGCCGGGATGCCTCATTTGGTCAGGCTGTCCTCAAACACCTGTTCCATTCCTAATCAACTCCTACCCACCTACCCTGGTCGGATGCTAGAGATCCATTGGGGGTAGTGGAGCCCTCTGCAAGGGCACACAACCTTGGGGTCTCTCCCTGGCATCTGCAGCTAGGGAGTCCCCATATGTGAAGACTCATTCCTGCTTGTTCCTGGAGATAGCACAGTTACTTACCTGTAACAGGTGATCTCTGGGAACAGCAGGAATAAGTCTTCACAACCCACCCACCTCCCCTAGGAGTTGTATCTCTCTATCTATCTTTCCTTTCCTCTCTCTCTCTTTGTCTCAGCTTTAAAACTCGAACTGGAGAGGGGCGGTTGGGAAATGCGTGAAGGCAGCGTGCAGGCGCTGTGGGATGCTCCCAAAAGCTTTCTTACTGGACGCTGGGGAGCGTTCCCGCTGTAATGTCGCTATTACCCCACAGCTTGTGCTTTTAGAGTTAAGCGGCCTGATCCCTTCTTCCGGTAGGAAAATAGTGCTTGGGGAAATCACTGCCTCCTGGGATTTGTAGTTTTCACCAACCGAAATAAAGAGAGTAGTGGAGCTCGAGTGTTTCAGGCAAATAACAGGATTTTAATTCCCCTTCCAAACGGCTTTTACATAACAGAAAATAAAGAACAGTTGGCCATGTATCTTCTGGCAGGAAATAATATAAGAATGAAACATAAACAGCTTCCTATATCAGCATCACAGTAATCCAACTTAAAGAGCAATTCTCTGTTCCAAAAGCCTTTGGTGCTTTTTCTTCTAGCTGCTACCTGCAGCTCTCTCTCTCTACACAGCTTAATCCTAGCACACAGGTCTTATCTTATCAGACACAGATATTGTACAGTCCATTGACTCAACAGGCAGGTATTCTAAAGACTGTTCTGTTTCCATCGGTTCATATTGGTTCTCAGCTGGAAATGTCTACAGGGTGTTTCCAAGCACACACCTATTCCTTCAGCATGAGACTTTTCCCTGCAGCCTTCTGCTACACCAGGTTGGGAATGGCCACAGTATTCAGCACATGTAAAGCCCCACCCTTCTGGGCTAATATCAGAGCACTTCTTAAAAACAGCTTTGCTTTTATACCAGTCACTCAGCCTACCTTTTGGCCTTCTTATGGGAGATTCCTTCTGTCCTCCAGGATCAGCTACAGATGCAAGCCTTGGAGTTCCTATGTGCACACAAGTCTGCCTTTTTGGTACATTTCCCTTCTGGCTGCCTTTTATATATGGCACCAAACCTGGGCTGCTTGTACCTGGCTCCTTTGCACTGGTTCTCTGCTCGTTTCTTTTGCTGATTTCCCTTTCTGAGTCAAAGGTCAGAGAATCTTTAGTTACCATTAGTTTCTCTGAATCCTCACTCCCAAGCCAATCCTCTGTTTCTCGTGACTGCTCTCTTGCTTGCACTCGTGGCTGTTCTAACGGCTGCTTTCCCAGCTGTTCCCACGGCTGTGCTCCCGGCTGTGCTCTCAGCTGTCTTCCCTTATATCTCTGGCTTCCTGTGTTTAATCTGACCCCTCCCTCAAGCAGGTGTTCTGCCTCAGCTCGTGACCGATGAGCTGAACTGCAGCGCGGGCGTGTTTTCCTCTCCACTGATCTGCTCTGTTTGTGGTTTCCCTGGAAACCAGGAGCCATGTGCATTTGTTTTCTTTCTTCAACTGAAGCTAAGTCCTGCGTTTTACCTCTCACTAAGGGATCTGAGGGACCTTCTACACCACACCGCACAGGCTCCGTCGGTACCGACGATACCCATATGTGAAGACTTATTCCTGCTGTTCCCAGAGATCACCTGTTACAGGTAAGTAACTGTGCTTTCATGTGGACGGCATGCGCTACTGGAATAGATGGAAGACAGTTTCCATTTTTCAAAAGCACGTCCTTCAGACTCAGTTTCGAAGAGTCTATAAATAGTCTCCAGTCTTGTGGGTTATGAGTGATTTTTAAGGCATTCATGAGGCTTTCAATATCAGAACAGAATACCAGATTACTTTCCTTTCTGAAGAAAGGCTCCAACTGCTGGTGGCGCTTTCAATATGAAGTAATGTTGACATCTTCTAGAAGATTCCATTGTTGGAGTCTTGATCCTAGCAAGTCTGCCTTGTTCTTGGAGAAGTCCAAATCACGAACCAGGTCATTTAGTTCTTCCTGTGTTATTCTGTGTGGAGCTGATATGCATCCCAGTGAAAATCTGGGTCACTGCATGCTGACGGACCAAGAGAAGAACAGGTTGGCTCACCCTTTTCCTCATCAAATGAATCAAGAGAATATTCTGATGGAGGTTCTGGAATAGGAGGTCCCTCACCATGTGGAACTGGTCTCAATGCAGACGGAATGTTTGGGTAAACTATGCTCGACTTCTTTTGCTTCGTTATTCCATTGGAAAGAGGAGGAACCAAGCAGAAGTAACAGTCAATCTCCAGGAACAAGCAGGAATGTAGTCTTCACATATGGGTATCGTCGGTGCCGATAGAGCCTGCGCGGGAACGCTCCCCAGCATCCAATTAGAAAGCTTTTGGGAGCATCCCACAGCGCCTGCGTGCTGCCTTCCCGGAACGCTCCCCAGCATCCAATTAGAAAGCTTTTGGGAGCATCCCACAGCGCCTGCGTGCTGCCTTCCCGCCTTTCCCAACTGCCTCTCTCTAGTTCTTGGTTTTCCGCGGAGCCAGCAGGTCGTCGTTCCTGTCACCTTCTTATTGCCCTTCTTTTTTGTGGTCGCGTCTGCCTTCCTCAACGCTCTACCGGTACCGCCGGTTTTTCTTTCTTTCTTTCCAAAAAAAAAACAACAAAAAGCTTTGTTTTTTTTTTCCCCCCCCCCCCACGTGCACGCGCCTTTTTTGGGCCTTAGGCCCAAAAATTCCTCCACAATGGAAAAACCCTCTTCGGGTTTCAAAAAGAGCACCAAGTGTGGCAGTACCATCTCCGTCACCGACACCCATGAGTGGTGTCTAAAATGTTTAGGTCCTGACCACTCCATCATGGAATGTATGGCCTGTGCCATGATGTGTAAAAGAGGTCGGCAGAACCGAGCTGCTAAGCTCAGTACCCTGTTTCCCTCTGATGCAGCCTCGGTGGCATTGACATCTTCCAGGACTTCCTCTTTCTCCCGTGGATCTCTGGTAACTAAACACAAGTCCAACCGGTCCTCAAAGGGTAGATCTCCTTCTAAGCATCGAGATGCCTGTGGCGTTGCCCTTGAGGATTCTGCACCGGCAAAATTGCCCCGGCAGGAAGCTTCGCTTCCAAAGCATTATCGGGGCTCCAGGACGTTTTTGAGGTCTCAACCTCGGCAGAACTACTGGTGCCATGCTCTGGGGTACCGGCTGTCTTCTCCGGTACCAACATCCAGGCATCAGCAGCGTCGCTAGATCAGAGATTCCTGGCTATTGAACGCAGTCTGGCGGCTCTCCTTGCGGCATCGACACCCTTGGAACCGCGTCAGACAGTTCAACCAGTACTGGCACCGACCCCGGCACTGGTATTGGTACCGGTACCGACAACATCGGCATAGACATTGGTATCCGCATTGCCGGCACCCAGTCATGTGAAGCCATCTGGTACCGATACACCGGTACCGATTACTCCCGGTACCGACTTCGGTCGGTACAGGTATCGGGCTCTTCAAGAGCATCCGGACAGATGGTACTTCGAATCCTCAGAAGAATCTGAGGATTCTGACAGTTTTGTCGATGCAGGAATACTTCTCCCAGAGGAGCCTTCCTCCCCTAAGCGCAGGATGTCTCCTCCAGAGGATATTTCCTTTCAGGACTTCATCAGGGAGGTGGCTCGAGGTCTGTCCATTACTGTGGCTCCTGAATCAGAGCCCAGAGCTAAGGAGTTGGAAATTTTACAATATCCCAAAGCTCCTAAAGAGGCAGCTACTCTACCCATCCATGAGATCTTGCATGATCTCATGCTAAGAATGTGGGAGACGCCTCTTACCACCTCTCCTCACTCTCGTAGACTGGATACTATGTACCGAGTCCCTCCTTGTCCTGGTTTCCAGAAGACTGAGCTTCCTCACCACTCTATTGTAGTGGAATCAGCTATGAAAAGGATCAGGCGTGCAAAGAGACATGCCTCTAATCCGCCAGGACGCGAGTGCAGAACTTTGAATGCTTTTGGACATCGTACTTTCCAAGCTTCCATGCTTTCTGCCAGGATCAGTTCCTATATTTTATATGAGAATGTTCCTGAAGGAAGTTACAGGGGATTTAGAGGTTTTGAGCCCTCTTCTTCCTGAGGATAAAAGACAGGATTTTCTCACATTGGTCAAACATGCCCAGGATGTTTGTAAATTTGTCAACTGTGTAGCTTTTGACTGTTTTGAGTGCATAAGCAGAACCTCTGCCATTGCCATAGGTGCACGTAGAATTGCCTGGCTCCAGGCATCTGATTTGGAGCTCTGGGTACAAGACAAACTGGGCAATATTACTTGTACTGGTGAGAACCTGTTTGGTAAAGATTGGCAAGAAAAGGCCAATGAATTGGATGCTGACAACTCCACTTTGGATAGGCTATCCAAAGCCACAGCTGATCCTGCGAGAAAGAAGTCTTTCAAGAAGCCTTTCTTTTCAAAAAAGAAGAGGTTTTATCCCTCTTATTCCCAGCAGGGACGTTCTACAGGTCAGCCTACCCGGAAGGGTCAGCAACCACCTAAACAAAGGAAAGCAAAGACTGCTAAGCCTCAACCGTCTCAGCAGTCTCAGCCTCCACAAGGCCTTGGACTTTCATCTAGAGAACTTAGCCTTCCTGGCCCTGAATGGACCAGAGCCTTCAACCATTCCAGGAAGGTTATGTCACTTTGCCCCCAGGTGGGAGCAGATAACAGCAGAGCAGTGGACACTCTCCATTATAAGAGAGGGGTACAAGCAGCACTTCCTGTGCATGCCCCCTTCCACCATGGTAAGACAGTTCAATTCTCAGACCTCTCTCATCAACCTGTTAGATCAGGAAGTCACTATGCTTCTTGCCCAAGGGGCAATAGAAGAGGTACCCATTCATCAACAGGGTACGGGGTTTTACTCCCCCTATTTCCATATCCCAAAGAAAACAGGGGGATACAGACCTATCTTGGACCTCAGAGAATTGAACAAATTCCTGTTCAAAGAGAAATTCAAGATGATTTCTTTCGGAACTCTGCTGCCATACCTTCAGAGTCAGGATTGGCTTTGTTCTCTAGATCTCAAGGATGTGTACACTCATGTTCTCATCCACCCGACTCACAGGAAATTCCTTCGTTTCCTTTTTCAAGGAAAGCACTACCAATACAAGGTGCTTCCCTTTGGCCTGGCCTCAGCACCAAGAGTGTTCACGAAATGCATGGCTGTGGTAGCAGCATTTCTCCGCACTCTAGGGATATTCGTCTTCCCCTACTTAGACGACTGGCTCATTCGAGCCCCATCAGAAGCAGAGGCCAGGACCTCCCTATCTTGCACAATGCATGTCCTTCAGTATTTGGGTCTTGTCATAAACGCCCCAAAATCCAGTCTAACTCCCACTCAGTCTCTAGAATTCATAGGAGCTTTGCTGGATACCAAAAAGGCAAGGGCCTATCTTCCCCATGCCCGTTGCCTTCGCATGGTGCAGTTAGCTTCTCAAGCAGTGCTAAAACCTTATCTCACTGCCTGAGAAATGCTACAACTACTAGGCCACATGGCATCTACCGTGCATGTGTTCCCTTATGCTCGCCTCCATATGAGAGCAGCCCAGTGGACTTTATCCACTCAGTGGACCCAGGCATCAGGGTGCCTGTCAGACAAAATAGCAAACACAAGTCACCTTATTTTGTCCCTCCAATACTGGCAGTCCACTCAGAACCTGTTGCTGTGGTCCCCATTTCAACAACCCTTACCCCAAGCAACTCTCACAACAGATGCTTCACTGATGGGTTGGGGAGCTCATTTGCAAGACATCTCCACCCAAGGCACTTGACCTCCACAGGAGACTCATCTACATATCAATCTCTTGGAGCTCAGAGCAATCTTCCTTTGCTCTTCGAGTGTTCCACACCCTGCTCAGCTACAAGACAGTCCTCATTCATACGGACAATCAAGTAGCCATGTTCTACATGAACAAACGGGGGGGGGGGGGGGAACAGGCCCTCTTGTCGCTTTGCAACGAAGCTTTGCGACAATGGGCCCTCGCCAGAGAGCATCAGATTCATCTCCTGGCAGTGTATCTTCCAGGCATGCAAAACTCTTGGGCAGACAGACTCAGTCGAGTTCTGCTTCCACACGAATGGTCTCTACATGTAGACCAGGTGATCAAGATTTTTCAAATTTGGGGAACCCCGGACATAGACCTCTTTGCAAGTCCGTTGAATGCCAAACTTCCCCGGTTCTGTTCCAGAATCCCGTCTGAGGGCTCTCAGACCAAGGATGCTTTCCTCCTTCACTGGGGCCAAGACCTCCTTTATGCCTTTCCACCCATTCCCCTAATTCCCAAGACCCTATTCAAGCTTCAGAGAGACAGAGGATGTATGATTCTCATAGCTCCACATTGGCCTCGGCAAGTGTGGTACCCTCTGCTTCTACATCTCTCTCAAGCGTTCTCCCCGGTGCTAGGATCTGCTCCAGATCTCCTATCTCAGGAGAACGGGATGTTATGGCATCCCAATCCTCAGTCTCTGCATCTCAGGGCTTGGTTGCTGAAGGCCTAGATCTCCATGATCTTAACCTCCCTCAGCAAGTGACTTATATCCTTTAGGCTTCCAGGAAGCCTTCCACAAGACGCTCTTATGCTTTCAAGTGGAAAAGGATTACCATATGGTGTTCACAGAAGGGTCTTAACCCCCTTTCTGTGCCTCTGGAATCATTACTGGAGTATCTCCTTCATTTATTCAATGCAGGACTTAAGACTAACTCAGTGAGTCCATTTGAGTGCTATTGCAGCTTCTTTCAAGCCTCTAAATGGGCAACCTGTTTCCTCCCATTCTCTTATAGCAAGATTTATGAGAGGCCTTCTGCTAACTAAGCCTCCCATTAGGCCACCACCTGTGGCATGGGACTTAAACTTGGTTCTTGGTCAGCTCAAGAAGCCACCTTTCGGACCCTTAGCTACTACCTCCTTGAAATTCCTTTCTTGGAAGGTTATCTTTCTCATAGCAATCACATCAGCACGTCGCATCAGTGAGTTGCAGGCACTAGTGGCTGATCCACCTTATACAAGGTTCCATCATGACAAGGTAGTCCTTAGGACTCATCCACACTTTATGCCAAAGGTGGTCTCGCCTTTTCATCTAAACCAAGCGGTCTACCTACCTGTGTTCTTTCCAAGACCTCATGCATCAAATGCAGAAAGGAATCTTCATACTTTGGACTGTAAAAGAGCTTTAGACTTTTTCTTACAAAGAACACAGCAACATAGAAAGTCCTCTCAACTCTTTGTTGCTTTTGATCCTTCTCATTTGGGACTTCCAGTCTCCAAGAGAACACTGTCTAACTGGATTGCTCAGTGTATTTCCTTTGCCTATCAGAGTAAGAACCTTCCTCTGGAGGGCCATGTCACAGCTCACAATGTGAGAGCCATGGCAGCTTCAATGGCTCATCTGCACTCTGTGTCTATCGACGACATCTGTCGAGCAGCTATCTGGGCCTCAGTTCATACCTTCACAGCCCATTACTGCTTGGACAAGGACTCCCGCTGGGATGCCTTGTTTGGTCAGGCTGTTCTCCAACACCTTTTCCATACCTAATCAACTCCTACCCGCCATCCCTGGTTGGATGCCAGAGATCCATGGGGGGAAGTGGAGCCCTTTCTCAGGGGCACACAACTTCTGGGGTCTCTCCCTGGCATCTAAAGCTAGGGAGTCCCCATATGTGAAGACTACATTCCTGCTTGTTCCTGGAGATAGCATAGTTACTCACCTGTAACAGGTGATCTCCGGGAACAGCAGGAATTTAGTCTTCACAACCCACCCATCTCCCCTAGGAGTTGTATCTCTCTATCTCTTTCTCTTTCCCTCTCTCTCTCACTCTCTCTTTGTCTCAGCTTGAAACTCAACTGGAGAGAGGTAAATTGGAAAGAACACAGTCTAGAGTTAGCAATGGAAGAGAAGGGCACAGATAGAAGGGATTTGCTATCTGATAATTGGAGTTCCCGAGGAGGGATAAGAAGAGCAACAGAATGAATGCGCTTGGAGATAAGAAGTCTGAACTGAATGCAAAAACTGATACGGAGCCAGTGAAGCAATATAAGGGACAAGGGGAAACTGTACTACAGCTAAGTGTTTACTCTTATTTCACAAAGGTATCTGAAGAGCCATCAAGCAGTGATACATTTTTGGTATCTACCCACTTGTACAAAAGAAGTTGAACCTGTGACCTAGAGGCAGGAACCTTTGTATCCATGTGGCAGCGGGCTAGTCCTTTGAGCCATCCAGTCCTAGAAATGCTATGCCGACTTTAGCCATGTTAAATCTTGGGGGGGGGGGGGGGGGGGGGGGAGAGACGGCCATGTAGCTGTTTAGCATAACATTAAAAGTTTGTGCAAATGCATGCCGCTTATCAAAAACAAAATGTATTGCCTGATGTGGTTTAACATGTTTGTGCTGTAACTGTACAACCATAATGCCTAGATTCATCAGATGACTGGCACAGAGTTCTCGATTGCATGCTAGTTGTCCCAAGTTGAAGACAAGGGGCCAATTAGTTTTAATTGAATACAGAATAATGATTTGACTCACTTTGAATGATCGCTTGTGGTTTCCTGGCCTTTAGAATAATCCACCTTTTGCTATGACAAACTTCTCAATGCTGCTGTTCTGGTGGAACTGGATAGGCTTCCCTCTCCCAGTTATCTATTTCCTTTGGTGCATGCAAGACCAGAAGATGGCAAGAGGGTTTGGCGGCAAAGCTCATGCTTCTGAGCTCCATTTGTGCTTGTTGACATCACACAGCCGAAGCATATCTGCTTTCATTTCCAGATGTTCATGCATGCCCTCCATTTCACCTTGAAACAGAAGCTGCCGCTGTAACCAAGAGCTTGCTGTAGCAGTGTGCATATAAAAAGAATGATTGAACAACCTTTATTAGACATTGTGCTCTTTGGTTATGAAGGATTCTTTTTGCACAGTATGTTTATCTGAGCATCTGTACTGTACAGGATGATCTGGCCAAGCCTGTGGTTTGATTGTATAAAGCTCAGAAACTTTACCTAGCTGGTGAAGATAGACACAGAAGATATTATGCACTACATTTAGTATCTTTGTGGTTTCAGGAAAGGAGCCAAATTGACCCTGAAACCTTCTACTACAGGATTTGAACTCTTGGTTCAACTTACATGGGCAGTCTAAGCTTTATGAAATCAATATTGAGTGTACACTGTGCCTTCATGCGGAGCTTAAGTTAATACAAAACATATGCTTGATGTGTCTCCGTGGGAGCCAGTGATAGTGATATAGAAACCTATTTTCATCAGTCCTAAAAGAATATTTCTCTGCCCGAAGCAAGGCTTGCCATACTGCTAAATAAAAAGTGTGACCTGTTTCTGTGAACGAACTGTTTTATAGCTTTTAGCTAATAGTTCAGAAGTCACATAAGAATGTTAGATGTGCATTCTTCCAAAGTGGTTCAGTTAGGAATGCAAATCTAGTTAGTATGTCTAAAAGTATAGTGGCTTATTTACAGTTTGTTTTGTATTTTGTCAGTTACTCCCGGTGCAGTGAACCTGCAGTTACTTTAATATGCATTCTTTGATAGGGCGTTCTATGCAGCTAAGGGAGTCTTTGCTCTGGCACTCCTGCTTCCATGTTTGGTGTCTTCAGTCACTGCAGTATTCTCTTCTGGGTACTCACTTTCTCTTTCCTCGTGTTCTCGCAGATATACTGCATTGTAATTTCCTACAGTGCTCTATTCAAGCAAAATTACAAACCTGTGCAGTTGGAATGCACTGCAATGACAACCACTGCTGACTTAATTAGCCAGTACTGCACTGCTGCTGCAGAGTGTTTTATACAATCCCTTCATGTAATATCAAGAATGGATTATTGCCTAGATCGGAAATTGATGTGGTAACCTCACCAGCTAGCAATTAGAGCGCCTTTTGAAATTTCTGACTTGTGTTCTGCAGTGGCGCTCAAGCCGGTCTTGAGGGCCCTCTCACCTCCATCCAGGTGGTTTTTCAGAATATACTTGATGAATATGCATGAGGTATATAGGCAATCATTGAAGGCAGTGCATCCAAGTATGTCATGGACTCTGAGGTGAAGAGGGGGCGCCTTGAGTACTGGCTTGAGTATGACTGTCTCACTGGAAGGCAAGCCTGGGTGACTTGTGGCTCACAGCATGATGTCTGTAGAAACTGATGCTCTTGCTTAAGACTGTAGCTTCTCATTACCGTACCCTTTCATTACCGTACCTTTTCATATGAGAATTAGTTTTAACAGGTTACTTCAACAACCTTCAGGTTACTTTGTGCTCTTATAAAATTACCCCAGGGAGAACAGGGGCATATATTTACACCTGCTCCTAGGAGGTGTAATGGTATGCATGTATGAGAGGAAGGAAGAGGAACACAGACGGAGCAAGGCCCTCGCAGAAAAGCAAAAACACAAAACGGGCGAACGCCAGTAAAGGGTCACAGGTGCTAGTTTTATTTAGTAGAAACCCCTACGCGTTTCGGCGTCAAGCCTTCCTCGGGAGGTATGCATGTGAGGCACCTTGTGAAAATAGTGGTCTTTAAAAAGACCCCTTTCGGGTTATAGCGCAAAGGCTAGCAGATCATAGAAATCCAACTTATTTGTATTCACATCAAAGCAGTGTGTGCTATACTGACGGGAAACTGAGACGCCTTCAAATCAATGCTGACTCCTGGCAACCCAGCAGCTACTGGGTTTTTTTGGCAATGTGACCGGAAGTAGATTGCCAGGCCTTTCTTCCGAGGCAATGGACAGTTAAGTGACTTGCCCAAGTCAGTTTTCTAACCACTAGGTGGCTTCTCCACTCCACACACTATATAATATCTGTGTCCAAAACATTCCCTTCCTCAAAGGAAATTCAGCCTACACCTTTTTCCTCTTAGATCCACTAAATCCACTTCTCACATGAGACAGTTGACTGACCAACTCCTGTAGCTAGAGGGGAATGAGACATGAAAACTCATGAACAAAGGGGATGCCCAAGAATGAATGTCAGATGTGATGTGTGCCGAGTATCTTCTAACTAAGCCTCCCATTAAGCCACCACCGGTGACATAGGACGTAAACCTGGTTCTTGGCCAGCTCATGAAGCCACCTTTTGAACCCTTAGCTACTACTTCATTGAAATTCCTTTCCTGGAAGGTTATCTTTCTCATTGCAATCACATCAGCACGTCGCATCAGTGAGTTGCAGGCACTAGTGGCTGATCCACTTTATACAAGGTTCCATCATGACAAGGTAGTCCTTAGGACTCATCCACACTTTATGCCAAAGGTGGTCTCGCCTTTTCATCTGAACCAAGTGGTCTACTTGCCTGTGTTTTTTCCAAGGCCTTATGCATCAAATGCAGAAAGGAATCTTCATACTTTGGACTGTAAAAGAGCTTTAGCCTTTTACTTGCAAAGAACACAGCAACATAGAAAGTCCTCTCAACTCTTTGTTGCTTTTGATCCTTCTCATTTGGGACTTCCAGTCTCCAAGAGAACACTGTCCAACTGGATTGCACAGTGTATTTCGTTTGCCTATCAGAGTAAAAATCTTCCTCTGGAGGGTCATGTCACAGCTCACAATGTGAGAGCCATGGCAGCTTCAATGGCTCATCTGCACTCTGTGTCTATCGACGACATCTGTCGAGCAGCCACTTGGGCCTCGGTTCATACCTTCACAGCCGATTACTGCTTGGACAAGGACTCCTGCCGGGATGCCTTGTTTGGTCAGGCTGTTCTCCAACACCTGTTCCATACCTAATGGAGTGGAGGAGTGGCCTAGTGGTTGGGGCACGGTACTTCAGGCCGGAAGGTCGGGGGTTCAAATCCCACTAGAGGACAGCAACCTTGGGCCGGAAGGACTGGGGTTTCTAGTCCCACAGGTGCTCCTTGTGGTCTTGGGCAAGCCACTTAACCCTCCATAGCCCATGTTCCCTGTAATGCCCTGTTCAATGTTATTTCAGTTTGTTCAATGTAAACCGCACTAATGCAGAATAGCGCGGTATATAAGAGAATGTAAATAAATAAATAAATAAATAATCAACTCCTACCCGCCATCCCTGCTTGGATGCCAGAGATCCATGGGGGGAAGTGGAGCCCTTTCACAGGGACACACTACTTCTGGGGTCTCTCCCTGGCATCTAAAGCTAGGGAGTCCCCATATGTGAAGACTACATTCCTGCTTGTTCCTGGAGATAGCATAGTTACTCACCTGTAACAGGTGATCTCCGGGAACAGCAGGAATTTAGTCTTCACAACCCACCCACCTCCCCTAGGAGTTGTATCTCTCTATCTTTCTCTTTCCCTCTCTCTCTCTTTGTCTCAGCTTTAAACTCATCTGGAGAGAGGCAGTTTGGAAAGGCGGGAAGGCAGCACGCAGGCGCTGTGGGATGCTCCCAAAAGCTTTCTAATTGGACGCTGGGGAGCGTTCCCGCGCAGGCTCCGTCGGTACCGACGATACCCATATGTGAAGACTAAATTCCTGCTGTTCCCGGAGATCACCTGTTACAGGTGAGTAACTATGCTTTCCTTACTAAGACCATTGGCTGATCAGGAGAGACTCCCCCAAAGAGGTAAAACTCTCCCTTCATTGCACCATCATAGTGCTCCAACATCTGGGATTTGTCATAAACATCCCAAAGTCCCACCTCGCTCTTAAACACTTGACAGGCCCGAGCATTCCTCCCACAGGATCTCTGTGCCCGCCTCATCGATCTGGCAAAAGGGTTACAACAGCAAAGCCAAGTAACAGCTCATGACTATTAGGACACATGGCCTCCATGATCCATGTCATCCCCTACGCTCGATTAGACATACAGCAAGCGCAGCGGACTCTGTCTTCCCAATGGACACAAGTGAAGGGTCGACTCGGAAACAAGATCCATATCACCCCTCAACTGATCAAGTCCGTTCAGTAGTGGTGTCTCCCACAAAACCGACTCATCGGGTCACCTTTTTCAGATGCCTCCACCTCGATGCACCCTGATGATGGATGCTTCCAAACTGGGTTGGGGGCTGCATCTGAACGACCTGACCAGACAGGGACTGTGGACACACTAGGAATCTACCCTGCAGATCAACCTGCTAGAACTACAGACACTGACAAATGCTCTTCGGGTTTTTCAACCCCAGCTATCAGGGCAACCTGTTCTTTCAGAACGGACAACCAAGTTGCCATGTTCTACATAAACAGTGGGCAACAGAGTCCTATACCTTCTATGAAGAAGCGATTCACCTGTGGTCCTTTGCAATCTCTCACCTCATCCACCCCAGAGTGGTGTACCTCCCTGGTGAACTCAATGTCCTAGCAGACAGACTAAGCTGTATCCTTTGTCCACACAAATGGACCTTGCATCGAGAAACAGCTGCTTGGATCTTACAAACATGAGGAATCGCACTCATAGATATTTTTGCCATGTTCTGGTTGGGGACCTTTTACTGTACTATATTTCTATTGGTTGACCTCACTCTGTTTCCTGTGCAAGCACTTTCAGACTTTTCAGACTTCCACAAATAACTGGAGTTTGTGTTATCACTTCCCTACCAGCTTGTCTTTACTTTGTTTCTACCTCCCTTTTTCCTCCTCCTGTCTAGTCTGTGGTGGGCATATTTCCTGTTTCTACATGTCCTGAACTTGACCCACTACCAGGAGTTTTTCTGCAATTTTCTGCAAGCATTCTGTGCTCTGAAATCTGCCCAACATCAAAACAATAGCCCCATTTAGTTAGACTGTTGCTACAGGTCTGCTTCCGGTCACTCTGTTAGGCCACAGAATTGCTTTTAGGATATGGTATGAGGTGGACTTCAACCCGCTTCATCCTAACATCTGTTCCAGGGTTCTGTCGTGCCAACAGGCCCCAGACGCTTTTCTTCTCCATTGGGGACAGGGACTGCTCTATGCATTCCCCCCCATCCCTTTGATACCCAAGATGCTGTTAAAGCTACACACCGGCAGGGGCTCGATGATTCTCATACCCCCTTTGGCCCTGTCAACTGTGGTTTCCTCTGCTTCTTCGCCTTGTGCAAACTCAGCCACTCAACCTGGGATGTGCACCCAAGCTCCTCTCTAAGGACCATGGGATGATCCTATATCCCATTCTTCACTCCCTACGGCTGACAGCATGGCTGCTGAAGGGCTAGTGCTTGCCAACCTCTATTTACAACTGGCAGTCAAAGATATCCTCCTTGCATCTCGTTAGGATTCCACCAGGCGATCTTAATGCCTTTAAATGGTGTAGGTTTGCCCTTTGGAGCTCCCCAAAGGACACTGATCCCTTTTCTTGCCTGGTGGAGTCTCTAATACAATATCTCCTCCACTTATCCTTGACAGGTCGTAAGACTAACTCAGTGAGAGTTCACCTTAGTGCCATTGTGGCCTCTCAGAGACCAGTGAATGGATAGCCTACCTCCTCACACCCCTTAGTAGCATGCTTCATGCAGGGTCACCTGCTGTCCAAGCCACCCATTAAGCCACATCCGGTGGGTTGGGATCTGAATGTGGTTCTGGCACAACTGCTAAAGCCACTGTTCAAACCTTTAGCTGCCACTTCAGTGGAGTTTCTATCTTGGAAGGTCATCTTCCTTATTGCCCTCACTTCAGCTTGCTGCAGGCTCTAGTGGCGGATCCCCCCTATTCTCTCTTCCACCATGACACGGTGGTTCTGTGTACCCATCTGCATTTCCTCCCGAAGGTGGTTCCTTCCTTCCATCTAAACGAGTCTGTAATCCTCCCGATTTTCTTCCCTAGACCACATGTATCTTGGGATAAAGCAGCACTACACACTTTAGACTGCAAGCGAACTGTGGCCTACTGCTTGCATAGAACTAAAGATCACAAAAAATCCTCATCATTATTCATTTTCTTTGATCCTAGTCACCTGGGCCTACCAGTAACGAAACATACTCTGTCTAAATGGACGGCAGAATGCATTTCTTTTTGCTTATGCACAAGCATAATGTGTGGGCTATGGCAACATTAGTAGCTAATCTCAGTTCGGTAGCTATTGAGGACATTTGCCGTGCAGTTACCTGGTCCTCCCTTCATTCTTTTGCTGCACACTACTGTCTCGACAGAGACTCCCGTTGGGATGCTGTCTTTGGCCAAGCTGTACTCCAGCACCTCTTTGGGACTTAAACTCAACTCCTATCCTCCATCTCAGACTTCTACAAGATACCAGACCATCATTGGGGGGGGAGTATCACCTCCTAGAATAGAGGTCAATGGCCCACAACTCTTCCAGATTCTTAGGCCTACTCTCCCCCCCCCCCCCATATCAGTCTGGTACCCGAGAGCTAGTGAGTCCCATATGTGAAGACTGCAGTCCTGCTTGTTCCTGGAGATAGCGTAGTTACTCACCTGCAACAGGTGATCTCAGGGAACAGCAAGAATTAGTCTTCACAACCCGCCCTTCTCTCCTAGGAGTTGTAGGGTTCTTTTATTTTTTTCTTCTTCTCAGCTACCTACTTAACTGAGGAGAGGAGCTGGGAAGGCAGGCATGCAGGCACAGTGAAGTGCTCCCAAAGACTTTCCTATTGGACACTGGGTAGTGGTCCCACGTGGGCTCTGTTGGTGATGTTCACCCATAAGTGAAGACTGATTCCTGCTGTTCTCCAGGAACAAGCAGGGTTAGTAGTTTTCACATACGGGTATCGTCGGTACCGACGGAGGCTGCGTGGAAACGCTCCCCAGCGTCCAATAGGAACGCTTTTGGGAGCATCCCTCAGCACATGCGTGCTACCTTCCCGCCTTTCCAACTGTCGCTCTTCAGTTCGTCGTTTTCCACGGAGCCGACAGGACACATACCCTGTCACCGCAGAAAATGTCTTCTTTAATCTTGTTTTCTTATGGTCACGTTTGCCTCCGCACGATGCCTACCGGTACCGCCGGTTCATTTCTTTTCTTCTTTTAAAAAAAAAAGATCTGAATTGTTTCTCTTCAGAAACTTCTTTTTCAGTGCTAGGAGCCATTTTGGGCATTAGGCCCCATTTTTCCTTAAAGATGGAAAAACCAGCTAGTGGTTTTAAAAAAAATTCCCCAAGTGTGGCGGTACCATCTCCGTCACCGACACCCATGACTGGTGCCTTAAATGTTTAGGCCCTGACCATTCTCCTTCGGAGTGTCTCTCTTGTATGGGGATGACTAAAAGAGTAAGACAGAACCGGGCTGCAAAGCTCGGTACCCTCTTTTCTTCGGATGCCAGGTCCATTGCATCGACGTCTTCAGGAATCTCTTCTTCCTCCCATGGATCTCAGGTAACTAAACATAAAAGCCGGTCCTCAAAGGGTAGCTCTCCTGCAAAGCATCGAGAGGCCATTGGCATTGCCCTTGAGGGAGCCACACCGGCAAAACAGCCCTGGCGGGAGACTTCGGCCTCCAAAGCATCAACGGGGTTCCAGGATATTCTCAAGGCCTCGGCCTCGACAGAACCACTGGTGCCATGCTCAGGGGTCCCGGCCGCCTTCACCGGTACCGATACCCAGGCATTGGCAGCGTCGATAGACCAGAGATTCCTCGCTATTGAGCGCAGTATTGCAGCTCTCCTTACAGCTGCGGTACCGTTGACACTGATGGTTCAACAGGCACCGGTACCGACACCGGTACAGATACCGGTACCAGCCCCGGTGGGAATTCTTCCCATGCCATCTTTGGCTGGCATCGAGAGATCGGTACCGGATCAACTCGGTACCGACTTCGATCGATACCGGGACCGTGCCTTGCATGAACATCGTGATCAGAGATACTTCGAATCCTCAGATTCTGATGACTCTGATAATTCTGCCGGTACCAGAGTGTTTCTCCCGGAAGACTCTTCTTCTCCCCAACGCAGAATGTCACCTCCGGAGGACAAGTCTTTTCAGGATTTTATTCGTGATGTTGCCAAAGGCCTTTCCATCATGGTAGCTCCTGAAAAGGAACCTAGGGCAAAGGAATTGGAAATTCTCCAATATCCTAAGGCTCCAAAGGAGGCAGCCACTCTGCCCATTCATGAAATTCTTCATGATTTGATGCTCAGAATGTGGGAGACACCTTTGACCACATCTCATCATTCTAGGAGACTTGATACCATGTATCTAGTTCCACCATATCCTGGATTTCAAAAGATTCAGCTGCCACACCATTCAATGGTAGTGGAGTCAGCCATGCATAGGATGAAAAGTGCAAAGAGACATGCATCCAATCCTCCAGGTCGTGAATGCAGGACTTTTGATGCTTTTGGGTGTTGAACTTTTCAGGCTTCCATTCTTTCGGCTAGGATCAGCTCATATATTTTATATATGGGAATGTTCCTCAAAGAGGTCACAGGAGATTTGGAGCTTTTGAGCCCACTTCTCCCAGATGACAGACGACAAGACTTCCTTACTCTTGTCAGGCATGCTCAAGATGTCTCCAAGTTTGTAAATCGTGCAGCCTTTGACTGCTTTGAATGCATCAGCAGAACCTCTGCTATTGCCGTTGGTGCACGACGGATTGCCTGGCTTCAGGCATCATACTTGGAGATTTGAGTACAGGATAAATTAGGCAACATCCCTTGCACAGGAGAAAACCTCTTTGGCAAGAATTGGCAGGAAAAGGCTAATGAGATAGATGCTGACAATTTATTTTATTTATTTTTATTTATTTAACATCTTTTATATACCGCGCTCTTTGTTTTCAGTGCGGTTTACAAGTAACAGAACTGCACAATCAGAAAACACTGGTGTGCTTACATTATAACAGGTAACTTAAACTTGGAAAAGGGGTAATAAAACTATAACTATGTACACACAGTAAAACTATATACAAAAAACAGTGTAAAAACTGAGCTATGTATATCACCTTAGATAGATTGTGAAAATCTACAGCCATTCCAGCCAAAAAGAAACCCTATAAAAAACACTCTTTCAGCAAAAAGAGGAAGTTTTATCCATCCTATACCCAGCAAAGCCAGGCTCATGCTCAAGTTGCCCAAAGGGGACAACAACAGCAATTCAAACAGCAGAAGAAGCCAAAAGGCCCGAGAGCTCAACCAGCTCTGCAGGTTCAGTCCCCTCAAGGACTTTGACTCCTTCCTAGAGAGCTTAACCTTCCTGCCTCTGAGGGGTCCGGAACCCCTAAATATTCCAGGCAGGCTGTGTCATTTTGCCAACAGATGGCACCAAATAACAGGCTGTGTCATTTTGCCAACAGATGGCACCAATTAACAACAGAAAATCGGACTCTGTCCATTGTAGGAGAGGGGTACAAGCTTTATTTTCACAACATGCCCCCTCCTACAATCCTAAGGCAGTTCAATTCCCAGACTTCTGCAGACAATCTGTTGGATCACGAGGTCTCAGCACTTCTTGCCCAAGGGGCAATAGAGGAAGCAGGGTACAGGGTTCTACTCCCTCTATTTTCTTATTCCAAAGAAAACAGGGGGAGACAGACCCATTCTAGACCTCAGAGAGTTGAACAAATACCTTTTCCAAGAGAAGTTCAAAATGATTTCTCTAGGAACTCTTCTGCCATACCTTCAAAGTCAGGATTGATTTTGCTCTCTAGACTTAAAGGATACATATACTCACATTCTTATCTATCCAGATCACAGGAAATTCTTATGATTCCTTTTCAAGGGAAAACACTTCCAATACAGGGTTCTTCCCTTTGGTCTAGCTTCCGCACCAAGAGTATTCACGAAATGCATGGCAGTAGTAGCTGCATTCCTGCGAACCCTAGGGATATTCGTCTTCCCTTACTTGGATGACTGGCTCATTTGAGCCCCCACGGTTGCAGAAGCCAGCTCTGCACCGTCTCACACAATGCAAATCCTCCAATATTTGGGATTGGTAATAAACTTGCCAAAATCCCAACTTGTTCCTTCCCAGTCTCTGGAGTTCATAGGAGCCTGTTTAGATACCAGACAGTCAAGAGCTTTCCTTTCACAGGCCTGGTGTCTTCGCATAGTGCAACTAGCTTCTCAAGCAGCGGGAAAATCCTCCCTAACTGCTTGAGAACTGCTACAGTTACTGGGACACATGGCATCCACAGTTCATGTAGTTTCCTATGCTCGCCTCCACATGCGAGCAGCCCAATGGACTCTATCCACACAGTGGACACAGGCCACGGGATGTCTATCAGACAAGATATCAAACTCTCATCAACTGATCTTGTCCCTCCAATGGTAGCAATCACTGGAGAATCTTTTAGTGGGGTCTCCTTTCCAACAACCCCTATTCCAGGCCACCCTAACAACAGATGCATCACAGGTGGGTTGGGGAGCACACCTGCATCATCTCTCTATCCAGGGCACCTGGACTCCACTGAATGCCAGACTTCCCCGGTTCTGTTCCAGGATTCCGACTCACAATTGCCAGGCAAGGGATGCCTTCCTCCTTCACTGGGGTCAGGACTTCCTCTATGCCTTCCCACTCATTTCCCTCATCCCCAAAACACTCTTCAAGCTTCAGAGGAACAGAGGTCGTATGATCCTCATAGCACCACGGTGGCTACGCCAAATGTGGTATCCCCTGCTTCTACATCTCTCTCAAGCTGCACCTCTGGAGTTAGGGCATGCTCCAGATCTCCTTTCCCAAGAGAGCAGGACACTATGACACCCGAAATCTCCAGTCCCTGCATCTCACGGCCTGGTTGCTGAGAGCTTAAATCTTCAGGATCTCAACCTTTCCCAACAGGTAAAGGATATCCTTCAGGCTTCTAGAAAAACTTCCACAAGACGATCTTACGCCTTCAAGTGGAAACGTTTCACTATATGGTGTTCCCAGAAGGGGTTAAACCCCCTGGTGATACCTTTGGAATCGATACTAGAGTATCTACTTCATTTATCAAATTCTGGTCTGAAGACCAATTCAGTAAGAGTCCATCTTAGCGCAATTACAGCTTCCTATAAGCCTCTAAATGGACAACCAAGTTCCTCTCATCCTCTCATATCCATATTTATGAGAGGTCTTCTATTAAAAAAACCTCCCATCAGACCACCACCGGTGGCATGGGATTTAAATCTAGTTCTCGGGCAGCTCATGAAACTGCCTTTTGAACCTTTAGCCACTACTACCCTGAAGTTTTTGTCCTGGAAGGTCATCTTCCTAACTGCAATCACCTCTACACGCCACATTAGTGAATTGCAAGCGTTAGTGGCTGATCCTCCTTACACTAGGTTTCACCATGATAAGGTTGTCCTCAGAACTCAACCACACTTTATGCCAAAGGTGGTTTCGCCTTTTCATTTAAATCAATCGATTTATCTTCCTGTATTCTTTCCTAGGCCTCATGCCTCTAATGCAGAAAGGAACCTTCATACTTTGGATTGTAAAAGAGCCTTAGCTTTTTACCTACAAAGAACACAGCAACATAGAAAGTCTTCTCAACTTTTTATTGCTTTTGATTCTAGTCATTTGGGACTTCCAGTCTCCAAGAGAACTTTATCCAAATGGATTGCACAATGCATATCCTTTGCTTATGAGAGCCATGTCAGCATCTATGGCTAACCTTCCCTCTGTGTCTATTGATGACATTTGTCAAGCAGCCACCTGAGCTTTGGTACACACTTTTACAGCCTACTACTGCTTAGATAAAGCCTCCCGTCAGGATGCCTTCTTTGGCCAGGTTGTTCTTCAAAATCTCTTTCAGACTTAATACAACTCCTACCCACCAACCCTGGTAGGATGCCAGAGATCCATGGGAGGAAGCATGACCCACCTCTCTATAGGTGGCAGCTTCCTGGGGTCATCTCCCTGGCATCTTCAGCTAGGGAGTCCCCCATATGTGAAGACTACATTCCTGCTTGTTCTTGGAGATAGCGTAGTTACTCACCTGTAACAGGTGATCTCCGGGAACAGCAGGAATTTAGTCTTCACAACCCACCCAACTCCCCTAGGAGTTTTATCTTTATCTTTATCTTTCCTCTCTCCCTCTATCCTTTCACTCAACTACAGACTTAACTGAAGAAGGACAGTTGGAAAGGCGGGAAGGCAGCACGCACATGCTGAGGGATGCTCCCAAAAGCGTTCCTATTGGACGCTGGGGAGCATTCCTACGCAGGCTCCGTCGGTACCGATGATACCCGTATGTGAAAACTAAATTCCTGGTATTGGAGATCACCTGTTACAGATGAGTAACTACGCTTTCACAGAGATCATCTTATCTCCAGGAATAAGCAGGAATGTAGTCTTCACATAATGGGTACCGTCGACACCAACGGAGCCTGCGCGGGAACGCTCCCCAGCATCCCAAAAAGAAAGCTTTTGGGAGCATCCACCAAGCATGCGTGCTGCCTTCCCGCCCAACTACCTCTCACTTCAGTTCTTCGTTTTCCGCGGAGCCGACAGGATGTGTCCCCTGTCATCGCAGAAAATCTTCTTTTATTTTATATTTTTTGTGGTCGCGTCTGCCTCCCTTCGACGCCTATCGGTACTACCGGTGTTTTCTTTCTTTCTTTTTAAAGTAATTCTTTTTAGTGCTTTTCTCGGGGGGGGGGGGGGGGGCCTACCCCTGCTCTTGTGCTTGGCGCCATTTTGGGCATTAGGCCCTCTTTTTCTTTATCATGGAAAAACCAGCCACTGGATTTAAAAAATGTTCAAAATGTGGCGGTACAATTTCTATTACCGACACCCATGACTGGTGTCTTAAGTGTTTAGGTCCTGACAATTGCCCGGCAGAGTGTCTCTCCTGTAGTAAGTTGACTAAAAGAAGTCTTCAAAATCGAGCAAATCAACTCGGTACCCTCTTTGCTTCAGACACAGCGTCTGTAGCGTCAATGTCTTCCAGGGCTTCGACTTCTTCCCAGGGATCTCAGGTACTAAACACAACTCTTCTAAGACTAGCCGGTCCTCGAAGGGTAGATCTCCCTCTAAACATTGAGATGCCATTGGCATTGCCCTCGAGGACAATTTACCGGCAAAACAGCCCCGGCGGGAGTCTTCGGGCTCCAAAGCTTTATCAGGGCTCCAGGATGTTCCAGAGGCCTAGGCCTCGACCTCGATGGAACTACTGATGCCATGCTCAGGGGTTGTGGCTGCTCCCACCGGTACCGACACCCCGGCATTGGCAGTAGCGGTGGACAAAAGACTCCTCGCTATCGAACGCAGGCTAGCGACTCTTTTAGCTACTTCGGTACCGCTAAGGTCGCTGCAGATGGTTCCGCAGCCACCGGTACCGATGCCGGTACCAGTGCCAGTGTCTTCGGTACCTGTTTCAACAGGCATGCTTCCCCCGATGCCGAGCTTGGAATCTCTCTCTAGCATGGGGGATCTGGTACCGACTCGTGTCGGTACCGACATTGAGTGGTACCGACGCCATCTGCTTCGGGAGAACCCTGCGCTTCCTCCTTTTGAGTCTTCCGATTCCGATGACTCGGATGATTCCACCGGTACCAGAGCTGAACTTTTGCAAGATTCAACTCTTTCTCCTGAACACAGAATGTCCCCTCCTGAGGACATGTCTTTTCATGATTTTGTACATGATATGGCAAAGGGTCTTGCCATTACAGTAGTACCTGCAAAAGAGCCTAGGGCAGAAGAATTGAGAATTCTTCAATATCCTTTAGCTCCAAAGGAGGCAGCTATGCTTCCTATACATCAGATCTTACATGATCTAATGTTAAGGATGTGGGAAGCTCCTTTAACAGTATTTCCACATTCTAGACATCTTGACATTATGTATCGAGTACCACCTTGTCCAGGGTTTCAAAAGACTCAGTTACCACATCATTCTATGTTGGTAGAGTCCGCCATTAGGCGGATTAAGAGTGCTAATTCTTCCAATCCTCCAGGTCGTGAGCCTAGAACACTGGATGCCTTTGGTCGTCGATGCTTTCAGTCCTCTATGCTGTCAGCAAGAATCAGTTCCTATATATTATACATGGGAATGTTTCTTGAAGAGGTTACAAAAGACTCAGAACTCTTGAACCCTTTTCTTCAAGAGGATAAACGGACAGATCATTTGACTTTGGTCAAACATGCTCACAATGTCTCTAAATTTATGAATCGTGCTACCTTTGACTGTTTTGAATGTATTAGCAGAACGTCTGCTATATCCATAGGAACACGTCGTATTGCCTGGCTCCAGGCTTCAGACTTGGAGGAATGGGTGCAAGATAAGCTGGGTAACATTCCTTACACAGGATAAAATCTCTTTGGCAAGGATTGGCAACTCAAGGCTAACAAAATTGACACTGATAATACAATTTTAGACAGATTGTCAAAATCTACAGCTAACCCAGCCAAGAAAAAGTTTTTCAAAAAACCTTTTTTCTCTAAGAAGAAATTCTATCCATCTTTCACCCAGCAAACACATGTTCCCCAGAAGGGGCAACAACAAACTAGACAAAGAAAGACAAAACCTCAGAAGGCCCAGCAAGCTCATCCTCCTCAGGGTCTTTGACTGTTGTCTAGAGATCTTAGCCATTCTTCCTGTTCTAAGCCCGGGACCTTTAAATATTCCAGGCCGTATCTGCCATTTTGCCAAAAGATGGCAACAAATCACATCAGAAAATTGGACTCTATCTATCGTGAGTCTGGGGTACAAGATTCATTTCCTCAGCTTGCCCCCATCCACGTTAATAAAGCAGTTCAGATCTCAGCCACCGGTCTCAGATCTGTTGTGGCAAGAGGTCACCACTCTTGTGGCTCAAGGAGCTATAGAAGAGGTTCCAATGTCCCAGCAGGGCACAGGATTCTATTTCCCCTATTTTCTCATTCCAAAGAAATCAGGGGGACTAAGACCAATCCTGGACCTCAGAGAACTGAACAAATATCTAGTCCGAGAAAGGTTCAAGATGATCTCCCTCGGCACACTTCTTCCATACCTCCACGAGCAAGTTTGGCTATGTTCTCTAGATTTAAGGGATGCTTACATGCATATCCTTATTCATGCAGATCACAGAAAATTCCTTTGATTCCTAGTCAAGGGAAGACATTTTCAATACAGAGTCCTTCCTTTTGGACTGGCATCTGCTCCAAGGGTCTTCACAAAATGCATGGCAGTACTAGCAGCATTTATGAGGACTCTAGGAATTTATTTCTTCCTTTACTTGGACGATTGGCTCATTCGAGCACCGTCAGCTCTAGAGGCAAGTTATGCTCTTTTCCGAGCAATGCAAATTTTGCAGTACTTGGGATGGGTCATAAACCTTCCAAAGTCCCAGCTCACCCCATCTCAATCCCTCGAGTTTATAAGGGCTCGCTTGGACACGCAGCAGTCAAAGGCTTTCCTGCCTCAGCCTCGATGTCTCTGTATCATCGAACTGGCATCTCAAGCAGTGCTACAAACCTTCCTCACTGCTCAACAGATGCTTCGGCTTCTAGGACACATGGAATCTACAGTCCATGTGATTCCGTATGCACGCCTTCACATGCGAGCGGCCCAGTGGACCTTAGCATCCCAATGGTCCCAGGCCTCAGGATGCATGTCAGACAAGATCAGGGTTACCACACACCTGATTGCGTCTCTGCATTGGTGGCAATCTCTGGAAAACCTCACAGTAGGCTCTCCTTTTCAGCAACCCCTACCTCAGGCTATCCTAACGACAGATGCATCCAAGTTGGGTTGGGGGGCCCACTTGGGCGATCTGTCTACCCAGGGTCTCTGGACCCCACAGGAGGCTTCTCTACAAATAAACCTCCTAGAACTAAGAGCCATCTCCAATGCTATTCAAGTCTTTTGCTTTCATCTCATAAACAAAACAGTTCTGGTGCAAACAGACAATCAAGTGGCCATGTTTTACCTAAACAAACAAGGCGGAACAGGCTCTCTGCACTTATGCAACGAAGCTTTGCAACTGTGGGCCTTTTGCCAGAGAGCATCACATTCATTTGTTGGCAGTATACCTTCCAGGCATTCAAAACGCCGAGTCCTGTTACCACATGAGTGGTCTCTCCACTCCTATCAACTTGCTTGAGTTTTTCAAGTCTGGGGAACTCAAGACATAGACCTCTTTGCAAGTTGTGATGGTGAAAGCATAGTAGAAAGCATGGATATGGATGAAAATCCTGAAAGCCCCATGGAAGTCAATGGCAGTGCACAGATGCAAGGGGATTACAGCCTACGTCAGAGAGAAGTTCAACTCCCTGCAAGAGGCAGACCACGCCCTAGCTCAGGGGTGGAGACAAACCACCCTCCTGATTGGTCAGAGGAGGGCGGAGCACAGGGAAGGCCCAGCAGGAAGCAGTGGTTAAAAACCACGTGTAGCAGACAAGGTAGGGGACAAGGAAAGAGACAAGCACAGAGTCAAGCTCAAGGACAGAGACGGAGAGACGAAGGGAGACTCCAGGGAGTGAGAGTCAGTGAGATACCTGCTGGAGAGAATGCCAGAGGAGAGTGGCTGAAGCCAGACAGAGAGAGAGAAGTTTGGGTGAGAGAAGGAGCCAGAGAGAAGGCTCAAACTCAGGCAGCAGCAGCTCACCGAGAGGCAGTGGCAGTCTCAGGCCAAAGCCCGTCTACTGTTTCAGACCAGGCAGAAACAGAGATATTGTGCCAGCATTTAAAAGCAGAAATACAAGTAACTGGAGGAGAAGTGCACGTCAGGCCAGCAACCGGGACAACGGTGATAGCTGGAGAGGTGGAAAAGGTATCAGTGCTGACATACAGAAACAGCCTCAAGGTAAAGCCGATAATTTCTTTCCTGACAATGTGGCAAGAGGGCTAAGGGCTGGTTTAAAAGGGCAGGAACTGAAACCTTCACCTTCCACCGTTGATCAGTGGATTGAAAGCTTAGCCAGTGTTGGAATCCCCAGTGCAGATAACAGAAAAGCTTTTGAATCCTCTAAATTAGGGGCTTTGCAAGGGATACACTCTAATGAGAGGAATTCTATCTCCAATGCAAAAATACCTACGAGGGCTGACTTGCTGTGGGACCAGTTTCAGCAGTTTCTAAGAGAGGGGAAACTTAAAGAAACTCCACAATATGAGAGAGACTCTGTTGGTACAAATGATTTTGAAGAAATGCAAATAGAAACATGTGTGCCTAATGAAGTCTGTTGCCCAGTTCCTATGGATTGTTCTCTGGCTCAAAGGAAAGCTACAGTTGTGAGATAAGAAGGGAAGAAATGTAAAAAACCCTATAGTAAGGGTAGTGCTTACCACGAGAGTTGTAAGAAGCATTCAATGTTTGTTTGTTCACTGACTGAGAGCAACGGAGCTGTGAGGGAACGTTGCATTACTAAGTGAGAACAGCTGTGATAGAGTTCTGCTGCAGTTCATTGTCTGACCACACGGAGCAGTGCAGAGTGTGAGGACACAGAGCAGCAGTAAGGCTGAGAAAAGAAAAGTTTATTTGATTTGTTTCTCCTGGTTTTCCTGAGTTCATCTTTTCTGTTTGGAGATGTTATCCTTCTGCCTTGGTTGTATTTGAACCCCAGCGTGCTTTTGGAAATCCCCATAAAAGAAAATAAAAATCTTGCAAAGCCTTACCACCGACTCAACTACAAATTTATTGCCTGAGGAGTAAAAGAACTTTATTCTAAAGGACATCAAGGCCGCCTACCAGCTGTCAGCCTCTTGGCCCAGCCGGTGGGTGTCGCAAAGTCCACAGAATCCCAAACTTCCCCGGTTCTGTTCCAGACTTCCAGCTCGAAATTGTCAGGCGAGGGATGCATTCCTGCTCCATTGGGGCCAGGATTTTCTCTATGCCTTCCCTCCAATTCCCCTAATCCCCAAAACCCTATTCAAACTCCAGAGAGACAGAGGTCGCATGATACTCATAGCTCCCTGTTGGCCAAGGCAAACATGGTATCCTCTTCTCTTAGGTCTCTCTCCAGCCACTCCTCTAGAGTTGGGGAGTGCTCTGGATCTTCTGTCCCAGGATAACGGATCTCTTCTGCACCACAATCCTCAGTCCCTTCATCTCAAGGCCTGGCTTTTCAAGGCATAGAGTTTCAAGATCTAGGCCTTTCGCAACAGGTGAAGGATATTCTTCTAGCTTCCAGAAAACCTTCCACAAGGCGTTCTTACGCTTTTAAGTGGAAGAGGTTCTCTATCTGGTGTTGCCAGAGGGGACTTAATCCACTCTTGGTACCAGTAGAGTCCCTTCTGGACTATCTCCTTCACTTATCAGATTCTGGTCTCAAGACCAATTCTGTTAGAGTCCATCTTAGTGCTATTGCTGCGTCTCATAAACCCTTCAATGGACAACCAATTTCCTCTTATCCTCTTGTTTCAAGATTTATGAGGGGTCTCCTTTTAACAAAACCTCCCATCAAACCACCTCTGGTGGCATAGGATCTTAATCTTGTTCTGGGTCAACTCATGAAGCCGCCTTTTGAACCTTTAGCTACTTCGGAGCTAAAGTTTCTTTCATGGAAAGTCATTTTCCTAATTACTGTCACGTCTGCAAGACGTATCAGTGAACTGCAGGCTTTAGTGGCTGACCCACCTTATACAAGGTTTCATCATGACAAAGTAGTCTTAAGGACTCATCCTCATTTTATGCCAAAGGTGATATCACCTTTCCATTTAAACCAATCGGTTTATCTCCCAGTCTTCTTTCCTAGGCCTCATGCTTCCAGCGCGGAAAGAAATCTGCATACCTTAGATTGTAAACGAGCTCTGGCTTTTTATCTTCACAGAACTCAGCCATTTTAGGAAGTCTTCTCAGCTCTTCTTGGCTTTTGACTCTAGTCATTTAGGACTTCCAGTCACTAAGAGGACTCTCTCTAAGTGGATTGCAGACTGTATTTCCTTTACCTATCAGAGTAAAGGAATCCCTCTTGAAGGCCATGTCATGGCTCACAATGTTAGAGCCATGGCAGCCTCAACAGCTAATCTTCGGCAGTTGCTATTGATGAGATCTGTAAAGCAGCAACTTGGGCTTCTGTGCATACTTTCACTGCCCACTATTGTTTAGACAAGGACTCCCGTCGGAATGCCTTGTTTGGTCAGGCTGTTCTACAGCATCTCTTCCATTCCTAAATCAACTCCTTCCCACCATCCACTCTTGGATGCCTGAGGTCCCTGGGAGGAAGTATGGCCCATCTTACTTAGATCCGCAACATGCTGGGGTCATCCCTAGGCATTTTTAGCTGGGGAGTCCCCATATGTGAAGATTACATTCCTGCTTGTTCCTGGAGATAGCGTAGTTACTCACCTGTAACAGGTGATCTCCGGGAACAGCAGGAATAAGTTTTCACAACCCACCCACCTCCCCTAGGAGTTGTCTTTCTCTATCCTCTATTTTTCTTCTACTTCTCTCCTTTGGTCTCAGCTTTCAACTCAACTGAAGTGAGAGAGGTAGTTGGGCGGGAAGGCAGTACGCATGCGTGATGGATGCTCCCAAATGCTTTCTTTTTGGGACACTGGGTAGCGTACCTGCGCAGGCTCCGTCTGTGTCGACGGTACCCTTATGTGAAGACTTATTTCTGCTGTTCCCAGAGATCACCTGTTACAGGTGAGTAACTACACTTTTTTGGCAAACTAAATTTTCTCTTTCATTTTTTAGAAGTTTTGCTGCTTGCTTGTTCAATTGTTGGGGGCTCTGAAAAGCTCAGTGAAGCTTACCACTGAGTTTCAGGGTACTGTTTCATAGGAGCTGTACTCTTTGTTCCTCTCCTGCTTCAAATTCTAAGCCTTGTAGTGCTAGCCTCTAATTCTGGGAACAGAGCCTTTTTTTATTGCTGTCTCTTCCTTCCTTTAAAGAAATATTCAAATCACAGTTTTATCCAAATTTCAAGGGTCTCACAGGAAATGGCAGCCTGGTATTATAGGGATCTCATCTCTCTTGACAAGGGAACTGCCTCCTGATTATGGTCCTCCCCCTGCCCCCCAGCTTCCCTTCACTAAGGAAAAAGTACCATTTTTTACTTTCTTCTAAAATTTCATTTCCTGCAGTGCCTGTTGGACAACAGCGCACCTCATCCAGATCTCATGGGAACATAGAACCTGATGACAGCTGGTGCAATTAGTCTGCCCAGTTTGCTTTCTGTCATGATGCCACGGTATAGATCACTGGCTTCCAAACCTGTTCTGGGGGACCGCTAGCTGGTCAGATTTTCAGGATTTCCACAATGAACATGAATGAGGGAATTTGCATTCAATGTAGGCAATACGTGTATATATATTTCATGAATATTTATTGTGGATATTCTAAAAGCATGACTTGCTGGAGGACCCCCAGAACAAGTTTGGGAGCCACTGGTGTAGACAAGAGAATGTCCAGGAACAAGCAGGAATGAGTCTTCACATATGGGTACGTCAGTACCGACGGAGTCTGCGGTGGAACGCTCTCCAGCGTCCAATCAGAACGCTTTTGGAAGCATCCCAACATGCCTGCGTGCTGCCTTCCCGCCTTTCCCAACAGCCTCTCCTCAGTTTTCGTTTTTCCGCGGAGCCGGCAGGACGTCCTCCTGTCACCGCAGAAAATTCTTCCTTTATTTTTTGTTTTTTCTTGTGGTCGCGTCTACCTTCTCTCGACGCACCGGTACCGCCAGTGTGGTGGTGTTCTTCTTTTCTTTTACAGATATTTCCTTCTGTAGGAAATTTTTTTTTCCCTATTTGGTGCCTGACAGGCTTCGGCCTGCTAGGCCTCTCCATTTCCCTCATGGAAATTCTAGCCACTAGAAAGTGTTTTAACTGTGGCACTACCAAATTACTTTTAGACACCCATAATTGGTGCCTTCCATGTTTGGGACCTGAACACAATCCGCTGGACTGTCCCTCCTGCACTTCTATTTCTGCAAGACGTTTTCAGCATTGAGCTCAACTCGATGCGCCGTTCCCCTCAGTCCTGAGGGTACCAGCTCCATCTTCTTTTTCGCAGGATCAGGTAACCAAACAAAAGTCTGTAAAGACTAGCCAGTCCTCGGGTGGTAGATCTCATGTCCTTCATAGAGATGCCTTTCAGCTTGCCCCCGAGGACATTTTGGCTTTAAAATTCCGGCGGGAGGCTTCTGTCTCCAAAGCACTAACGGGGTTTCAGGTTGTTCCCGGGATTTTTACCTCGGTGAACATGCCTGAGCCATGCCCGGTGGTGGTATCCGCTTTGAGCGGTGCCGGTACCCCGCATTGGCAATGGTGCTGGATGAAACATTCCACACCGATGATCGCAGTCGAGCGCTCTCAGTATCTTCAGTGCCACTAGAGCCGCTACCGACCGATCTTCCCACATCGGTCCTGGTACCGATGCTGGTATCCACGTCGGTACCCTCCCGATATGCATCGATAGACTCGCTTCTTTCGATACCGAGTCTAGAATCGATCTCTAGTCTGGATGACTGGGTACCGACTTGTCTCAGTACCAACGTCAGACAGTACCGTAGACATTCCATCGATGATCAAGGTCTGCCACATTCGGTTACCACGGTACCGATAGTACCATTACAGAGTGATCTTCATATATCGGTGTCACTGACGGTACCGGTATCGACATCGGCATCGGTGTCGGTACCTCCCATGCTAGCCGGCTCGCTTCATTCCATACCGAGTTTGGAATCGATCCCTAGCATGGACGACTTGCTACCGACCAGTTGTGGTACCGGTTTTCATCGGTGTCCACAACTATCTTTCAAGGATAATCCGATGCTCCACCCCTCCAGATCTGCTATTCCACAGAATCTGAATGAGCAGGTGGCTGCTAGAGCTAGTTCTTCAACAGATCTAGTTCTTCCTCCTCTTCCTCGAGGACTCCCCTCTGGGGAGATTTCTTCTCAAGCTTTTCTGCTTGATATGGCAAAGTTACTTGCCATTTCTATACCTGGTCAAGTCCCTGCACCAGGGGATCCACAACCTATACAGATCTCCTGCAATCCAAAGGAAGTCATTATGTTTCCTTTGCATCAGACCTTGCAGGATCTCCTATTTAGAATGTGGGAAACTCCTTTAATGGTATCCCCACCTTCTAGGGCAACTGATCTTCTATACAAGGTGCCCCCTTCTCCAGGTTTTCAAAAGCCTCAACTCCCTCATCATTCTCTGGTTGTAGAATCAGCAATGAGGCGTGTTAAGAGTACTAAGAAGCACTCTTCTTATTGGCCAGGTCGCGAGGCTAAGACTTTAGACGCCTTTGGACGTCAAACTTTCCAGGCATCCATGCTTTCAGCAAGAATCCTTTCATATATTTTCTATATGGGATTATCTCTTGAGGAGGTCACAAAAGATTTATTACGTTTGACCCCTTTCCTCCAAGAGCCTAAAAGAGTAGATTTTTCTATGCTAGTCAATCATGCTCAAAATATTTCTAAGTTCCTTACTCGTGCTTCCCTAGACTCTTTCGAGTCTGTTAGCAGAACTTCTGCTATAGCCATAGGAGCACGACGTAGAGCCTGGCTCCAGGCTTCAAACTTGGACAAATCTGTACAAGATATACTGGGAAATGCTCCTTGCACTGGAGAAAATCTCTTTAATAAGGGGACTCTACTCCAGGCTGCTCAGTTTACCACTGACACTATTGCTTTCAGAGGCTTGTCTACGCCTTCCTCTATCCCAGTTTGTAGAAAGTCTACTACTAAGCTTTGTTCCCCTAATGGGAGAAGGTTTTATCCATCTTCTACCCATCATACAGATGTTTCTAGGCAGGGGAATCACCCAGCTAGGCTCAGGAAACCACAACCTCAACAGGTTCAGCAAACCCAGCAGCCGCAAGGTTGCTGATAAACTCTTCCCTGAATCCTTTTTTCCTCTTGAGGTTTAGATCCTGTAGTTTGCTTCTTACCTCTACAAGCATCTACATCGGTTCCATCCTAAAATTTACATATGTCCCTCTCAAGGACACATCCTAACTATTAGCTCAATGAGCTTCTCAAGATGATTATGCTTTACAGGTACTACAGTTACTCCTCCTCCTCTGAACTACACAGAGGAGTAACAGCTGTCAATAAGGTCATCATCCCTTACCTTTGACTTTTCTCTTGTATCAGCATCTCTCTTACTACTTATTGAGGATTTCCTCCACAGTAAGTCTTCTTTTCAACTCTGCCACTCTTTCCAGGACATTTTGTCTGTAAGAGTGATACCACTTTACTGAGGGCTTTTCCTTAGGCCCCTAACAGTTTCTTTGAGTTGTCTCCCCCTTGCATTCTTAATTTTTCCTGGCAGCTTCTCAGACAGTAGCGGAGTTTTACCTCTCCTACTTCTGTCTGTATTTCTTTCCCAACCTTGGGACCTTCTGCTGCTCTATCAATAGTTAGAACTGCAGGGGCTCTTACTGCTTAGACCACTAACTTGCTGTCCAAGCAGCCAGGGCTTGTTCTCCAATTTCAATGGTTTCTGGCCTTGCCATTAAGTCCCAGACGGTTTAAGAACCTTTTCTGGCTATTGTTGCAGACCTTACCTTCTCTCCTTAGCTTCCCCAATTCTTGGGCTTGGTGAAGTAGTTCATGCTGCCTGCGGGCTCTTGAACATCACCTTTTCTTCTATTAACCTGCAACATGCTCTCTGCATCTCTACGGAGCAGCTCTACACTATGGGGCCTTGTTAGAGAGCACATAATGTCAGATGGTTAGGAAGGGTTTTACCTAGTCAGGCTTACTGGATTCTCCTTGCCCTTACCATTTCCATTAAAGGCTTCTTAAATAAAGGTCACAGGCCTTTAATTAAGAGAAGACCTAAAGAATTATTCAATTCCCTGGTTTGCTTCACATTTCCAGGGGACCCCTTCACCACAGATGGTTTGTTTCTTTCAGTATAGATCATCCCTGTCTGGTTTTTTCCTTCCATCCTCAATTCTTCATGGCGTGATCCATGTTGAGCACAGGAATGCACCATACCTCTTTTTACCCTCATTGAGGGTAAATATGGTATTTTTATGGCATCTTTTTCTCCAGCTACCTGCTGGAGTTATGGAAGGATTCAGACTCACTGTCTGCAGATTAAACACATCCTCTGCATTTTCCAGGTAGGTCTCCATTCCTGGTTTTTCAGGGGCAAGAGTTCTTAGAGGACTCTAGACTTCTCTTGCCAATGAGAGAACTCCCTGTGCTTCCTACCCTTACTCAGGAAGTAGGGATTCTCTGAATATCTTCTCAAGCAGGTACCTCCCTTCTTGTTAGATAAATCTTCTCCACATACCCTATGTGCGGACATGGGTATATATATATATATATATATATATATATATATATATGTATATATATATATATATATATGTGTGTATATATATATATGTGTGTGTATATATATATATGTGTGTATATATATATATATATGTGTGTATATATATATATATATGTGTGTATATATATATATATGTGTGTATATATATATATATATGTGTGTATATATATATATATGTATATGTTACATGTATATGGACATCTGCACGTCTATGCCCATATCTATATCTATATACATATGTGATTTATATATCTGTATTTACCTATCTCTATAGATATGTATTACAATATATGATAGTGGGTAGGTATATGTCTATATACTCTTTCTGTTTGTCTGCCTAAATATATATATATACTTATACATATATATATATATATATATATATATATATATTCCACCATGGACTGACAGATACTCTCTATCCCTTTCCATGCTGTCCCAGCATACTTAGGGTTCTCCATGATCAACCACTTCCTGTGGTAGTTCAGGGGTTTTTGTACCATGACCTTCAGTTTGGGTACACCTGAAGCCCTCCACATACTTTCCTTTTCCATTACGAGGGACTTTTTCTGCATCTTCAGAAAATGGGAGGTTACAATGCCTCCTAACTCCCATCCTTCTTGTTATCGGATATGGAGATCTTGGAAGCTCCCTCTCCTATAAGAACTAGGTCTCTTAAGGTCAAAGGAGTTTTCAGTTATCTCCAGGAACAAGCAGGAATGAGTCTTCACATATGGGTACGTCGGTACCGACGGAGCCTGCGCGGGAACGCTCCCCAGCTTCCCAAAAAGGAAAGCTTTTGGGAGCATCCCACAGCACCTGCGCGCTGCCTTCCCGCCTTTCCTAACCATCTCTCCTCAGTTCTTCTTTGCCGCGGAGCCAGCAGGTCGAGCCCTGTCACCGCTGAAGAAGTTCTTTATTTTATTTTATTTCTTTGGTCGCGTGTCTGCCTTCCCCGACTCCGGACCGGTACCGCCGGTCTTTTTCTCTTTCTTTCTTTCTTTCAAAAAAAAAAAAAAAAGAAATATCTATATTTTCTTCACTTAGTGTATTTTTCCTCTTGGGCCTCAGGGCCTACAAGAAAATTTTCCTCATGGAAAAACCAGCCTCCGGGTTCAAGAAATGCACTAAGTGTAGCGGTACTATTTCTGTTACAGATACCCATGAATGGTGCCTTAAATGTTTGGGTCCTGAACACTCCATTCCGGATTGTCCCTCCTGCTCTCTAATGTCTAAACGGGGTTTACAGAACCGAGCAGCTAAGTTCCATGTGCTGTTTCCCGCTGATGCAGCGTCGGTAGCATCGACATCTTCCAGGTCTTCTTCTCCTGATGGATCTCAGGTAACCAAACATAAATCTAGCAGGTCCTCGAAGGGTAGATCTCCCTCTAAGCATCAAGATGCCTCTGGACTTGCCCTCGAGGATCCTGCACCAGCAAAACAACCCCGGCGGGAAGCTCCGGCTTCCAAAGCTCCTCCTATGGGGTTACAGGTTGACATCGATGGCACGGCCTCGACCGATCACCTGTTAGAATGCTCTGGGGTACCGGCACAATCTCCCGGTACCGAATTCCAGGCATTCATGGCGTCGATGGATCAGAATGTTCTGTCCATGCAGCGGGCTATTACAGCCTTCATTCAAGCTGCGACACTGCTGGTACCGAAACAAACTCCGTTATCGGTATCGGTACCGGCACCAGCGCCGATACCGGCACCAGCGCCGATACCAGCGCCGATACCGGTACCGACTACATTGACATCGACCAGGATACCGGCTGCTGCGGTTCCTTGTCCTAGGCTGCCTATCGGTACCGATCCAGTACCGGGGACGCCCGATGTCGATACTGCTTGATACGTGTATCGAGCGTTGGAAGAGCAACCTGACAGGCGATACTTTGATTCCTCTGATGATTCTGATACATCAGACGAGTCTCCTGAAGTATCCATAGCCCTTCCTGAAGAGCCTTCTTCTCCAAAAAGAAGAATGTCTCCTCCAGAGGACTTGTCCTTTCAAGACTTCATAAGAGAAGTAGCTAAATGACTTTCTATTTCAGTAACCTCTGAATCAGAGCCTAGAGCAAAAAAATTTGATATTTTAGGCTATTCTAAGGCTCCTAAAGAGGCAGTCACCTTACCAATTCATGAGATTCTTTATGAACACATGATTGATCTATGGGAGACTCCTCTCACTCTCTCTCCTCATTCTCGCAGATTGGACACTATGTATCGTGTTCCTCCCTGTCCTGGATTTCATAAAACTCGGCTTCCTCACCATTCCATTGTGGTGCAGTCAGCTATGAAAAGGATAAAGAGTACAAAGAGACACTCTTCTGCTCCTCCAGGAAGAGAATGCAGGACCTTGGATGCTTTTGGTAGGAAAATCTTCCAAGCCAGTATGCTTATTGCCAGAATCAACTCCTATAGTCTTTACATGGGTATGTTTCTAAAAGAAGTTGCAGAAAAGCTGCACACTTTCCTCCCTTTTCTTCCAGAGGATAAAAGGGAGGAATTCCTCATTTGACTTAAGCATACCCAAAACATTTCAAAGTTTTCCAACAGGGCAGCCTTTGACTCCTTTGAAGGTGCCAGCAGAGCTTTGGGCATTGCCATAGCTGCTCGCAGAATTTCTTGGCTCCAGGCTTCTGATTTAGAACCCTGGGTTCAAGATGGCTTAGGAAATCTTCCCTGTACAGGTGAAAACCTATTTGGCAAAGAATGGCAAAGAAAAGCCACTCAAATGGATGCAGAAAACTCTGCTCTGGATAGACTTTCAAAGTCAACCTCCATTCCTGCCAAGAAAAAGCCTTTTAAAAAGTCTTTCTTTAAAAAGGGCAGATTTCCTTCTACTTCTGGCCAACAATCTTCTACAGGTCGCTTTACCACTAAGCATCAGCAACCTAAACAGGCCAGGCCTAAGCCTACAGGGGCTGCTGCAACTCAGCAGGCCCAACCTCCTCAGGGTTTTTGACTTGATGCTAGAGAACTTAGCCTTTCTGGCTCTAAAGCAGCCAGAACTTCTCGCCATTCCAGGAAGGTTGGCTCATTTTGCTCCCAGATGGGAGCAAATAACATCAGAGCAGTGGACCCTCTCCATCATAAGAGAGGGCTACAAGCTTCATTTCTCAGACCTTCCTCCCCACACCATGGTGAGACACTTCAATTCTCCCACATCCCTTCTCGACCTTCTAGGTCAAGAGGTAGCTACCCTTCTTGCCCAAGGGGCAATAGAAGAAGTTCCTCTTCTTCATCAAGGGTCAGGGTTCTACTCCCCCTATTTTCTCATTCCAAAGAAGACAGGGGGATACAGGCCCATCTTAGATCTCAGAGAATTGAACAAATATCTCCAGGAACAAGCAGGAATGAGTCTTCACATATGGGTACGTCGGTACCGACGGAGCCTGCACGGGAATGCTCCCCAGCATCCAATCAGAAAGCTTTTGGGAGCATCCCTCGCGCCTGCGTGCTGACTTCCTGCCCTTTCCACTTCTCCTCAGTTTTCGTTTTTCCGCGGAGCCGGCAGGACGTCCTCCTGTCACCGCAGAAACTTTTTTCTTTAAATACTTCTTTTCTTGTGGTCGCGGCTGTTTTTCCCGCCGACACCGGTACCGCCGGTGGATTTTTCTTTTCTTTTTTCTTAAACTCAGAGAGATTTTTCCCTCTGTTTCTGTCTTAACTTTTTGGGCCTACAAGGCCTCTCCATCATGGAGCCTTCTTCTCCTAAGAAGTGCCTTCACTGTGGAAACACAGTTTTCTTTTTAGACTCCAATCACTGGTGTCTAACCTGTTTGGGTCCTGCCCCTTTTTCCCCTGAACTATCAGGCTGCAATACTGAGAGAAGACCTTCCCTCTTTCGAGTTTCCCTCGATACCGTTTTCCCTCCTGCAGTGAGGGCACCGGGTTTTTCTTCTCTACAGAATCAGGTAACCCACAAACAGTCTGTTAAGACTTGCCAATCCTTGAGTGGTAGGTCTCATGCCACGCATGATGACGGCTCCGGCCTTGCCCTCAAGACCCCATTAGCATTAAAACCCCGGCGGGAGTCTTCGGGCTCCAAAGCAATTCAGGGGTTTCAGGTTGTTCCTGGGGCTCACCCCTCACAGAACATACCTGAGCCGTGCTCGGGGTTGGTATCCGCTTCGAGCGGTACCGATACCCCGGCATCGGCACCGGTGTCGAGTGTTCCACTCTTCACCAGGGATCGTCATCTGGCGTCCTCGGTACCTTTGGGACCGATCGATACGTTCCAGATTGACTTTCCTAAGCCATGCTCGGTGGTGGTATCCGCTTCGAGCGGTACCGATGCATCGGCTCCGGTGTCGAGTATTCCACTCTTCACCAGGAATCGTCATCTGGCATCCTCGATACCTTCGGGACCGATCGATACGTTCCAGATTGACTTTCCTGTATCTAAGCCATGCTCGGGGGTGGTATTCGCTTCGAGCGGTACCGATACCCCGGCATCGGCACCGGTGTCTAGTGTTCCACTCTTCACCAGGAATCGTCATCTGGCATCCTCGGTACCTTCGGGACCGATCGATACGACCCAGACTGACTTCCCTGTATCAACATCGCCGGTACCACCACCGACGTCGGTGCACTCTAGACATGCATCGATAGACTCGCTCCCTTCGATGCTGAGTCTGGAATCGAAATCTAGTCTAGATGACTGGGTACTGACGCGCCTTGTAACCGACTCTTATCATTTCCGGATACGCAGTACCGAGGATACTCACCAAGACTCTCTGGTTACCTCGGTACCGCTTGAGCAGCCTCCGATGACTGCCTCGATGCCATTACCGGTATCGGTATCGATGTTGATTCCTGCAGTTACATCGGTGCCATCGATCCTTTCTATGCCTAGTTTGGAATCGATACCTGGCATAGATGATGCAGTACTAACTGCCTCAAGTCGTGACTGCCAGTATCATTATCCATCTAGTAAGGTTCTTTTTCTGCACCAGACCAGTACATCCTCTGGTGCTCAGGCTGCATCTTCAACCTTAGCCTTCCCAGGGATGGTTCCCATTGGAGATCCTTCTTTTCAGAAGTTTCTCCTTGACATGGCAACCTTTCTTGCTATTCCTATCCTAATGTTCTGTATCAGGTGCCCCCCTCTCCAGGGTTTCAAAAAATCAAATTCCCCATCATTCTATTGTAGTGGAATCAGCAATGAGGAAGGTAAAAAGCAAGAAGAAGCATTCTTCTTATCCGCCAGGTCGTGCTTCTAGAGCACTTGATGCCTTTGGAAGTCAAACCTTCCAAACATCTATGCTGGCATCAAGAATTATTTCTTATATATTTTATATGAGTCTAACACTCCAGGAGGTCACAAAGAAATTATCTCTTTTGACTCCTTTTTTGTCAGAGCCTAAGGCTGCTGACTATTCCTTGCTTCTTAGTCATAGCCGGAATATCTCTTGGTTTCTTTCTCGTGCTTCTCTAGACTCTTTTGAGTCTGTTAGCAGATCCTCTGCTATTGCCATTGGAGCACGTCGTAGAGCCTGGCTCCAAGCTTCTGACTTGAACAGATGGGCACAACATACACTGGGTAATTCTCCTTGTACTGGAGAAAATCTCTTCAATAAGGAGGCTTTACGTCAGGTTGCTCATTGCTCCACTGACTTTCCTGGTTCTGGAGACCATTCTCAGCCTTCTTCTTCCCCAGGAGGTAGGAAATGTCCTACCAAGCCTTCTTTCCCTAAGAAAAGAAGGTTTCACTCTTCTCCTGCCCATCATCCAGAGGTGCCCAAGCAAGGGACACCTCGTCCTAGTCTGAAGTTTCCAAACTCTAGCCAGTCTCAACATACCCAGCAACCATAGGTTCTGAGGGTTACAATCTTCAGTTAACTTCTTCTTAACAGAAGTTTGTTCACTGTTTTTTCTTAAAGCTCTACACTGGAGTTTTCCTTTTTCAGTATGCTAAGCTGTCAGGATATTCTTGTCCATGGGTTACAGAATTCTCCTCTTCTTACTACCAAGAAGGGAAGTTACAGCTATCCCATGATAGTTTCTGTCCCAACATGAACATTTTTTCCTTCAGCTGACTCGCCCTATGGGTAAGTCACCCTCCAATTACCTGTTTTCTCTACCCTCTCATCCAGGGTTTCCCCTGACTGAGTGGTACCATACTGAAAAGCTTCTCTAGCCTTTCATCCCAGTGTAGACTTTTTCTTTCCTTGAATACATTCTCAAGATAACTCATCAGGCAGGGACAGGTATATCTCCTCTCCCTTTGTCTGTTTCTTTTTGTTTTGCACAAGAAGATTTTCTCTGCTGTCTTTTTCAGCTGCTGTGCATGCAGGAGTTGCAGTGATTGAACTACTGGTACTTTTCCACAAGTTCCAGTCTATCTTCCACAATTTTTGTCTAGCCTCAGTAGTGATTCCAAGCTAGTCCTCATCTATCTTGGATAATCCTGCTCACTTAGGCTTCTCACATTATAATTTAATTTAATTAAATTTACAGATTTTTTATATACCGCTCCTTCCATTGATCAGATGCGGTTTACATGGAACAACAGTAAACAGGGAGAGCTGTTTTTACAGATAACAAATTGGAACTTACATGTTGTTGCCAAAAAAGCATCTTTCAAGAAATGGAAAAAAGAGCCAAATGATGAAACCTGGAAACAGCACAAGCACTGGCAAGTCAAATGCAAGGCATTGATAAGGCAGGCAAAGAGAGAATTTGAGAAGAAGCTTGCTGCGGAAGCAAAAACGCAAAATAAAGACCTTTTCAAGTACATTCGTAGCAAAAAACCCGTGAGAGAGTCAGTTGGTCCATTAGATGATAAAGGGGTTAAAGGAGCACTAAGAGGCGACCAGGCGATAGCGGAGAGACTGAATGAATTCTTTGCTTCGGTCTTTACTGAGGAAGATGTAGGGATGTTACCCACGACTGAAGTGGTATTTAAAGGTGTGGAAGAATTGAAGGAAATATCGATACATCGGGAAGATGTCTTACAACTATTAGATAAACTGAAGAGTAGCAAATCACCTGGGCCGGATGGTATACATCCAAGGGTGTTGAAAGAACTGAAATTTGAGATTGCAGACCTGCTATCAGTAATCTGTGAACTATCATTAAAATCATCTCTAATACCTGAGGATTGGAGGATCGCCAATGTAACACCAATTTTTAAAAAGGGTTCGAGGGGTGATCCGGGAAACTACAGACCGGTGAGCCTGACATCAGTACCGGGAAAAATGGCAGAAACCATCATAAAGAATAAAATTACTCAGCATATAGATAGTCATGACCTAATGGGAGACAGCCAACATGGCTTTAGACAAGGAAGATCTTGTCTTACTAATCTGTTATGTTTTTTTGAAGGAGTGAATAAACAGGTGGACAAAGGTGAGTCGGTTGATATTGTATATCTGGACTTTCAGAAAGCCTTTGACAAGGTCCCTCATGAGAGACTTTTGGCAAAACTAAAGAGTCATGGGATAGGAGGCAGTGTACTACTGTGGATCAGGAACTGGTTAAAAGATAGAAAGCAGAGGGTAGGGCTAAATGGCCAATTTTCCCAATGGAGAAAGGTGAATAGTGGTGTACCCCAGGGATCTGTGCTGGGTCCGCTGCTTTTTGACATATTCATAAATGACCTGGAAAGTGGAATAACGAGTGAGGTTATCAAATTTGCTGATGACACAAAACTATTTAAAGTTGTTAAAACCCAGGAGGATTTTGGAAAATTGCAAGAGGATCTTGATAAATTGGAAGACTGGGCATCAAAATGGCAGATGAAATTTAATGTGGAGAAGTGCAAGGTTATGCACCTAGGGAAGAACAACCCAAAATATGGTTACACGATGCAAGGTTCCACATTAGGAACCACCACCCAAGAAAAAGATTTAGGCGTCCTTGTGGATACCATGTTAAAACCCTCGGCCCAGTGTGCAGCGGCGGCCAAGAGAGCAAATAGAATGCTAGGTATGATAAGGAAAGGAATGGAAAATAAAACAAAAGATATTATAATGCCTCTATATCGTTCCATGGTGAGACCGCACCTTGAATATTGTGTGCAATTCTGGTCGCCATATCTTAAAAAGGATATAGCAATTTTAGAAAAGGTTCAGAGAAGAGCCACCAAAATGGTAAAGGGGATGGAAGGCTACTCCTATGAAGAAAGGCTAAAAAGGTTGGGGCTCTTTAACCTGGAAAAGAGACGGCTGAGGGGAGATATGATAGAAGTCTATAAATTAATGAACGGAGTGGAACGGGTAAACGTAGATCGATTGTTTACCTTATCAGAATATAGAAAGACTAGGGGCCATGCAATGAAGCTACAGGGTAAACTATTTAAGACTAATAAAAGAAAATATTTTTTCACTCAACGTGTAATCAAACTCTGGAATTTGTTACCGGAGGATGTAGTAAAGGCTGTTAGTGTAGCTGGGTTTAAAAAAGGTTTGGACAAGTTCCTGGAGGAAAGGTCCATAAACCATTATTAAGAAGGGACCCAGGATATCAATGCTTGAACCAATACAAGCATTGTGGAACCTGTGTCCCTTGGGGAAACTGCTAGGTACGTATGACCTAGATTGGCCACTGTTGGAAACAGAATACTGGGCTTGATGGACCTTGGTCTGACCCAGTATGGCATATCTTATGTTCTTATGTTCTTAACAATTAACAAATTGTGAACTATGTACAGAGGAACAGAATTAAACTATATACAGAGTTATTTGTTATGCAATTGTCATCAATACATTGTTATATGGCTTCAGTAGTACTTCCTTTTTTGGAAAGATTATATTTGCTGGAATAGGACTATCCTTTATCTAGCTGAGAGGTGAGTGGTGAATTCGTCAGGGATCCATAGTGCATTGTGAATAAGTGTGTTTTAAGTTTTTTCCTAAACTCCATGATTTCGGGTAAGGATCTTAATTCTGATGGGATTGTGTTCCACAGTATGGGGGCTGCATGGGAGAAGGCTTTCTTATTTGTGGATTTTTTGGCCTTTATAAATTCTTTTGGTGGTGTTAATTTGTTTAACTGGTCTCTCCTTTGAAGATTATGAGTGGGCTCTATTTTGATGAGTTTATTTATGGTCGGGGGTGCTGTTTTATTTAGGGCTTTGTAGGTAGTTAAAAGAGTTTTATAATCTATTCGACTTTGAATCGGGAGCCAGTGTAAATATTCTAAAATAGGGGTTATATGTTGGAAAGGTGGGGCATTCGTAATGGTCTTAGCTGCAGCGTTTTGTGCTAATTGAAGTTTTTTCATGGTCTGTTTTGTTACACCTAGTAGTATTTGATTTGCAAAGTCGAAATGGGGGGTTATTATTGCTTGTATAACTCGTTGAAAATCTTGTAGGTGCATTAGGGGGCGGAGTTGCTTTAATATTTTAAGTTTAAAATAAACTTATTTTGTTATGTTTCTTACGTGTGTGTCCAAGCTGAGGTGTTTGTCTAGTATTACACCTAAGTAACGTACTTCAGTTTTTAGTTTGATATCGTTATTCTGCAATGTAATATGTGAGGGGGGAATGAACGTTGTGTTTTTAGTTACTATTATAGCTTCTGTTTTTGAGCGATTAATGTATAGGTTGTTTTCGTTTAGCCAGGTGTTTATTTCATTGAGGCATTCGTTAATGAGTTGTATAGGGATATTCGGTATTTTGAATGGGACATACATCATAATGTCCGCATATAGGTGATAGTGGACATGAAATTTTTTAAAGATTTTACAGATGTGTTTTAAGTATATGTTAAATAGTAGCGCTGACAGTGCTGAACCTTGGGGGAGGCCTAGTTCTTGATTATATGTTTTTGAAGTAAGGTTACCAATTTGTACTGTTTGAGTTCGGTCAGGTAAGAGGTAAACCATTTAAGAACAGTAGATTTTATACCTATTTGCCTAAGTTTATTAATCATTGTTGAGTGGTGAACACTGTCAAAGGCTGCGGAGACATCAATGAATATGAGTAGGAATGCTTGTTTTGAGTTGTCTATTCCTCTTACAAGTGTATCGATTAGAACTGTTAGCAGAGACTCTACTCCGTGTCTGGGGCGAAACCCATACTGCTGGTCATCTAGGGGGGCTGAGCTGTCAATGTAATCTTGTGTTTGAATTTGTACTGCTTTTTCAATTAATTTAGCCATATATGGAATACTTGATATGGGTCTGTAGGATTTAGGTGATGATTTGTCAAGGGTAGTGTTTTTTAGGATTGGGTGGATCTGTGCGTGTTTTAGTGTAGGGGGTAAGTATCCGTTTTTTAGGGAAAGATTTATTATTGGGAGGATGAATTGAGAGAGTATAGGTAGAGAGTTCTTTATCCAAGTTACTGGACAAGGGTCAAGGAGTGAGGTTGTTGTATTAATGTTTGTTATAATGTTCTTGAGTGCAACATTAGTTAGGGGTTGGAATACAGACCATTCGTCTGCATGGTGTATTTGAGAAGTATATATAGGTTTAGATAGGGGTGGATGGGACATTGTCTTCTTTCTAGCCATCTCCTTTTCCTAGGATGTGGCAACACACCTGACTTCAGTCAGTTTTATCTCATAATTCTCCTGCACAATGCTCTCTGCAATCTTCAGAGAAGCTTTCTACTATGGGCCCTTGCTACAGAGCATTGATCTTTGTCTCTGAGGGCTATTCTATATAGTAGAAAAAAGCTTATAAATCATTCCCATGACTGTAAGGGTTCTTCACACCCTCTTGTCTCTTGTTATAATTCAGAATATAAGCTTTTTCTGCGTGAATATCCAAGGCTATTAGTAACGCATGATACCCCTATGTCCCTCCAGTGGGTCCTCCTGGTATCTTCTCTATGCGTTTCTACCCATTTATCATGTCAGAGTTCTAAAGGACTCCCGACTTGCTCTTTACAGACTGATATTATCCTCTGTTTTTCATGCAACCATCCTGGTTATTTTACTGGATTGCATTCCTGCATCCTCTTAGCCCACGGAAATAGATTCTCTATATATCTGTCAAGTGGGTTCACCCTCTTGTTTTTGGATGGATCTTTCCCCTTCACATTCCCCATGTGAATGTTCTTATGGGGCTTAGTGTATCTTCAGACTTATTGTCATGTATGTAAATATCTCTATATATACGTCTACATACATATGTCTGTAAGCTGTGTGTGCATAATTTATGTCCCATATGTATATATATATCCACCTATATATATATGTTGATACATATTTCTGCATATCTAGATATACATATATATATATATATATATATATGTATGTATCTGTTGGGAGACTTTTTATAGATCGATATGTATTACATACTATCTCCTCACTATCTATGCTATAGCAATTTGTACCTTTCTCAGAGGTTACAGACAGTGAGTTCCCTTTTTCATACTGTTCCTTAGTATGTGGGGACTGTTATGCACACAACCACTACTGTGGTGATAACAGCTTCCGCTTTGCTCTAGGTCTCCCTATCCTTGAAGATTCAAGCTTCAATATCTTTCCTATCTCTCATCAGCTAGGAAAGACAGTGTACATCTTCATTGTTTTGAGTACACATTGCTCTCCTTGGGAATATGGGCCTTTTTTCCATACCCCTTCTTCCCTCCAAGACTGGGCTAGTTGTCCAAATCGGTCAGTCATCTTCTTTGGGTCCTCAATGTTATGACTGTACCTAAAAGAGTTTTCAGCTTTTCTCATAAAGCTTTCCATTGAAGACCTGCCATTCTAATCCTACCCCAGTTGACACCTGGATCACATCCTAATTCCAGGTCTGGACCTTCACCCTCACTGCTGTGAGGTCGCCTTGAGGATTCCGCTACTGCATATCCAGTAGACTCCATCACGCTTTCTACTTCCTACAGTCCAGTAGGTAAGCTCCATATTATAATTTTAATGGTACTTATCATACATGCCATGTACTCCTCTCCTGTAGTCCTTGGGTTTGCTGTTTTCCTTACAGCTCTTCTATTCTCAACTCCTACCCTCCATTCCCTCATGGGATGCCGGAGATTCTTGTGTGGGAAATGCACTCCTGATCCAGGAACATGCATTTTATGGGATCTCCCCCTGGCATCTCTAGCTAGGGAGTCCCCATATGTGAAGACTCATTCCTGCTTGTTCCTGGAGATAGCACAGTTACTTACCTGTAACAGGTGATCTCTGGGAACAGCAGGAATAAGTCTTCACAACCCACCCACCTCCCCTAGGAGTTGTATCTATCTATCTTCCTTTCCTCTTTCTCTCCTTTGTCTCAGCTATGAAACTCAACTGAGGAGAAGAAGTGGAAAGGGCGGGAAGTCAGCGCGCAGGCGCGAGGGATGCTCCCAAAAGCTTTCTGATTGGATGCTGGGGAGCATTCCCGTGCAGGCTCCGTCGGTACTGACGTACCCATATGTGAAGACGTATTCCTGCTGTTCCCAGAGATCACCTGTTACAGGTAAGTAACTGTGCTTTCTATGCAAGGAGAAGTTCAAGATGCTTTCTCTGGGCACTCTCCTTCCATACCTTCATAGTCAGGATTGGCTTTGTTCTCTAGATCTCAAGGATGCGTACACACATGTCCTCATCCATCCCTCACACAGAAGATTCCTACGGTTTCTTTTCCAAGGAAAACATTACCAATACAGAGTCCTTCCTTTCGGTCTGGCCTCTGCTCCAAGAGTGTTCACCAAATGCATGGAAATAGTTGCTGCATTTCTACGCACTCTGGGAATATTTGTCTTCCCATACCTGGACGACTGGCTCATCTGAGCTCCATCCCGGTCAGAGGCCCAGATTTCCCTGGACCGCACAAGGCGCATTCTGCAGTATCTGGGAGTTGTGGTAAACCTCCCAAAGTCTCAGCTCACCCCTACTCAGTCCCTAGAATTCATAGGGGCCTGGTTGGATACCACTACTGCAAGGGCCTACCTTCCTCAGGCCCGTTGCCAACGTCTAGTGCAGTTAGCCTCCCAGATTCAGTCAAAGAGCCACTTAACTGCCCGGGAGATGCTACAACTGCTAGGCCACATGGCTTCCACAGTACATGTGGTACCCTATGCTCACCTACACATGAGAGCAGCTCAATGGACTTTGTCCACCCAGTGGACTAAAGCTTCAGGAGCTCTCTCAGACCAAATAGCGACCACCAAACGTCTCTTTTGGTCTCTCCAATGGTGGATATCCACTCAAAATTTGTTGCTGGGGTCCCCCTTCCAACAGTTGCTGCCCCAAGCAACCCTCACAACAGATGCCTCCCAAACAGGTTGGGGAGCCCATCTACAGGACCTCTCCACTCAAGGCACTTGGTCTCCACAGGAGACCTCTCTTCATATCAACCACTTGGAGCTTCGAGCAGTTTTTCTAGCTCTCAAGGTCTTTCATACCCTCCTCAGCTACAAGACTGTCCTCATTCATACGGACAATCAAGTAGCCATGTTTTACATAAACAAACAAGGAGGAACTGGCTCTCTGTCGCTTTGCAACGAAGCTTTAAGATTGTGGGCCTTCGCCAGAGAGCATCAAATCCATCTCCTGGCAGTATACCTCCCAGGAGTCCAAAACTCTTGGGCAGACAGACTCAGTCGAGTTCTGCTTCCACACGAATGGTCCCTGCACATGGATCAGGTACTCAGAATCTTACCAGAATGGGGAACCCCGGACATAGACCTCTTTGCAAGTCCATGGAATGCCAAACTTCCCCGGTTCTGTTCCAGAATTCCGTGTCAGGGAGTTCAGGCCAAGGATGCCTTCCTCCTTCATTGGGGTCAGGGTTTCCTGTATGCATTTCCACCCATTCCCTTGATTCCCAAGACTCTGTTCAAACTCCAGAGGGATCAAGGATCTATGATCCTCATAGCTCCACGCTGGCCACGCCAAGTGTGGTACCCTCTACTTCTACATCTCTCCCAAGCCCCCTCCCTGGACTTGGGAGCTGCTCCAGACCTTCTGTCCCAGGAGGAAGGGACTCTGTGGCACCCAAACCCCAAGTCCCTACACCTCAGAGCTTGGTTACTGAAGGCCTAGACCTTCAAGACTGGAATCTTTCTCAACAAGTGAAGGATATCCTCCATGCTTCCAGAAAAGCTTCCACCAGGCGTTCTTATGCTTTTAAATGGGAGAGGTTTTCCATTTGGTGTGCTGAAAAGGGTCTTGACCCTCTAGCACTACCTTTAAATTCTCTGTTAGACTATCTCCTGCATCTTTCCAATGCAGGCCTTAAAACGAATTCAGTAAGAGTCCATTTGAGTGCTATTGCAGCATCCCTTAAGCCCATCAATGGACAACCTATTTCCTCTCATCTTCTCATTGCAAGATTTATGAGAGGCCTAACTTTAACTAAACCTCCCATTAGGCCTCCTCAGGTGGCATGGGACTTAAATTTGGTTCTTGGTCAGCTTATAAAGCCACCTTTTGAACCCTTAGCCACTACCTCCTTGAAGTTTCTTTCCTGGAAGGTTATTTTCCTCATTGCAGTCACTTCAGCTCGCCGCATCAGTGAACTGCAGGCATTAGTGGCTAATCCCCCTTATACAAGGTTCCATCATGATAAGGTAGTCCTTAGGACAAATCCACACTTTATGCCTAAAGTGGTCTCCCCTTTTCATCTTAATCAAGAGGTATATTTACCTGTCTTTTTTCCAGCTCCTCATGCATCTAGTGCAGAGAAGAATCTTCATACTCTGGATTGTAAAAGAGCTCTTGCTTTTTACTTACAAAGGACACAGCAACATGTAAAGTCTTCCCAGTTTTTGTTGCTTTTGATCCTTCTCATTTGGGACTTCCAGTCTCTAAGAGAACACTGTCCAATTGGATTGCTCAGTGTATTTCTTTCGCCTACCAGAGTAAGAACCTTTCTCTGGAGAGCCATGTCACAGCTCATAATGTGAGGGCCATAGCCACCTCTATGGCTCATCTAAATTCTGTGTCCATCGACCAGATCTGTCGAGCAGCCACCTGGGCCTCGGTTCATACCTTCACAGCCCATTACTGCTTGGATAAGGACTCCCGCCGGGATGCCTTGTTTGGTCAGGCTGTCCTCAAACACCTGTTCCATTCTTAAACAACTCCTACCCTCCTTCCCTGGATGGATGCCTGAGATCCATAGGAGGAAGTAGACCCCTTCCCAGGGTCTCATATCCTTGGGGATCTCCCAGGCATCTTAGCTAGGGAGTCCCCATATGTGAAGACTCATTCCTGCTTGTTCCTGGAGATAGCAGAGTTACTTACCTGTAATAGGTGATCTCTGGGAACAGCAGGAATAAGTCTTCACAACCCTCCCACCTCCCCTAGGAGTTGTATCTCTTTTTCTATCTTTCCTTTCCTCTCTCTCTATTGTCTCAGCTTTAAACTCGAACTGAGGAGAGATGGTTAGGAAAGGTGGGAAGGCAGCACGCAGGCGCTGTGGGATGCTCCCAAAAGCTTTCCTTTTTGGGAAGTTGGGGAGCGTTCCCGCGCAGGCTCCGTCGGTACCGACGTACCCATATGTGAAGACTTATTCCTGCTATTCCCAGAGATCACCTGTTACAGGTAAGTAACTGTGCTTTATCCAATGGAGACTTCCGCGTTTTCCGTTAAGTCCTACCTCATTGGACTACCCCAGTTCCACTGGGATTGTTTCTCTCACCCTAAGGGTTCTACCTCAGCCTGTTTTTTGCACAGTTGTTTACCTCTTCTTACATTGAGGTACCCCCTGGGAATATTCTGTTGGTTCATATTCACAAATCCTCATGAACCTCCATATACTATTTATTTATTTATTTATTTATTTTATTTATTTACATTCTCTTATATACCGCAATATTCTGCATCAGTGCGGTTTACATTGAACAGGGCATTATAACTTGGAGATAACTATTTTACAGGAAACATGGGCTATGGAGGGTTAAGTGGCTTGCCCAAGACCACAAGGAGCACCTGTGGGACTAGAAACCTCAGTCCTTCCGGCCCAAGGTTGCTGTCCTCTAGTGGGATTTGAACCCCCGACCTTCCGGCCTGAAGTACCTTGCCCCAACCACTAGGCCACTCCTCCACTCTAATACCCCTCCTCCACTCTAATACTCTAATACCCCTCTACAATGCCACCAGGTGAGGTCCATATTGGTTTATTGCTCTTCAATAGTACCACTAAATATCACAGAGCCTATCTAGGCATTCTGTTTGGTCCAGCTGTTCCGCAGCACATCTTTTTAGCTCAACTCCTACCCTCCATCCCTGGAATGGTAGATTAGTATGGCTCTCAAACTCGCAACATGCTGGGACTCCTCCAGGCATCATAGCTTGGGAGTCCCCATATGTGAAGACTCATTCCTGCTTGTTCCTGGAGATAGCACAGCTACTTACCTGTAACAGGTGATCTCTGGGAACAGCAGGAATAAGTCTTCACAACCCACCCACCTCCCCTAGGAGTTGCATTTCTCTATCTCTGTCTTTCCCTTTCTTGCTCTCTCTCTCTCTTTGCCTCAGCTTTAAAACTTAACTGAGGAGAGGCAGTTGGGAAAGGCGGGAAGGCAGCACGCAGGCGTGTTGGGATGCTTCCAAAAGCGTTCTGATTGGACGCTGGGGAGCGTTCCCACGCAGACTCCGTCGGTACCGACATACCCATATGTGAAGACTTATTCCTGCTGTTCCCAGAGATCACCTGTTACAGGTAAGTAACTGTGCTTTCTGTGGCTTTTCATTCACCTCTTTGCAGCCATGGATTTCTGGTTGATGTTTTTAGGATTCTGGCTTGTGTGTCTGGATCCCAGTGCCCAGGTTACTAGACTTCTCAGTGGTCAGTGCCATGCTATTTGCTGGCCAGTAGCTCTTAGTTCCCATGATTTAGATTTTCTGGTTTTCTGCAATTTTTATTAACACAATAGCACAATTGTCAACAAGATCAGCAGACTCAACTATCCATCAACTCCTCTGAATCCTAACTATTACTAATCATTTGTATAGCCCCACAAGGCTATACAATAATTACGCTTCATAGATGCCTACTTTCTTTTATATCCCTCCCTCCATCCCACAAATTCATTCAAATTTCACCTCCGCCCAGTCCCACAAATTCATTCCACCTTCCTCTATCCCTCTTGTTTCTACTTATTTTTCTCATTCGATCCCCAATCTCCAGTCCACTAAGTAACCCCCCTCAAGTAGCTTTTGTTACGTTTCATTGGGCAACGATTGGAGAGTTTCCCCATGCTTCAGCATACTGCTGTCCAATCTTCCGCTGCATACACAATATTGATATTTGTTCCAGATGCAAAAGGTCCACTATCTTATCCATCCAGAGGCTAATTTTGGACAGTGCCTGTTCAATCCACTTATTTGCTAATAAGAGCCAGCTTTGCAGACCTCTTCATTCCATCTTTTAGTCCTCACATATCCCCGAGCAGTATCAATTTCCTTCTCATTGGCACCTCTAGTTCTGAGTAGCGGCAAATGTTACCTCTCATGCCTTTTAATCGCATCCACAAAGGAGTGATAAATCAGCTTGTACTGCATTTCCTGTAGACCCATATCCATTGCAGCTATAAAAGTCCCCATAAAAAAGTTGATTTCCCTGGAAGTCACCTCCTGGCCCAAATTTTGCCACTAGTAGTTCACAAGGTCTTTGTCCACTTGCTCTGACTGTTGGTCCATGAACTAGTGATGCCATCCTGATATTTAATTCTGTCTCATTTCTCCTTCTCCAGTTTTTCTAATAATTGCTTTTCCTGCACCATCCTTTCTCCATTCCCTCTAAGGGACACCATATAATGCCTAGCCTGCAAATACGCATAGGACTAGATAAGTGAGATGTGATAAATAAGCAGACACATCCCCTCTCACTATCCAAAAGATCTAAGATTTTCTTTACCTCTTTACCATGCCATCCCTTGTATATCCTGTTCTTTACCCCTGGAAGGAAATCATACTTCCCCACAAAGGGTAGAAACCCTGATTCTTCTGGATTCAACCCCGTTCTCTTATGAATCTACCCTCGGCCTTATGGACCAAAGTTAACATCAGGTATTTCCCACTCATGCTTGGTGATCTGACCGATCTACAGTGAACTAGGAGCATGGGGTATCCTGGGTCCCACATCACATCCACTAATCCTGGCATGAATAATTTATCTTCTCCTGTGACCCTCTCCCATTGAAACTTAAGCTGACATGCCATGTTATACAGTTGTAAAATAGGTAGCTCCAGCCCCCCTTGTACCTAGAAACATAGAAACATGATGGCAGAAAAAGACCACATGGCCTATCTAGTCTGCCCTTCCATATCAACCACTACAACAGTCCCCTTTTTTCCTTAAGAGATCCTCTGTGTTTGTCCCATGATTTTTTGAATTCAACTACTGTCCTCATCGCTACCACCTCCACTAGGAGACTATTCCACGCATCTACCACTCTTTCCATAAAGAAATATTTCCGCATATTACTCCTTAGTCTATCCCCTTTCACACTCACCCTGTGTCCCCTCATAGCAGAGCTTGCTTTCAATTGAAAGAGGCTCTAGCCCTTTGCATTTATGCCACAATGGTATTTAAACATCTGTCATATCACTTCTATCCCACCTTTCCTCTACATATTAAGCTCCTTAAATCTATTTTCATATGCTTTATAATGAAGACCACTAACCATTTTAGTAGCAACCCTCTGCACCAACTCCAACCTGCAGGACTTAAAACTAACTCAGTGAGGGTCCATTTGAGTGCTATTGCAACTTCCTTCAAGCCCCTAAATGGCAACCTATTTACTCCCGTCCTCTTATAGCAAGATTTATGAGAGGCCTTCTGCTAACTAAGCCTCCCATTAAGCCACCTCCTATGGCATGGGACTTAAATTTGGTTCTTGGTCAGCTCATGAAGCCACCTTTCGAACCCTTAGCTACTACCTCCTTGAAATTCCTTTCTTGGAAGGTTATCTTTCTCATTGCAATCACATCAGCATGTCGCATCAGTGAGTTGCAAGCACTAGTAGCTGATCCACCTTATACAAGGGTCCATCATGGCAAGGTAGTCCTTAGGACTCATCCACGCTTTATGCCAAAGGTGGTCTCGCCTTATCTAAACCAAGCAGTTTACCTACCTGTGTTCTTTCCAAGGCCTCATGCATCAAATGCAGAAAGGAACCTTCATACTTTAGACTGTAAAAGAGCTTTAGCTTTTCACTTACAAAGAGCACAGCAACATAGAAAGTCCTCTCAACTCTTTGTTGCTTTTGATCCTTCTCATTTGGGACTTCCAGTCTCCAAGAGAACATTATCTAACTGGATTGCTCAGTGTATTTCCTTTGCCTATCAGAGTAAGAATCTTCCTCTGGAGGGCCATGTCACAGCTCACAATGTGAGAGCCATGGCAGCTTCAATGGCTCATCTGCACTCTGTGTCTATCGACGACATCTGTCGAGCAGCCACCTGGGCATCGGTTCATCCCTTCACAGCCCATTACTGCTTGGACAAGGAGTCCCGCCGGGATGCCTTGTTTGGTCAGGCTGTTCTCTAACACCTGTTCCATACCTAATCAACTCCTACCCACCATCCCTGGTAGGATGCCAGAGATCCATGGGGGGAAGTGGAGCTCTTCTCAGGGACGCACAACTTCTGGGGTCTCTCCCTGGCATCTAAAGCTAGGGAGTCCCCATATGTGATGACTACATTCCTGCTTGTTCCTGGAGATAGCCTAGTTACTCACCTATAACAGGTGATCTCCGGGAACAGCAGGAATTTAGTCCTCACAACCCACCCACCTCCCCTAGGAGTTGTATCTCTCTATCTCTTTCCCTTTCCCTCTCTCTCTCTTTGTCTCAGCTTTAAAACTCAACTGGAGAGAGGCAGTTGGGAAAGGTGGGAAGGCAACACGCAGGCGCTGTGGGATGCTTCCAAAAGCTTTCTAATTGGACACTGGGGAGCGTTCCCGCGCAGGCTCCGTCGGTACCGACGATACCCATATGTGAGGACTAAATTCCTGCTGTTCCCGGAGATCACCTGTTACAGGTGAGTAACTATGCTTTTCTGTTGTATGTATATATCTATTCCTTTCATAGGCTATGATACTTCACACTAGATCCAACATGAACATTTATGCATAGTTAATGCATTATACGGGTTCTAAAGGGCCACATATGGGTTTTCAGGACCACAAAGGAAAGGACACATTTTTGCACATTTGGATAGCTCATACGTTTTGATACAAGGTGTACCACCTTGACGTGGCATCAAAAGCTTTCACAGCTTATAAAATTTGTTTCTCACACATTTTCATCTGAAGCCTGGACCAGTGTGAGGTGCAAATTTAAAGAGGAAAAGGGGTTGTGTGGCCTCTTCTCAGAGTTTTAAGAGTACTTTGCATAGCTGCGGTTTCATTGAAAAGCAATTAGTGGTTTTTGGACCATGTGGCAGTTCTGTGGTGAGCTACATTTACTTGGCACATTAATGTAGGAAAGTGCGGGAGAGTTGTGTTGATGCTGACTTTGCCATGTGATTGAGTAATGCAGGAACTGAGAGAATTAGCTGGCACCAAAAGTAATAGCGAAAGGAATAGATGTTTTCCAGGGGCTTGATTCAAGTAGAAATGCCTTTTTTTTTTCCTTTTTTATCCCACTTTTGTAAATAACGATCTGATTTCTTAGCTGTTGACTTTCTGTGACTAGTTTGTCATCATTCTCGGGGATTGCAGAGGGGCTGGATTTAATGTATTAAATAATGAGAAAATTGTGATCCCTTTTTAAAATCTTGATTTACAGCCAAGAGCTTTGGATTGTTCGTTAGCAAGAGGGGATGGGGAAAAAAGAGCCACATGGTTCAAATTCTTTGTAGGAGTTTGGCATTTTTCCAATACGTTAACTCTGTGAAAGTCATTGTTGAATGTACTGTACTACTCTTGTATTTCTTCCTTTGTGCTTAAGTGAAAATAAAAATGTTGAAATTAGGTTAGTGGAAGCTTTGCCAACAGGATGTTTGCGAGTGTGATCCAAGCCGGAACTATGTTAATATATCATGATTTATTTGCTGCCTTACAGTAATTTTGTGAATATTAATGTGGGCTCCTGACATAAATTTTGCTGCTTGCTATTAATATCACCATATTTTAAATTACAAAACACTTAAAAAAAATCCCCACATTTCACACAGTTTTGTTAAGGGGAGTCTGGCAGACCCAAGAGTCACATTTGGGCCCTTGTTGGGGTGGGGGAGGACTTCAAGGACCATTGGGGCAGTGACAACATTGCTTTGAGCCTACCAATATTCCTTCTAGTTGTCTGGATCACATGCTACTGCTGCCAGTTAGAAACACTCCCTGGCAGGTAGAAACATTAAAACATGATTGCAGAAAAAAGACCACATGGCCTATCTAGTCTACCCTTCCATATCAACTACAATAGTCCCCATTTTTCCTTTAGATCTTCTGTGTTTGTCCCATGCTTTCTTTAATTCAGATACTGTTCTCATTTCTACTACCTCCACTGGGAAACTATTCAACGCATCTACTACTCTTTCCGTAAAGAAATATTTCCACGTATTACTCCTGAGTCTATCCCCTTTTACCCTCATCCTATGTCCCCTCATAGCAAAGTTTGCTTTCAATCGAAAGAGACTCTCCTCTTGTGCATTTATGCCATGGAGGTATTTAAATGTCTCCTCTATCCTGCCTTTTCTCTAACTGGCTTATACATATTAAGATCTTTAAGTCTGTCCTCTCTCTAACGAAGAGCACTAGCCATTTTAGTAGCCACACCTTCTGAACAAACTCCATCCTATTTATAGCCTCTTGAAGATGTAGTCTCCAGAATTGCACACAATACTCCAAATGAGGTTGCACTAGAGATTTACACAGAGGCACTGTCACCTCCCTTCTGGTCATTCCTCTCCCTATGCGCCCAAGCATCCTTCTGATTTTCGCTGTCGCCTTTTCAACTAAGTGCTTTAAGATCATCAGAAACAATCACACCCAGGTCCCGCTCTTCTCCACGCACATTCATCTGATAGCTAAAACCTGCTGTTTATTTCTCTGTAATATCAAATAAATCCACCCATTCCTTTCTGAACACACTACTAAAACATTTATTCACTCTTTAGTCACCTCTCTTCTTGACTATTGTAACCTACTCCTTGCTGGTCTCCCTCTGAATCATCTTTTCCCCTTCAGTCTGTTCAACACTCTGCTGCGCGGCTAATCTTCCGCCAGCCTCATCATGCTCATGTTGCCCCTCTTCTCAAGTCATTTCATTGGCTCCCTATCCGATCCTACATCCAGCTCAAACTTCTCCTGCTAACCTATAAGTGCAATCACTCTGCAGTTCCTCACTACCTTTCCTCTCTTATCTCTCCCTACATCCCTCCTCGGGAACTCTGCTCGTCTGACATATCTCTTCTGTCTGTGCTCTTCTCTTCTATTGCTAACTTCAGATTTCATTCCTTTCACCTTGCTGCTCCTTATGCCTTGAACAAACTACCTGAGTCTGTATGTCAGGTGCCTTCTCTGGCCCTTTTCAAATCCAGGCTGAAAACTCACTCCTTCGCTGCTGCCGCTTTTGGACCTTGACTCGCCTGGTCTCCTTTGAGTTCCCTTACCATTCCCCCTACATGTCTACAGCTTCTGTGTTGTCTGCCTTGAGTAGATTGTAAGCTCTGATGAGCAGGGATCATCTTTTACATATGTCTGTGCAGTGTTGCATACGTCTTGTAGCGCTATACAAATTCTTGACCATTCTTCAAGCTTAGCTAGATCCCTCCTCATGTTATCTACTCCTTCCTGGGTGTCTACTCTATTGCAGATTTTGGTATCATCCGCAGAGGAGCAAACCTTACTAGACAGCCCTTCTGCAATATCACTAACAAAGATGTTAAAAATAATCAGATCAAGGACAGATCCCTGTGGCACACCACTGGTAACCTCCTCAGCGTGAGCTCCATTTACGTGTATCCATTGTCCCCTACCAATCAACTAATTTGTAACCCAGTCAGTCACTTTAAGGTCCATTCCTAGTGTGTTTGTTTATACGTCACCTGTGCAGAATGGTGTCAAAGCCTTTAATGAAATCTAAATGCACCACATCTAGGGCTCTCCCTTGGTCCAACTCACTGGTACCCAGCCAAAGAAACCAATCAGATTTGTCTGACAAGATCTGCCTCTGGTAAACTCATGCTGATTCGGATCCTGCAATCCATTCGACTCCAGAAACCTCATTATTCTCTCTTTTAGCAGCCTTTCCAATAATTTTCTCACCACAGAGATTAGACTAACTGGCTATAATACCTCGTTTGGTCTAGAAGAATGTTTAGGTGGTAAGAGAACAGAACACTGAAACTTCAAGACACACTGGTTCCCTTCCCTTATCAGCAGTTTAATCTGTAATCTTTTTTTTTTGGGGGGGGGGGGGTGGCGGCCTGGGATGTTTTTTCTCCTCTTGGCTTCTAGCTTAATACCTACCCTAGTTGGGGCTCTGGTACCATGAGCCTTCATTTCACAACCACTTGGTGCCCCCCCCCCCCCCCCCAATGTTTGATTCCTTGCTTTCTGTAGTCTGTTGTTGCATCCATCAAGGTGGAAATCCTCAGTGGGTTGGAGGCACAGAGAAAGGAAGGACCATGGCTTCTTCTAGAGCTTAGCTGCTGGTATTGCGTTATTTGCAGAAGCATGGTTCCATCTTTTGCCTACCTCCTCAACAAGGGCTGTGACTGCTCTTTTGCATGTTCCAAGCCCTGAGAACTGGATAAGCTAGTTTTGTTTAAGAATTGATTCTGCATCACCCACATAGTTGTATGGGAAAACTAGGTCATTGGGTTTCTCTCACTCTGCAACATCAAACAGGTACCTCTCTGCTAAATTTAAATTGCAAGCTGCTTGGTGGTGGGATGAGGGAAGAGGGAGCTTTTTGTAACTAGGGTCATTTTTCAAGAAATGCTTAGTGCTCCTTTGAAGGCCAATAAAGGAGCCTCCCCATGGACCTTGCAGACCCCACAGGATGGACAGCTCATTTTTCAAAGTGAAACTTTGGTTAGAATTCTCTTTAGAAAATCCTGCTGTTGCACACAAGATGCCTCAATTTAATAAGTCATGCATTAGAATGGTGCACTAAGCTTCAGCACAGTGTTCTAAAGTAATGCTGAAAATATCTTTATTCCTGATGCAATAAACTACTGGCATGCTAATTATTGCAGCATTTTAAAAACAAAAGTACACTGACAGAAAATAGCACACACTGCTGTGATAATTTGCAGTTCTTTGGTGCATTGGAAGTAAATTAATTTTATTTAAATGTCTCCTCCCTGTCAGTGCATGAGTGGGTATTGGCTCATGCACTGACAATGGTGACCAAAAAAAAAGCCAATGTCTCCTAACCCCCACCCCCAAATCTCATCCCCACCCTGAAAAAATTCCCTTGAGGCTCAGTTGACCCAAGGACACATGTTCTCACTCTTGTCCCACAAAACCTCTCTGGTTGCCCAGTGGGCTCTGGACCTCCTGACTCCGCTCTGGGTTATCTGGTCCAGGTGTCCCTAGCCTGGCACCTGGCACAGGGAGACCCTTGACCAGGGAGCCTCTCGGATCCCTGTGGACCAGTAATACTTGGATAGTCTGGGATGTGTCCAGAAGCAGCATCATCCTTATACCACTGCCATCCTGCTAAATGGTGGTGCCTTAATCCCAGCGGTGTGTTGAGACGTACCACTGGGATAAAGGATTGCCTCCCTTAGGTCTGTTTAGGTTTAGTGTTTAGTCTATGGAATAATTTACTATACCACCTTTTTTTTTTTTTTTTTTTTTTTTTATTGAAAGGCTTCCAGAATATACAGAGCATCATAGACCACAAAAATCTTCAAAGAAGATGCAACAATAATAACATAACTTCAGGTCACAACAGCATTCAACAATATGCCTTCATTTTTGCAATTTTTAAAAGTGAGGAAACGGGGAACAATAACCCCCCAACCTCCCTTTCCCTCCCCCCCCCCGAAACCTCCCTAACCCACTCCCCCCCTCCCACCCCGCCTCCCAATCCCCCCCACTATGGCTTGCTAGTGTTCAAGCACGGGAGTGTGGTGAGCGAAAGACACACTCAGGGGGCAAGCTCCCTTTAGAGTGTGAATGTGCCAGCCCTTTCATCCAATGTAGTCACGCACCATATCGAGAGACAAAGGGCGCCCACACCAGCTCAAAGCGCGCCAGGCGCATCCTACTGACCGCTACCCCTCGTTCCATGGCATACATATCCCACATCCGTTCCAGCCAAGCCTGAAAGGACGGGGCCGAGGCACGCTTCCAGGCTGCTGCAAGGGATAGGCTAGCTGCATTCAGGCCATGGCGGAGTAGAGCAAGTTGCAGAGTCCGTGCACCCGGCACCGAGGCCCCAAACAGGAAGATCCCGGGATCCCAAGGGACACTCACTCCCAGAAGCAATTGCATCCGGTATTGTATACCCCTCCAAAAAGCGCGAATGCGGGGGCAGTCCCACCAAATATGCCCTAGGGTACCCCGCTGCCCACAGTTACGCCAGCAGAGGTCCACCGCCCCAGGATATATGCGCGCTATCCGCGCCGGGGTCATGTACCAACGGTACAGGATTTTATAATTGGTTTCACGGGCATTAATCGCTACCGCACTCTCCCACAAACGAGTTTCCGCCCGTTCCCACTCCTGCTCAGTATAGGAGAGGCTCAAGTCGGAATTCCAAAGTTCCCTATGTCTAGTAGAATACGATTGGGATCCCTGCAAGTGGGCATACAAAGTCGCCACGAGTCCCTTAGTGGTAGTGCACCCCTCACAGTAGCGTTCCAATTCTGTCAAGGCCCGAGCAACCTGGGGCCGAACATGTTTTGATCGGACCCAGTGTGTCACTTGCAGATATTGAAAATTCGTCTTGTATCGCGCGAAAAGGTTGTAGATGACCATCAGCAAAAAGTTGTCCGACCCGGCTAAGGCCGTGGTGTCCCCACTGCCGAAAGACTGTATCACTTAACCCCGGCGGGAAAGAGGCGTTATCCACTATAGGGGCTAAGGGGGTTAAATCCATGTCGCGAGATCGAAAGTGCCGGTCCCAACAACGGAGTGTATGAAGTATATAGGGATTGCTGGTGCGGATACCACGTCGGAGTTTTGGGCCAAGCCACAGCCAGTCTCCCAAGCCGGCACCCCCTAAGTTCATTTCCAATTGTACCCACCGCTTGGTGCTATCAGCAATCATCCACTCCACTCCTGCCCGGCATTGCGCCGCCGCATAATACCAATGTAAATTGGGCATGCCCATACCTCCAGAGCGCGTACGAGCATAAAGAACATGTCGTGCCAAGCGCGGTCGGCGATAACGCCAAATGAATTTCAGAAGCAGCTGCTGCCAGGTCGCCAAGGTAGCCCGTGTGATGGGGAGTGGCAGAACCTGAAAAAGGTAGAGAAAGCGGGGAACAACCACCATCTTGGCTACGGCTATACGCCCGAACCAGGAGAGGAGCAGTCTATTCCATACCTCTAGATCCCGCCGAACCTGACGAAGCAAGGGATCGTAGTTGGCTTTAAAGAGGTCTGCCCTCTCCACAGTCAAATGCACCCCTAAATAGCGTAGGGCTCCAGACACCCAACGAAAAGGATAAGCCGCTTGAAGTTCCGCACAAACCGCCCCGGGGACCCCAACATTCAAGATCTCCGATTTAGTGTAATTAATTTTAAAACCGGATACCCGAGCATAGTTTTCGAACAACTGCATCGCAACTGGGAGGGAAGTGAACGGATCGACCAGGGACAGTATGATGTCATCCGCAAAGAGTGCAATCCTATATTCCGCAGGGCCAATAAGAACCCCCTGCAAACCTAAATGTTCTCGGAAGCTTTGAGCCAAGGGTTCCATCGCGAGTGCAAAGAGCAGGGGCGAAAGAGGGCAACCCTGTCGCGTGCCCCGTTCCAGCAAGAAACGCCTCGAGTGTCCCCCCATTAACCCGAACGCACGCCTGGGGCAGCTGATAAAGGCTACGAACCCAACGGATAAAATTTGAGCCGAAGCCCATTGTCTCCAGTACACACCATAAAAATTCCCAGTCGACCCGATCGAAAGCTTTTTCTGCGTCAATCCCCACCAGCAGGGCTGGTTGCGGTTCGCGCTGGGCAACGTGTATGACCTGCAGCATACGTCGGATGTTATCTGCAGCCTGGCGGCCGGGCACGAAGCCAACCTGGTCCGGATGGACCAGGCTCGGAAGGACCCGATTCGGGCGCACCGCCAACACAGAAGCAAAGATTTTAACGTCAACGTTTAACAGGGAGATGGGGCGGTACGACGCCGCGTCGTGCAGTGGTTTACCAGGCTTGGGTATCATCACGATCAATGCCTCGCGCAGGGACGGCGGTAGCGAGGCCCCTGCCAAGATCTCATTGAACAAGATGGTCAAGGTCGGCGCTAGTTGTATCCTAAACTTCTTATAATATTCTGCTGGAAAGCCATCACTGCCCGGCGCACTGCCAGTCTTCAATCGTCGAATTGCCGTTTCCACTTCGTCTACCGTTAAATCAAAATCTAGCTGAGCCCGGTCAGAGTCGGAGAGGCGTGGCAGACCAATCCCCTGCAAATAATCCTGTACACGGTCCCGTTCAAAGGGCTCCGCCTTATAGAGCTGCTCCAGAAAGTCAGCAAAGAGATCACGTATCTCCCTAGAAATAACCCGCCTCCGTCCCCCAGCGTCGCGCAGTTCTCGCACCACTCTCATGGATTGTTGTTGGCGAAGACGCAAAGCTAGGAAGCGGCCTGTTTTGTTCCCATGCTCATAAAAAGTTTGCCGTAGTTTCCGGCGCTTGTCATCTAATTCTCTCTGCAGACACGCATCCAAGTTGGCTCGAGCGGCCCGCCACTGGCGCAGGGCCTGCCGGGAACCGGTTCGGGCATGTTCCAGACCGAGGCGAGTAGCCTCCTCCACCAACAAGTTGTGGTCACGTGTCCACATTTTGCGCGTGCGAGCTACCTCCGCCATGAGTTGACCTCGAGCCGTAGCCTTATAAGCATCCCACACCGTGGGAAGAGGAACATCCCCAGAATTGTTAAGCTCAAAAAATTCTGTGATGAAACGGATATGGTCCGGCACTGCGCCCTGCCGCCGCAAGAACCTCACGTCTAGGCACCAAAGCCGTTGGTGTTCACTGTATAATCCAGCCGGAAGAGCGAGCCAGCACGGGGCGTGATCTGACCAAGTCAGCGCTCCATGGCCAGCCTGCACTCTCCCATCCATCAAGCGTTGATCCAATAGAAAATAGTCAATTCGAGTGTGAACTTGATGGACCGGAGAGTAGTACGTATAGCCTCTTTCCCCTCCATGAGTGTCCCTCCAAACGTCCCTCAAACCTAAGTCGAGCATAAGACGCTGTAGGGCTCTTGCCGACCCCCCCACTCGCCCCCCGGTGCGGCTGGTGGTATCCAGTTGGGGCACCAGATGCGTGTTACAGTCCCCCCCCCCAGAACAATAGGGCCCCTTGCAAAATCCGCCAGCAAGGCTTTCAACCGTGCAAAAAAGGCCCCTTGACCTGTATTGGGAGCGTAAACATTAGCTAAGGTTAGCAAATGCCCTTCTAAGCGGATATTCAAGAAAAGCCACCTCCCCAAAGCATCTTGCTTTATCTCCTCTGTCTGGAGAGAGAGGCTCTGGTGAAATAGTAAGGCTACTCCCCATTTCTTCCGTCCTTGTGCATCTGAGGCCACCCGCACCTCAGTATACGGGGACCTCTTTAGCCAGCCCTGCTTACAGGTCTGAAGATGGGTCTCCTGTAAGTAAACAATGTCCTCCCGCAGGGTGCGCAGTTCGGAGAACAGCAGGGACCTCTTCCTTGGGGAGTTGAGGCCCTTAACATTCAAAGAAATAAAGCGCACCATTAGCAATTACAATCCACTCTCTCGCTGCCACCCATTATCCAAAAGGTCCCAGTGGTAGCTCCCCCCCAGCTAACCCGGGTAATTGGCGAGCCGGGCCCACCCACTCCACCCTCCAAGAACAGGAGCCATAGTCCCTCCTCCCAAGCCCAAGGATACCCCTCAATTCCACATTGAAAAAGAACCTCCCCTCCCACCCCCCTTCCCGTCAATACCTGCCTATTTAAGTTATTACAGGACACGGTAAATTGACCACAAACCCCAAACCCCCCAGAACCCCTCAAAGCAAGAGTTCAACCTAAACAGTGAAAATACAGAGAAAAACATACTCCCCACTACTCCTCCACCTCCCCCAGGTCATCAAACTCACCGTACCCCTTTATCAAAGCAATAACATCAACAAAACGTTTGCAGCTCATCCGCCACCCCTCATATATCAAAAAAGACGAGGGACCCCAGTCGAATGCCCACCACCCCTTATTCAAAAATCAGGGGACCCACAGATTGAGACTCCTTAAAGAAGAAAAAGTAAGAGGAGCTCCTCAAGTCCACAAGGAGAGATCAAGTGGGCTTGCCCACTCGAGTCCACCTAGAGTGTTTGGGCTTAGGGGGCGGTGGATGAGGCTGAGCATTGTCATCTACTAAACCCGCCTGGCGAAGGGCTCGCCAGGCTTCAGTGTAGTCCTTTGCAGAGATCTTTTTGTTGCCCAAAAGGAAGTTCATCCTAAATGGAAAGGACCAGGAATAGCGAATCCCCTTGCTGTTCAGGACCGCCGAGACTGGTTTCATCTCTCTCCGCCGCGCCAGGGTGAACGTCGAGAGGTCCTGGTAGATGGACACGGAGGCATCCTGAAAGCGGACCGTCTTTTTCTCCCGGCCTCGACGGATAAGGAGCTCAGCATCCGAATAGCGCAAAAATCTCGCGATGACATCACGAGGCTGGTTATTGGGGGGTTTTCCCAAAGCGCGGTGAACTCGTTCAATTTCCATACCAGAGGCGTGCGCAGCCAGGTCCTCCGTCGAAAGCAATTCCGCTATCAGCAGTTTAAGTACAGTTGGTAGATCTTCTCCGTCTCCTACCACCTCTGGGATCCCACGGAAACGCACATTGTTGCGGCGGGAACGGTTTTCAATGTCATCAATTTTATAAGTCAGTTCTATTGCTTGCGCATGCTGCCGGTCTAAAGCACATTGTAAATCCATCAGAGTCCCATCTTGTTCTACCATTTTGGTCTCCACGTCTTCGACTCGGGTTCCCAGTTCCTTGACGTCGGTCCTGAGTTCGGCGACATCTTTCATCAGGTCCTCCCATAGCACACGAAATTCCTTAGCTAATTCCGCAAAGCCCCTCCGAAGCTCTTGTTTGAGTTGAGCCGAGGAGAGTTGCCTTTGCGGATCCAAGTCCTCCTCGCTGACAGTCTCATCATCAGAGCCTGATGGGAGGGGTTGCCCGTGTGGGCTACTTGGGGCTCCGGATTTACTCTGCAGGCGCTGGGAGGAGCGCATCCCCTCCCGAGTTTCAGAACTTTTGGCTTTAGCAGCCATCTTACAGGGTCACCAAAGTCACACAGTGGTAGGAGAGAGATGTGTCCAATGTCAGCAAAAGTGGGGACAGCAAGGAGGCAGCGGCGTCCAAGGCTTCACACATCCACAGGGCAAGCACCACCTCACAGTGTCAGGAGACGTGCACAGATAATGTCAGCAAAGCATAGGGCACTGGATAAACAGCGAGGCCAAAGGGGAAAAAAAAACTGCCTCAGCCCTCCCAGGATAGCAAACATTCAACAAGGCCCCCAAGGACCACTCAGGGTGGATGTAAGTTTGGGCGGATCGCCAAGCCTCTAGAGTGTATCCCCGGTCACCAGCTCCAAATTCAGGCCACAGTGCAGAGGGGGAGAAGATTGGCGCTTAAACTTACCCCCCTCGGGGTGATTTTCAATGGCTAGAAAGAGTAGCAGGCACCGGCTGTTGCCACGTGGTCTCCTCGCTGTCTTCGCAAGTCTCACAGGCAGGGATCCATCAGTTTGTGTAGGGGCCTCAACGCCAGGAGTCTTTGCCCCCCCTGATCAACGGGCTGCCGCACGCTCCACAGTATAGCGCCCGAGCGGCAGCCGCTCAAGGATTCAGGTCTCCGTTCCGCTCCAGCGGTGTTTAAACCCCACGCGGGGCCTAGTTGTTGGATCGGTCAGGCCCAGGGCCAGCGACGGGGGGAGGCATCCAGCAGGCCACGCTTCAGGAGCGATCCCCGCGGTTTTCAGGGCTCCAGAGTGCCCGCCAAACTGTTGATTCAGGTTCCGATGGGGACCGCTTGCTCACGCCGACCCAGAGGAGGTGGAGGGGAGCACGTTGCTGCAGTTATCACATGGTTTCTAAAGCTTTTGGGGTTGTGAGGACGGAGCTCTTCTAAAATGCGGCCATCACGCTGCGGGCTCACGAGCGCCCCCACTATACCACCTTTTGATAATTTAACGGCAAAATGGTTTACATTAAAAAGGCCAAGACCAGTACTTGCAACATCCAGGATACACAAGCATAAGTTAGTATGGGGATAGGAACTGAGAAAAGGGAAGATGCTTTTGAGGACTATGACAAACAGGGGCAAGTATCTAATACATACTAGAGGAAGAAGAAATCAGTCTGTGACCAGATCACAAGTACTGCTCAGGGAAGAAAGAAAAGTGTCTTAAGACCAGTCGGGAATTTAAGCAAAGAAGGTTCTTACCTAAGATAACGCGAAAGGGAGTTCCATAATAAAGGGAACATGTAGGTAAAAAGCAGTTTGATGCACAACAAGATTAATGTAGTTTTGCTGTCATTGGATAGTTCAGGTTGAGAAGATTTTCAGATATTTACTCAGAAAGAGGTGGATTTTGGGGGCGAAGGACCAGAATGTTTTTTGCTGGCGGGCTTAACAAAGCCGCGAGGGAGAAAGTCTCCCTTCGCGGCTCTGAAAGCTGGCGCGGAGAGGGAGCTGATGCTGCAGGGAGGGAGGGCTCTGCAGTGCAGGGGGGGTACGCGGGGCACTCAATTCTGACGCTGCCACGGCGACAGCAGCAGCAGCCAGCTTTTTTTGTTTTAAATTTTCCCTGGGCTGATGGGGGGGAGGGGGTTAGGACTGCTAATGGGCTGTGGGATGATGGGGGGGTTAGGACTGGTAATGGGCTATGGGGGGGCTAAGACTGGAAATGGGCTGATGGGGTTAGGACTGGAAGTGGGCTGATGGGGGGGGTTAACACGAGGTGGGCTGATGGGGATAGGACTGGTAATGGGCGATGGGGGGCTAAGACTGAAAATGGGACGATGGGGGGTTAGGACTGGAAATGGGCTGATGGAGTTAGGACTGGAAGTGGGCTGATGGGATTAGGACTTGAGGTGGGCTGATGAGGTTAGGAATGATAATGGGCTATGGGAGGGCTAAGACTGAAAATGGGGTGATGGGGGGTTGCTAGGACTGGAAATGGGCTGAGTGGAAAGGGAGGCTTGAACTGAAAATAGCTGATGGGGACGGGGGCTTGGAATGGAAATGGGCTGAGTGGAAGGGGGCTTGAACTGCAAATAGCTGATGGGTAGGGGGGCTTGGAATGGAAATAGGCTGTGAGGGCAGGGAGCTAGGACTGGAAATGGGCTGAGTTGGGGGGGAGCTAGGACAGGAAATGGGCTGTTGGGGGAGCTAAGATTGGAAATGGGCTGTGGTGGAGGCTTGGATTGAAATGGACTCATGGAGGGGCTAGAACTGGAAGTAGGCTCATGGGGGCTTGGATTGGAAATGGGCTGAGTGGAGGGGAGCTAGGATTTGACATGGGCTGATGGTGGGGCTAGGAAAGGACTAGAAATGGGCCAATGGGGGGCTGAGATTGGAAATGAGCTGATGGAGGGACTCGGATAGGACTGGAAATGGGCTGATGCGGGGACTAGAAGGGAACGGATGCTGGGTGGGGTTGTAACTAGAAGGGAGCTGATGTCGGGGGAGGATTAGAATGGGATGGGGCTGGGAGAGTGAAATGGAGAGGGGAAAAATATATTGTGTGGGAGGGAAGAAAAATCTACAATTGGCCGGATATTGGGAGAGTAAGTGGGGATTGAGGATGGAGGGGTAAAATTTGAGTGGATGAAATAGAAATGAGGAAAGAGCAAAAGGAGAAAAATCAGTATGTTAAAGCAGATGTAGAGAGAGAATGGAAAAAAACTAGAAGAGAGAAGAAAGGACAAATGGACAGCAGACGATGGAGAGTTAGCAGAAGACACGAAGAAACAAGAAGAAAGTGGCTGGAGCAATTGCAACTGAAAAAAAATGCACAAAAGAAAGGTATCTCTTTATTTTAAATTTATTAACTGGAATATGTCGGCTTTGGGAAATGTGCATTATTAACGTCTGCACTTTGTTTAGTACAAGAGGAAATTAATTTATAGTTGTATTTCTACAGTGTTCTTGTACATTCCAAGTTTGGCTTTTGGGGTTTCCAGTTTAATTGCCACTTGTTCTCTTTCCCCAGTAGGTCATGTATTGTTGTTCTCTGAAATGTATCGGTTTAATATTTGCAGTGTTGCCTTTTGATAGGTAGCGTCTGGTGCTTTGTGAGTCCTGGTAGTGCTGTTACGATACGGTGGGTTTGCTGTGGGTTCTAAATGGGCAGTGTTTGTAGTAGTTCCTAATGTGCCTGGCAGTCAGCACTGAATTATAGTAATGTAGAAATCTTTTAGTCTTTCTTTATCCATACACTCATTAAGAGGCATGTTTACTAAAAGTTAGTGTATGGTAACATTATGCAAATATTTATGCAAATAAGTCCTATTATGAAAATGAGGCCCGCACCCCCCCTTGGGCCACCCCTAGAAGCAGAGATGTGATATTGTGGTTCTAGTTTTGGCTAAGATTAATTTATCATTATAGGAAGGTTTGTTATCTAAATTACTAAAAAACAAACAAAAAAAACCCAACCTGTGGAAATAGCTTGGAATTTGCATAGTTAACTTTGAAAGTTACTGTTCTGGTTTGAATTTGTCTACTCTGAATAAGATTATAGAAGTGTATACATTGGCCGTTAGTAAACCATCTTAAGGACTGTGATGTCTTGGATTCAGTAGTGTCAGTATCTGGCAATCTCCAGGAACAAGCAGGAATGAGTCTTCACATATGGGTACGTCGGTACCGACGGAGCCTGCGCGGGAACGCTCCCCAGCTTCCCAAAAGGAAAGCTTTTGGGAGCATCCCACAGCGCCTGCGCGCTGCCTTCCCGCCTTTCCTAACCGCCTCTCCCCAGTTCTTCTTTGCCGCGGAGCCAGCAGGTCGTGTTCCTGTCACCGCTGAAGAAGTTCTTTGTTTTATTTTATTTCTTTGGTCGCGCGTCTGCCTTCCCCGACGTCGGACCGGTACCGCCGGTCTTTCTTTATTTTCTTATAAAAAAAAAAAAAAGAACATATTTTCCCTCACTTAGTATGTTTTTCCTCTTTTGGGCCTTAGGCCTCACGGAAAATTTTCCTCATGGAAAAACCAGCCTCCGGGTTTAAAAAATGCACTAAGTGCAGCCGTACTATTTCTGTTACCGACACCCATGAATGGTGTCTTAAATATTTGGGTCCTGACCACTCCATTTTGGATTGTTCGTCCTGCTCCTTGATGTCTAAACGAGGTTTACAGAACCGAGCAGCCAAGCTCCATGTGCTGTTTCCCTCTGATGCAGTTTCAGTGGCATCGACGTCATCTCTAGGAACAAGCAGGAATAAGTCCTCACATATGGGTACGTAGGTACCGACGGAGCCCGCACGGGAAAGCTCCCCAGCTTCCCAGAAGGAAAGCTTTTGGGGCCTCCCACTGCGCATGCGCGCTGCCTTCCCGCCTTCCTGACCAACTCTCCTCAGTTTTTCTTTTTCCGCGGAGCCAGCAGGTCGTGTTCCTGTCACCGCTGAAGAAGTTGTTATTTTAATTTGTTTCTTTGGCCGCGTGTCTGCCTTCCCCGATTCCGGACCGGTACCGCCGGTCTTTTTTCTTTATTTCTTAAAAAAAAAAAAAAAAAAAAAAATCTTATTTTCCCCACTTGGTGTGTTTGTTCTGTGAGGCCTTTAGGCCTTCACAGAATTCTCCCTCATGGAGAAACAAGCCTCTGGTTTCAAAAAATGCACCAAGTGTAGCGGTACTATATCAGTCACAGACACCCATGAATGGTGTCTTAAATGTTTGGGGCCTGACCACTCCATTCCGGATTGCCCATCCTGTTCTTTGATGTCTAAATGTGGCTTACAAAACCGGGCAGCCAAGTTTCACATGCTGTTTTCTACAGATACTCCAGCATCGACATCTTCCAGGTCTTCCTCTCCTGATGGATCTCAGGTAACCAAACATTCCTCTGGCAGGTCCTCAAAGGGCAAATCTCCCTCCAAGTATCGAGATGCCACCGGGCTTGACCCTGAGGACCCTGCCCCAGCCAAACAACCCCGGCGGGAAGCTCCGGCTTCCAAAGCTCCTCCTATGGGGTTACAGGTTGACATCGATGGCACGGCCTCGACCGATCACCTGTTAGACTGCTCTGGGGTACCGACTCATTCTTCCGGTACCGACATCCAGACAGTCGTGGCGTCTATGGATTATACAGTTCAATCCATGCAGCAGGCTATTATGGCTTTTATTAGAGCTGCGACGCCATCGATACCGCAGCCAGCGGTACCGACTCCGGTTCCGGTACCACAACCGATACCGGTACCCAGGGCATCCACATCGACCAGGATACCGATCCCGGTTCCGGGGTTTTCCCCGATACCGATCCGGTTCCGGGGTTTTCCCCGATACCGATCCGGTTCCGGGGTTTTCCCCGATACCGATCCGGTTCCGGGGTTTTCCCCGATGTCGATACCGGTCGATACGCTTATCGATCCCTGGAAGCAAACAGACGATACTTCGAGTCTTCTGATGATTCTGATTCATCAGATGACTCTGCTGAAGTATCCCTAACTCTACCTGAAGAGCCCTCTTCTCCAAAGAGGAGAATGTCTCCTCCAGAGGATTTGTCCTTTCAAGACTTCATCCTTGAAGTGGCTAAAGGTCTCTCTATTTCAGTAACCTCTGAAAAAGAACCTAGAGCAAAAAAATTAGATATTTTAGGATACTCTAAGGTTCCCAAAGAGGCAGTCACCTTGCCCATTCATGAAATTCTTCAAGAACACATGATGGACTTATGGGAGTTTCCTCTCACCCTATCTCCACATTCTCGTCGGTTGGACACCATGTATCATGTCCCTCCTCCTCCGGGTTTTCAAAAAACTCAGCTCCCTCACCACTCTATTGTGGTGCAGTCAGCTATGAAAAGGATAAAGAGTACCAAACGACACACTTCTACTCCTCCAGGGAGAGAATGTAGGACTTTGGATGCTTTTGGTAGAAAAATCTTCCAAGCAAGTATGCTTATTGCTAGAATCAATTCATACAGCCTCTATATGGGCATGTTTCTGAAGGAGATTGCATTGAAAATACGCCATTTTCTCCCCTTTATCCCAGAGGATAGAAAGGAGGAGTTCCTTCTTTTGCTAAAGCATACCCAAGATATATCAAAGTTCTCCAACAGAGCAGCCTTTGACTCCTTTGAGGGTGCTAGCAGAGCCTCAGGTATTGCCATAGCGGCTCGCAGAATTGCTTGGCTCCAGGCCTCTGACCTAGAACCCTGGGTCCAGGATGGGTTGGGAAATCTGCCCTGTACAGGTGAGAATCTGTTTGGTAAAGAGTGGCAAATCAAAGCCACCCAAATGGATGCAGAAAATGCTGCTTTAGATAGACTTTCTAAGTCTAAATCTGCCCCTGTCAAGAAAAAATCTTTCAAGAAGCCTTTCTATAAGAAGACCAGATTTGCTACAAATACTGGCCAACAATCTTCTGCAGCTCACTTTGCTCCTAAACGTCAGCAGCCTAAACAGGCCAGGGCAAAACCTGCAGGGGCTGCTACAGCTCAGCAGTCCCAACCCCCTCAGGGTTTTTGACTCAACTCTAGAGAACTTAACCTTTCTGGCTCTAAAACATCCAGAGCCTCTCACCATTCCAGGAAGGTTAACTCATTTTGCTCCCAGATGGGAGCAAATCACATCAGAACAATGGACCCTGTCTATCATCAGAGAGGGCTACAAACTACATTTCTCCAGCCTTCCTCCCCATACCATGGTGAGATGTTTCAATTCTCCCCCCTCTCTTCTGAACCTGTTAGGTCAGGAGGTGACCACCCTTCTCGCCCAAAGGGCAGTAGAAGAGGTTCCTCTTCTTCAACAGGGGTCAGGGTTTTACTCCCCTTATTTTCTTATTCCCAAGAAAACAGGGGTGTACAGACCTATTCTAGATCTCAGAGAATTGAACAAATTCCTATGCAAAGAGAAATTCAAGATGCTTTCTCTAGGTACTCTCCTTCCCTACCTACAGAGTCAGGATTGGCTTTGTTCTCTAGATCTCAAGGATGCGTACACACATATACTCATCCATCCATCCCACAGAAAATTCCTACGGTTTCTGTTCCAGGGAAAACATTTCCAATACAGAGTACTTCCGTTTGGTCTAGCCTCTGCTCCAAGGGTATTTACCAAATGCATGGCAATAGTGGCTGCATTTCTACGAGCCCTGGGAATTTTTGTTTTCCCATACCTGGACGACTGGCTCATCCGAGCTCCATCTCAGTCCGAGGCTCAGACTTCCCTGGATCGCACCAGACGCATTCTGCAGTATCTGGGACTTGTGATCAATCTGCCAAAGTCTCAATTCGCCCCTACTCAGTCCCTGGAATTCATAGGGGCCTGGTTGGATACCACCACTGCAAGGGCCTGTCTTCCTCAGGCCCGTTGCCAACGTCTAGTGCACTTGGCCTCCCAGACCCAGTCCAGAAGCCACTTGACTGCCAGAGAGATGCTACAACTATTAGGCCACATGGCCTCCACAGTACATGTGGTGCCCTATGCTCGCCTACATATGAGAGCAGCTCAATGGACTTTGTCCACCCAGTGGACTCAAGCATCCGGAGCTCTCTCAGACCAAATAGCAAACTCCAAATGTCTCTTTTGGTCTCTCCAATGGTGGCTGTCCACTCAAAATCTGTTGTTGGGGACCCCCTTTCAACCATTGTTGCCCCAAGCAACCCTCACAACAGATGCCTCCCAAACAGGTTGGGGAGCTCATCTTCAAGATCTCTCCACTCAGGGCACTTGGTCTCCACAGGAGACCACCCTTCATATCAACCACTTGGAACTTCGAGCAATCTTTCTAGCTCTCAGAGTTTTTCATACCCTCCTCAGCAACATGATGGTCCTTATTCATACGGACAATCAAGTAGCCATGTTTTACATAAACAAACAAGGAGGGACTGGCTCTCTGTCGCTTTGCAATGAAGCTCTAAGATTATGGGCCTTCGCCAGAGAGCATCAAATCCATCTCCTGGCAGTATATCTTCCAGGAATCCAAAACTCTTGGGCAGACAGACTCAAGTCGAGTTCTGCTTCCACATGAATGGTCCCTACACATGGATCAGGTACTCAGAATCTTCCAGAAATGGGGGACCCCGGACATAGACCTCTTTGCAAGTCCGTGGAATGCCATACTTCCCCGGTTCTGTTCCAGGATTCCGTATCAGGGAGTTCAGGCCAAGGATGCCTTCCTCGTTCATTGGGGTCAGGGCTTCCTATATGCCTTTCCACCCATTCCTTTGATTCCCAAGACTCTGTTCAAACTTCAAAGGGATCAAGGGTCCATGATCCTCATAGCTCCACGCTGGCCACGCCAAGTGTGGTACCCTCTACTTCTGCATCTCTCCCAAGCCCCCTCCCTGGACTTGGGAGCAGCTCCAGACCTTCTGTCTCAGGAGGAGGGGACTTTGTGGCACCCAAACCCCAAGTCCCTTCACCTCAGAGCTTGGTTACTGAAGGCCTAGACCTTCAACACTTCAATCTTTCGCAGCAAGTGAAGGATATCCTCCATGCCTCTAGGAAACCTTCCACTAGGCGTTCTTACGCTTTTAAATGGAAAAGATTTTCCATTTGGTGTGCTCAACAGGGTCTTAACCCTCTAGCACTTCCTTTGAATTCTCTTTTGGAATATCTCCTGCATCTCTCCAATGCAGGACTCAAAACGAATTCAGTAAGAGTCCATTTGAGTACTATTGCAGCATCCCTTAAGCCCATCAATGGACAACCTGTTTCCTCTCATCCTCTTATTGCAAGATTCATGAGAGGCCTAACCTTAACTAAACCTCCCATTCGACCTCCTCCGGTGGCATGGGACTTAAACTTGGTTCTTGTTCAGCTTATGAAGCCACCCTTTGAACCCTTAGCCACTACCTCCTTGAAATTTCTTTCCTGGAAGGTTATTTTCCTTATTGCAGTCACCTCAGCTCGCCGTATCAGTGAACTGCAAGCTATAGTGGCTAATCCACCTTATACAAGGTTCCATCATGATAAGGTGTTCCTTAGGACCAATCCCCACTTTATGCCTAAAGTGGTCTCCCCTTTTCATCTTAATCAAGAGGTATATTTACCTGTCTTTTTTCCAGCTCCTCATGCATCCAGTGCAGAGAGGAACCTTCATACTCTAGATTGTAAAAGATCTCTTGCCTTTTACCTCCACAGGACACAGCAACATCGAAAGTCTTCTCAGCTTTTTGTTGCTTTTGATCCTTCTCATTTAGGACCTCCAGTCTCTAAAAGAACACTGTCCAATTGGATTGCTCAGTGTATCTCTCTTGCTTACCATAGTAAGAACCTTTCTCTGGAGGTCCATGTCACCGCTCACAATGTGAGGGCCATGGCCACCTCTATGGCTCATCTAAACTCTGTGTCCATTGACCAGATCTGTCGAGCAGCCACCTGGGCCTCGGTTCATACCTTTACAGCCCATTACTGTTTGGACAAGGACTCCCGCCGGGATGCCTTGTTCGGTCAGGCTGTCCTCAGACACCTGTTCCATTCTTGAACAACTCCAGCCCACCTTCCCTGAATGGATGCCTGAGATCCATAGGAAGATGAGGAACCTTTCAGGGTCTCATACCCTTCAGGGGATCTCCCGGGCATCTCAGCTAGGGAGTCCCCATATGTGAGGACTTATTCCTGCTTGTTCCTAGAGATAGCACAGTTACTTACCTGTAACAGGTGATCTCTGGGAAGAGCAGGAATTAGTCCTCACAACCCACCCACCTCCCCTAGGAGTTGTATCTCTCTCTCTCTTTCCTTTCCTCTCTCTATTTTCTCAGCTTTAAACTCGAACTGAGGAGAGTTGGTCAGGAAGACGGGAAGGCAGCGCGCATGCGCAGTGGGAGGCCCCAAAAGCTTTCCTTCTGGGAAGCTGGGGAGCTTTCCCGCGCGGGCTCCGTCGGTACCGACGTACCCATATGTGAGGACTAATTCCTGCTGTTCCCAGAGATCACCTGTTACAGGTAAGTAACTGTGCTTTCCAGGGCTGCTTCTTCCTCCCATGGATCTCAGGTAGCCAAACATAAATCCAGCCGGTCCTCGAAGGGTAGATCTCCTTCCAAGCATCGAGATGCCTCCGGGCTTGCCCTCGAGGATCCTGCACCGGCAAAACATCCCCGGCGGGAAGCTCCGGCTTCCAAAGCTCCACCTATGGGGTTACAGGTTGACATCGATGGCACGGCCTCGACCGATCACCTGTTAGAATGCTCTGGGGTACCGGCGCAACCTTCCGGTACCGAATTCCAGGCATTCATGGCGTCGATGGATCAGAATGTCCTATCCATGCAGCAGGCTATCACGGCCTTCATTCAAGCTACGACGCTGCTGATACCACAACAAACTCCGTTGTCGATATCAGCTCCGGTACCGGCACCAGTGTCAGTACCGGTACCGACTGCATCGACATCGACGAGGATGCCGACTGCAGCGGTTCCCTGTCCAGGGATGCCCATCGGTACCGATGACGCCCAATGTCGATACCGCTCGATACGCGTATCGAGCTTTGGAAGAGCACCCTGACAGTCGATACTTTGATTCCTCCGAAGATTCTGATGCATCGGAGGAGTCTGCTGAAGTATCCATAGCCCTTCCTGAAGAGCCTTCTTCTCCAAAAAGAAGAATGTCTCCTCTAGAGGACTTGTCCTTTCAAGACTTCATAAGAGGAAGTGGCTAAAGGACTTTCTATTTCAGTAACCTCTGAATCAGAGCCTAGAGCTAAAAAATTGGATATTTTAGTTTATTCTAAGGCTTCTAAGGAGGCAGTCACCTTGCCAATTCATGAGATTCTTTATGATCACATGATTGACTTATGGGAGACTCCTCTCACTATCTCTCCTCATTCTCGTAGATTGGACACTATGTACCGTGTCCCTCCTTGTCCTGGGTTTCATAAAACACAGCTTCCTCACCATTCTATTGTGGTGGAGTCAGCTATGAAAAGGATAAAGAGTGAAAAAAGACACTCCTCTGCTCCTCCAGGAAGAGAATGCAGGACCTTGGATGCTTTTGGTAGGAAAATCTTCCAAGCCAGTATGCTCATTGCCAGAATCAACTCCTATAGTCTTTATATGGGTATGTTTCTGAAAGAAGTTGCAGATAAACAGCACACTTTCCTCTCTTTTCTTCCAGAGGATAAAAGGGAAGAATTCCTTATTTGGCTTAAGCATACTCAAGATATTTCAAAGTTTTCCAACCGTGCAGCTTTTGACTCCTTTGAAGGTGCCAGCAGAGCTTCGGCCATTGCCATAGCTGCTCGCAGAATTGCTTGGCTCCAGGCTTCTGATCTAGAATCTTGGGTTCAGGATGGCTTGGGAAATCTTCCCTGTACAGGTGAAAACCTGTTTGGCAAAGATTGGGAAATAAAAGCCACTCAAATGGATGCAGAAAATTCTGCTTTGGATAGACTTTCAAAGTCAACCTCCATTCCTGCCAAGAAAAAACCTTTCAAGAAGTCTTTCTTCAAGAAAGGCAGATTTCATCCTGCTTCTGGCCAACAATCATCTACAGGTCGTTTTGCTGCTAAGCGCCAGCAACCTAAACAAGCCAGGCCTAAGCCTACAGGGGCTGCTGCAACTCAGCAGGCCCAGCCTCCTCAGGGCTTTTGACTGGATGCTAGAGAACTTAGACTTTCTGGCTCTGAAACAGCCAGAGCCTCTCACCATTCCAGGAAGGTTAGCTCATTTTGCTCCCAGATGGGAACAAATTACAGCAGAGCAGTGGACCCTCTCCATCATAAGAGAGGGCTACAAACTTCATTTCTCAAACCTTCCTCCTCACACCATGGTGAGACATTTCAATTCTCCAACATCTCTCCTTGACCTAGGTCAGGAGGTGGCTACCCTTTTTGCCCAAGGGGCAATAGAAGAAGTGCCTCTTCTTCAACAAGGGTCAGGGTTTTACTCCCCCTACTTTCTGATCCCAAAGAAAACAGGGGGCTACAGACCCATATTAGATCTCAGAGAATTGAACAAATTTCTATGCAAGGAGAAATTCAAGATACTTTCTCTGGGCACTCTCCTTCCATACCTTCAGAGTCAGGATTGGCTTTGTTCTCTAGATCTCAAGGATGCGTACACACATGTCCTCATCCATCCTTCTCACAGAAGGTTCCTCCGTTTTCTTTTCCAAGGAAAGCATTACCAATACAGGGTGCTTTCTTTCGGTCTGGCCTCTGCTCCAAGAGTGTTCACCAAATGCATGGCAGTAGTAGCTGCATTTCTACACACTCTGGGAATATTTGTATTCCCATACCTGGACGACTGGCTCATCCGAGCTCCATCTCAGTCAGAGGCCCAGACTTCCCTGGACTGCATAAGGCGCATTCTGCAGTATCTGGGACTTGTGGTAAACCTCCCAAAAGTCCCAGCTCACCCCTACTCAGTCCCTAGAGTTCATAGGGGCCTGGCTAGATACTACCACTGCAAGGGCCTATCTTCCTCAGGCCTGTTGCCTACGCCTAGTGCAGTTGGCCTCCCAGATTCAGTCAAAGAGCCATTTAACTGCCCGGGAGATGCTACAACTGCTAGGCCACATGGCATCCACAGTGCATGTGGTCCCCTATGCTTGCCTTCACATGAGAGCAGCTCAATGGACTTTGTCCACTCAGTGGACTCAAGCATCAGTGGCTCTGTCAGACAAAATAGCAACCTCCAGGCGCCTCTTTTGGTCTCTCCAGTGGTGGAAGTCCACCCAAAATCTGTTGCTGGGGTCCCCCTTCCAACAGTTGTTGCCCCAGGCAACCCTCACAACAGATGCCTCCCAAACAGGTTGGGGAGCTCATCTGCAAGACCTCTCCACTCAAGGCACTTGGTCTCCACAGGAGACCTCTCTACATATCAACCACTTGGAGCTCCAAGCAGTTTTTCTAGCTCTCAAGGTCTTCCATACCCTGCTCAGCTACAAGACAGTCCTCATTCATACAGACAATCAGGTAGCCATGTTTTACATAAACAAGCAAGGAGGAACTGGCTCTCTGTCGCTTTGCAACGAAGCTTTAAGATTGTGGGCCTTCGCCAGAGAGCATCAAATCCATCTCCTGGCCATATACCTTCCAGGAATCCAAAACTCTTGGGCAGACAGACTCAGTCGAGTTCTGCTTCCACACGAATGGTCCCTGCACATGGACCAGGTACTCAGAATCTTTCAAGAATGGCAAACCCCAGACATAGACCTCTTTGCAAGTCCGTGGAATGCCAAACTTCCCCAGTTCTGTTCCAGAATTCTGTGTCAGGGAGTTCAGGCCAAGGATGCCTTCCTCCTTCATTGGGGTCAAGATTTCCTGTATGCCTTTCCACCCATTCCTTTGATTCCCAAGACTCTGTTCAAGCTCCTGAGGGATCAAGGATCTATGATCCTCATAGCTCCACGCTGGCCACGCCAAGTGTGGTACCCTCTACTTCTGCATCTCTCTCAAGCTCCCTCCCTAGACTTGGGAGCTGCTCCAGACCTTCTGTCCCAGGAGGAGGGGACTTTGTGGCACCGAAACGCCAAGTCCCTTCACCTCAGAGCTTGGTTGCTGAAGGCCTAGACCTTCAAGGTTGGAATCTTTCTCAACAAGTGAAGGATATCCTCCATGCTTCCAGAAAACTTTCTACTAGACGTTCCTATGCTTTTAAATTGAAAAGGTTTTCCATTTGGTGTACTGAGAAGGGTCTTGACCCTCTAGCACTACCTTTGAATTCTCTATTGGAATATCTCCTGCATCTCTCCAATGCAGGCCTTAGACGAATTCAGTAAGGGTCCATTTGAGTGCTATTGCAGCATCCCTTAAGCCTATCAATGGACAACCTGTTTCCTCTCATCCTCTTATTGCAAGATTCATGAGAGGCCTAACTTTAACTAAGCCTCCCATTAGGCCTCCTTCGGTGGCATGGGACTTAAATCTGGTTCTTGGTCAGCTTATGAAGCCACTTTTTGAACCCTTAGCCACCACCTCCTTGAAATTTCTTTCCTGGAAGGTTATTTTCCTCATTGCAGTCACCTCAGCTCGCCGCATCAGTGAGCTGCAGGCCTTAGTGGCTAATCCACCTTATACAAGGTTCCATCATGATAAGGTAGTCCTTAGGACCAATCCACACTTTATGCCTAAAGTGGTCTCAACTTTTCATCTTAATCAAGAGGTGTATTTACCTGTCTTTTTTCCAGGTCCTCATGCATCAAGTGCAGAGAGGAATCTTCATACCCTGGTTTGTAAGAGAGCTCTTGCCTTTTACTTACAAAGGACACAGCAACATAGAAGGTCTTCTCAACTCTTTGTTGCTTTTGGTCCCTCTCATTTGGGACTTCCAGTCTCTAAGAGGACACTGTCCAATTGGATTGCTCAGTGTATTTCTTTTGCTTACCAGAGTAAGAACCTTTCTCTGGAGGGCCATGTCACAGAATGGGTGAAGAAAGCCCCCAGGTAAGTGAAAGCCCCCAGGTAGGTGATACATTAAATACCTTTATGGAAATGGGTAACAAGGGTAACACATGGAAAGCAGTGTGTATTAATGCCCGTAGCATGGGAAATAAGATCCCTGAAGTTGAAGCTTTGGTGGGAGTGGCTGACTTGGATTTAGTGGCAGTTACAGAAACATGGTTCACAGAAAACCATGACTGGGATGTAACTATACCTGGCTATACTTTATTCAGAAAGGACAGGGTAGGAAGAAGGGGAGGAGGAGTGGCACTATATGTAAAAACTACTATTAAAGCTTTGGAATTACAGAGCTTAAAAGGGAGAGAGGAGGCATTGTGGGTTAAACTAGAAAGAGGGAAAGAGAAATCTATTTGCATTGGTGTGATATACAGACCTCCCTCACAAGAGGAAGAGGTGGACAGAGAGTTAATTGAAGACATACGCAGCATTGCTAGGAAAGGGGAAGTGCTACTGCTAGGAGATTTCAATATGCCAGATGTTGATTGGCACATTCCTGCTGCAGTATCATCTAGAAGTAAGGAGATCCTGGATTCTCTACAGGGAGAACTATTCAGGCAATTGGTAACAGACCCCACACGTGAAGGGGCCATACTGGACTTGGTGCTTACCAATGGTGAGAGTGTTTCTGATGTTGTAGTGGGAGATCATTTTGCATCCAGTGACCACCAGATGGTGTGGTTCAGTATTAGGACTAGGGCTGTTAGAATCCATTCCAAGGTGAAGATCTTAGACTTTAGGAAGACTAACTTTGCGAAGATGGGCCAATACCTCAGGGAGTCGTTAGTGGGATGGGAACAGCTGGGGGATGTAGAAAAACAGTGGGCAAAACTGAAAGGGGGTATTTTAAAGGCAACCAACCTTTTTGTTAAAATGGTAAATAAAGGCAAAAGGAACAGGAGACCGCTATGGTTTTCGAAGGAAGTAGCTGAAAAAGTGAAGAAAAAGAGGGAGGCCTTCATGAAATACAAGAGATCACAGAGAGAGGAAGACAGACATCTGTATTTGGAAAAACTTAGAGAAGCTAGCAAAGTAGTCAAGAAGGCAAAGATTCAAAAGGAGGAGGAAATAGCCAATGCAATAAAATGGGGGGATAAGACATTTTTCAGATATATTAGTGAGAAGAGGAAGGGCAAAAGTGGTATTGTCAGACTCAAGGGTGCAGGGGGGGGGAATATGTAGAAGCTGATAAGGATAAAGCGGAATTGCTTAACAAATATTTTTGTTCTGTGTTCACAGATGAAGAACCAGGAGCAGGACCTCAGAAAACACCCACAAATAAGAACAGAAGCAAGGGACATCTTGAACAATTTTCAGAAGACTGTGTTCGTGAGAAACTAGCTCAACTTAAAGTAGACAAAGCGATGGGACCGGATGGGATACACCCTAGAATACTGAGGGAATTTGGGGACGTTCTAGCAACTCCACTGACTGACCTTTTCAATGCCTCGTTGGAGTCGGGAGTGGTGCCAAAGGACTGGAGAGAGGCTCATGTGGTGCCTTTACACAAAAGCGGAAGTAAGGATGTGGTTGAAAACTACAGGCTGGTTAGTTTAACTTCAGTGGTGAGTAAATTATTGGAAACGCTGCTGAAAGAGAAAATAGTGAGGTTTCTGGAGTCCTCGGATTACAGGATCCGAGGCAGCATGGATTCACCAGAGGCAGGTCTTGTCAGACAAATCTGATCGATTTCTTTGACTGGGTGACCAGGGAGTTGGACCGAGGGAGAGCTCTAGATGTGGTGTATTTAGATTTCAGTAAAGCCTTTGACACTGTTCCTCACAGGCGACTTATAAACAAACTGAGCACCCTAGGGATGGACCCTAAAGTTACTGCTTGGGTTAGAAATTGATTGGGTGGGAGGCGACAAAGAGTACATGTAAATGGAGCTCACTCTGAGGAGAAGGATGTTACCAGTGGTGTGCCCCAGGGATCTGTCCTTGGTCCGATTCTTTTTAACATCTTTGTTAGTGATATAGCGGAAGGGCTGTCGGGTAAGGTTTGCCTCTTTGCGGATGATACCAAAATCTGTAATAGAGTAGACACCCAGGAAGGTGTAGATAACATGAGGAGGGATCTAGCTAAGCTTGAAGAATGGTCTAGAATTTGGCAGCTGGGATTTAATGTTAAAAAATGTAAGGTCATGTATTTGGGCTGCAGCAATCCAAGGGAGCAATACAGTATAGGAGGTGAAGTACTTTTGTCCACTAAAGAAGAGCGGGACCTAGGCGTGGTTGTGTCTGATGATCTTAAAGTAGCTAAACAGGTAGAAAAGGCGACGGCAAAAGCTAGAAGGATGCTTGGGTGCATACGGAGAGGAATGGCTAGCAGAAAAAAGGAGGTGATAATACCTCTGTATAAGTCTTTGGTGCGACCTCATTTGGAGTATGGTGTGCAATTCTGGAGACCGCACCTTCAAAAGGATGTGAACAGGATGGAGTCGGTGCAGAGGGTTGCTACTAAAATGATTAATGGGCTTCATTATAAAGCATATGAGGACAGACTTAAGGATCTTAATATGTACACCTTAGAGGAAAGGCGGGATAGAGGTGATATGATTGAGATGTTTAAATACCTCCGTGGCATAAATGTTCAGGGAGAGAGCCTCTTTCAATTGAAAGCAAGTTCTGCTATGTGGGGACAGGGGATGAGGGTGAAGGGAGATAGATTCAGGAGTGATATGCGGAAATATTTCTTTACGGAAAGAGTAGTGGATCCGTGGAATAGTCTCCCAGTGGAGGTGGTAGAGATGAGGACAGTAACTGAATTCAAAAAAGCATGGGACCAACACAGAGGATCTCTAAAGGTAGAAAGTGGACTGTTGTAGTTGTTGTTATGGAAGGACAGACTAGATGGGCCTTGTGGTCTTTTTCTGTCATCATGTTTCTATAATGTGAGGGCCATGGCCACCTCTATGGCTCATCTAAATTCTGTGTCCATCGACCAGATCTGTCGAGCGGCCACCTGGACCTCGGTTCATACCTTCACAGCCCATTACTATTTGGACAAGGACTCCCCCCGGGATGCCTTGTTTGGTCAGGCTGTTCTGAAACACCTGTTCCATTCTTAATCAACTCCTGCCCTCCTTCCCTGAATGGATGCCTGAGATCCATAAGAGGAGGTAGAGCCCTTCCCAGGGTCTCATAACCTTGGGGATCTCCCAGGCATCTCTAGCTAGGGAGTCCCCATATGTGAAGACTCATTCCTGCTTGTTCCTGGAGATAGCACAGTTACTTACCTGTAACAGGTGATCTCTGGGAACAGCAGGAATAAGTCTTCACAACCCACCCACCTCCCCTAGGAGTTGTATCTCTTTATCTATCTTTCCTTTCCTCTCTCTCTCTTTGTCTCAGCTTTAAAACTTGAACTGGGGAGAGGCAGTTAGGAGAGGCGGGAAGGCAGCGCGCAGGCGCTGTGGGATGCTCCCAAAAGCTTTCCTTTTGGGAAGCTGGGGAGCGTTCCCGCGCAGGCTCCGTCGGTACCGACGTACCCATATGTGAAGACTTATTCCTGCTGTTCCCAGAGATCACCTGTTACAGGTAAGTAACTGTGCTAAATGGTAGAAACTATTACAAAAAATAAAATTACTGAACATTTAGTTATTTAATTTTTATTTATTTAATTTTTTTTATACCACCCTATCATAAGATTCAGAGCGGTTTGCAATGAAACCAAGGAATTTACATAGAACAAGGGTGCTAAACATGGATGATTATACAGGGTTACAAATAATTCACATGTGTAAGAGCAGTGAGTAACATTAATGCAGCAAATGGTATATACAGAGCAATTAGTTATTTTGAGGAGTGGGTTGAAGAATACATAGTCAGAGGAAGTTCTGTATCAGAAGAACAGTATATGATGGGGAGTATCTTTGGAGGAGTATGAACTTGGTAAGGGTAATCTGACTAGGTGGGAGAGATGTTAGTTTGGGTTGGGGAATGCCAGTTTCTTAAGGGGAACCAGATAGTTGGGAAGGAATTGAGTTTGCAGTATGTAATAGTTAGGTATGTACTTGGTATTCATGTAGTGTTCCCATAATATTCTATGAAGAGAAGTTGTTATTGCTTTCCTGTAGTCCGATAAGTCCTTAATGGCTCTTATTGAATTAGGTAGATTATACCATAATGGAGGAGCGTATAAGGTGAATGCTCTCTTATGTGTCATTTGCTTGGCTTTCATCTTGCTTGCAGGGTCATCCACAGTGGTGTTGGAGGTTATTCTTATTCTGTTGTCAGGTATGTTTTTCATCATCGGTTGAAGGACTGGGGGTGATAGATTGTGAATTATGGTGAAGATTATTAATAGAGTTTTGTATTTGGAACGTGTATTTACTGGGAGCCAAATGGGGGTTATGTGGCAATACCTTGCTGTTCTGGTTATTATGCGAGCTGCAGTGTTTTGTACCAGTGGGAGTGGGAGAATTGTTTTCTTCAAGAGACCTTGGTAAGTTATATTACACTAAGTTATATTACACTAGTCTAATATGGGAGTTGCTATGGCCTGACAAATTGATCTGAAGTCGCTATCGCTGAATAGAGGCTTGAATTTGCAGGGTGTTCTTGCATTGCTTGGCGCCGGTATCGCGCAATTTTTCAGATCTAGGGAACTCCAGATATAGACCTCTTTGCAAGTCCTCACAATGCCAAACTTTCCCGGTTCTGTTCCAGAATACCGGCTCAGAACTGTCAGGTGAGAGATGCTTTCCACCTCCACTGCAGTCAGGACTTCCTCTACGCCTTCCCTCCCATTCCCCTCATTCCCAAAACACTCTTCAAACTTCAGAGAGACAGGGGCCATATGATCCTCATAGCCCTACGCTGGTCATGGCAACCGTGGTATCCTCTGCTTCTACGTCTCTCTCGAGCCAGACCTCTGGAGTTGGGATCTGTTTCAGATCTTCTTTCCCAGGACAACAGGACGTTATTGCACCCGAATCCTCAGTCTCTACACCTCAGGGCATGGCTCCTGAGATCTAGAATTCCAGGATATCAGCCTTTCTCAACAAGTAAAGGATATCCTTTTGGCTTCAAGAAAACCTTCCACAAGGCGAGCCTATGCCTTTAAGTGGAAAAGGTTCTCTATTTGGTGTTCAAAAAAGGAACTCAATCCTTTTTCAGTACCAGTGGAGGTTTTGCTGGAATATCTCCTCCATTTGTCATCCTCTGGTCTTAAGACCAATTCAGTAAGTCCATCTTAGTGCCATTGCAGCTTTACACAAGCCCTTGGATGGACAACCGGTTTCCTCTCAACCACTTGTAGCAAGATTTATGAGAGGTCTACTCTTAACAAAACTTCCCATTAAGCCACTGCCCGTGGAATGGGATTTAAATCTCCTCCTTGGGCAGCTCATGAAACTGCCCTTCGAACCCTTAGCCACTACACTCCTGAAATTTCTTTCTTAGAAAGTAATCTTCCTGATTGCCCTCACTTCTGCAAGACGCATCAGTGAGCTACAGGCTTTATTTGTTTAGACAGATTTGTATACCACCATATCCTTCAATCAAAGTGGTCACATCACAATTGGAGGGTTACATTTAACATGAGGGTACTTAACAACATTATACAATGAACTCGTATGTTTAGTTGGTATGAGTGGGTATCGAGTTGGCGGAGGTAGTTGCATTACCGTTCGGGTGGAGACTGTTGTCTGTCTGCTCATAGGTTTCTGTAAAGAGCAGGGTTTTAAGGGCCGGCTGAAGTCTATGATGTCATTTAATGCCCTCCGGCTCGTTGGGAGAGAGTTCCACAGTGTAGACGCCAGTAGTGAAGGAGTTCTTCTTGAAGTTATTTGTTTAGTCTTGTGATATCCTGTAGGTGTGCCAATCATGTTGTCATTATTGGTCCTTCTTGGTCTATCGCAGATATCCTTTGTTATGATGTCTTGGAGTGCATCTGCTGAGAGATGGTGAATGATTTTAAAGATGATCAGGACTGTTTTAAATTTTGCTCTGGCTATCATTGGGAGCCAGTGCAGTTGCTGTAAGACGGGGGTGTTGTGCTCAGTTCTTGGAGTGTCTGTAATGATGCGTGCTGCAGTGTTTTGCACCATTTGGAGTGGGTGTAAGGTCTGCTGAGGGAGGCCTTGATATAACGAGTTTCCGTAATCAAGCAGAGGTGTGATGAGCGCTTGGCACACTGTGCGGAAGTGGTCCTGTCGGAGTATTGGTTTGATTTTTCTGATGGTCCTCAAACGTTGATAGGCCTTGTTTGCGGTTTTGGTGATGTGGGATTTCAGGTTCAGAGCTCTGTCCATTGTGATGTCCAGGTACTTAACTTCATCTTTGACTGCTTTGAGTTTGTCTAGAATGCTGATAGTTTGTGGTGGAATGAAGGTGTGGTTCCTGGTGATGAACATTGCCTCAGTTTTATCGTAGTTGACCGTCAGGTTATTGGCTGTGAGCCAGGTATTTATGTCTTCAAGGCATCTGGTTATTGTTGTGTTAAGTGCTAGTAGGTTTAGTGACTGATCCTCCTTATACAAGGTTCCACCATGATAAAGTAGTTCTTAGTACTTTTGTCCACTAAAGAAGAGTGGGACCTAGGCGTGGTTGTGTCTGATGACCTTAAAGTAGCTAAACAGGTAGAAAAGATGACGGCAAAAGCTAGAAGGATGCTTGGGTGCATACGGAGAGGAATGGCTAGCAGAAAAAAGGAGGTGATAATGTCTCTGTATAAGTCTTTGGTGCGACCTCATTTGGAGTATAATGTGCAATTCTGGAGACCACACCTTCAAAAGGATGTGAACAGGATGGAGTTGGTGCAGAGGGTGGCTACTAAAATGATTAGTGGTCTTGTAAACGGGGGTGCTTGTTGTGAAAGTTCCACAATCTTGGCAAGGACATGAATTTACTTGACTTGCAAAGGATTGTGGGTCTTGTAGTTCCTTCACACAAAAATTAGCCGTTTAACAAGAATAAAGAATTGTAGTTGCTCGAGTGTAAAGCAGAAAACAGATTTTATTTATGGGGTGTTATTCCCTCGCACAGATATGCTTGGTAACATCAACAGGATAATTTCTTCAGGAGTTTTATTCAGAAAACAAAACAAATAAGGCAACTGAATTACTTATGCAACAACTTAGTAAAGACCTTGATGGAACAGAAAAGGTCTTTCTTCTAGCCCCTGCTAATAAACTTTCTTAGCAGTGCTGGAATGAAAAATAAACCCAAAAGGAAAATTCTCTTTATCAAAAAAAACAGCTTTCTTCCATTCACACAGAGAAGAAGCTTTTTCCAAAGTCCCACCTGCACTTGTGCCTTGCTCTAATCACAGGTGCTTAACCAGCTGCAAACCATTGCTGGCCCATTCTCCACGTGGTTCCAACTTTCCCCAAAGCTTTCTCTCAAAGAAACTTTTCTGGGAAGTTAAAAATCAGTACAGTTCCTTTTGGTGTTTGATCCTTATCTGAGGATTACTTTAGAACAGCAGCTTAGAAAGAGAACAATCCATACATTCAACTTCCTCATCTGATATTTCCCCTTGCTCTTGAAATATCATAGGATCACTTCCATACACTGGCTCAGAGGATATCTCCAGGAACAAGCAGGAATAAGTCCTCACATATGGGTACGTCGGTACCGACGGAGCCCGTGCGGGAAAGCTCCCCAGCTTCTTAGAATAGAAGCTTTTGGGACCTCCCACTGCACATGCGCACTGCCTTCCCGCCTTCCTGAACAGCTCTCCTCAGTTTCGATACCGGTATCGCCGGTCTTTTCTTTCTTTCTTTAAAAAATTATAATTCTTTTTTCTTATTTTTTAGCTTTTTGGTCACTTCAGAGAGGCCTCTCGGCCTACTCAATTTCTCCTCATGGAGAAGCCAGCCCCTGGATTTAAGAAGTGTACCAAATGTAATGCTGTTATTTCAGTCACAGACACCCATGACTGGTGTCTGAAATGTTTGGGGCCTGACCATTCCATACCGGACTGCCCATCTTGCTCCCACATGTCTAAACGTGGGCTGCAGAACCGGGCCAACAAATTCCATGTGCTGTTTGCTTCAGAGAATACAGCATCACAGTCATCCAGGTCTTCTTCTCCGGATGGATCTCAGGTAACCAAACCTTCTGTGGGCAAGTCCTCAAAGAGCAAATCTCCTTCAAAGCATCGAGAGGCTCTTAGCTTAGAACTTGAGGACCCTGCCCCAGCCAAACAACCCCGGCGGGAAGTCCAACTTCCAAAAACGCCAATTCAGGGGTCTCAGGTTGATATCGATGCTACGGCCTCGACAGATCACCTGTTAGCCTGCTCTGGGGTACCGGGTCACTCCGGTACCGACATCCAGGCAGCTATGGCGTCCATGGGCGATACTGTACAGTCCATGCAGCAGGCCGTCATGGCTTTCATTAAAGCTGCAACGCCATCGGTTCCGCTTTCAGCGGTTCCGGGCCCGATACCGGTATCGTCCGCCATGCCGGTATCGAGGCCGTCCACCTCTAAACGCAAGTCGGTACCGTATGGGCTTTCGCTCCATACCGGTTCCATACCCGATACGCCCGATATCGATACCGATCGGTACGCGTATCGTGCGTTAGAGGAAAGCACCGATTCCTCTGAGGATTTTCACTCCTCTGATGATTCTGCTGAGTTTTCACTCAACTTACCTGAGGAGCCCTCTTCTCCTAAAAGGAGAATGTCCCCTCCAGAGGATTTGTCCTTCCAGGACTTTGTTTTAGATATGGCTACAGCCCTTTCTATTACCACATCCTCTGAAAAGGAACCCAGATCCAAAAAACTGGATATTTTGGGATACTCAAAGGCCCCTAAGGAGGCAGTTACCCTGCCTATCCATGAAATCCTTCAAGAACAACTGATGGATTTCTGGGAAAATCCTTTGACTTTGTCTCCTTATTCCCGTAGGTTGGACACCATGTATAGGGTCCCTCCTTCTCCTGGTTTCCAAAAGACTCAATTGCCCCACCACTCTATTGTGGTGAAGTCTGCAATGAAGAAGATTAGGAGTACCAAAAGGCACTCTTCCACCCCTCCAGGACGGGAATGTAAGACTTTGGACTCTTTTGGTAGGAAAATTTTCCAGGCTAGTATGCTTATAGCCAGGATTAATTCCTACAGTCTCTATATGGGCATGTTCCTGGAGGAACTTGCCAAAAAGGTGCGGCATTTTGCCCCCTTTATCCCTGAGGATAAAAAGCAGGGTTTCCTTTCCCTAGTGAAACAACTCTTAGAGGTTTCTAAGTTCTCTAATAGGGCAGCATATGATTCCTTTGAGGGAGCCAGTAGGGCTTCGGGCATTGCTATTGCAGCCCGACGTCTTGCTTGGCTCCAGGCCTCTGATCTGGAACCTTGGGTTCTAGATGGCTTACGTAATCTGCCCTGTACAGGTGAGAACTTATTTGGGGAAGAGTGGCAAATCAAAGCCACCCAGATGGATGCTGAAAATGCCACCTTGGAAAGACTTTCAAAGTCCACTTCAATTCCTACTAAGAAAAAGTCTTTTAAAAGGCCTTACTATAAGAAGGCCAGAGTTGCTTCAAATACTGGCCAGCAGTCTTCTCAACCTCGCTATACTGCTAAGCGTCAGCAATCCAAACAAGCACGAGCTAAGCCTGCAGCAGCTACTGTAGCTCAGCAGGCTCCAACCCCTCAGGGGTTTTGACTTGCTCCTAGGGAACTTGCCACTTCTGGTTCTAACACAACCAGAACCTCTCACCATACCCGGAAGGTTGGTTCACTTTGCTCCCAGATGGGAACAAATCACAACAGAACAATGGACCCTCTCTATCATTCGAGAGGGTTACAAACTTCATTTCTCCAGCCTTCCTCCCCATCATATGGTGAGACCATTCAATTCTCCCCCATCTCTCCTAACCCTGTTGGGTCAAGAGGTTTCCTCTCTTCTTGCCCAAGGGGCCATAGAAGAGGTTCCTCTTCCTCAACAAGGGTCCGGTTTCTACTCCCCTTATTTTCTCATTCCAAAGAAGACAGGGGGATTCAGACCAATCCTAGATCTGAGAGAATTGAACAAATTTCTCTTCAAGGAGAAATTCAAAATGCTGTCTCTCGGCATTCTCCTTCCTTACCTCCAGGGTCAGGACTGGCTTTGTTCTCTAGACCTACAGGATGCGTATACACATATACTCATCCATCCATCCCACAGAAAGTATCTTCGCTTTCTGTTTCAGGGAAAACATTTCCAATACAGAGTACTCCCCTTCGGTCTAGCCTCTGCTCCAAGAGTATTCACAAAATGCATGGCAGTCGTAGCCGCATTTCTAAGAGGCATGGGAATCTTTGTCTTCCCATATCTGGACGACTGGCTCATCCGAGCTCCAACTCAGTCACAGGCCCAGATTTCCCTGGACCACACAAGGAGCCTTTTGCAGTATCTGGGACTGGTAGTAAACCTTCCCAAGTCCCAACTCATCCCTACTCAATCTCTAGAATTCATAGGGGCCCAGTTGGACACCATCACTGCAAGGGCCTACCTTCCACAGGTTCGAGGCCAGCGCCTCCTGAGTTTGGCCTCCCAAGCTCAGTCCAGCACTCACTTGACAGCCAGGGAAATGCTACGCCTACTGGGTCATATGGCCTCCACAGTGCATGTGGTGCCCTATGCTCGTCTTCATATGAGAGCAGCTCAATGGACCCTGGCCACTCAGTGGACTCAGGCGTCAGGAGCGCTCTCAGACCAAATACAAACCTCCGATCGTCTGTTTTGGTCCCTCCACTGGTGGACTTCCACCAAGAATCTGTTGTTGGGGGCTCCATTTCAACCATTGCTACCCCAAGCAACCCTCACAACAGATGCCTCCCAAACAGGGTGGGGAGCCCATCTGCAAACTCTCTCCACTCAGGGCACTTGGTCTCTACAGGAGACCACCCTTCATATCAATCTTCTGGAACTGCGAGCAATTTACCTTGCCCTCAAGGTCTTCCACTCCCTCCTAGCCAACCTCACTGTCCTAGTTCAGACGGACAATCAGGTGGCCATGTTTCACATAAACAAACAAGGAGGGACGGGCTCTCTGTCGCTTTGCAACGAAGCTCTAAGACTATGGGCCTTCGCCAGAGAGCATCAGATTCACCTGCTAGCAGTGTATCTCCCAGGAGTTCAAAACTCTCGGGCAGACAGGCTCAGTCGAGTTCTGCTGCCACACGAATGGTCCCTACATTTGGACCAAATAAACCGAATCTTTCAGGAATGGGGGACCCCGGACATAGACCTCTTTGCAAGTCCGTGGAATGCCAAACTTCCCCGGTTCTGTTCCAGAACTCCGTGTCAGGGAGCTCAGGCTACGGACGCCTTTCTCCTGAATTGGAATCAGGCATTCCTATATGCCTTTCCACCCATTCCTTTGATTCCCAAGACTCTGTTCAAACTCCAGAGGGATCATGGAACTATGATCCTCATAGCTCCACGCTGGCCACGCCAAGTGTGGTTCCCTCTACTTCTACAGCTCTCCCAGGGATCCTACTTGGATCTGGGAGCTGCGCCAGACCTCCTGTCTCAGGAGGAGGGGACTTTGTGGCACCCAAACCCCAAATCCCTTCACCTCAGTGCTTGGTTACTGAAGGCTTAAGCCTTCAAGACTTTCATCTTTCCCAACCAGTGAAAGATATCCTTTCTGCCTCTAGGAAACCCTCTACCAGGCGTTCCTATGCTTTCAAATGGAAACGTTTTTCCATTTGGTGTGCTCAGCAGGGTCTTGACCCTCTGGCACTTCCTTTGAATTCTCTTCTTGATTATCTCCTGCATCTATCCAATGCAGGCCTCAAGACGAATTCGGTAAGAGTCCATTTAAGCGCTATTGCAGCATCCTTGAAACATATAAATGGACAACCTATCTCCTCTCATCCTCTTGTTGCAAGATTCATGAGAGGCCTGACTCTCACTAAACCTCCCATCAGACCACCCCCGGTCGCATGGGATTTGAATCTAGTGCTCGGTCAACTTATGAAGCCACCTTTTGAGCCAATGTTTTCCACCTCCTTGAAATTTCTTTCCTGGAAGGTCATCTTCCTCATTGCAGTCACTTCGGCTCGCCGCATCAGTGAGCTGCAGGCTTTAGTGGCTAATCCACCTTACACAAGATTTCATCATGATAAGGTGGTCCTTAGGACGAATCCCCACTTTATGCCTAAAGTGGTCTCGCCTTTTCATCTTAATCAAGAGGTATATCTACCTGTCTTTTTTCCAGCTCCTCATGCATCCAATGCAGAGAGGAACCTTCATACTCTGGATTGTAAAAGAGCTCTCGCTTTTTACCTTAATAGGACTCAGCCACATCGAAAGTCTTCTCAACTTTTTGTGGCCTTTGATCCTTCCCATTTGGGACTTCCAGTCTCCAAGCGTACACTTTCCAATTGGATTGCTCAGTGTATTTCTTTTGCTTACCAGAGCAAAAACATTTCTCTGGAAGGCCATGTCACTGCTCACAATGTGAGGGCCATGGCAACTTCTATGGCTCATCTGCACTCTGTTTCCATAGATCAGATCTGTCGAGCCGCTACCTGGGCCTCGGTTCATACCTTCACAGCCCATTACTGTTTGGACAAGGACTCCCGCCGGGATGCCTTGTTTGGCCAGGCTGTCCTCAAGCACCTGTTCCATTCCTAAACAACTCCTGCCCACCTTCCCAGAATGGATGCCTGAGATCCATACGAAGATGGCGAACCTTTACAGGGGATCCCATGCATCTAAGCTAGGGAGTCCCCATATGTGAGGACTTATTCCTGCTTGTTCCTGGAGATAGCACAGTTACTTACCTGTAACAGGTGATCTCTGGGAACAGCAGGAATTAGTCCTCACAACCCACCCACCTCCCCTAGGAGTTGTATCTTTTATCTATCTATCTTCCTGTCCTCTCTCTGTTGACTCAGCTATAAACTCGAAACTGAGGAGAGCTGTTCAGGAAGGCGGGAAGGCAGTGCGCATGTGCAGTGGGAGGTCCCAAAAGCTTCTATTCTAAGAAGCTGGGGAGCTTTCCCGCACGGGCTCCGTCGGTACCGACGTACCCATATGTGAGGACTAATTCCTGCTGTTCCCAGAGATCACCTGTTACAGGTAAGTAACTGTGCTTTCTCTAACTGATCTCTACCAGGATAGAAACTGTTTCCCTGCTGTCTTCCTTGTGCAAAGCTAGGGAACAGATCAGAGTTCATACCTGAGATCACGTTGTCATTAGGTGTCCTCTCTGGGTATTTTGGCCAGTAGGTAGCAAAGCTTCTGTGCCCAGCTCTCCAGTCAGAATCTCTGGACTTCAGGTCTCTTTTCCCATACCTCCTTAAATAGGTATTAGAGCTCCTTCTTTCTGTAGATGCAGCCGTCTCCTTTACAGGTGCTGTCCGAGGGTTCCTGGCTGTATATCTCCAAGCCTCTGGCTTCTTCCAGTCCAATGAAGAATGCTTGCCCCAGGGATCTCTCCCAGTATACGTACTGCCTTGGGCTCCTTTCTTAGACCTTCTGGACATCTTGCTGTTCTTCCTTCTGTTCACGATCAGTCTCTCCTTCTCCAGCTCCCGTTGCTGTCCTTGCTCTCTGTCTGATGAATTCCTTCTAGCTTTAAAGTGCCTAGATGGCCGCTCCACCCTAGCACACTGCAGGTGTTCTGAATTAAGCCCTGCCCTAGGAGATGTGTGATTAGGGATTACATCATTGCTTCTTTGATTAGGCACACATTTCCCTACTTCAGCTCTCCTAGAGGCTTTCTGTAAACCAGTGCATTCTGGGTCTGGTAGTCTTTTAGGTAAACACCCTGTTTTAGTGCTTTTACCAGCCAGCACAGGTTGCTTATTCAGAGCCAATTCACCTCTTGTATTATTTCTTCCTGAACTATGATAAGCTTCTTTATCACAGTATTCATTATAAAGCTTATGAGGACAGACTTAAGGATCTTAATATATACACCTTAGAGGAAAGGCGGGATAAAGGTGATTTGATTGAGATGTTCAAATACCTCTGTGGCATAAATGTTCAGGGAGAGAGCCTCTTTCAATTGAAGCAAATTCTGCTACGAGAGGACATGGGATGAGGGTGAAGGGAGATAGTCAGGAGTGATATGCGGAAATATTTCTTCACGGAAAGAGTAGTGGATCCGTGGCATATTCTCCCAGTGGAAGTGGTAGAGATGAGGACAGTAACTGAATTCAAAAAAGCATGGGAAAAACACAGAGGATCTCTAAAGGTAAAAAGGGGACTGTTGTAGTTGTTGATATGGAAAGACAAACTAGATAGGCCATGTGGTCTTTTTCTGTCATATTTCTATGTTTCTATCCTCACTTTATGCCAAAGGTGGTTTCGCCTTTTCATTTAAACCAATTGGTTTACCTTCCTGTATTCTTTCCTAGACCTCACGCCTCAAATGCAGAAAGGAATTTACACACTCTAGATTGTAAAAGAGCCTTGGCCTTTTACCTTCAGAGAACTAAGCAGCATAGAAAATCTTCCCAGCTTTTTGTTGCTTTTGACTCTAGTCATCTTGGACTACCAGTTTCCAAGAGAACTTTGTCTAAATGGATTGCAAATTGCATATCCTTTGAATATGAGAGTAAGGGACTTTCTCTCGAAGGTCATGTCACAGCTCACAATGTGAGAGCAATGGCAGCCTCCATGGCTAGCCTTCGCTCGGTGTCCATTGATGACATTTGCAAAGCAGCCACTTAGGCTTCGGTGCATACCTTTGCAGCACACTACTGCTTAGACAAGGACTCCCGTCGGGATGCCTCGTTTGGTCATGCTGTTCTCCAGCATCTCTTTCACTCTTAGGAGAGCTTCTACCAGCCATCCCGATTTTCGATGCCAGAGATCCATGGGAGGAAGCATGACCCATCTCAACCTGGGTTTTACAGTTTTCTGTGGTCATCTCCCTGGCATCTCTTAGCTGGGGAGTCCCCATGTGTGAAGACTACATTCCTGCTTGTTCCTGGAGATAGCATAGTTACTCACCTGTAACAGGTGATCTCCAGAAACAGCAGGAATTTAGTCTTCACAACCCACCCACCTCCCCTGGGAGTTGTGTGTGTCTCTCTCTCTCTCTCTCTCTCTCCTTTGTCTCGGCTATAAACTCAACTGAAGAGGGAGAGTTGGAAAGGCGGGAAGGCAGCAACGCAGGCGTAGTGGGATGCTCCCAAAAGCTTTCCTATTGGATGCTGGGGAGTGTTCCCACGTGGGCTCCGTTGGTACCGACGATACCCATGTGTGAAGACTAAATTCCTGCTGTTCCTGGAGATCACCTGTTACAGGTGAGTAAGCTTTGTTTTATGATGTTAGAGTGGTTGTAAGTATATGTTAAAGAGCAATGCCGAAAGGCCAGAGCCTTGCAGAACACACTGTTATTGTGTAAACGGTCTTGATTGTTGGCTACCGGATCTCACTTGTTGTTTTCAATGTGATAGGTATGATGAGAACCAATTCATCACTGTTCCATGGATCCCTATTTTTGAAGCCTTTATAGCAGGGTACTATGATTGAAAGAATCAAAGGCTGCAGTAAGGTCGATGAAGAATAGGATAAAATCCTGTTGTATGTTGTCTATACAAGTTATTAGGGTGTCAAGGAGTGATGTAATTAGTGTTTCCACATTGTGATTTGGTTTGAAACCGTACTGGTTTGGGTCTAGTGGAGCATGGTCATCTGTGTGTTTCTGTAGTTATTGCTGGACTACTTTTTTGATAATTTTGGTTATAAATGGCAGGCTTGATATTGGTTGATGGGTGTTAGTCATTGGTATCAAGATTCTTGCCTTTCAGAATGGGTCTTATAGATGCTTGTTTGAGGTGTGAGGGTAGATATACGTGAGTGAGGAATGACTGGGCGGTAGGGTGTTAGCAGGTAGGGTGTTAGATATTCTCTTGTGAGTTTGATCCATGTAGCTGGGCATGGATCGAGAGGAGATGTAGTTGCATTAATGTTGGTTATGATGGACTTAAGTTGTTCTTCTGAGAGAATGTGTGCCTGCTGTAAATCTGGTTGAGTGGGTTCTTCAGAAGATCTGCTCTTGTATTTTTTGCTTTAGGTAATCTGCTATGTCTTGGGGATTTGGGGAGTTAGTGTTCTTTGACTATCTTGGTTCGTTAATCAGTGTGTTCGCTATTTCAAATAGTTCTCTTGGTTTATTTAATGACTCTTGGTTTGTATAGTATTCCTTCTTGCATCCGTTTATCATTTTACGGTATATGGCTTGCATTTTGTTATATTTGATTAGGTAGATATGTAGATAGTCATGGTTGCAGACATATGAAACACAAAAATGCCAAATATTTATTTATTTTATTTAATAGATTTTATATACCGCTGTATCATTTCAAGTGTGCTCACTTTTCATCATCGGTCAGTCATTGACCTTTCATATAAACTTTACAACATATTATAAAATACAACCTGACACAATATTGTGTTTTCATAACTAACAGTCACACTTGTCTGCATCAGGGGAACAAAATTCTCAAAAGCACATTATCCACCACACAGAGAACTAGCCTCCAACAGGCTGAGTATCCCACAGCTAATAAAACATTCTTTTATACTGGTAGCATTTTGTAATATGGGTTGTATTTTGTAATATGTTGTAAAGCTTATATGAAAGGTCAGTGACTGACTGATGAAAAGTGAGCACACTAGAACAGGCCTTTGTGGCTGATATACTGGAAGTTTGAAATTCGATCTATAGTAGCTCATATTATTTGAGGTCTTGTCATGGCAATTTAATTAATTTTTAGGTTATGTTTATAAGTTGCATTTATTCATCTATTTGTAGATTTGATTAAAAAATTTGTTATGGGGGTTGAAGTATTTTCTGATATAATTGGATGGTTGCAGACATAAACAGGGATATATGGTCATAACAGCAGGTAACATCCACAGTACAGAGGGCAGTGTGAAGAACAAAATAACATAGAGCAGAGAACAAAAACTAAGGGTCTAGAAGTACCTGAGGAGACACCTGAAGGAGTGTTCCTTATCGTTCCTCCAGTTTAGTCCTCTACGTCTGGGTAGTGCACCTCCTCCTGCAGCATGGAGACTGGACCAATCAAAATCCTGACAACGGTGGATGTAGCGTACTGGAATTCCCATCAGCCCTCAGTGTGTCCAGCCTCCATGCAGCAGGAGGACTTGTGAGCCTAGGTGCTGGGCTCACTAGGGAATCTGTTATTAGCAGTTAGCTTAGATCCAGGTTTTCTATTTAGTTTGACTTTTCTCTTTTCTTTTGTTTGGGGATCATTAGTTTGTCATTGTAAATTTCTCCTCTCTATTTCTCATTTGTGTTATTTGGGGCTGTTCTCTTTAAAAAAAAAAAAAAAAAAAAGTTTCGAAGGGTGTCTTGGTATACCTTTCGGCTGCAGGACTCTGGTATCCGGATCCTTTCTCTCTGGCCACCCACACCTTTGGCGGTTTCTGTAGGCGATATTTTTTCCCCATGGTGGAGCGGGGTTGAAAATATCTTGCCGGCATTCAGTCAGCCTGCTTTCCTCTACGCTGCAGGCGTCATCGGAGGAAGAGGCTCAGCCGACATACAGCTGACTTCGCGGCAGGACTGTGCGCCGCTTCGGTCAGTTGAGGAGTGCCCGTTTCGGGTCTCCACGGGCTGGGAGAGTTTTTCTTGGGTCTCCTTGGGGCTACAGGACCTCCCGCCCATTCCCGCCTAAACGCTGCTGTGAAACCGCGGCCATTTTAAACACGCGGTTTCTGCGGCGGCGTCTCCTTTTTCTCTCCGGCTCTGCTGGTATCTAGCGTGGAGGAGCCTAGCAGGTTAGCGATTTCCTTTGCCTTTTCTTTTATTTACTGTTAAATTTATTTATTTATTTATTTGGTTAGTTATTTGCTTTTGTTTTGGCTGGCGTTGCCTCCGGAGAAAGCTCTTTTTTGCCGGTACTTTAGGCAGCTCGGGCAGTCATTTAAATGTTTAAAAAAAAAAAAAAAAAGAAACAATAAGAAAAGGCTTCAGTGGGGCGCTATCCTCAGGGACACGCTGCGTTTAGGCTGCATTTTGGCCCCAGCCATGTCTCTCAGTTCCCAGTGTATAATTTGTGGAACCTGGAAGGGCACTACGAGTGGGACAGGTGTCTGTTTGAGCTGTGTTACAGGGCCTAGCAGCGGAGTACAGCAGATGGAGTCCCTCGCGCCTTCTGGGCCCCAGGACATGGTTAAGGGGACGGAGGGTGGTGCTGGGATAGCGGGTCCTTCTGTTCCGACTCCAGAGGTCTCTTCTGGTCCTGCTGGAGCGGCTACAGATTTTGCTGCTTCTGCGCTCCTAGAGGATTTTTCCCCTGATTTTATCTTGCTCTTACATCAGGCCTTCTGTCGTAGGAGGCAGGGTCAGTTACCTCCTTCCCTTTCTTTGCCTGCTCCCTCCCAAGGGCCTGGACTTGGGGAGGCTGAGCCTTTATCATTACGGGGGGGCCAAGAGGCAGCGGCCCTCCGAGCCTTGTACCTCGGACTTGGCGTGGCACGAGGTAGAGGAGGTGGATTATGCAATGGACATCGAGGACCATGAATTAGAGGAAGGTGAGATTCCTGAGCCAGAGGACCAGGCTAGGATTATTCGTGTGTTTCGCAGGGATGAGTTGTCAGCTCTTATTTCAGAGGCCTTGCAAACCCTTAGACTATATCCCGAGCAGCCGATCGAAGACGCAGATAGCGTGGATCCCATTATTCAGGCGGTACGGCAAACACAAGTGGTCTTTCCTGTCCATAAAGTAATAGATCAGATGATTCAGAGCGAGTAGGATCATCCGGAGGCAGGGCTTAAGGGAGTTAGGCTTATGAGTAAGCTCTATCCCTTGGCTGATAAAGACAAAGAAAGGTTCCGTTCCCCTAAGATAGATGCGGTGGTTTCAGCAGTCACTAAAAAGACCACAATTCCGGTGGAAGGCAGCGCGGCCCTGAGAGATGTACAGGATAGGAAGGTAGATGGCCTCCTGAAGCAGTCCTTCGAAGCTGATGCAATTTCTCTGCAGGCTTCTATTTGTGGGGCTTGGATAGTGAGAGCCTGTCTCCATTGGGTTCAGCACCTCAAGCAGTCGACCTCTTTGGGGCCTGATGAAGTCGCAGAAGTGCAGCATTTAGAGTCGGGTTCAGCGTATCTGGCCGACGTGCACTACAACTTAATTAGGGCATTGTCGAATAGTATGGCTTCTGTGGTAGCTGCGCGCAGATCCCTTTGGCTTAAGAATTGGGCAGCCGATGGCTCTTCCAAGGCCAGCCTCGGCAAGCTTCCCTTCAAGGGTAAGCTTTTGTTCGGAGAGGATTTGGATAAGTTGGTGAAAGATTTAGGGGAATCCAAAGGCGGTAGGCTCCCGGAGGATAGACCAAAGCAAGGGAAGGTGTTTTCTTCCTTCCGGGGGCAGTATAGGGACTTTCGGAGGTTTTGATCTCCCCGTTTCGCGAGGTCCCAAAGAGGGAGGTTTGCCTCACGATCCCTGGGGTTTCGTGGATTTCGAGGAGCCAGTAGAAGTTTCGCAGCGGCATCTGCGCCCGCAGACCACAATGAAGGATGGCGGGTCCCGGCAGACAGTCAATCGATCGGAGGTCGACTTTGGGATTTTCTGCCTGCCTGGACCCATATAACTACCGATCAGTGGGTGTTGGAGATTGTCCGCGACGGTTATGCTCTGGATCTCGCAAAACCGGTGCTGGACTCGTTTGTGAGTTCGCCCTGCAGAGGACCGAAAAAGGCTCTACAGCTGCGTCAGACGTTGGACCATTTGGTGCAGCTGGGGGCCGTTGTGCCAGTGCCGCCAGCGGAGTACGGTACGGGTCGCTACTCCATTTATTTCGTGGTGCCAAAGGAGGACGGGTCGCTGCGGCCTATTCTCGATCTCAAAGGGGTGAATCGGTGCCTTCGGGTGCAACATTTTTGCATGGAAACGCTGCGTTCCGTTATTGTAGCAGTCCGTCAAGGGGAGTTCCTTACTTCCCTCGATCTCAAGGAGGCTTATCTCCACGACCCGATCAGGGAGGCGCATCAAAGGTTTCTGCGGTTTGTGCTTTTGTGGGGACACTTCCAGTTTCAGGCTCTGCCTTTTGGTCTCGCCACAGCTCCACGAGTGTTCACGAAGGTAATGATAGTAGTAGCAGCTGCGCTGAGGAAGGAAGGAGTGTTGGTCCATCCATACCTAGACGATTGGCTCATCAGGGCAAAGACCAGGGACGAGAGCAAAAGAGCCACGGAAAAAATGGTAGCCTTTCTTCAAAGTCTAGACTGGATAGTCAATCCCCTCAAGAGTCATCTGGTGTCTACGCAAGTCCTCGAATATCTAGGTGTGCGGTTCGATACTCGGTTGGGCTCGGTGTTCCTGACAGAGAAAAGAGTCTACGCTCTTCAGACTCTGGTGCACAGCTTCCGGTTACTGGTTGTCCCGACGGCATGGCAGTACCTGCAGGTCCTCGGGACCATGGCGGCAACCCTGGAGGTGGTTCCTTGAGCTAGGTTTCACATGCGTCCGTTACAACGGGCCTTGCTTCGATGGTGGTGCAACCAGTCAGACCCTTTGAGCAAACAGCTTCCGTGTCCCCTGCAGGTCCGGCGGGCGTTGAAGTGGTGGCTAATCCCTGCATCCTTGCGAACGGGAATGCCCTTGGAGCAGCCCGTGTGGATCCCGCTTCTCACGGATGCCAGCCTCTCGGGCTGGGGAGCACATTGCGGAACGGCCTTTGCGCAGGGAGCTTGGTCGGCAAAGGAGAACGACTGGTCGATCAATCGGCTGGAGCTGCGAGCAGTCTTTCTTTCTAGTCCTGAACAGCTTTGAGGCTTTCGTGGCGCATCGTGCAGTGAGGGTGCTGTCGGACAATGCGGCAACTGTGGCATACATAAATCGACAGGGCGGTACCGGGAGCGCAGCCATGGAAGAAGAGGCAGAGGGGCTGTTCTCATGGATAGAGTCGCATCTCCTAGCAATATCAGCGGCGCACATCGCTGGAAAGGACAACGTGACAGCAGATTTTCTCAGCAGAGTATGAGTGGATGTGGGCGAATGGGAGCTCCATCCCGACGTGTTCGCGCAATTGGTTCTCCGATGGGAAAGGCCGGTCATGGACTTGATGGCCTCCTTCCAGTCCGCGAAAGCGAACCGATTTTTCAGCAGACGGCGGGAGCCCATGTCGGAGGGCATAGACGCTCTGATTCAGCCATGGCCATCGGCGGGGCTTCTCTGTGTTCCCGCCGTGGGCTCTCATCGGTCGAGTGATTCAGCGCATCGAGTCGCATCGGGGGCGCGTACTGTTAGTGGCGCCGGACTGGCCCCGGCGTCCGTGGTATGCCGACCTCATCCGATTGCTCGACGGGACCCCATGGCGGCTTCCGGTGTCGCAGGAGCTTCTCGTACAGGGTCCGTTAGTAATGCCGCAGGTGAATCGATTCTCGCTTACGGCTTGACCATTGAAAGGGCGCGGTTGAGAAAGAGAGGTTATTCTAGGTCGGTTGTCTCAACTCTTCTTCAGGTGCGGAAACGCTCAACATCGCTTGCTTATGTGCACGTCTGGCGAATTTTTGAAGACTGGTGTTCCCGGCATCAGATCCGGGCCGCCACGGCTTCAGTGCCCGTAGTTTTGAATTTTCTGCAGGACGGTTTCTAGAAGGGTCTCGCCGCCAGCTCTTTGAGAGTGCAGCTGGCAGCCCTTGCCTGTTACAGGGGTAAGGTTCAGGGCGTGCCTCTGGGAGCTCACGACGATGTCCTACGTTTTTTGAAGGCGGTTTCAAGATTGCGTCCCTCGCGTTGGATTTCTGTGCCGCCGTGGGATCTCAATTTGGTTTTACGGGTGCTGGATAAAGCTTCCTTTGAGCCCTTAAGTCAGACTTCTCTCAAGGATTTAACTCTTAAGACGGTATTTTTGGTAGCTATTTGCTTGGCAAGACGCGTTTCCGAGTTGCAAGCTCTGTCTTGTAGGGAGCCTTTTCTCTGTTTTTCTAAGGAAAAGGTGGTTCTCCGGCCGGTACCTTCCTTTCTGCCGAAGGTGTCCTCTCCTTTTCATGTGAATCAGTCCGTCTCTCTGCCGGTTCTTCGGTCAGACGCAGCTCATGCTGCGGATCACGGATTGAGTCGTTTAGATGTGAAGAGAGCTTTGCGGCATTATTTGGTGGTGTCCGAGTCTTTTCGTAAGTTGAATCGTCTGCTTGTGTTGTTTGGAGGACCTCGGAAGGGTGAAGCTGCGGCGAAAGCTTCCATTTCCAGGTGGATTAAGGAAACCATTGCTTCAGCTTACCTGTTGCAAGGGTGCCAGGCGCCGGTTGGTTTGAAAGCTCACTCTACTAGGGTGCTGGCAACTTCTTGGGCGGAGTACAGCCTAGTTCCGCCGGTGGAAATTTGTAAAGCGGCAACCTGGACGGCGCTTCATACTTTCAGCAAACACTACCGTTTGGATGTGTTGGCAGCGGAGGATGCCTGTTTCGGGTCGGCGGTGTTGCGTGTTGGTGGCAAGGTCTCTCCCGTTAGTACTGCTCTGTTACATCCCAGACGTAGAGGACTAAACTGGAGGAACGATAAGGAAATGATAATTACACTTACCTGGTAATTGTAGTTCCTTGAGTGACGACAGTTTAGTCCTCCGTCCCACCCAGTCCTATTGGTTTCCTTCGTCGTCGGTGCGGCACGCATTTAGATGCGCGGAATACATTTACAGGTGAGTGTTTTCTCTCTGGTTCATCGCTGTTCTTGTTCTATCTTCTTCTTCCTCTGACTCTTGTCTGATTCGGCAGAGCGGGAAGGCTTCGATATCAGAGACCTCTTCCCTTCCGTAAGAAAGGGGGGATTCATATTCTGTTCGGTAAATAAGTTTTAAAAAACAACAAAAAAAAAATTTGGATTATATATCCTTTGTAGGTCTTGTTTGTTTATAGCTCTCTTGAGTCTGCTTTGTCAATAGTACACTGAGGGCTGATGGGAATTCCAGTACGCTACATCCACCGTTGTCAGGATTTTGATTGGTCCAGTCTCCATGCTGCAGTAGGAGGTGCACTACCCAGACGTAAAGGACTAAACTGTCGTCACTCAAGGAACTACAATTACCATGTAAGTGTAATTATCATTTCGTGAGCATGACATTCAAATCTGCTTTAAAAACACATTTTGTTTTACCATGGCCTTTGGATCGCCTCCTGAAATATCTGATTAAAAAGCTCCCTTAAAAGATATGCTGGATATAATTCTTTTTTTTCTCCTTTTCTTTAAATGATAGTCATTTCTTTCTTTTTTCTTAATTTTTATTGTAAACTCTTTTAAATCATCCCTTTTGGTTAAACAGTATAGCAAATACTGAATAAGCTAAAACGAAATATAGGAGAGCTTCTTTGGTGTGACAGTATGAAATCCTTTTTGGGAAGTGACATCTTTGAGCGGAATTCTGGCAGGACATAGTATCAAACATGGAGCAAAGCAGCTGGCAAGGTCAGTTGTAACTGACAGATGGCAAAAGATAGAGGCAACAGAAATAAGAGATAGCATGATATAAAGTTAACAATAATCACTTATTGGGAAATGTTGCCTTATTTGGCTAGGGGTCAGGCATTGACGTTTTCCAAGATAGCAGTGGTACAATGACGACGCCATGGGACACCTCTCTGGTTCCAGCAGGGTTCAGCAGCATAAAGGTTCCTTTGGTCAGGGGCCTCCCTGTACTGGGATGCATACTCGAGGGTGCCCTGGACCAGACGACCTTGGGTGGGGATGGCTACTGGAGTCACTTGAGCTGCGAATCTTCTGAAGTGAAATGCTGCACAAACTCAGATGATCCTACTGCTTCCACACAGGGGCTTTCTAACTTCAGCCCCAAGCTGAAGTAAAGACACTGCACTAAAAGGAAAGCTTAAACAAAGTCAAAATTCTGCATGCATGTTTAATATTAGAAGCAATTTCCAATTCAGTGGGTTTGCATGTGATTTCCATACATACTGTGTTACTCTTGAGTGTGATGGTTCTATAGTGGCTTTTTCTGCACTTTAAAACTCGTATTGAATCAGGAGTCAGGTTGGCATAGGAGAAATAAAAGTAAACTGCCACACTAAAGTATATGCAGCTTTTTACACTTGGCACAGAGTATCGTATTTTGAACTTCTATTGAAGCAGACACACAGTATGTACCCATTGGAAATGACATGTTCTTTTTCTCCCCAAACCTGAATCCAGTCACGTTTCCAAAGCTAAAAGTGGATGTGCTGTTATATTGAGGACGAAGGCAGTAATTGTACCATGTTTCTGTATGAGTAAATACATTTCTCAGGATCCCAGTCAGAGGCTGTAGGCAGCCTCCAGGGTTGGGGTGTCTTTGGGACTAAGCAGAGTGCAGTGTCCACAGATTAACTTAAAAGTCAAGTTTTAATAACACTTAAACACCACTCTGTCTTGCAATAGTCCATGAACAGGAATCAAACTAGGCACCTAGGAGCAAAGGAAACCAGGATAGGATTAGAATAAGGCTCTGACTCAAGAAACAAGGAACACAAGACATGAAGTAATGACCAGCAAAGAACTAACCCAGAGGCCAGGCAGATATATACCAAGCCCTCTGGGTTGATCCATTCAAAACACAGAAGCAGCAACATTCAGCCAGCAGAGGTGTGGAGGAGTAGCCTAGTGGTTAGAGTAACAGCCTAGTGACCAGGGGCATATCACGTTACCCTCCATTGCCTGGGAAGAAAAGTCCTGGCAATCTACTTCGTCATACCTTGCCAAGAAAACCTAGGGATTGCTGGGTGTCAGCATTGACTTGATGGCTCTTAAAAAAAAGCCCAAAACTAAAGAGGCATGGAAGCCTGTGCTGTGCACTGCTGAAGTCTCATCCCACTGCATAGGCCTAGGCCTAAGCCTGTGCCGTGCTTCACAATTTATTGCATAAAAACATCAGATTTTTGCCTCCTTATGTTTTAGAAAATTATGTCTAGAAACATATTCAGTTAAACATAAGCACCTAGGGCCTAATATTTAAAAGGCATTTACACTGTTTACAGCCCTGTAAACTGTGCAATTGCTGCTATCTGTGATATTCAACGGCACTAACACGGTTAATTCTGTTGAATATCCACTCTCTCCTCTCTTACATGCCTTGATGCTAACTGCTTAGCATCGGGGTGTATTGGGGGTGTTCCGGGGAGGAACAGAGGCGGTGACAATAGATAACCGGGCAGCAGCGATATTGCATGCTTCCTGGTTAGCGACCTGCGCCTAAAAGATAGGCGAGGAAAACCCTTGGCTATCTTTAAGCCGCAGGAGCTAACTGGGCAGCATCCAGTATTGCTGCTGCCCAGTTATCGACTGCAGCTGAGAAGCAGTGCGGTGATTCTGGATACTCAATGCCAGGACTGCATATGAACCCAGCATTGAATATCCGGGGTTAGAGGTCAGTGGGGAGGGCTATGCGCCAAAGCGGCACATAGCCTTCCTAATTCAATATTGGGTCCCTAATTTTTTGAATGTTAAACAGTTTTTGGATAGTTCTGACTTGGAACTCTGTATTAGGAAAACTGAATTTATAATTATATCTCGGTTTTTTTCAGATTTATTTCCATCTCAAGCAGTGATTGCTAATTCTGCTATTTGTCACTTCAGCAATGTGATATTTAGGGGCATTGGTTTACTTGCCCTTACATTCAGGCCATTCATCCAGGGTTTGTTGAGGCGATCCATGTTCCTTATCGTTCCTCCAGCTTAGTCCTCTACGAATGGGTAGTGCACCTCCTCCTGCAGCATGAAGACTGGACCAATCAAAACTCAGCACCACTGGATCCAGCATCCTGGCATTCCCTTGCCCTCCAGTGTGTCCAGTCTTCATGCAGCAGGAAGATGTTTGTGAGCCAGGCTGGGCTCACTAGTCAGTTAGAATAGGTCTTAGGCATAGCTAACCTTTCCTTTTCTTTTCTTTCTTTCTTTCTTTCTTTCTTTATTTACTACACACTTATATACCGCTACTTCCAGCGATCAGCAGCGGTTTGATTCATCTTTGGGGATAGCCAATCAAGACTTGGGGGGGGTGGTATATACATAGATCTGAGGTCACAGCACACATGATTAGCGTTTTCGGGGATGAATCATACGTTCTTACATTTATATATACATATTTAAACATATAGCAGTTTTACAATTCCCTCGCAGTTGATGGTCATAGTTGATTGTAATGATTTCGGAATAAGTGAGTTTTTAGCTCTTTCCTGAATTTGGTGATGTCCTTGGTCAGACGCAGCTCGCAGGGGAGTTGATTCCAGAGAGTTGGCGCAGAGAATGAGAAAGCTCTACGACTCGTACTTGTTTTCACTGTTCTGATGTTGGTGGGGACTTGCATGGTTCCCGAGTTGATGGTTCTTCTGTACCTATTTGTAGGTTGCATGCTGATAAGTGAGGATAGGAATGATGGGGATACGTTGTTTATTAGTTTGAAGGTGGTCACTAATATCTTGTATTGTATCCTGGCTGCAATTGGAAGCCAGTGTAGCTCTATTAAAATGGGGGTAATGTGTTCAGCAATGCTTGTTCCCATTATGATCCTGGCTGTTACGTTTTGGGCCATCTGAAGGATATTTAGTGATCTTTTAGGCAGACCTTGTAAGATGGCATTACAGTAATCTAGGTGCGGTATAATGAGAGCTTGCGCTACCGACCGAAAATCACCAGGTTCTATTATTTTCCTTAGTGGTTGTAACACTCTTAGTTTATGGAAGATGGCTTTATTCGTTTTGCGTAGGTGTGTCTCCATTTTTAGGTTGCAGTCGAGTGTGACTCCTAGATATTTGATTTCATTCTTCGTGATGTATGTGTTATTGCACAGTGTGATTGTAGGGGGGGGGGGGTTGAAGTTTGGTTTACTGGATATGTACATGACTTCAGTTTTCTTATGGTTGATTGTCATGTTTTTCTGTAGCCAGCCTAACATCTCATCCAGGCAATTTTCGAGCTGTATATGTTGAGGATCGGCAGTATCTAGTTGTGTATAAAGCATAATATCGTCTGCATAGATGTGGTATTTAATATTATGCCTTTTGAAGATGTCGCAGAGGGGTCGCATGTAAATGTTGAACAGAAGTGCCGAGAGGGCAGAACCCTGGGGTATGCCTTGCGTTTGCGAGAAAGGTTCAGCATTTTCACCATTGAATTGTACTTGTGGCCTTCTGTTTGTTATGTATGAGGAGAACCATTTGAGGGGGGTTCCCACAATTCCTATAGATTCTAGTTTGTTGAGGAGGATCCCATGGTGTACTGTGTCAAAGGCGGCGGAGACGTCAATGAAAATGAGTATAAACATTTTCTTTCTGTCTTCTAGGCCTTGGAGGAGGTTGTTCATTAGTGCTATCAAAAGCGTCTCCACTCCATGGTTTCTTCTGAACCCGTATTGCTGTTTATCTAGGGTATCACAGTCATCTAGATGCTCTTGAAGCTGTATGAGCACAGCTTTTTCGATGATCTTTGCGAGGAATGAAATGCTGGAGATGGGGCGGTATGATGTCGGATCTTCCTTATTGAGCGAGTTGTTCTTTAGGATTGGTCTTATTATAGATTGCTTCAGTTGGTCAGGCATTATTCCTTGATTTAGTGACTGGTTTACGATGTGGGATATTTGCTGGTTGATCTCTTTTTTTTTGCTGCTTTTATCCATGCTGTTGGGCAGGGGTCGTGTGGGGAGGTGGTTGTATTTATGGAGGTTAGTATGTTGATGGCTTGTTGCACATCGATGTTGCGGAAACTACTCCACGTCTGTTTATTCTCCACTTCTGTACCTTGGCATTGTATGTCTATATGGAGATTGGGGTTGGCTGTTGTCAGCTTGCTTGCGTAGTGGTTTGCAAGCGTTTGTGGATTTATGTGGCTATCTTGATGTTCTGGAGTGGCTGTTTTGGTTAGAGATTTAACTAGTGCAAAGAGTTCACGTGGTTTGTTGATGGCTTTGTTTAGAATGTTGGTATGGTGTATCCTCTTAGCTGTGTTTACTTCTTCCTTGTGTTTTGATAGGAGGTTGAGGTACACCGATCTGAGCTTGATGGATTTGGTTTGTCTCCACCTTCTTTCATGTTTTCTAAGGTCTCTTTTCATTCTGGTCAGCGTTATGTTGTACCAAGGTTCTGATTTTAGTTTGGCTGCATTTGGTGTATGGTTCTCTTTAGGGATCGCCATGGCCTGAATTCCGGTATCCCAGCTACTTGTTAATTCATTGAGGTCTGTTTCATCCAGGTCTATGTGGGATTTGATGGTCTTGATGAGATATTCCATATTTGGTTTGTTAAATCTTCTTTGTTGGAGTGGTGCTCTTTTTGCCTTGGTGTCTTTGGACCCCCTATTGGGGTTTCTATTTATTTTTGGCAGTGCAGGGAGTACCTGTCCCTTTAATTTTGGAGGAAACCGGCACTCCGGAGGGGGAGGGGCTCAGCAGAGGTTCCTCTCCTGCTCAGCCAACGCCGCTTATTGCTTCTTTTCATTTGCTTGGATCTCTGTACCCAAGGCTCTTCGGGTCAGAGCTCCGGCGGCGGCGGTCCAGCGCCTCAGTTCCTGGCAGGTAGGACTCTGTGCCTGGCAAGTGCCGATGGGTTTCCCGGCAGCAGGGCCGCTTTGAGCAGCAGCCACGGTTCTTGCAGCTATCGCGCTTTGTGCTTTGTTTTCTTTATTTTTCTTTACTTTGGGTTTTTTGTTTGCCTTTGCGTTTTTTTCCTAGGCCCGGGTTCATGGTCAGCCGACAGCGGGCCGTTTCGCCGGGTTTTGGCTGTGCTGTTCTTTTCGGCGCCAAATTTTCCCGCGCCTCAGTTTCCTCAGCATCCACGGCCATTTTGTGGCTGGTGGTTTTTTCTGCTTCACGCGGTTTAGGCGATGTCTGTCAGCGATTTCGGAGCCGCGGTGTCTCTCCGCTGATCCCCTGTGTTGCTGCCCTTGTTCTTTTAGTAGTTTTGTTGTTTTTCTTTGGTTTCTTTCATTTTTCTGGGCTCTCCCCTGCGGCGAGTGGGTTGTGGACGGCTAGGAGTGATTTTCTCCGGCTGTGCAGCCTGCCTGCGTTTGCCGCGCTTTCTGCTGATTTAAAAAAAAAAAAAAAAAAAAAGAAGGAAATGAAATAAAATAAAATAACACAAGAAGCAACAACAAACGAGCCAAACAGTTTCACAAGCAAAGGGTGGGCGGCAGAAGCCCTCCTTGCTGACACCCTCCCAGTGTCTGGGCAAGGGTTTGTCTTTGGGGCTGGGGGGGTCAGCGTCCTCCCTTTTCTTTCTGTAGTCTGGGCGCAAAGCGGACCTCCTTTGCTTTTTTCTTCCCTGGGGTACGGGGTGTCCTGTCTCCATGCCCTCGGGATCCCTGTGCGTCATTTGTGGATCGCGGAGGGGCGCTTCAGCAGAGACGGGCATCTGTCAGCGCTGTGCCTCCGTGTCCCTCAGTATGGAGCAGCGGCTTGAGACGCCATTGACAGTTTCCCAGCCCTCTACCGCGCCTCCGGTTATTGACTCGCCCTTGGAGGGGACCTCGGGGACGAGCTCCGCTCTTTCTGCAAGCTCAGGAGCACCAGTTGATTTCGGAGGTACTTCCCTCTTGGATGACTTCTTTCCTGATTTTATTTTACTGATGCATCAAGCGTTTTGTCGACGACGTCAAGGGGTTGCGCTGGGTTCCCTTTCGGAGCAGGCCACTTCCGCGCACCCTTCCACGAAGGACGGCGGGGCCTCAGGTGTGCGAGCTGCCAAGAGGCAGCGCCTGCAGGAGCCTCTGTTGTCCGAGTCCGATTGGGTTGAAGGAGACGATCCTGAATTGGACATGGAGGAGGACGCCTTGGAGGAAGGCGAAATCCCGGAGCCAGAAGACCAGGCGAAAATCATACGGGTTTTTCGCAGGGAGGAATTGCCTGCGCTCCTGTCTGAAGCGCTTCAGACTCTTGGCCTGGTCTCAGCCCCGCCGGCTGAAGAGGACGATGGGGTGGACCCCATCATTCAGGCTGTCCGTCAGCCGCAGGCGGTTTTTCCCGTGCACCGGGTTCTCGACCAAATGATACAAACCGAGTGGGATGCTCCTGAATCTGGTCTCAAGGGCATCAAGGTTATGCGCAAACTGTATCCGTTGTCAGACAAGGATCTCGACCGGTTTCATTTGCCTAAGGTAGATGCGGCGGTCTCGGCGGTAACTCAGAAGACCACGATCCCTGTTGAGGGTAGCGCGGCCTTAAAGGAGCCTCAGGACCGTAAGATGGACGGTTTGCTGAAACAATCGTTTGAGGCGGACGCTGTTGCGTTACAGGCCTCCATTTGTGGCGCTTGGGTTGCTCGCGCCTGCCTTCGCTGGGTTCAGCGTCTTCGGCAGGTGGCGCCCACGGAAGCTGATGATCTGGCCGAGCTTCAGCGCTTGGAGTCGGGTTCGGCGTATCTCGCGGATGTCCATTACGATCTCATACGGGCGCTGTCTAATAGCATGGGTTCTTTGGTAGCCACTCGCAGAGTTCTTTGGCTGAAGAGCTGGGCGGCGGATGCTTCTTCCAAGTCTCGCCTGGGCAAGTTGCCCTTTAAAGGCAAGCTACTCTTTGGTGAGGATCTTGATAAGTTGGTCAAGGAGTTGGGCGAATCCAAGGGTGGCCGCCTCCCGGAGGATCGCCCAAAGAGAGGGAGGTCCCTTCCTTCCCCTCGGGGTCAGTTTCGGGACTTTCGTCGATTTCGATCTTCCCGTTTCATGGGTTCGCAGCGGGGCAGGTATCCTTCGAGATCGCCCAGTTTTCGGGGCTTCCGCGGTGCCTCTAGAGGATTCACTGCTGCGACTCCGTCAGCCACTCGCAAGTCCCAATGAAGGGCTGCGGGTCCAGGCGGGGGTAGCGGCGATTGGAGGTCGCCTTCGCCAGTTTCTCCCTGCTTGGACCCGTATCACATCAGATCGCTGGGTTTTGGAGATTATTCGGGACGGGTACGCCTTGGAGCTTGCCCAGCCCGTTCTCGATTCTTTCGTAGCGTCTCCATGCCGGGGCCCAATAAAGACCGCTCATATTCGTCTAACTCTGGATCGCTTGCTCCAGTTAGGGGCCGTCGTTCCGGTTCCGCAGGCGGAGTATGGTCTCGGCAGGTACTCCATATATTTCGTGGTGCCAAAGAAAGATGGTGCTCTTCGGCCCATCTTAGATCTCAAAGGCGTGAATCGCTGTCTTCGTGTCCCGCATTTTCGCATGGAAACCTTGCGGTCAGTAATTGTAGCGGTCCGCAAAGGCGAGTTCCTTTCCTCTCTCGACCTGTCCGAGGCCTATCTCCATATACCGATTCGGGAGTCCCATCAAAAGTATCTCCGGTTCGCGCTTCCGTGGGGTCACTTTCAGTTCCAGGCGTTACCCTTCGGACTGGCCACTGCGCCTCGAGTGTTCACCAAAGTCATGGTGGTGGTGGCGGCAGCCTTGCATCAGGAGGGGGTACTAGTTCATCCCTATCTGGACGATTGGTTGATCCGCGGAAAAACTCGCTTGGAGAGCGAGTCAGCGACGGCAAAGGTCGTCGGACTTCTGCAGTCTCTCGGCTGGGTAGTCAACCCAGACAAGAGCCACTTGGTTCCGACACAGTCGCTCGAGTACCTCGGAGTACGCTTCGATACTTGTCGGGGTGTCGTGTCGCTCCTGGAGCGGAGAGTACTAGCTCTTCAATCTCTGGTGCGCCGCTTTCGGAAGACTGCGGCTCCGTCAGCTTGGCACTACCTGCAACTCTTAGGGACGATGGCGGCATCCTTGGAAGTGGTGCCTTGGGCTCGTTTCCACATGCGGTCTCTGCAGAGGGCCTTGCTCCGTCGCTGGTCCAATCAGACCGATGCGTTGACCAAACGTCTTCCCTGCCCGCGGACAGTTCGCCAGGATCTGAAGTGGTGGTTACGTCCTTCATCGCTCCGAGCGGGGATGCCCTTGGAACAGCCGGACTGGATTCCGCTGTTGACGGATGCCTGTCTCACGGGCTGGGGCGCGCACTGCGGGGAACTTGTGGCGCAGGGCCTTTGGTCCACGCAGGAGAGCGGTTGGTCGATCAATCGATTGGAGCTGCGGGCCGTTCGGTTAGCGCTGCAACGCTTCGAGCTGCAGGTCACGAACCGAGCGGTTCGAGTTCTCTCAGACAATGCCGCGACCGTGGCTTACATAAATCGGCAGGGAGGTACCGGAAGCGTGGGCTTGGAAGCGGAAGCCCAGTTGCTCTTCGCGTGGATAGAACCCCGGTTGCAGACGATCTCAGCGGCACACATTGCCGGAAAGGACAATGTCACGGCGGATTTTCTCAGTCGGGTCCAAGTGGATGCCGGCGAATGGGAGCTGAATCCTGCGGTATTCCAACAGTTGGTGAGGTGTTGGGGTCCGCCGGTAATGGACCTGATGGCAACCTTTCGCTCCGCAAAGGCGTCTCGTTTTTTCAGCCTTCGGCGAGAGCCCATGTCCGAGGGCATCGATGCTCTTTTGCAGACCTGGCCCACCTCCGGCCTTCTTTATGTGTTTCCCCCGTGGCCTCTACTGGGGCGGGTGATTCAGCGGATCGAGTCTCACCGGGGACGGGTATTGTTGATAGCGCCGGATTGGCCCCGTCGTCCCTGGTATGCCAATCTCGTCCGGTTGTTAGCCGACTCTCCGTGGCGGCTTCCGCTTGCTCTGGACCTGCTGTGTCAGGGTCCTCTCCGCATGCCGGCGGTGGAGAGATTCTCTCTTACGGCCTGGCTATTGAAAGGGCACGGCTGAGGAAGAGAGGTTATTCGAAGGCGGTTGTAACGACGTTGCTTCAAGTCCGAAAGCACTCCACTTCGCTGGCTTATGTCCGCATCTGGCGTATATTTGAGGATTGGTGTTCCAGGCGACAGGTTCGGGCGGCTACGGCCTCTCTTCCGGTTGTCTTGGATTTTTTGCAGGACGGTTTTGATAAAGGTTTGGCGGCTAGTTCTTTGCGAGTGCAGCTCGCGGCTCTCTCCTGTTACAGAGGTAAAATACATGGGGCCGCGCTGGGTGCCCATGCCGATGTGATCCGTTTCCTGAAGGCGGTTTCTCGACTGCGCCCTCCGCGTCAAGTCTCCGTGCCTCCGTGGGATCTCAACCTGGTTTTGCGGGCGCTTTCCGCTGCACCGTTTGAGCCTCTGGCTCGAGCTTCAGTGAAGGATTTAACCCTTAAGACGGTGTTTCTTGTAGCGATTTGTTCGGCGCGGCGTATCTCTGAGCTTCAAGCTCTTTCTGGCAGAGAGCCTTTCCTGTCTTTTTCGGATCAAAAGGTGGTTCTACGACCAGTACCTTCCTTTTTGCCTAAAGTGTCTTCTCCCTTTCACTTAAATCAGGTGGTGTCGCTCCCAGTGTTGCAGGCGTCGGGTGAGCGAGCCTCGGATCGCGGGCTTAGTCGTTTGGACCTTAGGAGAATTTTGCGTCGGTATTTAAAGGTTACCGAGGACTTCCGCAAGTCAGATCGTTTGTTCGTCTTGTTCGGCGGTTCTAGGAAAGGTGAGGCGGCAGCGAAAGCCTCTATTTCTCGATGGATTAAGGAGGCGATTGCCTCCGCTTATCTGTTGCAAGGGCGTGTGGCGCCGCTAGGTTTGCGGGCTCATTCTACCAGAGCTCAAGCGACGTCCTGGGCGGAGTATAGTTTGGTGTCTCCGGCAGAGATTTGTAAAGCGGCGACGTGGTCGTCTCTCCACACTTTCAGTAAGCACTATCGTCTTGATGTCTTGGCGGCACGTGATGCATGTTTTGGTTCCGCGGTCTTGCGTGCCGGTTGGCGGAATCCCTCCCGTTAAGTCTGCTCTGTTACATCCCATTCGTAGAGGACTAAGCTGGAGGAACGATAAGGAAATAGTAATTACACTTACCTGGTAATTGTAGTTCCTTGAGTGACGACAGCTTAGTCCTCCTTCCCTCCCTTGGGACGCAGTTTTGTCTCGGCACGCATGCCATACGGGAGTCCGTTTTTTGTGGGTGTGTTCTTCAGCAGTTTTCTTTGCCCTTTTGCTCTCGCTACCTGCTTCTGGTGCGGCAGGATAGGAATCCTTGGTTGGCTGTCTTTGGGGTATTTCCATCCCTCCTGGGGGGGGGATGGGTGCAGTCTTCTACGTTGTTTCTAGGTTTCCCTTTACAAATAAAAAAAACAACAAAAAAACGGTATTGCAGATTCCAGGACATATTAAATTTTTACGGTTTTGTCTTAAAGGTTAGCTATCTCTTTCAGTTGCTTTGACAGTAGTTCACTGGAGGGCAAGGGAATGCCAGGATGCTGGATCCAGTGGTGCTGAGTTTTGATTGGTCCAGTCTTCATGCTGCAGGAGGAGGTGCACTACCCATTCGTAGAGGACTAAGCTGTCGTCACTCAAGGAACTACAATTACCAGGTAAGTGTAATTACTATTTAAAGCGCTGCCTATTAAGGAAGTTGAAACCATGTTGGGATCCTTTGGATCTCAAGGCAGTACTGCAGCATTTGTTCTTGACCCCCATGGACTTGTAATTCATTGTTTTTTGGTTTGCCTCTGACAGCTATGAAACCACTGCAGCTTGTACAAAATTCAGTGTTGCGTTTTATTACTCCAGTGCGCTTTTTTCTTCACTGGCTTCCAGTGATTTGGCGAGCCAAATTTAAGGTATTAACATTACCCAATGGTAACACTTTAAATGTTATCTTTTTACCTACTTATTTTTCCATGGAGTTTGATTCCTCTTTACATAATTTATATTCTCGGGATCAGGCTTCATTGTTGAACCGTGCGCCATTAGGATTTCAGGGAGTGAGAGCTTTTGATGGAAACTTTTCCCTATCATTACCTATATTGTGGAATCTACCCATTAATTTGTGATTACTAATAAATATGTTAGGTTTTAGAAAGAAGGGTTTTCTGTATAGTCAAGTTAGTTTTTGATTTTAGTATAGTTTATTCTGATTCAGGTGTTTTATTTTGTTTTATGTCAATCTTTGTTCTTGTTTCTGATGTGATTTTGTAATTGAGTTTTAGATCAGCAGTTTAAGTAATTAAATAAATAAACTTGATCCTGTTATCATTGGAGCATGCAAACATTGGAGTAGGCCAAGAAACTGAATAAACTGCTCTCCTTTTCAACCTGTACCTGCAACCCATCACAAAAATATTTAAAAAACACAAAATCAATCACTTTATCTATGCCAACGACATCATGCTCGCCCTCCCCATAACCACGAAAAACCCTAATTATAACACTCTATCCGAATGCATGGCGGAAACCTCATCCTGGATGGGAACCAACTTCCTCAGCATCAATCTCAAAAAAACTGAGGCAATGTTTGTATCAAGATCACCTGTGGCTGAAGATACCTACCCAACAACAATCTCCATCAATAACACAACGATACCTGTTAAAAAAGAGGTAAAATACCTAGGCGTTATAATCGATCACACACTCACCATGCTACCTCACATAAAACAGACGGTAAAAACTATATTCTACAAACTCAAAACTATTCAACACTTAAGGCTCCTCCTTGACACGCATGACTTTAGATCAGTCGTTAGTGCCCTCATAACCCCTCACTTTGACTATTGTAATAGTCTCCTAACCGGCCTCCCACAAAAGAATATCTACTTATTACAAAGAGCACAGAACATCTGTGCAAAAGTAGTCACTAAAGCCCACCTAACAGACCATGTAACCCCTATACTGCTAGATCTACACTGGCTCCCCATAAATTATCGAATCAAATACAAAATACTACTAACAACCTTCAAACTACTAAACGATATTGCCCCCTCACATCTATCCACACTCCTTCACGTCCCAAATGAATTAAGAGCCCGCAGACTAAATGCAACCCTCTCACTAGAGCTGCCAAAAACATTCACGAGGACCAAAAACTCCACCAGTGCCAGAGCCTTCTCATTCACCGCTCCCACACTTTGGAATGACCTCCCAATAGACATCCGAATCATAAAGGACCTCTCCCAATTCAGGAAAGAACTCAAGACATACCTATTCTCTGAGCACTTCGGAATCCCCTACCCTCCAAGTCCAGACACACAGCGTCCACAGACACACAAACAAAAAAACCCGCAGAAACACAATTAACTGAACACACAACTCCTCTTCTAACAGCCCCCAAAGACACCCCAAACAACCCACGAAAAAATGGAAATAAATTCCATCACACACAAACCCACTCACATACACACACAAACACACGCACACTTATACACACACACTCACACATACACACACACACACACACCTGAATAGCGAATCATGTATTCTTGTAAATAATTTCTATAAATAGCAATGTCAGCTCGCTGACATTCCCCTGTAAATTCAGCAGAATACAAAAGTATACACCCTGTAAATAGTTCTGACAATTTACTGTTCTGTTATATGTAAAAAGTTAAGAAGTTCTTGTTCTATGTAATGTTATGCAAATGTATGCAATTGTTCCATGTAAACCGCCCCTGATCTCTGGAAGGGGCGGTATAGAAGAAATAGATAAATAAATAAATAAAATAAATAAAAGGGAAGTTACACAAATGTACACATCCTCAGTCATGACACAATGGGTAGTTATTTTGTTGGATTAATTTTTTGACAGGCAGTCTGTCGTTGCTTCTTGTAGAACTGGTTTCTTTTATATATATATATGTAGACTATGGATCGGAGATTGGATTACACAGTACGTCCAGAGGTAACAAAGAAGCTGTAGACATGCGGCATGATTCAAGTACTTAATCCCTTTGATCTCATATATGCCCATCATTTATTTAGCTGTCTGGCTGTCTCCCCTCCTCTCAAACTTCATTATATATGTATTTAATGTGGGCGTTCATGGGGTGGGGGTTGAGAGCTGAGAGCTTCCATTTGTGTTTGGTTTTAAAGGTTTGTTAATATGATGATCCAAACAAAGCCCAAATGGGGAAATCACAATGGGAACAAAAATCAAAAAGGCCCCCTTAAAACAAAATTTTTTTGACAGACCAATAGTCAATGATCAAACTATTAAATTTTGACCAATAGAGAACTAGTCTGTTACTTTATTAAAAGTCCATACATATCAATGGAAAATATGCTAAGTTTGAAATCATACAATACAAATGTGCTCATGCATGTGTAAAACTTGCTGACACAGCTCTGTGTTTCGAACCTCCAGCTTTAATCACAGTTCTGCTTCAGGGCAAATACACTTATCTGAATCATAGTTTTAAAACACTGTTAAAACAGCTTATCCATTCTTGATGGTCCAACACTATATTTTTTGTTGACTCCAGTAGCCATGTTTTGAAAAAAACAAAAATACAAAAACCATGGTCTTTTGAACTTAGAAAAGCATCAGCTTCAAGCACTGAAGAGGTAAGTACAACAAAAGTGTGAGAAGTACTGATGGGAGTAATGGACTCATTGGAGGTCATATGAAACATTATATTTGTTATCTTTTGGTTTATTCACAGCGTTACCATAAAGCTCTTTTGCAGCACTTCTGCCCGCAGGGATCCCATCTCCTGCAGGGAGACGATGCCAATCTCCAGGAACAAGCAGGAATGAGTCTTCACATATGGGTACGTCGGTACCGACGGAGCCTGCGTGGGAACGCTCCCCAGCGTCCAATCAGAAAGCTTTTGGGAGCATCCCTCAGCGCCTGCGTGCTGCCTTTCCAACTGTCTCTCCTCAGTTTTCGTTTTTCCGCGGAGCTGGCAGGACGTCCTCCTGTCACCGCAGAAAATTTTTTCTTTTTAATTCTTTAATTCTTTGTTTTCTTGTGGTCGCGGCTGTCTCCCCGACTCCACCAGTATCGCCGGTGTTTTTTTCTTTCTTTTTCTTAAATTCAGGGAATTTTTTTTTCCCCTCAGTTTCTGTTTAAACTTTTTGGGCCTTTCAGGCCTCTCCATTATGGAGCTGCCACCTTCTTTTCCTAAGAAGTGCCTTAACTGTGGCAGTACAGTTTTGTTTATAGACTCCAAGAACTGGTGTCTAACCTGTTTGGGTCCTGACCATTTTCCTCCGGAGCCATTAGGCTACAATGTTATGAGAAGAGATTTTCCATTTCGAGTTTCCCTCGATACCGGGTTCCCTTCCAGTGTCAGGGCACCGACCACTTCTTCTCTACAGGATCAGGTAACCCACAAACAGTCTGTTAAGACTAGCCAATCCTTGAGTGGTAGGTCTCATGCACAGCATGATGACGGCTCCGGCCTTGCCCTCAAGGGTCCATTGGCTTTAAAACCCTGGCAGGAGTCTTCGGTCTCCAAAGCCTTTCAGGGGTTTCAGGTTGTTCCTGGGGCTCACCCCTCACAGAACATACCTGAGCCATTCTCGGTGGTGGTATCCGCTTCGAGCGGTACCGATACCCCGGCATCGGCACTGTTGTTGAGCGATCCACTCCTCACCAGGGATCGTCATCTGGCTTTCTCGGTACCTTCGGGACCGATCGATACGTCCCAGACTGACTTTCCAGTATTGGCATCACCGCCGATACTACCACTGACGTCGGTACCTTCTAGGTATGCATCGTAGACTCGCTTCCTTCGAGGCCGAGTCTGGAATCGATTTCTAGTCTGGAAGACTGGTTACCGACACGTCTCAGAACCGACACTTACCGGTTCCGGATGCTCGGTACCGAGGGTAACTACCAAAGGCCTTCGGTTACCTCGGTACCGCTTGAGCAGCCTCCGATGACTGCTTCGATGTCGGTATCGCCTTCGATTCCGGCACAGCTACCGATATCGGTGTCGGTGCCGGTACCTGCGGTAACATCTGGGCCAGCTCCTTCCATGCTTCTTTCACCAGGGTCGCTCCTTTCTATACCTAGTTTGGAATCGATACCTGGCATGGACGATGCAGTACTGACTGTTTCAGGTCATGACCTCCAGTACCAGCATCCATCCCTTAGGGATCCTTTTCTGCACCGGGCAGCAAGTAGATCCTCCCGTGCCCAGGCTAGTTCTTCAGGTCTAGCCTGTCCAGGGATGTTTCCTGTTGGAGATCCTTCTTTTCAGAATTTTCTCCTGGATATAGCAACATCCCTTGCTATTCCTATCCCTGGCTATGATCCTACACAAGGCTCTCTCTCTTCTGGAGAAAAGGAAAATATAATGCTTGCTTTACATCATTCCTTACAGGATCTTCTTCTAAGAATGTGGGAAGCGCCTTTAAGGGTTTCCTCACCTTCTAGAGCAACTGATCTTCTGTATCAGGTGCCCCCCTCTCCAGGGTTTCAAAAGACTCAACTTCCCCATCATTCCATTGTAGTGGAATCGGCAATGAGGAAGGTAAAAAGCAAGAAGAAGCATTCTTCTTACCCACCAGGTTGTGAATCTAGAACACTGGATGCCTTTGGACGGCAAACCTTCCAAACATCTATGCTGGCAACAAGGATTCTCTCATATATTTTTTATATGAGTCTATCCCTTCGGGAGGTCACAAAGAAATTATCTTTTTTGACTCCTTTTCTATCAGAGCCCAAGGCTGCAGACTATTCCTTACTTCTTAGTCATAGCCAAAATATCTCTTGGTTTCTTTCTCGTGCTTCCCTAGACTCTTTTGAGTCTGTTAGCAGAACCTCTGCTATAGCCATAGGGGCACGACGTAGAGCCTGGCTCCAAGCTTCAGACTTGAACAGATGGGCACAGCAAAGACTGGGTAATACTCCTTGCACTGGAGAAAATCTCTTCAATAAGGAGTCTTTACATCAGGTTGCTCAGTGCTCCACTGACTTCCCTGTTTCTGAAGGCGATCCTAAGCCTTCTCCTTCCCCAGTAGGTAGGAAATGCCCTTCCAAACCTTCTTTCCCTAGGAGAAAGAGGTTTTACTCTTCTCCTGCCCATCATTCAGATGTTCCCAAACACGGGAAGCCTCGTCCTGGTCTGAAGAATCCAAACTCTAGCCAGGCTGAATAAACACAGCAACCATGGGGTTCTGCTTAATCTCTTTATAACCTACAGTTATCTTCTTTTCAACAGAAGTTTTTCACTGTTTTTCATTCAAAACTCTACGCATGGATTCCTGTTCTCAGGACATCCAGTTGCTCTTAGGTATGCTGAGCTGTCAGGATATTCATGTCTATGGGTCACAGGTTTTTCCTCCTCTTCCTGCCAAGAAGAGAGGTTTAACAACTATCCCATGATAGTTTTTCTGTACCGACATGAATTTTTTCCTTCCACAGACTTACCATATGGTAAGTCACCCTTCAGCTCCTGTTTCTCTACCCTCTTCTCCAGGGTTTCCCCTGTAAGAGTGGTACCATACCACTGGAAGGCTTTCTTAGCCTTTCCAATCTTTCTTTCCATTCCAGTGTGGAGTTTTTTCTCTTGAGTAAACTCCCTTCTTTTGTCTGGGCAGCTCATCAGACAGACAGGATGTTCTCCTCTTGTTCTGTCTGTTCTCTCTGTTTTACACAGAAAGATTCTCTCTGCTGTCCTATTCAGCAGCTGCCCATGCAGGAGTTCCAGTGATTGGACTACTGGTACTTTTCCACAAGTTCCAGTCTTGTCTTCCACTACTTTCTGTCTAGCCTTAGTAGTGCTTCCAGGATAGTGCTTCATCTGTCTTGGGTAATCCTTATCACTATCTTCTTTTCTGCCATCTCCAATTCCTGGGATTTGGCAGCATAGTTGAAGTGGCAGCTGGTTTTTTCCAACAGCCAGTTTTATTTCCCAATTCTCCTGCATAATGCTCTCTGCAATCCTACAGAGAAGCTTTCCACTATGGGCCCTTGCTAGAGAGCATGGGGTTTTTTCTCTAATGACTATCCTATATGGTTGAAAAAGGCTTCCTCAGTCATTCCCCATGACTGTGAGGGTTCTTTACACCCTTCTATCTCCTTTTAGAATAAAGGACATAAGCCTTCCCTACGTGACAGTCTAAAGAGTTGTCCAATTCCTACAGGGAATATGCTCTCTTTTTCATTGCAGCTTGTCCTCATGGTATCCTAATCCTTCAAGGACAGCACATATTTCACTAAAAAACGCATAATACCCCTTTTTGTCCCTCAAGTGGGTCAACCTGGTATCTCATCCTATGCATTTTTCTGTCCATTTACCATGCTAGAGTTCTACCGGACTCAGGACTTGCTGTTTACAGACTGCTATTATCCTCTGTTTTTTCACGCAATCATCCTGGTTATTTCACTGGATAGCATTCCTGCACCATCTTAACCAGGGGGAATAGATTCTCTATATATCTTCTCAAGTAGGTTCCACCTTCTTGTTATTGGATGAATCTTTCCTCTTCACATCTCCATGTGAATGTTCTTATAGGCATATCTCTGCTTACTTGCAGACATTTATCTTAGACCTATATGTTCATATATGTATATATATCTATATACACCCCTGTAGATACATATGTCTGTCAGCTGTGTGTGCATATGTTATGCCCCTCTAGATCTCACTATAACCATATATATATATACCCTTGTATATATATATATATATATATATCTACACACACACACACACACACACACACATATATATATATATATATGTATATATATATAATGTGTGTGTATCTGTTGAGATGCTTCCTCATAGGTAGATATGTATTTACATACTTATCTCTCTAACTGTCTATGCTCATAAAGGTTTTTCCTTCCTATATGTTCCAGACAGTGGGCTTTGCACATATTCATACTGTTCCTCAGTATGTTTGGGGTATTATGCACACAACCACTGCTGTGCTACTGACAGCTCCTACCATAACCCTAGGTTCAGGTATCCCTGAAGCTCCATACTCCAATATCTTCCTACCTCTCTCCAGTTAGGAATGACATGGTGGATCTTCAGTAGATCTGAGGTTTCAACTCCTCAGACATCTGTCCTTTCTTTGGGAATACGGGATTTTTCCCATACCCCTTCTTCCCTCAAGAACTAGGCCAGTTTGTCCAAATCGGTCAGTCTTCCTCTTTTGCTCCTAACTGTGAGTAACTCTGTAGCCAAAAGAGTTTTCAGCTTTTTTCATAAAGCTTCCCACTAAAGACCTACCGTTTTTGTACTACCCCAGTTGAATCCTGGGGTCACCTGTCACTTCCAGATTTTGACCTTCATCTTCACTTCAGTGAGGTCACCTTGAAGATTCCTCTACTGGATCCCCAGTAGACTCCATCAGCCTCTCTACTTCCTGCAATCCAGTAGGTGAGGTCCATATTGTAATTGTTCATTTCAATATATTTCATGATGATTATCATACATACAAGGACTCCTTGCCTGTAGTCCTATCTTAGGTTAGCTGTTTTCTACAGCTCCTCTCTTTTTCAACTCCTACCCTCCATCCTCAGGATGCCTGGCCATATGAGGTGTAGCATGTTTCACTCTCCAACATGCTAGGGCTCCAGGCATCTTAGCTTGGGAGTCCCCATATGTGAAGACTCATTCCTGCTTGTTCCTGGAGATAGCACAGTTACTTACCTGTAACAGGTGATCTCTGGGAACAGCAGGAATAAGTCTTCACAACCCACCCACCTCCCCTAGGAGTTGTATTTCTCTATCTATCTTTCCTTTCCTCTCTCTCTCTCTTTGTCTCAGCTATAAAACTTAACTGAGGAGAGACAGTTGGAAAGGCGGGAAGGCAGCACGCAGGCGCTGAGGGATGCTCCCAAAAACTTTCTGATTGGACGCTGGGTAGCGTTCCCGCGCAGGCTCCGTCGGTACCGACGTACCCATATGTGAAGACTTATTCCTGCTGTTCCCAGAGATCACCTGTTACAGGTAAGTAACTGTGCTTTCTCAGCAGCACTTCTACCCGTGGAGACGAGATCCCAACGAGCATAGTGTGCCAGTCTTTGCCATGGCCTTCCGCAGCCCTTCTACTCGCATGTGCTCTGAGCCCTGGGTGTCAGGTCTGATTTTTCAGTCGCTGTGGCGACCTGGTACCTGAGGTTTGTCGAGCCCTAGACTAAAGACAGCAACAGAGAATGAAAATAACTCTGAGGCAAAATATACTTTAATCTACAGATTACATGCAGTTTGTAAAATGCAAGCTTCAGCACCCCCTCACTTGAGCAAACATAAAAAGCTGTGCATCAAACTCAACCTTGAGATAATGTACATATGACAACACCACTTTGGGTTGATCATTGGGACTCAAAGGCCTTTAAAGGGGTCTCCAAATGGCCTACTGAAAGAAGCTCTGTCCACCTAAGATTCAGGATTTTCTGCCAACCAAGTCATATTGTTAGAAAACACAAGATGCATTAAAGCCATATCATAACCATCTGGGAAGAATAACAAAATGTCCTCCGCTTACATTTGAAATTGCACACACTGTATGAAGTAGGTGCCCCAAAGTTGTCAATACATTATTAGAGAGAGAGAAAATGTGGGCTTTTGGGGTATCCCATTCCTAGAGATATCCAACTAGATCTATTACTTCCCCAAAAGAGCTGCAGCTGTCCTCCCATTAAAAATTGTATAAATGATTTGTGAAAATTCCTAGATATATAAAACCTGTCAATGTTTCAAAAGTTGCCAAAATATTTAGAACACTACAATCACCACAAAACCATCATCTAGTGATGTCTCTTTGAATCAAGGACAGAGACCAGTATGGTGTCTGTGCTATGTACTGATCAAAAAATCCACATTGAAGTTTAACCAAAAATCTCCAGGAACAAGCAGGAATGTAGTCTTCACATACAGTCAAACCTCGGTTTTCATGATTAATCCATTCAAAAAAGTCTGACTAAAACTGAAATGTAGGAAAACTGAAGCAATATTTCCCATAAAAAATAATGTAAATCCAATTAATCCGTTCCAGACACCCAAAAATATTCACAAAAAATACATTTTATAGAGAATAACTATATTTTTCATACATAAAACAATGAGAAATAAATATAAATGACTAATGAAATGGATAAATGAACATTTAACATCACTTTTACCTTTATTGAAGACTCTTGTTGGCATATGGAAGACGGTGAGGAGGGGAGAGGGAGGAGGTTATTGTTTGGAAGGGGAATCCCCCCTCCATAAGGACCTCAGGTATCAAGGCCCTATCTGGGGTTACTTCCCTTCTTTGTCTTTACTGGCACAGGAATTTAAAAAAAAAGAAAAGAACAAGAAGGATCCACCAAAAAAAAAAAAAGCCTCCAGTAAAGGCACCAGCCACAGCCACCGGAAACACCACTCTCCCGCTCAGGCAACCTGGAACGCAGAGCTGAGCATGCATTCCAGAGTCATGTGGCAATGGCTGCAGCAGCATGGGCCCCTGAAGTCTCAGCCAGGCAGTAGAACAGCTCCTGTCACTTCTCTCACCTGCCCGATCATCACAGGACAGCGCACACACACACACACAGATACAGCACTGTAATCTGATCTCCGACTCTCTCACCCGCCTCCGATTCCGTCTCAAAAGCAAATTGCAAGCTGGAAGAAATGCTCAGCAGCAAGTTTGGAAGACCCATCAGGACTGGCATGTTTGGAAGACCCATCAAAGTTTCGCCGTCAGCAGGGAGTTCTCTAATTGAGCGTGTCGGAAGCATCAGATCAGCCACACTCTCACTCTTTGATTCTTGCTACTGTATTTCTCAAAGGATCGCTGAAAGCAAAGAGGTCTGGATCGCAAAAACAAGCTAAGTACTGTACTTTACTGAACGACTCCCCCTGGAACGGACCATTTTAAAATTGTACGAGAACCGGGACAAAATCTCAATGAAAAAAGATCTTGAAAACCGAAGCATACGAAAACTGGGGCATACAAAAACCGAGGTTTGACTGTATGGGTATCGTCGGTACCGACGGAGCCTGCGCGGGAACGCTCCCCAGCGTCCAATAGGAAAGCTTTTGGGAGCATCCCACAGTGCCTGCGCGCTGCCTTCCCGCCGTTCCAACTGTCCCTCTCCAGTTCTTGGTTTTCCGCGGAGCCGGCAGGTCCCATACCCTGTCACCGCAGAAAAAGTTCTTCTTTAATCTTTGTTTTTTGTGGTCGCTGCCTTCCCTTGACGCTATACTGGTACTGCCGGTTCATTCTTCTTTCTTCTTAAAAAAAATTAAAAAACAAAACCCTATAGTTTCTGAGCTATTTTACTTCAGAAACGTCTTTCCTTGGTGTTAGGCGCCATTTTGGGCACTAGGCCCAATTTTTCCTTAAAAATGGAAAAACCAACATCTGGTTTTAAAAAATGTTCTAAGTGTGGCAGTACCATCTCCATCACTGACACCCATGATTGGTGTCTCAAATGTTTAGGTCCTGACCACTCTACTTCGGAGTGCCTCTCCTGTGGAATGATGTCAAAAAGGGGTCGGCAGAATAGAGCTGCAAAGCTTAGCACCCTTTTTCCCTCAGACGCGGTGTCAGTTTCATCGACATCCTCCAGGTCCTCATCTTCCTCCCATGGATCTCAGGTAACTAAACATAAATCTAGCCGGTCCTCAAAGGGTAGATCTCCTTCTAAGTATCGAGATGCCACTGGCGTTGCCCTTGAGGAATTTTCACCTGCAAAACTGCTCCGGCGGGAGGCTTCTGCTTCCAAAGCATCAATAGGGCTCCAGGATGTTCTCGAGGCCTCAACCTCAGCAGAACTACTGGCGCCATGCTCTGGGGTTCAGGCCGCTTCTACCGATACAGACACCCAAGCAGCGTCAGCGTCGATAGACCACAGATTTCTTGCTATCGAATGCAGTCTAGCGGCTCTTCTCATGGCTTCGGTACCATTGAAACCATTTCAGACACCTCAACTGATACCGGTACCGACACCGATGGCATCAACGTCGATGGGTATGCCACCCATACCGAGTCATGCGTCTGTCTCCCGCATCGACAGATCGGTACCGGAGAAACCCGATACTGACTTTGATCGATGCCGGTACCGTGCGCTGCACGATCACTGGGATTGGAGGTATTTTGAATCCTGAGTCTGATGACTCCGAAGACTCTGCCAATACAAGAGTACTTCTCCCAGAGGATTCCTCTTCTCCTCAGCGCAGAATGTCTCCGCCAGAGGATATGTCCTTTCAGGATTTTATCCATGTTGTGGCCAGAGGCCTTTCCATCACAGTAGCTCCTGAAAAAGAGCCTAGGGCAAAGGAGTTGGAGATTCTCCAATACGCTAAGGCTCCCAAGGAGGCAGCTACTCTGTCTATTCATGAGATCTTACATGATCTTATGCTAAGAATGTGGGAAACACCTCTAACCACATCTCCTCATTCTCAGAGACTCGATACTATGTATTGAGTTCCACCTTGTCCTGGCTTTCAAAAAACTCAGTTACCACACCATTCAACGGTAGTGGAATCAGCCATGCGTAGGATGAAAAGTGCAAAGAGACATGCATCGAATCATCCAGGTCGTGAATGCAGGACTCTCGATGCCTTTGGGCGTCGATGCTTTCAAGCTTCCATTCTCTCAGCTAGGATCAGTTCCTATATCTTGTATATGGGAATGTTCCTTAAAGAGGTCACAGGAGACTTGGAGCTTATGAGCCCCCTTCTTCCTGATAATAAAAGACAGGACTATCTTACTCTTGTCAAACATGCCCAGGATGTTTCCAAGTTTGTAAATCATGCAGCCTATGACTGTTTTGAGTGCATAAGCAGAACCTCTGCTATTGCCATTGGTGCACGTCAGATTGCCTGGCTTCAGGCATCCGACTTGGAAATTTGGGTACAGGATAAATTAGGAAACGTTCCTTGCACAGGAGAAAATCTCTTTGGCAAGAACTGGCAGGAGAAAGCTAATGAGATAGATGCAGACAATATCACTTTGGATAGATTGTCCAAATCTACAGCCGATCCTGCAAGGAAAAGATCCTCTAAAAAACATTTTTCAATAAGAAAAAGAAATTTTATCCTTCCTATACCCAACAGGGACACCGTCCAGGTCAGCCTGCCCAAAAGGGACAACAGCAACAACCTAGACAAAAAAGAAGAAGCCAAAAGCGGTAAAACCTCAGCCAGCTCAGCAGGCTCAGCCTCCTCAGGGGCTTTGACTCCTCTCTAGAGAACTTCGCCTTCCTGTCCCTGAAGGGTCCAGAACCCTTGGACATCCCAGGCAGGTTATGTCATTTTGGCCACAGATGGTACCAAATAACAGCAGAAAATTGGACTCTGTCCATTGTACGAGAGGGGTACAAGCTTCATTTTCACAGCATGCCCCCTCCTACAATGGTAAGACAGTTCAATTCTCAGACCTCTCTCAACAATCTCTTAGGTCAAGAAGTCACAACACTCCTTGCGCAAGGAGCAATAGAGGAAGTACCCATTCTGCAACAGGGTACAGGGTTCTACTTCCCCTATTTTCTTATTCTAAAGAAAACAGGAGGATACCGGCCCATTTTAGACCTCGGAGAATTGAACAAATATCTGTTCTGAGAGAAGTTCAAAATGGTCTCTCTAGGAACTCTGCTGCCATACCTTCAAAGTCAGGATTGGCTTTGTTCTCTAGATCTCAAGGATGCATATACTCATATTCTCATCCATCCAAATCACAAAAGATTCCTCCAATTCCTGTTTCAGGGAAAGCACTTCCAGTACAGGGTTCTTCCCTTTGGCCTGGCTTCTGCACCAAGAGTATTCACAAAATGCATGGCTGTGGTAGCTGCATTTCTCCGCACTCTGGGAATATTCGTCTTCCTCTACTTAGATGACTGGCTCATTCGAGCCCCTACAGTGCCAGAAGCCAGCTCTGCTTTGTTTCACACAATGCGAATCCTTCAGTATTTGGGGCTAGTCATAAACTTCCCAAAGTCCAATCTTGCTCCCACTCAATCCCTAGAGTTCATAGGAGCTCATCTGGATACCAGACAGACAAGGGCTTTCCTTCCGCAGCCCTGCTGTCTTCGCATAATACAGCTAGCTTCCCAAGCAGTGCTCAAACCTTATCTCACTGCTCGAGAAATGCTACAACTGCTGGGCCACATGGCATCCACCGTGCATGTGGTTCCTTATGCTCGCCTCCACATGCGAGCAGCCCAGTGGACTTTATCCACTCAGTGGACACAGGCCTCAGGTTGCCTGTCAGACAAAATAACAAACTCAGACCATCTTGTTTCATCCCTCCAATGGTGGCAATCGCTCAAAAATCTTCTCGTGGGGTCTCCTTTCCAGCAACCCCTATTCCATGCCACCCTAACAGATGCATCTCAGGTGGGATGGGGAGCCCACCTGCATGATCTCTCTACCCAGAGTACCTGGACTCCACAGGAGGCCTGTCTTCACATCAGCCTCCTGGAACTCAGAGCAATCTTCCTTGCTCTTCGAGTATTTCACGCCCAGCTCAGATACAAGACAGTCCTAGTTCAAACAGATAATCAGGTAGCCAAGTTCCATGTGAACAAGCAGGGCGGAACAGGCACTCTGTCACTATGCAACAAAGCTTTGCGACTATGGCCAGAGAGCATCAGATTCATCTCCTTGCGGTGTATCTTCCAGGCATTCAAAACTTGGGCAGACAAACTCAGTCGAGTTCTGCTACCACACGAATATTTCAGATTTGGGGAAACCCGGACATAGAACTCTTTGCAAGTCCGCTGAATGCCAAGCTTCCCCGGTTCTGTTCCAGAATCCCAGCTCAGCATTGTAAGGCAAGGGACGCCTTCCTCCTTCACTGGGGTCAGGACTTCCTATATGCCTTCCCACCCATTCCCCTCATCCCCAAAACACTATTCAAGCTTCAGAGAGACAGAGGTCATATGATTCTCATAGCTCCATGTTGGCCACGGCAACCGTGGTACCCTCTGCTTCTACATCTCTCTCAAGCTCCACCTCTGGATTTGGGATCTGCTCCAGACCTTCTCTCCCACGAGAACGGGACGCTGTGACATCCCAGTCCCCAGTCTCTGCATCTCAGGGCCTGGTTGCTGAAGTCCTAGAGCTTCAGGATCTCAACCTTTCTCAACAGGTAAAGGATATCCTTTATGCTTCTAGGAAATCCTCCACAAGACGCTCATACGCCTTTAAGTGGAAAAGTTTTATCATATGGTGCTCGCAGAAGGGTCTTAACCCTCTTGCGATACCTCTGGAATCGATACTGGAGTATCTCCTTCATTTGTCAAATGCGGGTCTTAAGACAGATTCAGTAAGAGTCCATCTTAGTGCTATTGCAGCTTCTTACAAGCCTCTAAGTGGACAACCTATTTCCTCTCATCCTCTCATAGCGAGATTTATTTATTTACATTCTTTTATTTATTTACATTCTCTTATATACCGCGCTATTCTGCATCAGTGCGGTTTACATTGAACAAACTGAAATTACATTGAACAGGGCATTATAACTTGGAGATAACTATTTTACAGGGAACATGGGCTATGGAGGGTTAAGTGGCTTGCCCAAGACCACAAGGAGCACCTGTGGGACTACAAATCCCAGTCCTTCCGGCCCAAGGTTGCTGTCCTCTAGTGGCATTTGAACCCCCGACCTTCCGGCCTGAAGTACCTTGCCCCAACCACTAGGCCACTCCTCCATAGATTTATGAGAGGTCTTATTTTAACAAAGCCTCCCATTAAACCACCACTGGTGGCATGGAACTTGAATCTGGTGCTCGGGCAGCTCATGAAACCGCCCTTTGAACCATTAGTCACTACATCTTTGAAATTCCTTTCCTTGAAAGTCATTTTCCTCATTGCAGTCACATCAGCACGTCGCATCAGTGAATTGCAAGCATTAGTGACTGATCCTCCTTACACAAGGTTCCACCTTGATAAGGTAGTTCTTAGGACTCATCCACACTTTATGCCAAAGGTGGTTTCGCCTTTCCATTTAAACCAAGCAGTTTACCTAACTGTATTCTTCTGAGGCCTCATACCTCCAGTGCAGAAAGGAACCTTCATACTTTGGACTGTAAAAGAGCTTTAACCTTTTTTTTGCAAAGGACACAGCAACATCGAAAATCTTCTCAACTTTGTTGCTTTTGATCCCAGTCATTTGGGTCTTCCAGTCTCCAAAAGAACTCTATCTAACTGGATTGCACAATGCATATCCTTTGCCTATGAGAGTAAGAAGTTTCCTCTTGAAGGCCATGTCACAGCTCACAATGTGAGAGCCATGGCAGCCTCAATGGCTCATCTTCCTTCTGTGTCTATCGACGACATCTGTCGAGCAGCTACTTGGGCTTCGGTACATACCTTCACGGCCCACTACTGCTTAGACAAGGACTCCCGCCGGGATGCCTTGTTTGGTCAGGCTGTTCTTCAAGACCTTTTTCAGACTTAGTCAACTCCTACCCACCATCTCTGGTAGGATGCCAGAGATCCATGGGGGGAAGCATAGCCCTTTCACAAGGGCTGACAACTTCCTGGGGCCATCTCCCTGGCATCTGCAGCTAAGGAGTCCCCATATGTGAAGACTACATTCCTGCTTGTTCCTGGAGATAGCGTAGTTACTCACCTGTAACAGGTGATCTCCGGTAACAGCAGGAATTTAGTCTTCACAACCCGCCCACCTCCCCTAGGAGTTGTATCTCTCTCTCTCTCTTTCTCTCTCTCCCTCTCTCTTTGGTCTCAGCTATAAACTCACCTGGAGAGGGACAGTTGGGAAGGCAGCACGCAGGCACTGTGGGATGCTCCCAAAAGCTTTCCTATTGGACGCTGGGGAGCGTTCCCGCACAGGCTCCGTCGGTACCGACGATACCCATATGTGAAGACGATCTCCAGGAACAAGCAGGAATGTAGTCTTCACATATGGGGTATCGTCGGTACTGACGGAGCCTGCGCGGGAACGCTCCCCAGCATCCAATTGGAAAGCTTTTGGGAGCATCCCACAGCACCTTCGTGCTGCCTTCCCGCCTTTCCCAACTGCCTCTTTCCAGTTCTTCGTTTTCCACGGAGCCAGCAGGTCATTTTCCTGTCACCGCAGAAATTATCCCATAGACTGGGCATCCAAATGGCAGATGAAATTTAATGTGGACAATTGCAAAGTTATGCACGTAGGAAAGAACAACCCACATTATAGTTACACAATGCAAGGTTGCACATTGGAAACCACCACCCAGGAAAAAGATTTAGGAGTCATCGTGGATAACATGTTAAAACCCTCTGCCCAGTGTGCAGTGGCGGCCAAGAAAGCAAATAGAATGCTAGGTATCATAAAGAAAGGGATGGAAAATAAAACAAAGGATATTATAATGCTTCTGTATTATTCCATGGTACGACCGCACCTTGAATATTGTGTGCAGTTCTGGTCACCGTATCTTAAAAAGGACATAGCATTATTAGAAAAAGTACAGAGAAGAGCCACCAAAATGGTGAAGGGGATGGAAGGCTACTCCTATGAAGAGAGGCTATAAAGGTTGGGGCTCTTCAACCTGGAAAAGAGACGGCTGAGGGGAGATATGATAGAGGTCTATAAATTAATGAATGGAGTGGAGCAGGTAAACGTGGATCAATTGTTTACGCTATCAGAATATAGAAAGACTAGGGGACATGCAATGAAGCTACAGGGTAAACTATTTAAGACAAATAAGAGAAAATATTTTTTTCACTCAACGTGTAATCAAACTCTGGAATTTGTTGCCGCAGGATGTGGTAAGGGCTGTTAGTGTAGCTGGGTTTAAAAAAGGTTTGGACAAGTTCCTGGAGGAAAGGTCCATAAACCACTATTAAAAAGGGACCCAGGATAATCAATGCTTGACCCAGTACAAGCATTGTGGAACCTGTGTCTTTTGGGGATACTGCTAGGTACGTATGACCTAGATTGGCCACTGTTGGAAACAGGATACTGGGCTTGATGGACCTTGGTCTGACCCAGTATGGCATATCTTATGTTCTTATGTTCTTATTTTTTATTCTTTTTTGTGGTAGTGTCTGCCTTCCTTGATGCTATACCGGTACCGCTGGTTCGCTCTTTCTTTCTTAAAAAAAAACAAAAAAAAACTTTTCTAATCTTTTATCTGGATTTTCCAGCCTTTTTTCTCTTTGGTGCCACGTGCCATTTTGGGCACTAGGCCCAATTTTTCCTTAACATGGAAAAACCCGCTTCGGGTTTTAAAGTGGTCCAAGTGTGGCGGTACCATCTCCGTCACCGACACTCATGAGTGGTGCCTCAAATGTTTAGGTCCTGACCACTCCATCTTGGAGTGTGTTGGCTGTGGGATGATGTCGAAGAGGGGTCGGCAGAACCGAGCTGCTAAGCACCCTTTTTCCCTCTGATGCAGCATATATGGCATCGACATCTTCCAGGGCTTCGTCTTTCTCCAATGGATCTCAGGTAACCAAACATAAATCTGGCCGGTCCTCAAAGGGTAGATCTCCCTCCAAGCATCGAGATGCCTCTGGCGTTGCCCTTGAGGGACTTGTACCGGCAAAATTACCCCGGTGGGAGGCTTCGGCTTCCAAAGCTCTATCAGGGTTCCAGGATGTTCTCGAGGCCTCAACCTCGGCAGAACTACTGGTGCCATGCTCTGGGGTACCGGCCGCTTCGTCCGGTACCGACACCCAGGCATCGGCAGTGTCAATTGACCAGAGATTCCTGGCTATTGAGCGCAGTCTGGCGGCTCTCCTTGCGGCATCAGTGCCTTTGGGACTGCTTCAGACAGTTCAACCGGTACCGACACCGGTTCCGGCACCGATACCGGTTCCGACAGCATCGACATCAGCGAGTATGCTACCAACACTGAGTCATGCTATTTCCTCCGGTATCGACAGGCCGGTACCGGACCCCTCTGGTACCGACTTCGATCGGTACCGGTATCGTGCTTTACAAGAGCACCCAGACAGAAGATATTTTGAATCCTCCGATGACTCTGAGGACTCTGACAGTTCTGTCGATGCCGGAGTACTTCTCTCTGAGGAACCTTCTTCTCCTAAGCATAGGATGTCTCCTCCAGAGGATATATCCTTTCAGGATTTCATCAGAGAGGTGGCTAGGGGTCTTTCCATCACAGTGGCTCCTGAAACAGTGCCCAGAGCAAAGGAGTTGGAGATTTTACAATATCCTAAAGCTCCCAAGGAAGTGGCTACTTTGCCTATTCATGAGATCTTGCATGATCTCATGTTAAGAATGTGGGAAACACCTCTTACCACCTCTCCTAATTCCTGTAGGCTGGATACCATGTATCGAGTACCTCCTTGTCCTGGATTTCAAAAAACTCAGTTGCCACACCACTCCATAGTGGTGGAGTCAGCTATGAGAAGGATGAAGAGTGCAAAGAGAGACATGCATCTAATCCTCCAGGATGTGAATGTAGGACTCTTGATGCCTTTGGGCATCGAACATTCCAGGCCTTTATGCTTTCTATGTTTTGATATGTGTATTTAAATGGTTACATGTAAACCGCACTGATAGAAAAGAGCGCGGTATATAAGAGAATGTAAATAAAATAAATAAAATAATAAATTAAATTTCTGCCAGGATTAGTTCCTACATCTTATATATGGGAATGTTCCTTAAGGAAGTTACTGGAGATCTCGAGTTTATGAGTCCTCTCCTTCCTGATGATAAGAGGCAGGATTATCTTACACTTGTCAAACATGCCCAGGATGTTTCCAAGTTTGTTAATAGTGCAACTTTTGACTGCTTTGAGTGTATAAGCAGAACCTCTGCCATTGCCATAGGTGCTCGTAGGATTGCCTGGCTCCAGGCATCTGACTTAGAACTCTGGGTACAGGACAAACTGGGGAATATCCCTTGTACAGGTGAAAATCTCTTTGGCAAAAATTGGCAAGAGAAAGCTAATGAGCTGGATGCTGATAACACCACTTTGGATAGACTATCCAAGGCTACAGCTGATCCTGCAAGGAGAAAATCCTACAAGAAACCATTCTTCTCTAAAAAGAAGAGGTTTTATCTCTCCTATACACAGCAGGTGCATTCTGCAGGTCAGTCCGCCCGAAAGGGACAGCAGCCCTCAAAGCAAAGGAAATCAAAGACTGCTAAGCCTCAACCGGCCCAGCGGACTCAGCCTCCACAGGGGCTTTGACGCCCATCTAGAGAACTTGGCCTTCCTGGCCCTGAACGGGCCAGAGCCTTCCACTATCCCAGGAAGGTTGTGTCATTTTGCCCTTAGATGGGGGCAGATAACAGCAGAAGAATGGACTCTTTCCATTGTAAGAGAGGGGTACAAGCTTCATTTCTTCAACATGCCCCCTCCTACAGTGGTAAGACAGTTCAATTCTCAGGCTTCTCTCAACACTCAGTTGAGTCAAGAGGTCAGTTTACGTCTTGCCCAGGGGGCAATAGAAGACGTACCCATTTCCCAACAGGGTACAGGGTTTTACTCCCCTTATTTCCTTATCCCAAAGAAAACAGGGGGAAACAGACCCATTTTAGACCTCAGAGAACTGAACAAATTCCTGTTCAAAGAGAAATTCAAGAAGATTTCTCTGGGAACTCTGCTGCCATACCTTCAGAGTCAGGATTGGCTTTGTTCTCTAGATCTCAAGGATGCATACACTCATGTTCTCATCCATCCAACTCACCGAAGGTTCCTTTGCTTCCTGTTTCAAGGAAAACACTACCAATACTGGGTGCTTCCTTTTGGCCTGGCCTCAGCAGCAAGGGTGTTTACGAAATGCATGACTATAGTGGCAGCATTTCTTCGCACTCTAGGAATATTCGTCTTCCCCTACTTAGACGACTGGCTCATTCGAGCCCCATCAGAGTCAGAGGCCAGAATTTCCCTATCTTGCACAATGCGTATCCTTCAGTATTTGGGCCTGGTCATAAACATCCCAAAATTCAGCCTAACTCCCACTCAATCTCTAGAGTTTATAGGAGCTTTGCTGGACACCAGAAAAGCAAGGGCCTATCTTCCACAGGCTCGCTGCCTTTGCATTGTGCAGTTAGCCTCCCAGGCAGTGTTAAAAACTCATCTCACTGCTCGGGAAATGTTACAACTACTAGGCCACATGGCATCTACCGTGCACGTGGTTCCCTATGCTCGCCCCCATAAGAGAGCAGCCCAATGGACTCTATCCACTCAGTGGACTCAGGCATCAGGCTGCCTATCAGACAAAATAGCAAACACAAGTCGCCTTATTTTGTCTCTACAATGGTGGCAGTCAATCCAAAACCTGTTCGTGGGATCCCCTTTCCAGAAACCCCTACCCCAGGTCACTCTAACACCAGATGCCTCATATATGGGTTGGGAGCTAATTTGCAAGATCTCTCTACCCAAGGCACCTGGACTCCACAGGAGACCCACTTACATATCAGTCTCCTAGAACTCAGAGCAATCTTCCTTGCTCTTCGAGTGTTCCATACCCAGCTCAGCTACAAGACAGTCCTAATTCAGACGGACAGTCAAGTAGATATGTTCTATCTGAACAAGCAGGGAGGAACAGGCTCTCTGTCGCTTTGCAACGAAGCTTTGCGACTATGGGCCCTCGCCAGAGAGCATCATATTCATCTCCTGGCGGTGTATCTGCCAGGCATTCAAAACTCTTGGGCAGACAGTAATGTTCCCTCTAATTTTCTGTAGGCTGTGTGCGCATAAAATATCAGCTGTGTGCAGCTTTTGAAGGAAGGTTAAATTTTTGTGCACCACATAATGACACTCGGAGTTATATACTTTAAAATTTGACTACACATCAGAATACAGTATGTACACCACATTGATTTTAATCAAATTAAATGAAAATAGATGATTACTAAATGAAGCGGGAAATTTCTAGTAATTACAATCATAACTTTTAAATTATAAGACTGTGTTGTTTTCTATCAGAATCAGAGCTGTAATTTTTGTGCGCTCTGTTTTAAAGTATGTGTGCTCGCTTGGCGAGGTGTGTGCGTGCGCACACGCGCACAGCTTAGAGGGAACAGTGGCAGACAGACTCAGTCGTGTTCTGCTTCCACACGAATGGTTTCTCCATGCAGACCAGGTAGCAAAAAGTTTTCAAATTTGGGGAACTCCCGACATAGACCTCTTTGCAAGTCCGTTGAATGCCAAACTTCCCCAGTTCTGTTCCAGAATTCCGGCTCAGGGTTGTCAGGCCAGGGATGCTTTCCTCCTCCATTGGGGTCAGAACTTCCTATATGCCTTTCCACCCATTCCCCTAATTCCCAAGACCCTATTCAAGCTTCAGAGAGACAAAGGCCACATGATTCTCATAGCTCCACATTGGCCATGGCAGGTGTGGTACCCTCTGCTCCTGCATCTCTCTCAAGCTCCATCTCTGGAGTTAGGATCTGCTCCAGATCTCCTGTCTCAGGAGGACGGGATGTTGTGGCATCCCAATCCCCACACTCTGCATCTCAGGGCCTGGTTGCTGAGAGCCTAGACCTTCATGGTCTTAACCTTTCTCAACAAGTAAGGGATGTCCTTTGTGCTTCCAGGAAACCTTCCACAAGACACTCTTATGCTTTCAAGTGGAAAAGGTTTTCCATATGGTGTTCGCAAAAGGGTCTTCATCCCTCTGCGATACCTCTGGAATCATTACTGGAGTATCTCCTGCATTTATCTAATGCAGGACTTAAGACTAACTCGGTAAGAGTCCATTTAAATGCTATTTCAGCTTCTTTAAAGCCTTTAAATGGACAACCTATTTCCTCTCATCCTCTCATAGTGAAATTTATGAGGGGCCTTCTAACTAAGCCTCCCATTAAGCCACCTCCAGTGGCGTGGGACCTGAATCTGGTTCTTGGGCAGCTCATGAAGCCGCCTTTTGAACCTTTAGCTACTACCTCCTTGAAATTCCTTTCCTGGAAAGTTATCTTTCTCATTGCAATCACATCAGCACGTCGCATCAGTGAATTGCAAGCATTAGTTGCTGATACACGAGGTTCCATCATGATAAGGTAGTCCTTAGGACTCATCCACACTTTATGCCAAAGGTGGTGTCACCTTTTCATTTAAATCAGGCGGTTTACCTGCCTGTATTTTTTCCAAGGCCTCATGCTTCAAATGCAGAAAGGAATCTTCATACTTTGGACTGTAAAAGAGCACTTGCTTTTTACTTACAGAGGACACAGCAACATAGAGTCCTCCCAACTCTTTGTTGCTTTCAATCCTTCTCATTTGGGACTTCCAGTCTCCAAGAGAACATTGTCCAACTGGATTGCACAGTGTATTTCTTTTGCCTATCAGAGTAAGAACCTTTTTCTGGAAGGCCATGCCACGGCTCACAATGTGAGAGCCATGGCAGCCTCAATGGCTCATCTACACTCTGTGTCTATTGACGACATCTGTCGAGCAGCTACTTGGTCCTCGATTCATACCGGGATGCCTTGTTTGGTCAAGCTGTTCTACAGCACCTGTTCCATACTTAATCAACTCCTACCCACCTTTCCCGGTAGGATGCCAGAGATTCATGAGGGGAAGTGGAGCCCTTTCATAGGGGCACACAACTTCTGGGGTCTCTCCCTGGCATCTGTAGCTAGGGAGTACCCATATGTGAAGACTACATTCCTGCTTGTTCCTGGAGATAGCATAGTTACTCACTTGTAACAGGTGATCTCCAAGAACAGCAGGAATTTAGTCTTCACAACCCACCCACCTCCCCTAGGAGTTGTATCTCTTTTCTTTTCTTTCCCTCTCTCTCTCTCTCTCTCTTTGTCTCAGCTTTAAAACTCAACTGGAGAGAGGCAGTTGGGAAAGGCGGGAAGGCAGCACGCAGGCGCTGTGGGATGCTCCCAAAAGCTTTCTAATTGGACGCTGGGGAGTGTTCCCACGCAGGCTCTGTCGGTACCGACGATACCCCATATGTGAAGACTAAATTCCTGCTGTTCCCGGAGATCACCTGTTACAGGTGAGTAACTATGCTTTACAGGTGAGTAACTACGCTTTATGTGCTTTTACATACTGTCACATCTATACCAGCACAACCTTATTTAATCAGCTTACTCAGGAAAGGCAAGTTAGAGAGAGGATGATAATAATTCCCCATATCTGCTGGATCTGAAGATGATTTATTCAAAAGGGGGCAAATTGTTGTTAGCTTGTATTTCCTTTGGGAACTCAGTTTACATCACTACTGGAAACCTATGAAGGCAGTGGGTTAAGTGAGGGACTAAATGCTCCTTTTCAGCTGGGGGAGGGATACATAGATGGGGAGTTCTCCTCACCTCATCTATGATGTCCCATTTCATCTGCAGTTGCTGCTACTGATGCTTGATGAGAAACAACTAGAGGACAGTCAACGTCAGATAGACGTTATGGAATAATACACAATATCTCCATCTTTGGGGCTATTTTTTTTGCCCATTTTTTCTTGCAATTGGAAGACAACTGCAGAGATTCAAGATCCTGCTGATCAATATGCATGATGGTGGCATTGCTGACCTAGATCACCATTGCCACTCTTCCTTCTCCCACTGACTCTTTGATAGACAGGGAACTAGTATAAGAGCCAGTTCTGCTGAAGCATTTGGTGTCAGGGAAGGGAAGCAGATCACCTCAGTTGTCCTCATTTTCCTTCAGCCAGCGATACATGGGATGAGAAGCAGTTATTTATTTAAAAGACTTTATATTCCACACTTTCTACTAGGCGGATCACAATTGAGACATACATAAAATCATAAAACAAACATACAAATATATTAATAAAATAACAACCATGCTTCTACTAATACTGATAGTGATTTCTACTGATACTGATTAATTGTCCATTCCATATCGTCTTGCTAGTCCAGTCCAGACAAGTGGGTTGTGTTCCTCTACCAGCAGATTGATGGAGACAAAGAACCAATGAAAAGCCCACGTTGCAATGACTTCACTCCTATGCCTCAGCCACCAGAGCTCTCTTCAGTGTTTCTTTGTCTCCAGCAGATGGATGGATTTTCTCCTCTGAAGAAAGTCTGAAGATTGAGAGAAAAAGATTGATTAAACACTCGTGAACGACCAGCTTGAGAGCGACTCTCTCACTTGAGCACAATGTGGAAGGCTCCACTAGACTGCAGTCTTTTCAGTAGCTATAGGAGGAGGGGAAACTGGCTGAGCTCCATGTGCTTATCATAAGAACCTGCTAAGCAGCTGGAAATTAGAAGAATTTGGAGGGATCTGGAAGAGTACAGCAGCCTCACACAACCTCAGTGCCCCCCCTCTCCTTCTCTGTCCCCCTGCTCTCTTATGAAGATGGCAGAAGGCTCTCAGAGGGATCTGCCAGCCATCTTAAATGCAGTGCTGCAAAACCAGTAAAACAGTTTCAGGGGAGTAGAGCTGAACCCAGCACGGATTCTCTGCCAGGGGCACTCGGGATGAGTACCAAGGCTTGACTTCGTCATTGTCCTTCTTGAGGGCTCCCAATTCAGTCTTCCTGGGACACAATTTGGGGTGGGCCACTAGTGACCTTCGGTGCAGTGTGAGGGTTTCCCACCATTTTTTGCATGCGTTAGTAGTGTTTTTACCTATTGTGTGCCTGGCAGTCACACGGTCCTAGCCTGTGTTCCTTCTAAGTGGATCCAACGCACGTTGCAATAAAAGTACAGTTAATGCATGCCTTTTGGGCTGCCATGGCCTTGGAGCGCTCTCTTGTGATACTTGCTCTAACTCTGTCTTCTTTCAGGAAATGTTTGACCTGTGACAAGTGAAGTGCCTCATCTCCAGATTCTAGACTCTGCTCTTCTTGCATAATAGCTTCTAAGTCATTCCTGGAGGGCCTGCCTCCCTCTCTAAGCCGGGGGATGCAGTTAGTCCTAAGAACATAAGATATGCTATACTGGGTCAAACCAAAGTCCATCAAGCCCAGTATCCTGTTTCCAATAGTGGCCAATCTAGGCCACAAGAACCTAGCAGTTTCCCCAAAAGAGACAGGTTCCTCAATGCTTGTATTGAGTCAAGCAGTAGATATCCTGGGTCCCCTTTAATAATGATTTATGGACCTTTCCTCCAGAAACTTGTCCAAACCTTTTTTTAAACCTGGCTGCACTAACAGCTTTTACCACATCTTTCAGTAACAAATTCCAGAGTTTGATTACACGTTGAGTGAAAAAATATTTTCTCTTATTAGTCTTAAATAGATTACCCTGTAGCTTCATTGCATGTCCCCTAGTCTTTCTATATTTTGATGGCGTAAACAATCAATCTACATTTACTCTTTTCACTCCATTCATTAATTTATAGACCTCTAACATATTTCCTGTCAGCTGTCTCTTTTCCAGGTTGAAGAGCCCTAACTTTTTTTTGCCTCCCTTCATAGGAGTATCCTTCCATCCCCTCTACCATTTTGGTGGCTCTTCTCTGTGCCTTTTCTAATAATGCTATATCCTTTTTAAAAATACAGCGACCAGAATTGCACATAATATTCAAGGTGCGGTCGCACCATGGATCGATACAGATGCATCACAACATCCTTTGTTTTATTCTCCATTCCTTTCCTTATGATACCTAGCATTCTATTTGCTCTCTTGGCCGTCATTGCACACTGGGCGGAGGATTTCAATGTTATCCACGTTCTCCAGGACCAAGCAGGAAGTCAGTCCTCACTTATGGGTGACGTCGCCGACGGAGCCCTCGCGGAGCAATTTCCCCAGCTTTCGCAGAAAGCCTTTGGGAATTGCAGCGCGCATGCGCGGTCCCCTTCACGCCCAGGGATGCCATCTTGCTCAGTCTTCTTTTCTCCGCGGAACCCTACAGACGTGTCTGTTAATGCCGCTGAAAAGTTGATTTCTTTGATTTGTTTCGTTAAAAAAAATTTTCTCGGTTCGTGTGTTCCTCTTCCCGCCGGGCCTCGATATCCCTATTGGGCCCGTTTACGTTTTGTTTTTTCCCAACTTGCGTTCCCGCCACTTTTCCCTTCATCCCTGGCAGCGCGGTCTTTCGACCTTGCAGGGGCCCTTTTCTCCCCGATGGCTGCCAGCGGTTTTAAAAAGTGTGATCGCTGTGTCAGGCTCATGTCTCTTACTGACACGCATGACTGCTGCCTCCGCTGCCTTGGGGCCGAGCATGACCCTATGAGCTGCGGCCCGTGCAGCAAGATGTCCGCGAAGGCGCTGCGGAGTCGGCAGTCGCAGAGGGAACGGATCTTCTCTGACTCCGCGCGGACCTCGTCAGAGGCCTCTACACCACGTAGCTCCGGTTCGGAGCATCGTAGGAGTTCTTCTGAACGGGGCTCCCCCAGCCGGAAGCACCGGCGGGAGAAGCGGCCCGTGAGGGCGGAACCGGGCGGCGAGCCTGGTCCTTCTAGGGCCAGGTCGCTTAGCCCGGTCCGACAACCCGGGCCCTCGGAGGAGGAGAGGCCTTCAAAGATTCCTCGTCTCGGAGTGGAGTCGCCTGGACACGTGAGTGATATAGTCCTCCTGGACTCCCCCACGGATGAGCCAACGTCGGGCCCGACGCCGTCGGGGCTCGAGTCGACAGCTGCTGGGTCTTCTGAGCTTGATCTCAGACTGATGACCTTGGAGCGCAGTATATCTGCCTTCATGGACCAGCAGCGGGCATGGATCACCGGCCTCGCCAGTGCATCTGCCCAGACCACCGGGACGTCGACGCTCGAGTCGACCCCGGAGGCCGAGCCGACCCCGGAGGCCGAGCCGATCCTCGAGTCCATACGAGCTCGAGTTGATCCTCGACCTAGGTCTCCCTCGGCTTCCCGTTCGGGACCGAGGTCCTCGACGCCGGCCTTGGCGTCGGGGCAGAGGTCCCCGGGCCCCGCCCGCGCGGAGCCGCGCGATTCCTCCTCGGAGGAGTCGGGCTGGGACACGGAGGAGGACGAGTCACCCGGTTCTTTTCAGACTCGGTGCGTCCCCTCCGACTCGCCCGAGTCGGAGCCTCGGAGGCGGTCCCCCCCGGAGGATACCCGGTTCTCCGATTTCATGAGGGATATGGCCAAGGCTTTGGCCTTCCCTGCGGATCCGGAGGAGGAGCCCCGAGCCAAAGAGTTCGAGGCCCTCCAATACGACTTCCCCCCGAGGGAGGCCTTCACTGTACCGGTTCCCCCGATGCTGGAGCGGCTTCTCTTCTGCATGTGGGAGAGCCCAGCCTCGACGCCAGTGTTGAACAAGCGGATCGATTCCATGTATCGAGTCCGCAAGAGCCCCAGGTTCCAGAAGGCGCAACTTCCACACATTAAGAGTCAAAAGATGCACTCCTCGATGCCCCCGGGGAAGGAGGCCCGGAGCCTGGATGCCCTCGGTAGGAAGTGCTTCCAGGGCTCTATGCTTGCTTGTCGGATCCAGACATATCAGCTGTACATGGGTATGTACCTCCGAGACCTGGCGAAAGAACTTCAGGGTTTCTCTGCCGGTCTCTCCGAGGAACCCCTGCAGCGGTTCCAAGCCTTGTCCTCCGGGATTCGAGAGTGTTCGAAGTTCATTTCTCGAGCGGCCTATGATGGCTTCAAGGCCTCGGCTCGAGTAGCCGGAGCCGGCATCGGGGCTCGCCGCCGGGCTTGGCTTCAGTCCTCCGACCTCGAGCCCTGGGTGCAGGACAAGTTGGTCGATGTCACCTGCAGAGGTGAAAACCTCTTCGGCAAACCCATGGCCGAAAAGGCGGCGGAGCTCGTGTCGGAGACTCTCACCAGGACTCGCCTTTCTAGAAAGTCCTCTACCCCTTCACAGAAGAAGAAGGGCTCGGGGAAAAAGCCTTTTTACCCGAGGAAGGTGTTTGCTTATACGCATCTCCAACCACAATACCCGGCCACAACCCCCCTTCAGGGGCAGCGGCCTAGGGGACAGGGTAACGGATCCCGGAAGCAGAAAGCCCCCAAATCCGCCACGCAGGCCCCGGCCCAGCAGGGCGGGGGTTTTTGACTATGCCAGCATAGCCCCTCCCCCTCAGGGGCCTTCGTCCGGTACGGGGGGTCGGCTGACCCACTTTGCTCACAGGTGGTCAGCCATAACATCCGAGGCCTGGGTATTGCAGGTAGTTCGAGAGGGCTACCTCCTGCATTTTCACCAGGTGCCTCCCCCCTACTTCCCAGGGGAGCCTCCGAGACCCCCTCTGCACAGGGACTTACTCCTTCAGGAGCTGCAAAGTCTGCTTCAGGAACGGGCGGTGGAGCCCGTGCCCCAACACTTGTGGGGCCACGGGTTTTACTCGAGGTACTTCCTGGTTCCAAAGAGAACAGGAGGCCTCAGGCCCATTCTAGACCTACGCAACCTCAAGTTCCTGCAGCGGGAAAAGTTCAAGATGCTTACCCTTGGAACCCTGCTGCCCTACCTTCAGCGGGGAGATTGGCTATGCTCCTTGGATCTAAAGGATGCTTATACCCACATCCTTATTCATCCGGACCACCGACAATATCTAAGGTTTGTGGTGGCGGGGAATCATTATCAGTACCGGGTACTGCCCTTTGGCCTGTCCTCCGTGCCCAGGGTGTTCACGAAGTGCCTGGCGGTGGTAGCCGCCTTCCTAAGGCTTCAGGGCCTCTTCGTCTTCCCATACCTGGACGATTGGCTCATCCGGGCATCGTCTGCTCCAGGGGTCGCCCAAGCCACCCAGCGTACGGTGGCCCTGCTTCAGCACTTGGGCTTCGTCATAAACTTCGAGAAGTCCGCTTTGCTCCCCTCCCAGGACCTCGAGTTCATAGGGGCACGGCTGGACACTCGGCAGGCTCGTGCCTTCTTGCCTCTGGAAAGGGCCAACAGGCTCACGGCTCTAGCCGGCAGGTTCAGTGGCAGGTCGCCGGCCTCGGCCAGACAGTTCCTGCAGCTACTCAGACACATGGCCTCCACGGTCCATGTCACTCCGAACGCCCGTCTACATATGCGGCCTGCTGCAGTGGAGCCTTCGCACTCAGTGGCGTCAGGCCACAGGGAGGCTGTCAGACCTGATACAGATTTCCGACCGTCTGGTCTCCTCCCTGCACTGGTGGCTTCACCTACCCAACCTAGTACTCGGCATGCCTTTTCAGTCTCCCCCACCGTCCCGGGTGCTTACGACAGATGCCTCCCTCCTGTGATGGGGGGCACACTGTCGAGGGACATGCACGCAGGGCCTTTGGACGCCTTGGGAGGCCGCCCAGCAGATAAACTTCCTGGAGCTCCGGGCGATCCGCCTAGCTCTGCGGGCCTTCTCTCACCTGATGTTCGGCCAGTCCGTACTGGTACAGAAGGACAATCAGGTTGCAGTGTTCTACGTGAACAAACAGGGGGGCACGGGCTCCCCCCCTCCTATGTCGGGAAGCCCGGAGGCTGTGCTCTTCGGCTGTCGATCACGACATCCTCCTCAAAGCGGTTTACCTGCCAGGGCAGGACAACTGCCTGGCGGACAAGCTGAGTCGGATGCTGCTACCGCACGAGTGGAAATTGAACCCCGAGGTGGTCCAGCAGATCTTCCGCCGGTGGGGCTCTCCCACTGTGGATCTTTTTGCCAGTCCCCTGAACAGGCAGCTCCCCAGATTCTGCTCCCGGCGCCCCCATCCTTCTCGGGAGGCGCCGGATGCGTTCCTCATCCCGTGGTCCACGGGTCTGTTGTATGCATTCCCTCCTACACCACTGGTGGCCCGGACATTGTTCAAAGTTGTCCAGGACAGGGCCTCCGTGATCCTGGCGGCGCCTCGGTGGCCGAGACAGCCGTGGTTCCCTCTACTACTACAGCTAGCGGTGGACACCCCTCTTCCTCTGGGGTTCCAGCCCGACCTCCTGACCCAGGATCGGGGCACTCTTCTGCACCCCAACCTCCGGGCCCTACACCTGACGGCCTGGCTGCTGAAAGGGTAGTCCTAGCTCCGCTACGGCTAGCCCCGGAGGTGGAAGCCGTCGTCCTAGCTTCTCGGCGTCCCTCCACCCGGAAGTCGTACGCCCTCAAATGGCGTCGCTTCTCGGTCTGGTGTTCTCAGCGATCTGAGGACCCCTTCGCCTGTTTAGTATTGGTGGTGCTGCAATATTTGCTTCACCTCTCCGATCTAGGTCTCAAATCCAACTCTGTCAGAGTCCACCTCAGTGCTCTCTCTGCACATCATTCTCCGGTCAAAGACCGGCCTCTCTCCTCGCATCCCTTGGTGGCGCGTTTCCTCAGAGGCCTCCTTCTGCTTAAACCTCCGTTGCGCCCCCCAGCCCCTGACTGGGACCTCAACGTGGTTCTGCAAAGGCTTACCTGTGCGCCTTTTGAGCCCATGGCTACCTGCCCTCTCCGTTTTCTCTCCTGGAAAACTCTCTTCTTGGTGGCCCTCACTTCTGCGAGGCGCGTGAGTGAGCTACAAGCCCTAGTGTCGGAGCCTCCGTACACTAGGTTCTACAAGAATAGGGTGGTACTGCCGACCCACCCCAAGTTTCTTCCAAAGGTGGTCTCCCCCTTTCACATCAACCAGGAGGTGGTTCTTCCGACCTTCTTTCCCAGGCCGCACGCCAGCCGAGCAGAAACTGTGCTGCACACCCTGGACTGTAGAAGAGCCTTATCCTTCTACCTTGACCGTACGCGAGGGCATAGAAAGGCCGTCCAGCTTTTCGTATCTTTTGACCCCAATTGGTTGTGGGTACCTGTTTCTAAGCGTACTCTGTCCTCCTGGGTAGCCGACTGTATCGCCTGGACTTACGGGGCAGCCGGCCTCTCCTTGGAAAGTCGTGTCACGGCTCATCGGGTCAGGGCGAAGGCCGCGTCTGTGGCTCATCTCCGCTCTGTTCCATTGGCAGACATTTGCCGGGCCGCTACTTGGTCTTCAGGCCAGAACTTTGCGGCTCATTACTGCCTTGAAAGGGAGTCCCGCAGGGACAGCGCTTTCGGTCAGGCAGTTCTCCACAACCTCTTTGAGGTTTAGGCAACTCCTCCCTCCGGCCCTAGTGTTGGGCTACCGGCCGGATTCGTATTCAGAGAAGATTCCTTCCCTCTGTACTGTTGAGCTTGAGGGAGCTCTTTAGGCTTGAGGTCTCTGGTAGCCTTAAGCTTGGGAGTCCCATAAGTGAGGACTGACTTCCTGCTTGGTCCTGGAGAAAGAGTAGTTACTCACCTGTAACAGGTGATCTCCAGGAACAAGCAGGAATAAGTCCTCACATATGGGTATGTCGGAACCGACGGAGCCGGCGTGGGAAAGCTCCCCAGCTTTTCAGATGAAAAGCTTTTGGGGCTTCCCACAGCGCATGCGCGCTGCCTTCCCGCCTTCCTTACCAGCTCTCTTCAGTTTCTCTTTTTCCGCGGAGCCAGCAGGTCGTGTTCCTGTCACCGCTGAAGAAATTGTTATTTTAATTTGTTTCTTTTGACCGCGTACCTGCCTTCCCCATACCAAAACCGGTACTGCCGGTCTCTCTTTCTTTATTTCTTAAAAAAAAAAAAAAAAAAAAATCTTTTTTTTATTTCAGCACAACGTGGTAACTTTTGCTAGGCCTTCAGGCCTACACTAATTCTCCTCATGGAGAAGCCAGCTCCTGGTTTTTAAAAAGTGTACCAAGTGCAGTGCTGTTATTTCTCTCTCAGACACCCATGAATGGTGTCTTAAATGTTTGGGACCTGACCACTCCATACCGGACTGCCCATTCTGCTCCCAGATGTCTAAACGTGGTATGCAGAACCGGGCCAACAAGTTCCATGTGCTGTTTGCTTCAGATAATCCAGCATCACAGTCATCCAGGTCTTCCTCTCCGGATGGATCTCAGGTAACCAAACTTTCTGTGGGCAAATCCTCTAAAAGCAAATCTCTTTCAAAAGATCGAGAGGCTCTCAATCTTGAGTTCGAGGATTCTGCCCACACCAAAAAACCCCGGCGGGAGGCTCCGGCCTCCAAAGCATCACCTATAGGGTTACAGGTTGACATCGATGGCACGGCCTCGACTGATCACCTGTTAGACTGCTCTGGGGTACCGGTCGATACCGGTACCGACATCCAGGCAGCAGTGGCGTCCATGGGCAATACTGTCCAGACCATGCAGCAGGCCGTTTTGGCTTTCATTAAGGCTGCGACGCCCTCGGTACCGATTCCATCGGTACCGACCCCGGTTCCGGTATCCACACCGGAACCGAGACCATCGACTTCTAAGCGTCGATCGGTTCCGCTTGCTGGATTCAGGCTTTTGCCCGTTACCAATCCCATGCCCGATACGCCCGATGTCGATATCGATCGGTACGCGTATCGTGCATTGCAAGCACAGAGAGAATACTCAGATTCTTCTGATGAGTTCAATTCCTCTGATGACTCTGCTGAGTTTGATCTTCCTGAGGAGCCCTCTTCTCTAAAGAGGAGGATGTCTCCTCCAGAGGATTTATCCTTTCAGGATTTCATTGTTGATGTAGCTAAAGCACTTTCTATTGCTACATCTGCTGAAAAGGACCCCAGATCAAAAAAATTGGATATTTTAGGATACTCTAAACCTCCTAAAGAGGCAGTTACTCTGCCTATCCATGAAATCCTTCAAGAACACTTGATGGATTTGTGGGAGACTCCTCTAACTCTGTCTCCTCATTCTCGTAGGTTGGACACCATGTACCGGGTCCCTCCTCCTGGGTTTCAAAAAACTCAGCTGCCTCACCACTCCATTGTGGTGAAGTCTGCTATGAAGAGGATAAAGAGTCCCAAAAGGCACTCTTCTACCCCTCCAGGGCGAGAATGTAAGACCCTTGACTCTTTTGGTAGAAAGATCTTCCAGGCTAGTATGCTTATAGCCAGGATCAATTCTTACAGCCTTTATATGGGCATGTTTCTCAGAGAACTTGCCCTAAAGGTACGGCATTTTGCCCCTTTATCCCTGAGGATAAAAAGGAGGACTTCACTTCTGTGGTGACACAACTTTCAGAGGTCTCCAAGTTTTCCAACAGGGCAGCCTTTGATTCCTTTGAGGTTGCTGGCAGGGCTTCGGGAATTGCTATTGCAGCCCGACGTCTTGCTTGGCTCCAGGCTTCTGACCTAGAACCCTGGGTTGTGGATGGCCTAAGGAATCTGCCCTGTACAGGTGAGAACTTATTTGGTGAAGACTGGCAAATTAAAGCTGCTCAAATGGATGCAGAAAATGCCACTCTAGATAGACTTTCTAAGTCTACTTCTACTCCTGCCAAAAAGAAGTCTTTTAAAAGGCCTTACTATAAGAAGGCCAGATTTTCCACAAATACTGGCCAACAATCTTCTCAGCCTCGCTTTGCTGCTAAACGTCAGCAATTTAAGCAACTAAAGTCAAAGTCTGCAGTGTCTGCTACACCCCAGCAGGCTCAACCCCCTCAGGGGTTTGACTTGCCCCTAGAGAACTTACCATTTCTGGCTCTGGAACAACCAGAGCCTCTCACCATACCTGGAAGGCTAGTTCACTTTGCTCCCAGATGGGAGCAAATAACATCAGAGCAATGGACCCTCTCTATCATCAGAGAGGGCTACAAACTTCATTTCTCCAGCCTTCCTCCCCATACCATGGTGAGGCAATTCAGTTCTCCCCCATCTCTTCTGACCCTGTTGGGTCAGGAAGTCTCCTCTCTCCTTGCCCAAGGGGCAATAGAGGAGGTTCCTCTTCCTCAACAGGGGTTAGGGTTCTCCTCCCCTTATTTTCTCATAACAAAGAAGACAGGGGGCTTCAGACCTATCCTAGATCTGAGAGAATTGAACAAGTTTCTATTCAAGGAGAAATTCAAAATGCTCTCTCTGGGCATTCTCCTTCCATACCTTCAGAGTCAGGATTGGCTTTGTTCTCTAGATCTCAAGGATGCGTACACTCATATACTCATCCATCCATCCCACAGAAAATATCTTCGATTTCTGTTCCAGGGAAAACATTTCCAATACAGAGTACTTCCCTTCGGTCTCGCCTCTGCTCCAAGAGTATTCACAAAATGCATGGCAGTCGTAGCCGCATTTCTAAGAGGCATGGGAATCTTCGTGTTCCCATATCTGGACGACTGGCTCATCCAAGCTCCATCTCAGTCAGAAGTCCAGATTTCCTTGGACCGCACAAGGCGTATTCTTCAATATCTGGGACTTGTGGTAAACATTCCCAAGTCCCAACTCATCCCTACTCAGTCCCTGGAATTCATAGGGGCTTATCTGGATTCCACCACTGCAAGGGCCTACCTTCCTCTGGTCCGAGGCCAACGGCTAATAAGCTTGGCCTCCCAGGCTCAGTCCAGAAGTCACTTGTCAGCCAGAGAAATGCTGCAACTTCTGGGCCACATGGCCTCCACGGTTCATGTGGTGCCCTATGCTCATTTCCATATGAGAGCAGCTCAATGGACATTGGCCACCCAGTGGTCTCAAGCATCGGGACTGCTGTCAGACCAGGTACTCACCTCAAAACGTCTGTTTTGGTCTCTCCAGTGGTGGACATCCTCCAAAAATCTGTTGTTGGGGACCCCCTTCCAACCTTCGTTGCCCCAAGCAACCCTCACAACAGATGCCTCCCAAACAGGGTGGGGAGCTCATCTTCATCATCTCTCCACTCAGGGAACCTGGTCTCCCCAAGAGACCACCCTTCATATCAACCTTCTGGAACTGCGAGCAATCTTCCTTGCCCTCACAGTCTTCCATACCCTCCTTGCCAACCTGACTGTCCTAGTTCAGACAGACAATCAGGTGGCCATGTTCTATGTCAACAAGCAAGGAGGGACGGGCTCTGTGTCGCTTTGCAACAAAGCTCTCAGATTATGGGCTTTCGCCAGAGAGCATCAAATTCATCTTCTGGCAGTGTATCTTCCAGGAGTTCAAAACTCTCGGGCAGACAGACTCAGTCGAGTTCTGCTTCCACACGAGTGGTCCCTGCATATGGACCAGATACACAGAATCTTCCAGGAATGGGGGACCCTGGACATAGACCTCTTTGCAAGTCCGTGGAATGCCAAACTTCCCCGGTTCTGTTCCAGGACTCCGTGTCAGGGAGCTCAGGCCAACGACGCCTTTCTCCTGCATTGGGGTCAGGAATTCCTGTATACTTTTCCACCCATTCCTTTGATTCCCAAGACTCTGTTCAAACTTCAGAGGGATCACGGGTCGATGATCCTTATAGCTCCACGCTGGCCACGCCAAATGTGGTTCCCTCTACTTCTACAGCTCTCCCAGGGCTCCTCCCTGGACCTGGGAGCAGCGCCAGACCTTCTGTCTCAGGAGAAAGGGACTTTGTGGCACCCAAACCCCAAGTCCCTACATCTCCGAGCTTGGTTACTGAAGGCTTAAGCCTTCATGAGTTTAATCTTTCTCAGCCAGTGAAAGATATCCTTCATGCCTCTAGGAAACCCTCTACCAGGCGTTCCTATGCTTTCAAATGGAAACGTTTTTCCATTTGGTGTGCTCAACAGGGTCTTGACCCTCTGGCACTTCCTTTGAATTCTCTACTAGACTATCTCCTGCATCTTTCCAATGCAGGCCTCAAGACGAATTCAGTACGAGTCCATTTAAGTGCTATTGCAGCATCCTTAAAACCTATAAATGGACAACCTGTTTCCTCTCATCCTCTTGTTGCAAGGTTCATGAGAGGCCTGACCTTAACTAAACCTCCCATCCGACCTCCGCCGGTAGCATGGGATTTGAACCTAGCTCTAGGTCAGCTTATGAAGCCACCTTTTGAGCCTTTGGACTCCACCTCCTTGAAATTTCTTTCATGGAAGGTAGTTTTCCTTATTGCAGTCACTTCAGCTCGCCGCATCAGTGAACTGCAGGCTTTAGTGGCTAATCCACCTTATATTAGGTTTCATCATGATAAGTTGGTCCTTAGGACGAACCCCCACTTTATGCCCAAAGTGGTCTCGCCTTTTCATCTTAATCAAGAGGTATATCTACCTGGTTTTTTTTTCCGGCTCCTCATGCATCCAGTGCAGAGAGGAACCTTCATACTCTTGACTGTAAAAGAGCTCTCGCCTTTTACCTCAACAGGACTCAGCCACATCGAAAGTCTTCCCAACGTTTTGTGGCTTTTGATCCTTCTCATTTGGGACTTCCAGTCTCCAAACGTACACTTTCCAATTGGATTGCTCAGTGTATTTCTTTTGCTTACCAGAGTAAGACTATTTCTCTGGAAGGCCATGTCACAGCTCACAATGTGAGAGCCATGGCTACTTCTATGGCTCATCTTCACTCTGTATCCATCGATCAGATCTGTCGAGCAGCCACTTGGGCCTCGGTTCATACCTTCACAGCCCATTACTGTTTGGACAAGGACTCCCGCCGGGATGCCTTGTTTGGTCAGGCTGTCCTCAAACACCTGTTCCATACTTAAGCAACTCCTGCCCACCTTCCCTGAATGGATGCCTGAGATCCATACGAAGATGGTTTACCCTTGGAGGGGGATCTCCCAGGCATCTTAGCTAGGGAGTCCCCATATGTGAGGACTTATTCCTGCTTGTTCCTGGAGATAGCACAGTTACTTACCTGTAACAGGTGATCTCTGGGAACAGCAGGAATTAGTCCTCACAACCCACCCACCTCCCCTAGGAGTTGTATCTTCTATCTATCTACCTTCCTTTCCTCTCTCTATTGTCTCAGCTATAAACTCGAACTGAAGAGAGCTGGTAAGGAAGGCGGGAAGGCAGCGCGCATGCGCTGTGGGAAGCCCCAAAAGCTTTTCATCTGAAAAGCTGGGGAGCTTTCCCGCGCCGGCTCCGTCGGTTCCGACGTACCCATATGTGAGGACTAATTCCTGCTGTTCCCAGAGATCACCTGTTACAGGTAAGTAACTGTGCTTTCTCCAGGAGCAGCAGGAATCAGTCCTCACTACCGTCCCTCCTCCCCTTGGAGTTGCAGTCATTCTTATTGCATATTTTTGCTAACTTTTGCTGTCTTTCCGCTATGTCATCAGACTGAGCAAGATGGCATCCCGGGGCGGGAAGGGGACCGCGCATGCGCACTGCAATTCCCAAAGGCTTTCTGCGAAAGCTGGGGAAATTGCTCTGTGAGGGCTCCGTCGGCGACGTCACCCATAAGTGAGGACTGATTCCTGCTGCTCCTGGAGAACACCTGTTACAGGTGAGTAACTACTCTTTATCCACGATGATGCTTAAATCTTTTTCCTGGGTGGTGGTTCCTAATGTGGAATCTTGCATTGTGTAACCATAGTTTGGGTTGTTCTTTCTGAGGTGTATAACTTTGCACTTGTCCACATTAAATTTCACCTGCCATTTGGATTCCCAGTCTTCCAATTTATCAAGGTCCTCTTGCAATTTTCCACAATCTTCATGGGTTTTAACAACTTTGAATAGTTTTTTGTGTCATCTGCAAATTTGATAACCTCGCTCATTATTCCCATTTCCAGGTCATTTATGAATATTTTAAAAAGCATTGGACCCAGCACAGATCCCTGGGGTACTCCACTATTCACCTTTCTCCTTTGGGAAAATTGGCCATTTAGCCCTACCCTCTACTTCCTATTTTTTAACCACAGCCTGCAGCCTGATCCACAGTAGTACACTGCCTCCTATCCCATGACTCTTTAATTTCGCCAACAGTTTCTCATAAGGGACCTTGTCAAAGGCTTTCTGAAAATCCAGATATACTATATCAACTGACTCATCTTTGTCTACCTGTTTATTCACACCTTCAAAAAAACATAACAGATTAGTAAGACAAGACCTTCCTTAGCTAAAGCCATGTTGGCTGTCTTCCATTAAGGCATGAATATCTACATGTTCAGTAATTTTGTTCTTTATAATGGTTTCTACCATTTTTCCCAGTACTGACGTCAGGCTCACCGGTCTGTAGTTTCCCTGATCACCCTGGAACCCTTTTTTTTTTTTTAAATTGGCATTACATTGGCCATCCTCCAATCTTCAGGTATTTCAGATGATTTTAATGATAGTTCACAGACTGCTAATAGTAGGTCTGCAAGCTTATATTTCAGTTCTTTCAACACCCTCTGATGTATACCATCTGGTCCAAGTGATTTGCTACTCTTCAGTTTATCAAATAGTCATAATACATCTTCCCAGTGTATCGATATTTCTTTCAGTTCTTCTGCAGCATCACCTTTAAATACCATTTCAGTCATAGGTAACATCCCTCATCTTCCTCAGTAAAGACTGATTCAGAGAATTCATTCAGTCTCTGCTATGGCCTTGTCCCCTCTTACCCCTCTATCATCTAATGGTCCAACTGACTCCATCACAGTTTTTTTTCCTACAAATGTACTTGAAAATGTCTTTATTAAGCGTATTTGCTTGCACCTGGGCTTACAGGGCAGCTGACCTTCCCTTGCAGGGTCGGGTCACGGCCCACCGTGTCAGGGCAATGGCTGCCTCAGTAGCTCATCTCCGCTCTGTACCATTGACAGACATCTGTAGAGCTGCAACTTGGTCCTCAAGCCAGACTTTTGCGGCCCATTACTGCCTGGAGAGGGAGTCCCGTAGGGACAGTGCTTTTGGTCAGGCAGTGCTCCGAAATTTCTTCAAGGTTTAGGCAACTCCTACCCTCCAGCCCTCTGGTTGGGTACCGGTGGGGGTGTGTTTCAGTGAAATCCTTTCTCTGATGCTGCGGCTAGAGGGAGCTCATTTTTCAGCTCTGGGTCCCCGGTAGCCTGAAGCTGGGGAGTCCCATATGTGAGGACTGACTTCCTGCTTGGTCCTGGAGAAAGAGTAGTTACTCACCTGTAACAGGTGTTCTCCAGGAGCAGCAGGAATCAGTCCTCACAACCCTCCCTCTTCCCCTGGGAGTTGCAGTTGTACATAATTCATTTTTACATTTTTTTGTGCTGTCTTTTAGCTATTTATTTATTTATTTATTTATTTTATTTATTTACATTCTCTTATATACCGCGCTATTCTGCATCAGTGCGGTTTACATTGAACAAACTGAAATTACATTGAACAGGGCATTGTAACTTGGAGATATTAATTTTACAGGGAACATGGGCTATGGAGGGTTAAGTGGCTTGCCCAAGACCACAAGGAGCACCGGTGGGACTAGAAACCCCAGTCCTTCCAGCCCAAGGTTGCTGTCCTCTAGTGGGATTTGAACCACCGACCTTCTGGCCTGAAGTACCTTGCCCCAACCACTAAGCTACTCCTCCACTCCTATGTCATCAGCTATGTCATCAGACAGAGCAAGATGGCACCTTTAGGCGGGAAGGGGACCGCGCATGCGTGCAGTATTCCCAAAGGCTTTCTTTGAAAGCTGGGGAAATGCTCCGCACGGGGGCTCCATCGACGTCGATGTCACCCATATGTGAGGACTGATTCCTGCTGCTCCAGGAGAACACCTGTTACAGGTGAGTAACTACTCTAACCTGGTATCCTTTTCCTTATCATTCCCCCTAGATGTATCCCATCTCTACAGCTATTGTGTTGTCTGTCTTAACTAGATTTTAAGCTCTGATTAGCAGGAACCGTCTTTGACATGTGTCTGAGCAGCGCTGTGTACATCTTGTAGCATTATACAAAGGCTCAGTAGTAGTAGTAGTACGTGCTGGTAGTCCTAAATATAAACTGTTACAGTAATCCAAAGGAGAAAGGATTAAAACCCAGACAATGGCCAAGAGATTCTCTACCAACAAATAAGATTTCAACCGTTGGATCAAAGACAATTTAAAAACTGCAGTTTGAACCACTTTTTTAATACGATTTTGTATGGTAGGCTGGGAATCAAAAAGGACACGCAGATTGTGTGCTTGTGTTTGAATTGGGATAATACAATCACCGATATCCAATTTAATAGGAACAGGATTAGGCAAAGCCCATATCAAATACAAAACTTCTATCTTATTGACATTCATTGACAGTTTGTGGGTCATCCAAGTTTACAGTAGAAATACATAACCCTACATAATCAAAAGCATCCTCCATAGGTGAACTAATGGGGACAACAAACTGGATGACATCAGCATAAATGGTATGCATAAAGTCCAGACCAGCAAACACTTTACAAAAGGGGCAATATAGATGTTAAACAACATAGCAGATAACGCAGATCTCCAGGAACAAGCAGGTATGTAGTCTTCACATATGGGTACCGACGGAGCCTGCGTGGGAACGTTCCCCAGCATCCAATATGAAAGCTTTTGGGAGCATCCCACAGCGCCTGCGTGCTGCCTTCCCGCCTTTCCCAAGTGTCCCTCTCCAGTTCTTCGTTTTCCGCGGAGCTGACAGGTCGCACATCCTGTCACCGCAGAAAAAATTCCCTCCTTATTCTTCTTTTTTGTGGTCACAAATGCCTTCCCTCGACGCTACACCGGTACCGCCGCTTCTTTCTTTTTTTCTTTCAAAAAAAAAACAAAACCCCTTTCTTTCTGGAGTCTCTTCCAGTAATTTTCTCCTTAGGTGCCACACTCCATTTTGGGCACTAGGCCCAACTTTTTCCCTCAGGATGGAAAAACCCGCTTCGGGTTTTAAAAAGTGTTCTAAGTGTGGCGGTACCGTCACAGACACCCACGAGTAGTGCCTCAAATATTTAGGTCTTGACCACTCTATTTCAGAGTGTGTTGCCTGTGGGATGATGTCGAAAAGGGGCCGGCAAAACCGAGCTACTAAACTTAGCACCCTTTTTCCCTCCGATGCAGCCTCCATGGCATCGACGTCTTCCAGGGCTTCGTCTTCCTCCCATGGATCTCAGGTAACTAAACGTAAATCTAACCAGTCCTCAAAGGGTAGCTCTCCTTCTAAACATCGAGATGCCTCTGGCGTTGCCCTTGAGGGACTTTCACCGGCAAAATTGCCCTGGTGGGAGGCTTCGGCTTCCAAAGCACTAACGGGGCTCCAGGATGTTCTCAAGGCTTCAACCTCGTCAAAACTACTGGTGCCATGCTCTGGAGCTCCAGCCGCTTCATCCGACACCGATACCCAAGCATCGGCAGCGTCGATAGACCAGAGATTCTTGGCTATTGAACGCAGTCTGACGGCTCTTCTCATGGCCTCGATGCCCCTGAAACCGCTTCAGACAATTCAACTGGTACCGACACTGACTGCATCGACATCAGCAGGTATTCTACTGGGACAGAGTCATGCGTCTCTATCCGGCATCGACAAGTCGGTACCGGACCACTCCGATGCCGACTTTGATCGGTACCGGTACCGACACTTGCACGATCACCCGGATCGGAGATACTTCGAGGCCTCGGATGAGTCTGAAGACTCTGAAAGCTCTGCCGATACCAGAGTACTTCTTCCTGAGGATTCCTCTTCTCCTCAGCTTTGGATGTCTCCACCAGAGGATATGTCCTTTCAGGATTTTATCCAAGATGTGGCCTGAGGTCTTTTCATCACAGTGGCTCCTGAAAAAGAGCCTAGGGCAAAGGAATTAGAAATCCTACAATACCCTAAAGCTCCCAAGGAGGCAGCTACCTTACCTATTCATGAGATCTTGCATGATCTTATGTTAAGGATGTGGGAAACACCTCTAACCACATCTCCACACTCTCAAAGACTCAACACCATGTATTGAGTTCCTCCTTGTCCTGGGTTTCAGAAGACTCAATTACCACATCATTCTATGGTGGTGGAATCGGCCATGAGACGGATAAAGAGTGCAAAAAGGCATGCATATAATCCTCCAGGATGTGAGTGTAGGACTCTTGACGCCTTCGGACATCGATCCTTCCAGGCTTCCATGCTTTCTGCTAGGATCAGTTCCTATATCTTGTATATGGGAATGTTCCTTAAAGAGGTCACAGGAGATTTAGAGCTTATGAGCCCTCTCCTTCCTGATGATAAAAGGCAAGATTATCTCGCTCTTGTCAAACATGCTCAGGATGTTTCCAATTTGTGAGTCGTGCAGCCTTTGACTGCTTTGAATGCATAAGCAGAACCTCTGCCATTGCCATAGGTGCACGTAGGATTACCTGGCTCCAGGCATATGACTTGGAAATTTGGGTACAGGACAAACTAGGGAATATTCCTTGCACAGGAGAGAATCTCTTTGGCAAGAATTGGCAGGAAAAAGCTAATGAGATAGATGCTGACAATATCACTTTGCATAGATTGTCTAAATCTGCAGCTGATTCTGCGAGGAGAAGATCCTCTAAGAAACCATTCTTCAGCAAGAAGAAAAAGTTTTATCCCTCCTATACCCAGCAGGGACATCGTTTAGGTCAGTCTGCCCAAAAGGGACAGCAGCAACAACCTAGGCAAAGGAAGCCAAAAGCAGCTAAGCCTCAACCGGCTCGGCAGATTTAGCCTCCACAGGGGCTTTGACTCCTATCTAGAGAACTTTGCCTTCCTGTCCCTGAACGGCCCAGAACCCTCCACCATCCCAGGAAGGTTATGTCATTTTGCCCCCAGATGGGGTCAGATAAACAGCAGAAAATTGGACTCTGTCTATTGTAAGAGAGGGGTACAAGCTTCATTTCCTCAGCATGCCGCCTCCTACAATGGTAAGACAATTCAATTCTCAGACCTCTCTTAACGACCGGTTAGGTCAAAAGGTCACTCGGATCCTTGCTCAAGGGGCAATAGAAGAGGTACTCATTCCCCAACGGGATATAGGGTTTTACTCCCCCTATTTCCTTATTCCAAAGAAAACAGGAGGGCACAGACCCATTTTAGACCTCAGAGAATTGAACAAATTCCTGTTCAAATAGAAGTTCAAAATGATTTCTCTAGGAACTCTGCTGCCATACCTTCAGAGTCAGGATTGGCTTTGTTCTCTAGATCTCAAGGATGCGTACACTCATGTTCTCATCCATCCAACTCATTGAAAGTTCCTTCACTTTCTGTTTCAAGGGAAGCACTAGCAATACAGGGTTCTTCCTTTTGGCCTGGCCTCTGCACTAAGGGTGTTCACAAAATGCATGGCTGTGGTGGCAGCATTTCTCCGCACCCTGCGAATATTCGTCTTCCCTTACTTAGACGACTGGCTCATTCGAGCCCCTTCAGAGCCAGAGGCCAGGGTTGCTCTCTGTCACACAATGTGCATCTTTCAGTATTTGGGACTTGTCATAAACTTCCCAAAGTCCAACCTTGCTCCCACTCAATCCCTAGAGTTTATAGGAGCTCTGCTGGATACCAGACAGACAAGGGCTTTCCTTCCACAGCCCGCTGCCTTCGCATTGTGCAGTTAGCGTCCCAAGCAGTGCTAAAACCTCACCTCACTGCTCGGGAAATGTTAACAGTTGCTAGGCCACATGGCATCCACCGTGTATGTGGTTCGTTATGCTCGCCTCCATATGAGGGCAGCCCAGTGGACTTTATCCACTCAGTGGACTTAGGCGTCAGGGTGCCTGTCAGACAAAATAGCAAACTCAGATTGCCTTATTGTGTCCCTCCAATGGTGGCAGTCCCCCCTAAACCTTCTGGTGGGGTCTCCTTTTCAGCAACCCCCACCCCAAGCCACTCTAACAACAGATGCTTCACAGGTGGGTTGGGGAGCCCACCTGCAAGGCTTCTGTACCCAGAGTACCTGGACTCCACAGGAGGCCTATCTACATATCAATCTCCTGGAACTCAGAGCAATCTTCCTTGCTCTTCGAGTATTCCACATCCAGCTCAGCTACAAGACAGTCCTAGTTCAAACGGACAATCAAGTAGACATGTTCTATGTGAGCAAGCAGGGTAGAACAGGCTCTCTGTCGCTCTGCAATGAAGCTTTGCGTCTATGGGCCCTCGCCAGAGAGCAGCAGATTCATCTCCGTGCGGTGTATCTTTCAGGCATTCAAAACTCTTGGGCAGACAGACTCATTCGAGTTCTGCTTCCACAGGAATGGTCTGTCCATGCAGACCAGGTGGCCAAATCTTTTCAAATTTGGGGAACCCCGGATATAGACCTCTTTGGAAGTCCTCTGAATGCCAGACTTCCTCGGTTCAGTTCCAGAATTCCGGCTCAGGGTTGTCAGGCCAGGGATGCTTTCCTCCTCCATTGGGGTCAGGACTTCCTGTATGCCTTTCCACCCATTCCCCTAATTCCCAAAACCCTGTTCAAGCTTCAGAGAGACAGCAGTCGTATGATCCTCATAGCTCCATGTCGGCCACGGCAAATGTGGTACCATCTGCTCCTACATCTCTCTCAAGCTCCGCCTCTGGAGTTAAGATCTGCTCCAGATCTCCTTTCTGAAGAGGACGGTATGCTATGGCATCCCAATCCCCAGTCTCTGCATCTCAGAGCCTGGTTGCTGAAAGCCTAGAACTTCACGGTCTTAACCTTTCTCAGCAGGTAAAGGATATCCTTTATGCTTCCAGGAAGCCTTCCACAAGATGCTCTTATGCACTTAAGTGGAAAAGGTTTACCATATGGTGCTCGCAGAAGGGTCTTAACCCTCTTGCGATACCTCTGGAATCATTACTGGAGTATCTCCTTCATTTATCAAATGCAGGGCTTAAGACCAATTCAGTAAGAGTCCATTTGAGTGCTATTGCAGCTTCTTTCAAGCCTCTAAATGGACTACCTAATTCCTCTCATCCTCTCATAGCGAGATTTATGAGAGGCCTTCTTTTGACTAAACCTCCCATTAAGCCACCACCGGTGGCATGGGACTTAAATCTGGTTCTTGGGCAGCTCATGAAACCGCCCTTTGAACCATTTCATCTTTCTTATTGCAATCACATCAGCACGTCGCATCAGTGAATTGCAAGCGTTGGTGGCTGATCCTCCTTATACAAGGTTCCATCATGATAAGGTAATCCTTAGGACTCATCCACACTTTATGCCAAAGGTGGTGTCGCCTTTTCATTTAAACCAAGCGGTTTACCTTCCTGTATTCTTTCCAAGGCCTCACTCCTCAAATGCAGAAAGGAATCTTCATACTTTGGACTGCAAAAGGGCTTTGGCGTTTTACTTTTAAAGGACACAGCAATATAGAAAGTCCTCTCAACTCTTTGTTTCTTTTGATCCCTAATCATTTGGGATTTCCAGTCTCCAAAAGAACACTGTCCAGCTGGATTGCACAGTGTATATCTTTTGCCTATGAGAGTAAAAACCTTTCTCTTTTAGGCCATGTCACAGCTCACAATGTGAGAGCCATGGCAGCCTCTATGGCTCATCTTCACTCTGTGTCTATCGACGACATCTGTCGAACAGTTACTTCGGTTTGGTTTATACCTTCACAGCCCATTACTGCTTAGACAAAGACTTTCGCCGGGATGCCTTGTTTGGTCAGGCTGTTCTTCAACACCTGTTCCACACTTAATCAACTCCTACCCACCATCCCTGGTAGGATGCCAGAGATCCATGGGGGGAAGTGGAGCCCTTTTGCAAGGGCACAGAACTTTCTGGTGCCATCTCTCTGGCATCTGCAGCTAGGGAGTCCCCATATGTGAAGACTACATACCTGCTTGTTCCTGGAGATAGCATAGTTACTCACCTGTAACAGGTGATCTCCGGGAAGAGCAGGAATTTAGTCTTCACAACCCACCCACCTCCCCTAGGAGTCGTATCTCTCTATCTCTCTCTCTTTGTCTCAGCATTAAACTCAACTGGAGAGGGACAATTGGGAAAGGCGGGAAGGCAGCACGCAGGCGCTGTGGGATGCTCCCAAAAGCTTTCCTATTGGACGCTGGGGAGCATTCCCGCGCAGGCTCCGTCAGTTCCGACGATACCCATATATGAAGATTAAATTCCTGCTGTTCCCGGAGATCACCTGTTACAGGTGAGTAACTATGCTATCCCTGAAGGACTCCTGAGGTAATGGGACACCAAGATGACAGCTTTCCAGCCACTCTGATTTGGAATTTGCAATTACACAAAACAAAAGAAACCATTAATGTATTGTCCCTGAAATCTCAGTTTTAATCAGCAACCAAGAATGGTAGATGCTATAGTCACTTGCTTATGCATCCTCAGAGAAGCCTTCAGGGTGGATCTGTTCTCAAGTTTCAGCTCCAGATGCTACTGCGCTGGGACTGTACATCTGAAGTGCTGTTATGTGAGATTTAGAGTTGTCGGAGTGTTGGGGAGGTTCCTATGCCCCCCTTACCACTTCTACCCCTCACCCTGCACTTCCACAAATGGCACCATGGCCTGAAACAGTCCTGGTGGTGGGGGAGGGAAGGGGGTTCTGACAGGAGTTTGGGAAGTGAGTATGTTAAATTATGCATGCATGCACACTTTAGCTGCATGTTCGGGTGGACAGACAAGAGTTTTGCTACAGTATAATATATATATTAATTAATATTTTTCTGTTAATTTTCAATTCTGAGTGATTACCAAAAAACCCCCAAGAAATTGTACGTCTAAGTTTTGGATCCATTTTTATTCTTTCAGCCCAACAGATTTTAGAAATTATATATAATGGTTTCAGAATATCAGGGTGAGCAAAAGAACTCTCTGAACATGTAATAGAATCGAACCAGATTTGGTGTGAGGGGAAAAAGCAGTGAAAAGAGACACACAGTTTGAAAATAAGCCAGATTGGACTAGGAGTTTCAGAGAAATAAGCTTCCGTAAAAATGCCCCACTGTAGTTCTCTGTATTACTTCTGCAGTATAGAAACTTTGATATATTGAAACACCCCTTTCAAATGTGGAGTGTTTCACTGCAGGGTACTTGAGCTGCTGTAACTGAACATCCTGGTTTGTTTTACCTCCCACATTGATTTTTGCACACTCAAGCTAACAGTATGGCTGCAGGGATAGTAAGGCATGCAAATTCAATGCCAGCACTTTGTGAAAAATGCAAGTTTTAAGCTGGCAAATGGCTTGATGGTACTTCACTAGTGCTCTAGATGAGTAGATCATGAGCAAGTGCATCCGGAAGTGTTTCTCTGAGGCACTGCTGCCCCTGATGCGTATTGGTCATCAGTGATGAAGTAATTGCTGGTAGATGGTATGGTACGACTAGAAGTGATTTAGTGAAACACGTTCTACCTGCATTCTGGTATGGCCTGCTTGCACTGTTGTGTCAATTTTGCAGCATTACTAACAGTACTTACTAAAGGGAAGGGGGGGAGGGCAAAGAGGGAGAGAGAATAAAGAGTGGAGCAAGAGACTGAACGAATATAGTAAGGGAGAAAGATCAAAAAGGGATCAAAGGAGTGAAGAAGAAGAGCAAATAAATGTGGGGAGAGGGTCAAGAGGAGGATCCAAGGCACTGCAGAGAGAAAAAGCTGGGACTCAAAACAGATAAAGCAAGAAAAGTTGCACAAAGAGGAACAAGAGAAGTAAAGAATGCTGCAGAGGAAGAGAGGGTGATGGCGAGGAAAAGAAGGAAAATGTGGGAGAGAATGAAAGCATGGCATTACTTAGCGTGTTCTGGAATAAATGAGAATTCCAGTAATGACTGCTTTTCGACCAGTATGCCTCATGTACCTGTTAGTGCTGCAGTTCAGTTGGGCCCAGGGCCGGCCCATCCACTAGGCGGCTAGGTGGCTGCGCAGACTTCCTGCACAGTTCAGCATGGGGGGGGGGGAGGGTGGTGTGGCTGGGTTGGGCAGACTTCTGTGGGTGGCAGGCCATGTGCTTCTGCACCCAAGGCCTGCACCTCCCCCATGTGCCGTGCCCAGCCGCACGGCTCCTCCCTGCGCTGATTCTAGCGGTGGGCGGCTAGGCTCCATGGCAGCAGCCCACGGCAGGCCATGCCTGCCAGTGCTGGTGAGCTGCCTGCTGCCAGAATCAGTGGCTGGGGGGGGGGGGGGGGTGGCATGGCTCAGCATTAGTGGGGGAGAGTGGCACAGGTGCATGTGTGGGGTGGGGGGTGGCATGGCCGGGGCTTCTGCCTAGGATGGCAGAAACCCTTCGGCCGACCCTGGTTGGGCCTCTTCCCATTTTGTTCACCTTTAATTTTTTAATGGTACTTTCCCACACAGAAGGTACATTAGTACCTGCATATTAATGATTTGGCACACTATCACAAAGCACAGTGGGACTTCCCTTCCTCTTCCCCATCCTGCCCTGCCCCGCCCCGCCAAAACTCCTTACTAATCTGTTCTCAGGATAAGGAAGACTGTATCCTGTAATGTTTTTTTATCCCATTAGCACAGTTGGACCTGAAATGTCGTGCATTGAAATAATTTTCCTCTTCAGAAGAAATTTGATAGACTGTTGTGTGAATATAATTTCATATTTACTATGGGCTGCCGCAGCTGAACCTTAGACCCAGATATTCATTGCCAAGGCCATATCCAGCCACCAGCATAGAATAACTGGGTTAGCCAGATAGGGTTGAAGCTAACCAGGCAGTGGCAATATTCATGCACTGCCTGGTTAGCTTCTGTGGTGAAAGTTAGGACAGCCTTTACTGTGCCTAACTTTCGCTGCCAAGAAATGACCAGGTAGTGGTTAAATATGGCCACTGTCCGGTGATGCCTGGGTGCCACCCCTGGAACACCCCAGTGCTAGCTGGCTAGTATCCTGGCTCCTAGCGGCGGCACCCGAAGTTATTCAATAGCCATTCCAGGTCACAGAACCTGGCAGGATTCCAGAGAGTAGAATTCATGTGGCCTAACCCCAGAGATGAGCAGTGGCATTCCTCAAGTTACATTCTTAATAATGGTTTTATGCACTTTTCCTCCAAGAAGCTATCCAGATTTTTTTTAAACCCAGTTTCATTAGCTGTTTTACCACATACTCCAGCATCAAATTCTAGAGAATATTTGTGCATTGAGTGAAAATATATTTTCTCAGATTTGTTTTAAATGTGTTATTTAGTAATGCTACACCTTGCTTAGAGTACATTGTTTGAAAACGCATTTAATACATTTCAGTGAACCATTCCAAATATATCCAATACGGAGTGCCACAAATAACTAATCAGTAACTCCCAAATATATCTTACCTAAACTTCACTATCACACACAAATATATCTTATATTACTGTGTATAATAACTTTATATATTGCTTGCTACCAATACTGGGGACTCAAACCTTGGATTTTATTGGTTCAGGTAACCTGTAACCACACCACCAGGTAAACCTCATCATTGTCCCCTTTACTGCATAGGCTTAAAAAAATTATACCAAAGCATGGAATAAAATATGCAGTTAACAAAAAAAATGAAGTAATGCATTCAAAATCATCTAATGCAGTATTATATCCTGCGGTGTTATATCAGACCACAGCCGTTGGTTTTGCCGCTGCTGCGGCTTTGTCAAAGAACGCCTCCACAAACCGCTGTTCCTTATCGTTCCTCCAGTTTAGTCCTCCACCTCTGGGTAGTGCACCTCCTCCTGCAGCTTGGAGACTGGGCCAATCAAAATCTTGGCATCACTGGAAGTAGCATGCTGGAATTCCCCATCGGCCCCAGTGTGTCCAGTCTCCATGCAGCAGGAGGACATAGTGAGCCTAGGTGCTGGGCTCACTAGAGAAACGGATAAGGAGCAGGATAGTTAGCTAAATTATTGTAAGTTCTTTTAGGTTATTCTAAATTATTCTAAATTTTAATTGGCCTGTTTAAAAAAAAAAAAAAAAAAAAGGAAATGGAGTAAGGGGAGGGCCTGTTGAGCATTCCCTTCCCTGCCAAGCCACATACCGTTGAAATTTGGATATTCTTTAGTCAAGATCTCTGACCCCTGGACTGCACGGGGCAGAGCTCCTGGAACGGCACACCATCGACATGATTGCCGCGGAGCTGTAGGCCGCGGTTTCGGGGGCAGCTCCAGACGCCAGTCTCATTGTCGGGAGGCAGCGCTGGTTTTCTGACGCAAGGATTGCGGCTCCTCTGTTGGAGTCTCGGCGTTCTGGTGGAGCCGATTAGCAACAGGGACATTTCCGACAGGTGAACTCTGTGTCCGTTAGTGGCCGGAGGGCCACCCGACACAGCGCGCCAAAACGATGTGAGGAACCGTGGCCATCTTGTGCACGCGGCTCCCACAGCATTTTTGAGCCTCACAGCGTCAGCACCGACCTCCGGGGCTGAAGTTTCCTCCGGGCCGCGGTCTGTGCTTCAGCGGCAAGGTATTTCGTTGCTTTCTTTGTTTTAAATTATTTATTTTAAGTTCCTTACTGCTCTGTTTCTTTTTCTTTTAAATTATTATTTTTCTTTTTGAAAATTTGATTTTCATTTGCTTTGACAATGGGCTCTCACCAGACTGCTGGGAACACAGAGGAGTTTGTTCCACTAGAAGTCTATGCAGGCTGAGTGCCTGGATACAGCATGTAAAAAAAATAAATAAATAAAAAATAAAGTTAAAAAGGGCGATAGGTGCAGAAAGCCATCTAAAGTGTCAGGCTTGGCACTGACCCCAGTGCCCTGTCGTTGCTAGAGTCAGGGGATCCTTTGATCCTTCAAAGTATTTAGGCCCATGTCGTCGAGCTCCCAGTGTATTATTTGTGGTACTCGTAGGGGCGCGAGCGCAGAGACAGGCATCTGTCCGAGCTGTGCATCAGTTTCGGTCAGTATGGAACAGCAATTGGAAAGTTCCATGACTTCTGTTTCCCAAGGAGCGCTTTTGGGAGCAGGGGGTGAAGCGGGGATAGCGGGTCCTTCCACTTCACCTCAAGACACCATATCTGGTAATCCTGGGGCGCATTCGGATCTTGGTATTGTGTCGCAGTTGAATGACTTTTCTCCAGACTTTATCTTGCTTATGCATCAAGCGTTTTGTCGCAGACGGCAGAGTCTGATGTTGGGGTCCCTGCCTTTCCCTTCCTCTAGTGTGCAGTCTGGATTAGCGGAGCGCGAATCTTTGGTGTTAAAGGCGGCCAAGAGACCGCGGCCTCCTGATCCTTTCCTTTCTGAAGCGGACTGGCAGGAGGGAGAGGAGGCTGACTTTGATATAGATGCAGAGTTGGAGGAAGGGGAGATTCCTGAGCCTGAGGATCAGGCGAAGATCATGCGAGTGTTTCGAAAGGATGAGTTGCCGGCTGTTATCACGGAGGCCCTTTAGATGCTTCGGCTAGCTGCTGAGCAACCGGTCGAGGAGGAGGATGGCGTGGATCCCATTATTCAAGCAATACGTCAGATGCAGGTGGTCTTTCCTATCCATAAGGTGATAGATCAGATGATTCAGAACAAGTGGGATCATCCCGAATCCGGTCTCAAGGGGATAAGGATCATGAACAACCTGTATCCCCTGGCGGATAAGGACAAGGAGAGGTTCCGATCTCTGGAAATTGATGCTGTGGTTTCGGCAGTCACTAAAAAGACCACAATTCCGGTGGAAGGCAGTGCAGCCTTGAAGGAGGTGCAAGATAGAAAGATGGATAGTTTGTTGAAGCAGTCCTTTGAGGCGGATGCAATTGCTTTGCAGGCCTCCATCTGTGGAGCTTGGGTGGCCAGGGCCTGTCTGCGCTGGGTCCAGCACCTGAGACAGTCGGCATCCTTAGAACATGATGAAGTGCGTGAGCTACAGCGCTTAGTCCGGTTCAGCGTATTTGGCAGATGTGCACTACGACCTCATTAGAGCCTTACCGAATAGTATGGCTTCTTTTGTAGTGGCGCGTAGGTCCCTTTGGCTTAAAAATTGGGCGGCTGATGGGTCTTCTAAGTCGCGGCTCGGCAAGCTCCCGTTTAAGGGGAAGCTGTTGTTTGGCGAAGATCTGGATAAGTTAGTTAAGGATTTAGGGGACTCCAAGGGAGGCAGACTTCCGGAGGATAAGCCCAGGTGGAGAAAAGCTTCTTCGGCCTTTCGGGGTCAGTTTAGAGATTTTCGGAGGTTTCGTTCGCCCCGTTTTGCGGGGTCCCAAAGGGGACAATTTGCGTCTCGAGCCCAGGGATTTCGTGGGTTTCGCAGTACAAATAGAGGATTCGCTGCAGCGGCCTCTGGAGCCACTCGGAAGCCACAATGAAGGGTGGCGGGTCCCGGAAGAAATTCAACCGATTGGAGGTCGCCTTCGGGGGTTTCTTTCTGCCTGGACCCACATAACGTCCAATCAGTGGGTCTTGGATATCATCCGCGACGGATATGCCTTAGATCGCGCAAGGCTGGTGTTGGACTCGTCCGTGCGTTCCCCCTGCAGGGGTCCGCAGAAGATGCTACAGGTGCGGCAGACTTTAAACTGTCTCTTGCAGTTGGGAGCGGTCGTCCCCGTACCAGCAGCAGAATACGGCATGGGTCGTTATTCTATTTATTTCGTGGTGCCAAAGAAGGATGGCTCTCTTCGTCCCATTCTAGACCTCAAAGGAGTAAATCGCTGTCTCCGGGTGCCGCATTTTCGTATGGAGACGCTGCACTCGGTTATTGTCGCAGTTCGGCAAGGGGAGTTTTTGACGTCCCTCGATCTCACGGAGGCCTATCTCCATATCCCCATCAGGAAGTCCCATCAAAATTTTCTGCATTTCACGCTCCCTTGGGGGCATTACCAGTTCCAGGCACTACCCTTGGGCTTGGCGACTGCGCCGCGTGTGTTCACCAAGATAATGGTGGTTGTGGCAGCGGCGCTGCAGAAAGAAGGCGTCTTAGTCCATCCGTACTTAGACGATTGGCTGATTCGAGCAAAGTCCCAGGACGAGAGCAAGAGAGCCACGGAAAAGGTAGTAGCTCTCCTACAGACTCTAGGATGGGTGGTCAAACCAGTCAAAAGTCACCTAGCGCCGACTCAGGTTCTCGAGTACTTGGGAGTGCAGTTCGATACTCAGAAGGGGTCAGTATTCCTGACAGAGCGAAGAGCTCTGGCTCTACGAACCCTGGTGCGGGACTTTCGGAAGCTCGCAGCACCGTCGGCGTGGAAATACCTTCAAGTGCTGGGGACCATGGCAGCGACGTTGGAGGTGGTGCCTTGGGCCAGGTTTCATATGAGGTCGTTGCAGCGGGCCTTGCTTCGCCGCTGGTCCAATCAGTCTGATCCATTGAGCAAATGGCTCCCTTGCCCGTCGCAGGTCCGGCAGGATCTGCACTGGTGGATGCGCCCTGCATCCTTACAAGCAGGAATGCCTTTGGAGCAACCGGCGTGGATTCCACTGTTAATGGATGCAAGCCTCACAGGCTGGGGAGCGAATTGCGGAGTAGACTTTGCTCAGGGTCTCTGGTCTTCGGAGGAGAGCGACTGGTCAATTAACCGGTTGGAGTTGAGAGCGGTGTTTCTGGCCCTGAAAAGCTTCGAAGCCAAAGTGACGCGACGAGCGGTTTGAGTGCTGTCCGACAATGCCCCGACCGTGGCATACATAAATCGACAGGGTGGTACCGGGAGCGCGGTCATGGAGGAAGAATCCGAGAGGCTGTTCTCCTGGATAGTCGCGGTTGCAGGCAATATCAGCAGCGCATATCGCCGGAAAAGACAACGTGACGGCAGATTTTCTCAGCAGGGTCCAGGTGGATGCAGGGGAATGGGAGCTGTATCCGGAGGTGTTCGCGCAATTGGTTCTCTGGTGGGGAACGCCAGTCATGGATCTTATGGCCACTTTCCAATCCGCAAAAGTGAATCGGTTCTTCAGCAGACGGTGGGAACCCATGTCGGAAGGGATCGACGCCCTGATGCGGCCGTGGCCCTCGACGGGTCTTCTCTACGTGTTTCCTCCGTGGGCGCTCATCAGGCGAGTGATTCAGCGCATCAAAGCACATCGGGGAAGGGTGCTATTGATAGCGCCAGACTGGCCCAGGCACCCGTGGTATGCCGACCTGGTAGGGTTGTTAGACGGAGTACCGTGGCGCCTTCCGTTGTCTCAGGAACTGCTGATCCAGGGTCCTCTTCTAATGCCGCGGGTGGAGAGATTCTCGCTTACGGCTTGGCCATTGAAAGGGCGCGGCTGAAAAAGAAAGGTTACTCCAAGTCGGTCATGGCAACCTTGCTTCAGGCGCGTAAACGTTCAACTTTGCTCGCTTATGTACGCGTTTGGTGGATCTTTGGGAACTGGTGTTCGAGGCATCAGGTCCGCGCTGCCACGGCGTCTGTACTGGTGGTACTGGATTTTTTACAGGATGGCTTCGATAAGGGGCTAGCTGCCAGTTCCTTGAGAGTGCAGTTAGCGGCCCTGGCCTGTTACAGAGGTAAGGTGCAAGGCGTAGCTTTAGGTGCGCACAGCGATGTCGTACGGTTTCTTAAAGCGATTACCAGATTGCGTTCAGCACGTCAGATTTCCGTCCCACCGTGGGATCTCAACTTGGTTTTACGGGCGCTGGGAAGAGCCCCGTTTGAGCCCTTACCCCAAGCCTCGGTGAAAGATTTAACTCTTAAGGCTGTGTTTTTGGTTGCTATTTGTTCAGCTAGGCGCATTTCGGAGCTGCGGGCACTATCTTGTAGAGAACCTTTCCTATGCGTTTCTTCTCAGAAAGTAGTCCTCAGGCCGGTGCCTTCCTTTTTGCCTAAGGTGTCTTCCCCCTTTCATATGAATCAGACGGTGTCTCTCCCAGTCTTGCGGGCGGCAGGAGAGCAGGTTTCTGACCGGGGCCTTAGTCGCTTAGACATAAAGAGAGTGTTGCGTCGTTATTTGACAGTCACTGAGTCCTTTCGCAAGTCGGATCGGTTGTTTGTGCTGTTTGGGGGTCCCAGGAGAGGGGAGGCTGCGGCAAAAACATCAATTTCCAGATGGATTAAGGAAACAATTGTCTCTGCTTACTTGTTGCAGGGGCGTCAAGCTCCGGTGGGTTTGAGAGCTCATTCTACTAGGGCACAAGCAGCTTCCTGGGTGGAACACAGTCTAGTTCCGCTGGTGGAAATTTGTAAGGCGGCGACTTGGTCGTCGCTGCATACATTCAGTAAACACTATCGGCTCAATGTGCTGGCGGCGAGGGATGCCTGTTTTGGTTCGGCGGTTTTGCGTGCTGGCTGGCAGGGCCCCTCCCATTAGTACTGCTCTGTTACATCCCAGAGGTGGAGGACTAAACTGGAGGAACGATAAGGAAATAGAAATTACACATAGAAATTACACTTACCTGGTAATTGTAGTTCCTTGAGCGATGACAGTTTAGTCCTCATTCCCGCCCTAAGATTTATACGTTGGCGCGGCACGCGTTCAGTCCTGAGAGGCGACTATACAGGTGAGTGTTTTCGGCGGGAGATCCAGTTCTCCTGTTCATTCTATCTATTGTACTTTTTCTCTTCTCTCTCGCTAGTTGTCTATGGCTCAGCAAGTGGGGGAGCGTTTCATAAGGAAAATTTCATCCTTTCCGTTTTCAGGGGAGGTTTATGTCGTCTTAAAATTTTCGATTGGTTTTCAAATGTTAGCTACTTGTTTGTTGCTCTTTTGAGTCTGCTTTGTCAATAGTTCACTGGGGCTGATGGGGAATTCCAGCATGCTATTTCCAGTGATGCCAAGATTTTGATTGGCCCAGTCTCCAAGCTGCAGGAGGAGGTGCACTACCCAGAGGTGGAGGACTAAACTGTCGTCACTCAAGGAACTACAATTACCAGGTAAGTGTAATTTCTATTTACTCAATTCATACTCTGCATATCCCAGAAAAATGCTCCAGAATCCAAACACACCTACAATATAATAACACATATCTCAAATAACACTCAACTACTCAATCACCTTAAAATCGCTACCAAATCTCTTACCTTCAAACTTTTACATCACTGAACAAACAGCTGGTCTTTCAGTTCACAGAGCAGACACCTAACAACCAAACGCGCCCTGCTTTTAAAACCTGTAACCTGCCCCTCAAAATCACTCCTCCATTCACCAACGTTTTGGCAACCCATTACTCATTCTAAAAACGTTGCACAGACCTATCATAATACACCTAAAAATCAAGACCCTATAAACCAACCAAGCCATCCTTACCTATTACAAATAAAGAATAAAACCAAAAATAAATTTCAAATATGAATTTCAAAAATGTTCCTACAGCAATTTACCCCAGACATACAGAGGGCTCAATAGAACCAATACCATTCCATCATTGAATTGAGTCCCTGTGGAACCACACTCTGCCAGCGAAAAATAAACTCTGGTTCACGCTTCAATAAATGCAGATTTAAATCCCTGCCGCCCTCCACTGTAATCTGAGAGTACACAACATCTCAGTTGAGAAATTTGATGATTATGGGCTTGCCAGTGCTCTACCAGGGGGATGAAACCATACCCTGATGTAGAGCCGAGACATGCTCAATAATCCTGGTTTTGAATTTACAGGATGTCTGTCCAATGTGTATCTTGTTGCAAGGACAAAGAATCATATACACATCTGCCTGAGACTCACAAATGGTATTAGATCTAAACACATACAAGTGTTGCAAACCAGGGTGATGAAATTCAAAAATCTCTAGTGTTAGTGGACAAATAATACAATGCCCGCACGCCTGATGTCCTCCCTGTTCATACAATCGTCGCAGATGAGTGACAGCCAAATGTTCCCATAAATTCCGGGAACGTCTAAATGCATATCGCAGAGCCTGAGGTAATGCTGGATGTGTTTCAAGCAAATGCCAGTAGTGCTTCACAGTGTTTTTAATAGTGAAGGCTTCCGAAGAATATGGTAAAACGCAGACCTGTCCCACAAAATCAGATTCCTGTTCCTAACGGAACAGAAAACCATGATTAACATTCCTTGCCCTAACATACACCCGTCTGATCACTGTGGGGATACAATTTCTGTCTAAATCTTTGAGACAATCCCCTGGCCTGTTGACAAAAATCAGTTTTATTCTTATTCTTTAACTTGTAATAGGTAAGGATGGCTTGGTTGGTTTATGATTTTTAGGTGTATTATGATAGTTCTGTGCAAGTTTTTTAGAATGAGTAAGGGATTGCCAGAAGGTTGGTGATTGGAGGAGTGATTTTGAGGGGGAGTATACAGGTTTTAAAAGCAGGGTGTGTTAGATGTCTGCTCTGTGAACTGAAGGATCAGCTGTTTCTTCAGTGATGTAAAAGTTTAAAGCTAAGAGAGAGATTTGGTAGCAATTTTAAGGTGAATGAGTAGTTGAGTGTTGTTTTAGATATGTGGTGTTATATTGTAGGTGTGTTTGGATTCCGGAGCATTTTTCTGGGATATGCAGAGTATGAATTGAGTAACAGTGGTTTGTGGAGGAGTTCTTTAACAAAGCCGTAGCAGCGGTGAAACCAATGGCTGTGGTCTGATATAATACTGCAGCATGTAATACTGCATTCCTTTATTTTATTTTTGTCAACTGCAGCTTTTATTCCATGCTTTGGTATCATTTCTTTAAGCCTATGCAGACGATGTTGAGGTTTACCTGATGGTGTGGTTACAGGTTGCCTGAACCAATAAAATTCAAGGTTCGAGTCCCTGGCATTGGTAACAAGCAATATATGAGGTGGTTATACAGAGTAATTTAAGATATAGTAGTGTGATAGTGAAGTTTAGGTAAGATATATTTGGGAGTCCCACTGTGTATGTTATAAATTTCAATGTATAAATATAGTTATCTATCAGTCAACATGGTATTAGAAACATTACAGCTAATGTGTGTTGTAGCCCCAAAAATGTCAGTGAAATTAATTTTCACTTAAGAAAAAGTAGCACGCAATAGTTTGAATTTAAGGAAAAGACTGATCTGAAGCAGCATGGTGGGAGGAGTAAAATCGTTACAAGCCCACAAAAGCATGAAAATGATCTTTCAGAACTTGTATTTCTTCCTATCTAAGAGACATAGTGATAAAAGTGGCATTTTTTAAACTGTTTTTGTAAAAAATATGCTTTCTTTTCTTTTCTTTCTCTGCAGCTGATAGCTGAAAAAACAACTGACTACCCTTCCACTGAGTACTCTCTAGTGGAGGATGTTGCTCTCCACTTCACGTGTTTGATGGACAGACTGAATGAGCAGCGCCTGTTTCAGCCAGATCTGTGCGACGTAGACATTGTCCTGGTCGATCAGAGGAACACTTTTCCTGCTCACAAGGGGGTGCTTGCGGCATACAGCCAGTTCTTTCATTCTCTCTTCACTCGGAACAAGCAGCTCCAGCGAGTGGAGCTGTCCCTGAAGGCATTGACTTCTCAAGGCCTGCAGCAGATTCTTAACTTTATTTACACTTCCAAGCTGCTAGTTAATGCTGGCAATGTACAGGATGTGCTGAATGCTGCTACAGTCCTACAGATGAGTGATATTGCAGCCTCTTGCCAGGAGCTGATCAACAGTAGGTCATTAAACTTAACAATGGCGAGTGAAATGGCCACACAGGACAACAGAGGAGCCGGTGCGGTTCCCCCACAGTACTACTGTGAAATCAAGCAAGAGGTGGAAACCCCACATTCAAAGATCTATGCTCGAGAAGGGAATGACCCCTACTCTGTGCGTGTAGAAGATGGTGTTGCCAAACAACAACTTCCTGCAGTACTGCCAAAGCAATATTTCAAGGAGGAGAAAAACAGTGAACCAGCAGTATGCAAGGTTGAAGGCACTAATTCTGAAGAGGACATAGACAGTCAGAGCTCTTATAATCGTGAGCAGATCATTGTGGAGGTCAATCTAAACAATCAGACCTTAAATGTTTCAAAGGGAATGGATGGAAAGCCTTCTACTGAGGCTACAGTTGTTATAGATGAGCATGAGTCAGTGGAAGATGAAAATGAGGAAGAGGAGGGGGATGATGATGATGAAGATGCAGATCCAGATGTTGGGGAAGAGGATGAGGAGGAGCAGAGTGAGGAAGAAATGGATGAATCAAGCGAAGAAGAGGAGGAAGAGGAGGAGGAGGAGGATGATGAGATAAGAAAAGACAAACTAATGCATCCACATAGAGGAACCAGATCATCCAGATCAACCAAAGGAGCTGTCGCTGCTAAGTCTCAGGAGGATGCAAAAGTAATGGAGACTCAACGGGGCAAAAAGGGGAAAAAGAAACAAGATGAGATGGGCCAGAAAGTTAAGCTGGAAGAGAAGCAGAATCACCCCTGCAAGAAGTGCCCCAGAGTTTTTAACAATAGATGGTACCTGGAGAAACACATGAACGTCACCCATAGTAGGATGCAAATCTGTGATAAGTGTGGCAAAAGATTCCTTCTAGAAAGTGAGCTGCTACTACATCATCAGACCAACTGTGAGAAGAACATTCAGGTGAGACATTTTATAAATGATATCTCAATGTGTGTTGTCAGGTGACTTGCAGATAGCACGCACAGTGATACTTAAGACATCAATCAAGGTAAACATCACCTTAAGGGAGGGGGATCATTAAATACACCTATTTTAAAGTGAACCAAAGCTCTTTGATAAAATGTGTGCATGTGTATGGGGAGGGGCTCTTTTTCAAGCTGTTAACTAACTTGGATGGTTCCTGTGCATGAGATCCAGAGGCAAACTTGAGAGAAGTTGTGTCATGTTAACTGTGGCTGCTTTTTAGCTTCTTGTGCAGCTGGTTTGATCCAGGAACATTATTCGCCAGTGCATGAGTCAAAACAAGCTCACCCATGCACTGATAGGACATGAACTTTAGAAACCTAGGGCTGATATTTTTAAAGGGATTAACATGGTTAGCAGATACCACCACTGCACACCCCGATGCTAACTGGTTGGTATCGGAGTGTTCTGCTGCCCAGTTAGTTTCATGGCAATCTGGGCAACCCAGATATTCAATGCCAGGGCTTGGATATGGTCCCTGTAGAGAGTATCAGAAGAATAGCCAAACAAAATGCTCTGTTATATCTAGGGGAGTCTGTTGTTTCCCTTCCTATGGGTTCAGTGAGACTTTCTGTCAATGAGCCATGAAAGAGAGACAAGTCTGTGTGTGGATTTTGTCTTGGTATGTGGTTATATATATATATATATATATATATATATATATATACACACACACACAAATACAAAGACAAAATCCAACCAACAGGCCTGTAAAAGAGCCTTCCAGCTATATGCACCTTCAATTTGGAACACCCTACCAGACAAACTCGGGAATATCCCAGACCTCTTCACCTTCAGAAATCACCTGAAAACGTACCTATTCTCAGAACACTTCAACCCTCCAGCATAACCCCCCTCCCCCCAAATAGTCACCCTTCTCAAAACCTGTATATATTGTATATAGCCGTACCCAATGCACATTGTATATAGTTTAACCAGTTTCAATGTACGAATGCATGCTGTTTATAATTTATTGTTCCAATGTACTATTTTTGTTTCGTGTAAACCACCTTGACCCGGCGAAAGGCGGCATATAAATACAGCTAAATAAATAAATAAATATATTAGGTTTTATTTGGATAGAAAAATAAGAGATATACAGATTATTGCAATGAATTCAGCTGCAAGAATCCTTCATGGAGCCTCAAGAAGTTCTCATATTACCCCAATACTAAAACAATTGCACTGGCTACCCATACAAGCCAGGATCTCATTCAAGATCCTAATTATGACCCATAAAGCCATCAAGAAATACCCTGTTACTGCCATTACTGACCTAATTTCAATCACACCTCCCAATCGAGCAAGGAGATCGAATGCCGCAAATACTCTCATATTATCTAAGGCAAGCACGAAGTGTTCTCAATTCACTAGATCCAGAGCCTTCTCCTTCTTTGCTCCATCCTGCTGGAACGCACTACCAGCAACTATCAGAACCATCAGTGAACTCTCCCAATTTAGGAAGGCACTGAAACGGCACCTCTTTCTTCATCACTACGATGTTGCAGTCTTCCCCCCCACACTCACCCACTCTCATATCTCAATGCAGCACCTCAAACTCATGCACGTCACATTCCCAGACTGATCACTCGCAATCACACCTTCCCCTCCAACCACCATGAGAAACTTATGCAGTGCCGCATAACTCATTATATTGTTGCATAAAGTAGACTGTATTTATTCATCGTGTCTCCTTGTTAAGGGACTGGTTATTTATACCCTATTTTACCTGTTATACCTGCTTAATGCATACCCAAGTTTAATTTTCCTGTTTAATGTATACCCAAGTTATTATACCTGTTTCACTGTAAGCACAAATCACGAAATTGAGATGTGTAACTCTTATGTTCATTGTAAACCGCACTGATGTCGAATAGCGCGGTATAAAAGAGACTGCAAATAAAATAAATAAATAAATAAATTATATTAGAATGAGGTAATATGTTATAGCAGCACTATGATTGTTTATGCTATAGTAGCAAATCACTGATTAGCAACCAACCAGATGTCACAGGCTCACTCTACACTTAGGAAAAGTTCAGAAAGAGCTAGCTGACTAATTACCACCCTCTGGGTGAAGAGACAAGACTGGTACCTTAGATCTGCCAGATGGAGCAATACAGCTGGAGTCCAAGGGAGTCTCTGGAACAGCACAGAGTCCAAAGGAGGTAGCTAGGCAAGCTAACACTGGCACAAGCTGTTTGAGGCGAGCTGCTTGAGAGCACAGAACCTTACAGATGTCTGTTGGAGTCTGATTCTGTCTTACAGGGTTAGTGGGACATCCTTGGAATAACACAGGGTGTCTCTGTGCTTATAGAAGCAGCAAGGAAGGCAAAAAGCACAAAATGGCATCTGAGTTCAGTGCATACTGTAGTATTCTTTGTGATGAGTCCTTGTCACCTTTTTGTGATTGTTTGGCATGAGATATTGCAAGGTGTCTCAGCGAATCAGGAGGTAGTCCTCATGTGGCCATCTTGTAGACAAAAGGTCCATAGTGAAAGGCGAAATGCAGAAGATGATGGTATGCAGTCTCATACATTGCTGCAAGTGTCAAAGGCCAGTAGAACAGTCTGTAGATGAGAGGTCCAAGAAGCAGGTTCTCTTGCATGTAGACATGACTAGGAACAATAGTCTTCTGTGTGCACACAGCCACACTCTCGGCAGGCAGTTGTTTGGAGGTCAGTGGGTTTGAGGTTTGGAACACAGCAGAAGTTTATAGCCGAAATCCATTTTGTTTGGTTCAGGCTTTTGGTTCAGAGCAGGCCACAGGGTACCATTCCTACACCCCGGCATTGAAAATCTTGGTCTAAAGTTCAGCAGCAGTGGCTAGCTTCTTTAGTAGCACTAGCCGCCACTACTGGAGTGGAGGAGTGGCCTAGTGGTTGGGGCAAGGTACTTCAGGCTGGAAGGTCGGGGGTTCAAATCCCACTAGAGGACAGCAACCTTGGGCCGGAAGGACTGAGGTTTCTAGTCCCACAGGTATTCCTTGTGGTCTTGTGCAAGCCACTTAACCCTCCACAGCCCATGTTCCCTGTAAAATAGTTATCTCCAAGTTATAATGCCCTGTTCAATGTAATTTCAGTTTGTTAAATGTAAACCGCACTGATGCAGAATAGCGCGGTATATAAGAGAATGTAAATAAATAAATAAAAAATAATAATACTAAATATCAGACCCACAAAAAATGATGGCAGATAGACATTACGATTTACCCAGTCTGTTCATCCATACCAACTAGTGAGCTCTACAATTCCTTTTTCTCCCTTAGAGGTCTCTGTTCTTGTCCCATGCTTTCTTGAATTCAGATAAAGTCCTTTAGGTTGCTGGACATATTCAAAATGGTTTAACTGGTTAGCAAAACTGTTAACTGGTTAAATCATGGTCAGCGGGATATTCAGTGGCTCTGCATCTTTTAGTGTCACTGAATATCTCTTGCTACCCTGTTTGTATGCCTAGGTGTTAAGCATTTAGCATTGTGGCATTCCTGGAATGGGGGTGGTACTAAACTTAACTGGCCAGCGGCAATATTCAGCCACTGGTTGGTTAACTTAAACCAACTAAAATTAGGAAAAATAAAAGCAGGTCTAACTTTAGCTGGTTTAGCTATCCGGCCCATGGCTAAATTTTGCTGTTGACCAGATAGCTAAAACGCTAGCTGGACATACCAAATATTCAATGCTGATAGCTGGATATGGCCCTGACATTGAATATTCAGGCATAAATTAAAGCAGTGACTGCCAACTGCTTTAAGTGTGCTGGCCGCTGCCATTGAATATCGTCCCACTTAACTTTACCACCTCCATTGGGAGGCCATTCCACACATTCACTATCCTTTCTGTAACAAAATATTTCCTTATATTATTCCTAAGTCTAGCCCCTTTCACCTTCATCTTATGCCCCCTCTTTCCAGAGCTTCCATATATTGGCATTTATGCCACAGAGGTATTCAAATGTCTCTCATATATCTCCTTTTTCCTGCCGTCCTTCCAAAGTTTACATGTTGAGATCTTGTTTGAGTCTAGTTCATACAGGGTTGATGCTAGTTCATACAGTAGCTTGCTCACACAGGTGGGCAAGCTACTGTATGGCCCACAGGACCATTTTGGTTTTTTTTTTTAAACAATTATTCTTTGTTCTGTTCACGGGCCCACTGATTCAGAATCACATTGTCGGCCTCTGACATCATCACAGACTCTGCATCCAATGCCTTGTAAAGATAGTAGAGGCCTTTGATGTTAGGAAATGGGACTACTTCTGTGGCATATTCCCTCATCTTTTCCACCACACTGAAAAATAAATAAAAGTAATATTGGCAAATAACACCACCATTGTTCCCTTGGCACTCTCCTGAACTGCATTCTCTACTTATCCTTCACTCTTAGCCTCAAAGGAATGACAACCTTGAGGGTGAAAATATCTCCTACAAGAAAAGGGAAAAATGCGTGGCCTGGCAGGAAATAACACTGCTGGTGAACTTAATGGGAGTGAATGCCATGAGGGGCTGCTGTGGGGTTAGCAGTGGTGATATTTGAGTGGGATTTTTTTTTCATTAACTTTATTGGCTCCTCATATTGATTAGGATAAATTAAAGTTGCTATGTATTACTTTTGAAGTTGTTCATCTTGGGGTTACTACTTTTTACTACTTTTTCTTTTGGAGAAACCCACTTGGTAACACTCTGTATGTTTGAATGAGGGAGGAGGAATTTTGTGAGAAGTTTAGTCGGGGGATAAGAAATCAGTGCGCTAAAGTATGCTGTTATGACCTTTGCTGACACACACAGACTAACAGGAAATAGATGGGAAGGGAAGGGGAAGGGTTTTTGGATTTAGTTCACCCCTTTTTCAAGGTGAGTTACATTCAGGTACATAAGGTATTTTCCCATCCCTTGGAGAGCTAACAATCTAAGTTTGTACCTGAGGCAATGGAGGGTTAAGCGCCTTGCCTGAGATCACAGGGAGTGGCAGTGGGATTTGAACTGGGCTTTCCTGCTGTTGGCCCACTGCTCTTTTTTTTTTAAATTCAAAAACTTTTATTGGGTTTTACAAAGAAAAGTGGGACAACTCTGACATTAGTTGCTCTAATTGCATCATATTTGCGTATCATGCAAATATTATTCTACCAATAGTGGAAATTCACCAGTGCCAAACCTCTTCCAGTTAGACATAATAATGTGAAGGGCCACATTCAATAAGAGGTCAAGCAGACTTTGCTTACTCATCGATAAAATATCCAAAAAGAAAGCAGATTGTATATTACAATATCATACAGTATGTCAGGTCTTCAGAGGTAGCCAAAAATTGTTTGATTCTCTACAAACTGCTTTCCAGAATTATTGTAAAAAAAACTACAGTAGAAAAGAATATGTGACAGAGATCCCTCTTCCACGTTCTAAGACCAATATAATTGTGCCGACTCTAGCTGGGCTTTATACAATCTACAAGGAGTCCACACTGCACGATGTAGTATAAGATAATTAGATTGTAGAGTATTGGCTGCTGCACACGCCCTAAATGTGTTGGACCAGAGGTGCTGCCATTGGTCCTTGTCAAGCTCTTTCTGTTGTTCTTCCGCCCACACCTTCTGAAGGCCAAGGTAGCCCGAGGTGGTAGAGGATAGCAAGTAATTTATAACATGGTGATGATAACTTTCTTTTTGTATATAATTTTTATTAGATACCAGAATGAACAGCAGTATTAACAGGCACAAGAACAAACTTATCCCTCCCCCCCACCCCAGCATTTCATCACTTCATAATACAACATAATACAATTACATGACACTATTAAGCAGCTGAATGGAGGAGTAACGGCCTAGCACCCAACAGATCTGGGTTTGATTCCCAGTGGCACTCCTTGTGACCTCTGGCAAGTCACTTTATTTTCCATTGCCTCGGAAGAAAAGTCCTGGCAATTTTCTTCCAGTCATACCATGCCAAGAAAACCCAGGGGCTGCTGGGTAGGCAGGAGTCGGCATTGACTAGACAGCACAAAAAAAAATTTGAGCAACTAGCATTTTTAGGCACCAGGATATTCTTACATTGTCTCCCTCATCTGTAAGTACCGTTCTTAGATCATCAGGGGATGGGCCATCAAAAACAAGCTCTGAGACTCCTGACATTCCTTTTTTGGTATTATACCCCTCCTGCCTGCTGCCAGTACATTCTCTTCAACGCCTCACTCAAATAGCTTTAACGTAGTGCCAATCCAGTAGCTCTTCCACCAATAGTGATCCAGTCATGACCCAACCAGCAGGCTCATATACATAGTTCCAGGAAACACTGCTATAAGTCCACATTCTCCTCCTTTCTTCTGTGGATGTGGCCATAGATACATATTTCCAGTGCGCCATTTCCATCATCTTATTTTGCCACTGCTGCACAGGAGACTGTTTATCAGAGACTCAGTTATGCAATATGACTTTCCATGCAACCAGCAAGGCTATCGGGATAACCTTCCTTTCTGCCTCTCCTATCGCCAACTCCTGCAAGGGCTTATCGTCACTCAGCAACAGCAGACCATAGATCACCTCCACTTTACTCCAAATTAGTTTCCCAATACTAGTGAGCCCTGCATTCCAGTAGCCCTTCAGCATCCAAAACTCTCTGGAAAGGAGTGTAGGAGGGTGCCCTCCTTTATCCTGCATTTTGAACACTCCTTACTATCCCACATCTTCATCTGATACCCCTGAACCCAGGAAATGTATACTCGGTGTAACTGCTTGAATTGCATCTCCTGAAACCTGGTAACTCCAATTCTCCAGGACCAAGCAGGAAGTCAGTCCTCACATATGAGCGACATCGACATCGATGGAGCCCTTGCGGAGCATTTCCCCAGCTTTCCATGAAAGCCTTTGGGAATGCAGGCATGCATGCGCGGTTCCCTTCCTGCCTAAAGGTGCCATTTTGCTCAGTCTCTCGTTTTCCGTGAAGCCCACCGGACGTGAGTCCTAGTCATCCCGGAAAATTGTTTGACTTTTTTGCGATTATTCGCTATTTTTCTTCTCCGGTTCGACTCCGGTTCCCCTCCCGCCGGGTTCGGTACACCGGTATCGAGCCCGATCGTCTTTTTTCGGTTTTTGCCCTTAGTGGTTGGCGTTCGCGCCCTTTTTTCATTTTCCCTGGAAGGCCAGTTCTTTGACCTCGCGGGGACTCTCTTTTTTCCCCGTTGGCTTCCAGCAGTTTTAAGAAGTGTGATCGGTGCAAGAAACTGATGTCTCTCACCGACACACACGACTGCTGCCTTCGGTGCCTCGGTCCTGATCATGACCCTAAGACGTGTGGACCATGTGGGAAAATGTCTTCCAAGGCACTGCAAAGTCGTCAGCACCAAAAGGAAAGGCTTTTTTTCTGACTCGGCCTCCTGCCGGGCCCGGACCTCGTCTGAGGCCTCGACATCTCGGGAGTCTGATCCCGAGCACCGTCGTGGCTCCTCGGACAGGGGGTCCCCCGACCGGGAACGCAAGAGGAAGAAGCCGCTCGTGAGGGCGTCGTCGGAAGAGGTCCCGGGTTCCTCGAGAGCTCGGTCTCAGACCCCCGACCGTCGCCCCAGGCCTGTGGAACAGGAGAAGCCTTCCAAAGTTCCTTGACTGGAGCCGGAGTCTGCTGGAGACGTAAGCCCTGTAGTCCTCGTGGACTCTCCTCCCAGGGAGCCAACGTCGGGCCCGGCCATACCGGGGCCTGAATCGGGAGCTGCTGATTCTCCAGGACCAAGCAGGAAGTCAGTCCTCACATATGGGTGACGTCGGCGCCGACGGAACCCTCGTGTGGAGCATTTCCCCAGCTTTCAAAGAAAGCCTTTGGGAATTGCAGCGCGCATGCGCGGTCCCCTTCCCGCCCAAGGGTGCCATCTTGCTCAGTCGTCTTTTTTTACGCGGAGCCCGACGGACGTAGTTCGTTTTTCCCCGAGGAAAAAGTTGATTTTCTCTATTTTTCTCTTTTTTTCTCCGGTTCGACGCTGGATCCTTTTCCCGCTCGGACCGATACGCCGGTATCGAGTCCTTTTCTTTCTTTTTCGATTTTTGTCCTTTGTGACTGGCGTTCGCGCCTTTTTTCTTTTTTCCCTGGCAGCCCGGTCTTTTGACCTAGCAGGGGCCCTTTTTCCCCCCATGGCTACCAGCGGGTTTAAGAAATGTGATCGGTGTAAGAAACTTATGTCTCTTACCGACACACATGACTGCTGCCTCTGTTTCCTCGGACCCGATCATGACCCGATGATCTGTGGTCCGTGTGGCAAAATGTCCTCGAAGGCATTGAGGAGTCGGCAGCACCAGAAGGATAGAATTTTTTCTGACTCCGCGTCCAGCCGGGCCCGGACCTCGTCAGAGGCCTCGACGTCTCGGGACTCCGGCCCCGAGCAGCGTCGGGGTTCCTCTGAGCGGGGGTCTCCTTCGCGGGAACATCGCAGGAAGAAGAAACCCGCGAGGGCGGCGTTGGTGGATGCTCCTGGTTCCTTGAGGGCCAGGTTGCATAGCCCCGATAGCTGTCCCAGGTCTTCGGAGTCGGAGAGGCCTGCCAAGCATCCTCGTGTCGAGATGGAGTCTCCTGGACACGTAAGTGCTGTTGTCCTCGTTGACTCTCCTCCGAGCGAGCCGACGTCGGGCCCGACGCCGTCGGGGCCCGAGTCGGGGGCTGCTGGGTCTCCTGAGCTCGGACTCAGGTTGATGGCCTTGGAGAGCAGCTTTGCTGCCTTCATGGAACAGCAGCGGGCATTGATCGCCGGTCTCACCGGTGCATCTGCCCCGACCACCGGGACCTCGACGTCCAAGTCGACCCCGGAGGCCGAGCCGATCCTCGAGTCCATGCGGGCTCGAGTCGATCCTCGGCCACGGTCTCCTTCGACCTCCCGTTTGGGGCCGAGGTCGTCGACGCCGATACCCTCGGCGTCGGGGCGGAGGGCATCGGTGCCCGCCCGACCAGAGCCGCTCGATTCCTCCTCCGAGGAGTCGGGCTGGGAGACGGAGGACGAAGAGTCACCGACACCCATCGGACTCTGTGTGTCCCATCGGACTCGCCCGAGTCCGAACCTCGGAGACGATCCCCACCGGAGGATACCCAGTTCTCGGACTTCATGCGGGATATGGCCAAGGCCTTGGCCTTCCCCGCGGATCCCGAGGAGGAGCCTCGAGCTGAAGAGCTCGAGGCCCTCCAGTATGACTCTCCCCCTAAGGAGGCCTTTACTGTTCCGGTTCCTCTGATGCTGGAGCGGCTGCTCTTCCGCATGTGGGAGACCCCGGCCTCGACGCTGGTGTTAAGCAAGCGGGTCGATTCCATCTATCGATTCCGCAAGAGCCCCGGGTTCCAAAAGGCACAATTACCACACCACTCCATGGTTGTGGAATCGGCCATGCATCGGCTGAAAAGTCAGAAGATGCACTCCTTGGTGCCTCCCAGCCGGGAGGCCCGGAACCTGGATGCCCTCGGTAAGAAGTGCTTCCAGGGCTCTATGCTTGCTTGCTGTGTCCAGACATACCAGCTCTACATGGGCATGTACCTTCGAGACCTGGCAAAGGAGATTGCCGGGTTCTCTGCTGGTCTCTCCGAGGAACCTTTGCAGAGGTTCCAGGCCTTGTCCACTGGTATTCGAGAGTGCTCGAAGTTTATCTCTCGAGCAGCCTACGATGGCTTCGAGGCTTCGGCCTGAGTAGCCGGGGCCGTTATCGGTGCCCACCGACAGGCTTGGCTACAGTCATCCGACCTCGAGCCATGGGTCCAGGACAAGTTGGTCGATGTCCCCTGCCGAGGTGAAAACCTCTTTGGCAAGCCCATGGCTGAAAAGGCTGCAGAACCCGAGACCGAGACTCTGACCAGGACCAGGCTTTCCAGGAAAACCTCTGCCCCTTCTCAGAAGAAGAAGGGCTCGGGGAAAAAAGACCTTTTACCGAGGAAGTCATCTGCCTATAAACAATACCCTCATTATCAGGCCTCTACAGCTCCCCAGCAGGGTCGGCAGGCCAAGGGGCAGGGTCAGGAGCCCCATAGGCAGAAGGCCCCCAAGCCACCCACACCGGCCCCTGCTCAGCAGGGTGGGGGTTTTTGATTCAAACAGCATAGCCTCTTCTCCTCAGCTGGCTTCTCTCAGCGCAGGAGGCCAGCTGGCTTCTCTCAGCGCAGGAGGCCGGCTGGCCCACTTTGCCCACAGGTGGTCAGCCGTCACATCAGATGCCTGGGTTCTTCACATAGTCCAAAAGGGCTATCTTCTCCATTTTCACCAGGTACCTCCCTCCTACTTTCCAGGGGAGCCTCCAAGACCCCCTCTGCACAGGGACCTACTCCTTCAGGAGTTAGCAGGTCTGCTACAGGATCAGGCTGTGGAACCGGTGCCCCACCACCTGAGAGGTCACGGCTTTTATTCCAGGTACTTTCTGGTACCAAAATGAACAGGAGGCCTCAGACCCATCCTAGACTTGCGAAACCTCAACAAGTTCCTGGAGAGGGAAAAGTTCAAGATGCTTACCCTTGGAATCCTGCTGCCCTATCTCCAGCAGGGAGACTGGCTATGCTCCTTAGATCTAAAGGATGCTTATATTCACATCCTTATTCATCCAGACCACAGACAATATCTCAGGTTTGTTGTGGGAGGAAACCACTATCGGTACAGAGTACTGCCCTTTGGCCTGTCCTCCGCTCCCAGGGTGTTCACCAAGTGCCTGGCAGTGGTGGCGGCCTACCTGAGGCTTCAGGGTCTTTTTGTGTTTCCATACCTGGACGACTGGCTCATAAGGGGCCAGTCTTCCCAGGAGGCCAACCTGGCCACCCTTCGCACTGTGGCTCTGCTTCAGCACTTGGGGTTTGTCATAAACTTCGCAAAGTCCACTTTGCTCCCGTCCCAGAACTTGGAGTTCATAGGGGCCAGGCTTGACACTCTTCAAGCAAAGGCTTTTCTGCCTCTGGACAGGGCCCACAGGCTAATGGATCTGGCCAGCCAGTTTCGCAGAAATTCCTTGTTCTCTGCCAGGCAATTCCTGAGACTACTCGGCTATATGGCTTCCACGGTTCATGTCACCCCCAATGCCCGCCTACACATGTGGCCTGCTCAGTGGAGCCTTCGCACTCAATGGCATCAAGCCACAGGGAGCCTAGCGGACTCAGTGGAGGTATCCGACATACTAGTCTCCTCTCTGCAATGGTGGCTTCATCTTCCGAATCTGGTGCTCGGAGTGGTTTTTCATTCCCCTCCGCCTTCTCAAGTGCTCACAACCAATGCTTCTTTTCTCGGTTGGGGAGCACATTGCCAAGGGACCTGTACTCAGGGTCTCTGGACCCCTTGGGAGCTACTCAACAAATAAACTTCCTGGAGCTACGGGCGATACGCCTAGCTCTGAGGGCCTTCTCCCACCTCGCCTCTTACCAGTCTGTACTGGTTCAGACGGACAATCAAGTTGCCATGTTCTGTGTGAACAAACAAGGAGGCACAGGCTCCTCCCTTCTTTGTCAGGAGGCTCAACGGCTGTGCTCTTGGGCTGTCAATCTCGGGATCCTTCTCAAGGCTGTCTACCTCCCAGGTCAGGAAAATTACCTGGCAGACAGACTGAGCAGGATCCTGCAACCACACAAATGGAGATTGAACCCATTGGTGGTTCAGCAGATCTTTCTCAGGTGGGGACTCCCCACCATGGATCTTTTCGCCAGTCCTCTGAACCTGCAACTCCCGAGATTTTGCTCCAGACAACCGCATCCCCTCAGAATAGCAGCGGATGCGTTTCTGATCTCGTGGTCCACAGGCCTACTGTATGCGTTTCCTTCCACACCACTAGTGTCCCGAACGCTGTTCAAAGTCCTCAGGGACGAGGCTTCATTGATTCTCATTGCCCCCGGTGGCCCAGGCAACCGTGGTTCCCGCTTCTGCTGCAGCTAGCGGTGGACACCCCTCTTCCTCTGGGGTTTCAACGCGATCTCCTGTCTCAGGATCAGGGGACTCTCTTGCACCCCTACCTCCAGTCCCTTCATCTGATGGCCTGGCTGCTGAAAGGGTAGTCCTGGCTCCCCTACAACTGCCTCGAGAGGTGGAAGATATCGTCTTACCTTCTAGACCAGGAATGGGCAAACTACGGCCCGGCGGACCTTTTAATCCGGCCCGCGGAGAACTGTTGCTGAGGTCAACAGCAACTGCATTCTGGCGGTTGGTGCTTTTCCACTTTGATTATTTTGTTGTCCCCTCTTTTTTTTTTTTTTCTGCTGAGAGAGCATGAGGGGAGGGGGGGGGGGATTGAGGGCCCCAGGACAATTTCCTGATGGAACGGAAGAAATGAAAACAAATTAAAGTGAAGGAGTAGAAAACCTCTGGGAGTAGCTGACAGAAAAAAACCCCGCGAAACAGAGACTCGACACAGGACAGAAGAACTGTGGTAATCTGCTCGCGGTCAGGAAAATACCCGAGAGATGGGTTTTTTTCAGGCAGGAATGGAGCACACATGCTCATAGAAGTAAAAAAAGCTTCTCTGAGCTAGAGGAGAGCCCGGCATACAGGCGGCATCGAGGACACCTATGGAGTGTGCCTGCGGAGAAACATATATACACATGCACTGGGAAAAACAGTATATCCTTTATACAATATTTTGCTATTATTTAAAAAAATGCATAGCAAAACACAACCAAACATTGAATGCAACATAACTGATATGAAAAAGAACTGACATCCTTCACAATTTATTTCTTGATATGCAAGAAAAAAACCGTTCTGGTGTTCCACCAATATATTTAACCAAATCTGTGGTACTAATGATTAGAATGAGGGCAAATTTTCTACCTCATTTCTTTTTACTAAATATCTGCATTTATATTTGGTTACAGAAGGAAATGCTTGTCTTTTTGTCTATGGTTGTACCCTCTTGTGACACAGGAATCCCCCATTCCAACCTTTAATTCCCATTCCAAGATTCATAAATACTGCACCTGCAATCGTCTCCATTCTCGTATTCAGTAGTGCCATTTTTCTCTAGTGATGGGGCAGGAGAACTGAATTTGTACCATTTAGCAGTTTCTCTTAATAAATTAAGGTATACTGGCCTAGCTCAGGTAGAGATTTACTGGAAACTGCTCAAATTTGCAGAGCTGTGAGTCTCTCACTTAAGCTTAAGTCGTTCTGTTTTATATACATAAGTCTCTGTGTATGTGTGCTTCCTTATTGAATACAGAGAACTGAAGTCAAAGAGATGAGATTAACTTTTGCTACCTGGTCAGGAGTAGCGCAGGCAGAGGTATTCTTTCAGTAAACATGCCTCTAAATGTAAGCCTAATTTTGTATAGGGCATGTAGGTAGGAAATGAGAAGTGCAGTTCGGAACACATACAACTTCCTAGGTATTTTACAAAATGATTGCTAAAGACAGACCACTTGCATGTGGTCCCTTAGATACAAGTTGTGCCCTGGACAAGGGGGAATTACCGTATATAAAGAAAAGGAAAGGCTCCCATTGGTCTATAGCAGGAGCTTACAATCTAGTTAGAACAGTACATTAGTTAGCCCATGTTACAAATTTAAATTTAATTTATATTAATTCACACATACACACCGTCCATCTACTCTTGGTCTGGCCCCCGGGTCCAATATATGAACCCATTGCGGCCCTCGAGTCAAAAGGTTTGCCCACCCCTGTTCTAGACGGCAATCCACCAGGAAATCCTACGCTCTTAAGTGGCGTAGATTCTCCGCCTGGTGTGCTCAGCACAGCGAGAATCCCTTCTCGTGCTTGGTAGCGGTAGTGTTGCAATATTTGCTTTACCTCTCCAATCTTGGCCTTAAGTCTAACTCTGTCAGAGTTCACCTTAGTGCTCTCTCAGCACACCACTCCCCGGTGGACGGCAGGCCTCTTTCCAGCCACCCTTTGGTGGCTCGTTTCCTCAGAGGCCTCCTTCTGCTGAAGCCTCCTTTGCGTCCACCGGCCCCTGAGTGGGATCTGAATGTGGTGTTGCAGCGGCTTACTTGTCCGCCTTTTGAACCTATGGCTACCTGCCCTCCGTTTTCTCTCCTGGAAAACTTTATTCCTGGTAGCTCTCACCTCTGCTAGGCGAGTGAGTGAACTGCAGGCGCTAGTGTCTGATCCTCCTTACACTAGGTTCTACAGGAATAGGGTAGTCTTACGGACTCACCCTAAGTTTCTTCCTAAAGTTGTTTCACCTTTTCACCTCAATCAGGAGGTGGTTCTTCCGACCTTCTTTCCCAGGCCGCATGCCCACTGGGCTGAGATGGTCTTGCATACCCTGGACTGTAGGAGGGCGTTATCCTTCTACCTTGACCGTACGCGGGAGCATCGAAAGACTGTTCAGCTTTTCGTTTCCTTTGACCCCAATAGGTTGGGGCTCCCTGTCTCCAAGCGTATGTTGTCCATATGGGTCGCTGACTGTATCGCCTGGGCTTATGGGGCAGCCGGCCTCTCGTTGGAGGGTCGAGTCACGGCTCATCGTGTCAGGGCGAAGGCTGCGTCAGTGGCTCATCTCCGCTCTGTTCCGTTGGCAGACATCTGCCGGGCCGCTACTTGGTCTTCAAGCCAGACTTTTGCGGCCCATTACTGCCTTGAGAGGGAGTCCCGCAGGGACAGTGCTTTCGGACAGGCAGTACTCCATAATCTCTTTGGGGTTTAGGCAACCCCTACCCTCCGGCCCTGGTGTTGGGCTACCGGTCGGGGGCGTTCTCAGAGAAGATTCCTTCCTTCTGTGCTGACGAGCTAGAGGGAACTCATTTTTCCGCTTGAGATCTCCGGTAGCCTTAAGCTAGGGTGTCCCATATGTGAGCACTGACTTCCTGCTTGGTCCTGGAGAAAGAGTAGTTACTCACCTGTAACAGGTGTTCTCCAGGAGCAGCAGGAATCAGCCCTCACAACCCTCCCTCCTCCCCTTGGAGTTGCAGTCATATAATTTATTTTTGCTAATTTTTTGCTGTCTTTTAGCTATGTCATCAGACTGAGCAAGATGGCACCCTTGGGCGGGAAGGGGGCCGCGCATGCGCGCTGCAATTCCCAAAGGCTTTCTTTGAAAGCTGGGGAAATACTCCGCACGAGGGCTCCGTCGGCGCCGACGTCACCCATATGTGAGGACTGATTCCTGCTGCTCCTGGAGAACACCTGTTACAGGTGAGTAACTACTCTGTCTCCTGAGCTGGGTCTCAGTTTGACAGCCTTGGAGAGCAGACTGTCTGCCTTCATGGAACAGCAGCGGGCACTGATGGCCAGCCTGTCTGGCGCATCTGCCCTGACCACCGGGACATCGACATCGAAGTCGACCCCGAAGACCGAGCCGATACTCGAGGCCATAAAGGCTCGAGGTCGACCTCGGTCGCGGTCTCCCTCGACCTCCCGTTTGGGATCGAGGGAGTCGACGCCGGTGCCTTCGGCATTGGGGCGGGTGCTCGCAGCACTGCGAGGTCGGACCCCGATTCCTCATCAGACGAGTCCGCATGGGAGACGGAGGACGAGGAGTCCCCCGACACCTTCAAGACTCGGTGCGTCCCTTCGGACTCACCGCAGTCTGAACCCCAGAGTAGATCCCCTCGGGAGGATACCCGGTTCTCAGAGTTCGTTTGGGATATGGCCACTGCGTTGGCTATCCCTGCAGACCCCGAGGAGGAGCCTCGAGCCGAGGAGCTCGAGTCCCTGCAGTACGACTCTCCTCCGAAGGAGGCCTTTACTGTCCCGGTTCCTCTGATGCTGGAACGGCTCCTCTTCCGTATGTGGGAGGCACCGGCCTCGGCGCCAGTTTTAAGCAAGCGGGTCTATTCGATCTATCGGCTCCGGAAGAGTCCTGGCTTTCAGAAGGCGCAGCTACCACACCATTCCATGGTGGTGGAATCGGCCATGCATCGCCTGAAAAGTCAGAAGATGCACTCCGCGGTGCCCCCTTGCAGGGAGGCCCGAAACCTTGATGGTTTTGGTAGAAAGTGCTTTCAGGGCTCGATGTTTGCTTGCCGTGTCCAGTCTTACCAGCTGTACATGGGCATGTACTTGCGAGACCTGGCCAAGGAGCTGGCCGGGTTCTCTGCTGGTCTCTCCGGGGAACCCTTGCAGAGGTTCAAGTCCTTGTCCTCGGGGATCCGAGAATTCTCTAAGTTTATGTCCCACGCTGCCTACGATGGCTTCGAAGCTTCGGCCCGTGTTGTGGCCGCCGGCATCGCGGCTCGATGCCAGGCATGGCTGCAGTCATCGGACCTCGAGCCATGGGTTCAGGACAAGTTGGTCGATGTCCCTTGCCGGGGTGAGATCCTTTTTGGCAAGCCCATGACCGAGAAGGCCTCACAGCTCGAGACCGAGCACCTCACACGGACAAGGCTGTCTAGAAAGACGTCTGCCCCTTCTCACAAGAAGAAGGGCTCGGGTAGAAAGTCCTTTTACCCGAGGAAGGGCACTGCCTACAAACAGTACCCACAATATCAGGCTGCCCCTCAGGGTCAGCAAGCCAAGGGGCAGGATAATGGGCCCCGTAGGCAGAGGACCCCCAAGCCTCTGGCCCCTGCTCCCACTCAGCAGGGTGGGGGTTTTTGACTCCTTAGGCATAGCCTCTCCGTCCCTGCTCTCCCAACCCTGCACAGGAGGTCACCTCGCTCTGTTTTCCCACCAGTGGCCACTCATCACTGGAGACAGTTGGGTATTAAGAATAGTCCACAGGGGCTATGCACTACACTTCTAACAACTGCCTCCTCCATACTTTCCAGGGGAGCCTCCAAGGCCTCTCCTGCATACAGATCTTCTCCTTCAGGAGCTACAAGGTCTGTTGGTGCACAGGGCAGTGGAACCTGTGCCTCCCCACTTACAAGGTCGAGGGTTCTACTCCAGGTATTTCCTAGTACCCAAAAGAACTGGTGGCACATCCTCATTCATCCAGACCACAGGAAGTACCTCAGGTTCATTGTGGGAGGAAACCATTATCAGTACAGAGTACTACCTTTTGGCCTAACCTCTGCTCCCAGGATCTTTACCAAATGCCTGGCAGTGGTGGCGGCCTACCTGAGAAATCAGGGTATCTTTGTCTTCCCCTATCTGGACGACTGGCTCATCAGGGGTCAGAAGTGCCAGGAGGCCCGACAAGCCACCCTCAGAACTATTGCTCTTCTTCAAAGCCTGGGGTTTGTCATAAACTTCGCAAAGTCCACTTTGCTCCCATCCCAAAACTTGGAGTTCATAGGGGCAAGGTTGGACTCTCTGCTGGCAAAGGCATTCTTACCCGAAGACAGAGCCCAAAGACTGATAAACCTGGCAAGACAGTTTCTCAGCAGGTCACTGGTCTCCGCCAAACTCTGCCTGAGGCTTCTAGGCCACATGGCTTTGACAGTTCTTGTGACCCCCAATGCCCGGCTCCATATGAGGCCAGCACAGTGGTGCCTTCGGTCTCAGTGGTCACAGGCCACAGGCAGCCTCAGAGACAGGATAAGGGTGTCCAGACAATTTCTGAAATCTCTCAGCTGGTGGCTACATCCACCCAATCTGCTGCAAGGGGTGCCTTTTTAGATTCCTGACTTCACAGTGGTGTTGACTACGGATGCCTCCTTGCAGGGCTGGGGAGCTCATTGTCTCGGCAAGTGCACCCAGGGCCTGTGGTCTCCCTGGGAAGCCGCACAGCAAATCAATCTACTAGAACTCAGGGCTATTGGGTTGGCCCTCAAGACTTTCTCTCCAGCCCTGGCTCATCAGTCTGTCCTAGTTCAAACGGACAACCAGGTAGCCATGTTTTATGTGAACAAACAGGGCAGAACTGGGTCCAGGCTCCTTTGCCAGGAAGCACAGGACCTTTGCTTGTTTGCCCTCAAGCATAACATGCTCCTCAAGGCTGTGTATCTCCCTGGCCAGGAAAACTCCCTAGCCGACAGGTTGAGCAGGATTCTGCAGCCCCACGAGTGGCAGCTCCATCCTTTGGTGGTTCAGGAGATTTTTCTGCAGTGGGGACTTCCCTCCATAGATCTGTTTGCCAGCCCACTGAACAAGCAGCTGCCAAAGTTCTGCTCCAGGCAACCGCATCCTCTGCGGAAAGCAGCAGATGTTTTTCTGATTCCCTGGTCTCAGGGCCTCCTGTATGCGTTTCCTCCCACGCCCTTGGTGGCCCGAACTCTGTTCAAGATTCTTCAGGACAAGGCCTCGGTCCTACTGGTGGCTCCCAGGTAGCCGAGACAGCCTTGGTTTCCACTTTTCCTTTAGCTGGCAGTGGACCCCCCACTGCCTCTGGGGTTGCAACCCAACCTTCTCTCTCAGGATCAGGGGTCCCTTCTGCACCCCAATCTCAAAGCTCTCAATTTGATGGCCTGGAGGCTGCAAGGGTAGTTTTGGTTCCCTGGGGCCTACCTCAGGAAGTTGAGGAGGTTGTCCTAGCCTCTAGGAAACAGTCCACTAGGAAAACCTATGCCCTGAAATGGAAAAGGTTTTCTGTGTGGTGCCAGCTACATACAGAAGATCCTTTCTCCTGTGCTGTACCAGTAGTGCTTCAGTACTTATTGCACTTATCAAATCAGGGACTTTCCAATTCTGTTCGGGTCCACCTCTCAGCCCTAGCAGCTCACCACTCACTGGTGGAAGGACATTCTCTGTTGGTTCACCCCTTGGTGTCCCGGTTTCTCAGAGGCTTGCTCTTGCTCAAGCCTCCAATCCGTCCTCCTGCTCCTGAGTGGGAGTTGAATGTGGTCTTGCAACAACTGACTCGCCCACCTTTTGAGCCGATGGCTACTTGTCCTCTCCACTTCCTGTCCTGGAAGACACTCTTCTTGGTAGCCCTAACCTCGGCTAGGCGAGTTAGTGAGCTTCAGGCCCTGGTCTGTGACAGGTCTTACACCAGATTCTATAGGAACAGGGTAGTCCTTAGGACTCATCCAAAGTTCCTCCCAAAGGTTGTCTCCTCTTTCCACCTCAATCAGGAGGTGGTTCTTCCAACATTCTTCCCTAGGCCTCATGCAAGCCAGGCTGAAGCAGTTCTGCATACCCTGGACTGTAGGAGGGCCTTATCCTTCTACCTTGACCGTACACAAGGGCACAGAAGAGCTACTCAGCTCTTCATCTCTTTTGACCCTAATAATTTGGGGTTGGCTGTGTCCAAGCGTACCTTGTCCATCTGGGTGGCTGACTGTATGACCTTCCTTTGCAGGGTCGGGTCACGGCCCATCGTGTCAGGGCAATGGCTGCCTCAGTGGCTCATTTCCGCTCTGTACCGTTGGTAGACATCTGCAGGGCTGCTACTTGATCTTCAAGCCAGACCTTTGCGGCCCATTACTGTCTGGAAAGGGAGTCCCGTAGGGACAGTGCTTTTGGCCAGGCAGTACTCCGGAATCTCTTTGAGGTTTAGGCAACTCCTGCCCTCTGTTGGGCTACCGGTGGAGGTTCTGTCAGTGAAAAGCCTTTCTTTGATGCTGGGACTAGAGGGAGTTCTCTTCTTCAGCCTGGGTTCCTTGGGGCCTACCTCAGGATGTTGAGGAGGTTGTCCTAGCCTCTAGGAAACAGTCCACTAGGAAAACCTATGCCCTCAAATGGAAGAGGTTTTCTGTGTGGTGTCAGCTACGTACAGAGGATTCTTTCTCCTGTACTGTGCCAGTAATGCTTCAGTACTTACTGCACTTGTCCAATCAGGGACTTAAGTCCAATTCTGTTCGGGTCCACCTCTCAGCTCTAGCAGCTCACCACTCACTGGTGGAGGGACATTCTCTATCCGGTCACCCTTTGGTGTCCCACTTTCTCAGGGGCTTGCTTTTGCTCAAGCCTCCCATCCGTTCTCCTGCTCCTGAGTGGGAGCTGAATGTGGTCTTGCAGCAACTGACTCGCCCACCCTTTGAGCCAATGGCTACTTGCCCTCTACGCTTCCTCTCCTGGAAGACTCTCTTCCTGATAGCCCTCACCTCGGCTAGGCGAGTGAGTGAGCTTCAGGCCCTGGTCTGTGATAGACCTTATACCAGGATTTATAGGAACAGGGTAGTGCTCAGGACTCATCCCAAGTTCCTTCCTAAGGTTGTCTCCTCTTTCCACCTCAATCAGGAGGTGGTTCTTCCAGCATTCTTCCCTAGGCCTCATGCTAGCCATGCTGAAGCAGTCCTGCATACTCTGGACTGTAGGAGGGCCTTATCCTTCTGCCTTGACCATACGCAGGGGCATAGAAGGGCTACTCAGCTCTTTGTCTCCTTTGACCCCAATAAGTTGGGGTTGGCTGTGTCCAAGCGTACCTTGTCCATCTGGGTGGCTGACTGTATCACCTGGGCTTACAAGGCGGCTGACCTTCCTTTGCAGGGTAGGGTCACGGCCCATCGTGTCAGGGCAATGGCTGCCTCAGTGGCTCATCTCCGCTCTGTGCCCTTGGTAGACATCTGCAGGGCTGCAACTTGGTCTTTAAGCCAGACTTTTGCAGCCCATTACTGTCTGGAGAGGGAGTCCCGTAGGGACAGTGCTTTTGGCCAAGCAGTACTCCGGAATCTCTTTGAGGTTTAGGCAACTCCTGCCCTACAGCCCTCTGTTGGGTTACCGGTGGAGGTGTTGTCCTTGAAAAGCCTTTCTTTGCTGCTGTGACTAGAGGGAGTTCTCTTGTTCAGCCTGGGTTCCTGGTAGCCCAGAGCTAGGGAGTCACCCATATGTGAGGACTGACTTCCTGCTTGGTCCTGGAGAAAGAGTAGTTACTCACCTGTAACAGGTGTTCTCCAGGCGCAGCAGGAATCAGTCCTCACAACCCTCCCTCCTCCCCTGGGAGTTGCAGTTGTACATAGTTTATTTTACATTTTTGTGTGCTGTTTTTTAGCTATGTTATTTGACTGAGCAAAATGGCACCTTTAGGCGGGAAGGGAACCGCGCATGCGTGCCTGCATTCCCAAAGGCTTTCATGGAAAGTTGGGGAAATGCTCCGCAAGGGCTCCATCGACGTCGATGTCACCCATATGTGAGGACTGATTCCTGCTGCTCCTGGAGAACACCTTTTACAGGTGAGTAACTACTCTTTATTGTCTGAAGAATCTTGGATAACTTTGCCAACCTTTGCACCAAGAGGTCCTCACCTATTTCCCCCTCCCAGGTCACCGCCAAGGATCCCATCCATCTTCCCCCCCCCTTACTGTCCCTGAGCATCTCGTACCACGTGGAGATCTTAAGTGTCCCTGGCACCTGTTAGAAGGCCTTGTCTCTATCATTGAATTGTATCTCCTGTCCCCCAGATCGTAGAGAGTGATAGTAGCGCTGGGCCTGAAAATAGGTCCATAAATGGTTATTGGGAGGGTCCCACTTCACTTTCATCTGGACAGTAGTAGGGAAAGTCCCCCCCCCCCCCCAAGCCACCAGTTGTCCTGAATACTTACAACCTTGCCCTGCCCACCTCACAAAGGGAGATATGGCAGTGCCTGGAGGGAATTCTGGGTTATGCAGTAAAAACCGGAAGGGCGATATCCAGACATCTTTTTCCTTTTCCCCCCCCTCTCCACCACTGCCAGCCTTTCCGAATGAGTAGTAGCAGCTGCTCGGGCCAACCCAGTTTGTGCCAATGTAAGGATTTAAGTTGCAGTGCCCCAAATAGATCATATGGGGCCGTAAGGGTATCCATTAGCCCTGCCGGTGTGTATTTCCATTGTGCCGTAATAGATTCATGCACCTACTGCATTAATGCTGCCGCATTGTACCCGCTAAGACCCAGCAGTCTCATCCCTCCTGCTGCTCTGCTGGCACCAGCTGCTGATAGTTGTTTCTCACAACTTTACCCCTCCAGAGAAGGGTCCTCACCATACTCTTGTACGTTTGAAACTCTTTGTTCCTCACTCAGAGGCAGCATCTATAAGGGGTAGATCAAGTGGGGTAGTATCACCATCTTCAGAAATGCTGTTCTTTTGTATTGGATACAGAGGCAAATCCTTCCATTTACTGCACAATGTTTTTACCTGTTCTAGTTTATCCACAATATTCCTTTTGTAGATGACTTGGAAGTGTGTGCTAAGATGAACTTCCAAATATTTCACGGCCTCTCCCCCCCCCCCCCCCCTCAGGGGAAAGATACTATGCCCTCTACTCAAACGATTCAGTGAAGCTGCCATCGCTTCTGATTTACTAAAATTAATCTTTAACTCCGAAAATAAGCCAAAACTTTGTATCATGGCCATCAAGTGGAGGAGACTTCGACTGGCACTATTCAGAAAAAGCAGCATCATATCAGCAAACCTCTTCAGTTTATATTCGTGGGGCCCTATCATAATCCCTTGCACCTCTTTGCACTGGTGAATCTTCATAGCCAGAGGCCCCAGCAAGAGCAGAAAAAGTAATGGGGACAAGGGGCATTTCTGCTGGATAGCCCCCTTCAAGGGGAAGGGCTCAGTCCACTTCCCATTGATAAACAATTGCACTGTTGGGGATTTATGGAGGAGTTTCACCCACTCTAGAAAAGTGCCATCCAAAATATACTGCACTATTACCCAAACGTAGTGACAGGAGATTTTAACAAATGCCTTTTCAGCATCCAAACTGGCCAGGATAGCATCCCCCTCTTTGTTTTTGGTCCTGCAATGTAGTCAATGCCTTTAACAGATTTGCTGAGGCAAACTGTCCAAACATGAAACCCACCTGTCCGTATGAATTAAGGATTGGATAATCATCCCTAATCTCTGTGCCAGTATCATTGCTATAAGCTTAACATCCTGATTCAGTAATGATATGGGATGATAGAACCCCAGCAAGGTCCCATTTCTCCCCGGTTTAGGGAGTACTACAACATGAGCATGCTTAAGAGTGTCTCCTAAGTCTAACACTAGTTCTCCCATTATTTTATAATACTCAGGTCCTAGATCGGCCGTTTTAATCGCCTGCAAGCTTCCAGTTTTGTAAACGGGATGCTTATAACCTGCAACTGAGACTGCATCACCCTGAGTACCTTCACATCCATAAAGAACACATTCCATGTGCCCTTATCTCCTGGACCCATAGCATACAGCGTTTTATAAAATTGTATGAATTGATGCAAAATCTCTGCTGCTTTTATGTAGGTGCACCCCCTCCTTTAGTTGGGTAATCAACTGCATTTTGTCCTCTGTGTAATCAGGTTAACTAACAGCCATCCTGTTTTATTCCCCCATCTGTGCAGATTGTACTTATAGAGTTTAATACTACCTTCCGCTGTCTGCTTCAGCAGTTCATTTAGCCGCTTTTTGACTGCTAGAAAGGTCCACCCTATCTTGTTCCGTAAGGGTCTGAATGTATATCCTCCAAAATTTATGCAGCTCTTTAGATAACTCTAGTATCTTTGTTCCTTGTCTTTCGTACTCTTACAATGTATGCTACAGTTTATCATGGCTTTGGCCGCATCCCACAGTCAACTTTCCCATGCCTATCGGGAGCCACCCATTCACTATCACACCTTCGGGAGCCCAGCTTGCTCTAACAATGCATCAATCTCTGACGGGGAAGTTGAAAGCTCCGACCTATAAAGGTTCTTATAAAATACCTGAAATGCCCGAGATATCCTCATGCTATCCCGCTGCAGCTCTCTAGCAGAGTCATACACAGCACTTACGAAGCGGCTCTTCTGCTTCTTGCGGAGTTGCCAAGCTAACAGCTGCCCAGCTTTACCTCCATATTCCACAAAATTCCGCCACGATATCCGCAAAAGAAACTCCAACCACTCAGTCTCAATCGCTTCCAGCTGCCGCCTCACTTCCAACAATGCCTGATAGGTCTTATTACTCCCTGTCCTCTTATGCGCCACCTGCAGCTCTTCCAGGCGTGCATGCAACTCTACTAATCGGGCTTCTCACAATCGCTTCCGCCTCACAGCCAACTGTATAAGCCGACCTTTCATATACGCTTTCCTGGACTCCCCCCACAACACTCCAGGGGTTGTCTTACTATCATCATTAAATGATAAAAATTCTCTCCAACAGCCCTCCATCAACGTCCTAACTCCCTCCTCTTGGACCAACCGCACATTTGCCCACCAAAACTGCTTCTGTTGCGCCCCTCCAAGGTCCTCCATATCTAGCAACAAATAAAACCATACCCTGATCGCTGACCTCCAGGGGCTTAATGCCCATTTCTTTCACCCTCCCCAAATCCTCAGCAGGGCAGCAAAACATATCAAGCCTAGAGTACCCCTGTGTCTTTGCAGAGCAGTGTGTGTAATTCTGCTCGTTAGGGTGTTGAGAATGTCACACATCCACCCAACCCTGCCTAGCTAGGGCCTTCCTCAATAGAGCCCCTTTAGACACAGGAGACACCTGAAGAACCGGACCTGATCTATCCAAAGTTCTCAAAACGCAATTCATGTCATCCCCCCCCCCCCCATCCAGAGGGACCCCTTGGCTTTCTGTACAAAGGAGGCCAAAGCCTGCCAAAAAAAAACGCACCTTACCACCCTCCCCTGACTATCTCCTCCTGTCTCAAATAGCGTGAACGGGACACTATCTCTAATCAAAATTGCCACTCCCCTCTTCTTTGAGTTATAAGCAGATAAATATATCTTCCCCCAGTGTTTATTCTGCAACTTAGCCATTTCCAGGGGAGTTAGCCTCACCTCCTGCAAAAGTGCAATATCCACCTTCTCCCTCCTAAGATAGCTTAACACTCTCTTTTGCTTAATGGGGTTGTTAAGCCCGCCAATATTCAGCGTTGCAACCTTAAGGGCCATCTACAACATCAGGTTGAGAGCAATCCATTCCTCCAAAAATGCTTATCCCACTTCCTCCTCCCCCATCCACCGCACACCAAGAAGGGCCAGAAAAGAAAAAAGGAAAGAAGAAAATGCAAAAGGAGCCAAGAACACACACCCAACAGCCATCCAGCTTAAGAAGGGCAAAACCCCTGACCTCTTTTGTAATGAAAATCATAAGTAGGCTTCAACATCCACCAGCCCGCCACCATTACCTCATTACCTCCTCCACCCCCCCCCCCCCCGCAACCTTTATCCCGGGTAAGAGAGACTCCCCAGCACACAAACCCAAAAATCCTTCCACCTTGTTCAGTCCCCCCATCCCCCATCTCTACACCCCTCCCACTCCTATCCACCCACCCAAGCCCGGATCCTTCTACACACAGCCCCCGACCACCCTCCACCGGACCCATGCCAACCCTGAGACTGAAAACAACTCGCCCCCTGTCCACTTCCATTACACACTCCCCAACAGACCAGAGAAAGTTCAACACCGTTCCACACTACACTCCCTCCCTCTCCCCACCACCTCCCAAAATATAATATTCCACAATAGTATAATATTTCACAGACCTCCTCCCCCCACCCTCTCCCTCTTACTCTACATCAAGTTTATCATGACCTCAGCTAACCAGAGACAAACTACGCAGTCCCCAGCCAGAAGCTTAGAGAAGCATTGTCCAGTCTTAGCAGCACAGTCTCGGCCCAATCATGGCTTGGCCAACTCAATCACAGCCGCATCTCCTACTGCATCGCCAGACTCTGCCCGCTCTACCTTGCTGCCTCCACACTCCATTACTCCTGATTCCAAGCTTGCAGGACTGATCTCTCCTTTCCTCTCCTCTGAGAATCTGTCAAACAGTGGGAAGAATGCTGATCCGCACTCCGATTGGGGCTCCACTTACTCTTCATCTCCCCAAGCAGCCGTCGCACCTCCTCCGCGAATTTAAAAAGTGCCTCTTCCCTTGCAACAGCACAGTCAGCTGGGCCGGGAACCATATACTTGCTCGCAGACCTGCCTTCAACAAAGCTTCCCTATATTGCAGCAGTGCCTTGCGCGTACGCACAGTCTCAGCGCTCATATCAGGAAATACTGAAATTTTCCAGCTTTTATAAGTCACAGTCTTAGATTTACAAGTCTCAAATATAATGTGCTCTTTCTCTTGGTATCTCAATAACTGGACTGTTAGAGCCCTCGGCCACTTCCCAGGCTCTGGATGAGGCCGGGTCTCCCTGTGCACTCTTATCAATCTCATATGATGGGGAAGCAATTTGAGTGGGAAAGCACATATCCAGAAGGCCTTTCACAAAACCCCGCACATCCGGCAGCTCTTCTCCCTTCGGCACACCAAAGATATGTATATTTTGTCGGTGGTCTCTGTTCTCCCAATCCTCAGCATTCTCCTCCAACCATCTCACTGCCTTCCTCAGCCAGCTCTTCCCCCTGCTGCGTTCTGCGGTCCTCCACTGCACTCACTCGGTCCTCCGCCTCAGCTGTAAGCGCCACCAACGTGTCAAAGCGCTCTGCTAGGCTGGCCATTACCGCAGAGATGATTTCGGCTTTAGAGGCTCGTATTTCCTGCAGCAGTAGGGTCGTCTTATCCACCTCCTCCTGCACAACACCACCTTTCTTCAGAGAGCCCTCTTCCCCATCCTCCATGACACCCTTTGCAGCTTCAGATACCCCTGCCTACTTTGCCTTTTCTGCATATATTTCTCTGATCGTTCGTTCAGAACAGGTTCGAGCAGACTTTTGCATGCTTTAACACACAGAAAAATTGTTGCAGGGGGGAGAAAATACCGCAAAAATTCAGTTTTAATAATGTAATGGCGCAGAGCTGATCCAATCCTTCCTTCTACATTGGTGCCGGAACTGGAAGCCCCCAGTTCAGCATCTTTAACACTCTCCGGCATGCCTACAATCCTGATGATGTTTCGCCTTCCTCTGTTCTCCTGGTCTTCAGCTCTGCCCAGTAGGATCGCTCTAGGCCATTCAAGCGCATCTCCACCACAGTCAGTCCTTGTCTCTCCCAATGCGATGTGTTCCTCCATGTGCTGCATTCACGCAGATTGGGCCTCCAGACCTTCCTTGATCTCATCCATGGAGGCTTGTAATTTCACTAGGTGCTCATCTAGCACTGCGGTGAGGCTCCTCTTCAGCGCCTGCATGGTTTCATCTTGGAGTGCCATCGACATCACTTCAACACTCTCTGCCATATTGTGCTCCTGCTCCTGTTTGTGCTGCCCTTTCACAGTCTTAGGCGGCATAGTTGTATTGCAGCTCTCCCTCGCTAGCTCCAATAATTGCCCAAATGATGCCCGATCAGGGTCAGAAACTTAGAGACTCGGTTTGGGCAGGCAATTGAGAATATTTGCGCCTTTTGTACAGTGTTTTTTTTCTCCAGGAACAAGCAGGAAGTCGGTCCTCACATATGGATGACGTTGATGCCGACAGAGCCCTACGCGGAACATATCCCCAGCTTTCAAAGAGAGCCTTTGTGAGATGCCATCACACATGCGTAGTCCCCTTCACGCCCATGGTGCTATCTTGGTCAGTCACCCTTTGTCCCCTTGGAAAAAGGTTAATTTTTCTCGCAGGTTTCGTACCTCTTCCGGCTTGCACCGGTTCCTTTCCTGTCCCTGAGACCCGCTGCTCCAGCATCAGGCCTTGTGACCTTTTTTCTTAGATTCTCTTCCATCAGCGCTTTTGTGCCTTTTCCAACCGCTGGCTGTATCAAGGGTCTTCGATCTCGCTGGGGTCCTTTTCGCCCCAATGACCACCGGTTTTAAGAGATGTGATTGGTGTTACAGGAACATGTCACTCACCGACACGATTGTTGCCTCCGGTGTCTGGGCATCTTCCTGTTTAAGAAGATGTCTGTAAAGGCCATCCAGAGCCGCCGGTTTAAGCAAGACGACACCTTCCACAAAGCAGTCTCAACCCCGGTATCCTTGGTAGCCTCGCGCTCAAAGGCCCCACACAGATCCTCGGAGTCCCGTAAGGCCTATACGGTTCCAGAGCAGGCTTGCAGCTATTCCAAACAAGGGTCCCCAGAGTGAGAGCATAAGAAGAAAAAGACCACCTCAAGGACCTCATCCTGGGAGGCGGACAAGCATGGGAAGTCCCATGTGCAGTCCCTCAGCCCCTGACGGGACTCCGAGGAGTTGGAGCAGGAGTGCCCCCGAAAGGTACCCACGACTGAGCTTGAGGCCTCCGGCAATGGACTCCGGTCTGCCGAGGGCCATCCCCTTGAAGGACCCTCTCTCCTCCTCGACACCTGACCGGTCACCCCAGTGTTGGTGTCAATAGCTGCCACCTCCGAGTGGGAAGTTCGTATGCTCGCACTGGAGCACAGCGTTTCTGCGTTCATCGCCTCTCAGCAGGCATTGATGCCTGGCCCTGCTGGTGCTCACCTCAAGACTACAGGAACCTCGATGTTGAGGACTCCTTGGGCTTCCGAAGCGATCCCTCATTCTCGCTCCCAATCCTCGGGGGTGAGGTCCTCGCAGGCGAGTGCCTCTGACTTTGGCCATGCCCCGGCCTCGGCCTCGGCCTCGGGACACTGAAGAATGGTGCCGACAACACCCTTGGAGCTGCCAGGTCTCGAGTCTTCCTCGGTCTACTCCGATTAGGAATCCGATTTTGAGACATTTCCGGAGACTCGGGCCCACTGAGACCTTTCCTTGGACCTTTCTCCACCGGCCATGGGGCACCGATCCCTGCCTGAGGACACTTCATTCCTCGAGTTCGTCAGAGACATGCCGAGTCAGGAGGACCCCCATACAGAGGAGCTCGACATCCTCTAGTACAAGGCACTGCCAAAGGAGACCCTGATGGTCCCCATCCCCTCCATCCTCAGCCAGCTTCTTCTCAGGATGTGGGAAACCCCGGCATTGGTGCCGATCATCAGCCGGCACCTGGATACCAAGTACCAGGTCCAGCGATGACCAGGCTTCAGCAAGGTGCAACTTGGTGGTCAAGTCGGCCATAAGCCGGTAGAAGAGCATGAAGACATGCTCATAGGTGCCCCCAGGCAAGGAATCCTGCGCCCTCAATGCTCTCAAGTGGAAATGCTACCAGGTCTCAATGTTGGCATGCCATATACAAACTTACCAACTTTACATCGGCATGTTCCTCCAAGACCTGGCAAAGGTGCTCCGAGGCTTCGCAGCTGACCTCGACGGAGATCACCTCTGGCATTTCCAGACTCATACGAAGGCTGTCGGAGAGTGCTCCAAGTACATGTCCCAAGCCGCTTACGACAGCTTCGAATCCTGCACGAGGGTTGCAGCCACCGGCATCGGCGCTCGACGCCAGGACAGGTTCCAATCATCGAACCTTGAGCAATGGGTACAAAAGAAGCTCCTCAATGTCCTTTGCCTCGGGGAGCAACTCTTTGGTAAACCGATGGAGGACAAGGTGGCAGAAATCGAGACAGAGTTTGTTACCTGGACTCGGCTCTCGAAGAAGACCTCCACCCTCCCGAGGAAGAAGCCACAGGGAAAGAAGCCTCCTTTCCTCAGGAAGAGCCAACCCTATCGAAGTTACCTTCCATACCTGGCCACCCAGACCTCAGCAGGGTCACCAGGGCAAGGGAGCGGGCCAGGGCCCGCATAAGCCCAAGAGCCCCAAGCCCCAGCCACCAGACCCAGCCCAACTGGGTCAGGGTTCTGATGCCCCCAGCATAGCCTCTCTTCCCCTGGAGAGTCGGCTCCCAACTGGTCCATTTTTCCCACAGGTGGACCTCCATCACCACCTACTCATGGGCAATTCAGGTGGTCAGGGAGGGTTACCTCCTCCACCTAGAGAAGTTCTCCACCCTTCTTCCCCAGGGAGCCTCCTCGGTCTCCCCTGCACTGGGCTCTACTAATGCAGGAACTCACAGGCCTTCTCAGGGACATGGCTGTGGAGCCCATACCACACCACCTGAGAGGACAGGGTGTTTACTCCAGGTATTTTCTGGTCCCCAAAAGAACAGGGTGGCCTAAGGCCCATCCTGGGCATGAGAAACCTGAACAAATTCATGGTGCGGGAGAAATTCAAGATGCTCTCCCTTGGAATATTGCTGCCTACCTCCAGCAGGGAGATTGGTTATGCTCCTTGGACCTAAAGGATGCTTATATTCACATTCTCATTCATCACAGTCACAAACAATACCTGGCGTGGTCCATGCTTCACCTTCTCAGCCATATGGCCTCCATGGTACATGTAGTACCCAACACCCACCTCCACATGCAGGCAGCTCAGTGGTGCCTCCGCTCACAGTGAATCCAGGCCACAGGCCGGCTGCAGTACAGAGTCTCTGTGCCCCGTCCGCTGGCGGAGTCACTCATTTGGTGGCAGGATACTCAGAACCTGCACCAGGACATGCCCTTCCAACTCCCCAGAGGATACGCAACAACAAATGTCTACCTACGGGGCTGGGGTGCCCACTGCGAGGAGCTGCACACCCAGGGGATGTGGTCACCCGAGGAAAGCCAGCAGTAGGTCAACCTGCTGGAGCTCGGGGCTGTCTTCCTGGCGCTAAAACTTTCCAGAACCGCCTGCGACACCAGTTATTGCTCGTCCAGATAGACAATCAGGTCACAGTGTTCTACCTGAACATGCAAGGGGGCATAGATTCCTACTATTTATGCCAGGAGGCAGTAGCCCTCTGCTCGTATGTGATCGGATGGAGTATGCTCCTCCGGGCGACATACCTCCCAGGTCAGGACAACAACGTGGCGGACAGACTGAGCAGAGTCTCCAGCCACACGAGTGGCAATTGGACCCAGGGGTGGCACTGCAGCTGTTCAGATGGTGGGGCATCCTGAGCCTAGACATCTTTGTCAGCCCAGCCAACGCTCAGCTATCACGTTTCTGCTCTCTGCACCCAGACCAGGTAGTGGCGAATGCCTTCCTCTTCTCGTGGTCGGGGGGTTTACTGTATGCCATCCCTCCCATACCACTGATAGCATGGACCCTCTTCAAGGTCCAGCGGGACAAGGCTTCTGTGATTCTAGTGTCCCCAGGTGGTCCAGACAGCTTTGGTTTCCCCTGCTGCTCAGTCTCTTAACAGAGCCTCCACTCCCTCTCAGGAGCTCCCCCGGAACTTTAGATCCAGGAGGAGGGCTCAATCCTCCACCCCAACCTGGGATCTTTGTCTCTCACAGCATGGTTCCCGAATGGGTCGCTTTAGCACCCCTCAACCTCAGGGAAGTAGAGGAAATCCTTCTGGCCTCTGGTAAGGACTTCATGAGTTGGGCCTATGCCTTCAAGTGGCACAGATTCTCCTTATGGTGCACGGAACACCAGGCAAACACATTTTCCTGTCCGATGCACATGGTGCTGCAATATTTGCTTCACCTCTCGCAGTCTGGGCTTAAGTCCAACTCCATCTGGGTGCACCTGAGGGCCCTCTCTGCAAACCATCACTCCATAGAGGCCTCTTTCCGTGCAACCCCTGGTTACTTGATTCATGCGGGGCTTACTGCTCTCTAAGCCTCCCATCCATCTGCCCCCAGCGGAATGGGATCTCATTGTAGTCCTAGCACAGTTTACCAAGCTGCCCTTCGAGCCTCTGGCTACCTGCCATCTATGCTACCTGTCCTGGAAGGTGTCCTTTCTGGTGGCATGCACCTCTGCCTGCAGAGTTAGTGAGCTTCAGGCCTTGGTGGCTGAGCCACTCTACACCAGGTTCTACAAGAATAGGGTTGTATTCTGTACCCATCCGAAATTACTACCGAAGGTGGTATCTGATTTCCACTTCAACCAGGAGGTGGTACTTCCCACCTTCTTCCCCCGGCCCCGAGCTGACGTCGGCCATTTTCCACACTCTGGACTGCAAAAGGGCCCTATTTTTCTACCTGCAGCACACCCAGGATCACCGTAAAGCCTCTCAGCCAATGTTCCCTCTAATTTTCTGTAGGCTGTGTGCACATAAAATATCAGCTGTGTGCAGCTTTTGAAGGAAGGTTAAATTTTTGTGCGCCACATAACGACACTCAGAGTTATATACTTTAAAATTGGACTACACGTCAGAATACAGTATGTACACCACATTGATTTTAATCAAATTAAATGAAAATAGACAATTACTAAATGAAGCAGGAAATTTCTAGTAATTACAATCATAACTTTTAAATTTTAAGACACCTGTGTTGTTTTCTATCAGAATCAGAGCCGTAATTTTTGTGCGCTCTTGTTGTAAAGTATGTGCGCTCTCTCGGCGAGGTGTGTGCGCGCGCACACGCGCACAGCTTAGAGGGAACAGTGCTCTCAGCTTTTCGTTTCTTACGACCCCAGTCATCTGGGGGAGGCTGTCACCAAATGGACTCTATCCATCTGGTGGCGGAATGCATCGCCTTCGCCCACAGCCAGACTGGGCTATTGTTAGAGTCCCGGGTCACGGTGCACAATGTCAGCCTATACTCTGTCCTTATGGCAGACACCTGCTGGGCTGCCACTTGGTCCTCCGTTCACACTTTTGCAGTTCATTATTTATTTATTTAGCTGCATTTATATCCTGCTTTTCACCGGGTCAAAGCGGTTGGGGGATGCATTTAACATGAGGGGATATGAGACACATACACTAATACTTACAGGAACATGGGCAATGGAGGGTTAAGTGGCTTGCCCAAGACCACAAGGAGCACCTGTGGGACTAGAAACCCCAGTCCTTCCGGCTCAAGGTTGCTGTCCTCTAGTGGGATTTGAACCACCGACCTTCTGGCCTGTAGTACCTTGCCCCAACCACTAGGCCACTCCTCCCTCATTACTGCCTGGAGAGGGAGTCCTGACGGGACAGTGCCTTCGGCCAGGCCATCCTCTGGAATCTGTTCTGGGTTAAGGCAACACCTATCCTCCGACCCTTCTTGTTCATGCTACCGGAGCCATGGTTCTCCCTGGACACTGGGGTCCTCAGAGTCTGCCTTCAGACTTGCCTGCAGCTGCTCACGGCTGGGCCATGTGTTTTCTCTGCAGGTTCCTGGTAGCCTGTAGCTAGGGAGTCCCATATGTGAGGACTGACTTCATGCTTATTTTATTTATTTATTTTGTTGCAATTTCCAAGGATCAATTGCGGTTTACAAATAACAATATTATGAGACGTGCATAAACAGATGCATTCTCATGTATATAGAACATAGGAGAACTATATACATAAACTGAATTCAATAATCCGAGGCAGCATGGATTCACCAGAGGCAGGTCTTGTCAGACAAATCTGATTGATTTCTTTGACTGGGTGACCAGGGAGTTGGACCGAGGAAGAGCCCTAGATGTGGTGTATTTAGATTTCAGTAAAGCCTTTGACACTGTTCCTCACAGGCGACTTATAAACAAACTGAGCACCCTAGGGATGGACCCTAAAGTTACTGCTTGGGTTAGAAATTGGTTGGGTGGGAGGAGATAAAGAGTACAAGTAAATGGAGCTCACTGAGGAGAAGGATGTTGCCAGTGGTGTGCCCCAGGGATCTGTCCTTGGTCCGATTCTTTTTAACATCTTTGTTAGTGATATAGCGGAAGGGCTGTCGGGTAAGGTTTGCCTCTTTGCGGATGATACCAAAATCTGCAATAGAGTAGACACCCAGGAAGGTGTAGATAACATGAGGAGGGATCTAGCTAAGCTTGAAGAATGGTCTAGAATTTGGCAGCTGGGATTTAATGTTAAAAAATGTAAGGTCATGCATTTGGGCTGCAGCAATCCAAGGGAGCAATATAGTATAGGGGTAAAGTACTTTTGTCCACTAAAGAAGAGCGGGACCTAGGCGTGGTTGTGTCTGATGATCTTAAAGTAGCTAAACAGGTAGAAAAGGCGACGGCAAAAGCTAAAAGGATGCCTGGGTACATAGGGAGAGGAATGGCTAACAGAAAAAAGGAGGTGATAATGCCTCTGTATAAGTCTTTGGTGCGACCTCATTTGGAGTATAGTGTGCAATTCTGGAGACCGCACCTTCAAAAGGATGTGAACAGGATGGAGTCGGGTCAGAGGGTGGCTACTAAAATGATTTGTGGTCTTCATTATAAAGCATATGAGGACAGACTGAAGGATATGTACACCTTAGAGGAAAGGCGGGATAGAGGTGATATGATTGAAATGTTTGAATACCTCCGTGGCATAAATGTTCAGGGAGAGAGCCTCTTTCAATTGAAAGCAAGTTCTGCTACGAGGGGACATGGGATGAGGGTGAAGGGAGATAGATTCAGGAGTGATATGTAGAAATATTTCTTTACGGAAAGAGTAGTGGATCTGTGGAATAGTCTCCCAGTGGAGGTGGTAGAGATGAGGACAGTAACTGAATTCAAAAAAGCATGGGACAAACACAGAAGATCTCTAAAGGTAAAAAGGGGACTGTTGTAGTTGTTGATATGGAAGGACAGACTAGATGGGCCATGTGGTCTTTTTCTGTCCTCGTATTTCTATGTTTCTATGTTTCAATAAGCTACATGCCTAAAATAACAGAAACATAATCTCAATTTAACTATGCTTGTTCCTGGAGAAAGCATAGTTGTAACAAGTGTTCTCCAGGGACAGCAGGAATCGGTCCTCACAACCCTCCCTCCTCTCCTTGGAGTTGCAGTTCAAATTTTGGCCATCTTTTGTTGGCTCTAGCTATGCCATCTGACTGACCAAGATGGTACCCTTGGGCAGGAAGGCGATCATGCATTCATGGTTGCATCTCCCAAAGGCTTTCTTTGAAAGCTGGGGAGATGCTCTGTGCAGGGCTCCGTTGGCATCGATGTCACCCATATGTGAGGACTGATTCCTGCTGTCCCTGGAAAACACCTGTTATAGGTGAGTAACTACGCTTTTTGGGAGTTCCATGGAGCTCACCTTCGGGACGTCCGCTTAGCTTAGCTTCATCATGTGACCCCCTGGTGGTGATATGTTACCAGAATCAACCAGTGCCATACAGTATTCAGTTACAACTGGAGTACATGAAGATTGGATACCCAGAGCCCCAGCCTTCTCCAACCATTGTTTCAGCTGAAGCCATTTATAATAGTGCCCGGTTAAGATTCCAAAGCCATCTTTAATTGCCTGAAATAGTTTCATACTACCATGTTGAATTATATATTCCAAATCCCCTGGCACGTCATTTTGCCCAAAGGAGAGAGAAACTCCCAATTTGAAGTTCCTCATTACATCACAGTACTTTATGCAAAGTAACTTAACAGTCTTTTCAGTATAATCATCGGACATATCAATTGTATCATACCACTACATGTAACAGCATGGGGGTGATATATTTGATATTATGCCCCTGTGGGCTTAGGTGCGTAGGTAAGACATGACGTACCTTGCAGTTTCGCCTAATTGAACATAGAAGTAAGCTTCGACATTTAACTGAAGGAGCGCCTCTGGTAAAACATTGCCAACTTCTTCAGCATAGTTTTGAGGATCTTAAAATGTTTGGTCATCACATAGTGTTTACCTTCTATCTATGGTGGCAATTGGGATAGAACTTTGATAAGCCTTGAACAACGCTGGATCTTCCATTTGAATACTTTACTACCAGCTGGTCTCAATGACTATATAGAATGGAAAACCTGTCTTTGATTTTCAGATTTCTTTTTTTTTTAATTTTGATTTTTTAATATGTGAGGGTGGGTTGTGTGGCTTTTCTCTTTTCGCTTGATCTATCTTCTGTTGCTGTTTTTCATTTTTTTCTGGTCTTTAGTTGGCTACAGTTCTTTGCTGCAGCACTGGGGATTTCCTGACATCATTCAGATTTCATTTTTAGCGCACATACGCAACATTTTTTCTTTTGACATGCTGGATGCTTAACGGCAAGTTCTGTAGTGGTGTTCTTTCACTGATTCTGTTCCTTCATGCTGTTAGTTTGTACTATCTGAATCTTTTTGTTTGTTCTTGTTTTTTGCCTGTGTTTATGATTTAACAATGAGAGCTGCTGTGTCTGTTTTTTCTAGGATTAGCAACATATTCTGCAGAACTCCCTGACAAAGCCATCCAGGTGAAACACCTGGTGTCAGGGCTCTGCGTTACTGCCACGAATGTTGCTCAGATTCAGCTGTGCTGTGTTATGCTACGTTTGCCATGCTAAGCCAACGTTTATATCAAGTTTAATCAGCGGTTGTATTAAGCTAAGTCTTTTTGCTTTTTGATATTTAACAAAGTTGTACTGAGCGTATTGCTGAGCGTGTCTGCCTGGTGATATTATGTTGCTAAGTATTTTTCTTTCATACAGTAAGCATTTTTTGTGATAGGGTGACCCGTTTGAGTGTCTTGAGATTCAGAGTTTTTGGATATGTGTGGGTCCTCTTGCATATAGAGGTTTTTTCTGACCGCTGATATTTCCTTGGGCTTAGTCGACTGACTGACACGGCAGTGTGTTTGATATTTCTGCTGATCGGTTTTCTCACCCCCTTTTTTGTTCTGTATACAGAAGGGGAAACTGAAGTCTTTTTTCCTCTGTATCTATTGTTGGTGCCTGTGTGGTGGGGTTTTTTTTTTTTTTTTGGAAGCTCTCGTTCTTTCGTTTGGTCTGTTTCTTTTATTATTTTTTTTTTTTTGTGTTGCCTTGCTGGGGGCTCTTATTAGGTTTTTATTGCTTTGTTGGCTCCTTGAGGAGATTATTTTTTATTATAGTGTGTCCAGAGAAAGCAAGACATCAGACCTATTAAATCCTTAGAGAAACTACTAATAACAAAGTAGGATCATACTAAGTGAGTAATTTAAGTCTTGTAAGGCATTTACAATTCTTTTCCTATTAGAAGCCAGCATTGTCTCAATATCTTGATGAAAACAAATACCCAAATACTTAATGCCTTCTGTGGACCAGCAAAACAGGGTAGTTTTGAACTAAATCAAGAGGACAATGGATATAACTTCTGTTTTCCCATAATTTAACTTATGCCAAGACTATTGAGAACATTGTTCTATTACTTCTAGCACTGCCAGGATAGAAATATGCGGATGACTAATGTATAGCAGCACATCAACTCATGCTGTTTCTAAATGCCATAGAGACGGTTGACTCATGGTCAATCTGTGGATTGTTCTAAACGGTGTTTGGCTTTCAGTCAAGCGACTAATTGAGAGAGTAGGATCCATAGCTGCTGTCATTGTGTTAACATTGCTGGCCTTCCTCTTTTGCATTGACCTTCAACCTTGCCAAGCATGATGTCTTTCTCCTATGATCTTTCTCTTTGCATGATGTGTCCAAAGTATGAAAGTTGAAGTCTCTTCATTTGAGCTTCTAAAGAAAGCTTAAGTTTGTTCTCCTCTAGAACTGATTGATTTGTTTTTCGGGCAGTCCATGGTATACACAGTATTCTTCACCAGCACCATAATTTGAAGGCATCTATTTTCTTCCTGTCTTTCTTCTTCACTGTCCAACTTTTGCATCCATATGACATTACTGAAAATACCATGACTTGGACAAGGCAAATCTTTGTAGGTGGAGATACCTCTCCACACTTGAGAATCTTGTCTAGGTCCTTCATAGCCGTTCTGCCAAGAACAATGCATCATCTAAATTCTTGACTGCTTGTCTTTTATTTGTTAAAGTTGTCTACCATTTCTATTTTTTCTCCATCAATGATGAAATGATTGATTTTGCTCATTGTCAGGATCTTTGCCATCTTCATGTTAAAGTGCAGCTCATTTTAAGATTGTTCTTTGATCCCATATGCCAACAATTTACAATGAAAATAACCAAAGGAGATCCTAAAAGTGAGAGAGTTTTGGTGAATAACCATCAAGAGAGAGAGCAGCGGAGAGAAGGGGCATCCCTGTCAGATGCTCCTATATAGATGCACATACAGTATCTTTGCCATTGGAATTTCAACAGGCACTCAATGGAGCATCTGCACCATTTTGATAAATTCTTCCCCCAGTTACTACCACTTAAGACCATGAAAGAGAGAAGCCAATTCTAACCTATCTAATGCTTACTCTGCATCTAGGGATATTGCTGCTGCTACTGGTATGTCTACCTTTTGGGCTTATAAAATCACATGAGTAAACATTCTCACATTATTTACAATTAATCTGCCTTTAAGAAAACTCATCTGGTCAGCATGAATCAGCTGGGGCAGAATGCTTGCAAACAGAGAGACCGTTGAATATTGGGTCCCTAGTATATAACTTTAATAAATGGGATGCTAACACATTGCAGAAGTGCTTATAAAATTTCACTGAATATCCATCTGGCCCCGGTACTTTCCTATTTTGTTGGGCTTTAACAGCTTTTTCAACTTCCATAATGCATTCAAGTTGAAGTTGAATCCATGATGCATTCATGCAACCGATGGCAACAAGTCAGAGCTGGCTCCACGACTTCTGAACCTTTTCCTCTGAAGCAAGGCGTACCACAAGGCTCATCCCTCTCCGCGCTGCTATTCAACGTCTACATGCAGCCTATCTGTACATTAATCCGCTCCTTCAACGTTCAATGCCTTGTCTACTCCGACGATATCCTCATCTACACTCCGTTCAGGACTGAGCAACCCGACTTCTCCCCAATACAAAAATGTTTTGCAGCTATATCTGATTGGCTCCTAGCTCAAAATCTCCGAATCAACCACAATAAAACAGACGTCCTATTTGTCACAAGGAACCGGAAATTCACACCTCCTTCCTCACTGCAAGTCAATGACATGGAACTAAAAGCAAAATCCACAATTCGATACCTAGGCATTACCCTGGATCAACACCTAGATATGTCAGCCCACGTCACAAACACCACAAAAGCTATCTATTACAAGATCCGGTCACTACGCCATCTCCGCCCATTACTCGACTTCTCCGACTACCGAACCATCTTTCAAGCCTTGGTCATCCCACACCTTGACTTTGCGACCGTCATCCTCCATGGACTACCACAATCAACCCTGAATCCACTCCGACTTGCCATGAACTCGGCAGCAAGGGTTCTAGTCGGATCCTCAAGGTCCAACCACATAATGCCAGTCCTGAAAAACCTACACTGGCTACCGCTACCTGCTAGAATTACCTACAAGATGCTAGTTCTGGCATTTAAAGCCATCAGGAAATTACCACCCACGCCTATCAGCACTCTTCTCCATCATACACCAGCAAACAGGGCCAGGAGATCCACACAGTCGAATACACTTGAAGTCCCTAAATCTTTGACAAAATGTACAAAGTTAACAGCAAGTAGAGCCTTCTCCAGCTTTGCACTCCCTGCAGAAATCCGTGCCATCCCGAACTTAATGTTGTTCAGAAAAGCCCTCAAACACCACCTGTTCCTTCAGCACTACCCCGATACCAAGCCTGAAAAACACACAACCCCTACATCGACCCCCCACCTACCACATCCCATTGAACAGCCCCCGGTCGACAATGGATAATCAACCGCCACCTCCGTCCCCCCCATCCCAAGAGCTCTCGCATTCACTACGAATCCTACATGCCCCGTGTGAATACTTACTACTGTATAATTGGTATATAATTTGTATATAGTTCTCCCCAGTTCATCCAAGTTTTTGACCACCTGTTCCATGTAAACTCAATGTACCATACTGCATTGTAGTGTGTTTCTGTTCTTCTGTGAACCGCACTGATTATAATAGTGCAGTATATAAGAAATGTTAATAAATAAATAAATAATTCAAGGATTCCGGCACTTCATGAGACATGGGGTAACCCCATCCAGTTTAGGAACGTGGGAATTTTATCATATGTAGATGAGACCTTGTAAAGAGTAGTATAATGGTGCTGAACTTGATCTAAAATCTCTTTATCTGCCACTACAAACTTATCATTGTGTGTTCTTAAGGCCAAGATCTGATTTTTAGATTGGCACCCTTTTAGCTATTGTGCCAACATGCCCTGCTCTATTACTTTCAGCAAATAATTAGCATCTACCATCATTAAACAGTGGTCAACTTGATAACTTCTTATATTCATATTCCAGTTTTTGCAGCTGAGATAAACAGGGCTGGTCTTGAGTCTGAATATGTTTGTGTTCTAAGGCTTCAATTTTTTTGGCAAGCATATCTAATTCAGCTTGCCATTCTATAGGCAATGATCTACCCCCAAACAGTGGTTTATATGTATCCCAGATCATCGAGCATTGTGCTGTTCCAACTTCGTGCTGTTCCAAAAAAAAAAAATCAACGGTCCACTGGGAGAGTAGCTCACAAAACTCACTTTCCTACTGCTTTTACTACTGATCATTTGTATAGCACTACAAGGCATACACAGCTCTGTATAGACACTTTTAAAAGACTGATCTCCAGGAACAAGCAGGAATGAGTCTTCACATATGGGTATCGTCGGTACCAATGGAGCCTGCGCGGGAACGCTCCCCAGCGTCCAGTAAGAAAGCTTTTGGGAGCATCCCACAGAGCCTGCGCGCTGCCTTCCCGCCTTTTCCAACCGCCTCTCTCCAGTTCTTCTTTTCCGCGGAGCCAGCAGGTCATGTTCCTGTCACCGCAGAAGTTCTTTATTTTTTCTTTATTCTTTTGTGTCGCGTCTGCCTTCTTCGACGTCGGACCGGTACCGACGGTCTTTTCTTTTCTTTCTTTAAAAAAAACCCAAAAAAAACAACTTATACTTTCTTCACTGTGCATTTTCAGTTTCTGGGCCTTAGGCCTAAAAATTTTCTCCTCATGGAGAAGCCCGCCTCCGGGTTTAAAAAGTGCACAAAATGTGGCGGTACTATTTCTGTCACCGACACCCATGATTGGTGTCTAAAATGTTTGGGTCCTGACCATTCCACACAGATTGTATGTCCTGTACCATGATGTCTAAAAGAGGTCGGCAGAACCGAGCAGCCAAGCTCAGTACCCTGTTTCCCTCTGATTCAGCATCGGTGGCATCGACATCTTCCAGGTCTGCTGCTTCCTCCCATGGATCTCAGGTAACCAAGCATAAATCTGGCCGGTCCTCGAAGGGCAAATCTCCCTCTAAGCATCGAGATGCCTCCGGGCTTGCCCTCGAGGAATCCGCACCGGCAAAATTACCCCGGCGGGAAGTTCCGACTTCCAAAGCATTGTCTATGGGGTCACAGGTTGACATCGATGGCTCGGCCTCGACCGATCACCTGTTGCCGTGTTCTGGGGTACCGGTGGCTCCCACTGGTACCGACATCCAGACCTTGGTGGCGTCGATGCAGCGCACCCTGACAGCATTCATGCAGGCTGCGACGCCTCCGTTACCGCAACAATCCCTGTTGCCGGTACCGGCTCCGGCACGGGCATCATTCCCGGTGCCGGTACCGATTGCATCGACATCGGCTTCGGTGTCGACTGCAGTGGTACCCTGTCCTATGATTCCCATCAGTACCGAACCGGTACCGGTTACTCCCGATGTCGATCCCACTCGGTACGCATATCGGGCTTTACAGGGTCATCCAGACAGGCGATACTTCGATTCCTCTGAAGACTCTGAGGAGTCTGAAGGATCTGTCGAGGCATCGATACTTCTTCCTCAGGAGTCGTCTTCTCCTAAACGAAGAATGTCTCCTCCAGAAGACTTGTCTTTTCAAGACTTCATTAGGGAAGTGGCTAGGGGGCCTCTCCATTACAGTGGCCCCTGAGTCAGAGCCTAGAGCCAAGCAGCTGGATATTTTACAGTATCCTAAAGCTCCTAAAGAGGCAGCTACTTTACCTATTCATGAGATTTTGTATGATCTCATGTTGAGCATGTGGGAGACACCTCTTACCACCTCTCCTCATTCTCGCAGGTTAGACACCATGTATCGTGTCCCTCCTTGTCCTGGCTTTCATAAGACTCAGCTTCCTCACCACTCTATTGTGGTAGAGTCTGCCATGAGAAAGATAAAGAGTGCAAAAAGACACTCATCTAATCCTCCAGGACGTGAATGCAGGACCCTAGATGCTTTTGGCCGTAGGGTTTTTCAAGCTTTTGTGCTAGCTGCCAGAATCAACTCCTATAGTCTCTATATAGGGATGTTTTAAAAAGAAGTCACAGATCATCTGCAGACTTTAACCCCTTTTATTTCAGAAGATAAAAGGCAGGAGTTTATCATTTGGCTCGAACATGCCCAGGATGTTTCCAAATTTTCCAACCGTGCAGCCTTTGACTCTTTCTTTTGAGTGTGTAAGCAGAGCCTTGGCTATTGCCATAGGTGCACGCAGAATTGCTTGGCTACAAGCTTCTGATTTGGAACTCTGGGTCCAAGATGAATTAGGAAATCTTCCTTGTACAGGTGAAAACCTTTTTGGCAAGGATTGGCAAGCAAAGGCCACTCAGATGGATGCTGAGAACTCCGCTTTGGATCGACTTTCCAAGTCCACCTTTGCTCCTGCTAAGAAAAGATTTTTCAAAAAGACATCTTTTTCTAAAAAGGGAAGATATTATCCTGCTTATGGTCAGCAGGCATCTTCTGCAGGTCATTTTGCTGCAAAACGTCAGCAACCACCTAAACAGGCCAAGTCAAAGGCTGCTAGGCCTTCCACGGCCCAGCAGCCTCAGCCTCCTCAGGGCCTTTGACTTGCAACTAGAGAACTTAGCCTTTCTAGCTCTGGAAGAACCAGAGCCCTTCACCATTCCAGGAAGGTTGGCTTACTTTGCTCCCAGATGGGAACAAATCACAGCAGAGCAATGGACCCTCTCCATCATAAGGGAAGGGTACAAGCTTCATTTCTTAAGCCTTCCTCCTCGCACCATAGTGAAACAGTTCAATTCTCCAACACCTCTCCTCAACCTTCTGGGTCAGGAGATTGCCACCCTTCTTGCCCAAGGGGCAGTAGAAGAAGTACCTCTTCTTCAACAGGGCTCGGGGTTCTACTCCCCTTATTTTCTTATCCCAAAGAAAACAGGGGGCTACAGACCCATATTAGATCTCAGAGAATTGAACAAGTTTCTATTCAAAGAGAAATTCAAGATGATTTCTCTCGGTGCTCTGCTTCCATACCTTCAGAGTCAGGACTGGCTTTGTTCTCTAGATCTCAAGGATGCGTACACCCATGTCCTCATCCATCCAACACACAGAAGGTTCCTTCGGTTCCTTTTTCAAGGAAAGCACTACCAATACAGGGTGCTTCCTTTCGGTCTGGCCTCTGCACCAAGGGTGTTCACGAAATGCATGGCAGTAGTAGCTGCTTTTCTACGCACTCTAGGAATATTCATTTTCCCATACCTGGACGACTGGCTCATTCGAGCTCCATCCCAGTCAGAGGCCCAGAATTGTCTAATCTGCACAATGCGTGTTCTTCAGTATTTGGGACTGGTAATAAACATCCCAAAATCAAATCTCACCCCTACTCAGTCTCTGGAGTTTATAGGGGCCTTGCTGGATACCACAACTGCAAGGGCCTATCTTCCTCAGGCCCGTTCCCTACGCTTGGTGCAGTTAGCCTCCCAGATACAGTTAAAGTCCCATTTAACTGCTTGAGAGATGTTACAACTCTTAGGCCACATGGCATCCACCGTGCACGTGGTTCCATATGCTCGCCTTCACATGAGGGCAGCTCAATGGACTTTGTCCACCCAATGGACTCAGGCATCAGGTTGCCTGTCAGACAAAATAGCAAACTCCAGTCACCTTTTTTGGTCTCTCCAGTGGTGGAGGTCCTCTCCAAATCTGTTGCTGGGGTCCCCTTTTTAGCAGTCACTAACCCAAGCAACTCTTACAACAGATGCTTCTCCAATGTGTTGGGGAGCTCATCTGCAGGATCTCTCCACCCAGGGCATCTGGTCTCCACAGGAGACTTCTCTACATATCAATCTCTTGGAACTCAGAGCAATATTCTTAGCTCTCAGAGTGTTCCATTCCCTGCTCAGCTACAGGACAGTCCTCATCCATACGGACAACCAAGTAGCCATGTTCTATGTAAACAAGCAGGGCGGGACTGGCTCTCTGTCGCTTTGCAATGAAGCTTTGCTACTGTGGGCCTTCGCCACAGAGCATCACATTCATCTTCTGGCAGTATATCTTCCAGGCGTTCAAAACTCTTGGGCAGACAGACTCAGTCGAGTTCTGCTTCCAAACGAGTGGTCCCTCAACATGGACCAGGTAGCCAGGATTTTTCGAATTTGGGGAACCCCGGACATAGACCTCTTTGCAAGTCCGTGGAATGCCAAACTTCCCCGGTTCTGTTCCAGAATTCCGTGTCAGGGAGTTCAGGCCAAGGATGCCTTCCTCCTTCACTGGGGTCAAGACTTCCTTTATGCCTTTCCACCCATTCCCCTAATTCCCAAAATACTATTCAAACTTCAGAGAGATCGAGGGACCATGATCCTCATAGCACCACATTGGCCACACCAAGTGTGGTATCCTCTACTTCTGCATCTCTCTCAAGCTCCTTCCCTGGACTTGGGCTCTGCACCAGACCTTCTATCCCAGGAGGAGGGAACGTTGTGGCACCCAAACCCCCAGTCTCTTCATCTCAGGGCTTGGTTGCTGAAGGCCTAGACCTTCAAGGTTTTCATCTCTCTCAGCAAGTCGGAGATATTATTCATGCCTCTAGAAAGCCTTCTACTAGACGTTCCTATGCTTTCAAATGGAAAAGATTTACCATTTGGTGTTCAGAGAAGGGTCTTAACCCTCTTGCAATACCTTTGAATTCTTTACTAGAGTATCTCCTGCAGGTCTTAAAACGAATTCAGTAAGAGTCCATTTGAGTGCTATTGCAGCGTCCCTCAAGCCTCTTAATGGACAGCCTATTTCCTCTCATCCTCTTATAACAAGATTCATGAGAGGCCTTCTTCTAACTAAACCTCCCATTAGACCACCTCCAGTGGCATGGGACTTAAACCTGGTTCTTGGCCAGCTTATGAAGCCACCCTTTGAATCTTTAGCCACCACCTCCTTGAAATTTCTTTCTTGGAAAGTTATCTTTCTCATTGCAGTCACCTCAGCACGCCGCATCAGTGAATTGCAAGCTTTGGTGGCTAATCCACCTTATACAAGGTTCCATCATGATAAGGTAGTCCTCAGGACCAATCCACACTTTATGCCCAAAGTGGTCTCGCCTTTTCATCTAAACCAAGAGGTATATCTACCTGTCTTTTTTCCAGGACCTCATGCATCAAGTGCAGAGAGGAATCTTCATACCTTGTATTGTAAGAGAGCTCTTGCTTTTTACTTACAAAGAACACAGCAACATAGAAAGTCTTCTCAACTCTTTGTTGCTTTTGATCCTTCTCATTTAGGACTTCCAGTTTCTAAGAGAACACTGTCCAACTGGATTGCTCAGTGTATTTCTTTCGCCTACCAGAGTAGGAACCTTTCTCTGGAGGGCCCTGTCACAGCTCACAATGTGAGAGCCATGGCAGCCTCAATGGCTCATCTAAACTCTGTGTCCATCGATGAAATCTGTCGAGCGGCCACCTGGGCCTTGGTTCATACCTTCACAACCCATTACTGTTTAGACAAGGACTCCTGCCGGGATGCCTCATTTGGTCAGGCTGTTCTCAAACACCTGTTCCATTATTAATCAACTCCTACCCACCTACCCTGGTTGGATGCCAGAGGTCCATGGGGGGAGTTAGAGTCCTTTTCAAGGACACACAACCTGGGGTCTTCCCTTGGCATCTGCAGCTAGGGAGTCCCCATATGTGAAGACTCATTCCTGCTTGTTCCTGGAATTAGCACAGTTACTTACCTGTAACAGGTGATCTCTGGGAACAGCAGGAATAAGTCTTCACAACCCACCCACCTCCCCTAGGAGTTGTATCTCTCTATCTATCTTTCCTTTCCTCTCTCTTTGTCTCAGCTTAAAACTCGAACTGGAGAGAGGCGGTTGGGAAAGGCGGGAAGGCAGCGCGCAGAGCAGGCGCTGTGGGATGCTCCCAAAAGCTTTCTTACTGGACGCTGGGGAGCGTTCCCGCGCAGGCTCCGTCGGTACCGACGATACCCATATGTGAAGACTTATTCCTGCTGTTCCCAGAGATCACCTGTTACAGGTAAGTAACTGAGCTTTCCTGCTCATCAGAGATTACAGTCTAGTTAAGACAGACAACACAACAGCTGAGGACAAGGATATGTCTAGGGGAATGGTAAGACGACGGCCAATAAACTATTGTTGAATTGCCATATGCACTCTCCCTCAACCTTGAATTTGATCCACTGCTCTAAACATTGGACCACTCCTCACTCCCAACAGTGCCTCCACCCCCGGAAGAGGAAATTGGGGAATAATAGTCATTTGTATGATGAAAAATGTTTAAAAGATAAAATATTGTAATTTCATTTCTGCAATATCCAGTATTATTAAATAATTTTTTCAGAAACACCAGTAAATCTAAAATTTGAAATGCAGTTGGTTTTGAAACTCTGATCTATTGTCACCCTGCTTTGATTATTTTTGGGAGAAGGAGACGACAACATTAGATAGCATTCTTGTTATAGTCAGTCATGGAACAGTTCCCTCTTTAGCTTTCTAGAAATCCTCTACTGAGTTGTACAGATATGGTGCCATAGTATGGTAATGTGGCCCTCTACCTATCCCCTGGCTGGGAACTGTGAATACTGTTTTTGCATTTCTTATGTTCCAGCCCTGGCATACCTGAAGGAATCTGAGCACTGGCAATCAAACCTGACTTGCAGTCTGGGAGTGCCCTTCAGACCAGCTCAATTCCCATGCTCTGTCACATTAAGGTACATTTTCAGTAAGGTGAATGACATCAAAAGCATGCACATCCTTTTTCGTCCAACACAAATCCAGCCAATTTTCAAGCACATGTTTTAAATATCAGCTGCTTATGTAGCTAATATATATGCATACAGTATGTCCACTTTAGTAGTGTTGAACAATGGTGCGCTATTTACATATACATTTTAAAATGTGAATGCATAATTTACAGCAACACTCCGAGGACAGTCTTTCCCTCCCATCAGAAGGTCTCTTGTTGATGTGGTGTTGTGGTCTACTTTCAAGACAACTGAAAATCCATCTATACAAATTCATTTTACCCATATTACTCTTTTATGTGCATAGATCTGGACTGAGCCTTTGAAAGTGTGCCCTATTCAGTCCATCTGGCTGTACATTGTACTTAGTGATTAAATCTTTATCTTGATATAAATGCAGAACATGGCATGCACAATGACCATAAGACCCATCCTGTCTGCCCATCTTCCAGTCTTGTTCCATTGCTAATTTGTTCTTGGTTTCCAGTAGCTTGCTGCACTTTGGTGTTCAGAATTAAAATTAAAGAAAAATGTTAAAAATCCTGACGGTGTAGGTTTTGAGTCACTATGGGTGGGGCAGCAGTAAAAGGGTATCTTAAAAGGTTAATACAAGATCATGTAACCTTACATGTGAACAGTGGTAGATCTGTCCTTGCATTGCTGTAAATTTGTGATGGTTAAAGCATTTTCAAGAGAAAAACACCTTACAAATTAATGACATGTTCATTCCTGAGTTATAGTTGAGTTTAAAGACACGAGAGAAAATATGATTCCATACACATGACAAGAGTTCCCCTACATCTTCAGCCTGTTTTGTTTCTTTGGATGTACTAGTTACTATAGCAATGGGTGGATTGTGAATTGGAGGTTATTTCCAAAATCCGAATATATGTATGTTCTCTTCACATTTTGTTCCCATTGTAGTATCTTTGGCTGAAACACTTTGCCAGTAGCTTCTGTCTGGATTACACAGTTATTTAATGAAACTTTAATGTGCACATACTTCTGTGTTAAATATTTGTTGCTGTATTAGTTTCAGGAAAGACAGGGTACTCTGGAAATTGTGATGGATTTCATTGGACAAACCAAAAGAAGTAACAAGGTGATACTGTGAATTGACTTCCAGAGTACCGTATATCCCTTTTTCAGATCCCTGAAACTGAACCCTTTGTGCATTGTTTTTCAGGTTGATTTGGAAGTACCTCTAGTCAGTTAAGTTTTCAGGATATGCACAACATGGTAGAGCAACATTCAGCAGCTGGGCCCCAGTGCAAGTTTTAATTTTTCCCCTCCCCCATACCCACATAGATTCTTAAATTGGATCTATCAATGCGTGGCCTACTTTAAAATATATGGTACCTAATTTAAGTGCAAGGGGGAAGCATAGGAGCTAACATTTCAAAATAATTAGGTGTGGTACTGGGGATGCTTAAACATCTGTTGCATCAGCAGAGCTGATACCTATGGGAAAACCAGGGAGAGAGGGGTCCCTGCTACGGGGGAGGGGGGGGGAGGGGAGAGTGGGGGAGGTCCTGTGCTATAATGTCAGCTTGCTTCCTTTCTTATCTGCTACCTTGTGCTGTACTTTCAACTCAACTTAAGGGTTGCAGGCAGGAAGGATTGCTTCAGAGTATGTTGCAGCATGTAACTTTTATGTAACTTCTCTCCACCTCCCGCTTCGAGTGAACCAAGGAGTAGACTGGCTGTTCTATTAGCAGTGGGGGCCTTCTCCCCATTTTCTTCCTTCACTTTGAGCTGCCAGTAACCTATGCAGCCGCTCTCCCTCCCCTCCCCCCAGTCACAATGAATATGTAATATGAGAAATATACATATTTATATATCTCAAAGGGACAAAAATTTGTATGTAGATGAGTTTACATCTCCATTGCAGTCTATAGGAACTTAAATTGATAAAGCATTTTTAAAAAATGACATCTGAAGGCGGGGCTTTGTTTCATCATACGGTAAATTTGTAAACTTGCAACTATACCATATTGTGTATTACAGTGCACATGGTATAATCCAGCAATATCAGGGTAATATATAATTTTTATACTCATTGCAGTGGTTCCCCTATACCCACCAGAATTCAGTTTAAATTATTGTGTCTGGCCTTTTGATCCGTACATGGTATAAGACTAGAATATCTGAGTAGTAGCTGTGTCAGGCATATCCCTATTCAACCTCTACAATCTCCAGGAACAAGCAGGTATGTAGTCCTCACATATGGGTAGCGTCGGTACCGACAGAGCCTGCGCAGGAACGCTCCCCAGCGTCCAATAGGAACGCTTTTGGGTGCATCCCTTAGCACATGCGCACTGCCTTCCCGCCTGTCCCTCTTCAGTTCTTTGTTTTCCGTGGAGCCGACAGGACCTATTCTCTGTCACCGCAGAAAATTCCGTCTTTAAATTTATTTCTTGTGGTCGCGTTTGCCTACCGCACGACGCCTACCGGTACCGCCGGTTCTTTTCTTTAAAAAAAAAACAACAAAAAAAACCCTTTGACTGTTTCTTTCAGAAACTTTCTTCTTTGGTGCTAGGCGCCATTTTGGGCATTAGGCCCCAATTTCCTAAATCATGGAAAAGCCAACTAGTGGTTTTAAGAAATGTACTAAGTGTGGCGGTACCATTTCCGTCACTGACACCTATGATTGCTGTCTAAAATGTTTAGGACCTGATCATTCTCCAACTGAATGTCTCTCCTACATGGGGATGACCAAAAGAGGAAGACAGAACTGGGCAGCAAAGCTCGGTACCCTCTTTTCTTCAGATGCCAGATCCATTGCATCGACATCGTCAAGGGCCTCTCCTTCCTCCCATGGATCTCAGGTAACTAAACATAAAAGCCGGTCCTCAAAGGGTGGCTCTCCTGCTAAGCATCGAGAGGCCATTGGCATAGCCCTTGAGGAAACCACACCGGCAAAACAGCCCTGGCGGGAGGCTTCGGCTTCCAAAACATCAATGGGGCTTCAGGATGATCTCGAGGCCTCAACCTCGCAAGAACTACCTGTGCCATGCTCAGGGGTTCCAGCCATCCTTTCTGGTACCGACACCCAGGCATCGGCAGCGTCGATAGACCAGAGGTTCCTCACTATCGAACGCAGTATCGCAGCTCTTCTTTTGGCTGTGGTACCAGTGGTCCCAAGGGCACCGGTACAGACACCGGCGATGCCGGTACCGATGGTACCGGCCCCGGTGGGAACTCTTCCCATATCATCTCTGGCTGGAGTGGACAAAGCGGTACCGGGTCACCTCGGTACCGGCTTCGATTGGTACCGGGATCGTGCTTTGCAAGAGCATCAGGGTAAGGAATACTTCAATTCCTCCGATTCCGAAGACTCTGACAATTCTGCTGGCACTAGAGGGTTTCTCCTAGAAGATCCCTCTTCTCCCCAACGCAGAATGTCTCCTCCAGAGGACATGTCATTTCAGGATTTCATCCGTGATACGGCCAAGGGTCTTTCAATCACAGTAGCTCCTGAAGAGGAAACCAGAGCAAAGGAATTGGAAATCCTTCAATATCCTAAAGCTCCTAAGGAGGCAGCTACTCTGCCTATCCATGAAATTCTGCATAACCTGATGCTCAGAGTGTGGGAAACACCTCTGACTACTTCTCCTCACTCTAGGAGACTTGATACTATGTATCAAGTCCCACCATGTCCTGGATTTCAGAAAACTCAACTGCCACACCATTCAATGGTAGTGGAATCAGCCATGCGTAGGATGAAAAGTGCAAAGAGGCATGCATCCAATCCTCCAGGTTGTGAATGCAGGACTCTGGATGCTTTTGGACGCAGAACTTTTCAAGCTTCCATGCTTTCAGCTAGGATCAGTTCATATATCCTATATATGGGAATGTTCCTTGAGGAAGTCACAGGAGACTTGGAACTTATGAGCCCATTTCTCCCAGATGATAAGAGACAAGATTTTCTTGCTCTAGTTAAACATGCTCAGGATGTCTCCAGGTTTGTCAATCGTGCAGCCTTTGACTGCTTCAAATGAATCAGCAGAACATTTGCTATTGCCATTGGCGCACGACGGATTGCCTTGCTACAGGCTACAGGCATCAGACTTGGAGACTTGGGTACAGGACAAGTTAGGCAACATTCCTTGCACGGGAGAGAATCTTTTCGGCAAGAACTGGCAGGAGAAGGCTAACGAGTTAGATGCTGACAACTCTACCTTAGATAGATTGTCAAAGTCTACAGTCACTCCAGCCAAAAGGAAGTCTTATAAAAAAAAAAATCCCTCTTTTAGCAAGAAGAGGAAGTTTTATCCTTCCTATACCCAGCGGAGTCAGACTTCAGGTCAGGTTGCCCAAAAGGGACAAACTAGACAGCAAAAGAAACCAAAAGGCCCGAGAGCCCAACCAGCTCTCCAGGTTGATCCCCCTCAAGGGCTTTGACTCCTTCCTAGAGAGCTTTGCCCTCCTTCACTTATCGAATTCTGGGTTAAAGACCAATTCGGTAAGAGTCCATCTTAGTGCAATTGCAGCTTCTTATAAGCCTCTAAATGGACAACCAATTTCCTCTCATCCACTCCTATCAAGATTTATGAGAGGCCTTTTATTAACTAAACATCCCATCAAGCCACCACCGGTGGCATGGGATCTAAATCTAGTTCTCGGGCAGCTCATGAAGCTGCCTTTTGAGCCTTTAGCCACTGCAGCCCTTACGTTTTTGACCTGGAAGGTCATCTTCCTAATTGCAATCACCTCTGCCTGTCGCATCAGTGAATTGCAAGCTTTAGTGGCTGATCCTCCTTATACTAGGTTTCATCATAAGGTTGTTCTTCATAGAAACCTTCATACTTTGGATTGTAAAAGGGCCTTGGCCTTTTACATACAAAGAACACAGCAGCATAGAAAGTCCTCACAACTTTTTATAGCTTTTGACCCTAGTCATTTGGGACTTCCAGTCTGCAAAATAACTTTATCTAAATGGATTGCCCAATGCATATCCTTTACTTATGAGAGTAAGGGTCTTCCTCTTCAGGACCATGTCACAGCTCATAATGTGAGAGCCATGGCAGCTTCTATGGCTAATCTCCACTCTGTGTATATCGATGACATTTGTCGAGCAGCCACCTGGGCTTCGGTACACACCTTCACAGCCCACTATTGCCTAGATAAAGCCTCCCGTCGGGATGCCTTCTTTGGCCAAGCTGTGCTTCAAAATCTTTCAAACCTAAACCAGCTCCTACCCACCAACCCTGGTGGGATGCCAGAGATCCATGGGAGAAAGGATTTTCACCTTCGACGGTGGCTCCTTCCTGGGGCTATCTCCCTGGCATCTTCAGCTAGGGAGTCCCCATATGTGAGGACTACATTCCTGCTTGTTCCTGGAGATAGCGTAGATCTCCAGGAACAAGCAGGAATGAGTCTTCACATATGGGTACGTCGGTACTGACGGAGCCTGCGCGGGAACGCTCCCCAGCGTCCAATCAGAAAGCATTTGGGAGCATCCCTCAGCGCCTGCGTGCTGCCTTCCCGCCTTTCCAACTGTCTCTCCTCAGTTTTCGTTTTTCCGCGGAGCCGGCAGGACGTCTTCCTGTCACCGCAGAAAAGTTTTTCTTTAATTCTTTGTTTTCTTGTGGTCGCGGCTGTTCCCCCGACTCCACCGGTACCGCTGGTGTATTTTTCTTTTCTTTTTCTCTAACTCAGGGAGTTTTCTTCCCTCAGTTTCTGTTTAAATTTTTGGGCCTGTAAGGCCTCTCCATTATGGAGCCTTCTTCTCCTAAGAAGTGCCTTAACTGTGGAAGTACAGTTTTCTTTTTAGACTCCAATAACTGGTGTCTAACCTGTCTGGGTCCTGACCCTTTTCCTCCGGAGCCATCAGGCTACAGTATTATGAGAAGAGATTTTCCATTTCGAGATTCCCTCGATACCGAGTTCCCTTCCACTGTCAGGGCACTGACCATTTCTTCTCTACAGGACCAGGTAACCCACAAACAGTCTGTTAAGACTAGCCAATCCTTGAGTGGTAGGTCTCATGCCAAGCATGATGACGGCTCCGGCCTTGCCCTCAAGACCATATTGGCTTTAAAACCCCGGCGGGAGTCTTCGGTCTCTAAAGCCTTTCAGGGGTTTCAGGTTGTTCCTGGGGCTCACCCCTCACAGAGCATACCTGAGCCATGCTCGGTCGGTACCAATACCCCGGCATCGGCACTGGTGTTGAGCGATTCACTCCTCACCAGGGATCATCATCTGGCGTTCTCGGTACCTTCGGGGACCGATCGATACGTCCCAGATTGACTTTCCAGTATCGTCAGCACCGCCGATACGACCACCGACGTCGGTATCCTCTAGACATGCATCGATAGACTCGCTTCCTTCGATGCCGAGTCTGGAATCAATATCTAGTCTGGAAGACTGGGTACCGACGCGTCTCGGAACCGACGCTTACCGATTCCGGTTGTGCGGTACTGAGGGTGATCACCAACAGTTTTTGGTTACCTCGGTACCGCTTGCGCAGCCTCCGATGACTGCTTCGATGTCGCTATCGCCTTCGATTCCGGCTCAGCTTCCGGTATCGGTATCGGTGCCGGTACCTGCAGTAACATCGGGACCAGCTCCTTCCATGCTGTTTTCACCAGGGTCGCTCCTCTCTATACCTAGTTTGGAGTTGATACCTGGCATGGACGATGCAGTACTGACTGATTCAGGTCATAACCGCCAGTACCAGTATTCATCCATTAGGGATCCTTTTCTGCACCGGAAAAGTACATCCTCCAGTACCCAGGCTAGTTCTTCAAGTCTAGCCTGTCCAGGGATGGTTCCCATTGGAGATCCTTCTTTTCAGAATTTTCTCCTTGACATGGCAACATTCCTTGCTATTCCTATCCCTGCCTATGATCCTACACAAGGCTCTTCTGGAAAAAAGGAAAATATAATGCTTCCTTTACATCATTCTTTGCAGGCTCTTCTTCTGAGAATATGGGAAACACCTTTAAGGGTTTCCTCACCTTCTACAGCAACTGATCTTTTGTATCAGGTGCCCCCTTCTCCAGGGTTTCAAAAGACTCAACTTCCCCATCATTCTATTGTGGTGGAATCAGCAATGAGGAAGGTGAAAAGTAAGAAGAAGCACTCTTCTTACCCACCAGGTCGTGAGTCTAGAACACTAGATGCCTTTGGACGTCAAATCTTCCAGACATCTATGCTATCAACAAGGATTCTCTCATATATTTTTTTATATGAGTCTATCCCTTCAGGAGGTCACAAAGAAGTTGTCTCTTCTAACTCCTTTTCTTTCAGAGCCCAAGACTGAGGACTATTCCTTACTACTTAGTCATAGTCAAAATATCTCTTGGTTTCTTACTTGTGCTTCTCTAGACTCTTTTGAGTCTGTTAGCAGGACCTCTGCTATAGCCATAGGAGCACGACGTAGAGCCTGGCTCCAAGCTTCAGACTTAAACAGATGGGCACAACAAAGACTGGGTAATACTCCTTGTACTGGAGAAAATCTCTTCAATAAGGAGTCTTTACGTCAGGTTGCTCACTGCTCCACTGACTTCCCTGTCTCTGAGGCTAAGCCTTCTCCTTCCCCAGTGGGTAAGAAATGCCCTACCAAACCTTCTTTCCCTAAAAGAAGAAGGTTTTATTCTTCTCCTGCCCCTCATACAGATGTTCCCAAACAAGGGAAACCTCGCCCCGGTCTGAAGAATCCAAACTCAAGCCAGGAAAATTAACTCTCAATAGGGTTCTAATTAATCTCTTTATAACCTACAGTTCACTTCTTCTCAGCAGAAGTTTTTTCACTGTTTTTTCATTTAAAGCTCTACACATGGATTCCTGTTTCCAGGACATCCACTTGCTCTTAGGTAGGCTGAGCTGTCAGGAGATTCATGTCTATGGGTCACAGGGTTTTCCTCCTCTTCCTTCCATGAAGAGAGGTTTGCCAACTATCTCATGATAGTTTTTTCTGTACCACCATTAATTTTTTCCTTCTACAGACTTACCATATAGCAAGTCTCCCTTCAGCTCCTATTTTTCTTTACCCTCTTTTCCAGGGCTTCCCCTGTACGAGTGGTACCATACAACTGGAAGGCTTTCTTAGCCTTTCTAGTCTTCCTTTCCTTTCCAGTGTAGAGTTTTCTCTGGAGTAACCTCCCTTCTTTCATTGGGCAGCTCATCAGACATGATCAGGATTTTCTCCTCTTGTTCTGTCTGTTCTCTCTGTTAAAAGCAGAAAGATTTTCTCTGCTGTTCTATTCAGCAGCTGCCCATGCAGGAGTTCCAGTGATTGGACTACTGGTACTTTTCTACAAGTTCCAGTCTTGTCTTCCACTACTTTTTGTCTAGACTTAGTAGTGCTTCCAAGATAGTACTTCATCTATCTTTGGTAATCCTTATTTCTTTTCTGCCATCTCCAAATCCCTGGAGTTGGCAGCATAATTGAAGTGGCAGCTGGTTTTCTCCAACAGCCAGTTTTATTTCCCATTTCTCCTGCATAATGCTCTCTGCAATCCTACTGAGAAGCTTTCCACTATGGGCCCTTGCTAGAGAGCATGGGGATTTTTTTCTCTAATTACTATCCTATATGGTTGAAAAAGGCTTCCTCAGTCATTCCTCATGACTGTAAGGGTTCTTTACACCCTTCTATTTCCTTTTAATAAAGGACATAAGCCTTCTCTACGTGACAGTCTAAAGAGTTACCCAATTCCTACAGGAAATATGCTCTTTTTCCTTGCAGCTTGTCCTCATGGTATCCTAATCCTTCATGGACAGCACATATTTAACTAAACGACGCATGATACCCCCCCCCCCCCCTGTTCCTCAAGTGGGTCAACCTGGTATCTCATCCTCTGCGTTTTCTGTCCATTCACCATGTTAGAGTTCTACCGGACTCAGGACTTGCTGTTTACAGACTGATATTATCCTCTGTTTTTCAACGCAACCATCCTGGTTATTTCACTGGATAGCATTCCTGCTCCATCTTAACCAGAGGGAACAGATTCTCTATCTTCTCAAGTAGGTTCCACCTTCTTGTTATTAGATGAATCGGTCCTCTTCACATTTCCCTTGTGAAGGTTCCTATAGACCTATCTTTGTCTGCTTAATTGCAGACATTTATCTTTAGACCTATATATTCATATATATACATATGTCTATGTACATTCTTTAGATACATATGTCTGTCAGCCATGTGTGCATATGTAATGCTCCGGGATCTCGCCATAAACCTATGTATATATATATATACCCTTATATATATATACATCTACACACACACATATATATATATATATATATATATATACATTTATGTATGTATATATATATATACATACATAAATATCTGTGTGTATCTGTCGAGATACTTCCTTATAGGTAATTATGTATTTACATACTTATCTTTCTAACTACTTAAGGTTCTAACTACTTAAGGTTTTTTCCTTCCTGTATCTTCCAGACAGTGGGCTTGCACATCTTCATTCTATTCCACAGTATGTTAGACTATTATGCACACAACCACTGCTGTGGTGCTGACAGCTCTTACCATAACCCTAGGTTCACGTATCCCTGAAGCTCCATATCCCAATATCTTCCTACCTCTCATCAGTTAGGAAAGACATGGTGGATCTTCAGTAGATCTGAGATTTTCAACTCCTCAGACATCTGTCCTTTCTTGGGCATACAGGGTTTCTCCCATACCCCTTCTTCCCTCAAGAACTAGGCCAGTTGTCTAAATCGGTCAGTCTTCCTCTTTTGCTCTTAACTATGATTAACTCTGTAGCCAAAAGAGTTTTCAGCTTTTTCCATAAAGCTTCCCACTAAAGACCTACCGTTTTGGTACTACCCCAGTTCAATCCTGGGGGCACCTGTCACTTCCAGTTTTTGACCTTCACCTTCGCTCAAGTGAGGTCACTTTGAAGATTCCTCTACTGGATCCCCAGTAGATACCGTCAGACTCTCTACTTCATGCAATCCAGTAGGTGAGGTCCATATTGTAATTGTTCATTTCAATATATTTCATAATAATTATCATATGTACAAGGACTCCTTGTCTGTAGTCCTATCGTAGGTCAGCTGTTTTCTACAGCTCCTCTCTTTTCAACTCCTACCCTCCATCCTCAGGATGCCTGGCCATATGAAGTGTGACATGTTTCAATCTCCAACATGCTAGGGCTCCAGGCATCTGAGCTTGGGAGTCCCCATATGTGAAGACTCATTCCTGCTTGTTCCTGGAGATAGCACAGTTACTTACCTGTAACAGGTGATCTCTGGGAACAGCAGGAATAAGTCTTCACAACCCACCCACCTCCCCTAGGAGTTGTATCTCTCTATCAATCTTTCCTCTCTCTCTCTCTCTCTTTGTCTCAGCTATAAAACTCAACTGAGGAGAGACAGTTGGAAAGGCGGGAAGGCAGCACGCAGGCACTGAGGGATGCTCCCAAAAGCTTTCTGATTGGACGCTGGGGAGCGTTCCCGCGCAGGCTCCGTCGGTACCGACGTACCCATATGTGAAGACTTATTCCTGCTGTTCCCAGAGATCACCTGTTACAGGTAAGTAACTATGCTTTACTCACCTGTAACAGGTGATCTCCGGGAACAGCAGGAAAATTAGTCCTCACAACCCACCCACCTCCCCTAGGAGTTGTCTCTCTCTCTTTTTGTCTCTTTCCTCTTTCCTCTCTCCCTCTTTCCTCTCTCCTCTCTCCTCTCTCCCTCTTTCCTCTCTCCCTCTATCCTTTCACTCAGCTACAAACTTAACTGAAGAGGGACAGTTGGAACGGCGGGAAGGCAGCGCGCATGTGCTGAGGGATGCTCCCAAAAGTGTTCCTATTGGGCGCTGGGGAGCGTTCCCGTGCAGGCTCCGTCGGTACCGACGATACCCGTATGTGAGGACTAAATTCCTGCTGTTTCCGGAGATCACCTGTTACAGGTCAGTAACTACGCTATCTCTACATGCTTTCTATTTAAGCATTCCAGATTCTTATTCCTATAAGTAGTTTGTTCTGTGACACTGCACTTGTATTGCTGCTGTCCCAGGTGTATAGAACAAACTGCCAAACATGTTAAAGTTAGAAGGGTATCATTTAAAGCCTTGGATTTTTGGTCAGTTCTTTGGGAATTGAAATGGTATTCCTGCCGATGATAAGGGGAAGCTGTCAATATTTTTTTGTTTGTTTTTAAATTTTTTATGTATACTGTTAATATTAAGATGCCTCATGTAACACAGGTACACTACCAAAAAACTGCCTCCAGTTTTGCAACTGATTCCTATAGATTTTGGGGTGCTGAATCCAGGAAAAATAGCCAAAATGTTCCATCACGTCACGTTTTCTTGCAAAATTAGATTTCTTACCCATATAAGGAATGTTCACATAATTTCTTTTTAGCCGACTGCAGTTTATTTTCTTGGCCCAAAATAGAGGTTGTAATGGTTAACTAACTAGAAACACTCCCTCATGATATTTTAGAGTGTTTTGTATTCATTTTATACATTAACAGGACAATTGGGAGGCGGGGGGCTAAATCCAGTACTCGCGCTGGCGCATGTTCTTTCCTGTTCGCCTCGCCTCGTTCGCTCGCTCAAACACGGTGGTTGCGACATGAACGTTCCTGTCAAATTTCAGTTTCTTGCAAGTTCATTATTACCTTTTGTTTGCTCAGTCGTAATCCAGCTTTATTCCGAAGTGGTTCACTACAGTTGTAGTTTGCAGTGCTGTGTATTTGTGATGGCTCACAGAGCCAGAGGTTGCGTCAACTCTCCGGACAGTTTTTGTTTTATTTGTGGGGAATATACCGTGAAAAAGCGGCAGAGGAACATTTCTGCATTTATTAAAAAAGTATATTTCGCCTATTTCGGTTTGAAGTTAGGCGATCAAGACAAACCGTGGGCTCCTCACAAAGTGTGCAAGACATGTGAGGAAGATCTACGCTTATGGATGAAAGGTAAAAAACAAGCATTTCGTTTCGGAATACCTATGATGTGGCGTGAACAAAGAGACCACAGCAGTGACTGCTATTTTTGCTCTTGCATTGTGAAGGGATACAACTTAAAAAATAAGAATGTAATAAGTTACCCCAACCTTCCCTCAGCAATTAGGCCTATGCCTCATAGCAACGAAGTACCTGTGCCTGAACCACCAAAATCTTTGGATCATATTTGTGTGGACGGTTCTGATCATGATGAGACTCATCAGATGGCTTTTCCCGATGAGTCCAGCCCTTCTGAGTTTGAAACTGAACCAGATCCGAAACCTGAACTTTTCTCTCAAGCTGAATTGAATGATTTAGTCCGGGATTTAGGACTCCCAAAAGATGCTGCCCAACTGCTAGGTTCTCGGCTTAAACAGAAAAATCTATTGTCACCAGGAACAACTTTTTATTGGTACCGCAACCGCGAGACACAATTTTTGAAGTATTTCAGCAAAGAGGAAGATTTGGTATTTTGCAACGATATATACGGAGTGATGGAAAAGTTTAAACTCAAGTATGATCCTGCTGAATGGCGGCTGTTCATTGATTCGTCAAAAGACAGCATAAAAGGTGTTCTTCATAATGGCAACACATTCGCTTCAGTTCCTATTGCTCACTCTGTTATTCTCCAAGAAAAATACGAGAATTTGGCCCTGATTCTTCAGAAGATTCGTTATGATGAGCATAAGTGGATGATTTGTGGAGACTTTAAAATTCTATCCATGCTATTAGGGCAGCAATCCGGTTTCACCAAATATCCCTGCTTCCTTTGCTTGTAGGATAGCCGGGCCCGCGACCTACACTGGGGGAAAAAAGACTGGCCAATTCGGGAGTATTTGAGACCCGGTGAGAAAAATGTTCTTCATGAGAGCTTGGTACCTCGTGATAAAATTCTATTACCACCTCTCCACATTAAGTTGGGTCTCATTAAGCAATTCATCAAGTCCCTTCCAAAAGATGGTGAGTGCTTTGGGTACCTTTGCTCAAAGTTCCCCCGACTTTCTGAAGCAAAGCTAAAGGAAGGAGTGTTTGTTGGCCCTGATATAAGGAAACTCATTTCAGATGGAGCATTCGCTGAAACGATGTCTGAGAAGGAAAAAGAAGCCTGGGATTCCTTCAAGGATGTTGTTCTCAAATTCTTGGGGAACAGGCGGGATGAGAACTATAAGGATATTGTTGCCAGGATGCTCAATGCCTTCAAAGAACAAGGCTGTAACATGAGCCTGAAAGTCCATTTCTTGCACTCCCATGTGAACTACTTTCCCGAAAACTTGGGGGCGTACAGTGAAGAACAAGGTGAAAGGTTTCACCAGGACATCAAGGACGCAGAGAGAAGGTACCAAGGAAGATGGAACACCACTATGATGGCTGATTTCTGCTGGTTGCTGCTGCGGGAAACCCCAGATGAAAAATACGCCAAGCAGCGCACCAAGAGAAGCATTCGGGGGAAGAAGAAACGGGCCCACCAGGAGATTGATTGACCCAAGAATGACTTTAAAATCTAAACTGTGTTGACAAATATCGTGTTTTTACTAAACTTTGAAATAAAAATTTGCTAGTTATTACCACAGTGTCGGATCTCATTTATTAGAATTTTATTTTCACACCATCGGGTGTTTGTCTTCATGTATTGCAATGGTGCGGTTTGCGTTTTCTATTCTTACATACATACCTGTACAACATTTTTTGCACATTTCTTTGCTTTGCTTTGTGTCTAACCTCGCTCTTATATGCTCAATGTTTGTGCACATGTATGTGGCTGTTTTAAGTGCAGACAATTTTGCTACCATCACAGTGTGTTTTGTTGACATTACTCTATTCTTATGTGCTGCCTTGTTACAATTTTCTTTATTCTTATTTGAATAACTACTAAACAATTAGTTTAAAGAATTCATCCAAGAAACTTTTATCTCGATCGCACTCAATCTGAAACGTTCACCTCAAACTGCTAACCCAATATAGCAAAAAATTTGTACGTGATGGAGCAAATTGGTTACCAGATTTGGATTCAAAAAACGTAAAAATCAATCGAAACATTAGAGGCAGTTTAAAAAAAATTTTTTTTAGTGTACCTGTGTTATTAATGCCTCGGGCTTGATCATGGTGTTTCCATCAGTATTACACTGTGGCAGGATGTTTAGAGTGAAAAGCTCAGGGTATTTCAAATGGAGACAGTGAGTTCAGCTTCTTTTGAGGCCCTGTTCTCTGGGAACCAGCACTAGTAAGAAAGGTTAAGGAGAAGAACTCTGAAGAAATCCAAGACCCAGGCCCCATTTGAGAAAGGCCACAGAAATCACTCAACCTCTAGGAAGCAAGACTTCCTCTTGAGAGACACCTGCAGGAAGTCGTATGCTGATGAGGAGCCCCTAAAGACGATAAAACTGAATCCTGGCAAGCTAGTCTAGTCAAGTCAGCAATTCTTATTGCTGTCTTCCAAATTAAGAAGCTAGAGCACCTTCAGTACAGACTTTGGTATAGAAGAGCCATGCAGAGGTGCCAAAAATCAACCCAGCACCCTCTACACTGACGGCTTCAACATCAAAGGAAGGGTAGGTAGAGGGCATAAGAATATGAGATACGCCATACTGGGTCAGACCCCAAGGTCCATCAAGCCCAGTATCCTGTTTCCAACAGTGGCCAATCTAGGTCATACATACCTAGCAGTTTCCCCAAAAGACACAGGTTCCACAATGCTTGTATTGGGTCAAGCATTGATATCCTGGGTCCCTTTTTAATAATGGTTTATGGACCTTTCCTCCAGGAACTTGTCCAAACCTTTTTTAAACCCAGCTACACTAACAGCCTTTACTACATCCTCCGGTAACAAATTCCAGAGTTTGATTACACATTGAGTGAAAAAATATTTTCTCTTATTAGTCTTAAATAGTTTAACCTTTAGCTTCATTGCATGCCCCCTAGTCTTTCTATATTCTGATAACGTAAACAATCAATCTACATTTACCCGTTCCACTCCGTTCATTAATTTTTAGACTTCTATCATATCTCCCCTCAGCCGTCTCTTTTCCATGTTAAAGAGCCCTAACCTTTTTAGCCTTTCTTCATAGGGGTATCCTTCCATCCCCTTTACCACTTTGTTGGCTCTTCGTTATATCCCTTTTAAGATACGGTGACCAGAATTGCACACAATATTCAAGGTGCGATCGCACCATGGAACAATATAGAGGCATTATAATATCCTTTGTTTTATTTTCCATTCCTTTCCTCATGATACCTAGCATTCTATTTGCTCTCTTGGCCGCCACTGCACACTGGGCGGAGGGTTTTAACATATTATCCACAATGATGCCTAACTCTTTTTCCTGGGTGGTGGTTCCTAATGTGGAACCTTTCATTGTGTAACCATAGTTTGGGTTGTTCTTCCCTAGGTGCATAACTTTGCACTTGTCCATATTAAATTTCCTCTGCCATTTTGATGCCCAGTCTTCCAATTTATCAAGATCCTCTTGCAATTTTCCACAATCCTCATGGGTTTTAACAACTTTAAATAGTTTTGTGTCATCTGCAAATTTGATAACTCACTCGTTATTCCCTTTTCCAGGTCATTTTTGAATATGTCTAAGAGCAGCGGACCCAGCACAGATCCCTGGGGTACACTACTATTCACCTTTCTCCATTGGAAAAATTGGCCATTTAGCCCTACTCTCTGCTTTCTATCTTTTAACCAGTTCCTGATCCACAATAGTACACTGAATCCTTTTCTATGACTCTTTAGTTTTGCCAAAAATCTCTGATGAGGGACCTTGTCAAAGGCTTTCTGAAAGTCCAAATACACTATATCAACTGACTCACCTTTGTCTACCTGTTTATTCACAACTTCAAAAAAACATAACAGATTAGTAAGACAAGATCTTCCTTGTCTAAAGCCATGTCTATCTACATGTTCAGCAATTTTGTTCTTTATGATGGTTTCTACCATTTTTCCCGGTACTTACGTCAGGCTCACCCGTCTGTAATTTCCTGGATCACCCCTGGAACCCTTTGCATTATGTTGGCCATCCTCCAATCTTCAGTTATTACAGATGATTTTAATGATAGTTCAAAGATTACTAATACCAGGTCTGCAATCTCATATATCAGTTCTTTCAACATCCTTGGATGTATATCATCCGGTCCGGTGATTTGTTACTCTTCAGTTTATCAAATAGTTGTAATACATTTTCCCGATGTATCGATATAGAACAGCTGCTTTCATGGCCGAAGCATTTTGGCTGTAATAGCCCTTATAAACAGTCCATACTCATAAAGCTGACCAATAGCTCAGGAAACACTAGTGATCAGCAAAGGCAGTCTGTTATTTATGTCCATCTTGTTCTGCTACTTGGCTTCTCTAAACTGATTATGCAATCTGCTTTTCTACACTCTACACCAGGGGTCTCAAACACGCGGCCCGCGAGACAACTTTGTGCGGCCCGCGACGGCGGAAAACCAAAAATCCCCCAAAACCCTGGCTTCTGCTGCTGCCGTTGCCGCCGTGGCAGCAGCAGAATCAATTGTTAAATAAAAAAAAAAACTGACTTCTGCTGCTCAAGCAGCTGTCCTGCGGCCCCTTTCCCTCTGCCCGGAGATCCGACTCTGCTCTCAGCGGCGTGCTTTTCAAGCCGCGAAGAGAGTATTCCCCTCTCGCGCGGCTTGAAAAACCGCGCGAGAGGGGAATACTCTCGTCGCGGCTTGAAAAGCACGCCGCTGAGAGCAGAGTCGGATCTCCGGGCAGAGGGAAAGGGGCCGCAGGACAGCTGCTTGAGCAGCAGAAGTCAGTTTTTTTTTAAAATTTGACAATTGATTCTGCTGCTGCCACGGCGGCAACGGCAGCAGCAGAAGCCAGGGTTTTGGGGGTTTTTTTGTTGGCCGGTAATGAGCTATGGAGGGGCTGACTGAACTGGAAGTGGGCTATTGGCAGAGGGGTGAGGGGGGGGGGTTATGACTGGTAATGGGCTGGGGGGGGGTTATAACTGGTAATGGGCTATGGTGGGGGCTAGGACTGGAAATGGGCAGATGGGGGTTAGGACTGGAAGTGGGCTATTGGCAGGGGGGGTTATGACTGGTAATGGGCTGGGGGGGGTTATAACTAGTAATGGGCTATGGTGGGGGCTAGGACTGGAAATGGGCAGATGGGGGTTAGGACTGGAAGTGGGCTATTGGCAGGGGGGGGTTATGACTGGTAATGGGCTATGGTGGGGGCTAGGACTGAAAATGGGGTGATGGGGGATACGACTGCAAGTGGGCTATGGGGGGGACTAGGACTGGTAATGGGCTATGGGGGGGGGTAAGACTGAAAATGGGGTGATGGGGGGGTAAGACTGGAAGTGCGCTATGGGGAGGTTAGGACTGGTTATGGGCTATGGGGGGTCTAGGACTGGTAATGGGCTGGGGGGGTTGCTAGGACTGGAAATGGGCTGAGTGGAAGGGGGGCTTGAACTGCAAATGGCTGATGGGGAGGGGGGCTTGGAATGGAAATGGGCTGTGAGGGGAGGGAGCTAGGATTGGAAATGGGCTGATGGGGGGCTAGGATTGGAAATGGGCTGATGGTGAGGCTAGGATAGGACTGGAAATGGACTGATGCAGGGACTAGAAAGGAGCAGATGCTGGGTGGGGCTGGAACTAGAAGGGAGCTGATGTTGGGGGAGGATTAGAATGGGATGGAGCTGGGAAAGTGAAATGGAGAGGGGAAAAATATTTTGTCTGGAAGAGAAGACAAATCTACAATTGGCCAGGTATTGGGAGAGTAAGTGGGGATTGAGGATGGAGGGGTAAAATTTGAGTGGATGAAATAGGAATGAGGAAAGAGCAAAAGGAGAAAGATTAGTATGTTAAAGCAGATGTAGAGAGAGAGAATGGAAAAAAACTAGAAGAGAGAAGAAAGGACAAATGGACAGCAGACGATGGAGATAGCAGAAGACACGAAGAAACCAGAAGTGGCTGGAGCAATTGCAACTGAAAAAAAATGCACAAAAGGTAGAAAAATATCTCTTTATTTTGAATTTATTAACTGGAATATGTCAGCTCTGGGAAATGTGCATCATTAATGTCTGTGCTTTGGTACAAGAAATTATTTATAGTTTTATTTCTACAGTGCTGAGGTATTCTGTGTAATTCCTATTTGACATTGCTACTTGTTCTCTTTTCCCAGTAGGTCATGTATTGTTCTCTGAAATGTATTGATTTAATATTTGCAGTGTTGCCTTTTGATAGGTAGGGTCTGGTGCTTTGTGAGTCCTGGTAGTGCTGTTATGATACGGGGGGTTTGTTATGGGTTCCAAATGGGCAGTGTTAGTAGTAGTTCCTAATGTGCCTGGCGGTTGGCACTGGATTATAGTAATATAGAAATTTTCTAGTCTTTCTTTATCCATGCACTCATTATGCAACATTATGCAAATATTTATGCAAATGAGGCCCCTTATGCAAATGAGGCCCGTGTCTTATGCGGCCCCCGGGTTACTTTACAAGTCCTCATTCGGCCCTCAAAGCAATTTGAGTTTGAGACCCCTGCTCTACACACTGTCACTTAACCAGCCTGGATCACTGCAGGCACTGGACCTTTGGCAGGCCCTCCACATCAGTGGCCTCCATCTTCAGGGCAGTCGCGGCCTCCTTCCCAAAGTGCACATTGAAAGTTCTGCTCTTTTGTCATCACCAGCACAAAAGAGAATATCCAGCAATATTTAACACCATCCTCACACAGAATTTGCGTAATGTCTCTTAGCTTTCTCTGTCTGTGCAGGGTGTCTGGCCAGAGATCTTCAAAGATGGTCTGTTAAGTGTCCTAGGAAATATCCTTCATTCTCCATGCTTTCACTGCCACCTTTTCCGTTAGCGAATACTGGTGAAAGCAGGCCACAATATCACAGGAAAGATTTTCTCTGAGGACCCAAGGCCCTGTGTGCCAGCTAAAGTTTAGTGTAACAGTTCTGTTTTGATTCCTCCCCAGCTCCAAGCTACTGCACAATCTTTTTTTTTTATACCACAAAGTAATTGCTATAAGCAGGCTCCTTCAGGTACTCCTTGGAAACACAGGTTGTTTCGTTTCGAGCAGTTCTCGATCTCCTACTTCACCTGCCAGATCTCGATTGGCTTGCTCCAAAGAGACTGCTTGTCCATATCAACAGTGTTCTCAACATGTTTGTCCATATCAACAGTATTCTCAACATGCTCATCCATATGTGCTTCAGCCTCCTCCACCCTGCACCCTATGTTGGCTATCTCCTTGAAGAACTCATTTGCCAGTGCCGCAGTATCGGCTCTGACACTATATCTGACTTGAGCTCCAAGAACGTCTGTGGTGAGTTCTGTTGCTTGAAGTCAGCCTCTGCATTACTTTTGTGGTCCATATGCTCACCACTCCCTTTGAGTTGCTGCAGCTCTACAGATGCCATCTTTGTCTCCTTTCCTTCACAGCATGATTGAACTGAGACGACAAATTACTGCAGATCCACTGCTAATTTGTTTTTGCCATTCTGAAACACAGCATTGGCGGATCCCCCAGTGACCCCTCATGTTTCTAAAAAGGGGAACGTGAACAATAGAAAATGGTCTTGTTAGTACGGGTGTTTCAGAGCTGTGGACTTAAGCAGTCATCTGTTTTGGTGATGTTATTTCCTCCCCGGGAGTTGACATTAAGGTGTTTCATAGACTCTGGAGCTTGGAAGGCAGTGGCTATGTGGGAACTCCTGCACTTTTTGAATCCAAAAACCTGGCCTACTGTAGTGAACAGTCGGCTTGAGCTCAATAATGGCCTACTTCTGTTTCTGTAGTTCTTTTTTTTTTTTCTTTAAATCAAATCACAGAGAGTTAAAGGGGAGAAGATGGACAACCCAAAGGAGCCCATGTCTGTGTAGCAGCACATAGAGAACAAAAAAACTGAGAGCATTATCTGCTTCTGCATGCTGCCTTGAACAAAAAAACAGGGTTGCGGAGCTAGCAGCTGAATGGGAACTCCTGCATATGCTGACAAAGATCTATTAGTTTCTGAGAGAGCAGAGTCCATGTCTCCCCCATCAGATTTATTTATTTATTCGATTTTTCTATACCGCCCCTTCCAAATATCAGGGGCAGTTTACAGATAACAGAACATTTTACATAGAACAATGGTTTAACTTTTTACATAGTACCTTTTTGGGAGTAACAAAACGGTTGGATATACAAACCTAGCCTATTACAGGGCGATAATAAACTATGTACAAAATTTCAGGTTAGAAGAATTACATTGAATTTGTGATTTGTTGGAGGTGGGTGTAGTTCAGGGGTGTGTGTGGTGAGTGTTTGTGAGGACATGTCTGTATTTGGGTTCAAATCTGAGTTTCTGCAATGATCAGAAAAGAGATGTTTTGAGGTCTCTCCTAAATGTCTGGAGGTCTTTGAGCGAAGTGTGAGAGGTAGCAAGTTCCAGAGGTTGGGGGCAGTATATGTGAAGGCTCTGGAGCTTGTGGTTTGTTTTGTCTTGTGGATAGAGTAGGGGATTACAAGGGAGTTGCTAGCATTTTGTCTGCGGACTCTAGTGTCTGGTTGGGTATGGAGGAGGGTTGATAGAAAAGATGGGGAAATGTTATTGATTAAAATGTTACAATTAGTAGTTTATTTTTTATTCAGCTTAGGACTGGGAGCCAATGTAAGTTATATAAGATGGGTGTTATATGATTGGTGATGTGGGCCTTGGAAACTATTCTGGCAGTGATATTTTGAGCTCTCTGAAGTATGTTTGTGCTGTTTATTGGCAGACCCTGTAATAGACTATTACTGTAGTCAAAATGTGTTGTGATGAGGGACTGAACTACAGATTTGAAATCATTGATGTCTAGCAGGGGTCTTAAATGTTGGATAGTTTTTAGCTTAAAAAAGATAGTTCTTGCTGTTTGTTTTATATGGGGGAGCATGCTGAGAGATTGATCCAGTATTGTGCCAAGGTATTTCACCTCTTGTTTGACAGGAAGTACACCATTATTAATCGTGATGAATTGAAGGGTTGTATGGTTTTGATTTCTCGAAATATATAAGGCTTCTGTTTTTTTGTAGTTAACATTGAGGTTGTCTTTTAGCCATGATTCCATTTCATTAATGCAGTCTGATAGCTTGTGATAGGTAGAATTGTTTGTCTATGGGGAGGGATAACATAATGTCATCAGCATAGATGTAATATCCATTATCAAATTTTCTGAAAATGTTGGTTATTGGTTGCAGGTATAAGTTGAAAAGGAGGGCAGAGAGAGCTGAACCTTGAGGTATTCCTTGGTCTTGGGGGAATGGTTGTGATGTGTGTTGGCCTATTTGTATGTGGCAGGTGCAGGCCTGTGATCCACGGTGTCTGACATAAGCAGGCAGGCCTAACTAGCTTGACCTGTAAATGAAGCATGTGGAGAGGCACATAGGAATTGCACATCCCCCAATATGCTGCTATTGTAGGATAGAACTCTGTAAGAGAACTAAACTAACTTAGGTAAGCAAAACTGAGAGATGGAAAAATACTGAAAAATGTGTTTAAAAGTTACTGATAAGAAAAAGTACATCTGCAAGGAATATAATTGGGAGTACTGACAGATGAGTTGCAGAGCCCTGCTCCCCTGCATGCACAAATTGGCTCTATGGCCTTGAGAGTATGAAAGTAACAAGTTGATGAACTGACCATTGTAATTGGGACTAGAAGGGGGGTATGCAGGTGCCATGCCCACTAAAGGAACATAATTGGATAATCTTATCAGTACCGGGACCAATGGAAGGGGTACGGGAGGTACGGGAGAGTACCGGGACCAATGAAGTGTTTTTCTATACCTAGAATGGAACAGAAGTCTATAAAAGTTGTTGTAATGCTAGAAAACTTTGCTCAGCCATTTTGAAATTGACTTGCTTGAGACTTGTGCACAAATAAATGATTTGGACCTTCTGAACAGACTCCTGGTATCATTGGTTTGTCTGCGCTTTGCTGCTACATGTACATGACGTTTGCGGTTTGAAATGTATAATTTGACTGTCTCCTAATCCTATTTGTGCTAATCTTGAAATGAGGCTGTCATGGTTAATGTTGTCAAATGCTGAAGCTATCTATATCAGTCAAAAGAAGAATGAATGCACTGTTAGGGTTATCTATGCCTCTGATGAGGTGGTCCATTAATGTTATCAGCAAGGTTTCTACTTCGTGAAATGTTTGAAATCCAGAATGATGGGTGTCTAATAGGGCATTAAAGTCAATGTAATCTTGGGGTTGAAGTTTAATGACTTTTTCTATTATTTTGGCAGTAAAAGGAATGCTGGCTATGGGTCTGTATACGCTTGGGTCTTGTTCATTGAGTTTCTTGTTTTTAAGTATAAGGCGGATTGATGAAGTTTTGAGGACACTGGGCATGATGCCTTGGGATAGAGATTGGTTAATAATGTGTAGGATGTATGGGGGCGAGTTCTGATTTTGTGGATTTGATCCATGATAGCATGGATCCAAGGAGGAGGCTGTGGTGGTGTTTGTTATAATGTTTAGCAGGTGTTTTTCATCTATTAGGTAGAAAGAGTCCCATTTGATGAGGTTTGCTGGGTAATCTAGGGAGAAGGTAGTATATCAAGAGTTTTTATCTTTAAGCTTGGTTGCAAAGTAATTGGCTAATGTTTGTGGGCTGATGTTACATATTTCTGACTCAGTTTGGTTTGTTTTGGTAAGTGATCTTACGATAGAAAACAGCTCTCTTGGATGATTAGGGGAACAGTTTAGTATTTTGGTGTGGTAATCCCTTTTTGTTTTATTAATTGTGTCTTTGTAACTAGTGAATAAATTATAGTAGAGTTGTTTGTTTGCTTATGTTTTGTTTAGCCTCCACTTTTTTTCTTGTTTTCTTAATTGCTGCCTTAGTTTGTGTAAGCTCATGTGTTCCATTTTTTAGAATTTTTAGTGGTTTTCTTATGGTTTGTAATAGGGGGAGTAGCAGCTTTTTGAATAGTAGAGTTCCATATATTTATAGCGGTATTAATGTCCGTGGAGTCAGCTGGGACACTTATAAACAGGGGTAGAAGGTTGTCCAGAAAGGTGTCTTTATTAAAGTGGGCAAATCGCTTAGTTTGAAGTTTTGTGTTTGACTTTGGGGTCTGGGAGTTGATTAGTGGAATATGGAAGGTCACCAGATGGTGGTTGGACCATGGGACCTCAGTTATTACAGGGGGGGTGTACAAGTAGTGGTTCATAGTTTGGTATGGTATGAAGATGAGATCAAGCAAGTTACCCTTTGTGTGTTGATGAAATCCCATGTCTGTCATTGAGTCTAGGAATGTGGAAGTATTAATGGGGTTGAGGGTTGGGAGATTGAGATCTCCTAGCTTGATGTGAGGTTTCTTCATTGATGCGGAACAAGCTGATTCTAGTATGTGAGTTAGGTTGCTGTGGTCGGGTGATAGTGATCTATATAGGAGACATAGTGAAATATTCCTGTTCCCTATTTCAAGGATATCCATTCCTTCTATGTTACTTGAAATTGTAGGGGTAAGTTTGAGTTCTTTTTTGCTTAGTATGAGTACTCCCCCTCCTCTTTTTGAGTCACGGTGGCAGTGAAATAGATCATATCCTTGAATTTGTAGTTGGTTCATAAGTACATTGTCAGTGGGTGAGAGCCATGTCTCAGTAGCACAGAGGATGTTTGGTTTTTCATCCCTGAGTAGATCGGTAATTGTCGGTATCTTGTTTCTTTTGGATCTCACATTAATAAATATGCATTTTAATTGTGTGGGGGGATTGTGGAGGTTTGTCTGTTGCTGTAATTGAATAGCTTGGATTTGTATTAGCCTGCTTCGGTATTTGGTGGTTTTCTTTTGATGTGGCCTATGATTGGGTGGGTGCAGATTTGTCTGGTAGTTTATAAAGTTTCTTGAGGGGTTATGTATGATGGGGATTGAGTTGTAGGAATTTGTATCATGGTTATGAGTATGAGCATTTGTTAACAGGGAAGTTAGCAGGATAAAGTGGAGTAAGCAAATGCAAGTTTTTATGGAGTTCATTGTGGGTAGATTTAGTTTTTTGAGGTGGAAATAGTTTAGTATTTAGGTTACTAAGTATGGTTCAATTAATGTGAGGGGCTTTTAACCTGATGGTGTATTTTATAGGCTAGAAAAAACATAGGATATTTGACATGCGGTGTTATGTGGAATACAATGGTTCAGTGGGTGGGTAAGGATCTAATAGGTGTTAACCTTGGTGATGCAGGTATTACACTTCTAGGAGAATCACAATACAATATAAGAGTTTTTAACAAGTAGCATTAAGTAGGTATGCGAAAAACAACCATGGGAGCATATGAGGCAATGTTTGAGGTCACCCACTAGTGTGTCTAATTTGTTGTTTGTGGGGAACTGGGCGGTCTGTAAAATTTATCCGGGTGGCATGCCTTTTCAAAAGATCTTGGGAAGAACACAGAGTGAGAATCTCATGAGGCTGTCCTCAAGCAACAGGGACAGATATGAGCTATACAGAGTTTAGACAAGGCAAGGAGAAATAGCTGGAAAACTGTGAAAACAAGTAGTTATGGGTTAGGGCAGTGCTTCTCAACTTTCTTGTGGAAGCACATTTAGCCATCGGATTTCCAGGATTGCCACAGTGAATATGCATGATATATTTGCATACCATAGATCTCCAATATATGCATATCTATCTCATGCATATTCACTGGGGAGATCCTGAAAACCAAGGTGTGCCTCAAGGAGAGAGAGTTGAATCATTCTCTGATGGTTTCTAGGAACACAGAGATCCACAAAATCCAGAGGTCATACTGTTCCTAGACATTATATTTACAAACCAATCTCAAAACAATCACCATGGTTCACTGGCCTGTCTCACTTATTAGCAAATATCAGAACAGTGAATAAGAAAGTTTTAATCCTGCAAACAACCAACAAATAAAGTAACAGTGGTACATACAATCAAGGCACATTTCACTGTACTTAGTGTTTGGTGGGTAGCTTCATGATAGTTCGTCTTTATTTATTTATTTATTTATTTTATTTGTCTTTGTTAGGATATGTACAGCTGTGAAAGGATTTTGGCACAGAATTATTTCCTCTATTTCCAACCATAACAGGAACGTTCTGGTGAATTCTGGGCTAGACCACCACTAGAGCTTGTGTTTTCCAACCACGATAGCTCAGGACACTGGCTTCCTGACCATTCACAATGCAGAATGTTGTAAGATGGCATCATGTGGAGACAGGGAGAATATGCATTCCAAGCCTCACTTGGTTGAGTAGCATGTTAACCCTTTTAATCCTGGCAGCTAGAAAGTACAGAGCACAGCAGGAGCTAGTTTGCCATCTGCCAGTCAGTTCAGGTATTGCAAGGGAAAGGAGATCTTACGAAATGAATAAAAAATTTCAGGGCGAAACAAAAAACAAATCAGCATATATAACCTCGTTTTTTACCACACCAATCCCTCTTAAAAGTAGATCCCAGCTTGCCACTTATTCAAACTGCTGGTTGGGTCTCAGCAGTCCACTCTCAGGACAGTCTTGGCTCTTCCTTCCTGAGAGTTGGCCTGCATTGCCATGCTTGCTGTTGTCCTTGTGCTGATTAGTTAAGTTTGTACACCACTAGGGATAAGCTCTGAAGTAACTTACCATATTCTCTCCCAAGACTATTAAGCCAGACCAGTGGTAATGACAGAGTAGCCCCATCCAAACAGATCAGGTTATAGCTTCTTAGCAGCCAACACAAAGGCCAGGCACTCTTTCTCATTTGTGGCATAGGCTGACTCTGTCCAGAGGTTTGCAGCTCACATACACAATGGGGTGCTTCTCTTTTACTGTCCACCTGACTGAGCACAGCTCCATTGCCGTAAGTTGAGACTTCAGTATATAACATAGTCCTTTGGTTATTGTTCGGTGCTGCCAGTCTGGAACAATGTTGTCTTTACAGTTTGAAAGGTACTTTTCATTCAGGTGACCAGAAAACAGTATGGGTTAGTTTCTTTTATTCTTTTTATTTAGCACGATTTGATTGCATGCCTCCCCCAAAATATTAGAGGCAAGTTGCAATGTAAAAAAAAACAATGAATGTTCTACACCCTCAATTCTGCAATCTGTCTCCCCCCCCCCCCCCCCCAAACCTGGATTAGTCAGAGGTTTGGCTGTTGTGCCATACTAGGGTACAATCTTCAACACTACTCTGTTGTCCTTAAGAAAGCTATAACCTGTTTCTCTGGGAACAAGCAGGAAGTCAGTCCTCACATATGGGTGACATCGGCACCAACGGAGTCCTCGCGGAAGCATCCCCCCAGCTTTCAAAGAAAGCCTTTGGGAGATGCCACCACGCATGCGTGGTCCCCTTCCCACCCAAGGGTGCCTTCTTGCTCAGTCTTCTTTTTTTCCACAGAACCCTTCAGACGTTTGTCTTGCTTGTCCCCGGAAAAAGTTGATTTTTCGCTCTGAGTTTCATACTCTCCTCTGGTATCGCACCAATACTCTTCCCACCTACTGACCTTGTTGCCTTGGCGTCGAGTTTGGTCTATTTTTTGTAGTTTACATTCTTTTCTTTTCCTGGCGTCTTTGTGCCTTTTTTCTTCCACTGGCAGCACAGAGAGTCTTCGACCTTCGCAGGGATACTTTTTCCCCCCATGGCTACCAGTGGCTTTAAGAAGTGTGGTCGGTGCTCCAAAATTATGTCTTTGACAGACACACACGACTGTTGTCCCTGCTGCCTCGGGCCAGACCACGATCTGGCAGCCTGCGGTCTCTGCAAGAGGATGTCCAGTAAGGCCCTCAAGAGTCGCCAGCAGTAGCATAAGTTTTTCACTGAGTCCCTGGTGCCTCCGAAGGCCAGGGCCTCGTCTGAGGCCCCGACATCTTAGGCAGAGCCCTCCAAACCCGAGCCAAGTTGTGGATCCTCAGAAAGGAGATCTCCCTTGACGGAACACAGGAGGAAGAAGAAACCCTCAAAGGCGGCATCCTTGGACGGTTCCGACTAGCTGGGTGCTCCCTGGGCCTGGTCCCGCAGTCCGAGGCATTCGTCTTAGGCGTCTAAGAAGGAGTAGCCTGCGAAGGTCCCCCAGAAGGATCCGACTGTGGGCCGGCCTTGGTCCCCAGACACTATCCACTATCCTCATCGAGGTTTCCCCTTTGGGGCAGCCGGCGTCAGGCCCAAGTCCCTCAGTGCCCATGCTGAAGGCTGCGGAGCCTTCTGGACTGAAGTCCAGAATGGTGGCCCTGGAGCGCAGTTTGTCTGCCTTCATGGACCAGCAGTGGGTGCTGTTGCCCGGCACGACCAGTTCATCCACCCCGACCACCGGGCCCTTGACGTCCAAGACATCCCCAGAGGCTGAGACGATCCTCGAGGTCCTTAGGCCTTGAGTTGATCCTCAGCCGAAGTCATGATCCGAGGACCGCGGTCATCCCCAGCAAGTTTACCGGGTACCTGCTGCAGAGCATCGGGAGCCCTGAGGCCCGCAGAGCAGCCCTCCTACGAGTCCTCGAAGGACTATTCAGAGTGGGAGACGGAGGACGAGGAGTCCCCCGAAATCCATCGTCACCCCAACGCCCCATCTCACTCTCCCATCTTGGAGCCTCGACAGCGATCTCCGCCTGAGGATATTGGTTTCCTTGACTTTGTCAAGGACATGTTTAAGGCCCTGGCATTCCCGACCGAGTTGGAGGAGGACCTTTGGGCGGATGAGTTGGAAATCCTCCAACATGAAGCCCCTCCGTGGGAATCGCTCATGGTGCCGAACTCTCCCATCCTGTAACGGCTGATGCTCCGAATGTGGGAAACACCGGCCTTGGTGCCGGTGGTGAACAAGTGGCTCGACTTAATGTATCGAGTCCGCTGGAGCCCAGGCTTCCAAAAGTCACATTTGCCACATAACTCCATGGTGGTGGAGTCGGCTATGCGTGGGCTGAAGAGCCAGAAGATGCAGTCCTCAGTGCCCCCCGGCAGGGAGGCCCGCACCCTGGACACCCTCAGCAGAAAGTGCTACCAGGGCGCAATGCTCATGGGCCACATCCAGGCCTACCAGCTGTATATGGGCATGTACCTGAGAGACCTGGCAAAGGAACTCGCCGGGTTCTCAGCTGGTCTCTCTGAGGAACCTTTGCAGCGGTTCAAGAATCTGGTCAAAGCAGTCCATGAATGCTCCAAGTTCATGTCTCGGGTGGCCTATGACAGGTTTGAGTCGGCGGCTCAAGTAGCAGCGGCGGCTGGCATCGGTGCACGCTGACAAGCGTGGCTACAGTTGTCCGACCTCGAGCAGTGGGTTCAGGACAAATTGGTCAATGTTCCTGCCAAGGTGAGAATCTCTTTGGCAAACCCATGACCAACAAGGCTACCGAGCTGGAGACCGAGTTCATGACGAGGACCAGGCTCTCTAAAAAGACCGCTGCTCCTCCCTGACAGAAGGGCTCGGGTAAAAAGCCCTTCTACCCAAGGAAGGGAGCTGCTTTCAGAAATTACCCACCTTATCAAGCCTCCCCAGCTCCCCAACAGGGTCAGCAGGCCAAGGGAGATGAGCATGGCCTGTGTAAGCAGAAGGCTCCAAAACCCCAGACACCGGCTCCGGCCCAGCCAGGGGAGAGTTTTTGACTCCTTGAGCATAGCCTCTCTACCTCAAGGAGATCAGCAGCCCACAGGGGGACGTCTGGCCCTCTATGTCCAGAGGTGGATGACCATCACCACTGATCCCTGGGCACTACAGGTAGTAAGGGAGGGTTATCTCCTCCACCTGACATGGACACCTCCCCCTGATTTCCCAGGAGAGCCCCTCAAGACTCCCCTCCACCAGGACCACCTTCTGAAGGAGTTGGCAGGTCAAGAGTCCTCACCATGGACACCTCCCTGCTCAGCTGGGGAGCCCACTGCGGAGATCACTGCACTCGGCAACTGGTCGCCAGACAAGTGCATCCTGCAGATCAACTTTCTGGAGCTCCAAGCCTTATACCTAGCCCTAAAGATCTTCTGTCACCACCTGTGTCATCAGCTAGTGCTGGTCCAGACGGACAACCAGGTGGCGATGTTCTACGTGAACAAACAGGGGGGTACGGGGTCTCTTACCCTTTGTCAGGAGGCTCTGGCCCTCTGCTCGTATGCAATCTAACATGGTATCCTCCTGCGAGCAGTGTACCTGCCAGGCCAGGGCAACCTGCTGTCCGACAGACTCAGCAGAGTTCTCCAGCCGCACGAGTGACAGCTGGACCCTAGGATAGCCAAACGGTTTTTCCAGATCTGGGGGGAACCTCTGGACCTGTTCACCAGTCCGAACAACTTCCAGTTGCCCTGCATCTGTTCCCACAGGTCAAGCAATCAGAAGATTCGTTCATGTATCAATAGGTGTTATATAGAACAATCTGTATCAGCACAATTTAAAATGACATAAAATATTTTAAACAACAGAGGTCTCAGACTGGATTGGCTCTGCCACAGGGACTTACGTCCGTTCTCAAGGCAGCACACCCATTTGCATCAATGACCTCAAATTTTAAACAGGTTGAAAACACAAACACAAAATCCAAATTAACTGTGATAGTATCCGTAAAGCACTGTTCTTATCTGTGTTGTGAGAACAGCCTGCTCTAATAGATTAAGCACAGATCCCGACGCCTCTCGCAGGTACCAGTCGTGCGTTTCATAACGCTAACTTTCTTTAGGGGATCACTTCTGCACTTCCATCCAAAATCAAATACCCTTTTAATCATCTAACGCTGCCCACGTTCCTCTAGAAAGCACATCATGAGTTACTGGTTATTCCTTCGAACGCCGCACAATGTGATGTGTGATTGAGAGGTCTTGCAATACAGGCCAAGTGAGAGCGGACTCCTAAGTAGCGCAGTTCCTGACCGGGTGACCGCGTTCAGGTCGCGAACAGGAGGAAGCGTTTGGTGTTTGTCCCCCTCATTGTTTTGTGGGCTGCGCGGACCCCTTACCCGTAGCCATCCTACCTACCCTTTCTGTTTGCTGTCTTGTACGTTATACGTTATAATGGGAGGGGCGGAGTCCGTACAAACTCCGCTGAACTGTATGATCACGAATTTTAAGAAAGGATTTAGTGGTTGATTATGGGGTGAAAATGTCACCGACCCGTTTAGAAATATTGTGTAGTAGGGTGTGGCCGGCGCTGGACACCGGGTGGCCACCAGAAGGTACTTTTGATATCCAAATTGTGTCCCGTGTGCACAAGGTAGTGCGCAGCTATAGTCCCGAACAGTTTTCCTATATAGACTCATGGTTAGGGATATGTGAGAAACAGCCCTCTTGGATGAAGCATTGCGGTGAGGGGCAGAGTAAAATTATGTTAGCAACTACCACGAGAGTCCCTGCCAAGAAAGAAAAAACCCCTATTTATGTAGCCCAAGAGTCTCCAGAGATCCCAAGGTATCCACCCGCCTTTCTGTATACTCCTGTCCCATCAGCTCCGCCTGTACCCCAAGAGCCTGAGGAAGCGAGCGTACCTCCAGCTGTGGTGCCTCCACCCGCCCATCCGCCTCCAAAATCTGAAGTGCGGACCAGTCCCCTAAGAAGTCGGAGCCCTAGTCCTGAGCAGCGCTCTGAGGTGGAACAATCATCCCCCGAAGAATCCGCTAGTGGAGAGTTAGATGCCAGTCCAGGGTCATCCACTAGTCCAGGTACCAGTAGCGGCGTCACCCAAAAGCCCACTGAAATGCGCTATGATTTCAGAAGTAGAACGAGAGAAGCTCACCAACTGCCGTTGCGGCAGGTCCCGGGATTACCCATTCAAGACAATGGTCAGGTTGTGGTCGGACCGACCAGTCTAGTGTATGTGCCCTTCTCCACAAAAGATTTATTAAACTGGAAAACGCATTATGCCTCCTATACTGAAAAGCCCCAAGATTTAACAGAGTTAATGACTAGTATTATGCAAACCCATCAGCCCACCTGGTCTGACTGTCGCCAGCTTTTGGCTACCCTCTTTACTACTGAAGAGCAGGCACGGATAGTGCGAGCGACCACTCGATGGTTGGAAGAGAACCCTGAAGTGGGGAGAAACCTAGATCCCAGACAGGCGGCAGCCGCAGATTTCCCGAATGAAGACCCTGGATGGGACCCAAATAGTGATGTAGGAGAAAAGGCCCTCACCCGGTTCCGTCAGGCAGTACTGCAGGGCCTAAAGAAAGGAGGCCAGAGAGCTATGAATATTGGGAAAGTAGCGGACGTTCTTCAGCGCCCAGATGAGAGTCCAGCTGCTTTCTATGAACGATTAACTGAAGCTTATAGACTTTACACCCCTATGACCCAGCAGCTCAGGAGAATTTACGCATGGTGAATGCTGCTTTTGTGAGTCAGTCCCAGGGAGACATAAAACGAAAACTGCAGAAATTAGAAGGATTTGCGGGCATGAACGCAACACAGTTAATGGAAGTCGCACAAAAGGTATATGTGAATCGTGATCAAGAAAGCAAACGGGAAAGTGAAAGAAGGATGAGGAAGAAAGTGGATCTGCTCGCTGCAGCACTAGTTGAAGGACGCGGAGGAGGATATCCTAACAGAAGAGCCAGAGGATGGGGAAGGGGCCGAGGGAGCGCTCGGCCCCCCCTTAGGTGCAAATCAGTGCGCTTATTGTAAAGAGGAAGGACATTGGAAGGATGCATGCCTGAACATTAGCTCCACCCCCTGGAGGGGACGCGGGAGCACCAGGAGAGCGGGGGGGGGGGCGATTCCAGCAGCGAGGGGGGATGCAGCACGCACAGTTTCAGCAGTTCCAGCAAAATGAGACTGCCATGCAGGGAGTGGCAGTCACCGAAGCAGATTTCATGGATGATGAGGAATAGGCCAGACCAGGCTCCAAGTTCTTCTTAGGTCTCCAGGAGCCTATGGTCAATGTAAAAATTGGAGATCAGCATATGGACTTTATGGTAGACACAGGGGCCGAGCATTCAGTAGTAGCCAAGCCGGTGGCCCCTGGGTCTTCTCGATCTGTTACAATCGTGGGAGCTACAGGAACAAGAACCACGAGACCCTTTCTGCAGAACCGCGCCTGTGAACTAGGGGGACAGAAGATAACACACCAGTTCTTGTACATGCCTGAATGCCCAGTTCCCCTGTTGGGCCGAGACATGCTTGCAAAGCTTCAAGCACAGATATCCTTTGTTGAAGAGGGAAAAATGAAAATGACTATAAACTCAAAACCTGCCGGCCTGATGGTGTTAGCTGTCCCCCGAGAAGAAGAATGGCGGTTCTATTCATCTGCATCCAAAGCAGTAAGCCTCTGTACACCTCTCAGCATCGCAGCACCGCCTGGAGTATGGGCAGAGAATAATCCACCTGGCCTAGCGAAGAATATAGCTCCTGTACTTGTTACCCTTAAGCCAGGAGCAGAACCAGTGCATGTGCGTCAGTATCCCCTCCCACGACCAGCAATTGAAGGTATTCATCGCCACCTGAAGAAATTACTGCAGTATGGACTTCTTAGAGAATGCCAATCACCCTGGAACACCCCCCTTCTCCCAATCAAGAAGCCTGGGACAGGTGACTACCGCCCAGTGCAGGATCTACGTCAAGTAAACAGTGCAGTTGAAACCATACATCCAGTAGTACCAAATCCTTACACTCTCCTGGGACTGATTCCAGCAGAAGCCACTCATTTCACTGTTTTGGACTTGAAAGATGCCTTTTTCTGTATACGCCTGGCAGAGGCCAGTCAGCTTTTGTTTGCATTTGAATGGGAAAACCCTACCACAGGAAGACGAGGACAACTCACTTGGACTCGCTTGCCACAAGGATTCAAGAATTCACCCACCATCTTCAGTGCAGCCCTCAGTCAAGATCTGTCAAGTTACCCTGTAACTCCGGGAAAGAGAATCCTACTCCAATATGTGGATGATTTGCTTATAGCCACCAACAATGAAACTGATTGTGTGCAAGCTACCCCCAAGAACCTCAAGATGCTAGCCCTCAAAAGGGCATTATTCATAGGAAAAATGACTTTTGCTGCTAGCCCTCTCTGGGGCATTACAAATAGGAATAAGACTTTGCACCTCTACCTCATTTGTCTACCTCATTACACCCCATTTCTCTACCTCATTGCTATGGGCCCTCTTTTATATCACAAGTAACTCAGCAGTTAGCCCATGCCCTGCAAATAAAATGGAAGTTACACACAGCTTACAGGCCCCAGAGTTCAGGGAAAGTAGAGAGAATGAACCGAACCCTAAAATCTCAGTTATCCAAACTTTGTCAGGAAGCCCACTTGAAGTGGCCCCAAGCTCTTCCCATAGCCCTTCTCCGAATACGTTCAGCCCCCACCACGCCATTAGGGGTATCCCCATTTGAGATTTTGTATGGGAGGCCCCCGCCCATAGTACAGGGGATAAGAGGAGATATGAATCAAATTGGATCCGTAATTACTAGGCAAGAATTGTTGGCTCTAAGTTCTGTTTTGCAGAGCCTTCATACCTGGGTGCAGGACCAGTTGCCTATCAATCTAACAGAGCCATTGCATCCTTTCAAGCCTGGAGCCTCGGTGTGGGTAAAGGAGTGGAAGAAAACACCGCTGGCACCTCATTGGAAGGGACCGTATATCGTTTTGCTATCAACCCCAACAGCAGTTAAAGTGGCCGAGATCGACTCCTGGATCCATCACAGTCGAGTGAAACCAGCAGCAGTTCCTGAGAGTCGCCCCTGGACTTCGATCGCTAATCCTGCATCACCGTTGCGACTCACGCTGCGAAGACAAGATCCCTCATCATAAAGACTTTGCCAGCTTGCTCCTGAACATCTACATTTCAGACTCTATCCTCTATCTATCTACCTCAATCAACCATTAACTACCTCATTAATCATCAAAGACTATAATCATGATGATTACTAATTGCTGCTATTTCCTTCTTGCGGTAGCCCTGGGACACTTGAGAACCGCTCTTGCTTTGCCCCCTTGTGCAGCTTGTATAACCACCACCCGAACTGGTATGCAAGTTACTCAGACTTTGCTTTATCACTCTTATTATACTTGTACAGGTATAGTCAGCAGGTGTATCTATAATGGTACAGAACTGAATGTCTGCACAAAGGGAAAGACTCGTACTTGCTTCAGACCTCGACATAACCCATCTTCCTATGTCCTGGAACTGAGATGGAATGATGAAGATGGAGCCCTTATCAACGCTACAAGTCAACTCTCTGATCCTAACCAACCTGCTTACCTGTATTTTGATGCTTGTGACTTGATTAATAGAAATAATTACTACAGGTGTGGATCCTGGGAACAAGCTTACTATTATGATGAGAAGTATATGTGTCCTGAAGGTGTGTACAACTGGGGAATATGCACGGGGATACATTCCCCAACAACATATACCAAATCAGCAGAAGCAGACTACTTTTGTCCGAAATGGGATTGTGTGTACTATGCTACCTGGTCTGGTAGCCCTACAGGACAGACTGGAGATAATCGCAAGGCGCTGCTGGAAAGATTACCCTTACTGAAACCTGAACAGTGCGAGAAAAGCGCCTGCAATCCCCTACGGCTTCAGATCTTCAACCCCAGCCAGTGGAAGCCAGGATTTCGATTCTGCCTGCGCATAGCAGGAGGTGGAACTGATCCTGGAACCATCGTATTCATCCAGCTGAATGTAAAGACTCATGTTTCTTCACCTTATCGTATACATCATACCTTCCACGAGGCCATGAAGGCAGAATTTGTTCCCCACGCTTCGCAGAATTTGTTCATCGAACTAGCTGGAGCTGTGGCATCCAGCCTCCATGTCTCGGACTGTCTCTTTTGTGGAGGAACTCAGATGGGAGACCAATGGCCTTGGGAAGCACAAGAATTGAACTATTCCGTACCATATAACCAAACTGATGTGCATAACACTACCAATGAATGGGTCCTCGCCCACTCCATAGTGGGTAAACTATGTTTTGCACGAGCAGGACCACAATTGAATGCACCTGTGGGACAATTAGTCTGTTTGAACCAGAAATATTACTATGCCACTACTGGGAAGACTTCTTGGTGGTCAGGTGCCAATACTCCGGAACCGTCTAACCCTCTGATCATCTTTCCTTATTTGGCCAGGATATGGACAAATCTGGCTACCCACAGCACTTGGCAAGCCCCACCTGGACTATATTGGATTTGTGGCACCAGAGCATATGCTAAACTCCCTGCCAAATGGGGAGGAGCGTGTGTTCTTGGAACTATACAACCATCTTTCTTTCTTTTGCCCCTTTCCCACGGAGAACAATTGGGGTTTCCTGTATATAAAAGTCGACAGAAACGAGAAGCTCTGAAAATCGGCCAGTGAGACAAATGGGATGCAACCTCTGAAGAATGGCCACCAGAGCGAATTATTTCTTACTATGGACCTGCTACCTGGGCACAAGATGGTTCTTGGGGCTACCGCACCCCTGTATATATGTTAGACCGTATTATACGTTTGCAAGCTGTTGTTGAAATTATAACCAATGAAACTAGTAGAGCGCTAACCTTGTTAGCTAAACAAGCCACACAGATGCGTACAGCCATTTACCAGAACCGCTTAGCTTTAGATTATCTGCTTGCAGCTGAAGGAGGAGTATGTGGCAAGCTGAATTTAGCTAACTGCTGCTTGCAAATAGATAATGAAGGACAGGTTGTAGAAGATATAGCCAATCACACGAGAGAGCAAACTTATGTCCCAGTCCAAACGTGGCATGGCTTGCAACTAGATGGCTGGTTTGGTTCTTGGTTTTCAGGCCTAGGCGGCCTGAAGACACTTATAGTGCTTGTATTTTTGATTGTAACTGTTTGCTTATGTATCCCATGTTTCCTTCCCCTATGCTTGCGTATGCTACGCTCCATTATTGATAATATTATTGGCAGCAGCACAAATATTAGCAATGTGGGACTACTACCCTATACCATGGAGTGATCCCTCTACCATAGTTTAAAGTACTTTCATATATATGTGTGTGTGATTTGATTCTCGCCCTTTCTCACTTGCGGGTGTGAATAATCAAAAGGGGGGGAATGTGATAGGCGATGGCCTAGTCCATCCTGTAGCAGAGGGCTGTCAGCTAGGCCTGAGTCCCCCTCCCTTACTTTAGAATATTATAACGGACTTTGGAATATTATAGCAAACCAGACAGACAGAAAATACCAGTAGCTGTTAGAATCACTGCTCTGCTCTGCTTTTGATAAGAATGCTTCTGATAAACAAAAGTAAAACTTTCCACTGTTATGATACGCACAGCTGTGCTTTCCACTATCTCTGCCGGCTAACTGACCTTGCAAAAGTAGCGAAATGTACTGTAGCAGAAGTATTATGTCTAGAGATTTGAGCCTCAGTTAGAAAAGCCTGCACAGAATCAAAACAGGTACAAGCCAGATCAGAGATGGCTATTGAGAGAGGGGGGGGGGGCCACCGAGACCAATGAGGAGTTTTGCCTGTATTAGACTGGAGAAGAACAGTATATAAACTGTCGTTTTTCTGAGCTCAGGGCTCAGACATTTTGTATGTGACATTGGCCTGAGACTGTGCACATTAAACTGGTTTGAATTCTAGTCAATAGACTCCTGGTTTTATTCGTTGCGGGCCCTTCGCTATTACAATACTTCTATGGAAATTTTATTTATTTATTTATTTAGACAGTTTTGTATACCGCCTTATCCTTCAATCAAAGCGGTCACAACACAATTGGGAGATACATTTAACACGCGGGGATATGAGACACATACACTAATACTTACAGGGAACATGGGCAATGAAGGGTTAAGTGGCTTGCCCAAGACCACAAGGAGCACCTGTGGGACTAGAAACCCCAGTCCTTCCGGCCCAAGGTTGCTGTCCTCTAGTGGGATTTGAACTCCCGACCTTCCGGCCTGAAGTACCTTGCCCCAACCACTAGGCTACTCCTCCCCATACCACTAGGCTACTCCCCCATACCACTAGGCTACTCCTCCCCAATGCTGTCAATGCCTGGTGCTTTGTTCTTTGATAAGGCTTTCAATGCTGCTTCAACTTCTTCTTTCATCACCAATGGTTCCCGATCATAAGGTACAGGTTGAAACGGCTGTTGGTCCACTTGATCTTTATCATATAAAAACTCTGTATATTCCTTCCATCTTTTCATGATCTTCTCAGCATCATTCAGCATAGAACCTTGAGCATCTTGTAACATTCCAATTCGAGGCTGGAACTTTTTCTTTAACTCTCGTTGCTTTAGGAAAGCCAAACTTGTTCTTCCTCTAATAGTTTCTGCTTCTATTTCCTTGCATGCGTCATTGTAGTACTTTTCCTTGTCCTGTCTTGCTGCACGTTGGAAATCTCTGTTGAGTTCTGTGATTGTCTTTTTCTCCTCTGGCTTTAGCTTCTCTGCGTTTCTGGGCAATTTTCAGAGTTTCTTCCGTCATCCATTTTGGCCATTTTTTCTTTTTCACCTTTTGTAGAGACTTCTCGCTTTCTTCCAACACAACCTTCTTGATGTCATTCCATAACTCTTCTGGAGCTCTGTCATTTGTATCTGAAGCAGCAAATCGATTTTGCAGGCAGTCTTTAAATTCCAGTGGTATATTCTCAAGGTCATATTTTGCTGCATTCATGAGTGGTTTGCTGTTTTTCAACTTAAGCTTGAGTTTGCAAACTAGTAGTTGATGATCTGTACCACAGTCAGCTCCAGGTTTTGTCTTTGTTGATGTTGTAGAGCTTTTCCATCATTGACTTCCACAGATGTAGTCAATTTGATTTTTATACAATCCATTGGTTGAAGTCCATGTGTACAGTCGCCGCTTGTGTTGCTGGAAGAAGGTGTTTGAGATGAATAGATCGTTGGTCTTGCAGAATTCTATCAGTCTTTCTCCAGCTTCATTTCTGTTGCCGTCCATATTTTCCAACTACTTTGTCGTCTTCTTTGTTGCCAACTTTTGCGTTCCAGTCACCCATGACTATCAGGATATCCTGTTTGCATGTTCTGTCAATTTCAGCTTGTACTTGTTCATAGAACGCTTCAGTTTCATTCTCTTCTGCAGCTGTTGTTGGGGCATATACTTGAATTATAGTTGTGTTGATAGGCATTCCTCGTAGACGAATAGAGATTAAGCGTTCGCTGACTGCATTGTATTTCATTACAGTTCTTGCAAGTTTCTTCTTTATTATAAATGCAACACCATTTCTTCTTTGTCTTTCATTTCCAGCATAGTAGACCGTAGCTCCTGAAAAAAAACCTAGAGCATTCTCCAATACCCTAAGGCTCCCAAGGAGGCAGTCACTTTGCCCGTTCATTAAATTCTTCATGATATGATGCTCAGAATGTGGGAGACACCTTTGACCACATCTCTTCATTCTAGGAGACTTGATACCATGTATTGAGTTCCACCATGTCCTGGTTTTCAAAAGACTCAGCTGCCACACCATTCAATGGTAGTGGAGTCAGCCATGCGTAGGATGAAAAGTGCAAAAAGACATGCATCCAATCCTCCAGGTCGTGAATGCAGGACTCTTGACGCTTTTGGGCGTCAAACATTTCAGGCTTCTATGTTTTCAGTGAGGATCAAGTCATATATTTTATATATGGGAATGTTCCTCAAAGAGGTCACATGAGATTTGAAGCTTATGAGCCCCCTTCTCCCTGATGACAAACGACAAGACTTCCTTACTCTTGTCAAGCATGCTCAAGACATCTCCAAGTTTGTAAATCATGCAGCCTTTGACTTCTTTGAATGCATCAGCAAAACCTCTGCTATTGCCATTGGTGCACGTTGGATTGCCTGTCTTCAGGCATCAGACTTGGAGATTTGGGTACAGAATAAATTGGAAAACATCCCTTGCACAGGAGAAAACCTCTTTGGCAAGAATTGGCAGGAAAAGGCTAATGATATAGATGCTGACAATATCACTTTAGATAGATTGTGAAATTCTACAGCCACTTCAGCCAAAAAGAAACCCTACAAAAATCATTTTTCAGCAAAAAGAGGAAGTTTTATCCATCCTATACCCAGCAAGGGCAAGCTCAGGGTCAGGTTGCCCAGAAAGGTCAACAACAACAATCCAGACAACAAAAGAAGCCAAAAGGCCTTAGAACTCAACCAGCTCCACAGGCCCAGCACCCTCAAGGGCTTTGATTCCTTCATAGAGAACTTAGCCTTCCTGCCTCTGAAAGGTCCAGAACCCCTAAACGTTCCAGGCAGGTTGTTTCATTTTGCCAACAGATGGCACCAAATAACAGCAGAAAATTGGACTCTGTCCATTGTGGGAGAGGTATACAAGCTTCATTTTTATAGTATATCCCCTCCTACAATCGTAAGACAGTTCAATTCCCAAACCTCTACAGACAATCTACTGGATCGAGAGGTCTCAACACTCCTTGCTCAAGGAGCAATAGAGGAAGTGCCCATTCTTCAACAGGGTACAGGGTTCTACTCCCCCTATTTTCTTATTCCAAAGAAGACAGGAGGACACAGACCCATTCTAGACCTCAGAGAATTGAACAAATATCTGTTCTGAGAAAAGTTTAAAATGATTTCTTTGGGAACTCTTCTGCCATACCTTGAAAGTCAGGATTGGCTTTGTTCTCTAGATCTAAAAGATGCATATACTCACATTCTGATCCATCCAGATCACAGGAAATTCCTACAATTCCTTTTCAGGAGAAAACATTTCTACTACAGGGTTCTTCCCATTGGTCTGGCTTCGGCACCAAGAGTATTCACGAAATGCATGGCAGTAGTAGCTGCATTTCTGCGAACCCTAGGGATATTCGTCTTCCCTTACTTAGACGACTGGCTCATTCGAGCCCCCACAGTTCCAGAGGCCAGCTCTGCACTGTCTCGCACTATGCAAATTCTTCAATACTTGGGATTGGTCATAAACCTCCCAAAATCCCAACTTGCTCCTTCTCAGACCCTGGAGTTCATAGGAGCTCATTTAGATACCAGATAGTCAAGGGCTTTTCTCCCACAACCCCGCTATCTTCGCATAGTGCAGCTAGCTTCTCAAGCAGCAGTGAAGTCCTCCCTAACTGCTCGAGAACTACTACAGCTATTGGGACATATGGCATCCACGGTTTATGTGGTTCCCTATGCTCGCCTTCATATGCGAGCATCCCAGTGGACCCTATCCACACAGTGGACACAGGCCACAGGACATCTGTTGGACAAGATATCAAACTCACAACAACTGATTTTATTTATTTAACTGTATTTATATCCCGCTTTTCACCGGGTCAAAGCGGCGATTTTGTCCCTCCAATGTTGGCAATCACTGGAAAATCTTCTAGTGGTGTCTCCTTTCCAGCAACCCCTATTCCAGGCCACCCTAACAGATGCATCACAGGTGGGATGGGGAGCATACCTGCATCATCTCTCTACCCAGGGTACCTGGACTCCACAGGAGGCTTGTCTTCACATAAACCTCCTGGAACTCAGAGCAATCAATCTAGCTCTTCGAGTATTCCATGCCCAGCTCAGCTACAAGACAGTCCTAGTCCACACGGACAATCAAGTAGCCATGTTCTACGTGAACAAGCAGGGCAGAACAAGCAGGGCTCTCTGTCATTATGCAACAAAGCTTTACGACTATGGGCCCTCACTAGAGAGCATCAAATTCACCTTCTCGTGGTATATCTTCCAGGAATTCAAAATCTTTGGGTAGACAAACTCAGCCGAGTACTGCTGCCTCACGAATGGTCTCTTCACCTAGACCAGGTGGCCCTAGATATTTCAGATCTGGGGAACCCCAGACATAGACCTATTTGCAAGTCCACTGAATGCCAAACTTCCCCGGTTCTTTTCCAGAATTATGGCTCAAAATTGCCAGGCAAGGAACGCCTTCCTTCTTCACTGGGGTCACGATTTCCTCTATGCCTTCCCATGCATTCCCCTCATCCCCAAAACACTCTTCAAGCTTCAGAGAGACAGGGGTCGTATGATCCTCATAGCGCCACGGTGGCTACGCCAAATGTGGTATCCCCTGCTTCTGCATCTCTCTCAAGCTGCACCTCTGGAGTTAGGCTATGCTCCAGATCTCCTCTCCCAAGAGAACGGGATGCTATGGCACCCGAATCCCCAGTCCCTGCATCTCAGGGCCTGGTTGCTGAAAGCTTAGATCTTCAGGATCTCAGCCTTTCCCAACAGGTAAAGGATATCCTTCAGGTTTCTAGAAAACCTTCCACAAGACGCTCTTACGCCTTCAAGTGGAAACGTTTTACTATATGATGTTCACAGAAGGGGTTAAACCCCCTTATGATACCTTTGGAATCGATACTAGAGTATCTACTTCATTTATCAAATTCTGATCTAATGACCAATTCAGTAAGAGTCCATCTTAGTGCAATTGCAGCTTCCTATAAGCCTCTAAATGGACAACCAATTTCCTCTCATCCACTCATATCAAGATTTATGAGAGGTCTTCTATTAACAAAGCCTCCCATCAGGCCACCACCGGTGGCATTGGATTTAAACCTAGTTCTCTGGCAGCTCATGAAACCGCCTTTTAAACCTTTAACCACTAGAACCCTAAAGCTTTTGTCCTGTAAGGTCATCTTCCTAATTGCAATCACCTCTGCACGTCACAGTGAATTGCAAGCTTTAGTGGCTGATCCTCCTTATACTAGGTTTCACCCTGATAAGGTTGTTCTCAGAACTCATCCACACTTTATGCCAAAGGTGGTTTTGCCTTTTCATTTAAATCAATCAATTTATCTTCCTGTATTCTTTCCGGGACCTCATGCTTCTTATGCAGAAAGGAACCTTCATACTTTGGATTGTAAAAGAGCCTTGGCTTTTTACCTACAAAGAACACAGCAACATAGGTCTTCTCAACTTTTTATTGCTTTTGATTCTAGTCATTTGGGACTTCCAGTCTCCAAGAGAACTCTATCCAAATGGATTGCACAATGCATATCCTTTGCTTATGAGAGTAAGAGTCTTCCTCTTCAAGGCCATGTCACAGCTCATAATGTGAGAGCCATGGCAGCCTCTATGGCTAACCTTCACTCTGTGTCTATTGATGACATTTGTCGAGCAGCCACCTGGGCTTCGGTACACACCTTTACAGCCCACTACTGCCTAGATAAAGCCTCCCATCGGGATGCCTTCTTTGGCCAAGCTGTTCTTCAAAATCTCTTTCAGACCTAATTCAACTCCTACCCACCAACCCTGGTGGGATGCCAGAGATCCATGGGAGGAAGCATGGCCCACCTTACTATAGGTGGCAGCTTCCTGGGGCTATCTCCCTTGCATCTTCAGCTAGGGAGTCCCCATATGTGAAGACTACATTCCTGCTTGTTCCTGGAGATAGCGTAGTTACTCACCTGTAACAGATGATCTCCGGGAACAGCAGGAATTTAGTATTCACAACCCACCCACCTCCCCTAGGAGTTGTCTCTCTATCTCTCTGTCTCTTTCCTCTCTCCCTCTATCCTTTCACTCAGCTACAAACCTAACTGAAGAGGGACAGTTGGAAAGGCGGGAAGGCAGAGCGCATGCGCTGAGGGATGCTCCCAAAAGTGTTTCTGTTGGACGCTGGGGAGCGTTCCCATGCAGGCTCCATCGGTACCAACGATACCCATATGTGTACGTGAACATGTATTGCATAATTATTGATCCGCGGAAACAATTATAACAGTTGATTATAAAAGAATGATTTACGGACATAAATTGATATCTAATACTGCTTGATCACACATTCTACCTATATTTCCCCCCCCCCCCCCGACAAAATTTTTTTTTGTCCAGCTAAACCCCCCCTACCCCCCCATAACACACTATCTACCTCTCGCCAAACCCCTAAATCCGAGTCTCAATTAGCATGCCTTATTTGAAGAGCGATCCTACTGCCGGGCTACAATCCCACCCAAACAATATATATATTATGTAAACCGTCCACGTAGCTAAAATTATAGCGCAACACTGAAGATGCTGAGATGAAACATTAAAAATGTCCGTCGACATTAAAAGTTTTGTCCCAGCTTTATAATCAACTACAACCTATATTACACATGCAAGCATCCGCAAACCAGTGAGGAAGCCAATATAACTTTGAGCTGATACCCATATGTGAAGACTAAATTCCTGGTGTTCCCGGAGATCACCTGTTACAGGTGAGTAACTCAGGTGAGTAACTACACTTTCTCGCACAATGGACGGGTCAGCCCTGAATCTGACTGGCCTTGGGGGTCCTAGAAGACTGGTTTGAGAACCACTGTGCTAATGCATAACATCTTGTGCTCACCAGACAGAAGGAAATATTCTGACTGAATGAGGGGTCCCAGTTTCTGCTGAGTCTATATATTTTTGCAGCGCTACTAATGGGGCTGAGGCTTTGTCTTCCCCAAGCACACTATTTAAATAGGGAGTGGGCTGAAATCACAGGCTTCTGTTATAGGCAGTACAAGGGTGCATTCATCTAGCAGCAGGAAGAGACCATTGCTCTCCGTGGACAAGCAGGGGAAATGAAGGCACACATGTTGGTGATGTACTGCAGATGGATCCAGTGTGTGTTGCTTTCCTCTAGCTCTTAAGATTGCTCATTCAGTCTATCTTTCTCTGCGGTGCTATGAGATATGGTTACATACTCTCTCCTTTCTGATACTTTATTTTGCCAAAAAGAAAGAGAACTTTTTTTTTTTGCAGACAATTCATGTGCTCAACTCTTTCAGCGTTTACTTTTTTTTTGTTGTTTTTTGGTGCAGCTTTTAATTTTCTGTCGTTTTGGAGTCCTCATAGCATTCAACTCCTGCATCCCCTGCGACTTCCTCAGTAATGCTGGGCCAGAGTTCACTTCCTCATGTTAGCACCATGATAATGGCTACACCCATGGCTCTTCCCTCATAGCATAGCTCCCTCTTTTTCCTCATGCAAAATTTCTTATTGGAAATTACAGCTATGCTACAAAATACTGTCCCTTCCCCATGTTTCATTGCCAATGCTGCCTCTGTAGGGATCTCAAGGACTAAATGCTCCAATATCTAACTCTGCCCTCCATACCTTGAAGGTTGTGCCTTCTGAGACCCACCCTCCGAGATCATATCTCAGCCGTCATGGACACATGATGACTACTGGGGCCACCTGAATGACATTAGTTCTGTCAGTGAGCCCTCCCTTGCTCAGGATTCTGATGAGGAGATGGTGAAGCACGAACAGTCCTCTTCTAATCTTCAGACTCCACAGCCTTCTCCAGAACCCCACAATGAGAATTCCTATGCTAAGTTCCTCCTTATACTCACTAAAAGTTTAGCTTTGGGAGCAGATGATATCCCCTTCTCTAGAAGGTCCTTTAAGTCTATTCTTAAGTCTGTCTGTGACTAAGGAGGTCCCTTGCCCTACCTCATCATGAAGTACTTAATAATTTACAACTCACTGCTTGGCAGACACCTCTATCAAGGTGACTTTGTGTCACTTGGAAGTCAAATATAGGCTTACAGCAGATCCCAAACACCTGCAAACCCAGTTGCCTCATCTGTTACATCTGAGGCTGTGCTTAAGTATTCAAAATCATCTAAGGGCTCTCGTCACATCCCTCTAGGAAAAGATCGATGCATTTTAGGCACAGCTATAAAGTGTATCAAAGCTCTATACTCATCTTCATGATTTTGGTTCACTACCTGCAAATGCTTCACTATCATTATACGTTAATGGAACAAGTTATGGATGTTAGCCGTGAGCCAAATAGTCTTTGGAGATGTATCTTGCTATTTAAGAATGCAATTACCACCTCCTAAGAGCTACTTATGATGCCTATGACATCACTTCATGCTTGATGGCTGTAGCCATTGGATTAGGATGGCTCCGATCATCAGTCCTTCGCAAGGATTTGCATGACCACCTAGTGGACACTCTCTCTTTGGAGAGAGAGAGTCCAGGATATTGTGTCACAAATTAAGGATAACTGTTCCATAGTTACAGAACTTTCCTCTCCCACAACTGAACATCCCTCGCAATACCACAGATACCAACCTGCTTACTTTAGGAAACTCTATCCTCTCTGCAAACCTCTCTGCAGATTACCCTTTTCGACCTCCACCAGTATAACTTGCATTTACCACAGACACTTCCCAATGGCCTGGGGCACACTTCTCGATTCTCTCCATACCCAAAGTTTATTTTATTTTATTTATTTATTTAGTATACCGCTACTTCCAGCGATCAGCAGCGGTTTGATTACAGATTGGAAATTGTCAAATCATGACAGGAAATTTTTGAGGTATAAACACATTGATTAGACAGGAAAGCACAGCACACAGAGAACTATTTTACAGGGAACATGGGCTATGGAGGGTTAAGTGGCTTGCCCAAGACCAGAACATCATTTACACATTAATTATTTGGAGCTTTGAGCAGTGCTTTATGGTCTCAAAAATCCTCACCCCCCTGGTTGCACAATATGGTGTTACAATTTTGCACAATCAGTTCACGATGTTCAATGTAAATAAGCAGGGTGGCTTGGGATCCCTACGTCTTTGCAGAGAAACTCTTCACATATGGATCTTGGCAGTGGTCGTGAACTGTACAGTTCAGGCAGCTTACTACTGCTACTACAACTACTTCTCATCATTTATATAGCGCTATAAGGTGTACACAGCGTTGTACAGAGACATGTAAGTGAAAGTCCCTGCTTTTAAGAGCTTACAGTCTAACCAAGAAAGACAACCCAACTGGGAATTAGGATATATCTAGGGGAATATTAAGAAAACACATATGAGTTGAACAAGAGACTAGGGGAATTGAGATCCAGAAGCAGTCTCAAAGAAGTAAGCTTTTAGCCTGGATTTAAACAGGGCCAGAGATGGAGCCTGACGCACTGACTCCGGATAGATTTGTTCCAGGCATAACGGGCAGCAAGGCAGAAAGACTGAAGTCTGGAGTTTGCAGTGGAAGAGGAAGGGCACAGATAGAAGGGATATGCCAGAAGAGTGAAGTTCCCGAGGAGGGGTATAGGGAGCTAAGAGAGGAAAGGTGGTGAGGAGTAGCCAAATGAAGGCACTTATAGGTCAGTAGTAGAAGTTTGAACTGGATGCAGAAACAGATAGGAAGCCAATGAAGTGATTGATTAGAGGGGTGATATGAGCATAGCGACACTGGTGGAAGATTAGCTGTGCAGCTGAATTTTGAACAGATTGAAGTGGGGAGAGATGATTCAGAGGAAGATCAGCAAAGAAGAGGTTGCAATAGTCTAGATGGGAGGTGACTAGAGAAAGGGTCTTAATAGTGTGTTCAGAAAGGAAGCAACAAATTTTGCCAATATTGTAGAGAAAGAAGCGGCAAGTTTTAGCTATCTGTTGGCTGTGTGTGGAGAAGGAAAGGGAGGAGTCAAAGATGACTCCAAGGTTACGAGCTGAGGAAGCAGGGAGGAGAAAAGTGATAATCACAGATATAGAGAAAGGAAGGAGGAGGTGGGCTTAGGGGGAAAGATAAGGAGCTCAGTTTGGACCATCTTCAATTTCTGATGGCGGTGAGACATCCAGGCACTAATGTCAGATGAGCAGGCAGAGATCTGGGCCTGGATTGCTAGAGAGATTTCAGATGCAGAGAGTAGATCTGAGAGTCATCATCGTAGAGATGGTACTGAAAGCCATGAAAGGAGATGAGTGCACCAACGGACTGAGAACAGAGAGAAAAAAAGAAGCCCCAAGACAGAGCCCTGGAAGTACACTGACTGAAATCGGGTGGTGATCATCGGTGTCAACAAGTAGCAGAAAGGTCAAGAAGGATGAGGATCGAGTAAAGGCTCGACAAACTGATACAAGGTATAGATAACACCAGACAAGCATTTATTCTTATATTCTTAGACATACAGCAGCATTTGACAGTATTAACCACAACATATAATGCTCAACAGATTTCAACAAATAGGGATAAAAGTGACTGTAATACAGTAGTTTCAGTCATACCTGTCAAACCAAACACAAAAAGTCAAAATTGGACAACAAACATTAGAACCATACAAGCAAGAACAAGGCCTACCACAAGGTTCTGCACTCTCAGCACTGCTTTTTAACATTTATCTCCAACCAAACTGCACCATCTTTAAAAAATTCCAAATATTTTACCACATCTATGCTGAAGATATAATGCTATACCTCCCAATAAACATTAACAACCCCCCCTCCGCAAATTACAGACTGCCTCGAAGAAGCATGAAAGTGGCTTAACAACCATAATCTCCGCATCAACCTCAGTAAAACTGAAGTAATGTATACTGTTTATTTTATTTATTTATTTACATTCTCTTATATACCGCGCTATTCTGCATCAGTGCGGTTTTACATTGAACAAACTGAAATTACATTGAACAGGGCATTATAACTTGGAGATAACTATTTTACAGGGAACATGGGCTATGGAGGGTTAAGTGGCTTGCCCAAGACCACAAGGAGCACCTGTGGGACTAGAAACCCCAGTCCTTCCGGCCCAAGGTTGCTGTCCTCTAGTGGGATTTGAACCCCCGACCTTCCGGCCTGAAGTACCTTGTCCCAACCACTAGGCCACTCCTCCACTCCACTTCTATATACTGTATAATGAGGAATCAAAACTTTTCACCACCCCTAAAATTTAACCTTAATGACACAGACCTCCCAGTAAAAAATGAAGTAAAATATCTTGGGGTCACCTTAGACCAGTCCCTTAGCATGACCATACACATAAAACTCACTACAAAGAAAATCTATTACAAACTCAGAATGATACAACAGCTAAGGCTCTTACTCACAAATCATGGCTTTAGATCAGTCCTCCAGGCACTTATCACTCCGCCCTTCGACTTTTGTAACAATATATCCTACAAGGTCTACCTAAACAAGCCCTAAACCAACTTCAGATGGCCCAGCATGTGGCAGCCCAAATAGCCTGGAAGGCGCATATAACAGAATACATCACGACTGTTCTATATAACCTACACTGGCTCTCGCTCCATAGCCACATTAACTACAAAACCCTAGTGACAACTTTCAAACTTATTAGAGAAATAGCCCCATCTTACCTCACATCACTCCTCACCAAACCAGAAGTCTCTAGACTCAGAAGAGATTGCACACAGAATAAGCTAGCAGTCCCATCCAACTTCCGAAAATCCAATCGAACGATAAACGACAGACAGTTTGTACACTTTGCACCATACTATGGAACAAACTGCCTGCTGAACTAAGAGCAATCAAAGACCTTTCCACATTCCATAAAAGCTTATCTTTTCAAACTGCATTTTGGAAACTCATATGAACCCATCAACAATGATCCTATCTAATAACATACCCAAAATACACAGAACACAGCCACTACTGCACAATGCAAACATACACGAACTGTAATTAGCTCTCCTAAAATACACAGAATTCAACCATAACCACATACCACAAACATACACTATCGGTACTTAGCTCACTACACTAACTTAAGCCCGGACCCAAGTCATGGCTCATTGTATATAGTTTACAATAGGACTGCTAACCTAGTTCCAAGTTCATTGTTCAGAATTCATTGTACATAGTTATAGAAATGTTGCATGTAACCATTTATTATTATTGTTCAATGTAAACTGCATTTGATCACTGTAAAAAGCGGGTAAATGCAACTAAATAAAATAAATAAATAAAGGCTCTTGGATTTGGCCTTACCTTCCAGAGGACCAAAACCAAGTTACAGATTCACTAAGCAGACAGAATCCCACAAGTTCTCCCTTGACAACTCAGTTGCAGATCACATCTTCAGGATATGGCGTCTTCCAATGCTGGATCTCTTTGCCTCTGCAAAGAATGTTGAATGATTCCATTTCTGCTCCCTCAGGCCAACAAAACACAATCTTCATCAAGATGCGTTTGCAGCCTTCTAGGACCCAGGTTTAATGTATTCCTTCCCGTCATCACCTGAGTGCTCGAAAAGATTATGAAGGTGATGGTAAATGGAGCTCACTCGGATGAAAGGAGGGTAATTAGTGGGGTGCCCCAGGGTTCGGTCCTGGGCCCGGCACTGTTCAATGTATTTGTGAGTGATATTGCTGAAGGACTGAATGGAAAAGTCTTTTTGCAGATGACACGAAAATTTGCAACAGAGTGGACTCCCCTGAGGGAGTGGATAACATGAGGAAAGATCTACAAAAGCTGGAAGAATGGTCTAATGCTTGGCACTTAACATTTAATGCGAAGAAGTGCAGTGTCATGCACTTGGGAAGCAGAAATCCAAGGGAAATGTATGTGATAGGGGGCGAGAGGTTGGTGTGCACGGATCAGGAGAAGGACTTTGGTGTGATTATTTCTGAGGATCTCAAGGTGGCGACAAGGCAGTGACAGCAGCCAGGAGGATGTTGGGTTGCATACAAAGAGGAATTACCAGCAGAAAGGAAGAGGTACTAATGCCACTGTATAAGTCACTGGTGAGGCCTCACTTGGACTACTGTGTTCAGTTTTGGAGACCATATCTCACAAAGGATGTAAAAAGACTGGAAACTGTTCAGAGGAAGGTGACCAAAATGATTTGGAACCCCAATACAATTGGTCAAAATTCACGGAGTGAAAAATATCACAAAACACGAAAATCACTCCAATATCCATTGTGGCTGGCGTGTGTTTGTTTCCCTACCTGACTCTCAAGTTAAGTGCTGGTATTTTTACTTTTAAGAAGGTTGGTGTGGGTATCGCCAGTTGCTAATCACTGGGTCATTGATGTTATTGGGCTTGGTACTGGTGTGGACGGCCTGAACTTGATTTTGGCTGTTTTCTCACCGTATGCCCTTGTATGCTGAGACCCGGTGTACATTTTAACTTTCAAGTGTTATTTAAGAAGAAACACATATGTGTATATTGGAGTGATTTTCGTGTTTTGCAAAATGATTTGGAGCCTGTGTCAAATGCCTTATGAGAAGAGACTTGAAGACCTAAATATGTACACTCTGGAGGAGAGGAGGGATAGGGGAGATATGATTCAGACCTTTAAATACTTAAGTATTAATGAACAAACAAACCTCTTCCAAAGACGGGGAAGCTGTAAAACTAGAGGGCATAACATGAAGCTGCAAGGGGGTAAATTGAAAGGCAATGTCAGGAAATACTTTTTCACTGAAAGGATAGTGGATGCTTGGAATGCCCTCCCAATGGAAGTGGTGGGGGCAAATACAGTGACAGAATTCAAAATGGCATGGGACAGACACAGTGAATCCCTTTACAGCAACAGGATAAAATCAAAATAAATTTAACTATCTAATTTCTCAACAAACAGGGCTGTCCTACACGGAGCGGTGGGTTCACCCCTAAACAAAGACATGGAGAAGGGTGACCTGCACAGAGCGGTAAGTGCACCTACTCTTGCCATCTTATTGGGCAGACTAGATGGACCATACTGGTCTTTATCTGCCGTCATTTACTATGTTACAGTAATACTCATAGCTCCCAAATAGCTCAGGCAGGTCTGGTTTCCTCTCCTCTTTTCGCTGCTGAAGGACACTCCGCTACCATCAGCATTCACTCTTCTTTGCTGACCCAACAGGAGGGTCACCTGCTGCACTCTAACCTGTAGAATCTCTTCTTAAAAGCTTGGATGTTAAAAGCAAACTAGCATCTGACCTTCCAGTTTCCAAGGATGTTCATCCAATCATCTTGCATACAAAAAGGATTAAAGTCCTATGCTCTTAAATGGAATTGTTTGCTCAGTCGTGTATTGCCCATCAGATACAACCTTTCTCACCTTTCTCCTGCTGCTGGCAAATGTCCTTCCTGTACCTCATGCATCTTTCAGATAGTGGGCTACAAACTTCATTGGTGCGCATGCGCTTTGTTGCAATTGCAGCCTGTCCTATTCAGATTAATGATGAACCGCTCTCCCAAAAACATTGGATAGTTAAGTTCATGTGCAGCCTAGCAAATATAAGACCACCACTCTGGCGACCAACGCTAGCCTGGGACCTCAAGATTGTACTGTCCTAACTAATTGAAGCTTTGGCTCAAGGGCTCAAGTGGGCTCAAGGGCTCAAGTGTCCCTCAATCATCTTTCGTTGAAAACCATTTTTCTTATAGCCATTTGTAGGCGGGTTCTTACCTGCAAAAGCATCCTTAACATTTATCAAGATTGCCTGGGCACATGGGACCCGTGCACCAGGAGAAACAAAAACAAAAGAAAACTCAGATCACAGTTACTTGTCAACAAAAATTCTGTTTTTATTTAGTACAAGCAAACTCCATAAGCACAGGAAAAAAGTCTGTCTTAGAGATCTGAGGGCGAGCAACATTTTCCCTCCCATCGGGGAGAGAGAAGGCCGCTGCCACGAGCTCTGTGGCTTGCTTTCTTATATATCCTTCTCCGCAGCAACTCTTGCACTGAGTCTTGTTCCGTGTTGTGACAATGTCAGCTATACTGAACAGATGCAGATAGAGGAAAATGGGGACTATACCTTTAAGACTGAGGAAAGGCAGGGTTTCCGTAGAGCTCAAACTGTAAACAAACCAGAGAAGCACGTTGTAGCAGAGGTTGAGCCCCGCCCAAACCTTAACGTGGGGGCAGGTCTAAGCCCAGATAGCAAGTACACGTGCACAGAACAGGGCGTGGTGGCTAGAAAGCACCTTTTTAAACCTGTGTCACAGAAGTCAAAGAGGCAGGAAGTGAGCAGAGGAAAGAGCAGAGTGGAAGCAACCAGAGTTGGAGAAGGAAGCAGCAGATACAGCAACCGAGAAGGCAGATATTCCAAGCCAAAGCACAGAGTTCAGTCTGTAGCTGGAGTTGCTGCTGAAGCCGAGAGTCCAGAGTCAGAAGGTTCAGAGAACGCTGAAAGGTCAGTGTGGACAGAAGGCTCAGCAAGAGCAGGAAACTCAGGGCTGGAGTCTTATTCAGAGGAAGCACTGAAGCCAGAGGGTTTAAAAGTGAGAACTGCTTTTAAGAAACCCAGAGAAGGCAAAGCTGGAAAGTTTTATTCCACCGGGAAACTTAACTCTAGTAGCAAAGAAAGCAATTTCTTTGTGGAAGGTGTGGCTGACTCAGAGTCCAGCAAGAGGTTTGCAGAAGACGTTGCTAATGAGCTAAGGAGAAGTGCAGGGCAGAGTGCTCCAGGACCTTTGAATGCCAGAAGGTGGGTGAAAGCCATTCCTAATGCTGATAGTCTGAAGACAGACAAAAGCAGGGATAGAGACTTGAACCTGATTAAGAAGCTAAAGCAACTGTTTCCAGATAGTGGAAGTTTTCCAGAGAGCATAGCTAATCCTTGGTTAGGAGAGCAGCATGTAAGAGAGTTTCTGAATACCCTTTCAAACAATAAGCTGAACTCTTCCATTAGAAGCCCAAGTGAGGAGAAAGGACTTGCAGGGGAAGAAGATATGCAAGTGGATTCTCCTCCGCCTGAAGCTCTGTGTGACAGTATTCCCATGGATTGCTCTTTCTGTGAATCTGTTTACCCTGAATAGGAGAAAGATAAAAACCCCATTGAAAGCCAAGAATGTTTCTGAAAGCCTAAACGTGATTTTGAAGAGTTTTGAATGAAGACAAGAGATAAATGCCCATTGTAAATACGAACAATAGCTGTGATTCTTTACTACTGGAAAAGGCCTGTGAACAGCTATGGTCACTGTATGAAGAGCTTTTGCCAAGTTCTGATATTCCAGATAACCTTTATGCTCCTGTAGTATTTTCTTTTGGATAAATTATCCTTGCTGTTTGTGTATATGAACTTTTTTGCGTGGAGGGGAGCCCAAAAATAAAAATGTTCTGTTTTTGCCTTAAGCAAAACCGTGTGGTTACAACTACTTTGTCTGCAAGTAATACAGAGAAACTACAGCTCCCAGAATTCCTTGAGGGAGGGAGAACCCAGTGAGACTATACTTAAGGGCAAACAAGGCCACCCCTCCTGCTTATAGGCTTGGCCAGCAGGGGGAGTGCGACAGTGTGCACAAATAGTTGTAAACCCATTAACAAAACTTAGAGCCTTCTGCAAAAAGTCAGAGTGCTGCTTGCAGAAGTTTGCTAAAGCTCTCCAGATGGGACCCCCCCCTCATGATTATGTCTTAGGGTCTGCAGCTGTATTCCAAGGTCTTGCTTATCTGTGCTGTGGAGCGTATTTCTCCTGCATTCCTTGGGGCCCACTTATGATCTTCTATTTCCCGGCACTAATTGCATTCTCTCTTCAGGGCTAGAGAATTTTCTGTTCATTATTTTTCTGTTAATTATTTGGCCTGTATTTTGCTTTCTGGGCCTAACACCGCATATTCCTATGCAGAGTAAGGTTTCTTCCAGACTGTACTAGGCCACAGACACCTTCTTGTCCCTGGATAGCCCACTTGCTGTCTTCTCGTGCCATTCATACAGGGTGCCCGTGCAAGAGATCACAGCCACAGACAGCATATAAGACAAACCTAAGTAGCACAATTCCTAAGCCAAAATATCCCAACATTCTCCAATTTTTCTTTTTCTTTTCTCTTGTGTATGGGCAAAGGTAGGGAACCCCATACTATGGGCCATGGACGGCAACCAGTTGTGACAGAGAGGTATCATTCAAGAGGCTGCAACTCATACTGATCCCTAGATACAATGTACAGGGTTTGAGCAAAAGACTTAATCAATGTACGTACAAATGCAATCAGGAGAGGAAATGCGCAACACATAATAACAGCACAGGCTATAAACGGTAGCATGGAAATTAAAATGTCCCGTAACCCACCCAAAGCAGAGAAAAAAGAACCAAACCAACCACCCAGATTAAACCCATCCCAAGTTTGCACAGGAACATGAGCAATCTTTTTCATACAGTCAGTAATTTCAGTAATAACACGGCTATGATCATCTATTTGTAAGCAACAATTGGTCAAATTAAACTTTCCACAAACGCCACCTTCAGCAGCAAGCAAATCTAAAGCTAAGCAATTCTGATAAATGGCAGTACACATTTGAGTATGTTGTTTGGCAAGCAATGTAAGCACTTTACTAGTTTCATTTGGAATAATCTCAACAATAAATGTCCAGGTAAAAGTTCAGTTCAAGGCAGGGTGTGAATGAGAACTTCTTTGGAGATGCGGGTTGTGTTGTGAACACGCAGAAGTGAAGCTAATTGTCCATCAGGATGAAGGAACTCAATAAGTAGCACAAGCACAATGGAGACAAAAAGGAGGAAGCACAGGGAAGCCCATGGAGTAGGATTGACAGCAAACATCTGAGTCGTGGAACAGTGAAACAGTTCGCATAGATGGCTGATGTGTATCCAGGTATCTGCATCAGTCAATTGAGCAGTAAAAGGGGAAGTGACAATAGTGAGCTGGATACAGACGACCAGCAATTTCTTGGAACGCGATCCGAAGCCCTACAAGGTAAATCACAGAGGCTCTGGTCTAATCACTCCAGTGTAATTAGCTAAACCAAATAGACAATGTGGGAATCACTTATTCAAAAGTAGCCTTAAAGAGGTAAGCCTAAAGCATGGCTTAGAAAAAGAGCAGAAATAGAGCCTGATGCACTAGCTTCCAGGCAGGGAAAAAAAATATATGGAGTTGGAAGGAAGGAAAAGGGAGAAAACAAGAGATAAAAAAGGCCTAACATCAAGGATAAAAATTAAGTACAACAGCAGTGAAACCCTGATATTCCTGGATACATGATAGCATTAAAACATAATACAGCAGATACCCACCACTCTCCAGAGAGGGAGAGCAGAAGGGGAGAACACACACTACTGTTTGTACTATTCTACATAAATTGCAAACAAGCTTGAACCAGTCCAAAAAAATCACACAAAAGTCAGCATTATGCAGTTGCAGTAGGGGTCGCTGTTGTCCACAGGCACAGCCAACATCACTGAAGAGCCAGTTCAATTTTTCGTGCTGCATCGGATCTTAAATAGCTTCTTATCAGAATGTCTTTCACTCGCTCCACTAATCCAGTTGCCTGAAGTCTGCAAGCACAAAACAAAAGAATGTCATACCCCCCCCCCCCCCTGCTTCTTGGATTGTTGCAATCCCGCTTTACCCCTCACAACACTTTTTATGTATATCATACCAATGTATCCTTAGTTGGCACAGCTGCTAAAACAATTCTTAAAAGTAGTATTGTGGGAAACAAATGGTCAACAAGCATAACAGTGTGAATAAACAGTGTCTCTGTCCCACTAATGCAGCACAGAGCTCAACAATGCAAAGTAATTCCCTTGAATCTTACAGTTCGGGGAAACAATCAAATCAGAGTTACAGCCAGCCTTGAAGTTATCTCTAGCAAAATAAACAGTAGGTCTCTTTTCTGACTTTCAAAGCAGCTGAAGAAAAGACAGAGCAGTTGTAAACACTAAGGGTTAAAATAAAGCATTATTTGAGAATGTTAAATCCTAAATAAATATAGTTACAGCTCTTCTGGTTGTTTCTGTAATTTATGAACAATAATTATGTCCTCTATGAGGTGCTTGCCATAATATATCCCTTTTTTAATTTTAATTTTTTTTCAATAGCACATGCAGTCAGAACCAAATATATACATATATATTTCAAAGATAAAATCCAAACACGATTAACTTCTTATTCACTCAGGATTTAAATCATTCTCAAGTTGCAATCTGGTAACTACTGGCTCAGAATGCCCCATTGTTCTGTCAGGGCTCTTAACCTCTACCTTGAAGGTCAAAGGAAAAATGGAAGTAGTTTCCTTAATGTTTTTTCTATCTTTCTTGTTTGTATCAGTCAGATTTTAGTAAAGAACTCTAAGCAGTTCTATTCCGGGGACCATAAAAGCTAATTAAGAAGGCATAAATTTGGGTGAGTGTTATACAGAGCTAAACCAGGCACTTCCAGAAGGGAAACGGCAGCACTGGTACATACTGCTTTAAAAGCAAAGGAACTATCAGGTTAATTATTTAATTCACTTGTTTGAATGTAGTTGTATCATTCAGCCTCTTCCCTTAAGTAAATAAACTGGCTTGACGTAACTTGGCAAGCAATTCAATTTTGTTTTGTTTTGTCTTTCCATCCAAGTTACTAACCTCTATCCCTCCGTCAAACACTTAATTTTTCTTAACCTTTGTCGCATGACACAAATCCACAGTTTATGACATATGTAAAGACATCAAAGCATGGAAGATCTTCCCATTCATTCATAAAAATTATAACTATCACACATAGAACGAAATCAGGTCCCTATTTTTTTTTTGCTAAACAGTTTTTTCTTTTCTTTCTTGGCTGCAGAATTTAGCTGCAGTCATGTCCTTCAGCAATTTGATCTTGAATGTGTAAAGTAATTCATTTATCTACCTATAATCATTTAAAAAGATACCTAGAAAGCTATTAGAATAACGATAAGTAAAAGCACTTAAATTCAGAAGAAAATGATAACTAGAAAGTTAATTATGGAGGAATAATACTTCACCGAAAGAGTTCTGAACTTCATCTCCTGTCACACTTCAATTGAAGAAATGCTTTATTTAAACAAACAAGAGAGACTTCTCAATCGGGAGTTTTTCTCTAGGCGATGCGTCCATCCCCTGAAAAAATACCTTGGCAACCTCTCTCTCTCTCTCTCTCTCTAACTGAAACAAGCACCCATCTTATCCTGCTGTAAACAGCCAGCTGTTCCACAGACAATTAGCTATCGTTCATCAGGCGACATATAGGGGCAGTTATCCAGTAAACACAGCCAGGACACTGGCCAGATGGCCGGCAATGTTCAAGGAAAACAACCCTCACACTCCTGTGGCTTCAGAAGTCCAGAACTCCAGAATTACAATTGATGTGTACAGTGTTATGTAACAAGACTAGTTCTTTTCAAGTGATCTAATTGTCGCCCTCTCTGGTCTGTGAGCATCCCAGATAAGGAGAATTTTCCCATTTTTTTCTTATTAGAACAATCTGTTAAGGGCTTCAACAGGGGGTTCTGTCTAATGAGGCAATCTTTGGGATTAGGGCCGGACTCAGCTCCTTTTCTTACTATCTACCTCTCATTAGATGTGTTATTTTTTTTCTTTCTGAAACATTCACCTTAACTGTCCCTCTTCCTAAAATCTGTAAACCTGGTGTTTTCACTGTTTGGGGACACTTTAATTACAGGCAAGATCCTGTTAATAACTTCGCTTTTACCAATATGAAAAATCGAACCTCTTTATTTGCAGAGCAGCTGGTAAATTCGCTGGTAACTTCGCCTATTTTACTTTTTTTTTGTTTTTCTTTTTTGTGTGTTTGTTGTTTCAAAACCTCTTTATGCACAGAGGGACAAAGTTACAAAATCCAGGATTTATACAATCATGCAATCCTTACACTTCGTCCAAACCTGGCCGTCCCTCTCGCGAGAGCACGGAAACACAGATAAGGGCACACAGGCGCTTCGTACTGAAATGTACGTACAGTCTCACGCATACACCAAGCAATCCTAGAGAAAATAAAACGTAATGTCTGGGCAAAACTTCCTTTCCCTAATATTTACAACTAGGTACAAAACAATGCAAGATTCTCTACATAAATAAAAGACATATATACAAGTGTGAATTCACTACTCACCCACCGGTTGAAACGGGCAAGTCTTCTGTCCTCGCTGGGTAGACAGGAAAGCAATACGCACCACTGAAGTTTTCATAGGATCCCAAAGCTCTCATTCGCCCTGTTTTCTCTTCGTCCAGGGAGACGGTTTCTGTTTTCTCGTCGTCCAGGTAGACGGGGACCTGTTTTCTCGTCATCCAGGGAGACGGTACCTGTTTTCTCGTCGTCCAGGTAGACGGGGACCTGTTTTCTCTTCGTCCAGGTAGACGGGACCTGTTTTCTCTTCGTCCAGGTAGACGGTACCTGTTTTCTCATATCCAGGTAGACGGTACACTCTCTGACCCCCAAAAAAAAAATGAGCCAGAGAAAACGCTGGGCAATTTAGAATTTAGGAGTTTTTTTTTTTAAAAAAAAGCAAAAACTCGGGAGGCCTGTTCGGGCGCCAGTTGTAGGCGGGTTCTTACCTACAAAAGCATCCTTAACATTTATCAAGATTGCCTGGGCACATGGGACCCGTGCATCAGGAGAAACAAAAGAAAACTCAGATCACAGTTACTTGTCAACAAAAATTCTGTTTTTATTTAGTATAAGCAAACTCCATAAGCACAGGAAAAAAGTCTGTCTTAGAGATCTGAGGGCGAGCAACATTTTCCCTCCCATCGGGGAGAGAGAAGGCCGCTGCCACGAGCTCTGTGGCTTGCTTTCTTATATATCCTTCTCCGCAGCAACTCTTGCACTGAGTCTTGTTCCGTGTGCAGAAATAGTTGTAAAGCCATTTACAAAACTTAGAGCCTTCTGCAAAAAGTCAGTGCTGCTTGCAGAAGTTTGCTAAAGCTCTCCAGATGGGACCCCCTCCCTCATGATTATGTCTTAGGGTCTGCAGCTGTATTCCAAGGTCTTCCTTATCTGTGCTGTGGAGCGTATCTCTCCTGCATTCCTTGGGCCCACTTATGATCTTCTATTTCCCGGCACTAATTGCATTCTCTCTTCAGGGCTTGAAAATTTTCTGTTCATTATTTTTCTGTTAATTATTTGGCCTGTATTTTGCTTTCTGGGCCTAACACCGCATATTCCTGTGCAGAGTAAGGTTTCTTCCAGACAGTACAAGGCCACAGACACCTTCTTGTTCCTGGATAGCCCACTTGCTGTCTTCTCGTGCCATTCATACAGGGTGCCCGTGCAAGAGATCACAGCCACAGACAGCATATAAGACAAACCTAAGCAGCACAATTCCTAAGCCAAAATATCCCAACACATTACATCAGTATGCTGCATTAGCTTCCAATCCTAGAGCACTACCCACAGTAGACACAATTCTGGCAACCAAAGTTGTTCTTCGTACCCGCCCTGATTCTTGCCCAAAGTGGTTGCCTCCTTTCATTTGAAATAAACCATTGTCCTACCTGTTTTTTTCCCCAAGCCTCCTGCATTGGAGGCGGAGACTAGTCTGCACCTTTTAATCCAAACAATCCAGGATTTCCTGTGTCTAAATGGTCACTCTTCACCTGGATCTCTGTATCACTTTTGTATCTTATACTGTGTGCCACTCTAACCTGGAGATAGTCACTCTGCATCATCTCAGAGCAAAAGCTTCTACCATAGCTCACCTATGATCAGTCTCTGTAAAAGAAATCTGTAATGCTTCCACCTGGTCAACAATTCACACTTTCACCAAGCATTTTTGTCTCAACTGATCTTCAGATAGTATCTTTGGACAATCTGTGCTATGTAACCTAATTGCACTCTAATGATCAATTCCACTTCCTAGAAGTTTCTTTTTCTTGGGCTGTCTTTGTGACAACTGTCTAACCTTTTCTAGTGACCCTCTGCTTTGAACTCGCCAATAAGTGAGCCTGCATCTCCCTTGCTTGTCCACGGAGAAAGCATAGTTGCTTACCTGTAATGGGGTTCTCCTTAGACAGCAAGGGAATGCAGCCACACTTTTCCCTCCTGCCGATCCTCCATACTTCATACCAATTGTTTCACTGTATAACATTTTAAAGCAAGGAACAACTGAATGGGTGGGCAGTAGATATGTGGGAACCCCCGTGTATGCTAATGGATGTCACCAACAACTGTGGCTGCATTCCCCTGCTATCTATGGAGAACCTCCATTAAAGGTAAGCAAATACACTTTCAGAGAAACTGATAATTTCCCTAATACTGTTGAGGCAGGTGTGGTGTTTTCCACTTGCTGCTCCAACAGAAAAGAACCAGAGCCTGCCATTTATATACAGGAGTTCGCCAAGATTTTAAAAAAAAAATAAATATAAATTTCCCAGTCTGGATAGGAAATGAGTTTGTGAGAAAACAAACTAGGCATGTGCATTTTTATTCAGTTTTTATTTTATAACTATGCTTGATTTTTTTTGTTTTGTTTGGTAAAGACTAAATAGTGCATACTCTTACCAAATGAACCAGTACAATACAAATTAAAAATGAAGCAAAATGAAAAAAAACCCAAAACCCAAACTGAAATACATTTTCAGCTTGCATAACACTAGCAGAAACCAGAAACAATATTGCTATATAATGTGGAACATCAACAAAACTGCATAAAGTGCTACTCTAGAGCAGTGCATCTGTGTGGTTTAAACTCATTAATTAGATGCACAGCATGAGCTGCTTCTTGCCTCGGCTCACTCACCTAGCTGGAAATGAAGTTGCATTTAATCTTAGCAGGACAACTATCTTCTGGGCATGTCCTTCGGAGTGTCTGTGCACTGATGCGTTTCAGGAAGCTCTCGATCCTTGTAGTGGAGCACAAGAGCAGCAGGGAGGAGCTAAGCAGCAGACACCTCCTTGTAGGTGGATGTAATGATTTGAGGCCTTCATCCTCTAGTGGCCTGTAGTGTGTAATCAGGTGTGAAAGTTCTTGCAAAAGACCAGCAGAGGGCAAAGAAAATATAATGGTCAGTATTCAAATGGATTTACACATTCATCAGCAGTCTTTGACCGTTTAACACCACTATCCATATATTATAAAAATAGTATTGGGATGAAAATGTCTAGAACTGGCCTAATACTATCCATTTAGTAAAGGGACGGCGTGAGTTCAGCACCCAAAAACTATCTGGATACAATTACAGTTTATTTGACTTGATATACCACCTATAGCAGTGCAGAGATGCTATTCAGCTGCTATTGATAAACTATATGTTTACTTTAGCGAGTCAGCAGATCCAGACTTTTGGGGTAAGACTGAGAGAGAGAAAATCCTCCTGCACTGTTTCTCCTTCCTTTTCCTGTCTTCTCATCTGTGTATAGTGTCGGCGCTCCCCCTTGTGGCCAGGCAGTTGCCTAGGTGTAAGGGGGCGCCCCGATCGTCCTCCTTAATGAAACTGGCTTCTTCGCATGTAGTTGTGTCTTACAGATTATAGCCAAGATTGAAGGTCACAGGAAAATTTATTTTATTTGGAAAATAAAGTTCTACATAACCAAATTGAATTCTTTGGTTAGGAATTCAGCTTCTACAAACAAAACTCAGGATGCTTCTCCATTCCCAAAAACATAAGCCTTGATACACAGTCCAAGCCTTGGCTTTGTTTCTGCGGCTTAGTTTAAACACATCTCCAAAATCATTCCTTTACAAGCAGAAATCTGTTCTCAGGTCTCCAGGATGCAGCACAGCAATTAACTGTTTCTTTCACAGGTTTTTGCAGCACTTTAACTTCCTGGTCTACCAACAGTTTAAAACTTATGACATTTCTTTCCAAAGGTGCTTTCACACTTTAGTTTTCACAGGTATCCATTAACTCTTGAGGCTTATCAAACCAGCTCTCATTAATTGCCTAATTAAAGTCATGAGGTTCAGCAGAGAATGTTCTCTCTTTAAAACTTCTGGGGGGTTTTCCAGTTACTTTAAAACCCCTCAATTTCTTACTTCTGACTGGCACAGAAAGAACATTCTATTTCCATATCAGAGTAATCATTCTCTATACAACTGAATCCTATTTCCATTTCCTCTTCACTGGATTCCCTCAGTGACTTGCTATCCACAGCGTCTGCATGGGAAGGCTTCAATGGCTGCAACACTTTTATCAGCTGTTCCCATTGAGATCCCTCACTACCTGAGGTTGTGGGGGAAGGGCATGAAAAAGCTTTCTTATTCAGTAGCTTTTTAAGAGCTTGTAATGGGCTCACCTTGCTAGCAGTAGTGTGTCTCCTTTCAGACCCTGCCACAGATGTACACTTGCTCTCTGGTCCTCCCAGGAATATTCTTTTCTCCTGCTCCCCAACAGTACCTTGTTTAAAACAGGCTCTCCCAGGCATAATGCTCTATACTCCAATCACAACATCCAACCCAACCAATAAACACCTATCGGAATGCTTCACCGAGGTATCCAGCTGGCTACAAAAGAACAACCTATCCATCAACATAAAGAAAACTGAAGCCCTCATAGTAACAAAGGACCCAGACTTCACACCACCTACACACCTCGACATTGGAACCACAAAAATACAAATACAACCACAAATAAGATACCTGGGAATCATCATAGACCAAGCACTCACACTCAATCAACAGATCAAAAAAACCACCGCAGCAATCTACCACAAGGCTAAAACAGTACAACGTTTCAGACCTCTTCTTGAACCACAGGACTTCAGAACAGTGATGCAAGCCTTGACACTCCCCCACCTGGACTACTGCAATATAATATACCATGGACTTCCAGCCACTCATACCAACCCACTTCGAATTGCCTTAAACACCACAGTAAGAATTATCAAGAATGCAAAAAAACAGGACCATATCACCCCAGTCCTGAGGGAGCTACACATACTCCCTCTAGAAGCAAGAATCAAATACAAATCCGCCCTACTCACCCACAAAGCTCTCTACCAAACTCAAACCTTCCAGCTCCGCACTCTACTGCCTCAGCCAGCCCACAACAGAACAACCAGACAAACCACCAATAACTCACTCACCATCCCACACAAAAGAACGAAATACAATCAACGGACCTGCAACAGAGCCTTCGAACTATATGCACCATCCCTCTGGAACTCTCTACCAAACCACATCAGAAGCAACACAGACCTCTTATCCTTCAGGAAGCAACTTAAAACTGCACTATTCCAAGAATTCCTCTGACCAGAGACAAGCACCCACCACTGACTCCCTCCCAACCACCATATTTCGTCCCCCTGAACATATATCATATGTAACCATAACACAATGTCTATGTCTACGTCCCAATTAATTGTTAACAATCATTATTGTTGGCCACCAGGTGACGGCCCCAAACCCTTGTAATTGATTATTGTATGTTCCACCGCTTTGACCCGGTGAAAAGCGGGATATAAATACAGCTAAATAAATAAATAAAATTCACGTTAGCTGCAGACTTCCTGTCAGCTGAACTGCGTTCTAGGCTTGAGCTGTCTCTGTACTGTTTGCAAGAGGAATCCCTTTTTGTATGGCCAGTCCACCAGCTTCTAGAGAATATCTCCTCCTCAGAAGATTCCTCCCCAGAGCTTGCCTCTGCCCTTTTCTCCAGCTTCCTCTCAGACCTCTTCCTGGATCTTTCCTCTTTGCCACGCGGCTTGTGCCTCTGACTCCAACTCTCTTCTCTGCCACACTGATCTCCTCTCTGCCACGCTCCTTCTCCTCTCTGCCACGCTGTTGGAGATAGTGCTTCTTCTTTTGACTGAAACCTCCCTGCTTAAATGTTTGGGGCTGTCCTATAGCTCTAGACTCTGCCCCCAAACCACTCCCATTACCTCCCTCGGTTTCCATGGGGACTGGGTGTGTCTCTGGTTCTACACTTCTGTGCAGGGAGTTTTTTGCTTTGTTTAGAGTTTTAACACCTGCTGTGCCTGCAGTTCTGTTGGGCTCAGGGAAAAAAGACTGTTTTTCCCCCTTTTCCTTCCACTCTAAACCTGCTTCGCCACCACAATAGAAAACCACCTCCTCCCTATCTCTTCCTGACCCGAAGAAGACTGTTTTGACCTTTAAAAGTTAGTCCAAGGATGTATTAAGTTGGTCCAATAAAAAGGTATCGCCTAATTTTCCTTTTTCATTTCTCCTTTTATTTAACTACCATTAAAGTGGACTAGCATGGCAATCACACTGAATGAATGTAATTAACTATTTGCCTTTTGTGTTTTTACTGCATGCTACTGTTAACTATTTTCAAGTATTCTCTTGAAGTTGAAAAGCGGTATATGGAGCACAACTCTAAAATTGGGGACAATCCCCAAAAATCAGAGACATCTGGTAACTTTACCTAAGAGGCCAGATGTTTGCGTAGTATGTTAGTATTGGATGACTGTTTTGAATTACTGCAGTCTTTTGGCCACACTACTATTTATTTATTTAACAGTTCTTCTATACCGCTCTATTTTAGATCAGAGCGGTTTACATTTAACATCAACTATACAACACAAGGAACTTTGAGTTGTATTTACAATAAACATTTATTTCTATAAATATTATTTATTTCTATAGCGTTGCTAGACAAATGCAATACTGTACACGTACGCATAAGAGACAGTCCCTTGTTCCACAGAGTTTACAATCTGTTCATGACAGACAAACGGGAGACTAGAGTAATTCTTAAGAAAAAGTATTAAAAGCCATATGGGTATAGACAGAGTAAGAGTCAGGATCCAAAAGCAGTCTCAAAGAGATGAGCTTTTAGCCAGATTAGAATTGGACCAGAGAGAGAGCCTTCTAGGATGGGAGATGGTTTGGGAAAGGTGGGTACTAGAGGAAATTATGTGGGGCTCTTCTAAGCAGGATATGGAATATAAGAAGGAAAGACAGGAAATATTTTGGATAAGGCAATAATCTTTCAGATGGTCACAGTTGAAATATCCTTGGCTGTGTGGCCACGATGTATAGGAAGACTGTATGGGTCAAATAGTAAACAACAATGGGACCACAATGCGCACAGTTTTCGGCAGCAGTAGTCACCATTTAAAATTTAAACTTCAGTGCCAGCTTGTAAATTAATATGTATATTAGCACTGCCACTACTACAGATAGCTCAGAAGACAGCTGCCCGCATCCTTGATGGTACAGCGAGATCTCACCACATAACGCCCAAACTGAAACAATTATACTGATTCCCAGTAATAATCCATATAAAATACAAAGTTCTGCTTACCATATTCAAGATATCCCATCACATATCCTCGGACTACCTTCAGCCCTTACTATGCAAAACACCAGAAAATCAAACCAGGAGAGCAAACACACAAAATACATTTACCACTCCAACTCAGAAGGTGAAAGCAGCCAAGTTATTTGCAACAGGGCCTTCTCATTCTATGCACCCTCCATCGGGGTCACACTCCCAAAAGATATAAGATCTACATCAGAAATCAAGATTTTCACAAGAGGTACCAAACACCTCTTTAGAGAGCACTTTGGAAGCAAAACTTAACGCATACAGAAATACAAATACAATCGATTGTTATGTTTGTTATAAATCTGTCTCCTCTGCGCTGATAGGTTATCCTCACCCCAGTTATAGCTGTAAAAATGGATAATAAATATTATGCTTTACTTTCTGTGCATGTGGGTATGTGTGTGTGCTTATTCGCCCTGCAGCTAAAAGAATGTGCTGATGGCTCTGAAGTTGTGTGACTGTCAGGATTTGTTTTGCTCTGACTGTTGCTTATCTCTGCTGCCCCTCAGAAGCTGCCGCCCTAGGGACTGATTATTCTTGCTTAATGGTTGAGTTGGTCCTTAACTTTAACCTTGGGTGGGCAGAGTACGTTAATTTTCTAATCTGAATTACTTGGGACACAGTTCTCTTTTCTGGACTCGGCACAGGATTTATTCTTAAATAGCAAGGTTAACAGAAGTAGTAGACAATTTTTCTTTACATTTAGAAATTCAGACATAAACTACACCCTTCTTAAAGACATATTAGGAAATAATTCTTTGTCCCTAGTAATGTTGAGATACTTCAAGGGCTGAATCAGTTCATGGTACTTACAATAGACCCAGTGCAGAGTCAAAATATCCAGGTTCACTTCAAGGATCACAGATTTCCTTTACAGTATGGCCAAACAGCTCTTAGGATGCTGAGAACAAGGAAACATTCCCAGAACATTCCTTTTCAAGAACTGAAAACAAATCCAGTTCCTTGGGAGAGTGGTCAGTGGTCCCTACATCAAGCCTAATATCGGGTTTCTCTAACATGGCTCTACCAGTACTGCCCACTGGATGCAGTTCTTCCAGCCAGGAGAGTCAAAAGTAGGGAATGGTTTCGAGGCAGACATATGGGGGAGGAAGGAGCATTAAAAGAGAAAAGATGAAGGGTAAAACATTAGTAAGAGTGAAGCAAGGATGTGCGTGTGGGAGGAAGGGTGTGGAAAGGAGCAAACTGAAGACTAGTGTAAGAAAATGCTTTTGAAAATAGATTACATCCTACAATGCACTCTGGAATCTAGAGAAGGTTTGAGAAGTTTTTTTAAGGAATTTTGAAAACAATAGAAGTGTAAATGAAGTGTATGGCAAGATGTATGAAGATTTACTACTACTACTACTACTAATCATTTGTATAGCACTACAAAGGCGTACGCAACACTATACATATAGATGTAAGAGACTGTCCCTGCGCATCGGAGCTTACAATCTAATCAAGATGAAGAACATCACAAAACTGGAGACTAGAATATGATAAGATGCACATAAGTGGTAAACAAGAGTGTGAGTGATGAGCATCAAATAGGTGAGTTTTTAGCATGGATTTGAATAGGGCTAAAGAAAGAGCCTGATGTACTGATTCAGGTAGTTTGTTCCAGGCATATGGAGCAGCAAGGTGGAATGAATGAAGTTTGGAGTTGGCAGTGGCAGAGAAGGTCACAGATAAGAGATCTTCCTTTCTCCCAGGACAAGCAGGATGAGTCAGCCACAAGTGGTGACGTCATCCGACGGTGCCTATAGACGGAAGTACTCTCATTAGCCCAGAAGGCTTTAGCCTTCTGGGCATGGCTAGTAGCCCCACCTTCGGATCCGCCCCTAGCTGGTCAGATTTTCGTCTTCCGCCTTGCCAGCAAGACGTTTTTTTTATTTTACTCTCATCACCTCACTTCTACAATGAAGAAACCAGGCTTCAAAAAGTGTACGGGGTGCTCCAGTAAGATGGCTAACTCTGACTCTCATCAACTTTGCCTCTGGTGTCTGGGTAAGGAGCACCCCGTTGAAGGCTGCTCTGCTTGCGGCCGTATGTCTCCCCGGGCTCGCAAGTCCCGCAAGCGTCCCCTCCGGGAGTTGTTCTCTCCCTTCGCTGAGGCTAATTCTGCTCCTGTTATTGATGCTGCCGCGGCCGCAGCCCCCACTTCCAATTTGGAATCCTCTTCTGCTGCTGTGCTGGCCGGAGACGTGCCGAGTTCAGCCTCCGTCTCCCGCCGCAAAAGAGACTCTCCTTTGGCCACGTGCATCCCTGCTATGGACGCGGCCATGACTGCCAGGCGCTCCTCCTCCTCCCTTCTGGCTGCTTCACTTCCGGGTTCCGGTTTGCCGGCTCAGACCTCCTCCTGCACTCGGCGCAGCGCCGAAGACAGCCCCAGGCACAGAGCCCACAAATGGCGCCGTAAGCATTCGGGACACAGATCCTGCCGGTGCAGAGGCTCCCAAAGCAAGCACGCCGGCGCCGCTCAAGTCATCGCGGCAGGAGCCGCTACCGCAGCTACTGCAGTCCCCTTCAGCGCCGAAACAAAAGGAAACGGAGCAGGAGCAGCTCACACAGTGCCGATCGGCACAAGGCATGCTCACGCAATGGCAGTTCCAAGGATGGCTCAGACAGCCGCAGCAGCTCTACCAGCAGCTCCTCTGACCACAGGAGAAAACGTAAGTCCTCCAACTCCTCCAGCTCCTCGGACTGTAGCCTCTATTCCAATGAGGGGGACATCTCTCTCCTCTCCCCTCTCTCTTCTTCATCTCAAGAACATATTGAGCCTTATCACACTCCAGAGCAACAGGTTCCAGATACCCTGAACCTCCTCAATGACATATTACAGCAATGGGCCTCCACCCTTTCGGACCTTGCCTCCAAGCGGTTGCCTCAGACCCTGACCCAGACTGCTGTGCCTACACCAGAGGTTGCGCAGGCAGCCACCGTCCTTTCTGCAGGGGCTGATGCCCCTTCTCCACCATTGAGGGACGGCACTGCGGAAGTCTCGCAGCCAGAAACACTGTCTCTCTCCATTCCTGCTGCCGACAGCCCTCTGGACCAATCCAACCCTCCTGAGGATCTAACCTACTACAAATATGTGCGTAAAGTCCTCTCCTCTCTCTCTATCACATCAACAGAAGCCACGGACCAACGAGTTGAAGTTCAAAATGCGCTCAAGTTTGTCGACACCCCCAAGGCGACCACTTCTCTGCCTATTCACCAACTTCTCAGAGACAACCTCTCCAAGATATGGCAGACCCCCACATCCAACCATCCCTGCCCACGCAGACTGGACCTTAAGTACGTGATCCAACCCCTGCCCGGCTTCGACAAACAGCAGCTACCCCATCAATCCATTGTGGTTGAGTCTGCCCTCAAGCGCTCCAAATCCTCACGTAGCTTCCCTAACGCGCCTCCAGGAAAAGACAACAAGCTACTGGACGATGTGGCGAAGCACGTTTACCAGGGGGCCATGCTAAACGCAAGAATCGCGGCACACCAATTCAGCATGCCATTTACCAGGACCTACTGGTGACCAACATCAAATCCGCCATCACCCAATTAACTGAAGCTCCACCAGCTCTGAACTCTGCCCTGGCAGACCTCGAGGACTGTACTAAGCACCACGGTCGGGCAGCCCATGACGCCTTTGAATCAGCCGTCAGAATTGCCGGGACTGCCATCTCTGCACGCCGGCTTGCCTGGCTCAGGGCCTCAGGCTTACGAACTGATTCACACGACAAGATCGCAGATACCCCCTGCACCGGAGACTCACTATTCGGTGACAAGGTTAAGGACACGGTGAATGACATGCGTGAATGTTGCACCACGCTTCAAACCCTCGAGGAATGTACAGACCGCCCTCGTTCCTACCGTAAAGGAGGCTCTCAATACTCCTCAGCGCACAAAAACAACAACTATTACCGAAAGTGGCAACAACCCAAATACAAACAGCCTTACCATCAAACTTAGACGGAAGCCGCGACAGCAGGAGCGCGCACAAAAGAAGTCTACGCCCTCCTCCGCGAAAGCCAACCCTAGTTTTTGACTCGCAGCCCGGCCTGCAACCGCCGGCCGGGGGACGGTTGTCAGCTTTCCGGCACTCCTGGGAGATGATAACAACAGACCGTTGGGTGCTCACTATTATCAAACAGGGCTACCGCATACAATTTTCCTCAACCCCACTTCAACACTCCCTTCCTCCGAACAAGGTCCCTCCGCAACATCTTGTTCCCATGACTTCTGAGATAGTATCCCTCCTGAAGGCCAAGGCCATCGAGCCGGTTCCCCCCAGCGAAATCAACTCGGGATTTTACTCCAGGTACTTCCTCGTCCCCAAGAAGTCGAGGGGTGTTCGACCCATCCTCGACCTCCGGGAACTCAACAGGTACATAACCAAGGAGAAATTCAGGATGCACTCCCTCTCATCCATTCTACCTCTCATCCAACCCAATCAGTGGCTGGCCTCCCTGGATCTCCAAGATGCCTACACTCACGTTCCCATTCATCCTCACCACAGGAAATTCCTGCGCTTTCAGGTAGCGGGCAGCCACTACCAATACAGAGTCCTTCCCTTCGGCGCCTCTCCTGCCCCGAGGGTTTTCACAGTGGCAGCTGCGCATCTACGCAAAGCCGGGGTGATTGTGTTCCCCTACCTGGACGATTGGCTATTCTCTGCGCCCTCCCCCTCAGAACTTCAGAGGGCGGTCAAGAAGGCCACAACACTGCTCGCCTCCCTGGGCTTTCTGGTCAACCATGCAAAGTCTCGCCTTACCCCAGTCCAGAGGCTGGAATTCATCGGGGCTTAAATAGACACTACTCAAGCCAAGGCCTTCCTTCCCCAGAGCAGAAGGTGCACCATCATCAATCTTGCCCTTCAAGTCATCAACTCCTCGCGCTCAACGGCAAGAACCATTCTTCGCCTCCTGGGGCACATGGCAGCTACCACCCATGTCCTTCCCCTTGCGAGGCTGCACATGCGAGCTCTTCAATGGCACCTCCGCTCTCATTGGTGCCAGCATTCACAGCCCCTGTCCACCATGATTCCAATCAATCCCACGGTGGCCAAGGCTATTCGCTGGTGGACTCACCCGAAACACTTGTCTCAGGGCAGACGCCTCCAACTTCCGGCGCACCAGGTCGCAGTGACCACAGACGCATCAGCGCTAGGTTGGGGAGCCCATTGCGCTGGCACTTGCACGCAGGGCTTGTGGTCGGCTTTCGAGAGAGACCTACACAGCAACATCCTCGAGCTCATAGCTGTCCGCCACGCACTTCAGGCTTTTCGGGAGCTTGTAAAGGGAAGAACCATCAGATTCAGACAGACAATCAAGTAACTATGTTCTGCATAAACAAACAAGGGGGCACCGGGTCGCGACCCCTGTGCAGTGAGGCCCTACGCACATGGCGTCTGGCCCTCTCTTACAGGTGCAGCCTCCAAGCCTGCTACCTGCCGGGGGAGGAGAATGTCATTGCCGACCGGCTCAGCAGACAACTGAACCCCCACGAATGGACACTCCACGAAGAAGTGTCATCGTCCCTCTTTGCGAGATGGGGCCACCCGCTGGTCGACCTCTTTGCGTCACAGGAGAACTCCAAATGCCGCCTTTTCTGTTCCAAGCGGCCTGCGCCACACAGAATAGCGGCGGACGCCTTCGACTTGACCTGGAGCCAGTGGCCTCTTGTCTCCGCCTTTCCCCCCACTCCACTAGTTGCTCGGACAATTCAACAGCTGATCAGGGACAAGGCGTTGGCCATCCTGGTAGTTCCCTACTGGCCCAGGCAAGTCTGGTTCCCCTACCTGCACCGTCTGGCACTGGAACCCCCCATCCATCTTCCCTTGAGGCCAGACTTACTCTCACAGGACAACGGAGCGCTCCTGCATCCCAACCTGCGGATGCTATCGCTAACTGCATGGAAACTGAAAGGCTGACCCTCGCCCCCTTCAATCTCCCAGCAGAGGTCCAAAAAGTCATTCTGGCGGCTCGACACCTTCCACCAGGAAGGCCTACAGCCTCAAATGGCGCCGCTTCAGCCTCAAATGGCGCCGCTTCAGCATCTGGTGCGCATCCCGAAGTCTGGATCCCTTCTCATACCCGGTACCCCTGCTCCTCCAATACCTCACCTCTCTCTCAACACTGGGCCTGAAGACCCAGTCCATCAAGGTCCACTTAGCGGCCATAACAGCTTTTCACCACCGAGCAGGTGACGCGTCGGTAGCAACTCTACCTCTGGTAGTTCGCTTCATAAAGGGTCTGACCAACCTGCATCCCCCGGTCTGCGAACCTGTGCCCCCATGGGACCTCAACATCGTCCTCGACCAGCTCACCGGTGAGCCCTTTGAACCACTGCAGCTCGCTGACCTGACGTTTGTCACTTGGAAAACACTATTCCTCATCGCCATAACTTTAGCCAGACGGATCTCTGAGCTACACGCCTTGGTAGCCCACCCGCTTTATACCATACTTCACCTTCCTGCGAACGCACCCTAAGTTTGTCCCCAAGGTGGCCACTGCATTCCACATCAATCAGACCATCGAATTACCCTGCTTCCTACCGGGCCCACACTCCGACCCGGAGCGACAGCGTCTGCATACCCTAGACTGTATTACAGCGCTACGATGCTATCTGGAGCGGACTTCATCCTTAAGGAAAGGCCTACAGCTCTTCGTCTCATACGATCCTAACAGACCCGGGCGCCCAGTGTCCAAGCGTACCCTGTCCATCTGGATCTCTTCTTGCATCTCCCTGTGCCTGTCGAGAGCAGGAGCACCTCCTACCTCAGGGATCAGGGCTCACCATTTGCGGGCGTTGGCCGCCACCATCGCCAACCTGCACTCCATTCCGGTCCCTGACATCTGCAGAGCGGCCACATGGGCCTCGATACAAACCTTCCAAAAACACTACTGTCTGGACATGACAAATCAGAGCGACTCCGCGTTCGGCCTTGCCGTGCTGTCTGCGGCAACAAGCACAATGAACTCTGTCTGAAAGGGACTGCTTCGCCCTTGCTGGCGCTTTGTTACTCTAATGCTCTGAGTATTGCACAGTTATAAGAGTTGCACTAGTAATTGCACAGTTTATAAGAATTGCACAGTATCTTGCACAAATTTTCAGAATTGTTCAGAGTGTTTACACAGTTTGCATTGTTTGCACTAGTTTGTTGCACTTGTCTGCACGGTTTCCGTGAAACTGCACATTAAACCTTCTTGTTGCACCTTACGCTCTGGCTCTGTCTCGTTGATAGCCCCTTCCCCCGCCGCTGTAGGTGTAGCTGGGGAGGCACCACTTGTGGCTGACTCATCCTGCTTGTCCTGGGAGAAAACAGAGTTACTTACCTGTAACGTGAGTTCTCCAGGGACAGCAGGATAAGTCAGCCACACTTTCCCACCCACCCTCCCCGGCGGGGGGCCTTAGCCACAATCCGCCTCCTAGCTCTTGCGCCGGCTCAGCTGGGGAAACTCTGACCAGCTAGGGGCGGATCCGGAGGTGGGGCTACTAGCCATGCCCAGAAGGCTAAAGCCTTCTGGGCTAATGAGAGTACTTCTGTCTATAGGCACCGTCGGATGACGTCACCACTTGTGGCTGACTTATCCTGCTGTCCCTGGAGAACTCACGTTACAGGTAAGTAACTCGGTTTTTCGTCCCTCTAGTCCAGTCCCGGAAACATTGAGAGTTGCCCGATGCGGAGCAACAGACTAGAGTAGTCAAGGTGTTTATAATTAGCAGGTAAGTCTAATTTCCTCTTTATCTTTATTGAGTTGCTCGATATACCTCACAAGGCACAGGCATCTGAGCTGTTTACAATGAAAAATATTATGAGCTACATGGAGAAAAATGAAAAGGAACGTCATAAGCAAGACAGGAAAAGAAAGAAAAAGCAGAGCAGGGCAAACTGGTAAGGGATGGGAGGAGTAGGGAAAGTGGGAGAGACAATGGTATATCAGACGGAGATATCAGGTAATTGGGGGAGGAAGGGCAAAGGAGATCTGTCAGAGGAGCAGAGTTCCTGAAGAGGGGTGTAGGGAGAGGAGAGGAAAAGTTGGGAGGAGCTGCAGAATGAATGCACTTGTAGGTCAGTAGGAGAAGTTTGAACTGGATGCAGAAATGGATAGGGAGCCACTGAAGAGACTTGAGAAGAGGGGTTGCATGAGCATAGCGACACTGGCAACAGATAAACTGAGCAGCTGAGTTTTGAAGAGATGGTTTGGGGAGAAGTACTGAGGCACAGATGCTTAAATAGGGCATGTGAGAGGACATGTATGCAACAGGAATAGAGATGGAAGATGTGTAGGTTAACAGAGCTATCCAGTTATGAGATTCCAGAAGAAAGATTTTAGGCCAGTCCTGGATTTATGACAATCTACTTCTGATGCATTGTGGAACCTGAAACACTGATTTCAGTGGGTAGAATCAAGGACTACAAATACCACAATGCTTTGGGATATAAGCTCAAAACCAGAACTGGCTAAAAGGTCTCCCTCCTGGAATTGGGTATCTTGGCAGTTCAGAGGTAAGGTAGTGAAAGATAACAGGAAGAAGAAGAAAATGAAGACAACAGTGGAAGAAAATGGTCTTAGGGTGGCTTTATGGAAGAGTGGGGAAACCTTGGTTAGAACAAATGAGGAAAGCATTGCAACCTCTGTGTAGCTGTCCTGTCTCTACGTGCCTTTGATTTAGAGGGAGAGAGTAGAGGGTAATTGTTGGAGGATAGATTTTTTTGTGAGGGGTAAGTGGGGATTGGTAAGTAGGGGTAGTTTTAGGAGTTGAGGCAGTTGGAGTGGCTAGGTAGATAGGTAGGGGTAGTTTTGGGAATGGGGCAGTTGGGGTGGATAGGTATTTCTGTGGGCTTTTTTGAGGGATATGGGTGAGGGGTACTTTTGGGGTGATGTTGAAGGGGTATAGTTGGAGTGGAGGGAATTGTTTTGCTTTGCTATTTTTATTCTATAAATTATTTTCTTTGTCTTTACCTTGGCTACTAAATGTACTACATTGGCAACATATACAAAATTGACATGCCAGTAAAGTTTATATGGGGGAAAGGGTAATTTTGGGCACATTTTGAAAGGAGGAATTCCCTAAACTGCTCTGTTTCACATCTGAGGTTAGGTTTGTGCCTACCCTGACAGTAATAAGTATCACTCCTAAACCAAGGTTATGTGTATTACTGTATGTAAGGTTTTTTTCTATGTGCAAAAGCTGGCACTGCTTTTCTCATAGAAATGAATTGGACCGGTTTTTGCAAAGCCACCTTTGTCTGAAACTCGATAATCATTCTGGCCCATTTTAGAACTCAATGTCTTTTCATCAGTTTTCTGCCCATGTCATTTCATGCCATTCTGTTAAATTTTTAGAGTGTTTTTGTCCTCAGACAGACAATTTAGATCCATTTTGCATGATTCTTTCCAACTTCCATTGGGTTGTAAAGAAAACAAGTGTGGAGAGTATGCATAGCATGACTCATGGAATTCTTTCCAACCCCTCTGTGTGTGCCCACGTCTTCTGTCTCTGTTTTGTGTCTGTGTGCGTGTGCATGTTTTGAGGGCAGATATGATAAAGACTCTATAAAATAGCGAGCTGAGTAGAATGAATAAAAATGAATTGGTTGTTTACTGTTTCCAAAAAGTATGAAGACTTAAGGGTCATGAAATGAAGCTTCAAAGTAATACATTTGACTAATTAAAGAAAACATTTTGTTACTCAACATGTAATTCGTTGCCAGAGAATGTAGTAAAAACTGTTAGTGTAGCTGGCTTTAAAAAAGGTTTGCATAAGTTCCTGGAGGAAAAGTCTATAAGCCATTCTCCAGGACCAAGCAGGAAGTCAGTCCTCACATATGGGTGACGGCGCCGAATGTGAGGACTGATTCCTGCTGCTCCTGGAGAACACCTATTACAGGTGAGTAACTACTCTTTATTCAAGTGGACTGGGGGAAATCACACTGGGATAAGTAGCATGGTACTTGTGACCTGGATTGGCCAATGTTAGAATCAAGATACTGAGTTCGATGGACCTTTTGATCTGACCCAGTATGGCAAATTTTGTGTTCTTATGTTAATTTTTTTGGTGGGACTGGGATGGCACTTAACAGCATGTTTACATGTTTGTATATATGCACATGTTTGCGTGTGTGGGTTTTTATAGAACATAAGATATGCCATACTGGGTCAGACCAAGGTCCATCAAGCCCAGTATCCTGTTTCCAACAGTGGCCAATCTAGGTCATAAGTACTGTGATAAGGAAGCTTATCATAGTTCAGGAGGGAGCTATAAAAGAGGTGAATTGGCTTTGAACAAGCAACCTGTCTTTGCTGGTAGAAATACTTAAAACAGAATGTTTTCATAAAAGACTACCAGTCCCAGAATGCACCAGGTTTCAAACAGCCTCTAGAAGGGCTGAAGTGGGGAAACGTGTGCTCAATCAGGAGAGCTATGAGGTAATCCCCAATCACTCATCTCCAAGGGCAGGGCTTGATTCAGCACACCTGGGCTGTGCTAGGGTGGAGTGTCCCTCTAAGCACGTTAAAAGTAAAACATATTCTGCACAGAGACAGAATCGTGAGCAGAGACAGATCAAGGACAGAGAGAGCAAGGAGAGACAGAAGCAGCAGCAACATGGCAAGAAGAAGAGAAAGACACCTTGGAGGTCTAAAGAAGGAGCCCACAGCAGTACGTGTGTTGGGAGTCATTTCAGAGGCAAGCATACTCCATTGGACTGGAGGAAGCCAGAGGAATGGGGTTATAGAGCCAGGAATTCCCAGACGGCACCTTTGAAGGAGACGGCTGCAGGTGGAAGGGGCCCTAAGACCGTTGCAAGAAGGTATGTGAAGAGAGACCCAGTGTCCAGGGATCTTGATTGGAAGGCTGGACATAAAAGCTGGACTACTTACTGGCCAGGATACCTGGAGAGGAAGCCTAGCAGCAAAGGAAGCTCAGGTATGGACTTTGATCTATGCCCTAGCTCTTCTCCAGGAAGACAGCAGGGAAACAAATATTATCCTGAGAGTGAACAATTTAGGAATTCCTCTGAGCCAGACCCTGATATTGATTCCATGATATTCGAGGAAGAAGGAGATATATTAAATGATCAGAATGAATACATGGATTGCTCTCTGTCTAGGCTGCTGTGGTAAAATACTTTCTCAATAATACAAAAACCACCAAAAGGAACTATAATTTGTTCTTTTATCTACCCAGAAAAGTCTGCAAGAAAGCTTTTGGGTAGGATTGAGCCACGTAGAGAAAGTGAACCAGCAAAGGGGTTTGCAGCTGGCTAATTGGTGATAATTGAGCCAGGCACAAGTGCACGTGAGCTCTGAAAGGAAACTTTTCTTTTTGTGTGTGTAATTAGAAGAAAGTTATCCTTGATAAAGAACAGTTTTTGTTACTTTGGGGTTTTGTTTTTGCTTTTGGAGCAATGCTAAGAAAGTTATTAGCATGAGCCATCAAAAAGACCTTTTCTGTTTCCCCTCAAGGTCTTATTTGATTTTTGCTTAAGAAGTTCAGTTACCTTATTTCATGTTTTGTTTTCCTGAATGCAATACTGAAAGCAAGTGTCCTTTTTGTGTTACCAAGTAAATCTGTGTGGGAATTAACCCCATGAATAAAATCCATTTTTCTTTGCTTACATTCGTGCATCACAACTCATTATTTTGTGAACGGCTGATTCTGGTATAAGTGAACTACATTCCCCACAATCCTTTGCAAGTCATAATAATATTTTTACCTCTGCTAAGACTGTGGCCATTCACGACCAGCGCCCCCGTTTACAGTACCTAGCAGTATCCCCAAGAGACACAGGTTCCACAATGCTTGTATTGGGTCAAGCAGTGATTTCATGGGTCCCATTTAATAATGGTTTATGGACCTTTCCTCCAGGAACTTGTTCAAACCTTTTTTAAACCCAGCTACACTAACAGCTTTTACTAGATCCTCCATTAATAAATTCCAGAATTTGATTACACGTTGAGTGAAGAAATACTTTCTCTTATTAGTCTTAAATAGGTTACCCTGTAGCTTCATTGCATGTCCCCTAGTCTTTCTATATTCTGATGATGTAAACCATCGATCTATGTATCTCCAGGAACAAGCAGGAATGTAGTCCTCACATATGGGTATCATCGGTACCGACGGACCCTGCGCGGGAACGGTCCCCAGCGTCCAATAAGAATGCTTTTGGGAGCATCCCTCAGCACATGCCTGCTGCCTTCCCGCCTTTCCAACTGTCCCTCTTCAGTTCTTCGTTTTCCGCGGAGCCGACAGGACCTATTCCCTGTCACCGCAGAAAATTACATCTTTAAACTTCTTTCTGTGGTCGCGTTTGCCTACCACACGACGCCTACCGGTACTGCCGGTTCTTTTCTTTTGTTAAAAAAAAACAAACAACCTTTTAGTGTTTCTTTCAGAAACTTTACTTTTTGGTGTTAGGCGCCATTTTGGGCACTAGGCCCCAATTTTCCTGAATCATGGAAAAACCAACTAGTGGTTTTAAGAAATGTACTAAGTGTGGTGGTACCATTTCCATCACTGACACCCATGATTGGTGTCTAAAATATTTAGGACCTGATCATTCTCCAACTAAATGTCTCTCCTGCATGGGGATGACCAAAAGAGGAAGACAGAACCGGGCTGCAAAGCTCTGTACCCTTTTTTCTTCAGATGCCAGATCCATTGCATCAACATCGTCGAGGGCCTCTTCTTCCTCCCATGGATCTCAGGTAACTAAACATAAGAGCCGGTCCTCAAAGGATAGCTCTCCTGCTAAGCATCGAGAGGCCGTTGGCATTGCCCTTGAGGGAACCACACCGGCAAAACAGCCCCGGCGGGAGGCTTCGGCTTCCAAAGCATCGATGGGACTTCAGGATGTTCTCGAGGCCTCAACCTCGCAAGAACTACCTGTGCCATGCTCAGGGGTTCCGGCCGTCCTTACCGGTACCGACACCCAGACATCGGCAGCGTCGATAGACCAGAGGTTCCTCGCTATGGAGCACAGTATCGTAGCTCTTCTCTCAGCTGCGGTACCGGTGGTCCCAAGAGCACCGGTACAGACACCGGTGATGCCGGTACCGACGGTGCCGGCCCCGGTGGGAACTCTTCCTATGCCATTTCTGGCTGGAGGGGACAAAGCGGTACTGGGTCACCTCGGTACCGACTTCGATGGGTACCGGGATCGTGCTTTGCAAGAGCATCGGGGTCAGGAATACTTTGATTCCTCCGATTCTGAAGACTTTGACAATTCTGCTGGCACTAGAGGGTTTCTCCTAGAAGATCCCTCTTCTCCCCAACGCAGAATGTCACCTCCAGAGGACATGTCTTTTCAGGATTTCATCCGTGATATGGCCAAAGGTCTTTCAATCACAGTAGCTCCTGAAGAAGAACCCAGAGCAAAGGAATTGGAAATCCTCCAGTATCCTAAAGCTCCCAAGGAGGCAGCTACTCTGCCTATCCATGAAATTCAACATAACTTGATGCTCATAATGTGGGAGACACCTCTGACCACTTCTCCTCACTCTAGGAGACTTGATACTATGTATCGAGTTCCACCATGTCCTGGTTTTCAGAAAACCCAGCTGCCACACCATTCAATGGTAGTGGAATCAGCCATGCGTAGGGTGAAAAGTGCAAAGAGACATGCATCCAATCCTCCAGGTCGTGAATGCAGGACTCTGGATGCTTTTGGACGCAAAACTTTCCAAGCTTCCATGCTTTCAGCTAGGATCAGTTCATACATCCTATATATGGGAATGTTCCTTAAGGAAGTCACAGGAGACTTGGAACTTATGAGCCCTTTTCTCCCAGATGATAAGAGACAAGATTTTCTTGCTCTAGTTAAGCATGCTCAAAATGTCTCCAAGTTTATCAATTGTGCAGCTTTTGACTGCTTTGAATGCATCAGCAGAACTTCTGCTATTGCCATTGGTGCATGACGGATTGCCTGGCTACAGGCATCAGACTTGGAGACTTGGGTACAGGACAAATTAGGCAACATTCCTTGCACGGGGGAGAATCTCTTCAGCAAGAACTGACAGGAAAAGGCTAATGAGTTAAATGCTGACAATTCTACCTTAGATAGATTGTCAAAGTCTACAGCCACTCCAGCCAAAAGGAAGCCTTATAAAAAAAACCCCCTCTTTTAGCAAAAAGAGGAAGTTTTATCCTTCCTATACCCAGCACAGTCAAACTCCAGGTCAGGTTACCCAAAAGGGACAACCTAGACAGCAGAAGAAATCAAAAGGACCGAGAGCCCAACCAGCTCTCCAGGTTCAGCCCCCTCAAGGGCTTTGACTCCTTCCCAGAGAGTTTCGCCTTCCTGCCTCTGAAGGGTCCCCAACCTCCCAATATTCTGGGCAGGTTATGCCACTTTATCATAAGAACATAAGACATGCCATACTGGGTCAGACCGAGGTCCATCAAGCCCAGTATCCTGTTTCCAACAGTGGCCAATCTAGGTCATACGTACCTAGCAATATTCCCAAAAGACACAGGTTCCACAATGCTTGTACTGGGTCAAGCATTGATATCCTGGGTCCCTTTTTAATAGTGGTTTATGGACCTTTCCTCCAGGAACTTGTCCAAACCTTTTTTAAACCCAGCTATACTAACAGCCCTTACTACATCCTCCGGTAACAGATTCCAGAGTTTGATTACACGTTGAGTGAAAAAATATTTTCTCTTATTTGTCTTAGTTTACCCTGTAGCTTCATTACATGTCCCCTAGTCTTTCTATATTCTGATAGCGTAAACAATTGATCCACGTTTATCCGTTCCACTCCATTCATTAATTTATAGACCTCTATCATATCTCCCCTCAGCCGTCTCTTTTCCAGGCTAAAGAGCCCTAACCTTTTTAGCCTCTCTTCATAGGAGTAGCCTTCCATCCCCTTCACCAATTTGGTGGCTCTTCTCTGTACTTTTTCTAATAACGCTATGTCCTTTTTAAGATACGGTGACCAGAATTGCACACAATATTCAAGGTGCGGTCGTACCATGGAGCGATACAGAGGCATTATAATATCCTTTGTTTTATTCTCCATTCCTTTCCTTATGATACCTAGCATTCTATTTGCTTTCTTGGCCGCCGCTGCACACTGGGCGGAGGGTTTTAACATGTTATCCACGATGACTCCTAAATCCTTTTCGTGGGTGGTGGTTTCTAATGTGGAGCCTTGCATCGTGTAACAATAGTGTGGGTTGTTCTTTCCTAGGTGCATAACTTTGCATTTGTCCACATTAAATTTCATCTGCCATTTGGATGCCCAGTCTTCCAATTTATCCAGATCCTCCTGCAGTTTTCCACAATCCTCTTGGGTTTTAACAACAGATGGCATCAAATAACAGCAGAAAATTGGACTTTGTCCATTGTAGGAGGGGGGTACAAACTTCATTTTCACAGCATACCCCCTCCTACAATTCTAAAGCAGTTCAATTCACAAACCTCTGCAGACAATCTACTAGATTACGAGGTCTCCACACTTCTTGCCCAAGGGGCAATAGAAGAAGTACCCATTTTTCAACAGGGAACAGGGTTCTACTCCCCCTATTTTCTTATTCCAAAGAAAACAGGGGGACACAGACCCATTCTAGACCTCAGAGAATTGAACAAATATCTGTTTCGAGAGAAATTCAAAATGATTTCTCTAGGAACTCTTCTGCCATACCTTCAAGCCCAGGACTGGCTTTGCTCTCTAGACTTAAAGGATGCATACACACACATTCTCATCCATCCAGATCACAGGAACTTCTTACGTTTCCTTTTTCAGGGGAAGACATTTCCAGTACAGGGTTCTTCCTTTTGGTCTGGCTTCAGCACCAAGGGTGTTCACGAAATGCATGGCAGTAGTAGCAGCATTTCTACAAACCCTGGGGATTTTTGTTTTCCCCTACTTAGACGACTGGCTCATTCGAGCCTCCACAGTTGCAGAGGCCAGCACTGCACTGTCTCGTACAATGCGAATCCTCCAATACTTGGGATTGGAAATCAACTTCCCGAAGTCTCAACTAGTTCCTTCCCAATGCCTAGAATTCATAGGAGCTTGTCTGGATACCAGGCAGGCAAGGGCTTTTCTTCCACAAGCCCGGTGTCTTCGCATTATGCAGCTAGCTTCCCAAGCAGCGGGAAATTCCTCCTTCACGGCTCGGGAACTACTGTAGTTGCAGGGATACATGGCATCCACAGTTCATGTAGTCCCATATGCTCTCCTTCACATGCGAGCAGCTCAGTAGACCCTCTCCACACAGTGGACACAAGCCACGGGCAATTTGTCGGACAAAATAACAGTCTCTCAAAGAATAATTTTGTCCCTCCAATGGTGGCAATCACTAGAAAATCTGACAGTGGGGTCTCCTTTCCATCAACCTCTCTTTCAGGCCACCCTAACAACAGATGCATCACAGGTGGGTTGAGGAGCACACCTGGATCATCTCTCTACCCAGGTCACCTGGACTCCACAGGAGGTAGGTTTACACATAAACCTCCTGGAATTAAGAGCAATTTATTTAGCTCTTCGAGTGTTCCACGCCCAGCTCAGCTACAAGACAGTCCTGGTCCAGACGGACAATCAGGTAGCCATGTTCTATGTGAACAAGCAGGGCGGGACCGGCTCTCTGTCGTTAAGCAACGAAGCTTTACAAATATGGGCCCTTACCAGAGAGCACCAAATTCACCTTCTAGTGGTATGTCTTCCAGGCATTCAAAACCTTTGGGCAGACAAACTCAGTCAAGTGCTGCTACCTCACGAGTGGTCACTCCACCTAGACAGGTGGCAAAGATATTTCATCTCTGGGGCACTCCAGACATAGACCTCTTTGCAAGTCCACTGAATGCCAAACTTCCCTGGTTCTGTTCCAGGATACCGGCACACCACTATCAGGCAAGGGATGCCTTCCTCCTTCACTGGGGTCAGGACTTCCTTTATGCTTTCCCACCCATTCCCCTCATTCCCAAAACACTCTTCAAGCTTCAGAGAGACAGGGGTCGCATGATTCTCATCGTACCACGATGGCCACGCCAAACGTGGTATTCCCTGCTTCTGCATCTCTCTCAAGCGGCACCTCTGGAGTTTGGGCATGCTCCAGATCTCCTTTCTCAGGAAAACGGGATGCTATGGCACCCTAATCCCCAGTCCCTGCACCTCATGGCCTGGTTGCTGAAGGCTTAGACCTCCAGGATCTCAACCTGTCTCAGCAGGTAAAAGATATCATTCGAGCTTCTAGGAAACTTTCCACAAGAAGATCTTATGCCTTCAAGTGGAAACGTTTTACTATATGGTGCTCCAGGAGGGGATTAAACCCCCTGGTCGTACCATTAGAATCGATACTAGAGTATCTCCTTCACTTATCGAATTCTGGGTTAAAGATCAATTCGGTAAGAGTCCATCTTAGTACAATTGCAGCTGCTTTTAAGCCTCAAAATGGACAACCAATTTCCTCTCATCCACTTATATCAAGATTTATGAGAGGCCTTCTATTAACAAAACCTCCCATTAAGCCCCCACTGGTGGCATGGGATCTAAATCTAGTTCTCGGGCAGCTCATGAAGCTGCCTTTTGAGCCTTTAGGCCACTGCAACCCTTACGTTTTTGACCTGGAAGGTCATCTTCCTAATTGCAGTCACCTCTGCCCGTCTCATCAGTGAATTGCAAGCTTTAGTGGCTGATCCTCCTTATACTAGGTTTCATCATGATAAGGTTGTTCTTCGAACTCACCCACATTTTATGCCAAAGTTGGTTTTGCCTTTTCATTTAAATCAATTTACCTTCCTGTATTTTTCCCCAGGCCTCACGCCTCTAATGCAGAAAGGAACCTTCATACTTTGGATTGCAAAAGGGCCTTGGCCTTTTACATACAAAGAACACAGCAACATAGAAAGTCTTCACAACTTTTTATAGCTTTTGACCCTAGTCATTTGGGACTTCCAGTCTCCAAAAGAACTTTATCTAAATGGATTGCCCAATGCATATCCTTTACTTATGAGAGTAAGGGTCTTCCTCTTCAGGACCATGTCACAGCTCATAATGTCAGAGCCATGGCAGCTTCTATGGCTAATCTCCACTCTATGTCTATCAATGACATTTGTCGAGCAACCACCTGGGCTTCGGTACACACCTTCACAGCCCACTATTGCCTCGATAAAGCCTCCCATCGGGATGCCTTCTTTGGCCAAGCTGTTCTTCAAAACCTTTTTCAAATGTAAACCAACTCCTACCCACCAGCCCTGGTGGGATGCCAGAGATCCATGGGAGGAAGGATCCTCTCCCTTGACGGTGGCACCTTCCTGGGGCTATCTCCCTGGCATCTTCAGCTAGGGAGTCCCCATATGTGAGGACTACATTCCTGCTTGTTCCTGGAGATAGCATAGTTACTCACCTGTAACAGGTGATCTCCGGGAACAGCAGGAATTTAGTCCTCACAACCCACCCACCTCCCCTAGGAGTTGTCTCTCTCTCTTTCTTTGTCTCTTTCCTCTCTCCCTCTATCCTTTCACTCAGCTACAAACTTAACTGAAGAGGGACAGTTGGAAAGGCGGGAAGGCAGTGCGCATGTGCTGAGGGATGCTCCCAAAAGTGGTCTTATTGGACGCTGGAGAGCGTTCCCGCGCAGGCACCGTCGGTACCGACGATACCCATATGTGAGGACTAAATTCCTACTGTTCCCTGAGATCACCTGTTACAGGTGAGTAACTACGCTTTACCCGTTCCACTTCATTCATTAATTTATTAACCTCTATCATATCTCCCCTCAGCCATCTCTTTTCCAGGTTGAAGAGCCCTAACCTTTTTAGCCTCACTTCATAGGGGTATCCTTCCATCCCCTTTACCATTTTTGGTGGCTCTTCTTTGTACCTTTTCTAATAACGCTATATCCTTTTTAAGATACGGCAACCAGAATTGCAAACAATATTCAAGGTGCAGTCGCACCATGGAACGATACAGAGGCATTATAATATCCTTTGTTTTATTTTCCATTCCTTTCCTTATGATTCCTAGCATTCTATTTGCTCTCTTGGCTGCCGCTGCACACTGGGCGGAGGGTTTTAACATGTTATCCACGATGACGCCTAAATCTTTTTCCTGGGTGGTGGTTCCTAATGTTTAACCTTTCATCGTGTAACCATAGTTTGTATAGTTCTCTGTGTTTCTGTGATGAGGAGAGGAGAGGAGATGTGAAGGGAGGATTGGGAGAGGAGATGTGAAGGGAGGACTATTTGAAAGGTGCAAGACCATACTTTCTATGCTGATGTGAATCACGTTTGCTATGTTGCAGCTGTTACATCAGCTTTTCTCATAGAAATGCATTGGGCCGTTATTTTCGAGGTGGGGGCTTCATTTCTATTCCATTTTTCACTACATGCATAAACTTCCTTTCTACAGCACAAGAACGTCCTCCAGCTCACCACCTCCCTTTCTGTAACTAGAGCAGTATTCTGTGCTTCATTCTCAGCAGCTTCCCATTAGCTGGATCTTACCCTTAGTTGCACTGCAAACAGACAGGGCATGCTCACTCACACAGAAGAGGATTGGAGATCTGCAAATAATTTTTAAATGCCAAGAAAATCTTGAGATATATGTTAGTCATCTTTCTATCTTCTGGACATTAATGTAATTATCAGTAGAATCCTGAAAAAAGCCAGATCGATATCAATCCTAACTTGCTGAGTACATCTAACAGAGACTCCTAAACCTTTAAAACTAGATATGTTTCTAGTTTGCCAGCGCCTTAATCTAGTCTGCTGAAAAGGCAAAAAATACTAGTTACAGTACACAGCAACCATTAAAAATAAAAAAGCAGTACAGTTCACTCGGTTTCACAGTAGAAATAACAAATTAAATATTATCTAATGGCTTAAAATGCAGTACATCGCAGCTAGGGAATTATTTGCTGTTGTATGATGATCGATGCGCGCTCTGCATGTATTGTGTCAGAGTCTAGATGAAGTGGTTTGCAGGTTGATATGTTTACAGTGCTGCTTACACTTTGTAACGCTATATAAATGATAAATAGTAGTAGTAGGGTGGTGGTGAAGTTGCAGGGGTATAGTTTTTGGAAATAGGAGCATTTCAGGTTGGGATAGGTTGTTGGGGGTAGGTTGTAGGAGGGGGCTATTTGCAGAGTTTTGGTGCAGTTGTGGAGGAGAGGCAGTTTTCAGGGTGGGTTTGGGGTACTGGCAATTTGTGAGGTGACGGGACAGTTGTGGAAAGGCTAACCTTTGTGGTGGGGCAGATTGTGGGATGGTGGAATAGTTTTCTGGGGGAGGTTATGGAGTTAGTTTAAGGAGGTGGGGCAGTTTGCAAGGTGGTAAATCAATTGTGGGGGGGGGGTAGTTTTTGGAGGCGAGGGCAGCTTGTGGGGAGGGGGTTGTATTTGGGCAGGGGTAGTTTTTTGGGTGCATTTGTGCAGGATTGGGTGACTTGTAAGAAAGACAATTTCGTTTTTGCGTGTGTAAAAACGCACAGTGAGTAGCTCTGTTTACATCCCCTATATGCAACTTTAGGTATTTACAGACCTCAGTGCAAGAAGGTTAAACAAGTTTCTCAGAATTGTTCAGTGAATGGGTCTAAAAGCAGGGTTTGGACTTTTGATTCCCAGATTTCCCTATCATTGGGAAATCAGTGCTCTAATTGCTTAACCACACATTGCTGAAAGCACAGAAAAATCAGAGACAAGAAGAGACATCCTGTGCAGAGTCGTGGATTAACTTTCACCACTGGACTATAGGCAGATGTTTTCTCATGGGCTAAACCAATGTTTTCACCTGCATAAAAGTAGTCTGATTATATTTGCTCCTTGCCTCTGTGTGGGTAAATTATATGTATGTTCACAGCAGGCATACTTTGGTCTGCCAAAATACAAAAACAGAATTAGGCTGTGAGTGGGAAACAATACATGCAGATTATGTAACCAGATCTCAGTATAATTTCTGGCTTGTAGTTTTTGCCTATTTCAATATAATTACATGGTTGCATTGTATCCATGTACCACCAGCCCCCTTCAAAGGGAATCTCCAAGAGGAGCTTCCTTTCAAGATAAGCTCCTAGAGTCTTTAGGTACAAAGTACCCATGGGGCAGTACGCCCCACTAGGAGGTGCACTGTTTCTATTTAAAACATAAGTAAGAAGGAACAAACTTGGCATGGCTTTCAATAAAATCTTTTAGACTCCTCATTTTTATTAGATGATTTTGGTTTTAACGTGCATTTTTGTAGCTACATTAAGTTGTTTTATATTTGTTGCATTTTATTTGTCCCCCCCCCCCCCCCCCGCCTAGAATATTTATTTAGTCGTATTTAGGTCATGTCTTTCCAGTTCAAGGCAACTTGCAATGCAATGTGTGCCTTAGAGTCAGTCCTGACTCCTGGCGATCCAGAAGCTCCTGGGTTTTCTTGGCAGTGTCACCGGAAGTAGATTGCTACTAGATTTTTTTCTTGTCCCCAGAGGGCTTACAATCTAAAGTTTTGTACCTGAGGCAATAGAAGGGCCAATTGACTTGCCCAAAGCCATGTGGAGTGCCAGTAGGATTCGAAGTGTGGTCTCTTCAGTCATGAGGCCACTGCTGTAACAATAAGGCTTCTTCTCCACATATTAGTGTGTATAATAAATTGTTTAAATAAATAATACGGATTGGCTGTTGGCCTTGTCTTCTGGACCATCTGTAAATTGTCTATATCTTTGTTTTGGTGTGTTAGTAATGGCTTCCCGTTTGGATGTACGTGGTCTGTGTTTGCTTGATGTTCTTAATAAAAGTGATTTACACTAAATAAATAAATACTGAATGCAGCACCTGGAAACCAATGCGCTTCTTTAAAATATAACAAAGAAAAATCTACACCAACAGCTAAGGGGAAGAATAGCAAATACCATTAAAATACAAATGTTTTGGTGCTGAAACATGATCATCAGACCCATAAAAGAACAGACACATATTCTGATTGATTTCATCCTAAATATATGTTGATTATTTTTCTTGTTCTTTGTTTATGATTTTATGGCTGTTTTTGATGTGTTCTGCTTAGGTCAATGGTTGACTGTATTGCCAGGTAATAAATGAATGAATGAATGAAAATAATTCCAGAGGTGCACGAAGAGTGGCCATGCTTGGGCATAGTTTAGTAAGGTCTGCCATTTAGAGATAAGTTATCACTCTCTTGAAGAGAGTATGAGTTTAGATGATATTACTCATCAAGCATGGGGTGCGAATAAAACAGGGGGAATTGGGGGATAAAGAGCTATGTAAAAAGGAGGGGGGGGGAGATGGGGAGAGGTTGCATACCCCAATATGCTATAATGCACAGTTCCCTCCTGGCATGTTTTATAAGCAGTTTTGAAGTTGGAGGGAGAAGGGATTGAAACATTGGAGCAGATGATGGCAGGTGAAAGATTAAAAATCTGGACCAGCTGAAGGAGCACTTTCCCTTGAATGATGGGGCTCAAGGTGGCTCAGCTGAGGCATTTTCTAGGTAGACTGCATGAGTTTGCTAGTTTAAATAGGAAAGTAACACCTTTAGAGTTTTTATATGAGGTGCTTGGTGGGGGGAGGGGAGCAAAGTCTACTGGCGAATTTATATGGGATAATTTTACAACACCAGGGAGAGAGATTTATCTCCAGGAACAAGCAGGAATGTAGTCTTCACATATGGGTATCGTCGGTACCAACGGAGCCTGCGCGGGAATGCTCCCCAGCGTCCAATAGGAAAGCTTTTGGGAGCATCCCACAGCGCCTGCGTGCTGCCTTCCCGCCTTTCTACCTCTCTCACTTCAGGACGGAGCCAACAGGACGTGTAACCTGTCACCACAGAAAATTTATTCTTATTCTTTTGTTTTTTTGTGGTCGCGTCTGCCTTCACTCGACGCTTACTGGTACCACCGGTTCTCTTTTCTTCCTTTTCAAAAAAATACCTAGCTTTCTAAAAGATTTTTTCTTTCAGGGGCCCTCTCCCCATTCGTGCTAGGTGCCATTTTGGGCACTAGGCCCACTTTTCTTCAAACATGAAGAAGCCAGCTAGTGGTTTCAAGAAATGTTCTAACTGTGGCGGTACTATATCTGTCACCGACACCCATGATTGGTGTCTTAAATGTTTAGGTCCTGAACATTGCCCATTGGAGTGTTTCTCCTGCAGAAAGATGACCAAGAGGGACCTGCAGAATAGAGCTGCAAAACCTGGTACCATTTTTGCCACGGATATGATGTCAGTTGCATCAACGTCTTCCAGAGCTTCATCTTCCTCCCATGGATCTCAGGTAACTAAACTTAAGTCTTCCAAGACTGGCCGGTCCTCAAAGGGTAGATCTCCTTCTAAGCATCGAGATGCCACTGGCATTGCCCTCGAGGAAAGTTCACCGGCAAAACGGCCCCGGCGGGAGTTTCCAAAGCATTAACGGGGTTCCAGGATGTTCCAGAGGCTTCCACCTCTGCAGAACTACTGGTGCCATGTTCTGGGGTCGTGCCCGCTTCCACCAGTACCGACACCCAGGCATCGGCAGGAGCGATGGATAAGAGAATACTCGCTATCGAACACAGTCTAGCGACCCTCTTAGCAGCTTCGGTACCGCTAAGACTGCTACAGATGGTTACACAGGTATTGGTACCAACATCGGTGCCAGTACCCAGTGCACCTGCCTCGGCAGGTATGCTTCCGCCCATGCCGAGCCTTGAGTCTATCTCAGGCATCGAAGGGCCGGTACCGAGACACCCTGATACCGACTTCGAGCGGTACCGGTACCGAGTGTTGCACGAACACCGGTCACCAAAATATTTCGAATCTTCCGATTCTGATGATTCTGATGACTCTACCGGTACTAGAGCGATCCTACCAGAGGATCCAACTCCTTCTCCTCAACGCAGAATGTCTCCTCCAGAAGACATGTCCTTCCAGGATTTCATACATGATTTAGCCAAAGGTCTTTTAATCACGGTGATTCCAGAAAAGGAACCTAGGGCAGAAGAATTAAGAATTCTACAATATCCCATGGCTCCTAAGGAAGCAGCTACGCTTCCCATTCACAAGATCTAACATGATCTTATGTTAAGGATGTGGGAAACTCCTTTAACGGTATCTCCACATTCCCGATGCCTCAATACCATGTACCGAGTGCCAAGCTGTCCTGGCTTTCAAAAGACTCAGTTACCACACCATTCAATGGTAGTGGAATCGGCCATGCGTAGAATTAAGAGTGCTAAAACGCATTCTTCTAATCCTCCAGGCCGGGAATCAAGAACACTCGATGCCTTTGGGCGTCGATGCTTCCAGTCCTCCATGTTATCAGCCAAGATCAGTTCCTACATTCTTTATATGGGTATGTTCTGGAAGAAGTTGCACTTGACTTAGAGCTCATGAGCCCTAATATGTCTGAGGACAAAAGGGAAGTTTTCCTTACCCTGGTCAAGTAAGCCCAGAATGTCTCTAAATTCATGAACCGTGCAGCCTTTGATTGCTTTGAATGCATAAGCAGAACTTTTGCTATCCCCATAAGTGCACGTCATATTGCCTGGCTTCAGGCATCAGACTTAGAGCAATGGGCGTAAGACAAGCTGGGAAACATTCCTTGTACAGGAGAAAATCTCTTCGGCAAGGACTGGCAGGACAAGGCTAATCAGCTTGAATCTAAAAATACTACCTTGAACAGACTATCAAAGTCTACAGCCAACCCAGCAAAGAAAAAGTCATTCAAGAAACCCTTTTTCAACAAGAAAAAGAGGTTTTACCAATCATACCCCCATTTGGGCCACTGTCCAGTTCATGTTCCCTAAAAGGGACAACAACAGAACAGACGGCAAAGAAAGCAGCAAGCTCAAAGAGCTCAACTGGCCCAGAAAACTCAGCCTCCTCAGGGGCTTCGACTCTTACCTAGAGAACTTAGTCATTCTGCCCCTGAAAGGACCAGAACCTTTAACCATTCCAGGCAGGTTATGCCATTTTCCCAAAAGATCCTTCTTGCAGAACACAACAAACACAGCACTGCGTTTAGAGCCGCACTCCCCTTTTCGGCCCTGCTTCAACGCTTCACATGCTGCTCAATACTCATCTGAATTAAAGTCCAGCATGGAACATATCCAATCCCCGTCTTTTCAGCAAGCCGTTTTAATTCTTACAGCATATTGCAGTCAAGGGATTCCTCCTTTCCTTAAGCTGGAAACGCACATTTTCTCAGTCATACTTATTGATCTAGATCGAGAATACAACGAACTTTTTTTAAAGGTCTTCGAGCACCCGCCTTTATGACATCATAATAGGCTAATCCAATCAAGTTCCAAGTTCAGCCCCTTAGGTTCCAACGAGTTGATACGAAAAATCCAGCTTTGTTCTAACAGTTGAAGTTTCTGTTCTCTATCTCCCCCTCGAGGGTGTTGTGGAACATGATCTATAATGCGCCAATGAAAATCAGAAAATGTGTGATTCAATTCCTGACAATGTTGAACTAAAGGGGCCGATGCTACTAAATTACATATTCTTGAAGCATGTTCCTGCAGATGAAGTTTCATCTTCCTAATGGTGCGACCAACATAAACCTTTGGACACGAGCAGACCAAAATATAAACTACATAAGCCGTAGCACATGTAGTAAACCATTTAGAAAATTGTTTTATGGTAGTATTAGGAATCAACCATTCTATACCTTCAATGGTCTGTTGACAAAGAGAACATGCTTGCCCCTTAGAGCACTTAAAGTGTCCTACCTGTGAGTTCACCGATGAATGCTTTATAATATCCTGTAAGAATTAAAACGGCTTGCTGAAAAGACGGGGATTGGATATGTTCCATGCTGGACTTTAATTCAGATGAGTATTGAGCAGAATGTGAAGCGTTGAAGCAGGGCCGTAAAGGGGAGTGCGGCTCTAAACGCAGTGCTGTGTTTGTTGTGTTCTGCAAGGAGGATTTTTATAAGAAAGTTGGTGTGTGTGTTGTAGCATCAGATTTTCCCAAAAGTTGGCAACAAATAACATCAGAAAACTGGACTGTGTCCATTGTACAACTGGGAGTACAAGCTTCACTTTCTCAACAGGCCCCGTCTACAGTAATCAAACAGTTCAATTCTCAGGTCCCTGCCACCGACCTTTTGTGGCAGGAGGTCACATCACTTCTCGCTCAAGAAGCAATAGAAGGAAGTACCCATATCCCAACAGGGTACGGGGTTCTACTCCCCCTATTTTCTTATTCCAAAGAAAACAGGGGGACACAGACCTGTACTGGACCTCAGAGAATTAAACAAATATCTGTTCCGAGAAAAGTTCAAAATGATCTCCCTCGGAACACTCCTACCATACCTTCAGAGTCAGGACTGGCTTTGTGCTCTAGATCTAAGAGATGCGTACATGCATATTTATTTATTTATTTTATTTATTTATTTAACAGTTCTTCTATACCGCTCTATTTTAGATCAGAGCGGTTTACATTCAACATCAACCATACAACACAGGAACCCTGAGTTGTATTTACAATAAACAGGAGATCAACTTGGAAGTAACTGGGGGGAACTATGTACATTGTATAACATATCTACATCTTATTTACACTGGGGGTCCTGATTCCATTTCAGTGGGTATCTTCTGAGCGATCAGTTGATTATCCTTTTTCATGCTGAGTCTGATTGTTTAATTGCAATGAGTGATTGTCTGAGGGGGCATATGTATGATATTCTCATCCACGCAAATCACAGGAAGTTCCTTTGATTCCTGGTCCACGGAAGACACTTCCAGTACAGAGTTCTTCCTTTTGGTCTGGCTTCTGCTCTAAGAGTCTTCACAAAATGCATGGCAGTGGTAGCAGCATTTCTGAGAACTCTAGGAATATTAGTCTTCCCTTACTTAGATGATTGGCTCATTCGAGCATCAACAGCTCCAGAGGCCAGCTTTACTGTTTCTCGAACAATGAGAATCCTTCATTACTTGGGATTGGTCATAAACCTCCCAAAATCTCATCTCAACCCCTCTCAATCATTCGAGTTCATAGGGGCTTGTCTAGACACACGGCAGTCAAAAGCTTTCCTGCCACAGCCGCGCTGTCTATGTATAATAAAGCTGGCATCCCAAGCAGCCATGAAGGTCTTCCTGACTGCTCGGGAGATGCTTCAGCTTCTGGGGCATATGGCATCCACTGTCCATGTGGTTCCCTATGCTTGCCTTCATATGCTCGCAGCCCAGTGGACTCTATCCTCTCAGTGGACACAGGCCTCGGGTCGGCTAAAGGACAAAAATCAGAAACTCCACGCGTCTATTTCATCCCTGCAATGGTAGCAATCACTGGAAAACCTCCTCGTAGCCTCTCCTTTCCCAGCAGACCTGTGCCAAGCCACCCTAAAAACAGATGCATCCAAGTTGGGTTGCGGGGCCCACTTGCACGATCTCTCAACTCAGGGTCTCTGGACCCCACAGGAGGCTTCTCTTCACATAAACCTCCTAGAGCTAAGAGTCATTTTCAGTGCTATTCGAGTATTTCAGGCCCATCTCGGCCACAAGACAGTTCTGGTCCAAACCGACAGTCAGGTAGCTATGTTCTGTCTGAACAAGCAAGGTGGAATGGGCTCTCTGTCGCTTTGCAAAGAAGCTTTGCGACTATGGGCCCTCGCCAGAGATCTTCAAATCCAACTTCTTGCGGTATACCTTCCAGGCATTCAAAATTCATGGGCAGACAAACTCAGTCGAATACTGCTGCCACACGAGTGGTCTCTCCACTCAGATCACCTTGCTCGAGTATTTCAAATCTGGGGAACACCAGATATAGACCTCTTTGCAAGACCACAGAATGCCAAACTTCCCGATTCTGTTCAGAATCCCGGCTCACAACTGTCAGGCAAGGGATGCCTTCCTACTCCACTGGGGTTAGGACTTCCTCTATGCCTTCCCACCCATTCCCCTCATTCCCAAAACTTTATTCAAACTTCAGAGAGAGAGGTCGTATGATAGTTATCGCTCCACATTGGCCACGGCAAATGTGGTATCCTCTGCTTCTGCGTCTCTTTCAAACCACTCCTCTGGAGTTGGGAATTGCTCCAGATTTCCTTTCCCAGGAGAAAGGATCCTTATTGCACCCGAATCCCCAGTCCCTGCATTTCAGGGCCTGGTTACTGAAAGCCTAGATTTCTTGGATATCAACCTCTCTCAGCAGGTAAAAGATATCCTTCTGGCTTCCAGAAAACTTTCCACGAGGCATTCTTACGCTTTTAAGTGGAAAAGATTCTCTGGTGTTATTTTATTTATTTTATTTAACACTTATTTATATACCGCATCTTCCAGCGATCAGTTGCGGTGTACAATTAACAACAGTTAACAATGCAGAGCTTGTTTTACATGGAACAAAATAACTTTTTACATAGAACATCTTAACATGCACACATAGGTTTAAATACTAAGCAGAATAATTCAACTAACACAGATTGTGTAACAATTTAAACAAAGTACTGACTCTACCGCATAGGCAGATCATATCAGTTTCAACTATATACAAGTAGGGTATCAGTGCATAGGAGTGGAATATTCATTCGATTATGTTTTGAATGTTATCCCTTGAAGAAGGGAGTATACGCTTGATTTGGGGAGGTTCATGTTCACAAAAGGGACTTAACCCCCTTTTGGTACCTGTGGAGTCGCTACTGGAGTATCTCCTCCAACTATCCACTTCTGGCCTTAAGACCAATTCAGCGAGAGTCCATCCCAGCGCTATCGCTGCTTTTCACAAACCTTTTGATGGACAACCTATTTCCTCTCATCCACTTGTGTCAAGGTTCTTGAGAGGCCTACTCTTAACAAAACTCCCATTAAACCACCACCGGTGGCATGGGATCTAAATTTTGTTCTCGGGCAGCTCGTGAAACCGCCTTTTGATCCCTTAGCCATTACAACCCTAAAGTTTCTTTCATGGAAAGTCATTTTCCTAATTGCTATCACTTCTGCAAGACGCATTAGTGAACTGCAGGCTTTAGTGGCTGACCCTCCTTATACAAGGTTCTACCATGATAAAGTAGTCTTCAGGACTTACCCTCACTTTATGCCAAAGGTGGTTTTGCCTTTTCATCTAAACGAGTCTGTTTATCTTCCTATATTCTTCCCTTGGCCTCATGCCTCCAGTGCAGAAAGGAATCTTCACACTTTGAATTGTAAAAGGACCTTAGCCTTTTATCTTCAAAGAACTAAGCAACATAGAAAATCATCTCAGCTTTTTGTTGCTTTTGACTCTAGTCATTTGGGACTTTCAGTTTCCAAAAGAACTTTATCTAAATGGATTGCAGATTGCATATCCTTTACATATGAGAGTAAAGGACTTTCTCTCGAGGGCCATGTCACAGCTCACAGTGTGAGAGCCATGGCAGCCTCGATGGCTAATCTTCATTCTGTGTCTGTTGAGCAGCTACTTGGGCTTCGGTGCATACCTTCACAGCCCACTACTGCTTAGACAAGGACTCCCGTCAGGATGCCTCGTCTGGCCAAGCTGTTCTTCAGCATCTCTTTTATACTTAATAAAACTCCTACCCACTGGTCCCAAGTATGATGCCAGAGGTCCATGGGAGGAAGCATGACCCATCTCACCTGGGTTCGCAGCATGTTGGGGTCATTCCCTTGGCATCTATAAGCTGGGGAATCCCCATATATGAAGACTACATTCCTGCTTGTTCCTGGAGATAGCATAGTTACTCGCCTGTAACAGGTGATCTCTGGGAACAGCAGGAATTTAGTCTTCACAACCCACCCACCTCCCCTAGGAGTTGTCTATCTCTCTTTCTTTACTCCTCTCCTTTGGTCTCATCTATAAACTCAACTAAAGTGAGAGAGGTAGAAATGCGGGAAGGCAGCATGCAAGCGCTGTGGGATGCTCCCAAAAGCTTTCCTATTGGACGCTGGGGAGCGTTCTCGCGCAGACTCCGTCGGTACCGACGATACCCATATGTGAAGACTAAATTCCTGCTGTTCCCGGAGATCACCTGTTACAGGTGAGTAACTACGCTTTTCCAGATTTTTATTTTTTTATTATTTATTTAGCTGTATTTATATCCCGCTTTTCACCGGGTCAAAGCGGTCAATTGGGGGATACACTTTTCCAGATGGTGTGGGAAAGGGCTTTAATGGGATGGGATTTGGAGGAGTGGCCTAGTGGTTGGGGCAAGGTACTTCAGGCCAGAAGATCGGGGGTTCAAATCCCACTAGAGGACAGCAACCTTGGGCCGGAAGGACTGGCGTTTCTAGTCCCACAGGTGCTCCTTGTGGTCTTGGGCAAGCCACTTAACCCTCCATAGCCCATATTCCCTGTAAAATAGTTATCTCCAAGTTATAATGCCCTGTTCAATGTAATTTCAGTTTGTTCAATGTAAACCGCACTGATGCAGAATAGCGCGGTATATAAGAGAATATAAATAAATAAATAAATAAATAAATGGGAGCCAAATATATGATGCTGTGGTACGAATGAATATTTCAGCCAAACTGCAAGAGAATTGCTGTAAGTTGTTATATGGAATATACCTCACTTCGGATAAGTTGGCTGATTGGGGGTATGGGGTGAAAACATGCTGGAGAGGCTGTAGAAATGTGGGGTCCTTCTTGAATATATGACAGGAATGCCCAAAGCTTCAGAATTTTGTGAGGCTGTTTGGACCGTGTGGGAAAAGATATCTGGCTTTATTTTTGAGCAAAGTCCTGGATGGGAGGTGTTAAATTTCAGGGACATTGGATACATCGGGGGAGAATACTCAAAATTGGTTGCACATGGAATGGTGGCTGCTAGAAGGTGGAAACGATCAGAGCCATCAGAAATATTTTGAGTTTTGGGAGAAGATGTGTGATATTTATTGGTGGAGTAGGGTGGCAGTCTTAAGGCCGCAACAATTAGCAAAGCCACCAGAGTCTGTGGTCGGTACTGGAGGACTGTTTTATCAAAAAAAAAAAAAATAGTAAAGAGATTTAAAGTGCAAGGGGGAGGGAGTAGAGGAAACAGTTGTTTGGATAGGGAGGGTGAGGGAGGAGCTTTTGACTGGTTGTTTAGTAGTAACGGGGAAGGGGAAGGAGAGGTAAGGCATAAACTGTCAAAATGTTGTAAACTGTTATGGTCTGTTTGTGTAATGAAAAATTTTTGTCGTATTGGAATTGCTTGCATAATTTAAAAAAATAACAAACACACACTTGCAGTAAATCTGAAAGACCGAGATCATATCCAGTGCAGTCTGGCTTAAGAGTGAAAGTCATCCTTGTCATAGTTCCTACAAAGCTACTGCAGTTTGAGACACTACCCTCTTTGTAAATAATAGGAGTGCAGGCAGTTTTCTCTCCTCTTATTGTAACCATTTATACTGATTTACATAAATATCCTTTCAGTTGAAAAAGAATTTAAAAAAGAGGCTTGAAAATTTGAATGCATTTTCTAATTAGCATCAGGTAGGCTTTATATAAAATATCAAGAGGGAGAGTAATGAGAAGGAAACAACCACAATTTTGCTTTAAAATGAGAGCTTTGGTTCATGTGCCTTGGATTTATCTGTATGCCAACGAGGTTTAGCTTGTGATACATTTAGGGCTAGATTTATTAAAGATTTTCTCCAGTTTTGTGACAATTGGAACGATGCTTAGTATATCATATGCTAGATCAACAGGTTTGCACTCTCTCAGAAATTGGCAGTCATGTCTGTCCTGGAGAGTACTGTGTTCTATGCAGATTTGATAGTTTTTGTCAAACCAGCATAAGAATTATGCAAAAAATTATGTACCTGTTCTTGAAACATTATAGATCTCTTCTTCAGACATTCTCCTGTCTTGTTTGTGCTAAATGATACCTATGTTTTTCTCAGAAGTGTGTCTGATAATACTGCTATGTAATTTAAAAAAAATATTTTTAGCCATGTTTTTTTTTTCTGGCAGTGCATTACATGTGGAAAGGCATTTAAGAAACTTTGGTCCCTTCATGAACACAATAAAATAGTCCATGGCTACGCAGAAAAGAAGTTCTCCTGTGAAATGTGTGAGAAGAAGTTCTATACAATGGCTCACGTTCGGAAGCACATGGTGGGTGAGTGTCTGGGGTAGTGAGTGAAGTCGGGAGAGAGATCACGGTGTGAAAATATGGGTCACGTCCAGGTGACAAGATGGGATTTAAAAAGCACAAAAATAATAATAAATAAAACAGAGCTAGAAGGGACCTTAAGATGTCATCTAATCTATCTCCAGTTTTAAGCCACATCCTAAACACTTTGACATGTTCACATGTGTCCTCAAACATATCCAAATGTACACAGACATGGCTGTACACACACACACCCCAATCCTTAGTGACTCTCATACTCATGCCATATGCACTGGAAGCTTACATTCCCACATGCCTCTATTCCCTTCTCCCACCTACCTACACATTCCTATACACTGCTCAGCTCCACCAACATGAATGCATGCACACACACCTACATCGCATACATCCACACATGCTAATACGTTTCCAGATAAATCCAACATATGCATAGCCAAACTCTCCCACCCTTGTGCGCACACACATTCCCCCCCCTCCAAGTCACCCTCTACACATAGTATAATCTCCCACACATTCCGTTACAAACCTCCTTATACTCACATACCCCTTCGCATCTGTGGTAAAAATCATTCACAAAGTTATGCCTCTGAATGCTTTCCCTGCTTGTTAGTGTTCATGAAGTGTCTCTGCAGAATTTTTAGATTCTATGAAAATGCAATATTACTAGAGTTAAATTGGTATTCATGTCAATCATATTGAATTTGGAACACAGCTGGGAACTTTCCAGATAGGCATAGGAGCTAACCTTTCATAATGTTTGTGGCTACTAAACCCAACACAAATTACCTTTCCCTGGATACAGTAAAGAAATTTGCTCACTCTTGGACATGCTTAAGCAGCTTTTGTGCCCGCAGAGCTGGCACCTGTGTCTAGGATCAATAGTTGACAGATTTGTTTACCTGAATCTTGGGCCCAACAGCTTCACTACTGTAAAGTAGTAGGGAATGTCCATTCCTGCCTCTTCTTTTCCTTCCTTCCCATGGTTCTTTCTTGTGACAATTGTTGTACAGGCTAACGGGTCCTTGCAGTCATGTGGTACTGAACAAATTCTTCATTGCTGTGCAACACAACTGCAGCTTATAGTTATGCACAGTGACAGGGAAGCCATAGGCAGTGCAGCATGTCCATCATAGTTACTCACCTGTAACCAGGTGTTCTCCAGAGACAGCAGGAATCAGTCCTCACATATGGGTGACGTCGATGCCGATGGAGCCCTCGTGGAAGCTTCTCCCCAGTTTTCACAGAAAGACTTTGGGAGATGCCACCATGCATGCGTGATCCTCTTCCTGCCCAGGGATGCCATCTTACTCAGTCAGAGATCATAGCTAGAGCCGACAAGAAGATGGCAAAAATTACAGCAACTCCATGGGGAGGAGGGAGGGTTGCAAGGACTGATTCCTGCTGTCCCTGGAGGGTGAGTAACTACTCTTTCTCCAGGAACAAGCAGGAAGTCCTCCATCACATATGGGACTCCCTAGCTACAGGCTATGAGAACCTGTAGAAAACACGGCCCAGCTGTGAGCAGCTGCAAGTGAGTCTGAGTAGATACTCTAAGGATCCCAGGAAGAGCGATCACTCTGGTAGCTTGAAGGGCCAAATTGCCTAGACCACGAAGAGATTACGGAGTACAACCTGGCCGAAGGCGTTGTCCCATCAGGTTTCCCTCTCAAAGCAGTAGTGAGCTGCAAAGGTGTGGACTGAGGACCTGGTGGCAGCCCAGCAGATGCCTATCATAGGGACAGAATGCAAGTTTGTAACAGAGGTCGCCATAGCCCTGACATTGTGTGCTGTGACCCAGCGCTCCAACAAGAGCCCAGTCTGATTGTGGGCGAAGGTGATGCAGTCTGCCACCCAGGTGGATAGGGTCTGCTTGGTAAAAACCTCCCCCAGGCGATTGGGGTCATAGGGAATGAAAAGCTGTGTGGCTTTGTGGTTGCCCTGGGTATGTTGTAGGTAGAAGGACGGGGTCCTTTTACAATCCAGGCTATGGAGAACAGCTGCCATTTGTTGGTGTGGGGCATGGGAAGAAGGTGGAGAGCGCCACCTCCTGATTGAGATGAAATGCAGGCACCACCTTCGGAAGGAATTTAGGGTGTGTGCGAAGCATGACCCTGTTGTAGAACCTGGTATAGGGTGGCTTGGCCACCAAGGCCTGAAGCTTGCTGACTCTGCGCGCAGAGGTGAGTGCCACTAGGAAGACAATCTTCCAGGAGAGGTAATGCAAATGGCGGGTAGCCAGAGGCTCAAATGGTTGCTTAGTGAGCTGTGTCAAGACCACGTTGAGGTCCCATTCTGCCAGGGGCAGACGGATGGGTGGCTTAGAGAGCAGAAGGCCATGCATGAACTGAGTAATGAGGGGCAGAGCATAAAGAGGCTTACCTTCCACAGAATGATGATGCGCCGAGAGCGCATTCAGGTGCACTCTGACAGAGTTGGACTTGAGTCCCGTTTGTGAGAGGTGAAGCAAGTACTGCAGCACCGTGTGCACCTGGCAAGAGAGCGGGTCAACCCACTGCTCTATGCGCCACACTAAGAACCTGCGCCACTTGAAGGCGTAGGTCCATCTCGAGGAACTCTTACAAGAGGCCATTAGGACTTCCTGCACCTCCCTTGGGAGGTTGAAGGGTGCTAAGGCTACCAGTTTAGCAACCATTTTGTTAATGCCAGGGATCCCAGGTTGGGGTGGAGAAGGGAGCTCTTCTCCTGGGTGAGTAGCCTCGGAGTGTTTCCCAGAGGGACTGGGAGCTCCGTCAGACGGAGCAGCAGAGGGAACCAAGGCTGCCTGGGCCACCAGGATCAGAGAAGCCTTGTTCTGCAGGACCTTGAAGAGGGTCCGGGCAATTAGTTGTGTGGGAGTGAAGGCTTACAGGAGGTTCCTTCGACCACGAGATGAGAAATGGGTCCGCAACTACCTGGGATAGGTGCGGCTGGTGACAGCAGAAGTAGGACAGCTGAGCATTGGTCAGATTGGCGAAGAGGTCCAGACTCTGGGTGCCCCAGAGTCAGAAGAGCTGCTGTGCCACCCCGGGGTCTAGTCACCATTCATGCGGCTGGAGGATCCTGCTTAGTCTGTCCGCTAGGGCATTGTCCTGGCCCAAAAGGTATACTACTCTGAGGAGCATTCCCTGACTGATCACGTATGAGCAGAGGGCTACTGCCTCCTGGCAGAGACTATAAGAGCCTGTGCCCCCCTGTTTGTTCAGGTAGAACATCGCGACCTGGTTGTCCATTTTGGACTAGCACAGACTGGTGCTGCAGGTTGTAGCGAAAGTCCCTGATTGCCAGAAAAATGGCCCGAGTTCCAGCAGGTTGATTTGGTGCTGGCTGTCTGCCAGGGACCAGTTGCCCTATGTGTGGAGCTCCTCGCAATGGGCACCCCAGCCCAGTAAGGAGGCGTCCATAGTGAGGACCCTCTGGGGATTTGGGGACTGGAAGGGCATGCCCTCCTGCAGGTGCTGTGTGGCCTGCCACCAGTTGAGTGACTCTGATAGCTGATGGGACACTAAGACTTTGACTTGGAGTCTGCCTGTGGCTTGTGTCCACTGGGAGCAATAGCATCACTGGGCCGCCCACATGTGAAGACAGGCATTGGGAACCACATGGACTGTGGATGCCATGTTGCCCAGCAGGCGGAGCATGGACCATGTCAACACTGCATGGGCAGGAAGGGGACCACGCATGCATAATGGCATCTCCCAAAGGCTTTCTTTGACAGCTGGGGAGATGCTTCTGCGAGGGCTCCGTCTGCGCCGACATCACCCATATGTGAGGACTGACTTCTGCTTGTTTCTGGAGAACATAAAGATCCTTTATTATTTATGTACATAAATATGGTAGATATTCAGCTGCCACAGTCAGTGTATTTTTTAAAAATTGACTGTGGTAGTTAAAAGAAATCCATATATTCAGTGCCGGTATTTGGATATTGGCCAGCGCTGAATTTATCTGCATGACACAGTGATCGGCAACACTGTTCAGATAGTGGCAATATTCAGCGTTGTTATCCGGATAACTATATGTATGAGTTAAGATGGTCTTTTTCTTTTCTTAAGTAAGGGCAGTCTTTTTGCCATCCTAAGTTATTTGGATAGTTAGCTCCTATCTGGAAATTCACCACTCCATCCACAGACTGCCCCGACAGTATCCAGATAATGCCAAGGGGATCTGTAAGATATTCAGTGGCACTATCAAGACAGTATTGCTGAATATCGCCGGATAGCCCTGACCACTGGCTATCCAGATAGGTGCTACTATTCGAATAAGTGCCTTTGAATCTTGAACCCATAATTTATTATTTATCCTGCTTTTACAGCAATGCCCTGAACTGCTTACAATACAAATACATACACTAAAAAGTCAAAATAATCAACCCTAACACTATAAAACGAGATATCGTACGCACAACACCCTGATCATTTCCAATTAAAGGCACATATTACATGCCAGCAATAAAAAAAACCAGAAAACTGTTTGATAGCCGAGCCCTAGATGTCTTCCAGTCATGCCTATTAAACAAACTTTTAGGAAATTACCAAAAAGTAAATTAAGTCTTTGGCAAGACCAACTCACTGTGGAAGCTTTTAATCTCCAGGAACAAGAAGGAATGTAGTCTTCACATATGGGTATCTTCGGTACCGACGGAGCCTGCACGGGAACGCTCCCCAGCATCCAATAGGAAAGCTTTTGGGAGCATCCCACAGCGCCTGCGTGCTGCCTTCCCGCCTTTCTACCTCTCTCACTTCAGTTCTTTGTTTTCCGCGGAGCCGACAGGACGTGTACCCTGTCACCACAGAAAATTTATTCTTATTCTTTTGTTTTTTGTGGTTGTGTCTGCCTTCACTCGACGCCTACCAGTACCGCCAGTTCTCTTTTCTTATTTAAAAAAAAACAAAAAAATCCCCAGCTTTCTAAAAGATTTATTTCTTTCAGGGGCCTCTCCCCTTTCGGTGCTAGGTGCCATTTTGGGCATTAGGCCCGCTTTTCTTCAAACATGGAGAAGCCAGCTAGTAGTTTCAAGAAATATTCTAACTGTGGCGGTACTATATCCATCACTGACACCCATGATTTGTGTCTTAAATGTTTAGGTCCTAAACATTGCCCATTGGAGTGTTTCTCCTGCAGAATAGAGCTGCAAAACTCGGTACTCTTTTTGCCACAGATGCGATGTCTGTTGCATCGACGTCTTCCAGCGCTTCATCTTCCTCCCATGGATCTCAGGTAACTAAACTTAAGTCTTCCAAGACTGGCCGGTCCTCAGAGGGTAGATCTTCTTCTAAGCATCGAGATGCCACTGGCGTTGCCCTCGAGGAAAGTTCACCAGCAAAACAGCCCCGGCGGGAGTCTTCGGTCTCCAAAGCATTAACAGGGCTCCAGGATGTTCCAGAGGCTTCCACCTCTGCAGAACTGCTGGTGCCGTGTTCTGGGGTCATGGCCGCTTCCACTGGTACCGACACCCAGGAACACCAGATATAGACCTCTTTGCAAGTCCACAGAATGCCAAACTTCCCCGATTTTGTTCCAGAATCTCGGCTCACAACTGTCAGGCAAGGGATGCCTTCCTACTCCACTGGGGTCAGGACTTCCTCTATGCCTTCCCACTCATTCCCCTCATTCCTAAAACTTTATTCAAGCTTCAGAGAGACAGAGGTCATATGATGCTCATAGCTCCACATTGGCCACTGCAAACGTGGTATCCTCTGCTTCTGCGTCTCTTTCAAACCAGAAGGACAGCAACAGACAACACTCTATCTATCCCTAAAGGCTCCATAAAGTGCTCACAAACAACCAGGAGAAGAACCTTTGCCCACTACGCACCAAAATGTTGGAACGACCCTCCAGAAATCAGAGCGATCCAAGACCTTTTACAATTCCGTAAAGCAATAAAGCACCACCTCTTTTTGCTCCATTTCTCTCAAGCTGCTTCCCCGACTCCAAGAAAGCATCCTCATCCCCTACGAGAGCCCCCTACACAATATAACGCTCAAGCCCCAAGCACTCTCTCAGCAGCCTGAACCTTCTTACGTACTTTCAGATAAAGTATCATCTATTATGCCATATCTTTATGTACATAGTTTCATGTATTCTGCCGCCATCCTGAAATATGTTAATATGTAAATAGTTACCCATGTTCTCCAAGTTCTATTCCCTGTTATAATGTAAATTCTATCAGTCTTCTCTGATCTGAGTATTCTTTGTTAATTGTAAACCGCACTGGTAACAAATAGTGCGGTATATAAGAATTGTTAAATAAATAAATAAATAAATAAACCACTCCCCTGGAGTTGGGAAATGCTCCAGATCTCCTTTCCCAGGAGAATGGATCTTTATTGCACTCGAATCCCCAGTCCCTGCATTTCAGGGCCTGGTTACTGAAAGCCTAGATTTCCTGGATATCAACCTCTCTCAGCAGGTAAAAGATATCCTTCTGGCTTCCAGAAAACCTTCCATGAGGCGTTCCTACGCTTTTAAGTGGAAGAGATTCACTGGTGTTCACAAAAGGGACTTAACCCCCTTCTGGTACCTGTGGAGTCAATACTGGAGTATCTCTTCCAACTATCCACTTCTAGTCTTAAGACCAATTCAGTGAGAGTCCATCTCAGTGCTATTGCTGCTTTTCACAAACCTTTTGATGGACAACCTATTTCCTCTCATTCACTTGTGTCGAGGTTCATGAGAGGCCTACTCTTAACAAAACCTCCCATTAAACCACCACTGGTGGCTGGGATCTAAATCTTGTTCTCGGGCAGCTCATGAAACCGCCTTTCGAACCCTTAGCGCCACTACAGCCCTAAAGTTTCTTTCATGGAAAGTCATTTTCCTAATTGCTATCACTTCTGCAAGACGCATTAGTGAGCTGCAGGCTTTAGTTGCTGACCCTCCTTACACAAGGTTCCACCATGATAAAGTAGTCCTCAGGACTCATCCTCACTTTATGCCCAAGATGGTTTCGCCTTTTCATCTAAACCAGTCAGTTTATCTTCCTATATTCTTCCCTAGGCCTCATGCCTCCAGTGCAGAAAGGAATCTTCACACTTTGGATTGTAAAAGTACCTTAGCCTTTTATCTTCAAAGAACTAAGCAACATAGAAAATCATCTCAGCTTTTTGTTACTTTTGACTCTAGTCATTTGGGACTTCCAGTTTCCAAAAGAATTTTATCTAAATCAGCGGTTCTCAACCTGTGGGTCGCGACCTCCACGGGGGTCGCCACAGGATTTAGTGGGGGTCGCCTCATTCCGCCAAGTTAAAAAAAAAAAAAAAAATTTAAAAAGTGCCCAAGTTGCTGCCGCTGCCGGGGGAAAAAAAAAGCGCACAAGTTGCTGCCGCTGCCGAGTACGCTTCTCGGCAGCGGCAAACTCTCCGCCTCCTTTCTAATGCAGCCGCGGCTCCCTGCCTCTTAGGGAACCGCAGCTATGCCTGTAAAACCGTTGCAGAGCCTTCCTGTCTCTCGATGGGCTCCGTGCAGCATTGTCCCGCCTCCAAAGGAAGTTGCTGATTGGGGGCTTCAACTGGGAATAGGCTGATTGTGGGGAGGGGAGGATAGAGCAGCTGGCCCTGGAAGAAACTGGGGTCTAAGGCTACAAATGGGCTGATACGAGAGAATAGGAGAATGGAACTGGAAGGGAGCGGATCTGAGAGGGGCTGCCATGGTATTTGTACTAGAAGGGACTGGTCAGTGGGGAAGGAGGGGGAATGGAAGGGAATGGACACCAGTGGCAGTCATGGGCATGCAAGATGACATTGGAAGGTACTGGGAGTGAGGACTGGAAAGGGGCTGATACTGGGGAGGGTTACTGGGACTGGAAATAGGCTGATGGAAAGAAATGAAGAAAACAAAAGAAGAGATAAGAAATGGCAGATGGACCATAGACCACAGAAAGAGAGCTAAGAGAAAACTGGAAAGCAGAAGCCTCAGATCAGGACCAGCATGATCAGAGAATAAATTGGTCAGACAACAAAGGTAGAAAAAAATAATTATATTTCATATTAGTGATTTGACTAAAAAATCATAATTTTGAAATCAAATTTATTTATTTATTTTAGCACATCAAACAATCGATAATTAGTGTGGACTGTAGCATGTAGTGGGAGGTTTAAGAAGAGTGATGTGTGGTGCAGTGTGCTAGATTTATCAGTGGGCTATATACATAGTGAGCAATATACATATATACAAGAATAGAGCCATGTAAAAATGGTGAGCTAGGGTCATGATCTATATTGCCTTGGTTGTGCTGCAGTTCAGGTGATGTCCTTGAAGTGTTCTGTAAATAGAGCTGTTTTAAGAAGTGTTCTGAAGTCCTTGAGGTCTTTGGTTGATCTTAGGTGGTCTGGGAGGGAGTTCCATAGAGTGGGCGCTGCCAGGGAGAGTGCCCTTCTTGATGTGGTCTGATTTGTTTTGGCAAATTCCTTTGGTGTGCTGATGGTGTCTGTGGTTCCTTTTCTTCTTGGTCTTTTGCTGTCGTTAGTTTTTATGAGTGGTTGTAGGCTGTTAGCTGAGAGGTTGTGTATTATTTTGAATATGTTTCTAAGTACTTTGAAGCGGATTCGGGAGCTGATTGGGAGCCAGTACAGCTGGTACAAAATGGGAGTAATGTGGTCGTGACTTGAACAATCTTTTATGATTCGTGCGGCTGTGTTCTGTGCTAGCTGTAGTGGTCTCAGGGTCTTTTATAGTAGCCCCTGGTAGATGGGATTACAATAGTCTAGTGTGGGAATGATGAGGGCTTGGCAGACTGTTCGAAAGTGCTCCTGAGTGAGGATGGGTTTGAGCCTTCTGACGGTTCTCATTTTGATGTAAGCGCTCTTTGTGGTTTTGGTAATGTGGGATTGAAGGCTAAGGTCCTTATCGAGCGTCACTCCCAGGTATTTTATTTCTTGTCTTACTGGTATTATGATGTCATTCAGATTGATGGTGGCCGTGGGTGAAAATGTAGGGTTTCTTGTGATCAATAGTGCTTCAGTTTTGTTGTAGTTTATTGACAGATTGTTTTTCTGAAGCCAGGTTGCCATTTGTTGGAAGCAGTTGGCTATGTTGGAGTAGTCTGGGTTGTCCAGTTTGATTTATTTATTTAATTCTCTTGATTGGTGTGAATATCATTATGTTGTCTGCGTATGTGGTGTATTGAATCTTGTGGTTCTTGATGATGGCGCAGATGGGTTGTATGTATAGAGTGAAGAGCAGGGCGGAGAGTGCTGAGCCTTGTGGGACACCCTGTGTGGCTCTGAAAGGTTGAGAGGTCTCTGATCCACATTTGACTTGTAGCTGTCTGTTGGTGAGGTAAGATGTAAACCAACTCTAGGTGGTGCTGTGTAGTCCTGCTTCCTGTAGTCTGGTTAGTAAGGTTGTGTGACAGACAGTGTCACATGCTGAGGAGATGTCCAGGAATATCATGAGGACGCCTATTCTGGTGTTGTCAATCGTCTGTAATAGTCTGTCGAATAGTTGTATTAGTAGATATTGTTACTTGTTATTGGGCTTAATTATTGTGGTTTAAATAAGTAAATTTTATAAATAAAAACATAATGCAAAGGCCTATAATATATTAATAATTCAACAAATGCATTAACGGTAAAGGAAGAGAGACGCAATTGATTTTATCATTGGGGGTCATCACAAGTTGACCAATGGTAAAAGGGGTCACGGTACAAAAAAGGTTGAGAACCACTGATCTAAATGAATTGCAGATTGCATATCCTTTACATATGAGAGTAAAAGACTTTCTCTCGAGGGCCATGTCACAGCTCACAATGTGAGAGCCATGGCAGCCTCGATGGCTAATCCTCGTTCTGTGTCTATTGACGACATTTGTAGAGTAACTACTTGGGCTTGGTGCATACCTTCACAGCCCACTATTGCTTAGACAAGGACTCCCGTCAGGATGCCTCATTTGGCCAAACTGTTCTCCAGCATCTCTTTCATACTTAATACAACTTCTACCCGCCGGTCCCGTTTTTTGACGCCAGAGGTCCATGGGAGGAAGCATGACCCATCTCACCTGGGTTCACAGCTTACTGGGGTCATTCCCCTGGCATCTATAAGCTGGGGAGGCCCCATATGTGAAGACTACATTCCTGCTTGTTCCTGGAGATAGCGTAGTTACTCACCTGTAACAGGTGATCTCCGGGAACAGCAGGAATTTAGTCTTCACAACCCACCCACCTCCCCTAGGAGTTGTCTCTACCTATCTCTCTTTCTCTACTCCTCTCCTTTGGTCTCAGCTATAAACTCAACTGAAGTGAGAGAGGTAGAAAGGCGGGAAGGCAGCACGCAGGCGCTGCTCCCAAAAGCTTTCCTATTGGACGCTGGGGAGCGTTCCTGCGCAGGCTCTGTCGGTACCAACGATACCCATATGTGAAGACTAAATTCCTGTTGTTCCCAGAGATCACCTGTTGCAAGTGAGTAACTACGCCTTAGACATTGCAGGAATAACAAACAAGTGATTTTGTGCTGCAATTTAGTTTTTCATTTTGATTCCCCACCTTCCCTCAAAGACAAGAAAGCAGTTTACATAATAATTTAAAAAAAATGGGTAGTGGAAAAAGCTACATTGGCTTGAGGTAAGAAGAGAAGGGTATCAAAGGTATATAAATTAGGCACAAGTGAAGGAGTGCTGAGACAGGATCTGCTACTGCTGGGAAGCAATCTGCATTTGTGAGTATTAACCTTCTGGGAAACAGTTTTGAAACTTGGAGATTTGGGTTAAACCGAAATTTTGTCCAAGTTCTCTGTGTGCTTATGTGAAGGCACATGTTAGACTGTTTATGCGGTTGTAGGGACATCCAAGTGAAAACGTCTGCAATTCTATGTTAATTTTCCACGAGAAGGTGGGTATGTGTGAGTCCAATTTAAATTTGATATATTCCCTGCCCCCTCATGGTAGATGAGTGTTAAATAACACTAGGAAGCAGACGTGCACACGGGAATAAGCATCTACATGCAAAGGAAGAGGCCCTTTTACAAAGATAAACATGGGAAAATTAGTTAAGGGAACTCCAGCACCTTGCATGTATAAGTACTGGTATTTCAGAATGAGCGCGTATATATTCCGGCATTTACACGAGGCCGGGCCATTTGGCAAATGTGGACATGTAGTTTCTCTTAATGAATGATAAGAGGACTTGGTATTCCCCCTTCTGAGTGGGAAGGTGAAATAAACATTGGAGGATTAAAGAGAATATCCCCTTTACCTCCTAGTGTAGAGGATTAGTGGAACCAAACACCTTTTGAATGCCTGTTTGTGTTGGGAAGCAGATGTAAATTTGGACTTGGCAATGTGTGACCACAAATGTGCATTCCTTATGTGACATTAGAGATACATCTGTATCTTTTTGACCTTCCTGGTCCATGTTCCTGACACACTTCCATGTGACTTGGACATGATCTGGGCAGAGCATGCAAATTCGGGCCTTTCTAAAATCACTCTGCACGTGGCGGCTGTTGGCACCAGGGCTTTTTGTGAGGGGGTACGTGGTGGTACGGTGTACTTGCAACTTTTTCATTGCTTGCTGAAATTCACCCATAATCTTCAGAAACATATAAATATGTATTAATGAAAGAACACTGCATATGAGTGCCAGCACCTTCTTTTTTCTAAGAAAAATGCACCGTTTTGCGTGTTTGTGCTAGTACATCCATATGCAAAATATAAATAGAATTTTTAAAATAACTCCCATAGTCAAACATTGCTTAGCTGCAAAACATTCTTCTTAGTGAATAAGATGTCATTGAAAGACACTATCAAAACGGAACAATAGGCTGCAGTAAAGGCAAAATTAGCCCAGATGCTTTTGAGTAAAGGCCAGAGTTGAAAGATAGCAAATTATTCCTGTCAGCTGCTAACCAGGTTGTAAATATTAACAAAAAACGTGTGTTAAACTGTCTGTATGCAAATGCTAGAAGACTAAAAATAAAAAGATGGCAAAGGATAGAATGTATAGCATTGACTGAACTGATGCATATAATTGGCATCTCGGAGACCTGGTGGAAGGAGGATAACCAATAGACATAATAAACCATAATAGGTCATTGTGATACCAGGATACAAAATTACATCATAATGAGGTGGATCAAAGTGGTGGAGGGGTGGCACTGTATGTTAAAGAGGGCATCAAGTCAAACAGAATAAAAGTTCTGCAGGAAACAGAATGTCCATGGAATTTTTATCAATAGACATTCCATGTGTTATTTATTTATCTATTTATTTAACTGTTTTTTATATCGCTTCATCATTTAGTCAAAGTAGTTTACATTGGAACTTAAACTTGGTAATGTACATTAAACAGGGACATTGATAACTTGGATTCTTCTGAGGCAATGGAGGGTTAAGTGACTTGCCCAAGGCCACAAGGAGTGCTAGTGGGAACTGAACTCTGGCCTCTTGGTTCTCAAGCCACTAGGCTGCTACTCCACTCCAGTGTGTGAAGGGAAAGATAATAGTGGTGAGATTATACTATTGCATGCCGGACCAGAATGACGAGACAAATGATGAAATGTTAACAGAAATTAGAGAAGCTATCAAATTTGGCAACACAATAATAAAGGGTGAATTCAGTTTCTCCAAAATTGTACTGAATAAATGTTGCTTCAGGGCATGCTAGGGAGGTAAAGTTCCTAGGTGAGATAAATGACTGCTTCATGGAGAAGCTGGTTGAGAATATATTTTATTTTATTTATTTATTTATTTAACATTTCTTATATACCACGCTCTTTGTCATCAGTGCGGTTTACATTGAAACAATATCACACTTGGTCAGTTAAGTCTGGCCATCGTTTACAAATAACAGGGCATTAGCATGGAGGTAAAAACTGGGGAAAACTATATACACCGCTTTGACCCGGTGAAAAGCGGGATATAAATACAGTTAAATAAATAAATACATTTTTAGAAATTTACAAGTTGGTACTCCCTGTAGGTTCTATGCGGTCAGATAGGAGAGGTCTGAGGTGGTGAGGGTGAGGAGGGATGAAGGGGGGGGATGTCTAGATGAGTAAAATGTGTGATAAAAAGGTGGTGTTTGAGGGCTTTTCTAAACTGTCAAAGGTCCCTGATTGCTCTAATGCTGGGAGGAAGTTTGTTCCAACACCTGGGAGCATAGTTCGCAAATGCCCTATTGATGGATGACTGGTTAATCTTTATGGATTCTCTTGGTATGAGTAACATGTCTGCAGCACGAGATCTCCTAGATCTGTTGTTTGCGGTGTGTGTGATAAGGTCAGAAATTGATGAAGGTGATATCTTGTTAAACGCCTTGAAAGTAATGAGGAGGGCCTTATATAGGATTCTACAGCTTATTGGGAGCCAATGAAGATCTTTTAGAATGGGGGAGATGTGATCGTTCCTTGATGCTCTGCAAAGGACACAGGCTGCTGCATTCATGGCTAACTTTAGAGGGTTGATGGTAATCTTCGGGAGGCCATGCAGTATTATATTAGCATAATCAAAGTGCGGTGTAACTAGCGCTTGGAAGATGGTACGTAAGTCATCAGGCTCCATCATAGGTCTCAAGTGCCGCAGGGTTTTAATCTTAAAGTAGATAGCCTTTACGGTGTGTTTTATGTGTTCCTTGAAGTCCAACTGTTGATCCAGTATCACTCCAAGGTAGCGTATATTGGATTTGACTGGACGTTCTGCATCTCTGACTTTTAGAGTTGGTGGAGGAGAGAAACATTTATTTCTTGTGACTATTAGGACTTCTGTTTTTTTAAAATTTATACGTAGGTTTTGATTGAGTAGCCAGTCTGTTATTGCATTGAAACAGTTGGTTAACACTGTATAGTCTGGGTATGAGACAGTTATAGGAGTGAATAACAGCACATCATCTGCGTACATGAGGCAGGATATGCCAAAAGAGTGTGTGATGTCACAAATTGGCTGCATATAGATATTGAACAGTAGCGCAGATAGGGAAGAGCCTTGGGGTACACCTTGTTTCTGCTGGAAGGGTTTGGATGTGGCATTACCGATACGGACTTGTTGCCATCTGCCTTCAAGGTAGGATTTGCACCAGTCCCATGCTCGGTCATGTATTCCTTTCTCATGAAGCCGCCTCAGTAGCTGCGTGTGGTCTACGGAGTCAAACGCTGCCGCTATATCAAGAAAGATTAGAGCAAAGCCCTTCTTAAGGTTGTCTATGCCATTGATGAGTGTGTTGGTTAGTGTCGTTAGGAGAGTTTCGACACTGTGGGCTTCCCTGAATCCATGTTGACATGGGTCTAATGGAGAAGATGAATCTATATGCTGCTGAATCTGTCTCTGGGTCAATTTATCGAGAATTTTAGCTAGTAATGGGATACTAGAGATTGGTCGGTAAGAATCCACTTTCTTTGGATCGAGCTGGTTGTTTTTTTAGTAGCGGACTGATAGATGTTTGCTTGAGAGCATCTGGGAAGACTCCAGTTTCAAAGGACAGCTTTGCAATGTTGGCTGTGAATGGGCTGAGTTCTGCGCGCATAGTCCTGACCAAGATAGGTTGCAATTTTAGTCCTTAGTGGAACACAGGATTTGGTGCAAGAAGTAAAGTGTTTGGATTACTTGGCAAAAGTAATCATAACATGATCAAATTAGGTTTAACTGAAGTGATGACACTAAGGAAATCTGCTGCACTAGTTTAAGTTTCAAAAGGGAGATTATCATAAAATGACAAAATTTGGTTAAAAAGAAACAAAAGGAGCACCTGAAGATGTCAAGTGTTCACATCAGGAATGGATATGGTCTAAAAATACCATCTTGGAAGCCCACACTACATGCATTCCATATAATAAAGTCAGAAGGTGATGTGAAAGGGGCTATTATAGCCCAAAAATCTTTCAAAAAATGGATAGAGGGATCTCAGTGAAGAAAACAGGAAACTGCATAAATATTTTGAATTTAAATGCAAAGCAATGATAAGGAAGGCAAAATTTTGAAAAGAAGCTTGCTGTAGAGTCCAAACTCATAATAAAAACTTTCAGATGTGTTTGAAACAAGAAGCCTATTCAGTCTGCCCTTCCATACTAACTACTGTAGTCCTCTTTTTTTTTTTTTTCCTTTAGAGATCTTCTGTGTTTGTCCCATACTTTCTTGAATTGAGAGACTGTCCTCGTCTCTACCACCTCCACTGGGAGACACTTCCACACAGCTACCACTCCTTCCATAAATATTTCTGCATATTAATCCTGAGTCTATTCTCTTTCACCTTGGTTCTATGCCTCCTCATTGCAGAGCTCTCTTTCAATTAAAAGATGCTCTCCCCCTGTGCCACAGAGGTATTTAAACATCTCTATCATATCCCCCCCTCTCCTGCCTTTCCTTCAAAGTATACATATTGAGATCTTTAAATCTGTCCCCATATGTCTTACTATGAAGCCCACCGACCATTTTGGTAGCCTCCCTCTGCACTGGCTGCATTCTGTTTATATTCTTTTGAAGGTGTGGTCTCCGGAATTGCACGCAATTCTCCAAGTGAAGTCTCATCAAAGATGTACAGAGGCACTTATCACCTTCTCTTTCCTGCTATCCATTTCTCCCCCTATGCACCCAAGCATCCTTCTGGCTTTTGCCATCGTTTTTTCTACCTGTTTATCTACTTAAAGATCGTTAGGCACAATCACGCCCTTTTCTTTCGTGGACAGAAGTACTTCACCCCCTATACTGTACCGCTCCTTTGGAGTTTTGCAGCCCAAATGTATGACCCTGCACTTTTTAACATTAAATCTCAGCTGCCAAATTCTGGACCATTTTTCAAGTTTCGCTAGATCCCTCCTCAAGTTATCTACTCCTTCCTGGGTGTGTACTCTATTGCAGATTTTTGTATCATATGCAAAGAGGCCATTTATCTCCAGGAACAAGCAGGAATGCAGTCTTCACATATGGGTATCGTCAGTACCGACGGAGCCTGCGTGGGAACACTCCCCAGCGTCCAATTAGAAAGCTTTTGGGAGCATCCCGCAGCGCCTGCATGCTGCCTTCCTGCCTTTCCCAACTGCCTCTCTCCAGTTCTTCGTTTTCCGCGGAGCCAGCAGGATGTCATTCCTGTCACCGCAGAAAATTTTTCCTATTCTCCTTCTTTTTTGTGGTCGCGTCTGCCTTCCCTCGACGCTATACCGGTACCGCCGGTTCTTTCTTTCTTTCTTTTTAAAAAAAAATAATAATAATAATAATATACATTTTTTTCTAAACCTTTCTTCTTCAGGTGCACGTGCCTTTTTGGGCCTTAGGCCCAAAATTTCCTTTACTATGGAAAAGCCCGCTTCGGGTTTCAAGAAGTGCACCAAGTGTGGCGGTACCATCTCCGTCACTGACACCCATGAGTGGTGCTTTAAATGTTTAGGTCCTGACCACTCCATCTCGGAGTGTATGGCCTGTGCCATGATGTCCAAGAGGGGTCGACAAAACCGAGCTGCTAAGCTCAGCACCTTTTTTCCCTCCGATGCAGCCTCTGTGGCATCGACGTCTTCCAGGGCTTCGTCTTCCTCCCATGGATCTCAGGTAACTAAACATAAGTCTGGCCGGTCCTCAAAGGGTAGATCTCCTTCCAAGCATCGAGATACCTCTGGCGTTGCCCTTGAGGGTTCTGTACCGGCAAAATTGCCCCGGCGGGAGGCTTCAGCTTCCAAAGCATTATCGGGGCTCCAGGATGTTCTCGAGGCCTCAACCTCGGCAGAACTACTGGTGCCATGCTCTGGGCTACCAGCTGTTTTCTCCGGTACCGATACCCAGGCATCGGCAGCGTCGATAGACCAGAGGTTCCTGGCTATTGAATGCAGTCTGGCGGCTCTCCTTGCGGCATCGACACCCTCGGAACCGCGTCAAACAGTTCAACCGGCACCGACTCCGGCATCGGTACCGGTACGAACAGCACCGGCAACGACATCGGTATCTGCATTGCTGGCGCCCAGTCATGCTATGCCTTTCGATACCGACACACCGGTACTGATTCCCCCCCAGCACCGACTTTGGTCGGTACAGGTATCGTGCTCTTCAAGAGCATCCGGACAGAAGGTACTTTGAATCCTCGGAGGAGTCCGAGGATTCTGATAGCTCCGTCGGTACCAGAGTACTTCTCCCGAGGAGCCTTCCTCTCCTAAACATAGGACGTCTCCTCCAGAAGATATCTCCTTTCAGGATTTTATCAGGGAGGTGGCTCGAGGTCTTTCCATTGCTGTAGCTCCTGAAACAGAGCCCAGGGCAAAGGAGATTGGAGATTCTACAATATCCCAAGGCTCCTAAAGAGGCAGCTACTTTGCCTATCCATGAGATCTTACATGATCTCATATTAAGAATGTGGGAAACACCTCTTACCACCTCTCCTCACTCTTGTAGACTGAATAACGTGTATCGAGTACCTCCGTGTCCTGGTTTCCAGAAGACTCAGCTTCCTCACCACTCTATTTTAGTGGAATTAGCTATGAGAAGGATCAGAAGTGCAAAGAGGCATGTCTCTAATCATCCAGGACGTGAGTGTCGAACTTTGGATGCCTTTGGACATCGTACTTTCCAGGCTTCCATGCTTTCTGCCAGGATCAGTTCCTATATTTCATATATGGGAATGTTCCTTAAGGAAGTCACAGGAGATTTAGAGATTTTGAGACCTCTTCTTCCTGATGATAAGAGGCAGGATTTTCTCACACTTGTTAAACATGCCAAGGATGTTTCTAAGTTTGTAAATCGTGCAGCTTTTGGCTGTTTTGAGTGCATAAGCAGAACCTCTGCCATTGCCATAGGTGCACGTAGAATTGCCTGACTCCAGGCATCCAATTTGGAGCTCTGAGTGCAGGACAAACTGGGCAATATCCCTTGTACAGGTGAGAATCTATTCGGCAAAAATTGGCAAGAGAAAGCCAATGAGTTGGATGCTGACAACTCCACTTTGGATAGATTATCCAAAGCCACAGCTGATCCTGCAAGGAAGAAATCTTTCAAGAAACCATTCTTCTCCAAAAAGAAGAGGTTTTATCCCTCATATTCCCAGCAGGGACGTTCTGCAGGTCAACCTGCCCGAAAGAGTCAGCAACCACCTAAACAGAGGAAAGCAAAGACTGCTAAGCCTCAACCGTCTCAGCCTCCACAAGGCCTTTGACTTCCATCTAGAGAACTTAGCCTTCCTGGCCCTCAATGGACCAGAGCCTTCCACCATTCCAGGAAGGTTGTGTCACTTTGCCCACAGATGGGGGCAGATAACAGCAGAACATTGGACTCTCTCCATTATAAAAGAGGGGTACAAGCTTCACTTTCTCTGCATGCCCCCTCCCACAATGGTAAGACAGTTCAATTCTCAGACCTCTCTCATCAACCTGTTCAAGAGGTCACTATACGTCTTGCCCAAGAGGGGCAAGAGGTCACTATACTTCTTGCCCAAGGGGCAATAGAAGAGGTACTCCTTCCTCAACAGGGCACAGGGTTTTACTCCCCCCTATTTCCTTATCCCAAAGATAACGGGGGCACAGACCTATTTTAGACTTCAGGGAATTGAACAAATTCCTGTTCAAAGAGAAATTCAAGATGATCTCTCTGGGAACGCTGCTGCCATACCTTCAGAGTCAGGATTGGTTTGTTCTCTAGATCTCAAGGATGCGTACACTCATGTTCTCATCCATCCAACTCACAGAAAGTTCCTTCGGTTCCTTTTTCAAGGAAAGCACTACCAATACAGGGTGCTTCCTTTTGGCCTGGCCTCAGCACCAAGGGTGTTTACGAAATGCATGGCTGTGGTAGCAGCATTTCTTCGCATTCTAGGAATATTTGTCTTCCCCTACTTAGACGACTGGCTCATTCGAGCCCCATCAGAGTCAGAGGCTAGGATTTCTCTATCTTGCACAATGCGTATCCTTCAGTATTTGGGTCTGGTCATAAACATCCCCAAATCCAGCCTAACTCCCACTCAGTCTCTAGAATTCATAGGAGCTTTGCTGGATATCAGAAAAGCAAGGGCCTATCTTCCCCAGACCCGTTGCCTTCGCATTGTGCAGTTAGCTTCTCAAGCAGTGCTAAAGCCTCACCTCACTGCTCGAGAAATGTTACAACTACTAGGCCACATGGCATCTACCGTGCATGTGATTCCTTATGCTCGCCTCCATATGAGAGCAGCTCAGTGGACTTTATCCACTCAGTGGACCCAGGCATCAGGGTGCCTGTCAGACAAAATAGCAAACACAAATCACCTTATTTTGTCCCTCCAATGATGGCAGTCCACTCAAAACCTGTTGGTGGGGTCCCCATTTCAACAACCTTGACCCCAAGTCACTCTCACAACAGATGCTTCACCAATGGGTTGGGGAGCTCATCTGCAAGACCTCTCCACCCAAGGCACTTGGACTCCACAGGAGACTCATCTACACATCAATCTTAGAGCTCAGAGCAATCTTCCTTGCTTTTCGAGTGTTCCACACCCTGCTAAGCTACAAGACAGTCCTCTACGTGAACAAGCAGGGAGGAACAGAGTCTCTGTCGCTTTGCAACAAAGCTTTGCGACTATGGGCCCTCGCCAGAGAGCATCAGATTCATCTCCTGGCAGTGTATCTTCCCACATGCCCCAGCCGCCCTAGCACCTTAATACAAACAGAAAATGGTTAGCCTACACATAAGCCCAACCGCTAATCATCATACGTGTACCATCCACCCACAAAAGCACATGCAACATCCAAATGAGTTAGAGTATTGTACATAGTATTGAGTTAACTTGTACATAGTTTTCCCGGTTTATCCCATGTTTAATTCCCTGTTCTTTGTAAACTCAATGTTGCTTGTATGCATTGTAGTATGTTTTTTGTTTGATGTACACCGCGCTGATTATAATAGCGCGGTATAGAAGAAATAAATAAATCTTCCAGACATTAAAAACTCTTGGGCAGACAGACTCAGTTGAGTTCTGCTTCCACATGAATGGTCTCTACATGCAGACCAGGTGGCCAAGATTTTTCAAATTTGGGGAATGCCAAACTTCCCCGGTTCTGTTCCAGAATTCTGGCTCAGGGCTGTCAGGCCAGGGATGCTTTCCTCCTTCATTGGAGTCAAGACTTCCTTTATGCCTTTCCACCCATTCCCCTAATTCCCAAAACCCTGTTCAAGCTTCAGAGAGAAAGAGGCCATATGATTCTCATAGCTCCACATTGGCCACAGCAAGTGTGGTACCCTCTGCTTCTACATCTCTCTCAAGCTCCGTCTCTGGAGTTAGGGTCTGCTGCAGATCTCCTGTCTTAGGAGGACGGAATGTTATGGCATCCCAATCCCCAGTCTCTGCATCTCAGGGCTTGGTTGCTGAAGGCCTAGATCTTCATGATCTTAACCTCTCTCAGCAAGTAAAGGATATCCTTTATGCTTCCAGGAAGTCTTCCACAAGACGCTTTTATGCTTTCAAGTGGAAAAGGTTTATCATATGGTGCTCGCAGAAGGGTCTTAACCCCCTTGCGATACCTCTGGAATCATTACTGGAGTATCTCCTTCATTTATCCAATGCAGGACTTAAGACTAACTCAGTAAGAGTCCATTTGAGTGCTATTGCAGCTTCTTTCATGCCTTTAAATGGACAACCTATTTCCTCCCATCCTCTTATAGCAAGATTTATGAGAGGCCGCCTTCTAACTAAGCACCCCCATTAGGCCAGCACTGGTGGCATGGGACTTAAACCTGGTTCTTGGTCAGCTTATGAAGCCACCTTTCGAACCCTTAGCTACTCCCTTGCTGAAATTCCTTTCCTGGAAAGTTATCTTTCTCATTGCAATCACAGCACGTCGCATCAGTGAGTTGCAAGCACTAGTGGCTGATCCTCCTTGTAGAAGGTTCCATCATGACAAGGTAGTCCTTAGGACTCATCCACACTTTATGCCAATGGTGGTCTCGCCTTTTCATCTAAACCAAGCGGTCTACCTGCCTGTGTTTTTTCCAAGGCCTAATGCATCAATTGCAGAAAGGAATCTTCATACTTTGGACTGTAAAAGAGCTTTAGCTTTTTACTTACAAAGAACACAGCAACATAGAAAATCCTCTCAACTCTTTGTTGCTTTTGATCCTTCTCATTTGGGACCTCCAGTCTCCAAGAGAACACTGTCCAACTGGATTGCACAGTGTATTTCGTTTGCCTATCAGAATAAGAATCTTCCTCTGGAGGGCCATGTCACAGCTCACAATGTGAGAGCTATGGCAGCTTCAATGGCTCATCTGCACTCCGTGTCTATCGACGACATCTGTCGAGCAGCCACTTGGGCCTCGGTTCATACCTTCACAGCCCATTACTGCTTGGACAAGGACCCCCGCCCGGGATGCCTTGTTTGGTCAGGCTGTTCTCCAACACCTGTTTCATACCTTATCAACTACAGCTAGCCATCTCCTCAGAGAAAGCTCCATTTACCTGTACCCTTTGTTGCCTCCCACTCAACCAATTTCTAACCCAGTCAGTTACTTTAGGGTCGATACCTAGGGCACTCGATTTATTTATAAGTCGCCTGTGAGGAACAGTGTCAAAGACTTTATTGAAATCTAAGTACACCAGATCTAGGGCTCTGCCTTGGTCCAATTCTCTGGTCACCCAGTCAAAGAAGTTTAATTTGATTTGTTTGACAAGACCTACCTCTAGTAAAACCATGCTGCCTTGGATCCTGCAATCCATTGGACTCAAGAAACTTCACTATCCTCTGTTTTAGCAGTGTTTCCATTAATTTACTCATCACAAAGGTCATAATAACCGGCCTGCAGTAGAACTATTAGATGATCATGGAGTAAAAGGGGCAGTCAGGGACAACAAGCTCATTGTAGAGGGACTAAATTAATTCTTTGCTTCACTCTTTACAGAGTAAGTTGTAAGGGAATTACTCATGCCAGAAATGGTATTTAATGAGGTGATTTGGAGGAACTAAAACAAATCTCTGAATATAGAAGGTATATAGTAAGCTAAGTCAACAAACTAAAGAGTAGTAATTCATCTGGACCAGATAGTATACATCCCAGAGTGCTGAAAGACCCAAAAAATGAAATTGCAGATATGCTATGAGTAATCTGTAACCTATTGTGAAAACCAGCTTTGGTACCTGTAGAATGGAGGGTTGCTAATGTAACGCCAGCTTTTAAAAACAGGTTCAAGGTATGGTCTGGGGAAAACTACAAACTAGTAAATCTGATGTCATTACTAGATAAAATAAAATAAATTATTATAAAGAACAAAATTCTTTATAATCTGCTAAATTTCTTTGAAGGTGTGAATAAACATTGTGGTTAAAGGTGATACAGTTGATATAGTGTATCTGGATTTTTCAGAAAGCATTTGACAGGGGACCCCATGAATCAACGTCTGAGGAAATTCAGAAGCCATGGAATGGGAGGCAGTGTTCTTTTATGAACTGGGAACTGGTTGACAACAGAAAACCGAGTAGGGCTAAATGGCCAATTTTCTCAATGCAGAAAGGTGAATAGTAGAGTATCCCAAGGATCTTTACTGGTACCAATGCTTTTTAATATATTTATACATGATCAGGAAATGGGAACAACTAGTGAAATGATCAGATTTACTGAAGACACCATTATTTATTTATTTAACAGTTTTTATATACCGCACTCTTCATCAGAGCAGTTTACATTTTAACAAATTGTACTTAAGCATGAACATATGTTAAGTTTACAGATAACAGGGAATGAACATGGATAACTGGGGTTAAATAAATAACAAGAATTCAAACTATTTACAGCAAAATATCATATGTTTATGGTTCTAAAGCTTGGGGATCTAAGAGGGTTTGATATGGGGTGAGAAATGAAGTTAGAGGTTTTCTGGACTAACCATGATCATTGGTTCGTGTTGGGAGGGAATGGCTTGGGGAGTTCATACTCTGAGGGAAGTGTTGTAGGAAGAGGTGTGTTTTTAGAGCTTTTCTAAATTGTGAGAGGTCTTTTTGTGATCTGATGTTGGGTGGCAGCATGTTCCAACATCTAGGGGCGAAGGATGAGAATGCTCTTGTGGTAGTTGTCTGGTTGAGTTTTGCTAGGTATTCTGGGATCATTAGTGTGTTTTCTGTTGCGGAGCGTCGGGATCTGGAACTTTGTGGGTGATGCAGGAGGTCAGATAATGAAGATGATGAGATTTGGTGAACCGCCTTGAAGGTAATGAGGAGGGCTTTGTATAAAATCCTATATGATATCGGGAGCCAGTGAAGTTCAAATAGGATGGGAGTGATATGATGACTCCTTGGGGAGTCTCTGCCTGGATTTCTCTCCTGACCCTTGGGGATCGGGTGTGATGATGCACAGATGCTCTTCTAGATTTCGAGGGTGCATCAGACCCTGAAACACTAGAGTGTGATATAGGCCAGGCAGGCACTGGTGTTGGGGCCCTTCAATGCCCCATTTGCAGAGCAGTCGCAGTGAAAGTCAAGGACCCAGCGTGCTGCACAGCCAAGAGCACTGCAATGCGTTCCTCAAGAATCTGCAGAAGGTGCGTCTCCATGGCTGCCAATTCAAAGGCTACGAGGCCTCAGCAACTACTGACCTATAAGTGCACTCATTCTGCTGCTCCTCACTACCTTTCCTCTCTTATCTTTACCTACACCCCTCCTCGGGAATTCCATTCTTCTGGCAGATTGCTTCTATCTGTGCCCTTCTCTTCTACTGGTAACTTCAGACTTCGAGCCTTTCACTTTGCTGCTCCTTATGCTTGGAACAAACTACCTGAGTCTGTATGGCAGGCGTCATCTCTGGCCCTTTTCATATTCTGGATGAAAACTCACTTCTTTGAGGCCGCATTTGGATCCTGAACTGCTTAGTCTCCTATGTGTTTCCTTACCATTCCCCTAGATGTATCCTTGTCCTCAGCTATTGAATTGTTTGTCTTGACTAGATTATAGGCTCTGATGAGCAGGGGCCATCTTTCATATGTGTCTGTACAGCGCTGAGTATGCCTTATAGCGCTATACAAATGATCAGTAGTAGTAACTTTGACCAATGTACCCGATATCTGTACAGGGGTATAGGCAACATGGTCGCGGCTCTTCATAGGCTGTTGGTGCCCCTCCGATGTTCTTGAGGATGAGTTCTCCTCCCATCAGGGCTGCCTTGAGGGACACTTGCATGGGACCCTCATTGCTCTCTAGACCATGCCTCAATGGTCTCTAATGCCAATGCACCAGAGTCTTCACTTAGTGCTTGATTTGATCATCAACTGACGTCGATGAAGACAAATCCTTCCTCATCTTCGGGTGGAGATTGATCAATGGCCAATGCTCCTGGGCACTACAGGTGCGCAGCTCCGAGTGGGCTCAAGAATGCCTCACTTTCAATGTACTGCCAGTGTCTGATGCAGTCTTTGAAGCCGGTGCAGTTGATGCCGATGGATCAGACTTGCGAGCACCAAAAAGTGATTCACACTGCTTCTCTTGTTCTTCAAGTCCTCTTTTTGTCATCTGCAAACAGAAGTTACAAGAAGACTTTCTAAGACGTAGCCAAACTTCATTTCCCCATCACCAGTCTCTCTAAATCTCACCAGACCATAGACGTAGCTAGCTAGCAACATGAATATTAACAAAAATGCACAGAATTTCAACTGGGAGGGCTAGTTGTTTTAAAGCCCAAGTTCTGTTCAGGGTATGGTTTATAATTCAGCCATAGCCAGGAATTAACTGTAGAAATGTATCAGGGAAGTCCTGGACTCCTCAAAATTCTTAGGAAAAGAACTTTTTCACATGGAAAGACACTGCCACTTGTTCTGGCTTTAAGCCCCCCTCCCCCCCAGTAGATTCACGACTGCATTAGCAGTAAGATGAGACTCGCTCTCAGCTAAAGATAGCAACATCTGGATTCATGGCAGCTGAATCCAAGGCAAGCAGAACATTTGAGTGTGCTGAGAAAGTTACCTATTGCGCCATCTCTGAAACTGACAAACAGAACCTCTTATGCATATTCTCCAAAGATGTCATAATCCCATCACAGGTAGCTAAAAAAAATGGATAACACCAAATGCTAGAATCTAAAAAACTAAAGTGGGAGCGCTAGCATACAGAGCACTGAATGAGGGGCCTGGTACAAGGAGGATAACCAATGCAACACTGGGAATAAATTGTATTGCCATGACAGGTAGATCAAACTGGTGGAAGGATGCCACTATATGGTGAAGAGGTAATTGAGACAAACAGGATAAAGGTTTTGCAGGAAACAAAATATACTGCAGAATCTGTATGGATAGAAATTATTCAAGATTATTTAATTCAAGATTATTTAATCACATGCAATTATTTAATCACATGCAATTTGTGAAAAATTGCAGGAGGACTTTGTAAGACTGGGATACTGGGCATTCAAATGGCAGATGAAATTTAATGTGGACAAGTGCAAAGTGATGTACATATGAAAGATTAACCCAGAAATGCTAAGTTCCACATTAGGAGTCTTCACCCAGTCTTCATCTTGGCATCATTGTGGACAATATATTGAAATCTAGTGTGTGGCGACAGTCATGAAAGCAAACAGAATGTTAGGAATTATTAGGAAAGGAATAGAAAATAAAAGAAATATTATAATGCCTCTGTATTGTGCTATGGTGCAACTCAATTTCAAAAACAATATAGTGGAATTAGGAAAGGTACAGAAAAGGGTGCCCAAAATGTAAAGGGGATGGAATAACTCTTCTATGAGGAAAGGCTAAAGAGCTTAGGGCTCTTCAGTTTGGAGGAGAAATACGATAGGCAGGGCCTGCCCATCCACTATGTGAGCTAGGCGGCTTTCCCAAGTGGGTGGCTTTATGCCATCGTTTTGTTGCCTGTGGCAGGCCATGTTTGCTGAAGCACATGGCCTGTCACGGCAACAAAGCGTGGCACAAAGCCACCACTTTTGAAATACTGCCACCACTGCCCGCCTCCCCCCCCCCCCCCCAAGAATGAATCAGCAGCAGCAAGGGGGCGGTGGCAAGGTTCGGCAGGGGAGGGGCGCTGCAGCCGGAGTTTCTGCCTAGGGTTCTATAAAATCCTGAGTGGAGAGAAATGAGTAAACACTAATTGAATGTTTTCTCTTCCAAAAAGTACAAAAACTAGGGGACTTGCTGTGACGTTATAAGGTAGTACATTTATATCAAATAGAAGAAAATTTGGCCTTGAAACTCGTTGCTGGAGGATTTGGTAAAAGCAGTTAGCACAGATGGGCTTAAAGGTTTAGGCAAGTTCCTTGGGAAAACGTGATTGGACCTATCAAGGGAGACCCGATGAAAGCTACTACTTATCCTGGAGAAGATGTAGCATGGAATCTAACCAGGTACTTATGACCTCGTTTGGCCACTGTTGGAAGCAGGACGCTTGATGAACCTTTTTGGTCTGTGTACCTCAGGGCTCTGTCTTGCTACCTCTTTTTCTCTCTCTATGCTCAGTCCCTTGGTGCACTCCTCCCATGGATTTTAGTATTGTCTTTATGCTGATGACTCTCAAATCTACCTCTCTACATCTGAAATCTCTCCAGGAATACAGGACTGTATCTCAGCCTGCTTATCTGATGTTACTGCTTGGATGTCCCACTGCCACCTGAAATTGAACATAGCTAAAACTAAGCTCTTTATCTTTCCTTGTAAAGCCTCCTTCCTCCTTTCTCCATCCCTGTGGATAATTCTGCTTCTCTCTGTTTCCTCAGCTCACAACCTTGGGGTCATCTTTGAATCTTCTGTCTACTTCTCTGCACACACCCAACAAATAGCTAAATCCTGCCATTTCTTTCTCTATAACATCAGTAAAAATGTCCCCTTCCTTTCTGAACACACTACTAAGATCCATATCCACTCTCTAGTCACCTCCCATATATAGACTACAACCTGCTGCTTTCCAGTCTCCCTCGGAATCATGTCTTTCCCCTTCAATCTGTTCAAAACTCAGTCACATAGCTAATTTTCTGCCAATCTTGCTATGCTTACTTAACCCCTCTTTGCAAGTCACTTCACTGGCTCCCTATCCATTTCTGCATTTAATTCAAACTTCTACTGACTTAGAAGTGTATTTACTCTGCTGCTCCTCAGTACCTTTCCTCTTATCACTCCATATATCTGGCAGATCTTTTTTATCTGTGCCCTTCTCTGCCACTGCCAACTCCAGACTTTGTTCCCAGCATTTGGAGCAGCAAGATGGAATGAACGAACTACCCGAGTTAGTACGCCAGGCTCCTTCTCTGGCCCTATTCAAATCCAGGCTAAAAACGCACCACTTTGAGGCTGCATTTGGATCCTAATCCCCTTATTCTCCTGCTTTTTCTTGCCATTCCCCTTGATTTACACTAGCTCCCAATTGTTGTGTGGTCTTGATTCAATTGTAAGCTCTAAGAGCAGGGACTATCTCTGATTTGTAAATGTATAGCGCTGCATACACCTTGTAGCGCTATACAGATAAGTAGTAGTAGTAGTCTGACTCAGTATGGCACTTCTTATGTTCTGTAAAGCAGCAGTCCCACCATGCTGCAGCCCAGAAACTAAGATTGATGGGGAATAAGTGAAGCCAAAAGCTTGTTTAAATAGTTAAGTTTTGAGGCCTTTTTTTTTTTTTTAAGTCGTATAGGAGGTTTCCACCCAAAGGTGAAGTGGCAAAGAATTCTAGAGCACTGGTGTTCTATAGCTGAATGCAATCCATTGAATACATTCAAGTCTGATCTGCAATGCAATGTGTGCCTTCGAGTCAGTGCTGACTCCTGGCGACCCAGAAGCTCCTGGGTTTTCTTGGCAGTGTCACCGGAAGTAGATTGCCAGGTCTTTCTTCCGAGGCAATGGAGGGTTAAGTGACTTGCCCAAGGCCACAAGGAGTGCTAGTGGGAATCGAACCCTGGTTGCTTGGTTAACAAGCCAGTGTTCTAACCACTAGGCTACTCCTCCACTCCCAAGTCTGATCTAAGTAGGTGTAATTTTGTTGTAGTCAAATGTTAATGTTTCCAAATAATTCCTTCTTGTTATCATAAGGAATGAGTATGGTAATAGCAAGAGAGCTTTTTCCTTGAATATGTGTACCTATCCATACGTGACCTTAGAAAGTAGTGTCGTTGCTTGACATGGCACTCTGATTACTAACCAATGAGTGAGATATGTTCTCTGAATGTTATCAGAATCCACAACCTAGCTGTAGCATTTTGCCCACACTGTATATGATTAATACTTTTCAATGGCAAGCCTGGATAATTTCATGGCTAGATGATTGTAAGGGCAAATAACCAAACTCTGCACTTGATCCTTCTCAACAATCATTAGGCCATTCCAAGTTGTGAACAGCCGTGGCTCTGTAGCATTTTCTACCTGAACTCACGGAACCTTGGGCTTGAGGGGGTTCATTTTTAATGTATCTATATCCATTCAGATTTTGACCTCCCTTAGTCTGAAGCTATTTCAAAGAAGCAGCCTGACCTGATTGCAGCAGCACATACTTGTATTTCATATGTAAATATCTGATATCTAATTCCAGTGACACTAATCAGCTTCAATGTTTATTTATATGATGCTGTTGGCAAAACCAGTGCACCCTATGGAACCCTACAAGTACAAGACAATATTTGGAGGAATACCCACCAGATACAACAAATTGCCGCCTCCTTTCAAAGAAAGGAAGACAAACCCATTTGACAGAATCCGTGCAACACCCTGTACTGCTAGGCAGTATAGCAGTATGGCATGACCTGTTGTATCAATGTCCACAAAGACTAAGACTGAAATAGACATCTTGTTTAGAGTGCTCATTAATCATCAGAGTGGTTGTCAAAACTGTGTTGGTGCTGTCAAAACACTGAAAACAGGATTGACGATCATGTAGGACTTCAGTAAAAACTCTTAGATCTTCACTAAAACTCTACAGTACATTTATTTATTTATTTATATTTTATTTATTTAAAATTTCTTATATACCGCACTATTCGGTATCAGCGCGGTTTACATAGAACAGAAAAAATCAGACATGAAAACATGTGTCTGAGTTTACAATAAACTGGACAACAAACTTGGATAACAAGGAAGTATTACAAATAACAGGGCAGCAAAACTTGGATAACCAGGGTAACTATTTACATCTTAGAGTCATAGAGATACATAAAACGTGCACTCCAATGGTCAAGGACACCTTGATAAATGTGTTCTCAAGGCTCGCTAGGTGTTTTGGTGTTGCTGTAACTATTGAGGAGGGGTTGTGATTCAGCGTTCTCTGGGAAGTATTTGAGGAAAAGGTAGTGTTTGAGGGCCTTTCTAAACTGGATAAGGTAAGTGATCCCTCTGATGCTTGTTGGTAAGGTGTTCCAGAGTCTTGGTGCACAGAGACTGAAAGCCCTATTTGCTGTTGTGGTGCAGCTTGTTAATTCTCGAGGAAACCTTAGCATATTTATTGCTGTGGATCTTCTTGATCTATTCGGGGTTATGGATTTGATGAGGTCAGTTAGAGAGGAGGAGGAGGAGAGACTATTTACCGCCTTAAAAGTCAGTAAAATTGTCTTGAAGATGATCCTGGCGTGTATAGGAAGCCAGTGTAACTGCTTCAGAAGGGGCGTCACATGTTCTCTCCTAGAAGCTCCATGTAGAACCCTCGCTGCGCTATTCATTGCGAGCTGAAGGGGGTTCAAAATGGATTGGAGGAGTCCTAGTAAAATGACATTAGCATAGTCAAAATGGGGCATGATCAGTGCCTGGTAGATAGTGCGGAAATCCTCTGGTTCAAGCATGGGGCGTAGATGTCTGAGTGAACGGATCTTGTAGTAAATAGCTCTTACAGTGTTAGTTATATGAGCTTTCATGTTGAGGTTTTGATCCACTGTAACACCGAGGTACCGTATTGTAGGTTTTGATTGTAGATCGGCTTCTTTCACCTTCCAGTATTGTGGAGGGCTGAAGTTCGGGTTCCTTGATATGAAGAGCACCTCAGTCTTTTTATGTTGTATTCTGAGGTTTTGTGACAGGAGCCATTCAGAAATAGCATTGAAGCAATTGATCAGAGGGGAAAGGTCGAATTTATCTATGTCGAATGGCATATAGAGCAAGATGTCCGCATATACCATGCAACTTACATTGAAAGACCGGATGATATTACAAATAGGTTGCATATATATGTTGAACAACAAGGCAGAGAGAGAGGATCCCTGTGGCACCCCCTGACCTTGATGAAATGGTTCTGACGTTGTTCCACCGGATCGCACGTGCTGCCATCTTCCAGACAAGTAAGAACTGCACCATTCAAGTGCAGTTCCACAGACGCCTTTCTCTTTTAGACGTACTATGAGAAGCTCGTGACTTACCGAGTCGAAGGCTGCAGCGATGTCTAGGAAAATGAGTGCGATGCCCTTTTGGATGTTGTCGACACCGGAAATTATATTATTGAGGAGTGCAGTAAGGAGAGTTTCCACACCATGCGACTCTCTGAATCCATGTTGACATGGATCCAGTGGGGCAGCAGCATCAATGTGTTCTTGTAACTGTTGCTGTACCTCCTTTTCGATTAACTTTGTGAGAAAAGCTATACTTGAAATGGGTCTGTAAGATTCTACCTTTTGGGGATCCAACTTGCTATTTTTTAGGAGCGGTCTGATCGAAGTATGCTTGAGGGTAGAAGGGAAAGTACTGGTTGTGAATGACATGTTCATTATTCTGGTTATTATTGTGCTGAAGTTACTGCGAAGTTCCTTTATCCAGAAAGCTGGGCAAGGATCAGTTTGTGCAGTAGTAGTATTGAGGGATATGATCAAGTCTTCGACATCTGAATAAACACTGCTTTCTCAGTGAGTTTACACATCAAAGCAACATTTGATGCTAACCTAAGAAAACAAGAGAGAAAATGGCGCAAATCACGTGCTCCAATTGACCAAATAGATTACGAAAATGCCCTAAAGAAACACCGGGAGAAAATAGCTGAAAAGATGAGAGAACACCATACAGAAACCCTCCTCCGATCACTGAACAAACCACGAGACCTCTTTAACATCACTAAATCCTTAACCAAGGCACCATCCTCCAACCAAACAATATCAATTCAACCTCAGGCTTTTGCCGACTATCTTCAATCTAAATCCATTAACACGAATTCCACTCCAAGTTGTATACCTAACCCCATCTCAATCACTCAGCCTCTAAAAAATTTTGTCGCCCCCACAGTGAAATCCATCACTGACCTTATTGCCACCTTGAATACTACCACAGCCCCAAACGATCCATGCCCTGCCTACTGGATCAGAACAATGCGTGCTGAACTGAGCCCCATACTTGCCCTTATCATGCAACTTTCCTTCACAACCGGATCATTCCCTTCATCTCTCAAGCAAATTTCAATACGCCCTCTCCTGAAGAACAATAAACTCGACCCAGCAAAAACTGATTCATATCGTCCAATTTCAAGTATACCCCTTCTAGCCAAAATCATCGAGAAGGTGGTACAAATCCAATTGCAACAGCATATAGATACCTCAGCTCCTCTCGATCCCTGCCAACACGGATTCCGTGAATCACATGGCATAGAAACCCTTCTCACACTACTCATCAACACCTTATCAAGAGGGATTGACAAAATTGAAAATGGATTCATCCTCATCTTCCTTGACATCTCAGCAGCTTTTGACTCGGTTAACCATGTACAACTTCTTCACCGTCTTAAAGAAAAGGGAGTCCAGGAATCAGCTTGGGAATGGTGTAGATCCTACCTAACCAACCGCTGGCAACAGGTGCGGATAGGAGCTTCAACCTCTGATCCTTTCCAGCAACAACAGGGTGTACCCCAGGGATCCTCTTTATCAGCTCTTCTATTTAACATATATATCCAACCAATCTGTGAAATCATCAAAACATTTAACGCCTCCAGCTTGATCTACGCAGATGACATACTGATATTCACGCCAATAAAAATTAATGCCCCCGACTTCTCCCCAATTATCGCCTGCTTCAACGCGATTACAGATTGGCTCCTATCCCAGAACCTGCGAATAAACTTCAAGAAAACGGAAGTCCTATTCGTAACTAGGAATAAGAAATTCTCCCCACCCGCAACTTTGAAGGTGAGAGATGCGGAATTACCATGTAAATCATCAATTCGCTACCTGGGAGTAACCATCGACCAAGAACTGACCTTCAAAGATCACATAAAGCAGACCGTTAAATCCATTTACTATAAATTGAGAACACTGAAACCCTTAAGACCACTACTCGCCTCCAATGACTTCCGAACAATCTTCCAAGCCCTTATAACACCTCATTTCGACTATGCCAATGTCATCCTGCATGGTCTACCCAAGAGCATCCTCAACCCACTCCAATTGGCGATGAACTCAGCAGCCCGCATCCTCTGCGGTACATCCAGTAGAGACCACATCACCCCCATACTAACAGAGCTTCACTGGTTACCCCTACAAGCCAGGATAACCTACAAAGCACTTCTGCTATCCTTTAAAGCAATCAATCAAATAGCCCCACCTTCCCTCTCATCACTTATTATCAACACCCCCACGAACAGACTGAGAAGATCCGCAGCCGCCAATACCCTTGTCGTACCAAAGGAGTACACTAAATGTAACCAAACAACCAGAGACAGGGCCTTCACCTTATTCGCTCCAACTTGCTGGAATAATCTCCCTCCTCATATCCGATCAATAAAAGACCTCTCTCAATTTAGAAAGGCCCTCAAACACTACCTATTCTGTCATCATCTTTTAGGCCCTAACCCTACACCTCCTCCCCCCATCTCACAAATCACTCACACAGCCTCTGACATTCCAACAACATAGCCATAACAGAACACGAACTAGACGCTCTGCACACCCAAATTTATGACCCAATTTAACTGTAAATTTCCAGATGTAATTTATCTTTCTGTATATAGCTTGTATATAGTTTACCATGTTGTCTCCAAGTTACTGACCCTGTTATAATGTAAGCAAAAGACACTGTTATAATGTAAGCAAAGGACTGTTCTAATGCGAAATTTGTTATCTGTAAACCGCGCTGATACCAAAGAGCGCGGTATATAAAAACTGTAAAATTAATAATAAATAAATAAATAATCAGTAGCTTTCAGGTTTCATAGTATCAAGGGCAGGTTTATTTTAATTTTTTTCTTTATTTATATTCTTGAGAATCCTGACAACAAAAATCTTCATTACCTGTGAGAATACAACCTCTTTTAAGGAGTTACTGGTAGCCTACATCTCCCCTCTGCAAAATTCTCTTTTGGCAGTTATCAAACTTAGATGGCCATGGATCTACTTTTCAAGTAGTAGGGTATAAGTGTTATCTCCAGGAACAAGCAGGAATGTAGTCTTCGCATATAGGTATCGTCAGTACAGACTGAGCCTGCGCGGGAACGCTCCCCAGCGTCCAATAGGAAAGCTTTACGGAGCATTCCATAGCGCCTGCGTGCTGCCTTCCTGTCTTTCCCAACCGCCTTTCTCCAGTTCTTCGTTTTCTGCGGAGCCGACAGGTCACACATCCTGTCACCACAGAAAAATTCCCTTCTTATACTACTTTTTTTCTGGTCGCATCTGCCTTCCCTCGATGCTATACCGGTACCGCCGGTTCTTCTTTTATTTTTTCCAAAAAAAAAAAAAAAATACAAAACCTTTATTTCTGGAGTCTTTTTCCAGTAATTTTCTTCTCGGGTGCCACGCACCATTTTGGGCACTAGGCCCAACTTTTTCCCTCAGAATGGAAAAACCCGCTTCGGATTTTAAAAAGTGTTCTAAGTGTGGCGGTACCATCTCCGTCACCGACCCCCATGAGTGTTGCCTCAAATGTTTAGGTCCTGACCATTCTATTTCAGAGTGTGTTGCCTGTGGGATGATGTCAGAAAGAGGCCGGCAAAACCGGGCTGCTAAGCTTAGCACCCTTTTTCCCTCCGATGCAGCCTCCGTGGCATCGACCTCCTCCAGGGCTTCATCTTCCTCCCATGGATTTCAGGTAACTAAACATAAATCTAGCTGGTCTTCAAAGGGTAGATCTCCTTCTAAACATCGAGATGCCTCTGGCATTGCCCTTGAGGGACTTTCACCAGCAGAATTGCCCCGGCGGGAGGCTTCGGCTTCCAAAGCACTAACGGGGCTCCAGGATGTTCTCGGGGCTTCAACCTTGGGAGAACTACTGCTGCCATGTTCTGGGGTTCGAGCTGCTTTATCCGGCACCGATACCCAAGCATCGGCAGTGTCGATAGGCCAGAGATTCTTGGCTATTGAACGCAGTCTGGCGGCTCTTCTCACGGCCTCGATGCCCCTGAAACCGCTTCAGACAATTCAAGCGGCACCAACTGCATCGACATCGGCAGGTATCCTACCGGGACCGAGTCATGCGTCTCTATCCGGCATCGACAAGTCGGTACCGGACCACTCCCATGCCGACTTCGATCGGTACCGGTACCGTGCCTTGCACGATCACCCGGATCGGAGATACTTCGAATCCTCGGATGAGTCTGAAGACCCTGAAAGCTCTGCCGATACCAGAGTACTTCTTCCCGAGGATTCCTCTTCTCCTCAGCGTAGGATGTCTCCACCAGAGGACATGTCCTTTCAGGATTTTATCCGAGATGTGGTCCGGAGTCTTTCCATCACAGTGGCTCCTGAAAAAGAGCCTAGGGCAAAGGAATTAGAAATCCTGCAATACCCTAAAGCTCCCAAGGAGGCAGCTACCCTACCTATTCATGAGATCTTGCATGATCTTATGTTAAGGATGTGGAAAACACCTCTGACCACATCTCCTCATTCTCGAAGACTCGACACCATGTATCGAGTTCCTCCTTGTCCTGGGTTTCAGAAGACTCAATTACCACACCATTCCATGGTGGTGGAATCAGCCATGAGACGGATAAAGAGTGCAAAAAGGCATGCATCTAATCCTCCAGGTGTAGGACCCTTGATGCCTTTGGACGTTGCTCCTTCCAGGCTTCTGTGCTCTCTGCTAGGATCAGTTCCTATATCTTGTATATGGGAATGTTCCTTAAGGAAGTCACAGGAGATTTAGAGCTTTTGAGCCCTCTCCTTCCTGATGATAAAAGGCAAGATTATCTTGCTCTCGTTAAACATGCTCAGGATGTTTCCAAGTTTGTGAATCGTGCAGCCTTTGGCTGCTTTGAATGCATAAGCAGAACCTCTGCTATTGCCATAGATGCACGCAGAATTGCCTGGCTCCAGGCATCTGACTTGGAAATTTGGGTACAGGACAAACTGGGGAATATACCTTTCACAGGAGAGAATCTCTTTGGCAAGAATTGGCAGGAAAAAGCTAATGAGATTGATGCTGACAATATTTATTTATTTTATTTATTTTTATTTCTTATATACCGCGCTCTTTTAATCAGTGCGGTTTACATATGAACAAATTTAAACACAATGAACACAGTCAGCATTGTTTTTTTACATTGAACAGGGTACAAAAACTTGGCGGTAAACAGGGTTAACTATATACAAAAACTATATACAAAAAAATATCACTTTGGATAGATTGTCCAAATCTACAGCTGATCCTGCGAGGAAAAGATCCTCTAAGAAACCATTCTTCAGCAAGAAGAAGAAGATTTATCATGCCTATACCCATCTGGGACATCGTTCAGGTCAGTCTGCCCAAAAGGGACAGCAGCAACAACCTAGGCAACAAAGGAAGCCAAAAGCAGCTAAGCCTCAACCAGCTCAGCAGACTCGGCCTCCTGTCTAGAGAACTTTGCCTTCCTGGCCCTAAATGGCCCGGAACTCTCCACCATTCCAGGAAGGTTATGTCATTTTGCCCCCAGATTGGGGTCAGATAACAGCAGAAAATTGGACTCGGTCTATGGTAAGAGAGGGGTACAAACTTTATTTCTTCAGCATGCCCCCTCCTACAATAGTAAGACAGTTCAATTCTCAGACCTCTCTCAACGACCAGTTAGGTCAAGAAGTCACTATGCTCCTTGCTCAAGGGGCAATAGAAGAGGTGCCCATTCCCCAACGGGGTACAGGGTTTTACTCCCCCTATTTCCTTATTCCAAAGAAAACAGGAGGACACAGACCCATTCTAGACCTCAGAGAATTGAACAAATTCCTGTTCAGAGAGCAGTTCAAAACGATTTCTCTAGGAACTCTGCTGTCATACCTTCAGAGTCAGGATTGGCTTTGTTCTCTAGACTTCAAGGATGCGTACACTCATGTTCTCATCCATCCAACTCACCGAAGGTTCCTTCTATTCCTGTTTCAAGGGAAGCACTAACAATACAGGGTTCTTCCTTTTGGCCTGGCTTCTGCACCAAGGGTGTTCACAAAATGCATGGGTGTGGTAGCAGCATTTCTCCGCACCCTGGGAATATTCGTCTTCCCTTACTAAGACGACTGGCTCATTCAAGCCCCTTCAGAGCCAGAGGCCAGGATGACTCTGTCCCACACAATGCGCATCCTTCAGTATTTGTGACTTGTCATAAACTTTCCAAAGTCCAACCTTGCTCCCACTCAATCCCTAGAGTTTATAGAAGCTCTTTCTCCAGGACCAAGCAGGAAGTCAGTCCTCACATATGGGTGTCATTGGCGCCAATGAAGCCCCAGCGGAGCATTTCCCCAGCTTTCCATGAAAGCCTTTGGGAATGCTGGCACGCATGCGCTGTTCCCTTCCCGCCTAAAGGTGCCATCTTACCTCAGTCTCTTTTTTTCCGAGAAGCCCACCGGACGTGTGTCCTGTTCTCCCGGATAAAAGTGATTTTTTCTTCGGCGATTTTTCGCTATTTTTCTCCGGTTCTTTTATTTATTTTTTATTTTTTTATTTAGACAGTTTTTGTATACCGCCTTATCCTTCAATCAAAGCGGTCACAACACAATTTTGGGATACATTTAACACATGGGGATATGAGACACATACACTAATACTTACAGGGAACATGGGCAATGGAGGGTTAAGTGGCTTGCCCAAGACCACAAGGAGCATCTGTGGGACTAGAAACCCCAGTCCTTCCGGCCCAAGGTTGCTATCCTCTAGTGGGTTTTGAACCCCCGACCTTCCGGCCTGAGGTACCTTGCCCCAACCACTAGGCTACTCCTCCAAGTTCGACGCCGGTTCCTCCCCCCCCCCCCTCCCCCCGCCGGGTTTGGTACACCAGTATCGAGCCCGTTTATTTCTTTTTCGGTTTTTGCCCTTCGTGGCTGGCGTTCGCGCCCTTTTTTCATTTTTTCCCTGGAAGGTCGGCTTTTGACCTCGCAGGGGCTGTTTTTTCCACGATGGCTTCCAGTAGTTTCAAAAAGTGTGATTGGTGTAAGAAACTTATGTCTCTCACAGACACACACGACTGTTGCCTTCAGTGCCTCGGCCCTAACCACGACCCCAAGTCGTGTGGGCCATGTGGGAAGATGTCTTCCAAGGCACTCAAAAGTCGACAGCATCAGAAGGAAAGGTTTTTCTCGGACTCTGCCTCTGGCCGGGCCCGGACCTCGTCTGAGGCCTTGACATCTCGGGATTCCAATCCCGAGCGCCGTCGAAGCTCCTCGGACAGGGGGTCCCCCGACCGGGAACGCAAGAGGAAGAAGCGGCTCGTGAGGGCGGCGTCGGAGGAGGTCCCTGGTCCCTCGAGGGCCAGGTCTACGACCCCCGACCGCTGTCCCGGGCCCGTGGACCACGAGAAGCCTGCCAAAGTTCCTCGCATGGAGCCGGAGTCTGCTGGACACGTAAGCCCCGTTGTCCTCGTGGACTCTCCTCCTAGAGAGCCGACGTCGGGCCCGGCGCTGCCGGGGCCCGAGTCGGTGGCTGCTGCGTCTCCTGAGCTGAGTCTCAGGATGACAGCCTTGGAGTGCAGATTGTCTGCCTTCATGGAGCAGCAGCGGGCACTGATGGCCAGCCTGTCTGGTGCATCTGCCCCGACCACCGGGACGTCGACTTCGAAGGACTTCGAAGTCAACCCCGGAGACCGAGCCGATACTCGAGACCCTCGTGGCTCGAAGTCGTCCTCGGTCGAGGTCTCCCTCGGTCGAGGTCTCCCTCGACCTCCCGTTCGGGACTGAGGGTGTCAACGTTGGTGCCCCTGGCATCGAAGCGGGTGGCTCGGGGCCTCGCGGGGTCGGACCCTGACTCCTCCTCGGATGAGTCCGCCTGGGAGACGGAGGACGAGGAGTCTCCCGATACTTTTAAGACTCGGTGCGTCCCGTCGGACTCACCGCAGTCTGAGCCCCGGAGTAGATCCCCTCCGGAGGACACTAGGTTCTCGGAGTTCGTTTGGGATATGGCCGCTGCCTTGGCTATCCCTGCTGATCCCGAGGAAGAGGCCTTTACTGTCCCGGTTCCTCCGATGCTGGAACGGCTCCTCTTCCAGATGTGGGAGGCACCGGCCTCGGCGCCAGTTCTGAGCAAGCGAGTCGATTCCATCTATCAGCTCCACAAGAGTCCTGGTTTCCAGAAAGCACAGCTACCACACCATTCCATGGTTGTGGAATCAGCCATGCATAGTCTGAAGAGCCAGAAGATGCACTCCGCGGTGCCCCCCAGCAGGGAGGCCCGCAACCTCGATGGTGTCAGTAGGAAGTGCTTCCAGGGGTCTATGCTTGCTTGCCGTGTCCAGTCTTACCAGCTGTACATGGGCATGTACTTGCGAGACCTGGCCAAGGAGTTGGCCGGATTCTCTGCTGGTCTCTCCGGGGAACCCTTGCAGAGATTTAAGATCTTGTCCTCGGGGATTCGGGAATGCTCCAAGTTCATTTCCCGTGCCGCCTACGATGGCTTCGAGGCTTCGGCCCGAGTTGCGACTGCCGGCATCGCGGCTCGACGCCAGGAGTGGCTGCAGTCATCGGACCTCGAGCCATGGGTTCAGGACAAGTTGGCTGATGTCCCCTGCCGAGGTGAGAACCTTTTTGGCAAACCTGTGACCGAGAAGGCCGCTCAGCTTGAGACCGAGCACCTTACCCGGACAAGGCTGTCGAGGAAGACCTCTGCCCCTTCACATAAAAAGAAGGGCTCGGGTAAAAAGTCCTTTTACCCGAGGAAGGGCACTGCCTACAAACAGTACCCTCAGTATCAGGCTGCCCAAGCTGCCCCCCAGGGTCAGCAAGCTAAGGGCCAGAGTAATGGGCCCCGTAGGCAGAGAATCCCCAAGCCTCAGGCCCCTGCTACCACTCAGCAGGGTGGGGGTTTTTGACTCCTTGAGCGTAGCCACTCCGTCCCTGCTTTCCCAGCCCTGCACAGGCGGTCGCCTTGTACTCTTTGCCCACCAGTGGCCTCTCATTACCACCGACAGTTGGGTGCTGTGCATAGTCCAAAAGGGCTATGCCCTGCATTTTCATCAACTGCCTCCTCCTTACTTCCCAGGGGAGCCCTTGAGGCCTCCCCTGCACACAGACCTTCTCCTTCGAGAGCTCCAAGGTCTGTTGGTGGACAGGGCGGTGGAGCCTGTGCCTCCCCACTTGCAAGGTCACGGATTCTACTCCAGGTATTTCCTGGTACCCAAAAGAACCGGTGGCCTTCGACCCATTCTGGACCTCAGGAACCTCAACAAGTTCCTAGAGAAAGAAAGGTTCAAGATGCTTACTCTTGGAACACTTCTGCCCTACCTCCAGCAGGGAGATTGGCTATACTCCTTAGATCTAAAGGATGCGTACACTCACATCCTCATACATCCAGACCACAGAAAGTACCTCAGGTTCATTGTGGGAGGAAACCATTATCAGTATAGGGTACTACCTTTTGGCCTGACCTCCGCTCCCAGGGTCTTTACTAAGTGCCTGGCAGTGGTTGCGCCCTACCTGAGAAATCAAGGCATCTTTGTCTTTCCCTATCTGGACGACTGGCTCATCAGGGGTCAGACGTCCCTGGAGGCCAGACAAGCCACCCTCCGAACCATTGCTCTGCTTCAAAACGTGGGCTTTGTCATAAACTTCGCAAAGTCCACTTTGCTCCCCTCCCAGAACTTGGAGTTCATAGGGGCAAGGTTGGATTCTCAACTGGCAAAAGCATTTTTGCCCGAAGACAGGGCTCAGAGACTGATGGACGTGGCCAAACAGTTCCTAAACAGGTCCCTGGTCTCCACCAGACTCTGCCTCAGACTTCTGGGCCACATGGCTTCGACAGTGCATGTGACTCCCAATGCCAGGCTCCATATGAGGCCTGCATAGTGGTGCCTTCGGACTCAGTGGTCTCAAGCCACGGGCCGCCTAAGAGACAGGATAAAGGTGTCCAGACCCCTTTTGACCTCCCTCAGCTGGTGGCTACATCCACCCAATCTGCTGAAGGGGATGCCCTTCCACATGCCAGCATACTCGGTGGTCCTCACCACCGACGCCTCTCTGAAGGGCTGGGGTGCTCATTGTCTAGACAGGTGCACTCAGGGCCTCTGGTCTCCCTGGGAGGCAGCCCAACAAATCAATCTCCTGGAACTTCGAGCTATCCGCTTAGCTCTCAAGGCTTTTTCTCCGGCCCTGGCTCACCGCTCAGTCTTGATTCAAACAGACAACCAGGTAGCCATGTTTTATGTGAACAAACAGAGCGGGACTGGGTCCAAGCTCCTTTGTCGAGAGACTCAGGACCTTTGTTCCTTTGCCCTGAAGCACAACATGCTTCTTAAGGCAGTGTACCTTCCAGGCCAGGAGAACTGCCTGGCCGACCGGTTGAGCAGAATTCTGCAGCCCCACGAGTGGCAGCTGCATCCCTTGGTCGTTCAGAAGATCTTCCTGAAGTGGGGTCTCCCTTGGATAGATCTCTTTGTCAGTCCACTGAACAAGCAACTGCCCAAGTTCTGCTCCAGGCAACCGCATCCTTTGAGAATAGCACCAGATGCTTTTCTGATGTCCTGGTCTCAGGGCCTCCTGTATGCGTTTCCTCCAACGCCCTTGGTGGCCCGAACTCTTTTCAAGACTCTTCAGGACAAGGCCTCGGTCCTGCTGGTAGCTCCCAGGTGGCCGAGGCAGCCTTGGTTTCCACTTCTGCTTCAGCTGGCAGTGGATTCCCCACTACCTCTGGGGTTACAACCCGACCTTCTCTCACAGGAGCAGGGTTCCCTTCTGCACCCCAATCTCAAAGCTCTCAATTTGATGGCCTGGAGGCTGCAAGGGTAGTTTTGGCTCCCTGTGGCCTACCTCAGGATGTTGAGGAGGTTGTCCTAGCCTCTAGGAAACAGTCCACTAGGAAAACCTATGCCCTCAAATGGAAGAGGTTTTCTGTGTGGTGTCAGCTACGTACAGAGGATTCTTTCTCCTGTACTGTGCCAGTAATGCTTCAGTACTTACTGCACTTGTCCAATCAGGGACTTAAGTCCAATTCTGTTCGGGTCCACCTCTCAGCTCTAGCAGCTCACCACTCACTGGTGCAGGGACATTCTCTATCCGGTCACCCTTTGGTGTCCCGCTTTCTCAGGGGCTTGCTTTTGCTCAAGCCTCCCATCCGTCCTCCTGCTCCTGAGTGGGAGCTGAATGTGGTCTTGCAGCAACTGACTCGCCCACCCTTTGAGCCAATGGCTACTTGCCCTCTACGCTTCCTCTCCTGGAAGACTCTCTTCCTGATAGCCCTCACCTCGGCTAGGCGAGTGAGTGAGCTTCAGGCCCTGGTCTGTGATAGACCTTATACCAGGATTTATAGGATCAGGGTAGTCCTCAGGACTCATCCCAAGTTCCTTCCTAAGGTTGTCTCCTCTTTCCACCTCAATCAGGAGGTGGTTCTTCCAGCATTCTTCCCTAGGCCTCATGCTAGCCAGGCTGAAGCAGTCCTGCATACTCTGGACTGTAGGAGGGCCTTATCCTTCTGCCTTGACCGTACGCAGGGGCATAGAAGGGCTACTCAGCTCTTCGTCTCCTTTAACCCCAATAAGTTGGGGTTGGCTGTGTCCAAGCGTACCTTGTCCATCTGGGTGGCTCACTGTATCACCTGGGCTTACAAGGCGGCTGACCTTCCTTTGCAGGGTAGGGTCACGGCCCATCGTGTCAGGGCAATGGCTGCCTCAGTGGCTCATCTCCGCTCTGTGCCCTTGGTAGACATCTGCAGGGCTGCAACTTGGTCTTTAAGCCAGACTTTTGCAGCCCATTACTGTCTGGAGAGGGAGTCCCGTAGGGACAGTGCTTTTGGCCAAGCAGTACTCCGGAATCTCTTTGAGATTTAGGCAACTCCTGCCCTCCAGCCCTCTGTTGGGCTACCGGTGGAGGTGTTGTCCTTGAAAAGCCTTTCTTTGCTGCTGTGACTAGAGGGAGTTCTCTTGTTCAGCCTGGGTTCCTGGTAGCCCAGAGCTAGGGAGTCACCCATATGTGAGGACTGACTTCCTGCTTGGTCCTGGAGAAAGAGTAGTTACTCACCTGTAACAGGTGTTCTCCAGGAGCAGCAGGAATCAGTCCTCACAACCCTCCCTCCTCCCCTTGGAGTTGCAGTTGTACATAGTTTGTTTTTACATTTTTGTGCTGTTCTTAGCTATGTCATTTGACTGAGGTAAGATGGCACCTTTAGGCGGGAAGGGAACCGCGCATGCGTGCCAGCATTCCCAAAGGCTTTCATGGAAAGCTGGGGAAATGCTCCGCTGGGGCTTCATCGGCACCGATGACACCCATATGTGAGGACTGATTCCTGCTGCTCCTGGAGAACACCTGTTACAGGTGAGTAAGTACTCTTTTGGATACCAGGCAGAGAAGGGCCTTCCTTCCACAGCCCCGCTGCCTTCGCATTGTGCAGCTAGCTTCCCAAGCAGTGCTAAAACCTCACCTCACTGCTTGGAAAATGCTACAGTTGCTAGGCCACATGGCATCCACCGTGCATGTGGTTCCTTATGCTCGCCTCCATATGAGGGCAGCCCAGTGGACCTTATCCACTCAGTGGACTCAGGCCTCAGGATGCCTGTCAGACAAAAAAGCAAATTCAGATTGCCTTATTTTGTCCCTCCAATGGTGGCAGTCACCCAAAAACCTTCTGGAGGGGTTTTCTTTTCAGCAACCCCCCACCCGAAGCCACTCTAACAACAGATGCTTCACAGGTGGGTTGGGGAGCCCACCTGCACGGCCTCTCTACCCAGGGTACCTGGACTCCACAGGAGGCCTATCTCCCTATCAACCTCCTGGAGCTCAGAGCAATCTTCCTTGCTCTTCGAGTATTTCACACCCAGCTCAGCTATAAGACAGTCCTAGTTCAAACAGACAATCAGGTAGTCATGTTCTTTGTGAAGAAGCAGGATGGAACAGGCTCTCTGTCGCTGTGCAACGAAGCTTTGCGACTATGGGCTCTCGCCAGAGAGCATCAGATTCATCTCCTTGCGATGTATCTTCCAGGCATTCAAAACTCTTGGGCAGACAAACTCAGTCGAGTTCTGCTTCCACACGAATGGTCTCTCCATGCAGACCAGGTGGCCAAAATGTTTCAAATTTGGGGAACCGCGGACATAGACCTCTTTGCAAGTCCGCTGAATGCCAAACTTTCAGAATTCTGGCTTGAGGTTGTCAGGCCAGGGATGCTTTCCTCCTTCATTGGGTTCAGGACTTCCTGTATGCCTTTCCACCCATTCCCCTAATTCCCAAAACCCTGTTCAAGCTTCAGAGAGACAGAGGTCATATGATCCTCATAGCTCCACGTTGGTCATGGCAACCGTGGTACCCTCTGCTCCTACATCTCTGTCAAGCTCCGCCTCTGGAGTTAGGATCTGCTCCAGATCTTCTTTCTCAAGAGGACGGGATGCTGTGGCATCCCAATCCCCAGTCTCTGCATCTCAGGGCCTGGTTCCTGAAAGCCTAGAACTTCACGGTCTTAACCTTTCCCAGCAGGTAAAGGATATCCTTCATGCATCCAGGAAGCTTTCCACAAGACGCTCTTATGCATTTAAGTGGAAAACCCTCTTGCGATACCTCTGGAATCATTACTGGAGTACCTCCTTCATTTATCAAATGCAGGGCTTAAGACCAATTCAGTGAGAGTCCATTTGAGTGCTATTGCAGCTTCTTTCAAGCCTCTAAATGGACAACCTATTAACTTAGAGCGGTATATAAGAGCCTGTAATAAATAAATAAATAAATAATAAATAAACTCTCATCCTGTCATAGCGAGATGTATGAGAGGCCTTCTTTTAACTAAGCCTCCCATTAAGCCACCACTGGTGGCATGGGACTTAAATCTGGTACTTGGGCAGCTCATGAAACCGCCCTTTGAACCATTAGCGCTACCTCTTTGAAATTCCTTTCCTGGACGGTTATCTTTCTCATTGCAATCACATCAGCACGTCGCATCAGTGAATTGCAAGCATTGGTGGCTGATCCTCCTTATACAAGGTTCCATCATGATAAGGTAGTCCTTAGGACTCATCCACACTTTATGCCAAAGGTGGTGTCACCTTTTCATTTAAACCAAGTGGTTTACCTTCCTGTATTCGTTCCAAGGCCCCACGCCTCAAATGCAGAAAGGAATCTTCATACTTTGCACTGTAACAGAACTTTGGCCTTTTACTTGCAAAGGACACAGCAACATATAAAATCCTCTCAACTCTTTGTTGCTTTTGATCCTAGTCATTTGGGACTTCCAGTCTCCAAAAGGACACTGTCCAGCTGGATTGCACAGTGTATATCTTTTGCCTATCAGAGTAAGAACCTTCCTCTTAAAGGCCATGTCACAGCTCACAATATGAGAGCCATGGCAACCTCAATGGCTCATCTTCACTCTGTGTCTATTGATGACATCTGTCGAGCAGCTACTTGGGCTTCGGTACATACCTTCACAGCCCATTACTGCTTAGACAAGGACTCCCGCCGGGATGCCTTGTTTGGTCAGGCTGTTCTTCAACACCTGTTCCATACTTAATCAACTCCTACCCACCATCCCTGGTAGGATGTGAGAGATCCATGGGGGGAATTGGAGCCCTTTCACAAGGACACACAACTTTATGGGGCTATCTCCCTGGCATCTGCAGATAGGGAGTCCCCATATGTGAAGACTACATTCCTACTTGTTCCTGGAGATAGCATAGTTACTCACCTGTAACAGCTGATCTACGGGAACAGCAGGAATTTAGTCTTCACAACCCGCCCACCTCCTCTAGGAGTTGTATCTTTCTATCTCTCTCTCTCTCTTTCCCTCTCTCTTTTGTCTCAGCTATAAACTCAACTGGAGCGGGACAGTTGGGAAAGGCAGGAAGGCAGCACGCAGGCGCTGTGGGATGCTCCCAAAAGCTTTCCTATTGGACGCTGGTGAGCGATCCCGCGAAGGCTCCGTCGGTACCAATGATACCCATATGTGAAGACTAAATTCCTGCTGTTCCCGGAGATCACCTGTTACAGGTGAGTAACTATGCTATATTGCTTGACTTCTCCAGCCTAATTGCTGGCTAGAGTTGGAAAAAAAAATTGGCAAGACAAAAGTCTCATCTGTATTCCCCCTCCTGTTCAACAGGGAAGTTGGTCCAATTATTCCCAAATCCTCCTGCATTATGTAATGGTAAGACGCCAAAGAATTTAAGTTGAGCTGTGGCCTCTATGTAGACATAGAGCCCTAAGCTGCACAAATAAAACTGTGAGTCATTCTGAAAATTTCCCGAGTATGATTTGCTTGGTCTTGAAATAGCTTAGAATAACAAACTGTCCTTGCCATAGAGATTGTGTCCGTGGATCGCTTCATCTATATGTTATACAACTGCTTGTTAGTTATATTCTTTGATTTTTGCCAAATTCTTTCCTGTGGCATAGAGCCCATTTCTATGTTTTCAGTGTTTCTTTAGACCAGTGGTTCTCAACCCAGTCCTCCTGAATGCCCTGGCCAGTCAGGTTTTCAGGATATCCACAGTGAATATGCAGGAGATAGATCTGCATGTGCTGCTTCCATTGTATGCAGAACTATCTCCTGCATAATCATGCTAGATATCCTGAAAACCTGACTGGCCTGGGGGGGTCCCAGAGGACTGGGTTGGGAACAACTGCTTTAGACCACATACTTGGCCTACCGTCTGACATAGCAGTGTTTTTTATTGTGCATTCAAGATCAGTAATAGGGACATCCATGGATGATGCACAATCTCTCTCTATGAACTCCAAATAATAATATGAGATGGCCTTGCAGGTAAGTAGGCACTACTTAAAATCAGCATAAAAGAAACAACAACATGATCTAAGTATAGCAGTACCACTTGACTAGTGCCAGGCTTCAAGTTTAGTTATGATACTAGAGAACAAAATGAAGAAACAAATATGTTACTTACTACCCATATCACACATTGTATTCATAAAATCGATAGCCACTTGAGAAGACTGATATAATAAACTAAGATTAAAATTACATACAAAGATTAATGAAACAGTTAGGGGGAACGTATGCAGCCTTGTCTTACACCTTTGCTTATTTTCACCATTCTGTTTCTCCTTGTTCTATTTGAACTGTTGCTTCTTGATCAATGTACAGATTGTGCAAGAGAACAATCAGTTGTTCTGGTATACCATGCTTCTTAATGGGGCCCAGAGTTTCTCATGGTTTGCACAGTCGAAAGCTTTGCTATAGTCAATAAAGATGTAAGACAAGGCTGCATACTTTCCCCCTACCTGTTTAATTTATATGCAGAACAAATCATCAGAGAAGCAGGATTGTATGAAGACAACAGAGGTGCGAAGATTGGTGCAAGACTCATGAACAACCTTCGCTATGCTGATGATACCACATTACTGGCTGAAGGTGAAGATGATCTGAAACACTTGCTTTTAATAATCAAAGAACATAGTCTTAAAATGGGCCTGCACCTTAATGTAAAGAAGACAAAGATCATGACAAGTGGCAAAATCAACAAGTTCATCGTTGAAGGAGAAGAAATTGAAATCATGGACAACTTTAACCTACTTGGATCAACTATCAATAAAGAAGCAACAAGCAGTCAAGAAATCCGACGATGCATTGCTCTTGGCAGAATGGCTATGAAAGACCTAGACAAGATTCTCAAGAGCAGAAATGTCTCTCTCCATACAAAGATTTGACTCATTCAGGCCAGGGTATTTTCAATAACATCATATGGATGCAAAAGCTGGACAGTGTAAAAGATAGACAGGAAGAAAATTGATGCTTTTGAAGTATGGTGCTGGCAGCAAATACTACGTATACCATGGACTGCCCGAAGAACAAACCAGTCACTACTAGAGGAAAACAAACCTAAGCTTTCTTTAGAAACTCAGATGACAAGACTTCGACTTTCATACTTTGGACTCCTCATGCGAAGAGAGAGCTCATTAGAGAAAGACATCATGCTTGGCAAGATAGAATATCAATGCAAAAGAGGAAGGTCAGCAGTGAGATGGAGCGATACAATAACAGCAGCTACGGGTACTAGTCTGTCCACAATGAGCCGCCTGTCTGAAGACCGAACACAATTTAGGACAACTATCCAGAGGGTCGCCATGAGTCGACACCAACTCGACAACATTTAAGAAGAACAACAAAAAGATTAATTATCATAGAGTACTTTGATATCTTGTAATTAGATTTACTGAATCGCCAAGGTCTGAGACCAGGACACTGGGGGGGGAGGGTAATGATAAATCACGAAGACTTTGTTTCCTATCAATAGCAAAATGGACAAGGAGCCATTTCAGCACCAGCAATTGCTGAACATCTGTTTCAATGAAATTCAAGGAAGGTCTATCCACAATAGCTGTTTTGCCACTCTACCTGGTTACCTGGTAGGCACAGTTAGTATCGCTTCTTCCATAGTCCTTAGCCATTATTTCATTCAGGCACAGTACAGCGAGCTTAAACTTTGCCAGTAGATAGTAAAACAGTTGTCTGTCTTATATACAGATAATGCATTTTATAAGTAAACTCCAAGTCTCGACATTGTTTTTTCTCTTACACACATCCATAAATATCCTTGGGTGAATTACTAACCAATGGCTTTCCTTCCTGCCTAATTTTTCTCAAACCCATACCCTGGTCTGTCAAAACAGATATTTTCCTACCCGTCTTAATTTGATACCTGCCATCCACATCTTGATACAGGTTTCAGACCTGTTCCAATATTAAATATAGCCCACATAGCTAAATTAAACATTATCCCTGCTTCCACCCCCATCAAATTAAATAAGGGAGAGTGCCATTGGGCACTTTAAGCAGCATTGTAAGGGACAAACTTCTTAAATTCACCTCTTGTCTGTGGCAAGACTGTGTGGTGCCTACAGCATGTTTATAGTGCAACTGGGAAGTAGCCTGTTGTCAGGGGGTGGTGCAGTAGGCAGAACTTTACTATGCCTGATGGCTGAGGTGACCCGAAGACATCAAAGTATTGGAACACGGAGGAAACGGTTCCCTTAATGTCTCTTGATTCAGAAGGTGATGGCTGCTGCTGGTGAGTCTCTTAGCCTATGGTCAGATCCCAGAAGAGTCGAGGCTGGGTGGGAGGGAGAGGAAGGATTTGTGGGAGAGGGAGAAGGGGTAAAGAAAGAAGCATAAGGAGAGAACATGGGTAGGAATGAAAGAGGAGAGATGAAAAAAATAATGTAGGAGAAGGCGAGAGGAAACGTGTAGAGAGAGGAGAACAAGATAAGGGTGGACTGGAGAAGAACCACCAGAGAGAAGGAAATGCAGGGGGGAGGAAACGAAAAGAAAATAGACAAAAGGATAAAGGATTGAGTTAAGTGAATGAAAGAAGCAGAGGAAAATGCAGAGATAATAGAATGGTAGGATAAAAGCATCAGATAAGGAAAATGTAGAGAAAAATGTAGGGCAAGAAGAAAGAAATGTAACCTAAGTAACATTGGTCATTTTAGAAAGGTTTCTTCGTGTGTAGTCTTTTTACATATGGAAAATGGCTTCTTTAAAATTGCTTGGTTGTGTATGCTCATACAGGTCTAGAGGCTGCTGATAAGGTACGTACTTACACACGCACTGCCTAGTGGGCATAGTTTGAGCAGAGCAGGAGCAGCGTCACGATGCATGTACAGTATATGTACTGTATAGAAGGTAATTTCATAAAGGATTTTCAACATGTATATGCCGATGTACATGCGTAAAAGGTCACACAGTGCAATTAAGTGTGTATAGTGCATGGCTTTAGAGAAGGCATGCTTGGGAACGGAGGTTGGCTAGTATACAGGGGGAGTAGTGATTTACAATTGTATTTTATAACATTTGTGCCTGTACCTGAGCAGGCATGTGTTTGCAACTTCACTCTAGCTGTGATTTCTGCTGGTTTACTCCTAGTATTTTAAAAAGAAACATAGGGGCCTATGTGCCTTTATAAATTAGGCTAAAAGTAAGTGCCTGCATCGTATCAGATACAAATGTATGCATGTGAATTTTGCATAATTGGGTTAGCTTCTGAGTGCTTATTTTAGAAAGGCACATAAGTGCCAATGTTGTTTTTATAAATACCAGCGTAGTATGAAAACGGGAAACACTGAACCATTTATTACCATCACTTCTTTTTGCAATCTATTTTCTTGTATAAAAGAGGCATCATAAGAACATAAGAAATGCCATACTGGGTCAGACCATGGTCCATCAAGCCCAGTATCCTGTTTCCAAAAGTGGCCAATCCAGGTTCCCAAAAGGCACCCAGGTTCCACAATGCTTTTCCTGGGGTAAGCAGTGGATTTCCTGGGTCCTCTTTAATAATGGATTATGGACTTTTCCCCAGGAACTTGTCCAAACCATTTTTAAACCCAGCTACGCTAACAGCTTTTACTATGTCCTCCGGTAACGAATTCCAGAGTTTGATTACATGTTCAGTGAAAAAATATTTTCTCTTATGAGTCTTAAATGGGTTATGTTGTAACTTCATTGTGTGTCCCCAAGTATTTCTACTTTTTGATGGCGTAAACAACCAATCTACGTTTACCCATTTCATTCATTAATTTATAGACATCTATCATATCTCCCATAAGCTGTCTCTTTTTCAAGTTGAAAAGCCCTAACCTTTAAGCCTTTCCACATAGGGATGTCCTTTCATCCCTTTTACCATTTTTGTTGCTCTTCTTCTGTCCCTTTTCTAATTCTGCTATATTTTTTGCCAAGATGGGCCAATACCTCAGGGAGTCATTGGTGGGATGGGAACAGCTGGGGGATGTAGAAAAGCAGTGGGCAAAACTGAAAGGGGATATTTTAAGGGCAACCAACCTTTTTGTTAAAATGGTACATAAAGGTAAAAGGAAAAGGAGACCGCTATGGCTTTCAAAAGAAATAGCTGAAAAAGTGAAGGAAAAGAGGGAGACCTTCATGAAATACAAGAGATCACAGAGAGAGGAAGACAGGCATCTATATTTGGAAAAAGTTAGAGAAGCTAGCAAAGTAGTCAGCAAGGCAAAAATTCAAAAAGAGGAGGAAATATCTAATGCAATAAAATGGGGGGATAAGACATTTTTCAGATACGTTAGAAGAGGAAGGGCAAAAGTGTTATTGTCAGACTCAAGGGTGAAGGGGAGGAATATGTAGAAGCTGATGCAGATAAAGCGGAATTGCTTAACAAATATTTCTGTTCTGTGTTCACAGATGAATAACCAGGAGCAGGACCTCAGAAAACACCCACAAACAGGAACAGAAGCGAGGGACATCTTGAACTATTTTCAGAAGACTGTGTTCGTGAGAAACTATTTTAACTTAAAGTAGACAAAGCGATGGGACCGGATGGGATACACCCTAGAATACTGAGGGAACTTGGGGACGTTCTAGCAGCTCCACTGACTGACCTTTTCAATGCCTCGTTGGAGTCGGGAGTGGTGCCAAAGGACTGGTGAGAGGCTTATGTGGTGCCTTTACACAAAAGCGGAAGTAAGGATGTGGTTGAAAACTATAGGCCGGTTAGTTTAACTTTGGTGGTGAGTAAATTATTGGAAACGCTGCTGAAAGAGAAAATAGTGAGGTTTCTGGAGTCCAGTGGATTACAGGATCCAAGGCAGCATGGATTCACCAGAGGCAGGTATTGTCAGACAAATCTGATTGATTTCTTTGACTGGGTAACCAGGGAGTTGGACCGAGGGATAGCCATAAATGTGGTGTATTTGGATTTCAGTAAAGCCTTTGACACTGTTCCTCACAGGCGACTTATAAACAAACTGAGCACCCTAGGGATGGACCCTAAAGTTACTGCTTGGGTTAGAAATTGGTTGGGTGAGAGGCGCCAAAGAGTACAGGTAAATGGAGCTCACTCCGAGGAGAAGGATGTTACCATTGGTGTGCCCCAGGGATCTGTCCTTGGTCCGATTCTTTTTAACATCTTTGTTAGTGATATAGCGGAAGGGCTTTCAGGTAAGGTTTGCCTCTTTGCGGATAATACCAAAATCTGCAATAGACACCCAGGAAGGTGTAGATAACATGAGGAGGGATCTAGCTAAGCTTGAAGAATGTTCTAGAATTTGGCAGCTGGGATTTAATGTTAAAAAAATGTAAGGTCATGCATTTGGGCTGCAGCAATCCAAGGGAGCAATATAGTATAGGGGGTGAAGTACTTTTGTCCACTAAAGAAGAGCGGGACCTAGGCGTGATTGTGTCTGATGATCTTAAAGTAGCAAAATAGGTAGAAAAGGCGACGGCAAAAGCTAGAAGGATGCTTGGGTGCATACGGAGAGGAATGGCTAGCAGAAAAAAGGAGGTGATAGTGCCTCTGTATAAGTCTTTGGTGCGACCTCATTTGGAGTATAGTGTGCAATTCTGGAGACCGCACCTTCAAAAGGATGTGAACAGGATGGAGTCGGTGCAGAGGGTGGCTACTAAAATGCTTAGTGGTCTTCATTATAAAGCATATGAGGACAGACTTAAGGATCTTAATATGTACACCTTAGAGGAAAGGCAGGATAGAGGTGATATGATTGAGATGTTTAAATATCTCCGTGGCATAAATGTTCAGGGAGAGAGCCTCTTTCAGTTGAAAGCAAGTTCTGCTACGAGGGGACATGGGATGAGGGTGAAGGGGGATAGATTCAGGCGTGATATGCGGAAATATTTCTTTACGGAAAGAGTGGTGGATCCGTGGAATAGTCTCCCAGTGGAGGTGGTAGAGATGAGGACAGTATCTAAATTCAAAAAAGGATGGGACAAACACAGAGGATCTCTAAAGGTAAAAAGAGGACTGTTGTAGTTGTTGATATGGAAGGACAGACTAGATAGGCCATGTGGTCTTTTTCTGTCGTCATATTTCTATGTTTCTAAGATATGGCAACCAGAATTGCACACAATATTCAAGGTGCAGTCGCACCATGGAATGATACAGAGGCATTATAATATCCTTGGTTTTATTCTCTATTCCTTTCCTTATGATTCCTAGCATTCTGTTTGCTCTCTTGGCCTCGCACTGGGCAGAGGGTTTCAACATATTATCCACAAGGACACCTAAATTTCTTTCCTGGGTGGTGGTTCCTAATGTGGAACCTTGCATTGTGTAACCATAGTTTGGATTGTTCTTTCCTAGGTACATAATGTGGACAAGTGCAAAGTTAATTTCTTCTGCCATTTCATTAGAAGCGGCATAGGACAGTAAAACACTTAGCCATATTTATTGCTCGTTTTCATCACTTACCTCATCAAATTTTTTTTGAGCTCCTTTCAGACACAGCATCGACTTTACCAAGAACGCCACTACCCTAGACCATAAGATGTCAAGGGTTGCATTTTTCATCATTTAATTTAGTCTTGTACATAATTCTTCCTCTTCCACAACTACCTGACATAGATTGTCTACTTCTATGCCATTTTTGATGCCTTTCATAATGGAGAATAGATTACGAACTGAGTACAAATAGAAGTAGTGATAATAAATGATGTGGTGTTTTCCGTGTGGTGTACATAGATTTCAGTAAAGCCTTTGATACTATTCTGCACAGGTGACTTATAAATGAATTGAATGCCCTAGGGATGGACCGTAAAGTAACTGTTTGGGTTAGAAATTGGTTGAGTGGGAGATGACAAAGAGTACAGATAAATGGTACTTACCCTGAGGAGAAGGGTGTTATCTGTGGTGTGCCACAGCAATCTGTCCTTGGTCTGATTCTTTTTAACATTTTTGTAAGTGATATTATGGAAGGGCTATCTGGTAAGGTCTGCAATAGAGTAGACACCCAGGAAGGTGTAGATTATATGAGGAGGGATTTAGCAAAACTTGAATAGTCGAGAATCTGGTAGCTGAGATTTAATGCTAAAAAATGCAGGGTCATGCATTTGGGCTGCAAAAATCTAAGGAAGCAATACAGTATAGGGGCAAAGTGCTTCTGTCTATGAAAGAAGAGTGGGACCTGGGTGTGATTATCTGATTTCTTTATTTAGATAGACTTGTATACCACCTTATCCTTCAGTCAAGGTGACTAAAGGTGATTATCTTAAAGTGGCTAAACAGGTAGAAGAGGCGACTGTGAAAGCTTGGGTGCTGAGGGAGAGAACTAGCCAGCAGGAAGGAGGAGGTAATAGTGCCTCTCTGTTAGTCTTTGGTGAGACCTAATTTAGAGTATTGTGTTCAATTCTTGAGACACACACCTTGAAAAGGATAGAAACAGAATGGAAGTCAGTGTAGAGAGTGGCTACCAAAATGGTCAATGAGCTTTGCCATAAGGCATATGCGGAAAGACTTAAAGATTCAAATATGTATACTTTGGAAGAAAGACGGGAGGGGGAGATATGATAGAGACATTCAAATACCTTTGGCATAAATGCACAGGAGGAGAGCCTCTTTCAACTGAAAGAAACTGTAACGATGGGGCATAGGATGAAGGTGAAGGAGGTACTCGGGAGTAATTTGCAGAAATATTTCTTTATGGAAAGAGTGGTAGATGCATGTAATAGTCTTCTAGTTGAAGTAATAAAGACAAAGACTGTATCTGAATTCAAAAAAGCATGAGACAAACACAGGGGATCTCTAAAGGGAAAAGGACTGTAGAGCTTGGTGGTTTGTATGGAAGGGCAGATTGGATAGGCCATATGGTCTTCATCTGCCATCATGTTTCTATGTTTGATATATAACATAGGTATTGTTACATAGGAACACCTGATAGAAATCCAGTTTCGCTGTGGTAGCTTTTATAGCATAAGCATAAAAAGGCACCTTGTTCATAATTTATTTTTATACACCCTGTTCTAAAAATATCCTTATCATATTCCATAGAAGACTACTTTTCAAAATGATTGGGCGTGCTTAACTCGACTCATTACCATGGCCAGAAAAGGAAGACAAAGTATTGTGGATCATGGATACAACTGGCCAAGGTGTATTTAAATGCAGAGCATAGCAGGTGGTGTGTGCTTCCTGTGTACGCATGTGGCCAAAAGGAAGAGCTGCGGAAGCACTGAAAATCCCAACAGTCTTTCTCGCTCTCCAGCATGCCCTCACCAGTTTACACCACTTCACTTTTCTTCTTCTCCCCCACCCCTCCTCGCCTCCCAGCTCATCTACAACAGACTCTCTACTTCTTCCAACCCAGCCTGGCCCATGCTTACCGCCTGCTCTTTCCTACCCATCCAGTCAGCAATGATGTTTCTTCCCTATTAAACCTTTCCATGCTTCTCTTATCTCAGACCACCCCCACTTTTTTCTTAAACACCCTTCTCTTAATCGCCTCTTCCTGATCGTGTCCCCAGTCTAGTCCCGGAACCTCTGGGTTGCCTATCTCATTCAGCAGCTTGGAGACTGAGAAGCTCCCACTTTTGTGACCTCACTGGTATAACTCCCCGGTGACCGCCTCCTGCCACCAGTTACCTCAGTCTCCAAGCAGCTGAATGGATAGGAGCCCGGGGGTCCTGGCTCATCTGAGAAACAATTGAGGAATTTAGGATAGTGTAGTTTGGGTTTTTTTCCCTTGCAGAAAATTGTCTAAGTGCTTTGTTTTTGACGAGCTGTGCCTTTAAATTTGGCTTCAGTTCAGTTCCTTCTCCTACTTCTATCTCTGCTCTCTTGTTCTACCTCTTCCCCCTCCTCCCTCACCTTCTGGGCTCACGTTTGCTGCCGGAAAGAAGAGGGCCTTATATCCTCAGCTACCGCTGCCCGAGGTGCAGCGGTGCCTGCAGGGGCGAGCAGTGCTCTACTCTTGGGGAGAGTCTCCAGGCAGAGGTTTCACCGACGCCGCACAGAGGCCCTACCTGCTAGTGCGTCCGGTGATTCTTCCCGCTGCTCTGCGCTGTCGGCTTGAAAGGAACAGCGCGAGTTCAGATCGGGTCCAGGGGTTTTGGCTATTCCCGTGGCTGCCTGCCGGTGGAGTTGATTCAGTGGAACTGTGGCCTCCATCTCCAGCCGCCCGAGGTAAGCGGCGTTCTGTTTTTTTACAGGGAGTTTTTCCTCGGCGTTTTTGGCGCGCTTTTTACAAGCGCGGCCTTGCCACGTAGCCGCAGCATGCCGCACTTCCTCTGGCTAGCGCTTCTCTCGGGCAGTTGTTTCGCCGGAGTACAGCGATTGTTAAAAAAAAAAAAAAAAAAAGTCAGCAGCGCGCTAGCGCAGGTATTCGCGGCCCCGTGCAGACCGGCAGTTTTTTCTTTTTCCCGCGCAGCTGTCGAGTGTTTCTTCGGTCTGCGGGGGTGTGTAGCCGTCTGCCTCCTAATGCCTGCCAAGCCTTTGTGTTTGGTTTGTGGAGCTCGTAAGAGCTCTAGCTCCGGAACCTGCAAAGCTTGTATAGGGGGGTCTGAGGAGCTCGTGCAGGGCCAGGAGCAGTTAGAGGCTATCCCGGGGTCCGCGGCTGAGGACTTGGTCTCTCCAGGGCCCGATTTAGCGACGGGTGAACCAGTGGCGGGCCCTTCGGGCGGTACAGGCGCGCCACCCTCTCAAACATCGTTGCCAGCGGATCTTTCTGCCATCTTTTCACCGCAGTTTGTGGCCTTATTGCAGCAGACAGTCCTGGGGAAAGCGGGCCAGAAGCAGGTTGCTAGAGATGTTAGCAGCTCCCGGAAACGATCGGCATCCCCGCGGGGTGCTGAGTCGCCCGGCAAGGGCAAGAGAACCCGGAGAGAGGGCGAGCTGAGTGAGCTGTCCGGAGCTTCGGTGGGTCCTCTGTCGGACGAGGAGGAGAACAGTATGGCGTTGGACGAGGAGCTGGAAGAAGGAGAAATTTCGGAGAGGGAAGATCAGTCCAGGGTTGTACGGGTCTTTCGGAGGGATGAGCTTCCGGCCCTCATTGACGAAACGCTTAAGGCCCTCAATATGCCCGTCCCAGGGTCTGCTGCAGATGAGACGCTAGAGGATCCCTTGTTGCAGGTATTCAGAAAGACCCAAAGGGCTTTCCCGGTCCACAGAGTTTTCCAGGAAATGATTCAGGAGGAATGGAATGTACCCGAGGCTCCTCTGAAAGGGACCCGGGTCATGGGACGTTTGTACCCCTTGTTAGATCAGGATCGGGAGGTTTTCAAGTCTCCCAAGGTGGACGCAGCAGTCTCAGCCGTCACTAAGAAGACGACTATCCCGGTTGAAGGCAGCACAGCGCTCAGGGATGGTCAGGATAGAAAGCTGGATGTTTTGTTGCGGCAGGTGTTCGGTGTCAATGCAATTTCGCTGCAGGCGGCTATTTGTGGAGCTTGGGTAGCTAGAGCCTGTCTCCGATGGTCGCAGCAGGTGCAGGACGGGCAGCCGAGTCCTCTGGCGGGGGAGGCTGCCCGATTGGAATCAGGAGCGGCCTACCTGGCAGATATTCACTATGATCTGATGAGAGGTTTGTCTAAGAGCATGGCGTCCGCGGTCGCGGCCAGGAGGTATTTGTGGCTCCGTAATTGGGCGGCGGATAGCTCCTCGAAGTCCAGACTGAGTAAGCTTCCCTTTAAGGGACGCCTTCTTTTCGGAGAAGATTTGGAGAAGCTGGTTAAGGACCTCGGTGAGTCCAAAGGCGGAAGATTACCGGAGGATAAGCCTAAGGGGGTCCGGGGTGCTCCTGGAGGTTGCGGTCAGCTTCGCGAGTTTCGTCTCTCAAAAGGTTCGCGTTGGGCCAGAGGGGACGTTTTCCCAACTGCAACCAAGGATTTCGTGGCTTTCGGGGAGCAGGAAGAGGTTTTGGTCCCTCTTCCTCCTCTTCGAATAATTTCAAAAAGACGCAATGAGATGAGGCAGACCCAGGCTCCTCTAGTGCCTGTAGGGGGGCGTTTGCAGGACCCTGCCTGGGTCCAAATAACATCGGATCAGTGGGTGCTGGAGCTTATTCGGGAAGGCTATGCCCTGGAGTTCTTGCGTCCCATGCGAGACGCCTTTGTGCAGTCCCCCGGCAGGTCCCTCGCAAAGCGCAGGGCCTTGCGGGAGACGGTTCAAAGGTTGCTGGATCTCAGGGCCATCGTGCCGGTGCCCTCAGACCAGTCCGGCTGCGGTCGCTACTCGATCTACTTCGTGGTCCCGAAAAAGGATGGCGGGAGTTTGCCCGATCTTAGACCTCAAGGGGGTGAACCGTTGTCTGCGGGTATCGCACTTTCACATGGAGACCCTGCGTTCCGTAATCGCGGCGGTGCAACGGGGGGAGTTTCTCACGTCGCTAGACCTCTCGGAGGCGTATCTGCATATACCTATCAGGCCGGATCATTGCAAATTTCTCCGGTTCGCGGTGCCGTTCAGTCATTATCAGTTTCAGGCATTGCCCTTCGGTCTCACCACGGCTCTGAGGGTTTTCACCAAGGTCATGGTAGTGGTAGCGGCTGCGCTGCGCAAGGAGGGCATCCTCGTTCATCCTTACCTGGACGATTGGCTCATCCGGGCGAAATCTCAGGCCGAGTGCGAGAGGGTTACGGCCCAGGTGGTAGCATTTTTAGAGAGTCTTGGCTTGATAGTCAGTGTGGCAAAAAGTCACCTGCAGCCGTCTCAGAGCCTGGAGTATCTGGGAGCGCGCTTCGACACCCAGGTCGGGAGAGTGTTTCTCTCGGCGCAGCGGGCTCAGGCCTTACGCAATCTGGTGCGCCGGTTTCTGCAGTTCCGGGCTCCCTCAGCTTGGCATTCCCTTCAGGTGTTGGGTACCATGGCGGCGGCGATAGAGACGGTGCCGTGGGTCCGGGCTCACATGCGGCCGCTACAAAGAGCGTTGCTCCGAAGGTGGTCGCATCAGTTGGACCCGCTGTCGCGGAGATTGGTCTGTCCGGAGGACGTACGTCACGACCTACTCTGGTGGTTGCGGCCCGAGTCCCTGGAGCGGGGAAAGTCCTTGACGGCTCCGGACTAGGTGGCAGTGATGACGGACGCCAGCCTGGTGGGCTGGGGAGCTCATTGCGATAGCCGGTTTGTCCAAGGCACTTGGAGTCTACAGGAGAGCCAGTGGCCGATCAACAGGCTGGAATTGAGAGCGGTCGCCCTGGCCTTGCGGGGGTTTCACTCCCGGCTCGCAGGAATGGCCGTAAGGGTGTTGTCTGACAACGTGACGGCGGTGGCATATGTAAACAAACAAGGGGGTACCAGCAGTTCGTCCCTGGAGGTCGAAGCCGCAGCCCTGTGTGCCTGGGCAGAAGCGAATCTCCTGGACTTGTCGGCGGCACATGTTGCAGGGGTGGACAATGTGGAGGCCGATTATCTCAGCAGGGTGCGGGTAGATCCGGGGGAGTGGGTCCTGCACCCCGAAGTCTTCGACATGATTGTTTGCCGATGGGGGGTTCCGGTGCTGGACCTCATGGCGACCTTTCAGTCCGCAAAGGTCCCTCCATTCTTCAGCAGGCGCAGGGAGCGCATGTCGGAAGGGCTGGACGCCCTCCTGCAGGCATGGCCGGAGGGGCAGCTGCTGTATGTCTTCCCGCCGTGGGTCCTCGTAGGCAGGGTTCTGCAAAGGATAGCAAATTTCAGCGGGAGTGTCATTCTGATCGCGCCGGATTGGCCGCGGCGACCATGGTACGGGGATCTGGTGAGGCTGCTGGTGGCGAAGCCCTGGCGGCTGCCTTGCCGAGTGGACCTTCTGTCCCAGGGTCCGCTGCTCATGCCTCACGTGGATCGGTTCTCGCTTACGGCCTGGCTATTGAAAGTACTCGGTTGAGGGCTCGAGGCTATTCGCCGGCGGTCATTTCTACCTTATTAAGGTCTCGGAAACGCTCAACGTCCCTGGCATATGTTCGGGTTTGGAGGATTTTTGAGGCGTGGTGTGCTGATAAACATTGTGAAGCACTGAAGGCTTCGGTTCCCCAGGTACTGGACTTCCTGCAGGACGGTTTTGACAAGGGGCTGGCGGCGGCTTCGCTGCGGGTTCAAGTGGCGGCGCTAGCCTGTTTCAGGGGCAGCCTGGCTGGGCAGTCGCTGGGAGCCCAGCGGGATGTTAGGCGTTTTTTACGGGCGGTGGCTCTCGCTCGTCCTCCGGCAGGCCGGTGTTCCCCCAGTGGCACCTTCCCTTTGTGTTGGCCGCTTTAGAGCGCGAACCTTTTGAGCCCTTAGCGCAGGCGTCCCTTAAGGATCTTACTTTGAAGACGGTTTTCCTGGTAGCGGTCTGCTCGGCGCGCCGGGTATCAGAGCTTCAGGCGCTTTCCTGCAGGGAACCTTATCTTTCCTTTTTTGCGACCAAGGTGGTATTGCGACCGGTTCCGGCTTTTCTCCCGAAGGTGGTCTCTGCATTCCACATGAACCAAGAGATTGTTTTACCGGTGTTTGTCGCGGAGGCCCCGGGTCCTTCCTCACGGAAGCTACATCTCCTCGATGTTCGGTGTGCTTTGAAAAAATATCTGCGCAAAGCGGAGCCCTTTCGGAGATCTGACCGGCTCTTTGTGGTGTTCGCGGGGCCAAAAAAGGGGGAGACGGCGTCAAAGTCTTCCATTGCTCGGTGGATCAAGGAGACCATTGCGACGGCCTATATATTGAAGGGAAAGGTCGTGCCGGAGGTCCTGCGGGCTCATTCCACTAGGGCTCAAGCTACGTCTTGGGTGGAGCATCGTTTGGTATCTCCGGCAGAGATTTGTAAAGCAGCCACGTGGTCTTCCTTGAGTTCTTTTGTTTGCCACTACCGTCTTGATGTGCAGATGCGGGAGGAGGCCTCGTTTGGGAGAGCGGTTCTTCAGGCTGGTTTGCCGGGTCCCTCTCATACTTGGGTTTCTGTACTGCTCTGGTATTTACCCAGAGGTTCCGGGACTAGACTGGGGACACGATCAGGAAGGTGAAATTAGACTTACCTGATAATTGTTGTTCCTGGAGTGGAACCAGTCTAGTCCCGTGTCCCTCCCAGTGTGTGCTGGCAAACCGCAGTCTGGCGTATGTCGGTGAATTACAGGTAAGAGAAGTGTGTCGTTTTTCCTGCAAGCGATAGGTGTCAGTGATGCAAAAAAAAAAAAAAAGATAATCAAAGAGGGACACGTCTTCTGTCGGGGATTGGGGGGACAGTTTTTTCTAAACATTGTTATGAAGATGTGTAGTCTTTCTATGGCTGCGAGGGGGATCATTCTTTCTTCCTTCCTTCCTACTTTCGTCTCTTCTCTATAGGGATTAGAACTGTTTCCAAGTTGCCCGTGCCAGTGGGCAGGAGAGATTGTTTTTTCTTTCCTACGGAATGTTTTTTCTCTAGTTAGTTAACATGTACATTTTGATACTTACTTGTTTCTCTGGTGAGTCTGCTTTGTCAATAGGTTACTGATGGCAGGAGGCGGTCACCGGGGAGTTATACCAGTGAGGTCACAAAAGTGGGAGTTTCTCAGTCTCCAAGCTGCTGAATGAGATAGGCAACCCAGAGGTTCCGGGACTAGACTGGTTCCACTCCAGGAACAACAATTAGCAGGTAAGTCTAATTTCACCTTCCTCCTTTTGCCAACTTATCCTCTTTTCATCTTGTACTTCTCTCTCTGCATAGTCTGACTTAAGTTTGATGTTGGGGGGCTTAATGCTTGCCTATCTGGTCTATTCCACCATACTAAACTTCCATGCCCCCTACTTCCCCCCTGATCTGACTTGCTGTGCTCACTCCCTTTCATTTCCTCTGTCCATCAGGTTCTACCTCAGTCCTCCTTAGCTTGCGCCTCTCCCTTGAAGGCTAGGCTCACCTATCCCTTCACTGGTCCCCATTCCTCTACAGATTTGGCGCATGTCTCCATTGTTGTTCCCCCTTCCCAGAACCCCAGCACATTTGTTCCTTGAAACTATTCCTGTCTTTCTGCAGCACGTCTAACAGTTCCATGCACAGAGAGGCTCCGTGAGCTGCTCCATCTCCTGCATACCCAAGCCTTGGAAGCTCAGTCAGTAACTCCGTACCCACAAAGTCATAGCTTGCATATAGTGATTTCTGCCCTCAAACTAAAAACCCCAGAAATTACATACTGAGCTTTAGATCTAGATACAATCTAGCAGTCCTGGACGCAGAAGCGTGCACTCCATCCACTGCATGCCAGACCATGTAATACAGCTGTAATGGCCCAGAGTGAATGGCTGGCTTAAGAAGCTGAGTTAGGGCTGGTTCTAGGCTAACTGCAGTACTGTGCAAAAATCCGAAACAGTCATCTCTCCCTTTAGCATTGGCAACTTTGGGCACAACACCATTTCTTTAGTACTGGTGGTTGTTCCAGCACATCATCTAGCAAGAATCCCCTTCTTTCTCCCGCACCTAGTCCCAGGACCATTATCCCCCAACACTCTATTTGCCGCTACCCACATGATGTTGAAGGACTTGAGGAAGCCACAATTACAAGTCGTTCACTATAACACTTCAAGAATTGGAGTACTTCCAAACTCCTTTCTGTTTATTATAATACAGGCACGTTTAAATGATTTCGAAGGTCTCAGACTTATATCGGCACTGCTTTTCAAAATTAACATCTCGTTTCTGTGCTGTGCCTTATAGCATCAATGACCTTCGATTCATAATCACTTTGGCGGGGCTAATGCACTAACAGCTAGTGCTATGACTTACACCGGTAACCAGGTTTATTACTTCCCTGGACCAGAATTTTCACGAAACATGTGCAGTCAATAAAAATGTTATGGAAACTATACACTTAGCTGTAGGCTATTTATCGCCTAGCTCCCTTCCTTTTATGTGTCTGATCCCGACGCCTCCCCAGGTACCGCTCGTGCGTTTCACGACTCCAGCTTCCTCAGGGGATCTTATATTAACGTGCGTCAATGCTGCCCGCATTCTTGAATTATCAATTCCCCTACGAACTGCATATCCAAAGCAGATTTTTCTCTTTGTTGGTGTACTTAGTGCAGGTCCCCCCCCCTCCCCATGTTGTCTTTGAAGTGCAAGAAAGCTATTTCACTGCTATTCTAACCTCAGGCACCCGGTGCTTGAGTCTTGAAATACAGAATGAAAAGGAAGAAAAAAGTAGAGGAAAGAAACACACAAGCAAGTTGGAACTAAAGGATGGGGAGCTTGAGATACTCCTGAGAGCATAATAAAAAATTAAAGGCTGAAAGAACCTTTGGTATTAAAATGTTTGCTATAATAAAATACCCATGGTAGATGTGAAGGGCCACAGGTTAGCAATGCCCGGTATACCACTTTAATGCCCAGACTACAGTATCTTGAGTATTTAGGAAGGACAGTTTTCAAAAAAAATTGTGCGTAAATGACTATTTACTCAGGTAAAACATTTTCTGAAAATCACATATCCTCCTCCTCCTCCCCACCCCTCCCGGCAAATAAAATTATGCACACACTTCTACAACACACATGCCTTTACTGCACTGAATGCACACATTCTCAGAGGTGGAGATAGGGTAGGGAATGCGCAGTGTGCGTAGTTTTGCATTTTCACAATCACATGCAGCGTTGCCTCAGGTACACATAGATTGTGAGCCCTTTGGGGACGAGGGAATATATCCAGTACCTGCTTATAGTGATTGTAAGCCGCTCTGATGCCCTTCAGCCTGGGTGGTATATCAAGAAATTGCATAAACATAAACATAAAAGTAGATCTAACAGGAAACATGCAAAGTAAGGTATCCCAAAATAGCAGAATCCATCAAAAGAATGCAGTCATTTGCTAGTGGCAAACAAATAATTTAATTGGATAAAATAAGTAAAAATCAGTAAGCTAATTTATTATATAAAAGTCACTAAAAATCAAGAAAACCAACAATGCTGAATTTCAAAACTCAACATGGCGGTTTATGTAAGCCTATATCAGGGGTATTACAGTTAACGCTAATATAGTGCAAAGTGTATGGGTTAAAGTAGGCACCATGGTTTTAAAAATTTCCCTGCACATCAACATAGCCCATATGAGTTTGATCTGAATTTCAGGACAAAAAGATAAACTATGAGTGCGTCATGAGATCCTGCCATCCAAATTACTCTTATCCATGCATATAGTGATATCGTATGCCGCTACCATTTTTTAATGAAATATGATTTCATAATGGCTATACCCCCCTCCCCCAAAAAACACATTATTTTCAAGATCTATGAAAGCGGATGTTTTGAGGGCAAATATTTGGAGGCATTTATTGTGGGAGCAGTCCTCTTTTTGTTTATCATGCACTTGCCCCATGGCAAATGTAGTGAGAGAGGGAAGGAAGGGAGAGGCAGAGGGAGGGCATGGATTCCAGATGACATTTCTGTACTCCTCGATCAGATGGAGAAACCCCAGAAGCAGGCACCAAAATTCATTAGAGGCCTACAAAAAATCATGAATGAAAAGTGAAGAAGTTTGGGGTTTTTTGGCCTGGGAAAGAGAACCAACAGTATTATGGTCTCTGAGATTCGTTAAGGGCACATCACAGTGAGGATACTGAATAGCCATTCTGCCTCTCCACTGAGAGGATAAGATGTAATGTTCTCTTGAATGGCAGTATGAAGATTTAAGTGAGACAGTAGAAAGAGCATTTTAACTGCAAAGTTAGTTGAGCATCAGTAGAGGTAACCCTGGCAGGCAGCAGAATTGTTGTCAGAAACATTTTAGGAGTAGGTTAGGCAAATGTTTGTCTGGGATGACACAGGCTGATAGACTATGACTGGAGGGAGGGAAATGGACTGGTTGGCTACTTGATAATGATCTTGGTGCACGGTCTTTCTGTGATTCCAAGTTATTGACCTGCCCCACGGGGAGGTCTGGTCTCCTTGATATCAGACTGTATTTCAAGAAGGGTCCAGATGTAGGAGGGCCAAAAGGTTGCAACTGATTCTCCAGGACCAAGCAGGAAGTCAGTCCTCACTTATGGGTGACGTCGGCGCCGACGGAGCCCTCGCGGAGCAATTATCCCCAGCTTTCGAAGAAAGCCTTTCGGAATTGCAGCGCGCATGCGCGGTCTCCCTCCCGCCCAAGAATGCCATCTTGCTCAGTCTTCTTTTTTCCGCGGAGCCCTACAGACGTTGTTTGTGATCGCCGCTGAAAAAGTTGATTTCTTTAGGGGTTTTTTTTTTTTTTTTCTCGGTTCGACGCCGTGTCTCTTTCCCGCCCGGCCTCGATACTCCAATATCGAGTCCGTTCACATTTTTTCTTTTTGTCCCTTGTAATGGGCGTTCCCGCCACTCTTTTTCTTTTTCCCTGGCAGCACGGTCTTTCGACCTCGCAGGGGCCCTTTTTCCCCCAATGGCTGCCAGCGGTTTTAAAAGGTGTGATCGCTGTACTAGACTTATGTCTCTTACCGACACACATGACTGCTGCCTCCATTGCCTCGGACCCAATCATGACTTGGTGGGTTGTGGTCCGTGCAACAAAATGTCCTCGAAGGCATTGAGGAGTCGGCAGTCACAAAAGGAACGTATCTTCTCTGACTCCGCGTCCGGTCGGGCCCGGACCTCGTCAGAGGCTTCGACGTCTCGTGACTCCGGCCCCGAGCATCGTCTGAGATCCTCTGAGCGGGGGTCTCCCGGCCGGGAACATTGTCGGAAGAGGAAGCCCGCGAGGGTGGCGTCGGAGGACGCTCCTGGTCCCTTGGGGGCCAGGTCGCATAGCCCCGCCAGCCGCCCGGGTCCTCGGAGGCGGAGAGGTCGTCGAAGCATCCTCGTCTCGAAGCGGAGTCTCCTGGTCGCGTGAGTACTGTAGTCCTCGTGGACTCACCTCCCAGGGAACTGACGTCGGGCCCGACGCCGTCGGGGCCTGAGTCGGGGACTGCTGGGTCTTCTGAGTTTGATCTCAGATTGACGGCCTTGGAGTGCAGTATCGCTGCCTTCATGGACCAGCAGCGGGCATTGATGGCCGGCATCGCCAGTGCATCTGCCCCGACCACCGGGACGTCGACGTCCAAGTCGACTCCGGAGGCCGAGCCGATCCTTGAGTCCATACGAGCTCGAGTCGGTCCTTGGCCAAGGTCTCCCTCGGCTTCCCGTTCGGGACCGAGGTCGTCGACGCCGGCCTCGGCGTCGGGGCGGAGGTCCTTGGCCCTCGCCCCCACGGAGCCGCTCGATTCCTCCACGGAGGAGTCGGGCTGGGACACGGAGGAGGACGAGTCACCCGGTTCTTTTCAGACTCTGTGCGTCCCCTCTGACTCACCCGAGTCGGAGCCTCGGAGACGGTCCCCCCCGGAGGATACCCGGTTCTCCGACTTCGTGAGGGATATGGCCAAAGCTTTGGCCTTCCCCGTGGATCCGGAGGAGGAGCCCCGAGCCGAAGAGCTCGAGGCCCTCCAGTATGACTCTCCCCCGAAGGAGGCCTTTTACTGTGCAGGTTCCTCCGATGCTGGATCGCCTGCTCTTCTGCATGTGGGAGAGCCCGGCCTCGACGCCGGTGTTAAGCAAGCGGGTCGATTCCATGCATCGAGTCCGCAAGAGCCCCGGGTTCCAGAAGGCACAACTACCGCACCATTCCATGATGGTGGAATCGGCCATGCATCGACTTAAGAGTCAGAAGATGCACTCCTCGGTGCCTCCGGGTAAGGAGGCCCGGAACCTGGATGCCCTCGGTAGGAAGTGCTTCCAGGGCTCTATGCTTGCTTGCCGAGTCCAGACATACCAGCTATATATGGGCATGTATCTTCGAGACCTGGCGAAGGAAATTGCCGGGTTCTCTGCTGGTCTCTCCGAGGAACCTTTGCAGAGGTTCCTGGCCTTGTCCACTGGTATTCGAGAGTGCTCAAAATTTATTTCTCTAGCAGCCTACGATGGCTTCGAAGCATCGGCTCGAGTAGCCAGAGCCAGAATCGGTGCTCGCCGTCAGGCTTGGCTTCAGTCATCTGACCTCGAGCCATGGGTGCAGGACAAGTTGGTCGATGTCCCCTGCAGAGGTGAAAACCTCTTTGGCAAACCCATGGCTGATAAGGCGGCAGAACTCAAGTCCGAGACTCTCAACAGAACTCGCCTATCCAGAAAGACCTCTGCCCCTTCACAGAAGAGGAAGGGCTCGGGGAAAAAGCCCTTTTACCTGAGGAAGGTGTCTGCCTATAAACAGCACCACTCACAATATCAAGCCTCAGCAGCTCCCCATCAGGGCCAGCAGGCTAAGGGGCAGGGCAACGGGTCCCGTAGGCAGAAGGCCCCCAAGCCCACTACACAGGCCCCTGCTCAGCCGGGTGGAGGTTTTTGACTATGCCGGCATAGCCTCTCCCCCTCCGCGACCTTCGCTCAGCACGGGGGGCCGGCTGACCCACTTCGCCCACAGGTGGTCAGCCATAACATCCGATTCCTGGGTGCTGCAGGTGGTTCAAAAGGGCTACCTCCTACATTTTCACCAGGTTCCTCCTCCGTACTTTCCAGGGGAGCCTACAAGACCCCCTCTGCACAGGGACTTACTCCTTCAGGAGCTGCAAAGTCTGCTCTGGGAACAGGCTGTGGAGCCAGTACCCCAGCACTTGTGGGGTCACGGGTTTTATTCGAGGTACTTCCTGGTACCGAAAAGGACAGGAGGCCTCAGACCCATTCTGGACTTGCGCAACCTCAACAAGTTCCTGCAGCGGGAAAAGTTCAAGATGCTTACCCTTGGAATCCTGCTGCCCTACCTCCGGCAGGGAGATTGGCTATGCTCCTTGGATCTAAAGGAAGCTTATACTCACATCCTTATTCATCCGGACCACCGGCAATATCTGAGATTTGTGGTGGCAGGGAATCATTATCAGTACCGCGTACTGCCCTTTGGCCTCTCCTCCGCTCCCAGGGTGTTCACGAAATGCCTGGCAGTGGTGGCAGCCTTCCTGAGGCTTCAAGGCCTCTTCGTCTTCCCCTACCTGGACGACTGGCTCATCCGGGCAGAGTCTTCCCTAGAAGTCACTCAGGCCACTCAACGCACAGTGGCTCTGCTTCAGCACTTGGGCTTCGTCATAAACTTTGAAAAGTCCACTTTGCTCCCCTCTCAGGATCTCGAATTCATAGGAGCACGGCTGGACACTCTGCAGGCTCGTGCCTTCTTGCCTCTGGAACAGGCCAACAGGCTCATGACTCTGGCCAGCAGGTTCCACAGAGCGTCTCCGGCCTCTGCCAGACAATTCCTGCAACTGCTCGGTCACATGGCCTCCACCGTCCATGTCACTCCGAATGCCCGTCTGCATATGCGACCTGCTCAGTGGAGCCTTCGCACTCAATGGCATCAGGCCACAGGGAGACTGACGGACTTAATACAGATCTCCGACCGCCTGGTCTCCTCTCTGCAGTGGTGGCTTCACCTGCCCAATCTGGTACTGGGCATGACTTTTCAGTCTCCTCCACCTTCTCAAGTGCTCACGACAGATGCCTCTCTCCTGGGATGGGGAGCGCATTGCCAAGGAACATGCACTCAAGGCCTTTGGACGCCTTGGGAGGCTGCTCAGCAGATAAACTTCCTGGAGCTGCGGGCGATTCGCCTAGCTCTGCAGACCTTCTCTCACCTCACTTCTCGTCGGTCTGTTCTGGTGCAGACGGACAATCAGGTCGCCATGTTCTACGTGAACAAACAGGGGGGCACGGGCTCCCTCCTTCTATGTCGGGAGGCTCGGAGACTGTGCTCTTGGGCAGTCGACCACGACATCCTCCTCAAGGCTGTTTACCTGCCCGGGCAGGAAAATTGCCTAGCCGACAAACTGAGCCGGATTCTGCAGCCGCACGAATGGAGGTTGAACCCCGTAGTTGTCCAGCGGATCTTCCGCCGGTGGGGCCTCCCCACCGTGGATCTCTTTGCCAGTCCTCTAAACCGGCATCCCCTCAGAGTAGTGCCGGATGCTTTCCTCACCTCGTGGTCCACGGGCCTACTGTATGCCTTTCCTCCCACGCCACTTGTGTCCCGGGCGCTGTTCAAAGTTGTTCAGGACAGGGCCTCCGTAATCCTGGTAGCGCCCAGGTGGCCGAGACAACCCTGGTTCCCTCTACTCCTACAACTAGCGGTGGACACCCCTCTTCCTCTGGGGTTTCAGCCCGATCTACTGACACAGGATCAGGGTACTCTCCTCCACCCCAACCTCCGGGCCCTTCATCTGATGGCCTGGCTGCTGAAAGGGTAGTCCTAGCTCCGCTCTTACTTCCTCCGGAGGTGGAGGCTGTCGTCCTGGCGTCTCGGCAACCTTCCACCCAGAAATCTTACGCCCTTAAATGGTGTCGCTTCTTGGTCTGGTGTACTCAGCGCTCTGAGGACCCCTTTGCCTGCTTAGTGTCGGTGGTATTGCAATATTTGCTTCACCTATCCGATCTAGGCCTCAAATCCAACTCTGTCAGGGTCCACCTCAGTGCTCTCTCTGCACATCATTCGCCGGTGGAGGGCCAGCCTCTTTCCGCGCACCCCTTGGTGGCGCGTTTTCTCAATGGCCTGCTTCTGCTTAAGCCCCCGCTGCGCCCTCCAGCTCTTGAATGGGATCTCAATGTGGTCTTGCAAAGGCTTACCTGTCTGCCTTTTGAACCCATGGCTACCTGCCCTCTGCGTTTCCTCTCCTGGAAAACCCTCTTCTTGGTAGCCCTTACCTCCGCTAGGCGCGTGAGTGAACTACAGGCTCTAGTGTCGGAGCCCCCTTACACTAGGTTCTACAAGAATAGGGTGGTCTTACGGACTCACCCTAAGTTTCTTCCAAAGGTGGTCTCCTCTTTTCACATCAATCAAGAGGTGGTTCTTCCGACCTTCTTTCCCAGGCCGCATACCAGCCGGGCTGAAACTGTCCTGCATACCCTGGACTGTAGAAGAGCCTTGTCCTTCTACCTTGACCGTACGCGAGAGCATCGGAAAGCTGTCCAGCTTTTCGTATCTTTTGACCCCAATCGGTTGGGGGTGCCCGTCTCTAAGCGTACTTTGTCCATCTGGGTAGCTGACTGTATCGCCTGGGCTTATGGGGCAGCCGGCCTCTCCTTAGAGAGTCGAGTCACGGCTCACCGTGTCAGGGTGAAGGCTGCGTCAGTGGCTCATCTCCGCTCTGTTCCGTTGGCTGACATCTGCCGGACCGCCACTTGGTCTTCAAGCCAGACCTTTGCGGCTCATTACTGCCTGGAGAGGGAGTCCCGCAGGGACAGTGCTTTCGGACAGGCAGTCCTCCACAATCTCTTTGAGTTCTAAGCAACTCCTACCCTCCGGCCCTGGTGTTGGGCTACCGGCCGGATTCATATTCAGAGAAGATTCCTTCCTTCTGTACTGTTGAGCTTGAGGGAGCTCATTTTCTTTTTTCGGCTTGAGGTCCCCGGTAGCCTTAAGCTCGGGAGTCCCATAAGTGAGGACTGACTTCCTGCTTGGTCCTGGAGAAAGAGTAGTTACTCACCTGTAACAGGTGTTCTCCAGGAGCAGCAGGAATGAGTCCTCACTACCCTCCCTCCTCCCCTTGGAGTTGCAGTCATTCTTATCATATGTTTTGCTAACTTTTTTTGCTGTCTCTTCGCTATGTCATCAGACTGAGCAAGATGGCATCCTTGGGCGGGAAGGGGACCGCGCATGCGCGCTGCAATTCCCAAAGGCTTTCTTCGAAAGCTGGGGAAAATTGCTCCGCGAGGGCTCCGTTGGCGCCGACGTCACCCATAAGTGAAGACTGATTCCTGCTGCTCCTGGAGAACACCTGTTACAGGTGAGTAACTACTCTTTCTGGTCTGTTTCCTCAAATGTCAGTGATACTGGGGGAGTGAGGGAAGTCTGTGCTTTGTTTATTCTGCAGTCTAACCTTTTCTTATCATCCTAGATGCTGATAAGCTTTTTCAGAACCTGCCTTCCATTCTCTTGTATTTTCTTCCTATCTCCAGCTCATACAAGGGACATGCCATTCACCTGTGAGACCTGTGGGAAGTCCTTCAAGCGCAGCATGTCCCTGAAAGTTCATTCTCTGCAGCATTCCGGGGAAAAGCCTTTTAAATGTGAGGTGAGAGGTGTTACTTCCTTAAGCAATCCAGTACTGTGTGTGCCCTCCTTCTTAATCCCTTCCCTTGCTGCCTCATTGTCTTGTGCCAGTTCAAAATGTGCTTGAAGAGGCTGTAAAATCTGACATTCAGACTCGTAGCTTCCAAGCTCTGGTCATTGGAGACACATTACTGCACACGCCTTGTTCTTTTGATGCAACACCTAGGTATTTGTTTGATAATCTCATTTGAAGGCACTGACAGACCTGCAGCTCTTTTTTCTTAATTTTTTTCCCATCCCAGTGAAGGGATGTATAACAGCTTTCTCTGATCTTCATCTTAGTCCAGTTTAAAGCATTGTGACCTGCAAGGAATCCTCTTTATCAATGTAAGCAACTTGGGGATTTAATCTAAGGTGCAAAGTTTGCCCTGTAAACTGGTGAGGACTATCTTAAAAATCTAAATAGGTATACCTCTGAGAAAGAAAGAATATGACAGAGAAATTTGTACAGCTTAGATACATGAATAAGGCGCGGGAAGCAAATATTTTATCTATTTTTGGAAAGGAAATTCCAGAACAGCAGTTCCTAAACCTGTACTGAGGTACCCCTGGCCTTTCTGATTTTCATCATATGCTGAGCTATATTTGCATACGGGGCACCTGCACATGCAAATATAGCTCATGCATACTCACTGTGGGTAATCTGAATAGCTACTTGATTGGGGAGGACGTATATCTCCAAGGACAGGTTTGTGAACTACAGTACAGTAGAACATGACAAGAGGGGCTGGACTCAGGAATAATATAAGGGAAGTTTCATTGTGAGAATGATATTAAATACATGGAACAGTGCCCCCTCTCCCCAAGTGAGGTAAAAAGATAGTATCAACATTCAAGAAATCACAGGATAAGTACTGAGTATGCAGTTATGATTAAATTAATAGAATTGTTGCTAAAACAGAGGACAGCATAGTTTAAGGAATCCAGTGGATTACAGGATCAGAGGCAGCATGGTTTTACTAGAGGGTGTAGGTCTTTTCAGTAGTGGATGGGCAGACTGGATAAGCTGTGTATGGCCTATCTCCAGGAACAAGCAGGAGCCTGCTCAGGTACCGACGGAGCCTGCATGGGAACGCTCCCCAGTGTCCAATAGGAAAGCTTTTGGGAGCATCCCACAGTGCATGTGTGCTGCCTTCCTGCCTCTGTACTTCTCTCACTTCAGTTCTTCGTTTTCCGCGGAGCCGACAGGACGTGGTACCCTGTCACCGCAGAAAGGCTTTCCTACAGGCTTTCCTACAAGAGCTCTCCAGATCAACCAACAGTAAGGATTTAAGGGTTTGTTTTATTATATTAAATTGTTAGCTCTCTGACTGGGAGCTCTTAAAAGGTTTTTTTGTACATTTTTAAAGCAAGGTTACTTTCTTTTTGGTGCTTTAGTGGGACTTTCCTTGAGCACAGTAGGTGGTTGAACTCCAGTAACCTCCTCAGCTTTGGGAACTGCTAACACCTAATCAGGAGTTAGTGGGCCTGATTACCTGAGAGCAGCTGAGGGCCTGCATAAAAGGCTCCAGTGCCCTGCCCTGTTCAGGCTTTCCTACAGGAGCTCTCCAGATCAACCAACAGTAAGGATTTAAGGGTTTGTTCCTTTTCGTCCCTCTAGTCCAGTCCCGGAGCCAGTGAGTTTAGAATCTCTTCCAGCAGCTTTGGAGACTTAAGCATGTCATCGCTTTGATGACCTCAGCATACATATAGGCTAAGCCCGCCTCTTCTTTTTCAGTACTTCAGTCTCCAAGCAGCTAGAGAAGCTTCTGAGCCCTAGGCTCACTCAGCACAAATAAGCAGAATTGTTGATTGGCTTTTAAATTTAAAGTTTCAGGGTATTAGTTAGTGTTAGAGAAGCCACAATGAGATAATGCGGGCTCAGGTGGCGGTGCTGCCCGTGGGAGGTCGGTTACAGGAGTTTTACCCTGCCTGGGTCCACATTACTACAGATCAGTGGGTGCTAGAGGTAATTCGAGAGGGCTATGCACTCGAGCTTCATCGGCCCGTCTTAGATTCCTTTGTGCTCTCTCCTTGCAGAGCTCCGCTCAAGGTACGCGCAGTGGTGGACACTTTGCAAAGATTGCTGCAGATCCGGGCGGTGGTTCCCGTTCCCCCGGACCAGTGCGGGTGCGGTCGGTACTCAATCTATTTCGTGGTCCCCAAGAAAGAAGGTTCCTTTTGACCAATCCTAAATTTAAAGAGGGTAAATCGGTGTCTCAAAGTGACTCATTTTCGTATGGAAACCTTGCGGTCAGTGATCGCGGCAGTCCGGGAGGGCGAGTTCCTGACATCTTTGAACCTCACGGAGGCCTACCTGCATATTCCTATCCGGCCGGAGCATCAAAGGTACCTGCGATTTGCGCTTCCCATGGGGCATTACCAGTTTCAAGCGCTGCCCTTCGGGTTGGCAACGGCGCCTCGGGTGTTCACCAAAATAATGGTGGTAGTGGTGGCTGCGCTTCATAAAGAGGGAGTGTTGGTCCACCCGTATTTGGACGATTGGTTGATTCGAGCGAAGTTGAGGGAGGAAAGTTTGAAGGCCACAGCTCGGGTGGTGCAGATGTTGGAAAGCCTGGGCTGGGTGGTCAACCGGGCGAAGAGCAGTCTGGTTCCCTCTCAATCCCTAGAGTACTTGGGAGCTCGTTTCGAGACGGCCATGGGCAAGGTTTTTCTGCCAGATTGTCAGGCTCGTGTGTTGAGACGTTTGGTGAGGAACCTTTTGGCGAGGCGCGCGCCGTCGGCATGGCAGTACCTTCAGCTGCTGGGAACGATGGCTGCTTTGATAGAGGTGGTGCCCTGGGCGAGGGCGCACATGAGGCCGTTGCAGAGGGCTCTTCTTCGGCGCTGGTCCCATCAATCGGATCCCTTGTCTCGTCGCCTAGTCTGTTCGAGGGAAGTACAGCAGGAACTTCGGTGGTGGTTGCGGACGGAATCGCTGACGGCCGGTGTTCCTCTGGAGCCTCCTTCCTGGAGGCTGGTGACAACGGATGCCAGTCTGCTAGGTTGGGGCGCGCATTGCGAAGGGAGATTCGTCCAGGGTCAGTGGTCTCAGACGGAACAGAGTTACTCCATCAACAGGTTGGAGTTGAGAGCGGTGTTTCTGGCCCTGCAGGAGTTTCAGACCTTGTTACAGCAAGCGGCGGTCAGAGTGCTGTCTGACAATTCAGCGACGGTGGCCTATATCAATCGTCAGGGCGGCACAGGCAGTGTGGCACTAGAGGAAGAGTCGAGTCGGCTGTTGGATTGGGCCGAGCAGCATCTGGTAGGACTCTCTGCGCAGCATGTGGCCGGAGTGCACAATGTTGAGGCAGATTTTCTCAGTCGTCGGAGAGTGGATCCCGGGGAGTGGGTGCTCCACCCGGAGGTATTTGCCCTGCTCGTTCGGCGTTGGGTCGTCCGCTCATGGATCTCATGGCGACTTTCGAGTCCGCGCATGTGGACAGGTTTTACAGCAGGAAGAGAGAACGGATGTCGGAGGGTCTCAATGTGTTAGCTCAAAGGTGGCCAAAGGGGGGTCTGCTCTATGTGTTCCCACCGTGGGCCCTCATAGGTCGAGTGGTGCAGCGCATAGAGTGGCACCGCGGTCGGGTGGTCCTGATTGCGCCCGATTGGCCCCAGAGACCGTGGTATGCGGATCTAGTTCGGCTGCTGGTGGACGAGCCCTGGCGGCTTCCTCAAAGAGGGGATCTCTTGCGGCAGGGGCCGTTCCAGATGCCGGACATGGCTCGATTCTCGCTTACGGCATGGCTCTTGAGTGGGCTAGGATGAAGGCTAAGGGCTATTCCTCAGCGGTCATTTCTACCTTGTTGAGGGCGCGTCGACGTTCTACGTCGCTAGCTTACGTGCGCATTTGGCGCATTTTTGAGGGCTGGTGCGAAGAGAGGTTTGCAGCCCTTGGGAGCTTCGGTGCCCCACGTTCTTTCCTTCTTGCAAGCTGGGGTCGATAAAGGCTTGGCGGCGAGTTCGTTGCGTGTTCAGTTGGCGGCCATTTCTTGCTTTCGGGGCAAGGTTCAGGGCCAGGCATTGGGGGCGCATAGCGACATCCAGAGATTTTTGCGAGCTGTTTTGCTTATTCAGCCTCCGTGGCGCTGCTTGGTTCCGGCTTGGGATCTGAACTTGGTGTTGGAGGCTTTAGTTCGGAAGCCCTTTGAGCCATTAGGGAAGGCCTCTATTAAGGATCTGACTTTGAAGACGGTGTTCCTTGTAGCTATTTGTTCGGCTCGTAGAATTTCGGAGTTGCAGGCTCTGTCTTATCTGTCTTTCTTCGACCACAAGGTGGTGCTGCATACGGTACCAGCATTTTTACCTAAGGTGGTCTCGGTGTTTCATGTCAACCAGGTTGTGTCTCTTCCGGTATTCTCAGAAAGTCAGGGGGCGACGTCGGGTAGTCGGTTGCATCTCCTGGATGTCCGTCGGGCTCTGCGTCGTTACCTTCGCGGTACAACGTCTTTCTGGAAGTCTGACAGATTATTTGTCTCCTTTGGAGGACTGCGGAAGGGGGAGGTGGCGGCAAAGTCGTCTATCTCCAGGTGGTTGAAGGAGGCGATTGCGGTGGCCTATCTGTTAAAGGGCAGGGCGGTGCCGGAAGGGCTCCGGGCGCATTCGACTAGGGCGCAGGCGGCATCATGGGCGGAATATAGTTTGGTGCCGGCCGGAGACATTTGTAGGGCGGCTACCTGGTCATCGTTGCATTCATTCGCTAAGCATTATAGGCTCGATGTGCAAGCGGGGAATGATGGCCGCTTTGGGGCGGCAGTGCTTCAGGCTGGTCTGGCTGGTCCCTCCCGTTAGATAGTTTACTGCTCTGATACATCCTCACTGGTTCCGGGACTGGACTAGAGGGACGAAAAGGAAGAGGAAATTAGACTTACCTGCTAATTGTTGTTCCTTAAGGAACTCTAGTCCAGTCCCGGATCCCTCCCGGAGTTTCTTTTGGGGGTTCCAGCCTGCGTGTATTTCTACTATGAATTCTGTGCTTAGATCTGTTGTCTGGGCGCTCGTTCTGGATGCGTCAGTATTCCCCTAGGCGTATGGAATCCTGTCGCAGCACTCCTTACTTCATAGTTATTTGGTTTGAAAACAAAAACGAAAAAAAAAAAAAAAACATGCAGGAAATGTCATAAGGAGGTTGCACAGTGGGGTGGTAAGGACATAAGTGTTTATTTAAGTGTCTATCACGATATGTTTAACTACTTATTTGTTGCTCTGCTGAGTCTGCTTTGTTAATAGGTACTGAAGGAGAAGAGGCAGGCTTAGCCTATATGTATGCTGAGGTCATCAAAGCGATGACATGCTTCAGTCTCCAAAGCTGCTGGAGGAGATTCTAAACTCACTTGTTCCGGGACTGGACTAGAGTTCCTTAAGGAACAACAATTAGCAGGTAAGTCTAATTTCCTCTTTTATTATATTAAATTGTTAGCTGTCTGACTGGGAGCTCTTAAAAGGGTTTTTTGTACATTTTTAAAGCAAGGTTACTTTCTTTTTGGTGCTTTAGTGGGACTTTCCTTGAGCACAGTAGGTGGTTGAACTCCAGTAACCTCCTCAGCTTTGGGAACTGCTAACACCTAATCAGGTGTTAGTTCCCTCCCTACCCACACCTAGCGAGTAGTCTTGCTTTATAGGGCACCTCCCCATTTGACAAAGCACAGAGAATTGGACCAGCACATTTTGAATATAATTAAGGAGATTTAACTGCTTTTTCTCTGAAAGGACAGCTGGGAAACCGGCTGGTACTTGGTAGATCTCTCTCTTTTGCTTTAACAGATTCCTAAGCACCACGAACAGAACAATGGCTGGGAAAAATCATATCGCTAAAGCTGTTGCCCCCGTTACAGCTTCTGCCTCGGTCCAGACAGAGGTCCTAATGCCAGTTGAAGGACCGGTTCCATGTGCAGGGTGCCTGCATGCTGAAGCTCTGAGGAAACAAGTGGAGGAACTCAGAGAGGAGGTGGCGAGGCTGAGGAGCATTCAAGACAATGAGAAGTACATTGATGAGATGCTTCTTGCAGCAACCAAGCTCTCCAGCAGAGGAGAAGATGGGTGCCAACAGAATGTCGATGGTTGGACACAAGTCACCAGGGCCTGCAAAATCACCAATCCAACTTCTCCAGCCCTTGAATTGAAGAACCATTATGCAGCCCTGGAAGTGGAGGAGGTGAAAGCATCCCTGGAAAGGGAAGAACCAGAGCTCAAGTACCCCAAAGTTGCAGAATCAGTGACCAGAAGGAAACGAAGGGTAGTGGTGGTTGGAGACCCTCTTCTGAGGGGTACTGAGGGGTCCATCTGCCGACCAGACTTGATGTCCAGAGAGGTATGCTGTCTGCCTGGTGCCAAAATCCAAGATGTTACGGAGAGTTTGCTGAGACTCATCAAGCCCACTGACTATTACCCAATGTTGCTAATCCATGTTGGAACAAATGATACTGCCAGGTATACCTCGGAACGTATCAAAAGTGACTTCATGGCTCTGGGACAGAGGGTGAAGCAGTTAAGGTGCACAGGTGGTGTTCTCTTCAATCTTCCCTGTTGAGGGTAAAGGCCAAGGCAGAGAGGCTCGCATCCTGGAGATGAATGCATGGCTGCGTGAATGGTGTCATTGAGAGCGTTTTGGTTTCCTAGACCATGGGATGCTGTTCCAAGGGTTGCAGAGCAGAGATGGCATCCATCTGTCCAAGAAAGGTCAACGTGTCTTCAGTAGTAGACTGGCTAATCTACTGAAGAGGGCTTTAAACTAGATTCGTTGGGGATGGGTGAAGAAAGCCCCCAGGTAGGTGATACATTAAATAACTTTATGGAAATGGGTAACAGGGGTAACATATGGAAAGCAGTGTGTATAAATGCCCATAGCATGGGAAATAAGATCCCTGATGTTGAAGCTTTGGTGGGAGTGGCTGACTTGGATTTAGTGGCAGTTACAGAAACATGTTTCACAGAAAACCATGATTGGGATGTAACTATACCTGGCTATACTTTATTCAGAAAGGACAGGGTAGGAAGTAGGGGAGGAGGAGTGGCACTATATGTAAAAACTACTATTAAAGCTTGGGAATTACAGAGCTTAAAAGGGAGAGGGGAGGCATTGTGGGTTAAACTAGAAAAAGGGAAAGAGAAATCTATTTACATTGGTGTGATATACAGACCTCCCTCACAAGAGGAAGAGGTGGACAGAGAGTTAATTGAAGACATGCACAGCATTGCTAGGAAAGGGGAAGTGCTACTGATAGATTTCAATATGCCAGATGTTGATTGGCACATTCCTGCTGCAGTATCATCTAGATGTAAGGAGATCCTGGATTCTCTACAGGGAGAACTATTCAGGCAATTGGTAACAGACCCAACACGTGAAGGGGCCATACTGGACTTGGTGCTTACCAATGGTGAAAGTGTTTCTGATGTTGTAGTGGGAGATCATTTTGCATTCAGTGATCACCAGATGGTGTGGTTCAGTATTAGGACTAGGGCTGTTAGAATCCATTCAAAGGCGAGGATCTTAGACTTTAGGAAGACTAACTTTGTGAAGATGGGCCAATACCTCAGGGAGTCGTTAGCTGGATGGGAACAGCTGAGGGATGTAGAAAAACAGTGGGAAAAACTGAAAGGGGATATTTTAAGGGCAACCAACCTTTTTGTTAAAATGGTAAATAAAGGTAAAAGGAAAAGGAGACCGCTATGGTTTTCGAAAGAAGTAGCTGAAAAAGTGAAGAAAGAGAGGGAGGCCTTCATGAAATACAAGAGATCACAGAGAGAGGAAGACAGGCATCTGTATTTGGAAAAACTTAGAGAAGCTAGCAAAGTAGTCAAGAAGGCAAAGATTCAAAAGGAGGAGGAAATAGCCAATGCAGTAAAATGGGGGGATAAGACATTTTTCAGATATATTAGTGAGAAGAGGAAGAGCAAGAGTGGTATTGTCAGACTCAAAGGTGCAGGGGTGGAATATGTAGAAGCTGATAAGGATAAAGCGGAATTGCTTAACAAATATTTTTGTTCTGTGTTCACAGATGAAGAACCAGGAGCAGGACCTCAGAAAACACCCACAAATAGGAACAGAAGCAATGGACATCTTGAACAATTTTCAAAAGACTGTGTTTGTGAGAAACTATCTCAACTTTAAGTAGACAAAGCGATGGGACCGGATGGGATACACCGGAGAATACTGAGGGAACTTGGGGACGTTCTAGCAGCTCCACTGACTGACCTTTTCAATGCCTCGTTGGAGTCGGGAGTGGTGCCAAAGGACTGGAGAGAGGCTCATGTGGTGCCTTTACACAAAAGCGGAAGTAAGGATGTGGTTGAAAACTACAGGCTGGTTAGTTTAACTTCGGTGGTGAGTAAATTATTGGAAACGCTGCTGAAAGGGAAAATAGTGTGGTTTCTGGAGTCCAGCGGATTACAGGATCCGAGGCAGCATGGATTCACCAGAGGCAGGTCTTGTCAGACAAATCTGATTGATTTCTTTGACTGGGTGACCAGGGAGTTGGACCGAGGGAGAGCCCTAGATGTGGTGTATTTAGATTTCAGTAAAGCCTTTGACACACTTCCTCACAGGCGACTTATAAACAAACTGAGCACCCTAGGTATTGACCCTAAAGTTACTGCTTGGGTTAGAAATTGGTTGGGTGGGAGGCGACAAAGAGTACAAGTAAATGGAGCTCACTCTGAGGAGAAGGATGTTATCAGTGCTGTGCCCCAGGGATCTGTCCTTGGTCAGATTCTTTTTAACATCTTTGTTAGTGATATAGTGGAAGGGCTTTCAGGTAAGGTTTGCCTCTTTGCGGATGATACCAAAATCTGCAATAGAGTAGACACCCAGGAAGGGGTAGATAACATGAGGAGGGATCTAGCTAAGCTTGAAGAATGGTCTAGAATTTGGCAGCTGGGATTTAATGTTAAAAAATGTAAGGTCATGCATTTGGGCTGCAGCAATCCAAGGGAGCAATATAGTATACGGGGTGAAGTACTTTTGTCCACTAAAGAAGAGCGGGAGCTAGGCGTGGTTGTGTCTGATGATCTTAAAGTAGCTAAACAGGTAGAAAAGGCGATGGCAAAAGCTAGAAGGATGCTTGGGTGCATACGGAGAGGAATGGCTAGCAGAAAAAAGGAGGTGATAATGCCTCTGTATAAGTCTTTGGTGCGACCTCATTTGGAGTATAGTGTGCAATTCTGGAGACCGCACCTTCAAAAGGATGTGAACAGGATGGAGTCGGTGCAGAGGGTGGCTACTAAAAAGATTAGTGGTCTTCATTATAAAGCATATGAGGACAGACTGAAGGATCTTAAATGTACACCTTAGAGGAAAGGCAGGATAGAGGTGTTATGATTGAGTGGAGGAGTGGCCTAGTGGTTGGGACAAGGTACCTCAGGCCGGAAGGTCAGGGGTTCAAATCCCACTAGAGGACAGCAACCTTGGGCTGGAAGGACTGGGGTTTCTAGTCCCACAGGTGCTCCTTGTGGTCTTGGGCAAGCCACTTAACCCTCCATAGCCCATGTTCCCTGTAAAATAGTTATCTCCAAGTTATTATGCCCTGTTCAATGTAATTTCAGTTTGTTCAATGTAAACCACACTGATGCAGAATAGCGCGGTATACAAGAGAATGTAAATAAATAAATAATAAATAAATAATGATTGAGATGTTTAAATACCTCCGTGGCATAAATGTTCAGGGAGAGAGCCTCTTTCAATTGAAAGCAAGTTCTGCTACAAGGGGACATGGGATGAGGGTGAAGGGAGATAGATTCAGGAGTGATATGCGGAAATATTTCTTTATGGAAAGAGTAGTGGATCCATGGAATAGTCTCCCAGTGGAGGTGGTAGAGATGAGGACAGTAACTGAATTCAAAAAAGTATGGGACAAACACAGAGGATCTCTAAAGGTAAAAAGGGGACTGTTGTAGTTGTTATGGAAGGACAGACTAGATAGGCCATGTGGTCTTTTTCTGTCGTCATATTTTTATGTTTCTATGTTTCTAAAATTTACTTTTATTTCTTGTTTTTTGTGGTTGCGTCTGCCTTCATTCGACGCCTACCTGTACCAACGGTTCTCTTCTTCGTTCCAAAAAATAAACCCCTTGTATTTCTTCAGGGATCTTTCCCTGTTTCTGGTGCTAGGTGCCATTTTGGGCACTAGGCCCATTTTTCTTCAAGCATGGACAAACCAGCTAGTGGTTTCAAAAAAAGCTTTCCTGCCACAGCTGCGCTGTCTACGTATAATACAACTGGCATCCCAAGCAGCCATGAAGGTCTTCCTGACTGCTCGGGAGATGCTTCAGCTTTTGGGGCATATGGCATCCACTGGCCATGTGGTTCCCTATGCTCGCCTTCATATGCGAGCTGCCCAGTTGACCCTATCCTCTCACTGGACACAGGCCTCGGGTCAGCTAATGGACAAAATCAGAAACTCCACACGTCTAATTTCGTCCCTGCAATGGTGTCAATCACTGGAAAACCTCCTCATAGGCTCTCCTTTCCAGCAGCCTCTGTGCCAAGCCACCCTAACAACAGATGCGTCCAAGTTGGGTTGGGGGGACCACTTGCACGATCTCTCAACTCAGGGTCTCTGGACCCCACAGGAGGCTTCTCTTCACATAAACCTCCTAGAGCTAAGAGTCATTTTCAATGCTATTCGAGTATTTCAGGCCCATCTCAGCCACAAGACAGTTCTGGTCCAAACCGACAAGCAAGGCGGAACGGGCACTCTGAACAAGCAAGGCGGAACGGGCACTCTGTCGCTATGCAACAAAGCTTTGCGACTATGGGCCCTCGCCAGAGAGTTACAAATTCACTGTTTGCGGTAAACCTTCCGGGCATTCAAAACTTATGGGCAGACAAACTCATTCGAATACTGCTGCCACACGAGTAGTCCCTCCACTCATACCAGCTTGCTCGAGTGTTTCGAATCTGGGGGTCACCAGATATAGACCTCTTTGCAAGTCCACAGAATGTCAAACGTCCCCGATTCTGTTCCAGAATTCCGGCTCAAAACTGTCAGGCAAGAGATGGTTTCCTACTCCACTGGGGACAGGATTTCCTCTATTCCTTCCCACCCATTCCCCTCATTCCCAATACTTTATTCAAACTTCAGAGAGGCAGAGGTCGTATGATACTCATAGCTCCACATTGGCCATGGAAAATGTGGTATCCTCTTCTTCTGCATCTCTCTCAAACCACTCCTCTGGAGTTGGGGAATGCTCGAGATCTCCTGTCTCAGGAGGACGGATCCTTACTGCATTCCAATCCCCAGTCCTTACATCTCAGTGCCTGGTTACTGAAAGCCTAGAATTCCAGGATATTAACCTTTCTCAACAAGTAAAGGATATCCTCCTAGCTTCCAGAAAACCACATACAAGACGTTCCTATGCTTTTAAGTGGAAGTGGTTCTCTATCTGGTGTTCACAAAAGGGACTTAACCCCCTTTTAGTACCTGTAGAGTTGCTACTAGAGTATCTTCTACAATTATCAACTTCTGATCTGAAGACCAATTCAGTCAGGGTCCATCTTAGTGCTATTGCTGCTTTTCATAAACCTTTCGATGGACAACCTATTTCCTCTCATCCACTTATATCAAGATTTATGAGAGGCCTAAAACCACTACCAGTGGCATGGGATCTAAAACTTGTTCTTGGTCAGCTTATGAAACTGCCCTTCGAACCTTTAGCCACTTCAGACCTAAAGTTTCTTTCATGGAAAGTTATTTTCCTAATTGCCATCACTTCTGCAAGACGCATTAGTGTACTACAGGCGTTAGTAGCTGACCCTTCTTATACAAGGTTTCACCATGTTAAAGTAGTCCTCAGGAGTCATCCTCACTTTCTGCCAAAGGTGGTTTCACCTTTTCATTTAAACCAGTCGGTTTATCTTCCTGTATTCTTCCCTAGGCCTCATACCTCCAGTGTGGAAAGGAATCTTCACACATTGCATTGTAAAAGAGCCTTAGCCTTTTATCTCCAAAGAACTAAGCCACATAGAAAATCTTCTCAGCTTTTTGTAGCTTTTGACTCTAGTCATTTGGGACTTCCAGTTTCTAAAAGAACTCTGTCAAATTGGATTGCAGATTGCATTTCCTATACATATCAGAGTAAGGGACTTTCTCTCGAAAGCCATGTCACGGCTCACAATGTGAGAGCAATGGCAGCCTCAACGGCTAACCTTTGTTCTGTCTCTATTGATAACAAATGTGGAAATGGTCACTTTTGTCAGAGTAGAAATGCAGCGGTTAGTGTTACTCTGTACTACATCAAAGAAGTGTACAAGAAGTGTACAACAGCAAGCACCAGATAGCGCATATGTGAACCATTGCAGTGATACCAGAGTGCAGATTCGTAATACTCCCCTGATGAAACCAAAGTGGTGAAACGCGTGACATAGCGCATGAACAAGCGTCGGGATTCTACCATACAGATCAGCACTGGTTCACTGGTTCATTATATAGATATAAAAGCTTGCCAATGAAAATAACGTATTGAAGCAGATACATTTTTCATAAAAAATCATTACTGGCTATCAGTTCAAGAATGAGGTCATTGATGTGCATCTAGGCATTAGTCCATTGCAGATTTTAAAAACAATGGCAGCCTATGGTTTCTGAGACCTCTTTAGCCATGAGTCTGAGTACGATATATTGTACACTTCTTTGATGTAGTACAGAGTAACACTAACCGCTGTCTCTATTGATGACATCTGCAAAGCAGCCACTTGGACTTCAGTACGCACCTTCAAAGCCCACTATTGCTTAGACAAGGACTCCCGTCGGGATGCCTTGTTTGGCCAGGCTGTTCTCCAACATCTCTTCCATACTTAATACAACTCCTACCCACCATCCACAGTTTGGATGCCTAAGGTCCATGGGAGGAAGCATGACCCATCTCACCTGGGTTCACAGCTAGCTGGGGTCACCCCTTGGCATCTTTCAGCTGGGGAGTCCCCATATGTGAAGACTATATTCCTGTTTGTTCCTGGAGATAGCGTAGTTACTCACCTGTAACAGGTGATCTCTCGGAACAGCAGGAATTTAGTCTTCACAACCCACCCACCTCCCCTAGGAGTTGTCTCTAGCTCTCTCTTTCTCTACTTCTCTCCTTTGGTCTCAGCTATAAACTCAACTGAAGTGAGAGAAGTACAGAGGCGGGAAGTCAGCATGGCATGCGCTGTGGGATGCTCCCAAAAGCTTTCCTATTGGATGCTGGGGAGCGTTCCCGTGCGGGCTCCGTCGGTACCAACGATACCCATATGTGAAGACTAAATTCCTGCTGTTCCCGGAGATCACCTGTTACAGGTGAGTGACTATGCTATATGATGGCAGATAAAGACCAGTATGATCCATCTAGTCTGCCCATCATGGCAGCAAGAGCAGGTGCACCTGCTGCTCCCTTCAGGTCACCCCTCCGCATGCCTTTGTTTAGGGGTGTACCAACCTCTCCGTGTAGGTCACCCCTTATTTGTTGAAATAGTTATATTTATTTTGATTTTATCCTGTTGCTATAAAGGGTTCCTGTTGCTATAAAGGGAGCCTCTCATACAGAAAAGGGTGTATTTCTGAAATCATATGACCATATATGTATGCCAGCAATAATGCATGTTCTTATACATGCCCCGTGCATAGATGCTTCAGATTGGAGTTGTGATGTACACATGTATGTTACCTTCTATGCATGGATGCATATATTCTATATGTATTGTACACATTTACGGTTTTCCTCGAAGTAGATGTAAATTTGTGTTTGGGCTTTTGCATGCAGTTGGGACTCCTCCCTCCTGTGTGGTTATTTTATGAAGGCACTTAAGCACTTATGTTGCCTTTAGGATAAATTGTGAGTATAATTCAGAAGACTGGGAGAGCTACAAATGGGCATATGTTAAGACACGTTTTAAAAGTTTTTAAGAAAGAACAGTGCATGTGAGTGCAAAACAGGATTTTGAGTCAGCAGTGTCATAGTATTTAGATATAAAGGATCACAGTGGAGACTGAAATGCATACTGGTCACCATTTCCTTGTGATTTGGGTTAGCTTTGCTAAAGTCCTAGCTTCTGAGTAATGCAATGAGGTATTCCCCATGCCTGCAATTCTGTTGAGCAGAGATTGCTCCTCCTGTTTCAGGTTCTGATGCTCTGTATAGTGTCTTTGCTATGGCCAAGTATTTGCTCTTAGCAGTTAGACATCCCTCATGCCTAGTTTTGCATCTTTGGAATAATACCTCCTGAATGGCTTTTTCTTCTAATTCATACTAAACTCTGTTCAGATTCTGAATGGCCACATAATAGAGCTTTTGTTATAGGAAGAAATGGAACCAGTCAGGTTGGCCAACACAGTCGTTGCTGGCAAATTTAAAGCTCTGAAATGCAAAGGCACATTAATCTACATCAGGGGTTCTCAACCCAGTCCTCGAGATACACTTAACCAGTTAGCTTTTCAGGATCGCCACAATTAATATATATGAAAGATTTGAATGCACTGCCTCCATTGTATGCAAATCTCTCTCATGCATAGTCATTGTGGTGATCCTGAAAACCTGACTGGCTGGGTGTATCCCAAGGACTGGGCTGAGAATACCTGGTCTGCATAAAAGTTGACTATGACTGATAGGATATGCAGTCTTTCAATTCATATAGTCTGCTTTTTCAAATTTAGCTTGTGTGTAGGACAGTTGTTCCAGTGTGGGATTATTTTTGATGTTTCAGAATATGAATATTTTTTTTATTTTGTCTCGCTCCTCTTCTAAATGTGCTTTAGAATGGATGGCAGGCTTATATCTGGAATGGCTTTCTCCAGCAGTGAGTGCTCAGCAACTTGGAGAAAAGATGACTGATAGAAGCCTATGATAAGAGGTGTGTACACTATCAAATAGCACTAGGACTAGGAGGATTCTCCATGAAACTAGTTTGTCTGAAAGGCAGTTACCCCGATAAACGATTTTACAAATTTAGGGAAGTGTGTTTTTAGTCATAATTAGCTTTTTAATATCTGCTTAGTTCTCGGTTTTTAGATATAGTGTAGAATATAAATTTTAAATTTAAGCTCTGAAATTTCATTGTCAGAGAATGTGGTCAAGGCTAGTAACGATGTTTGGAGGGTGGGTCCCTAAATAGTTATTAGCTAGATAGACTTGTGTGTCTCTGTCTTCTACTTCTGAAAGTGAGCAGTATGGAATGGACTTTCCTGTTGGGATCTTCTGGGTATTTCCTAATGATCTCGACTGGCCACCTCCTGAGACAAGATGCTGGGCTTAGTGGACAACTGGTCTGATGCAGCCGAGCATTTCTTATATTCCTAAGTCTCCAAACATATTCTCACAAGGGACTCACACAGATATGGAATCTGCTAGACTTTTAGAATTCACCTGGTGGTCCATATCTGATCCCTTGTAGGGTTGACATGTGTGCAGTGGCAAATGGATATAATTTTAGCATCCTGATCCTCCTGAGGAAATTCAAGACTTAGATCTCCAAAGTGTTTCTTACTTGGAACATTGGTAGCCCATGCTCACTTGTATGCACTGGCTTTGTATACTTCATAAGAGGGTTTGTAACCGTTCCACTCCTTTTGGGGTGTTAGTAACGTTTTATTTCGGAGGAGATTAATAATTTTTGCGGGGATGAACAGCGGAGCTCGTTTTCAGCTATCCATGCGGTTCGGTGACATCACCGGAAGACTTTTTTTTTTTTTTTTTTAATTTTCTTACCGAGCTGGAATTTATTTATGTGATTTTTATATACCACTTTATCTGGAATCAAAGCAGTTTACATAGAACCAAGAACAATTACATGTAACAATAGCAATTAACCTCCGTGGTAACAAGTGTAGACTTAATCCCGTGTACGTTTTTACAGCCTCAGATAACTATTTACAACAACCAGTATTTTGACGGAATTAAATGGAATACCCTATCAAAAGACCTTTTGATTAGCTTTTTAAACCTTTGTATGTTAAGCACATTTAGGTCTTTTAAATGATCAGATAAATGTTGATCATTAGTTTTTAGAATTTTTTGTTATTTTAGATCTCTATTCTGCTATTTTTTGTTATATTGTGTTTTATTCTTATATTGTAATTGTCTTGTTTCATAAATTATTATGTCCTTTTTTTTAAGGCCTGGATGTAGGCATAAACAACATAGGCAACTGCCTTGGGGCACCAAATTTTGAAGGTGTCAAATACCCAATCCAAAGAGGAGCTTGTTCCTACTTGCTTAAGAGTTATTTGCATATACTGTTTCAAAGGGGCGCCATTGGCACTATGGCTTTCCTCTGCTCCTCTCCACTCTTTTGAGATCTGACATCTCTCCTCTTCCCTGTGTGATTTGCTTCCTGGACTTGTCTGGAGCACAAAATCTTAAACGTGACCTGACTTTTGTAATCTACTTTGAACAATATTGAAATTAAAATTAAAACTACTTGAATATACAGGACCTTTCCCAGACAAACAAACAAGAAGATATTGGAAATCTTTTGTTAAGTCCTTTCTTGTTGGTTTCTTGTGATTTTAACTTTAAAAGAACACAGATTTTTTTAAATAAATATCAGAATAGACCTTTAAATATTAATGGTATATTGATCATAAAAAAATAATTTGGACTGAAAGAGAAGACAGACTCAAATAATTTCACAATTATTTTAATATCTATCATCCTTCAATCAGATTCTGATTTGACTACTTCACAGAAAAATTAATTTTCTGGTCAAAAATGGCTATATATAAACCTTTATATACAGAAAACCAACTGACAGACATAGCTGTCTTTCCTGGGTAGTGGTTCCTAATGTGGAACCTTGCATCGTGTAACAAACAGTACAAAGACGTGAGCAGTATATAAAACTCAACTCTTTATTGGTCCATATATAATGCAGGGGGGCCAAACCCAACACAGGCCGTGTTTCGTAATATACTTCTTCAGGGGTGAGGCACACCAAGAAACTATAAAAACATCGAACATCATTAAAACAATAACTCCCGGGAGCGTTCATTCCATCTTGCTGTCTGGTCCCGCGGAGGTAGAGTGTGCCGGCTGTGAATTCCTCCGTTGTGTGTGGGTGGCCCAGCTGACGTTATCTTCCGGCCCGGTATAAGAGACTTGTGCATGGGCTTTCAGCTGGGAGCGTTCATTCCATCTTGCTGTCTGGTCCCGCGGAGGTAGAGTGTGCCGGCTGTGAATTCCTCCGATGTGTGTGGGTGGCCCAGCTGACGTCATCTTCCGGCCCGGTATAAGAGTTTTCTTGCTTTGCTACCGCGCTCTGCCGTCGGCGCTCTGTCCTTAGGAGCCCGACAGGAGCGAGATTGTTTGCTGATAATAATGCCGGGCGGGAAAAGAAAGAAGAAGCTCTCAGTAGATACCAGCCAGGCGGGTGCCATTGACAAGCATGTAATCTCCACGCCGCGGTTAAAGGATTCAGGTACTGTGCCTTCTCTGCCTATGCTTGAGGGAGCGAGTTTGAGCTCAGTGGAGCGTACTCCTCCCCTCCCGCCTAGTTTTTTACAATTATTTAATGAGTCTCAGTCCCTCGTGAATCTTCAACGGAACAGTGTGCTCCCTAGAGTGGTATCCTGGCAGGAGCCTGCTGCTCCTATTAAAGATTCCAAAGATCCTGAAATCTCTTTAATGGATGTATGGCAAATTGTAGCTCGTACGGAACATATTCTAACTGAGACTGTTCCTTCGCTTTGTCAGTTTACCAAGGACACTGTTGCTAAATTTCAAATTCTGGACTCTCAGGTTGAAACTTTGAATTCTAAGGTTTCTCATATAGATAGTCAAGCTAAATCTTTTGCTGAGTTTCAGTCTGTTAATGTAAAGGATTGCTTCTTGTTACATCAGAAACTTGAGAATCTAGAAAACTTGACACGTGTTAAAAATTTACGGATACTTAATTTCCCTGTTTGCTCTTTGTTGTCCCCCATTATTTTATTTCGTAAGTACCTCAAGGACACCCTCCTTCTACCACAGGCTGATACTGTTTCTGTCATTAAATGTTATTATCTTTCATCTAAAATTGCCTCAGCCGTTGTGGATGAAGGAGTGGAAGCCCCTGCGGCGCCGGATAAATTTAATTTGACTGCTTTTCTAGAAGATACCCAGGATGATATTTCATCCAGGGCTACTTTATTAGTAACTCTTGCCTTTGAGGAGGATAAGAGTATTATTTTCAAAGCTTATTTTAAGAAGAAAACAATATATATTTATTATTCATGGTTGTAATTTATTAGGTTTTGTTCATCTCTTTCCTTTTATTCTCATGTTGTTTATATTTTACATGTACTTCTTTTATATACATTATTTTTTTATATTTTGCTCATGTTTTATATATGATATTTGGATGTTTTTTATAATTTTGTTATGCTATTTTTATTTGTTATTACATTTAGTATTATATATATCATTACATTTTGATTGTTGTGGTTTATACGCAAGATGTCTGGTATTCATGTTTTTATTTCTATTTCTATTATTTATTATGTTTTTATTCACATGTATATTTTGGGGAGTTATTGTTTTAATGATGATCAATGTTTTTATAGTTTCTTGGTGTGCCTCATTCCTGAAGAAGTATATTACGAAACACGGCCTGTGTTGGGTTTGGCCCCCCTGCATTATATATGGACCAATAAAGAGTTGAGTTTTATATACTGCTCACGTCTTTGTACTGTTTATTACACGATGCAAGGTTCCACATTAGGAACCACTACCCAGGAAAAAAACTTCAGCTGTCATCTTGGATAACATGTTAAAACCATCCGCCTAGTGTGCAGCGGCGGCCAAGGGAGCATATAGAATGCTAGGTATCATAAGGAAAGGAATGTAGAATAAAACAAAGGATATTGTAATGCCTCTGTATTGTTCCATGGTGTGACCGCACCTTGAATATTGTGTGCAATTCTGGTCACCGTATCTTAAAAAGGATATAGTGTTATTAGAAAAGGTACAGAGAAGAGCCACCAAAATGGTAAAGGGGATGGAAGGATACCCCTATGAAAAGAGGCTAAAAAGGTTAGGGCTCTTCAACCTGGAAAAGAGACAGCTGAGGGGAGATATGATAGAGGTCTATAAATTAATGAATGGAGTGGAACGGGTAAATGTAGATAGATTGTTTACGCCATCAAAATATAGAAAGACTAGGGGGGCATGCAATGTAGCTTACAGGGTAACCTATTTAAGACTAATAAGAGAAAATATTTTTTCACGCCACGTGTAATCAAACTTTGGAATTTGTTACTGGAGGATGTAGTAAAAGCTGTTAGTGTAGCCAGGTTTACAAAAGGTTTGGACAAGTTTCTGGAGGAAAGGTTCATAAACCATTCTTAAAGGGGACCCAGAATATCCACTGCTTGACCCAATACAAGCATTGTGGAACCAGTGTCTTTTTGAGAAACTGCTAGGTACTTGTGACCTAGATTGGCCACTGTTGGAAACAGGATACTGTCTTGATGGACCTTGGTCTGACCCAGTATGGCATATCTTATGTACATCAGATGCTCAAAAACAAACTAAGGCAACGCCATGGTGACCATGTTGTGTAAAATCTATATCAGATCTCAACAAGGCGATAAAGCACTGGAAGTATGCAGGAAGAAAAGAGGAGGATACATATTGTTGTATGTCTCCCGGGATAAAAGTGTTCCCACCCGCAGCTTACACACCAGGGCTAAAGATGATGATTGTAATAATACATAAACTTCAGCAACAACAACCTATCAGTAAGCTACAGCAAGACAGAGCATAAGAACAGAGAAGAACCATTATAATATCATTTGTTTTATTCTCCATTCCTTTCCTTATGATTCCTAGCATTTTATTTGTTTTCTTCACCGCCGCCGCACACTGGGCAGAGGGTTTCAACATGACGCTTAAATCTTTTTCTTGACCGGTGATTCCTAATGTGGAATCTTGCATCGTGTAGCCATAGTTTGGATTGTTCTTTCTGAGGTGCATAACTTTGCACTTTTCCACATTAAATTTCATCTGCCATTTGGATGCCCAGTCTTCCAATTTATCAAGGTACTCTTGCAATTTTTCACAATCCTCATGGGTTTTAACAACTTTGAATAATTTTGTGTCATCTGAAAATTTAATTACCTCACTTATTGTTCCCCTTTTTAGGTCATTTATGAATATATTAAAAAGCAGCAGACTCAGCACAGATACCTGTGTTACTCCACTATTCACTTTCTCCATTGGGAAAATTAGCCATTTAGTCCTACCCTCTGCTTTCTATCTTTAACCAGTTCCTGATTCACAATAGTATACTGTCTCCTATCCCATGACTTGTTAATTTTGCCAAGAGTCTCTCATGAGGGGCCTTGTCAAAGGCGTTCTGAAAATCCAGATATCCTATATCAACCGACTCACCTTTGTCTACCTGTTTATTCACACCTTCAGAAAAACATAACAGATTAGTAAGACAAGACCTTCCTTGGCTAAAGCCATGTTGGCTGTTTCCCATTAAGCCATGACAGTCTACATGTTCAGTAATTTTGTTCTTTACAATGGTTTCTACCCTTTTACCCGGTACTGACATCAGGCTCACCGGTCTGTAATTTCCCAGAACCCTTTTTAAAAATTGGCGTTACATTGGCCATCCTCCAATCTTCAAGTATTACATATGATTTTAATTCTAGTTCACAGATTACTAATAGTAAGTCTGCAATCTCATATTTCAGTTCTTTAAACACCCTTGGATGTATATCATCCGGTCTAGGTGATTTGCTACTCTTCAGTTTATCAAATAGTTGTAATACATCTTCCTGGTGTATCAATATTTCTTTCAATTCTTCTGCAGTATCACCTTTAAATACCATTTCAGTCATGGATAACATCCCTACATATTCCTCAGTAAAGACTGAAGCAAAGAGTTTATTCAGTCTCTCTACTATGCCTTGTCCCCTCTTAGTGCCCCTTTTACGCCTCTATCATCTAATGATCCAACTGACTCTGTCACAGATTTTTTGCTAAGAATGTATCTGAAAAAGTCTTTATTATGCATTTTTGCTTCCACAACAAGCTGCTTCTCAAATTCTGTCTTTGCCTGCCTTATCAATGCCTTGCATCTAACTTACCAGTGCTTATGTTGTTTCCAGTTTTCGTCATTGGGTTTCTTTTTCCATTTTCTAAAAGATGCTTTTTGGTAACAGCCTCTCTGACCTCATCTTTAAAACATGTTGGCAGTTTTTTTGGGCTTCCTTCCACTTTTCTTAAAGCATGGAATACAGCTGGTCGGTTCTTCCAAGATAGTATTTTTAAACACTCATGCTTGATGTAAATCTTTAACCTTTGCAACTGCTCATTGTAGTGTTTTCTTAACTATTTTCCTCATTGTGTCATAGTCTCCCTTTTGAAAATTAAAAGTTAGTACTGTGGATTTCCTTACCGACCTTCCTCCATTTATTAAATCAAACATGATCATGCTATGATCATTATTGCCAAGTGGCCCTAACACTCTTGCACCAGATCTTGTATTCCACTAAGGACTAGGTCCAAAATGGCTTCCCCTCTGGTCTATTCATGAACCAGCTACTCCAAGAAGCAGTCATTTATTTCATCTAGAAATTTTATCTCCCTCGCATGTCCTGCCGTGACACTGACCCAGTCGATACCAGGATAATTGAAATCACCCATTATTATTACTGTGCTGTAACTTTTGTTAACTTCCCTGATTTCTTTGAGCATTTCATCATCCATTTGTTCATTCTGTCCAGGTGGTTGATAGTATACCCACATTGTCTTCCCCTTCCCCTTTTTACATGGAATTTCAATCCTTAGAGATTCTACAGTGAGTTTTGTTTCCTGCAAAATTTTAATCATTTGTGACTCAATGCCCTCTCTAATATAGAGTGCAGCCTCTCCACCAATTTGATCTGCTCTTTCCTTACAATATATTTTGTACCCAGGTATCAGTGTCCCACTTGTTGTTGTCGTCCTCCTACCAGGTCTCTGAGATACCAATCATATCTAACCTCTCATTTAGTACTATATATTCTGACTCTCCCATCTTATTTTTTAGACTTCTAATATTTGCATACAAGCATTTTAGAGGCTGTATTTTATTCATATCAATCTGGCTATCGGTAGGCAGGGGTAATTTAGAATCTTTAAGCTCTGTCTGCTCTGCACTCAAGGGCATTTGGTTACTTTTGGATTTATTGGAGCCTCTCCATTGATATGCCCTAACTGCAGTCTTGCTAGTATCCATTAAGGATATATTGTTCTGAACCATGCGTTCTTGGGTGACTGCTTTCCCCTATTATCTAGTTTAAAAGCTGCTCCATCTCCTTTTTAAAGGATAATGCTAGCCAGCCTAGTTCCATCCCAGTTAAGGTGGAGCCTATCCCTTTGGAAAAGCCCCTCCTTTCCCCAGAATGTTCCCCAGTTCCTAACAAAACCCTCTTCCTTGTACCATCGTCTCATCCACGCATTGAGACTCTGGAGCTCTGCCTGTCTTTTGGGTCCTGCATGTGGAACGGGAAGCATTTCGGAGAATGCTACCCTGGAAATTCTGGATTTCAACTTCCTACCTAAAAGCCTAAATTTAGAATCCAAATCCTCCATACCACACTTTATACCAAGACAGCAGACTCCTCCCCAGTGCTATCTAAGACCTTGTCTAGGTGGTGCATGAGGTCTGCTACCTTCGACCAGGCAGGCATGTTACCAGGTGATCCTCATGTCCACTAGCCACCCAGCTATCTACATGCGTAATGATCAAAACACCAACTAAAATGGCTGTCCTAACCCTTCCCTCCTGGGCACATGGCCTTGGAGAAACCTCCTTGTTACAGGAGGGTTTTACATCACCTGTAGGACAGGTCCTAGCTACAAGATCACTTCCTACCACACCAGGGTGATGTTTTAATGTCATGTGACCTATCTCCTCCATGGCAACAGGGATGCTGCCAGACTGGAGGTGGGACTTCAGTGCTACATCCTGTAGGTCTCATCTATGTACCTCTCTGTCTCCTTTATGTCCTCCAAGTCTGCTACTCTTGCCTCCAGAGATTGGACTTGTTCCCTGAGAGCAAAGAGCTCCTTGCACCTAGTGCACAGACAAGACCCCTCACCAACTAGGAGAAAATCATGCATGTGACACTCAGTGCAAAAGACTGAAAAGCCCCCATCTCTCTGCTGGACTGCTGTCTGCATCTTAGATTTAAAGATGTGTTTAGTTATTTAAGTTGTTTACTTGGGTTTGCTGGGGATACCTATACTAATAAAACTATGCCTAATATGTTTGATGGCCTTTGTTCATCTCATTCTTAATTAATCTCAGGTCCTTAATGTATGCCTGAGGATAAATAGCTGCACCTGACAGTGAATATGGCACCTCCTTTCCTTTAAGAGGTTTAAGCACCTATAAAGCTACGATTATCCCATGGGTGGGTAGGAGTTGGGGAGGGAGAGAGGGAAAGAAGACTTATTAAAAGCTGGCTGCTTCACAGTACCCTGTCCTGTTCTTCTAAGGTAATCTCTGACCCATTTCCTGGGTGATTCACACAGCCCTTGCTTGGATAGAAGGGTGTCTTTCAAAATGCCCCTTTGATCTGTCACTCTGCTTTAACATCTATTTAAAACAATTTCACAGGCCTCTTTGTGAAGTTTTCTAGAAAGAATTTATTGCTTAAAGAATACTGACCCTGTTTTTCCTTTTATGCTAAGTTATACTCTGATTTGATTTAAATTAAAGCTCTTTGCTGATACTAGGCTGACTGAGTAGTAAATTTAAACTAGAAGCTCTGTAATGGGTTTTACATTTAAACAGAAAGCTCTCTGCTGATACTAGGCCCTGACTATTAAATTTAAACTAGAAGCTCTTTGCTGGGTTCTGAATTTAAACTGAAAGCCCTCTGCTGGGTTTTAAACTTAAATTAAAAACTCAACTGGTAGCTTTCAGTTTAACTAAAAGCTCTTTGCTGATACTATGCCCTGACTGATTTAACAAATACACTGGGTTCTAATTTACGCAGAATAATCAGCTTTCTGTTAATTTATGTTTATTGAAATTTTATATTCTGACAATATAGTATCAGAAGACAAAAGAAAGTAGCAATAAATATATCTGCAGGAAACCATCACAAAATAATCATAATCGCAGGTACTTCAGCCCACATCACGGGGATAAACAAAAAGGAAAAAATATATCCCAAGAAAACAAAGTCAGGAACACCAACCAAGAATCCCTGACTAACATCATAACCCAACCTACAGATTCCCTCCAACAAAGGAACATATTAAACAGCATAAAAAGAGAAAAGAGAAACCCTCAATTCCTTTTTTCCCTTTCTAAGAGCCATCTATCTAAATCAGTGGAAGACATAAAAATAAACTTATCCTGATCCTTAGTAATTATACATTTACAGGGATAGCGGAGAAAAAAGGTAGCCCCAATAGCGACGATTCGTGCTCTATAGGCAAGGAAAGCGTTCCTACGAAGTTGTGTTGACCGAGACACATCGGGAAAGATGGAAATCTTCTCACCACAGAACAAAAGATTCTTCTTCCGAAAATAAGCCTTGAGGATTAAGATTTTTTCTTCCTCAGAGGACAAAGTAACTAACAAAGTCGCCCTAGTGGGAATAATATCCTGTGTGTCCTCCAAAAAAGCGGTTAAATCAAACGCAACAGGTTCCTCCAAAACAGCTAAATCGTCGCCATTGGTATGTGTAGCTACCTTTGAAGAAAGAAGATAACACTTAAGTAATGGTAAGGTATCTGCAATGGATAGTTGCAATATGTCTTTCAAATATTTTCTGAAGAGAATAGAGGGAGAAAGTAAAGAGATACAGGGAAAATTTAACAGCCGTAAGTTTTTACACCTATGCATATTCTCTAGATTTTCTAATTTCTGAGAAAAAAACAAGCCATCCTTGACACTGACAGACTGGAAAGAAGACAATGCTTTAACCTGAGTATCTAAATTTGCAAAACTGGAAGACAGATTCTTTACTTGCAAGTCCACAGACTGAAACTTGCAGATTACATCTTTAGTGAATTGGCAAAGTGAGGGAACAGTCTCCATCAAGACATGTTCAGTTCTTTTAACTACATGCCATATATCCACCAAAGAAATTGAAGACCCCAAGGGACTTTCAGCCGAGAAAACCGGCTCCTTCCAGTTTACAGATTTGGGCAGAACACCAATTTCCAGATGCTCCGAGGAAAGAGAAGGCACTTCTGAGAGTTCCAAAAAACCCGGAGGCAAAGGCAGAGTACGCTCCACCGAACTGAGGCTAGCACCCTTGACGGAGGGGACAGAAGAAACAATACCTGATTTCACAGGAACCGGCGTCGACACCACATGCCTGTCCATGGTGGGCCCCTCTGTCGTCTCTGTGGCAGTGGTCTTTTTCTTTCTTTTACCCCCAGGCATATTAAAGAACCACAAACTCGCTCCAAAGTTGCTCCTAAGGGGCTCCGAAGGGGCATGTCCTGCCCCTTTCGATACGTCCCTTAGGATACGCCCACTGCAGACGCCGAAGCAGCTCAGCCCAGCTTTATCCGGGAAAGAGAGGAGGAGGCAATTAGGGGGCTTTCGGTGACGTAGATGGAGCTGCCCCGAAGAAGCCGGCAAGCTGCACAGACCAGATGGACTCACCCCCTCCGCAGAAGAACAGCAGCGGTAATCACTCCCGACACCAAGAGCACACCAAGATTTAGAAAAATTTCCAGAAGTAAATCCTCACAATTGCAGATCTGTCTCCAGAAGTAGCAGTCCCTTTTTGTAGCCCTTCAAGACTCAACATCATAAGAGATACCTCATTCAACCCCCCACAAGCAATCAACATACTTTACAGGACTATAGCAGTACAAAATGAAGTCTGATATCTAGGAGTTATCTTTGACCAAAACCTAAATATTCAGTCCCACATAAACAAGACCACTGCAAGCACCTACCACAGAATGAAACTCATTAGGAAAATAAAACCAGTCCTAAACCAGGACCATTTTTGCACAGTATGTCAGGCTGTCATCACACCTATTCTAGACTACTGCAACTCACTATACCACAGACTCTCAGAACATACCATACATCCTCTCCAATTGGCACAAAACACAGAAGCCTGGAATATTACCAGAACATCCAAACATGATCACATTGCCCCCATACTTAACCAACTACACTGTGGCTAACAGTACACTCTCGCACCAGGTTCAAGATGACCCTGAATATCTTAAAAATCTTACATTACTCCTCAGCAAACATCCTACAAGACCTAATTACAAGAGACTCAAGCACATGCCCCAAGAGAAATAACAAAAATGTGATTATCACGCCCACCATATACCAGAAATCTAAACAATCTACATCCAGAAGAGTGCTCCCCCTCTCTACCCCAGCCTTATGGAACTCCTTCCCAGAAGACTTATGAACCACAATAGACATTAAGAACTTCCAGAAAAAGCTGAAAACGCTCCTCTACACAGAACACTTTGGAAATAATACCTAAGCAAATACAGTGTTCTAGACCTCCCCTGATCCTGGCCTACCACATTTTCAGCCACAAGCTAATACCTAAGACGAACGCTATAGATAAACTATGACATGTAAATTTGCCCTGCATGCCAACCTCCCCCCCTGCTTGTATCTTCTCGTTACAATGTTCTAAGTTTGTTACAATGTATACTCTCGTTTAACATAATCAGTTAAGTTACAATATATTCACTGTCATTTTAATGTACTTAGTTCAAGTTTCAATGTAAACTGCTTTGATTGAAGGATAAGGTGGTATAAAAAACTGGTTAAATAAATACATTAAATAAATATCCCTGGATTAAGCATGGTGACCTTGTTCATTGATCTGCTACACCAGGAGGTACATCACAGAAACTAATGAAAAAGTTAAGAAGACTTAAAATATGTTAGGTAGTACACTATCTCCATTTTTTCTTCAGGAGTCTGCTGCTATTTGGCCATAAACCCTGTATTTGCTTATAGAGAGCACACAGAGCTTGCCAACAAATTGAAGATCCAAGGGAAAGCTGCAAAAGGCAGATGATGCAATTATAAGATCATTGATTGGACAAATTAAAAAAAAAGTACCTGAGTAAGGACATTTTAATCAATTTAGCAGTAATGCAGAAAGAGAAATAGAAATTTGGCGAGAAGTGAAAAAAGAAAGGAGCCATAACTGCCAGAAAAATTAGATTGTGTAACAAAGGAGGCATCTATGATAGGTGAAGATAGAGTAGGAAGGAGAGCATGGTATGGGACAGTCTTAAAGAACTACCAAGAGGTCTGCTACTGCTGGGAAGAAATCTGCACTTGTAAAACTTCCTCCTGAGAAATTCTTTAAATCTGGGGGGGAAGAGAATTCTTCGAGTTAAAACTGATAAAATCTGTATGTTTTAAAAATCAGTGTTTTATTAAGTCAGGGCATAGTACTACAAGCCAGCTTTCAGTTAAATTAAAGTCAATTAGACCTTATTATAACAAGCCAGCCTTCAATTAAATTAGTGTCAGTTGGGCATAATATTACAAATCAGCCTTCAGTTAAATTAAAGCCATTTAGGGTCTATCTTAACAGAGTAGAATAGAGTAAATATTCTGTGAGTATTTATAGAGAGTGTTTCCGAGACACCTTTCCTTGTGGCCTTGGACAAGTCACGTAACACTCTGTTGCCTCAGAAGAAAGGTCTGACAATCTACTTCTCCTAGGACAAGCAGGATGAGTCAGCCACACCTGGTGACATCATCCAATGGCGCCATGGATACGGAAATGCTCTCCTAGAGTTCAGAAAGGTGAGCCTTTCTGAGCACGTGCTGATTGCCTCCACCCCCGGGTCCACCCCTACCTGGCTCAGTTCTTGTTCTTCCGCCCTGCCACTCAGACGGAAACTCCAGCTCTCCAACTTCCATTACCATAGATAAAGAAAAAACTTCCAAAAGGATAAATGAGAGAAAACCAGCAAACCCGTTTTCAGGAAATGCCCATGCTACTCTAAAAAGATGAACTCTACAGATGCACATGATCGCTGCCTGCGCTGCTTGGGAAAAGACCACTGCATGGAAGACTGTCCCCATGTTTCCCAGGGCCCGCCGATCCTGCAGCCATGCTCTCCAAGACTACCTCTCTGCAAAGGACTCGCCCTCCGAAGCTCAATCTGCAGCTCCTCCTGTTCCTGCAGTCCTCAGCTCCAGCGGGAAGAAAAGCAAACAGCCGGCAGGGACAGTGAAGAGCGACCACATGGCTACTTCAAAGATGGCCGCCATCCAGAGCTCTTCCTCCTCAGCCGTGACCCAGGATGTGCCTCTTGGGGCCTCCACCCTCAGTCTGCCTGCACCTCCTTCCTGTGCGCCTGATGCCCCTCTGGCTCTAATCTCTGTAGCCTCTGCCCGAATCTCTGTAGCCATGGGCAGTAAGAAGGAGTCATTCTTTACTGGCGCCGTCTCCCGCATCACGAAGAAAGACCCGCCCACGGACCATGTGATTGGCCAGCACCACGGTGACGTTAGCAGTGATGTCGGCCACCCCTGTGCTGGCCCCGAAACCAGCTACATCAACTCTCTCCGAGCCAGGCTCTCTTCTTCCTCCCGGCGCCAACACCAGCGCCTCTCTGGCAGCCACACCAGTGCAAGTCCTCACAGGGGCATCAATGGACATTCCACTTCCCCCCCCCCGACGCCGATACTAGTGCCGCTCAGGCAGCTGCGCCAGCACAAATTCTTGCAGAAACAGCAGCTGGGAGACACAGGAGGCACAGGCATCGTAAGAGGAGCTCCTACAGTAGCTCTCTGTCTCCTACCTCCTACTCACCACCACGGAAAAGTCAGAGGCAAGATCCCAGAGGGCACAAGCTATGCTCCCACCACTACCCACCAGCTCCAGCCCCCTTCGATCTTGAGTGCCCCCCTGCAGCCATGATGGACTTGTGGAAGAGTTTCATAGCTCAGAACATTCCCTCACAAGACCTGCTGACAGCACAGCCTCACTCATCATTACCAAGTATTAGGACACCGACTCCGCGAAGATCACCCTCGCCCATTGGATTCTCCCCAGAGCGCCTCTCCTGGGGAGTGAAGCAGAGGAGGTGGCCAAGCGCATCTCTTCATGCAGCCCCTCACCAGCAACCAGCAGCAGAGGATTGCCTTCGGAACCTTCTATGGCACCGCCTCTCCTGCCTTCACCTCTGGAGGACTTATCGTACCCCAAGTGCCTCCAGAAACTGTCCTCACATCTTGCCCTCAACTCTGCGGACACCTCAGACCCTAGGAATGAGGTGCTGGGGCTTCTGAAGTACCTGGACACGCCTAGATCAGTGGTTTCCATACTGATCCACTGCCTCCTACTGGACATCCTCAACTGCAACTGGCAGACACCCGCATCCATCCCTGCCACGTTGCGCCGACTAGACGCAAAATAACAAGTTCAGCCATCACCTGGGTTCGACAAGCCCCAGTTACCACACCAGTTGATCGTCGTGGAGTCCACCCTGAAGCAGGTAAAGATGTCCCGCATGCACGCAAATGCATCACCAGGCAAGGACCACAAGATCCTGGACAACCATGGGAAGAAGGTCTTCCAAGCTACCATACTGAGCGCAAAGATTGCAGCACACCAATTACTGCAGGTCCTCTACCTCAACACCATCTTCGACAGCCTTAAGAAAGCCTCAGATGAGCTGTCCAATGAAGGCAATGCTACCTTCTCACCCCTTCTGGGGGACCTGAGCAAGTGCGGAAAGCACCTCATCCGCTCCACCTTTGACGCCGCCTCCAGGGGAGCTGCAACAGCCATTGCAGCAAGATGCATGGCCTGGATCTGAGCATCAGGCCTGAGAGAAGACATGCACAAATGCCTGGTGGATGCCCCTTGGACTGGAGACAACCTGTTTGGAGCCAAGATAAAGGAGACTGCCAGCAATATGAAGGAACACTTTGATACACTCCAGACTCTAGCTTCTGATGGTATGGATAAAAGCTCCAGTTCCAGGAAGTCGCAGGACTCCTACTACCGGAAGCCCCAACCTCCCAGAAGGTACCAGCCCCACCAAAGATGGCAGGCGAAGCAGTCCAACTACGACTCCTACCAGCCATACAACAAGAAGCCGCGTACCAAGGAGCGCGGACAACAGAAACAGGCTGCGACGTCCTCTGGGAAAAGCACGCCGTCCTTTTCACGAGACAACTCCTGCATGCCTGCCGGTGGGAGGACGCGTGGCCTTCTTCAAAGAGGCGTGTGGGGAGAATCACCACAGAAGTGGGTCCTACGGATCATAGATCAAGGCTACCGCATCCGCTTCACGACAGCCCCTCTGCAAAGGTCTGTTCCCCACACCCACATGCCTATCCATCTTGCCAATGCCATGTCCCAAGAAATCAAGGCCCTCCTGGACACCCAGGTGATAGAGTAGGTGCCTCAAGAAGAGACAGGGAGCAGATTTTACTCCAAATACTTCATGGTTCCCAAGAAGTCAGGCGGAATGCGCCCAATCCTCGATCTATGCCTCCTCAACAAATTTATCCACAAGGAACTCTCAGGATGTACTCTCTAGGATCCATTCTACCCCTAATACAGCAGGACGACTAGCTAGCCTCGCTGGACCTACACAACGCCTATGCCCACATCCCTATTCATCCAACCCACAGGAAATTTCTATGCTTCTGCATCAGGAACATCCACTGTCAGTACAAAGTGCTTCCATTTGGCCTCTCCCCAAATCCGAGTGTTCACCAAATGCATAGCAGTGGCAGCTGCTCACCTCCGGAAATCCGGCATCTGTGTTTTTCTCTATCTGGACGACTGGCTGATTGCTGCCCCCTCCAGATCAGCTGCGAGGGAGGCGATGCACAGCACCACCTCACTCCTATCCACCCTTGGCTTCCTGATCAACTTCAAAAAAATCGCAATTACAGCCCACACAAACATTGGATTTGATTGGTGCAACTCTCTCCACCCGCCAAGCAAAAGCCTTCCTCCCGTCAGCCCAGGTGGACAACATCACACATCTAGTCCGGCAGATTTCAGCTGCCACGGACGCAACTGCCAGAACACTCTTACGCCTCTTGGGCCACATGGCAGCAACTATGCATGTAATCCAGCTCACCAGACACTACATGAGAGGCCTGCAATAGCATCTCCATTGCTGCTGGAACCAGCGATCAGAGTCCATGTTGCAACAGATACACATAGACCAGGAGATATGGGCCTCACTAGCCTGGTGGACATGCAGGACGCATCTCTCCCTCGGCAGAGCCTTCAAGGACCCCCCGCCCGACCTCATCACCATGGATGCCTCCAATTGAGGCTGGGGCGCCCACCTCCTGCACCTACGCACCCAAGGAATGTGAACAGTCCAGGAGGGCCGACTCCACATCAACCTGCTAGAGCTGAGAGCCATCAAGTATGCACTCCAAGCATTCCAATCATGGCTGAGCAATAAGGTGGTGCTAATTCAGACAGACAACCAAGTCACCATGTTCTACGTCAACAGACAGGGCGGCATGGGCTTGCTAACCCTCTGCAGGGAGGCCCACGCAATATGGGACTTTGCTCGATCCAGGGATTGTCATCTCCTGGCCACTTACCTTCCTGGCGAACTCAACAACCTGGCAGACAAGCTCAGCCACCAGCTGCAACCCCACAAATGGTTCCCTCCATCCGGAGATTGCAGCCTCCCTCTTTCTGAAGTGGGGCCAGCCACAATTGGACCTTTTCACACACCCGAACAATACAAAGTGTGCAGAATTCTGTTCCAGATGCCGGCAGACCAGAGGGTTGCCACGGACATGTTCCACCTGCACTGGGGGAGTCACAATCTGTTGTACGCCTACCTCCCCCCCCCCCCCCCGATGCCGCTCATCTCCAAGACCCTGCAGAAGATCATCACCGACAGGGCCTCGGTAATCATCATTGCGCCATTCTGGCTGAGGCAGATATGGTTCCCCTTGCTCCAGTGCCTTCCCATGCGCCTGGACCTCATCACCCAGGATGAGGGGAAGACCATGCACCCCAACCTTTCTGCCCTGGCACTGATGGCCTGGAAATTGAACGGCAACACCTATCCAACATGAATCTCACGGGAGAGGTCCAATAGGTCATCCTGGCCACCCGAAGGGACTTGACCCTGCCCCATATCTCAGGTCCTCCAATACCTTTCCTCCCTCTCTCTGACTGGGCTCTAGACGTCGTCCATCGGGGTTCATCTAGCGGCCATTGCAGCCTTCCACGACCACCTAGAAGGACACCTCATCTCAACGCACCCCTTGGTCTCACACTTCATGAAGGACCTTGCTAACTTGAGGCCCCTGGTGAGCAGGCCGGTACCCTCCTGGGACCTCAACGTAGTGCTCGATTAACTCACAAGAGACCCCTTCGAACCTCTGGACCAAGCTCCACTTGTTTGTCACTTGTAAGAAACTGTTCCTTATTGTCATCACATCCTCCAGGAGGGTGAACGAACGCCAAACACTAATGGTGCATCCTCTGTACACCACGCTTCACCCGGACTACGCATCTCTGCGAACCCACCCCAAATTCTTGCCAAAGGTGGCGTCGCCCTTTCATGCCAACCAGGCTACCTAACTTCTAGCCGCATGACAGCCCAGAAGAACGTCGCCTCCACACCCTGGACTGTACGTGCTCTGCGCACATACCTAGCTTGGACGGTGGCAACCCACCGGGGAAACCAGCTCTTTGTGGCATTCGACCCCAACAGGCCCGGGCAGTTGGTCACAATGGATCACTGCCTGCATTGCCTACTGCTACTCAAAGGCCAGCTCGAATGCTGCAGCGCACATATAGGCCCACCAGTTATGGGCCATGGCTGCCACGCTGGCGACCCTCAGCACAGTCCCGCTTAACCACATCTGTAAAGCTGCGACCTGGACCTCGCCCCATACCTTCCAGAGGCACTATTGCCTGGAACACTTGACTCTAACAGCGCGTTCCGCCGTTCCGTGCTAGCTGCAGGAATCCTGCCTTCTGACAAGGCTGTCAATAGATAAATGCTTTGCCTTTGTCCTTGTTGCTGATGTTGATTGCTGATTGTTCTACTCTTGCTGATGCTAAAGTTCTCACTATCTGTTCGCATTCCATGGAGCCAGTTGTTGTAGTTAATGACACTGTTGTTATGCTCATAATAAACCCAACAAACTTTCGTTGCAGCTAAAGTGTCTTGGACTATGTCCCTGGTGAACCACTGGCCTTCACCCTACCACAGCTCAGAGCGGCTATGCTGCGCTGATGAGTCACCAGGTGTGGCTGACTTATCCTGCTTGTCCTAGGAGAAAACGGGGTTACTTACCTGTAACAGGAGTTCTCCATGGACAGCAGGATTAGTCAGCCACACATTCCCACCCGCTTCCCCTACGACGAAGGCACAGTGGTCCACCATGTCACGAAGCGGGCCACGTCCCTACCAGGCAATGAGACGGGCGCAAGCTCAGTACGAACTGAGCCAGGTAGGGGCGGGCCTGGAGTGGAGGCAGTCAGCACGTGCTCAGAAAGGCTTACCTTTCTGAGCTCTTGGAGAGCACCTCCATATCCTTGGCACCGTTGGATGACGTCACCAGGCATGGCTGACTTATCCTGCTGTTCACGGAGAAGTACAGGTAAGTAACTGTGAATTTTTTTAAAATAGGTGTTAATGTGCGAAAGCTGACAGTCACCCAGGAGCACATGGTTCAGAATAATGTATCTTTGAAAGATACTAGCCAAAGAGGGAAGTCAGGGCTTCCCAATAGAGAGGTTTCCAATAAAGGTAGAAGTAACCCAGGCACCTTTAATTAAAAATCAGAGTTGAAAGATTCCAAGTTAGTCCTGTCATCAAATAGCCAGACTGTTAATATGAGCAAAAAACGAACTTTGAAATGCCTGTGTATAAAAAAATAAGAAGGGAGAGTTAAAATACATAGCAATGAATGAAAGTGGAGGAGTAGCCTAATGGGTAGAGCTCTGGCTTGGTAACCAGGAGACCAGGGTTTGATTCCCACTAGCACTCCTTGTAGCCTTTGGCAAGTCACTTAACTCTCCATTATCTTGGAAGAAAGGCCTGGCAGTCTACTACTGGTCACACTGCCAAGAAAACCCAGGAGCTGCTGGGTGGCTAGGAGTCAGCATTGACTTAAAAGCACATTGCATTTGCATTTTTGAAAGGTTATATGTATTTGGCATCTCAAGAGACCCAGTGGAAGGAAGAGAACCAATGTACACTGTGATACCAGGCTACAAACTATGATAGGGTAAATCACATTGGTGGAGGGTTGGCCATATATTTTAGAGTGTCAAACAGGATAAAGGTTTTGCAGGAAACAAAAGACCTGTAGGATCTCTGTGGATAGAAATTCCACATAAAACGGCGAAGGGAATGGCAGTGGGGTGTACTACCATCTGCCTGAACAGAATAAATAGACAGATGATGAAATGCTAACAAAAATGAAGGAAGCTAGCAAAGTTTACAATGCAGTTATAATGTCGGTTTCAGTTACTCTGGTATTTACTGAGTCATTGTCACATCAGGACATGCTACGGAGATAAAGTTTCTAGATGAAATAAACGACTGCTTCATGGAGCTCCTTGTTCAGGTACAGACATGAGGGGAAGCTGTTTTAGACCTAGTCATCAGTGAAACGCAAGATCTAGTTTTGAGGCCGCTTGGCAATAGTGATCATAACCTGATCATATTTGATTTAATAATGGAGGGAGGGTTGCAAGGAAATTAACTGCACTAGCATTGAACTTTCAAAAAGGAGACTAGGATAAAATGAGGAAATTGGTTAAGAAAAAACTAAAAGAAGTAGTAACTGCGAAGGTTAAGAGTTTACATCAGGCCCAGGCATTATTTAAAAATACTATCTTAGAAGCGCAGACCAGATGCATTCCATGCTTTGGGAGGAAGGCCAAATGATGGCCAGCATGACTTAAAGGTGAGGTCAAAGAGGCTGTTATAGCTCAGAGAATCTTTCAGAAAATGGAAATAAAAAAAGCCCATTGATGAAAACAGGAAACACCACATGTAGTGGCAAGTTAAATGCAAAGCCATTGATAAGGCAAGCAAAGAGAAAATTTGATAATAAACTTGCCGTGGAAGCAAAAAGGCATAATAAAAATCTTTTCAAGTACATTTGTCTAGAATTTGGCAGCTGGGATTTAATGTTAAAAAATGTAAGGTCATGCATTTGGGCTGCAGCAATCCAAGGGAGCAATACAGTATAGGAGGAGGTGAAGTACTTCTGTCTACTAAAGAAGAGCGGGACCTAGGCGTGGTTGTGTCTGATGATCTTAAAGTAGCTAAACAGGTAGAAAAGGCAACAGCAAAAGCTAGAAGGATGCTTGGGTGCATACGGAGAGGAATGGCTAGCAGAAAAAAGGAGGTGATAATGCCTCTGTATAAGTCTTTGGTGCGACCTCATTTGGAGTATAGTGTGCAATTCTGGAGACCACACCTTCAAAAGGATGTGAACAGGATGGAATCGGTGTAGAGGGTGGCTACTAAAATGATTAGTGGGCTTCATTATAAAGCATATGAGGACAGACTTAAGGATCTTAATATGTACACCTTAGAGGAAAGGCGGGATAGAGGTGATATTATTGAGATATTTAAATACCTCCGTGTAATAAATGTTCAGGGAGAGAGCCTCTTTCAATTGAAAGCAAGTTCTGCTACGAAGGGACATGGGATGAGGGTGAAGGGAGATAGATTCAGGAGTGATGTGCGGAAATACTTCTTTACGGAAAGAGTAGTGGATCCATGGAATAGTCTCCCAGTGGAGGTGGTAGAGATGAGGACAGTAACTGAATTCAAAAAAGCATGGGACCAACACAGAGGATCTCTAAGGGTAAAAAGTGGACTGTTGTAGTTGTTGATATGGAAGGACAGACTAGATAGGCCATGTGGTCTTTTTCTGTCATCATGTTTCTATGTTTCATGTTTCTATTTGTAACAAAACACCTGTAGAATCAGCTGGACCGTTAGATGATGATGGGGTAAAAGGTGCACTGAGAGGGGAAAATGCCATAACGGAGATTGAATGAATTTTTTGCTTTAATCTTTACTGAAGATGATAAAGGAAACTTTCCATGCTATAAAATGATATTTAAAGATGACGTATCAGAGAACTTGAAACAAATCTTGATAGATCAGGAAGATGTAATACAGCTATTTGATAAACTAAAGAGCAGCAAATCACCTGAACCGGATGGCATACATCGCAGGGTGCTGAAAGAACTGAAATATGAGATTGCAGAACTACTGTAGTATCCAAAGATTGAAGAATGCCCAATGTAATGGCAATTTTTAAAAATGGTTCCAGGGTTGATCCGGGAAACTACAGACTGGTGAGCCTGACATCAGTAGTGGGCAAAATGGTAGAAAGCATTATAAAAAAAAAACAAAATTACTGAACGTGTAGATAGCCATGGTTTAATGGCAGAAAGCCAACATTAGTCTTGTTTTACCAGTCTTTTATATTTTTTTGGAGGTGTGAATAAACAGATAAATAAAGGTGAGTCAGTTGATAATAGTAGAGTTCCCCAGGGATCTGTACAGAGCACACTGCTTTTTAACATATTTATAAATGACCTGGAAATGGGAATAATGAGTAAGGTGATCAAATTTGCAGATGAGACAAAATTATTTATGATTGTTAAAACACAAGGATTGTAAAAAATTGCAAGGGGACCTTGAAAAATTGGGAGACTGAGTGTTGAAATGGAGGATGAAATTTAATGTGGACAAGCGCAAAGTTATGTACTCAGGAAAACCAGCCCAAACTATGGTTACATGATGCAAGGTTCCACATTAGGAATCACCACTGCTAATATAGCAGGGATCTGCAAATCATCTTGCTGCACAGGCAAATGACTAATTAAGCAAATCATTTTGGAATAACCATAATTTTAAAGCTTGACAGAATTGGGAATAAGAGGTTAGATTGCGCAGGTCTACAAGTAAGGAATTCCACATTATAGGACCTGTTCCCAAAATAGTCTTTCTAGTACCCTGTAACTCAGGGATTTTGCTGATGGATGTGCCAGTTGAACTTCTCTTTGACCAGAGGAAACAATTAGGTACATAAAATATTTAGTAGCGCGCTGAAGACATTTTTGTTTCAGCAGGCTTTTGGAGAAGGGGAGAGGGTGGGTTAGTGGAATTCTGTCAGATAGTTTGTTTTAATTAATTGGGGTGGATTTGGTGGGGGTGGGGTTGAGTTTAGGGTGGTTGCTAATGAGGTTTTATTTTTTTTGTTTGCTTTGTATACCACACAGAGAGGTTTCTTCGATAGTGTGGTTTATAAATGCAACTAACTAAATAAATAAATATCTACATCATAACAGTAGAGCTGAGATAATCTGGTGCTATGCCATGTATGATCTTGAAAATAAACTGGTGACGCTTAAACAAAATTCCTAATCGCTTCTCCGGGCCAGTCCAGGGAACGCTAGGGTTGTCAATCCTGTCCAGCAGCTGAGGACTGACATACTAGACGTTTTGCTGACAGCTTAAGCTCCTCCTCCTGAAGCCAGCACTCCAGTTTTTCAGTCCTCAGCAGCTGAACAGGACGACGTGCTGACAGGCTCCTGGTTAAAGTGAAAGATTTGTTTATTTTTTTTAAAGAAAGCGGACAGTGAGCAGGCTCTAGCAGGGCTGAGGCTCCTATATTCCCCTTAGCTGCACCATTCATTGCTTACGGTCTTCTAATTCCGCAGCGGCGATCTTATGGGACCGGGTGGGGGCAGCACGAGGGGGCCGAGCCTGCCTTCTCCGGGGGCATACAAAAACATTTGAATTTTTGGGAGCTCTGATCCTGAGAGCCTCGGGAATCACCCTCCAGTCCAAGCCGCCGCCTTTTCTCTTCGCCCGCTAGCAGCGGGGAAGCGGGAGAAAGACCGGCGCTCTTGCCTTCAGCTCTCCGGAGCCTACGGGCGCAGCGAGGCTGCTCAGGTAACACCGGGCGCTTGCGCGTATCAAAGGTCCTCCGGGGGGGATGTGGGTACGTTCTTTTGGTGCCGTGGGCTTTGGGGGAGATTGGGACGGTGTCTTGTGTAGGCCTTAGGACTCTGGACCGCATGGAAATCAAATCGGCTGAGGCTGAGCGGCCTTCTCTGCTGTCAGAAACGGCGGGAACGGCCGCCATTTTGGGAGATCCCTCGGTGTCTGCTGCGGGGCCTCAAAAACACGGCAAAAGGAAGTCTAAGTCCGCAAAAGAACCGCCACGGGCGGTTCAAACGCAGCTGAAGCCTCCTGAAGCTCAGGAACGCTTCTCTGCTCTTTTTTCCCCCGAGTTTATTTTAGCAATGCATAAGGCATTTTTGATGAAATCTGCACAGGCTACAGTGGCTCCGGGTTCCTGGCAGGATTTAAAGGAGCAGCCAGATAGGCCTCAGAACGACCCGGGGGAGGGGTCTTCCCAAGGGATGTTAGGTAAGCTTGCTGCAGAGGATCTTGGCACTCCCCTGGCAAGGGAGACTCATTTAGGAGAGGAAGGTGACCTTCTCTCGGACACAGGTTTGGATCCTTGGCTAGGGGAGCTGGAAGAGGGGGAGATTGCTCCTGGAGAAGATCCCAATGTGTTTCGCGTGTTCCGCAAGGAGGAGCTTGGGGCGCTTATTTCGCAGTCTTTGGCGGCGCTGAATATTCAATTGCCCTCCATGTCTCAAGAGCCGCTCGAAGATCCCTTACTCTGCAAGGTTTCAAAGCGGAGCAATGCTGTTTTCCGGTTCACCGGGTTATTAAGCAGATGATTGAGTCTGAATGGGAATGTCCCGAGGCTACGTTGAGGGGCAGTCGCGCCTTAGGTCGCCTATACCCGATGCCTCAGGAGGAGAAAGAGTTGCTAAAAATGCCTAAGGTAGATGCCTTAGTTTCCGCAGTGACTAAAAAGGCAACGATTCCAGTGGAGGGCGCGGCAGCGCTTAAGGATCTACAGGATCGTAAATTGGAAGCGCTTTTGAAGCAGGCGTTTGATTCCAGTGCGCTTGCGCTGCAGGCTTCCATTTGTGGGGCATATGTGTCTCGGGCTTCGATTCGCTGGCTCCAGGGAGAGGTCGCGGCTGAGACTGCGGAGACGTCTTCCGCAGAGGGCGCGAAGCTTGAGTCAGCAGCGGCTTACCTGGCGGACGCTTTTTATGATTTGGTTTGCATATCGGCGAAGTCTATGGCTTCCTTGGTGGCGGCTAGGCGTTTTCTCTGGTTAAGAAATTGGGCGGCGGACGTGTCCTCTAAATCGCGTCTCAGTAAGCTTCCTTATAAGGGGAAGTTACTTTTTGGAGAGGCGTTGGAAAAGATTGTTAAGGATCTTGGCGATTCCAAGGGTGGTCGTTTACCTGAGGATCGCCCTAGGCCTCCTCGAAGGGGTTCGGCGCTGTAGGGCCCAGGTAGGGATTCTCGTAGATTTCTAGGGGCTCGTTTTCTACCTTATCCCCGGACCCGCTTCGGTTCTCGCGGGCAGTCCTTTCGAGGTGCTAGAGGCTTCGCTAGGAGCTACTTCAATTCTCAGCAAGCCGCCGTTAAGAAGTCGCAATGAAGGTCAGCCGGTCCAGACCGTGATTCCTGTGGGAGGACGCTTGCAGGAATTTCTCCCGGCCTGGATGGCGATAACTTCGGACGCCTGGGTGCTCCAGATAATTAGAGAGGGGTATGCCCTAGATTTCGAGTGTCCGTTGGCGCCCGCCTTCATGGTGTCTCCTTGTGCGTCTGGCCCGAAGAGGCAAGCCGTAGCCGACACGCTCACCCGTTTACTACAGCTGCAGGCGGTCGTTCCAGTGCCTCCAGACCAGTGCGGCTTAGGTCGATACTCGATTTATTTTGTGGTTCCCAAAAAAGAGGGTTCTTTTCCTCCCATCCTCGATCTCAAGCGGGTCAATTGCGCTCTGCGAGTTCCGCACTTTCGGATGGAGACGTTGCGATTGGTTATTCTGGCGGTGTGTCCGGGAGAGTTCCTCGTGGCTATAGACCTCACGGAGGCTTATCTACACATTCCCATCAGAGAGGATCATCAACAGTTTTTGAGGTTTGCGCTGCCCATGGGGCACTTCCAGTTTCGGGCGTTGCCGTTCGGTCTCGCGACGGCTCCTCACACCTTCACGAAGGTAATGGTAGTGGTAGCAGCGGCCCTGCGGAAAGAAGGAGTTCGGGTTCACCCTTATCTGGATGACTGGTTGATCAGAGCCAATTCCCGGGCAGAGGCGGTAGTCGCAACGGCTCGGGTGGTTCAAATCTTGGAACAACTCGGTTGGGTTATCAACCAGGCGAAAAGTCAGTTACAGCCAGTGCAACAGCTCTTGTACCTCGGGGCCTTCTTCGACACGGAAACCGGTTCGGTATTTCTGCCCGAGAACAGGGTTCAGAAACTTGTGAGGCAGGTGCAGCTGTTCTTGCACACTTCGGCTCCTTCGGCGTGGACCTACTTACAGCTCTTGGGGTCCATGGCAGCGGCCCTAGACGTGGTTCCGTGGGCAAGGGCGCATATGCACCCTCTTCAACAAGCCTTGCTTTCCAGATGGTCGCCACAGCTCCATCCTCTTTCGCAAAAGTTGATCTGCCCAGACTCGGTGCGCAGCGGTCTGCGTTGGTGGCTGGATCCCGGTCATCTGTCGGCGGGGGTTCCCCTGCAGGATCCTCAGTGGGTTCTTCTGATGACAGACGCCAGTCTCTTGGGCTGGGGGGCTCACTGTCAGGCTCAGGTGACACAGGGATGCTGGTCGCCAGAAGAGAGTTCCTTCTCGATCAATCTCTTAGAGCTCCGGGCCGTTCGGTTGGCGCTTCTTCATTTCGGGCATCTGCTCGAAGGGGCGGCAGTCCGGGTGTTTTCCGACAATGCGGTGACGGTTTCCTACATCAATCGCCAGGGCGGCACCAGGAGTCGGCCGTTGCTGGAGGAGAGTCAAGAGTTGTTTGCTTGGGCGGAGGCTCATCTAGTGGCATTATCAGCAGCGCACGTGGCCGGCAAAGACAATGTTCAGGCCGATTATCTCAGTTGCCATGTACTCGATCCCGGGGAATGGGAGCTGAATGCGGCGGTGTTTCACGACATCACGTTGCGCTGGGGGCAGCCATCCATGGATCTGATGGCTACCTTCAGCAATGCCAAAGTGTCTCGTTTTTTCAGCCGACGCAGAGAACGCATGTCAGAGGGACTCGATGCGTTGGTTCAACCTTGGCCTCCCGACTCCCTGTTGTATGTCTTTCCGCCGTGGCTGATGCTAAGTCGGGTCATTCACCGCATAGCAGGGCACAGGGGGACGGTGATTCTCATAGCGCCGGATTGGCCTCGGCGCCCATGGTATGCGGACTTGGTGCGTCTGGTGATAGACTCTCCTTGGTGGCTGCCGGCTCGGAGCAATCTATTATCTCAGGGCCCCGTGTTGATGCCCCAGGTGGATTGCTTCTTGCTTATGGCCTGGCTCTTGAGAGGGCTCGTTTGAGGCGTAAGGGGTATTCGGAGGCTGTGGTATCCACCCTGTTGCGTTCGAAGAGGTCTTCAACTTACCTAGCATATGTCCGTGTCTGGCGCATCTTTGAACGATGGTGTGTGCTTCAGGGCTTCGCGCCCATGTCTACCACCGTGCCGCAGCTTCTGTTTTTTCTTCAAGAGGGTTTGGATAAGAACTTGTCGGTCGGCACTCTGAAGGTGCATGTGGCGGCCTTGAGTTGTTTTCGGGGGCCGGTGAATAGGCGTCGTCTCTCAACGCATGCAGATGTACAGCGCTTCTTTCGGGCGGCTAAGCTCCTCAGACCTCCTGTGCGGAACGTCGTTCCTTCTTGGGATTTGAACTTGGTACTGGAGGCCCTAATGCAGGCCCCCTTTGAGCCCGCTTCAGGGGTGAATGTGAAGGAGTTTTCCTGGAAGGCGGCCTTCCTCGTTGCATTGTGTTCGGCTAGGCGAATTTCGGACTTGCAGGCCCTTTCTTGTCAAGAGCCTTATCTGCAATTTTTCCCGGAAAAGGTGCCCTTGCGTCCGGTGCCGTCCTTCTTGTCTAAGGTGGTGTCTTCCTTCCATGTGATTCAGTCAGTGGCTTTGCCCGTTTTCTCGGATCCTTCGGGCTCTCCTATGGACTGTGCTCTTTGGAAATTGGATCTCGGTCGGATCCTTCGAAAGTATCTTAGTCACTAAAGATTTTCGCCGGTCTGACCGATTGTTTGTGCTGTTTGCGGGTCGCCGTAAGGGTCAGGCGGCTACGAAAGCCTCTATTGCCCGATGGGTAAAACAAGCGATTGTGGCAGCTTACACGGCGGGAGGTAAAGTACCTCCAGAAGGGCTCCGTGCCCATTCTACGCGATCTCAAGCGGCGTCTTGGGCGGAATACGCGTTGATACCTCCAGTGGATATTTGTAGAGCTGCTACGTGGTCTTCTTTGCATACGTTTGCTAGACATTATCGGCTGGATGTCAAGGCTCAAGGAGATGCGAAGGTTGGAGCGGCGGCGCTGGTGGCTGGACTCGCGGGTCCCTCCCATATTTAGGTACTGCTTTGGTACTGCCCTAGCGTTCCCTGGACTGGCCCGGAGAAGCGATTAGGAAGGAGAAATTAGGCCTTACCTGCTAATTGTCTTTCCTGGAGTCTTCTCCTGGCCAGTCCAGGGTCCCACCCTGAGTTGTTTTCTGGTCATTGTCGACGGAGTTGCGCTCGTCGGCCTTGGTCTGGCTGATGGCAAGAGCTTTGCCGAGACTTCTCTGGCTCCATTCCGCAACAATTAAAAAAAAAAAAAAAAGGACCCTCCAATAACAAGTGCGAAGAGAGTTATGAGGGTAAAGAGAACATCAATTTCTAATGTTCACGTACACTCTGCGCACCGTCATGCAGTGCTCTTCTGGAGTATTTAGTCTACGGCTCACATTGTGGGGCACGTGTAGTGGGGAATATAGAAGTTCTCGGTTCTAGTGTTGGTGTTTGTTTCTTGTTCGTGCTTCGTTATCCTTGTATCTGTCTAGGTTAGCTGCTTTGTTAGTACAAGACTGGAGTGCTGGCTTCAGGAGGAGGAGCTTAAGCTGTCAGCAAAACTTCTAGTATGTCAGTCCTCAGCTGCTGGACAGGATTGACAACCCTAGCGTTCCCTGGACTGGCCCGGAGAAGACTCCAGGAAAGACAATTAGCAGGTAAGGCCTAATTTCTCCTTTGTGCCCACATAGGGAGTGTAATACAATTAAAAAAAAAAAAAAAAAAAGGTGTTGCCCTCTCCCACCTGGATCCTCCCGAGGATAAATTAGCAGTTTTGCAATGGCTGAAACCTACGTATCTGTTTCTATAGGAGACCCAGTAAAACTGTTAAACCAGTTGGGAGAAAACAACTGCCTGCACTACTGATTGAAGATGACTCACCTATAAATATGCCTGTCTATAACAGATAACTCATAGTTTACAAAACATTTCTTCAGCTTAGATGTAACTTGCGGTTCCATAATTAACCATGAGTCTGCTGCTGCAGTATAATCTAGAAGTAAGGAGATCCTGGATTCTCTACAGGGAGAACTATTCAGGCAATTGGTAACAGACCCCACACGTGAAGGGGCCATACTGGACTTGGTGCTTACCTATGGTGAAAGTGTTTCTGATGTTGTAGTGGGAGATAATTTTGCATCCAGTGATCACCAGATGGTGTGGTTCAGTATTAGGACTAGGGCTGTTAGAATCAATTCAAAGGTGAGGATCTTAGACTTTAGGAAGACTAACTTTGCCAAGATGGGCCAATACCTCAGGGAGTCGTTAGTGGGATGGGAACAGCTGGGGGATGTAGAAAAACAGTGGGCAAAACTGAAAGGGGATATTTTAAGAGCAACCAACCTTTTTGTTAAAATGGTAAATAAAGGTAAAAGGAAAAGGAGACCGCTATGGTTTTCGAAAGAAGTAGCTGAAAAAGTGAAGAAAAAGAGGGAGGCCTTCATGAAATACAAGAGATCACAGAGAAAGGAAGACAGGCATCTGTATTTGGAAAAACTTAGAAAAGCTAGCAAAGTAGTCAGGAAAGCAAAGATTTAAAAGGAGGAGGAAATAGCCAATGCAATAAAATGGGGGGATAAGACATTTTTCAGATATATTAGTGAGAAGAGGAAGGGCAAAAGTGGTATTGTCAGACTCAAGGGTGCAGGGGAGGAATATGTAGAAGCTGATAAGCATAAAGTGGAATTGCTTAACAAATATTTCTATTCTGTGTTCACAGATGAAGAACCAGGAGCAGGACCTCAGAAAACACCCACAAACAGGAACAGAAGCGAGGGACATCTTGAACAATTTTCAGAAGACTGTGTTTGTGAGAAACTATCTCATCTTAAAGTAGACAAAGCGATGGGACCAGATGGGATACCCCCTAGAATACTGAGGGAACTTGGGGACGTTCTAGCTGCTCCACTGACTGACCTTTTCAATACCTTGTTGGAGTCGGGAGTGGTGCCAAAGGACTGGAGAGAGGCTCATGTGGTGCCTTTACACAAAAGCGGAAGTAAGGATGTGGTTCAAAGCTACAGGCCGGTTAGATTAACTTCGGTGGTGAGTAAATTATTGGAAACGCTGCTGAAAGAGAAAATAGTGAGTTTTCTGGAGTCCAGCAGATTACAGGATCCGAGGCAGCATGGATTCACCAGAGGCAGGTCTTGTCAGACAAATCTGATTGATTTCTTTGACTGGGTGACCAGGGAGTTGGACCGAGGGAGAGCCCTAGATGTGGTGTATTTAGGATTTCAGTAAAGCCTTTGACACTGTTCCTCACAGGCGACTTATAAACAAACTGAGCACCCTAGGGATGGAACCTAAAGCTACTGCTTGGGTTAGAAATTGGTTGGGTGGGAGGCGACAAAGAGTATAAGTAGATGGAGCTTACTCTGAGAAGGATGTTACCAATGGTGTGCCCCAGGGATCTGTCCTTGGTCCGATTCTTTTTAACACCTTTGTTAGTGATATAGCGGAAGGGCTGTCGGGTAAGGTTTGCCTCTTTGTGGATGTTACCAAAATTTGCAATAGAGTAGACACCCAGGAAGGTGTACATAACATGAGGAGGGATCCAGCTAAGCTTGAAGAATGGTCTAGAATTTGGCAACTGGGATTTAATGTTAAAAAATGTAAGGTCATGCATTTGGGCTGCAGTAATCCAAGGGAGCAATATAGTATAGGGGGTGAAGTACTTATCTCCAGGAACAAGCAGGAATGTAGTCTTCACATATGGGTATTGTCGGTACCGACGGAGCCTGCGCAGGAATGCTCCCCAGCGTCCAAGTAGAAAGCTTTTGGGAGCATCCCACAGCGCCTGCATGCTGCCTTCCCGCCTTTCCCAACTGCCTCTCTCCAGTTCTTCATTTTCCGCAGAGCCAGCAGGTCGTTGTTCCTGTCACCACAGAAAATGTTTCCTTATTCTCCTTCTTTTTGTGGTCGCGTCTGCCTTCCTCGACGCTATACCGGTACCGCCGGTTCTTCTTTCTTTAAAAAAAAAAAAAAAAAAAAATAAAAATATATATATATATAAATATATATATATATATATATATATATATATATAGTGTTTTTTTCCAAACTTTTCTTTTTCAGGTGCACGCGCCATTTTGGGCCTTAGGCCCAAAATTTCCTCCACTATGGAAAAAACCCGCTTCGAGTTTCAAAAAGTGCACCAACTGTGGCGGTACCATCTCCGTCACCGAAACCCATGAGTGGTGTCTTAAATGTTTAGGTCCTGACCACTCCATCTCGGAGTGTATGGCTTGTGCCATGATGTCCAAGAGGGGTCGACAAAACCGAGCTGCTAAGCTCAGCACCCTTTTTCCCTCTGATACAGCTTCTGTGGCATATAGACGTCTTCCAGGGCTTTGTCTTCCTCCTATGGATCTCAGGTAACTAAACATAAGTCTGGCCAGTCCTCAAAGGGTAGATCTCCTTCCAAGCATCGAGATGCCTCTGGCGTTGCCCTTGAGGGTTCTGTACTGGCAAAATTTCCCCGGCGGGAGGCTTCGGCTTCCAAAGCATTATTGGGCTCCAGGATGTTCTCGAGGCCTCAACCTCGGCAGAACTACTGGTGCCATGCTCTGGGATACCGGCTCCTTTCTCTGGTACCGATACCCAGGCATCGGCAGTGTCGATAGACCAGAGGTTCCTGGCTATTGAATGCAGTCTGGCGGCTCTCCTTGCGGCATCGACACCCTCGGAACCGCGTCAGACACTTCAACCGTTACCGGCACAGACTCTGGCACCAGTATCGGTACGGTACCGACTGCATCGGCATCGACATTGGCGTCTGCTTTGCCGGCACCCAGTCATGCTATGCCATCCGGTACCGATACACCGGTACCAATTCCAGTCGGTACAGGTATCGTGCTCTACAAGAGCATCCGGACAGAAGGTACTTTGAGTCCTCGGAGGAGTCTGAGGATTCTTATAGCTCTGTCGGTACCGGAATACTTCTCCCGGAGGAGCCTTCCTCTCCTAAACGTAGGATGTCTCCTCCAGAAGATATTTCCTTTCAGGATTTTATCAGGGAGGTGGCTCGAGGTCTTTCCATTACTGTGGCTCCCGAAACAGAGCCCAGGGCAAAGGAGTTGGAGATTCTACAATATCCCAAGGCTCCTAAAGAGGCAGCTACTTTGCCTATCCATGAGATCTTACATGATCTCATGCTAAGAATGTGGGAAACACCTCTTACCACCTCTCCTCACTCTCGTAGACTGGATACCATGTATCAAGTCCCCCCTTGTCCTGGTTTCCAGAAGACTCAGCTTCCTCACCACTCTATTGTAGTGGAATCAGCTATGAGAAGGATCAGGAGTGCAAAGAGGCATGCCTCTAATCCTCCAGGACGTGAGTGCAGAACTTTGGATGCCTTTGGACGTCGCACTTTCCAGGCTTCCATGCTTTCTGCCAGGATCAGTTCCTATATTTTATATATGGGAATATTCCTTAAAGAAGGCACAGGAGATTTGGAGATTTTAAGCCCTCTCCTTCCTGATGATAAGAGGTAGGATTTTCTCACACTGGTTAAACATGCCCAGGATGTTTCTAAGTTTGTCAATTGTGCAGCTTTTGACTGTTTTGAGTGTATAAGCAGAACCTCTGCCATTGCCATAGGTGCACATAGAATTGCCTGACTCCAGGCATCCAATTTGGAGCTCTGAGTGCAGGACAAACTGGGCAATATCCCTTGTACAGGTGAGAATCTATTTGGAAAAAATTGGCAAGAAAAAGCCAATGAATTAGATGCTGATAACTCCACTTTGGATAGATTATCCAAAGCCACAGCTGACCCTGCAAGGAAGAAATCTTTCAAGAAACCATTCTTCTCCAAGAAGAAGAGGTTTTATCCCGCTTATTCCCAGCAGGGACGTTCTGCAGGTCAATCTGCCCGAAAGAGTCAGCAACCACCTAAACAAAGGAAAGCAAAGACTGCTAAGCCTCAACCGTCTCAGCCTCCACTTCCATCTAGAGAACTTAGCCTTCCTGGCTCTCAATGGACCAGAGCCTTCCACCATTCCAGGAAGGTTGTGTCACTTTGCCCCCAGATGGGGGCAGATAACAGCAGGAACATTGGACACTCTCCATTATAAAAGAGGGGTACAAGCTTCACTTTCTGTGCATGCCCCCTCCCACAATGGTAAGACAGTTCAGTTCTGAGACCCCTCTCATCAACCTGTTAGATCAAGAGGTCACTATGCTTCTTGCCCAAGGGGTAATAGAAGAAGTACCCATTCATCAACAGGGTACAGGGTTATCTCCAGGAACAAGCAGGAATGAGTCTTCACATATGAGTTTCGTCAGTACCGACGGAGCCTGCGCGGGAACGCTCCCCAGCGTCCAATCAGAAAGCCTTTGTGAGCATCCCACAGCGCCTGCGTGCTGCCTTCCCGCCTTTCACAACTGTCTCTTCTCAGTTCTTCTTTTTCTGCAGAGCCAGCAGGTCGTGTTCCTGTCACCGCAGAAGAATTTCCTTATTTTTTTCTTTATTTCTTTTGTGTCGCGTCTGCCTTCTTCGACGCTGTACCGGTACCGCCGGTCTTTGTTCTTTTCTTCTTGTAAAAAAAAAACCAAAAACAACCTTTTCTCCGTTCTTTTTCTTCAGGTGCACTTGAGATTTGAGCCTTAGGCCCAAAACATTTTTTCCTTAAAGATCGAAAAGCCTGCCTCAGGATTTAAAAAGTGCACAAAATGTAGCGGTACTATTTCCGTCACCGACACCCATGACTGGTGTCTAAAATGTTTAGGTCCTGACCATTCCATAACAGATTGTGTGTCTTGTTCCATGATGTCTAAAAGAGGTCGGCAGAACCGAGCTGCCAAGCTCAGTACCCTGTTTCCCTCTGATGCGGCTTCGGTGGCATCGACGTCTTCCAGGGCTGCTTCTTCCTCACATGGGTCTCACATAAATCCAGCCGGTCCTCGAAAGGTAGATCTCCTTCTAAGCATCGAGATGCCTCTGGCCTTGCCCTCGAGGATTCTGCACCGGCAAAATTACCCCGGCGGGAGGCTTCGGCCTCTAAAGCATCATCATCGGGGTTCCAGGATGATCTCGATGGCGTGGTCTCGACAGATCTCCTGGTGCCATGCTCTGGGGTACCGGTGGCTTCCACCGGTACCGACTTCCAGGCATTGGCGGCGTTGATGGATCAGAGGATTCTGTCCATAGAATGCAGCCTGGCGGCTTTCCTTGTGGCATCAATGCCCATAGTACCGCAACAGACTACTCCGCCGGTACCGGCTCTAGCATCGCCATCGGTACTGATCCCGGTACCGGTGGCATCGACATCAGCATCGGTGTCCGCTATGCCGGTACTCTGTCCTCTCAAGCCCTCCGGTACCGATACCCCGGTACCGGTTATTCCTAATACCGATCCCGGTCGGTATGGGTATCGAGCTTTGCAAGAGCTTCCGGACAGTCAATACTTCGATTCTTCTGAGGATTCTGAAGAGTCTGTCGATGCAGTGATGCTTCTTCCACAGGAGTCCTCTCCTAAACGAAGGATGTCTCCTCCAGAGGATTTGTCTTTTCAAGACTTTATCAGAGAGGTGGCTTGGGACCTCTCTATCACAGTGGCCCCTGAGACAGAGCCCAGAGCCAAGGAGTTAGATATTTTACAATATCCTAAAACTCCTAAGGAGGCAGCTACCTTACCTATTCATGAGATTCTGTATGATCTCATTTTGAGGATGTGGTAAGCACCTCTAACCACCTCTCCTCATTCTCGCAGGTTGGATACCATGTATCGTGTCCCTCCTTGTCCTGGTTTCCATAAAACTCAACTTCCTCACCACTCTATTGTGGTTGAGTCTGCAATGAGAAAGATTAGAAGTGCCAAGAGACATGCCTCTAATCCTCCAGGACATGAATGTAGAACCCTGGATGCTTTTGGAAGAAGAGTCTTCCAAGCTTCCATGCTTGCTGCGAGAATTAATTCTTATAGTCTCTACATGGGAATGTTCTTAAAAGAAGTCACTGACCATTTGCAGACTTTAAGTCCTTTTATGTCTGAAGATACAAGGCAAGACTTTCTCACTGGGCTCAAACATGCCCAAGATATCTCCAAATTCTCCAACCGTGCAGCTTGCGACTCCTTTGAATGCGTAAGCAGAGCCTCAGCTATTGCCATAGGTGCACGTAGGATTGCTTGGCTTCAAGCATCTGATTTGGAGATCTGGGTTCAAGATGAATTGGGAAATATCCCTTGTACAGGTGAGAACCTGTTTGGTAAGGATTGGCAAGCAAAAGCCAATCAGATGGATGCTGAAAATTCTGCTTTGGATAGATTATCCAAATCCACAGCTGCTCCTGCTAAGAAAACATTGTTCAAGAAAACACCTTTTTCTAAAAAGGGAAGATTCTATCCTGCTTATGGTCAGCGGGCATCTTCTGCAGCTCAGTTCCCTTCCAAACTTCAGCAATCCTCCAAACAGAGCAAAGCAAAGGCTGCAAGGCCTGCTCCAGCCCAGCAACCTCAGCCCCCTCAGGGCCTTTGACTTTCCGCTAGAGAACTTAGCCTTCCTGGCTCTAGAAGGACCAGAGCCCTCCACCATTCCAGGAAGATTATGTCACTTTGCTCCCAGGTGGGGGCAAATTACAGCAGAGCATTGGACACTCTCCATCATCAGAGAGGGGTACAAACTTCATTTCTCAAGCTTGCCCCCTCTCACAAGAGTGCACCAGTTCAATTCTCCAACCTCCTTCCTCAGCCTGTTGGAGCAGGAGGTTTCCACTCTTCTTGCTCAGGGGCAATAGAGGAAGTGCCTTTTCAACAACAGGGCACAGGGTTCTACTCCCCCTATTTTCCTCCTATTTTCTTATTCCAAAGAAAACAGGGGGCTTCAGACTCATCTTAGATCTCAGAGAATTGAACAGATTCCTAGTCAAGGAAAAATTCAAGATGGTTTCTCTAGGAACTCTGCTGCCATACCTTCAGAGTCAGGATTGGCTTTGTTCTCTAGATCTCAAGGATGCATACACTCATGTTCTCATCCATCCAACTCACAGAAGGTTCCTTCGGTTCCTTTTTCAGGAGAAGCACTATCAATACAGAGTGCTCCCTTTTGGTCTGGCCTCTGCACCAAGGGTGTTCACGAAATGCATGGCAGTGGTAGCTGCTTTTCTGCGCACCCTGGGAATATTCGTCTTCCCTTACCTGGACGACTGGCTCTTTCGAGCTCCCACTCAATCAGAGGCCAAGATTTCTCTAACCTGCACAATGCGTATCCTTCAGTATTTAGGGCTGGTAATAAACATCCCAAAATCCAATTTGATCCCTACTCAGTCCCTGGAGTTTATAGGGGCGTTGCTGGAAACCACAAGGGCAAGGGCCTATCTTCCCCAGGCCCTTTGCCTTCGCTTGGTGCAGTTAGCTTCTCAAGCAGAGTTGAAGCCCCTACTTACTGCTCGAGAAATGTTACAGTTGCTAGGCCACGTGGCATCCACCGTACATGTGGTACCATATGCTCGCCTTCACATGAGGGCAGCTCAGTGGACTTTATCCACCCAATGGACCCAGGCATTAGGCTGCCTGTCAGACAAAATAGCAAACACAAGTCGCCTCATTTTGTCCCTCCAGTGGTGGAAGTCCCCTCAAAACCTGTTGCTGGGGTCCCCATTTCAACAGCCTCTACCCCAAGCAACTCTTACAACAGATGCTTCTCCAATGGGGTGGGGAACTGATCTTCAGGACCTCTCCACCCAGGGCATCTGGTCCCCACAGGAGACTGGTCTACATATCAATCTCTTGGAACTCAGAGCAATCTTCCTTGCTCTGCAAGTTTTCCACACCCTGCTCAGCCACAAGACAGTCCTTATCCACACGGACAATCAAGTAACCATGTTCTATGTAAACAAGCAGGGAGGAACTGGCTCTCTGTCGCTTTGCAACGAAGCTTTGCGACTGTGGGCCCTCGCCAGAGAGCATCACATTCATCTTCTGGCAGTTTATCTTCCAGGTGTTCAAAACTCTTGGGCAGACAGTCGAGTTCTGCTTCCACACGAGTGGTCCCTTCATATGGACCCAGGTATCCAAGATTTTTCGAATTTGGGGAACCCCGGACATAGACCTCTTTGCAAGTCCGTGGAATGCCAAACTTCCCCGGTTCTGTTCCAGAACTCTGGCTCAGGGAGCTCAGGCAAGGGATGCTTTCCTCCTTCACTGGGGTCAGGACTTCCTTTATGCCTTTCCACCCATTCCCCTAATTCCCAAAACCCTGTTCAAGCTTCAGAGAGACAGAGGCCACATGATTCTCATAGCTCCACATTGGCCACGGCAAGTGTGGTACCCTCTGCTTCTACATCTCTCTCAAGCTCCCTCCCTGGAGTTAGGGTCTGCTCCAGACCTCCTCTCTCAAGAGGACGGAAAGTTATGGCATCCCAAGCCCCAGTCTCTGCATCTCAGGGCTTGGTTGCTGAAGGCCTAGATCTCCAGGGTCTTCATCTTTCTCAACAAGTGAAAGATGTTCTTTATGCTTCCAGAAAACCTTCCACTAGACGTTCTTATGCTTTCAAGTGGAAGAGGTTTACCATCTGGTGTTCTGGGAAGGGTCTTAACCCCCTTGCCATACCTCTGGAATCTTTGCTGGAGTATCTCCTTCATCTGTCTAATGCAGGCCTTAAGACAAATTCAGTAAGGGTCCATTTGAGTGCTATTGCAGCTTCCCTTAAGCCTCTAAATGGACAACCTATTTCCTCTCATCCTCTTGTAGCAAGGTTCATGAGAGGCCTCCTTTTAACAAAGCCTCCCATTAAACCACACTGGTGGCATGGGACTTAAACTTGGTTCTTGGCCAGCTTATGAAGCCGCCTTTTGAACCTTTAGCTTCCACCTCCTTGAAATATCTTTCTTAGAAGGTTATCTTTCTCATTGCAATCACATCAGCACACCGCATTAGTGAATTGCAAGCACTCGTAGCTAATCCACCTTATACAAGGTTCCATCATGACAAAGTGGTCCTTAGGACTAATCCACACTTTATGCCTAAGGTGGTTTCGCCTTTTCACCTCAACCAGGAGGTCTACCTACCTGTCTTTTTTCCAGGGCCTCATGCATCAAGTGCAGAGAGGAATCTTCATACCCTGGACTGTAAAAGAGCTCTAGCTTTTTACTTACAAAGGACACAGCAACATAGAAAGTGTTCCCAACTCTTTGTTGCCTTTGATCCTTCTCATCTTGGACAACCAGTCTCGAAGAGAACACTTTCTAAATGGATTGCCCAGTATATTTCTTTCGCCTATCAGAGCAAGAACCTTTCTCTGGAGGGCCATGTCACAGCTCACAATGTGAGAGCCATGGCAGCCTCAATGGCTCATCTGAACTCGGTGTCTATCGACGACATCTGTCAAGCAGCCACTTGGGCCTCGGTTCATACCCTCGCAGCCCATTACTGCTTGGACAACGACTCCCGCCGGGATGCCTTGTTTGGTCAGGCTGTTCTTAAACACCTGTTCCATACTTAATCAACTCCTACCCACCATCCCTCATGGAATGCCAGAGATCCATGTGGGGAAGTGCAGCCCTGTTCCAGGGACACACAACCTCTGGGATCTCTCCCTGGCATCTAAAGCTAGGGAGTCCCCCATATGTGAAGACTCATTCCTGCTTGTTCCTGGAGATAGCACAGTTACTTACCTGTAACAGGTGATCTCTGGGAACAGCAGGAATAAGTCTTCACAACCCACCCACCTCCCCTAGGAGTTGTATCTCTCTATCTTTCCTTTCCCTCTCTCTCTCTCTCTCTTTGTCTCAGCTTAAAACTCAACTGAGGAGAGACAGTTGGGAAAGACGGGAAGGCAGCATGCAGGTGCTGTGGGATGCTCCCAAAGGCTTTCTGATTGGACGCTGGGGAGCGTTCCCGCGCAGGCTCCGTCGGTACTGACGAAACCCATATGTGAAGACTTATTCCTGCTGTTCCCAGAGATCACCTGTTACAGGTAAGTAACTGTGCTTTACTCCCCCTATTTCCTTATCCCAAAGAAAACAGGGGTACACAGACCTATTTTGGACCTCAGAGAATTGAACAAATTCCTGTTCAAAGAGAAATTCAAGATATTTTCTTTGGGAGCTCTGCTGCCATAACTTCAGAGTCAGAATTGGCTTTGTTCTCTAGATCTCAAGGATGCGTACACTCATGTTCTCATCCATCCAACTCGCAGAAAGTTCCTTCGGTTTCTTTTTCAAGGAAAGGACTACCAGTACCAGGCGCTTCCTTTCGGCCTGGCCTCAGCACCAAGGGTGTTTACGAAATACATGGCTGTGGTAGCAGCATTTCTTCGCACTCTAGGAATATTCGTCTTCCCCTACTTAGACTGGCTCATTCGAGCCCCATCAGAGTGAGAGGCCAGGATTTCTCCATCCTGCACAATGCGTATCCTTCAGTATTTGGGACTGGTCATAAACATCCCAAAATCCAATATAACTCCCACTCAGTCTCTAGAGTTCTTAGGAGCTTTGCTGGATACCAGAAAAGCAAGGGCCTATCTTCCTCAGACCCGTTGCCTTCGCATGATGCTTCTCAGGCAGTGCTAAAGCCTCATCTCACTGCTCGAGAAATGTTACAACTACTAGGCCACATGGCATCTACCGTGCATGTGGTTCCTTAAGCTCGCCTCCATATGAGAGCAGCCCAGTGGACTTTATCCACTCAATGGACCCAGGCATCAGGGTGCCTGTCAGACAAAATAGCAAACACAAATCGCCTTATTTTGTCCCTCCAATGCTGGCAGTCCACTCAAAACCTGTTGCTGGGGGTCCCCTTTTCAACAACCTTTACCCAGGGCAACTCTCACAACAGATGCTTCACCAATGGGTTGGGGAGCTCATCTGCAAGACCTTTCCACCCAAGGCACTTGGACTCCACAGGAGACTCATCTACATATCAATCTCTTAGAGCTCAGAGCAATCTTCCTTGCTCTTCGAGTGTTCCACACTCTGCTCAGCTACAAGACAGTCCTCATTCATACGGACAATCAGGTAGCCATGTTCTACGTAAACAAGTAGGGAGGAAGAGGCTCTCTGTCGCTTTGCAACGAAGCTTTGCGACTGTGGGCCCTCGCCAGAGAGCATCAGATTCATCTCCTGGAAGTGTATCTTCCAGGCATACAAAACTCTTGGCAGACAGACTCAGTCGAGTTTTGCTTCCACACAAATGGTCTCTGCATACAGACCAGGTGGCCAAGATTTTTCAAATTTGGGGAACCCTGGACATAGACCTCTTTGCAAGTCCGTTGAATGCCAAACCTCCCCGGTTCTGTTCCACAATTCTGGCTCAGGGCTCTCAGGCCAGGGATGCTTTCCTCCTTCACTGGGGTCAAGACTTTTTGTATGCCTTTCCACCCATTCCCCTAATTCCCAAAACCCTGTTCAAGGTTCAGCGAGACAGAGGCTGTATGATTCTCATAGCTCCACATTGGCCACAGCAAGTGTGGTACCCTCTTCTTCTACATCTCTCTCAAGCTCCGTCTCTGGAGTTAGGATCTGCTCCAAATCTCCTGTCTCAGGAGGACGGAATGTTATGGCATCCAAATCCCCAGTCTCTGCATCTCAGGGCTTGGTTGCTGAAGGCCTAGATCTCCATGGTCCGATTCTTTTTAACATCTTTGTTAGTGATATAGCGGAAGGGCTTTCAGGTAAGGTTTGCCTCTTTACGGATGATACCAAAATTTGCAATAGAGTAGACACCCAGGAAGGGGTAGATAACATGAGGAGGGATCTAGCTAAGCCTGAAGAATAGTCTAGAATTTGGCAGCTGGGATTTAATGTTAAAAAATGTAAGATCATGCATTTGTGCTGCATCAATCCAAGGGAGCAATATAGTATAGTGGGTGAAGTACTTTTGTCCACTAAAGAAGAGCGGGACCTAGGCGTGGTTGTGTCTGATGATCTTAAAGTAGCTAAACAGGTAGAAAAGGCGACGGCAAAAGCTAGAAGGATGTTTGGGTGCATACGGAGAGGAATGGCTAGCAGAAAAAAGGAGGTGATAATGCCTCAGTATGAGTCTTTGGTGCGATCTCATTTGGAGTATAGTGTGCAATTCTGGAGACCGCACCTCATTTGGAGTATAGTGTGCAATTCTGGAGACCGCACCTTCAAAAGGATGTGAACAGGATGGAGTTGGTGCAGAGGGTGGCTACTAAAATGATTAGTGGTTTTCATTATAAAGCATATGAGGATAGACTTAAGGATCTTAATATGTACACCTTAGAGGAAAGGCGGGATAGAGGTGATGTGATTGAGATGTTTAAATACCTCCGTGGCATAAATGTTCAGGGAGAGAGCCTCTTTCAATTGAAATCAAGTTCTGCTACGAGGGGACATGGGATGAGGGTGAAGGGAGATAGATTCAGGAGTGATATACGGAAATATTTCTTTACGGAAAGAGTAGTGGATCCGTGGAATAGTCTCCCAGTGGAGGTAGCAGAGATGAAGAAAGTAACTGAATTCAAAAAGCATGGGACAAACCCAGAGGATCTCTAAAGGTAAAAAGGGGACTGTTGTAGTTGTTGTTATGGAAGGACAGACTAGATAGGCCATGTGGTCTTTTTCTGTCATCATATTTCTATGTTTCTATGATCTTAACCTCCCTCAGCAAGTAAAGGATATCCTTTATGCTTCTAGGAAGCCTTCCACAAGACGCTCTTATGCTTTCAAGTGGAAAAGGTTTACCATATGGTGTTCGCAGAAGGGTCTTAACCCCCTTGCGTTACCTCTGGAATCATTACTGGAGTATCTCCTTCATTTATTCAATGCAGGACTTAAGACTAACTCAGTAAGAGTCCATTTGAATGCTATTGCAGCTTCTTTCAAGCCTCTAAATGGACAACCTATTTCCTCCCATCCTCTTATAGCAAGATTTATGAGAGGCCTTCTTCTAATTAAGCCTCCCATTAGGCCACCACCGGTGGCATGGGACTTAAACCTGGTTCTTGGTCAGCTCATGAAGCCACCTTTCGAACCCTTAACTACTACCTCATTGAAATTCCTTTCTTGGAAGGTTATCTTTCTTATTGCAATCACATCAGCACGTCGCATCAGTGAGTTGCAGGCACTAGTGGCTGATCCACCTTATACAAGGTTCCATCATAACAAGGTAGTCCTTAGGACTCATCCACACTTTATGCCAAAGGTGGTCTCGCCTTTTCATCTAAACCAAGCGGTCTACCTGACTGTGTTTTTTCCAAGGCCTCATGCATCAAATGCAGAAAGGAATCTTCATACTTTGGACTGTAAAAGAGCTTTAGCCTTTTACTTACAAAGAACACAGCAACATAGAAAGTCCTCTCAACTCTTTGTTGCTTTTGATCCTTCTCATTTGGGACTTCCAGTCTCCAAAAGAACACTGTCCAACTGGATTGCTCAGTGCATTTCCTTTGCCTATCAGAGTAAGAATCTTCCTCTGGAGGGCCATGTCACAGTTCACAATGTGAGAGCCATGGCAGCTTCAATGTCTCATCTACACTCTGTGTCTATCGACGACATCTGTCGAGCAGCCACTTGGGCCTCGGTTCGTACCTTCACAGCCCATTACTGCTTGGACAAGGACTCCCGCTGGGATGCCTTGTTTGGTCATGCTGTTCTCCAACACCTGTTCTATACCTAATCAACTCCTACCCACCATCCCTGCTTGGATGCCAGAGATCCATGGGGGGAAGTGGAGCCCTCTCACAGGGACATACAACTTCTGGGGTCTCTCCCTGGCATCTAAAGCTAGGGAGTCCCCATATGTGAAGACTACATTCCTACTTGTTCCTGGAGATAGCATAGTTACTCACCTGTAACAGGTGATCTCCGGGAACAGCAGGAATTTAGTCTTCACAACCCACCCACCTCCCCTAGGAGTTGTATCTCTCTTTGCCTCGAGCTGCCCCTGCCTATGAGAGATCTTGTCCATTCAGTCTTTCTCTTTCCCTCTCTCTCTCTTTGTCTCAGCTTTAAACTCAATTGGAGAGAGGCAGTTGGGAAAGGCGGGAAGGCAGTACGCAGGCGCTGTGGGATGCTCCCAAAGGCTTTCTAATTGGACGCTGGGGAGCGTTCCCGCGCAGGCTCCGTCGGTACCGACGATACCCATATATGAAGACTAAATTCCTGCTGTTCCCGGAGATCACCTGTTACAGGTGAGTAACTATGCTTTGTCCACTAAAGAAGAGCGGGACCTAGGTGTGGTTGTGTCTGATGATCTTAAAATAGCTAAACAGGTAGAAAAGGCGACGACAAAAGCTAGAAGGATGCCTGGGTGCATACGGAGAGGAATGGCTAGCAGAAAAAAGGAGGTGATAATGCCTCTGTATAAGTCTTTGGTGCGACCTCCTTTGGAGCGACCTCCTTTGGAGTATAGTGTGCAATTCTGGAGACCGCACCTTCAAAAGGATGTGAACAGGATGGAGTCGATGCAGAGGGTGGCTACTAAAATGATTAGTGGTCTTCATTATAAAGCATATGAGGACAGACTGAAGGATCTTAATATGTACACCTTAGAGGAAAGGCGGGATAGAGGTGATATGATTTTGATGTTTAAATACCTCCGTTGCATAAATGTTCAGGGAGAGAGCCTCTTTCAGTTGAAAGCAAGTTCTGCTATGAGGGGACATGGGATGAGGGTGAAGGGAGATAGATTCAGGAGTGATATGCGGAAATATTTCTTTATGGAAAGAGTAGTGGATCCATGGAATAGTCTCCCAGTGGAGGTGGTAGAGATGAGGACAGTAACTGAATTCAAAAAAGCATGGGACAAACACAGGGGATCTCTAAAGGTAAAAAGGGGACTGTTGTAGTTGTTGATATGGAGGGACAGACTAGATAGGCCATGTGATTTTTTTCTGTCATCATGTTTCTATGTAAGGACTCCCTAGATTTTTGTTGCATAACTTAGAGTTATAGTTGAACCTTCCGTAGTGGGAATTAAGATATTCTATGCTGGGTCAAACCAAGGTCCACTAAGCCCAGTATTTCCAGCAGTCGCCAATCCAGGTCACAAGTACCTGGCAGGTTCCCAAAAAGGCACACAGATTCTACGTTGCTTATCCCAGGGGTAAACAGTGGATTTCCCTGGTCCTCTTTAATAATGGTTTATGGACTTTTCTTCTGGGAATTTGTCCAAACACTTTTTAAACTCAGCTACACTCACAGCTTTTACTACATTCTCCAGTAGGGAATTCCAGAGTTTGTTTAGTCTACTACTACTACTACTTAGCACTTATATAGCGCCACGCACGTAGCGCTGCACAGTTAGCCTACAAGAGGTGGCTAACATACAAGAGATAGTCCCTGCCCGTCAGAGTCATGCTCATCGGAGCTTACAATCTAGTTAGAACAGTACAGAGTATTAGTCAGTTCAGCGGAGGATACGGTGTGGTACAGTTAGGTACAGCTTGGTCTATGGTTTGGTCATAAATGTAAATGGGGGTTAGTCTTAAATGAGCTACCTTGTAGCTTCACTGTGTGTCCTCTAGTCTTTCTACTTTTTGAAGGAGTAAACAATCATTCTATGTTTAATTGTTCAACTCCATTGATTATTTTATAGACCTGTGTCACATCTCCCCTCAGTCGTCTTTTTTCCAAGTTGAAGAGCCCTAACCTTTTAAGCTTTTCCTCATAGGGGTATCCTTCCATCCCCTTTACCATTTTGGTGGCTCTTTTGCTATGTCCTTTTTAAGATATGGTAACCAGAATTGCATACACTATTTGAGGTGTGGTCGCATGATGGCACGATAGAGGCATTATAATATCCTTTTTTTATTCTCCATTCCTTTTCTTATGATTCCTAGCAGTCTATTGCTTTCTTGGCCACCACTGCACACTGGGCAAAAGGTTTCAACATATCCATGATGATGCCTAGGTCCTTTACCTGAGTGATGCTTCCTAATGTGGAACCTTGCATCGTGTTGGGTTGTTGTTTCCTAATTGCATAACTTTGAACTTGTCCAGGTTAAATTTCATCTGACATTTGGATGTCCAGTCTTCCAATTAATCAAGGTCCTCTTGCAATTTTTCACAATCCTTTTGTGTTTTAACAAGTTTGAATAATTTTGTCTCATCTGCAAATCTGATCGCTTCACTTGTTCCCATTTCCAGGTCATTTAGAAATATGTTAACAAGCAGGGGCCCAGCACAGATCCCTGGGGTACTCCACTATTCACCTTTCTCCATTGAGAAAATTGGCCATTTAGCCCTACCCTTTCTTTTCTATCTTTTAACCAGTTCCTAATCCAAAATAGTACACTATCCCCTATCCCATGACTTTTTAATTTCCCCAAGTGTCTCTCATGAGAGACCTTGTTGAAGGCTTTCTGAAAAATCAAATACACTATATCAACCAGCTTACTTTTATCTTCCTGTTTATTCACACCTTCAATCCATGTTGGCTTTCTTTCATTAAGCCATGACTATCTACATGTTCAGTAATTTTATTTTTTTATAATAGTTTCTACTATTTTTCCTGGTACCGATGTCAGGTTTACCGGTGTGTAGTTTCCCGAATCACCCCTGGACCCTTTTTAAAAATTGGCATTACACTGGCCACTCTCCAGTCGTCAGGTACAACAGATAATTTTAATGAAAGTTCACAAATTACTAATATTAGGTTTGCAATTTCATATTTGTTCTTTCAGTTCTCTGGGATGTCTACCATCTGGTTCAGGTGATTTGCTACTCTAGTTTATTAAATAGTTGCAATATATCTTCCCGGTTTGTTGAGATTTGTTTCAGTTCTTCTGATACATCACCTTTAAATACCATTTCAGGCATGGGTAACTTCCCTGCCTCATCTTCAGTAAAGACTGAAGCAAAGAATTCATTCAGTCTCTCTGCTATGCCTTGTCCTCGCTTAGCGCCCCTTTTACCCTTCGATCATCTAATAGTCCATCTTTCTTAGTGTGGGCTTCTAAGATAGTATTTTTAAACTACACCGATGCTTGATATAAAAGAACTCTATTATACCCAGTACTCAATTGCAGCTTGTCAGACGGCTGCCTAGGGTGAGAACTTACACAATCTTGACGATGCATATATTCATATGATTCTTGCAAAGTATTGTGGGTATTGTAGTTCATTCACTCCCAAACACAGCTGATGACAATAATTTGAGTTGTGAAACCAAGTGGTAAGATCAATAAAATACTTCTTTTATTGATGGGGTTTAATTCACCCAGCACATGTATGCTTGATAGCACTATAAATTAGGTTACTTGCTTGCAGTGTTTAAAATGGATAACAAAAAGTCACAAAGTAAACCAGAAAACAACCTTCAGCTTGTCAGGCAATTAGCTAATGTTTTCTTAGCAAGTAATTACCAAATACAAAGGCACAAAGTAAAGAATAAACTTTGCTAGTTAGGTTAACTTCTGCTTATTTTCCACGCCGATCTCAGCAGTGATTCTCCCTTGCTCACACACACAATCAGGTGCAGCCCTAATTACTATCAATGGACCAGCTGAAAGCCTTTAGCTGGCTGGCTGCTACTGTGTGAGCCCAAATCCTGCTTTAAGAGCTGTTTGCAGTGGAAATAAAGAACAAAGTTAGGTTTCTTTGTGATGGCTGATGTGTTTGCTCATAGAAAACTAGCAATAGCATTTAGATAAAGAACAGGCCATGTAAATAGTTTCATCTGCTGTATTTCCCCCTGCATCAACAATCATAGGGTCAATATCATACATTGGCACAGATGAGTCTTTCATTAAGGCACTATCATGAGAATGCTTATTCCCTGGCTGCCATTCTCTGTTATAGATAGGGTCTGGATCAGTGTTCATACCTGAGCCTCTCCTGCTATCATTATTCCTCTCTGTATAGCCTGGCCAATATGTAATCCAATTCTGATGTCCAGCCTTCCAATCTTGATCCCTGGACACTGGATCTCCTCTCACATACCTTCTGGCCTTGGTCTGAAAGTCCCTTCCACATGCAGTCTTCTCTCTTCCAGGTAGCCACTGGTGATTCCTATCTCTGCCACTCCATTCCTCTGGCTGAATCCAGTCCAATGGACTCTGCTGGCTTTTGGAATACCTCCCAGTATGAGTACTGCCTTGGAATCTCCCAGACCTTCCAATGGCCTTTCTTCTCTTCCTTCCAGAGAGTTTCCTTCTCTCTCTATCTGCTTGGCTTGGCTTCTGTTTCTCCAGGTGATACTGGTGCTTGTAGCCGTTGCTGTCTCTGTATCTCTTCCTCCCTCTGTAGCTTTTGCTGAAGCTCTCCCTGAAGCTGTTATCTGAAGAATAAGCTCTATTCTTATCCTGTTCTAATGTGTGCTGCTCCCTAACACAGCGCAGCTGTGTTGAATCAGGCCCTGCCCTTTGAGATGAGTGCTTAGGGATTACCTCATAGCTCTCTTGATTGCACACACATTCTCTCACTTCAGCCCCTCTCATGGCTGCTGGAAACCTGGTGCATTCTGGGACTGGTAGTCTTTTATGTGAAAACTCTGTTTTCTTGCTTCTACCAGAACTGACAGGTTGCTTGTTCAGAGTCACATCATCTTTTCTATAGCTCCTACCTGAGCTATGATAAGCTTCCTTATCACAAGCTATAACAGCAGCGGGATTTGAACCCTAGCTGCCATGTTCCTAACCTACTAAACTAATCATAATGCTAGTCTAGACAAATTACCCAAGGTTGATCAAAACTCGGCCCCTCAATCCATAGGATTTTTGTCTTTTCTAAGTTGGCTTTTAAGCTATTCTTAAGCATTCATCTTTGGATGCACTGAAAACATTCCCTCATATAGCCATACGTCTCTGGTACTGTTGATTCTCCAGGACCAAGCAGGAAGTCAGTCCTCACATATGGGTGATGTTGGCGCCGACGGAGCCCCCGTGCGGAGCAGTTCCCCAGCTTTCATAGAAAGCCTTTGGGAATGCAGCGCGCATGCACAGTCCATTTCCCGCCCAAGGGTGCCATCTTGCTCAGTCTTCTTTTTTCCGCGGAGCCCGACAGACGTGTTTTGTTTTCACCCGAGAAAAAAGTTGATTTTCTGCGTGGATTCGTGTTTTCTTTGGTTCATCGCCGGTTTCCCTTTCCCGCCTGGGCCCGGTACACCGGTATCGCGCCCGGACTTTATTTTTCGTTTTTTGTCCTTTGTGACTGACGTTCGCGCCATTTTTCTATTTTTCCCTGGCAGCCCTGTCTTTTGACCTTGCATGGGTCCTTTTTCCCCCGATGGCTGCCAGCGGGTTTAAAAAGTGTGATCACTTCCTCAGAGGTCTGCTTTTGCTTAAGCCTCCGGTTCGTCCACCTGCCCCTGAGTGGGATTTGAATGTGGTCTTGCAACAGCTTACTTGCCCACCATTTGAGCCTATGGCTACTTGCCCTTTGCGTTTTCTCTCCTGGAAAGCGTTGGTTTTGGTGGCTCTTACCTCATCAAGGCGAGTGAGCGAACTTCAAGCCCTGGTGTCAGATGCACCATACACTAGGTTCTATAGGAACAGAGTAGTCTTGCGGACTCACCCTAAGTTCCTTCCAAAGGTTGTCTCATCCATCCACCTCAATCAGGAGGTGGTTCTTCCGACTTTCTTTCCCAGGCCGCATGCCAGCCGGGCTGAGATGGTCTTGCATACCCTGGATTGTAGAAGGGCGTTGTCCTTCTACCTTGATTGTACGCAGGGACACCGAAGGGCTGTACAGCTCTTCGTCTCTTTTGACCCTAATAAGCTGGGGTTGCCTGTCTCCAAGCGTACCTTGTCCATCTGGGTGGCAGACTGTATCACCTGAGTGTACAGGGCAGCCGGCCTCTCGTTGCAGGGTCGAGTTACGGCCCACCGTTTTAGGGCGAAGGCTGCGTCAGTGGCTCATCTCCGCTCTGTTCCGTTGGCAGACATCTGCAGGGCCGCTACTTGGTCTTCAAGCCAGACTCTTGCAGTCCACTACTGCCTCAAGAGGGAGTCCCGCAGGGACAGTGCTTTTGGGCAGGCGGTACTCCGTAATCTCTTTGAGGTATAGGCAACTCCTACCCTCCGGCCCTGGTGTTGGGCTACCGTACGGGGGTGATATCAGAGAAGATTCTTTTCGCACATGCTGGGGCTCTAGAGGAAGCTCATTTTTCAGCTTTGGGTCCCCGGTAGCCTTAAGCTGGGGAGTCCCATATGTGAGGACTGACTTCCTGCTTGGTCCTGGAGAAAGCGTAGTTACTCACCTGTAACAGGTGTTCTCCAGGAGCAGCAGGAATCAGTCCTCACAACCCTCTCTCCTCCCCTTGGAGTTGCAGTCATATATATTTCATTTTTGTTTTTTACTGTCTTAGCTATGTCATCAGACTGAGCAAGATGGCACTCTTGGGCAGGAAGGGGACCGCGCATGCGCGCTGCATTCCCAAAGGCTGTCTATGAAAGCTGGGGAAATGCTCCGCATGGGGGCTCCGTCGGCGCCGACGTCACCCATATGTGAGGACTGATTCCTGCTGCTCCTGGAGAACGCCTGTTACAGGTGAGTAACTGCGCTTTCTGTAGAAACTATAAGAACAATGTCATCCACATATGAATAGTAAGGGATACCTGGGTTCTGCAGAACACATCCAAAGTAACTCAAATAAAATTCTACTGCTTTGTCACCTTCTCATCATCCATTCCCCTCTACCTCTTTTACCCCTCCCCACTTATACCTTTTCTATGTTAGATTATATTGGAATGATTTTATGATTCACTTCTGTAGTCTAATATTATCTTTTGCTCATACTGTCTTGACCTGTGGAAGGAGGTTTTAATCTCCAATAGCTAGGCAATAAGGGGGTAATTTTATAAGGAGACTAAGGAGACACCCACTTTAAGCATGAAAGTAAGTGCTTACAGTAAAATGGGTGATGCTAGTCATTTTCGCATATATTTGGCCTCTTACTAAAATATATATGTTGATCTGATGTGTACTTTTTACTGTGGGTGTACACATGAGCAGATTATGCACTTACTTGCATGTAAATTAAAAACTACCATAATTAAGTGAATACTTACAGACTTCAGGCGCAAGATAGGGGCGGTTTTAATACATCTATTGGCAGTGAATTCCAGAGTTTGATTACATGTTGAGTAAAAAAATATTTTCTCCAATTTAGTCTTAAATGTGCTTTATTGTAGCTTCACTGCATGTCCTCTAGCCTTTCCACTTTTTGAAGGAGTAAACATAGAAACAGGCCATGTGGTCTTCTTCTATTGTCATATCTAGTCTGTCCTTCCATATCAACCACTACAACAGTCCCCTTTTTTCCTTTAAAGATCCTCTGTGTTTGTCCCATGCTTCTTTGAATTCAGATACTGTCCTCATCTCTACCACCTCCACTGGGAGACTATTCCATGGATCCACCACTCTTTCCGTAAAGAAATATTTCTGCATATCCATATCTCCTGAATCTATCCCCTTTCACCCTCATCTCATGTCCCCTCGTAGCTGAGCTTGCTTTTAATCTCCTGTGCATTTATGCCACAGAGGTATTTAAACATCTCAATTATATCACCTCTATCCCGCCTTTCCTCTAAGATGTGCATATTAAGATCCTTAAGTCTGTCCTCATATGCTTTATATTGAAGTTCTCTAACCATTTTAGTAGCCACCTTCTGTACTGACTCCAGCCTGCTTATATACTTTTGAAGGTGCGGTCTCCAGAATTGCACACAATACCCAAAATGAGGTCGCACCAAAGATGTATACAGAGGCATTATCACCTCCTTTCGTCTGCTGGCCATTCCTCTCCCTATGCAACCAAGCATCCTTCTAGCTTTTGTCATTGCCTTTTCTACCTGTTTAGCTACTTTAAGATCATCAGACACAATCATACCTAGGTCCTGCTCTTCTTTAGTGGACAAAAGTACTTCACACCCTATATTATATTGTTCCTTTGGATTGCTGCAGCCCAAATGCACGACTTTGCATTTTTTAACATTAAATCTCAGCTGCCAAATTCTAGACCGTTCTTCAAGCTTAGCTAGATCCCTCCTCATGTTATCTACTCCTTCCTCATTGTCTACTCTATTGCAGATTTTGGTATCATCCGCAAAGAGGCAAACCTTACCCAACAGCCCTTCCACTATATCATTAACAAAGATGTTAAAAAAGAATTTCTCCAAGGACAGATCCCTGGGGCACACCACTGATAACATCCTTCTCCTCAGAGTGAGCTCCATTTACTTGTACTCTTTGTCACCTTCCACCCAACCAATTTCTAACCCAAGCAGTAACTTTAGGGTCCATCCCTGGGGTGCTCAGTTTGTTTATAAGTCGCCTGTGAGGAACGGTGTCAAAGACTTTACTGAAATCGAAATACACCACATCTAGGGCTCTCCCTCGGTCCAACTCCCTGGTCACCCAGTCAAAGAAATCAATCAGATTTGTCTGACAAGACCTGCCTCTGGTGAATCCATGCTGCCTCGGATCCTGTAATCTACTGGATTCCAGAAACCTCACTATTTTTTCTTTCAGCAGCGTTTCCAATAATTTACTCACCACCAAAGTTAAACTAACTGGCCTGTAGTTTTCAACCACATCCTTACTTCCACTTTTGTTTAAAGGGACCACATGTACCTCTCTCCAGTCCTTTGGCACCACTCCCGACTCTGAGGCATTGAAAAGGTCAGTCAATGGAGCTGCTAAAACGTCCCCAAGTTCCCTCAGTATTCTAGGGTGTATCCCATCTGGTCCCATCGCTTTGTCTACTTTAAGTTTAGCTAGTTTCTCACGAACACAGTCTTCTGAAAATTGTTCAAGATGCCCCTCGCTTCTTTTCCTGTTTGTGGGTGTTTTCTGAGGTCCTGCTTTTGGTTCTTCATCTGTGAACACAGAACAGAAATATTTGTTAAGCAATTCCGCTTTATCTGCAGCAGCTTCTACATATTCCTCCCCTTCACCCTTGAGTCTGACAATACCACTTTTCCCTTTCTCTTCTCACTACATATTTGAAAAATATCTTATCCTCACATTTTACCGCATTGGCTATTTCCTCCTCTTTTTTAATCTTTGCTTTCCTGACTACTTTGTTAGCTTCTCCAAGTTTTTCCAAATATAGAGATGCCTGTCTTCCCCTCTCTGTGATTTCTTGTATTTCATGAAGGCCTCCCTCTTTTTCTTCACTTTTTCGGCTACTTCTTTTGAAAACCATAGCGGTTTCCTTTTCCTTTTACCTTTATTTGCCATTTTAATAAAAAAAGGTTGGTTGCCCTTAAAATATCCCCTTTCAGTTTTCCCCACTGTTTTTCTACAACCCCCGGCTGTTCCCATCCCGCTAACGATTCCCTGAGGTATTGGACCATCTTGGCAAAATTAGTTTTCCTAAAATCTAAGACCCTCACTTTTGAATGGGTTTTAACAGCCCTAGTTCTAATATTGAACCACACCATTTGGTGATCAATGGATGCAAAATGATCTCCCACTATAACATCAGAAACACTTTCACTATTGGTAAGCACCAAGTCCAGTATGGCCCCTTCACTTGTGGGTTCTGTTATCAGTTGCCTGAATAATTCTACCTGTAGAGAATCCAGGATCTCCTTACTTCTAGATGAAACTGCAGCAGGAATGTGCCAGTCAACATCTGGCATATTGAAATCCCCTATCAGTAACACTTCCCCTTTCCTAGCAGTGCTGCATATGTCTTCAGTTAACTCTCCGTCTACCTCTTCCTCCTGTGAGGGAGGTCTGTATATCACGCCAATGCAAATAGATTTCTCTTTCCCTCTTTCTAGTTTAACTCACAGTGCCTCCTCTCTCCCTTTTAAACTCTGTAGTTCCAGAGCTTTAATATTATTTTTTATGTATAGTGCCACTCCTCCTCCCCTTCTTCTTACCCTGTTCTTTCTGAATAAAGTATAGCCAGGTATAGTTACATCCCAGTCATGGTTTTCTGTGAAACATGTTTCTGTAACTGCCACTAAATCCAAGTCATTCTCCCTCTCCCATTAAAGCTTCAGCATCTGGGATCTTATTTCCCATGCTACGGTCCTTTATATACACAGCTTTCCATATTTTGTTCCTTACCCATTTCCATAAAGGTTTTTAATGGGGGCTTTCATCAACCATCCCCAATTAATCTAGTTTAAAGCCCTCTTCAGTAGATTAGCCAGTCTGCTACTTGAAGACATGTCGACCTTTCTTGGACAGATGGACTCCATCTCTGCTCTGCAACCATTGGAACAGCATCCCATGGTCCAGGAAACCAAAACGCTCTCGATGACACCATCCACGTAGCCATGCATTCATTTCCAGGATGCGAGCTTCTCTGCCTTGGCCTTTACCCTCAACAGGGAGCACTGAAGAAAATGCCACCTGCGCCCCTGTCTGCTTCACCCTTCGTCCCAGAGCCATGAAGTCATTTTTGATACACTCAGAGGGATACCTGGCAGTATCATTTGTGTCAACATGGATTAGCAACATTGGGTAATAGTCAGTGGGCTTGATGAGTCTCAGCAAACTCTCTGTAACATTTTGGCACCTAGCAGATAGCATACCTCTCTGGACATCAAGTCTGGTCGGCAGATGGATGTCTCAGTACCCCTCAGAAGAGAGTCACCAGCCACCACTACCCCTTCCTTGTGGTCACTGATTCTGCAACTTTGGGTTGCTCGAGCTATGGTTCTTCCCTTTCCAGGGATGCTTTCACCACCTCCACTTCCAGGGCTGCATAATGGTTCTTCAATTCAAGGGCTGGAGAAGTTGGCTTGGTGATTCTGCAGGCCCTGGTGACTTGTGTCCATCCTTCATTGTTCTGTAGGCTCCCATCTTCTCCTCTGCTGGAGAGCTTGGATGTTGCAAGAAGCATCTTATCAATGTACTTCTCACTGTCTTGAATGCTCCTCTGCCTCGCCACCTCTTGAGTTCCTCCACTTGTTTCCTGAGATCTTCTGCACATGGAACTGGTCCTTCAACTGGCATTGGGACCTCTGGACAGATGCAGAAGCTGTAACAGGGTCAACAGCTTTGGCGATACAGTTTATCTCCAGGAACAATCAGGAATGTAGTCTTCACATATGGGTGACGTCGGTACAGACGGAGCCCGCGCGGGAACGCTCCCCAGCGTCCTGTAGGAAAGCCTTTGGGAGCATCACACTGCACCTGCGTAGCTGCCTTCCTGCCTTTCCGACTCTCCCTCCTCAGTTTTTCGTTTTCCGCGGAGCCGACAGGGAGTGATTCCTGTTACCACAGAAAATGTACTACTTTTGTAGTCGCGTCTGCTTTCCCGTTGATGCTAGCACTGGCGTCGTCGGTTTTTCTTTTCACTGTTTTCTTTTTTTCCTAAAAAAAAAACAAAAAAAAAAACTTCCTTTTTTTTTTCCTGAGGGTTTTTGACCTCCAGGTGCTTAGGCGCCATTTTGGGCCTTAGGCCCCCTTTTCCTCACGATGGAAAAACCAACTAGTGGTTTCAAAAAGTGTTCCAAATGTAGCAGTACCATTTCTGCTATGGACACCCATGACTGGTGTCTTAAATGTTTGGGACCAGACCATCTACCATCAGAATGTCTTCTCTGCAGGAAGATGACAAAAGAGGGACCTGCAGAATAGAGTTGCGAAACTCGGCACCCTTTTTGCCTTGGATGCAATGTCCGTGGCATCGTCGACGTCGAGGGCTTCATCTTCCTCCCATGGATCTCAGCTAACGAAACCTAGGTGGTCTTCGAAGACTGGCCGGTCTTCAAAGGGTAGATCTCCTTCTAAGCATCGAGATGCCTCAGGCATTGCCCTAGAAGAGTATACACCGGCTAAACAACCCTGGCGGGAGGTCCTTGCCTCCAAAGCATTAACCGGGTTCCAAGATGCTCCCTAGGATTCCACCTCTGGAGAGTTCTTGATGCCATGTTTTGGTGTCGTGGCCCGCTGTCCCGGTACTGATACCCAGGCATCGGCTGGTTCCATGGATCAGCATATCCTGGCCATTGAGCAGAGTTTAGCTGCCTTGCTAGCAGCTTCAGTACCGCTAAAGCCCCTGCAATTGGTTTTGCAGCCATCGGTACCGGCGCCGGTACCAAATTTATCTGCATCAACCATTGCGCTGCTCTCCACACTACCACCCATTCCGGCCCTGGAGTTGGTGTCCGGCACTAAGGGTCTGGTGCAGAGGCATTCCGATAACGATTTTGATTGGTACCGTGGGCGGGCCGGGTAGGAGCACTCGGCCTGTCGATACATTGAGTCTTCTGATTCCAATTCTTCCGTTGAATCGATCGGTACCAGGGAGGCTCTTCATGAATGTCCTCCTTCCCCACAATGCCGTATATCTCCTCCGGAGGACATGTCTTTTCAAGACTTTATACGAGATGTGGCTCGGGGCCTCTTCATTATGGTGACCTCCGAGAAGGAACCTAGAGCTGAAGAACTTTAAATTCTTCAGTATCCAGCAGCCCCTAAGGAGGCTGCTACCTCACCCATTCACCGGATATTGCATGACCTCATGCTTAGAATGTGGGAGACACTCTTAACGGTCTCTCCACATTCTCAGAGACTTGATACCATGTACCGGGTACTGCAGTGTCCCGGTTTCCAGAAGATGCAGTTACCACACCATTCCATGGTAGTGCAATCGGCAATGCGTTGAATCAGAAGTGCCAAGACACATTCATCTAATCCTGTGGGCCCTGAGGCGAGAACTCTCGATGCCTTTGGTTGTCAATGTTTTCAAGCCTCCATGTTATCGGCCAGAATAAGTTCTTACAGACTCTACATGGGTATGTTTCTTCGGAAGGTGGCTAAAGATTTAGAACTAATGGCTCCTCTTCTCCCTGATGACAAGAGGACGGATTACCTGACACTTGTAAAACATGCCCAGAATGTTTCCAAATTCATGAATAGGGCTACCTTTGATTTGTTTTGAGTGTATTAGCAGGACTTCTGCTATTTGCATCGGTGCACATCGGATTGCTTGGTTACAAGCATATGATCTAGAGCAGTGGGTCAAGATAAGCTGGGGAATATTCCTTGAACAGGGGAAAACTTCTTTGGCAAGGACTGGCAGGACAAGGCTTCTCAGCTGGAGTCCCAGAATACCACTCTCAATAGGCTGTCTAGAACCACTGCCAACCCAGCTAAGATAAAGGCTGTAAAGGAGCCCTTTTTCAACAAGAAGAAGTTTAATCCTTATTATACCCATGCTGTGCATTGTCTGGTCCATGCTTCCCAGAAAGGACAGCAACAGCTGAAGCAACAAAGGAAAGCTTAGGTCCCAGAGCTCAGCCAGCTTAACAGACCCAGCCTCCACAAGATCTTTGACTCTTTTCTAGAGAACTTAGCCGTCCTACCTCTGGAAATTCTAGAGCCAGTCAACATCCCAGGCAGACTCTGTTACTTTGCCCAAAGGTGTCACAAGATAACATCAGAGCATTGGACTCTCTCCATAGTGGCAGAGGGCTACAAACTTCACTTTCAAAGAATGCCCCCCTCCATCTTCTCCAAGAGAGTTCTGCTCTCGGCCCCCTCTCACAACTCTTTTGTGCCAGGAGATTACTACCCTCCTCGCTCAGGATGCGATAGAGGAAGTACCACTGTCTCAGCAAGGCCTGGGCTTCTACTCCCCCTGCTTCCTTATCCCAAAGAAGACAGGAGGATACAGGCCCATTCTGGACCTCAGAGAATTAAACAAGTATCTGCTCCGAGAGAAATTCAAGATGATCTCTCTTGGAACACTTCTCTCTTACCTCCAGAGTAAGGACTGGCTTTGTTCTCTAGATACACATCCTTATTCATACAGAACACAGGAGGTTTCTTCGATTCTTCTTTCAAGGAAGACATTACCAGTACAGGGTTCTACCCTTCGGCCTGGCTTCTGCCCTAAGAGTCTTCACAAAATGCATAGCAGTAGTAGCAGCATTCCTAAGAACTCTAGGGATGTTTGTCTTCCCTTACTTAGACGACTGGCTCATCCGGGCAACTTCAGCTCCAGAGGCCAGCTCTGCTCTCTCCCGCACAATGCAAGTTCTTCAACACTTGGGATTTATAATAAACCTTCCAAAATCCCAACTCACCCCTTAGCAAACCTTAGAGTTCATAGGGGCTCTCCTAGACACGCAGCAGTCAAGGGCTTTTCTACTACAGGTCCGCTGTGCTCGAACATTTCAGCTAGCTTCTCAGGCAGGTATGAAAACTTTCCTAACTGCTCAAGAAATGCTTCAGTTGCTGGGCCATATGGCTTCCACTGTACATGTGGTTCCCTATGCTCATCTGCATATGTGTGCGGCTCAATGAACCCTGGCTTCGCAGTGGAATCAAGCATCAGGTCATCTGGGGGACAGAATCATGATCTCTGCACGTCTAATTTTGTCCCTCCAGTGGTGGCAATCACCAGAAAACCTTCTCGTAGGGTCACCTTTTCAGATGCCACCACACCAATCTACCCTGATGACAGATGCGTCCAAATTGGGTTGGGAGCTCATTTGGACAATTTCTCCACTCAGCAGGAGGCTCGACTTCATATAAATCTGTTGGAACTCAGAGCCATCCACAATGCTCTGAGCGTTCCAAAACCACCTTCGCTCCCAAACATTGCTAATCCAGACGGACAATCAGGTGGCCATGTTCTGTGTGAACAAGCAAGGTGGAAGAGGTTCTCAGGCATTGTGCAACGAAGCCCTACATCTATAGTCTTTTGCCATATGTCATCAGATCCATCTACTAGCGGTGTATCTCCCTGGCAAACAAAATCTCCTGGCATACAAACTCAGTCGAGTACTACTGCTACATGAGTGGTCTCTCCATCCGAATCAGATTGCTCAAATTTTTCAAATCTTGGGAACCCCAGATATAGATCTGTTTGCAAGTCCTCAGAATGCCAAACTTCCCTGCTTCTGTTCCAGAATACCTGCTCAGAACAGTCAGGCGATGGATGCTTTCCATCTCCACTGGGGTCAGGACTTCCTATATGCCTACTCTCCCATTTCACTTATCCCCAAGACTCTTTTCAAACTCCAGAGAGACAGGGGCTACATGATCCTCATAGCCCCGCGTTGGCTATGTCAAACGTGGTATCCACTGCTTCTACGTATCTCTCAAGCCAAACCTCTGGAGTTGTGATGTGCTCCGGATCTCCTATCCCAGGAGAACGGGACACGTCTGCATCCAGACCCGCAGTCCATACACCTGATGGGGTGGCTGCTGAGAGCTTAGAACTCCAGGATATCAACCTCTCTCAACAGGTTAAGGATATCCTATTGGCCTCTAAGAAACCTTCCACAAGGTGTGCTTACGCCTTTAAGTGGCGAGGTTTTCAATCTGGTGTTCAAAAAGGAAACTTAATCCTTTTTCCGTTCCTGTGGAGGCTTTACTTGAGTATCTCCTCCATATTTCATCCTCTGGACTCAAAACCAATTCGGTAAGGGTCCACCTAAGTGCCACTACCCTTTGATGGACAACCTGTCTCTTCTCAGCCGCTTGTAGCGTACTTCATGAGGGGTCTACTCTTAACTAAGCCTCCTATTAGGCCACCTCCTGTGGCATGGGATCTCAATCTTGTCCTCGGACAGCTCATGAAGCCACCTTCGAACTCCTAGCCACTACATCTCTGAAGTTTCTTTCTTGGAAAGTTATCTTCCTAATTGCCCTCACTTCTGCCAGACGCATCAGTGAGCTCCAGGCTTTAGTGGCTGACCCTCCTTATACACAGTTCCACCATGATAAGGTAGTCCCTGGGGCTCATCCTCACTTTATGCCAAAGGTGGTTTCGCCTTTTCATTTAAAACAGTCAGTTTACCTTCCTGTTTTCTTCCCTAGGCCTCATGCCTCTAGTGCAGAAAGGAGTCTACATACTCTGGATTGCAAGCGTGCCTTGGCCTTTTATCTTCAGAGAACTAGACAGCACAGAAAGGCTTCACAGCTTTTTGTTGCTTTTTACTCCAGTCACCTAGGTCTACCAGTTTCCAAAAGAACACTCTCCAAATGGATTGCAGAATGTATATCTTTTACCTACGAGAGTAAGGGACTTTCCCTTGAAGGTCATGTCACTGCACACAATGTGTGAGCAATGGTAGCCTCCATGGCGATTGACGAAATATGCAGGGCAGCAACCTGGTCCTCTGTCCACACTTTTGCAGCCCATTACTGTCTGGACGAGGATTACTGTCGGGATGCCTCATTTGGCCAGGCTGTTCTCCAGCATCTCTTTCAGACTTAGAACAACTCCTACCCCCATCCTGGGTTTCGATACCAGAGATCCTTGGGGGGGATACATGACCCACTTAGGCCTGTGTTTCACTGCTCTCTCTGGGGTCATCTACCTGGCCATCTCCAAGCGAGGGAGTCCCATATGTGTAGACTACATTCCTGCTTGTTCCTGGAGATAGCATAGTTACTCACCTGTAACAGGTGATCTCCAGGAACAGCAGGAATTAAGTCTTCACAACCCACCCTCCTCCCCTAGCAGTTTCTCTTTCTCTCTCTCTCCTTCTCTCCTTTTATCTCAGCTACAAACCCAACTGAGGAGGGAGAGTTGGGAAGGTGGGAAGGCAGCTACGCAGGTGCAGTGGGATGCTCCCAAAGGCTTTCCTATAGGACGCTGGGGAGCATTCCCGTGCGTGCTCTGTCGATGCCGACGTCACCCATATGTGAAGACTTAATTCCTGCTGTTCCCGGAGATCACCTGTTACAGGTGAGTAACTACGCTTTCCCCGCCATTGTTCAGTCGGTGGAGCTTAGGGATATGTTAAAGCAAAAGAGAGAGACCTACCAAAGTATCAGCTGGTTTCCCAGCTGTCCTTTCAGAGAAAAAGCAGTTAAATCTCTTTAAGTGTGTTCAAAATATGCTGTTCCAAGTCCCTGTGTGTAGTTAATTGGGGAGGTGCCCTATAAAGCAAGACTGCTCACTAGGGGTGGGTGGGAGTTGGGGGTGGGGTGGGGAGGGAACTAACACCTGATGATGTGTCAGTAGCTTCAAAGAGCTGAGAAAGATACTGAAGCAGAGTTTTAAACTGAACCCACTAAAGAAAATATTTCCTCTTTTAAACTAAAGCACCAAAAAGAATGTAACTTTGTTTCAAAAATGTACTAAAACCCTTTTAAGAGCTCCCAGACAGAGAGCTGTAATTTAAAAAGCCACAAACTACCTTTGCTTGAAATGAATAGCCCGTTAGGAGTGCCTCCTGTTGACCCATTCCACTGCACTCATTATTTTATAGATCTCTATCATATCTCCCCTCAGCCATCTTTTTTTCCAAGCTGAAGAGCCCTAAACTTTTAAGCCTTTCCTCATGTGGGGTATTCTTCCATCCCTTTTATCATATTGGTGGCTCTTCTCTGTACTTTTTTCTAATTCCACTTCTGTATGTTCTTTTAAAGATATGGCAACCAGAATTGCACACGATTTTCGAGGTGTGGTCACGCCATCGAGCGATAAAGAGACATTAAAATGTCCTTGGTTTTATTCTCCATTCCTTTTCTTGTGATTCCTAGCATTCTATTTGCTTTCTTGGCCACTGCTGCATACTGGGCAGAGGGTTTCAAAGTATTATCCATGATTACACCTAGATATTTTTCCTGGGTGGTGATTCCTAATGTGGAACTTTGCATCATGCACTTATAATTTGGGTTCTTCTTCCCGAGTGTTGGGGGGTATGTCTTGGTGGCTTTGTGTGTGACTGGGGGCTTTGTGTATGTACAGTACATGCATTGCAGACTATAAGGCCAATGCAGAAAACTAGTGTGGGCTTTATGAGCCCATAACGCCATGTTTAAGCACATTTTCATGATAGTTTATATGCAGGAAATAGACGTAAACGCCAGCAGAAAACCTAGCGCTCAATTAACGCCATGCATATTTAAACAAATCTTTAATTATGTAAATGTATTTTAATCTGCAGGGTTGGTATGCAAATCATGGCTACAGCCGATGCAGAGACGGGCGTAGATGATTTTGCAACCAGCCATAGCGCCAAATGTTTTACTACAGGATCTGAGTGGAAGTAAACCTCTAACGCATGCCCAACCGGGAAAGGTCCCTGATGCCATCAAAATACTGTTGGGGGTCAAGCCCCACAATAAAATGATTCCTAGTGGTCTAGTGGCCCTGATCCCAACCCTGACGGTATTTTGATGGCACCGGGAAAGACCCTGATGCCATCAAAATACTGTTGGGGGGGGGGGGTCGTGCCAGATAATAAAATTATCCCTAGTGGTCTAGTTGCCCTTCCCCCCCTAAATAAAAGAAGAACCTGGTGGTCTAGTGACCCCTTTCTCTGAACCCACCCCAACAAATATAAAAGCAAAACCTGGGATGCACCACGCGGGGCCAGTCACTGCCATTTTGGACAGTGGCCAATGCAGAGCGGGAGTGCTTAGGGCAGCGCTCCCACTTAGGTGCATTTGGGGGCTGCCAGACCACCAGGTAGGGGCTTCTAGACCACCAGGTTTTGCTTTTTTATTTAATTGGGGTGGGGGAAAGGGGCCACTAGACCACCAGGAATAATTTTATTTTCGGGCATGGGCCCCGACAGTATTTTCATGACATCGGGGACCTTTCCCGATGTCATCAAAATACTGTTGGGGGGTGGGATCAGGGCCACTGGACCACCAGGGATGATTTTACTGTGGGGCATAGCACCCAACAGTATTTTGATGGCATTGGGGGCATTTCCTGATGCCGTGATTGTCCACCAACGCTATCAAAATACTGTTGAGGCTGCTATGTAAATTAGCTATGCCATTCCCGGAGAGCGAGCCAGATTTGTGCAAACTTCTTGTGCACATGTATTTGCCTTGCTCTTCCAGTTTAATGCTGCGATGGCTCATTTGCATGCGCATGGTTAATGCAGGGGTCATTTGCATGCCCTATCTTTGCTGCATCTGGCGTTAAAATATGTGCGTTGTCGGGCAGCATTAGTGTCTTCCTCGACATGCGTCTAGTGCTGGTATCCTGCATCGTCCTGAATGTGTGTGTGTGTGTCAGGGTGCATGTGTGTTTATGGGGGTGTTGGTGGTGTGTGTGTGTGTGCACTGCAACCGCTCCTTGTCCCTCCCACCCTCTTGCACTGTTCTCCTTTCCTATCTTTCACTACTCTATTTTGCACTCTCCCTCCCCTGCCATCCAAAGTTGTACACTCTCAGGTCTTTCACTCTTCCCTTCCATACCTTCTCCTTAATGCACTCGCCATCTCCTTCTCTCCTCTTCCCCTTCCCCTTCCTTTAGACTTTGTCCCCTTACCCACTCCCTCTTTTGTTGTCCTCTTCTTGTGCTGCTGGAGAGACTCGGGAACTCCACTGGCTTTTGATTGTCCTTCCGCTTCTATTGTTGGCGGTACCTGGGGACTCCCACCAGCCATTGCAGACCACAGCCCTGACTCTTCTGGCCTGTGGGACTTGGGGGGACTCTGTTTGAAGCGTAGCATACACATCTGTTTGCACATGTTTATGTATGCACAAATATGCACACAGACAGCCAAAAATGTACCCAGCTAACTTCACACTTGACAGGTGCTATACTTACACAAATTTTCCAAAAAAGAACTAGAAAAATTAATAGTTAAAGGAACTTACCTGGCTAGAAACACCTACTAACCAGAGAAGTGCCAGTGAGAGGGATATTGAGCAGCACTATATGAATAGTGGCTCAGAATATTCTGATCACCTCTGCACTATTTAAATAATGCTCGGCAGTCGGGGCCAAAGCTGAATGTTATCTGTAATAGCTTTGATATTCAGTGTTATACAGATCACTTATGATGGCAAAAAGTTGTTTTAAATGGTAAACGCCATCTTTAAACGGTGATGAATATTGCTTCTGTATGGATAGTGCTGATGCTGATATCAGTATCCAGATGTTCAGCACTGGCCACTAACCGGATACTGTTATGGAATATCTAGGTTTAATTTAGCTACAGTTTGTTTATTTATTTTTGAAGCTTGTTTGTTTATATATTTAGCTGCAGTTTGTTTATTTATTTAACTAGACAGTTGACATTTAAAAACCACTCTGACTACCACCACTAAATATTGATTTGAGGGATTCTAAGTGTCAAGAAAATCTGAAACACATTAGCCAGCAATCACAGGCTCATCTATTATCTAGAGTTCAAATCTGGATGCAGGGCTGGCATGCCCACTAGGCGAACTAAGGAGTCACCTAGGGTAGCAGACCTGGGAGCACGGCACAGTGATCCCTCTATGCTTCTTCAAAGTGGTGGCAGAAAAGCCATTGCTGCAGTGCTGGGGTGGGCCTTAAAGCACATGCCCATGTGCACAGTCATGGCCTGCTGCTCTTGCATCCCTCCAAGAGGAAGTTGCATCAGAGGGGGCATTGGTGACAAGCCATGTGTGTGCAAATGGCCACCTACCTCCCTCAGGTGAGAGGATGATGCCTGGGGTGGGGGGGGGGGGTGGAGAGCAGCATGGTGGGCTTGCCTAGGGTGACATAAAGCTTTGGGCTGGTCCTGTCTGGATGAACTGTTCAAAAATTGTTGTGTGATAAACAGATGGAGAGAGAGTAATTTTGCATGGCCAGTTTCCTTGTAGAAAAGTAGGTGGGAATACTCAGTAGTGCTTAATTAAATGCAAAGCAAAAGCAAAGCTAGAGTGACTATTTGTATTCCCCTGTTTCCCTCTTCCTTCAGAACTGCAATGAGCGATTTCAGTACAAGTACCAGCTGCGTTCACACATGAGTATCCACATTGGCCACAAGCAGTTTATGTGCCAGTGGTGCGGGAAGGATTTTAACATGAAGCAGTACTTTGATGAACACATGAAGACGCATACCGGTAAGAAAAGGACTGATCTCCTCTTTTGGTCCCATCCCCCCATTTCTAGTTCCATGCCTGGCTCTGGAATTAGTCCCAGCATTCCAGGTAGAGCTTCATGTTACTGTGGGAGTTTGGTCTAGTCCTGGGTTTATTTTTAAGCTTATGTAGTTTAGGGGTGTGCATCTGGTTCATTTAGGAGCTTATAAATTTAAAGTGCGTGCAAATCCTATGTATGAATGCATACCTACATGTTTACGCACATAAAATTGATTCACGCACCAAGGGGCTGATTTTTGTAAGGGAGCTGCATGAAAGAAACTTGCCATTTACATGCGTCCATCCCTATTTTAAAGGACTTGGATGTGTGTAAATGGGCACTTACACATATGCTTTAAGCAGTCACTATTCTGTAAGCATGCACGTTAGTCCTAGCACATGTACCTTCAGTATGGGTGTGCACAGAGGTGGAGCAAAGGCGGAGCAGAAATGTATTTGCATAAGTTTTGTAAAATACGGTAATTCCTCTTTGTCTCTCCGGGCCAGTCCAGGTACAGTTGGGTAGTCAATCCCTTCTAGCAGCTGAGGACTGAATGTTGAAACTTTTGCTGGCAGTTGCTATAGCTCCCTCTGGTGTCCGAAAGCCAGTCTTCAGTCCTCAGCAGCTAGAGAGGACGTATCTCTGGCAGGCTCCCAGGAGAGACGGATTTGGACAGGCTATGGGATGGTTTTTTGTTTCTTGGGAAATAGGAAGAAGAAAAACATATATTTATATATATATCTATATAGAGGGACAGCTTAAACTTTGCAAAAGGGAACCTTGCTCACTGGCTCTAGCAGAGCATCATAGCAGGAAGCGCTCCCTTATTCCTTCACAGCAGTGACTAATTGGAAGTGTAGTACAGCGATCCTCGGTTACTTTTTGTTTGTTGTTTTTGATTTTTTGACTAACCGGGGGCAGAGCCTGCTTCCAGAGGATCCGCTAGTACACGAGGGGGTTAGTAGGTGCTGGGAGCCCCAGTATCCTCTTTCCGCCGCTGTTCCCTTCGTCTCGGTGCCTTGCTAGCAGCAGGCGATTAGAGACAAAAGCCTTGTGGGTTGTGTTCAAGGTAAGCTGTGGTCTTCCTGTTCCCTGGGTTTGGTCCTGGTGTGGCAACTAATTTTTTGTGTGAAAGGTTGGTTCTTGGGTCGGTGTTTGTTTGGTGGTTTTTAGACCGGCGGGTGAGGCGGGAGCGCCATTTTATTTTCGCCGGTATTTTTGAGCGGCAGTCTGCGTCGGGCATTGCTGTTTATAGGATTAGTTTTATTTTGGTTTATTTTGGGTTTCTGTCGACCCGTGATGGCAGGTTCGGGATCTGGAGAGCTGTTTGGGGAGCGGCTTCCGGTTCCATTGCTTGAAGCAGGATCCGCAGCCGCGATTACCTCAGAGCCTGCTGATTCTCCCGCGCTTTTGCAGCGTGCAGGGAGGCAGAGCTCTAAGTCACATAAGACTCCTGCAAAGGCAGAAACTAGTAAATCTTCATCCCCTGAGGCCCAGGGTTCGTTAGATTTCCTATTTTTTTTTTTTTTACATGGACCAGTCGATGTATAAAAGAAAAGCTGCTCACCTTTTTTAACACTGGTATAATAATGGTATAGGCTCTGCCTTCCTCCTGTTCACACTTCTCTCCAGTGGCACAAATATTGGGGCTCGCCTAAACCCTGCAATTCCTCTCTTGTCTCTTACTGAGAATATCTAGTGATCTGAGGGCAGGAGAAATCCCTAGTCTCTCCTGTTCCCTAGTGTGGTACATGGGAGAACACCACTAGGGGGGTCAGGTGATGCCTGTTTGGTAAAATGGCACTGCATTAATTGGAGCTACTTGAAATTTCCCCTGCTTCCATTAAATTGTGGGTGCATTGAACTGCAACCCTTCCTGTGTGAGAGGCCTCATTGTCTGTATTTCCCTTGTAGTAAAGCAGGGGTACAGCTTCATGGATATAACACTGCTACTTTCAGGTTTCATTTGTGCACAGGTTTCATTTGTGCAGTTTCTGGTTTCCAGGTTGCACCAACTTACCAGAAAGATCATTGGCTCCTTGTTTCAGTCACTCCACCCCTCACCACTTCCATTCTCTTAGTCCAGGCCAGGATTTGTTCTGATCCAAAAGTTTACTGGAAGTTGTTAAGAGTCAAACAATAGTAGCAATTGTCTGCATGATAAACAAATATGACGAAAGCAGACGCTTTTCCTTCTGCTGGGACTTCCCTGAGTCAGGGAGCTCCTCCTCTTCAGTCCCTGTTGAATCCAGATGTCATCACAGGCCCTGCACTCCCGTAGAGCCTAGCCCTCCTTGTTTCAGTTCTACGAGATGTCCACTTGTTCCTCTTCTTCTCTTTCGCCAGGATCAGTGGTACTTCTTTCCTTTTGGATATGTAGAGGCTTCTTCCTGTGGTGTGGCTCCTTCACACTAGCGTGTTGTCCTACTCTGTCCTTGCCACTGCTCTTCTTTTGGGTCATTGGCTCGGTTAGCCAGAGATCCCATCTTCTCCCTTGTGGCACCCTGGCGCTTAGAGCCAGGAGGCACCGGCCACTGTGGTATAGTGCCTTAGCCAGCCAAACACAGGAAACTCCCCTTAGGCTTGGCCTTTATGTTCGTCAGGTTTCCTTCCAGTCTCCTCCCACAATTACTTCACCGATCAGGAGGACCCTCCCATGTTCCGGATACACTGGCTCAAGTTATTATATTTTAATGGAACCACTAAAGTTCTCTGCAGATAACCACAGCAGAGCCTTAGGGGTCTCTACGTAACTTTCTAGGTAAAGGGTGCATTAAAAATATTAACAGCGTCCGCATCGGTCTTTTTGTATAACACTGAAGGGCTTTGCATGTATTTTGTATGCAATGCAATTCACTGCTTTTTCCCTCTCATTGGGGTAATTTTATAAGGAGGTGCCTTTGTGTTGTTCCCCTGCAGTCTGCGCTCAAAGAGGCAGGCGATCGGGGAAACGCTACAACATTTGTTGCGGTTGCGGACCGTGCAGCCAGATCCGCTAGACCAGTACAGGTTAGGTCGATTCTCGATTTACTTGTTGTGCCCACAAGAAAGTAGGGTCGTTTCGTCCGATTCTGGATCTCCAGCAGGTGAGCCGTTGCTTACGGGTTCCGCACTTTCGGTTGGAGACCCTGCGGTCGGTTATTCGTGCAGTGAAGCCAGGAGAGTGGCTGTCTTCCATGGGTCTCGCGGAAGCTTACCTGCACATTCCGATACGACCGGACCATCGGTACTTTCTGTGTCTTGCAGTTCCTATGGGGCATTTTCGGTTTCGGGCGTTACCGTTCGGTCTGGCGACCGCGCCGCGCACCTTCACCAAGGTGACGGTGGTGGTGGTGGTGGCTCTTCGCAATGGAGGTGTTCAGATTCATCCCTACCTGGACGATTGGCGGATCTGGGCAGGTTCTACGGCGGCTCGGGTCATGCAGTTTCTGCACCGCCTCGGTTGGGTCATTAGTCGGGCAAAGCGTCAGTTGCTTCTGGTGCAACAGTTGCTGTCCCTTGGAGCTTTGTTCGACACAAGCTGCAGAAGGGTTCTTCTGCCGCCAGTCAGGGTACAAATGCTGATAGCTCAAGGAACGGCCTTCCTCCTTCTGCCGGCGCCATCAGCTTGGACATACTTCCAGGGTTGGGTTCGATGGCAGCGGCTTTGGACCTGGTACCCTGGGCCAGAGCTCACATGCGTCTGATGCAGCATGCCTTACTCTCCAGATGGTCTCCTCAGGTTCATCCCCTCACTCAACGGCTGCGGTGTTCGATGGACGTCCGCATCAGTCTGTGGTGGTGGCAGTTCCATCGCGTCTTCAGACAGGGGTTCCTCTGGAGGATCCGGAGTGGGTTCTGGCCACGATGGATGCCAGCCTCTCAGGTTGGGGGGGCTCATTGTCTATCCCGATTAGCACAAGGCTGTTGGTCGGTGGACGTGAGCACCTGGTTGATCAATCGCGTGGAGCTGCGAGCGGTTCGTTTAGCGCTCCTGCATTTCTGGTAGCTTCTTGGAGGGCAAGCGGTTTGGGTGTTTTCCGTCCGTCTAGTGACTGTGGCCTACCTCAACAAGCAGGGGGCACTGGCAGTGTGCTTTAGCTGCAAGAGAGTCCAGTTCTGTTTCAGTGGGCGGAGTTGCCTCTTTGTGCACTGTCGGTGGCGCATGTGGCAGGGAAGGACGATGTGCAGGCCGATTTCTAGGTCGTTATCGTCTGGATCCCGGAGAATGGGAGCTGAATTGGGCAATTTTTCATGAGATCACGTTGCCTTGGGGTCAGCCGGTAGTGGACTTTGGCGACTCTGGACACTGCCATGGCGTTCCGATTTTTAAGCATGCGCAGAGAGCACATGTCGGAGGGCCTAGATGGTCTGGTTCAGCCCTGGCCGACGGAACAGCTTCTTTATGTATTTCCTCCTTGGCCTTTTCTAGGGGGGGTCCTCCGGAGGATATCGAGTCACAAAGGCAAGGTAATTCTCATTGCTCCGGATTAGCCCCGTTGTCCCTGGTATGCGGATCTGGTGCGTTTGCTGATTGCTCCTCCTTGGTGGTTGCCCTCTTGGCTCAAGGTCCGGTTTTGATGCCGCCAGTGGATCGATTCTTGCTTATGACTTGGCTCTTCAGAGGGATCGATGGCGGCGCAGAGGGTACTCGGTTTCTGTGTTCGCTGCTATGTTAAGGTCCCGGAGGCAATCGACATCCTTAGCGGTTATTCGCCTCTGGTGCATTTTTGAGGCGTAGGCTAGAGACAGAGGGGTTTCGCCCCGTTCCGCCGGCTTACCGGAGGTTCTAGCATTTCTTCGGAGCGGTCTGGAAAGAGGTCTCGCCTTACACACTCTCAAGGTGCACTTTGCTGCTCTTTGCTTGTTTTTCGGGGTAGAGTGCGGGGCTTTCGCTCTCGTCGCACCCGGATGTGCAGAAATTCCTTTGGGTGGCTAGGCATATCCGTCCACCTCTTCAACTCGTGGTGCCTCCGTGGGATTAGCATTTGGTTCTCGAGGCCTTGTCGGGACTACCATTTGAGTCCGCGCTCCTGACAACTTGCGGGAGGTGTCTTGGAAGACGGCCTTTCTCGTGGCCTTGTGTTCGGCTCGGAGAGCTTCTGATTTACTAGCGTTCTCCTGTAGAGAGCCGTATCTCCGTTTATCGGCAGTGAAGGTGGTTCTGCGGCCCGTTCCTGCGTATTTGCCGAAGGTGGTCTCGGGATTTCACATGAACCAGCCCGTTTCGCTGCCTACTTTTCAGTTGCAGGACAGCAGTTCCATGGCCGGCACTCTGAGAAAGTTGGCTTTGGGTCACGTGTTGCGGAAGTATCTTCGGCGAACGTGGCAGTTTAGGAAGTCTAATCCATGGTTTGTTCTATGTGGTGGTCCTAGCAAGGGACCTGCCGCTACGAAGGTTTCTATTGCTCGTTGGGTGCAGCGGGCGATAGCGGGGGCTTCTGCGGCAAGGGGTTAGATACCTCCATGTGTGCTCCGGGCGCATTCAACTAGAGCGCAGGTGACTTCGGGGGCTGCGATGGCCTTAATTCCGCCAGCGGATCTTTGTCGGGCGGCTGCCTGGTCCTCTCTGCATGCCTTCACGAAGCATTATAGGTGGGATGTACAGGCGCGCTCGGATGCTAAGGTTAGGGCCTCGGCAATTATAGCGGGGCTCGCGGGACCCTCCCCAGTTTAGGTACTGCTTTGGTACTGCCCAACTGTACCTGGACTGGCCCAGAGAGACGAAGAGGAAGGAGAAATTAGACCTTACCTGCTAATTGTCTTTCCTTGAGTTCTCTCCGGGCCAGTCCAGGTCCTGCCCCTTTGGTCTGCGAGCAACAGTTTGGTTTCTTATGGGAGTCCGAGTGCATTGGTTTCCAGTCAGGTCTTCGCGGCTGTCCACGGGGATCAGTGCCGCACGGGCGTATTGAGGAAGATATTGGAGATTTCTAGCTAGGAACAAAGTATTTTTAAAGGGGGGGGGGGTTCCTCTCGTGCGTTGGTTGAATACGAGTTGTTTTTCCAGCAGGTGGACGATGTTTCGAGTTTTTTGTTTTTCATTCGCTGCTTTGACAATAGGTGACTGGCTTTCGGACACCAGAGGGAGCTATAGCAACTGCCAGCAAAAGTTTCAACATTCAGTCCTCAGTTGCTAGAAGGGATTGACTACCCAACTGTACCTGGACTGGCCCGGAGAGAACTCAAGGAAAGACAATTAGCAGGTAAGGTCTAATTTCTCCTTTATGCACATGTTTGAAAAATCTAGGCATGGTCATGTATGCCTCTTTCAGAGCAGGCGTAACTGCCGTGACTAGATTAGGGTCATAAAGATGTGCCGCATTTTGAAAAATAAAGTACACACATACTTCGCTTTATAAAATAGGCCCCGAATATGTTGTAGTAGCGCATGTTAACTGCGCAGGAGCTTATGAAATGATCCTCTTAAAGTTTTGGTGCCTATGCTATGCACACACACACAAAAATGGGTGAGACAAACATGAAAAAATGCCTGAAAATCAGGAGAAATTTGCTTAAAACTAACACAAATCAAAAAATTTTTTGGTGGCTGTGCCTACCCCTAATGTATGATTAATCATGGAATATGGAGACATGGAAGCATTGCATTTGCAGTTAGTGTACCTACGTACATGTAGACTCGGCTCAGCTGTGGTCATCTGACTGTGATCCTACTGCTTACTGGCTCCTGCAGTATGACCAAGATCAGAATTCATGGAGATGGGATTTGGAAAATGAGCTTACAATATGATGCCCTCCTTGCGTCTTTTGTTATTTATTTATTTATTTTTTATTTATTTGGTTTTCATTTGTATACCGCTACTTCCAGCGATCAGTAGCGGTTTACTTTGCACAGCAAAATTGGTTACATATGATAGGAATCAATATTATTTACATTTTCATTGTGGGATAATTGTATATACATTTATACATTTTGTATTTTTTTTAACATAGTTTGAGTCATGTACAATTGCATTTATATGGCTGAAAATAATTGGCATTTATATGGCTGTTAATTTTAATAGTATGTAGAGGCTCTTAGCAGAATGAGCAGTGGAAGATTTATTAGCGTTCCACCCAAAGCTTTTCTGCATTGGAGCATGCCCCTTCTGTTTTCCTCAAGAAACGGCATTTTGGAGTCCCTCCGTAACCTTTTGTATAGTCCCTGTTTTGTCCACGCATGCACTCATATACTGATGCTTCTCAATCCTCTGCCTTCACAGGAGAGAAGCCCTACATCTGTGAGATCTGCGGGAAGAGCTTCACCAGCCGGCCGAACATGAAACGGCACCGCCGGACACACACAGGCGAGAAGCCTTACCCTTGCGACATCTGCGGGCAGAGGTTCCGATTTTCCAACATGCTTAAGGCTCATAAGGAAAAGTGCTTTGGGATGAGCAACCCCTTGGCCTCCGAAAACCCCAGCATTAACCCCGTGAGCCTATCCACTTCCTCCCAGAGCAACGACTTGCCTGACCAGGCCAACTCTGGTCTTATGCCCTACTCAGCACAGCAGCACTCTCATGGTCTCCCATTGCCACTGCTCCATTCTCTCCCTCAGACCCTTCCTCCTCCGCCTCACTTACCCCCTCCGCCACCTCTATTTTCAACTGGCAGGATAAACACGAACAACAGCTAGATAAACACATATATTGACCTGCCTCTTAGAAGTGCCCTCCAGTCAATGCCTCGTTGCCAGGATGATGAGATATTCCACCTTCCCCCCTCTTTTACAGTCCGTGTTGTTTTCTACATCTTTTCAGTTGTCCATAAACCGTTCCATGGAGGGATGGAGGAGCTGGGATTAAGCTATGACATAAGGAGCAATTGTGATGCCAGGTGGCTCAGATAACACTGTATGAGCTGATGGAAAACTCTTGGGGTTTTTTGTTATTTAAATTGCACCTGTTGTGTACCATGCAATATTTTTAAAGTTAAGCTTGGTAAGTATAGGAGTACTCACTGTGTACCCATCCAAAAATGTTGCTGCCAAGTCACTATTTTTAAGTTTCTGTTAGCAGCTCCCCTGTAACTTGCCCTTGTACCAAGTCAGTAGGCACATTGGCAAGAGCATTGCATACACTGGATCTGATTGGTCCACCTCAGATGTGATGTCACCGATGTTATCGCAAACGCTGCATGAACTAGACACCAGAATATGTGGAGGCAGGCTTGCAGATTTGACTGGGCTCAGAAAGCGCAGAAGAGCAGTTTACAAAGTTAAAAATAATGACTTAATTGTGAAATTTTTGCACATGGTGAGCGCTATTCCCTGCTGTACTTTTCAAATGTTGCACAGCACGGAGTGGGTACGGTTACCTTTTTTTTTTTTTTTTTTTTTTTTAAAGCAAGGATGTGGACAAAAGGAAAGAATGGCTCAAATGCTCAGATTTTTTTTGCTAAGGGTTTGGTTTTAATCTTTTTTTTGTGCTTAAATGTTTCAAAAATTTTTAATATATTTCAAGACATTTCTTAAATACCGTAGTGCTACTTATTTTGTTTTTAGTTTACCAGGAAAGGATTTGCCTCTTTTTCTCTTTCCCGCTTTCAGCTTTTTCCATAGACTGTATGGGGCCCTACAGATCACAAGACGCTGGATGTTGGGTGTCAGAATTCTGATAGCCCTCGTGATGCAGCGTGATGGCAGTCTGTTATTTTATTCTGAAAATGCCTCAGGAAATGTATTAGAGCAATATAGGCCTCCATAGAGGATCAGTTGGTAGGAGTGGGGAAAATTAATTCTTCGTGGTCTTTTCTTTCTGGAAGAATATGCTTTCCAAAGGCTTTTCTAACCGCTTGTTGTCCTGTGTCTTCAACGTTATTGCTTATGTATAGCTGTTGTAAATATACGGATTGATATTCAAAAGATATTTATCTGAATAATATCAACCATTATCCCGATAAATGCCTTGGTTGCCACTCTCCATGATTATTTGGTGGCAGTTTCCAGATAGTGCCACTGAGTATCCTTCAGACTGCCTCAACACTATCGGATAGTGTCAGGGCAGTAGGGGGCCAGATGGTGGCAATAGTGAGTTCGTTATCCAGATACTTAGGGAAGCAAATTCGCTGTCCTAAATTTATCCAGATAACAGATTCAATATCGCAGCTGATATGGATAAACGCGCTGCCCGCAATTCAGATAGTGCTACTGAATTTATGGATGATTGTTTAACTCGGCTGGTGTTTTAAAAAAAAAAAAAAAAAGAGAACACACATACACCAGGGTGTTTAAATATTGACCCAACAGTTTCTTGGAGGTTGTGTGTTCATTCTTCATCTTGTTTGTGATTGCCAGTCTTCCTTAACTGTCCTCATTGCTCATCGTCTCCTGTGGTAGGCTCCTGAATATAGCTATATAAAGGAAAGCTAGCTTAGGGAAGCAGAGCAAGGTGGTGTCATAGACCTTGCCACCAGTCTTCTTGGGAATCCTCTCATTCTAGTACCAGAGGAAAGGGGAAGAGGAGCCATAGATCCAAAGCAGTAGGCATAGAACAGTCCCTGAACTGTCCCGTGTATACTCAGCTTTAAAAGGTTCATTCTCTTCTGGACTTCAGCAGGACCTATTTCAATATTTCTCTTAACACTGCAAGGTTCCTACTTTAATTACAAAACCCCCTAAAACAAAGATCATGTCTATTAAAAGGTTTTCATGCCATTAGAAATTTTAAAATGCAAACCTACAATATGCTTCAGTGTTCTGGTGCAAATCATGTCTGGCTCCAGATGATTTTATTTATTATTTTTTTTTACAACTTGTCATTTTATTGTAGGCAAAGAAGCAGTTCTCTTCCTGTTTACAGAGCAAAATTCAAATGAGATTAGTTTCCTTTCAGAGTATCTTCATTACACGTTCACCATCGTGTTCCAGAACACACTATTTTTCATGTGTTAATTTAATCGCAAGATATGTCTGCTAATTTTGAATGGAATCTATAATAACTCAGATGATGTTATATGGCTCACCAGTGATCTCCAAAAGTCTTGACGAAGGGCAGTATATCAAGCGCAGGGACTCAATTTTATTGTAAGTGTGATAAATTGTGATTTTATTACAACTGTGATTAATTACAAAAAGAAAATTGCAAATTAACTTCATCTGCCAAGACACTGAAAAAATGATTGGTTGCTATTGCAAATCAGGGCCAAGGAAGAAGTTTTATGTGCGGTTAAATCACAATAAGTAAAATATGTTTTAAAAAAAGTACTTTTGAGTAAATGGCTAGAAGGGAAGCACAATAAAATTGGGTTCCTACATATACATTATCTTTTAAATTCAAGATGCAGGGAGCTGCAGAAATGTTTTAAAAAAAAAATGAAATTCCATACTGACACATGCAGGCAGAAGATCTATTATTGCTCGCTACCTAATAAATAAATTCTTTGCGTAATAGCCACTTTTTCTTCATATTGACTTTATTAATGATAGAAAATGTGAAAATTAAAAATCTGGTGGGGGGCATTTCTCTATAATGTCCAAACAGAGCTCATTCCTGTGTGCCGAATGCAGCTGGTATGCTCCACCATTCTCATTCAAGCAACTCTTAATACAGGCCTTGACAAATTTTCTTGGAATCAAGGGGCCAGCTTTAAAATTTAGGAGCCAGCTGCAAAGACTGTAGTCACAGTACTCCACCTCTTTCCCCCCTCCCCCCCCCAAAAAAATATTGCAGCTCCTCCTTTCTTAAGGGCCTGTTTTACTGTGGAAAAGAAAGCTTAATTAATCTAGCCCTTGACCTGCTATTACACAGTGCCAACAGAAGGCAGCGGCCCTTCTCCTCCCCCTCCTACCATCCCCAATGAGTAGGTTGTCAGCAACATATTGGTGACCTTTTATAGCTGTACTTCAGGCAGCTTTCTTTTTTGCTTCACATATCACCATGGCCTAGTAATGCATGAAGAAAACAAAATCTCTCATAGCCCCTGCCTAACCATTATCCAATGTGTGTGTGTGTCTCTCTCATACCCCCCCCCCCCCACACATGTCTCTCTTATTGCCTCGCCACAGCCTTCACCCAGTTTCTCTCTCTCTCTCACACTCACACCCCCCTCAAGGCTTCACCCAGTTTCTTTCCTTCTCATGCCCCCCCCCGGCTTCCTCCAGTCTCTTTCCTTCTCATGCACCCCCCCCCCCCCCGGCTTCCTCCAGTCTCTTTCCTTCTCATGCACCCCCCCCCCCCCTGGCTTCCTGCAGTCTCTTTCCTTCTCATGCCCCCCCCCCCCCGGCTTCCTCCTGTCTCTTTCCTTCTCATGCCCCCCCCCCCCCGGCTTCCTCCAGTCTCTCTCAACCCCCCCTCCCTCCCAAAGGCTTCACTCAGTCTCTCCCTCGCTCATAGCTCCCCCAAGGTTTCACTTAGTGTATCTCCCTCTCATCACTCTCTTAACCCAGGCTTCCCCCAGTCTCTCTCATACCCCCCAAGGCTTCACTCAATATCTTTCTCTCTCTCTTTTTTACATAACCCCCCTCCCCCAAGGCTTCACCCAGTCTCTCTCCCTCTCTCCCTTTCATGACACACTAGGCTTCCCATAGTCTCTCTCCCTCTCATGACTCATCCCAAACCAGGCTTCCCCCCAGTCTCTCTCTCATGTCCCACCATGTTTCATATAGTGCATGTCTCTTTCTCATGTCCCCCCATGCTTCATGTAGTGCATGCCAATCTCTCATCCACTATTCCCCCACCCCCTCTTTCTCGCCCATTGTGGCAGCTGCTGGATAAAAGCGCAGTACACACTTCCTCCACTGCGATCAGCTGTGCGCACAATTGAGCCCCACTGTGGAGGAAATTTGGGTAATCTCATGGTTCCAAGGCTGCAAGATTCCCTAAACTTCCTTTATCGTGAGGCTCAACGATCCACATAGCCAGTCGCGGTGAGAAAAGAATGCACTAAGCTGTTTTTCAGCAGTTTTCCAGGACGCAGTTCCTCTTCTGCCAGTGGTGAAATGGGTCCCCGCTGGCTGTCTGGCTGATTGCAGCTGCAGCCGTCTGGCTGATCGCAGCCATGCGGCCATAGCTGTCCTCATCCGCTGCGGGGGATGGAGTCTCCAGTCGTAGCTGTCATCTTTGTTGCAGCCAGTCAGCTGATCACAGCCGTGGCAGTCATCTGCTGGTGGGGGTTGGGGTCCCCGCTGGTTACAGCTTTCCGGGGCATGAAATCCTGGGCACCAGGGTGCAGCTTTTAGGCTCCATGGCAACCTGACACTCGGGATTTATCGAGCTCTGTTTTAAAATTCTCTAAATCAGAGGTTCCCAACCTTTTTGATTGTGTAGACCCCTTATTAACCTCCAAAAATTTCAGTGACCCCCATTTCATCCCCACCACTCTTCCCAGGCTCCCTCCCCTCTGTGCCAATAGCCCTCTTCCCTTTCCTGTCTCCACCAGTCTCTCTCTCTCCCCTCCCCTTCCCTTCCTCCAGACAGTTTTCAGCAATGTGTGTCTTTTCCTATCCCCAGCCAGTTCACTCTAGTGTTGCTCTCTTCCCCACAGCCTCTCTCCATCAACTTCTCTTTTTTGTTTTTATCTTTTCTGTGTCTTGCAGTCCCCTAGGGATCCACTGACCAGATGCTGGAAGCTGTTGCCTTAAATATTGCTCACATGGGGCATATAACATAGTATAAAAAGGGTGAGGTTTAGAGAGAGAGCTTTTTTTCAGTGGTAGCCCCAAATTGAGAATTAGGCTCCCTGAGTTGCTAAGGCATGAGCTGGATTACAAGGGTTTGTGAGATGCTGAAAACTTAGCTTGTCCCATGAACAGATGGTCTGAGTTGAGGGCGTTCCTGTTGGGTGGACATTTCCTGTCATGATGATTGAAAAGCTAGATATATTAAGATGTGTAGGGTATTCTTTTTGGTTTTTGTTGATTGTATATCCATTTTAGATGGTCTGGATCTGGAGGGGGGGAGGTGGATCTATTACCTTTTTAAATAACTGTTGTGTTTGCTATGATAGATGGAGAAATGTCTGTTTGAAAATGTGTGGAAATCTTTACAATCCAGTAACTTGATCAGAAAAAAAGTGGTTAGTGCTTGCATTGGTCAGCCATCAGTTACAAGGACATATCATGCCCAAATGTATTTCTAGTTCTCCAGGACCAAGCAGGAAGTCAGTCCTCACTTATGGGTGACGTCGGCGCCGACGGAGCCCTCGCGGAGCAATTTTCCCCAGCTTTCAAAGAAAGCCTTTGGGAATTGCAGCGCGCATGCGCGGTCCTCTTCCCGCCCAAGGGTGCCATCTTAGCCAGTCTTCTTTTTTCCGCGGAGCCCTACAGACGTCCCCGTCTTGTCCCCGCGAAAAAGTTGATATTTCTTCATAATTTTATTCTTTTCCTTCGGTTCGACGCTGGTCTTTTTCCCGCCCGGACTCGCGACGCCGGTCACGAGTCCTCTTCTTCTTTTCGGTTTTTCTGACTTAGTTTTCGGTTTTTCCCTGGCAGCCCGGTCCTTTGACCTCGCCGGGGCCCTTTTTCCCCCGATGGCTGCCAGTGGTTTCAAGCGGTGTGGTCAGTGTGACCGAAATATGTCACTAACTGACACACACGACTTTTGCCTCCGCTGCCTGGGCCCGGATCATGAAGAAATGATCTGTGGGCCCTGCGGCAAAATGTCCTCCAAAGCGTTGAGAAGTCGGCGGCATCAGCGGGATAGGATCTTCGCTGACCCCAGCCGTACCCGGACCTCGTCGGAGGCCTCCGCGTCCAAAGGTTCCAGCTCGGACCGTCGCCGGAGTTCCTCCGACAGGGGTTCTCCCTCCGGGGACCATCGACGTCAGGTGAAACCTGCGAGGGCGGCGTCGGTGGACGCTCCTGGCTCCGCGAGGGCCAGGTCGCATAGCCCCGATAGCCGCCCCGGGTCCTTGGAGAAGGAGCACCTCCCGAAGCGACCTCGCCTGGAGTCGGAGCTGCCTGCTCGGGTAAGTCCTGTGGTCCTCCTGGACTCGCCTCCGCGACAGCCGACGTCGGGCCCGACGCCGTCGGGGCCCGAGTCGGGGGCTGCTGGGTCACCTGAGCTCGGACTCAGGTTGACGGCCTTGGAGAGCAGACTGTCTGCCTTCATGGACCAGCAGCGGGCACTGCTCGCTGGCTTCGCTGGCGTCGCTGCCCCGACCGCCGGGACGTCGACGTCCAAGTCGACCCCGGAGACCGAGCCGATCCTCGAGTCGATGCGAACTCGAGTCGATCCTCGGTCGAGGTCACCCTCGGCCTCCCGTTCGGGACCGAGGTCGCCGACGCCAACTCCCTCGGCGTCGGGGCGGCAGGCGCCGCGCCCTGCCCGGGCCGACCCCACCAAGTCCTCGTCGGAGTCGGTCTGGGAGTCTGAAGAGGAAGAGTCGCCTGATTCTTTCCAGACTCGGTGTGTCCCCTCGGACTCACCGGAGTCCGAACCTCGGAAGCAGTCCCCCCTGGAGGATGCCCGGTTCTCGGACTTCGTCAGGGATATGGCCAAGGCTTTGGCCTTCCCTGCGGACCCCGAGGAGGAGCCGAAGAGCCGAAGAGCTCGACGCCCTCCAGTATGACTCTCCCGCAAGGGAACACTTTACTGTACCGGTTCCTCCTATGCTGGAACGACTACTCTTCCGCATGTGGGAGAGTCCGGCCACCTCGCCGGTCCTGAGCAAGCGGGTCGATTCTATCTATCGAGTCCGCAAGAGCCCTGGCTTCCAAAAAGCACAGCTACCACACCATTCCATGGTAGTGGAATCGGCCATGCATCGTCTTAAGAGCCAGAAGATGCACTCCTCGGTGCCTCCTGGCAGGGAGGCCCGTAACCTGGATGGCCTTGGTAAGAAGTGTTTCCAGGGCTCTATGCTTGCGTGTCGTGTCCAGACCTACCAGCTATACATGGGCATGTATCTCCGAGACCTGGCTAAAGAGCTAGCCGGATTCTCCGCTGGTTTGTCCGAGGAACCCTTGCGGAGGTTCCTGGCCTTGTCCACTGGCATTCGGGAATGCTCAAAATTCATGTCCCGAGCAGCCTATGATGGCTTTGAAGCATCGGCTCGAGTGGCCGCAGCCGGCATCGGTGCCCGCCGACAGGCTTGGCTTCAGTCGTCTGACCTTGAGCCCTGGGTGCAGGACAAGTTGGTCGATGTCCCCTGCCGAGGCGAAAACCTCTTTGGCAAGCCCATGGCTGAAAAGGCTGCACAGATTGAGACGGAGACTCTCACCAGGACCAGGCTTTCTAGGAAGACCTCCGCCCCTTCCCAGAAAAAGAAGGGCTCGGGAAAAAAGTCCTTTTACCCGAGGAAGGCGGCTGCCTACAAACAATACCCCCATTATCAGGCCCCTGCAGCTCCCCAACAGGGCCAGCAGGCCAAGGGACGGGGTAACGGGTCCCGTAGGCAGCAAGCCCCCAAGCCTGCGCCACCAGCCCCTGCTCAGCAGGGTGGGGGTTTTTGACTCCTTAAGCATAGCCTCTCCCCCCCCCGCTGGTTCCTCCCAGCACCGGAGGCCGGCTGGTTCACTTCGCCCACAGGTGGTCCAGCATCACCTCAGATGCCTGGGTGCTTCAAGTCGTGCGAGAAGGCTATCTTCTCCACTTCCACCAGGTCCCTCCCTCCTATTTTCCGGGAGAACCTCCACGACCCCCTCTGCACAGGGAATTACTCCTTCAGGAGTTAGCAGGTCTTCTACAGGAACAGGCGGTGGAACCGGTGCCCCACCACCTAAAAGGTCAAGGCTTTTATTCCAGGTATTTTCTAATACCAAAGAGAACAGGAGGCCTCAGACCCATCCTGGACTTGCGCAACCTCAACAAGTTCCTTGTGCGAGAGAAGTTCAAAATGCTTACCCTTGGAATCCTTCTGCCCTACCTCCAGCAGGGAGATTGGCTATGCTCCTTGGATCTAAAGGATGCCTACACGCACATCCTCATCCACCCATGCCACCGCCAATACCTAAGGTTTGTGGTGGCAGGAAATCATTACCAGTACAGAGTACTGCCCTTTGGCCTGTCCTCCACACCGCGAGTCTTCACAAAATGTCTCGCGGTGGTGGCGGCCCATCTCCGGCTTCACGGCCTATATGTCTTTCCGTACCTCGACGACTGGCTCATCAGAGCAGCGTCCGCTCCGGAGGTCACCAACGCCGCACGCCGCACGGTGACTCTTCTGCAGTACTTGGGCTTTGTTATAAACTTCGCAAAGTCCACTTTGCTCCCCTCACAGGATCTCGAGTTCATCGGCGCCAGGCTGCACACTCCTCAGGCACGAGCGTACCTACCGCTCGACAGGGCTCAACGGCTCATGGACCTAGCCGACCGTTTTCGCAGCCAGCCCCTGGTCTCCGCCAGGCGCTTCCTGGGTCTACTCGGCCATATGGCTTCCACCGTCCATGTGACCCCCAATGCCCGCCTGAATATGCGGCCTGCTCAATGGTGTCTCCGCCAGCAGTGGCGACAAGCCACAGGCGGCCTAGCAGACCTAGTGCGCGTCTCCGAGCCGCTGATCTCGTCTCTCCGGTGGTGGCTTCAGCAGCCGAACCTGATATTCAGAATGCCTTTCCAGTCACCTCAGCCGGCCCGGGTGCTGACAACAGATGCATCCCTCCTGGGCTGGGGAGCGCATTGCCAAGGGGCACGTACTCAGGGCCTCTGGACCACGTGGGAGTCTGCTCAGCAGATCAACTTCCTGGAGCTCAGGGCGATCCGCCTGGCTCTCAAGGCCTTCTCCCACCTGACTTCTCACCAGTCCGTCCTTGTCCAGACGGACAATCAAGTTGCCATGTTCTACGTGAACAAGCAGGGGGGCACGGGCTCCTTCCTCCTCTGCCGGGAGGCACAGAAGCTCTGCTCTTGGGCCGTCTGTCACGGCATTCTCCTCAAGGCAGTTTATCTCCCAGGCCAAGAGAATTACCTAGCGGACAAACTCAGCAGGATCCTCCAGCCGCACGAGTGGCGTCTGGATCCCTTGGTAGTTCAGAAGCTCTTTCTAAAGTGGGGCCTCCCCACGGTGGATCTCTTTGCCAGTCCTCACAACCGGCAACTTCCTCGCTTCTGCTCTCGTCAGCCACACCCCCTTCGGGTTGCGGCGGACGCTTTTCTACTATCATGGTCGGGGAGCCTTCTGTACGCTTTCCCTCCCATCCCGCTAGTCTCTCGGACTCTTTTCAAGGTTCTCCGAGACAAAGCCTTCATGATCCTGGTGGCCCCTCGCTGGCCCAGACAGCCGTGGTTTCCGCTCCTGCTGCAATTAGCGGTGGAGGATCCATTGCCGCTGGGGTTACAACCGATCTCCTCACTCAGGATCAGGGGTCTCTGCTACACCCCAACCTCAGGTCTCTCAACCTCATGGCCTGGCTGCTGAGAGGGTAGTCCTCGCTCCCCTTCTCCTGCCGGCAGAGGTGGAGGAGGTCGTCCTAGCTTCGCGACGACCTTCTACCCGCAAATGCTACGCCCTTAAATGGCGTCGTTTTTCCGTTTGGTGTTCCCGACAGTCTCAGGATCCCTTCTCCTGCCCGGTGTCGGTGGTCTTGCAGTACTTGCTTTACCTCTCTAATCTGGGACTTAAGTCCAACTCCGTCAAGGTTCACCTCAGTGCTCTTTCAGCACATCATGTGCCGGTGGACGGCAGACCTCTCTCCAACGACCCTCTCGTAGCGAGGTTTCTCAGAGGTCTCCTACTTAAACCACCTCTGCGCCCGCCAGCGCCTGACTGGGACCTGAATGTGGTTTTACAGCGGATCACCTGTCCGCCTTTTGAACCTATGGCTACCTGTTCTCTCCGTTTTCTTTCTTGGAAAACACTGTTCTTGATAGCCCTCACTTCCGCTAGACGCGTAAGTGAATTGCAGGCCCTCGTGTCTGATCCCCCTTACACTCGGTTCTACAAAAATAGGGTAGTCCTAAGGACTCACCCAAAATTTCTTCCAAAAGTGGTCTCCCCTTTTCATATCAATCAGGAGGTGGTACTTCCAACTTTCTTTCCCAGACCGCACTCCAGCCGAGCTGAAACGGTCCTCCATACCCTGGACTGTAGAAGGGCATTGAACTTCTACCTTGACCGTACGCGGGAGCACCGTAAAGCTGCTCAGCTTTTTGTATCTTTTGACCCCAATAAATTGGGGCTCCCGGTCTCCAAGCGTACACTGTCCATCTGGGTTGCGGACTGTATCACTTGGGCTTATGGGGCAGCCGGACTCTCCTTGGAAGGTCGAGTCACGGCTCATTGCGTTCGGGCAAAGGCCACGTTAGTGGCTTACCTCCGCTCTGTTCCGCTGGCAGACATCTGCCGGGCCGCTACTTGGTCTTCGAGCCAGACTTTTGCGGTCCATTACTGTCTCGAGAGGGAGTCCCGCAGGGACAGTGCTTTCGGACAGGCAGTCCTCCGTAATCTCTTTGAGGTCTGAGCAACTCCTACCCTCCATCCCGGATGTGGGCTACCGGTGGGTAATAATTCAGCGAAGATTCTTTCCTTCTGTGCTGCTGAGCTAGAGGGAGCTCATTTTTGTGCTTAGGGTCTCCGGTAGCCTTAAGCTTGGGAGTCCCATAAGTGAGGACTGACTTCCTGCTTGGTCCTGGAGAAAGTGTAGTTACTCACCTGTAACAGGTGTTCTCCAGGAGCAGCAGGAATCAGTCCTCACAACCCTCCCTCCTCCCCTTGGAGTTGCAATCGTCTGCTTTACTTTTTTTGAAAATTTTTATGCTGTCTTTTTTAGCTATGTCATCTGACTGGCTAAGATGGCACCCTTGGGCGGGAAGAGGACCGCGCATGCGCGCTGCAATTCCCAAAGGCTTTCTTTGAAAGCTGGGGAAAATTGCTCCGCGAGGGCTCCGTCGGCGCCGACGTCACCCATAAGTGAGGACTGATTCCTGCTGCTCCTGGAGAACACCTGTTACAGGTGAGTAACTACGCTTTTTCAGTAATGAGGGAATTAACTGATCTCTAGTATTTCTCCCTATTCTATAAATACAACTTATGCACCTAGGAAAGAACACTCAGACTATGGTTACACACTGCAAAGTTCCACATTAAGAACCACCATTCAGGAAAAAGATTTAGATGTTGTCATGGATAACACGTTGTAATCCTCCGCCCAGTGTGCAGCAGCGTCCAATAAAGCACATAGAATGCTAGGAATCATAAGGAAAGGAATGGAGAATAAAACAAATATAATGCCTCTGTATCGTTCCATGGTGCGACCTCACCTTGAATATTGTATGCAATTCTGGTCACTGTATCTTAAAAAGGATATAGTGGAATTAGAAAAGCTACAGAGAGAGCCACCAAAATTCTAAAGGGGATGGAAGGATACCTCTATGAGGAAAGGCTTAAAGGTTAGAACTCTTCAACTTTGAAAAGAGATGGCTGATAGGGAGTATGATAGAGGTTTATAAATTAATGAACGGAGTGGAATGGGTAAATGTAGATTGATTGTTTATGCCATCAAAAAGTAGAAAGACTAGGGGACACGCAATGAAGCTACAATGTAACCCATTTAAGACTAATGAGAGAAAATATTTCTTCACTCAACGTGTAGTCAAACTCTGGAATTCATTACCGGAGGATGTAGTAAAAGCTATTAGTGCAGCTGGTTTTAAAAAAAGGTTTGGCAAGTTCCTGGAGGAAAGGTCCATAAACCATTATTAAAGAGGACTTGGGAAATCCACTGCTTGCCCCAGGACAAGCACTGTGGATCCTGTGTGCCTTTTTGGGAACCTGCCGGGCGATTGTGACCTGGATTGGCCACTGTTAGAAACAGGATACTGGGTTTGATGGACCTTGGTCTGACCCAGTATGGCATTTCTTAGGTGGCAAAATGTGGACGACTTTAATCGCCTGTGGAAGATAGTAACTGTCTTTTTTTCAAGATAAGTGATTGTTTTATTTTAAAAATTGGGTACGCTGTGGCCCGTTTTGAATGAAAGGGTTATTTCGGCATCGAGGGGAAAGGTTTTTCTCCTCCCTCTCAGGCCGACGGTCCCCGACAAAAACAATTGTGACTGGATAGTGGAATATAGTGCCAGTGATAGCTACTGGCTTGGTTTTTCGATGACTTCACACTGAATTTCTTATGTGGCAGCAGGTAACACTTACTGAAATGGAATGAGGTGCTTCCTATGAAAAGCTGTAAAAACTCCATTTCATTTCACACTGAGGATATCCAAGAAGACAATAGACTTTTCTGTAGTGCCATCAGTATTCTTCACCTTGAATAAAACACACTGACCAGTTATGGACTGGAGCTAAAATTAACCCTAGCATTGACAACACACTGGCCAAATCCAGATTGTAAGCCCTTTGCTAAGGGGCCTAAGTATTAAACTGCATAGCTGTTAACAAGACATTTATTTCTGGTTTTCTCTACTGCTTTATCTGGGAATCAGTGACAAATAATGCTAATAGTTATCACAAGCTAATTTCCAAATCAACAGGTGGCATAGAACAGGGTGGAAACTGCATCTTAATGTTAAGGTAGTTACTGCATATTAATCATTAACATACAGTAGCAGATGATAATTGACGTTAATGTCACCTAAATAGGTGAAGCTAACTGCAGTGGGTTTGCAGTACATTTAATATGGGTTGACCACGCCCTCCATTTGTAAAGGCAGAGGCTTTGCATTTACTGTGTGATCATGTGGCAACCACCAATCCTTATGACACTTTAGTAAATAGGTCTTTTATGATATTTCTGTCATTAGTTGGACCAACACTTGTTGCATTTGTCAGGTTGTGAATCTAGACTTGTTGACAGTTGGGTTTCAGATCACTTTCGAAGAAAAGGTACTTGAAGTCTCTTTATGCTTTATGTATGACTCAGCCACTTGGTGCCAGTTCTTCATTGGTCTTGAGTGATGATAAGATAGCTTTCTGCCAAGGTCTCTCATAACGTTAGCTGTTTTCAGTTGATAGAAACCCAGAAGTATGATAGAAGATATGGACTGCAAGGCTGTGCTTACCAAATTCGAGGCTGATGCAGAAACCCTGTGCTAAAGCCTAATGCAAGTTTAGTGCAGAAGATTTGCTCAACGATGCTGTAAGCAGCAACATGCAAATGAGGTGTGCACAAGATGTCTACGTTAAACAGAAAAAGCAAACCAAGCACATGCGGCGAGGGATCTGCATTAACAGTGCCTGTATCTTTGCCTGAAAAAAACAGTTTGTCAGTTGTGTGCATGTGCTGGAATGCAATGCACATTTCTGCATCGGCCTGATTATGGCAACAAACACTTCTTTGCACCCACAGAGAGCATTCAACCATAGGACCCTACCTTTGAAACTGTGCCACTGCTCATGGCCCTCCTGCAGTAATGCATCATACTCCACCTTCTGTGGCGTGTATGCAGGTTTAATTATATCATGGGCTCGATGAGAGACACCGGCCGATAACTTATTTTTGGCCTGGCCTTGTCACAATTCCTAATGTGGCTTTTGTAACCCCATTTGGCGTCATGATGTACAGTTTGGAAGCGTTCCTTAATGGTCATCTACTCTGCCTAATTTGCTAACTGTGAATCTCTGGCATTCCTTGTTTCTTAACAACCAAGAATCCTCTGGGTTTATCTTATCTTCAGTTCTTTTATTGTTTTTGCCACCACCGCCTCCACTTAGAGGCCATGCCATTCTATCCACCCACCATTCATTCTGTGAAGAAACCTTTCCAATGTTGTTCGAGGAAGCTGATATCATGACCCATTACTACTGAATGTCCTTTGCACTGAAAAAACGTTTGCTTCCTTATCATTCCTCCAGTCCAGTCCCACACCTCTGGGTAGTGTACCTCTTCCAGCAGCTTGGAGACTGAGCATGTCATCCTTTGATGACATTAATGCAGTGGGGACCGCCCACTCTCTCCAGTATACTCAGTCTCCAAGCAGCTGGAGGAGGTGGTGAGTCAGGGTGCTGGATTCACTGAAGGGACAACTAAGGAGCTTTAGATTTCATTCAGGTTATTTTATTTTTCTTTGCTTTACTCGTCCCTTATCTTTACTTTATTTTGTCTATTGCCCTTGGCAGCAGCAATAGTTTTGCTTTAGTTCAAAAAAAAAAAAGAAGGGGAGGGATTCTCCCCCTCCTTGGTGAGCTGGGGGGTTGAGGAGGCTGTGAGTATAACCGGGACATTGACAGCTCCCGAACCCATAAACGGGTGAGGAACAGTCTGACCAACAGGACTGCAGAGTGGACTATCCCCAGAGGCCCTCCCTGAAGCCGAAGTCACGTTAACGGCTGCGCTTGGGAGGTACAGAGAGGAGGAGCAGTGCAGAATCAAGAGGTGAGATTAATCCGGAGGGATCTTGTGTTATTCGCAGTGTCCAAATGGTGCAGGAAGCTAAGGGAGAGCGTTTTGCCAGGGGCCCATCTTTGCTGCCAAAAGCCTGCATTCCTCGGGGGCCTGCGACCGCGTGGTGAGCAGTGCAGCACTGCGTGGGAAGGAGATTGCTGTTTTTTTTTCTCTCTCTCTCTCTGGCTGGCTTCCTTCCTTCCCATTCTGTCCTTTTGGCGTGAGCACGGGTACCACAAGGGAATTCTAGGATTGATATAGTTCCCATTCTGTCCTTTTGGCGTGAGCACGGGTACCCCAAGGGAATTCTAGGATTGATATAGTTCATAGTTCTAGGCTAGCAACCATATTAAAAAAAAACAAAAAAAAAAACTGATTGTGTGATTTAAGGTTTGTTAAGCTTCGAAGGCTGAGTAGGTTTTTTTCTGTAGCTTCAGAGGGGTCAGATGCGAGTTAGGACCCGGGCCCCTGATATTTGGGCCTTTATGCCTGCCAGATCGCAGTGCCTGGTCTGTGGGTCATGATGAGGTGTGGTCTCAGAGGAGGGCATTTGTAGAAGGTGTACGCAGGAGGCCACCTCAATGGAACAAACTCTGCAAGACAAGACAGGTGTCTAACGGCGCAGGAGTCAGTGGGGGCCAGGCAGACACTACAGGAGACAGCTTCTTACCCCCCTGGCCATCCCTGGACCCTCCACAGCCCCGATTCTTGACGATGTGGGGATCCTGGGTATTTTTTCCCCAGAATTTGTGCTCCTTTTCCATAAGGTGTTCTGCTTGTGCCAGCAGGGATCCATCGGGGGTCCCTCGATATCTGAGCGTGGCACCAAACGAGCAGGGGGACTGAGTGAGTGAGAGCCGGTAGTAGCACCAGCAAAGAGGCTCCGACCTGTAGAGGAGGGGCAGGGACAGTCTGAATTGTCGGGAGATCCGGAGGAGGAACGCGACACTGAGTTTAATGTGGACGAAGAACTGGAAGATGGTGAAATCCTAGAACAAGAGGACCAGGTATGGATAGTACGAGTGTTCCGGCAGGAGGAGTTGCCGCACTCATCACAGAATTTTATTTATTTTTATCTAAATGTTTTTATATACTGCCTCTTCCAGTGATCAGGGGCGATTTACCATGAACAGAACTCGTTTACAAAGAACATAGAACATATCAAATTATATTATAAGGTACTAGCTGTTCACATATACAGCAGAATAGCAGATGCTGAGGCAGAGCTATTTACAGTGTAGGTTGGGGAAGGGAACGGGATAAGGGAGAAATATATTAAATGGAGTTTCATAAAGAGAAAGGCTTAGAGGGGGAGGGGAGAAGAGTAATTACCTAATTAAGCTATATCAAGTGTGAAAAAGGTTCAGGTGGGTATGTATTTATTGTATTTGTATTTGTAATTGGGTCACTAGGGATAATAAGAGAGGAAAGGCATGAGGCGATCTTATTGTATAGTTTGAAAGTTATCACTACATATTTGTATTTGATAGGAGCTTCTATGGGTAGCCAGTGGAGGGTCTGGAGTAGTGGCGTGATGTGGTTGTATCAGTGAGTGTTGTGAATTATACGGGCAGCAAGGTTCTGTGCCATTTGAAGTTGATGTGTGGGTTTTTTTGGGTAGGTCTTGAAGTATGCTGTTACAATAATCGAGGTGAGGCGTAATGAGGGCCTATAGGACTGAGCGGAAGTCGCTATTATCCAGAAGTATCTTAGTGATTGAATTGTTTTTAGTTTAAAGTAAATTGTCTTGGTTACAGCTTTTTATATATGAGGACATGGAGAGTGACTGGTCAAGAATGATACCTAAGTATTTGATTTCCTGTTTAACTTCATTTATGTAAATTTTAGCAGGTGGTGAAAAGTTCTGGTCCCGGGTTATGTATAGAATTTCTGTTTTATTGAAATTGATATGTAGGTTGTGTGCGGAAAGCCAATTGGTAATGTCCTCAAGATACTCTTGAATTTGGGTGCAAAGGGGGTTGGAGATATCTATTGGGTGATAGAACATTATATCATCTGCATATAGATGATAATGTACTTTGTTTCCTGAGGATGTTGCAAATGGGTTGCATATAAAGGTTAAAAAGGAGGCAAAGAGGGAGGAGCCTTGAGGAACACCCTGGGTCTGGTTGAAGATAGAGGAGGTTGCACACAACAGGTCCTGATTGGTTCAGCAATCTGTGAGATAAGATTTGAACCAATTTGTTGAAGTCTGGAAATGAGAGATTTGTGGCAGACGCTGTCAGAGGCGGCAACTATATCGAGAAACACAAGCATAAATACTTGCTTGTAGTTGTTAATGCTGCAGATGAGAGTGTTCAAGAGAAACAGCATAAGGGTTTTGACACTGTGGTGGTGGTTAAAACTATGCTGTTGGGTGTCCTAGGCAGGGCTGTGGAGTCTGAGTCGGAGTTGTGGAGTCTGAGTCGGAGGAAATTTTGGGTACCTGGAGTCGGAGTCGGCAAACAATGCTCCAACTCCGACTCCGATTAAATTTAGATTGGAATTTAAAAAACACACAAAAAGGAGAAGGCAGCAGCTTCTGCCCAACTACCTCTCTCTGCTAGAAGAGCTTAGAAGAACTTGGTGGAACAGCTTCTTGGATTCAACTGTAAGTGTTTATATTTATTTTAAAACCTGCATGCCTGCTTGTCAGTATGAGGGAAGACATGTGTACATGTTTCTGGAAGAAACTGTCTATCCTAGGTTTGTAAGTGTGGTGCTGCAGGAATGTATGAATGTTTATGTATAGTGCAGATTGTTTATATGCTCTGAGTACTAAAATGTAGGCTCTGTGTTATGTGTGTGTGTACAGTACATGTCTGTGCATGTTTTTCTGTATAGGACAAAATCATGTCTAGGTTTAGTGCTGGGATATATAGCTTATTTGTTTGTATAAATCCATGTATGTACAACTTACAAGACTGTGTATGTTGATATTAAAAATCTAATTATATGCCAGTTAGTATAACATATTTTATATTTTAGGGAAAGAGGCATCCTAAACAATGGCAAAAAGACTGCTAACAACAAACACGACAAAGTCTACTGTTTATGAGCACTTTGCATTATCAAGTGATGGAAAACATTACGTGTGCCAGTGTTTTAGAAAAGATGATGATGGTGAAAAACAATGTGATGCAAAAATTAGCAGTTTCAGTGGGCCTGATAAAAATGCACCTACAAGAGCATCAAATTTGAAAAGACACTTACAGCGTTTTCATCCCAAAGTGTTAGAAGCCGTGAATGAGAAAGATAGCAATGAAAACATTGCATCTACTTCTGTGACAAAAAACGTTCAGAAATCTACTGGAGAACAAACACAAATAAGAAAATTCTTTATATCTGACAAAGTTACCATAAGGATGACACCAGAAAAATTCAAACACCACATTATTGAAATGGTAGTAAAGAATAGTTTACCACTATCCTTCTTTTCACAGACAGCCTTTTTAGGCCTAAATGGAGAAATGGCAAAAAAACTTGGTGTTTCTCTGCAAAGAGAAAGTATAAGGAAACTTAAAATTGAGGAGGCCAAATGTAAAAAGGAAGAACTACAGAAAGTTCTGAAAGGACGTTTTGTCTTCCTTAAAATGGATGCATGCACACGTCACAGAGTCAATTATTTCGCTATTAATGTTAGATTTGTGGATGAAAATAACAAAACAATAACAGTGACCCTCGGATTAAAGGACACTCAGGCACATCACACCAGTGATTACCTTCAGAAGTTAGTGGAGGGTGTTCTAGAAGATTTTGAAATTAAAAAGGAACAGATTTTATGTGTTGTGACAGATAACGCTTCTAACATGTTGAACACAATTGAGAAGATGAGCGCAGATGAAGAAGGTAACAGATATTAGAGTTAGAGGAAGACAGCTCTGCAAGTATTGGAGAAAGTTTAGAAACTGAAGAGAATGCTGACATTTTTTTTGACAACTTTGTTGAAGAAGCATTGAAGCTTGCTACTATTCATCATATGCGATGTGCTGTTCATACACTGCAACTTGCCATAAGAGATGGATTAAAAGATCGCCATGCAGCTACACTAATTGGCAAATTACGGCAAGTAACTGTTGCAGCCAGGGCCCCGAAAACAGATGCAATTTTGAAAAGACGTGCAGGAAAAGGAGCCATTTTAGATCAAACAACTCGCTGGGGAAGCACTTATTTAATGGTGAAGCGTTTGCTTGAACTTAAAGACTTCATAGAAGAAATGGACAATGAAAATCTTGCATTAACTGAAAGCCAGTGGACACAAACAAAAGAGCTGGAGAACCTTCTTTTTCACCCCTTCATTGTCACCAAGAGGTTGCAATGTGACGATCTAACCCCGGGTAAATTCTTCTTGGAATGGAAGAGCCTGTTATATCGCCTGAACAAAAATGGAGGGTTAATAGCTGAGGGCATTGCATCTTCAATGATGAAAAGAGAGATTCTTTTGCTGGAAAATGAAATCTTGTTAGCGGCTATTTATGTCGACCCAATGAGCCGAATTTTATTGAACAGTGAACAGACTGCTACTGGGAAAAAGGCCCTCTATGATGTAGCAGTTCGCATGAAGGGATTACGACCTGAAATACCTCCACAGGATGAAGTTCTTCTTTTAAGCAATAGTGGTAACTCAGGATCATCTTCTTCAAACGAAGAATTAGACTTTGATTCCTTCTTAAACAAAATAGAAGTTGCTAAACGAAAGCGACATTGCATAAGCGTTACAGAACCAGTAAATGTCCAAATAAAAAAATTCCAACAGGAGTTTTATAAAGCACTAGAAGTTGAAAAGTATGATCGCTTAGCAAAACTTACTGTTGAAGAAGCCATCCTTGTTTATCCAGAGATCGTTAGTGATGTGGCCAGAATAGTTACTGCAATGCCACCCACCCAAGTCCGTGTCGAAAGATTATTTTCAGCCCTAAAAATAATAAAGTCTGACTTAAGAGCCTCTATGAAAGAGGATCTGGCAGAGGCAATTCTCTTCCTTAGAACTCTACATTGAATTGATTTGCATTTTCTAAGCCTATAACTACATTTCAAGATTAATATAAACCATTTCTAGGTTTTACAGATTTTGTTTTTGGTTCATATAGATAAGTTTTGTTTTTATTCTAAAACAACCAAATAATGTGGTTTGTATTTTTGGACTGGTAAAGTTCCTGTTCCTGATGTTTATGCCTGCTGCTACTATCCAGCCACTTGATTAATTAATAAAAAAAATTAATAAAACTTTGTTGTTTTCATTGTGTTTGCCTTTTGCTTAAACTGTTCAATACAGTAGACTGTTGGCTTCCCAGCCAGTAGTCCTGTGGTAATGACATGTATGTTGCCTTTCTTTCCTTCATATTAATACAGAGGAGTCAGAGTCGGGGAGTCGGAGTCGGAAGTACAAAAAACTGAGGAGGAGGAGTCGGAGTCGGAACATTTATCTACCGACTCCACAGCCCTGGTCCTAGGGGCATTTAAATCAAAGTCTTGTAATTGGATCTGCACTGCTTTTTCAATAATTTTTGTCAGCAGAGGAAGGCTAGAGATGGGGCAATAAGAATTTGGGAGAGATTTGTCAGTTACATTGGGTTTGAAGATAAGGCAAATGATTGCTTGTTTCAGCATTGTTGGCATTTGGCCTGTCTCCAGGGATCTATTAACTATGTTAAGTATGATTGGGGAGAAATCATCTTTTGTGCACTTAATCCATCTAACAGGACATGGATCGGCAGGGGATGTAGTGGTGTTAAGGTTTGCTATTATATTTTTAGGTTGTTTGATGGTGATGGGATAGAATGAGGACCATGTAGCTTGGATTAAGTGACTGACGTTATTTGATTCATGGTGGTTGGGGCTAGATGGGGGCTCGCACATGGATATGGGTATAAGTTTGCTCATGTAATAGTTGGCTAGGCTTTGGGGATTAATTTGAGTAAGGTCTGAATTGGGGTTAGGGGTTTTAGTGAGTGATCTGACAATTGTGAAGAGCTCTCTAGGTCTGGTAAGTGCTCTTGTCAAGAGTTTAGAGTGATAATCCTTTTTCCTATTGTTTACTGCTTCCTTATAGGATTTGAGCATAGACGTATAGGCCTGGTTGTCAGTGTGGTATCTTGTTGCTCGCCATTTGTGTTCCAATTTTCTCAGAGCTTATATTTCCGGAGATCAGAGCTGTACAATTTTTGGAGTTTTTAGGTTTGAGGTTTTGTGGTGTTGGGTTGTATACTGCCTTCGAGATAATGGTGTTCCAGTTATTAACGACAACATCAAGATCAGTATCGGAGGAATATAAATGTGGTATGGTGTCATTTAAAAATTTATTTTCATTATTTGATTTGAACTTATTTTTAAATTGTGTAATATTGTTCCACTATGTGTAAGCATTATTAGGATAGAAAAGTCAATTAGATAGTGTAAGGGGAGAAAATTAGAAGGCTCTTAATATATCCACTAGCCTTCCTGTGGCAGACAAGTCCTTGGAGGATCCGCTCTTACAAGCGGTACGTAAGACACAGAAGGTCTTTCCTTCAGCAGATGATACAGGATGAGTGGGATCTGCCGGAAGCAGGATCAAAGACCACAGTGCGCCTCTATGCACTTGGGCAAACTTACGGTCCCCGAAGGTGGATGCAGCAGTTTCAGCAGTTACCAAAAAGACGACTATCCCTGTGGAATCTAGTGCGGCGCTTAAGGACATCCAGGATCAAAAGTTGGACATCCTGTTGAAATAGGCCGCATTTGTGAATGCCCTCTCGCTACAGGCCTCCGTCTGCGGGACCTGGGTGGCTAGTACCTGCCTCCGCTGGGCTCAGTGGGTCCAACTGCAGGGGGAGCTAGACCAGTCGGGGGTGGCTTATCTGGTGGATATCCACTATGACCTCATTAGAAGTCTCTTTAACAGCATGACCTCCGTTGTGGTGGCCCACTGCTCTTTGTGGCTGCGGAACTGGACGGCGGACAGTTCTTCCAAGGCCTGACTCAGTAAGCTGCCCTTCAGAGGCAGATTGCTGTTTGGGGAGGACCTGGACAAGCTGGTCAAGGACTTAGAGTCCAAAGGGGGGCGCTTGCCAGAGGATAAACACAAACTGAGTTGCGCGGCTCCAGCGTCTCAGGGTCAGCTGCACGATTTCAGGCGTTTTCATTCCATGTGCTTCGCCCCATATCAGAAGGGAAGATGAGCCTCGAGAGGACAAGGGCTTCGAGGTTTTAGAGGAGTAGGCCGGGGATTTGCCCTGCTTTGTCCTCAGGATCTAAGAAATCCCAATGAAGCAAGGGGGGGCTCAGATGTCAGTGCAGAATGTAGGAGTTCGGTTGCGGGAGTTCTACCCTGTCTGGTCCCGGATCACATCCAACCAATGGGTGTTGGAGGTTATTTGGGAAGGGTATGCCCTCGAGTTGGCTCGTCCAGTGGGCAGTTCCTTCTACAGTCTCCCTGCAAAGCACCAGCCAAGGCAGTGGCAATAAGAGACACCCTGACGCAGTTGCTACAGCTCAAGGTCGTGGTGTCTGTTCCCTGAGACCAACTCGGGTGCAGTCGTTACTCCATTTACTTCGTGATGCCAAAGAAGGAAGGGGCCTTCCGACTGATCCTTGACATCAACCAGGTGAACCGCTGCTTACGGGTCCCGCATTTTCACATGGAAACCTTGCGATCCGTCATAGTCACGGTCAGAAGTGGAGAGTTCTTGACATCCCTTGATCTCACGGAAGCGTATCTGCATATCCCTGTGCAGTCAAAACATCAGCAGTTCCTCCTGTTGCGTTGCCCATGGGGCATTTTCAGTTTCAAGCACTGCCTTTCGGCCTCGCCAAAACGCCCCGCACCTTCACCAAGGTCATGGTGGTGGTAGCAGCGGCACTCCGCAGGGAAGGTGTTCTAGTTCATCCATACCTCGACAACTGGCTGATTCGGGCAAAGTCCAAGGACGAAAGCAAGCAAGCAACATCTCGAGTGGTGCAGTTCCTCCAAAGCCTCAGCTGGGTGGTCAACGTGGCCAAGAGCCATTTGGACCCATCACAAGAACTAGAGTACTTTGGAGGCACTTTGACACCCGCGTGGGAAGAGTCTTCCTTCTGGAACAGAGTGCACAGGGGCTTCGATGTTTATTGCGACAATTCCTGAGGATGTCAGAACCAACAGCTTGGCATTATCTGCAGATCCTAGGTACCATGGCAGCCACTCTCAAACTTGTCCTGTGGATGATGGCACATATGTGGCCCCTTCAGAGAGCCTTGCTCCGGCGATGGTCACATCAAACACATCTCCTGTCCCAGAAGCTCCCCTGTCCACATGGTGTCAAGGGAGCACTCCAGTGGTGGCTCTGTCTGGAAAATCTGAAGAGAAGTATGCCCCTCGAGTCGCCATCATGGATCCCATTGGTGATGGATGAGAGTCTGTCAGGAAGGGAAGCCCATTGTGAGAGGCACATTGCGCAGGGGCGGTGGAGCACACTGGAGGCTCATTGGTCCATCAACCAGGGCGGTGGAGCACACTGGAGGCTCATTGGTCCATCATCCAACTGGAAATGCAGACAGTGGCCCTGGCATTCCAGAACTTTGAGCCGTGGTTGCAGGGGCAGGCGGTACAGGTTCTCTTGGACAATGCAACCACAGTAGCCTACATCAACCAGCAGGGAGGCACAGGGAGTGCAGCCTTGGAGGCCGAAGATATATTCAGCTGGACAGAAAGTCACCTCCAGGCATTGTCGGCAGCGCATGTGGCAGGGATCGACAACATGATGACAGACTATCTGAGTCAGATGCGCGTGGACCCCTGGGAGTGAGTGCTCAACTAGTAGATGTTCGCCCAGGTGGTGCACCGGTGGGCACTCTGGTCATGGATCTGAGGGCAACTTTCGAATCCGCCAAAGTGAGCCGGTTTTTCAGCAGGAGAAGAGAAAGGATGTCGGAGGGCCTGGACGCCCTCGTGTAGCGGTGGCCTGCAGAGGGACTCTGTGTTCCCTCCGTGGGCGCTCATGGGCCGGTCGTGCAGGGGATCGAAGCTCATCGGGGGATGGTCATTCTGATTGCTCCAGACACCCATGGTATGCCGACTTCGTAAGGTTTCTAGTAGATCAGCCTTGGTGTCTACCGGTGCGGAAGGATCTCCTCACACAGAGGCTGCTACTCATGCTTCAGGCAGATCAATTCTCACAGCCTGGCCCTTGAGAGTGCGAGATTGAGGAAGAAGTGGTACTCGGGCCCGGTAATTACGACCTTGCTGAAAGTGAGGCGGAGGTCTATCTCTGTAGCCTATATTCGAGTCTGGCTCATCTTTGAGGCATGATGTGTGGAAAGTCAGATCTGGCCATCAACAGCTTCCATGCCCGGCATCTTAGCATTTTTGCAGGCTGGGTTCGATAAGGGCCTTGGAGACAAGCTCTTTGAGAGTACAACTGTTGGTGATTTCATGCTACCGTGGAAAGGTCTAAGGGTGGCATTTGGGACACACCTGTGCGTTGTACGATTCCTGCAGGCAGTGGTGCACCTGCTCCCTCTGCGGTAGTTGGTGGTCCTGCCATACGATCTCAATTTGGTGTTAGTGGCGTTGTGTGGAGAGCCTTTTGAGCTGTTGAACAGAGCATCGTTTAAGGACTTGACCCTCAAGACGGTTTTTCTTGTGGGGATATGCTCGGCATGCAGAATTGCAGAGCTGCAGGTCTTGTCCTACCAGGAACAGGTTCTTTCTTTTTCAAGGGAGAAGGTAATCCTCTGACCGGTGCCTTCATTTTTGCCCAAGATGGTTTCGGCTTTTCATTTGAACCAGACAGTTTCCTTGCTGGTTCTGGGGAACGCGGAGAATGTCTCCACTAGCCCCCAGTTGCGACAGATGGATGTTCGTCACGCCCTGAGATAATATCTGAAGAGGACGGCGTAATTTTGCAAATCAGATCACCTATTTGTGGTGTTTGGAGGTCCGTGCAGAGAAGAGGTGGCGACCAAGGCTTCAATTTCTAGGTGGATCAGAGAGGCAATTTCGTCTGCATACATCCTGAGGGGTAAGCAGGTGCCAGCGGGTTTACATGCCCATTCTGCAAGGGCTCAGGCGGCCTCATTGGCGGAGTATGGCTTGGTGCCGCCAGTCAAAATCTGCAAGGCGGTGACCTGATCTTCGCTTCATACTTTCGCTAAGCATTATCGCCTGGATGCCCAGGTGGCGGGAGATGCCTGTTTTGGATCGGTGATGTTTCAGGACGGTTTGGCAGGTCCCTCCTATTAATTTTGACTGCTCTAATACATCCCAGAAGTGTGGGACTGGACTGGAGGGACGATAAGGAAGATGAAATTAGACTTATCAGCTAATTGTTGTTTCTTGAGGAACTCCCGTCCAGTCCCAGATCCTACCCCGAGTACAGGTTGTCGGTGACTGGGGCCTGAAGAGAATTTCCAGGACTGTAGTAATGGCCCGGAGGGGGGGGGCTTCGTAAACTCTGGGAGGGCGGTGTGGAGGTCGGACCAAAAGAATTGTCTCATGGTCAGTCCTGGATATCGTTGCCTGTAAGGCTTCAGGTAAACCTCCTCATTCTGTGGGGGAGGAAGAATCTCTTCTCCAGGAAGGGAGGAGGTTAGTTTTTGTTGGGTTTAGTATTTATTTATTATTTATTTAACAATTCTTCTATACCGCGCTATTAAAATCAGCGCAGTGTACATCGAACAGAGATACTACAATGTATACAAACAACATCGAGTTTTACAGAGAACAGGGAATTGAACATGGAAGAAAAACCGGGGAAACTATATATATATATTATACTCAAACTAAGTACAGTACTCTAATATAAAATGGTAGTGGGGGCTACCTATTATCTGAGGTCTTGACGTGCAGGGGCAACTGGTGTCTGGCGGAGTTTTGCTGGTTGGTGGTTGTGCTATTATCACTTGAAGTTCCTGGGTAACATTTTGTGAACAGGTGGAATTTTAAGGCTTTTCTGAACATGATGAGGCTTTTTATTCCACGGATGTCATGGGGGAGTGCATTCCAGTTTAAAGGGGCGAATAAGGAGAAGGCTCTGTTGGAGGTAGCCTTTGTGCATGTTGTCATTAGCTTGGGCACTGCTAATGTGTTCAGTGCAGTGGACCTTCTGCTTCTATTTTCCAGGGTGCCATGGACTAGTTTGCTGATTGGCATTGGGGGGCAGTTATTTAGGGCTTTGAAGGTGAGGACCAATGATTTGTATTGGAGTCTGGCATGTAGAGGTAGCCAGTGCAGATCCTTCATGATGGGTGTTATGTGATCGGATCTTGACGATCTGGAGAGAACTCTTGCGGCTGTATTCAAGGCTAAGCGGAGTGGGTTTAAGGTTGATTGTGGGAGGCCATGGAGGATGATGATCGCGAAATCGACATGTGGAAGGACTAGTGCCTGGAAGGTTGTTCGGTAGTCTATGAAGTCCAGCAGGTGTCGGAGGTGGCGTAGCGTTCTGATCTTATGGTATATTGCCTTTGTAGTGTTTTTTATATGCGCTGTCATGTTCAAGTGCTGGTCCAGGGTGATACCGAGGTAGCGGATTGTGGATTTAGACTTCAGCTCTACGTTGTTGACACGTAGTGATGAGGGAGGTGTGAATTTGTGGTTCCTTGTGACAAATAGGACATCTGTCTTGCCGTGATTGATGCGTAAGTTTTGTGATAGTAGCCAATGGGTTACTGCTTCGAAGCAGTTAATTATTGGGGAGAGCACTGGTTGGTCTATCAAAAACGGCATGTAGAGGAGGATGTCATCAGCGTAGGCAAGGCATTTTACATTGAAGGATCGGATTAAGTCACATATCGGCTGCATATAGATGTTGAACATCAGTGATGATAAGGATGATCCTTATGTTTTGTTTAAGTTTTTAATTACTTATTTGTTGTTCCTGTGAGTCTGCTTTGCCAGTAGGTTACTGGAGAAAGTGGGAGGTCTCCACTGTATTAGTACTAGTGTCATCAAAGGATGACCACCTCTGTCTCCAAGTGGCTGGAAGAGTTACACTACCCAAAGGTACGGGACTGGACTGGAGTTCCTCAAGGAAGAACAATTAGCAGGTAAGTCTAATTTTGCTGTCTTCTGCAGTATACATTTTGAGCTATTTGAATATCTTTCACATCCCTCCCCCTCTTTTTCCTCTTCTCTCCTGGTATATGTACATAGATACTTAAGTTGCGTTTAAGTACAAACTGCACCATTTTGCTAGCAGGCTTCAAATTCCATTGCTGCTCCTTGTGATCTTGGGCAAGTCACTTAACCCTGCATTTCCTCAACTGTAAGCTTAAACTAAGCCCTTTGGGGATCGGAAAGTTCCTATTGTACCTGAATGCAAATCATCTTGAACTACAACAGGAAAAAAAAGGCATGAACTAAATCTAAAAAATCCTAAATATTCTGTATGCACCCTAGCATTCCTCTGACTTTGCCCATTGCCTTTTTGTACACTTTTGGAAGCTTAAGCTATCACCAGTCTGAGGTCTGTCTTATTAGGACTGGCTACTGCTGGTGGGTCCCTTAATAAGGAGCACCCAGTGTAGTGGTCTGCCTTCTGAGCCACTGGAGGCAGCAGGGAACATAAGTTAACACAAAGGTATAGATCTTTGTACTCAGTCTGCTGTTTTGAATTGGTCCTCAGTACTAGAAAAGGGGTTGCTGGGGCTGCTTAGTTATGTTAGAGAACCCAGATACAGAGCTCTATTAATGTTGTCATTGGAGTTGGCCTGATTGTGTGTACCTGAGTTGGCCAGATGTGAACCCGAGACTAGGAATGAAGACAACTGGAACTCTTATTGAACCTTGTACCTGTTAGAACCTATGCTTGAGGAGAGCTTGGATTTGGATTTAAGTTGCTGCTCAAAGCAAACTTAAATGACTTTCACACTTCAAAAAAGCATAGCAGGATTATCACAGAGCAGCAGTTACAATCCAAAGTAAAAAAAAAAAAAAAAAAAAGCACAGAGCGAGCATAACCAGCATGGATTAGCAGTTGCAAGCCAAAATAAAAAGCATAGGGCAGGGGTGACTTGTATAGAGTAGCAGTTATGACCTTAAACACCTTGCTGGGCAGACTAGATGGGCCATGCTGGTTTTTATTTGCCGCCATTTATGATGTTGCTATGTTAAGTTGAATAACCTTGAATATTTGTATTGGTGGTTCTGTGTTTAAATATGGTAAGCCTAAAAGGGACTGTGTCTAGTATGCTCATGTGAAAGATCTCGTCGTCATTTTTGCTTGGAGCACAACAGGCTGGTTTGGGTTCAAACAAATTAAGGCAGCTTTTTAAAAATGTTCTAATATAAAATAATTGATAAAGGCAGCTCTCTCTGGAGGGCTCAATTTATGTACAATGATGTAAAAAAAAAACCTGAAACGCTAAAGGCTTTGAACATTTTATCAGAAAATACTAATACTCGTATTTTGGAAAAGGAAATGACAAAAGATTAAATCCTAACGCAAACTACTCAGAATAATAATTTCAAAGTTGCTGAATTCAACTTAGTTCTTATTTCTTGATTGAATAAGCACTATGAAAGTCAACCACAGTTTGGGGCAACCAGTGCTGTATTTAAAAAGAATGTTATGTATGTTGATCTCTCATGTTGTTTTAACAGATTTCCGGTCCACATCAGGACCACAGATAGAAAAGTTGCCCCACTTAATGGCATGGAAACCCAGAGAAAAATATGAAAGAAAATGGCTAATCTGGCAAATTAGTTAAAGGCTTATTAAGCTGCAAAGATGAGTCCACAAAGTGAAGTGCTAACATATTTTTTTGGGAAAAGTTTCCAATTCTTTTGCAAATGTGTTAAAAGTTCTATAGAGGCTGCTATTGAATTTTGTTTCAGGTTCTGGTCTTAGGTTTTAGTTACTTATCAGACTTTTAAGTTGCAGTTTCTTTGATTAGAAGGGTCACCAGGAGTCAACATAGCTCAACAGCACTTAAACAAAAAAACAATGAAGATAATTCCTTGTTTTTTTTTTTAAATCAGATGTAATTTGTTTCTGTATCTGTTTCTTCGTGGTGCTTAAATTTAGAATTAATTGATGATGCTGACTTTTGAACTTCTAGATTCTAGTACCATTGGAGGAGGGGGTTGTTCTTAGTTTGCAAGAACAAGCAAAGTTTAGTCAAAGGGGTATGTTTACTAAACAGGTGGTAGTGGCTTCTGTGCGATATCGGAGCCACGGCCCATTGAATTCAATGGGACTGCGGCTCCAATATTGCACGGAAGCCACTACCACTGTTTAGTAAATATACCCCATAGTCGGTGGTGCTTCTTGTTCTTGGGGGGTTTTCATCTTTTATTTCAAATATAAATCAATTTGTTTACAATAGCCAATGTATTCTACTACTTAGATGCTGTCATGCCCTTCCGATAGGAAAAAAAGAAAATAACATTTTTGGGATATCGGGAAAGCTGTAACATTCAGTTTGCAGACAACACAAACATGCAACTTTCTCTCATTAAAGCTATTGCTACAAAATCAGTAGTCACTTCTGTAATCAAAAAAGGTCAAGCTCCAGTTGCACAAAGCTTCCACTTACAAGTCTCTTCATACATTTACAGAGCATTATAGAATTGACAAGTGGTCTATGAATGTGCTTTCAGAAGGAGAGTGCTGAAAGATGTTTCACAGCTGCAGTACCTTGCATGGGCAGGGTTAAGTCCCAAGGTGCAGACTGGTGGTAGGCACTATAGAATAGGGATTTTGTCTTGCCCAATAATTCCTTTACTATTGGCTCTTACACCATACTGTACCAATCCATTTCTTACTTAAAATACTGTCATGATGTTCTGCTTCCTAAAGTGTTTTTATCAGGTATGTTGTCTCGAGTAGATTGTAAGCCCTATGTAGCAGGGAAGTCTGTCTAATATGTGTTTGTATAGTGCTCCATATCTCCAGTAGCACTATAAAATGATAAAAAGCAGTAATGATATTCTTTGTTTTATCTTTCACTTTTTCTATCACAACGCATCAATTTAGTTGTTTAAAATCTAATTCTTCATTTTAATCTAGGGGGGATATTTAACAGCGGCAGTGAAGGTTAGCCCTTGTAAAGTGGCTAGCCATCACCACTGAACTTTAAACATGGATATTCAATACCGGAGTCATATCTAGCCATTGGCATTGAATATATCTGGATTGGCTGGATAGTGCCGCAGCTAGCTGGGTGATAGCGATCATCAGCTGCAGCCCGGTTAACTATGGTGGTGAAAGTTAGATGAGCCTTTCAGGTACCTAACGTTTGCCACTGTGGGTTAATTGGCTAGTAGCTGAATATCATTGCTAGCCAGTTTTCCTCAGGTGCCACCTCATCTCTGGCCCTGGAATGCCTGATGCTAGCAGCAGGATGTTCAGTGGCACTAGCTGCATTAGTGCCTTGAATATCCCAGTCGCTGAGATGAATGCAGTTAGCAGGTTTGCTAAGCATGGTAATCGCGTTGACTATCTATTCCTATGTGTCTAGATTAAAAATTAAAGAATGTATGTTAACATTAGATTTATTTTTCTAACCAACTTATTAATGTGTATTGTTGATGGTATATGTTTTATTATATGTATTTTTCTCTGTTAGTTTATTTTTATTGCTATGGAATACTTCATACTGACACCTAGGAGCAGACCTCAGAAATATTGCGAGAGTTCAAGTTAATTTTCTTCAAATATTGATATGAAGCCTTTAGCATCTATGCTGCTTAATCCTCCCACCCGGCTCTGCAGCTTTGCTCTGAAAGAAAATTCAGATGTTAAATGCTACTGGTGGTCCATGACTGAGTAGCCTGCAGTGTCTTTGGAGATTGAGCCTAATAACCATCATTTGGTTTGCTAAGGTTTGCGGATAAGTCTTATATGTTTGGGATAGTGAGAGCCAGCTGGATTTGATCATATGTGTATGTTAGCATGGAGAAAAATGTGCACTGCAGCGCAAGATAGCGTCCTTGGAATGAGTGTGCTTGGACGGGAAGCTGCCTTATTTGGGATGTTCTCACTATAGTTAAGGAATGTTATAAAAGCAAAATTCTCTTGATATGGGCATTGTTTAAACTGAAACTGGTCAGAACGAAATAGTATATTGTAGCTTTGTATATAAAAATTAGCTGAAAAGCTGTGATTAAACTAGGAAGTTAGTGCTGGCAAGTGAGATCCAGAATGATACCCTTTAAAAATAAATTTACACGGTACAGTAGATGCCATTGTTTTTGTGGGAATATTCGTAGATGTTTAAAGCTCTTTTTATCCTTTGTCCCACCAATTTGATGTCACCTAGGGTGAAGTCTTTGAGGCAAAGCGTGAATTTCTTTCTTTCTTATGGATGGGCTTCTTTCTCATTGTACCCTTGTCAGCACATTCACTGGGATCCTCCTTGACTGAAAGGTATTTATATGTATTAAGATAAAATACAGGCTACCCAAAGGTGTGTCCCAGACGCCTGATTTAGATTCTCTGGTTTATGCCACCGTCTATCTGTAATTTTGTTAGTGGCGAAGAAAACAGTTGGGTTTTTTAAATCTTTTTTTTTAACCCTTTGTTTATAATGACACAAGAAAAATTATAGCTTATTGTATATATTCAGTCCAATCAGTAAGAACTCGGTTAAGCTCATATCTTATTCATTATTACGCACGATTAAAGCAGAGATCTTCACCAAGCCCATTAGCCCTCTTAGATTGTAGCCCTCCATTTTATCCTTAAGGGAATTAATAATTTTTTCCCTGGCTTCTATGTCTACCACAATACTTCAATAATTAATTTGCTGTACCTGCTTGCAGTAGTAACCAATTGTTCTATTGGCATCAAAATATATTATCAATTGTTTAATCTTTCTAGAAACCTTTGCAATTGCCATCTATTCAGCAGGTATAGATGAGCATTGAAATCCATGAGTTACCTTATTCTACCATTTAGGTCTGTACGTACTTCATCCCAGAATATCTCTAGTGTATCCCAGTCCCTACTCTCCACACCCTCTTCAACATAGTGGATTTGAATTGCTAAACTTGGGAAAAATATAATGGATATCTGCGCAGTATAACAATTTGTATATTAATTCTTGGTTTTCATTGTGTGTAGTTTCTGGATTGAGTGCCATCCCTTGCCTCAAACTCCAAGTGCAAGTCCACATTTCAACTATTTATCAGTTTCAGTCACGTTTCTGAGGTGTGTACCTCACTATTTAAATAACTATAAAGTGGAAACATAATTTTAAAACCAAGTAGCATTTGTGTGAGGGATTTCTACAAACTGTTTCTATTTTATAATGTTATCTTGCCATTTCCTTTTAAATGTGTTCCTACACAATTGTAAGAATAAATTGTATTAATGCCCAGAATATTGCACTACCTCTGCTAGTTCTTTAAAATGCTTTAAATTAGATCCTTTCTAGAAATCTAAGCCCTTTGTTATGCCAACTGAGGCTCTCTGGAGGAGAACATAATCAGAGATAACTGAGAGTTACTCTTCAGAGAGGAGACATGGATAAAAAATTCTCCATCCCTTTTTGTAAAACACATTTCTAGAGCCATGCCCTCAAAGTATATAAGATGATCGGATTACCCCCTCACGTTCTGCTAAAAGGATTCTGCGCCTAGATTAGCAGTGAATGTAATCCATGCTTCCATCAGGTTTAAGTCAGGCCATTCTCAAACCATACAGACAATTCTAACAAGTGAACCAACAGATGGTAAAGGTATTAGGTCTAGAACCTCTAGGGAGGAGTAGCCTAGTGGTTGGGGCAAGGTACTTCAGGCCGGAAGGTCGGAGGTTCAAATCCCACTAGAGGACAGCAACCTTGGGCCGGAAGGACTGGGGTTTCTAGTCCCACAGATGCTCCTTGTGGTCTTGGGCAAGCCACTTAACCCTCCATTGCCCATGTTCCCTGTAAGTATTAGTGTATGTGTTAAATGTATCCCCCAATTGTGTGTTGTGACCGCTTTGATTGAAGGATAAGGCGGTATACAAAGCTGTCTAAATAAATAAATAAAATAAATTATCTAAGGAACTGCAATTTGGCATACTTAATGTCCTCGTATTCCATATTTAAGGCTGAAATTCAACTGTCCGGTGATCTATTTATTAATCGCAGCATCATACGTTATTAGAGGTATGGGAAGTTGGGGCCCATTTATCCAGATCTACTTTTAACTTTCTGAGAGCTAAAGGGTAATTCCTCTTGAATAGCTGTACTATGGTGTTGGGGGCATTTAAGCCCCAGATATTTAAATTCAGTTCTGATAATTCTGAAGTCTTTCAGGCAACTGGGAAGTCTGAAATGCGACCTAGTACAAATTATCACTTATTTAGTGTAATTCACCTGGTATCCTGATAGTCATAACTTTCCAGCATTTCAATTTTGTTTTCTTAAGTTACAAATTTTATATTCCTCTGACTGTAGTAAGTTCCAAATAAACTGAGCCAAACGTTCCAATGCAAGATTTAATAAGGGCAGCGAGGATCATCCCTGTCTGGTTACTATTTTGATGTAAAATGGATCTAGACTGTGATCCATTTACAGTAACCCTGTTACTGTCCTTACCAATCTCAACCATCCTCCTGGGAAGCCATATTACTAAAGTACAGCAAGGATGAAGTCTTACCGAATGCTTTGTCCACAGGTAAAGATATAATTTAAACCTGACATTCAAAGTCATCTAGCCAAATTAATTACTATTAAAGTGTCTCCTCATTTTATTTATTTATTTCATTTGTTAAGTCATCATATCTTCTGAAGGAATTTGCAGCGACATATTCTTAAACCAGAAAACAGTTCAAATAAAAAAGCACATTGATTAAAACCAACACAACATAAATAATTATTTAAGATTCAAATATGTCCCAACTCTGCCATTACCCAAATGCTTGCTCAAAAAGCCATGCTCTACATAACTTCCAGAATGTCAAATTATTTTGAATTGTCGTATTATTTTCGAAGAGCCCTTCCTTGTTAAAGGTCGTTTGATCCTTGTCAATGGGTGTTGGTGTTTTTCTCTCTAGCTTGGGCTGAATAATTTAAACCAGCAGCTCCATATCCATATTAACAGAATGGGCCTGTATGAGTAACAATCTGTGGGATCTTTTCAGTTTTTGTAGATTAAAATTATTAATGGATCTAGTAGGTTGCCAGAAAAAGAAGCGCCCAACTCCAAGTAGCAGCACACACAGCAGCAGTGCTGGTTTTTCCTGAAAATGTTCATAGAAACCTAAACATAAACTAGCTGGTCTCAGATTCTTCTAAAAGGCGTAGTTACTCACCTGTAAAGAGTAGTTACTCACCTGTAATAGGTGTTCTCCAGGAGTAGCAGGAATCAGTCCTCACATATGGGTGTCATCGGCACCGATGAAGCCCCAGCGGAGCATTTCCCCAGCTTTCTATGAAAGCCTTTGGGAATGCAGGCACGCATGCGCGGTTCCCTTCCCGCCTAAAGGTGCCATCTTACCTCAGTCAAATGACATAGAGCTAAGAACAGCACACAAAAATGAAAAAATAAACTATGTACAACTGTAACTACAAGGGGAGGAGGGAGGGTTGTGAGGACTGATTCCTGCTGCTCCTGGAGAACTCCTGTTACAGGTGAGTAACTACTCTTTCTCCAGGACCAAGCAGGAAGTCAGTCCTCACATATGGGTGACTCCCTAGCTCTGGGCTACCGAGGAACCCAGGCTGAACAGGAGTACTCCCTCTAGTCTCAGCAGCAAAGAAAGGCTTTTCAAGGACACAACCCCCACCGGTAGCCCAACAGAGGGCAGGAGGGCAGGAGTTGCCTAATCCTCAAAGAGATTCCGAAGTACTGCCTGGCCAAAAGCACTGTCCCTACGGGACTCCCTCTCCAGACAGTAATGGGCCGCAAAAGTCTGGCTTGAAGACCAAGTTGCAGCCTTGCAGATGTCTACCAAGGGCACAGAGCGGAGATGAGCCACTGAGGCAGCCATTGCCCTGACACGATGGGCCGTGACCCTACCCTGCAAAGGAAGGTCAGCCGCCCTATAAGCCCAGGTGATACAGTCAGCTACCCAGATGGACAAGGTACGCTTGGACACCGCTAACCCCAACTTATTGGGGTCAAATGATACGAAGAGCTGAGTAGCCCTTCTATGCCCCTGCTTACGGTCAAGGTAGAAGGATAAGGCCCTCCTACAGTCCAGGGTATGCAGAACTGCTTCAGCCTGGCTTGCATGAGGCCTAGGGAAGAATGTTGGAAGAACCACCTCCTGATTGAGGTGGAAAGAATAGACAACTTTTGGGAGGAACTTTGGGTGAGTCCTGAGGACCACCCTGTTCCTATAAATCCTGGTGTAAGGCCTGTCACAGACCAGGGCCTGAAGCTCACTCACTCGCCTAGCCGAGGTAAGGGCTATTAGGAAGAGTGTCTTCCAGGAGAGGAAGCGTAGTGGACAAGTAGCCATCGGCTCAAAAGGTGGGCGAGTCAGTTGCTGCAAGACCACATTCAGCTCCCACTCAGGGGCAGGAGGATGGATGGGAGGCTTGAGCAAAAGCAAGCCCCTGAGAAAGTGGGACACCAAGGGGTGACCAGATAGAGATTGCCCCTCCACCAATGAGTGGTGAGCTGCTAGAGCTGAGAGGTGGACCCGAACAGAATTGGGCTTAAGTCCCTGATTGGATAAGTGCAGTAAGTACTGAAGAACTACTGGCACCGTACAGGAGAAAGGATCCTCTGTACGTGGCTGACACCACACAGAAAACCTTTTCCATTTGAGAGCATAGGTTTTCCTAGTGGACTGTTTTCTAGAGGCTAGGACAACCTCCTCAACTTCCTGAGGTAGGCCCCAGGGAGCCAAAACTACCCTTGCAGCCTCCAGACCATCAAATTGAGAGCTTTGAGATTGGGGTGAAAAAGGGAACCCTGGTCCTGTGTGAGAAGGTCGGGTTGCAACCCCAGAGGCAGTGGAGGATCCACCGCCGGTTGAAGCAGAAGAGGAAACCAAGGCTGTCTCGGCCACCTGGGAGCTACCAGCAGGACCGAGGCCTTGTCCTGGAGAATCTTGAATAGGGTTCGGGCCACCAAGGGCGTGGGAGGAAACGCATAGAGGAGGCCCTGAGACCAAGATATCAGAAAAGCATCCGCTGCTATCCGCAGAGGATGTGGTTGTCTGGAGCAGAACTTTGGCAGTTGCTTGTTGAGGGGGCTGGCAAAGAGATCCATCAAGGGGAGACCCCATTTCAGGAAGATCTTCTGAACTACTGAAGGATGCAGCTGCCACTCATGGGGCTGCAGTATCCTGCTCAATCTGTCTGCCAAGTAGTTGTCCTGGCCAGGAAGGTATACAGCCCTGAGGAGCATGTTGTGCTTGAGGGCAAAAGAACAAAGGTCCTGAGCTTCCCGACAAAGGATCCTGGACCCAGTTCCGCCCTGTTTGTTCACATAAAACATGGCAACCTGGTTGTCTTTCTGAATCAGGACAGACTGTCGAGCCAGGGTAGGAGTGAAAGCTCTGAGTGCTAATCGAATAGCTCTGAGTTCTAGGAGATTGATCTGCTGTGCAGCCTCCCAGGGAGGCCACAGACCCTGGGTGTACTTGTCCAGACAATACGCTCCCCAGCCTTGCAGGGAGGCATCTGTCGTTAGAATCACTGTGTAACCTGGAATCTGAAAGGGCACCACTTTGAGCAGATTGGGTGGGTGTAGCCACCAGTTGAGGGAGTGCAGAAATGGTCTGGACACCCTTATCTTGTCTCTGAGGCTGCCAGTGGCCTGTGACCACTGAGTCCGAAGGCACCACTGAGCAGGCCTCATATGGAGCCTGGCATTGGGGGTCACATGTACTGTGGAAGCCATGTGGCCGAGAAGGTGCAGGCAGAGTCTGGCGGAGACCAGGGACCTGCTGAGAAACTGACTTGCCAAGTCCATCAACCTGTGGGCTCTGTTTTCTGGCAAGAATGCTTTTGCTAGGAGAGAGTCCAACCTTGCCCCTATAAACTCTAAGTTTTGGGAGGGGAGCAAAGTGGACTTTGCAAAGTTTATGACAAACCCCAGGCTTTGGAGAAGAGCAATTGTCCTGAGGGTGGCCTGATTGGCTTCCTGGCTGGTCTGACCCCTGATGAGCCAGTCGTCCAGATAGGGTAAGACAAAGATGCCCTGATTCCTCAGGTAGGCCGCCACCACTGCTAAGCACTTTGTAAAGACCCTGGGGGCGGAGGTGAGACCGAAAGGCAGTAATCTGTACAGATAATGGTTTCCTCCCACAATGAACCTGAGGTACTTTCTGTGGTCTGGATGAATGAGGATGTGAATGTACGCATCCTTTAAATCTAAGGAGCATAGCCAATCTCCCTGCTGGAGGTAGGGCAGAAGGGTTCCAAGAGTAAGCATCTTGAACTTTTCCTTCACTAGGAACTTGTTGAGGTTCCTGAGGTCCAGAATGGGTCGAAGGCCACCGGTTCTTTTTGGCACCAGGAAATACCTGGAGTAGAATCCGTGGCCCTGCAAGTGGGGAGGCACAGGCTCCACCGCCCCGTCCATCAACAGACCCTGAAGCTCCTGGCGGAGGAGGTCTGTGTGCAGAGGCGGCCTTGGAGGTTCCCCTGGAAAATAAGGGGGTGGCAGTTGGTGGAAATGGAGGGCATATCCCCTCTGGACGATGTCCAGCACCCAACTGTCCCCGGTGATAAGGGGCCACTGGTGGGCAAAGAGGGCGAGACGACCTCCTGTGCAGGGCTGGGAGAGCAGTGGAGGAGAGGCTATGGTCCAGGAGTCAAAAGCCCCCACCCTGCTGAGTGGTAGCAGGGGCCTGAGGCTTGGGGGTCCTCTGCCTACGGGGCCCATTACCCTGGCCCTTGGCTTGCTGACCCTGGGGGGCAGCTTGGGAAGCCTGATACTGTGGGTACTGTTTGTAGGCAGTGCCCTTCCTCAGGTAAAAGGGCTTTTTACCCGAGCCCTTCTTTTTATGAGAAGGGGCAGATGTCTTCCTTGACAGCCTTGTCCGGGTGAGGTGCTCGGTCTCGAGCTGAGCGGCCTTCTCGGTCATGGGCTTGCCAAACAGGTTTTCACCTCGGCAAGGGACATCGACCAACTTGTCCTGAACCCATGGCTCGAGGTCCGATGACTGCAGCCATGCCTGGCGTCCAGCCGCGATGCCGGCTGCCGCTACTCGGGCGGAAGCCTCGAAGCCATCGTAGGCGGCGCGGGACATGAACTTCGAGCAGTCCCGAATCCCCGAGGACAAGGACTTAAATCTCTGCAAGGGTTCCCCGGAGAGACCAGCAGAGAATCCGGCCAACTCCTTGGCCAGATCCCGCAAGTACATGCCCATGTACAACTGGTAAGACTGGACACGGCAAGCAAGCATCGAGCCCTGAAATCACCTTCTACCGACGCCATCTAGGTTTCGGGCCTCCCTGCCAGGAGGCATCGTGGAGTGCATCTTCTGACTCTTCAGACGATGCATGGCCGATTCCACAACCATGGAATGGTGTGGTAGCTGTGCTTTCTGAAAACCAGGGCTCTTACGGAGTCGATAGATCGAATCGACCCGCTTGCTAAGAACCGCCGCCGAGGCTGGTGCCTCCCACATACGGAAGAGGAGCCTTTCCAGCATCGGAGGAACCGGGACAGTAAAGGCCTCCTTCGGAGGAGAGTCATACTGCAGGGCCTCGAGCTCCTCAGCTCGAGGCTCCTCCTCAGGATCCGCCGGAATAGCCAAGTCAGTGGCCATATCCCGGACGAACTCTGAGAACCGGGTGTCCTCCGGGGGGGACCTACTCCGGGGCTCAGACTGCGGTGAGTCCGAAGGGACGCACCGAGTCTTAAAGGTGTCAGGAGACTCCTCGTCCTCCGTCTCCCACGCCAACTCATCGGAGGAAGAGTCGGGGTCCTACCCCGCGGGGCCCTGGAGCACCCGCCCCGACGCCGGAAGCACCGGCATCGACGCCCTTGGTCCCGAACGGGAGGTCGAGGGGGACCGCGACCAAGGTCGACTCCGAGCCACGATGGACTCGAGTATCGGCTTGGTCTCTGGGGTCGACTTGGACATCGATGTCCCGGTGGTCGGGGCAGATGCGCCATTCAGGCTGGCCATCAGTGCCTGCTGCTGCTCCATGAAGGCAGACATTCTGCTCTCCAAGGCTGTCATCCTGAGACTCAGCTCGGGAGACGCAGCAGCCACCGACACGGGCCCCGGCGGCGGCTCCCTGGGAGGAGAGTCCACGTGGCTTACGTGTCCAGCAGACTCCGGCTCCACATGAGGAACTTTGGCAGGCTTCTCCGGTTCCAGAGGCCCGGGGCGACGGTCGGGGGTCTTAGACCTGGCCCTCGAGGAGCCAGGGACCTCCTCCGACGACGCCCTGCTCAACACGACTCAGGTGAGAGCCTTCCTACTGCACGACTGACTTCACAGATTGATGGCACTTGTGTGATAAACTCATTTGAATCAGCAGGTATCAGCTTGCAGGATGTTGACTATACTAGGCCACATGGCCTCTACAGTACATGTCACACCCTTGGCATGGGTTGGCTCAGGGATCATCTTTGTCACCTCCCCTCTCATTCAGTCATTACACTGGTGGACAGTCCACCACAATTTGCTCAAAGGTCTTCCTTTCCAAATTGCTCCATCTCAAAATGTTCTGACGATAGATGCATCCAAGCTGGGCTGGGGAGCTCATCTCAATGGGCTGCGCACACAGAGCGATTGGTCCATCCAAGAAAGTCTCTATCAGATCAACTTCTTGGAGCTAAGAGCAGTGGAAAATTCTCTAAAGGCTTTCCAAGATTAACTGGCCAACCGAATTGTTCTGATTCAGACCAACAACCAAGTTGCCATGTTCTACATCATCAAACAAGGAGGGACATGTCTGTAACCACCTGTGTTGAGAAACAGTCAGGTTGTGGAAGTTCACCATCATGCATGGGATGGACTTAAGCCATATACCTGCCAGGAGAGCAAAACACTCTGGTAGACAGACTGAGTCGAGTCCCCCAACCACACAAGTGGACGCTGGACAGGGAAGTTATGACTTGCATCTTTGAGAGTGGGACAGCCCCTCAATAGATTTTTTCGCCACCCTGCAGAATGCCCAGGTGGATCAGTTCTGCTCCAGAGTAAGATCACCCAGCAGATGCTTTCCTCCTGCATTGGGGGAGGGTTTTCTATATGCTTATCCTCCAATACCTCTCATTGCTAAGACCATCCTGAAGCACAAAACAGATGTTAGCACGATGATTCCGTTGCTCCTACTGGTCCAGATAGCCTTAGTTTCCACTCCTGCTGCACTTCTCCAATCAGGAGCCTCTCTGCCTACAAGCCTCATGCAGTGTCTTGGGACCTCAGTGTGGTTCTTGCGCAGCTCACGAAAGCTCCCTTTGAGCCACCCAATTCCTGTCCTCTGAGTTTCAAAAAGAAATGACAGTGCAAACATTATTCACAGTTGTGAAAAAAGAGGTACAATTGCACTCCCATTATAAATTGAGAAAATAGAGGAGAGCCATATTCTTCCATCATGAAAACAAAATAAGGAAAAAAAAGGCTTCTTAACATTTTCCCAAAATTAACAGGCCAAATATACCAAAGAGGTGCTTTGAGTATTAATAAATGTGAAATTTGGAGAGATGGTTCTCTGTTACACATTCTGAGAGGGGTGATTGATGACTTGTTTCCAGTCATTAAACCATGAAAATGAATACACCAATCTCAGTATTTGTTTTCATACCATTAACTCATAAATATATGTGAATATTTTTTTTAATTATTTTTGTGGACCATCCTGGTACTCAAACTCATCCTGGTACTCAAACTCATCGAGCATTTCACTCACTGTGCTAGGTATAAATATAGGTCTATTTTTATATATTTCAAACTTCAGAACTTGATTACATTGAACTTATCTTGAATGAAAGTCGATCAGTTTCTTCTTATGTTATGAAATAACATGTCCTCTGACTTCTGTAACGCAATCAGTTATCTGACATGACACATTGACTGCCTATATCGGTGAAGAACAGATTCAACTATATGATAATTCATGGTCCAATAGTCTGTATTTTATTCCTTGGACGTGGTATAGAAGCACTTCCTCGCGTGTGTTGTGGCTTCTTGGACCTGTAGCTATGCCAAATTATGTCTTCCCCTGATGTAGAATAATATCAAAACATGTATTAGTTTATTGAAATTTGATATACCGCCTATGGTGAATAACAGCTAGGCGGTTTACAATATAATTAAGAACATAATATAGGCAAGGGGGAAAAAAGGGGGGAACAGAACACAACGATGACAAAAGGAGTTAACACAAAACAGAGGAAAGAAACAAACAAAAGGAAGTACCTAAGTTACAATTGTGTCAAAAGTAATATAAAGAAACAATAGGAAAGGGAGGGACAAAAGGAAGTACCTAAATTACAATTACGTCAATAGTAATATCGGGAAGTTGGGAAGCTGTGAACTGAATTCAGATGAGCATTATATTTTGCGACACGAGATTTCTTATGAGTAACTTCCTAATCTATGGTGTTTTATATGAAAGAAAAAATGTATGAACCTATGACTGAGATTGAAGGGTGATACAAATTGATATATGAGATGGTAGGTCTCAAGTGAAGAGGCTCTTTAATATCTCTTGACCCTATACTCTGAGGTTCATCTATATATAAAAAGTTTTATTATTTTTTGCTTTCCATTAAGATTCTCTGGTGGATTATGAAAATGATGAAGTTGAGTTTTTAAATTGATTTTTTGAGCTGTGGAATTGGTATATTTTTATTAGTTATTCTGGTGTTGACACGTTCACTATGGTTTCAATGTTTCCTCCCTTGCCAGCAAATCGACAGGAATTGCAGCTGTCTTCACATGACCATTATGTATGTTGGGGGTACACAGGTGCATTCTGCTGTACAGTGTATCAGTGAGTTGTCTACTAATTAGAAATGCATTAATTCAAGTAATCTCTGTGAGTGATAGTCTTTGTTGTGTACCTTTAGTGTGATTGCAGCCCCTTTAAAGCTGTCTGCAAGCAAGCAGTATCTGTCAACTCCTGCAGAATCACAATTTTTTTTTATTGCTGGCTCATGTAAAGGACCAACTGCTTTTCAGCCTCTTCCCGTGCTCCCGTGAAGTCTGCAGTATCTGTCAGAATGCACATTATAAACTTACTTATTTAACTTGGCTTATATACCGCTTTTCACCGGGTCAAAGTGGTTTACAGATATATGCTAACAGGCACTTTTTATTCTCTTGTCCCCGAAGGGCTCACAATCTAAGTGTACCTGAGGCAATGAAGGGTTAAGTGGCTTGCCCAAGGCCACAAGAAGTGGCCATGGGACTAGAAATCCCAGTCCCTCCGGCCTGAGGTTACTTGTCACTACGTGGAAATAGAACCCCTGGCCCTCCAGCCTGAGTTAACCTGTCCCAACCACTGAGTCACTCCTCCACCCAAAACTTGCATTAAAAAAAATAAATTGTAGGCTCATTTACTGTTTGGACTATGGAGGACACGGGTGTGGCTTGGCTTTGTTTCTCACTGTGTAGCTGAAGCCCACAAAGCTTAGATGAACCATCCAGTGCTAGGTAGCTGTGGGGGGTGGGGGGATAATTGGTGCTACTCAACCGCATCAGGATTATAGTGCTGATACTATGGCTATGATATCCACCCTTCTAAAAATGGTGCATGTAAGCAGAGAGCATTAGTGGATGGACTCAAATGTCCCCATACTTAGCTAGACAAAGCTAGTTTATGGTAGTGTGGCTGATGTCGGTCTTAGGCCTTTTCAGATGTGGAGGCGATCTGAGCAAGAATGAATGTAGTGGTATTCTCCGTCGTTGGCTGGAGGCACAGCCCCTTCTTACAGCACTTTCCAGAAGGGTTATTTGATTTGTAATAGGCCAACATTCAGCAAAGGTAGTTTTTGACCTTTTGTCCACATCTTTACAAGAGTGAATGTCTGATACGTACCCAGCAGTTAATATAATCTTTCTTTTATATTCTTTATTTTAAGCTACTTTTGTTCATTTTAGTATGATCATTGCTGTTGCAAAGAAAATGAAAAAAAAAGCTCTTGCACCTTAAAACCTGATATTCCTTTCTCAATGGACCACAAGTGGAGAGAGCGGGGAGAGCACGGCTTTTTCTCCTCTTGGACATCATGGAGAGAGACAAACGATATAACAAACCAACAGGCTACTTTTGAACCTGTAGGGATTAAAGATGGCAGGAGCCTAGAAAGCTCCATAGTTATCACAGCACGGAGCAGGTTGACTCCCCCTTCCCCAAAGTACTCAGTGATGGAGCTTCATGGGAAGGAAACCTGGACAGGTGTTGACCTGCATTGTGGTGCTGGACATCTGAAACTAATGTGTTCGATACCCGTGGCAACTGCTGCTCCAGACTCCGAGGCATCCATGCTCCTCTCTCTCTCTCTATCTGAAGAGGCTGTGAACCATGGTGCTACAGAAATTTATTAAAGGGAATGTCAGGCCAAAGCTCCTCTGGAGTCTGTATTCATAGTGAGAGGATGTGGGAAGGCTACAGTGAAATCCCCATCTGTAGCATAGAGCGGGGGAGAGAGAGAGACAGAAAGCAACTTTGCTTGTCACAAACTGTCTACAATACAGATGTCTGACTTATGCTACCTTGATGGTATTCGGTATCTGTTAAACATGCCAAGTAAAGTGTGGTGATTCAAGTGTGATCAAAAATAGGCACTTTATTTTCTATAGGGGGAGTTTAGATGCTTTTTTTCCCCTTAGAGGGCCTAATAATGCTGCAGGAATATCTCCTTTTTATTGTTTTTTTTCCTTGTTAATGTACTACCAGTTGTAACCAGTCCATGTTAACCTATCACTCCAAGTAAAGCAGTAACTGTGTCTCCGTGTGCAGAAATGATATGTGGGTGGGAAAAGGGATGTCAGTTCTTCCCGGTTCTTTTTATTTTCTAGGCAGCTGGCAAAATGTCTGCAGGCTCCAGGAGAAAATAATTTGGAGACTAATCATGGAATAACTCTCTGGATTTGAAAAACAAAACAAACATTGTTGCTTAAAGGTCATTTTGTTTACTTTCATTTGAAGAGATTGTGGAATAATGAATCTCCAGGAACAAGCAGGAATGTAGTCTTCACATATGGGTATCGTCGGTACCGACGGAGCCCGCGCGGGAACGCTCCCCAGCATCCAATAGGAACGCTTTTGGGAGCATCCCACAGCGCCTATGTGCTGCCTTCCCGCCTTTCCCACTGTCCCTCTTCAGTTCTTCGTTTTCCATGGAGCCGACAGGTCGCATACCCTGTCACCACAGAAAACTCCTTCTTTATTTTTTGTGGTCTAGTCTGCCTTCGTTCGACGCCTTCCGGTACCGTCGGTTCTTCTTTCTTCTTTTCTTTAAAAAAATAAAAATAAAATAAAATATATATATATATATAGTTCTGAGGTATTTTTCTTCAGAAACATTTTTTCCTTGGTGCTAGGTGCCGTTTTGGGCATTAGGCCCATTTTCCTTAAAAATTGAAAAAACAGCTACTGGTTTTAAAAAATGTTCTAAGTGTGGCGGTACCATATCCGTCATCGACACCCATGACTGGTATCTTAAATGTTTAGGCACTGACCATTCTCCATCAGAGTGCCTCTCCTGTAGGAAGATGATTAAAAGGGGTCTGCAGAATAGATCTTCAAAACTCGGTACCCTTTTTGCTTCAGATGCGATGTCTGTTGCATCGACATCTTCCAGAGCCTCATCTTCCTCCCATGGATCTCAGGTAACTAAACAGAAATCTAACCCTTCCTCAAAGGGTAGATCTCCTTCTAGGCATCGAGAGGCCATTGGCGTTGCCCTTGAGGAAACCTCATCAGCAAAACAGCCCCGGTGGGAGGCTTCGCCTTCCAAAGCACTAACGAGGCTCCAGGATGTTCTTGAGGCCTCCACCTCGGCAGAACTACTGGTGCCATGCTCTGGGGTTACGGCCGTTTCTACCGGTACTGACACCCAAGCATTGGCAGCGTCGATAGATCAGAGGTTTCTCGCTATCAAACGCAGTCTGGCAGCTCTCCTCATGGCTTCGGTACCATTGAGACCGCTACAGACGGTTCAACAGGCACCAGTACCGGTACCGATGGCACCGGCTTCGGTGGGTATACCCCCCATGCCGAGTCTTGAGTCTACCGCCGGCATTGAGAGATCGGTACCGAGACACCTCGATACTGACTTGGATCGATAGCAGTACCGTGCTCTGCACGAACACCGGGATCAGAGAGATTTCAAATCTTCTGATTCCGATGATTCTAATGGCTCTGCCACTTCTTCCGGAGGAACCATCTTCTTCTCCCCAACGCAGAATGTCTCCTCCAGAGGACATGTCCTTTCAGGATTTTATTCGTGATGTGGCTTGAGATCTTGCAATCACGGTAACTCCTGAAAAGGAGCCTAGGGCACAGGAATTTGAAATCCTTCAATACCCTAAGGCTCCCAAGGAAGCAGTTACTCTGCCTATTCATCAGATCCTACATGATCTTATGCTGAGGAAGTGGGAAATACCTTTAACCGCATCTCTTCACTCTCGGAGGCTCGATACAATGTATCGAGTTCCACCTTGTCCTGGCTTCCAAAAAACTCAGTTACCACACCATTCAATGGTAGTGGAATCGGCTATGCGTAGGATGAAGAGTTCAAAGAGATATGCTTCCAATCCTCCAGGCCATGAGTGCAGGACTCTCGATGCCTTTGGGCGTTGATGCTTCCAAACTTCCATGCTCTCAGCCAGGATCAGCTCCTATATCCTATATATGGGAATGTTCCTCAGAGGTCACAGGAGACTTGGAGCTTATGAGCCCCCTTCTTCCTGATGATAAATGACAAGACTTTCTTAATCTTGTCAGAGATGCTCAGGATGTTTCCAAGTTTGTTAACCGTGCGGCCTTTGACTGCTTTGAATGCATCAGCAGAACCTCTGCTATTGCCATTGGTGCACGTCGGATTGCCTGGCTTCAGTCATCCGACTTGGAACTTTGGGTACAAGATAAATTGGGAAATATCCCTTGCACAGGAGAAAATCTCTTTGGCAAGAATTGGCAGGAAAAGGCTAATGAAATAGATACCTTCAATATCACCCTGGACAGATTGTCAAAATCTACAGCCAACCCAGCCAAAAAGAAATCCTATAAAAAAAAACCCTTTTTCAGCAAAAAAAGGAAGTTTTATCTTTCTTATGCCCAGCAGGGGCATGGTCCAGTTCAGGCTGCCCAAAAGGGACAGCAGCAACAAACTAGACAACAAAAGAAGCCAAAAGAGCCAAGAGCTCAGCCAGCTTCACAGGCTCAACCTCCTCAGGGGCTTTGACTCCTACCTAGAGAACTTAGCCTTCCTGCCCCTGAACGGTCCAGAACCCTTAGCCATCCCTGGCAGGTTGTGTCATTTTGCCAACAGATGACACCAAATAACAGCAGAAAATTGGACGCTGTCCATTGTACGAGAGGGGGGTACAAGCTTCATTTTCACAGCATGCCCCCTCCTACAATTGTAAGACAGTTCAATTCTCAGACACCTGCCAACAATCTCTTAGGTCAGGAGGTCACAACACTCCTTGCTCAAGGAGCAATAGAAGAAGTACCCATTCTACAACAGGGTACAGGGTTCTACTCCCCCTATTTTCTTATCCCAAAGAAAACAGGCGGACACAGACCCATTTTAGACCTCAGAGAATTGAACAAATATCTGTTCAGAGAGAAATTCAAAATGATCTCTCTAGGAACTCTTCTGCCATACCTTCAAAGTCAGGATTGGCTTTGTTCTCTAGATCTAAAGGATGCATTTACTCATATTCTCATCCATCCAGATCACAGGAAATTCCTGCGGTTACTTTTCCAGGGAAAACACTTCCAATACAAAGTTTTTCCCTTTCGTCTGGCTTAGGCGAAATGCATTGCAGTAGTAGCTGCATTCCTGCGAACTCTAGGGATATTCGTCTTCCCTTACTTAGACGACTGGCTCATTCGAGCCCCCACGGCTCCAGAAGCCAGCTCTGCTCTGTCTCGCACAATGCAAATCCTTCAATAGTTGGGATTGGTCATAAACCTCCCAAAATCCCATCTTGCTCCTACTCAGTCCCTAGAATTCATAGGAGCTCGTCTAGATCCCAGACAGTCAAGGGCTTTCCTTCCACAGCCCCGCTGTCTGCGCATAGTGCAGCTAGCTTCCCAAGCAGCGGGTGAAGACTTACCTGACTGCTCGAGAAATGCTCCAACTACTGGGACATATGGCATCCACTGTACATGTGGTTCCCTATGCTCACCTCCACATGCGAGCAGCCCAGTGGACCCTATCCACTCAGTGGACACAGGCCACAGGTCGCCTGTCGGACAAAATATCAAACTCACAGCGTTTGTTTCATCCCTCCAATGGTGGCAATCACTGGAGAACCTTCTGGTGGGGTCTCTTTTCCAGCAACCCCTATTCCTGGCCACTCTAACAACAGATGCATCACAGTCACAGGTGGGATGGGGGGCCCACCTGCATGATCTCTCTACCCAGGGTACCTGGACTCCACAGGAGGCTTGTCTTCCCATAAACCTCCTGGAACTCAGAGCAATCTTCCTTGCTCTTCGAGTATTCCAAGCCCAGCTCAGCTACAAAACCGTCCTAGTCCAGACGGACAATCAAGTAGCCATGTTCTGCGTGAACAAGCAGGGCGGAACAGGCTCTCTGTCATTATGCAATGAAGCTTTATGACTATGGGCCCTTGCCAGAGAGCATCAAAATCACCTTCTCGTAGTATATCTTCCAGGCATTCAAAACCTTTGGGCAGACAAACTCAGCCGAGTACTGCTACCACACGAATGGTCTCTCCACTCAGACCAGGTTGCCCAAATATTTCAAATCTGGGGAACCCCAGACATAGACCTCTTTGCAAGTCCACTGAATGCCAAACTTCCGCAGTTCTGTTCCAGAATTTCAGCTCAAGATTGTCAGGCAAGGGACACCTTCCTCCTTCACTGGGGTCAAGACTTCCTCTATGCCTTCCCACCCATTCCCCTCATCCCCAAAACACTATTCAAGCTTCATAGAAACAGGGGTCATATGATTCTCATAGCTCCATGTTGGCCATGGCAAATGTGGTATCCTCTGCTTCTACATCTCTCTCAAGCTGCACCTCGGGAGTTGGGGTGTGCTCCAGATCTTCTCTCCCAAGAGAACAGGATGCTATAGCACCCGAATCCCCAGTCCCTGCATCTCAGGGCCTGGTTGCTGAAAACCTAGACCTTCAGGATCTCAACCTTTCTCAACAGGTAAAAGATATCCTACAGGCTTCTAGAAAACCTTCCACAAGATGATCATATGCCTTTAAGTGGAAACGGTTTACCATATGGTGTTCTCAAAAGGAACTTAACCCCCTTGCAATACCTCTGGAATTGGTACTGGAGTACCTTCTTCATTTATCAAATGCTGGTCTTAAGACCAATTCAGTAAGAGTCCATCTTAGTGCTATTGCAGCTTCGTACAAGCCTCTAAATGGACAACCTATTTCCTCTCATCCACTTATAACAAGATTTATGAGAGGTCTTCTATTAACAAAACCTCCCATTAGACCACCACCGGTAGCATGGGATTTGAATCTTGTTCTCAGGCAGCTCATGAAACCACCCTTTAAGCCTTTAGCCACTACATCTCTGAAATTCCTTTCCTGGAAAGTATCTTCCTAATTGCAATCACCTCCGCACGCCGCATTAGTGAATTGCAAGCTCTAGTGGCTGATCCTCCTTATACAAGATTTCACCATGATAAGGTCGTTCTTAGGACTCATCCACACTTTATGCCAAAGGTGGTTTCCCCTTTCCATTTAAACCAAGCAGTTTACCTTTCTGTATTCTTTCCGAGGCCTCATGCCTCCAATGCAGAAAGGAACCTTCATACCTTGGACTGTAAAAGAGCTTTAGCTTTTTACCTACAAAGAACACAGCAACATCGAAAATCTTCTCAACTCTTTGTTGCTTTTGATTCTAGTCATTTGGGACTTCCAGTTTCCAAAAGAACTCTGTCTAACTGGATTGCACAATGCATATCCTTTGCCTATGAGAGTAAGGGTCTTCCTCTTGAAGGCCATTTCACAGCTCACAGTGTGAGAGCCATGGCAGCCTCTGTGGTTAACCTTCACTCTGTATCTATCGACGACATTTGTCGAGCAGCCACTTGGACTTCGGTACATACCTTTGCAGACCACTACTGCTTAGACAAGGACTCCCGCTGGGATGCCTTGTTTGGCCAGGCTGTTGTTCAACATCTCTTTCAGACTTAATTCAGCTCCTACCCACCATCCCTGGTGGGATGCCAGAGATCCATGGGAGGAAGCATGGCCCATCTCATAATGGGTTGCAGCTTCCTGGGGCCATCTCCCTGTCATCTTCAGCTAGGTAGTCCCCATATTGAAGACTACATTCCTGCTTGTTCCTGGAAATAGCGTAGTTACTCACCTGTAACAGGTGATCTCCTGGAACAGCAGGAATTTAGTCTTCACAACCCACCCACTTCCCTAGAAGTTATCTCTCTCTCCCTCTCTCCTTTGTCTCAGCTATAAACTCAACTGAAGAGGGACAGTGGGGAAGGCAGTACGCAGGCGCTGTGGGATGCTGCCAAAAGCGTTTCTATTGGACGCTGGGGAGCGTTCGCGCACGGGCTCCGTCGGTACCGACGATACCCATACGTGAAGACTAAATTCCTGCTGTTTCCGGAGATCACCTTTTACAAGTGAGTAACTAACTTTTTTGGAAGACGGAAAAGACACATTCATTCATGGCTCGAAAGCGGAGTTGATTAGTTGTAATGGGTTCTCTGAGGACAGCTGGAATACTCAGTTCTAACGGATGGGTAATGGAAAAAATTAAGTTATCAAACTCTCAAAGCTTAGAGCTTTCTAGGATGGTTCCTACGTCTGACATCACACAAGGCCACCTGTTTCTTTCTTAAACTTCTGATTATTATTAGTACAACTTCTTGGAGAGATGGGTGAGTTTTGGGTAACCTGCTGTCCTCTGAGAACCCCTGTTACTGGTAAGCAACTTTGCTTTATCTGAGGGCAAGCAAGTTATACAACCCTGACACATATGGAAAGCTCTAGCTAGACATTGCCTTTAAAACAAAAGGAAAATGGTACTTTTGACCTGGATTGGCCACTTTTGGAAACAGGATACTTGGCTTGATGGACCTTTGGTGTGATCCAATATAGCATATTTTATGTTCTTTTGTAACAAACTGTCAACAGGCAACAGTATGTTTTTATTACCAAAAGACCATTTTGTCTTTTTTTTATGAAGGCAGCCTGAAACTTTATAGGAGATGGCCTTAGAGGTATGGAATTAGATTTTAATTTTTCCCAAGTTTATTTTCAAGATATAAACAATAACAGTACATTAATACAATTACAAGCAATAGAACACAGTATCTCCCCCCCCCCAAGAAAAAGGGAGAGATCATCATTAAAATATCATAACTATCACTGATTACCATGTTTGAATCAAATGCTTTCCATATAAAGGTCTAATGACTTCCAGATTCTTTCCACTTTACCAGTACAGTTGGATGATAATGATGCAGCGCCTTCCCCTTTCCTGATTATATATATTGCGTGCCACCAGAAGGTGACATTTAAAGAGGACAAGTCTTTCCAATTACACAATATATGCTGGATAGCAATTGAAATCAAGATATTAAATAAAGACTTTTCATTTTTACTTAATGCATCCTGCAAGCATAAAGACCTGACTAGAACTATTGATATTGTTATAGCAAGAGTTTATGCATCTCCTCAACCCTTCCCAGAATGGCTTGATACAGATGCAATAAAATAACATATGGGTCTTAGTAACATAGTAAATGACGGCAGATAAAGACCAGCATGGTCCATCTATTCTGCCCAGCATGATGGCAAGAGTAGGTGCACCTGCCGCTCCATGCAGGCCACCCCTCCCCATGTCCCTGTTTAGGGGTGAACCCACCACTCCATGCAGGACACCCCTATTTGTTGAGAAATTAGATGGTTTGGTTTATTTTGATTTTATCCTGTTGCTGTAAAGGGATCCACTGTGATTGTCCCATGCCATTTTGAATTCTGTCACCGTGTTTACCCCCACCACCTCCATAGGGAGGGCATTTCAAGCATCCACCACCCTTTCAGTGAAAAAGTATTTCCTGGCATTGCCTTTCAATTTACCGCCTTGCAGCTTCATGTTATGCCCTATAGTTTTACAGCTTCCCCATCTTTGGAAGAGGTTTGTTTGTTCATTATTTCTCTTTAAGTATTTAAAGGTATGAACCATATCTCCCCTGTCCCTCCTCTCCTCCAAAGTGTACATGTTTAGGTCTTCAAGTCTCTTCTCATAAGGCTTCTGACGCAGGCTCCAAATAATTTTGGTCGCCTTCCTCTGAACAGTTTTCATTCTTTTTACATCCTTTGCAAGATACGGTCTCCAAAACTGAACACAGTATTCCAAGTGAGGCCTCACCAGTGACTTGTACAGTGGCATAAGTACCTCTTCCTTTCTGCTGGTAATTCCTCTTTGTTTGCAGCCCAAAGTATCAATTATACTTGATCAGTGCCAATGTAGATTAGACTCCTGAAGTCTGGCTTTGAACATGTGCAAAGGAGTCCAGACCGCTCAGTACGCAATAAAGTATAAGGACTGCACAAGGCTACTAGACATAAGCCGAACAGTTCAACCCCAAAACACATTCCAGTTTATCTTGTCCTGGGGGATATCTGCATCATGTTCCCATGTCCAATGTAAGCCTGCCAATGAAGTGACTCTTGATTTTTTAACGTTTTTTAGAAATGTACTTTACTTTGTGGCACAACTCATATAGGTCAGCAATAAGACATTCTCCATTGTACCATGGGGAGGTCTGTGCCAAGCTCCAAGCCAAGTAGTCCATTTTAGCAGCCTGTATTGATGACAGTCCAGATCTATCAATTAGATTCTCCTGTGCAAGCATGTTTCCCCTATGAAATAGTTGACCTACGCACAAAATGGTTTTTTTCAACCCAGCCCTTCCAACATACTTTCCGTCCATTAACGTGCATCAGCTGATTATACCAGATGAACGAAGCAGCTGACAAAATGTAAGACGTCTTACAGCAGAAATCAATCATATTAATTGTCTTTATAGTACTACGAATAAGCAATAACTTTAACTTAGAAACCTGGATACTCATTGTAAGCAGTCTAAAAGGAGACACAAGTACTCTCTCCATCTCATCCCAAGGTAAGAAGGAATCTTTCAAGATCCACTTTACCCCGTATTGTAACAATGAAGCAGCATGATAAATCTTAAAATCCAGGAAACCTACGCACCCCTCCCTGCCCCCCATTTCTAGGCAGTTTTAACGTTGAAAGAGCTATATGTGGTCTTTTTCCGTAAAAAGGAGGTAAGAATCCTGTCCAACTGGGCATAGAAGCTGGGTCTTCAGATCCCTAGTAACATACTCAGCTTAGAAATCATACTATGGAGTAGCATCATCTTTGTGTCCAATCTCCCCCACCAAGATATCTGGAGAGGGGACCAGCGTTTTGATTCTAAATCTCAAAGAAATTCTTCAGGACAGACCTGCCAAACCTATGCTTATTTTGGGAATCTCTTTTGAAGCAGTAGGGTAGTGTGAATACATGGACCAAAGTCCATGCTGCAGCTTTGCAAATCTCTTCCACAGAGCCAGCCTCAGATAGGCCAAAAACACTGCCATATCTCCGACATTGTGAGCATTGACATGCTCTTCAAGGCTCAAACCTACCTGGGCAATAGGCAAAAGAGATGCATTCTGTTTCCGATTAGAAAGTGTGCATTTGGCTGCAACTGTTCAGTTTTATTGGGGTCAAAAAAAAAGAGCTAGCTGACATTCAAGATGTGCAAGGCATGTACATATGATGGATACATTAGAAACATAGAAACATGATGACAGAAAAAGACCACAAGGCCCATCTAGTCTGTCCTTCCATAACAACAACTACAACAGTCCACTTTCTACCTTTAGAGATCCTCTGTGGTGGTCCCATGCTTTTTTGAATTCAGTTACTGTCCTCATCTCTACCACCTCCACTGGGAGACTATTCCACGGATCCACTACTCTTTCCGTAAAGAAATATTTCCGCATATCACTCCTGAATCTATCTCCCTTCACCCTCATCCCATGTCCCCTCGTAGCAGAACTTGCTTTCAATTGAAAGAGGCTCTCTCCCTGAACATTTATGCCACGGAGGTATTTAAACATCTCAATCATATCACCTCTATCCCGCCTTTCCTCTAAGGTGTACATATTAAGATCCTTAAGTCTGTCCTCATATGCTTTATAATGAAGCCCATTAATCATTTTAGTAGCAACCCTCTGCACCGACTCCATCCTGTTCACATCCTTTTGAAGGTGCGGTCTCCAGAATTGCACACCATACTCCAAATGAGGTCGCACCAACGACTTATACAGATGTATTATCACCTCCTTTTTTCTGCTAGCCATTCCTCTCCGTATGCACCCAAGCATCCTTCTAGCTTTTGCCGTCGCCTTTTCTACCTGTTTAGCTACTTTACATTGCCTGGGAAAGAATGTTTGTTTGTTTATTTAGCTGCATTTATATACCGCTTTTTGCTGGGTCACAGCGCTTTGCATTGAAACAAAGGCATTAACCATTTTTACAGTGTAACTGGCACTATATACAGCATGCATTAGGTATAAAGTGTTATTCAGCTATGTACAGGGGTTAGAATGAAGAGTGACTGGCTAAGGTGGAAATTCGACACTACCTTATGTGCAGATCCTTTCTATTGTTAAAAACCTTTGTATAAGGGGAAGCCAAGGCCTTGAGTCACTAACTGTTTTAATGTGACTACCACCAAAAATAGGATCTTAAGTCAGGTATCTTAGCTTGTAGGAGTCCAGTGACTTAGAGAACTTACAACAGCTGAGTCGGTACCATCCTAAGGTCCAAAAATGCAGTGGGATGCTTGATGGGAAGCGTCAGTAGATGAAAGCATAAAACTAACTAAAGGATGTACAGAAATAGGTCTACATGGTGGTAATAAGCACCAGTTGCACTGAGGTGAATCCTAATGGAGTTGGATTTTTTTTAAGCTTGATTCCAAGAACTCGAGAAGGTATTCAAGTAGCTTGTGTGGGACAGGAAAAAGGGGTCTGGGGCCTATCTATAACAGCAAACCTCTTCCATTTAAATCTGTAGGGCTTTCTAGTCAAATCCCTTCTAGAAGCGAGGAGAATCTGAGGTACATCTTCCAGCACCCTCACTGTATTTGCCCCCACACCTCCCGATGGAGATGGTGGAGGTAAATACAGTTACAGCATTCAAAATGGCATGGGACAGACACAGTGGATCCCTTTATAGCAAGAGGATGAAATCAAAGCAAACTTAAATATGTTTTATACTTTAATAAATAGAGGGAGGTGACCTGCATGGAGTGGTGAGTACAACCCTAAACAAAGGCATAGAGGGGAGTGATCTGCACAGAACGGCAGGTACAATCCTAAACAAAGGTACAGAGGGGGAGTGACTTTCACAGAGTAGCATTTACAACCATTCTAGCCACCTTACTGGGCAGACGAGATGGACCATACTGTTCTTGATCTGCCGTCATATACTATGTTGATTCAGAAAATCTAACATTACTTTATCAACCTCCAGGCTGCAAGACTGATGGGATGTATGAGAGTTCTCAACTTTGCATGATTTAAGGCTGGGGAAGACTTCAGTGGATCAGTTCCCTGATAGACATTTCCCATAGGATGAGGAATCAGATCTGTCTTGTTCAATACTCTTTCCTCGTTTTGGAAGAATTTTTGCTACCAGAATTATTGGAGGATACATGATACAAACATGAAGCCTTACTGTACCTTTTAGTTAAATTTGGGGGTATCTGAAGCTAGTCGGGATACATGGCAAATCTTCCAACAGAACTGAGGTTCTCCAGGACCAAGCAGGAAGTTATTCCTCACATATGGGTGATGTCGGCGCTGATGGAGCCCTCGTGCGGAGCATTTCCCCAGCTTTCAAAGAAAGCCTTTGGGAATGCAGCGCGCATGCGCAGTCCCCTTCCCGCCCAAGGGTGCCATCTTGCTCAGTCTTTTTCCGTGGAGCCCAACGGACGTAGTTCGTGTCACCTGGGAAAAGTGGATTTTTTTCTGCAATTTTTCGCGTCTCTTTATCCAGTTCGACGCCGGTTCCCCATCCCGCCTCGGCTCGGTACACCGGTATCGAGTCCGGAACTTCTTTTTCTGTTTTTGTCCTTTGTGACTAGTGTTTGCGCTTTTTCTGTTATTTTCACTGGAAGCCCTGTCTTTTGACCTTGCAGGGGCCCTTTTTCCCCCTATGGCTGCCAGCGGGTTAAAAAAATGTGATCGGTGTAAGAAACGTGTGTCACTGATACACACGACTGCTGCCTCCGATGCCTCAGGCCCGACCATGAACCTCTGGTCTGTGGCCCGTGCGGCAAGATATTGTCGAAGACGCTTCGGAGCCATTAGCATCAATGTGAAAGAATTTTTTCGGAGTCTGCGTCCGGCCAGGCCGGACTTCGTCAGAGGCCTCGACATCTTGGGAGTCTGACCCCGAGCACCGTTGTGGGTCCTCTGAGAGGGGGTCTCCTGCCTGGGAGCATAAAAGGAAGAAGAAGCTCATGAGGGCGGCGTCAGTGGAGGCACCTGGATCCTCGAGGGCCAGGTTGCGAAGCCCTGACCGCCATCCCGGGCTCTCGGAGTCGGAGCAGCCGACCAAACTACCTCGCCTGGAGCCAGAGTCCCCGAGTCGGGTAACTTCTGTTGTCCTCGTGGACTCTCCTCCGGGAGAACCGTCGTCGGGGCCCGAGTCATCTCCTGAGCTCGGTCTCAGGTTGACGGCCCTGGAGAGCAGCCTGACTGCCTTCATGGAGCAGCAGCAGGTACTGATCACCGGTCTGATCAGTGCACCTGCCCCGACCACCTGGACCTCAACATCTAAGTCGACCCCAGAGGCCAAGCCGATCCTCGAGTCCATCAAGTCTCGAGTCGATCCTCGGCCAAGGTCTCCCTCGACCTCCCTTGTGGGGCCGAGGTCGTCGACGCCAGTGCCCTCGGCGTTGGGGCAGGTGGCATTGAGGCCCACACGGCCGGAGCTGCTGGACTCCTCCTCGGAGGAGTCGGCGTGGGAGACGGAGGACAAGGAGTCTCCTGACACCTTCCGGACCTGGTGCATCCCGTCGGACTCCCCGGAGTCCGAGCCTCGGAGAAGGTCCCTCCCGGAGGATATCTGGTTCTCGGATTTCATCAGAGACATGGCCAAAGCTTTGGCATTCCTGGCGGACGCCAAGGAGCTCGATGCCCTCCAGTATAATTTTCCTCCAAAGGAAGCCTTTACTGTTCCGGTTCCTCCGATGCTGGAACGGCTTTCTTCCGTATGTGGGAAGTACCGGCCTCGGCACCGGTTCTTAGCAAGCGGGTTGATTCCATTTATCGAGTCCGTAAGAGCCCTGGGTTCCAAAAGGTGCAGCTACCGCACAACTCCATGGTTGTGGAATTGGCCATGCACAGGCTGAAAAGTCAAAAGATGCACTCCTTGGTGCCTCCCAGCCGGGAGGCCCAGAACCTGGATGCCCTTGGTAGAAAGTGCTTCCAGGGCTCTATGCTGTCTTGCCATGTCCAGACTTACCAGCTGTACATGGGCATGTACTTACGGAACCTGGCAAAGTAGATTGCCGGGTTTTTGGCTGACCTCTCCGAGGAACCCTTGCAGAGATTCAAAGCCTTGTCTTCAGGGATCCGAGAGTGCTCGAAGTTTATATCTCGAGCAGCCTATTACGGCTTCGAGGCTTCGGCCCGGGTAGCTGCGGCCAGCATCGGTGCACGCCATCATGCCTGGCTACAGTCGTCAGACCTGGAGTCATGGGTACAGGATAAGTTGGTCGATGTCCTGTGCTGAGGTGACAACCTGTTCAGAAAGCCCATGACTGAGAAGTCTGCAGAAATCAGGACCGAGACACTCACCAGGACAAGACTGTCCAGAAAGAATTCTGCACCTTCTCACAAAAAAGGCTTGGGAAAGAAGCCCTTTTTCCCTAGGAAGGGTGCTTCCTACAAAACCTACCCTCAGTATCAGGCCTCTCTAGCTCCTCAACAGGGCCAGCAGGCCAAGGGGCAGGGGCATGGGCCCCTTAGGCAGAAAACCCCCAAGCCGCCAGTTCCGGCTCCTGCACAGCAGGGAGTGGGGTTTTGACTTCCACAGCATAGCCTCTCCTCCACCGGTGGCTCCACTCAGCACAGGAAGTCAGCTGACCCTGTACCCCTACAGGTGGCCAGCCATCACAGGAGATACCTGGGGACTGAGCATAGTCCAGAAGGGCAATATGCTAAATTTCCACCAGCTACTCCTCTCCTACTATCCAGGGGAGCCTCCAAGACTCCCTCTACACAGGGACCTGCTCCTTCAGGAGTTGGCAAGTCTTTTAAAGGAACAGGCGGTGGAACTGGTGCCACACCACCTGGAAGGGCAAGGCTTCTACTCCAGGTACTTCTTAGTACCAAAGAGAACAGGAGGCCTCAGACCTATCCTAGTCTTGCGAAACCTGAACAAGTTTCTGGAGAGGGAAAAGTTCAAGATGCTTACCCTTGGGATACTGCTGCCCTACCTCCAGCAGGGAGACTGGCTATGCTCCTTAGACCTAAAGGATGCTTATACTCACATCCTCATCCATCCAGACCACAGACAATATCTCAGATTTGTGGTGGGAGGAAACCATTTTCAGTACAGGGTACTTCCCTTTGGCCTAACCTCTGCCCCCAGAGTTTTCACAAAATGCCTGGTGGTGGTGGCGGCTTTTCTCAGGAATCAGGGGATTTTTGTCTTCCCGTATCTGAATGACTGGCTAATCAGGGGCCAGTCACTCCAGGAGGCCTGACAGGCCACTCTTCGCACTGTCTCTCTTCTTCAGCATCTGGGCTTTGTCATAAACTACACAAAGTCCACTTTGCTCCCCTCTCAGAACCTAGAGTTTATAGGGGCGAGACTAGACACCCTTCAGGCAAGAGCTTACTTGCCCGAGGACAGGGCCCACAGATTGATAGACTTGGCCATCCAGTTCCAAAGCAATTCTCATGTTTCTGCCAGGCACTACCTGTGGCTTCTGGGCCACATGGCATTCACTGTACATGTGACCCCGAATGCCCGTCTGCACATGCGGGCTACTCAATGGTGCCTCAGAGATCAGTGGACACAAGCCACCGGCGACCTCCGAGACAGAGTAAAGGTGTCCAGACGACTTCTGAACTCCTTACAGTGGTGGCTACATCTGCCAAACCTTCTCAGGGGTGTACCTTTTCAGGCCCCAGCACACACAAGGGTGCTGACAACAGATGCTTCCTTAAAGGGCTGGGGTGCATTTTGCCAGGGCACGTGCACGCAAGGCCTGTGGTCCCCTCGGGAGGCCACACAGCAAATCAACTTTTTAGAGCTGCGAGCAATCTGCTTAGCTCTGCAAACCTTCTGTCATGCCCTCTCTCAACAGTCTGGCCTAGTTCAGTCGGACAATCAGGTGGCAATGTTCTACGTGAACAAACAAGGGGGCACAGGGTCCAGGCTCCTATGTCAGGAGGCACTGGCCCTTTGCTCCTTTGCGGTCAGACAAGGCATGTTTCTCAAAGCAGTTTATCTACCTGGTCAGGAAAACTTCCTAGCAGACAAGCTAAGCAGGATTCTCCAGCTCACGAATGGCAGTTGAATCCATTGGTGGTCCAGCAGATCTTCCTCCGCGGGGGACTTCCATCTATCGATCTCTTTGCAAGTCCACTAAACCATCAGCTACCCAGATTTTGCTCCAGACAGCCGCATCCCCTGAGGATGGTAGCAGATGCTTTTCTGATCTCTTGGTCTATGGGCCTTCTGTATGCGTTTCCTCCCACGCCTCTGGTGGCCCGAACTCTGTTCAAGATCCTTCGGGACAAGGCCTCGGTGATTCTGGTAGCCCCCAGATGGCCGAGGCAGCCGTGGTTTCCACTTCTTCTGCAGTTGGCGATGGAAGCTCCGTTCCCTCTGGGGCTGCAACACGATCTCCTGTCTCAAGTGCAGGGTTCCCTTATGCACCCCAATCTCAGGTCCCTCAAGTTGATGGCCTGGCTGCTGAAAGGATAGTTCTAGCTCCTTTACTTCTACCTAAGGAGGTTGAGGAGGTGGTATTGGCCTCTAGGAGGCAATCCACCCGAAAGCCCTATGCCCTCAAGTGGCGTAGGTTTACGGTATGGTGTGCTCAGCGCAATGAAGATCCTTTCTCTTGCCTTGTGCAAGTAGTACTGCAGTATCTACTTCACCTTTCAGACCTAGGCCTTAAGTTTAACTCTGTTCGGGTCCACCTCAGTGCTTTGTCAGCGCACCACTCACCGGTGGAAGGACAGTCTGTCAGTTCACCACTTGGTGTCCAGATTTCTCAGAGGTCTGCTTCTACTCAAGCCTCTGGTTCGTCCACCGGCAATTGAGTGGGATTTGAACGTGGTCTTGCAGCAACTTACTTGCCCACTGTTTGAGCTGAAGGCTACTTGCCATTTGCGCTTCCTCTCTTGGAAGGCGCTCTTCCTGGTGGCTCTTACCTTGACCAGACATGTGAATGAACTACAAGCTCTGGTTTCTGATAGACCGTACATGCGGTTCTATAGGAACAGGATGGTCCTACGGACCCATCCCAAGTTCCTCCCAAAAGTGGTCTCCTCTTTCCACCTCAATCAGGAGGTGGTTCTTCCGACCTTTTTTTCCCAGGCCACATGCCAGCCAGGCTGAAACAGTCTTGCATACTCTGGACTGTTAGAGGGCGTTGTCCTTTTACATAGAACATATGCGGGAGCTTCGAAGGGCTACTCAGTTCTTCGTCTCGTTTGACCCTAATAGGATGGGGTTACCTATCTCCAAGCGTACGTTATCCACTTGGGTAGCAGATTGCATCGTCTGGGCGTACAGGGCAGTCGACCTCCCTTTGCAGGGTCGGCTCACGGCCCACCGTGTCAGGGCGAAAGCCGCGTCAGTAGCTTGTCTCCGCTCTGTTCCATTGGCAGACATCTGCCGGGCCGCAACTTGGCCTTCAAGCCAGACTTTTGCAGCCCATTACTGCCTGGAGAGAGAGTCCCATCAGGACAGTGTTTTCAGCCAGGCAGTACTCCGTAATTTCTTTGAGGATTAGGCAACTCCTATCCTCCGGCCCTTTGTGTTGGGCTACCGTACAGGGTGCGTTCTCAGAGAAAATTCTTATCACGGATGCTGAGGCTCTTGAGAGGGAGCCATTTTTTCAGTTCTGGGTTCACGGTAGCCTAGAGCTGGGGAGTCCCATATGTGAGGACTGACTTCCTGCTTGGTCCTGGAGAAAGCATAGTTACTCACCTGTAACAGATGTTCTCCAGGAGCAGCAGGAATCAGTCCTCACAACCCTCCCTCCTCCCCTGGAGTTGCAGTCCTATCCTTCATTTTGATTTTTTGCTGTCTTTTTTTATCTGTCATCAGACTGAGCAAGATGGCACCCTTGGGCGGAAGGGGACCGTTCATGCGCGCTGCATTCCCAAAAGCTTTCATTGAAAGCTAGGGAAATGCTCTGCATGAGGGCTCCATCGGCGCCGACATCACCCATATGTGAGGACTGATTTCTGCTGCTCCTGGAGAACACCTGTTACAGGTGAGTAACTACGCTTTCCTTTCTGTTCAGAGGAAATGCAAAATGTATCATGAATGTCCCCCACTTGCAAAATCTTGTTTTCTACTTCCATATGTAGGGATCATTGTGACTGCAGGACTTGGCTCAGCTTGTCTGCTAGAATATTGTCCTTCCTTGCAGGTAAGTGACTCTGAAAACCATCAATTGAGAGATGCCCCAGTTCCACAATTTGACATTTTCTAAACACACGAGGTATCAATCCATCTATCCTTCTTGTTTATGTAGTACATTTTTACTTGATTGTCCATCCAGACCAGGATAATTTTGTTGGCTAGGCAATCTCTGAAGTATTTTAGAATGTTCCAGATCACTCTTAGTTCTAGGAAGTTTATCTGATGGAGTTTCTTCTGAGCTGCCATAAACGCTGGGTATGGAGTCCCCCCATAGGAGCTGCCCAGCCCAGTATGTCAATAGTCAAGACAATTTGAGCCATGGGAATCCATAGTCAAGACAATTTTAGTTTAGAAAATTTAGAAGGGATTCCCCTGACCATGCTGAAATGGGTTAGCCACAAGGGGACACAATCCCTAAGCTGTCTGGTGATTCAGGTGACATCTCTTAAGCTTTGATTAAGGAAACAAGTGGAGAATAAAACAAAAGATAGTATAATGCCTCAGTACTGTTCCATTGTGCGACCACACTTTAAATGTTATATGCAATTCTGGTTGTCTTATCTTAAAAAGGATATAGCAGAATTAAAAAAAATACAAAGAGGATCCACCAAAATGGTGAAGGGGATAGAAGGATTTAACATTTTTAACATTTCTTATATACCGCCCTTCAGGATACTCTATGAGGAAAGGCTTAAAAGGTTAGGGCTCTTCAACCTGGAAAAAGACAGCTGAGGGGAGATATGATAGAAGTCTATAAAATAATGAATGGAGTGGAATGGATAAACAGAGATCAGTTGTTTATTCTTCAAAAAGTAGAAAGACTAGGGGACCCACAAGCTACAATGTAGCCTATTTAAGACTAATAGGAGAAAATGTTTTCACTCTGCGTCATCAAACTCTGGAATTCATTTCTGGTGTATGTAATAAAAGCTGTTAGTGTAGCTGGGTTTAAAAAAGGTTTGAAAAAGTTCCTGGAGGAAAAGTCCATAAACCATTATTAAAAAGGGCCATGGAAATGCTCTACTTTCTCTGGGATAAGCAACATGGAATCTGCATATCTTTTCGAGAGCTGACAGTTAACTCGTGACCTGGATTGGCCACTGTTGGAAACAGGATACTGGGCTTAATGGACCTTGGTCTGATCCAGTATATCATATTTCATGCTCTTATTGAGAGCAGACGATCCACTGGGCTTGTCTTATAAGGAGATGTACACATCCAAAGACAGCAGAACGCAAACACCACTATCTCCTGTAAAAATAATTGAGTTCTAATGTCCAAAAACACATATATGTATAAATAAACCTTTTAATGACTATTTTTTAACAAATAATTTTTAATAGTTTCTTAATGAATTATTGGCTTTTGATATTCAAAGGGATTCACATGGTTAGTAAACCTGCTAGCCATGTTAATCTCCTTGTCCGGGATATTCAGTGGCACTAACACAGTGCCGCTGAATATCCGCGAGTGCTGCCACTGCATGCCCTGATGCTTACTGGTTAGCATTGGGGCCTTCCAGGGGTGGCACCTGGTGATAACTGGCAGCAGCGATATTGAGCCACTGCCCAATTATCACTAAGCAGCAAAAGTTAGTCGCAGTAAAGGCCGGCCTAACTTTTGCCACTGAAGCTAACCGGGCAGCAGCTGAATATCGCCACTGCCCAGTTAGCTTCATCGCTATCTGGGCAACCCGGATATTCAATGCCAGGATCTAAATATGGCCCCAGTATTGAATATTTGGGTCTAATGTTCAGCGGCAGCTAGCCACTCTAGCAATGCTAACCACCCCTGCTAAATATCGGGCCCAGTGTTCTTTTTGTAGCTGTGGTATCAAATCAATTTTATAGGCACCAGTCAAGGACCACTTAAGTGTTAACTGCACTATATTTCTAGTCCCACAGGTGCTCCTTGTGGTCTTGGGCAAGCCACTTAACCTTCCATAGCCCATGTTCCCTGTAAAATAGTTATCTCCAAGTTATAATGCCCTGTTCAATGTAAACCACACTGATGCAGAATAGCGCGGTATATAAGAGAATATAAATAAATAAATATCAGTCCTGAGAGAGCCTGAAGGTGCAACATCATCATTTACCCCGCACTACTTATTAAAAGCAACACCAATGTGCACCACACATATGAAACTCAAAGGCTTCAAAAATGGTAAGTCATTAGAAAAATTTCTCTTATATGTCTAAATCAATATAGATATCTTTAAAAAAGCTCAGTTGAAATTCAAAATTCACTATACTTAGCTTAAACAGCTCAGTGGAAAGCAGTTGTAATCACAGAACTCATTCCTCTGGGCACATCAGTTCATTGACAAACCACATACAATTCTTCTACAGTGGTATACAAAAGTCTTGCATAGACTGCATGATCAAGCTATTCTCAGCTTTATTTTGACAATCTTTTCAAATTCTGTGGCAGAATCCTGGCTTATTATAGTGTATACTGTTTTGTTGCACATTTAATTTGGCAGCCGTTTCTGCATGAAAAATCATTTGTCTGTGAACTTTTGTATGGCTGTCATGAGGAAACGATGTCCCAGTACGATCAACCAGATTCTATGTCAAAGCGGAATCGAAATGAATTACTTTCTTAGTCAATAGGAAATCATATGTGATAGCCAATCAGTGCTTGGTATTTTGGTGCCACACAGGGTTTACATTTAATGTGGATCAACTGGTGTGTATCTCATTGATGCTCAATGTCCTGGCATGGTGAAGAGGTTGCATTTTCTATCAATGGAGGACCGGGTCCAGGTGGTGGTTTTGCATGAGGAGGGGTATTCCAGCCTGCAGATTGCAGCAAAAATCAGCTGTAATCCGAGCACAGTTGTCTGCATTCTGCAAAAGCATAAGGAGACAGGAAATATGCAGGATTGACATCATAGCGGTTGGCCTAGAAAGTCGACCAAGGGGGACAACTAGGCCTTGTTAAGGACATTTCTTGGCAACTGCAAGCTAACCTCCCCTGATCTTCTGCAGAAATGGAAAGAGAAGTGTTCTGTTACAGTTTTCACTTCCACTGTGAGGAGGCAATGCTTGGAGTACGGGATTAGAGTCTGTAGAATGTGGAGGAAGCTGCTACTAATGGTGGAACAAAGGAAGAGACATACAGAGTGGGCAATCAAGTGCTCAAAATGGAGCAAGGCTGACTGGTAGAAAGTTCTGTTTAGTGATGAAAGCATCTTCTGCATTCTGGGTGACCAGGGCAAAACCTATGAGAGAAGGTTTCCTCATGAAGAGTACAAACCCAAGGTTTTGACTATCTCCATGAAGCATCCAACCAAGGTCATGATCTGGGAATGCATGGCAACCAGTGCTGTTGTGGAAGACTCCATATCATTGACGGGATGGTGAATATAGCGAAATACATAGGAATTCTTCAAAAGTGCCTGCTGCCATCAGCTGAGCAACTGTTTTCTAGCTGATATTTCTTCCAGGATGACAATGCACCATGACACAGAGTGAAAACTATTGCTAACTGGAAGAAAATAAATAGAGTTCAGACCATTGACTGGCCAGCTCAATCACCCATTCTCAACCTGATTGAGAATTTTTGGTACCAGGTATCAGTTGAGATGGCCAAGAAGCAGCCATGGACCAAGCAAAAGCTGATTGAATCACTGATTTCAGCCTGGAATTGCATCATAACGCGAGAACAACTCATCAGACTGGTCCACTCCATACCAGACAGATGTCGTCTGGTGAGAAAGAGCAAGGGCTGGCCCATCAAGTACTAATGGCCACCAGTAACAAAGAATAGCCCTTTTCAGGGCTACCTAATGAAATGAAGAAAATATGCACACTACCAACCTACATGGAATAGAAAACACAAAAATATTTAGGACACACATTTGCATCTTTGTACACAGATTCATAACCAAACGAACATGGGTATTAAATAATCATAAAAGAACGCTCAAGTCATGACTAATTTGTCAGATTTGTACAAAAGACAAAAGGGGGAAGAAAATGGCATGCAGAAGGGGTTGTAAATTGTAACACATTTTGTCCCTGTGATCCAAAGAACTGAAACCTGCCAATTTGGCACTACCTATGCAATACTTTTTCATACCACTGTAGATGAAAATGTCCTCCTTTTTTATGATAGCTAATTATGAGGGAATATGCCAAATGGGTCACATGTATTGTTGAAACCATAAGGCCCAACAATCTCAACATGTCCCAAGTTGATGAAGGCATCCTCTTTATTTCTTCCACAATGGACATAGGATGTGATATTTCCTTGTGGGAGAAGAGTTTTGTCTATGTCATGTCCAGTAGAGCTCCAGTGAATTCCGGTTGAAGTTATGTGTTCAAATGGAATTTTGGATAATTGATAACAAACCCTAATAACTCCAACAGCTGGATAGTTGGAATTACTGATTCTGAGGCACCTCTCCAAAATGTGATCCAGTCATCCAGGTGGGGAAATATATGCACTCCCAGTATGTATAGGCAGCTGGATTGCTATGAGTCGACACTGACTTGATGGCACTAAAAAATAAAAAAATGTATAGGTGTAGTGCTTGCTACAACGTCTAGGTATTGGCTTCCCAGTGCAATATCAAAGCAGTGGAATCCCCTCAGTGCTTTTGAGTGGAATTTAGATGATGGCCAGTCCTGATGGCCTCTATTGATGCTTGATTTCAAGGGTGTTCTATCTGTTCCTGTTGTTGGTACATTTCAATGTCAAGTTCAGCTGCACAATCCATTAGGGTTGATGCTGATATCAGTGCTGGACCTTGAGGTACCAAAGGAACCTATTCTTGTGCTCTTAACAGCCACAAATACCAATAAGTGTTAATAATTTCACAGGTGGCATATCTAGGGATGTCATGTTTGGGCCCGAGGCTCAAATAAGCACAGACTGATCATCCATACTGAAGACTATCTTGTAGCACTACCCGCACTTGAAGCTTCTGAGGGGCCTCTGTTTTTGGAACATTGGGTGAAAAATAGCTGCAGAGAAATCAAGTGACTTAATGATAGAAAACTGATTAGTGCTACTTAATGCACTAGGCTCACCGCAAATCACAGCTGCACCAAAATTAGTGGGGTGGGGGAGCCTGACCATAATGGTGGTTTTCTTATTGGGGTTTTGAAAGTGGAGGAGGAGAGCAAACCAAGAACAATTGACAAAGTGAAATTTCTATTAGACAGGTACCTCATAATCGATATATAGCAGGAGATGTCTTCTGAGCCCTGCGGCTAAAACAACTGAGGTGGCCCCATGGAACATCAGACACAGGAACCTTCACACGCCTAGAAAACAATCGGCTCTGTCAGATGATGTCATCCATGTGTCAAGAGTGTGGAATATGCATGTCCTCGAAGAAAAGGAAGATTCTTATGTTCTTTCACTATTTCCCTTTTGCTCTTCAAGTGAGTAGCATTTCTTATGCAACATTGCTATGTAGCATGGATGCCTTCCATTGTAGCCTTGCCCGTTAATCTTGGAAAATGAAATGATTCTGTCCATCCACGTGCCAAATAACATCCAGCTGTTATCCTTATAATATTTGTCCCCTGGGCTGCTTCAACCCCTTATGGGGCCCTGGGTGAATTTTGAGAATGCCCCAGCCTCCCCCCCCCCCCCACCCCACCCCACCCAAAGCAGCACAGTCAGCATCTCTTCTGCTCCCTCAGGCTGCTTGCAAGAGAAGTGAGTGGTGCTTTACTAAACAGACTGGAAGCAGCAAGTCATTGAAGGAACGATGGATGGCACTAAATACAGGGTAATTCTTGAGGAAAACCTGTTTCAGTCTGCCAGAGATTTGAGACTGGGACAGAGATTCACCTTCCAGCAGGGCAATGACCTTAAACATACTGCTAAAGCTGGTTTAAAGGGAAACATTTAAATATCTTGGAATGGCCTAGACAAAGCCCAGACCACAATCCAATTGAGAATCTGTGGCATGACTTGAAGATTGCTGTACACCAATGCAACTTGAAGGAGTTGGAGCAGTTTTGCCTTGAGGAATGGGTAAAAATCCCAGTGGCTAGATGTGCTAAACTAATAGAGACATACCCCAAGAGACTTGCAACTGTGATTACAGCAAAAGGTGGCTCTACAACATATTGACTTGGGGGGGGGGGGGGTGGTTAACGCGCACTCCTGATTTCAGTTTTTTTGTCTTAATTATTGTTTGTGTCACAATAAAGGATATTCCTTAGCGTTCCTCCAGTGCAGTCCTCTACGTCTGGGTAGTCAACCTCGTCCTGCAGCTAGGAGACTGGCATGTCCAAATTCGTGACATCACTGGTATATCCTGGCACCATCAGCCCTCCTACTTCCAGTGTGACCAGTCTCCTTGCAGCAGGAGGACTTGTGGAGCCCTGGATGTGGGGGCTCACTGTGAGGAAAAAATAAGGAGCTTAGTTTCATTTCATTTTATTTCTTACTTTTATTTCTGGATAGTTATTTAGGGGATTGGAGAATTTCCCTTTCTTTGGGTGCCTGTTACTTTAAATTTTAGAGTTTCTGCAGGGAGGAGGGGTCAGTGCTCAGCCTGAGGGAGCCTCCTGTCTCTCCTCCGTGGCAGCCCTGCTTCTTTGCCTTTATTTTCCTTTTTTCTCCTCTCCCTTTCTTGTACGTTGCGGGCTGGAGATTTTAAGCAGGCAGTCTCTGTTCCTACTGAAGTTCTCTGCTCCCAGACGCTACGGAGCCGAGCCCTTCACTTATCAGTAGCTCCGGGAATCCCTCCTGTGCTGGGGGTTTCCTGTTGAGTTTCAATCAGCTGTTTCCCCATGGCGAGTGCCTTTGAAGCCGGAGTAAGTGGTTTTTCAGTATTTTCTTGTTGAAGGGAGCTTGCGGTAGGCATTTGCAGGCGTTTCTCAAGCAGTTCTGTTTGGCGCCCTTTTTAGCCTCGGGGTTTTTGCCTCGGCGGCCATTTTGACTGCAGTTTTACACTGCGGGCAGCCCAGCACGTGAGGAGTTTTTGCTAACACATGGTGAGTGCTTCCTTTTACCATCGGGGGACTTAGTGCTCATTCCTTTCAGGTTTTATTTCTTTTCTTTTATTTCTTTTCTTTTTCTATTAGAGCTGATTCTTCCCTTCCAGGGCATTTCTAGGGGGTGGGGGGGGGGGGAGCCAGTAGTGCTTCCAGCGCGGTCCCCTTGGTTTTCCTGCTTGACCAATGCCTCAGAGGCCTCTCTGTCTAATTTGTGGTACCCACAGAGGGCCGGTGTCAGTGTTAGGAGTGTGTCGGGGCTGTGCCACCCTCTCCGCTCTAATGGAGCAGCGTATGGAGGTGCTTGAGCCCGCGGAGGTGTCTGAGCCTCCCGTATTGGACGAGGCGGTTGCAGCACGCTCCGTGGTGGCCGACACACGGTCGGAGAGTGTCGCGGGACCCTCTGGGGCTCTGACTGTGGGGGGTCCTCAACTGCTCTTGGGTCCTTTTCCCCCGAGTTTGTCTTAATGATGCATCAAGCGTTTTGCTTGCGTCAGCAGGGTGCCTTTCCGGCTTCCGGGCCTTTGGCATCCCTGGAGGGGCAGCGAGATTCTGCCGCAGCACCGTCTATTCCTCCACCGGTGGCAAAGCGGGCTAGGATGGCGCCGGACTCCGACGCCGAGGGGGACTGGCCCCCTGAGTCTGCGGATGTCTGGGACCCTGCAGAGGAGCCTCAGGATCTGGAGGAAGGGGAAATTCCAGAGCCCGAGGACCAAGCCAAGGTCATCAGGGTGTTCCGCCGGGAGGAGTTGCCTTCTCTCATTTCAGAGTCTCTGCAAATTTTGAATATGGCGGCTCCGGTAGTTCCAGATGTGGCGATCGAGGATCCGGTTATTGAGGCGGAACGTCAGTCGCAGGTTGTTTTTCCTTTGCATCGCGTGGTGGATAAGATGATTACAGACGAATGGACCCGGCCGGAATCGGCCTTGAGGGGGGTTCGTACTCTCAGTAGACTTTATCCCTTAACGGATAAGGATAGGGAGCGTTTTCGAGCTCCGCGGGTAGACGCGGTGGTCTCGGCGGTTACTAAGAAGACTACCATCCCTGTCGAGGGTGGTGCAGCGTTGAAAGATGCCCAAGATCGGAAGGTGGATAGTCTGCTGCGGCAGACGTTTGACGCTGATTCCATCTCCTGTGAGGCGGGCTTCTAACAGAGCATTGGAACTTTAAACTTTCAAATGAAATTCTACTTCTATGTACCAGTCTACTATGCAAAGGACCTTGGAACGTTGTTTAATCTTTTTTTATCGATAATACAATAACTTTCCCAGCATGTGGTTACACTTGCACATTGCCAGGAATATACAATGAAAACATAACTTTTTGTTTCTTTGTTTCCCCTCCCCCTTTTATTAGGGTCCTCCCCTTCCTCTCCCTCCTTCCCCACACTACATTACACGTCGTCTTTATTCTGAAACCAAGTCAGCATTCAGGGATTACAATCAGATCTTCATATATACAGTCGAGTTTTAAGCAGCTCTGTTTTTTTTATAATAGTTAAGTTACATTCGTCAGCCTATGATCTTGCTGTCTCTTGTTGGTCTTCAATGAAAATAATACAGATACTAGTTTTTATTCCATAATGTTATCTGCCGTGTAGGCGCTGCTATTCCTTCCCCAACCCTCTACCTCTCTTCCCCACCCCACTCCCATACCCCCCTCCCTCTTGCTTCTGGAGCTCACAGCACAGAGCCAGTGTCCTCCCCCGGGCTTGCATTCTGACGTTTATAGAAGGTTAATAATTCGACTTCTGTCCTTTGGAGTCAGTGTTTGGACATACATGTCCCACTCCTCTAAAAACTTCTCTCTAAGCCATGCATTCCTTCGGGCCCCCATATGCTATATTAACATGTGTGAGTGCAGCTCTTTTTTCCATGTCCCTAATGTGGATCCCGTCTGGGTCAGCCAGTTCTTCAAAGTGGTACGTCACGCTAATAGTGGGACATGACCCAGCCAGCCTTTATATTTCTGTGGCATCCCCTCCAGGCTAGTCACAAGACCCAAAACATGGTCTGCGGTTGGGCAGGTATGTACAGTACATTCTTTTTTTTATATTGATATTTTTAAATTTTACAACCATTACATAGATACATAATTAATAGTTAACAAAGCTATGAATTACAACAACAAACAGAACTATTAACCTCCTCTCCTTTCCCGACACTTTGCAAGTCCAGCCAAGAAAATAGCCATCAATTTATAGCAGTATTTGCATACAGATCTAGAGCAGACCACTTGTTCACTTTTACCACTTTTCCTCTGAGGCTAGAGATTTTGTCCTGTGCTTTTCCATGTTTACTGTAAAGGCACACTTGATTCCACCATAGATGCCAGTTTAACTTCGTGGGATCCTTCCAATTAGATAGGATTGCTTTTATGGCTATCATTATCATAAAGTTTAGCACAAAAAAGTGCTTTTTTTGCCAACATAGTAATCTCCGCTAAAGTACTATTATGCGCCATGACAGAGGAAAAGAAAAGCTTAATACTTGCTGTATCCTGTTCCAGACAGGAACCCAAAACACCTGAATGTGAGGGCAATCCAGAAACATGTGTCTCATGGTACCTAGTTCTTTCTGACAGGCCCAATATTGAGGGGTCATGTCTTTGTTCCATTTGGCCAGCTTAACCGGTGTAATAAATGCCTTGTGTGCGAAGAACAACATTGATTGCGTAAGCGCAGCAAATCTTGAAGTACGGATTAGGGGGCCCCATAGGAAGTTCCAGGACTGCTGTGTCAGATTGGAGCCGACTTCTTCCTATATCTTCCGCAAACCCTTAACCTGATTAGAGTTGCTAGTTCTGAAATATGCGTACATACTTGAAATTCCTCCTTTCTTGGAATTTATTTCTGCCATAATCCTCTCCAACCCCCATGATTGTGAGTAGTCACTAGGCTTTCTCTTCAAACAGCCAATGCAGTGCTTAAGTTGAAGCCACTGAAAGTGACATGAGGACGGTAGACCAAACTCATTTTGTAGCAAGTTAAATATCTCCCAGTTATCTCCCTTTATCAGATGACCCACCGACCAAATATCACATCTCTGCCAGGCTGTCCAAGCAAAGGAGACTTTATTGATTTTGAATAAAGGGTTATGCCATAGAGGCATTTGGCGTGAGGGAGGTTTTTCTCTTTCTATAATAGGTAGGAAACTTTGGAACGCTGTTTGTGTAGATATGATTATACGTCCCACTCTATATGCGTCTGGCCATCTCATTCCCATGATTACGTTGACTGGGCAAGGGTGGACCAGGCGCTCTTCTAGCTCCAACCGTATTGGCTTCTGTGAAAGAGTCTCTCCAGATGACCATAAGCCTCCTTGTTTTAGTAGTGCCGCAAAGTGGTACCAGTGGAAGTCTGGAAAATGAAATCCCCCTTCACGTTTGCAAGCCTTTAATTTCTTCAGTGCTATCCTGGGTGTTTTCCCGCTCCAAAGAAAGGTGTATAAAATGCGCTCTATCGCTTTGCACACAGATATTGGAAACAGTATGGGTATCATCCCAAGTATGTAGTTTAATTTTGGCATCAGACCCATCTTAATGGACTCCAATCAGCCCCACCAGGTGAGATGCAAGGGGGTCCATTTCAGAGTGAAAGATCGTGCTATCTCATTTAGCTTCTCTGTGTTTATTTGCAATGTTTCATCCAACGGAGTGCCATACTGGACCCCCAGATATTTTATAGCAGAAGGCTCCCATTGAAAGGAAAATTGTTGTACCATGGTGCCATTGACTCGCTGATTGATAGGAAAGGCTACCGATTTTGTCCAGTTGACTTTGTATCCTGAGAACCGAGAGTAAACAAACTGAGCACCCTAGGGATGGACCCTAAAGTTACTGCTTGGGTTAGAAATTGGTTGGGTGGGAGGCGACAAAGAGTACAAGTAAATGGAGCTCACTCTGAGGAGAAGGATGTTACCAGTGGTGTGCCCCAGGGATCTGTCCTTGGTCTGATTCTTTTTAACATCTTTGTTAGTGATATAGCGGAAGGGCTGTCGGGTAAGGTTTGCCCCTTTGCGGATGATACCAAAATCTGTAATAGAGTAGACACCCAGGAAGGTGTAGATAACATGAGGAGGGATCTAGCTAAGCTTGAAGAATGGTCTAGAATTTGGCAGCTGGGATTTAATGTTAAAAAATGTAAGGTCATGCATTTGGGCTGCAGCAATCCAAGGGAGCAATACAGTATAGGAGGTGAAGTACTTTTGTCCACTAAAGAAGAGCGGGACCTAGGCGTGGTTGTGTCTGATGATCTTAAAGTAGCTAAACAGGTAGAAAAGGCGACGGCAAAAGCTAGAAGGATGCTTGGGTGCATACGGAGAGGAATGGCTAGCAGAAAAAAGGAGGTGATAATACCTATGTATAAGTCTTTGGTGCGACCTCATTTGGAGTATGGTGTGCAATTCTGGAGACCGCACCTTCAAAAGGATGTGAACAGGATGGAGTCGGTGCAGAGGGTTGCTACTAAAATGATTAATGGGCTTCATTATAAAGCATATGAGGACAGACTTAAGGATCTTAATATGTACACCTTAGAGGAAAGGCGGGATAGAGGTGATATGATTGAGATGTTTAAATACCTCCGTGGCATAAATGTTCAGGGAGAGAGCCTCTTTCAATTGAAAGCAAGTTCTGCTACGAGGGGACATGGGATGAGGGTGAAGGGAGATAGATTCAGGAGTGATATGCGGAAATATTTCTTTATGGAAAGAGTAGTGGATCCGTGGAATAGTCTCCCAGTGGAGGTGGTAGAGATGAGGACAGTAACTGAATTCAAAAAAGCATGGGACCAACACAGAGGATCTCTAAAGGTAGAAAGTGGACTGTTGTAGTTGTTGTTATGGAAGGACAGACTAGATGGGCCTTGTGGTCTTTTTCTGTCATCATGTTTCTATGTTTCTGTTTCTAGTAGTTATCTATCAGCTGCAGTAAAGGGGAGATTGATGTTGGACTAAGAGAGGCTACCAATTTAATTTGAAGATCCGCTACTGCGATTCCTTTAATCTCGGTTGTTTGCCGAATAAGTAGCGCCAATGGTTCCAGCGTCAGATTGAACAAAAAAGGCGACATTGGGCAGCCTTGACATGTGCCCCTATGTAGAGGAAAAGGCCTTGAGAGCTCTCGGTTAGCCAGAATCCTTGCCATAGTTTGGAATACAGAACCTGGATCATGTTCACAAAATTCTTTGGAAAACCAAACCATTCCAACACTTGAAATAAAAAGGGCCACTCTAGTCTATCGAAGGTGGCCTTTTCGGCGTCCAATGACAGACCAATAAGAGGTGAGTCAAGGTGTTCTGCTACTTCTAGCAGATTACATAGTAGTTGCGAGTTATCCGCTGTGGATCTGCCTATAATGAAACCACATTGATCTGGATGTATTAGTGAGTGGAGAACTTTATTGAGACGGTTAGCCAGGACAGACAAGTACAATTTGTAGTCGGCATTCAACAGTGAAATAGGTCTATAGTTACCCACTAATTCCGGGTCTTTACCTGGTTTTTCTAGTACTACTATTGTAGCATTAGTGAAAGCTCCAGTGTTATTGACTTGCTCCTGTAGTTGCTGGTAATAGGTCATCAAGTGGGGAAAGAGGTCCTTTGTGAAAATTTGGTAAAATTCTATCGGAATTCCATCAGGGCACGCTGCCTTCCTGCTTTTCATTCCTGAGAGGGCTTCCTTCAATTCCTCTTGACCAAAAGCTCTGCTGAGGAACGCTATTTGATCGGGGCCCAATTTAGGGTGCTCAATCTGTTTCAGAAAATTTCTCATAGCGGGTTTGTTGCAGGCCACTTCAGACGTATATAACTGTGTATAAAATTTACAAAAGGCCTCTGTTATTTCATTATTTTCACACAATGGACCACATTGCTCATCTTTTATAGTCACAATATGAGATTTAATGCGTCGTGATTTTAAACTTGTAGCCAACAATTTACTGGCCTTGTTCATCTCTGTGTGGTATCGTGCTTGTTGCACAAAGACGTTTTGTTCCACTTCCCTCCTAAGTATCGTGTTATATTGGCATCTTAGTTTTTGCAAGTGTATTAATGGCGGGGAGTTAAATTGCCTTTGCAATAATCTTTCTCCTGCCCTTATCTGCTGGTCCAGGGCCTTGAGCATGCCTGTCGCCTTTCTGCTAGCGGCAATGATGAACCTAGTTATCTTCGCTCTTATTGAGGCCTTAAATGCTTCCCACCATGCCCAGATAGACATGTCTTCTGGGATATTAGTATCAAAGTAATCTCTTATGGCCTGCTGGACATAAAGTTTAAAAGGTTCCTCTGCAAGCAATGATCTTGGGAAGGACCAGGCGCAGTTCTTGGTATGTTCTGCTGGGTGACCAAGATCCAGCACTATCGCTGCGTGGTCCGAGATATGAGTACTTAAGATGTCTGCACACCTAACTTCTTTAACTAGGGTTCTGGACACCAGAAAAAAAATCTATCCGAGAGTAGGAACCATGCGGGTATGAAAAAAAGGTAAAATCTTTTTTCAGAAGGATGTCGCAACCTCCATATATCTACCATACATATCTTCCATGATGGAAACCAGCACCTCCAATGCTCTACCTCTCTTATTCACCCTGCTGGGTTTGCAATCAACTAATGGGTCCAGGACTATGTTAAAGTCCCCCCCCCCCCCTACTATAATAGGAAGGAGGAAAGCTCTTGAATCATTTCCGCCAGGGATTGGAAAAATTTTGGGCTATCAGTTTGGTGCATATATATTGATTAATGTTAGTTGTCTTTTCTTTAACATTACACGCACACTAGCCCATCTACCTTCGAGGTCAGCTCTGGTAGAGAGAATCTGAGCCTTAAGTGAGTTGCAGACCAGTATTGCCACCCCATTTTTCTTCCCACTAGCGGGCGCATGGGCCACTAAGCGATATTTTCCCAAAGCTAGTTTCATTGTCTCCTTGGTAGATGAGTTTCTCCTAGGACAAGCAGGATGAGTCAGCCACAATTGGTGACGTCATCCGACGGTGCCGAGACGGAAGTACTCTCCATAGCTCAGAAGGGCTTTTCTGCCCTTCTGAGCATGGGCCAACTGGCCCCGCCCCCTGCCCGCCCCTAGCTAGCCAGTTTTCAGTTCTTCCGCCTTGCCAGCAAGACGGACTTTCTACTCTCCACCAAAAATTTTAAACGTAACAACTTCTAATTCTCTTACCATTAATGTTTTCTAAGCTTTCTTTCAGAGCGTTTCCAGCAGAACTGGATAACAACTTCTAATTCTCTTACCATCAATGTTTTCTAAGCTTTCTTTCAGAGCGTTTCCAGCAGAACTGGATTCCTGCGGGCCATGTACCCCGGCCTCAACAGCTTATGAAAATCTCATCCTGCGGTGTATGTATATCAACCAAACCGAATTATGATCAGTTATACTTGCATTACTGCTTGTCCAGTTGTTTCAGGTTGCTCCGGTCTGTCCAAGGGTTGCGCTTGAGCTCCTATGCAAGCCAGGTGCTCTCGGTTGCTTCTCGAACCCTTGTGGTACACATCCGACTCCCCCCTGCTTTGCAGCCGCTCAGGGTGTGCCTAAGGGCCTCCACCCCCATCCGCAGCCTTAAGTACCAGCTCTGCCGCCGATCAGGGTGTGCCTAAGGGCCTCCACCCCCATCAGCAGGCTCAGACGTCCAACGCGACTCTTCGGACCCTCGATGTTGCTACGGGCGCCCTCCCGGGCCTCGGTTCTCGGCAGACCAGGATCTCTGCAGCTCATAAGTCCTACGAGACTCATCGGACCCTCGATGTTGCTACGGGCGCCCACCAGGGCCTTGGCTCTCGGCGGCCCCGGACCTCTGCAACTCTCCGGCCTCGTGGCTCCCCTGCAGGCGGCCATCTTGCCGATGTCATCACTGCCCGGCTCCTCCCCCTGCGGCGCTATTGGTCGGCGCCATTCACATCATCAGGTAAGGAGAGGAGGAGCCGCTCAGAGGACATGCCCATCACCGACAGTCCGTTCGGTACGGAGGCGTCAGTGAAGGCAGCTCTGACGCTCTGGCACCGGCGCAGAAACCATAGTTGACGACACTCCGTTCAGCGCAGAGACGTCGTGGGGGTCAGCGCTGACACTCTGATACCGGCGCAAGAAAACTCTAGCTGCACCATAAATTGCCGACGCTCCATCCAGCAAGAGGGCATCGGCAGGGACAGCGCATGAAAAGCTTAAGCGACAGCTGAAAGGTAGTGATATATTCACTTTGGAACCTCGGGGCTACCAGCGTTGTCCTATTCTTCCGGCACCGTCGCAGTTCCCAGCCCTATCCTGGCCTCCTCGAGCTGCAAGAAAGGCAGCATATCAGTCTACCACCAGCCGGATGGAAGGCTGAGACTGTACGGCCTGCAACGATCACGGCTGGGAGCCCTGCAGCTTCTTTCTTCTACAGGCCTGAGAGCCTCCCAATGGGGAGAGGACGCTCATCCTTTCTCAGTAAGATGTTCAGTGGGCTTAGGAGCGAAATGCGACGGGGAACAAATGCTGTGCACGGCTCCAGGATCGGGATGCCTCCAGTGTTGTTTTTTGGCAAGCCAAACCCCTCCTTGCACGTTCTCTGCAGAAGGGTTACCTCTGTTTTCGAATTCAGCTTTCCAATCTTCATTTCACGCTGGCTTTTGTGATTGTGTTCGGGCTCGGGTCTACTGGCCCTTCCTCCTCCCCAAACGTGGCCACAGAGTTGTGCAGTACACACGGACTGTGTGTTCAAGAGCTTACGGTCACAGGTTAAGTCCCAGCTATGGCTCCTGACTTCCCCATCCACACATTAATATCGAAGCGAACATGGGAAGCTCCCTTAGTTGCCACCATCTGCTCCAAGGGCCGCAAGTCCAGCGCCGCCTGCGTCTTTATCCAGATCCTGGTAAGCATCGGGCGACTGAACACCTGTGCGGCTAAGGAGTGCGAGCTCATGACCCTGCCAGGGGAGAGCCGCGCCATGGCGCAGAGCATCGTCGAGTAAACCTAGTTACTTGCCTCTCCGCGGACAGCAGGATAAATCACCTATCAGGTAGAGGGACCCCCTCTCGGCCTCCCAGCCTGCTGAGGAAAAGCCGACTCGCTTGCCCCAAGCGGCTTAGCTCACCGGTAGGTGCCTGGCTGCCTTGAAGCTCTCCGCTCCATGGGCGATCCCATACCTACTAAAAGCTCTTCCGCATCAGCGTACAACAGACTCTGAACCTAAGTGGCTGATCACGCTCCGTGTCTGCCTACATAGCAGTGTAGCTGAGGCGCTGTCCTTATGAGAAATCGGCCAAGGGTTTAACTCCTACCTGCTCATTACGGACTTCTTCTGTGCCAACACTGCCGTGCAGTGGTCACAGTCAGTACATCCTGAAACAGAGGGCCACAGATTAACCCCCAGTGGTAGATCCTGCAGAACATGCCCCCATAAAAATAAATAAATAAATAAATATATATATATATATATATAAAATAAAATAAAGTAAAATAATAAAAGTTGAATTCCTGGAGGATGCATGTCCCCCCACGGGCAGTGTCCAGGTCCAGAGCCACTCTTCACTGCGACGCTTATTCCAGGTCAGATTACAGACCAGATCTCCAGCAGGGCAACAACTACTGCAGATTGTGGCTCCCAGCTAGAGCGGTAGACCATAACAGATCTCAGGATCTCACGACCCTCCATTGACCATCCTATATCCTGCCACTACAAATCACAGTTCCTCAGCAGTAGTCCTTCCAAGGCCTTCCCCAAGCCCACGGTTCAAGGTACATACCGCACGGGGGCTGGCATTACCTAACAGGGCACCACTTGCCACAACCGTGGCAACAACTGGTGCAGTACATGCATCCAGTGTGTGCACGACCAGGAGGTCACAGGCTGAAGTCCCAGTCCTGACTCCTGCAAACCAAGTCCCTATATGTATATATTTTTCAACAGGCCTCTGTCATCCTGATCCATCATCCTCCACAACAGGTTGGCTTACCTCCGTACTAAGGGGCGGGGCAGTCAGCGCGATAGCCTACCAACCCCTGCAGACTCATACAGAGGAAAATGCTCGCAGCCCACTGGCTATGCAGGAGCTCGCAACCCACTAGCTAGTGCATGAGCTTCGGGACCTGCCTAATGATCTATGCACATACAGAGGAAGATATCATGGTCCACGGGTTAGTGCATACGCTTCGGGAGCTACTACCCAAGGGTAGGCAACGATGGTGGTCCAAGGAGCAGATCTACAATCTGCTACATCCAGCAGCACTGGCTCAACAGCAGTGAGCCCCACTGCCAGGCCGCCCACTTTTGTATGTTAGCCTGTGCCTCGTGCCCTTATCTTACCTGGGCCTCCTCGCATCCGCCTGGACTCCTCGCATCCTACAACCCAGTCCATGCCGCACTCTCGCATCATGGTGACAGCATACTCGGTGCTCGCTCGACCACAGTTACATGGGTCCCTGTGCAACCCACCTGTCAAACGTCATAGGCTCGGTGTTCGCTCGACCACAGTTACATGGGTCCCTGTGCAACCCACCTGTCAAACGTCATAGGCTTCATGCCGGCCTTGGATTCTGGAACGATGGCCCTGCCGCCACCATCTGGAACACTTGCACTGATCCTACAACCAGGCCGCCCAGCCCGCACATTACCCCTGAGCCTCCTGGTGATCCTCCTCTTCAACCATGCATCCCTCTCCTCTTCATGGCACAGGTCATCTTCTCCACCCTGCGGGAGCGCCTGCCTTTACAACTTGGTGGCACTCCACCTAACATCATGGAGGCAGAAAAATGGAATGTCAGGCTCATGGGTTACCACATTGTGGTGCAGCGGACACAGCCAGTACCTGTAGGACCAGAGGGTCACAGGCTCAAATCCCAGCTGGGGCTTCTGGACAACCCGGTCCCCTTATGTTTTACCAACCACTAAACAGAGATAATAAAGATACTACTTAATGCTGAGAGCATAAGCATGGTTCAAACACCTATTTTTCCAGCCGGTGATCCCAGTCTGGATCTTCCTATGATCTACCAAGGGACATCCTGCCTCAGCGAGCACAAGACGGGTGTACCTGAACATGGTTGAGTCTCGGGTCCAAGACCCTCTGTGGACCATGTTGTGGAGTTACCACGGTGCAACGATGCCTGCGGCTCGGCACTCCAGGGCCTGCACAGGGAGGGACAGATGCCCCCGGCAGTCCCTCCCCTTGGGTTAAGGCCGGGTGCCCAACCCATAGGCGTCCTCCTTCAACGGGTCTCATCACCAATAGATCCGCATGCTGTCGACCCAGAGCCAGACCTTGCTGACTCCTGACCCTGTCGACCAGCTGTCGGCCAGAACTGAGCTGTGATCTTCTATTTACCAACACTGCCTCACACGGGCAAGCAGCAGTTCTGCAAGCCGTGTCTCTTGACAGCCCTCCACAGCTCTGGGCATGTTGGCCTGGAATAGATTCCACTGGACTACACTGTAGGCGTAGCTTAGTGGATAGTGCATCAGCCTACTACCGAGACTACCTGGTCCAAGCACCACCGGCAATTCCACAAAACACAGCTGCCTTGATACAACCAAGGCCTCAGCTGCATGGACGAAGGCCAAAGCCTCAACGGATCAGGCGAACGCTTGGCTACAGGCAAGAGCCAAGAACGCGCATGGAGGCACACACGCAGTACATTTTCCCCACAGAGGTCCTCCCTGCATCCTGCCCCCCACCAAGTCCTTGCAACGGGGACTATCGCATCACCCGTTAAGAAGTATGAGGTCGTAGGGCCGTGGGTCCTTGTCAACCAGACAGCCCCAACAATCTGGACTGCAACCTTGCTGCCACCACCTCAGTCCGCCCAGCTTTGACTTATAAACACTGCTACATTAGTGGCCGGTCTCTTACCACTCTTATAGCATCGCCGATGCCTGCTTGCTATCCCGGCACGAGCCTTCTTCTCACTGATGACATAGACCGGATGATACAGCATAATTGTTCTCACGAGGCCAGTCGCGGCCATTATCCGATCTCTGACACTGGCCAATCTAAGTCAAGCCTGCCCAACGGCACAGGTTTCCCATTGCCGATTATCTCATATCCTTATTACACGGCTGCAACCTTCTCCAGTAACAAGTTCATGAGTTGGCCACAGAAATAAATAATTACGTAGACAAATAAGGCGAAAGAGACACCCTTATTATTCTTTCGTGCCATTGACTGTTTTCCTCCTTGTGCCAGCGACTGGTGCAGTGCGGGCCAATGACAGAGGCAGCAGCTCTTCATCGCAGTTACTCTCGCACCTCTACTGCTCGATGGGCCGGCATCTCTGCATGGTGCCTGGGAACTGCATGCTGCTCCTGCACATGCGTGCTTCTCATATGCTCCCGCAGGCCTCTATAGGCCCCTGCAAGCCTAGAATCCTGCACATGCGTGCTTCTCTATATACTCCTGCAGGCCTCTATAGGCCCATACAAGCCTAGGATCCTTCAGGCCTGTATGTTCCCACAGCACTACGACTGCACGTAGACGCATCGCCTTGCCCAAATTAGGTCTATACGTTTGCAACACGCTTCAGGCAAGACCTATGAACGGTCTCGGCCTCCCCCATCTCCCACAGCACTTAACAGCTTGGGAGGCACCAATTGTGGCTGACTCATCCTGCTTGTCCTAGGAGAAAACGGAGTTACTTACCTGTAACTGGAGTTCTCCGGGGACAGCAGGATAAGTCAGCCACACATACCCGCCCACCTCCCCTGAGATGGGGTCGGCCTCCATTCGATGCCCGCCTCCTAGCGGCAAAAGCTTCAGCTAGGGACGTACTGGCTAGCTAGGGGCGGGCAGGGGGCGGGGCCAGTTGGCCCATGCTCAGAAGGGCAGAAAAGCCCTTCTGAGCTATGGAGAGTACTTCTGTCTCGGCGCCGTCGGATGACGTCACCAATTGTGGCTGACTTATCCTGCTGTCCCCGGAGAACTCCAGTTACAGGTAAGTAACTCCGTTTTCTTGAAGCATTATTACATCAGCTTTTTTGCTTCTGGCAGTACACAAGTATCTTCTTGCGCTTAACAGGATGATTTATGCCCTTTACATTCAGGGACAATACTTTAAGGGGGTTCATGATTGTTTTGTGTTTTGGGAATCACATGGCTTCCTGCGATCTGCCCTAGAATCTCCTGGTAGTAGGTGCCGATTACACTAATCTTAGTTGGGTGAGGCTTGCAAGGCGTCAAAATCACCCCCGCAAGGAGGTGGTAATTAAGTGGGTGAGTCAGCGTGCCCTGCAACATGGCCGCTGTATGTCCCAATTTGAAGAGCAAAAAATTGAAAAAAACCCAAAAAACCCTCTTTACTTTGTATCCCACCACTGCCCTTATTCTTATTTCCAATGTTTACGAGTATCTTGTAATCCCTGCTGGGGCTAGGTATAAAGAAACACATAACAAATCACTATTTTACTTTCCAGTACATACTTAAGCTAAGGAATGATATTACATGTGCAGCATTCCCACCAGATATATATACTCATTCTGATTATTACGATTAATTATAATTACTTCTCTTGCTCATCCCAGACCCAGCCTCAAACAATAGAAGGGCATTACCAATGCTTCTCTTTTACTTATATATTACTCTCAAATATTTTAAGTTTTAAGTTCTTAAGTTCAGCCTACCCGGAAAGTCACCATCCTCGACAAGGTTTTCCGTCTGGGTTATCCCCTAGCAATGATGCCCCAGGGGAGCTTACCGTGGAAAGGTATATCACTGAGTCACCCTTCCAGTGTTCATCTTCTTCCTTCAGCTGAAAGAACTCTTACGGGAAGGAGCCAATCATTGCATCTTTAAAGCCTCTTGTTCTTCAATAAACTGTATTACTGCCGCGGGGTCTTGAAAGGATTTGGAGTGGTTATTTAGCGTTATTTTGAGCCGAACCAGATAGAAAAGCCCATATTGAGCCTGCAGGTGTTGTAGCCGGGGTCTAAACGCCAAGAATTGTTTCCTTTTTTCAACTGTTGCCTTGCAGAAGTCAGGAAAGAAGGAGATGCTGTGCCCTTTGAATGTCAATGAGGTATGGGCTCTTGCAGCTGCCATTATCTGTATTACTTGTTGGTGTCTTAAGAGGCAGAAGATTATCGGCCTCGGTCTCCAGGGGTGTGGACTCATCTGAGCCAGCACTCTGTGAACTCTTTCAATTTCCATTGGCCCAGAGAAATTCAAATGCAACAATGTGGGTATCGTCTTTCCCAGAAATGTAATTATATCGGAGCCTTTGGCACCCTCCGGAAAGCCCACTACTCTTATGTTATTCCTCCTATTCCTGTTGCTGAGATATTCCATATTCAGCTCCATGCGTTCCATCTTCTTAAGGGCCCCATTGAGCTGGCCTAGTTTTTCTTCATGTGTTGCTACAGCAGCGTCCACTTTATCCATGCGGCCTGCAAGTCCCTTCATTTGTGTCTTCATGTCATGCAAGTCTGCTTCCATCCACACCAGAGCATCTCCGTTTGCTAAGACCAGGTCTTTTGCTGATCTGATTTCCCCCAGTAGTTCTCTTATTGTTTCTTCGGATTCCTGTGAGGCGGCCATCTTATGAGGGGAGAGGGGATCAGAGTTTGCTCTTTTGGAGCCCGAGTTAGTGCTTGCCGTGAAGTCTAGCTTCGTGGGCTTGCCGCTCGACATACCCCTTCCTTCGTTGAGTGATCAGGGTGAGGTTCGAAGGCAGTGTTTAGTCGGGTGTTATAAGGTAAATCACAGGATTTTTATCAGGGATTGCCAGAGCAAAACTCTTAAGCAGCCATCTTGCTACACCGCTGGCTCCGCCTCCCATGTATGTACCTTCTAATATCTACCCCAAGTATAAACACAGTTCTTCCCAGAATTGGATCATCATTTGACAACCCCACCAGATATGTCCCAGATGAGCTCTGTGTTGGTCACGTCTAGGAGAACCCGTTGTCTCACTGCATAACGCTCTATGAGGTACAAAATGACTCTTCTGTATTATTTTATATTGCATTTCTCTGAGTTTGGCATTGGGACAAGACTGTGCAATTTGCTTAAGTGTTGCCCTAATATCTTCCATTATAGCTACCTTCATCTCCTAAGCCCAAATGGTCACTGTCTCTGTCTATCTGTTTTTTTTTCTAGAGCTAGACATTCGTTATGGAATGTAGTTATCCATGCATGGGACTGATGTTCCTGCATATAGAAGTTCCTCTAGATGGGAGAAAAATCTGCTCTGTAGGTCTAGAGTAGACAAGTGATGGATATAACTGCAGATCTGAAAATAGCAGAATCTATCAGCAGGCGTCAACCCATACCTCCTCTGTAGCTCCTCAAAAGACAAAATAATGTATGCCTCATCCTCAACTTGTTCAATTGCCATAATACCTTTGGATTCCCATCAGCCAAAGGCCTCCCCCTCCATACCAGGCAAGAAGGCACTATTACCATATAGAGGGAGTAATGATGTAGTAAGAGGATTCCCCCGACACTTCCTACAGATCAGATACATACCTGTCTCATGATCTTAAAACCTACGTGTTGGTGCAGTACACTGGAGAGGGCAGTGGCCAGTGCATGTAGCAAATAGCAGAGTGCCAAAGGGGGAACTAGCTCTTGTTCTAGTTGCAGTGGGATATAATCTTCTGTCAAACTAAGCCAATCACACAGATGTTGCAATAAGCACGCTATATTATACGAATGTCCAGTACTCCCATCCCGCTGCAGTCCTAAGGCTGTTGTAAAAGGAAGTCTAATTCGGAGCCTTTTGCCTTTCCACAAGAACTGGTTCAGTAGTCGCCCCAACTGCTGTACGTCATTCTGAGAGTTGAGAAGGGGAAGCATCTGCAATACATAGAGCTATTTAGGGAATATGACCATCTTGTATAATGCTATTCATCTCCCCAGCAAGAGAGGGAGATCCTTCCACCGAGCAAGTCTGTCTTGCGTGTGGGATAAGAGTGCCCTCACATTCATCTCATAAAGTTTCTCAGTCTCCACCAGCATCGAAGCCCATTTAAGAGGAAATCCATCTATCCAGTCAGAGCAAGGCTACTGGGATATAGGTAATGCTCCCGATTTATCTAGATTTCATTTTAATCCCCAAATTTATCGAAGTTTTCAAAGGTAAGTAGTAAAATAAGTAAGGTTTCTTGAGGGGAGCCCAGGTATACAAGGAGGCTGTCAGAGAATACCGATACTCAAAACTCTTCCTTTCCCATAAGCGCCCCTGCGAAACCAGGGTGAGTTCTTATATGTTCAAGCAACGGCTCTAAAGTGAGTACAAATAGAAGGGACAGGGGGCATCTCTGCTTAGCCCCATGCTGAATAGGGAAGTCTGCCATCAATTTACCATTCACCAAGATCTGCCCATGTGGGTTGGAATAGAGCAGCCGTATTGTCTCATCTAAAAATCCACTGATTCACATCATGTCAATCATCCAGTACATGTGCACTCGGTCAAATGCTTTCTCAGCATCAAAACTAATTAGCATTGCAGGTACCTCAGCCACCTCCATTATATAGAGGGAGGAGAGAATTTCCTGCATGTTTTTGACTATATAGAGACTGCGTACACATCCAACTTAATCCTCGTGTATAAGATGAGACATAACCGCTGCTAGCTGTTCTACCATAATCTTGGCAAGCAATTTAATGTCCACATTCAAGAGAGATATTGGTCGATAAGAACTCGGCAATAGTGTGTTGTGGCCCGGTTTGGGAAGTACTGTTATGATTGCTCTATTTACGTCGTATGGAAAGATTTGTTTCTGTATTAGATCAGTATAATAATCAGAGTATTTGCTATTTGAGGGGCCATCAGTTTGTAAAATTTTCCCATATACCCATCCAATCCCGGCACTTGACAGGGCCGTAGCCTTTTAATTATGTTAGCTACTTCAATGGCATGGATCGGGGCATTAAGGGCATCTCACTGCTCTACTGTCAAACTCGAGAACTATAGCAAAACCTAGGGAATGCAAACTAATATCTACACCATTCAATCCCTTATATAAACCCCCACTTTCATTCAAACAACTCTATTTCTTTTTGTCGGACAATTTGCCATGAGAGATTACTCTCTCTTGTAGCAAACTCTCCTATTATTCGTTTTATTGAGTGTTACTCAATTTCACCACTAACAGTGAATAAACAGGAAACTCACATACTATGAATCTCTCATATAAAATAAAAACTCCCACTTAACTTATAAGGCGAACTTCAACTTTATATATCCAGTCATCTGGTCAGAAACAAAAATCGCTCTCTTCTTAATACCAGGTTATCCACAACGGTAGTTTTTTCATATACGTTCATCAAAACCGTTGGTTAATTTTCCCACACAAACGGCAACTGGCTGGTTGACTTTCAAACCAAAGCCATATAAAGGCAGCTACACAGCGCCATGTTTCAGGTCTTGTTACTTCTCCACCCTTCATCAGGCTACATCCAAGGCTGAATGCCTCTCATTCTCCCTCATTTGTACTTATGGGGGAAGTCTTTCTGACGTTAGTACAAACAGCACCAGTAAAAAATCTCCTAGCTTGATTCACAACAAGCTCCACCAATTCAATTCGAGGTTCAACCCTTGAGGGACTACGGTCTTTAAACGGAAAATCAATTTTTGCTCTAGATGTTGTAACCATTGAGTCCTATTGCCACCCCGAAATGATAATGGGACATGATCAATCGCTCTCTAAATGTACTCTTGAAAGGAATGTCCTTTACAAATACTATGTGATACCATTGGGGCAGTCAAAGTCTGTGTCTGATGACGGGATCTATGTTCTTGCAAACGTAATTTTATAGGTCTTATAGTCTGTTCAATATATTTTAAGGAACAGGGACATATCAGCATATATACTACATATGATGTTTTACAATCTGTTCGATGAAATGCTGTATAAGTATTATTGGAAGAAGTATCCATCCACTGTGGACCCACTATTGTAGCGGTACAAAAATCACAATCCTCACAAGAATAGCGTCCAAGCTGGTCAGTTTGTAATGATGTTATCAAATTCAATGGATCATCACGACGCATCACAAAATTAGCTATATTGCGACCACGCCGGTAAGCTAACATTAGAGGTTTTTGAAAACAGGTATGAACCTGCAATATGTGCCAATGTTTTCTCAAAATACTACTCGTTCAGTCAAATGCATGAAAGGAAGAACTCCTACTATGGGGTTTTTCGCCTCCTCTGTAGTCCTCCTCCTTGATAGAATCCCACCATTCAGGATGATTATATTGGGCACGTTTATATGCCCTTCAAACCAAATCTTTAGGGTAACCCCAGGCTATTAAGCGTTGTGCTAAGTCTGTTGCATGTTTATGATATTCTACTATTGTGGAACAAAGGCGTCTTATCTGAAAGAATTGGCCAACAGGAAGCCCCCGTCGCATGGCTATAGGATGATAACTGTGAAATTTCAATAGAGTGTTCCTCTGAACCGGTTTCCGGTATAAGGTGGTTTATAATCACTGTCCAGATCTATAAATAGTCAAATCCAAAAAGTTTATAGAAGAAGAAGGAAACTCCGGAGTAAATTGGAGATTAGATTTAATCAAATTCAACCAAAGGACAAATTCATGTAATTGATCGAGTGATCCTTGCCAGATCAAAAAGATATCATCTAAGAATCTCCTCCAAGTAATTATATACTGAAACCATTGGGATGAATATACATAGGACTCTTCAAAATGAACTAGATAAAATGTGGCAATTGAGGGGGGCCACTCTTGCTCCCATAGGAATCCCAAAAACTTGTAAATAAAACTGTACCTCATAACAAAAGTAACTGTTTCAGCACCAATTCAAACAAGGATGATAAAAAATGAGCAGGTAAATGAGCTGGTAGTCTTAGCTCTAAAGACGCTATCATTTCTAAGGCTTCTTTCTGATCTATATTTGTGTAAAGAGAAGTCACATGCATTGTTACCAAGATGACCTCATCCAATGGTAAACTAATGTTCTATAGCATTAAAATAAAATGGTAGGAATCTTTAATGTAAGATTTCACAGTGGTTAATAAAGGTTGTAAAAAACAGTCAGAAAATTGTGACAATGCTTCTAAAGCTGAATCCCCTACAAGACACTATTGGACGTCCTGGGGGGGGCTGTCATGGACTTATGAATTTTTGGAACCATATAAAAAATGGGAGTAGATGGAAATTTTTTATTTAAATACTCGTATTCTTTCTTTATAATCCAGCAATCTAAGCAAGCTCTTTCTGTCAGATATTTAATCTCCCCCATTAAATCTGAAAGGGGATCACAAGATAACAATTTATAATAGCGAACATCGCTCAAATGAGTATTTACTATTCCCTGCTAATAAGCTGTGTCCTGAATCACAATAGCCCCTCCTTTGTCCGCTCGGTGGATCACCACATCAGACATAGAACGAAGTTATTTATTTATTTATTTTATTTACATGCTCTTCTATGCCGCGCTCTTCAGTATCAGTGCAGTTTACAAATAACAAAATTTTGCAACAGACCAAGTAGCCATATGCTTACATTGTAACAGGGTAATATAACTAGGGAAACTATATACAGGAACAACAACCATTAGTGGTTGGGGAAACTATTTACAATTTATAATATAATCACAAGCTGCTATTGATTTATTCATTCATCATTATCGTCTACAAGCCTGTCGTCAATGTACCTGATGGATGGTTCAGTTGATTGCTTTGTCATAAGTCAGTTGATTGCTTTGTCAGTTGATTGCTTTGTCATAAGTTGTTGTAAAGTTGATTGCTTTGTCATAAGTTGTTGTAAAGCCTGCCTCTGTTGTGTCAAAATGTTGAAGTACTGTTTCAAGAGTAATTTTTCAAGAGCCTCCAAATCTTGCAATACTATCCTCTGAAAAACCATTATATTAGCATCCACCTCTCCTGGAGGTAACCATTTTGATGGACTTGATTTAATAGAATCATCTTTTACTGTATGAACTGTGATTTGTGAAAAAAATTGAATAATCCATAACTTCCTAAAAAAAGCAAACAAACATTTCCTTAACTCAAAAGGGTCATAATTAACAGTCGGTACAAACGATAAACCCAAATTTAGCACAGACATCTGAAGGTCAGTTAAATGTTTCTGAGATAGGTTTATTACTGTTGTTTGGTGTGTGATCGAGTGGAGGGCCCCCTGCGGCTGTCCCCCTGATTGAAACGAAATGGCCGGCGTCCTCAAGGGCAGCCCCTCTGAAAATCCTGCTGAGGTGTATTAGTAAAATTTGAAGACTCTCGCAATATAGCTAATTTTGTGATGCGCCGTGATGATCCATTGAATTCGATAACATCATTACAAACTAACCAGCTTGGACGCTATTCTTGTGGGGATTGTGATTTTTGTACCGCTACAATAGCGGGTCCACAGTGGATGGATACTTCTTCCAATAATACTTATACAGCATTTCATTGAACAGATTGTAAAACATCATATGTAGTATATATGCCGATATGTCCCTGTTCCTTAAGATATATTGGACGGACTATAAGACCTATAAAATTACGTTTGCAAGAACATAGATCCCATCATCGGACACAGACTTTGACTGCCCTGATGGTATCACATAGTATTTGTAAAGGACATTCCTTTCAAGAGTACATTTGGTGAGTGATTTATCATGTCCCATTATCATTCTGGGGCGGCAATAGGACTCAACATTTACAACATCTAGAGAAAAAATGGATTTTCCGTTTAAAGACCGTAGTCCCTCAAGGGTTGAACCTCGAATTTCTTTTATTTATTTGGTTACATTTCTATACCGGTTCTTCCAGCGATCAGTAGCGGTTTACATGGAACTTTACACAGCAAACATTTTGTACATTTACATAACACAGAATTGGAATTATACAGTTTGACATTTGTGAGGTTATATACGTATTTACAACTTGCAAGCTGCTGAGGCAGGTTTATATACATATTTACATGTGTTTCAGGTTATTTACATATTCTTGTGTACCGTTGCATTAGGACAAGTTGTAATATTCCTGAAATAGGTAGGTTTTTAGGTTCTTTCAGAAATCTTTTTTGGTCCTTGTTTCTTAGTCTGTAAGGCAGGTTGTTCCATTGGGCGGGCGCTGTATATGTGAAAGCTCTGTTGCTGGTGAGGGTTTTGGCGTTGCGTATGTTGAGTGGGACATGTAATGTGTTTAGGTTGTGGGTCCTCCTGGTTCTGTTGGGGGGGTTGTGTTGCGATTAGTGTGGAGAGGTAAGACGGGGCTAGGTTGTGGATCAATTTAAATATTGTTACCATTGTTTTATACCTTATGCAGGCATGGATAGGAAGCCAGTGGAGTTCCATTAGTATTGGTGTGATGTGATCGGAGACCCGTACTTTCATTATGATTCGAGCAGTGACGTTCTGCGCCATTTGAAGTATGTTGAGGGTTTTTTTTGGTAGTCCTTGGAGAATGCTGTTGCAATAGTCCAAGTGAGGTGTGACAATTGCTTGGACTACTGTTCGGAAGTCGGACTGCTCAATAATGTTGCGTAGTGGTTGGAGTATCCGTAGTTTGTGAAATATTGCCCGGTTTAGCAGTCTTAGGTGGGTTTTCATCTTGAGATTTTTGTCGAGGGTTACTCCCAGATATTTTATTTCTTGTTTGATGTTGTATGTATGATTGTTCAGTAGTATTGTTGGGGGAGGGCTGAAATCTGGGTTTTTGGATATAAACATTGCTTCCATTTTCTTGTGGTTTATGCTCATGTTGTTCTGCTGTAACCAGGTTTGTGTTTCCTCTATCCACTGTATGCTATATACACATATTTTGGATTGGATTGGTGGAGCTTGTTGTGAATCAAGCTAGGAGATTTTTATTGGTGCTGTTTGTAGTGAAGTCAGAAAGACTTTCCCCATAAGTACAAATGAGGGAGAATGAGAGGCATTCAGCCTTGGATGTAGCCTGATGAAGGGTGGAGAAGTAACAAGACCTGAAACATGGCGCTGTGTAGCTGCCTTTATATGGCTTTGGTTTGAAAGTCAGCCAGCCGTTTGCCGTTTGTGTGGGAAAATTAACCGACGGTTTTGATGAACGTATATGAACAAACTACCGCTGTGGATAACCTGCTATTAAGAAGAGAGCGATTTTTGTTCTTGACCAGATGACTGGATATATAAAGTTGAAGTTCGCCTTATAAGTTAAGTGGGCATTTTTATTATATACGAGGGATTCATAGTATGTGAGTTTCCTGTTTATTCACTCTTAGTGGTAAAAGTGAGTAACACTCAATAATTTATTTATTTATTTTTTTATAGTCTCTTCTATAGCGCTATTCAGCATCAGTGCGGTTTACAATGAACAATGAATTTACACATTTCCGATGGTACTTTGTGTTTACAGTTGAACAGGTAATACAACTTGGATAACAGGGGTAACTATTTACAATTTATAACATAATCTCGGTCTTTTTGGTTTCAGTCTTGGGGGTTTGGGTGGTCTGTGAGGTGGTTGCAGTGTCTGCATTGGTTACTGGGTAATACAGGAGGAAGAGGTGGTGTTTCAAGGCCTTTCTGAACTGCAATAGGTCTGGGATTGCTCGGATGCCTTGAGGGAGGCTGTTCCAGCCCCTTGGTGCACAGAATTTGAAGGCCCTACCTGCTGTTGCTTTGGTGCATTGTGTTATTGATTTTGGGACCGGACACACAAAGAGGAGCAGGTCCTCCTGCAGGCAATCCAGAGGAACACAAGAGGCAGGAGAAGCTGGATGAAATAAAACTTCTTTATTGTAGAGGGACCCCAATGCGTTTCGGCAACGCCTTCTTCAGGGGGAATATCTCCAATTATCACTTAATTGGCAAACAAAATAAATACATAATTAGGATAGTGATAAAAATATATATAAACACAATTTAAAACATTTAAAAACAATGGAGCACCTGGCATGTTCCAAAATGCAAATGTGAACATATAAACATGTAATATAAGAGATAAGATATAAATACAGCCGTATGAAAAACATGTAATTAATTGTATGAAACAGTGTAATGTAAGAAAACTGTAAAACAAAAACAGACAAAGCAAACGCAGGGCTGAGCAACCACAGATAAAAACAAATGTCAGAAATAGTAATCATCAATAGGTATCTTAAAACAAACATGGTAAGGCTAAAAAGACCAAGCAGAAATACTCATTAAAAGAGTACACAACATAAGTAAAACCATAGGACATGAATGAATATCAATGATGATACTAATAAATAAATAAATAAAACAATAAATAATAAGAGTCATAATACTGATATGATAAACCCTAAAGAATAAATATTTAAAACAATAAATAGTAAAAATCATAATACAGTTATAATACACCTTGAAAAATAATAAGGGCTATACTAAAAATGAATGAACTACATATAAGGACCCATAACTTTATGTCTAATTGGGGGGAAAAAATTGATGCAATGTATTATAAGTTAATCAAAGAAAGGAGTATATACTGGTTATAGGCAAACATCTTCTAAGGTGAAAAAGTATTTGTTGGTGGTAAAAAACATTAGGTCTACGATGTGTGCAATGTTAAAAGACATAGAGCATGTGTCTCGTAACAAACAATCATGCTATGTAAAAGTAAATAAGAAATGCCCGACCTATTATCTAAAACAACATAAACCGGTACTTAAAATAGTATGCGAGCTAATTTGTAAGGGCAACACACTAATAAGTTTAAAAATAACAAAAAGGGGACACTAGTAATATAAATATGATAAACCAGCAGAAATTATTGTAGAAAGTATGATAAAACAAAGAAATTATATAATAATAAAAATACTCCGATAAAAACCGTGAGCTGACGATTAAACTAACAACAATCATTGAGTTTGTATATAGCCTTTCATAATAGCAAGAATGAGGATGTCACGATAAAATAATTAAAACACGGACAATAAGACTTAGATAATTGCCAACTGCGAATACATTGTGAATAAAGGAGTAAATGAGAAGTACATAGGATTCCAAAAAGGACGGTAAATGGTGAACATTAAATATGACGGCAATCAAGTTGTGTATATATTGTAACAACACAACGAATATTATGCTAGGCCCCCCGAACGGGCAAACATAGGATAAAGGAAACATTGATGTGTGTAAAGACCAAAATAGATGCACACCTGAGACGTGTAAACACTTACCCAGATAGTCGTATTGAGTGTGTGTATAAAGAAAACCGTTGCTGTAAAACAGTTACGAGTTTAGCGCTGAAACAAGAACCATAGAAATAAAATGAAATGTATTGAACACATATTCAACTTAACAGAGAGTCTAAATATATATGATACAAAAGAAACTCTGTGCAATGCAGAGTCCAGAAGTTAAAAAATGAAACGTTGTTTATTTTAAAAAGGTTAAAAAAGGCATTGAAATAATGAAGAATCAGTAAGGTACAAGGGTCAGAGGAAATGCTATCGTAATGTACTGAAGAGAGTTATAAACGAGGGGAAGATATGGGAAGAAACAAACCGTGTACACTCAGCTTTAACGATAGGACTAATGCACAAACAATTAAGTGATAATTGGAGATATTCCCCCTGAAGAAGGCGTTGCCGAAACGCGTTGGGGTCCTCTACAATAAAGAAGTTTTATTTCATCCAGCTTCTCCTGCCTCTTGCCTTCCATTGATTTTGGGACCACCAGTGTGTTGAGTGTTACTGACCGTCTGTCCCTATTGTGGGGTGTCGTCAGGATCAGATCTGTTAGTGATGCAGATGAGAGCCCTTTGATGGCCTTGAATGTAAGTAATAATGTCTTGTATGTGAGTCTACTTCTTATCGGGAGCCAGTGGAGTTGTTTTAGGATGGGTGTGACATGGTCTTTCCTGGATGCTCCATGTAGGACTCTTGCTGCGGCGTTCATCGCCAGTTGCAGTGGGTTCAAGGTGGCTTGAGGGAGCCCTTGTAAGAGTGAGTTCGCATAATCAAAATGTGGTATGATTAGGGCCTGATAGATGGTCCTGAAATCATCTGGCTCTAGCAGGGATCGTAGGTGTCTAAGGGAACGGATTTTATGGTATACCGCTCTTACAATGTTTCCTATGTGCGCCTTCATATCCAAGTGCTGGTCTAAAGTGACGCCGAGGTATCTGATGATAGGCTTGGTTTGGAGGTCCGCTTCCTTCACTTTCAAGAAGGACGGAGCGGCGAAGTCTCGGTTCCTTGTAATGAACAACACCTCCGTTTTCTTGTGTTGGATCCTGAGGTTTTGGGATTGCAGCCAGTTGGATATTTCATTTATGCAGTTTGTTAATGGAGTGAGATCGGGGTTCTCTGTTGCAAAAGGCATGTATAACAGCACATCATCCGCGTATATCATGCAGTTAACACTGAAGGACCGTATCAGGTTGCAGGTAGGCTGCATGTATATATTGAACATAAGGGCGGAGAGGGAGGAGCCTTGTGGGACACCTTGCTTTTGATGGAACAGATCTGATGAAGTGTCGTTGGATCGTACCTGCTGCCATCTGTCAGAAAGGTAGGACCTGCACCACTCAAGTGCTTTATCAGTGATTCCCTTCCCCTTGAGTCGTTCCAGGAGGCGTTCATGGCTCACGGAGTCGAATGCCGCTGCGATGTCTAGGAAGACAAGGACGAACCCTTGGCGGATGTTGTCAATGCCTGTTAATATGCTGCTGAAGAGAGTGGTGAGCAGTGTTTCCACACCGTGGGCTTCTCTAAAGCCATGTTGGCATGGGTCCAGTGGTGCGTTAGTTTCTATATGCTCTTGGATAAAATGAATAAAAGGAGAGTTTGCTACAAGAGAGAGTAATCTCTCATGGCAAATTGTCAGACAAAAAGAAATAGAGTTGTTTGAATGAAAGCGGGGGTTTTTATAGGCTACTGTCAAACTTGGCAACTGTATTTGACTCATAAAGGTTTCTTCAGTTTCCCCAGCTCCAGGCTCTGCCTCGTATAAAGATCCATAATAGGCCTGAAACGTTTCCTCTAATTGGGCCTGTATAGTTCTAACTTGACCCTCCGCTTTATGTAGTGCTTCCACATATCGTGGCCCCTACTGGCCTTGATAAGTGGGTGCTTTTTACGTCCTCTTGACGTCAGACGCGGCAAACTTAAAAGTACGTCACATTCCCTCTGCTGTGTAAGCTGATGATTAACTGCCATTTGCTGTTTCTTTGGACCTGAAGCAGGGTTTCTACACTGGATGGTGGCAAACCCGAAACGTGGAGCCACGACGTCATATGGAGTCTCGGCATTCTGGCACTGGCATTGCAACAGCTAAGTTTGGACTTTAATTTTAAATCACACTTTTCTTTATTAAAAGGGAGCAGTCACAGTGGTGCTTTGTGATAAGTCCCTAGCACTGGGCTGATAAAGCTCCGACAAAAATAATTTTTGCTGTAGTGTTGGGAATTACTTTTGACTGTTCGGATTTTCTTTTTTGGTGTGTTGGTTTGATCCGACTAGGTTCTATTTTGTTTACATCTGCTTGATAAGGCTTGACATCAATTTCCCTGCTTTATTCCCAAATTTAGAGCTTATACCTATAATATAACTGGGATTGTGTAGCTTGTTCCTGTAGGAGGGCTTCTATTTTTTTCTGCACATGGAATAATTCCTCCTTTGTTCGTGAGTAGGGGTTATTCATAAATGTTTTGCATGCTAAGCAGAGTTCCTCTAACTAGAATAGTCGCCTGCACTGTAATGCTCGTCGAGTGGTAGCATACTTTATTATTTGGCCTTGTAGGACCGCTTCAGCTGTCTCCCAATATAGTGTGGGATTATCTCAATGTACTGCGTTGTTTTTGACATAGTCTTTCCATTATAACTTTAGGAAATCACCAAATCTCCCGTCAATATGTCCAAGGGATATTTCCAGGGAGTTCCCCTATGGCTAGGACCCCATTTTAAATCAATCCAGATAAGTGCATGGTCTGATATGACAATGGGGCCCACCTCTGCGCTTATCAACCCATCAAAGAGCTTAGTGGATCCTAGAAAATAGTCTATCCTGGATCCTGTATCATGCGCCCTTGATACGTATGTGTATTCTCTGTCTAATGGGTGTGTAGCCGTCCAATAATCTACCAGGTCATAGCCCTCAGATATACCCCTCATCCACTGTTCTACGGTCTTTTATCTTATTCCGTTGCTTTGAATGATCCATGTATTCTTCAGTGACACTATTAAAATCTCCCCCATGAGAAATGGACATGCTCCCACTATTTATTTATTTAGTATATATTTGTATGCCGCCACTTCCAGCGATCAGCTGCGGACCAATGGTGTAAAATACAAGGGAGTAATGTATAAAATCAGTTGAAGGTACAGAATGATTTAGGGGAGGGGTACACCACCATCACATAAAAATTACAAATAGACATTACATTTTGATCACCCAGGTTTGAGCTACAAATCAAATCAAATATACATTTGATTGATCAGATTATAGTTATACATTTGATTGATCAGATTATCAATACACATTTGAGTGACCAGATAAATTTCAGTTTTATCACCCAGTTAGAGCAATCGATTAAATTACAGGTTTATCAAGAACATAGATAGTTGTAAGGTGCTTTGCCAGTTCTGCAGACTTATTAACATTGACATTGGAACTATTTCCTGCCTCTTGTGCTTCGGGGGGTTAGGCAATTTGGGTAAGGGGGAATGATTGAAATTGTCTAGGTGATACCGTAGTGTGTTTGGAACAGGTGAGTTTTAAGCTTTTTTCTGAAGTCCTGTAGATTGTTGATCAGTCGTAACTCATGAGGTAGTTTGTTCCAAAGCATGGGTGCAGTGTACGTGTATGCCCGGTTGCTTGTTCCCTCTTTTACATCTCTTATACTACTGGGAACGCAGAGTATGTTAAGGTTAGTAGTTCTTCGGCATCTGTTGGGGGGCTGTGTGGATATGAGGTTATTGAGGAATGATGGGGATATCTTGTGAAAGATTTTGAAAGTTGTTACCAGTATTTTGTATACTGCTCGTGCGGCGATTGGGAGCCAGTGAAGCTCGATCAGTGCTGGAGTAATGTGATCCCTCAGTTTCTTATTCAAGATGATCCTGGCTGATACGTTTTGCGCCAATTGTAAGATGTTTATCGTTTTTTTGGTAGACCTTGCAAGATGGCATTACAGTAGTCAAAGTGAGGAATGATGAGCGCTTGAGCTACTGTTCTGAAGTCTGTTTGTTCGATTATGTTGCGTAGTGGTTGCAGGACTCTCAGCTTGTGAAATATTGCTGTGTTGGTTAACCGGAGATGCTTGTCCATTTTTAGGTTAGCATCAATGAGAACTCCTAGATATTTGATCTCATTTTTTGATTGATAGGTGGTGTTGTTGAGGGTGATTGAAGCAGGAGGTTTGAAGTCTTGTTTACTTGATACGAACATCACATCAGTTTTTTTGTGGTTTATCGACATGTTGTTATCTTTGAGCCAAATTTGCATTTCGCCTAGGCATTCTTCTATTTGATTGAAGTTGGGGTTGTCGATATCAAGTTGTGTGTATAACATGATATCGTCCGCATATAAGTGGTAACTGATGTTATGCTTTTGGAATATTGTACAGACTGGCTGGATGTAAACGTTGAATAGCAGGGAGGATATAGCTGAGCCCTGAGGTATTCCTTGGGTTTGGGGGAACGGCTTTGCCTGCTCGTTATTGAAGCGTACCTGTTGCATTCTATTTGTGAGGTATGACTCGAACCATTTTAAAGGTGTTACTGCTATACCTATGGACGCAAGTCTTTGCAAGAGTGTTAGATGATGTACTGTGTCGAATGCTGCTGATATATCAATGAATATGAGTAGGAACATCTTACTTTTGTTTTCTAGACCCTTGATGAGGTTGTCTAGGAGCGCAATGAGTAGGGTTTGAACTCCATGGTGAGGTCTGAATCCATATTGATGGTGGTCAAGGATTTTGTTTTCATCTAGGTGGTCCTGTAATTGCAGTTGGGTCACCTTCTCAATAATCTTAGCCAGGAAAGATATGCTTGATATCGGTCTGTATGATGTTGGGTCTTCTTTGTTGAGCACTTTATTCTTTAAAATAGGCTTTATTAGGGATCTTTTAAGTTGGGTGGGCATGATACCCTGCTGAAGAGATTGATTTACTATGTGCGTTATCAGGTGGGCAATTTCCTGCTTAGTAGATTTAATCCATTCCGCTGGACAGGGATCTAGAAGCGAGGTGGTTGTGTTAAGGTTAGAGATGGTATTTATTATGATCCTTTCGTCAATTATCTGGAAAGTAGACCAACCTTCTTTCTGTTTACAGCTTGAGTTCATGCTGTTCGGCTGCTCCATGTATTCCTGCTTAGGGCATGTAGCGATCACGTTCTGCGATTGGATAGTCAGGCTTTGTGGATTTAGTTTGATAGCATAGTGATTTGCCAGATCTTGGGCCTTTATATTTCCATTGCAGTCGACTTCCGGCAAGGGCTTCGTGAGTGATTTGACTAGCTCAAACAGTTCTCTAGGTCTGTTAATAGCCTTGTTGAGTACTTTGGTGTGGTGAGCTTTCTTGGCAAGGTTGATCTCATTTTTGTATTTGGCTAGGAGCTCCATGTATTCCAATTTGTGCAGATCAAACTTAGTTCGTCTCCATTTCCTTTCCAATTTTCTTAAATCCTTTTTCATTTTGTGCAATAGTGATGTGTACCAGGGCTCTGTTCTAGCTTTTGTCACCCTGTTTGATGACTTCCATGTTGGCTCAGAGCTGGCCTCTATTGTAGAGTTCCATTGTTGGATTAGATCTTTGACATCATAGTTGTCATGGGTTATGTGTTCATTAAGCGAGTTTATTAGGGTTTCCTTGTTGAATTGCTGGAATTTTCTTCGTTGTTGATTAGTTGGACCAGAGACTAACATGTTCGCTGAGGAGCGTGGATATAGGGTGATCTGGATTTGATGGTGGTCGGACCAGGGAACTTGGGTTATGTGGATTTTGGGTTGCTTCAATTCAAGTTGCAGTGGTGTCTTAGGGAGAAATACCAGGTCCAGGGTGTTCCCTTTATAGTGGGTTTCTTCTTGGATTAATTGATTATATCCGAGCTGATCCATGGCCTCTAGGAAAGATGTTGCCTGGAAGTGGGGGGTTGAGTTCAGATTGAAATCGCCTAGGATTATCTGGTATTTCTTAACTGCAGTTGTGGAGATGGTTTCGAGAACATCAGCGAGGGTTTCGTCGTGTGGTGTTGGAGGTCTATAAAACAGGCATATTGACAGGTTGTTATTCTCTACTTGCAGCATGTCGATTCCCTGTATAGCCGCCTTTGAGGTGTTTGTCAGCCCTAAGGAGGTATTTGCGAGGATGATTACTCCTCCTCCCTTTTTGTGTGTGCGTGGACAGTTGAAAATATCATAGCCTGGCTTGTTTATTTGGTTTACTATAGCGCTGTCAGTGTTGGTGAGCCAAGTTTCAGTGATGCACAGTAGGTAGGGCCTGTCATCAGTAATGATATTGTGTATGATGTGGGTCTTGTTCCTTATGGACCTTGTGTTTATTAGAATGCATGAGATTGGAGGTTGTGAAGGGGTGCTGGGTTGCAGGGCAGAATTATGTTTTATTTTTATTTGGTCCAAACACTTGTTTAGTTTAACATAAAATTCAATGTTATAGGGGCGTATATATTTAATAGGGCTACAAATTTACCTTAAATATTCCCAATTACCAAAACATTGTCTTTCTGAATCCGCAGTGTTAGTGGTTACTTCAAATCCCACCCTTTTGTGTATCAGTATTGCCACCCTGGCCTTTTTCTCCCCTGATGTTGCTCTGTACACCTCTCCAACTCACCATCATTTGAGTTTGGTATGTTCTAGCTCTGTTTAGTGGATTTCTTGCGAAAATGCAGTGCCTGCTTGTTTGCTTCGGAGCATCTACAGCACCTTATTTCTTTTTATGGGGCTCCCCAGACCACAGACATTCTAGGAAGCAAACCAAATTTGTTTATCTATTATCTATCGGCCTTTGATTGATTGATTTTGCTTCATAGTACCAACAGAGGGTTGGCCTTCCCAGCCTAAGGCCCCCCTCCAATTGTTCATCCGGTTGACTTTCCTGAGTTTTTAGAAGTGTCCCTATTTTTATGCCGCCTCTCAGTAAATTACTCCATCATCCGCGAGTTCCAGAGACATTACCCTCTCCTTCCTTTTCTCTACCTCTGTCCCTGCCTCCCCACTCTCTACCCCCTGCTCCCCCTGACCAACATAGAACTCCACATCTAGTGGATGGGATCTTGATGTCTATCAGGCCCTGCCCTATTTTCTTTACCTCTCCCACTCCCTCCACCCAGTTCTCCACTCCTCTTATCCTCCCCCCAGTATCTAAGACCATCTGTCTCCATTACAGCATACATTGAGACCCCATAATCACATCATACCCCCTTCCACCATTCGTGGTGTCCCCCTCTCCCATCTGCATTACCAGATAGAAGCTTCCCTGTCTTGAGTTGACGTATGTCTAGAAATATTTGCGCTTGTACTATATTGTCAAGTATAAAAGATATAAAATTAGTAACATACAACAGATATAATTCTGGATACTACTTTGATTCGCTGGTTCTGCTCTTTTCTCTCAGGTCGTTCCTTTTCTGTTCACACTGGGCCCCTTTCTTCCCCCTCCACCCATCTTCCCTGTGGTGTTCCCCAGGGCTCTTTCCTCACGCCTCTTCTGTTTAATATCTTTCTTGCCCCCCTCACTCTTCTAGTTCAACAACATGGAGTCTCTGCCTGTTACTATGCAGATGATATCTTTCTTCTTTACCACACCGACTCTGCCACTCCTGACATCTCTTCTCTCAACAACTGTCTCTTATCCGTGTCATCCTGGCTTTCCTCCAATTTTCTCCACATCAATCTTTCCAAAACATCAGCCATTTGGTTCACCGCCGGGAGCCCCGCCCCCTCTCGTTCCCCAGTTTTCCTCTTCTCCTATCCCAATAGTCTCCTCCCTGCTCTAAAGCTCATATTTCCTCAGTTGTCCAATGCTGTTTCTCTACCCTGAGACAACTTCGCTCTGTCCGTCCTTTCCTCTCTTCCTCCGCTATGACCACTCTTCTTCTCTCCCTTGTTGTCTCCCGCTTAGACTACTGCAATGTTTCCCTGGCTGGTCTTCCCCAATCTCAGCTTCTATGCCAGCAACGAGTTCAGAACACAACCGCCCGTATTCTTACCTGCTCTTCACGCTTTGATCACATCACCCCTCTCCTCATCCATCTGCATTGGCTCCCACTTACTTTTCGGATTCCATACAAGTTCCTCATCTTTGTCCACAAATCTGTTCACACCGGCACTCCCCTCTACCTTGCCGATTTGGTCCGCCTCCACACCCCCCACCATGCCCTCCGTTCCATACACGCAAACCGCATGATCCTCCCTTCCCCATCCCAAGCCCACCTGGAATCTACCCGCTCCTCCGCCTTCTATTTCTCGGCCCCGACTCTGGAACTCGCTTCCCCCAGCCCTCCGTCTTGAGCCATCCTTCAAAAATTTCAAAGCCAACTTGAAAACCCACCTCTTCTGTACAGCATTCAACCTTCCCCTACCCCCATCTCCTCTCCCCCCCCCCCTCGTTGACGCTTAAGAGTCTGTTCCCTCCCTTGATTTTTCTGCTCCTCATTTGTCCTCTACTAGCCACTATTCTATTCTTTCCTATCAAAAATATTGGCGTTCCTTTCCTTTTTCTAGCAGCTTTGTTTTACTTTTTATGAACCGCTCAGATACTATTGTGATGGGTGGTATATCAGGCTCTCAAATAAACATAAACTTCTAATACCTCTTAACTGTATTAACTTGCCATATCCAATTATATAGAGCATGGATGCCAAGAATGCAGGCCCCAAGTCCAGGCCAAAGGGATCAACAGGAGGGGGTGGTATCAGAGAATCCTCTGTTCTTCCGTGACAAACCCCCCCCCCCCACCCCCCGCTTGTATACTATAAATAGAAATCTTAATCTCCCCCCCTCAAAAATAGACCGTAAGTAAAAGTCTGGCTGTTTTAATCATAATTTGTAATGTTCAAATAAGTAACTGGGCAGGCAGTTAGTGATATTCCAGTGCCATGCTTATTGTTCTCCTGGCAGAGATGGAGGTTACGCTCCAGTTAAGGCCATCTCATGTCTCTCTGAACATTTCTGCTGGTGTATGGAAGATATAGATGTTTTATTTGTTATTCTTCTGTAATTCCTCAGGGGTTTCCATTTAGCACCTTCAAAGTTGGTGTGTGGGCCTTCGATTCTGGACTTTGAGACTTCAATCCATCCAAAAAGTCCATTTTCTGCCCCACAGTTTCAAAGTGTATGCCTGGAGTCTTGCTTAGGCAGCAAGAGATTCCACAAAGGTGGCAGCCTCCTCCGGGATCTCAAATGTCTGGTCTGATCCTGATGTTTCACCCTAAGCCATGCCGGGTATATTAAGGAGAACTGCATCCCCCTGTTTGCCAACTGACCGCAGACAGAAGAAAAGGCCTGGCGTTTTTGGCTCACTCCCACCAAGTAGTCTTGGAAGATCAGCAAGGATCTGGCAGCGCTTCCTGTGCTCTGTATTTTACGACTATGGGTTGCCCGCAGGGCAGCTTCTTTTTGTTAATAATCCAGGAATCAAGCTATGACTGCTCTGGGGCATTGACTCTCTGTCCTCCGCTGGCCTAAGTGGTGCACCCGTTCTAGCTTGATGGGGCCAATTTGAGCATCTAGTGGAAGACTGAGCGGCAAGCAAGTTTCCAAGTAACCTCTCAGTTCCGTGTCTTTCACCATTTCCGCCAAGCCCATAAAGTGAAGGTTTTTTCGGTGGCCATGGTTTTCTAAATCTTTTATTTTCTCTCCTTTGTTGCTGAACCAATCGTTCCAATTGCTCCACTTTTGAGCTCTGTATTGATTGTGCATCTTGCATGTCCAATACTCTTTATTCTAGTGTATCTAATCGGCCAGTGAACTCCACCACCGTCTGCCTGACATGGGTGATCTGGTATGATAGTGCCCGAAATTGCTTTGAAGAACCTGCACCACTGCTGAGGAGACCTCAGACACCATGTTGGATGGCAGATCAGTGTGTGGGCTGGGTGAAACGGTATCAGCTATCTTAGCAGCTGTGGCCTTTCCTCTGTCTCAGCTGCTGTTTTTAAAGACCATCTGCCGCACCGAGCGGTTTATTCCTGTTGATTGCATTATCCTTGATGTAGTTGGGATATGGGAGTCGGTCTATAGATTGAGATTTTACCTTGAAATTAAAGCGGATAGCCCGGAGCTAAGAGAAGTGTGTCCTCCCCAGTTCACAGCTTCATGTGACCCTTGGACCTTGGAACTTCAAAATGTATACCTTTTCTGCAAAATTTAGTAGGAAACCAGGTCTTTGCAAATCTAAAAGCAAATGTGTACTGCAAGTCTTAGTAGACAAATATCAAGGATGTAGTGTCCCTACACATTAAGCTGCATCAGTGACAAATTTAGGTTTTTCTATCCCTAGGTACTGTCAGTGCCGTCCCTCTCTCCATTAATTTTATTATTATTTAGATTTAACTTGCTCATCTTTATAATAGCTTAAGGCAACTTCCATTCAGGTATAATAGAAAATTTCCTGTCCTCAGAGGGCTTGTAAAATGAAGGTACAGAGGATGAAGTGACTTTCCTAAACTCACAAGGAGAATCAGCAAAAGTTGAACCCTGACTTTCTCAGTCTTCAGCCTATTACTTTAACCATTAGGAAGATCAGGCCTTGCTGGCACTGGATACCATGGTTGTGTCTTGATGCCCAAGCCATGTGTAGCAGTCTTAGATGAATAGTGAAAACTGCAATGGGAAGGCAATCTGATAATGTCAAGAACCTCCCTGACCCTGCACAAACTGCTGAGGTTGCAAAACTCTGCTATCCTCTGGAATGGTTAACCATATCATCTTGGGCATGTTTCTACTGCACATGTGGGAAAATACATACATTTCCCACATATGCAACTCAAATGTACTATAACATGTAGTGACTCCCTGGAGCTTTACCACTCCCAGACGTTTGACGTCCTGGGCACATAGCCTAATATGTATGTTTATTAAAAACTTGATATGCTACTATAGAGCTGGGCACATACCTCAGAGGTTAACAATAAAAATAATAGCAAACAGGAAAGGAAAGAAACTTCATAAAAGTATAGTTCAGCAGAGGGACCAAGAGCAGATTAAACACACAAAGAAAGCAAAGCTATCACCACATCTCTATTTCCGACAATGCCTGTTCAGAGTAATAGGTCTTGAGAGCTGTTTTGAATTTTTTTTAGTGAGGATTCAAAACTAATGTAATCAGGTAATGCACTCTAGAGGTACGGGGCTAGAAAATAAAAGGCAGAATCACGAGTAGATTCATACCATAATAGGCTTATGCAGAAGCACAGGCCTTAAAAGCAGACCGAAAAGAGTACAAATAAGCAAGAAACGAGCAAAGCTGCTATAGGCAAACACGTTTGCATTTTAAAACTTAAAACAATGCCTGAGTCTGATATGGACATGTTTGATCACCTCACACTTTTATTTAGTAATTCTTGATTTGAAGTCCCATTTTGTAAAGGAAGTCTGGATGTTTCCTAGCTATTTTACAGAAGGGTTGCTGAATATATATGTAAAATACAAATATATTTCTCATAGACTTATATGTAATCTCCAGGAACAAGCAGGAATGCAGTCTTCACATATGGGTATCGTCGGTACCGACGGAGCCTGCGCAGGAACGCTCCCCAGCGTCCAATAGGAAAGCTTTTGGGAGCATCCCACAGTGCCTGCATGCTGCCTTCCCGCCTTTCCCAACTGTCCCTCTCCAGTTCTTCGTTTTCCGCGGAGCCGACAGGTCGCACATCCTGTCACCACAGAAAATATTCTCTTTTATTCTTCTTTTTTTGTGGCCGCGTCTGCCTTCCCTCGACGCTACACCGATACCGCCGGTTCTTCTTTCTTAAAAAACAAACAAACAAAACTTTTCTTCTGGAGTCTTTTCCAGGTATTTTCTCCTCAGGTGCCAATGTGCCATTTTGGGCACTAGGCCCAACTTTTCCTTTAAAATGGAAAAACCCGCTTCGGGTTTTAAAAAGTGTTCCAAGTGTGGTGATACCATCTCCATCACCGACACCCATGAGTGGTGCCTCAAATGTTTAGGTCCTGACCATTCTGTTTCGGAGTGTGTTGCCTGTGGGATGATGTCGAAGAGGGGCCGGCAAAACCGAGCTGCTAAACTTAGCACCCTTTTTCTCTCTGATGCAGCGTCTGTAGCATCAATGTCTTCCAGGGCTTCGTCTTCCTCCGATGGATCTCAGGTAACTAAACATAAATCTGGCCGGTCCTCATAGGGTAGTTCTCCTTCTAAGCATCGAGATGCCTCTGGCGTTGCCCTTGAGGGACTTGTACCGGCAAAATTGCCCCGGCAGGAGGCTTCGGCTTCCAAAGCACTAATGGGGCTCCAGGATGTTCTCGAGGCCTCAGCCTCGGCAGAACCTGGTGCCATGCTCTGGGGTACTGGCTGCTTCATCCGGTACCGATACCCAAGCATCGGCAGCATCGATAGACCAGAGATTCTTGGCTATTGAACGCAGTATGGTGGCTCTTCTCATGGCCTCAATGCCCTTGAAACCGCTTCAGACAATTCAACCGGTACCGACACTGACATCGGTACCGGTACCGACTGCATCGACATCAGCAGGTATTCTACTGGGACCAAGTCATGCTTATCCATCCGGTATCGAAAAGTTGGTACCGGACCCCTCTGATGCCAACTTTGATCGGTACAGGTATCGTGCCTTGCACGATCACCCGGATCGGAGATACTTTGAATCCTCGGATGAGTCTGAAAGCTCTGCCGATACCAGAGTTCTTCTTCCTGAGGATTCTTCTTCTTCTCCTCAAAGTAGGATGTCTCCTCCAGAGGTTATGTCCTTTCAGGATTTTATCCAAGATGTGGCTCGAGGTCTTTCCATCAAAGTGGCTCCTGAAAAAGAGCTTAGGGCAAAGGAATTGGAAATCCTGCAATACCCTAGAGCTCCCAAGGAGGCAGCTACCTTACCTATTCATGAGATCTTGCATGATCTCATGTTAAGGATGTGGGAAACACCTCTAACCACTTCTCACTCTCAAAGGCTCGACACCATGTATCGAGTTCCTCCTTCTTCTGGGTTTCAAAAGACTCAGCTACCACACCATTCCATGGTGGAGGAATCAGCTATGAGAAGGATCAAGAGTGCAAAAAGACATGCATCTAATCCTCCAGGATGTGAGTGTAGGACTCTTGACGCCTTTGGACATCGAACCTTCCAGGCTTCCATGCTTTCTGCTAGGATCAGTTCCTATATATTATCTATGGGAATGTTCCTTAAGGAGGTCACGGGAGATTTAGAGCTTATGAGCCTTCTCCTTCCTGATGATAAGAGGCAGGATTATCTTGCATTTGTCAAAAATGCTCAGGATGTTTCCAAGTTTGTAAATCGTGCAGCCTTTGACTGCTTTGAGTGCATAAATAAATAAATAAGCAGAACCTCTGCTGTTGCCATAGGTGCATGTAGGATTGCCTGGCTCCAGGCATCTGACTTGGAACTATGGGTACAGGATAAACTGGGAAATATTCCTTGCACAGGAGAGAATCTCTTTGGCAGGAAAAAGCTAATGAGATAGATTGTCTAAATCTACAGCTGATCCTGCAAGGAAAAAATCCTACAAGAAACCATTCTTCAGTAAGAAGAAGAAGTTTTCTCCAGGATCAAGCAGAAAGTCAGTCCTCACATATGGGTGTCATCGGCGCCAATGAAGCCCCAGCGGAGCATTTCCCCAGCTTTCTATGAAAGCCTTTGGGAATGCAGGCACTCATGCGCGGTTCCCTTCCCGCCTAAAGGTACCATCTTACCTCAGTCTCTTTTTTTCCGAGAAGCCCACCGGACGTGTGTCCTGTCATCCCGGATAAAAGTTGATTTTTTTTCGGCGATTCTCACTGTTTTTTTCTCCTGGTTCAACGCCGGTTCCCCTCCTGCTGGGTTCGGTACACCGGTATCGAGCCCGATTCTTCTTTTTCGGTTTTTGCCCTTCGTGGCTGGCATTCGCGCCCTTTTTTGTTTTTTCCCTGGAAGGCCGGTCCTTTGACCTCGCGGGGACTCTCTTTTCCCTGATGGCTTCCAGCGGTTTCAAGAAGTGTGATCGGTGTAAGAAATTAATGTCTCTGACCGACACACACGACTGCTGCCTTCGGTTCCTCGGTCCTGATCACCCTCGAGGGCCAGGTCTAAGACCCCCGACCGTCGCCCCGGGCCCGTGGAACACGAGAAGCCTGCCAAAGTTCCTCGCGTGGAGCCGGAGAATGCTGGACACGTAAGCCCCATAGTCCTCGAGGACTCTCCTCCCAGAGAGCCAACGTCGGACCCGGCGCCGTCGGGGCCCGAGTCGGTGGCTGCTGCGTCTCCCGAGCTGAGTCTCAGGATGACAGCCTTGAAGAGCAGACTGTCTGCCTTCATGGAGCAGCAGCGGGCACTGATGGCCAGCCTGTCTGGCGCATCTGCCCCGACCACCGGGACATCGACTTCGAAGTCGACCCCGGAGACCGAGCCGATACTCGAGTCCATCATGGCTCGAAGACGACCTCAGTCGAGGTCTCCCTTGACCTCCCGCTTGGGACCAAGGGCGTCGACGCCGGTGCCTCCGGCGTCGGGGCGGGTGCTCCAGGGCCCCGTGGGGTCAGACCCTGACTCCTCATCGGACGAGTCAGCCTGGGAGACGGAGGATGAGGAGTCCCCCAATACGTTCAAGACTCAGTGCGTCCCGTCGGACTCACCGCAGTCTGAGCCCCGGAGTAGATCCCCTCCGGAGGATACTCGGTTCTCGGAGTTCGTCCGGGATATGGCCTCTGCCTTGGCTATTCCGGCGGACCCTGAGGAAGAGCCTCGAGCTGAAGAGCTCGAGGCCCTGCAGTATGACTCTCCTCCGAAGGAGGCCTTTACTGTCCCGGTTCCTCCAATGCTGGAACGGCTCCTCTTCCAGATGTGGGAGGCACTGGCCTCGGCGCCGGTTTTAAGCAAGCGAGTCGACTCGATCTATCGACTCAGAGCCCTGGCTTTCAAAAGGCACAGCTACCACACCATTCCAGGTCAAGCAGAATTCTGCAGCCCCACGAGTGGCAGCTGCATCCTTCAGTAGTTCAGAGGATCTTCCTAAAATGGGGTCTCCCTTTGGTAGATCTCTTTGCCAGCCCAATGAACAAGCAACTGCCAAAGTTCTGCTCCAGGCAACCGCATCCTCTGAGAATAGCAGCAGATGCTTTTCTGATTCCATGGTCTCAGGGCCTCCTCTATGCGTTTCCTCCCATGCCCTTGGTGGCCCGAACTCTCTTCAAAATTCTTCAGGACAAGGCCCTTGGTCCTGCTGGTGGCTCCCAGGTAGCCAAGACAGCCTTGGTTTCCTCTTCTGCTTCAACTGGCGGTGGATCCCCCACTGCTTCTGGGGTTGCAACCCAACCTTCTCTCACAGGAGCAGGGTTCCCTTCTGCACCCCAATCTCAAAGCTCTCAATTTGATGGCCTGGAGGCTGCAAGGGTAGTTTTGGCTCCCTGGTGCCTACCTCAGGAAGTTGAGGAGGTTGTCCTAGCCTCTAGAAAACAGTCCACTAGGAAAACCTATGCTCTCAAATAGAAAAGGTTTTCTGTGTGGTGTCAGCTATGTACAGAGGATCCTTTCTCCTGTACTGTGCCAGTAGTGCTTCAGTACTTACTGCACTTATCGAATCAGGGACTTAAGTCCAATTCTGTTCGGGTCCACCTCTCAGCTCTAGCAGCTCACCACTCACTGGTGGAGGGGACATTCTCTGTCAGGTCACCCCTTGGTGTCCCGCTTTCTCAGGGGCTTGCTTTTGCTCAAGCCTCCAATCCATCCTCCTGCCCCTGAGTGGGAGTTGAATGTGGTCTTGCAGCAACTGACTCGCCCACCTTTTGAGCTGATGGCTACTTGTCCACTACGCTTCCTATCCTGGAAGACACTCTTCCTGATAGCCCTTACCTCGGCTAGGTGAGTGAGTGAGCTTCAGGCCCTGGTCTGTGATAGGCCTTAACACCAGGATTTATAGGAACAGGGTAGTCCTCAGGACTCATCCCAAGTTCCTCCCAAAGATTGTCTCCTCTTTCCACCTCAATCAGGAGGTGGTTCTTCCAACATTCTTCCCTAGGCCTCATGCAAGCCAGGCTGAAGCAGTCCTGCATACCCTGGACTGTAGGAGGGCCTTATCCTTCTACCTTGACCGTACGCAGGGGCATAGGAGGGCTACTCAGCTCTTCGTATCCTTTGACCCCAATAAGTTGGGGTTGGCTGTGTCCAAGCGTACCTTGTCCATCTGGGTGGCTGACTGTATCACCTGGGCTTACAAGGCGGCTGACCTTCCTTTGCAGGGTAGGGTCACGGCCCATCGTGTCAGGGCAATGGCTGCCTCAGTGGCTCATCTCCGCTCTGTGCCCTTGGTAGACATCTGCAAGGCTGCAACTTGGTCTTCAAGCCAGACTTTTGCGGCCCATTACTGTCTGGAGAGGGAGTCCCGTAGGGATAGTGCTTTTGGCCAGGCAGTACTCCGGAATTTCTTTGAGGTTTAGGCAACTCCTGCCCTCCTGCCCTCTGTTGGGCTACCGGTGGAGGTTGTGTCCTTGGAAAGCCTTTCTTTGCTGCTGAAACTAGAGGGAGTACTCTTGTTCATCCTTGGTTCCTCGGTAGCCCAGAGCTAGGGAGTCACCCATATGTGAGGACTGACTTCCTGCTTGGTCCTGGAGAAAGAGTAGTTACTCACCTTGTAACAGGTGTTCTCCAGGAGCAGCAGGAATCAGTCCTCACAACCCTCCCTCCTCCCCTGGGAGTTGCAGTTGTACATAGTTTATTTTTTCATTTTTGTGTGCTGTTCTTAGCTATGTCATTTGGCTGAGGTAAGATGGCACCTTTAAGCGGGAAGGGAACCGTGCATGCGTGCCTGCATTCCCAAAGGCTTTCATAGAAAGCTGGGGAAATGCTCCGCTGGGGCTTCATCGGCGCTGATGACACCCATATGTGAGGACTGATTCCTGCTGCTCCTGGAGAACACCTGTCACAGGTGAGTAACTACTCTTTACCCCTCCTATACCCAGCAGGGGCATCGTTTAGGTCAGTCTGCCCAAAAGGGACAGCAGCAACAACCTAGGCAAAGAAAAGCAAAAGCTGCTAAGCCTCAACCAGCTCAGCAGACTCGGCCTCCACAGGGGCTTTGACTCCTATCTAGAGAACCTTGCCTTCCTGGCCCTAAATGGGCCAGAGCCTTCCACCATTCCAGGAAGGTTATGTCATTTTGCCCTCAGATGGGGGCAGATAACAGCAGAAAATAGGACTCTGTCCATTGTAAGAGAGGGGTACAAGCTTCATTTCCTCAGCATGCCCCCTCCTACAATGGTAAGACGTTTCAATTCTGAGACCTCTCTCAATGCCCAGTTAGGTCAAGAGGTCACTCTGCTTCTTGCCCAGGGGGCAATAGAAGAGGTACCCATTCTCCAACAGGGTACAGGGTTCTACTCCCCCTATTTCCTTATTCCAAAGAAAACAGGAGGACACCGACCCATTTTGGACCTCAGAGAATTGAACAAATTCCTGTTCAAAGAGATTTCTCTAGGAACTCTGCTGCCATACCTTCAGAGTCAGGATTGGCTTTGTTCTCTAGATCTCAAGGATGCGTACACTCATTTTCTCAGCCATCCAACTCATCGAAAGTTCCTTCGCTTTCTATTTCAAGGGAAGTACTACCAATACAGGGTTCTTCCTTTTGGCCTGGCCTCGGCACCAAGGGTGTTCACAAAGTGCATGGCTGTGGTAGCAGCATTTCTTCGCACCATAGGAATATTCGTCTTCCCTTACTTAGACGACTGGCTCATTCGAGCCCCTTCAGAGCTAGAGGCCAGGATTTCTCTCTCTCGCACAATGCGCATCCTTCAGTATTTGGGACTTGTCATAAACTTCCCAAAATCCAACCTTTCTCCCACTCAGTCTCTAGAGTTTATAGGAGCTCTGCTGGATACCAGACAGACAAGGGCCTGTCTTCCAGAGCCCTGCTGCCTTCGCATTGTGCAGTTAGCTTCCCAAGCAGTGCTAAAGCCTCACCTCACTGCTCGGGAAATGTTACAATTGCTAGGCCACATGGCATCCACCGTGCATGTGGTTCCTTATGCTCGCCTGCATATGAGGGCATCCCAGTGGACTTTATCCACTCAATGGACTCAGGCATCAGGTTGTCTGTCAGACAAAATAACAAACTCAGATCGTCTTATTTTGTCCCTCCAGTGGTGGCAGTCACCCCAAAACCTTTTGGTGGGGTCTCCTTTCCAACAACCCCCACCCCTAGCCACTCTGACAACAGATGCCTCACAGGTGGTTAGGGGAGCCCACCTGCAAGGCCTCGCTACCCAGGGTACCTGGACTCTACAGGAGATCTATCTACACATCAATCTCCTGGAACTCAGAGCAATCTTCCTTGCTCTAAGAATATTCCACACCCAGCTCAGCTACAAGACAGTCCTAGTTCAAACGGACAATCAAGTAGCCATGTTCTTTGTGAACAAGCAGGGCGGAACAGGCTCTCTGTCGCTGTGCAACGAAGCTTTGCGACTATGGGCCCTCGCCAGAGAGCATCAGATTCATCTCCTTGCGGTGTATATTCCAAGCATTCAAAACTCTTGGGCAGACAGACTCAGTCGAGTTCTGCTTCCACACGAATGGTCTCTCCAAGCAGACCAGGTGGCCAAAAGTTTCCAAATTTGGGGAACCCCGGACATAGACCTCTTCGCAAGTTAGCTGAATGTCGAACTTCCCCGGTTCTGTTCCAGAATTACGGCTCAGGGTTGTCAGGCCAGGGATGCTTTCCTCCTCCAGTGGGGCCAGGACTTCCTGTATGCCTTTCAACCCACTCCCCTAATTCCCAAAACCCTGTTCAAGCTTCAGAGAGACAGAGGTCATATGATTCTCATAGCTCCACATTGGCCCCAGCAAATGTGGTACCCTCTGCTCCTACATCTCTCTCAAGCTCCGCCTCTGGAGTTAGGTTCTGCTCCAGATCTCCTTTCTCAGGAGGACGGGATGCTTTGTCATCCCAATCCCCAGTCTCTGCATCTCAGGGCCTGGTTGCTGAAAGCCTAGAACTTCATAGTCTTAACCTTTCTCAGCAGGTAAAGGATATCCTTTATGCTTCCAGGAAGCCTTCCACAAGACGCTCTTATGCTTTCAAGTGGAAAAGGTTTACCATATGGTGCTCGCAGAAGGGTCTTAACCCTCTTGCGATACCTCTGGAATCATTACTGGAGTATCTCCTTCATTTATCTAATGCAGGGCTTAAGACCAATTCACTGAGAGTTCATTTGAGTGCTATTGCAGCTTCTTTCAAGCCTCTAAATGGGCAACCTATTTCCTCTCATCCTCTCATAGCGAGATTTATGAGAGGCCTTCTTTTCACTAAGCCTCCCATTAAGCCACCACCGGTGGCATGGAACTTAAATTTGGTTCTTGGGCAGCTTATGAAACTGCATTTTGAACCATTAGCCACTACTTCCTTGAAATTCCTTTCCTGGAAGGTCATCTTTCTTATTGCAATCACATCAGCACGTTGCATCAGTGAATTGCAAGCATTGGTGGCTGATCCTCCTTATACAAGGTTCCATCATGATAAGGTAGTCCTTAGGACTCATCCACACTTTATGTCAAAGGTGGTGTCACCTTTTCATTTAAATCAAGCGGTTTACCTTCCTGTATTCTTCCCAAGGCCTCATGCCACAAATGCAGAAAGGAATCGTCATACTTTGGATTGTAAAAGGGCTCTGGCCTTTTACTTACAAAGGACACAGCAACATTGGAAGTCCTCTCAACTTTTTGTTGCTTTTGATCCTAGTCATTTGGGTCTTCCAGTCTCCAAAAGAACACTGTCCAACTGGATTGCACAGTGTATATCTTTTGCCTATGAGAGTAAAAACCTTCCTCTGGAAGGTCATGTCACAGCTCACAGTGTGAGAGCCATGGCAACCTCTATGGCTCATCTTCACTCTGTGTCTATCGACGACATCTGTCGAGCAGCTACTTGGGCTTCAGTTCATACCTTCACAGCCCATTACTGCTTAGACAAGGACTTCCGCCGGGATGCCTTGTTTGGTCAGGCTGTTCTTCACCACCTGTTCCATACTTAATCAACTTCTACCCACCATCCCTGGTAGGATGCCAGAGATCCATGGGGGGAAGTGGAGCCCTTTCACAAGGGCACACAACTTCTGGGGTTTCTCCCTGGCATCTGCAGCTAGGGAGTCCCCATATGTGAAGACTACATTCCTGCTTGTTCCTGGAGATAGCATAGTTACTCACCTGTAACAGCTGATCTACGGGAACAGCAGGAATTTAGTCTACACAACCTACCCACCTCCCCTAGGAGTTGTATCTCTCTATCACTCTCTTTCTATCTTTCCCTCTCTCTTTGTCTCAGCTTTAAACTCAACTGGAGAGCGACAGTTGGGAAAGGCGGGAAGGCAGCATGCAGGTGCTGTGGGATGCTCCCAAAAGCTTTCCTAGTGGACGCTGGGGAGCGTTCCCGCGCAGGCTCCGTCGGTACCGATGATACCCATATGTGAAGACTAAATTCCTGCTGTTCCCAGAGATCACCTGTTACAGGTGAGTAACTATGCTTTCCCCCCACATGTGCAGTGAGAGCGCTCATTTGTATTTATTATTTTAAGGCATTTATAACCACCAATCTGCAATAACGCATTTGAGGCAGTTTACAATCAGGTACTGTATATATTCCCTTGTCCCCGAAGGGCTCATAATCTACATGTGTACCTGAGGCAACAGAGGGTTAAATGGCTTGCCCAAAGCCACAAGGAGCACCTATAGGACTAGAGACCCCAGTCCCTCCAGCCCAAGGTTGCTGTCCCTGAGTAGGAATCAAACCCCCGGCCGAAGGTAACTTCCTCCAACCACTAGGCCACTTGTCCCACCAAAAGCTAAATGTTGAAAACGAGCAGCATCATTCAACAGCACTTACATGTGTAGGGACTGATGTTTCCACTTACACACTTGCAAATGCTGCTATTTACATGTTCAAGTGCATAATGGAAATGGATTTATCATTCACAACGGGCAAGTGATTTTGTTGTGCCTAGAAAAGTTGTACTTCGGTGAGGCCTTCCCCTAAAATATCATGACCAGTTCTGAAGGTTGTATCTCCAAAAGAGTATAGAGAGACTGCAGGCAGTCCAGAGAAAAGGTTGTCGAAATGGTCTAGATCAAACCCATATCAGGTAAAACACAGGGTTTTAAGCATGTATAAGAACATAAGATATGCCATACTGAGTCAGACCAAGGTCCATCAAGCCCAGTATCCTGTTCCCAACAGTGGCCAATCTAGATCATACGTACCTAGCAGGTTCCCCAAAAGACACAGGTTCCACAATGCTTGTATTGGGTGAAGCATTGATATCCTGGGTCCCTTTTTAATGGTTTATGGACCTTTCCTCCAGGAACTTGTCCAAACCTTTTTTAAACCCAACTACACTAACAGCCTTTACTAGATCCTCCGGTAACAAATTTCAGAGTTTGATTACACGTTGAGTGAAAAAATATTTTCTCTTATTAGTCTTAAATAGTTTACCCTGTAGCTTCATTGCATGTCCCCTAGTCTTTCTATATTCTGATAATGTAAACAATCTATCTACATTTACCCTTTCCACTCCATGATATCTCCCCTCAGCCATCTCTTTTCCAGGTTAAAGAGCCCTAACCTTTTTAGCCTTTCTTCATAGGGGTATCCTACCATCCCCTTTACCATTTTGGTGGCTCTTCTCTGAACCTTTTCTAATAATGCTATATCCTTTTTAAGGTACGGCGACCAGAATTGCACACAATATGCAAGGTGCAGTCGCACCATGGAACGATAGAGGCATTATAATATCTTTGTTTTATTTTCCATTCCTTTCCTTATGATACCTAGCATTCTATTTGTTCTCTTGGCTGTTGCTCCACACTGGGCGGAGGGTTTTAACATGTTATCCACAATGACGCCTAAATCTTTTTCTTGGGTGGCGGTTCCTAATGTGGAACCTTGCATCTTGTAACCATAGTTTGGGTTGTTCTTCCCTAGGTGCATAACTTTGCACTTGTCCACATTAAATTTCATCTGCCATTTTGATGCCCAGTCTTCCAATTTATCAAGATCCTCTTTAATTTTCCACAATCCTCATGGGTTTTAAAAACTTTAGTTTTGTCTCATCTGCAAATTTGATAACCTCACAGGTCATTTATGAATATGTCAAAAAGCAGCGGACCCAGCACAGATTCCTGGGGTGCACCACTATTCACCTTTCTCCATTGGGAAAATTGGCCATTTAGCCCTACCCTCTGATTTCTATCTTTTAACCAGTTCCTGATCCACAATAATACACTGCCTCCTATGCTTTGACTTTTTAGTTTTGCCAAAAGTCTCTGATGAGGGACCTTGTCAAAGGCTTTCTGAAAGTCCAGATACACTATCAACCGACTCACCTTTATCTACCTGTTTATTCACACCTAAAAAAAACAACAAATTAGTAAAACAAGATCTTCCTTGTCTAAAGCCATGACTATCTACATGTTCAGCAGTTTTGTTCTTTATGATAGTTTCTACCATCTTTCCCGGTACTGATGTCTGGCTCACCGGTCTGTAGTTTCCCGGATCACCCCTGGAACCCTTTTTAAAAATTGGCGTTACGTTGGCCATCCTCCAATCTTCAGGTATTACAGATGATTTTAATGATAGTTCACAGATTACTAATAGCAGGTCTGCAATCTCATGTTTCAGTTCTTTCAACACCCTTGGATGTATATCATCCTGTCCAGGTGATTTGCTACTCTTCAGTTTATCTAATAGTTGTAATACATCTTCCCGATATCGATATTTCCTTCAATTCTTCCGCACTTTTCCCATGTTATCCAAGTTCCTTCCCTTGTTATCTGTAAACTCATGCATGTTGACTGTACTGAGATTTTTTGTTCTATGTGAACCGCGCTGATGCTGAATAGTGCGGTATATAAGAGAATTTAAATAAATAAATAAATAAATAAACTTTTAAATACCACATCAGTCATGGGTAACATCCCTACATCTTCCTCAGTAAAGACCAAAGCAAAGAATTCATTCAGTCTCTCTGCTATCGCCTTGTCGCCTCTTAGTGCCCCTTTAACCCCTCTATCATATAATGGACCAACTGACTCTCTTACAGGTTTTTTGCTACAAATGTACTTGAAAAAGTCTTACGTGTTTTTGCTTCCGCAGCAAGCTTCTTCTCAAATTCCCCCTTTGCCTGCTTTATCAATGCCTTGCATTTAACTTGCCAGTGCTTGTGCTTTTTCCAGTTTTCGTCATTTCACTCTTTTTTTTCATTTCCTTAAAGATGCTTTTTTGACAACAACAGCCTCTCTGACCTCACTTTTAACTATGCTGGCAGTTTTTTGGACTTCCTTCCACTTTTCTTAACGCATGGAATACAGCTGGGCTTGGCTTCCAAGATAGTATTTTTCAACAACACCCAAGCTTGATGTAAGTCTTTAATCTTTGCAATTGCTCCTTTTAGTTTTTTCTTAACTATTTTCCTCATTTTACCATAGTCTCCCTTTTGAAAGTTAAAAGGTACTACTGTGGATTTCCTTACCATCCCCCCAGTGGGCAAAACTGAAAGGGGGTATTTTAAAGGCAACCAACCTTTTTGTTAAAATGGTAAATAAAGGCAAAAGGAACAGGAGACCGCTATGGTTTTCGAAGGAAGTAGCTGAAAAAGTGAAGAAAAAGAGGGAGGCCTTCATGAAATACAAGAGATCACAGAGAGAGGAAGACAGGCATCTGTATTTGGAAAAACTTAGAGAAGCTAGCAAAGTAGTCAAGAAGGCAAAGATTCAAAAGGAGGAGGAAATAGCCAATGCAATAAAATGGGGGGATAAGACATTTTTCAGATATATTAGTGAGAAGAGGAAGGGCAAAAGTGGTATTGTCAGACTCAAGGGTACAGGGGGGGAATATGTAGAAGCTGATAAGGATAAAGCGGAATTGCTTAACTAATATTTTTGTTCTGTGTTCACAGATGAAGAACCAGGAGCAGGACCTCAGAAAACACCCACAAATAAGAACAGAAGCGAGGGACATCTTGAACAATTTTCAGAAGACTGTGTTCGTGAGAATCTAGCTCAACTTAAAGTAGACAAAGCGATGGGACCGGATGGGATACACCCTAGAATACTGAGGGAACTTGGGGACGTTCTAGCAGCTCCACTGACTGACCTTTTCAATGCCTCGTTGGAGTCGGGAGTGGTGCCAAAGGACTGGAGAGAGGCTCATGTGGTGCCTTTACACAAAAACGGAAGTAAGGATGTGGCTGAAAACTACAGGCCGGTTAGTTTAACTTCAGTGGTGAGTAAATTATTGGAAACGCTGCTGAAAGAGAAAATAGTGAGGTTTCTGGAGTCCGGCGGATTACAGGATCCGAGGCAGCATGGATTCACCAGAGGCAGGTCTTGTCAGACAAATCTGATCGATTTCTTTGACTGGGTGACCAGGGAGTTGGACCGAGGGAGAGCTCTAGATGTGGTGTATTTAGATTTCAGTAAAGCCTTTGACACTGTTCCTCACAGGCGACTTATAAACAAACTGAGCACCCTAGGGATGGACCCTAAAGTTACTGCTTGGGTTAGAAATTGGTTGGGTGGGAGGCGACAAAGAGAGAAGGATGTTACCAGTGGTGTGCCCCAGGGATCTGTCCTTGGTCCGATTCTTTTTAACATCTTTGTTAGTGATATAGCGGAAGGGCTGTCGGGTAAGGTTTGCCTCTTTGCGGATGATACCAAAATCTGTAATAGAGTAGACACCCAGGAAGGTGTAGATAACATGAGGAGGGATCTAGCTAAGCTTGAAGAATGGTCTAGAATTTGGCAGCTGGGATTTAATGTTAAAAAATGTAAGGTCATGCATTTGGGCTGCAGCAATCCAAGGGAGCAATACAGTATAGGAGGTGAAGTACTTTTGTCCACTAAAGAAGAGCGGGACCTAGGCGTGGTTGTGTCTGATGATCTTAAAGTAGCTAAACAGGTAGAAAAGGCGACGGCAAAAGCTAGAAGGATGCTTGGGTGCATACGGAGAGGAATGGCTAGCAGAAAAAAGGAGGTGATAATACCTCTGTATAAGTCTTTGGTGCGACCTCATTTGGAGTATGGTGTGCAATTCTGGAGACCGCACCTTCAAAAGGATGTGAACAGGATGGAGTCGGTGCAGAGGGTTGCTACTAAAATGATTAATGGGCTTCATTATAAAGCATATGAGGACAGACTTAAGGATCTTAATATGTACACCTTAGAGGAAAGGCGGGATAGAGGTGATATGATTGAGATGTTTAAATACCTCCGTGGCATAAATGTTCAGGGAGAGAGCCTCTTTCAATTGAAAGCAAGTTCTGCTACGAGGGGACATGGGATGAGGGTGAAGGGAGATAGATTCAGGAGTGATATGCGGAAATATTTCTTTACGGAAAGAGTAGTGGATCCGTGGAATAGTCTCCCAGTGGAGGTGGTAGAGATGAGGACAGTAACTGAATTCAAAAAAGCATGGGACCAACACAGAGGATCTCTAAAGGTAGAAAGTGGACTGTTGTAGTTGTTGTTATGGAAGGACAGACTAGATGGGCCTTGTGGTCTTTTTCTGTCATGTTTCTATGTTTCCTCCACTAATTAAATCAAACGCAATCATGCTATGATAGGTCCAATATGGCTTACCCTCTGGTCGTTTCATGAACCAGCTGCTCCAAGAAGCAGTCATTTATTTCATCTAGAAACTTTATCTCCCTAGCATGTCCTGCTGTAACACTGACCTAGTCGATACCGGGGTAATTGAAATCACCCATTATTATTACTGTGCTGTAACTTTTGTTAGATTCCTTGATTTCTTTGAACATTTCATCATCAATTTATTCATTTTGGCCAGGTGGTCACTAGTACACCCCCACTGCCATTGCCTTCCCCTTTTTACATGGAATTTCAATCCATAGAGATTCTAAAGCAAATTTTGTTTCTTGCAAAACTTTAATCCTTTCTGACTCAATGTCCTCTCTAACATAGAGTGCAACCCCTCCACCAATTTGATCAGCTCTATCATTACGATATAGTTTGTACCCAGGTATCAGTGTCCCACTGGTTGTCCTTCTTCCACCATGTCTCTGATATTCCAATCATATCTAACCTCTCATTTAGTGGTATATATTCTAACTCTCCCATCTTATTTTTTAGACTTCTAGCATTTGCATACAAGCATTTTAGAGAATGTATTTTATTCATATTAATCTGGCTATTAGTAGGCATGAGTAATTTGGAATCTTTAAGCTCTGTCTGCTCCATACTCAAGGGCATTTGGGCTACTTTACTCTTTTTTTCTAACCTCTCTACGTTTGGTAGTATCCTTCAGGGATACATTCCTCTGAACCATGTGCTCTTGTGCGACGGTCGGCTTTCCCCTATTATCTAGTTTAAAAGCTGCTCTATCTCCTTTTTAAAGGTTAATGCCAGCAGCCTGGTTCCATCCCGGTTAAGGTGAAGCCCCTCCTTTCCCCAGCATGTTCCCCAGTTCCTAACAAATCCAAAACCCTCATCCTTGCACCATCGTCTCATCCACGCATTGAGACTCCGGAGCTCTGCCTCCCTTTTGTGTCCTGTTTTGGAACGGGAAGCATTTTGGAGAACGCTACCCTGGAAGTTCTGGATTTCAACTTCCTACCTAAAAGCCTAAATTTAGCCTCCAGAACCTCCCTACTACATTTTCCTATGTCATTGGTACCGACATGTACCAAGACAGCAGACTCCTCCCCAGCACTATCTACGACGTTACCTAGGTGGCGCGTGAGGTCCGCTACCTTCACACCAGGCAGGCATGTTACCAGGTGATCCTCACTTCCACCAGCCACCCATCTATCTACATGCCTAATGATCGAATCACCAACTATAACGGCTGTCCTAACCCTTCCCTCATGGGCACATGGCCCTGGAGAAATGTCCTCGGTGCGAGAGGGTTTTACATCACCTGGAGGACAGGTCCTAGTTACAGTCTTTGTCTTAAAGAAGAGTCGGGGTGAGGGAGGAGATATGATGGACATAAAAATACCTTAAAGATATTTATCTGGAACAAAAGCAAACATTTTTTGGATGAAAGAATGCTCTAAAACATTGAATTGTGAAGCAGCATCAGAAAAATTTACTTTTTTGTACTGAAGTGGAAAGAAAGACAAAGATCAACTGAAGTGGTTGTGGCATTGCAATAGGAATGAAGCTAGGTAGACTGGAATGTCTAATGGCTTTCATCTGCTGTCACATTCTATAACCGTAGCAGGAGTAATGTTTTTTTGAGATTGGAAAGTAGCCCCCCCCCCCCCAGTCACTTTCTGAAGAATAGAAGCAAGGTGGGGGGATGAGAATACAGAGGGCAGAAAAAAGAAGCACCATCGGTGATACTGCAAGCTATGGCACTGGGGGTGACTGACTGGCTTGTACCAGTGAGTTACTGCTCACCAGAGACCATCCAGGTTGGTGCCAGCACTTTGGCAGTAGTTGTCACCCTTAAGGCCTTGGGCAAGAGGAGACCAAATGGTTTGTGCAGCAGCCTCACTAGTTTTGATAGCTCTGGAGATTATTACAGGGCTTGCGGAGGAGGGTCTGGATATTGGATTACTACCACATTTACTGATCATTTGTATAACACTATGTTGTACAGAGACATATAAGAAACAGTCTCTGTTCATTGGGATCTAGGATGGTCAAGAAACAATATGATAGCAAAGAAAAACTGACTTGGTTAAGGAGTGATTATATTACCGGTGGTAGAGCCCCTACCGCTAACAGCTGGAATACAGTATATCCTTGCATTGTGGACAAGAATAAATGGTCAGGCTGGATGAGCAACCTGATCTTCCTGTCATCGTTATATTCTACAAGCTTATATCCCACATGCTTTCTTGCATAAGTACCTACTAGTACTCTATCCTCAAACTTATCTTTTAGCATAATTATAGTACATGCATGCAAGACATGTTTTCCTCCTGCTTGATTAGGAAGGAACTCCCCTCTCAGCTATGTTAAATATCAGTAGAAAACAGATATTTTTTTCCTAGGCAGAGTGTATGGATAAATAGGTCTTTCTGTAGGCCGTTATGGAACCCCAGAATGGTGGGAGATGAAAGCTGAAATTGGTTGCCTTTCCTGCTGTGTAGATCATCCTTCTTTTTACAGCAGGTTTATTACCTGTGTGCAGATTAACCTCAACAAGGGCCAACATGGCCAATCATGGCTCACCTATGTACCAACAACTTTTCATCACGGAATTTTCAACACTGGAGAGATTTCAGTCAATCTGGACCCCAGAAGCAAGGGCCCAGCATATTTTCCCTTAAAGCTGCCTCCATCCACAAAGTCAGACATAAAAATAAAAAAAACGGTGTTGCCTCTTACAGATGAAAAGAGATAAGAGGTCTCTCTTCTTCCATGACCCCCCACCCTCTGGTCACCGGTCTTAGGAGATGCATGTGCTAGAGGGTACTATTGGTATTTCAAACTATTTTGTTGTGAAGAAAAAAAATTAAGTTATTGGGTTTTAAAGGTATTTTGTAGCTTGGCATACCACCTGAAAGGCATGGGATGTAGCTAACCATTTGGCTTGCAGGATTAAACTATGTTATTAACTCCTTTTCTTTTTGTTCTATGTAAAGCCTACTTGGCATGTTTGTTGTAAACCGCCTAGACTCTTAGATGGGTGGTATGTAAGACTAGCTAAATAAATGTAATAGTACCACTCGGGAAACTGAGTAACAACTCTCACATTCCCTGTGCCTTAATAGTACTATTTATTTAGCACCATCAAGTTTCCCAACTTTGCACAAGATAATTCACTTGGTAATAAAATCCTACTCTTTCTTCCTCCCCCTTTCACAAAAAAAAAAAGTTTACAATATCAGTTTGAATATTAAGTCACTTACTGAAGATCAGAGACTGAGAGGTGAATTAGACAGGTATAAGAAGAGTGGCAGGCCCAATAGATACCAACAGAAAAAAAAACAATTTATTAATGACCAGGCTTTAAAAATGTACACATCTAAAAGCCATACACTGTTAAGATATTTTTAACAGTCCAACATGTTTTGGCCAGTTCCTAAGTAAACGCTTTATACAATCATGCAGCAAAAACAAATGCTTCAAATAGCGGTATAGACAGATTGTAAATATTGCTTCTTCCACGTATGTGGGGTGAGGTACAATTACAAAATGTTTACATAAAACAATAAACCCTAGGCAAGAGCAAACAATTCATACAAAGAACATAGAAAAAAATCCTTGTCAAAATTAATGAAAATACAAATAAAAACACAAACCTCGGAGAAGGTCTCCACTAGGAGCCACCTTGTCTGTATTTCTTGGAACACTATGAAAAAGCAGATCCCAACCTAGTGTGTCAAACCACAAACAAACCATTCCAAATGTCAATCAAGTTGCTATTTCTAAACCATGGCAGTCATTTCAGAAAAGAGAAACGTGATGTAGACGTAAACATGATGAAGACGTGCCAGGACACCATAGAGATGCCTACATCGCAAACGCACCCCAAATAATATTTTCTGTTAGCATCCATATAGACATCTGTGGCACAGGGGTGGCCAGGTGTGGATATCTCTGAAAGGGACAGACCCAGGGATATGTTGACACATCCATGTTGTATTGTGGAAATTCCCAGAGTTACCCCTAGATGTGCCATGCCAGACTTGCAATAAAGGTGGAATAAGCTGGGGACTTTGCAGTCTGTCTGGACTGACTGCGAGAGTGGTAATGGGGGAAGTGTGGCAATTGAGCCCTCTGCCTGACTGCCATCTGTGTGCAAACACCTCCCCCCCCCCCCTTCTATCTCTTTTGTTGTGTAACTGCCTCCCAAACATTCACAGATGCTATTCTAGTTGTCTAAAGTCACTAGCCTCTGTGTCTGGTACTCACTCCCTGATGCATCTGTTGTCTCTGTGCCAAGGAGTCCTGTGAGTTGTCTGAACACCCAGAGTGTATGTTTTTATGGCAGCCTCTGAGCTGTTAAACTGCTGTGCTGTGAGATGCCTGGTTGCATCTGTATGGTTCCCAGCCCTAAGTATGTGCTGTGTGGTCAGTGTCCGTGTGTGTGTTTGGTGTGTAGACAGGGTGAGAGTGCCAATGTGTGTGAACACATCACTGGTAGTGGGGTGCACAAGAGTTGCTGATAGAGGGAGCCAGCTGACAGGAAGAGCAGGAGGGCATCCATATCCCAGTGTCCCAGGGCCCAGAACATGGACATAACAGATGGTCAATGCCTCCAGTTTCTGTTTTGATAGGGCAGCCATCCACCAGCTCTGCCAGGAGCTCGATCTGCTCCTCAGAGCCACAACACACAAGGGGAAGGCCATGCCTGTCCATCTCAAGGTCACCACTGCTTTTGCCTTCCTTGCAACTGCAGTTTCCAGTCTGTGTTGGCAGCCACTGCAGGCTTCAACCAATCTGCAGTCTCACCATGCATCTCAGTTCCTGAGGGCCTTCTTGACCCATACACAAGAATACATGCCCTTCCCCCAGACAGTGCAGCAGAAGCAACAAACAATGCTCCAGTTCCATGAGGTCATCAGTGTTGGGGTTGATTGACTGCACAGGTGGCCCTCAGCCCCCCCCCCCCCCATGGGACGAAGCTGGCATTCTGGAATTGAAAGGCATATCACTCCTTCAATATGCAAGTTGTGTGTAATAGGCAGGGTAAATTTATTGATGTCTTTCTCAGATTCCCTGGGTTATGTCATGATGTGTATATCCTCACCGAGTCTGGGATCTATGAATGGTTTGAGAGTGTTGCCATATTCAGGGGATGATTACTAGGTAAAACTACTACTAATAATTTGTATAGTGCTACAAGGCATATACAGTGCTGTATATATAGATGTAAGAGAGAGTCCCTGCTCATCAGAACTTATAATCTAATCAATACAAAAAAAACATTGCAAAACTGGGTTCTAGAGTATGGCAAGATAAGTAGTGGAAAAGAGAATGAGGGGCATCAAGATCCAAAAGACAATCCTGTGCCCCCCACATATAGCCTGCCAGACACATGCTGGGGAGTTGTGGCACCAGTCAGACTGTGCACCTACAAAGACAGGTATGCACAGACCTAATTATGTCAAGACAGTCTGCCATTTGTTGTCCTCTGCTGTAACAGTGTCATTACTGTGATTTGTTATAAGGAGAAAATATCACCTCAGGGAATTGGGCAGAAGTAGCCAGTACGTCTGGCAATGAGGGTTGTCCAGACAACTAAAACAACCTACACCATAGCAATGTGTAAGAACTGCTAGTCTGCATTTTGTGTGTAATTTGAAAAGGGACCATGGCAAATTCAGAAGCAAGCAGATTCAAACACAGCAATAGCTTCTCCCCTCCCACCACGGTGAATGAAAGAGGATGGCTCCAAACTGCTAATCCGGGTAGTAGAAGGCAAACATCCAGCAGGGGTACCTGAGAGTGTGGGAGGGGGGCCTGCAATATGCATATTGCTATACAAGAGATGACCGGCTAGCCTGTGTCCTGAGAAGCCCACAGTGTGTCTGGTATGGAGCTCAATGTACAGTGTAAAAGTGTGGTGTCAAGATGACTTTGCTATGGAGATGTATGCCTATGATGTTGCTCTGTCCATGTTGCAGTGCCACAGATCTTGTGCCCCCATGGGGACATACACCATCTGAGAAGTGCGCAAGCCCGATGCCCATAGTCATGAGCAGCACTCGTTGGGGAAGTGGGATCAGGGTCGTCCTCTGATATGGCAGCACAGAGACCCTGATAGAGTAACATAGCAGATATTGAAATGGTGGTGCACATCTCCTCACTAGAAAGACTGTCACTATGTGGAAACACCCAGTTAGCAGATGACATCAAGCACCATATCACATGTGTCATTCAAACAGGGCCCAGTATGTAAGGAAAGCAGCCACAGAGCAGAGGCTGCTCCAATGGAGATAGTGATGTGTGGCTGCAAGAAGCCTGTCCCATCCCCTCAGCTAATGCCCTGGTGTGAGGCCAGCCTGCCCTCAGAATGAAGAGATGAGGGGATGCTTTGGCACCAGGCTTTGGATGAGAGCGACAAATACTGCAACTGAAAATGTAGCTGTATGTAGAAAATGTGATGGGCAACAGATGTACATCCTGAACAGAGATGCAGGTCACCAATGATACATTTCTGTTCCTACTCTTGTACTTGTTTGAGGCTATGTGTGGGCATACAATCAGGGCCATATACCAAGCTGAGAGGGCCTTTTCAACAGATATAGTAAGTGTGTGGTTAGGGTATAAACTGCCATGGGGGCAGTGCAGAACAGGTCATGCAAAGCTACACAATAGATTTTCAAAAATCAAAAATTCCCCAAAGTACCAGTGACCAATAAGAATCATAAACCAGCCAAAGTCACTGATAGTCCCAAAAGATAAATTTCAATTACAGATCTTTTTGTCGGGCAACGCTGAGGGAGGATAATACTGCAATCAATCCACACCAGTCAAGCGGTGCCCATTCTATTCATATAAATTGTGTCTAAGTTAATTAACTTTATGTAGGAAAATCCATCCAGAAATCTTTAAATCACTTATCTTAGTCCAAGAAAAATCACGACGTGCACGTTTTGGGGTGCTTCTACCCCTGTATCAAGTGCTCCATGGCTTTACAACTGCTACAAAATGCCGATAGAAGCAGCCAATCGTATAAGGGACTGAAACTCATATGATTGGCTAATAAGAACTGCCCCAATCCGGGTGGGGATTCCCACAGGTTCAGGGGAAGCCCAACCGTGATTGGTACTACGTCAAAATAAACTAGCCCATTCAATCTCATGATTCATACCCAACGGATGAACGGATTGTAATTCATGAATCCACTGCTGTTCTCTCCATTTCAATTGAGCTGTACAATCTCCTCTGGGATCCCTTGGAACATGGTCAATAATAGTCCAAGAAAGGTGGTCAAAGGAATGCTGATGTGTAATGCAATGTTGGACAATAAGTGCCGAAACCAACTGTTGGCGCAACCTAGATGCATGTTCACCTAATCAAACTTTTATAGACTGTGTTGTACACCCCACATAAAGCAAAGGGCAAGTGCATTGTAAAATGTACACCACAAAAGTGGTCGTACAAGTTGTGAACCAATGTCATCGATATATTTCACTTGGGATCAGTCCAGGTTGCGCCTGATAATGTAGTGGCACAATAAGTACACTCATTACAAGCAAAATAACCACTAGAACTCACATCAGGACAAGGTGGTCTGTCCTGAGATGCTGCTGATTTTATAAGGCTATCCCTTAAGTTGAACCCCCGCGAAAAGGCCAGCCTTAACGGTTTTCAAACATGGGTGCAACGAAAGAACAGACCAATGTTTATGCAAGATATTCCTCACTTACGAACAGTGACACATATAAAGCAATACACCCACCATCATATCGTCCTTCGAAGTATCAGATGTTGGGGCAGGTGTATCCATAAGCCATTCGCGATGAGTGTAATATTTCTTGGACTATTATTGACCATGTTCCAAGGGTCTCTGCATAGTCAATCATCACACTCCTGCTGTAACTCCTGCCTAATTTGCTGCAGCAGTCTCAACTGGGTTCTCTGCACTGCATGGAACCTAACTTTGTAGGCCTAATGGTCCTTGAGTATATGAAAGTGTCTGTGGAGAGGATACAGATATGTAGCTTTGCTGGTGACACAGTCTGCCTCTGGGACCCCCTGACAAGTATCCTACTCCCCTCTGACTGCGCTTCTTTGTGTAGCCTGGCCTGCTCTCTCTGTTAATTGCTGCTGGCACCCACTTTCATGTATTGCACACTTTGTCTCCTTTCCTACACTCTTGTTATCCCTGTGTCCCATAGATCACCTGGCCAACACCGAATATCACTGGGAGCCACCATCAATCCATTTAAGCTCTTTGACCACACTGCAGCTGCTGGCCTGGGTTTCTGCTCTTTTGTCCCTGCTCCACCTGTCTGCATGTGAATTTGTGCAGTACAATGGTTCCTCCACAGCCGTGACATGCTCATTGGCAGCACAGTGTCTCCCCTTACTAACCATAGCCACCATCTTACCATGTGACATGGTGTGACATCCTTGTGATCTGTCTAGCATGTCTACCTCCTTCCCATGCTGTCATTTCCACCGTGAGCACATTGCTGCTGCTCCTGCTTACATGCCTGTCAACATACTGCCCATGTGTGCATACTCTCACTCAATGTGTGCTTGCCAGCATCAGCCTGTTAATCTCTGCCTCTCTCCATCTGGGGCTGAATTTTATTGTAGAAAAAGTTGGCAAGTTGAACAGGATTTGGTGAGGCAACAGGAGAGGGTGTTGGGAGGGATGGATGAAGAGTAGAAAGGGATCTCAGGATGGGAGTATAACTGGCGAGAGGAATTAGAGGAGGAGGAGATGAGGTCTGCATAGTAGGATTTCTTGGCCTTGTGGATCAAGGAATGGTAGTAATGGTGGCAGTGCTGGAAGTGCAGAAGGGATTCGGGGGAGCGCTGCTTTCTCCAGAGTCACTCCACGCAACAAAGATAAGAATGGTGGAGTTGGAGGCTGGGGTGGTACCAGGGGTGATGATTGGGTCTAGGGAGGATCAGTATTAGATGGAACATAAGAGCATAAGATATGCCATAATGGGTCAGACCAAGATCCATCAAGCCCAGTATCCTGTTTCCAACAGTGGCCAATCTAGGACACAAGCACCTAGCAGTTTCCCCAAAAGACACAGGTTCCATAATGCTTGTATTGGGTCAAGCAGTGGATATTCTGGGCCCCCTTTAATAATGGGGCAAGATGATCGAGAGCTCAGTTAGGGCTGAATTTCATATGTGGACCCGAGTGTCAGAAGGGAGTGGAGTGGAGGAGTGGCCTAGTGGTTGGGGCAAGATACTTCAGGCCAGAAGGTCAGAGGTTCAAATCCCACTAGAGGACAGCAACCTTGGGCCGGAAAGACTGGGGTTTCTAGTCCCACAGGTGCTTCTTGTGGTCTTGGGCAAGCCACTTAACCCTCCATAGCCCATGTTCCCTGTAAAATAGTTATCTCCAAGTTATAATGCCCTGTTCAATGTAATTTGTTTGCTCAATGTAAACCACACTGATGCAGAATAGCACAGTATATAAGAGAATGTAAATAAAATAAATAAATAAATAAAATAAAGGGAGGGGAGCAAAATCAGCAGGGAGGAGTGTCTCAGAGGATGGGAAATGTTCAAGGGTGAAAGGTGTGATGCGACGATCCTTTCTAAAATGTACCTTCATACCACCAAGGCATCAGTGTACCAAGCCCATGGCAAGCATATAACTCAAAGTGGGTTGCTCTAAGGAGCTTGTTCATCCACATCAGTCACCACACTTCACACCTAAAGGCACCACAACACAACCTAAATGCAGAGCAACATATAAATAAGTACACTATTCTTATCTCCTTTAGAAAAACCTTCTGCCTTACAAATCAATGACAACTCAGCTCTAAATAACGCAGCTTATTAAAAAAGACATAACAGTTCAGCTATTAAACCATCACTCTTCCTTAAGACTACTAAAATCTTTTTATGACAAAAATATTCCTATCGCAAACAAAGCTGCTGTAAAAGCCAAACATTTGCGTGGCTTTTAATATTACCATCAGGCAAGCACACTCCTTACAGATTCGGCTTTGCCCTCATGAGTCCTTGCAAGCATCATCTGTCGCACAGACATCCGATGTTTAAACTTTATCAGAAATGCTTTAAAACTACTAAACTGCTGTTCAGACAAGACGCAGAAACTCCCAGAAAACATATCCAAATGCTGCCTTCATGCAACATGCACTGCTAAAATGTGCTGTCAGGTTGTGGGCGGCCATTTAAACCAACATTCTTGCCAAGCAGCTATGATCAACAGCACTGCTGACCCAAGACTGCCTGATTTTTAAAAAAATTTAAATAAAATAAAAAAACAACCTAACAAATGAATACATTTTTATGAAGGGCCCTTTAAATAGGGGATACCCCCAAAAGACAATATATATTCAAAAGGATGTTTCCTAAGATAAGAACATAAGATGTACCATACTGGATCAGACCAAGGGTCCATCAAGCACACTATCCTGTTTCCAATAGTGAACAATCCAGGTCACAGATACTTGTTGGGTTCCCAAAAGGTAAACAGATTCCATGCTGCTTGTCCAATGGGTAAGCAGTGGATTTTCCTGGTCCTCTTTAATAATGGTATATGGACTTTTCCTCCAGGAACTTGTCCAAACCTCTTTTAAACCCAGCTACACTAACAGCTTTTACTACATTCTCTGGTATTGAATTCCAAAGTTTGATTATGCACTGAGTGAAAAAAATGTTTTCTCTAATTAGTCTTAAATGTGCTACATTGTAGCTTCATTGTTTGTCCCCTAGTTTTTCTACAATTAAAAAGAAGTAAACAACCGATCTGCCCCATTCATTATTTTATAGACCTCTATCGCATCTCCCCTCAGCCATCTCTTTTCCAAGTTGAAGAGCTCTAACCTTTTTTAAGCCTTTCCTCATAGGAACATCCATCTCATTTACCATTTTGTCACATTTCTCTGTATCTTTTCTAATTCTGCTATATCATTTTTAAGATATGGTGACTGGAATGCACACGATATTCAAGGTGTGATCGCACCATGGAGCAATACAGAGGCATTATAATATCCTTTGTTTTATTCTCCATTCCTTTCTTTTTGATTCCTAGCATTCTATTTGCTTTCTTGGCTGCAGCTGCACACTGGACAGAGGGTTAAAATGTATTATCCACGATGATGCCTCAATCCTCAATTGGGCAAGGGGTAGCCAGTTCTGTGGGTGAACCCCCGCCTCCTCCTCCCTCTACTGTGTCCCCCCTCCCTTCCCTTCCCCTCACCACGAATTATGTTGGAGACTCCTCTAGATGTGCAACAAATGATATTTATTGGAAGTTCTTGGCTGCAGCATAGCCTATATTATTATCATAAAAATAATGCAACATAAATATGAAATATACACATCCAGTACAACTATACAATCTGAACTATCAACCAATAACCCAGAACATTCAATGACTAGGATCTCGTGAAAGACATAGTCCCTACTGCTCTCGAGTCCGGGCCATTGAAGCCCGGCGCTTTTCTTGCTTCTGACTTTCACCGTCGCCTTTTCTACCTATTTAGCAACTTTTTTTGCAGCCCAAATGCATGACCCTGGTAGCAAAGAGAAAAGGGGGCATAAGGTATGGCTGCGACACCCACACGGCGCCATCAATGCTCATTTACTGCACCGTGTGGATGTCGCAGCCATACCTTATGCCCCCTTTTCTCTTTGCTACCACAGTTGCTGCCTTGGCCGTGGCCATCAAGTTTGCATCGTGGATCCTCTTCTTTGTTCCGCTGTATGCTGCCTACACTGCTTCTCGCTCCATCTGCTGCTGCTCTTCCTAGGCATGCCTGCAGTGGGAAAATTGCTATGAAGAGGCAAAAAACATAGTTATCTACTGCATACTACCACCCAGGGAATCTTAACCCTATTGGGTCCACAACCCCTCCAGGTGTCAACGTCCTCCAGCTAGTGTATGTCACTGTGGTCTCCCCATTACAATCTGCTACCAGATACAGGTTTTTTTAATACCTGTAACTTTCTCTTTTTAATACCTATAACTTTCTCTTATATCTATTTGATAACAATCATCCATATCCTTAGCCCCAATAAAATAAACAAAATTCACAGTTATCCAAAACCACCACTAGATGGCAGCCTTGTCTTGCCCACTAGGTGGAGCTGAAAGTCTTGCTTCATTTCAGCTTTCCCTTTCTGCATGCTATGCTCCTCAGCAGGAGAAGTTTCTTTTTATATATCCATCTGCAGAATCCGCGTCCTGTGCCAATCAGAAGGTCAATTGCTACCCGGAGACACCTACATCTGAGCTTTTCACAGCCCACAACCACTCAAACCTAGCAGGCCATATGTGAGGTAGCCACCCAAACATCCCCAAGGTCCACCACAATACCCAATCCAGCTCTGGACCAGGGACATGCCAGCCATGCATCTCCACCCTGCAGCATATTCCTAATTAGGCAGTCCCATGAGGGAGGAACCCACCCCTCGCGAGACGCTTACCACAATTGCAGGGGAGAGGAAAAACAAAACAGTGAAGCCCCCCCCCCCCCCCCCCCCCCCACCTCCGAAGCCAGACTGAGGCTAGCTGGGTACTCGTTATCAACTCCATCATGGCCACCGAGAAGGACCCCCTGCATGTGGTGCATGCCGGGCAGTCATCCCTCTCCCTGCACCGCCTGCTCAGAGCCATCTCCCTCCCCCCCCCCCCATTCCTTCCAGCTCCCTGCACCACTCTGCAGTGGTAAGGTTTAGAGCCCCAAGGATGGAGGACGTCAGGCCAACTGCAAGGACCCTGGAAGGCCTACAGAGGACCCGGAAGACCAGTGTGGAAGGGGGAAACAGACGCATCACCCGTGCCAGAGGCCACAAGAAGGACTTGCCCTTTTTATTGCTGGATTAAGGGGATGCCGGCGATTGGGTCGGGTAAGAGAACCAAGCTGTCTGGAGTCCTTCGGTCCAGAGGGGTAAGAGGGTGGCCCTCAGCCCTGTGGGACATTAAAATCATCTTCCCAAGGGCTTGCCCTCCTGCCCCTCTGCCTCCCCCCAACTCTTAACCCTCTCGTGGCACCCCTCCTGCCCCCTTGTGTCCCACGTCTGCTGTTCTGAGCCACCGGAGTCTTTTACTGGGTAGAACCTTGCATGGTGTAACTGTAGTTTGGGTTGTTCTTCCCTAAGTGCATGACTTTGCACTTGTCCACATTAAATATCATCTGAAATTTAGACACCCATTCTCCCAATTTATTAAGGTCCTCTTGCAGTTTTTTACAATCCTTTTGTGTTTTAACAACTTTGAATAATTTGAGAAAATTGGCCATTTAGTCCTACCCTCTGTTTTTTTATCTTTCAACCAGTTTCTAATCCACAATAGTACATTGTCTCCTAACCCATTGCTTTTTAATTTCCCCAGGTCTCCCATGAGGGACTTTTTCAAACGTTTTCTGAAAATTGAGACGCTTTATCAACCTGTTCACCTAGAAACATGACAGAAGGAAAAGACCATTGAAAATGGCAGCATGCCTGTAGTTTGACTTAACATTGCAAGACCATGTGGTTTCTACTTTGGATGCTCTACATTGGCTTCCAATTTCTAGTAAATTTAAAGATGTCTATTTGAAGTTTAGTCATTGGTTTTTAAGGTGTTAAATGAGGCAAGGCCTCGGTACTTTTCAGAGTGACTGGCACTCTGTAAGCCAGACAGGAATTTACATTCAAGTCAAGACTGTCATTTGCAAATGCTCTCACCATCAGAAGCCAAATTAGGGGAAACTCCAAAGAGAGCCTTTTCATCTGCTACCCATTTACTCTGGAATGCCTTACCACTGAGATTATTAGGATGATGACAGATTATTTGCTGTTACAAAAACATTGTAAAGCTTGGCTGGTCAAGCATGCTTTTAATTAAGTTTGTGCTTTTCTTCATATTGGGACTTGAGTCTGAATTTTTTGTTTTATTGCTTTTAATGCTATGATGCTTTTCAATATCTTAGTTCCACGATGATATGATTTTTAAAAATGTTAATTCAGTTGCTTATGGTGTTCATTTTTTATTGCATAAAATCATTTGCTATTATGCTGTTCACTGATGTGATATCAAATAAAAATAAATAAAGTAAAATAAAAAGAGGAAGTGGTTATTCCAAGAGGGTAGGGGCTGGGAAGGGAAGGTGAAGGCCTGGGGTGGGGGGGGAAAGGAAAATTAAGGTAATTACGGGTGAGGAAGATAACTTGCTTGGCTGTGCAATTTTTCTTCTTACCTTTGCCATAAGTGTACCTGAGCCAACAATTTCCAAACACATCCTACATTGTAAGAGTCAGTTCACCACGAGACCGGCGAGGCTGTCAGTCTCTTGGCAGCCAACCCGGGGCTTCCAACCTTGTAGCAAGGGAACCCCATCTCTTAGCCTAACGAGCCCAGCTGCACTGCATGCAAATCAGGGTTCATTCCCCCTCCTTTCAGTTATGGCCAGTATTGCCCCCAGGTGGTGTGGGTGTCTGTGCTGCAAGTATTGAAATGGCAAATGTCCAGCATATGCCTCTGACTCAGGTACTCCTGCTTTCCCTGAAAGCTGCAACATTACAATCAAAATAGCAAAGCACTGGTAACAAAGCAGTGGACAAGACAGAAAAGGGGAGGTGGGGTGGGGAGAATCCTGCCAGCACGTCCATCCTGCTGCTACCCCTGCACAGCAAGGTGCCTAAGCCATGGCAGAATTAATTCCCGCCCTGACCCAAGCAGCCAGTTCCCAGGAGAAAAGTAGGGGCAGAGGGCTGGGTGCACAGCGGCATGTTAATGGGTGACTGTGCATTCAGCATGCCGCCTTTTCCAAAACTGTGCAAATAGATTCCGCAATACCATGGCCGGTGCTAGGGTTTCTGGCACCCACCTTCAACCCATAGATTGGTGCCCCCTCCCTCCTTATTAATAATGCTGGCTACACCCCACCCTCCTTTTTCCCAAAACTCCTTGGTGAACTCTCGTCATGCGATGCTAGTGTTTCTCCTTCAAATCCAACATTGTAAAAAAATTGCAGTGAAGGGGCAAATGCATAGCCAGAATACAGTAAATACTTAGCAACATATGAGCAAGCTGCAATAGTCCAAGAGCATGCTAAATTTTTGATATGGATCAAAAGGAAAACATGCAGCTGTATGGAAATATTGTAGTCACTGAAAAAAAAAGCAGGAGAAAGATTTTGTATGGAGTAAAGGATTCAAAAGCATGATAACCATGCAGTCAATGTACATCTAGAAACCATAAGCAAAATTGGTATAATGTTGATGCAAAGAATAATCGCAACATAGGAAGACAGTGACAACATTAATATACTTCTGATTTAAGCCATGTGTGTTAAGCAGGTTTCAGTGATAAACCAGTAGGCTGCAAGCTGTAGCACTGTGAAGAATTAGTAAAATAGGCCAACAGTGTACAAGCATGTCATTAGACTGCTGTAAACTAAAAAATATACTCTGAATATATTATTCATATGCCGGCATTTCATCATGCTTTGCTGTGCCCAGGTAATTCACTGTTAATAAACTAGACCAGGAAACCCAAACATTAGTATCTATAAAATACGTTAAAGCAATCTGATTACTATTTTTCCCTAAAATGTTTTACTGTGCTTTGCTTTGATAAGACAAACAGCCTTCCACAAACCTCCCAACTATGAAAGCCACATTGTTAGAAACATAACTCGTATTGCGAAAGATTATTATTTACGGCTACTCTGATCCTGCATTGCTGAAAGAGCTACCAGAGCTCCAGTGGGGTCGCAAAATCCGATGCCCTTGCCTCCTCAATTGATCCATACTTTCCCCTTGCTGGATCACAGGATGTGGTTTCATTTCTTGATCAAGCAGGTGTTATTCTAGCTTTCTCGCACTCTAGCTTCACTGCCTATTAGCAGTCATGCAGTCAATGTACTGACGGTAGGAAGCGAAGCTGGAGCCAGAGAAAAGCAAAAATCACATGGCCACTTTCCGGAGTAAGTTCCATGCTTCTATCCATTACTTAGGTTTTCAGGATTTCTTTCCCAAAATTATACTTTACTCCAGAGTGAGACGAGAGAAAGAACTCTCGCTCACAGGCATCTGCATTGTCAGCAGAAACTAGCATAATGGCTCAGAATAAGTAGCATGGGTGCAACGAATGCCACCTCAGTGGGTGGCCTTAGTTGCACCAGTAGCTATTTTGCCACGTTGAAATGTAGTAACTGCAGAGAGATGTAACTGCTTCTCTGCAATTAGCCTACAGCCCCATGTTGGTAAATTGACCCACACATATGTTACCAGCGCAAAGCTTAAGGGACATGCTGCAAAATATGCCAAATAACAGGGGCTCAATAGTACCCATGCAGCACCTCCCACTTCCAAAAAAAAGAGCAACTTGGTGGCCCCAATACAGGATTTTCAACCTTCACAAAAACAAGCGAGGCTCAGTGGCCCCCCTATACAGCACTTCCCACCATCAGAAAAACAAGAGGGGCTTTATGACCCGAACACAAAACCTCCCTCATCAACATAAACACCAAGCAGGGCAACCCCAACGTAACTCCTGAAACTGCGCATTGGACCAGCATGGTGTTAATGTAATATATATTCTGCAAAAACCAAGGAACTAAAAGAAAAAAGGAAAACCACAGCGCAGTTTATAACACCAAATTATAAAATTATAACACAGTTTATTTTCTTGTTATAATAGGAGAAAGCCGACAGTCGCCCAAGAGTGCATGGTTCGGAAGAATGTATCCTTGAAGGATACTACCAAAAGCAGAGAGGTTCCAAAAAAGAGTAAAGTAGCCCAAAGGCCCTCGAGTATGGAGCAGAGTTTAAAGATCCCATATTGTGGGAAGGAGCACGCACAAGGAGCAGGACGTGCTTCTTGGGCAAGCTCCTTAGGGCGACGGTTGGGGTGTTTTGCGTCCTTGGGTTTCCCTTGTTTTGGTTCTGCTTTCTTCCTACAGTTCTTTCCACTCTTCTACTCGGCCCGCCCCCTGCCTAAATCTGGTTTCACGCCTCTTGCAATTGCCCGTCCTGCTTTTCCGGATATGGCCTCTATTCCCGTTTTTTGGGCCACTGCCCACCTGTTCTAGCTACCCCCCTTCCAGGCCCATTGGCTCGCAACCCGCTCAATCTTCGTCCCTGCCATTCCTGCCCAATCTCCTCGTCTTCTCTCTCCTCCCCACCTTTGTCCCCTCCATCTGTCTCCCTTGTCACGCTTTCACTGGCCCTTTTGAACTGCCGCTCCCTCCGCTCCAAAACTCACCTGATCCATGATCTTTTGGTTCAGCACTCATTAGACGCCCTCTTTCTCACGGAGACATGGCTCTGGGAGGGAGAGGACGCCCTCCTCCACCAGTGTCATCCCCCGGGCTACTCGGCCTTCCATACTCCCCGTCTTCGTCGCTCAGGTGGCGGCGTAGCATTAATTTTCAGATCCATCCTTTCTCTGTCGCTCGTCTCGCCTCCCCCTGCCTACCCCGAATCCCTTTTAGTCCGTTCCGATTCTCCCGTCTCAATCTATTTTCTCCTTGTCTATGTCCCCCCTCCTTTGCTTCCTGATCCATGGGATTCTCTCTTGCTTTCCTTATCAGATTCTGTTCTTTTGTCTCCTCACCTGGTCATCCTTGGTGATTTCAACGCCCACCTGGTTACTCCATCGCGGTTGCGCGATAAGACCCTCTCATCTCTTTTTTCCGACCTGTCCCTTGTTCAGCATGTTTCCTGCCCAACCCATGTCTCTGGCCAGACCCTGGACCTTGTTCTCACCCTCAGCCCCTCCCCCTACCTTCCCTCTGGCATCCTCCCCACTCCGTCCCCTGGTCTGATCATGTCTGTCTCCTTTTCTCTTTCCCTCTCCCGTCCTCTGGGACAGGAGGCCTCCTTCCCTCTGTCCCTTCAGCTCCCTCTCTCAAGCGTCATATCACCCCACATACATTACACTCCTTTCCCCCAGCCAGTTCCCTCTTCCCCCCTGAGTTCTCCTCTTTTTCGGTTGACCAGCAAGTGAACTCCTGGTCCTCCACTCTCTCCATTGCCCTCAATGCCTTAGCCCCTCTTTGCCCGGTGTCCTTCCGCTCCTCTTCTCATCACCCTTGGTATCACCCAGGGCTTTATCTTCAGCGCACTTACCTTCGCCGTACAGAACGTCTCTGGCAGAAGCATCGGTCAGCAACCTCCTACTCCGCTTTCCGCCACACACACCTTGTCTATCGCTCTATGATAACTTCAGCTAAACATTCATATTATTCCCATCTTATAGCTACCTCCTCTAATGCTCCTAGACGACTGTTTCACATTCTTAAGTCTCTCTCCTCCACCTCTACCTCTTCCGGTCCCCCTAATCCTCCTCAATCTTCCCCCAGTTCTGATGTCCTTGCCTCCTTTTTCTCTAATAAAGTCTTGTCCCTCCGCTCCTCCGTCCCAACTTGCCCGTCTCCCCTTTCCCCTCTTTCTGACTCTCCTGTTCCCTGGATTCCCTCTCCCTGCCCCTCTCGCACGCCTTCCCTCACACCTGGCACTCCTTTGCACCTGTCACTTCATCCGAGCTCACTAGAGCACTCTCCTCTGCTCATCAGACCACCTGCCCTCTTGATCCCATACCCTCGTCCTGGCTTCTTAACGGTGATCTCGAACTGGTTCCGTATATTCTCTCCATCATCAATTCAAGTCTCACTTCTGGTCATTTCCTGTCCAGCTGGAAACACGCCATCGTCCGCCCTCTCTTGAAGAAACCTACCCTTGATCCTGCTTCCCCTGCCAATTGGCGTCCAGTCACTAACCTTCCGTTTCTCTCCAAAATTCTTGAAAAGCTTGTCTTTGCACAACTCACAGCCCACCTAGACTCCACCTTTGCTCTCCAGCCTCGTCAGTCAGGTTTCCGCCCGGGTCACAATACAGAGACCATCCTGGTAGCTTTGCTCTCTGAAATTCACCATGCTCACAATCAAGGTGATTTTTCTCTTGTGGTATCTTTGGATCTATCCTCTGCCTTCGATATGGTCGACCATCGTACACTTCTCACCCGCCTGTCCGACTTCGGTGTTCACGGCACTGTTCTGCACTGGTTCCGCTCCTTCCTGTCTTCTCGCACTTTCTCTGTTCACTCTGGTTCTTCCGCCTCTTCTCCATTCCCCCTGATCTGTGGTGTTCCCCAGGGGTCTATCCTCGCCTCCCTGCTCTTCGTCTTTCTTGCCCCACTTGCCCTGCTTATATAGCAGTTTGGAATTTCCACTTACATATATGCCGATGATATTCTCTTGGTTCATTATACCTCCTCTTCCTCTCCCGATCTCGCCCCCCTCAACCTCTGCCTGGCATCCATTGCCTCCTGGTTTGATCTTAACTTCCTTCACGCCAATCCCGCTAAATCCTCCGCAATCTGGTTTTCCTTTGGTCTTCCCCCTCCTACTCTGTCCCCTTCTATGGCCTCCCGCCCTATCCCCCTGGTACCAACTCTTCGTTACTTGGGTGTCACCTTGGACTCTTCTCTTTCCTTTCAGCAACACATCTCCTCGGTTGTCCGCACCTCCTTTCTCTATCTTCGTCAGATAAGGGCTGTTCGCTCATTTCTCCCCCCTTCTTCGGTTGTCACTCTGGCTCTGTCATTGGTGATTGCACGCCTGGATTATTGTAATGTTATCTATGCTGGTCTCCCCTCTTCTCAGCTTCATCGTCTCCAACTGGTTCAAAACACCACGGCCCGTCTCATCACCTCTTCTCCTGCCCGTGCACACGTCACCCCCTGTCTTCTCGCCCTTCACTGGCTCCCAGTGAAATTCAGATTCATCTATAAGCTGCTTATTCTCACGCTCTTCACACGAGCACACCCCAGTACTTAGCTGATGTCATTCGTCTTCAACCCTCCCCACGGCTTCTTCGTTCAGCGTACGGTAACCGTCTCTTCCTTCCTTCTCCTTCTCAGGCACATTTGGAACTTACCCATCACTCCACCTTCTTCATTCTCAGCCCCGCTTTATGGAACTTGCTCCCCCTCCCCCTCCGCACTGAACTGTCTTATCCCCGTTTCAAAGCCCTTCTCAAAACCCACCTCTTCTGCCAAGCCTTTGACCTCACCCCTCCTGCCGGTGACGCTCTGCTCCCCAGCCGCGTCCCCCAATCCTCGTAGCACCCTTTCAAATACAGTCTTACCTGACCCGTCCCTTATGTCCTGCCCTGCTGTCTCTTTTTATACCTTTTGAACTATTTAGTTCCCTACTTTCTCTTTGCCTCTCTCTGTCCTATCACCATTGGTGTTCCTTTCTGACTTTAATTTTTTTCTGTAGCCATTCTTTTTGTATTGTACACCGCCCTGACGCCCCGGCAAGGGCGGTTAATCAAATTCTACGAATAAAGATAAAGATATTACCCATGTCTACCAATAGCCAGATTAATATGAATAAAATACAGTCTCTAAAATGCTTGTATGCAAATGCTAGAAGTCTAAAAAAATAAGATGGGAGAGTTAGAATATATAGCACTAAATGAGAGGTTAGATATGATTGGAATATCAGAGACATGGTGGAAGGACAACCAGTGAGACACTGTGATACCTGGGTACAAACTATGTCATAATGATAGAGCTGATCAAATTGGTGGAGGGGTTGCGCTCTATGTTAGAGAGGGCATTGAGTCAGAAAGGATTAAAGTTTTGCAGGAAACAAAATTTGCTGTAGAATATCTATGGATTGAAATTCCATGTAAAAAGGGGAAGGCGATGGCAGTGGGGGTGTACTATTGACCACCTGGCCAGAATGAACAAATGGATGATGAAATGCTCAAAGAAATCAAGGAAGCTAACAAAAGTTATAGCGCAGTAATAATAATGGGTGATTTCAATTACCCCGGTATCGACTAACGGCAGGACATGCTAGGGAGATAAAGTTCCTAGGTGAAATAAATGACTGCTTCTTGGAGCAGCTGGTTCATGAACCGACCAGAGGGGTAGCCATTTTAGACCTAGACCTTAGTGGAACACCAAATCTTGTGCAAGAGAAAAGGGTGTTGGGGCCACTTGGCAATAGTGATCATAGCATAATTTCATTTTATTATTTATTTATTTATTTATTTTATTTGCAGTCTCTTTTATACCGCGCTATTCAACATCAGTGCGGTTTACAATGAACATAAGAGTTGCACATCTCAATTTCGTGATTTGTGCTTACAGTGAAACAGGTATAATAACTTGGGTATACATTAAACAGGAAAATTAAACTTGGGTATGCAATAAACAGGTATAACAGGTAAAACAAATAGGGTACAAATTAACCAGTCCCTTAACAGAGAGACACGATGAATAAATACAGTCTACTATATGCAACAATATAATGAGTTATGCGGCACTGCATAAATTTCTCATGGTGGGTGAAGGGGAAGGTGTGATTGCGAGTGATCAGTCTGGGAATGTGAAGTGCATGAGTTTGAGGTGCTGCATTGAGATGTGAGAGTGGGTGGGTGTGGGGGAGAGACTGCAACAACATAGTGCTGAAGAAAGAGGTGATGTTTCAGTGCCTTCCTAAATTGGGAGAGTTCACTGATGGTTCTGATAGTTGATTTGATTAGTGGAGGAGGGATAGTAAGGTAATCCACAGTACTACCTTTTAACTTTTGAAAGGGAGACTATGATAAAATTAGGAAAATAGTTAAGAAAAAACTAAAAGGAGCAGTTGCAAAGGTTAAAGACGTACATCAGGCTTGGGTGTTGTTGAAAACTACTATCTTGGAAGCCCAGACCAGCTGTATTCCACGCTTTAAGAAAAGTGGAAGGAAGTCCAAAAAACTGCCAGCATCAGAGAGCAGAGAGCAATATGTTTTGGAGTATACCAGAGAGTGAACATTCACTATTTGAAGGCATAAGAACATCTAGTAGACAGCTTGCAAGATGTCTTTACCTGTTGTGGAAGGTTGAGGTCAGCAAAGATTATGCTTTCAATAGCCATGCCTGAGATGGAGGGCTTGTGGATTGGGATGGAGAAGTGTCCCATGATCCTGAGAGAGGAGGCTGGGTGCATGTCCCAGGCTGAGAGGTGGAGTCTGCCCTAGACAAGTCAGCAGAGGAAGCCATGGCTGACAGGGCCAGTAAGAGGCTATTAGGATCATGGTCAGAGAGGCTGTTTTTGCCAAAAAAGCATCTTTCAGGAAATGGAAAAAAGAGCCAAATGACGAAACCTGGAAACAGCACAAGCACTGGCAAGTCAAATGTAAGGCATTGATAAGGCAGGCAAAGGGAGAATTTGAGAAGAAGCTTGCTGTGGAAGCAAAAACACAAAATAAAGACTTTTTCCAAGTACATTCGTAGCAAAAAACCTGTGAGAGAGTCAGTTGTTCCATTAGATGATAGAGGGGTTAAAGGGGCACTAAGAGGCGACAAGGCGATAGCGGAGAGACTGAATGAATTCTTTGCTTCGGTCTTTACTGTGGAAGATGTAGGGATGTTACCCATGACTGAAGTGGCATTTAAAGGTGCGGAAGAATTGAAGGAAATATCGATACATCGGGAAGATGTACTACAACTATTAGATTAACTGAAGAGTAGCAAATCACCTTGGCCGGATGGTATACATCCAAGGGTGTTGAAAGAACTGAAATATGAGATTGCTGACCTTCTATTAGTAATCTGTGAATTTTCATTAAAATCATCTGTAATACCTGAAGATTGGATGTAACGCCAATTTTTAAAAAGGGTTCCAGGGATGATCCGGGAAACTAGAGACCGGTGAGCCTGACGTCAGTACCGGGAAAAATGGTAGAAACCATCATAAAGAACAAAATTACTCAGCATGTAGATAGTCCTGGCCTAATGGGAGACAGCCAACATGGCTTTAGACAAGGAAGATCTTGTCTTACTAATCTGTTATGTTTTTTTGAAGGTGTGAATAAACAGGTGGACAAAGGTGAGTCGGTTGATATAGTGTATCTAGACTTTCAGAAAGCTTTTGACAAGGTCCCTCATCAGAGACTTTTGGCAAAACTAAAGAGTCATGGGATAGGAGGTGGTGTACTATTGTGGATCATGAACTGGTTAAAAAAAGAAGAGGGTAGGGCTAAATGGCCAATTTTCCCAACAGAGAAAGGTGAATAGTGGTGTACCCCAGGGATCTGTGCTGGGTCCGCTGCTTTTTGACATATTCATAAATGACCTGGAAAAGGGAATAACGAGTGAGGTTATCAAATTTCCAGATGAGACAAAACTATTTAAAGTTGTTAAAACCCAAGTGGATTGTGGAAAATTGCAAGAGGATCTTGATAAATTGGAAGACTGGACATCAAAATGGCAGATGAAATTTAATGTGGACAAGTGCAAAGTTATGCACCTTGGGAAGAACAACCCAAACTATGGATACAAGATGCAAGGTTCCACATTAGGAACCACCACCCAGGAAAAAGATTTAGCCGTCATTGTGGATAACATGTTAAAACCCTCGGCCCAGTGTGCAGCGGTGGTCAAGAGAGCAAATAGAATGCTAGGTATCATAAGGAAAGGAATGGAAAATAAAACAAAAGATATTATAATGCCTCTATATCGTTCCATAGTGAGACCGCACCTTGAATATTGTGTGCAATTCTGGTCGCCGTATCTTAAAAAGGATATAGCGTTATTAGAAAAGGTTCAGAGAAGAGCCACCAAAATGGTAAGGGGGATGGAAGGATACTCCTATGAAGAAAAGCTAAAAAGGTTGGGGCTCTTTAACCTGGAAAAGAGACGGCTGAGGGGAGATATGATAGAAGTCTATAAATTAATGAACGGAGTGGAACGGGTAAACGTAGATTGATTGTTTACGTTATCAGAATATAGAAAGACTAGGGGACAAGCAATGAAGCTACAGGGTAAACTATTTAAGACTAATAAAAGAAAATATTTTTTCACTCAACGTGTAATCAAACTCTGGAATTTGTTACCAGAGGATGTAGTAAAGGCTGTTAGTGTAGCTGGATTTAAAAAAGGTTTGAACAAGTTTCTGGAGGAAAGGTCCAGAAACCATTATTAAGAAGGGACCCAGGATATCAATGCTTGACCCAGTACAAACATTGTGGAACCTGTGTCTTTTGGGGAAACTGCTAGGTGCGTATGACCTAGATTGGCCACTGTTGGAAACGGGATACTGGGTTTCATGGACCTTGGTCTGACCCAGTATGGCATATCTTATGTTCTTATGGTTCTTGCTTTTTCTTTTTGAACATATATTCTGCATCCACAGAAATATCTCCCTTGTCAGTGGGTGCAATGCAAAGCAGAACTAGGACATTCACCCATAGAACTCAATATAAAAATCTGATTCTGGTCATCTTAGTAAGAATAACATAAACATTCTCCAGTACCAGGCATATTGGGAAGTAATACAAAACCCTGTATAAGTCACCAAGGATCTACAGAGTAAATCTACCATACCATACCAGCACCAACTTCCAAAACTCACATAAGGAGCCTACCCAGAAACAAAGCAGCACTATAAATACTGCAGCAGGCCCTAGAACATTATAAACACCTATTTGAAAAGCTGAACAATTCAAATTGCTAGAGTACAGATCCCTATATAGAAATTCCATGTTAACAGAATGCCTGGCATTAGTCATGCACTCAGAACACAGACCCACACCAAATACAGAAGACAAAAATTAAACTGAAACCCCAAGAAGCCAGACTCTGCATGCAGTGCAACACCATAGAAATAAGAGATGCACCTGAACGGCATTGATAATCGCATGGAGAGGCAGAAGATCCTGAAATACCAGGAAATGTAGTCAGAGACCAAGAAAATGTGGCAGAAAGATACAAAAATATTTCCCATTGTGTTGGGTGCCACAGGCTTGATAAAGAAGAATTTCCAAGGACATCTTGAACTACCCATACATGTTACATCTTACGAACTCCACCAGGAGGCTCTCTTTGGCATTATGTGAGTACTACACCGAGCCTTAGTAAACTTGAGAGACTGAGATCATACTCCAGCTTAGAAGTGAAGTTCACGACTGTCATGGTATGTGCAAAACAATTTGGAGAAACTGCCCCGTGTAAAATATAAAGATAGCTCAAAGTCCATTCACTAAATTGAAAATACAATTATTTTTTCTACCTTTGTTGTTTGACAATTTTATTCTCAGATCATACTAGTCCTGAGGCTTCTGCTTTTCTCTGTCTTCTATTAGCTCTCTTTCTATGGTCTCCAGTCCATCTCTCTCCTTTTTTGTCTTCCGTTCCTTCCATCTTGGATATTGTTTTTTTCCTTTCAGCTTTCTTCCATTTATTTCTCTCTCTCACGCTGTCCATTCAGACTTCCCTATTCATTCTTACTATCCAGTTCTCAATCCATGTTTTTTTTTACGCCATCTACCAACCACTTTTCAACCCTCACCCCAGTCCTCTCATTCCCTACCTCTTCTTCCCTGGTCCATTTTTCCCCAGTCTTTTGCTCACTCTCTCTCTCCCCTCCATGTCTAACATCTCTCATTCCCCATTCAGTATCTCTCTCTCTCTGGCTCCCTCTTTGCCTTCATCCAGTACCTCCACTCTCTTTCCCCCTATCCTTCCATGTCTGTCCTCTACCGTCCTATCCTCCTGCAACCATCCCCTCCCTATTACTCCCATGTCCAGCTTCGCTCAGTTTCTTTCTCAACCTATTTACCCCATGTCCATCTTCTCCCCTCTCTCTCCTTATTACCCCCATGTCTTGCATTTCCCTCTCCCCTTATTACCCCATGTTCAGCATCTTCCCTCTGTCCCCCCCTCCCCATGTCCAGCATTTTCCCATAAAGCCTGATTCTCTTAGGGATACATCTGGATGGCCCCAGGCAGGATGGGTCCATTTAGACTCAATTCTGCTCTGTGGGAACAAAATGTTCCTGCGGCAGCCAGAATTGGGCTTGAGAGCGGCCATCGTGCCCCTGCCTGCCTGCGGGGACATCTTCCCCACAGGCTCCATTGGCCTCCATGGCTTGGCCACCCCCCTCTTCCCTGCCGCCCAACCCATGGTTGGCCAGCCAGGGCCTGGATCGGGCGGAGGGGACCCACCTGGCCCTGGCCCTGGCCCTGGGGGGATCCCCAGCCCTGATCACACAAAAAATGCTGCTTATTTCACCTCCAAGGTGGTATAAGCAGCATGTCCCCACGGGCCCAGCAGCATGTACAGAGCGTGACCTGAATTGGTCCTGTATGTGCTGCTGGACTGGCCCACCCCCCACTCTGCCCTGATCCCACCTCTCCCCGGCTCTCCCCATTTTGATGCAAAGAATATACAGGGAGAGCTGATGGGGCAATCGGGTCCCAATGGCTTGCGGGGCTGCATGTCCCACCAGGATGTGCAGCCCCGCAACCTGCCTTTCGGAATGGGGCCCATAGTCTCCCTATACCTCTCTAACCAGCATCACCATCACTCCATCTCCCCTCCTTGCTTCTCCTCATGCCCCTTCCCATGTCCAGTATCTCCCTTTATCTCTCTAGACTCTCGCCTCTAGCTTATCCCCACTGCCTCCCTATTCCCCCCCTGCATCCAGCATCTCCTTTCTGTCTCCCTGTGCCCATCGATATCCAGCATATCCCCTCCACTTCCCAATGCCTCCCCATGCCCACTCCCTCCTTTCCAATTCCCCGCCATGCCCACTCCTCCTCCCCTTGTTATGTACAAGGAGTAGAGCCTGCCCACGGAGCAACACGTCACATGGGCAGGGGTTGTGCAAGCCGTGATCCCAGCCCAGAGAGCTAGGGCACGAGTATGGCCTTGAACAGCCCCTGCCTGCGGGTCATGCTGTTCCTGCACGCAGGCTCTGCTTCTCTGGTCTGCGATCGCTGCCTCTTAGAGCCGCCTGCCTGCAGGAGTAGCATGTCCCAGGGGTAGAGGCTGTGCAAGGCCACGATTGCTACTCACAACCTTCTGCCTGCGGGAGCAGCATGTCCTGCAGGCTGGCTGTCCTCTGGGCTACTGCTGCTCTGCAGGTCACTCTGATTGGAGTGACCTGCAGAGCGCCGGCAGCCCAGAAGAGAGCCACCCTGCTGTGCCAGTCTTGCTCAACACTGTGGACTTTGAAAGCACTGTTTTAGCAAGTGATTTATCCTTTTGTTTTTGAATTCCCTTCTTTTTCTTTAGTGTTGTCTGAACCAGTGTTATTTAAATAAGACTGTTTCCTAGATTTTGTTGAAATTTCGATAAAAGTATGGGAGCAATGAGAGAGGCAATATATATTTGGGAGTTTCATTTTGAAATTCCCAAACGTACTTTCATACCCTGAGGTCCTCATTCCATTTTTTAAAATGGAGTTTTCCTTTGAAAATTAGCTTGCAGGTCCACAGGTGTAGTGCAGCTATGGACCTATGAACTCCCCAAGCAGCTCAAAAGTGCCCCCCATGCATAGAATCTGATGGCAGATAGAGGCCATTAACCCTGTCAATTCTGTCCAGTTTCACTGCTGAGGCAGTGCCATAGATAGGGTTACCAGAATTTTTACAGGCAAATCTGGGTCACTTGTCTAAAGTGTGTGAGGGGGAGGGGAGGTGGACACCTTAGTTTCGGGTTTGAGCACCAAGACATGGAGAAGGGAGAGGAGTCATTATCCTGCCCCCTCCCCCATCATCCCATGACAGCAACAGTATCGCTTCCAAGCAGACAAATCGGCAGAGAAATAGAAACAGTGATGCATTGCCCCCACACTGTGCAAAATACAGAGATAATGGATGGAAATTCTAAAAAAAATGACATGTTCAAATTGCTAAATTAAAAATAATTTTTTTCTACCTCTTTTGCCCTCATTGCTGGAATTGGGGACAGGAGGCTGCTAAAACAGGTAGGAAGTGGGGACAGGGCTCTAAAATCAGGGACAATCCCTGAAAATTGGGGACATCTAGGAACCTTAGCCATAGACCTCCAGTTAATCTCTGGCATTTCCTGGCCGTTCTTCACAACTAGGGATTCTCCATGCTTATCTCATTTCCGTTAAACGAGAGGCCATTTGAGAAATATTTTCTAATGTTGCTTCTGAGTCTCCCCCCCCCCCTTCCCCTCATACTTGCTGCTCTTATATATCCTTTAGTAATAGGGGGCCCGATATTCAGCACCTGTTGCTAGGCGCAAATACAGTGCATAGCCATCGGTGCTGAACACTAAACCCAGGGTCATAGGCAACCCAGCATTGACTATCCGGAGTTGCCGCACAGACTCCGCAGCTGCAGAAGCAAACTGGGTAGCTGCAGCCCAGTTAGCTCCTATGGCTAAAGCTAGAGCTTTTGCTGTGCCTAGCTTTACCCATGTGTTGCTACCTGGTTAGCGACTGTCACTGCCCATAGCACACCCCAATGCTCAGTGGTTATCATCAGGGTGTGTAACGGCACTAACCGCATTAGTGCCATTGAATATCCTGGTCTGTGAACCATGTAAATGCTTTTGAATATCAGGCCCTGGTTGCTTTGATTATGGCAATGCTGTAGGACAAAAAAATCCAATGGAGCAGGCGTCAGTATGTCCAGAAAATCTCTGCCATCACTTGATGATCATGTCTCCCCTGCTGTTAATAACCTCCATTGCCTCTCTGTTACCTTCAGGGTGAACTTTAAGGTCCTGTCGCTGATTTACAAAGCACTCTTTCAGACTGCTGTTGAAGAATAGGTTTCAACTGCATCTTCCGGACAGATGACTGTGTTACCAGTTACTGCACTTTCTGTCACTGAGACTAAAGATGTGAAGACAAAATAAAGAACCTGCTCATGTTCTCTTCCAAGGGATGTCATATTGATTCAGTGTTATCTGACTTTTAGGAAAAAAGAAAACTTTTACACAAGCGTTTAAATGTTCTGTCATTTCCACTGTATAATTTTAGATATCACTTGTATTGCATCTGATTTAGTTTTTGCTATATACCAAAAACCATGCAAATTGGCTGTGTGCAGAAACCGTGTGCTAACATGGGGGAGCATGCGCACATGGATCTCTCTAGAAGCAGTTGTATCGGCACTAGATAACGGAATGTTATTCTGCGCATAGCAATTCTGCAGTAATATTGCGCGCAGAATAGCATTCCATCATATATGCGGTTGCTATATGCATCAACTCCAAAGTGCCATACTCAGTTCAGCACTTCAGAGGTACCTATGTATGATATCCACACACATGATTAAATGCTGTTTGGCACACAATAATACAACATAGCTATGTGCACAATAACATTCCATCATATGCATATAGAAGAAGCGGACATAAACTCCTTGCGGGCAGAAACTTTCTTTTATGCCTTTTCAGACCTTGTGTTAAAAAAAATAGTGTTGTTCTTAGCTAGCTGCACACTGCATCTGCACTACATAGCTAATTGCTTCATTGTCATCCATTTGAATGGGTTTAAACGCACTATGCACTGCTGTCTGCTCAAGGCTTTGTGCACAAAACTTGTTCTTCCATTGGTATCACATAAAATTGGCAATACTGTGCACTAAAATTGATCTAACCTGTATACAAAGCCTAGTGCACTCTTCAGCACCTGCCTGGGGAGAAGATGAGCATGATGGAACTATAGGGGCAATGCCATGGGGGGATTTAGAAAGAAGATAAGTGAGAGAAAGATGGAAAGTTGGGAGGTGATAAAAGGGGACAGTAAAAGACTGAGTGGAGATAAGAGACAGAAGAGAAGGGCTGGACAGAATGATCAATAGAGAAGGAGATAGAGCTATTGAGGGGATGCCAGACAGAGAAAAGTAGATGAGTCCTGAAAAGGAAATGAGTACAGAACGTGAAAGTGGGAGGAGGGATGGCAGTGGGTAAAATACAAGGAAAGAAAGAGGCTGGGGGAAGGGGTGTAAAAGTCGGAAGATGGGCTGGGAAGGAGATGGAAAGTTGACAGGTAAAAAGAGGGAGATTGAGGACTGATGGGTGAGGAGGAGAGTTGAATATGTGTGGATAGGCAGAAAAGAAAGAAACTGATCTTGCACTTTCAGCTCTTTCCTCTATATCAAAGGCAGATATAAGGGACAAATGGAGAAAGCCAGGAGGAGAGAGGGAAAATGGCAAATGGACAGCAGATCCTGAAAAGCTAGGGGAAAACCCCTGAAAAAAGCAGAATAGATTTAGATCAATGCTACTGGAAAAATAAAATGCCCAAGTAGAAAAAGTATTTTATTGTGAATTTATTAATTGCAATATGCCAACGCTGGCAAATGTGCATCTTTATATTTGTATTTTGCTCAGTACAAGAGGAAATTCATTTGCTTTCAGTTCTCCAGTGTTGCCCTGCAAGCAGAGTCTGACTTCCAGGCTTTTCTATAAACTTTTTGACTGCTTATATGAGGTGCAATCAAAAAGTATTGAGACATTATAATAACACAAGTAGTATAACATAAGAACATAAGAGATGCCATACTAGGTCAGACCAAGGTCAATCAAACCCAGTATCCTGTTTCCAACAGTGGCCAATCTAGGTCATACATACCTAGCAGTTCCACCAAAAGACACAGGTTCCACAATGCTTGTACTGGGTCAAGCATTGATATCCTGGGCCCCTTAATAATGGTTTATGGACCTTTCCTCCAGGAACTTGTCCAAACCTTTTTTAATCCCAGCTACACTAACAGCCTTTACTACATCCTCCGGTAACAAATTCCAGAGTTTGATTACACATTGAGTGAAAAAATATTTTCTTTTATTAGTCTTAAATAGTTTACCCTGTAGCTTCATTGCATGTCCCCTAGTCTTTCTATATTCTGATAACGTAAACAATTGATCTACGTTTGCCCCATTCCACTCCGTTCATTAATTTATAGACTTCTATCATATCTCCCCTCAGCCAGGTTAAAGAGCCCTAACCTTTGTAGACTTTCTTCATAGGAGTATCCTTCCATCCCCTTTACCATTTTGGTGGCTCTTCTCTGAACCTTTTCTAATATCGCTATATCCTTTTTAAGATATGGCGACCGGAATTGCACAGAATATTCAAGGTGCAGTCTCACCATGGAACAATATAGAGGCATTATAATATCTTTTGTTTTATTTTCCATTCCTTTTCTTATGATACCTAGCATTCTATTTGCTCTCTTGGCCGCTGCTGCACACTGGGCCGAGGGTTTTAACATGTTATCCACAATGAAGCCTAAATCTTTTTCCTGGGTGGTGGTTCCTAATGTGGAACCTTGCATCTTGTAACCATAGTTTGGGTTGTTCTTCCCTAGGTGCATAACTTTGCACTTGTCCACATTAAATTTCATCTGCCATTTTGATGCCCAGTCTTCCAATTTATCAAGATCCTCTTGCAATTTTCCACAATCCTCTTAGGTTTTAACAACTTTAAATAGTTTTGTCTCATCTGCAAATTTTACTCGTTATTCCCTTTTCCAGGTCATTTATGAATATGTCAAAAAGCAGCGGACCCAGCACAGATCCCTGGGGTACACCACTATTCACCTTTCTCCATTGGGAAAATTGGCCATTTAGCCCTACCCTTTGCTTTCTGTCTTTTTACCAGTTCCTGATCCACTACAGTACACTGCCTCCTATCCCATGACTCTTTAGTTTTGCCAAAAGTCTCTGATGAGGGACCTTGTCAAAGGCTTTCTGAAAGTCCAGATACACTATATCAACCGACTCACCTTTGTCCACCTGTTTATTCACACCTTCAAAAAAACATAACAGATTAGTAAGACAAGATCTTCCTTGTTTAAAGCCATGTTGGCTGTCTCCCATTAGGCCATGACTATCTACATGATGAGTAATTTTATTCTTTATGATGGTTTCTAAAATTTTTCCCGGTACTGATGTCAGGCTCATTGGTCTGTAATTTTCCGGATCACCCCTGGAACCCTTTTTAAAAATTGGCGTTACATTGGCGATTCCTCAATCTTCAGGTATTACAGATGATTTTAATGATAGATCACAGATTACTAATAGCAGGTCTGCAATCTCACATTTCAATGACAGTTATTGCATTCAGTCTCCTTCAAGTAGTCCCTTCCAATAAAACACACTTCCTCCAGCGTTCCTGCCACTGCTGGAAACAATTTTGAAATGCCACTTTTGTTATGCTGTGAAGCTGCTATGTTGAATTTTGCTTAATGGTCTGTAAGTCATCAAATCTTCTTTTCAGTGGTAATTTTCATTGTGGAAAAAAGAAAAAGTCACAGGGAGCGAGGTCATGTGAGTACAGAGGCTGCTGGACTTGCTCATTTAGATGTTTGGACAAGATGTGATACGTGAGCTGGGGCATTATTGTGATGAAGCAGTCACTCACCATTCCTGTGCAACTCTGGTCTCTTACGATGAGCTGCATCTCTCAAATGAGTCAGAACTTGAACATAGTAATCCTTGCTGATGGTTTGGTGTTTTGGAGCATACTCAGATGAACAATGCCCTGGTAATCAAAGGAAATTGTGAGCATGATCTTGACATTGCTCTTCACCTGACGGGCTTTCTTGGGTCTGGGAGAGTTTGGAGTCTTGCATTGTGAGGATTGAGCCTTAGTTTCTGGGTCATAGCTATAAACCCATGATTCGCCACCAGTAATAATCTTTTTGATGAAATCTGAATCATTTTCAAAACTTGTTCTTGCATTGGTATCACAATGCAAGAACAAGCATTCCAACAACTCCCTGGCTGTTCAATTTTTTCACTTATCGTATTACATGATGCCAAAGATCACGTGATTAAAAAAAGTACAGGCGTGCTGCAGCCACGCTACACTCTGCACATGCAGAGCACATAACTAGGTCATTGCATGCTTAATAGCATCGTGGTGCGACGTATTGCTATATATCTACACAAGAAGTCTCGATACTTTTGGATCATACCTCATATTTGTTTCTAATTTGTGGCCCTTTGATCTGTGTTTTGCTTGTGTGATTGAGCTGCTGTATTCTGTGAGCATGTAGTTTTTTAGTAAAGAACTGTAGCAGTCCCAATTGTTCTCGTTCCTAGTAGTGGCTGTATTGCTGTTCTAGGACCCAATATAATATTTGTAGTGCTGCCTTTTCATATGGAAGGTCGGTGCTGTGTGAGTCCTGGACGTGCTGTTATGGTTGGCAGGATTGCCATAAGCTCTGAGCATTCTGCAGGGGTTCGTGTAATACTTTGGTACAGGAAGAAAATCATATAGAAATCTAGTAACCTTTCTTTAACCCCATTGCTCATATAAACGGTGGTTAGACATGCATGAAATAAAGCTTGTGGAGAAATCCATTGGAATTCACGGGGGGTGGGGGGGGGGGGAGGGGAAGAGGGCAGTACAGAAATTTGCAAATAACATCCAAAAAGGCTCTGGCTCTGCATTAAGGGTTTCATTTTATAACAAGATTCTTATGCGAGACGTCCTAAATGGTGCATATTTTATAAAGGCCCCCCTCCCCCCCACCCATGGATAGCTTACCTGGATAGATTTAGACCTGCTCCATTGTTAACCTTCAGTAAACACACCCCTTAATGCAGTGAGTGTGTCGGCCTACTATGGACCCTGCTGTAGCTTCTTATTTCAGAGCACGGGCTCTCATCCCAGTGCTCGGGGTACACTTAGCCAGTCGGTATTTTAGGATGACCACAATGAGTATGCATAAGAGAGATCTACTTAAAGTGGAGGCAGTGCATGCAAATCTCTCTCATGCATATTCATTGTGGATATCCTGAAAACCTGACTGGCTAGGTGTGTCCCAAAAGCTGGTTTGAGAACCCCTTTTTGGAGCATGTGTTCCTCTAAAAATGGTTTGCTGCCTATGCTTGACTGAAACCTTCTGAGGTATTGAAATGCCTCTCATTCCTCTCATGTAAGTTGTACATATTTAAGTCTTCAAGCCTAATGTCATATGGCTTTTGCCACAGACCGGCATCATTTTGGGAGCATTTTTCTGAATTTCTTCCAGCGTATGCTCTTTTGGCGGTAGCTCATCCAGAGGCAGGCACAATATTCTTGGCGAGTTTTTGCTTCTTTTTTTTTAATCTCCTCCTCCTGTACCTTATCATCCCTCTGGCTCTATCTACTCACTTGTTGCGCTGTTTTATCACCTTGAGATCAGAGGTCTTTTTCCTGCTTGGGGCACATCAGTCACTCACCTCTGCTTACCCCATTCTGTATGGCATCCTTGGATTTTATACGTACCCTCTTTGAGGTTCCCGTTCAATTGGAAGTTGTCCTATCTGGAGCTACGGTGCTGTAAGAGTTCGTTCACAGCTACCCAGGTTGTTTTCTTCACATATGAGACCTGCCATCCTCCCATGTTGCGGCTACAGTTCTTAGTAAGGAGGCACCAGAGCATTGCTGCTATTGTCATGCCTTGATCCAGGTCCTCTTACCTCCATGGCTGTTCTTTAACCGCCCTGCAACAGCCAGCACTCTTTCTCTGAAGCAACTTTCCAGTGCAAGGTCTCCGGCACTCATACACTGATAGGTCTTGTGATGCTCTGCCCCTTGCATGGGTTTCTATGGTGACAGGAAGCCCCTGCCAGAGGAGAGGTGGTGAATTGCAGAGCCTCTTGGTGTGCAAGTGCCGAAAGGCCCCCACGCTGGAGAGTGTCTTAATAGAAAAGTGGTGCTGGCAGCTGGGAGGGATTTAAAGGACCATGGAGGAGGTAAAAGGGAGGATCCGGTCCAGGGCAATGGTGCGGAAGGGAGAAAAATCCTCCATCCCCCTCTCCTGTCATCTTTGCCTATGGGTGCCCACAACAACTTAAATCTGGCCCTTTTGTTAGAGGCTCCTACCCACTAGTGTCACAGCTGTGCTGCGCATGATTGGGAACTTCCTGCCCGCCCCCTGTAAACACTACTTCTGTAATATTCCAAACCTTGACTCGCCCAACCTAAGGCAGTCTTAAATCTAACTAAGATAGTCTTCCTCTCTCAGGGAAGCATTCGGGAAGGTACACTGCTATGACATCCTGTACAAGTGTTCTATCTCAGCATCCTGTGGATTCTCCTTCCTTTCACCGTATAGCTTTCTTTATCCTTTGTGCTTTCTATAATGCACTAATAGCAGCCTTGTTTTCCGCAGCATTATGGGTATTGGGGCACTCTAGGAACCAGCAATGCTTAACTCCTGGGAGCACAGATTAAAGAGAATGAATAGGATTTCAAGGGTGTTTTGTAAGGGTTAAATGTTTGACTCTTTAATATTTAACCAAGTTCTAATTACAGTGGCAACAGCAGCCTGGAATATGCCGGGCTGCTGATTTGCTTATTTTACTTATAAAAAGAGAATGTCCCCATCTTGCTGTGATTTCTGTTCCGTATATATAAAATGATGGCTACAGCTACATCTTTGTGAGCCGTAAAACGTTGAGGCGTGCTGGAAGGAAGCTAGCTCCTGATGCACAGGGGATCTCTCTCAGCATTCCTTCCCACTTCTTCTCGTCCTCGTTATACCTGAAAGCATAAGAGGAGGGGGGGGGGGTTAATGGGTTGCTCACTTAGGGTGATGACAAAGCCCCCAGCCATGTTTTTTTCAGGCTCATCCTTCCACTAATAATTCATTAGTTCATGGTTTTGATGATTTCATGAGCAGGGAGTTGCTACCAGCTTATGGTCCACTCCACTCAGTAAGTCTACTTTTGCTTTCAAATATAATTTAAGAAACGGGCTTCCATGAGTCCCTAAGAGCCCCTTCCACCCCAAAAAACATCAATATATTTCACTGAGCCATAACCGAGAAGACGTGCAAAGAAATCAAAAAGTAAACTGTAAAATTTCACCTGAAAATCTTAATTGGTGCAGTCAACAGGTCTGGTTTTCTGCATATTTGAAGACATGCAAATCAACCTGTTCTTAGCCCAAATGGGCGCAGGTCTATTTAACAAATATCCACAACGGATGTGCTGAAACCAGACCTGTTTGCTGCCCTTGAGGACTGGACTTGCCTACTCCTGTCCTATAACATGCAAACAATGCCTGCAACCTCTGAAGGACATCTGCCTTTTATGCCATCAGCCTTTAATGGTTGCTGTAATTTCCTTGCTCATCTTCTATTTGGTACTACTATTGCATTTTTGGACTTAAGCACGTTGATGAACACCTCTGTAAAAGTAAAATGGCCCCCTGAGGCATTCTGAGCATATGTTTTATGAGATCTGGATTTGATTACTCACCTTTTTGCAAATGTGAGTTCTAAATTCAGGCATCGTTGTTGCTTTCCTGCCCAAGTGGGTTTACAATCTAAGAAGCTGTAGCTGAGGCAGCAGAGGGAGACAGGGCTTGCCCAATGCCACAACTGGCAGTGGGACTTGAACTCTTGCTTCCCTGCTTCTCAGTCTGCTGCTCTACCTCCTCCAGTATAAAACAAAATAACTAAAATAAAACACACTCATTGGTTGCTGGTGGTGTGGGTGCTTCCCCCTCTCACTTTTTAATGGTATTCTTACCTCCAGATGTCATTCATTTCAGTAGGCTCTAGTTCTTCTGATTCGTTCTCCACGGTAGCAAACCCACCAATTGCATAAAGCGTGCCGCCCATGCTGACCAGGCTGAGGGAACTGCGTTCCTGGGGAAATGCTGGGAAGTCATCCCATCTGGTGGATGAAAAGCAGAATTATCATATTTCTTGTCTGGTATGTCGTGCTCTCCCTGCCAACTAGCGCAAACCTCCAGAGGCCAGCATTTGAGCCAATCCTGTAATCTGGAAGCAGGTTGGGGGCCCTTGTGCTCTTCTGAGTTCAGAAGGGAGCATTGTAAGACCTAGCAAGTTCAGAGCTTGAAGTGGAGGGAGATTCCAAGCATTGCTTGACAATTCAGGAACCAATGTACTAAACTATATTAACAATGATCATTAACATCCATTTACATATATGCATTATTAGCCAAATATTAGTTATGCTCCCCTGATATGAAGTGACGCTTTGGCATAAGGGGGCATCTACTTACAGCTGCAACTTCATGCCTACTTTGCCAGTGTTTTAGTAATTTAAACACATAAACGACCTCATAAAATACCGACAAACCTAAAAGTGCATCAGTTCACACGATAGCGTGTACGTTCATGGGTGTACACATAGGCGGAGCATGGGCCAAGCACACAGATATGGACATAGTTTATGAAACACTATAATTTATTTGTACACTAGAAAATGTTGGGCACAGACATTTACACCAGTTAAGGCCCCATCTCTGCCCCTTATGCTAGCAATATGTAAAGAGAAGTAGATGCCTACCCATGGTGCCCTGTTGTAAAATTACCCTCCACATGGTCTGTGTTGACGCTTCCCTTTATAGCAACAGGATAAAATCAAAATAAACATAACTAACTATTTCAACAAATAAGGGATGACCTACATGGATCGGTTGGTACACCCCTAAACAAAGGCATGCGGAGGGGTGACCTGCACAGAGCGGCAAGTGCACCTGCTCTTGCCGCCATGCTGGGCAGACTTGATGGATCATATACGATGTTACTATGTTCTCTAATTTAAAATGTTTTATTATTCTATGTGTTAATAGATAGTGAGATGTTTTGCATATCACTTTCTAATTAGCATAAGATTTTATGATAAAACACTCATACACTAATTAAGGTGTGTTAATAGGTACTGCTGGGGCACATAAACTAGGCTGTGCACCTGCTAACATGGCTTTGACTGTGCATGTGTTAATGCTTGTGACAATCTTGGTGCACTTTAGTGCAGAGGCCCCTTGGAGTTAGTTGGGAAGCTTCTTGTTCTAGCTGTGCTGCACCATGTGATGCTTAAGTATTCAGCAAAGTACTGGGAGCTCCTGTGGTTAGAAAAATACATCATCTTTCCCTGTCTTCCCTTCAGCCCTCCTATCTATTACAGATTTATGCTATGCAAGGAATACGATTCTAGCTCCTTTAAACTCTGCCCATTTAATGTAATTTTTCACATTTTTTTTCTTAAGGATAAGCAAGTGGAGAAAGCATTCAGAGCATGGCTCATGGAATTCTGTCCAACCTCTCTGTAGACGTGAGAGCCCTCGAATGAGGCATGGCAAGCTAAAGCTTGTTCCTGATTCTGAAGCCATTTAGTAATCTGATAAAGGGTACTCTACACAGCGAAAGAGATCCATTTGTAGATAAATGTTCCAATTTACTGTGCAGTTCAGCAATGATCAATAAGGTTCCACTAGTTTTTGTTAACGCATTTAAGAGGTGAAAGTAACATATTACATAGCTTCTGAATTAGGGTTGCCAACTAGCTATAGATTTTTAGGATAGACTGATCCAGTCCTGCTTTTTTGTGCACTGTTTCCATAGACCTGTAGACTTGCTTTTCTTATGGAAAGGGACAGTAGAACTCTAAGCCTCTGAAGGTAGTGGACTAAAACCAGGGTTGGATTAGCCTTCAAGTCACCTGGCACTGGCCGGAGCCACGCCACTGTAACTACAATTGGGCCCAGTGTGTCTAGAACCAGCCCTGCCTTGCTAAGGGGGTGATTCTGACCACCCTGCATAGCTGCAAAGTACCTGGGCATTTGTACTGCATTGCACTCTGTAGCCTCTTTTCAAAGGGAAAGTACAGAAATAATTTGCCTTCGGAAATTAGCTGAAACAATGGATTATGGTCTTTCTCTGAGCGATTACTTATTAGCAATGTAAGAAGCCTTTTACACGCTCAATATTATCAATATGGAACCTAACAATTCTTTTGGTTATCTCTTGTGGTCACTCTGAACATTCAAATTCAATATCGCTGAAGGTCTCAGACTTCTATGGCACTCATTTTCGGACTCGCAGTGCGTCCTTAGTGCCTAATAGCATCCATGACCTTTCAACGGAATTACCCAGTGATTATAGAAGCGGATAGAGCTATTCCCTCATTCCTCTTTTCTCGAGAAATAATACTATTGATTTCATTATATAATTTTGCAAATAGTTCAATGTCCAACTATCGAAGAATACTTAGCTTCTTATCACGATTTTCTTCTAAGGAGGTAATTGTACAGTTTCTTGGCACATCTGCGTGGCAATTTATGTACAATAATGGTCTCTCATACAATGCAAAGTACCCATGATGATATGAAGATGTGTGTCTTGATGGTAGGGGTACTGGTGGGGGCGTGATCTGTGGGGAGTGCGGGTGGAGTTTGCACGTGAGCACATTGATTATTTATTTATTTATTATTTTATTTATTTACTTCTCTTATATACCACGCTATTAAAATCAGTGCGGTTTACAATTGAACAAAAAACCTACTGCAATGTCACACGACAATTGAGTTTTTACATTGAACATGGACGAGATAACCTGGAGGTAACAGGGGTAACTAATTCATCTATGTGTTTATGTGCGTACTTAATGTGCATTCATTTACGCCTGCTACAGGGCAGTTGTGAATGTCAGGGCCTGAATTGAAGAGGCGATTGCTGTCACTTACATGAGAATTTAATAAAGACAAGTAGGTGCCTACTTGTACTTATAAAATAGGCTTAAAATCAGGTGCATTTTGGTTGCTTTAATTGAAGGGACCTCTAATAAAATTACCCTCTAGAAGTGCTTGGGTGCTTTGTCCCTGGTGCAGGCCGCCGGGGGGAGGGGTACTTTTGAGGATGCCACGTATGCACGCTGCTTTACTTCACTGACCTAAATGGGTCCAAAGGAATGCCCTTTTTTAATGGAGCTGTGAGCCTTTTACTGCTCCAATAAGGGCAATTTTCAGACAAGTGGAGTGGAGGAGTGGCCTAGTGGTTGGGGCAAGGTACTTCAGGCCAGAAGGTCAGGGGTTCAACTCCCACTAGAGGACAGCAACCTTGGGCCGGAAGGACTGGGGTTTCTAGTCCCACAGGTGCTCCTTGTGGTCTTGGGCAAGCCACTTAACCCTCCATAGCCCATGTTCCCTGTAAAATAGTTATCTCCAAGTTATAATGCCCTGTTCAATGTAATTTCAGTTTGTTCAATGTAAACCGCACTAATGCAGAATAGCACGGTATATAAGAGAATGCAAATAAATAAATAAGTCAAGTTACCCAAATAACTCATAAAGGACCTTGGAAATTGCCCTGCAGGTCCTTTTCCCTGTGGGGTGTGTATCAGTTCTCAAGATGAAAGTATGCACCTCTTCTCTCTTTGAAAACTGTGTAGGAAACAAGCTCAAGTGCAGATCTATACTTGCTATTTCTGAAGATACCTTTTCCCTGAAAACAGCGCACTGTAAGCGTTGTTGCCTCCACTGACCTGACTTAACCACCTACTTTTCCTGTTGTTGAAAGTGTGCACATTGTTGATCCCCACAGATACCTTTGCCCCGGCACAGATGCGCAATTTGCAATGTATTTATCCGGGTAAATCAGTTTTGAAAATAACCCTCTTATCACTGAACTGTTGAAACTCAAAATAGAAAGTATGAAAGATGTGCAAATCATTTGCCAAACTTGAATGAAACAAAGTTCAATTTAGTCTGAGTTCAGTGGTAACTTCCCACAGACCTGCTGCTGGGGCTAGTTTCTCAAGTTTATTGGAAATCTGAAATACTGACTAGATGTTTGGGGACTCCAAACTGATGTGCTTTGGGTTTTTGATTTTGATTTTCCTCAAAAAAATAAAAAAATGTTTAATGGTGTGTCACTTTGATGAGATTAGCAGAACTCTGCTTAATGAAGTGCCTACTTGTTAAGCTTGATGTTATACATCTCCAATGTGTCAGTCAGGCCACTGTTAGTCACTCCAGTTGCCACAACGATTTTTCCATTATGAATGGTGGCACCGAAGAGGGAGCGAGCAGTCTTCATGGGAGCCAGTTCCTTCCACTCAAACTTCTTAGGATCGTAGACCAACACCTTGCTGAGGCACTTCCTATGAGTGGGAATATGAGAAAGCCTTGGTTGCTGAAGAAGTTTGTCAATTTATTTACGTACATTTATATTCTGCTGATCTGAACATTCTTAGTGGATTTCAATTTCACATCAGAAATATTACAATAGACAGTAAACAAACAGTATAATACACATGAAAAAAAAATAAAAAAAAATTAAAATAGACCACACAGTTGTCTCAGTAGAAAAAAGATCCCTAATTATGCATAGGCCCGAGCAAAACGGAAACCTTTCAGTTTCTTCCTAAAAGCCAACTAATCAGTCACCAAGCATAACGTTATAGGCAAATAATTCCATAGGATGGGCACAGCCATGGAAAAAATTCTATCAATCACTCTGACATGCCGGAATCCAATAGGAGTATGAATTAATAAAACAGCCTGTTCTTGGGAGCATAAGGTATGTGCAGCCACCCTAAACTATAAAGAAAAATACACCGGCAGAAATAAATCCAATCATAAGGCTCTAAAAAAAACATTAACAATTTAAACTTAATGCTCCAAGCACTGGAAGCTTTGGTGCGTTTTTAAACGGACTACTGCCACTGCATGCCCCCTGGCCATTGGAGCTCAAGGCAACTGCCTAGTTCATCTAATGGTTGCATCAGCCCTGCCCTCAGCCATCTTTTTGCTAAGCTGAAGAACCTTAGCCTTTTCCTCATAGAGATATCTTTCCATCCCCTGTATCATTTTGGTGGCTCTTCTCTGTACCTTCTCTAATATCGCTATATCCTTTATTTATTTATTTTTAAGCATTTTTATTCATAGAAAGAAATATCCAGAGTTAGGAAACAAACAAAGCAAATAACAATAAACGGGAACAATATCCCATCTACATATCCCAATCAGTGAAAATAATATCAAAAGTCCACATCCAGGAGAAGCTCAAAACTTATACCTAAAGAAAAAACAGAGTCTCTGATCAGACCCGGTAATAACCCCAGCCAAAAGGAGAAACTAGGAGAAGAAAAAACAAAGCAAAACATCTAGCCCTTACCCTTCAAAAAATCCAAAAGTTGATCCACTTCCCCAAAAATATAACGCGTATCCTGATAAATTATGTGGCATTTGCAAGGGAACTTTAAATAAAACAATGCTCCATCGCTATATCCTTTTTAAGATATGGCAACCAGAATGCACACAATATTCAAGGTGTGGTTGCGCCATGGAACGATACTGAGGCATTATAATATCCTTGGTTTTATTCTCCATTCCTTTCCTTATGATTCCTAGCATTCTATTTGCTTTCTTGGTTACAACTGCACACTGCGAGGAGGGTTTCAACATGTTATCCATGACAACACCTAAATCCTTTTCCTGGGTGGTGGTTCCAAATGTGGAACCTTATATTGTGTAATTGTAGTTTGGGTTCTTCTTCCCTAAGTGCATAACTTTGCACTTGTGCACATTAAATTTCATCTGCCATTTAGACGCCCAATGTCCTAATTTCTCAAGGTCCTCTTGCAATTTTTCACAGTCCTTTTGTGTTTTAACTACTTTGTGTCATCTGCAGATTTGATCACTTCACTTATTCCCATTTCCAGGTCATTTATGAATGTGTTAAAAAGCAGCGGACCCAACATAGATCCCTGGGACATTCCACTATTCACCTTTCTCCATTGAGAAAATTGGCCATTTAGCCCTACTCTCCGTTTTCTATCTTTTAAGCAGTTCCTAATCCACAGTACTACACTGCCTCCTATCCAATGACTTTTTAATTTCCTCAAGTGTCTCTCATGAGGGACCTTGTCAGAGGCTTCCTGAAAATCCAGATACATTATATCTACCTGTTTATTCACGCCACTACAAAAATATAGCAGATTAGTGAGACAAGACTTTCCATTCCTAAATCCATGTTGGCTTTGACCCATTAGATCATGACTATCCACTGTATATGTTAGTAATTTTGTTCTTTTTAATGGTTTAATTATTTTGCCCGCTACTGACCTCAGGCTCACCAGTCTGTAGTTTCCCGGATCGTCCCTGGAACCCTTTGTAAAAACTGGTGTTGGGTTGGCCACTCTCCAGCCTTCAGGTACTACAGATGATTTTATTCAGTAAGTCATGTGGCACAGTAAGGACTGTGTCACATGAAAGGACTATGTTTAATCAACAAACCTGCAATCGTGCATTTGACTTATACGCTCCCTTCAAAGGAAGGGAAGGCTAGGGTTCAGGGCAGGAGATTGCAAGCCAGGCACGCTCATCCATGTCACACCTACCATAGTCCTGCTTATCCTAGTGAAAGGCAAGACTTGGAAAAGCAGAGCTGATGCTAGAAACTTTTAGCCTGCTCCTATAAATGGTAAAATATGCTGAACACTGTAACTTACTTCCTTTCTCTGACTACTAGACTGGAAAGAGGCAAAAGCTTTACATTTATCAAGAGAAATCACTCACTTGTCTTTTCCTTTGCCTCCAAGGACATAGATCAGGTCGTTGTATGATACCACAGAGTGGCCATAGACTTCATAGGGGAGGGAATCTGATTCACCCCATTTAAAGGACCTTCACATAAAGAGAGGGAGACACAAGAAAGAAACAAAATAGCCTGATTATTAAAACGTTAAGCATAAGGAATAAAAACATTCTGCCTGATTTATAATGGGATTTCTCAAGACGAGTTAGGTCCGGCACTTGTTAGCTCTAGCTTTTGTGAAGGTGGGTTAATGTAATGCTTAGAGCACAAACATTTTGATATTAAGACATGGAGCAAAATCTAGGTATTGAAGCGCATAGCCTATCTTTCTGATTATGATGGAATTTGGGCATGAAATCCTCCCCCTTCCCCCAATCAAAACAAACAGAAACCATATAGGTCAGATTTTGTTTATTTATTTTTCCAAAAGTAACAATCAAGGCAAGGTAAAAACATATATATATATTTCCACCCTCTGTTTACTCTACATTTTGCAAGAATAAAAAAAAAATATACGCCCCCCCCCCCCCCCACCAAAGACTATCAGCATTTCAGATATGATGTTTCATTACAAAGAACTAGAGGAAGCTTATTCCAAAGAAAAGACCCTGAACTGCAAAGGACCACAACTGCAGACATTGCAATCGAGCCCCTGCAGCCACAGAAAGAAGCAGCTGTTGGGAGGAACAGAAGCTTCTACCCATAATATAAAAATGCAATGAAGATGTCAAACTGGCCCATCAAAGTATAAAGCTTGATAAACTAAACACAAAATCTTAAATTGAATAGGAGCCTCCACCAACAACTAAGGAAGGGCAACCAAAATGGGAGTAACATGATCTCGAGCCTTCCAGTATGGTAACACTCGATCAGCTGTATTTTGCACAAGAGTTGTAACAGTTTTAATTGGACCTTTCAGAACTGAGCATGACAAAGAGATGGCGAGGATCGGAGGCAAAAGAGTTTGTCAAATGGACATCATGCTCTTGCTTGGTGACTGCTGTAACAGACTTGAAGGAGGTTAGTAAGAAACTTATGAAGTCAGTGTGAGCATAAGATTTTAGCCAAAGGAGCTCAGAAGAGGGGGTACAGGGACATAGGTCGTGGATTTTGAAGGTCAGCCAAGGCTGTCTCCTCCCTTTAAGCATGTACTGTCTCTTTAAGGCTGGCTTCCTGCCCTGCTGGGGGGCCATTGGGCAGCTTCCCAGCAGCCTGCAGAGCTCCCAGAGAGGTGCAAGCTCCCTGCTCCCTGAACTATCCTCTGATCCCCCAGGGATTTCCACCTCCCCCGGCTGCACAGACACTGCTTCTTTGCATCGTGGGCTGGGGGAGGACACTGCAGGGTTTTCTGCTGAATTTCCTAAACAGAGTTATATCCTTCTTCCTCTGGGTTATTTCACTCAATCTCCTTTGCTTTCCACAAGTGATTGTTTCTTTGCACTTGCTTATTTGTAAAATGCATAAATTTAAAAGACAATCTGGGAAGCAAAAAGGGGTGTGATGAGTTGGAGATTACGTAGAGCAGGAAATCATCCTTGTGAGCTCTTTAGAGCTGTAGCACAGGTACAGTTATTAGTAAGGGAGGAGCTTTGATTTCTCCTCTAGAAAGTCTGCCCAAAGCAAGAATGAACACAGCACTGATGTGAAAGCCAGGAAGAAGGGGGAGCCTGAGGTCTCACTGGAACCTGGATGATACTGGGGAAGCCTCAAAGGAACTTTGTAGACTGGTTTTTAAAGCTGAGCTGAGATAGTTTATGTAAGCTGCAGTCTGAAGCAAGTCTCAGTTTGTTTGAATGAACTATGCAGAGTTTAAATGAGACTAACATAACCATCCAGAGGTGCAGTGTGGGACTGGAGCACAGCTAGGGCTGCCAATTAGCCATTTTTCAGCTGGCCTGCTGACTGCTGGCAGATAGCCAAAACTGGCCGTGTAAAAGCAGGTTTCTTTTTTTTTTTAGGGAGTCAGCAGAGTGAGGCGGCCACACAGGCAAAACAAAAATGCCCCAAAAACAGCTCAGCTGTGGCCAATTCACTTTGTCTTGATCTGCTGCTGTTGCTGCTGCCATCATCACCACTGCTTCTCCTGGGTCTGCATGTGGCAACATAAATGACCCCCCCCCCCTCCAGCCGACAACAAACAACAGCAATGGCTTAGTAAAGGTGCAGGGTCCCGATTCCCCTACCTCCACTACCCTCCCTTCCTTTTCTATGGGACAAGCAACCTGGCGTCTCTAATCCCAGGGCCACTCCTTGTGGCCTTGGGCAAGTCAATTAAGCCCCAATTGCCTCAGGTACACTTAGATAATGAGCCCTTAGGGGACAAGGGAATAAAAAGTGCCTGTTAGCATAAGTTTGTAAACCGCTCTGATACACAGGGTAAAGGGCGGTATATCAAGTGCCTAAACCATAAACCATAAGGTAAAGTACATCTCACAGAATGGGGAATGGGTGGAGCGAGGGCATCCAAAGCACAGGAGAGGATGGTGTTATATGAAGAGACTGCCTCATTAATAGAATTAGATGACATAGTAGATGCGAGAAGAGACAAGATAGCAGTGGAGAGAGCTGGAGGATCAACATAGTATCATGGTAAATGATGGTAGATAAAGACCAGTATGATCCATCTAGTCTGCTCAGTAAGGTGGCTAGAGTTGTACCCACTACTCAATGCAGGTTAGCCCCATCTATGCCTTTGTTTAGGGTTTTAGCTTGAAGTTTCCTAAAGGTGTTGGTGCGTGTACACCAAATGCAATGAGTAGATGCAGCCCCCCCCCCCCCAGCATGGCATGGCAGGGTGACATGCAACTGATAGCAGATATATGCACAGTCACAGTGAATATATAAGAATATAAGATATGCCATATTGGGTCAGACCAAGGTCCATCAAGCCCAGTATCCTGTTTCCAACAGTGGCCAATCTAGGACACAAGTACCTAGCACTTTCCCCAGAAGACACAGGTTCCACGATACTTGTATTGGGGTAAGCAGTGGATTTCCCAGGCCCCGTTTAATAATGGTTTATGGATCTTTCCTTCAGGAACCTGCCCAAACCTTTTTTAAACCTGGCTACACTAACAGCTTTTACTACATCCTCCGGTAACAAATTCCAGAGTTTGATTACACATTGAGTGAAAAAAATACATTCTCTTATTAGTCTTAAATAGGTTACACTATAGCTTCATTGCATGTCCCCTAGTCTTTCTATATTTTGATGGCGTAAACAATCGATATACGTTTACCCGTTCCACTCCATTCAGTAATTTATAGAACTCTATCATATCTCCCCTAAGCCATCTCCTTTCCAGGTTGAAGAGCCCTAACCTTTTTAGCCTTTCCTCACAGGGGTATCCTTCCATCTCCTTTACCATTCTGGCAGCACCCCACCTAATGAGTAGGCAAGCCTGTGCCCTGGCATGGGGGAATGATGAGGTGTGTCTCAACCCCAAAGGCATTTCCAGATTCTGTGCAACACTGAGGCCTACCGTGTGCGATACTTCACAATCCACCGTACATGCTCACAACTCATAAGGTGTATCTGGCAGCAGATGCAGGGGGAACAGGGTGGTAGCCATGCAGATACCCAGTATAATCAGCAGGCTGACAGGCCCCCCAATGAAGAGGCAGGGTATCACATATAAGAGCACACACCACTGTGACTTAGACACCATGGAAACAGCATGCCCCCACTCCAGGGTCCCACAACACATAGTCCTGGCTCACACTGCCCCACCCACTGCAGAGCTGGGATGGTCTGGAACACCCTGTGTGTGTGCCCACCTCCCCAGCAACCACAGTAGTGCAGCAACAGGATGAGGAGGGTGTGGACATGTGTGGCACGGCCACCATGATGTCCCACAGAAAGTTATGGGCATGGAGCATGGTAAGGTGTCACAAAGAGGCCTGCCTATCCCACCACAGTAGTAGTGACAGGAGCACTGTCCGGAGTGTGATACAGGAAAAACATACCTGATGTGGGCCACGCATGGGCCCAGAATGACAGTACCCTGTGCTACAGGCACACCAGGGACCCAACTGCCCATGGATGACCTGCCAGACATGCAATAGAGACACCACAAGTATGCAGCTAACCATGCTCTCTTTCCCCCACAGCGGCAGCAGAGCATGAGGAGGAGTCCCCACCCCCATCGCCTGATGTCTCCACCCCTGACACCATGGAGGATGGTTGTGCAGATATGTCCCCCAGCCCCAGCAGGAGCAGCAGCATGACCACCAGTGGGGACAGCACCAATGCACTGGCAAGCCCTATCCTCCTGTCCAGCTCAACACCATCTTCAAATGATGAGGAGGACAAAGAGGTCCCAGCAAGGGAGGCAACATTCTCCCCCTCCACCCCCCCCTGATGTCAGTGGGCAGGGAGGCCTATGTCCTACAGCAGACCTGGGAGATGTGTGCAGCAGGTCAGCAGCCAGGTCCCACCAGTGCAATATGCAGGAGCTGCGGAGACAGGGGGTGACCTCTGAACCCTCATCCTCCAGCCCCCGGTAGAAGGGAGGTGTGTGTTATGACGGGGGGGGGGGGGGGCTGCCGGAGGACCCCATGGAGTGATGTGGGTGAGTGGCTGGAGGGCAGTGCTGAGAGTGAGGGGACAGAGCACATACAGGGAGAGTGTGCAGAGGTGACAGGAGGGTGGGAGAGAGGATGAGCAGTCTGTATGCATGCAGGGAGAGCATGTGGGGTGGGTGAGTGGCAGTAGGGCAGGAGCAAAGGTGAAAGATCTGTCTGCATGCAGTGTGAATGTGTGGGGGTGAGTGAGTGGCAGGAGGGTGGGAATGAGGATGAGAGGTCTGTGTGCATGCAGAGTGAGCATATGGGGGTGAGTGAGTGGCAGGAGGGCTGGAGCAAGGGTGAGAAGGGGTCTGTGTTTATTTATTTTATTTATTTATTTAGCTGCATTTATATCCCGCTTTTCACCGGGTCAAAGCGGTGTGCAGGGAGGATGAGCATGTGGGGGTGAGTGAGTGGCAAGAGGGTGGAAGCAAGGGTGGGGGGTGGAGGGCATATAGGTAGGGAGTGTGAGGGTATGTGAGTGGCAGGTGGATAGGAGTGAGGGAGAGGGTATGGAGGTCATGCAGGGGGAGAGTGTGGGCGAGAGTGGGTGTGCAGAGTAGATGGGGGTTCCAAGTGCGGGGGCTGGGTGGGACATGATAGTGCGGGTGGAGGGGGACATGGATGGGGATGAGGCAGTGGGGAGCGCAGATTATGGGAGCTGGGGCTACCAGAAGGCTGCAGTGGGGCCCGGGAACGGCAGTGATGAGGACGGTGATACAGCGGAGATACTTGTGGCCGGGTGCATGTAGGAATGGGGCACCCATGTAGGTGGGCCACAGAGCCCTCCCTTATCTGATGTGGGACCTGATGAGGGAGTCCAAGAGGCATGTGGAAGCCCCGGAGACAAGCCAGCCATGAGCCAACTTGAAGACGTGCTTGCATGTAGCCTTGCATGACTATGCAGACCCTTCTCCCACCTTTCATGCCATGTGGAGGGCCTCAGGGGTGAGGTGCGAGGCCTGAGGGGTGAGCTCAGGGCCCTGCAACTGCTTCTGGAGGCCCATCTGCAGCCCCCACACCTTCCCCTATTCACACAGCAGGCAACCCTGCAGGTCACTGAGGGGGCCCCACCACTAGGGAGATACACAGGGGCAGCCATACCACCAAGCAGCATGAGCCATGCCAGTGGCTGCAGATGCAGTGATAGCCACTGGGGAGGACTGGGTGGCAGTGTTAATGGTGCAACAGGGATGTGGGTTGTGTGTTGTGTGTGTGGACACTATTTTCCCATTTTATGTGTCTGTCCAATGCATGTTTGCTGGGCAAATAAAGTGTTATGCTGTTCAACATTTCTGCCTTGTGTGCCTATGTGTCTGTTTCCCACAGCAACCCTGACCCATAATGGCCCCAGTCATATGTGTAGTGCTACAGGGTAGCTGCCATGCTGCATGCCACACAGTCATGGTAGCTCATGCACGGCTGTGCCAAATAACCAGGTAGGCTGGCCACCACAGTAGCATGAGATGGGGCAAACACCCAGGGGAATGGGGGTGGTACCACTGGGGGAAGCCATGAACATGTGGCAGCAGCACAGCCAGTGGTCCATGGGTACGCCATGGCCCAGGGAGGTGGGGCTGGCCGTAGCACAGATGGTAGTGGTGCATGCCATATAGAGGTGGTGGAATGGGGAGAGAGGACTGGGCCAGAGAAGGTCATGGATGTGGCAAGGCAAGGTCACATGGACAGCCCAGATGTACGGGCACCCCGAGGTTGGATGTGGTGTGACACAGGTCAGGGAGTGTAGGGAGGCACAGTTGACTGACTGCACAGTCAGGGCTGCACGCAGCACCGGCCCTGGATGTGGAAGCTGAGTGGGAGCAGGATGTGCTGCATGTGGTGGGCATGGCTGGTTAGTGCGGGGCCCACAGTTGCCCAGCCACACTGTGCATTGACTAACAGAAGGAGGGCAGGGGAACCTGGGGTGGGCCACCAGCATTGGTAGTGCAATAGGCATTGGAGGGGTTGAAGGGAGGGTGCATGGGTTTCCCAGGCGTGTGACACATATGGAATGTGCATGTCTTTGAGCCATAGGGGAGCCACCTGTGGCACAGCAGAGCCATTGGCAGTGTGGGTGGGCTGGGGGCAGGGGCCACATGCTGCCACAGATACCTATCTTGTGTGTGGGGCCACCTGTGCGCTGGCCCTGCCACCCCATGGTGACAGGAACAGTCCCGGGACTGCACCTGCAGTATACGATGACAGCCATGCATGCCCTGTGTGGCTGGATGGTGATGTGCTGGGGTGCCATTGTTTGTGGCACATCATGTACATGACCCACACCCCCATGACAGCCACCACATGTGTGGCACTGGCAGTGGGCAATGGGTGGGTGATGACCGCACAAGGGACAGGTGGATTGTGCAATGTGTGTGTCCCAACTGCAGCAGCTAAGGGTGCCATGTCATGGATACAAATGTCTGGGCACATTAGCCCACATGCAGGGTACCATTTGAAGATGCCACTGGACACATGTCATGGCACATGTGAGATCTGCGGAGGCACGGCACATGGCTGGGTAGACACTGTACCCCTGGCCCATGTCAGCAAAAATATTGGCAGGGTGAGCCCCAAATCCCCGAATCCAGAGGCAGTGCCTATACTAGCAGCCCACAGTGGAACACTTCTGTGAGCAATGTCTCAGGCAGGTAATATGCACATTGCACAGAGGCATGGGCCAGCAACAAAGGCCATGTCTGCATGGTGTAGACATGCACAGGCCTGTTGCAGCTGTGGTACATTCCCCAGCCCCTACCCGGGTTAATTTTATTACTAGATTTTCTCCGTTTAGTAAGGACATCAGTAAGATCTTGAAACGACATAGCAATGTACTGCAAACTGTTTCGGGTTTGTGCAGTCGTCAATTACGATGTGTGTGGCGTCGCAACAACAATCTTAAGGAGTACTTGTGTCCTTCAGTTTTACCGGCACAGGCCCCTAGGGAAGAGTTAGATTCAATAACGCCCTCGGGACATCGTAAATGTCATCATTGTGCCATATGTGACATAACTATGGAGATTCACGAATTCACCCATAAGGGGAAGGTTTATAAACTTAGGCATTTTACCTCATGTGAGTCACCTAATGTAGTGTACATTATTATGTGCCCATGTGGGTTAATGTACGTAGGTAAGATGATCAGGGCTTTTAAGACACGGATGGGAGAACATAGGAGTCATCTAAAATGCAAGGTTTTAGAAGCACCTATTGTACAACATTGTTTAAATCAAAGTCATATATTTGAACAACTTGTTTCTGTATTGAACAAGTGCACAAAGGCATGAGGGGTCGTACCATAAATGATACTCTATTGTGGAAAGAACAGAGATGGATCTTCACTCTTGATACTGTGTATCCACATGGCTTGAATGTAAGCCTGAATTTGGCTCTTTGCCTGTGAGATTCTTAGCCTGAGAGGGATATTTCAGTCCTCATTAAGTACAGTTTGTAGTATCCATAGATAATTATTTTTTCAAACAAAGTTGTGGTGAATAAGTTTAATGACAGGGTTTACATCACACGTCTCCTTTAAATAGGTAGTGTACTGATCTCTTTAAATATGGCGCCCTATGCGGTTATCCGCATGCGCGGCGTTTTTACTGAGACCCCAGAAGTGAGCATTGTCTGAAATGAATAGAACAGAAACGCGGGCAGCAGGATAAATGAAGGTGAAATCCAGTTAATGATTCATTTTTATCTCTTAAAGTGTTTCAATACGTTTATTTTTTCAACAAAGGACATAGATTAGTTAACACACTATTCGTTTTGTATAGCCAAACTGCGTAGTTCCCTGAAGAAACCTTGAAGTGAAACACAGGGGGTGCCCATAGCAGGCGTTAACTGCGTAGTTCCCTGAAGAAACCTTGAAGTGAAACGCAGGGGGTGCCCATAGCAGGCGTTGGATTGCACAGCGGGAGAGATTTTACTTCGGTCAGCTGGTGGTTTTGCTGCTAATAAGCTAAGTGACTTTCTGCGGCTTTGGCTTTGATTTCCAATACCAGATTTACCATCGGATTTCATGAACTATTTTACAATGACTGTTTTATTGGACATCATAAGAAGCTACGGCATATTATAAGAAGCCGACACCAGTCTGTTTGTAGAATCTTGAATCCCGCATATTGGCTATCATTGTTTGATGACACATATCTTTTTAGTTTTATTAAGAATGCGATAAGCCATTAACAGCAGAAGAATTGTGTTATAGAATAAGTGCACAATTGTATTAATGTTGTTGTATGTATGTAATTTTTCAGTGTGAATGAGAATTTAATGAGTGGTAATTGGCTGAGTATAGATGTAATAGGGTAAGGTTTCCTAATATATCATTATATGAGGTGGGCCGTTGATGTGATGAGAGGCACAGTTAATGGGTCAATACCCTTGCTGTAGTGCTTTAAGATTCTACTGAGGCCAACGTTCTATATAATGATATATTTTGAGTGGTGACATAAGTAAAAGGTTCTTGGTTGGTGGGTTTAAAATATTAAACGGATTTCAAGTGATCATATAGCCTACCCGGGTGCTGGCATGTGCATCATGTTGTATGGGCGGAGGACATATGGCTCATGCAGTCAGACAAAGTGTGCCCGGACAAGGCTATCATGTGCCACCACCTCCTGTCTGGACTGTGTGCCCTGGGGTGCATCTGTGGTGGCATCTGGCTCATCAACATCACCCTGGGCTAGCTCAGGCTCATCTGGCAGTGGCTGCTAGTGCCAAAAGGCGTATTTGTGGAACATGCTGCATGCCATGGTGATCTGGCACACCTTGCAAGGTCTGTAGAGCAGCTCCCCCCTGGACCGGTGCTGTGCTGGGCTGCAAGGGTACAGTATGGGGGTCAGCAGCCAGTCGCATGGGGGTAGTCCCGGTCATATGTAGTGGGAGACAGAACAGCGAACCATTGATCAGCTAGTGTGCTAGTGAGGGAGTCATGTGTTAATGACATGTTATGGGCTGTGGACAGCTGACTGTGTATATGTGTGGCTGTGTCCACTGTATGGATGGTCACAGGGGTGCCAGTGGTGTATTGTGTGTCCATAGCCCACCACCTGTGCATGTGCATCCCCAGAGGCAGAGGATATCTGCTGGGGGGTGGGCCTGGGCATTGAGAGGCTGTATGGTGCCCCTGTCCTGTATTTGGCCCACATTAGGCACACCTCTGTGCAGCAGGAGATGGGGCTGCATGGCATGCCGGTATGTGCAGGCCCTCTGCCACCATTCCAGTCATCTGCCCCCATTCCCCCCTGAATGCATGTGGCCACTGTGCATGCTGCATGGGAAGGGGGTGGGACACATAGAAAGTGGGTGTGGGGTGTGTGACCAACCCCTGAATGTACTGGGCTAGGATGTACCATGGCCATGTATGTCCAGGGGTCACCAGAATGGCACCCTGCACATACCCCCACTGTGGTGGCATGGGGCAGGATGCCCCCCTGTACATGACCAGCAACCCCCAGGGCCAAGGGGCCCACCCACAGGGCCTCAGGGTCATGGGGGCAAGTCACCACCACCTGCCCAGTGCACATACACCCATGCTGTGCCCCATGCCTCCCAGTCCCAGGGTATCTGTGCATATGCCCACCTAACAGCCAACCTCCAACTCCCAGTGATGTGGCCCCCCTTGAACCAGGCATGGAGCCCTGACCAGTTCAGGATGTAAGTGTCATGGCAGGATCAAGGGTACTTTACAAAGACATCCATTATCTCCCCATGTGCATCGCACGCCACCTGCACGTTGACAGAGTGGAAGGCCTTGTGGTTGTGATATGCAGCCCTACTCCATTGCAAGAGCTGGAGAGTGACATGTTTGCCGTCCACCATACCTAGGACCAATAGGAACCCTGCCATAGCTTAAAAGTCCTGCATGGTCCAGTGCTGGTCCTGCTGAGTTACCGGAGGGGCACTGGGATACTGCAGGCTTAGTCCCCCAATAGCTGACAGCACCATCTGGAACAAGCCTGTCACCAGGAAGGCCAGTGTGGTCATCACCTTCAGGTGTACTGGTATCAGATAGCCCCTCAGTGTGGGGCTCTCGAGCCATGGCTCCAGCTTCTGACAGAGGTCATGCATGGCAGCCCTCTCGAAATGGTACCTTGCCACACATGCTGCATCACTCATGTTCATGTACTGGACCCTCTGCCTTGGGACACATGCATGGACATCTCCACTCCATGTCCTGCCCATCATGGTCACAGCTGTGCAGCAGGGCAAGTGCATACCATCCCTGGATGTCTTGCATGTTGTCCTTTCTAGCCATCTGGCTGTGTGCTGCTGGGCACCCATTGCACACATTGTTGCATTGCTCGATGAACTGCAGGTGGCATCATCACTATTCCACACTGTGTCCGTCCTGCTGCAAAAATGTTCAGGCATGAGGGCGCGCTGACATGTCTATGGCACATGTACAGTGGCACATGTGCACAGGCATGCACACATGGGGTACCATGCATGCGCAGGCACGTCAATGCAGAATAAGGGTTGTCTGCATGCACCCGGGCCTCACCATGTCCTGTATCCCCTTCAGACATACTTTGGCTGCCTCTTCTTTGTAGACCGCTATTCATCCATTGGTGCTTCATTCCATTGTGCTAGCTACAGGAGGCAAACCACTAACCTTCTGCATTCCATGCATTCTAGGCATAGATACGTGTGAACACAGCCATGGGCACGTCAACGCAAAGATGTACGCATTGGCATATTCCGGCATGCATGTCCAGGGCGGGCACGTCCTAGGCCTCCAGCCATTGCTTGTGTGTCACAGACAGTCCATGTAATAGCACCTAAGGTCACTACCAGGAAGGCAAGGTTCTCCGAGAGTGAGGTGACCCTCATGCTGGGAGGAGATCCTCCATAGTAGCACTATATTAAAAAACGATCCTCAAGGAACCACAAAATCAAAAGCAAAAATACAAGAACCCCAAACTAGGCAGAAGATTTATAATAAAAAAACAAAAAACAAAAGAAAAAACTAAACACAAACCACATGTGAGAGGAAACAATAAAGCCAATTCAGGTAAAAAACTTCAATTATAGAGGAAAAAAGGACCTCAGCCAACCCTCCAGCCAATAACAAGGAGGAAGAGCCAATCAGAGGGCAATTATGCCACTATCATAGAAAAGACTCTACAAACATCAATGGTCCAGAAAAAAACCTCTATGAAGAACCCAAACTGGTGTGGCGTTGAAATCACACAAGCATGGCACAGTGTAGCAACATAATAGCATGGAGCATCAATATTGCAAAAATAGTTCAAAGAACCTATCTGAGAAGGCAGCAGACGAACAAAGTACTGCACCGCCACAGTTGTTTTTATAGGACCAGCGTTTTTTCATTTATTATGTCTGGCATGTTGCACTTCTGAGCTCCCTGAGGAAGCTGCGAGGTGAAACACCCGGTGGCAGGGCTCCTGCTGATCTCCTCGACTGCTACGGCGCACCACTCAAATGATTTTATTGTTCTTCAAGACTGTGGCGGTACACTACTTCGACACTACTCTCGACACATCTCAGGCATCCCAGGAGCAAGGTACATGTGTAGCATGTGTGTCCCTGCCCTTTACCACATTTACACCCCCCTTGCTGTGTGCATGCACATATGTGCACGCAGCCACCACCACTGGCTGCCATGTTGTCCCATCTGTGCTGCCACTGCCAGGCCCACTTACATTGTATGTGGCTGCTCCCATGTTGGCCTGCGTGTTGGGAGCATTGGCAGCATGGCTGCCAGCTGGTGGTGGTGGGGATGACTGCACTTGGCACCAGGGTGGATGTCTGTGCACAGGCCTCTGTGCCCATTGGGTTGCGCAAATGGTGACAGTGTCTGTGGCCAACCATGTCAGCAGCTCCTCTGTGCCTTTGCAGCCCATTGGCTCATCCACATGGCTGAAACACCGCCATCATGTCATTTTCTGCATTGGCAGTTGCAGGTCTGACCCTTTGATGTTGTCTGTATCTTCACAGGTGCCCCTGCTGTAGCTCCACAGGCAGTGGTGCCTGCTCAGATATCACAGGACAGGGGGGCCCCACCAACAGGCACCACTGGTCCCCCTGCACTGCAGCAGCCACCTGATGGCTCTGGCCCGGATGATCTGGAGCTTGATGTCCTCTCACCATCACCTCCACCACAGCAGCCCATTGATGATGGAAATGACCGGGGGGGGGGGGGGGGAGGGCACACCCACAGGGGTGCACAACGACGCTTGTGGCAATGTGCTGAGTGTCTGCTTGCTCACAGCACTGCCCAGCAGGCATGGTCTGAGCAGCAGCTGGAACTGCTGTGCCAGTCCACAGCATTGCAGGAAAGGCATGTTATGGCCACAGAGCAGCTGACCATGGCTACCAGTACCCTCCAGGCTACCTTGGTGGAGATCCTGATGGAGCTGCATCATGTCCCTGGCCAGTCTGTCCCTACACAGCTCCATGCATGCTCCAGTGTGCCTCCCGTGGGGTCTGGGTGGGGGCCTGGTGGGACAGCTCCCACAGCTGCAGCATCCTTAGCAGCATGTGCACCTGTGCCTCCACACCTGGGCACCAGTGATGTGACAACATGGGCCTCTGCATGTTCCCACAGCACTGTTGGTCAGCCCACCACACAGGCAACCCCTCTTCTTGGGCCAGTTCCACAGGGCTGCGGGCCCCGGATGGTGTTTCTGGGATCTAGGAGAAGGGCCACAGCAGACACATTCAACACACCAAAAAACTACACAAAAGCATGCAAATCTGCCACACAAAGAGCTCTATCAATGGCGGCACCAATAATATGGAACGCACTTCCAGATGATCTACGATCAACAGAAGATCCAAAGGACTTTTGAAAACAATTAAAGACATTGCTCTTCACAGAGCACTACGGACCGAGCATATAACAGAATCACCAGACCCGGCTATTGCTTTACCCGCAGCACATTGTTTATATCTGTAAAAAGTACATGTATATAACTGTAAAAAGCCCATGTTGTAAATAGCTCACCTTAATCATTCCACCCACACTCATACACACTCACTGTACAGCATAAGAATACCTGAGAACACAAGCACCAACTATTTTGATTGATTGATGTGTACACCGCCTTGATTGAAGGATACGGCGGGATAGAAATACCCTTTAAATAAATAAATAAATAAATAAAATTCTATGAGGGTATCGTGGAATCAGGCAACACAAGTTGTGATACCTCTGGGTCTAAGGACTCACCTCAATGCACACCAGTCACCATGGTGACCAAGGCACAGGTGCATGTGCCCTCAGAGAGGAGGAAGGGCAAGGGGCAGGCACAGGGGAGGGGCTGCAGGGGGGTCATCTAGCATCAGAGTTGGGGAAAGGCATGCTTGGTGGGCATGGTTTGGGCCCATGGGGGTGCGCAGGCAGTGTGGGACTGGCCAGGGGTATGGGGGTGGATATCAGTCACATTCCAGGGCTGTGTGACACTGTGGCATGTGGGTGGGTGGGGTGTGGATAGGTCCACAGGATAGCACTGTCTCATAGGTCCGGCCTTGGGTGGGTGCAGGGGACACACCGTTCTGTAGGGAATGAACATGTATGTTCATGTGTTGCTGCAGGACTTGCCCATTGCTATATCTATGCTGTCCGGCCTTGGTTCCTGGTATGTGTGGCATTGGTATGATGGCCAGTGCCCCTCTTTGTGTCACTACTGGGGGTATCTGCTAGCATCAACACATGCATGGGGCACCTGTCTGTGCTGTGACCACTGGCACATTTGTCACACCCTCCTCCCATGTGGGTCTGCTGGGACACACATCTAGTGCCATAAAAGTTGGTGCTTGCCCTGGGGCTCTGTCCACAACTAATCTTGCTAGGGGTGCTAGTTACCAAGACTCTGCACCCTCCACAGGGTGCTGGTGCTGCTCCCTGAGCTCAGGGTATGTGTTTCCACTGGGGCTCCCATGGATGGGTTGGTGACCCATTTGGGGCCTCCCATCATGTGTGCTGGCCAGTGGCAGCTGTCCTGGACACATTTGCTTGTGCTATGAAGATGTTTTCCTGGGCCTGTTCTGACAAGCATGGTGTGGTTGCTGCATGTGGTGTACTCCTGTGGGCAGACATGTGTGCCTCATATTTTGCACAATGTGGTGCTGTGGATGTTACATTGCTGCATTGGATGGTGGTGGGTTGCAAACCCATGACTGTATTGTTCCCAGGTAGTGCTGTTTCCAGTGCACTACACATCATACTATGTGATATGCATGGCTGCCAGTAACTATAGCCCGCATTGCCAGCATCACACTCTACTCATAGTTGGCAGGTATCACCTCTTGTGGACATGTATGTTGGTGTTGTGGTGCCTTGTCCGGCATCCAGTCTCATACCCACTTCCATGGGCCAATGGTGTTAGCTCTGGTCAGGTATGTGCTGTGTCAGGCCAGCCCCTGTGCTAGCTCTTTGCATTCACAGCTCTGATTCACCCTGGCCTGCATGGGTTACACCCAGGGGGCCATTGTTGTGTTCGGGACACATACAATACATATCTCACACCTGCAAATCTGTCTGACCGCTATGACACAAACTGGATAGTGCACAGGTGGGGTTCACTCCTACTAACCACTACTGCATGGCTCTACATATGGCAGCTGGATACTGGCACTCTACATCTGGCTCACTGAAGTCACACTTTGGGCATCTCTCCAGTGGTTCCGCTTATCCATATTACAGCTCTGGACTACATTGTCCCACGGCAACATGGCTGGGATGTTAGACATTCCACCACTGGCAGTTGACGTCCACATATTTCATTCCTTTCCTGCAGTGGCCTGGGTGACTTTACATCTGGGGGACAGATTTGCCTTAGATAATAACATATCTCATCTGGGGGAACAACAGATATTAGGTCCCCTTCATTCTGGGGCAGATGATTCTACTGTGGCTTTCGGGTGGCCTATCCCCATTATACCTCTCTCTGCTGTTGGCACACATAATTCAGTGGCCTACCCCAGGGAATACTTTACTTGGTACCATGATTATGGTGGCAACATTCATAGTTATGGGGCACACCTCACTCTCTGTGCATCCTCTTTATCCATGTATATGTTACATAGCCATATATGGTTGGTAGCACACATCATCACTGACAGATTTGGGGGATTGTTTCAGAGTATTCCCACATCATGACAGCAGCAGTAACATGTGTGGACTGCCTTTATATGGAAATGCCCTCTTAGGCATCTCGTTCCTGTCAGGAGGCATACCACCTTAACATTCCCCAGAATGTTAAGGTGCAGAGGGCTAAGTGGGTAGTATCAAAATCGCTGCTACCCACTTAGCCTCGGTGACTGCTGGTGCATCCAGCATAACCTGGATTTTCACTTCCATTGCCGCAGAAGTGAAAATACGGGTTAAGGGGGTTGGTGGGCAGGCTATACACCGATGCGGAAAATCGCTGCTACCCACTTAGCCCTCTCCTCCACCCCTACTCTACCCCGGAGAGCCCCCAACATGCCCAGATGCTAACTGCATAGCATCTGGGCATGTTAGGGCCTTATCCAGGAGTTTCAAAAGGCACTACCCATGTAGATGCCTGTCAAAAATTCCGGATAAGGCATTTACATGGGTAACTAGGTCAGTTACCCATGTAAATGCCTTTGAAAATGTCGCCCTAGATGTACCATTTTACCTCTTTCCCTCAGTCATCCACACAAATGGCAGATGTGTTTATCTTTTCCCCAGGTAATTTCTTTTGAAACTTACCTGCTCATATAATGGTAAGAGGGCCAGCATGCTTTACAAACAATGTAGACTATTTAGAATTATCCCTAAATTTAAGAACTGGGCAAAAGTCCTACAGTGCATTATGATGAAGATGTTCAATTATGTAATTTTGGAGCATTTTTTCCTAAATCGCATTAGCTGTTAACGCAGCAGATAGTGCTTGCCAAACATACTGCGTTAACAGCTAAAGCAGAGCAGATGCAGATAGCTCAGTGATTTTCTGCACTATATGCAGAGTGTGCATTAGATGCACACATGGGTGGGGTGTGGGCAGAGAGTGTGCGTGTTTTCAACACACAGTTACCTCAAGCATCAACAATACAGAGTAGTTGCATGCTTTTCAGACATCATGGGTGCATCCATGATGCTGCTGGGATGCATTGTTTGTATTTTCCATGTGTTATCTGCTGGGGAAAATGCTGTGCATGCCCTCAACAGATAATGCGTGGCTTTTTCAGTTAACGCAGAGCTATTTGCATGATCGGGGCACATTAGTAATCATGCCCCTTAGAGCAGCAGCCTTAGAGTGTCACAGCACAAGTAGTAGGGTACACTAAGGCCAACAGGGTCTTGCGGGGAAACTACGGAGTCACTAACACGAAAGAATAAAGAGTTAACACTGAGAACGTTTATCTTCACTGCATAACAAGAGGATGGAATCAAAACAAACATAAATAACTTTTAAATAGAGTGGGGTAACCTGTCTGGAGCGGCATGTATAACTCTACAACTCTGGCACCTTGCTAGGCAGACTAGATGAACCATGTTGGTCTTTACAGTATCTGCCATCATTTACTAAGTTACTATGCAATTTCTCTTAGCTAGGTCTAAAGAGTTATTTAAAATGAGGTTGGAGGTAACTAGCTCAATGACCCAATGATAGTACTGCATGGTGCAATTTTGATACCTGGTCTCAACTCCTGTTCTTTGAGTCAGAAAAAACTGGATGCATTGTGAATGGAACAATCACATGCCCTAGGGAAGAGGGGGATTCTCAAACATTTCACCACAATGACATCTACTGAAGAAATTCAGCACATCTCTTTGCTTGATTTCGGAGAACTCTGAACCCTGACTGAGATGGTTGGGTTATAGATAAAGTGGGTGTGAAGTGGGATAAAATAACTTGGGAGTAAAGAAAAACAAGCTGGATGATTTCCTAAAGTGGCAAAATGATTATTTCACTTTTACTTTAGATGAGGAGCCAGAGAAAACCATATTGTTAAGATGTTTTTACTGGTAGATCAACCATCATCATGATGCCCTATGTGCTAACTTCTTTGATTCTGTTCTCCAGGTGGATTTGTACAGATAAAGCCAAATCGGATTATAAAGACCTGTGTTGCTTAACACACTGATATGGTATGTATCTGACTCTATAGTCTTTAGATTATCTGTAGTAACATTTATAACCCAGTTGTTGTCCTCTTTGTCTATCCTGGTGTACTTACAGCCTGTCATAACATAGCACAGAGTCCAGTGTCTGCTCTCCTTCCTTCAGCTCTTTACCTCCCAGGAGGAAGATGGAATTTTCAGCCTCTCCAAGACCAAAAAGGCAACGGGCCGAGGGTACTGCTGGCATACCCAACCAATCGGAGTCCAGGTGATCATACTGAATGAACAGGAAGAAGAGTGCACTGTAAGATACTAATACTCAGTTAAGTAAAAATAATGTGACCTCTCTTTCTCCTACTGAATATGTATTACATTTAGTTGAGATATTCATGTCGTGGCTTCTTACTTTGACTAGACGTCATACTGCAGATAGATCAAGCAGTATGAGCAGTTCACCAGCATGCCCCAAGACCCATCTGCAAAATAAGGTGGCAATACAGGATCTCCAACAGAGAAGTCCCTGAATGGTGACAAATTTCTAGTGTAGAAGAATATGAAAGTGAAGGGCACCAGAATTACCAAATTTGTTCTTTATCCAACTGAAAAATGGGCACAGATCACACGGAAGACTGCACCTCATATTCAAGGACAGCTTGAAAGGCAACCTTAACATCTGGAAAGTAGACCTCAACAATTGGAAGGGCACTGCCTTGGACTGAATCAAATGGAGGCAGCTCTGTCCCTTGGCCATCCAAAGCTTGGAAACCAAGTGATAAGCACAAACACAAAAGGAAAAGAATGTGTGAAGAAAGGCCAGCTTGGAAACTTCCTCAGCTCTGCCACCTGCAGTCTCATTTGCAAGTCAACGATTAGTCTTACATTACGTCAGTGACACACAAATGTATTTACTTATTTGACTTATCTAAAAATATTTATTTTTCTGCCAATCCGGATCTTCTCAGTGGATTATAATGAAACATATGAAATAATAATAACCAATAACTAACAAGTAAAAAAAACATGATATAAAAACACATATAATAAACAATCATGGGAACAATTCAAAAATGCCTGACTAAAATAAAAAGCTTTCAACTTTCTTCTACAATCAGTGATATAATTTGAAAATTTTAAAGTAACAGGACATTGTTTCCATAGCAAAGACGCAGAGAGAGAGACAAAATTCTGTTACAAAACCTAACTGCCCAAATGCCTCATTGCACTCATTGCACTTTAGACCTTAAAGGGTGTGTAAAAATATTAAAGCAAACTGGCACCAAAAAAGGCAAATAATCAAGCACAGCAGCTTAAACAACAACATCATGATCTTGTATCTAATATGCCAACGAACTGGCAACCAGTGCAGAGCATACGACAATGAGAAATATATTCAGAAATTCTCGTACCATTCAAAAGATGTACTAGAGAGTTTTGTACAACCTGCAAGGGCTTGATAACAGCAATAACAGGTAATCCAAATGATGGGGAGTTGCAGTAATCTATAGGGGTGAGAATTTAGGGCCCTGTTTACTAAGGATTTATTTCATAGGCACAAAATGGGAAAATCCTTTCATAAACAGGCCCCTTAGTTAAAGGTAGTTGCAGAAAACTCAAATGCCATTATTGATGGGAGACCTATCATCATCATCTTCAGTACAATGGAGCATCAACTGAGTTCAGAAGTGAAGAAAGCCTTTTTAAGTTTGCTTAATAAGGCATATTCATCCATGGATGCCTAAGTGACAGAACTGCACCCATACAACCGTGTCCAAGACAGTGTCCTTCCAACTACTGAGGTCTACCTTCCAGATTTTAAGATTGACTTTCAGGTTATCCTTGAATCTGAGGTATGATCTTCTCTATGATCTATACCCACCTTTTAGTTGACCATGGGTCATTAGGGGTAGAGAATAGGGGGATGAAGAGCAAAAGATAGGAAGGGGTGACTCCACTTTTAATGTTACTTCATTGGTAGGGGCTTAGGCTACAAATACAATTTGAAATAATAATCATAGTCCTTAGAATGTTGAAAGGTCCTGCCCAATTTCTCTCTCTCCTTAGTCACTTAGTATTTATTTATTTATTTATTTTATTTATTTACATTCTCTTATATACCGCGCTATTCTGCATCAGTGCGGTTTGCATTGAACAAACTGAAATTACATTGAACAGGGCATTATAACTTGGAGATAACGATTTTACAGGGAACATGGGCTATGGAGGGTTAAGTGGCTTGCCCAAGACCACAAGGAGCACCTGTGGGACTAGAAACCCCAGTCCTTCCGGCCCAAAGTTGCTGTCCTCTAGTGGGATTTGAACAATATGTCCCACAACATAGTACAATATGTTCTGATGAAGAAACTGTGGTCTAGTCAAGGCAATCAATTAAAAATTCCTCTTAGTGGCAGAAGTCAAATTATCTTCACCAGAGAATGATCACTCAGGGTAAGGCCCCACCGTTCTGGGATACATTAACATCAGAACTGAAATTAAAGCTATCGCTTTTTAAAGAAGAATTAAAAAACGTCCTTATTTCCCCCCCCCCCCATGCCCCTTTCCCCCTCCTTATCCCCCTTAAAACTGCAACCCCCAATGGTTTTCGTTTTGAAACTGTTGATATTACTCCTGATATCAATTGATGCTATAACTAATAAGAATGCCATCTACAAACTTTATCCACCTGTACAAAGCATTGTAAATAGTTAGAAGTTGTACTATCCGGTACTACTCTATGCAAATACTTAAAGGTTGCACCTCACCTACTTTGTTCTTTGTATAAAGTTCATAAATACTGTTCCATGTAAAAGTTTAGTTTAGCTTGTTATGATGTAAACCACCCCTGATCTCTGGAAGGGGCGGTATAAAAATATGTTCAAATAAATAAGTAAATAAATAAATACATAAAAAACCTGTTTAAAAAAGTATGCTAACATCTTAATTAGTGATAGTTGCTTGGAAATGTTTTGCTGTGAATGATTCAGATCGACGATTATAAGGTTTAGGGTGTCTGTTGCTTCTGTACTTGCGTTGTATTTTACATGAGAACATAAGATATGCCATACTGGGTCAGGCCAAGGTCCATCAAGCCCAGTATCCTGTTTCCAACAGTGGCCAGTCTAGGTCATATGTACCTAGCAGTTTCCCCAAAAGACACAGGTTCTGCAATGCTTGTACTAGGTCAAGCATTGATATCCTGGGTCCCTTCTTAATAATGGTTTATGGACCTTTCCTCCAGGAGCTTGTCCAAACCTTTTTTAAACCCAGCTACACTAACAGCCTTTACTACATCCTCCAGTAACAAATTCCAGAGTTTGATTACACGTTGAGTGAAAAAATATTTTCTTTTATTAGTCTTAAATAGTTTACCCTGCAGCTACATTGCATGTACCCTAGTCTTTCTATATCCTGATAACGTAAACAGTCAATCTACGTTTAGCCGTTCCACTCCGTTCATTAATTTAAAGACTTCTATCATATCTCCCCTCAGCCGTCTCTTTTCCAGGTTAAAGAGCCCTAACCTTTTTAGCCTTTCTTCATAGGAGTATCTTTCCATCCCCTTTACCATTTTGGTGGCTCTTCTCTGAACCTTTTCTAATAACGCTATATCCTTTTTAAGATACGGCGACCAGAATTGCACACAATATTCAAGGTGCGGTCTCACCATGGAACGGTATAGAGGCATTATAATATCTTTTGTTTTATTTTCCATCCCTTTCCTTATGATACCTAGCATTCTATTTGCTCTCTTGGCTGCCGCTGCACACTGGGCCGAGGGTTTTAACATGTTATCCACAATGACGCCTAAATCTTTTTCCTGGATGGTGGTTCCTAATGTGGAACCTTGCATCGTGTAACCATAGTTTGGGTTGTTCTTCCCTAGGTGCATAACTTTGCACTTGTCCACATTAAATTTCATCTGCCATTTTGATGCCCAGTCTTCCAATTTATCAAGATTCTCTTGCAATTTTCCACAATCCTCTTGGGTTTTAACAACTTTAAATAGTTTTGAGTCATCTGGAAATTTGATAACCTCACTCGTTATTCCACTTTCCAGGTCATTTATGAATATGTCAAAAAGCAGCGGACCGAGTACAGATCCCTGGGATACACCACTATTCACCTTTCTCCATTGGGAAAATTGGCCATTTAGCCCAACCCTCTGCTTTCTATCTTTTAACCAGTTCCTGATCCACAGTAGTACACTGCTTCCTATCCCATGACTCTTTAGTTTTGCCAAAAGTCTCTGATGAGGGACATTGTCAAAGGCTTTCTGAAAGTCCAGATACACTATATCAACCGACTCACCTTTGTCCACCTGTTTATTCACACTTTCAAAAAAACATAACAGATTAGTAAGACAAGATCTTCCTTGTCTAAAACCATGTTGGCTGTCTCCCATTAGGCCATGATTGTCGCTGACAAAAACTAAAGGCAATCACCTTTCAGAGCGAATTATACTAACAAGTATCATATATCGAATTTAACGCTCCACTTTTTACCTAAAGAGGTATATTTTTAATGGCAACCAGATCTCAGACTGTAGAAGAGCTTAATAACGAGTTTAAGATAAAATCTTGAACTCTTGCTCTTTAATTGCATCAACGATCTGTTATGTTGCCTGTTCTTTTTGGCTTCTTTCACTTTTCCTGTTGGTTTTTTAGCTGAGTATGTTTATTTAATCTCCCAGCATCATCTACAAATCATTCAAGTGTTCTAGCGCTGTTTAGCCCAAACCAGATATCAAATGAGTCCACTGTTGATTTACTTCAAATCGTATATAGTGGTACTAGAGTACTTATCTGGTTCGGCTGTCTTTCCCCAACGCCAACCAATGCGCCGTTGCGTTTCACTGAAGTGTTTTATCAAGAGGTCATATTCCGCACTCAATTCACACACCGATTTGCAAATTCAACCATGGCTGTCGTCTTTCGTTGCTTCCATTCAAAGTTTGTTACAAAGATGCCGTGTGATGTTGGTTGTGTTTGATAATTCTGTTAATACTGTAATTTTGATTGATTAATCTCACCTGAAGGCACATTTTAGATAGTACAAGGAGATCAGAATTGAAATGAACAATTCCAACTCTGCTAAACATGGAACCTGTTCTAAAATAGTGCAAGAGTGCACATATATTTGCCATTACATGGAGCCAGACGACCCATTTGGGAAAGATCAATGGGGGGAACTTGGCAACTTCCACATGTAAGTGCCGGCACTTATGCATGTATATTGGCCATCTTCCAAGCCTACCCATATATATGCCTCCAATTAACTACAGATGTAACTACTTTTATCTAATTTCAATTTGGAGGGAGAAATATACAGCAGGGAATTGAGGAGGATAACCCTTTTAATTCCCGCTGTAAAGGTCTTTCTGAAATGAGTACCAAGGACGGGGTGGTGGTTGTGGTGGCCTTGGGCAAATCACTTAACCCGTCATTGCCTCAAAAGAAAGGCCTGGCAATCTACTTCTGGTCACAGTGCCAAGAAAGCCCAGGAGCTGCTGGGTTGCCAGGAGTCAGCATTGACTCAGAGGCACATATTACATTTTTGCTTTGCAAATACATGTGTTTTCATGCACTATTTTAGAACAGGGTCCCCAATTAACAGATCCTTTTCTAAAACATTTCTGGAATTGTGTATGTTGTGACCTCAACATTTCAGATCCGATCTGTACATTCTGTCTGAAATGTGCCTTCACTCTAGGCTGGCCTCGGTGGCTCAATGGCAGTGCTGTGCACTGCAATGCAGAGGATCTAGATTTGATTCCCATTCAGGGTTTTCAATCTCTTGGACAGCTAAGGCTGGAGATGCTGCCGAGGTAGTGTACCCAGACCATCGAGGGTCAGAAGGAATCCCAGTCATTATGCAATGGTGTCACCTAGTGGCTGGATTTAGGTACATGAGTTGGGAGGGGATTATAAAATAGGGGATAATCTGCAGGTAGTTCGCATGAAGGTTTATGACACCATAGCCGAATAAATGCCAGCTTAATTGAGCTGTGAAGCTCAAAAGAGTACAGGGAAACTGTTGGGCCAAGAAATACTTAGGCAATTCTTTGTTATATACAGTTTCTTCTTCTCTTTGATGAAACAAAATACTATTCTATGAATAAAGTTAAGTATACTCTTCAAAAAAAAAACCCAACCAACTACTATCTATATATCTGTGTCATCAGTTCCTTGACTGAAAGTATAGTCATGTCTCAAATAGACCAATGATGGTTTTCAGGTACACAGTATTCCTAAAAGCTTTACATATCAAGTATTACTTTAGCGAAGAGACTGAAATTAGCTACAGTAATTATTACATAGAAACAGAAATATGACAACAGAAAAAGACCACATGGCCTATCTAGTCTGTCCTTCCATATCAACAACTAATTTAGAGATCCTCTGTTTGTCCCATGCTTTTTTTGAATTCAGATACTTTCCTCATCTCTTAGAAGCATATTTATTGATATCATAGCGTACATGACAGAATGCCTCTCCTACATCTTATCTCCATGTCTGGTCTATATTTATTTGTTTTATGATTATGTTCTTTTGCCCCTTCCCTTTTTCCCTTGCTCAGTTTTGTCTTGTCTTGTCTTTTCTATAGAAAGTGCAGTTCCTTTCTTTTTCTTCTAGATATTGATTTGTAAACCGCTTTGGTATTCTTTTGATTTAAGCAGTATATTAAGTGTTTAATAAACAAACAAACATAATGAAGCTATTGCATTATTCCGAGGAATCAAGAGGTTAGTGCAGTTGCTTGTTCAATGACCCCTACAAACATGATATAAATAATTTCCCACCTTGATTCTGCTTGGCACCAGACTATAGCTCACCGAACCTCATTCAGTATGATCTGGAATTTACAGTGAAATATATTTGATTGAACTGCAATGACAGAGTACATAGTAGCTGAACAATGACTACACTCTTATGTATGTTTGGAATGCAAATAGCTATAGTGCTTTAATTCTAAGAAGAATCAATTGGAGCCTTAGAGCTTGCCCTATATGTCTCAAGCTATCTGCTATGAATAGAGAATTGACTTTATTAAGGAAAGAATTAGATGTAATAAAATGCACCTCTCTTAGGGTACAAATTAAAAACAATTCACTACTACTCCCACAAAGAATCAAACATTCCAGGAGCAAATGGATCACAATGGGTTCTGGTAGGCTGCGACCTGTAATATGGAGACACCCTCTCCATCAAGAGATATCCCTGCATAATGCCTTCTCTGCCTTGGAAAATGAGACTGCCAAATTAGTGGAAACTGAAGTGGCCTTAAATGAGAAGGCTAACACCCAATCTACTGGTAATGCCCAAATATGAACAAAAATCACAAAACAGGAAACTGTTCTTACTTGGAGACTCTATCATTGGAGGGATTAACTTGGGAACACAGTCCAAGGGACAGAAATTTGTCAAATTTCTGATTGAACTGCAATGGCAGAGTACATAGTAGCTGAACAATGACTACACTCTTATGTATGTTTAGAATGCAAATAGCTATAGTGCTATGTTCTTCATCCAGCAGGAATGCAAACCAAATTGTTAGCATTATCAGTGTGGAAAGTAAGCATTCCAAAACTGATGTTGTTATCCACTTGGGAAAAATGACCTGGCTAGAAATAGTATCTCTACAGTACAAAGGGACTTCCAGGTTTTGGGAGAGAAACATAAACCCATTGTCAACACTATAGCATTCTCAGAAGTTCTACCTGTTCTGATAAGGGGGAAGAGAGGCTGCATCATATACCCAACTTTAATATGTGGCTCCAAACCTGGTGTAAGCTAGAAGGATTTAGATATATAGGCAACTGGGGCAATAGATGGAACAACAAGAGACTATACTGTATTGATGGACTGCATCTCTGTGGCAGGAAAAAGGAATCTAAGTGAAAAATTCAGGCAATATGTGGACAAGCATTTAAACTAGGGAAAAGGGGTGTTAGTTGGAAAAAGGACACGTTCAGGATGTCACGCCCAGCAAAAACATAACAACATTGATAATAGTCATCACTGCTAGGTTGCCAGGAGTCAGCATTGACTTGAAGGTACGCATTGCATTTGCAGTCATCATATTAATCCACACATCAATGACAAGGGAGAAGAGGATTCTGGAATAAAATCCATGCAAAATACAAGCAAGCTAGCTAGCAATTGCTGGAAGGCAATGAGCACAAATGCTCAAAGTCTAGCCAACAAAGTTCATGACCTGGAAGCCCTAATGGTGGAAATGGACTTAAGAACATAAGACATGCCATACTGGGTCAGATCGAGGTCCATCAAGCCCAGTATCCTGTTTCCAACAGTGGCCAATCTAGGTCATACGTACCTAGCAATATCCCCAAAAGACACAGGTTCCACAATGCTTGTACTGGGTCAAACATTGATATCCTGGGTCCCTTTTTAATAGTGGTTTATGGACCTTTCCTCCAGGAACTTGTCCAAACCTTTTTTAAACCCAGCTATACTAACAGCCCTTACTATATCCTCCGGTAACAGATTCCAGAGTTTGATTACACGTTGAGTGAAAAAATATTTTCTCTTATTTGTCTTAAATAGTTTACCCTGTAGCTTCATTACATGTCCCCTAGTCTTTCTATATTCTGATAGCGTAAACAATTGATCCACGTTTATCCGTTCCACTCCATTCATTAATTTATAGACCTCTATCATATCTCCCCTCAGCCGTCTCTTTTCCAGGTTAAAGAGCCCTAACCTTTTTAGCCTCTCTTCATAGGAGTAGCCTTCCATCCCCTTCACCAATTTGGTGGCTCTTCTCTGTACTTTTTCTAATAACGCTATATCCTTTATAAGATACGGTGACCAGAATTGCACACAATATTCCAGGTGCGGTCGTACCATGGAGCGATACAGAGGCATTATAATATCCTTTGTTTTATTCTCCATCCCTTTCCTTATCATACCTAGCATTCTATTTGCTTTCTTGGCCGCCGCTGCACACTGGGCGGAGGGTTTTAACATGTTATCCACAATGACTCCTAAATCTTTTTCCTGGGTGGTGGTTTCTAATGTGGAGCCTTGCATCGTGTAACTATAGTGTGGGTTGTTCTTTCCTAGGTGCATAACTTTGCACTTGTCCACATTAAATTTCATCTGCCATTTGGATGCCCAGTCTTCCAATTTATCCAGATCCTCCTGCAGTTTTCCACAATCCTCTTGGGTTTTAACAACTTTAAACAGTTTTGTGTCATCTGCAAATTTGATAACCTCACTAGTTATTCCCTTTTCCAGGTCATTTATGAATATGTCAAAAAGTAGCGGACCCAGTACAGAGCCCTAGGGTACTCCACTATTCACCTTTTTCCATTGGGAATATTGGCCATTTAGCCCTACCCTCTGCTTTCTATCTTTTAACCAGTTCCCGATCCACAATAGTACACTGCCTCCTATCCCATGACTTTTTAGCTTCGCCAAAAGTCTCTGATGGGGGACCTTGTCAAAAGCTTTCTGAAAGTCCAGATACACTATATCAACCGACTCACCTTTGTCTACCTGTTTATGCACACCTTCAAAAAAACATATCAGATTAGTAAGACAAGATCTTCCTTGTCTAAAGCCATGTTGGCTGTCTCCCATTAGGCCATGACTATCTACATGCTGTGTAATTTTGTTCTTTATGATGGTTTCTACCATTTTCCCTGGTACTAACGTCAGGCTCACCAGTCTGTAATTTCCCGGGTCACCCCTGGAACCCTTTTTAAAAATTGGTGTTACGTTGGCGACCCTCCAATCTTCAGGTATTACAGATGATTTTAATGAAAGTTCACAGATTACCAATAGCAGGTCTGCAATCTCATATTTCAGTTCTTTCAACACTCTGGGATGTATACCATCCGGTCCAGGTGATTTGCTACTATTCAGTTTATCTATTCAGACTTGGACATTGTGGCCATTATAGAAGCATGGTTAAATGAGTTGCATGATGGGGATATAACCATAACTGGCTATAGTTTATTTAGAAAAGACTGAAAAGGCAGAAAAGGAGGAGGAGTAGCTCTATATGTCAAAAGCAAAATTAAAGCCGCTGAAATGCTGGAGACATGGGGAAAAGAAGAAGCGCTGAGGATGGTGTTAGAAAGAGGAGATGGCACTATCATCCAGACTGGTGTAGTCTACAGGCCTCCAGCTTAAAATGAGGAAATGGGTAGAGACTTAATCATTGATATTGCAAAGGTAGCAATGAAGGGATGAGTATCATATTGGGTGACTTTAATGTACCAGATGTAGATTGGAGTATTCCTTCTGCAAATCTGGAAAGAAGTAAAAAGATTGTGGATGCCTTCCAAGAAGTATTGCTTAGACAACAGGTGATGGAACCGACCAGGGAAAGTTTGATGCTGGATTTAGTACTCACCAACAGAGATATCATGTCGAATATCCAGGTGGATGCCCATGTGAGCAGCAGCGATCATCACATGGTGTGATTTGAGATAAAAGCCAAGGCAGAGTCCAATCACAGCAAACTCAAAGTCCTAGACTTCAAAAACGCTGACTTCAGTAAAATGGGAAAGTACCTGAAGGAGAAGTTGGCAGGGTGGAATTGCAGTGGGCTAAACTAAAAGAGGCAATAAAAGGCGCAAGGGATATATATGTAAGGAAAGTAAATAAAAACAGGAGGAAAAGGAAACCTATATGGTGCACCAAAGAAGAGGCTGCACAAATAAAGGCAAACAACAGAGCTTTCACAAAATTCAGAAGATCACAAAAAGAGGAACAGAGAGACTGAGATCATACTCCACATACCCTGGCTTACTGTCATGGTATGCACAAAACTAGATCACAAAAAACAGCTGAATAAGAGCAAAGCACAAAGCTACAAAAATACAAGCTCTCAATGCTAAAGCTATAAGGAATCAATAAATCTAATCTCAAAAGACCACTTCAACCAAAATCACCATAGGCAACAATGACCTCAGGATGGCTCAAACCCTACATTTAGTGAATGAATCACTATAGGGAACGGCTGATGCTCACATCACTGGTCAAAAGCCTTCAATATTTTCATACCAATACTCTTCTAATTAACAATCAACTACCAACATCACATTACCTACTGGGAAACCTTTCTACCAATCACAACATACACATACATTCCAAAACATCAATATATAAGTAATTGCATAAAGCGTCAGTATATAAACAACTGCACAAAGCAGCACGGGAACCAGATAATACTCCTACAAAGAAGAAATAGCATAAGGTAAGTAAAAGCAGTAATAAACACGCCTATTCAGGTCTACATTCACTTATCTGAATCACTGCTCCCCAAAAGTTCAACTCCGTAGCTGCTCCAGCAAGGTTTCGTGTTATACATGAAACAAAATCTTCAAAGCTGAATGTAGCAGGGAACTTCTTTAAACACCAATATCCAAAGTCCAAATGCACAATTATGCTATATGCCACCCTACAAAAGCTTTCGTTTTGCCAAAGTATGGCTTCTTCAGGGGTAAAAGCATTATAGTACAACAAAAATGCTCTTTGTCAAGCAATGATTCTCTGCTTGAACGGGTAGGGATTTATTTGGATATGTTTTTGAAGTATGAAATTCCGAAGATTCGGTCCTTTATTAAAGATACTACTCATCTTTTGCAACTATTGGAGGGCATTGATTCAATGGAACAGATTCATTGGATGGCTAGCTTAGATGTAACAGCACTATATACTTCTATTCCTCAGACAGATGCAATAGAAGTGTTGATGAATGTCTGGAATGCCAGAGAAACACCACATAGAGTGCCTATGTCCTTTTTGTCTACTTTGGCTGAAGTTGCTTTGAAAAAGAATTATTTTGTTTATAATCAGATGTTTTTTTCAACAAATTTCTGGAACAGCGATGGGTGCCACGTTTGCTCCATCTTTGGCCAATTTATATATGAGTTTCTTTGAAGACCAATACGTTTATTCTTCTAAATATGCGAACAATATTATTAAATGGTATCATTATATAGACGATATTCTTCTTTTTTGGCAAGGTTCTGAAGATCTTCTGAGAGAAATTTTTCTTTATTTAAATACCTGTAGTGTATGTATTAATTTTGAGATGAACATACAAGCGGAGGGATTGCACTTTTTGGATGTGAAGATATCTAAACGCCAGGAAGGTTTTTTTTACCACGGTTTATTCAAAATCTACCGATCGGAATACGTTATTGCATTTTTCTAGTTTTCATCCTCAACATCTGAAACGTAGTTTACCTTATTCCCAGTTTTTGCGTTGTAGACGTATTTGTTCAACACTTTCTGAGTTTAAGATACAGGCACAACGAATGATGTGTAAGTTTTTGGATCGCGGTTACCCTTCTGAAGTTTTGTGGAAGGCGTATAAAAGAGCGAGATATAATCATAGAGAATGGTTACTTCACTCTGACCCATGGAAGTCTGAATCATCATCTTCATCAACTGTAACTTGTGTTTTACAGCATTCCAGCTTGTCTAACCGTATAGCAACAGTGTTGCAAAGACGTTGGCGACTGATTAAGACACATCCTAAACTTTCAGGATTTTCATTACATATGGCTTATAGCCGCAGACGTAATCTGAAGGGTCGGCTATGTCCGGCAGTGTCAAGGCCAGTTTTTACATCGGCTTCAATAGTTGGTCATTCAGCATGTCAATGATGTTCTTTTTGTGGCATTATGAGCATTTCAATTTGTGCTGAATATCAGAGCAAGGTTCGCCATTTGTTTATTAATTCGACATGCAATACTGCATATGTAATATATGGATTATGGTGTCCTTGCTCTAAATTATATATAGGTAAAACTACTAGGCCCTTGAGAACGCGACTTGCTCAACATAAATACAGTCTTCATAAAGTTCAGATGGATACACCATTAGTACAACATTGTACAGATTTGCAGCACTGTTTTGAAGATTTACGGTGTACTGTATTAGAGCATGTTCCTCAAAATATCAGGGGGGTGATTGTAATAGAATATTGTTACAAAAGGAACAGCATTGGATTTTTACTTTAAACACCTTATACCCAAGTGGTTTGAATGATAAGATTGAATGGGCTTTGTTCTTTTGAAGATTTTATTATTTTCTATTAAAAAAGCCTTCTATAACTAGTAGGGTTTAGTGGTTTTTGTCATGTGTACCTGTGAAGCCTCAGCTTACTCTTCTAGTGTGATGAGTTTTTTGAATGAATATGTGTTTTTTGATTGGTATGGAGTGACGTTACTCACTAATTTGGTTGTGATTGGATGTTGGTTTGTGATAAATAGTGCGTCACACGCCGTCTTTTTTAGATGGCGGGGAAGATAAGAATCTGAAGAGCGTTTTTGTTGTACTATAATGCTTTTACCCCTGAAGAAGCCATACTTTGGTGAAACGAAAGCTTTTGTAGGGTGGCGTATAGCATAATTGTGCATTTGGACTTTGGATATTGGTGTTTAAAGAAGTTCCCTGCTACATTCAGCTTTGAAGATTTTGTTTCATGTATAACACGAAACCTTGCTGGAGCAGCTACAGAGTTGAACTTTTGGGGAGCAGTGATTCAGATAAGTGAATGTAGACCTGAATAGGCGTGTTTATTACTGCTTTTACTTACCTTATACTATTTCTTCTTTGTAGGAGTATTATCTGGTTCCCGTGCTGCTTTGTGCAGTTGTTTATATGTTGTTGTTAAGTGCCGTCGAGTCGGAGTCGACTCATAGCGACCCTCTGGATAGCTATCCTAAATTGTGTTTGGTCTTCAGTCAGGCGGCTTATTGTTGACAGACTGGTACCCGTAGCTGCTGTTATTGTATCGATCCATCTCATTGCTGGCCTTCCTCTTTTGCGTTGACCTTCTATCTTGCCAAGCATGATGTCTTTCTCTAATGATCTCTCTCTCCGCATGATGTGTCCAAAGTCGAAGTCTTGTCATCTGAGCTTCTAAAGAAAGCTTAGGTTTGATCTCCTCTAGTACAGACTGGTTTGTTCTTCGGGCAGTCCATGGTATACACAGTATTCGCCGCCAGCACCATAATTCAAAGGCATCCATTTTCTTCCTGTCTATCTTTTCTTGTTTATATATTGACGCTTTATGCAATTATTTATATATTGATGTTTTGGAATGTATGTGTATGTTGTGATTGGTAGAAAGGTTTCCCAGTAGGTAATGTGATGTTGGTAGTTGATTGTTAATTAGAAGAGTATTGGTATCTAGTTTTTGCTTTGATGGATATTGTATGGAAAGAATCCTTTAGCTATAGTTCAGAAAAAGCCAATGAAATTTTAAATTTACCACCTTTATTAGGGAATGACGCTAAAGGGAATCCTGACTGGGATTCTTTTCTCAATAAATCGAAGAGGAGTGTAAGGTTGGAGCTTCATAGTGTTACATTGGCAGAATACTGTCGAAAAGAAGTTATTCCTATGGGTTTGAGGATCTGGAAAGCCCCAGGTATGTTTTTGGATAATGAGGTATTTGTGAATCGCTGGAATCAAATTCTTAATAAGTGCTCTTTGGACTTAATGTTATTGGTTATTGATACAGCACATACTAAGAATGCTTCTCTTAAAAAAGAATTGGAAGAAGATCTTAAAGAATTAAAGACAGCTAAAGACTTTGATAGTCGTCATACTGATATTTTGAAATCTATTGAAAAATATAAGAATGAATTGAAGAGTGCCAAAATTAAGAAATTTTTAAAAGATGAAAAATGGACTAAAGAAGGTCCTATTTATAATTGGTCAGTAAGAAGAACGAGACAACAGGGTTCATATTGGAAAGGAAGTGGTGGAGATTCATCCGTATATTCTTCTGATTCTAGCTTCGAAACAAGGCATCCAGATGCACGTCCTAAATCTAAAGAACATAAGGACTCTATTGCAGATTTAGCTGTGCCTCATCGTGATAAACAAGAAAATTTTTCCGTTCTTCCGACACGCTCTCGGTGCAAAAAAGAAGGGATATCCTTCCAGGAATGAATACTGTTATTAACTTATCCAGTGTGGTGTTGACGTCAGCACAGATGAGCTTATTGGCAAAAGGCTTATCTTTTGTGGACGGTCCAAGTTATGATAGTTTTCAAAGTCTGGTAGCTGTTGAATAACTGGTGAGGGTTTTACAATTGAAGATTTTCTTTAAAGAAAAACCAGATTTCCAAGATTCTTCTGTAGTTCGTTTGAAATCTACTTGGGTCCCTCCAGGACCATTGGACCCTATTATTCATACTTTTCGACATCTAGTCTTAACAGATTTAGTGAAGTTAGAATCACAGTTTAATAATCATCCAAAGAATCTATCCCCAGCAGAATTTGAAGCTTTGCATTAGTTATCTACAATGTCATCGATCACGATTAAGAGGGCAGACAAAGGAGGTGCAGTGGTAGTTTTGAACTCTTCAGATTATGATAATGAAGTTTTAAGACAATTGAGTAATGGTAATCATTATTTACGTCTATTAAAAGATCCCACAGAGGAGTTACAGAAATGGAAAGGACACGGGCAAGGTCCCGGTGGACGCCGGTAACCTGGGGATCGGCCCGGGTCCGGCGTCCTGCGGCGTGGCTGGGGGGGGGGGGTACGTCACGGGCCAAGGGAGGACGTGCTTGACGCGGCGGCGTCATTTGAATTCATTGGCTCCGCAAGAGCAAGGAGCGGAGCCAATGAAGCGGCCCCTGCACGCCCGAGGCCTTAAAAGGGGGGGGGAGTCTGGCGGCTCCCTCCTCTTCAGCGTCGGGCGTGCAGAGGGATAGCTTTGGACGGCGTGTCGATCTGGTGCAGGCTTCTGGGCGGCGGGGCACCTCCGTCGGTGCGGAGCAGATTGGCCGGCGGGACGTCAGTGTCAGGAGAGGCGTCGGCGGTGGTGCTCCAGCTGGCGGTATTTGCGGCCCGGTGTGGGTGAGTGCGGGGTCTTGTGTCTTGGCTCCCCCCCCTCCACCTACCATTCGGGTGTTCGAGGCTTGCACGGAGCGTAGAGCCCGGGGCTTTCCCCCCCCCCTCCATCCCATCTCCCGTTGAGTCTCTGGCCGGTGCAATTTCCTTGGGCAAGTTGTGCAAGGCCTTGTTTTGTTTTGTGTTGTTTAATTTTGGGTTCTTTTTTATTCCCTGGCCTGCTGAGCTGAGGGGATGGCTCGGGGGGGGGCTGGGCCTGTCGCCCGGGGCTGGGGCCGCCGGACGGGGGGGGCGGGCGGGCGGACCGCGCCGCGGCCTGCTCGGGTGGTGGGGCCCGGCCAAGGACGGGGTGCGGGCCGGCTGGGGGGTGGGGGGCGCGGTGGGCCTAGCTCGGGGAGTCCAGCGAGGGCAAGGGGCGCTGTGAGGAGCAAGGGTGGGCCTTCAATAGGCCGCGGCTCAGGGTCTGCTGGCTCACGGGGGCGGGGGCCCAGAGGGCAAGGGCAGCGCCAGATTGGGGCCAGGGGGGCTGGGAGGGTGGCAGTGGGGGGTAGCAGCGTCGGCAGCGCTGCGGGGAGGGGGAGAGGGGTGGCTAGTGTTGGTGGAGGGGTCCAGGGGCCGGGGGAGCTGGCTCAGGGGGAGGGGGGGGAGCGGGACGAGGTATGGGAGTTGTGCAGGAGAGGTGGCGGAGGCACAGGATTGGACCGGGGGGCTTTTGCCATTGCCCGGGAGCGGGCTATCCGGTCAAGGAGGGGGTGGGGCGTGGGCTGGATCCCCAGCTTGGGCACATTGGTTGGGTGGCGGCCAGGGTTCCTCTAGGGCTGATTGGCTGGAGGCGTGGCGTCCGGTGTGGCCCTCTGCTGTCCCCCCCCCCTTCTTTGTCTTTTATGTCTCCACAGGTTCCAGTGATGTTGTCGCCGGCTGCGGCGCGAGATGGGACTGGCTGTGAGGGAGCACGAGGACAGCAGTATGCAGAGCACCAGGAGGCGCAGGATGAAGGCATACGAACGCCGCCCGTCGTAGTCGCGTCCCGAGACGAGGATGGGGGACCTGGACGGGCGACCAGTACCCCGTCAGCGGAGGTGGTGTCTGCGACAGCGGTAGTGGGTGAGTTACCTGAGGCGCGAGATGCTGAGGGTGCGAAGGGTAGGGGGCGGGGAAAGAGGAGACTGAAGGGGGGTAAAAGACGTAGGCATTCGGGTCGAAGGCGAGGTCTAGCTCATCGGGGTCGTCGTCGTCTTCTGACTTGTCGTCTACGTCGTCGTCCTCGACTGATGGTAGGCAGGAGGCATGGAGCGAAAAAGCAGTCTCAGGAGGGGGGCGGACGCAGGGGGTTCTTGCAGCGGCAGCGATATCTGAGTTGTGGGAGGGAGTGCCGAGGAAATTGCGGCAAAAAATTAAGAAGCGCCGGTACATTGATATCTTCCGTCTATTAGAAGGCCGGAAGCGTTCGGGAGAAAGTAGACGGAAGCGTAAGGAGGACGAGAAGGCGGGACGTATTAAGAAAGTGGCGCGGAATGTGGTTAATTGGACGCGAGCTTTCTTGCGTTTGACGAGCGTGTGGGGGCAGTATTGCCCAGGGCATTACGAGATGCTTCTGTCATATGCGGATTCCATTCTGGAGGCGTCACAGACGCACGACGGCTGGTCATGGTTAAACTATGACGAGAAATTCAGAGAAAAAATGGAAGGTAATCGATCGGTTTCGTGGGGTATGCAAGACATTAATTTGTGGCTGACTCAGATGTCGGCCAGGTCGAGTGGGTTGGGTGCGAGCGCGGCGAAAGGTTCGGCGGGGGTTCTCCCGGGTATGGGCCGTGCCTTTCGAGGAGTGGGGACCGTCGGGCTGCAGCGAACAGGGGGCAGTGGGACAGGGGATCTCTGCTGGAGGTTTAACAAGACCTCGTGCCCGTTTCCAGACTGCAAATTTCGACATGTGTGCTCCCTTTGCGGGGGTGCACATCCCGCAATCAAATGTCTTAAGAAAGGGGTTGCGCAGCCGCCCGGGCCTAGCACAAAGCAGTGAGGGGCTGTTGGACCTGGCCCCGACGCCGATTCGACGGGAGGTTTTAAACGAGTGGCTGGCCCACTACCCTAGGCGGAAGGATAGGGAAATTTTGTATGCGGGCTTTAATTGGGGTTTTCTGATTCCCGTTTGTAGGCAGTTGGATGGCGCGGTCGCACGTAATTCCCTCTCCGTTAGGCGTTTCGCGCCGGTGGTTAGGGAGAAGTTAGGGAAGGAATTGCAGTTGGGTAGAATAGCGGGCCCCTTCGAGAATCAGCCCTTCGAGCGGATGGTAGTGTCACCGTTGGGGATAGTTCCTAAGAAAGAACCAGGGAAATTCCGATTGATACATAATTTGTCTAGCCCGGTCGGTGAGTCAGTCAATGACTACATCCCGCGTGACTTGTGTACAGTGCGCTATGCATCCTTTGATAAAGCGGTTGAGTTGGTACGGGAGGCGGGGCTGTGGGCGCAAATGGCGAAAGTGGATATTGAGTCGGCCTTCAGGTTGTTGCCGGTACACCCGTCTTCCTTTTACCTCTTGGGGTTTCGTTTCGAGGAGAGGCTTTATTTCGATAAGTGCTTGCCAATGGGCTGTTCCGTGTCCTGTGCTTACTTCGAGGCCTTCAGTAACTTTTTGCAGTGGGCTATCGAGCGCAGAGGGGGTACAGCTCGGGTAGTGCACTATTTGGATGACTTTTTGTTTGTGGGGTCCGCGCAGTCGGAGGGATGCCGCGACATGCTGGACGGTTTTGTGCAATTGGCGACCGAGTTGGGCGTGCCGCTAGCAAAAGACAAAACCGAGGGCCCGTCCACGCGGATTACGTTTCTCGGGGTGGAGCTGGATTCCGGTTCTATGGTGGCGCGGCTTCCTCCGGAGAAGGTACAGCATTTGCGGGTGTTAGTGGCTAATGTAGTATCAGCGTCGAAATTGACATTGAAAGAAATGCAAGCATTGATCGGCTCACTTAACTTTGCTTGTCGGGTGATCCCGATGGGCAGGGTTTTCCTGCGGCGCTTAGCAGCTTCTACAGCGGGGGTTCGCAGACCGCATCATCACATTCGGGTGTCCAAGGCTATCCGGGCTGATTTGAAGGTGTGGCAGGTCTTTCTGGAGGACTTTAACGGGACCTCTGTGTTGATGGAGCCTGAGTGTAGTAGCGCGGATCTGCAGTTGTACACGGATGCAGCCGGTGGCCTGGGGCTGGGCATTTATTTTGGGGGGTCGTGGTGCTCGGAACAGTGGCCGCAGACTTGGCGCGAGGAGGGACTCACCAGGAATGTAACATTTTTAGAGTTGTTTCCGATATTAGTAGCGCTAGAGTTGTGGCCGGACCGGTTGCGTAATAGAAGGGTGCTGTGGTGGTGCGACAATGAAGCGGTGGTCAGTGTGGTGAACAACTACACACCTCATTGTTTGCAAGTAGCGCACTTAATGAGAGCAGTGGTCTTGACTTGCTTGCGGTTGAATGTAGCACTGAAAGCGCGACATATACCGGGGCTCTCTAACGCGATTGCTGATTCTCTTTCTCGTTTCCAGTGGGACCAATTTCGAAGATTGGCGCCGGAAGCGGAGGCGGAGGGGGTCGCGGTCCCTTGGAGGTTGTGGAGTCTTGGCCATTCGGGATGAAAGACTTGCTCCAGAAATCCGTGGCTGCCGGGACTTGGGCAGCCTATGTGCGCGGATGTCGGAGAGTGGTGGCCTTTCTCGAAAGCTGCGGTTGGCAGTATGGGGCGGTGTCTGCTCAGTTAATGGGCCAATATGTTGCCTGGGCGAAGGATAAGGGTGTCGCCCGTTCTTCGGTGCGCAGCCACCTGGCGGGCTTCGAATTTTTTATAAAGGCGGTGGGTTGGGGCTTTCCGGTAGATGGCTTCCTGGCCCATAAGCTCTTGCAAGGTTGGGGCCGCGTGGCTCCAGCTCCGCCGGACACTCGGAGACCGATCTCGCATGCGTTATTGGCGAAGTTATGTCAGGCGCTGGCGGCAGTAGCTTCATCTGCGTATGAAGCGGTCCTTTTTAGAGCTGTCTTTAGCCTAGCGTTTTTTGGTGCCTTCAGGATGGGGGAATTGGTGCCAAGCTCGAGCAAAGTGGGGGTGGCCGGGACAGTGCAGAGGCAGCATGTTGTTCTTGAACGTGGCCGGTTGAGAGTCTTACTGGCCAGGTCCAAGACTGATCAGCGGGGGAAGGGTTTGTGGGTGCGGCTATGTGCGATTGGTGACCTTTGCACATGCCCGGTGGGCGCTATGCGTGAATATTTGCAAGTACGGCCGGCTGTAGCTGGGGGTTATTTCTGGATGCGGATAGGCGGCTGCTGACACGCTATCAAGTGGTGGCGGTGCTGCGGTTTGCTTTGAAGTTCGTAGGAGAATGCCCGGAGTACTTTTCGGCGCATTCCTTTCGTATTGGCGCGGCTACCAGTGCAGCGGCAGCTGGACTTTCACAACAGGACATTCAGAATATTGGAAGATGGCGTTCCCTGGCTTTTCGGGGTTACGTGCGCTTGTGATGGGTGGGGGGACAGGGTTTACTGCCTGAACTGATTATGTTTTCTTTTACAGATGAGGAAAGGAATGCGCCCATTTGCTGGCTGATGGGGCATTCCTTCGTTTACTGGGCAGGCAGGCGAGCAGCTGAGAGGCCGTTTGGGCCTAACCTGGGACTGGCTCTCGCGGCGATGTCGCTTCTATGGCTCGGTGAACGTGGCCTGCGGTGGACGCAGCTCTTGCCGTTGCTCCGGCATCATGGGCGAGTGCGAGACCAGCCAAAGTTCATCCTCTTGCATCTGGGTGGAAACGATCTCGCTGCTTGGACTTGTAAGCAGCTTATCCGCGCAGCTAAGCGGGATCTGGCAATTGTGTTGCGCTTGTTCCCAGGGGTGGTGTTATTATGGTCTGACATTGTTCCCAGACCTGCTTGTAAGGCTCAGCGACGGTGGTCGCGGGGTCTTGCAAAAATAAATCGACAAATTGGGAGATGGGTATGTGAGCGGGAAGGGGTTCAAATTGTACATCCCTGGGTAGAGGTTACTTGTGCCGGGCTATATAGGCAGGATGGCATACATTTGTCCCCTGTGGGGGTCGACTTGCTGCTAAATGATTGGCAGGAGGCCCTTGAGGGATTAGCGAGGCGGGAGGACAACAGGTCGCAGCTTGGCAATAGGGGGGCGGCACGTTGACATGAATGTCGCACGTGCCGGTGGCGGGATCCCGGAGGTCTCCGGGGTCCGGAGCCTTTAGGTCATACTTGGGCGGGGGTGGGGGTGCCCCCGACCCGGATAAGCCCTGCTGGCCTTTGCTAGTCACATGGCGAGGTCGGGGAAAGGGCGGTAGCAAGCAAGTTGGCCGGTGCCAGGGCACGGCCGAAGCGGAGGCAAGGTCACCTTGCTAGTCATATGGCGGGTGAGGTTTGGCTCCGCTTTGGGGGATTGTTAAGATTGTTATGTTTGGAATGTTAATTGTTTATGAATATAATAAAGCTGCGACCAGTTGGTTCTTCCACTTTAAGAAGGCTATGAGTGATTTGTAAATGGGGGATAAAGGTGTGGGGGGGGAGGGGTGGGGCAGTAAAGATGTGTGGCGCAGGGGGGATAGGATGCCGGGTCCGATCTACCAAGGTTATGGAAAGGACACGGGCAAGGTCCCGGTGGACGCCGGTAACCTGGGGATCGGCCCGGGTCCGGCGTCCTGCGGCGTGGCTGGGGGGGGGGGGGTACGTCACGGGCCAAGGGAGGACGTGCTTGACGCGGCGGCGTCATTTGAATTCATTGGCTCCGCAAGAGCAAGGAGCGGAGCCAATGAAGCGGCCCCTGCACGCCCGAGGCCTTAAAAGGGGGGGGGGGGAGTCTGGCGGCTCCCTCCTCTTCAGCGTCGGGCGTGCAGAGGGATAGCTTCCCTCCCTCCCTCCCTTTGGTTATATGGTGGAGGTGAGGGCGGTTTGGGGTGTCGCAGCTGGGGGGGTGAGGCGGGATCCCGGAGGTCTCCGGGGTCCGGAGCCTTTAGGTCATACTTGGGCGGGGGTGGGGGTGCCCCCGACCCGGATAAGCCCTGCTGGCCTTTGCTAGTCACATGGCGAGGTCGGGGAAAGGGCGGTAGCAAGTTGGCCGGTGCCAGGGCACGGCCGAAGCGGAGGCAAGGTCACCTTGCTAGTCATATGGCGGGTGAGGTTTGGCTCCGCTTTGGGGGATTGTTAAGATTGTTATGTTTGGAATGTTAATTGTTTATGAATATAATAAAGCTGCGACCAGTTGGTTCTTCCACTTTAAGAAGGCTATGAGTGATTTGTAAATGGGGGATAAAGGTGTGGGGGGGGGGAGGGGTGGGGCAGTAAAGATGTGTGGCGCAGGGGGGATAGGATGCCGGGTCCGATCTACCAAGGTTATTGATTTATGATGTAACTACTGAAGCGTTTGAACAAGTTTTTTAAGCGAAAAAGAAAAATCTTTTTTGAATCCACCTTTTCCAAAAGTGCCAGCTTTTTATATCTTGCCAAAAAAACATAAAAGTTTACAGCTTCCCCCCGGTCGCCCTATTTTGTCAAGCAATGATTCTCTGCTTGAACGGGTAGGGATTTATTTGGATATGTTTTTGAAGTATGAAATTCCGAAGATTCGGTCCTTTGAAGATTTTGTTTCATGTATAACACGAAACCTTGCTGGAGCAGCTACGGAGTTGAACTTTTGGGGAGCAGTGATTCAGATAAGTGAATGTAGACCTGAATAGGCGTGTTTATTACTGCTTTTACTTACCTTATGCTATTTCTTCTTTGTAGGAGTATTATCTGGTTCCCGTGCTGCTTTGTGCAGTTGTTTATATACTGACGCTTTATGCAATTATTTATATATTGATGTTTTGGAATGTATGTGTATGTTGTGATTGGTAGAAAGGTTTCCCAGTAGGTAATGTGATGTTGGTAGTTGATTGTTAATTAGAAGAGTATTGGTATGAAAATATTGAAGGCTTTTGACCAGTGATGTGAGCGTCAGCCGTTCCCTATAGTGATTCATTCACTAAATGTAGGGTTTGAGCCATCCTGAGGTCATTGTTGCCTATGGTGATTTTGGTTGAAGTGGTCTTTTGAGATTAGATTTATTGATTCTTTATAGCTTTAGCATTGAGAGCTTGTATTTTTGCAGCTCTATGCACAAAACTAGACCATTTGGAGAAACAGCCCTAAAAAATACAGGATAAAGCTAAAAGAGAGAAATAAGGATAGCAAAAGCAAAGACGGAAGAATAGATGGCCAAAGATTTGAAACGTGGAAACAAAACTTTTTTTCAGGTATATTCGGGAGAAGAAGAAGATTAGAGGTGGAAATGCAAGACTCAAAAGTGCTGAGGACAGATTGCGGAAAGTGACATTGAAAAAGCAAAAATGCTAAACAAATACTTTTGTTCTTTATTCATTAAAGAAAATCTTGGAGAAGGACCATGTATGGTTGACAAATATACAAATGGAAATGGGGTAGATACCATACCATTCACAGAAGAGGATGTTTTTGAACAGCTTGCCTAAACTGAAAAGTGGACAAGGCCATGGGACCAGATGGGATTCATCCCAGGATACTGAAAGAGCTCAAAGAGGTTCTGGCAGGGCCTTTAAAAGATATTTTTAATAGATTCTTGAAGACGGGAGAGGTTCCGCAGACTGGAGAAGGGCTGATGTAGTACCTCTTCACGAAAGTAGTAATAGGGAAGAGGTAACAAACTATAGGCCAGTAAGCCTTACCTCAGTGGTGGAAAAAGTAATGGATGCACTCTTGAAAGAAAGAATAGTGGACCTTTTAGACATCAGTGGAGTGTATGACCCAAGGCAACATGGTTTTACCAGTGAAAGATCATGCCAAACAAATTTGATTGAGTTCTTTGAACTAGATCAAGGGCATGTGACGGATATGATATGCCTAGATTTTGGCAAAGCCTTTGATACTGTTCCTCATAGGAGGCTTATCAATAAACTGAGCAGCCTGGGATAGGTCCCGAGGTGGTGAACTGGATCAGAAATTGGTTGACTGACAGATAACAGAAGGTGGTGGTAAATGGAACTAACTTGGAAGAAAGGAAGGTGCGTATGGCGTGCTTCAGGGATCGGTCCTGGGACCGATACTGTTCAATGTATTTTTGAGTGATATTGTAGAAGGATTAAAGGGAAAAGTCTGCCTTTTTGCAGATGACACAAAAATATGTAATAGAGTAGATACTTCTGAGGGTGTGGACAACATGAGGAAAGATCTACAAAAACTGGAAGAATGGTCTAATGATTGGCAGTTAAGATTTAATATGAAGAAGTGCGGAATCATGAACTTGAGATGCAGAAATCCAAAGGAATTGTATGCAATAGGGTGCGAGAGGCTAGTGTGCACGGACCAGGAGAGGGACCTTGGAGTAATAGTGTCTGAGGATAGGTGGCGAAACGATGTGACAGGATTGTAGCCAAAGCCAGAAGGATGCTGGGCTGCATACAGAGAGGAATAACCAGCAGGAAGGAGGATATATTAATGCCCCTGTACAAGTTTTGGTGAGGCCTCATTTGGAGAATTGTGTTAAGTTTTGGAGATCATATCTCACAAAGGATATAAAAAGACTTGAAATGATTCAGAGAAAGGCAACGTATGAGAAGAGACTTGAAGACCTAGATATGAATACCCTACAGGAGAGGAGAGACAGGGGAGATCTGATACAGACCATTAGAGCCACAAAGAATAGAGCATTCTCACACTTCACACCCATTCTCTGGAATGTCCTACCAGATGAGCTAAGAGAAATCAAAGATCCCACCACATTCTGCAAAAAACTAAAAATAACATTTTGGAAACTAGTTGGAACCCCCCAACATAGACCCCACCTAATTCACCACATAAAAGACATAACTCCTCAAAACCAGAACTCCTTCACCCCACATGCAAATAAAGCACTCTCAAGCCAGCAAATTATATGAGCCACCCCAGGATCACAGATTTGAATTTAAGGGCCCTGTTTACTGTACATAGTTTTCAATTTAGTCTAGCTCGAGCCTAAGTTATGTTCAAAGTTTTCTGTGCATAGTTTTAAACTGTTGTATGTATTTGACGCTGTTATTTAATATAAACCACATTTGATCTTTTGGAAAACGTGGTATATGAATGCTAATAAATAAATAAAATAAAATTAATTAATTAATTAATGAACAAACAAACCCTTTTCAAAGAAGGGGAAGCTGTAAAACTAGAGGGCATATGATGAAGCTGCAAGGTGGTAAACTTAAAAGCAACATCAGGAAATGCTTTTTTACTGAAAGGGTGGTGGATGCTTGGACTGCCCTCCTGATGGAGGTAGCTGGGGCAAATACAGTGACGGAATTCAAAATGGCATGGGACAGACACAGTGGGTCCCTTTATAGCAAGAGGATGTAATCAAAGCAAACTTAAATATCTTTTATACTTCAATAAATAGAGGGGAGGGTGACCTTCACGGAGCGGCAGGTACAACCCTAAAGAAAGGCATAGATGAGGGGTGACTTGCATGGAGCGGCGGTTACGACCACTCTAGCCACCTTACTGGGCAAACTAGATGGATCATGGTGGTCTTTATCTGCCATCTATGCTATGTTACTTTATTCCTAAAATAAATGCTCAGGAAAATAGTGATCATTATATTTTCCTTCAGTCTTTCTGGAAATACGCCTTCTAACACTTTCAGAGCTACTTGTATGAATAGAGACTGTGTAACTCGCATCAGCTTAGGAGAATAGCATAAATTAGGCCTTCTTTTTTATTGGCCGATGTGCATATAAGTAACACACAGAGCGGCAGAATTTTGTCTCTCTATGTATAACTTTTTTACTTGCCCCAGACCTGCCCACAGTCTATGCATATGCTTTATGTGTAAAACCCATAATAGCACTGTTTGTGCATAAATTATTCATTTAATTGGGCAATTTTCTTTTAAAGTATCTTTCATTCTTTGGTATCCAGCAGTATTTTGAAATATAGTATCTGAATTAAAATATCAAAATTAGAAGTTTTAACTTGAACCAGATAAAATCCCTCATCCCATGATGTCCTTTCTTTATGCATGCTAAACTAAACTAAAAGTAAAGCTTAGCATTTGAATCAGATATTGTAATTCACAATGTTGTTGGATACCAAAAGGTAAAAGTTGTATATTGTTTGAGATGCTGTAGAGATCAATTGCTTTTCCACTTTATGGTAACTATTTATAACAAACAGATCAATAATACCTGTGTTATGGTTTAAATTGGTCAAGGCAAGAAATGGTAACCCATGTTAACTTGCTGAGTTCCCCTCTCCCTTGCACATAAGCGTAGGTCCTATTGTATTGGGGACCAAACAATCTGCTATATCATCATTCAAAATACCAGGACGTGCTGCTATACCAATAAAGAGCTTTGAGGGACAATCCCAAAAGCTAGCATATGCATAGGTTCATTTTTCATAAAAGCCTAGAGAATTCGCTTCTGGGACTTTCAGTTGTACAGACAAATGAAGGCAAATCAGTACCTGTAAGAAATAGGAGCCAAATGGATCTTCTCTATTTTCCTCATCATAGTAAAGTCCGCCAGCCACAAAAATCTGATTTTCCTTTGTTGCCAAACTGACATGGTTTTTGGGTATCTGAGCTGACAAGGAGGCAAAGTAACATTCATTAGCAGTGGGATCATAGGCCACTGCACCCGTGTCACTGACCATGAAAATGAGGTCTTTCAGAAACATGCCAAAGCGCATCGTGTCATTCAAAATGCCAGGGAGCGCATCTGCCTCTTCATCATGTTCCTCCACATCTCCATTGACGACATTCTCTGCGCTTTTGTTGTCCATGCCTTTTTTCTCTGCTTTCTTTTTCACAATGGCGAGTTTGCCTTCCTGGGCTTCCTGTACCATCTGAAGTTTCTTAAGGAGCTCTGAATTGGACTTGACTAACTCATGCTTCTCCACGTGGCTCTTGATGAAGTCTTGGGGTATTAAGCGGAAACGGATACTCTCAAAGATGACTGGCAAGGCCTTGATACGGTTCTCCTTGTCTTTGGCAGCCCATTTCATGACCACCTCAAAGACAGCCTCTTCCCTGTCAATGTTGAGGGAGTCGCTGGAAATGACAGCAATCAACTCATCGGCTGAGAGCTGGTAAAAGTCTTCATCTCTGGTGACCAGGGAAAAGCGATCACTAACGAAGTCCCGGGCAGACACTGCTAGGCGAGGGCAATCCAACATTAAGCCTAGTCTGAAAATGGCCAGGCAATTGCTTAGACAAAGCCTCTTCTGCAGAAATGAAACACACACGGTAAAAATAGATGGGATTTGAAACAAATTAGCCACAGAAAAAACATCTTGTACATTTTGGTCAGTGATCTCGATTTCTGAAGTGTATAGGTAATTAAGAATTTTACCCATGACTTCAGGGTCCACATCTTCAAGATTGATTTCCTTTTTCTTGTCCTCTTCCTGTTCTGAAAGGAACATGGTCCGAAAGTAAGGACTGCAAGCTGCCAGTACCAGTCGGTGGCATGGAAATTCTTTCCCTTTGATCTTCAAAACACAGTCTACAAACTTGTTGTAATCCAGCATGTCCTTGAGCCCATCTTGAAGGAGAGTTTGCTGGTACATGCGCTGCTCCTCTGCCTGTTCTATAGGCAGAGCCATTCTTGAAAAAAAACAAAACAAAACTATGCTTCACTCTTTTTTTCAGTCTGTCCAAAAAGCTCCAGAGACAGGAAGAAAGGAAAAGACACTTATTCAGACTTGTGCATGCAAGGTAAAAGAAGGCGCTTGCTTCCACTCAGTTGAGGCACCAAGGAATGTGAAATGGTTGCTAATACAGCTGTCTGACTTCTCTCATTTCCAGCGAGGGTTTTATATATAGCTGCAGCATTACAAAGCCAAGGAATCCATCTTGGTGAATGTGTAAGCTGATCACTCTTCCATATGGCACATTGGGCAACTAGGAAGAACAGCTGTACGCATGCACAGTCTAAATGCGCCCGAGCTAGGTCATGCAGATATGAATCATTCCTCAGGACTCCAGACTTTTCCTGAATACATATGACTGACCTGACTAGTAGTAATTTAATCAGTAGTTAACTTTACAGAGGAGTCAGAAGTTGAAAATAGCTCTTATCTTATCAGTTTGTCTACTTTGAAATCAAACATGCACATGTTTCGTAATACTGGTATTAAAAATACAGGTTTATTTCTTTGTAGATTATAGAGTATAATAAACTATTATACTAATATAGGAAAAAATGAACTCTCATATCCGTCTCCCTCAAAGTCTACCAAACTCTTGTTCAGAGGAGATATAAGAAAGAAAGACTGGGAGGAAGATGATGAACTCCTTTTCTTGTAGAGATCAATTAAGTAAATATTTAGACATCATCAGAACAAAGCTGGGTATAATTTGACATTACCTTTGCCCGATTTGTGGATTCTCTGAGCCCAGACATTTGACATCACATTTCTGCTTTTTCCATCTTTCTTGGGACAGAGAACCTCACCTTTGTTGTGCCCAACCTCTGTTAGAGAGAAGACTTGAATTCCTTATAATATAGAGGCACATTCCAATATGTCTGTCCAGGCCTCTGTGCGCCAGAGGTAGCCCTGATTCGGATCCCGCGGGGGCTAGACGTGCTCACAGGATCAGAATCAAGTCTAGGGCCTAAACATGCAGGCTGGGCCCCAATTCTGATTGGCCTGCTTGCACAGCCACTTGCCCGGGCTGCCTCAGTCAGGCTCCTGAATGGAGTCCAGTGCCATGGCACCCCGTCACCATGGCACAGCAACTCCATTCAGGAGCCACAAATGCCAGCCGCCGCCGATTCACTTCATTCCCCACAGCTGGACCCTTGATCTGGCCTCCCAGGGCCCGGCTGCAGGGAACTTCCTGCACCCCCTACCTTTTGTCCCTGGCCAGTGACAGGACCCCCCGATGTCCAGGGGGACTTATTCCACCTCTGCGGTGGACTCTTTATCTTTATTTCACATTTGATATACTGCCCAGGCCATGGCATCAGGGCGGTTTACAATAAACAACAATGCTGCAGATAGGAAACAGAAAAGAACGCCATATATCGACAAGAAAGAGAAAAGACAGACAAAGGAATAGCTAACAGCCATAAGAGCAGCAGGAGAGGCAGGAAAGTGAGACACACAAGACTAACACAAACTAGTGCATGGAATGTCATATGCCTGATGGAATAGGTGGGTCTTGAGGTGTGCTTTAAATTTCGAATAAGAGGATTTGAGACGGAGTGTGGATGGTAGGGCGTTCCGGAGTACAGGACCGATGAAAAAGAAAGCAGCATGGCATGTAAGTTCTAGGTGGGCCTGAGACGGAGAGGGATGGGATAGGCTATTGGCATGGAGATTGGTCAAATACTGGGAGGTGGAGGTGTGAATAACTTTGTGAATTATGATCAGGAATTTGTTTTGAATTCTGAAGTGGAGAGGAAGCCAGTGAAGCTGAATGAGGAGGGGTGTGATATGATCCAAACGCTCGGCATGGGTGATGATACATGCCGTGGTATTTTGTAGCAGTTGCAGATGCTGTAGCTGATATTGTGGCAAGCTTGCTAGGGCAATGTTATAATAGTCCAATCTATTCATCACTAGGAACAACAGGAGGGTGGTGACCAAGGATGGCGGTAATAAGGGATGGACTGCCCTGATCTGGAGGAGTGCACAAAAGGAGCGGCGAATGAGGAGGGACAGATATTCCTGAAATGAAAGTGCTGAATCTAATGTGACACATAGGTAGCGGAATGAGGACACCAAAGGGATAGACATGGAGTTAAGAAGAGGGGCAATCGTCGAGCAGGGAGTTCTAAAGGAGAACCACATAGTCGTTGATTTAGAAGGATTAAGATGTAAGTAGTTGGCCGAAATCCATGTGGTGATATGGGAAAGACAGTCGTTGAGTGGCGACAGGTCAATTGCCACAGGAATAGTGTGGTAGTGTAGGATTACATCGTCCACATAAAAATATGCTGACACCGGGTATTGTTGTATGATGAGTGGCAAGGGGGCTAGAAAATATTAAATAGCAACAGTAAAAGCACAGAGCCCTGTGGGATGCCACAGACCAGTGGTACAGCAGCTGAAGACATGGAATTGTGACACACAGAGAGGAGGAACAGGCAGCAAGGAAAGAACGAAACCAACGTAACACAGTACCCTTAACCCCAGAGTCAGAGAGACGAGAGAGGAGGGTAGAATGATCAACTAGATCGAATGCAGAGGAAAGGTCAAGTGAAACAGCCAGAGTAATATCACCCCGATCATGTGCAACGTGCAACTTGCTTAGTAAGGAGAGAAGAATGGTTTCAGTACTGTGGCTGGTACGAAAGTCGGATTGACAGGGGTGATGGACATTGGTGGACTCAACATGTGAAGATAATTGATTGAAGACCAGTTTTTCCAGAACTTTTGCCAGGAAAGAGGGATTGGAAACTGGGCACCAGTGAGCGGGAATAGCTGGGTCGAGAGACAGCTTCTTAAGGAGTGGTTGAACAACAGCTGACTTCCAAGGGTCGGGGAAGATACCAGAAGAGAGACTGGAATTAAAGATGGTCAAGATAAGTGGTAAGAGGGCGAGAGAGGGCTCAGACAGCCAACAGGAAAGTATGGGTCTAACAGGCAGCTTGTTTTCCAGTATGTAGCAAGAGCCTTATGTATTTCCGTTGCTAAAATTAGATGGAAAGAGGACCAGGTACGTGCCAGGGCTAGGTTGGATGGAGAGACTGGTCTGGACTCAAGAGGTAACAGGACAGAGGAGAAAGTGGAAGTAGTAGGGGAGAAGAGGGGGGCAGGAGACAGAGGAGGAGGTGGAGAGGGCTTAAAGGTGGAATGCAGCTGGTCTATTTTGTCCCTGAAAAAAGAGACAAGCTGCATAGGGTCTGGTGCGCCATCAGGATACACAGAAAGGGTGGAGGTTGTGGATAGAGAGTGGAGGATAGAAGAAAGCTGTCTAGTGGAGTTAGAGGATGAAGAGATAAGGGTAACATAGAAAGATTGCTTGGCAGCATGGAGACCTGAACGGTAGTGGGCATGGAGGTGGCGGAAGTGTGAAAGAGTATCAGGTGATAGATGCTTGCACCATAAACGCTCAGCACGCCAGAGCTGCGAGCAGAGCAGGCGAAGACCAGGATGGTACCATGGGGAGTGTCTACACTTAGTTCGGGTTGAGGCTGGACGGGGTGGTGCTAAGTGGTCTAGGGCTGCAGTGAGCACGGTATTCCAAATGTCAACCTGAGAGTTGGGTGACTGAGTGTCAAAATCAGAAGGGAATAGCTCGTCCACAAAAGGGAATGATTGAAGGGTGGATGGAGTAATACACTGCCGCATGTGCCTAGGGGACTGGCCTCGTGGGTTCGCAGGATCCAACTCGATAGCTAATACTGGGCAAGTTACAGAGAAGAAAACACAATAGTGATCTGACAGGGAATTGCAAGGGTGGAAAAAGCCTCGAGGATTTGCTCCGTTCTGGAGGGTGTGAGGACAAGGTCCAGCACGCGGCCTGCGCTATGTGTGGGGCAGGGGACATGCTTTGTAAGGAAGAGGTCACTAAGGAGGTTGAGGAAAGCATGATCTTTAGGTCTGGAAGGAGCGTCCAGATGGACGTTGAAATCTTCCAGGATGATTAGGTTAGAATAGGAGAGAGTGGTTTCCGAGTTTGTTTGCAACACTGAATCCCAGAGGTCAGGGGACAAGGAAGGGGGGACATAAAGGAGGAGAAAATAAAGGGGGCGGGGTTCTATGAAGCCAAAGAAATAGGGATTCAGGATAGTGGATAGTGGAAGCAGGGACTTCCGCAGAAGGGAGTATAGTGTGATAGAGAAGCACAATGTCTCCAAGCACCTGCCTAGTCTATGTGAGGAGAAGGCAGAGAATCCCAAAGGGAGACATCGATTTAGGAGGGGGTCTTCACCCTCCTTCAGACAGGTTTCTGTAAGAAAACACATATCTAAGTCCCCTGTCTAAGTTCACGGCCACCTACATACAGGGTTGACCTCAGAAACGGCCTTGTATGTCCGGGGTCATGGACCGCCCATGCCCCACCCATGCTCTGCCTCCAGAATGCCCCCTCCCACCCCCATCTAAGCCTGCCTGTACAAACGTGTTGTTTGTACAGGGAGGCTTTTGCCGGGGCCGGCAGGAGGCGAATTCATGGGACAGAATGACCCCCATAAATACAACCATAGAGAGACCAATTGCCCATCCATTCTGCCCAGTTGTCTTGGTCTAGACTGCGAACAACATAGCCCAGCTGCCAGTCGTAAAAGCATGATCACCTATAGGATACTGCATTTTATCGAAGCCAATGTTGCTCTCGTTCCCATTCTGGATAGATGAGTATATATATGGTAGGTTTTCGTGCTTAACCCCGAAACCCAAACTTTCCCAAACCTCATGTCTTCCCATAAAGCTTTGTGAAGGTCTAAACAACTGGCAAAACTAATGCTACCCAAAGTCTCCTGTGCTGCAGCATTGCAACTTCAGCTGTAGGGCCAACCCTTGGATTCCATTCTTTGACTATCTGGGCAAACAAATGAATAAGTGATCTCTGGTTCTCTTTCCGCTTATTGATCCAGAACCAGTAGAGACTAGCTGATTGTGTTTTTCATTTATTGTGTTGATCAATATACCACATATAAAGACACAATCAAATAATGGTTACATTAGTGCATTGGGAATTCAGACATTTACTGTATATTCACTCACCTTTTGTAAAGCATTGGTTCTAACTGACCCAGAGGCTGAAAGGGATGAGGAAGCTGTCAGGTCCAAAAAGGTGTATATATGTATTTGTATATGTGTGTGTGTGTGTGTGTGTGCGTGTTTATTTCACTCCCTTTACACCCCTGACAAAGTGGACTCTTGTGCTTGAAAGCCCATGCCTCAATAAATTGGTTGGGCTAAAGGGGCCACCTGCCTCCAGAACATGGCTACTAAAATGGTCAATCGTCTTTGTCATAAGACATATGGGGATAGACTTAAAGATCTCAATATGTATACCTTGGAGGCAGGATAGGAGAGAGAAGATAAGATAGAGACTTTTAAATACTTCTATGGTATAAATGCACAGGAGATGACCCTCTTCCATTGAAAGGACTTTCTAGAACAAGGGGTCATAGGATGAAGGTGAAAGGGGAGAGACTCGGAGTAATCTGAGGAAATATTTTCATCATAGAAAGGGCGGTGGATGAGTGGAATAGCCTCTCTGTGGAGGTGGTGGAGTCAAGAACTGTATCTGAATTCAAATAAGCAGGAGACAAGTACAGAGGATCTCTGAGGGAGTTGAAGGGACTGTAGGACTTAGTTGTGGTCAACATTATTGGCACCCTTGTATTTTAGATATGTTGTGTACAATATCTTGAGAAAAAATTGGAAATATTCCAACTGCATGTTATCATAATAGTTTACTAGTATGTTCAAAGGTATACAACCAAAAAAGGTGTCTGTGCAACTTAGACAAAGTAATTTCTGAGAAAAAAACAAACTATGACCTGGACAGGTTTAATGGCACCCTTCACTAATATTTAGTTGCACAACCCTTGGCAGTGATGACAGCCTCCAAACGTTTCTTGTAGACATCTGTAAGTTTCATACATCTGTCTAATGGTAATTTCTCCCACTCCTCAACTGCAGTTTGTTCCTGCTTATGAATGTTCAGGATTCCTTTTACCAATGGAAAATTTCAGCACTTTTCAAAGGTTATCAATTGGATTGAGATCTGGACTCATTGCTGACAAGTTTAAAGCAGTCCATTTTCCTTTATAACCATTTTTCATATTTTTGGATGCATGTTTTGGGTCATTGTCCTGCTGGAGGACCTATGACCTTCGACCCAGACCTAGCTTTCTGACACTAGATAGCACATTTCACTCCAAAATATCTTGGTAGTCCTCTGACTTCATGAGTCCTTTAATATGTTCCAGGCCTCCAGTTCCTAAGGCAGCAAAACATCCCCACAACATTATGGAACCTCCACCATATTTAACTGTAGGAAGGGTGTTTTTTTTTTTCCTTATAAGCTTCATTTCTCACCTGTAAATGTATCACTAGTCTGCATTGCCAAAGAGCTCAAGTTCAGTTTCATTTGTCCACAGAACATTTCCCAGAAGGATTGTGGTTTCTCAAGGTGGGTTTGGGCAAAGATCAGGCATGCCTTTTTATGTCTGTCTTTGAGAAGTGTGGTCCTCCTTGGTCTTTGCCCATGAAGTCCTTCTTTGTTTAGTGTGGGGTGCAGGGCCGGATTTACCTTGAGTGAGGCCCTACGCCAACAAAAATTGTGGGCCCCCAGCAGGGGCGGCCCAAGGGGGGTGCGGACCTCATTTGCATAAGGGGCCTCATTTGCATAAATATTTGCATAATGTTACCATATACTAACTTTTAGTAAACGTGCCTCTTAATGAGTGTATGGATAAAGAAAGACTAAAAGATTTCTACATTACTATAATCCAGTGCCAACTGCCAGACACATTAGGAACTACTACAAACACTGCCCATAGTAAACCCGCCGTATCCTAACAGCACTACCAGGACTCACAAAGCACCATACTCTACCAATCAAAAGGCAACACTGCAAATATTAAACCAATACATTTCAGAGAACAACAATACATGACCTACTGGGGAAAGAGAACAAGTGGCAATGTCAAATAGGAATTATATAAACAGAACACCTCAGCTCAGTTACACATGCAGAACATAGACCATCACCAAACAAGTAATCACAATTTAGAAATAGGAAGACAATAATTAAACTGGGAATCCCAAAAGCCAAACTTGGAATGTACAACACTGTAGAAATAAAACTATACATTAATTTGCTCTTGTACTAAACAAAGCGCAGATGTTAATGATGCACATTTACCAGAGCTGACATATTCCAATTAATAAATTCAAAATAAAGAGATATTTTTCTACCTTTTGTGCATTTTTTTCAGCTGCAATTGCTCCAGCCACTTTCTTCTGGTTTCTTCGTGTCTTCTGCTAACTCTCCATCGTCTGCTGTCCATTTGTCCTTTCTTCTCTCTTCTAGATTTTTTTCCATTCTCTCTCTACATCTGCTTTAACATACTAATCTTTCTCCTTTTGCTCTTTCCTCATTCCTATTTCATCCACTCAAATTTTACCCCTCCATCCTCAATCCCCACTTACTCTCCCAATACCCGGCCAATTGTAGATTTTTTATCCCTCCCACACAAAATATTTTTCCCTTCTCCATTTTACTCTTCCAGCCCCATCCCATTCTAATCCTCCCCCAACATCAGCTCCCTTCTAGTTCCAGCCTCACCCAGCATCCATTCCCTTCTAGTCCCTGCATCAGCCCATTTCCAGTCCTAGCCATCCATCAGCCCATTTCCAGTCCTAGCAACCCCCCAACCCAATACCAGTCCTAGCCCCCCCATCACCCCACTTACAGTCCTTAACCCCCCATCACCCCATTTTCAGTCCTTAACCCCCCCATCACCCCATTTTCAGTTTAAGCCCCCCCTATAACCCATTACCAGTCCTAACCCCCCATCAGCCCACTTCCAGTCCTAACCCCATCAACCCATTTCCAGTCAGCCCCCCATAGCCCATTGCCAGTCCTACCCCCCCCCCATCAGCCCATTACCAGTCCTAATCCCATCATCCCACCTCCAGTTTTAACCCCCCAGCCCATTTCCAGTCCTAGCCCCCCATAGCCCATTACCAGACAACCCCCATCAGCCCACAGCCCATTACCAGTCTTAACCCCCCCCAAAGCCCATTACCAGTTCTAACCCCCCCCAACAGCCCATTACCAGTCCTAACCCCATCAGCCCACCTCCAGTCTTAACCCCCCAGCCCATTTCCAGTCCTAGCCCCCCCCATAGCCCATTACCAGACAGCCCCATCAGCCCACAGCCCATTACCAGTCTTAACCCCCCCCTAAAGCCCATTGCCAGTTCTAAGCCCCCCCCAACAGCCCACAGTCCATTACCAGTCCTAACCCCATCAGCCCACCTCTAGCCTTAATCCCCCCCAGCCCAGCCCAGCCCAGCCCAGCCCCGCCCATTTCCAGCCCCAGCCCCCCAATAGCCCATTACCAGCCCTACCCCCCCCAGTCCATTTCCAGCCCCAGCCCCCCCAATAGCCCATTACCAGTCCCAGCCCCCCAATAGCCCATTACCAGTCCTACCCCCCCCATAGCCCATTACCAGTCCTACCCCCCCCCCGGCCTAAAGAAAAATGTAATTTAAAAAAAAACCTGGTGGCTGCCGCCGCGGGGCCCCCTCTGCTGCCGCGGGGGCCCCGTCTACAAGGTGAAGCGGTGCGGTGCGGTGCGGTCGGGTCGGGTCCGGTCGGGTCTCTCCCTCCCTCCTTCCCTCCCTGCAGGCTGCGAGAGACGCGAAGATAGAGCGTCTCCTCGCGTCTGTGTTAAGCCGGCAGGGGCTGATGGGAAATCCCATCAGCCCCTGCGGGCTTAACACAGACGCGAGGAGACGCTCTATCTTCGCGTCTCTCGCAGCCTGCAGGGAGGGAAGGAGGGAGGGAGAGACCCGACCCGACCCGACCCGACCGCACCGCACCGCACCGCACCGCTTCACCTTGTAGACGGGGCCCCCGCGGCAGCAGAGGGGGCCCCGCGGCGGCAGCCACCAGGTTTTTTTTTTAATTGAGTTAAAAAAAAATTACCTGGTTCTTTTTTTGTGGGCCCCTGCCGGCTGTGGGCCCTACGCCATGGCGTACATGGCGTATAGGTAAATCCGGCCCTGGTGGGGTGTATGGTGCGGGTTGAAACCATTACTCCAGATTGCTCCAGGTCAGCCTTAAGCTCTTTGGATGTTGTATGTGGTGATTTAATTTTCCTCTTCCCACCACGTCCTGGGAGATTCTTAACAGTTCCTACTACTACTACTACTACTACTGAACATTTGCATAGCACTACAAGGTGTATGCAGCGCTGCACAGACACATGTAAAAGATGGACCCTGCTCATCGGAGCTTACAATCTAGTTGAGACAGACAAAACAGTAGCTGTAGGCATGGGATACAGCTAGGGGGAATGGTAAGGAAACACAAAGGAGATCAGGTGAGTCAAGGTCCAAAAGCGACAGCGAAGACTTGAGTTTTCAGCTTGGATTTAAAAGGGTCAGAGAAGGCGCCTGACATACAGACTCAAGTAGTTTGTTCCAGGCATAAGGAGCAGCAAGGTGAAAGGAATGAAGTCTGGAGTTAGCAATAGAAGAGAACGGCACAGATAGAAGCGATTTGCCAGAAAAGCGGAGTTCCCAAGGAGAAGTGTAAGGAGAGATAAGAGAGGAAAGGTAGTGAGGAGCGGCAGAGTGAATGCACATATAGGTCAGCAGGAGAAGTTTTAACTGGATAGGAAATCAATGAAGAGATTTGAGAAAAGGGGTAATATAACCATGACAAGGCTAGCAAAAGATTAGCCATGCAGCAGAGTGTTGAATAGAATGAAGGAGAGAGAGATGACTCAAAGGGAGACCAGCAAGGAACAGGTTACCATAGTCTAGACGGGAGGTGACTAAGGAGTGGATAAATGTCTTATTAGTGTTTTCAGAAAGGAATGGGCAAATTTTGTTGATGTAGAGAAAGAAATAGCAGGTTTTAGCTATCAGCTGGATGTGTGTGGAGAAGAGGAGTCAAAGATGATCCCAAAGTTGCAAGCTGAGGAGATAAGGAGGAGTAGAGAGTTATCCACAGAGACTGAAAAAGAAGGAAAGGGAGAGGAGGGTTTAGGGACAAAATAAGAAGTTCAGCTTTGGCCATATTCAATTTCAAGCGGCGGTGAGACATCCAAGCAGCAATGTTAGAAAGGCAGCCAGAGATCCTGGCCTGGATTGCTGGAGAGATTTCAGGTATAGAGAGGTAGATCTGGGAGTCATTTGCGTAGAGATGATACTGAAAGCCATGGGAAGTTATGAGTGCACCAAGGAACTGGGTATATAGAGAGAAAAAGAGTGGACCCAAGACCAAATCCTTGGGGTAAACTAACTGAGAGTGGGATAGCAGTAGAGAAGGATCCACCAGAATAAACACTGAAAGAGTGATGGAAGAGATAAGAAGAGAACAAGGATAGCACAGAGCCCTTAAAACCAAATGAGGACAAGGTATCAAGGAGAAGGTTGTGATCAACAATGTTAAAAGCAGCAGAAAGGTCAAGAAGGATGAGGATTAAGTAAAGGCCCTTGGATTTTTTAAAGGAACAGGTCATTGGAGACTTTGGCAAGAGCCATTTCAGTCAAAAGTAAAGAATGAAAGCCAGATTATAGAGGATCCTGAAGGGCTTGAGAGTTCCATGAGCAGAAAACTTCTTAGTAACATTGCAAACTGTAGACACAGGAATCCCAAAGTCTGGAGATAGTCTTGTATCCCTTTGAAGTTTGATATTTGGTGATAATGGCTTTTCTGACGGTCTTAGGCAGCTCTCTTGTCCTCACCATGGTGAAAATGGAACAGGGAGTGAATGTGGCCAGTTTAAACATTAGAACCATTATTCATTGGTTGATTCAAGTCATATGAGTACTGACAGTTGATCACAGGTGTGTCTAATTTTATTGCAATGGGAATGTGATTCTTCTGTTCAAACTGATTTGAATTGTTTATAAGGGTGCCAGTAATCATATCCCAATATGTGTAGAGCACCCGACCTTATTCAATGACCTCACAAACTTTTTTCTTTTTGTCGGAGCTAGCCGTAGGAAGGTCGGAAGAGAAACCGACCCACACCAAGCGAGTAGCTACTTTTATTATTATAGGTTCTTCACCAAAATAAAGTTAAAGTTCATTTAACCATAAAATAGTCAAAAGACTTATCTCAGTCCAGAAATGCCAGTTATGATAGGTACACGACGCGCACGTTTCGGGCACGCTAGCCCTGTTTCAAGTGCAATAACTAGGATTCCTTAATCTTCAAATACCATCCTCTGAACGCCGTCAATGCAGCTAAGGTCATTTTTACAATGGCTGATGAATCACTTTTTGAAATAAAAGAACCAGCCAATCAGTATCGGGAAAACCCCCACATGATGGGGAACCCCTGATCTGATTGGTTTTCAAAAGTTATGACGACATCATCATATTGTGCTCTGCAAAACACCTGGTATCATCCTTCCGAGACGGGGGATATATCATTATTATGTCATTCCAAATGGTCATATAGAGTTGTAACTTAAATGAGACTCTGCCAGTCTATTTCCCTGTTCAAACCTCCTGGCTCCATCGTTTCAAGACGAAAAATCCATCGTTGTTCTATGTATTGCAGACGTTCTTCCCGCTGTCCTCCCCGAGGATTAGCTGGCACATGATCAATGATTGACCATTGAAGCTGGTCAAAAGTATGAGAATATTCTATACAGTGAGAGACCATGGGTGCAGAAAGTACCGCACTTCGATGACGAGAGGCATGTTCAGTTAGACGACTTTTCATAGAACGAGTAGTTCTACCTATATAAAGAAGGGAACATGGGCATAGAATAAAATATACTACATAAGGAGTAGCACATGTAGTATCCCATCGACGTCGATAGGCTTGATGCGTAGTTGGATTACTCCATTCAATACCGGTAAGTGTGGATACACAATATTTACATTGTTGACATGCTGAGTGGCCAAAATTAGGTTCAGAATAGGAACAACGGTCTTCCTTCATAGAAGATTTTACAAGGGTATCCCCTATATTACGACCTCTAGAGAAAGCTATCTGTAGAGGAATATTAAAACAATCATGAAGTTGAAGGATAGGCCAATAGATTTTTAAAATCCGTACCACCTGTGGACTCAAAGGCATATATGGTAAGACTCCTGTAAATTTTGGCGGACCCGATGATTTTGAGACAGTATAAGCAGGATCCAATAGCCATTCACGATGTGTACAACATGCTCGTTTAAAAGCTTTCTTTATAACAGGATCAGGATAGCCACGTGATTTTAGACGATTACAAAGATCTTGAGCATGAGCTTTAAACATTTCAATAGAATGGCACAAACGTCGTAATCTAAGAAACTGACCATATGGAAGCCCACGTCGCAAGGGGCCCGGATGAAAACTACCAAAATGTAGAAGACTATTTCGTTCTACAGGCTTTCGATATAATGATGTATACAAATGCCCATTATGATGAGAGATATAGATATCTAAAAATTCAATCTCATTTTCTTCAATGTGTGCAGTAAAGGCAATATTAGGTTTCAGTCCATTCAGCCAGGTGATAAACTCATGCAGCAAGGTAAGGCTAGATAGCCAGATAAAAAATATATCGTCAAGAAAACGCTTCCATATAAGAATATGTTGGTACATATCTGATTGCTCGATCAAAGAGGTTTCCATATCCGCTAGATATAGGGTAGCAATGGATGGCGCCATTGTAGCACCCATAGCAATACCCGACAGTTGCTGATAGTAGACCCCTTCAGATATAAAATAATTCCGGGTCAGAACCAATTCAGCTAATTGTAACAAAAATTGTTTTGGTAAACGCTCTGGCGCAAAAGAGAATTTATGTTGTAAAAGATCTAGAGCCTCGGTTTGATTAATATTGGTGTAAAGAGAAACCACGTCCAATGAGACTAACAGGGCACCAGAGGGGATAATCAGATGAGAAATCATTTGAAGAAAATGAGTGGAGTCCCTAATAAATGAATTTACCAAACACGCTTCTTGTTTCAAAAATTCATCACAGAAGATTGATAGTGGTTCTAAAAGTGAGTTCCGACAAGAAACGATAGGTCGCCCTGGAGGACTTGTGGATCTTCGGAAGCATATACAGAACTGGACAGATAGGGTGTCCCCTATATAAAAATTGATATTCACGTTTTGTGATCCAGTTACTTTGTAATGCAGGGCCCAATAGAGATTTTATTTCTTGCTGCAGTGAACTGGTAGGATCCACCAGTAAAGGTTTATATATGGTCGGATCATTTAAGTGTTCACGAAGTGTCCGTGTATATGACGATATATCTTGCAAAACAAGTGCACCCCCCTTATCCGCCCTCCGTATGACAAGACAAGGATCAGCACTTAACTCAGTCAAAGCCGAGCGTTCTGCCCGTGTCATAAGAACATAAGAACATAAGATATGCCATACTGGGTCAGACCAAGGTCCATCAAGCCCAGTATTCTGTTTCCAACAGTGGCCAATCTAGGTCATACGTACCTAGCAGTTTCCCCAAGGGACACAGGTTCCACAATGCTTGTATTGGTTCAAGCATTGATATCCTGGGTCCCTTCTTAATAATGGTTTATGGACCTTTCCTCCAGGAACTTGTCCAAACCTTTTTTAAACCCAGCTACACTAACAGCCTTTACTACATCCTCCGGTAACAAATTCCAGAGTTTGATTACACGTTGAGTGAAAAAATATTTTCTTTTATTAGTCTTAAATAGTTTACCCTGTAGCTTCATTGCATGTCCCCTAGTCTTTCTATATTCTGATAAGGTAAACAATCGATCTACGTTTACCCGTTCCACTCCGTTCATTAATTTATAGACTTCTATCATATCTCCCCTCAGCCGTCTCTTTTCCAGGTTAAAGAGCCCCAACCTTTTTAGCCTTTCTTCATAGGAGTAGCCTTCCATCCCCTTTACCATTTTGGTGGCTCTTCTCTGAACCTTTTCTAAAATTGCTATATCCTTTTTAAGATATGGCGACCAGAATTGCACACAATATTCAAGGTGCGGTCTCACCATGGAACGATATAGAGGCATTATAATATCTTTTGTTTTATTTTCCATTCCTTTCCTTATCATACCTAGCATTCTATTTGCTCTCTTGGCCGCCGCTGCACACTGGGCCGAGGGTTTTAACATGGTATCCACAAGGACGCCTAAATCTTTTTCTTGGGAGGTGGTTCCTAATGTGGAACCTTGCATCGTGTAACCATAGTTTGGGTTGTTCTTCCCTAGGTGCATAACCTTGCACTTCTCCACATTAAATTTCATCTGCCATTTTGATGCCCAGTCTTCCAATTTATCAAGATCCTCTTGCAATTTTCCACAATCCTCCTGGGTTTTAACAACTTTAAATAGTTTTGTGTCATCAGCAAATTTGATAACCTCACTCGTTATTCCACTTTCCAGGTCATTTATGAATATGTCAAAAAGCAGCGGACCCAGCACAGATCCCTGGGGTACACCACTATTCACCTTTCTCCATTGGGAAAATTGGCCATTTAGCCCTACCCTCTGCTTTCTATCTTTTAACCAGTTCCTGATCCACAGTAGTACACTGCCTCCTATCCCATGACTCTTTAGTTTTGCCAAAAGTCTCTCATGAGGGACCTTGTCAAAGGCTTTCTGAAAGTCCAGATACACAATATCAACCGACTCACCTTTGTCCACCTGTTTATTCACTCCTTCAAAAAAACATAACAGATTAGTAAGACAAGATCTTCCTTGTCTAAAGCCATGTTGGCTGTCTCCCATTAGGTCATGACTATCTATATGCTGAGTAATTTTATTCTTTATGATGGTTTCTACCATTTTTCCCGGTACTGATGTCAGGCTCACCGGTCTATAGTTTCCCGGATCACCCCTCGAACCCTTTTTAAAAATTGGTGTTACATTGGCGATCCTCCAATCCTCAGGTATTAGAGATGATTTTAATGATAGTTCACAGATTACTGATAGCAGGTCTGCAATCTCAAATTTCAGTTCTTTCAACACCCTTGGATGTATACCATCCGGCCCAGGTGATTTGCTACTCTTCAGTTTATCTAATAGTTGTAGGACATCTTCCCGATGTATCGATATTTCCTTCAATTCTTCCACACCTTTAAATACCACTTCAGTCGTGGGTAACATCCCTACATCTTCCTCAGTAAAGACCGAAGCAAAGAATTCATTCAGTCTCTCCTCTATTGCCTTGTCGCCTCTTAGTGCTCCTTTAACCCCTTTATCATCTAATGGACCAACTGACTCTCTCACGGGTTTTTTGCTACGAATGTACTTGAAAAGGTCTTTATTTCGCGTTTTTGCTTCCGCAGCAAGCTTCTTCTCAAATTCTCTCTTTGCCTGCCTTATCAATGCCTTGCATTTGACTTGCCAGTGCTTGTGCTGTTTCCAGGTTTCATCATTTGGCTCTTTTTTCCATTTCTTGAAAGATGCTTTTTTGGCAACAACAGCCTCTCTGACCTCAGCTTTAAACCATGCTGGCAATTTTTTGGACTTCCTTCCACTTTTCTTAAAGCGTGGAATACAGCTGGTCTGGGCTTCCAAGATAGTATTTTTCAACAACACCCAAGCTTGATGTACGTCTTTAACATTTGCAACTGCTCCTTTTAGTTTTTTCTTAACTGTTTTCCTCATTCTATCATAGTCTCCCTTTCGAAAGTTAAAGGGTAGTACTGTGGATTTCCTTACTTTCTTACTATCCCTCCTCCACTAATTAAATCAAAGGCGATCATGCTATGATCACTATTGCCAAGTGGCCCCAACACCCTTATCTCTTGCACTACATCTGGTGTTCCACTAAGGACTAGGTCTAATATTGCTTCCCCTCTGGTCGGTTCATGAACCAGCTGCTCCAAGAAGCAGTCATTTATTTCATCTAGGAACTTTATCTCCCTAGCATGTCCTGTTGTGACACTGACCCAGTCGATGCCGGGGTAATTGAAATCACCCATTATTATTACTGCACTGTAACTTTTGCTAGCTTCCTTGATTTCTTTGAGCATTTCATCATCCATTTGTTCATTCTGGTCAGGCGGATGATAGTACACCCCCACTGCCATCGCCTTCCCCTTTTTACATGGAATTTCAATCCATAGAGATTCTACAGCAAATTTTGTTTCTTGCAAAACTTTAATCCTTTCTGACTCAATGCCCTCTCTAACATAGAGCGCAACCCCTCCACCAATTTGATCAGCTCTATCATTTCGATATAGTTTGTACCCAGGTATCACAGTGTCCCACTGGTTGTCCTCCTTCCACCATGTCTTATTAAAAAAGGGCTGCTACACAGTACCTTGTCCTGTGCTGCTGAGGAAAACTATATTCTGATTTGATTTTAATTATAGCTCTTTGCTGCTACTAGGCTCTAACCTATTATGAAATTTAAACTACAAGCTCTCTGCTGGATTCTAAATTTAACCAGAAAGCTCTCTTCTGTGTTTTAATTTGAAACTAAAAGTACTTTGCTGATGCTAGGCCCTGAGTGACTATGAAATTTAAACTACAGCTGTCTACTGGGTATGAAAGGTAACCAGAAAGTTCTCTTCTGTGTTTTTAAATTGAATCTTAAACTGTTGCTACTAGGCCCTGACTGATTTAACAAAAAAAATAGTGGGTTCACAGATTAATTAGCTTTAAAAGAAAAAAAATTCCTTTCAGAAAAATTCCCAGAAGTATATACTCACAATTTCAGATTTCTCTCCAGAAGTAACAGCCCCCCTTTCCAGTCCTTCAAGACCAAATTAGAAAATGATCTGCCTGACTGCTGTTCTAAAAGAGATACATCTCGTAACACTAAAGATTGAAAAGTAGCCAATATAGAATCAATTGGTAATTCAGGAGGCATCCAACGAGACTTAGGATAAACTACAGAGCCATCATCAATAGATGTACGGTGCTGAAAAAATTGTATTATTCTAAGCTTACGAAAAAACCGATATAGAGAGACACGCATCTCAAAGGAATCATATCGAGGAGTTGGGACATATGATAAACCATAATTCAATACTTGTTCTTGGACAGGAGTCAGTGCTCTTGCAGATAAATTGACAACTATTGATGAGTTTGTTTGTACCGTTGTCGTGTGACGGGAGGATCCCAATCGTCGGTCGTCAGGTTTTGATGAAAGCGCCGGCCTCGCCGAAAAACTGGACGACCCCGTGTAGTCTTCTGAGCCTCAGACCCCGAGGCACTGTCATCAGTATCCTCTGATGTGCGGTCAAAAGACACTACTTTCTTAATCGGTTCTGTAATATCTTCTTGTTCGTACATCCAATAATAGACACGTTTATCATCATAATCTTTTTTATCCCTCAAAAATTTCTTAGATTTTAATGATTTAATATAATCTGAATAGCTTTTTATCTGACGATCGAGATCTAATAATTTTACCTTTCACGGCTCCTCTCCCATTGATTTCAATAGGGTTGGTGAAGAACCTATAATAATAAAAGTAGCTACTCGCTTGGTGTGGGTCGGTTTCTCTTCCGACCTTCCTACGGCTAGCTCCGACAAAAAGAAAAAAGTTTGTGAGGTCACTGAATAAGGTCGGGTGCTCTACACATATTGGTTATTGATTTGCCCTGACCAGAAGGTTTTTTGTTTGTCTAGTAATCATATCCCGGCAGTGTCCCAGTTTGTGTACTATTTCCTTTTTTAATTGGTCCTATTTTATTTGATTATTTTATGTGTCAAATATTTGTGCATATATAGTTCAAAGCCATTTCACTGGCCACTTTTTTTAGGAAACAAGGGGAGCACCCCCCTGCAGGACCACGAGAAGCACAAGAGAGCAGGAGGAAATGCCACTGGAGGACTGAAAGCTTTAATTTATGTCACTGGATCTGCCCAACACGTGTTTCGGCCCTACGGCCTTCTTCAGGGGACTTCGACCTCAAAGATTTTTAATGTTTCTAGATAACATTTGAGAGTATATAGAAGTGTCTCTTCTCGATTGGTGAGTTTTCAGCATGTGCTGTTTATGGTTTTACTAAAAAATGGTTATTCTTATGATGTTCCAGTCTAAGATTCACCACTTTGTTTTTTTATACTTCCCTGTCTTAATTTATTTTAAGATATTGTTTATATTTTTGCATTTTATATGTGTATGTTTTTGAGGTTGAAGTCCCCTGAAGAAGCCCGTAGGGCTGAAACACGTGTTGCGCAGACCCGGTGACACAAATTAAAGCTTTTAGTCCTCCAGTAGTATTTCCTCCTGCTCTATTGTACTTCACTTTTTTTTTTAGAACATATTTGACATGAAGGGGTTGAACTGCAAGAGTGCCAATAATGTTGGCCACAATTGTACTAGTTCTTATGTATGGGCACACTCGATAGACCATATGATCTTTATCTGCCATTATTTTCTCTGTTTCTATTTGCACTTGTCAACATAGCATTTCATCTGCTGTTTATATGTCCAGTTCCCCATTCTTCCAAGATTTTTCTGCAACTCCACACAATCTGCTAATCATTTAACAGCTTTGAAATAATTTAATATCATCTGGAACTCATTGCTGGAGGATGTGGTAAATGTGATTATTAAGGTGAACTTGAGAAAGCCACTGCTTATTCCTAAGGAGGCAGCACAGAAACTTGCTACTTTTTGGAGGCTGGATTTGTCACTGCTGGGATACAGGATAAAGGGTTTGATGGACAATTCTTATTTTCTTATGCTGTCAGTACATTTGATCACCTCATTGACCGTTCCCTTTTCTAGATCATTTATAGATAGGCTGAAAAGCACTGGATCTTAGTATTGACCTCAAGGTCATTCCATGATTTACGTTTCTCCATTTAAAACTATTCTATGGAGCATGTTTACTAAGGTATATGCAGTAATAAATTCTTCATGGCCGCAGTAACAGTTACTGCACATCTATGCTATAAATCATCTATTAACTGCTTTCCCCAGCAGAGGACAGGGAAGGGATGGAGAGTGGACACTGGACAGGTTATGGGCATGGACTGTGCGCAGTTAATGCGCAGTAAAATTACCTTGTGCTGTCACCACTGCAGATAGTGTGGATGCACGCAACATCTCCTCTAGAGGAGACATTAAGTGATTCCGCATTACCTGCAGGTAGCTACCATGGCTCGATTAAAAAAAATGCAGTCAGCTGATAAGCATTCCCCTAATTCTCCTGATCAGCATGCCAAACCCACTTCCACCCTCCATTCTCCCCCATGAGCATCAGGATCACCCACCCCAAAAAGGTACTGAACCCTCCCCCTGATCCTCCTCTCCAGTCACCCCCCCCCCTCCCTCCCTCTCCCACTTACTGGAGGTTTCCCTGGAGGGACAGGAGTGAACACCAGATGCTCCTGTGCCTTTGCTGCTTGGGTTCAAAATGGCTGCTCTGACTCCTAGTGGTAGTCTCTTGATATTGCCCCTGGGGTGAAGCTGCCAAATAAGGGTCATGTTGTACAAAAATAATAATTGGATACACATCCTCTTGCAAAGTCACAACAAATTCTTATTGGAAAATGAGATACTCTGTCCAAAATACACTCAGTGTGACCTGTGATTAACAGACACTTGCTGATGAAAAGGTATAAGAAATAACAGGATACAATAGAAACTTGGAGTTATCATCATAAAGTAAGTGTAGGCACAGACCTATCTGAACTCTTTGCCAACTAAAAATGTGCAACAAAAAGTTTAGTCAGCTGCCACTATTACTTGCAAAAATAATTAGCAGAGAACCTTAATTTCTGGTTGCAGTTTTCTCCTAAGGTCACCTGAGATTGCAAATAACTAAGGGGCATGTTTACTAAACTTTCTTAATGTGCGCTCTGTGACGTTATCGCACGCTAAGGTACCTTAGCGCGCGATAATGGCGCTTTAGCAGGCACTCAGGTACCTTAGCGTGCGTTAACGCGCGCAGCGGCGCAAATGAGCCCTGAAGGCGGGGAAAGGCTCCCGGAGGGCGGAGGAAGGCTCCCTAGGGGTGGAGAGAAGGGGTCAATGGGTGGAGAGTGGGAGGGGAGAGGCTCCCCGCACACTAACGCTGTGAAATCCAAGGCTCAAAACGAACGCCAGTGAAACCCTGGCGTTAGAGCTGATTTAAAGGGAAGAGAAACCATTTCTGTCAGCAATGTACAGCAAAACCAGGGAAACCTACAAAAAAGTGTTAAGTGTGATACATGTGCACGGAACAAAAGGGCAAATAAACATTGAAAATGACCCCAACAAAATATAAAAAAAACATAACCAAGCTGGGCAATAGTGATAGTAATGGGAAACATCAAAAAGCACTCCCGAGAAAGCTAAAAATAAAAGATATGAATCTTGGAAGGGTCTACGCTCCGTCCCCATACAAGGTGAATGATCCCACAGTGCAATTGCACTCATCAGGGTTTCCCTCTCCATTGGACAGGTTTCCTATGGGGTGCACATGTTCCACAACAGCAGGGCGGGCATGTCGGAATGAGCAACTGGACAGATGCTGGGAAAGGGGGCACAGAGGGCTGCAGACGGCACATGCTGTACTGCAGCTGGGCCACAGTGCGGACTAGGGTGATGCCTAGGTGGCCCATAGGAATGCTGAAACAGTAGAGTAGCCAGACAGCAACTGATGAGGGCCCAGCATGGGCACAAGTGTGCTGCCCACAGTCTCACAGGGGACAGTACCCAGTAGGGACCCCCAAGGGCACAGAACAGTGGCAGGCGGTGCTGGGGGGAAGCGTGGACATCTATGCAGGCACCCCTACCCCAGAACCCACACCATAGGCAGCTGCCTACCCGCACACTGGATGGCCTGAGACTGCGCTCCACCAGCACCACCAGCAGAAGGGCATGTCAGCAGGGTGGCAGAGGGGCACTGGTGGTGGAGGGGGCAGTGGCAGCTGCCCAGAGCAGACCGTGGCCTATCCCTGTGTAGGTGGGTGCCATGCACTGCAACAGACAGGCCCTGTCTGATGAACAGTCATGGTATCCCCAGGGAATGTACTGTCTCTGTGGCAACACAGTGGTGCCGTGCACACAGCCTGTGTGTTCAGGAGCAGAAGGTCACAGGTTCAAGTCCCAGCTGTGGTTCCTGCCAACCCAGCCCCCATATTTTACCCACTACTAAAACATGCTAATACAGACAGAACCTTTATTGCAGATGACGTAAACATGCCCAAAACACCTACATTTTACCCTACAGAGCACAGACACCATAAACAGGCTCATTACCTAGAGCAGAGTCTCCCAAATGCAGTCCTGGAGGGCCAAACACCATTCAGGTTCCATGCTGCCTCTAATAAAGATGCCTGTGCTGCATTTCTATGCGCCGCCCCCATGGTATGCAGATGTATCTCATGCATATTCATGAGGGACAGCATGAAAACCCGAACAGGGTTTGGCACACCAGGACTGGAGTTGGTAACCTCTGCCGTAAAGCATCAGCCAACAGGGGCAGGCACACCCGCACCCACAGGCTCCACAGGCTCCTGGAGAGGCAAGACATTGGGCCCTGCGTGCAACTCCCAATACTAGCACTTGCATACCTAAACAATGCAACCCTAAACCTGGGAATACGGTACACAGCTATCAAAAGGTTGCTATGATTACTGGCAGATAGCAATTCCTAAGTGAAGCACAATTTGCTGATTGAGCTGCATCATGGCAACCTTTCTGATGTCTGTGGAGTGTGCTTCAGGTCTGGTGTCTTACAGTGTTTACCACCCTGGGGAGTGACCCCAACAGTATTGCGTACCATATCCATGCCTGCACTGTGCCCAGGACTGGTGTGGTGGCCAGGGCTGCCAAACACCTCTATAGTAGCACAATGCTGGCATAGGTGTGGAAGTGTGTGTCTGTCTATCCAGTGTGTGGTGGCTGAAAACACCCTTCACAGCCCACACTGCCAGCACTGTTGCCAGTATTGGCCTGCCAATGTGCATAATGAGGAGCAAGGTACCATGGGTATAGCCCAGACAGGGTGGTCTGGCCAGGATGCATCTGCACAGGGCATAGGGCAATGGCTGGGACATTGTAGTGCCTGGCCACCACCTGCACAGACAGGGTGGCCACAGCATGTCCTGCTGGGAGATCACTCTCACCCTGAGTGAGCAGTGACCACGGCATGGCTAGGTTCCCCCATAGCCCTATATAGGGTTTCTCTCATGTGATATTTATGGGTTCCCTTTTGGGGCTTAGTCACTGACTTATCTGCTTGGTGTGTATGCTGACATCCCAGTTCTGGATGCACACATCTCCACCAGGAATGTGCACTATGGACTAGCTAGCAGACTGTCTGCAGCTGGTATGTGTCTTGCTGGAACACCTTGTAGGGTGCAGCCGCTGAAGGCTTGCTGCAGGAGAATATCAGATAGTGGTGGGGTGCAACTTAGCATTTCTACGCCTAATGTCTGTCTGCTATTGCTTTATGGATGTGTACAGAGCTGCAATGACTGCCCTGTAGGGTGTTTGTTCCCCATCAGGACTGGGGTTGATGGTCCCCCTCTACTGCCACCATTGCAGGGAGGTAGAATGTGGATCTGTTGGTGGGAGACCCTGTTTCCCACCCTCAGCCCCAGAGGGTGGGGTGGTGGTACATAATTCTCCTATGGGTCCATAAGGGCTAGACCTGACTGAGAAATACAGATGTATCCAAGGTGTGTCTGCAGAAACGACCTTATCTCACACACTAGCACTGCTGGGGACCTGCAGCATGGCCTGTTTCTACCATGGAAGGTGCTGTGGACCTGGTGCTGGGCGCCCCACCGCACCCTCAGGGTGAGTACAGTACCCGCACAATTGTGACGGTGTATAGCTACTCTGTGCCAGTAACACACATGGTCAGTTCCCCCTACCAGGCCGAGGTGCTGTGGGGGTGCATACCCCATCTTGTGATCATCTGTGAACTGCTGATTTGCATGTGCAGTGCATCATGGGTATGGGTGGGTTAACCCTATCCTGGTGACCACAGCAGACTATTTGTGTGGTGATGTGCAGTCCTTCTGCAGCCAGCCAGGGGTTTGTTAGGAGCTGTAGCCCACTGGTTACTTCACTGTTTGTGGAGCCAGAGGTCATGGGTTCAAACCCACAGTGGGGTTATTTGATAGGGCTGTTCCATAGCATTGTCTTTTTTTACTGTACATTAGTGCTGTCAGCAAAAACACCCTCAGAGTACTGTAACCATAAGGTGCCTCAGAAGGTGCCCTATAAGGTGCCCTATACAGCGCCTTCTGAGGCACCTTATGGTTACAGTCCGTATAAGGTGCCTTATAAGGTGTCCTATGGAGCGCCTTATAGGGTGCCCTATAGGGGACATTATAGGGTGCTGTGGTGGACAGTGCACTTTATAATGTGCCCTATGGAGTGCCTTATAGGGTGCCTTATGCGGCACCTTAGGTTACGGCACGTGAGGGTGTGTTTGCTGGCAGCAATAATTAAAATACAAATAAAATGCCTCAGGAAACAATACTTACATGTCAAAGCTGATGCCTCAGCCAGCCTTATGCATTAGGCACACTGGGGGATCAAACTCATGATCCCTGTATCATCAGTCAGTGTATTAACCATTGTGCTACACTTCTGTTTCTATGTTTGGATGTCTGTGTGCCTACTTAAGATTACCGCGCGGTAACGCGCTTAGCGGCGCTTCGCCCGATAATGTGCGCAGCAGCACACGTTATCGCGCGCTAATCCCGTTTTGCTACTTTAAACTGAAACGCCCACTCCTTATATGGCATCCTGCACACTAACGCCGGGTGCATGTTAAGACGGTTTAGTAAACATACCCCTAAATGTCTATAAAAATATATTCTATCAACTGATTGGTTTATATAAATTGTAGTCCTTAAAATAAACTTTTAGCTTATTTGTGTGACTTTCTGGCATCCAATAATTATTTGGTTTTACTTGTATTATTGTTTACTTTGGTATTGTTTTCAGTCATATGGCTAATTCCTGCCACAAATCTCAAAACACGCCTCCTATTTTGCCTGACACCAAAATCAGTTTTTTTAAAAAACTGGCATTACATTGGTCAACCTCCAGTTCTAAGATACTGTAGCTGTGATTACAGATTATTAGTAAATGGTCTTTGTGAGTTTCATTTGTGAGTTTTTTCAGAACTCTGAGGTGAATACCGTATAGACTTGATGATTTGCTACTCTTTAGTTTGTCAATTTGCTTATTAGTTATGTTTTGCCTCAGCATAGTTCCTATTGTTGAGGGTCAACCTAGTAGAACGTTTGTCATGTTTGTTTGTATATGCATAAGCCTGCATAAAAAACATGCTTAGGCTTACCCTTGGCAAGGAAGGAGGGGAAGACCACAGCTGTCTGTCTGTGGGAACCCCATCTCCTGCGGGCAGAACAGGAGGGGAAGGTCAGGCCATGACTGTGACCTCAATGGCCTGCAGCTCCAAAAAGGTTTGATGGGGAAGGGAGGGGAGTGACATATAAGAGAGTGAGCTGTGTCAGGATCCAAAAGCAACCTCAAAGAGGTGGGGTTTTATCCTGGATTTCAAAAGAACTAGAGAAGAAGCCCGATGTACTGACTCAGGTAGTTTTTCCAGGCATAAGGAGTAGCAAGGTGGAATGACTGAAGTCTGGAGTTGGCAGTGGCAGAGAAGGGCACAGAAGGGCCATTTATCCATGCTGGCAATCATTTCATTTTCTTTTGACATTTGGTAATGTGTGCTCCTAGGTATTAGAGGGTGGCAAACAGGGCAATTGCCTGGGGCTCCCATGCCTTAGGGGGCTTCAAGTTGAAGGAGATATAGCCTGCAGGCAGGCTTTGGGGGCCCCTTAACCAAGTTCTGCCCTGGGCCCCTGCAGTCTAACACTAGCTCTGAGTGTCCACTCAATAGCCCTGCAGTGGCCTTTCCCTTTCCTGACTGCCACACAGAGGGTGGCATCTGAGAATGGCGTGCGAGTTGGTTCACCTTTACAACTCGCTGCTACTATCATTGCCATCAGGGGCTGCAGAACATCTTTTTGAGGAGAGGCCAAACAAACCAATCTCTGGCCCTGCCCCGAGCACTCTAATTGCTAATGCTGGGCTGGGCAAAATGTTGGCGGGGCCATGGCCCACCCCCTTCCGCTGCCTATGACTGCCACAGTCAGATCTAGAACAATCCCTGGTTCCACATAGGTGTTCCAGGGGAAGGGAAGGATAAGAGAAGCTCTTAGGGGTGGGAGGAAGATTTTTTGCTGTAGTGCTTGAATTACATTGCTGGGTTAAAGACACTGCTGGCCACCAGCCTCTCTTAATGAAAACTAGTTAAGCTGGCCAGATACCATCTGGTTGGCAACTCTAGTAGAAAGACACCTTAAACTCTCATTCCTCCCACCCCCTGAGTTTGTAAATAGTGTGTGTGTGGGGGGGGGGGGGGGGTCAATATTCAAAAATTTGTCCGTATAACTCTGGGAGCTAACAAGACAAATATACAAATATTTGGGTTTAAAATTCCTTCGCTCCCCATCCCTGAATAGAAAAATGTTGTCAGGGAAGTTGCTGATTGCCTCATTTTGTCCAGACACATTTCATGCTGAGCAGGAGGTTATACTTCAGCTGGATTGCACAGATAGTCAGCGCTGTTTGACTAAAATTGTTTGACCTGCTCCACCCCTCACTGCGCCACAAAACCTGGGCTCTTGGGACTCGATCCAGATGAGTCTGGTCAGGCAGAAAGCCTCTCCTAGAGTCATGGGGCATCTTTATCTGGATAGCTTCATGAAGGTATATTCATTGGAAAACTTACCTGAATATGTTTCGTAGAACAGCCAAATAACCTTCTCTGGATCATTTTATCTAGATGTTTTTATTTGTTTGAGTACTGTGTCAGAGAGGGGCGGAAGGAGCAATTCATAGAAAGAAGGAACATCAATGCAGCGCTGGAGAGTTTAGGTGACTACTGTGTTGCCATTTAGCTCTCGGAGAGGGGCGGCAGTGGCAATGCTGGAGGGCAGAGACAGGAGGGTAGCAGGACTGAGGGCTCGCCTAGGGCAACTCATAGCCTTGCACCGGCCCTGCTGCCTGATTACAGCACAGTTGAAAATTAACATAAAATAAAGCCATTCAAACATATAGAACATTTTATTGTTTTATATTTATTTGTGAATTCCTCAATTGTCTTCTAATTCTGGCACTTCTATAAAGTATTCCATGCTACCTAACTTCAAAAGCTTTTCAAAACAAGCAGGATTGATATACAATAGCACTTACTCGGCAAACAGCAGCTGCTGATGGGATAAGGGCTGGCCAGTGCGACAGTCAGTGGGCCGTCTCTAGATAGTGCCACAGAATATTTCTTCCGACCACCTGGCAGTATCCAGATAGTACTGGGAAGGTCTGGGGATGGGGCTTGGGTGGAGTTGGCACTTATCCAGAAGGCAACAATTCAGCCACTTTCCAGATAAATGAGTTATCCATTTAAATTTAGGACACTGAAAGGCTGTCCTAAATTTGTCTGCTGAATCTGATCTGCCCTCTGCCTTGAACCCTCTTTTAAAACTGCTTTAACTCTGCTTTTTATTTCCTCGGCCCCTGACTCGAACTCACTCCCCCCAGCCCTCCGCCTTGAACCCTCTTTTTAAACTTTCAAGGCTAACCTAAAAACCCACCTTTTTTGCTCAGCTTTTGACCTTCCCCTCCCCTCCCCTCCCCTCCCCCCCCACCGCTGATACTCAAAAAGCCTGTTTTCTCCTCTGCTCTCTGCCCTCCGTCTGTCTTCTGCTAGCTTTACCCTATCCTTTCCTATCCTAAACATGTTGGCGTTCCTCTTCTTTTCTAGCAGCCTTGCCTTTTTTTGTAAACCGCTCAGACACTGTAGTGATGGGCGGTATATTAAGTAAACAATAAACAATGTTCCGTGCCTGCCACAATCTGGACGCCAGTGCTCAATGGCAGAATTGTTTTCAGCAAGGGCGGCTGGCATTTAAAGGAAACCACTGAACACTAAGGCTGAATATTGGCTTGAATATTTTTCAGCCAATGGCAAAACATCAGGTAATCAGTTACTGTACTTCCCTCATAATCTTTGGCAAGGTCGATACAAGAGAAATACTTGTTTCTTCTTTTTGCATGATGGGCCTCCTTCAGTCTTAACCTAAAAGCTGGAAAATAATGCCACAACTCACTGGCTCGCTGACTATCAGCCTTGGTGTTTGCGAGTTAGCTCACATCTTTTTTCAGTAGCAACTCAAAGCCTAAAGAGAGTTACATTCAAGTGCGGTAGGTGTTTTCCTATCCCCAGAGAGCTTACAGGCTAAATATCACCCCAAGTCCTGAATGACTCGGGGGGGGGGGGGGGGTGTTACTAAAGGGCATTAGCTGCCAACGTATGTTCTGGCATGCGCTGAATGCACGTTGGGACACGTGTTGCCATCTAGTGCAAGGCCATGACTGTGCGGTACGATTCCCACACTAACTAACTCGCGTTAGGGTCACGAGTGGGCGGGTTGGAGTTGGAGATGGACATGGTGTGCTCCATGCAGTTAGTGCTGGGTTGTTCATACCGTGTGTTAACTTCATTAGCCTGGGATCACCTAACGTGCTAATGTGGCGTTCACTAAGGGACAGGGCTCCGTGTTTACTATGGGGGAAATGCTTTCCAAGCCCCTGACAGTTAACACAGTGGTGTCACACCTAACGCGCTATAGATTCAGCGCTTTTGGTGCGCTTGATGCAACACTCTAGCGCCCTTTAGTAAAAGGGCCCCATGGAATGAGAAAACGCCCAGGTCTCAAACATGCACCTTGTCCTACCAGTGAGCCACTAAACCAGCTCCAAGATTAACTAACGTGCGCTACCATGTTATTTGTTAGTAGATCCTATTTGCATAAAACAGAACCCGTGGTAAATAATACCTGGTAATGAGCATTAATGCTCAGTAATAGCATAGCACCTTTTTGTAAATCTAACCCTATTTTATTTATATAGAACAGCACAGGTTGAAAAATAACATTCAGCATTGTACAGTTTGCTATAATTAATTTGTGTAATTCACTTGTGCAAAAAATTCCTAATGATATAAAGTCTATCTCATTTGAAGTCTTATTCTATGACTCCTTTTAGTGGTACAACCTAAAATTAATTCTTGCCACAGATATCTGTATGTACAGCTGCAAGTTAAATTTAGTCTCTTAGCCAGCAGACTAAATTATTTTTACTCCTAAGGTTGTACACTCCCTGCTTGCTGCCTTTTGAATCATAGCTTTGTATGTGCGTAAGTTCTTGTCATCAAACCATGATCATAGCTCATGAGATCTGCATGAGCTTAGAAGAAGCAAGATGTCTAATAACATAATGGTTAGAATGGTGGGTTGGGAGCAGGGGAGCCAGGGTTCCAATCCCAGTGTGGGCCTTTGTGATCTTAGGCTAGTCACTTAGCTATCCATCTTATCTATACTCCCTGGATGTTTTGCAGTTCTGAAGACCACACCTTTAAGAGGATATAAACAGGATGAAGGCTGTGCAGACGGTGGCTACCAAAATGGTCAGTGGGTTTGCCATAAGGTATATGGGGACAGACTTAAAGATCTCAATGTGTATACTTTGGAGGAAAGGTGCGAGAGAGAAGATATAGAGATGTTTAAATATCTCCATGGCTTAAATGCACAGGAGGAGAGCCTCTTTCAATTGAAAGAAAGCTCTGCAACAAGGGGGCATAGGATAAAGGTGAAAGGGGATAGACTCAAAAATAATAGGTGGAAATATTTCTTTATAGAAAGAGTGGTAGATGCGTGGAATAGTCTCCCAGTGGAGGTATTAGAGATGAGGACAGTATCTGAATTGAAAGCATGGGATCAACACAGAAGATCTCTAAAGGGAAAAAAGGGACTACAGTAAATGGTATGGAAGGGCAGACAGCATAGGCCATATGGTCTTTTTAGAAACATCATGGCAGAAAAAGACCACATGGCCTATCTAGTCTACCCTTCCATATCGACTTCTACAATAGTCCCCTCTTTTCCCTTAGAGATCCTCTGTGTTTGTCCCATGCTTTTTTAAATTCAGATACTGTCCTCATCTCTACCACCTCTACTGGGAGATTATTCCACGCATCTATCACTCTTTCCGTAAAAAAATATTTCTGTATATTACTCCTGAGTCTATCCCCTTTCACCCTCATCCTATGTCACCTCATAGCAGAGCTTTTTTCAATCGAAAGAGACTCTTCTCCTGTGCATTTATGCCATGAGAGATCTTTAAATATCTCTATCATATTTCCTCTATCCCACCTTTCCTCTAAAGTATACATATTAAGATTCTTAAGTCTGTCCTCATATGCTTTATAACGAAGATCACTAGACATTTTAATAGCCACCCTCTGCACTGACTCCAACCTGTTTATATCCTTTTGAAGGTACGGTCTCCAGAACTGCACACGATACTCCAAATGAGGTCGCACCAAAGACCTATACAGAGGTATTATCACCTCCTTTTTTCTGATGGCCATTCCTCTCCCTATGCACTCAAGCATCCTTCTAGCTTTTACTGTCGCCTTTTCTACCGGTTTAGCTACTTTAAGATCATCAGACACAATCACGCCTAGGTCCCGCTCTTCTTTTGTGGACAGAAGTACTTCACCCCTTACACTGTACTGCTGTTTTGGATTTTTACAGCCCAAATGCATGAACCTATGTTTTTTAGCATTAAATTTCAGCTGCCAAATTCTTGACCATTCTTCAAGCTTAGCTAGATCCCTCTTCATGTTATCTACTTCTTCCTGGGTGTCTACTCTATTGCAGATTTTGGTATCATCCGCAAAGAGGCAAACCTTACTCAATAGCCCTTCCACATCTTCCTATGTTTCTATGAGGACATCTTAAAGAAGAACAACAATCAGACCAGATAACTTTCAATCAATGCTGTCTATCTCTGCACTGATTTTGTGATGTTTTTTGAATTATTCTTGTTTACTAGGGACATAAAAAGCATTTCCCTTTATCTGTTTGTCATTGTTAAGTGCCATCAAGTCAATGTTGACTCCTGGTGACCCTGGATAGTTGGCCATGTTGTGACTATCCCCTAGGTTTTCTTGGCAAGGTGCAACTGTAAGTAGATTGCCAGACCTTTCTTCTGCACAGTCAGCCTACAGCACCTGTAATGCCATGGTGGTCTCCCATCCAAGTACTAGCCAGACCTGACCCTGCTTAGCTTTTGAAATCAGACAAGATTGGGCTTATTCAGGGTGGTGTGGTGGGGCATTCCTTGCATGTGAATGAGAAAATAGGGCACACTCTGGGTGGTGTAGTTTTATTTCCTTCATTGGGACTCATCTCAAAAAACTCCTATGTAATCCCTATTCAGCATACTCCGTAGAGCAGGGCGTATAAAACTTGACTCACGAGTGCTACAATTATAGCCCTCTACCCATAATTAATTTTAGCACCTTTTGCAACCTGCTAGCACCTACCGGCTGCTTGATTTGCCACCTACCACCACTGTGGCTGCCATCTGCCTCCACGGTGTGCCAACATCATTGGTCTGAGCCTGAATGTCCCCGTTTAATGACTCATGAGTACCAGCAACTTTGACCCTCTAACTTAAGAGAGCAGTTACTAAAGTATGAGCCTTCATGAAAGCTAGGGTCAGTCAATAATGTTTTACTAGTATACCATCTGTAAAAATACTCAGATTTGGTAAAGTCTCGGGCCTGTACTTTTACCTACTTACTGGATTTTACAAGGAAGCACATTTGAGACATCTTACTTAAATTTTAGTTTAAAAATAGTTTTATTTACACTGGCTTTTAGTTTGTAATGCAGTTGGTTTCTTACAGATTATAGCCATATCTATTGCCTATGTACTCCATTGCTTTTAAATGATCATATTTGCAGTTTCAATGCTTCATTTAGGGGTATCTTTACTAAAGAGTGGTAAGGGCACACTGGAGATCAAGTGTAAATGGCAGTATTAAGGATGTTTTCGTGCAATAAAGGCCAGGACAGGGAGTAGACATTCCGATGGTAAGGGTGCTTGGCTCCACTTATTGGGCGCTAACAGAACACCAGGCAGTAAGGTGCCAAGCATGCACCTTAATGCCCAGAAATGGCAGTCACCTTAACCTAGGATAAGGGAACCCTTGTGAAAGTCACATTTTAGGTGATGAATGGAAGGAAAAGTAAGAGCTGATGGACATGTCAGATCCATGTGTATCCTACGTGTTAGTCAATAAGTGGGATGAGCATGTGGGAGGCATTTGTACTGTATCAGTGAGGGGTGCTCACGTAATCTGCTGTAATGTCAGTGTGTGGCATAGGATTGGGAAGAAGTGTGCCCTGGCATAGCAAGCATCATCATCAGAGACAGGCTGTGAGTGCATGCTGGTCCACAGTGGCCTACGTCTGTCACATACCCAAAGACGGTGCCCCCCTACACAACTTTTGGCAGTGAGCATGGAACATAGTGCCAAGCTTGTACTCCCAGATAATGTCATGTTCTTAGCCATGGACACTGCAAAACTGGCCAGTGCAACACATGCACTCTCCCATGCTGCAGACGCAGTGCTCCCCCCAAGAACGCATGGAAGCATGACAGGTTGGACATGGGGTTAGATGCTAGTACAGTTGATGGCTACACATATGCCACAATTCCCTGCCTCTTTGTACTGGCACTAGACTCCTGGCAACCATCTGGAGAGTTGACCTAAACATTGTTCAGTCTTCAGCCAAGTGACTCATTGTTGATAGAGTGGTATTCATAGCTGCTGTTATTGTATCGATCCATCTCATTGCTAGCCTTCCTCTTTTACGGTGACCTTCTACCTTGCAAAGCATTATGTTTTTCTCCAATGATCTCTCTCTTCACATGATGTGTCCAAAGTATGAAAGTCAATGTCATCTGAGCTTCTAAGGAAAGCTTAGGTTTGATCTCCTCTAGTACTGACTGGATTGTTCTTCGGGCAGTCCATGATATACACAGTATTCGTCGCCAGCACAAAAATTCAAAGGCATCAATTTTCTTCCTGTCTATCTTTTTCACTGACCAACATTTGCATCCATATGATGTTATTGAAAATACCATGGCCTGGACAATTAGGACTAGGGCTGATAAAATCCATTCAAAAGCGAGGGTCTTAGACTTCAGGAAAACTAACCGTGCCAAGATGAGCCAATACCTCAAGGAATCATTAGCAGGATGGGAACAGCTGGGGGATGTAGAAAAACAGTGAACAAAACTGAAAGAGGATATTTTAAGGGCAATAAACCTTTTTGTTAGAAAGGTAAATAAAGGTAAAGGTAAAAGAAAAAGGAGGCTGCTATGGTTCTCAAAAGAAATAGCTGAAAAAGTGAAGAAAAAGAGGGAGGCCTTCATGAAATACAAGAGATCATAGAGAGAGGAAGATAGGCATCTATATTTGGAAAAACTTAGAGAAGCTAGCAAAGCAGTCAGGAAAGCAAAGATATAAAAAGAAGAAGAAATAGCCAATGCAATAAAATGGGTGAATAAGACATTTTTCAGATATGTAAGTGAGAGAAGAAGGGCAAAAGTGGTATTGTCAGACTCAGGGGTGAAGGGGAGGAATACGTAGAAGCTGATGAAGATAAAGCAGAATTGCTTAACAAATATTTCTGTTGTCTTCACAAATGAAGGGCCAGGAGCAGGACCTCAGAAAACACCCACAAATAAGAACAGAAGTGATGGGGATCTCGAACAATTTTCAGGAGACTGTGTTTGTGAGGAACTAGCTAAACTAAAACTAGACAAAGCAATGGGGTCAGATGGGATACATCCAAGAATACTGAAGGAACTTGGGGACGTTCTAGCAGCTCCACTGACTGACCTTTTCAATGCCTCTTTGGAGTCAGGAGAGGTGCCAAAGGACTGGAGAAAGGCACATGTGGTCCCTTTACACAAAAGGGGAAGTAAGGATGTCGTTGAAAACTAGTGGCCTGTAGTCTAACCTCTGTGGTGAGTAAATTATTGGAAACACTGCTGAAAGAGAAAATAGTGAGGTTTCTGGAGTCCAATAGATTATAGAATTGGAAGCAGCATGGATTCACCAGAGGTAGGTCTTGTCAGACAATCTGATTGATTTCTTTAACTGGGTGACCAGGGACCTGGATAAAGGGAGAGCCCGCCCTAGATGTGGTGTACTTAGATTTCAGTAAAGCCTTTGACACCGTTCTGCACAGGCAACTTATAAACAAACTGAGCACACTAGGGATGGAACCTAAAGTTACTGACTGGGTTAGAAATTGGTTGAGTGGGAGACGACAAAGGGTACAGGTAAATAGAGCTCACTCTGAGGAGAAGGAGATTACCAGTGCTGTGTCTCGATCTGATTCTTTTTAACATCCTTCTAGTGATATTGCGGAAAAGCTGTTCCAATAAGGTTTGCCTGTTTGCAGATAATACTAAAATCTGCAATAGAGTAAACACTCAGGAAGGAGTAGATAACATGAGGAGGGATCTAGCTATGCTTGAAAAATGGTCTAGAATTTGGCAGCTGAGATTTAATGCTAAAAAATGTAGGTTCATACATTTGGGCTGCAAAAATCCAAAGGAGCGGTACAGTGAAGGAGGTGAAGTACTTCTATTCACAAAAGAAGAACGGGACCTAGGCGTGATTGTATCTGATGATCTTAAAGTAGCTAAACAGGTAGAAAAGGCAACGGCAAAAGCTGGAAGAATGCTTGGGTGCATAGTGAGAGGAATGGCCAGCAGGAAAAAGGAGGTAATAGTGCCTCTGGATAAGTCTTTGGTGTGACCTCATTTAGAGTATTGTGTGCAGTTCTGGAGACCGCACCTTCAAAAGAATATAAACAGGTTGGAGTCGGTGCAGAGGATAGCAACTAGTGGTCTTCATTATAAAGCATATGAGGACAGAATTAAGGATCTTTATAAGTATACTTTAGAGGAAAGGCGGGATAGAGGAGATATGATAGAGACATTTTCTTACCTCCATGGCATAAATGCACAGGAAGAGAACATCTTTCGATTGAAAGCAAGCTCTGCTACGAGGGGACATAGGATGAGGGTGAAAGGGGATAGACTCAGGAGTACTATGCGGAAATGTTTCTTTACGGAAAGAGTGGTAGATGCATGGAATAGTCTCCCACTGGAGGTGATAGAGATAAGGACAGTATCTGTATTCAAAAAAGCATGGGACAAACACAGAGGATCTCTAAAGGAAAAAAAGGGGACTATTGTAGTAGTTGATATGGAAGGGCAGACTTGATAGGCCATATGATCTTTTTCTGCCATCATGTTTCTATGTTTCTAAAATCTAACTAAAGAATCCTTACAATTACAATTCCATATAACCATTACAGCAAACAGCCAAGCGGTTGTTTTAACAAAATAAGATATTGCTCTAAGATACTCTACATAGTATGTCCCTATTCAAAATGGCACACTGTTTCAGTAATGCACCATCTGACCGCTAAAATTACATTTGAGGTTTTTCAGTGTCTCCATCGGGTCACCCCTCTCTTTCCTCTCTTCTACAGCAAGCACACTTAGGGGCTTGTTTACAAAGCCGGGGTAGCGGTCCGCGATCGTTATCGGAGCCGCGGCCCCATTGAAATCAATGGGGCCGCGGCTCCGATAACGATCGCGAATCGCTACCGCGGCTTTGTAAACAAGCCCCTTAGTCTCTTAAGGGAGTTATTTAAGGAGCAGCCCCACATCTAAAAATCAGCCCTTATGTGTGTAGAGTTGCAAACACCTATAAATGCCATTTTACAACAGCGCCTTTATAAACACGGAGATAGTTACCACGTTGAAAAATCCTGAAGATGTAGTGAGGGTGTGGAGAGGGAGTCCTTTGGACGGGCCTGTAACATAAACATGGATTCCCCATTTCACATAGAGAATCCGAATCTGTAGAGGAAACTGTAGATACTGGTGTTTGCAGCTACCCCAAGGCATGTATAAGTGCCTGCTGGAAGGGGAAGCTGTCAATGCCATCTGCTGCACCCTCTCCCCACGCCCGACATCTTCCTCCATCAACCTCCCAATCTGAATCCCTCCCCCTATTAACATTTACAATCTCTAATTTCCTTCCTCACCTCCCCCCCTGACAGGTGAACCCCCCACACATCTGTCCTCCTACCCAACAAAGTATCCAATCCACCCCAGATCTTTATCTTTATTTGGAGGCTTAATATACCGCTCAATGCAACAGCGTCTGAGCAGTTTACAAGGTACGTAAAACTGCTTGGAAAAGGAAAAGAACACCAGTTATATTATAGGACAGACAAGAAGAGGTTAGAAAACTAGAGGGAAAGTCAAGTGTCAGGCAGATTGAGAGATGTCACCGGGGAGGTGGGGAAAGAGGGGAGGGGGGTGGGGGAAGATCAAAGGCTAAGCAGAAGAGATGAGTTTTCAGGCGAGTCTTAAAGGTTTTCAAAGAGGGTTCCAGGCAGAGGTCCGGGGGAAGTGAATTCCAGAGATGGGGACCGAGGAAGTAGAAGGCAGAGGAGCGTGTGGATTCAAGGTGGGCTTGAGAAGGGGAGGGCAAGGTCCGGCGATTTGCATGGATTGAATGGAGAGAGCGGTGGGGAGTGTGGAGGTGGATCAAATCGGCAAAGTAGAGGGGGTGCCAGTGTAAATGGATTTGTGGATGAAGGTGAGAAACGTATATTGTATACGGAAAGGAATAGGAAGCCAATGCAGACGTATGAGAAGGGGGGTGACGTGGTCAAAGCGGGAGGAACAAGTGAGGATGCGGGCTGCGGTGTTATGGACAGGGCCGGCCTGTCCATTGAGCGAGAATGGTTTTTGCACAGGGCCCCGCGTTTCAGGGGGCCCCGCGCAAAAAATATTCTAATCTAAAAGTAAAATTTAAAAAAGCTGTCTGCTGCCGTTTCCGGGGCCGCTGCGGCAGAATCGAGTGTGCCGCGGGGCCCCCCCTGTGCCCGGCAGAGCCTTCCCTCCCCGGTATCAGCTCTCTTCAGCTGCAGTCACACGTGCCGGTTTCAGAGCGCGAGAGAAGAGTTTCTCCCTCGCTGCTCTGTTAAGCCCGCGGGAGCTGATGGGAAGTTCCCATCAGCCCCCACGGGCTTAACAGAGCCGCGAAAGGGAAACTAGTCCCTTCGCGCTCTGAAAGCCGGCGCGTGTGACTGCAGCTGGAGAGAGCTGATACCGGGGAGGGAAGGCTCTGCCGGGTACAGGGGGGGGCCCCGTGGCACACTCGATTCTGCCGCGGCGGCCCCGGAAGTGGCAGCAGACAGCTTTTTTTTATTTTAAATCTTCCCTGGGCTGGGCTGGGCTGGGCTGGGGGGGGGGGGGGTTAGGTGTGGTTATGGGTGTTGGGCGGGGGGGGGGTAGGGGTGGTGATGGGCGGGGGGGGGGGGTTAGGATTGTTGCTGGGTGATGGGGGGGGGTTAGGAGTGGTGATGGGCTATGGGGGGGGGTTAGGAGTGGTGATGGGCTATGGGGGGGCTTAAACTAAAAATTGGGTGATGGGGGATTAGGACGGGACATGGGCTGGTGGGATTCGGACTGGAAGTGGGTTGATGGAGGGTTAGGACGGATAATGGGCTATGTGTGGGCTTAAACTAAAAATTGGGTGATGGGGGATTAGGACTGGAAATGGGCTGGTGGGATTAGGACTGGGAGTGGGCTGATGGGGAGGTTAGGACTGGTAATGGGCTATGGGGGGGCTTAAACTAAAAATTGGGTGATGGGGGATTAGGACTGGGAATGGGCTGGTGGGATTAGGACTGGGAGTGGGCTATGGGGGGCTAGGACTGGTAATGGGTTGGGGGGGTTGCTAGGACTGGAAATGGGCTGAGTGGAAGGGGGGTTGAATTGCAAATAGCTGATGGGGAGGGGGGCTTGGAATAGAAATGGGCTGAGTGAAAGGGGGCTTGAACTGCAAATAGCTGAGGGGGACGGGGCTTGGAAGGGACATGGGCTGAGGGGACGTGGGGGGCTTGAACTGCAAATAGCTGATGGGGACGGGGCTTGGAATGGAAATGGGCTGAGGGGAAGTAGGGGGCTTGAACTGCAAATAGCTGATGGGGAGGGGGACTTGGAATGGAAATGGGCTGAGTGGAAGGGGGCTTGAACTGCAAATAGCTGATGGGAAGGGGGCTTGGAATGGGCTCTTAGGGGAGGGAGCTAGGACAGGAAATGGGCTGATGGAGGGGCTAGGATAGGACTGGAAATTGGGTGTTGGGGGGAGCTAAGATTGGAAATGGGCTGTGGTGGGGGCTTGGATTGAAATGGACTCATGGAGGGGCTAGAACTGGAAGTAGGCTCATGGGGGGCTTGGATTAGAAATGGGCTGAGTGGAGGGGAGCTAGGATTTAACATGGGCTGATGGTGGGGCTAGGAAAGGACTAGAAATGGGCTGATGGGAGGCTGGTATTGGAAATGAGCTGATGAAGGGACTCGGATAGGACTGGAAATGGATGGGGGAGCTAGGACTGGAAATGGACTGATGGGGGGCCAGGACTGGAAATGGGCTGATGTGGGGACTAGAAGGGAGCGGATACTGGGTGGGGCTGGAATTAAAAGGGAGCTGATGTTGGGGGAGATTAGAAGGGGATGGAGCTGGGAGAGTGAAATGGAGAGGGGAAAAATATTTTGTGTGGGAGGGAAGAAAAATGTACAATTGGCCGGGTATTGGGAGACTAAGTGGGGATTGAGGATGGAGGGGTAAAATTTGAGTGGAAGAAATAGGAATGAGGAAAGAGCAAAAGGAGAAAGATTATTATGTTAAAGCAGATGTAGAGAGAGAATGGAAAAAAACTAGAAGAGAAGAAAGGACAAATGGACAGCAGATGATGGAGAGATAGCAGAAGACACAAATAAACCAGAAGAAAGTGGCTGGAACAATTGCAACTGAAAAAAAAATGCACAAAAGGTACAAAGATATCTCTTTATTTTGAATTTATTAACTGGAATATGTCAGCTCTGGGAAATGTGCATCATTAATGTCTGTGCTTTGTTTAGTACAAGAGGAAATTAATTTATAGTTTTATTTCTACATTGTTGTACATTCCAGGTTTGGCTTTTAGGGTTCCCAGGTTAATTATTGTCTTCCTGTTTTTAAATTGTGATTCCTTGTTTGATGATGGTCTATGTTCTGCATGTGTAACTGAGCTGAGGTATTCTGTTTATGTAATTCCTATTTGACATTGTCACTTGTTCTCTTTCCCCAGAAGGTCATGTATTGTTATTCTCTGAAATGTATTGGTTTAATATTTGCAGTGTTGCCTTTTGATAGGTATGGTATGGTGCTTTATGAGTCCTGGTAGTGCTGTTAGGATACGGTGGGTTTGCAATGGGTTCTAAATGGGCAGTGTTTGTAGTAGTTCCTAATGTGCCTGGCGGTTGGCACTGGATTATAGTAATGTAGAAATCTTTGTCTTTCTTTATCCATACACTCATGAAGAGGCATGTTTACTAAAAGTTAGTGTATGGTAACATTATGCAAATATGTATGCAAATGAGGCACCTTATGCAAATGAGGCCCCGCACCGAGTCTCCGCACATGGCCCCGCACCCCCCTTGGGCCGCCCCTGGTTATGGACTCTCTGTAGGCATTGTAATTGGGATTGAGGAAGACCTGCCAGGGAAACATTGCAATAATCAAGGTGAGTGACAACAAGAGAAAGAAGAAGGGTAGTCATAGACGAGAAAGAAAGGAAGGAGCGAACGGAAAGAAGTTGCCTAAGAGTGGAAAAACAACGTTGGACGACAGAGGAGATGTGAGCTTTAAAGGACAATGACGAATCAAGGATCATGCCAAGGTAGCGCAGGGATGTTACGAGGGGGATGGGGGAGGAAGAGAGCAAGGGGATAAGAGGGGGGCAGGACGACTGGCGGTGAACCAAATGGCTGAAGTCTTGGAAAGGTTGATGTGCAGGAAGTTAGAGGAAAGCCATGACACCATGGAGGACGTAAGCCCCCAGCGCAAAGAGTCCTCCAACCCAATGCTCTCCAATAACAAGCCCCCATAACTCCCCCAAAGGCCCTCCCAAAACTTACCAGGGGCCCCTGGTATCTAGTGGAGCAGAAGCAATCTCAAAAAGGCACCAAAGACCTCTGTGACACCTAAATATAATCTTATGGTATTATCTCTATGGAACAGGCTGCTAAATTTTGGTTGAATTGAACCACTAGTTAGAACAGTAAATCTAGAACTTGGAGAAAGTTCCACTCTGAAAATGCTGGGAATTGAAGTCTTCCACCTACAATATTTTATGCATGTTACAGTATGGGTAGTTCATGTATCAAATGGTCTTTTTAAGAACGCTAATAATCACCTAATAAATGGAATTGCATTCAATGTAACAAAGTGTGATAATATCTTCAATCCTTCAACATCTGTGCTGATAATTTCCCTCTTAATATTTATATTTTCTTCTCCCCCTGGGAGGTCTCAGACTTATAGCAGCAACTGTCCTTACGGCTATGCCGATTAAAAGGAACAGTATGCTAGATAGCATCAACGACCTCCTCTAGGGTATGCGGGGATGTTAATAGTAAAGAAGGCTGCTGATTGTTTTCGGTTTAACATCCTCAGTAATATAATCACATAAAGCACAAATACTTCCTTTCAGTTGCCTTCATTACAATGATCTTTGCCGCTAGAGAATTCAAATTATCATGTTGCCCCGTTCCCGACGCCTCCCCTCAGCGCTTCAGAGCGTTTCTCCTGCTGCGGTTCTTCAGGGGGTGGGGTATATTGCCTGGAAAATATATAAAGCACCATATCTTAACCTTAACCTATTATCCTACTATTAAAATTCTTTCTAAAATCTAGATCTAATCTTACTCAGGGCCCTAACATCAAGTACTCACAAACTGCTGCCCGCGTTGTATTCCAATTTTATCTTATATCACTCTTCCATGTGTGGTTTCTCATCAAGTAGAAAGCAGGAAAACGCCGCGCATGCGGACTAATTTCACAGCTGGGAATTTAAAGAGAACCTCGTTGACGTCATATGTAAATGATCTTCAAAGCCTTTTTCAGCGTAAATCCTCCGCTGTTAGCTTAGATTAAATGTCACCAATGATTTTATATGGTTGTGGTCAAATTCCAATTTATCAAAAAATGTTAGTCTATATAGTTCTATGTAATCATAGATCATACTAAGTCGTGAGTGAAATCTTAATTAGAGGCATGCTGCCCATTCTATCATCGCATTCAGACCATGCGGTGTTACTGTGTCCAACTCGAAGATCCAGCGTTGTTCACGCTGGATGAGGGTTTGATCGATCGTCCGATCTGTAGTACTTCTGATTATCTGTTCAATACAGAAACACTCTAGCTGTTCAAAACTATGACCTTGATCTAGGCAATGCTGAACGATAGGGGCTGCCACTGTTTTACAATGTATTTTACTGCGATGTTCTCTCATGCGAGTCCGAAATGTTCTTAAAGTTTTCCCTATATACAGAAGATCGCAGGGACAGCGAATGACATAAACCACCCTTGTGGAATCGCATGTAGTAGCGGAAACGATGTTGTAGTTCATATGACGATAATGAAATATAGTCTTCTCGACTGTGATCGCGCAAATACACGTTCCACAGGGTTTGTGCCCTTTCTGCCTGCTATCTTCATCCTGAGTTGGTAAACAGGCTGGGCTCACATACTCTTTTAAATTACGGTGGCGCTGCCAAACACACCTGTATCGCATCTCCTCAAGGCCTGCAAGGGTAGACAGAACGTTTTTATGTCTTTTTACAGTGTGTTCTATATCGCGGCTCAAAGGTGAAAATTTTGTTATTAAATTAATAGTATCCTGTCTCCCCTCTGAACTCTGTGGACGGGGTGTGAGTAATAATGTCCTGTTATTATACAGCGCTCGATGATACGCTCGTGTAACTATTCGATGGGGATAACCTCTCTGTAGGAAATTAGACTTCAGCTGCTGTGCTTGTTTCTTGTAATCTTGCTCACTGGAACAGTTTCTACGTATACGTAGAAACTGTGAAAAAGGAAGTCCCTCTTTTAATGCAATTGGATGTGCACTCTTATAATGTAACAGTGTATTTTTATCAGAGGGTTTTCGGTATATCGATGTATACCAACAATCTACACCCCTCGTAACCTGTACGTCCAAATAAGTTATGGTGGTTTTATGGTAGCTATAGGTGAATTTTATATTGTCATCTAAGTTGTTGATCCAGTGAAAAAAAGAACATAGCTCAGTGTCTGTCCCCTGCCAGAGCAAAAATATATCATCGATGTATCTTTTCCAGCTCTTTATGTTGGAAAGATATGGGGAATCTTTCAACCAGCGGTCTTCAAAGCCTGCCATAAAAAAATTTGCCACCGATGGAGCGCATGTGAACTACAACATCGTTTCCGCTACTACATGCGATTCCACAAGGGTGGTTTATGTCATTCGCTGTCCCTGCGATCTTCTGTATATAGGGAAAACTTTAAGAACATTTCGGACTCGCATGAGAGAACATTGCAGTAAAATACATTGTAAAACAGTGGCAGCCCCTATCGTTCAGCATTGCCTAGATCAAGGTCATAGTTTTGAACAGCTAGAGTGTTTCTGTATTGAACAGATAATCAGAAGTACTACAGATCGGACGATCGATCAAACCCTCATCCAGCGTGAACAACGCTGGATCTTCGAGTTGGACACAGTAACACCGCATGGTCTGAATGCGATGATAGAATGGGCAGCATGCCTCTAATTAAGATTTCACTCACGACTTAGTATGATCTATGATTACATAGAACTATATAGACTAACATTTTTTGATAAATTGGAATTTGACCACAACCATATAAAATCATTGGTGACATTTAATCTAAGCTAACAGCGGAGGATTTACGCTGAAAAAGGCTTTGAAGATCATTTACATATGACGTCAACGAGGTTCTCTTTAAATTCCCAGCTGTGAAATTAGTCCGCATGCGCGGCGTTTTCCTGCTTTCTACTTGATGAGAAACCACACATGGAAGAGTGATATAAGATAAAATTGGAATACAACGCGGGCAGCAGTTTGTGAGTACTTGATGTTAGGGCCCTGAGTAAGATTAGATCTAGATTTTAGAAAGAATTTTAATAGTAGGATAATAGGTTAAGGTTAAGATATGGTGCTTTATATATTTTCCAGGCAATATACCCCACCCCCTGAAGAACCGCAGCAGGAGAAACGCTCTGAAGCGCTGAGGGGAGGCGTCGGGAACGGGGGCAACATGATAATTTGAATTCTCTAGCGGCAAAGATCATTGTAATGAAGGCAACTGAAAGGAAGTATTTGTGCTTTATGTGATTATATTACTGAGGATGTTAAACCGAAAACAATCAGCAGCCTTCTTTACTATTAACATCCCCGCATACCCTAGAGGAGGTCGTTGATGCTATCTAGCATACTGTTCCTTTTAATCAGCATAGCCGTAAGGACAGTTGCTGCTATAAGTCTGAGACCTCCCAGGGGGAGAAGAAAATATAAATATTAAGAGGGAAATTATCAGCACAGATGTTGAAGGATTGAAGATATTATCACACTTTGTTACATTGAACGCAATTCCATTTATTACAGTATGGGTAGTGACAAAAATACTGCTTGACAGCTCTCATTGTCATCCTTTCCCTGGAGATGGGTTGCAGTACAATTTGGTGATGGAAGCTGGAGAGAGAGTGTAGTATTTGATTTCTCAAAAAATTAAGAGATTATCTACAGCCAAGATGTCAAAGTGAATTTAATGTATTTTAAACCAGACAGTCAAGTGAGGCAGATGACACCACTTCACATGAATCACCTAGAAGGGCTTAATGCCACATATGAGGTTTCTCTGTAGAGCCCAGTAGGCTATAAAAGAGATAAAGTTAAAAATGCCTTGGGAAATCCAAAGGGGTTTAGAAATACACCAGGATATTTATACATTCAGAGCCGCTGGTAAAAGTATAAGATCCCTGGCCTGGGATTTTCAACCGTACTATCCAGATAGTGTTGACAAAAATCCTGTAACTGCTGCACCCTATCTGGATAGTGCCAGGGCGGAATTAGGGTGAAGTGTTGCAGCCTGTTTTAAAGAACAAAACACCGACTGTAGGAACTTAATATTGACCCATCCATATATACGTAAGCGGCAATGCCTAATGAATATGGATCACTGACAGCTGCTGTGAATATAAACATGACAGCTGAGTAATTACAGCCTTTATATACCTCTGTTGCTAGGAAAACACAAAAAGCAAAATGTTCTAGAAAATCTTTATTTAAATCAGATGTTTTATGACATATATATATTATAAATTCCTGAAACAGTAATTGTATACTGTTAAAAATCGCACTGATCATCGGAGATGAACAGACTTCTGTGACCTTTTGCAAATGTCCTGTCCGTTAGTTGGTTTTTTCTTTTTCAGCCTTCTCCTCTTCAATTGCCAGCACGCGTTCTCTCTCTTTGATCAACTGAACTCCACAGTATGTGACAAACCAGATGGACAAGGTACTGACAGGGAAGCCTGAAAGAAGAATAGAATCACCAGAACAATGAAGAAACTCTAGTCTCAATGATTCACCGATACAATGGAACAATCTTCCAGTTCAGCTTAGGGAGACTAAAAACCTCCAAGCTTTTTGAAAGGACGTGAAAACATACTTATTTATACAGTACTATTATAACCTAGACCATCCCGTTGAAAAAAACACGCAGTCCCAGTTTGACCACCCAGCCTAACACCCCACCTATAAAACCTTAGCCCTACCCTACTTCAGCTAAGACAATAGATTTCTCACGGCTTGCACATATGTAGTATATACCCCGGTACCTTCTGGAGCCCCAGTGACTCTAACTGTAAGTCACAGTTGTGTAAATAGTTCCAAGTTCAACTAATTCCAACTGTTCGTTGTAATGTTATATTGTTCAGAACGTTCAATGTATGGTTCCTTGTTGTTACTTTTGTTCAATGTAAACCACCCCGATCTCTGGAAGGGGCGGTATATAAAAGTTTACAAATAAATAAATAAATTCAAACTTCCAGATGTTTTTTAATTAGTCAATGGGATTTAGAGTTTACTTGTTACCAACTTTAAACCATTTTCCTTAGTCATACGTACAAGATAACTGAGGACAAGTCACATTCTATCATCTGCAATAAAACCAAGGCATTTCTTGTGCCGGTATGCAATGGTATAGCACCTTTTTTCTGGGAGATGGCACTAGCAGACCACTAACAGCCACCTCATGCCAAAAAAAACCCCAAAACCTCAGTGATTTGCTTCACGTTTCCTGTCTGCAGCAGCGGTGGGCATCGGATTTTAAACAACAACAAAAAAGGCGGGTCTTTGCGACTCCGCACTTGGAAGGCCTGCAAATTTCCACTCTCTCTGACGTGCTGCAGTGGCATTTGCAGGCCTTCCAAGCATGGAGTCGTGAAGAGCCGCACTTTTAAAAAAACAAAGTTTAAATTTGATACCCGCAGCCATCGCTGTAGACACAGGAAGAGAAGCAGCGGCAGGAGCAGCAAGGGGGGAGGGGGTTAATGGCTGGAAGGGAGATGCTGGATACCAAGGGGAGGCAATAAGATACAAAGGGAGGACAGAGGACAGATGCTGGACACAAAGTGGAGGAGTGACGGTGTGGAAGGCAGATACCGGTAAGGGATGAAGGGTAAATACTGGACATAGAGTGGAGGGGTACAGAGCAGACAGAGGGTGGGGGGCATAAGGGGAGAGAGGGCAGATGGTGGATTCAATTAGGGGGTAGAGGGATGAAGGGCAGATGTTGGACATAGGATGGAGAGCAGAGGCTCGACACAGGGTGAGGGAATAAGAGCATGGAGGGTCAATAGTAGATGTGGGATGGAGTTGGGGTGTGAAAGGGCAGAGGGCACATGCTGGACATGGGGTATGGGTCATGAGGATTGGAGGGCACATTCTGGACATGAGATAGTGGGCATAGGGGGATGAAGGGCAGATATTGGATATGAGTTGGGCCATGGGGGCTGGGGGCAGAAGGTAGAGATAGGGTGGAGAGCAGAGGCTGGACATGGGGTTGGGGTCATGGAGGATGAAAGGCAGATGCTGGACATGGGATGGGAGTACAGGGGATAGTGGGTAAAGACTGGACATATGGTAGGGGTGGAGGGCAGATGCTAGGCACAAAGTGGGGGGTGGAAGACAGATGCTGGACATGGGAAGATAGAGGAGATGCTAGAAACAGGGTGGTGGATCGGGAGATGCTTGACACGGGTTGAGGGAGAGAGGGGGAATGCTGGACATGGAGGGGATAGGATGAGAAAAAGATGGACAGGTGCTAGATGGTGAGAAAGGGGGAGAAACAAGACAGGGCAGGAGGGAAGGGGAGAGGTGCTGGACAGGGAGGGCAGAACAAAGAAAGAGAAAGAGTTAGTTAAAGACTGAGTAATAAGTGACTGGGGAAGGGTAGAGAGATGGGGAGTGAGAGGGCTATGTTAAAGATTGAAAAATGGTAGGAAAATGATGTAAAAAGATGGAGATTGAGAACTGGATGGTAAGAAGAGAGAAATTAAATCTGAGTTGATAGAGAGAGGGACAAATAAAATAAAAATGAAAGGAAAAGATCAATGTCAGAGATGGAAGGAAGTGAAGAAGACAGGAGGGGGAGAAATGGCAGATGGATCAGAGACCCTAGAGGGTGAGTTAAGACAAGATGAGGAAAGCAGAAAGCAGAGACTGGGATCAATACAATTAGAGAATAAAATGACCAGACAACAAAGTTAGAAATATTTTATTTTATTTTCAGTTTAGTGATTGGAATATGTCTGTCTGGACTTAACAGACCTGATATTCATCCTGTGATGGTCAGCGTTTTATATTCAACTGCTATCTGGATAACTGAACCACATAAAGTTAGGACCACTATTAAGATGGCCTGACTTCATATGGGTACGTAGCTGGTTAGAGGACTGAAAATCGCTACTAAGCAAGTGCTGGGACTATCTTTGCCTCACCCATGGACTGCCATGGAACTGTCCAGACAGTGCCACGGTGTTTAGAGGGGATATTCAGCAGTACTGACCGGTTAGTGCCACTGAATTTCCCTCTCAGTGGGATATAGGTTTAATGACACTAGGTTCTGCTAACCAGATAAACCCCTTTGAATATTGGGCTGTATTTTATCTTCGTACGCTGCACAGAAAAGGGGCATCGGCAGCTCTTTCCATTTCTTTGGGTTTGTATTGCATGCAGAGTCTGGATTTTTGGGGTTTTAATTTAGTTTTTGTCTGTATAATTTTATTTTTAATTTGTTTTATGCTTAGTGAGGATCTACCTATGTATTTTTCTGACAAGCCCTATGGCTGGCCGCAGGGAGGTGGCTACTGTGAGGGCATGGCTTTATAGGGGCAGAGCCATGGACAGTCACCACCCCTAAAGTTGGCTGAGTATGTGAGTACTGGTACCTTTTTTTTTTTTTAATAAAAAAACCCCACTGAATGAAACAGCATATCCCATCTCACAGACAGTTTAATAGAGAAATCTAACAGGATTCCATTATAACAAATCCATAAACATATGGTTACCAGATATCCCTGATTTTCAAGATGGTCCTGATTTCAGTCCTACATGCTTCACTGCCTCTTATGTCTGCCAGAGCCAGTCCCAAAGGTATCTGAGTCCCTAAGCATACATTCAGCTATTGTGACCCTCCCGCTCAGGGGCAGCTCAAATCAATCCACTGCCTGAGGCAAGGAATGAGGAGTCCCCCCCCCCCCAACACCTAATAGGGCAGACCCCCTCAAAGCTCTGGTTAGGGATCATAAGTGGTGGGAGAATCCCCTCACTGAGAACACTAATCAAGCTGTTGCTTCAAGAAAAAACAATGCAACTTACTACTACTTATCATTTGTATAGCGCTATAAGGCGTATGTAGCGCTGTACATATTGACAGTCCCTGTTCCTAAGAGCTTAAATCAGATCAAGACAAACATCACAAAAACTGGGGACTAGAGTATGGTAAGATACACATAAGTGGTGAACAAGAGAGTGAGGAGCATCAGGATCCAAAAGCAGCCTTGCAGAGGTGGGTTTTTAGCCTAGATTTGAATAAGACTAGGGAAGGAGCCTGGCATACTGACTCAGGTAGTTTGTTTCCAGGCATATAGAGCAGCAAGGTGGAATGAATGAAGTCTGGAATTGGCAGTGGCAGAGAAGGGCACAGATAAAAGGGATCTGCCAGAGCAGCGGAGTTCCTGAGGAGGAGTGTAGAGTGAGATAAGAGAGGAAAGATAATGTGGAGCCACAGAATGCATGTACTTATAGGTCAGTAGGAGAAGTTTGAATTGGATGTGGAATCAGATAGGGAGCCAATGAAGTGACTTGAGAAGCGGTGTTATGTGATCATAGAGACAATGGTGGAAGATAAGCCGTGCAGCTGAGTTCTGAACAGATTGAAGGAGAGAGAGAGATGATTCAGAGGGAGACCAGTGAGGAGGAGGTCGTATTAGTCAACACGGAAGGTTACTAGAGAGTGAATAAAGGTCTTAGCAGTGAATAAAGGTCTTAGCAGCAGAAAGGAAGGGACAAATTTTGCTGATATTATAGAGAAAGAAACGACAGGTTTTAGTTATCTATTGGATATGTGCAGAGAATTAGAGAGTAGAGTCAAAGATGACCCCAAGGTTGCGAGCTGAGAAAACGGGGAGGAGTATAGTGATATCCACAGAAAAAGAGAAGGGAGGAAGGGGGGAGGTGGATTTAGGGGGAACGATAAGGAGCTCACATTTGGCCATATTCAGTTTCAGACAGTGATGAGACATCCAGGCAGCAATGTTGGATAAGCAGGCAGAGATGCGGGCCTGGATTCCTGGAGAGATTTCAGGAGCGGAGAGATAGATCTGAGAGTCATCGGTGTAATGATGGTACTGAAAACCATGGGAGGAAATAAGTGCAACAAGGGACTGAGTGTAGAGAGAGAAAAGGAGAGGTCCCAAGACAGAGCCCTGAGCTACATCGACTGAAAGTGGGAGGACAGTAGAGGAGAATCCACCAAAACATGCACTAAGTGCAATGGGAGAGATAAGAAAAAAACCCAGGACAGAACAGAGCCCCTAAATCCAAGCGAGGACAGAGTATTGAGAAGAAGAGGGTGATCAATAGTGTCAAAAGCAGAAGAGAGGTCAAGTAGGATGATGGAGTAAAGGCCCTTTTTAGGATATTTTTCTCATTTTCCCTTCACAAAACTAAGTCAGTAGAGTTGCCCGTGGACATGATAGACATGTCCTGTTGGTAATGCTGCTATAAGCCAGTCATCAGTTGAAGGGCTCAGATAATGCAAGGCTCAGAACATGCAATCACAAATTTATTAACAGTATCTTTATCACAAGCTGATAAACTCTGTGAAACAATCCCTAGATTTTAGGCAAGGTTTAAGATGGTCTGGAGAAGCATAATTTCTGATTACCATCTCCAGTTGCATGTTGTAGTTTTCCTGTTAAAGTAAGAAACTAAAAAACAACCAATTTGACTTGTGTCAGAACTGGAAAAATGTCTGGCAATTTTTGCTCAAACCTAGTATGTGTATGTGTATGTGTACTGTATGTGGCTGTATTTTCTCAGTAAGAAATTCTTGGCTTTAAGTACCAGATTATGGGTAGACAGGATGGTTTTATAACTCTTTATTACCTTGTCTGTGCTTCCAAGAAATGGTCAACCTGAAACTCTATCCTGTGGAGGCCTTCTGCACCCTGCCCATCTGGGCCGTCTGGACATGCAGAAAATGTACGTAGTTGAGTTGTACCAGATTCTATAACCGTGGGAGCTATATGTTCCCACGGTTGCAGAATCAGGGCACTTGGATAGGCCGGCATGCACTGCATTCTGCCCCGGTCCCTGTCCAAGTGCCTGCCATCTCTACCACACATTGCTCCTGCTGGTGTCCCAGTGCCATGGCGTCCCATTGTCATGGCACCGGGACACCCAGCAGGAGCAAGCAAGGGCCGACAGCACCTAAAGCTTCCTTGACCCACTGCCTGACTCTCGGCAGGGGCAACCAGGCCAAGATCGAGCGGCAGGGGCTTACCTGCAGCTGCGTTATGATTTTGGGGGCTCTGCATGCCCCGATCGCTACTGCTCATGGGACTTATTCCATCTCCGAGGTAGAATAAGTCCCACATCTAAACTGCCACCTGTGGACATACAGGGCCATAACCAGAATAGGCCCTAAATGTTCGGGTGTGTCGACCTGCCCCCGCTCTGCCTACTCTCCACCTCTGTCCTGCCCCCTTCCGCCCCTGTCCAGTGCTCCCCACACAGGGGCTTTGTGCATGCGGGAGCCACAGTGCTGGAATACGGTGCCTGTGAATAGTGGGGGGTTGGAACTCTAACCCGGACTTCATCCCTGCTATTCGCAGGTCAGAATGATCCCCATACTGTACTCTGCACAGTGCTAATGTGCAGTAGTCCTTGCTAAGAAACTGTGACTTCTAAGTGAGATATTCTTCTAAGACCAGGAACTTCTACGTAAAGTATGGAATCAAGAAGGTCAGCTTATCTCCTTCTGAAATCAGGGCTTATCTCAGGCTGAGATACACAAACTAGGTGACTGGAAGAGTTCTAGAATGACTTTACAGATAAGCAATAAAACCATCCAATCATGACTAAGTAATCTACTGCAATTAAACATATTTCTGCTGGGAAGGATTTAAAAAGAAGTGTGAAGGTAAAAAATTTATTACAAGAAAACTGAAGGAAATTGGGGGCTATACTGCTGCAAGGAAAATAGTTGTGATGTCACTCATTCTTCTGGCAGCAGGCCTCAAATAGGAGAGCAAAGGTCTCATAAAAATAGCAACCCTGCTACATTTTATTCATTTTTCTTATGTAGGGTCCCATTGAGATCTCTACTAGACATTGTGTCCATGCAGAAAGGGCTATATTAAGTAGAAAAGACTAAAGGGACTGTACCATCTTTGCTATAATACCTCCATGGGTGGTTTCTCCAATGGTTGATTCATAATTCCCTTTGCAGGGGTCTTTAGTGACACTGAGGATTTTAGTTAGTTTTGGTGAGTGCAGAAGCATTTGAGTTACAATTGTAGTATAGACGTTTAAGGTGAACTATAGGTTAACTTAGGGGTCATATAGAAATTTTAATTCAGAAAAGAATTTTGCCCATCCTTGTACCAAGAAAGGAGAAAAGAATCACCAAGAAGTCCTCCAATCTGAGAAACCCAAGTATCCACTAGACTTTAAGAGTTGAGGGAAGCTGGATACTCATATGGTGCTCTTTCTGGGAAGAAGAGAGAAGAGCAAAAGAACTACCATTCAGGCATTATCCCTAAGGAGAAGCATGAATGAGATACAGAATCAACCAGATACAAGCGAGCAGAATAGACAGTGTGAGAAAGGGCAAGTCAAGGGATTCTAGGCAAGGAAGGGAAAGTGGTAAAGACTTAGCAGTTGTCCATTCACAGAACTCAGGGATAGCCCAAGGACCAAAGAGAGACAGTGGGCCCTAGGGAAGAAAAGGCTCAAGAGGTCACAGACAGACATGCCATTATATTACTATTGCATCAGGTAGCCAGTAAAATATTTGTGGAAACACACCCTTTATTTATTTATTCATTCTTTTATACCACATTTCCTAGGATCAATGTGGTTTAGAGAGAACCCAACTTTAACCATACTGTACATGGAACAATTTTACAAGAACTGGTAGGTAAAACAGAGAAGAAGGTAACTATATACAAAAAGAGAGGTTGCTCAAGGTAATAAACAGTCCGGTGCATATCTTAGATTAGGATGTGGGGGGGGGGGGGGCAGGGAGAAAGTTCATAGGTGGGCAAGTCAAGTGATCCCATTGAAATGCTCCATGAACAGGTGGGTCTTTATCAGCTTCCTGAAAGTTATTAGGTCGTGGGTGTCTCTGATGTGGTGTGGTAGGGCATTCCAGAGTTGAGGGGAAGCCACTTAACCCTCCATAGCCCATGTTCCCTGTAAATAGTTATCTCCAAGTTATAATGCCCTGTTCAATGTAATTTCAGTTTGTTCAATGTAAACCGAGCTGATGCAGAATAGCGCAGTATATAAGAGAATGTAAATAAATAAATAATATAAGGAGAATGCCCTAGCGCAAGTTGTCTGGTTGCTCTTGGTCAATTCGGGACACAGGATTAGAAGGTTTAATGTATTGTTCCTTCTCTGGCAGTTTTCAGGGGTCTTTGTTATGATAGATCGCAGGTATTGGGAGGATAACTGCTGGAATATTTTGAATGTAGTTATTACGGTTTGTACTTGATTCTCTGGTTGCTCTTTTAGAATAGGTGTGATGTGACTGAATCTGGATGAGGGCATCAGAATACAAACAGGTAGCATGCTGCACAGGTTGTAGTGGATGTAATGAGTTGTTTTTAATTCCACGGAGGATGGCATTACAGAAGTTGAAGTGTGATAGAATCATTGCCTGGAGAACTGTCTAGAAGTCATGAGGTTCAAGAAGGGGCTGTAAGTGTTGGAGTGATCTTAAGTTGCTGTAAATGCATTAAGACATGTTATTTATATGTGGTTGGAATGTGAGGTGCTGATCTATGGTAACGCCGAGGTATCTTACTTCTGACTTAATGAGTTTGGTCTTATCTTGCATTGGATATATAAAAGCCAATTTAATGTCTGATCCCTCTAGTTTAAACCTCCCCCAGTGGAGAATCTGTACCATGGCAAAGAGACAATGAGAGGAAGTTAAAGACAAGGACTGCTACTGAATATAACATAGTAACATAGTATATGACAGCAAATAAAGACCAGTATGGTCCATCTAGTCTGCCCAGTAAGGTGGCAAGAGTAGGTGTACCCACTGTGCTGTGTAGGTTACCCTGCTCTGTGCCTTTGTTTAGGGTTGTAGCAGCTCTCTGTGCAGTTCAACCCCTTCTATTTGTTGAAGTAACAAAGATAGTTAAGATTTTTTTTAAATTTTATCCTCTTGCTATAAAGAGATCCACTGTGTCTGTCCCATTCTATTTTGAATTCCATCACTGTATTTGCCCCCATCACCTCCAACGGGAGGGCATACCAAGCATCCACCACTCTTTCAGTGAAAAAGTATTTCCTAACATTACTTTTAAGTGAACCCCCTTGCAGCTTCATTTTATGCCCTCTAGTTTTACAGCTGCCCTTTCTTTGAAAAAGCTTTGTTTGATCATTAATACCCTTGAAGTATTTAAACATCTGTATCATATGTCCCTCGTCTCCCCTCTCCTCTAGGGTATACATAGTTAGGTGTTCAAGTCTCTTCCCATTAAGGAGAAGCGTGAGACAGGGCTTACACTTATTTTTTTAAATAGGTTTTACTTCTTATTTTCATCTTCTGTCTTCAAATATCTTCCTTCCCGAGTAACTCTCGCCAGCTTGAGGGATGCTAGGGTGCTTCCTCTAAGGCCTACCCTCGGGGCCACTCTTTCAACAGCGAGTGTTACCATAGTGGTGGCAGCCGTCTTCCCCGATTCCCTAGGCTCTATGCAAGACGTATCTGAACCTGGAGTCCCTGCACAGTAATATTTCCAGAAATATTTCACACAAATGAAGCTATATCTTTGCAGGTCATGTTTCAGCTTCGTTCACTTTATCTAAGAGCATTCAGTGAAGCATTGTTTTATGCATAACTAACATAATTGCATTAATCGAGTTCTTATACTGTGTGCTTTAGTATCAATTTTCTCCTACGTGTCAATAGCAGCAATTTCAAGTACCTCCATTTACCAGTTAATTAAAGCTGCTCTGCAGGCTCAAAGTGGCCTTCTCAGCTAATCGGAGTAGCCGCTTCTCTCTTTTCTGAAGATTAAGGCTGTTGCTGTGCAAATAAATTTGTCTCAGGGATTTTTCACATCCGCATAACAACTGGAAAAGACATTTCTGCATTGTGTACTCTATATGTTCTCTATATGGAGTGGAGGAGTGGCCTAGTGGTTGGGGCAAGATACTTCAGGCCGGAAGGTCAGGGGGTTCAAATCCCACTAGAGGACAGCAAGCTTGGGCCGGAAGGACTGGGGTTTCCAGTCCCACGGGTGCTCCTTGTGGTCTTGGGCAAGCCACTTAACCTTCCATAGCCCATGTTCCCTGTAAAATAGTTATCTCCAAGTTATAATGCCCTGTTCAATGTAATTTCAGTTTCTTCAATGTAAACCGCACTGATGCAGAATAGCACAGTATATAAGAGAATGTAAATAAATATATACAAACAAGCCTCCTAAATTATGAGCTGAGAATTTTACTTGTTTTTGTCTTTGGAAAAGATGTTAAACACTGGATCTTAGGATGAAAACAAAAACACACAATTAAGAAAACAAAACAAACTACAAGAAAAATAAAGCAAAGTAAGAGGGTGTAACTTGGGTGTCATTAAGTCCATCGTACTACAGGATAAGGCTATCCAATGGTGCCTGTGCTGAGATGTAACAGAGCGGAGGAGCAGCCTAATGGTTATAGCCCTGTAATCAAACACTTAGGGGTATGTTTACTAAACTGCGGTAATGTCATTCGCGGTAGGTTCCGTGGTAAAGGTAGAGGAGCCCATATAAAGGCGTGGGCGTTGTATCGTTACAGCAAGCTGACAGCTAACACGCGTTACAAGGTGCCTTAGACTAACGAGCGTTACAAGGCGCCCTGTAAGGCACCTTGCAAGGCGCCTTGCAAGGTGCCTTGTAAGGTGCCTAGTAAGGTGCCTTATAAGGTGCCTCATAAGGCGCCCTATAGGGCCTTGTAGGCTAAGCGCCATATTAGGCACCCTTGGACAAGGCACCGCAGAAGGCACCCTGGGCTATGGAACCATAGGTTAAGGTGGCCTAACAAGGTTATGGTGTCCTAGGTTAGTGTGCCCTAGGGACTGCAAGGTGCCTCAGGATGACATGCATGACCTGTGCGGAACAGAGACAGATGTAGCCCTAACACTAGATAGGAAAGGCAATGAACAGGTGAGTGAAGGAGGGAGAGCTGAGAGCCGCTGCACCTGCCATATCTGCGGGCATCCCATGTGCCTGCCAGTACTGATGACAAACATGGTGGGGCAGCTGTACCACAGCACAGGGTGTTGGCAATGTAAAGTACCAGAAAAACAGTTGGTGGCAGACGATGGGAATACGTGTCCCCCAGTGGAGGCAGAGGTGGCAGGATAGTTACAATGATGGGTGGACAGAGGCGTGGTGGTGCCATGCAGATCAGGCACAGGCGAGGCAAGCATGAAGAGGTGCAATGCAGGAAAGGGTATGACATGGGGTGGCAGCCTGCACTGGCAGACAGGACTCTACACAGCTGGCAGACACAGATAGATGGACCGAGGGAATGTTGGCAATTGTGGCGAGGGTATTATGGGCTGGAAGCACAGATCTGCAAAAATATGACCTCTACAGGCATGCACACTATATGAGTAGGACAGGCATGAGAGGAGGGAACAATGAGGAACTGAACCTATGAACACTGCCAAGAATGACACTGTATTAACCAGTAGGCTATACCTCCATGGTGTATGTCACAGCAATGTCTGCGTACAGAAGGACTGCAGGTCACTGCACAAACTGTCTGCTCCGATTGCCAGGATAGGGTAACCCCATCAGTATCCATGATGCAATGCACATGCTGAATAGCAGTCTACAGCTGATCACCATAGAAATATGATGACAGAAAAAGACCACATGGCCTATCTAGTCTGTCCTTCCATAACAACTACAACAGTCCACTTTTTACCTTTAGAGATCCTCTGTGTTTGTCCCATGCTTTTTTGAATTCAGTTACTGTCCTCATCTCTACCACCTCCACTGGGAGACTATTCCACGGATCCACTACTCTTTCCATAAAGAAATATTTCTGCATATCACTCCTGAATCTATCTCCCTTCACCCTCATCCCATGTCCCCTCGTAGCAGAACTTGCTTTCAATTGAAAGAGGCTCTCTCCCTGAACATTTATGCCACGGAGGTATTTAAACATCTCAATCATATCACCTCTATCCCGCCTTTCCTCTAAGGTGTACATATTAAGATCCTTAAATCTGTCCTCATATGCTTTATAATGAAGACCACTAATCATTTTAGTAGCCACCCTCTGCACCGACTCCATCCTGTTCACATCCTTTTGAAGATGCTGTCTCCAGAATTGCACACTATACTCCAAATGAGGTCGCACCAAAGACTTATACAGAGGCATTATCACCTCCTTTTTTCTGCTAGCCATTCCTCTCCGTATGCACCCAAGCATCCTTCTAGCTTTTGCCGTCGCCTTTTCTACCTGTTTAGCTACATTAAGATCATCAGACACAACCACGCCTAGGTCCCGCTCTTCTTTAGTGGACAAAAGTACTTCACCCCCCTATACTATATTGCTCCCTTGGATTGCTGCAGCCCAAATGCATGACCTTACATTTTTTAACATTAAATCCCAGCTGCCAAATTCTAGACCATTCTTCAAGCTTAGCTAGATCCCTCCTCATGTTATCTACCCCTTCCTGGGTGTCTACTCTAGTGCAGATTTTGGTATCATCCGCAAAGAAGCAAACCTTACCTGAAAGCCCTTCCGCTATATCACTAACAAAGATGTTAAAAAGAATCGAACCAAGGACAGATCCCTGGTGCACACCACAACATCCTTCTCCTCAGAGTGAGCTTCATTTACTTGTACTCTTTGTCGCCTCCCACCCAACCAATTTCTAACCCAAGCAGTAACTTTAGGGTCCATCCCTAGGGTGCTCAGTTTGTTTATAAGTCGCCTGTGAGGAACAGTGTCAAAGGCTTTATGGGGTCTGCACCTCTCCGGTACCTCAGCTTGGAAAGACGAACTGACAGTGCGTGATACTGGCACAGAGTAGCTACAGACCATGCCATTGTGCAGGTTCTGTGGTCACCCTGAGGGATAGGATTGGTGCCCAGCACTAGGTCCGCAGTACATGTGGTGCTAGAGATAGGTCCTGCTGTACATCCCCATCCCTACCAATGTGTGACAGGTGTTCCTTGCAGTGCATCTGAAGGTAATTTGGTGTCCATCTGTATCCTGTGGGACCAGACACCAGCCAGATTGGTGTGTACCACGTGTTAGGGTCTGGCTGACATGAGCAGCTGTTATCAGGGCAGAGGGGTTCCTAGAATTGCATGAGGTGTGTGTAGCAGTGCCTTTATAGGTCACAGTGGTATATACTACATACCCCAAAGGGCCCACATCACCCTTTTTGTAGGTAAAGAACAGGTGCCCCTGCCCCGGGGAAGCAACCTCCATCCTGTTTGTATGAGACAGCCCTCCAGGGTTGGTGGGCCAGAGCCACACCTATGACTGGAGCAGTGGCAGACCAGCAGCAATGCTGGGGTTAGGTCTGGAAAACCCCAACTGCCTCCCACCACTGTCTGCCAGTCATCAGCAGACAGCACAGTCAGACTGTACCTTAAAGGTGTTCTGACCATGCACAGTCTAACTGCAGAGAGTCCACCAGCCTGCTCACAGAGAAACTATGTGCAGCAAGCAGGCAACTCAGTGATTGGGACCCCAGGACTGGGGAACACAAATATATCACTGGAGGCAGATAGTGTAGAGCGCTATGTGGGAACCTAGACCTGCCATGGTCACTGCACGGTCAGAGTGTGTGCCCTCCCAGCATGCCATGCTGTGGCCACCCTGTCCATGCAGGTGGTGGTCAGGCACTACAGTGTCACAGCCATTGCCCCACACCCTGTGAAGATGCATCCTGGCCAATCTGCCCTGTCCGGGCCATACCCAAACTACCTTGCTCCTCATTATGCACCTATTCAGGCTAACGCTGGTAACAGTGGGACATTTTGGGCCCAGTGAAGGGTGGGCAGCCACAGAACAATGGATAGACATACACACACGCTCACTCCTATTGCAGCATTGTACAAAGATAGGGGTGGTTGGCAACCTTGCCTGCCACACTGGTCCTGATCACAGTGCCGACATTGCTAAACTGTGCAGGGGGTAGAAGTAGTGCTCTGGTGATAACTTCAGCTCAATGCTGGGGCCAACAGCCTGACTCTCCATGCATCTTTGGATTGTGGAGCCTGTGTAGGTGGGTGTTTGTACCCCTCTTCGCCGCTGCTTTGGGCTTTGCACATGTTGCTGTTGTATCTGCATTGTAGGGTAAAACATAGGGACATGCTCTGCTGGAACCACAGCTGGGGCTTGAACCTGTGACCCTGTGCTTCTGGACACACTGGCTGGGTGTACTGCACCACACTGTTGCCACAGATGCACAATAGTTCCTGGGGCTACCTGTACTTTTCCTCAGCCAGAATTTGTATGTTGCACTGCACACCATGTACTGATGCAGGGCATGGCCTAGGTCCACTGCAGGGAGGTGGCACCCCCCCTGCCAAGCTGACATGGCCATTTGCTATCAGTGCTGGTAGTGCGCAGTCCCAGACCATCCACTGTGTAGGTAGGTGCCCACCTAGGGAGCGGATCCCCTTCAGTTCAGCGCGTTAGTGTGAAAGGGGCCTCTCCCCGCCCACTCTCCACCCATTGACCCCTTCTCTCCGCCCTCTCTCCACCTTCTGCGGTGTTTACCGCGGCCGGGGATGTTAACGATAGTTAAGTAACGTCCCCAGCCGTGGTAAACGCCGCAATTTGCGACATCATCAAGTAAAACGAGATTAAATATAAAATATTCGCTGACAACAACATGTTGTACACATCTTTCAATGTCAAATATCTGGACTACACAAGTATTATAGGATGTCTCACAGACGTTTCTGCATGGCTGAGCACAAATAACCTCAGCATGAATTATGACAAAACAAAATCTCTCATAATAACAAGAAGCAAGATCTTCATTCCTCCTAACACGATCGCCATAAGGAACAGAAACATAGCCGTCAAAAATGAAATGAAATATCTAGGTGTCATCCTGGATTACAATCCCCAATAAACAGAACAACACAGCATGCATACCACAAACTAAAAATTATCCAGAAATTAAAGCCCTTCTTAAGCCAGAATGATTTCCATACAGTTTTTTACAAGCCATAGTCATACCAGTGTTAGACTACTGCAACTCACACTACCAAGGCCTGTCAGAACATACTATTCACCCACTGCAGATGGTCCAGAACACAGCTGCCCATATTATCACTGAAACAACAAAATGCGAACGCATAACCCCGACATTGGCCCAATTACACTGGCTACCGATGAGGAGTCGTGCCAGGTTCAAGGATACACTCAATATATTTAAAATACCACATAATGCTTCAGCTGAGTCTTTCCAGGATCTGATAAAAAAACTTCATGAAAGCCGGCGGATGAGAACAAACTGCAAGAACATATTAATCATGCCTAGCGAATACGCCAAAGCTAAACAAACACTTCCAACAGGGCACTATCATTATATGCACCAAACTTATGTAACTCCCTCCCGGAGTATATTAGAAACACGAGGGACTTTGGAAAAAAGTTGAAGACACTCCTGTTCATAGAACATCTTGGCAGCATCACATAGTGCATCACTAACTGTCCATCCACACACCAACGGATCCTGAGAAATGAACAACATCAAACGAACATTACACACAACCTCAACTTGTAAATAACTTATACTAATTTTACTGTTAAGATTTGATCTTATTAAACTGCCTGCGTGCTGGGTGACCCCACCCTATATACAATGTTAATTGTAAACAGTTTGAGCTGCGTGTAAACTACCTGGTTATAATGTAAACAGTTGAGTTGAAATGTAAACCACCTTGGTTTAAGGAAAAGGCAGTATATAAATCCTGTTAAATAAATAAAATAAATAAATTATGCATTTGCCAACGAATGCCTAATTGTCTTTGAATATCAGTCTGATAGAGCGTAATTATTCATCCATATGGAACACTCTCAGACTCACCCATAAAGCTCTCCCACCACAGATGCAGAAAAGAAGTGTTTCGCTTTACATCTCACCATACAAAAAAATTCTATTCAAATGCTAGTCTCACATCAGTGACAGCACCACTAACTCCCTCCGCAGCTAGACAATGAGCGTCAAAACACAAAACCCTGCAAATGGACACTCAACTCCAGCATCAAGAACTCAAATTACCTCAACCCTACCTATGGAAAATCAGCACTGCAAATATTCTAGAACCCCAGTAACCCCCAGTTGGAAAAGGGAACAAGCTAAACTACTACAGATTCTTAGAGAGAACCTACACATTAATAGAATCCCTTATCTTAGCTGCACATAGAAAACAGACAAGAATAAGAAACTACAAAAGACAAAAATTGAAATGGAAAACCCCCTAAATCAGACACTGAGCTGTGAAAAATGGAAGAAAGAAAAACAGAAATGCATTCCCTCCTGTAATGAACTATAAGAAATGCACATTTTCAAAGCTGATATACTTCATTCTCTAAAAATAGACACTTTTTTGTATCTTTCTTGTCTTACCTTATTTTTCCAGTTGGGTTGGTCCTATTATCTCTTTTCTACTTCCTCTTGTTGGTTTTCTTCTAAGTCCTTTTCCAAGATCCCATTTCCATTTTCTGTTGTCTTCATCCTTTCCTTCACTACATCTCTCTCTGACATTGATCCTTCTGTTTCTCTCATTTGCCTTTTACCACACTATAGCTCCATGCCTTTTTTTACTGTTCACCTACTTACCAGCTTTCCATTTCCTAATCTTACTTTCCTAGTCCTTCCATTCCTCATCTGTCTCATTCTTTTGCCAGCATCCTACCCTTCTCCTTCCATCTTCCACGCACTTTCTAGTTTGCCGTTTCCATCCTCTGTACTCATCTCCTCCCAAGTCTCATTTACCACCTTCTGCTTCTCAGCCCCAAATCATTACCAGCCCCAAATCATTCCTTAATACTTATCTTTCCACCTCCAGACCCTTTCTTATGTTTTACCCCTATCCAAGCTCCCATTTTCCCTTTCCCTTGTCCCATTTCTACCCTCTTTCACCTACTTTAAGGAAGATCTGCCCCTTCCTGTGGCTTTCATTCATTCTGTCCTTTTTGACTGCCTCCCAAGCAGGTCTTTCAAACAGTCTCCCCTCCCCATATTTCTGCACTTAATCTCATAGCCCTATTCATACCCCTCACCCAATCACCTTGTCCCCGTTGCCTTCTTAATCTCTGGTAAACCTTTAGTCCCTGCTATCCTCCCAAGCAACTCCAAGTTCCAGACCCCCCCCATTCCCAGTATCAGTCCATTGCCAGTATCAGACATCCCCTGCCCTTGTATCAGCCCATTTCCAGTCCCAGTCCCTATTCCTAGTATCAGCTCATTGCTAGTATTAGTCATCCCTCTGCCCCTGTATCAGCCCATTTCTAGTCCCCAACCACAATATCAGCCCAGTTCCAGTACCAGTCCTCAGTCCCAGTATCACTCAGACCCCCAGCCTCTGTATCAGCCCATTTCCAGTCTCAGCCCCCTACTGCCAGTATCAGCTATCCTTCTGCCCCTGTATCAGCCCACTTCTAGTCTCCCAGCCCCAATACTAGCCCATTTCTAGTCCCCAAGCCACAGTATCAGCCTATTCCCAGTCCCAGCTCCCCATTGCCAGTATCAGTCATCCCTCTGCCCCCTTATCAGCCTATTTTTAGTCTCCCAGCCACAATATCAGCCTATTTCCAATACCAGTCCTCAGTCCCAGTATCAGTCAGACCCCCAAACACTGTATCAGTCCATTTCCAGTCCCAGCCCCCTATTCCCAGTTTCAGCCCATTGCCAGTATCAGTCATCCTCCCGCCCCTGTATCAGCCCATTTCTAGTCCCCAGCACCAATATCAGCCCATTTCCAGTACCAGTCCCCAGCCCCTATATTAGTCCATTTCCAGCCCTAGCCCCTCATTACCAGTATCAGCCCATTTCCAATATCAGTCAGTTCCCCAGCCCCTGTATCAGCCCATATTGCAGTCCACCCAACCCCAATATCAGCCTATTGCCAGTCTCAGACCTCCCAGACCCAGTATCGACCCATTTCCAGCCCTTGCAGTGCAGTTCCTGTCCCCCAGCCACCTCTCCCCCATCCCTGCAGCAACACAACTGTGGAAACATTTGTTTTTCCTCTCGTGGCTGTATTAATGCTCAGAAAAGCTGCAGGAGCATTTACCTTTGCTCCGGCGGCTGTGCTAAAATCAAGCTGCAGTACCAGCAGCTTGAATATAGCACAGTTGCGGGAGCAAAAGTAAATGCTCCCATGGCTGTATTAATGTCTAAAATAGCCACAGCTAGGGATACAGAGAGCGAGTCAGTGAGGCAGGCTTCCTGGGCCCCTACTGTGGTGCACCCTGAGCCAGTGCCTCAATGGCTCACCTCTTAAGCCAGCCCTGCTTCTAACAAGAGTGTCAATCAATTCACAAAAAGGTAACATATACACCTAAAAAAGGTAAAACATACATAAAAAATTTATTGTATCACATAACATTAAAATATTACAATAGAGATGTCTACAAACTATGTGGCCACTATAAACAAACAATATAAATTCACCATACCCATTCACACACTAAAACATCCATACTCAGACACATAACACTCTATCACCAATAGCTATGGGATTCCTGAATCGCAATAAAACCTTCATACATATAAATAACCCTTTCATCAATAATAATGAAATGCCCGAATCACAATTAAGCCTCTATAAATACCATGGATATTAACATCAATACATCAACATCAATACATCATTATCTTTATAAATATAATACTTTTCACTATCGTCTTTAATACATTCAATATTTCTTAATATTATCAGATAGCATCGCTATTTCAATAGCAAACTATTATATAGCATAATGCACCAATGCACTCATGTTCATTATTATATGGCATAATATACTAGTGCACTCATGTTCACTATTCTTTGCCACATCACAACACATGTACCATATATACAGGGTGGCCCAAAAAAAGTGAGAACATCTCGTAAATTAAAAGCTTAAATAGATTATTTATTTACCTTTTTTAGCTATATAACGTCTTTATTTCGACAATTTCCGGTCGCCATCTTTTTTTTTTCAAATTTGTCAATCGTTTACATCTGTCTTTTTGAATTTTTAAATAACTTATATGCTACGAGATGCTCTCACTTTTTTTGGGCAACCCTGTATATATCAAATCACATCACATAAATTGATATTGTGTGCCAGTGATCACTATTCACCATTATAATATTCACAAAGTCCCCACTAAGCACACATCCAATGTGATGTTGTTATTGGACTATGGACCGTCGTGCCACCAAAAAACTTCAAAGGAAGTTTAGATGCTGCTCACTGCTACCACCACAGCTGGAACACTGCACATTATGGATCATAGTTTTGCCTAAAGGCTTCTTCAGGAGAACTGAAACAAAACACCAAACACACACTAAAACATCATATGATACTACACATATTATCTTATACCAGATATCTCAATTCCACCAACCTTCAGCGCTGCTCAATGTTATCTCTACTCCTATAAAAGAACGCCAGCACATGCGCACTGCAAAAGACTATTTAAATACCCCAACGTTCAACACTCCTTCCTTCCTCCTCAATCAATAACCCCTATTTTACTCCTGACTACAGCACCCAACCTCCAGAACCTACCCTCCTAACCTCTTGGAACAAATTCGATCCCATCACTCTAGAAAATGTCTCCAATGTTATAAAAGACCTGAATACCTCCACTTCTGCCCTTGACCCCTGTCCTGTCCCTTGGATCAAATCTACTAGAGATTCCCTCAGCCCCTACATCCTATCTATTATACAAACCTCCCTCCAGACTGGTTTTGTTCCACCTCCTCTTAAACGCGCCACTATCCAGCCTATACTAAAAGGAACTAAACTTGACCCCACTTCCCCTACCTCCTACAGACCTATATCTAGCATCCCTTTTCTTGCCAAAATAGCCGAGAAACTAGTTCAAACCCAACTTCAAAACTATATTGATGATCACTCTCCCCTCGACCTATTCCAACATGGTTTTAAAAAGAACCATGGTGTCGAAACCCTCCTTACCTCCCTACTAGACTCCCTGTATTTGCACACCCAGAATCCTACCCAAGGATGCCTACTCATATTCCTTGACCTATCTGCCGCTTTTGACTCCCTTCCTCACCATCAACTCTTATGCAGGCTCCATGAAATAGGGCTAAGAGGCACAACCCTAAACTGGTTCCGATCCTACTTAGATGACAGAACCCAACAGGTCCGTATTGGCAATGATACCTCTCTCCCATTTACACTAAAACAAGGTGTCCCCCAAGGATCTAGCCTCTCTGCTCTCCTTTTCAATATTTTCCTTCAACCTGTTTGCAATATCTTTCAGAGCTTTGGCATTCAGTACCAATTATATGCAGATGACATGATGTGCTTCACCCCATTTAATCTCTCCAACCCCGACTTCTCTAATCTAAGTGATTGCTTATTTACACTGAAATCATGGCTATCTCAACATAACCTTCTAATTAACCAAGCTAAGACTGAAGTGCTACAGGTGTTCTCCGCTACCTCATACACCCCCTCCCCCTCCAACTATCACTATTGGAGATTTCACCCTTACTATAAAATACCAGGTGAAGTATCTTGGTATCATCCTCGATCAGAACCTCTCCTTCACTAATCAAATAAAGAGAACCACTAATACGATATATGCAAAACTACGTACCCTCCGGAATCTCAAACCCCTCTTAAGCCCCACTTCTTTTCCATCTGTCTGTCAAGCCCTCACAAACCCCTCTCTTGATTACTGCAACCTAATCTATCATGGCCTTCCCAAGAACGCTATACAACCGCTCCAACTTGCCCAGAACACGATCGCACGACTCATAACCAACATTCCCAGGCGATCACACATCACACCAGTCCTATATGACCTCCACTGGCTCCCCATCTACTGCAGGATTAAGTTCAAAGTGCTTACCCTCATACATAAAATCATCTCCAACGAATCAGCTCCATGCCTTTCTCCTCTCATTCCCCTCTCTTCTAGCTCTAGAACCCGCCGTACTATTACTAAAAACCTCATCTCTATCCCAACAGCCACAAGATATAGTAAACAATATACCTGTAACAGGGCCTTTTCCCTCTATGCTCCTACCCTATGGAACTCCCTTCCCCATGAGCTGCGGAACTCTAGAACTCACCTTGAGTTCCGAAAGAACTTAAAAACCCTCCTCTTTCAGGAACATTTTTCCCTTCCACCTTAGTTTCTAACCTTCATCTGCTTCCTCCCAGCTCCTACCCCTTCTAAACCTTCATACTGACAACTGATATCTCGGTAAATACCTTGTAAATAGTTGTTTTATTTTTATGATCAGTTCTCATTGTTATCTTATATATATTTGTTACTTTGTTTTATTTATTTATTTATTTTATTTATTTAAAGTTTCTTTTATACCGCACTATTCGGCATCAGCGCGGTTTACATGGAACAAAAACATCTCAGTACATTTAACAAGTATGAGTTTACAGATAACAGTTTAAGAACTTGGATAACTGGGATAACTTTGTTCTATGTAAACAGTGGAAACACTCTATTTTAAGTGTTTTATGTAAACCGTCTTGATTTGTAGAAAGACGGTATATAAAATCGGTTAAATAAATAAATAAATAAATAAAACACTCAATAAAACCAATGCCACTCCATCTATCCATTTAACCCTTGCGGAGACACAGTGTCCCATCGAAAAATGTTGTTTCCGACGGCATCAAGAACATTGGAAAGAGTGTTGCACAAAGTTCAGTTGCTCTGAGTTCAGAATAAAGTTGAAGTTGGCATGTGATATGTTTTATTGTTAACCACATCGAACCCCTGAGTTTGGGACTGTAGCAGTATACAAGTACATGTTAGAATAGAATAGAAGTTTCTGGGAAACATTATTGTGTGCTGTGGACTTATTTCTCAACTGCCCTTAGAGAGTGGAAGGGTGGAAAGAGAAAACTGGATGGACCCTGAGCAGGTAGTGGTCTAGGATCTAGATGAAAAGTCTGCCCTTGCACTCTCTGGACCCACAAAAACAAAACATGTTCTGTAGTCCCACTGACTCTGCTGGTTCCCAAGGGAGTTCACTCAAGGTCCCACTACAAGTATAATCTCAGGAGAGCTCCTGCAAATTTAGGTGTATGCCCATGCCCACATCAAAACTACCATATCAAAGGGATGCTGCTAGTACATGTTGTACATACCACTGGGCCCTTTCTTTCCTCTTTCCTGTCTATGGACAGAGGCAGCCCTCCTCCAGGCGAAACAGCTGGCCCAGGGAAAGCAGGTCAGCCTTAGACAAATTTCCATATTAGAAAGCATGGGAACCAGGAAACATATGTACACAATTGCATGCATACAAATCCAGCCACACAAAAGTATGCAGAAGGCCATGCCCACAATGCAGGTAACTCTTGTGGCTGGAGATAACTGTATTTTCAGACCATCATAGTTTATGCCAGTGCCAAACTCCAGGACCAAAGCTAAGATCTTGCACTCAACCAGACAACTGACTATTTAGGCTACTTACTGCAAATCAGCCTCATCTCAGAAAGCATAATGTTATCTCTCCTTAAAATATTTCCTACTCTATGCCCTCCTGGGAATTTGTCTTTCAAATCTCATTCTTTGGTAGGTAAATGGATACCATAAGGCAACCTGAGAGCTCAACACATGGGGAGATTTAGCTTGAGTGAGGTTATTTCATTTTTTTTTTAGAATTATGTTTTAAAATACTTGTGAGAGGATATCATCTCTACAACAATTATGGCTAGTAGCACCATCACTGGAAGACGAATGATTTCAAAAAAGACAATTACACCATAAAGCTAGTGAGTTCGCTATGTTAGGCCACCCGAACTCATGGAAAAAAGGGTCAACAAAAACTGCAGAAGGAGATGCCTCTTTATTAAACATAGGGTCTCTTTTACTAAAGTGTGCTAAAGTTTTGCAGTGACTGTGTTAGTTGCAAGAGGTAATGTGCCATAATTGCAAAGCCTCTGTACGAACTGCTGAGGGAGTTTCCAGCATCTTCCCATACCGTTAACACAGAGACAATGCACTTACTGCTCGGGAACTGTATTTCAGATAAAGTGGATGCACTTAACATCTCCTATAGAGGCTCTGCATTATCTGCTGCGTGAACATTTGATGCCTGGAAATTGCCCTGCGCTAACTGTAAGGTATAGTCCACACTCATTCCCCATCCTATTCCATGCTATGCACTTACCACAGGAACTAGTGCATGCTATGTGTGAAGCCAAATTAACTGTCAGTGTAGCTATGCACTAACAGCACACTAATTCCCATGCCACTTTAGTAAAAGGCCCCTTAAGTAAATACATTTGTTTTGCTAGCTTTCAGAAGTTACACAAATGAAGGGCATATCACCTTAGGATATTTTACTTGTCGACCTTTATTTCTGCTCCCTAAAATGTAAAAAGCTGTTTTGCTGGATGAAGTAGTTCTTAGCATAAGGTGACACCTGTCTACGTTTGAATGTGCCAGAGAGGGGACTCTGGGTTAACAAAAGAGGAAGACGACTAATCTCTTGCAGTAAAAGGAATTTTAGGAGGTATGTAGTTGGGGGAAAAAAGTAGCACTTGACCAAGAAAACATGCAGCCTTCCTGCTAGACGGAAGGAAAATTGGCAACAATGATGGATATTCTGTAGGGGGAGATACACAGACATACCAGTATCTAAATATTAACCTCTATGGTCAAGTTTTTCTCCTAATTTAGACTAGGACTCAAAAGACAAAGGCTTGCCTGCAGTACTGTGCACTATAAAGTAGGAGATGTGTGTTCAAGTTCCCTATCTGTGGGAAGAGGGAGAGAAACAAATTTTCACCACATAGATGATTCCCTCTGTTATTATAGTTGTACTCAAGAGCTCACTCTGGGAGAAGACTTTCCTTCCAGCCCTTGGCCAGAAAGGAAACCTTGTTTCACCCACATATTTGGCCTTGGAACAGGGATAGGGTTAAAAAACAAGAAAAAAAAATTTAAGGAGAGGAAGTGATATCACCGCAAATGGTGGAGGTATATAGAGAGAACTCTGCTTTAACCCCTCTAAAACTGATGTTTAAAGTGAGTATACAAATCAGGTTAAATAAAGTGAGTAGATTTTTGATGTGGCACTATATTCAAGAGGCAAACCACTGTGGCTGCAGAAAGTTCAGTGTTGATGGCTGCAAAGTGAAAACAAACTAATTTGTTGGGTTTTAGTCTTCATGGATGTAGAGTCACATGCTAAAGCAGATTCCAAGATGGCTCCAGGCAAGCCAGACAAAGTGCTAAAAGTGTGTGGCATGTAGTGTGTGGTGACAGCACATGAGGAGGTGGATAGCTCACCACCAACAAAAATGGATATGGGGCAATGGTTGAAAAAGATGAAGGATGATAATATGGCCAGGTTTGTTGGCTTGCAAATGAGCTTGGAGAAAATGAAATCTGATGTGACTACCCCAGGGCATAGATTTGAAAAGATGGAGGACAGATTGGTGAGTATGGGGAAGGATGCTATACTTTGGAGAAGCGGATGAAGGAAACCAAGAAGGTGGATGAGAATATTATGTCGAAGCTGGAGGATTTGGAGAATTGATCCAGGAGGAACAACCTCTGATTCCAACGACTGTGATGAGGAAGGCACTGGTGAGCCTGCAGAGTTAGAAAAAATCAGTGATTGTACTTTTAAAAACATTCCAGCAGTGCACAGGCTTCAGAGCAAGCTTAGAGTTTCTGAGGCTAGGCTGCCACACCCAAGCTCTGCTGACGGAGTAGCAGGCTTGGAGCATGATTATGAACACCTGTTAAGGCAGAGAGAAAGGCTGCCCAGAAAGCACCTTTATAAACCCTGCTTAGGGAAAAGCAGAGGGGAGAAGAGCTGCTCACGAGGAAAAGCTTGCTCAGAAGGGAAGAACAGAGCAAGCACACACTCAAGGAGAGAGTCCAGGAAGACAGAGTCAGAGACGGACTCGGAGCAGGACTGGAGATTGAACTGGAAGTTCCCAGAAAGAAAGTTCCAAGCAGAGGAAAGAAGAAGGACCTGGAAAGAGTCTGGCACAAGGGAAACCAGGCAAGAGCTGCTCAGACGGAGAGAGCAGGGCAGGTTCCAAACTTCTGTTCCTGACCAAGAGGTTCACAACACTCAGAGGTGGGTGCCTAGGTTTCAAACTAGGAGGCAGAAGAACCCAGCCTCCAACAGAGAGCCGTAGTTAAACTTCAGAGAGGAAATGGGGCAAGAGAACCAGAGAAAGATATCCAGTAATACAGTTCTCCATATTTCTTACCGGGTAGAGAAGTCCTGGAGGGAGTTACAGGAATCCTCAGCAAGAATTCCACCAGAGGCAGGTCATGAAAGCTCAGTGCAGGATATTATAATTCCTGAGCAGGAGGAAATGCAAGTGGCGTATAATGAACCAGACCCCTTGATTACTGAACTGCCAATGGACTGTTCTTTGTGTTGTGCAGAGGCTACTGAATCCTTGGTTAAGGAGTAGCAGCCTGAGTAAATGCTTTTGGGAAAAGCACTACCAAGAAAACTTAACCTTGCTAAGGTAGGAACCAGGTTAAGTAAGCCAAGCTTGCACAGCACCGTCTTTTTATCTCACAAAGGAAGCAGAGAGACATTCTTTATTTTGCTGAACCTAAGAAGCTATACTTTTGGTTTGCCTGTTTTGATTGATGAAACGTCTGCCTCTGTTTAATGCATTTGAGAAGTTACTCAGCTTAAGGATGTAAATATTTTCTGTACCTTTTTGTCCTGGAGGAAATATCCAGATACTTTGCGTTTGAACCTTACTTGTGCATATTTTGGGGAAATAAACTGTGTCATGTTTGCCTACACTCGATGTCTCCACGACTATCCTTTTTAAGAGTGAAACTACAACTCCCAGAGGGCACTGCTCCTGAAGGAAATAGTTTTCAAACCCTTTAAAGAGGACTAAAATGGCAACCCTAATCCCCTAAGCACGTCGCTGGGGATAGGGACACGTGACACCACTCATGTATGGGCCTTACTAAAGCAATTTTATTAGACATACTGTGTGCTTCAGGGTTTACAGATGACTGCCCTACCTTGGAATTGGAGTGGGTACACAGGCTCTTGGCTCTAAGGACAACAAGCACCCAAGAGATGTAGTGGCATATTTGCAGTGATATCAAGATAAAAAGAAGATTTTCCTGGCTGCAAGGAAATTGGACAAGCTTATAAGGAAGGGCCACAAAACTGAAATCTTTATGGCATCTCATCTATCATGTTGTGGAAGTGGTGAGAATTAAGAGCTCATTCCTAAACTGTGCCTGGAGAATGTCCAATATAAATGGTTGTACCCATTTGGGTTAGCCTTTACTATTAAGAATGACACTCATTGGGTGTCTACTGTTGCAGATGCGAGGAATATCTTGATGCATGTTGGTTTTAAGGACCTTTTCAGAAGACTGAGACTGTAGCTGTTAAGACCAGTGTTAAAGCCTCTGGCCCTAAGTGGCAGTGAGGGTGGTAAATGGCTGATGAGGCACTCAGGTGGAAAGCCAGCATCAGCCAAATTGGCTGCTACATAATGCCCTGAATATAAAGCTGGATGATGAATGTGACGTCTTAGTGTCTGATCTGCGGTTCGCCCTGGCGGAGCAGAAAAATACATAGCTGATTAGCATTCCATCTGTTTTGGTTTGCCTTCATTTTGTTGGCAATATTTGCTCTGTAATTCCAGTTCTGCACCTGTACTGATGTCATTGAATAGCCAGACTGCTAATATTGGCAAAAACAAACTTTGAAATGCCTGTATGCAAATTCTGAAAGTCTAAAAAATAAGCTGGGAGAGTTAGAATATATAACAATGAATGAAAGGTTGGATATAATTGGCATTTCAGAGACCTGATAGAAGGAGGATAACTAATGGGACACTGTGATACCAGGCTACAATGGGGCCGCGACTCCGATAACGATCGCGAACCGCTACCGCGGCTTTGTAAACAAGCCCCTATATCACAATGATAGGGTAGATCACATTGGTGGAGGGATGGCTCTATATGTTAAAGAGGTCATCGAATCAAACAGGATAAAGGTTTTGCAGGAAACAAAATACACTCTAGAATCTCTATGGATAGAAATTCCATATAAAGAGGGGAAGGGAATAGTAGTGGGAGTATACTACCGTCCACCTTGACAGAATGAACAGACAGCTGATGAAATGCTAGCAGAAATAAGGGAAGCTAGCAAAATTTACAATACAGTAATAATGGGAGATTTCAATTACCCTGGTATCGACTGGGTCAGTGTCACATCAGGACATGGTAAGGAGATAAACTTTCTAGAAGAAGTAAATACTTCATAGAGCAGCTAGCTCAGGAACAGACATGTGGGAACCATATTTTAGACCTAGTCTTCCATGGAACGCAGAGATAACTGTTTTGGGGCTGCTTGGCAATAATAACACAGGTACACTACCAAAAAACTGCCTCCAGTTTTGCAACTGATTCCTATAGATTTTGGGGTGCTGAATCCAGGAAAAATAGCCAAAATGTTCCATCACGTCACGTTTTCTTGCAAAATTAGATTTCTTACCCATATAAGGAATGTTCACATAATTTCTTTTTAGCCGACTGCAGTTTATTTTCTTGGCCCAAAATAGAGGTTGTAATGGTTAACTAACTAGAAACACTCCCTCATGATATTTTAGAGTGTTTTGTATTCATTTTATACATTAACAGGACAATTGGGAGGCGGGGGGCTAAATCCAGTACTCGCGCTGGCGCATGTTCTTTCCTGTTCGCCTCGCCTCGTTCGCTCGCTCGCTCAAACACGGTGGTTGCGACATGAACGTTCCTGTCAAATTTCAGTTTCTTGCAAGTTCATTATTACCTGTTGTTTGCTCAGTCGTAATCCAGCTTTATTCCGAAGTGGTTCACTACAGTTGTAGTTTGCAGTGCTGTGTATTTGTGATGGCTCACAGAGCCAGAGGTTGCGTCAACTCTCCGGACAGTTTTTGTTTTATTTGTGGGGAATATACCGTGAAAAAGCAGCAGAGGAACATCTCTGCATTTATTAAAAAAGTATATTTCGCCTATTTCGGTTTGAAGTTAGGCGATCAAGACAAACCGTGGGCTCCTCACAAAGTGTGCAAGACATGTGAGGAAGATCTACGCTTATGGATGAAAGGTAAAAAACAAGCATTTCGTTTCAGAATACCTATGATGTGGCGTGAACAAAGAGACCACAGCAGTGACTGCTATTTTTGCTCTTGCATTGTGAAGGGATACAACTTAAAAAATAAGAACGTAATAAGTTACCCCAACCTTTCCCTCAGCAATTAGGCCTATGCCTCATAGCAACGAAGTACCTGTGCCTGAACCACCAAAATCTTTGGATCATATTTGTGTGGACGGTTCTGATCATGATGAGACTCATCAGATGGCTTTTCCCGATGAGTCCAGTACTTCCGAGTTTGAAACTGAACCAGATCCGAAACCTGAACTTTTCTCTCAAGCTGAATTGAATGATTTAGTCCGGGATTTAGGACTCCCAAAAGATGCTGCCCAACTGCTAGGTTCTCGGCTTAAACAGAAAAATCTATTGTCACCAGGAACAACTTTTTATTGGTACCGCAACCGCGAGACACAATTTTTCTATTCTTATGTGCTGCCTTGTTACAATTTTCTTTATTCTTATTTGAATAACTACTAAACAATTAGTATAAAGAATTCATCCAAGAAACTTTTATCTCGATCGCACTCAATCTGAAACGTTCACCTCAAACTGCTAACCCAATGTAGCAAAAAATCTGTACGTGATGGAGCAAATTGGTTACCAGATTTGGATTCAGCGCACCAAAAAATGTAAAAATCAATCGAAACATTAGAGGCAGTTTAAAAAAAATATTTTTTAGTGTACCTGTGTAATCATAACATGTTCATATTTGATTTAATAAATGGAGGGAGGATAGCAAGGAAATTGACTGCGCTAGCATTTAACTTTCAAAAAGGAGACTATAATAAAATGAGGAAAATAGTTAAGAAAAAACTAAAAGGATCAACTGCAATGGTTAAGAATTTACATAAGGCCTGGGCGTTATTTAAAAATATTTTCTTGGAAGCCTAGACCAGAATTATTCCATGCTTTAAAAAAGGTAGAAGGAAGGCCAAATGATAGCCAGTATGGCTTAAAGGTGAAGTCAGAGAGGCTGTTATAGCTAAGAGAGAATCTTTCAGAAAATGGAAAAAAAGAGCCAAATGACGAAAGCAGGAAACAGCATAATAGTAGCAAGTTAAATAAAAGGCACTGATAAGGCAGGCAAAGAAAACATTTGTAAAGAAGCTTGCCATAGAAGCAAAAGTTCATAATAAAAACCTTGTCAGGTATATTCATAGCAAAACACCTGTGAAAGAGTCAGTGGGACCATTAAATGATGGAAGGGTAAAAGGTGCACTGAGAGATGACAAGGCAATAGCAGAGAGACTAAATTAATTTTTTGCTTCAGTCTTTACTGAAGAAGATGTAGGAAACTTACCTATAAACAAAACACAAAACACACCCACTAGGGAACCAAAAATAGCCAAATACATATACTATACAAAAGAATGAAACCATGATGAGTATCACTCATTTCGGATTTTGAAAAAAACATTTTGAACAAATTCTTTGAGTGGAGGCTTAGCAAGATGCTTGTTGGGTTGTAAGTGGTTGATATGTTTGGATTGGTTGATTTTTGTGTTTAGTAGTATGGTCGGTTGATCCTTTTGGTTGAGAGTTATGAATGGCGGTATGAGTTGGCTGATGATTTTTGTGAATGGAGATTTAGTAGTATGGTTGGTTGATTTGACTTGATTGGTTGAATGAAGTGAATGGGGATGGATAGGACTGATAGTAGTGGTTTGAATGCACTTGGATTGGTCTTTGATTTTGGAGGGTGTTCTATGGGGTGAGTTTAAATAGGATAGTGTAGTTTGGTGGTTTCATGCGGTGCTGCTATATGAAGTAAACAGCACTAACTTGGTGAGTTTTTTTTAGTAAGTAGAGTTTTTTGTTTATTGTATCATGTTTTTCCTTCTTATCTTACCAGCCTAGATGTTACGACTTTCAAAAAGTCGCGAAAAATGGTGAAACCAATGGCCATGGTTGGCCAATGCTGATAGCAGTTTGACTGAATTTTCAGCAGAAGATTGAGTGGCACAGTAGTAGACTGGCTAATCTACTGAAGAGGGCTTTAAACTAGATTCGTTGGGGATGGGTGAAAAAAGCCCCCAGGTAAGTGAAAGCCCCCAGGTAACTGTTGCATTAAATACTTTTATGGAAATGGGTAACAGGGGTAACATATGGAAAGCAGTGTGTATAAATGCCCATAGCATGGGGAATAAGATCCCTGATATTGAGACTTTAATGGGAGTGGCCGACTTGGATTTAGTGGCAGTTACAGAAACATGGTTCACAGAAAACCATGACTGGGATGTAACTATACCAGGCTATACTTTATTCAGAAAGGACAGGGTAGGAAGAAGGGGAGGAGGAGTGGCACTATATGTAAAAAATACTATTAAAGCTTTGGAATTACAGAGCTTAAAAGGGAGAGAGGAGGCATTGTGGGTTAAACTAGAAAGAGGGAAAGAGAAATCTATTTGCATTGGTGTGATATACAGACCTCCCTCACAAGAGGAAGAGGTGGACAGAGAGCTAATTGAAGACATACGCAGCATTGCTTGGTTGATCCCAATCAACCAAGCAAAGAAGACATACCACACTAACCTACTCAACAAATCTCTGAACAGGCCCAGAGAATTATTTGAATTAATTAAATCACTAACAAAAACATCCCAAGAAGAAACCGCACAAACACTAGTGGACTATTATGCCAGCAAACTAAACCCAACAACAGCATCAATACTCATTATAAATCAAGAAAATGACAACTCGATACAACAACCTGCGACATTAAACACAATGGAAAAATGGGACACATTTCATAAAACTGATGAGAAACAAATAGTAAACCTAATCTCGAACCTAAACACTACGACCTCCCAACTAGATCCCTGTCCAGCAGCCTGGATCAAAACCACTAAGCTGGAAATTGCCCAATTCATTACACATATTGTGAACCAATCTCTACAACAAGGAATCATGCCAACACCCCTTAAAAAATCTCTCATAAGACCAATACTGAAAAATAAAGCTCTCAAGAAGGATGATCCAACCTCCTACCGTCCAATTTCAAGTATTCCGTTCCTAGTGAAAACTATTGAAAAAACAGTACAACTACAATTACAAGACCATATTGACTCAAGAGAAGCACTAGACGACCAACAATATGGTTTCCGGCCACACCGCGGTGTTGAAACCCTACTTCTGGTACTCTTGGATAACCTACTCAAAGGTCTTGAAGATAGGAAGAAAATGTATATACTAATATTTATTGATTTATCAGCTGCCTTTGATACAGTCCACCACAAAACACTCATTAACAGACTGGCATCATTAGGAATAACAGGAATTACGTTGATTACATCATACCTAACAAACAGGATGCAGCAAGTTCAAATCAACGGTGAAAAGGCAAAACCATTTCCCCAAACACAAGGAATTCCACAAGGATCAGCGTTATCCTCCCTACTTTTCAACCTATACATAAAACCGGTATGCGCAATATTTCAAAAGCACAGGATACAATTCTATTTATATGCCGATGATATTATGCTATACACACAATTGGACACAGAAAACCCAAAGTACCATCATCTTGAAAGCTGCCTAAAAGAGATACAAACTTGGCTGATGCAAAACAATATGTCCATAAACCATAAAAAGACAGAAGTAATGTACATCTCCCGAAAACAAGACTTCAAACCACCCCCAACAATAACAATGAACAACAACACTTACTCAGTAAAAGAAGAAATAAAATATCTAGGAGTAACCCTTGACACAAATCTAAAAATGGAAAAACACCTCCGATTAACCAACAGAGCAATTTTCCACAAAATAAAGGTCATTCAACCCCTACGCAACATCCTTGATCATTCAGACTTCAGAACTGTTGCACAAACCCTATTCATCCCACACTTCAATTACTGCAACTCCATCCTTCAAGGACTACCTAAAAAAACCCTAAAGATCCTTCAAATGGCTCAAAACGTCTCCGCCAGAGTGATCATGAAGAAGAAAATTACTGAACACATCACACCAATATTAGCTGACCTACACTGGCTGCCCATAACCGCCCGCCTAAAATACAAACTACTAGTTACAACATTCAAACTCATACACAACATAGCACCATCATATCTAAACCTCATAAACACTCAACCACTTTCCAGAAACAGAAGAATCTGCAATATAAACACCCTATGTATACCAAACAGTATCAGATCAGCCAAAGCCTGCACAAGTAAAAGAGCCTTCGCTTATACAGCACCGACTTTATGGAATCAACTACCAGCAGAACTGAGATCAGTTGAAGACCTAAAAGACTTTAGAAAAAAGCTAAAAACACACCTCTTCAATGAAGCATACGATCCAACTTAAACATAATGAACACTCCTAATTGCTAGCATGAATCAATCTGTCTTAGGAACCAACATAAGCACAGCCATGACCTTTTCATATAAACTTGTATTATATTATCATACATGATATATATGTACGACCCAATATTGTATATATACTATCCCTTTTAAAAATTGTATATATGTTATCCCTTTAATCACCTGTTATCTAATGATTATCACCTGCCAATCAATTATAAGTTTGTTTCACTTTAGTTGTAACCATAGTTATGTTATATTTGCGTTTAAGTTATCCGCTTCTGATCGCTGGAAGTAGCGGTATACAAATGATAAATAAATAAATAAATAAAATAAATTGCTAGGAAAGGGGAAGTGCTACTGATAGGGGATTTCAATATGCCAGATGTTGATTGGCACATTCCTGCTGCAGTATCATCTAGAAGTAAAGAGATCCTGGATTCTCTACAGGGAGAACTATTCAAGCAATTGGTAACAGACCCCACACGTGAAGGGGCCATACTGGACTTGGTGCTTACCAATGGTGAAAGTGTTTCTGATGTTATAGTGGGGGATCATTTTGCATCCACTGATCACCAGATAGTGTGAGTCAGTATTAGGACTAGGGCTGTTAGAATCCATTCAAAGGTGAGAGTCTTAGACTTTAGGAAGACTAACTTTGCCAAGATTGGTCAATACCTCAGGGAGTCATTAGCGGGATGGGAACAGCTGGGGGATGTAGAAAAACAGTGGGCAAAACTGAAAGGAGATATTTTAAGGGGCAACCAACCTTTTTGTTAAAATGGTACATAAAGGTAAAAGGAAAAGGAGACTGTTATGGCTTTCGAAAGAGGTAACTGAAAAAGTGAAGAAAAAGAGGGAGGCCTTCATGAAATACAAGAGATCACAGAGAGAGGAAGACAGGCATCTATATTTGGAAAAACTTAGAGAAGCTAGCAAAGTAGTCAGGAAAGCAAAGATTCAAAAAGAGGAGGAAATAGCCAATGCAATAAAATGGGGGGATAAGACATTTTTCAGATATGTTAGTGAGAAGAGGAAGGGAAAAAGTGGTATTGTCAGACTAAAGGGTGAAGGGGAGGAATATGTAGAAGCTGATGAGGATAAAGTGGAATTGCTTAACAAATATTTCTGTTCTGTGTTCACAGATGAAGAACCAGGAGCAGGACCTCAGAAAACACCCAGAAAAAGGAAAAGAAGCGAGGGACATCTTGAGCAATTTTCAGAAGACTGTGTTCGTCAGAAACTAGCTCAACTTAAAGTAGACAAAGCGATGGGACCGGATGGGATACACCCTAGAATACTGAGGGAACTTGGAGACGTTCTAGCAGCTCCACTGACTGACCTTTTCAATGCCTCATTGGAGTCGGGACTGGTGCCAAAGGACTAGAGAGAGGCTCATGTGGTGCCTTTATACAAAAGCAGAAGTAAGGATGTGGTTGAAAACTACAGGCCGGTTAGTTTAACTTCGGTGGTGAGTAAATGATTGGTAACGCTGCTGAAAGAGAAAATAGTGAGGTTTCTGGAGTCCAGCGGATTACAGGATCTGAGGCAGCATGAATTCACCAGAGGCAGGTCTTGTCAGACAAATCTGATTGATTTCTTTGACTGGGTGACCAGGGAGTTAGACTGAGGGAGAGCCTTAGATGTGGTGTATTTAGATTTCAGTAAAGCCTTTGACACTGTTCCTCACAGGTGACTTATAAACAAACTGAGCACCCTAGGGATGGACCCTAAAGTTACTGCTTGGGTTAGAAATTGGTTGGGTGGGAGGCGACAAAGAGTACAGGTAAATGGGGCTTACTCTGAGGAGAAGGATGTTACCAGTGGTGTGCCCCAGGGATCTGTCCTTGGTCCAATTATTTTTAACATCTTTGTTAGTGATATAGCGGAAGGGCTGTCGGGTAAGGTTTGCCTTTTTGTGGACGATACCAAAATCTGCAATAGAGTAGACACCCAGGAAGGTGTAGATAACATGAGGAGGGATCTAGCTAAGCTTGAAGAATGGTCTAGAATCTGGCAGCTGGGATTTAATGTTAAAAAAATGTAAGGTCATGCATTTGGGCTGCAGCAATCCAAGGGAGCAATATAGTATAGGGGGTGAAGTACTTTTGTCCACTAAAGAAGAGCGGGACCTGGGCGTGGTTGTGTCTGATGATCTTAAAGCAGCTAAACAGGTAGAAAAGGTGACAGCAAAAGCTAGACGGATGCTTGGGTGCATAGGGAGAGGAATGGCTAGCAGAAAAAGGGAGGTGATAGTGCCTCTGTATAAGTCTTTGGTGCGACCTCATTTGGAGCATAGTGTGCAATTCTGGAGACCGCACCTTCAAAAGGATGTGAACAGGATGGAGTCGGTGCAGAGGGTGGCTACTAAAATGGTTAGTGGTCTTCCTATTTCCTTTCGTATCCAATTCAAACTTCTCACACTCGTTCACAAAGTTCTTCATACCACCACACCTCAATACCTGGCCGATCTCATCCACTTTCACACCCCCAGGCACACCCCCCCACTCCTTCCACCTCAACCGCCTCACACTACCTCCCCCCTCACTTGCTCACCTCCAATCCACCCGCTCCTCAGCTTTCTTCTTCATAGGTCTGGCTCTTTGGAACTCCCTTCCCTCTGCTCTCCGTCTGGAGCCGCATCACCCTACCTTTAAACAGGCCCTGAAAACCCACCTCTTTTCCCTTGCCTGATAAAGGGGTTAAAGGAGCACTAAGAGGCGACAAGGCGATAGCGGAGAGACTGAATGAATTCTTTGCTTTGGTCTTTACTGAGGAAGATGTAGGGATGTTACCCATGACGGAAGTGGTATTTAAAGGTGTGGAAGAATTGAAGGAAATATCGATACATCGGGAAGATGTCTTACAACTATTAGATAAACTGAAGAGTAGCAAATCACCTGGGCCGGATGGTATACATCCAAGGGTGTTGAAAGAACTGAAATATGAGATTGCAGACCTGCTATCAGTAATCTGTGAACTATCATTAAAATCATCTCTAATACCTGAAGATTGGAGGATCGCCAATGTAACACCAATTTTTAAAAAGGGTTCCAGGGGTGATCCGGGAAACTACAGACCGGTGAGCCTGACGTCAGTACCGGGAAAAATGGTAGAAACCATCATAAAGAATAAAATTACTCAGCATGTAGATGGTCACAACCTAATGGGAGACAGCCAACATGGCTTTAGACAAGGAAGATCTTGTCTTACTAATCTGTTATGTTTTTTTGAAGGAGTGAATAAACAGGTGGACAAAGGTGAGTCGGTTGATATTGTGTATCTGGACTTTCAGAAAGCCTTTGACAAGGTCCCTCATCAGAGACTTTTGGCAAAACTAAAGAGTCATGGGATAGGAGGCAGTGTACTATTGTGGATCAGGAACTGGTTAAAAGATAGAAAGCAGAGGGTAGGGCTAAATGGCCAATTTTCCCAATGGAGGAAGGTGAATAGTGGTGTACCCCAGGGATCTGTGCTGGGTCCGCTGCTTTTTGACATATTCATAAATGACCTGGAAAGTGGAATAACGAGTGAGGTTATCAAATTTGCAGATGACACAAAACTATTTAAAGTTGTTAAAACCGAAGAGGATTGTGAAAAATTGCAAGAGGATCTTGATAAATTGGAAGACTGGGCATCAAAATGGCAGATGAAATTTAATGTGGACAAGTGCAAGGTTATGCACCTAGGGAAGAACAACCCAAACTATGGTTACACGATGCAAGGTTCCACATTAGGAACCACCACCCAGGAAAAAGATTTAGGCGTCATTGTGGATACCATGTTAAAACCCTCGGCCCAGTGTGCAGCGGCGGCCAAGAGAGCAAATAGAATGCTAGGTATGATAAGGAAAGGAATGGAAAATAAAACAAAAGATATTATAATGCCTCTATATCGTTCCATGGTGAGACCGCACCTTGAATATTGTGTGCAATTCTGGTCGCCGTATATTAAAAAGGATATAGCGATTTTAGAAAAGGTTCAGAGAAGAGCCACCAAAATGGTAAAGGGGATGGAAGGATACTCCTATGAAGAAAGGCTAAAAAGGTTAGGGCTCTTTAAACTGGAAAAGAGACGGCTGAGGGGAGATATGATAGAAGTCTATAAATTAATGAACGGAATGGAACGGGTAAACGTAGATCGATTGTTTACGTTATCAGAATATAGAAAGACTAGGGGACATGCAATGAAGCTACAGGGTAAACTATTTAAGACTAACAAAAGAAAATATTTTTTCACTCAACGTGTAATCAAACTCTGGAATTTGTTACCGGAGGATGTAGTAAAGGCTGTTAGTGTAGCTGGGTTTAAAAAAGGTTTGGACAAGTTCCTGGAGGAAAGGTCCATAAACCATTATTAAGAAGTGACCGAAGATATCAATGCTTGACCCAGTACAAGCATTGTGGAACTTGTGTCTCTTGGGGAAACTGCTAGGTACATATGACCTAGTTTGGCCACTGTTGGAAACAGAATACTGGGCTTGATGGACCTTGGTCTGACCCAGTATGGCATATCTTATGTTCTTATGTTCCCCCTCCCTCCTAGCCTTTATCCTTTCCCTACGCTGACCTTCCTCTCTCGTCTCTGTCTCTCTATCCTTTATTAAGTTGTAATTTCCTTTTCTCTTTCCGGCCTTGTGCCTTGCTGTTATGAAGATTTATTTTTTGTAAACCGGTCTGTTTATCTCTGAAGGGCGGTCAATCAAGTCAATAAACATAAACATAAACATATTATAAAGCATATGAGGACAGACTTAAGGATCTTAATATGTACACCTTAGAGGAAAGGCGGGATAGAGGTGATATGATTGAGATGTTTAAATACCTCCGTGGCATAAATGTTCAGGGGGAGAGCCTCTTTTAATTGAAAGCAAGTTCTGCTATGAGGGGACATGGGATGAGGGTGAAGGGGGATAGATTCAGGAGTGATTTGCAGAAATATTTCTTTATGGAAAGAGTGGTGGATCCGTGGAATAGTCTCCCAGTGGAGATGGTAGAAATGAGGACAGTAACTGAATTCAAAAAAGCATGGGACAAACACAGAGGATCTCTAAAGGAAAAAAGGGCACTGTTATAGTTGTTGATATGGAAGGACAGACTAGATAGGCCATGTGGTCTTTTTCTGTCGTCATGTTTCTATGTTTCTATAGTGTATACATGTCTTCATGGGGAGATATTCTCAAATGATTTTTAAGTTAAGTACATTTACAGCTTATGAGGTTTATTTATCCCCCTGCCATTTTGGTGATCTGTTTGCTACAGTGTACTACTCTCTCTTTTTGAAGATGTCAATGTGATTTATACTCTATGGGCTACAGGAAGGTGAGCAATGATGACCTTAAATTAATAGTTGGCAAGCTTTGGTGTCTCTAAGTACGTTAGTTGAGCTCACTGCAGTCTTTTGAGACTTGTTTCTTATATGGAAGATAGTATCTCACCAATGAAGCTGATTTAATGGGTCCATTCTTTAGTATATAGAAACTTACCTATGCCAGAAATTATATTTAAAGGTGATGTATCGGAGGAATTGGAACAAATCTTAATAAATCAAGAAGATTTAATGCAGCTAATTGATAAACTAAAGAACAGCAAATCATCTAGACCAGATGGCATACATCCAAGTGTGCTGAAATTACTGAAATATGAGATTGTATAAGTATTGTTAGTAATCTTTGATCTATCATTAAAATTATCTGTAGTACCTGAAGATTAAAGAGTAGCCAATGTAACGCACATTTTTAAAAAAGGATCCAGGGGTGATCTGGGAAACTACAAACCAGTGAGTCTAACATCAGTATCGGGCAAAATGGTAGAAACCATTATAAAAAACAAAATTACCGAATATTTATTTATTTATTTATGTAACAGTTCTTATATACTGCGCTCTTTGTCATCAGTGCGGTTTACATTAAAACAATATAACACTTGGTCAGACAAGTCTGGCCTACGTTTACAGATAACAGGGCTTTAACATGGAGGTAAACTGGGGGAAACTATTTACATTTCGGACAATTTACTTGCTGGTGCTATGTAGAATATGTAGATAGTCATGATTTAATAGCAGAAAGCCGACATGGATTTAGCCAAGGAAAGTCTTGTCTCACCAATCTCTTATTTTTTTTGAAGGTGTGAATCAACAGATAGACAAATGTGAGCTAGATGATAAAATGTTTCTCGACTTTCAGAAAACCTTTGACAAGGTCCCTCATGAGAGACACTTGGGGAAATTAAAAAGCCATGGGATAGGAGACAATGTAGTTTTGTGGATTAGAAACTGGTTGAAAGATAGAAAACAGAAAGTAAGGTTAAATGGCCAGTTTTCTCAATGGAGAAAGGTGAATCGTGGAGTACCCCAGGGATCTGTGCTAGGCCCATTACTTTTTATCATATTTATAAATGACCTGGAAATGGGAATAATGAGTGAGATGATCAATGGCAGATGACATTTAATGTGGATAAGTGCAAAGCTATGCACTTAAGGAAGAACAACCCAAACTACAGTTACATGATGCAAGGTTCAACATTAGGAACCACCACCCAGGAAAAGGATTTAGGCATCTTTGTGGATAATACATTGAAACTCTCTGCCCAGTGTGCAGCATCGGCCAAGAAATCAAATAGAATGCTGGGAATCATAAAAAAGGAATGGAGGAAAAAAGGAAAGATATTATAATGTCTCTGTATTGCTCCATGGTGCAACCACACCTTGAATATTGTGTGCAATTCTGGTCACCATATCTTAAAAAAGCGATATAGCAGAATTAGAAAAGGTACAGAGAAGAGCAACAAAAATAGTAAAGGGGATGGAAGTATATCCCTACGAGGAAAGGCTTAAGAGATTAGGACTCTTCAACTTGGAAAAGAGACATCTGAGGGGAGATACCGGTATGATAGTGGTCCATAAAATAATGAATGGAGTGGAATGGGTAAATGAGATTGGCTGTTTACTCCTTCAAAAACTAGAAAGACTATGGGATATGCAATGAAACTATATAGCACATTTAAGACTAATCAGAGAAAATATTTTTTCACTCAGTGTGTAATCAAACTCTTGAATTCATTACCAGAGGATGTAGGAAAAGCTGTTAGTGTAACTAGGTTTAAAAGAGGTTTGGACAAGTTCCTGGAGGAAAAGTCCATGGACCATTATTAAAGAGGACTGGAGGAAATGCACTGCTTACCCACTGGACAAGCAGCATGGAATCTGTGTACCTTTTGGAAACATGACAGGTACTTATGACCTAGATTGGCTACTGTTGGATCCTTGGTCTGACCCAGTATGGCATATCTTATGTTCTTATGAATGTTCTCTTTTATTTGGAAATGGAGACCTCCAATAATGAGTAGAGCTATACTTTTTAAGTCCTGATATTTGAGGAGGTACTAAATTTTAAACGTTATTTAACAGTTTAAGAACTGTTTTGGAATAGAACAAAATGAAAAGAGCACCATGGGTAGAGATGGAGAAAGTTTCTTTAGGTAGGATTCTTATGTGTTATCTCCCATGGCTTCTAGCAAGTATGAGTAAAAAGCTTAGCTTGTATAATCCCTTTAACAAGGCATACTACTAAATTGTGGCAATTGGTTCTTAAGCGTTGTTTACAGGGGGTGGTTATTTTAGAACCATCCACCTCAGTTATAGTCAGGAGAGTTTTGCCCCCTGGGTGGGATTCAAGTTATGTTCATTGGAAAAGGCTTGGCTTGAAAAACTTGAGCCAATTTGTGACAGTGAAGGGCTTTCTGTGGTTTGGGGAATTCATAGGGGGATATGGGTTAGAGCCTAAAGATAAATTTCAATTTTCAAAAGTGTGGCATTTTTTGAAGACCCAGGCCCTAAGAGCTTAGCCTGGAGGAATCACCTTTAGAAAGAACTCTTTTCTTGGGGGGAGGGAGGTTATTTCCTGCTTTCATGTGGCACTGTCACTGGGGACAAGAGGGATCTCTTGTCATTTGGAAGCCTGCAAAAGGATTTAAATCTAATTATGGATGAAGATGTACAAAAGATTTTGAAAGATTCCCTTGTCAAATAATATGGTGAAAAATGGGCATAAGTTGCTCTATAGGTGCTATTGTACCCTGGGTGATTGAGCAAGATGTTGGTGGTGGCGGTGGTAGGGGGAGGGGGGTGTCAGAGGCTTTTTTTGTGTAAATGTGGGCAGCAGGCTAAGTTTGGTTATATTTGGTGCTTGTGTCCTAAGGTGCAGGGGTATTGGAATATGATTCTTGTGCTGCTACAAGAGATTTTGGATACCAAATTAAATAAGTCCAGGGGAGTCAAGCTGCTGAGTTGGGCATGCTTGGGGTGAGTGGAAATGGAGTGCATCCGATTCAGTTATGTGTGTATTGCAGTGCCACAAGCATGGAATCAACAGGAGTTGCCTGCGAAAAGGCAGCTCGTAAATACAATTCGGTAGCTTTATATTATGGGACGCCATATTGTCTTGCGTCAGAATAAAATGGAACCATTTACAGTGGTAGGGGTGCCATTTGAGAATTGGATGGATAAATATTTGCTCTCCTGATGTTCTTAGAGAGGTGTTATTTGAGGGGTGTTACATTATTTCTATGAAGCTTTGTCCCCGACTAGCAGTGATGCTTATGCTGCTCTCAGTGTTTGTCTTCGGAATGGGGCAGGTTTGGAGTGGGGGGTGGGTGATTTATGGGCTCCAGCTGTTAGGAGCATATAATGCATATCGATCAGGGAAATACTGTGATGCTGTTTGCATTTTTCAATAAATGATAAATTAAAATAAAATTTTTAAAGTATTTATCTCACAAGTAGTTAGAAAAAAATTTACCTGTAATAAGAATCCTCCTGGCAACCAGCAGAGAAAAATCCAAGCTGTTGAGGGATAGCACATTATAGAGGATGATGGCCCAGAAGTTTGCAGCTCCAAAAAGACCCCTTATTCTTCGAGACATTGCCTCTGACATGTTGGCCTGCCAATAAAGGAAACTGAAGCTTAACTTTCTGCAGACTCAGAAAGTTTATGGAAGAGTGTTTTGGGTTACAAAGTTTAGAGTTTGATTCAAGTCAGCTCCATTGCTTGCCACTCAGGATGCAGTATCCTTACAAAGGTCTGCTTTCATTAATATAATTACCAAGAATACTGATTGATGTCTTTTGCTTCTTAATAATATAACAAGGAATAAACATATACAACCCTTAAACCACAGAAATTAGAGTATACAAAGCAATACCCTTCTGGAAAGGGAACTTATCATCACTTAATCCCATGTTTGAACTTTGATCTCTCCCCAAGAAAGGGCATCAATTACTAGCAATTAATTAACCCGGAAAGGGATGATTATAGAAACATAAAACATACCACAAACATATGTGCTTTTAAAACTGCGTATGTGAATTGCACATGCCAAGCACATGGAATAAAACATGGAACTTCTGAGCTTGTCTGTCTATATATATTTATTTATTGTCCGTGTGTTTATCTTAACTGCATTTTTGCAATATTGTTCCGCTCTCGGCTATCTTCTGCTGGCTGTTCCTTGCTCGCCTATTAATTTTAAACTGCCCCTGTACCTGTTTTTTTCTACTATCTGGTCTCTCCATTTGTAAGAGGCCAAATCAGATTTTAACTCAAGTCTATCCTGTTTTAACTGGCGTTTTTAAATTTCTTGTGCTATTTGTGCTGAATCTGCCTGTTCCCTAATTTACCTGAGTGTGTGCAGAAGGTGAAGTGGAACGGCCCCTCCCCTCTACAGAGGCATTGTTCATTTTTTTTCCTCGCTGTGCACCTATCCTGAGTCCTCTGTTACTTCTCTGTCTTGCTGACAGCAACTGCATTGCAAGCCTTAACTCTAGGATTCTGGTTTGGTCAGGCCTTTTTAGCCAGTACTTTTCTTGAGTTCTGAGTCTGTCTGTCTGTCTATATATATTTATTGATTGATTGACAGTGCAGCCATCTGCGTTTTTGTAATATTGTTCAGCTTTCTGCTGATTGTTCATTGCTCCTCTTCTGTCTTCTTTATTATCCCTCCCACCCACCCCTCATCTAATGATCTTATATAGCTGCCCTGTGCTCGTTACCACTATTGCTCAGAGGTGCACTTTAATTCTCTGGGATCTCTACCCCACCTATCCATCATATATTTCCTCTGACTTCTATTCCCCATTCCTTCTCATTCCTATGGCTCCACATCACTTTCTCTTCCTATGATTGCACTCTCTAGTCTTCTTTAGGCAGGACGTGCTAGGGAGATAAAGTTTCTAGATGAAATAAATGACTGCTTCTTGGAGCAGCTGGTTCATGAACCAACAAGAGGGGAAGCTATTTTGGACCTAATCCTTAGTGGAACACAAGATCTGGTGCAAGAGATAAGGGTGTTGGAGCCACTTGGCAATAGTGATCATACCATGATTGTGTTTGATTGAATAGATGGAGGAAGGACGGCAAAGAAATCCACAGTACTGCCTTTTAACTTTCAAAAGGGAGACATAAGAACATAAGATATGCCATACTGGGTCAGACCAAGGTCCATCAAGCCCAGTATTCTGTTTCCAACAGTGGCCAATCTAGGTCATATGAGACTATGTTAAATGAGGAAATTAGTTAAGAAAAAACTAAAAGCAGCAGCTGCAAAGGTTAAAGATTTACATCAAGCATGGATGTTGTTTAAAAATACCATCTTGGAAGCTCAGACCAGCTGTATTCCACGCTTTAAGAAAAGTGGAAGGAAGTGTATAAAACTGCCAACATGGTTAAAAGGTGAAGTCAAAGAGGCTGTTGTGGCCAAAAAAGCATCTTTCAGGAAATTGGAAAAAGGAGTCACCAGAACAGCGCAGGGACCATGCCTCTTAAAAACAAAGAAACCTTTTATTTCGTAAAACCTTCAAAGGCACAGACCCAACTTGGCCAAGTTTTGGCTGTCAGCCTGCATCAGGGGTCAAAAAACAAAACACATGAATTGGAAAAAGGAGCCAAATGACAAAAACTGGAAACAACATAGGCACTGGCAAGTTAGATGGAAAGCACTGATAATGCAGGCAAAGAGAGAATTTGGAAAAAAGCTTGCTGTGGAAGCAAAAATGCATAATAAAAACCTTTTCAAGTGCATTCGTAGCAAAAACTTGTGAGAGATTCAGCTGGACCATTAGATGATAGCGGGGTAAAAGGGGCACTAAGAGGGGACAAGGCCATAACGTAGAGACTGGAATGAATTCTTTGTTTTGGTCTTTACTGAAGAAGATGTAAGGCAGTTACCCATGACTGAAATGGTATTTAAAGGAGATGCATCGGAAGAATTCAAAGAAATATACGTAGATAAACTGGGAAAATGTATTACAACTACTTGATAAATAAAGAGTAGCAAATCACCTGGATCGGGTGGTATTCATCCAAGGGTGTTGAAAGAACTGAAATATGAGATTGCAAACCCACTATTAGTAATCTGTGAATTATCATTAAAATCATCAGTATTACCTGAAGGTTGGTGAATGGCCAATGTAACTCCAATTTTTAAAAAGGGTTCTAGGAGTGATCCGGGAAACTGCAGACCAGTGAGCCTGACATCAATACTGGGTAAAATGGTAGAAATCATTATAAAGAAAAACAATTACTGAACATGTAGATAGTCATAGTTTAATGGGAGAAAGCCAACATGGCTTTAGTCAAGGAAGGTCTTGTCTTACTAATCTGTTATGTTTTTTGAAGGTGTGAATAAACAGATAGACAAAGGTGAGTCAGTCCATAATACTGTTTCTGGATTTTCAGAAAGACTTTGACAAGGGTCCCTCATGAGAGACTCTTGGCGAAATTAAAAAGTCATGGGATAGGAGGCAGTGTAGCTATGTGGATAAGGAACTGGTTAAAAGACAGAAAGCAGAGGGTAGGGCTGAATGGCCAATCTTCCCAATGGAGAAAGTTGAGTAGTGGCATACCCCAGGGAACCATACTGGGTTCGCTGCTTTTTAATATATTCGTAAATGACCTGGAAATGTGAATAACGAGTGAGGTAGTCAAATTTGCAGATGACACTAAATTATTCAAAGGTGTTAAAATCCAAGAGTATTGTGAAAAATTGCAAGAGGATCTTGATAAGCTGGAAGACTGGATGTTCAAATGGCAAATGAAATTTAATTTGGACAAGTGCAAAGTTATGCACCTAAGAAAGAACAAAACAAACTATGGTTACATGATGCAAAGTTCCACATTAGGAACCACCACCCAGAAAAAAGATTTGGGCTTCATTGTGGATAACACGTTGAAGCCCTCTGCCCAGTGTGCAGTGGCTGCCAAGAAGGCAAATAAAATGCTAGGAATCATAAGGAAAGGAATAGAGAATAAAACAAAGGATATTATAATGCCTCTGTATTGTTCCATGGTGTGGCTGCACCTTGAATATTGTGTGCAATTCTGATCACCGTATCTTAAAAAGGATATAGCAGAATTAGAAAAGGTACAGAAAAGAGCTACCAAAATGGTAAAGGGGATGGAAGGATACCCTTATGAGGAGAGGCTTAAAAGGTTAGGAGTTTTCAACCTGGAAAAGAGACAGCTAAGGAGAGATATGATAGAGGTCTATAAATTAATGAATGGAATGGAACAGGTAAACGGAGATTGATTCTTTACACCATCAAAAAGTAGAAAGTCTAGGGGACATGCAATGAAGTTACAGTAACCTGTTTAAGATTAATAAGAGAAAATGTTTTTTCACTCAACGTGTAATCAAACTCTGGAATTCGTTACCGGAGGATATAGTAAAAGCTGTTAGTTTAGCTGGATTTAAAAAAGGTTTGGACGAGTTCCTGGAGGAAAGGTCCATAGACCATTATTAAAGAGGGCCCAGGTAATCCACTGCTTGCTCCAATACAAGCATTGTGGAGCCTGTGTCTTTTGGGGAAACTGCTAGGTACTTGTGACCTGGATTGTGCACTGTTGGAAACAGGATACTGGGCTTGATGGATCTTGGTCTGACCGAATATGGCATATCTTGTGTTCTTATGTTCTCTCCTCATCCCAATGACTTCTAGCATCCACTGCTTATTATCTCCTTCTTACCATTCTTACCTATCCTACCATCTTGGTCTCTACCCTATCATCTGCTCTTCAGCTTCACCATTTTCTTCCTTTCATCCATCCATCTCCTGTCTCTCTGAAAGAACCTTACCCTCATTACCTCTGCTGTCTTCCTTTCAATTTGTCATAACCTCAACCTACTATTTTCTGCTGCAACTGTTCTTGCAGCCTTCAAACATGCTGTGATTACAGCTCTCCTCAAGAAACCTCTCTAGACCCTACTTGTCCTTCGACCCATCTTCCTCCTCCCTTTTATTTCTAAACTACTTGAATGTGCAATTCACTGCCATTGTCTTGACTTTCTCTCTTCTGAAGTCCTTCTGGATTCATTGCAATCTGGCTTTCATCACCTACATTGTACTGAAATGGCTCTTGCCAAAGTCTTCAGTGACTTGTCCCAAGTCAAATCCAAGGGCATTTACTCGATCCTCATCCTTCTTGACATATCTGCTGCATTTGATCACCATCTTTTCCTCGATACCCTGTCCTTGCTTGGATTTAAGGGTTATGCTCTGTCCTGGATCTCTTCCTGTCTCTCCCACTGCACTTTTAGGGTATATTCTGGTGGATCCTCCTCTACTGCTATCCCTCTCTCAGTTGGTGTACCCCAGGGCTCTGTCCTGGGACCTCCCCTTTTCTCTCTCTATACCCAGTCCCTTGGTACACATTTTCCTCTCATGGTTTTCAGTACCATCTTTATGCTGATGACTCTCAGATCTACCTCTCTACATCTGAAATCTCTCCAGGGATCCAGGCTCATATTTCTGCCTGTTTATCTGACATTGCTGCCTTGATGTCCCACCACCATCTGAAATTGAACTTGGCCAGAACTGAGCTTGTTATCTTTCCCGCTAAACACACCTCTCCCCTTCCTCCCCTTCTCTATTTCTGTGAATAACACTCTACTCCTCCCTATTTCCTCGGCTTGCAACCTTGGGATCATCTTTAACTCTTCCCTCTCCTCCTCCACACACATCCAATTGATAGCTTAAACCTTTTGTTTCTTTCTCTATAACATTGTCAAAATTCGCCCCTTCCTTTCTGAACACACTACTAAGATCCTTATCCACTCTTTATTCACCTCGAGGTCTATTCCGAGCCACAAATAGCGGGGATGTACGCTCTGCCTGGATGTACATCCCTGTTATTCGTCCACCTTGCCGTCCCTATGCAAGGCACCCTGTACAAACAGCAGAGTTGTATGGTGAGCAGGAGGGGGCAGGCAGAAGGCGGAGCAAGGGCGGTGCGTGGGCAGGCTGTCACCCTGGACGTACAGAGCTGATTCTGAGGTCGGCCCTGTATGTCTGTGGTATGTCGGTTAGAGGGGGACTTTTCCACCTCAGAGGTGGAATAAGTCCTCCTGGACGCAGGATAGCAGAGGTGGCCAGCGGAGACAGAACAGGGAGGTTTGCAGGAAATTCCCGCAGCCGAACCCTGGCCATGGGAGGCAGGATCAGGGGTCTGGCTGTGGGGAAAGGACAATCTTGGTGGCGGGCGGCGTTCGTGAGTCTGTAATGGAACCACGGTGCCATGGCAATGAGACACTATGGAACTGCGGCTCCATTATGGAGCCAGGCTGAGTTAGCTGGGTAAGTGTCTGGGCATGCGGCCTATCAGAATTGGGACCGGTCTGCACGTCCAGGCCAGTAGACCAGATTCTGATCCCCCGGGAGCTAGCCCCCCGGGGGAACAGAATCAGGTCTACCTCTGTGTGCCCTGATTCTGCTCGGCCACACAAGGGGCTGGACATCCAGATGTGAATAGGCCTCCTCCTGTCTAGACTACTGCAACTTTCTCCTTGCTGGTCTCCCTCCTGAATCATCTCTCCTCACTTCAATCTGTTCAAAACTCAACTGCACAGCTAATCTTCCACAAGTGTCACTATGTTTATGTAACCCCTCTTCTCAAGTCATTTCATTGGCTCACTATCCATTTACACATCCAGTTCAAAGTTACCCTACTGACCTATAATTGCATTCATTCTGCTACTCTTCACTACCTTTCCTATCTTATCTCCCTACACCCCTCCTCTGGAATTCCATTCTTCTGGAAGATACCTTTTTTCTGTGCCCTTCTCTTCCACTGTCAACTGTAGACTTCGATCTTTCTACCTTGCTCTTTATGCCTGGAACAAACTACCGAGTAGGTTCATTAGGCTCCATCTCTGGCCCTGTACAAATCCAGGCTAAAAGCTCACCTCTTTCAGCCTGCCTTTGGATTTTGATCAGTTTAGTCTTCTGTTCACCACCTATGTGTTTCTTTACCATTCCCCTAGACATATCCTAGTCCCCAGTTGTGCTGTCTGTTTTGACTAGACTGTAAGCTCTGATGAGCAGAGTCTGTCTTTTACATGTCTTTGAATAGTGCTGTGTAAACCTTGTAGTGCTATACAAATGATTAATAGTAGTAGGAGGAGGAGGAGGATGAACTTAATGAAGTTCTGCTTTTATGGGGATGAGGGCATGAATTTTCAATTATTAAGATTTCAGTTATCACAGGTTCCTGGCTGAAATAATCCAGATACTGTAGGATTCTCTGGTGGCTAGTGGGAGGCAGGAGTAATCCACAGATGCTCCTGTCCCATCAGTACGTGAGTTCAAAATAGTGCCTCTGACCTCTAGCAGTAGTGTCACAGTATTAGTGTTAGGGGGCACATTGAGGCTTCCCTCTTAAGTCCTTAAGATTATCAAGGGCACAAACTAGTGCTTTTTCCATTTCAGCTCCAAAGCAGTGGAACAGATTACCTTCCATGATTGGAAAATGATTTAAATAAGTTTTGACAAGACTTGTAAACTTACCTATTTCCAATGTTGCGTATAAATGATAGACTGAAATAAAGTTATTAAGCCTGACACTGTGAGCATGTTAAAGTCACCACTGCTATTTTAATTTTAATTTTTGAGGTGTTTTCTTAATTATCTTATTCTATTTATGTTTTGTATTTGGTTTTATTATGTATTATTTTATGAATGCATTTTATTGTTCTCTGCCTTCAGATTTTCATAGGCAGGTTAAACATCTAAATGAAATGAAAGTTGCCTGTTCTTGTGCCTGAAATCCATTACCCTGTACTTGTCTGTATTAAATGTCATCTGCCAGTTATCTACCCATTTGCCTAGAGTATCTGTGGCCTCCTCTAAAACATTTAAGTCTTGCAGTGTATTACATTATGATGGACTTTGGTTTCATCTGCAAAATTAGCAATATTTCTATTTGTTCCTCCTTCTCCCTCATTGATAAATATAACACAGTGGTCCCAGTGGAGACTGTGGTGGAACTCAGCTTCTCACCAGTTAGAATACATGGCACTAGCTATGATTCTCCTTACTCTTGCTTTCAGCCAGATCTTCAATGTTAGCCTTAACTTAAAGGTGCTAAACAGACAAAGAGAAGCATCAAGGTCATAAGGAACACCCGAAGAAGCCACAGCATTTGACCCTGGCTTCTTTGGTTCTCAGTCTAGGGCTCTAGCCTCTAGATTACTTCTTCATTCCCAGCAATAAATCATGTTAACTCTGCTCAGCTATGCATACTGTCTTGTATTTTTTTCCCTTCAATTTGATCTTCTCTTGCTAGCTTTACATTGTTCCGTGCTACCCTGGGTTTGATTGGAGTGTATAACCAGGGCCGGCCCGTCCATTGAGCGAGAATGTTTTTTGCACAGGGCCCCCGCGTTTCAGGGGGCCCTGCACAAAAAACATTCTGATCTAAAAGTAAAATTAAAAAAAAAAAAAAAAAAAAGCTGTCTGCTGCCGCTGCCGGGGCCGCCGCGGAAGAATCGAGTGTGCCGCGGGGCCCCCCCTGCCCAGCAGAGCCTGCCCTCCCCTGTATCACCTCTCTCTTTACAGCTGCAGTCACATGCGCCGGCTTTCAGAGCGTGAGGGGAGAGTTTCTCCCTCGCTGCTCTGTTAAGCCCGCAGGGGCTGATGGAAAGTTCCCATCAGCCCCCGCGGGCTTAACAGAGCCGCGAAAGGGAAACTAGTTCCTTCGCGCTCTGAAAGCCGGCGCGTGTGACTGCAGCTGCAAAGAGAGAGGTGATACAGGGGAGGGCAGGCTCTGCTGGGCAGGGGGGGGGGGCCCGCAGCACACTCGATTCTGCCGCGGCGGCCCCGGCAGCGGCAGCAGACAGCTTTTTTAAAAAAAATTTTCCCTGGGCTGGGCTGGGATGGGCTGGGGGGGGGGGGTTAGGAGTGGTGATGGGCTGGGGGGGGTAGGAGGGGTGATGGGCTATGGGGGGGCTGGGGGGGTTAGGAGTGGTGATGGGCAATGGGGGAGCTAAGTCTGTATATGGGCTGATGGGATTAGGACTGGAAGTGGGTTGATGGGGGGTTAGGACTGGTAATGGGCTATCGGGGGGCTTAAACTAAAAATTGGGTGATGGGGGATTAGGACTGGAAATGGGCAGGTGGGATTAGGACTGGGAGTGGGCTATGGGGGGCTAGGACTGGTAATGGGTTGGGGGATTAAGACTGGAGGTGGGCTGATGTGGTTAGGACTGGTAATGGGCTGTGGGCTGTTGGGGGGGTTAGGACTGGTAATGGGCTATGGGGGGCTAGGACAGGAAAAGGTCTGATGGGGAGGGGTTAGGACTTGAGGTGGGCTGTTGGGTGGGGTTAGGACTGGTAATGGGCTATGGGGGGCTAGGACTGGAAATGGGCTGATGGGGGGGTTAAGACTGGAGGTGGGCTGATGGGGTTAGGACTGGTAATGGGCTGTGGGTTGTTGGGGGGGGGTTAGGACTGGTAATGGGCTATGGGGGGGGGCTAGGACTGGAAATGGGCTGATGGGGGGGTTAACACTGGAGGTGGGCTGATGGGGTTAGGACTGGTAATGGGCTGTGGGCTGATGGGGGAGGACTGGTAATGGGCTATGGGGGGTTAGGTACTGTTAATGGGCTATGGGGGGGGTTAAGACTGGTAATGGGCTGTTGGCTGATGGGGGCTGTCTTGTAATGTGATATGGAGGGGTTAGGACTGATAATGGGCTATGGGGGGGCTAGGACAGGAAATGGGCTGATGGGGAGGGGTTAGGACTTGAGGTGGGCTGATGGGGTTAGAACTGGTAATGGGCTATGGGGGGGTTAAGACTGGTAATGGGCTGTTGGCTGATGGGGGCTGTCTGGTAATGGGCTATGGGGGGGTTAGGACTGATAATGGGCTATGGGGGGCTAGGACAGGAAATGGGCTGATGGGGAGGGGTTAGGACTTGAGGTGGGCTGATGGGGTTAGGACTGGTAATGGGCTGTGGGCTGATGGGGGGGTTAGGACTGGCAATGGGCTATGGGGGGCTGACTGGAAATGGGTTGATGGGGGTTAGGACTGGAAGTGGGCTGATGGGGGGGTTAGGACTGGTAATGGGTTATAGGGGGGCTTAAACTGAAAATGGGGTGATGGGCGGTTAGGACTGGAAGTGGGTTGATGGGGGTGGCTAGGACTGGTATTGGGTTGGGGGTTTGCTAGGACTGGAAATGGGCTGATGGGGGGCTAGGACTGGAAATGGGCTGATGCAGGGACTAGAAGGGAATGGATGCTGGGTGAGGCTGGAACTAGAAGGGAGCTGATGTTGGGGGAGGATTAGAATGGGATGGGGCTGGGAGAGTAAAATGGAGAGGGGAAAATATTTTGTGTGGGAGGGATAAAAAATCTACAATTGGCCGGGTATTGAGAGAGTAAATGGGGATTGAGGATGGAGGGGTAAAATTTGAGTGGATGAAATAGGAATGAGGAAAGAGCAAAAGGAGAAAGATTAGTATGTTAAAGCAGATGTAGAGAGAGAATGGAAAAAAACTAAAAGAGAGAAGAAAGGACAAATGGACAGCAGACGATGGAGAGTTAGCAGAAGACACGAAGAAACCAGAAGAAAGTGGCTGGAGCAATTGCAGCTGAAAAAAAATGCACAAAAGGTAGAAAAATATCTCTTTATTTTGAATTTATTAATTGGAATATGTCAGCTCTGGTAAATGTGCATCATTAACGTCTGCGCTTTGTTTAGTACAAGAGCAAATTAATGTATAGTTTTATTTCTACAGTGTTGTACATTCCAAGTTTGGCTTTTGGGATTCCCAGTTTAATTATTGTCTTCCTGTTTCTAAATTGTGATTCCTTGTTTGGTGATGGTCTATGTTCTGCATGTGTAACTGAGCTGAGGTATTCTGTTTATGTAATTCCTATTTGACATTGCCACTTGTTCTCTCTCCCCAGTAGGTCATGTATTGTTGTTCTCTGAAATGTATTGGTTTAATATTTGCATGTTTCCTTTTGATAGGTAGGGTATGGTGCTTTGTGAGTCCTGGTAGTGCTGTTAGGATACGGCGGGTTTGCTATGGGTTCTAAATGGGCAGTGTTTGTAGTAGTTCCTAATGTGTCTGGTGGTTGGCACTGAATTATAGTAATGTAGAAATCTTTTAGTCTTTCTTTATCCATACACTCATTAAGAGGCATGTTTAGTAAAAGTTAGTATATGGTAACATTATGCAAATATTTATGCAAATGAGGCCCCTTATGCAAATGAGGCCCCACACCGAGTCTCCGCACATGGCCCCGCACCCCCCTTGGGCCGCCCCTGTGTATAACTGTGATTCCTTAACCCCAGATGTGGGTAAATATATGGAATATGGACATGGGCCATAATCCTTAATTATCATTGACTTCTCTTCTGTCAGCTGGAGGACACAGATTCAGGTTTCTCTTCTAGCAGAGCTGAGGATGTTAAGCTATGTCGTCATTCAAGCGCTCTCAGTTACAATGAAAAATTCTTTATTGCCTCCTAGCAACAGGCTAAGATCAAACTGATAATTAAAACGAGAGCACTTACCTCCATGCCAGCAAACGGCTCCATTTGGAAAAAGGTTTGCACCCAGAGCTCAAAGTTGAGACCAAAGCAGTTGCATAAAGACCAGATATAAACAATTTCACAGGGGCCAAGCCAGAGGGTGGTAACAGCAAAGGTAGACACTGTGGCCATCAGTTCCTTTCTAATGTCGTCATGGTTTTCTCCAAGAAAATCATAGACATACCTATTATAATGAAATAATATTAATTGCTATTCATAGTTACATAACCAAATAATCAGTACATGAGGAAGACCTCTACAACTTTATGAAGTTTGTGGCCAGCTCTATGTGACGTCTTAGAGCTTCTTATAGGCACCCACAGACATCTGCAACATTTCAGTGGCCTGTACTAGATCATTAATAAAGGAAGTCTTCTGCTCGTCTGTCTCTTCTGTAACCTCATCCTAGATGGGCAGTTTATTTTCCTGTGTGAGGTGTCAAGCCATAGCTCAGATCAGTGGTGGCCAGTTGGTGATTTGAGAAGTAGTTGGTTATCACAGCCAAACTTAAAATGAGAGCCATGAATTGCTGGCTCTCTGAAGCTCTCATACGCTGCAGCAGTGGCTGTAATGACTTTTCTGTTCTTTCAGCACTAGAAACTCATAATTTACATTCACCAGAACCTTTTATTTCCTTCCCGTGCCCCTCCGTCATCTTTGGTTTCTAAGGCGGAACCCTAAAAAATAAGGCTTATTGTTTTACTCAACAGTGTCAGATGGCAGTCACTTTCTAATTCATGTTCTGTCTTTGGCCTCCAGATCTGCTGGCTCTAGTGCCCCTCTTACCCCACAATGGCTAGGGTGCTCTCCAAACAATTTAAGAGAAGTGACTGAGATGGGAATCCTATCCTTCCCAAACATCAAAGGTCTTGTACTGTGTCCATTGCAGGCTAGGTGAACAGGTACCCTGGATGCCTCAGGGCAAGGGGGGGTTCCACCATGCCTGATCCCATACAAGGCCCCTTGCATCTTTAGATGCCATATGTGCACTCAGGGCCAGCCAGGGAAATGAGGTGCCTTAGGTGAAGCACGTCCATTCCACCCCCACCCCCCTGCAGTGCAAATTGCAGCCACAGTCACCTCTCCCTAGGACCTGCAGTGGTAGTAATGGACAGAAACAGTCCTGCGGCGCTTACTTAAAACTTTGGCGCTACAGGGCTGTTTGCTTCCCCCCTCTTCCGACGCTTGATACCAACTTCCTGTTTGCAAACAGGAAGTCGGCATTGGGCAGTCTGAGAAATGTGGCTGTTAATGCTGCTACAGGAGACAAAAAGCTCAGTCCTTATCCTTGATGAATGTATATACAGAGATCCAAAACATATAAAATTTTAATCTGGTAAAAAAGGAGGCAGTTGTGGGAGGGAAATGAAATGCATAAATGTCCAAATTTACATCTGTTATTTTCAAGAGCAAAAGCATCTAAAGCAAAAGCAGGTGCAAATTTCTGCAGAAGTGCTTTCCAGGGGCAGCTCTGAAAGGAAAGAGTTCTTGTGCTCTCTCTTTCAGGACTGGTGCAGAGTGCAAAGATGAATGTATCCATGGACTTTGCATTTATGTGTTGGCTTTCAGAAATCACCCTCTGAGTGTGCTATACTTGCTCATAAGAACATAAGAAATGCCATACTGGGTCAGACCAAGGTCCCTCAAGCCCAGTATCCTGTTTCCAGGTCACAGATACCTGGCAGATTCCCAGAAAGGCACACAGGTTCCACAATGCTCGTCCTGGGACAAACAGTGGATTTCCTGGGTCCTGTTTAATAATGGTTTATAGACCTTTCCTCCAGGAACTTGTCCAAACCATTTTTTAAGCCCAGCTGCACTAACAGCTTTTACTACTCTCTTTTGTGGAATCAGGGCCATAGCAAGTCATAAATGTGCCCTGTACGACTTGCACATTTGGCGCGCTCCCTCCCTCCCAATCACAGGTTTGTCATTTGCCCTATGTATCTCCCCTCCATATCCAGCCAGTTCTCCCCTGCACCGCCTGTCCTTGCTCAGCCACCGCTGCCGCTTTTAGTGTTGCCTTGGTGACGATGGTGGCAGTGGTAGCAGCAACATCCAATTGAAAAAAAAGTGGGTCTTTCCGACTCCGCGCTTGCTTGCAGGTCTGATCCCTCCCTTCTCTGACATATACTCATGTCAGAGGAGGGAGGGACCAGATCAGCTATTCAAACGTGGGTCCTTGCAACTACGCATTGAATAGCTGGTCTGGTCCCTCCCTCCTCTGATGCAAGCATACGTCAGAGGAGGGAGGAATCAGACCAACATGAAAGCACAGAGTCAGAAAGACCCGTGCTTTTTTTCCAGTTGGATGTTGCTGCTGCTACTGCCACCGCCAACCGGTTGGGCATAGGCAGATAGCATGGGAGGGAGGGGGAGCCTAAGCCGGCAGCCCCAAATGCGCCCTATTTGTTTGCGCCCTGGGCAGCTGCACTGTTCACAAGGGGCTAGGTTTGTCGCTGTGTGGAATTACTATATTTTAGAATGTATACCTTAAAATCATTTCTGTTTCAAAATTTGAACATCTGTAATCTTTACATTTTCTTCAGACTCATGTGATATGTGATTCAGAAAATGTAGGAGCCCATTTTTGAACATGGCGTCTGGGCCATAAATGGAAACATCTAAACAAGTGGCGCTACGCATTTGCATAGCATCACTGAATATAGGTAACCAGGTGTACTCAAAGTGGGCATATAGTCTAAACATCTGGGTGCTGAAAATAGGCGTCTGTGTATTTAGACCATGCATTTGGTTAGGTGTTCCAGGTTAACCGGTTTTGCGGCTCCTAATCCAAATGCACAGTCTAAACCAGGGGTTCTCAACCCAATCCTCGGGACATACCTAGACAGATAGATTTTCAAGGTAACCACAATGAACATACATGAGAGAGATTTGCATACAATGGAGGCAATGCATGAAACCTTTTCTCATGCATACTATATTCATTGTGATTGTCCTGAAAATCTGACTGGCTAGGTGTGTCCTAGGGACTGCAGTGAGAACCATTGGTCTAAATGTATAGATGCTGAAAATTGGCAACTATGGCCCAATATTCAAAAGGCATTTACATGGTTTACAGCCAAGGAAACTGTGTAAATGCCTTAAACGGGAATATTCAACAGCACCTACATGGTTAGTGCCATTGCATATCTCCGTCTATGTCCCCTACGCGCCCCAATGCTATCCGATTAGCATCGGAGCATGTTGGGGACATTCTGGGGTGGACATTGCTGGTAACTGGGTAGTGGCGATATTGGGCTGCTACTTAGTTAGTGATCTGCACCTAAAACTAGGCGAGCTTCTGGGCCGAATTTCCCCTTCGGCTCTCCTCATACGTTCTGAATGGCAGGACAGGGAGAGCCAGCAGTGGGAGGGGGGGGGGGGGAGAGCCAGCAGGGGTGGCGGGATTGGGACGGGGCCGGGGCAGGCCAGCCCGGCAGGACATACAGGGCCAATTTAGGTCACGGCCCTGTAAGTCCTGCCTGATCAAAGGGGAAGTGCAGCTTATTCCACCTCAAAGGTGGAATAAGCAGCACCGACCTGGCGATCAGACCCAGGGATACTCCCTGAGGCCGAGGCAGGGGTCGGGTGCGGGGGGGACACCCCCATCCAAATCCAGGTACCGGTAGTCGAGCCGTGGGTTGGGCAGCAGGGAAGAGGGGGGCCAAAGCCATGGGAGTCAGGGGCGCCTGTGCATTCTGGGCAGTCCACGGGCCCAATTCTGGGCACTGCGGGAACGTTTTGTTCCCGCTGTCCTGAATTGGGTAAAAAAGGATCCGTCTTGCTTGGGGCCGTCTGAATGACCCGAACATGCCCCTACATGAATCAGGTTCCACTTGTCTAAAGTATGCATTCCGGTGATTCTTATCCTGGAACACCCCAAGCCTTTCTTCCCCACAGAACATATAATAATATACGTGGAGCGGGATATTTAAATCCCGCTCTAAGTAGAATGCTGCCAAATATTGGCAGTACAAGCTCCTAGGTGTTCAGTACAGTAGTGGCCTTAAAAAGTGGACCCCATATATATTGCTGATATAGTTTAGTGGTTTTGATTACTTCTTGCACCTTAATGATAAAAAATAACCCAAGCTTTACTCCATCCTGCCACATGGTCATCCTTAGAAATCCCAAAGTCTTTCTAAGAAGCCACTTCTTCATTGTGATGGAGAGGTTCAGATCAGAGAATTTATAACCGTGATGACTTTAATGAAGATATTAGTAAACGCCACTTACTTGCATAACCAGTCATTAATTCCTCTGTCGAAGTGCCTGTGGGGGAAGAATACAGGATCAGCAAAGAAACATAAAATCAAAATTAATGTGTACCTTTAGAGTAATCATAGCTGATATTAAAACATTTCTTTGCCCTTTTGTGTCATATATGACACATGGAGTAGTCCTGATCAAGTCAGAAGTCTCATACTACTTTTTAATTGCAGGCAATGGAAAAGAGAAATTGTGTCAGTCACACTCCACTAGAATTCTTATGGGATTCCAGAGTGGCTGGAGGCATTGCTTGGAGAGAGCAGTGACCTCATGAGCTGACAATCAAAGGCACAGACTAGAAATCATTGCTTCCCGACTTCCAGTTCTGTCATGGCAAGCTTGCTTGCGATAGAGTTGAAGTTCAAGTGGACCTGTGTTGTAAAGGGTGTAACATTACACTAAGGGGTATGTTTCCTAAAGACCGTTAAGGGCACACAGGTGCTGGGTGCGAGCGTTATTGGCATGCGGCACCGGTTACTGCTGTGAAAAGCGTTGATAACGTGGGCTTAACAGTCGGTAACCTCTTATCAGCAGGTAAGTTACAAAGAGATGTAGAAGAAGCGTTAACTGGGTGGAGCATTGGTAGAAACAGCGTGTGTGCCTTTAATGCTGGTTCTCTTATCATGCATTGCAGGTGCAGCCACTGGGAACCTTAATGCCAGCTGTTTTTGGCTGTTAAACACAACAAAGAGAGCCCCTTCACATGTAAGCAGTGTGCAGCAACCAGACTGGAACCCTAAAAATTAGTGATAGTAGTGGTTTATTGGCAATCACAACATAGTGCCCTTTCAATAAAGGGCACTATGTTGTTGGTGTCAAATTGGCAAAGGTGGTGCCATGTGAGTGATTGAGTGGGGCTGGTTAGTCTGCTAGGTGGACAGGATGGCTACCTAGAGTGTACATCCACGATATCTGTTGTGACAGCAGTGGCACACATACAGTATATGCCACCACTGTCACAAAGGAGTCGTGCCACTGCCACCATGCAGCTATGTTGGCAGTGTATGGGGGTGAGGATGGCAGCGGCTTCTGCCTGGTGCAGAAGATACCTTAGTCCCTGCTCTGCGTGTCAGATACAATGCTGCAGTGTCTACTATCAGGGGCATGGCAAGCATATCACTGACAGGTAAAGCAGAGCCCATGATGATTCCTCCCTTCCAGGGTGGCAAGGCTTAAGGCAGCAGCCCGCATGCTCATGACATGCCGCTCCTGCCTCCCTTGGAGAGAGGCAGAAGCGGCATGCTGAGACTAGCCACAAGTGTGCCACTGATTTAAGGTCGCCATAGCACTGCAGCGGTGGCTGTGCATGCTTGCAGGGAGGGAGGTGTTGGCTGGCATGCTGTCCACCATGATTGGTAGGCCTAGATACTCGCCTATTTCACCTAGTGGATGTGCCAGTTCTGGGTACTGCTAGCCATGAGAAGCTGAGTTAGGATTGACCATGAATTTCCTAATGAGAGATAAGAGCATGTGACCCGTAATCGGTGACCCTTTCATGAGTAAGCATTCAGATGTCATATCTAAACGAGCCATGTGGGAGTCCAAACTACTCAGTGTGCCCTGTCAACCATGCGATTATTCCAGGACTGGCCCACAAGCACACTCCATGAAATGGTTACGTTGGTTACTCTGCTAGGTCACCCAGAGTCTTGCATGATGTGTGTGTTCCTGTATCATGCCCTGCCCTCTGGCAGGACAGATCCCATATGTAAGATATGTATGTCAGTTTTACCATCAGCATACCAATGCAGTTCTACATACAAACCTAACAAGATGTTCCTCGCCCACAGCAGCCTCACATACCTTATCGGACAAGTATGGCACTGAGCCTGCAGAGAGCTATTCAGACAAACATACCCCAGCTCATGCCTTCATGCATCCTGACAATGACCACTTATACACCCATGAATTGATGTACCCAGACTCCCACATGGCTGCTCTGTGGCTCCAAACACATGTCCACTGTGTGTGAGAGAGAAGGGGCATAGGTTCAAGACTAGCCTTTGGATCAAGAATGATATGTCCAGGTGTGTTAACTTTATCCTACATTTCCAGACCTGTATGAGCATGTGCAACTCTCCCTATGTGGTCGAGCCTGAGTCCTCACATTCTGTTGCCACACTGACAAGCTGCACCAACACCGGCTGTATGGCATTAAAGGAGGCCTAAGGGCCAAGTAAGAATGCCAACTGACACCTATTTTGGACAGTGTGTGTGTCTGTGTCCAGAGGACTGTGCGCTGCAGTAATGCACTATGCATGCATGTGATGCCCTGGTTTTATGGCTCTGCATACAGCATGCTGCACAGTCAGTTAGTCAGCAGCTCCACAAACTGTGTGAGACATCATTTATGGGCAAAGGTTGGTTTTCATTAAGCAATTGCAATTTGTGGGAGTCACTGGATGACATTCCCCAAAGCTGTGACACTCAAATGCATTCTCAGTTACACCATCCTCAAGGCCCATCCCCACAGCATGCCCCTATCTTTATCTCCCAACATGGCACTTCTGTACAGCTCTGCAGATCCAAGACAATATCCCTCAGTAAGCCACCATTACAAAAACCAACTTTAACCTAACATTCATATCAAATAATAAATCACTACCATAAACATCAACAATAGGCTCTCACCGGACCTCAGGATTTATACACCCTCCATCTGGCGAAATTCATCACCATAGGGAAATGGTGGACACTTACATCATAGGTCCTTAACCTCAATAACTTATTGAATACATAATACCAACAACTCTTCAACCCTATAATTTAAGAAACCCTCCCTACCAAACAATTTATGCAAGGATTCATCCAACCATTCATACAGACATACCAAAATCCACATTCATTAACACATATCACATCCACAAAATATCCAATACTACTGTGATAGTGTCCAATATTGCTACAAAGAGCAGAAAGCAACAGAAAGGAATAGTCAATGCCCTTTAAACCATATAATTCAAAGCCGAAGCATTCGAATATATATATTCTCAATTTCGATGTCCACAAAGAATGCTGGAAAAATAAATAAACAGAGTCCTTTTAGCCAAGGTACAACATTCACCATCAGAAAAAGAGCAATCTGTTACTTATCTGCTAAAAGTCAAATATCGGCACTTCGTCGTAGCACTAACAAGCTCCCCCAAAGGTCACCATCCGTTGTCCAACGAAAGCTTCCGTTTCGCCACCAGGCTTCATCAGGAACCGGAATTAAAGAATTTTCATAAATTCCACAGCCAGCATAAGCTCTGTTTATTTCTGTTTATTTATTTTTCCAGCATTCTTTGTGGACATCGAAATTGAGAATATATATATTTGAATGCTTCGGCTTTGAATTATATGGTTTAAAGGGCATTGACTATTCCTTTCTGTTGCTTTCTGCTCTTTGTAGCAATATTGGACACTATCACAGTAGTATTGGATATTTTGTGGATGTGATATGTGTTAATGAATGTGGATTTTGGTATGTCTGTATGAATGGTTGGATGAATCCTTGTATAAATTGTTTGGTAGGGAGGGTTTCTTAAATTAAAGGGTTGAAGAGTTGTTGGTATTATGTATTCAATAAGTTATTGAGGTTAAGGACCTATGATGTAAGTGTCCACCATTTCCCTATGGTGATGAATTTCGCCAGATGGAGGGTGTATAAATCCTGAGGTCCGGTGAGAGCCTATTGTTGATGTTTATGGCAGTGATTTATTATTTGATATGAATGTTAGGTTAAAGTTGGTTTTTGTAATGGTGGTTTACTGAGGGATATTGTCTTGGATCTGCAGAGTTAGTATTTCCCTCAGGCGGTAATCTTTTTGTGTGTATACGAGACTTCTGTACAGCTCCCATATCACCTGCTGGTTTGACTGGAGTGAGCTGGGAAGACATGGTCTCACAGGGAGAGCTCCATCACATGTGTGTGTACAGCAATTATCATCTCTGACTGAGCCTCCAGGCCTCAGGACACACCTGGCTGCACAGGTGAGAGGCCTGATTCATGCCAAGTGCCATAACAGCTGAATCTACGGTAACACTGTCAGCCCCCTTGGTGCAGGAGAGCCTATTGGGTGCTAGGCTCACGTGAAGGACTGGCCTCTGTAAATGTCCAATGGAGTCACTGAGTTGGTGAGACAGTAAAGAATCTGTGCTCTTGTCCTAAGCTGCAGTTACAGAGTGAACTCTCAGGGTCTCTTAGCTTCATGCACAGTATGCACATACAGGCATGTCCATCTCAGGTGCATCTGCACACCATATACACTATCTCTTCACTATTTACTGATCATTGACCACAGTATTCAACATGACATTATATATTATTCCATAACAACAACCAGTCTTATGTTTACAGAGATGACATGCTTTGGTTTGACTGATTATGAATATGGGACACTGACCTCTGAATGGATGCACAACTCCAGCTGGAGGAATGTGCCACAGAATGTCATGTTGGTACACAAATGAAGAGCAGAGGATTCTGAATATTGTCAAAAAAAAAGCATTTTGCACAGGATGTATATGAGTCAGAGGTGAGGTAAAAGGCTGAGCCATATTAACATGGGTCTTGCATGAGCATGGCCTGAGTGCACACATCTGTTCATGCTGAGAGGCCACACTCACTGCTACCGAACTGGGACCATGTCACGGCGATGTATTCACATAGTACTATTTAGGGTCAAGCTGCAGCGACACGGACGCTGTTTCTTTATGGCAGTCCAGTCACTAGCCAGGCTGCTGGATGCCCATGCTGTTTGTATGAAGCCTGCAATGGATGGTGACTAGCAGAACAGCAAAAGATGGTATGAGTGGCTGATACAGTCCACTGTTGCACAACATATGCAGGATGATTGGGATTGATCTAGCTAATTAGATGTCTCAGAGAAGAGAACAGCTTTTATTGGGCTGTTGGTAACGTAATACTGACTATGGTTTTGGCAGATCCTGCGGGTTGGCATCAGCACCCCCCCTTCCTGCCTAGACAACACTTATTGCATTCAGGTTCCTTGGAAACAGCTGTTCCAGCCCTAAAGCATGACATACGAAGTTACACAAGAGTCCCTCACCAGCAGGTGCAGGACTCAAGAGCCAGATAAGACATGCCACTCCAACATGCTGCAGTTGTGCAGGGTATGAAACGAATAGCATCACATACTGCATTCAACAGCTACAGCATTCTGGCAGTGAAATAGATATATTGCAATGCATGGGCTGGAGACCAGGTAATATATGCCCTTCCTCACATTCAGGGTGGCTGGTGAAAAGGGACACTTGAACATGTGCTGGCTGTTAATGTCCATGAAGAACGCAATGTGCCTGCATATTACAGACCTAATGTGATGAATTGCTGAATTCTTCATAGGCAACAAAACTAAAAAAAAAACCAAAAGGTGGCTACCACTATAGTCAACTGATCATCAAAGGTTCACCCAACCAAATAGCAGATAATTAAATAATTTTTTATCAATCATTTTTATATGTCAGATGGTCTGTCTAGGGAGGTATTACTTCTCTCCCCTGTAACAGGCCCTCATTTTAATAATTTTTATTTGAGACCAATGATTTAAAATATAGCTTGAAGAGTGTTTCTGGAACAAATTGTGAGGCATCCCACACACGACATGTGACACATTTCGAGCTTTTAATCACTCAATCCAATAAGCTCTGCGTCAGGTGCCATATAGCTTCTAGTTAAAGAAGACCAAATAAGCGCTTATAAAATAAAAAAGTAACCAACTCTTTCCTTTTCTATTCAGCATCTAACATCATCCAAAAATATTCCCTCTGAACCAATTACCTCAAGCACGGCATCAATAACCACAGAAAGAAGTGATGGACATATGCCAATGAATCCATTTAGAAGAAAGCTCATTCACAGAAGGCTCGACTCATCCTGCTCAAGATTTAAGCCTAATGGAATACCAGTTCATAACCTGAAGATTTAGCATTGTTCCAATCATTGGAGTTTGATATATGATCACCTCTACAAGGATTGTCAGGAATGGGATCAATAATACGCCATTTCAGATCATAAAATTGATGTTGGTGTTCAAGACAGTGTGCCACAACCGGGGCAGAGATAGTAGAAGTATTGATCCGAGAAAAGTGTTCACCCAAATGTACTTTAATCAGTCTGGTAGTCCTGCCTATATATTTTAAACCAGGATGTTTAAACCACAAAATCAGAAAGGCATGTAGTGTGCCATCTAGTATGTAGAATCACTAAAGATCGAGGATCTTGCCAAATTAAGCCTTCCAAAGTGGTGGCACAGAATTTACAATTGTTACATGAAAAATGGTCAGGATTCTCATGAAAAGAAGGAGCATGGTCCACATTCATTGTAGAATGAACCATCATGTTCCGAATATTACACCCACGAGTATAAACTATTGTTAAAGGTTTAGAGGAACAATTGTGAAGACATAGAACAGACCAATGCTTGCGTAACAATTAAGTAACCCCTGAAGCTTTTTGCATAAAAGATAATATTCCCACACTCTTGTCCGAATCCTGGTCAATGGCAGAGGAGGAAGATTTTGTCAAGTCACTCCCAACATACGTACTTGGCACATTTATAGGCTCTTAAAACAATAGTTTTGGGGTAACCACATTTAAATAAAACCAATTGCTTTGGAGGAGAGAGGTCACGTGAAAGGAGAGCACCACCTTGATGTGGCAGGAAGTGATCTTGTAGCTAGGATCTGCCTGCCAGGAGATGTAAAATCCTCTTGCACTGAGGAGGTTTCTCCAGGACCATATGCCCATGATGGAAGGGTTAGGACAGCTGTTATAGTTGGTGATTCGATCACTATGCATGTAGATAGCTGGGTGGATGTGGGGACCGCCTGATAACATGCCTGCCTGGTGCGAAGGTAGCAGACCTCACATGCCACCTAGACAAGGTTTTAGACAGTGCTGGGGAGGAGTCAGCTGTCTTAGTAATATGTTGGCACCAAGTCATAAAAAAGTGTAGGAGGTAGGTTCTGGAGGCCAAATTTGGGCTTTTAGGTAGGAAGTTGAAATCCAGAACTTCCAGGGAAGTGTTCTCTGAAATGCTTCCCATTCCACACTCAGGACTGAAAAGGCAGGCAGAGGAATTCCAGAAAAGATAAAAGTTACCTAGATTTATTTATTTATTTATTTAAAGTCTTTTCTATACTGTGCTCTTTAGAATCAGCTCCGTTTATAGTCAACAGCAAATTTGTACAGTGCAGGCAGAGCCCTACTGTACTTACAATGAACAGGTTCTACAACTTGGGCTAACTGGGGTAAACTATGTACAGGATGCGCAGTAGGTCAGCTTGGCAACTCGTTTAAGTAACTAAGATGCCCTTAAATACACAGCTGAAAGATTTCAAATTACCCCTAGCAGCTGATAACCAGATTAATATAAATAAAATACAAAAGGAAGAAATGACCTAGTGGTTGGGGTAAGTTCCCTTGGGCTGCAGGGCCAGGAGTTCAAATCCTGCTAGAGGACATCAACCTTGGACAGGAAGGACTGGGGTTTCTAGTCCCACAGGTGCTCCTTGTGGCCTTGGGCAAGCCACTTAACCCTCTGTTGCCTTAGGAACAAAAATATAGATTGTGAGCCCTTCAGGGACAAGGGAAAAATATATATACAGAACCTGAATATACGCGTACACCACAGTATAGAAGCCTAATTAAATAAATAATCTCTAAAATGCCTGTATGCAAATGCTAGCAGTCTAAAAAATAAGATGGAAGAGCTAGAATATATAGCACTAAATGAAAGGTTAGATTTGATTGACATCTCAGAGACCTGGTGGAAGGAGGACAACCAATGGGACTCTGTGATACCTGGGTACAAACTATACAACAATGATAAGAGTAGAACAAATTGGTGGAGGGGTTGCACATTATGTTAGAGAAGGCATTGAGTCACATAGGATTAAAGTATTGTAGGTAAAGCGTAGTTACTCACCTGTAACTGGTGATCTCCGGGAACAGCAGGAATTTAGTCTTCAGATATGGGTATCGTCGGTACCGATGAAGCCTGCGCAGGAATGCTCCCCAGTGTCCAATAGGAACGCTTTTGGGAGCATCCCTCAGCACATGCGTGCTGCCTTCCCGCCTTTCCAACTGTTCCTTTTCAGTTAAGTTTGTAGCTGAGTGAAAGGATAGAGGGAGAGAGGAAAGAGACAGAGATAGAGAGACAACTCCTAGGGGAGGTGGGTGGGTTGTGAAGACTAAATTCCTGCTGTTCCTGGAGATCACCTGTTACAGGTGAGTAACTACGCTATCTCCATGAACAAGCAGGAATGTAGTCTTCACATATGGGGACTCCCTAGCTGAAGATGCCAGGGAGATAGCCCAGGAAGGTGCCACCCTAGAAAGTTGGGAATCCTTCCTCCCGTGGATCTCTGGCATTCCACCAGGGTTGGTGGGTAGGAGTTGAATTAGGTCTGAAAGAGATTTTGAAGAACAGCTTGGCCAAAGAAGGCATCCCGACGGGAGGCTTTATCCAGGCAGTAGTGGGCTGTGAAGGTGTGTACCGAAGCCCAGGTGGCTGCTCGACAAATGTCATTGATAGACACAGAGTGGAGATTAGCCATGGAGGTTGCCATGGCTCTCACGTTATGAGCTGTGACATGGTTCTGAAGAGGGAGACCCTTACTCTCATAAGTAAAGGATATGCATTGGGCAATCCATTTAGATAAAGTTCTTTTGGAGACCAGTTGTCCCAAATGACTAGGGTCAAAAGCTATAAAAAGTTGTGAGGACTTTTTATGTTGCTGTGTTTTCTGTAGGTAAAAGGCTAAGGCTCTTTTACAATCCAAAGTATGAAGGTTTCTTTCTGCATTAGAGGCATGAGGCCTTGGAAAAAATACAGGAAGATAAATTGATTGATTTAAATGAAAAGGCGAAACCACCTTTGGCATAAAGTGTGGATGAGTTCTAAGAACAACCTTATCATGGTGAAACCTAGTATAAGGAGGATTAGCCACTAAAGCTTGCAGTTCACTAATGCAACATGCAGAGGTGATTGCAATTAGGAAGATGACCTTCCAGGTCAAAAACCTAAGGGTTGTAGTGGCTAAAGGCTCAAAAGGCGGCTTCATGAGCTGCTCGAGAACTAGATTTAGATCCCATGCCACCGGTGGTGGCTTAATGGGAGGTTTGGTTAATAGAACACCTCTCATAAAACTGGATATGAGTGGATGAGAGGAAATTGGTTTCCATTCAGAGGCTTATAAGAAGCTGCAACTGCACTAAGATGGACTCTTACTGAATTGGTCTTTAGACCAGAATTCGATAAGTGAAGGAGATACTCTAGTATCGATTCTAAGGGTATGCCAGGGGGGTTTAATCTCTTCTTGGAGCACCATATAGTAAAACGTTTCCACTTGAAGGCATAAGATCTTCTTGTGGAAAGTTTCCTAGAAGCCTGAAGGATATCCTTTTCCTGTTGGGACAGGTTGAAATCCTGGAGGTCTAAGCCTTCAGCAACCAGGCCGTGAGATGCAGGGACTGGGGATTCAGGCAGGGCCGGCCCGTCCATTGAGCAAGAATGTTTTTTGCACAGGGCCCCGCGTTTCAGGGGGCCCCGCGCAAAGAACATTCTGCTTTTTTTTTAATTACATTTAAAAACAAAAACCTGGCTCTAGCTGCTGCCGCTGCCGCGTCCGTCGCAGCAGCGGCAGAATGGCGTGTCCCGCGGGGCCCCCTCTCCACGTCGAGCCCTCTGCAAGGGCTTTCAGATTCGCGAAGGGAGAGTGCTCCCTCGCGTCTCTGTAAAGCCCGCAGGGGCGAATGGGAAATTTCCCATCAGCCCCTTTAGACGCGAGGGGCTGATGGGAAATTTCCCATTAGCCCCTGCGGGCTTTACAGAGACGCGAGGGAGCACTCTCCCTTCGCGAATCTGAAAGCCCTTGCAGAGGGCTCGACGTGGAGAGGGGCCCCGCGGGACACGCCATTCTGCCGCTGCTGCGACGGACGCGGCAGCAGCTAGAGCCAGGTTTTTGTTTTTAAATTTGCCGGAAGGGAAGGGAAGGGAAGGGAAGGGAAGGGGGGGGGGGGGGCTGATGGAGGCTGTCTGGAAATGGGGTGATGGGGGGTTAGGACTGGAAATTTGCAAGGGGGGGGGGTTAGGACTGGAAATGTGCAAGGGGGGGGGGTTAGGACGGGAAATGTGCAAGGGGGGGGTTAGGACTGGAAATGTGCAAGGGGGGGGGGGTTAGGACTGGAAATGGGCTGGGACTGATGGAGGCTGACTTGAAATGGGCTGGGGTGGGGGTTAGGACTGAAAATGGGCTGGAGGGGGGGTTTGTAATGGAAATGGGCTGGGGCTGATGGAGGCTGACTGGAAATGGGCTGGGGAGGGGTTAGGACTGGAAATGGGCTGGGGGGGGGGTTATGACTGCTAATGGGCTGGGGCTGATGGAGGCTGACTGGAAATGGGCTGGGGGGGTTAAGACTGGTAATGGGCTGGGGGGGTTAAGACTGGTAATGGGCTGGGGGTTGATGGAGGCTGACTGGAAATGGGGTGATGGGGGGTTAGGAATGGAAATGGGCTGGGGGGGTTAAGACTGGTAATGGGCTGTGGGCTGATGGGGGCTGTCTGGAAATAGGGTGATGGGGGTTAGGATTGCTAATGGGCTATGGGGGGGGTTAGGACTGCTAATGGGCTATGGGGGCGCTAGGACAGGAAAAGGGCTGATGGGGAGGGGTTAGGACTTGAGGTGGGCTGATGTGGTTAGGACTAGTAATGGGCTGTGGGCTGATGGGGGGGGTTAGGACTGGCAATGGGCTATGGGGGCTGACTGGAAATGGGCTGATGGGGTTAAGACTGGAAGTGGGCTGATGGGGGGTTAGGACTGGTAATGGGTTATAGGGGGGGCTTAAACTGAAAATGGGTTGATGGGGGGCTAGGACTGGTAATGGGTTGGGGGATTGCTATGACTGGAAATGGACTGAGTGGACGGGGAGGCTTGAACTGCAAATAGCTGATGGGGAGGGATCTTGGAATGGAAATGGGCTGTGAGGGAAGGGAGCTAGAACTGAAAATGGGCTGATGGAGCAGCTAGGATAGGACTGGAAATGGGCTGTTGGGGGGAGCTAAGATTGGAAATGGGCTGTGGTGGGGGCTTGAATTGAAATGGACTCATGGAGGGGCTAGAACTGGAAGTAGGCTCATGGGGGGGCTTGGACTGGAATTGGGCTGAATGGAGGGGAGCTAGGATTTGACATGGGCTGATGGTGGGGCTAGGAAATGACTAGAAATGGGCTGATGGGGGGCTAGGATTGGAAATGAGCTGATGAAGGGACTCAGACTGAAAATGGATGGGGGAGCTAGGACTGGAAATGGGTTGATGGGGGAGCTAGGACTGGAAATGGGTTGATGGGGGGCTAGGACTGGAAATGGGCTGATGCAGGGACTAGAAGGGAATGGATGCTGGGTGAGACTGGAACTAGAAGGGAGCTGATGTTGGGGGAGGATTAGAATGGGATGGGGCTGGGAGAGTAAAATGGAGAGGGGAAAAATATTTTGTGTGGGAGGGATGAAAAATCTACAATTGGCCGGGTATTGGGAGAGTAAGTGGGGATTGAGGATGGAGGGGTAAAATTTGTGTGGATGAAATAAGAATGAGGAAAGAGCAAAAGGATAAAGATTAGTATGTTAAAGCAGATGTAGAGAGAGAGGATGGAAAGAAAACTAGAAGAGAGAAGAAAGGACAAATGGACAGCAGACGATGGAGAGTTAGCAGAAAACATGAAGAAACCAGAAGAAAGTGGCTGGAGCAATTGCAACTGAAAAAAAATGCACAAAAGGTAGAAATATATCTCTTTATTTTGAATTTATTAACTGGAATATGAAAGTTCTGGGAAATGTGCATCATTAACGTCTGCGCTTTGTTTGGTACAAGAGGAAATTGATTTATAGTTTTATTTCTACAGTGTTGTTGTACATTCCAAGTTTGGCTTTTGGGGTTCCCAGTTTAAATTATTGTCTTCCTGTTTCTAAATTGTGATTCCTTGTTTGGTGGTGGTCTATGTTCTGCATGTGTAACTGAGCTGAGGTATTCTGTTTATGTAATTCCTATTTGACATTGCCACTTGTTCTCTTTCCCCAGTATTCTCTGAAATGTACTGGTTTAATATTTGCAGTGTTTCCTTTTGATAGGTAGGGACTGGTGCTTTGTGAGTCCTGGTAATGCTGTCAGGATACAGCGGGTTTGCTATGGGTTCTAAATGGGCAGCGTTTGTAGTAGTTCCTAATGTGCCTGGCGGTTGGCACTGGATTATAGTAATGTAGAAATCTTTTAGTCTTTCTTTATCCATACACTCATTAAGAGACATGTTTACTAAAAGTTAGTGTATGGTAACATTATGCAAATATTTATGCAAATAAGGCCACTTATGCAAATGAGGCCCCACACCGAGTCTCCGCACATGGCCCCGCACCCCCCTTGGGCCGCCCCTGGATTCAGGTGCCATAGCATCCTGTTCTCTTGGGAAAGGAGATCTGGAGCATGCCCTAACTCCTGAGGTGCAGCTTGAGAGAGATGTAGAAGCAGGGGATACCACGCTTGGCATGGCCATCCTGGCGCTATGAGAATCATGCGACCCTTGTCTCTCTGAAGCTTGAAGAGTGTTTTGGGGATGAGGGGAATGGGTGGGAAGGCATAAAGGAAGCCCTGACCCCAGTGAAGGAGGAAGACATCCCTTGTCTGACAATTGTAAGCCGGAATCCTGGAATAGAAGAGGGGAAGTTTGTCATTCAGTGGACTTGCAAAGAGGTCTATGTCTGGAGTGCCCCAGAGATGAAATATCTTTGCCACCGGGTCCAGGTGGAGGGACCACTCGTGAGGCAGCAGTACTCGACTGAGTTTGTCTGCCCAAAGGTTTTGAATGCCTGGAAGATATACCAGAAGGTGAATTTGATACTCTCTGGCGAGGGCACACAGTCGTAAAGCTTTGTTGCATAACAACAGAGAGCCTGACCCGCCTTGCTTGTTCACATAGAACATTGCTACTTGATTGTCCATCTGGACTAGGACTGTCTTGTAGCTGAGCTGGGCGTGGAATACTCAAAGAGCTAAATAGATTGCTCTTAATTCCATGAGGTTTATGTGCAGACCAGCCTCCTGTGGAGTCCAGGTTCCCTGGGTAGAGAGATGCATCTGTTGTTAGGGTGGCCTGAAAAAGGGATTGATGAAAAGGAGACCCCATTGTCAGATTTTCTAGAGATTGCCACCATTGGAGGGACAAAATTAGTCATTGAGAGTTTATTATTTTGTCCGATAAAAGACTTATGGCCTGTGTCCACTGAGCTGCTCGCATGTGGAGGTGAGCATATGGAACTACATGAACCGTGGATGCCATATGTCCCAGCAACTGTAGTAGCTCTCGAGCAGTTAGGGAGGATTTCCCTGCTGCTTGAGAAGCTAGTTGCATTATGCGAAGACACCGGGCCTGTGGAAGGAAAGCCCTTGCCTGTCTGGTATCTAGACAGGCTCCTATGAATTCTAGACATTGGGAAGGAACAAGTTGGGATTTTGGGAACTTTATTACCAACCCCAAGTATTGGAGGATTCGCATTGTGCGAAACAGTGCAGTGCTGGCCTCTGCAACTGTAGGGGCTCGAATGAGCCAGTCGTCTAAGTAAGGGAAGACAAATATCCCCAGGGTTCATAGAAATGCAGCTACTACTGCCATGCATTTCATGAATACCCTTGGTGCTGTAGATAGACCAAAGGGAAGAACCCTGTACTGGAAATGTTTTCCCCTGAAAAGGAATCGTAAGAATTTCCTGTGATCTGGATGGATCAGAATGTGAGTGTATGCATCCTTTAAGTATAGAGAGCAAAGCCAATCCTGGCTTTGAAGGTATGGCAGAAGAGTTCCTAGAGAAATCATTTTGAACTTCTCTCGAAACAGGTATTTGTTCAATTCTCTGAGGTCTAAAATGGGTCTGTGTCCTCCTGTTTTCTTTGGAATAAGAAAATAGGGGGAGTAGAACCCTGCACCCCATTGAAGAATGGGTACCTCCTCTATTACCCCCTTGGGCAAGAAGTGTTGAGACCTCGTGATCTAACAGATTGTTTACGGAGGTTTGAGAATTGAATTGCTTTAGAATTGTAGGAGGGGGCATGCTGTGAAAATGAAGCTTGTACCCTTCTCCTCTTCATCCATGAAATGAGAGTCAGAAGCTGTAAAGATGTCTTACACATTGGAACATGGAACGTACGAAGCATGAACCAAGGGAAGTTGGAGGTGGTCAAGAATGAAATGGAACGTGTACAACTTGATCTGTTGGGTGTCAGCGAACTGAAATGGACTGGCATGGGGCACTTTGCATCAGATGATCACATGGTCTACTATGCTGGAAATGAAAGACAAAGAAGAAATGGTGTTGCATTTATAATAAAGAAGAAACTTGCAAGAACTGTAATGAAATACAATGCAGTCAGCGAACGCTTAATCTCTATTCGTCTACGAGGATTGCCTATCAACACAACTATAATTCAAGTATATGCCCCAACAACAGCTGCAGAAGAGAATGAAATTGAAGAGTTCTATGAACAAGTACAAGCTGAATTTGACAGAACATGCAAACAGGATATCCTGATAGTCATGGGTGACTGGAACGCAAAAGTTGGCAACAAAGAAGAAGGCAAAGTAGTTGGAAAATATGGACTTGGCAACAGAAATGAAGCTGGAGAAAGACTGATAGAATTCTGCAAGACCAATGATCTATTCATCTCAAACACCTTTTTCCAGCAACACAAGCGGCGACTGTACACATGGACTTCACCGAATGGATTATATAAAAATCAAATTGACTACATATGTGGAAGTCAACGATGGAAAAGCTCTGTAACATCAACAAAGACAAAACCTGGAGCTGACTGTGGTACAGATCATCAACTACTAGTATGCAAACTCAAGCTAAAGTTGAAAAAGAGCAAACCACTCATGAATGCAGCAAAATATGACCTTGAGAATATACCACTGGAATTTAAAGACTGCCTGCAAAATCGATTTGCTGCTTTAGATACAAATGACAGAGCTCCGGAAGAGTTATGGAATGACATCAAGAAGGTTGTGTTGGAAGAAAGCGAGAAGTCTCTACAAAAGGTGAAAAAGCAAAAACGGCCAAAATGGATGACGGAAGAAACTCTGAAAATTGCCCAGAAACGCAGAGAAGCTAAAGCCAGAGGAGAAAGAAAGACAATCGCAGAACACAACAGAGATTTCCAACGTGCAGCAAGACAGGACAAGGAAAAGTACTACAATGACACTTGCAAGGAAATAGAAGCAGAAACTGGGTTTAAATAGCTGGGTTTAAAAAAGCTGGGTTTAAATAGCTGGGTTTAAAAAAGGTTTGGACAAGTTCCTAGAGGAAAGGTCCATAAACCACTATTAAAAAGGGACCCAGGATATCAATGCTTGACCTAGTACAAGCACTGCAGAACCTGTGTCTTTTGGGGAAACTGCTAGGTACGTATGACCTAGATTGGCCACTGTTGGAAACAGGATACTGGGCTTGATGGACCTCGGTCTGACCCAGTATGGCATATCTTATGTTCTTATGTTCTTAACTATTAGAGGAAGAACAAGATTGGCTTTCCTAAAGCTACGAGAGTTAAAGAAAAAGTTCCAGCCTCGAATTGGAATGTTACAAGATGCTCAAGGTTCTATGTTGAATGATGCTGAGAAGATCAAGAAAAGGTGGAAGGAATATACAGAGTTTTTATATGATAAAGATCAAGTGGACCAACAGCCGTTTCAACCTGTACCTCATGATCGGGAACCATTGGTGATGAAAGTTGAAGCAGCATTGAAAGCTTTATCAAAGAACAAAGCACCAGGCATTGATAGCATTCCCATAGAAATATTGCAGCAATCTGATGCAGCTGTTACCGTACTCACAAGGCTCTGCCAAGAAATATGGAAGACAACATCATGGCCAACTGACTGGAAAAGATCTGTGTTTATACCAATACTAAAGAAAGGTGATTCAACTGACTGTGGAAAATATCGCAGAATCGCTCTGATCCCACATGCCAGCAAGAATCTACTGAAGATTATTCAAAAGAGACTACAACCATACCTGGAACAAGAACTACCTGAAGTTCAAGCAGGGTTCAGGAAAGGGCGAGGAACGAGATACATCATTGCGGATGTGAGATGGATCCTTGAAAAGACTAAAGAATACCAAAAGGATATCTATTTGTGCTTTATCGACTATAGCAAGGCTTTTGACTGTGTAAACCATGAGAAACTCTGGGCCACATTAAGAAGCATGGGTATACCAGAACACCTGATCGTTCTCTTGCGCAATCTGTACATTGATCAAGAAGCAACAGTTCGAACGGAACAAGGAGAAACAGAATGGTTTAAAATAAGCAAAGGTGTAAGACAAGGCTGCATACTTTCCCCCTACCTGTTTAATCTATATGCAGAACAAATCATCAGAGAAGCAGGATTGTATGAAGACAACAGAGGTGTGAAGATTGGTGGAAGACTCATCAACAACCTTCGCTATGCTGATGATACCACATTACTGGCTGAAAGTGAAGATGATCTGAAACATTTGCTTCTCACAATCAAAGAACATAGTCTCAAAATGGGCCTGCACCTTAATGTAAAGAAGACAAAGATCATGACAACTGGCATAATCAACAGGTTCATCGTTGAAGGAGAAGAAATTGAAATTGTGAACAACTTTAACCTACTTGGATCAACTATCAATAAAGAAGCAACAAGAAGTCAAGAAATCAGATGACGCATTGCTCTTGGCAGAATGGCTATGAAAGACCTAGATAAGATTGTCAAGAGCAGAGATGTCTCTCTCCATACAAAGATTCGACTTATTCAAGCCATGGTATTTTCAATAACATCATATGGATGTGAAAGCTGGACAGTGAAAAAGATAGACAGGAAGAAAATTGATGCCTTTGAATTATGGTGCTGGCGGCGAATACTGTGTATACCATGGACTGCCCGAAGAACAAACCAGTCGGTACTAGAGGAGATCAAACCTAAGCTTTCTTTAGAAGCTCAGATGACAAGACTTCGACTTTCATACTTTGGACACATCATGCGAAGAGAGAGATCATTAGAGAAACACATTATGCTTGGGAAGATAGAAGGTCAACGCAAAAGAGGAAGGCCAGCAATGAGATGGATCAATACAATAACAGCAGCTACGGGTACCAGTCTGTCAACAATGAGCCGCCTGACTGAAGACCGAACACAATTTAGGATAGCTATCCAGAGGGTCGCCATGAGTCGACTCCGACTCGACGGCACTTAACAACAACAACCCTTCTCCTACAATGGACAAAGTCCAATCTTCTGCTGTTATCTGATGCCATCTGTTGGCAAAGTGGCATAACCTGCCTGGGATATTGGGGGGTTGGGGACCCCTCAGAGGCAGGAAGGCTAAGCTCTCTAGGAAGGAGTCAAAGCCCTTGAGGGGGCTGAACCTGCAGAGCTGATTGGGCTCGGGGGCCTTTTGGCTTCTTTTGCTGTCTAGTTTGTCCCTTTTGGGCAACCTGACCCTGAGATTGACTCTGCTGGGTATAGGAAGGATAAAATTTCCTCTTTTTGTTGAAAGAGGGTTTTTTATAAGACTTCTTTTTGGCTGGAGTGGCTGTAGATTTCGACAATCTATCAAGAGTAGTATTGTCAGCATCTAACTCATTAGCCTTTTCCTGCCAGTTCTTGCCGAAGAGATTCTCTCCCGTGCAAGGAATGTTGCCAAACTTGTCCTGTACCCGAGTCTCCAAGTCTGATGCCTGAAGCCAGGCAATCCGTCGTGCGCCAATGGCAATAGCAGAGGTTCTGCTGATGCATTCAAAGCAGTCAAAGGCTGCACGATTTACAAACTTGGAGACATCTTGAGTATGCTTAACTAGAGCAAGAAAGTCTTGTCTCTTGTCATCTGGGAGAAATGGGCTCATAAGCTCCAAATCTCCTGCAACTTCCTTGAGGAACATTCCCATATACAGTATATATGAACTGATCCTAGCTGAAAGCATGGAAGCCTGAAACGTTTGGCGCCCAAAAGCGTCCAGAGTCCTGCATTCACAACCTGGAGGATTGGATGCATGCCTCTTTGCACTTTTCATCTTACGCATGGCTGACTCCACCACCACTGAAAGGTGTGGCAGCTGAGTCTTCTGAAATCCAGGACATGGCAGAACTTGATACATAGTATCAAGTCTTCTAGAGTGAGGAGATGTAGTCAGAGGTGTCTCCCACATTCTGAGCATCAAGTTATGCAGACTTTCATGGATGGGCAGAGTGGCTGCCTCCTTTGGAGCCTTAGGATATTGGAGAATTTCCAATTCCTTTGCTCTGGGTTCCTCTTCAGGAGCCACCGTGATTGAAAAGCCCTTGGCCATATCACAAATAAAATCCTGAAAAGACATGTCCTCTGGAGGTGACATTCTGCGTTGGGGAGCAGAGGGATCCTCTGGGAGAAACCCTCTAGTACCAGCAGAATTGTCAGTCTTCGGAATCGGAGGATTCAAAGTATTCCTGACCACGATGCTCATGCAAAGCATGGTCCCTGTATCGATCAAAGTCGGTACCGAGTTGATCCGGTACCGATCTGTCGATTCCAGCCAAAGATGGCGTGGGAAGAATTCCCACCGGGGCCGGTACCGTCAGTACCGGTACCAGTGTCTGTACTGGTGTAGGTACCGGCATCGGTGTCGATGTCGGTACCGGTGCCCCTTGGACCAGCGGTACCACAGCTGAGAAAAGAGCTGCGATGCTGCATTCGATAGCGAGGAACCTCTGGTCTATCGACGCTGCCGATGTCTGGGTATCGGTACCGGTCAAAATGGCCGGAACCCTAAGCATGGCACAGGTAGCTCTTGCAAGGTCGGGGCCTCGAGAACATCCTGGAGCCCCACTGATGCTTTGGAAGCCGAAGCCTCCCGCCGCGGCTGCTTTGCCGGTGTGGTTCCCTCAAGGGCAATGCCAGTAGCCTCTCGATGCTTAGTAGGAGAGCTACCCTTTGAGGACCGGCTTTTATGTTTAGTTACCTGAGATCCATGGGAGAAAGAGGAGGCCCTTGAAGATGTTGATGCAATGGATCTGGCATACGAAGAAAAGAGGGTACCGAGCTTTGCAGCCCGGTTCTGTCTTCCTCTTTTAGTCATCCTCATACAGGAGAGACATTCAGATGGAGAATGTTCAGGCCCTAAACATTTAAGACACCAATCATGGGTGTCAGTGACAGAAATAGTACCGCCACACTTAGTACATTTTTTAAAACCATTAGTTGGTTTTTTCATGTTTTAGGAATACGGGGGCTAGTGCCCTAAATGGCGCCTAGCACCAAAAAAGAAAAGTTTCTGAAGAGAAACAGCTTAAAGTATAAAGGGTTGTTTTTTTTTTTTTTAGAAAAGAAAAGAAAAGAACCGGCGGTACCGGTAAGCGTTCTGCGGCAGGCAAACACAACCACAAGAAAACCATTTTAAAGACGGAATTTTCTGCGGTGACAGGGTATGGATCCTGTCGGCTCTGCGGAAAACAAAGAACTGAAGAGGGACAGTTGGAAAGGCGGGAAGGCAGCGCGCATGTGCTGAGGTATGCTCCCAAAAGCGTTCCTATTGGACGCTGGGGAGCATTCCCACGCAGGCTCCTTTGGTACCGACAATACCCATATGTGAAGACTACATTCCTGCTTGTTCCTGGAGATCAAAATAAACTGTAGAATCTCTATGGATAGAGGTTTTATGTAAAAAGCGGAAGGCTATGGCAGCAGGAGTGTACTACTGACCACCTGGCCAGAATGAACAGATAGATGTCAAAATGCTAAAAGAAATCAAGGAAGCTAATAAAAGTTACAATATAGTAATAATGGATGATTTCAATTACCCTGGTATTGACTGGGTCAATGTCACACAGGACATGCTAGAGAGATAAAGTTTCTAGATGAAATAAATCACTGCTTCTTGGAGCAGCTAGTTCATGAACCGACGAGAGGGAAAGATATTTTGGACCTAGTCCTTAGTAGAACACAGGATATAGTGCAAGAGATAAGGGTTTTGGGGCCACTTAGCAATAGTGATCATAGCATGATCATATTTGATTTCATAAATGGAAGAAAGGTAGCAAGGAAATCCACAGTACTACCTTTTAACTTTCAAAAGGGAGACTATGATAAAATGAGGAAAAGAGTTAAGAAAAAACTAATAGGAACAGCTGTAAAGGTTAAAGATTTACATCAAGCATGGGCGTTGTTTAAAAGTACTATGTTGGAAGTCCAGACCAGATGTATTCCACTCTTTGAGAAAAGTGGAAGGAAGACCAAAAAACTGCCAGCATAGTTCAAAGGTGAGGTCAGAGAAGTTGTTGTTGCCCAAAAATGCATCCTTCAGGAAATGGAAAAAGGAGCCTAATGATGACCATAAACATTGGCAAGTTAGATGCAAGGCATTGATAAGGCAGGTAAAGAGAGAATTTGAAAAGAAGCTTGCAGTTGGACCATAGGAAGATAAAGGGGTAAAAGTAGCGCTAAGGGAGGACAAAGCCATAACGGAGGGACTGAATGAATTATTTGCTTCGGTCTTTGCTGAAAAAGATATAGGGGAGATACCCGTGCCTGAAATGGTATATAAAGGTGATATAGTGGAAGAATTGAAAGAAATATCGATAAACCGGAAGGATGTATTACAACTGTTTGATAAACTGAAGAGTAGCAAATCACCTGGACCGGATGATATATATCCGAGAGTGTTGAAAGAACTGATATATGAGATTGCAGACTTACTATTACTAATCTGTGAACTATCATTAAAATTATTTGTAGTACCTGAGGAATGGAGAGTGGCCAATGTAACTCCAATTTTTAAAAAGGGCTCAAGGGGTGATCCAGGAAACTACAGACCTGTGAGCCCGACGTCAGTACCGAGAAAAATGGTATAAACCATTATAAAGAATATGATTACTGAATATGTAGATAACCATGGTTTAAAGAGAGAAAGCCAACATGGCTTTAGCCAAGGAAAGTCTTGTCTTACTAATCTGCTATATTTTTTTGAAGATGCGAATAAATAGGTAGACAAAAGTAAGTTGGTTGATATAGTATATATGGATTTTTCAGAAAGACTTTGAAAAGGTCCCTCATGAGAAACTCTTGGCGAAATTAAAAAGTCATGGGATTGGATGCAGTGTAGTATTGTGAATCAGGAAATGATTAAAAGATAGAAAGCAAAGAGTAGGGCTAAATGGCCAATTTTCTCAATGGAGAAAAGTGAATAGTGGAGTACCAGAGATCTGTTCTGGGCCTGCTGCTGTCAACATATTCATAAATGACCTGGAAATAGAAATAACGAGTGAGGTGATCAAAATTATTCAAAGTCATTAAAATGCAAGAGGATTATGAAAAATTGCAAGAGAACCTTGAAAAATTGGAAGACTGGACATCCAAATGAAATTTACAGTAATGTGGACAAGTGCAAAGTTATGCACCTAGTAAAGAACAACCCAAACTATGGTTATGCAATGAAAGGTTGTTAAGCGCCAGTAAGTCGGTGTCGACTCATGGCGAACCTCTGGATAGTTGTCCTAAATTGTGTTCGGTTTTCAATCAGGTGACTCATTGTTGACAGCCTGGCACCCATAGCTGCTGTTACTGTATCAATCCATCTCATTGCTGGCCTTCCTTTTTTGCGTTGACCTTCTATTTTGCCAAGCATGATGTCTTCCTCTAATGATCTCTCTCAATGCATAATAAGTCCAAAGTATGAAAGTCAAAGTCTTGTCATCTGAGCTTCTAAAGAAAGCTTAGATTTGATCTCGTCTAGTACTGACTGGTTTGTTCTTTGGGCAGTCCATGGTATATGCAGTATTCGCTGCCAGCACCATAATTCAAAGGCATCAATTTTCTTCCTGTCTTTCACTGTCCAACTTTTGCATCCATATGATGTTATTGAAAATACCATGGCTTGAATGAGTCGAATCTTTGTATGAAGAGAGATATCTCTGCTCTTCAGAATCTTGTCTAGGTCCTTCATAGCCATTCTGCCAAGAGCAATGCATCGTCGGATTTCTTGACTGCTTGTTGCTTCTTTATTGATAGTTGATCCAAGTAGGTTAAAGTTGTTCATAATTTCAATTTCTTCTCCTTCAACGATGAACCTGTTGATTATGCCAGTTGTCATGATCTTTGTCTTCTTTACATTAAGGTGCAGGCCCAATTTGAGACTATGTTCCTTGATCGTGAAATGCAAATGTTTCAGATCATCTTCACTTTCAGCCAGTAATGTAGTATCATCAGCATAGCCAAGGTTGTTGATGAGTCTTCCACCAATCTTCACATCTCTGTTGTCTTCATACAATCCTGCTACTCTGGTGATTTGTTCTGCATATAAATTAAACAGGTAGGGGGAAGTATGCAGCCTTGTCATACACCTTTGCTAATTTTAAACCATTCTGTTTCTCCTTGTTCTGTTCAAATTGTTGCTTCTTAATCAATGTACAGATTGTGCAAGAGAACGATCAGGTGTTCTGGTATACCCATGCTTCTTAATGTGGCCCAGAGTTTCTCATGGTTTACACAGTCAAAAGCCTTGCTGTAGTCAATAAAGCACACATTAATATCCTTTTGGTATTCTTTAGTCTTTTTCAAGGATCCATCTCACATCCGCGATGTCTCTCGTTCCTCACCCTTTCCTGAACCCTGCTTGCACTTCAGGTAGTTCTTGTTCCAGGTATGGTTGTAGTCTCTGTTGCTATAATACATCTATGGGAATGCTATCAATGCCTGGTGCTTTGTTCTTTGATAAGGCTTTCAATGCTGCTTCGACTTCTTTCATCACCAATGGTTCCAGATCATAAGGTGCAGGTTGAAACGTCTGTTCGTCAACTTGATCTTTATCATATAAAAACTCTGTATATTCTTTCCACCTTTTCTTGATCTTCTCAGTATCATTCACCATAGATCCTTGAGCATCTTGTAATATCCCAATTCGAGGCTGGAATTTTTTCTTTAACTCTCGTAGTTTTAGGAAAGCCGATCTTGTTATTCCTCTAATAGTTTCTGCTTCTATTTCCTTGCATGAGTCATTGTAGTACTTTTTGTTGTCCTGTCTTGCTGCACGTTGGAAATCTCTGTTGAGTTCTGTGATTGCCTCTCTTTCTCCTCTGGCTTTAGTTTCTCTGTGTTTCTGGGTAATTTTCAGAGTTTCTTCCATCATCCATTTTGGCTGTTTTTGCATTTTCACCTTTTGTAGAGAGTTCTCGCATTCTTCTAACACAACCTTCTTGATGTCATTCCATAATTCTTCTAGAGCTCTGTATTTTGTATCTAAAGCAGCAAATCAATTTTGCAGGCAATCTTTAAATTCCAGTGGTATATTCTCAAGGTCATATTTTGCTACATTCATGAGTGGCTTGCTCTTTTTCAACTTTAGCTTGAGTTTACATACTAGTAGTTGGTGATCTGTACCACAGTCAGCTCCAGGTTTTGTATTTGTTGATGTTATAGAGCTTTTCCATCGTTGACTTCCACAGATGTAGTCAATTTGATTTTTGTACAATCGATTGGGTGAAGTCCATGTGTACAGTCACTGCTTGTGTTGCTGGAAGAAGGTGTTTGAGATGAATAGATCGTTGATCTTGCAGAGTTCTATCAGTCTTTCCTCAGCTTCATTTTTGTTGCCAAGTCCAGCAAGGCCACGGGCCCCGTCCGCGTGGCCGCTCCTAACCGGGGGGGTGGCGGGCCGTTCGCCCCCCCCCCTCGGTTGCGGCGGCGGCGCGCGGCTCGTTGGTGCCTGCGCGGCCGGGCGCCTCATTGGCTCCCCGCGGCGTTTAAAACGCCCGGGAGCCAATGAGGAGGCTAGGACCCGGCAGCGGGGGGGGAGGGGGGTGAGTGGCGCGGGGACCCAGCTCTGCATCGGCAGTTGCTGGGTCAGGGCTGGAGGCTCCAGACGTGTGCGGGCTTGCTGCGCACGATTGTCGTGGTTGTGAAGGCCTAGGGCAGCAGCATGAGGCAGCACGTGAAGCGGCGCCGTCTTTGGAGCTCCGGGGGGCAGCGATCCAGCGGCGGGGGAGTCGGGAGGCTCGTGGCTCTCCAGGCAAGTTTGTTTGGGGCTCTGTGGGGTAGTCGTCTATCCCCTTACCACACTTTAGAAATAAATTAATAATTCTTGAATTTGGACACGCAGGGAATCCCCTCTCTCCTTAAAAAAAAAAAAAAAAAATAATAATAATATTAATAAAATAAAATAAAATAACATCAATAAATACATAAATAAATAATTGAGCCCATGGCCGGTGGAGGAATGAAGGGGGGTTTCAGTAAGCGCCACGGGCCTGGGAAGGCTAAGCCGGCCGGTCCTCGGAGGGGAGAGCCTGCTCCGTTGGGGCGCTCGGCTCCTCTTGGAAGAGGGACCAGGGGCAGGGCTCCGAGCCGTGGCCCAGCGTCCGACCGTGGTACTAGCCCTGTCACCAGGCCGGGGGGGCGGGGGGGTAGGGGGGTTTCGGCTGGCCGGTTAGCTGGGGGCCGGCGTGGTCGGTCAGCAGCCCCGGCTAGCGGGACTTTGGGGCGGGGAGGGGCCCCGGGTGGCGTGGGGGTGGCTAGTGGTCCCACGGGGGTGAGTGAAGGGGCGGCTCCTCAGTCGAGCACTGTGGTTAGGGACGCTGCGAGTCCGGGGGGTGGATCCGCTCCTGCTGGGGCAGCCTATTCCCCCATGTGGGCGCATTGGCAGGGCGGGGGTCAAGGCTCTTCCCGCGCGGAATGGCTAGGGGCATGGCAGCCGCCTTGGCCGGGGCGGGTTTTCCTTCGCCTTTCCCTGTTTTTTCTCCGCAGGTTTCGACTGGCTGGCCCTACTTGGGGCAACCGTGGGGGGCTCCTGCTGGAGAGCTGGACGGCGGGAGGGCGAGCACAAGTGGAGGCCCCGTGTCTGTCGGAAGCGGAGGAGGAGCGGAAGCATCAGCTTTGACGCCACCGGAGCCGGGCGTGTCTTCCGAGGTAGCAGCACCAGTGGCAGGTGAGTTGGCTACTAGGGTGAGGGCAGGGGAGGGGGGTAAGAAGCGAGCGACCAAGTGCAAGCGGTGTTCCGGTCACCGGCGGAGGCGTTCGGGGTCCTCCTCTTCTTCAACGTCTGAGTCTTCGTCCGGCTCGGTGTCAGACGACTTGGCCGGGAGTCCGCGGGCCACTGGCGGGGAGGTCGGCGTGGGACAGGTGGGTTCGGTGCCTTTGGTGGCGTGTTTCTCGGAGTTATGGGAGGGAGTGCCAAAGACTCTGCGGAAAAAGATTGTAAAACGTCGCTACGTAGATATTTTCCGCTTACTCGAAGGTCGAAAACGGTCGGGGGATAGCCGACGGAAGCGTAAGGAGGACGAGAAGGCGGGTAGGGTCAAGAGAGTGGCTCGGAATGTGGTTAATTGGACTCGGTCTTTCTTGCGTTTGGCGAGTGTATGGGGTCATTCGCATCCGGAGCAGTACGGTATGCTGTTGGCTTACGCGGATTCCATACTGGAGGCCTCACAGACTCATGACGGTTGGGCTTGGCTCAACTATGATGAGAAATTCCGTGATAAGATGGAGGAGAATTGCCTGTTGTCGTGGGGAACGCAGGACATTAATCTTTGGCTAACGCAGATGGCGATCAGACCTGGCGGGGGAAGTATGGGTGGGCAAAGAGGTGGAGTAGCCACCCCTGTGCGGGCGGATCGGCCCTTTCGATCGGGCGTGCCCCCTGTTTTGCAGAGAACTCCAGGGGGGGGAGCGGGGGACTTGTGCTGGCGCTTCAACAAGTCTTCCTGCCCCTTTCCGGATTGCAAATTCCGGCACGCCTGCTCCGTCTGTAATGGGGGTCACTCAGCCCTCAAGTGTGTCAAGAAGAGTGGCGGGGGCGTGCCAGCCCCCAGCCACAAGTAATGGGGACGTCTGGAGTTTGGCCCCCACCCCAGTTGCGATTGATGGGTTAGGCCCGTGGCTTAGGAAGTATCCGAAGCGACAGGTCAGCGGTCTTTTGGAATACGGGTTTAAGGATGGGTTTCCCATACCGGTGGTGGGCAGTGTAGGGGTACACAAGGCGCGGAATTCGCCTTCGGTGTGGCGTTTCGCGCAGCTGGTACGAGATAAGTTGGCAACTGAGCTGGCCTTAGGTAGGGTGGCGGGTCCTTTCGGAGAGCGACCTTTTGCAGAGTTTGTGGTTTCTCCGTTGGGTATCATTCCAAAGAAGGAGCCGGGGAAGTATCGCCTGATACATAATCTTTCTTTTCCTATTGGTTCCTCAGTTAATGATCACATTCCTAAGCAGGACCGGCCCGTCCATTGAGCAAGAATGTTTTTTGCACAGGGCCCCGCGTTTCAGGGGGCCCCGCGCAAAGAACATTCTGCTTTTTCTTTTTTAAATTACATTTAAAAAAAAAACCTGTCTCTGGCTGCTGCCGCTGCCGCTGCCGCGTCCGTCGCAGCAGCGGCAGAATGGAGTGTCCCGCGGGGCCCCTTCTCCTCGTTGAGCCCTCTGCAAGGGCTTTCAGATTCGCGAAGGGAGAGGGCTCCCTCGCGTCTCTGTAAAGCCCGCAGGGGCTAATGGGAAATTTCCCATCTGCCCCTTTAGACGCGAGGGGCTGATGGGAAATTTCCCATTAGCCGCTGCGGGCTTTACAGAGACGCGAGGGAGCACTCTCCCTTCGCGAATCTGAAAGCCCTTGCAGAGGGCTCAACAAGGAGAGGGGGCCCCGCGGGACACTCCATTCTGCCGCTGCTGCGACGGATGCAGCAGCGGCAGCAGCTAGAGCCAGGTTTTTTTTTTAAATTTGCCGGAAGGGAAGGGAAGGGGAGGGGGGGTTAAGACTGGTAATGGGCTGGGGGGGCTGATGGAGGCTGTCTGGAAATGGGGTGATGGGGGGTTAGGACTGGAAATGTGCTGGGGGGGGTTAGGACTGGAAATGTGCTGGGGGGGGGGTTAGGACTGGAAGTGCTGGGGGGGGGGGGTTAGGACTGGAAATGTGCTGGGGGGGGTTAGGACTGGAAATGGGCTAGGGGGGTTAAGACTGGTACTGGGCTGGGGGGTGATGGAGGCTGACAGGAAAGGGGGTGGTGGGGGGTTAGGACTGGAAATGGGCGGGAGGGGGGGGGGTTAGGACTGAAACTGGGCTAGGGGGGGTTAAGACTGGTAATGGGCTGGGGGTTGATGGAGGCTGACTGGAAATGGGGTGATGGGGGGTTAGGACTGGAAATGTGCTGGGGGGGGTTTAGCACGGGAAATGTGATGGGGGGGTTAGGACTGGAAAAGGGCTAGGGGGGTTAAGACGGGTAATGGGCTGGGGGTTGATGGAGGCTGACTGGAAATGGGGTGATGGGGGTTAAGGCCTGGAAATGTGCTGGGGGGGGGGGTTAGGACTGGAAATGGGCTAGGGGGGTTAAGACTGGTAATGGGCTGGGGGTTGATGGAGGCTGACTGGAAATGGGGTGATGGGGGGTTAGTACTGGAAATGTGCTGGGGGGGGGTTAGGACTGGAAATGTGCTGGGGGGGGGGGGGGGGGGTTAGGACTGGAAATTGTGCTGGGGGGGGGGTTAGGACTGGAAATGTGCTGGGGGGTTTATGACTGGAAATGGGCTAGGGGGGGTTAGGCCTGCTAATGGGCTGGGGCTGATGGAGGCTGACTGGAAATGGGGTGAGGGGGGGGTTAGGACTGGAAATGGGCTAGGGGGGTTAGGACTGGAAATGGTCTGGGGGGTTTAAGATGCTAATGGGCTGGGGCTGATGGAGGCTGACTGGAAATGGGGTGGGGGGGGGGGGTTAGGACTGGAAATGGTCTGGGGGGTTTAGGACTGGAAATGGGCTAGGGGGGGGTTAAGACTGGTAATGGCTGGGGGTTGATGGAGGCTGACTGGAAATGGGGTGATGGGGGGTTAGGACTGGAAATGGGCTGGGGGGTGGTTAAGACTGGTAATGGGCTGTGGGCTGATGGGGGCTGTCTGGAAATAGGGTGATGGGGGGTTAGGATTGCTAATGGGCTATGGGGGGGGGGTTAGGACTGCTAATGGGCTATGGGGGCGCTAGGACAGGAAATGGCTGATGGGGAGGGGTTAGGACTTGAGGTGGGCTGATGTGGTTAGGACTGGTAATGGGCTGTGGGCTGATGGGGGGGGGGGTTAGGACTGGCAATGGACTATGGGGGGCTGACTGGAAATGGGCTGATGGGGTTAAGACTGGAAGTGGGCTGATGGGGGGTTAGGACTGGTAATGGGTTATAGTGGGGGGGCTTAAACTGAAAATGGGTTGATGGGGGGCTAGGACTGGAAATGGGTTGGGGGATTGCTATGACTGGAAATGGACTGAATGGACGGGGAGGCTTGAACTGCAAATAGCTGATGGGGAGGGGAGCTTGGAGTGGAAATGGGCTGTGAGGGAAGGGAGCTAGGACTGAAAATGGGGCTGATGGAGCAGCTAGGATAGGACTGGAAATGGGCTGTTGGGGGGGAGCTAAGATTGGAAATGGGCTGTGGTGGGGGCTTGAATTGAAATGGACTCATGGAGGGTCGAGACCTAGAAGTAGGCTCATGGGGGGGCTTGGACTGGAATTGGGCTGAGTGGAGGGAGCTAGGATTTGACATGGGCTGATGGTGGGGCTAGGAAATGACTAGAAATGGGCTGATGGGGGGCTAGGATTGGGAAATGAGCTGATGAAGGGACTCAGACTGAAAATGGATGGGGGAGCTAGGACTTGGAAAGGGGTTGATGGGGGGCTATGACTTGAAATGGGCTGATGCAGGGACTAGAAGGGAATGGATGCTGGGTGAGACTGGAACTAGAAGGGAGCTGATGTTGGGGGAGGATTAGAATGGGATGGGGCTGGGAGAGTAAAATGGAGAGGGGAAAAATATTTTGTGGGGAGGATGAAAAATCTACAATTGGCCGGGTATTGGGAGAGTAAGTGGGGATGAGGATGGAGGGCTAAAATTTGTGTGGATGAAATAAGAATGAGGAAAGAGCAAAAGGAGAAAGATTAGTATGTTAAAGCAGATGTAGAGAGAGGATGGAAAGAAAACTAGAAGAGAGAAGAAAGGACAAATGGACAGCAGACGATGGAGAGTTAGCAGAAAACATGAAGAAACCAGAAGAAAGTGGCTGGAGCAATTGCAACTGAAAAAAAAAATGTACAAAATGTAGAAAGATATCTCTTTATTTTGAATTTATTAACTGGAATATGAAAGCTCTGGGAAATGTGCATCATTAACGTCTGCGCTTTGTTTGGTACAAGAGGAAATTGATTTTAATAGTTTTATTTCTACAGTGTTGTTGTACATTCCAAGTTTGGCTTTTGGGGTTCCCAGTTTAATTATTGCCTTCCTGTTTCTAAATTGCGATTCCTTGTTTGGTGATTGGTCTATGTTCTGCATGTGTAACTGAGCTGAGGTATTCTGTTTATGTAATTCCTATTTGACATTGCCACTTGTTCTCTTTCCCCAGTATTCTCTGAAATGTACTGGTTTAATATTTGCAGTGTTTCCTTTTGATAGGTAGGGTCTGGTGCTTTGTGAGTCCTGGTAATGCTGTCAGGATACAGTGGGTTTGCTATGGGTTCTAAATGGGCAGCATTTGTAGTAGTTCCTAATGTGTCTGGTGGTTGGCACTGGATTATAGTAATGTAGAAATCTTTTAGTCTTTCTTTATCCATACACTCATTAAGAGACATGTTTACTAAAAGTTAGTGTATGGTAACATTATGCAAATATTTATGCAAATAAGGCCACTTATGCAAAAGAGGCCCCGCACCGAGTCTCCGCACATGGCCCCGCACCCCCCTTGGGCCCCCCCTGTTCCTAAGGTTTTGTGTGCCGTACGTTACGCATCCTTTGATGAGGCGGTTGAGCTGGTACGTGCCTGTGGGCCGGGGTGCTTGATGTCAAAAGTGTATATTGAATCCGCTTTCCGTTTATTGCCGGTGCACCCTTCTGCTTTCCATTTGTTGGGGTTTTGCTTTGAAGGGCAATTTTACTTCGATAAATGCATGCCTATGGGCTGTTCGATTTCCTGTGCGTATTTCGAACAGTTTAGCTCCTTTTTACACTGGGCATTCGTGGACTGGGTGGGATGCGGCTCGGTAGTGCATTACTTAGATGACTTCCTCTTCGTGGGGCCGGCGCATACGGGGCAGTGCAAAGGCTTTGTTGGATGGTTTTGTCCGGTTGGCCCGAGTGTGGGGTGTTCCATTAGCATCCGAAAAGACGGCGGGTCCGGCGACGACTATTACCTTTTTGGGAGTGGAGTTGGATTCCGTGGCGTTGGTGGCCCGCTTGCCGGAGGAGAAAGTTACGAGTCTGCGGGTGTTGGTCGCCGATGCGCTGGGTTCTAGTAAGCTAACGCTGCGGGAGATGCAGTCTTTGGTGGGGTCCCTGAATTTTGCGTGTCGGGTGATCCCGATGGGGAGAGTGTTCTTGCGCCGGTTGTCCGCAGCTACTGCAGGCGTCTCTAGGCCGCATCATCGGATTCGGATGTCACGCAGCTTGCGTACAGACCTGCGGATTTGGGACAATTTTCTTCGTGACTTTAATGGTACCACGGTGCTGAGAGACCCGGAGGTGACTTCTGCGGATCTGCAGTTGTATACTGATGCAGCAGGGGGTTCCGGTTTGGGGATTTATTTTGGGGGCGCATGGTGCGCAGAAGGCTGGCCTCAATCCTGGCGAGCGTGGGGCTTACGAGGAATATTACCTTCCTCGAGTTGTTTCCCATTTTGGTGGTCCTGTCGTTGTGGCCGGATAGACTCCGCAATCGCAGAGTGCGCTGGTGGTGCTACAACGAGGCGGGTAGTGTCGGTGATCAATAACTATTCCCCAAGATGTCAGCCGGTAGCTGACCTGATGCGGCAGGTGGTCTTTTCATGCTTGCAGTTGAATTTAGTGATTAAGGCTCGTCATATTCCGGGGAGTCATAACCAGATTGCCGATGCTCTTTCCCGTTTCAAGTGGGCGCTGTTTCGGACCTTGGCGCCAGATGCGGACGACGTGGGATCTGCGGTCCCGGAGCATTTATGGCGGATTGGCCTCCAGCCATGATCGAGCTGTTGCAGAAGTCCGTCTCCTCGGCGACATGGGTCACGTATCAACGTGGCTACTGCAGTGTGGTGTCCTTCTTGCTACTCCATGGATGGCATCCCGGGCCAGCGTCGGATATGCTTCTGGGTCAGTATGTGGAGGCGGCTAAGGAACAGGGCCTGTCACGGACCACGGTCCGAAGGAACTTAGCAGGATTTGCCTTTTTCGCACGGGCTATCGGGTGGGGGGGGGGGCGGGAGGGGGATTTTTAACGCGTACATTGTTGCGGGGTTGGGAGCGGTCCAGTCCCTCGCCCGGGGATTGGCGGCGTCCTATTACTCATGACTTACTGCGTCGGTTATGCGGGGCCTTGCCGCAGGTGGTGGCCTCCTACTATGAAGGGGTGCTCTTTCGGGCCGTTTTTTCGTTAGCCTTTTTCGGCGCATTTCGGGTGGGCGAGCTGGTTTCGGAGTCGGGGCGGCTTCACAATGGGAGGGAGGTGCATGTGCATCACGTGCACTTACTCGGGAGTAGGGTTTGTATCCGCCTTGCCCGTTCTAAGACGGATCAGGCGGGAAAAGGCATGTGGGTGGACTTGGCCGCGGTTCAGGGTTCCCCCTCCTGTCCGGTCGCGTTACTGCAAGCGTACTTACGCGTTCGTCCGGAGGTTGGCGGTAGCCTTTTTATCCATCAGGATGAGCGGGTTCTTACGCGTTTCCAATTTACCGCAGTGCTACGGCTAGCATTACGACAGATAGGTGAGGACCCTCGTGCCTTCGCCCCTCATTCCTTCCGGATCGGGGCGGCGACCAGTGCGGCGGTGGCCGGGCTGCCCGATCAGGAGATACAGCGCATTGGGCGTTGGCGGTCGGGAGCTTTCCACAGCTATGTGCGTTTGTAGGGGAGTGGGGGGGGGCACTAACGGGGCTATTTCTTTGTCTTTCAGATGTGGGGCATAGAAGCTGCTGGATTCTTGGCCACTCCTTTGTCTTCTGGGTGGGTCGGCGAGCAGCGACGCGCCCAATGGGGCTGAATTTGGGACTTTCCGAGCAGGCGGTGACGATCACATGGCTGGGCGAGCGCGGACTCCGGTGGATACAACTCCTGCCTTTGCTTCGGCACCTCCAGCGTACCAGAGGCGCCCCGGATGTGTTACTGCTCCACTTAGGTGGCAACGATCTCGCTTCATGGACTTGCCGGCAGTTGATTCGAGCAGCTATCAAGGACTTTGGGGTGGTTTTGGGGATGTTTCCGGATGTATTATTGCTATGGTCGGATATCATTCCAAGGCCGTCCTGTAGGGCTCAGCGATGGTGGTCACGGGGTGTGACCAAAATTAACCGTCAAATTGGCCGGTGGGTGGGCCAGCAAGGGGGCTGTCAAATTTTTCACCCTTGGGTGGACGTGGACTGCCCTGGCCTCTATAGGCTGGATGGGGTGCACTTGTCCCCGATAGGGCTAGATTTACTGCTTAACGATTGGCAGGAGGCCTTGGAAGGTATTCCGTTGGGGGCGAGGGCTGGTCGCAGCTTACCTTTGGGGGGCGGCTCTGGTCGTGGCTGACCTGAGCCGGTGGCGGGATCCCGGAGGTTTCCGGGGTCCGGAGCCGGTGGCAAGCATGAGGGCGGGGGTGGGGTACCCCGTCCCGGTTACCCCCTCTGGCTTTTGCTAATAGCATGGCGACGCCGGAAGAGGGAGGGCGTGGAAAAGGTCGGGCCTGTGCCCGGGGGAAGCGGATGCGGCGTCACCTTGCAACTAACACGGCGGGTGAGAGCTCGCTCTGCTTGGGGGGGGGGGGTGGGAGTTAAAATGTGTTGATGTTGTATTATGTGTGTTTAAAAGGTTATTAAAGCTGCGACCAGTTAAAGTCCCAAATGGTTGTCATGTGTTTGTTTTGAATTAATCTGTCGGGGAAAGGAAAGTGGGGGTGGGGCCTGGGGGGGGGGCGAGAGGCGACATGCCGCCTTACCCGGTTACATATTTTCCAACCATTTTGCCTTCTTCTTTGTTGCCAACGTTTGCGTTCCAGTCACCCATGACTATCAGGATATCCTGTTTGCATGTTCTGTCAATTTCAGCTTGCACTTTTTCATAGAACTCATCAATTTCATCCTCTTCTGCAGCTGTTGTTTGGGCATATACTTGAATTATAGTTGTGTTGATAGGCAACCCTTATAGACGATTAGAGATTAAGCTACAGGGTAAACTATTTAAGACAAATAAGAGAAAATATTTTTTCACTCAATGTGTAATCAAACTCTGGAATTTGTTACTGGAGGATATAGTAAAGGCTGTTAGTGTAGCTGGGTTTAAAAAAGGTTTGGACAAGTTCCTGGAGGAAAGGTCCTTAAACCATTATTAAAAAGGGACCCAGGATATCAATGCTTTACCCAATACAAGCATTGTAGAACCTGTGTCTCTTGGGGATACTGCTAGGTACAGATGACCTAGATTGGCCACTGTTGGAAACAGGATACTGGGCTTGATGGACCTTGGTCTGACCCAGTATGGCATATCTTATGTTCTTATGTTCTTAAGTGATCACTGACTGCATTGCATTTCATTACAGTTCTTGCAAGTTTCTTCTTTATTATAAATGCAACACCATGTCTTCTTTGTCTTTCACTTCCAGCATAGTAGACCATGTGATCATCTGATGCAAAGTGCCCGATGCCAGTCCATTTCAGTTCGCTGATACCCAACAGATCAAGTTGTACACGTTCCATTTCATTCTTGACCACCTCCAACTTCCCTTGGTTCATGCTTCGTGCATTCCATGTCCCAATATGCAAGACATCTTTACAGCTTCTGACTCTCATTTCATGCGCAGCTACATTAGCAGTCAGAAGCCTCGAGGGCTTTGATCCAACCACATCATAAAGCTGGCTTTACTCTGAAAAGTCTTTAGCTCCTCCCCAGTAGCTAGTTGAGTGCCTTCCGACTTGGGGTTTCATCTTCCAGCACTATAGTGCAATTTGTTTTATTGTGACTATCCATTGGGTTTTCATGGCAAGATACAGAAGTAGATTGCAGGCCTTTCCTTCGCGCAGTTTAAGTTTGGTGTTGTTGCCATTGTCACAGAAATGTGATCCTCTGCTGTCAACATTGTCCCATTCTGCTGCTGTACAGATGGGTGGTTTGTCTTGGTCTGGCAGCTCAGCTGAGGCCTGTCCATCTTGGGAGACCATGCCAGTAATTAAACTACCGATAGCTTATCCCTCAGCATCACTGATGCACACAAGCTCTCACAGCATCACAAGCTGCAAACCAAGTGAGGGAATGAAAGGTACTACCTTAGAAACCACCACCCAGGAAAAAGATTTAGGCATCATTGTGGATAATATGTTGAATCCCTTGCCCAGTGTGCAGCAGTGAACAAGAAAGCAAATAGAATGCTAGGAATCATAAGGAAAAGAATGGAGAATAAAACCAAGGATATTATAATGCATTGCTCCATAGGGCAACTGCACCTTGAATATTGTGTACAATTCTGGTCGCCATATCTTAAAAAGAATATAGCTGAATTAGAAAAGGTACAAAGAAGAGCAACAAAAATGGTAAAGGGAATGGAAAAAGATGAAATTAGACTTACCTGCTAATTGTTGTTCCTTAAGGAACTCTAGTCCAGTCTCGGAACCATTGAGTTTAGAATCTCCTCCAGCAGCTTTGGAGACTGAAACACATCATCGCTTTGATGACTCCTGCATAAACAGGCAAGGACCGCCTCTCTCCTCCAGTACCTATTGACAAAGCAGACTCAGCAGAGCAACAAATAAGTAGTTAAATAACTAATGAAATAGATAGCCAAACTAATAACCATTATAACGAAACCAAATACTGACTTTTTTTTTTTAAATTGTGCATAGCGTACCTTTAAGGCACGAGCCTAATGAAAAAAGGTAAAATACGCCTCACTGGAGACATCAAATACCTCCCGAGCTAAGGAAGTACTGCTGCGAAAGGATTCCATCTGCTCGTTCCCTCTGAGCTTTACCAAGAACCCTTCCCCAGAAACCACCACTGCACACCACGAACTTCAGGCTGATAACACCCAATATATAGGGTGGGATCTGGGACTGGACTAGAGTTCCTTAAGGAACAACAATTAGCAGGTAAGTCTAATTTCATCTTCCTTATCATCCCTCTAGTCCAGGCCCAGAACCATTGAGGATGTAACAGAGCAGTGAATATCAACGGGAGGGCCCTGCAAGCCCAGCCTGAAGTACTGCTGAACCAAAACGCACCTCATTCATCGCCTGCACATCAAGCCGATAATGCTTGGCAAAAGAATGTAACGACGACCAAGTTGCCGCCCTACAAATGTCTACGGCCGGCACCAGACTGAACTCCGCCCAAGACGCCGCTTGCGCCCTAGTCAAATGAGCCCAGAGCCCCTCCGGTACCACTTTACCTTTTAAAATGTACGCAGCCGCAATCGTCTCCTTCAACCATCTGGAAATAGATGACTTTGCCGCCGCCTCCCCCTTCCGCGGACCTCCAAATGACACAAACAACCTGTCCAACCTATGGAAGGATGCCGTCCTGTGGAGGTATCTCCGGAGCGCACGATGAACATCAAGATGATGCAATCTGCCTTCCGCCTTCTCCTTCTGCTCTCACGAAAACACCGGAAGAGACACTACCTGGTTAACATGAAACACCGAAACCTCCTTAGGTAAGAACGCTGGTACTGTACGCAACACCACCTTGTGATCGAAGAAGGAAAGATATGGTTCCTTACAGGACAAAGCTTGCAGCTACGAAATTCTATGAGCGGAACAAATAGCTACTAGAAAGGCAGTCTTCAACGTCAGATCCTTTATCGAGGCTTTACCCAATGGCTCAAATGGTTCTCTGACCAAAGCCTCCAACACCAAGTTCATGTATCACGCCGGAACCGAACATCTACGCAGAGGCCTCATGAGCAACACGGCCCGCAAAAATCTTTGAATGTCTCCATACGCCCCCAACATCTGACCTTGTATCTTGCCCCGGAAACAGGATATCGCTGCCAACTGCACTCGCAACGAACTAGCCGCAAGACCCTTCTCTACACCATCTTGCAAAAAGGAAAGAATCTGTGAAACTGACGCCCCTAAAGGTCTCAGTTTCCTCTCTGCACACCAGCCTTCAAAAATGCACCAGACTCGAATATACGCCAATGAAGTAGATCGCCTCTGTGCCTTCAACAAAGTAGAAATGACTGCTGCAGAATAACCCTTGGCTTTCACCCTGGCCCTCTCAAGAGCCATGCCGTAAGCGAGAATCGATTCACCTGGGGCATACGTAATGGCCCCTGAAGTAACAGATCCTCCCGCTGAGGCAGTCTCCACGGTCTGTCCACTAGCAGTCGTACCAAATCCGCATACCAAGGTCTTCTGGGCCAGTCGGGCGCTACCAGAACCACTAGGCTCCAGTGTCTCTCTATGCGCTGCACCACTCGGCCTATGAGAGCCCAAGGCGGAAACACATAGGCTGTTCTATGTAATGTAATATAAGTTGTTTTAAATTGTTCTCTGTATTAACAGACGTTGACCTGTTACATTGTTGTTCCATGTAAACCGCACCTGATCTCTGGAAGGTGCGGTATATAAGAAACTGTTAATTAAATTAAATTAAATAGAGGAGGCCCTCCACCGGCCACCTCTGTGCCAAAGCATCGAGCCCCTCCGACATCCACTCTCGCCTTCTGCTGTAAAACCTTGCCGCCTTTGCTGATTCGAAGGTTGCCATTAGATCTATGAGCGGAGGCCCCCAGCATTTTACAACTAGAGCAAACACATCCGGGTGAAGCATCCACTCCCCCGGTTCCACTCTGTGGCGACTTAGAAAATCTGCTTCGACATTGTCCACTCCGGCCACATGTTGCGCCGACAGACCCTTCAGATTCTGCTCGGCCCAATTCAACAGCTGACTCGCCTCTGCCTCCAATGCCGCACCGCCTGTGCTGCCTTGTCGACTGATGTAGGCTATGATCGTAGCATTGTCGGACAGCACCCTTACTGCTGCCTGTCTCAACCACGACTGAAACTCCAGGAGGGCCAAATACACTGCTCTCATCTCCAATCTGTTGATGGATCATTCCTTCTCTGCCAGAGACCACTGCCCTTGGGCCAATCTCCCTTCGCAATGCGCTCCCCATCCACCCAGACTTGCATCCGTCGTCAAAAGTCTCCAGGATGGAGGCTCCAGAGGCACACCCGCTTCCAAACTTTCTGTTCATAACCACCAGAGAAGCTCCTGCCGTACCTCCGGCGGACAGACCAGTCGATGAGATAACGCATCCGACTGATGCGACCATCGCCGGAGCAGAGCCCTCTGTAACGGCTGCATGTGTGCTCTGGCCCACGGCACCACCTCGATGGTGGCCGCCATAGTCCCGAGCAGTTGTAGATACTGCCACGCCATTGGCGCCTGCCGGGCTAGAAATCTCCTCACTAATTCCCGCAAACCGTGAGCTCGCTGATCCGGGAGAAATACCGCTCCTTGCTTTGTCTCGAAACGCGCCCCCAAATACTCCAGGGACTGCGAGAGGACCAGCCTGCTCTTCTCATGGTTGACCACCCAGCCCAGGCTTTCCAACACCTGCACCACCTGGGCGGTGGCCGCGACACTCTCCTCCCTTGACTTTGCTTGAATCAACCAATCGTCCAAGTACAGGTGCACTAGCACCCCTTCTTTGCGAAGCGCTGCCGCCACCACTACCATGATCTTGGTGAACATTCGAGGTGCCGTCGCTAGTCCGAAGGGCATAGTCTGAAACTGGAAATGCCCCATGGGAACCGCAAACCGCAGAAACCTTTGATGCTCCTGCCGAACAGGGATATGCAGATAAGCTTCCGCGAGGTCCAACGACGTCAGGAATTCTCCCTCCCTGACTGCCCCAATTACGGAACGCAATGTCTCCATATGGAAAGGGGTCACCCGAAGACATCGATTCACCCTCTTTAAATCTAGAATCGCCGAAACGAGCCTTCTTTCTTTGGCACCACGAAATAGATGGAGTACCGACCGCACCTGAACTGGTCTGAGGGGACGGGCACCACTGCCCTGAGCTGCAGCAGCCGCTGCAGTGTGTCTGCCACTGCTCGGACCTTGTGCGGGGCCCTGCAAGGAGATAGGACAAAAGAGTCTAACATGGGCCGATGGAGCTCTAGAGCATAGCCCTCTCGAATGACCTCTAACACCCACTGGTCTGACGTAATGTGGACCCAGGCAGGGTAAAACTCCCGCAACCATCCTCCCACGGGCACCACCGCCACCTGAGTCCGCCTTATCTCATTGTGACTTTTTAACGTTTGAGGACTGAAAGGGCGCAAAACCTCTGTCCGCCCACCAAAATCCTCGAAACCCCTGGCCGCGCACTGGAAACCTTCCACGTTGTGCCTGGCCAAAGCAAGAAGACCAAAACCTACGAAACTCCCTCTGAGCCCACCTGGGCCCCCGAAGTAGTCCGGCCCTGCTTAGGCTTATCTTCAGGTAGATGTCCCCCCTTGGACTCTCCTAGATCCTTGACCAACTTCTCCAAATCTTCTCCAAACAATAGCTTCCCCCTAAATGGAAGTTTACTGAGACGAGCCTTAGACGAACCGTCAGCCGCCCAGTTTCTCAACCACAAATACCGACGCGCCGCCACTACCGACGCCATACTTTTTGCTAGACCTCTGATGAGGTCATAATGAATATCCGCTAAAAAAGCGGTTCCTGATTCAAGCCGCGCTACCTCATCCACCTGCTCTCCCAACTGATCCCCCTGTAAACGTTGGGACCATCTCAGGCAGCCTCTCACCACCCACGCCCCCGCTATCGAGGCCTGCATGGAGAGGGCGCAAATATCAAACACGTGCTTCAACAAGGTATCTAATTTCCTGTCCTGCACATCCTTCAACGCTGCGGCCCCCTCTACCGGAATCGTAGTCTTCTTTGTAACTGCCGATACTGCCGCATCTACTTTAGGCGAGCAAAAAAGCTCCCTATCTTGGTCGGAAAGTGGATGTAGCCAAGCTATTGCCCTAGAGCCTCTCAGGGCAGACTCCGGCAAATCCCACTCTTCCTGAATCATATTCCTAAATACCCTATGAACAGGAAACACTCGTTGGGACGTCCGCACGGCCTGCAACAATGGATCTTCCAGCGTTTCCTCCGATGACGGCCCCACTGAGGGCATGTTCAGCGTTTTCAGCGTCTCAGTAATCAGAGCTGGAAGCTCCTCCCTCCTAAACACCCTGACTACTCTATTCTGTTGTTTCGAATCGGGCAACTCCCCCTCTTCTAATTCGTCCTCCGAGACCTCTGCGACATCCCCATCACCGGGTCCTAGCTCTCCCCAGAGCGGCAACGCTGGACCATCTACACTTGCCCACTTACTCTTCTTGATTGGGGCAGCTTCCTCCTCCAAAGACCCAAGGCGCTTCTGCCCTCGCGGGACCTGAGGCGGCGCCGCCATCGCGGGCTGCAACAGGGCAAATGCCTGCTGAAGGAGGGAGAAGAAGTCTGGCGGAATCACAGCAGATCCTCCCGCCTGGCCCACTCCTAGTGGCGGTGCTGAACCTTCCCCAGAGGATGGCCCCGCTACCGGTTCCGTGGGAACCAACAGAAATGGTAGGGCTTCCCCTTCTTCCAGAGAAACCACCACCTGGTCTCCGCTGGCCCCATCCAGAGTTCTTTCCATAACAGCCGCTTCGTGAGTGCAGGCTCTGCACACCCCTGACTCTAATACCGCGCCGCACGCCACAAACGAAACAATGAGGTTTAGCCAGCATACTACTCTCAAAAGGTAAAACTGCCCTCCTTAGCAGCCCGAGTCAAACACTCACACTTTTTTTTTTTTTTTAAAGAAACACCTGCACCCACCAATATCGGGAAAGACCTGTCCCGCCTAACTAAATCCAAACCGAGCCCTTAAACACCTCCAAACCTCCCACTTTAAAGTTTGCTTAATTCGCGGCGTTTAAAATGGCCACCGCCGAGCTTCCCGCGTGAATCGTTCGGTCGGCCTAGCTGCTTGATGTCCATGGTTGCGCACAATCGCGGCCTCTGTTCCTGCTCTCTCCCCTGCTCAAAGTTACCCCGTTCTACCCGCTGCTTGACAGGACTCATCACTGGCGATTGAAGGGGACGGGAGGAGGCTTAACATGCGTTGGAGCTCAGCCGGACCGTGGCTTTGGCTCCGGCGCTCCAAACTCCGTTTGCTAGTGCCTGATTCCTCCTCTACCCTGGCGCTGTGGTCAGAGCCTTCTACCTGCTCCTCACCCGTTAAAGCGGGTTCGGGAGCAGGGAGGCCAAGGTGCTCAGCTAGTCCCCCGATGCTCGTTAAAGTGATGGGGAAATAAAGAGAGGGGGGAGGGGGAGGGGAGAGAAACGATAGAGAGCCCCTGACAGCAACCAAAAAAGGGACACCTCCAGCAGCAGCACCTTCCTGTAAGAACCAAAAACACTAATTAAAATCCAACCTAAACTTTAAATTTAAAAGTGAAATATCTAGCTCTGCTTATTTATTACAAAGCTACACTCTCAATTTATTGCTCTGAATGTACACTCTCAATTTATTGCTCTGCTGTTACAATTTAACCGAGACATTGCAACAAATGTTTACATTGTTGCAAACAGCCACTCTAAGATTCTTTGCTGTTCTACTTTTGACCTGAAACATTCTGTAACTGTCTTAGTACACTGCAAATTGCACTAATGCATTGAACTTCAAAATGTTGCAAAACTTGTTGTAAACGTGTGTTGTAAACAGCCAACCAAACATCATTATGCTCTAATCGACCTAATGTATACTGTGAACCGATATACCACACTGTGAACCACATTGGTACCGTGATTTACTGTAATCTGCATATGAGAATCCAGTTACCACTTAATGTGGGTTAATATGAATACTGCCGAGCCAACGATACATTAAAATTAATTGCTCAGCCAGTTCATAGGCTCTAATAGAGCCAGCAACTCTCCCTACCAAGTTAGAGCCGGGTCGGGGCAGCAGTAAATATAGCAACCTCCCTCATAGTCCTACCCAATAGTTGCTCTAGGTCGCCTTCTTGTGCACCATTCGACAATACTCACCTGGTATCCATCCTCATTTCCCTAACACAATTCCCTCATCCTTACAAAGATGGGCCCCCTCATAACCACCATCCTTGGATGCTATATCATCCTCACTAACTGGTTCTCCTGCTCTCTAGCCTTAACCCCCTCCATCAAACAAATCCCAATACTGCAGAGCCACGGAAGGAGATGGTCTGGTACTTCCCACAGCAACTTACACTGGGATACACGCCCTCGCCACCCTCATCTCCTCCATATTACCCTTCAACATCCCAACAGAAGCAAACAATCTGATAAAACTTACCCCGACAGCCTCAAATGTGCCCTCATCAATGCACGCTCCATCCGGAAGAAATGGCCAGCTGTCACTGACTTAATTTCCACTCATGACCTTGACATACTCTTGATCACAGAGACATGGTTATCTGAGGAAGACAATGTCATAATCAACCAGCTCCTCCCCCCAAGTTTTACAGTACATACCAGTCACAGGCAAGATAAAAGAGGTGGTGGTGTCCTCATCCTCACTAGATCAGACCTCCAGTTTCAGACGATGCACTCCACCAGCACAAGTCACATGGAAACCATTACCATCTCCAATAGACGCTGCTCAATCAGCTTGCTCTACAGAGCTCCCTCCACGTCACTGGATGATCTCGCCTCTATCATCGAGCTTGCCTCCAACCCTCATAGCCCACATACCCCAATGTGGATCCTAGGTGACTTCAACCTACCATCTTTACAGGATAATCAAGCAGTTCCATTCCTAGAAGCCCTTGAGAACCTCGGCTTCACGCAACTAGTGAAAGCCCCCACTCACACTAAAGGCAACACTCTAGATCTGATATTCGCCCCACAGTCATCCCTCAACACATCTCTCGATCCTATTACATCCATTACTCCTGTTCCCTGGTCTGATCACAAATTGATCATCCTCCAGATTCCTTCAAGCAAAACCCTCTCCAAAAGCTTCAAGACACCAGCTAACACAGCAAGACCAACCACTAGATCTTTTAAGCCATTTAACAAAGAGCTCATCCTTGCGGAAACTCAACAACTCATAAATACCACTACCACAAATCTTGAGGACCTAATCTCTCACTGGAACAATAGTCTCAGTGCTATTGCCGTGCGTCCCCCAGCAAAAAAGCATTCAAGGAAAAGAGAGAACGCCCCCTGGTACACTGCAGACCTTAGAGAATCCCTCACCCTATTACGGAAACTTGAAAAACGTTGGCGTCACTCCCATGCTATTGTGGACCTGACAGCATTCAATAGCCACCTAGCTGCTCACCGCAAGGCAATCTCTGAGTCAATGAAACGATACCACTCGGATACCTTGATGAGATCTCTCAATAAGCCACACGACCTTTTTGACCTTGTTAAGTCCCTATCTAAGGAACCATACTCTGGGCCGCAAGTTGAAATACATCCTCAAGACTTTGCAGCCCACTTACAATCTAAGATGTGCCTTATTAACAGAACCACCACAACAACCACCACCCTTGGGCAGGTCACCCCTGGAGCTCTTTCTGCATTCTCTATTCCTTCTAAGAAAGGAATTGAAGACACTATTACAGCACTCAACATCACTACATCCCAGTCTGATCCATGCCCTGCCTTCTGGATCAAGGAGCTCCGCAGTCACTTCAGCTCAGTAATTGCCTCCATAATGAACCTCTCCTTCTCAACAGGATCATTCCCTTCAGCCCTTAAACACACTTCAATTAGACCCCTGTTGAAAAACTGCAAACTCGACCCCCTAAAGGTTGAGTCCTATAGACCTATCTCTAGCATACCTCTACTTGCTAAGATCATCGAAAAGGAGGTCCAACGTCAGTTACAGGACCATATTGACACCACTGCTCCGCTAGACCCCTGCCAACATGGCTTCAGGGAATATCATGGAGTCGAAACTCTCCTCACCATACTCTTCAGCAAGATAATCACTGGCATAGATAACATCCGCCAAGGATTCGCCCTCATCTTTCTGGACATCGCAGCAGCGTTTGATTCAGTGAATCACGATCTCCTTTTAATGAGGCTAACTGAGAAGGGCATCACTGGAACAGCACTTGAATGGTGCAGGTCCTACTTATCCGGAAGATGGCAGCATGTCCGCGCAGGAGGCAGAACTTCAGAACCCTTCCACCTAGATCAGGGAGTCCCTCAAGGTTCTTCACTCTCTGCCCTTTTATTTAACGTCTACATGCAACCAATCTGTAAGATCATACGGTCATTTAATGTCGACTGCATGCTTTATGCCGATGATGTTCTACTTTACACCCCCATCTCCACTGACCATTTGGATCTCTCCCCTCTAATAAACTGTTTCAATGCAGTTTCTGACTGGCTGCTCTCCCAAAACCTCCGTATACAACATAAGAAAACTGAAGTTCTCTTTATCACAAGGAATCCCAACTTCATCCCACCCCAATCTATCAGAACTAAGGAAGCTGAACTGCAATCCAAACCCTCAATACGCTACCTAGGAGTCACTCTGGATCAACGCCTGGATATGAAGCCCCACATAGGAAACACAGTCAGAACAATATATTACAAGATCCGTTCCCTGAGACACCTACGCTCCATGCTAGAACCAAAAGACTTCAGGACTATCTACCAGACACTGATAATACCCCACTTCGATTACGCCAATGTCATTCTCCAAGGTCTCCCTCAATCCACCTTAAACCCTTTACAGCTGGCTATGAATGCCGCAGCAAGGGTACTCCAGGGGGCCGCCAGGACTGACCATGTTACTCCTTTGCTGATTCAATTACATTGGCTACCCATTCAGGCCAGAATTATCTTCAAAACTCTACTTCTCACGTTCAAAGCTCTCAACAAGCTTTCCGCTCCTTCCTTATCTGACCTTATTCATACCACCACACCAAACAGAGCAAGAAGATCCTCAGCCATCAACTCCTTAAAACTCCCAAAGGCCCTTACAAGCTGCTCTTCTTCCACAGCCAATAGAGCCTTTATCCTCTGTGCCCCTAGGTGCTGGAATACACTACCCCCTGGCATACAGGCTATCAACAGTGTATCACAATTCAGGAAAGCCCTCAAATTCCATCTCTTTAACAAGCATCTTATAGAGCCATCGACACTCATTGACATCAGTGATTCCACCCAGCTATTCAGTTTCGTGGTTTCTCAATAACAGACATAGGATGAATCGCTTTGATTATTGAATATATTCTTAGCACCTGTTCCTAATAACTTGTATCCATGCAGTAGTGTTACATCTGTAAATAGACTGTAAATAGTTTCCCTTGTTATCCAAGTTCCTTCCCTTGTTATCTGTAAACTCATGCTTGTTATTGTATTGAGACTTTTTGTTCTATGTGAACCGCGCTGATGCCGAATAGTGCGGTATATAAGAGAATGTAAATAAATAAATAAAATAAATAAATTTGTGCTGAGTGAGCCCAGTCCCAGGCTCAGAACCTTCTCCAGCTGCTTGGAGACTGAAAGTACTGGAGGAGAGAGGCGGTCCTTGCCTATTTATGCAGGAGTCATCAAAGCGATGACGTGTTTCAGTCTCCAAAGCTGCTGGAGGAGATTCTAAACTCAATGGTTCCGGGACTGGACTAGAGGGACGATAAAGAATATCCCTATGAGGAGAGGCGTAAAAGGATAGGGCTCTTCAACTTGGAAAAGAGATGGCTGAGGTGAGATATAATAGAGGCCTATAAATTAATGAATGGAGTGAAACGGGTAAATGTAGATTGGTTGTTTATGCCATCAAAAAGTAGACAGATTAAAGGGCACACAATGAAGCTACAATACAACCCATTTAAAACTAATAAGAAACAATATTTTTGTTCTCAACCCATAATCAAACTCTGAAATTCATTACCGGAGGATGTAGTAAAAGCTCTTAGTGTAGCTGGGTGTAAAAAAGGTTTGGACAAGTCCCTTGAGGAAAGGTCCATAAACCATTATTAAAGAGGACCCTGGAAATCCACTACTTGTCCCAGGACAAGCATCATGGAACCTTTGTGCCTTTTTCGGAACCTGTCAAGTACTTGTGGCCTGGATTGGCCACAGTTGGAAACAGGATACTGGTCTTGATGGACCTTGGTCTGACCCAGTAAGGCATTTCTAATGCTCTTATGTTCTTAATTCAGCTGCATGTATCTGGAATTCCTGGAATGTAGAACAAATTCATCTCAGACATAAAAATTGACTGAATGAGGTAACTATGGAAGTGCAGTAAGTTATTTCGTTTTACCGGCTTTCTGTACAATGATGTTTGTAAACCTTCAGTGGTCTTATATACCATCACATCCAGGAATTCAATCAATTGTAAATCAATATGTGCCTCAGGGATTAGTGCCCCTTGCAGCCCAGCAGACCTCTTTGTGGGAATGTTGTTTGGCTTAGGAGGTACAGTGGAGGTAAGGGCATCCTGCCCTCACACGTGACTTGGCCCTTTAGACAGAAGATTGATACTGCTGCTTTGCGTCTGTTATGCAGCTGAAGTACTGAGTGTCTAGTGTAGTCCGTACTGCATGTGTACCGCTGCAGGAAGGTCTTAGGTGTAGTTCACAACTGTCTCAGAATGTGCCTGCAACGTAGTTTCAAGTCCTGGGTTTAGGTCATTACAGGCAGGGACCTGTATTCTGGTTTATTCTAGAGAGTTCTGTAGAGAAAGGTGTGGTGGTGTAGTTGAATGATTAGAGCATTGGTTCAGTAAGGAACAGACCAGGGTTCAAATCCTGGCAAGGCCATACAGCACCTTCATATATGCCCTTCCATCAGCATATATCCATCATGTATTCTCCTGCCATCTCCTACAACATGGCACACACAGTAAACTTTTACTCATTAGGATGTATCACTCCTACCTCTCCTGTGTCACATGACCATGTCACCACATTTCTACTCATCCTATGCCACCCACTGACATCATAGCGGGTTACATACAGTCAAACTGACTCCCACATTATCCTCCTGCTCATTGTCTAACACATAAGGAACATATGGATGTGACCTGTCCATCAATTATTACCTTTGCTTCCATCCAGCAGCTCAAATGTGACTGGCAGATAGGCTCCCTTATCCTGCATTAAGTCAACCGGCCTTATTGGGCATTAAGGTGAACGCTTGCAACCCTTACCCCGATGTCCTGTTACCACCTGATAACTGGACACTAGCACCCTTACAGCCGCAACGTATACTCCCTGCCCCACCCTTTAATGTATGTTGGAGCCCTTAATAATGCTGTTTTGCACTCGTAAATGGTGCGCCCTTAACAGTCCTTAGTAAACATGCCCCTAAGTTTGCTGTCTGGCTGCTAAAAATATTTAGGTTTCTATACAAATCTAAGCACTTCCAGGTAAAGCAATGTAATATCCTTTGCATACCTGCAGATTTTCTGAAGAAACTTGGAACTTTGGAGCATGTTTACTAAGCTGGGCTAATGGTTAGCACAGGCTGTTTGCAACTACAGTAGGTCCCATGTTATTCAATGGGACCTAGTTACAAATAGCCTGTGCTAACTGTTAGCCCTGCTTAGTAAACATGCCCTTTACGTTTTTTGATCTGTACTCTCACATCAAACATATACCTAGATTTCATTTAATTCCATTCATTTATAGTCTGCATTTTTACTGCAAAAGCGGTATCAAAGTGGATTACAATATTTAAAAATCAAAATATAAAAATATTATAGTATAATAGTATAAGTACAGCTAAATAAATAAATAATAAAATACATAAAAGAATAAATAATATCAACTAAAAATAACTCAAGTCAGGAGCAAATGCATCTTGGAATAAATATGTTTTTAAACTTTTTTTAAAATTTAAATAAATAGATTCCTTCCATGCAAAAGCCATTCTAAAGATAAAAGATCTGTTCATAGTAGACTTCAAGGAATAATTTTTAGAAGGAATCTCCAAAGGAACCTTATCCATTGTTTGCAATATTTGTTGAGGACAATAGATAGAAACTGAGACTAAAAAAGCTGGTGCATTCCCATCCAAACTTTTTAATGAAGAAAAGAGCATCTCTAATTTTACCACTAAAAATCAACCTAGCTGCCTGATTTTGCAGAAACGGAATTTTAAAGATAATCCTAAACAAACACCATTATAATAGTCAATCAGAGATAAAATGAGAGTTCTGAAGCAAAATACAAAATAAATGAACTGACAATCTTGATCTCAATTGTCTTAATTCCCTTAGTGTAAACTTAACTTTCTTAACAAAACAGTTTACTTGTGGCTCAAGTATTAAATAAGAATCTAACACAATTCCCAATAATTTAAGCTCAGAAGATAATGTAATTTCATCATCTAACAATTTCAGTTTCTGTAATGGGGAAGACGGTCCTAACTGACCAATCCAAAGCAATTGATTTTTATTAGTATTTAAAGTAATTCCTAGTCATCCACTTCTTAATCCTAAGAAAATATTTATATGTTTTCTCCCATGGATTACTGAAAGGAATCACCAGTGCCAAGTCATCAGTATAAGAATAAAAGGGCACATTAATTTCCAATTCTTTGCAGTTCTGGAGACCACACCTTCCAAAGGATATAAACAGGTTGGAGTTGGTGCAGAGAGTGGCTACTGAAATGGTTAGTGGTCTTTGTTATGAAGGGGCCATATTGGACTTGGTGCTACCAATGGTAAAAATGTTTCTGATGTCATAGTGGGAGATCATTTCACATCCAGTGATCATCGGATGGTGTGGTTCAATATTAGGACTAGGGCTGATAAAATCCATTCAAAAGCGAGGGTCTTAGACTTTAGGAAAACTAACTTTGCCAAGATGGGACAATACCTCAGGGAGTCATTAGCAGGATGGGAACAGCTGGGGGATGTAGAAAAACAGTGGGCAAAACTGAAAGGGGATATTTTAAGGGCAGCCAACCTTTTTGTTAAAATGGTAAATAAAGGTAAAATAAAAAGGAACCGCTATGGTTTTTGAAAGAAGTAGCTTGAAAGGTGAAGAAAAAGAGGGAGGCCTTCATGAAATACAAGAGATCACAGAGAGAGGAAGACAGGCATCTATATTTGGAAAAACTTAGAGAAGCTAGCAAAGTAGTCAAAGCAAAGATTCAAAAAGAGGAGGAAATAGCCAATGCAAGAAAACGGGGGGATAAGACATTTTTCAAATATGTTAGTGAGAAAAGGAAGGGCAAAAGTGGTAATGTCAGACTCAAGGGTGAAGGGGAAGAATATGTAGAAGTTGATGAGGATAAAGCGGAATTGCTTAACAAATATTTCCGTTCTGTGTTCACAGATGAAGGACTAGGAGTAGGACCTCAGAAAACACCCACAAACAGGAACAGAAGTGAGGGGCATCTTGAACAATTTTCAGAAGGCTGTGTTTGTGAGAAATCAGCTAAACAAAGTAGGCAAAGCAATAGGACCAGATGGGATACACCAGGTTAGTTTAACCTCGGTGGTGAGTAAATTATTGGAAGCACTGCTGAAAGAGAAAATAGTGAGGTTTCTGGAGTCCAGAGGATTACAGGATCCGAGGCAGCATGGATTCACTAGAGACAGGTCTTGTCAGACAAATCTGATTGATTTCTTTGACTGGCTGACCGGGGAGTTGGATTGAGGGAGAGCCCTAGATCTGGTGCATTTAGATTTCAGTAAATCCTTTGACACCATTTTGCACAGGCGACTTATAAACAAACTGAGCACCCTAGGGATGGACCCTAAAGTTACTGCTTTGGTTAGAAATTGGTTGAGTGGGAGGCAACAAAGGGTACAGGTAAATGGAGCTCCCTCTGAGGAGAAGAAGGTTACCAGTGGTGTGCCCCAGGGATCTGTCCTTGGTCCGATTCTTTTTAATATCTTTGTTATTGATATTACGAAAGGGCTGTTGGGTAAGGTTTGCTTCTTTGTGGATGATACCAAAACCTGCAATAGAGTAGACACCCAGGAAGGTGTAGATAACATGAGGAGGGATCTAGTTAAGCTTGAAGAATGGTCTAGAATTTGGCAGCTGAGATTTAATATTAAAAAATGCAAGGGTATGCATTTGGGTTCCAGCAATCCAAGGGAGCGATATAGTATAGGGAGTGAAATACTTTCGTCCACTAAAGAAGAGTGGGACCTCGCTGTGGTTATGTCTGATGATCTTAAAGGAGCTAAACAGGTAGAAAAGATGACAGCAAAAGCTAGAAGGATGCTTGGGTGCATAGGGAGAGGGACGGTCAGTAGAAGAAAGGAGGTGATAGTGCCTCTGTGTAAGTCTTTGGTGCAACCTCATTTGGAGTATTGTGCAAAATTCTGGAGACCATACCTTCAAAAGGATATAAACAGGCTGAAGTTGGTACTGAGGGTGGCTACTAAAATGGTTGGTAGTCTTCGTTATAAGGTATATGAGGAAAAACTTAAGGATCTTAATATGTATACTTCAGAGGAAAGGCGGGATAGAGGAGATATGATTGAGACATTTAAATACCTCCGTAGCATAAATGCACAGGAGGAGAGCCTCTTTTGATTGAAAGCAAACTCTGCTATGAGGGGACATAGGATGAGGGTGAAAGGGGATAGACTCAGGAGTGATATGCGGAAATATTTCTTTATGGAAAGTGGTAGATGCATGGAATAGTCTCCTGGTGGAGGTGGTAGAGATGAGGACAGTATCTGAATTCAAAACAGCATGGGACAAACACAGAGGATCTTTAAAGGAACAAAGGGGACTGTTATTGTAGTCGATATGGAAGGGGAGACTAGATAGGCCATGTGGTCTTTTTCAGCTGTCATGTTTCTATGTTTCTATAAATATATTAAGTAAAAGTGGAGAAAGGAAAGAACTCTGAGGATTTCCACATTCTAATTTCTGAAGTACTGTTATTTATTAAATCTAACTCTTCAGGATCGATTCCCATTTAAACCATTTCTGAACATTTCCCATGATAATTAGTTCACTTAGTCATAAAAATAATAAATTATGATCACTTAAATCAAACACTGCTGAAATATCTGACTGCATTAAAACACACTGATATTCTTTATCAACCATATCATAAAGATCCGGAACTAGCTTAACTAATAACCAGGGGTGGCTCAAGGGGGGTGCGGGGCGATGTGCTGAGACTCATTGTGGGGCCTCATTTGCATAAGACGCCTCATTTGTATAAATATTTGCTGGCATCTGGAGGCCCTCTTCTGATATCCCCTATCAGTATCCCACTGAGCCGCTACCATACAAGTGTCATGGCCCCAAGAATCAGAAAGAAGTAAAATTTTAAATATGTGCACCTGTGAATGAACTGCGAATAACATTTAACCTAGTAGTTACACGTGGCTTACATCCAATATCCTGAAAATTCATTTCCCTTTTCATTTTTTGATGTAACAAAGAACACAATTTCATTCTTGTATGACTCTGCCAGAGCTCTCCACTTAATGAATGGGTATGTTCAACTACATCCTAATTTATTGGTTTCTATTGTTCCTTACTTTATATCAGGAATTGTGGGACAGTTAAAACAAGGCTTAAATAACAATAATAATTTTCCACTTATATAACATAAAACCCTATTTTATGTATAACTACAGTATGTCATTTCAGAAACATCCATGCAGTGAATGCTGGGGAAATTCAGCTCTTTGTACCAATTGCTTCAGATGCTGAGAATGAGCAGCACACTGGAAGAAATGCCTGGAAATGAAGTATAACTTACACCATCATTACACAGTAGCATAGTACATGACGGCAGATAAAGACCATCATGATCCATCTAGGTGGCAGGAGTAGGTGCACCTGCTGCTCCGTGCAGGTCCCCCCTCCCCATGCCTTTGTTTAGGGGTGTACCCACCGCTCCATGCAGGTCACACCTATTTGTTGAGATAGCAGAGACAGCTAAGGTTATTTTGATTTTATCCTGTTGCTACAAAGGGAACAATTGTGTCTGTCCCAATCCATTTTGAATTCTGTCACTGTATTTGCCCCCACTACTTCCATCGGGAGGGCACTCCAAGCATCCACCACCCTTTCAGTGAAAAAGTATTTCCTGACTTTGCCTTTCAGTTTACCCCCTTGCAACTTCATGTTATGCCCTCTCGTTTTATAGCTTCCCCGTCTTTGGAAGAGGTTTGTGTGCTCATTAATACTCATTAAGTATTTAAAGGTCTGAATTATATCTCCCCTGTCCCTCCTCTCCTCCAGAGTGTACATATTTAGGTCTTCAAGCCTCTTCTCATAAGTCTTCTGTCGCAGGCTCCAAAATCATTTTGGTCACCTTCCTCTGAACCGTTTCCAGTCTTTTTATATCCTTTGCAAGATATGGTTTTCAAAACTGAACACAATATTCCAAGTGAGGCCTCACCAGCGACTTATACAGTGGCATTAGTGCCTCCTCCTTTCTGCTGGTAATTCCTCTCTGTATGCAACCCAGCATCCTTCTGTCTTTGGCAATCGCCTTGTTACACTGTTTTGCTACCTTGAGATCCTCAGAAACAATTACTTTGAGGTCCTTCTCCTGGTCCTTGCACATCAACTTCTTGCCCCTATCGTATACAATTTCCTTGGATTTCTGCATCCCAAGTGCATGATACTGCTTCTTCTCATTAAATCTTAACTGCCAAGCATTAGATGATTCTTCCAGCTTTTGTGGATCTTTACTCATGTTATCCACACCCTCGGGGGAGTCCACTCTGTTGCAAACTTTGGTGTCATCTGCAAAAAGACAGACTTTTCCTTTCAGTTCTTGAGCAATATCACTCACAAATATATTGAACAGTACCGGTCCCAGGACCGATTCCACAAGTTACAGAACATAACAGTGAACAATAATATAAATAGAATAAGAGTATACAACCATAAACCAGGCCTCATGGACTACAAAAAGGTGCACCAATACACAGTAAAAGATTAGAATATATTAACATCATGGGAAGGGAAGATGCATATCCTTCAAAGACAAAAGCACCTGGAAGAATGGAACACAAAATGAGGAAAAATCCTAAATCAGACTGAGTAAGCCTATCATCCTCCTAAAATTGTTATCATAGGAGCATAAAAACAAGTCAGTTTTAAACAGATTTTTAAAATTTAGAACATAAGAAATGCCATACTGGGTCAGACCAAGGTCCATCAAGCCCAGTATCCTGTTTCCAACAGTGGCCAATCTAGGTCATAAGTACCTAGCAGTTTCCCCAAAAGACACAGCTTTCTGCATGAGAATAACAGTGGAAGGAATTACATAAGGCTTTGGCCAAGTAATAGAAAATACATATCGAAAAGATGAAACCAGTAGGAGATGTGACTATGACAATCTTAATTGTCTTTATGGACAATATTGAAGTGATGAAAGAAAAAGTGGGTAGCCTGATGCTGGAGGCGGGCTGGAAGTAGAAGACAGCCGATGCTGGGGAAGGTTTGGAACTGGAAGAGGGATGTATCTGGGGGGGGGGGGGGGGGGGAGGTACTGGGGCCTGGGATTGGAAGAGGACTGATGTTGGGGTGGGGGGACCAAAAGGATGCTGATACTGGATCTGTAGGAGGCTGGGACTCGAAATGTGCTGGAGCTGTTGCTAGGTTGAGGAGCTGGAACTGTAAGGGGCCTGAGACTGAAAGGTAGGGGCCGAGGGACTGGGATTGGGAATAGGATAATGCTGGGGGGAGGGACTGGGACTTAAAGGGGACTAAGACTGGGCTGGAACTAGAAGGTGGCAGATGCTGGCAAATGCAGGGCTTAGGGTAGGAAAAGAGGAAGATGCTATGGGAGGAAGAAGGGAGAGGAGGACAGATATTGTGCTGGGAGGAGAAGCAAGGGTAACAGATTACTCAGCAGCTTCCTCTTGTACTACTCCCTCTCCCTCAGCCTTCCTGAACAACCAACTCTCTTCTTGGTCCCAGGCTTTTACTGCCTCACTAAATGCTATTGCCTCCCCCCCTTGCACCAGCATCCTTCTGCCTGCTCCTGGAATCCATGGTTCCATCATGGATTTGGCTTTTCTTCAGCACCAATTGAATTGCTCCAAATGTTTGTGGCATAAGCATTGTTTTCCTAGCACCTGTCTTCTATGGAAAGTTGCCCGTTCTTACATAAAGGGTGAACTCTCTTCTGCCTCCAATAAGTCCCATAAACTCTTCACCACTTTGTCTCAGTTGGCTCCCTCCTCATCTCTTTATTCTCTGAATGCCTTTGCCTTCTTTCTCTTTGATAAGACTGATGCGCTTCATCCCTCTCACTCTAACAGTTCCATTCTTCCACCCCCTCTTTCCCCCCTCCCCTTCCCCATTCCCTTCTTTGCCTCCAACTTGTGTATCCCTCCAGTCCCTGTTCTTCAGCTTCTTTCTGGTCTTCTAGCTGGTCTGCATTTCCTTTCCTGACTTCTTCTTATCTTGAGTGTACCCTCCACTCTGTCTGCCCTCCTCCTCCTCGGATCCCATGCCAGCTAGGAATGCTGGAAGGAAGCCTCCCTTTGGATATAAGAGCAGAAATGTCATATACAAAGTTTAAAAGATTGGTGTAAATGTGTTTTTCTTTCATTGTACTTATGAGTTTATTTTGCCTATTTTATCCCTGCTGCGTACTGATTAGATTACACGTGTCTATGGCTTTTAAATGTGCTAACATAATTTGTTTTCCTTCTTTTCTATTTATGAAACAAATGGGTTGTATAAACCCCCTTGATGCCAAATTTACTATGTCTTCTGCGATATATGAAATACTGCAATGTTGCGAGTTTTAAAGCAAAAATAGTAGGTGGAGTGTAGATGCAGGAAAACAAGATCAGTGGAGGATTTAGCAGCCTGGAAAGCACATATAAAGGAGTGTAAGATAGCTATTTCGATGACAAGAAAAGATTATAATAATGGATTGAGAGAAAAGTCGGGAGGAGATTCTAGTATCTTTTTTTTCGTTGATAAGGAAATGGTCTAAATGCCCATTTGGAGCCCCAGTGGAGCAGACATTATGTATAGGAGGGGAGGACTTTGCAATGTGATTTGAGAATAAAATAAGTTCTAAAGTAAGTGAATGGGGCAAGATGGTAAGTGGAAGTAGGTGTTTCGAGATGGAAGGAGTAAGGGGACAGGGCACAGAGAATAGAGGGAAGTCAATAAAATTACGATTTGGTACTAAAGGAAGAAATAAGTAAGATTTTGTGGACGGTAAAGCTTACAAAATTCTCTTTGGATCCATGTCTGTCTTTATTAATACGATCTTTGAAATCTCAGGTTTACCTCTTTCCGTATGGATAGGAGGCAGAAAATGATGTTAGGAGATTGAGAGTCAGGTGATTATGTAATGAGATATAGAGTGTCCCAGGGGTCTGTTTTATTACCCAATTTAACATCTATGTGATTTCCTTGTGTAGGGATATCAGAGAGTTGTTTTTTTCCTGTTTATTCCAATGAAAATGACTTCCAGATTTTATTTCTGATTGAAGATGATGTGAGGAAGGAACTGCTATTTTTCAGGAGGGGGTCGAAAGTGATAGAGAGCAGGTTAAATCAGAAAAGATTAAACTTTTCTTTGTTGGACTCCTGTCACCCCCCCCCCCCCCCACACACACACACACAGTGTTATAGGGTTGGCTAAGGATAAGAAATTATCTTGCTACAGTCTATAGTAAATTATTTTTTTTGAGCCAGGGGGTTGTTCCGTGAGGTTTGAAAATAGCTGCTGTTCATCCTTTGCTAAAAAATCCAACTTTAGATCCATCTAAATCTGAAAATTTCAGGCTAGTTTAATCAAATCTTCTATTTTTGTCGAAGGTTATTGAGAAGGCAGTTCTTACCCAGTTGCTGGATTTTGCTAATGGAAAGGGGGAGTCTTCATGATTGCCAGTCTGGGCTTCGATGCTTTTGTAGCACAGAAACAGCTTTGCCGGTGATAGATGAAGACTCACTCTCCTCTTTAGATAGGGGGGTTGATATGCTGCTCCTGCTTCTTGATCCTTCTGCTACTACTACCGATCATTTGAATAGTGCTACAAAGCGTATGCAGCATTGTACTAACACATATAAAAGATGGTCCCTGCTCATCAGAGCTTACAATCTAGTCGAGACAGAGAATACAACAGCTGAGGACAAGGATATATCTAGGAGAATGGTAAGGAAACACATAGCAAACTAAGTGGATCAGGATCCAAAAGCAGCCTCAAAGAGGTGAGTTTTCAGCCTGGATTTGAAAAGGGTCAGAGATGAAGCCTGATGCACAGACTCGAGTGGTTTGTTCCAGACATAAGGAGCAGCAAGTTGGAAGGATTGAAGTCTGGAGTTGGCAATAGAAGAGAAGGGCACAGATAGAAGGGATCTGCAAGAAGAGCGGAGTTCCCAAGGAGGGGTGTAGGGGGAAACAAGAGGAAAGGTAGTGAGGAGCAGCAGAATGAGTGCACTTATAGGTCAGTAGGAGAAGTTTGAACTGGATACAGAAACGGATAAGGAGTCAATGAAGTGACTTGAGAAGAAAGGTTATATGAATATATCAAGGCTGGCAGAAGATTAGCCGCGCAGCTGAGTTTTGAACAGATTGAAGAGCAGAGAGATGATTCAGAGGGAGACCAGCAAAGAGAAGGCTGCAATAGTCTAGACAGGAGGTGACTAAAGAGTGGACAGTGTCTTAGTAATGTGTTCAGAAGGGAAGGGGCAAATTTTTCTGATGCTGTAGAGAAAGAAACGACAGGTTTTAGCCATTGGTTTTAGTTAATAGCACTGGCTGCCAATACTAGAATGATCCAAGTTCAAATCATTGATCATCATTTTAAAAATAATTCACCATCTAGCACCAGTCAGCCTTCAACCTCTGATCAATAAGGACCTAGAAACACGTATCTGATGAACATCAAACAAAAACTTACTAATCATCCCAAAGGCTAGAACAAAAGCCAAGCACCTAACATGCAATCGAGCATTCTCCTTTTATACTCCAACACTGTGGAACGCACTGCCTGAGAACACAAGAGCTATCAGAGACCTACAAGACTTCAGAAAAACTATAAAGACATTCCCCTTCTCAGAACGCTATGCCACAACTACCTGATGCATGCCATTTAAAATGGATCATATCCAGCCCCTCACCCCTCTTCATTAATATTAGTGCATTGTATTACCTAGTGTGTAATGTATTACCTAGTGTGTAATGTTTATGTGTAATCCTCCAAGTTCTTATCCCTGTTCAATGTAAAGTTCTGTTGTTGTACTGTAAACCACCTTGAATTTAAGATGAGGCGGTACAAAAAAAAGCCCCTGTTAAATAAATAAATGTGTGTGGAGAAGGAGAGGGAGGAGTCAAAGACAACCCCAAGTTGCAAGCCAAGGAAACAGAGAGTAGTAGAGCATTATCCACAGAGATTGAGAAAGGAAGAAGGAGGGAGGTGGGTTTAGGGGTAAAAAAAAAAGAAGCCCAGTTTTGGCCATGTTCAATTTCAAATGGTAGTGAGACATCCAGGCAGCAATGTCAGATAGACAGGCAGAGATCCGGGCCTGGATTGCCAGAAAAACTTTAAGTGTAGAGAGGTAAATCTGAGAGTCATCAGTATAAAGATGATACTGAAAACCATGAGAGGAGATGAGTGCACCAAGAGACTGGGTATAGAGAGAGAAGGAGTAGGCCCAAGATAGACCCTTGGGTACACCAACTGAGGGACGGACAGCAGTAGAGGAGGATCTACCAGCAGAAACAATGAAAGTGCGATGAGGGAGATAAGAAGAGAACCAGGAAAGCACAGAGTTCTTAAAATCAAGCGAAGACAAGGCTGTGGTCAACAGTGACAAAAGAAGCCAAAAGGTCAAGAAGCAGCCTTTGATATGTCAGACCATTGTATACTGTTGCAGTGGCATGCCTTTTTGGGAGTCGGTGTACTCTGTGGTTGAAATCTTTTCTTTCTGATAGAAGTCATTTTGTAGAAATTAGCTAATAGTCATCTAGTGTGTGCTCAGTACTTTTTGGTTTTCCACAGGGAGCGTTATCTCCCTTATTATTTAATCTTTATGTTCAGTCTTTAGCCTTTCTCATTGAAGGGCGTGGTATTCATTTTCAGATGTTTGCTGATGATATTCAGTTACATCTTCTGTTGGGTAAGTCTCGGGTAACTTACTTATGAAAGTTGGAGATTTGTTTCAGATATACATGGATGGATGAGAGAAAATAAATTGGTTTCCGCCCATCCCATGGAGTAGAAACACTCCTAATCATCCTAATGGACTTCCTCATCAGAGGTACAGATGACAAATACCAAGGCTTCTTACTTCTATTTATAGATATCTCTGCCGCCTTCGATAACATCAATCACCTGACACTGATCAACAGATTAGAGAACCTAGGAATAGGCGGGACTGTCCTTAATTGGTTCAAATCCTACATCTCACATAGATTAATACGCGTACAAATTGACCAACAAGCATCAGAAACATTCCCCCAAGGACAGGGAATACCCCAAGGATCAGCCCTTTCAGCCCTCCTATTTAACTTGTACCTGCAACCGATAACAAACATATTTAAAAAACACAGGATTAACCATTTTATATATGCCGATGACATCATGCTAGCTATCCCCATAACCATTAAAAACCCTATATATGACTCACTATCCAAATGCATGGCTGAGACCTCCTCCTGGATGGAATCTAACCACCTCAGCATCAACCTCAAAAAAACTGAGGCAATGTTCGTAACAAGGTCATCTATGACTGAGAACACTTACCCAGAAACAATCACAATCAACAAAACCTCCATACCTGTTAGAAAACAGGTAAAATACTTAGGAGTAATAATAGACCACACTCTTACCATGCTACCACACATAAAACAAACAGTAAAAACCATTTTCTATAAACTCAAAACTATTCAACACCTAAGGCCACTCCTCGAAACACAAGACTTTAGATCTGTAGTAAGTACACTGATCACCCCTCACTTCGACTATTGCAATAGTCTCCTAATAGGCCTTCCTCAAAAAAGCACATACCTTCTACAAAGAGCTCAAAACATCTGTGCAAAAGTAATTGCTAAAGCTCGCCTAACAGACCATGTAACCCCAATACTGCTAGAACTCCACTGGCTCCCTATAAACAGCCGAATTAAATATAAAACTATCCTAACAACCTATAAACTCATAAATGACATAACCCCCTCACACCTATCTACATTACTGCACTCTCCAACATCGACAAGGGCCCACAGACAAAACGCAGCCCACTCCCTTATCATACCAAAAGCCATCCGGAAAACTAAGAAAACCACTAGCTCCAGAGCATTCACATTCACTGCTCCTACACTCTGGAACGACCTCCCTATTGACCTTCGCACCATAAAAGACCTCATCCAATTCAGGAAAGAATTAAAGACCTACCTGTTCACTGAACACTTTGAAATCCCCTACTCCCCCAAAGCCAGCTCCACAACAAACGTGGTTACACATGCACAAACTCCCTTAATCCCAACAATCTAACTACATGTCTGTCCCCCTCCCCATACATGCCCCAAAGACGACTTAACAGGAATTAAATTCCAGCACCTACACCAATATCTGCCCTATACACCACACACAACCACTGTAAATATACATTTGTAAAAAGTTTGATGTTTTGTTTTGCTTTAACACCTACAAAGTTAAATTTATTGTTCAATGTATAGTTGACTTCTATTGTTCAATGTAAAATGTATACAAATGTGTACAAGACTGTTAAACTGTTATATGTAAACCGCCCTTGATCTCTGGAAGGGGCGGTATAAAAGAAATAGTTAAATAAATAAATAAATGAAATTAAATTGCCAGAAAACTAATGTCCTTTGGGTGCGCTGACCAATTTCTACCTGCAGTCACCCTTATTTGTTTTGGAATAGGCTGCAACTAGAAGTGAAAGATCAGTGCATAGTTTGCGTTTTGATCTAGATAGCAGTTTGACAATAGAACCGCAGATTTCTAAGGTGGTGAAGGTATATATATATTTTTTACCTTTGCGAGTGTGTGAATGTTCTTTAATCAATGGGAGTTTCTACTCTTATACAGTCCTTAATTTCTACCTGATTGAATTATTGTAATGCTCTGTATTGCAGTCTTTCTTTGGCGGCCTTGGGTAACTTGCAAAGTGTTCAGAATATTGCTGCTAGACAGTTGGTTTGGGGCAGGTCCTAGAAACCATGTTATACCAGTTTTGGAGGCATTATATTGGTTTGTCCAGGTTATTTGTCGGTTTATTTGCAAGGGCATAGTCCTTTACAGGCTACCCATTTTGAAGATGCTAGATTGTTCATGTTTCCCATGGCAAATTTGTTTCACTCATTTAAGCTTCAGGCCAGGGCACTCTCTTGCTCATTACCTTTTATTTATTTATTTATTTTTATTTATAAAGTTTAATACATATAATACAAGAAAAACAAATAAACTTCAATACAACCATCAGTTGAAAAACAATCAAGAAAACTAAGTGTTCAACCACATCAAGGAGGTGCATCACCCTTAACACTAAGATACCTTGCATTGGTTCCCAGAGTAAAACTTTGTCTATACTCCCTTGCTTTTAAGAAACTCTAACAGCTGAACAGACTCATAAAAAACATATCTTTCACCCTGAAAAAGTATCAAACATTTACACGGAAATTTAAGATGAAAAATTGCACCAAGGGCCACCACCCGCGAGCGCAATTCTAAGAACGCCTTGCGCCTCACTTGTGTGGCCCTGGATACGTCAGGAAACACCTGAACTATCTGACCACAAAATTTCTCCGATTTTCTCTTAAAATAAGCTCTCATAATTCTATCTTTATCAATCTCTAACCCGAAAGTGACCAAAGTGGCCCTGGAGGAAATATCATCTGAGGATGATTCTATAAAGGCTGAGATATCTAAAGTAGAAGAGGCCTTTTGACTATGTGAAGAAATCATTTCCCCTTCCTTAAGCTCTGATGAAGCAGACACACGTGGAAACACATAATAAATTTTTGATACCATAATTGAATTACTATCAGCAATTAACAAATTCTCCTTAAGATATTTCTGAAATAATATCAAGGGAGAAAGATAATGTGTACATGGGAAATTCAACAGCCGAAGATTTTTTAGCTCTTAGAACATTCTCTAACATCTCATCTTGACGGTGTAAAGCACTAAAGTCTTGCACAAAGGTAGTCAACACCTCTTGACGAGCAACACCGTCAGACTCTAATGCCATAATACTTTGATCAACTATCGCCAAACGCTTTTCTTGATCAGAGAGTTTCTGAACTGTAGCTTTAGAAAAATCAGAAACTTTCTGCAAAGACGCCCCAAGAACAGACTCAATTCGCGAAGTCGCCAACCAGATATCTTTCAAAGACAAATCAGCCGGCGGAGCTGCCGCTTCAGCAACCAATGGAAAAGTAATAGCTGAAGGTAAAGGAGGGGGCAGGTCCAAAACTCGCAAAAACGAATCTGGAAGGGTTTTCCCAAGTTGAGTCACTTCAGGCAATAATTCACTAGAAGCGTTATTTATAGACAATTGCTTAAGTTCTTTTATGGGGGGAGTAAAACCCATAACACGGGAATCATTGTTCGAGGAAGGAGTACTCACAGTTGAAATTTCTAACAAATCCTCAGAGATACGTGCAGGGGCTGACGGCACTTCACCCACGGTGACATGGGCATCCATCGGCCCCACAGTTTTCCCAACTTTAGATTGTGCCAGCTGGGGATAATGTTTCCTCCGTTTCCTCATTACAGGGAACCTCGAACGCCGACGTTACGCCGAAGGGGTGCCAAAGGGGCGGGACCTGCCCCTTTGGTCACGCCCCTTCAGGCACGCCCATGGGACATGCCCGCTTCGTGTCCCGCGAGGAAGGCTTGGATCTTATAGCCCTCAGAGAACGCCGCCCCAATCAGGACAGCCTCAGCAGGACTCGGGAACCAGTCAGATAGGCAAACAGGAACTCCACTTTCAGGAAACGAAAAACTGCACCCCCGCTCATTACCTTTTATGTGAAATGGTTTATCTTCAACTATACAGTACATCTTATTGATGATGTTTTGGGATTCCGGAAGGTGTTAAAGACATTCTTGTTTCCCAAGGGCTGCTGATTATAAATCTTTAGGGAGTTCTGGGGATGCTCTTTGGTTGTTGTTTGTGTTGTGTATTTGTTGTTTTAATGTATGTATTTATTATAAGTGGCATTTTAGAAACGGCATCCAAGAGCAATCTGGGATATCCAAGGCAAAAACTGCAGAAAAACACCAAGGATGTCTATGTTTCAGCCTGATTTAAGTAACATAGACACCCCTAATGCGGATGCCTGTTTTGGCATCCACATAGACATCCCCGCTAAAAAAAAATGGGACAGGGATGGTTTATTTCATGCTAGTTTGCATACAGACACATCCATCAGTGTGGCAAAATGAAAACAAGAGTCTGCATTCCCTGTCATTGTTCGTTGTCAACATGAAAAATATAGGGGAAATGAGTATTCCTCCTTCTCCACATCCTACAGATGTTTGGCTGGCAAAACAGGCAGTTTTCCAATGTCTATTTGTGCCTGGAGCAGGTATAAACTTGGATGTGGCTTGGGACACGTAGGGCATTTCTGAAATCAGGCTAGAATGTCCAAGTTCTTAAGAACGCCACAGACACGCCTGCACCATGCCCCCAATCTGATTTTGATTTCTTCGTGCTGGGGACATCTTTAATACCATTTCCAAAATGGCTCCAGGGATGTCTCCATGCTTTAAACATTTGTATGCCTGTTTTCAGATGTCCAAGGCACGAATATGGCTTCTAAAATAACTCCCTATGTATGTTTCATTGTATCCTGCCTTGGGCTTTTTGCAAGGGCAGGTAAAATAACCTAATAAATGAAATGAAATTTCATTGCAAGAAGCCAGAGTTGTTCTATGTAGGAAAATGGGAATTTGCATCTTTCAGTGGGGAAGTTATTCGGGGGTAGGAAAAACAACGAATAGCGGGGATAGATGTTGGGACATCCATCCCTGCTATTCGTGACTCAGAATAACCCCCTTAATGTTCCATTACTACAGATACAAAATTAGATTGTAAGCCCTACAAGGGATATTGTACCTGAATGTAAAATAAAAAAGAATATTTATAAGTTGTTCTGTACCTCCTTCTGGCAGAAAAAGCAGACATAAATCTGTGAATTAAATGAGAGAGGGTGGGGACAGTGCTGGAGATTGTTTTTTTTATTTAGCCCCCTCCCCCCAACCTACTAGTGTTCCTAATTTCAAACAGATAAGTCAGCTCACTGAAAATCCATGTATAACTTTAAATGGGAAACTTATCTGTTTAACATTATACTTTCTCTTTATGCATTTGTAATTAAATACATAAGTTATCTGGTTAGTGGCTGAATTTTACCACTGAACAGAACTTTAAGCCCTGTCCCTGGCCCGCCACCAATCTTGCCACTATTTTAAAAAGACAACTTTGGCCACTTTGTGACTTAAACAGCTGAAGTTCTTCATTTAAGTGCCATTGATTTTTATTCTTTCCAACTGTCTGCAACTGTTATTAAGGGACAATGAAAGGCATAGGTGAGGAGACTACCTAAGATCAGACAGGACCTGTGTGATGTAAATTGTCACAATCATCTCAAACCTTGCTTTGATATGTAATGATGTTTGGCTTTGCTGTTTAATCTTTATGTGGCCCCTGTTTGTGCGCTGATATGAGAGTTTGGCATTTTTTTATCATGTTTATGCAGATGATTGTATGTTTTACATGCCTTTTGATGTTTCTGTTGGCTTTTGCTCTTTGCTTCTTTTGGATGTATGCGTGATAGTTTGATATGGCTTGCTGAGCACAGGTTGTAGATCAAGTATTGGAAAACAGAAGTTTTGTTTGTGACATGTGATGTGTCTACAAATGGCCAGCTTGTAGCTAAGCGTAGCGAAGTTGTCTATTTGGGAGTCACTTTGGATCATTCTTTGAGTATGCAAGCCCGTGTGAAGAAAATTGTTCTTCGTTCTTTTTCTCAGGATGGCGAGGCATCTTAGACCTTTCTTCTCCACTTCTGATTTTCAGTTGCTGTTTCAGGCTGTTTTGTTTCTCCACTGGATTTTGCGAATGTGGTCCTTGTGGGTCTTCTGCACTCCACTGTCTTGGCTTTACATTTGATACAGAATGCTGCCACAAGGTCTTTCTGGGGTAAATCCCATTATGATCATATTACACCATATTTGCATCATTTTCAATGAATTCTTTTTAAAATGTTATGTATTATTATAAAAATTAAGCTGGTGTTATTTGTGCCCAGTGGCATGTTTCAACTCATCCGATGCAGTGGGGTCTTCAAAATTGTTTGGTGTTATCACCATTATTTGCCAGTAGCATGCAGATTACACGTTCACGTGCATTTATATTGTATGCACCAATATTTTGGAATCATTGAACTAATTTTTTACAAGGCTCTGGTGATTGGTTGGGTTTTCGTAAAAAGCTAAAAACGTATTTTTGTAATCAGGTTTTTGGGGCTGCAGGTTTTTAATATTTATTAGTTTTCTAATTGTGTCTATGTTGTATTTATGTTTTAACTGTTATAGATGTGTTTTGTACTTTTGTACAAAAGAGACTGAGAAAATCTATTTGTCTGGGCTGGGCCACATTAAGAAGCATGGGTATACCAGAACACCTGATCGTTCTCTTTCACAATCTATACATTGATCAAGAAGCTACAGTTCTAACGGAACAAGGAGAAACAGAATGGTTTAAAATAAGCAAAGGTGTAAGACAAGGCTGCATACTTTCCCCCCTACCTGTTTAATTTATATGCAGAACAAATCACCAGAGAAGCAGGATTGTATGAAGACAACAGAGGTGTGAAGATTGGTGGAAGACTCATCAACAACCTTTGCTATGCTGATGATACCACATTACTGGCTGAAAGTGAAGATGATATGAAACATTTGCTTCTCACGATCAATGAACATAGTCTCAAAATGGGCTTGCACCTTAATGTAAAGAAGACAAAGATCATGACAACTGGCAAAATCAACAGGTTCATCGTTAAAGGAGAAGAAATTGAAATTGTGAACAACTTTAACCTACTTGGATCAACTATCAATAAAGAAGCAACAAGCAGTCAAGAAATCCGATGATGCATTGCTCTTGGCAGAATGGCTATGAAAGACCTAGACAAGATTCTGAAGAGCAGAGATGTCTCTCTTCATACAAAGATTCGACTTATTCAAGCCATGGTAATTTCAATAATATCATATGGATGTGAAAGCTGGGCAGTGAAAAAGATAGACAGGAAGAAAATTGATGCCTTTAAATTATGGTGCTGGCGGCGAATACCGTGTATACCATGGACTGCCCGAAGAACAAACCAGTCGGTACTAGAGGAGATCAAACCTAAGCTTTCTTTAGAAGCTCAGAAGACAAGACTTCGACTTTCATACTTTGGACACATTATGCATTAAGAGAGATCATTAGAGAAAGACATCATGCTTGGCAAGATAGAAGATCAACGCAAAAGAGGAAGGCCAGCAATGAGATGGATCAATACAATAACAGCAGCTACGGGTACCAGTCTGTCAACAATGAGTCGCCTGACTGAAGTCCGAACACAATTTAGGACAACTATCCAGAGGGTCGCCATGAGTCGACACAGACTCGATGGCACTTAACAACAACATTTGTCTGTGAACAAAATAACTTTCTGAAAATTTAACAAAATGGGATGAAACATGCATGTGGGAAGAACTGGGAAAAAGACAGATTAAGTTTGAAGATGGGTCATATTAGAGTAGGGTTTAAAGAGAAATAAGCCCTCCCCCCAAATGGCCCAGTGCATTTCTATGGGGTAAGGAGTTCCAGCTTCTATTGCATAGTCACATATTGTGAAACAAAGGAGCTAGAGAATTCTTCCTCTCAAATTCTCTATCCCTGTTCTCTCCTCTCCCAATCCCGCAACTTCCCAAAACTGCCCCCTGCAAATGTCCTTCATGCCTCCCTCCATAGGAGGGAGGAATGGCTCAGTGGTTGGGACAGGTTACCTCAGGCCGGAAGGCTGGGGGTTCAATTCCCACATGGGGACAAGCAACTTCAGGCCAGAGGGACTGGGGTCTCTAGTCCCATGGCCATTCCTTGTGGCCTTGGGCAAGCCACTTAACCCTCCATTGCCTCAGGTACACTTAGATTGTGAGCCCTTCAGGGACAAGGGAATAAAAAGTACCCATTAGTATACATGCAAACCGCACTGATTCTAAAGAGCACGGTATAAAAAAGGAAATAAATAAATAAAAATAAAATAAATAAATAAATAAACAAACTGGCCTCCATCCCCCAAAACTACCAGGGCTGTTGCAAGGATCAGAGGCACCCCAGGCAAGTCATCCCGCCCCCCCTATTGCCACTGCTAACACCCCTCTCCAGGGCCTGCAGCAGTGGCAGTGACATAGAAACCGCACCTTAGTCCTTACCTAAACTTTCTCATACAATTACCTACTTATACAAAAACTCCAATGTATTCTCATCAGAGCTTACAATCTAGTCAAGACAGACAACACAACAGCTGAGGACAAGCATATGTCTACGGGAATAGTAAGGAAACATGTAGTTGGAGAGCAGGAAACTACATGGATCAGGATCCAAAAGCGGCCTGATACGCATAGTCTCCTGCTCTCAACTACGTGTTCCCCTACGATTCCTCTAGAGATATCCTTGCCCCCTGCTGTTGTATTGTTTGTCTTGACTAGACTGTAAGCTCTGATGAGCAGGGACCCGTCTTTTACATGTGTCTGTACAGCTCTGCGTATGCCTTGTAGTGCTATACAAATAATTATATACTCAGTTGTAGTAGTATCCTCCCACAGAAAAGTAACAGTACTGATTCTCTGTAACAAAGTGATTGAGGAATAATGTCCTTCAAATGGTCTTCACCTCTCATTTCCTTTCGCAACCAAAGACTCACAGAAAGTCAACCCAGATACACAAAACATACCAATGGAGACACACACATGCCAACATACATACAAGCATGCATACATGGAAGAGAGGTTTATTCATTTGAAATAAAATTCCCCAAGTCATTTTTAATCCAAAATGATGGAAGAAACCCCACGCTTTCAGATTTTTTTCTATGTGATCAATAGTGCGCGCTATTGCTCAATAGCTTGCACAATTTTCAATTGTGCCCACTTTTGCGTAGTAGCGCACCTTATTTGAACAATAGAGTATACCATTGATGACAGTATCCCCCAAAATGAAAAATTCCATAAACATGGAAAAGTAAATAAAACTAAAACTTTTGGCCTGCACACTCCTAATGCACAGGCAAACACAAATCTGCTGATGCACACAAAGACAAAACAAATAGAAAGACATACAAAACAGAGACATACACACCACATGTACAAATCACAGACAAAACAGACACATACCCACAGGCATTGCAGAAACAAACACACACACAGACACATGTATGCACATAGAGAGAAGTCGGAAAGAATTCCATAAGCCATGCTCTGCATGCATTCCCCACTTGTTTTTGGAAAAACACATATGTGGTTGGTGTTGCTGACAATCACATGAGTGTAAATAAAGATAACTTTCCCAGTCATACAACATCCAACCGACTGCAAATATGTTTGTTTACAGTAGCTTTAGTGAATGTTTTGAGGCCTATTTTACTTAAGGTTTTTTTTCATGCTGTCTGCATTGCTCAAAAGTCTGTGAATACTTTTTACCCATGTCTTTTGGCATCAGTTTGCAGTGTGAAAGACACTTACATCTGCACCCGCATTTTCTGCAAGTATGCTTTCCAGCCAAAATAACACTTGTTTTGAAAATGCAAATCTGCATACATTAGGACAGATTAGATAGGCCATGTGGTCTTTTTCTGTTGTCGTGTTTCTATGTTTCTATTATTGCAATTTTCACCTTCGGAACACCTCTGTTCCATGCAGGTGAAAGTAAGTGCGTCGTGAAACACATGTCCATTTTCCCACAAAAAGGGTAGGCAATTTTCAAATAGCCTATTTCCACTGGTAACACTGTTTTACCTATAGTAAAGGATTTGGCAATTGTCTACCCTGTGTCTATGGGAATACAACTTAGCAAATTAGGCCGTGGATCTGAAAAGCCCTGAATATGCTGTTGTAAGTTTATATCTGATCTTTAAGATTCATTTAGGCAAAAAAAATAAAATCAGAAAGCAGACAGCTCAGTTATAGTAGAACGTGTATTTATGCTGCCATTAGAATAATTAATAGGTGGGGAGAGCCATTGATGAGCATCCGCTGCACAGAGAGGTTAGAAGAGGAGCTAATTCCATTGCACTTGGGGCAGACTTGCACAGGACAATCCCTCCAACGTCAGCTTAAGGCCCTGATAAGATCGTGCTACTGAGAGATGGATGACTGTTGTGCACACAGCTGTGGGCATGCCTTACGAGGTGTGCCACAAGGGGCAGGACACACCTCTTTGGAGCCCCTTAGGAGCACCGGAGGAGCAGTGAGGGGCCTGTTCTGAATATGTTTCTAGGTCTTATTGATGCCATCCAAGGGCACAAGGAAGAAGAAACACTGTTGAGAATATTTTGGTGACTGGCCCAATGGATAAACATCTTAAAGCAAAAGAAGTTATGACGGCTTAAGGTACTATCTCCTTAACTTTGCTCAGTTGGGGACTATCCATGAGAAGATGGAGATTTATTCTGAAGAACCATATGTGGTTGAAGCTCACTGTTCTTCCTTGCAATCAGTTAGTGTTTCAGTGATCAAGGATAGCTTGATAATTCATCGGAAATTGGAGTCTCTTGAGAATGCAGCAAGATCCAAAAATTTGAGAATTTTAAATTTTCCTGTACATAATTTGCTTTCTTCTGAAATTTTAAGGACGTATTTCTGTGAAGTACTTGCTCTTCCTAATTCTGAATCCATTTTGATTTCTAAGTTAGAAAATATTTGCCTGACAAATAATATATCTCATAACCAGTTCCCATTCCAAAATAGTACACAGCCTCCTATCCCCATGACTTTTTAATTTCGCCAAAAGTCTATCATGAGGGACCTTGTCAAAGCTTTTTTGAAAATCTAGATACAATATCAGCTGAGTCACCTTTATCTACTTTTTCCATTTTCCGAAAGATGCTTTTTTGGCTAAAATAGCCTCTCTGACTTCACAATATCGGCAGTCGTTTGGCCTTCCTTCCATCTTTCTTAAAATGTGGAATACATCTGGTCCGAGCTTCCAAGACAGTATCTTTAAATAATGCTCAGTCTTTAACTTTTGCAACTGTTCATTTTATTTTTTTCTTAACCATTTTCTTCATTTTATCGTCTTCTCCCTTTTGAAAGTTAAATGCTAGTGCCGTGGATTTCCTTGCTGTCCTTCTTCCATTTATTAAATCAAATGTGATCATGTTATGATCACTATTGTCAAGTTGCCCCAACGTTGTTATTTCTTGTTTCAGATTTTGAGTTCCACTAAGCACCAGATCGAAAATAGCTTTCCCTCGTGTCAGTTCCTGAACAAGCAGCTGCATGAAACATTTATTTCATCTAGAAATTTTATCTTCATAGTATGTCCTGATGTGACATTGATCCAGTCAGTACAGAGTTAATTGAAATCACCCTTATTACTGTGTTGTAACTTTTGATAGCTTCCCTAATTTCTTTTAGCATTTTTTCATCCATCTGTTCATTCTGGCCAAGTGGATAATAGTTCACCCTCACTGCCATTCCCTTCCCTTCCCCTTTTTCATGGAATTTCTATCCATAGAGATTCTACATTGTATTTCGTTTCCTGCAAAACTTTCATCCTGCTCGACTGAATGGCCTCTTTAAGATACAATGCAAACCCTCCAACAATTTGATCTGCCCTATCATAATTTGAACCCAGGCATCACAGTATTGGTTGTCTTCCTTTTACCAGTGCTATATAGTCTAACTTCCCCATCTTATTTTTTAAACTTCTAGCTTTTGTACATGCATTTCAAAGTTTGTATTTTGTTCATATTAACAATCTGGTTATCAGTTGAGAGGGTAATTTGGAATCCTTCAGATCTGTCTGCTCTTTCCTTAAAAGCATCTGGGTTACTTTTATCTTTGTTGGACCCTTTCTATTGGGACAGTTTTCTAGTTTAAAAACTGCCCTATCTCATTTTTAAAGATTAATGTCAACAGCCTGATTCCATCCTGGTTAAGGTGGAGCCCATCCTTTTGGAACATCCCACCCCCTCCTCCCCAGAATGTTGCCCAGTTCCTAACAAACCTAAAACCCTCTTCCTTGTACCATCGTCTTATCCACACATTGAGCCTCGGAGCTGTGTCTGTCTCTTGAGTGCTGCAAGTGGAACAGGAAGCATTTCTGAGAATGCTGCCTTGGAAGTTCTGGATTTCTACTTTCTACCTAAAAGCCTAAGTTTGACTTTGGCTTCCAGAACCTCCCTCCTACATTTTCCTATGTCATTGGTACCAACATGAACCAAGACAGCAGGCTCTTCTCCAGCACCTTATCTAGGTGGCGCCTGAGATCTGCCATCTTTGCACCAGGCAGGCGAGTTAGCAGGTGATCCTTATGTCCACCAGCCACACAGCTATCTACATGCCTAATAATCAAATCACCAACTATAACAGCCATCATAACCATTCCGTCATGGGCACATGTCCCTAGCGACACACCCAAAAGGATATTACATCACCTAGAGGACAGGTCCTACCTACAGGAACACTTCCTGCCACACCGATGTGATACTCTCCTTTTACATTACCTCTCTCCTCTATTGCAGTAGAGAGTCTATTAGCCTGAAGGTAGGACTTCTCTATTATGTCCATGAAGGTTTCATCTATATAACCTCTCTGTCTACCCCAGCATCTGCCCGCTACTCTCGCCTCAAGAGATCAGACTCATTCCCTGAGAGCAAGGAGCTCTTTGCACCTAGTGCACATATAAGATGTCTTACCAACTGGGAGTTAATCATACATGCGACATTCAGTGCAAAGACTGGTTAGCCTGCATCTTGCTGCTGGACTAGTCTCTGCATCTTAGTTTTAATGATTTCTTTAGCTATTAAAGTTGTTCCATCATTTAAGTTGCTAGGGGAATAGGGATAGTTGAATCAATACAAATATACCTAATAAGTATAAGGAAATTTGTTTAATGTTCATCTCAAGATGAACTGCAAGGATCTAATCAGTTTATTCCTAAGACCAAATAACTTGCTGATGAAGATAACTGGATAAACCTGAAAGAAAATAAGATACCTCCTTTCCCTTAAAATTGTGCCTGGGGTGGGTGGGAGTCAGGGTAGGTGGTGGGAGGTAAACACAAACTGAATGTTATCTTGTTACACTTTGCTCTGACTTAATAAAACAAAAAATTTTAAAATAGATACAGATTTTATCAACTTATACTCAAAAAATTCCCTTTTCCCCAAGATTCTGGAAATTTCCCAGCAGGTAAACACTTAAGTGTAGATTCCTTACCAGCAGTACTAGCAGCTGCTCTTTCAGCAGGCCTTCAAAAGTGAAAATCATGGAGCTCTGGTCGTGCTTCTAAGGCAATCTCTTTTAACAATTTTCTTGGTGATCTATCTGTATTTAAGCTATACCCTAACTGACTTTGCTTTAACTGAAAGTTAGCTTGTTACACTATGCACTAATTGATTTTAAACATTTATATCTGCATGACACTATGTTAAAGGCCACAGGGCAAGTCTCGGAGGCCACCGTTAACCGGTGGCTAGGCCCGGCGCCGGTCCCTGCCCGTTAAGAAAGAAGCGGCGGGGGGGGGGGGGGGGGGTGCGAGGGGGAGGTAAGCAGCCGCGAAAGAGATGCCTGCGGCATTATTTAAAGTGATTGGCTCTGCCGCGGGGTCGCGCACGGCAAGAGCCAATCAGGAGAGGAAGTAGGGCCATGTGCTGAGGCATCCGGAGCAAGCCTTCAGCACATGGCCGGAGAGCAGGGCGGCGAACGGAGTCCCGCCCTCCCGCCCATTATTGGGAGGTTTAGTTGGGGGGAACATAGGGGTGTCACAGCTGGGAGGGGGAAGTTGTTCGGCGGGATTCCGGAGGTTTCCGGGGTCCGGAGCCGGAGGCTACTTGGGCGTGGGCAGGGTGCCTGCGACCCGGAGAACCCCGAGCAGACTTTTGCTAGTGATATGGCGAAGTCGGGCAGGGGTGGGATTAACTGGACTGGTGGTGACCGGGCCAGGTGGCAGAAGTGAGGTCACCTTGCTATTAGTATGGCGGGTGAGGTATCGCTCCGCTGCGGGGGGGGGGAAGGGGGGTATAATTGGTTGTTTTGTTGGGTTTGTTAAATTGTTGTGTTATTGGGCAATAAAGCTGTGACCTGGTCTTTTCCAAGTGCGGTGTCTGTGTAATTATTAACAGGATATGCAAGTAATGGGGAAGAGTAGGGCGGAGGGAGAGCGCCGGGTACAGATCTCCGGTTATTAAACATATATATTCATACATACCTCTTCAGGAACACTGTAGTTATTTTGTAAAAGGCTCAGTGTTTGACAAGTCTTTTATAAAATACTTGCCTAGGCTTTCTAGGGCAGTGAAGATTCCCTAGATATTTGTATAGGGGCCTTGGGTTTCAGGATTTTTTTATGCAGAAAATGTGAAGATTATGAGAGGAACAATAAGACGTATGCCACAAACCCTGGGTTTTTTTTGGGAGGTGGCTAAATTGGTGTTACAAAGGAAGACAATAGCATTATTCATTAGAAGGTGGAGGGACATTGATAGGTGAGTGTCGCAACTAGAGAGGTAAGTATAGAAGGATAGCAAAGTTTCACAGTCAGGCCTTCTCCCTGTTCTAAGATTAATCTGTTAGCCTCCCAAGCAGCGCTGAACTCTCTGTTGCATCGTGGACTGCGAAATCTCAGATGTACTCTAAGTATAAACTCTTTCTATATGGGGATCAGGCAATGAAGTTGATGTCAGCTCTTGTTAAGAGCAGGGGAGACAGCAGGAATGTGCTAGTGGTTCAGGGTCAGAGGGGGCGACCCTTGTCGGGTTGCAGGAAGAAATTGGGAGAATGTTACTGGAGTATTACGAGCTCTTCTTTAGGGAAGGTTGTAAAGGAGATACTGAAACATGTAGCTACCAACCTTCTCTTTACATCTGCTTCCATGTAAACAGACTATGTGAACTTCCCTCCAGTCCTCCAGGACCATTCCCGATTCTAAAGAAGCATTGAAAAGATCAGACAGTGGAGCCACAAAAACATCCCTAAGTTCTTTCAAAACTCTCAGATGTATCCCATCCAGTTCTATCATGCTGTCTACTTCCAGTTTAGCTAGTGGTTCATGAAGATCTTAACTTGTGTCTTACCAGAGAGCAAATAACATTTTAAATGCTGCATAATGGCTGAGGATCTTCAGAAAGTGATTAAACAGGCCAAAAGGGGGAAGCCTGCAGGTTCTGATAGCTTCAGAAGTGAATCCTATAAGATCTTGCAGAATAAGATTTGTATCTCTTTGAGCGCAGTGTTCATGCAGCTGACAGACTTGGGGCATTTCCCTTATGGTGGCAATGAAGTCTTGACTGCTGTTCTCCCTAAGCTTGGCATCCCTTGAGTTGGGAATCTTACTGGCCAATCTTCTTGTTGAATTTTGATCTCGATTTACTATCGAACGTGATGGCAGATCGATCTGTGTTAGTTCTTCTGGAGCTGGTTTAAGATACTGCAGGTGGGTTTGTGCATGGGAGGCATCCAGTGCTGAATCTTTTGAAGGTGCTGGCATCCATGAAACAATGCAAAATATCAAATGTCCCCTTGCTGCTCATTAGTTTTGATGATGAAAAGGTCTTTGATAGGGAACACTTGCATGCAATTTTGGTAAAAATGGGTGTTATAGGGGATTTTTTGAGTTTGGGGTATTTGCTGTATTCTTTTCTCCTGGCCTCTGTGGCAGTGAAGGGGATCCACACCAAGCAGCTCATTTTGCAGAGTGGTACAAGACAGGATTGTCCACTGTCTCCTTTGTTGTTTATCTTTGTTTAGACCCTCTCTTACAGTGTATTTGAGAGAATACTGAAATCAAGTTAGCAGCATGTGTTAATGATCTGCTGGTGCACCTCAGAAAGCCAAGGAAGTCCCTGAAAGTGGAGAAGTAGCCTAGTGACTAGAGCATCTGGCTTGGGAACCAAGAGACCAGGGCTCAATTCCCACTAGCACTCCTTGTGGCTTTGAGCAAGTCACTTAACCTTCTATTGCCTCCGAAGAATCTAAGTTATAAACGTCCAAAATCCAAGTTATCAATGTAAAACACTTTGACTAAAAAAATGATATAAGCGGTATAAATAAATTAGTTGACTGAGTTTGGTGCATTCTTGGGCCTTAAATGGAATTAGGATAAATCAAAGGCATTGCTTTTACAAGGGCAGTACAAAGAAAATAAGGGAAAGCATAGTTACTTACCTGTAACAGGTGATCTCCGGGAACAGCAGGAATTTAGTCTTCACATATGGGTATCGTCGGTATTGACGGAGCCTGCGCGGGAACGCTGCCCAGAGTCCAATTAGAAAGCTTTTGGGAGCATCCCACAGCGCCTGCGTGCTGCCTTCCCACCTTTCCCAACTGCCTCTCTCCAGTTGAGTTTTAAAGCTGAGACAAAGAGAGAGAGAGGGAAAGAAAAGAAAAGAGAGATACAACTCCTAGGGGAGGTGGGTGGGTTGTGAAGACTAAATTCCTGCTGTTCCCGGAGATCACCTGTTACAGGTGAGTAACTATGCTATCTCCAGGAACAAGCAGGAATGTAGTCTTCACATATGGGGACTCCCTAGCTACAGATGCCAGGGAGAGACCCCAGAGGTTGTGTGCCCCTGTGAAAGGGCTCCACTTCCCCCCATGGATCTCTGGCATCCTACCAGGAATGGTGGGTAGGAGTTGATTAAGTATGGAACAGGTGTTGTATAACAGCCCGACCAAACAAGGCATCCTGGCGGGAGTCCTTGTCTAAGCAGTAATGAGCTGTGAAGGTATGAACCAAGGCCCAAGTAGCTGCTCAACAGATGTTTTTTATTTATTTTCATTCTCTTATATACCGCGCTATTCTGCATCAGTGTGGTTTACATTGAACAAACTGAAATTACATTGAACAGGGCATTATAACTTGGAGATAACTATTTTACAGGGAAAATGGGCTATGGAGGGTTAAGTGGCTTGCACAAGACCACAAGGAGCACCTGTGGGACTAGAAACCCCAGTCCTTCCGGCCCAAGGTTGCTGTCCTCTAATGGGATTTGAACCCCCAACCTTCTGGCCTGAAGTATCTTGCCCCAACCACTAGGCCACTCCTCCACTCCTGTTGTCGATAGACACAGAGTGTAAATGAGCCATTGAGGCTGCCATGGCTCTCACATTGTGAGCTGTGACATGGCCTTCCAGAGAAAGGTAGGTAAAAGAAATACACTGTGCAATCCAATTGGACAATGTTCTCTTGGAGACTGGAAGTCCCAAATGAGAAGGATCAAAAGCAACAAAGAGTTGAGAGGACTTTCTATGTTGTTGTGTTCTTTGTAAGTAAAAAGCAAGTGTTCTTTTACAGTCCAAAGTATGACGATTTCTTTCTGCATTTGAAGCATGAGGCCTTGGAAAAAATACAGGCAGGTAAACTGCTTGGTTTAAATGAAAAGGTGAGACCACCTTTGGCATAAAGTGTGGATGAGTCCTAAGGACTACCTTATCATGATGGAACCTCGTATAAAGAGGATCAGCCACTAATGCTTGCAACTCACTAATGCGAAGTGCTGATGTGATTGCAATGAGAAAGACAACCTTCCAGGAAAGGAATTTCAAGGAGGTAGTAGTTAGAGGTTCAAAAGGCGGCTTCATGAGCTGTCCAAGAACCAGATTTAGGTCCCATGCCACCGGTGGTGGCCTAATAGGAGGCTTAGTTAGAAGAAGGCCCCTCATAAATCTCGCTATGAGAGGATGAGAGGAAATAGGTTGTCCATTTAAAGGCTTGAAAGCAGCTGAAATAGCACTTAAATGGACTCTTACTGATCTAGTCTTAAGCCCTGCATTAGATAAATGAAGGAGATACTCTAATAATGATTCCAGAGGTATCGCCAGGGGGTCAAGACCCTTCTGCGAACACCATATGGAAAACCTTTTCCACTTGAAAGCATAAGAGCGTCTTGTGGAAGGCTTCCTAGAAGCATAAAGGATATCTTTTACTTGTTGAGACAGGTTAAGACCATGAAGGTCTAGGCTCTCAGCAACCAGGCCCTGAGATGCAGAGAGTGGGGATCGGGATGCCACAACATCCCGTCCTCCTGAGACAGGAGATCTGGAGCAGATCCTAACTCCAGAGATGGAGCTTGAGAGAGATGTAGGAGCAGAGGGTACCACACCTGGCGTGGCCAATGTGGAGCTATGAGAATCATATGGCCTCTGTCTCTCTGAAGCTTGAATAGGGTTTTGGGAATTAGGGGAATGGGTGGAAAGGCATATAGGAAGTCCTGACCCCAATGGAGGAGGAAAGCATCCCTGGCCTGAGAACCCTGAGCAGGAATTCTGGAACAGAACTGGGGAAGTTTGGCATTCAGCAGACTTGCAAAGAGGTCTATGTCCGGAGTCCCCCAAATTTGAAAAATATTTGATACCTGGTCTGCACGAAGAGACCACTCGTGTGGAAGCAGAACTCGACTGAGTCTGTCTGCCCAAGAGTTTTGAATGCCTGGCAGATACACCGCAAGGAGATGAATCTGATGCTCTCTGGCGAGGGCCCATAGTCGCAAAGGTTCACTGCAAAGCGACAGATAGCCTGTTCCTCCCTGCTTGTTCAGATAGAACATAGCTACTTGATTGTCCGTCTGAATGAGGACTGTCTTGTAGCTGAGCAGGGTGTGGAACACTTGAAGAGCAAGGAAGATTGCTCTGTGTTCCAAGAGAATGATGTGTAGATGGGTCTCCTGTGGAGTCCAGGTGCCTTTGGTAGATAGATCTTGCAGGTGAGTTCCCCAACCCACCTGTGAGGCGTCTGTTGTTAGAGTGACCTGGGGTGGGTGTTGTTGGAAAGGGGACCCCACCAACAGGTTTTGGGTTGACTGCCACCACTGTAGGGACAAAATAAGGCGACTTGAGTTTGCAATTTTGTCTGATAGGCAGCCTGATGTCTGAGTCCACTGAGTGGATAGAGTCCATTGGACTGCTCTCATATGGAGGCGAGCATAGGGAACCACATGCACGGTAGATGCCATGTGGCCTAGCAATTGTAACATTTCCTGAGCAGTGAGATGAGTTTCTAACACTGCTTGGGAAGTTAACTGCACAATGCGAAGGCAGCGGGGCTGTGGAAGATAGGCCCTTGATTTCCTGATATCCAGCATAGCTCCTATAAACTCTAGAGATTGAGTGGGAGTTAGGTTGGATTTTGGGATGTTTATGACCAGGCCCAAATACTGAAGGATACGCATTGTGCAAGATAGGGAAATTCTGGCCTCTGACTCTGATGGGGCTTGAATGAGCCAGTCGTCTAAGTAGGGGAAGACGAATATTCCTAGAGTGCGAAGAAATGCTGCCACTACAGCCATGCATTTCATAAACACCCTTGGTGCTGAGGCCAGGCCAAAAGGAAGAACCCTGTACTGGTAGTGCTTCCCCTGAAATAGAAACCGAAGGAATCTTCGGTGAGTTGGATGGATGAGAACATGGGTGTACGCATCCTTGAGATCTATAGAACAAAGCCAATCCTGACTCTGAAGGTATGGCAGAAGAGTTCCTAGAGGGGCTCAGTGTTACGTCTTTGGGTAAGGAAATCATGGCAATAGAGGTGCTCTTCACAATTTAATGCAGATTGCAGATGGAACATATAGCGACGGGAGAAGCAATACATTTTTTGAAGCATGGAGGGCATTCCTGCAGAAACTTTCCCTTAGTGCCAAAAGTAATGTCCTGAATTTCCCATAGTCAGGTCAGCTTGAAGATCTTAGACTCCAGATAACTGAAAGAGAGTTATGCTGGATTGAGCTACATGAGGCTAGATGAGAGTGCTGGGGGTGGGGTGGCAGTTGGGGAATGTTGGGATGCTTGGTGTTGCCTGTGCATTTTGACAAAGCTTTAGGATGGTTTCAAAGAGTGGCTGGAGGTTCCAGGTGAGGCCAGTCATCCACTTTTGGTTAGGGATGTTTGTCTGTAACAAGAATGGGTGCAGGAATAAAAAGGGGGAAAAATTCCTACTGATGTAACAAAGTATGGATGGCAGAGAATTGGCACTGTGAAGTCTTTGGCAAGCTGCTGATGTCCTTTGTGCATTGCTCATGTTTCAATTAAGAGATTTAAACTTAAAGTACTTGCCTAGCTTTGCACAAGTGGGCCTAAACAAGCCATTGGTCATTTACATGATCTATATAAGGTTATCCTCAAAGAGGATAATTTTCTAAGTCATTTCTGAGGTTGGTGACTCTATGAAGTATGTTTACTATAGTGTGGTAGCCGAGAGTGTGGGCTTTAGTGTGGGGCTAACGTGCAGTTTGGCTGCACAGTAGCTGGAAGCGTGAGGCCAAAAAGCGACCACACTAAAAACACTATGCTACCCAAACAGATTGCAAATAGGCAGGGTTAAGGCGGAGAGTGGACAGCAATATCGCTTGTGGCTGGCACGGCCGCACTACTCACACACTTGTGGCTGGCACGGCCAACTACTCACACACAAGCGCACTACTCACACACAAGCGACATGCTGCTAGCACGGGTGCAACTATTACCTGCCTCTAACCAGGCAATAGTCGCATCCTCCTGACTAGCATGTCTTGAATGTGCAGCTTGTGAGCAAATTTTCGGAAATACAGTATGAAGAGCAGAAAGAGGGCAAACACATAAGGGAACAAAAATAAAATAGGCAATGTTATCAGAATACCTAGGCACTTGCCTAAGCCTTATATTCAGATGGACTCGATGGTGTAGCTGCCATGGCAGTGGACCACAACAGCATGACAATCACAAAACCAGAGCCCACAGGTAAGGGATGACCCTGCTGGGACAGTGGGCAAACACCTAGAGAAACATCAACAACTGTCTTGACTGATTGCTGCTCACATCTGCATATGCACTGGACAGTTGTCAGAGGGCTGTTGGTGTTGTGTGTCAGGAGATAGGGACTATGTGCTTCAGCCAGTACTGGCCACATAGCCAGATTTAGAGCCAGCAGAGTACAGCAAATGAGGTGTTCACATACTGCCAACATGATGGTTTGGCATCTAAAGGTGCTATCTGACCTCCACCTCCGCTGCCTGGGGCGACGACACATAGCAGTGCCTATGTGCACCGGGGGGGGGGGGGGGGGAGGGGGTCATGCAAGTGCCATGGACCATGCTCTTGTGGCAGATGACCCCTCACCTTGACCATGGCTGAATAGGGCTGAGGCCTACTGGCTCTGAGCTGATATTTAACATTTTAGCACTGAACATAGGCTTGCTTTGTTGGAGCTGCCCAGGGGACGAGACATTCCATGGACCTTGGGAGCTCTTGTGGGCCTTTGGTTCCTTGATAGTGGGAGTACTCAATCTGGGGGCTGCTTGGTTTGGGCCACCTTCATGGGAGTGTGTGATTGCATTGCAGTGTCCTCCCAGGGTTATTTAGTTGTGGAGGGTGGGGGGAGCATGGGCGTTCTATGTGGACTGCCTCCAACCCCCCTTTTCCGATGGCCACAGGGGTGGGTATCCTATATGGTGGGCCATGGGGGTGCTTCTTGACCTTATGGACCTCATGTGGTAGAGGTGCTGGCTAGCAGGCTGCCCAGAGCATGTGTTCTCATGTTCTGACTTTTCCAAATATGCAGACAGATCTAGACTATCCATATATTGAGCCATACTAGTTCCTCCAGGGCTATCACCTCTTCTTTTGCCTTGATTTCTCAGTGGCAAATAATTTATTTAGAAAAAGAAGTTAAATGTTTTTTCAGGTAATTTCAAAACTTCTTTCTTATATTTTTGAAGAGTAGCTACAGGGGACAGCAAATGAGTTCTGAGAACATTAGTGAACCTCAAATTGGGAGTCCTAACAGAGTTCTCCAAATTGTCAAATTTCCTTGCTTTCTCATCCAGCAATTGGACTTGAGTCACCCCAGTTTATCAGTATCTTCCATCATTTTTTTTAAATTTGCTGAGCCAATAACTGATCTTCACTTTACTTGGCCTGAATTTTAGTGTGACTATCTAAAGTCAAAGTAGCCATAGTAACATAGTAAATGATGGCAGATAAAGACCAGTCTGCCAAAGAAGGAATTAGTTACTGCTTACCAGGCATTATCCAACATCACATTTAAAGGCCATGGAAGCAGAGATTTACTTATAATATTTGTAACTGTGGATTGCATTTCAGGGGGTTGAGTTCTCTCTGGACTCCATTCCTCATTATCCTTCCTCAGAACTTATGTAACACCAAGGAGTCCTGCCTCTGTTAGCCTTTTCATTAGCGTTCCTCCCGTTGCTTTTCCCGCCCATGCATAAATCACCTCTGGAGTTGCTCCACTGGCATGTAGTGGCCAGTTGCCACTTCAGTTTGCCTGCATGTCTGACCCCAGGGGAAACACTGCTACTCATTTGAAGAGATCCAAAGGACCTTCTGCCTGGACTAAGAGATGTTTCGGGGTCAGACACGGAGCGGTTTTCTGCCCCCTCCGTGATAGTAGCTCCTTCTGCCAGCAGCAAACAGCTTGAAGATTTTAGTTTGTCTCTCTGGGAGTCTTCGGGACAAAGGTAGAGGATCTGTCCATATTTTATACTTTCTTTTTCTCATCCAGCAGGCAAAAGGTAAATTAGCAAGGAATCTAATAGAGAGAGAAAGCTGCCATACTGTACATGTCATCACTCTAAGGGGTATGTTTACTAAGCAGCTTCTGTGCGATATTACACAGAAGCCGCTAGCACTGTTTAGTAAACATACCCCTAAAACTTCATCCTACTTCCCACCTCTGCAATTTCATTTTTGAGTTCCTTCAGCACCCTGGGATTTATGCTATATAGTCCAGGTGGTTTGCTACTCTTTCATTTGTCAAATTGTCCAAGTTGACCAAGTAATTCATTAACTTTACATAGCTTTTCTGCCATGGGTATCCGCTCTACATCTTTTTCATTAAAGATCAAAGCAAAAAATTCATTTAATCTCTCTGCTATGGTCTTGTCCTCCCTTAGTGCTCCTTTTGTTCCTCTATCATCTAATAGTCCAACTGACTCCCTCCCAGGCTTTTTGCTTTGAATGTGCCTGAACAAGTTGTATTATGAATTTTAACTTCTATGTTACTATAACTTAACTATTTTTTATACTTCAACAAATAGAGAGGGGCGACCTGCATGGAGTGGTGGGTACAACCCTAAACAAAGGCATAGAGGGGTGACCTGCTCGGAGCGGCAGGTACAACTATTCTAGCCACCTTACTGGGCAGACTAGATAGACCATACTGGTCTTTATCTGCCATCATATACTATGTTACCATGACAAGCTTTTTTTCAAATTCTCTCTTTGTCTGCCTTGCCAATGCTTCACATCTAACTAGGCAGTGCTTATGCTGTTTCCTGTTTTCTTCATTCGGATCCTTTTTCTATTTCTTGGAAAGATATTATTTGGCTCAAACAGCCTCTCTCACCTCACCTTTAGACCATGCTGACAGTCATTTGGCTTTCCTTCTGCCTTTTTTAAAGCATGGAATATATCTGGTCTGGACTTCCACGATGGTATTTTTAAAAAATGCCCAGGACTGGGGTAAACTCATGCAGCTACTCCTTTTAGATTTTTCTTAACCATTGTCCTTATTTTATCATAGTTTCCCCTTTGAAAGTAAAATCTTAGCACAGTAGATTTCCTTGCTTGCTCTCTCTGCATTGATTAAATCAGATTTTATCATGTTATGTTCACTATTGCCAAGTGGTGCCAACTCCTTCACTTCTCATATCAGATCCTATGTTCCTCGAAGGATTAGGTCCAAAATAGCTTCTCCTTGTGCTGGTTCCTGAACCAGCTGCTCCAGACTGTTACTAGTGTATATACTTTGTAGATAGTTACCCCAGTTATGTCCAAGTTATAGTTACTGTTCATTGTAAATGCAATGCAGCCCGACTGCCTTGTATATGGTTCTGTTATATTGAAACCGCACTGATTTGAATAGCGCGGTATAGAAGAGAACGTAAATAAATAAAATAAATAAAAATAAAGCAATCATTTATTTCATCTAGAAACTTTATCTCCCTAGCATGTCCTGATGTGACATTCGCCCAACTGCTACTGGGATAAATGAAATTGCCCATTATTACTGTGTTGTTAATTTTATTAGTTTCCCTAATTTCTGTTAGCATTTCATCATCTGTCAACTCATACTAGTCAGGCGATGATAATACATCCCTCCTGCTAGTCTCTTCTTCTCCTCAAATTGAAAGCCGTTTTTTAAAAAATGTGCCATCAAGTCCATGCTGACTCCTGGTGAGCCAGTAGCCCCTGGATTTTCTTGGCAAGGTATGACCAGAAGTAGGTTGCCAGGCCTTTTCTTCCAAGGCAATGGAGGGTAAAGTGACTTGCCCAAGGTCACAAGGAGTGCCATTGGGAATCAAACCCAGATCTCTTGGGTGCTAGGCTGTTGCTCTAACCACTAGGCTACATCTCTATCAATAATTATTATACAGTGCATTTTGTTTCCTACAAAATTTTCATCCTGTTTGACTCTATGCCATCTTTAATATATAGTGCTATCCCTCCACCAATTTGCTATACCCTATCTGGGATTGTAAATTCACTGCGTGGAAGAAATAATTGGTGTAGACTGCCAGACCTATCGACCTTTTTGTTTAGTGCCATATGCTCTAACTCTCTCACAAAGCTGTCAGAATCATGACTAAGAAGCCAATGTACTGTAAATGTGCATGGTTGAAGTATACACGTAGGCATTTATTTTATAACCTATGTGCATACTTAATGATTTTACCTACGTGTTTCAAAACTCCTTCTGCAAACATATCTATACCCACGTGACATACAAGTATGGACTTACTTGTGACCATGCATACTTGTTTGTGTGGGGTAATTTTGAGGCATTTTACGCTTATATATTGGCATATACATGTGAAAAAATCTTTATAAAATCATTCTCTTAGGGCCTGATTCTGTCCCGGATGTAGATCCCCTCTGTGCATCCAGTCTGAACCGGACACACAGAGGGGATCATAATTCTGATCCCACGGGGCATGTCTAGCCCCGCGGGATAAGAATCGCGAACAGTCCTGCATGTGCGATTCTGTCTGGCCTGCATGTTTAGGACTGCACCCAGCTAACTCAGTCAGGGCTTTTAAATGGAGCCGTGGCGCCATGGCACCACGGCTCCGTTTAAAAGCGCGATGCCAGCCGCTAGCAAAAATAGTTTATTCCCTGCAGCTCGACCCCTGATCTGGCCTCCTAAGGCCAGGGTCGGGCTGCGGGGAATAAACCTTGGTCCCCCCTGCCCTCATCTGCGCCTGGGCCGTCAGAAAAAAAACGTCCAGGGAGGTTATTTCACCTTGAAGGTGGAATAACTTCCCCGGACATTTCGCCGGCCCTGGATGTACAGGGTCGACATTAGAATCGGCCCAATATCTCCAGGGCCGGCGACCGCCCACTGCCCGCACAGTCTCCGCCCCCAGACCGCCCCTTCCCCGCCCCCATCTAACTTCCCCGCAGAACTGGTGGGGAATTTAGTCGGGGCAGGCAAGGGCACGAATAGCAGGGATAGATGTCCCATCAGGCTGTCCATCCCCGCTATTCGTAGCTCAGAATAACCACCTTAGTGACTTAAATGGCTGAAGTTGTCAATTTAAATGCCACAGATTTTTTTTTAAGTATTTATGCAATCAGTGCCGCGTTAACCCATTCTTGTTTGTGATGGGTATATTGCCTGTGAACTCCACTAGATCAGTTATGGGTATTTCATGGAACTTACGTTTCAGCAAAGACGTAGAGCATGGTGATGCATTTGGGGGGCTGTGGAGGATCGAGGTGATCAAGCCTGGAGATGGTATTGATAACTCCAAACATCACAGCTGCTTTTATCCAGTCATATACCAAATTAGAGTAGGCCAAGCCAGCTGTAGAGGCAATAAGATGGGAACATGATAACCAGCTTCAGCAAACTAATGGAAAATAAGCATGAGGCACAGATTAGCAACATATAGTGTGACATACTTTCAGGGTTCACGCCTTGCATCTAAATCTCACTCTTTGGGATGGGATGGTTCACCCTTGGCATATCTGCAAATGGCAGGTCCAGTATTACCCCTTCCCTTGCCATCCTGTATAAGCTGGCTTGGGCTTCTCCCCTTTTTGGCATGAATTTGCAAAGATAATATTTAAATTATTTTTTTTTACTTTTTTCCCTTGATTTTAGGACATTTTTGCAGTTTGTTTCAAACTTTATTAATAAAAGTTCTTAAACACATTTTAAAAAATGTTAATTCAAGATTAATGCACATTAAATTGATTTTACATCCACTTTAGTAGGCACGTGAACAAATCAAATGTGCGCTAATAAATAATGCAAATACAGGAAATACCCATCCCTACTTTTTGGCCCTCAAATGCTCCATGTAATTGAGTAGATAGCGTTTGTGATGGGATATATAGAATGCTACCCATCCCTCTCCAAGAAGATTATCTACTGTCCCCTTTAAGAGAGTCTGGAGCCCAGAGTTCAGGGCTGGGAGGGCGTGGCTCACAGGGAAAGGTTAAAAACCCAGCAGGCTCCTGGCCATGCAAAGGAGTTCTGAGGTAGGAAATTTAATTGACAGGTGATGGCCAGGAGCCGGATGCATCCCTGCCAGACCCATACTTCCGAGGCAGTGCAGCAAGCTTACCGTAAAGCCGATGGCTTGCCACACTGCATCCATTACAGCCCACTGGATCATCTCACTCAAGCAGTGTGGACTTCAGCCAGGAGAGAAGAGCCATGGGGCCTGGATTGGAGGCAGTGCGGCAAGCCACCAGCTTTAAGGTAAGCTTGCCGCGCCGCCTCAGATGTGTGGGTCCGGTGGGTGGGGCGCCTGCCCCGGGGCCCAAGGGGGCTGGGAACGCCACTGGGGAAAGAATGAGATGTTCTGTTTTGACCATGTAAAGTTTAAGATGGTGATGGAACATCCTGGTAGTAATGTCAAATTAGCCTCAGGGCTGGATTCCTAATGACATTTCTGGTGTAAAGAGATCTGGAAGTCATCTCCATAAAGATGGTACTGCAAGCTATAAAAGGAGATCAAAGTACCTAGGAACCAAGTATAGAGGAAAAAGACAGAATGCTGAGGCAGACCACATATCTTGGGACTAGTGGTTCTAGCAATGTCTGCTGACTGAACAGCGGGAGTTTTCTGGTTGTCAAATTGTCTGACGTTCTCAGTGTTTTTCTAACAGATTAACAGTATAACAGAATTTGTTTTGGGGGTTTACTCTTCTAGATCCTTCGTGTACTGCACTACCAAGCCTACCAATAATATTACCATAGAAATGATGGCAGGAAAAGATCCACTGGCGTCTTCAGTGTTCCCTGTGATTCCTATCCAAACTGCAAGGTTATACCCTACCTGCCAGCCATAGAAGCTGGGTCTACTTGTAGTTTTTGTCGTCTTCTTCAATGATTCTCTGTTATTGTGGCTAGAGAAGCACACAGAATCCAGTACTGTACTCCCCTTATTACTCCCACGTCTTCCCTCCAAGTTTTTCAATAATGCATGCACTACCAAATTTATCATGGCTGTTAAACAAAAATCGATATAACAGCAGCTACGGGTACCAGTCTGTCAACAATGAGCCGCCTGACTCAAGACCGAACACAATTTAGAATAGCTATCCAGAGGGTCGCCATGAGTCGACTCTGACTTGACGGCACTTAATAATAACAACAACAAGCAAAAATCCATCCTATAGGTCCCAAGGGTCTTCTGGGACAGTACCCAGCTACCATCAACCTGTCAATAATGACCCAGATGGTTTCTGTGGTGTTTTAACCTGTTGGTACCAACCCAGCTATAGCATGACCTGCAGTAGTGTTAGGTTGTGCTTTCTTTAACTATAACTATAACTTTATCTGTCTTTCATTCTTCTCTTATCATCTCTACCCCTGCCTCTGTCCTATAGTGAGTAAGAGGTGAGTTGTTTGGCATACTGCAGCTTCCTAACCCTGTAAAATATGAAAGCAAACAAGAACAATTAGGCCATATAATCAACACCACAGAGCCAGTCGATCCCCAGCCCATTCCCTTTCTCACAGTTAGGGGATCTTTCATGCTTATGCCATACTTTATTGAATTCTTTTACCATTTTTGCCTCCACTACCTCCACTGTGAGCCCATTCCATGCATCCACCACCCATTTCATGAAGAAATATTTTCTGATGTTGTTTATTGAGTAATTGTTATGTTTGTATGGGTCTTTGTGTAATATGTGTATATAAGGATATATTTATACTGGTTTGATCGTGGACTCATGTTTTGTGCTTCATGGACTAGTTAGAGATGCTGCAGAGGAAAAATTCACAGTCCTTAGTAGGGAGCTAGTTATGGTCATTGCTAAAGGCAGACCCCTAATGACTAGAGTCAGAACCCTTGATTGCAAGGTTCCAAAAGGAACAGTGGTACATGGTTCCCAGTCCAGCTCCATCACTACAATGACCAGACTAGGTATATGGTTCCAACTGAGCTGGAAATACAAAGACCAGGAGGAAACTGTCAAGTCAATAAAAAGTAGAAACTCTCCACAACCTATGCTCCCTACTACCCTACGATAGCTTCCGCGCAGTTTGCCAAGCCTCCATCACCTCTCTCATTGATTACTGCAACTCCATCCTCCATGGGCTACCCAAAACCATCCTATCCCCTTTCAGCGTGCCCAAAACACTGCAGCTAGACTTATCGCCAGAGCGCCCAGACACTCCCACATCACCCTCATATTAAAATCCCTACACTGGCTCCCAGTTGCATCCCGTATCAGATTTAAGACTCTTGTCATCACCCACAGAGCCTTCTTCAACACCACTGCGGAACACCTACAATCTCTAGTACATTGACCTGACAACAGAAGACTGTGGCGTCAAAATTCAGCAAATCTTCTCCTACTACCAGCACAAAGTACCAAAAGACCTCAGCACACCTTCACAAGGGCTTTCCAATTCTATGCCCCCACCAACTGGAACAGACTACCCCCCCCCCCCCCACCATATGCTGCCTCCAATCCTACACCCTTTTCAAAAAACACCTCAAGACCTTTCTCTTTGAGGAACACTTTAACACATCCACTGCTGCAAATCTCACCGCTCCCACGACCCACCCTCCCTAACCAACACCCATCCTCCTCCACCCCCTGCCTCCACCCCCTCCCCGAAGATGAATGAAACACCTAGTCTCACAATATCTAAGCTGCATGTAAATAGTTTCATTAGTTTTATGCAAACATACTTGTGTGGAATTGTTTAATTACTTTGTATCAAGTTGACCTGTACATAGTTTCAACAGTTCTATGTAAACATTCATTTCCTGTTCATTGTAAGCCGTTTTGCCTCGTAGAAAAATGGTATATAAAACTAGTTAAATATATAAATAAAAAAAGGCCTCATTTTTGCAATGTTGATGACTTAGGTTATCTTCTTCCAAACTGCTTTAGTTACATTGTATCGATTTATAAAGACAGTATGTAAATAAATTAAACATTTCTTCATGGATAAGGTCGTGGATACTTGGACTGGGCCTACCTCTCAGATAATGTGGTTCTTCATTGTGCAGTACTTCATTGACACTTTGAAAGGTGGCATAGAAATCTAGCTAAATAAATAAAGATGCTCTTCAGCTTATAAAAACTATCTATGACGCTTCATTTATTGCTATAAAGGGACACTAATGTCAGGTAGAGGCAATGTCTTGTACCTCATCTAAGATACCTTTAGGCCCTAAATTACTCTTTAAAAAAATTTTTAAATTAACAAATGGATCTGCTGAACACCATCACATATTATATTTTTAGTTGATTCTTTCTTCTACATATCAATAGAAAAAGAAAGCTCAGACACTAATTCACCAACTAACACAAAAGAGACAGCTGCTTTAAGGGGCAGGTTTACTAAACCATGTTAGGCTTTTGCAGCTAACGTGACATTGTTGTGCAAATAGAAAACTCATGGCTTGGGGGCATGCAGAGCATTTTCCAGGTAGATAATGCACCAAAATTGCAGAGAGCACAGCATAGTGGCACCACAGATGTATATAACGCCACACATTAAGGTGGCGGTAACTACACTCATGCCGTCTGCATCTTTGGCGGTTACCATGGCAACTGTGACTTCCAGGCCTACTCACTCTCTGCCTATTTCCTGCCCACTCCGGCAGCTAACGTTTTATGGAGGTAACGCAGAAAATTCCTGCCCCGTTAATGTGACCGGATAGCACGCGTTATCTACTGCATTAACAAGTAGCACAGCTTAGTAAACATGCCAGTAAGTGAAAGAAAAAGGGTCTGAACTCAAATTTGAGAGAAAAGATGTCAAAGAAAAAGAACAATAAGTCAAACACACTCAAAAGAACAATATAAAATAGATACTGAGCTGCTACAGAAGGAAATAAAAAAGAACAGGTTTCAACTCATTTATCCTCTCTAAGCTATTAATTAGAAATACAACAAAGTAATTCAATCAAAACATGTTAAGGGAGACTTACTGACTAAAGATTTTTTCCACAAAGGCATAGAATGGGATAAAGTCTATTTTTGAATAAGACCCCATTATCACTAAAACTGTAGTTCAAACAGTACAAAATAAAGATCTGATCAAAATAAAAAGTGTGGTCATAGTTTTATACTAGATCCATACGCTATATTAATAGTTTTATAATAGATGCGGGGTCTGCTTCCATGAGTCACATCCTCCTGTCAGAATATACCATTAATGGGGGAAAATTCTCTTGGATAAACAAATTTCACTCAAAGAGGAAGGTGAGAACCAGAAATGGACACCTAAACCCACAAAGATAATACATGAATCCAATTGCTCTGAACTCTTAACATCTACCCACCCACATCTACAGCTTTGTGCAATTCGCTCCAGATGGATTGGGACAGCAAACTATTTCTGATCTAACAATTTGTGACCTGCAAAATACACAGCATTATCCTAATCAAACCCCCTCCACCCCCAATACTTGGTATTTTGATGGAAAATTAAAAATCTATCTGCACCTCAAGTTTTGTAAAACCCTACTCCAAGCCTTCTCTGGGTAGGCTAAGATAAATAATGAAAGGGGTGGGCTCATGAACTACTTATGACAATATTTTCTTATTTTTTTCTAACCAGACTCTTGATTAGTTCTATGTCTGAATCTACAGAGAATGAAACTAAGCGCCATCCTCAATTTTTTTTCTTTTTTCCAAATTTCGTAAAATTCTTTGGTCCTTCAAAAGAACCAGAATGAGCTGAGATGTGTATACAATAAGGGTCATGTTAATGCATGGTGAAGGATATTACTCTGTGAAGTGCCACATAGCCCATTTTATTCCTATGGCCACAGTGGCTCTTAATGCACTGTAACATTCATTTCCAAATGCCAAAGTAAACATGCCCCTAAGCTGCATTAAATGGCCATTAATGTGTGTTGATGCGCCAACTGGGTCATAAGTATTGGTGGCCAGTGCAATGCCCAAAGTACTAAAGGCATAAAGTAAACAGTGGGCTTTACTATGGTCAGTAAAGCTTTTGCCTTAATGGAGGTCTCTTCCTTCTGTGATCTTTGTTGCTTGTAAGTGTGAAGTGGGAATCATAGAAGAGAAAAATACAATAAGCTTGTAAAAACATTATAGGTCAGGAACCCCAAGGGCTGTTTCCCATTTCCTAGCAATGGGCAAAGTGCTTATTGCATCTACTACATCATTTTAAGAAATTATTGGACAAGGTGAATCACACCTAAGATCTGGTTTATTGTGTCTTTTCCACATTCTGTGTCTGTGAAGAAAAAACTTACTAAATCCAGCCTGAAAATAAAGGGTGACTTGTGTCATTGTGAAATCTGCAACCCTTTAACATGGCTAGCCTGACAGTGACCATGTAACATGCAAATGTTCTGACGAGTGTCTGGTGTGCTCCCCAATTTAAAGTAGGCGTGATAAGAATTCTGAGATGGATGGTCCTTTCAGCAATTACAGTATGTACCATATTGGGCACAATATATAAAAGGAAGTACAAGTTTATTTTGCCTTGTGACTCACCCACTGCCCAGTCTGACAGACGGTTTACAACCTTTAGGTCAGAAGGTATGGTCAAGATGTAGAGGAAATGGAATAACACATCCACCAGAACAATTACTCCCAAATGAACAACAGCATGGACTTCGATATCCCACATCTCATTTTCTTTACGGGTTAGGTCGCTGGTATTAATCTGTTGGTGAAAATAAATAAAAGGGGAAAGGAAAAAATTTGAAGGCAGCATTTTAAGTCTTGACTAGAAAAGGCCAACTAATCCCAAAAGGAGATGTTTGGACAGAATCATCTGAATTCTTAACATTTTTGGGTAGTAATATGGAATTTGTTCCATAGCTTTTATAGACTTAATATCTGTTTGCTCTGCCTTCTTTCAGAAAGCTGCAGGATCATCTAATTTATGAAGAAATTCAATTGGCCATTCCTTAGTTTTGAAATTCCATCCCAATGTACTGCCTTCATTCTTGCCTCCCTTCACTGCACTGCCTGTCTAGCCCAGCCATAATAGAGAAGACCCTTAGTCAAAAGCCACAGACTGTAGCTCCCTCTCTGGCCGCTAAGGACTTGACTAAAATTCACTACTGTTAATGTACATTATTTTACCATTAACATGCATTATTAGTAACTAGGTCCCATTGAATAAAATGGGACCTGCACTAAAATAATGTGTGCTAACAATAGTGCACCATAGTAGCTCTAGACCTGTCTCCATTGTGTGAAGGCTAGGATCACAGTAATTTCCTGCCAAGTCATGTCATGTTGTCAACAAGAAATGTTTGTCACCAACACAGATACTTTTTGAACGTGCTTCGTTATCCCCATTGCAGCTGGAGTGGAAGGGGCAGCGATTGTGGAGGAAAATTAGTAGGGCAGGTGAGTAAATTTGTGAGGTAAACATTAAGCAGCAGATATATAGAAACAGACTATTGTATACTTCAGAGAATAGCAGAAAGTGGCAGACAACAGAAAGAAGCTAGAGGTGAATTCATGTATAGTTGGGAAAAATGGTTGAAACCATCATAAAGAACAAAATTACTGAACATGTAGATAGTCATTGCTTAATGGGTGATTTGCTTTAGACAAGGAAGGTCTTGTCTTACTAATTTATTATGTTTTTTTGAAGGTGTGAATAAACAGGTAGACAAAGTTGAGTCAGTTGATATAGTGTATCTGGACTTTCAGAAAGCCTTTGACAAGGTCCCTCATCAGAGACTTTTGTCAAAACTAAAAAGTCATGCAATAGGAGGGCATGTGGATTAGGAACTGGTTAAAAATTAGAAAGCAGAAGGTAGGGCTAAATGGCCAATTTTCCCAATGGAGAAAGGTGAATAGTGGAGTACCCCAGGGATCTGTGCTGGGTCCGCTGCTTTTTAACATATTCATAAATGACCTGGAAATGGGAATGACGAGTGAAGTTATCGAATTTGCAGATGACACAAAACTATTAAAGTTGTTAAAACCCATGAGGATTGTGGAAAATTGCAAGAGGATCTTGATAAATTGGAAGACTGGGCATCCAAATGGTAGATGAAATTTAATGTGGACAAGTGCAAAGTTATGCACCTAGGAAAGAACATCCCAAACTATGGTTACACAATGCAAGGTTCCACATTAGGAACCACCACCCAGGAAAAAGATTTTGGCGTCATTGTGGATAACATGTTAAAACCCTCTGCCCAGTGTGCAGCGGCGGCCAAGAGAGCAAATAGAATGCTAGGTATCGTAAGGAAAGGAATGGAAAATAAAACAAAGGATATTATAATGCCTCTGTATCGTTCCATGGTGCGACCGCGCCTTGAATATTGTGTGCAATTCTGGTCGCCATATCTTAAAAAAGATATAGCGTTATTAGAAAAGGTTCAGAGAAGAGCCACTAAAATGGTAAAGGGGATGGAAGGATAAAAAGGTTGGGGCTCTTCAACCTGGAAAAGAGATGGCTGAGGGGAGATATGATAGAGGTCTATAAATTAATGAATGGAGTAGAAAGGGTAAACGTAGATCGATTGTTTATGTCATCAGAATATAAAAAGACTAGGGGACATGCAATGAAGCTACAGGGTAGCCTATTTAAGACTAATAAGAGAAAATATTTTTTCACTCAACGTGTAATCAAACTCTGGAATTTGTTACTGGAAAATGTATTAAAAGCTATTAGTGTAGCTGGGTTTAAAAAAGGGTTGGACAAGTTCCTGGAGGAAAGATCCATAAACCATTATTAAAAGGGACCCGGGATATCACCGATGACCCAATACAAGCATTGTGGAACCTGTGTCTTTTGGGGAAACTGCTAGGTACTTATGACCTAGATTGGCCACTGTTGGAAACAGGATACTGGGCTTGATGGACCTTGGTCTGACCCAGTATGGTATATCTTATGTTCTTATGTCATTATGTAGGGGCCCCCAGGCTAGACCCCCCTGCTGCATGGCAGTTTCTGTGGGCCCATATTAACAAGTTGTAATTTTTTAATCTGGGGTCCATGAGAGGCGAGGACTAGTGATCCTCCTAGGATCAAGTTTGGGTGAAGCTAACCTGTATTCCGCCATGTGTGAGTTCCAGTGGCATGCCAACGATTTTGGGCGCCCAGAGAGGGTGCCCATTCCTGGGATGATGCTCACCCCACGATGATGCTCATCCCTTCCCCCCCCTCCCCCCCGCTGGGCCCTCGCAGAGGAGACACATGCTGCAAACATACTTTTGCTGGCTTGCCACACTGCCTCCTCTCCAGGCCTAGCATTGGTTCCCTCCCAGTGAAGTCTTGCAAGAACAGGTGCACTGCGAGACTTCGCTAGGAGGAAACAGCCACTGGACTTGGAGAGGAGGCAGCACAGCAAGTCAGCAAGGGCATGCTAGCCACGCGCACCTCCTCCATAAGGGCCCAGAAGCAGCACCTCCCTCCTGGCTGGCACCCGGTGTGGCCGCACCCACCCGTCTGCCCTTGGTACACCACTGGTGAGTCCACCTTGGTCAAGGGTGGTACCTCAATATGGTCAAGTTCACCCCAGCAAGTCAATCATCTTAAACTGTACATGCAGTAAAAACTTGCCCAAAATATGCACTTGAGGTAAGCATTTGGTTTCAGTAGAATAAGCAGCACTTTCTTTCCTCCTTCCACTAGAGGCAAATCTCTTTCCCTAAGGTGGAGTAAGTTGTTTACCTAAGATTGCAGCCATCATCATGTGACCCAGGGACAGACTATGTGCCTCTGACAGAGCATGCAATGGCAGCCTCCTAGTGTGGCGCAGTAAGAAAAACCAAATATAGATAAAGATATGACAAAGGGAAGTGTGTAATGTATGGGGCCCTATATGATTGGTAAGGTTCTTGCTTGTTTATACTGTATATCCTGGATAGTTTGTATCCTTCCAGACCGGAGTTTGACACTGAGCTGTTCAGTACTTTCTCCGTCTGCAGTTGCTTATAATATGCAACTTGTAATTGGTAATAAAACCCACAAAAGAGGAACCTGCTGTTGATTCAGTCTCTGGTGATTTAGGGACTTTTAGTGAAAGATTTCCCCCTGAATAAGAGAGAGATTTCAACAGCGGCTTCTCTTTCAGGCTGGTTCCCAAGGAACCTTTCCCCAGTGTTAGCAGGAATATATCCTGCAGTTCTTTTACTTATGAGAAGGGCATCATTTTATTTATTTATTCATTTATTTATTTATTAGTGCTTATTTACCGCTTTTCGTGAATCAAAGCGGTTTACGGAGAACTCAAGGATTAAACATTACATTAAACAAAAAATATATGTAACATCTTAATAGGGAGTGAAAGGGGAAAAGGAACAAATTAACTTAAATCAGCAACAGCTGATTTAAGTAATAACTATGTACAGAGAACTAAGCATATATATAAATTAGTTACAATGAACTTGAAAGCATCTTGAAAAGTGTGAGGACTGAAGTTTTACACGTAGAATTGTCACTAGGTGACTGGTTCACCAAAGTGCTCCTTGAACAGGAATGTTTTTAGCAGTTTACGGAAGGCTTTAGGATCCTTAGTGTTTCTTATGACTGAAGGAAGTGAGTTTCATAATAGAGGGGCGTAAAGGGAGAAGGCTCTCTTGGTTGTAGTTGCGTTGCAGTTTCTGAAGTCAGCATGTACCTCAAGAGAATTTCTATTGTTACTTCTACGTGGTCTGTTTTCCAGAGTGATTTGAATACACTCTTTCAGGCAGATGGCAGGTTCTGTTTGGAGGGATTTGAATATAGTGTGGAGTGCTTTGAATTTTATTCTGCTCTCAATTGGTAGCCAGTGTAGCTGCTTTAATATTGGGTTAATGTGCTCTTTGATAGAAGTTTGTGATATTACTCTAGCTACTGTATTTTGAGCTAGTTGAAGGCGGCGGATGCTTTGCTTTGGGAGGCCCATTAAAATGGCATTACAGAAATCGAAGGGTGAGAAGATTATAGCCTGGACTGCTGTTCTGAAATCATTAGCGGAGAGAAGAGGTCTTAGATGTCGAAGCATTTTTAGCTTGGCATAGATAGCTTTTGTTAGGTTGACACATGCTTGGTGAAGTTAAGCTGATGATCTAGTGTAATGCCCAAATATCTCACTTCTTTTTTGATTTGGATGCTTGCATCTTTTATCTTCATAGTTTCTGGTGGAGTGAAAGAGTTGTCCTTTGTGATGAAAAGGATTTCTGTTTTATTCAAATTTATTTGAAGATTGTGTTCTTTAAGCCATGTGCTAATGTTATTGAAACATTCCTTTATATTTTTTAGTTTCAGTTGTTTGATGTTGATTTGGGTGAAAAGCATGATGTCATCCGCGTACAGGTTGTAGTCAATGCCATGATTCTTTATAATGTTGCAGACGGGTTGGATATAAAGGTTGAAAAGGAGCGCTGACAAAGCAGAACCTTGGGCTACGCTGTTCCTTTGGTAGAATGAGCTTGACGTGTTATTACCCATCTTCACTTGGATGGTTCGGTTTGAAAGATAGGATTTGAACCATGACAGAACTTTGTCTTTGGGGCCGATTTCTTGTAATCTGAGTATGAGGTAATCATGTGATGTGGAGTCATAAGCTGCTGTTAAGTCAAGAAAAATTAAGATGAAACCAGAATTAGGTTTTTCGATTCCTTTTAGAAGCTTGTCTGTTAATGCCATGAGGAGTGTTTCAACTCCATGACCGATTCTAAATCCATGCTGATATGGATCGAGCTGTGCAAAGTGGTCTACATGATTTTGTAGCTGGAGTTGAGCTGCCTTTTGTAGGATTTTTGCCATAAATGGCAGACTTGAAATAGGCCTGTAAGAGCTTGGTTCTGATTTATCCAAATTCTTGCCTTTGAAGAGGGGACGGATAGAGGCCTTTTTTAATTCTTCTGGAATACAGCCATGATCTAATTTATTTATTTATTTTATTTATTTTATAACTTTTATATACCGCGCTATTTGTTATCAGTGCGGTTTACATACAACAAGGGTGCACAGTCAGAAGTCTGTTGAGGAGTTTATTAGATTTAGCATATGAGGAGTGAGACTGTCGCTAGTCAGACGTATCCATGTGGCTGGGCAAGGGTCGAGAGCAGAAGTCAACTTGCTTAGAGATTTGATGATGTCTTTGAGCTGTCTTTCGGAGATGCGAGAAAAACTTTTCCATGCCTGATTTGCAGTTATATTGCTTGTTTTGCAATGGAAATATGTTGATGATAATGTTCCCACCTTTTCCTTGTAATATTTGGCTATGACGTCTGCATCTGGTGCGACCGTAGCATTGTTCTCTTTTGGGTTAGTTGTTAGGGATTTAACTATATCAAACATTTCCCTTGACTTGTTCAGTGCTGACATTATTAGCTTGGTGTGATAATCCTGCTTATTGTTGTTTATTAATAATTTGTATTCTTCCAGTTTGCTGAAAAAGGATGCTTTGTCAGATTCTCTTTTTGGTTTTCTCCATTTCCTTTCAAACTTTCTTAGTTGTTTTTTAATGATCTAACTTCTTTAGTGGACCATACCATGCTTTTCCTTGAATGAGGCTTGTTAGTTGTGTGACTATTGGTAATTATGGCTGCTTGAGAGATTGTCAAGTTCCATCTCCTTATGAGCAGGTCTATATTCTTAGTGTCTATTTGAAGCTATGGAAGGACTTCTTTCAGGAATTGATCCTTGTCGAATTGGCAGAATTTTCTGTGCTGGTAGAAGACTGAATTCGTATTGGCTCTGCTAGGAAGGGACGGGACACTGAATTGGATAGTGTGGTGATCAGACCAAGGAATTTGATGTATCTGTGTACCTTTGGGACTGAAGAGCTGTTTAACCAATCTTGCTGAATAAAAATGAGGTCCAATGTATTACCTTTAATGTGGGTGGGTTCTTGTATTATTTGTTTATAGCCTAAAGCTTCCATAGATTCCATAAATCCTTGAGACATATGTGTTGCGGCGGAAGGTAAGTTTAAGTCACCTAGTACCACTGAGAACCTATTAGTGGGGACTTTGCTGCACAGGTAGTCGGTGATGTTAGTCAGCTACTGACCTTTTGATGTAGGTGGATTATAAATTAGGCATAAATGCATGTTTGTGTGTTTTCCACTAGTAGAACATCCATGTTTTGAGTGAATTTGCTTGAAGTTTTTGTTAGATGCAAATCTTTCCTTGCCAAAATGGTTACTCCTCCTCCTCTTTTATTTTCTCTTTGGTGGTTGAATATGCCATACCCTGTTGGTTTTAGCTGATTGATTAGTACCGTGTCGTTTGTCGTAAGCCATGATTCCGTTATGAATAAGATGTCCAGGTTATTGTCAGTTATGTAATCAATTATTAGGGGTATTTTATTTCTAATAGAGCGTGGGTTGATGAGAGAGCATTTTAAACTGCAATAAATTTAGGCTTATCCTTAGTATGACTCCATTTGTTGAGGTTAATCTGGATTAGAGGTTGTTTACGTTCAGCCCTGTTAGGTAATAGGATGAAGATGTTTGCATCAGAGGTAGGTCGGTAGAAGTTGTGGATGACTGGTATTGGGAAGCCTGATGGGGAAAGGGCTTGAGTTGCCGTAGGTAGAGACAGAGTGACAAGTAGGCCCATGGCTGTTAATGCATATGATGGATACATTTCTGCTGAAATTGGAAAATCTTTGTTGCGCAATACTGACGGGCCTGAGGAATGACCTTCAGACTTTTAGATGTAGAGTGGTCCTGGAGATTATTTAAGGCAACCGTTAAGATTTTAGAGGTTGAAAAGGTATACCTTTCATAAGCAGGAGTAGCTAGATCATTGTTGTGGTGTAATCTTGAAGGTCTTATGGGAGAAGATCTGATGAGTCTCAGCTTTGTTCTTGCTTCTTCTGATCGAGGTTCTCCCCCGATGATGGTGGATGCTAGATTGCTTTGAGATGGTTCAGGAGCAGGCTGCAGGAGGGAGAGGGAGGGCTCTGCTTGCTTCCCTTCCTTTTCAGGTGTGCTTGCAGCCCCAGGATGGTGAAGCAGGAGCAGGAAGGCAGAGCTTCAAGCACACAGTCTTACCTCCCCCACTGATGGAGGATGCTGGATTGCTTTCAGAGGGTTCAGGAGCAGGCTGCAGGAGGGAGAGGGAGTGCTCTACTTGTTTCCCTTTTCAGGGGTGCTTGCAGCCCCAGGATGGTGAAGCAGGAGCAGGAAGGCAGAGTTTCAAGCACACAGTCTCACCTCCCCCGATGATGGTGGATGCTGGATTGCTTTCAGATGTTTCAGGAGCAGGCTGCAGGAGGGAGAGGGAGTGCTCTGCTTTTTAGACCCTTGAATCTCTTTTTTCCCTTCCTGGTTCTTTAGTTTGTCTCCTGCCCAAGGTGAACACGGAGACCCCACTGACACAGGCTAGTTCAGCAATTTAGGCCAGCTCAGTAAAACAAACCCCATAGCATGGCAGCCTTCCCACTTCACCTGCAGTAAATGCTACACAGGAGGTGAAAGCCAATGCTTGACCATAAATGGAAAACACACTCACAACAGCCAGGTTCAAGAAGAGTATCTTACCCACCTCAAAAAGCATCGCGAACTAACTTGGACTACAAGGAAAGAATTCCACTCCAATCTTCTCAGCAAAACACTAAACAGACCACGTGATCTCTTCAATTTAGTAAAAACATTAACCAAAGATCCATCACCACCGCATCAAGAATCCATACAACCACAACTAAATTGTTAAAATGTAAACCGCGCTGATATCAAAAGTGCGGTATATAAAAGCTGTTAAATAAATAAATAAAATAAATAAATAACTATATGCTAACTTCATCCAAGCCAAAATGGTCAAGACAAACATAACCCCATCACAAATACTAATCCAACTCCCGCAAGCTCAAGCATCACTCGATAAATTCTCACCACCATCAAGAAAAACCATCGAAGAAATTATCGCTACCATAAACACCACCACGGCACCAAATGACCCATGCCCAGCACACTGGATCAAAACCTTACGTGCCGAGTTTAGCCCTTACATAGCTAAGATCGCAAATATCTCCTATCTAACTGGGATCTTCCCTACCGCCCTTAAACAAACATCAATTCGCCCTCTGCTAAAAAACAACCAGATGGACCCAACGAAGGAAGAGTCCTACCGCCCAATCTCCAGCATTCCCTACCTAGCCAAGATACTTGAAAAGGAAACTCAGAGGCAGATCCAACACCACATTGACACAGCAGCCCCGTTGGACCCATGCCAACACGGATTTCGAGAAGCTCACGGAACAGAAACACTCATGACTTCACTACTTAACAAACTCATCTGTGGGATTGACAACATTCACATGGCCATTGCAATGATTTTTCTGGACATATCAGCGGCATTCGACTCAGTCGACCATAAGATTATGCTAGCTAGACTTCACGAAAAAGGCATCCGTAACCAAGCCTGGAACTGGTGCAAATCTTACTTAGATGAGCGCTGGCAACAGGTCCGTACAGGCAACATTATATCTGAACCCTTCAAACAGAAACAGGGAGTACCTCAAGGTTCATCTCTATCTGCGCTGCTTTTTAATATATACATGCAGCCAATCTTCCAAATCACCAGAGATTTCGGTATATCTTGCTTATTATATGCAGATGACGTGCTAATATTCACACCGATCAACATATCAAATCCTGACTACTCTCCACTAATCAACTGTTTCAATGCAATAACCGACTGGCTTCTCAATCAGAACATGAGAATAAACTTCAAGAAAACCGAAGTACTCATAGCCACAAGAAACAAGCAATTTTCTCCACCAACCACCCTCATAGTAAGAGATGCAGAACTCCCAATTAAGGCCTCCATAAAGTACCTCGGTGTGATACTCGATCAACAACTCAATCTTAAAGAGCACATAAAGAACACAGTAAGGTCAATTTACTACAAACTAAAAACACTGCGCCACCTGAAACCAATGATGGAGACCAAGGACTTCCGTACAGTTTTCCAAGCAATAGTCACACCGCATTTCGACTATGCGAATATCATCCTTCATGGCCTCCCCAAGAATACACTAAATCCACTTCAACTAGCGATGAACGCGGCAGCCCGCATCTTATCTGGAGCTTCTATAAGAGACCATATAACACCAATACTGATCGATCTGCACTGGCTCCCGATAAACTGCAGAATAATATACAAAACCCTCCTCATCACATTCAAGGCTATTAATAAATTATCTCCTGCATCGATCTCAAATCTCATCACTCACACACCAAACAACAGACCCAGGAGACTAGTAGCAGAAAACACACTAGTTACTCCTAGTATCTCCACAAAATGGACACAACAAACTACTAACAGAGCTTTTGTGTCCTATGCTCCCAAGTGCTGGAACAAACTACCTCCAAACATCAGATCAATCAGGGATATCACCCAATTTAGAAAGTCCATCAAGCACTATTTATTCACTCTGCACTTCAGGCTACCATACACACAATAGAACCGGCTCCCGCCTCACTCAGATAACTCCTACACATAACAACATTCCAGAACAAAGGATCAAAATGTGAAAACACTGTATCCTTGTTAAATATCAAATCTTGATGTAACCTATCCAATGTATAATTATGTAGATAGTTATCCCCAGTTCACACCCAGTTTATCTTCCCTGTTATCTGTAAACCTAGATCAGTCATGTATTGACAGGTATATTGTTGTTCAATGTAAACCGCACTGATGATGAATAGTGCGGTATATAAAAAATGTTAAATAAATAAATAAAATAAATAAAGCAGTTTCTGAAATGAGGCTCAATGATGCAGCACACCAACCACAACTTAAGGAATGAGAAGGTCTCTTCCTTAAAGCTGCTGTCTGTATGAGATTTACAAGATACTTGCTAAGGGCATCAGAAAAGATACTTTCCCTTCAAAAGCAGTAGCTTTTAGGCCCTCAAAACAGGTTACCTCCCAGTCCCTCCTATGGATTAGGCTCCCTCAGTGCTATCATCGAAAATTACCAATACATAGGCTTATGTTGCACCCAGGGCAACTCCACCCCTGAATTCTCCTGCACAGACTAGTGGGGGGGGGGGGGGGGGGGGGCACAGGCTTAGATGTATTTGGCAAATGTGTCAAAGAAGGGAACACAGATAACAGGAAAGCAGACTAACATTTTTTCATGAAATATTAGAGGGGCATCACTGTCAAATCCAATCAAGAGTTACTGCATGTGAAAAGGAGTAATACCTAAATTGCTTTCCTACAGCAGATGCGCCTGTCATGCCCTGAACATTTGACGCTAAGGAGGGACTGGGTTGGTCAGGTGTACTCTGCCCCATAGAACTCTTAACAGCAGAGGGCTCTGTATTATAATACATAAGTCACTGCCTATTCAACATTATCAAATCAAAGGCAGACACAGAGGGGAGCTATGTCATACTTCGTCATTTTAATAATTTTGTTCTGGCAAATGTATATGGTCCAAATGCTGAGTGGTGTGTTTGACATCTTCCGAGCAAGCTCGGCACAGACGTTTGAGACACTTTTTCTGTAGCCATGGGGAAAGATTGGAACATCTCTCTAAGCAACTTGAAAGACAGGCCCGATGCGTACTCTCAGGGACAAAAACCAGCAGCTTCACCAATCTGATTGTAAGTGTGCTAAGTCCTGAGGATGTGTGCAGGAGTAAATTCTGCTCAGTAGAGATTATACCTCTGTTCTCTGCGCCAGAACTCATACAATTTTATTATTTTCTTCATTCTTCAAGCCTCATGGTTAATATGCTAAACTGTGACATACTCCCTAGTCAGCGTTCAAATCACCACTCAGTGGTTTTAACACTGGCAAGGGGCAAGTGGTTAGACCTGAGCGCCCATGGAAACTGAATTACTGGGAATGGGTGGGTGCTTTTAAATTATGGTGAAGAAAACAATCCAGAATTTCAATTTACATCAGAATCCACTAGAGGATGATCCAACTCTATGTTGGAAAACACAGAAAGCCGTTCTGAGGAAAATAATTATTGGCTAGTCTCACTGTCTTATTCAATGCAGAAAATGTAAAGGAGGATTGGGAGTCAGGCCAAATGTTTAAAGACGAGCATCAATTCACAAAATTTCAGACACCACGAGGTAGACCAAACTGAGACCTCTGCTGGGAGTACATTTTTTCAGGGCCAGAGCTCTGCATCAATGACTTGATAGTAATTTCAAACAATCCAGGAATGTTAAGACTTTTAAAGTCAAAATGATAAGACGCTTACCAGAAAGCACTTAACAAAAATCTCATTTTCCTTTTGCATTATAAATCATAGATTTTTACTGCTTTGTCCCCTTCTCATCACCCATCCATCTTTCCCACTGTCCTTCCCACACCTTTTTCCTTTAATACTATCACTACAATTCTTTTAGGACTCACTTATGTATTCTGTTTGTTGTCTTTTGCTCATACTGTCCTTACCTGAGGAAGAAGGTTTTAACATTGAAAGTTATTCAAAAAATGTATTGTTAGTCCACTATAAAAGTATCACTTTAATTATCATATTTTCTTTTTTTTTTTTAATTTCTTTATTTACAGAAAAGAAATCTTGCAGATTGGAGGTTATATTATTACTGGGGCTAGAACTGAAACACATAAAATGTGTACAAACAATGCTAGAGTGAGTTTATATCCCTGGAGGATTTCTGCACACAATATTTAAAAATTCAGCAAAGTTTGCATGTCTTGTTTGTCCAAGTTATAAAACATAATCATTGTTTTTGGTTGATATCTAATTTAACATACAATACAGAAAAAACATCACCAAAACTTTTGACTATTGTACTTTTGCATTAGTCTGGGGAAATTCTTCACAAAAACACCCACCCCTCACCCATAGTTTTCTCTCTCATGCCCTTCATCTTTTCCAGCCAAACATTGACCCCCTCCACTCTCTCATCCCAACCAGCCTCAACTCCATAGTTTCTTCCTTTTGCCTAGTTCTCGGTGTTCTCTCTCCCCCCACCCATCCTTAAGCCCCTATACCCAGGCTAGACCCCCTATACTCACTTCAACTCCATTTCTGTCCTCAGATCTTTCCCCAAATTATTCTCTGTCAAACTCGCTCTCTCTTTTTCCAAGCTTCATCTTCACTCCCACCCTAACCCAGTATTGACCCCCACCATTCATGTTGGCTCTATTCTTGGCTTCCACATCCCATAAGCTCTGTCCTACAGCATTCACTCTCAGTCTCTCTCTCTCTCTGCCCCCCCTCCCCCACCCACCCTAAGCATCTCTCCTGAATTCCATCTTCATTAACAATCTTGCGCTTTTTGTGCTTGACCTTTCCCCAGCTCCCTCCACTTGCTTGAACCCCTCTAGCTCTCCTTCTCCCACCCCCAGGCCTTCCCTAGCTCCTCCTCTGCCTTTAGCACTTCCTTTGTCAGTCAGCTGCATCAGTTCCTCCTATTTTCCCCATCTGCAAAAGCAGCAGTTCCTCCTCCTCTCCCTGAATGCGGCAGTATTAAAAACTCTTTCTCCCCGGGCTGGTCAGGGAGCCTGCTTTATCAAGCGCTGACCATGAGGCTGCTTCTGTCCTTCCTCTTTCTGCTGGCCTGCGGAGCCTTTGACATACAAAGGATTTACGTGTAAACATTATTTTATACAATTACCCCATAAAGATCTTGAAAAATTGGATGTAAGTACAAGAAAACTCCTCCATTCTAATGAGCAGGACTGGGCTCTCCATTAGGCAGGCTAGGCAGCTGCCTAGGGCAGCAAAGCTCCGTGGGCGGCATGGCATGGCAACTGCGGCAGGCCATGTGATTTGACACACATGGCCTGCTGCTTCTGACCCCTGACAGGAATGTTGGAAGGGGCTCAAAAGCAGCAGGCCATGTGTGCCGCAGCCAAGCCTTCCCCTCTCCACCGACGAAATCGGTGGTAGCAGGTGTGTGTGTGGGGGGGGGGGGGGCAGCGGTGTGGCTGGGCTCGGAAAGGCAGGGCAGCATGGCCAGGCTTCTGCTTAGGGTGGCAGAAGCCTTTGGGCCGGCCCTGCTCATGAGGCAATCTATAAGAATCAGTGTATGCTGGGATTATATATTCAAAGAGCCAAAGGAGGAATGTGTCTTAAAAATATAGATGATATATACAGACCTATTATTATAGGCCTTCAAGCTCATATTTAAATGCATCAACAGAACCAATACTCAAAGTGCTTAAGAATAAAAGCAGAGGGTCAGAGCCAGTCCCCATCCTTAAACTTGGACAAGCATTCTGATGGAGGGAAGGAAGCAATAACATTTGCAAAACAAGAGAAAAGCTCATTTAAAGAATTATACCAGCGAATAAAAGAAAACAACTGGCTGAAGCATAAAGACAGTGGAGAATAGAGAGAGAGTTACTCCAGAAAGTAGATGTCTATCCAAATCTAACATTGCTTTGAGAATGGGAAATATTTGTACAATTGGATAGTGATATGTAATGTGTGGCATGTCATAATTATTTTTATTTTGCTTTGTGCATTGTAACTAGCCATCCATTAAAAATAAAGTTGAAAAAGAAAAAAGTCCTGATATGGGAATGGTTAAGAAGCCAATTTAAACCTAAAGATGAGAGACTGCTAAGTGCAGCGCAGGACAAGACTGTTCGCAGATGGGCAACTATGGAAAAGATGGTTCACACTCAGCACAGAAAAATGGTAAAACGTACAAATACATATTTTGCAACACTGAACTAGAAATGATCACATAGTTCACTGCTAAGTATGATGTGCTGATGTCAGAAAAAGTGTATACAGAAAGGTACAATAAGGTAGCATGTCTCTTACTCACTAGAAGCTGTGCAAACACTATAATACTGCTGTGCCAGAAAAACACTGGGATCACGACTTGAACAAATTGTGGAAAGTGAAGAAGTTGTGTTCGGCTGGGACATTCATATTTCCAAAGATAAAAGCTCAGATAAGCATTTCTAATTTAATTTTTACGTTATTTGCTCAGATTTATATATTTGGTAATCTTTCACTGATATATATCTGTTCTGCTTCCTGAGAATTTTGGGCCTGATATTCATCCAGGGCTGTAAATAGGGTTGCCAACTGGCTCCAGATGCGTCCGACAGGCTTGCTCCAGTCCTGGGTTTACCCCATTGCATGCAGTTACTTGTAGTTTTCCTTTTCTCATGGAGTGCAATGGAGAAATCAAAACTATATATCCTTGCATGCAAAGAGATAAACCCAGGACTGGATCGAACCTGTCGGGCGCATCTGGAGCCAGTTGGCAACCCTAGCTGTAAACCATGTAAATGCCTTTCGAATATCGGGCCCTTGGATCATAAGCTGTTTCCCATGTGTATTTCATTGTGGTTTGCTGGGCCTTATTAAATCTTTCTATCCACAATAGACACAAATCCTCTAAATAAACCCCTTTTTTCTCTCACTCTTGCACCTTTTTGGGCTTAAAACTGATTACATTCACTTATTTTAATCCCTCCCACTCCTCCTTCACCCATCATTCCCCCACCTTTCCATCACCTTACCAGCCATTTTGTCTTCTACCCTTATCTTCTCTAAAGTTTCAATATTTGCTTCTTCTCATTCAACCATCTCCATTCTCTCTGAGAGCATCTGGTCCTCATCATTGCCATGCCTCCTCTTCTCTTCCCCATATTGTCTTGCTTCTTCTCCTCTGAGCTGAGGATATCAATCCTAATGCTGGCCCTCCAAGACTTCTCTCACCACACCTGTGCAGATTTAACCACAACCTTTCTAATCTTATTCACATTCTTCTCCATCCTTTTTCTTCTCCTTTCTCATGTGCCCTGTAGAATGTCTACTCCATCTCTGACAAACTTGTCTACATTCATGACCACTTTCTCTCTCATACTCTGCATCTTCTGCTCCGAGACTTGACTTTTCCCTGAAGACTCTGTTTCAGTTATTGCCCTCTGTGATTAAGGCTCACTTCTTCCATAACCTCACCTGGCTGGCTGTAGCAGTGGTGTCAGGCTACTATTCTCATATTCCTGTATGCTTCAACCCCTTCTTCCACCTCAGACTCACTCATTGTCTTCCTTGGACATCCACTCCATCTGCCTATTTATCCCACTCCTCTCCAAGTAACTGTCATTTATCAACCCCTTTGACACATCCACTTCAGCTTTTCTCACTGACTTTGACTCCTGACTCCTTCTTTCTTGAATCATCTTCACGTTCCCTCATTCTTGGAGATTTTAACATTCATACCGATGACCCCTTTGACTATTATGCCTCAGAGCTCCTTGCTTTAACCTCCTCATTCAACCTCTAGCTGTGTTCTACCACCCCTATTCATCAGCATCAATCTTTTCTTCTCCAAATGCTCACTCTCAGACTTCTCCACCTCAGTTCTTCCCCTGTATGATCACCATCACACTTAACCACCCCCCTCCACAGTCTCATCCTATCTCCACCAAACACGTCTAGGAAGCTTCAGGTATTGATCCTTGAACATTTCTCCACTTTTGTATCTCATCTTTCTTTACTATGTTTGAGCAGGGACCGTCTTACACGTCTCTGTACAGGACTGTGTACGCCTTCTAGCACTATACAAATGATCAGTAGTAATAGTAGTTATCTGAGTGTTGAAGCAGTCTTTTCTCATAACACTATACTCTCTTCTGTTTTGGACACACCCACTACTCCCATTCCATATCCTATGAGGCATACCATAACTCAGGTCTTGGCTAACCTCCAGAATCCATTATCTACATTCCTGTGCTCACTCTGCTGAGTGCCTTTGGCTAAAATCCCATGCCCATGTTGACTTCATACATTTCAAATTTTTTCTGACCTCCTTCCAGTCTACTATGGCACTTGCTAAGAGAGTACTATGTTCATCTGACGAACTCTCTTGCCTCTAATTCTCATATCTCCTGGTCACACTGAATTCTCTCCTCAAAGTGCCTCTACTTCCACCCCCCCCCCTTCACTTTCTGCTCAGACTATGGCTGACTACTAAATTGACAAGATTCACAAGATTAGTCTTGATTTCTCCACCAGGTCACCTCCATCTCCCCTTCCCCCTCTTCATTTTCACATCCTTTTTTAACCCCTGCCATCTTTTCTTCCTTTCTAAAATCACAGAGGAGGAAACTCACATCTTCTCTTCTCCTCCAAACTCATTACTTACTGCCCTGATTCCATTCCTACCCAGCTGCTCAGCTCTATCTCCCTTGCTGTCATCCCTTCCAGCTGTCTTATCCCCAACCTATCGCTTTCAACTGCAACCGTTCCCGTTGCCTCCAAACTTGCCGTGATCATATCACCCCCCAAACAACCTTCGCTGGACCTTTCCTGCCCTTCCAATTATATTCCCATTTCCCTCCTCCCTTTCCCATCCAAAATACTCAAACTGTTCACCATCGCTGTCTTGTCTTTTTCACCTGGATCCACTCCAATTTGGCTTTTGTCTCTACATTCTACAGAAACAGTCCTTGCCAAAGTCTCCAGTGACCTGTTCCTGGCCAAATCCCAAGAGCCTTTACTCTGTTCTCATCCTTCTTGACCTAGCTGCTGCTTTTGACACTGATCACCATCTTCTCTTTGATGCCCTGTTCTTGTTTTGACTTTGGGGCTCTGTTCTGTCTTGCTTTTCTCCTGCGTAGACTACTGCTCTTCACTGGTCTCCCACTGAACCATCTCTTTCCCCTTCAAACTATTCAAAACTAAGGTGCTCAACTAATCTGCCAGTTTCGCTACACTGACATAAACCTCTCTTCTTAAATCACTTCATTGGCTCTCTATCCATTTCTGCATCCAATTCAAACTTCTGCTGACTTACTAGTGCAGTCATTCTGCAGCTGCTCATTACCTCCTCTCTTGTTTCTCCTTATACCCCACCTTGGGACTCTGCTCTTCAGGTAAATCACTTATCTGTGCCCTACACCTCCACTGCCATCTCTGTCCGTTCCACCTTGCTGCACCATATGCCTGGAGTAGACTCTCTGAGTCAGTACGTCAGGCTACATCTCTGGTCCAAATCCAGGCTGGAAACCCAACTTTCAAGACTGCCTTTGGATCCTGATCACTTATTCTTATGTTGAATACCCATATGTGTTTCAATCATTTCCCTATAAATGTAGGGCCTGATATTCAAAGTGATAACACGGTTAGCATAGCTGCTAACCACATTAAGGGGCTTGTTTACAAAGCCGCGGTAGCAATTCGCGGTCGTTATCGGAGCCGCGGCCCCATTGAAATGGGGCTGCGGCTCCGATAACTACCGCGAATCGCTACCGCGGCTTTGTAAACAAGCCCCTAATTGTGATGAAACAGGATATTCAGCAGCACTAGCACAGCTCCACGTGCTCCTATACTAACCACTTAGCATTGGGATTTGCCAGGGACGTTCTGGGAAGGAGCAGAGGCAGCACTGATTGGTAACCAGTCAACAGCGATATTGAGTCGCTGCCCGGTTAGCGATATGCAGTGAAAGCCAGGTGCAGGTAACCCTGGCCTAACTTCCATTGCATATTGCAAACCTGGCAATGGCTCAATATCGCCACTGCCCATGGCTAACTGAGATATTCAATGCCAGTTATGACCCCAACATTGACTATCAGGGTTTGCTGTTCAGCGCCAGTGGCTAGCCACCGGTGCTGAATATTGGGCCTGTAATTCCCAGTCCTTTGTACTATTTGTTTGTCTTGAATAGACTGTAAGCTCTATCGAGCAGGGATCGTCTCTTACATGTATGTGTGCAGTGCTGTGAATGCCAAGCACTTCAGAAATGATAAGTAATAGTAATAAGCAGTTTTGTGGTAGAGCTCCGGTCCCACTGGTGTCAGAGCAACTCATGTCCAGGACCCTGCTCACAGCAATATTTCTGCCAGCTTCTCTCCCACTCCTTCATTCAACCATTAGGTGAGCTAGCACAGGTGGCCGCTTAGATTGCCAATGGTCCAGGGGTGGTTTATTGCCACCACTGCCGACCTTCTCACTGCAGCAGCGGCAATGGCTGCAAACAGCCTTGTGGTGTTTACCTTGCATCTTCAGCACTGCGGGGCTGTTTGCTTCCACCTCTTCCGAATGCCTAAAGCAGACTTCTTGTTTGGTTTCCTCTCAGACACCTGCACAAATAGCAGGAGCAGGGAACAGAGCTGCTTTTAGTGCATAAGCAGTTTGGCTACTAATTTTTAAAGGGTGTGAGTCTTCTTAGAAAACATATTGTTTACATAGACTATCTAATTATTCCCATTGGCAGAATAATTAGTTTTCAAGAAGTTTAGAAAGGAAGGGAAGAAAGGAGATGGGACAGTATTTGAAAGGACAAGTAGGGTCAAGTGAAGGTTTTTTGAGGAGAGATGTGACCACGGCATGCTTGAAGGCTGCTGGGACAGTTGCAATAGAGAGAGAGAGAGAGATTGAGAATATGATAGAGGACGAGATGGAGTTAAGGAGATGGGTGGGAATAGGATCTGAGGAATAGGTGGTGAGTTTAGAGGAGGAAAGAAGCTGAATGGTTTCTCTTCATAGATCATTGAAAAGGACACAAGGGTAGCAGATATTTTTTTTATTTTTATTTATTAGATTTTTACATTCATACATAACAGGAATGAAATAGCAAAGGATGATATGTATATTCCATATATGATGAAAAACAAAAACAAGAAACCAAGTATACCAAAACCCATTAAATATACATCGTCCATTTTTAGTCCACAACCTCAAGGCAAAATCGGGAGAGGCCACAGGAAATTACTAAGAAAGGAAAAAAAAAAAAAACTTTTTAGAACTACAGAGCAGAGACTTAAGCGTCAGCCGTAGTGGCCACAATTTACACCCCAATTCCCTCCCTAGCTATCAGAAAATCCAGCAACTGACTTGGTTAAAAAAAAAAGAAAAACTTTTCCATCATAGGAAATTACACAACGAGAGGGAAATCTTAATTGAAAGCTAGCCCCCAAGGACAGAACTCCAGGGCGCAAGACCAAAAAATTCTTTCCTCCTCAAGTGGGTGGCACGAGATAGGTCAGGAAACATATAAACTTTAGATCCCAAGAAGTTACAATTGAAATTCCTGAAATACGCCCGAAGAATTAAAGATTTATCAAGCTCCAAGGCCAGAGTCACAAGTAGAGTAGTACGGCCGGTCACCACCTCTAAGGAGTCTTCCAGGAATGCGGTAAGATCCCCAATTCCCGCCACCGGGCTCCCAGAGGTAGGCCTACCAGTACCACCCCCTACGGTTAAATATTGGGCTCGGACGATTGGAGGTAAATTATCCACAGGAAGCTTAAGAAACTCCTGGAGATATTTACGGACCATATCAATAGAAGACATGACTGGGGATTTAGGAAAATTTAACAACCTTAAATTATTCCTACGAGTATAATTCTCCAAGTAAAGCCGACAGTCGCCCAGGAGCACATGGTTCGGACGAAGGTATCCTTGAAGGATACTACCAAAAGCAGTGAGGTTCCAAAAAAGAGTATAGTAGCCCAAATGCCCTTGAGTAAGGTGCAGACAGAGCGTAAAGATTCCAAATTACCCATGCCTACCAATAGCCAGATTAATATTAATAAAATACAGTCTCTAAAATGCTTGTATGCAAATGCTAGAAGTCTAAACAATAAGATGGGAGAGTTAGAATATATAGCACTAAATGAGAGTTTAGATATGATTGCAATCTCAGAGACATGGTGGAAGGAGGATAACCAGTGGGACACTGTGATACCTGGATACAAACTATATCGTAATGATAGAACTGATCAAATTGGTGGAGGGGTTGCGCTCTATGTTAAAGAGGGCATTGAGTCAGAAAGGATTGAAGTTTTGCAGGGAACAAAATTTGCTGTAGAATCTCTATGGATTGAAATTCCATGTATGAAGGGGAAGGTGATGGCAGTGGGAGTGTACTATCGACCGCCTGGCCAGAATGAACAAATGGATGATGAAATGCTCAAAGAAATCAAGGAAGCAAACAAAAGTCACAGCAGAGTAGTAATAAAGGGTGATTTCAATTACCCTGGTATCGACTGGGTCAGTGTTACGGCAGGACAAGCTAGGGAGATAAAGTTTCTAGATGAAATAAATGACTGCTTCTTGGAGCAGCTGGTTCATGAACCGACCAGAGGGGAAGCCATACTGGACCTAGTCCTTAGTGGAATGCCAGATCTGGTGCAAGAAATAAGGGTGTTGGGACCACTTGGCAATAGTGATCATAGCATGATCATGTTTGATTTAATTAGTGGAGGAGGGATAGTAAAGAAATCCACAGTACTACCTTTTAACTTTCAAAAGGGAGACTATGATAAAATGAGGAATATAGTTAAGAAAAAACTAAAAGGAGCGGTTGCAAAGGTTAAAGACTTACAGCAAGCTTGGGTGTTATTTAAAAATACTACCCTCGAAGCCCAGACCAGCTGTATTCCACGCATTAAGAAAAGTGGAAGAAAGTCCAAAAAACTGCCAGCATGGTTTAAAGGTGAGGTCAGAGAAGCTGTTGCTGCCAAAAAAGCATCCTTCAGGAAATGGAAAAAAAGAGTCAAACGAAGAAAACTGGAAACAGCACAAGCACTGGCAAGTTAAATGCAAAGCATTGATAAGGCACGCAAAGCGAGAATTTGAGAAGGAACTTGCTACAGAAGCAAAAACACGAAATAAAGACTTTTTCAAGTACATTCGTAGCAAAAGGCCTGTGAGAGAGTCAGTTGGGCCATTAGATGATAGAGGGGTAAAAGGGGCAGTAAGAGGAGACAAGGCTATAGCAGAGAGACTGAATGAATTCTTTGCTTCGGTCTTTATTGAGGAAGATGTAGGGATGTTACCCAAGACTGAAGTGGTATTTAAAGGTGATACTGCAGAGGAATTGAGAGAAATATCGCTACACCGGGAAGATATATTACAACTATTTTATAAACTGAATAGTAGCAAATCACCTGGACCGGATGGTATACATCCAAGAGTGTTGAAAGAACTGAAATATGAGATTGTGGACCTGCTATTGGTAATCTGTGAACTTTCATTAAAATCATCTGTAATACCTGAAGACTGGAGGGTCGCCAACGTAACACCAATCTTTAAAAAGGGTTCCAGGGGTGACCCGGGAAATTACAGACCGGTGAGTCTGACGTCAGTACCAGGGAAAATGGTAGAAACCATCATAAAGAACAAAATTACACAGCATGTAGATAGTCATGGCCTAATGGGACGTAGTATTTGGGTGAATTTTACAGAGCGTATACAAGTGTATCAACTCATCAATATCATCGCTCCAAAAATAAAAAATAAATGCCCTTCAATGCTTAATAAACTTTTCTCTATAACCTGTTCATAAGAAATAGGGCTAGGTCTCAGACTTCCCGACACTCAAAGGCTAACTGCTAATAACTTTGGTTAGCAGGGCCGTGCCATCTAGCATCAATGACCTGCCAGAATGAATAAGATATATGAAAATCAATACGTGTAGGATATCACCAAAAATTAATAAAGTTCTTATCAAAACTTCTTGCCATGTAAGGGTGAATCTTTACACTTTCCAATGAGTAAAAGACTTATCTTGAATAGTTAAAGTCCAAAGGATTTCCCAACGCTGTTCTATATAGCGCTCCAACGCGTTTCTCCATTATAGGATTCTTCAGGGGAGTTTCCTTTATGAATATCAAAGCTCCGACATCCCCACGAGAATAAAGTCAAATTTAAGAGAAAAGCTCCTTTTTCCCATGGCACTCATCGGATGTCGACAGACTCAAATAATTCTAACTAATGCTGCCCACGTTTCAATAGTGGTATCCCTTGCGCGGCGTTTTTCTTGATGCAAGGGATGCCTTTGAGTGTCGGGAAGTCTGAGACCTAGCCATATTTCTTATGAACAGGTTATAGAGAAAAGTTTATTAAGCATTGAAGGGCATTTATTTTTTATTTTTGGAGCGATGATATTGATGAGTTGATGGCCTAATGGGAGACAGCCAACATGGCTTTAGACAAGGAAGATCTTGTCTTACTAATCTGATATGTTTTTTTGAAGGTGTGCATAAACAGGTAGACAAAGGTGAGTCGGTTGATATAGTGTATCTGGACTTTCTGAAAGCTTTTGATAAGGTCCCTCATCAGAGACTTTTGGCGAAACTAAAAAGTCATGGGATAGGAGGCAGTGTACTATTGTGGATCGGGAACTGGTTAAAAGATAGAAAGCAGAGGGTAGGGCTAAATGGCCAATATTCCCAATGGAAAAAGGTGAATAGTGGAGAACCCCAGGGATCTGTACTGGGTCCGCTACATTTTGACATATTCATAAATGACCTGGAAAAGGGAATAACAAGTGAGGTTATCAAATTTGCAGATGATACAAAACTGTTTAAAGTTGTCAAAACCCAAGAGGATTGTGGAAAACTGCAGGAGGATCTGGATAAATTGGAAGACTGGGCATCCAAATGGCAGATGAAATTTAATGTGGACAAGTGCAAAGTTATGCACCTAGGAAAGAACAACCCACACTATAGTTACACAATGCAAGGTTCCACATTGGGAACCACCACCCAGGAAAAAGATTTAGGAGTCATCGTGGATAACATGTTAAAACCCTCTGCCCAGTGTGCAGCGGCAGCCAAGAAAGCAAATAGAATGCTAGGTATCATAAAGAAAGGGATGGAAAATAAAACAAAGGATATTATAATGCCTCTGTATCGTTCCATGGTACGACCGCACCTTGAATATGGTGTGCAGTTCTGGTCACCGTATCTTAAAAAGGACATAGCATTATTAGAAAAAGTACAGAGAAGAGCCACCAAAATGGTGAAGGGGATGGAAGGCTACTCCTATGAAGAGAGGCTACAAAGGTTGGGGCTCTTCAACCTGGAAAAGAGACGGCTGAGGGGAGATATGATAGAGGTCTATAAATTAATGAATGGAGTGGAGCATGTAAACGTGGATCAATTGTTTACGCTATCAGAATATAGAAAGACTAGGGGACATGCAATGAAGCTACAGGGTAAACTATTTAAGACAAATAAGAGAAAATATTTTTTCACTCAACGTGTAATCAAACTCTGGAATTTGTTACCGGAGGATGTAGTAAGGGCTGTTAGTGTAGCTGGGTTTAAAAAAAGGTTTGGACAAGTTCCTGGAGGAAAGGTCCATAAACCACTATTAAAAAGGGACCCAGGATAATCAATGCTTGACCCAGTACAAGCATTGTGGAACCTGTGTCTTTTGGGGATATTGCTAGGTACGTATGACCTAGATTGGAAACAGGATTCTGGGCTTGATGGACCTCGGTCTGACGCAGTATGGCATATCTTATGTTCTTATGTTCTTAAGCACTCAGTCTTTTTTGATAATAAGATCTTATCTTTAGCTTGGGCAGCACATAACCCACGCAAATGCTCCAGTTCTTTTTCCACTCACTCCAAATGTCGAACTTGCTCCAACTGGACACTTTTTGCTTCAGAAATGTCTTTATGCATTGATAGAGAATCTTTTTTTAATACCCCAACAACTGCCATAAGGGAAGTATTAACGGTAGCAACAGCGTCCCACAGTGCTTCCATATCTACATTAGATGGCTTAATCAAACCTCGCAAAACTAGAAGCGTGTCCAAACCGTCTGGCATCTCAGTAGGGCTTCCACTATGTTGGATGATCTTCTCCACTCTCTTCCCATCCACAGACACCTGCGCAGAAGGTGAAAACGCTGCCAATTCTCCCACCGGATCAGTGCCCTTTTCACTCCCAATCGCCGATGAGCATCTTACAGCCCTGGCGGAAGTACTCTGCAAACCGGGTCAACGCTTCCAGGTCGAGGGGGGGGGGGGAGAAAACGCAGCTCCGGAGATAACCACACCCCCGATGCACTCAGAGCCGACGCCTCCAACAACGCCGGCTCCGCCGAAGATGCCGCTCTAAACCCCACAGAGGTAAAACCGCATGCTGCCAATGTTTTCTGCCCTGTAGCTTCAGATGCAGGCAACCCCGAGGGTAGGGAAGCCTGCTTTCTCTTTCGGCGTCCCATCACCTAGAGCGCCGAAGCAGCCCCCAGGCACACAGCAACCGCGGCACCGCTCACCAACGGAGGAGCTCTGACATCATCTTGCCTCTCTCATCAAGGGTAGCAGATATTGAGGGGTAGAGCGGTACTGAAGAGGGGGAAGAGGGGATGAAGCTGATCTTGTGGGAAATTGGAGTGCAAACTTGAGGACTTTGTCATGGAAATATTTGTCTAAAGTTTGAGCAGAAAGGGACGAAGGGGTCGGGGGCGGAGGCGCCTTGAGCAGAGAGTTGAGAGTTGAAAAGAGACATGAGGGCTAGAGGCAAGAGAGTTAGTCAGACGGACATAGTAGTTTTGCTTGGTGAGTGTTATGGCTTTCAGGAAGGAGGTAAGCATGAATTTAAAGTGAAGAAAGTCAGAAAGGGTATGGGATATGAGCCAGATACGTTCAGCTGAGCGGGCACAAGAGCAAGGATAACAGGTAGCTGAAGACAGCCAAGGCTGTGGTATAGTGCACCTCACAGTAACTGAAAAGGTTGTTCATATATAGAGGTGAATTGGTGGTGGGACACTGTCAGGTCAGTGTGGAGCCATGACGGTCAGTGTTTGGTTTTAAATGTCAGCTGCTGCAGCTAATAATGTTCAGAATATTCAGTGCTGGTTGCAGATAATGGCTACTGCTGAATACGAGGTGCTGCTGTCCTAAGTCATCTGGAAAGCCTATCTGTAGAGCAGTGCTGAAGATTGCCTCTGTATGGATAAATCCCCAGCTTTGTCAAATTTCTTCCCACTAAGTGCCCTGATACTATCCGGATATTCAGTGGCACGCTCTTTTCTGCTGCTGAATTTCCCGGTCAGCAGCCAAGGCTGGCACTACATGCTAAGCATGGCAGGAGGGCGCCAATATCATGGGGTGCCGATCAGAGCAATGCTTACTTTTAAATGGTGCAATTTCCCACACTGTGCGAGAAGACAGGCCTCTGCCATAAAACTGCATCTAACTTGTGCCAACCCAGTAGACCCCGATGGAATCAGTACCTTGTAAATATCCAAATTCTGCATGATCCATAGCCTTACCGAAGCAAGAACCAGCCCACACCAACTCTTTGCCTTTAGCAGTTGCTACCGCGGGAGCAGTGCTAGATGCAGTCCGTTAGCTCCTCAACCCTGACTTATCCTCTTGTGAATAGCCATCACAGAAGCAGCACTGAGAGCGCCCCCCCAAGTGCTTCAATCACAGTCTAACTCCTCCACATCCAAAACTTGCCCCGGTGCAAAAACAGGCCCGAAGACCTCTACGGCTCCCATGCCTCTCCTGGCGTGCCAGAAAACCCTACCTCTTCATCTTCCCATGAGCAAAGCGTGCACAGGCCCAAAGCTGCACTCCCCCTTCCCTTGTGGACATCTCCTTAGTCTTCCTTTTTTAGTCTTCTATTCTTTCAAAGAGGTAGAAAGGAAGAGCAAGAATCCAATACTCCCTCCCTTCTATGAGACCCCTTTGGCTAGGGAAGGGAGAAGGAGGAGAAATTAAGGTGGGGAGGAGAGGGAAGATAACTTGACTCCTCCAAATATGCCACTAGGCCAGTAGAGGGAGAAGGAAGGGACCTAGATACCTCCAGATATTTCCCTTGACCAGGAGAGAGTAGGAGAGAAAGTTAAGAGTGGAGGGATCCAGACTCTTCCAGGTATTCCTGATGTCAAGGGGGCACTAAACCAGGACAGCAAGCCAGGTACATGCACACAGATGTCTGTGTTAGCAGCACTTATATCCTGCACGCAAAAAGGCAACTGTAGGCATATGCTGGAATGCTAGGTGGTGCATAAGAGTTATCATTCTGTCTTTGAATGCTGATATTATTCAGAGTGGAACTCCTGAGCAGAATGTTTGCTCTTATATGCCACGTAGCACTGTGCACAGGATATAGGTGCTAATGCATTCCAGCACACTTTCTCGGCTGTTTTTCTTCAGTTTCACTCACTTCAACAAAGCTCAAAAAAAGCTGTTGGGGTTGTCCGCTGAGAAATAGGCATAAATTCCTCCTCAGTACTGATCATAGACCTCTTACATCTCCTCCAAGCTGGTGTTAAAGTCCTAGCGTTGAGCTCAGCCTTCGGCTTTTCTGCATACTTGTCTGCATCCAGGCGGCACAGCTAATTGTTTCATTACCATCTATTTTGAATGTTTCTAAATGTGCTATGCATTGCCATTAGCGCAGGCATCTATGCAGTGATTAGGCTTGCGACAAATCTCTTCCTGCATTCTGCACTCATGTTAGTGCAGAAAAATTGTGCTTAAACACTGAGCAGATGGCAGAGCAAATGGCAGCGGCCTTTTCTGCATCGGCTCCATAGTTAGAAAATGCAGTCCGGGTACTTTGGTAATTAAATTGAATGCCACCGACTCTGACAAAGAATCAGTATGTTGTAGGTTGTAGCTATCAAAACATGGCACAGTAAAATATTTCAGGGGAAAATAGATTGCTTTAACATATTTTATGGAAACTAATGTTTGGGCTTCCTGATCTAGTTGATTAGCTGTGAATTGTCAGGCTCAGCAAAACATGCTGGTATGCATTTTATTCATTTTATTTTACAGCAGTCTAATTGCATGCTTCTATATTGTTTTACTAATTATTCTTCACAGTACTATAACGTGTAACCTACAAGTTTGTCATTGAAATCTGCTTAACACCTGTAGTTTAAACAGAAGTATATTAATGTTGTCTGTATCTTCCTACAATGACATTGCATTGCAACTGTCCCTTTGCACCAGTATTATGCTAATTTACATAAAGGCATGAAAAGCTGTCAGCATAGAAACTGGAAAACAATCATTTTCATGGTTAAAAAAAATATATCTGCGATCATGTATTTCTCAAGAAAGGCCTATAAAGCTGGCCATGGTTGCCATTGATAGCGATATATGTGCCTAGTTCAACACCAGTGAATTAATTGCTAAGTGGTTGTAACCTTTGTAGAACCACCTCGCTTTTTTTAAATTAAATAAATAAATTGATTTTGTTTGCTGATCACATTAAACCTTGGACTATGACAGCCTGTTCATATGATGCAAAGTATTTACTGCTCAGTACTTATTTTTATTCCAGCTGTCCATTTTCCCCTTCACTGCAATTTTCTTACAACTTTCATTTGGATAGAGAAATAGCACGTGGAAAGAGTTCACAAAGGAGTTTTGGGGAAAGAGGTAGGGTGTAGCCACTGTTAATCATAATGAGGGAGGGGGGGTGCCAATCTATAGGTTGCAGGGGAGCACCAGAAACCCTAGCACCGGCCCTGTCAGCAGCACTTAACCCGGATAGTACGTGATGCTACCCACATAACTGTTGCTGAATGTCAAGCCCTGTATGTTTTACGTATGAGACAGCAGCAACTGGTAAATACAGTATAATATACTCTAGGAGTTTCAAGAGACAGGGGAACTAGTGGACGGATTTATGCAATTTAAACTTTGACAGCAGAAAACGTTTAAATCTTTTGACTTGGATATTGTTTTTTTGTAGATATGTCTAAGAATTTTGCATTCTTAAAGAAAGGGTATTGATTGTTCTTTGTTTAAAGTGCTTTGTGGAATGTTTGTGTCCTTTTGAAGAGAATAAGGAAATATTTACTTGCCATTGCTCTCATTATTTTGTGGAATATTATATATGAGATTGTGAAGTAGGGGCCAATATTTAGCAGTCTGGGGTTCAGGAGAGTTAACTGGATATCTAATTGGAGATCTATCTGGTCAGCTTTTCCATATATATATGGTGACACTTACATGCTACTGCATATAACTCATAAAGTTAGCCAAGTAAGGATATCTAGTGAACTTTAGGATGGCCCTCTAGCATATTAGTGCTGTCCAGCTAACGTCAAACTATGTCTCCAAAACACCTGCTATAACACCTCCGCAACAGATACAAAAATATATGTTCTTTATTGAAGGGTAGCATTCCCTGTGCTGCGTTATCAGTAAACAAGCGATAACTGTAAGGCATAGTCCCAATTTATTCCCCACCCATTCTGTGTTAGGAAAGTGACCTGGGAATTAATGCAAACTCTCAGGCTGCTGTGATAAGTCCGAGCTCAGGCCCAAGCAGTTAGAGCAGCGTTTTTCAACCACTGTGCTGCGGCACACTAGTGTGCCATGAGATATTGTCTGGTGTGCCGTGGGAAAAATTCCAATTTCATCCGTAACATGTGGCCTCGGCTCACAAATTAGGGTTGCCAACCGGCCGGTTTTCAGCCGGCCTGGCCGGTTTTTCCATGGCCAGGCCGGCTGCCAGCACAGTTGTAAAACCGGCCATTGAAAAGCCGGTTTTTTGCTCTGGCCGCAAGATCGGGAGCGGCCAGATTTTGTGCCGACGTCCGCGGCGCGAACGCTATCGCGTGTCCCTATAGCCGTGCAGCCGCTGGTTCTGCTTTGAACAGAGCAGCGGCTGCACTACACTTACATTGAAAAGTAAAGAGAAACTGTGTCAGGAGCCCTCCGATCATGCAGAGCCCGAGGAAGTGATGTCATGGGGGCGGGCTCCTCACAGGCTGTCTTTCCTTTTCAAATTAACTTTAAATAAAGTTAATTTGAAAAGGAAAGACAGCCTGTGAGGAGCCCGCCCCCATGACATCACTTCCTCGGGCTCTGCGATGACCGGAGGGCTCCTGACACAGTTTCTCTTTACTTTTCAATGTAAGTGTAGTGCAGCCGCTGCTCTGTACAAAGCAGAAGCAGCGGCTTGGGCAGAGGGGTGTGTGTGTGTGTGAGTGAACCAGCAAGTGGGGGGGGGGGGAGTGTGAGTGAACCAGCAAGGGGGGGGGGAGTGTGAGTGAACCAGCAAGGGGGGGGGAGTGTGAGTGAACCAGCAGTGGAGGGGGGGTGGTGTGAGTGAACCAGCAAGGGGGGGGGGCGATGGTGTGAGTGAACCAGCAGGGGAGGGGGGGTAAGTGAGTGAGTGACCCAGCAGGAGGGGTGAGTAAGTGACAGGGGGGTGGGTGAGTGAACCAGCAGTGGAGGGGGGGGGGGTGGTGTGAGTGAACCAGCAGGGGAGGGGGGTTGGTGTGAACCAGCAGGGGAGGGGGGTTGGTGTGAGTGTTTGATTCCTATTCAAGAGAATTACTTTATATATAGTCAATATAGGCACAGAGGTAAATTTTTTTAACATTTTCTAATGGTGGTGTGCCTCGTGATTTTTTTTATGAAAAAAGTGTGCCTTTGCACAAAAAAGGTTGAAAAACACTGAGTTAGAGCATGCTGATTCTCATGTTAACTGTGAGCGACCTTTCTTCAGCTGGACAATTTAGCTGGTTTTCATTCTAGTAGCCAGTCAGGCTCGCTGGACCCTTCCAATGTGTAAATTGCAGAGGAGTTAGGAGATTTTGAGTGTTTATTATCATGAATAACTAGTAGCTCTTTCTTTGGACATTTGTGTTTCATAATAGGAAGGTTATACTACTGGAAGTAAAATATTGATATGTTGTTTTTTTCTAAAGTACATTTTTTTAATGCCTTCAAGTCAATGAACTCCTGGCAACCCAGAAACTCCTGGATTTTCTTAGCAAGATATGTCTGGAAGTAGAAGGTCACAAGGAATGCCAGTGGGAATCAAACCCAGATATCCTGGGTAATAGGCCATTGCTCTAACCACTAGGCTACTCCTCCACTAAGTACATGTAGAGCACTGATATAATTTGTTGTAAATTTCTTCCCCACTCCTGGTGCTTCTCTCCTCTTCCTCTCTCCCTCCTTGAGTTTCCTGGGTCAGAGATTAAGTAACTTTGCTCTTCTGATCAGGAAAAATATATTAGTTTACTTCTCTGCTTTCTTATGTATAAAGTAGGCTAGAAATGGAGTATTTCTCTAACCTTCCTAAGCCTGTTTACATTTAGTTCTAGCCAAATGGATAAATAACTCAGAAAGCACAGGATTCTACAGTTAGCAAACAGCATTCCTGAAGCCTTATTTACAGAGGAAATTTGTTGCAATTTGTTTTCTTTATACTGTGCTACCTGGTGTCAAATAGCCACTGTTTATTTATCTAGGCTTATATACTACTTTTTCTACCAGTCAAAGCAGTGTACATTTGGTACTGTACATATTGTATATTTTTCTCTTGTCCCTTAAGGGCTACAATAAATTTTTTTGTACCTGAGGCAATGGAGTGTTAAATGGCTTGCACAAGGAGCACCTGTGGCGACTAGAAACCTCAGTCGTTCCAGCCCAAGGTTGCTGTCCTCTAGTGGGATTTGAACCCCTGGCCCTCCAGCCTGAAAGAACTTGCCCCAACCACTAGATCACGCCTCCCTCCTATGTTGTACTGTAAAGAAAACCATTGCTGTGTTTTACCGTAAAGAAATTTTGATAGCAGTTATTGCAAGCCTCTCTTACTTCCGATCAGGTTGCATATTATAAAATCCCATTTACTGTTCCTGAGACTGGCCTGGTGTTTGTGTGAGAGCTGTTTTTTTATGCAGCAGAAAGGCCTCTATCAGACCTCTTTCATAATTGAAACATTTTGTCTGCCCACTGATTGGCAGGACAAAATGTAAGTGGTGAGCTGGGTGGGCAGGTAAAGGGGGATTCTCAAAAGCAAAGACTTAACCAATTAATTCCTGACGTTACCTAGACAAATCTAACTAGTACCTTTTAAAAACTATATGAAAATGTCACTCAAGGTGATAATAAGCTGAGTTATTTACTTGAGACCTGATATTGAAAGGGATTAACATGGTTAGCAGACCTGCTAACTGTATTAATCCACTTGGCCAGGTGTCGCCGTTGTATGCCTGATGGTAACTGGTTAGCATATATGGTTATAGCAATGCAGCAAAAGTCGGGTACAATAAAAGCTGGCCTGACTTTCACCGTTGAAGCAAACTGGATAGCGGCTAAATATTGCTGCTGCCCGGTTAGCTTTATGGCAATCTGGGCTAGCTGCTCTCGCTGAATATCAAGCCCTTACTTTTCTTTATTTCCACAAAGCTCCATTCTGGGCATTTATTCAGTCCTAGAACACTCTTCTTCTACAGTATTTAGACATAATGAGGCCAATTCCATACTGTGCACATCTGGCCCGTCCTGGCGTCCAAAAAATGGATGGGGCACAGTGGTACCTGATTCTGCAACTATGGGAGCTATATGTTCCCGTGGCTACAGAATCAGGTTGCCTGGACGGTGCGGTGTGCACAGTATGCTGAGCGGGGAGACGTACAGCATGCTGCCTGTCTCCGCAGCTCTCTGCTCCTGATGGTGTGCCGGCGCCGAAGCATCCCGTCGCCATGGCACCGGGAGGCTCAACAGGAGCAAGCAAGGCTCAATATGTCTGCCAGGATCGGGCAGCGGGGGCTCACCTGCATGCACTCCATGCGTTTGTAGGGGCTGCCGGGCCTGATCGCTGCCACTCCCGGGACTTATTCCACCCCGAGGTAGAATAAGTCCGACGTCTATCCCACCTCTGCTGGATGTACAGGGCCCTGACCAGAATAGGCCCTGTACATCCGGGTGCAGCAACCCTCCCACACTCTGCCCACTGTCCGCCTCAGTGCCACCCCCTCCCACCCTCATCCAGCACTTCCCGCATAGTGGCTCAGTGCGTGTGGGGAGCCATAATCACGGAATGCGATCCCTGCGAATAGCAGGGGTTGCACGTCTAAATCAGATATACATCCTTACTATTCGGGGATCAGAATGGTATATTTACTATACTTATATGTAGATTAAAAACGTATGGAGTGGATATTCTAATGATTTCAATGATATGTGGGAGACATATTCAGTGGCAACGGCCAGCGCTGTTAAAGCAGCTAGCTATCACCGCTGTAAAATAAAACTGGATATCCATATCTCGCGACTGGCATGGAATATCTGGCTAGCTTTTGCTGTCCGATCAGGGGAGATATTCAGCCACTAGCCAGATTGCAAAAGCACCAAACGTTAGGACAGTCTTTCACCTGTCCTAACTTTTGGTGTTTTAGCCAACCAGTTAACAGGTTAATATCACTGCTGACCAGCCAGCAAAAGGTACCACCCCTGCTGCACTCCTGCAATGTCCTGTTGCTAACTGGTTAGTGAGGAAGCGTTTAACTGAGTTGCTGCTGCTGAGTATCCCAGTGAGCGGAATTTACACAATTTGCTAGTCTGCAAACCCACGTAAATCCCTTTGAATATGTCCCCCTATGTTTCTGTGATTAACTTCTGGCATTAAGTAGTAGAGGTCTGCTTTTGGTCCGTTTGGGCACCTAAGAATGTAAAGTGTGTGCAAATCACTTGTAGTACATATTCCTATGAAGTAATGTGCATAGAATCGATTGTGCTCATAAAAACATTCATGTGCTCATACAATACATGTCTTCTGACACAAATAAGTGAAACAAACATGAAAAAAGTACATAAAAATCAGCAAAATGAACAGGAACCAAATGTTTTTGGCAAGCACAGCTCTATGTCCTGTCAAAAGCTAATTGGTTAAAAAGAAGAAAGGTTGGAGATAAGCTAGAGGCATGGTTTAACTTTCACCTGTAAAGTACCGATATGCAATGTTATTTAGTTAAAGGTAACTGATTAGGTCAGGCCACACAAATACCGGATATATAGATAAGTTATTCCATTATCTTTCTCTCTGAATTTTCAGCAGTACCAGCTTAACCATTCTGTCTTTCAATATCCTATTAAACTTAAATGAATAAAGTATGATTAATTTTAATTAGATAGGACTACGTGAATGACGACCTCCGCCTTGCCCCCATCTTTAATTTTTTGTCTCTGGTTACACTTGCAGAAGAAAGAGTGGCACAGTCCAATCTATTGTCTAGACACTCACCTGCGTATGAAATCGGTCAAATGTCATAATGGGTCCAAAGAAGAAGAATGGGAGGTAGAAATTGTATTTCAGAAGCTCCAGAGGTGAGTAATTGCCACTTTCCTTCTCACAGTTCTCCAGGGCAAAACTCATGCATCTCATGATGGTAAAACCACTTCCTCCATAAAACAGAACATCTTGAAGGTCAAATGTTCCTGTAACAAACCCATTCTAAAGGGGGGGGGGGGGAGAGAAAAGATGATGTAGTTACCTATATGGCGATGATACCTCATATACCCTGAGGCTTAGGAATGAGGTTCACTACTCTCAAGGTATATGCAAAACTAATCCATTTGGAGAAATTACCCTCAAGAAAAGAGTTCTCTGAACTTGTGCAAAAGCTTGTTTACTGTATCTAAATACTGACAAATTCTTTAAACACTTGAATACACCTTCAGAAGATGAGACCTGTGAAAAATTCCCCCAGAGGCTATGCTTGCTCCATCTCCACCCCCTCCCCCCACCCCCCACCCCATGCTGCTGTAGCCAGAGCAAAACACTCTTAACAACCCAAACCTTGTTTAACCCCCATTTATACTAACTACTTTTACCACATCTTCTAGCAATGAGTTCCAAAACTTAACTGAGTGTTGTGAGAAAAAAATATTTTTGCCCATTTATTTGAAATGCACTTACCTTGTAAATGAAAGAGTAAACAATCGATTTGTCCTACCCTCTGGAACTCCCTACCACTATCTATCCGCTCAATTAAGGACCTCCAGATGTTTAAAAAATCGCTCAAAACATACCTCTTCACCGCACACTATGGAACTCAAAACATAATACAAAACATCACCCCAAACTCACAGGCAAATTAACTACATAGACAATGCTGACCTACAGACACCTAACCTCATTCAGAGATGAACCCACATCTTACACTCCAGGCAACACCTGTCGATAACCTGCTTGTACATAATTACTATTATGTTAAGTTTTCAGAATGTTTAAAAGTTACCATGTAAAAAGTTCTTAAAACTGTTTTATGTAACATGTTAGTTATATGTAAACCGCCCCTGATCTCTGGAAGGGGCGGTATAGAAAAGTGTAACAAACAAACAAACAAATAAATAAATACATTTGCATTTACCCATTCCACCCCTCTCTGGATTTTATAGACCTTTATAATATCTCCCCTCAGTCATTTCTTCGCCAAGCTGAAGAACTCCAACCTTTATAGTTTTTCCTAATAGGAGAGTCACTCTTTCCCCTTTATCGTTCTGGTTGCCCTTCTCTGTAGCGCCTCTATTTCTGCTATATCATTTTTGAGATGCCTTGACCAGAACTGCACACAGTACTCAAGGTGCGGTCCCACCATGTGACTTTGAAGAGAGTGTATGGTAAAATACTCACTCCTTGCAAAGTATGCAGGCTGATAGGACAGTACTCCTTTGCAGTCACTACTGGAAAGCACCAAGAGACAAAAGACTACCATGCAAGAAAAGAACTATGTATTTATTTATATTGATACTATAATATCCAATAAGGGTCAGATTTGTCTAAGAATGATGACATTTTAATAGCTTAATTATCCAATCAATGACACACTACTGAATTATATATTTCAATGTGAAAATGCCCCCAAAAGAAGTCTCTTATTTGCTTGGTATAAAAACTCATGCAGGTGTTTCCAGCCATGAACCTTGCATCTGCTTTCCAGAAGGTAGTCCATGGGTAGTAATGGCCACAATGTAGCTGGTCCCTTCACTTCCAAAAGGTAAGTCTTGTGCAAGGTTTCCCTTTGAAAATGAACTTGCAATCCTGCAGGTGAAAAGTACCCATGGGACAGCAAGCTCCCTATGGGGTTTTGAATTTACCTCAAGCATTTATAAATTCTCCTTATGCTTTCTATGACTGCAACAAGTAGGGAAGGCATACAGGGGCATGACTTTGGAAATGCTTTCCAAGAAAGATTACTAGAGGTGTGGGTGATAGTGTATTTACATTACTAGTTACAACCATGGGGTAAGGTGGTGAGAAAATAGCTTGAAAGGCACAGTTGTTTGCATGTAGGGGTATGTATGGTTGTGAGTGTCCATACGTGTTTGATCTGTGTGTGCTTGCGTGTCGTAAGGTAGGATTATGGTTAAGGCTGCCAGATGTCCCCAACCTTTGGGGATTGTACTTGATTTCAGAGCTGTGTCCCTGACTCCCACCTCTTTGGCAACCTCCTGTCCCCAATTGCAGCAATGGGGACAGACGTGTTCTGTAGGGGAGGCAGTGGTGGGCAGTGCAGTGCTGATACGGCAGAGGAGGACATTTAAAATCCCTCAGTACAATAGGCAGCTTAAGAGTTTTGAGTGTATGAGCATCAAGACTCATCGCGTCCCTCCCTCTCCGAACAAGAAGTTTGTGTCGATGAGGTGAGACACATCAGACCTCGACTTCACTCATGTGCAAAGGCTCTGCAGCTGCCGCAGTGTATATGTAGAGGACTTTACCCACCTTTCTGGTTTTCCTATGAACTAGAAGTCCGCAGTGAAGACTGAGAAAAGTCTGACTTGTTTCACAAGCAGAAAAAAAGGAGATGCTCCCATCCAGAGCCAGCAATAAGGAGAGAGGCACAGTATTATGGTGAATTATCCGTGACAAGTTGTTTTCTGAGGATACTAATGAGAAGGGGGGGGGGGGGATGAGCCCCCTGTGAGAGAAGATTTGAAAGCCCAGTTCAAGAAACTAGATCTGTCCAGCAGCTAGGAAACTGAAATCCTGAAGAACTGTGGGAAAAGAGGGATCATAAACATAGATGTAGAAGTGAGGTTGCTTGTATTACAAGACAGTCAGGATTTGATCCGGACCAGAGCACAGAGACTGTCCTGATTGCCCTAATGAATGATATATGCTGCACTCTTAAAAGAGGAAACCTTGTTCTTCTGGTTTCATTAGACCTTTCTGCTGTGTTCAACTTAATTTTCAAATTCTCATTCACCATTTTATAGGTCTTGGGATAACTGGCACCATTCTTGAGTGGTTTATTCTGTTTCTCCATTCATAACATATGAACATAAGATTTGTCATTCTAGGTCAGACCAATGGTCTATCAAGCCCAGTATACTGTTTCCAAGGGTGGGAAATCCAGGTCACAAGTAACTGGCAGAATCCCAAATGGGTAGATAGATCACATAATGCTTACCTCAGGAACAAGCAATGAATTTCCCCCAGTCCACATTAATAATGGTTTATGGACTTTTCCTCCAAGAACTTGTCCAAACTACACTAACAGCTTTTGCTACATCCTCTGGCAACAACTTAAATTAGAGGAGATCAAACCTAAGCTTTCCTTAGAAGCTCAGATGACAAGACTTTGATTGTCATACTTTAAACACATCATGCGAAGAGAGAGATCATTAGAGAAAGACATCATGCTTGGCAAGGTGGAAGGTCAACGCAAAAGAAGGCCAGCAATGAGATTGATCAATACAATAACAGCCACTATGGGTGCTACTCTGTCAACAAAGAGCTGCCTGACTAAAGACCGAACACTGTTTAGGACAACTATCCAGAGGATCGCCATGAGTTGGCACCGACTCAACGGCACTTAACAACAACAATTATGCGTTGAATAAAAAAATATTTTCTCTGATTAATCTTAAATTTGTTACTTTGAACTTTTATTGCCTGTCCCCTAGTCTTTATACTTTTTGAAAAAGTAAACAATCTTCTTCACTCATTATTTTATATACCTCTATCATATCTCCGCTCAGCCATGTCTTCTCCCAACTGACGAGTGCTAACTTTTTAAGCCTTTCCTCATAGGCACATCCTTCCATCCCCTTTATCATTTTGGTTGCTCTTCTCTGTTCCTTTTCCAATTCCGCTATATCTTATTTTAGATGCGGTGAGAAGAACTACATGCAACACTCAAGGTATGGTCACACCGTAGAGCAATACAGAGGCATTATGATCAGGGCCAGTCCGTCCATTGAGCAAGAATGTTTTTTGCACAGGGCCCCGCGTTTCAGGGGGCCCCGCGCAAAGAACATTCTGCTTTTTTCAAAATTAAATTAAAAAAAAAACGCTGGCTGCTACCGCTGCCGCCACGGCAGCGGCAGAATGGACTGTCCCGCAGGGCCCCCTCTGCCTGACTGAATCCCTCCCTCCCTCCCTCCGTGCCGGCTGAGCCTCTCCATGCCGGCTTTGAGAGTCGCGAAGGGAGAGTGTCTCCCTCGCGTCTCTGTTAAGCCTGCAGGGGCAGATGGGAAATTTCCCATCAGCCCCTGCGGGCTTAACAGAGACGCGAGGGAGACACTCTCCCTTCGCGACTCTCAAAACTGGCACGGAGGGGCTCAGCCTTCATGGAGGGAGGGAGGGATTCAGCCGGGCAGAGGGGGCCCCGCGGGACAGTCCATTCTGCTGCTGCCGCGGCGGCAGCAGCCAGCGTTTTTTTTTTAATTTAATTTTACTTGAGCCGATGGGGGGGGGGGGGGGGTCGGAATGGTAATGGGGATGGGGGGGGGGGGGGGCTAGGACTGGAAATGGGCTGGGGGGTTAAGACTGGAGGTGGGCTGATGGGGTTAGGACTGGTAATGGGCAGTGGGGGGGGCTAGATCTGGTAATGTCTTGTAATTGTACATAGTTGCAATGTTGCATAATGTTCCATGTATTTGTTCACCAATGTTCTATGTAAACCGCCACTGATCTTGGGAAGGGGCGGTATATAAAAGTTTTCAAATAAATAAAATAAATAAAAAAATAATGGGCTATGGGGGGGTTAAGACTGGTAATGGGCTGTGGGCTGATGGGGGCTGTCTGGTAATGGGCTATGGGGGGGCTAGGACTGGAAATGGGCTGGGGGGCTTAAGACTGGAGGTGGGCTGATGGGGTTAGGACTGGTAATGGGCTGTGGGCTGATGGGTGTTTAGGACTGGTAATGGGCTATGGGGGGGTTAGGACTGATAATGGGCTATGGGGGGGCTAGGACAGGAAATGGGCGGATGGGGAGGGTTTAGGACTTGAGGTGGGCTGTTGGGGTTAGGACTGGTAATGGGCTGGGGGTTAGAACTGGTAATGGCTATGGGGGGTTAAGACTGGTAATGGGCTGGGGGCTGTCTGGTAATGGGCTATGGGGGGGGGTTAGGACTGATAATGGGCTATGGGGGGGCTAGGACAGGAAATGGGCTGATGGGGAGGGGTTAGGACTTGAGGTGGGCTGATGGGGTTAGGACTGGTAATGGGCTATGGGGGGGTTAAGACTGGTAATGGGCTGGGGGCTGTCTGGTAATGGGCTATGGGGGGTTAGGACTGATAATGGGCTATGGGGGGGCTAGGACAGGAAATGGGCTGATGGGGAGGGGTTAGGACAAGGTGGGCTGATGGGGTTAGGACTAGTAATAGGCTGTGGGCTGATGGGGGAGGGGGGTTAGGACTGGAAATGGGCTATGGGGGGCTGACTGGAAATGGGTTGATGGGGTTAGGACTGGTAATGGGTTATGGGGGGCTTAAACTGAAAATGGGATGATAGGGGGTTAGGACTGGAAGTGGGTTGATGGGGGGGGCTAGGACTGGTATTGGGTTGGGGGGTTGCTAGGACTGGAAATGGGCTGATGGGTGGCTAGGACTGGAAATGGGCTGATGCAGGGACTAGAAGGGAATGATTGCTGGGTGAGGCTGGAACTAGAAGGGAGCTGATGTTGGAGGAGGATTAGAATGGGATGGGGCTGGAAGAGTAAAATGGAGAAGGGAAAAATATTTTGTGTGGGAGGGATAAAAAATCTACAATTGGCCGGGTATTGGGAGAGTAAGTGGGGATTGAGGATGGAGAGGTAAAATTTGAGTGGATGAAATAGGAATGAGGAAAGAGCAAAAGGAGAAAGATTAGTATGTTAAAGCAGATGTAGAGAGAGAATGGAAAAAAACTAGAAGAGAGAAGAAAGGACAAATGGACAGCAGACGATGGAGAGTTAGCAGAAGACATGAAGAAACCAGAAGAAAGTGGCTGGAGCAATTGCAGCTGAAAAAAAATGCACAAAAGGTAGAAAAATATCTCTTTATTTTGAATTTATTAATTGGAATATGTCAGCTCTGGTAAATGTGCATCATTAACGTCTGCGCTTTGTTTAGTACAAGAGCAAATTAATGTATAGTTTTATTTCTACAGTGTTGTACATTCCAAGTTTAGCTTTTGGGATTCCCACTTTAATTATTGTCTTCCTGTTTCTAAATTGTGATTACTTGTTTGGTGATGGTCTATGTTCTGCATGTGTAACTGAGCTGAGGTGTTCTGTTTATATAATTCCTATTTGACATTGCCACTTGTTCTCTTTCCCCAGTAGGTCATGTATTCTTGTTCTCTGAAATGTATTGGTTTAATATTTGCAGTGTTGCCTTTTGATTGGTAGAGTATGGTGCTTTGTGAGTCCAGGTAGTGCTGTTAGGATACGGCGGGTTTGCTATGGGTTCTAAATGGGCAGTGTTTGTAGTAGTTCCTAATGTGTCTGGCAGTTGGCACTGGATTATAGTAATGTAGAAATCTTTTAGTCTTTCTTTATCCATACACTCTTTAAGAGGCATGTTTACTAAAAGTTAGTATATGGTAACATTATGCAGATATTTATGCAAATGAGGCCCCGCACCGAGTCTCCGCACATGGCCCCGCACCCCCCTTGGGCCGCCCCTGATTATGATATCCTTGGTTTTAATCTCCATTCCCTTCCTTATACTTTCTAGCATTCTGTTAGCTCTCTTGGCTGTCAATGCACACTGAGTAGAAGATTTTAATTCTTATCCATCGTGACACCTAGATCCTTTTCCTGATTGGTGGTTCTTAATATGGAATATGGCATCATGTAACTGTAATTTGGGTTGTTCTTCCCTTCGTGCATAACTTTGCACTTGTCTACATTAAATTTCATTTGCCATTTGGATGCCCAGTCTCTCCATTTTTCAAGGTCCTCTTGTAATTTTTCAAAATCCTCTTGTTTAACAACTTTGAATAATTTTGTGTCATCTGCAAATTTGATCACCTCACTTGTTCCCATTTCCAGGTAATTTATAAATATGTTAAAAAGTAGCGGGCTCAGCACAGATCCCTGGGGTAGTCCACTATTTACTTTTCTCTATTGAGAAAATGGACCATTTAGCCCTACTATCTTTTAACCAGTCCCAATCCACCATAGGGCACTGCTTCCTTTCCCTTGACTTTTTAATTTCCCCAAGAGTATCTTATGAGGGAACTTGTCAAAGGCATTCTGAAAATCCAGATACACTATATCCACGGGTTCACCTTTATTTACCTGTTTATTCACACCTTCAAAAAATGGAGCAGATTTGTGAGGCAAGACTTCCCTTTGCTATATCCATGTTGGCTTTGTCGCATTAAACCATAACTATCTATATGTTTGGTAATTTTGTTCTTTATAATAGTTTCTTCCATTTTGTCTGGCACTGTTAGACTCACTAGTTTGAAGTTTCTTGGCTTACCTTTGGAACCCTTTTTAAAAACTGATGTTTGACACTCCAATCTTCAAATACTATAGATAATTTTAAAGATAGTTTACAAATTACTAATAGTAGGTCTGCAATTTCATTTTTTATTTCTTTCAGCACTCTGGGATGTATATCATAGGGTTCAGGTGATTTGCTACTCTTCATCTTTCAGGTTCACCGAGGCTTCAATTCCTCTGATCATCTTTAAAGAGCATTTCTAGTATGGGTATCTCCCCTATATCTTCTTTCAAGACCGAAGCAAAGAATTAATTTAGTCTCTCTGCTATGGGCTTAACCTCCCTTAGTGCCTCATTTACTTCTCTATCAACTAATGGTCCAACTGATTATAGAAAAGAACTCAAAATTAGGTACCAGAGCCCTCTGAAAGAGTTAATAATATCAAGAATGAGAATTGCTTTGAGTTCACTGGCAGTCTAGCAAGAGAGAAGCCAAGGTCATGTCTTTACTGATACAGCTAGGCAGGGAGACAGATGTTCTGGGGAAGGTAGAACGTCTATATTTCTAGAACTGCTTCATTATGGCTAGAGATGATCAATGTGTCTGTGTCCAGCTTGACCTCTAACATATAGATGTAAACTATAGATATGAATTAGCGAAATGCAATGCAAAGCTTGACATAAGCTGATAAGGCAAAATTGTACAATGTGACAGTGTTTGCTAATAAAAAGAAGTGCTGCGGGAGGTGGGGGAAGGGCATTACAGGTGACCACTCCAGTTTGTGGAATCTGTAATTCCTTCCTGGAGCACTTCAGTGGCCCTTTAAGGGTCATTTTAAAAGGTTTAATCGTGAATTGGACATCTGAAGATGTGCACGTGGACATCGGAATCACAGACACATCTCCATAGTCATTCCACAAATGAGGTTTGCAGACATCTCCAGTGCAGAGATATTAAAGTAGGCACAGGGGTGTGGCAGAGGCATGTCCGGGGAGTGGCAATGTACTTACATGTCCCCATTTGATCTCAGAAACGTTGCACGTCAATGTTTATAGCTGCTCCAGGCATCAGGAAAGTGCTTGTTTTCTATATCCAGAGAGTGAAGATGGAGAATTAAGTGAGTAGCCTTAGATCACAAAGGACCACAGTGGGATTTGAACACTGACCAGTCTGCTCTTAAGTCACCACTCTAACCATTATGCTATTAAATGTCTTGGTTCTGAAATGCTACCCTGGGGACATCTATATAGACGTTTGATACACATGCATATTGGGCATGTCTACATTTCCAAAATCGTGCCTGAACTTGCACGTGTCTGCTTTTTTTTTTTCAGATGTTCTGGCTTTGCTGTCCTAAGATTGCACTTGGATGTCCCATTGTGAAATGCGCCTTTATTATTGTTAAGATATAACTCTATGCATGTGTGTTTTCATTCCTTTCTCACTTAGATTGAGTTCAGGGAATTGGAGCCAGGAATAGAGGAAAGATTTTACTTGTTGCCCCCATTCAGGATTTAAGCATGCAAATAGTTGCCGTGCCAGATTTCCTTTCATGGAATTGGAGGCAAGTCAGAAGAACTGCGAGTATGATAGGTGATTTGAATGAATGGCAGAAAAAGCATGGGCTTTAGCATTTAAGAGAGGCAGTCCGTTTTACTGTTTGTGTGTTAAACATGGTGGTGATTGTTATAATCCTGTAGCACAATGGCATTCAATGACTAGTGGTAATGAAGCATTACTATTTTTCCATTAGGAGGGACTTTTTCAGGAAACCTTTAATGTCTGAAATATGAATGGCAGTCAATGATTTAGGGGGATTGCACACTAGTCCTGAGTGGGTTACCCTTATATGGTGGGAGACAATGGCATGTGAAAAGTCTCAAGAAAAACATAAGTTGTTTGTATTAGAAGAGAAAGTGTATAATGATTCATTTGTTTGCTTTTCTTACATCGTGTTTTAAAAGGATAATATTTTCTGGTTGTAAAAGATTTGAACAGCCTGACTTTAACTTGGTAATTAGTTGTTGTATTTTCATATGCTGATTTTCTTTTTTTTAGTAAGTCAGAGCCATATTTCGCCAGACTTGCAAGTTGATACTTAAAATGTCTGTTTTCTTATCTTTATTAGTTGGTAATGTGTAAAGACTACACAGATTTGTCTTGTTTTGTTTGTTTCACTCTTGGGTCTTAAGGTAATTTCAATTGTTTTTCTGTATTTGAGTAATACATTTTGGTTTCCAGATAAGAGGTGCACTTTATTTTGAAAGCTTTCCTGATCTCAATTAAGTGAAAACAAACTCAGATAAATGTTGTAGCACTGTGATTTTTGTACAAGCTGATTTTTGTTTTTGTTTTAGACACTAATAACCTAAGTCTTAGACCCTCCTTAGTTTAAGTAATCATTTCAATATTGTGATCTTCCTTATGTAGCAGATTCAAATTAGTTTCTTTCCAGCTCAGGTACTTCTTCTGAAGATATGGAGAATGTTCCATTACCTGATATTACTAGTGCTCAATTTGTTGTACTTATTGCCATTCCTGAACCCTTAGAGGCCAATTCTGATTGGGGCACGTCTGGGCTATCCAGACATCCAAAAAATGGACGGGCCCAAAATGTATCTGATTCTGCAACCGCAAGAGCTAGACATTCCCGTGATTGCAGAATCGGGCACTTAGACAGCCTGGTTTAGCCCTGATTCAGCAGTGCAAAATGTCCACCCTCCTGCCCGGCCAGCCTGCCCTATGCTCCTGCTGGTGTGCCAGTGCTGTGGTGTCCCATTGCCATGGCACCGGGATGCCTAGCAGGAGCACTGAAGGGCCAACCCAGCTAAAAAGGTCTTTTCCCCATTTTCTGACCCTCAGCAGGGTCTGCAAGGGCTGGGATCGGGTGGAGGGGTCTCACCTGCCATGATTCCTTGGCCTGTGGGGGGCTGCCGGGCCCAATCACTGCCGTTGATGGGACTTATTCCACTAAGTGGAATACATCCCACATCCATCTTTCCACAGCCAGACAGGGCCCGGATCAGAATAGGCCCACCCCCACTCTGCCCACTCTCCACCTCTGGACCTTCCCCTCCCACCCCCATCCAGTACTCCCCGCACACCACTGTATGTGTGGGGAGCAGGCAGCGCAGAATACAGTGCCAGCAAATAGCGGGGCTTGTACTCCAAACTGGACGTACATCCCCACTACGCTGGTCAGAATTACCCTATTAGTGTATGTTGTTGTTCTAAGTGCCATTGAGCCTGAGGGATGCTTATTCCTATTGAGAATGCTATAAAATGTTTTGAAAGTATAATTTTCATGTCATAAGGACTTTAGTTATATTGAATGTTTAATGCTAATTAAGACATATGTAGAGAGTTGTTTGGAATGAGCAGAAATAAATTTATATCGTCTTCCTGCAGTTCACTTAAAAGCAGCACTAAGTTTTAATAGTTGTTTGTTTCTAGAGGCATTAGTCTATAAGCATATATAAGTATGGTATGAAGAAATGTCTATGTATGTATGTATGTAGTTGGAATGAAGCAAGTTTTTGAGAAGGTGTGGCGAGAAGTGAGTTATGATATTAATATGTTTATGCTATGTTATGTCTATTAAGCTTGATATACCACAAGTGAAAAAGAAGGATTTTTGATAGACAATAAACTGGTGAAGGTGGTCTAATGATGTGAAGTGATGTGTCAGTCTGATGAATATGTAAAAGAAGATGAGATTCTATGATTGATCTGCAGTGGTATTGTGCACAGCTAGTATTTTTTTTGCTATCTATATGGGTTTGTACTGTAGTATGTAATGAATTCTCTGAGTCAATGGACTGGGAAGAGGAATATACTGTACACTGCTGTAATAACTTGATAGAAGTAGACAGCACAGATAATAGTTTGGCAGAACTCTGTGTTTATAACAGCTCTGTTAGTGAGAGATTGCAGAGTTCTCAAGGTCTTCTTGCCAGATAACAAGAAGTCTTGTTAGAGAAACTACTTTTAAATACAAGTTTTCAGGGAGAAAATAGCAACATTGATGCCGTACATTAGCTGATTTTTCTAACTTCTGATACCAATTGGCAGCAGTACTATTGAGAAATAAATCTGCATGACTGTGAGATTATGCTTAAGATTATTAATAAACAAAACTATCTCTTATATCTGAACAAATAGGAGTGACCTACATGGAGCGGTGGGTACACACCTAAACAAAGGCATGGGGAGAGGTGATCTGCATGGAGTGGCAGGTGCACCTAATCTTGCTGCCTTGTTGGCCAGACTAGATGGATCATACTGGTCTTTATCTGCCATCATATACTATGTTATCATTTTACAGGGATCCTGGATTTGACAACTGTGATGGAGGGGGGAAATCTTCCAAACGATTAACCATCCCTTGTGTTTGTATAGTAAATAAGTTTAATCCATAATGTGCAAGTTTTGTTTTCTAGGTTTCATGGGTCTGAACGTATCTCGGTTAAGAGATTTTGTCTGCTTATTTCATTCTGTGTGTAAAAATGCAAAAACTGAAAGGTTTGTTGTAATTAATACCTCCCAGAGCTTCTTATAACTGCAGATAAGAATCTCTGGAGAATAAGAACATAAGACATGCCATACTGGGTCAGACCAAGGTCCATCAAGCCCAGTATCCTGTTTCCAGTTGTGGCCAATCTAGGTCACAAGTACCTAGTAGTTTCTCCAGAAGACAGGTTCCACAATGTTTGTATTGGGACAAGCTATGGATTTCTCAGTTCCCCTTTAATAATTGTTTATGGACCTTTCCTCCAGGAACTTGTCCAAACCTTTTTTAAAACCAGCTACACTAACAGCTTTTACTACATCTTCCAGTAATGAATTCCAGAGTTTGATTACGCACTGAGTGAAAAAATATTTTCTCTTATTAGTCTTAAATGGGTAACACTGTAGCTTCATTGCATGTCCCCTAGTCTTTCTATATATTGATGGTGTAAAGAAGTGATCTACATTTACCCGTTCCACTCCATTCATTAATTTATAGACCTATCATATCTCCCCTCAGCCATCTCTTTTCCAGGTTGAAGAGTCCTAATCTTTTTAGCTTTTTTTCCATGTACATTTGCTAAATCCGCTATATTCTTTTTAAGATACAGCGACCAGAATTGTTCACAATATTCAAGGTGTGATCCCACCATGTAATGATACAGAGGCATTATAATATCCTTTGTTTTATTCTCCATTCCTTTCCTTATAATTCCTAGCAGTGTATTTGCTTTCTTGGCTGCCACTGCACACTGGGCAGAGGTTTTCAATGTGTTATCCACAATGACACCTACATTTTTTTCCTGGGTTTTGATTCCTAATGTGGAACCTTGCATTGTGTAACCATATTTTGGGTTGCTCTTTCATAGTAACATAGTATATGATGGCAGATAAAGACTAGTATGGTCCATCTAGTCTGCCCAGCAAGGTGGCAAGAGTAGGTGCACCTACCTCTCTGTGCAGGTCACCCCCTCCCCATGCCTTCGTTTAGGGGTGTACCCACCCCTACGTGTAGGTCACCCCTATTTGCTGAGATATAAGAGATAGGTTTATTTTGATTTTATCCTGTCGCTATAAAGGGATTCCATGCCAATTTGAATTCTGCCACTGTATTTGCCCCACCACTTCCATCGGAGGGCATTTCAAGCATCCACCATGCCTTCAGTGAGAAAGTATTTCTTGACATTGCCTTTCAGTTTATCCCCTTGCAGCTTCATGTTATGCCCTTTAGTTTTATAGCTTCCCTGTCTTTGGAAGAGGTTTGTTTGTTCATTAATACTCTAAGTATTTAAAGATCTGAATCATATCTCCCCTGTCCCTCCTCTCCTCCAGAGTATACATATTTAGGTCTTCAAGTCTCTTCTCATAAGTCTTCTGACTTAGGCTCCAAATCATTTTGGTCGCCTTACTCTGAACTGTTTCTAGCCTTTTTATGTCCTTTGCGAGATATGGTCTTCAAAACTGAACACAATATTCCAAGTGACACCTGTGCTGAAAGATGCCTGCCAGTTCTGTGAGGTGTTTGAGACAGTCCTCAGGCAGGAAAACTCGAGCCTGAGTCAGGTCAAGTAGAGCACCTATGAATTCTAGCTTCTGAGTGGGAGAAAGGTGTGACTTTTGGAAGTTTATGACAAATCCTAGTTGTTCGAGCACCGAGATGGTGCGTTGAACAGACAGACATACCATATATGGTGTTTCGCCCCTGATGAGCCAATCATCTAAGTAGGGGAAGACACCCAGGGTGTGGAGATAGGCCGTGACTACTGCCAGACACTTCATGAAGACTCTTGGGGTGGATGCCAGACTGAAGGGCAGGACCAGATATTGGTATTGCCTGCTTTCAAATATGAAGCAGAGGTATTGCCCGTGATACGGGTGAATGAGGTTGTGTGTGCATGCATCTTTTAGATCCAGCGAACAGAGCCAATCATTCCTCTAAAGGTAGGGCAGTAGGGTTCCTAGAGAAATCATCTTGAACTTCTCTCATATTAGGAACTTGTTGAGGTTCCGGAGGTCTAGGATGGGATGGAACCTCCCTGATCCTTTGGTGATAAAGAAATATCAGGAGTAAAACCCTAATCTTTCCTGTCCACAGAGAGCAAGTTCTATCGCACCATCTCTCAGTAGGGTGGTGACTTCTTGCTTAAAAGAGACTGATGGAAAGGTTTGGGAGGATATTCCCCTGGAAAAAAAGGAGGAGGTAATTGGGCAAAATAGAGCAGATAGCCCCCGATTTAACTAACCTTCTCCCTTCAGGTTTTACCAAAGAGGGTCTCACCTCGACAGGGAATGTGTGCTAGCTTGTCTTGGATCCACTGTTCAAGATCCGAAGACTGCAACCAAGCTAGACTTCTGACCCCAATTGTCCATCATTGCAGCTCTGCTGATAGATTCAAAAGAGTCAAAAGCTGCTCTGGTGATGAACTTTGAACAGTCTTGACCATGCTTGACTAGAGATCGGTAGGCATCTAGCTTCTCTGAAGGAATTATGGCAGAGAACTCATCAAGATCCTTCGCAATGTCTCTAAGGAACATACCCATATAAAGCATATAAGAATTAATGCGGCAAGCCAACATCGATGCCTGGAAGCATCGGCAGCCAAAGGCATCGAGGGTATGTGATTCCCTCCTGGGAGGAACTGAAGAGCAGTTCTTGGTACTTTTGATTTGGCACATGGCCGACTTGACACCATAAAATAGTGAGGGAGTTGAGGCTTTTGGAATCCAGGGGAATTGGGAACCCTGTACATGATGTCTAGCCTTTTACTGACCGATGGAACCAATAGAGGGGTCTCCCACATTCTAAACATGAGATCCTGCAGAATATTATGAAATAGAAGAGTGGTAGCCTTTTTAGGAATTGAGGGATATTACAGTATTTCTAGTTCCTCAGCTCTCTGTTCCATCTCGGTCCTACAGCGACCAAGAGCACCTTGGCCATGTCTCGAATAAAATCCTGGAAGGACATGTCCTCAGGCGGGGATCAACAGCGCTCATGAGGCAGTGAAGGGTCCAATGGTACATCACAGTCCCTCTGTGAAACAGGATACTTGGCCTCCAATTCCCAGGCATCAGAATCAGAATCGGAGAGGAAGTCAAAATAGTGTCAATGTCATGTCTTCGTTGCCAATCTGTTGCCGACAGACGATACTGTTGTCAATGCCCTGGGGCATTGGAACCATAGAAGTTTGAAGGCAGTTCCTTCTGCGGTTGATGGGATTCAGCTGGTTCCAGGCTTGGCATCGACCCCGAGGGTTCCAATAGCAGCGGTTCTGGACTCGGCATCGAGATCTGGACTGCCGAGGATCTTGAAGTCATTGATTCCAGGCTCAGTATTAAGACCTGAGCTAATGAGGGCCTTGAGGCTACCAGCACGGATGCTGCCAGGAATGCAGCAAAACTCCTCTCGATGGACAGCATGTGCTGCTCAAGGAAGATGGAGGATGTCTGGGTGGACTCTGGTACAGGACTCTGGACCACCATTCCAGACAATGGAACCGGAGGCTCTCCAGAGGACAAAGCCTTGGTAGCACTCTGGAGCCCCTCTTGAGCTTTGGAGGTGAATTCCTCCCGCCGGGGCTGTTTAACTGATTGTTCTCAGTTATCAGCTTCAGAGTCCCGCTGAGGCGGGCTCCGGTGTTGATGTCCAAGGAATGGATCCTGGGTATTGGCATCAGTCCTCGACATCAAAGACTGAGTTGTGGCGTTGGTGGTCAGTTATTTGCCTCCAGTATTGCAGCCTCTGGGTTCTGAAGGAACACAGGGACCACGCAAAGAATAGGAGCCCTGAGAAGGAGTCAACACCAAAGAGGAGTCTGCTGAGGGTGCCAAGTTAGATACAAAAATACGCTCACATTGCTTTTCCCATTTTTTAAAGCCTTTTTTCATCATTTGCTGACACAGGTTGCAAGAGGCTGGGTTGTGGTCAGGCCTAAAACACTGCAGGCACAAATTGTGCTTGTCGGTAACTGAAATGGTGCGGTTGCAGGAAGTACATTTTTTAAAACCACTGGCTGCTTCTCCATGTTAAGAAAAACAGCCGTTGCCAGGACAAAAGACTCAATGGCGGCCAGAACCAACAAAAAAATCTCATGGGAACTGTGAGTAAAAGAGAAATAAAAGAAAATAAAAATAGAGTGCCAAAAAGAGCATGAGCATCATCGAGAGTTGGTCTTGAAGGTAGACGGGATTGTGGAAAAACAAAGAATGAAGAGACTCCTTTGGGAAAGCAGGAAGGCATGCATGCATGCACAGAACGATGCTCTCAAAGGCTTCCTTTTGGAAGCTGGGGAGTTTTCCTACATGGGCTCTATCAGAGGATGTCATCCATATGTGAAGATTGCATTTCTGCTTGTTCCTGGAGATACATAATAAATTAAGGAATGTAGAATTAAGGAATGTTTAATTTTCCTGTTTAATGTATACCCAAGTTATTATACCTGTTTCACTGTAAGCACAATCACGAAATTGAGATGTGCAACTCTTATGTTCATTGTAAACCGCACTGATGTCGAATAGCGCGGTATAAAAGAGACTGCAAATAAAATAAATAAATAAAATAGATGCAAAATAGAAGTATACTACATATAGTGAAATAATTTGGGATAATTTAGTGCTAGAAGTAGATGTATTATAAAGGCATTAGACAAAATAATCCTCTTCAATAATTATATATTGCCATTAGGTATAAGTAGTTGTGCTTGTTTGCAATTGTGTAGAATCAGAGGGGTGTTGTAGTGGTGAGTTTTGGTTCTGCAGATTATATGTATATATATATATATATATATAATTTATATATATATAATCCTATGAGCCGAAGACGACTACTGTGAATGAAAAGAAGTCTGCGATGCTGCTGATGTGTGGACTCCAAGTAGAAGCAAAGATCAGCGATTCCAGCAGGACTAATCATATATATGCAGCCATGAAGTCTGGATGAACAGTCACTGAAACTCTGTCCAAGATGTGCAAAGTGCAACCAATAGTGAAAAGAGATGCTGCTAAAGAATTAGAAGTTATTACCAGTGCCATGATGTGAATGTTAGTGCAAACCTCTGAAATACTGAAAAATCTATAGAGGGCAGTTGGCCACTGCCAGCAAATAGTGCTTGCAAGAATAATTGGTAGAGCCTTACTCTCTGTATACATTCTTATTGAGACCGATCAAGGGAAAACAGTGTCACATGGCTTTGGTTAAAATTTACAGGATGATTGTAATCCTTTTTCTATATTGTTAAATAAAGCATATGTATAAAGACTTCTCCCAACCAGCAAGATGAAGTTCACCTATGGACCAGATGTGGTGCCTAGGATTCAGAAGGGGCATCTGTAAAGTGAAGTGGAAGGCATTCCCCACTGTGGCAGAAGATTTATTCTGGACTTGGACATATTTGAGCTACAATTCTTTTGTAGTGATTCTTTACAGATTCATAGGGGGGGTGGGGGGACTGTAGAAAGGAACTCAAAATGGGGTACCAGGGCCCTCTGAAAGAGTTAACAATATAAAGAATGAGAATAGCTTTGAGTTCACTCACAGCCTAGCAGGAGAGAAGGCAAGGTCATATCTTTACATATACAGCTATGCAGGGAGACAGATGTTCTGGGGAAGGCAGAATGTTTATATTTCCAAAAATGCTTCATTATGGCTAGAGATGACCAATGTGTCTGTGTCCAGCTTGACCTGTAACAGCAGGGCTTGACCTGTAACATATAGATGAAAACTATAGATATGAATTAGCAAAATGCAACGCAAAGCTTGACGTAAGCAGATAAAGTAAAATTGTACAATGTGAGTTTTTTGCTAATAAAAAGAAGTGCTGCGGGAAATGGGGAAAGGGCATTGCAGGTGACCACTCCATTTTGTGGAATCTGTAATTCCTTCCTGAAGTGCTTCAGTGGTCCTTTGTTATTGTTTAAGATATAACTCTGTGTGTGTGTGTTTTCATGCCTTTCTCACTTGCACTGAGTTCAGGGAATTAGAGCCAAGAACCGAGGAAGGATTTTAATTGTTGTACCTGGTCAGGATTAAAACATGACCCCTCACAGGCTTTTTCTTTCAAATGTACCTGCAAAAGATTTTATTATGAGTTTTTGCTTCCATGGCAAGCTTTTTTTTTAAATTTATAATTTCAGTTACTAAATTTGCACATGAAATGTGAGCTACCGACAACCTCAATAACAACAACGAAGGAAAAAATACTCAAGGAAACGTAAAAAAAAAGGAGCCCCTCCTTTAGCCCATCATATAGGGAGATCCAAAATTAAGAAAAAAACTTCTTATCGAACTAGAAAGAAAAGGCAAGTGTTAAGCAGCCAGACACTCAATAATATCACAGCGCAGAATACAACCTCATTCACTCCCCACAGATCCCTTAGTATTCAAAAAGGAAAGTAACTGTGAAGGATAAAGAAACACATAAGAATTACCCTGCAGCTTCACAAGACATTTGCAAGGATACATAAGGAAAAATAAACCACTAAGCTGTGAGACCTGAGGACGCAGGATCAAAAACTCTTTCCTGTGTCGATGGGTCTCCCTAGCTAGGTCCGGAAATATACAAACCGGGCAACTCTTGAAAGTTATATGCCTCTTTTGGAAAAACAATCTCAGCAGCCATTCCCTATCAGATACAAGTGTGAGAGTAACTAAACATGTCGCCGGTACAATATCAGTAGACTCCAAGAGAGCTGACATATTCAAAACATCAAATTGCCCAGGGGCAGGGGCCTCGGTCCCTGCCAAAGACCTCTGGCCACTCGGCAAATAGTAAACTTTGGCAATAGGCAGACAGGTTTTTTTTGGGACTCTCAGAGCTTCAACTAAATATTGCTTAAAGATCTCTTTAGCAGAGATAAGAGATGAACGAGGAAAGTTAATTAACCAAAGATTTGACAGTCTAGAAAAGTTATCTAGTTGTTCCACTCATGCTTTAAGATGATTAGAGTCCTTCATGAAAGCCTCAAATAGGTTTTCCAAATATTCAGTCCTCAAAACTACACCTTCCAAATCTTTCTGGATCTGTCCAATTTCTCCAAAATTCTTTGCCAACAGTTCAGTATTTGCTTGTACCTGACCTTGTATCCCTTTTATCTGCATAGTGTTCGCCTCTCCAAGCTGGTTAACTGCGGACCAGATAAACTCCAATATGAGTTGCTCTGGTCATTGTAGAGGGAAAGAGCAAACCAAAGCACCCTGCTCCATGCCTGAAAACACTGGAGGGACTATTGGCTCCATAAGAAGTGAACCGGTGCCTTCACTCGACACCAAAGTGAGATCTCTGTTCTTGGGCCACGGCCCTGACAGTGGATGGCCCCGCAAGTCACCACCATCACTTGCTGCCAGTCCTAAAATCAACCCCATCAGGGGTGTCAAAGATCCACCAACTGGAGAATCGATTGCCCCACTACTTGCACGGACTGAGTCAGGACACGGGAGCTTCCGTGCTTCCTGAGATGGGGGGTCACTGCTTGAGAGAGACGCCAAGCCTCCCGGCTCCATCTGCCTCTTAGCTAAGCTACTGTCTCCTCCTGCTGGCTGCCACTCCAGATGCAAAACAAATGAATCTAATGGACCCAAGGTAAGTGGAGTAAAGTTCTGCAGGACAGCCTAGGGCAGCACGCCCTGTTTCCCCTTTCACTTTCTCCCTATTCGGGAAAAATGCTCCCGAAGCTCAAAGCCTGCCGGCAGCAATCTCGGATCCCCCTGCATGTACCCATGGCAAACGTTTTTTCAAATTCTCTCTTTGCCTGCCTTATCAGAGCTTTGCATCTAACTTGCCAGTTCTTATGCTGTTTCCTGTTTTGCTTATTTGGTTCCTTTTTCCATTTTTAAATCATGCTGGCAGTCATTTGGCCTTCCTTACACCTTTCTTAAAGCTTGGAATATATCTGGTCTGGGCTATCGAGATGATATTTTTAAGCAATTTCTGGGCCTGATGTAAACTCTCAACCTTTGCAGTTGCTCCTTTATATTTTTTTCTTAACCATCTTTCTCATTTTTTCATTGTCTCCCTTTTGAAATATAAATGCTAGTGCAGTAGATTTCCTTGTTATGATTACTATTACTAGGTGGCCTCGGAGGTGTAATAAGTCCCCCTGGACATCAGGGGACTGCGGCGCTGAGCAGTGATGGAAGGTGAGGGGGGGTGCAGGGGATCCCTGTAACACAACCCTGGCCATGGGAGGCCAGATAGTGGGTCAGGCTGTGGGGAAAGGATGGTGTTGCTGTCGGCTGGGAATCGTGGCTCCTGAATGGAGCCGCGGTGCCATGGTGATGGGACACCATGGCACCGCGGCTCCATTCAGGAGCTTGACTGAGTTAGCCGGGTATGTGGGCCAGGCATGCGGCTGATCAGAATTGGGGCAAGCCTGCATATTCAGGCCGTAGACCCGATTCTGATCCCGTGAGCACGTCTCGCCCCTCTGTACCTCTCATACCAGATCCTGTCTAGCCCCTCTGTACCTCTCATACCAGATCCTGCACTCTATTAAAGATTAGATCCAAAATAACTCCCCTTTATGTCGGTTTCTGAACCATTTGCTCCATGAAACTATCATTTATTTCATCTAGAAGCCTTATTTCCCTAGTGTGTCCTGATGTGACATTCACCCAATTTACTGTGTTGCCAATTTTGTTAGCTTCCTTAATTGTTGTTAGCCTTTCATCTGGTCAGGCAGAAAGGGGACTGTTGTAGTTGTTGATATGGAAGGACAGACTAGATAGACCATGTGGTCTTTTTCTGTCATCATATTTCTATGTTTCTATGATAGTACAACCCTACTGCTATTCCTTTATCTTTCTCACATAATGTCTATCCATAATGATTCTATAGTGCATTTTGATACCTGTAAAACTGTTATCCTGTTAGTTTCAATGCCCCCTTTAACAGATAGGGTAGATCAAATTGGTGGAGGGGTAGGGCTATCATTATAATATAATTTATACCTGGTGCCACAGTATCCCATTTGTTATCCTCCTTCCACCAGATCTCTGAGATACCAATTACATCTACCTCTTCATTTAGTGCTATGTATTCTAACTCTCCCATCTTTTTTTTTTTTAGACATCTAGCATTTGTATACAGACATTTCAAAGAAAATCCTGGAGAAGGACCACCTGTGACTGACAAATATACAGATTTGAATGGAGTAGATACCACATCATTCACAGAAGAGGATGTGTTAGAACAGCTTGTAAAACTGAAAGTGGACAAGGCCATGGGACCGGATGGGATACATCCCAGTATACTGAAAGAACTCAGAGAGGTTCTTGCAGGCCGTTAAGGGATGTTTTTAATAGATCCTTGGAGACAGGAGAGGTTCCATGGGACTGGAGAAGGGCTGATGTGGTACCTCTTCACAAAAGTGGTACTAGGGAAGAAGTGACAAACTACAGGCCTGTAAGCCTTATCTCGGTGGAGGGAAAAGTAATGGAGGCATTCCAGAAAGAGCGGATAGTGGACTTCCTCAAAACCAACAGGTTGCATGATCCAAGGCAACATGGTTTTACCAAAGGATGATCTTGCCAACAAATCTGATTGAGTTCTTTGACAGGGTGACCAGAGAACTAGATCAAGGGCATGCGATGGATGTGATCTTCCTAGATTTCAGCAAAGCCTTTGATACTGTTCCTTATCAATAAACTCAACGGCTTGGGGATGGATCCCAAGGTGGTGAACTGGATCAGAAATTGGTTGACTGACAGACGACAGAAGCTGATGGTAAACGTAACTCACTCGGATGAAAGGATGGTGATTAGCGGTATGCCCCAGAGTTAGGTCTTGGGACCGGTACTGTTCAATGTATTTGTGAGTGATATTGCTAAAGGACTGAATGGAAAAGTCTGTCTTTTTGCAGATGACATGAAAATTTGCTACAGAGTGGACTCCCCTGAGGGAGTGGATAACATGAGAAAAGATCTTCAAAGCGAGGGCCCATAGACGCAAAGCTTCGCTGCAGAGCGACAGAGAGTCTGTTCCCCCCTGCTTGTTCACATAGAACATGGCTATTTGATTGTCCGTTTGAATGGTCTAATGCTTGGCAGTAAAGATTTAATGTGAAGAAGTGCAGTTTCATGCACTTGGGAAGCAGAAATCCAAGGGAATTGTATGCGATAGGGAGCGAGAGGTTGGTGTGCACGAACCAGAAGGAACTTGGAGTAATTGTTTCTGAGGATCTCAAAGTGACAAAACTATTGACAAGGCGGTGGCAAAAGCAAGAAGGATGCTGGATTGCATACAAAGAGGAATTACCAGCAGAAAGGAAGAAGTACTAATACCACTGTACAAGTCGCTGGTGAAGCCTCACTTGGAATATTGTGTTCAGTTTTGGAGGCCATATCTCGCAAAGGATATATAAAGACTGGAAACAGTTCAGAGGAAGGTGACCAAAATGATTTGGAGCCTGCATCAGAAGGCTTATGAGAAGAGACTTGAAGATCTAAATATGCACACTCTGCAGGAGAGGGGGGGACAGGAGAGATATGATTCAGACCTTTAAATACTGAAAGAGTATTAATAAACAAACAAACCTCTTCCAAAGACAGGGAAGCTGTAAAACTAGAGGGCATAACATGAAGCTGCAAGGGGGTAAACTGAAAGGCAATGCCAGGAAATACTTTTCACTGAAAGGGTGTGGATGCTTGGAATGCCCTCCTGATGGAAGTGGTGGGGGCAAATACAGTGACAGAATTCAAAATGGCATGGGACAGACACAGTGGATCCCTTTATAGCAACAGGATAAAATCAAAATAAGCATAACATATCTCAACAAATAGGGGTGACCTACATGGAGCGGTGGGTTCACCCCTAAACAAAGACATGGGGAGGGGTGACCTGCACAGAGTGGCAGGTGCACCTACTCTTGCCACCTTGCTGGGCAGACTAGATGGACCATACTGGTCTTTATCTGCCGTCATACGTATACTATGTTACTGTTATTAATATTGACAATCTACTTATCAGTTGGTTAATTTGGAATCTTTCATCTCTGTGTGCTGTTTAAGGATACTTGAACAGCATAGTTACTCATCTGTAACAGGTGATCTCCGGAAACAGCAGGAATTTAGCCTTCACATATGGGTATCGTCGGTACCGACAGAGCCTGCGTGGGAACGCTCCCCAGCGTCCAATAGGAAAGCTTTTGGGAGCATCGCACAGCGCCTGCGTGCTGCCTTCCCGCCTTTCCCAACTGTCCCTCTCCAGTTGAGTTTATAGCTGAGACAAAAGAGAGAGGGAAAGAGAGAAAGAGAGAGAGAGATAGAGAGATACAACTCCTAGGGGAGGTGGGTGGGTTGTGAAGACTAAATTCCTGCTGTTCCCGGAGATCACCTGTTACAGGTGAGTAACTATGCTATCTCCAGGAACAAGCACAAATGTAGTCTTCACATATGGGGACTCCCTATCTGCAGATGCCAGGGAGATGGCCCCAGAAAGTTGTGTGCCCTTGTGAAAGGGTTCCACTTCCCCCCATGGATCTCTGGCATCCTTACAGACCCCTTACATACCCATTGAGATTTATCGTTATTGTAACATTTACATAAGCTGTATATAGTTCCCCCTAGTTCCTCCAGGTTTTTGAATACCCTGTTCTATGTAAGCTCAATGTACCATTACATTGTAGTACGTTTGTTTCAACTGTAAACCGCACTGATTATAATAGCGCGGTATATAAGAAATGTAAATAAATAAATAAATCCTACCAGGGATGGCTCTCACTTGGTTTGCAGCTTGTCGTGCTGTGAGGGCTTGCGTGCATCAGTGATGCTGAGAGCTAAACTATCAGTAGTTTAACTACTGGCAGGGTCTCCCAAGATGGACAGGTCTCAGCTGAGGTGCCAGACGAAGACAAACCACCCATCTGGGCAGCAGCAGAATGGGATAGTGTTGACGGCGGAGGATCACATTTCTGTGACAACGGCAACAACACCAAACTCAAACTGCGCAGAAGGAAGGCCCGGCAATCTACTTCTGTATCTTGCCATGAAAACCCAATGGATAGTTACCACAAAACAAATTGTGCTATGGTGCTGGAAGATGAGACTCCCAGGTCGGAAGGCACTCAACTAGCTACTGGGGAAGAGCTGAAGACTTTTCAGAGTAAAGCCAGCATTTATGATGTGGTTGGATCAAAGCCCTCGGGAAGTCTGACTGCTGATGTAGCTGCGCATGAAATGAGAGTCAGAAGCTGTAAAGATGTCTTACACATTGGAACATGGAACGTACGAAGCATGAACCAAGGGAAGTTGGAGGTGGTCAAGAATGAAATGGAACGTGTACAACTTGATCTGTTGGGTGTCAGCGAACTGAAATGGACTGGCATCGGGCACTTTGCATCAGATGATCACATGGTCTACTATGCTGGAAATGAAAGACAAAGAAGAAATGGTGTTGCATTTATAATAAAGAAGAAACTTGCAAGAACTGTAATGAAATACAATGCAGTCAGCGAACGCTTAATCTCTATTCGTCTACGAGGATTGCCTATCAACACAACTATAATTCAAGTATATGCCCCAACAACAGCTGCAGAAGAGAATGAAATTGAAGAGTTCTAAGAACAAGTACAAGCTGAAATTGACAGAACATGCAAACAGGATATCCTGATAGTCATGGGTGACTGGAACGCAAAAGTTGGCAACAAAGAAGAAGGCAAAGTAGTTGGAAAATATGGACTTGGCAACAGAAATGAAGCTGGAGAAAGATTGATAGAATTCTGCAAGACCAATGATCTATTCATCTCAAACACCTTCTTCCAGCAACACAAGCGGCGACTGTACACATGGACTTCACCCAATGGATTGTATAAAAATCAAATTGACTACATCTGTGGAAGTCAACGATGGAAAAGCTCTGTAACATCAACAAAGACAAAACCTGGAGCTGACTGTGGTACAGATCATCAACTACTAGTATGCAAACTCAAGCTAAAGTTGAAAAAGAGCAAACCACTCATGAATGCAGCAAAATATGACCTTGAGAATATACCACTGGAATTTAAAGACTGCCTGCAAAATCGATTTGCTGCTTTAGATACAAATGACAGAACTCCGGAAGAGTTATGGAATGACATCAAGAAGGTTGTGCTGGAAGAAAGCGAGAAGTCTCTACAAAAGGTGAAAAAGCAAAAACGGCCAAAATGGATGACGGAAGAAACTCTGAAAATTGCCCAGAAACGCAGAGAAGCTAAAGCCAAAGGAGAAAGAAAGACAATCGCAGAACTCAACAGAGATTTCCAACGTGCAGCAAGACAGGACAAGGAAAAGTACTACAATGACACTTGCAAGGAAATAGAAGCAGAAACTATTAGAGGAAGAACAAGATCGGCTTTCCTAAAGCTGCGAGAGTTAAAGAAAAAGTTCCAGCCTCGAATTGGAATGTTACAAGATGCTCAAGGTTCTATGTTGAATGATGCTGAGAAGATCAAGAAAAGGTGGAAGGAATATACAGAGTTTTTATATGATAAAGATCAAGTGGACCAACAGCCGTTTCAACCTATACCTTATGATCAGGAACCATTGGTGATGAAAGAAGAAGTTGAAGCAGCATTGAAAGCCTTATCAAAGAACAAAGCACCAGGCATTGATAGCATTCCCATAGAAGTATTGCAGCAATCTGATGCAGCTGTTACTGTACTTACAAGGCTCTGCCAAGAAATATGGACGACAACATCATGGCCAACTGACTGGAAAAGATCTGTGTTTATACCAATACTAAAGAAAGGTGATCCAACTGACTGTGGAAATTATCGCACAATCGCTCTGATTCCACATGCCAGCAAGATTCTACTGAAGATTATTCAAAAGAGACTACAGCCATACCTAGAACAAGAACTACCTGAAGTGCAAGCAGGGTTCAGGAAAGGGCGAGGAACGAGAGACATCATTGCGGATGTGAGATGGATCCTTGAAAAGACTAAAGAATACCAAAAGGATATCTATTTGTGCTTTATCGACTATAGCAAGGCTTTTGACTGTGTAAACCATGAGAAACTCTGGGCCACATTAAGAAGCATGGGTATACCAGAACACCTGATCGTTCTCTTGCGCAATCTGTACATTGATCAAGAAGCAATAGTTCGAACGGAACAAGGAGAAACAGAATGGTTTAAAATAAGCAAAGGTGTAAGACAAGGCTGCATACTTTCCCCCTACCTGTTTAATTTATATGCAGAACAAATCATCAGAGAAGCAGGATTGTATGAAGACAACAGAGGTGTGAAGATTGCTGGAAGACTCATCAACAACCTTCGCTATGCTGATGATACCACATTACTGGCAGAAATTGAAGATGATCTGAAACATTTGCTTCTCACAATCAAAGAACATAGTCTGAAAATGGGCCTGCACCTTAATGTAAAGAAGACAAAGATCATGACAACTGGCATAATCAACAGGTTCATCGTTGAAGGAGAAGAAATTGAAATCGTGAACAACTTTAACCTACTTGGATCAACTATCAATAAAGAAGCAACAAGCAGTCAAGAAATCAGATGACGCATTGCTCTTGGCAGAATGGCTATGAAAGACCTAGATAAGATTCTCAAGAGCAGAGATGTCTCTCTCCATACAAAGATTCGACTTGTTCAAGCCATGGTATTTTCCATAACATCATATGGATGTGAAAGCTGGACAGTGAAAAAGACAGACAGGAAGAAAATTGATGCCTTTGAATTATGGTGCTGGTGGCGAATACTGTGTATACCATGGACTGCCCGAAGAACAAACCAGTCGGTACTAGAGGAGATCAAACCTAAGCTTTCTTTAGAAGCTCAGATGACAAGACTTCGACTTTCATACTTCGGACACATCATGCGAAGAGAGAGATCATTAGAGAAAGACATCATGCTTGGAAAGATAGAAGGTCAACGCAAAAGAGGAAGGCCAGCAATGAGATGGATCGCTACAATAACAGCAGCTACGGGTACCAGTCTGTCAACAATGAGCCGCCTGACTGAAGACCGAACACAATTTAGGATAGCTATCCAGAGGGTCGCCATGAGTCGACTCCGACTCGACGGCACTTAACAACAACAACAACAACCAGGGATGGTGGGGAGGAGTTGATTAAGTGTGGAACAGGTGTTGAAGAACAGCCTGACCAAACAAGGCATCGCGGCAGGAGTCCTTGTCTAAGCAGTAATGGGCTGTGAAGGTATGAACCGAAGCCCAAGTAGCTGCTCGACAGATGTCGTCGATAGACACAGAGTGAAGATGAGCCATTGAGGCTGCCATGGCTCTCACATTGTGAGCTGTGACATGGTCCTCAAGAGGAAGGTTGTTACTCTCATAGGCAAAAGATATACACTGTGCAATTCAGCTGGACAGTGTCCTTTTGGAGACTGGAAGTCCCAAATGACTAGGATCAAAAGCAACAAAAAGTTGAGAGAACTTTCTATGTTGCTGTGTCCTTTGCAAGTAAAAGGCCAAAGCTCTTTTACAGTCCGAAGTATGAAGATTCCTTTCTGCATTTGAGGCGTGAGGCCTTGGAAAGAATACAGGAAGGTAAACCGGTTTAAATGAAAGGGCGACACCACCTTTGGCATAAAGTGTGGATGAGTCCTAAGGACTACCTTATCATGATGTATAAGGAGGATCAGCCACTAACACTTGCAATTCACTGATGTGACGTGCTGATGTGATTGCAATAAGAAAGATAACCTTCCAGGAAAGGAATTTCAAAGAGGTAGTAGCTAATGGTTCAAAGGGCAGTTTCATGAGCTGCCCAAGTACCAGATTTAAGTCCCATGACACCGGTGGTGGCTTAATGGGAGGCTTAGTTAAAAGAAGGCCTCTCATAAATCTCGCTATGAGAGGAAATAGGTTGTCCATTTAGAGGCTTGAAAGAAGCTGCAATAGCACTCAAATGGACTCTCACTGAATTGGTCTTAAGCCCTGGCGTCGCTCCCATGCTATTGATAACCTGACAGCATAAAATATCCACCTAGCTGCTCACCGTAAGGCAATCTCCGAGTCAATGAAACAGTACCACTCGGATACCTTGATGAGATCTCTCAATAAGCTACACGACCTTTTTGACCTAGTTAAGTCTCTATCTAAGGAGCCATCCTCTGGGCCTCAAGTTGAGATACACCCTCAAGACTTTGCAACCCACTTACAATCTAAGATGTGCCTTAACACCAGAACCACTACAACAACCACCACCCTTGTGCAGGATGTCCCAAGAGCCCTTTCTGCATTCTCTATCCCCTCTAAGAAAGGAATTGAAGACACCATTACAGCCCTCAACATCACTACATCCCAGTCCGATCCATGCCCTGCCTTTTGGATCAAGGAGCTCCGCAGTCACTTCAGCCCAGTAATTGCCAACATAATGAACCTCTCCTTTTCAACAGGATCATTCCCTTCAGCCCTTAAGCATACTTCAATTAGACCCCTGTTGAAAAACTGCAAGCTCGACCCCCTAAGGGTAGATTCCTACAGACCCATTTCTAGCATACCTCTACTCGCTAAGATCATCAAAAAGGAGGTCCAACGACAGTTACAGGACCATATTGACACCGCTGCACCGCTAGACCCCTGCCAACATGGCTTCAGGGAATACCATGGAGTCAAAACTCTCCTCACCACACTCTTCAGCAAGATAATCACTGGCATAGATAACATCCGCCAAGGATTTGCCCTCATCTTTCTGGATATCACCGCAGCGTTTGATTCAGTGAATCACGAACTCCTTTTAGCGAGACTAATTGAGAAGGGCATCAGTGGAACAGCGCTTGAATGGTGCAGGTCCTACCTATCTGGAAGATGGCAGCATGTCCGCTCAGGAGGCAGAACTTCAGAACCCTTCCACCTAGAGCAGGGAGTCCCACAAGGTTCCTCACTTTCTGCCCTTCTGTTTAACATCTACATGCAACCAATCTGTAAGATCATCCAGTCATTTAATGTCGACTGCATGCTTTATGCCGATGATGTTCTACTTTACACCCCCTTCTCCACTGACCATTTAGATCTCTCCCCTCTAATAAACTGTTTCAGTGCAGTATCTGACTGGCTCCTCTCCCAAAACCTCTGTATACAACATAAGAAAACGGAAGTCCTCTTCATCACAAGGAACCCCAACTTCATCCCACCACAATATCTCAAACCAAAGGAAGCTGAATTGCAATCCAAACCCTGAATACGTTACCTGGGAGTCACTCTGGATCAATGCCTGGATATGAAGTCCCACATAGGAAACACAGTCAGAACAATATACTATAAGATCCGTTCACTGAGACACCTACGCTCCTTGTTGGAGCCAAAAGATTTCAGGACAATCTACCAAGCACTGATCATACCCCACTTCGATTATGCCAATGTCATTCTTCAAGGTCTTCCTCAATCCACCTTGAACCCGTTACAGCTGGCAATGAATGCCGCAGCAAGGGTCCTTCATGGACCCGCCAGGACTGACCACGTTACACCTCTGCTGATTCAATTACATTGGCTACCCATCCAGGCCAGAATTATCTTCAAAATTCTACTTCTCACGTTCAAAGCTCTCAATAAGCTCTCCGCCGCATCCTCATCTGCCCTTATTCACACTACTACACCAAACAGAGCAAGAAGATCCACGATCATCAACTTCCTAAAGCTCCCAAAGGCCCTAACAAGCTGCTCTTCGTCTACAGCCAACAGAGCCTTTATCCTCTGTGCCCCAAGGTGCTGGAATGCACTACCCCCTGGCATCCGGGCTATCAACAGCTTAACACAATTTAGGAAAGCCCTCAAATTCCATCTCTTCAACAAGTACCTTATAGAGTCAACGACACCCATAGACCTCAGTGATTCCACCCAGTAATACAATTCCTTGGTGTCTCAATAACACGCCAAGGCTGATTCTCTATAAGTAAAGAATATATTCTTAGTAACCGCTCCTAGTAACAGGTACCTATGCAGTAATGTTATCCTTGTAAATAGATTGTAAATAATTACCCTTGTTATCCAAGTTCCTTCCCTTGTTATCTGTAAACTCATGCATGTTGACTGTACTGAGATTTCTGTTCTATGTGAACCGCGCTGATGCTGAATAGTGCGGTATATAAGAGAATATAAATAAATAAATAAATGAAGGAGATACTCCAGTAATGATTCCAGAGATATCGCAATAAGGTTAAGACCCTTCTGCAAGCACCATAAGGTAAATCTTTTCCACTTAAATGCATAAGAGCGTCTTGTGGAAGGCTTCCTGGAAGCATAAAAAATATCCTTCACCTGCTGGGAAAGGTTAAGACCGTGAAGTTCTAGGCTTTCAGCAACCAGGCCCTGAGATGCAGAGACTGGGGACTGGGATGCCACAGCATCCCGTCCTCTTGAGAAAGGAGATCTGGAGCAGATCCTAACTCCAGAGGCGGTGCTTGAGAGAGATGTAGGAGCAGAGGGTACCACATTTGCCGTGGCCAACGTGGAGCTATGGGGATCATATGACCTCTGTTTCTCTGAAGCTTGAACAGGGTTTTGGGAATTAGGGGAATGAGTGGAAAGGCATACAGGAAGTCCTGACCCCAATGGAGGAGGAAAGCATCCCTGGCCTGACAACCCTGAGCCGGAATTCTGGAACAGAACCAGGGAAGTTTGGCATTCAGCGGACTTGCAAAGAGGTCTATGTCTGGGGTTCCCCAAATTTGAAAAATGTTGGCCACCTGGTCTGCATGGAGAGACCATTCATGTGGAAGCAGAACTCAACTGAGTCTGTCTGCCCAAGAGTTTTGAATGCCTGGAAGATACACCGCAAGGAGATGAATCTGACGCTCTCTGGCGAAGGCCCATAGTCGCAAAGCTTCGTTGCAGAGCGACAGAGAGCCTGTTCCCCCCGATTGTTCACATAGAACATGGCTACTTGATTGTCCGTTTGAACTAGGACTGTCTTGTAACTGAGCTGGGTGTGAAATACTCAAAGAGCAAGGAAGATTGCTCTGAGCTCCAGGAGGTTGATATGAAGATAGGCCTCCTGTGGAGTCCAGGTACCCTGGGTAGAGAGGCCGTGCAGGTGGGCCCCCCATCCCACCTGTGAAGCATCTGTTGTTAGAATGGCTTGGGGTGGGGGTTGCTGATAAGGAGACCCCACCAAAAGGATTTTGGGTGACTGCCACCATTGGAGGGACAAAATAAGGCGATCTGAGTTTGCTATTTTGTCTGACAGGCAACCTGACGCCTGAGTCCACTGAGTGGATAAGGTCCACTGGGCTGCCCTCATATGGAGGCGAGTATAAGGAACCACATGCACGGTGGATGCCATGTGGCCTAGCAACTGTAACATTTCCCGAGCAGTGAGGTGAGGTTTTAGCACTGCTTGGGAAGCTAACTGCACAATGCGAAGGCAGCGGGGCTGTGGAAGGAAGGCCCTTGTCTGTCTGGTATCCAGCAGAGCTCCTATAAACTCTAGGGATTGAGTGGAAGCAAGGTTGGACTTTGGGAAGTTTATGACAAGTCCCAAATACTGAAGGATGCGCATTGTGTGAGAGAGAGCAACCCTGGCCTCTGGCTCTGAAGGGGCTCGAATGAGCCAGTCGTCTAAGTAAGGGAAGACGAATATTCCCAGGGTGCGGAGAAATGCTGCCACCACAGCCATGCATTTTGTGAACACCCTTGGTGCAGAGGCCAGGCCAAAAGGAAGAACCCTGTATTGGTAGTGCTTCCCTTGAAACAGAAATCAAAGGAATTTTCAGTGAGTTGGATGGATGAGAACATGAGTGTACACATCCTTGAGATCTAGAGAACAAAACCAATCCTGAATCTGAAGATATGGCAGCAGAGTTCCTAGAGAAATCATTTTGAACTTCTCTTTGAACAGGAATTTGTTCAATTCTCTGAAGTCTAAAATAGGTCTGTGTCCTCCTGTTTTCTTTGGAATAAGGAAATAGGGGGAGTAAAACCCTGTACCCCGTTGGGGAATGGGTACCTCTTCTATTGCCCCTTGGGCAAGAAGCACAGTGACCTCTTGACCTAACTGGTCATTGAGAGAGGTCTGAGAATTGAACTGTCTTACCATTGTAGGAGGGGGCATGCTGAGGAAATGAAGCTTGTACCCCTCTCTTACAATAGACAGAGTCCAATTTTCTGCTGTTATCTGACCCCATCTGGGGGCAAAATGACATAGTCTTCCTGGGATGGTGGAGAGTTCTGGGCCATTCAGTGCCAGGAAGGCAAAGTTCTCTAGTCAGGAGTCAAAGCCCCTGTGGAGGCTGAGTCTGCTGAGCCGCTTGAGGTTTAGCTGCTTTTGACTTCCTTTGTTGCCTAGGTTGTTGCTGCTGTCCCTTTTGAGCAGACTGACCTAAATGATGTCCCTGCTGGGTATAGGAGGGATAAAACGTTTTCTTCTTGCTGAAGAAAGGTTTCTTAGAGGATCTTTTCCTCGCAGGATCAGCTGTAGATTTAGACAATCTATCCAAAGTGATATTGTCAGCATCTATCTCATTAGCCTTTTCCTGCCAATTCTTGCCAAAGAGATTCTCTCCTGTGCAAGGTATATTCCCTAGTTTGTCCTGTACCCAAATTTCCAAGTCAGATGCCTAGAGCCAGGCAATCCTACGTGCACCTATGGCAATGGCAGAGGTTCTGCTTATGCATTCAAAGCAGTCAAAGGCTGCACGATTCACAAACTTGGAAACATCCTGAGCATGTTTGACAAGAGCAAGATAATCTTGCCTTTTATCATCAGGAAGGAGAAGGCTCATAAGCTCTAAATCTCCTGTGACCTCTTTAAGGAACATTCCCATATACAAGATATAAGCCTGGAAGGATCGACGTCCAAAGGCGTCAAGAGTCCTACACTCATGTCCTGGAGGATTAGATGCATGCCTTTTTGCACTCTTTATCCGTCTCATAGCTGATTCCACCACCATGGAATGGTGTGGTAATTGAGTCTTCTGAAACCCAGGACAAGGAGGAACTCGATACATGGTGTCGAATCTTCGAGAGTGAGGAGATGTGGTCAGAGGTGTTTCCCACATCCTTAACATAAGATCATGCAAGATCTCATGAATAGGTAAGGTAGCTGCCTCCTTGGGAGCTTTAAGGTATTGTAGGATTTCTAATTCCTTTGCCCTAGGCTCTTTTTCAGGAGCCACTGTAATGGAAAGACCTCGGGCCACATCTCGGATAAAATCCTGAAAGGACATATCCTCTGGTGGAGATATCCTATACTGAGGAGAAGAGGAATCCTCAGGAAGAAGTACTCTGGTATCGGCAGATCTTTCAGAGTCTTCAGACTCATCTGAGGATTCAAAGTATCTCCCATCCAGATGATCGTGCAAGGCACGATACCGGTACCGATCGAAGTTGGCATCGGAGTGGTCCGGTACTGACTTGTCGATGCCGGATAGAGACGCATGACTCGGTCCCGGTAAAATACCTGCCAATGTCGCACCGAGGAAGTTTCTCCAGGGCCATGTGCCCATGAGGGAAGGGTTAGGACAGCCGTTATAGTTGGTGATTCGATCATTAGGCATGTAGATAGCTGGGTGGCTTGTGGACGTGAGGATCGCCTGGTAACATGCCTGCCTGGTGCGAAGGTAGCGGACCTCACGCGCCACCTAGATAAGGTCTTAGATAGTGCTGGCGAGGAGTCTGCTGTCTTGGTATATGTCGGTACCAATGACATAGGAAAATGTGGTAGGGAGGTTCTGGAGGCTAAATTTAGGCTTTTAGGTAGGAAGTTGAAATCCAGAACTTCCAGGGTAGCATTCTTCAAAATGCTTCCTGTTCCATGCGCAGGACCCAAAAGGCAGGCAGAGCTCCGGAGTCTCAATGCGTGGATGAGACAATGGTGCAGAGATTAGGGTTTTGGATTTGTTAGGAACTGGGGAACATTCTGGGGAAAGGAGGGGCTCTTCCGAAGGGATGGGCTTCACCTTAACTGGGATGGAACCAGGCTGCTGGCATTAACCTTTAAAAAGGAGATAGAGCAGCTTTTAAACTAGATATTAGGGGAAAGCCAACAGTCGCCCAAGAGCGGATGGTTCGGAAGAATGTACCTTTGAAGGATACTACCAAAAGCAGAGAGGTTCCACAAAAGAGTACAGTAGCCCAAATGCCCTCAAGTATGGAGCAGACTGAGCTTAAAGATCCCAAATTACCCATGTCTAACAATAGCCAAATTAATATGAGTAAAATACATTCTCTAAAATGCTTGTATGCAAATGCTAGAAGTCTAAAAAATAAGATGGGAGAGTTAGAATATATAGCACTAAATGAAAGGTTAGATATGATTGGAATATCAGAGACATGGTGGAAGGAGGATAACCAGTGGGACACTGTGATACCTGGGTACAAACTATATCGTAATGATAGAGCTGATCAAATTGGTGGAGGGGTTGCTCTCTATGTTAGAGAGGGCATTGAGTCAGAAAGGATTAAAGTTTTGCAGGAAACAAAATCTGCTGTAGAATCTATATGGATTGAAATTCCATGTAAAAGGGGGAAGGCAATGGCAGTGGGGGTGTACTATCGAGCGCCTTGCCAGAATGACCAAATGGATGATGAAATGCTCAAAGAAATCAAGGAAGCTAACAAAAGTTACAGTGCAGTAATAATAATGGGTGATTTCAACTACCCCGGAATCGACTGGGTCAGTGTCACGTCAGGACATGCTAGGGAGATAAAGTTCCTAGATGAAATAAATGACTGCTTCTTGGAGCAGCTGGTTCATGAACCGACCAGAGGGGAAGCCATATTAGACCTAGTCCTTAGTGGAACACCAGATCTAGTGCAAGAGATAAGGTTGTTGGGGCCACTTGGCAATAGTGATCATAGCATGATCGCCTTTGATTTAATTAGTGGAGGAGGGATAGTAAGGAAATGCACAGTACTACCTTTTAACTTTCGAAAGGGAAACTATGATAAAATGAGGAAAACAGTTAAGAAAAAACTAAAAGGAGCAGTTGCAAAGGTTAAAGACATACATCAGGCTTGGCTGTTGTTGAAAAATACTATCTTGGAAGCCCAGACCAGCTGTATTCCACGCTTTAAGAAAAGTGGAAGGAAGTCCAAAAAACTGCCAGCATGGTTTAAAGGTGAGGTCAGAGAGGCTGTTGTTGCCAAAAAAGCATCTTTCAGGAAATGGAAAAAAGAGCCAAACGACGAAACCTGGAAACAGCAGAAGCACTGGCAAGTCAAATGCAAGGCATTGATAAAGCAGGCAAAGGGAGAATTTGAGAAGAAGCTTGCTGCGGAAGCAAAAACACGAAGTAAAGACCTTTTCAAGTACATTCGTAGCAAAAAACCTGTGAGAGAGTCAGTTGGTCCATTAGATGATAAAGGGGTTAAAGGAGCACTAAGAGGCGACAAGGCGATAGCGGAGAGATTGAATGAATTCTTTGCTTCAGTCTTTACTGAGGAAGATGTAGGGATGTTACCCATGACTGAAGTTGTATTTAAAGGTGCGGAAGAATTGAAGGAAATATCGATACATCGGGAAGATGTATTACAACTATTAGATAAACTGAAGAGTAGCAAATCACCTGGGCCGGATGGTATACATCCATGGGGTGTTGAAAGAACTGAAATACGAGATTGCAGACCTGCTATTAGTAATCTGTGAACTATCATTAAAATCATCTCTAATACCTGAAGATTGGAGGATCGCCAATGTAACACCAATTTTTAAAAAGGGTTCCAGGGGTGATCCGGGAAACTACACATCAGTACCGGGAAAAATGGTAGAAACTGACACGGGGGAAGGAGGGGGCTGGAAGGGAGCTGATATAGGGGGAAGGAGGGGACTGACACCTGGGGATGGTACTGAAGGGGGACTGGAAGGGAGCTGATACTTGGGGATGGGACTGGTAGATGGCTGGGTAATGGGGAGGAGGCTGGAAGGGAGCTGACACGTGGGGATGGCACTGGAAGGGGGATGGACAGAGGGTAGGGTGACTGGAAGGGAGCTGACGGGGGGTGGCACAATGGGAGTGGAAGTGAGCTGATACCTGCAATGGTATTTGAACTAGAAGGGGCTGGACAGTGGGGAAGGAGGGAAACTGGAAGGGAATGGACACCAGAGGCAGTTCTGGGAATGCAAGGCAATTGACATTGGAAGGTACGAGGAGGGGAGGACTGGAAAGGAGGCTGATACTGGGGAGGGTTACAAGGACTGGAAATAGGCTGATGGAAGAAAGTGAAGAAAACAAAAGAAGAGATAAGAAATGGCAGATGGACGATAGATCACAGAAAGAGAGCTAAGAGAAGACAGGAAAGCAGAAACCTCAGTTCGGGACCAGCATGATCATAGAATAAAATGGTCAGACAACAAAGGTAGAAAAAATAATTTCATTTTAGTGATTGGAATTTTTGCTATCCTTATATTTTGCACAGTATGGAGGAACTGCATTTCTTATTTATCTGATGATGCACTGCATGCGGAGTCTGGCTTCTTGGAGTTTCAGTTTAAATGTTGTCTACATATTTTTATTTTTATTTTAGATTGTAGTTACTTATTCTGTACTTGATGAGGGTCTGTGTTCTGAGTGTGTGACTGAGGCCAGGTGTTCTGTTAACATGGAGTTTGTACATAAATATCTATTCTGTACTGTAGTAATTTGACATGTTCAGCTTTTCAAATAGGGATATGGATGTTCCAGGGCCCACTGTAGCATTTACAGTGATGCTTTTTTTGGATGGGCTCCTTATGTGAGTTTTAGAAGTTGGTGCTGATATGGTATGATATGGTAGATTTGCTCTATAGATACTCAGTGACTTTGTTGTAGGGTTTTGTATTAGTTCACAATATGCCTGGTACTGGAGAATGTTTGCTGTTGTTAGTGAGATGATCGGAATCAGATTCTTTTTTTTAAGCTATTGAGTTCTGTGGGTGAATGTCCTGGTTCTGCTCTGCACCCACTGTTGAAGGGGGTTCTGTGGATGCAAAATATATGTTGAAAAAGAAAAAGCAAGAACCATAACGCATTTTTATAACAAAATAAAAATGAGTTAAAATTTAGTTTTATAAACTGTGCTGTGATTCTCATTCTCTTTTAGTTCCTTGGTGTACAAACATCTTGCATTTCCTCCATATAATCTAATTGGCTTTTTGGTTTGTTTCAGTCCCTGATTGGAGTTTTGAGAAAGCCCCGCCCCCCTCTACAGGGGTGGAGGGGCGCCATATCATCCTTTGCCTCAGGCAGCAGATTGCCTTGAGCCACCCCCGGATGTCCCTAAGCCAGTGGCTCTCCACCCAGTCATCAAGACATACCTAGTCAGGTTTTCAGGATAACCACAATAAATATGCAGGAGATAGATTCACATGCACTGCCTCAATTATATGCAAACCCCTCTTATGCATATTCATTGTGGTTATCCTGGAAACCTGACTGGCTAAGGATGTCCCAAGGGCTCGATTGAGAACCCCCTCTCTAGACTAATCAGCACCCTGTGTTGAAAGTGATGCTCCTTATGAAAAACATAAGCATTATTATTATATTTAGGCAGTGACATTGGGTGGCTCTAGCACTCTCTTCCTCCCCAGGCATCCTCCTCTCTCTTTCCTTCTATCCAATGCTCAGCATCCAATTTTCTAATGCACTATTTAATTAGCAACCTTTTTTTATACTGCTGTATCTACCAGTCATAGCAGTTTACAGGGAACAATTAGAACAAGTAGCATTACATAGAACAAAGGTAAACAATGTGAAATAAAGTTAACAATAACTAATGGTTAAATAAATGTACAAAATATATTGTATGATATTCAGACAATGAAATTCTTTGGACTCGGGAATGACTTAGTTGAGATGATCTTAAACTTAGCTAATGGGGAACACATGATGCATGTTCTGTTTGATGTGTGGGCAGCAGGTGAAATAATGAGAAATATTGTAAGAGCTCGGGAAGGTGCAGCAGGGGGTTGGGTGGCTAAGTGTCAGAGCCAGAATGTTCCAGAAAGAGGAAGGCTTTTAGTTTGCAATGAAATTCTCCAATGCCTATATCTCTGGAGAGAGGGAGTTCAAGATGGTTGATGCACAGAAGGAAAAGGCCTTTTTGGAGGTGGAGTTGTTAGAGCGGGCGAATGATGCTGGTACTGAGAGGGGGTTGTGATTGGCTTTTCTCCATGCTCTCTTATTGAAGGGCTGGTGAAGGAGAGGCCGAAGAATGTCTGCTGAGAGGTGGTGGATGGTCTTAAAGATAGTCAGCGAGGCCTTGTATTTAACCTTCATATGGATGGGAGTTTTGGGAGGAAGAAGGTGAGCTGAGAGGTAGCGGACTATGCATCAACACCACCCTCTGTCTCTCTCTCCTTGCCCATCAATATCCATTCCCCCTCTCTTTCTGCTCTCCCTCTCCTCAGCACCCATCCTCTCCCTTCCCAATCTTACCCAGCATTTCCTTCTCTCTATCCCCCTCCCCATGCAGCATTTCCCTTTCTCCTCCTTCCCATCCAATAGCATCCATCTCTCTTTCTCTGTCTTCCTCTCACATAGCAGTATCTGTCTCCATCACTTTCTCTCTTCCAACCAGTACTATCTTCAAGCTCCCACATAGGCTGCCTTACTTCATTCATCTCTAGAATAACTACTCCTCCTTCCTGGCTTCCAATATGGCAGCTGATATTTCTGTGGCTGGTGACAGCATAACACTGCTGAAGAGGCAGGAGGAGTCAATATTTTTGGAAAACAAACCCTTCCAAACTGTCCATATTGTTTTACTATCAGAGACAGAGGCTGTAGAATGTTTGCAACCAGTCCATTCCAAACGCCCCATCACCCTGACCCAATGGAAAAATGGCACACACAGATATACATTACATGACGTCAGTACCGGGAAAAATGGTAGAAACCATCATAAAGAATAAAATTACTGAGCATGTAGATAGTCATGACCTAATGGGAGACAGCCAACATGGCTTTAGACAAGGAAGATCTTGTCTTACTAATCTGTTATGTTTTTTTGAAGGAGTGAATAATCCGGTGGACAAAGGTGAGTCGGTTGATATTGTGTATCTGGACTTTCAGAAAGCCTTTGACAAGGTCCCTCATGAGAGACTTTTGGCAAAACTAAAGAGTCATGGGATAGGAGGCAGTGTACTATTGTGGATCAGGAACTGGTTAAAAGATAGAAAGCAGAGGGTAGGGCTAAATGGCCAATTTTCCCAATGGAGAAAGGTGAATAGTGGTGTACCCCAGGGATCTGTGCTGGGTCCGCTGCTTTTTGACATATTCATAAATGACCTGGAAAGTGGAATAACGAGTGAGGTTATCAAATTTGCAGATGACACAAAACTATTTAAAGTTGTTAATACCCAAGAGGATTGTGGAAAATTGCAAGAGGATCTTGATAAATTGGAAGACTGGGCATCAAAATGGCAGATGAAATTTAATGTGGACAAGTGCAAGGTTATGCACCTAGGGAAGAACAACCCAAACTATGGTTACACGATGCAAGGTTCCACATTAGGAACTACCACCCAGGAAAAAGATTTAGGCGTCATTGTGGATACCATGTTAAAACCCTCGGCCCAGTGTGCAGCGGCGGCCAAGAGAGCAAATAGAATGCTAGGTATGATAAGGAAAGGAATGGAAAATAAAACAAAAGATATTATAATGCCTCTATATCGTTCCGTGGTGAGACCGCACCTTGAATATTGTGTGCAATTCTGGTCGCCGTATCTTAAAAAGGATATAGCGATTTTAGAAAAGGTTCAGAGAAGAGCCACCAAAATGGTAAAGGGGATGGAAGGATACTCCTATGAAGAAAGGCTAAAAAGGTTGGGGCTCTTTAACCTGGAAAAGAGACGGCTGAAGGGAGATATGATAGAAGTCTATAAATTAATGAACGGAGTGGAACAGGTAAACGTAGATCGATTGTTTACCTTATCAGAATATAGAAAGACTAGGGGACATGCAATGAAGCTACAGGGTAAACTATTTAAGACTAATAAAAGAAAATATTTTTTCACTCAACGTGTAATCAAAATCTGGAATTTGTTACCGGAGGATGTAGTAAAGGCTGTTAGTGTAGCTGGGTTTAAAAAAGGTTTGGACAAGTTCCTGGAGGAAAGGTCCATAAACCATTATTAAGAAGGGACCCAGGATATCAATGCTTGAACCAATACAAGCATTGTGGAACCTGTGTCCCTTGGGGAAACTGCTAGGTACATATGACCTAGATTGGCCACTATTGGAAACAGAATACTGGGCTTGATGGACCTTGGTCTGACCCAGTATGGGATTTCTTATGTTCTTATGTTCAGTCGGTGCTGGTACCGGTTGAATTGTCTGAAGCGGTCTCAGGGGCATCGAGGCCATGAGAAGAGCCGCCAGACTGTGTTCAATAGCCAAGAATCTCTGGTCTATCGACGCTGCCGATGCTTGGGTGTCGGTGCCGGATGAAGCGGCCAGAACCCCAGAGCATGGCACCAGTAGTTCTGCCGAGGTTGAAGCCTCGAGAACATCCTGGAGCACCGTTAGTGTTTTGGAAGCCGAAGTCTCCCGCCGGGGAAATTTTGCCGGTGAAAGTCCCTCAAGGGCTACTCCAGAGGCATCTCGATGTTTAGAAGGAGATCTACCCTTTGAGGACCGGCTGGATTTATGTTTAGTTACCTGAGATCCATGGGAGGAAGACGAAGCCCTGGAAGACGTTGATGCCACAGAGGCTGCATCGGAGGGAAAAAGGGTGCTAGGTTTAGCAGCTCGGTTTTGCCGGCCCCTTTTTGACATCATCCCACAGGCAACACACTCTGAAATAGAGTGGTCAGGACCTAAACATTTGAGGCACCACTCATAGGTGTCGGTGACGGAGATGGTACCGTCACACTTAGAACACTTTTTAAAACCCGAAGCAGGTTTTTCCATTTTGAGGAAAAAACTGGGCCTAGTGCCCAAAATGGTGCGTGGCACCTGAGGAGAAAATTACTGGCAAAGACTCCAGAAAGAACGTTTTGTTTTTTTTTGAAAAAAAGAAAAGAAGAACCGGCGGTACCTGTGTAGCGTCGAGGGAAGGCAGACGCGACCACAAAAAAAGAAGAATAAGAAGGGAATTTTTTCTGCGGTGACAGGATGTGCGACATGTCGGCTCCGCGGAAAATGAAAAACTGGAGAGGGACAGTTGGGAAAGGCAGGAAGGCAGCACGCAGGCGCTGTGGGATGCTCCCAAAAGCTTTCCTATTGGATGCTGGGGAGCGTTCCCGCGCAGGCTCCGTCGGTACCGATTATACCCATATGTGAAGACTACATTCCTGCTTGTTCCTGGAGATTACTTTTACCTTTATTGCCACTTTTTTAGGAATGCCCTAACCTCAGTCCTTTACGCTAAATCTGAACTCCTCTGTCTCTGGCTGCTATCCCCTTTCTTGCATCATACCACAGGGCTCGATTCTGGCTTACCTTTTAACCTTTTTTCAGCACTCTGGTGCAAGACCACGGTATCACTTGTTTTGTGCAGGACCTCCTCTTCTGTATTCCCAATGCTAGCCTGTCTCTGGGATTCCATTTGAGGAACTTCTGCAGCCATTCCCAGCACAGTGTATGGCCTGATGCCGATTACAAAGTTGAAATGAAGGGTATTGTTGCTGCGGGTCAAGTTCAAGAGGTGCACAGAAAGGAAACCATCAAGTTTAAAGATCGTAACATTCAGTTGTGGTTTACAGCCTAATACAAATCTCAGCACATCTGTTCCTGCTGCTAATGGATCTCTGTGAGATCCATTCAAAGTACAACACTTTAAAAGTCTTTCTGAAACTGGAGGTGATTTCAGCTGCCTATATCAAGCAAGACAGCACCAAGAAGAACTGAAGTATCATAGCATCATCTTGGACAGAAAATAGTCTTGCCGCCTCAGGAGATTTGCAGAGCAGTGAAGGATCACCAAAAGGTACTGCTACTGCTGGAAAGTACTCTGCACTTGCTTATTATATATCAGGTAATGTGGGAAAACAGGGAAGGGAAGAGCGCAGGATGGATCAATTGCGTTTTCAAGACAGAGGAATCTGACAGATCTACTTGAGACTTCTATTTTGACAGACCACGGTAGCAGTCAGCTTATTTTTAAGTGCTTTGAAGTTTGATTATTGTTGTGTGGGGTGAATTTACAGCCTTCTTGTCCATCTACTACCCCCATTCAGGCATATGCTAGCCCAAGAACTGGCGACATCAATTTCAGCCTTCTCTCCTAAGGCAGCCTTTTCTCCCTCCTGCCCTGTTGCCCGGTTGTATCTTAAATGACCTCGGCCACCATTTTATGTGTACCAGGCAACTTTCTGACTCATGAGTAGAACAGACTGTCCATAAATAGTACAGAAATGTATTTACTTAAACTTACAAACTAAGAAGTTTCAACGTTTTTTGATTAGATACTGACGGGGTCATTCTGAACTCCTTTTACTGGGTCTGGACGTCTGATCCGGACATCCAAACAAGCTAAATGGCTGAGCAGCCTGCCGGGGACAGACCTCCCTGTACAAACAGGCGATTTGTATAGGGCGCTCTGTTCATGGGAGGAAGGGGGCAGGACAGGGGCAGAGCGAGGGCGGGCAGAGAGCAACCCCGGACGTACAGGGCCGATTCTGAAGTCGGTCCTATATGTCCGGGGTTGGCCACAGAGACGAGGGACCATGGCGCTGGGCAGAGATGGAAGGTGAGGGGGTGCCGGAGGATCCCCGTAGCACAACCCTAGCCATGGGAGGCCAGATTGGGGGTCGGGCTGCGGGGAAAGAACGATGTCGCTGTCGGCTGGGGATCATGGCTCCTGAATGGAGCCGCGGTGCCATGGTGACGGGACACCATGGCACCGCAGCTCCATTCAGGAGCTTGGCTGAGTTAGCTGGGTATATGGGCCAGACATGCGGCTGATCAGAATTGGGGCCGAGCCTGCACATTCAGGCTGTAGACCTGACTCTGATCCTGTGGGCACGTCTAGCCCTCGTGGGATCAGAATTGGGTCTACCTCTGTAAGCTCCGATTCTGATTAGCCGTACAGGGGCTGGAGGCCAGTATGGAATTGGCCTCTAATTGTTCACATATTAGCCAAATTTTTTACCTTCATCCCTCTCCTCTCTCTCCATCCCCATCCCCATCCCCATCATCATCCCCCATCTTAGGATGAAATTACACCTCCATTTTTTATGGCTCCATACCACTTTTTCTTCCTTTTTCTGACACTCTCTAGCCTTCTCCCCTCTTCCCATCAACTTAAACCCCCCCTCCTTATCACCCTCTCTCTACCTTCCCCATTTCCTCCCCCATTTTGCCATTTTGTCTTACACTCTTTCTTCAGCTCTTGAGCTTCACCTTTTTCTTCCTCTCACTTATCTTTCTCTCTATAAAACCTGATCCTGGTTTCCACATTGTCATCTCCTCTCTGCTTCACACTCTTCTTTTCCTTCTATTATCCGGTAATATTAATCCTTACCCTGACCCCCCTATACTTTCCTCTCACTCTCCTGATAGTTCCTCTCTCTGCCACCCCAATCTCAATCATAATCCTCACCTTTCACCTTCCTCTCTCCCTCTCTCATTTGCCTTATAGAATGCCGATTCCATTTCTAATAAACTCCCCTTTACTCACGATCTCGATCTCTCACACTCCATCTTCTTGCTCTTACTGAAACCTGGCTCCTCCCTGATGACACTGCCTTGGTCGCTGCCCTCTCTCATGGTGGCTACCAATTCTTGCACTCTCCTCGTGCCACTGGCCGTGGTGGTAGTGTTGGGTTACTGCTTTTTCCTTCCTGCCAATATCAATCTCTCCCTCTATCTCAATCTCACTCCTTTTTCTCCTTTGAAATCCACTCCATGTGCCTTTTTAATCCCTTACCTCTCTGGATAGCTGCTATCTATAGACCACCTGACAAGCCCAACTCTACCTTTCCACTGACTTTGACTCATGACTTTCCTTATTTCTGGATTCTTCTTCCCCCTTCCTTATTCTTGGTAACTTTAATATTCATGTTGATAATCCTTCTGAACCCTATGCTTCTAAGCTTCTTTCCCTTACCCCCCCCCCTCTCTTTTAACTTCCAGCTTTGCTCTTCTGCCCCCACTCATCAGCACGGTCATTGCCTTGACCTCTAATTGTTTATCCTCTAATTTCCATTCCTCACTTCTTCCATTATCTGACCATCATCTACTTAGCTTCACTCTTCATCATGTCCCATTTCAGTCTCATCCAGTCTCCTCCTACCTTTTTAGGAATCTTCATGCTATCGATCCATTGGCTCTCTCCACTATTGTCTCATCACCTCTCTCCTTACTCTGTTGATGAGGCTATAGTTTCTTATAATACTGCTCTTTTCTCTGCTCTGGATACTCTTGCTCCACCTATCCGACGTCCTGTGAGGTGCGCTATATCTCAGCCCTGGCTGTCTTCAACTACCTGCTACCTACGCTCCTGTGCCTGCTCAGCTGAGTGCATTTGGCTGAAATCTTGCTACCTTTCTGACTTTCTTAATTTCAAATTCATGCTTGCTTCCTTCCAATCTGCCATAGCACTTGCCAAGCAAAACTTCTATGTCCATCTAACTAACTGTCTTGCCTCTGACCCCTATCATCTCTTCTCAACTCTCTTCTCAAGGCACCTCTGCCTCTGACCCCTCCTTCTCTTTCTGCCTAAACCCTAGCCGACTATTTCCATGACAAAATCCACAAGATTACATTCCAATTCTCCACAATGCCAGGTTCATCCCCTCTTCATTATCAACTTTTCGCCTCAATCCCTGTTACTCTTTCATCCTTTTCTAAAATCTCCGAAAAGGAAACCTCTCATCTGAGTGGAAACCTCTCATCTGAGTGGAGGAGTAGCCTAGTGGTTGGGGCAAGGTACTTCGGGCCAGAAGGTCGGGGGTTCAAATCCCACTATCAGACAGCAACTTTGGGCTGGAAGGACTGGGGTTTCTAGTCCCACAGGTGTTCCTTGTGGTCTTGGGCAAGCCACTTAACTATTTTACAGGGAACATGGGCTATGGAGGGTTATCTCCAAGTTATAATACCCTGTTCAATGTAATTTCAGTTTGTTCAATGTAAACCGCACTGATGCAGAATATAAGAGAATGTAAATAAATAAATCTTCTTTCCTCTTCTAAACTTAACTACCTGTTCCTCTGATCCTATCCCTACCCATCTCTTTAACTCCATCTCTTCCTCTGTCTTCCTTCCATCTCATATATTCTAAACCTCTTGTTCTCCACTGCAACTTTCCCTGCAGCCTTCAAGCATGCTCTGGTCACACTTTTCATCAAGAAACCTTCACTTGACCCTACTTGTCCTTCTAATTAATTGACCCATCTCCCTTCTTCCCTTCATTTCAAAATTCTTGAATATGCAGTTCTCCACCATTGTACTGAATTTCTCTCCTCTCAAGCCCTCCTAGATCCATTTCAATCTGGTTTTTGTCCCTTACATTCTACTGAAATGACTCTTGCCAAATTATCCAGGGACTTGTTCCTGGCTAAATCCAAGGGCCTTTACTCAGTCCTCATTATTCTTGACTTTTCTGCTGCTTTTGACACTGTTGACCACTACCTTCCCCTCTACACGTTGTCCTCACTTGGTTTTAGGAGCTCTGTTCTGGTTCTCTTTTTATTTCTCCCATTGCTCTTCAGTATTTGTTCTGGTGGTTTACTGCTATCCCTCTCTCAGTTGGTGTACCCCAAGGGTCTGTTCTATGCCATCTCCTTTTCTCTCTCTATACCCAGTCCCTTAGTGCTGTCATCTCCTTCCATGGCTTTCAGTATCAAATTTATGCTGATCTGTCTACACATGATATTTCTCTTACACTCCAAGCCCATATATCTGTCTGCCTATCTGCCTGGATGTCTCACTGCTATTTGAAAATGAACATGGCCAAAACCAAACTGCCTTCAACTCAGTGCTGACTCCTGGCAGACTAACTACCTCTGTGCAATGTATCACTGGAAGTAGATTACCAGGCCTTTTCTTCCAAGGCAATGGAGGGTAAAGTGACTTGCCCAAGGTCACAAGGAGTGCCAGTGAGAATTGAACCCTTGATCTTCTGGGTACTAGACAGTTGTTCTAGCCACTAAGCTAATCCTCCACTCCTTTCTCTACCTCTGTTGATAACACTCTTTTACTTCCTATTTTCTCAGTCTGCAACATTGGGGCCATTTTCGACTCCTCCCTCTCCTTCTCCACACATGTCCAATAGATAGCTAAAACCTGTTGTTTCTTTTTCTACAACATTAACAAAAATTGCCCCTTCCTTTCTGAACACACTACTAAAACACTTATCCACTCTTTAGTCACCTCCCGCCTTGACTATTGCAACCTCCTCCTTGCTGGTCGCTCTCTGAGTCATCTCTCTCCCCTTCAGTCTGTTCAGAACTCTGCTGTGCGGCTAATCTTCTGCCAGCCCTGATATATTCAAATAATCCCTCTTCTCAAATCACTTCATCGGCTTCCCTTCCATTTCCATATCCAATACAAATGTCTCCTTCTGACCTATAAATGTATTCATTCTACTACCCCTCACTACCTTTCCTTTCCCTACACCCCTCCTTGTGAACTCCATTCTTCCACTGGCCTTCTTCTCTCTATGCCCCTTTCTTCCACTGCCAACTCCAGACTTCGATCCTTTCACCTTGCTGCTCTTTATGCCTGGAACAAATTACCTGAATCTTTACGTCAGGTTTCATGTTTCCCCCTTTTCATATCCATGCCATAGGCTCATCTCTTTCAGGCCGCTTTTGGATCTTAATCCCTTGCTCTTCTTGTGTCTCCTTACCCTTTCCTCTTATACTCTTATTCTCATCTATTGTACTGTCTGTCTTGATTAGACTGTAAGCTCTAACGAGCAGGGACAGTCTTTAATATGTGTCTGTACAGCGCTGTGTATGCCTTGTAGCACTATATAAATGATTAGTAGTAGTAGTAGTAGTAGCAGCAGCACTATGCCAATATCCTACTAGTACTACTGATCATTTATATAGTACAACAAGGCATATGCAGCACTGCACTGACACGTGTAAAAGACAGTCCCTACTCATCGGAGCTTGCAATCTAGTCAAGACAGACAATACAGCAGCTGAGGACAAGGATACAACTAGGGAAAAGTAAGGAGATACAAGGAGACTAAGCGGATCAGGATCCAAAAGCAACATCAGTTGTTATATAGAGTAGATTCCACTGTACTTGATCCTTTCCAACTTAGCCAGTGCTTGGGCATAGTGCTAAGCTGGCTGATAAACAATAAACTTAAACGGAACTCATCAAAATCCATAGCTATGTGGTTTACAGGTAGTGCGACTGCTCTGTCTGAGAGACTCCTATTACACTGCAAAATAGTACAACTATTTTGGGTATCCACACTAATAATAAGTTGACATTAGAGCAACAAGTTAATGGAGTTGTGAAATCCTGCTTTCTCTCCCTCGAGCACATTTGGGCCTTTAGAGCTTTTTTATACCTCAAGGACTTACATGGTCTTGTATGCACTGGTATTTATGAAACATGATTAGTACAACTCATTATATAATGGGATTAAACTTGCCTTTTAAATATCTCCAGACAGCACAGTTACTTACCTGTAACAGGTGATCTCTGGGAACAGCAGGAATTAGTCTTCATATATGGGTACGTCGGTACCGACGGAGCCTGCACGGGAATGCTCCCCAGCATCCAATCAGAAAGCTTTTGGGAGCATCCCTCGCGCCTGCGCGCTGACTTCCCGCCTTTCCCACTGCCTCTCCTCAGTTGAGTTTCATAGCTGAGACAGAAGAAGAGAAAGAGGAAAGGAGATAGATAGACACAACTCTTAGGGGAGGTGGGTGGGTTGTGAAGACTAATTCCTGCTGTTCCCAGAGATCACCTGTTACAGGTAAGTAACTGTGCTATCTCCAGGAACAAGCAGGAATGAGTCTTCACATATGGGGACTCCCTAGCTGTGGGTGCCAGGGGAGATCCCATAAAATGCGTATCCCTGGAACAGGACGGCATTTCCCAACCTGGATCCCCAGCATCCCCTGAGGGATGGGGGGTAGGAGTTGAATAGAGAAGAGCTGTAGAGGAACAGCGAATCTAAAGACTACAGAGAAAAAGAGTCTTTAGAATGTATGTCAAGTATCATTAAAATATTTAATGAACTAGTACAATATAGAGCTTACCTACTGGATTGTAGGAAGTAGAACTGTGATGGAGTGTACTGTAGATGCAGTAGCGGAATCCTCAAGGTAACTTCACAACCGTGAGGATGAAGTTCCAAACCTGGAATGGGCAGGTGACCCAGGTGTCAACTGGGGTAGGAGAAGAACGGCAGGTCTTCAATGGAAAGCTTTATGGGAAAAAGCTGAAAACTCTTTTAGGTACAGAGTTATTAACATTGAGGACTAAAAGAAGACTGACCGATCTGGAGAATTAGCCCAGTCCTGAAGGGAAGAGGGGGTATGGAAAAAAGCCCCTATTCCCAAGGAGAACAGAAGATGTACACTGTCTTTCCTAGCTGGTAAGAGATAGGAAGACATTGAAGTTTGATACTTCATAGACAGGGAGATCTATAACAAAAATAGAAGCTGTTGACATCACAGCAATAATTGTATGTATAACCGCTCCCACTTACTGAGCCGTATGAGAATAGGGAAGTGGACTGTCTGGACCCCTTAAGAAGGGAAAACTTTTATAGCACAGACAGTTACGGAGATAGCAGGTAATACTTAGTGTCCTATGGATATCTCCCAATAGGCACATATATATATATATATATGGAGGGACATACATATCTATATATGTGTGCATATATGTTTAGATATGTGTGATATATATATATATATATATATATATATGGGCATGACTTATGCCCACACAGACTACAGAAATATGTATGTATAGGACATATACATACAGGAATATAAGTCTGAGGATACATGCCTGCAACTGAGCCCCACCAAAACATTCACATGGGGAATGTGATGGGAAAAGATTCATCAAATAATAAGGGGGTGAAAACCACCTGAAGATATATAGAGAATCTATTTTTGCGGTGCAGGAATGTAGTTCAGTGGAATAACCAGTAGGGTTGCGTGAAAAAACAGAGGATAATAGCAGTCTGGTAAGAGCACGTCAGGAGTACTTTAGGACTCTGACATGTCCAAAGGACAAGAAAACGCATAGACTAAGACACCAGGATGACCCAGCCAAGGGACTCAGGGGTATCATGTACACTAAAAGAGTATGCGTTGTCCAAGTGGAACAGAAAAGCATAATGCCAAGCTGTAAGGAAAAAAAGGGGGAGATTCCTGCCAGATTGGGAACTCCTTGGACATTCACGCAGAAAAAGCTTGTCTTCTGTATCACAACAGGAGACAAGAGGGTATAAAGAACCTATATAGCTATGAAATGACTACATAAGCTTTTTCTATTATATGGAAAAAAACCCAGAGACAAAGTTCAATGCTCTGTAGCAAGGGCCCATAGTAGAAAGCTTCTCTGAAGATTGCAGAGAGCATTGTGCAGGAGAATTATGAGATAAAACTGACAGAAGTCAGATGTGTTGCCACATCCTAGGTAAGGATATGGCTAGAAGAAGATAACCTGCAGTGAGTAGTAGCATGCAACATAGTTGAAAGTAGCTTGCAAGAAGCATTAAAGTAATTACTGGAACTCCTGTATGCACAGCAACTGAACAAAACAGCAGAGGGGATTCTCCTGTATAAAAACAGAGAGAAAAACAGACAAAGGGAGCGGAGATATTCCCGTCCCTGTCTGATGAGTTGTTCAGAGCATGCATTGAGGGATAACAAAAAGTTTACACTGGAGAAAGAGAAGTGTTTCAGTATGGTACCAACTCAAGCAGGGGAAACCCTGGAAGAGAGGGGGTTGGAGGGTGACTTACCATATGGTAAGTCAGCTGAAGGAAAGAATGTCTATGTGGGGACAGAAACTACCATGGGATAGTTGTAACCTCCCTTCATAGTAGTAAGAAGGGGAGAATTCTGTAACCCATGGACAAAGTATCCTAACAGCTTAGCATACTGAAAAGAAAAAAACAGTGTAGAGTTTGAAGAATAAACTTCTGTTAAGAAGAAGTCAACTGTAGATTGCAACATACAGGAACCTATGGTTGCTGGTTATGATTAGACTGGTTAGAGTCTGGAGACTTCAGACTAGGATGAGATGTCCCTTGCTTGGGTACATCTGGAGGATGGGCAGGAGAAGGGTGAAACCTTCTTTTCCTAGGGAAAGAAGGTTTGGTAGGACATTTCCTACGTCCTGGGGAAAAAGAAGGCTTAGGATGGTTTCCAGAACCAGGGAAGTCAGTGGAGCAATGCGCAACCTGACGTAAAGCCTCTCTATTGAAGAGATTTTCCCCAGTACAAGGAGAATTACCCAGTGTATGTTGTGCCCATCTGCTCAAGTCTGAAGCTTGCAGCCAGGCTGTACGACGTGCTCCAATGGCAATAGCAGAGGATCTGCTAACAGACTCAAAAGAGTCTAGAGAAGCACGAGAAAGAAACCAAGAGATATTCTTGCTATGATTAAGAAGCAAGGAATAGTCAGTGGCCTTAGGTTCTGACAAAAAAGGGGACAAAAGAGATAATTTCTCTGTGACCTCCTGAAGTGTCAGACTCATATAAAAAATATATGAAATAATTCTTGAAGCCAGCATAGAAGTTTGGAAGGTTTGACGTCCAAAGGCATCAAGTGCTTTAGATGCACGACCTGGCGGATAAGAAGAATGCTTCTTCTTGCTTCTTACCTTCCTCATTGCTGATTCCACTACAATGGAATGATGTGGAAGTTGGTTTTTTTTGAAACCCCGGAGAGGGAGGCACCTGATACAGAACATTAATGGCTGTAGAAGGCAAAGGAACCTTTAAAGGTGATTCCCAAATCCTCAGAAGAAGATCCTGCAAAGAATGATGTAAAGGAAGCATTATATTTTCCTTTTCTGCAGGATCTTGGTCAAGAGTAAGGCCAGGAATAGGAATGGCAAGAAAGGTTGCCATGTCAAGGAGAAATTTCTGAAAAGAAGGATCTCCAATAGGAACTATTCCTGGGTAAGCTGAGGTTGAAGGAGCAGCTTGAGCACCAGAAGATATACTGGACTGGTGCAGAAAAAGAATCCTGCTAGATGGACAGTGATACTGACAGTTCTGATTTGAGGCAGTTAGTACTGCATCGTCAGTGCCCGGTATCGATTCCAAACTAGGCATAGAAAGGATCGATGGCACCGATGGAACTGCAGGAATCGACATTGATACCGGTACCGGTATCGGAGACGATAATGTCATCGAAGCAGTAATCGGGAGCTGCTGAAGCGGTACCGAGGTAACCAGAGAGCCTTGGTGAATATCCTCGGTACTGCGTAGTCAGAAACAATATGGATCGGTTCCGAAACGCGTCGGTACCAAGTCTTCTAGACTGGATATCGATTCTAGACTCGGCATCGAAGCGAGCGAGTCTATCGATGCATGTCTAGAAGGTACCGACGTTGGTGGTGGTATCAGCGATGCCGATACAGGAAGGTCAATCGGAGTCGCATCGATCGGTTCCGAAGGTACCGAGGACGTCCGAAGACGATGCCCGGTGAAGAGAGGAACACTCGACACCGGCGCCGATGTCGGGGTATCGGTACCGCTCGAAGCCGATACCAACCCCGAGCATGGCGAAGATACAGGAAAGTCAATCTGGGTCGTATCGATCGGCCCCGAAGGTACCGAGGATACCAGATGACGATCCCAGGTGAAGAGTGGAACACTCGACACCGATGCCGATGTATCGGTACCGCTCGAAGCCGGTACCAACCCCGAGCATGGCTGGGATACAGGAAAGCCCATCTGGGTCGTATCGATCGGCCCCGAAGGTACCGAGGACACCAGATGACGATCCCTGGTGAAGAGTGGAGCACTCGACACCAGTGCCGATGCCGGGGGATCGGTACCGCTCGAAGCGAATACCACCCCCGAGCATGGCTCAGGTATGTTCTGTGAGGGGTGAGCCCCAGGAACAACCTGAAACCCCGCAAATGCTTTGGAGCCCGAAGACTCCCGCCGGGGTTTTATTGCCAATGGGGTCTTGAGGGCAAGGCCGGGGCCGTCATCATGCTGGGCATGAGACTTACCCTTCAAGAATTGGCTAGTCTTAACAGACTGTTTGTGGGTTACCTGATCCTGGAGAAAAGAATAAACCGGTGTCCTCACCTCAGGAGGAAAAACGGCATCGAGGGAAACTCGAAAAAGGGAAGGTCTTCTTCCAATAAGATAGCCTGATAGATCAGGGGAAAAAGGGTCAGGACCCAAACAAGTTAGACACCAAGCATTGGAGTCTAAAAAGAAAACTAAGTTTCCACAGTGAAGGCACTTCTTAGGGGAAGAAGGCTCCATGTTGGAGAGGCCTGGTAGGCCTCAAAAAGCTAAAAGAAAAACTGAGGAGAAAAAATTTCTCTAAGTTTGGAAAAGAAAAGAATAAAGCACCGGCGGTACCGGTATCGGCGGGAAAGACAGCCGCGACCACAAGAAAACAAGAAAATAAGGATTTTAAAGAAAAAAGTTTCTGCGGTGACAGGAGGACGTCCTGTCGGCTCCACGGAAAAACGAAAACTGAGGAGAGGCAGTGGGAAAGGCGGGAAGTCAGCGCGCAGGCGCGAGGGATGCTCCCAAAAGCTTTCTGATTGGATGCTGGGGAGCATTCCCGTGCAGGCTCCGTCGGTACCGATGTACCCATATGTGAAGACTCATTCCTGCTTGTTCCTGGAGATCATCTAAAACACTGATGTAAAACTGTTACACCATGTCCAGAAATACGACAACACAACTTCCCTACTCATTGATCAGCACTGACTTCCAGTGTCTTTCCAGTTTAAAGTTTTGATTAAGGCTCTCTGAGCACTTTATTAGAGTGTCACACCATATTTAGCCAATTCCCTAGTCTCTTATAACCTTCATCAATGTCTCCTTCTCCATCAGAAAAGCTCTTGACTCTTCTTTCTCCTGCCATGCCACGCCACGATTTGTATCCACCCTAAGGTTGCCAACTGGCTCCAGATGCGCCCGACAGGCTTGATCCAGTCCTGTGTTTACCCCATTGCATGCAGGGACTTGTAGTCTTGTTTTTTTGATTGAGTGCAATGGAGAAATCAGAACTACATGTCCCTGCATGCAATTGAATAAACCCAGGACTGGATCAAGTCTGTCGGGCGCATCTGGAGCCAGTTGGCAACCCTAATCCACCCATTATGCTGCATTTTTTTTTATCTAGCCCGTCTTCTGCACCAGTTTTTCTCAAGTCCTTAGATTGGAGTCTACATTCTTGAAGTTTAAGTTGGGCTTTAAAACCTTTTATTTCAAAAAGGTTTACCAAGATGCACTTTGATACAATATGTCCATGTTTGGAATGTCAAGTTAGCTCTTTAATATTTTTTGTCCTTTCCAAGATGGCTACTGCTGTACTTAGGTATGTTGTGATGTGCCTGTGTTCAGCAACTGGGGCTCCAGGTTGTTCTTTAGTTTCATGTCTATTAATTTCTTATTCAGTACTCAAGCACTGTGTTCTATGGCCATTCTTTTCTTTCTGAGATGTATTATAAACCGCTTTGCTGGATTTTGTTTTGATGGGCAGTATAGAAGGACTGTCAAAACAAACTAAACTAAACCGCGTCTAAATAGGAATTACACTTACCTGGTAATTGTGGATCCTTGAGTGACTCCAGTTTAGCCCTCAACCTCTGGGTAGTGAACCTCCTCCTGCAGCTTGGAGACTGGGCATGTCAAAAACTCATGACATCACTGGATACAGCCTGCTGGTCTCTCTCATCAGCCCCCAGTGAACTATTGACAAAGCAGACTCAAAGGAGCAAAAAATTAGTAACTTTTTTTTTTTTAAACTTAACATTATATTCAAGGGCACGCAGAACATGTAACCTATGTACTGTGACGATGAGAATGGTGTTGCACAGATGGAAACAGAGGAAAATAGGGAATACGCCTTTAAGACAAGAGACAGGCAAGGTTTCCACAGGGTTCAAGCTTCAGATAAACTAAAGAAACACATACTAGCTGAGGTTGAGCCACGCCCAAGCCCTAACGGAGGTGCAGGTTTGAACTCTAATCACAGGCACATGTGCAGGGAGCAGGGAGTGGAAGCAGGAAAGCAGCTTTTTAAGCCGGCCTCAGTGAGAGCAGGAAGAGGAGAAGGAGAAGGAGAAAGAGCAGCTGAGAGTCCAGCAGCTGTGAAGCCAAAGGGTTCAGGAGCAGTGAAGCATGGTTCAAGGAAGCCAAGAGAAGGCAGACGTGGAAAGCTTTACTCCACGTGGGAAAAAGGTTTTAGCAACCAAAGAAGCAGTTCTAAGGTGAAAAGTACGCCTGCTTCAGAGTCCAGCAGATGGATAGCTGGGGTTGTTGCTAATGAGCTGTGCCAGACTGCAGAGCAGAGTGTGCAAAACCCGGTTCCAGGAACCCAATCTGAGAGAAGGTGGGTGCAAGCAGTTATAGACAGAGATAACCAGAACCCAGCCTCGAGCAGAGAGATAGACCTGAATACAATTAAAGTGTTAAAGAAACTGTCCCAAGACAGAAAAGCCTACTCACAAGGTACAACCAGTTCTTATCCAGGAGAGCAGCTTTTAGAGGAACTCCAGAAATTTCTACAAAACAGTAAGTGTGAACGTGTTGTTGAAAACCCAGGGGAAGATAAGCAATGTATGGTGCAAGAGGACATGCAGATTGATCCTTGTGAGGAAGATTCTGGGTATAATGAAGCACCGATGGATTGTTCTCTATGTAGAAGGGAGGTTTAATTATTGCTAAATAAAAGGACTGAGACAGGAAGTCTTTGAAGAGCAATATTGTACTTAGCTAGGAGAAAGCTAAGATCTTCTGTTAAACTAAAGAACATTCACTGAACCCTGAGTGTATTAACTAAAGCTACATTGGATATAAATGGAATGGATTTACCTGGTTTGAATGACAAGAGGTAGCTGTGAATTAACAAGCTGAAGAATTAGCTGGGAACAGCTGTGATGTGAAAAGGTGTTTTCAGTTCTGAGGTTCCCGATGCAATTTTTGTTCCTGTTATCTTTGGAGAATAATCCTATTCTGCCTTGTGTTTGAATTTGATGCGAAAGGGGAACCCAAAATAAATTTTCTTATTTTGCCTGAACAAACCCGAGTGGTCATACTACTTTGTCTTTAAGTAAGAACTACAACTCCCAGAATTCCCTGGTGGAGAAAATCAGTGACTCTTTATTTAAGGACAAATAAGGCAGCCCTTTTTGCCCTAAGCCTCTGGCCTAGGCAAGGGGGTACGACACTACCTACTACTCCCCTTCCAGAAGGAAAGGGACTGCTTCCTGCATGCTCTCCTTTCTGTCAAATGCCTAGCCCTAAACAATCCAGAGCAATATAGCAATATATATAACAATATCATAATATGATAATATAACAATATAGCACAAAACAAATGGAAGCATCAAAACGACTGAACACCAGTGAAGGCCTATATCCACTTTTAACCTTGCACTTCCGGCAACAGAAAAACCACTGCTAAGACCCCATCCCCGGGTGGGAATGAGGACTAAACTGGAGTCACTCAAGGAACCACAATTACCAGGTAAGTGTAATTCCTATTTCCTTATCGTTCCTCCAGTTTAGTCCTCAACCTCTGGGATGTATCAGAGCAGTAATCATTGGGAGGGACCTTTCCAGCCGGATCTCAACACCGCCTCCCTGAAAATGGCATACTTAGCCCCCAGAACATCTAGGCAGTAGAGCTTACTGAAAGTATGGAGAGACAACCAAGAGGCCTCCCTACAGATGTCCACTGGCGGAACCAAACTGCTCCATCCAAAAAGACGCTTGAACTCTGGTAGAGTGAGCTTGTAAGCTCCCTGGGACTGTACGGTCCCGTAGAAGATAAGCCGACGCACTCGCCGCTACAATCCATCCAGAAATGGACTCCTTCGCCGCCGCTTCCCTTTGTGGGGCCCTCCAAACACCCCAAAGAGAGACGATCTGCCTTGCGAAAGTTACTGAAACCTTTAAACACTGCCGCAACGCTCTCTTGGCGTCCAAACAGCACAAGCTATGGTTCAATACATTCCCCTACGCCGCACCTAGCGCTGGAAGAGAGGACATTTTAGTTAGGTGAACGTAGAAACCACCTTTGGCAACAACGACGGAACCAGCTGCCAGGCCACCTTCTGTCTGGAGACAGATAAAAAATGATTCCCGACAGGTCAACGCCTGCAACTCCGAAAATCGCCTCGCCAAACAGATGAGCATCAAACATACCGTCTTCGAGGCAAAACCCTTAACCTACGCCTATTGCAAGGGCCCCAATGGCGCACTAGCTAATGCTCCTAAAACCAACTTGAGCTTCCCCAGTGGAATTAATATCCTACGAGAGGGCTACAGTCTGGTAACCGCCTGAGAAAGCATACCACATCGACCTGTGCATGAGAGCCACTCCCTGTCCTTTGTCCCTATAGCAAGACAGAGCTGCTAACTGAACTCTCCAGGACCTGCCTTTACCAAACCTGTCCTGCAGAAATTTAATACCAAGGGAACCGACACTGTTGTCGCGCGAGTGTGCCTCCGCGAGCACCCATCCTCAAAGATGCGCCATATACGCACATATGCAAGGGACGTAGACTTTTTTTTTTTGTGGCAAGGTGGCAAAGACTACTGCCGAGCAACTCTTTTTCCTTAAGCTTGCCCTTTCAATGGCCACCCCGTAAGCGAAAACCGATGCACCTGAGGCATTCGAAGGGAACTCCATAGCAACAGATTCTCCAATGTTGGAAACATCCATGGATTCCCGTCGAGCAATTGTATGAGGCAGGCATACCACAGATGCCTCGGCCAGCCTGAGACCCCAAACCACACTTTTCCCCAAAGCGCTTCGATACGCAGAACCACTCGACCTATGAGTGCCCCTGGTGGAAAGACATAGAGAAGACCGGCTGCCGGCCACCGTTGAAACAGTGCCCCAATGCCTTCCGACCTCCTTTCGCGTCGTCTGCTGAAGAAGAGACTTGTTTACGCAGCGTGAAACGCCGCCATGAGGTCCATTACTGGCTGTCCCCATATGCGACCGATCTGTGCGAACACCTCCGGATGCTACTCCCATTCTCCGGCATCTACTCGGACCCAGCTGAGGAAATCCGCCATCACAATGTCCTTACCCGCAACATGTGCCACCGAAAACGCTGGCAGCCAAAGCTCTATCCACACACACAGACCCTCTGCCGCGGCCTTTATGGCCACACTTCCGGTTCTGCCCTGCCGATTGATGTAGGCCACTGCTGCGGAGTTGTCAGACAGTACTCGCACCGCTCGACCTGTCACCGTAGCTTCGAACGCCTGCAATGCCTGGCGTATCGGTTGCATTTTCAGTCGGTTGATTGACCACTGGGTCTCCTGTGTACTCCAAGAACCTTGCGTGAAACAATCTCCGAACGTAGCGGAGTTTAACAAAGTTTTTGGCCAAGCTCCCGGAGGAAAGGTCCATAAACTCTTATTAGAGAGAAGCTGGAAAATTATAATTTTTTTTTTATACCAACTTTCACCAATTCAAGATGTTTTACAAGGCACACAACCCAACAGCGCGTCACATCTGTTGTACATGCAACGGAACCCTTAAAATATGAGCATACATGAATCCATCGCTTGCCCCGATACAAGCATTGAGTAGCCTATTCGTCTTTTTGGAAATCAGCCAGGTCCTTAAGACCTGGATTGGCTACCCTAGGAAACAGGATACTGGACCTGAAAGAGCTTGGTCTGACCCAGTATGGCATTTCTCATATCCTTATGAACGAAACTTCCCCAAGGTCTCTGCCTTGAAAGTAAAAGGCTGTGCCTGGCCCTGTGGCTAGCTCACACGGAGCAGTGCGGCCTAGTGGTTGAGGCAAGTTGCCAGAGGACTAAGGGTTTGAATTCCAATCGAGACCACCAACCTTGGGCCATAAAAACTGTGGTTTCTGTTCCCACAGGTGGTCCTTCTGGCCTTTGTTAAGCGACTTAAGCCTCTGCCTCAGGTACCAAAACATAAATTGTGAGCCCTTCAGGGATAAGGGACATAGAAATACCGTAATCGACTGTATGCCACCCTGACCTGTAGGCAATCAGTATACTCAAATAAATAACTAACTGGGAATATGTGACCGTAACAAACATTGGCAGTGGAGAGACATCAGAGCTGGTGCTGGTTCCTGGTCTTCCTTTCTCGCTCTCCCAGTCCTTCTGCCAGCATTGAGAAAAGGCTGAGAATAGATTGTCCAGTGGGCTGGGGACCTTGCGTCCTGGACATCAGAGAGAAAGAGGGGCTAGGATCTGGGAGCAAAGCCCAAAGAGAAAGGGAAACTGGTGACTGACACTGTAGCTCCTCCAGACGGCTCACTCCACAGCAGATCCCACCACTGCATCTCCAACCCCATGTAACACCATGAGGACCTCATGTACTTTATTACAATTGACATCCCCCATTACTGGAGAAATTACCTTAGCCTGATAATACAGTCCGAGCAAAGAAATGCAGTCTCACTCTGCAAAGAGTGCACCCAAAAATCATGCCTAAGCAATTGTGAGCACATACAAAATGCACATCTACATATACGGGTGACCCAGCACCTGTCACCCAAACACAGTGCATTGAGCACGCTTGAACATAGGCTGAATACATGGAGCATACACAGAGTATTAACTTCCACTATGAAACCTTCCAGTGCCCTGGAGCGCTAAGCCCCAGACTGTGCTACCTAGACGTCCTTCTCTTCACCCTTAGCCTTTAACAAGATGGTACAGATGGGTCAGTGCTCGTGCTAAGTGCTTAAAGCTCTGCTCTGACAGCACAGGCTCTAGAAATAGATGAGAATTTCCTGGGAAGGGCATGCTAAGTGGAGCTATGAAACACATAGGCACCCCCCCCCCCCCAGCCTTCCTGCAGTCAGAGAAATAGCAGTGGGATACACCGACAACCTTGCAAGTGGAGGTCTTTGAGGTTGCTGCCTGTGTGAACCTGATGAGGAATACGATTTTGTATTTTACAAACCCCCCCAGGGATGGGGGCACTGAATACTATATGTGATTCATGAGCAGCGCTGCCATCCGGTGGCCTTTAGGGCACCAGAGCCCGACAAACGATACAGACGTTAAGAGTTTTAAATCTTGGTCATATAATCTTGATTTGCAGAACATTACAGTTGCTTGTTTAGTCACTAACCCCTGAGAGCCCATGAGGTGGCCCTGTGGTTATTTCTTCCCTGACTTGCAGAGATCAATCTGATGATGGCTGCATACACATGGTCACAGAAAGGCACTATTGAGTGTACCAGCTGCCCTCTGGTGGCCTTAGACCATAGCACAGGCACTTCTTGGTTGACAGTTTAACTGTTATTATTATTATATATTTATTTATATCCTAAGGTTTCCTAAACCTGTCCCTGTGAAACCACAGGCGTTTGGGCAACTTTCACTATAGAATACACAAAAGCACACTTCCAGCCTGTCCCTCCTTCTAACTACAAGTTAGGGCTCTGCTCTTGAAGAACCTAAAAGCTGGCAATTTGCCTAATATCCCGGGACTTAACAGATGCTCCTCAGAGACATGATTAGGAGGGAGAGAACATGTGGCATCAGAGATCAATGCCAAAACTTCTGTCCTATAAAACTAAGAATAAACTTAAAAATAAAGAGGATTGACAACAGCCCCCTTAAGACTGAGGAACCCCCCCCCCCCGAGCCTCAAAAAACCTACAAACAAAAGAAAGAAACACTAGACCTAAAAATCTAGCTATCCTGCCTGTCGTCTTCCTCACACAGGCAGCTTGCCACGCGGCTTCCTCACACAGGCAGCTCACCACGCGGTCCAAATACCTAGAGAGAAAATGGCCCCTCTTTGCCAATGAATTTTGGCGCCAAGAACAACAGCCGCTGCAAAAAGGAGGCCTCAGCAGACTGACAGAGCCCGAAGGCCTTACCTGCAGGGCCGAAAGCCATGCAGCCTGCTCCTACCACCTTGAATTCATCCGATCCTCAAACCGCGCTGCTGCGCCCGGCAGCCACGGCGAGGACCGCTCAGCCGGTTCCACAGAGTAAAAGTAAAATCCCACAGCAACGGAGAGGCTCCGTCTCACACAGCTTCAGTGTGGCTGTACGGGTCCCGGAGCTCTCTCCCGTACCATCAAGGGAGAGAGATCCGCACTGGCGAATGCCTGCAGCAAGTGAAAACTGACAAGGAGGGAAGGCGAGAGCTGCTACTAATTTAAAGAGCCAGGCTCAAATTTAAAATTACTGTAAATATAAGGAAATTTTCTCCTAAAAACTAAAGGGAACTAATCCCTGATTGCCAATTAACCAAAGGTAACTGAATTAAAAGTAAAATTAAAGGTAAAGGTAAAAATCAAAAGTAAAATCAGAATAGAATTTGTCACACTAAATGCTCCTTATCTGTTCCCCCAAGTGAGCCCAGAAGCTAGGCTCACTACGTCCTCCTGCTGCATGGAGACTGGACACACTGGGGGCTGATGGGAGAGACCAGCAGGCTATATCCAGTGATGTCATGAGTTTGACATGCCCAGTCTGCAAGCTGCAGGAGGTGGTTCACTACCCAGAGGTTAAGGACTTAAACTGGAGGAACGATAAGGAACGGATGTTGTGCTTCTGAGAAATAATGTGTACATCAATGTGGTGTTTTTTTTTTTTTAATTTTTATTTAAGGATTTTCCAATGCATCAAGAAATTACAAACAAAAACATGAGAGAAGAAAATATCAAAATACAATAAAGAAAATTTTCCCACAATTAAAGGAAACACATCAAGGGGAGAAATCGCCTCAAACAACAAAAAGAATCAATCTAATATAGAAAATAAGAGGTTACAAAACCCCACAAAGGGGAGCTGAAAAAACAAAATCATTCCTCCACTAACGAACCTCCCTCCGCTTTTGAATCCAAAAAACATTTCAAGGCATTAACATCATTGTACACAAAAGTTTGTCCCCCGAGGGTAATCACGCAACGACAGGGAAATTTAAGAAAGAAAGTTGCCCCAAGAGCCACTACCTGTGATTTTAATAGCAAAAACTGTTTACGCCAAATCTGCGTATAACGACAGACATCTGGGAAGATTTGGATGGCCTGACCACAAAAGGGAACACGCCGATGTTTAAAATACGCTCTCAAAACCCGCAATTTGGCAGATTCAGAAACAAACTGAACTACCAAAGTGTTACGTTTTGAGATGACATCCAGAGAATCTTCCAAGAAAGCTGTTAAATTTTGATCCACTGAGGAGACTGAAGGGGCAGGAGCCCCAACAGCCCGAAGAGTGGAAGAAGAACCCAAAGGCAAGTAGTACATATGGACCGTCTGAGTTGTATGAAAATCCCCCTCCAAATGCAATATCTCCAAAAAGTATTTTCCCAACAATATTTCAGAGAATAGTAGGTGTGTCACAGGAAAATTAAGAAAACGTAGATTGCATGCTCTAGCACGATTCTCAAGAGCCTCAAGCCGGAAGGACATCACTGAGGAATCACGCATAAACACAGCTTCAGAATTACGGCAAGATTGAAGCTGAGAATCAGAGCGAGCTGCAAGCTTTACAACAGAACCTAACTGGTTATCCATAAATTGTAACTTATCCACCACATCTTGGGAAAATTTACACAAGGAGGATACAGTAGAAGTTAAACGTACATCTATTTTTTGAATTGCAGACCATATATCATTAAGCGTTACTTCCCCTGTAGGGGATGCTAAAGTCCCAGGCTCTGTAGCAGATGGAAATACAGGACATGGAACTGGGGGATTCTGCTCAGGAGGACTACTTGAAATAGTGGACGAAAGAACAGACAGAGGAAATGGAGGAGGAGACCGGAGGACAGGACTCAACGAGACATAAGAACATAAGAAATGCCATACTGGGTCAGACCGAGGTCCATCAAGCCCAGTATCCTGTTTCCAACAGTGGCCAATCTAGGTCATACGTACCTAGCAGTTTCCCCAAAAGACACAGGTTCTGCAGTGCCTGTACTAGGTCAAGCATTGATATCCTGGGTCCCTTTTTAATAGTGGTTTATGGACCTTTCCTCCAGGAACTTGTCCAAACCTTTTTTAAACCCAGCTATACTAACAGCCCTTACTACATCCTCCGGTAACAGATTCCAGAGTTTGATTACACGTTTGATTACTACATCCTCCTCCAGAGATAGATTACCAGGCAGCAGGGCGGTCACATGTTTGTCCATAGGGCCCACCACTTTCTCTCCCGAACCTCCAATCCCAGATTTGTTACCAACCTTCGCCTTCCTTTTGCCCATGATGATGGAAACCACACTGATGTAGACACAACACACGAACACCTCACGTGCGGCGAAGGGGCGCCAAAGGGGCATGTCCTGCCCCTTGAGCCATGCTCCTTTAGGCCAAGCCCCTTTAGGCTGCGACACGCGGCCGCGTAGAGCACCGGAGGGCTTTGTAGAGCACAGCAGGGTCCTCCGGGCCAAGGCACGTCCTCCTCCCGCCTGCCCGACCACCAGGAAAGCCTCCTCCAGGTCCCGCTGCTCTGAACCGTGCGGCTGGCAAAATGCACGGCAGCTCCCTCACAGCGGCAATCTCCCAACTGCTCACTCTGACACCGGAGGGCTTTGTAGGGCACAGCAGGGTCCTCCGGGCCAAGGCACGTCCTCCTCCCGCCTGCCCGACCACCAGGAAAGCCTCCTCCAGGTCCCGCTGCTCTGAACCGTGTGGCTGGCAAAATGCACGGCAGCTCCCTCACAGCGGCGATCTCCCAATGTGACTGTTCATTTGCATAAGTTGGAGTAAAGTTTTGTTGGTGCATCCCCAAAAATGCCTCTGTTGTTTATTGGAAGTCTAAAAGAAACATCTTAGACCTAGAAGAGAAATCCCAACACTTAGTGAAGAATCCACTCTGGGTAATGAGAGTCTGAGAGATAGAAAGAGGACTGGAGGATAGAAAATTATTTTTGTGTGTACCTCCTTAGACATATGTCTGTGTCCCCCCTCTCCCCCACAAAAAGGGGGTTACACCAATTTTTTCAGTTACTGGAAACAGTCAAACTTCAGACAGGAAGAAATGAAAAGTGGGCTTACATGTTTAGACACAAACATACTGTATACAAACATGCACACAGAGATAGAGATAAAGATAAAGAGAGACATTAATCCCAGATATATGAACAATGATAAATTTCTCTGTCTCTGTAGAGACAGTGAATGGTTGTGTGGTATGTACCGGAAGATGTGTTGAAAGCAGTTAATATAGCTGGGTTTAAAAAGCATTTAGACAGATTACAGGAGGAATAGTCCACTACTTTTCCCTGGGTCTATTCCAAAAAGAATGGATCGATCTACTCTTTAGAATCCTCTGTGTACATATGACATAGATTGGCTACTGCTGCTCCAGTATGGCATTTCTTATGTTTTTATTTGTGGTGGGGTATATTTAGGATGTATGTGCACATATGGGTGTATGCATGTGTGAATGTGGAAGAGGGTATTTAGAGGTATGTAGTTGTAGGGGTATGGGGGCATTTGTAGTGTATGTTTTGAGAAGGGTGCTACATGTGGAGTAGGATGTATATGTTTGTGTTGTAAGTGGGGTGCATCATCATTCATCTGTGACTTCCGTTTTTTTCATGTACATAAGAACATAAGAACATAAGATATGCCATACTGGGTCAGACCAAGGTCCATCAAGCCCAGTATTCTGTTTCCAACAGTGGCCAATCTAGGTCATATGTACCTAGCAGTTTCACCAAGGGACACAGGTTCCACAATGCTTGTATTGGTTCAAGCATTGATATCCTGGGTCCCTTCTTAATAATGGTTTATGGACCTTTCCTCCAGGAACTTGTCCAAACCTTTTTTAAACCCAGCTACACTAACAGCCTTTACTACATCCTCCGGTAACAAATTCCAGAGTTTGATTACACGTTGAGTGAAAAAATATTTTCTTTTTATAAGTCTTAAATAGTTTATCCTGTAGCTTCATTGCATGTCCCCTAGTCTTTCTATATTCTGATAAGGTAAACAATCGATCTACGTTTACCCGTTCCACTCCGTTCATTAATTAATAGACTTCTATCATATCTCCCCTCAGCCATCTCTTTTCCAGGTTAAAGAGCCCTAACCTTTTTAGCCTTTCTTCATAGGAGTATCCTTCCATCCCCTTTACCATTTTGGTGGCTCTTCTCTGAACCTTTTCTAAAATCGCTATATCCTTTTTAAGATACGGCGACCAGAATTGCACACAATATTCAAGGTGCGGTCTCACCATGGAACGATATAGAGGCATTATAATATCTTTTGTTTTATTTTCCATTCCTTTCCTTATCATACCTAGCATTCTATTTGCTCTCTTGGCCGCTGCTGCACACTGGGCCGAGGGTTTTAACATGGTATCCACAATGACGCCTAAATCTTTTTCCTGGGTGGTAGTTCCTAATGTGGAACCTTGCATCGTGTAACCATAGTTTGGGTTGTTCTTCCCTAGGTGCATAACCTTGCACTTGTCCACATTAAATTTCATCTGCCATTTTGATGCCCAGTCTTCCAATATATCAAGATCCTCTTGCAATTTTCCACAATCCTCTTGGGTTTTAACAACTTTAAATAGTTTTGTGTCATCTGCAAATTTGATAACCTCACTCGTTATTCCACTTTCCAGGTCATTTATGAATATGTCAAAAAGCAGCGGACCCAGCACACATCCCTGGGGTACACCACTATTCACCTTTCTCCATTGGGAAAATTGGCCATTTAGCCCTACCCTCTGCTTTCTATCTTTTAACCAGTTCCTGATCCACAATAGTACACTGCCTCCTATCCCATTACTCTTTAGTTTTGCCAAAAGTCTCTCATGAGGGACCTTGTCAAAGGCTTTCTGAAAGTCCAGATACACAATATCAACCGACTCACCTTTGTCCACCTGATTATTCACTCCTTCAAAAAAACATAACAGATTAGTAAGACAAGATCTTCCTTGTCTAAAGCCATGTTGGCTGTCTCCCATTAGGTCATGACTATCTACATGCTCAGTAATTTTATTCTTTATGATGGTTTCTACCATTTTTCCCGGTACTGACGTCATGTAATGTATATCTGTGTGTGCCATTTTTCCATTGGGTCAGGGTGATGGGGCGTTTGGAATGGACTGGTTGCAAACATTCTACAGCCTCTGTCTCTGATAGTAAAACAATATGGACAGTTTGGAAGGGTTTGTTTTCCAAAAATATTGACTCCTCCTGCCTCTTCAGCAGTGTTATGCTGTCACCAGCCACAGAAATATCAGCTGCCATATTGGAAGCCAGGAAGGAGGAGTAGTTTTCTAGAGATGATTGAAGTAAGGCAGCCTACGTGGGAGCTGGAAGATAGTACTGGTTGGAAGAGAGAAAGTGATGGAGACAGATACTGCTATGTGAGAGGAAGACAGAGAAAGAGAGATGGATGCTATAGGATGGGAAGGAGGAGAAAGGGAAATGCTGCATGGGGAGGTGGATAGAGAGAAGGAAATGCTGGGTAAGATTTGGAAGGGAGAGGATGGGTGCTGAGGAGAGGGAGAGCAGAAAGAGAGGGGGAATGGATATTGATGGGCAAGGAGAGAGAGACAGAGGGTGGTGTTGATGCATAGTCCGCTACCTCTCAGCTCACCTTCTTCCTCCCAAAACTCCCATCCATATGAAGGTTAAATACAAGGCCTCGCTGACTATCTTTAAGACCATCCACCACCTCTCAGCAGACATTCTTTGGCCTCTCCTTCACCAGCCCTTCAATAAGAGAGCATGGAGAAAAGACAATCACAACCCCCTCTCAGTACCAGCATCATTCGCCCGCTTTAACAACTCCACCTCCAAAAAGGCCTTTTCCTTCTGTGCATCAACCATCTTGAACTCCCTCTCTCCAGAGATATAGGCATTGGAGAATTTCATTGCAAACTAAAAGCCTTCCTCTTTCTGGAACATTTTGGCTCTGACACGTAGCCACCCACCCCCCTGCTGCACCTTCCCGAGCTCTTACAATATCTCTCATTATTTCACCTGCTGCCCACACATCAAACAGAACATGCATCATGTGTTCCCCATTAGCTAAGTTTAAGATCATCTCAACTAAGTCATTCCCGAGTCCAAAGAATTTCATTGTCTGAATATCATACAATATATTTGTACATTTATTTAACCATTAGTTATTGTTAACTTTATTTCACATTGTTTACCTTTGTTCTATGTAATGCTACTTGTTCTAATTGTTCCCTGTAAACTGCTATGACTGGTAGATACAGCAGTATAAAAAAAGGTTGCTAATTAAATAGTGCATTAGAAAATTGGATGCTGAGCATTGGATAGAAGGAAAGAGAGAGGAGGATGCCTGGGGAGGAAGAGAGTCAGAAGGGGATGCTGTGCTAGAGCCACCCAATGTCACTGCCTAAATATAATAATAATGCTTATGTTTTTCATAAGGAGCATCACTTTCAACACAGGGTGCTGATTAGTCTAGAGAGGGGGTTCTCAATCGAGCCCTTGGGACATCCTTAGCCAGTCAGGTTTTCAGGATAACCACAATGAATATGCATAAGAGGGATTTGCATATAATTGAGGCAGTGCATGTGAATCTATCTCCTGCATATTTATTGTGGTTATCCTGAAAACCTGACTAGGTATGTCTTGATGACTGGGTGGAGAGCCACTGGCTTAGGGACATCCGGGGGTGGCTCAAGGCAATCTGCTGCCTGAGGCAAAGGATGATATGGCGCCCCTCCACCCCTGTAGAGGGGGGCGGGGCTTTCTCAAAACTCCAATCAGGGACTGAAACAAACCAAAAAGCCAATTAGATTATATGGAGGAAATGCAAGATGTTTGTACACCAAGGAACTAAAAGAGAATGAGAACCACAGCACAGTTTATAAAACTAAATTATAACTCATTTTTATTTTGTTATAAAAATGCGTTATGGTTCTTGCTTTTTCTTTTTCAACATATATTTTGCATCCACAGAACCCCCTTCAACAGTGGGTGCAGAGCAGAACCAGGACATTCACCCACAGAACTCAATAGCTTAAAAAAAAGAATCTGATTCTGATCATCTCACTAACAACAGCACACATTCTCCAGTACCAGGCATATTGTGAACTAATACAAAACCCTACAACAAAGTCACTGAGTATCTATAGAGCAAATCTACCATATCATACCATATCAGCACCAACTTCTAAAACTCACATAAGGAGCCCATCCAAAAAACGCATCACTGTAAATACTACAGTGGGCCCTGGAACATCCATATCCCTATTTGAAAAGCTGAACATGTCAAATTACTACAGTACAGAATAGATCTTTATGTACAAACTCCATGTTAACAGAACACCTGGCCTCAGTCACACACTCAGAACACAGACCCTCATCAAGTACAGAATAAGTAACTACAATCTAAAGTAAAAATAAAAATATGTAGACAACATTTAAACTGAAACTCCAAGAAGCCAGACTCCGCATGCAGTGCATCATCAGATAAATAAGAAATGCAGTTCCTCCATACTGTGCAAAATATAAGGATAGCAAAAATTCCAATCACTAAAATGAAATTATTTTTTCTACCTTTGTTGTCTGACCATTTTATTCTATGATCATGCTGGTCCCGAACTGAGGTTTCTGCTTTCCTGTCTTCTCTTAGCTCTCTTTCTGTGATCTATCGTCCATCTGCCATTTCTTATCTCTTCTTTTGTTTTCTTCACTTTCTTCCATCAGCCTATTTCCAGTCCTTGTAACCCTCCCCAGTATCAGCCTCCTTTCCAGTCCTCCCCTCCTCGTACCTTCCAATGTCAATTGCCTTGCATTCCCAGAACTGCCTCTGGTGTCCATTCCCTTCCAGTTTCCCTCCTTCCCCACTGTCCAGCCCCTTCTAGTTCAAATACCATTGCAGGTATCAGCTCACTTCCACTCCCATTGTGCCACCCCCCATCAGCTCCCTTCCAGATACCCTACCCTCTGTCCATCCCCCTTCCAGTGCCATCCCCACGTGTCAGCTCCCTTCCAGCCTCCTCCCCATTACCCAGCCATCTACCAGTCCCATCCCCAAGTATCAGCTCCCTTCCAGTCCCCCTTCAGTACCATCCCCAGGTGTCAGCCCCCTCCTTCCCCCTATATCAGCTCCCTTCCAGCCCCCTCCTTCCCCCATGTCAGTTCCCTTCCTGCCTCCACCTCCCCCCGTGTCAGCTTCCTTCTACCCTCACCTCCCCCCTCGTGTCAGCTCCTTTCCAGCCCCCTTCTTCCCCTGGCAGACCATCTCAGCATCTGTTCCCTTCCAGTCCCATTCTCCCATCCCCCTACATCAGACCATTTGTAACCCTAGCCCCCAGTTTTCTTTCAGGGCCAGCAGATCTCCCCCCCCCCCCGTCAGCCCACTTCCAATTCTAGCCCCCAGCCTTCTTCCAGTGCCAGAAACTCTTTCCTCCCCCCATTTCCAGTCCCAGCCTATTTCCAGTCCTATCCCCCTTATCAGCCCACTGCAGTCCTAGCTCCCCCCATCAGCCCGTTACCAGTCCTAGCTTATTTGCAGTGCTAGCTCCCCAATCAGCCCATTTCCAGTGCTAACCCCCAATAAGCCCATTTCCAGTCCTAGCCCTCCCCCAGTCAGCCCATTTCTAGTCCTAACTCCCCCAATCAGCCCATTTCCAGTTCTAGCCCACCTAATCAGCCCATTACCAATCCTAACCCCACCTGATCAGCCCATTACCAGTCCTAGCCCCCCTAATCAGCCCATTTCCAGTCCTAGGCTCCCTTAGGTGCTCATTTCCAGTTCTAGCCCCCCCCCCATCAGCCCATTGCCAGTGTTATCCCTTCCATCAGCCCACTACCAGTCCTAGTCCCACCTGACCAGCCCATTACCAGTCCTAGACCCCCTAATCAGCCTATTTCCAGTTCTAGCTTATCTAATCAGCCCATTTCCAATCCTAGCTTCCCATAAGTGTCCATTTCCAGTGCTAGCTCTTCCATCAGCCCACTACCACTCCTAATCTCCCCCCCCCCCCCCGGATCAGCCCATTACCAGTCCTAGTCCCCGTAATCAGCCTATTTCCAGTCCTAGTCTCCCTTAAGTATCCATTTCCAGTTCTAGCCCTTCCATCAGCTCACTACCAATCCTAACCCCCCCTTATCAGCCCATTGCCAGTCCTAACCCCCCCCAATCAGACCATTTACAGAGCTAACCCCCCAATCAGACCATTTCCAAGGCTACCCCCCCCCCCCAGCTCTTCTCAGCTCATTACCAGTTCAAGCCCCCCCCCCCCCTGGGAAGAGCCCTGCATTTCCTGATCCTGTGGCTCTGTTAAAGTTAAGCCCGCTGGCGCGCAGAGGGTTGGGAGCATTTCCTGTTTCATGCGAGACACAAAATGTCTCAATTACTCTCAGCGCCAGCAGGCTGAACTTTAACAGAGCTGTGGGAAAGAAGAGAAATGCTTTTCCTTCCCGCGGCTCTGAAAAAGTGAGCTGGGGTGCTGGCAGTGCTCTTCTGGGGCAGCAGGAAGGGGGGGTGCAGGGCCGCTGATTCTGCCGTTGCTGAGAAGCAGCGGCTGCAGTTTGTCCTGCACATTTTTTTTTTAACTTTGAAGGCTGAGTGAGGCGGTCTTTTTGGAGGCATTCTTTGACACCTCCAAAAGGTTGCTGCCTGAGGCCACCGCCTCACTTGGCCTCATTATAGAGCCACCCCTGGGGACATCTGTGCACTACAAGTACTGCTGTGAGACATTCAGAGGTTGCAGATAAGAATTAAAACAGCTGTGTCTCAATTTATTTAGATTCATAATGGTAAGAAATGATGAACAGGAGGAACTTTCCACAATTTGAAACACCAATATCTTCACATGTAAAGAAAAATAAGAATTAGCATGGAGGTCTTAATGATTTTGTTTCAGCTGCTTTAGCTTAAAAATGGTTAATAAATGCTGTTTAATTGACTACAAAGTATTCATACTAACATAAATCTATACAGGAAGATAGCTATCTGGACATATCAGTTTTTGAATTAAGTATAATACAGTTTGGAAGATGTAAGGCTTCATACTGGAAGTAAGCCCATTATTTCTTTCACATACTTGCCAAGTATTGAATGGTTCCACTTTGAAAGTTGCTAGGCTGCAAAGTCCTGCAGCAAAGCACAGCCATCTTTTCTTAACCAGTGAGACGGAATACAGAAGCACACAGTGGGACAGGATCAGCATCAGGTAGGAGTTTCCCATGATGCCCCACACAGCCGACATTCCATATACCATGTAAACCAAGGATCTGTGCTGTGAGGAAGCAGAAGGCATGTCGTATTATACTTCTCATTATTTAAAATTTTTTCATACAGTTGTGTTAAATTTCTCAGTAATTATTCATTGACTATGATCTAATATCAACACTGAGGTCCTTATTAACACGGTTAGTGCCACTGAATAGCCGCAGATGCCATCGCTATACGGCCTGATGCTAAGCGGTTAGTATCGGAACATTACGGGCAGAGTGGAGGCGGCACCTTTTGCAAACTGGGCATGGTGACATTGACCCACTGCCTGGTTAGTGACATGCGCATGGCACGGCAAATGCTGTCCTTACTTTACCTGTGGAAGCTAACCGGGCAGCAGCTCAATATCACCGCTGCCCGATTAGCTTCCGGGTTCCGTTGCAACCATTTCGGTGACCAGATATGGCCCCGGCACTGACTATCCAGGGTTATACTTCAGCAGCGATGACTAGCCACTTTAAAAGCGCTAGCTGCTGCCGCCACTGAATATCCCCCATAGGGCCCAGTTTGAAAAAAGGCTAATATTCAAACACCTCAGCGTTCAACTGCAGTTCTTAAATATTGGCAGACTATTCAGCGACAGTGTCCAGATAGAAGTGCTGCTGAATAGCCAGGTTGAGCAGTGCTATCTGCGTAAGTACCAGCACTTAGCCAGACAGCAACTTATGCCTGCTCATCATGTGGCCTAAGCTGTCTGCATGAGGGCTGGCTGAAAATCACGCTAACTGGGTAAGTGCCAGCATTTATCCAGATAGCGCCAGTACTGCCCACTTCACTCATGGACTGCCCTTGAATACCTGGACAGTGCTGAGGCGGTCTGTGGAGATATTCATCTTACTCAGCACCTTTTATCCAGACAGCCTCCCATTGGCTGTCGGGATGAGGGTTTTCACTATCGGCCCCATAAATTATGGGCCCGATATTCAGCGGTGTCAGCTAGCCACTGTCACTGAATTTTAGACCCATATATTCAATGCTGGTGCCATATCTGGCCACTGGCATTGAATATCCGGGTCAGCCGGATAGCGATAAAGCCAACTGAGCCGCTGCCTGGTTAGCTTCATCAGCGAACGTTAGGCCAACCTTTAATGTGCCTAACTTTTGCCACATAATAATAACCAGCCAGTGACTCAATATCACTGCTGCCACCCCAGAATGCCTCAGTGCTAGCCAGCTGGCAAAGGGCATGCAGCAATGGGACCCGCGGATATTCATGGCACTAACCATGCCAGTGCACTGAATATCCCATTCAGCACAATTAATTTTGAGTATCCCCCCATGTGTTTTGGTGACCCATAGTAACATAGGGCCCGATGTTCAACCATGCAGGCTATGCACCACTGCGGTGCATAGCCATGCCTGCTGACCCCTAAACCCAGATATTCAATGCCGCGGTGACGGCACTGAATATCCGGGTTTGGCACAGAGTGGATTCACCCATGGAGCCTAACTGGGTTGTGGTGATATTGGACTGCTACCCGGTTAGCATCCGCAACTAAAACTAGGCGAGCCAAAAGCTGGCCTAGTTTTAGGCACGGATTGCTAACTGGGTAGCAGTCCAGTGTCGCAACTACTCGGTTAGAGCAGTCACCGTTTCTGCCCCATCCTGGAATGCCCCCAGCACGCCCCGATGTTAACTGAATACTATTGAGGTGCGTAGGGGACTTAGATTGGGATATTCAATAGTACTTACTGTGTATGTGCCATTGAATATCCCCATCAAGGCATTTACATGATTTACTAGGCTGTAAACCATGTAAATGCCCTTCGAATAGCAGGCCCATAGTATATAACAATAGCTAAAAACCAGTATGGTCCATCTAGTGTGCCCAGTAAGGTGGCTGTAGTAGTTGTAACTGCCGCTCCATGCAGGTCACCCCCCTCTATGCCTATGTTTAGGGTTGTACCTGCTGCTCTGTGCAGGTCAGACCCCTTCTATTTATTGAAGTATAAAAGATATTTAGGTTTGCTTTGGTTTCATCCTCTTGCTATAAAGGGATCCACTGTGTGAGTCCCATGCCATTTTGAATTCCGTCATTGTATTTGCCCCACCACCTCCATTGGGAGGGCATTCTAAGCATCTACCACCCTTTCAATGAAAATGTATTTCCTGATATTGCCTTTAAGTTTACCACCTTGCAGTTTCATTGTATGCCCTCTAGTTTTACAGCTTCCCATTCTTTGAAAAAGGTTTGTTTGTTCATTGATACTCTTTAAGCATTTAAACGTCTGTATTATTTCTCCCCTGTCCCTCCTCTCCTCTAAGGTATACATATCTAGGTCTTCAAGTCTCTTTTCATACATTTTCTGGTGCAGGCTCCGAATCATTTTGGTCACCTTCTTCTGAACCGTTTCAAGTCTTGCTATGCCCTTTGTGAGATATGGTTTCCAAAACTGAACACAAGACCTCACCAACGACTTGTACAGGGGCATTAATACATCCTCCTTCCTGCTGGTTATTCCTCTCTGTGTGCAGCCCAGCACCTTTTGGCTTTAGCTACCACTTTGTTGCATTGTTTCATCACCTTGAGATCCTCAGGCACTGTCACTCCAAGGTCCCTCTCCTGGTCTGTGCATAGTAATCTCTCTCCACCTATTGCATATGATTCCTTTGGATCTCTGCATCCCAAGTACATGACACTGCACTTCTTCACATTAAATCTTAACTGCCAAGCATTAGACCATTCTTCCAGTATTTTTAGATTTTCCTCATGTTGTCCACTCCCTCAGAAGCATCCACTCCATTGCAAACTCCCATGTCATTTGCAAAAAGGCTAACCCTTCTTCTGCAATATCACTGACAAATACATTGAACAGTATTGGTCCCAGGATCGATCCCTGAGTTGCATCACTACGCACCTTCCTTTCTGCTGAGTGAGTTCCATTTAGCACCTGCTTAACTTAGATGGTTCAAATTGTATGCTGGTAAATCAGTGGAGCCACCTAAACTGATAATATCATTAAAACCTTCTAAGTTAGAAATTTCCAATTACTGTATATGTTGACTGAATTGTTTATCTGATCACTGTCTATATGAAATTGTACACCACTCAGAATTTTGATTTGCAAGGTAGAAGTTTATGCAAATAAAATAAATTTTGACCTCATCATGCCTAGGTAAAAGAAAAAGATGTCTGATCAATGAGAAGATACCCAAAATATATTAATTACTAAAACAAAAGACACAGAGAGGAAACTGTTTTTAAATTTTCTTGCCAAATCACAAAGAAAGTTTACTTTCACTGAGTTTCAAAGTAACCAATGCTGAAATTCAAAATTCAGGTCAGGTTAAGAACATAAGATTTGCCATACTGGGTCAGACTAAAGGACCATCAAGCCCAATATCCTGTTTCAAACAGTGGCCAGTCCAGGTCACAAATACCTGGCAGGATCCCATATATCTAAACAGATTACAAGGATAAGCAGTGGATTTCCCGGGTCCACCTTAACAATGGACTTTCATCCAGGAACTTGTCTAAACCTATTTTAAACCCAGCTACACAAGCAGCTTTTATTACATCTCTTGGCAACAAATTTCAGAGTTTAATTACACGTTGAGTGAAGAAATATTTTCTCCGATTAGTCTTAAATGTGCTACATTGTAGCTTCCTTGTGTGTTCTCTAGTCTTTAAACTTTTTGAAGAGTAAACAACTGATTCACGTTTACTCGTTCCACACTACTCATCATTTTATAGACTTCTATCATATCTCCCCTCAGCCATCTCTTCTCCAAGCAGAAGAGCCCTAACATCTTAAGTCTTCCTTACAGACATATCTCCTTCAAGTCCCTTTATTAATTTGGTCGCCCTTCTCTGTACCTTTACCAATTCTGCTATATCTTTTTCCAGATGCTATGACAAGAACTGCACCATGGAGCAATACAGAGACATTATGAAATGGTTTGTTTTATTTTCCCTTCTTTTCCTTATAATTCCTAGCATTCTATTAGCTTTCCTGGCTGCCACTGCATACTGAACAGAGGATTTCATCCATGACGTCACCTATATTCTTTTCCCTGGTGGCGACTCCTAATGTGGAACCTTGCATCACGTAGCTACAGTTTAGGTTGTTCTTCTCTTAGTCAATAACTTTGCACTTGGGACCTCTATTTTTTTTTCTCTACACTCAGTCCCTTGGTTCACTTATTTACTCCCATGGTTTTCAGTAGCATCTTTATGCAAATGACTTTCAGACCTACTTCTCTGTGCCTGAAATCTCTCCAGGAATCCAGTCCAGGATCGTTATCTGCTTATCTGACATTACTGGCTGGATGTCTCACCGCCATTTGAAATTGAACATGGCCAAAACTGAGCACTTTATCTTTCCCCCCTAAACCCACATCCCCCCTTCCTCCCTTCTCTATTTCAGTGGATGACACTACACTCCTCCCCATTTCCTCAGCTCACAACCTTGGGGTCATCTTTGACTCTACTCTCTCTTTCTCTGGGCACATCTAGCAGATTGCTAAAACATACCGCTTCTTTCTCTATGACATCAGCAAAATTTGTCCCTTCCTTTCTACTCCCACTACCTAAGATCCTTATCCACTCACTAGTCACCTCCCCCCCGCCTCGACTATTGTAATCCGCTTCTAGTCAGTCTCCCTCTGAATCATCCCTCTCCCCCTTCAATCTACTTAAAAACTCAGCTGCACAGCTTATCGTCCACCAGTGTTGCTATGCTCATGTAACCTCTCTTAAATCACTACCTTTCCTCTTTTATCTCACTCTACACTCCTCCCCGGGAACTCTGCTCCTCTGGCAGATCTCTTTTATCTGTGCTCTCCTCTGTCATTGCCAACTCTAGAGTTCGTTCATTCCATCTTGCTGCTCCATATGCCTGGAATAAACTACCTGAGTTTGTGCGTTGGACTTTTTCTCTAGCCCCTATTCAAATCCAGGCTAAAAACCACCTCTTTGAAGCCACTTTTGGATCCTGATGCTCCTCACTCTTTTGATGGTTATTTATGTGTATTGTGGTACTGCAGACCCCGTGCAGTCAGAGAAAAGTGTTTTAAATTCAGAAAAAAGACTCCAACACAGGATGCAACATTACGAGGAGCCAGATAGGGGGAGCAAGAGAGACTTTCTAAGGCCTAGGGAACCACGCCCCAGAGCTTATGACGTAATGCCTACCAGCATCCAATCCAGGAAAGGAGGAGTTCCTTTTAAGAAAGGCTGGGAGGATTGGAGAGGGAGAGAAAAAGAAGCAAGAGTCTTAGCTGAAGGACCAGAGCCAGCAGACTCAGCAGAACTCGGAGAGGAGGTTCTTTGCAAGGAGACCGGGAGTAAAGCAGGTACACTTTCCAAAGAGAGAAGGTACCAAGAGGAAGCCAGTCCTGGAGAGAGAAGGACTAGGGCAACCGTTCCTGGACCAGAGTTGGGCAGAAGCCAGCAACCTGGGAGGCAAGGTATAAAGAATTCCCCAGAGGAAGAAAAAGGGGTCTCCATAAGAAATAACACTCCTGGCTCAGAGAAGAGAAGGTACGGGTGTGACTGTGGGTTAACACCACCCGAGGGCCGGCTGGAGAATAGAAGGCCTGCAATACGAGCCAGGCCAGATTCCAGCAGGACTAGGCCTCAAGCCTCAGCTCGATTGGATCAACCAAAAGAAAAAGGTAATCCATATTTCTCTGATAATAATTGCTATAACCTTGAGATACAGAAAGCACAGGAGACAGGGGAGAGCTGTCCCTACCGAACTGTTTGTAAGACAGGATGTAAACTTTTATCAAGCCAAAGACTTTTTAATAAGAAGCCTTTGGATAGAAGAGGCTGTTCTCACATTGAGAGGGCACAGGACCAAGGTTTAACCTTGAGCCCAGAACATTGGAAGCTGGTACAAAACTTATACGAAAAGCCTAAGGATAATCTACCTGACTTTGCTGACACGGCTTCAGAGCTCTCATACTCTGAACCAATGCGAGTGGAATTTATTACGGACCCATCAGACACAGAAATGGATTGTAGTTATTGCAAGGTTGGAAGCCTAGAGTCCCTGACCAACGCTGAAAGCTATAACTTCTGAACCAGGCTGAGAGTTTGATATATATAATCCCTGTGAACATAACTGACTGTAATGCAATAATTGTTTATTTTTCTCTTAACCTGAATCAAGGTCATTTTGAGTTGATGTAGATTCTAAACATTGAACCTTTTTGCATTGAGGGAAATAAATGCCTTTTTTTTCCCCTCACTCGGACTTTGTGTTCCTTTTTGGGAGATTTTGGTATACGGAAGGCTACTGGGGCCCAGATACCTAGACCCTGCATAGAAGAACCAAACCCAAACCTAAATATAACTCATGTCCACCCGACCTACCTTAGCAACCTTTGGCCACTAGGGCGGCGGTGCGACAGTATCTTACCATACTCTAGTCCCCAGTTTCATTATGATGGTCATCCTAAAGTTTAGTCATGGTCTGGACGTCTGCAGACATGTACATGGACACCTCTCTGAAACCATTCCACAAATGCTGTTCGCAGACATCTCCAGTATTTGCCCAGGCACGAATAGGCATCAGGAAAGTGTTTGTTTTCACCTTAAAACACCCAGAGAGTGTAGAAAAGATGGAGAATTAAGTGACTAGCTTTAGATTACAAAGTCCCACACTGGGAACTGAACCCTGGCCAGCCAGCTCTTAAGCTACTGCTCTAACCATTATGCTATTAGACATCTTGGATCTGTAATGCTCTCATGCGAACATCTATATAGGCATTGATACAAGTGCATATTGGGCACATCCTGGTTTCTAGACTCGTGCCTGAACTTGCACGTGCCTGCCTTTCTTTTCAGAAGTTCTGGCTTTGATGTCCCAGATTGCAGTCAAATGTCCCATTTGAAATGTTCTTCTATGTATTTCATCTTGATTAGATTGTAAGCAGGACCTGTGTCTTATATCTATATGTGTACGTCTTGCATTGCTACGCAAATGATTAGTAGTAGTTGTAGTAGTAGTAGCACTTGTCTGCATTAAATTTCATCTGCCATTTGGATGCCAAGTCTCCCAATTTCTCAAGGCCCTCTTGCAATTTTTCATAATCATCTTGTAAATAAATTTTCCACAACAGTGGAGATTTTGTTAAGAAGCAGCTTGAGCCAGAACTGGTGGAAGTGGTGAGTGAGGCAGGTGACAGACTTGATGGGTGCCAAGGGGCAGGATAGGCGTGCTCCATGCTCATGAGTGTTTATACAGCTGCTAGCAAGCGGTTTGTCATCGAAGGAGACTCGGGCAGATCGAAGGCTTTCTCTACCTCATGACATTAGCACCACCACCTGTGCACCCGTTGGCCTGGTGACAGGCCTGGCCTGAGCACACACATTTCCCCCACTTGTACTATGTCCTATCTATTCGTTCATTTAAGGAAGCCTAACTGAATGATCCTGTGCACTCATGATGTAAAATGCTTATTTAAATTAAATAATTTTCACAAATGAAATCACACAGCTTAAGTTACACTTTTTCTTCTGAAGCCTTCCAAGACAAAGGGCCTGATTTATAAAACAAAAAGGTTTCCTTGTAGTGAGAAACTAAACAAAAGCCTTTCACAAATCATGCCAAAGGGATTTACACAATAAAGTAATATAGGCAATTAAAACAATGGAGGCACTCTGTGAGAAAGAAACATTGAGCTAATTAGAAGAGGTACAAAGGAAGATATACAAGCAACATTTTTATGTCTTTAGAAATGAGAAATAACACTTTTGCCATTTAGATAACCACAAATACCCGTAAATTAATAACATAGATAAGTTATACAAAAGAATAATTTAAAAATCTAGTGTAATTGGCTTCTCCCTGCAGTAATTGGCTTCTCCCTGCAGGGATGAGGGTAGCATGGGAAATACTGCAGAAAAGAAATATATATAGGTGCCTTTCTCTTTAAATAGGGAAAATAGTTAAAACAGTAAAGCACAACACCTAAAATCAAAATAGGGGAGACTGAGCTTAGGGTCTCCAGCTTGGAGCAGAATCAAGAAAAGACTTGGGCAGACAAAAATTGTGTAAACACAATGGGTGGCATTCAAATAAAACCTAGATATTCAGTATCAATATCCGGATAGCAACCAGCGCTGACCGCCCAGTGCTTTTCAATAGTGCCAGTTTTCAGCTGTTGTGGACACACAATACCAAATCCCTCCTTGAGGTTCTCTAACAAAGAGAGGTAAGTCTCTAAGGTGGCGATACTCTGGAGGAATCCACTTACTCTCCTCTCCATGAGTACAAGCATAACAAATTCAAGTTAATAGGCAAATATTTCAATACTCTGACTGGGAGGCAAGGAATAAAACATGGTGACAGGTCTATCTCCATGCACAGTTCTCAGTTCTCAGGAGATAGACTAGGAATCACCTGGGTGACAGTTTCCTCTCTAAGCACGATTCTGAGTTCTCAGGAGGTGGACTAGGGATGCACCTGAAGACAGGACCCTTCCTAAAGCCTTGAGTAGTCTTTTCCTGGATCTCTTTCCTTTACAGATGTATAGATAATTGCCCATCCCTTGGTATACCCGGCTCCTCTGTTGCTGTATTTCACGACTCTCCTTGCTCTGCAAATCTCTTTTCCCCCGCTTGCAGCTTGCTCTTGGTTCAAGCTTCCTAAGTTAGTGGCTTATTTGGTGACATAAAGATGTACTCAGGCTGAGCCGGGTGCAGGGCCATGTGCGGAGACTCGGTGCGGGGCCTCATTTGCATAAATATTTGCATAATGTTACCATACACTGACTTTTAGTAAACATGCCTCTTAATGAGTGTATGGATAAAGAAAGACTAAAAGATTTTGACATTATTATAATCCAGTGCCAACCGCCAGGCACATTAGGAACTACTACAAACACTGCCCATTTAGAACCCATAGCAAACCTGCCATATCGTAACAGCACTACCAGGACTCACAAAGCACCAGACCCTACCTATCAAAAGGCAACACTGCAAATATTAAACCAATACATTTCAGAGAATAACAATACATGACCTACTGGGGAAAGAGAACAAGGGCAATGTCAAATAGCAACTACATAAACAGAATACCTCAGCTCAGTTACACATGCAGAACATAGACCATCACCAAACAAGGAATCACAATTTAGAAACAGGAAGACAATAATTAAACTGGGAACCCCAAAAGCCAAACTTGGAATGTACAACAACACTGTAGAAATAAAACTATAAATTAATTTCCTCTTCTACTAAACAAAGTGCAGATGTTAATGATGCACATTTCCCAGAGCTGACATATTCCAGTTAATAAATTCAAAAGAAAGAGATATCTTTCTACCTTTTGTGCATTTTTTTTTCAGTTGCAATTGCTCCAGCCACTTTCTTCTGGTTTCTTTGTGTCTTCTGCTAACTCTCCATCTGCTGTCCATTTGTCCTTTCTTCTCTCTTCTAGTTTTTTTTCCATTCTCTCTCTACATCTGCTTTAACATACTAATCTTTCTCCTTTTGCTCTTTTATCATTCCTATTTCATCCACTCAAATTGTACCCCTCCATCCTCAATCCCCACATACTCTTCCAATACCTGGCCAATTGTAGATTTTTCTTCCCCCCCACACAAAATATTTATCCCCTCTCCATTTCACTCTCCCAGCCCCATCCCATTCTAATCCTCCTCCAAAATCAGATCCCTTCTAGTTCCAGCCCCATCCAGCATCCGCCCCCTTCTAGTCCCCGCATCAGCCCATTTCCAGTCCTAACTCCCCTGTCCATTTCCAGTCCTATCCGAGTCCCTCCATCAGCTCATTTCCAATCCCAACCCCCCATCAGCCCATTTCTAGTCCTTTTCTAGCCCCATCGTCAGCCCATGTCAAATCCTAGCTCCCCTCCACTCAGCCCATTTCAATCCAAGCCCCCTATGAGCCTACTACCAGTTCTAGCCCCTCCATGAGTCCATTTCAATCCAAGCCCCCACCACAGCTCATTTCCAATCTTAGCTCCCCCCAACAGCCCATTTTCAGTCCTATCCTAGCCCCTCCATCAGCCCATTTCCTGTCCTAGCTCCCCCCACTCAGCCCATTTCCAGTCCTAGCTCCCTCCCCTCACAGCCCATTTCCATTCCAAGCCCTCCTCCCCATCAGCTATTTGCAGTTCAAGCCCCCCTTCCACTCAGCCCATTTCCATTCCAAGCCCCCTCCCCATCAGCTATTTGCAGTTCAAGCCCCCTTCCACTCAGCCCATTTCCATTCCAAGCCCCCATCCCCATCTGCAGTTCAAGCCTCCCCTTCCACTCATTCCATTTCCAGTCCTAGCAACCCCCAACCCATGACCAGTCCTAACCCCCCCCCATCAGCCCACAGCACATTACCAGTCCTAACCCCATCAACCCAACTCAAGTCCTAACCCCCCCCCCCATTAGCCAATCTCCAGTTCTAGCCCCCATAGCCCATTACCAGTCCTAACCCCCCATCAGCCCACAGCACATTACCAGTCCTAAACCCCCATCAGCCCATTACCAGTCCTAACCCCCCTCCCTTCCATCAGCCCAGGGAAAATTAAAACTAAAAAAAAAAGCTGGCTGCTGCCGCCGTGGCAGCAGCAGAATCGAGTGTCCCGCGTGGCCCCCCTTGCCAGGCAGAGCACTCCCTCCCTCCCTCCCTCCCTGCCTGCCTGCTTGCCTCAGTCCCTCTCCGCTTCAGCTTAGAGCCACAAAGGCTCCCCCTCATGGCTCTGTTAAGCCCGCTGGGGCTTATGGGAAATTTCCCATCTGCCCCGGTGGGCTTAACAGAGTTGCGAGGGAGAAGTTCTCCCTTCGTGGCTCTGAAAGCCAAAGTGGAGAGGGACTGAGGCAAGCAAGTAGGCAGGGAGGTAGGGAGTGCTCTGCCGGGGAGGGGTGGCCCCACGGGACACTCGATTCTGCCGCTGCTGTGGTGGCGGCAGCTGCAGCGGCAGCAGCCAGCTTTTTTTTTTTTTAAATTTACTTTTAAAGCGGAATGTTCTTTGCGCAGGGCCCCCTGAAACGTGGGGCCCTGTGCAAAAAACATTCTCGCTCAATGGACGGGCCGGCCCTGGGCTAAGCTATATTCCCTGCCTTGGATTCTCAACTACAGAGATGTATCTCTGCATAAAAAGATTCGACTTTCTCAAGCCATGGTATTTTCAATAACGTCATATGGATGCAAAAGTTTGACAGTGAAAAACAAGGACAAGAAAAAACATTGATGCCTTAAAATTATAGTGCTGGTGAAGAATACTGTGTGTACCATGCAGGGGTGGCTCAAGGTAATCTGCTGCCTGAGGCGAAGGATGAGATGGCGCCCCCCCTCCCCACTGTAGAGGTGAGCAGGGCTTTTTTAGAGCTCCAATCAGGAATTAAACCAAACCAAAAAGCCGATTAGATTATATGGAGGAAAGGCAACATGTTTCCACACCAAGAAACTAAAAGAGCGAGAACCAACAGCACAGTTTATAAAACCAAATTATAACTCATTTTTATTTTGTTGTTATAAACTGCATTATGGCTCTTGCTTTTTCTTTTTCAACAAATGTTTTGCATCCACAGTGGGTGCAGAGCAGAACCAGGACATTCATCCACAGAACTCAATATCTTAAAAAAAAATCTGATTCTGATCATCTCACTAATGTCACCACCAGGTGGGCAGACTGCCTCCTGGCTAGCAGGCCTGCGTCCGATGGTAAAGAATGTAGTTGCACGACACGAGTGGTTGAAGGCAAAAAAGGATTTATTCCCCTCCCGGGGTCGGATTATTCAAAATAAACAGAACACAAGTACTCAAAAGAAATGAGCCATGCTTTCTGGCAAAAACATAAAGGAACAATAGAACACTTCTTCTTGCTTCAAAGTAAAGTATAAAGTTAAGGCATTCAACTTCAGCACACAGTCTCACTGTGTGGAAACCAGCATTCAGTAGTTATAGTGTTTTCCTTTTCACACTATGCTCAGCTCTGACTAGCACAAAGACATTATTTTATCTGACAAAATCAGTGTGCAATCCATTGGGTCACTGTTAGAAGAACACTCACTGAGTGTGTCAATAATCATTGGTTCTTGCACGCATTCAGAACTCTCCTTATTAAAATATGCATGTAAGTTCCCCTGTGCCGTGCCGTGCCGTCACAGTGTCTCTCAGTAGAACTTGCTCTATGGCTAGAATAACTGCTCTCATAGCCTCTTGTGTCTGGGAGAGAGGGAAGCCACCACTCAGGGTTCTTATAAACTCCCTTCCTATAGGAGGTTCCACCCCTGGAGAGCTTATTAGTTCTATCCTCAGGTTGGGATAGATAATGTCCTTCTCCCCTCTTACTATCAGGTTTTAGCCTGCGGGGTTTTCTCTGAGGCTTAGGAACTTCTATAAGGTCATCTTCAGACATGCACACGTCCTCTGGGTAATATCTTTCTCTGGAGGTTTCAATTGCTCTTTGCTCAGCTCTCTGCTCAAATCCCTCGGCTGGGAGTTACAGCCCTGCCCCCACCTTGGATTTCCTGCACGAGGCTGCTCTGCATTCACACTGTAGGAATTTCTATCATTCACAAACTTTAACTTCCTACTATAATCATTCCTCAGGTCACAGCTTCCTGATACATACAGTTTTGCTTTTGGCTTCCACTCACTCCGGCTGGAACGTAGCCTTCGTGCTCCAAAGTGTTTGCAATCAGCAGAACATTCACACCTGTTCTCTGCTCTTGCTAGCTGCTTCCTCCTGTAGGACTCTGGGTAGTTACTTGGGTGAATTCTTCCTGGCTCTAACTGACTCACTTCCTGGGTCAAAGTAGGAAACTCCTCCTGCTTCCTCTCGGCCAGCTGCTTCAGGTAAGACAGCCTGTTCTCTTTGCTCACGTTGTTCTAACAGTTCTCGCTGTCCTGCTAGTTCTCCTAGTTCAGCCAGTTCTAACCCTGTGTTCCCTGCACTGTCCTTATAAGGGCTGTAAGCTCTTCCCCTTTTCAGGTGCACGCTATCAGGAACTAGGGAATGTTTCTCAGCTGAGTGTTTTTTCAGACCTCGTGGCTGAGTTTGTTTCTGTTGTCCCCGACAGCAGCTGCTCACATGGCCTGCTTGCCTGTCAGCTTCAGGACTAAAATGCCGTGAATTTTGTGCTTTTAAGGTAGAGAATGGGGCTTCTTCATCACACTAAACAACCAACATTCTCTGGTACCAGGCATATTGTGAACTAATACAAAACCCTACAACAAAGAGCACATCTACCATACCATACCATACCATATCAGCACCAACTTCCAAAACTTACATAAGGAGCCCATGTAAAAAAAGGTCACTGTAAATACTTCAGTGGGCCCTGGAACATCCATACACCTATTTGAAAAGATGAACAAGTCAAATCAATACAGTGCAACATAGAACTTTATGTTGTAATGTAGTGGATCTTCCAGAAGCTATGGATCTGGGTGAAGCTGAAGAAAGTGTGTCTGAAACTGACAGCATAGAAAAGCACATGGCCCAGGGTTGCCATGAGCAACGTAAACAAAGGGTGTCACGAGGGGAGAGAACATGCCCAAACTGCAAACAAGCTCCAAGCTCAGTGTGTAATGAGGCGCAGCTGGATGAGGGCAGGGTGCAGTTAAGCCCTAGGACACACGCACATAAAAATTACTCACCAGAAGATAGTGATAGAGCAAGGAGAAGGAGAGCGAGTCTCAGAGCAAGAACCGGACTTAGGAGTCTCAGCAGGAGAGTTGATGAGAGACCCAGCTGCAGGACTGAAGGAAGCCTTGGTCGGAGGACTGGTTGGGGAACCAGTTGGAGAAAGGGACCAGAAAAAAGTGTCCAAGTTGAAAGCTGCAGGTCTAGAGAAGCAGAGACATCCTGGCCAGAGGACATTTTCATGTCAGAGAGAAAGCAAAGGATAAAAGGCAGGAGAACGCAACCGTGCTGTGAAAGCCTTATTGACCCAGCTGTGCTGAGAGGTTCCTGTGTGAGAAAGCCGGAAGGTAGGCTGTATAAACCTGATAGAAGAGAAACTGAATGTAAAAGTTTTCCCTGTGACTGTCAGAGTTTGTGGGGCTCTCCTTTAGCAAACTCCAGTGTATATGTGGTAATCTTCTACCCTGCTCTGTAGCAACGGGGGAAGGGAAGTCTCGAAGCAGTGAAGAGAGACTGCTCTTTGGAGGGACGTATAATAATCCACAAGAATACTTAGCTGGGGGTGAATGTGAAGAAATGTCAACAGAATTTCTTATGGAACAAACCCCAGAAGAAGAAATGGATTGTACGCTGTCTGTAGCAGACCATGTCACGTCTCTATGCTAGAATAGCTGTTAAAGAGTTTTGGTGAAACAGCACTGAAAGCAAGAGAGTTTGCCTTTGTTAAAAGGGACTGCTGCAGTTACGTTTTGTTCTACTAATTGTTTATGTGAGCTGAAGATAGAAGCTGGTTCTGTTCCTGTTTCGTTTCATTTTTGTACCAGAAGTATGGCCATTTTTGTTCTTGTTTTTCTTGCAATGAATCCACCCGGAAGGGGAAATAAAATCCTGTCTTTTGCCTAACTCCACTCGACTACAACTCATTCCTTGCTTAGTAAAGAGGGACTACAATACCCAGAAGGCAGTGCAGGGCCAACTGCACTCCCTACTTGCTAGGTTTGGAGATGCCCAGGCTGACCTACCCCCATGCTTTTGCCTCTGGGGAGGGTTACTGGTGACAATGTACAAACTATATGTTAACAGAGCACCTGGCCTCAGTCACACATTCAGAACACAGACCCTCACCAAGTACAGAATAAGTAACCACAATCTAAAGTAAAAATAAAAATATGTAAACAAAATTTAAAATGAAACCCCAAGAAGCCAGACTCCGCATGCAGTGCAACATCAGATAAATAAGAGATGCAGTTACCCATACTGTGTAAAATATAAAGATAGTACAAAGTCCAATCACTAAAATTTAATAAATTATTTTTTCTACCTTTGTTGTCTGACCATTTTATTCTCTGATCATGCTGGTCCCGATCTGAGGCTTCTGCTTTCCTGTCTTCTCTTAGCTCTCTTTCTGTGGTCTATGGTCCATCTGCCATTTCTTATCTCTTCTTTTGTTTTCTTCACTTCCTTCCATCAGCCCATTTCCAGTTCCAGTAACCCTCCCCAGTATTGACCCCCTTACCAGTCCTCCACTCCCAGTACCCTCCAATGTTAATTGCCTTGCATTCTCATGACTGCCACTGGTGTCCATTCCCTTCCAGTACCTCTCCTTCCCCACTGCCCAGCCCCTTCTAGTCCAAATACCATCCCAGGTATCAGCTCACGCCCATTCTCAGAGCCACCCCATCAGTCAGCTCCCTTCCAGTCACCCTACCCTCTGTCCATCCCCCTTCCATTGCCATTCGCATATGTCAGCTCCCTTCCAGCCACCTACCACACCCATCCCCAAGTGTCAGCTCCCTTCCAATCCCCCCTTCAGTACATCCCAGGTGTCAGCTCCATTCCAGCCCCCTCCTTCCCCCGCCATATCAGCTCCTTTCCAGCCCCCTTCTTCCCCGTGTCAGCTCCCTTCCTGCCCCCTCCTTCCTCTTCAGACCCTCTCAGTATCTGCTCTTTTCCAGTCCTAGTCTCCCATCCCCCCGCATGAGCACATTTGTAGCCCTAGCCCCTAGTTTTCTTCCAGGGCCAGCAGCACTCTCCTCCCCTCCCCCATTAGCCCATGTCCAGTCCAGCCTATTTCCAGTCCTATCTCCCTTATCAGCCCACTCCAGTCTAAGCCCCCCATCAACCCATTACCAGTCCTAACCCCCCCAATAAGCCCATTTGCTGTCCTAGCCCCCCTAATCAGCCCATTTCCTGTCCTAGCCCCCCTAATCAGCCCATTTCCAGGCCTAGCCCCACCAAGCAGCCCATTACCAGCCCTAGCCCTCATCCTGATCAGCCCATTTCCAGTTCTAACCCCCCATTAGCCCATTTCCAGACTCTGGTCTCACCCCCAACAGCCCATTTCCAGTTCTAACCCTCCCGATAGCCCATTAATAGTCCTAGCACCCCCTCCCGATCAACCCATTTCCAGTTCTAACCCCCCATTAGCCCATTTCCGTTTCTAGCCCCCCCAACAGCCCATTTCCAGTCCTAACCATCCCCCAATCAACCCATTACGTAAACAAATCGATCTACGTTTACCCGTTTCACTCCGTTCATTAATTTATAGACTTCTATCATATCTCCCCTCAGCCGTCTCTTTTCCAGGTTAAAGGGCCCTAACCTTTTGAGCCTTTCTTCATAGAGGTATCCTTCCATCTCCTTTACCATTTTGGTGGCTCTTCTCTGAACCTTTTCTAATAACGCTATATCCTTTTTAAGATACGGCAACCAGAATTGCACACAATATTCAAGGTACGGTCGCACCATGGAACGATACAGAGGCATTATAATATCCTTTGTTTTATTTTCCATTCCTTTCCTTATGATACCTAGCATTCTATTTGCTCTCTTGGCTGCCGCTGCACACTGGGCAGAGGGTTTTAACATGTTATCTACAATGACGCCTAAATCTTTTTCCTGGGTAGTGGTTCTTAATGTGGAATCTTGCATCGTGTAACCATAGTTTGGGTTGTTCTTCCCTAGGTGCATAACTTTGCACTTGTCCACATTAAATTTCATCTGCCATTTGGATGCCCAGTCTTCCAATTTATCAAGATCCTCTTGCAATTTTCCACAATCCTCATGGGTTTTAACAACTTTAAATAGTTTTGTGTCATCTGCAAATTTGATAACCTCACTCATTATTCCCTTTTCCAGGTCATTTATGAATATGTCAAAAAGCAGCAGACCCAGCACAGATCCCTGTGGTACACCACTATTCACCTTTCTCCATTGGGAAAATTGGCCATTTAGCCCTATCCTCTGCTTTCTATCTTTTTTTTATTTGAAATTTTTATGATATATACATGTTTCAATTGACATATTTATACAAGCAATATGATCAAGTCCACATCAAGAGGAGTGCTGACAAATATATAAAACGAAATAAGGTAAGATTAAAGAAAATTACCATATAAAGTACAACAAAAAATAACCCCCATTAAGAAACATGATTGGATTCCCAAAACAATGCTTAAACCCCTTAATACTAGGTCAAGAAGTAAGCAAACTCAAACATTTACCTTATTTAACAAAAATGCCTCCAATTGTTCAAGCTCAAGAAAAATATATTTAACTCGTTGATATATAACAATACATTTACAGGGATATTTTAGTAGGGAAGAAGCCCCAAAGCAACAATTCTAGGTTTCAATAAAAGAAAAGCCTTCCTACGCTTTTGGGTGAATCTACACACATCAGCGAAAATATGAATGGGATTCCCCAAAAAAACTTGATCTTTTTTAGTGAAATATAGCCGCATGACCAAATTCTTATCAGCCAATGATAAAAACGAAACAATTAATGTAGCCCGATCTGGTATCCCATCTGAGGAAGACTCCAAAAACTCAGAAACGTCTAAAGACTCTAGTAAAGGAGTAGTCACTTTGGGCGAAGAGGCAGTCTCCATGGGGGGTCAGCTTAGGTACAAAATGCACCGAAAAAAATGTTATCGCTTCCGGATCTTCCAATAACAAAACCTCTCTGAAATACTTATATAATAAAATATTAGGAGAAAGGTAATGTGTACAGGGAAAGTTTAGAAATCATAGATTTTTTGAGCGAACTGAATTTTCCAAATATTCTAATTAATGATGTATCGTAAGGCTATCCCTAATAGAGGATGAGATAGCTCCCTGCACCACGGAGACCTGCCCTTCCAATTTATTAACAGATACATTACATTTACCAATAGAGACATCATGATCTGAAAGCTTCTGAACCACATCTTTAGAGAATTGCGTGATCTGAGAGAAAGAAGAGCGCAATGAACACTCAATACGAGCCACTACCTCCCAAACATCGCGAAGAGAAACATCTAAAGGAGAAGTAACTATTGAAGCAGAAGCTGTAGAAGACCCAAAATCCAAAATCACAGGTAAATTAGATTTCCCTTTATCCACCTTAACATTCAATAAGGAAGAGGCATCTTGTAAGGATATAGAGTGCTCCCCCGCCATTGGAACAACCTCGGGAGGGGGAACAGTCTCCTGAATTGCTTTCTGACCGGAGACGGTAACTCCCAACGTAATCGAGGAAACATCTGAAAGAGTACTCACGGACACAGCAGAAATATCCACAGCTGAATTACTCTGGGCACTCACCACATGACGATCCATATAGGACTGGAAACCTCAACAGCTTTAGCGCCCAGTGACGGGAAAGCCCATAGGTCCGCTCGAACTCCTCAAAGCTCCAAAGGGGCGGGCTGACCCCTTTGGTCACGCCCCTTCAGGCACATGACCGCGGGTCACATTCTGCGCTGACCCACGGATCTTATAGCTGTCGCAGGGGGAAGGGGTGGTGAATGAGCTGTTCCTCCTCCTCAGCACGGTGCACGGGACGCCAATCAGCACAGCAGCAGCACTCCCCAGCTTTCTATCTTTTAACCAGTTCTTGATCCACAACAGTACACTGCCTCCTATCCCATGACTCTTTAGTTTTGCCAAAAGTCTCTGATGAGGGACCTTGTCAAAGGCTTTCTGAAAGTCCAAATACACTATATCAACCAACTCACCTTTGTCTACCTGTTTATTCACACCTTCAAAAAAACATAACAGATTAGTAAGACAAGACCTTTCTTGTCTAAAGCCATGTTGGCTGTCTCCCATTAAGCCATGACTATCTACATGTTCAGCAATTTTGTTCTTTATGATGGTTTCTACCATTTTTCCCGGTACTGACATCAGGCTCACCAGTCTGTAGTTTCCCGGATCACCCCTGGAACCCTTTTTAGAAATTGGCATTACATTGGCCATCCTCCAATCTTCAAGTATTACAGATGATTTTAATGATAGTTCACAGATTACTAATAGCAGGTCTGAAATCTCATATTTCAATTCCTTCAACACCCTTGGATGTATACCATCTGGTCCAGGTGATTTTGCTACTCTTCAGTTTATCAAATAGTTGTAATACATCTTCCTGATGTATGGATATTTCCTTCAATTCTTCTGCACCTTTAAATACCACTTCAGTCATGGATAACATCCCTACATATTCCTCAGTAAAGACAGGAGCAAAGAATTCATTCAGTCTCTCCGCTATCGCCTTGTCTCTTAGCAGGGCCGGATTTAGCTATACGCCATGTACGCCATGGCGTAGGGCCCACAGCTGCAAAGGGCCCACAAAAATTGAAGTAGTTAGGCTTTTTTTTTAAATAAAATAAAAAAAAACCTGCTGGCTGCCGCCGCGGGGCCCCCTCTGCTGCCGCGGCAGCATGGACTGACCCGCGGGGGCCCCCTCTGTAAGCTCGGTCCCTCCCTCCGTGCCTCCGTGTCTCCCTCCGTGCAGGCTGTTAGAGACGCGAAGGCAGACTGTCTCCTTCTGCCTTCCCGTCTCTGTTAAGCCCGCAGGGCTGATGGGAAATTTCCCATCAGCCCCTGCGGGCTTAACAGAGACGCGAAGGAGACAGTCTGCCTTCGCGTCTCTACCAGCCTGCACGGCGGGAGACACGGAGGCCCGGAGGGAGGGACCGAGCTTACAGAGGGGGCCCCCGCGGGTCAGTCCATGCTGCCGCGGCAGCAGAGGGGGCCCCGCGGCGGCAGCCAGCAGGTTTTTTTTTTTTTTAATAAATTTTACTTTAGGCCGGGGGAGGGGGAGGGGGTAGGACTGGTAATTGGGGGGGCTGGGACTGGGGCTGGAAATGGGTTGGGACTGGGACTGGAAATGGGTTGGGGGATTAAGGCTGGAGGTGGGCTGATTAGGAGGACTGGTAATGGGCTGTGGGCTGTTGGGGGGGGGTTAGAACTGGTAATGGGCTTTGGGGGGGTTAAGACTGGTAATGGGCTGTGGGCTGATGGGGGCTGTCTGGTAATGGGCTATGGGGGGGGCTAGGACTGGAAATGGGCTGGGGGGGGTTAAGACTGGAGGTGGGCTGATGGGGTTAGGACTGGTAATGGGCTGTTGGGGGGGTTTATAAAACGTAAAATGCGTTTTGGGGGGTTAAGACTGGTAATGGGCTGTGGGCTGATGGGGGCTGTCTGGTAATGGGCTATGGGGGGGCTAGGACTGGAAATGGGCTGGGGGTTAAGACTGGAGGTGGGCTGATGGGGTTAGGACTGATAATGGGCTGTTAGGGGGGTTTAGAACTGGTAATGGGCTTTGGGGGGGGTTAAGACTGGTAATGGGCTGTGGGCTGATGGGGGCTGTCTGGTAATGGGCTATGGGGGGGGGGTTAGGACTGGAAATGGGCTGGGGGGGGTTAAGAATTGAGGTGGGCTGATTGGGTTAGGACTGGTAATGGGCTGTGGGCTGATGGGCTGATGGGGGGGGTTAGGACTGGCAATGGGCTATGGGGGGCTGACTGGAAATGGGTTGATGGGGTTAGGACTGGAAGTGGGCTGATGGGGGGTTAGGACTGGTAATGGGTTATAGGGGGGGCTTAAACTGAAAATGGGGTGATGGGGGGTTAGGACTGGTATTGGGTTGGGGGGTTGCTAGGACTGGAAATGGGCTGATGGGTGGCTAGGACTGGAAATGGGCTGATGCAGGGACTAGAAGGGAATGGATGCTGGGTGAGGCTGGAACTAGAAGGGAGCTGATGTTGGGGGAGGATTAGAATGGGATGGGGCTGGAAGAGTAAAATGGAGAAGGGAAAAATATTTTGTGTGGGAGGGATAAAAAAATCTACAATTGGCCGGGTATTGGGAGAGTAAGTGGGGATTGAGGATGGAGGGGTAAAATTTGACTGGATGAAATAGGAATGAGGAAAGAGCAAAAGGAGAAAGATTAGTATGTTAAAGCAGATGTAGAGAGAGAATGGAAAAAAACTAGAAGAGAGAAGAAAGGACAAATGGACAGCAGACGATGGAGAGTTAGCAGAAGACATGAAGAAACCAGAAGAAAGTGGCTGGAGCAATTGCAGCTGAAAAAAAATGCACAAAAGGTAGAAAAATATCTCTTTATTTTGAATTTATTAATTGGAATATGTCAGCTCTGGTAAATGTGCATCATTAACGTCTGCGCTTTGTTTAGTACAAGAGCAAATTAATGTATAGTTTTATTTCTACAGTGTTGTACATTCCAAGTTTGGCTTTTGGGATTCCCAGTTTAATTATTGTCTTCCTGTTTCTAAAATGTGATTACTTGTTTGGTGATGGTCTATGTTCTGCATGTGTAACTGAGCTGAGGTGTTCTGTTTATATAATTCCTATTTGACATTGCCACTTGGTCTCTTTCCCCAGTAGGTCATGTATTGTTGTTCTCTGAAATGTATTGGTTTAATATTTGCAGTGTTGCCTTTTGATTGGTAGAGTATGGTGCTTTGTGAGTCCTGGTAGTGCTGTTAGGATACGGCGGGTTTACTATGGGCAGTGTTTGTAGTAGTTCCTAATGTGTCTGGCAGTTGGCACTGGATTATAGTAATGTAGAAATCTTTTAGTCTTTCTTTATCCATACACTCATTAAGAGGCACGTTTACTAAAAGTTAGTATATGGTAACATTATGCAAATATTTATGCAAATGAGGCCCCTTATGCAAATGAGGCCCACACCCCCCTTGGGCCGCCCCTGCTGGGGGCCCACAATTTTTGTTGGCATAGGGCCTCACTCAAGGTAAATCCGGCCCTGTCTCTTAGTACCCCTTTAACCCCTCTATCATCTAATAGACCAACTGACTCTCACAGGTTTTTTGCTATGAATGTACTTGAAAAAGTCTTTATTATGTGTTTTTGCTTCCGCAGCAAGCTTCTTCTCAAATTCTCCCTTTGCCTGGAGGAAAGGTCCATAAACCATTATTAAAGGGGACCCGGGAAATCCACAGCTTGTCCCAATACAAGCATTGTGGAACCTGTGTCTTCTGGGGAAACTACTAGGTACTTGTGACCTAGACTGGCCACTGTTGGAAACAGCATACTGGGCTTGATGGACCTTGGTCTGACCCAGTATGGCATACATTATGTTCTTATGAGATTCACTAGAGAGCCTTGAAATCTATGGAAGAGAGAGGTCTCAGCATGATCGCTGAAACATTAGATTCGATTACTAAGATGCAACACAACCCAGAAAACTGAAAAGATCAGAAGTATTTGCTGACAAATTATCATATATAGTATGGTTTGACATATGAACTGTAATGCAACTCATTCTTCCCCACTTGACCCTTATGTGGATCCTGTGATGATTCTCATCAGTAGAAGGGATCCTGGCAGTGTAGAACTAATTGAAGGTCAGAGAAGAAGCAAGAATCACAGGACAGCGTGCTTCAAGACTGGAATGAGAAAGACGTGGACTTTTGCCTGATGCAGCAGCCACTCTCCCCTCAGCTTGAGCCCCCCAGGTGCTGGTAGCCACTAAGCCCTGACTACTTAAGGTCAGCACTTAAGGGGGTGCTATAGTGAACACAGCAAGAATGTTGCAATGAAAGCAGGCACTGCTGAAAACACTCAGAATAGGAGGGCCACTTCATAGACTTCAGAAGACTGAAGCAAAGCACAATGAGGAATCAGGGTTCAAAGAGTAATAGGATCAGAGCAAAGAATTCCAGTCTGAAAAGCATCAGGAAGCAGGAACTTAGCAGGTCAGATAACATGGAGATACATACTAGAGTGGTGGAGGACCAAGCTTTGTCAAAAGGAGACAGGCAACATTTAAGTGTGTGTGTATATATAGCAGACAGAAGTCATGTCATGATCTCAAGCAGAATGGTCCCTCCTCCCTCCTGAAAGGAAGTGGGTATCATAGAACAGGTAGCTGTGATCAAATTGACCAAGAGAAACATATTAGGACCTACTGGTGGGATGGAAAAGGTCACCAGAACCAAGTCCCCCTAGAAAAAGCACTGCTCTCTAAGTGGCGAGAGAACCTCACAAATCTCCACCGATGTCGATATGTATCATGAAATTACTGCTAGCAATGGACTCGTGGAAAGTGACATTGAAAAAGCGAAATTGCTAAACAAATACTTCTGCTCTGTTATTACTAAAGAAAATCCTGTAGAAGGCCCATCTGTGACTCCCAAATATAAAAATGGGAATGAAGTAGATACCACACCATTCACAGAAGATGATGTGTTAGAACAACTTGCAAAACTGAAAGTGGGTAAGGCCATGGGACCAGATGGAATACATCCCATGATACTGAAAGAGCTCAGAGAGGTTCTTGCAGGGCCGTTAAAGGATGTTTTCAACAGATCCTTGGAAACAGGAGAAGTTCCTTAGGACTGGAGAATGGCTGATGTGGTACCTCTTCACAAAAGTGGTGACAGGGAAAAAGTAACAAACTACAGGCCTGTGAGCCTTACCTCGGTGGCCGGAAAAGTAATGGAGGTGCTCCTGAAAGAGCGAATAGTGGACTTTCTCAAAACCAACAGGCTGCATGATCCAAGGCAACATGGTTTTACCAAAGGACGATCTTGGCAAACAAATCTGATTGAGTTCTTTGACTGGGTGTCCAGAGAACTATATCAGCGGCATGCAATGGATGTCATCTACCTGGATTTCAGCAAAGCCTTTGAAACTGTTCCTCATAGGAGGCTTATCAATAAACTCAGAAGTTTGGAGATAGGTCCCAAGATGGTGAACTGGTTAACATGAGGAAAGATCTATAAAAGCTGGAAGAATAGTCTAATGCTTGGCAATTAAGATTTAATGCAAAGAGGTGCAGTGTCATGCACTTAGGAAGCAGAAATCCAAGGGAAATGTACGCGATAGGGGGCGAGAGGTTGGTGTGCACAAATCAGGAGAAGGATGTTGGGCTGCATACAAAGAGGAATTACCAGCAGAAAGGAAGAGGTACTAATGCCACTGTATAAGTCACTGGTGAGGCCTCACTTGGAACACTGTGTTCAGTTTTGTAGACCATATCTTGAAAAGGATGTAAAAAAACTGGAAACTGTTCAGAGGAAGGCGACCAAAATTATTTGGAGCCTGCTTCAGAAGCCTTATGAGAAGAGACTTGAAGACCTAAATATGTACACTCTGGAGGAGAGGAGGGATAGGGGAGATATGATTCAGACCTTTAAATACTTAAAGAGAAATAATGAACAAACAAACCTCTTCCAAAGATGGGGAAGCTGTAAAACTAGAGGGCATAACATGAAGCTGCAAGGCGGTAAATTGAAGGGCAATGTCAGGAAATACTTTTTCACTGAAAGGGTGGTGGATGCTTGGAATGCCCTCCCGATGGAAGTGGTGGGGGCAAATACAGTGACGGAATTCAAAATGGCATTGGGCAGACACAGTGGATCCCTTTACAGCAACAGGATAAAATCAAAATAAACTGAACCTAAACTGAACCATCTAATTTCTCAATAAATAGGGGTGTCCTACATGGAGTGGTGGGTTCACCCCTAAACAAAGACACAGGGAGGGGTGGCCTGCACAGAGCAGCAGGTGCACCTACTCTTGCCATCTTACTGGGCAAACTAGATGGACCATACTGGTCTTTATCTGCTGTCATTTAATATGTTACTGTGTACTATGTGTAGGCTGGTCTTCAGATTCTGCTAATAGGTTCTCAGCTTCTTTCTTGGATATCACTGACTTTGCTCAGCTATTGAATCAATGGTATGAGCTCAACAACAAAACTTTACTTTGAGGTCATTTCTTGGGTATCCCTGTTCTTAAAGAAAAGCAGTATACCAGGTTTTAATAAATATAAATACAAAAGAATTTGAAAAGTGCTCATTTACATTGAGACACAATGGTGTGTTTCCCCTTTCCTCCGTTTGTGGACTCAGGTATGTTCATGTAGGGACTCAGTTGCAATGGCTATTTTAAGTGTCACTATAGGGTAGCAGGGTACCTATGAAGTGGAGGGTTTGAGTGGACGAGCATAGCATGGGTAGTGACCGATGGTGTTATGTAAGGTGCATGTGTGTGTATGATCCAATGGTATAATGTGTATATCTATCTCCAAGGGCAGTTTAGATGTCTATCTGTGGGGATGCGAGGATGAGATGTCAAAAGATGGGGGAATGTGGGGATGCTGAATGGCTGTCCTAACTTTAATCACTTCGCACTATCCAGTTTGCTTCTCTCTGATCAGAGAGGAGCAGTGCTTTTTACAGTGCTCTGCTAGAAAAGTGGATTTTGCCTCCTGAGACACCTTGCTGTGAGTTCTAGCTGTTTATTTAACTATTTATTGTTTGTCTAACTGTTTATTTAATTATTTATTGTTTGTCTTAGTGGTGTGCTAGTTCAGCTTTCTCAGCTGTAATTTACCTTGCCTCTCTCAACTAACTGGGCTTTTTGTGGTACCCCCCTCCCCCCTGCTGAGGGTTCAGGACAGGGTACCTTGTAACTGCCCTCTTTAATAGGACTTATCTCCCTCCCTCCCTCCCCAGCACCCACCCACCCCTGGGGTAATTGTAGTTTTATAGGTACTTGCACATCTTAGAGGAAAGGGGCTGCTCTCAGGTGCAGCTCGTTATCCACATCAGTCACACACAGAGGACCTGAGATTAATTAATTAATTAAGCTTTAGGTACACAAGGTGTATTAGGGGTATTAGATACACTTTTATTGGTATAAGCATCTACACCAATCCTTATTATATACAGAATTTAAAAGATCTAAACACAAGCTTTAAACTAAGATGCAGACAGAAGTCCAGCAACGAGATGGGGGTTCTCCGGTCTTTTGCATTGAGTGTCACATGTATGATTTTCTCCCAGCTGGTGAGAGGTCTTACGTATGCACTAAGTGCAAAGAACTCTTTGCTCTCAGGGAATGAGTCCGTTCTCTAGAGGCTAGAATAGCAGACCTGGAAGACATAAGAAAGACAGAGAAGTACATGGACGTGACCTACAGGGATATAGTCCTGAAGTCCCACCTCCAGTCTGGCAGCATCCCTGTTGCCATGGAGGAGAGAGGTCACGTGACAGGAGAGCATCACCCTGGTGTGGCAGGAAGTAATCCTGTAACTAGGACCTGTCCTCCAGGTGATGTAAAACCCTCTCGCACCGAGGGCGTTTCTCCAGGGCCATGTGCCCATGAGGGGAGGGTCAGGACAGCTGTTATAGTCGGTGATTCAATCATCAGGAATGTAGATAGCTGGGTGGCTGGTGGACGTGAGGATTGCCTGGTAACATGCCTGCCTGGTGCGAAGGTAGCGGACCTCACGCACCGCCTAGATAGGATCGTAGATAGTGCTGGGGAGGAGTCTGCTGTCTTGGTACATGTTGGTACCAATGACATAGGAACATGTGGTAGGGAAGTTCTGGAGGCTAAATTTAAGCTTTTAGGTAGGAAGTTGAAATCCAGAACTTCCAGGATAGCGTTCTCCGAAATGCTTCCTGTTCCACGTGCAGGACCCAAAAGACAGGCAGAGCTCCGGAGTCTCAATGCGTGGATGAGACAATGGTGCAAGGATGAGGGTTTTGGATTTGTTAGGAACTGGGGAACATTCTGGGGAAAGGGGGGGCTCTTCCGAAGGGATGGGCTTCACCTTAATCAGGATGGGACCAGACTGCTGGCATTAACCTTTAAAAAAGAGATAGAGAAGCTTTTAAACTAGAAAATAGGGGAAAGCCGACAGTCACCCAGGAGCGCATGGTTCGGACAAAGGTATCCTTGAAGGATACTACCAAAAGCAGTGAGGTTCCAAAAGGGAGTATAGTAGCCCAAATGCCCTTGAGTAAGGAGCAGACAGAGCATAAAGATTCCAAATTACCCCTGCCTACCAATAGCCAGATTAATATGAATAAAATACAGTCTCTAAAATGCTTGTATGCCAATGCTAGAAGTCTAAACAATAAGATGGGAGAGTTAGAATATATAGCACTAAATGAGAGGTTAGATATGATTGCACTCTCAGAGACATGGTGGAAGGAGGATAACCAGTGGGACACTGTGATACCTGGATACAAACTATATCGTAATGATAGAGCTGACCAAATTGGTGGAGGGGTTGCGCTCTATGTTAGAGAGGGCATTGAGTCAGAAAGGATTAAAGTTTTGCAGGGAACAAAATTTGCTGTAGAATCTCTATGGATTGAAATTCCATTTATGAAGGGGAAGGTGATGGCAGTGGGAGTATACTATCGACCGCCTGGCCAGAATGAACAAATGGATGATGAAATGCTCAAAGAAATCAAGGAAGCTAACAAAAGTCACAACAGAGTAGTAATAATGGGTGATTTCAATTACCCCGGTATCGACTGGGTCAGTGTCACGGCAGGACAAGCTAAGGAGATAAAGTTTCTAGATGGAATAAATGACTGCTTCTTGGAGCAGCTGGTTCATGAACCGACCAGAGGGGAAGCCATACTGGACCTAATCCTTAGTGGAACGCCAGATCTGGTGCAAGAAATAAGGGTGTTGGGACCACTTGGCAATAGTGATCATAGTATGATCATGTTTGATTTAATTAGTGGAGGACAGATAGTAAAGGAATCCACAGTATTACCTTTTAACTTTCAAAAGGGAGACTATGATAGAATGAGGAATATAGTTAGGAAAAAACTAAAAGGAGCGGTTCCAAAGGTTAAAGACTTACAGCAAGCTTGGGTGTTATTTAAAAATACTATCCTCGAAGCCCAGACCAGCTGTATTCCACGCATTAAGAAGAGTGGAAGAAAGTCCAAAAAACTGCCAGCATGGTTTAAAGGTGAGGTCAGAGAGGCTGTTGCTGCCAAAAAAGCAACCTTCAGGAAATGGAAAAAAGAGCCAAATGATGAAAACTGGAAACAGCACAAGCACTGGCAAGTTAAATGCAAAGCATTGATAAGGCAGGCAAAGCAGGAATTTGAGAAGAAACTTGCTACGGAAGCAAAAACACGAAATAAAGACTTTTTCAAGTACATTCATAGCAAAAGGCCTGTGAGAGAGTCAATTGGACCATTAGATGATAGAGGGGTAAAAGGGGCAGTAAGAGGAGACAAGGCTATAGCGGAGAGACTGAATGAATTCTTTGCTTCGGTCTTTACTGAGGAAGATGTAGGGATGTTACCCAAGACTGAAGTGGTATTTAAAGGTGATACTGCAGAGGAATTGAGAGAAATATCGCTACATCGGGAAGATATATTACAACTATTTGATAAACTGAATAGTAGCAAATCACCTGGACCGGATGGTATACATCCCAGAGTGTTGAAAGAACTGAAATATGAGATTGCAGACCTGCTATTGGTAATCTGTGAACTTTCATTAAAATCATCTGTAATACCTGAAGATTGGAGGGTCGCCAACGTAACACCAATTTTTAAAAAGGGTTCCAGGGGTGACCCAGGAAATTACAGACCGGTGAGCCTGACATCAGTACCAGGGAAAATGGTAGAAACCATCATAAAGAACAAAAGTACACAGCATGTAGATAGTCATGGCCTAATGGGAGACAGCCAACATGGCTTTAGACAAGGAAGATCTTGTCTTACTAATCTGATATGTTTCTTTGAAGGTGTGCATAAACAGGTAGACAAAGGTGAGTCGGTTGATATAGTGTATCTGGACTTCCAGAAAGCTTTTGACAAGGTCCCCCATCAGAGACTTTTGGCGAAGCTAAAAAGTCATGGGATAGGAGGCAGTGTACTATTGTGGATCGGGAACTGGTTAAAAGATAGAAAGCAGAGGGTAGGGCTAAATGGCCAATATTCCCAATGGAAAAAAGTGAATAGTGGAGTACCCCAGGGATCTGTACTGGGTCCGCTACTTTTTTGACATATTCATAAATGACCTGGAAAAGGGAATAACTAGTGAGGTTATCAAATTTGCAGATGACACAAAACTGTTTAAAGTTGTTAAAACCCAAGAGGATTGTGGAAAACTGCAGGAGGATCTGGATAAATTGGAAGACTGGGCATCCAAATGGCAGATGAAATTTAATGTGGACAAATGCAAAGTTATGCACCTAGGAAAGAACAACCCACACTATTGTTACACGATGCAAAGCTCCACATTAGAAACCACCACCCAGGAAAAGGATTTAGGAGTCATCGTGGATAACATGTTAAAACCCTCCGCCCAGTGTGCAGCGGCGGCCAAGAAAGCAAATAGAATGCTAGGTATCATAAGGAAAGGGATGGAGAATAAAACAAAGGATATTATAATGCCTCTGTATCGCTCCATGGTACGACCGCACCTTGAATATTGTGTGCAATTCTGGTCACCGTATCTTAAAAAGGACATAGCGTTATTAGAAAAAGTACAGAGAAGAGCCACCAAATTGGTGAAGGGGATGGAAGGCTACTCCTATGAAGAGAGGCTAAAAAGGTTAGGGCTCTTTAGCCTGGAAAAGAGACGGCTGAGGGGAGATATGATAGAGGTCTATAAATTAATGAATGGAGTGGAACGGATAAACGTGGATCAATTGTTTACGCTATCAGAATATAGAAAGACTAGGGGACATGTAATGAAGCTACAGGGTAAACTATTTAAGACAAATAAGAGAAAATATTTTTTCACTCAACGTGTAATCAAACTCTGGAATCTGTTACCGGAGGATGTAGTAAGGGCTGTTAGTATAGCTGGGTTTAAAAAAGGTTTGGACAAGTTCCTGGAGGAAAGGTCCATAAACCACTATTAAAAAGGGACCCAGGATATCAATGCTTGACCCAGTACAAGCATTGTGGAACCTGTGTCTTTTGGGGATATTGCTAGGTACGTATGACCTAGATTGGCCACTGTTGGAAACAGGATACTGGGCTTGATGGACCTCGGTCTGACCCAGTATGGCATGTCTTATGTTCTTATGTTCTTATGTTCAGACAGTGACATCACTAGCTGGCCAACCTGGATATTCAGTGGTGAAAATCGGATATCTTCTGCCACTGAATATGTGATCTTGATTAAAACAGCGGAGGCTAGGTATCTTATTTAGCCTAGCCACCACCATTGAATAGGCTTCCCCATAATCTTTAACCTTCTTGTGATCTGAAGCAGTCACATTGTTGAAATAGATGTAAAATGTAGATGTAAAAAGATCCTATTATGTGTCCGCTGTTACAAATGAAGAATATTCTGGAGTCCCTGTTCCTAAGAAATATCTTCTGGACAGGCTGATGTAATTAATGGTGAATTGCCTCCCTATTAGGAGATAGGAGGAGCCACTCTCACAGTTCTGGAGGGAAGTATCAAGGGCTTACGAAGCTAGTGCCCAGGATCTTCCTTCATAGGGGTCCAAGGATCAAGGAGAGACTTCCTTCACAGAAATCGAAATGGAGAGTAAAAGGCAATCCTGTTAGGGCTCACCATAGGCAAGAGCGTGGTGGAGAGGCTAGGCCTGGGGCATGGGGGGAGGGGAAACAGAACAGGACCCAAGCAGGATCAGGAAGTAGGAAAAGCAGCAGTGATACTGTGGTAGGCTATGGCCTAGCATGGCCTGCTGCTATGAAAGGCCTGTAACTCAGGCCTAAGGCCTGTAACTCAGGCCTGGATTCCAACCCCCATTATAGCTAGAAAAGAACCAAGAATCTGTGAAAAATAAGAATACTGTTTTAACTTGCTTAATAAGAAGTTTTCATGAATTCATAAGTCTTCTATTATTCCCTTGTGTGTGAAAGAACAGAAATGTTTCAAAATATACATTCCAGGAGCCAAGGTTAGCCTTGAAGTAAAGCTGAGAACTGGACCATTGTTAGAACGGTCCCGAGGGAGGGGGCCGGTTGCTAGGCTCCGGAGGGATTTCTAATTGGATAATTGGAGAGAATGTATATCCAATGAAAGGTTTGCATGTATCAAATGTATTGAGCTAGAACCAATAGAAGGTTTTCATGTATCAAGCTGGAAAAGTGGTATAAAAAGTTATGTCTTTATGGAGAGCTCCGCTCAGTTCCTTTGGAAGCTATGACTAATTGAGCCATGTGCACATTAAACTGATTTGGACCCTGTCAATTGACTCCTGGACTTATTTATTGACTGCAGTTTGCGGCTACAATACAACTGAAGCAGAACCAAACGTGGTGAATGTATGCCTCCCAATGTCTTGTTGACCACTTTGATTGAAGGATAAGATGGTATACAAAACTGCCTAAATAAATAAATAAAAAAAAATCTCAGAGTAGGAAATGGATATGGAAGAGGGGCTGGAGGATTTGGCAGTAAAGAGGAACTGGAAGAACAATAAATGCAGGTCAGGCCCACCAAAAACTGTTGAACCAGCAAGAGTGTATTTAACTAGCTTCCTTATATATAGTGACTCAAAGACACACTTCTTGGTGGTCCAATGGGCTTCTATAGAGGGCAGGCAGGCTTCCTCTTCACTGCTTATTGTCTTGGCCACTGTTGGAAACAGGATACTGGGTTTGATGGACCTTTGGTATGATCCAGATGGCATCTCTTATGTTCTATGGATCCAGCCTCACAACTGTGGCCTCTGAGCACTGCTGCCTATATGACCCACCTCACTAACTCCAGGATGGCAGTTCCCCCATGCCATCTAGGCTTCACCCAGTGTCTGTAGAGGAGCAACAGAGGAATTGGTGTACCAAGAAAACAGTGATCCACCTCAATCTTGACTAGATTGTAAGCTCTGATGAGCAGGGACTGTCTCTTACATGTCTGTGCAGCGCTGCGTACGACTTGTAGCGCTATACAAATGCTCAGTAGTAGTAGTAGTAGAACTATCTGTGAGAGATAAAGACTGTTTTCAAGATTGCAGGAAAGGGCCTGACAGCCAGGTACTTCGTTATTATGCCTCCTGAGAGCTCAAAATTGTATGTGGAGAGGGACCTACATCCAAGCGCATCCCTAGCCCTCCCAGTCAGAGAGTATTTAATATGTATTGGATTAATTGTGGGTTTTATTTAGTTCTAACACTTTTAACAACAGTTCGAAAGGAACAAGGAAAAACAGAATGATTTAAAATCAGCAAAGGTTTATGACAAGGCTGCATACTATCCCTCTACAGTATATGTGGAACAAATCATCAGAGAAGCAGGACTGTGTGAAGACAACCGATTTGTGAAGATTGGTAGAAGACTCAACACCCTTTGCTATGCTGATGATACCACAATACTGGCTGAAAGTGAAGATGATCTGAAACATCTGCATTTCAAGATCAAGGAACACAGTCTTAAAATGGGCCTGTACCTTAACGTAAATAAGACAAAGATCCTGACAATTGGCAAAAATCAAAAAGTTCATCATTGATGGAGAAGAAATTGAAATAGTGGACAACTTTAAGCTGCTTTGATCAATAATCAATAAAGAAACAACAAGCAGTCAAGAAATTTGATGATGTATTGCTCTCAGCGAATGGCTATGAAGGACCTAGACAAGATTCTCAAGAGCAGAGACGTCTTTCTCCATAGAAAGATTTGACTTGTCCAAGCCATGGTATTTTCAATAATGTCGTATGGATGCAAACGTCGGACAGTGAAAAAGATACAGGAATAAAACTGATGCCTTTGAATTATGGTGCTGGTGAAGAACACTGTGTATACCAAGGATTGCCCGAAGAACAAACTAGTCAGTACTAGAGGAGATTAAACCTAGGCTTTCTTTAGAAGCTCAGATGACAAGACTTTGACTTTCATACTTTGGACACATTATGCTCTGGAATTCAAACTCTGGAATTCGTTACCAGAGGATGTAGTAAAAGCTGTTAGAGTAGCTGGGTTTAAAAAAAGGTTTGTACAAGTTCCTGGAGGAAAGGTCCATAAACCATAATTAAAGAGGATACAGGAAATCCACTGCTTGCCCCAGGACGAGCATTGTCAAACCTGTGTGCCTTTTTGAGAACCTACCAGTACTTGTGACCTAGATTGACCTCTATTGGAAACAGGATACTGGGCTTGATGGACCTTAGTCTGACCCAGTATGGCATTTCTTATATTCTTATGCGAAAAGAGAGATTAGAGAAAGACATCATGCTTGGCAAAGTTGAAGGTCAATGCAAAAGAGGAAGGCCAGCAATGAGATGGATCGATACCATAACAGCATATATGGATGCCATCTATCAAAATTAAACCGCCTGACTGAAGAGCAAATACAATTTAAGACAACTATCCAGAGGGTTGCCATGAATTGACATCGACTTGACGGAACTTAACAACAACAACATTTTATTTTATGATTAAACGAAACACTTACAACCAATAAAGAGCATGAGGTACAGGATCACATACATTATGAAGAAACCTAAGTCTATTGGGGGTCCCAATATTTAGTGGTGGCGGTTAGCCAATCTAATGTGGCTAGCTGAATTTTAAACCCAGATGTTCAATGTTGGGGCCATATTCAAAGCGCACACTTTTTAAAAACCTGCACATGCTAGGGAGTAGGTGTAAATCCCGACATGGAGAATTTTGGGCTATATAGAATGGGAAATGCAAATACAATGTATGTTATTGAGTCACAGCTGACTCCTGGCGACCCAGTAGCCCCAGGGTTTTCTTGGCAAGGGATGACCATATGTAGACTGCCTGGCCTTTCTTCCAAGGCAATGGAGGGTTAAGTGACTTGTCCAAGGCAACAAAGAGTGCCAGTGGGAACTGAACCCTGGTCTCTTGGTCATCAGGCTGCTGCTCTAACCACCAGGCTACTCCTCCACTCCAGAATGGGAAATACATGTGTAGATTTTGGTCCCCTTCAGGCCACACCTGTACCACACTATCGACACGCCCCCTAAAACCTTCCATGTACTAAATTTATTTTTATTTATTTATTTATAGTTCTTTTATATCGCACTCTTTTTCATCAGCGCGGTTTACATTAAACAGGAATACTCATTGCAAGCAACAGACTGTGATGAGTTTACATATAACAGGAGAATTCAACTGGGATTTTAACTTTGGGAAACTTTGTACATATTTGTAAAGAACCTATATACTTTGAGAAACTCTAAAGACATCTACATGTAAATTGAAGCCTTTCTAAAAGGACAATTTAGATGCAAATGCAATTTACAAGTGTATAAACCCAATTATACACATATAAAGGCAAACAAGGCTTCTAAAATAACCCCCTATGGAGGTCATTTAGAAACACGGGTTTTGGGGCCCCGCAAGCTGTCAGGGCCCGATTCCCCCACAGACTCTTCCTGTATGTCCTGTGCATCAGGACGGGGAGAGCCAGCAGGGGGCGGGAGGGATAGGATCGGGGGGGAGCAGGGGTGGGATGTACGTACAGGGCTGATTTAGGTCATGGCCCTGTACATGCTGCCAGGCCCATGGGGACATGCTGTTTATACCACCAGGGGCCGGAGCCAGAGCCAGGTGTGTGTGTGGGGGAGGGGTTTCACATCACCCGATCCAAGCCCTGGCTGACCAGCCATGGGTCAGGCGGAGGGGAAGAGTGGGGGCTAAGCCACGGCAGCCAAGGGAACCTGCGGGAAAGACGTCTCCATAGGCAGGCAGGAGCACACGCTGGACCATCTACGGGCACACAGGGCCATCCTCGGACCCAATTCTGGCTGCTGTAGGAATGTTTTGTTCCCGTGGACCAGAATCAGGTTCAAATGGGCCTGTCTTGCCTGGGCCTGAATGTGCCCCTATGGGAATCGGGCTCCACATGAATAGTGCTAAGCTGAAAACCCCTCCAACTGGCCTAACACTATCTAAACATGGATTACTGCAACTCACTGTACCAAAGCCTCCCAAAACACACCATCCACCCACTACAATTGGCTCAAAGCATGGCAGCCCGCACCTTCACCGGATCAGCAAGACACAACTACATAATCACCCTTCTGAACCAACTACACTGGCTCCCAATACACTCATGCACCAAGTTCAAAACAACACTCAACATCTTCAAAATACTACAGAACACCTCAGCAGACATCCTACAAGAGTTGATCACAAGAGACCTGGACAACTGACCAAGACGAATCAATAACAAGAACAAGATTATCACACCCAAAGTTCACATAAAGGCTAAACAATTCATGTGCAAGACAGCTTTCTCATTCACTGCACCTGCCCTATGGAACTCTCTCCGAGAACATGTCTGAATCACTATGGACAGCAAAGACTTCAGAAAGAAGTTGAAAACCTTCCTTTACATAGGACACTTTGGAACCATCACATGGCGCAACATAAACGGACCACCTCCATCTAGCAAGTGACTCTAGACCCTGATCACTATATGTTATGATAACTATGCATATAAGTTCTCATGTATATAAGTTACCTTCTATATTATGTTGTCCTATACCCCGTTCCCACGCTTTATTGTAATAATAGTATAATGTAAATCGTTATTAAGTTGTAATGTAAACTGCTTTGAGTTAAGGATAAAGCGGTATAAAAACAACTGAATAGATAAATAAGTATATATATGGTGAAGGGACAGGGGGAAGACAGAACGACAAAACTCTCAGGAGAGTGTTGGTCAATGTATAACATGTATATTCAGTTTCAGTGACTAGATATATAATGGCACTTTATATACATATAATTTAAATGATACTGCCGGTATTGAAATTAAATTGCTGACTGCGGCCGCTGAAAACGAACCCCATTTTAACTATGCCAGATATCTACTTGCTCATAGTAAGATGTGAATCAAGTCAGATGCCTAAGTTATGCACGGAATGAAAGAATTTAAGAGGCAGCCCTTCCAATACTACCTCAGAAAGCAGAGGTGGATATCTTTCTACCATAAACAACTCAGATTTCTATTTAAGTTTATAAATTCATATCCGGTTAACATTATCCTGTAATCCCATATTCAGCTGCAATAATTCAATCACCCTTTCAATCATATTAGGTTTAAAAAAAAACTAATTGCAAATCAGCAGCATAACATGCATTTCAATACTGCCTCATAAAGATAGCACAGTTACTTACCTGTAACAGGTGATCTCTGGGAACAGCAGGAATAAGTCTTCATATATGTTCTTCACATATGGGTATCGTCGGTACCGATGGAGCCTGCGCGGGAACGCTCCCCAGCGTCCAAAAGGAAAGCTATTGGGAGCATCCCACAGCGCCTGCGCGCTGCCTTCCCGCCTTTCCTAACTGCCTCTCTCCAGTTCGAGTTTTAAAGCTGAGACAAAGAGAGAGAGAGAGGAAAGGAAAGATAGATAGAGAGATACAACTCCTAGGGGAGGTGGGTGGGTTGTGAAGACTTATTCCTGCTGTTCCCAGAGATCACCTGTTACAGGTAAGTAACTGTGCTATCTCCAGGAACAAGCAGGAATGAGTCTTCACATATGGGGACTCCCCAGCTAGAGATGCCTGGGAGATCACCCAGGTTGTGAGTCCCTGGAAAGGGCTCTACCTCCACCCATGAATCTCAGGCATCCAGTCAGGGATAGAGGGTAGGAGTTGATTAGGTATGGAACAGGTGTTTGAGAACATCCTGACCAAACAAGGCATCCCGGTGGGAGTCCTTGTCCAAGCAGTAATGGGCTATAAAGGTATAAACCGAGGCCCAGGTGGCCGCTCGACAGATTTGGTCGATGGACACAGAGTTTAGATGAGCCATAGAGGCTGCCATGGCTCTCACATTGTGAGCTGTGTCATGGCCCTCCAAAGAAAGGTTCTTACTCTGGTAGGCGAAAGAAATACACTGAGCAATCCAATTGGACAGAGTTCTCTTAGAGACTGGAAGTCCTAAATGAGAGGGATCAAAAGCAACAAAAAGTTGAGAGGACTTTCGATGTTGCTGTGTCCTTTGTAAGTAGAAAGCAAGTGCTCTTTTACAATCCAGGGTATGAAGATTCCTCTCTGCACTTGATGCGTGAGGTCCTGGAAAAAAAAGACAGGTAAATACACCTCCTGGTTCAGATGAAAAGGTGAGACCACTTTAGGCATAAAGTGTGGATTAGTTCTGAGGACTACCTTGTCATGATGGAACCTTGTATAAGGAGGATTAGCCACTAAGGCTTGCAATTCACTGATACGGCGAGCTGAGGTGACTGCAATGAGAATAATAACCTTCCAGGAAAGGAATTTCAAGGAGGTAGTGGCTAAGGGTTCAAAGGGTGGCTTCATAAGCTGGCCAAGAACCAGATTCAAGTCCCATGCCACTGGAGGTGGTCTAATGGGAGGTTTAGTCAAAAGAAGGCCTCTCATGAATCTTGTTATAAGAGGATGAGAGGAAATAGGCTGTCCATTAAGGGGTTTAAGGGATGCTGCAATAGCACTCAAATGGACTCTGATTGAATTCGTCTTAAGGCCTGCATGGGATAAATGCAGCAAATACTCCAGTAAAGAATTCAGAGGTATTGCAAGAGGGTTAAGTCCCTTCTCTGCACACCAAATGGTAAACCTCTTCCATTTAAAAGCATTGGAACGTCTGGTGGAAGGCTTTCTGGAAGCATGAAGGATATCCTTCACCTGCTGAGAAAGAGGTAAATCTTGAAGGTCTAGGCCTTCAGCAACCAGGCCCTGAGATGAAGAGACTGGGGATTTGGGTGCCACAACGTTCCTTCCTCCTGGGAGAGGAGATCTGGAGCAGACCCCAAGTCCAGGGAGGGAGCTTGAGAGAGATGCAGAAGTAGAGGGTACCACACTTGGCGTGGCCAACGTGGTGCTATGAGTATCATAGACCCCTTGTCTCTCTGAAGCTTGAATAGTGTCTTGGGAATGAGGGGAATAGGAGGAAAGGCATAGAGGAAATCTTGCCCCCAATGAAGGAGGAAGGCATCCCTGGCCTGAACTCCCTGACACGGAATCCTGGAACAGAACCGGGGAAGTTTGGCATTCCACGGACTTGCAAACAGGTCTATGTCTGGGGTTCCCCAAATTCGAAAGATCCTGGCTATCTGGTCCCCATGGAGGGACCATTCGTGTGGAAGCAGAACTCGACTGAGTCTGTCTGCCCAAGAGTTTTGAACTCCTGGAAGATACACTGCCATGAGATGGATTTGATGCTCTCTGGCGAAGGCCCACAATCTCAGAGCTTTGTTGCAAAGCGACAGAGAGCCAGTCCCCCCCTGCTTGTTCACGTAGAACATGGCTACTTGGTTGTCCGTGTGGATGAGGACTGTCTTGTAGCTGAGCAGGGTGTGGAAGACTCTGAGAGCCAGAAAGATTGCTCTGAGCTCTAAGAGGTTGATATGTAGAGATGTCTCCTGTGGAGACCAGATGCCTTGGGTGGAGAGATCTTGTAGATGAGCTCCCCAACCCCTTGGAGAGGCATCTGTGGTAAGGGTTGCTTGGGGTAACACCTGTTTATGTTTATGTTTATTAGTTTTGATAAAATCGCCTTTCTACATAAATCAAAGCGATGTACAGTATAAAAACAATTGTCTAAAAAGAGGCCGAAGCCTAGAAAGGAAAAGAAATACAATATCCGTTTAAAAGAGTACAATTTCTGTTTAAAAGAGTAGACAGAAGAGACATGGAGGGGGTAGGGAAGAGACAACAAGGGGAGGTTAGGGACGGGAAAAGGAAATTACACAAAAGGAGAGGGCACATCGAAAGCCAGAGAGAAAAGTTGAGAAAAGTGGTTCGAGACGGAGGGAGGGAGGTAGAGAGTTCCAGAGGGCGGGGCCAATAAAGAAAAAAGCAGAGGAGCGGGTGGTCTGTAGATGAGCACGGGAGGGGGAAGGAAGGGCTAGACGGTGAAGATGAAAGGAACGGGGAGTGTACCGAGGGGAGTGGAGAGAAAGTAAGTCAGCAAGATATTGGGGGGAGCCAGTGTGGAGTACTTTGTGTACCAGGGTGAGGAGCTTGAATTGGGAACGGTAAGGAAAGGGTAACCAGTGGAGGTGAAACAGGAGGGGAGTGATGTGATCGCGAGGGGAGGCATGACAAATAAGGCGAGCGGCAGTATGTTGTATGTGTTGTAAACGGGATAAGCGAGACTTAGGAAGACCGATAAGAACAGAGTTTGCAAAGTCGACACGCGAGATAACCAAAGACAACACCAGGGTGGTGAGGGCTGCCGAGGACAAGAAGGGACGTACTGCACGTATTTGCCAGAGGAAATAGAAAGAAGATTTGGTAATGTGAGAAAGATGTGACTGAAAAGAGAGATTAGAATCAAAGATAGCGAAAGGTAGAAACTAATGGGACAGGGGACCCAGAAAAGGAGGGGGCAAGGGTAGGGGGTGTAGACCCATAGGAGAACCAAATGGCAACGGTCTTAGTGAGATTAAGGTGCAGACAGTGAAGGGTCAACCAGTTGGCTACAGCGGAGAGACATGAATTAAGCGCAGTGAGATCGGGACAGGAGGGAGAGGTGTGATGGAGCAGAACAATATCATCTGCATAAAGAAAAGCAGAAATTCCTGATTGTTGAATTAAGAGTGCAAGGGGTGCTAAGAAAAGGTTGAAAAGAAGAGGAGCCAAAACAGAGCCTTGAGGTACCCCACAGGTAAGAGGGAAAGAGTTAGAAGAGGGGGTAGAAGAAGAGGGGGAGAGCACAGAACAGGAACGAGAGGAAAGAAAAGAGTAAAACCAGTGATGCACAGTACTACATAAACCAGCTTCCCATAAACGAAGGAGGAGAAGAGAGTGATTGACAAGATCAAAAGCTGCTGAGAGATCTAGAGCAACCGCCACCGAGATATCACCCCGATCGTGAGCCGTGTGTAGTGCATTGGTGAATGCAAGAAGAATGGTGTCAACACTGTGACCCGTGCGGAAACCCGATTGGCGGGGGTGAAGAAAATTAATAGAATCGAGGTAGTGTGAGAGTTGGGCAAAAACAAACTTTTCGAGTAGCTTGGAAAGGAAAGGAAGGTTAGATACAGGACGATAGTGAGAGGGAACTGAAGGATCAAGTGAAGAGTTTTTAAGAATGGGACGGATTAGGGCATGCTTCCAGGGGGAAGGAAAAATACCCGTGGACAAGCTAGTGTTAAACATAGTGAGGATATACGGCAAGAGTGCAAGAGATGGGTCGAGAAGCCACGTGGAGGGGATGGGATCCTGAGGACAGGAAGTCTTTTTAGAAGAGAAAATAAGGTGATGAAGCTCAGAGGAAGTAATTAAGGAGAAAGAAGCCCAAGAGTGGGAAAGCTGAGCAGTAGGGGGAGGGGAAGCCACTGGAGGGGGAGAATGAATCGGGTCAGGGCAGACGGGTAGGGAGGCTCGCAGGGAGGAAATCTTGTTGTCAAAGAAGGAAGCCAGAAGGGAGGGAGAAGGGGCAGAAGGAGCAAGAGCTATAGACGTGGGGGAATGAAGAGAGGTCAGAGTGCGCAAAGTCGAATAAAGATGCCGGGTTTGATTTGGGGCAGTCAGGATTGCATCGGAAAATAAGCACGCTTAGCTTGGTGAACATTTAAACGGTAGTGAGAGTAAGTAGACTTGAAGAAGGCTAAGGCAGGAGGAGAAGGATTCCTGCGCCACCTGCGTTCAGCCCTACGGAGCTGGGTACGCAAGAGGCGCAGGCCCTGGTGATACCATGGATGCCTAGGGAGGCGACGGGACTTTCGGGGTTGAAGGGGAGCAAGACGGTCAAGAGCAGTAGAAAGGGATGAAGACCATGAGGCTGCTTGGGAGTCAGAAGAAAGAGAAGAGAAGTTGGAGGGAAGAAGGTCAGAGGCAGCAGGGAATTGTTCACGAATGTGAGACGAGAGAACACGTGAGAGTTGAGGTGGAGGGGAGACAACCGGAGACGAGGCAGAAGAAGTGGAGGACAAGGACCCAGGAGAATGGGTACAGAAAATAGAGAGACAGACGTGATCAGTCCACGGAAGAGGTACAGAGGAGAAATTGGACATTAAAAGAGAGGATGAGGAAGAAGTCAGAAACAGGTCAAGAGTATGACCGGCCTGATGGGTGGGAAAGGTGACATGTTGTAAGAGAGACAGATCATGAAGCAAGGAGAGAAAAGCATGATCACGGGACGAGGAAGGAGAATCAAGGTGGAGGTTAAAGTCCCCGGCAATGAGTAAGTGAGGGAAAGCCAAGGATAGATCGGTGATAGTTAAGAGAAGTGAGTCCCAAAGGTCGGATCGCAGAGCAGGGGGAGAGTAGACAAGAAGGACCTGAATCGGGGGGGAAGAATGAAGCTGAAATAGAAGAGATTCAGGGTAACGCAAAGATGGGGGGGTAAGCTGGGTGAAGGGGAGAGATGTACGAATAACGGCTGCCACACCCCCACCGGAACGGCCAAGACGGGGGGTGGAAAGAGCTGAAAAGGAAGGAGGAAGGCAGTGGGCCAGAAGGGCGTCCTCTCCGTCCTTTAGCCAGGTTTCAGTTAGCAGCATGAGATCGAAAGAAGATTGGAGAACAAGATCCTGTATAAGAAGGGTCTTGTTCCGGATGGATCTGCAATTAAGCAGACCAATAGAGACAGAGGATGGGGAGACAGCGGGTGGGACGGGAGGAACAGAGACTGAGGAGAGCAAACATGGAAGGAGATTGGAAGGACAACGGGAGTGGAAGTGGAGCGATTTGCCCGGACGCCTGCCCCATATCACAGGAATAGAGGACATAGGGTAGGGAGAGGATATCACAATACCACCAGAGGATGAAGAGAGGGCACACGCTGCAGAGCAGAGGGGTGGGGGAGAAGCAGCAGATTGAAACGGAGCAGGCAAAATAGATAAGGACGCAGTTTCGGTGGAAGCGGAACAGTAAGCAGCAAAGAAGAAAAGTAAGGGCAGCAGGACGGCCGCACAGCCTGCGCTGCCGGAGCGGCCCCAAGGAGCGCACCTAAGGAGCACCTGTTGAAAGGGGGACCCCAGCAACAGATTTTGAGTGGACTTCCACCAATGGAGCGAGGAAAAGAGGCGACTGGAGGTCGCTATCTTGTCTGACAGGCACCCTGATGCCTGGGTCTATTGGGTGGACAAAGTCCATTGAGCTGCTCTCATGTGAAGGCGAGCATAAGGAACCACATGCACGGTGGATGCCATGTGGCCTAAGAGTTGTAACATCTCTCGAGCAGTTAAATGGGATTTTAACTGAATCTGTGAGGCTAACTGCACCAAGCGTAGGCAACGGGCCTGGGGGAGATAGGCCCTTGCAGTTGTGGTATCCAGCAAGGCCCCTATAAATTCTAGAGATTGAGTAGGGGTGAGATGGGATTTTGGAATGTTTATTACCAGTCCCAGATACTGAAGAACACGCCTTGTGCAGGCCAGGGAAGCCTGGGCCTCTGACTGGGATGGAGCTCGGATGAGCCAGTCGTCCAGATATGGGAATACGAATATCCCTAGAGTGTGTAGAAATGCAGCCACTACTGCCATGCATTTGGTGAACACTCTTGGTGCAGAGGCCAGACCGAAAGGAAGCACTTTGTATTGGTAGTGCTTTCCTTGGTAAAGGAACCGAAGGAACCTTCTGTGTGTTGGATGGATGAAGACATGGGTGTACGCATCCTTGAGATCTAGAGAAAAAAGCCAGTCCTGACTCTGAAGGTATGGAAGGAGAGTTCCGAGAGAAGTCATCTTGAATTTCTCCTTGCATAGAAACGTGTTCAATTCTCTGAGATCTAAAATGGGTCTGTAGCCCCCTGTTTTCTTTGGAATGAGAAAATAAGGGGAGTAGAACCCTGAGCCCTGTTGAAGAAGGGGTACTTCTTCTATTGCCCCTTGGGCAAGAAGGGTGGCAATCTCTTGACCTAGAAGGTTGAGGAGAGATGTTGGAGAATTGAACTGTTTCACCATAGTGTGAGGAGTAGGGTTGCCAACTTTTTCACCGAGAAAAACCCGACACCTGTGGCTTGCCATGCTCCACCCATTCTCCGCCCCTAGTCCCACCCCTGCCCCGCCCCCAGCCCCACCCGCAAAAATTACCGAGGATACGTGTAGGCTAACTTCCTTGATCAGATAATAATTAAACTGGGAACCCCAAAATCCAAACATGAAATGTACAACACTGGAGAAATAAAACTATAAAGTAATTTCCTCTTGCACTAAACAAAAACGCAAAGATGTTAGCAATACACACTTCCCAGACCAGACATATTCCAGTTAATAAATTCAAAATAAAAAGTATTTTTCTACCTTCTGTTTGGGCGTTTTATTTTTCAGTTGCAATTGCTCCAGTCACTTTCTTCTGGTTTCTTCGTGTCTTCTGCGAGCTATCCATTTGTCCTTTCTTCTCTTTTAGATGTTTTCCATTCTCTCTCTATTTCTGCTTTAACATACTGATTGTTTCCCTTTTGCTCTTTCCCCCAATTCTTTCCTTATTCCTTTATCATCCGTTTAAATTTCACCCTTCCATTCTCAAGCCCCTCTTACTCTCCCAATACCGGCCCATCATAGACTTTTCTTCCACACAAGATATTTTTTCCCCTCTCCATTCTCATTCCCCATCCATTCTAGTCCTCCCCCCAAATCAATTCCCTTATAGTTCTAGGCCCACCCAGCATCCACTCCCTTCTAGTCCCATTCTCCCATGCCCCACATCAGCCCATTTCCAGTCCTATTCCAGCTCTTCATCAGCCCATTTCCAGTGCTAGCCCTCACATCACAGGCCATTTCCAGTCCTAGCTCCCCCCCCCATCACAGCCCATTTCCAGTCCAAGTCCCCCATCACAGCCTATTTCCAGTCCTAGGCCCCCCCCCCCACCATCACAGCCCATTTGCAGTCCGAGTCCCCCCGCCCATCACAGCCCATTTGCAGTCCGAGTCCCCCTGCACCATCACAGCCCATTTGCAGTCCTAGCCCCCCTAATCACAGCCTATTTCCAGTCCAAGATCCCCCTTCCTCCACCATAGCCCATTTCCAGTCCAGGTCCCCTCCACCCCCATCACAACCCATTTCCAGTCCATGTCCCCCCCCCCCATAACCCTTTTACAGTCCAGGTCCCCCCCCCATCACAGCCTATTTCCAGTCCAAGTTCCCCCCCCCCCATAGCCCATTTCTGGTCCCGGTCCCCACCCCCCACATCACACCACATTTCCAGTGACTGTCCCCCCCGCCTAAGCCTTTTACAGTTGAGGTCCCCCCCCATCACAGCCTATTTCCAGTCCAAGTCCCCCCCCCCCTTAGCCCTTTTCCAGTCCAAGTCCCCCCCCCTTTAGCCCTTTTCCAGTCCAAGTCCCACCCCCTTAGCCCTTTTCCAGTCCAAGTCCCCCCCCTTTAGCCCTTTTCCAGTCCAAGTCCCCCCCCCCTTAGCCCTTTTCCAGTCCAAGTCCCCCCCCTTAGCCCTTTTCCAGTCCAAGTCCCCCACCCCCTTAGCCCTTTTCCAGTCCAAGTCCCCCCCCCCTTAGCCCTTTTCCAGTCCAAGTCCCCCCCCTTAGCCCTTTTCCAGTCCAAGTCCCCCCCCCCACCCCCCTTAGCCCTTTTCCAGTCCAAGTCCCCCGCCCCCTTAGCCCTTGTCCAGTCCAGGTCCCCCCCATCACAGCCAATGCAGTCCTTGCCACCCCCCGACCAGCATCGCGGCTGTCTGAGGCTTCAGAGGGAGCTGGGGAAGCCCGCGCGAGGCCCCGGCTCCCTCTGTACAGCCACCAGTGTGAAGAGCCTTTTCCTTCACGCTGGCGGCTGTTCCTGTGAAGCCGCGAATGCTGGGAAAGGTTAAAAGGCAACCTTTAACCTTTCCCAGCATTCGCGGCTTCACAGGAACAGCCGCCAGCGTGAAGGTAAAGGCTCTTCACACTGGTGGCTGTTCAGAGGGAGCCGGGGCCTCGCGCGGGCTTCCCCGGCTCCCTCTGAAGCGGAGAAAAGCCGTTTTTTTTTGCTCTGGCCGCTCCCGATCTTGCGGCCAGAGCAAAAAAACCGGCTTTTAAAGGGCCGGTTTTGCCTCTGCGCCGGCAGCCGGCTTGGCCGTGGAAAAACCGGCCAGGCCGGCTGAAAACCGGCCAGTTGGCAACCCTAGTGAGGAGGAAGGTTTAAGAAGTGAAGCTTGTACCCGTCTCTTATGACAGAGAGGGTCCATTGCTCTGCTGTGATTTGTCCTCATCTGGGAGCAAAATGAGCTAACCTTCCTGGGATGGTGAGAGGCTCTGGATGTTCTAGAGCCAGAAAGGCTAAGTTCTCTAGTGGTAAGTCAAAGGCCCTGAGGAGGCTGAGGCTGTTGGGCCGTAGCAGTCCTCGCAGCCTTAGGCTTGGCCTGTTTTGGTTGTTGTTGCCTCTTTGTAGCAAAACGACCTGCAGAAGAGGCCTGACCATAAACAGAAGAATATTTCCCTTTTTTTGGGAAAAATCCTTTTTTGAACAATCTCTTTTTAAAAGGAGAAGAAGTAGACTTTGAAAGTCTATCTAAAGCAGAATTTTCAGCATCCATCGGGTTGGCCTTTGCTTGCCAATCTTTGCCAAACAGGTTTTCACCTGTACAAGGAAGGTTACCTAGTCCATCTTGAACCCAGGATTCCAAATCAGAGGCTTGTAACCAAGCAACTCTGCGTGCACCTATGGCAATAGCCGAGGCTCTGCTGGCACCTTCAAAAGAGTCAAAGGCTGCACGGTTGGAAAACTTGGAAATATCCTGGGCATGTTTAAGCCAGGTGAGAAACTCTTCCCTTTTATTTTCTGACATAAAAGGAGAAAAAGGTTTGCAGATGATCTGTAACTTCCTTTAGAAACATCCCCATATAGAGACTATAGGAGTTGATTCTGGCTACAAGCATACTGGCCTGGAAAATTCTCCTGCCAAAGGCATCTAAGGTTCTGCATTCTCTTCCTGGAGGAGTAGAAGAGTGCCTTTTTGTACTCTTAATCTTTTTCATAGCAGACTCCACCACAATGGAGTGGTGAGGAAGCCGAGTCTTATGAAAACCAGGACAAGGAGGAACACGATACATGGTGTCCAACCTACGAGAATGAGGGGAAGTGGTAAAAGGAGTCTCCCATATGCTGCCACCCACCCACTCCCTGGACCTTGAGGGTTAAGGGAGGGGCTGGCCTTGAATGCCCTTGAGGGTTAAGGTTGTAGTTGTGTAGGTGCTCAAGTAGTAAGGCAAGGCAAAGAAAATTTATTTTGTGAGGTTTATTTCTCCCGCTCCGGAGTTCAAATGCAGCAGACGTAAATGAAATAATGTAGCACAAAACAAGGCTGAGAAACTTAACTAAACAAGGCTTTTTACTGCTTGGCTAAATGTCCATTACTGATCACATTAGGTTGTCATGTGACCTCCTTTCCATAACGTAACAGAAAACTCTGGTAACAGCAATGCTCCTGAATTGCACAGAATATGCTTTCACTTATTCTCTTCACATAAGCTTCTTTTGCATAGCAATCAGTGAGGTAACTTTGCTATATTCTTTCATAAAACATTGGCAAGCATATCACTTAAATGTCCTTTTGAATCACACATGTAGAGCAGTCCATCGGGACTTCCTGCTCTGTAGACGGCAGAGAAATTAAAGGCATTTCTTCCTCACAGCTGCTTGTAGGCTTTGCTACGTTATGAGGAGAAACTCCTCTGCTCTTAAGGAACTCCCTGAATTCAGTGAGAAGTAATTCAGCCTGTGTATTTTCTGAGCTAAAGCTGAGAATATCCTCCTTCAGGTAAATGCTTGTTTAATGTTCTTATCTCTTGGCAATTATCAGTGCTTTTACTTGGACAACAGTTCAGCGTGTAAGCATTTCCCTTCCCCCACCTATCTCCAAATGAAAGTGCAGGGTAAAACGCTTCAGCTGTGCTGGGAGAGTCTCTCAGAGTGTCAAAAGGAAAACAGTCAGGCTTCTCTTGGCTTAACCAATTACTATCAAACTTTCTGCCTTTGTTCTGTCTTTCACAATTAAAGTTCACTCTTTCTGGCTTCCCACTGTTAAGCTTGCTAGCCGTTCCAAACCCACCAGATACCTTGTGCTGGGGCTTCTTCCAGGGTAATTCTTTCTCCCTCTGCCTCCTGTTCCAAGGTTCTGCTTGGTCCTTTAAACTCCTGAGCTGTAGCCTTGGGTCTCTCAGTGCCTTTGAATTCCTCTGCTTACAGAAGTCTTTCTTTGCCCCTGAGTCTCCCAGGTCCTGTCTGCTCCTTCGTGGATCACAGCTGATTAGTGGTTCTCTCACCAACGGTTCCTGGTCATGGTCATCTGACCTGTCCTCATCCAGGTGCTTGTGTCCTGACTCCTCCTCTCCTTGCCGAAGTACTCGCTGATCGTCTCTTTGCCCTTCTTGCTGACTTTCTAACTGTTTCTGTCTCTGGGTTCTTAACAAGCTGCTTGAGTACTGCACTGCCCGCCTCCTGCTTGGGCGTGCCCAATCAGAGACTTGGCTCCTCACCTGCCTTGAGGTGAGGTGTGGTTCCTGATTAGCTCTGTGTTTCTTTATCTCAGCAGAGAAAATCCTGCATTCCCCTGCAGTACCGGTTCTCTCCACCGGATCACTATCAGTTTCCATTGCTTCACAAGAGTCTGCTACATCACAATGCCCAACATGTGATCATAGAAAATCTCATGTATTGGCAAAGTGGCTGCCTCTTTGGGAGCCTTAGGATATTGTAAGATATCTATTTTTTTTGCTCTAGGCTCTGTCTCAGAGGCCACTGAGATGGAAAGGCCCCTGGCCACCTCCCTGATAAAGTCTTGAAAAGACAAGTCCTCTGGAGGAGACATTCTCCTTTTTGGAGAAGAGGGTTCCTGAGGAAGGATCCCCGATGCTTCGATAGAGGCCTCTGATTCATCAGAGTCCTCAGAGGAATCGAAGTATCACCTGTCTGGATGCTCTCGCAGAGCCCGATACGCATACCAGGGGGTATCGACATCGGGAGTACTCGGTACCGGATCGGTACCGATGGGCATCACAGGATAGTGTACCGCTGCCGTCGATGTCGATGCAATCGGTACCGGCAGCGGAACCGGTATCGGGTCCAGTATCGGAATCGGTACCGACAACGGAGTTTGTTGCGGTACCGAAAGCATCTCAGCTTGTATGAATGCCGTGATGGCACGCTGCATGGTCAGAATATTCTGATCCATCGACGCCACCAATGTCTTGATGTCAGTACCGGTGTGAACCGCCGGTACCCCAGAACATTGTAACAGGTGATCGGTCGAGGCCGAGCCATCGATGTCAACCTGTGACCCCATAGATAAAGCTTTGGAAGCCGGAGCCTCCCGCCGGGGTAATTTTGCCGGTGTGGATTCCTCGAGAGCAAGCCCGGGGGCATCTCGATACTTAGAGGGAGATGTACTCTTCGAGGATCGGCCAGATTTAAGTTTGGTTACCTGAGATCCATGGGAGGAAGAAGAAGCCCTGGAAGACGTCAATGCCACAGAAGCAGCATCAGAGGGAAACAGGGTACTGAGCTTGGCTGCTCGATTCTGTAAACCTCTTTTAGATATCATAGAACAGGACTCACAGTCCGCGATGGAATGGTCAGGACCTAAACATTTAAGACACCAGTCGTGGGTGTCGGTGACAGAAATAGTGCTACTGCACTTCGTGCACTTTTTGAACCCGGAAGCGGGCTTTTACATGAGGAAAAATTTTCTGTAGGCCTAAGGCCACAGAAAGAAAAAATGCACTGAAGTAGAAAAGAGTAGTGGGTTTTTTTTTTTTTTTAGAAAGAAAGAAAAAACCGGCGGTACCGGTCCGGAGTCGAGAAGGCAGACACGCGACTAAAGAAATAAAAGAAAAAATAAGAAATTCTTCAGCGGCGACAGGAAACACGACCTGCTGGCTCCGCGGAAAAAGAAGAACTGGAGAGAGGCAGTTAGGAAAGGCGGGAAGGCAGCGCGCAGGCGCTGTGGGATGCTCCCAAAAGCTTTCCTTTTGGACGCTGGGGAGCGTTCCCGCACAGGTTCCGTCGGTACCGACGATACCCATATGTGAAGAACATATGTGAAGACTCATTCCTGCTTGTTCCTGGAGATTACATTATAGGACCAAATACACATTAAAAAAGAAAGAGGACATAGTAACATAGTAAATGACGGCAGATAAAGACCAGTATGGTCCATCTAGTCTGCCCAGTAAGATGACAAGAGTAGGTGCACCTGCCGCTCTGTGCAGGCCACCCCTCCCCATGTCTTTGTTTTAGGGGTGAACCCACCGCTCCGTGTAGGACATCCCTGTATGTTGAGAAATTAGTTAGTTAAGTTCATTTTGATTTTATCCTGTTGCTGTAAAGGGATCCACTGTGTCTGTCCCATGCCATTTTGAATTCTGTCACTGTATTTGCCCCCACCACTTCCATCGGGACGGCACTCCAAGCATCCGCCACCCTTTCAGTGAAAAAGTATTTCCTGACATTGCCTTTCAATTTACCCCCTTGCAGCTTCATGTTATGCCCTCTAGTTTTACAGCTTCCCCGTCTTTGGAAGAGGTTTGTTTGTTCATTATTTCTCTTTAAGTATTTAAAGGTCTGAATCATATCTCCTCTGTCCCTCCTCTCCTCCATAGTGTACATGTTTAGGTCTTCAAGTTTCTTCTCATAAGACTTCTGACACAGGCTCCAAATCATTTTGGTCGCCTTCCTCTGAACAGTTTCCAGTCTTTTTATATCCTTTGTAAGATATGGTCTCCAAAACTGAACACAGTATTCCAAGTGAGGCCTCACCAGTGACTTATACAGTGGCATTAGTACCTCTTCCTTTCTGCTGGTAATTCCTCCTTGTATGCAACCCAACATCCTCCTGGCTTTTGCCACTGCCTTGTCGCACTGTTTGTCACCTTGAGATCCGCAGAAATAATCACACCAAGGTCCTTCTCCTGATACGTGCACACCAATCTCTCTCCCCCTATCGCGTACATTTCACCTGGATTTCTGCTTCCCAAGTGCATGACACGGCACTTCTTCGCATTAAATCTTAACAGCCAAGCATTAGACCATTCTTCCAGCTTTTGTAGATCTTTCCTCATGTTATCCACTCCCTCAGGGGAGTCCACACTGTTGCAAATGTTCGTGTCATCTGCAAAAAGACAGACTTTTCCATGCAGTCCTTCAGCAATATCACTCACAAATACATTGAACAGTGCCGAGCCCAGGACCGAACCCTGGGGCACCCCGCTAATCACCCTCCTTTCATCCGAGTGAGCTCCATTTACCATCACCTTCTGTCGTCTGTCAGGAAACCAATTTCTGATCCAGTTCACCCAGGTGCGGCCCAAGGGGGCTGCGGGGCCATGTGCGGAAACTAGGTGCGGGGCTTCATTTGCATAAGGGACCTCATTTGCATAATGTTACCATACACTAACTTTTAGTAAACATGCCTCTTAATGAGTGTATGGATAAAGAAAGACTAAAAGATTTCTACATTACTATAATCCAGTGCCAACCGCCAGGCACATTAGGTACTACTAGAAACACTGCCCATTTAGAACCCATAGCAAACCCGCCGTATCGTAACGGCACTACCAGGACTCACAAAGGACCAGACTATACCTATCAAAAGGCAATACTGCAAATATTAAACCAATACATTTCAGAGAATAACAATACATGACCTATTGGGGAAAGAGAACAAGTGGCAATGTCAAATAGGAATTACATAAACAGAATACCTCAGCTCAGTTACACATGCAGAACATAGACCATCACCAAACAAGGAATCACAATTTAGAAACAGGAAGACAATAATTAAACTGGGAACCCCAAAAGCCAAACTTGGAATGTACAACAACACTGTAGAAATAAAACTATAAATTAATTTCCTCTTGTACTAAAAAAAGCGCAGACGTTAATGATGCATATTTCCCAGAGCTGACATATTCCAGTTAATAAATTCAAAATAAAGAGATATCTTTCTACCTTTTGTGCATTTTTTTTTCAGTTGCAATTGCTCCAGCCACTTTCTTCTGGTTTCTTCGTGTCTTCTGCTAACTCTCCATCGTCTGCTGTCCATTTGTCCTTTCTTCTCTCTTCTAGTTTTTTTTCCATTCTCTCTCTACATCTGCTTTAACATACTAATCTTTCTCCTTTTGCTCTTTCCTCATTCCTATTTCATCCACTCAAATTTTACCCCTCCATCCTCAATCTCCACTTACTGTCCCAATACCTGGCCAGTTGTAGATTTTTCTTCCCTCCCACACAAAATATTTTTCCCCTCTCCATTTCACTCTCCCAGCCCCATCCCATTCTAATCCTCCCCCAACATCAGCTCCCTTCTAGTTCCATCCCCGCCCAGCATCCACTCCCTTCTAGTCCAAGCCCCACCCAGCATCCACTCCATTCTATTCCCTGCATCAGCCCATTTCCAGTCCTAGCCCCCCATCAGCCCATTTCCAGTCCTAGCTCCCCCATCCATTTCCAGTCCTATTCAAGTCCCTCCATCAGCTCATTTCCAATCCCAGCCCTCCATCAGCCCATTTCTAGTCCTTTCCTAGCCCCACCATCAGCCCATGTCAAATCCTAGCTCCCATCCACTCAGCCCATTTCCAATCCAAGTACCCCATGAGCCTACTTCTAGTTCTAGCCCCTCCATGAGTCAATTTCAATCCAAGCCCCCACCACAGCCTATTTCCAGTCCTATCGTAGCTCCTCCATCAGCCCATTTCCTGTCCTAGCTCCCCCCCACTAAGCCCATTTCCATTCCTAGCTCCCTCCCCTCACAGACCATTTCCATTCCAAGCCCCCTCCCCATCAGCTATTTGCAGTTCAAGCCCCCCTTCCACTCAGCCCATTTCCATTCCAAGCCCCCGTCCCCATCAGCTATTTGCAGTTCAAGCCTCCCCTTCCACTCAGCCCATTTCCAGTCCTAGCAACCCCCCAACCCATTACCAGTCCTAGCCCTCCCATAGCCCATTACCAGTCCTAAGTACCCATCAGCCCACTTCTAGTCCTAACCCCCCATTACCCCATTTCAGTCTTAGCCCCCCATAGCCCATTACCAGTCCTATCCCCCATCACCCCATTTCCAGACTTAGCCCCCCCATCAGCCCACTTCCAGTCCTAACCCCCCCATCAGCCCATTTCTAGTCTTAGCCCCCCCATAGCCCATTACCAGTCCTAACCCCCGCCATCAGCCCACAGCCCATTACCAGTCCTAACCCCATCAGCCCACCTCAAGTCCTAACCCCCCTCATCAGCCCATTTCCAGTCCTAGCCCCCCCCCATAGCTCATTACCAGTCCTAACCCCCCCATTACCCCATTTCCAGACTTAGCCCCACCATAGCCCATTACCAGTCCTAACCCCCCCTCCCCCCTCCCATTAGCCAAAATTTACTTTTAATGCAGAATGTTTTTTGCGCAGGGCCCTGTGCAAAAAACATTCTCGCTCAATTGACGGGCCGGCCCTCAGTTCACCACCTTTGGACCCATCCCCAAACTACTGAGTTTATTGATAAGCCTCCTATGAGGAACAGTATCAAAGGCTTTGCTGAAATCCATAAAGCACAAACAAATCTTTAGAAAACTCCTGGCCAGTTTACACCTGATGTAATCTCCTAGACATAACCAAACTAAACCAAGCCAGGATCATCTCCCACGCCTCCATCGCCCACAATCAACCCCATAAGAGATCATGATGGACCTTATTCAAAGGTGGATGAGAGGTCTAAAAGAACCATAATTGCTCTGCCCCCTTTGTTATTCTGGAACTTATTTAATTCACGTCAGCAACAAAGTCTCTGTACTGTGATTCCATCTAAATGCAGTTAGCACAGTTACTTACCTGTAACAGGTGATCTCTGGGAACAGCAGGAATTAGTCTTCACATATGGGTACGTCGGTACCGACGGAGCCTGCACAGGAATGCTCCCCAGCATCCAATCAGAAAGCTTTTGGGAGCATCCCTCACGCCTGCGCGGTGACTTCCCGCCTTTCCCACTGCCTCTCCTCAGTTGAGTTTCATAGCTGAGACAGAAGGAGAGAAAGAGGAAAGTAGATAGATACAACTCCTAGGGGAGGTGGGAGGGTTGTGAAGACTAATTCCTGCCTGTCCCAGAGATCACCTGTTACAGGTAAGTAACTGTGCTAGCTCCAGGAACAAGCAGGAATGAGTCTTCACATATGGGGACTCCCTAGCTGTGGATGCCAGGGGAGATCCCATAAAATGCGAATTCCTGGGACAGGACGGCATTTCCCAAACCTGGATCCCTGGCATCCCCTGAGGGATGGGGGATAGGAGTTGAATAGAGAAGAGCTGCAGGGAACAGCAATCTAAAGACTACAGGAGAGAGGAGTCTTTAGAAAGTATGCCGAGTATCATTAAATATTTAATGAACTAGTACAATATAGAGCTTACCTACTGGATTGTAGGAAGTAGAACTGTGATGGAGTGTACTGTAGATGCAGTAGCGGAATCTTCAAGGTAACTTCACAGCAGTGAGGATGAAGTTCCAAACCAGGAATGGGCAGATGACTCAGGTGTCAACTGGGGCAGGAGAAGAACGGCAGGTCTTCAATGGAAAGCTTTATGGGAAAAAGCTGAAAACTCTTTTAGGTACAGAGTTATTAACATTGAGGACTAAAAGAAGAAGACTGACCGATCTGGAAAAGTAGCCCAGTCAGGAAGGGAAGAGGGGGTATGGAAAAAAGCCCCTATTCCCAAGGAGAACAGAAGTGTACTCAGAAATATTGAAGATGTACACTGTCATTCCTAGCTGGTAAGAGATAGGAAGACAATGAAGTTTAATACTTCATGGATAGGGAGATCTATAACAAAAATAAAAGCTGTTGACGTCACAGCAGTAATTGTGTGTATAACCGCTCCCACTTACTGAGCCGTATGAGAATAGGCAAGTTGACTGTCTGGACCCCTTAAGAAGGTAAAAGCTTTATAGCACAGACAGTTAGGGAGATAGTAGGTAATACCTAGTGTCCTATGGACATCTCCCAAAGGGCATATATCTATATATATATATATATATATATATTGTGATCCCTCCCCTTTCCAGTACCCGTAGGTAGGGGTTAAGGAGTTTAAGTTCCTTCTTTAAGCCAATGTTCTGCTACTTCCTGGAGCAGTGCTCGTAGGGAAATGTAGTTTACCACCAGTTCAAATGAAGAGTAGTGTGACTCAGAATGTTTGCAAGCAAAAAGGGATTTATTTCCCCTCCCGGGGTTGGACTTCACAAGAATAAAAAGGTAACACAAAATATCTGCTCTCTGGCAGCAAAAAGGACAAAATAAGAATAGCTTCCTTCAGCGTGAATTAAACATTTTCTTTCCAGCAAATTGCAATTCAGCACATGGTTTCATACAGCTCTGTTTCCCTCACAGCCAGCTTGTATTTTCTTCACCATAAATTCCTAACATAAAGATATTATCTGTTCAGATAAAGTAATCATGCAATCCATTTCTTCTGTGGGATAATTCATACAAGGTGGTTCTGTGTCCATAAGTTCCACCTCTGAGCTAGGATTAGTTTGGCCAGTTCTTTCTAGGGCCGCGCCCTTTTCTCCAACCCTGAGCCTTTCAATACATTCAGGGTTTAAGTATTGCCTAAAGCCAGTACCGTAGCCCCAACCTTCCAGGCTGTTAAATTTACATGGATTCCTGTAATCCCAGCCCTTGGGCTTACCTGGGGACCTGGCTGTGGAGGCCTTCCTCTGAGGTTTAAAAATACCGGTTGGTTCCCTGCTGAACCTGTGTGAGGCAGTTTCCAAATGCCTTCCTGTCTGCTTGTAATCCCGTGTATGCTTCAGCTGGTCTGGTCTGCTCCTTCGATAGCTCTCAGCAGGAGCCTCTGACCTCCCTTCAGCTGAAAACTCCTTCCAACCTCTGACCAGAAGTCTGCTTTCCTCCCTCTCCTCCCCCTCTCTGCCTGCTGGGGCCTCCTTATGAGACAGCCTTCCTGGGTAGGGCCTGGCTCCACCCCCTAGCAGGTGTTCAGACTTTCCCCGTGACTCTTTGCTAAACTGATAGCAGGGGCGTGTTTCCTTCTCTCGTGCCTTGTTTCCCTGACAACTGGTAGCCATGTGCCTTTGTTTATCTTGCAGCCCTGCACTTTCTACCTGGTTTTCAAGCATTTCTACCGGGCCAGAAGGACTTGCTATGTCACAATATATATATATATATATATGGAGATACATACATGTCTATATATATGTGCATATATGTGCAGATATGTGTGATATATATATATATAGGGGTATATATATATATATATATATATATATATATATATATATATATATGTATATAGATATAGATGTGCATCGCTTATGCCCATACAGATTACAAAAATATGTATGTATAGGACATATACAGACATGAATATAAGTCTGAGGATACATGTCTGCAACTGAGCTCCACAAAAACATTCACATGGGGAATGTGATGGGAAAAGATTCATCTAATAATAAGGGGGTGAAAACCACCTGAAGATATATAGAGAATCTATTTCCGTGGTGCAGGAATATATTTCAGTGGATAATAGCAGCCTGGTAAGAGCATGTCAGGAGTACCTGAGGGCTCTGACATGTCCAAAGGACAAGAAAACGCATAGACTAAGACACCTGGATGACCCAGCCAGGGGACTCAGGGGTATCATGTACAGTAAAAGAGTATGCGTTGTCCAAGTGGAGTAGAAAAGATAATGCCAAGCTGTAAGGAAAAAAGGGGTAGATTCCTGCCAGATTGGGAACTCCTTGGACATTCACGCAGAAAAAGCTTGTCTTCTGTGTCACAATAGGAGACCATAGGGTATAAAGAACCGATATAGCCATGGAATGACTATATAAGCTTTTCCTATTATATGGAAAAACCTCAGAGACAAAGTTCAATGCTCTACAGCAAGGGTCCATAGTAGAAAGCTTCCCTGAAGATTGCAGAGAGCATTGTGCAGGAGAATTATGAGAGAAACTGACAGCAGTCAGATGTGGTGCCACATCCCAGGTAAGGATTTGGCAAGAAGAAGATAACCTGCAGTGAGTAGTATCATGCAAGATAGTTGAAAGTAACTTGCAAGAAATATTAAAGAAAGCACTGGAAGTTCTGCTTGTACAGCAACTGAACAAAAATCTTACCTGGACACCAGAATGCAATATGTAAAATCTGCAACAGGAGAATCAAATCTCTTCCATCAAAAACAAGGTGTGCCACAACGGGTCATCTCTTTCATCTCTCATGTTTAACATCTACATGCAGCCTATCTGCAACATCATCAGATCATTCAACGTGAAATGTATGATATATGCAGATGATATCCTACTTTATATGCCATTTTCTACAATACAATTAGATCTACTGCCCATAATAAATTGCTTCAATGCAGTATCAGAATGGCTTCTCTCACAGAACCTCCGCATCCAACACAAGAAAACTGAGGTTCTCTTTGTTACGAGAGACCCTAACTTCATTCCACCATCACATATAAGTGTTAAAGGAGCTGATCTATCCACCAAAGAAACAATAAGATACCTTGGAGTCACGCTGGACCACCGTCTCAATATGAAAGCACACGTAAACAATATTACAAAAGCTGTGTACTTCAAGATACGCACACTCAGGCATTTACGCTCATTACTGGACCCAGATGACTTCAGAACCATCTTCCAAGCACTCATCTTACCGCATTTCGATTTCGCCAACTCAATTCTACAAGGTCTCCCACAATCCACCCTAAGTTCTCTTCAACTTGCCATGAATACTGCTGCAAGGGTTCTACAAGGAGCGTCCAGGAGTGATCATGTGACACCAATCCTCAAACAGCTTCACTGGCTCCCGATACAAGGCAGGCTCATATTCAAAACCTTAATTCTCACATACAAGGCCATCCATGGTTTGTCAGCAAACTCACTAACTGATCTCACACAAACATTACCACCAACTAGATCCAGAAGACAATTAGCGCTAAACACCCTAATAATGCCGAAGGCCATAACAACTTGTAGCCGTTCAACAGCGAACAGAGCCTTCGTGTTTTGCGCCCCAAAACACTGGAACTCCCTACCACCCGAAATTCGTGCCATAACTGACATAGTCCAATTCAGAAAGGCCCTCAAACATAACCTATTCATCAAATACTACCCCACATAAGGTGCAAAATATTCACTACAAACTTAACCACATTCCCTCCTGTCCCAAGCACTATTGATAATTTTACGTAAATACTTCTCTCATGTGATCGATTTAACAGATCAATATTCTATGTATATAGTTCCCCCATATTATCCAAGTTTATCTTATCCAAGTTTATCCTCCTGTTATATGTAATACCGAACAGCCTGTTGTTCTGGTCTTTGGTTCTCTGTAAACCGCGCTGATTGTAAATAGCGCGGTATATAAAAAATTGAAATAAATAAATAAATAAATAAAAAAGAAGAGGGGATCCCCCTGTATAAAAACAGGGAGAAAAACAGACAGAGGGAGCGGAGATATTCCCGTCCCTGTCTGATGAGTTGTTCAGAGCATGCATTGAAGGATAGCAAAAAGTCTACACTGGAAAGAAAGAGAAGTGTTTCAGTATGGTACCAACTCGAGCAGGGGAAACCCTGGAAGAGAGGGGCTTGGAAGGTGACGTACCATATGGTAAGTCAGCTGAAGGAAAAAATGTCCCTGTGGGGACAGAAACTATCCTGGGATAATTGTAATCTCCCTTTATAATAAAAAGAAAGGGAGAATTCTGTAACCCATGGACAAAAATATCCTAACAGCTTAGCATACTGAAAAGAAAAACCAGTGTAGGGTTTGAAGAATAACCTCTGGTAAGAAGAAGTTAACTGTAGATTGCAACATACAGAAACCTATGGTTGCTGGCTATGATTAGCCTGGTTAGAGTCTGGAGACTTCAGACGAGGATGAGATGTCCCTTGCTTGGGTACATCTGGAGGATGGGCAGAAGAAGGATGAAACTTTCTTTTCCTAGGGAAAGAAGGTTTGGTAGGACATTTCCTACGCCCTGGGGAAAAAGAAGGCTTAGGACGGTTTCCAGAACTAGGAAAGTCAGTGGAGCAATGAGCAACCTGACGTAAAGCCTCTTTATTGAAGAGATTTTCTCCAGTACAAGGAGAATTACCCAGTGTATGTTGTGCCCATCTGCTCAAGTCTGAAGCTTGCAGCCAGGCTGTACGACATGCTCCAATGGCAATAGCAGAGGATCTGCTAACAGACTCAAAAGAGTCTAGAGAAGCACGAGAAAGAAACCAAGAGATATTCCTGCTATGATTAAGAAGCAAGGAATAGTCAGTGGCCTTAGGTTCTGACAAAAAAGGGGACAAAAGAGATAATTTCTCTGTGACCTCCTGAAGTGTCAGACTCATATAAAAAATATATGAAAGAATTCTTGAAGCCAGCATAGACGTTTGGAAGGTTTGACGTCCAAAGGCATCAAGTGCTTTAGATGCACGACCTGGCGGATAAGAAGAATGCTTCTTCTTGCTTCTTACCTTCCTCATTGCTGATTCCACTACAATGGAATGATGTGGAAGTTGGTTTCTCTGGAATCCTGGAGAGGGAGGTACCTGATACAGAACGTCAATGGCTGTAGAAGGCAAGGGAACCCTTAAGGGTGATTCCCATATCCTCAGAAGAAGATCCTGTAAAGAATGATGTAAAGGAAGCATTATATTTTCCTTTTCTGCAGGATCTTGATCAAGAGAAAAACCAGGAATAGGAATGGCAAGGAAGGTTGCCATGTCAAGGAGAAACTTCTGAAAAGAAGGATGTCCAATAGGAACTAATCCTGGGCAAGCTGAGGTTGAAGGAGCAGCTTGAGCACCAGAAGATATACTGGACTGGTGCAGAAAAAGAATCCTGCTCGATGGACTGTGATACTGACAGTTCTGATTTGAGGCAGTTAGTACTGCATCGTCAGTGCCTGGTATCGATTCCAAACTAGGCATAGAAAGGATCGATGGCACCGATGGAACTGCAGGAATCGATCCCGACACCGGTACCAGTATCGGAGATAATGTCATCGAAGCAGTAATCGAGGGCTGCTGAAGCGGTACCGAGGTAACCAGGGAGCCTTGGTGAATATCCTCGGTACTGCGTAACCGGAAACGATATGGATCGGTTCCGAAACGCGTCGGTACCAAGTCATCTAGACTGGATATCGATTCTAGACTCGGCATCGAAGCGAGCGAGTCTATCGATACATGTCTAGAAGGTACCGACGTTGGTGGTGGTATCAGCGATGCCGATATATGAAAGTCAATTGGTATCTCATCGAACGGCACCGAAGGTACCGAGGACGTTCGAAGACGATGCCCGGCGACGAGAGGAACACTCGACACCGGCACCGATGTCGGGGTGTCGGTACCGCTTGAAGTCGGTACCAACCCCGAGCACGGTGAAGATATAGGAAAGTCAATCTGGGTCATATCGATCGGCCCCGAAGGTACCGAGGATTCCAGATGACGATCCCAGGTAAAGAGTGGAACACTCGATACCGATGCCGATACCGGGGTATCGGTACCGCTCGAAGCCGGTACCAACCCCGAGCATGGCTGGGATACAGGAAAGCCAATCTGGGTCGTATCGATTGGCCCCAAAGGTACCGAGGACACCAGATGACGATCCCTGGTGAAGAGTGCGGCACTCGACACCGATGCCGGTGCCGGGTTATCTGTACCACTCGAAGCGGATACCACCCCCTGGCACGACTCAGGTATGTTCTGTGAGGGGTGAGCCCCAGGAACAACCTGAAACTCCGTGAATGCTTTGGAGCCTGAAGACTCCCGCCGGGGTTTTATTGCCAATGGGATCTTGAGGGCAAGGCCGGAGCTGTCATCATGCTGTGCATGAGACTTACCCTTCAAGAATTGGCTAGTCTTAACAGACTGTTTGTGGGTTACCTGATCCTGGAGAGAAGAATAAACCGGTGTCCTCACCTTAGGAGGAAAAACGGTATCGAGGGAAACTCGAAAAATGGAAGGTCTTCTCCCAACCATATAGCCTGAGGTATCAGGGGAAAAAAGGTCAGGACCCAGACAGGTTAGACACCAAGCATTGGAGTCTAAAAAGAAAACTGAGTTTCCACAGTGAAGGCACTTCTTAGGGGAAGAAGGCTCCATGTTGGAAAAGGCCTGGTAGGCCCCAAAAAGTTAAAACAAAAAACTGAGGAGAAAAAATTTCTTTAAGTTTGAAAAAGAAAAGAATAAAGCACCGGCGGTACCGGTATCGGCGGGAAAGACAGCCACGACCACAAGAAAACAAGAAAATAAGGATTTTAAAGTAAAAAGTTTCTGCGGTGACAGGAGGACGTCCTGTTGGCTCCGCGGAAAAACGAAAACTGAGGAGAGGCAGTGGGAAAGGCGGGAAGTCACCGCGCAGGCGTGAGGGATGCTCCCAAAAGCTTTCTGATTGGATGCTGGGGAGCATTCCCGTGCAGGCTCCGTCGGTACCGATGTACCCATATGTGAAGACTCATTCCTGCTTGTTCCTGGAGATTAATAGTTACCCAATAGATAGACTTGCTGCATAAAAACTAACAAGGGGCTATTACCTTTTTGAATGGTTTCATAAGCACAGCTAAACTTGAAACTGGCCTAAACTTCTCCTTAAATCTCCAAGCCTAGCCTTTTCAATCGGGGTCTAACTATGGCCTTCTTCAGATATTCTGGCAAACATCCAGATAAAGAGAGAACATTAATCACTTGCTTCAGCTTACTGATCAGACCAGTCCCAGCAACTGTTACAAGAACTGAAGGGCAGGTAACCAGAGCACATACAGTATGTGTAAAATATCCAATAATCTGATGTCATCAGATCAAAATTAATCCCCTTCTGAATACCAGCTGCAACCCTCTGAATACACTCAACACCACTAATTTACAATTGTTTCTGGGTTACCCATTCTCTCTCCTTTAATATCACCAATGCATCATGCCCTCCACAGTACACATCCACTGACATATTCCTTCCACACTATATTCCCACCAATCTTCCCTCAAACCATCCAATGTTCAGAAGCTCCTTTCTGAGAACATATGCAATTGCGTGTACTCCTCTTTCCAAGCTACAGAATGAGCCCCAGAGTGTGGAAATTAACAGGCAGCACGGGTAGTTGAGCCCCACTTAATGCAGCACATACACTATACATGGAACTTGCTCCTCATCCCCCTCCTGAGTTGTCTCCTTTAAGCCTTTCTAGTTTCTGTCTTATCCCCAGGCTGAGAGAGTCTGGGAGAACATGCACCAAGCATTCAATGTGATTCACTGTGAGAAATGGAAGCAGTAGCATTGGAGGAACTCTGGCAGCAATATACAGCGACCGAGGTAATTAACCAAGTTGGCTGCTTGCCCCACACTGTCTTCTCCCTTCTCATACACTGGTCGAAGAAGAAGCTGGTCTCCTGTGATGGGTTCATTTGTGTCTCTGAAAATTTGGAAGAGAGCATGTCGGTGCTTTCAGTGCTTCCTTAGCTCTTCTTTTGGCCACACAAATCTTCTCCGTGTCTCTACTGCTTTCTCTATGGAAACTGTTGGGCCACACACTTTTCTTAACGTAGATGTGCCTTTTGCTTTAAAAGGTTGGAAAACACTGAGTTACAAGATCTGATCCTTTCATTTCCTTCAGAATAGTGCTGCAGTAAATTTATTGAACTAACACAAAACCCCCCACAAAAACAATCACTTTTTTGGCAAGCAAAGCTATACTTGAAAGTTTCAGTTGAGAGCTGTACTTAGTTTATCATAACGCAGTCTGGCAAACACACGCGTGTTGTGTTCTTGGATTTCAGAAGCCTGTGTTTGCCAGACTGCGTTATGATAAGCTAAGTACAGCTCTCAATTGAAACTTTCGAGAATAGCACTATATATGCACGTATTATAATAAAAAATATTAAAAAGGGCACAGCGGACAACCGGGGGTGGCGCGAACGCCTACTTCTCTCCGGTCCGCTGAACCCGACAACTTCTTGTTTGGTATAATCTATATTTGCTTGCCAAAAAATGATCTTGGCTTTTGGAGCAGTAAACGTATTGGCATGGAGGCACATTCTAATATGTGCGTCCCAGCCTCTGTGTGTCCAGTCGGAACTGGATGCACAGAAATAGACCCAATTCTGATCCCATTGGGCACATCTAGCCCCCTTGGGATCAGAATCGCATCTACGGTCAGTACGTGCAGGCCGGCCCCTATTCCAATCGGCCTGCACGTGCTAAGCCAAGCCCGGCTAACTCAATCAGGCTTCTGAATGGAGCCGCAGTGCCATGGTGTCCAGTTGCCATGGCACCGCGGCTCCACTCAGGAGCTGTGATCCCCGGCCGCTGACCACTTTTGCCTTTTCCCGCAGCCCAACCCCCAATCTGGCCTCCCATGGCCAGGGTTGGGCTGCGGAGAATCTCCTGCACCCCCTCACCTTTGACCCCCGATGTCTATGGGGTCTTTTTCCACCTCGGAGGTGGAATAAGTCCCCTGTCCAAACTGCCAGCCATGGATGTACAGGGCCGACTTCAGAATCGGCCCTGTACTTCTGGGGCCGCAGACCGCCCAAATTCCGCCTCCGCACTGCTCCTTCCCACCCCTATCTAAGCCTCCCCGTACAAACTGCTTGTTCATATGGGGAGGCTTAGTCGGGGACAGAAAGGGGGACGAATAGCGGGATGTCCATCCCCGCTATTCGCGGGACAGAATAGACCCCATATTGTATTTTAAACATATACAGCTGAACACACACACTTACCTGAGGTACAAGCATAGAAAAAATCTTGGCAAATAAAACATGTCCTGAAAGAGCAAAAATAATGTAGTTCCTGAATGTGGTGAACCACATGACCCATTCAAAGTCAGCCACATCCTGCCAAAAAAATAAACACAGTAAGTAAAGACACTCAAAGGAAAATGTCAGAATTCAAATCCATTCCATAGTCTATTGCTTTTCCTATTACGTTGTACAATATTTTGTAAGTTGTTTATGCTTCTACCTGTTAAAATGAATACTTGGATTATATGCTTCTAGATAATTCACAGCACTATTTAGGGCTTAACATACTGATATACTGTACCAGCAAAATCAGAACTATACACAGTACTGAAGGAGGGATGAATGACTCAATAGACAGTAGGAGACATCTTCCTAAACTACTACATAATGTGATGACACTTGTACTCATATTTTTTTTTCTGGTACTTTCTACTAACAGTAGTACCATACAAAGGTAATTTTATAAATTGTTGTCTAGATTGAGAGGGCAGGAAGAAACCTATTGGTAGCCTAATTTATAAAGACAGACCAATTGGTGCCTATGTATCTTTATAAAATACTAGCACAAATCTTGCATAAATTTCAATAAAAATTAGCCTATATACATTTATAGCAGTTCAAGAGCAGGTGTAAATGGACACTTCAATATGCGCGATCATGCGTATTTTATAAATGATGTGTATTCGATCATGACTTCATCCATCCTCTGCCCAAACTCCACCCCCGAATATGCCTACAACAAAGTAGCATACAAGTACACGTGTCCTGGTTATTGTACATATTCGTCCGTGCAAAGTAATTTTATTAAAGGCATTTTAAGCGCATACACTGGTATATTTAATTTTTTATTTTTATTTAACAGGTTTTATATACCGCTTTATCATTTCAATCAAAGTGGTTTACATTGAAACTTAAACTTGGTAATGTACATTAAACAGGGACATTGATAACTTGGATTCTTCTGAGGCAATAGAGGGTTAAGTGACTTGCCCGAGGCTGCAAGGAGTGCTAGTGAGAATTGAACCCTGGTCTCTGGGTTCCTATGCCAGTGTTCTTAACCATTAGGCTACTCCTCCACTCCATGTACATACAAAAATATTTCTAGTGGTAGAAAATCTCTTCAAGACAAGCTAAGGTAGCATAGCTCATTGACTCAAAGATTTATCATGCAGCTAGTGGGTACTTTCACCTCAAAGTCTAGATCTTTACAGCTTGTTTGGAATGTAATGACATCAAAATCAATGTTCTATAATCTGGTTTTACAAGAACAATATTGGGGAAATAAATACAATATATTCTATTCTGTTCTAAATTTAATTTCATTGAAACAGGCTATAATTAAACCCTTCCTTAAAAAGTCATCATCGGATCTGGCAATCTGCAGTGCCATTTCAAATCTGTCATTATTTGCAAGCTTAGAGCATCTATTGTTATAACTGAAACATTTTCCTGGTGGGTTCAGGTGGGTTGCATCCAGCGCAGTCTGGTTTCCATTCTGGATTCAGCATACAGACCATGCTTTCTCTATTGGATGACATGTGGTCATTGACACTGGATTCATGATGGTCATGTTTTCCAATCCTATTTGATGTTTCAGCAGTGTTCGATACATTTAATCATTGACTGCTCTTGAACAGACTCTTGGAATTGGATGTTGAGGGTAAAGGGGAGTAAAGGTTTTTCTTCCGCTCTTACAGATTCCAAAAAGTAACAATTTGTGTTTGATCTTCAAATTCCTAGCCTTTAATTTTGGGAATTCCAGAAGGGTCCTCGTTATCTTCCATTCTTTTCAATATCTACCCCTTGGAGACCAATCATAAGACATCTGAGATAAATGGAAATAATATACAGATCTTCTTGCTATTTGAACATTCCTGGGAACAAATTGCTAGTTTCTTGAATAAACTTATGGACACGATTGCTAGAAAGAAACATAGAAACATGATGCCAAAAAAAGGCCACATGGCCTATCAAGTCTGCCCTTCTATATCGACTACTACAATAGTCCCCTCTTTTCCCTTAGAGATCCTCTGTATTTGTCCCATGCTTTTTTAAATTCAGATACTGTCCTCATGTCTACCACATCCACTGGGAGACTATTCCACGCATCTACCACTCTTTCTGTAAAGAAATATTTCCGCATATTACTCCTGATTCTATCCCCTTTTACTCTCATCCTATGTCCCCTCGTAGCAGATCTTGCCTTCAATTGAAAGAGACTCTCCTCTTGGGCATTTATGCCATAGTGGTATTTACTGTAAATGTTTCTATCATGTTGCTCCTATTCCACCTTTCCTGTAAAGTCTACATATTAAGATCTTTAAGTCTGTCCTCATATGTTACATAACGAAGACAACTAACCATTTTAGTAGCCACTCTCTGCACTGACTCCAACCTGCTTATATCCTTTTGAAACTGTGGTCTCCAGAATTGCACACAATACTCCAAATGGGGTCGCACCAAAGACTTATACAGAGGCATTATCACCTTCTTATTTCTGCTAGCCATTCCTCTCCCTATACATCCAAGCATCCTTCTGGCTTTTGCAGTCGCCTTTTCTACCTATTTAGCTACTTTAAGATCATCAAACACAATTACACCCAGGTCCCGCTCTTCTTTCGTGGACAGAAGTACCTCACCCCCTACATTGTACCGCTCTTTTGGATTTTTGCAGCCCAAGTGCATGACCCTGCATTTTTTAACATTAAATTTCAGCTGCCAAATTCATCACCATTCTTCAAGCTTAGCTAGATCCCTCCTCATGGTATCTACTCTATTACAGATTTTGGTATCATCCACAAATAAGCAAACCTTACCCAACAGCCCTTCTACAATATCACTAACAAAGATGTTAAAAAGAACAGACCAAGGACAGATCTCTGCGGCACACCACTGGTAACTTCCTTCTCCTAGAGTGAGCTGCATTTACCTGTACCCTTTGTCGCCTCCCACTCAATCAATTTCTAACCCAGTCAGTAACTTTAGGGTCCATCCCTAGGGTGCTCAGTTTGTTTATAAGTCGCCTGTGCGGAACGATGTCAAAGATTTTACTGAAATCTAAATACACCACATCTAGGGCTCTCCCTCGGTCCAACTCCCTGGTCACCCAGTCAAAGAAATCAATCAGATTTGTCTGACAAGACCTGCCTCTGGTGAATCTATGTTGTCTCAGATCCTGCAATCCATTGGACTCTAGAAACCTCACTATTCTCTCTTTTAGTAGCCTTTCTGATAATTTATTAAACGCAGAGGTTAGACTAACCAGCCTGTAGTTCTCAATGTCATCCTTACGTCTGCTTTTGTGTAAAGGGACTACATGTTCCTTTCTCCAGTCCCCTGGCACCACTCCTGACTCCAAAGAGACATCAAAAAGGTTAGAAGGTGGAGTCACTAGAATGCCCCCCCCCCCTCAGTATTCTTGGATGTATCCCATCCGGACCCATGACTTTGTCTACTTTTAGTTTAGCTAGTTCCTCGAACACAGTCTTCTGAAAATCGTTCGAGATTCCCGTTGCTTCTGTTCCTATTTGTGGGCGTTTTCTGACATATTAAGGGGTGTGTTTTAGAAACTTCTCCATGTGTAAATAATACACTTATAAATGGAGACTTGAAAAAAATTGTAGATGCGATTTTAGAAAGCAGATATTTGCATATGGAGATCCAGAACAAAAAGGCATGACCACATCACCCCAATTTTAAAATCTCTTCACTGGCTCCCTATTCGATCACAAATAAGCTACAAAGCCATAATGATGATCTTCAAGATCCTGCACAGCCAGTCCGCCGAATGTCTAAAGGATTTCCAGAGGGAGCCAGATACTAGATCGAGGAGGAAACACCACCAAAACACCCTCTCAACTGCACCTATCATCACCAGCACCTCTCAAACAGCACTGCATAGAGTGTTTGAATATTACAGCCCTTGCCTTTGGAACTCATTCCCACACCTTCTAAGAGCAACCACTGATACCACGAACTTCTGAAAACAACTAATGATTCATCTCTTCATGGAATACTTTGACACCATAGAAAACCCACAGCAGTAAATACCAAGAACCCCTGCCAATCACTCCTCCCGTCATGATACACTCTACACCAGAGCCCTAAAGCTATTCTGTAAATAGATACAGAAATGTTGCACAGTTAATTGGATATATATTCTAGTGAATTTTTAATTGATTCGTGTAAAATAGTTCTGTTGCACCTGTTCCTTGTAAAACTGTTTTTGTTCATTGTAAACCACCTTGATAAAATTGAAAGGCAGTATAGCGTAGTTACTCACCTGTAACAAGTATTCTCCAGGGACAGCAGGAATCGGTCCTCACATATGGGATGTCGGTGCCGACGGAGCCCTCGTGCGGAGCAAATCCCCAGCTTTCAAAGAAAGCCTTTGGGATTGCATCACGCATGCGTGGTCCCCTTCCCGCCCAAGGGTGCCATCTTGCTCAGTCAAATGACATAGCTAAAAAGATGGCAAAAACATAATAATAGGACTGTAACTTCAAGGGGAGGAGGGAGGGTCATGAGGACTGATTCCTGCTGTCCCTGGAGAACACCTGTTACAGGTGAGTAACTACGCTTTCTCCAGGAACAAGCAGGAAGTCAGTCCTCACATATGGGACTCCCTAACTATAGGCTACCGAGAACTCATAGCTGAAAAATGGCTCCCTCTAGAAGAGCCACAGCAGCTGTAATAGGAATTCTGTCGAGAACGCAACACCCCCCCCCCCCCCCCCGGTAGCCTGACACCAAAGGGTCGGAGGGTAGGAGTTGCCTAAACCTCAAATAGGTTACGCAGTACCGCCTGGCCGAAAACACTGCCCCGTCGGGACTCCCTGCCCAAGCAGTAATGGGCTGCAAATGTCTGGCCCGAAGACCAGGTGGCGGCCTGGCAAATGTCTGCCAGTGGAACAGAGCGGAAGTGAGCCGCTGATGCGGCCTTAGCCCTGACATGGTCGGCCGCCCTGTATGCCCTGGCGATACAGTCTGTCACCCAGGTGGACAACGTGCGCTTGGAGACAGGTAGACCCAGCTTACTGGGGTCATAAGAGATGAAGAGCTGAGTAGCCCTTCGATGTCCCCGTGTATGCTCCAGGTAGAAGGCCAATGCCCTTTTACAATCCAGGGTATGCAGGACCACCTCTGCCCAGCTGGCATGCGGCCTGGGAAAGAAGGTTGGAAGAACCACCTCTTGATTGAGGTGGAACGAAGAGACCACTTTCGGAAGGAACTTGGGGTGGGTGCGAAGGACCACCCTGTTCCTATAAATCCATGTGTACAGTCTATCAGAAACAAGAGCTTGTAGTTCACTCACACGTCTGGCAGATGTGAGTGCCACCAGGAAGAGCACCTTCCAGGAGAGGAAGCGCAGATGGCACTTGGACATCAGCTCAAAAGGTGGGCGAGTAAGCTGATCCAAGACCACATTCAACTCCCACTCAGTTGCCGGAGGACGAACTGGGGGTTTTAGTAGAAGTAGACCTCTGAGGAATCTGGACACCAAGGGGTGAGCTGAAAGAGGTTGTCCCTCTACTGGAGAGTGGTGTGCTGATAAAGCACTCAAGTGGACCCTGACAGAGTTAGACTTGAGGCCTAACTCTGAGAGGTGACGTAAGTACTGCAACACCACTGGTACAAGGCAAGAAAAAGGGTTTTCGTTGTGCTGGGTACACCACACCTCAAACCTACGCCACTTGAAGGCATAGGATTTCCTAGTGTACTGCCTCCTTGAGGCCAGTAACACTTCTTCTCTGTTCCTAGGTAGGAGGAGAGGAGCTAGCACTACCCTTTCAGCAGCCATGCCATCAGGTTGAGGGACCTGAGGTTGGGGTGCAAGAGAGAGCCCTGCTCCTGAGACAGGAGGTTGGGCTGTGTCCCCAACAGGAGTGGAGCTTCCACTGCCAGCTGAAGGAGAAGCAGAAACTAAGGCTGCCTCGGCCATCTGGGGGCTACCAGAATGATCAAGGCCTTGTCCCGAAGGATTTTGAACAGAGTTCGGGCCACCAGAGGTGTGGGAGGAAACGCATACAAGAGACCCGCTGATCAGGAGATCAGAAAAGCATCTGCAGCCACCCTCCGAGGATGTGGCTGTCTGGAGCAAAACTTGGGCAACTGGTGATTCTGCGGACTGGCAAAGAGATCTATGGACGGATGCCCCCAGCGGTGGAAAAGCTGCTGGGCCACTTCCGGATTCAGTTGCCATTCGTGAGGTTGGAGAATCGTGTTTAGCTTGTCTGCTAGGAAGTTCTCCTGACCAGGCAGGTAAACTGCTTTGAGAGACATACTCTGCCTGATTGCAAATGAGCTGAGGTCCAGTGTCTCCTGACATATGATGTGAGACCCTGTGCCTCCCTGCTTGTTCATGTAGAACATTGCTATCTGGTTGTCTGTCTGCACCAAGACAGACTGATGTGCAAGAACATGACAGAAGGTTTGAAGAGCGAGGCGAATTGCACGCAGCTCTAAGAGGTTGATTTGGTGTGTAGTCTCCTGAGGAGACCACAGCCCCTGAGTGCATGATCCCTTGCAATGGGCTCCCCAGCCCAACAAGGAGGCATCTGTCGTTAGCACTCTTGTGTGCGAGGGAATCTGAAAAGGCACTCCCTCGGGCAGGTTGGGTAGCTGAAGCCACCACTGCAACGACTTCACCAGTCGTTTGGACACTGTTATCCTGTCTCGGAGGCTGCTGGTGGCCTGTGTCCACTGATCTCTGAGGCACCACTGAGTTGTTCTCATGTGGAGACGGGCATTTGGGGTCACATGTACCATGGAGGCCATGTGGCCCAGGAGGTGTAGGAAGTGTTTCGCTGAGATCTGAGACTTGCGTCTGACCTGGTGTACCAGCGCCAGCAGCCTCTGTGCCCTGTCTTCCAGCAGGTAAGCTCTCGCCTGAAGGGTGTCCAGTCTTGCTCCTATGAACTCTAAGTTTTGAGTGGGGAGCAAAGTAGACTTTGCGTGGTTTATGACAAAGCCTAGACGTTGCAGCAGGTTGATGGTGCGAGAAGTGGCCTGTTGGGCCTCCTGAGGCGACTGGCCCCTGATGAGCCAGTCGTCCAGGTAAAGGAAGACAAAAATCCCTTGGTTTCTGAGGAAGGCAGCCACCATGGCCAGGCATTTGGTAAACACTCGGAGCAGAGGCTAGGCCACAAGGGAGTACTCTGAACTGAAAATGGTTTCCTCCCACTACAAATCTCAGATATTTTCTGTGGTCTGGATGTATGAGGATGTGCGTATAGGCATCCTTCAGGTCTAAGGAGCATAGCCAATCTCCCTGGTGGAGGTAAGGCAGCAATATTCCAAGGGAAAGCATCTTGAACTTTTCCCTCACCAGGAACTTGTTTAAGTTTCTCAGGTTGAGGATACGCCTTAGGCCTCCAGTTCGCTTTGGTATCAGAAAATACCTGGAGTAGAAGCCCTTTCCCTGCAGGTGGTGGGGCACTGGTTCCACCGCCTGATCCTCTAGAAGACCTGCTAACTCCTGCAAGAGGAGGTCCCTGTAAAGAGGGGCTCTGAGAGGCTCCTCTGGAAAGGAGGGAGGTACCTGGCTGAAGTGAAGCAAATAGCCCTTTTGGACTATTTGCAGGACCCAGGTATCCGTGGTGATAGCTGGCCACCTGTGGGCGAACAGGGTCAGCCTTCTTCCTGTGCAAGGCCTCACCACTGGTGGGAGAGAGACTATGCTTTGGGAGTCAAAACCCCCCTCCCGGCTGGGTCGTAGCCGGGGCCTGGGGATCTTCTGCTTACGCAGGCCATTCCCCTGTCCCTTGGCCTTCTGCCCCTTTGGGGAGCTGGGGTGGCCTGGTAAGTGGGGTAGTTGCGGTAAGCAGCACCCTTCCTCGGGAAAAAGGACTTTTTACCTGAGCCCTTCTTCTTAGAAGGGGCAGAAATCTTCTTGGAGAGCCTTGTCCGAGTCAAGTACTCGGACTCGATCTCCGCAGCCTTCTCAGTCATGGGTTTGCCAAAGAGGTTGTCACCTCAGCAAGGGACATCGACCAACTTGTCCTGAACCCATGACTCCAGATCCGACGACATCAGCCAGGCCTGGCGGTGTGCACCGATGCCGGCCACGACTACTGAGGCCAAAGCCTCGAAGTCATCATAGGCTGCTCGAGACTTAAACTTCGAGCACTCCCGAATCCCAGTGGACAAGGCCTTGAAGCACTGCAAAGGTGCCTCGGAGAGGCCAGCTGAGAACCCGGCAATCTCCTTTGCCAGGTCCCTCAAGTACATGTCCATGTACAGCTGGTAAGTCTGGACCCAGCATAACAGTATCAAGCCCTGGAAGCACTTTCTGCCGAGGGCGTCCAGGTTCTGGGCCTCCCGGCCAGGAGGCACCGAGGAGTGCGTTTTTTGGCTCTTGAGCCTGTGCATGGCTGATTCCACAACCATGGAGTTGTGCGGAAGCTGTGCCTTTTGGAACCCAGGGCTCTTGTGGACTTGATAGATGGAATCAACCCACTTGCTGAGAACCAGCATCGAGGCCAGCGACTCCCACATGCAGAGCATCAGACGTTCCAGCATCGGAGGAACCGGAACAGTAAGGGCTTCCCAAGGGGGAAAGTCATATTGGAGGGCTTCAAGCTCCTCGGCTCGAGGCTCCTCCTTGGCGTCCGCCGGGAATGCCAAAGCCTTGGCCATGTCCCTGACGAGGTCCAAGAACTGGGTATCCTCTGGAGGGGACCTTCTCCAAGGCTCGGAACCCGGTGAGTCCGATGGGACATACCAGATCCGATGGGTGTCCGGGGACTCCTCATCTTCCGTCTCCCATGTCAACTCCTCCGAGGAGGAATCGAGCGGTTCCTGCCGCGAGGACTTCAGTCCCGACTGCCCCGATGCCGAGGCCACCGGTGTCAACGACCTTGGTCCCGAACGGGAGGGTGAGGGAGACCTCGGCCGAGTATCGACTCAAGTCCGAAGAGTCTCGTGGATCGGCTCAGCCTCCGGGGTTGACTTGGACATCGAGGTCCTGGTGGTTGGGGCAGATGGACCGGGGAAACCTGCCATCAGCGCCCGCTGCTGCTCCATGAAGGCAGACATGCTGCGTTCCAGGGCCGCCATCCTGAGACCGAGCTCAGAAGGCTCTGCAGCCTCCGGCTCGGGTCCCGACGCCATCGGGCCCGAGGCCGGTTCTCCCGGAGAAGAGTCTACAAGGACAACAGCAGTTACCTTCCTTGGCGTCTCCCGCTCCGTGCGAGGCAACTTTGCAGGCCGCTCTGACTCCAAGGACCAGGGGCAGCGGTCAGGACTCCACGACCTGGTCCTCGAGGGCCCAGGTCGATCAGAGGCATCCAACGACACCACCCTCACAAGTTTCTTCTTCCTCCGGTGTTCCCACGAGGGAGACCCCCGCTCAGAAGACCCCCGACGCTCGGGTTCAGACAGCTCCCAAGATGTCGAGGCTTCTGAAGAGGTCCAGACCCGGGGGGATGCTGCCTACTTCTGAGTGCCTTGGAAGACATCTTTCCACATGGGCCACAGACCTTTGGGTCATGGTCGTGCCCGAGGCATCGGAGACAGCATTCGTGTGTGTCGGTGAGGGACATTAACTTTTTACACCGATCACACTTCTTAAACGCGCTGGCAGCCATCAGGGGAAAAAGGGCCTCTGCAAGGTCAAATGACCGGGCTGCCAGTGAACAGTGAAAAAAAGTGCGAACGCTAGTCACTAAGGACAAAAACCGAAAAATTGGACCAGACTCTATACCGGTGTACCAAGCCGAAGGCGGGAAGGGGAACCGATGTCGAACCGGTAAGAAAAAAGTAATTTCTCACTTTTAAACACTTTTTTCTCAGGGACACTAGGACAACGTCCATTGGGCTCCGTGGAAAAAAAGGGACTGAGCAAGATGGCACCCTTGGTTGGGAAGGGGACTGCACATGCGTGATGCAATCCCAAAGGCTATCTTTGAAAGCTGGGGATTTGCTCCGCACGAGGGCTCCATCGGTGCCGACGTCCCATATGTGAGGACTGACTTCCTGCTTGTTCCTGGAGAAATTTAAAAAAATGCCAAATAAATAAATACATACATACATACATACATACATACCATGCAGAAATTCTAAGAGAGTATGATGGAGCTGTGGGTTGTGCAAGCCAAAAAAATCTACACATGCATTCCTGATTTACAAAGGGAATCCATGTACATGGCCAAAAATTTCCATGTGGGGATTTGTACCTGTTCAAAAGGCCAAAGGCCCATACAATAGATCTCTGAAGGTCCTTTAAAAATGTGTAGTGTAGCAATCAAGACCTGGCGCTTGTTCTAATTTAAGAGTTTCAATCACCATATCTCCTCCTCATCAGTAATCTTCTGCTCAAAATCCTCAGCGCTTGCCCCATCTAGCTTTTTCAAAGGAATAGAGCCCAGATAACTTTCAATGTCCCCAATGTCCAGCTGAGTCTTATAAAATTTCTCATTGAACTCACAGAAGTTTCTCCAAATCTCCCACTGCGCCCTAGCCTTCTGTTCCCACCACTTTTGCACGAACAGTTTCCCTGCCTTGTTGTCAAATTCAAAATGTCCCTGCCTTAGCCTCATTATCCAACAATTAATCTCCCCCACTTCTAACCCATTTAAGTTTGACCCTCACCTCCATCAGGGGTCCCTTATGTTCCCCTTCAGGTCCACCATATCCATAGCCTCCAGCTTCTTCAACTGCTCTCTCATGCTAGTCATCTCTGCCTCCCCCTTCTTTTTCTTCCTAGCTCCCCACTTAATCAAGCCCTCCTAATTTTCACCTTAAATCCATCTCAGATCACACCCAGGAAGTCCCCTCCTGCATATTGAACTCAAAATATTCTTTAATTGAATATTGCACATCTTGGACCACTCTAACATCCTCCACCCAGGAGTTATTTAGCTTCCAAAACATCTTCCCCCTATCTTTCCTCCCCATATTCAAGATGACGTACATTGGAGCATGGTCAGACTAGGTTATTGAGTATATTTCCTGGTTCTCTTACCTTAGAAACACTCTTCCTCCCTATCCATATCATTTCAATGTGTGAATATGTTCCATGAACCACTGAGTAAAATGAGAACTGCCACAAGCTTGGGAACAGCACCCACCAGGCATCCAGCACCCCCAAACCCCTCACAAACCTCTTAAATTTCCCTCTATCAACTTTCCTCCCTTCCTCTCCACCCATACAGTCTTTCCCAGGATTGCAAGCTATATTGAAGTCCTCCCCCAGGCCTAGAATCATTTCCCCAATTTTCTCATAGAAATCCCGATGCGGGCTATACGACACAAACATTCACAAATGTTAAACCATTCCACCCCATCCTCACATGGGCCAGTACATCTCTGATAACCTCCTCGTCCTCCTCCTCTTACACCTTAAGCTCCAAGAAGAACAGCATCCCCATGCCTCCTTTTTTCCTTTTCAGCCTAGTAGGAGCAACAAACATAGTACTGTACTTCTTAGAGCAAATCAACTTCTCATGCTCTTCAGAAAATTTCTTTCTTGTAACATATATGCAGACACTCCCAACCTTGCCTTTTCTTTATATAATTTCTGCCTTTTCAGTGGCAAATTCAAACCCCTCACATTGAGGGTAACAATTTTCAGTCCCCGACCCCCCCCCCCTCATAGAAACATAGAAACATGATGACAGAAAAAGACCACATGGCCTATCTAGTCTGTCCTTCCATAACAACAACTACAACAGTCCACTTTTTACCTTTAGAGATCCTCTGTGTTGGTCCCATGCATTTTTGAATTCAGTTACTGTCCTCATCTCTACCACCTCCACTGGGAGACTATTCCACGGATCCACTACTCTTTCTGTAAAGAAATATTTCCGCATATCACTCCTGAATCTATCTCCCTTCACCCTCATCCCATGTCCCCTTGTAGCAGAACTTGCTTTCAATTGAAAGAGGCTCTCACCCTCTACATTTATGCCACGGAGGTATTTAAACATCTCAATCCAGGGGCGGCCCAAGGGGGGTGCGGAGCCATGTGCGGAGACTCGGTGCGGGGCCTCATTTGCATAAGGGACCTCATTTGCATAAATATTTGCATAATGTTACCATACACTAACTTTTAGTAAACATGCCTCTTCATGAGTGTATGGATAAAGAAAGACAAAGATTTCTACATTACTATAATCCAGTGCCAACCGCCAGGCACATTAGGAACTACTACAAACACGGCCCATTTAGAACCCATAGCAAACCCACCGTATCCTAACAGCACTACCAGGACTCATAAAGCACCATACCCTACCTATCAAAAGGCAACACTGCAAATATTAAACCAATACATTTCAGAGAATAACAATACATGACCTACTGGGGAAAGAGAACAAGTGACAATGTCAAATAGGAATTACATAAACAGAATACCTCAGCTCAGTTATACATGCAGAACATAGACCATCACCAAACAAGGAATCACTATTTAAAAACAGGAAGACAATAATTAAACTGGGAACCCTAAAAGCCAAACTTCGAATGTACAACAACAATGTAGAAATAAAACTATAAATTAATTTCCTCTTGTACTAAACAAAGCACAGACATTAATGATGCACATTTCCCAGAGCTGACATATTCCAGTTAATAAATTCAAAATAAAGAGATATCTTTGTACCTTTTGTGCATTTTTTTTTCAGTTGCAATTGTTCCAGCCACTTTCTTCTGGTTTATTTGTGTCTTCTGCTATCTCTCCATCGTCTGCTGTCCATTTGTCCTTTCTTCTCTTCTAGTTTTTTTTCCATTCTCTCTCTACATCTGCTTTAACATAATAATCTTTCTCCTTTTGCTCTTTCCTCATTCCTATTTCATCCACTCAAATTTTACCCCTCCATCCTCAATCCCCACTTACTCTCCCAATACCTGGCCAATTGTACATTTTTCTTCCCTCCCACACAAAATATTTTCCCCCGCTCCATTTCACTCTCCCAGCCCCATCCCCTTCTAATCTCCCCCAACATCAGCTCCCTTTTAGTTCCAGCCCCACCCAGTATTCGCTCCCTTCTAGTCCCCACATCAGCCCATTTCCAGTCCTGGCCCCCCATCAGTCCATTTCCAGTCCTAGCTCCCCCATCCATTTCCAGTCCTATCCGAGTCCCTTCATCAGCTCATTTCCAATACCAGCCTCCCATCAGCCCATTTCTAGTCCTTTCCTAGCCCCACCATCAGCCCATGTTAAATCCTAGCCTCCCATGAGCCTACTTCCAGTTCTAGCCCCTCCATGAGTCCATTTCAATCCAAGCCCCCACCACAGCCCATTTCCAATCTTAGCTCCCCCCAACACCCAATTCCCAGTCCTATCCTAGCCCCTCCATCAGCTCATTTCCTGTCCTAGCTCCCTCCCCTAAGAGCCCATTCCAAGCCCCCCTTCCCATCAGCTATTTGCAGTTCAAGCCCCCCACTTCCCCTCAGCCCATTTCCATTCCAAGCCCCGTCCCCATCAGCTATTTGCAGTTCAAGCCCCCCACTTCCCCTCAGCCCATTTCCATTCCAAGCCCCGTCCCCATCAGCTATTTGCAGTTCAAGCCCCCTTCCACTCAGCCCATTTCCAGTCCTAGCAACCCCCCCAACCCATTACCAGTCCTAGCCCCCCATAGCCCACTCCCAGTCCTAATCCCACCAGCCCATTTCCAGTCCTAATCCCCCATCACCCAATTTTCAGTTTAAGCCCCCCCATAGCCCATTACCAGTCCTAACCTCCCCATCAACCCACTCCCAGTCCTAATCCCACCAGCCCATTTCCAGTCCTAATCCCCCATCACCCAATTTTTAGTTTAAGCCCCCCATAGCCCATTACCAGTCCTAACCTCCCCATCAGCCCACTCCCAGTCCTAATCCCACCAGCCCATTTCCAGTCCTAATCCCCCATCACCCAATTTTTAGTTTAAGCCCCCCCATAGCCCATTACCAGTCCTAACCTCCCCATCAGCCCACTCCCAGTCCTAATCCCACCAGCCCATTTCCAGTCCTAATCCCCCATCACCCAATTTTTAGTTTAAGCCCCCCATAGCCCGTTACCAGTCCTAACCCCCCATCAACCCACTTCCAGTCCTAATCCCACCAGCCCATTTCCAGTCCTAATCCCCCATCACCCAATTTTTAGTTTAAGCCCCCCCGCGCCCATCACCACTACTAACCCCCCCGTGCCCATCACCACTCCTAACCCCCCCACGCCCATCACCACTCCTAAACCCCCCCAGCGCCCATCACCACTCCTAACCCCCCCAGCGCCCATCACCCATCACCACTCCTAACCCCCCCCAGCGCCCATCACCCATCACCACTCCTAACCCCCCCCCCCCAGCCCAGCCCAGAGAAAATTTAAAATAAAAAAAGCTGTCTGCTGCCGCTTCCGGGGCCGCCACGGCAGAATCGAGTGTGCCGCAGGGCCCCCCCCCCTGTGCCCGGTAGAGCCTGCCCTCCCCTGTATCAGCTCTCTCTTTCCAGCGGCAGTCACACGCGCCGGCTTTCAGAGCGCGAAGGGACTAGTTTCCCTTTCGCGGCTCTGTTAAGCCCGCGGGGGCTGATGGGAGTTCCCATCAGCCCCCGCAGGCTTAACAGAGCAGCGAGGGAGAAACTCTCCCCTCGCGCTCTGAAAGCCGGCGCGTGTGACTGCCGCTGGAAAGAGAGAGCTGATACAGGGGAGGGCAGGCTCTGCCGGGCACAGGGGGGGGCCCCGCGGCACACTCGATTCTGCCGCGGCGGCCCCGGAAGCGGCAGCAGACAGCTTTTTTAAAAAAAATTTTTCATTTTACTTTTGGATCAGAATGTTTTTTGCACGGGGCCCCCTGAAACGCGGGGCCCTGTGCAAAAAACATTCTTGCTCAATGGACGGGCAAACCCTGTCTCAATCATATCACCTCTATCCCGCCTTTCCTCTAAGGTTGTCAGACGGCTGCCTGGGTGAGAATCTTCACAGTCTTGGCAAGTGCATATATCTATATGATTTGCAAGGTAATGTGGGCAATGCAGTTCATTCACACCAGATACAGCTGCTCACAATAATTAGTTGTGCTTTTGGGTAAAGCCAATAAGATATTTATTTATGGGGTTATTTCTCCCAACACAGATATGCTTGGTAGCACATAAATCAGGTTACTTGCTTCCAGTGTTTAACTTGGAAAAACAAAGTCAAAATCAGGAAAACAACATTCAAACTTGTCAGGCATTAGCTAATGTTTTCTTAGCATATATCAAACAACAAACGAAAAGCCACAAAGAAAGAAAAAAACTGTTCTTTTCAGGTTAACTTCTGATAACTTCCCACATAGATTCAGAAGTGATTCTTTCCTAGCTCACAAGCAATTAGGTAAGGCTCAATTGCTAGCAGTTATCCAGCTGAAACCCCTTAGCTGGCTTGCTTTCTACTGTGTGGGTCAAATCCTGCTTCAGGAGCTTTTCTGAGTAGATTAAAGAACAAGTTTTTTATTTCTTTGTGATGGTTGCTGTACTTTATAACAGAAAATCACCAAAGGAGTTTGGACAGAGAGCAGTCCATATAAACACATTCTTCATCTGCAATCATTCCCCCTTCTTCAACAAGCATGGGTTCAATATCATGGATTGGCACAGATGAATCTCTCAATGGAGCACTTTCAGGAGAATACTTGTTTCCCTGCTGTATTTCAAGGTTATAGCTAGGGCATAGATCAGTGTTCATACCTGAGCTTCCATTGCTGTTAGAGTTCCTCTCTATATAGCCTGGCCAGTATGTAGTCCAGTTCTTATGTCCAGCCTTCCAATCCAGATCCCTGGACACTGGATCTCTCTTCACATACCTTCTGGCACGGGTCTTAGGGTCCCTTCCACGTGCAGCCGTCTCCCTCACAGGTAGCGTCTGGAGATTCCTAGCTCTGCAGCACCATTCCTCTGGCTTTCCCCAGTCCAATGGTGTATGCTGGCCCTTGAAATGCCTCCCAGTATACGTACTGCTCTGGACTCTTCTAGACCTCTCAAAGGCTTTTCTCTTCCTTCTTCCAAAGGGTTTCTTTCCCTCTCTGTCTGTCCGGTTTGGCTTCTGCTTCTGATGATCCTTCAGATGAAACTGATGATCAAGCTCAAGCTGATTCTCAGGATAATGAGGATAATTCTCTGTAGAATAAACTCTACCTTTATTCTGCCTAGATGAGTGCTCCCCCCTAATACAGCGCAGCTGTGCTGAATCAGGCCCTGCCCTTTGAGATGAGTGCTTAGGGATTACCTCATAGCCCTCCTGATTGAACACACGTTTCCCCACTTCAGCTCCTCTAATGGCTGTTGGAAACCTGGTGCATTCTGGGACTGGTAGTCTTTTATGGGAAAATTCTGTTTTCTTATTTCTACCAGAACTGACAGGTTGCTTGTTCAGAGTCACTTCACCTTTTCTATAGCTCCTTCCTGAGCTATGATAAGCTTCCTTATCACAAGGTGTACATATTAAGATCCTTAAGTCTGTCCTCATATGCTTTATAATGAAGCTCATTAATCATTTTAGTAGCAACCCTCTGCACCGACTCCATCATTTCTCAACCTTTATCCTCCCACCAATCATCCACTCAACCTTCCCTTATATTCTCCCCAAAGTCACTTCTTCCATTCACTCAGTCACACCAGACGCACCTTCCCCCCTCTCCCCTGCACCTTGCTTACCACATCCACAGGATACATCCATTCAGACTGATGTACTCCCCAGCCTGTTCAGTCCATCTCCCTCAACCCCATCATAAACTCCTCTAATTCAGCCACTACTCCCTCCCTCCTCAAATGCATCTAATCTAGCCCTCTCCAAACAACCTCATCTGTCCTCATCTTTAAAAGACACGTTCACTACCCTTCCCCCTTATGCTTGTCCCGTCCTCTGCCACACAATAGCCCCTGTTATCAAAAAAGAAAGGAAGTCCACAGTCTCTCAGCTTCATTGCTTCAACCAAACAAGTCTTGTGGAAAAAGCAACTCCTCTGTCACAGCGGGCACCTCACAACTAACATACAACACATTCTAACCAACCGAAAGCAAAAAAGAAGGGGGGATACTGAGTCAAAACGGGGACAGGAATCTAACCTTCTCATCAAAACATCGCCCTTGGAGGTTAAGACAAAAGCCTTTCACATTTCTTCACGCCCCTGCCCCTTATACTTCCAAATGTCTCCTAGCCAACAGGGCCAAGGTCATTTGAAATCCAGCATCCTTCACAAATTTGTAAGTCCTGCAACAAAGGTCAGCCCCGATCACTTCATGTCTTGGCTGTAAGCCCTCTTTCTGTTTCCTTCAATTGTCTTTGTAGCGCCCTACATTCATAGGAGACCTTTTGCCACTTCAGGTGATCTTTGTGTAGTACTTTTTCTCTCTCCACTCTGGACTCCAGGCCTGCTTTGTCTGCCTCCATTAATATTTGTCCTGCCTCTTCATGAGTACACACTAGATATCGTCTGCCTTTCAAGGAGAAATTTAGTCCAAATGAAAAGGTCCAATTGTGCTAAAGATGCTCCGGTAGGAAATGTATGCTACATCTCTCATCTCCCACCTCCTGGGCTACATAGTTTAGGCCAAATTTGCAAAAGCCTCGAAATGGCAGGCCTCCCATTTAAGTGTGCCCAGGGTCTGGAATTTAACTATGGAGTAAAGGATCAGGTGGCAAATAAAGTAGCAAGCTATATATCCCTTGGCCTGTTTTAGACCCACTGGCCCATGCAGTCTGTGGGCGTGATCAATCCTAAGGTCCATTTCAGCTAGTTTCTCACCCAAATCCTGCAGGATAGCCTTGGAGATTTTCTGTACCACTATCACACAGTCCAGGAACTCTGCATTTTCAGGGATCCCCCCTAAACCTCAGATTCTCAAGGTCTTTCAGCTTGTCCACTATCTCTTCCCACAGCTGATCCATTGCACCTCTTTATGCTTTCCAGGACCGCCGTCACTTCAGCCTATTCTACCATACGGCTCTCTACATCTTCCACTCACTGTCTATGCTCACTTAAATCACAGTGCGACTCCTTTAGGCTACTTTTCAACTCCTCCTTGACATTTGATATGTCCTTTTCAATGTCTTTAAACCATGCTCAAACTTCAGCTTAGAACACTTGCTCACCATTTTCCGGCGGCTGTGACTCACTTATTTTTCCATATGCTGGCAACATCTCTACCTCGTCTCTCTGTTCAGACATGGCTCCTTGTGCCATCATCTTATCTGCAGCCTGCTGCAGCATCAAAGAGCCCTGGTAAGCATAGTCTTTCAAATAAACAGCTTTCTTTTTAGAGATCATGCTGGGAGCACTTTTGCTAACAAATGCCTACAATTTAAGACCTGTCCAAACAGTTTTACCTGGGTCGAGGTGCTGATTTCACCTGGACTTGTCGGAACTCAGGCTTCTGTAACCATGTTGGTTCATGACATCACTATTCTCCTCATATTGAGATCTTTAAGTCTATCCACATATCTTGTGGAGATAGCGGTATAAAAAAAGTTGCTAAATAAATAAGCATCATTTATGACAAAGATCACTGACTATTTTAGTAGCTGCCCTCTGGACCAACTCCATCCTGTTTATATCCTTTTCAAGGTGCAACCTCCAGAACTGTACACAGTACACCAAAAGAAGTCTCACTAGAGAAATGTACAAAAAGCAATATTGCCTCCTTTTACCTTCTGGCTATTCTTCTCCCTGTTCATCGAAGCATTCTTCTGGCTTTTGGCATCACCTTTTCTACCTGTTTGACCATTTTAAGATTATGCAAAGCAATCACTCCAGGTCCTACTCTTCTTTCGCGCATTGAAGTACTTCATCCCCATACTGTACTGCTCTTTTGGGGTTTTGCAGCCCAAATCCATGACCTTGCATTTTTTAGCATTAAATTTTAGCTGCCAAATTCTCAATCATTCTTCAAGTTTTGCTAGATCCCTCCTCATGTTATACACCTTCCAGGGTGTCTACCCTGTTGCAAATTTTGCTGTCATTTGCAAAGAGGCATATTTTTCCTGACAGACCTTCGGCAATATCACACTTACAAAAATGATAAAAAGAATAGGACCAAGAACCGAATCCCAAGGCACGCCACTAATAATGCCCCCAGTCTACAGTGTGAACTCCATTTACTGATGCAAACATGCGTACAGACAGACAACCTTTGCACAGCCTGGTGAACCTTTGACATGGGCCCTCAGCTAAGTGAAAAAGGCACACTGGTAAAGAGTAATAAACTAGAGAAGGAGTACCCACTCCAAGAAAAAACACACTAAGTATTAGAAGTACAGGAGTGGAGAAACTTGAATGCAGCTTCCAGCATTATATCCAGAGTCTTCAGAGTAGAGTGTTATACTATCCTAGAATGAAAGGAAGGCAGTAGTAACCTTATTCTAACAAATTGAGGCAAGAGAAGAGTAAACTGCTTGTAATATAGTTCTTGCTAGTTATTTGTGCTTTCAACTAGCAAACCATAGCACCTCTTCCTCACTGCCTCATAGTCAGACCTCAAGCTCTCTGTTTTTTCAGTCTTTTTTTTTTTTTTTTTTACTTTAAAGTCCTAAGCTCCAGGACCCCTTCCTCACCCTCTCAAAGACACACTTCAAGCTGCTGCTTTTTTCAGTCCTTTTTTTCCTGCTTCAAACTGCTAAACTCTTCAAGCACCCCTTCTTCATGCTCTCAAAGTCTGACACAAAATGGCTCTGTGTGGTTTGTGCTGCAACATCATGGCCCTGCTGCAAAATCATGGCCTATGGCAGCGATGGCGAACCTATGGCACGCGTGCCAGCTGTGGCACGCGAAGGCCTTGCAGCTGGCACGCGTGAAGGTCCGCAAAAAAAGAAAAAGCGGGCTCTGGCTGCTGCCGCGGACGCGGCAGCATGCAGTGTCCCGCGGGGCCCCCTCCGCCCGCTAAGCCCCTCTGCAAGGGCTTTCAGATTCGCGAGGGAGACAGCGTCTCCCTCGCGTCTCTGTTAAGCCCGCAGGGGTTAATGGGAAATTTCCCATCAGCCCCTTTAGACGCGAGGGACTGATGGGAAATTTCCCATTAGCCCCTGCGGGCTTAACAGAGACGCGAGGGAGACGCTGTCTCCCTCGCGAATCTGAAAGCCCTTGCAGAGGGGCTTAGCGGGCGGAGGGGGCCCCGCGGGACACTGCATGCTGCCGCGTCCGCGGCAGCAGCCAGAGCCCGCTTTTTCTGTTTTTAAATTTGCCGGGGGGGGGGGGGTTAGGACTGGTAATGGGCGAGGGGGGGGGGGTTTGGACTGCTAATGGGCGAGGGGGGGGTTAGGACTGCTAATGGGCTGGGGGGGGGTTAGGACTGCTAATGGGCTAGGAGGGGGGGGGGGGTTAGGACTGCTAATGGGCTAGGGGGGGTTAGGACTGATAAATGTCTGTGGGCTGATGGGGGCTGTGTGGAAATGGGGTGATGGGGGGTTAGGACTGCTAATGGGCTGGGGGGGTTTGGTCTGCTAATGGGCTGGGGGGGTTAGGACTGCTAAGGGGCTAGGAGGGGGGGTTAGGACTGCTAATGGGCTAGGGGGGGTTAGGACGGCTAATGGGCTGTGGGCTGATGGGGGCTGTCTGGAAATGGGGTGATGGGGGGTTAGGACTGGTAATGGGCTATGGGGGGTTTTAGGACTGCAAATGGTCTAGAGAGGTGGGGGGTTATGAATGCTAATGGGCTAGGGGGGGTTAGGAATCCAAATCGGCTGGGGGGGTTAGGACTGCTAAGGGGATGGCGGGGTTTAGGACTGCTAATGGGCTAGGAGGGGTGGTTAGGACTGATAATGGGCTAGGGGGGGTTTATGACTGCTAATGGGCGGGGGGGGGTTAGGACTGCTAATGGGCTAGGAGGGGGGGGTTTATGACTGCTAATGGGCTAGGGGGGGGTTAGGACTGCTAATGGGCTAGGAGGGGGGGTTAGGACTGAGAATGGGCTAGGTGGGGTTAGGACTGCTACTGGGCTGTGGGCTGATGGGGGCTGTCTGGAAATGGGGTGATGGGGGTTAGGACTGGTAATGGGCTATGGGGGGGGTGTGAGCACAGCTAATGGGCTAGAGAGGGGGGGTTAGGACTGCTAATGGGCTAGGAGGGGGGGTTAGGACTGCTAATGGGCTGCTGGGGAGGGGTTAGGACTTGAGGTGGGCTGTTGGGTGGGGTTAGGACTGGAAATGGGCTGATGGGGGGTTAACACTGGAGGTGGTCTGATGGGGTTAGGACTGGTAATGGGCTATGGGGGGGTTTAGGACTGATAATGGGCTATGGGGGGGCTGGGACAAGAAATGGGCTGATGGGGAGGGGTTAGGACTTGAGGTGGGCTGATGGGGTTAGGACTGGTAATGGACTGTGGGATGATGGGGGGGTTAGGACTGGCAATGGGCTATGGGGGGCTGACTGTAAGAGGGGGGTTAAGACTGGTAATGGGTTATAGGGGGGGGCTTAAACTGAAAATGGGGTGATGGGGGGTTAGGACTGGAAGTGGGTTGATGAGGGGGGATAGGACTGGTATTGGGTTGGGGGCTGCTAGGACTGGAAATGGGCTGATGCAGGGACTAGAAGGGAATGGATGCTGGGTGAGGCTGGAACTAGAAGGGAGCTGGTGTTGAGGGAGGATTAGAATGGGATGGGGCTGGGAGAGTAAAATGGAGAGGGGAAAAATATTTTGTGTGGGAGGGATAAAAAATCTACAATTGGCCGGGTATTGGGAGAGTAAGTGGGGATTGAGGATGGAGGGGTAAATTTTGAGTAGATGAAATAGGAATGAGGAAAGAGCCAAAGGAGAAAGATTAGTATGTTAAAGCAGATGTAGAGAGAGAATGGAAAAAAAAAACAAGAAGACAGAAGAAAGGACAAATGGACAGCAGATGGAGAGTTAGCAGAAGACACGAAGAAACCAGAAGAAAGTGGCTGGAACAATTGCAACTGAAAAAAAATGCACAAAAGGTAGAAAAATATCTCTTTATTTTGAATTTATTAACTGGAATATGTCAGCTCTGGGAAATGTGCATCATTAATTTTTGCGCTTTGTTTAGTACAAGAGGAAATTAATATATAGTTTTATTTCTACAGTGTTGTTGTATATTCCAAGTTTGGCTTTTGGGGTTCCCAGTTTAATTATTGTCTTCCTGTTTCTAAATTGTGATTCCTTGTTTGGTGATGGTCTGTTCTGCATGTGTAACTGAGCTGAGGTATTCTGTTTATATAATTCCTATTTGACATTGCCACTTGTTCTTTCCCCAGTAGGTCATGTATTGTTGTTCTCTGAGATGTATTGGTTTAATATTTGCAGTGTTGCCTTTTGATAGGTAGAGTATGGTGCTTTGTGAGTCCTGGTAGTGCTGTTAGGATACGGCGGGTTTGCTATGGGTTCTAAATGGGCAGCGTTTGTAATAGTTCCTAATGTGCCTGGCGGTTGGTACTGGATTATAGTAATGTAGAAACCTTTTAGTCTTTCTTTATCCATATACTCATTAAGAGGCATGTTTACTAAAAGTTAGTGTATGGTAACATTATGCAAATATTTATGCAAATGAAGCACCTTATGCAAATGGGGCTTTAATTGACGTGCTGGCACTTTGAGGAAATTCTTTGGTTTTGTGCGGCAGTTTGGGCACTCGGGCTCAAAAAGGTTAGCCATCACTGGCCTATGGGATTTGCAGAACTCAGGCAGGGATATGTTTCTATTCCTGCTTGTCAAGGATTTGAAGCATGACTGGTTGAAGTGCCCCATGCTGGCTGCTGGTGACCCCTCCTTGACTTTCTACCCCTCGCAGATTGGCTCCAGTGTCTGGCAGCACCTATACTCACAATAAAAATGAAATCAACAAATGGCGATCTGGGAACATTTTCCAAGCATGCATTGTCAACTGGCCCTGGAACAAACTGACAAACTTGATTTTCATCAGTTTTTCCATTCGTATAAAACCTAATGGCCATGCTTAATGGCTAAGAGGTTCCTGATATGAAGGGCTATTATTTAGCTGCTCACTGCTGTACCTTGTTGGAATGGCACCAACTACCTAGGTCAGCGATGGCGAACCTATGGCACGCGTGCCAGCTGTGGCACGCGAAGGCCTTGCAGCTGGCACGCGTGAAGGTCCGCAAAAAAAGAAAAAGCGGGCTCTGGCTGCTGCCGCGGACGCGGCAGCATGCAGTGTCCCGCGGGGCCCCCTCCGCCCGCTAAGCCCCTCTGCAAGGGCTTTCAGATTCGCGAGGGAGACAGCGTCTCCCTCGCGTCTCTGTTAAGCCCGCAGGGGTTAATGGGAAATTTCCCATCAGCCCCTTTAGACGCGAGGGACTGATGGGAAATTTCCCATTAGCCCCTGCGGGCTTAACAGCGAATCTGAAAGCCCTTGCAGAGGGGCTTAGCGGGCGGAGGGGGCCCCGCGGGACACTGCATGCTGCCGCGTCCGTGGCAGCAGCCAGAGCCCGCTTTTTCTGTTTTTAAATTTGCCGGGGGGGGGGGGGTTAGGACTGCTAATGGGCTGGGGGGGGGTTTGGACTGCTAATGGGCGTGGGGGGGGTTAGGACTGCTAATGGGCTAGGAAGGGGGGGGGTTAGGACTGCTAATGGGCTAGGGGGGTTAGGACTGCTAATGGGCTGTGGGCTGATGGGTGCTGTCTGGAAATGGGGTGATGGGGGGTTAGGACTGCTAATGGGCAGGGGGGGGTTAGGACTGCTAATGGGCTGGGGGGGGTTTGGACTGCTAATGGGCTGGGGGGGGTTAGGACTGCTAATGGGCTAGGAGGGGGGGTTAGGACTGCTAATGTGCTAGGGGGGGTTAGGACTGCTAATGGGCTGTGGGCTGATGGGGGCTGTCTGGAAATGGGTGATGGGGGGTTAGGACTGGTAATGGGCTATGGGGGGGTTAGGACTGCTAATGGGCTAGAGAGGGGGAGGGGTTAGGACTGCTAATGGGCTAGGGGGGGTTAGGACTGCTAATGGGCTGGGGGGGTTAGGACTGCTAATGGGCTAGGGGGGGTTAGGACTGCTCATGGGCTGGGGGGGGGGTTAGGACTGCTAATGGGCTAGGAGGGGGGGGTTAGGAATGCTAAAGGGCTGGGGGGGGTTAGGACTGCTAATGGCTGGGGGGGTTAGGACTGCTAATGGGCTAGGAGGGGGGGGGTTAGGACTGCTAATGGGCTAGGGGGGGTTAGGACTGCTAATGGGCTAGGAGGGGGGGTTAGGACTGCTAATGGGCTGGGGGGGTTAGGACTGCTAATGGGCTAGGAGGGGGGGGGTTAGGACTGCTAATGGGCTAGGGGGGGTTAGGACTGCTAATGGGCTGTGGGCTGATGGGGGCTGTCTGGAAATGGGGTGATGGGGGGTTAGGACTGCTAATGGGCAGGGGGGGGGGTTAGGACTGCTAATGGGCTGGGGGGGGTTTGGACTGCTAATGGGCTGGGGGGGTTAGGACTGCTAATGGGCTAGGAGGGGGGGGTTAGGACTGCTAATGGGCTAGGGGGGGTTAGGACTGCTAATGGGCTGTGGGCTGATGGGGGCTGTCTGGAAATGGGGTGATGGGGGGTTAGGACTGGTAATGGGCTATGGGGGGGGTTAGGACTGCTAATGTGCTAGAGAGGGGGGGGTTAGGAATTCTAATGGGCTAGGGGGGGGTTAGGACTGCTAATGGGCTGGGGGGGTTAGGACTGCTAATGGGCTAGGGGGGGTTAGGACTGCTCCTGGGCTGGGGGGGTTAGGACTGCTAATGGGCTAGGGGGGGGTTAGGACTGCTAATGGGCTGGGGGGGTTAGGACTGCTAATGGGCTAGGAGGGGGTGGTTAGGACTGCTAATGGGCTGATGGGGGGTTAGGACTGCTAATGGGCTGGGGGGGGGGGTTAGGACTGCTAATCGGCTAGGAGGGGGGGGTTAGGACTGCTAATGGGCTAGGGGGGGTTAGGACTGCTAATGGGCTAGGAGGGGGGGTTAGGACTGCTAATGGGCTAGGGGGGGTTAGGACTGCTAATGGGCTGTGGGCTGATGGGGGCTGTCTGGAAATGGGGTGATGGGGGTTAGGACTGGTAATGGGCTATGGGGGGGGGTTAGGAATGATAATGGGCTAGGGAGTGCGCGATAGTACACAAAATGCGCACGGGGGGGGGTAAGGACTGCTAATGGGCTGATGGGGAGGGGTTAGGACTTGAGGTGGGCTGTTGGGTGGGGTTAGGACTGGAAATGGGCTGATGGGGGGTTAACACTGGAGGTGGTCTGATGGGGTTAGGACTGGTAATGGGCTATGGGGGGGTTTAGGACTGATAATGGGCTATGGGGGGGCTGGGACAAGAAATGGGCTGATGGGGAGGGGTTAGGACTTGAGGTGGCTGATGGGGTTAGGACTGGTAATGGACTGTGGGCTGATGGGGGGGTTAGGACTGGCAATGGGCTATGGGGGGCTGACTGGAAGTGGGGGGTTAGGACTGGTAATGGGTTATAGGGGGGGGGCTTAAACTGAAAATGGGGTGATGGGGGGTTAGGACTGGAAGTGGGTTGATGAGGGGGGGATAGGACTGGTATTGGGTTGGGGGGCTGCTAGGACTGGAAATGGGCTGATGCAGGGACTAGAAGGGAATGGATGCTGGGTGAGGCTGGAACTAGAAGGGAGCTGGTGTTGGGGGAGGATTAGAATGGGATGGGGCTGGGAGAGTAAAATGGAGAGGGGAAAAATATTGTGTGTGGGAGGGATACTTAATCTACAATTGGCGGGGTATTGGGAGAGTAAGTGGGGATTGAGGATGGAGGGGTAAATTTTGAGTAGATGAAATAGGAATGAGGAAAGAGCCAAAGGAGAAAGATTAGTATGTTAAAGCAGATGTAGAGAGAGAATGGAAAAAAAAAAACAAGAAGACAGAAGAAAGGACAAATGGACAGCAGATGGAGAGTTAGCAGAAGACACGAAGAAACCAGAAGAAAGTGGCTGGAACAATTGCAACTGAAAAAAAATGCACAAAAGGTAGAAAAATACCTCTTTATTTTGAATTTATTAACTGGAATATGTCAGCTCTGGGAAATGTGCATCATTAATTTTTGCGCTTTGTTTAGTACAAGAGGAAATTAATATATAGTTTTATTTCTACAGTGTTGTTGTATATTCCAAGTTTGGCTTTTGGGGTTCCCAGTTTAATTATTGTCTTCCTGTTTCTAAATTGTGATTCCTTGTTTGGTGATGGTCTGTTCTGCATGTGTAACTGAGCTGAGGTATTCTGTTTATATAATTCCTATTTGACATTGCCACTTGTTCTTTCCCCAGTAGGTCATGTATTGTTGTTCTCTGAGATGTATTGGTTTAATATTTGCAGTGTTGCCTTTTGATAGGTAGAGTATGGTGCTTTGTGAGTCCTGGTAGTGCTGTTAGGATACGGCGGGTTTGCTATGGGTTCTAAATGGGCAGCGTTTGTAGTAGTTCCTAATGTGCCTGGCGGTTGGTACTGGATTATAGTAATGTAGAAACCTTTTAGTCTTTCTTTATCCATATACTCATTAAGAGGCATGTTTACTAAAAGTTAGTGTATGGTAACATTATGCAAATATTTATGCAAATGAAGCACCTTATGCAAATGGGGCTTTAATTGACGTGCTGGCACTTTGAGGAAATTCTTTGGTTTTGTGCGGCAGTTTGGGCACTCGGGCTCAAAAAGGTTAGCCATCACTGACCTAGGTGAAACAATGGGTTCAAATAGAGCAAGACTAGTTGTGTCTTTAACAGTTTGTTGTGCAATCTGGATCGTGTGGGTATGGCTGTAATGAAGATCTTTCTTGATATATCGTCTGCTTTTGATTCTGTCGATCATGTTTTATTATTGCAGTGACGGCAGTCTGTGGGTGTTGCTGGAAATGTGCTGTATTGGTTCTCTTCTTATTTGGCAGACAGTTTTTTTCAGGTAAGGGTTGGTGGTGATGTTTCTGATCGGTCGCTGCTTTTGCTAGTTCCACAGGGCTCTGCCTTGTCAGCTCTGCTGTTTGATATTTACGTGTCCTCTATAACCTTTCTAAGGATTTTGGTGTATCTTATCATGTATATGCAGATGATTTTCTGATTTATATGCTATTTGATATTTCTGCCAGTTTTGTTTCATTACCTCTTTTGGAATGTATGCGCATGGTAGCTTTGTGATTTTTTTCAACATGGGTTGCAGATTAATTAGAGAAAGGCGAAAGTGTTATTTGTGTCTTGCAATAAGTCCTTTGTTGCACTTACAGAGGCAGGGGAGGCCCAAGGGGGGTGCGGGGCCATGTGCGGAGACTCTGTGGGGCCTCATTTGCATAAAAAACTCATTTGCATAACTATTTGCATAATGTTACCATCCACTAACTTTTAGTAAACATGCCTCTTAATGAGTGTATAGATAATTTATTTATTTATTTATTTATTTAGTGTACATTTGTAGCCCGCTGCTTCCAGTGATCAGCAGCGGTGTCTATACATAGGAGGTTTGGCTGTACTGGCCAGGATTAATTTATATACAATGTGATTTGGGGGAGGGGGGGATAGAGCACAGCAAGCATAGGGTTACAAGATTTACAGTAGATTGAATATTGTAGTTACATACAGGTACTTAATACATATTTACAGTGGCTGCCTGTTAGGGCTTTACAAATGATGACCCTTATATACAAATTTATACATTGCTGAGTTTACTTCAGGAGGTTAGTATATTTCAAGTGGTTAGGTTGTAATGTGCTTGGAAAAGATGTGTCTTGAGTAGTTTTCTAAAGTCTTTCAAATCACTGACTTCACGTAGTTCGGTTGGCAATCGGTTCCAGAGTCTGGAGCTGTAAAGGAGAAAGCTCGGTTGCTGGTGCAAGCATTAACCTTTGCGAAGCACTTCGGGATACAGAGGGTGTTGAGGTTCTGTGTTCTTCTACTTCTATTGCTAGGTAGTTTTGCTATTAGGCTGTTGAGGTGTGATGGCGCTATATCATGTATGAGTTTGAATGTAGTGACTAGGACTTTGTATTGAATGCGGGCTGTGATGGGGAGCCAGTGGAGCTCCATTAGTGCGGGAGTGATGTGGTCGTAGAGGCCTTTCTGCATGATGATTCGGGCTGACACATTTTGTGCCATTTGCAAAATATTGATAGTTTTTCTTGGCAGGCCTTGCAGTATGGCATTGCAATAGTCCAGGTGTGGAATGATGAGGGCTTGTGCGACTGATCTGAAGTCAGTATGATCGAGGATGTTACGCAGGGGCTGTATGACTCTTAATTTGTGAAAAATAGCTCGATTGGTAATACGAAGGTGCTTGTCCATATTCAGGTTGCTGTCAAGCATCACTCCCAAATATTTTATCTCTGCTTTGATGTTGTAGATATTATTGTTCATGGTGACTGTTGTCGGGGGCTCGAATCCTGGTTTCCTGGAGATACACATTGCTTCCGTTTTCTTGTGGTTAATGGACATATTATTGCATTGTAGCCAGACTTGAAGCTCGTGTAGGCATTTCTCTAGGTTGCAGAGGTTCGGGTTGTTTACGTCTAGTTGCGTATATAGCATTAGGTCATCTGCGTAGATATGGTAGTTGATGGTATAGTCCTGGAAAATCTTGCATACTGGTTGAAGGTATAAGTTGAATAGGAGGGAGGAGAGGGCAGAGCCCTGTGGAATGCCTTGGGTTTGTGGGAAGGGGGTGGCTTTGACATTGTTGAAATTGACCTGCTGCATTCGGTTTGTGATGTACGAGGAGAACCATTTTAGAGGGGTACCTGTGATGCCTATGGACTCGAGTCGCTTTAGCAGTGTGGGGTGATGCACAGAGTCGAAAGCTGCTGAGATGTCTATGAAAATAAGCATATACATTTTACTCTTATCTTCCAGACCCTTAAGTAGGTTGTCCATTAGGACTAACAAGAGGGTTTCCACGCCGTGGTGCTGTCGAAACCCGTATTGATGCACATCCAGGGCGGTTATGTCATCAATGTGGTTTTGTAGCTGCTGCTGCACTGTCTTCTCAATGATCTTGGCGAGGAAGGATATGCTTGAGATGGGTCGGTAAGAGGTGGGGTCGTCCTTGTTGAGCGTTTTGTTTTTCAGGATTGGACGTATAAGCGATCTCTTGAGGGGTGATGGCATGATGCCTTGTTGAAGTGAGAGGTTCACTATGTGGGAGATGTGTTGTGCTACTTCCTCTTTGGTTGCCTTAATCCAGGAGGCTGGACATGGGTCAAGAGGGGAGGTAGTGGATCTCAGGCAGTTGATGATGTCTTTTACCTGCTGGTCATTCACTCCCAGGAATGTTGACCATTTACCACTCTGGTCTGGACTTCTCCGGGTGTAGGTTTCTTGCAGGGGGTTGGTTGTATCCAGTTTTGGATCGAGGTGTTCATGTGTTGTGGGACTAAGTTTGTTGGCATAGTGCTCCGCTAGCCGTTGGGCTGTCATGGCGCCTCCGGGATTGTTGTCTTGTGGAGGCTTGGTGAGTGATTTTACGAGGGCGAATAGTTCCCTAGGTCTGTTGAGGGCCTTGTTGAGTGTGGTTGTGTGGTGAGCTTTCTTAGCTTGGTTGACTTCCTTCTTATAAGTTGCCAGAAGGTCGAAGTAGGTCTTTTTACTTTCTGCGGTCTTATGTTTTCTCCATTTCTTTCTTGCTTTCTCAGATCTTTCTTGAGGTCCCTTAAGGTTGCGGAATACCAAGGTTCTGACTTGGATTTGGTTGAGCGCCTCGGATGGCTCCAGGTGGGTTTAGAGGCGGCCTCAATCCCCATGTTCCAGAGGTTTGCCAACGCCTCAAGATCCGTGTGATCTGTGTGTATGTGGTTTGCTATGGATTCTAGGAGAGCCTCTTTGTTGAACTTTTGGAAACATCTTTGCTGCTGCGTTGTTTGGTTAGGTTGTGCTTGGTCAGGGGTTGCGGGGAGCGTTAAGAGTAGCTCTATTTGATAGTGGTCGGACCATGGAACTTGGGTTATTTGTGGTTCGGATTTCAGCAGTTTGGGATGCTTGGTGGGTAGGAATACCATGTCCAGGGTATTACCCTTGATGTGGGTTGCGCTTTGGATGATCTGTTCATAGCCCAGTTGTTCCATAGCCTCATGGAACGTGTTGGATTGCGCCGTGGAGGTCGAGGCTAGGTTGAGGTCTCCTAGGATGATCTGGTTCTTTTTGGGCGCTGTAGTTGAGATGATTTCTAGAGCTGCTGCCAGGGATTCCTGCGGGGAGGCTGGGGGCCTGTAGATGAGACATATAGACAAGGTTCTGCTTTCTATCTTGAGTATGTCAATGCCATCGAGCACGCTTATTGGTGTGTTGGTTAGGGCTAGGTTCGATTTGGCCATGATTAGCACTCCTCCTCCCCTTTTCTTAGAGCGGGGGCAGTTGTAGGTTGTGTAACCAGGCTTGCTTATCTGGTTGACAATTACTGGATCAGCTTCGGTTATCCATGTCTCAGTGATGCATAGTACATCAGGCTTCAAATCCGTGATGAGGTCATGTAGTATGTGAGTCTTATTTCTTATTGACCTGGCATTTATTAGCATGATGGAGATGGTGGCCTGTTTTTGGGTTCCGACCTGTGAGGTCCTGGCCGCATTTGTGCCTTGCTTGGTGTTTCTTATTTCCTCCAGCCGTCGTTGGTTCTTTGATTTGTGGTTGTGGTGGGGATGCTTTCTCCTGGTGGTATCATTAGTGGGCCCCTGAGAGTGTTGTATGCTTATTTGCGTGCGTGGATTCAGATATGAGTTGTGGCATACATGGACAGGCAGTGGGCTGCATATGAATATTGGTTTCCAGGCATATGGGGTGTAGAAGTGAGGGATGGGGTTTCCCATGCAGGTGGTTAGTGTTGTGCAAAGGAACCAGAGAATGGATATGGTAAGGGGTTCCATTTTCTTTTCCTTATAGGGACGTAGGAGACACACTTCAGTTACTTGAGGGGTGAGGCGTAAATTTCCTCGGGAATGAGGCTTAGCTTATGTACCTTATATTATTAACTTAGTTACATTTACCTTCAATGACCTGGGTACATTTGCATTAATGGCAGTCAAGACAACATCTATATTTACGTTCGAGGTAACAATATATAAACATTTAGTCATTTAGGCAACAATTAATTATTTGAGGCAACAATATATAAACATTTAGCCATTTAGGTTATAACAGGTATTTCGTTTATATAGATTACCACTTTTGCATTAAGGCAAACAGAGCATTCAGTTAGGCAAAAAAGGTTGGCCCAGTTTAAACCCTTACTTTCAGGCTATGTAGATAATGACTTTTAAGGACCCCTTTCTCAGAGGCACACGAATGAGAAGATATCTTGGTGCTGGTAATGCACTTGTGCACCGAGATGGGGTAGGATGCTGGCAGATTTATAAGCCGTAATGCTAAGGGCTCGACAGTAATGTTACCTGAGTTCACTGTAGTCAGCAGGGCAGGAGGTCTCGGCGAGCTCGACCGTGCCGGGAGCTCTAGCCCAGTGTGTTCCAGCCGTCAGTTCGTTCCGCAGGTTGTGGGTTTTGTCCGTTGACTAGGAGAGCTGCGGTTTGAGTGGGGTGGTGAAGAGACCTGGTTATGTCGATCCAGGTTGCGCCACGAGGACCACCGCCTAAGGGCCACGCCAAAGGGCCCTCTGGCGAGGCCCTCAGGCGCGGGCGCGCCCGACGGCGCTGCTCTTTATATCTCCGGCTGCCTGGCCCGAGTGGGCAGGGCAGCAGCGGCGGCGGGAGCCTGATGCGGTCCTGTCCCCCGATTGGGGACTCGCTCTCTCCTCAGTTCCCGGCTCTCTCCTCAGCGCCCGACGGCGCTGCTCTTTATATCTCCGGCTGCCTGGCCCGAGTGGGCAGGGCAGCAGCGGCGGCGGGAGCCTGATGCGGTCCTGTCCCCCGATTGGGGACTCGCTCTCTCCTCAGTTCCTGGCTCTCTCCTCAGCGCCCGACGGCGCTGCTCTTTATATCTCCGGCTGCCTGGCCCGAGTGGGCAGGGCAGCAGCGGCGGCGGGAGCCTGATGCGGTCCTGTCCCCCGATTGGGGACTCGCTCTCTCCTCAGTTCCCGGCTCTCTCCTCAGCGCCCGATGGCGCTGCTCTTTATATCTCCGGCTGCCTGGCCCGAGTGGGCAGGGCAGCAGCGGCGGCGGGAGCCTGATGCGGTCCTGTCCCCCGATTGGGGACTCGCTCTCTCCTCAGTTCCCGGCTCTCTCCTCAGCGCCCGACGGCGCTGCTCTTTATATCTCCGGCTGCCTGGCCCGAGTGGGCAGGGCAGCAGCGGCGGCGGGAGCCTGATGCGGTCCTGTCCCCCGATTGGGGACTCGCTCTCTCTCCTCAGTTCCCGGCTCTCTCCTCAGCGCCCGACGGCGCTGCTCTTTATATCTCCGGCTGCCTGGCCCGAGTGGGCAGGGCAGCAGCGGCGGCGGGAACCTGATGCGGTCCTGTCCCCCGATTGGGGACTCGCTCTCTCCTCAGTTCCCGGCTCTCTCCTCAGCGCCCGACGGCGCTGCTCTTTATATCTCCGGCTGCCTGGCCCGAGTGGGCAGGGCAGCAGCGGCGGCGGGAGCCTGATGCGGTCCTGTCTCCCGATTGGGGACTCGCTCTCTCCTCAGTTCCCGGCTCTCTCCTCAGCGCCCGACGGCGCTGCTCTTTATATCTCCGGCTGCCTGGCCCGAGTGGGCAGGGCAGCAGCGGCGGCGGGAGCCTGATGCGGTCCTGTCCCCCGATTGGGGACTCGCTCTCTCCTCAGTTCCCGGCTCTAAGACTAAGATTTCTACATTACTATAATCCAGTGGAACTACTACAAACACTGCCCATTTAGAACCAATTAATATCTTGAGGCTTCGTCAGAGTGAACTACAGACATGTATTATACAAAAGAAATTCACTCAAAAAAATTGTCATATAACCACGATCTCTTTAAAAACCTCTTGCCACTGGTCTCAGATAAACGGGTAAGTTATGACACTTGTTTATGGGTAATTTTGATCGCCCACTCTGGTGTCCGTTTACATCAATGACCTTTTTTGCAAGTGGTTTTCTCATACATATTGCTTTTATCTTATTATTTTTTTAGGTACGTTTCTCTTCAGCTTCATTTAAAACAATAGCAAATGCCACTCTACTTATCTTAAGCGTTGTAGAATGGCAGCGGTTGATATTCCTTGTTGATACAAACAGAGGAAAAACCCCAACGCCTCAGTCTGTTAAGCGCTTGGAAACGAAACAAAAATCTTAAAGAATATTTGTCACCCACAGTATTACGACCTTTAGATTGGGGTTCTACTGATAAAATCCAGGGAAATCATATCAAGTGTGGTCATTGCAACATTTGTGATGTTACATTGGAATTTTCCAACTTTGTGCATAAAGGGAAGCGATATTTTTTAAAGCAAGAGACAAATTGTGAGTCCAAGTCAGTGGTATATGCTGTTCAATGTCCTTGTTTTTTATTGTATATTGGGAAAACAATTCGGACTTTAAAAATACGCATGCAGGAACACCGCAGCAGATTACACAATAAACAACTGACAGCGCCGATCGTTCAGCATTGTTTAGATTTTGCACATGAGTTTGAAATGTTACGTTGCTGGTGCATAGAGTCAGTCACGCATGGGTTACAAGGAAAATCACAAGAGCAAAGGCTTCTATATCGAGAACAATGGTGGATTCATCAACTTCAGACGGTGCAACCTGAGGGATTGAATATCTGTGTAGATTGGCAAGCATGTATATAGGCTGCTCCAATCAGAGGAGGTTTTCATAAGGTATTTAACTCTTAAAGCAGAGCGCATGCGTTGGCGTTCACTATCCTACAAGATCACTGATGAAATGAGTTGGTGACCGGTAAGAGTAAAATTCCGGAGAAACGTTATAAGGTAATCTATATGAGAAGTGAAGTATATTTCTGAAAATGGCATCATACATTTCTAATCTTTAACCATGTCCTTGCTGTTTTTACTATCATACCAAATAGCTCCTGTACATTGAAAAAGTGGATACCGCATGGTTTTTGATACAAAACAAGTTCAAGTTCCCCTTGAGAAACCCCATTGGAGAAACGCTCTGAAGCGCTTAACAGACTGAGGCGTTGGGGTTTTTCCTCTGTTTGTATCAACAAGGAATATCAACCGCTGCCATTCTACAACGCTTAAGATAAGTAGAGTGGCATTTGCTATTGTTTTAAATGAAGCTGAAGAGAAACGTACCTAAAAAAATAATAAGATAAAAGCAATATGTATGAGAAAACCACTTGCAAAAAAGGTCATTGATGTAAACGGACACCAGAATGGGCGATCAAAATTACCCATAAACAAGTGTCATAACTTACCCGTTTATCTGAGACCAGTGGCAAGAGGTTTTTAAAGAGATCATGGTTATATGACAATTTTTTTGAGTGAATTTCTTTTGTATAATACATTTAGAACCAATAGCAAACCCACCGTATCATAACAGCACTACCAGGACTCTTAAAGCACCATACCCTACCTATCAAAAGTCAACACTGCAAATATTAAACCAATACATTTCAGAGAATAACAATACATGACCTACTGGGGAAAGAGAACAAGTGGCAATATCAAATAGGAATTACATAAACAGAATACCTCAGCTCAGTTACACATGCAGAACATAGACCATCACCAAACAAGGAATCACAATTTAGAAACAAGAAGACAATTAAACTGGAAACCCTAAAAGCCAAACTTGGAATGTACAACAACATTGTAGGAATAAAACTATAAATTAATTTCCTCTTGTACTAAATAAAGCGCAGATATTAATGATTCACATTTCCCAGAGCTGACATATTCCAGTTAATAAATTCAAAATAAAGAGATATTTTTCTACCTTTTGTGCATTTTTTTCAGTTGCAATTGCTCCAGCCACTTTCTTCTGGTTTCTTTGTGTCTTCTGCTAATTCTCCATCATCTGCTGTCCATTTGTCCTTTCTTCTCTCTTCTAGTTTTTTTCCCATTTTCTCTCTCTATCTGCTTAAACATACTAATCTTTATCCTTTTGCTCTTTTCTCATTCCTATTTCATCCACTCAAATTTTACCCCTCCACCCTCACTTGCTCTCCCAATACCCAGCCAATTGAAGATTTTTCTTCCCTCCCACACAAAATAATTTTCCCCTCTCCATTTCACTCTCCCAGCCCCATCCCATTCTAATCCTCCCCCAACATCAGCTCCCTTCTAGTTCCAGCCCCTCCCAGCATCCGCTCCCTTCTAGCCCCCGCATCAGCCCATTTCCAGTCCTAGCCCCCGCTTCAGCCCATTTCCAGCCCTAGCCCCCCATCTATTTCCAGTCCTATCCGAGTCCCTCCATCAGCTCATTTCCAATCCCAGACCCCCATCAGCCCATTTCTAGTCCTTTCCTAGCCCCACCATAGCCCATTTCCAGTCCTAGCTCCCCCATCTATTTCCAGTCCTATCCGAGTCCCTCCATCAGCTCATTTCCAATCCCAGCCCCCCATCAGCCCATTTCTAGTCCTTTCCTAGCCCCACCATCAGCCCATGTCAAATCCTAGCTCCCCTCCACTCAGCCCATTTCCAGTCCAAACCCCCAATAAGCCTACTTCCAGTTCTAGCCCCTCAATGAGTCCATTTCATTCCAAGCCCCCACCACAGCCCATTTCCAGTCCTATCCTAGCACCTCCATCAGCCCATTTCCGGTCCTAGCTTCCCACCCCCCCCACTCAGCCCATTTCCAGTCCTAGCTCCCTCCCCTCACAGCCCATTTTTAATCTCAGGACCCCCCAAGAGCCCATTTCCAGTCCTATCCTAGCACTTCCATCAGACCATTTCCTGTCCTAGCTCCCTCCCCTCACAGCCCATTTCCATTCCAAGCCCCCCTCCCCATCAGCTATTTGCAGTTCAAGTCCCCCCTTCCACTCAGCCCATTACCAGTCCTAGCCTCCCCATAGCCCATTACCAGTCCTAAGCCCCCCATCACCCCATTTTCAGTCTTAGCCCCCCATAGCCCATTACCAGTACTAACCCACCATCAGCCCATTTCCAGTCTTAGCCCCCCCATAGCCCATTTCCAGTCTTAGCCCCCCATAGCCCATTACCAGTACTAACCCCCCCATCAGCCCATTTCCAGTCCTAGCCTCCCCATCAGCCCATTTCCAGTCCTAACCCCCCCCCCCCCATCAGCCCAGGGAAACTTTAAAAGAAAAAACAAACTTGCTGCTACTGCTGCCACCGTGGCAGCGGCAGAATCAAGTGTCTCCCGTGGGGCCCCCGCCCGCCGAACAGAGCTCTCCCTCCTGTCCAGCAGAGCCCTCCCTCGATCACTCTCCTTGGCGTGGCTTTCAGAACCGTGAAGGGAGAGTTTCCCTCTCGCAGTTCTGTTAAGCTGGCCGGGGCTGATGGGAAACAGGAAATGCCTGTTCCCATCAGCCCCAGCGGGCTTAACAGAGTCGCAAGAGGGAAAGAGTCCCCTTCGCAGCTCTGAAAGCCGCGCCGAGGAGAGTGATCGAGGGAGGGCTCTGCCGTACAAGAGGGAGGGCTCTGTTGGGCGGGTGGGGGCCCCGCGGGAGACACTTGATTCTGCCGCTGCCACGGCGGCAGCGGTAGCAGCAAGTTTGTTTTTTCTTTTAAAGTTTCCCAGAGGTGCTTCCAAATGGTCAACTGGTAGCTGTTCATAGTAAGGTGGTATATCTAGGTGTGATTTTGGATCGTTGTCTAAATATGCAGGCACAAATAAAAAAAGCTTGTACATCGTTGTTTTTATCAGATTAGAATGCTGAAACATCTTCAGCCATTGCTCTCTGCTTCAGATTTTCGCTTGGCTTTTCAGGGCATTTTATTACCTACTTCTGATTATGCTAATGTTGTTTCGGAAGTTCTCCCCTTTTTGAATGTGTCGGCCCTGCAGATGGCACAAAATTCTAAGAACATAAGATATGCCATACTGGGTCAGTCCAAGGTCTATCAAGCCCAGTATCCTGTTTCCAACAGTGGCCAATCTAGGTCATAAGTACCTAGCAGTCTCCCCAAAAGACATAGGTTCCTCAATGCTTGCATTGGATCAAGCAGTGATATCCCGGGTTCCTTTTAATAATGGCTTATGGACCTTTCCTCCAGGAACTTGTCCAAACCTTTCTTAAACCAGCTACACTAACAGCTTTTACTACATCCTTTGGTAACAAATTCCAGAGTTTGATTACACGTTGAGTGAAAAAATATTTTCTCTTATTAGTCTTAAATAGGTTACCCTGTAGCTTCATTGCATGCCCCCTAGTCTTTTTATATTCTGATGATGTAAGCAATCGATCTACGTTTACCCATTCCATTCATTAATTTATAGACCTCTATCATATCTCCCCTCAGCCGTCTCTTTTCCAGATTGAAGAGCCCTAACCTTTTTAGCCTCTCTTCACAGGAGTATCCTTCCATCCCCTTTACCATTTTGGCGGCTCTTCTCTATATCTTTTCTAATAACGCTATATCCTTTTTAGGATACGGCGACCAGAATTGCACATAATATTCAAGGTGCGGTCGCACCATGGAACGATACAAAGGCATTAAAATATATTTTGTTTTATTTTCCATTCCTTTCCTTATGATACCTAGCATTCTATTTGCTCTCCTGGCCACCGCTGCACACTGGGCGGAGGGTTTTAACATGTTATCCACAATGACGCCCTAAATCTTTTTCCTGGTTGGTGGTTCCCAATGTGGAACCCTGCATCATATAATCATAGTTTGGGTTGTTCTTTCCTAGGTGTATAACTTTGCACTTGTCCACATTAAATTTCATCTGCCATTTGGATGCACAGTCTTCCAATTTATCAAGATCCTCTTACAATTTTCCACAATCCTCATGGGTTTTAACAACTTTAAATAGTTTTGTGTCATCTGCAAATTTGATAACCTCACTCGTTATTCCCTTTTCCAGGTCATTTATGAATATGTCAAAAAGCAGCAGACCCAGCAGAGATCTTGGGGTACTCCAGTATTCACCTTTTTCCATTGGGAAAATTGGCCATTTAGCCCTACCCTCTGCTTTCTATCTTTTGACCAGATCCTGATCGACAATAGTACACTGCCTCCTATCCCATGACTTTTTAGTTTTGACAAAAGTCGCTGATGAGGGACCTTGTCAAAGGCTTTTTGAAAGTCAAGATACACTATATCAACTGACTCACCTTTGTCTACCTGTTTATTCATACCTTCAAAAAAACATAACATATTAGTAAGTCAAGATCTTCCTTGTCTAAAGCCATATTGGCTGTCTCCCATTAAGCCATGACTGTCTACATGTTGAGTAATTTTGCTCTTTATGATGGTTTCTACCATTTTTCCCAGTACTAACAGGCTCGTCAGTCTGTAGTTTCCTGGATCATCCCTGGAACCCTTTTAAAAACTGGAATTACACTGGCGATCTTCCAGTCTTCAGGTATTATAGATTATTTTAATGATAGTTCACAGATTACTAATAGCAGGTCTGCACTCTCATATTTCAGTTCTTTCAACACCCTTCGATATATACCATCCGGTCCAGGTGATTTGATATTCTTCAGTTTATCAAATAGTTGTAACACATCTTCCCGGTGTATCGATATTTCTTTCAATTCTTCCACAGTATCACCTTTAAATACCACTTCGGTCATGGGTAACATCCCTACATCTTCCTCAGTAAAGACCGAAGCAAATAATTCATTCAGTCTCTCCGCCATACATAAGAACATAAGAACATAAGAAATGCCATACTGGGTCAGAACGAGGTCCATCAAGCCCAGTATCCTGTTTCCAACAGTGGCCAATCTAGGTCATACGTACCTAGCAGTTTCCCCAAAAGACACAGGTTCTGCAGTGCTTGTACTAGGCCAAGCATTGATATCCTGGGTCCCTTTTTAATAGTGGTTTATGGACCTTTCCTCCAGGAACTTGTCCAAACCTTTTTTAAACCCAGTTATACTAACAGCCCTTACTACATCCTCCGGTAACAGATTCCAGAGTTTGATTACACGTTGAGTGAAGAAATATTTTCTCCTATTTGTCTTAAATAGTTTACCCTGTAGCTTCATTACATGTCCCCTAGTCCTTCTATATTCTGATAGCGTAAACAATTGATCCACGTTTATCCGTTCCACTCCATTCATTAATTTATACACCTCTATCATATCTCCCCTCAGCCGTCTCTTTTCTAGGTTAAAGAGCCCTAACCTTTTTAGCCTCTCTTCATAGGAGTAGCCTTCCATCCCCTTCACCAATTTGGTGGCTCTTCTCTGTACTTTTTCTAATAACTCTATGTCCTTTTTAAGATACGGTGACCAGAATTGCACACAATATTCAAGGTGCGGTCGTACCATGGAGCGATACAGAGGCATTATAATATCCTTTGTTTTATTCTCCATCCCTTTCCTTATGATACCTAGCATTCTATTTGCTTTCTTGGCCGCCGCTGCACACTGGGCGGAGGGTTTTAACATGTTATCCACGATGACTCCTAAATCTTTTTCCTGGGTGGTGGTTTCTAATGTGGAGCCTTGCATCGTGTAACTATAGTGTGGGTTGTTCTTTCCTAGGTGCATAACTTTGCACTTGTCCACATTAAATTTCATCTGCCATTTGGATGCCCAGTCTTCCAATTTATCCAGATCCTCCTGCAGTTTTCCACAATCCTCTTGGGTTTTAACAACTTTAAACAGTTTTGTGTCATCTGCAAATTTGATAACCTCACTAGTTATTCCCTTTTCCAGGTCATTTATGAATATGTCAAAAAGTAGCGGACCCAGTACAGATCCCTGGGGTACTCCGCTATTCACCTTTTTCCATTGGGAATATTGGCCATTTAGCCCTAACCTCTGATTTCTATCTTTTAACCAGTTCCCGATCCACAATAGTACACTGCCTCCTATCCCATGACTTTTTAGCTTCGCCAAAAGTCTCTGATGGGGGACCTTGTCAAAAGCTTTCTGAAAGTCCAGATACACTATATCAACCAACTCACCTTTGTCTACCTGTTTATGCACACCTTCAAAAAAACAGATCAGATTAGTAAGACAAGATCTTCCTTGTCTAAATCCATGTTGGCTGTCTCCCATTAGGCCATGACTATCTACATGCTGTGTAATTTTGTTCTTTATGATGGTTTCTACCATTTTCCCTGGTACTGACGTCAGGCTCACCGGTCTGTAATTTCCCGGGTCACCCCTGGAACCCTTTTTAAAAATTGGTGTTACGTTGGCGACCCTCCAATCTTCAGGTATTACAGATGATTTTAATGAAAGTTCACAGATTACCAATAACAGGTCTGCAATCTCATATTTCAGTTCTTTCAACACTCTGGGATGTATACCATCCGGTCCAGATGATTTGCTACTATTCAGTTTAACAAATAGTTGTAATATATCTTCCCGGTGTAGCGATATTTCTCTCAATTCCTCTGCAGTATCACCTTCAAATACCACTTCAGTCTTGGGTAACATCCCTACATCTTCCTCAGTAAAGACCGAAGCAAAGAATTCATTCAGTCTCTCTGCTATAGCCTTGTCTCCTCTTACTGCTCCTTTTACCCCTCTATCATCTAATGGTCCAATTGACTCTCTCACAGGCCTTTTGCTACGAATGTACTTGAAAAAGTCTTTATTTCGTGTTTTTGCTTCCGTAGCAAGTTTCTTCTCAAATTCCCGCTTTGCCTGCCTTATCAATGCTTTGCATTTAACTTGCCAGTGCTTGTGCTGTTTCCAGTTTTCATCATTTGGCTCTTTTTTCCATTTCCTGAAGGTTGCTCTTTTGGCAGCAACAGCCTCTCTGACCTCACCTTTAAACCATGCTGGCAGTTTTTTGGACTTTCTTCCACTTTTCTTAATGCGTGGAATACAGCTGGTCTGGGCTTCGAGGATAGTATTTTTAAATAACACCCAAGCTTGCTGTAAGTCTTTAACCTTTGGAACCGCTCCTTTTAGTTTTTTTTCCGAACTATATTCCTCATTCTATCATAGTCTCCCTTTTGAAAGTTAAAAGGTAGTACTGTGGATTCCTTTACTATCTGTCCTCCACTGATTAAATCAAACATGATCATACTATGATCACTATTGCCAAGTGGTCCCAACACCCTTATTTCTTGCACCAGATCTGGCGTTCCACTAAGGACTAGGTCCAGTATGGCTTCCCCTCTGGTCGGTTCATGAATCAGCTGCTCCAAGAAGCAGTCATTTATTTCATCTAGAAACTTTATCTCTTTAGCTTGTCCTGCTGTGACACTGTCCCAGTCGATACCGGGGTAATTGAAATCACCCATTATTACTACTCTGTTGTGGCTTTTGTTAGCTTCCTTGATTTCTTTGAGCATTTCATCATCCATTTGTTCATTCTGGCCAGGTGGTCGATAGTATACTCCCACTGCCATCACCTTCCCCTTCATAAATGGAATTTCAATCCATAGAGATTCTACAGCAAATTTTGTTCCCTGCAAAACTTTAATCCTTTCTGACTCAATGCCCTCTCTAACATAGAGCGCAACCCCTCCACCAATTTGTTCAGCTCTATCATTACGATATAGTTTGTATCCAGGTATCACAGTGTCCCACTGGTTATCCTCCTTCCACCATGTCTCTGAGAGTGCAATCATATCTAACCTCTCATTTAGTGCTATATATTCTAATTCTCCCATCTTATTGTTTAGACTTCTAGCATTGGCATACAAGCATTTTAGAGACTGTATTTTATTAATATTAATCTGGCTATTGGTAGGCATGGGTAATTGGGAATCCTTATGCTCTGTCTGCTCCTTACTCAAGGGCATTTGGGCTACTATACTCCCTTTTGGAACCTCACTGCTTTTGGTAGTATCCTTCAAGGATACCTTTGTCCGAACCATGCGCTCCTGGGTGACTGTCGGCTTTCCCCTATTTTCTAGTTTAAAAGCTTCTCTATCTCTTTTTTAAAGGTTAATGCCAGCAGTCTGGTCCCATCCTGATTAAGGTGAAGCCCATCCCTTCGGAAGAGCTCCCCCTTTCCCCAGAATGTTCCCCAGTTCCTAACAAATCCAAAACCCTCATCCTTGCACCATTGTCTCATCCACGCATTGAGACTCCGGAGCTCTGTAGGCTTGTCCCCTCTATCATCTAATGGTATATCTGACTCTCTCACTTCTTATGAAGTTTTGTATATTGTAAACCGCTCTGTTTTTCCAAAGGGCGGTATATCAAATAAAATAAACATAAACAGGTTTCTCGCTACAAATGTACTTGTAAAAGTCTTTATTGTGCGTTTTTGCTTCCACAGCAAGTTTCTTTTCAAATTCTCTCTTTGCCTGCATTATCAATGCCTTGCATTTAACTTGCCAGTGCCTGTGCTGTTTCCCGTTTTCGTTATTTGGCTCTTTTTTCCATTTCCTGAAAGATGCTTTTTTGGCAACAACAGCCTCTCTGACCTCACCTTTAAACCATGCTGGCAGTTTTTTGGACTTCCTTCCACTTTTCCTAAAGCATGGAATACAGCTGGTCTGGGCTTCCAAGATAGTATTTTTAAACAACACCCAAGCTTGATGTAAGTCTTTAACCTTTGCAACTGCTCCTTTTAGTTTTTTCTTAACTATTATCCTCATTTTCTCATAGTCTCCCTTTCGAAAGTTAAAAGGTAGTACTGTGGATTTCCTTACCCTCCCTCCTCCATCAATTAAATTAAACGCGATCATGCTATGATCACTATTGCCAAGTGGCCCCAACACCCTTATCTCTTGCACCAGATCTGGTGTTCCACTAAGGACTAAGTCCAAAATGACTTCCCCTCTGGTCGGTTCATGAACCAGCTGCTCCAAGAAGCAGTCATTTATTTCATCTAGAAACTTTATCTCCCTAGCATGTCCTGCCATGACACTGACCCAGTCAATATCGGGGTAATTGAAATCACCCATTATTATTACTGTTCTGTAACTTTTGTTAGCTTCCCTGATTTCTTTGAGCATTTCATCATTCATTTGTTAATTCTGGCCAGGCGGTCGATAGTACAACCCCACTGCCATTGCCTTCCCCTTTTTACATGGAATGTCAATCCAAAGAGATTCTACAACAAATTTTGTTTCCTGCAAAACTTTTATCCTTTGTGACTCAATGCCCTCTCTAACATAGAGGCCAAGCTCTCCATCAATTTGATCAGCTCTATCATTACGATACAGTTTGTATCCAGGTATCACAGTGTCCCACTGGTTGTCTTCCTTCCACCATGTCTCTGAGATACCAATCATATCTAACTTCTCATTAAGTGCTATATATTCTAACTCTCCCATCTTATTTTATAGACTTCTAGCATTTGCATACAAGCATTTTAGAGACTGTATTTTATTCATATTAATCTAATTTTCGGTAGGCAGGGGTAATTTGGAATCTTTAAGCTCTGTCTGCTCCGTACTCAAGGGCATTTGGGCTACCTTTGTCTTTATTGGAACCTCTCTGCTGATGTGCCCTAACTTCATTTTTTTGGTAGTATCCTTCAAGGATACATTGTTCCGAACCATGCGCTCTTGGGTGACTGTCGGCTCTCCCCTATTATCTAGTTTAAAAGCTGCTCTATCTCCTTTTTAAAGGTTAATAACAGCAGCCTGGTTCCATCTCGTTTAAAGTGAAGCCCATCCCTTTGGAAGAGCCCCTCCTTTCCCCAGAATGTTCCCCAGTTCCTAACAAATCCAAAACCCTCATCCTTGCACCATCGTCTCATCCATGCATTGAGACTCCAGAGCTCTGCCTGCCTTTTGGGTCCTGCACATGGAATGGGCAGCATTTCGGAGAACGCTACCCTGGAAATTCTGGATCTCAACTTCCTACCTAAAAGCCTAAATTTAGCTTCCATAACTTCCCTACCACATTTTCCTATGTCATTGGTACTGACATGTACCAAGACAGAAGACTCCTCCCCAGCACTATCTAAGACCTTGTCTAAGTGGAATGTGAGGTCCGCTACCTTCGCACCAGGCAGGCATGTTACCAGGCGATCCTCACATCCACCAGCCACCCAGCTGTCTACATGCCTAATGATCGAATCATCAACTATAACGGCTGTCCTAACCCTTCCCTCATGGGCACATGGCCCTGGAGAAACTTCCTCGGTGCGAGAAGGTTTTACATAACCTGGAGGACAGGTCCTAGCTATAGGATCACTTCCTGCCACACCAGTATGATGCTCTGCTGTCACGTGACCTCTCTCCTCCACGGCAACAAGGATGCTGCGGCAAGGGTTCTTTTCGGTAAATCGCATTTTGATCATATTACGTCTTGCTTAAGTTTTTTGCATTGGTTGCCAATTCAACAAAGAGTTTTGTTCAAAATTCTCCATTTTGTTTTAAAGATTAAAATGGGATTGTCTGCTTCTTGTCTTGCTAATTTGCTGCAGTCGCATTTTTCCTCACATCCAGTTCAAATGGGTCTTCAGAATTCTCGCATATTGTCGCCTTTGTTTACTAACAGTTTGCATGTTACACGATCTCGTGCATTTTATTTCTATGCTCTATGTATGTGGAATAACTTGCCAGATTATATGCAAGGTGCACCAATGTGTTGGATTTCCATGAAAAGTTGAAGGCTTTTTTGTATCTACAAGCTTTTGAGACTGTAATATTGATTTGGATTGCTGTGTAATATTTTTGTCTTTGTCTGGTGTTATTTTATTGTGTACATTTTTGGCCTGCTTTGAATTGTATGATTAAGCATTATATAAATGTTTTAAATAAATAAAAATAAATATATTATTGAGGACATATTTTTGGATGCCCAAGCAGCACAGACCCAAAATAAATATAATTAACCCCTTTGCCCAACACATACTTGAAATTTGAGAGTGAATATGGGAAATGCTGTTAAGTTAGAAGAGATTTACTGTGTTTGAATTCATAAAAGTTAATGTAGCTTTGCTTCCAAGGATGATGAGAGGGGAGGGGGGAGATGCTTGATAGTAGGCAGAAGAGGGGTTTGATACGTTGGGGTCAACTGCTGAAGGAAGGCAAATTGATGGATTTTGATAGTTTGAATGAGCAGCTTGGTCTTTCTGGCAATGGACAAATACTACAATAGCCAGGCTTGCCACTTTGTGATTAGCCTGAAAATGAGGTGAGTCTTAAGGGTGAAATTCACTCTCTTTGAATATTATTATTGCAAGCAGTTGAAGAGCAAGGGTATGCTCTCAAGATTGTATGGATTTATGGGTCAAATCAGGCCTATATAAGGCATGGAAGAAGTATCTGGAGAAGACACTGGAGGTGAGTCATTGGAGATTTATCAAGTAACTGCTAGTTTATCAATATCTGCAAAGCTAATGGAAAATGGATATAAGGTGTTAAACAGTATGTTTTCTATGCATACATGGTTATATAAAATTAAGAAATTCAAACCAGAGTTATGTTGCGATTTTGTGGGCAAGTGGGGAGTTTCCATCATATATGGTGGGAATGTCTAAAGTACAGAGTTACTGGGGTAAGGTGAGAGAACTTATAAATGAAGTTTCTCAGTGGAGCTTGAACATGGACCCCCAGTGCTTTTTGTTAATTGGCTTCCTGGGGCTGTTGACAACAAATTAGTTAGGTTTGTTCTGTTATATATTACTGCAGCCCGATGTGAAATAGCTTGAAATAGGAAATGAGGCCAGCTACCTGACCGGCAATTGCACAGGATACACAGGGTGGAGGGCTTTCTGGAGATGTGGGGATTCTTTAAGCAGTGGATGGGAAGGAAATCAGAAATTGATCTATTTTTTAGGGTCTGCTAAGTATATATGATCTGGATTGGTCAGAGAGAGTATGCTGGGCTTGATGGGCCTTGGTCTAACTCAGCATTTATTTTTATTTATTTTTTATTTAAAAGCTTTTCTATACCACCCTCTTTAATATCAGTGCAGTTTACAACTAACAATTCTTGTACAGAGCAGGAAGGACCTGCCTTGTGCTTACATTGAACAGGCGCAGTAACTTGGAGTTGTAACTGGGGTAACTATATACAGGTTAGACCTTTGTCACCATGCTGTATAACGGCGTGGTTAGGTCTGGATCTTGTCAGTTATTTACAATTTTACAGTCTTATTACATTTACATTTGTTTAACATCCCATGAATTATTCCATGACTTATCTTATGCTTTTCGCATTGAAATAGGAATTACACTTACCTGGTAATTGTGGTTCCTTGAGTGACTCCAGTTTAGTCCTCATCCTCTGGGTAGTGAACCTCCTCCTGCAGCTTGGAGACTGGGCATGTCAAAAACTCATGACATCACTGGATATAGCCTGCTGGTCTCTCCCATCAGCCCCCAGTGAACTATTGACAAAGCAGACTCAAAGGAGCAAAAAATCAGTAACTTTTTTTTTATAAACGGAACATTATATTCAAGGGCACGCAGAACATATAACCTATCTACCTACTACTCCCCTTCCAGAAGGAAAGGGCTGCTTCCTGCATGCTCTCCTTTCTGTTGAATGCCTAGCCCTAAACAATCCAGAGCAATATAGCAATATATATAACAATATATAATAATATAACAATATAGCGCAAAACAAATGGAAGCATCAAAACGACTGAACACCACTTTTAACCTTGCACTTCCCCCAACAGAAAAACCACTGCTAAGACCCCATCCCCGGGTGGGAATGAGGACTAAACTGGAGTCACTCAAGGAACCACAATTACCAGGTAAGTGTAATTCCTATTTCCTTATCGTTCCTCCAGTTTAGTCCTCAACCTCTGGGATGTATCAGAGCAGTAATCATTGGGAGGGACCTTTCTAGCCGGATCTCAACACCGCCTCCCTGAAAACGGCATCCTTAGCCACCAGAACATCTAGGCGGTAGTGCTTACTGAAAGTATGGAGAGACAACCAAGAGGCCTCCCTACAGATGACCACTGGCGGAACCAAACTGTGCTCCATCCAAGAAGACGCTTGCACTCTGGTAGAGTGAGCTCATAAGCTCCCTGGGACTGTACGGTCCCATGGAAGATAAGCAGACGCACTCGCCGCTCCAATCCATCTAGAAATGGACTCCTTCGCCGCCGCTTCCCTTTGCGGGGCCCTCCGAACACCCCGAAGTGAGACGATCCGCCTTGCGAAAGTTTCTGAAACCTTTAAACACTGCCGCAGCGCTCTCTTGGCGTCCAAACAGCGCAAGCTGTTCAATACGCTCCCCTCCGCCACACCTAGCGCTGGAAGAGAGACCATTTTAGTTAGGTGACCATAGAAACCACCTTTGGCAACAATGACGGAACCAGCGCCAGGCCACCTTCTGTCTGGAGACAGACAAAAACCGATTCCTGACAGGTCAACGCCTGCAACTCCGAAAATCGCCTCGCTGAACAGATGACCATCAAACATACCGTCTTCAAGGCAAAACCCTTAACTTATGCCTGTTGCAAGGACCCCAATAGCGTGCTAGCTAATGCTCCTAAAACCAACTTGAGCTTCCCCAGTGGAATTAATATCCTACGACAGGGCTACAGTCTGGTAACCGCTTGAGAAAGCGTACCACATTGACCTGTGCATGACAGCCACTCCCTGTCCTTTGCCCCTATACAAGACAGAGCTGCTAACTGAACTCTCCAGGACCTGCCTTTACCAAACTCGTCCTGCAGAAAACTTAATACCAAGGGAACTGACACTGTTGTCGCGTGAGCACCCGTCCTCAAAGATGCGCCATAAACGCACATATGCAAGGGATGTAGACTTTTTTTTTTTTTGCGGTAATGTGGCAAAGACTGCTGTCGAGCAACTCTTTTTCCTTAAGCTTGCCCTTTCAATGGCCACCCCGTAAGCAAACACTGAGGCACCTGAGGCATTCAAAGGGAACTCCGTAGCAACAGAATCTCCAATGTCGGAAACCTCCATGGATTCCCGTCGAGCAACCGTATGAGGCAGGCATACCACAGGCATCTCGGCCAGCGCGAGGCCCCCAACCACATGTTTCCCCGAAGCGCTTCGATACTCAGAACCACTCAACCTATGAGTGCCCCCGGTGGAAAGACAGAGAAGACCGGACGACGGCCGCCATTGAAACAGTGCGCCGATGCCTTCCGACCTCCTTTTGCGTCATCTGCTGAAGAAGTGACCCATTTATATATGTATAAATGCCCGTAGCATGGGAAATAAGATCCCTGATGTTGAAGCTTTGGTGGGAGTGGCTGACTTGGATTTAGTGGCAGTTACAGAAACATGGTTCACAGAAAACCATGATTGGGATGTAACTATACCTGGCTATACTTTATTCAGAAAGGACAGGGTAGGAAGAAGGGGAGGAGGAGTGGCACTATATGTAAAAACTACTATTAAACTTTGGAATTACAGAGCTTAAAAGGGAGAGAGGAGGCATTGTGGGTTAAACTAGAAAGAGGGAAAGAGAAATCTATTTGCATTGGTGTGATATACAGACCTCCCTCACAAGAGGAAGAGGTGGACAGAGTTAATTGAAGACATACGCAGCATTGCTAGGAAAGGGGAAGTGCTACTGATAGGAGATTTCAATATGCCAGATGTTGATTGGCACATTCCTGCTGCAGTATCATTTAGAAGTAAGGAGATCCTAGATTCTCTACAGGGAGAACTATTCAGGCAATTGGTAACAGACCCCACACGTGAAGGGGCCATACTGGACTTGGTGCTTACCAATGGTGAAAGTGTTTCTGATGTTGTAGTGGGAGATCATTTTGCATCCAGTGATCACCAGATGGTGTGGTTCAGTATTAGGACTAGGGCTGTTAGAATCCATTCCAAGGTCAGGATTTTAGACTTTAGGAAGACTAACTTTGCGAAGATGGGCCAATACCTCAGGGAGTCGTTAGTGGGATGGGAACAGCTGGGGGATGTAGAAAAACAGTGGGCAAAACTGAAAGGGGGCATTTTAAGGGCAACCAACCTTTTTGTTAAGATGGTAAATAAAGGCAAAAGGAAAAGGAGACCGCTATGGTTTTCGAAGGAAGTAGCTGAAAAAGTGAAGAAAAAGAGGCAGGCCTTCATGAAATACAAGAGATCACAGAGAGAGGAAGACAGGCGTCTGTATTTGGAAAAACTTAGAGAAGCTAGCAAAGTAGTCAAGAAGGCAAAGATTCAAAAGGAGGAGGAAATAGCCAATGCAATAAAATGGGGGGATAAGACATTTTTCAGATATATTAGTGAGAAGAGGAAGGGCAAGAGTGCAGGAGGGGAATATGTAGAAGCTGATAAGGATAAAGCGGAATTGCTCAACAAATATTTTTGTTCTGTGTTCACAGATGAAGAACCAGGAGCAGGACCTCAGAAAACACCCACAAATAGGAACAGAAGCGTGGGACATCTTGAACAATTTTCAGAAGACTGTGTTCGTGAGAAACTAGCTCAACTTAAAGTAGACGAAGCGATGGGACCGGATGGGATACACCCTAGAATACTGAGGGAACTTGGGGACGTTCTAGCAACTCCACTGACTGACCTTTTCAATGCCTCGTTGGAATCGGGAGTGGTGCCAAAGGACTGGAGAGAGGCTCATGTGGTGTCTTTACACAAAAGCGGAAGTAAGGATGTGGTTGAAAACTACAGGCCGGTTAGTTTAACTTCGGTGGTGAGTAAATTATTGGAAACGCTGCTGAAAGAGAAAATAGTGAGGTTTCTGGAGTCCAGTGGATTACAGGATCCGAGGCAGCATGGATTCACCAGAGGCAGGTCTTGTCAGACAAATCTGATTGATTTCTTTGACTGGGTGACCAGGGAGTTGGACCGAGGGAGAGCTCTAGATGTGGTGTATTTAGATTTCAGTAAAGCCTTTGACACTGTTCCTCACAGGCAACTTATAAACAAACTGAGCACCCTAGGGATGGACCCTAAAGTTACTGCTTGGGTGAGAAATTGGTTGGGTGGGAGGCGACAAAGAGTACAAGTAAATGGAGCTCACTCTGAGGAGAAGGATGTTACCAGTGGTGTGCCCCAGGGATCTGTCCTTGGTCCGATTCTTTTTAACATCTTTGTTAGTGATATAGCAGAAGGGCTGTTGGGTAAGGTTTGCCTCTTTGTGGATGATACCAAAATCTGCAATAGAATAGACACCCAGGAAGGTGTAGATAACATGAGGAGGGATCTAGCTAAGCTTGAAGAATGGTCTAGAATTTGGCAGCTGGGATTTAATGTTAAAAAATGTAAGGTCATGCATTTGGGCTGCAGCAATCCAAGGCAGCAATACAGTATAGGAGGTGAAGTACTTTTGTCCACTAAAGAAGAGCGGGACCTAGGCGTAGTTGTGTCTGATGATCTTAAAGTAGTTAAACAGGTAGAAAAGGCGACGGCAAAAGCTAGAAGGATGCTTGGGTGCATTCGGAGAGGAATGGCTAGCAGAAAAAAGGAGGTAATAATGCCTCTGTATAAGTCTTTGGTGCGACCTCATTTGGAATATAGTGTGCAATTCTGGAAACCGCACCTTCAAAAGAATGTGAACAGGATGGTGCAGAGGGTGGCTACTAAAATGATTAGTGGGCTTCATTATAAAGCATATGAGGACAGACTTAAGGACCTTAGAGGAAAGGCGGGATAGAGGTGATATGATTGAGATGTTTAAATACCTCTGTGGCATAAATGTTTAGGGAGAGAGCCTCTTTCAATTGAAAGCAAGTTCTGCTACGAGGGGACATGGGATGAGGGTGAAGGGAGATATATTCAGGAGTGATATGCGGAAATATTTCTTTACGGAAAGGGTAGTGGATCAGTGGAATAGTCTCCCAGTGGAGGTGGTAGAGATGAGGACAGTAACTGAATTAAAAAAAAGCATGGGACAAACACAGAGGATCTCTAAAGGTAAAAAGGGGACTGTTGTAGTTGTTGATATGGAAGGACAGACTAGATAGGCCATGTGGTCTTTTTCTGTCATCATGTTTGTATGTTTCTATGTTTCTATTTATGCAGAGTGAAAACGCCGCCATGAGGTCAATTATTGGCTGTCCCCATATGCAACAGATCTGTGCGAACACCTCCGGATGCCACTCCCATTCTCTGGCATATACTCAGACCCAGTTGAGGATATCCGCTGTCACAATGTCCTTACCCGCAACATGCGCCACAGAAAACGCTGGCAGCCAAAGCTCTATCCACACACACAGACCCTCTACCACAGCCTCTATGGCCACACTTCCGGTTCTGCTCTGCTGATTGATGTAGGCCACCGCCGCAGAGTTGTTGGACAATACTCGCACCGCTCGACCTGTCACAGTAGCTTCGAATGCCTACAACACCTGGCGTATCGCTCGCATTTCCAGTCGGTTGATTGATCACTGGATCTCCTGTATACTCCAAGAGCCTTGTGCAAAACGATCTCCGAACGTAGCGGAGTTTAACAAAGTTTTTGGCCAAGCTTCCAGAGGAAAGCTCCATAACCTTTAATTAGAGAGAAGCTGGAAAATTATATATATATTTTTTTATACCAACTTTCACCAATTCAAGATGTTCTACAAGGCATACAACCCAACAGAGCATCACATCTGTTGTACATGCAACGGAACCCTTAAAATATGAGCATACATGAATCCACCACTTGCCCCGAAACAAGCATTGAGTAGCCTATTCGTCTTTTTGGAAACCAGCCAGGTCCTTAAGACTTGGATTGGCTACCCTAGGAAACAGGATACTGGACCTGAAAGAGCTTGGTCTGACTCAGCATAGCATTTCTCGTATCCTTATGAACGGCACCTCCCCAAGGTCTCTGCCTTGGAAGTAACAGGCTGCACCTGGTCCTATGGCCCTGTGGCTAGCTCACATGGAGCAGTGCGGCCTAGTGGTTGAGGCAAGTTGCCAGAGGACCCAGGGTTTGAATTCCAATCAAGACCACCAACCTTGGGCCATAAAAACGGGTTTCTGGTCCCACAGGTGGTCCTTCTGGCCTTTGTTAAGCGACTTAACCCTCTGCCTCAGGTACCAAAACATAAAATGTGAGCCCTTCAGGGACAAGGGAAATAGAAATACCATAATCGACTGTATGCCACCCTGACCTGTAGGCAATCAGTATACTCAATTAAATAACTGACTGGGAATATGTGACCATAGCAAACACTGGCAGTGGAGAGACATCAGAGCTGGTGCTGGTTCCTGGTATTCCTTTCTCGTTCTCCCAGTCCTTCTGCCAGCATTGAGAAAAGACTAAGAATATATTGTCCAGTGGGCCAGAGACCTTGCGTCCTGGACATCAGAGAGAAAGAGGGGCTGGAATCTGGGAGCAAAGCCCAAAGAGAAAGGGAAACTGGTGACTGTGACACTGTAGCTCCTCCAGATGGCTCACTCCACAGCAGATCCCATGACTGCATCTTCAACCCCATGTAACACCATGAGGACCTCACGCACTTTATTACAATCGACATCCCCCCATTACTGGAGAAATTACCTTAGTCTGATAATACAGTCTGTGATAAGGAAGCTTATCATAGCTCAGGAAGGAGCTATAGAAAAGGTGAAGTGACTCTGAACAAGCAACCTGTCAGTTCTGGTAGAAATAAGAAAACAGAATTTTCCCATAAAAGACTACCAGTCCCAGAATGCACCAGGTTTCCAACAGCCATTAGAGGAGCTGAAGTGGGGAAACGTGTGTTCAATCAGGAGGGCTATGAGGTAATCCCTAAGCACTCATCTCAAAGGGCAGGGCCTGATTCAGCACAGCTGCGCTGTGTTAGGGAGGAGCACTCATCTAAGCAGAATAAAGGTAGAGTTTATTCTACAGAGAATTATCCTGAGAATCAGCTTGAGCTTGAGCTTGATCATCTTCATCATCAGGAGGATCATCAGAAGCAGAAGCCAAACCGGATGGACAGAGAGGGAAAGAAACCCTTTGGAAGAAAGAGGAGAAAAGCCTTTGAGAGGTCTAGAAGAGTCCAGAGCAGTACGTATACTGGGAGGCATTCCAAGGGCCAGCATACACCATTGGACTGGGGAAAGCCAGAGGAATGGAGCTGCAGAGTTAGGAATCTCCAGACGGTACCTGTGAGAGAGACGGCTGAACGTGGAAGGGACCCTAAGACCCGTGCCAGAAGGTATGTGAAGAGAGATCCAGTGTCCAGGGATCTGGATTGGAAGGCTGGACATAAGAACTGGACTACATACTGGCCAGGCTATATACAGAGGAACTCTAACAGCAATGGAAGCTCAGGTATGAACACTGATCTATGCCCTAGCTATAACCTTGAAAGACAGCAAGGAAACAAGTATTCTCCTGAAAGTGCTCCATTGGGACATTCATCTGTGCCAATCCATGATATTGAACCCATGCTTGTTGAAGAAGAGGGAATGATAGCAGATGAAGAATGTGTTTATATGGACTGCTCTCTGTCTAAACTCCTTTGGTGATTTTCTGCTATAAAATACAACAACCATCACAAAGAAATACAAACTTGTTCTTTAATCTACTCAGAAAAGCTCCTGAAGTAGGATTTTTAGCCACGCAGTAGAAAGCAAGCCAGCTAAGGGGTTTCAGCTGGATAACTGCTAGCAATTGAGCCTTACCTAATTGCTTGTGAGCTCTGAGAGAATCACTTCTGAATCTATGTGGGAAGATATAAGAAGTTTACCTGAAAAGAACAGTTTTTTTCTTTCTTTGTGGCTTTTGGTTTGTTGTTTGATACATGCTAAGAGAATATTAGCTAAAGCCTACAGAAAAGACCAGTTTGTTACCAACCAGGTCTTATTTCTTTTGCTTTGATTGCCTGACAAGTTCAAATGTTGTTTCCTGATTTTGTTTTTCCAAGTTTAACACTGAAAGCAAGTAACCTGATTTATGTGCTACCAAGCATATCTGTGTTGGGAGAAATAACCCCATAAATAAATATCTTATTGGCTTTACCCAAAAGCACAACTAATTATTGTGAGCAGCTGTGTCTGGTGTGAATGAACTGCATTGCCCACAATCCCTTGCAAATCATATAGATATATGCACTTGCCAAGACTGTGAAGATTCTCACCCAGGCAGCCGTCTGACAAGTCTGAGCAAAGAAATGCAGTCTCACTCTGCAAAGAGTGCACCCAAAAATCATGCCTAAGCAACTGTGAGCACATACAAAATGCACATCTACATATATGGGTGACCCAGCACCTGTCGCACAAACACAGTGCTGTGAGCACACTTGAACATAGGCTGAATGCATGGAGCATACACAAAGTATTGACTTCCTCTATGAAACCTTCCAGTGCCCTGGAGCGCTAAGCCTCAGACTGTGCTACCTAGACGTCCTTCTCTTCACCCTCAGCACTGGCCCTTTAACAAGATGGCACAGATGGGTCAGTGCCCCTGCTAAGTGCTTAAAGCCCTGCTCTGACAGCACAGGTTCTAGAAATAGATGAGAATTTCCTGGGAAGGGCATCCTATGTGGAGCTATGAAACACACAGGCACCCCCCTCCCCCCAGCCTTCCCGCAGTAAGAGAAATAGCAGTGGGATACACCGACAACCTTGCAAGTGGAGGTCTTAGAGGTTGCTGCCTGTGTGAACCTGATGAGGAATACGATTTCGTATTTTACCCCCCCCCCCCCCCCAGGGATGGGGGCACTGAATACTATATGTGATTCATTAGCAACGCTGCCATCCGGTAGCCTTTAGGGCACCAGAGCTCGACAAACGATACAGAAGTTAAGAGCTTTAAATCTTGGTCATATAATCTTGATTTGCAGAACATTACAGTTGCTTGTTTAGTCACTAACCTCTGAGTGCTCATGAGGTGGCCCTGTGGTTATTTCTTCCCTGACTTACAGAGATCAATCTGATGATGATGGCTGCATACACACGGTCACAGAAAGGCACTATTGAGTGTACCAGCTGCCCTCTGGTGGCCATAGACCGTAGCACAGGCACTTCTTGGTTGACAGTTTAACTGTCATTATTATTATATATTTTTTTATGTCCTATGGTTTCCTAAACCTGTCCCTGTGAAACCACAGGCGTTTGGGCAACTTTCACTATAGAATACACAAAAGCACATTTCCAGCCTGTCCCTCCTTCCACCTACAAGTTAGGGCTCTGCTCTTGAAGAACCTAAAAACTGGCAATTTTCCTAATATCCTGGGACTTAACAGATGCTCCTCAGAGACATGATTAGGAGGGAAAGAACATGTGGCATCAGAGATCAATGCCAAAACTGCTGTCCTATAAAACTAAGAATAAACTTAAAAATAAAGAGGACTGACAAAAGCCCCCTTAAGGCTGAGGAACCCCCCCCCCCCCGAGTCTCAAAAAACCTACAAACAAAAGAAAGAAACACTAGACCTAGCTATTCTGCCTGTCGTCTTCCTCACACCGGCAGCTCACAGCAACTCTCGCCATGCGGTCCAAATACCTAGAGGGAAAATGGCTGCCCCTTTGCCAATGAATTTTGCCGCCAAGAACAACAGCCGCTGCAAAAAGGAGGCCTCAGCAGACCGACAGAGCCCAAAGGCCTTACCTGCAGGGCCGAAAGCCATGCAGCCTGCTCCTACCGCCTTGAATTCATCCGATCCTCAAGCCGCACTACCATGCCTAGCAGCCACGGCGAGGACTGCTCAGCCGGTTTCACAGAGTAAAATTAAAATCCCGCAGCAACGGAGAGGCTCCGTCTCCCACAGCTTCAGTGTGACTGTACGGGTCCCGGAGCTCTCTCCCGTACCGTCAAGGGAGAGAGATCCGCACTGTCGAATGCCTGCAGCAAGTGAAAATAACTGACAAGGAGGGAAGGCGAGAGCTGCTACTAATTTAAAGAGCCAGGCTCAAATTTAAAATTACTGTAAATATAAGGAAATTTGCTCCTAATAACTAAAGGGAATTAATCCCTGATTGCCAATTAACCAAAGGTAACTGAATTAAAAGTAAAATTAAAGGTAAAAATCAAAAGTAAAATCAGAATAGAATTTGTCACACTAAATGCTCCTTATCTGTTCTCCCAAGTGAGCCCAGAAGCTAGGCTCACTACGTCCTCCTGCTGCATGGAGACTGGACACACTGGGGGCTGATGGGAGAGACCAGCAGGCTATATCCAGTGATGTCATGAGTTTTTGACATGCCCAGTCTCCAAGCTGCAGGAGGAGGTTCACTACCCAGAGGTTGAGGACTAAACTGGAGGAACGATAGGGAAACCTTGATTAATTTATTGCTCTTTGAGATTAGTGTTGCAATTGTGTCCAGCTATCTTGCCTTTGGATTCCATCAATACACCTGCAGTTTCTGTTCTCCAATGGGGTCATTATAAATGCGGACAATGCAATGTGTGTGATGTTACCATGGAGATTAATGAATTTACGTACCGTGGAAACACTTACATCTTCCGGCATCACACTACTTGTGGTTCCACGAATGTAGTTTACATAATAACTTGCCCATGTGGATTACTTTACATCGGTAAGACGATACGAACTTTCCGAACACGCATAAGGGAACATAGTAGTCGTCTAAAGTGTAGAACACTTGAAGCTCCTCTAGTCCAGCATTGCTTAGATCATGGTCATATTTTTGAGCAATTGCGTTGTTTTGTTATTGATCATGTGCACACAGCTATGCGGGGCCGGACTATAGATGAAACACTCTTATGGAGAGAACAGAAGTGGATTTTCACTTTGAATACAGCACATCCGTCAGGATTAAATGTCCGGTTGGATTTGACACTGTGTTTATGATCGACTGAGTTGCTTTTCCTTTTCTGACGAATGTTCATCTCTATATAAGATTATGTCCTGGAGCCAATTGTAGCCCTTGATTACTATGACAGCTTGAGTGTGACGTATGACCAGCCCATAGGGTTTTAAATAAAAAGGAGGTACTGTTTCTATTTCGCATGCGCGGCGTTGTCTGCACGGAAGAATTTGTTCAGACATTTATACAAGATGTGCATGTCATCCGCTGCCGGCATCTATCTAAGAAGGTCTTTTTACACTTCTGTTTTTAAGTTGAAATATTGCAACTAGCTATATTGTAACATTTTCACACTTTTTGTTTTGTTTTTAGCCTGGATTTGACAATTCCCTGAAGAAATGTCTGTCGTGAAACGCTTGAGGTGCCTGATTGAAGGCGTTGGAATTGCCTAGCTTTTACTATCTGGCTAATTTTACAAAAGCTAAGTTTATTTCTTCTTTAATCTACAGAAGTTATTATTATAAGAATTAAAGTCTAAGAAGACGACTTAAAGAAAAGAAACAAACATTGAAAATATTGAAAAGCTTGAGGGTCATTGATGTGAAAACTGGCACCGTTAAGGGGCTCTGCGCCCATGGTTGAGTGCCGCTAGTTTTTTCTGAGACCTGTTCTGCTGTGAAATGCATACAAGCTTTTGTGTTGCTTGGTTTAAATGTTAAACGGGCGTGTTAATATTTTGCTATAACAAAAATAAACAAAGTAACATATGCTCTCTTACTTCTGAAGATAAATTTTGGTAAACATAAAATAAGTATAAATAAGTCAGCTCCAGCAGATTGTCAAGGAATAAAACATCAGAAGTTGAAACGAATTGTCAAGCATATGATGTGAGAATGCACTTACGGAGATTAAACACAACATGAAGCATTAATAGGAAGTGGTGATAATGTCATCTACAGAAATATATTGCATTATGGAACTTACCATTTTTCTACCAAAGTAATGCCATCCCGACCTTACATTCTCTTTGAAGGATTTGCGATTCATATTATCTATAAAAGAAGATGCCGAAAACTAAGGATGCACTTTCTGATGAATGCCTGGCTTCAAAAGCATCAGCATTATTTTAATTAATTCACTGATGTGCCTACTTACTAAAGTGTGGTTAAACAGCATGTTGTTACAGCATTTTACCACAGGAAATATATAAAAGGATTCAATGGCTGCGGTTTGCGAGTATAGTAGTTTAGTGGTAGTTCCCTTTATATTCCCAGCCATTGTATTGCAAAATGGCAGATCTGGGATAGGGTTTATTTTTGTATCATTTCCTTTACTGAATTATCATTCAGTAAAGGAAATGATTTAAAAAAATAAACATTGAGCCCATAAGCCCACCCCTTTACAAAATTATCAGCATTTTCAGCTAAAAAAAAATGGAACCAGACACTTCAACTTTCAACTCCTCAGCATACTTAACCCTGGCATCCCTAGGGCCTACTGGGGACAGGAGCAATCCTCCCTCACTCCTACTACCGTGGTGTCATTAAAAAGTATCCACCCCACTCCTGGTGTATGAATTTAAGCACTTTTCTGAGCATCTACAATATGTGGCTCTAGGCCTACGTGTGAAGTTCAGTTATTCAGAGACCTAAACTCATGGGAACTATGCTGGGAAGAACTATCAAAACTTAAGACACATTCAAAGCCAGTTTCTGAGAGATTTCTCTTCTACTGGTCTAGTGAAAAATCTTTCATAATTAAAGGAGGTAAGTGATAGTGTAAATTGGTATCTCATCTCTAATTCTCCTTTTTTTATGAAGGAAAGAAACAAACATACAAAATTGTTTTTACAATCCTATTTTTGTACTATGGGCTATATGAAATTAATGGGAAATCTCTCTTATATAATAGCAATGGTCTCCTTTTGCATTATTATTTTTGTGGCCCAACAGTTAACTTCTCCTCTGCTGGGCTTCTAGCTCAGATGAACCAGCCTCTACTGGGCAATGGAGCCATGAGCAACTCCTCGAGTGGTGGTGATAGGGGCAGAGGGACTAGATAGAAAAGTCCATAATGTATTAAATGGCTTATATTGCCAAACCTTTATCTCAGGGATGTACAAATTCAGTCCTCCAAAGCCACAAACAGGCCAGGTTTTCAGGATATCCCTAATGAACATGCATGAGACAGATCTATATACTACCTCTGTTATTTACCAATTTGTCTCACGCATATTCATTACAGATATCCTGAAAACCTGGCCTGTTTGTGGCCCTTGAGGACTGAACTTGTGCACCACTGATTTATCCAGTGAGAATATCTCTAATTTTTCCAAAGATTTTTAAGCCTTCTCTTTCCCCTTGGAAAAGAAAGTGAAATGGAAGTAGGAACATATCTTCAGCATGCAAAATATCCACTTGGAAACCAGCAAAGGTTGCAAATTAAAGATTTACCAAAGTGTACTATCATAGTATAGACCAGAAGTCCTCAACTCAGTCCACAGGCACACCCAGCCAGTCAGGCTTTCAGAATATCCACAATAAAATTTGCATGAAGTAGATTTGCATGCAAAAGAGGCAGTGCATGCAAATCTCTCTCATGCATATTTATTGGGAATATCCTGAAAACCCAATTGGCTTGGCATGCCTAAGGATTGGGCTGAGAACCACTGAAGGCATGATGCAGCTTCTGAAAGAGTTTTGGACATCACCTACCTCTGGATGCCTCAAATACATCACTCAAGGAGTAAACTAGAGCACAAGTCAAGATCAAAGCATAGAAGCCTAACTCGTAGGGAGGTAAAACTGCCTTAATGCCCATATTGAGAGGTTAGCACCACGAAACACGATTCCTTGGGAAATTCAACCTGTTAAAAAGAGAAACAAGGAACGGTTACACTACTGCACAGAGCATGCAAGATTCCTTTTCCCTAAAATGAAAGGATGTCATTTTAGAAGCATCTACATATGTAAATAGCAACATTTACATGTGTTGACTGGCTGTAGGTGGAAATAGTGGTTTCAGGTAGCAACCATTTACATTTGTACATGCTTGGAATATAGAGATTCAAGGAGGGTATGTTGTGGGTATGGTTTGGACTATACAAAATATATTATGTGTGCATTTCCCTTTTTACAATATAAATGTACGCCTAATCACAAAAATATCACATCGCTTTTTGCATCTGCTCCAAAGTGAGCACATCTGATGTTCAGGAATTAACACATGGGCTGAGGGTTTTAATGCTCAATCAACCAGATATGTTTGTCTTTTGAGGAGGAAAATAAAAAAACATGTTTGTGACTTCACTCCTTAATTTGCCTTACTTATCAGAGGGCTCAAGACAATCTACCACTTGAGGCGAGAGATGAGCTAGCGCCTCCCCTCTTCCCGGCACTGTTCAGTGAGAAACAAATATAAAATGGAATAAAACACTAATCTCATCATGAGTTCTCTCAAAAGACGTAGAGAGCTATTTGACATAGCAACATCCTTAATAAGAGAACCCAATCAAAGGAAGGAAAACAGTAAATTATGCCCACATGAAATGGCCAATTACTTTAAGAGTAAATTTAATGATCAATTCTGATACAAGCACAATTTCATCATCAATCTGTCAGGATAGTAAACAGCAACACATAGAATACATTGAAAACTATCACCGCTGAACAACTTGATAGTGTTATCTCTAATCGCAACACTACAACCTCTCCCCTAGATCCTTGTCCAGTTTCAGTGCTGTGTATACCTTGTAGAGCTATACAAATGTTCAGTAGTAGTAGGATCAAACTGGCCAGATCTGAATTAACACCATTTCTATTCAAGATCATTTAATTATACCTCACACAAGGATACATGCCTCTTAGCTTAAAGCATATGTCAGTCAGACCATTTTTAAAAAGCCCAAAACTAGGCCCCAAATCTCCAAATTCATACAGACCCATCTCTAGCATACCTTTATTGCTAAAATAATTGAAAAAGCTGTACTACACCAACTGCAAAGCCATATAAATGAATATGCACCCTTAGACCAGCAACAACATGAATTCAGTGTGGAGACTCTACTTACAACCTTACTAGATAGATAGATTATAGGCAATGAAAACTAGGACAAGGTTTCATCCTCTTATTTCTAGACATATCCACAGCCTTTGACTCGATAATTCATCATACGCTCCTATCTCGACTCCAAGACATTGGTCTTCATGGCACAACTCTTCAATGGTTCAAATCATACCTAACAGATCACAAACAGCAAGTAAAAGTTATCTCACAGAAATCAAATCCATTCAAGCAACAAGGTGTACTGCAGGGATCATCCCTTTCTTCACTACCTTTTAACTTATATCTACAGCCATTATGCACAATAATAAAAGATATAGCATCCTTTAACGTTTATATATACCAGTGATATGATATTATGATGTATGTACCTTTCTCCATGACTAACCCAATCTCGCATACCGCGATAACAGAATGCTTCAAAGATGTAACACATTGGCTATCTCAGTATAACTTATCCATAAACAATGAAAAAATGGAGGTCCCTTATGTGTCGAGGGAAACAGCGTTCAATCCACCACAGATGCTAAAGACTGAAGATATAGAGCATGAGGTCAAACCTGACGTTAGATATTTGAATAGAATACTGGACCAAAGGTTAAACTTCCAATCACAAATCAAGAATACTACAAGATCTGTATACCATAAAATGAAGATTTTGCAAAACCTCCGCCCATTGCTTATCCCTGATGACTTAAGAATAGTATACCAAGCCATTATAACAATGCAACTGGACTATTGCAATATAATTTATCAAGGGATACCTAAATATGCTTTATATCCACTACAAATGGCTCAAAACAGTGCAGCACAAATCATAAAGAGAGCATCTCGCTAAACACATATCATGCCCATACTAAAGCAATTACATTGGTTCCCAATAATCCAAATTAAAGAAGAAGTAATACTTTTTACATTCAAAATACTATACAATCTATCAGTGCAAACTTCAATAAACAAAACCACTGATAACACAGCTACACTAAAAAAAAATTTTTTTAAACTGCCTCTAATGTTTCGATTGATTTTTACGTTTTTTGGTGCACTGAATCCAAATCTGGTAACCAATTTGCTCCATCACGTACAGATTTTTTGCTACATTGGGTTAGCAGTTTGAGGTGAACGTTTCAGATTGAGTGCGATCGAGATAAAAGTTTCTTGGATGAATTCTTTATACTAATTGTTTAGTAGTTATTCAAATAAGAATAAAGAAAATTGTAACAAGGCAGCACATAAGAATAGAGTAATGTCAACAAAACACACTGATGGTAGCAAAATTGTCTGCACTTAAAACAGCCACATACATGTGCACAAACATTGAGCATATAAGAGCGAGGTTAGACACAAAGCAAAGCAAAGAAATGTGCAAAAAATGTTGTACAGGTATGTATGTAAGAATAGAAAACGCAAACCGCACCATTGCAATACATGAAGACAAACACCCGATGGTGTGAAAATAAAATTCTAATAAATGAGATCCGACACTGTGGTAATAACTAGCAAATTTTTATTTCAAAGTTTAGTAAAAACACGATATTTGTCAACACAGTTTAGATTTTAAAGTCATTCTTGGGTCAATCAATCTCCTGGTGGGCCCGTTTCTTCTTCCCCCGAATGCTTCTCTTGGTGTGCTGCTTGGCGTATTTTTCATCTGGGGTTTCCCGCAGCAGCAACCAGCAGAAATCAGCCATCATAGTGGTGTTCCATCTTCCTTGGTACCTTCTCTCTGCGTCCTTGATGTCCTGGTGAAACCTTTCACCTTGTTCTTCACTGTACACCCCCATGTTTTCGGGAAAGTAGTTCACATGGGAGTGCAAGAAATGGACTTTCAGGCTCATGTTACAGCCTTGTTCTTTGAAGGCATTGAGCATCCTGGCAACAATATCCTTATAGTTCTCATCCCGCCTGTTCCCCAAGAATTTGAGAACAACATCCTTGAAGGAATCCCAGGCTTCTTTTTCCTTCTCAGACATCGTTTCAGCGAATGCTCCATCTGAAATGAGTTTCCTTATATCAGGGCCAACAAACACTCCTTCCTTTAGCTTTGCTTCAGAAAGTCGGGGGAACTTTGAGCAAAGGTACCGAAAGCACTCACCATCTTTTGGAAGGGACTTGATGAATTGCTTAATGAGACCCAACTTAATGTGGAGAGGTGGTAATAGAATTTTATCATGAGGTACCAAGCTCTCATGAAGAACATTTTTCTCACCGGGTCTCAAATACTCCCGAATTGGCCAGTCTTTTTTCCCCCAGTGTAGGTCGCGGGCCCGGCTATCCCACAAGCAAAGGAAGCAGGGATATTTGGTGAAACCGGATTGCTGCCCTAATAGCATGGATAGAATTTTAAAGTCTCCACAAATCATCCACTTATGCTCATCATAACGAATCTTCTGAAGAATCAGGGCCAAATTCTCGTATTTTTCTTGGAGAATAACAGAGTGAGCAATAGGAACTGAAGCGAATGTGTTGCCATTATGAAGAAGAACACCTTTTATGCTGTCTTTTGACGAATCAATGAACAGCCGCCATTCAGCAGGATCATACTTGAGTTTAAACTTTTCCATCACTCCGTATATATCGTTGCAAAATACCAAATCTTCCTCTTTGCTGAAATACTTCAAAAATTGTGTCTCGCGGTTGCGGTACCAATAAAAAGTTGTTCCTGGTGACAATAGATTTTTCTGTTTAAGCCGAGAACCTAGCAGTTGGGCAGCATCTTTTGGGAGTCGTAAATCCCGGACTAAATCATTCAATTCAGCTTGAGAGAAAAGTTCAGGTTTCGGATCTGGTTCAGTTTCAAACTTGGAAGTACTGGACTCATCGGGAAAAGCCATCTGATGAGTCTCATCATGATCAGAACCGTCCACACAAATATGATCCAAAGATTTTGGTGGTTCAGGCACAGGTACTTCGTTGCTATGAGGCATAGGCCTAATTGCTGAGGGAAGGTTGGGGTAACTTATTACGTTCTTATTTTTTAAGTTGTATCCCTTCACAATGCAAGAGCAAAAATAGCAGTCACTGCTGTGGTCTCTTTGTTCACGCCACATCATAGGTATTCCGAAACGAAATGCTTGTTTTTTACCTTTCATCCATAAGCGTAGATCTTCCTCACATGTCTTGCACACTTTGTGAGGAGCCCACGGTTTGTCTTGATCGCCTAACTTCAAACCGAAATAGGCGAAATATACTTTTTTAATAAATGCAGAAATGTTCCTCTGCCGCTTTTTCACGGTATATTCCCCACAAATAAAACAAAAACTGTCCGGAGAGTTGACGCAACCTCTGGCTCTGTGAGCCATCACAAATACACAGCACTGCAAACTACAACTGTAGTGAACCACTTCGGAATAAAGCTGGATTCCGACTGAGCAAACAAAAGGTAATAATGAACTTGCAAGAAACTGAAATTTGACAGGAACGTTCATGTCGCAACCACCGTGTTTGAGCGAGCGAACGAGGCGAGGCGAACAGGAAAGAACATGCGCCAGCGCGAGTACTGGATTTAGCCCCCCGCCTCCCAATTGTCCTGTTAATGTATAAAATGAATACAAAACACTCTAAAATATCATGAGGGAGTGTTTCTAGTTAGTTAACCATTACAACCTCTATTTTGGGCCAAGAAAATAAACTGCAGTCGGCTAAAAAGAAATTATGTGAACATTCCTTATATGGGTAAGAAATCTAATTTTGCAAGAAAACATGACGTGATGGAACATTTTGGCTATTTTTCCTGGATTCAGCACCCCAAAATCTATAGGAATCAGTTGCAAAACTGGAGGCAGTTTTTTGGTAGTGTACCTGTGTAATAGATCAAGAAGATAGAGAACACAGAACTCACTAATAATTCCAATCCTTAAGGCTAAAATTAAATAAATTGTAAGCAATCATGGAGTGGAGGAGTAGCCTAGTGGCTAGAGCAACTCCCTAATACCCAGAAGATCAAGAGTTTGAGTCCCACAGGCACTCCTTGTGACCTTGGCCAAATCACTCTACCCTACATAGCCTCAGAAGAAAAGTCCTTGCAATCTACTTCCTGTGATGCATTACTAAGAAAACCCAGAGGCAGCTGGATCACTAGGCGTCAGCACTGACTTGACAGCACAAATTTTAAAAAAATGCAATCATTCCTTTTTGCTATATACACCATCCATCTGGAATTCTCCTATGGATGGCATAAGATCTATCAACGATCTAACTGAATTTTGCAAAAGACTCTAAACTCACCTATTCTAAGAATGCTATGGAAAACCAGAAGAATTATCAATCTGCCAGCTCTATGGTCAATATCCATTCATTCACTTCCTCATAATTTTCAGACAGTCCTTGCAACCACAACTATTTTGTATATAATATGCATTATAGTCATTATAAAAACAATCTGTACCCAGTAGATCATGTTAATGTTTAAGATTTACTGTTGCAACACAGTTCTTGAGTTAATTGTTACGCAGTTCTTTTTGGTGTAATCTTCTCTGGAGCTTTTGTCAACTGTAAACCACTTTGACTATCAGGTAAAGTGGTATAAAAAATGTTAAATAAATAAATAAAATAAACATTTAAAAAAGAGACAGAGCAACTTTCAAACTAGATATTAGAGTAAAACCAAAAGTTGCCCAAAAGCACATGGTGGGGAATAATGATGGATACTACCAAAACAGGAAGGTTAGGACATCCTGATGGAGAGATTGCAATAAAGTTAAAAGTAGTCCAGGTGCCCTTAACAGATGGAGTTGAAAGATTCCAAATTATCATAGTCAACCGATAAAGATTGTCAATATAAACAACATACTTTGAAATGCTTGTATACAAATGCTAGATGTATAAAAAAATAAGACAGGAGAGTTAGAATATATAGCACTGACTGAAGAGGTAGATATAATTGGTATCTCAGAGACCTAGTAGAAGGAGAATAGCCAATGGGACACATTGATACCAGATATAAATTATATCATAATGATAGGGTAGATCAAATTGGTGGAAGGTAGTGCTATCAGTTAAAGGGGGCATTGAAACTAACAGGATAGAAGTTTTGCAGGAAACAAAATACACTATAGAATCATTAAGGATAGAAATTCTATGTAAAAAGGGGATGGGAATAGCAGTGGAGGTCTACTATTGTCCACCTGATCAGAATGAAATATGATGTAACGCTAACAAAAATTAGAGAAGCTAACAAAACTGACAACACAATAATAACAGGTGATTTCAATTACCTCAGTATCGACTGGGTAAATGTCATCAGGGCATGCTAGGAAGATAAAGTTTCTAGATGAAACAAATGGCTGCTTCATGGAGCAGCTGGTTCGGGAACCAACATAAAGGGGAATATTTTGGAACTAATACTTAGTGGAGCACAGGATCTCATATGAGAGGTCAATTTAATAAATGGAAGAAGAACAGCAAGGAAATCTACTGCACTAGCATTTAACTTTCAAGAGACTATCATAAAATTAGGAAAATAGTTAAGAAAAACTAAAAGGAGCAGCTGCAAAAGTTAAGAGTTTACTTCAGGTCTGGACATTGTTTAAAAGTACCATCTTAGAAGCCCAGACCAGATGTCTTCAATACTTTAAAAAAGGTGGAAAAAAAGGCCAAATGACTACCAGCATGGTTTAAAACATCTTTCAAAAACTGGAAAAAAACTAGATAAAGAAAATAGAAAACAGCAGGCAAAGAGATAATTTGAAAAGAAGCTGAACCATTAAATGACAGAGGAGTAAAAGAAGCCTTAAGGGAGGACAAGGTCATAGCGGAGAGACTAAGAGGCATGTCTGCTAAAGGTGTGTTAGCTGCTACCATGGGGCTAATGCAGATTCATCACCTGGCGATAGCAGCTAACATAAGCAAAAGTAGATATCACAGGCACTTTTCTACGATATCGGCATTTTGCATAGTGGACCCAGGGGGGAGGTGAGATCAGGGTGGGGAGTAGGTATTCTTATATTTGGCAGCTAACACGTGAAAATATTTCATGCAATGGCTGCCAAACATGGCCAATTGCAGCTGCAGATAATGCCACCTCTTGAGCTGGCAATATCTGTAGGTGATTCAGTTTGGGCCATCTTCCTTGGAGGTGATTGGCCATCCAAGGCCCTGATCTGTCAATATTGTTGGTGCTGCAGATGTACAGACACTGACAATATAAAAAGTGTGTCTCCTCCCCCCTTCAGCATTGATCCCCCCCCCCCCCCCGATAGCTCCTAATCCCCACTGGAAACTGTCCGGAGGAGATTGGTACACCCCTGACAAAGAACACCACCTATGCTAGTCAGTCGGGTGCCCTAAACCCCCTCACAAGAAAAAAAAACAGGTTTGCCAGTTGGTGTCCTTCCTCCTCATTCAAAACTGTAAGGGCCTGATATTGAATTGGGCAGGCTATGGCACATAGCCCTGACTGCCGACCCCTATCCCGGATATTCAATGCTGCAGTGATCGCATTGAATATCTGGGGTCGCCGCACATGCCCCAGAGCCGCCAAAGCTACTTGAGTAGCGGCAATTTTGCACTGCTACCTGGTTAGCTTCTGCGGGTAAAACTAGGCCAGCTTTTGCTACGCCTAGTTTTACCTGCCGATCGCTAATTGGGTAGCGGTGCAATATCACCGCTACTCAGATAGCTTTGGTGGCTCTGGGGCATGTGCGGCGACCCCAGATATTCAATCATGTAAGTGCTGTTGAATATCCCGATTCAGGCATTTACATGGTTTACTGGGCAGTAAACTATGTAAATGCCTTTCGAATATTGGGCCCTTAATCCTAGCTAGTCAGTCAGCCTAAGGGGCCCCTCAAGCCATTATCTTAATCATCCTCGTAGTCTAGTGGTCACTGGGAGCAGGAGCGGTCCTTCCCGCCTCCTGCCACCACCATCACTGCTCCACAAAATGGCCATGATCATTTGGTGCTGTCCCCTAGTATCAGGATGCTAGAAGGCAGTACCATGAGATTGGCGCCATATTTGTGAGTATGAACAAGGAGGCCAGGATCTTCTGACCACTCATGGCCTCCTCGTTGTTACTTACAAGTATGGCACCAGTCTTGAGTGCTGCTCCTGCTCCCAATGACCACTAGACTACCAGGGATGTTAAGGTAATGGAAGGGGCTTTCAGCAGGGGGGGGGAGGGGAGGGTCCCATTAGGCTGACTGACTAGCCAGGATTTAGAGTTTTGAAATGGGAGACTGTCTAGCCATGTTTTTTTTTATGGAGTGGGGGGTGGGGGTGGGAGGGTGGTTAAGGTGCCTGACTGACTAGCTGTGATGTTCATCTTTATCAGGGGTGTACAGATCCCTCCTGGACAGTTCCCGATGGGGATCAGGAGCTTTCTGGGTGGGGATTGGTGCTGAAGGGGGGAAAGTCACTTATATTGTTGGTGCTGTGGATCTGTACAACCACAGCACCAACAATGTTCTTAGGTGAGGGGGCTCAATTGAGGCCTGGAGGGGGACAAAAATTAGTAGCAATTGTGTGGACCCACAATCCCTGCATTGGCAGGTACTGTGAGGCTTCCTGTACTACCTCTCGATACAGGGATTGTAAGTTTCTACAGTAAGTCCACATCTCCGCAGTATCTGCAAGGGAAAAGCTGGGAATGGCAGCAGCCCTTTTGCAGCTATCTCACTATGACAGCTGCAAAAGGCTACTGCAGTTTAGTAGACATGCCTCTAAATAAATTCTTTGCTTTGGTCTGTTTGGTTCTTAATCTTGGGATCATGTTACGCCTCATTTGCAAGCAAATCATCCTTCATATTAGAGTTAAAGTATTTTTGCTAACCCACAAAGCCTTTTATTCTGTCTTTTCAGGGTGTCTTTCGAATTTGCTTATTCCCTATGTACCAAAGCGATCATTGCACTCTCAATCATAATCTATTAGTGGTCCTCGCCATTAGTTGTGCTAGGCTTGAATCTATATGCTCTTCAGTGTTTTATTTTTCTTGTTCCACTTTATGGAATTCCCTTCTGTTATATATACATCAAGATACTGTATTAAAGCCCTTTCAAAAGAATCTTAAAGCATGTTTTTTTGAATTAGCTTTTGGTGATTCTGAGAGGTGATGAGGATTGCTGGCTTGACTGAGCTACACAGTTTTTTTTCTAGGCTTTTGTTTTCTTTCTTTAGAAATGTATGCAGTTTTTTTCTTTGATGTAATGTTTTGTATTTTATTGGTTTGTTGATTTGTATGTATATTGGAAGTTGTTTTATTTAGTTAACAGGTTTTCTATACCGCATTATCTTAAATTCAAAGTGGTTTACATAAAACATCAACAAGAAGTATACATTGAACAGGGAATCTTAACTTGAAAGAGTACATAGGGTAAAAGAGTAGTAAGCTATACATGTGCAAAGGGAGGTTAGGTTAAAGTGTCGATTCCAAAGGGTTCCTTGAAGAGCTGTGTTTTTAGAGCCTTTTTGAAATCTTTAATGTCTGAGATGGATCTTATACTCTCTGTGAAGGTGTTCCAAAGTGACGAAGCGTATAAGGATATAGCTTGGTTGAAAATTGTCTGCCTTGCTCTCATACATTGCTTTGGGATACATAATAAATTTCTGTTTGCAGATCTTCTTTGTCTATTGTTAGGTCCCTTTGTAAATAATGATTGAAGAGTTACTGGGGACAGATCATGTCTAATTTTAAAGATGATTAGAAGTGTTTTAAATCTGGAACAAATGTGAACTGGAAACCAGTGAAGGTGACATAGTGTAGGTGTTATATGACTCTGTCTTGCAGTTCCAGTAATAGATGTTTTAATTTATTTTCATTTTTATTGTGAACAGCTTTGTATATTTTTGGGGTTTTTTAAAATTAAAAGGCAGGTATATTAAGTGCCAAATAAATTAAACTTTACTTAAGATGTAGTGGAAATACCCATGCCAGAAATAATATTTAAAGGTGATGAATTGGAGGAATTGAAACAAATCTTATTGAGCCTGGAAGAGGTGCTAGAGTAATTTGACCTGGACTGGATGGTATATGTCCCAGGGTGCTGAAAAAACTCAAAACAAGGAACTGCAGCCCTATTACTAATTTGCAAATTATCATTAAAATCATCTCTAGTACCTGAAGATTGGAGAGCGGCAAACATAATGCCAGTTTTTAAAAAGTGTTCCAGAGGTAATCCGGGAAACTACAGACCAGTAAAGCTGAAGTCAATGCCAGGCAAAATGGTAAAACCAATATAAAGATCAAAATTGCTGAACATATGGTCATGGATGGTCATGATTGAATGGGGCAAAGCCAAAATGGATTTAGCCAAAGGAAGTCTTACCTCACTGATCTGTTACATTTTCTTTCAAGGTGTGCATAAGTAGGTAGATAAGGGCGAGCCGATGGATATAGTGTATCTGGATGTTCAGAAAGCTTTTGACAAAGGTCCCTCTTGAGGAAAAGTCATGGGATAGGAGGCAGTATCCTATTGTGAGTTGGGAACTGATTAAATAGTGGAGTACATGAGGAATCTGGGCTGGGTCCACTACTTTTGAACATATTTATAAATGACCTAGTAATGGGAACAAGTGAGTTGATCAGATTTGCAGATGACACAAAATTATTCAGAGTTGTTAAATTACAAGTGGATTTTGAACTTGATCAATTGGGAAACTGGGCATCTAAATGGCAGATGGAAAGTTCCACATTAGGAGTCGCCACTCAAGAAAAGGATCTAGGAGTCGTCATGGATAATAGAAACATAGAAACATGATGGCAGAAAAGGACCACATGGCCTATCATCAACTACAATAGTCCCTTTTTTCCCTTAAGAGATTTTTTGTATCTGTCCTATGCTTTTTTAAATTCAGATACTGTCCTTGTTTCTACTGCCTCCACTGGGAGACTATTCCACACATCTACCACTCTTTCCATAAAGAAATATTTCTGCATATTACTCCTGAGTCTATCCCCTTTCACCCTCATCCTATGTTCCCTCATAGCAGAGTTTGCTTTCAATCGGAAGAGGCTCTCCTCTTGTGCATTTATGCCATGGAGGTATTTATTTATTTTATTTACATTCTCTTATATACCGCGCTATTCTGCATCAGTGCGGTTTACATTGAACAAACTGAAATTACATTGAACAGGGCATTATAACTCAGAGATAGCTATTTTACAGGGAACATGGACTATGGAGGGTTAAGTGGCTTGCCCAAGACCACAAGGAGCACCTGTGGGACTAGAAACCCAAGTCCTTCCGGCCCAAGGTTGCTGTCCTCTAGTGGGATTTGAACCACCGACCTTCCGGCCTGAAGTACCTTGCCTCAACCACTAGGCCACTCCTCCACTCCAAACATCTCTATCATATCTCCTCTATCCTGCCTTTCCTCTAACTTATACATATTAAGATCTTTAAGACTGTCCTCATAGGCTTTATAATGAAGACCATTAACTATTTTAGTAGCCAACCTCTGAACCAACTCCATCCTGTTTATATTCTTTTGAAGGCACGTTGAAATTCTCTGAGTGTGCAGTGTCAGCCAAGAAATCTAATAGAATGCTAGGAATTATAAGAAAAGGAATGGAAAATAAAACTAAGGATATCATTATATTGTTTTAATGTAAACCGCACTGATGACAAAGAGCGCGGTATATAAGAAATGTTAAATAAATAAATATATCTGTATTGCAACATAGTGTGACAGCACCTTGAGTATTGTGAGTATGGTAAATCTTAGGATGGTGTATACATGAAATGACTTTCCACAGATGCAAAGACAGGAACAAAATTGAAGGTGATATGGGATAAACCCAGAAGATCCTTAGTTAAGCAGTGAAGACAGATCAAGTTTCAGATACTTAGTCGCCATTATATCGTCTGCATGTAATTCTGTACGTGGGATGCAATTGCAGTTTGGCATGTTCTGATCTAAAACATATACTGTAAGAATTAATTGTGGCTATTTTTAGCCAGGCACCAAGATACTTCCAAACAAAATCTTTGCTTTAGAATGCAAAGTCTGGAAAGGAAGGAGATCAGAGAGCAGGAAGCGGTAACAATTCATGGGAAAACAGAAAAAAGAAAAAAACCCTTAGGGCCAAAATGAGAACACTACAGAAAGAACAAAGCAATAGACTTGTGCAGAAATATAGAGAAAAGAAGCAAAAAACTGTAGTGTAACAAAAGGCTATAGAAAGTATGAAGAATCTAGAACAAAGGACCCCGTTTCTCTCATTCTGCCGAAACACTTTTCGCCAAGAGGAATCAAAGCATTTATTCAGGTGCATCTTTCTTCCCGTGATCAAGTTGGCAGTGTGACCTGGTTCCAGGAGGGAGATTTTAGACCAGGCCTAGTCAGTTAACACTCCCTGCCTGATGCAGTTTTACAGGATTGTTTTGGGAAGAGTGGGATTGAGGCGATTGTGATTAATTCTTAAAATCTCAGGGGGAGAATCCCTAAGGCCCTGAAAGTTAAATGAGAGGGCTTAGGGCTAAAGGTTCATCTAGGGCAGAGGTTTAACAAACCATGGTCTAATGGCCATGCCCAGCCTTTTGGCATTTTGCTTTCGTGTTGACCCACACTGCTAATGTTTAATTGATACAGCCTGCTGACACCCTGCCAAAATATCAGTATGGTCTTTGAATGATGATGTAGGAGGAGAAATCATCAGAGCCAGCGCTACACGGTAAGCTTGAGACATGTGCAAGGCAACCGCAATCTCCAGGGGTTGCCATTGCTAGATGCTCTCATCCCCCCCCAAGCAGGAAGACAAGTGCAACCGTAGAAGCAGAGCCTGCATGTGGGACCAGCATGTCCCACGGGCAGAAGGCTGTGCAAGGCTGCAATCGCTGCCTTAAACAGCCTCTGCCCATAGGACACACTACTCCTGCAGGTAAGTTCGTCCCTCTCTCCACTGATGTTGCTGCCGGACTCAGCCCTCAGCAGCCTTAAACTGAGCCCAGCAGCAATCATGGCCAAGAGAGGGCCGAGTCTGCTAAGGGAGTAGCATGTCCTGTGGGCAGAGGCCCTTTAAAACAGTAATCGCAATGGAGAGAGGGCCGAGTCTGCCCATGGAAATATCATGTCCCACTAGCAGAGGCTCTTTAAGACAGCAATTGGGGCAGAGAGAGGGCCGAGCCTGCTCACAGGAATAGAATGTCCTGAAGGCAGGTTCAGTTTTCTCTCAGCTGTGAAGGGGCAAAGGTAGACAGGAAGGACATAAGGACATTGGGAGGTGGAGGAGATATACTGGGCACCGGGAGACAGACTGGAGATGCTGAATGCATGGAGGCGGGGGGGGGGGGGGAGTAGGGAAGCGGAGGGGACAAACTAGAGGTGGGGAGACTAGGGAGATGAAGACAGAGAGTGGCGTAGGCTTTATATATGCAATTTCTGGATATACCGCCCAGGCTGAAGGGCATCAGAGAGGTTTACAATCACTACAAACAGGTACTGGATACATTCCCTCATCCCGAAAAGGCTCACAATGTACCTGAGGCAATGGAGGGTTAAGTAGCTTGCCCAAGGCCACAAGGAGTACCTATAGGGTAGAAACCCCAGTCCCTCTGGCCTGAGGTACCTTGTCCTAACCACTAGGCAACTACTCCCTAGGCATGGGGATAAGCAAGAAGGGGTGATGGAGTAGTGATGCTGGATATGGGTTATAGGGAAACTATAGGAAGATCCTGAGGAGAGATGCTAGACATGGGGGTAATAAGGGGAGGGAAAAATGCAGGACATGGAGGTAATAGGAAGAGAGAGGGGAGAAGATGGAAAGAGATGGAGAGATGCTTGACATGGAAGTAATAGTCAGGGGACGGTTTGGTATAGAAATGGAGGAGATGCTGGATGCAGGGAAATAGGAAAGGAGAGGGCAGTCATGGAAGGATAGGGAGAGAGAGAGACTGGAAATAGAGAATGGAGGGAAAGAGAGATACTGGATAGAGGGGGGAGGGGAGAGATAGTGAGTGAGACTGGGGAATAATGGACCAGGAAAAAAAAAGAGGTAAGGAATGGGATGAGGGTTGAAAAGTGTACGTAGATAGAGTAAAAAAGAGAGGGATTGAGGACTGGATAGTAAGAAAGAGTAATGAAATCTGAGTGGACAGAAAGAGAGAAAAATAAATGGAAGAAAGCTGAAGAGAAAAGATCAATATCCAAGATAGAACAAGTGAAGAAAACAAGAGGAGACAAGAAATGGCAGATGGACTAGAGACCATAGAAAAAGAGCTAAGGTAAGACAGAGGAAAGCAGAAACTTCAGATTGGGACCAGCATGATCAGAGAATAAAATGGTCAGACAACAAGGTAGAAAAAATAATTTTGGGCCCGATATTCAAAAGGCATTTACATGGTTTACAGCCCTTTTGTGTAAATCCCTCTAACCGGAAAATTCAACGGCACTAATACAGCTGAATATTCCCGATCTTTTCCTCTTCACGCCCCGATGCTAACTATTTAGCATCAGGGCATGTCTAGGGTGTTCTGGGAGGAGCGTAGGCAGCGGCAATATTGCATGCTGCCTAGTTAGTGACCTGCAGCTAAAAGATAGGCAAAGGAAAAACTCACCTATCTTTTAGCTGCAGGAGCTAACAAGGCAACATGCAATATCGCCGCTGCCCAGTTAGCTGCTGCGAGTGGGAGGCTGTGCAGAAAACCAGGATTTCAATGCTGGGGCCGCATATGACCACGGCATTGATTATCCAGGGTTAAGGGTCGATGCACACGGCTATGCACCATAGCGGTGCATAGCCGACCAAGATGAATATCGGGCTCTTCATTTTCAGTTGAGTGATTGGACCTTGCACTGTCTTTATATTTTATACAGTACAGGGAAATGCATCTCTCTCTATTTCTCTGGTGTTGCATTGTATGAAGAATCTGGCTGCTTGGGGTTGCAGTTTAATTTTTATCTGCATATTTTTATTTTTAGGTTGTGGTCACTAATTCTGTACTTGGTGAGGGTCTGTGTTAACATAAGAACATAAGATATGCCATACTGGGTCAGACCAAGGTCCATCAAGCCCAGTATTCTGTTTCCAACAGTGGCCAATCTAGGTCATATGTACCTAGCAGTTTCCCCAAGGGACACAGGTTCCACAATGCTTGTATTGGTTCCAGCATTGATATCCTGGGTCCCTTCTTAATAATGGCTTATGGACCTTTCCTCCAGGAACTTGTCCAAACCTTTTTTAAACCCAGCTACACTAACAGCCTTTACTACATCCTCCGGTAACAAATTCCAGAGTTTGATTACACGTTGAGTGAAAAAATATTTTCTTTTATTAGTCTTAAATAGTTTACCCTGTAGCTTCATTGCATGTCCCCTAGTCTTTCTATATTCTGATAAGGTAAACAATCAATCTACGTTTACCCGTTCCACTCTGCTCATTAATTTATAGACTTCTATCATATCTCCCCTCAGCCGTCTCTTTTCCAGGTTAAAGAGCCCTAACCTTTTTAGCCTTTCTTCATAGGAGTATCCTTCCATCCCCTTTACCATTTTGGTGGCTCTTCTCTGAACCTTTTCTAATAACTCTATATCCTTTTTAAGATACGACGACCAGAATTGCACACAATATTCAAGGTGCGGTCTCACCATGGAACGATATAGAGGCATTATAATATCCTTTGTTTTATTTTCCATTCCTTTCCTTATCATACCTAGCATTCTATTTGCTCTCTTGGCCGCCGCTGCACACTGGGCCGAGGGTTTTAACATGGTATCCACAATGACGCCTAAATCTTTTTCCTGGGTGGTGGTTCCTAATGTGGAACCTTGCATCGTGTAACCATAGTTTGGGTTGTTCTTCCCTAGGTGCATAACCTTGCACTTGTCCACATTAAATTTCATCTGCCATTTTGATGCCCAGTCTTCCAATTTATCAAGATCCTCTTGCAATTTTCCACAATCCTCTTGGGTTTTAACAACTTTAAATAGTTTTGTGTCATCTGCAAATTTGATAACCTCACTCGTTATTCCACTTTCCAGGTCATTTATGAATATGTCAAAAAGCAGCGGACCCAGCACAGATCCCTGGGGTACACCACTATTCACCTTTCTCCATTGGGAAAATTGGCCATTTAGCCCTACACTCTGCTTTCTATCTTTTAACCAGTTCCTGATCAACAATAGTACACTGCCTCGTATCCCATGACTCTTTAGTTTTGCCAAAAGTCTCTCATGAGGGACCTTGTCAAAGGCTTTCTGAAAGTCCAGATACACAATATCAACCGACTCACCTTTGTCCACCTGATTATTCACTCCTTCAAAAAAACATAACAGATTATGTGTGATCAAGACCAGGTGTTCTGTTAACATGGAGTTTGTATGTACAGATCTATACTGTAGTAATCTGAATTGTTCAGCTTTTCAAATAGGTGTTTTGATGTTCCAGGGCCCGCTGCAGTATTTACAGTGCTGCTTTTTTTGGGCATGCTCCTTATGTGAGTTTTGGAAGTTGGTGCTGGTATGGTATGGTAGATTTGCTCTATAGAATCTCAGTGTATTAAATTCACATGCCTGATACTGGAGAATGTTTATGTTGTTGTTAGTGAGATGACCAGAATAAGATTTTTTTTTTTAGATATTGAGTTCTGTGGATGAATGTCCTAGTTCTGCTCTGCACCCATTGTCAAGGGAGAGGTTTCTGCGGAGGCAGAATATATGTTCAAAAAGAAAAAGTGAGATAACACAGTTTATAACAACCAAATAAAATGAGTTATAATTTTATTATTTGGTGTTCTAAAATGTGTTGTCGTTCTCGCTTTTTCTTTTAGTTCCTTGGTGTGCAAACATCTTGCATTTCCATTGTTTTTTGCAGAATATATATTTACATTAACACCATGCCGATTCAGTGCGCAGTTTTGTGTTATGATGGAGATGCCAAGCCCCTCTTGTTTTTTTTATATTTATGCAGTTTTAACAGTAAACGAAGAAGTAACATAACCATCTTGTACAGAAAACAGAGCAGTTCAATAAGAAACCAAAAAACAGAAGAAATATTAAAGAAAAACTAGAGTTGCACTGTCTGCTCATCCTCGCCCCCAAGTAGGGGGAGAGAACAACAAGAAATAAACAATTGTAATCCCAAGCTGAAAGAAACAAGGTCAGGGCACTATGCAAACAATCAAAAAAAATTTTTTTACAGCTCTACAGATGGGGGGGGGGGGGGGAACGATTCAATGGATGCCTCTAGGTGACAAGTATTTATGAAAGCCACCATCTGGGATGACTCAAAGAAAATATAAGAAACTAATTGATACTTAACCAAGCACTTGCATAGATGTTTTAGAAAAAAAAGAGCCCCTCCAGCTGGTGGAGCCTAGGGCGAAGCAGGAGAAATTCCCTATGCTGTCTCTGAGTATCCTTGAATAGATCTGGCTATATCCAGACCATCAACTCTTTAAACAATAAATTTCACTACCGAAAGATAAGCTTTAAAAGTCACTCTATCTGAATGCAAAGCAAAAGTAATCATTAATGTAGAGGGAGATGGTCTTTCTTCTAGGGATGTCTCCAACAACGCTGTAACATTTAAAGCATTGACAGGTTGATCACCAATTCTTAGAGAAGAAACAGATTTTTTTCCCCATTGGCAAATAAAACACTTTCACAATTGGTGGAATCATATCTTTAGGAACTACCAGAGTCTCGACTAAGTAATTTCTAATATCTCTCGCTGATATTGTTGATACTCTTTATAATCCTCGTTATTTGCATGGGACAAATTCTCCAGATGTTCAGTTGTTCAATGAACTAAAATTCTTAACAAATGATGATGACTGCTCTTCCAAAAGTATCACCTTAGTTTGAACCTCCAAGACCTTTGATGATAGAAGTTCAACAGCTGCAGCGTTGGTTTGAACTTTAGTTGCCAAAGAGGAAACCTGTGGCAACAAGGCTTCCTCTAAAGAGACAATAGCTTGCCAAATTGACTCCAGAGTAAAATTCGAGGGACGATCCAAAGAAAAAGAAACAGTTCCAGATACATGACCCAGGATACCCTCCATTCCTGCAGACGCCGATACACTGCCCAAAGCTGCATCCATTCCAGCTGCCGTCCTTCCGTTTGGTTCCACTGAAGGGCTGGAGTGCTGAAGACATTCCGGGGCAGAGATCACACCTGGACATTCTTCCCCAAAACCTGACTTTCCCAGCACGGATGAGAACCATTCTCCTATGGATACCTCCTGTTGCAGGCTGCCCACAGAGGATTGATGAAAACATGCTACCTTTGAGAACGGCCATAAATTGAGGGAGAGAGATGAACTCCCTGAGGCAGATGCTGAGCACTCCTGCTCCAGAGTAACTGCAGCCGAGGTGTCCTCCCCAAGGTGTTTGGGTATCGAGGTAGCTGATGCATGAAAGAATCCAATGGTCCAGAAGCAAGTGGCGTAGAGGTATCAGGGGTATGGGAAGGCATCTGCAACCCCCTTCCTATATATTTCTGACCCATAACAGACACCATCCTAACTCCTCTCCTGCCCCTCTTGATTTTTATATTGGAATGGTAAGTGTTGTGTTGGGGTCACAAAGCCCCTCTTGCTTTTCTGAGGATGGGAAGTGCTGTGTATGGGCCACTGAGACTCTCTTGTTTTTGTGAAGGTGGAAAATGCTGTGTTGAGGCCAAGTTGCTCTTGTTGTTTTTGTGGAAGTGGGAGCTGCATCATTGATGCTGTTGAGTCCCTCTTGTTGTTTGCCATATTTAGCAACATTTTCCTAAGCTCTGTTCCGGATAACACTTGTGTGGGTCGCATTATTGGTGTGGGGCCTAGGCTAACTTCAGGCAGATAGTTATATCCCCCTTCAGTTACCACATTTCAGCATGGCAAAATGGCTGCAGAAGCAACTAAGGCCATCCATTGAGATGGCATTAGTTGCACCCATGCTACTTGCGCTGAAGCATTATGTTAATTTCTGCCGACAATGCAGATGCCTGCATGTGAGAGTTCTTTCTCTCGTCTCACTCTGGAGTAAAATATAATTTTGGGAAAGAAATCCTGAAAACCTAAGAGTAATAGAAAAAGCATGGAACTTGTTCCATTGTCTGGCCAGAAAGCGTCCATATTATATTTGCTTTTCTGTTGCTTCAGCTTCACTTCCGACTGCCAGTAGGAAGTGAAGCTAGAGTGAGAGAAAGCTAGAATAACACATGCTTGATCAAGAAATGAAATGATCTCACAAGGGGAAAGCATGGATTTATTGATTTGCCACTGAAACCTGCTTAATACATGTGGTTTAAATCAGCAATATATTAATGTTGTCACTGTTTTTCTATATTGCAACTATTCTTTGCATCAACATTACACCAATTTTGCTTATAGTTTCTATTTGTACATTGACTGTATGGTTATCATGTTTTTGATTCCTACATTCTATACAAAATCTTTCTCCTGCATACAGTATTTTTTCAAGGAGTAAAATAATTTTGAGCTCTCCATACAGCTGAGTATTTTTCTTTTGATCCATATGTACAATTTTGCATTTTCTTGGACTATCACAGTCTGTTCATATGATGCTAAGTATTTACTGCTCAGTAGTTATTTTTATTCTGGCTATGCATTTGCCCCTTCACTGCAGTTTTCTTTCAACACTGGACTTGAAGGAGAAATACTAGCATCATGTGAAGAGTTCACAAAGAGTTTTGGGGGAAAAGGGGGGTGGGGTGTAGCCAGCATTAATAATAATGAGGGAGGGGAGTGACAGAAACTCTAGCATCAGCCCTGGAAATCATGAGGCGCATTGATGCATTCCTGCTTTACCTCTCCTTCCAGCAGCAGTGGCAGAAGTCATCACATTAAAACTTTGCAGAGGTTGAGATCTGGGGCTCCTGCTTTATTGTGTGTGCTAAAATTTTAAATTTTGAATTCCTGACTTGCTCTGCTCTCCTTCAAAAATTTTATCTCAGTTTTTCCTAAATAATTGTCTGCCATTGCAAAATGATTTTCTGTATCTTTGGGTTGGGAAAGGCGTGGAAAACATAAATAGGGATTCTGATTTTAGGTTTTAACTGAAAAAAAACACTGATAAAACACCTTTGCTAGGAAAAAATGAAATAGGTGTGTATTGCATAAATGCTGAGAAAACGTAGTTACTCACCTGTAAAAGGTGTTCTCCGGGGACAGCAGGAATCAGTCCTCACATATGGGTGACGTCAGCGCCGACGGAGCCCTTGTGCGGAGCAAATCCCCAGCTTTCTAAGAAAGCCTTTGGGAACTGCATCACGCATGTGCGGTCCCCTTCCCGCCCAAGGGTGCCATCTTGCTCAGTCAAATGACATAGCTAAAAAAATGGCAAAAAGAACAAAATATAATAATAATAGGACTGCAACTCCATGGGGAGGAGGGAGGGTCATGAGGACTGATTCCTGCTGTCTCTGGAGAACACCTGTTACAGGTGGGTAACTATGCTTTCTCCGGGAACAAGCAGGACGTCAGTCCTCACATATGGGACTCCCCAGCTATAGGCTACCGAGAACCCACAGCTGAAAAATAGGCCCCCTCTACGAGAGCTGCAAGCAGCCACAATAGGAATCTAACTGAGAGAGTAGCACTCTGGTAGCCTGACACAGAAGGGTCAGAGGGCAGGAGTTACCTAGACCTCAAAAAGGTTACGGAGCACAGCCTGGCCGAAAGCACTGTCCTATTGGGACTCCCTATCCAGGCAGTAATAGGTTGTGAAAGTCTGACCCGAAGACCAGGTGGCAGCCCAGCAGATGTCTGCCAGCGGAACAGAGCGGGAATGAGCCACTGATGCCGGTGGGCCGTAACGTGACCCTGCAATGGAAGCTCGGCCGCCCTGTATGCCCAGGCAATACAGTCCGCTACCCAGGTGGACAGCGTACGCTTGGAGACAGCCATCCTCAGCTTACTGGGATCATAGAATACGAAAAGCTGAGAAGCCCTTCAATGGCCTTGCATATGCTGAATGTAGAAGGCCAGCGCCCTCTTACAGTCCAGGGTATGCAGAACTGTCTCTGCTCATCTGGCATGCGGCCTGGGAAAAAAGGTAGGCAGTACTACCTCCTGGTTGAGGTGGAACGAAGAGACCACTTTCGGAAGGAACTTGGGGTGTGTGCGGAGTACCACCCAGTTCCTATAGAATCTTGTGTAAGGCCTGTCGGACACCAGGGCCCGAAGCTCACTCACTCGCCGAACCGACGTAAGTGCCACCAAGAAAACTACCTTCCAAGAAAGGTAGCGTAGATGGCAGGTTGCCATTGGCTCAGATGGTGGACGAGTAAGCTGCCCTAAGACCACATTCAAATCCCACTCAGTTGCTGGAGGGCGAACTGGGGGCTTCAGTTGAAGTAGGCCTCTCAGGAACCTGGACACCAAAGGATGTGCAGAAAGAGGCTTTCCCTCCACTGGAAAGTGCTGTGCAGCTAAGGCACTGAGGTGAACTCTGATGGAGTTGGACTTAACGCCCAAATCCGAAAGGTGGAGTAGATACTGTAGTACCACTGCCACCTGGCAGGAGAAGGGATTCACTTTCTGCTTTTCGCACCATACTCCAAACCTACGCTACTTAAAGGCATAAGTTCGTCTAGTTGACTGCCTCCTTGAGGCCAGTAAAACTTCTTCCACGTTTCTCGGAAGAAGGAGCAGTGCGAGGACCACCCTTTCAGCAGCCATGTCATTAGGGTGAGGGAGCTGAGGTTGGTGTGAAGAAGAGTGCCCCCCTCCTGAGACAGGAGGTTCGGAGAGGACCCCAGGGGGATTGGGGTCTCCACCGCTAGTTGAAGTAAAAGTGGAAACTAGGGTTACCTCGGCCATCTTGAGGCTACCAAGATGACTGAGGCTTTGTCTCGGAGAATTTTGAACAAAGTTTTGGCCATCAGAGGCGTCGGAGGAAACGCATACAGGAGGCCCAGAGACCATGAGATGAGAAAGGCATCTGCAGCCACCCTGTTTGGATGTGGCTGCCGTGAGCAAAACTGAGACAACTGGTGATTGTGCGGGCTCGCAAACAAATCCAGTGTCGGCTGTCCCCAGGTCTGAAAAAGCCACTGGGCCACACTGGTGTCCAGTTGCCATTTGTGAGGCTGTAGAATCCTGCTCAGCCTGTCGGCTAAGTAATTTTCCTGGCCTGGCGGATAAACTGCTCTCAGATGTATGCCATGCCGGACTGCAAAGGAGCACAGGTCCAGGGTTTCCTGATACAGCAGGCGGGACCCCGTGCCTCCCTGTTTGTTCACATAGAACATTGCTACTTGGTTGTCTGTTTGTATTAAGACAGGCTGATGAGCCAAAGTTTGACAGAAGGCTCGTAGAGCCAGGTGAATGGCACAAAGTTCCAAGAAATTGATTTGTTGCGTGCTCTTGCTCGGAGACCACACACCCCGAGTGCAAAATCCCTGGCAATGGGCTCCCCATCCCAGCAAGGATGCATCCGTATTTAGGATCCTCATGTGTTGAGGTACCTGGAAGGTCACCCCCACCTCCAAGTGCTTTGGTTGAAGCCACCACTCCAAAGACTGAAGTAGTCTTTTGGACACTGTGACTCTGTCCCTGAGTCTTCCTGTGGCTTGCGTCCACTGATCTCTGAGGCACCACTGAGCTGTCCGCATATGGAGGCGGGCATTTGGTGTCACATGGACTGCGGAGGCCATGTGGCCGAGTAGGCGCAGGAAGTGTCTTGCTGATATGTGGGACCTGCGACTCACTTGACATGCCAGGGCCAGAAGACTCTGTGCCCTGTCCACTGGCAGGTAGGCCCTTGCCTGAAGGGTATCTAGTCTGGCCCCAATGAACTCTAGTTGCTGAGTGGGCCTTAGGGTAGACTTGGGGTAATTGATTACAAACCGTAGATGCTGAAGGACCTGAATGGTGTAAGATGTCGCCTGTTGGACCTCCATGGCTGACGTGGCTTTGATGAGCCAGTCGTCTAGGTAGGGAAAGACAAAGATTCCTTGGATTCTGAGGAAGGCGGCCACCACTGCCAGGCACTTTGTGAAAACCTTGGGGGCGGAGGCCAGGTCAAAGGGAAGTACCCTGTACTGATAGTGGTTTCCCCCACCACAAAGCGTAGATATTGTCTCTGGTCTGGATGAATTAGGATGTGTGTATTTGCATCCTTTAGGTCTAAGGAGCATAGCCAGTCTCCCTGGTGGAGGTAAGGCAGCAATATTCCAAGTGAAAGCATCTTGAACTTCTCCCTCGCCAGGAATTTGTTTAAGTTGCACAGGTCGAGGATGGGTCTGAGGCCTCCTGTCCTTTTTGGTACCAGAAAGTACCTGGAATAGAAGCCCTTGCCCTGTAGGTGGTGGGGCACTGGTTCTACTGCCTGATCCTCGAGAAGACCTGCTAACTCCTTAAGAAGGTTCCGGTGAAGAGGAGACCTGAGAGGCTCTCCTGGAAAGTAAGGAGGAGGCACCTGGGTCAAATGGAGCTGATAGCCTCGATGAACTATCTGTTGGACCCAGGCATCTGTGGTGATGGCTGGCCACCTGTGGGCATACAGGGCAAGCCTTCCTCCTGAGCATTGCCTGTCTCCTGTGGTGAGAGGGGCTATGCCTTGAGAGTCAAAAGCCACTCCCAGGCTGGGCCGGAGCCAGTGCCTGGGGGCTTTCTGCTTACGCGGGCCATGCCCCTATCCCTTGGCCTGCTGCCCCTGTTGGGAAGTCTTAAAGGCCAGAAATGGGGGGTAGCTTCAGTAAGCAGCACCCTTCCTTTGGAAAAAGGGCTTCTTACCCAACCCCTTCTTTTAAGAAGGGGCAGAAGTCTTCTTCGAGAGCCGTGTCCTGGTCATGTACTTGGTCTCGAGCTCAGCAGCCTTTTTGGTCATGGGTTTACCGAAGAGGTTCTCTCCCCGGCATGGGACATCGACCAACTTGTCCTGAACCCATTACTTGAGGTCAGACAACTGTAGCCATGCTTGGCGGCGTGCACCGATGCCTGCTGCAGCTACCCGGGCTGCCGCCTCGAACCCACCATAGGCAACTTGAGTCATGAACTTCGAGCACTCACGGACTCCAGTGGACAGGCTCTTGAAGCGCTGCAAAGGTCCCTCAAAGAGACCAGCTGAGAACCAGGTGATTTTCTTCACCAGGTCTCGCAGGTACATGCCCATGTACAGCTGGTATGCCCGGATCCAACATGTCAGCATAGAACCCTGGGAGCACTTCCTGTTGAGGGCATCCAAGTTGCGGGCCTCCCTGCCAGGAGGCACCGAGGACTACGTCTTCTGGCTCTTGAGCCTGCACATGGACGATTCCACAACCATGGAGTTGTGCAGCAGTTGTGCTTTTTGGAACCCAGGACTCTTGCGGACCCGATACATCAAGTCTATTCGCCTGCTGATCACCGGCGCCAATGCCGGCGTCTCCCACATGCAGAGCATCAGTCATTCCAGGATCGGAGGCACTGGTACAGTAAGGGCCTCCCGAGGGGGAGAGTCATACTGGAGGATCTCGAGCTCTTCAGCTCAAGGATCCTCCTCGGACTCCGCAGGGAACGCCAAAGCCTTTGACATATCGCTTACGAAGTCCAAGAACCTAGTGTCCTCCGGGGGGGACCTTCTCCAAGGTTCGGACGCCGGGGAATTGGATGGGACGTCCCTGTGCCGGCAGGTATCCGGAGACTCTTCTTCCTCAGTCTCCCAGCCCGATGCCTCTGAAGAGGAATTGAGTGGCTCCAGCCTCGAGGGCATCGGCTTCAACCGCTCCGACGCCGGTGGTCGAGGGGGACCTCGGCTGAGGATCGACTCGAGTATGCATGGTTTTGAGGATCAGCTCGGCCTCCAGGGTCAACTTGGACATCGGTGGCCCGGTGGTCAGGGCGGAAGGACCAGTGAGACCGGCTATCAGCGCCCGCTGCTGGTTCATGAAGGCAGACCTGCTGCACTCCAGGGCTACCATTCTGAGACTGAGCTCATAAGATTCCGCTGCCCCCGGGTCAGGTCCCGACGCCGTTGGGCCCGACGCCGGTTCTTCCGTAGGAGAGTTTTCAACAAGGACAGTTGTTACCTACCTCGGCTGCTCCGTGTCCCGTCGAGGAAGCTTCGCTTGACACTCCAGCTCCGAGGATCCAGGCCGGCTCTCGGGGCTCCGCGACCGGTCCCGTGAGGAACCAGGCCATTGAGAGCCATCCAACGCCGCCGCCTTTGAGGATTCTTTTTTCCTCCGATGTTCCCGTGAGGGAGACCCCCTCTCCGAGGAACCTCTACGATGCTCAGGCTCAGAGTGCTCCCGAGACGTAGAGGCCTCAGAAGAGTTCCGGGCCTGCGAAGGTATAGATTCAGCAAAAATCCTATCATGCTGCTGCTGGTGGCTTCTCAGGGCCTTCGAGGACATTTTCCTACACGGGCCACAGACCTTCGTGTCGTGGTCAGGCCCAAGGCACCGGAGACAGCAGTCATGTGTATCGGTGAGGGACATTAATTTTGTACACCGATCACATTTTTTAAACCCACTGGCAGGCATCGGGGGAAAAAGGGCCCCTGCGAGGTTGAAGACCCGGGCTGACAGTGAATAAGAAAAAGAGCGCGAACACTAGTCAAGGACAAAAACCGAAAAATCAAACCAGACTCGATACCGGTGTATCGAGCCAAATGCGGGAAGGGGAACCGGTGTCGAAACAGAGGAAAAGATGAAACTTTTAAGTATTTTAAACACTTTCGCGGTGACAACTGGACTACGTCCAAAGGGCTCCGCAGAAAAAAGGAGACTGAGCAAGATGGCATCCTTGGGCGGGAAGGGGACTGCACATGCATGATGCAATTCCCAAAGGCTTTCTTAGAAAGCTGGGGATTTGCTCCGCACGAGGACTCCATCGGCGCCAACGTCGCCCATATGTGAGGACTGACTTCCTGCTTGTTCCCGGAGAAAACACCACTTTCTCACTTCTCCACTGGCTGCTTTATATTCTTCTCTCTGTTTTGTTCCTCTTTTCTGTGACTCCTCAGCTAAACAATATATATATTTGATTCCACTATGGATTAGATATCCCACTATGGCACCTGTGTTATGAATGCACCGATCAAGGAACCCCTAATTTGCTGGAAAATACACACCTAACATCACAATTTCTAAACAACTAAGAATAAAAGCCCTGCACATTCCTGGCATCTTGTTCTTCTAATATTATTACTAACTGTTTCATTCCAGCACCACCCTGCTCTCCATCCACACTTCCTCATTTCTGCTCTCTCTGTTTAAAATTTCATTCCCGACTTGCACTTTTTCTTCCTTTAAGGCCAAACTTTTTGTCTTGAAGTGAAAAGGCAGAATGAAAAGCCTTTGCCATTCTGCAGAGGCTTAAACATTAAACATCGCACCAAGTACAAATTAAATTGTCTCTTCAAAGTTGTACCATCAATGGTCTTAAAAGAAAACCTTCCTCATTTCTCATTTATGAAATCTAATTTTATGCAAATCTTCTAGAATCCTTCCTTCCTTTTTTTTTTTACTTGTCTGCAAATATTCAGATATGTAACTCCCCACATGTACTTCTCTTCTGTGATTTCCAATCGATCATGAAGACTACACTCTGACACTGCCTGTGTTTCGCAAAAAGCTGCATTAGGGAGTAACTGTTGAAACCAAAATATTCAAATCATGTATCATTGTCAACTTCTTTTGACCAAAAAATTTAAGTTGTAAGAATATGTATGTTGTTGTGGTTAAGTGCCGTCGAGTCGGAGTCGACTCATGGCGACCCTCTGGATAGCTATCCTAAATTGTGTTCGGTCTTGAGTTAGGCGGCTCATTGTTGACAGACTGGTACCCGTAGCTGCTGTTATTGTATCGATCCATCTCATTGCTGGCCTTCCTCTTTTGCGCTGACCTTCTATCTTGCCAAGCATGATGTCTTTCTCTAATGATCTCTCTCTTCGCATGATGTGTCCAAAGTATGAAAGTTGAAGTCTTCTCATCTGAGCTTCTAAAGAAAGCTTAGGTTTGATCTTTTCTAGTACCGACTGGTTTGTTCTTCGAGCAGTCCATGGTATACACAGTGTTCGCCGCCAGCACCATAATTCAAAGGCATCAATTTTCTTCCTGTCTATCTTTTTCACTGTCCAGCTTTCACATCCATATGATGTTATTGAAAATACCATGGCTTGAACAAGTCGAATCTTTGTATGGAGAGAGACATCTCTGCTCTTAAGGATCTTATCTAGGTCTTTCATAGCCATTCTGCCAAGAGCAATGCGTTGTCTGATTTCTTGACTGCTTGTTGCTTCTTTATTGATTGTTGATCCAAGTAGGTTAAAGTTGTTCACGATTTCAATTTCTTCTCCTTCAACGATGAACCTGTTGATTATGCCAGTTGTCATGATCTTTGTCTTCTTTACATTAAGGTGCAGGCCCATTTTGAGACTATGTTCTTTGATTGTGAGAAGCAAATGTTTCAGATCATCTTCACTTTCAGCCAGTAATGTGGTATCATCAGCATAGTGAAGATTGTTGATGAGTCTTCCACCAATCTTCACACCTCTGTTGTCTTCATACAATCCTGCTTCTCTGATGATTTGTTCTGCATATAAATTAAACAGGTAGGGGGAAAGTATGCAGCCTTGTCTTACACCTTTGCTTATTTTAAACCATTCTGTTTCTCCTTGTTCCGTTCGAACTGCTGCTTCTTGATCAATGTACAGATTGTGCAAGAGTACGATCAGGTGTTCTGGTATACCCATGCTTCTTAATGTGGCCCAGAGTTTCTCATGGTTTACACAGTCAAAAGCCTTGCTATAGTCAATAAAGCACAAATAGATATCCTTTTGGTATTCTTTAGTCTTTTCAAGGATCCATCTCACATCCGCAATGATGTCTCTCGTTCTTTGCCCTTTCCTGAACCCTGCTTGCACTTCAGGTAGTTCTTGTTCCAGGTATGGTTGTAGTCTCTTTTGAATAATCTTCAGGAGAATCTTGCTGGCATGTGGGATCAGAGCGATTGTGCAATAATTTCCACAGTCAGTTGGATCACTTTTCTTTAGTAATGGTATAAACACAGATCTTTTCCAGTCAGTTGGCCATGATGTTGTCTTCCATATTTCTTGGCAGAGCCTTGTAAGTACGGTAACAGCTGCATCAGATTGCTGTAATACTTCTATGGGAATGCTATCAATGCCTGGTGCTTTGTTCTTTGAAAAGGCTTTCAATGCTGCTTTAACTTCTTCTTTCATCACCAATGGTTCCTGATCATAAGGTACAGGTTGAAACGGCTGTTGGTCCACTTGATCTTTATCATATAAAAACTCTGTATATTCCTTCCACCTTTTCTTGATCTTCTCAGCATCATTCAACATAGAACCTTGAGCATCTTGTAACATTCCAATTCGAGGCTGGAACTTTTTCTTTAACTCTCGTAGCTTTAGGAAAGCCAATCTTGTTCTTCCTCTAATAGTTTCTGCTTCTATTTCCTTGCATGCGTCGTTGTAGTACCTTTCCTTGTCCTGTCTTGCTGCACATTGGAAATCTCTATTGAATTCTGTTATTGTCTTTCTTTCTCCTCTGGCTTTAGCTTCTCTGCGTTTCTGGGCAATTTTCAGAGTTTCTTCAGTCATCCATTTTGGCCGTTTTTGCTTTTTCACCTTTTGTAGAGACTTCTCGCTTTCTTCCAATACAACCTTCTTGATGTCATTCCATAACTCTTCTGGAGCTCATTTGTATCTAAAGCAGCAAATTGATTTTGCAGGCAGTCTTTAAATTCTAGTGGTATATTCTCAAGGTCATATTTTGCTGCATTCATGAGTGGTTTGCTCTTTTTCAACTTTAGCTTGAGTTTGCATACTAGTAGTTGATGATCTCTACCACAGTTGGCTCCAGGTTTTGTTTTTGTTGATGTTATAGAACTTTTCCATCGTTGACTTCCACAGATGTAGTCAATTTGATTTTTATACAATCCATTGGGTGAAGTCCATGTGTACAGTCGCCGCTTGTGTTGATGGAAGAAGGTGTTTGAGATGAATAGATCGTTGGTCTTGCAGAATTCTATCAGTTTTTCTCCAGCTTCATTTCTGTTGCCAAGTCCATATTTTCCAACTACTTTGCCTTCTTCTTTGTTGCCAACTTTTGCGTTCCAGTCACCCATGACTATCAGTATATCCTGTTTGCATGTTCTGTCAATTTCAGCTTGTACTTGCTCATAGAACTCTTCAATTTCATTCTCTTCTGCAGCTGTTGTTGGGGCATATACTTGTATTATAGTTGTGTTGATAGGCATTCCTCGTAGACGAATAGAGATTAAGCGTTCGCTGACTGCATTGTATTTCATTACAGTTCTTGCAAGTTTCTTCTTTATTATAAATGCAACACCATTTCTTCTTTGTCTTTCATTTCCAGCATAGTAGACCATGTAATCATCTGATGCAAAGTGCCCGATGCCAGTCCATTTCAGTTCGCTGACACCCAACAGATCAAGTTGTACATGTTCCATTTCATTCTTGACCACCTCCAACTTCCCTTGGTTCATGCTTCGTACGTTCCATGTTCCAATGTGTAAGACATCTTTATAGCTTCTGACTCTCATTTCATGCGCAGCTACATCAGCAGTCAGACTTACCGAGGGCTTTGATCCAACCACATCATAAATGCTGGCTTTACTCTGAAAAGTCTTCAGCTCTTCCACAGTAGCTAGTTGAGTGCCTTCCAACCTGGGGGTCTCATCTTCCAGCACTATAGCACAATTTGTTTTGTTGTAACTATCCATTGGGTTTTCATGGCAAGATACAGAAGTAGATTGCCGGGCCTTTCTTCTGCGCAGTTTAAGTTTGGTGTTGTTGCCGTTGTCACAGAAATGTGATCCTCCGCCGTCAACACTATCCCATTCTGCTGCTGCCCAGATGGGTGGTTTGTCTTGGTCTGGCACCTCAGCTGAGACCTGTCCATCTTGGGAGACCCTGTCAGTAGTTAAACTACCGATAGTTTAGCTCTCAGCATCACTGATGCACACAAGCCCTCACAGCACGACAAGCTGCAAACCAAGTGAGGGATATATGTATGTATAGGCTATATTTATGTATAGCCTTTAAAACTTGGCAATGTCAAATAAAACTTTATTATAGTTTATTAAACTATAGCGGCAGGTCTCTATGGTAGGGATTTTTTTTTTTTTTTTAGTACTTCACCCACTGTTCTTTTAGAAGATGATCATGATGGTTCACCGGGGTTTTGGTGTCATTATAGGGAATCTCTGCTTTCAAAATAATGGTTTCTTTGGTCAGTGTTTACAACGAATGTGCATCTGGCTCTTTATAAGTTAGGAGAAAGTACAGTCAATCACAAGGAACAATGTCTAAGTGTTAAGGCCAATTCAAAAAGGAGTGTTCTGGCTTCCAGAATGAATGGCAAAGTGGTATATATGAAATGTTAGAAATCCTAGTGGAGATATAGGCCACCATGTTATCTGTCTGATGGCAGAATAGGCTTGCAGCTGGGTCTGTCTGAGTATATCTGGACTCTCAGCTCTCAAAGGAGAATCAGGTTTCAGGACTGGTGACACCATCATTTTTTATGTCTTTGCCAGCTGAATCTGTCAGGCAGGCTGCAATTACTGTAACAATTAGAAGATCTAGTGGAAACGCATGTGCCCAAGCATCCCTTGCCGTGCAGGAGAGCTAAGAAAGAAGGGGATCCACTTCTGAGGTGGAACTCCTATGCTTTGGGGTCCCTTAATTTGAACTTATGCCCAGGGTTGGCAGTACCCATTAGGGAAACTAGAAAGTTGTCTAGCATACCAGGCTTTGGAGGACAGCATCCTAGCAGAAAGTCCTGGCCTACAATCTCCCATGCCCACTCTCACCCTTACCACTGTTGAAGCTACCTCCCATATCCCCCCGATCCAGTGGCGACAGCAAAACAACAGGAAAGAAGCAGAAGCAGGTCTCTGAGCCCTTGCCTTCCGTGCTCTGAAAGTGCAGCGGCTCCTGCCCTGACTCAAGAAGACCGCCAATGAAGAGGATTCATTCAACCAAATAAGTTGCTGTCTTTTGGGACTATGAACGAGTAAGCACAGTTACTTACCTGTAACAGGTGATCTCTGGGAACAGCAGGAATTAGTCCTCACATATGGGTACGTCGGTACCGACGGAGCCCGTGCGGGAAAGCTCCCCAGCTTCTTAGAATAGAAGCTTTTGGGACCTCCCACTGCACATGCGCACTGCCTTCCCGCCTTCCTGAACAGCTCTCCTCAGTTTCGAGTTTATAGCTGAGTCAACAGAGAGAGGACAGGAAGATAGATAGATAAAAGATACAACTCCTAGGGGAGGTGGGTGGGTTGTGAGGACTAATTCCTGCTGTTCCCAGAGATCACCTGTTACAGGTAAGTAACTGTGCTATCTCCAGGAACAAGCAGGAATAAGTCCTCACATATGGGGACTCCCTAGCTTAGATGCATGGGATCCCCTGTAAAGGTTCGCCATCTTCGTATGGATCTCAGGCATCCATTCTGGGAAGGTGGGCAGGAGTTGTTTAGGAATGGAACAGGTGCTTGAGGACAGCCTGGCCAAACAAGGCATCCCGGCGGGAGTCCTTGTCCAAACAGTAATGGGCTGTGAAGGTATGAACCGAGGCCCAGGTAGCGGCTCGACAGATCTGATCTATGGAAACAGAGTGCAGATGAGCCATAGAAGTTGCCATGGCCCTCACATTGTGAGCAGTGACATGGCCTTCCAGAGAAATGTTTTTGCTCTGGTAAGCAAAAGAAATACACTGAGCAATCCAATTGGAAAGTGTACGCTTGGAGACTGGAAGTCCCAAATGGGAAGGATCAAAGGCCACAAAAAGTTGAGAAGACTTTCGATGTGGCTGAGTCCTATTAAGGTAAAAAGCGAGAGCTCTTTTACAATCCAGAGTATGAAGGTTCCTCTCTGCATTGGATGCATGAGGAGCTGGAAAAAAGACAGGTAGATATACCTCTTGATTAAGATGAAAAGGCGAGACCACTTTAGGCATAAAGTGGGGATTCGTCCTAAGGACCACCTTATCATGATGAAATCTTGTGTAAGGTGGATTAGCCACTAAAGCCTGCAGCTCACTGATGCGGCGAGCCGAAGTGACTGCAATGAGGAAGATGACCTTCCAGGAAAGAAATTTCAAGGAGGTGGAAAACATTGGCTCAAAAGGTGGCTTCATAAGTTGACCGAGCACTAGATTCAAATCCCATGCGACCGGGGGTGGTCTGATGGGAGGTTTAGTGAGAGTCAGGCCTCTCATGAATCTTGCAACAAGAGGATGAGAGGAGATAGGTTGTCCATTTATATGTTTCAAGGATGCTGCAATAGCACTTAAATGGACTCTTACCGAATTCGTCTTGAGGCCTGCATTGGATAGATGCAGGAGATAATCAAGAAGAGAATTCAAAGGAAGTGCCAGAGGGTCAAGACCCTGCTGAGCACACCAAATGGAAAAACGTTTCCATTTGAAAGCATAGGAACGCCTGGTAGAGGGTTTCCTAGAGGCAGAAAGGATATCTTTCACTGGTTGGGAAAGATGAAAGTCTTGAAGGCTTAAGCCTTCAGTAACCAAGCACTGAGGTGAAGGGATTTGGGGTTTGGGTGCCACAAAGTCCCCTCCTCCTGAGACAGGAGGTCTGGCGCAGCTCCCAGATCCAAGTAGGATCCCTGGGAGAGCTGTAGAAGTAGAGGGAACCACACTTGGCGTGGCCAGCGTGGAGCTATGAGGATCATAGTTCCATGATCCCTCTGGAGTTTGAACAGAGTCCTGGGAATCAAAGGAATGGGTGGAAAGGCATATAGGAATGCCTGATTCCAATTCAGGAGAAAGGCGTCCGTGGCCTGAGCTCCCTGACACGGAGTTCTGGAACAGAACCGGGGAAGTTTGGCATTCCACGGACTTGCAAAGAGGTCTATGTCCGGGGTCCCCCATTCCTGAAAGATTCGGTTTATTTGGTCCAAATGTAGGGACCATTCGTGTGGCAGCAGAACTCGACTGAGCCTGTCTGCCCGAGAGTTTTGAACTCCTGGGAGATACACTGCTAGCAGGTGAATCTGATGCTCTCTGGCGAAGGCCCATAGTCTTAGAGCTTCGTTGCAAAGCGACAGAGAGCCCGTCCCTCCTTGTTTGTTTATGTAAAACATGGCCACCTGATGGTCCGTCTGAACTAGGACAGTGAGGTTGGCTAGGAGGGAGTGGAAGACCTTGAGGGCAAGGTAAATTGCTCGCAGTTCCAGAAGATTGATATGAAGGGTGGTCTCCTGTAGAGACCAAGTGCCCTGAGTGGAGAGAGTTTGCAGATGGGCTCCCCACCCTGTTTGGGAGGCATCTGTTGTGAGGGTTGCTTGGGGTAGCAATGGTTGAAATGGAGCCCCCAACAACAGATTCTTGGTGGAAGTCCACCAGTGGAGGGACCAAAACAGACGATCGGAGGTTTGTATTTGGTCTGAGAGCGCTCCTGACGCCTGAGTCCACTGAGTGGCCAGGGTCCATTGAGCTGCTCTCATATGAAGACGAGCATAGGGCACCACATGCACTGTGGAGGCCATATGACCCAGTAGGCGTAGCATTTCCCTGGCTGTCAAGTGAGTGCTGGACTGAGCTTGGGAGGCCAAACTCAGGAGGCGCTGGCCTCGAACATGTGGAAGGTAGGCCCTTGCAGTGATGGTGTCCAACTGGGCCCCTATGAATTCTAGAGATTGAGTAGGGATGAGTTGGGACTTGGGAAGGTTTACTACCAGTCCCAGATACTGCAAAAGGCTCCTTGTGTGGTCCAGGGAAATCTGGGCCTGTGACTGAGTTGGAGCTCGGATGAGCCAGTCGTCCAGATATGGGAAGACAAAGATTCCCATGCCTCTTAGAAATGCGGCTACGACTGCCATGCATTTTGTGAATACTCTTGGAGCAGAGGCTAGACCGAAGGGGAGTACTCTGTATTGGAAATGTTTTCCCTGAAACAGAAAGCGAAGATACTTTCTGTGGGATGGATGGATGAGTATATGTGTATACGCATCCTGTAGGTCTAGAGAACAAAGCCAGTCCTGACCCTGGAGGTAAGGAAGGAGAATGCCGAGAGACAGCATTTTGAATTTCTCCTTGAAGAGAAATTTGTTCAATTCTCTCAGATCTAGGATTGGTCTGAATCCCCCTGTCTTCTTTGGAATGAGAAAATAAGGGGAGTAGAAACCGGACCCTTGTTGAGGAAGAGGAACCTCTTCTATGGCCCCTTGGGCAAGAAGAGAGGAAACCTCTTGACCCAACAGGGTTAGGAGAGATGGGGGAGAATTGAATGGTCTCACCATATGATGGGGAGGAAGGCTGGAGAAATGAAGTTTGTAACCCTCTCGAATGATAGAGAGGGTCCATTGTTCTGTTGTGATTTGTTCCCATCTGGGAGCAAAGTGAACCAACCTTCCGGGTATGGTGAGAGGTTCTGGTTGTGTTAGAACCAGAAGTGGCAAGTTCCCTAGGAGCAAGTCAAAACCCCTGAGGGGTTGGAGCCTGCTGAGCTACAGTAGCTGCTGCAGGCTTAGCTCGTGCTTGTTTGGATTGCTGACGCTTAGCAGTATAGCGAGGTTGAGAAGACTGCTGGCCAGTATTTGAAGCAACTCTGGCCTTCTTATAGTAAGGCCTTTTAAAAGACTTTTTCTTAGTAGGAATTGAGGTGGACTTTGAAAGTCTTTCCAAGGTGGCATTTTCAGCATCCATCTGGGTGGCTTTGATTTGCCACTCTTCCCCAAATAAGTTCTCACCTGTACAGGGCAGATTCCGTAAGCCATCTAGAACCCAAGGTTCCAGATCAGAGGCCTGGAGCCAAGCAAGACGTCGGGCTGCAATAGCAATGCCCGAAGCCCTACTGGCTCCCTCAAAGGAATCATATGCTGCCCTATTAGAGAACTTAGAAACCTCTAAGAGTTGTTTCACTAGGGAAAGGAATCCCTGCTTTTTATCCTCAGGGATAAAGGGGGCAAAATGCCGCACCTTTTTGGCAAGTTCCTCCAGGAACATGCCCATATAGAGACTGTAGGAATTAATCCTGGCTATAAGCATACTAGCCTGGAAAATTTTCCTACCAAAAGAGTCCAAAGTCTTACATTCCCGTCCTGGAGGGGTGGAAGAGTGCCTTTTGGTACTCCTAATCTTCTTCATTGCAGACTTCACCACAATAGAGTGGTGGGGCAATTGAGTCTTTTGGAAACCAGGAGAAGGAGGGACCCTATACATGGTGTCCAACCTACGGGAATAAGGAGACAAAGTCAAAGGATTTTCCCAGAAATCCATCAGTTGTTCTTGAAGGATTTCATGGATAGGCAGGGTAACTGCCTCCTTAGGGGCCTTTGAGTATCCCAAAATATCCAGTTTTTTGGATCTGGGTTCCTTTTCAGAGGATGTGGTAATAGAAAGGGCTGTAGCCATATCTAAAACAAAGTCCTGGAAGGACAAATCCTCTGGAGGGGACATTCTCCTTTTAGGAGAAGAGGGCTCCTCAGGTAAGTTGAGTGAAAACTCAGCAGAATCATCAGAGGAGTGAAAATCCTCAGAGGAATCGGTGCTTTCCTCTAACGCACGATACGCGTACCGATCGGTATCGATATCGGGCGTATCGGGTATGGAACCGGTATGGAGCGAAAGCCCATACGGTACCGACTTGCGTTTAGAGGTGGACGGCCTCGATACCGGCATGGCGGACGATACCGGTATCGGGCCCGGAACCGCTGAAAGCGGAACCGATGGCGTTGCAGCTTTAATGAAAGCCATGACGGCCTGCTGCATGGACTGTACAGTATCGCCCATGGACGCCATAGCTGCCTGGATGTCGGTACCGGAGTGACCCGGTACCCCAGAGCAGGCTAACAGGTGATCTGTCGAGGCCGTAGCATCGATATCAACCTGAGACCCCTGAATTGGCGTTTTTGGAAGTTGGACTTCCCGCCGGGGTTGTTTGGCTGGGGCAGGGTCCTCAAGTTCTAAGCTAAGAGCCTCTCGATGCTTTGAAGGAGATTTGCTCTTTGAGGACTTGCCCACAGAAGGTTTGGTTACCTGAGATCCATCCGGAGAAGAAGACCTGGATGACTGTGATGCTGTATTCTCTGAAGCAAACAGCACATGGAATTTGTTGGCCCGGTTCTGCAGCCCACGTTTAGACATGTGGGAGCAAGATGGGCAGTCCGGTATGGAATGGTCAGGCCCCAAACATTTCAGACACCAGTCATGGGTGTCTGTGACTGAAATAACAGCATTACATTTGGTACACTTCTTAAATCCAGGGGCTGGCTTCTCCATGAGGAGAAATTGAGTAGGCCGAGAGGCCTCTCTGAAGTGACCAAAAAGCTAAAAAATAAGAAAAAAGAATTATAATTTTTTAAAGAAAGAAAGAAAAGACCGGCGATACCGGTATCGGTATGGGGAAGGCAGGTACGCGGTCTAAAGAAACAAATAAAATAACAATTTCTTCAGCGGTGACAGGAACACGACCTGCTGGCTCCGCGGAAAAAGAGAAACTGAGGAGAGCTGTTCAGGAAGGCGGGAAGGCAGTGCGCATGTGCAGTGGGAGGTCCCAAAAGCTTCTATTCTAAGAAGCTGGGGAGCTTTCCCGCACGGGCTCCGTCGGTACCGACGTACCCATATGTGAGGACTTATTCCTGCTTGTTCCTGGAGATAAAAGGATATGGCAATCTTGTGAGTGAGACATTGTCCACTCCTAACTGCGGCATCCATCAAAAGATATTGCACTGCTTTGTTTGAAGGGGTATTCTTTTATACCATTGATCTGCTTATGTCACTGGCAGATACTCACATGGCCAGTCTGCCTGGCAGACTGTGCAGGTGACCTAGGAGACTGGATGTTTGGGCAGTGACTACACAAGTATTGCTGGACAGGGCTGGCGCTACCCATTAAATGAACTAGGCAGTTGTCTAGAGCACCAGCGTTTCCAAGGCGGCCCACTGCTGCCCCTTTTCAGTACCTGTAGTAGTGGCAATGCCATTAACACAGCCCTTACCCAATGTCTCTGATGATGCGTTGCTGTTGGTGGTCGCTTTGACCAGCCACTTCTGCCCACTCCAAAACAGACTCCCTGTCTGCATGGGGGCACTGCATTGCTGTTTTAATGGTATTGCTGGTGCTGCAAGTCCTGGAGCGGGGCGGCAACAGCATGGGCAGGGGGACGGCAGGACTGAGGTTGCACCAAGCCTGTTGCTGGATATTTTGAACCTTAGAGAGCCTTACAGCTCAGCATGGGAAAAGTGGCTACTGGAGGGAATTAAGTGGGGATGGCAGATTACAAAGAAGAGAGAGAAAAGGTCTGTCCTGATAAAGAGAAATCTTGCAGGTGGTCACGCAGCATGGACTAAGCAACTGGGCAAACGGGATGAGCCATTTGTTTTTTGTCTGCTGTTATTTATCATATCATGTCTGTTAACATATTAAGAAGCTACACAATCATCGCTTTGGATTTTGCATAAATATCCTAGGGGTGTATTTCAAGGACATTCTAGGTTTTGGTGACACGGGTAGGTTGGGGAGACAAGGTTAATAGAGCCAGATACTTATATGGGAATGCAATGACACTAATGCTGATAAATAGAAAAGCTTAGTCAGCTGTACCCTACCTCCCTTTCCAATTTTAGCTTAGTGAGGGCTCTGCCTGCAGCTGCAATGCGATACAGTAGTGCAGGTTAGGGAGATTTAAACATTCAACTTACATACGCTGTACTGGATACATGCAGTTTTATGTATGTGCACACACACATCCTGTAAATATATACTGTGCATGCAGCCGTTGTCAGGGTAGTTGCATCATTTATATTTATATATACTCTGCAGAGATACACCATGGTGCATACACTCCTTATCCACCTACTATCCTGTACTGTATATACACACATTTGTTTGCAACACCGTGTCCTTGTTTATAAAATGTGCATGTGTTTTACATACAGCACTATATTCTAAGTTTAGATTTTTACTGCAACGAATGCTTAGATATTTCGGAACCCAGCAGCCCCTCGCCCTCTCCTATCCCATTGCATCCCTGCTGCAGTTCTTTGCAAAAACGGAAAGACACGGAAACAGTGGGCCATTCAAAGTGGTGCTGGAGCAGGGCTGCAATACAAATTAGCCGTTTGAACAAGGCATTATCTGATTCAGTTCTGCTAGTCTGCTTCCATCGTTTTGCATGCATTTTTTTGCCACTGACCTTCAAATGCAGCTAGTGCTCCACCAGAAACCTCAGAAGTGGACAGAAACAAAAAATGCTCCCTTTTGAAAAATTAGTGTCCTTGCACAAATTAGGTAGCAATCAAAGCAGCAAGTTGTCCTGAAATCAAAGTATCTGTCTGCCAAGTGATTTCACTGATGGGGCATTTACTGGATCCATGGAGTAAGGTTGGCTGAGTGTGTAGTAAGCTAGAGGATTCTCTCTCTCTCTTTTTTTTAATTTTAGAACAGCATTGCAGAGGGGGTTGGTTCCAGAAGCTGCCTGTCAAATAGGCAAGTGTGGTGAGGATAGATTTCAGGGAAGTTAACATCAGGCACCAGGAGTAGACGGAGGGGCATGCTTACTAAAGTGTGGCAGGCAGCACGGGACAAACACGTGTTTAATGCATGTTCTTACTGTGGTAGGGGCATAGCAGCTCCGGTAGATGCAGGGGGCAGGGCTGCACTAGTTGCAAATGGGTGGTCATAGTGTGCACGCACAGCGAACACACAACACACACCCAGCAATTGTTAGCTATAAATGCTTTATTAGGGCAGCAGTAATCTACAGAACCTCAGCAGACAGTAATAAATGGGCTCCTACCCCACCTACAGGAGAGCAGTAACGGGACAGTACAGAATGGAGAGGGATAAGCGGGAATAAGCACAACTGGCGGCACAGCTTAGAGCAATGGGGCAAAGTACAAGAGAACAGAGCATGCAAATCAGGAAAACAACCACATGCAGAGTCCATGCTGCAACCCTAACTGTGGAAGATATGGTGCAATGTGGCATCTAATGATGCAGTGGGCCTTGTATGGATTCAGGTATATAAACCCCCCTCACCCTGAGGGCCTTGGGGTGCCTGTTCACGGTGGCTGCAGTGAACACAGTACAAGGTCTCTGGTGTTTACGGGATGTGATTCCCCCTTTCAGGCACTCCTCTTATATGGCTTAGACAGCACCCTAGGCATTGAGGCATGAGTCCCCAAAGTGGGAGAAATGGGACTCTAGAGCCAACGGATCTGGAGGCCAAACACAATGAGCACACAGATATGGTTCAGGGGGAGGGAAGACACATGATCTGAGCAACCCTCCCAACCACCACCGTACCACTTGGGGTCCATAGTGTTGAGATGCACCCCCTCAATGGGAAGAGCGGGAATACCACAGTGTAGCCCACACCCCTCCTACAACCTCCTATCCACCTACAAGAAAAGCTGGATACCACACTACAACCAACGACAAGCACAACCACCAAACCAACCACACTCTCTAAAACATGGGACAAATTCAGCACTCCATCTACAAAGCAACTCTCACTCATCATCACTGCACTCAACACGAGCACCACACCAACAGATCCATTTCCAGTGACATGGATTAAAGCAACGAAGGAAAGCTTCATCCACGCCATACACAACATGGTGCACAACTCACTGTCCCAAGGAGTCATGCCAAGCCAACTAAAGCTAGCTACGATAAGACCAATCCCGAAGAAATCCCCACTAGACAAGAACAACCCAGCAGCCTACAGACCCATCTCAAGCATACCCCTACTGGCAAAGATTATAGAAAAAGCAGTACAGCATCAACTCCAGGACCACATTGATGCACATGCCCCACTAGACATCCACCAACACGGTTTCCGCCCGAACCATGGAGTCGAAACACTCCTGTTATACCTCTTCAACGACATAATCCAAATTATAGACAACCGGTAAAAGAGGAACACTTATGATCTTCTTAGACATCTCATCAGCATTCGACACAGTGGACCACAGAATCCTGCTAGCAAGACTACAGAGCATTGGACTACACAGTACCACCCTGAAGTGGTTCAACTCATACCTAATGGACAGACAGTTCCAGGTCAAGATTGGCCCCAACACCTCCCGACCCTCAAAAATCAAGCAAGGTGTCGCACAAGGCTCCGCCCTATCAGCACTTGTATTCAACCTCTACATTCAACCAATCTGCAACATCATGAAGGAACACAAAATACAATGCACAATCTGTGCCGACGACATCATGATATATACCCCAGTCAACCTCAACAACCCGGACTACACCAAGATAACAGACTGTCTCAAACACATGTCCAGCTGGTTTCAAGACAACAACCTGACCATAAACTACAATAGGATGGAGGCACTACTCATCACCCAAAACACCAGCTACATTCCTCCACCCTCCATCAAGGTCAACAGCATAACAATACCCATAAAACCGGAAGTGAAATACCTCGGAGTGACTCTTGACAAAGAACTAAACCTACAATCCCACATCAGCAGAACCATTAAAAATGCATACCTCAAGATGAGACTAATCAGACGCCTCAAACCCCTCCTCGCTCAAGAACATTTTCGCACAGTCTGTCAAGCTCTAATAATTCCCATCCTAGACTTCTGCAAACCAATCTATCTTGGCCTAACCAAGCAGACACTCAGGCCACTGCAAATGGCTCAAAACACAGCAGCACGCATAATATCCGGCTCATCAAGACACGACCACATCACCCCCATTCTAAAAGACCTCCACTGGCTCCCATTCAGCTCCCGCATCAGGTACAAGACAGTCCTAAACATATTCAAAATCAAACACCAGACCTCAGCACTCAGCCTACAACCACTCATACAACAAGACACCAAGACCAAGGAGGAGAGGCACCTCTGACACCATCAACCCACCAAAAGACTTCACAAAGGCTTGCACTCAGCCTACAACCACTCAGCCTACAACCACTCATACAACCAGACACCAAGACCAAGGAGGAGAGGCACCTCTGACACCATCAACACACCAAAAGACTTCACAAAGGCTTGCAAGAACACTGCAAGAAGAGCTCTATCAATAGCAGTATGGAACGCGCTCCCTGACGAACTACGATCCCTGCAATATGGAACGCGCTCCCTGACGAACTACGATCGACAGAAGATATTAAGGAATTTCGAAAACAACTCAAGACAACGCTCTTCTTTGAGCATTATGGCAATAGCACATAATAGTGCCCGACAGCCCCTGGACTAATACCAGCCCCCCACCCTTTATCACTCATGTACATAAAAATGTAATGTAGCTCATGCTGTAAATAGCCCACAACGAATCAACGCCAACTTACACACACACACACACACATAAACTGTATAATACTGCATGATAACACAAATGTCAATATAATTAGATTGGTTGCTGTGTAGACCGCCTTGATTAAAGGAGAAGGTAGGATATAAGTCCTGTTAAATAAATAAATAAACAAACAAACCAGGCACACCCCAGGCTATGCACACCATAGGACCTTAAAAGCTCACAAGAGTTCCCCAGGTCCATGGAATGCCTCATCCCACTGGGCATGGGATCCAGGAGAGGGGACTAGTGAGGTCCAACAAAGCAAGCCCACGTTCAGTGTTAGAAATGTCAAGTATCCCAGTCCAGTCACTCCTGATCTTCAGACCCTGGTTTTGCAGCTGTCAGGCTGTTGTGGTCCACTGCACCATGCTGCCCCTCTGAAGAGGTGCCTAGGTTTTCTGCAAATATTATCTGTCTGCCCTTTTTACTGCCATGTGTATGTCCTGTTTCTGGCTTTCAATGTTTCTGACAATCGCATCCAAACCACGTGTTGCAGCATGCTAGCAAGGCAGTGCAACGTCTGCCCTGTCAGAGGCAGGTGATGTTATACCTGCGCTAGGAGCATCTTTGTGCCTCTAGAGCACCACTAGCGCAGTTGTACTAACAGCATGTAGCTGTTGCCGCCCATTTTCTGCCTTGACTCCGCCCTAACCCCACCTGTGTTGCACTGATAGTGCAGTAGTTTTGGCACTAGCAGCTTTTGGCTGTGCATTCCTGGCTAACGCATGGCCAAAATGCACATTAGCCTTGTGCTAAATGCCACGCTCCCGGCTACCACGCTTTAGTAAACATGCCCCTGAGAAGTGAAGGTTTCAACACTAGAGCTGGAAAACCTCATCCCAGACAACAATACAGCCGTTCTTTCAGATTGCTTCTGGCACAGAGATGGCATAATCGTTAAGTTAGATTGCTAACAATTCCATGTCATAATGGATCAGGCTGTGCCAGTCTTGATTTTATCCCATGGTCCTAAACTAGAATATTTGCAATTTGTTGCACAAGTTCAACCATGCACATTGGCCAGTCAATATTCAGTCTCAGTGGTGAGCATCGTTTCAAAATGCTGACTGACATGGCTAAATTAAATCTAGAAATTCAGTGCCAATATCCAGATATGGCTGGCACTGAATATCCAGATACTGTAGCCATTGCCAGCATTATCCGTCTAGACACGGATAGACTAGCCAGAAAGCCATTTAGGATAGTAGCAAGTGCATGCCTGTAACCCACAGATCCAAACCTTATTGGGTTGGATCCTTAGTAAAAACACAGATCTCAGGGCAATAGGAAAAGGAGGGTACTCCTAGCAGAGGAGGTTGCTGGTTCCTAATTCCTGCTTCCCAAGAAGCAGATGGAGTTTTTACTGGGGAAGAGAGCAGCAGATCTCATGAGGAGTGCTCTGTGTCCTCCATCTTGAAAAATGGCAGCGTCTGGCCCCCTGTGGTGCACCCAGGGATGCATCGGGCAGGGTTAAACTGCCATATAAGGCAGAGTCTACCTTATATGGCAGTCTAATGCCACCTGATGCATCCCAGGATGCACCACAGGGGGCCAGGCGCTGCCAATTTTCAAGATGGCGAACCGGGAGTGGGAGGGTGTAGGCAGTGCTCCTGCTATTTTAAGGTACCGGGTGGAGGGTGGTGGATTTAGGGGCCACTAGACCACAGGTCATTTTATTTTAATTTGGGGTGGGGGTTTCAGGGGCCGCTAGACCACCAGGTTATTTGATTTTAATTTGAGGTGAGGGATGGGGGTACAGGGGCCACTAGACCACCAGGTAGTCACTTTCTGTTGGGACACCGGCCCCCAACAGTAGTTTGATGGCATTGGGGGCTTCTCCCGATGCCGCAATCATCCCCGATGCCATCAAAATACTGTCAAGGGCATGTGTTAGAGATTTAAGTCACCTCAGATCCTGCAGTAAAAATATTGGCGCTATGGCTGGTTGCGAAATCCTCTATGCCTGTCTCCTCATCGGGCGTAGCCATGATTTGCATGCCAGACTAATTATGTTCAGCTCATTTTCCTACATTTAAATACTCATTTAAATACTAGCATTAATTGAGTGCTGGTTTTTCCATCTGTGTTTATGCACGCATCCATCTGTTTTCTGCTTTTAAAATGTGCTTAAATGTGGTGTTATCAGTGCTTAAAGGCCACGCTAGCTTTCTCTATCAGCCTGCAAGTGGGTAGTGGTAAGGCCCTGGGAGAAGAGTTACCCCCTATGCCTCTGGGACCCTAAAAATACAAAAAATTGTTCTGTAGTCCCACTAATCTCCCTCTCTGGAGAAGGGTTTCACTAGGGACAGCTACAAACAGTAATCTTACGTCATGTCACTATCATTTAGACAGAGCAATCAGTCTCTGGAGGGAGACTCAGGGCCAGCTCAGGCTTTCTGACACCACTTTGTAGTTTTCTGGCCTGCTGTGCCAGTTTCAAAAGGAAACATGAGGGACTACATATACCACAATGCACTGGGATAAACGTGTAAAATCCAGGAGTGACTGTTTCTATGCACTGGAATAACAGATCTAGTTTTGAAGTTTGACTAAGAGACAAGATCCGTCATCTTATTCTTTTTACCAAAGGTTTTATTAGCAGTGTAATTTATATCTGACTGGAGAGGGAAGAGTGGCAGAGACAACAGCAGCCAGGATTTCTGCTTCTCCTCTGGGTAAGCACAAGCCAAGTACATAATACTGTATTACTACTAAATCTGGCACTGTGTGTAATGACCTGTCTCCCACAATGAATATGCATGAGATAAACTATAATGAGTCTCCTATGAGTGCAAATCTCTCTCATGCATATTCATTGTGGTAATCCTGAAAATCCCACAGGCTAGGTTTGCCTCTAGGAGAGGGTTGAGAAGCACAGAGAAAAATTTCCATGCACAGGGCTGGCCCATCCACTAGGCAGGCTAGGTGGCTGCCTAGGATGGCAGATCTCTGTGGGCAGCAGGCCATGTGCTTTGGCACACATGGCCTGCTGCCCCCACCGTGCTGAGCTGCGCTGCGCTGCCACCCCCTGCTGCTGCTCATTCCAGCAGCAGGGTGTGGGGGGGGGGGGGATGGCTAGGCTCAGCAGCAGGCCATGTGCTCCAGCACACATGGCCAGCTGCTGAGCTGAGCCGAGCCACGCCCCCCCTCAAGCCCGCTGCCTGAATCAGCGGTAGCGTAGATCAGCGGGGGGAGGGGGAGTTTGTGACAGTGGTTCGGCACAGCCAGGGCTTCTGCCTAGGACAGCAGAAACCCTTGGGCAGACCCTGCCCATGCATTTCTCCATTGTATGCAAATCTATCTCATACATATTCATTGTAGCTGGATAGGGGGAATTCCAGGACATGCTTAAGAAGCACTGGAGAGGGCCATTAGTATCAGATTACTTTTGCATAGTGCTCCTCACCACCCAGCTCCAAGCAATATGAGACTTTGATCCAATCCTTGGTTTTCTAAAAAAAAAGCCCTTTGTTTCTGCAGGACAACAAACAAGCTGCATTAAGCTGAACGTTAGAAAACCAGGACTGGAGCATACAGAAGCATGAGCAGTACTCCTGAAAACTGCATTCTACTATTTGTCATGATAGTACTAAGATAAATCATGAATTTGCAAGAGAACAGGAACTGGATTAGCACTGCAGGATAAAATAACACAAGAAAGGAAAAGTTACAGCAAATATTCAAGGACAAAGAGCCCCTTTCACACAGTTGAGTAACTTCCTCTGGTCTTGGTATCTTGGTTACCCTTATTTAAAGAAATACTAAAATGAAAATGACTTACCTGCTCAGCAATTCTAGGTTACTGGAGGGATTCTGAGACAAACTTTCATTTTAAAAACTTTCTTCTTAAGATATCCTGGGGACTGCAGCGCTCCAAGTATAAGACAGACCTGAGAAGGACACAAAAAGAACAGAAGGGGTTTATAGCAACACAGGTACTGAATCAGTGGGTGAGAAGTCAGGTTTGATTATAGTCCTATTATTAATGTAATGGTGGCCTCAAGCATTTTTTGTTTCTGTCACTAAATAGGCTAGTCCTGTAAAATCCTCTCTCTCTGCCAAAGAAAGTTTTAACCGATTCCTGAAGTTTGCAGACTTTTTTGACCTGTCAGTCTCCTCTTGCTCCTTTTGGTCTCTAGCTCAAGTGGAACCAGAGCTGCAATCCTGGCGCTATGAGCTACCATGTGCAACTACCCAAGTATGTGTCCTCTATTTTATCAACCCCCAGTGTATACTGCTGTATATAAATTTGGAAATAAATAAAATGAAATTACAGAGAAGGTCCTCGGCCACGGAGAACATGCACCACAATGCCAGCGGTAGCTGTGCAATCATAGGCCCTAATGTGGGTAATGAACATGCCCCTTCCCCAAGCTCCAGTGAAAGCTGTGTTCAAAGTATCCCTTGCCAGGCCAACCCAGAGAAAAGAAGAGTAGACTTGGGGTTCAGACATGGAACCTTTGCCATGGTAATATGCAGCCCAACATGAAAGGTTTAGTGAGTCCATAGTAGGCTTTCGTAAAGCTCCCATGGCTGTAGGGAAAGGCTGAGCCAGTCTTGACTATCACATCTACTGCTGCGGTTCCTCTATATTAAGAAACTGGAATTAGACGTCTCTGTAGTCAATGAGAGTAAAACCAGGACAAGATCCACCAAGTCCACCTAAATGTCCCCAGATGGCAGTTGATGCGGTGATATTACTGATTGTAGTTTAGGATTTCAGGGGGAGGTGGTATTTCTCTCTGGTCAGTAACATGCCAGGGATCATTAAAGCCTGTACTGCCCCGGGGCTCCAAAGAGAACTGCCACCTCACCCAGGCCAACCTACAGATCCTGATGCAGGCCTCACTTTGCCCCATTGCATGCATGGAAATGTAGATCTGGTTCTTTTAGGGAAATTAGCAGTTACCCAGTTCCAGCATGGATACTTTTTGACTGGTTCTGGTTTTGAATTTACATCCCCAAAGCAGAGTGGTGTTTGTAGCTCCTGATTCTTCTCATTGAAATTAGTGCTGCTGGTCCCATAATATATCAAAGAAGAGGTTGTCAGAAATCCAGTACTGGCATAAAATGTGCCTCCTGGAACTGGGTAACTTGGGAATTTTAAATTATAAGCAAAACTCCAGGAAGACAATGGAGCTAAAACAGGACTGAATCAGTATCTTTGAGCTGACTTAGGTAAATTGGCAATTAGTTTCAGATGGGTTTTTACCTCCTGTTTCAAATATGCAGCATTGCTAGGTGCATGAGGGAGATTTTAGGCCAGCCCTGGATTTCTGACAACCCTATTCTGATGCATTATGGGACCCACAATACTGCTTTCAATGGGTAGAATCAGAGGTTACAAATACCACACTATTTTAGGGTGCAAGTTTAAAACCAGAACCGGCTATAAAATCTCCCTCTGAAACTGGGTAACTTGGTAGCTCTATTCTTAGAGTTTCTCACTGTGAAAACTTTTTAAATGGAAATAAGGAAAACCAGAACTGGCCTATTCTTACTGACCTGGAGTCACCTACTCTAACAACCTAGCATGCTTCTAAGTGCAGTGGTTCCCAAACCTGACCTGAGGGCTCCCCAGCCAGTTGGATTTTCAGGATATCCACTATGAATGAGAGGGATTTGCATATACTGCCTCCATTGCATACAAATCTACCTCCTGCATATTCATTGTGGATATCCTGAAACCCTGACAGGTTTGGGGACCACTGATCTAGCAAACTAAGTAGACCAGAGGTTCTCAACCCAGTCCTCGGGACACACCTAGCCAGTCAGGTTTTCAGGATAACCACAATGAATATGCAAGAGAGAGATTTGCATACAGTGGCGGCAGTGTATGCAAATTTCTCTCATGCATATTCATTGTGGATATCCTGAAAATCCAACTAGCTGGGGAGCCCCCAGGACAGATTTGGGAACTACTGCATTATGGTTATCCTGAAAACCCAATTGGCTAGATGTGCCCCGAGGACTGGGTTGAGAACCCTTGGAGTAGACCCAGCTACTGTATATTTTCAATAAGGCTGCCAAAAATTCCATGATATAGACACTATCTCATACTCTTAGATCCCAGAATCAGAATCTCCTGGTTCTTTCTAAACCTGGTCAGGCACAGCTGGAGTCCACTTGCCATGTTGCATTTTATTTTTTAGCCTCCATCTCTGGAACATTCGTCTTGAGCCTTCCCACTCGAAATTCAAAATATCTCTTAAGATGTATTCTCCTTAGCCTTTCTGGTAATATGAAGTTCTGTACTGTATAATGGTTATGGAGTGTCCTCGGTGCATGATTTCTACAAGATTGTATGACAGATATGCGCTGCATAACATCCATTCGTCTAATGTTTGACCGCATATATGTCCGCGATCGGAGAGCTGGACCTAGTAGGCATAACCGGAAGAGATTGCTATTGCGAAGCTGAGTGTACTTACTCACTTACCAATAAAAAGTTTGCCTTTCTGTTTAAAATTCATGCATCGTGGCTTCCAAACACAAAACCAGTTCTACTGATAACACAACAGCAAGAGACAAAGAAAGAGTATCGATTTGGAAGTGAAAGAAAAAGTTATTAAACAGCATGACAGTGGAAAACCAGTGAACGCTATAGCTCATGATATGGACATGTCGCACTTGAAGATAACAACTATTCTTAAGAACAAAAAAAAAGATTCTCCAAGCGGTTAAAGGATTGGCTCCACTGAAAGCTACAAGGCTAACGAAAATGCGAGAGGGACCTATATCAGATATGGAAAAATTGCTCATGTCCTGGATTGAGGACCAAACATAGAAGCAAATTCCTCTCAGCACGTTGACCATCATTGCAAAGGCACAAAGCTTGTTCAAAATGCTCAAGGAAAGAGCAGGACCAGACTACAATATCGAGTTCAGTGCTAGTTCTCGATTGTTTAAGCATTTCAAACAACATTTTTTGCTGATAGAGAGGAATGCTCATGCAGTATTTGCAGCATATAAGGAAATATATGAAGAGAAATAAAATCAAACTAGGCAAACAACACTAGACATATTCCTGAAGAAGCCAACACTCCCCAAGAAGATCCTCAACCAGGTCCTCCAGATCCTGTCATCGTTGGTGACAGTTCATCAATGGAAATTATTCAACTTGTATGTTGTTAATTTTAAATTTTCTTTTGTTGTATTTGTGTTTTAACTTATTGTAAACTTATTCTGTTGCTTGTGAAGGGAAGTATAGAGAGCCTGCAATAAATGTAACCATGACTGTCATGAAGGACAAAACTGAGCCAGTCCTGGTTTTCTCTCATCTCCAGTCTTTTCAGTTCTATGCTGAGGAGTCGCATATACTGAGTTTCCAATGCATGCAAATTTTCTCATGCATATTAGTCATAGATATCCTGAAAACCTGACTGACTGTACAGTCTCCAGGACAGATTTGGGAAGCCCTGCGCGATAGTGTTGCCACTCAGGACAACCCAAAAACATTGATTCAGTTCGGGGTTTGCAGCATTGCATATAGGGAGATAAAATCCTAACTTTTTTTTATGGCAATCAGAACTACGACTCCATGCTTGCAATGGAACAAAGCCGTGACTGTCCTAACTGCTGCATTTTGGAGTGGCTGAGGTAACAACCCTAACTTTATCCATTCAGTCTATGCATGTAGTGGGTAAAACCAGGTAGGCAGTAGCCCGTCCCTTGTGACATGGAATCATAGGCAATCCTAGTTCACTCTTAATCTGGTTATAATGTTCAGCTTCATTTCAGTTTAGATGTTTCCCAATGTATGCAGGATCCGCTTTGACAAGGCAGCCATCCATATCTCTTCCAGGAGCCGCAGTCACTCTGCCGCTCCAACACTCAGAAGGGGCAGCCCAAGCCATCCACCTCAAGGTCACCATGGCCCCCACCTTCCTAGACCCTGGCAGTTTCCAGTCTGTATTGGCCATCATAGTGGGTCTCAACCAATCAGCTGAGAGCATCTCACAGTTCCTGAGTTTATTCTCATTCGGTCATGAAGAGGGTAATTCTATTAACAGGGTGCCTAGGAAGGGAAGGCATTTAGGCACAACACATGCGCCTGTCTTATAAAGATCAATTCATCATCTCATATAGGCAGAGGTCTTATCTATGGCTTTGCCTCCCTAAATTAACCTGATCTTGGCTGATCTCAGAAGTTACACAGGGTAGGACTTGACTAGTAGCTGGATGGGAGACCACCTTGGAATACCAGGTGCTGTAGATTTACTGCATGGAAGAAAGGCCTGGCAATCTATTTCCGGTCACACCCTGCTAAGCCAGGAGTCAGCATTGACTTGACGGCACTCACTTTCACTTAACTTGCTAAAGAGCCTTCCTTGGCACATAGGGCATGCGACCATAGTGGTTGGTGTTCCCAGACCATAGAAGAATTAGAATCAGCTAATCCTATCAGTGGTCTGAAATTTAAAAATCATTTTCTACTACCTGTGAGACTCATTATGTAGTTTATATGAGTATTTGTCAATGTTTTGTTGTATTTAGGGAGAACAAAGCAAAATATGGCTGCGTGTGAATGAACATCGCTGCCATAAATAGTGAAGCTATATCAGCCCCTCTTGTTCAGCATTTTATGGCTAAACATCATACAGTAGAAGAATCTGATGATGGTTTCTTAATTATGTAGCTCCGGATAGACAAGGAGGCAATCGAGAGTGCTTTAAACATGCGAGAACAGTATTGGATCTTTTATCTGAATTCAATTGAACCAGCTGGTTTGAATGCTGAAGTAGAGTAGATGTCCCTGATTTAAATGAGAGAATGACCCGTTAATTGTTAAGATCAATAGTTGGTGATTTATTTCGGTGATGTACACCAGAAGTATGAATTTACTGATGCCATGTTTTTCTTTTTTCTTTTAGACATTGTAATGACTATAGTTACTGCTTTTTTTGAGGGGGTATTCAATGTTACTGGGTACCAGCACCTCTTTCATTGCCTGTTAAAACTGACCCATGGACCATGAGTATTGGCCCTTTTTTAAATAGGAAAACGGTAGTGACTATGGTGAAGCCAATGGTAGATGAGAGTCGCCTTTGGAAAGTATGGAACTACTGATGAAGAGATTTCTTTGAAACAGAAAGTTGTGATATCATGTTGGTGAACAACTTGACTGCCTCTTGCAATTTAATGCATGGAAGACATTTATCCCTGAGGGCGCTATATGAGATCAATGCCTTTATTATATTCTAAAATATCCAAAGTTGACTGTTTTTGAAATTGTAGAATACATTGGAATAATGTGAAAATATTCATTTTATATTCTACTGGGACCAACGATTAGTCTATGGCAGAGGTTCCCAACTCCAGTCCTGGAGGGCCAAACACCATTCAGGTTTTCAGGCTGTCCCTAATGAATATGCATGAGATACATTTGAATACAATGGGGTCAGTGCATGCAAATGCATCTCATGCAAATTTATTAGGGATAGCCTGAAAACCTGAATGGTGTTTGGCCCTCCAGGACTAGAGTTGGGAACCTCTAGTCTATGGTGAGTGAACACAACAGCTTGAGTATTTGCTCCCATACAGTGATCCTTCTTACTTATGACCTATGTGTATATGAGGTGATGAATTGTGATTTATTCTGGCATAATTAGATTTTTGGTTTAAATCTATTTTATAAAGGCAACATTTGTACATGTGTGCCTATCCTGCTCCAGCTTTTCTTTTGCCTCTGGGAATGCTGATTCATAAAACTCCCCCCACGTAAAAGAATTAAAATAAGTGTTTATTGGATAAACACTGGAAAATCACCACTTTTTTACTCCCTCCTGCCTATTTTTCTATCCTTCAGTCAGTGGAATTCCTAGGCCCCTCTCCCATGGTCTGATACATCATCCCCCTCCCCCACTGGGCCCATACGTCCACGGCAGCACAGCAAGATTACCTAAAAGCTGGGTGCCTCGCCATTCTTGGCCTATTGGCTCTTTCTCCCAGCTGAACAATCCTGAGAATTAGAAATATAGAAACATGATGGCAGAAAAAGACCACATGGCCCATCTTGTCTGCACTTCCATATCAACTACAATAGTTATCTTTTTTCTTTTAGAGATCTCCTGTGTTGGTCCCATGCTTTTTTAAATTCAGATACTGTCCTTCTCTCTACTATCTCCACTGGGACACTATTCCATGCGTCTACCACTCTTTCTGTAAAAAAATGTTTCTGCATATTACTCCTGAGTCTATCCCCTTTCACCCTATGTTCTCTCATAGCGGAGCTTGCTTTCAATCGAAAGAGGCTCTCCTCTTGTGTATTTATTGTGGCAAGGAGGCCTATCCAGAGTCTTTGGGAGGACAAAGAGACAGGGAATTCACCCTAGTAAAGTTCCCCCTTTTACCAAGACAGGGTAAGAAAGCCATAAACACCTCCAGGGATCAGAAAACTTCCACGTGGAAAACATTTCAGGCTCCCCCTAGTGGAAGGAAGGGGAGAGGATTCAAGGCTCAGAACCCTTTAGGTAGTGAATGCTTCAAGCACTCAGGTGCCTGGAGTCAGGCTGATTGCCGTCACCTGAGTAGGGTGGGGTTGGAGCTAGAGCCCTGGAAGTATAAACCCAGAGCAGAGTATGATTTAGTAGAAAGGGAAAAGAGGAGAGGAGAAGCAGGCAGCCAGGATGAGCAGAGCAGAGGAACGGATCTTCCAGCTGGAGAGAGTGCTATTTGGCATGTAGCACGACTGCAGGAGAGTTTGGAGCCAGGAACAAGAGAGACTCCAGGATTCCCCGGAAGGCTGTTAGCTGAGCACTGTGAGCAAGGTGGGGAGTCAGAGCCTATGCAGCTGGGAGAGCCCGAGGTGAAGCTGATTGAGGAGGACACTCCCATAGACTGTTCTTTGTGCCAAGCTGTAAACCTGGGAACGTAGACAAAGCAAGCCAATCCTGAAAGAAGGTTATCCAGGAAAAAGGTACCCTTATTCCACAAGCAGGGTGGCTGTGTTTCCCTTGTGTTTATAGAGGGGAAGTTTACCACAGACTTTAAATGTGCTTTTTTGTTTGGTGCTTTAGCCAGCAAGGCTAAGAAGGGAATACAAAAGGCTTGCTGGTAAAGACTGTGTATCCTGCAATAGAGAGAACCTTTAAAACTCTATTTTGTGCTTGGATATGTTTTGGACAATTTTTGTTTCCAAGAGTCCTGAACCAACAATCCCATGTGTGGTATGATCGAACCATTGTGTATATAAAAATAATAAATTTCTGTCATTTGCCTTACCTACTTGAGCCTGACTACAGCTTTCTGCATGATGCACTCATACAGCTGAATAAGGACTACATTTCCCAGAGGGCAATTAGGGAAATAGTTTTTAAAAAAAGCTGAAAAAGCATACAGCAGAAAGTTCCTCTAAAAATACACGCCCTTGTAACCTAGAGGCGAGTGGTGGTGGTGTGACATTATGCACGGACGTATTTAAACATCTCTATCATATCTCCTCTATCCCGCCTTTCCTCTAATATATACATATTAAGATCCTTAAATCTGTCCTCATATGCTTTATCATGAAGACCACTAACCATTTTAATTGCTTCCCTCTGCACCGACTCCATCCTGTTTATATCCTTTTGAAAGTGCGGTATCCAGAATTGCACACAGTACTCCAAATGAGGTCGCACTAGACACCTACACAGAGGAACTATCACCTCCTTTTTTCTGCTGGCCATTCCTCTCCCTATGCGCCCAAGCATCTTTCTGGAAGGAGAGAAAGCCAATGGGCCAAGATTGGAGGCAGTGCGGCAAGGCACCCAGTTTTAGCTAAGCTAGCCATGCTGCCGTGGAAATATGGGCCCAGCGGGAGTGCATCCCTCTCCTGGCCAGCACCCGGGGCAGGCCACACCCACTGCCCTGCCCTTAGTATGCCACTGCCTTCAGTCAATTTTTATGTCTTTTCTGCATTATTGACTCATAAGTGATAGACTTACATGTTTGATTCCACCAAAAAAGGTATCTAGACGTGTGTACCTGTTATACCATATCTCTGCTGCTTTACAACTATATTTACTGTAGGATACTATTTGAACTGCTACCCTTGCTATGATACATCTATAGCTATTGTACCATACCCTTGTTACTAGATAGCCATCCCTTGTGTGCAGTCACCAAGCGCAGGCTCAACACCCAGCAGACCAACATGGCCCTCTCTTTACTAGCCCTTACCAGCATCTATCTCCTTGCCAATGCCATCCAAGATTCGCTAGCACTCTCGTCCGATTTTAACCCCATCCCCATCTTACATAGTCTTGGAAGAAGAAACTATAGCTGCCCCCATCACCCACCACCACAAACATACCATGTCAAACACTCACACCTACTCTACGTAACACTCAACAACCCTGTTAATACCAATCCTGAGACGACACATGTGCATAGTTACTTGAGATGTGCCCTCATAAACTCACGCTCAGTTCGCAAGAAATGGCCAGCCATCACTGATCTCATAGCAAACCATAACTTAGACATTTTAATGGTTACAGAGTCCTGGCTCTCAGACACAGATACAGTACTCCTAAATCAACTGATCCCACCAGACTTCTCAATCCACGCCTGTCATAGAGCCAGCCGGAGAGGCGGAGGGGTTTTCATCCTTGTAAAAACCAATCTTCAGTATCAGCTACTCTCCTCCAAAAGCACTACGCACATTGACTCAGTTACCATAGCAAACAAGCATAACACCATGAATCTCATCTATAGAGCTCCAACCTCCCCTCCGGAAGATCTCTCTAACATAATAGATCTAGCCTGCAACCCTGAAAACTCACGCAAACCTAATTGGTTGTTTGGTGACTTCAACCTTGCTTCCCTGCAACCCACTCATGCTAACACCTTCCTGGAGGCAATGACCGAACTTAGCTATGAACAGGTGGTGAATGCCCCCACTCACCACAGAGGCAACTCACTGGACCTCATCTTCGCCCCACATTCAGTTACAAGGCACAGTCACAACCTCAACCTTACCATCACTCCTGTCCCGTGGTCCGACCACAGCTTAATCACTTTCCAAATCCCATCGCAGCAGGATCAAGTCCCACCCAGCCACATAAGTGCAGCCTCTTCAACAAATGCTCGCCATTTCAAATCCCTCGACAAGGATGAGTTTACCAAAAGTGCACTCCCAATACTCAGTCAACCCTCAAATAACCTTGATGACTCGATCACCAGATGGAATGACATGCTGAAGACATTTTCTCAACTACCTCCATCGCACAAAGCATCAACATCCAACAGACAAACCAAGAAAAAGGAAACCAGCCCCATGGTTTACTGCCGATCTGCGGACATCTCTCCTCCTCCTAAGGAAGCATGAAAGAAAATGGCGACATTCTCGTGCCACAGGGGACCAAGCAACATACATTGCCCACTTAAATCTTCACCGTGAGTCAATATCTGACAAGATGAGAATCTACCACACCGAACGCCTCCTCCGCTCACTAAATAAGCCCCAGGACCGCTTCAGCATAGCAAGATCCTTAACCAAGGAACCTTCCCCTCCTCAGCCAGATCCAATCCAACCCCAGCTCTATGCTGACTACCTCCAATCCAAAATCCTCAAATTAAACATCGCACCAGAACCCACACCTAGCCATATTCCCCACCTACAGCCACTGCTTACCGAGTTCACACCTCCAACAGTGAAAAACATCGAAGACCTTATCGCCGTCATCAACACCACCTACAGCACCAAATGACCCATGTCCAGCGTACTGGATCAGAGCGTTGCGCATTGAGCTCAGCCCAATTCTTGCCAGCATCATGAGACTCTCCTTCTCAACTGGTATATTCCCATCTTCTCTCAAACAGACATCCATACAACCACTCCTGAAAAACAACAGACTAGATCCGACAAAAGCTGACTCATACCGCCCGATCTCGAGTATTCCATTACTAGCCAAAATAATTGAGAAGGTTGTCCAAAGACAAATCCAACAACACATCGACTCATCAGCCCCACTAGATCCCTGCCAGCATGGTTTTCGAGAATCCCATGGAGTTGAGACATTACTCGTCACACTAACCAACACTTTAAGCAGAGGAATAGACAACATCGAAAACGGGTTTGCACTTATCTTCCTTGATATCGCTGCCGCATTTGATTCCGTCAACCATGACCAGCTCCTTACATGACTTCAGGAAAAGGAATCATGGGCCTCGCCTGGGAATGGTGTAAATCCTATCTAGCTGACCGATGGCAACATGTACGGATGGGATCCACAACATCTGAACCATTCCAGCAACATCAGGGAGTACCCCAAGGCTCATCTCTGTCCGCGCTACTCTTTAATGTATACATGCAGCCTATTTGCAAGATTATCCGCTCATTCAACATCTCCAGCCTGATATATGCAGACGATGTCCTGCTGTTTGCTCCAATCAAAGTACTGCATCCTGACTTTACCACCCTTGTAGATTGTTTCAATGCAATCACCGACTGGCTTCAAGCTCAGAACCTCCGTATTAACGTCAAGAAAACGGAGATCCTGTTCATTACAAAGAACAGAAACTTCTCTCCCCCCACTACCTTGAAGGTAAGACGCAGAGCTCCCAAGCAAACCTGTGATGCGCTATTTGGGTGTGATGCTTGACCAACACCTTGACTTCAAAGAACACATAAAGAACACCACCAGGATTATATACAACAAAATCAGGACTCTAAGGCACATAAGACCCATGTTAGCTCCCGACGACTTCAGAACAATTTTCCAGGCACTGGTAACACCACATTTTGACTATGCGAATGTCATTCTGCATGGTCTCCCCAAGAGCACCCTCAACCCATTACAACTTGCAATGAACGCAGCCGCACGCATGCTCTATGGTCCATCCAGAAGAACCCACATCACACCCATTCTAAGGGACCTTCACTGGCTACCATTAAACTGCAGACTCACATACAAGGCACTACTCATCACATTCAAAGCCCTTAACATGATATCCCCCTCATCCCTCACAGCCCTCCTCACCCCAACCCCCAACAACAGGTCGAGAAGGACAGTAGCCACCAATACGCTGATTATCCCTACTGAGTCCACTAAGTGTACACAAGCAACCAGGAATAGGGCATTCACTTTCTATGCCCCAAAGTGTTGGAATAACCTCCCACCAAGCATCAGATCAATCAGAGATCTCACACAATTCAGGAAAGCCCTCAAGCACCACCTATTCCTTCTATACTTTTCACAACCAAATGCAACCCAGCCACATCCCACACCCCAACTCACTCATTCAGCGCCCAACACTTCACAAACCGAATAAGACTAACCGAACAACAGAACCATCCCATCAGGTACTTCGACATGTGTTGATACTGATTATAATGATTAATGTAATAACCAAGAATGACAATAATGATGAATGTAATAACTGAAGACCCAGCCCTAACCATTTAGTTTGGCCTAACATCCAACTTGTAAATAATTGCTCTGCTACAGTTGTGTTAGCTGAATGTGTAAATAGTTCACCCAGTTACAGATCCAAGTTCCTGATCCTGTTCAATGTAGCACTAGGCATTTCTCATTGTCTCTTGCATGAATTTTTAACTGTAAATCACACTGATACTGAAGAGCGCGGTATAAAAAAAGCTTTTAAATAAAATAAATAAATAAATAAAATCTAGCAATAGCACCTGTGGTGTGAAAACACCGAAAAACCTTGATTTTTTTTGTACACTCAACAAACACCTAATTAACTGGAAAATGAACACCTAAAGTTACATGATGTAGTTCACATAGGCCGGCGACATGCAGGGTGGAATTTTTGAATGTGCCAATTTATACCTGCTATAAATCATAAATAAAGACGGGACTTTGTTGTCTTTTGGGACTGCATGTGGCATTGGTGCAGTCCCAAAAGACAGCAAAGTCCAGTCTTCATTTGTGATTTATAGCAGATATAAATTGGCACACTGCTAGGAGTGGAGGAGTAGTTTAACAGTTAGATCACTGGCTTAGTAACCAAGAGAGCAGGGTTTGATTCCCACTAGTACTCTTTGTGGCCTTAGACAAGTTACTTAACCCTCCATTGCCTCAGAAAAAAGGCCTGGCAATCTACTTCTGGTTGTACTGCAAGAACACCCTGGAGCTGCTGGGTTGGCACTGACTCAAAGGCATACATTGCATTTTTGTGGCACTGGTGATTAGAGGAACTGTGCTTGTGATTCCTTTGCCTGACTGGCATCTGTGTCCATATAGGTATTTTTTAGTTACGTTTTGTTTCCCTGCAGTCTATCCTGTTCCATTCTCAAACCTATCCTCCTTCCTCTTTCCAAGACTCCAGTATATTCCCACTACCTGATCCCTTTCCCCACTCTCAATTGTGCCAATCCCATACTCCCAATGTCCCACTCCCTGGCCCTTGTTGTGCCAGGCATCTGATTGCCTAGTGACTTGGTGCCTATTTTCTGTATGTGCCTCAGTGTTCCCTGTAACCACTGTGTGGGTTTTGGTGGGAAGTGGCAGGAGCCATTAAGGCTATACATGGAGATGAAGGTAGATGATTAGACATTAATGTGGCCCTGAGGATATTAAAATACAAGACTGCATTTAGTTACAATACCTCTTTTACCTATTTTTCAATGCCTGGGTTATACAAGAAAGTTTATGCTACTTTGCATGTTTTATCAGAATATGGTCATTAAGAGCAATTTGCTTTGTAGTAGATCTGTGATGATTGGGGGGGGGGGGTCCCTAGAATCCTGTTAGACTCTGCTTCTAAACTTCTAGGGGAAGAGTTTAGTTCCATCTCTGTTTTGAAGAGAAAGAACATTGATATCATGCTGGTCGATCATATATCAAAGAAGGCTACTGTTTTGAATTATTAAAGTTTCTTACAATCGATCATGTTGTGCAATCAAGAAGAGGGGATGATCAAGTTAAACTTTTGCTGCAATGTGAGCGATGCTGGATTTACGGACTGAACAGCATTGTACCATATGGATTAAACCTCTGTGAATTGGAAGGCTTTTTTCTGAATGGAAAGAAAGGCTGCATTGCATTGGGTGAAGAATTATATAAATGAGAGATGTCTAATTGGAGAGGACTTTTAAATGGTGTCTACAAAAGCAGCTGCCATCTTGGTAAGCATTATAAAGAGAAAGTCTTTTTGATGTGCAGTTGTGGCACATTAGAAAAATCAGGGTAAGTTATGTTATGATTCATAAATACCTAGTACAAAAATAATCTTTCATATAGTAGAAGATAAGCAGCATTTTGAAAAGATAATGAGAGCATTTTGTTCTGATTAATTTTGTCTGGTTTATTTTTTCAGAATGCCCTGAAGAAGCCTAACAGGTGAAAACGAGGACTTCTATTCAAATAATCCAGAAAAGTACTGTTTTTGATCATTTTGAAGGGATTTTTGTAATGATAACAATTTTAAAAAAAATTGGCAAAAGTTTTCAAAAACAATGGAGGTTTTTTTAGACCAGTGATTATAATTATTCCGAATTTATAGTCAGAAGATCTGGCTAGGAGTATGAGATCTTTTTCCTCCTAATATAGGAGATATGTTTAGAAGACTGTAGTGATGATATGAGTGTGAAAATGCTACAGAATCTTTGTTGAGGACTGGTTTTCCTGATTGTAATACTGATATCCCAAAGTCAGACAGATCCCAAGGATAAGCAGTGGATTTCTTCCAGTTATGGACTTTTCCTCTTTGAATTTATAGAAATCATTTTTAAATGGTAATTACACTTACCTGGTAATTGTTCTTCCTTGAGGGATGACAGTTTAGTCCTCCACCTCTGGGTTGTGCACCTCCTCCTGCAGCTTGGAGACTGGGCATGTCACAAAAACGTGACATCACTGGATATAGCCTGCTGCTCTCTCCCAGCATCCCCAGTGAACTATTGACAAAGCACACGTAAAGGAGCCACAAATAAGTAGCTAATTATTTATTTATTTTATTTATTTACATTTCTTCTATACCGCACTATTCAACATCAGTGCGGTTTACATGGAACATAACACATACACAGTGCCTTTACAGAACTGTGTTTACAATGAACAGGTATGAGAACTTGGATAACATTGGGAAACTATTTACATTTTTACATTGTTAACAGTTTTTATATTTTCTTCATGGAAGGGGTATTTCACTAGTCATATTCATCGGTGTTCTCGGTGAACGCATAACAACCACTTTAAACAAGAAAAAACATTGTGATCTTGGAAGGACGGCTTTTCTTCTTGTGCTCTCAGCTTCCACCTGCGCCAAAGACAGATCAGAAAAAATCAGAAACGGCAAAGAATTTTAGGCAAAAATCATGTACCTACCGGTAATCTTATCCTTCGGCCGGCTGAACCTCCCCTGCTTAGCTCCATACTACCCCGGGTGGGAATGAGGACTAAACTGCCGTCCCTCAAGGAAGAACAATTACCAGGTAAGTGTAATTACCATTTCCTTATCGGTCCTCCAGTTTATTCCTCCACCTCTGGGATGTAACAGAGCAGGACTCATTGGGAGGGACCCTTCCAGCTGGCCTGCAACACCACCGCCCCAAATGCAGCATCCTTTGCTGCCAAGACATCTAAGCAGTAGTGTTTACTGAAAGTGTGAAGAGAGGCCCAAGTGGCCACCCTACAAATTTCCACAGGCGACACCAAACTGTGTTCCACCCAAGAAGCCGCTTGTGCCCTAGTAGAATGAGCTCGCAAACCAGCTGACACCTGTCGACCCGACAACAGATAAGCCAAAGCAATCGCCTCCCTAATCCACCGAGAAATGGAGGCTTTTGCCGCCGCCTCCCCCTTACCGACTCCACCGAACAAAACAAACAATTGGTCGCATTTGCGAAACGCCTCTGAGACCTTCAAATACCGACGTAACACTCGCTTTATGTCCAACTGATGCAATCCCCAGTCCGACGCGACCCCTTCTAGCGACCCCAGCACCGGAAGGGAAACCGTCTGGCTCAAATGAAATGGAGAGACCACTTTGGGCAAAAAGGAGGGAACCGGACGGAGCACCACCTTCTCTTTAGAAAATGACAGAAAAGGTTCCTTAGCGCTCCGCAGTGCAGTCCTCAACTTCTGGGTTGTCAACCTCCTCCTGCAGCTAGGAGACTGGCATGCGCAAATTCATGACATCACTGGATATATCCTGTCAGCTCCCTCCTACTTCCAGTGTGACCAGTCTCCTTGCAGCAGGAGGTTGTTGTGAGCCCCGGAGAGGGACTCACTGTGAGAAAAAAATAAGCAGCTCTTTGCTTTTTGATCATTTTTAAGTTGCTTTTCATTCATTTTTATTTCTTTAACAACTGGTCTGCTGTTGTTTTAAATTTTATTCAGCCCGTTTGGTGGGAGGAGGGGTCAGTGCTCAGCTCTATTGGAGCCTCCTGCCTCTCCTCCGTGTCAGCCCTGCCTACCGTTCATTGTCTTAATTTTCTTTAATTTTCTTTACTTTTTTTAAATTTCCTTGATTTCTTTTACTTTCTGTTTCTTGCTAGACAGGCAGTTTGGGCTTCGTGGAAGTTCTCTCCCCCCGGACCATACGGGGGAGAGCCCTTCAGTTGCCGGTGTCTCCGGAGTTTTTCCCGGGTGCTGGACTTTAGCTCAGCAGATCGCGGGGTTCTTTTCCCCCGGGGCGATCTGCGCGGCAGTGGTTGGAGCTCCGTTGATCTTCGGGAGCCTCGGGGCAGCCTTAGTGAGCGGCGGTAAAACTGTCCGCGGATCTTGGCGCCCTTTTTGCCTCAGGGCTTTTGCCGCGGCGGCCATTTTAAAAACGCTTGGTCCACCGCGTGCATGTCAGCACATCGGAACTCCTTGACTTTTGGGTAAGTCTCTTTTTCCTTCATTTTGCAAACGCTATTTTCCTTTGCAGTTATTGATCCTTTGCTTCTGAGTTCTGGTTTACTTTACAAAGGGGATATTTGTAGGCCCTTCCCTTGGTTGGTTCACACGGTGTGTTGCCTAAGGGGGGGGGGGGGAAATCCCATAGTGGGCTCTTTGCTGGCATCGGGTTTGTTGTTAAGGCCAATGCCACAGAGGCCCCTCTGTATCATTTGTGGAGCCCGTAGAGGTCCTTTATCAGTCTTGGGAGTCTGCAGGGGTTGTGCTACCCTGTCTTCTCTCATGGAGCAGAAGCTGGAGGTCAGAGAGCCAGAGGGGATGGCCGAGCTTCCAGAACTTGATGCTGAGCGTTCTTCCCGCCAGGGTGTGCCGGAGCTCCGGTCAGAGGGGTCCGCTGGGCCCTCTGCGCCTCTGCCAGCGGGCATTGCGATAGAACCCGGAGTTTTTAGTCCCGAGTTTGTTCTGTTAATGCACCAGGCGTTTTGTTTGTGGCAGCAGGGCGCGGTACCTGGATCGGTTCCTCTGCTGCCCCTTGCAGTCCCCCAGGACGTGGGAGGGGCTTCGAGTGTTCCTCCTCCCGCTCTGAAGAAGGCTCGGAGGTCCGCAGCTTCGGTGGCGGATGAGGAGTGGCCTGAGGGGTCTGAGGCGGCCTGGGACCCGGAGGGGGATCCTCGAGATCTCGAAGACAGGGAGCTTCCGGAGCCTGAAGACCAGGCCAAGATCATTCGGGTTTTTCGCCGCGAGGAACTGCCGGCGCTCATTTCCGAGTCTTTGAAGGCCCAGGATGTCGAGATCGAGGACCCGGTTATACAAGCGGAGCGTCAATCGCGCATAGTTTTTCCCTTACACCGGGTGGTGGACAAAATGATCAAAGATGAGTGGGATAAGCCGGAAGCCGGATTGCGTGGCGTTCGCACCCTGTCTCGTCTTTACCCCTTGGCAGACCCGGATAAAGAACGTTTTCGCGCACCGCGCGTGGATGCGGTGGTCTCGGCGGTTACTAAAAAGACCACTATCCCGGTTGAAGGGGGAGCGGCCTTGAAGGATGCCCAAGACAGGAAGGTCGATGGTTTACTGCGGCAGACCTTTGAGGCCGATTCCATATCCTTGCAAGCGTCTGTGTGCGGCGCTTGGGTGGCTCGGGCGTGTTTACGCTGGGCTCAGCGGTTGCATCTATCCTCGCGTCTCAAGGAGGAGAATGTGAAGGAGTTAGATCGCTTGGAGTCTGGGGCGGCGTATCTAGCGGATATTCATTATGACTTGATTCGCGCATTAGCCAACAGTACGGCGTCGGTGGTGGCGGCCAGACGTTCAGTGTGGCTCAGGAACTGGGCGGCTGATGGTCCTTCCAAATCTCGTCTTAGTAAGCTTCCCCTTAAAGGAGGGCTTCTCTTTGGAGAGGATTTGGACAAATTGGTCAAGGACCTGGGGGAGTCCAAGGCTGGTCGCCTCCCTGAGGACAAGCCTAAGCCGCTTCGTTCGACCTCCTCGGTTAGGGGGCAGTCTCGGGATTTTCGCCGGTTTAGGTCCCCCCGCTATGCAGGTTTCTCTAGGGGCCGCTTTCAGACCCGCGCGCAGGGCTTTCAGAGCTACAGAGGTGGAGCGAGGGGCTTCTCTGCGGCCTCCCCCTCCACGTCTCGGAAGCCACAATGAAATGAGGCGGGTCCCGGCGGTGGACATTTCGGTAGGCGGCCGTCTGCGGGAGTTCCTCTCCGCTTGGACCCTCATCACAACGGACCAGTGGGTCCTTGATATCATTCAACACGGTTACGCCCTCAAGTTTGCTCGGCCCGTTCGGGATTCCTTTATCCGCTCGCCGTGCAAGGGGGCCTCCAAAGCGGCAGCGGTGGCCGCCACTCTCAACAGATTGTTACTGTTGGGTGCGGTGACGGAGGTGCCCGAAAGCGACTACGGTACGGGTCGTTATTCTATTTATTTCGTGGTGCCCAAGAAAGGCGGGGACTTCCGACCCATTCTAGATCTCAAGTCTCTCAACCGCTGCTTGCGGGTACCGCACTTTCGCATGGAGACCTTGCGGTCGGTAGTCGTAGCGGTGCGTCCCGGGGAGTTTTTAACGTCCCTAGATCTGACGGAGGCGTACTTGCATATTCCCATTCTGGAGGCTCATCAGCGGTTTTTGCGGTTTGCTCTCCCGTGGGGGCATTATCAGTTCCAGGCGCTTCCTTTCGGTCTAGCGACGGCTCCTCGCACCTTCACGAAGATAATGGTAGTCGTGGCAGCGGCATTGCGGCGCGAAGGGATCCTGGTTCATCCCTATCTAGACGATTGGTTGATTCGGGCGAAGTCCAAAGAGGAAAGTCTGCAGGTCACGGACAAAGTGGTACGTTTTCTGCAGAGCCTGGGTTGGGTGATAAATTTTGCGAAGAGTCATCTGGAGCCCACCCAGGACCTCGTGTACCTCGGAGTCCATTTCAACACGTGCTCGGGTCACGTGTTCCTTCCGTCCCCACGAGCCGATGCCTTGCGCGCTCTCATTCGGAAATTCCGAGCCACTCCGGCCCCGACAGCCTGGGACTACTTGCGAGTGCTCGGTACCATGGCAGCGACTCTGGAAGTGGTTCCGTGGGCGAAGGTGCACATGCGACCGTTGCAGCGGGCCCTTCTCCGTCGCTGGTCGCATCAGGCGGATCCCTTAAGCAGAAGGCTGCCTTGCCTTCTGGCGGTTCGCCAGTCTCTCCGGTGGTGGCTTCTCCATCGCTCTTTAGCGACCGGAATGCCGCTAGATCAGCCCGATTGGTTGCCTCTTTTGACGGACGCCAGCCTGACGGGCTGGGGGGCGCATTGCCAGGACAGCTTTGCGCAGGGCCTATGGTCAGGAGTGGAGACGTCGTGGTCCATCAATCGCCTGGAGCTGAGAGCTGTGTTTCTAGCTCTTCAGGCCTTTCAACACTTAATCCTGGGTTGGGCAGTGCGGGTTCTGTCCGACAACTCGGCGACGGTGGCTTACATCAATCGACAGGGCGGCACGGGAAGCGCCGCCATGGAGCAGGAAGCGGATCAGTTGTTCCGTTGGGTGGAACCTCGCCTTCCGTTGCTTTCAGCGGCTCACATTGCCGGAAAGGACAACGTAACAGCCGACTTCCTCAGCAGAGTTCACGTGGATGCCGGGGAGTGGCGGCTGCATCCCGAAGTCTTCGGTCAGATTGTGAAGCGCTGGGGATCGCCAGTGATGGATCTGATGGCGACCTTCCTATCTGCACAGGTCCTTCGCTTTTACAGCAGGCGAAGAGAGCGGATGTCGGAGGGCATAGATGCTCTGCTGCAGGTGTGGCCGAAACAGGGACTTCTCTATGTTTTCCCCCCGTGGGCGTTAATCGGCCGGGTCGTTCAGAAGATAGGACGTCACCCGGGGAGAGTTCTTCTGGTGGCTCCCGATTGGCCTCGTCGGCCTTGGTATGCGGATCTAGTTCGTCTATTGGATGGTCGTCCCTGGCGCCTACCGGAGCGCACGGATCTCCTGGTTCAGGGTCCTCTTTTCATGCCTCAAGTGGATCGGTTCTCGCTTACGGTTTGGCCATTGAAAGGGCACGCTTGAGAAAGCGGGGATACTCGGCGGCGGTGATAGCCACGATGTTAGCATCCCGGAAGCGATCCACGTCGTTAGCTTATGTGAGAATTTGGCGCATCTTTGAGGATTGGTGTTCTCGGCATTGGATTCGAGCGGCCACGGTGGGCGTTCCCGTTATTCTGGACTTTCTGCAGGATGGTTTCGCTAAAGGACTTGCGGCCAGCTCCTTGCGGGTGCAGCTGGCGGCGTTGGCCTGTTATCGCAGTAAGGTCAATGGTGTGTCGTTGGGGTCTCATCCGGATGTTTGGCGCTTTTTGACGGCGATTTCCAAGTTGCGGCCTTCTCTTCGGGTTGGCGTTCCATCCTGGGATCTTAATTTAGTTCTCCGAGCTTTGTCTCGGCCTCCCTTTGAGCCGTTGAAACGATCTTCTCTGAAGGATCTGACTTTGAAGACGGTTTTTCTAGTGGCAATTTGTTCAGCACGGCGTATTTCCGAATTGCAAGCCCTGTCTTGTCGGGAGCCGTTCCTGACCTTCTCGGCTGATAAGGTGGTGTTACGTACTGTGCCCTCCTTTCTTCCTAAGGTAGTCTCTCCCTTTCATATGGACCAGGTGGTCACCTTGCCGGTTCTCGGTTCTCGCGATGACACCCCCCTCGATGGCGATCTGCGCCGATTGGATGTTCGGCGGGTGTTGCGTCATTACTTGCAGGTCACGGACTCTTTTCGTAAGTCCGATCGTTTATTTGTCCTGTTTGGGGGGGCACGTAAAGGAGAGGCCGCGGCGAAGGCTTCTATTGCCCGGTGGCTTAAAGAGGCGATTTCGGCGGCTTATTTGCTTCAGGGCCGCGTGGTGCCATCGGGCTTACGGGCGCATTCCACCAGGGCGCAGGCTTGCTCTTGGGCGGAGCATCGCTTGGTTCCGCCGGGGGATATCTGTAGGGCGGCCACGTGGTCGTCCTTGCATACTTTTAGTAAGCATTATCAGGGCCGGATTTACCCATACGCCATGTACGCCATGGCGTAGGGCCCACAGCCGGCAGGGGCCCACAAAAAAAGAACCAGGTATTTTTTTTTAAACACACACAATTAAAAAAAAAACCTGGTGGCTGCCGCCGCGGGGCCCCCTCTGCTGCCGCGGGGGCCCCGTCTACAAGCTGAAGCCGTCGGGTCGGGTCAGGTCTCTCCCTCCCTCCCTCCCTCCCTCGCTTGCTGCAGGCTGCGAGAGACGCGAAGGGAGAGCGTCTCCTCGCGTCTGTGTTAAGCCCGCAGGGGCTGATGGGAAATCCCATCAGCCCCTGCGGGCTTAACACAGACGCGAGGAGACGCTCTCCCTTCGCGTCTCCTGCAGCCTGCAGCGAGCGAGGGAGGGAGGGAGAGAGACCCGACCCGACCCGACCCAACGGCTTCAGCTTGTAGACGGGGCCCCCGCGGCAGCAGAGGGGGCCCCGCGGCGGCAGCCACCAGGTTTTTTTTTTAAATTAAATTTTACTTTGGGGGGGGGTAGGACTGGTAATGGGCTATGGGGGGGGGGTAGGACTGGTAATGGGCTATTGGGGGGGCGGGGGCTGGTAATGGGCTATGGGGGGGGTAGGACTGGTAATGGGCTATTGGGGGGCTGGGGCTGGAAATGGGCTGGGCTGGGCTGGGCTGGGCTGGGCTGGGGGGTTAAGGCTAGAGGTGGGCTGATGGGGTTAGGACTGGTAATGGACTGTGGGCTGTTGGGGGGGTTTAGAACTGGCAATGGGCTTTGGGGGGGGGGTTAAGACTGGTAATGGGCTGTGGGCTGATGGGGGCTGTCTGGTAATGGGCTATGGGGGGGGAGAGGACTGGAAATGGGCTGGGGGGTTAAGACTGGAGGTGGGCTGATGGGGTTAGGACTGGTAATGGGCTGTTGGGGGGGGTTAGAACTGGTAATGGGCTTGGGGAGGGTTAAGACTGGTAATGGGCTGTGGGCTGATGGGGGTTGTCTGGTAATGGGCTATGGGGGGCTAGGACTGGAAATGGGCTGGGGGGTTAAAACTGGAGGTGGGATGATGGGGTTAGGACTGGTAATGGGCTGTGGGCTGATGGGGGGGGGTAGGACTGGCAATGGGCTATGGGGGGCTGACTGGAAATGGGTTGATGGGGTTAGGACTGGAAGTGGGCTGATGGGGGGTTAGGACTGGTAATGGGTTATAGGGGGGGCTTAAACTGAAAATGGGGTGATGGGGGGTTAAGGACTGTAAGTGGGGTGATGGGGGGGCTAGGACTGGTATTGGGTTGGGGGGTTGCTAGGACTGGAAATGGGCTGATGGATGGCTAGGACTGGAAATGGGCTGATGCAGGGACTAGAAGGGAATGGATGCTGGGTGAGGCTGGAACTAGAAGGGAGCTGATGTTGGGGGAGGATTAGAATGGGATGGGGCTGGAAGAGTAAAATGGAGAAGGGAAAAATATTTTGTGTGGGAGGGATAAAAAATCTACAATTGGCCGGGTATTGGGAGAGTAAGTGGGGATTGAGGATGGAGGGGTAAAATTTGAGTGGATGAAATAGGAATGAGGAAAGAGCAAAAGGAGAAAGATTAGTATGTTAAAGCAGATGTAGAGAGAGAATGGAAAAAAATCTAGAAGAGAGAAGAAAGGACAAATGGACAGCAGACGATGGAGAGTTAGCAGAAGACACGAAGAAACCAGAAGAAAGTGGCTGGAGCAATTGCAGCTGAAAAAAAATGCACAAAAGGTAGAAAAATATCTCTTTATTTTGAATTTATTAATTGGAATATGTCAGCTCTGGTAAATGTGCATCATTAACATCTGCGCTTTGTTTAGTACAAGAGCAAATTAATGTATAGTTTTATTTCTACAGTGTTGTACATTCCAAGTTTGGCTTTTGGGATTCCCAGTTTAATTATTGTCTTCCTATTTCTAAATTGTGATTACTTGTTTGGTGATGGTCTATGTTCTGCATGTGTAACTGAGCTGAGGTGTTCTGTTTATATAATTCCTATTTGACATTGCCACTTGTTCTCTTTCCCCAGTAGGTCATGTATTGTTGTTCTCTGAAATGTATTGGTTTAATATTTGCAGTGTTGCCTTTTGATTGGTAGAGTATGGTGCTTTGTGAGTCCTGGTAGTGCTGTTAGGATACGGCGGGTTTACTATGGGCAGTGTTTGTAGTAGTTCCTAATGTGTCTGGCAGTTGGCACTGGATTATAGTAATGTAGAAATCTTTTAGTCTTTCTTTATCCATACACTCATTAAGAGGCACGTTTACTAAAAGTTAGTATATGGTAACATTATGCAAATATTTATGCAAATGAGGCCCCTTATGCAAATGAGGTCCGCACCCCCCTTGGGCCGCCCCTGCTGGGGGCCCACAATTTTTGTTGGCGTAGGGCCTCACTCAAGGTAAATCCGGCCCTGAGCATTATCGTTTAGATGTGGAGGCGGCGAAGGATTCTCGCTTCGGGTCGGCGGTGTTGTCTGTCATCCAGAAAGATCCCGCCCCTTAGGTACTGCTCTGGTACATCCCAGAAGTTGAGGACTGCACTGCGGAGCGCTAAGGAAATATTAATTACACTTACCTGGTAATTGTAGTTCCTTTAGCGACGACAGTGCAGTCCTCCATCCCGCCCGCTTTCTGTTATTTTTCAGGATTCCGGAGTGGAGTACGGATTGAAGAATTTATGCAGGTGAGCCGACTCCATTTTTTCCTGTTTGTTTTCGCTATCTTTCTAGTCTGTCTCTTGCCTCTGCTTTTGTGGCTCGGCGGACAGGGATGGCAAGCCGGGCATGAGCACGGTTACCTTAGCAGTATATATATATAAAAAAAAAAAAAAAAAAAAACACATGCTGTTCTTTTTTGATGTCATATTCTGGCTACTTATTTCTTGCTCCTTTGAGTCTGCTTTGTTAATAGTTCACACTGGAAGTAGGAGGGAGCTGACAGGATATATCCAGTGATGTCATGAATTTGCACATGCCAGTCTCCTAGCTGCAGGAGGAGGTTGACAACCCAGAAGTTGAGGACTGCACTGTCGTCGCTAAAGGAACTACAATTACCAGGTAAGTGTAATTAATATTTCTCTACACGACAACGCCTGTAACTCATAAATTCGCCTCACTGAACAAATGGCCACCAAAAACACCGCCTTCAAGGTTAAATCCTTCACGGACGCTTGCTGTAAGGGCTCAAAAGGCTCCCTAGCCAGGGCTGCCAAAAACAAGTTGAGATCCCACGGAGGGACCACAATCCTACGTGAAGGACGTAACCTCGTTACTGCCCTGAGAAAACGCAACACATCAGCATGTACTCCTAAAGCTACACCCTGCACCTTGCCTCTATAGCAAGCCAGCGCGGCTAATTGAACCTTCAAGGAACTGGCCGCCGAGCCCTTTTCGAAACTGTCCTGTAAAAAGCTCAAAATCACTGCAACGGACACAGTCGCCATGCACACTTGCTTCCTTGAACACCAGTCCTCAAATAAGCACCAGATGCGAACATATGTCAGAGACGTAGATGACTTCTGAGCCTTAAACAAAGTCGCAATGACTGCTCCTGAATAACCTCTTTTCTTTAAACGCACCCTTTCAATGGCCAGACCATAAGTGAGAACCGATCCACTTGAGGCATCCGCAACGGCCCTTGAAGTAGCAGACTGTCTGATGCCAGCAATCTCCACGGATCCCCGTCAAGAAGGCGCATGAGGTCGGCATACGGACGCCGTGGCCAGTCTGGAGCTTCCAACAACACTCTCCCTGGATGGGCTTCGATCCGCTGTACCACCCGACCTATGAGGGCCCACGGCGGGAATACATAAAGGAGACCCGACACTGGCCAGCGTTGAAACAGGGCGTCGATCCCCTCCGACATCCTTTCTTGACGCCTGCTGAAGAACCGACTTGCCTTTGCTGAGTGGAAGGTCACCATGAGATCCATAATTGGTGGCCCCCATCTGTGCACCACCTGTGCAAAGATTTCTGGATGCAATTCCCATTCGCTGGCATCCACCTGGACTCTGCTGAGAAAATCCGCCGTCACATTGTCCTTCCCGGCAATGTGCGCCGCCGAAATCGCCAGCAACCGAAGCTCAACCCACACAAAGAGCTCCTCTGCTTCTTTTTCCATGGCCATACTTCGTATACCACCTTGTTGACTGATGTATGCTATCGTTGTGGAGTTGTCCGACAGAACCCGTACCGCCCGACCCCGCATCGTCCCCTTGAATGCTTGCAACGCTAATGCTACTGCTCTGAGTTCCAATCTGTTGATTGACCAAGTGCTCTCTCGAACTGACCAGAGTCCCTGTGTGAAGAGCTCCCTGCAATGTGCTCCCCATCCCGTGAGACTCGCATCCATCAACAATGGTATCCACTCTGGCTGCTCCAGGGGTATCCCGGCCTTCAACGACTCCAGAATTAGCCACCACTTCAACGCTCGTCTGACCCCGAGAGAACAGGGCAGACGTCTGCTCAGTGGGTCGGCTTGATGAGACCAACGGTGAAGCAACGATCGCTGCAATGGCCTCATATGAGCTCTGGCCCAAGGCACCACCTCCAAGGATGCTGCCATCATACCTAACACCCGGAGATAACTCCAGGCCGAAGGAACTGGAGTGGCCCTGAATTGGCACACCGCTTGCTGTAGGGCTTGGACCCGCTGACCGGGCAGGAACAACATTTCCCTCCGAGTGTCGAATTGTACCCCGAGGTGCTCGAGGCTCGGGGACGGAGTAAGATGACTTTTGCTCGCATTGACTACCCAGCCGAGCTTCTCCAAGAATTTCACCACCTTGTCTGTAACTTGCACGCTCTCGGCTCTGGACCTGGCCTGAATTAACCAATCGTCGAGATAAGGATGAACCAAAATACACTCCTTTCGCAACGCCGCCGCTACCACCACCATAATCTTGGTGAACATTCACGGCACCATTGCGAGACCGAAGGGCAACGCTTGAAACTGATAGTGACCCCATGGCAGAGCAAAATGTAGGAACCTTTGATGCCCCGTCCTGATTGGAATGTGTAAATATGCCTCCGTGAGATCGAGGGATGTCAAATACTCTCCTTGACTAACCGCCACAATGACGGACCACATCGTTTCCGTTCTGAAATGCAGTACCCCAAACAGCGGTTCACCCCTTTTAGATCTGAAATCAGATGTAACGAACTGTCCTTCTTTGGTACTACAAAATAAATTGAGTATCAACCCCTGCTGTAATCTTCCTTGGGCACCAGGACGACTGCACCCAAGCGCAACAGCCGATTTAGCATGTAACAGACTGCCTGCGCCTTTTGCTGCCCCCTGCAGGGCAACTGAACAAAAGAATCCAGCACGGGCTGCACGAACTCCAGCACATAGCTCTCCCAGATAATTTCCAACACCCACTGGTCGGACGTTATTTGGACCCTGGCAGGAAGAAAATCCCGAAGTCGCCCACCTATCGGTTTACTTCCTGCCAGAGTCCCCCTCACTTCATTGTGACTTTTGAGTGGCTGTGGAGGCTGCCGCTGCAAAACCTCTACCTGCTCCTCGAAACCCTCGAAACCCCTGGCTCCGAGGAGCAAATCTTCCTCTTTGGAATCTGCCTAAGCGAGAAGTCTGAAACTTCCGAAAACTCTAAAAGTACCTCGAAAGGCCAACGTAGACTTCCCCTGTTTGGGCTTATCCTCCGGCAACTGGCCACCTTTAGACTCCTCTAAATCCTTCACCAACTTATCGAGATCCTCTCCGAACAACAACTTTCCTTTGAAAGGGAGCTTACCGAGCCGTGCCTTAGGAGACCTGTCTGCCGCCCAATTCCGCAACCACAAGGATCTGTGAGCGGCCACCAGTGACGCCATACTATTAGACAGGGCTCTAATTAAGTCATAATGAACATCTGACAGATAGGCGGACCCCGACTCCAGTCGGTCCAGCTCTCCCAGACCTTCTTGCTCCAATTGAGAAGACTGTTTCAAACATTGCGACCAACGAAGACAAGCTCGTGCCACCCAAGCCCCACAAATGGAGGCTTGTAATGACACCGCATTGGCTTCAAAAGCTTGTTTCAGCAAACCATCCAACTTTCTATCCTGCGCATCCTTCAAGGCTGAGCTGCCTTCTACCGGAACAGTAGTCTTCTTGGTCACTGCTGACACCGCCGCATCAATCCGTGGGGACCGAAATCTCTCCTTGTCTTTATCCGCCAACGGATACAACCTTTTCATAATGCAAACACCCCTGAGCCCTACCTCCGGCTGATCCCACTCATCTTGTATCATTCTATCAACTACCTTGGGAACAGGAAACACCACCTGCATTTGCCACACTGCCTGAATAATCGAGTTTTCACCATTGTCGTCCTCCACAGGCTGTTCCATGGCAAGCTTAAGCGTCTGAAGGGACTCGGTGATAAGGGCTGTCAATTCTTCCCTGCGGAACACCCGAATAATTTTTGCCTGATTCTCTGGCTGAGGGATCTTTCCTTCCTCCAACTCTTCCTCTCCACCTTCCAGCTTGACGTCATTCTCCTCGGACTCATGCCCCTCCACCTCAGAAATCGAGGACTCTCGAGTCCTTGTTCGCTTTGGCGGTCGCGAAGAACTGAGACCCGGCTCAGCCAAAACTGGCTGCTGCGGTGCCACAGATAGGGACAGGCCCTCCGGCACCCTTCCTTGCCATCACAAGCAGAACGCCTGATGCATAATCAATACAAAATCAGGACAAAAATCCCCGGGCTGTGGTCCTGCAGTCAAAAGACTGCCCGTTGGCCCGGACAGCGTCTCGAAGCTAACCGCTGGCGTAGGAGCCTGCAATTCCTCCACGTCCAGCCCAGTCGAGACCCCTTGACAATCCAAACCTACCTTAACCTCCATTTGCTGTTCCACGCTGGTAGACACCTGAGTACAGCCCCGGCAAATGCCAGAGTCGGCGATAGCCCCTCTACGGGTACCGCACACTACACATTGTGGGTGAGAGGCCACTACCTATGTAACAGGCTTATACCTCTGTCTCCTTTTTTTCTTTTTTTCAACCAAATTATGCTCCAATTATCTGTTTCTCTTATTCTCCTCCTTTCTGTTTTTTTTGTTTTTTTTTAACCAAGGCAGTCAAGAACCCGGACCAGGGAGCAGAAATGAGAATGTTCTGTCCACAGAGCCAGGTAGTAGAACACAACTGTTCGAGCAAACACTCACCACGAGATAACTACCATAAAAAAACAAACCCAAAGAAACAAACGGCAAAGGAACCATAAAGAAATAAGAAATAAGCACCCAAAAATTGAAGAGGCTGCCCTCATCAGTAATGGAGTGCCGCGGTATGCAGCTGCCAGCATGAAAAAGACATGCTGCAAAATGGCCGCTGCTGCCTGCAAGAGGCAGAAAAAAGGCATCAAAACTGCTGATCCCTGCACGGCGCCTCTGTCGCCGTCCCCCTTCACCAATCTCCAACCTTCTTCTCCCCTACTTACAGGGCGGTCCAAAATACGTGCTCTTGGCACCGCGGCGCTTCAAACCCCGCGGCTCCGCTACGCTTGTGAGCGGGGAGCCGACGGGCAGCCTTCCGGCACTGAATTCAGACCCGACTGCAGAATCGCGGAAGCACCGTGCCGCCGGAAACCAAGAAGGGCTCTTCGTATTGCTGAGCTCTCCCCCGTACTGATCAGGGGGGAGAGATCACTGCCGGCAGAAACTGAAGAAAAAACAAAAGGGCAGAGAGGGAAGCAAGGCCAGGCACAAGAGGCAGCACTTTTCCAAAGACTTTCTTTTTCTTTTTAAAGGTACAGTTCCCACAAAAAAAGAAACAAATATTAACTAGGGCCAATGCAACCCCAAAATTAAAAGAAATCCTATCTAACTGCTCCTTATCTGCTCTCAAGTGAGCCCAGCACCTAGGCTCACTACGTCCTCCTGCTGCATGGAAACTGGACACACTGGGGATGCTGGGAGAGAGCAGCAGGCTATATCCAGTGATGTCACGTTTTTGTGACATGCCCAGTCTCCAAGCTGCAGGAGGAGGTGCACAACCCAGAGGTGGAAGACTAAACTAGAGGACCGATAAGGAAACCTTGCTTCACTATCAGCTTTTACTTCTTAAAAGTGCTACTTAGTGACTTCATAATGTGTCCCCTAGTCTTTGTACCTATTGAAGGAGTAAACAACCAATTTACATTTCACACCACTCATTATTTTATAGACCTGTATCACATTTCCTCTCAGCTGTCTTCTCCAAGCTAAAGAGCCCTAACCTTTTAAGCCTTTTCTCATAGGAGTATCATTCCACCCCCTTTATCATTTTGGTCACCCTTCTCTGTGTCTTTTCTAATTCTATATCATTTTTTAGATGCAGTGACCAGACCTTCATTCAATGCTCAAGGTTGTGATGAAGCAGACGCCAGTAAACCCATGGAGGTAGAAGAAAACACTGATTTCTTTAAAAGAAATGATATACATTTATTTATTTATTTATTTACTGTCTCTTATATACCGCACTATTCGTCATCAGCGCGGTTTACATGGAACAAAAATGCTCAGTACAGTTAACACGTATGAGTTTACAGATAACAGGGCACAAAAACTTGGATAACAGGGGTAAACTATTTACAAAACTTACTACATGGAATCATAAGAACAGAGGTTTCATAGAAACATAAACACCACTATGGGTTTGAGTATCAAACTTGGTGTGTTGTTGAGATACCATAAATTTGTCTGGAAATGGTATCGCTGGGTGTCTTTGGGCTCTAGGGGATGTCGTTGGGCTCAATAAGGTACTTGTTGAAGAGGTGGCATTTGAGGGCTTTCCTAAACTGTGGTAGGCTCTTAATAGCGCGGATATCAGGGGGGTAATGCATTCCAGCATCTTGGGGCACTGAGACTAAAGGCTTTGTTGGCTGTCGATTTAGTGCAAGCAGTTAGTGCCTTCGGGACTTTTAGAGAGTTTATAGACGTGGATCTTCTTGCTCTATTTGGGGATGTGATATGGATGAGGGAGGATAAGGATGCAGATGAGAGATTGTTAACAGCTTTAAAAGTGATTATCAAGGTCTTGAAAACTATTCTAGCCTGGATGGGTAGCCAATGCAACTGTATCAGCAGAGGCGTCACGTGGTCACTCTTGGAGGCTCCATGGAGGACTCTTGCTGCCGCGTTCATGGCTAGCTGCAGTTAGTGAGAAGTGCAGCTAGAGAGAGCATGCACGGGGATTCAGAAGGTAGGCTGACATGCCCAGGTTGGGATGATGCAAGAACTAATTCAAAGCATAATCAGATACACCTGGTCAGAGGGACAGAATCCTTACCTAAGAAACAGCTTTATAAGCAAAGCATAGACAAGCCAGAGGGGAGAGGAGCGGCACGAGCTGCTGATAGAGAAGAAAGAGAAAGGAGACAGCTCCAAAGAGAGGAGAAAAGGCAGTTGAACTTGCAGCCCTTACAGGAAAGGAACAAGTTCCAGGAGAGCCAGTTTCAGGCTGGGAAGCTCCAGAAGGAAGTCTTCAGGAAGGACAGAAGGAGAGCCGGGAGAGTGCCTGGTAGGGAGAATACCAGACACAGACCCAAGAGTTCAGAGGTACCTTCATGCTTCTTCCCCTGTATGTGAGCCACAAGGAGTTCAGAGGTGGGTGAACCAGACTCAGCCCAGGAGTCTAAGAGACACAGATCTGAACCAGGAACTGAGGCCGGGTCACATAAAGGCCTGGAAGCCAGGGAGCCGTAAGAGCAGCCAAGGCAGCTGGAGAAAGGTTTGGGAACCTATAGAAAGAGTGCTTACCAAAAATCTTGTTGCATATTTGCCAGACCGGGTACAGCCAGGCTGGAGAGCCTTAGGAAGAAGTTCTGAAGTAAAACCAGGAATATATGGGGAAAGCTCAGGGGCTACAGATATCTCAGCAGAACAAGAGGCTATGCAGATAGACCCTGCTGAACCTGACCCTTTGCTAACTGAATGCCCTATGGACTGTACGTTTTGTTGTACTGGGAGTTTAGAATCCTTGAGAGAAATATAGCAGGCAGGATATACTTTTGAAACACAGTTTTGTTTGACAAGCTGAAAGAAGAAGCATTGCTTTTGTTTGTATAACCTGTTTTGTTTGAACCCTGCATAACTAACAAAGACTGTGAAGCATATCCAAGCTTTTGACCTTTGTAAATACCTTATGTGAAAATCCTGAACAAGGTGAAAATCCTGTTGTCTTCGTTTTGAACCTTTTGTGCATTAAGGGAATAAAACCCTATACTTTACCATTCACATGGCTTACACAACTATTCATTATGAAGAAAGGGACTACTAGTACCACAAGGCTTCTGGGCTAACAAAAGTTTCTACCTTCAATACAACAATAATGTCCACCCTGACCTTTAAGCACGTGGCTAAAGGGATGGGGTTGTGACAAGGTGCAGTTGCCATCTTTTGACCAGGTGTTCACAAGCCTTTGATCCCCATTGTATATCGATTGGCTCACCTTTATCTACCTATTTATTCATACTTTCAAAAAATATGTAACAGATTGGTAAAGTAAAACTTTCCTTGTCTAATTCCATGTTGGCTTTGTTCCATTAAACCATGATTATCTATATGCTCAGTAATTTTGTTCTTTACAATGGTTTCTATCATTTTCCCAGCACTGACATCAGGCTCTTCTAGCTGTACTTTACCAGATCATCCTGGAACCCTTTTGAAAATCTGGTGTCATATTGGCCATACTTCAATCTTCAGCTACTATAGACTATTTTAATGACTGGGTAAGAAAATTGTTGAGTGTGAGGTGAGAGAGTAGTAGTAAATGGCGTTCTCTCTGAAGACAGGGGTATTACCAGTTGGATGACGCAGGGATTGTTCCTTGGTCCGTGTTTTGTTTTGTTTTGTTTTATTTTTTTAACAGTTTTGTAAGCAATATCATGGGAGATCTGTCAGGAAAGGTTTGCCTCTTTGCAGATGATGCCAAACTCTGCAACAGTGTAGACACTCTGGAAGATGAGGAGGAATGTAGCGAAGCCTGAAGAATGGTTGTGAGTTTAGCAATTAAGATAATGCTAAAAAATGCAAGGTCATGTATTTGGGCTGCAAAACTCAAAGGAGCGGTACATATAGGTACATTCGGAATGGAGGAGTAGCCTAGTGGTTAGAGCAGCAGTCTGGTGACTGGAGAGACCAGGGTTCAAATCCCACTGGCATTCCTGGAGGGAGAGAGCCCAAGGAAGTATTTCTTGTCTCTCTGTCAAGCTAATGATTTTTGGGAGAGGTAGGCAGCCAGCCCACTGGCTTTTCCCTAGAGGTCATACTTGTGTGAGGAGTCTCGCTAAATAGAGCTTCCACTCCCATTGAGTTTACAAATCAACCTTGACAGACTTACCAGGTTCTGGTGTTTTCATTCACTAGTTAGAGTAAAGTTGAAAAGCGTACTCTAGCAGTGTGATGCCGTAGCGCGTTTCCCCCATTTCCAGAATAGGGCATGTGGGAGGTTCATATGTGTGTCACAAGCAAGTGTCAGAGGGTGCGGCATGTGTGTGCATGTGTGTACGTGTGTCTCAAGGGGTGCGGCATGTGTGTACGTGTGTCTCAAGGGGTGCGTGCATGTATGTGCATGATGGGAAGTGTGGAGACTAAGTACGTGTATATGTGTGCATGTGTATGTCCTGGGGCTGTGTGCGTTTATGTGTTACGTGGAGTGTTGGGGGCTTCATGCATGCATGTGTGTGTCATAATAAGTGTTGGGAGCTTTGTATGTGTGTGTCTCAAGGGGAGTGTCATGAGCTGCATGCATGTGTTTGTTTATCATAGGGCATGTTGTGAGATTCATGTATGCATGCATGTGCATATCATGGGGAGCATCAAAGGTTTTGTGTGTGTCTGTGTCATAGGGAGTGTGGAGGCTGCACACGTGTGTTTGTGTGTGTGTGATGGGGAATGTCTGGGACTAGGTGCATGTGTCATGGGACGTGTTGGGGGCTATGTGCATACATGCATAGTGTGTATGTCATGGGGAGCATTGAGGGGGATGCGTGTGTATGTGTCACTGGGAATGTCAGAAACTGCATCTTTGTGTGTGTGTCTCTCTCTCTCTCTCTCACAACCCCCTGCAGCCTTCCCCCAGTCTCTCTCACTCTCTCTCTCTCTCGTGACTCTTCCCCCAGGCTTCACTCAGTCTCTCTCTCTCATATAACCCCCACCCCCAAGCTTCACCTACTTTCTCTCTCTCTCATACCCCCCTCTTCATCCGATCCCCCTTTCACTCATCCATTCTTGCCCCTGACTGCAGCACCTCAAAAACACCATGATTCAGGCTTCCCCCTTCTCATCTGGCTCTCTGAATGATGGAACTGCACGGGGCAGGAAGTTTGGGTTGACCTCCCGATTTCAAGTCTCCTGAGATCTCAAACCATGAGACCAGCCCAAACTCCCTGTACCACATGGCTTCCCTATTCAAACAGCCAATCGCGGTGAGGGAAGACTAAACTGCAGTGTTGGCTCACATACATATGCTTATTTGTACATGCTTATGGACATGCATCCCTGCCATCAGAACCCTGGACAATAGGAACAACGCCTTAGCAAAAAGTGTCTAAAAACCTGAAACAGAGCCAGTGTTGCTTGCTGGAGGACTAAAGCAATCCTGCAGGCAAGTGCTGAAATGGATTTGTGTGCAAGAGTAAAATGAACTGAGAATTTTAGTCTGTAGAAACCAGCAGCGACTGGATTAACTCCCACTTGCTGCAAATTATTCTCCATGCAGAGGCAGAATCAGAGTCACAGTGTGTGTGGGCGTGTGTGTTGTTGAGGGTTGAGAGATACAGAATTTAATGTGCTTTGGTTTTTAGGACCAAGATAAGCACCTCTGAGGAACTTTGCTGAGGAGGAGGAAGAAAAATTAAAATTAAGATGCCAGCTGCAGAAGCAGAGGGGACAATTATGAGACTTCTCAGCTCTTCCAGATCTGAGATATCATGTGCAGAGTAAAGAGGTAAAGATGAGGCCACATCCTGAGAAGGAATTCCCTCTAAGCAGCCAAAGAACATAAAAACCCCCATAAGAATAACTGACTATACTGGGTCAGACCAAAGGTCCATCAAGCCCAGTATCATGTTTCCAACAGGTCAAAAGTACTCAGAAGGATTCCAAACAGTAGAGGACTAAGCTGTGATTTTCCCCAGATTTACTTTAGTAACTGTTTATGGACTTTTCCTCCAGGAATTTGTCCAAACCGTTTTCCAACATAAGTGGAAAGAATTACACAAAAGGGGTCAAGAATGTTGTCTGTCTGTTTGTCTTTCCATCTATCTTGGGGACAAAGTTTTTTTTTTTTTTTTTTTAGTGCCATCAAGTCAGTGTTGACTCATAGCAACCCAGCTACCTCTGGGATTTCTTGGCAATGTATCATCAGAAGTAGATTGCCAGCCTTTTCTTCTGAGGCAATGGAGGGTAAAGTGACTTGCCCAAAGTCACAAGGAGTACTAGTGGGAACTGAACCCTTGATTGTCTGGGTACTAAGCAGTTGCTCTAACCACTAGGCTACTCCTCCACTCCAAATAACTGTCCAAAAATTTAACAGAATAGCATGAAACATGGCATTTGGGAAAGCATGGTAAAAAGACATATTGAGTTTGAAAATGGGCTGAATCAGATGGGGGGGGGGGGGGTTTCCAGAGAAATAATTCCCCCAGATATAGCCCAATTTATTTCTATGGGAGAATTTCCAGCTTCTGTAGCATAGAAACTTACTTAAAGTGAAAGGTGACATTTTACTTATCATTTAATGTCCTTTTCTTGAGTCCTGCTAGACCAGTCCATACAAGTGGGTTGTGTTCCCCTACCAGCAGATTAGTGGAGAAAAAGAACCAATGGAAAGCCCAGGTTTCAATGACATCATTCCCACAGCCTCTATCTGCCTCAGCCACTAGAGGTCTCTTCAGTATTCGTCCCAAAGCATATGGGAGAAACATGGCAAGCTTCACACAACCTCAATCGTGGGCAACAATGAGTAATCAACAGTAGAGAACTACTGTATGTACAGGAAAGCATAACAGAAGGCAGTCAGTAGAAGATGACCCTGCAGAGTCGAGTATAAAAATCATAGCGGATCCAAGGGTATCACAGCAGAAGAACAGAACAAATATAGCTTCAGAGGCAGGTCCTGGACTGGTCTAGCAGGACTCAAGGAAAGGGCATTAACTGGTAAGTAAAATGTCACCTTCTATATCACCCTGCTAGACCAGTCCAGGCAAGTGGGACATACCAAAGCTATGACTCCACTGGGCAGGAAGAAGACACAGCAGATCACAAAACCCTTGAGCCAAAGGCTGTATCTGCCCACGCGTGGACATCCAAGTGGTAATACTTTACAAAAGTGGAAAGTGATGCCCACATTGCCGCCCGACAAATGTCTGCAGGGGCTACTGAGCTCTGCTCTGCCTATGAAGATGCTTGTGCTCGTGTAGAATGGGCACACAAATCCTCTGGAACCGGCCGGTGTTGCAACAGATACGCCAAGGCAATGGCCTCCTTAATCCAGTGCCCCAAAGTCAACTTAGCTGCCGCATCACCCTTGTGCGGGCCAGCTTAATAGCACAAAATGATGGTTGGATTTATAAAAGGAATTTATAACCTCTAAGTATGGAAAACCACCTTCTGGACATCCACAAGGCAGAGATCCTTGTCCTTCCCCTGACACTGCTCTTTAGAGAAGGAGGGAAGGCAGACCAACTGGCTCATATGAAAGGGATCACCTCCAACCACCTTGAATCACCTCGTCCATTTTCCTACTTTCCTTCCTCCTCCCCCTGGTTCTTTTTGCCTTCTGTCTCAGCCTGCTATTCTCTCTCTGTCCTATCAGCTTTGGCGTTCTTTTCTAACTTTTATTTTCTGCAATTGTCATTTTATTATTGTACACCGCCCTGATGCTTCGGCCTGGGCCTGATGCTTCAGCCTGGGCGGTCAATCAAGCAATTCAATAAAGATAAAGATAAAGACAAGAAGGAAGGCACAGGCCGAACGGAAAGGATCTTGGCAAGACAGAGCCTGCAGCTCGGAAATCCGTCTTGCGGAACAAATTGTGACCAAGAAGACCATCTTGAGAGTCAAATACTTCAGAGTAGCGCATTTCAACAGCTGAAAGAGCTCCAACATCAGGGCCCAGAGCACCAAACACAGATCCCAGGAAGAGATCCCCTCTTGACACAGATGCTGAACCCCACTGAAGAAGGCGTGAAGCATCCAGGTGTAAGGTTAGAGACTTACTAGCCAACGGTACTCTTAAACCGGCCAAAGCTGCTACCTGAATCTTCAGGGAGCTAAAGTAAAAAAAAGGCCCTTCTCCAGACCGTTCTGCAGAAAAGACACAGAGAAGGCATCTTGGCTGCATCAGGAGCCAGCTGCCATGTGCTGCAGCAGACCCACACTTAGGTCTGGTTGGTAGACCTCTTCTGGGATCTGAGCAAAGTGGAAAAATATCATCAGAGAGTAGCCTTTATGTGCTAACCAGCTCCTTACAGGATCCAAGCCATAAGTGAGAATTTGTTACCAGAAAATGGAGTAAAAGCTGTCAGTGTAGCTGGGTTTAAAGTTTAGACAAGTTCCTGGAGGAAAGGTCCATAAACCATTATTAAAGAGGATCCAGGAAATCTACTGCTTGCCCCGGGACAAGCACTGTAGAACTGTGTGTCCTTTTTGGGAACCTGCCTGGTACTTGTAACCAGAATTGGCCATTGTTGGTAACAGGATACTGAGCTTGATGGACCTTGGTCTGACACAGTATAGCATTTCTTATGTTCTTATGGAGCTGGGTCCTCCAGGACAAGCAACCCTGACATAATAGGCCCTGAGAAGGAGGTAAACAAAGAGGTGGTGCTTGCAGGAGCTGCATCAGATCTCAGAATCACGTTCTCATCGATCAATCCAGCACCGTCAGAATAACCCTTATCAGGTGGCACTCCATATGCCAAATCATAAGCACTCGTATGTTGTTTGGTCTCTTATCTGAGGGTTGACCTAAATCACTAAAGTGCTGAAATCCCTCAAAACTATTAAGGTAATAACTGATAAACAATGTATGCCTATATTGATGTTGAGTAACCAGAAGTCTCAGACTAAAATGAGCACTATATCTCAGGCGTTACCCTGAACTTGTGCCAGAATGTACATCAACGACTTCGGTTCTTATGGAGGATTATTTGCGTATTTCTATTGTGACTATACTGATGCAAGCTCATCTGCAATTTCTCATATACACAGTGTAGTCGCACTTATCTTTCAATGACATTTAAAGCTGATGTCCTCCCTCTCAGTCGCAGAATTTCCCAATTATCATCCAGTTGTTGTTAGATGATATACCGCATATTCTCTGGATGTTTTTTGCCTCTCTCAGGGAGAAACTGTCATATCATGTTGGTATTCCCCCGACGCCTTCAGTTGGTACCAATTCGCATTTCACAATCTGATGGTTTCTTCAGGAGGTTGGTATCAATGCTCCCATTGGCAATAGCATGAGATGTTATATCATACTGCTACTGGATGAGACGAAATTTTATAAAATCAAATAGGCAAATCAATATAATATCATATCAGTATACCTACTATACAAATATTGAGTCAGCTGAGGATCAGATTAAAGTCTGCCTGACAATGTCAAAATGCATACCGGTTAGTTAATTCCAATTTAATTCTTGGATCGTAGCTTGGCGTGTTACTCGGAGTTGCCCTGCTTCTAAAAAACGCCGCGCATGCGTCCATCCTACTAGCCGTGTGCATTTAAAAAATTAGACTTAGACGTTCCCGACGTCATTACGTAAATAATCTTCGAAGAGAGCTAAGTTCTCAGGGCAAAGTATAATGTGTTGCAACTTATCAAATTATTCAAATTATTCTGATCCTCAGCTGACTCAATGTTTGTATAGTAGGTATACTGATATGATATTATATTGATTTGCCTGTTTGATTTTGTAAACTTTCGTCTCATCCAGTAGCAGTATGATATAACATCTCATGCTATTGCCAATGGGAGCATTGATACCAACCTCCTGAAGAAACCATCGGATTGTGAAACGCGAATTGGAACCAACTGAAGGCGTCTGGGAATACCAACATGATATGATAGTTTCTCCCTGAGAGAGGCAAAAACCATCCAGAGAATATGCGGTATATCATCTAATAACAACCGGATGATAATTGGGAAATTCTGCGACTGAGAGAGAGGACGTCAACTTTAAATGTCATCGAAAGATAAGTGTGACTACACTGTGTATATGAGAAATTGCAGATGAGCTTGCATCAGTATAGTCACAATAGAAATACGCAAATAGTCCTCCATAAGAACCGAAGTCGTTGATGTACATTCTGCCACAAGTTCAGGGTAACGCCTGAGATATAGTGCTCATTTTAGTCTGAGACTTCTGGTTACTCAACATCAATATAGGCTGTCATGCAGCGGGGGCTGATGAGAGCCCTGATGAAAGAAATGAAACTGTTTTACACAGAAAAAAAGATGTGCACAACCTGCAATATTCCTAGGAACCAGCTAGAGGGAGCAAGAGTGTCTTCCGGGTTGACTGAAGAGCCACGCCCAGCTGGTCACGAGGAAATGCCAACCAGCTTCCAATCCCGAAAGGCAGGAGTGCTTCATAAGGGGAGTGCGGAAGACTGGAAAGGCAGAAATGGCAGAAGCGGCAGAAGCGGCAGAAGCAGCAGAGGCAAGGCGAGCAAGGCAGGCGAAGCAAGTAGAACAGAGATATCCGGAGGAACAAGCAATGGAAGCAGAATCACCACAGGCAAGGAGAGGTTGAAGGGGAAACCTGTCTACTCCAGTGCCAGAGGATCTCCATGGGTGAGAGGTGATTTCCCAAGAGCTGAGGAAGGACCTAAGGAGGTTTCAGCTCAAGCCATTGAGAGAGCTGTTTGTCCACAGAGGTAAAAGCACTGCTGCAATTGCAAGCCTAAGCCAAACGAGAATCAGCTGGAGAAGCCAAGCCACGCTGAGCAAGCAAGCCTGAAGCTGGGCTTGTACAGGAGCAGGCCTTCACCAGGAGAAGGGATTCAAAGATTACAAGGTAAACCACACTTTCATAGAAAGGGATTTCAACAGGCTGCTGACTGGGAGAAGCAAGCAGTTGGAGAAAACTGTTTACCTGTTGACTGCTGCAAAATAAGGTATGGAAAATATATGCCTAAGAAGAATGCTGTGAATGATAAAGGTTCATATAATGCTGATATAAAACCTCCAAGAAGAGGGGATACTTTTAAGCTCAATACAGCACGTGGCCGACGCCCTAGGTTAGGTCCAGGACATTGGAAATTGCTAGAGCAAATATACAAAACTCCTGAGTGTGGTTTGCATGAAACCAGGGACACTGAATCAGAGGTATCGGATTATGAGCAAATGCAAGTGGATCCCATAGGAGATTTATCTGACCATGAAATGGATTGTACATTGTGTATTTCCGGAAGTCTAGAATCTCTGCCAGACTTGTGATCTGTTTAAAGTACCAACAGAGCATTCTTGATTTGTTTAAGCACCACCATTCCTGTAATGTATGATAGTTTTGTTTGAAAAGCCTAAGTTTGTTATTCTACCTGAAGTAAGGACTTTTGCTTTAACGTTGTAACCCAATATTTTGAACCTCAGTGAAGAAGGGAAATAAAAGCTTTATTTTTCCCACCACTCTGCTTAAGTATTTCATTAAAGATTTGGAGCTCAAGAAAACTACAAGGACCAAGAGCCATTTGGGCCTTCAAAAGACTCTCAAATCTTAACTCTATATTTTTGTGTCTCACCTGCCCTGGCATCCACTGGCCACCAGGGAAGTGTTGCTGACAAGGCATACATTGTTTATCAGTTATTAACTTAATATTTTTGAGGGATTTCAGCATTTTAGTGATTTAAATCATAAGCACTGCAAAGGGCCACAGAGGAAATGCATACAGCAGGTGTTGATTTGGCGAAAGGTTGAGCCAGGGCGCCGACACCCTCAGACCCCATCTCTGTGCGCTAACTGAAGAAGCAGCACACTTTGACATTAGAGCAGGTCACCATCAAATCCCTCGAGGCACCCCCAGAAGCACAGAAACCATGGAAACAGCCCCTGAATCAACTTCCAGTCTCCTGGAATCAGAAAGTGCCAGCTGAGAAAATCCATTTCTACAGTAGCCACCCCAGCAATGTGCAGAGCCAACAAACTAGGAGGTTCTTCACCACCCAGGCAAACAGGAGAGCTATCTCCAGGGTTACCCCGGCACTCCTCGACCAAGAGACCAAGCCATTAGGCTACTCCTCCACTCCATATGGTACACAGAAGAACTTAGAAACATAAAACGCTCTCTCCATCAACTGGAAAGAAAATGGAGATGCTCAAGAACAGACTGAGGCAACTACATGGTGCTGCTACAATTATACCAAATCACCATCAGCAAGAGCAAAAAAGAACACCACGCTAAACTCCTCAAGCTCCTTGAACCAATCACGAGAATTATTCAGCATAGCCAAATCAATACTACAAAACCCTGCTCTAAGCCCAAACACGAACCTCCATCTCCACAACACGTAACCAACCATCTTAATGATAATTTCACGAACAAGAGATATGCACTAAGCTCTGACATATCTGCATCAACATCAAGCCCCATACATGACACTGTTGGCCTTTATTGTTTTATGTAAACCTCTTAGACTGTCAGATTTGTGGAATATATACACAGAGCTAAATACATTTCCACCAAGTCACATTGGACAACCTAGAGATCATCATCACTAACATAAATACCACAACCTCCCCGCTGGATCTCTGCCTAGTCAGCTGGATCAAAGTAGCTCACACTGAACTTGCACCCACACTATTAAAGATCACTCAGCTATCTTTCACCCAGGATACATACTGCCCATCCTCAAGCAAGCCTCTTTCTACCCCATACTCAAGAACCACAACCTAGACCCAACCTTACTTAACTCCTACCGCCCCATCTCCAGCCTCCCCATTCCTTGCAAAAGTAATCAAAAAGGCAGTACAATTACAGTTCAACACCCAGACACCCCTCGATGTACAACAACATAGCTTCAGGCCCAATCATGGAGTCAAAACCTTAGTAACAGTTCTCATGAAAGATTAACCCCAGGCATCCAGCAACCCCCATCAAGGATTTACAATCACCTTCCTGGACATTACGGCTGCATATGACTCTATACCCCACAAAGCCTTACTACACTGCCTGCAAGAAATTGGCCTCTGGCTCTGTGGCACAACTATCAAGTGGTTCAAATCCTACACAACGGAGAGACAACAGCAGGTCTGTTCAGCTGGTACCATCTCTGAACTATTCAAACTACAACAAGGTATACCACAAGGATCTGCACTAATCTCTCTTCTGTTCAATCTATTCATGCAACCCATCATCACCATCATACAATCATACAAAGTCCTTTACCATCTAAACCTGGATTACTCCCCTTGACCAACTGCTTCACTGAAATTCAACAATGGCTAACAAATCACAACTTGTCTGTAAACCTTCAAAAGACTGAATCCTACACCTCACCAAGGATATGAACTTCACACCACCCATGCACATAAACACATCTGATGCACAGCTACAAGTAAAACATCAAGTATGCTACCTGGAAATCATACTAGACCAAGGCCTAATGTTGCAACCACACATCAATGTGATCCTCAAACAAACCTACCATAAAATAAAAACAGCGAGTAGTCTGCAACCAATTCTTGACAAACATGATTTCCATACAATTTTCCAGGTGCTGGCAACTGCCACACCTGGATTACAGCAACATAATCCTCTAGGGCAGCGATGGCGAACCTATGGCACGCGTGCCAGCTGTGGCACGCGAAGGCCTTGCAGCTGGCACGCGGGCCATAGGTCCGCAAAAAAAAGAAAAAGCTGTCTCTGACTGCGGACGCGGCAAGGGCAGAATGCAGCGTCCCGCGGGGCCCCCTCCGCCCGCTAAGCCCCTCTGCAAGAGCTTTCAGATTCGCGAGGGAGAGCGTCTCCCTCGCGTCTCTGTTAAGCCCGCAGGGGCTAATGGGAAATTTCCCATCAGCCCCTTTAGACGCGAGGGACTGATGGGAAATTTCCCATTAGCCCCTGCGGGCTTAACAGAGACGCGAGGGAGACGCTCTCCCTCGCGAATCTGAAAGCCCTTGCAGAGGGGCTTAGCGGGCGGAGGGGGCCCCGCGGGACATTGCAATCTGCCGCGGCAGCAGCCAGAGCCTGCTTTTTTTTAAAAAAAATTTGCCGGGGGGGGGTTAGGACTGCTAATGGGCAGGGGGGGGGGGTAGGACTGCTAATGGGCAGGAGGAGGGGGGTTAGGACTGCTAATGGGCAGGGGGGTTAGGACTGCTAATGGGCAGGAGGAGGGGGGTTAGGACTGCTAATGGGCAGGAGGGGGGGGGGTGTTAGGACTGCTAATGGGCAGGAGGGGGGGTTAGGACTGCTAATGGGCAGGAGGGGGGGGGGTTAGGACTGCTAATGGGCAGGAGGGGGGGGGTTAGGACTGCTAATGGGCAGGAGGGGGGTTAGGACTGCTAATGGGCAGGAGGGGGGGGTTAGGACTGCTAATGGGCAGGAGGGGGGGTTAGGACTGCTAATGGGCAGGAGGGGGGGGTTATGACTGCTAATGGGCAGGAGGGGGGTTAGGACAGCTATTGGGCAGGAGGAGGGGGGGATTAGGACTGCTAATGGGCAGGAGGGGGGGGGTTAGGACTGCTAATGGGCAGGAGGAGGGGGGGTTAGGACTGCTAATGGGCAGGAGGGGGGGTTAGGACTGCTAATGGGCAGGAGGGGGGGGTTAGGACTGCTAATGGGCAGGAGGGGGGTTAGGACTGCTAATGGGCAGGAGGGGGGTTAGGACTGCTAATGGGCAGGAGGGGGGGGTTAGGACTGCTAATGGGCAGGAGGGGGGTTAGGACTGCTAATGGGCAGGAGGGGGGTTAGGACTGCTAATGGGCAGGAGGGGGGTTAGGACTGCTAATGGGCAGGAGGGGGGTTAGGACTGCTAATGGGCAGGAGGAGGGGGGGATTAGGACTGCTAATGGGCAGGAGGGGGGGGGTTAGGACTGCTAATGGGCAGGAGGAGGGGGGGGTTAGGACTGCTAATGGGCCGGCGGGGGGTGTTAGGACTGCTAATGGGCAGGAGGGGGGGGTGTTAGGACTGCTAATGGGCAGGGGGGGGTTAGGACTGCTAATGGGCAGGGGGGGTTAGGACTGCTAATGGGCAGGAGGAGGGGGGTTAGGACTGCTAATGGGCAGGAGGGGGGTGTTAGGACTGCTAATGGGCAGGAGGGGGGGGTGTTAGGACTGCTAATGGGCGGGGGGGGGTTAGGACTGCTAATGGGCGGGCGGGCGGGCGGGGGGGGTAGGACTGCTAATGGGCTGGGGGGTAGGACTGCTAATGGGCTGTGGGCTGATGGGGGCTGTCTGGAAATGGGGTGATGGGGGTTTAGGGCTGGAAGTGAGTTTATGGGGTGAGGCTAGGAGTGGTGTTGGGTTGGGGGGTTGCTAGGACTGGAAATGGGCTGATGCAGGGACTAGAAGGGAAGGGATGCTGGGTGAGGCTGGAACTAGAAGGGAGCTGGTGTTGGGGGAGGAGTAGAATGGGATGGGGCTGGGAGAGTAAAATGGAGAGGGGAAAAATATTTTGTGTGGGAGGGATAAAAAATCTACAATTGGCCGGGTATTGGGAGAGTAAGTGGGGATTGAGGATGGAGGGGTAAAATTTGAGTGGATGAAATAGGAATGAGGAAAGAGCAAAAGGAGAAAGATTAGTATGTTAAAGCGGATGTAGAGAGAGAATGGAAAAAAAAACTAGAAGAGAGAAGAAAGGACAAATGGACAGCAGATGATGGAGAGTTAGCAGAAAACATGAAGAAACCAGAAGAAAGTGGCTGGAGCAATTGCAACTGTGTAACTGAGCTGAGGTATTCTGTTTATGTAATTCCTTTTTGACATTGCCACTTGTTCTCTTTCCCCAGTAGGTCATGTATTGTTATTGTCTGAAATGTATTGGTTTAATATTTGCAGTGTTGCCTTTTGATAGGTATGGTGTGGTGCTTTGTGAGTCCTGGTAGTGCTGTTAGGATACGGCGGGTTTGCTATTGGTTCTAAATGGGCAGTGTTTGTAGTAGTTCCTAATGTGCCTGGCGGTTGGCACTGGATTATAGTAATGTAGAAATCTTTTAGTCTGTCTTTATCCATACACTCATTAAGAGACATGTTTACTAAAAGTTAGTGTATGTTAGCATTATGCAAATATTTATGCAAATTGACGTGCTGACACTTTGAGGAAATTCTTTGGTTTTGTGCGGCAGTTTGGGCACTCGGGCTCAAAAAGGTTAGCCATCACTGCTCTAGGGCCTACCAGCATCCACAACCCACCCCCTGCAGGTGGCTCAAAACACCACCGCCTGAGTCTTGACTGGTGCTTCCATTCAAATCACATAACAGCTGTACTACAAAACCTACACTGGCTACCTATCACAGCACGAGCCAAATAACAGGTTATTATCACAACCTTTAAAGCATACCACAACCTTTTCTCAGACTATTTATTTTCACTAATTCACAAGACACCAGATGACCGACCAAGGAGAACCAACACAGTCTACACTGATCATCCCTGCAACACACAGAAAAAGCAGTCAAACAACATCAAACAAAGCATTCACTATGCTCCATCACCTGACATCTGTTCCACAAGAGACCTGCAAGACTTCAGAAAGAAACTGAAGACACATCTATTTAAAGAACACTTCAGCGAAGGCCCTACCTAACATCAGCCCCACACCCCCTACATTCCCCAACCTCACTTACCCCCTCCCTCCCTCCCATCCTCCCAATAGAGAATTTGTTATCTAACATTAAGCTGTTTACCATTTCTGTTATTATGTAAATATTGTTCTAGTAATAACATGTCTGTTCCATGTATACTAGCCCAAATTATTTCAGTAAAGTAAAATTACTTCAGTTAAATTATGTTAATTCTATACTGCTCTATGTAACATTCGGTTCTAACTGTTCTATGTAAACTGCCTTAACACTTTTGATAAGGCAGTATATAAAACCAGTTAAATAAATAAATAAAGGGGCTTCTGCCCTCTTCACAGGCCCCTTGGACCTGACCTCCAGAAGGCGATAAGATGTTATCTCTCCCAGGTCCTTCACCAGCTTCTCCAAATCGGACCTCCAGAGAAGTGCCCCTCTAAGGCAAGATGGGCAACCAGGCTTTGGAAGATGAGTCCATTACCCCTTGTCAGAGTCAAACCAACACCGTGTCACCATTGACAGGGCACAATCTCTGGCCGCTAGATGCACCAAATCATACATGGCATCAGAAAGGAAGGCCATAGCAGACTTCAAAAGAGGGATAGAATCATCCAGTGGAAGAGACTGAATCCACTGGAGCAGGGATCAAGACATCAGGCCTGCACATACCGCAACTGAAGAATAGCAGCCACTGCAGAGAACTGGTTCTTCAGCACGAATCCACCTTTCGGTCCAGAGTATCCATTAAGGCCAATTTGACTTCCACAGGAATGGTGGTCCGACTGGTAACCTCTGTGACCTGTGCATCCACCTTGGAAATATCAAACCACACAACGCATCCGTTCTCCAGGAGAGTGGGCTTCTTTTTATATACCCTTAGCCCCTTTGGTGGAGAGTTATGGGAATCACACCCTAACCGGAACAGGCCCTTAAGCACTTCCAGAAATGGGAAGATAGTAGTTGATTTCTGCACACCTTATTTATTTATTTTATTTATTTAACAGGTTTTGTATACTGCCTTCTCCTTCACTCTTGCAGGAGTGAATGCATCTTTGGTTCCAGCTCCATACCCGGAGCATCCGCCAAGCTCAGGGTGGATAAGGCCTGGGAATCAACACCAATTCCTCCTTCCGGAAAAGGAAGATAACATCAGCCTCCTCACAATCCTCGGAAGGTGAGAGTACTTCTTCATCCACATCAGACATATGAATCCAAGCCATAGTCCAAATGTCAGACAGATCTCAGCTAAACTTCATCTTCAAGGGGCACCTTTTGCCAGGGACTCTTAGCTATAGGCAATTGAACAAGGCTTCCACTCAGCCTGCCCGTTACGAGACTGCACTCAAGGGGGACCCAGAGGCCGTAGGCTCTGAATTTCTATGCCAGAGGAACCAAGCCTGCTGTGAAAAGAAAAAGAATTTTGTGGAAGACAATTTGGACTCCAGAAGCTCTCCCCATGGAAATGAGCCTCCCTATATCAGGGCACATAGTCACCATCGATCCCCTAGAGGTCAGGGAGTGGCGCACAGCACAGTCACTGGAATCTCTGGCCAGCTGCTTATCCTAACCCACAGCACCATCTGCCACCTCCTGCCCATATGCAGGCAAGGCCAGACTAATCGCATCATCTGGCATAGATTTAAGGCATGTATCACAACAGGGTGCGCTAAAGCCTCGACATCCTATAAGCACACACTAACAGCACTTTTACTGCATTGAGTTTTTACTGCAATGCATATTACAGATACTAGGGAAGGAACATGCATTGGAGCCAAATGCACAGGATGCATGTACAGACCGTGCGACCTCCAGGTGCACAATAGGAGAAAACGCTATTAGCGCATTCAGAAAATGGCAGGAAACCCCCTCAACATGCCAATGGTTGCTAGCAGTCTACCCCAAATTGCATTCCAGACAGACGAAATCAGGAGCCCCTAACAAGGACAATGACGAGCTTAAGCCTTAGAACTTACCCCCTGAGAGTGATGGGCTCAGCTCTGTTCTCTTGATACTGCAACTCTGGCTTTGCAGCACTGTGTTTAAGGTGGCTGGCAAGCACATCTCTCTAAGAGCCTTCTGCAATCTTTAAGAAAGAGCAGGAGGGAACAGAGGAAGAGGAAGTGGGCATTAAGGGTATGTGAGGCTGCTGCACTCTTCCAGATCCTTCTAAATCCTTCCAATTTCTTGCTGCTCAACAGGCTCTTATCATAAGCGTGTAGAGTTGAACCAATTTTCCCTCCTTTTATGGCTACCAAAAAGACCACAGTCTAGTGGAGCCTCCAACATCACGTTCAAGTGAGAAAGTCACCCTTAAGGTGGTCATTCACAAGCAATTAATCTTTTCCTTTCAATCTTCAGAATTTTCTTCAGAGAGAAGAAAATCCATCCACCATCTGCTGGAGACAAAGAAATTCTGAAGAGATCTCTGGTGGCTGAGGTGAATAGAGGCATGGAAGTGATTGTAATTGAAACCTGGGCTTTTCTTTGGTTCTTTGTCTCCACCGATCTACTGTAGTGGACCCCAACCCACTTGTCTAGACTGGTCTACTACGGCGATATGGAACAGCAGTTAGGGAATTGTTCCTTTCAAACTCCCTCTCCCTGTTCTCTACTCTCCCAGCTTCCTAAACTGCCCCCACCACCCAAAAATACAGCCTCCCCACAACTGTCTCACCACCTCTACTACTACTATTTATCATTTATATAGCTCTACAAGGCATATTCAGCACTATTCACATAAACGTGTGAGAGTGTCCCTTCTCGATAGAGTTTACAGACAACTACAACAAACGGGATTAGGGTAAACAAAGGGGAATTGGTTATACCACACATAGGAGGTAAAGAAGTCCAAAGACAAATTCAAGAACACATCGAAGCCTCCGCACCGCTGGACCCCTGCCAACATGGTTTTAGAGAGTCTCATGGTGTTGAAACGCTCCTCACCACACTCCTCAGTAACATAATTACTGGAATTGATAACATCCGTCAAAGGTTTGTCCTCATTTTCATGGACATAGCAGCTGCATTTGACTCAGTAAGCCACGAGCTTCTTCTGGAGCGTCTCAAGGAGAAGGGGGATCTGTGATGCAGCACTAGATTGGTGCAAGTCATACCTCTCGGACAGATGGCAGCACGTACGATCAGGGGCTTCAACATCGGAACCATTCCACCAGAAGCAAGGCGTCCCACAAGGATCCTCCCTCTCCGCCCTGATGTTCAACATATACATGCAGCCCATCTGTAACCTCATCCGGTCTTTCAATGTTAACTGCTTGATATATGCAGATGATGTACTGCTTTACATCCCATTCTCGACAGAGAACCCGGACCTCTCCCCACTGACAGACTGCTTTAATGCAGTATCCAACTGGCTCCAAACCCAAAACCTCTGAATTCAGCATAAGAAAACAGAGGTTCTTTTCATCACAAGGAATCAAAACTTCACCACGACGCCCTATTTAAAGGTCAAGGAAGCAGAACTACAGACCAAACCCATGATCTGGTACCTTGGAGTCACTTTAGACCAGCGCCTGGACATGAAGGTGCACATAAGCAACATAGCGAGAGCGGTATACCATAAGATCCGAACTCTCAGGAACCTACGCTTCCTGTTGGAACCGGATGACTTCCAGACAATTTATCAAGCATTGACATACCACACTTTGATTATGCAAATTCATTCCTGTAGGGACTCCCTCAATCCACCCTGAACCCGCTACAGCTTGCGATGAACGCCGCAGCGAGAGTTCTACATGGAGCATCCAGGAAAAACCACATGACGCCCATCCTGAAACATCTCCACTGGCTCCCTATACATGGCAGACTCACATTCAAAACCTTACTGCTGACTTTCAAAGCCATCAATGGGCTCTCTTCCACATCACTAGCAGAGCTTATCTAAGCCACTCCCCCCAACAGGTCCAGAAGATCGGAAGCGGTCAACACACTGATAGTCCCGAAAGCAATAACCCAATGCACCCAGGCAACAGCAAACAGGGCTTTCAAATTCTCTGCGCCTAGATGCTGGAACACCCTTCCACCCAGCATCCGGGCAATCCCTGACATAGCCCAGTTTAGGAAGGCATTGAAACACCACCTCTTCCTCATGTACTACCCAGTTGACAGTACTACACTAGCCCCTTCCACTATCTAGCCCTTGCAGTACAATTGAACCTTACCAAACAAGACACCCATGACTACAACTAGCGAGATATGACTTGTCACGTCGCCTAGATGTAAATAGTTTCCCCAGGTTATCCAAGTTCTAGTACCTATTCCTTGTAAACACAGATCAGCCAATGAAATGTGTAAGTTTTATATTCCATGTGAACCTCACTGATGTTGAATAGCGCGGTATAGAAGAGACTCTAAATAAAATAAAGAGGAGAATAAGGGAGTTGAGATCCAAAAGCAACCTCGAAGAGGTGGTTTTTCAGCTTGGATTTGAATAGGACCAGAGATGAAGCCTGATATATAGACTCAGGTAGTCTATTCCAGGCATACAGTGCAGCAAGGTAGACAGGGCCAGCCCCAAATTGGTTAAAGATGTTGGTGCCCTAGGCAAGCCTTAAGTCTTATGCCCTCCCTGGCCATCAGCTAAATCTTTTGTTTAGCTTTGAATGCTCAGCTCTTTGCTGTCCCCCAGAAGCTGCTGCCCTGGGCCATCCCTGAAGGTAGAACAAAGTTTACAGCCCCACAACTGCCCCACCATCCCACAAATTATCCCATCCTTAAAAAATACTCCCCACTACTGCTCCCTTCCTAAAAAAGGTTAGATTAAGGAACTGACATGCTAGGAAAATACCTAAAGTGCAAAGTTTAGGGAGTGCCATAAGATGTACTCAGCACTCGGGAGATTAGTGTAATAGTATTATAGGAAGAAAAAAAGTTGGATTTTTTACCTACTTCAGGCAGGTTGCTGATGCTAAGGATGTGTGTGTGAGTATGTGGAGCATACTCACACAAATCAGAACAAAGTTATACTGCAAGTTAGGCTGTGCACAGCAAGCATGTGCTTGTGTTAGAGAGAGCTCATGCTGATAATTCAGGTGTGGAAGAGAGCTCACGCTGAACAATTATTACTGTTTGGCAGTTGGGTAATCTTGCCATTTCCGCAGTTTCCCGCCCAATCGGGTGACATTTTTATCCCAGGTTGCAGTTTTTGGAGGTTGCAGTTTTTGGGCTATTGCCCACTGCTGCCTTGGGCAAGAAAAGAAAACCACAGAAAATGGAGGGGGAGTGGGGGAAAGGAAAATAAAGGCTAAATCCAAACTCAGGAAGAGTTACAGCCCTTGCTTTCATCTCATTGGTCAGGTTCAAAAGCAGCATCTGGAGCTGACTAATCAGATGACTGCTAAATCACTCCCACTCTAACATGAGATTCTATCTCTGATTGGCTGGAAGGCATTGTGGGCGAAGTTATACATCAAACCAGCCAATCAGAGAAGAGTCAATTACTCCCCTTCTGCCGTGACTCCCCTTCTCTGATTGGCTAAAAGACATGGCTATTTGGCAGGTTAGGCATTGTTATACATGACTGACAGCCACACTAGACAATCAGAGAAGGTGAGGGCAAGGTCAAGGGTGGGTTGCTGTTTTGGACTAGTTTTCAACCCTGATTTAATTTTGTGACCCTTGATCTGACAGCCCTGCAGTTAAAAGGGATAAGTTGGAAAGAAAGGATGTGTGCATGGTTGGTGCAAGGACTGGAGGCACCTTTGAGTCCTCCATTCTGCTGCCATCGCCGCCCCTCTCTGGGGCCTGCAACGTTTGCTGAAATGGCTCCAAAAGCACAAAGCAGTGCTTACCTATATGCTTTGGCACTGCATCACAGTTTCTCTCTTCTCCTATCTGCCTCTTCTGTCCCCTCCAATGCAGACTTCTGGTTTATACAATCAGAAATCTGCATTGGGGGTGTGTAAATGGAACAGATAGGAGAAAGCATGTAGGTTAAGTGCTGTGTTGCAGATTCTGAGCCATTTTCACCACTGCAGGTCCTTCATAACTGTACAAAGTTGCTTAGAGTTACATGTATTTGATAGTTATATATCGTTTCTCTGTATTTTGACATTGTTCTCTGTATTTTGATCTATGTTCAATGTAAACCGCCACTGATCTTGGGAAATGGCAGTATATAAAAATGTTGCAAATAAATAAATAAAAAATAAATAAACAGTGGACACCCCCAGAGGTCTGACACTCTAGGTGCTTAATAGTAGCACCATTCCTGAATGTGTGTGGACAGCTATGGTGAGCAAAGTGTGAAAAAGAAGAAAATAAGGTGTTTAAAACATCTGTTTAGAAAGTTTGTGAAAATTGTGTGATATACAGTAAAGTGTGACAGTTTTAAAAAGGATTTTGAAGTGTTTTTTTTATCACAGAGCTAAAACTGTATAAGTGTGAAGAACTCCGTTTTGGCAGTTCTGCTTTGAAAGGGACAACTTTGGAAGATTAAGTTCCTATCTATACTGTTGGTAAGGAACTTGACTGTTAAATCTGACTTGCAGACCAATGCAGAAAACTAGTATGGCCTTTAAGCACAGATAGCACTATTTTTAGGCATAATTACCACCACAACCAAATACTGAAAAGAGACGGATGCATGCGTAAACAGCAAAGGAAAAGCTAGCACACAATTAATGCCGAGAGTATTTAAATTATAGGCAAATGAGCTATGCATATTAAAATATCATGCTAATATTATCTGTGCCCGATGCAGAGAAACATGTAGAGGATTTCATAACCAGCCTTACTGCCAATATCTCTATGCTTGGTCTTAGGCTGGCTTAAACATCTAGCGCATGCTCCCTACAGTATTTTGATGGCATCGGGAGCTTTCCCCAATGTCTGGATCATCTGAGGGAAAGAAACTTCCTCTGAGATGATCCAGGCATCGGGGAAAGTCCCCGATGCCATCAAAATACCGTTGAGGGGCTGGTGCCCCCAATAGAAAGCAAATCCCTGGTGGCCCAGCGGCCCTGATTCCCCCCCCCCCACCTGCCCAGGATCAAATGCACGGGGCCAGGAACCACCATTTTTCAAAATGGTGGTGCAGGAGTGTGAGCGTGTGGGCAGCGTTCCCGCTCCTTTGGGAAGGTACTGGGAGGGGGTGGGGGGTTTGGGGCCACTGGGCTACCAGACTTATTTTTAGTTGGGCAGTGGGAGATAGGGGCCACTGGACCACCAGGGTTATTTTGGTTGGACGGGTGGGAGGGATTGGTGCTGCTGGGCCTCCAGACTTTTTTTTAGTTGGGTGAGTAGGGGAAACGGGGCCGCTGGGCCACCAGGGATTTGCTTTCTTTTGTGGGCACCGGCCCCCGACAGTATTTTGATAGCATCATGAGTTTTCCCCGATGCCTGGATCAACTGAAGACAGCTTGACACTTCCCTTCAGATGATCCAGGGATCGGGGAAAGCCCCCGATGCTATCAAAATATTGTTGGGGAGAGTATGTCAAACTTGCGCAGATTTCTGTGCACATGTATTTGGCTTGCTCTCCCAGTTTAACGCTGCCATTTATGCCAAGTTTAACACTTGGCTAATTTGCATATGTGCCCCTTTTTGCATGCCGGCGCTGTGCTGCAAAGAGGCGTACAGAGCTGATAGCACATGACTTCAGCATTGGCTTTTTTCATCAGTCCGTATGTCTGGTGAAAATCTATCAGAAAAAAAATAAACTCTGGAAGCTGTTTTGAAAGAAAAACAGAGCTTTAATAGCACTGCTATTCAGAAGATTTGCTATATATTGCTTGACTATCAGAAAAATTAAAGGTTAAATACCTGATTTACTGAAAAAGTAGTTGCTCTTACTGTAAACTGCATGTGCTTGCACATTGCTCTGACTGGCTTGATCTTTATTACTGAAGCCAGCTGAAGTGATTTGAAAGAACGGTTGAATGCTTGTAAATGAAATCTGGCTAAAAGGACTTTAAAAGCATTGCAGCAACTAAGAAAACTGACTGGAAAAGTTGTTGTGTGCTGTGAGAGTGAAACTTAAGGTATTTCAATTATCTTTTGTTTTCAAATTAGTTTTAAAAGTATTAAATAACAGAATTACAAACGTTAACAGAAAAAGAGATTTTTCTAAAAAGAAATAATAAACCTTAGCTTATTAGGGAGACAGGTTTTTTTTAATTGTTTTTGTGAAGATAGGATAGTAGGTGTCCTGTTCCTGTGGGGGACACTGAAGAACCAGAGATGTCCAGAGTCTGAGGAAGAACATGCTGTTCCTGTTCTGAAGAAAGGATCTGCAATTCAATTGGGCCCCATCGCAAGAAAGGAACCTGGCAGGGAGGTACCTGAATGCATCTGTTTCATAATATTTATTTGAGTGCAAATAAAATTAATGACTCTTATGAAAAGTTGAAAAGAAAACTTACTTAAAGAACTGCTGGACAGGTCTTTGATAGCTATACAGAAAGAAAAGAAAGGTTTGTCTTGTTTAAAGAAAAACTAATTAAAAATACTTACCTTTAAAAGAAATCCATCTTTGGAAAACCTTAAGTATCTGCAAGTAGAAAAAGATTCATTCTGAGAAAGAAAGTTAATTTAAAGATTTAAGCAAAACTTGCTTAGTTGTAGTATATATGATTAAATTTGGTACTTACCTAATTAGTTTTGAACATTGAAGGAAAACTGTTCTGCAAAGACGTTTTGAAGAAACTTAAATTAAACAAACAAAAAGAAAAAAAAGCAAGTACAAAACTGAAGAACTTTGGTTATTCACAGCATTAATTTATGTAGCAGCAGAGCGCAGACAAACCAATGATACCAGGAGTCTGTTCAGAAGGTCCAAATCATTTATTTGTGCACAAGTCTCAAGCAGAATCAAATTCAAAATGGCTGAGCAATGGTTTCTAGCAAAACAACAACTTTTATAGATTTCTTCCCCATTCTAGACATAGACAAACATTTCATTGGTCCCGGTACCCTCCCGTACACCTTCTATTGGTCCCGGTACCGATATGGCTATCCAATGATATCCTTTAACTGGGCTTAGCACCTGCTTACCCCCCTTATAGTCCCAATTACAATGGTCAGTTCACCAACTTAGATACTTTTCTCCTCCAAGGTCATTTAGCTAGTTAGAACATGTGGGAAAGCAGGGCACTATAACCTTTCTTTCAGCAGAGTTAATTAATTTCATAGAAGCTGTGCTCTCTTATCAATAGCAATTAAACTTATTTTTCTATATTTTTCTGAGTTTCGATTCTGCTCAGCTAAGCTGATTGTGCTTTGTTAAGTTTCAGTTCTATAGTAGCAGCATTCTGGGGAATGAGTGATTCCTATGGGCCTCTCCACAGGCTTCATTTACAGGCCAAGCTACTTAGGCCTGTCTGCTTATTTCAGACATCATGGATCACAGGCCTTCGCCTACCACATTCCCCCCTTTGATTAATCTCACCCTACTACTTAATAAGGTGTGAGAGTTAAATCACTTAATTTGATTATACTGGGGTCGGGTTACGACCATATATAGTAGGCCGAGGATGCCATAAGGCCAAAATCTTAGTTGCGGTTTTCCGCTCTACGGTGTTTTCAATAACACTGTTTATAGAACGCATACAACATGGAATTATACATGGTAATAGTAAAAACACAGCAATAATTACTAATATGAGCATAAGGAAAGTAGTAAGTCCTCCTAAACCTGAGAAGATAGAGGCGAACCAATTAGGAATCTTAAGACCATGCCAAGTCTGTACTGGCACGTAAGCTTGTTTTCGCATATTTTCAGCAATCTCTTCAACTACTTGACCTTTATCATCTATTTTTAAATAGCAATTGGTTAAATTCAGTTTACCACATACTCCTCCTTCAGCTGCCAACAAGTAGTCTAATGCGAAGCGATTCTGATATATGGCAGTACGCATTTGTGTGCTTTGTCTAGCTAAAAGTGTGAGTGCTTGGCTAGTCTCATTAGTTATTAATTCAACTACAGCTTGTAAGCGGATAATACGATTAATCATATACACAGGGGTCCGATAGCCCCACATGCCATCTTCGTTCCAAGTGGCAGGTCCATAATAGGCAATGATTCTCTCAGATGGCCAATCATCGCCATCCCATTTCTGCCACTTGCCTATCTGTAGGGCTGCTCTCTTCTGTCTCTTAGTGTATACTGGGTATCCTAATTGTTCTCCATGTTCTGTGGGTAACAAGAAGAAAGAAGGTCTAATGGTCCCCAGAACACACGCCCCTCCCCAGTGTATAGGGAGTTGGGCATATGCTCGAGTTCCACAGATCCAATACAAGTCAGGTGGGGCTTGCCAGGCATGGGGCTGGGCAAGATTAGTCCATAGATCTGCGAGCTCAGGAAATTTTGCTAATGGATTAGGGGGTTCTGATGCATTAACCCCTGACCACCAAGACGTCTGTTTGGTAGTGTCATTATAGAACTTTTGGCTGAGACAGACCAGCTGTCCCACCTGCAGAGTGAACTGAGGTCCAGTTCTAGCATAGCAGAGCCGTCCAACTATTGGGTGTGCCAATACCCATTCGCTTGTAGTCTTATGTAATTCAGTATGATTATAAGTTATAGAATAATTCAATTCTTGGGCTTCCCATGGCCACTGGTCACCCATTCGTGTCCCACCACAAAAGTAACAATCTGAAATATGGAGGCTAGATACTACTGCTCCAGCTAATTCCAGGAATAAGTTCTGAGAGGGATGGGGAATGTCAAACTTATTCACATGCATGGCTTCATAAAACGTGTTATGGATATGGTACTTGGATGATCGATAAGCTTGGGTATTTAATCTTATATATACAATGGTTCCTGGATCTGATCCAGATCCTGCAATTCGTAGGCCAAATTTATATCCTTGTTTCCATGCACTAGGATTACGTACAAACAACTCTAATGGGTTACAGGCACCTTTCTTACAATTTTGTATATCCTTCACATATGGCTTAGTTAAGGCAGCCATTCGATTGTCCCTGGTATTCTCTATCATACCAGTTTTCCATGTGGCATAGAAAACACATTCCCATTTTGGGCAATAATAATCCGCAACTGGGGCTGTACTATATTCATTGGCTAAAACTCTTTTACCTGTACACTCTCCCCATCCAGTGGTACCCTCTGGACACATATATTTGTCATTATGAGTGTAAGTTTTTTCCCAATTGGCACATTTAGAATGACTATCTCTATTTATGGCATCGCAAGCATCAAAATATAAGACAACAGGTTGTGTGGGATCGGTAAGTGGGGGTGTAGCATTAAGCAAAGCTCCATCTGCATCATCCCATCGTATCTCCAAAGTGTAATAGGATGGATTCTGATGCGGGTTAAAACATACTTTAGTATTACCTTTAGTACAGACATTCAGTTCCGTGGTGTTATAAATACACCGAGTTACTTTACCAGTACAGGTATAGTATGAATGATAAAGCAAAGTCTGAGTTACTTTCATTCCAGTCCGAGTGGAAGTAATGCAAGCAGTACATGGAGGCAAGGCACAAGTCAGTTCGAGGCCCCCCAGGCAAGCAACCAGGACAAAGTAAAAACAAAGATGCATGTTGATTGGAGTTCTTCTGAATCCTCACTCGAAAATCTTGACCTCGACGTCCTCTTCTTGGCACAACGCCGTCCCGTTTGCTAATGAAGCAATTCAACGGGTGTTGAATGTTGATTGAAGATCCTCAAAATGTCCGTAGTATGCCAACTTATTAGCTACAGTTGGCTCTAAATATTGTTAATATAGTATTAATCAGTGTACAGAATCGCACACATAAGGTTTGTTTGAGCAAATCTTGCTGTATTGGAAACAGCAATCCTCTTCGAAAGACTTGTCTACCGCAAGGCACTGTGGTTGTTGGGATAATCCCAAAAGAATCTAGGTCGCTGGTTGCCGTCTCAGGGTGAGTCGCAAGGGTACATCAGGATGTTGTACCGCTGTCCACTGCTCGAAATCTGTAACGGCTGCTGGCTTGACTCTGCTGTGATGGATCCAGGAATCAATCTCTGCTACCTTTACTGCAGTTGGGGTAGACAGGATGACGGTGTATGGTCCCTTCCAATGAGGTTCCAGCGGTGTCTTCTTCCAATCTTTGATCCACACCGAGGTACCAGGCTTGTAGGGATGTAGGGGTTCCGTCAAATTGATGGGCAGCTGGTCCTGTATCCACGCATGAAGAGTCTGTAGAACAAAACTAAGAGCTAGAAGTTCTTGTCTGGTTATTTCTGAACCAATCTGGGCTAAACTTCCTTTAATTCCCTGCACTATTGGTGGGGGTCTGCCATACACTACCTCAAAAGGGGAGAATCCTGTTGATTTCACAGGAGCTGAGCGTATTCTGAGCAAAGCTATTGTGAGCACTTGGGGCCACTTTAGGCGAGTCTCCTGACAAAGCTTAGACATTTGGGCTTTCAAGGTACGATTCATTCGCTCAACTTTCCCTGAACTCTGAGGTCTATATGCAGTGTGTAGCTTCCATTGTATCTGCAGGGCATTTGCTAACTGCTGAGTAATCTGAGACACAAATGAGGGCCCATTATCTGACCCTATTACTGCTGGAATTCCAAATCTGGGGACAATTTCTCTCAGCAAAACTTTGGTAACTTCTCGGGCTTTTTCAGTCCTGGTGGGGTAAGCCTCCACCCACCCAGAGAAGGTACAAACTAACACTAACAAGTAGCGGTATCCACTGGCTTTTGGCATTTCAGTAAAGTCAATTTGCAGGTGGTGCATGGGGGTTACACCTCCTGACTGAACTCGGGGTGGTGGCGTGGGACCCTGTTTGGCATTGTTCTTGGCACAAATTAGACACTGGCGTGCTACTGAGGCTGATAGGGCTCCCAACAAGGCAATGCAAAAGTGTGGCTTTAGTGCTTTCTCCATAGCACTTTTTCCATAATGTGTGGCTTGGTGGAAAGCTCTGACAAAGGCTGGTCCCAATTGTTTGGGAATTACTATTCGTCCTGGGGGTTGGCTGCCCTCGGTTGGTGGCAGCTCAATCCACCCATCTTTCAGCACTCCCTCTTCCTTATTACAGTAGTAATCCAATTCTTTGGTGGTATATCGTGGTGTCCATGAATTAAGGGGTACTGGAAATAATGCTGCCTGCATTGGCACGGCGTGTGATGAAATTTGGCCTGTCATGGCTGCTTTTCGCGCTGAGGCATCAGCGAATCTGTTTCCTTGGGCAACATCTCCTTTACCTGCTTGGTGTCCTCGGCAGTGCATGACGGCTACACGTGTTGGGGCCCATACTGCATCTAGTAACATCAATATTTCTGGGCCATATTTGATCGATTTTCCTCCTAACGTAATGAGCCCTCGTTCTTTGTAGAGAGCTCCATGTGCATGCAAAGTGGTGAAGGCATATTTCGAGTCCGTGTACACATTTAACAAGAGTTTCGCACCTAATACTAATGCTCGGGTAAGTGCAATCAATTCTGCCTTCTGGGCTGATGTGCCTGATGCCAGGGCTGATGATTCAATGACTTCCTCCCGGGTGACTACTGCATACCTGGCACAACGTCGGCCATCAATGATGAGACTACTTCCATCTACAAAATAAGTCTGATCAGGATTCTCTAGGGGCACATCTGTCAAGTCAGGCCGACTTGAGAATACAGTATCCATGACTTCTATACAGTCATGCTCTGGGGGTTCTTCGCTGACAGGTATCAATATGGCTGGGTTCAAGGCATGGCTCACTTCCAACTGTATTTGTGGGTTTTCACATAACATACTCTGATATTTCAGCATTCGGGAATTGGTGAGCCAATGATTCGCCTTCTGTTCCATGAGGGCAAGTACTGCATGTGGCACAGTGACTCGTAGACTCTGTCCTAAGGTGAGTTTATCTGCTTCACTCACTAACAATGCTGTAGCTGCAACTGCTCTCAAGCATGGTGGCCATCCTTTGGCCACGGTGTCCAATTGTTTTGATAGGTATGCTACAGGTCACTCCCAATGTCCTAATTTCTGAGTCAACATGCCTAAGGCGTTTCCTTGCACCTCATGCACGAATAGATGAAAAGGCTTGTGAACATCTGGTAATCCGAGTGCTGGTGATGACATCAATTCTTCCTTTAACGTCTTGAAGGCTGCATCCTGCTCAGGTCCCCACTCTAGTGGCGACTTTTCTTCTCCTTTGGTGGCATCATATAGTGGTTTGGCAATTTGAGCAAAGTTGGGAATCCAGATTCGGCAATATCCTGCTGCTCCCAGAAAAGCTCTGACTTGCTTTCTGGTAGTTGGGGTTGGGATTCTGCACACAGCTTCTTTTCTTTCTCTCCCTAATTGTCGGCTTCCTTTAGTCAAGCGAAAGCCCAAGTATTTCACTTCTTTTTGGCATAGCTGTGCTTTTGCTCTGGAAACTTTGTATCCAGCTTCATCCAGTAGCTGCAAGAGGTCTTTGGTGGCTTGTATACATTCACTTTCTGATACAGCAGATACCAGCAGATCGTCCACATATTGGAGAAGTACTCTCTTCCCCGGGGCCACTGGATAGCTTGAAAGGTCTTGGTTTAGTGCAGCACTGAAGATGGTAGGTGAATTCTTGAATCCTTGGGGTAATCGTGTCCAAGTGAGTTGGCCCCGTCTTCCGGAGACAGGGTCCTGCCATTCAAAGGCAAACAGCAATTGACTAGTTGGGGCCAATCTTATGCAGAAGAACGCATCTTTCAGATCCAAAACAGTAAAATGGGTAGCTTCCGCTGGAATCAATCCTAAGAGTGTATAAGGATTTGGCACAACTGGATGTATGGTCTCGACTGCTTCATTCACTCTCCTTAGATCCTGCACTGGACGGTAGTCACCTGTTCCAGGCTTCTTTACTGGCAGGAGTGGAATGTTCCATGGTGACTGACATACTTTTAGTAGGCCATACTCTAGTAGTCTTAACAAGTGGCGATGAATACCTTCAATTGCTGCTCTTGGGAGGGGGCATTGCTTGACGTGTACTGGTTCGGCACTAGGCTTGAGATTCACAATTATTGGAGCTATATGTTTGGCCAGGCCTGGGGGGTTGCCTTCTGCCCATACTCCAGGTGGGGCGTCAATGCTTTTCAAAGTATGTTCAAAATAGGTGTCCTGAGCAGACTCATTACTATAATATCTCCATTCTTCTTCTCGGGGAACAGTAAGCAGCATTAATCCAGCAGGTTTCGTCTGGGAATTCACTGTCATTTGCATCTCTCCTTTCTCAGTAAAGGATATTTGGGCCTGCAATTTGGCTAACATGTCTCGTCCCAATAATGGCACTGGGCACTCGGGCATATAAAGAAATTGATGTGTTATTTGCTGTCCTCCCAGAGTGCATATACGGTTCTGAAGAAAAGGCTTTGTGGCTTTGGCACCAGTTGCTCCCACAATGGTGACTGCTCTTGCGGAAAATGGGGCAATCTGTTTATCTACTACAGAATGTTCTGCTCCAGTATCAACCATAAAGTCCATAAATTGGTCTCCTATTTGTATGCTGACCATAGGCTCCTGGAGACCTAAAGCGAATTCGGAGCCCGGTCTGTCCTAATCCGCTTCATCTACATCGTAGGTCGCTGCGGCCACCGCCTGTATGGCCTCTCCCCTTTCTCGTTGAAATTGTTCTCGATTGGCCCCTCCGTGGTTCCGGGGTCGGCCTCTTCCTCTTTCTCTCCAGTGGGCATTATTTTCGTCATCCTGAGAGGCGTCTTCGAGTTGCGGGCATGTATCTCTCCAATGTCCTTCCTCTTTGCAATAAGCGCATTGGTTCACGCCTAGTTGGGGCCGGCCATCTCCTCGGCCCCGCCCTCTTCCTCTGCTCCTTCGACTAGGGAAACCTCCCCTTTTCTGTTCAACTATGGCCGCAGCCAAAAAATCAGCTTTCTTCTTCATCTTTCGATCACATTCTTTCTGTCTTTCATTATCACGATTCACATACACTTTATGAGCGACTTCCAGTAACTGAGTTGCATTCATGCCTGCAAACCCTTCTAGTTTCTGTAGCTTACGTCTAATATCTGGTTGTGACTGGTTCACAAAAGCAGAATTCACCATGCATAAGCTTCCTGGTGCATCTGGATCATAGGGAGTATACATTCTATACGCTTCAGTCAATCTTTCATAAAATACTGCTGGGCTTTCATCTATGCCCTGATTAACTTCGGTCACTTTAGAAAGATTCATAGCTTTCTGGCCCCCCCTTCTCAGACCTTGCATGAGGCCTTGGCGAAACTGTGATAGAGATTTGGATCCTCTCTCTGTATTCGGATCCCACTGAGGGTCTTCATTTGGGAATTCTCTTTGGGCGGCTTCTCGATTGTCTATCCCTACTCCATCCCCCGGTGCTAAGGGTTATCTGCGAGCCAGTCGACAGCTGCTCGATTAATTCGTGTCCGCTCCTCGGTAGTGAATAAGGTAGACAGGAGCTGACGGCAATCTGCCCAAGTGGGTTGGTGGGTTTCCATAATAGTATGCATTAATTCTGTTAGTTCCTGGGGCTTGTCGGTATAGGAAGCGTAATGTGTCTTCCAGTTTAACAAATCAGTAGTGGAGAAGGGCACATATACTAAACTTAGGGGTCCCGCCACCACCTGATTATCTTCATCTCTTACGGGCACTCCCGAGACTTGCCGTAAAGGCATCATTTTCGCAGTAGAAGTCTTTCTGGATCTGAGGGGGATTTTAGAGACTCTCCTGGCAGGGGCTTTCTTCTTGCCCGTGCGCTTAGTCTGGGACGCTTTACTTTTGACTGATGAGCTCATACTGACGGTCGTCTTTATACTGTCAGTATCGCTCTGGGAAGACCCTTCCTCTTTCTCTTCTGCCTCCGACTCAACTTTCTCCTCAGTCTCCGGTTGAGTCATCCTCCTCATCTGAAGTGAGCTTATCTGCCTGCTTTTCAGGTGATGGTTCTGGGGTTGGGTCCCGCTCCCGCTGTCTCTGTGGCTCTGGGGCGGGACGCGGTGGCACCTTTACTGGATGCTGGGCTCGGGGCTGTCGAGTTATCACTTCTGGGGACTCAGGATCTGCAAGGACGGGTTTTCGTCTGGATTTCTCATCTGTCCCTGTCTTTTTAGTCTGATCTGTTTTCTGCATTTGATCTGTTAATGCTAACATTATTCTGCACTGTTCTTCATAACAGCGCTTCGCCCAAGGGGGCGGGCTCTCACAAATACTCAACCAGGAATCTATATAGAGGTACTGGTCGGGGTGCGCTATTCGCACTTTCTGGTGAACTGACTGAATAATTCCTATGGTAAAAGTTCCCTCTCGGGGCCACATAGGGTCTAAGTCGGGCCACTCCCTAGCACACAAAATCTGTAATCGTGTCGCAGTCATTTTAACTCCATAATCTCCTGAATATCCTTCCTTAAAATGTGTGATCATACATTCTAATGGAGTGTGCCTAGTAGACCCTGCCCCTCCCATATCGATGTGTGCGCGCAACAACAGACAGAAGGGAAAAGGAAGGCGGACCGTGGGTAAGGGGTCCTCACGGCCCTAGAAACATATAAGGGAAACAAATAACAAGACAAGATGACGGTCGCTTCCTCCTTTTTACGACTTGGACGCGGTCGCCGGGCCAGGAAATGCGTTACTCAGGAGTCCGCCTTCGCTTGGTCCGTGCTGCCAGACCTCTCATTCACACTTCATTCACACAATCATGCTAGCAACGTATCCCAAAAACACAGCCCAATCCTGTCTTTTCTGACTAGGCTATGTTCAAATTCCAAAAACAAGAAGACGATAGTTTCGCCCCGCGAATACTCATGCAGGGGTAGTCGGACCGTCTTGAGAGGTGATCAAGCTCTCTTTCCAAATTCCAAGTTCCAAGTTCAAAATTCAAACGGCAGTACTGCTCTGACTCATCTGTCTAGACATACCAAATCAAAACTATACTCACCGGATCCGGTCCTCAAAGTTCCCAAGCAAGCGCATGAGTTGGACCTCGGACTCCCCTCACTCGGGTTCGAGGTGTTGGTTCCAACCGGGCCCGGCACCCGCCGAGGTCTGGCCAACTTCCTCCGATACAAGGGACCGGTGGCGCCAGAGAGCGAGCCCACGTCGGAAGGGCGCGATCCTGGCAGGACCAAACCTGTAGAGGCGGAAAGTCGTGGTATATTGCCCTATATACCCTCTATTACCACATCTTCCCAGCCAACGCACCAAGAATATGTAGCAGCAGAGCGCAGACAAACCAATGATACCAGGAGTCTGTTCAGAAGGTCCAAATCATTTATTTGTGCACAAGTCTCAAGCAGAATCAAATTCAAAATGGCTGAGCAATGGTTTCTAGCAAAACAACAACTTTTATAGATTTCTTCCCCATTCTAGACATAGACAAACATTTCATTGGCCCCGGTACCCTCCCGTACACCTTCTATTGGTCCCGGTACCGATATGGCTATCCAATGATATCCTTTGACTGGGCTTAGCACCTGCTTACCCCCCTTATAGTCCCAATTACAATGGTCAGTTCACCAACTTAGATACTTTTCTCCTCCAAGGTCATTTAGCTAGTTAGAACATGTGGGAAAGCAGGGCACTGTAACCTTTCTTTCAGCAGAGTTAATTAATTTCATAGAAGCTGTGCTCTCTTATCAATAGAAATTAAACTTATTTTTCTATATTTTTCTGAGTTTCGATTCTGCTCAGCTAAGCTGATTGTGCTTTGTTAAGTTTCAGTTCTATAGTAGCAGCATTCTGGGGAATGAGTGATTCCTATGGGCCTCTCCACAGGCTTCATTTACAGGCCAAGCTACTTAGGCCTGTCTGCTTATTTCAGACATCATGGATCACAGGCCTTCGCCTACCACAATTATGCATACTTTTATCAACTTTACTTTGTTCTGTGAGTAGTATTTTAAAATAAAAGTTGTAATCTTTGGAGATACATTTTTAGCTGGTTTAATACATATTTAAAATAAGTGGTTATTACATTTATTTTACAAATGTGTTTATGTTCTTGAAACACTAATAATATAGCAAATAAAAGCAAATACTTTATTTGAATTTGCTGAGTCATCTTCATTGCATATAGGTCAGTAGGAGAAGTTTGAACTAGATACAGAATTGGACAGGGAGCCAATGAAGCAACTTGAGAAGAGAGGTTATATGAGCATATCAAGACTGGTGGAAGATTAGCTGTGCAACTGAGTTTTGAACAGATTGGAGAGGAGTGAGATGATTCAGAGGGAGACAAGCAAGGAAGAGGTTACAATAGTCTAGACAGGAGGTGACTAAAGAGTGGATAAGTGTCTTAGGAAGGAATGAATTTTGCCAATATTATAGAGAAAGAAGTGACAGGTTTTAGCTATCGGATGTGTGTGGAGAAAGAGAGAGTTGAGTCAAAGATGACCCCAAGGTTACAAGCTGAGAAAACATGGAGGAGTGTAGTGTTATCCACAGAAATAGAGAAGAGAGGAAGGGGGGAAATAGGTTTAGGAGGAAAGATAAGGAGCTCAGTTTTGGTCATGTTCAGTTTCAGTCAGTGGTGAGATATCCAGGCAGCAGTGTTTGATAACCAAAACTGTCCTCCAAAAAATAGCAGTCACACTCCGCCAAAGATCAAAAAACACACTGCTATCAAAAACATGTTAAGCTAAGCCATATCAACATGGTCTTGAAAAACACAAGCAAAGGAGAGGTGACATAAGTGTTTAATTCAACTGGGGTATCAAGAAGCATTGCAGCATGAACATAAATGCCCAGCAAAAGCCCCTCTATAACATCATTTGTCACCACAATCCTTTCACATTCAAAAACACAAGAAATATCCGAGGCCGCAGGGCCCGGGTCCTGAGGCCAGCAGTAACTGGGTTCCTGGGGCCTGGACCGCTGCCAGGTGTCTTGCGCGGGGGTGGGGGGAGGGGAGTGAGAGCGTTGAGGCGCAACATTCAAATTGCCCCACGTCAGCTGCGTGTGGCGATTTCATTGGCGGTTAGGGTCAGGGAGGCGAGGCCAGCAGAGCGGGAAGGAGACCGTTGAAGCACGGTCTTCCTTCCTCCTGCTGCCCTAGGCGCTGGCGAGGCGTGTGACGGGGTCTCTCTCTGCGAAGGTCGATACGGTGGGTAATGTTGGGTGGCTGCGGGGCAAAAAGTAGTGAGAAGGGAGGGGGTTTTTCATGGCGGTAGGCAGGACCGGATTTACCTTGAGTGAGGCCCTACGCCAACAAAAATTGTGGGCCCCCAGCAGGGGCGGCCCAAGGGGGGTGCGGACCTCATTTGCATAAGGGGCCTCATTTGCATAAATATTTGCATAATGTTACCATATACTAACTTTTAGTAAACGTGCCTCTTAATGAGTGTATGGATAAAGAAAGACTAAAAGATTTCTACATTACTATAATCCAGTGCCAACTGCCAGACACATTAGGAACTACTACAAACACTGCCCATAGTAAACCCGCCGTATCCTAACAGCACTACCAGGACTCACAAAGCACCATACTCTACCAATCAAAAGGCAACACTGCAAATATTAAACCAATACATTTCAGAGAACAACAATACATGACCTACTGGGGAAAGAGAACAAGTGGCAATGTCAAATAGGAATTATATAAACAGAACACCTCAGCTCAGTTACACATGCAGAACATAGACCAGTGATGGCTAACCTTTTTGAGCCCGAGTGCCCAAACTGCCGCACAAAACCAAAGAATTTCCTCAAAGTGCCAGCACGTCATTTGCATAAGTGGTCTTATTTGCATAAATATTTGCATAATGTTACCATACACTAACTTTTAGTAAACATGTCTCTTAATGAGTGTATGGATAAAGAAAGACTAAAAGATTTCTACATTACTATAATCCAGTGCCAACCGCCAGGCACATTAGGAACTACTACAAACGCTGCCCATTTAGAACCCATAGCAAACCCGCCGTATCCTGACAGCATTACCAGGACTCACAAAGCACCATACCCTACCTATCAAAAGGCAACACTGCAAATATTAAACCAATACATATCAGAGAATACTGGGGAAAGAGAACAAGTGGCAACGTCAAATAGGAATTTCCTCTTGTACCAAACAAAGCGCAGATGTTAATGATGCACATTTCCCAGAGCTGACATATTCCAGTTAATAAATTCAAAATCAAGAGATATCTTTCTACCTTTTGTGCATTTTTTTTTCAGTTGCAATTGGTCCAGCCACCTTCTTCTGGTTTCTTCATGTTTTCTGCTAACTCTCCATCGTCTGCTGTCCATTTGTCCTTTCTTCTCTCTTCTAGTTTTTTTTCCATTCTCTCTCTCTCTACATCTGCTTTAACATACTAATCTTTCTCCTTTTGCTCTTTCCTCATTCCTATTTCATCCACACAAATTTTACCCCCCATCCTCAATCCCCAATTACTCTCCCAATACCTGGCCAATTGTAGATTTTTCATCCCTCCTACACAAAATATTTTTCCCCTCTCCATTTTACTCTCCCAGCCCCATCCCATTCTAATCCTCCCCCAACATCAGCTCCCTTCTAGTTCCAGTCTCACCCAGCATCCATTCCCTTCTAGTCCCTGCATCAGCCCATTTCCAGTCCAAGTCCCTTCATCAGCTCATTTTCAATCCTAGCCCCACCATCAGCCCATGTCAAATCATAGCTCCCCTCCACTCAGCCCAATTCCAGTCCAAGCCCCCCCATGAGCCTACTTCCAGTTCTAGCCCCTCCATGAGTCCATTTCAATTCAAGCCCCCACCACAGCCCATTTCCAATCTTAGCTCCCCCCAACAGCCCATTTCCAGTCCTATCCTAGCTGTTCCATCAGCCCATTTTCAGTCCTAGCTCCCTTCCCTCACAGCCCATTTCCATTCCAAGCCCCCTCCCCATCAGCTATTTGCAGTTCAAGCCTCCCCTTCCACTCAGCCCATTTCCAGTCCTAGCAACACCCCAACCCATTACTAGCCCCCCGTCAATCAACTTCCAGTCCTAACCCCCATCACCCCATTTTCAGTTTAAGCCCCCCCCTATAACCCTTTACCAGTCCTAACCCCCCATCAGCCCATTTCCAGTCAGCCCCCCATAGCCCATTGCCAGTCCTAAACCCCCCCCCATCAGCCCATTACCAGTCCTAACCACATCAGCCCACCTCAAGTCCTAACCCCTCCCCATCAGCCCATTTCCTGTCCTAGCCCCCCCCATAACCCATTATCAGTCCTACACCCCCATCAGCCCACTACCAGTCTTAACCCCCCCATAGCCCATTACCAGTCCTAACCCCCCCCCCATCAGCCCACTACCAGTCTTAACCCCCCCCATAGCCCATTACCAGTCCTAACCCCCCCATCACCCCATTTCCAGACAGCCCTCATCAGCTCATAGCCCATTGCCAGCCCTCATCAGCCCACAGCCCATTGCTAGTCTTAACTCCCCCCCATAGCCCACTGCGTCTTAAACCCCCTCCCCAGCCCACTGCCAGTCTTAACCCCCCCTCCCTAGCCCATTGCCAGTCTCAACCCCCCTCCCTCCCTCCCTCCCTCCCTAGCCCATTGCCAGTCTCAACCCCCCTCCCTCCCTAGCCCATTGCCAGTCTCAACCCCCCTCCCCCCCTCCCTAGCCCATTGCCAGTCTTAACCTCCCTCCCTCCCTAGCCCATTGCCAGTCTTAACCTCCCTCCCTCCCTCCCTAGCCCATTGCCAGTCTCAACCCCCTCCCTCCCTCCCTAGCCCATTGCCAGTCTCAACCCCTCCCTCCCTCCCTCCCTAGCCCATTGCCAATCTCAACCCCCCTCCCTCCCTAGCCCATTGCCAGTCTTAACCTCCCTCCCTCCCTAGCCCATTGCCAGTCTTAACCCCCCTCCCTCCCTCCCTAGCCCATTGCCAGTCTTAACCCCCCTCTCTCCCTCCCTAGCCCATTGCCATTCTTAACCCCCCTCCCTCGGCTCATGGCAATAAAAAAAAAAAAAAAGCTGCCCGCTGCCGCCACCGCAGCATGGAGTGTCCCGCGGGGCTCCCTCTGCCCGGCGGGACTCTCCCGGCGCTGCTCAGCCCCTCTCTGCCGGCTTGCAGAGACGCGAAGGGAGAGAGAGTCTCCCTCGCTTCTCTCTTAAGCCCGCAGGGGCAGATGGGAAATTTCCCATCAGCCCCTGCGGGCTTAACAGAGACTCAAGGGAGACTCTCCCTTCGCGTCTCTGCAAGCCGGCAGAGAGGGGCTGAGCAGCGCCGGGAGAGTCCCGCCGGGCAGAGGGAGCCCCGCGGGACACTCCATGCCGCCGCGGCGGCAGCGGGCAGCTTTTTTTTTTTTTTAATGTGCGACCTTCCCGCGTGCCAGCTGCAAGGCCTTCGCGTGCCACAGCTGGCACGCGTGCCATAGGTTCGCCATCGCTGACATAGACCATCACCAAACAAGTAATCACAATTTAGAAATAGGAAGACAATAATTAAACTGGGAATCCCAAAAGCCAAACTTGGAATGTACAACACTGTAGAAATAAAACTATACATTAATTTGCTCTTGTACTAAACAAAGCGCAGATGTTAATGATGCACATTTACCAGAGCTGACATATTCCAATTAATAAATTCAAAATAAAGAGATATTTTTCTACCTTTTGTGCATTTTTTTCAGCTGCAATTGCTCCAGCCACTTTCTTCTGGTTTCTTCGTGTCTTCTGCTAACTCTCCATCGTCTGCTGTCCATTTGTCCTTTCTTCTCTCTTCTAGATTTTTTCCCATTCTCTTTCTACATCTGCTTTAACATACTAATCTTTCTCCTTTTGCTCTTTCCTCATTCCTATTTCATCCACTCAAATTTTACCCCTCCATCCTCAATCCCCACTTACTCTCCCAATACCCGGCCAATTGTAGATTTTTTATCCCTCCCACACAAAATATTTTTCCCTTCTCCATTTTACTCTTCCAGCCCCATCCCATTCTAATCCTCCCCCAACATCAGCTCCCTTCTAGTTCCAGCCTCACCCAGCATCCATTCCCTTCTAGTCCCTGCATCAGCCCATTTCCAGTCCTAGCCATCCATCAGCCCATTTCCAGTCCTAGCAACCCCCCAACCCAATACCAGTCCTAGCCCCCCCATCACCCCACTTACAGTCCTTAACCCCCCATCACCCCATTTTCAGTCCTTAACCCCCCATCACCCCATTTTCAGTTTAAGCCCCCCCTATAACCCATTACCAGTCCTAACCCCCCATCAGCCCACTTCCAGTCCTAACCCCATCAACCCATTTCCAGTCAGCCCCCCATAGCCCATTGCCAGTCCTACCCCCCCCATCAGCCCACAGCCCATTACCAGTCCTAACCCCATCATCCCACCTCCAGTTTTAACCCCCCAGCCCATTTCCAGTCCTAGCCCCCCATAGCCCATTACCAGACAACCCCCATCAGCCCACAGCCCATTACCAGTCTTAACCCCCCCAAAGCCCATTACCAGTTCTAACCCCCCCCAACAGCCCATTACCAGTCCTAACCCCATCAGCCCACCTCCAGTCTTAACCCCCCAGCCCATTTCCAGTCCTAGCCCCCCCCATAGCCCATTACCAGACAGCCCCCATCAGCCCACAGCCCATTACCAGTCTTAACCCCCCCCAAAGCCCATTGCCAGTTCTAAGCCCCCCCAACAGCCCACAGTCCATTACCAGTCCTAACCCCATCAGCCCACCTCTAGCCTTAACCCCCCCCAGCCCAGCCCAGCCCAGCCCAGCCCATTTCCAGCCCCAGCCCCCCAATAGCCCATTACCAGTCCTACCCCCCCCATAGCCCATTACCAGCCCTACCCCCCCCCCAGTCCATTTCCAGCCCCAGCCCCCCCAATAGCCCATTACCAGTCCTACCCCCCCCCATAGCCCATTACCAGTCCTACCCCCCCCCCCCCCGGCCTAAAGTAAAATTTAATTTAAAAAAAAACCTGGTGGCTGCCGCCGCGGGGCCCCCTCTGCTGCCGCGGGGGCCCCGTCTACAAGCTGAAGCCGTCAGGTCGGGTCGGGTCGGGTCTCTCTCCCTCCCTCCCTCGCTGCAGGCTGCAGGCTGCGAGAGACGCGAAGGGAGAGCGTTTCCTCGCGTCTGTGTTAAGCCCGCAGGGGCTGATGGGAAATCCCATCAGCCCCTGCGGGCTTAACACAGACGCGAGGAGACGCTCTATCTTCGCGTCTCTCGCAGCCTGCAGCGAGGGAGGGAGGGAGAGACCCGACCCAACCCGACGGCTTCAGCTTGTAGACGGGGCCCCGCGGCAGCAGAGGGGGCCCCGCGGCGGCAGCCACCAGGTTTTTTTTTAAAATTGTGTTTAAAAAAAATTACCTGGTTCTTTTTTTGTGGGCCCCTGCCGGCTGTGGGCCCTACGCCATGGCGTACATGGCGTATAGGTAAATCCGGCCCTGGCGGTAGGCAATAGAGCTTAGCTGGTTGGAGGTGAACAAAACTAAAAAAAAAAAAAAAAAAAGGAGAAAAGTGTGTTAGATGGGGGGAGTTGGTGAGTCCTGTGGGCATTTAGTGCTGAGGCTGTAATTTTCAGGGGGAGAGGGGCCTGTGCAAGATTCATTGGCGGCAGGGGATAGAGTGAAAGGGGAGGAGTGGCCTAGTGATTGGGACAAGTTACCTCAAGTATAAAAGCCAGTGGTTCAATTCTTGCTCAGGGACTGCAACTGCTGGACAGAGGGACTGGGGTTTCTAGGTATTCATTGTGGCCTTAGGCAAGCCACTTAATCTCTGTTGCCTCAGGTACACATGTAGATAGTGAGCCGTGGGAACCAGGGAATATATACACAGTACCTGATTGTATCCTGCCTAGATTGCATTGCTTTGGGGAAAGGGGGAGGAGGAAATATAGTATTTCAAGGTGTGTGGAGTCTGGTGTCGGACCATGGTGAGGTCTCCGAAGGGTCAGGGGGCAGGAAGACGGCGTGGGGGCTCAGGGTCACGGTCTGAGGGAAGAAGGAGTCATCTGCGGTGTGCAGTGCTGCGTGGATGCTCGGATGCAGTGTCCTCCGAGGCATTGCAGGTCAGGGGTTCGGGTGAGGTAAGGTGCCACGGTGGGGAGTGCTGAGGTCACTTAGCGGGAGGCCCAGGCAGGGTTTAAGGTCACTTTGTGGGGCGAGGGGTTCCTCTGTGGAGTCTATGGGAGTGGAAGAGGGGGGTCCAGCCCAACAGGGGGAGGTGGGTGCAGGCTGGTTGGGGCATGATGGGACGGCTAGTGCTGGGCAGACACTGGGGGCGAGGGTGTTGGGATATGAGGGGGGAGGACGACTGGGGATTCGTTTGAAGTTGTGAAAGGGCATAGCGCAGGGTTGGAGGGGTTTGATGCATCAGGGGTTTGGTTCCTATGCCCTTTCCTGGGGGCTACACCCCGCGTCGTCCTGGCAGGCGTTTTCAGCATCCAATTTTTACTGGTGTCCCTGGGCATTGGTCTTTTGGGGTGAGACAGGATGGCTGAGTGTGGCCATGGGGTTATGGGTTGGGAGAATGGCCGGGAGCAGGGCTTAGTGGTGATGGGACTTCGCCTGTGAGGGGCGTGGACAGATGGGATGCTGGGGGTATGGGTTCTTCAGCATGGAACTGGGGAGGTGGGGAGGGTAGGGTGGTTAGTGCACATGGGGCTGCTGCTGCTGGTGTTTGTCCTTCTCTTTCTGTGCAGGTTCAGGGGAGTGCCGGTGCAAGGGCCAGTATGTCTGATCCTGGCCGGGCCAGCGAAGCGGCTTCAACAGTACAGACGCCGGTGCAGTCCATTCCTGTCGACGGATCTTAGACCACGAACGAGTGGGTGTCATTTAATTCGGAAGCTGGTGAGTATGCAGGGGGAGAAGATGGCTGGGAAGGAGGGGTTCCTCCTTCTGGGGTGGGGGTTGCAGCGGGCCGTAAGGCCAAAGCGAAGCATAGGCACGGGCACCGTTGTCGGCTTGATTCGTCTTCGTCGTCAACGTCGACTTCATCCGGGGCTTCTTCTGTAGGCTCTGCAGCAGCAGTAGTCGAAAAGGGGAAGGGAACCACTTTCACTGTGGTCCATTGCATGGAGCTTTGGGAAGGGGTACCACGGAAGTTGAGGCACTGGATTAGAAGGCGTCTGTATATTGATATATTTCACCTTTTGGAAGGGAGGAAACGTTCTTGGGAGAGCAGAAAGAAGCGAAAAAAGGACAAAAAAGTGGGTAGGGTGAGGAAGGTTTCCCGCAATACCCTTAATTGTATGCGGACATTTTTAAGGTTAGCGAGTGTGTGGGGGCATTACGTCCCAGGCCAATATGGTGCTTTGCTAGCATACGCAGACACTATATTGGTGGCATCTCAGGCTCATGAGGGCTGGGCATGGTTAAATTACGATGAGGAATTTCGGAACATGATGGAAGAAAACGCGCAGCTGCCATGGGGGACGAAGGACATTAATTTGTGGCTTACGCAAATGTCCTCTAAGAAAGGGTCTGAGGGAGTGGGGGGAAGTGGGCCTCGGGCAGGATCGCAAGTGCCAATTCTGGGTCCTCGGTCCTTTCAGGTACCGGGGGGACCCACTGGGCTGTCAAAAGGAGGGCCTGGAGGGGGAGACTTGTGCTGGCATTTTAACAAGTCCTCCTATCCTTTCCCGGACTGTAAGTTTAGACATGCCTGTTCCCTCTGCGGGGGCAGACATGCAGCCACAAAGTGTAGTCCAAAAATGGTGGCAGGGGCTTCGGCTGGGGGTAAGTGAGGAGTCGAGTCAGGTATTGGCTCCTACTCCTATAAGTGTTGAAGCTTTGCGTCTTTGACTGCTTCGTTTTGGGGGGACTCGGCAGGGTAAGGCTTGGAAGGTGATCTTGTTAGGTTTCTTACAAGGTTTTCGCATTCCATTTCAAGGTGTGGTGGAGGATGCTGGGGCCAAGAATTCCAGCTCAGTAAGGAGTTTGGTTGACATTGTCCGTAAGAAAATCAAGGCCAAATGTGCTCTGAGCATAATAGCTGGTCCTTTTGATGAACCCCCATTTTCGTCTTTTATTGTTTCTCCATTGGGAGTGGTCCCGAAAAAGGAACCAGGTTGATTTAGGTTAATAAATAATTTGTCATTCTCACCTGGGAATTTAGTTAATGATCACTTTCTTCACGAGTTATGCATGGTCCGTTATGCTTCATTTGACACTGCAGTTGTTTTAGTGCGTCAGTGTGGTGCGGGGGCGCTGATGGCGAAGGTGGATATTGAATTCGCTTTTCGCTTGCTGCTGGTCCACCCATCGGCATTCCCGTTGTTGGGTTTCCAGTTTGGTTCTCAATTCTATTTCGATAAGTGCATGCCAAAGGGTTGTGCTATTTCCTGTGCTTATTTTGAGGCCTTTAGTACTTTTTTGCATTGGGTCTTGAGGCAGCAAACAGGGTTTTCCTCCATTGTCCACTACTTGGATGATTTTTTGTTTGTGGGTCCAAGCCAGGTCGAGACTTGTTCCACCTTGCTGGCATCTTTTCAGAGGATGTCAAGGGAGTTCGGTATTGCTTTAGCAGTTGAGAAGACGGTGGGGCCTGTGACATGCTTCACCTTTCTGGGGGTTTGGATAGATTCGGTGGAAATGAATCGAGCACCTAAAAGGTTTGGTCGTGGATGTAGGGTCATCCTCCAAGACTACACTCAGGGACTTTTAGTCATTGGTGGGGCATCTTAATTTTGCTTGTCGGGTTATCTCAATACGGCGTCCCTTTGCGCGGCGACTGTCTCTGGCGATGGCAGGAGCGTGACGGCCTTATCACCATATTCGGGTATCTTCTGAAATGCGGGAGGATTTGTAGGTGTGGGACTCATTCTTATCTGATTTCAGTGGTTGCTCGGTATTGCAATTGCCAGAGGTGTCGAACGCAGATTTGTAGTTGTTTTCTGATGCAGCGGGCAGTTCGGGATTTGGTGTATACTGTCAAGGGGCATGGTGCACAGAGGCTTGGCCGGCGGAATGGCGGGTTTCTGAGTTGACTCATAACATTGCTTTTTTGGAATTATTTCCTATTATGGTCGCATTTTGGGTGTGGTCTGAGCGTTTACGGAATAGGAGGGTCGTGTTTTGGAGTGACAATGCGGCTGTGGTGGAAATAATTAATCGGCACTCGCCCAAGTGCCCTCGAGTGGCAGCTTTGAAGAGAGTTTTCGTGTTGGCCTGCTTATGTCTTAATGTTACTGCCAGGGCACGTCATGTGCCAGGCGTCCAGAATTCAATTGCTGATGCTTTGTCCCATTTTCAGTGGTTGCAGTTCCGTCTATTGGCTCCGGGGGCGGAGGAGGCAGCCTCGATGGTTCCGGATCATCTCTGGCAGATTGGGACCCTGGTGTGATGGAGCTGTTGCATGCGTCGGTGGCGCAGGGGACATGGTCGACGTATCAGAATGGATACTCTAAGGTGCGTGCCTTTTTGATGGGAAAAGGTTGGCATGGTGGGAGAGTTGCTGAGGAGATGCTGGGCCTGTTTGTAGTGTGGGCAAAAGGAGTAGGCTGGTCCAGATCGGCAGTCATCTCTGCACTGGCGGGGTTTTCCTTTTTCAGTAAGGCTGCAGGATGGGGCAAGCTTCATTTTTAGTGCAGCGCCTGATGGCAGGTTGGGCCAAGGTGCATCCCAAGTTGCAAGATTGGTGTCTCCCAGTGTCGCACGAGCTGCTTCTTTGAATTTGGAAGGTGATGCCTGTGGTTGCGGTCTCCGAGTTTGAGTCAGTGTTGTTTTCGGCATTGTTTGTGACTGCATTCTTTGGAGCATTTCGCGTGTGTGAGCTGATGCCATGGTCAGGGAAGAGTGACTCATTTGGGGGTTTGGATTTTAAGCACGTGGTTGTGGAGGCGGTGCAAGTGCACATCTTTCTACCGCAATCAAAAACTGATCAGAGTGGAAGGGGGGGGGGGGTTGGGTGATACTAAATGCCATTTTCCCATTACCCTCCTGTCCAGTGCACAATTTACATCTTTATTTGCACCGTCAGCTGGGAGCTGCGGGCTATTTATTTTTGCATGAGAATGGTGAGCCCATAATACAGTTCCATTTTACTGCTGTGCTTCGTTTAGCTTTGCACCATCTTGGATGTGATGAGAAGCGATTTGCTTCGCATTCTTTTCGGATTAGTGCAGCTACTAGCGCTGTGGCTGCAGGGCTCGAGGGGGAGGTGATTCAGCGGATTGGTAGGTGGCCCTTGGGCACTTATGCGGGATATGTGCACCCAGAGGAGTCCTGAAGTAAGCACCTGTTTGGGGCTTAGGTGGGATATGTTTTTCTTCGGCATGTTTGACGTCAGTCTTGTGAAGTGGTGGGGGTCTGTAGGAAGGGGATGTGGGGTGGGGTGTGTGTGGGGGGGCATTAACAATTTTGTTCATTTTGCAGAGTGTCCAGCTGGTGGCAGTCAGCTTTGTCTCGTTGCAGATGGCTCATACTCAAGAGAATGGTGGATCATGGGTCACTCGTTTGTGTACTGGGCAGAGCGCAGGGCCATGTCACGCCCTCTTGGACTGCATTTGGGACTGGCGACTTCCGGCATGCGGCTGTTGTGGATGGGCGAGCATGGCATGCGCTGGTGGCAGCTGGTATCGTTCGTGCAGCTGAGGGCCGGACAGCGGCAGTGGCCAGTAGGACTTGTGATTCATCTGGGCGGCAATGAACTATCAATTTGGTCCTCCAGGCAGCTCATTCGGATGGTGCAGCGAGACATCGGACTGTTAAGAGAACTGCTGCCTGTAGTCATGATCGTCTGGTCAGACATCATTCCACGCCCTTCCTGCTGGTCTCAGCGTCGGTGGTCCCGGGGCCTTGTTAAGGTCAATAGGCAGATCGGGCGCTGGATTTAGCAGACTGGCAGGCTTCAAGAGCAACATCCTTGGGCGGAGATGAACTGTGCGGGCTTATATCACACTGATGGCATACACCTCTCTCCGGTGGGCCAAGACCTGTTGTTGAATGATTGGCAGGAGGTGCTGGAAGGGTTGTGTTGGTCAAAGCTTTCTTTTGGGAGGAGCAGCAAAAGGTTAGATGGGCTACCTTGTGCCGGTGGTGGGGTATCGAGCTAGCGCTCACCGAGATGGCAGGGCATATACGGCTGAGGGCACATTGAGGGGAGCGGAGAGCTCCCCAGGGTGGGGCGAGACATCTCGGTTGGGGTCTCTGCCCGGTGTAAGGCAAGTGGAGCCAGCCTTTGCTACTAACATGGACCACTGCCTGGCGTCTTGCACAGGGGTGTAGGGGGGGGAGGGGAGTGAGAGCGTCGAGGTGTGACATTCAAATCGCCCCATGTCAGCTGCGTGGGGCGGTTTCATTGACAGCGAGAGTCAGGGAGGCGGGGCCAGCAGAGCGGGAAGGAGACCATTGAAGCACGGTCTTCCTTCCTCCTACTACCCTGGGTGCTGGCAAGGCATGTCCCAGCCTTCCCACCCTTTATGTGGCAGAGTTTTGGGGTTTGTCGCAGCTGGGGGAGGAGGGGGTTGCCAGGGGCACTGGCACGGGATATCGAGCTAGCGCTCGCCGAGATGGCAGGGCATATACGGCTGAGGGCACATTGAGGGGAGCAGAGTGCTCCCCAGGGTGGGGTGAGAAATCTCCGTTGGGGTCTCTGAGTAAGGCAAGTGGAGCTGGCCTTTGCTACTAACATGGCAAGGCGCGCGGTAGGGCAGGGGGGGAGGATGATGCACTACCTTGCTAATAATATGGCTGGTGGGGGGGGGGCATTATCCAGAATGGGGTGGTGGGGGGGGCATGTTGGGTAATTATGAATGTTTTGTTGGCCCGGGTTGTGGGCATGTGTTATAATCTGGTTAAATAAAGCTGCGACCAAAAGTTGTACCAGAATTCGGTGGGAGTGTATTTTGTGTGGAGAAGATGGGGTGGGATGTAGAGAATGGTGTGGGAGTTGGGGTGGTGTTCCTGCCTGGCTGGTAGGGATGGGGCCTCTGGAATACCCTGGTTACATTTACAATAGACTCAGAAAATTACATAAACCTATCTTCTTAATGTGCAAGTCAGCTCTTAGTATGTAAGTCAACTCTATCAATCAAATGATGCCTCTATGCTTCGATGCTGACAGCGTTTCACATCAAATGCTGCTTCAGGAGGTGAATATTACATCAGACATAACTAGAGCAAAAGACATATAAGAGAATTAACTACCTTGTAATTGGCAAAATCAATAAGGTCATCGTTGATGGAGAAGAAATCAAAATAGTGGACAGCTTTAACCTACTTGGATCAACTATCAATGAAGAAACAACAAGCAGTCAAGAAATCCGACGATCTATTGCTCTTGGCAGAATAGCTATGAAGGAATCTAGACAAGATCCTCAAGAGCATACAAAGATTTGACTTGTTCCAGCCATGATATTTTCAATAACATCATATAGATGCGAAGGTTGGACAGTGAAAAAGATAGATAGGAAGAAAATTGATGTCTTCGAATTATGGTTCTGGCGACAAATACTGTGTATACCATGGACTACCTGAAGAACAAACCAGTCAGTACTAGAAGAGATCAAACCTAAGCTTTCTTTAGAAGCTCAGATGACAAGACTGACTTTCATACTTTGGACACATCATGCAAAGAGAGAGATCATTAGAGAAGGTCAACGCAAAAGAGGAAGGCCCGCAATGAGATGGATCGATACAATAACAGCAATTATCGGTGCCACTCTGTCAACAATGAGCCACTTAATTGAAGACCGAACACAGTTTAGGACAACTATTCAGAGGGTCGTCATGAGTCGACACAAGCTTGACGGCACTTAACAACAACAACAATACATAAACATGGCTATATTTAAACACCTGTCTTATTAAAATATCCCCCTAATATTATGAAGCAAAACATAGCAGTGATGTATTTATTTATTTATTTAAACGGATTTATATACCGTTTTATCCTAAAATCAAAGTGTATTACACAGCAAACAAATCAAGTGGCAGGGTGTGTGGGTGTGGGCATGCAGTGTCTTTATAGTCTGATGTTTTTATGTCTGTATTGTATGTTAACCTGATGTAGTCTTGTAACTGCTTTGATTGTAAGAAAGGCGGTATAAAAAACCTGTTAAATAAAATAAATAAATAAATGTGTGCGTGAGTGGTGTGAGGTTGATTGCGTGGTGGAATATATACAGTAGGAGCTCTGTACAGGAACAATATACATTTTTACATGTCCTTGCTGCAAGCTATATACAGTATGAGCTATTTACAGTAACTATTTACATTTTGGTGGCAGAGAGGGAGTTTGTTTGAACAGTTCATGTGATGTCCTTGTAGTGTTTTGTGAAGAGCATAGTTTTTAGCATCTTCCGGATGTCTTTGAAGTCTTTTGTTGATCTCAGGTTGTCGGGGAGTGATTTCCAGAGTGCGGGAGTGGCACAGGATAGTGCTCTTCTTGAAGTGATTAGGGTAATTGGTGTTTGTCATTGAATTGTTCAATGAATAGGGTGTTTTTTAGTAGTTTCCTGAATTCTTTTATATCTGTTGTTGATTTTAGTTTATCTGGGAGGGCATTCCAGATAGCAGGGGCAGCCAGCGAGAAGGCTCTCATGGATGTGGATTTGTTGGTTCTTGTAAATATACTGGGTGTTGGTATATTGTTTTTGGTGCTATTTCTGTCTGGTCTTTTGTTTGTTTTGGTTGCGATAAGTTCATGTAGTATTTCTGCTGACATGTTGTTTTTAATTTTGAAGATAGTTAGTGCTGCTTTATATTTTGCACGTGATGATATCGGTAGCCAGTGGAGGTCATGTAGTATTGGGTTTATATGGTCTTGTCTTGATGCACTAGCAATGATGCAGGCAGCAGTATTTTGTATTATTTGTAGTTGACGGGTGGTTTGTTTGGGTAGACCTTGATATAGTTTATTACAGTAATCCAGTACAGGTGTAACGAAGGCCTGGTATACTGTGCGGAAGTGTTCTTTGTTGAGGAGAGATTTTAGTCTCTGGAGCGTTGTGAGTTTGAAATATGCTGTTTTGGATCTCTTGTTTATATGTGGTTGGAGGGTGAGTTGCTTGTCTAGAATCACTCCAAGGTATCTGACTTCATCTTTTATTGTAATCAGTGTATTGGATATGTTGATAGAGGTACAGTAGGATGAATGCATGTGGCGTTTCTCGTTATGATGATTGCTTCAGGTTTTTTTATGTTGATGTTTAGGTTGTTGTTATTTAGCCAGGTTGTTATTTCTTGAATGCAGGTAGATATGGTGGTATAGTCTGGTGAGTCCAGTTGAATAGGAGCATATGCCATGATGTCATCGGCATATATGGCGTATTATATCTTGTATTTGTTAAATATTTTGCAAATAGGTTGAATATAGATGTTGAAGAGAAGAGCTGATAGTGATGAGGAACTCCTTGAGTAGTTTTGAAGGGTGCTGAAGTGAGGTTCCCAGTATTTACTCTCTGCTGTCTGTCTTCTAGGTATGACTGAAACCATTTAATAGTAATATCTTGAAGGACAATCTCCCTTAGGCGCGTCAATAAGATGTAATGGGAGACTGTGTCGAAGGCTGATGAAATATCTGTAAATATTAATAAGAAGCACTGCTTTATATTGTCTATTCCTTGGAGTATGAGGAGTGTCTCAATGCCATGTTTTGGTTGGAATCCGTGTTGGTATGGGTCGAGTAGGGCAAATTTGTCAATGTGATCTTGGAGTTGTCTCTGTACTATTTTTTCAGTTATTTTAGCCAGGAGTGGGAGGCTGGATATAGGTCAGTAGGTTGAAGGGTCTGTGTTGTTGGGTGAGGTGGTTTTAGGAATGGGGCTTGCTTGAGGTAGATTGCTTGAGTGCTTTTGGCATGCAGCCTACATTCACTGCATTGAATGTTTATATTGGGAGGTTTGAGTAGAATCAAAAAGACATCTGCTTTTCCTATGGAGCTCCTCTTTTATCGTTGGCACCATTAAACGGGACACCAGAGCTTACAAAGACACCACAATTTAAACCGGCAGTGCTCTAATCAGAAAATCATTATCAGACCTAAACACCCAATTGCTGCATGAATTGTGTCCACCAATTAGAAACTACTATCATGGCTGCTAGCAAATAAAAAAACCCCAAATGCTCCACCAGACAAACACAGATAACAAAACCTAAACATTGGCTTGAAGGCATTCAACCAATGAACCATTACTGCAGCGTACGTCACACTCATTTATAAAAAAACACTCATATCATTCATACACTAATGTACTGCTAAAAAGGAACAGAAAGTTCCAACAGAAAAACCATCTTTATTCAAAATAAAATGATGCTAAACACATAGTATATTAACATACCTAACCTCTCTACAAACAACCCAGATCAGAAATAAACACAGCCCAACACAGTATTGCTACTGTCATTATTCTTCTTTAATCCCTAGCTGGCATTTGGAAAGAAGGCTGTCCTCTCAGTCAATATGCTGCTGTAGGTGCTGCTGAATTCCGTGTGTTGTTCACAATACGCTTCCAACCTTGACAATCAGTGGCAACATTTTTGGCTTCATTGATGGTCAGTCGCTGGTTCCTTAGGTCTTCCTCGATGAGTTTGAGCGACGTTTTCTTTGGTGCTGCTCGTTGAACCCTCAAGTGGACAGGTCTCTCTCGCCAGAGGAGTTTGTATGGCAGCCGACTGGTGTTCATTCTGCAAATGTGACCAAACCAGTGCAGTCTGCGTTTTTGGATTGTTCTTTGACTGAGCATTGATGGTCGCACCTTGTCCGAATAGTCTTGTTTCAATGGCAATCACAAAGAGAGACACCCAAAATCTGTCTCAGGCATCGCATTTGAAAGACTTCGAGTTTGTTGAAGTCAGGTTTGAGCAGAGCCCATTTTTCCAATCCATACAGGAGAACTGGCTGGATCAGCGTTCGGAAGAGGTGAATTTTGGTCTTGGTGGAGATATTGGCCTTCTTCCAGAGGCACTATTTGAGTGAGGCAACTGCTGCTGCTGCTGAGCCAAACCTACTGAGGACTTCAGTGGTGGATGCCTGTACCAGTGGTAGATCTCCTGTACCAGCAATCCCAGGTATTTGAATTCTTGGACCTGCTCAATTTGAATTCCATCGAGGTGAACAATGGCCTGTGAGCCATCTGTGGTCATAACTTTAGTCTTTTCCACATTGATTCTTAAGGCCATAAGATTGGGCGATGCGGGTGATATGGAAAAGGATGTCGGTGGCCTCTGCATCCATCTCAGCAAATATAGCACTGTTGTCTGCAAACATCAAGTCGGTCAAGAAGTCATTCACACTGTACTGGACCCCGCATCTGTCCTTAAATGTTTTCCTCATTATTGCATCGATCACGATATTGAAAAGCAAGGGTGAGGTGACATATCCCTGGTGGATTCCAATTTGAATAGGAAATTCCTTGGATAGTTCATTTTGGATCCGCACACTGCTGGTTGAGCTATTGTATGATGCTCGGAGAAGTTGGATGATCTTCAGTGGCACCTGTTCATTCTCTAGTACCCTCCGGAGGGCAGGCCAGTGAACACAGTCAAATGCAGATTTGAAGTCAATGAAGACGATAATGGTTTGCTTTCCACATCTGATCCTTTCCTCCATCATTTGACGAATGGTGAATATTAGGCCTCAATATGGCCTAAATCCTGCTTGCTTTTCTCGGCTTGTCTGTTCACAATGTTCTTGCAGCCTTGATTGTATGATCTTCTTGAACACCTTACCAGCGATTGAAAGGAGGCGGCTGCCATGGTAGTTCTTACATTCCCAGCTATCACCTTCCTTTAGGATTGGTACGATGATGGCTTTCTTCCATGCTGATGGAACTCATTCTGTGAACCAGATGAGTATTAGGACATGAAGCCATTGCAGCAAGATGTCTCCCCCAGTTTTGATCATTTCAGCAGTGACTTGGTCCACTCCGGGCGTCTTTCTGTTCTTCAATGATGTTATTTTACACTTCACTTCATCGACTGTTGGCTCACAGCCAAGGAATGAATTCTCTGGCAGGTCGATGGGTGGTGGCTCAGGTGATGATCCCTGGGGTGGATTGTGGATGTATAGCTGTTGGAAGAATTCTTTCCACCATTGCAGGTGTTCACCAGGGAAGCTCACAAAGGTGCCGTCCGCTTTCTTGAATTTGGCATTGGTCGACTTGGTTTTGCCACTTAGTCTCCTAAGGGTCTGGATACAGAGTCTGGTACTCATGCCTGGATGCTGCTTCTTCCAATTTGGCTGCGACACCATTCCAGTAGGCTTCTTGTTCTGCCTTTATCTTCTGTCTGACCTCTTTGTTCAGTCACCGATACTGCTCAACGTCAGTGTGTTTGATTCATTTCCATTTATCCACCAGATCCAGGCATTCATCTGAAATCCATGGCTGTGTCTGACGATCGATGGGTGGGCACAAAGGAGTGGCACATGCCAGGATGGACTCCGATATCTGCTTTTCTTCTGCATCAACATCATACAATGGTTTGAGTGCCACAAATTTGTTGGATAAGGCGATTTGGAATTCTTGTCTGAGTGCCAGATCCCTTAGACAAGCCCAGTTTAGTTTGGCTGGTGGAGGTGCCTTGCACTTTGCCCATTGTAATCACAGCTGTTCCTTGGCATGAACGAGGTAGTGGTTGGATCCACAGTTGGGCCCCCTCATTGCACGCACATTTTTGAGTGATGATTGGAATCAAGAGCTGATCAAGATGTAGTCCAGAAAGGCCGAGTCTTCGCCAGATGGGTCGCGCCATGTAAGCTGGTGTTTGCAAGGGTGCTGAAAGTGACTGTTTCCCACTACCAGGTTCTTGATGGACAGCAGATGTAGTCCATTGTCACTGATCACCCCATGGCCAAAACTACCCAGCATTTCTTCCCATCCAGTCCTGTCCACACCAGTATGAGCATTGAAATCTCCCACCAGAATGATTAACTCTGTCTGTGGGATTGAATCCAGCATGTGTTGAAGCTGGTTGTAGAAGTCGTTCTTGGCTGCATCTGGGCTGGTCTCAGTTGGAGACTAGATAGACAGAATATGGGTCTTAACTGTGCCATCAATGGTAAGAACTGCCAGATGATCCGATATTGATTGGAAGGCAATTAAACTTCTGACAGCCCATCTATTCATCTAGCCAATGCCAGCTTCTCATTTTCCACTAGCAGAGTAGAATAACGTCATTGTTTCATCAATTAACACCAGAGCTCTCTCTAAATGTCAACATAGTGGGGCTCAAAACTGCAATTGTAAGCAGGCAAAAATCAACTGTGTGAGCTGAGAGGAGGCAGTCAATCAACACCAGAGCTCTCTTTAAATGTCAACATAGTGGGGCATGGCCCTTAAGCATGGACCAAGACTGAAATGCCTGGTACTAACCCTACATTCTAATTCGCCGCCAAGGACAGTCCCAAGCCCAGCTGAAAAAGGAGGAGAGTGGCCACCCTGCCGCGGTGGCCAGAACTGGAAAACCAGGGAAATTAGGCAAAAAACTGCATGGAAATTCAAAGAAACTCATTCGCTACTGTCTTTATCGGACTTTTACTAGAAAACGAATCCATTCCCAAACCTTATCACAACATAATATTAAAAATCAGCTACCTCATTCACAAAAAACTATTTAATCCATTGCCTTCACACATACAAGTCCATAAGGACCTAATTTATCTCAACAGTGATGAAAAAAACAGGAATGTATCACCAGCAAGAAACAAAATTCAAACCCTGGATGACTTCATAGAATAACATGGCCTAGACATACTATTCATCACTGAAACTTGATTCTCAGACACTGATTATGTCCTACTAAACTAACTATGTCCTCCTACGCACACAATATTTACATCAAATTGAACCTCCAGCAGAGGCAGGGGAGAGTGTATAATTGCTAAAGAGAACCTGAAATTCAGCATTTCCAGCTCTGGTTCCACTAAGGAAATGACAGATCAAATAGACACATCACACTCTGCTTAGTATACCGCGCCTCTCACTGGGATACAGCAGACCTCACCATCTTACTTGAATCTGCATGCTCCCCATCAGACAAGCGCTAAGCTCTGGTATAATTCTAGGAGACCTTAACCTGGCATCCTCATCCATGTCACAATCAGGAGCCTTCCTGGAAGCCATGAACACTCTCGGATACACACAAATCATCACTGAACCAACTCACAAGAAAGGAAATGTACTGGACCTAGTATTCATACCTTCAGATCTTCTCTCCAATCCCCAACAATCTCCACACACAATTCTTCCTGTCCCTTGGTCGGACCATACAGCCATTCTTTTTTTAATCCACATCATATTCCAGCAAACTTCACAGAAGGACACACTGTGCACGACCCTGAGATTCCAAGAATTCAACAGTGAACAATTCATCGAGGCAGTCACCCCACAACTGGACCTCATCCAATCAGCAAATTCAGACCTCAACAAAATGATAATCTGGAATGATGCCCTATCCCGCAACAGCACTTGTACTCCCCAAGGAAAAAGGCATCAACACACCGCAACTGTGCCCCGTGGTTTTCTACGTCCCTACAGAAACAGAAAAGCAGCTTATGCCACTTTGAAAAAAATGGAGAAATTCAAGAGACCCTCATCTCCAAAATACCTACATTGTTCAAGACATACTACAGAGAAATCCAAAATAGAAAGCAGGAATACTATGCTAACCTAATCAACTCAGCAATAAACAAACCAAGAGAACTGTTCTCAATAGTAAAGACACTCACAAAAGAACCTAAGAATGACAGCACACAGGAAAAGATATCCCCCCAGAAAATTGCCTCGTACCTACTATCCCTCACATAAAACAAACCGTGAAGGAGGGGTCACGTGATGCGGCTAGAGTAGTGGTCGCATCTTGAGTGCGCTCCGACACCCCCAACCCGGACCGGCAAAATTGTACCGTGCAACACCTTTACATTTGAACGGGAGTGTGCCCGCTGGGTGCAGAATTGAGTGTAGTATCCCGCAGCGTGGTTCTTCCAGCGACGGAGATGGCGGCAGCGGCTAAAACGCTGAGACGAGATCGGGAGCGGGTGGCCGGCACAAGTAAAATGGCGGAGTCGGCTCCATCGCACAGCTCGCCTAGATCTACAACCTCTCTCGAGGAACTGTCGGCCGCAGTGGTAGCGGCTCTGTCCCCCCAATTTGAAGCCCTACAAGAAAAAATGGATGGGCTGCGCTCGTCGATGGACATCCTAGGGGGCCGGCTGCGTGAGGCGGAAGATCGCCTGGGACAGGCGGAGGACAAAGTTGAGGTGCTGGTCTCCGAGGTGGCAGGCCTAAAAACTCTACTGGGTCTGCAGGAGGCTAAGTTAGACGACCTGGAGAACAGGTCAAGGCGCAACAACCTCCACTTTATGGGAATCCCCGAAACTGTTTCGGACAAAGAGCTGCGGAGCTATTTGGAAGAGCTCATCATGTGCATGTTGGGGGATGCTGCGCTTGGAGACAAACTGCACATAGAAAGAGTGCACCGTGTCGGAGCCAGACAGACTCGAGATACCCGCCCCAGAATCGTGATCGCGAAGTTTTTGTATTATCCGCAGAAAGACCTGATTGTAAGAACCCGCTCGACAAAAGGGGGAAGTTGTGTATAATAACTGCAGAATCCGCGTGGCACAGGACTATTCGATAGCACTGAGTCGCAAGCGACGGGAGTATGCCCCCCTCTGTGAGAAGCTCATCGGTGCAGGAGTTCGCTTCTCCGTCCAGTACCCCTCTAAACTGCATGTGATGCATGAGGGGACCCATCGGGCCTTCGCAACAGCTGCGGAGGCTGAAGGCTATGTCAATCAGCTCGTTGCCCGAGAGACGACGGCGGCAACTCCATAGCACTGCCATATAGAAGAATGGCCAGCGTGTGATCCTGTGGTCCCTTTTTGGAAGTGTGCACTGCTCTACTGGACTGCTGGGGACATTGTAGCCAAGCTACTTTGTGTCCCTGGTACTGACTTGACTTGTTACAAACTCTCTATGCTGGAACTGGTAACAGTGTTGCAAGTGAGATGCCCTGCTAATGCTATTTGTTACTGTTGCTACCTGATGGCCGCTGGCCAGATATTCCCCTTCTTCCCCCCTTCCTTCCCATTCCCTTTGTTTTTTGATATAGGATTGCCTTCTTTATAATGTTGGTTAAGTCTGGGCGTGGGGAGATAGCGGCTGTACCGAGCCTTAGGGCTACGGCTTCCTCCTCATTCCTCCGTTCTACCATGTGGGCATGGAGAGTGATGGCGTGAGTATTTACTAATTACCCGGACTCTACAAGGGCGATCCCCCTTCGTGGTTTTTTGGTTGTTTTGTTGGGCTGTTTATTGCTGCTTCTCTGCCACTTGAACGGTAGCCGTGCCCAAGATACTGGCCAGTAATTTCTTTTCTCCCCTCTCTCCTTTTATTAGTGCTGCGTCTAGGAGAACGAGGGCAGGGACTGCAACCAGAGGGAGAACTGGGATTGAGCGACCAGCAGGGGGGGATGGGGAGGGGGCCCTGACGATGGGGGGACTTCACCAGCTGGTCCCGGTGTGCGGAGGAGGGGGTTCATTCGGTGAGTGCATTGCTACAGTGTATGGCGTGTTACCGGCCAGGGCCCCCCTCCTCGGCCTATAGTGATGGGGCTTGGGGGGAGGGGCCTCGGGTGTCTTAGTGTGTATGGGTGTGGCGCTCCGGGGCTCCTGGAAATAGATGGCTCTGGGCTCCTCCCCTCCTTCCCCTCCGGCTAGGCTCTGGGGGATGGTGGGGTGGATGGGGGGGTGGGTGTGGGGGGGGGGGATGGGAGCGGCACACATTAACCTCCGGGGCTGCGGCCCGCTCCCCTCTAGCTATATTCAGTGGTTTGAGGTTAATTCGGGACTGACTGTGGAGGGGCGAGGCTGGGCCCACGTGACTTGGGTCGTGGATTTTACAATTTTAGACAATGTTTAGTAGCGTGCGCATCATGGTCGGGATGGGCTTGGTCATGGCCTCGCAACCGGGGACCTTGACTGCTAGGGTGCCTTACGATGGGGGAGGGGGGAGGGGGGGCTAGATCACCCGCAGCAACATGGTCTAATGTAATAGGGCCTTAGCGAGACCGGGGGCTGTCTGGACTGGGGTTCGTTAGGTATTCCGGGTGGGACACACTGTGCAGTGGGTGAGTGGGACCGTTTGCGGGTTTGCCTTAATACAGATGGGGAAGGGGGGTCGGTCGCACTTGGAGTGGCCTTGAGGGGCTCTCTCAGCGGTGGGTGGGAGGAGAGGGCCATGAGGGTTCAAGGATGGGAGTGGGGAAGAGATAGGGGGGGATATACGGTATGGGATGGGACAGGGTTAGATTTGGGGGGGAGGGGGATTCAGGGGGGATTAGAGGGAGGGGACAGGTATGGGTGGGGGGAGACTTTGGGGCCACCAGTATAGAGGGGCTCGAGACCCTTAAAGCAAGTAGGGGTGGACCCCAGGCTGGGGGGGTTCACCTAAGCACTCTCAGGAATATCGGCTTAGTTGTAGTAATGTACTATGATTTGAGCTGAAGCTTGTCTCTTGGAACGTGTGTGGGATGGGAAGCCCAATTAAACGTCATAAGGTGTTGCGGGCTTTGGCCCGCCTGCAGTGCGATATTGCCTTTTTACAGGAAACCCACCAGACTGCTGAGGAACATGCGAAGCTGCAGAGAGCTTGGGTGGGGCAGAGTTGGGGCGCCCCGGCAATCGGGAAAAAAAAGGCGGAGTGGTCCTACTGATTCATAAAAGGCTGTGTTTTGAACTCATACAACAATACGTAGATCCGACAGGCAGATACCTCTTGGTTTACGGTAACTTGGAAGGGAGGTCCGTGATGCTAGGCAATGTATATGCCCCGAATATCCTGGACAAATTTTTATATGCCCGCCTAGCCTCTAAGATTGAACAGATGCCGGATGCCCCTTTGATACTGGCGGGGGACTACAATGGGGTGTTGGATATCGATTTGGACACTTCCGGGGGTGGGCGGGACGGCTGGCGGGCCCCGGCTACTAAGGCACTCCAGGGGCTACGGAGCCGGCTGGGACTTGTAGACCCGTGGCGCCTGCTCCATCCTTTGGAGCGGGATTTCACTCACCAGTCACGCGCTCATGATTCCAGCGTGCGAATAGATTATGTGTTACTCTCCGAGCGGTTGTTTGTACAAGTAGGGGAAGCGGAGATTGGCCCGGCGGCGATATCGGATCATGCCCCGGTTTGGGTGGACCTACAATGGGGGGATCTTCCTGCCTCGCAGAGAGTTTGGCGGTTTCCCCTGGGGCTGTACACGGACCCCGAATTTCATGCATATTTGTCACAGAGATGGGGGGAGTTTATGGATATCCATGAACGGCATAGAGAGGAGCCTGAACTATTGTGGGAAACAGCGAAGGTGGTCCTCCGCGGTGACATTATTGCCTATGGAGCACGGAAACGCAAGTTAGTAGCGTCCCGCATAGTCCAGCTAGAAAAACAGCTCGTAAAAGCCCGGCGCCGGTGTGTGGGGGCTCCCACAATGGCTAACAAACGCTCATATTGGGAGTTGCAGGCGTCCCTTAATGAGCTGCTCCACCAAAGAGCAAAGAAGTCCCTGACTTATTATAAATACCAGCTTTATCACTTCGGGAATAAGCCGGGCAAGCTCCTAGCGCGATGTCTTCGAGGCTGTAGAGGGTCTCGCTCCATAGTGGCTTTGCGTGACGAGCAGGGCCGTTTGCATAAACACAGCCCGGCTATAGCTCAAGTGTTTCGCTCCTTTTTTCAGCAGCTTTACAGGAGATCGGCTGCCTCCACAACATTAATGGGAGACTATCTCCAGAGGCTGCGGCTGCCTAGGCTGACGGTGGAGCAGCGGGTAGCTCTGGATGCGCCAGTAACAGAAGAGGAGGTCCACAAAATGATCTCGGGGGCTAGCTGCTATAAATCGCTGGGTCCGGATGGGTATGGGGCGGAGTTCTACAAGCTTTTAGTCGAACGAGTTACCCCTGTGTTGACTGCAGTATACCGCTGGAGGGTGGAGCAGGGGAGCTTTGGGTGGGGGGCTAATCACGCCCTTATAACCCTGATACCTAAAACCGGCAAAGACCCCACGCAGGCGACTTCCTACCGACCTATTTCGCTGCTGAACTTCGATATGAAGGTACTGGCGAAGGTGCTGGCGGATCGCTTAGCCTCCGTGTTAGGGGACCTAATGCATGAGTCGCAGGTGGGTTTTATCCAGGGGCGCTATGCAGTGCGGAACCTGCGGAAGATTTTAGCTTCCATAGAATGGGTACGCGCGCGGGACGAACAATCTTTGCTGATCAGCTTTGACGCGGAGAAGGCATTCGACCAGGTCAATTGGGACTATATGAAATTTCTTTTGCCCCAGTATGGCCTGGGCGACTCCTTCATCCGAATGGTGGAGCTGTTGTATACCAACCCAACGGCTAGTATTTTCTGTAATGGGGTACTGTCGGATACTTTTGACCTTGAGGGGGACGCGTCAGGGCTGTCCGCTCTCTCCGCTGCTGTTTGTGTTAACGCTGGACCCGTTGTTGCGGAGCATAGTAGAGTCTGACGACATTCGTGGGGTTCGTATCGGGCCCTGTGGTTTCAAAGTTGCAGCCTTTGCGGATGACATCCTTGTCCATTTACGAGACCCTCAACAGTCGTTGCCGTGTCTGCTGGCTGAATTTTCCCATTATGGGGAATTCGCGGGACTGCGAATCAATCGAGATAAATCGGAAGCCTTGGATATTGGGGGCCGCCTCCAGGGGAATTGGGGAGGGCACTTCCCCCTGCGATGGGCTAGTGATTCTTTTGTTTACTTGGGGATCGAGTTAACCAGAGACATGTCAGCACTGTACAAGCGGAACTTCGAACGCATCCTGGTCGGGGTTCGCTCTCAGCTCCAGGCGTGGTCCCCCCTCCCGCTATCCTTGCCGGGCAGGGCGGCAGCCCTGGGGATGGTGATTCTGCCGAGGATCCTTTACTGGCTACAGACTTTGCCGGTCTGGTTGTTACGCCGTGACCTACGACGTATAGAGCGTGAGTTTCACAGATTTCTGTGGCGAGGGGCCAGAGCACGTATACCGATGAACCGCCTGAAAGGGGGATGGAGATGTGGAGGCATGGGTGTAACGGATCTCTGGACCTATGCCCTGGCTTGCCAGGCCCGGCACTTGGGGGACTGGCTGGGTAGTACCGAGGTGTATACTCCAAGGGCATTGGAAGAGGCCCTGGTGGAGCCGCATTCTTTGCTGGCAGTATTACACCTACGGAGTGCGGTCCTGCCGACTCGCGTAACGCATAGCGTGCTGATTAACGCCGCGCGGCGCACTTGGCAGTGGTTGAATAAGGTGTGGGGCTGCTCATCAGAGGCCTCGAGCTGGCTGCCGCTGCAGGGTAATGCACAATTTCTTCCGGGATCAGATTCGGTTCCCTTCCGTCGGTGGGCGCAGGCGGGGATACGGTTGTTGGGGCATGTAATTGACTTGGAGGGGCGGTGTAAACCTTTAGATGTGTTGTGTCGGGAGTATGGCCTGTGCCCTGGAGCCTCTCTGTTCCCATACCTGCAGCTCTCCCATTATGTGGGTTCAGTAGCGGGGCGAGAATTGTGGGGCGACCACTCCGCGCGGATATTAGAATTTTTTGCTCTTGGGACAGAGGCCCCGCCCACTATAGCCATATTTAAAAAAGCATTGGTGCTCTTGGTGACGCCGCCGGATTACTCAGCAGAAGAGGCTTCTTGGGCGCGGGAGTTGGGGTGCGACGTGGCTCCGGGCTCGGTCCGTGCCGCACTGGGCCGCGTCGCCCGACTAGCGGAGGGTGCCTACTGGCGGGAAATCCAATTTAAATGCATATTGAGAGCCCACTTCTCCCCGAGGCGTGCATTACGTAGTCGTCTCACTGAATACGGTGGATGTCCGAAATGTCCTTGTTTGTTAGCAGATCTGGGCCATATGTGGTGGGGTTGTCCCCGTATACGTCGCTATTGGACCCGGATTGCACACTATTTGGGGGTTGTCTTGCAGCAGCAGGTTTGCTGGACGGGGTCACTGGTGGCATTGGATCAGATGGGACCACTCCGTCCGAAGGGCCGATGGCAGCAATTATTGATACGGAAGGCATGTCTGGTGGGGAAGAATCCTGTACTGCGGCGATGGTTGGAACCGACGGCCCCCTCGTTCTGGGAGTGGCGCAACGGGTTCCATCAGTTTATGCTCTTAGAGCGGAGGAGTGCGCAGCGTCACCCCCGGAGCTGGGCTTCCTTTCTTTTGGTGTGGATGCCCTATATTCAGGCACTGCGGCCTAAATCTCGTAGTGCTGTCTTGAGCTTGGACTAGGGTCTCTGCTATATAAGGAGTTCTGTGGTCCCTGTGGTCCTGGGTAGGGGGGTGGGGGGGAGGGTGAAGGGAGGGGTGTAACTAAGATGGGAGGGAAAAAAATACTTTGTTTGTACCTTGTCAACCCCCGGGCAGTGGACAAGACACAGCCCTGCCCGAGGTATGTCTGCTTGTTATGCTGGTTAATGAAAAACCGAGACTGTTTGCATTGTTTTGTATTTTGCCGTGTGTTTTACTAAATAAATCTTTGAAAAAAAAACAAACAAACCGTGAAAACCATATTCTATAAACTTAAGACCATTCAACACCTACGACCAATACTAGACACACGTGACTTCAGATCTGTTATCAGCACACTCATCACTCCACACTTCGACTATTGTAATAGTCTACTTATCGGCCTCCCTCTCACAAATACCAACTTACTACAACGAGCTCAAAACATCTGTGCTCGAGTAACAGCAAAAGCCCGCCTCACTGACCACATAACTCCCATCCTCGCTGAACTACACTGGCTTCCCATAAATAGTAGAATATCATACAAAATACTCTTAACCACATTTAAACTTATCAACGGCATATCACCCTCACATCTAACCACTCTAATACATGCTCCAAAAGAACATAGAACCCGCAGACAAAACGCAACCCACTCACTAGACATAAAAAAATCCATTCGAAAAACAAAAAAAAACCACAAGCTCAAGAGCATTCACATATGCAGCCCCCACCCTATGGAATAAACTCCCACTAAGCCTCCGCAAAATAAAGGATCTCCAGACATTCCGGAAAGAACTAAAAACATATCTGTTTAAAGAACACTTTATAAATCTTAATGAACCCCCCCCATCCCCCTCACCACACCTCCATAAAAATCCTCCTTAACCACAGATCAAAAAGCCACAAACCTCAACACACTTAGGAAAAAACAACCCTTAAACACCACGATTAATATTTGACTAATGTAAATATTTGACTGATGTAAATAGTTACAGCATTTGTATAATTATATGTTCCATGTTATTGTTCATGAAAAGTTAATTGTACATAGTTTGAAAAAAATACGATGTTCCATGTAAAACCATGTTCATTATGTTAATTGTAAACCGCCTTTGATCTTGGGAAAAAGCGGTATAGAAGAAAAGCATAAATAAATAAAATAAATAAATAAATACTATCTAAATAGCTACAAACATCCCCAATGGATCAAACCCCAAAGACGTCCAGCCCAGAAAGCAACTCCCAGAAGATTTGGTCTCAATTTGAGCTTCCATCTGTTAAAAAGAGAGGACACAATACAAAGCCTTAACACAACAACCTCTACGCTGGACCCATGTCCTATCACCTGGGTAAAGCTGACCAGATCACACCTGAGTTCGTACATAAAGACCATAATTCATACCTCACTGTCACTAGGCCTTATGCCCACAGCACTAAAGCAAACCTCAATTCAATCACTACTCAAAAGCACTAAACTTGACCCAACCTCTCCTAAATCATACAGATCAATATTTAGCATCCTGCTAGCCACAAAAAAACAGAGAAAATTGTACTAAGACAGTTTCAAGATCATCTTGACAAGTATGCACCCCTTGACCCCACCAGCATGGCTTCAGACAATTCCATGGGGTGGAAACACTCATCACCTCCCTATTAAACACCCTCACAACCTGCTTGCAACATACCAAGAATGGATTCATCTTAATGTTTCTGGACATCTCTGCCACTTTTGACTCCATCCCACACCATCAACTACTACAACGACTCCTTGACATCAGCCTTCATGGTACCACTCTCAATTGGTTCCATTCTTACCTAGACTCCCAGAAGCAGCAAGTATGAATTGGCATGAAGACTTCAAACCCATTCTCACAGAATGCAGGTGTATCCCAAGGATCAAGCCTATCAGCCCTTCTTTTCAATATATATATCCAGCCATTATTCAGATCTTCAAAGCACATAATATGCTATATCAAATCTATGCAGATGACAATGTTTGTCACACCCATTAACCTCCTCTCTCCACAACTTGACAGCTTACATAAATATTCCATTAACATAAAAGGATGACTTAATAGACACAACCTCTCATCAATCGAGAGAAGACAGAAGCACTCTACATAACCACCAACCCAGCCTTTATCCCACCATCAATAGAATTTCGTGACATAAAAATCAAGGTCAACTCTGAGACAAAACACTTGAGGATAACAATAGATCAGCATCATATAAAAAGAATAACCACCTCAGTCTACCACAAACTAAGAATCCTGAAGCACCTCCACCTACTACTCTCCCCGGACCTCTTCTGAACAGTGTGCCAGGCCATGATTACACCTATATTAGATTATTGTAATATCATCTTCCAAGGTCTGCCTAAACAAACTCTCCACCCCAAAAAAATGGCCCAAAATACTGCAGCTTGAATAATTACTGGTGACTCATAGCGATGACATATCCCCCCCCCCCCCTACTGATGCAGCTTCACTGACTTCCCATTTCAGCTAGGATCAGATACAAAATCCTGATCACAATATTCAAAATACTGCACAATGAATCTGCCACATGGCTCCATTACCTAATCTCAAGTACAAATAGAGACTATGAAGAAATTCCACCCTCAACCTGCTCGTAATACCACAGAAAAAGACAAAAAATAAGCAAGCCAACTGTAATAGAACATTCACATTATTCGCCCCATCCTTATGGAATAAACTACCACCAACATTAAGATCTCTCTCTCTGACCTGTCAGACTTCAGGAAGAAATTAAAAACTAACCTCTTCAAAGAAGAATATGATAGATCCTCAGACATAGCCTCTCCCATCATAAATCTGTATTGCAAAAACCTCACAATTCAACTCAAAAATCACAAACAATGTAATAACGACCCAATAAGATAACCGTATACTGTAAATAGTTTTTTTCATAGTTAATGATACCAAAAGTTATATAGTTACATTATTACTTTGTTATATTGTTCCAGTTCTCTGTAAAACACCGCACCTTATGGTCATGTTAATCTGTTGTTAAACTGTAAACTGTTTTGTAGAAAGGCGGTATAAAAATAAGTTTAAATAAATAAAATAAATGTCTAGTGAAAAACTCACACCCATATTTCTGAGATTAATAAACCTCTCTCTCTCACAGGGTAACATGCCATCTGTCTTAAAAACCACATTGATCAGACCTCAACTAAAAAGCAAAACAACAGACCCCAATTCACCATCCTCCTACCTACCTATATCTAGCATCCCACTCCTAGCTAAGTTGACAGTTGATAGAAAAAGCAGTACAGTTACAATTACAGGACCATATTGACTCCATTGCGCCATTAGATCCACAACAGCATGGGTTTAGTCAAAACCATGGGACAGAAACCCTGCTCATCTCCCTAACCAGCACCATAACCAAAGGAACTGATAACCCAAAACAAGGTTTCATCCTCATCTTTCTAGACTTATCAGTCACTTTTGACTCACTAAATCATACCTGCTTCTTAACCAGACTGACTGAGATCGGAATCAGTGACAATTCCCTCTTGTGGTTCCGCTCATGCCTAACAGATCGGCATTGCCAAGATAACAGATCATCAAGACCAATTAAACAACTACAAGATATCCCCCAAGGATCTTCACTCTCAACCTTCCTATTTAACATATATATCCAACCAGTATGCAAACTTATACAAGAATATAACTTATATTACCACCTCTATACAGATGATATGATGATATATGCTCCATTTGAACCTGCAAGACCAAACTACACACCCAAAATCTCCTGCATGAGAGCCATCATAAACTGGTTACAAAATCATAATCTGGAAATCAACTTCAACAAATCTGAGGTCCTTACTATAATGAAAGACACTATCTATTCCCCACCAGAAGAAATTAAAATAGATAAGTTTGCCATACCAGTTAAAAATGAAGTCAAATATCTTGAAGTGATATTAGATCACATGTTCAACCTACAATCAAACATCAGCACAAAATGAAGATGCTGCAGAACCTTTACCCTCTACTAGGCCACAACCACTTATGCAAAGTATGCCAGGCCATAATCACCCCACAGCTGGACTACAGTAACATAGTATTGCATGGTCTCCCCAAACATACCACCCATACCTTACAACTAGCACAAAACACCGCAGCTCATCTGGTTATACAAACTTCACATCAAGAGCACATCACACCAATACTCAAATCTCTACACTGGCTACAATCACAGATCAAATATAAAGCAATAATGACATTTACAGTTAACCACAATCAATCAGCCAAAAGTCTGCAAGCACTGCTCCAGAAGATTCCAGACACCAGAATAAGGAGACATTTGCACCAAAACATCCTCACTATAGCAAAGTACAAGACAAGAAGCTCTCAAATGACCTGACAGAGAGCTTTCAAAATATATGCTCCCACACACTGGAACTCACTTCAACATGAATTAAGATCAATAGACGATACTTCAGATTTTAAGTAAAAGCTAAAATCTCACCTGTTTATGGAACATTATGGTCCAAACATCTAACACCATCACATCCACTGAACCCCCACACTACTGGCAATGGTTTATTGAAGGACCTCAATCCCATATCACTAAACCCTTATCTGTCTTTTTCAAAGGAAGCTGTTTCTATTCAGCCTGTGCCTTCCTTCTTACCTAAGGTGTTTTCTCTCTTTTATGTGAACCAGGTGGTCTGACTGTCCTTCTCTAAGGAGCAGTGTTGGGGAAAGGAAAGGATCTTTGTCTTGTGCATGTCTGGGGGGTGCTTCTCTAGTATTTGGAAGTTACAAATTCCTTTCGTAAGTTAGATCATCTTTTTGTGCTGCTTGCTGGTCCACGCAAGGGTGATGTGGTGGCTATTTTGGAGTGCTGAATTAAGAAGGCCATTGCCTTGGCATATCTTTTTCAGAACCAGTTGGTTCCGGAGGCTTTGCGTACCCATTCTACCTGATCAAAAGCATCCTCATGGGCGGAGCAGAGCTCGGTAGCCCCTGTATATATTTGTCAGGCAGCAATGTGGGCATTGCTTAACTTACTGCTTGGATGTCCACACTGTGGTGGACACAGCCTTTGGCTCTAAGGTTTTGCGAACTGCTGTGTCTTCTTCCTGTCCAGAGGTGTAGCTTTGGTACAGCCCACTTGTCTGGACTGGTCTAGCAGAATGATATGGAAAGTGACATTTTACTTACTAGATAATGTCCTTTCCTTGCGTTCTGCTAGACCAGTCCAGGGTCTGCCCCTGGAACTGTGTTGGCTCTGTTCTTCTGCAGTGGTACTCTGCGGTCCACTATGATTTATATACTTGAGTCTGCAGGTCCATCTTCTACTGACAGCCTTCTGTTTAGGCTTTCCTGTACATAGTTCTCTACTGTTTTGTTACTCATTGTTGCCCACATTGAGGATGTGTGAGGCTTACCATGTTCTCCCATATGCTTTGGGACAGATACTGAAGAGGCCTCTGGCTGAGAAGATAGAGGCATGAGAGCAATGTCATTGAAACCTAGGCATTTCATTGGTTCTTTGTCTCAACCAAAGTGCTGGTAGGGGAACACAACCTACTTGTCTGGACTGGTCTAGCAGGTCTCAAGGAAAGGACATTATCTGGTAAGTAGAATGTCACCATCTGCAGTTCTCTAAAACTGCCCCCCTGGGTGAGTGAACCTGCCCTGTCTGCCTCCAATGTAACTAGCCACAGAGACTACAGGTAGGGTCCAGTCAATGGGAAGGCTGTGGGGGAGGAGCACAGAAACATTCCTGTGCTGTACAAGTTCAGTTTCTGAATGTGGTAGGAGATGGAAGAGAAGTGAAGCTCTCCCTCAAAAAAAGACTCAATGCAATTCTCAAAGAAGTTCTAACAGCTGCAGCATTCTAACACTGATTCACAGTGACATAGCAATTATGCAGTTGTACCTGTCAAACAGCACTGCCTTCCTATCACCTCTCCTGATTACAGACAAAGAAGAAACATGTGCACACACACACACACAGGCATGCAAGAATGCACAGACACACAAACACTTGCACGTTCATACAAACGCACAGACATATCAAGACACAAAGATACATATAGTGATGTGGATTTGGCTTACATCTTTTTCACACAAACAAAAGAGAGATTTACACAAAAAAAAGCAGACAAACATACAAAGCCGAGATATAGACAAGCTCACACTGATACCACATTCACAAGACACATGCATAGGTCTGCTAACCACGTTAATCCTTTTGAATATGTCCCCCTGTGCTCCTAAATTTGTGCCCTGTTTTCAGCCACACTAAGGGGCCTAGGTTTTCAGCTGAAAAGTCATTCTAATTTAGGATCTCAAAATGTATGTTCCTAAATTAGGCCTGCCATTCCTCTGCCTAGATTTATGAGCCTAATATAGGTACCCAGTACTGAAAATCAGTGCTAAGCTCCTAACTTTTTTCCACTGCCCTAAATCCTCCCCCATTGCCACCCATTTTTTATGCTCCTAAATTCAAGAGTTTAGTGAAATTTTAAGAAAAAATGTAGGCACTCAGCTGTAATAAATTTTCATAGAAGCCAATTTAGAAGCACAGCTTTCAAAGTTAGGCACATAAATCCTTTGACTATTGGGCCTGGGCATATCCAGTTATGTGTTTTAAGCAGGGCCGGCCCGTCCATTTAGCGAGAATGTTTTTTGCACGGGGCCCCGCGCAAAAAACATTCTGATCCTAAAGTAAAATATTAAAAAGAAAAAAAAAGTTGTCTTCTCCAGCTGCCGGGGCCGCCACGGCAGAATCGAGTGTGCCGCGGGGCCCCCCTGCCCAGCAGAGCCTGCCCTCCCCTTTATCACCTCTGTCTTCGCAGCTTCAGTCAAACGCGCCGGCTTTCAGAGCGCGAGAGGAGAGTTTCTCCCTCGCTGCTCTGTTAAGCCTGCGGGGGCTGATGGGAAGTTCCCATCAGCCCCCGCGGGCTTAACAGAGCCGCGAAAGGGAAACTAGTCCTTTCGCGCTCTGAAAGCCGGCGCGTTTGACTGAAGCTGCGAAGACAGAGGTGATAAAGGGGAGGGCAGGCTCTGCTGGGCAGGGGGGGCCCCGCGGCACACTCGATTCTGCCGCGGCGGCCCCGGCAGCCGGAGAAGACAGCTTCTTTTTTTTTAAATTTTCCCTGGGCTAGGCTGGGCTGGGGGGGATTAGGAGTGGTGATGGGCTGGGGGGGGGGTTAGGAGTGGTGATGGGCTTTGGGGGGGCTGGGGGGGCTAGGAGTGGTGATGGGCTATGGGGGGCTGGGGGGGCTAGGAGTGGTGATGGGCTATGGGGGAGCTATGGGGGGTTAGGAGTGGTGATGGGCTATGGGGGAGCTAAGTCTGTATATGGGCTGGTGGGATTAGGACTGAAAGTGGGTTGATGGGGAGGTTAGGACTGGTAATGGGCTATGGGGGGGCTTAAACTAAAAATTGGGTGATGGGGGATTAGGACTGGAAATGGGCTGGTGGGCTTAGGACTGGGAGTGGGCTGATGGGGAGGTTAGGACTGGGAATGGGGTATGGCGGGGCTTAAACTGAAAATTGGGTGATGGGGATTAGGACTGGAAATGGGCTGGTGGGATTAGGACTGGGAGTGGGCTATGGGGGGCTAGGACTGGTAATGGGTTGGGGGGTTGCTAGGACTGGAAATGGGCTGGGGGGATTAAGACTGGAGGTGGGCTGATGGGGTTAGGACTGGTAATGGGCTGTGGGCTGTTGGGGGGTTAGGACTGGTAATGGGCTATGGGGGGGCTAGGACTGGAAATGGGCTGATGGGGGGTTAACACTGGAGGTGGGCTGATGGGATTAGGACTGGGAGTGGGCTATGGGGGGCTAGGACTGGCAATGGGTTGGGGGGGTTGCTAGGACTGGAAATGGGCTGGGGGGATTAAGACTGGAGGTGGGCTGATGGGGTTAGGACTGGTAATGGGCTGTGGGCTGTTAGGACTGGTAATGGGCTATGGGGGGGCTAGGACTGAAAATGGGCTGATGGGGGGGTTAACACTGGAGGTGGGCTGATGGGGTTAGGACTGGTAATGGGCTGTGGGCTGATGGGGGGGTTAGGACTGGTAATGGGCTATGGAGGGGTTAGGACTGATAATGGGCTATGGGGGGGCTAGGACAGGAAATGGGCTGATGGGGAGGGGTAAGGACTTGAGGTGGGCTGATGGGGGGGTTAGGACTGGCTATGGGGGGATGACTGGAAATGGGCTGATGGGGGGTTAGGACTGGAAGTGGGCTGATGGGGGATTAGGACTGGAAATGGGCTGATGGGGGGGCTAGGACTGGTATTGGGTTGGGGGGTTGCTAGGATTGGAAATGGGCTGATGGGGGGCTAGGACTGGAAATGGGCTGATGCAGGGACTAGAAGGGAATGGATGCTGGGTGAGGCTGGAACTAGAAGGGAGCTGTTGTTGGGGGAGGATTAGAATGGGATGGGGCTGGGAGAGTAAAATGGCGAGGGGAAAAATATTTTGTGTGGGAGGGATAAAAAATCTACACTTAGCCGTGTATTGGGAGAGTAAGTGGGGATTGAGGATGGAGGGGTAAAATTTGAGTGGATGAAATAGGAATGAGGAAAGAGCAAAAGGAGAAAGATTAGTATTTTAAAGCATATGTAGAGAGAGAGAATGGAAAAAAAATAGAAGAGAGAAGAAAGGACAAATGGACAGCAGATGATGGAGAGTTAGCAGAAAACATGAAGAAACCAGAAGAAAGTGGCTGGAGCAATTGCAACTGAAAAAAAATGCACAAAAGGTAGAAAGATATCTCTTTATTTTGAATTTATTAACTGGAATATGAAAGCTCTGGGAAATGTGCATCATTAACGTCTGCGCTTTGTTTGGTACAAGAGGAAATTAATTTATAGTTTTATTTCTACAGTGTTGTTGTACATTCCAAGTTTGGCTTTTGGGGTTCCCAGTTTAATTATTGCCTTCCTGTTTCTAAATTGTGATTCCTTGTTTGGTGATGGTCTATGTTCTGCATGTGTAACTGAGCTGAGGTATTCTGTTTATGTAATTCCTATTTGACATTGTCACTTGTTCTCTTTCCCCAGTAGGTCATGTATTGTTGTTCTCTGAAATGTATTGGTTTAATATTTGCAGTGTTGCCTTTTGATAAGTAGGGTATGGTGCTTTGTGAGTCCTGGTAGTGCTGTTAGGATACGGCGGGTTTGCTATGGGTTCTAAATGGGCAGTGTTTGTAGTAGTTCCTAATGTGCCTGGCGGTTGGCACTGGATTATAGTAATGTAGAAATCTTTTAGTCTGTCTTTATCCATACACACACTAACTTTTAGTAAACATGTCTCTTAATGAATGTTAGCATTATGCAAATATTTATGCAAATAATGCCACTTATGCAAATGAGGCCCCGCACCGAGTCTCCGCACATGGCCCCGCACCCCCCTTGGGCCACCCCTGGTTTTAAGAGAATCATTCTGGGAGAGATGATACTGGGGAATTATGGTTGCTGATTATAATCATTAAAGTCTTGTGAAAGGGGTGGGGGGGGGGGGGAACTAGGAACCAGAAAGATAGTTGAGGGGACACAAAGTTGGCAATCAGCTGGCAATTCCTGTACTCTTATACAGCTTTGGGATTATAGGCTGGCCTCTTAAAGATCTTAAAAAACTGGATATGCAAACAAGAAAACTCCTCCATATCCATGAAGTAATGTACAAGAATCAGTGTAAGCTAAAACTGTACATTCCTAGAGCTGCATGAGGGCTAGGCCTCTGACTAAACCTACAGAGCTACTATCATAGGCCTCCAGACCTACCTAGGAGCATCATCGGATCCAAATACACAAAAAATGCTGAAATATGAAAGTAAATGTCCAGAATCTGTTTCCATCGTCAAACTTGAAGAAGTGTTCCGACAACTAGAAGGAATGAGTTCCACCCACAGGAAAGGAAGCAACAGAATTCGTAAAACAAGAGAAAAAGCTCTTCAAAGAATTAGATCAGAAAATGAGGAAAAACAAATAGCAAATGCACATATACAGTAGAAAATACAAAGTGTTACTCCAGGAACCCTTTGTCGATCAAGAACGGACACATGTATCATTAAGGAGAAGTGAACTGAAACTGCAGGATGAGAGGTTGATAGTTGCAGCCCAGGATAGTGGATTACGGATGAGATGGTTTACAGCAAGCATCAAAAAAACACAAAACAGACATATGTCAATTCTGTAAGAAAGACCTAGAAACAGTGACTCATCTCATAGTTAGCTGTGAAGTTCTGATGGTGGAAAATTTCTATACAGAAAGGCACAACGTAGCACACCTTATACATTGGAAACTCTGTAAACACTACAACATCACTGTGCCTGAAAAGTACTGGTATCATGACCCTAAGAGAATTACAGAGCTTGAAGAGATTATGATCACCTGGGACAAACCCATTCTGACGGATAAGAAACTGGATGCGAGGAAACCCAACATAGTGGTAAAGGAGAAAAACACCAGAACGGCATTGATAATAGAGGTGTCATAGAAACATGATGACAGAAAAAGACCACAAGGCCCATCTAGTCTGTCCTTCCATAACAACAACTACAACAGTCCACTTTCTACCTTTAGAGATCCTCTGTGTTGGTCCCATGCTTTTTTGAATTCAGTTACTGTCCTCATCTCTACCACCTCCACTGGGAGACTATTCCACGGATCCACTACTCTTTCCGTAAAGAAATATTTCCGCATATCACTCCTGAATCTATCTCCCTTCACCCTCATCCCATGTCCCCTCATAGCAGAACTTGCTTTCAATTGAAAGAGGCTCTCTCCCTGAACATTTAGGTCAGGTTCCAACAGATTATTCTGTGAATCGTGTGGTGAGGCAGAAGATACTGAAGCACCAAGAAATGCAGTCAGAGACCATTTTTTTCTATACCACTTTTCTAATAGTCAAAGTGTTTTACAAAGAACGTAACTGAGCATATTATAAGGAACAGTATACAATATATAAAGTAGCAGAGAACAGGAACTGAGCATGAGAGTGCTTGGCCATGAGGAACGATGTAACTGTACATATACAAAATACATTTTAGCTGAACATAGCTTGGGGAGAGGGTGACTACTCAACTTTATACAGGTTTACGGTCTTGGGTAAAAGATCTATGGGCAGGTTTTTGAGTCAGTGCCATAGGATTCTTGGAAGAGGTGTCTTTAGTCTCTTCTGGAAGTCTGTTAGGTCTTCTCTGCATCTTAGTTCCGCAGGTAGGGAGTTCCAAGTCATAGGGGCATAGAGTGTGATGGCACGATTGCATACATACATACAAGTTTTATGTAAATGAACTTGCATTTTCATGCATTTCATACCTTGTTCCTTGTACACTGCACTTGATCTTTGGAAAGCACGGTATAAAAATGTTTATTAAATAAATAAAATAAAAATAAATAAATAAATACAGACTGTTTACTCTTGACTTTCCAGGGTGGTATGTTAAGGAGGTTCTGTGTATTCTGCCTTTGTAGTCTTTCATTGCTGGGTCTAGTTATTAACAGTTGCAGACAGTATTTTCAAAGTACTCCATAACAAATCAAGAAAGTATTGTTTTGTATTTTATTCTAGCAATGATGGGAAGCTAGTGCAACTGCTTAAGAATGGGGGTGATGTGGGAGTACCGTGGTGCACCGTGTATAATCCTTGCAGCTGTGTTTTGGGCCATTTGGAGCAGGTAAAGAGTGTGTTTGTATAGTCCTTCGTAGATTATGTTGTAATCAAGGATGGGGGTTATTATTGACTGGCCTACAGTACGGAAGAGGTCTGGTGTCAGGAGAGGCACAGATTTATCAGTGTCATCCGTTTGTAGTATACTGAACTAGTTCTTTTACTGATTTGTGCTTGAAACTTTAGTTCCTGGTCCAAGATTATGACCAGATACTTGACTTCAGTTTTGACCTAGAGCTCATTGTCTGCAATTTTGCGTGATTGTGGTGGATTAAAGGATGGGTCTTTGGTCACATGTAGTACTTCAGTTTTTTGGGGGTTGACAATGAGGTTGTGGTGTTGCAACCATTTCACTACTGCCTTGAAGCAGTTAGATAGCTTGGTGTAGTCAGGATGGGTTGTTAAGAATGGTGCTATTATCAGCATAGATTTCATAGTGTTTCTTATGGAATTAGATTATTGAGCAGAGAGACTGTAAGAAGATGTTGGAGGGCTGAGAGGGATGATCCTTGTGGTACACCTTGCTCAAAGGTATAAAAAAAGCTTGATATCCTGTAGCCAATTTTTATTTGCTGGCTGCGATCTTTGAGGTAGGAGTGGAATCAATTTATCATGGTATCACGTAAGCCAATGTCTTAGTACTCCTTGGGACTTGAAATGAAGTACCCCTTCTTCCCATCACAGAATCTGTGACAGGTTTTCCCAATAGCTGAAGGAAGCAGTGACTTAGCTTTATGTGAACCCTCATTATCTAATGAGTATCCAGAAAAAGGTGTTAGAAGCTTCTGCTATATACACAGAATAAGTAGGATGAGTGGAAAAAAAATGAGACAATTAGCTATCACATGCTCAGATGACATTTTTCTAATGATGCTAATTTTCAAAAGCCATTTCCCCGGCTTGTGTACGTTTATCCCGCTTTCATGGAGGTGCTCCCACTGCAGGGTTAGACTGGAGGAAGCAACCACACTACACACATTTTTCACAGAAAAAAACATCTATTGAAAAAGCAAGTGCAAAATGCAGTTTCCAAAATTGCCCTATACAGTCAGGTCAGCTTTCAGAGGAGGCAGCCAGTAAACGTAGAACTCCTTAAGTTGCTGATTTTCAAAGGCATTATACAGATAGCACTAACAAAGATCGCTTTAACTATAGCAGCACTATCGGTGAAGTTAGGATGCAGCGAGGGAGAGAACCTAGAAAAATACATACAGCTGTGATAGTCAGGTGAAAAGCAGGCCTAAAGTATATGTCTCAGGCCCTTAAGATTAACTTCCAATTTTTGAGGGCCACCACTCGGACAAGATTTCAGGATATCCCTAATGAATATGCATAAATCCTACTCCTCAAACTCACAGACCAAAAACCCATCTCCCAACATATAATTCAAAAACAGAGTTTTAATGTATATAAATCACTTACCATGAACTTAATCCCAACTACAAACAATCAGCAGAGACTCAGTAGTGAGTAGACAAACAGACAAAACAATGGGTAGGAGAAAAGCCTCAGATAACTTAACCTCCCTCTATGTGGCTACTCAAAGCCATAGGGGAACAAACAGCTCCACATCATAGGCTGAAAAAACTCCTCCCATCAACAAATTCAAAAATGTTTTTATTACAAAATACTTAAAAACCTCTAAACAACATCTACAGCAGAAGGTACCCCAGGTCAGTTTCTTTGCATGAAGAATTTTGGCTGGTAGTGTAACCCCTGAAGAAGCTGGTTTTAGCGAAACAAAGATCTTTGTAGGGTTATTCTGAGAAATAGCGTGGTGGATTCAGTAGTGTGTGTAGCAGCAATGCCTGGATTCTCAGCGTCCTGTGCAGGAGTGTTTGAAGCGTAGAGTGCTTCAAGCTTGAAAAGCTGCTGAGGAGTTTGAAGAGCTGCTGTCCTGAGCTAAGTATGGGGCTGCAGGCAGGCTTTGAACTATGTTTGAGACTTTTGTGACTGCTCCTTTCTTTATTCCTTTATAGGTGGCCATTGTGTTGATCTGTGATTCTGGTTTAAATAGCTCCTATATAATTGGTGTTATAATACCATTTGAGTGGTTGTTACTGTCAGGGCGCCCTGGGGTACCTTCTGTTGTTTAAAGGTTTTTAAGCATTTTATAATAAAAACATTTTTGAATTCGTTGATGGGAGGAGTTTTTTCAGCCTATGATGTGGAGTTGTTCGTTCCAGTATAGCTTTGAGTAGCCACATAGAGGGAGGTTAAGTTATCTGAGACTTTTTTCCTACCCATTGTTTAGTCTGTTTGTCTACTCACTACCGAGTCTCTGCTGATTGTTTGTAATTGGGATTAAGTTCATGGTAAGTGATTACATTAAAACTCTGTTTTTGAATTATATGTTGGGAGAAGGGTTTTTGGTCTTTGAGTATGAGGAATAGGATTTGTGTTTTTCTCCAGACCGGTGAGTTTGGTATCTTGCTTGGTGGTAATGAATATGCATCAGAGATCTGCATACAATGGAATAGCAGGCATGCATTCCTCTCTCATCTCAATTAGGGATATCCTGAAAACTTGACATGATGGTGGTTCTCGAGGATTGGAGTGACTATCAAAGGCCTAAGCTATACATAAAACAGCTGAATATAATCACTATATATAGTCAGCAGAGGTCAGCACATTACTCATATATTCAGAGTTGCTGACTATACATATAGCAGCACTGAATTTATTTATTATTTATTTAGCTACTTTCATATACCATAGTTTAACAAATTAACTAAACATTGAACTTACATAGGAACAAATAGGAATATATGAATGTAAGGAACAATACGCATACTGCAGGAAATTTAAAATGGATATACATCTCTTATGAGAATATATGCTGTGGCCAGCATTTAAAGAAATACCCCAATTGTAATAGTTGGATATCGACCCTTGAATGCTTCAAGAGAAAGCTATACAGTCATCCTTTGAAAACTGCTGATAATGACTGTGGCATTGTTCAGGGGGCTCTCTGCTTTCAGGTCTCCAAAAGGAAATATTTCCATAGCTAAAACAGCCTAAATAGAAAGATCATTCTCAACCAATCCCAGGAACTCCAGGTTTGAAAATTCTCCTGCTGAGCCATAAAAAGTAGCAAATTCCTCTACTTGTCTTCATTTGCTGCCAACAGAGGTCTTTGAAAACCACTTTTTCTCTCAGTTTATTATTTGGTGTTAGTAACAGCATCCACCTTCATGTTTATGAGTAGAGTTCTAATAGTTTTACTTTGAAAAAGGCTAGCAACACATTGACTACCAAGGGCTATTATTCTTCAGAACAAGAATACCATTTCATAGTTACAGTAAATGTCATCAGTCATTGCTTCCCTGTCAGAAAGGGACTTATCCTATAGCCATAACTCATTATAGCAGACTGGCATATCCACAGAGTCCAAAATAGCTCAGCTGGGAGAGCGTCATACTGAAGAAACCTAAACCTGTAGCCTATCTAAATTTATCAGGCCTTTGCTTTCAAAAATATCTAAAGCCATAGGGCGTCCTGCTTGTTCATCCCATCTAATGATAAAGAGTCTAAGGCTTGCTGACATTAGTAATAAAATTTAGTGCTGTCAATAGGCCATGTTTGAAAGCAGAATATATTGTATTTTCTTGGCCATTGGTATGGATATCAACTGCATTTTTTCTCAGTATATAGTAAATTATGTAAATATCTGAAGATTCTGGTTTTGCCAGGAAGAAGTGCAATACAGGTGCCTGTTATTGGGGAAGAGCCTTTGTATTCACACATAATCAAACCTTTCCCTGAATATAAATAAATCTTGTTACTTTGAGACCACGGAAATCCACTGCTTACCCCTGAATAAGCAGCATGTAATCTGTCTACCTTTTGGGAACCTAACTGGTACTAGTGAACTGGATTAGCCACTGTTGGAAACAGGATACTGGGCTCGATGGAACATAGCTTATGTTCTTCTGTTGTTGGTTCTTTACAAGATATTAAATTCAAGTAGGGTCATGTAGTCGCACTGACCTAAGTGTGCATGTCTCTGACTCTGCAGCTTGTCAAAGTCAATAAGAAAAAAAATGCTTGCTTTAGTCTGATTTACAACTATGAAAATATTCTAAGGACATGTACCACAATCCCAATAGGATACTTAATATGTTACATGGGGGAGGGGGCAAGCTGATTTGGATTAACTTTGAAATATGGGAAGGGTATACAATTCAGTTTAGAGCATGCAAGTCTCAGCCAGTCCAAACTTAATACATCTTAGATACAGGATTTAAATGTTGGGGTTGGGGGACAGAGATCCAGGGGGGCCCATCCAGGACTGCAATCCTATTACTAAGAGGAAAAAACTAAGGAGTCAATATTCAGTAATGGTGGCCAGCACTGTTAAAATGGATGGCTGTTGCTGCCTTTAAAGACCCAGATATTCAATGTTTGGGGTCATATCTGGTCATTGGTAATGAAAATCCAGGCTGGACAGATAGTGCTGCAGCTAACCAGGCAACGACGTTATTCAGCCACTGCTCAGTTGGGTAAAGCGGCTAAAGTTAGGACAGACTTTATTCTTCCTAACTTTAGCTGCTTTAAGATAACCAGGCAGCAGCTGAACATCGCCACTGACAGATTATCTTTGGCACTACCCCCGGAATGTCCCGATGCTACGTGGTTAGCATCAGTGTCTAGTGGTGTTAGAAGGGGCTATTTAGTGGCACAAACTGGCTATTTGCCGCTAAATATCCTGCTCAGTGAGATTTAGCAGATCTGCTAACTGTGTTAATTGCTTTGAATATGCCCCACTAGGTTACTAAGGTTATTTTTACCCAGTATAGTACAGTATGTTCATGGCAAAATATTCATATACAATGTAACATTGTATATGACTATGAAATTGGTCATTGATTTGCATAATGAATAAATGTTATGCCAAGACTTTATAATTAATAGATCACATTGGCGTCTAGGTTGGCAACCTAAACAACTGAGTTAATGTATGTGGATTCTGAAGTCACTTCAGATAACACTGCTATTTGGGAAAGAATTAGTGTAGTTTTCTAATCACTATATGCATCTCTTAACTTTTGCTAACTCCTCGGACCCTATTGTTCCTGCCCCTCCATTCACTACCCAGGCAAGAGATACAATCTGTTCATGACCTACATTAAGCACATATAGCTTCTCAGCATGAACTGTGTCAAGAACACATGACTTTCCATGTACAAACTGTATCAGAAACTAGTAGCAGTCTCCCAATAGAGGTAGGGTGCACAAGTTCAGTCCTTCAGGGCAATCATATCCTTCACCGCTTGATGAAAGGGAGAAGATCTAGGAGAATTCTGTATCCCTTGGAACAACCGATCCCTGTCATCTTTGACTGATCCAGCCAGGGCTCCTCGCGTATTCGTAGTACCGCTAGAGTATGTGCGATCAGGGAAGAGAGTTCATCCCTGCAAAAGATCTGTACCACTGATGAATCCTCTCCCACAGGAATCTCACCCTCCTCCAACTCTTCCAAAGGCATGTCTTCAGAGATCAGAAGGCCCTTCCAGCAGCCCCAAGGAGTCCATGGACATCTCAGATTCCGCATCATCGTCCAGAACCGTATTCTGGTGAGGACACTCAGCAATCAGAAGAAAAGATTTGCCCCTAGAACCCAAGGAAGCCCCCTGGGCTAAGGAACTTCTTCTGCTAGCTCTGCCTTAACATGAATGCCTGATGGAGCACTAAAAAAAACTCCAGTGAGAAGAGTGATGATGCTTCAGAAGCACATGCCCCTGTAGGCTCGCCACACCCCCCAAAGTCATGTGCAGATGCCGAGATCGCTCCCCCTGAGAAACAGAAATGGCATCTGAAATGGCAGCATTTCCTGCAAAATTAACCAGGCCTACTGCACATCCATACATTCGTGGTCCCCAGAGGCTGCTCCATCAGCCCCCAGCACTAGTGGACCGCCAAAAATATCCTCAGCAATGGCCGCATTCTCCTTCAGGTAGTCATGGCACAACCACTCCTCTGACAGCTGTGCTTGATGGCTTCTGCATGTTGCGCAGTGGCCCCAATGGATGGACTCAACCATGCAATCGCCCTGTCTCGCAGCAATATGGTGCCAAACTCTACTTGGCTGACTCCCTCTCCCCCTTCCAATTTCTGAACATCCCTGGACTAAACAGGCAGCCATGTTGAGGGGCCCACTGCACTGCTACAGATTCTCTCTTGTTTCCCCCCCCCCCCCAATGAACTTTAAGTGCTAGATGGCACAAAGGTTCAAACTTTGGCCCCCTTCCAAATACTGGGGAGAGGGAAGAAGGGAGTTCTAGGGGAAGCTGGAGGAGAAGGGGAGAGGACCTGGACCACCAGGTTCTGTACCCCCAAGGCCCAACAAGGACAGACAGACACCACTGTCTTTCTAATCTTCAGTCAGACCACACAGGCTACGCTCACCACCATCTGCTGGAGACTGAGAACTATTGAAGGGAGGGTTGTAGGCACAGGCTTCTTATAGGCTGATTTTAAGATCAGTGTATCTCAATCTGCTGGTAGTTGAGCATAAGCCACGCATCTGGACTGGCCTGGAGGGACGAATACAAATTACAAAATCACCTACATTATTTTTTATTACTACTCAATATTTTGCCACATTTATTCATCAGATTAGGTTAGCTGGAAGATCCTGGGGGAAACACCACCTTCTTTCCTGAGATGGCTCTTGCCTCTTCAGTGTACTAAAGGAGCCTGAATAAATCTGTCCTCTGTTCCTGTCTTGGGAAGGGGACTATTTTTGTCATCCTTATGATGAATTTGGGGTAGGGGGAGGCTTCTGGACCTGTCCAGATATGTGTGAATAAGTACTAGAAGGAAACTCTATAGGTAGAGTTTGCATTAGTATGCTTATGGTAGCCCCACATGAAGTGAATATCCTTCTGCAGTACTTGATGATGAACATGCATATATGTTTTAGCCAATTCTCTCCAACTGTTTGTTCCCTTCCAACCAATATTTTGGGAATTTAGCTCATAACAACAGATTTAAGTAAAAGGGGCCTTTTAAGGATTTGCACTTAACACACTAAACAAATATTAATTGCAAAGCCTGTGTTAGCCGCTGGAGGAGTGATCAGCATGTTCCCAGCAACTAATACGTGATGGGCCACTCAAACATGTGAGTAGTATAATGGGTACACTACTTGTCAAACTGATTGACAGGTGAGATAAGGATGGCAGGAGCCAATCAGCATTCACTTCCGGTGTATGTCCCGCCTTGGGCCATGCCCTCTCCCATAGAAGTGAATGGTGAGTTAGCCCCGCCCACTCCTGCCCCCAAAATGTTGACAGGTACCAATCAGTGCCCACTTCCGGTGTATGTCCCGCCTTAGGCCACGCCCCCTCCCATAGAAGTGAATGGTGAGTTAGCCCCGCCCAGCTCCGCCCACTCCCGCCCCAAAATGTTGACAGGTACCAATCAGCGCCCACTTCTGATGTATGTCCCGCCTTAGGTCACGCCCCCTCCCATAGAAGTGAATGGTAAGTTAGCCCCACCCAGTCCCGCCCCCAGGCATGGCCACTGCCCCCACTTGACACGCCCCTGACCCCGCCCCAAGGATGACATCATCCAATCAGCGTACACTTCCGGGGGTGTGTCACACCCACACCACGCCCCACAATATGGCATTAGCCAATCAGCATCCACTTCCGGGTTTGTGCTATGCCCACAGCCTCCCACCCTCCTCCACGCCCCCTGCCTACATCATTGGAAATGACATCACCGGAAACAGTGTGTCATCAGAAGAGGGACTGTCCCTTTTTGCTGACATCAGCGGAAACAGTATGGCTGACTCCGGAAATGTGTTTTTGCTTCTGCTTAATACTAAAAAACAAAAATGCTTTTCTCTCTCTCTCTCTCCCACACAGACTCAGTTGTTTTTTTCTCACACAAAAACTGATTCTTAGCACAGAGAGACAGGCAGGCTAGAATCTTTTTCTTTCCAAATGCAATTAGCACATCTTTGTTAGATAGGGTTGCCAACTGGCTCCAGATGCGCCCGACAGTGTCAATCCAGTCCTGGGTTTACCCCATTGCATGCAGGGATATGTAGTTCTGATTTCTCCATTGCATTCCATAAGAAATGAAAAACTACAAGTCACTGCATGCAATGAGGTAAACCCAGGACTGGATCAAGTCTGTCGGGCGCATCTGGAGCCAGTTGGCAACCCTATTGTTAGAGGGATCAGGGCTGCCTCTATCCCTCAACCACGCCCCTGCCTACATCATCGGAAATGGACTGTCCCTTTTTGCTGACATCAGCGGGGAGCAGTGTGACTGACTCCGGAAATGTGTTTTTGCTTCTGGTTAATGTTTACATCTGCAAAAAAGCAGGAACCCTGGAAAAAATGCTTTTCTCTCTCCCACTGCCCCAGTTCTTATTTCTCACAAAAGATTCACAGCACAGAGAGACACAATTTTCTTTACAAATGCAATTGTTAGAGAAACCAGTGCTGTCCATGTGATAGAATTTTACTTTAAGACCTCACTGTTAGAGAGAAGTATTCTGACAGTCCTGTAGAGTTCAGACTGAAATACAGAGAGACCTGAGTTCAAATCCCCCTAATACAGCTATTTTTTTTGAGAGAGCTGAGTTCAAATCCAAATACTAATACAGCTATTTTTTAGTGGCTTTGAAAAAACCAATACAGAAAGACAAGCCTGGACATGTCTCTCTAGGGTGTGGTAACACGTGATTGGTTGAAACAAGAGGTCTGTTCTGAGCATGCTCCAGGTGTTCTGAGCATGCTCCTGGTGTAAGGCTGTTTGTGTCAGGGGAACATTTTAACACAGAGATTCAAAAAGAAAAAATGGCTCTTTTTGGAACACCAAGCAGAATTTCCAGCAGGCCACACAACATTAATTACTAAAACCATTCTGAAGATGTTGGCAAAATAAAAAGAACAGTCAAAGCACGGCAATCATGAAGGAAACCTTATTGAAGAGCATTTACTATAACCCCAAAGCAGCAGGGAGCTTTGGGGGCATAAATCCTCTACTTCAAGCTGCTAAAAAGAAGGATAAAACAGTCAACAGAAATGATGTAGTTAGATGGGCTACCGGACAAGATGCTTATACTTTACACAGACCTGCTAGGGTCCGTTTTAAAAGAAACAAGACGATCGTGTCAGATGTGGATGCGCAATGGCAGGCTGATTTAGTTGATATGGCAGCCTTGTCCCATTATAACAATGGCTACAAATACATATTAACAGTGGTAGACATCCTGTCAAAATATGCATGGGCTGCAAGTTTAAAATCGAAAACCGGTCATGAAGTTGCTAAAGCCTTTGAAAAAATATTTAATCTAGGTCGTATACCTGAAAAAATACAGACAGACAAGGGTAAAGAATTTTAAAATAGGTCCCTGAAGAATTTATTAAAACAAAGAGGGGTTCATCATTTTGTAACCAATAACGATGTTAAAGCAGCGGTGGTAGAAAGGTTTAACAGGACTTTGAAATCCAAAATGTGGCGTTATTTTACTACACACAATACCTTTAGGTACCAAGACGTATTGCAGGCTTTTGTGCACAGTTATAATCATAGTTTTCACAGAACAATAAAGATGAGGCCTGTAGATGTGACACACACAAATTCTCTGCAGATCTGGAAAAGAGTCTACGGTGATAGCATCAAGTGTAAGCATACCAAGAATCCCTTAAAGAAAGGAGATCATGTAAGACTTTCAAAAACTAAAGGAAAATTTGAAAAAGGTTATGAGCAAACGTGGACTGACGAGGTATTTATAATAACGGACATTTTAAACAGGGGCCAGAAAGCAACATACAAGATACAGGATTATGACAGTGAGGCCATACAAGGTTCTTTTTATCCTGAAGAATTGCTAAAAATCACGCAGCAACAGGACAGAATATACCGAATCGAAAAGCCGGGCAGCATGAGGTGAGAGAGATAGGATCTCGCAACGTCGGCATTACTGAAAGGGCTCAATTTACGGTCTCTAGCCACAAGGTAGAGCTATTGGGGCAATTACATAGCGATCTATTTTTTCAAGAAAAGCTATTGATTAATGGTGTGGATCTCAAAATCAAATTGACCCGCAACAAAAACTCTTTCTGTTTAATGAGCGGTGATGCCGAAGAAAGTTATAAAATCCTTATCCTAAACGCTGCGCTCTTTGTAAAGAAAGTTAAAGTTTCCCCCGGAGTGCACCTGGGACATGCGGAAGCTCTGCTGAAAGCTAATGTCAAGTATGCTATTGACCGTGTGGGGCTGAAGGTGTTTAGCATACCAGCCGGTGCCCGTGTGACTAACCAGGAAAATCTCTTTTTGGGGCAGCTACCAAAACTCATTGTGCTGGGATTTGTGGATAATGATGCTTTCAGCGGTAATTATGCTAAAAACCCCTTCAATTTTAAACATTATGATATTAATTTTGCCGCTCTATATGTGGATGGTGAACAAGTACCCGGGAAACCTCTTCAACCTGACTTTCAAAACGGATGTTGTGTAAGAGAATATATGCAACTGATACAAGCAAGTGGTAAACATCTGAAAGATACAGCATTGCTGATTGACCGTCAGGAGTTTTACAAAGGTTATACCCTGTTGGCGTTTGACCTTTCACCAGATCAGGAGTGTGCAGACCATTATTCGCTGATTAAAACTGGTAACCTACGGGCTGAAATACGTTTTGCCAGCGCCTTACCCCATACAGTTAACATGATTGTTTATGGGGTTTTTGACAATGTGATAGAAATTAATCATAGAAGGAATGTTCTTTTTGATCATTCGTGAAAATGAACACCCTGCAGATCTTCCGTATTTTAAAGAAGGACCCCTGTGTTGCAGATTTCTTTTTAGATGTGCTACCCAGCGACTGGTTAGCGGATGTACAAATATCAAGGAAGCCAGTGTGTTTGGTGGTAAATACACACCCTCATAACCTACCTGGAGAACACTGGTTAGCCATCTATGTATGTGGAGATGGAACAGGGGAATTTTTTGATTCTTATGGACAACCACCTGATAGCTTATTCTTTCCTACCAGCATTATGAGCTTTTTCAACAAGCATTGTAAAACTGTTTTATACCACAACAGACAATTACAGCACCCAATGTTTACGGCTTGTGGATATCACTGTGTATTTTTCTCGCACCACCGCTGTAAAGGGGTGCCTTTTGAAAATATTTTAGAAATGTATTCTGAAGATTTAATGCAAAATGATGATATGGTGTTACATTTTGTAAAACACAACAAACAAACTTTGTGTAGATCTTTTAGAAATCCGTTCCATAATCAGCAAGTGTGTGTTTCCTATCGTGAATGTTTTGATGCTTCTAAATAAAAAGTAACCCCTCTAAGGAGGTTTTTTGAAAAGAAACCACTGTCTAGTCTTTTATTTTTGTCTTTTAAACATTTTATTGAAAATACATTTTTACACACTCAACCACCGGTATCTGTGGGATAATTTACATTTTTTGTGAGGGAGTAGCTCTTTGCTCTTTATCGGACGCGTGTAAATTTTAGTAGCCTTCACAGATGGGTTCTCTTTGAGGCGTGCCAGTACATCTCTGTTGGCTGCATTACCCATTACCGTAGAGGGCATATTTAATTCGGCTAGGGTTTGCATGAACTCCTCCCAGCCCCTGGGTATTCTTTGTTGTGAAAGAGCTTGGGGCTGCGTAGCCCCATGAACGAGGTCGAGTAGGTTAGAGCCATTGACGGGGTTTCCCCGGTATACAAATGTTCCATTTCCCTCCCAGCATGCCACATCCTTGTTTTTTAACAGTTTATTAAGCAGCAACTCAGCATTTTTCCTATAGCGCATATTGATGCTGTTTAACACTTCTTGTATTACAGGCTCTGGAGGTATAATATTTTCTAGAGATGCTGCCGTTGATGTCTCATCTTGTGCCTGTAGATACAAGTTTATTTTTTCTTTTTCCATATCCCTCTGTCTGTTAAGCCCGAGATAGCGCTGTAGCACTTCTGAGTAACATTTAGCCTTTTCGTGTTCAGACATACCGACGCTTTGCAGGATGTTTTTCATTTCTTCATTTAACTTATGGATGGTCGTGGTTCTAATATTTTCATCCCGATCTGGCGGGTTTCTCAAGCGCTCGAGTTGTTGACTAGGGACTATGTACATTTTTTCAACGTGCTGCATTAGAGGTTTGTCAGAAGCCCCGTTATCAACGGTAATGCAAAACTTAACAGGGGCCCGATAAAGCCACCCTACTGTCTCACCAATTGCTTCTTTTTTTTAATGGGTAGTCTTTTATTGCACAGACTCTTTATGGCATGACGCTTCCCTTGTAAAAACTTTATCTGTTGTTGTGAAAGAGGAATGTTACCTTTTAGGGTGTTGAGAGCGATTTCAACTATAGCTGCTACCAAATCATTAGAAGCTGTATTCAAGATGGCTCTTCTGTGCTGCGGAGAGGCTTGAACCAAAAGTTTTAAAAGGGGCAGGTTTCTCTTTACACGGCGAGACATGTTGTCTGAGACACACAAGCATGTATGAAGGGGTTGGTTACATATTCATTTCTTTTTATGTGAGATTTGTGGTTTTTCACAGTATACCATGGTCCAATCTGGCGGGAAGATATCCATCCTCAGTCTGTAAGCCTCAGGCGTTGTGTTATTTAAATCCACGACGAGATACCCAAACGGCTTTCTGGTTGCATCTTCGAAGACTTCTAAAAAGAATTTTGATTTTCCAGGGTACATCTGCCTGGCTAGAATGGCAATCTGTAACTTATCTCTAGGATTCTTAAAGAGCACCATGTATTTGGTATTTAAAGTTATAGTTCGGCTTGCTTTACCTTGGCAGAAAACATTTTGAACAATATATATGATGCTCAGGTTTCTGTGATGCACATACTTGGTAAAGGCTTTCTCTATTTCATCACTTTTACAGGCAGAATCCATTAGGTCATCAACAATAACCAAGTTTACTTTATTGGTTGGAAACATCCGTTCATCATTAAAAGTATCAGGCAAAGTGTCCATAAATGTAATAAAAGGATATTTATTTAACATTTTTTATACAGAGGTTGCCAGCAACTGTAACACCACACAATATTGTTAGGCATGACAGTCAATACACGACCAGCGTGTTCTAACATCTTTTTAACAAAGAAGCTCTTGCCTGAATTGGATGGCCCTGCTAAAATACAAGAAAAAGGATGTGACCAGCGCACATCCACCACGCTAGTATCCATAGGGTAATGTGCTAAAGCCATCCTCCAACTTCACCCTTTTGTCATACACAACCTGTTTGTGTTTTTTTAATCACACCAGTCTCTATTGTCCAACCCTTTTTGTTTCTTATAATACCAGGTTGTTGTACTCCTATCTTTTTCTGTGATAAATCTGCTGTCCCAGGCTTGTAGTCCAAAACTAGATCTTTCAAACTAGTGAAATTGATTTTCTGGCAGTTTTCTACGTTTAACGTAATCCCTTTTACTTTCATACAGGTCTTCCCGCTTGACAGCTTGTAGCCGTATATTTTAGGCCCCGCTGATACAAACTCTGTGATATGTTCATCTGAGGGTATCTCGCTTGTGAGCTCACCTAAATAATCACCCAAAGATGGGTTCCAATCACCCTCTCGACTTAGAAATATCACAGAATCTGTATCATGGTACAGACAGCGCTCTTGCAAACTATCTAGAAGGTTGTACAACTCCAGGCGTGCATAAGCCGTTGTAAAACAGGCAATGAAAACGTTGGTGCTACCCGACAATATACACTGGTCTTTTGAGTGCCTCCAAGACACACAGGCTGTTTCATCATCAATAAAATCGCATGATGAAACTTCGAATTCAGGAGAAAACAGATATTTAAAGAGATCATCAGGTTCTTTCACAATGCTTGTGGTAGGCAGGTTTGTTCTTTGACCAAATTTACCCCACAGGGAATTTAAGAAAGGTTTTGCTATTTGATGCTTAGCATGGTTTACATTAATCTGGTCTGCACGCAAACACACACCCTCTTTTCTAAAGAAATCAGCTATGTACACATTTTGTTTTTCAGTATCATTGCACCATCGAGGGTAGCCAGACGCCTCTTGTTTTTGACGGAGGTGCATTTTGATGTATTCGGAAAAGAGATGATCAGATTTTTGCTCGAAATGCCAGATTTCATAGATTTCAACAACCACATACCCTTTTGCAATGGCTAAATTCATCTCCACCGTACACCAAGTCCCCACAAAAGCTCTCTCCTCATCCGTGTGGGCACACATTTCCTGTTGCTGTGTGTCAGCACACGTGTGACACAGTGGAAACATAAGCTTACCGCCCAACCGTATGGGTAACACCGGGAAAAAGAGCTTTCATGGGGGATATACGTTTGCTTTTATAAAACCAAAGTACTTTGTAGGGGGACCAAATTTGTCATAAATGATTTTTGGATGGCCTATTGGATATTCCTTTGTTTTATTGACAAAAGGGTATAGGCTGGTAAAATCATAGTAGTGTATTTTTTCCCCAGGCCTTGTTTTGTGGTACAGACAAATGGCATTTGTTCTACCCCCGAAAAGGGCATCTCGTGGAATCAGAGGTTGCGGTAATGCGGAGTCAGCCAGGAAAACTGCGCAGCCCCCGTCATTTTCTTTTACCATCCGCTTCCACTCGTGCTCCCATAGACTTATGACTTTGAACCCACGGCTTTCCAGGAATGCAGCTTTTAGCTGTGTTTTGTAATAAAGAAAACCATAGGTCGTGGCTGCTACAGGATTCTGGTCTTTATCGTTATAACAGCTTGGACAGTCGTGGTGAAAACAACCATTAAATTCAAAAGCTGTTTCTACCCCACCGATCATGGTATAGCCATCAAGAAAATAAGCCCCCACCTTTTTTTCGCCACCTTTCAGAGCATGTGTGATCTGTATATTTTCTTTGGCCTCCATTGAATAGAGGGGGTTGTATATCTCTTTGTCTGCCGGTGATAGTTATCTGGTGAGATGAGTGCCACAGTCTTGGGTTCTAAAAACATGAATCTGAACATAGCCATACATACAGATGCAAGGGTTATATATTGGAAAGGGTCTAAACACCTTGTTTGAATTTCTGAGATGTCACCCTGCTCTACAAACACGTCTTTCTCTGTCATTTTCATGATTTCAGCTCGGTAGAGAACACAGGCCTGCCGCAAAATAGATACATCCTGCTGGCAGTAATAAGCCAGCTCTTTTTGCAAATTAAAAGTTTTATGCTGATTGTCCTTGTACCATTGTAAAAATTCATCTTTTTCTTCAGGCAGCATGTTACTCACACCGTAATGTTCAACACCCGGCATGGGGCCCACATAATTTTGATTTTCCAGCGTATTAAAAAAGTGTGGAGGGGGGGCGGAGCCTGATGTCCAGCGGGTAGGACGCTTTGCGTTGAAGCTCCCGAGAGGCCTACTTAGAATCCTGACTTAATACCTATACAAATTTACTATTTTGCTCCGAGCTGACCGGGGCACCTCGGGGGGAGTGGCGGCCCATAAACCAGCGCGCTTGGACTTCGGGTCTCCTTCTTCTTCTCACGGAAAACGCTCCAAAACAGAGGTGTCCTCTCCACAGAAGATGGTTCCATTTCGTGAAAACCCCGAGATGCACCTGGAGATTTTGGAGGAGATACGTGGCGTGAAGGAGTTGGTGCAGTCCAATGGAGAAGCGCTTCGAGCCATGCGAGAAGACTTTGGAGTGCTCCAGGACCGACTTGAAAGTCTTTCATTACGGCAGGACAACATGGCGGGGGTCCTCGACTCGCACGAGGTGCGCTTGGGCAAACTGGACGAGGCTGAGCGCCAGATACAGAATCTTCAAAAGGAGTTAGAAGATAGCAATAATCGAGCCCGTCGCAACAATGTGAGGCTCCTCGGAATGCCGGAGGGGGTGGAAGCAGGAGATATAAGAGAATTCTTGCTCAAAACTCTTCCCTCCTTGCTGAAGATCACTTTTCACAGAGAACTGGAAATCGATCGAGCACACCGTGTTCCTGCCCACATGGCGCTCAACCGCACGACCCCCCGGCCTATTGTCTTTAGCTTGCTACGATATCAACAAGTGGAACAAATTTTACATGCTGCCCGAGCGAATCATCATTTGGAATTTGAAGGTCGTAAGGTCTCCTTCTTTCCTGATTTGGCAAAGCCTACCGTTGACCGTCGGAAGAAACTTCTTGCTTTTCGCCCTCGACTTCAACAGCTACAAGCTCGCTTTGGCCTGTTATATCCAGCGAAGCTCCGAGTGACTCTCCACAACCAAACCAGGACGTTCGAGGATCCTGATCTACTATCAACATTTTTAGACTCCAAAGAAGCAGAGCAGATGCGCTAATCCCAAATCTTGGACTCTTATTTGCCGGCTCTATCCGCCATTTTGAAGGGCCCGATGCGGCGGTCATAGCCAAGTACAGAAATAGCCTGGACTTTCTTTCTTTCTCTATATGACTTTTGTTTTTTGGTCTCCTATCCCTTCATGATGTGTGCCTCGGTCGGATTCGGAGCACGCACAGTCCTACAGGTTATGTGTTTTTTCAATTTCGGCCTTCTCTGGGGTTTCTCCCCGCAGACACATGGTCGCCAGTAATTTTGGGGTTTTGCTTCTCCTCTACCGTACTGCGGTTTTCTTTGTTAATGTGGGGCGCTTCATTGTATTATATTAGCTTATTTTTCCTATGTCATGTGTACAGCCAGATACAGTCAGTTTGAGGGATATAGTGAAATTATGTGTGTTATCATGCTCAGAATTTTTAATTTTTCTGAATGGCCTTATGTAATATCTTATCATTCACCGTCAAAGGCATTAATGGTCCACTCAAAGGAAAGAAAATCCTTAGCTATCTTAGCCATGAGCATGTTGATTTAGTGTTTCTTCAGGAAACGCATTTAAACTCTGCTGAAACACTGAAACTCAATGCTAAGCCTCACATGGTAGCTGCCTATTCTCCCACCGTTTTCAAATGATACGGGATAGCCACTTTGGTTACGAAGTCTTTGCACGCTACTGTACCTGATATTAGCACTGACAAGGAGGGTAGATGGGCCCGTGTACACCTTGAGGTTGGAGATAGTGAATTCACGTGTATTTGCATTATGCCCCGAATGTGGACAACCCTGCTTACTATGCAAGTATTGCGCAGTTGGCCTCGGCCTCTGCCAATGCTCCATTAATACTTGGTGGCGATTTTACTCAAGTGTTCCCTCAATCTTTTCTTCTCAAACAAGGTGCTCGTTGGTTGGAAGATCCAGTACCGAGTAGACCTGTGTGGCTAGATATAGAAGCGGGCCTTTGCAAACCGATTCCTCTTACCTTTCTCCCTGGTATGACTCTCCCATCAGACTCCCACCATCCACCAATGCTTTTAGACACTTTAGGTGCCTTTAATGCTCTTATGCAATCTTTAGACTCCCGACTCTGGTCAGTGCAACTTCAGCATCGCCTTCGGTGCACTAGAGTACTCCCGCCATCGGCATTCTTTACATAAGGTTGATTGGAGACTTTCCGATCTCTCGGTAGTTCACCGGGTGTGGCATCCAATTTTACTGAACCTTCTGTAATGCTATAACTAGAGATACCCCTATAGCGCAGAAAGTATGGGAGAGAGAATTGCATGTGACTTTGACCTCGGAGCAATGGAGCCTTATCTGGAGTAGAGGGATACGGGTTCCCGATCCGCCTCACTCCTTTAGACCCTCTTCTTTCTAGCCCACCGGTGTTTTTACACTTCTCACAGATTAGACAAATGGAACACTACTCAGGGCAATGGTTGCTGGACACGTCCTGCGGCCATTGGTTCATTGCCTCATGTTATGCATGAATATCCCGCACTACAGTATTACTGGCGTCGGGTCTGGGGTCGTATTTAGTCTATCTCGCACTCTCAGGAGCCCCTTTCTTGGAGGATAGTGGGACTTCGCCCAGTTGCGGGGATCCCCTCTCTCCCAAAAATGGCTTATCTCCTTTCGAACTTTATGCTTGGCATTGCTATTTCCCTAATTAAGTAATACTGGAAAATTAGCTCCCATTTGAGCCCCAATGAATGGTGGAATCATGCCTGTCTTTACAGTAAATATGAACAAATACCTCGTCTGTTCGCTTCCTTCGTTCAGACTCCTTCTCATTGGTCTCAATGGAAGATGCTCAATGACTATGTACATTTTGCTAAATGCTCTCATCTGACTGTCTAACTTTGTATATATCTCTGTCCCATGATCATGCTGTATTGTAGATACTCTTTTGATCGTTTGATGTGTAATCACTGTTAATTGGAAGCGCTCACATGCTGATATAATCGGGTAGAGAAGAAGCATCGGGGTGGGGGGTAATGGGTTTACTTTCCTTATTGTATACTTGTTTTGTCTCTTTCGGTGTGTTGTTTCTTTTGTTTGTTGCAAAATGAAAATAAAAGTTTAAAAAAAAAAAAGTGTGGAAAGTACCCCTTGCTGCCTGTAAAACCCATGGCTTGTGGAAGTTTGCTAAGTTTCATAGGCAGGAAATTTAGAGAGTCTATAAAACGGATAGTCAGAGGTTCAACGGTAATTTGTAAAAGTTTAGCACCTTGAACCAACAGCCCCGTGTCCATCTTTTCCTTAAGCAGTTGTTTAAGAACAAAATATCCGTCATAACCTTTGGAATTATGGGCTATGAAGGTGTAACCTTTAAATTTTTTGTCGCAAAAAATCTGTATAAAGGCAGAAATACATTCGAGACCCTTGAATTCCCAGTTTCTTTCATCATTTAAGTCCGTCGCATATATGTAATTAGGGACATGCCAGCCTGTTTCTTGCATACATTCACAATCATAAAAAATATACTTTTCAGATGTTTCAGTTTTACCAATAGGGGTCATAAAACATAAGTGGACGCCATCCCCGGTTAGGGGCTCGCGACATAGTTTACAATGACGGCCCTTGCACTTATGTTTCTTGTCCACATAAGACTCACATTTCTGGCACAGTATCTTAGATAAACATGCCACTTCTTTTTTCAGAGCCAGATCCGCGTGTCTATCTAAACACTCTTTAGAACGACAAAAGAGTTTGCAATTAGGGCATCTCTGTTGTACACCAACATTATTCGAACACGTTAGTGTCAAACAAAGACGGCACCATAATGTGCAATTATGATCGTGACTGTACGGTTTCTGACAGTAACTACAGAAGTTGCGCTCCCCATAGAATTTTTTGACATCGGTTCTACCATAGAAATGGTCATCGTGTAGCAACAAGAACACAGTCTTAGGGAACACAGGTCTGTCTGATGTCTTAAAACAAACCCATGAATTTGTGTAAAGCACAACGCGTATGTTTATCTTTAAATGCTGTTCAAATATTGCTACATCATCGAGCATGACTTTTCTATGTACCGGCCACCCCAATTCATTATGTAGTTTTTTAGCACCTTCTAACAATTCGACATCTGTCATTTTTACCTGTGACATGAGGGCTGTGAGGCTACCTGCAAAACACAGGCTATTATCAGTGTTGTTCAAGTCTATCAAATACATCCTTTTCTTATGAATAATATGGCTAAATGGTATAGTCTTTAAGACCCTACGAGCACCTCCACCCCGATTTCTTATGACAAGTACAACACGGAATATATCACAAACCTGGATTTCTCTGTAACTCTGAAGGAGTTTAGCGATCTGATTTAAGAAATCGTCAGCGTCTAATGCTTCGGGGTTTAACTTTCCAGAATACAAGGAATTGTGAAAAAGAGATGAGTGTAGATGCACCTGTACATAATCACCAGGTGAAACCCTGCTGCTAACCTCATCCAGAATATGTTGAATACCTTGCCGAATGGCGAATTGAGCCTCAGATAATGATGTTACCCTGTCTAAATTAATAAACCGAAATTCCTCTGAATAAATTACACCATTAAACTTGTCCAATTTACGATCCCACCTTTTCACAAACTGAACATAGCTAACTGGTTCTGATTCTGCAGCGGGGCCTAATGCATGATTATTTGCGCTATCCTCTGAAACACCGTGATCAAAGACACGGCTTTCACTACGCCCTCCGTATTCTGTACCGGCGTATGTAGATTCACCGTCAGAAAAACTTTCGCTGTGTGATCTTTTCCTGTTAGACTTCTCACCCACAGCCTCTGGATTTCTAACATTTTCTCGATCTGAAAAAAGAAAACGTAGGGGCTAATACTTTTTTTTTTACAGCGACCTTAAAATCTATATGCTGGATAAAACCGGAATACTCACTATTCTGCTTATCTTTTGGTTTTCGGTATGGAGCTGTTTGCTCTTCTGTACCGGCGTGTGTAGATTCACCGTCAGAAAAACTATCGCTGTGTGATCTTTTTCTGTTAGACTTCTCTCCCATAGCCGCTGAATTTCTAACATTTTCTCGGTCTGAAAAAGAAAAAGTAGGTGCTGGATAAAACTGGAATACTCACGATTCTGCTTGTCTTTTGGCTTTCTGTAAGGTACCGTCTGTTGGTTAGACTGGCCATCTTGTTTTGTAGCATCTTCTTGGTCTAAAATAAAAAAGATTAAAGGTTGAGACTGTCCTCTGAAACACTGTGAGACACATTATAAAGAGCATAGCTGTTGGAAAATTAAACACCACAGGACATACCTTTTAAATTTCTTTGCTGCCTTCTTTTTGTAAGAGAAAGTTTATTTGTAACCCCCTTTTTCTGCTCCTATTTTTTAAAGACAATCATAAGAGACAGAAACATTACATAGCCAACAATATTTTTAAAAAAGTAAGATTCATATCTACTCACCATGTCTGAAGAAAAAGTTGCAAACTGTAGAGAGACTGTGTGTTTTTTTCTGTCTGTTGAAATGTACTGCACCTTTTTAAATGAAATTCTTTGATGGTGCTTACAGCACCCAGACTCATTAACTGAAATATCTCTGGATCTCATAATCTTATCATATGACCTGGCTAATTCACAATGCCTTTTTTTTTTTTGCAGACAGTACATTGTAATAGATGCTATATATTTGTGTATGTGGCTAATACACATTCCCACCCATATCCCAGATGTCTAAGTAGATTTTACTTCTACAACAGAGCTCATTTCTGGAGTCAGCCATACTGTTTCCGCTGATGTCAGCAAAAAGGGACAGTCCCTCTTCTGATGACACACTGTTTCCGGTGATGTCATTTCCGATGATGTAGGCAGGGGGCGTGGAGGAGGGTGGGAGGATGTGGGCATAGCACAAACCCGGAAGTGGGTGCTGATTGGCTAATGCCATATTGTGGGGCGTGGTGTGGGTGTGACACCCCCCCGGAAGTGTACGCTGATTGGGTGATGTCATACTTGGGGCGGAGTCAGGGGTGTGTCAAGTGGGGGGCAGTGGCCACGCCTGGGGGCGGGACTGGGCGGGGCTAACTTACCATTCACTTCTATGGGAGGGGGCATGGCCTAAGGCGGGACATACACCGGAAGTGGGCGCTGATTGGTACCTGTCAACATTTTGGGGGCGGGGCTAACTCACCATCCACTTCTATGGGAGGGGGCGTGGTCTAAGGCGGGACATACACCGGAAGAGGGCACTGATTGGTACCTGTCAACATTTTGGGGGTGGGAGTGGGCGGGGCTAACTCACCATTCACTTCTATGGGAGGGGGCATGGCCTAAGGCGGGACATACACCGGAAGTGAACGCTGATTGGCTCCTGCCATCCTTATCTCACCTGTCAATCAGTTTGACAAGTAGTGTACCCATTATACTACTCATGTGTTCTGCTAAGCAGGGTTCACTTAATGACTCCCATAAAGGTGTCAGTAGGTGATCTCACATTAAGAGCCGTGTTGCCGCTGAGCACATGGCAAATGTCCTGATGCTAGCTTGTCAGACCCACTCTCTGCCCATTCCCAACTCCTCCTGCAATTGCCAATTAGCGTATCTTTTAATGTGTGGTGTTCCAGACTGCAAGGTGACCGCATTAAAATGCACATTACATACAAACATAGAAGCATGACGGCAGAAAAAGACCACATGGCCTATCTAGTCTGCCCTTCCATATCAACTACTACAACAGTTCCCTTTTTTTCCTTTAGAGATCCTCTCTGTTTGTCCCATGCTTTTTTGAATTCAGATACTGTCCTCATCTCTACTACCTCCAATGGGAGACTATTCCACACATCTACCACTTTTTCCATAAAGAAATATTTCTGCATATTACTCCTGAGTCTATCCCCTTTCACCCTCATTCTACGTCCCCTCATAGCAGAGCTTGCTTTCAATCGAAAGAGGCTCTCCTCCTGTGCATTTATGCCATGGAGGTAAACGCCTCAATCATATCACCTCTATCCCACCTTTCCTCCAAGATGTACATATTAAGATCCTTAAGTCTGTCCTCAATGCTTTATAATGAAGACCACTAACCATTTTAGTAGCCCCCTCTGCACAGACTCCAACCTGTTTATATCCTTTGAAAGTTGTGGTCTCCAGAACTGCACACAATACTCCAAATGAGGTCGCATCAAGGACATATACAGAGGCACTATCGCCTCCTTTCTCCTGCTGGCCATTCCTCTCTATCTGCACCCAAGCAGGGGTAGCTCAAGGTGGGTGCATACGGAGAGGGACCACGTGCGAAGACTCATTGTGGGGCCTCATTTGCATAAGGAGCCTCATTTGCACAAATATTTGCATAATGTTAACATGCACTAACTTTTAGTAAACACGCCTCTTAATGAGTGTCTGGATAAAGAAAGATCACCAGATTTCTACATTACTATACTCCCAGTGCCAACCGCCAGGCACATTAGGAAGTACTATAAACACTGACCATTTAGAACCCATAAATTGACAAATTAACTACCACTCTACACTATATATCCTAAACCAAAAATAGAGTGAAAACAATTTTTTATGTAAGCTAGTGTGTATGCATTTTTGTCGGAAGAGCATCCACCTCTCGAAGCTATACTTCCATTTTGCTCAAATTTTAATGAGCCCACATCGGAGCTGTATGAATATAGGTAAACCACCATAAATAAGTGCCACCTGCATAAAACAAACGATTCTGTGATCATATAAAAAGCTGTGCAGAAGTCCAAACAGGAAGATCAAAGGGGCTACTTATCTTAGTTGTTCTCTCACTGTTTTCTCAACTGTGTTCTCACAGGTCTTCTTAAGCTTCGCACAGTATAAACTGCAGTTATATAAAAGTACACAGTACTGCGTTTCGGGCAAATACCAAATCTGTGCCCTGTCTCAACGCTTAATTCAACTGCAACATTAGAACAGTCTCCACTTCTGGAAAACGCCAGCGCATGCTCTTTAGCAATCTGAATCACACAGAAAGATTCATGGTTTAAATGACGCAAACAACCAATCGTTGTGTGACAAATGATATTGCTAGGGATCTGAATCTAACAATCCCAATAAGGTGGATGATCCCAAACAATTTTTTTAAAAAGATCAAAACTTAAAGAATACTTGTCCAATCCAACTCCTTATTAAGACCCAACGGTTCAACAGTGGACCATCTAAATATCCACCTTTGTTCAAGTATTTGAAGAAGTTGTTCACGATCTCCACCCCAGGGATTTTCAGGTACATGGTCAAGGACCCCTCAGCACAAATCTTCAAATGTACGATTAAAATCCAAACAATGTTGAACTACAGGAGCTGATACCGTGGCATTCCTAATTCTGGATGCATGTTCACTTAAACGAAGTTTTACAGAATGAATGGTCCTGCCAATGTATAAAAGATGGCATGGACAAATCAAAACATACACCACAAATGATGTTAAACAAGTGGTATGCCACGTAGCCTTGTGAATTAAATCTGAATTAGGAACCCGCCACTCACTGCCCAGGATAGACTGCGAACAGTGGAGGCAAGAGGCACAGGTAAAATGACCCACCTCAAGAGACTTGTTAACACCAATTCTATCCAGAGGAGAAGAGGTAGCCCCTAAAAAATCACGAAGGTTGGGACTCCTGGAATGTGCTATCTGTAATCTTCTCTGAAAACATGGGTGTAGTTGTAAAATATGCCAATGCTTAGCGAGAATTTTCCTAATATGATCAGTATGTGACATGTATGGCAACACTCCCACAAAGGCATCAGAATCAATAGTAGAATCTTGAGACATTGGAGGAAACAACCATTCACGATGAGTATATTTGGCCCTCAAAAATGCTTGCTTAATGACACATTTAGGATAACCCCTCTGGGCAAGTCGAGTTGATAATTCATGTGCATGCTTAAGAAAATCCTCAAAGTTGGAGCAAATCCGTCGGATTCTAAGGAATTGTCCAAACGGAAGACCCTTCTTCAAACACAATGGATGAAAACTAGTAAAAGTTAACAGAGTATTTCTCTGCACAGTTTTTCTAAACAATGTAGTATGAAGAGAACTGTGGCATTTCAAAACCAAAACATCCAAAAATTCTAATTGAAAAAAATGATGATGCATAGTGAAAGACAAATTCGATCGTAACGAGTTTAACCATTGAGTAAACAGATGTAAATTAGCTTCAGTACCCTTCCATAAAAAGAAAATGTCGTCTAAAAAACGAACCCAGATAACAACTTCCTTAAACCATGGTGAGGGATAAATTTGAGACGATTCAAACTCAGCCATGTACAATGTGGCTACAGATGGAGCTACTGTGGCTCCCATGGCTATACCTTGAATTTGGTGGTAAAATTGTTGTTCAACTGAAAATAATTTCTAGTAAGTACCAAATTCAACAACTGCAGAAAAAACGAACGAGGAATCCGATCAGGTAAAGATATTTGCAATTGAGAAATTACCGACAAGGCTTGATCCTGATTGATGTTAGTGTACATTGTTGTAACATCCAGCGAAACAAGCCACCAAGAATTAACATCACCCGTAACTTGCTGAAGTTTTGCAATGAAATGAGTAGTATCTTTTAAAAATGAAGGTACAAGTTGAGCACATGGTTGTAAAAACTTGTCACAAAATTTGGAAAGAGGTTCCAACACGGATCCCCGACAAGACACAATGGGTCTTCCTGGAGGGGCATTAACCGATTTATGTATTTTAGGAACAGTATATATGAACGGAATTTTTGGATGTTTTAAAACTAGAAATTTAAATTCCCGTTTTGTAATCCAATTGTTGGATAATGCCCGTTGCATAACAGTGTAGATCTCAGATTGTAAACCAAGAAAAGGATTAGAGGATAACTTAACATAATGATTTATATCACTTAACTTGTAGGGGCTACCTCTTCTCCTCTGGATAGAATTGGTGTTAACAAGTCTCTTGAGGTGGGTCATTTCACCTGTGCCTCTTGCCTCCACTGTTCGCAGTCTATCCTGGGCAGTGAGTGGAGGGTTCCTAATTTAGATTTAATTCACAAGGCTAGGTGGCATACCACTAGTTTAACATCATTTGTGGTGTATGTTTTGATTTGTCCGTGCCATCTTTTATACATTGGCAGGACCATTCGTTCTGTAAAACTTCGTTTAAGTGAACATGCATCCAGAATTAGGAATGCCACGGTATCAGCTCCTGTAGTTCAACATTGTTTGGATTTTAATCATACATTTGGAGATTTGTGCTGGCGGGTCCTTGACCATGTACCTGAAAATCCCCGGGATGGAGATCGTGAACAACTTCTTCAAATACTTGAACAAAGGTGGATATTTAGATGGTCCACTGTTGAACCGTTGGGTCTTAATAAGGAGTTGGATTGGACAAGTATTCTTTAAGTTTTGATCTTTTTAAAAAATTTGTTTGGGATCATCCACCTTATTGGGATTGTTAGATTCAGATCCCTAGCAATATCATTTGTCACACAACGATTGGTTGTTTGCGTCATTTAAACCATGAATCTTTCTGCGTGGTTCAGATTGCTAAAGAGCATGTGCTGGCGTTTTCCAGAAGTGGAGACTGTTCTAATGTTGCAGTTGAATTAAGCGTTGAGACAGGGCACGGATTTGGTATTTGCCCGAAACGCAGTACTGTGTACTTTTATATAACTGCAGTTTATACTGTGCGAAGCTTGAGAAGATCTGTGAGAACACAGATGAGAAAACAGTGAGAGAACAACGAAGATAAGTAGCGCTTTTAATCTTCCTGTTTGGACTTCTGCACAGCTTTTTATATGATCACAGAATTGTTTGTTTTATGTAGGTGGCACTTATTTATGGTGGTTTACCTATATTCATACAGCTCTGATGTGGGCTCATTAAAATTTGAGCAAAATGGAAGTATAGCTTCGAGAGGTGGATTTAACCTCATGGCTGCTCTTCCGACAAAAATGCATACACGCTAGCTTACATAAAAAATTGTTTTCACTCTACTTTTGGTTTAGAGCATTTAGAACCCATAGCAAACCTACCGTATCAAAACAGCACTACCAGGACTCACAAAGCACCAAACCCTACCTATCAAAAAGGTAACCCTGCAAATATTAAACCAATACATTTCAGAGAATACCAATAAATCTTTTACTGGGGAAAGCGAACAGGAGGCACTGTCAAATAGAAACTACATAAACAAACACCTTAGCTCGGTTACACATGCAGAACATAGACTGTCACCAAACAAAGAACAAGGGATCACAATTTAGAAATAGAAAGACAATAAATAAACTGGGAACCCCAAAGGCCAAAGTTGGAACATACAGCAACACTGGAGAAACAAAACTATAAATTAATTTCCTCTTGTACTAAACAAAAAAACAAAGACGTTAGCAATACACATTTCGCAGAGCTGACATATCCCAGTTAATAAATTCAAAATAAAAGTATTTTTCTACCTTTTGTTGTTTGGGCATTTTATTTTTCAGTTGCAAATGCTGCAGTCACTTTCTTCTGGTTTCGTGTCTTCATTTAACTCTCCATTGTCTGCTGTCCATTTGTCCTTTCTTCTCTCTTCTAGTTTTTTCCCATTCTCTCTCTACATCTGCTTTAACATACTGATCTTTCCCCTTTTGCTCTTTCCTTCATTTCTTTATTTCTTTTTCATCCACCCAAATTTCACCCCTCCGTCCTCAATCCCCACTTACTCTCCCAATACCCAGCTAATTGTAGATTTTTCTTCCCTCCCACACAAAATATCTTTTCTCCTCTCTATCCTCACTCATCAGCCCCATCCCCTTCTAGTCCTCCCCAACATCAGCTCCCTTCTAGTTCCAACCCCACCCAGCATCCACTCCCTTCTAGTCCCATTCTCCCATCCCCCTGCATCAGCCTATTTCCAGTCCTAGCACCCCCTATCAGCCCATATCCAGTCCTAGCACTCCCCATCAGCCTATTTCCAATCCTAGCCCCCCATCAGTCATTTCCAGTTCTATTCCAGCCCCCATCAGTCCATTTCCAGTCCAAGCTCCCCCCATCAGCCCATTTCCAATCCTAGCCCCCATCAGCCATTTCCAGTCCAATTTCAGCCCCTCATCAGCCCATTTCCAGTCTACATTCCCCCCTCAGCCCATTTCCAATCCTAGCCCCACCGTCAGCCCATTTCCAATCCTAGCCCACATTAGCCATTTCCAGTCCTATTCCAGACTCCCATCAGCCCATTTCCAGTCCAAGCTCCCCACCCCATCAGCCATTTCCAGTCCCATCCTAGCCCCCCATCAACCAATTTCCAATCCTAGTCCCCCCATCAGCCATGTCCAGTCCTATTCCAGCCCCCATCAGCCATTTCCAGTCCAAGCTCCCCACCCCATCAGCCCATTTTCCAGTCCAAGACCCCCATTGGCCTATTTCCAGCCCAAGCCTCCCCATCAGCATATTTCCAATCCTAGCCCCCCATCAGCCATTTCCTGTCCTATCCTAGAGCCCCCCTCCCCCGAAGAGCCCTGCGCCTATCTAAGCTGCTTCAGAGGTGAGCTGAGGAAGCCATGCAAGGCCCCAGCTCACCTCTGCACAGTCACCAGCGTGAAAAGCACCATTTTCCCTCACAATGGCGGCTGTGTTACTGTGAAGCGCGCTGAATGCCAGGAAAGGTTAAAGGGCATTTCCAGGCAATCACATGCTTCACAGTAACACAGCCACCAGCATGAGGGAAAATGGCGCTTTTCATGCTGGTGGCTGTGCAGAGGTGAGACAGGGCCTCGCGTGGCTTCCCCAGATCACCTCTGAAGATGTCCATTATGCGCGAAAGAAGTTTGTGTGGGACCCTGTGCAAACAACATTCTCGCACAATGGATGGGCTGGCCTTGTACCCAAGTATCCTTCTAGCTTTTGCCATCACCTTTTCTACCTGTTCAGCTATCTTAAGATCATCGGACACAATCACGCCTAGGTCTCGCTCTTCTTTTGTGGACAGAAATACGTCACCCCCATTACTGTTATCGCTCCCTTGAATTGCTGCAGCCCAAATGCATGAGCCTGCATTTTTTAACATTAAATCTCATCGGTCAAATTCTAGACCATTCTTCAAGCTTAGCTAGATCCCTCCTCATGTTATCTACACCTTCCTGGGTGTCTATTGTACTGCAGATTTTGGTATCATCCACAAAGAAGCAAACCTTACCCAACAGCTCTTCTGCAATATCACTAACAAAGATGTTAAAAAGAATTGGACCAAGGACAAATCCCTATGGTACTCTACTGGTAACCTCCTTCTCATCAGATTTAAGCTCCATTTACCTGTACTCTTTGTTGCCTCCCACTCAACCAATTTCTTCCCAAGCAGTAATTTTAGGGTCAACCCCTAGAGTGCTCAGTTTGTTTATAAATCACTTATGTCAAAGGCTTTACTGAAATCTAAATACACTACATCTAGGGCTCTCACTCGGTCCAACTCCCTGATCATCCAGTCAAAGAAATCAATCAGATTTGTCTGACAAGACCTGCCTCTGGTGAATCCATGCTGCCTTGGATCCGGTAAACCATTGGACTCCAGAAACCTCACTATTTTCTCTTTCAGCCGTGCTTCCAATAATTTACTTACCACTGAGTTTTCAACCACATTCTTACTTCCGCTTTTGTGTAAAGGGACCACATGTGCCTCTCTCCAGTCCTCTGGCACCACTCCCAACTCCAAAGAGGCTTTGAAAAGGTCATTCAGTGGAGCTGACAGAACGTCCTCAAGTTCCCTCAGTATTTTCGGGTGTATACCATCCGGTTCCATCACTTTGTCTACATTTAGTTTAGTTAGTTCCTCACAGAGTCCTCTGAAAATCGTTCGTGATGCCCCTTGCTGCTGTTCCTGTTTGTGGGTGTTTTCTGAGGTCCTGCTCCTGGTCCTTCATTTGTGAATACAGAACAGATATATTTGTTAAGCAACTCCTCTTTATCCTCATCAGCTTCTGTATATTCCTTCCCTTCATCCTTGAGTCTGACAATACCACTTTTGACCTTCCTCCTCTTACTAACATCTGAAAAATGTCTTATCCCCCCATTTTATTGCACTGGCTATTTCCTCTTCTTTTTGAATCTTTGCTTTCTTGACTACTTTGCCAAATATAGATGCCGGTCTTCCTGTTTTTGTGATCTCTTGTATTTCATGAAGGCCTCCCTCCACCCTTTTCAGCTACTTCTTTTGAGAACCATAGTGGCGTCCTTTTCCTTTTATCTTAATTTACAAATCTAACAAAAAGATTGGTTACAAATATCTCCTTTCAGTTTTGCCCACTGTTTTTATACAACCCCCAGCTGTTCCTATCCCGCTAATGACTTGAGGTATTGGCCCATCTTGGAAAAGTTAGCTTTCCTAAAGTCTAAACCCCTCGCTTTTGAATGGATTTTATCAGTCTTAGTCCTAATATTGAGCCACACCATCTGGTGATCACTGGATGCAAGATGATCTCCCACTATAACATTTGAAACACTTTCACCATTGGTAAGCACCAAGTCCGGTATGGCCCCTTCACATGTGGGTTCTATTACTAGTTGCCTGAATAGTTCTTTCTGTAAAGAATCCAGGATCTCCTTACTTATAGAAGACACTGCAACAGGGATGCGCCAATCAACATCTGGCATATTGAAATCCCCTATCAGTAGCACTTCCCCTTTCCTGGCAATGCTGTCTATGCCTTCTATTAAATCTCCGTCCACTTTTTCTCCTTGTGAGGGAGATCTGTATATCATGCCAATGTAAATGGATTTTTCTTTACCTTTTTCTAGTTTAACTCACAGTGCCTCCTCTCTCCCTTTTAAGCCCTGTATTTCCATAGCTTTAATATTATTTTTTCTATATAGTGCCACTCCTCTTCCCCTTCTTCCCTACCCTGTCCTTTCTGAATAAAGTATAGCCTGGTATAGTTACAGCCCAGTCATGGTTGTCCATGAACCAAGTCTTTGTAACTGCCAATAAATCCAAGTCAGCCTCTCCCATTAAAGTCTCAACATCTGGGATCTTATTTCCCATGCTACGGGCATTTATACAGACCGCTTTCCAGATGTTGCCCCTTTTACCCATTTCCATAAAGGTATTTAATGTTTCACCTACCTGGGACTTTCTTTACCCATCCCCAATGAATCTAGTTTAAAGCCCTCTTCAGTAGGTTAGCCAGTCTGCTACTGAAGACATGTTGACCCTTCTTGGACAGATGGATGCCATCTCTGCTCTGCAGCCCTTGGAACAGCAGCCCATGGTCAAGGAAACCAAAATGTTCATGATGACACTATCCATGCAGTCATACATTTATCTCCAGGATGTGAACTTCTCTGCCTTGGCCTTTACCCTCAACAGGGAGGACTGAAGAAAATACCCTGTGCATCTATCTGCCTCACCCTCTGTTCCAGAGCCATGAAGTCACTTTTGATATGCTCAGAGGGATACCTGGCACTATCATTTGTGCCAACATGGATGAGCAACATCAGGTAACAGTCAGTGGGCTTGATGAGTCTCGGCAAACTCTCAGTAACATCTTGCATTTTGGCATCTGGCAGACAACACACCCCTCTGGACATCAAGCTTGGTTAAGAACATAAGAAATGCCATAATTTATTTATTTAACAGGTTTTATATACCGACTTTCTACAATTCAAGACGGATTACAAGGAACATAACAGACAGTATATTTCAAATGAATACATTGTAACAATAAGGATCACAGTATAAATGATTAGCAAGAAACTTACTCCTTGTGGAGGCTTAAGAACTATTTACATGGAGGCATAAAGGGCATAATGGGTCAGACCAAGGTCCATCAAGCCCAGAATCCTGTTTCCAAAAGTGGCCAATCTAGGTCATATGTACCTAGCAGTTTCCCCAAAACACACAGGTTCCACAATGCTTGTACTGGGTCAAGCATTGATATCCTGGGTCCCTTCTTAATAATGGTTTATGGCCCTTTCCTCCAGGAACTTGTCCAAACCTTTTTTAAACCCAGCTACACTAACAGCCTTTACTACATCCTCCAGTAACAAATTCCAGAGTTTGATTACACGTTGAGTGAAAAAATATTTTCTTTTATTAGTCTTAAATAGTTTACCCTGTAGCTTCATTGCATGTCCCCTAGTCTTTCTATATTCTGATAAGGTAAACAATCGATCTACGTTTACCCGTTCCACTCCGTTCATTAATTTATAGACATCTATGATATCTCCCCTCAGCCGTCTCTTTTCCATGTTAAAGAGCCCTAACCTTTTTAGCCTTTCTTCATAGGAGTATCCTTCCATCCCCTTTACCATTTTAGTGGCTCTTCTCTGAACCTTTTCTAATAACGCTATATCCTTTTTAAGATACGGCGACCTGAATTGCACACAATATTCAAACCATGGAACGATATAGAGGCATTATAATATCTTTTGTTTTATTTTCCATTCCTTTCCTTATGATACCTAGCATTCTATTTTCTCTCTTGGCTGCCGCTGCACACTGGGCCGAGGGTTTTAACATGGTATTCACAATGACGCCTAAATCTTTTTCCTGGGTGGTGGTTCCTAAGGTGGAACCTTGCATCGTGTAACCATAGTTTGGGTTGTTCTTCCCTAGGTGCATAACTTTGCACTTGTCCACATTAAATTTCAGCTGCCATTTGGATGCACAGTCTTCCAATTTATCAAGATCCTCTTGCAATTTTCCACAATCCTCTCCTCTTGGGTTTTAACAACTTGAAATAGTTTTGTGTCATCAGCAAATTTGATAACCTCACTCGTTATTCCACTTTCCAGCTCATTTATGAATATGTCAAAAAGCAGCGGACCCAGCACAGATCCCTGGGGTACACCACTATTCACCTTTCTCCATTGGGAAAAATGGCTATTTAGCCCTACCCTCTGCTTTCTATCTTTTAACCAGTTCCTGATCGACAGTAGTACACTGCCTCCTATCCCATGACCCTTTAGTTTTGCCAAAAGTCTCTGATGAGGGACCTTGTCAAAGGCTTTCTGAAAGTCCAGATACACAATATCAACCGACTCACCTTTGTCCACCTGTTTATTCACACCTTGAAAAAAACATAACAGATTAGTAAGACAAGATCTTCCTTGTCTAAAGCCATGTTGGCGGTCTCCCATTAGGCCATGACTATCTACATGCTGAGTAATTTTATTCTCTATGATGGTTTCTACCATTTTTCCCGGTACTGACGTCAGGCTCACCGGTCTGTAGTTTCTCAGATCACCCCTGGAACCCTTTTTAAAAATTGGTGTTACATTGGCGATCCTCCAATCTTCAGGTATTAGAGATGATTTTAATGATAGTTCACAGATTACTAATAGCAGGTCTGCAATCTCATATTTCAGTTCTTTCAACACCCTTGGATGTATACCATCCAGCCCAAGTGATCTGTTACTCTTCAGTTTATCTAATAGTTGTAATACATCTTCCTGATGTATCGATATTTCCTTCAATTCTTCCGCACCTTTAAATACCACTTCAATCATGGGTGACATCCCCACATCTTCCTCAGTAAAGACCGAAGCAAAGAATTCATTTAGTCTCTCCGCTATCACCTTGTCGCCTTTTAGTGCCCCTTTAACCCCTCTATCATCTAATGGACCAACTGACACTCTCACAGGGTTTTGCTACGAATGTACTTGAAAAAGTCTTTATTTTGCGTTTTTGCTTCTGCAGCAAGCTTCTTCTCAAATTCTCCCTATGCCTGTCTTATCAATGCCTTGCATTTGACTTGCCAGTGCTTGTGCTGTTTCAGGTTACGTCAATATTGTTGCCTCTGTTCTCCTCAGAACAGGGTCACAAATCACCACTACTCTTCACTTCATTTTGGTCACTGATTTTGCAACTTTGGGATGCACAAGCTCTGGTTCTTCCCTTTCCTGGGTTTCTTTCATTGCCTCCACTTCCAGGGCTGCATAATGGTTCTTCAATTCAAGGGCTGGAGGAGTTGGATTGGTGATTCTGCAGGCTCTGGTGACACATGTCCAACCTTCATCATTCTGTTGGCTCCCATCTTCACCTCTGCTGGGGAGCTTGGATGTTTCAAGAACCATCTCATCAATGTACTTCTCACTGTCTTGAATGCTCCTCAGCCTCATCATGATTCACCTTCACTCCTCCCACCGTTCCCTTCGGTCAATCCATCTGAATCGTATGTCCCTTCCCTCTCCGTCACAGGCTCATCTTGAATCTACACGTTCTTCTGCTTTTTTCTTCTTGGGCCCCCGACTCTGGAACTCACTTCCCCATGCCCTCCGCCTTGAACCCTCTTATAAAACCTTCAAGACCATGCTGAAGACCCACTTATTCTCCTCTGCTTTTCACCTTCCTCCCCCCCTTCTCCTCTATCTCCCCCACCTCGTTGAACGTTGATGTTTCCAAACCTTCTGTTTCCTTTGTATTATTACCGCTATGTTTTTATTTGCTGTATTCTTTCTCTATACTGTTCTATCTCTTTCTTTTCTTTTTATTATGGTGTTCTTTTCCTTTTTCTCAGCAGCCTTATTTTTGATATTGTGAACCACTCTGTGCCTTGTGGTATGAGTGGTATATCAAATGTGTTAATAAAGATAAAAGATAAAGATCACCCCTTCTCTGAGCTCCTCCACTTGTTTTCTGGGAACTTCAGCATGCAGGCATTCTGCATATGGAACTGGTCCTTCAACTGGCATTGGGATCTCTGTCTGGACAGAGGCAGAAGCTGTAACAGGGACAACAGTTTTGGCAATACAATTTTTCCCAGCCATTGTTCAGATGGTGGAGCTTTGGTACCTGTTGAAACAAAATAGAAGAGAGACCTAACAAACTACCAGCCTATTTCTCAGATGTCCTTTCAGAGAAAAAGCAATTAACCTCTTAAGTGGGTTTTAAACATGCTGTTCTAAGTCCCTGGGTGCAAATTGAGGAGTTGCCCTATAAAGCAAGAAGGCTCACATGGGGTGGGTGGGAGCTGGGGTGGGTAGGGAGGGAACTCACTCCTGATGAGGTGTCAGTGGCTTCAAAGAGCTGGGAAAAAGAGACTAAAGAAGAGTTTTAAACCTACACCACTAAAGAAAATATTTCCCCCTTTGAAATAAAGCACCAAAAAGAATGTAACTTTGTTTTTAAAAATGTACCAAAACCCTTTTAAGACCACTTGGGAAGACAGCTAGTAATTAAAAGCCACACTTTCTTACCTTTGCTTGAAATACAGAGCCCCTGTTAGGAATGCCTAAACTTGCAAGGCTCTTAAGACTTTTATGCAATCCTCAGCTGCCCTCATTTCTTTCACAGGCTAATCAGGCCCACTAACTCCTGATGAGGTGTCAGTTGCTTCAAAGGACTGGGAAAGAGAGATTAACTAGCTAATGGGCTTTAGTAAAAGGGGCCCAAAATAATTGTGAGCAAGAAGAGACATCTAGGAACGCAATTCAAATAGTAAGCAACAGACTCAGGAAAACAGTTGAAATTTGAGAAACAGTTTTTTTGTCATTTAAAATGCTTATCACTGGTCAACATTGAAATCGTTACTGACTTTAAAAGGCTCTAATCTGTAGTATCTTGGTAAGTTGAACATGAATATAACATTAAAAAAAATTTATTGGCTCTCGTTTTGAAGATATTGCATGTAGCTCATTTTTGACGTTTCACCGTGTAAATTTATCCAGTAGGACATCAACAACATCACAAATAAGCCTTGAATGATGTAATATTGCATCACATTGCATAATACCAGCATGCACACATCATCCAGAGTTGATTGCATCATTTTCTGATGCAATGCAATACTATTGCCAGACGGCTGCTGAAGCCATCTGACGTCAGCAGTGTACTATACACAGAAAGGAAAGTAATCTGGTATTCTGTTCCGATATTGAAAGCCTCATGAATACCTTAAAAATCACTCATGACCCACAAGACTGGAGACTATTTATAGACTCTTCGAAACTGAGTCTGAAGGCTGTGCTTTTGAACAATGGAAACGGTCTTCCATATATTCCAGTAGCGCATGCCGTCCACATGAAAGAGACATACGATAACTTAAAGCATCTACTGACTTCCATTAACTATAACAAGTACAGCTGGCACCTCTGTGGTGACTTGAAGGTAGTTGCCCTTTTAATGGGATTGCAGCAGGGATATACAAAATACATGTGTTTCTTATGTGAGTGGGATAGCCGAGCAAGGGATTGGCACTACTTGCGGAACGAATGGAATCGCAGACAAAATGTAACAGTTGGAGAGAAGAATATCCAGCACCCAGCTCTGGGTGAGGCTCACAAAATCCTGCTACCACCCCTTCACATCAAACTAGGTTTGATGGGGAGGAAGTGACGTCATCGGCTTGGATGGCTGGGTAGCAAACGAGCTCCTGTGCTAAACCCGAATATTGGTGGTCCCTACCCCACAAAAGTGCAATAAAAAGTGGCTGGCAGGCGAGGGGAGCCGAGTGAGAAGTAGTGGGTGGCCATGACTACGAGAAAGAAAGCCACGGACCTCCGGGATTTCGCCTATGGCGGAGGGAAGCAAGACGGAGTTGGCGGCAAGATGGCGATGGAGGGTCTGAGTAGTGGAGATCCGCTGGAGCGGAAAAGTAGTAAGTGTGGCGACGGAGGATCGGCGAAATTGAAAGTGCATAATGTGACTCGGGAGGAGTTGCGTGCATGGTTTGAGGAACTTAAATCTGAGCTGGTGGCTGTGAAAGCAGAAGTTGGAGAAGTTTGTGGTGAGCTGCGTGAGGAGGTGGGAGAATTGGCGCGCAGAGCAGAGGAGCACGAGCAGCAGATGGTGGAGATGCATGGCCGGCAAAAAGAAGTGGAGAGTGAGCTGCAAAGCATTGCCGCGTGGAAAGACCAAGTGCTTCTAAAGCTTGAGGATCTTGAAAACCGATCCAGGCGCAACAATTTGAGAATTCGGGGGATTCCGGAGGAGGTGGAGTTCGAGGACTGTGAGAGAGTGGCGCAGGCCGTGCTGAGTGCTATTCTCTCCGATGGCGAGACCGAGGAACACCGGGCTGAGGTAAAAATTGATAGAGTCCATAGGGCATTGGGACCCAGTAGATTGAATCAGCCCAGAGACATTGTTTTGAGCGTGCATGAATATGCAGTGAAGGAGAGCATATTGAAGCAAATGCGGAAGAAAGGGACTTTTCTGTGGCAGGGGTACCCGATTCAGCTGTATGCGGATCTGGCGGCTGGGACACTACAAAGGCAGAGAGATATGCAGCCGATAACAGCAGTGTTGCGCAAGGACAACGTGCGCTACCGCTGGCTGTACCCCTTCGGCATACACTTCACTGTGGGAACCAAGAGTTGGAGAGCGCGCACGCTGGAGGAAGCGGTTAAAGCCTTGCGAGCGGCAGGGCTGGGAAGTGGAATGGTGGATTCCCAGCGATCTGAAGGCGGTGGTAGGACTACTACTGGGGCCCGGAAGTCGAAGGGGCAGAGCGATAGAGGACCCCGGAATGGCGTAGAGGAAGCAGCTGGACAGAACTCCAGGGAGGACACTTGAAGTGTGGCTGTAGAAGTGGTCCACGAATTTGTGCAGTTCTGGGTGAGGGGTTGAGAGTAGGGTTCCGAGACTGCTATTGGGGGAGTGGGGGGGAGGAGTGGGACAAGTATTTAAGTATTACAGAGAGTCAATGTGCATGCATCATATTTGGGGGGAGGAGGGGGGACGGTAAGGGACTGCAATGGGAGAATTGGATGAAGGGGAAGTAGCTGAGGGTATGAACATGGGGATGTGGGTGGTTAAGTTGGATTTGTGGGGGGTGGGTCTGGGTCGGTGGGGGTGTTGTTGACATGTGTATTCAGATCAAAAAAAAAGAAAAATGCCAAGTATAACACACTGCTCCCTCCGGTAAAGCGGACGCAAACATATTATAAACGCTGACCATCTCTGAAGAGGGCAAGCAGGGCGCCTACCCAAAACTGGGTGGGTCTGAGTGTAATCTGGGGGTAGTGGGGGGATAGTACGGGACCAGGAGGGAGTGGTGTGTACTGGAGGTGGTGCTTGGGTTTTGTAAGCTGGGATTCAGTAAGATGGGGCTGTCTGTGGGGGAGGGGGGAGTGCTTTCAGGGGGGAGGGTTGAGGTCTGTTTTTCATGCTGGATCTTAACTTTAAAAAAAACAACAAAAAACCTATATATATATAAAAAAAAAACACTAAAATAAAACACACTCACAAAACCATAAAAAAAAAAAAAAAAAAAGTAATACTGAAAACTCAGACGACATGTGAGCGCGGGCAGACATGATTATAGAGGATAATAGGACATAACAGGGGGGGAGGGGAAGTCGGACCGATAACACTGAGCAGGGGGATGGTCAGCTGTGCGGTCGGGTTGGGGGGGGAGGGATGGGGACCGGTGATACTCTTAGGAGGGGAGGGGTGGTGAGGGTGTAGAGGGGTTGGTCTAGGCTGATGGGCACTACTCCAAAGGGAGCCTCCGGGAGAATGGAGGGAGTAGTGGGGGGAGGGGAGGGGGGAGGGGAGAGGGGGAGGGAGGAAGGGGACTGGTGTAGGGAGGGTGGGGGGGGGAGGGAGGGGCAGGGGGAACGAGTGGGGGAGCAGAGCATGACGGTGGTCACTATAAATGGCAAGGGACTTAGAACGTGGCGGAAGAGGCGTCTGGTGGAAAAGGAAGGCGGCAGGTTGAAGGCTGATTTCCTGTGTATACAAGAAATGCATTTGAAGGTGGGGCAGGAAAAATTGCTACAATCTAAAAAGTACCCTAGGGTTCTACTGGCGGGGCAACGGGCGGAGCCTCAGAAGGGGGGGTAGGGTTATTGATAGGGGCGGAATGGGTAGGGAAAGTGAAGGGGGAGTATCGCGATAAGGGAGGCCGATGTGTGGGAGCGCAGATTCAGGTGGGGAAGGAGCTGGTATGGGTGCTCAGCCTATATGGGCCCAATGAGCGACAGGGGGAGTTTTATGACCGGCTTCAAGGGGAGTTGGCGGGCCTGGGAGAGGCTCCAATAATTGTGGGTGATTATAATTTAACGCTCAATCCTAGATTGGATAATGGAGAGGGGAGGGGGACGGGGAAACGGACGGAGCGGAGGAAGTTAATCAAACTGAAGGAGGGGCTGGGTTTGGTGGACATTTGGAGGTGTCATAATCCTGGAAGGAAGCAGTACACTTTTTATTCGGCGCCGCATAACACATATAGTCGGATAGATATGATATGGGCGGGAGGGGGTGGGTAAACAAAGTGGTGGAGGTGGATCATGGATCCATAACATGGACTGATCATGCCCCGGTCCGGGTGAAGTTTCAGTTGGGTTATGTGGACGAGGGCCTTAAATTTTGGAGGCTTAATGAGGCTTTATTGGAAGATCCTGGGGTAGTAGAAAAAATGACACGGGTCTTGAGAGACTATCAGGAATTAAATTTGAATGGTGAAGTGGGGCTGGGTACGGTCTGGGATGGTTTAAAGGCTGTGGTGAGGGGGCACTTATTAAAGGAGGCTTCTAGAGGGCATAGGATGAAAGGAAACACGGAAAGGCAGCTTCTGGAAGAGATTGCGCGGGTGGAACGATTGCATCAATGTGATCGGAAGCCGGGTATACTGGGGGAACTGCAGCGGTTACGAGGGCAGCTTAGTCAAGTGAGGGCGAGTACGATAGCGTATGAACTTAATGTTCTTCGGCAGGAGATGTTTGAGGGGGGGAATAGGGCAGGCCGGCTGCTGGCAACCTGCTTGCGGAAGAGAAGAGCGCAGGCTACTATAGGTAGTATACGCACGGCTTCGGGGAGACTGGTACATGGTAACAATGAAATTAGAACAACCTTTGTGGACTATTACAAAAAGCTGTACAGCAGTGAGGTGGCGGATGGGGAGCGGAAGAGTCGGAAGTATTTGGAGGACTGTCAGTTGCCCACTGTTGCAAAGGAGGGGGCAGACTGGTTAGACCGTTTGATTACAAAGGGGGAGGTGGAGGAAGCCATAGGCTCCTTAAAGAGGGGGAAAGCTCCCGGATTGGATGGCCTGTCGGGGAAATTTTATACCGTATTCCAGTCGACTCTTCGACCCCTGATGGTTGAGGTATTTAATGGGGTGCTACAGGGGCAGGGGTTGCCAAAGTCGATGGCGGAGGCTGGGATAACTGTCCTGCCTAAGCCAGGGAAAGACCACATGGTATGCGGGTCATACAGACCGATTTCATTGTTGAATGTGGACGCTAAGCTGTTAGCAAAAATTTTGGCGAATCGGTTGCAGCGGTTTCTGCCTACCTTGATTAAGCGGGATCAGGCGGGATTTATTTCTGGCTGGCAGGGGGGAGATAATATTAGGAAAATCTGCAACCTGACGTGGGAGGTTCAGCGAAGTGGGAAAAAGGCAGTGTTCTTGACCGTGGATGCGGAGAAAGCGTTCGATAGGGTGGAGTGGCCATTTATGTTTCAGGTAATGGAGCGAATGGGGATAGGGCCGAATTTTGTGCGGTGGGTACAGGCCTTGTATAACTCGCCTACGGCCAGGATACGGGTTAATGGTAGTTATTCGGAAGTGTTTCGGTTAGAGAGGGGTACCAGGCAGGGGTGCCCGTTATCTCCCCTACTTTTTGCATTAGTTATTGAGCCCTTGGCAGAAAAGGTGCGGTCCCTCTCGGATATCAAAGGGGTTCCAATGAACGGGACGGAAACGAAGATAACATTATTTGCGGATGATGTTTTGTTTACTATTAGGGAACCGGTGACTTCTTTACCGGTTCTGATGCGGGAAATCGAAGAATATAGCCAAGTGGCAGGTTACAAAATTAATGGTAGTAAATCAGAGATCTTGGGCTTCAACCTATCGGACCTGGAGAGAGCGGGTCTGAAAGGGGGGTTTGCATTTAAGTGGGTGGAAGGGACTTATCGGTACCTAGGGATTAACATGGGGGCCGATACGGGAATGCTTGGGCAATGGAATTATGTACCCTTATTGAGAGCGGTGCAGGACGACCTTCAACGGTGGAAGGGTTTTATATTTATCCTGGCTGGGTAGAATTGCCGTGTTAAAGAAGAATGTTTTGCCGCGTTTCCTTTTTCTCTTTAGCGCGCTTCCGTGTCCGGTCCCCCGTCGCTACCTGAAGCAGGTGCAGCGGCTTATGATGGAATTTGTGGGGGGGGGGGGGAAGGCCCCTAGAGTGTCGCGAGAGACAATGTTTAGAGGAAAACGGGAGGGGGGGTTGGGAGTACCCTGTATGGAGAAATATTACTTGGCGGCACAATTGCGGGCAATAAAGAGTTGGGTGGGGGACCTTGAAGTGCCGCTCTGGGTAACGTTGGAGGAGGAACAGGCCACGATAGATGGGGGAGGGGGCTGGCGGCTTGGGTGTGGGATCCTGGGGGGAAAAGAGAGGACGGCAGGGATAGTAATCCCTTCCGCGGGTGTACAAAGCAGTTGTGGTTACGGGCCAAAGCTCAGCTATTACGGGGGAAGTGGTACACTCGTCATACTCAAATCATGGGAATGCGGGAGTTTCAGCCTGGGAGGGAGGGGGGGGTGTTTTGCGGCTGGCGGAGGAGGGGGTTGATAACCATAGGGCAAGTGGTGGATAAGAAAGGGGCACTCAAAAGCTTTGAAGAGTTGCAGGATGAATTTGGCATTAGGGGGGGTGAGTATTTAGCATATATGCAATTGGTCTCTTATATCCAGAGATCTGGAGTGTTAGTTGACTTGCAGCATGATGAATTGGGTCTGGAAAAAATACTGCATAAAGCGGGTACGAGAAAGTGGGTGATTGCAGCAATCTATGCGGAATTGCTTCAACCAGAAGGGCAGGGGGGGAATCTGAGGGGGGCTTGTAGAGGGGAGGCGGAATGGGAGAGAGAACTGGGGGGGGACTGGAGTAGGGGGCGGTGGCAAAATATTTATAGGTGGACAAATCGATTGGCGCCGGGTACTCCGTACCTGGAAAACAGCTTGAAAGTACGTCATTTGATGTATTGGACGCCTTGGAGGCTTCGGGCTTTTAGGAAGGCCGAAAAGGGAGAGTGTTGGAGGGGTTGTTCTGGAAAAGGGGATCTTAAGCATCTACTTTGGGATTGTAGGAACATACGTAGAATGTGGGAGGAGTGGGCACAGATAATTAGTGAAGTGGTGGGTGTTCCGATCATACTTACACCGGCTATGGTGCTCTTGAATGAGATGCATGAGGAGGGGGAGCGGAATATGCAATTATTAATTGGGTATTTTATTGGGGCAGCACGGGGGAAGATTATGTCCCATTGGAAATGTGTTCAGGAGCCCTCGGTGGCGGAAATCCTGGCCAGATTGGCACGGTTGAAGATTATGTGTGAGATTGCCGCATATAAGGCCCATAAAATGCGTCAATTTCGGGAGGTCTGGGGGAGGTATGAGGACTGGCTAAAAGGGAGGGAGGAGGGACGATAGGGGCGGGCGAGGGACAGGGGGGTTCTTCCTTGTTGTCTATAAGGGGACGGAGGGGGGTTGGGTGGAGGAGGTGGGCTCCTAGGGCGGGGGGGGGGGAGAAGGGGGGGAAAGGGGGAGGGAGGGGAGGTCTGGGGGATGGGTCTTATGCTTCGTATGCTGAATGGTACCATTGAATATTGGGGTTGGTAGGCTAGCAAGTAGCAATTATCTGAGAACTGCTATATGGTTTGCTAGGATGCCTAAGCAGCTATAGAGAATTTATGATGGTTTGATGTTTGGCTGTTCTGAGATTTTGGCTGTTGTGGTGACCAGCAAGGATGTATTCCATGTATGGTTTGTGTTGGAAAAACAATTTTCAAAAATAAAGACAATTATAAAAAAAAACAAAACTAGGTTTGATGAAAAACTTCGTGAAAGCCAAGGACCGCACTTCGCCAGCTTTCCGATACCTGCATGAAAAATTCCCTCGACTCAGCGAAGCAAAGATTAAAAAGGGAGTTTTTGTGGGTCCTCAGATTCGAGAGCTCTTCAAAGATGACCGGTTCAACAACTTGCTGCAGGGTGATGCGAAACAAGCATGGAGTGCTTTTCGCCTAGTGTCAACAAACGTTCTTGGGAATGTTAGGGCAGAAAACTACAAGGAACTAGTAGAAGACATGCTGATGCAGTATCAGAAACTTGTCTGCAATATGTCTCTAAAGATCCATTTCCTTGATTCCCATCTCGATTTCTTTCCTGACAACTGTAGTATGGTTAGTGATGAACAGGGCGAACGTTTTCACCAGGATATCGCAATGATGGAGCAAAGATACGAGGGAAAATGGTCCACTGCAATGCTGGCTGACTACTGCTGGACACTCCCCACAGATGCTCCCGAACAGCTGTACAAGAGACAGGCAAAAAAATCTAAGAAGTCGTCTATGACTTGGTTTTTTACAGGTATTAACTGAAGGCCTATTATATTTACTATTGACATGCATTTCGTGATGTAAACATTAATTCTTGTAGATTACAAAAAAGCTAGAGCCAACTTTGCAATTTCACTGTCATATTTGTGTTCAGCATACAAAAATTGATAAGAAATGACTATTTTTATTTCAGTAACATGACTTTTGTAAGATGTTGTTGACCAGTGAAGAACAATAAATATCAGGAATACAGCTGGCACTGCCATTTTAATATGAAAAACGGTAATCTTATTTCTTGTAACATGAAATAAATGGATAGCATGGGTCAAAGAGAAGGCCCAGCAGACATTTTTAGACATTCTTTGAGCAATCTACATTTAATTTACATCAGCAAAATTTTTACTTATTCTGAGTTTCCAGCTTTAATAATTAACTCAAAGCTAGTGCGCGTACCATAGTTTCTATGATCTGTAAAAACAGATTCTATTAACACTGGACACAAAAGTCTGTTCTTACAATTGGCTGCTTTATTTTAATAAAAATCTGTTGCTATAAATCAAGTGAAAAGGTCATATCTGCTAAATACCCAAGCACTTCTTCTGTACCACCATTTTCTGTTACAGTGGGAACCCAAGTTTTATTAAGGACAGCCTTTCAGAAATTAGGTGGCTTCATAAGAAACTAAAGGGAAATTTACTTTCTTGAAATAGATGCTCAGAACATTCACTAATATTGTTAGGCATTGTTGCAATTGTTGAAAAGACACAATTGCAGACAAACCTCTCCATGCAGTCCAAGGATTCTGTGTTTGTATAATGGTGATCAGGGGCTGCAGAACGCCTCTCGAATTGGGGGAGGGGGAGCCAGGCTCTGCCTTACTCTGCCCCCAACTCCCACGGCCTTCCCCTCCTGTTCTGCCTGTGGGGATCACATCTCTCGCGGACAGAAGGGAATGGCTGTAATTGCGACGGAATCCTGTCTGCCCTAGGAGATCAGATCCCTGCAGGCAGGGTGAAAGGCTGCTGCAATGCGGGCAGACAGAAGGAGTCTGCTGTACTTGCGGTTGCTCTCTACGAGCAAAAGTTTGGTGGGGCCAGGGCCTGTGTGGCCCATCTTGTTCCGATGCCCCTGATGGTGATTTGGGATGTTGTGATGTCACAAACCTCAACCAAAAGAAATCCCACTTTACCCATATAAGCTGACCAGCTGAAAATTGTGCTCCACAAATCTAAATATGAATGGTGGTCCACAATGTGTGTAATTTTAGTACATTTAGGGAAGGCATTCACAGGAAAGAGTTTTGGGTAGGATCAAAAATAGCACATACAGACTGAATTTTGAAGACTGCATATTGTTTTCCATAAAGAAAAAAACTTAAACAAAAGCAGTTGAAATATCTGTGGGTACTTGTGGCCAGTTTCAGAGAGAAAGTACATGTGTAAATTCTCCTTAAAAAGTGGTGCAAAGCCTGTGGGTAAAAAGTAACCATGGTCTTTATCCCCCTGCAAACAATTTAGAAAGCTGCCCTCTCAGTTTCCTGGAATGGGATCTCTTACTACACCTACTCAGGATCTTGTACAGTAACTATTTACATGGACAGTAGCACCTCTGGGAGTTTAGCTCAGTGGGAACAGCAAAAGCCAGGGCTGCAAGCTGCTGCTTTGCAAATGATTGTAATCTAAAGAATTCCAGCATTTTTTTATTTTGCCTTTTGCTTGCTCTGATAGGTCCTAATGTTGAAAATAATTTACAAGTGAAGCATCAGTATAAGCTAAAGCAAATTTTTTAGACACCCGTTCACTTTGAGAGTGAACATTTCTTTCTTTTAATAAATTCCACATTCTGAAGTCTGCACTCTAGTGTGCCAGAAAGACCAATGAAGTACGGTGAGAAACTGATGTACGGGTTTGCCTAGGCTTCTCATTTCCATTTTATCTTGGTCTCCCAGGCCAAGTGGATGAGGATAGTCTAAAGCATATTGACTGTGTCAGTTTTTTTCTTGCTTGTGCTGTCGTAGAGCTTGCAAGAAGATCAGTTTCACCTGCTCCATCATCTCCTGGTAAAGTCTGAGGTCCTCCTCCTTTGTTTTTAGTGTGCTCTTTAGAGCGGCCTTCAGTGACTCATTTTCATCTATGTGAATTGCAAGCCTTTCAAACAAACAAATAAAAGATGAATGATAGCCAACTGGAATTAGGAGACTAAAATGATTGCGATAAAACAAGCAATAAACAGAGGGTATTTCTAACACTAAGAGAAACTAAGTTAAAGTAAGCTGTACTCTAGCAGCAAGAAATTAAGGGGCTCATTTTCAAAGCAGACTTGCTAATCGGCTAAATTGTGGTCAGCCCAATATTAAGTGGCACTAACCAGTTAATACCACTGGATATCCTCACTGACCATGGAAAAAATGCCTGGTTAAAAGCAGAGTGGTCTGCGGGGGGATGGAGGGTGGTGACAGCTGCTATCCAGTTAGTGGCATTATTAAGCTGCTTGGTTAAAGTTAAGACAGGTGAATGGTTGTCCTAACTAACTGATTAGCACTATCCTGTCAGCTGCTGAATATTGCCACTAACTGGATAGCAATGCTGATGTCCAGCGAGCCAGCATGTGCTCTGCCGCTGAATATCTGGTCTTTATTAAAAAGGCAGTGGCTAGGTGCTTTAACTAGCCTAGCCACCGCTGCTGAATATGCCTCCCCTAAGTTTATTAAAGATTAGGAATGGTGAAGAGATATCAACATTTCCATTATATCCAAATGACAATTTTTTTTGTTTTCTCCATTTCAAACAGGCTCTCAAGCATTGAAACATAGAACATACAGCCTATGTAGTCTGCCCATATGCATCAACTACTCAGCATTAAAATGCTTTCCTCTTCCTCAGAGATCCTCAGTGCTTCTCCTATGATTTACTGAATTCAGATACTGCCCTTGTCTCCACCACCTCCACACAGAAGCTGCTCCAAACATCCACTACTCCTTCTGTATAGAAATATTTCCTTAGATTACTCCTGAATCTATCCTTTTCCACCCTAATACTATGACCCCTTATTCCAAAGTTTTCTTTCTGTTAAAAAAGGCTTGAGTCCTATCCCTTGAAACCTTGGAGTTATTCAAATGTATCTCTCCCATTTCCCCTAGCCCACCTTTCCTCCAGGGTACACTTGTAAATGCTTTGTGATGAATGCCATTTCAATAGCTGCCCTCTGGAATAACTGCATCCAGTTTATATCCATTTGAAGGTCTGGTCTCCAGAACTGCACACAGAAATCCAAATGAGATCTCACCACAGACATAAAGAGGCACTATCATCTTTCTTCTTGTTGACCATTCCTTTCTCTATGCAGCTCGGCATCCTTCTGACTTTTACTGCCGCTTTATCTGTTTGGCCACCCTAAGATCAGATACAATCACCTCCCAAGCCTAGTCTTGTTTTGTGCACAGACCCTCACCCCTCTGTCCTATACCATTCCCATGAGAATTTGCATCCTAAATGCATGATCCTACATTTTTAGCAATAAATTTTAGCTGCTAAACTCTATACCACTCCTAAGGTTTCACTAGATCCTTCCTCATATTTTTCACACCTTCCATGTATCATGTGCAAAACCGCAAACCTCTCTCAATAGCTCTTCAGCAACACTACTTAAGAAACTGTTGAAAAGAAAATATTTTGTGATATGACATAATTGGTTTGATTCTTCAAAGATCTTTGACAGGTACAAAATAGAAGAAAATCTTAGATAAAGGAAGGCAACGGCTCTGCATACCTTGTCGTAATCTCTTCTATTTGTGATTCCAAGGGAACTTCAGAAAGATCCTTCCTTTCACTTATAGTCAAGACATGCCTTGAGCCAGTGAGATGCTGACCTGTTGATATAATACAACATAACTTTGGCACTGAGAAATCATTACAACAAAATAACTGTATTTCTAGCTATCATTTAAGAATATACAGACCAAAATAAGCATTCTCGGTTAAATGAAGCACTTCCTCTATTATCTATTGCTATAACTATTACTATAGTCTTTGTAGGTATCAGTTATTAGCATTATCAGAGAGAGATTAAGAAAAAGCATTTATTGCTGTAAAAGCAATTTTATGCCATTTTATTACAAGTTTGTTCTTGTTTGACTCATATGATTTGTTATACCATGTTCCTCAATTAGGAGACCTTCAACAATCAAGTTAAAAAAAATCCAATTGAATAAATATGTTAATACTTTCAGTACTTGCACATTTCTTAACTGCCTCTAGGGTGGTTGCACAAAACAGTGTACATTTGCATCAAACAATAGGACTGGAAATCCCATACACATTATAAATATGAAAGGGACAGGATCCACCATCAACACAATAATTCACCTCTAAGAATCAGAGAACAGACCAAAATGTAACAGCGATAAGAAAAATCATCATAATCAGAACAGTCACAACAATGCAAAATCAACAAGAACAGAACACCTCTGTCCAAGTTAATGCAATCCACAGACCAGTAAGTGTAGTTACTCACCTGTAACAAGTGTTCTCCGGGGACTGCAGGAATCAGTCTTCACATATGGTGACACTGGCACCGATGGAGCCCACGTGGAAGCATCTCCCCAACTTTCAAAGAAAGCCTTTGGGAAATGCACCATGCATGCGTGGTCCCCTTCCCGCCCAAGGGTGATATCTTGTTTCAGTCCAATGACTTAGCCAAGATGGCAAAAAAAATAAAATTAAATTAAATTAAATTATAAAAAAATAATATATATTTATATATATATATAATTATATATATATATATATATTTATATATATATATATATATATAATTTATATATATATATATATATATATATATATATATAATTTATATATATATATATGGTAAAGAAGCAACTCCAAGGGGAGGGAGGATTGTGAGGACTGAGTCCTGCTGTCCCCGGAGAACATCTGTTACAGGTGAGTAACTACACTTTCTACAGGAACAAGCAGGAAGTCAGTCCTCACATATGGGACTCCCCAGCTACAGGCTACCAAGAACCTGTGAAAAACACCAGTGACCTGTAAAGGGTGAACCGTAAACTGCAGCGATGAGTCTCAACTGAGAAACTCTCACAAGACCCGTGTCCGGCAGACTGAACACCGAAGGGTCAGAGGGCAAGAATTGCCTACACCCCAAAGAGATTACGGAGTATGGCCTGACCGAAGGCACTATCCCGTCGGGGCTCCCTCTCCAGGCAGTAGTAAGCTGTGAAGGTATGGACCGAAGACCAGATGGTGGCCTGGCAGATTTCAGTCATAGGTATGGAATATAGATTTGCCACGGAAGTAGCCTTGGACATGACGTGGTGCGCAGTGACCCGCTGGTCTAATGAGATCCCAGCCTGCTCATAGACAAGGGCAATGTAGTCCGTCACCCAAATGAACAGAGTCCACTTAAGTCACTGGAAGCCCCAGGTGACTGGGGTCATAGAAGATGAACAGCTGAGGTGCTTTGCAGTGGCCCTGGGTCCGCTGCAGATAGAAAGACAGGGCCCTTTTACAATCCAAAGTATAGAGGTTGGTCTCTGCCTTGCTGGCATGAGGCCTCGGAAAGAAGGTGGGGAGTACCACCTCCTGATTGAGGTGGAAGGGGGACATCACCTTCGGCAGAAAATTGAGGTGTGTGCAGAACACCACACTGTTCTTGTAGAACCTCGCGTAGGGAGGCTCTGTCATCAGAAACTGGAGCACACTGACCCTGCGAGCTGATGCGAGTGCCTCTAGAAAGACAACCTTCCAGGAAAGGTAATGCAAGTGGTAGGTAGCCAGGGGCTCAAAAGGCAGCTTAGCGAGCTACAAGAGTACCATGCTGAGATCCCACTCTGCTGCTGGTAACTGGACAGGGAGTTTGGATAGCATGAGGTCCCACAGGAACCGAGATACAAGGGACTGAACTAAGAGGGGTTTGCCCTCAATGGAATGGTGGTGCGCTGCAATGGCGCTTAGGTGCACTCTGACTGAGTTGGGCTTTAGTTGCACCTGTGACAGGAGTAGGTACTGGAGTACCATCTGCACTGCGCAGGAGAACAGCTTCAGTCACCTCTCAGCGCACCACACTGAGAAGCGACGCCACTTGAAGGCATATGCCGATACCGTTAGGAGTTGCCACCGTCGGGATTGGACTGCCTGTTTGTCCTGCACAGCTGATTTAAGTATCATCAAGCAGCTCTTTGCCTGATCACATCTAAGGCATTCCCTTGCTGAATCTACCAATTGGGGCTAGGGGGAGGAGCCTTCATACCGTTAGGAGCTGCCACCGTCAGGCGCGCCCACGCCTTGCGGGCCTGTGCCTGAGGGCCTCGCCAGAGGGCCCTTTGGCGTGGTCGTTAGGCGGGGACATGATAGGAAACACGTGAAACTATCAACAACAAAAGTAAGAAAACTAATGGTAAGCTACTAAGTTACATCAATAGTTCATCAATCTACCTTAATAATTCAATTTAAAAAATCTACCTAATCTGTTCTTCCTCCCAACTAAAACAAATGTTAGAAAGTTTAATGCATTGAATGTAATCATATGAAATTTTAAGCGTGTATCTTCTTAATAATTAAAATAACTCGTATATCTAACTCTTTAAAAGTTCATATTTATTTATTTATTTAGACAGATTTGCATGCCATCTTATCCTTCAATCAAGGTGGTCACGTCACGTCACATTACAATTGGAGGGTTACATTTAACATTAGGGTATGTGTAAACATTTAGACAGTACAATTACATAACAGCATTTAGACAGTGCATTTAAAGGTTACATTTAATATTAGGGTATTTAATAACGTGGTATGATAAACTTGTGTGTGGATAGGATGGTGCGTACTTAGCTGGCAGCATAAGTAGTATTTCAGTTTAGGTATGGGATGTTGCCTGGATGCTCATATGTTTCTATAAATAGAAATGTTTTGAGGTCTTTGCGGAATTCTGTGAGGTCATCTAATGCTCTCAGGCTTGTTGGGAGGGAGTTCCATAGTGTGGATGCCAGTAGTGATAGTGCTCTTTTTGAAGTTGTTTGTTTGGTTTTGTGATAGCCTGCAGGTGTACCGATCATGTTGTCGTTATTGGTTCTTCTTGGTCTATTGCTGATATCCCTTGTTATAACGTTTTGGAGTGCGTCCACTGAGAGATGGTGGATGACTTTGAAGATGATCATGATTGTTTTGTATTTAGCTCTTGTCACCATTGGGAGCCAGTGCAGTTGCTGTAGGACGGGAGTGATGTGCTCGGTCCTTGGTGCGTCTGTAATGATGCGTACTGTGGTGTTTTGTAATATCTGTAGTGGGTGGAGTGTCTGCTGAGGTAGGCCTTGATATAGCGAGTTTCTGTAATCAAGCAGTGGTGGAATGAGTGCTTGGCACACTGTGCGGAAGTGGTCCTGACGGAGCATTGGTTTGATTTGTCTAATTGTTTTCAATCGTTGATAGGCCTTGTTTGCGGTTTTGGTGATGTGGGATTTCAGGTTTAGAGCTCTGTCTAGTGTGATGCCCAGATATTTAACTTCTTCTTTGACTACTATGTGTTTGTCTAGGATGCTGATAGTTTGTGGAGGTATGAAGGTGGGGTTCCTGGTGAGGAACATTGCCTCAGTTTTATTGTAGTTGACCATTAAGTTGTTGGCTATGAGCCAGTCATTCATGTCTTCGAGGCATTTGGTTATTGTTGTGGTGTCTAATGCTAGTAGGTTGATTGGAGCGTACACCATAATATCATCAGCATAGATGTGATAGTGAAGTTTGTGGTGCTTGATGATGTTGCATATGGGTTGTATGTAGATGTTAAAGAGCATTGATGATAGGGCTGAGCCTTGAGGTATTCCCTGCGTGACAGGGAATTGTAGTGATTTCTTTTGGTCGCAATTGACTTGTTGCGTTCGCCCTTCCAAGTATGATGTAAACCACTTCAGGGTATTCTTGCATAGTCCTATCTGTTGTAAGCGTTGCAATAGCTTGGTGTGGGACACAGTGTCAAAGGCCGCTGAGATGTCCATGAACACTAGCAGGAAGCCGTTTTTTATGTCGTCCATGCCTCTTAGGAGGTTGTCAAAGAGGGAGGTTAGTAGTGTTTCCATGCCGTGTTGGGGCTTAAATCTATGCTGATGTATGTCCAGTGGGGCATTTATATCAATATGGTCCTGAAGTTGCCTTTGCACTGCCTTTTCCATGATTTTCGCAAGGAATGGAAGGCTGGAGATGGGACGGCATGATTTTGGTTCGGAGGGGCTCAGATTGCTACTTTTAAATATTGGTCGTATCATTGCGTGCTTTAGGGGTTGCGGCATATATCCTTGTTGGAGTGAATCTTTGACAATTTTTTGAATGTGATGAGAGAGTTGGCTTTTTGTAGCTTTGAGCCACGTCACTGGGCATGGGTCTGATGGTGATGTTGTTGTGTTTAGTTCGGATATAATGTCTTCTACTTGCTACTTTGTTGGTATGTTGAAGCTCTCCCATGTTTGATGTTGTTTTTTTATCGTGTGATCATTTGTTTGTGGTGTAGTGGAGAATGTTTGGTTAGTGTTTTTTGACTTCATGTAGTCTGCATATTTTTGTGGGTCAAGATGGTGGGTGCTTTGTTGCGTATCATCCTTGGTGAGCTTTTGGACAATGCTAAAGAGTTCTCTTGGTCTATTAGTAGCTTTCATGATTAGGTTGGTATGGTGTTGCTGTCTACGCTCATTTATTAGATTGTTATATTCTCGTTGTTTGTCTCTGTATTGGGTTAGGAGGCCGGGTGATTTGTTCCGTCTCCATTTTCTTTCCAGTCTTCTGAGTGTGCGTTTTGCAACTCTGATTTCATGTGAGTACCATGGGGCGTTGGATCTCTTGCGTGTTTGTGGTTCTTTGGTAGCTGGGGCAGATGCTGCATTGGATATTACAGTGTTCCATTCTTCTATGTTTAGGTCCAGGGTGTCATGTTCCTGTTGAAGTTGTGGAGTGATTTCGTTTATGAATGAGTCTCTGTTAAATGTTTTGAACCGTCTAGTTATTCTTTCATCTTCTTTGCGTTGGGCGGGGTTATTCAGGGTCATAGTGAATTCAATCACATGGTGGTCTGACCAGGGGACTGGCGTGATTATTGGTTTTGTGGTCTTGTTCTGTTCCACTGATTGCATCGGCATGAAGACCATGTCCAGCGTTGTACCATGCTGATGCGCTGGGGCGTTAAATGTCTGGCAGTAATTTAATGACTCCATGGCTTTTAAGAGCGGTTCGGTTTCTCTGGTGGGTGCGGATGTTAGGTTGTAGTCTCCTAGTGCAATGAGAGGTTTGTGTCGTCTGTTATGTGCACATATCATTTCAATTACTGTGGATAGATGTTCAGTTGTGGTTCCAGGTGGTCTGTATGTGAGGGAGATGCTTAGGTACTTGTTGGATATAGTGAGTGTGTTAGATTCAATTGTGTTAGTGGTGGCGATTGTTTTGAATCTGTATTCTTTTTTGGTAAGTATTAATACTCCTCCTCCTCTCCTTTGTGCTCTGATGCAGTTAAATGCCGAGTATCCTATTGGTGTTACTTGGTTTAATATGACCTGGTCCGAGTCCTCTAGCCAGGTCTCAGTGATGCATATTATATTAAGCTTCTTGTCGTGGATTAGGTCGATAGTATTTGGTTGTTCCTGATAGATCTAGCATTTAGAAGAGCACAGCTGATGTTTGTTGCTATGATTGGGTTTGTATGTTCGTTATTTGTGTGATGTGTGGGTGTATTACGTGTGGCATTGTATGGTTTGTGGGCTGTATGCTTTGGTTGTTGGCGTTCTTTGGATAGGCGTGATGTTGGTGTGCATCTGGGTTGGGTAGTATGTGGGTTAAACAAGGGGATTTGCTCGTTGAGTCTGATGCTGTGTGTGCAGGGTGAGAACATATGTAGGAGTGTGAGGTAGACCATGAGGTAGTGGGTAGTGGCGTGCATTTTGTGATTTGTATTTTACTGACCTGGGATTGGGCTTGTGGTTTATTGACCTGTGCTCAACTTGAGTTGGGTCATATAGATGTAATTCTGTGGGTCCTCTAAGTGTGGTTCTGCATTGGTATTGGTGTCTATACTCAGTGTGTTGTGTTACTTGTGGTTGGTTAGTAGTCTAGCTATGAGGTAGTAGTGGGGTTACTAGAGTTAATAGGCTATGCCGCATGTGTTATTTTACAATGCAAACAGTGCAAACAATGGGTAGTATGATCTATGCAATTAATCTACAAGCAATGGATTGTCCAGGCAAAGTAGCAGCATTAATCTACAAGCAGTGGATTGTCCAGGCAAAGTAGCAAAATTAATCTGCAAACAATGAATTGTCCAGGCGGGTTAGCAGTTTGTTCTTTGTGTTTTATTTTACTTAGCGTGATCTGCTTCTGCGTTCTTCTGCGCCATGGGGGATAGTTCTCGGTCCGCGCCTAAGGGCCACGCCAAAGGGCCCTCTGGCGAGGCCCTCAGGCGCGGGCACGCCCGATGGCGCTCTCCCTTGCAGGAAGCTGGCGGGAACTCCTCTGTTGCCTCCGCTCCACCCCGATCGTTCAGGGGAGCTGGAAGGAGGTGCCTGATGGTGCTCCTGTGCGCCCGATGGCGCTCTCCCTTGCAAGAAGCTGGCGGAAACTCCTCTGTTGCCTCCGCTCCACCCCGATCCCGAACGATTAGTTTTTTAAACATGCATACAACTTATCAATTTATACTTTTATATTTTAATATGTTATTCCTTACACAGCAAGCCTTACCAAATGCTATAGTAATTAATCCTATTTGTTCAAACTATGCTAGGTATAATAATAATTGTTTCAAACTTCATCGTGAAAAACCAAAGAAATTAAATAAAATTCATTCTTCATCACCTAAACATATCACTAGAAATCCAATCCTTTATTCACCCATTAAGTGTGTTTTAATAAATGCAAGGTCAATACGGAATAAACCAAACATTATTATCTATGATTATATTAAAGATCAAAAGCTTGATATTATTTGCATCACTGAAACCTGGTTAAAAGACACAGATCAAATTATTTTAAAGCAAATTACCCCTTTAGATTATAATATATTTAATTGTCCTAGAGAACATAAAAAAGGAGGAGGAATTTTAATATTAACAAAACAACCTTTAAGTTTAAATCTATTATAACTAACAATTCAAGTGAAACAACTTCAATTATTATATCAAAGCACCACCTCAATGTTTGCCTCACATATAGACCACCTAATGCTGCTAAGGATCACCTCTCAACAATTTCAGAATTAATTTGTACTTATAGCTCTCAAATTAAACCATTAATTGCATTAGGTAATTACAATCTATCATCAGCACCTTCTAATGAGTACAGATCCTTCTTGAAAGCAGTGAAATCTTTAGGTTATCAACAGATAATTAATCAGCCTACACACCAACATGGAACCACTCCTGATCTAATTTTTTGCCCTGAGCAACTCTTTTCACAAAACCAAATTACAGTCCCAAAATCTACCCCAGTACCTTGGTCTGATCATTATATTATCTCATTTACCTTGCAACTACAAACATCCCCTAACAACTTAAATGATGATTACAAGACTAGAAAATTTAGAGCTTTCCATAAAGAGGACTTTCTTAAGGACATTGTTCCACAATTGCAACAAAATTGCACTGAACTGGATAAAGCCAAAGAAAATTTGAATAATATTTCAAATACTGCGCTAGCCCCAAAAAATAATAAAGTACAAATGTGTAGGAAGAACGACGCACCATAGTATTCTAATGAAATCAGAGAGGCAAAGCGTTTGCTGAGAAAATTTGAGCGTAAATGGAGACTAAAAATCTCAAGATGTAAAATTCCTATTTAGTGTAAAACAAATGGAATATAATAAGTTAATAAATGACCGTAAACAACAATACCATACAAATCTAATAATGAAAGCAACTAACAAACCAAGGAAACTTTTCAACATTGTTCAACAACTTACAAAAGTGACCACTTTATATGGTGATCCTCAAATAGACCTCCCAAAAATTTGCAAATTACCTGATAAGCAAGAATTCTATTTCGTCAAACAACTTATCTACATCACAGTTCCACCAACTTTGTTGTAAACCTTGCAGTCAATCCACAAAAGTCTGGAAGGATTTTTCTTTACCAACTTTAAAACAGATTGAAAATATAATCATCACACTTAACCAGCTAACCCATGTCCAGTAGAATGGATTAAAAGTACAAAAAATTATATTAGCTTTCACATTGTAAATTTTGTAAATAATTCTTTAAAACAAGGTTACTTACCACCTATACTAAAGAGTGCTATAATTCGACCAGTCTATAAAGGGAAATCACTGGACATCACTGACCCTAAGTCATACCGTCCTATTTCGAGTTTACCATTTATCTCAAAAATTATAGAAAAAGTGGTACAAAATCAGCTGCAAGATCACGTTGACTCGCATGCCCCTTTGGATATACATCAGCATGGATTTAAACCTAATCACAATGTGGAAACTCTACTTATTTCTCTCTTTGATAATCTTACAACAGGCCTTGAAAAAAAGAAGTTATTTCTGTTAATTTTCATCGATGTCTCAGCAGCATTTGATACTGTGTCTCACACAATAATGTTACAATGTCTACAAGATATTGGCTTATGCAACAATACATTAAAATGGTTTGCCTCTTATCTAACTAATCGTACGCAGTTAGTAAAATATGGTGACCAAAAATCCTCTCAATTTTCGATTGGACAAGGCATACCTCAAGGTTCAGCTTTATCATCTATTCTCTTTAATATTTATATTCAACCCTTATGTCAAATTATTAATCTTCATGAAATTAATTATCATTTATACACTGATGACATTATGGTTTATACTATAATTGACCAAAATACCTTTGATACAACAAAAATTAATAACTGTTTGGCTGATATGAATGATTGGCTTAATAACAACAACTTAAAAATAAATTCTGACAAAACAGAAGCAATGTTCATATCTAAATGCCAGTCCTTAAAACTACCAATTGAAATTAATTTATTAAAGAGAGAAATAAAAATTAAAGATGAAATAAGATATTTAGGTGCAACATTAGATAAATATTTAAATTTAAAATCTCATATAAACAAAATTGCGTAAAAAGCATACCATTGTTTAAAGATTATAAGAAGACTAAAACCAATACTAAATACAAATCACTTTCGCACGGTATGTCAGGCAGTCATAATACCTCTACTTGATTTTGGAAAAATCTTGTATCAAGGTCTTCCTAAACACTCTATCCATCCTCTCCAATTGGTTCAGAACACCACTGCGCGTATTATAACTGGCTCTACAAAATTTGAACACAACTCCTGTCCTCACAGTTACATTTCCTTCTGGTTATTGCAAGAGCAAAATATAAAAACCTAATGATTATTTTCAAAAATTTTCACCAATCCTCAGTGGATATTCTACAATCTATAATTTCAAAAGACAAGAGCATAAGACCAAGACGATCTCAAAATATCAATAAACTTAATACTCCTTTGAACTTCAACAAAATCAAAACAAATGACTTCTAAAAGAGTGTTTTCCTTTATGGCACCAGAGTTATGGAATTCTATTCCTGAAGACTTAAGAACTCAGGAAGACATTAAGGACTTTCGTAAATCTTTAAAGACTTATTTATTTATAGAATCATTTGCTGAAATAACTTAAATTTACCATTATGTATATTTAATTTCACTATAATATAGTATTATAACATATTGTATTGTTTTGTATTTATATTGTAATGTATCGTTTTTGTTTTTCCATACCCTCAGTATGTAAGCCTTTGTTGTCTTGGCAACCACTTTGATTGAAGGATAAGGTGGTATACAAAACTGGTTAAATAAATAAATAAATATGCCCTCCTTGTGGAGACCTTGCAGGAGGCCAGAAGAACCTCCTCCACTTCCCATGGGAGGTTGAAGTGAGCTAGAGCTACTCATTCAGCAACCAAACTATGAGTGACAGGGACCCCAGGTTTGGGTTCAGGAGAGAGCCCTTCACCTGTGAGAGTAGTCTTGTGAGCCCAGGGGAATCGGGAAGCAGCGGGAACCAAGGTTGCCTGGGCCACCAGGGAGCTATCAGTATCATTGATGCCCTGTCACGCTGGACCTTGAAGAAGGTCTTGGCGATCAGTGGAGTCAGTGGGAAGGCACAAAGGAGGCCTTACGTCCATGGAATGAGGAATATGTCTGCTGCCATCTGGGACGGGTATGGCTGGTGGGAGCAGAAGCAGGGCAATTGCTTGTTGTCTTGGCTGGCGAACAGGTCCACTAGAGGGATGCCCTAGAGTCAAAACAGCCAGAAGGCCACTCTGGGATCCAGGTGCCACTTGTGCAGCTGGAGGACTCTACTCAGCTTGTCTGCCAGGGCATTGTCCTGGCCCGGGAGGCAGACCATCCTTAGGGGCATCCCGTTGCGTATCGCATATGAGCAGAGGGCACCGACTCCTGGCAGAAGGAGTATGATCGCGTGCCCCCCTACCTGTTGACATAGAACACTGCGACTTGGTTGTCGGTCTGGACCAGCACAGACTGGTGCTGCAACCATTGGCATAAAACTCGGAGACCGGTGCTGCACATCTGCGGCTAGCCCCCTAAGGCGTTCTAACCTCTCCTGAGGGAAAAAGGCCTTGACCTGGAAGGTGTCCAGCTGAGCCCCTATGAACTCCAGATGCTGAAATAGAGAGAGAGGTGGGACTTGGGGTAGTTGATGATGAACCCCTGGTGCTGCAGGGCGTGGATGGGGTGCCCGGTGGCATGGTGCACCTCTGCAGCTGTGCCTGCCCTTATGAGCCAGTCATCGAGGTAGGGAAAGACAAAGGCCCCTTGGAGACGAAGGTGGGCTGCGACCACCACTAGGCACTTGGTGAACACCCTTGGTGATGAAGGCAGCCCGAAGGGTAACACCCTGTATTGGTAGTGACTTCCTCCCACCACGAAGCTGAGATATTTTCAGTGGCTGGGATGGATCAGTATGTGCATATAAGGATCCTTCATATCTAAGAAACATAGCCAGTCTCCCTTACCAGAAATCTGTTCATGTCCCACAGGTCCAGGATGGACCAGAGGCCCCCTGTTTGCCTGGGAACAAGGAAATACCTGAAGTAGAACCCTTGCCCCAAAGATGTTTGGGCACTGGCTCTATCGCCTTGTCCTCAAGAAGACTTGCGAGCTCGATGAGGAGCAGTCTGGTGAAGGAGAGGCCTTATGGGCTCTCCTGGAAAGTATGAGGGCGGCGTCCATTGCAGGTGGAGGAGGTGGCCCTCTTTGATCCCTTGCAGTACCCAGGAATCGGTAGTGATGGTAGAACCCTTGTGGGCAAACAGGGCCAGAAGCCCCCCTGTGGGCTATTGGGGACCTCCAGGGGGAGGGGAGGCCTTGCCCCAAGGAATCAAAAACTCCCACCAAGCTGAGCTGGGGTCAGCGTCTGGGATTCGTGGGTCTTTTGCTTGCGGGGCCCTGCCCCTGCCCCTTGTGCTGTTGGTGCTGCGGGGCCGAAAAGGCCTGGAACTGTGGGGCATTGTCAAAACTTCCCTTTTTCCTCGGAAGAAGGGCTTTTTCCCTGGGGCCTTCTTATGGAGTGGAGGAGTAGCCTAGTGGTTGGGGCAAGGTACTTCAGGCCAGAAGGTTGGGGGTTCAAATCCCACTAGAGGACAGCAACCTTGGGCCGGAAGGACTGGGGTTTCTAGTCCCACAAGTGCTCCTTGTGGTCGTGGGCAAGCCACTTAACCCTCCATAGCCCATGTTCCCTGTAAAATAGTTATCTCCAAGTTATAATACCTTGTTCAATGTAATTTCAGTTTGTTCAATGTAAACCGCACTGATGCAGAATAGCGCGGTATATAAGAGAATGTAAATAAATAAAATAAAATGAAATAAAATGGGGGTTCACCGAGGTCTTTCTGATTCTTGTCAGGAACTCAGTCTCTATTTCTGTCATTTTGTCTACCATGGGTTTCCTGAAGAGGTTCTCTCCGATTCAGTGGACATCAACAAGTTTGTCCTGAACCCACTGCTCGAGGGCAGACGTCGGGCCCCGATGCCTGAGGCAGCTACTCTGGCCAAGGACTCTAAGCTGTTCTATGCGACTCGGGATAAAAACTTTGAACATTCCCTGACCGCAGAGACCAGAAACTTAAATTGCTGGAGTGGTTCCCTGTCAAGGCCTGCCGAGAAACTGGTGCATTCTTTTGTCAGCTCTTTGAGGTACATGCTGATGTACAGTTGATAGGATTGGACTCAATACATAGCATCAAGCCCTGGAAGGCCTTTCAGCCGAGAGTGCCAAGAGTCCGGGCCTCCCTGATGGGGGGCACCAAGGAATGGGTCTTTTGGCTTTTGAGTCTGCGCATGGTAGACTCAACGACCATGGAGTTGTGGGGAAGTTGGGTCTTCTGAAACCCAGGGCTTCCGCAGACTCGGTACATGGAGTCGAGTTGCCTGCTTACAATGGGCACCAATGCCGGTGTCTCCCACATATGGAGAAGGAGGTGCTCAAGGATTGGATGGATGGGCATCATGAGGGCCTCTTTCGGAGAGGCCTCATACTGAAGGATCTCCAGTTTCTCCATGTGAGGGTCCTTCTCAGGCCTCTGTTTCAAAGGTGAACACCTTCGCCATGTCCCACACAAAGTTGATGAAGGTGATATCCTTGGGCGGAGAACGGTGCCGGGACACTGAGGGAGATGGGCCTGAGGGCACATCTCGGTGCTGCCAAGTGTCAGGGGACAACTCATCCTTGGTCAGAGGATGAGTCCAAGGCTCCGCGGTTTCCATGGTCGAGGCCCAAGCCTGAAGGCCCGCAACCTCTGGAGTACCTGCGATCTGAGCCGCATGGACTCACTGGAGAGGACCAGTGTCCCAAGGAATGGGACCGGGACCGGGACCTCATCCGATGGCTCTCTTGAGGCTGGTGGCGCTCAAGAATCGGCTTGATGTCCAAGGAAACCCTCGATGTAGAGAGTTCCATTGTTGGGGTGGAGGAACTGGATATGAATGCCCGCTGCTGGGCCAAGAGGGCAGAGATACTGCGCTACGAGGCTGCCATCCTGGTCTCCATGCCAGTAGGCTCCAGTCTTCAACACGGGCACCGAAGATTTTGGGCCTGGCATCAGCTCTGTTGAGGGGGAGTCCTTGACAAGGATGGCCTCGGGTGTCCAAGGCCGGTTGCCAGATGCTGGCGGCTCCTTTCAGGGGCAGCCTGTGAGGCCGCTCCCACTCCGACCCCTTGGACTCATGCTGGAGACTGCGGGGCCTGGAATAGGATTTCACTAGCTTCCCGGACCTGTCCTCCGAGGTGGTCTTTGAGGGTTTTAACTTCTTGCGTTCCACCTCTGGGGATTTCCTCTCTGAGGAACCGCGGCTGCGGAGGAGGCCCTGGAGTGCAGTGTTGCTGGAAACTCTGGGGCAGAGTCAGACTTATGAAAGATCTTTTCTTGTTGCAGCTGACGGCTCTTGATGGCCTTTGCAGCCATGGCCTTGCAAAGTTCGCAGTCAGAGTCTCATGGTCCGGCCCAAGGCAGCAGAGGCAGCAGTCATGTGGATCGGTGAGGACATCATCTTACTGCACTGATCACATTTCTTGAAGCTGCTGGAGGCCATTGGAAAAAAGGGGGCCCTGCCACCCGGCACTGGTCCAAGGTCTGCGGCCAAAAAAGGAAGCAAAGCACAGGTCGAAGAAAAAACAAAAGAAAAAAGGGAACGAACCCAAGGAGTAACACCAAAGCAAGCTGGCTTGGAGGCGGGAAAGGAACCAGTACATGTACCAGATAAAAACAAGATAAAAGACACTTTTTCTAGAGGAAACTGGACAGATGTTTTCGAGGGCTCCACGGAGAAAAGGAAACTGAATCAAGATGACACCCTTGGGCGGGAAGGAGACCATGCATGTGCGGTGCATGTCCAAAAGGCTTTCTTTGAAAGCTAGGGAGATGCTTCCACGCGGGCTCAGTCAGCGCTAACATCACCCATATGTGAGGACTGATTTCCTGCTTGTTCCCGAAGAAAGAATCATACTATCAGATCTGTCAGATCCACAGTGACTGATCCTGACAACAAAATTGCTAAAATACAAATGAACCCCAAATACCCCAATAAATAATGATCAGGCCCCCAACGATGAAGCTAACAGCAAAACTTGTAACCTGACCTATCCTGCTTCTAAAAGGTAACATTTTACTTACCAGTTAATGTCCTTTCCTTGAGTCCTGCTAGACCAGTCCAGACAAGTGGGCTGTGTTCCTCTACCAGCAGATTGGTGGAGACAAAGAACCAAAGAAAAGCTCAGATTTCAATGACATCACTCCTATGCCTCTATTTGCCTCAGCCACCAGAGATCCCTCCAGTATTCATTCCAAAGCATATGGGAGAAACATGGCAAGCCTCACACAACCTCAATTGTGGGTAACAATGAATAATCAACAGTAGAGAACTATGTACAAGAAAGCATAAATAGTGGAAAATGAACCTGCAGAGCCATGTATAAAAATCATAGCGGACCCAAGGGTACCGCAGCATAATAACAGAACAAATACAATTTCAGGGGCTGGTCCTGGACTGGTTTAGCAAGACTCAAGGAAAGGACATTAACTGGTAAGTAAAATGTCACCTTCCATATCATCCTGCTAGACCAGTCCAGACAAGTGGGATGTATCAAAGCTACAACTCCACTGGGCGGGAAGAAGACCCAGCAACTCACAAAACCCTTGAGCCAAAAGCCATGTCTGCCGATGTGTGGCCATCCAAGCAGTCATGTTTGACAAAAGTGGAAAGTGATGCCCATATTGTTGCCTGACAAATGTCTGCAGGGGTTACTGAGCTCCACTTCGTTCACGATGATGCTTGTGCTCAGGTAGAATGGGCACGCAAACCCTTGGAATCAGTTGGTTCCACAACAGATATGTAGAGGCAATAGCTTCCTTAATCTAGTGCCCCCAAAGTCAACTTGGCTGCCACTTCATCCTTATGCTGGCCATAAAATAACACAAAAAGATGGTCGGACTTACAAAAGGAATTCATAACCTCCAAGTATTAGAGGAGCGCCTCTGGACATCCACCAGGCGAAGATCCTTAATCCTTCCCCCAACACTGCTCCTTTGGGAAGGAGAGAAGGCAGACCACCTGGTTCATGTGAAGGAAGGCACAGGCTGAATGGAAATGGCCTCCTTCGAAAAGGACAGATAAGGATCTCAGCAAGACAGAGCCTGCAGCTTGGAAATCAGCCTTGAGGAACAAATTACAACCAAGAAGACCATCTTGAGAACACAGAAGCCAAACACTCTGGAGAAAATGTGAGATGTCTAAGTGCAAGGCCAGAGACTTTCCCACCACCCAACCCCAGAAACAAGCCAGAGCTGCCACCTGAACTTCCAGGGAGCTAAGGGAAAGGCCTTCTCTAGGCCATCATGTAGAAAGACTAACAGGGAAGACACCTTGGCCCCCTCAGGAGCCAACTGCCACGTGTCGCACCATTGCTCAAAGAGGCACCATATCCATACATATGCTGGCTTGGTAGACCTCTCCAGGCACTGAGCAGAGTAGAGTCCACTACTGGAGAGCAGCCCTTACACTCTAGCCATCTCCTTTCAAGAGCCATGCCATAAGCAAGAAGGGAGCTGGGAACTCCGGGATGATCGGTCCCTGCCGCAATAGACCCTGAAACAGAGGCAACCGAAGAGGAGGCACCTGTAGGAGTTGCATCAGGTCTCCAAACCACACTCTCCTCAGCAAGTCTGGCATCACCAGAACAATCCTGCCTGGGTGGTGTTCTATGTGTTGAATCACATGCCCCACGAGGGGCCATGGAGGAAACATGTACAGCAATTGCTGACTTGGCAAAGGCTGGGTCAGGGCATCAATGTCCTCGGATCCTGTCTCTGGGTGGCAACTGAAGAAGCAGTGAATGTTGGCATTGGAGTGGGACACCATCAGATCCACTTTGGGGCAATCCCAGCAGCGCAGAATCAACTGAAATGCTTCCTGACTCAACTCCCACTCTCAAGGGATCCAGAGAGTGCCAGTTGAGGAAGTCCGCTTCTACACTGTCCACCCCAGCAATGTGTTGGGCCGACAAGACTAGGAGGTTCTTCTCCTCCCAGGCAAACAGGAGAGCCATCTCCAGAGCTACCCTAGTGCTCTTTGTGCCGCCTTACCACTTGAGATAAGCCAACACCGTGGCATTGTCCGAAAACTTGAACTGTCTGGCCCTCAATCACAGGCCAGAAACACAGAAGTCAACCTGATGGCCCATGCTTTGAAACAGTTGAGGGCCACACAACTTCCCTGTGGTTCCAAAAGCCCTAGGCTATAAGGTCTTAGTAACGAGCTCCCCAGCTCAAGAAACTGGCATCAGTCGTCAGCAAGATCCAAGAGAAATCGCCCAGCAGTTCGCCCTTCCTCAGCTGACAAGGCTGCCATGACCACCATAGGCTGGCCTTCACCATCAATGGGAGTGGAAGCCTGTGCTCAAACTCCTGAGAACTCGGGGACCACAGAGTCAACAGGGACCACTGGAGCGGTCACATGTGAGCACATGCCCACGGCACCATCTCTATGGTCGCTGACATCAATCTGAGGAGCTGAAGATAATCCCAGACTCTGGGGAGCTTGTTGCACACAGAACAGCCCCAGGAAATCCAACAGTCTTCTAACTTTCACCTCTGGCAGGAAAACTCTGCCCACTTGAGTGTTGAAATATGCTCCCTGAAGTTCCAGGAAGGCAACAGCTGGCTCTTTCCCTGAATGATTACCCAGCCAAGACTTTCCAAAAAGGACACTACTCGGGACGCCACCCGAGACGCTTCTAAAAGGGAATGGACTCGGATGAGCCAGTCATCCACATAGGGATGGACACAGATCCCATGATGCCACAGCCATCATGGAGATAGCCTGAAAGGGAGGGCGGCGAAATGAATGTGAGGCCAAGCATGGCAAAATGCAGATATTTCTGCTGATTTGCCTGGGTGGAATATGAAAATATGCCTTCGCCAGATCCAGAGAAGCCAAAAACTCCCCTCGGCACACTGCTTAAATCATGGAGCGCAAGGTTTCCATTCAGAAGCGCAAGACGTGCAAGTGTTCGTTGACCCCCTTGAGGTCCAGAATGGGCCAGAAGGAACTATTCTTTTTTGGCACCGCAAAATAGAGGGAGTATCTGCCCTTGCTCCACTCGTCCGGGGGGACAGACGCCATTGCCTTTACGTGTAGCAACTTGTCCAAGGTGGTCTGTACAGCGGCACTTTTGATTGCAGACCCACAAGGGGAAATTATAAAAGCATGCAGAATCGGCTCTTTGCATTCCAGGACATAGCCAAACTGAATGGTGTCTAGCACACAGTGATCCATGGTAACCCGGGTCCATTCCTGAAAGAAAAGGCAAAGCCTGTCTCCAACCAGAGAAACCAGAGAATGGGCCCCCAAACTTTCACTACGCAGTTACCTTTTAGAAGCAGGATAGGTCAGGTTACTAGTTTTGCTGTTAGCTTCATCGTTGGGGGCCTGATCATTATTTATTGGGGTATTTGGGGTTCATTTGTATTTTAGCAATTTTGTTGTCAGGATCAGTCACTGTGGATCTGACAGATCTGATAGTATGATTCTTTCTTTGGGAACAAGCAGGAAATCAGTCCTCACATATGGGTGATGTTAGCGCAGTCTGGGCGGGTCTTCTTCTGGAGGGGACCAAGTCCCTCGGTCCACGTGCTCCATGAAAGGATTAAGAACAAGCTCGAGGCCCGGAAGCAGAGTGGAAGAAAGGTTTTCCTGGTTGGCAATGACCCCCAGGAATCCAGCCAGCTCGCCCTTGGTGAATGGGCAAAGGCTGACTAGAAAGGGGCACCAGCCCACTTCAAAGGCCCCTTGGACCTGTCCTCCAGAAGGTGGTAAGATTTTGTTTCCTTCAGATCCTTCACCAGCTTCTCCAAAATGGCTCCAAACAAAAGCTTCCCCTTAAAAGCAAATTGGGCCTACCGGGCTTTGGAGGATGTGTCCGCTATTCAGTGCTGGAGCCAAATCCAACGCCATGTCACCGTCGTAAGGGCACCATCCCTGGCTGTCCAATGTACCAGGTTATACATGGCATCAGAAAGGAAGCCTGTAGCAGACTCCAAAAGAGGGGCAGTATCATCCGGTGAAAGAAACTGAATCTACTGGATCAGGGCTTGAGATGTCAGGCTGGTACATACTACCAGCTGCAGAATAGCCATCACCACGGCAAACTGACTCCTCAGCAAGGAATCCATCTTATGGTCCAGAAAAATCCTTTAAGGCCAATTCACCTTCCACAGAAATGGTGGTCCATTTGCTAACCGCCATGACCTGCGCATTCACCTTCAGAATGCCAAACTACTCGACACACTCCTCCGGGAGAGCATAGATCTTCTTACATATCCTTAAACCTTTAAGTAGGGAGTCGGGAGAGTCCCTTTCTGACTGCATAATATCTTGATCGCATCTGGAAATGGGAAGACAGTAGTGGATTTTCGCAGCCCTTGAAGGAGCAGGTGTATCTTCAGCTCCTGCTCCATGCTAGAAGCATCTGTCAAGGCAAATGAGACCCTGGCAATCATCATCATGAGACTCCTTAAATCAGCTACCCATGGATGCGCAGGTTTACAAACTCTACCAGGTAGACTTACAAGTGGCCCCACTTAAATGTATATGTTGCAAAATCATATCTTATATGTGTATGTAGCACTGATCCAGTAGATTCGGTCTCTTTCACCGGATAATACTCATCTGTAATACCTGAAGATTGGAGGATGGCGAACGTAACACCAATTTTTAAAAAGGGTTCCAGGGGTGATCTGGGAAACTACAAACCGGTGAGCCTGACGTCAGTACCTGGAAAAATGGTAGAAACTATCATAAAGAACAAAATTGCTGAACATGTAGATAGTCATGACTTAATGGGAGACAGCCAACATGGCTTTAGAAAAGGAAGATCTTGTCTTACTAATCTGTTATGTTTTTTTGAAGGTGTGAATAAACAGGTAGACAAAGGTGAGTCAGTTGATATAGTGTATTTGGACTTTCAGAAAGCCTTTGACAAGGTCCCTCATCAGAGACTTTTGGCAAAACTAAAGTCATGAGATAGGAGGCAGTGCACTATTGTGGATCAGGAACTGGTTAAAAGACAGAAAGCAGAGGGTAGGGCTAAATGGCCAATTTTCTCAATGGAGAAAGGTGAATAGTGGTGTACCCCAGGAATCTGTGCTGGGTCCGCTGCTTTTTGACATATTCATAAATGACCTGGAAAAGGGAATAACGAGTGAGGTTATCAAATTTGCAGATGACACAAAACTATTTAAAGTTGTTAAAACCCAAGAGGTTTGTGGAAAATTGCAAGAGGATCTTGATAAATTGGAAGACTGGGCATCAAAATGGCAGATGAAATTTAATGCGGACAAGTGCAAAGTTATGCACCTAGGGAAGAACAACCCAAACTATGGTTACATGATGCAAGGTTCCACACTAGGAACCACCACCCAGGAAAAAGATTTAGGCGTCATTGTGGATAACATGTTAAAACCCTCGGCCCAGTGTGCAGCGGCGGCCAAGATAGCTAATAGAATGCTAGTAATCATAAGGAAAGGAATGGAAAATAAAACAAAGGATATTATAATGCCTCTGTATCGTTCCATGATGCAACCGCATCTTGAATATTGTGTGCAATTCTGGTCGCCGTATCTTAAAAAGGATATAATGCTATTAGAAAAGGTTCCGAGAAGAGCTACCAAAATGGTAAAGGAGATGGAAGGATACCCCTATGAAGAAAGGCTAAAAAGGTTAGGGCTCTTTAACCTGGAAAAGAGACGGCCGAGGGGAGATATGATAGAAGTCTATAAATTAATGAACGGAGTGGAACGGGTAAACGTAGATTGATTGTTTACGTTATCAGAATATAGAAAGACTAGGGGACATGCAATGAAGCTACAGGGTAAACTATTTAAGACTAATAAAAGAAAATATTTTTTCACTCAACGTGTAATCAAACTCTGGAATTTGTTACCGGAGGATGTAGTAAAGGCTGTTAGTGTAGATGGGTTTAAAAAAGGTTTGGACAAGTTCCTGGAGGAAAGTTCCATAAAGCACAGTTACTTACCTGTAACAGGTGATCTCTGGGAACAGCAGGAATTAGTCCTCACATATGGGTACGTCGGTACCGGCGGAGCCTGTGCGGGAACGCTCCCCAGCTTCCCAAAAAGGAAAGCTTTTGGGAGCATCCCACAGCGCCTGCGCGCTGCCTTCCCGCCTTTCCTAACCAACTCTCCTCAGTTCGAGTTTAAAGCTGAGACAATAGAGAGAGAGAGGAAAGGAAAGAGAGAGAGAGATATAACTCCTAGGGGAGGTGGGAGGGTTGTGAGGACTAATTCCTGCTGTTCCCAGAGATCAGCTGTTACAGGTAAGTAACTGTGCTATCTCCAGGAACAAGCAGGAATGAGTCCTCACATAAGGGGACTCCCTAGCTAAGATGCCCGGGAGATCCCCTTAAGGGTTCCTCGTCTTCCTATGGATCTCAGGCATCCATTCAGGGAAGGAGGGCAGGAGTTGTTCAAGAATGGAACAGGTGTTTGAGGACAGCCTGACCAAACAAGGCATCCCGGCGGGAGTCCTTGTCCAAACAGTAATGGGCTGTGAAGGTATGAACTTAGGCCCAGGTGGCTGCTCGACAGATCTGATCGATGGAGACAGAATGAAGATGAGCCATAGAGGTGGCCATGGCCCTCACATTGTGAGCTGTGACATGGCCCTCCAGAGAAAGGTTCTTACTCTGGTAAGCAAACGAAATACACTGAGCAATCCAATTGGACAGTGTTCTTTTAGAGACTGGAAGTCCTAAATGAGAAGGATCAAAAGCAACAAAAAGCTGGGAAGACTTTCTATGTTGCTGTGTCCTGTGCAAGTAAAAAGCAAGAGCTCTTTTACAATCTAGAGTATGAAGGTTCCTCTCTGCACTGGATGCATGAGGAGCTGGAAAAAAGACAAGTAAATACACCTCTTGATTAAGATGAAAAGGTGAGACCACTTTAGGCATAAGGTGAGGATTTGTCCTAAGGACTACCTTATCATGATGGAACCTTGTATAAGGTGGATTAGCCACTAAGGCATGCAGTTCACTGATGCGGCGAGCAGAAGTAACTGCAATAAGGAAAATAACCTTCCAGGAAAGAAATTTCAAGGAGGTAGTGGCTAAGGGTTCAAAAGGTGGCTTCATAAGCTGACCAAGAACCAAGTTTAAGTCCCATGCCACCGGGGGAGGTCGAATGGGAGGTTTTGTTAAAGTTAGGCCTCTCATGAATCTTGCAATAAGAGGATGAGAGGAAATAGGTTGTCCACTGAGGGGTTTAAGTGATGCTGCAATAGCACTCAAATGGACCCTTACTGAATTCGTTTTAAGGCCTGCATTGGAGAGATGCAGGAGATATTCTAATAGAGAAGTCAGGGGAAGTGCCAAAGGGTCAAGACCCTTTTGAGAGCACCAAATGGAAAATCTTTTCCACTTAAAAGCATAGGAACGCCTAGTGGAAGGTTTTCTGGAAGCATGGAGGATATCCTTCACTTGCTGAGAAAGATTGAAGTCTTGAAGGTCTAGGCCTTCAGTAACCAAGCTCTGAGGTGAAGGGACTTGGGGTTTGGGTGCCACAAAGTCCCCTCCTCCTGAGACAGAAGGTCTGGAGCAGCTCCCAAGTCCAGGGAGGGGGCTTGGGAGAGATGCAGAAGTAGAGGGTACCACACTTGGCGTGGCCAACGTGGAGCTATGAGGACCATAGATCCTTGATCCCTCTGAAGTTTGAACAGAGTCTTGGGAATCAAAGGAATGGGTGGAAAGGCGTACAGGAAGTCCTGACCCCAATGAAGGAGGAAGGCATCCTTGGCCAGAGCTCCCTGACACGGAATTCTGGAACAGAACCGGGGAAGTTTGGCATTCCACGGACTTGCAAAGAGGTCTATGTCCGGGGTTCCCCATTCCTGGAAGATTCTGAGTACCTGATCCATGTGCAGGGACCATTCGTGTGGAAGCAGAACTCGACTGAGTCTGTCTGCCCAAGAGTTTTGGATTCCTGGGAGGTATACTGCCAGGAGATGGATTTGATGCTCTCTGGCGAAGGCCCATAATCTTAGAGCTTTGTTGCAAAGCGACAGAGAGCCAGTTCCTCCTTGCTTGTTTATGTAAAACATGGCTACTTGATTGTCCGTATGAATGAGGACTGTCTTGTAGCTGAGGAGGGTATGAAAGACCTTGAGAGCTAGGAACACTGCTCGAAGTTCCAAGTGGTTGATATGAAGAGAGGTCTCCTGTGGGGACCAAGTGCCTTGGGTGGAGAGGTCTTGTAGATAAGCTCCCCAACCTGTTTGGGAGGCATCTGTTGTGAGGGTTGCTTGTGGTAGCACAGGTTGGAAGGGGGACCCCAGCAACAGATTTTGAATTGACATCCACCATTGGAGAGACCAAAAGAGACGTTTGGAGGTTGCTATTTGGTCTGAGAGAGCTCCTGATGCTTGAGTCCACTGTGTGGATAAAGTCCATTGAGCTGCTCTCATGTGTAGGCGAGCATAGGGCACCACATGCACTGTGGAAGCCATGTGGTCTAGTAGTTGTAGCATCTCCCGGGCAGTTAAGTGGCTCTTTGACTGAATCTGGGAGGCTAACTGCACTAGACTTTGGCAACGAGCCTGAGGAAGGTAGGCTCTTGCAGTAGTGGTGTCCAACCAGGCCCCTATGAATTCTAGGGACTGAGTAGGGGTGAGCTGAGACTTCGGGAGGTTTACCACAAGTCCCAGATACTGCAGAATGCGCCTGGTGCGGTCCAGGGAAACTTGGGCTTCTGACTGAGATGGAGCTCGGATGAGCCAGTCGTCCAGGTATGGAAAGACAAATATTCCCAGAGTGCGTAGAAATGCAGCAACTATTGCCATGCATTTGGTGAACACTCTTGGAGCAGAGGCTAGACCGAAAGGAAGCACTCTGTATTGGTAATGTTTTCCCTGGAACAGAAAACGTAGGAATTTTCTGTGGGATGGATGGATGAGTATATGAGTGTACGCATCCTTGAGATCTAGAGAACAAAGCCAATCCTGACTCTGCAGGTATGGAAGGAGAGTGCCTAAAGAAAGCATCTTGAACTTCTCCTTGCATAGGAATTTGTTCAATTCTCTGAGATCTAGAATGGGTCTGTATCCCCCTGTTTTCTTTGGAATGAGAAAATAGGGGGAGTAAAACCCTGACCCCTGTTGAAGAAGCGGAACTGCTTCTATGGCCCTCTGGGCCAGAAGGGTAGTCACCTCCTGATCCAGAAGTTCGAGGGATGTGGGAGAATTGAAGTGTCTCACCATGGTGTAGGGAGGAAGGTCTGAGAAATAAAGTTTGTAGTCCTCTCTTATGATAGAGAGGGTCCACTGCTCTGATGTGATTTGCTCCCATCTGGGAGCAAAATGAGCTAACCTTCCTGGAATGGTGAGAGGTTCTGGTTGTTGTAGAGCCAGAAAAGTTAAGTTCTCTAGTATCAAGTCAAAAACTCTGAGGGGGTTGGGACTGCTGGGTTGTAGCAGCCCCTGCAGGTTTAGGCCTGGCCTGTTTAGGTTGCTGACGCTTAGTAGCAAAGCGACCTGTAGAAGACTGTTGACCAGAAGTGGAAGGAAATCTGCCCTTTTTGTAAAAAGACTTTTTGAAAGATTTTTTCTTGGCCGGAGTGGAGGTAGACTTAGAAAGTCTATCCAGAGCAGCATTTTCTGCATCCATTTGAGTGGCTTTAATTTGCCACTCTTTGCCAAATAGATTTTCACCTGTACAGGGCAGATTTCCTAAACCATCTTGAACCCAGGGTTCTAGATCAGAAGCCTGGAGCCAAGCAATTCTACGAGCAGCTATAGCAATGCCTGAGGCTCTGCTGGCACCTTCAAAAGAATCAAAGGCTGCCCTGTTGGAAAACTTTGAAATGTCTTGAGTATGCTTAAGCCAAAGAAGGAACTCATCCCTTTTATCCTCACATATGGGACTCCCTAGCTTAAGGCTACCAGAGACCCAAAGCTGAAAAAAGAGCTCCCTCTAGAGCCTCAGCATGCAAGAAAAGAATCTTCTCTGATAACGCCCCTGAACGGTAGCCCAACACCAGGGCCGGAGAGTAGGAGTTGCCTAAACCCCAAAGAGATTATGGAGTACCACCTGCCCAAAAGCACTGTCCCTGCAGGACTCCCTCTTAATGCAGTAGTGGGCCGCAAAAGTCTGGCTCGAAGACCAAGTAGCGGCCCGGCAGATGTCTGCCAACGGAACAGAGCGGAGATGAGCCACTGACGCAGCCTTCGCCCTGACACGGTGAGCCGTAACTCGACCCTGCAAGGAGAGGCCGGCTGCCCTGTAACCCCAGACGATACAGTCGGCTACCCATATGGACAAAGTACGCTTGGAGACAGCCAACCTCAACTTATTGGGGTCAAAAGAAACGAAGAGTTGAACAGCCATCCGATGCTCCCGCGTACGGTCAAGGTAGGAGGACAATGCCCTCCTACAGTCCAGGGTATGCAAGACCATCTCAGCCCGGCTGGCATGAGGCCTGGGAAAGAAAGTTGGAAGAACCACCTCCTGATTGAGGTGGAAGGAGGAGACAACCTTCGGAAGGAACTTAGGGTCAGACCGTAAGACTACTCTGTTCCTATAGAACCTAGTATATGGAGCATCTGATACTAGAGCCTGAAGTTCACTCACTTGCCTTGCTGAAGTAAGGGCTACCAGAAACAACACTTTCCAGGAGAGAAAACACAGAGTGCAAGTAGCCATAGGTTCAAATGGTGGGCAAGTAAGCCGTTGCAAGACCACATTTAAATCCCATTCAGGGGCAGGTGGATGCACTGGAGGCTTAAGCAACAGCAGGCCTCTAAGGAAGCGAGCCACCAGAGGATGGCTGGAGAGAGACTGACTCTCCACTGGTGAGTGGTATGCTGAAAAAGCACTAAGATGAACTTTAACAGAATTGGACTTAAGGCCTAGGTTGGACAGGTGAAGCAAATATTGCAGCACCACTGGCACCAGGCATGAGAAAGGATTCTCGTTGTGTTGAGTACACCAGGTAGAGAATCTACGCCACTTAAGGGCAAAAGACTTTCAGGTGGACTGCCTCCTAGAGGCTAAGACCACGTCCTCCACTTCCTTAGGCAGTAGTAAGGGTGCTAGAACTACCCTTTCAGCAGCCAGGCCATCAGATTGAGGGACTGGAGATTGGGGTGTAAAAGAGATCCCTGCTCCTGAGACAGGAGATCTGGTTGCATCCCCAGAGGAAGAGGAGTGTCCACCACTAGTTGCAAAAGAAGTGGGAACCACGGCTGTCGGGGCCATCTGGGGGCCACCAGAATTACCGAGGCCCTGTCCCGGAGCACTTTGAACAGTGTCTGGGATACTAGAGGCGTGGGAGGAAAGGCATATAGGAGGCCTGTAGACCACGGAATGAGAAACGCATCCGCTGCTAATCTGAGAGGATGTGGTTGTCTGGAGCAGAACCTGGGTAGTTGACGGTTCAGAGGACTGGCAAAGAGATCTATGCTTGGAGACCCCATTTCAGGAAGATCTGTTGAACCACTAAAGGATTCAACTGCCATTCGTGCGGCTGCAGGATCCTGCTCTATCTGTCCGCCAGGTAATTCTCCTGACCTGGGAGATAGACCGCTTTGAGAAGAATGCCGTGATTGACTGCCCAGGAGCACAGTTTCTGAGCTTCCTGACATAGAAGGCGGGACCCTGTGCCCCCTTGTTTGTTTACAAAGAACATAGCAACTTGATTGTCTGTCTGAACCAAGACAGACTGGTGAGAGATGAGATGAGAGAAAGTTCTCAGGGCTAAGTGGATAGCTCTCAGTTCTAAGAGAGTGATCTGCTGTGTGGCCTCCCAAGGAGACCACAGGCCTTGAGTACATGCTCCCTGGCAATGTGCACCCCAACCTTGAAGAGATGCATTGGTTGTCAGCACCTGAGAGTGTGGAGGTGTCTGAAAGAACATCCCTTGCACCAGATTCGGAAGATGAAGCCACCACTGTGGAGAAGACTCTAGGAGTGTAGACACCCTCACTCTGTCTGTGAGGTTTCCCGTGGCTTGGTGCCACTGAGTTCTGAGGCCCCATTGAGCCGGCCTCATGTGCAGTCGGGCATTTGGAGTCACATGGACCGTGGAAGCCATGTGGCCTAAGAGCCTCAGGAATTGTCTGGCAGAGACCAGAGAATTGCTGTGGAACCGACTGGCCAGATCCATCAACCTGTGTGCCCTGTCTATGGGCAAAAAAGCCTTCGCCTGAAGGGTGTCCAGTCTTGCTCCTATGAACTCCATGTTCTGTGAAGGGTGCAAAGTGGACTTTGCAAAGTTTATAACAAAGCCAAGATGCTGCAGCAGAGCGACAGTGCGGAGGGTGACTTGATTGGCCTCTTGTGGGGATTGACCCCTGATAAGCCAATCGTCCAGGTATGGAAAGACGAAAAGGCCTTGAACCCTGAGGTAGGCCGCCACCACCACTGCCAGGCACTTGGTGAATACCCTGGGGATGGAGATTAGGCCAAAAGGCAGTACTCTGTACTGGTAATGGTTTCCTCCCACTACAAATCTGAGATATTGTCTGTGGTCTGGATGAATGAAGATGTGAGTATAAGCATCCTTTAAATCTAAGGAGCATAGCCAATCTCACTGCTGGAGGTAGGGCAGCAGGATTCCAAGGGTAAGCATCTTGAACTTTTCCCTCTCCAGGAACTTGTTTAGATTCCACAAGTCTAGGATGGGTCTGAGGCCTCCTGTTCGTTTTGGTACCAGAAAGTACCTGGAATAGAAGCCTTGATGCCTCAGGTGGTGGGGCATCAGTTCCACTGCCTGTTCCTTTACAAGACTTGCTAACTCCTGCAGGAGTAAGTCCCTGTGCAGAGGAAGTCTTGGAGGCTCCCCTGGAAAATAGGAGGGGAGCACCTGGTGGAAGTGGAGGAGATAGCCCTTCTGGACTATACTTAGTACCCAGGTATCCTTTGTTACGGCTGGCCACCTGTGGGCGTACAGGGCCAGCTGGCCTCCTGTGCTGACAGGGGCCAGCTGAGGAGGAGAGGCTATGCCACTGGAGTCAAAACCCCGCTCCCTGCTGTGCAGGAGCCGGAGCTGGTGGCTTGGGGGTTTTCTGCCTACGGGGCCCATGTCCCTGTCCCTTGGCCTGCTGACCCTGTTGGGGAGCTACAGAGGCCTGAAAATGAGGGTACTGTTTATAGGCAGACGACTTCCTCGGGTAAAAGGACTTTTTTCCCGAGCCCTTCTTCTTCTGAGAAGGGGCAGAGGTTTTCCTGGACAGCCTTGTCCAGGTAAGAGTCTCGGTCTCGAGTTCTGCAGCCTTTTCAGCCATGTGCTTGCCAAAGAGGTTTTCACTTCGGCAGGGGACATCGACCAACTTGTCCTGCACCCACGGCTCGAGGTCCGATGACTGTAGCCAGGCCTGACGGCGTGCACCGATGCCGGCAGCGGTTACTCGGGCCGAAGCCTCGAAGCCATCATAGGCTGCTCGAGAGATAAACTTCGAGCACTCACGAATACCCGATGACAGAGCATTGAACCTCTGCAAAGGTTCCTCGGAGAGACCAGCAGAGAACCCGGCAATCTCCTTCGCCAGGTCTCGAAGGTACATGCCCATGTACAGCTGGTAGGTCTGGACACAGCAAGCAAGCATAGAGCCCAGGAAGCACTTCTTACCGAGGGCATCCAGGTTCTGGGCCTCCCGACCGGGAGGCACCGAGGAGTGCATCTTCTGACTCTTCAGACGATGCATGGACGATTCCACAACCATGGAGTGGTGCGGTAATTGTGCCTTTTGGAACCCTGGGCTCTTGCGGACTCGATAGATGGAATCGACCCGCTTGTTCAAAACCAGCGTCGAGGCCGGCGCCTACCACATTCGGAAGAGCAACCGTTCCAGCATCGGAGGAACCGGTACAGTAAAGGCCTCCTTTGGGGGAGAGTTATACTGTAGGGCCTCGAGCTCCTCGGCTCCTCCTTGGAATCCGCGGGGAAGGCCAAGGCCTTGGCCATATCCCGCACGAAGTCCGAGAACCGGGTATCCTCTGGTGGGGACCGTCTCCAAGGCTCGGACTCTGGAGAGTCCGATGGGACACACCGAGTCCGAAAGGTGTCGGGTGACTCCTCATCCTCCGTTTCTCAGCCGGACCCCTCGGAGGAGGAATCAAGCGGCTCCGGTTGGGCAGGCACCGATGCCAAGCGCCCCGACGTCGAGGGTACCAGCGTTGACGACCTTGGTCCCGAGCGGGAGGCCGAAGGAGACCATGGCCAAGGATCGACTCGAGCGCGCATGGACTCGAGGATCGGCTCGGCCTCCGGGGTCGATTTGGACGTTGATGTCCCGGTGGTCGGGGCAGATGCACCGGTGAGACCGGCGATCAGTGCCCGCTGCTGTTCCATGAAGGCAGCCAAGCTGCACTCCAAGGCCATCAACCTGAGCTCAGGAGACTCAGCAGCCCCCGACAGCGTCGGGCCCGACGTCGGCTCCCCTGGAGGAGAGTCCACGAGGACTACAGTACTCACATGACCCGGGGACTCCATCTCCACATGAGGTTGTTTTGCAGGCCTCTCCGACTCCGAAGACCCGGGACGGCGCTCGGGGCTATGCGACTTGGCCCTCGAGGAGCCAAGTGCGTCCACCGACGCCACCCTCCCGGGTTTTTTCTTCTTGCGATGCTCCCGCGAGGGAGACCCCCTCTCAGAGGAGCCTCGGCGCTGCTCGGGGCCAGAGTCCCGAGACGTCGAGGCCTCTGACGAAGTCCGGGCTCGTCCGGACGCGGAGTCAGAGAAGATTCTTTCCTTTTGGTGCTGCCGACTCCTCAACGCCTTCGAGGACATTTGCCCACACGGGCCAGAGATCATCGGGTCATGATCGGGTCCGAGGCACTGGAGGCAGCAGTCATGTGTGTCGGTGAGAGACATAAGTTTCTTACACCGATCACACGTTTTAAACCCGCAGGCAACCATCGGGGGAAAAAGGGCCCCTACGAGGTCAAAAGACAGGGCTGCCAGTGAAAATAGAAAAATGGCACGTACGCTAGTCACTAAGGACAAAAAACGAAAAAAGAAGTCCGGGCTCGATACCAGGCGGGAAAGGGAAACCGGCGTTGAACCGAAGAAAACGGGTCCACGCAGAACAAAATCAACTTTTTCCTCGGGTGAAAACGAAACACGTCCGTCGGGATCCACGGAAAAAAGAAGACTGAGCAAGATGGCACACTTGGGTGGGAAGGGGACCGCGCATGCGCGCTGCATTCCCAAAGGCTTTCTTTGAAAGCTGGCTAAATGCTCCGCACGGGGGCTCCGTTGGTGCCGACGTCACTCATATGTGAGGACTGACTTCCTGCTTGGTCCTGGAGAACCAATTTTCCAGATGTCTCGAGATCCACTCAGCAGCAGAGCAAGTCCTTCCTGCAGCTGAAGCCACATGTCTTGGCTGCAGGGGGGGACTCCCTTTCTTCATTTTCCATGCAAATGTTTAGCAACATTTAATGATTTTAGGTATGTATTTTCTGATCACTTTCAGCTTGAGTCTAGAGTTTGCAGTAGAAGAGAAGGGTACAGATAGAAGCAATCTGTCAGATGAGCGGAGTTCCCCAGGAGGGGTGTAGGGAGAGATAAGAGAGAAACGGTAGAGCGGAGCAGCAGAATGAGTGCACTTATAGGCCACAGGCATAAAAAGGGCATACATTTGTTGCTCAGCAATATTGTGCATCCTTTGGGGAACTGCAATGTTAATTTTGGGTTTTGTGCACTTGGTAAGGGTCCATCCTTAGCAATTTAAAGCATGTTTGTAGAGATGACCATGGCAGGAGTCACTGGGGCTGTTTTATAATGCCAAGTGCCATTTGATGCAAGGTATGTCCTGACATTCATGTTCATTTTTACATTCTCTTATACCATATTAGGGTGCACTGGGATTATCTAGCACTTTTCAGGGCCTGAGGAGGACTGGTATATGGTCTAGGTTGCAGCAGCAGTCATTTCTCACTGGTATTTATGTCTAGTATGCATCAGCAAACTACTGTCAGTGTGAAGAGCAGCTTAGGAGATGCACGTTTTACCAAGGAGGAGTAGCATCCATGGGTACATCCCAAAGACAAGCAGGATCCGAAATGTGCAACCTTTCAGAATATGGTGGGCACGGGGACGTCCAAAATGTTTACCCTTGTCCCATAATATTATGGGGATGTGTTTCTCCATTATATCACATGGCCTGTGCCTGCACCCGTGTGCGGGCTGCGCGCTGGATGTGTGCATGGGTCGGCTGCATAGCGCTTTGCCCGTGCCACGCTGGACACACCTGTCTCCCCGATTCCAGACCTGTGGGCATGTCTAGACCCATGGATGCAGAATTGTGTTCAAATGGGGCCTGTTTTCACTTTAGATGTGTCCATAGGACAGACGTGCATGTTATAGAATTGGGCTCTGAGCATGGTAAGCATGGCCGGGGGGCCGATCATCTGCCATATCATCTGCCATGGTCATCTGCCATGGTCAAGCCGATCATCTGCCATATAAAGTAAAGAAATGTGGTGACTGCAGCAGCTGCTTATCCAATATGCTGACATTCTTTCTTTCCATCCCAGAACAGAGGGAAGGAGTGGAGGAGCTTCCATTGCAAGGAGGGACCTTCCAGGCAACAGGCAGATTGGCAAGAATTAAAGGTGCCTGGACAGCATTGCTGTAGAAATGGCACGCCAGTGATTTTAGGAAGAATCAACTAGGAACAGAAGTGGTAGTTCACAAAAAGGAACTCATCTGATTCAGCTTCTTCACTATTTGTTTTTTTAGTAACCTGGGCAGACAGTAGGGCCTTGGGGGGAGGGGGGGGGGGATGGAATTGGATTCTAATCCTCAAACAGATGCCGAAGTACCAATTGGTCGAAGTTGCTGTCACACTGAGAATCCCCATCCAGACAGTAGTGAGATGTGAATGTGTAGACAGAAGACCATGTTGCAGCCCTGCAGATCTTTTCCATGGAGACCAAGATCAAGTTGGCCACTGACACAGCCATGGTTCTGATGTTGTGATCTGTCTCATCACAATAAAGGCACAAGCAAAAGAGATGCAGTCTGCCAACAAAATTGAAAGAGTGCATTTGGAAATGGCAGCCCTTAGCTTACTGGGGTCAAAAGAAACAAAAGCTGGATGGACTTTCGGTAGGTCTTTGTCCACTCTAAGTAGAAGGCTAAGCCTCGTTTGCAGTCCAACACGTGCAGCACCGCTTCTGCTCTGTGGGCGTGAGGCCTTGAGAAGAAAGTCGGCAGAACGACTGACTGATTAATATGGAAAGCTGATATTACCTTTGGAAGGAATTGAGGATGAGTGTGCAGGACCACTCTATTATGAAGGAACCTGGAGTATGATGGATGAGCTACTAGAGCCTGGAGTTCACTTACCTGGCATGCTGACGTAACCGCCACCAGAAACCAGACTTTCCAGGTCAAGAACTTCATAAAGCAGGAATCGAGTGGCTCAAATGGAGTTAAACATGAGCTGCACCAGAACCACATAGAGGTCCCAAGCCACTGTTGGGGGCTTGAAGGGAGACTTTGAGAGAAATAAACCCCGCATGAAGCAAACTACTAAAGGCTGAGCCGAGATAGACCTTCCCTTCATTCCATGATGGTATGCCCCAATCGCGCTGAAGTGAACCCTGAGAGAGTTGGATTTGAGACCCAACTCCGAGAGGTGTAGGAGCTACTTCAGTAGTCTGTCAGTGGGGCAGTTAAAAGGATCTAGCACCTTTTCTGTGCACCAGATAGCAAATCTCTTCCAAATGAATGCATAAGACCTTCTGTTACCTGTCAGAGTAACAGAACATCTGTTACTCTGACAGGACTAGCCTCTCAACATCCATGCAGTTAGGGCCTGATGTTAGGATATAGCATCCTGACGTTGGAATGTAGCATCCTCCCATCTTCTTGTGATACAAGTTCTGGGGCAGAGCCATGCCATAGAGGTCCCACTGGGAGAGCTGAAGCAGAAGGGGAAACCACGGCTATCTAGGCCAATATGGTGTGATGAGTATCATCGTACCCCTGTCTGTCTGGAGTTTCAGCAGGGTCTTTGCTATGAGAGGTATGGGAGGATACACATATAGCAGGCCCCTCCCCAGTGCAAGAGGAAAGCATCCGGCGCCAGCCTTCTGCGCAAGGTGACTCTAGAACTGATCCACTTAGCATTTTGTTGGGTGGTGAACAGGTCTATTGAGGGGGCACCCCACTTCTGAAAGGTTTGGGCTGTGATGTCTCTGTGCAGTGTCCACTCGTATGGCTGGAGGGTGCAACTCAGCTGGGCCGCCAAGGTATTCTGCTCCCCTGGCAGATATGTGGCCCTTAGCTTCATCCAATGAGTGTTAGCAAACCTCAATAAAAGAACTGTCTCCTAGCACAGGAGATATGAACCTGTACATCCCTACTTGTTTATGTAGTACATCGCGACCTGATTGTTGATCTGAATAAGGACAATCTGGTTGGCTAGCCATTCTTGGAAAGCCTGGAGGGCATTTGCTATGACTCAATTCCAAGAAACTGATTTGGTGCAAGCTCTTCTGTTCGGACCAGACACCCTGAGTGTGAAGGCCATCCAGATGCGCTCCACAACCCAGTTTGGATGAGTCTGTTGTCAGTTTTTTAGGGTGAGACCATTTAAAAGTGGAGACTCTGAGCAGGTTCAGATGATCCAATCACTAGTGCAGGGGCTGGAAGAGAGGGCTGGTGATAGCCACCTGTTCCCGAAGGCGGCTGGTGGCTTGGTTCCACTAAGTCCTCAGTGTCCATTGAGAATAATTTATCGAAAGGCGAGCCATGGATGTTTATGTACAGTAGAGGCCATGTGGCCGAGCATGGTCAGTATCCCTTGAGTTGTTGTCTGACTCCTTCACTGGGTATCTCGGACCAAGGCCATCAATCTCTGGATTCGATCTAGCAGAAGGAAGACTTTCATTTGAGTCCAGTCGAGGACAGCCCCTATGAACTCCAGTTGTTGGGCAGGCTGAAGGTGGGACCTTTGGGTAATTGACTACAAACCCCCAACAGCTCTAGCACCTGAATAGTCAACTGAGTTGATTGCTGGACTCCATCAGGAGTGGTGTTTTTAATGAGCTAGTTGTTCAAATAAGGGAAGACAAAGACCCCTAGTGTTCTGAGATAGGCCGCTACCATTGCAAGGCACATTGTGAAGACTCGGGGTGCCGCAGTCAGCCTAAAAGGTAGTACCTGGTACTGAAAGTGCTATTCTGCCAGGATAAATCTGAGCTACCTCCTGTGAGCAGGATGGATTGGTAAGAGTAGTTACTCACCTGTAACAGGTGTTCTCCAGGAGCAGCAGGAATCAGTCCTCACATATGGGTGTCATCGGCGCCGATGAAGCCCCAGCGGAGCATTTCCCAAGCTTTCTATGAAAGCCTTTGGGAATGCAGGCACGCATGCGCGGTTCCCTTCCCGCCTAAAGGTGCCATCTTACCTCAGTCAAGTGACATTGCTAAGAACAGCACACAAAAATAAAAAAATAAACTATGTACAACTGCAACTCCAAAGGGAGGAGGGAGGGTTGTGAGGACTGATTCCTGCTGCTCCTGGAGAACTCCTGTTACAGGTGAGTAACTACTCTTTCTCCAGGACCAAGCAGGAAGTCAGTCCTCACATATGGGTGACTCCCTAGTTCTGGACTACCGAGGAACCCAGGCTGAACAAGAGTACTCCCTCTATTCCCAGCAGTAAAGAAAGGCTTTTCAAGGACACAACCTCCACCGGTAGCCCAACAGAGGGCAGGAGGGCAGGAGTTGCCTAAACCTCAAAGAGATTCCGGAGAACTGCTTGGCTAAAAGCACTGTCCCTACGGGACTCCCTCTCCAGGCAGTAATGGGCCGCAAAAGTCTGGCTTGAAGACCAAGTTGCAGCCCTGCAGATGTCTACCAAGGGCACAGAGAGGAGATGAGCCACTGAGGCAGCCATTGCCCTGACACGATGGGCCGTGACCCTACCCTGCAAAGGAAGGTCAGCCGCCTTGTAAGCCCAGGTGATACAATCAGCCACCCAGATGGACAAGGTACGCTTGGACACAGCCAACCCCAACTTATTGGAGTCAAAGGATACGAAGAGCTGAGTAGCCCTTCTATGTCCTTGCGTACGGTCAAGGTAGAAGGATAAGGCCCTCCTACAGTCCAGGGTATGCAGGACTGCTTCAGCCTGGCTAGCATGAGGCCTAGGGAAGAATGTTGGAAGAACCACCTCCTGATTGAGGTGGAAAGAGGAGACAACCTTAGGGAGGAACTTCGGATGAGTCCTGAGGACTACCCTGTTCCTGTAAATCCTGGTGTAAGGCCTGTCACAGACCAGGGCTTGAAGCTCACTTACTCGCCTAGCCGAGGTAAGGGCTATTAGGAAGGGTGTCTTCCAGGAGAGGAAGCGAAGTGGACAAGTAGCCATCGGCTCAAAAGGTGGGCGAGTCAGCTGCTGCAAGACCACATTCAGCTCCCACTCAGGGGCAGGATGACGGATGGGAGGCTTGAGAAAAAGCAAGCTCCTGAGAAAGCGGGACACCAAGGGGTGACCAGATAGAGACTGCCCCTCTACCAATGAGTGGTGAGCTGCTAGAGCTGAGAGGTGGACCCGAACAGAATTGGACTTATGTCCCTGATTGGATAAGTGCAGTAAATACTGAAGCACCACTGGCACAGTACAGGAGAAAGGATCCTCTGTACGTAGGTGACACCACACAGAAAACCTCTTCCACTTGAGAGCATAGGTTTTCCTCGTGTACTGTTTCCTAGAGGCTAGGACAACCTTCTCAACTTCCTGAGATAGGCCCCAGGGAGCCAAAACTACCCTTGCAGCCTCCAGGCCATCAAATTGAGAGACTTGAGATTGGGGTGCAGAAGGGAACCCTGGTCTTGTGTGAGAAGGTCGGGTTGCAACCCCAGAGGCAGTGGAGGATCCACCGCCAGTTGAAGCAAAAGAGGAAACCAAGGTTGTCTCGGCCATCTGGGAGCTACCAGCAGGACCGAGGCTTTGTCCTGAAGAATCTTGAAGAGGGTTCGGGCCACCAAGGGCGTGGGAGGAAACGCATAGAGGAGGCCCTGAGACCAAGATATCAGAAAAGCATCCGCTGCTATCCGCAGAGGATGTGGTTGCCTGGATGACAACTTTCACAAACTATATGGTCTTTTTTATGAACGCGTTCTGAAGTTTCTTCTATGGAAATTACGTTCAATTACAACTCAAAAGTGAATTAGAATAAATGAATCTCTTTATACTTTCACACCACTGTTAACAGGTCTCAGATTCACGTAGCACTCATCTCAGGACTAACCTCCGACAGTTAGGTGCTGTGATTAACATCAACGACCCCAGTGTACTTTTAACTATTGGGATTTGAATTTTTATGGTACATTAACTTAACTTAAAGGGCATCACCCAATGTGTTGACTGGTGAAACGGATCCCGACGCTCTAATCAGGCGCCATTACGGCGTTTCAAAAAAGACTTTCTTCAGGAGATCCTTCCCCCATATTATAAAAAACACAAACAAAAGCCTTAAAACCTAATACTAAAAAGCACCATGATACTATTCACTCACAAGGTACATAAAAACTCTAATTCACTTTTAGAGATGCTGCCCACGTCCTCTCTCATTTAGTGGTAGCTCTAGGCTCCAAAAGACGCCGCGCATGCGGGCTGGAATTCCCTACCATAATTTAAACCCCTCTGCTTGATGTTCCAAAGTGATACAGCTGTTCAAACTCTCACTAGGGCCCCTTACGGTTATTTTCTCTTGTCAGCGCCGACTCCTACTCACACGCATCTCATTACTTCTTCCTATCAACTGACCCCTGCTAAGACGTGCCCGTTCACCAAAAATCACATCCACCATTATCTTAAACTCTCCTTTAAAATGCATGTTTCTCTCAGTATTCCCCCTGGGTTCTACTCTACAGAATAGCAAAAGGACAACCCTACTAATATTAATTAGCTATTATAGTTCCCTAATCTTATTAAAAATTACTCCTATCACCCTTCTCTTATCCTAACTGAAAACTCAAGTACATACTTGCCAATCAATGGCTAGATTTAACCCTCCCGGGCTCACTGTATTTAGTCGGTATATCCAATGCTGTTCCCTCATCAAGAGAGTCTCATCTAGAGTTCTACCTCCCATTTTAGTAGAAGGCAGCCACAAAACATGTGGGGATTGCGATGTCTGCCCGGTCATGTTAGAACTAGTACAGTTTCAATATCATGGTGTTAGTTTTACTCTCCGAACTAGCACAACGTGTGCTTTGGAGGCAGTAGTGTACAGTATCATATGCCCTTGTGGCTTGATGTATATTGGCAAGACTTTAAGTCCCTTGCGAATTAGATTGAGGGAACATAGAAGTCGTTTGAGGTGTCGTAGACTAGAAGCACCGATAGTGCCACATTGTTTGGCGCAGGGACATGTCTTTGAGCAGTTATGGTGCTTTGCCATACAACAGATAATTAAGCCTGAAGGAGGTAGAACTCTAGATGAGACTCTCTTGTTGAGGGAACAGCGTTGGATATACAAACTAAATACAGTGATTTTTGGTGAACGGGCACGTCTTAGCAGGGGTCAGTTGATAGGAAGAAGTAATGAGATGCGTGTGAATAGGAGTCGGCGCTGACAAGAGAAAATAACCGTAAGGGGCCCTAGTGAGAGTTTGAACAGCTGTATCACATTGGAACATCAAGCAGAGGGGTTTAAATTACGGTAGGGAATTCCAGCCCGCATGCGCGGCGTCTTTTGGAGCCTAGAGCTACCACTAAATGAGAGGTGGTGTTTTTTATAGTATGGGGAAGGATCTCCTGAAGAAAGTCTTTTTTGAAACGCCGTAATGGCGCCTGATTAGAGCGTCGGGATCCGTTTCACCAGTCAACACATTGGGTGATGCCCTTTAAGTTAAGTTAATGTACCATAAAAATTCAAATCCCAATAGTTAAAAGTACACTGGGGTCGTTGATGTTAATCACAGCACCTAACTGTCGGAGGTTAGTCCTGAGATGAGTGCTACGTGAATCTGAGACCTGTTAACAGTGGTGTGAAAGTATAAAGAGATTCATTTATTCTAATTCACTTTTGAGTTGTAATTGAACGTAATTTCCATAGAAGAAACTTCTGGATGAGAACTTTGGCAGTTGCTTGTTCAGTGGGCTGGCAAAAAGATCCATCAAAGGAAGACCCCATTTGAGAAAGATCTTCTGAACTACCAAAGGATGCAGCTGCCACTCGTGGGGCTGCAGAATCCTGCTTAACCTGTCTGCCAGGTAGTTGTCCTGGCCTGGAAGATACACAGCCTTGAGGAGCATGTTGTGCTTGAGGGCAAAAGAACACAGGTCCTGGGCCTCCCGACAAAGGATCCTGGACCCGGGTTCCGCCCTGTTTGTTCACATAAAACATGGCAACTTGGTTGTCTGTCTGGATCAGGACAGACTGGTGAGTCAGGGTAGGAGTGAAAGCTTTGAGTGCTAAGCGAATAGCCCGGAGTTCGAGAAGATTGATCTGTTGTGCAGCTTCCCAGGGAGACCAGAGCCCCTGGGTTCACTTGCCCAGACAATGCGCTCCCCAGCCTTGCAGGGAGGCATCTGTGGTTGGCATCACCGTGTAACCCGGAATCTGAAAGGTCACCCCTTTCAGCAGATTGGGTGGGTGTAGCCACCAGTTGAGGGAGTGCAGAAATGGTCTGGACACCCTTATCCTGTCTCTGAGGCTGCCTGTGGCCTGGGACCACTGAGTTCGAAGACACCATTGTGCAGGCCTCATATGGAGCCTGGCATTGGGGGTCACATGCACTGTCGAAGCCATGTGGCCTAGAAGTCTCAGGCAGAGTCTGGCGGAGACCAAGGACTTACTGAGAAACTGACTTGCCAAGGCCATCAACCTTTGGGCTCTGTTTTCTGGCAAGAATGCCTTTGCCAGGAGAGAGTCCAGCCTTGCCCCTATAAACTCCAAGTTCTGGGAAGGGAGCAAAGTGGACTTTGCGAAGTTTATGACAAACCCCAGGCGTTGTAGAAGAGCAATGGTCCTGAGGGTGGCTTGATTGGCCTCCTGACCTGTCTGACCCCTGATGAGCCAGTCATCCAGATAGGGGAAGACAAAGATGCCCTGATTTCTCAGATAGGCCGCCACTACTGCTAAGCACTTTGTAAAGACTCTGGGGGCGGAGGTGAGGCCGAAAGGCAGCACTCTGTACTGATAATGGTTTCCTCCCACGATGAACCTGAGGTACTTTCTGTGGTCTGGATGAATGAGGATGTGAGTGTACGCATCCTTTAGATCTAAGGAGCATAGCCAATCTCCCTGCTGGAGGTAGGGCAGAAGGGTTCCAAGAGTAAGCATCTTGAACTTTTCTTTCACTAGGAACTTGTTGAGGTTCCTGAGGTCCAGAATGGGATGAAGGCCACCGGTCCTTTTGGGCACCAGGAAATACCTGGAGTAGAATCCGTGACCTTGCAAGTGGGCTGAAGCTCTTGACGGAGAAGGTCTGTGTGCAGAGGAGGCCTTGGAGGCTCCCCTGGAAAGTATGGGGGTGGCAGATGGTGAAAATGGAGGGCATAGCCCTTGTGGACTATCTCCAGCAACCAACTGTCCCTGGTGATAAGGGGCCACTGATGGGCAAAGAGGGCGAGGTGACCCCCTGTGCAGGGTTGGGAGAGCAGTGGAGGAGAGTCTATACTCAAGGAGTCAAAAACCCCCACCCTGCTGAGTGGTAGCAGGGGCCTGAGGCTTGGGGGTCCTCTGCCTACGGGGCCCATTACCCTGGCCCTTGGCTTGCTGACCCTGGGGGGCAGCTTGGGCAGCCTGATATTGTGGGTACTGTTTGTAGACAGTGCCCTTCCTCGGGTAAAAGGGCTTTTTACCCGAGCCCTTCTTTTCATGAGAAGGGGCAGAGGTCTTCCTCGACAGCCTTGTCCGAGTGAGGTGCTCGGTCTCGAGCTGAGCGGCCTTCTCGGTCATGGGCTTGCCAAAAAGGTTTTCACCTCGGCAAGGGACATCGACCAACTTGTCCTGAACCCATGGCTCGAGGTCCGATGACTGCAGCCATGCCTGGCGCCGAGCCGCGATGCCGGCTGCCGCAACTCGGGCCGAAGCCTCGAAGCCATCGTAGGCGGCGCGAGACATGAACTTCGAGCAGTCCCGAATCCCCGAGGACAAGGACTTAAATCTCTGCAAGGGTTCCCTGGAGAGACCAGCAGAGAACCCGGCCAACTCCTTGGCCAGATCCCGCAAGTACATGCCCATGTACAGCTGGTAAGACTGGACACGGCAAGTAAGCATTGAGCCCTGAAAGCACTTTCTACCAACGCCATCGAGGTTTCGGGCCTCCCTACCAAGAGGCACCGCGGAGTGCATCATCTGACTCTTCAGACGACGCATGGCCGATTCTACAACCATGGAATGGTGTGGTAGCTGTGCCTTCTGAAAGCCAGGGCTCTTCCGGAGCCGATAGATCGAATCGACTCGCTTGCTAAGAACCGGCGCCGAGGCCGGTGCCTCCCACATACGGAAGAGGAGCCGTTCTAGCATCGGAGGAACCGGGACAGTAAAGGCCTCCTTCGGAGGAGAGTCATACTTCAGCTCGAGGCTATTCCTTGGGATCCGCCGGAATAGCCAAGGCAGTGGCCATATCCCGGACAAACTCCGAGAACCGGGTGTCCTCCGGGGGGGACCTACTCCGGGGCTCAGACTGCGGTGAGTCTGAAGGGACGCACCGAGTCTTAAAGGTATCAGGAGACTCCTCGTCCTCCGTCTCCCAAGCCGACTCGTCCGAGGAAGAGTCAGGGTCCAACCCCACGGGGCCCTGGAGCACCCGCCCCGACGCCGGAAGCACCGGCATCGACGCCCTCGGTCCCGAACGGGAGGTCGAGGGAGACTGCGACCGAGGTCGACTCCGAGCCACGCTGGACTCGAGTATCGGCTCGGCCTCCGGGGTCGACTTCGACGTCGATGTCCCGGTGGTCGGGGCTGATGCGCCAGACAGGCTGGCCATCAGTGCCCGCTGCTGCTCCATGAAGGCAGACATTCTGCTCTCCAAGGCTGTCATCCTGAGAGTCAGCTCGGGAGACGCAGTAGCCACCGACTCGGGCCCCAGTGGCGCCGGGCCCGACGTCGGCTCCCTGGGAGGAGAGTCCACGAGGACTACGGGGCTTACGTGCCAAGCAGACTCCGGCTCCACACGAGGAACTTTGGCAGGCTTCTCAGGTTCCACAGGCCCGGGGTGATGGTCAGGGGTCTTAGACTTGGCCCTCGAGGAGCCAGGGACCTCCTCCGACGACGCCTTCTTGAGCCGTTTCTTCCTCTTGTGTTCCCGATCGGGGGATCCCCTGTCCGAGGAGCTTCGACTGCGCTCGGGATCGGAATCCCGAGATGTCGAGGCCTCAGACGAGGTCCGGGCCCGGCCAGAGGCTGAGTCCGAGAAAAGCCTTTCCTTTTGCTGCTGGCAACTTCGTAGTGCCTTGGAAGACATTTTTCCACAGGCCCCGCATGACTTAGAATCGTGGTCGGGGCCGAGGCACCGAAGGCAGCAGTCGTGTGTGTCGGTTAGAGACATTAGTTTCTTACACCGATCACACTTCTTAAAACCACTGGAAGCCATCGGGGAAAAAAGAGTCCCCGAGAGGTCAAAGGACCGGCCTTCCAGGGAAAAAGAGAAAAAAGGGCGCGAACGCCAGCCACGAAGGGCAAAAACCGAAAAAGAAGAATTGGGCTCGATACCAGTGTACCGAACCCGGTGGGAGGGGAACCGGCGTCGAACCGGTAGAAAAATAGCAAAAAATTGCTGAAAAATCTAATTTTAACCAGGAAAACTGGACACACGTCCGGTGGGCTTCACGGAAAAAAAGAGACTGAGGTAAGATGGCACCTTTAGGCGGGAAGGGAACCGCGCATGCGTGCCTGCATTCCCAAAGGCTTTCATAGAAAGCTGGGGAAATGCTCCGCTGGGGCTTCATCGGCGCCGATGACACCCATATATGAGAACTGACTTCCTGCTTGGTCCTGGAGAATGAGGGTATATGCTTCCTTTAGATCCAGGGAGCATAGCCAATCATCTTTCTGAAGATAAGGGAGCAGGGTACCTAGAGATACCATCTTGAACTTTTCTTGCATCAGAAAGGTGTTGAGGTTTCTGAAGTCCAGGATGGGCCGGAACCCTCTGTCTTTTTGGGGACCAGAAAGTACCTGGAGTAAAATCCACACTGATCTACTCTTGCAGCAGGGGCTCGATGGTGAGATCAGCCAGAAGGATAGAGATTTCTCTCCGCAGTAGGTCTAGATACAGAGGGTTGAGAGGATATGCCCTAGGGGCAATGTGGAGGCAGCTTGTTGAAATGCAATATCTAGCCGCTTTGGACTATCTGTAGCACCCACGAGTTGGAAGGTATAAGGGGCCATCTGTGGGCAAAAAGAGCGAGCCTTCCCGCTACTGGAGGGCTCCCCTCTGTGGACACTGGCAGATTGGCTATGCTCCAGAGGAACCAGTCAAATCCCCACTCCAAGCTTTGATAGCAGGGCAGGCTGGGCCTTTTGAGGCTTTTCTCAACACTGTGGGTGAAGAGCCTGCATTTTTTGCTGGGAGGTTTGAGGATCAGGGAAGTACCTGTGCCTACAGAGGTAATAAGTTTTCTTCTGGCCTCCACTTTGATACCTCCTGCAATAGCTGGTTCAGACGTGCGTCTCAAAAGCCTAGTGAGGGTGACATGCTGCTTCTCTATGATGCCTGCCTACTTCTCCACCTGCTCTCTGAACAGGTTCTCTCCCCAGCACGGCACATCCACAAACTTAGTTTGCACTGACTGTTCCAGGTCGGAAGGCTGAAGCCAGGTGAGCTTGTGGGCTCCAATGCCCACTGTCACCAGTTTAGACACAGTTTTGAAGACGTCGTAGGTCACCTGGACCAGGAACTTTGAGCAGTCCTTGCTAGGCCCACTAGGACATGATATTGCTCTAATTTCTCTGAGTGAAGGAACTGGCACAAGTCAGCAAGATCATGCATGATGTCCTTCAAGAACATGCTCATGTAGAGTCGATAAGAGTGTACTTGAGCCGCGAGCACAGAGCTTTGGAAGCACCTCCTTCCAGAGGACTCCAACGTCCAAGTCTCCCTACCTGGGGGCGTCAAGGAATGAGTCTTGGTGGTCCAACTCCTCCACTCTGGGCTCATCCTCCACCTCCAGTGAAAATGGGATGGCCATGAGTGGAGGAGTAGCCTAGTGGTTAAAGCAACAGCCTAACACCCAGGGGATCTGGATTCAATTCCCACTGGTACTCCTTGTGACCTTGGGTAAGTCACTTTACCCTCCATTGCCTCAAAAAAAGGCCTAAACCAAATACAAAACCCAGCTATCTGGTATTCCAACAAAGTAGAATCAAAAACATAAAGAACACCATAATCCCCATAGACAGCACCAATCTAATTTTTGTCAGGCATAAACTGCAGGAGGAAGAGAGAAATTTTACTTACTCCCACGCAGTACATGCCCCTTTTATTCGTTTTTATTCAAAATGATTTTTTGTTCCTTATTCACAAAACTGACAAAAAACGCCAAGATGAATGGCCAGTGACATCAAGGGTATCCTTTCAAAGAGAGGCCAAATATAAATGCCCATAATAAGAGGACCAATAGCGTAGGGAAACCCCCACTAAGCAAGGGATCCCCTACGTCTATGGTAAAGGAACAAAATTAAAAGTCCAGCCATTCAATTTCACGATTTAATCCACCTGTAATCGATAAATCCAGCGATGTTCCAGTCAACGAAGATGTAATTGGCGATTACATTGCACCTCGATTGAGCAATTTCATTGTCATGCACGAGATTTATGGCAGAGGCTGGCTTTGAAAGGATATCCTACGCCTGTTATCTCTCGAGCTTACCGGCGGGCTTTGTATTCACATCGTGAATGGTATTTGGATATAGACCAGATTTCTTCAAATTCTTCAAGAACTCCTTCCGACTGTGTAACTGGTGTTTTACCCTATATGGCTCATACGGGGAAGATCACTTCTATTTTAAAGAAGCATTGGTCAGTGTTATCTTTATGCCCCAGTTTGAATAAACCTTTACGTATGGCTTATTCTCGGGGTCGCAATCTACGTGACCGATTGGTAAAGTCTACTGTTCCACTTGACCGACCATTGCTACCTGAAAGTCATTCGGGATCACATTCTCCCTGTATGAAGTGTAAATACTGCTCAACTACACTTTCCGGTTCTGAGTGGATGGATTTGAAGGCTCGGATTTTTTATCGAAGATGGCAGACAACATGTGCTTCAAGTTATGTGATATACATATTGATTTGTCCGTGCCCGAAATGGTATGTTGGGAGCACCACGCGGGTGGTTCGCATTCGTTTGGGTGAACATGCCTCACGTATTCGCCAATTGATTTTGACTGCTCCTTTGGCACAACACTGTCAGGACTTTCATCATGATTTTGACCACTTACGCTGGACTGTGATTGATCATGTCCCGTTTGACCCTCGGGGTGGAGATCGCCAATTACATCTTCGTCGACTGGAACATCGCTGGATTTATCGATTACAGACTGTCTCTCCTGGTGGATTAAATCGTGAAATTGAATGGCTGGACTTTTAATTTTGTTCCTTTACCATAGACGTAGGGGATCCCTTGCTTAGTGGGGTTTCCCTACGCTATTGGTTCTCTTATTATGGGCGTTTCTATATTTGGCCTCTCTTTGAAAGGATACCCTTGACGTCACTGGCCATTCATCTTGGCGTTTTTTGTCAGTTACAAGAACAGGATGGACGCACTTCTTCATATCATGGGCACTTGATACAGAAGCTTTTGCTTCGAAACGTGCACGTCGTGCAAGATTGATCAAGATAAGTGTGGATTTTATATATTTTGTGAATAAGGAACAAAAAATCATTTTGAATAAAAACGAATAAAAGGGGCATGTACTGCGTTGGGAGTAAGTGAAATTTCTCTCTTCCTCCTACGGTTTATGCCCGACAAAAATTAGATTGGTGCTGTCTATGGGGATTATGGTGTTCTTTATGTTTTTGATTCAAAAAAAGGCCTGGCAATCTACTTCTGGTTGTACCTTGCCAAGAAAACCTAGGGGCTGCTGGGTCACCAGGAGTCAGCATTAACTTGATGGTACTTAAAAAAACAACAACAAAAAAAAAGAAAAAAATATATATATATAAAACAGTGCTATATCATATCCACCCCTGTCCTGGCAGCTCAATCACTGATCCACATGCTGTGTGTCCCTGCTGTTTAAAATCAGCTCTGCAGCCTGAACAAGCTACCTGATCCAGTTCTGGCAGTCACCGCTCCAAGATACTCTATACGAAGCTAAGCTATCAGACTTTACAATTGCCTGTTTTTTTTAATATAGTAACATAGTATATGATGGCAGATAAAGACCAGAATGGTCCATCTAGTCTGCCCAGCAAGGCGGCAAGAGTAGGTGCACCTGCCACTCCGTACAGGTCACCCCTCCCCATGCCTTTGTTTAAGGGTGTCCCACCGCTCCATGCAGGACACCTCTATTTGTGAGATATAAGAGATAGTTATGTTTATTTTGATTTTATCCTGTTGCTATAAAGGGATCCACTGTGTCTGTTCCATGCCATTTTGAATTCTATCACTGTATTTGCCCCCATCACTTCCATCAGGAGGGCATTCCAAGCATCCACCATCCTTTTCAGTGAAAAAGTATTTCCTGACATTGCCTTTCAGTTTACCTCCTTACAGCTTCATGTTATGCCCTTTAGTTTTACAGCTTCCCAGTCTTTGGACGAGGTTTTTTGTTCATTAATACTCTAAGTATTTAAAGGTCTGAATCATATCTCCCCTGTCCCTCCTCTCCTCCAGAGTGTACATATTTAGGTCTTCAATTAACTTCTCATAAGTCTTCTGACGCAGGCTCCAAATCATTTTGGTCGCCTTCCTCTGAACCGTTTCCATTCTTTTTATATCCTTTATGAGATATGATCTCCAAAACTGAACACTATTTTCCAAGTGAGGCCTCACCAGTGACTTGTACAGTGGCATTAGTACCTCTTCCTTTCTGCTGGGGCGTGGGCGTGACAGGTTGGGGGTGTGACCATGTCAGGGGTTGGGTGGGGCATGGCTGGGAGGAGCTATCCCCCATTCATTTCTATGGGAGGAGCGGGGCATGGGCAGGGCCAGGGCATAACCCAGAAGTGAGTGCTGATTGGCTGTCATCCTTGGGGGCGGGGTGTGAGCATGTCAGGGTGGGGGTATGGCCATGTCAGGGGTGATTTGGGGGCATGGCTGGGAGGAGCTATCACCCCATTCATTTCTATGGGAGGGGAGAGGCGTGGGAGGGGCCAGGGGTGGGGCATAACCCGGAAGTGAACACTGATTGGCTGGTGTCATTCTTATCTCACCTGTCAACCAGTTTGACGAGTAGTGTACCCATTATACTACTGTCCTTCAGCAATATTACTCACAAATAAATTGAACAGTACCAGACCCAGGACCGAACCCTGGGGCACACTGCTAATCACCTTCCTTTCATCTGAATGAGTTCCGTTTACCATCACCTTCTGTCGCCTGTCAGTCAACCAATTTCTGATCCAGTTCACCACCTTGGAACCCATCCCCAAGCTGTTGAGTTTATTGATAAGCCTCCAATGAGGAACAGTATCAAAGGCTTTGCTGAAACCTACAGTAGTAGATCACATCCATTGCATGTCCTTGATCTAGTTCTCTGGTCACCCAGCCAAAGAACGCAATCAGATCTGTTTGGCAAGATCGTCCTTTGGTAAAACCAAGTTGCCTCGTATCAGGCAATCTGTTGGTTATGAGAAAGTCCACTATTCGCTCTTTTTAAAGTCTTGCAGGAAGACAATTTTTCTAGATAAATTAAGGGAAATTGTTTTTACTTCTATTCCCAAAGGTGATAACCTAGATTTGAATATTCCTTCAAATTAGCGGTCTATTGCTAACTCTTCATTTCTTGCTAGGCTTTTGGAGACAATGGTCTCAAAGCAATTAGTCAAATATTTGGACGATTATGATATTCTTTAAGTTAATGTTTCTCAACCAGTGCGCCTGGACACATTGGTATGTCTTGGGAAAGTCCTTGGTGTGCCTTGATAGCGACAGCCTGGGATGTGGCTAGGCATGGGCTCATTAGATGCTTTCCCATCTCTATTGGATGTTACTCTTGAGAACAGTTATCTGCTTCCTGCTCTATTACTTCAAAAACGCTATTTGACTAAGTTCACAAACACTTCAAAATGCTCAACTGAACTTTTTCCTCCTCTCCTGCCATTCCCTTCACTCTGAACTCCCTCCTATTTCCCTTAAATCCATTTATTTTAAATGTGGCCATTTTGGCCATTTAAATGAAGGGCATGGCCCTTTTAAGGCCAGTCCTGCCCTTCTCGTCACTTCCCAGCAGGTCCAAGTCACTCGGGACTCTCTACACCCCCTCACAATGGCTGGCCTCTTAGCTTTTGGCCAGTAAGGCTTAAAATCTAAAATTTGGAACTTTTTCCCCAATGCCCACGTGCCCTCTGGGCTCAAAATCCCCAAATTCCAAAGCCCCCCGCAATCCCTGCTCTTTGCTCTGGGCCTTCCCCAAGGCTTCTGAGTCACTGCGATCTTCCTTGGGTTCCCCCTTCCTCGATAGGGAGAACCGCAGCCTCTCCTACTCACTCTGGGCCTTGCTTAAGGGCTCCGGAATGACTTGCAGCCATCATCTGGCCCCCTCTCCCTTTCACATCGAGGGAGCCACGAATTACTGTGGGCCTCCACGATGCCTTTTGCCGCCTCCTGCAGTGATCAGGGACAGCCGGGGAGTCGCAAATCAGAGCGACTCCCCGGCAATCAGAGCCTACACCTCCCTACAGGCTCCCACAGGGCTGCAGATCAGGCCCTGATGTCAGCCGTGACACTTGCAGCTTATCAGCGGCCTGTCTACAGCCCTTCTCCTGGCTCTCCCTCAATTGTTTTTAAATTAAATTTAAAAACAGTGGCTGCTAGGCTCACAGCCGCTGTGGGCCCAATTCCTTTTATTTTTTTAAATTAAAATAAACATGACTCTTTTCTCTCCTTCCCCGCAGCTGCAGGGAAGAAAAAAAACAAACTGGCTGCCACCTACAGCCCCTGGACCGGCCCTGATCCCCAGAAACAAACCACCCAGGTATTATTTTTCATTCTTTACCACCTGGTTACAAAATGGAGAGAGGACAGCAAGGAAATTGACTGCGCTAGCATTTAAATTTTCAAAAAGGAGACTATAATAAAATGGGAAAAATGGTTAAGAAAAAACTAAAAGGAGTCAGTTTTGATTTTGAAAATCAAGGATCCCTTTTACTGAGATACGAGTCTGGTTTATTCATATATACATATGATGCGGTGCCATCTGATAGAAGTATTCGGCAATAGCCAGAATTTTAAAGGGACAACTTCTGACATTTGTTTGAATTGACCTTGGAAGCAACACTTAGGGGCTTGTTTACAAAGCCGCGGTAGCGGTTTCCGATCGTTATCGGAGCCACGGCCCCATTGATTTCAATGGGGCTACGGCTCCGATAACGATCGGAAACCGCTACCGCGGCTTTGTAAACAAGTCCCTTAGTTTACTATTTGCTAGTGACTTCTATACTATAGCGCTATAGTGGTTGATCAGAGCCAGCATTGAGGTAAATTTAATCCTCGTTTTTAATATATAGTATCCCTTTTATTTAAAATAAAACATTTACTCTTCTCAACACGTTCGGCTCTTTACATCGGTTTTTAAAAAAGGTACCATATGTGTTCACAAATATTGAATGTACAACATTGTTTTAAATATCATTGAATTTTGATACTCTTTAGGTTCGGAGAATTATGACACTGATAAAATTGTACATTCCCTGGCTTTATTTCACATAGTTTGGTCTGCAACCAGTTTTTATGAATAGTTCTTTCTTTATTTAAAAAAAATACCCACAAAGATATATTTCTTTAGTCTCCCCCTTTTCAGAGAAACAGTTAAGATCAAGCTAGGGATGGCCTGATGTTTTATCAGTTTGTTTCATCTCTTACAGATACAATTTGCTATCCAGTTGCATACACAGTATGTTCTAGTGAGTACATCATCTTCCCAATTACTATGTCCTCCTCATCTTTTCCTTATACGGCATAAGCCAGTTTAATAGTATTTGTTTCCTTTAGTCTTCAAATATTATAAAGGTTTATAAAATGGTTTTTACACTCAGTCTTAACATTTGTTTTTAACAATTATTCTGTTCTTATTATTTTATTATTTTTTAAATTTGTTTTTCTAAGTTAATATTTTCAATATGGTTTTATTTTATTTTATTTGCAACACCCCAACAGTGGCATGATCGCGTTTGATTGAATTAATGGAGGAGGGACGGTAAGAAAATCCACAGTACTACCTTTTAACTTTCAAAAGGGAGACTATGATAAAATGAGGAAAAAAGTTAAGGAAAAACGAAAAGAAGCAGTTGCAAAGGCCAAAGACACATCAAGCTTGGCTGTTGTTTAAAAATACTATCTTGGAAGCCCAGACCAGCTGTATTCCATGCTTTAAGAAAGTGGAAGGAAGTCCAAAAGACTGTCAGCATGGTTTAAAGGTGAGGTCAGAGAGGCTGTTGTTGCCAAAAAAGCATCTTTCAGGAAATGGAAACAAGAGTAAAATGACGAAAACTGGAAACAGCACAAGCATTGGCAAGTTAGATGAAAGACACTGATAAGGCAGACAAAGAGAGAATTTGAGAAGAAGCTTGCTGTGGAAGCAAAAACACGTAATAAAGACTTTTTCAAGTACATTTATAGCAAAATAACCTGAGAGAGAGAGTCAGTTGGACCATTAGATGATAGAGGGGTAAAAGGGGCACTAAGAGGGGACAAGGCCATAGTGGAGAGACTGAATGAATTCTTTGCTTGAGTCTTTACTGAGGAAGATATAGGGATGTTACCTATGACTGAAGTGGTATTTAAGGTGATACTGCAGAAGAATTGAAAGAAATATCAATACACCGGGAAGATAAAAACTGAAGAGAGGCAAATCACCTGGACCGGATAACATACATCTAAGAGTGTTGAAAGAACTGAAATATGAGATTGCAGATCTGCTATTAGTAATCTGTGAACCATCATTAAAATCATCTGTAATACCTGAAGATTGGAGGATGGCCAATTGAACACCAATTTTTACTGGTGAGCCTGACGTCAGTACCTTGAAAAATGGTAGAAACCATCATAAAGAACAAAATTACTGAACATGTAGATAGTCATGGCTTAATGGGAGACAACCAACATGGCTTTAGACAAGGAAGATCTTGTCTTACTAATCTGTTATGTTTTTGTGAAGGTATGAATAAACAGGTTGACAAAGATAAGTTGGTTGATATAGTGCAGTGATGGCTAACCTTTTTGAGCCCGAGTGCCCAAACTGCCGCACAAAACCAAAGAATTTCCTCAAAGTGCCAGCACGTCAATTTGCATAAATATTTGCATAATGCTAACATACACTAACTTTTAGTAAACATGTCTCTTAATGAGTGTATGGATAAAGACAGACTAAAAGATTTCTACATTACTATAATCCAGTGCCAACCGCCAGGCACATTAGGAACTACTACAAACACTGCCCATTTAGAACCAATAGCAAACCCGCCGTATCCTAACAGCACTACCAGGACTCACAAAGCATCACACCATACCTATCAAAAGGCAACACTGCAAATATTAAACCAATACATTTCAGACAATAACAATACATGACCTACTGGGGAAAGAGAACAAGTGGCAATGTCAAAAAGGAATTACATAAACAGAATACCTCAGCTCAGTTGCAATTGCTCCAGCCACTTTCTTCTGGTTTCTTCATGTTTTCTGCTAACTCTCCATCATCTGCTGTCCATTTGTCCTTTCTTCTCTCTTCTAGTTTTTTTTTCCATTCTCTCTCTCTACATCCGCTTTAACATACTAATCTTTCTCCTTTTGCTCTTTCCTCATTCCTATTTCATCCACTCAAATTTTACCCCTCCATCCTCAATCCCCACTTACTCTCCCAATACCGGCCAATTGTAGATTTTTTATCCCTCCCACACAAAATATTTTTCCCCTCTCCATTTTACTCTCCCAGCCCCATCCCATTCTAATCCTCCCCCAACATCAGCTCCCTTCTAGTTCCAGCCTCACCCAGCATCCATTCCCTTCTAGTCCCTGCATCAGCCCATTTCCAGTCCTAGCAACCCCCCAACCCAATACCAGTCCTAGCCCCCCCCATCAACTCACTTCCAGCCCTAAACCCCCATCACCCCATTTCCAGACAGCCCCCATCAGCCCACAGCCCATTAGCAGTCCTACCCCCCAGCCCATTAGCAGTCCTACCCCCCCCGCCCGCCCGCCCGCCCATTAGCAGTCCTAACCCCCCCAGCCCATTAGCAGTCCTAACCCCCCTAGCCCATTAGCAGTCCTAACACCCCCCCTCCGGCCCATTATAAGTCCTAACCACCCATCCTGCCCATTAGCAGTCAGAACCCCCCCCTCCTGCCCATTATCAGTTCTAACCCCCCCTCCTGCCCTTTAGAAGTCCTAACCCCCCCCCTCCTGCCCATTAGCAGTCCTAACCCCCCCTCCTGCCCATTAGCAGTCCTAGCCCCCCGCCCGCCCGCCCATTAGCAGTCCTAACCCCCCCAGCCCATTAGCAGTCCTAAACCCCCCCGCCCCGCCCATTAGCTGTCCTAACACCCCCCCTCCTGCCCATTAGCAGTCCTAACACCCCCACTCCTCCTGCCCATTAGCAGTCCTAACACCCCCCTCCTCCTGCCCATTAGCAGTCCTAACCCCCCCCTCCTGCCCATTAGCAGTCCTAACCCCCCTCCTGCCCATTAGCAGTCCTAACCCCCCTCCTGCCCATTAGCAGTCCTAACCCTCCCCCCCTGCCCATTAGCAGTCCTAACCCTCCCCCCCCTGCCCATTAGCAGTCCTAACCCCCCCCCTCCTGCCCATTAGCAGTCCTAACCCCCCTAGCCCATTAGCAGTCCTAACACCCCCCCTCCTGCCCATTCTCAGCCCTAACCCCCCCCCCTCCTCCTGCCCATTAGCAGTCCTAACCCCCCCCCCCCCCCGGCAAATTTTTTTTAAAAAAAAGCAGGCTCTGGCTGCTGCCGCGGCAGATTACAATGTCCCGCGGGGCCCCCTCCGCCCGCTAAGCCCCTCTGCAAGGGCTTTCAGATTCGCGAGGGAGAGCGTCTCCCTCGCGTCTCTGTTAAGCCCGCAGCGGCTAATGGGAAATTTCCCATCAGTCCCTCGCGTCTAAAGGGGCTCATGGGAAAATTCCCATAAGCCCCTGCTGGCTTAACAGAGACGCGAGGGAGACGCTCTCCCTCGCGAATCGGAAAGCTCTTGCAGAGGGCTTAGCGGGCGGAGGGGGCCCCGCGGGACGCTGCATTCTGCCCTTGCCGCGTCCGCGGCAGCAGTCAGAGACAGCTTTTTTCTTTTTTTTGCGGACCTATGGCCCGCGTGCCAGCTGCAAGGCCTTCACGTGCCACAGCTGGCACGCGTGCCATAGGTTCGCCATCGCTGATATAGTGTATCTGGATTTTCTGAAAGCCTTTGACAAAGTCCCTCATCAGAGACTTTTGGCAAAACTAAAAAGTCATGGGTTAGGAGGCAGTGTACTATTGTGGATCAGGAACAGGTTAAAAGATAGAAAGCAGAGGGTAGGTGCTAAATGGCCAATTTTCCAAACGGAGAAAGGTGAATAGTGGAGTATCCCAGAGATCTGTGCTGGGTCCGCTGCTTTTTAACATATTCATAAATGACCTGGAAATGGGAATAACGAGTGAGATTATCAAATTTCCAGATGACACAAAACTATTTAAAGTTGTTAAAACCCATGAGGATTGTGGAAAAATGCAAGAGGATCTTGATAATTTGCAAGACTGGGCATCCAAATGGCAGATGAAATTTAATGTGGACAAGTGCAAAGTTACGCACCGAGGAAAGAACAACCCAAACTATGATTACACGATGCAAGGTTCCACATTAGGAACCACCACCCAGGAAAAAGATTTAGGTGTCATTGTGGATAACATGTTAAAACCCTCCGCCCAGTGTGCAGCGGCAACCAAGAGAACAAATAGAATGCCAGGTATCATAAGGAAAGGAATGGAGAATAAAACAAAGGATATTATAATGCCTCTGTATCATTCCATGGTGCGATTGCACCTTGAATATTGTATGCAAATTTGGTCACCGTATCTTAAAAAGGATATAGCATTATTAGAAAAGGTACAGAGAAGAGCCACCAAAATGGTAAAGGGGATGGAAGGATACCCTTATGAAGAAAGGCTGAAAAGGTTAGTGCTCTTTAACATGGAAAAGAGACAGCTGAGGGGAGATATGATAGAGATCTATAAATTAATGAATGGAGTGGAACGGGTAAACATAGATCGATTGTTTACGTCATCAGAATATAGAAAGACTAGGGGACATGCAATGAAGCTACAGGGTTACCTATTTAAGACTAATAAGAGAAAATATTTTTTCACTCAACGCGTAATCAAACTCTGGAATTTGTTTTCGGAGGATGTAGTAAACGCTGTTAGTGTAGCTGGGTTTAAAAAAGGTTTGCCAAACAGCAGGAGAAGGATGTCTTCCACAGAGGTAAAATAGGAGGAGGGAGCGGAAGCCAAAAACCACGGCCAGACACAGTTAGGTATATCCAAAAAAACTTTATTTAAAGATCCAACTCTGAGTGAGTTATTTCGATATACTCTGCTTTTAGAAAGCTGTGCCGTGCCTTGCACACACTTTGTGTAGAGACACAACGTGTTCCCAAACAGATGGTTGCCTATCTCTATCTTTTTCTCTGTGAGTGAGTTATTTTGATATACTCCGCTTTTATTTATAACTATTTGTTTAAGAAACTGTTGATCACTGTTTTTTCTTTGATACAATCTATAACAGTCTGTTTTATGTCTTTGCTTTTAAGCAGATTCCTTATGTTTCTTATACTGTTTTACACACTGCATTTTCATATGCTTTTTACACATTCCCATTTTTCCCTCCATGCTTACAGTTACATTGGTACCTTTTTGATTTTTTAGCCTTATTATTTACTATTTGTACATGATTTTTTTTAACTTTAATTTTTATTGAATTATAACACTCATGAATAACAAGAATGAAAAAGCAAAAGGATGATATGCATAAACAATAAAGCATCAAAATAGAGACAAAATATCAAAAGAAATCATTAGAATATACATCATCCATTTTAGTCCACAAAGTTAAGGCAATATTAAGGGAGGCTACAGGAAATCAAAATGCAGGAAAAAAAAAGAAAATCTTAACAGAGCAGAGACTTAAGCATCAGCTGAATTGGTTACAATTTGCACCTCATTTCCTTCCCTAGCTACCAGAAAGTCCAATAACTGACTAGGCTTAAAAAAGAGAAAAATCTTACCATCATAAGAAATTACACAACGAGAGGGAAATCTTAACTGAAAGCTACCCCCCAGAGAGAGAACTCTAGGGCGAAGACCCAAGAATTCCTTTCTTCTCATCTGAGTAGCACGAGAAAAATCAGGAAACATATAAACTTTAGAGCCTAAGAAAGTACAATTGAAATTTCTAAAGTATGCCCGAAGAATTAACGATTTATCAAGCTCCAAGGCCAGAGTCACAAGCAAGGTAGTACGGCCGGTCACCACCTCTAGACAGTCCTCCAGGAATGCGGTAAGATCTCCGATTCCTACAGCAGGGCTTCCAGGGGTGGGCCCACCAGTACCAGAACCTACAGATAGATAATGTGCACGGACGATTGGAGGTAAATTATCTCCAGGACGTTTAAGCACCTCCTGAAGATATTTACGAACCATCTCAATAGGAGACATAACAGGAGATTTAGAAAGTTTAACAATCTTAAATTATTTCTACGAGTATAATTCTCCAAATAGTCAGCCTTTTTTGATAGTAAGATCTTATCTTTAACTTGGGCAGCACACAACCCACGAAGATGTTCCAACTCTTTCTCCACACCCTCCAAACGCCGGGCTTGTTCCTCTTGAACCCTTTTTGCATCTGCAATGTCCTTATACAACGATAGAGAGTCTCTTTTAACAACTCCAACAACAGTCAGCAGTGTTTACGGTAGCAATTGCATCCCACAGTGCCTCCATATCCACTACCGATGGCTTAACCAAGACTCTCAAACCTGGAATCGTGTCCAAATCCCCTGACGGAACTGTAGACACCCCTCTTTGGGGAAAGATCTTCTCCACGCCATCCACATCCACCACAGCCTGAACAAAGGGTAAGGACAATGAAAAACCTCCAACAGGATCGGAGCCCTCTTCACTTCCAATTGCCGACGAGCATCTCACAACCCTGGCAGGAAGCACTCCGAAACCCGGGTCAACATTTCCAGGTCGAGGCGGAGGGGGGGCGCGCTGTTCAGGAGACAGCCACACACCCAATGTGCTCAGAGCCGACGACTCCAACGCCGCCGGCTCCGCCGAAGATGCCGCTCTACTCCCCATGCTGGTAAAGCCACAAGCCGCCAAAGTTTTCTGGCCCATAGTTTCAGAAACAGGCTGTCCCGAGGGTAGGGCAGCCTGCTTTCTCTTCCGGCGACCCATCTCCAATGATAGGCGTTTGAACAACACCCGGCCGTCCAGCTAACGCGGCAGCAAATGCAGCAACTCTCAGCAGCGGAGAAGCTCTGACGCCATCTTGCCTCTTGTACATGATTTTAAATGTTGCTCTATGCTTTGGTATATCTTATTTGCATATTTTTAGGTACCTATACTTTCATATGTATGTTTTTTTAACATGTTTTCTTAACATGTACTATCACATTCTAATGATTTTTTGTTTGTGATTATGTATCTAATTTGGCACTTATATTTTAATATATACTGCTTTTAATGTGTATTGTCACATTTTAATATTTTTTGTATATCGAGTGTTGCTATTTGTTTTTTCTTGATTTTACTATGTATCACTTATGAAATGTAACTTTTATTGGCATTACTTGTATATACAAGACATATAGTATGCCATATTTATCTTTTTGGTGTGTTTACCATATAAATTATTTCCCTTATGAGTGTTTAAGATGTTACATTTTTTCTTTTTTGTTTATTCATCCATCATAGATTGGGAAGAGTGGTTTGTTCCACCCTCTTTTTGACGTTGCTTTTTGTCCTCTTTGGTAATGTATTATACTTCTTTTGGATGTCTTTGAGTGGTTATTAATTTATATTACAAATATTCATATTTTAATTTTATGTTTGTGTCTGTCCTTAGACCCCTAAAGAAGGCCTCCAGCCGAAATGTTTTAGTTGGGTCTTCGAATAAAGATTTTTTGGATATACCTGTGTCTGGCCGTGGTTTTTGGCTTCCGCTCCCTCCTCCTATTTTAAAAAAGGTTTGTACAAGTTCCTGGAGGAAAGGTCCATAAACCATTTAAAAGGGACCTGGGATATCACTGCTTGACCTACTACAAGCACTGTGGAACCTGTGTCTTTTGGAGAAACTGCTAGGTACTTGTGACCTAGATTGGTCACTGTTGGAAACAGGATACTGGGCTTGATGGACCTTGGTCTGACCCAGTATGGCATATCTTATGTTTTTATGTTCTCCTGGGGAGAATGGCACGAGCGGTTGAAGAGCGTGGTACTTATGGAGCGACTAACTGCCTTACAAAAACAACAAAAGGACTTGTTCAAAAAAAGGCGGAATACACTATTTGACTTTTTGGAACAGTTATGATACCTTCTAATTTTCAGGGGGGGTGGGGGAATGTTAATATGCTGCTTAATATTTAATGATGACAGCGCATTGAAGGGTGCACGTATAGGTTTTGAAAAATTAGATTCAAAATTCAAATAAAAAAACCTGAATTTCTCCATGAACATTCTAATCGTCAGCATTCCCTTTTTAAGTGTAATAACTGTTTGTTGTTTATGAACACCAATATTATTCTGAGCAAAATTTCTACACAGAATAAACCACACAGATATTGTGCTTTGATGTATGGTATATCAAGTAAATAAACTATAAGCCATAGAATAATATCACTCTATGCACACAAGTGCCAAGCTGGGTTTTTTTGTGCATAAGATATAGGTGCTGCTAATGCCGAATCCTGTACGCATGTGTCTAACATTTGTTGAGTGCAGCCTTTTCAAACATAGCTTATATGCATGCTGTTTGCTTACGTTATCAGTGAGCAAAATCTCTGGGTTAAACTTGCATTAGGAAACCCTGAGATGAGCTTTACCATAAGGCTCTAGTGCAGAATCTCTGCATCGATCTCTCAGTTCCGCTGAAAGGAAACACAGACAAGCACAGCCCATTTGAAGATATCTCACAGCAGCCAACACTGTACCATACTGTTCCATGCAAAAGGTGAAATTACACTTACCTGCTAATTGTTGTTCCTGGAGGAACTCCAGTCTAGTCCCGAACCTCTGGGTTGTGCTCCTCATCCAGCAGCTTGAAGACTGAGAAACATCCTTCTTTTGTGATGTCACTGGTATATCCTCTCGGGAGCCACCTACTTCTAACAGTACCCTATTGACAAAGCAGACTCACCGGAGCAACAAATATCAACTGTAACCCTTGCAACTAACTGAACCAATAACCTTTAAAAGGGAAAGAACTCCCTTCCCGCAAATGGTCTTTAAACTTGCTGAGGCCGATCCCTCAACCGATTTGAAGGAGAGCGCCCCAACCTAATTGTCACCTTTACCGAAAACACCCCCCTCCGGGAACCGAAGCCCCATAACTGAAAATTCTTCTTACCTGTGTCAACTTTAGGAACTTCAGGCTTCCATTCGTAGAAAAATACTGGGGAGGGATACGGGACTAGAATGGAGTTCCTCCAGGAACAACAATTATTTATTTTTTTATTTACATTCTCTTATATACCGTGCTATTCTGCATCAGTGCAGTTTACATTGAACAAATTGAAATTACATTGAACAGGGCATTATAACTTGGAGATAACTATTTTACAGGCAACATGGGCTATCATCCAGCCGGTAATGGGCTATCATGGGTTATCATCCAGCCAGTAATGCTTAACAAACGAATTCAAAGACGACCAAGTCGCTGCCTTACAAATTTCTACCGCCGGTACTAAACGAGATTCCGCCCAGGATTCTGCTTGTGCTCTAGTGGAATGGGCCCTAAGCCCCTCCGGCACCGATCTACCTTTCAACACATACACCGACGCAATCGTCTCCTTAATCTACCTTGCGATGGAAGCCTTCGACGCCGCTTCTCCCTTTCTTGGCCCTGGGAAGAGGACAAATAGTCTCTCAGACCTGCGGAAACTCACGGTCCGACACAGATACTTCTTTAACGCCCGTCGGACATCTAGAGATTCAGTTTCCTCGTGGATGAACCCCCTGTGCTCTCACTGAACACCGGTAAAGAGATTTCTTGATTCAAGTGAAACGCCGAAACCACCTTGGGCAAAAAAGCTGGCACTGGCCTCAAAACTACCTTTGTCTCAAAGAAAGAAAGGTAAGGTTCCTTACAAGATAATGCTTGCAACTCAGAGATTCTTCTCGCTGAACAGATAGCCACCAGAAACACCACCTTCAGGGTGAGATCCTTCACCGACGCTCAAGTCAAAGGTTCAAATGGCTCCCGTCCCAAAGCCTCTAACACGAATGGCAGATGCCATTTAGGTATCTGTCTATACGGCGGCCTCAACAGAGACACCGCCCTTAAGAATCGCTTAATATCCAAATGTCCCACGAGCGCCTGACCGCCTATCTTACCTCTGTAACACGACAACGCTGCTACCTGCACCCTCAGAGACACAGCAGCTAAACCATTGTCGAGCCCATCCTGTAGGAACTCTAAAATCTGAGGGATGGTCGCTTTTAACGCCTCGCACATCTTGTCTACACACCAAGCTTCAAATACCCTCCAGATGCGAACATACGCTAAAGACATTGATCTCTTCCTGGCCTTCAACAACGTGGTAATTACCGCTGCGGAATACCCTCTAGACGTCAACCGAGCCCTCTCAATAGCCAAGCCGTAAGCGAGAACCGATCCACGTGAGGCATGAATAGTGGACCCTGCGATAACAGATCTGCCTGAGGCGGAAGATGCCACGGCTTTGCTACTAAAAGCCTCATCAGCTCCGTGTACCAAGGACGGCGTGACCAATCTGGCGCTATCAAAATTACCTGTCCTCTGTGTCGTTCTATACACTGTACCACTCTGCCTATCAAGACCCACGGAGGGAAGATATACAGTAGCTGCCCCACTGGCCAGCTCTGTATGAGAGCATCCAGTCCTTTCGACATTCTTTCTCTTCGTCTTCTGTAGAAGCGACTGACCTTTGCCGAGTGAAAAGTTGCCATGAGATCCATGACCGGCATGCCCCACCGGTGCACTAGCATCTCGAACACCTCCGGATGAAGGACCCACTCTCCTGGATCCACCTTCACTCGACTTAAGAAGTTGGCTTCCACATTGTCCACCCCTGCTACATGCGCTGCCGACAAAGCCAGAAGGTCCTCTTTGGCCCATTCGCACAGGTGCTCGGCCTCGGACTCCAGCGCCACACTGCTGGTCCCCCCTTTGCCGATTGACATAGGCCACCACGGTCACGTTGTCGGAAAAAACTCGAATGGCACTCTTTCTGAGATAAGAATGAAAGCTCTGTAGAGCCAACGATACAGCTCTTAATTCCAACCTGTTGATTGACCAAGTCTTTTCTTGAGCGTTCCACTGCCCCTGCGTGAACCTCCCTTGGAAATGAGCTCCCCAGCCCAGGCGGCTGGCGTCTGTCATTAAGGGCAACCACTCCAGCGTTTCCTGTTCTCCAGTGATCCGAGTAGCAACCACTAACGAAGGGCTAGGCGTGTCTCTGCTGGACAAGGGAGTTTCCGACACAGCGAATCCTGCTGATGTGACCAGCGCCTGAGCAACACCCTCTGCAACGGTCTCATGTGAGCTCTTGCCCAGGACACCAGCTCTATAGTTGCCGCCATTGTGCCCAACAGTTGGAGATAATGCCACGCTGTGGGCGCCGTGCTGTTTAAAAAACGTCCGACTAACTTCCGCAATCCCTGTGCTCTCTGTTGCAGTAGCAAAACTTTTCCAACTCCCGTGTCGAACCAAGCCCCCAAGTATTCAAGACTTTGTGACGGAATCAAATGGCTCTTTGTCATATTGAATACCCAACCGAGACTTTCTAGGAAGGTCACCACCTTGGCCGTAGCCCTCTCGCTCTCGGTTCTTGACTTTGCCCGGATCAACCAATCATCTAGATAAGGGTGTACAAGAATTCCTTCCTTTCGCAAGGCTGCCGCAACCACCACCATGACCTTGGTGAAGGTTTGCGGAGCCGTCGCTAGGCCAAAGGGCAATGCTCGGAACTGAAAATGCCCGAAAGGAACCGCAAACCTGAGAAACTTTTGATGATCTGGTCTTATTGGGATGTGAAGGTATGCTTCTGACAGATCCAGGGACGTAAGGAATTCTCCTCTTCGAACCGCTACTATTACTGACCAAAGAGTCTCCATCTGAAAATGAGACACTCGAAGACAACGATTCACTCCCTTGAGATCCAAAATTGGCCGAAAACCTCCATCTTTCTTTGGCACCACGAAGTAAATGGAGTATCGACCGCAGCCGCATTGGTCTGGAGGCACCGGCACTATCGCCCTGAGGTCTAGCAGTCTTTGCACTGTCCTCCGCATAGCCTTGCACTTGGTTGGTGCCTTGCAGGGGGACCTTACGAAGGCGTCTCGCACTGGACGTAGCAACTCCAACGCATACCCCTTTCGAATGACCTCCAGTACCCACTGATCTGATGTGACCCGGACCCAGGCAGAATAAAACTCCTGCAATCACCCTCCTACGGGAATTAAGGCTGCCTGGGTCCCCCTGACTTCACTGTGACTTTCTAAGATTGGAGGAAGAGGAGGAGGAAGTCCCAAATCCCCTTTCTGCTCCTCGAAAACCTCAAAAGCCCCGATTCCTATTGGAGAATCGGCCTCTTTGACCGGAATTAAACTTCTGGAAACAGAACCGACGAAAATCCCGCTGTTGCCCCTTGACCGTGGGTGTCATCCGCTCTTGCTTAGGCTTGTCCTCTGGTAATCTACCGCCCTTAGATTCACCGAGATCCTTGACCAGCTTCTTTAAATCTTCCCCAAACAAGAGACGCCCTTTAAAGGGAAGCTTACTTAACCTAGCTTTAGATGAGTTATCCGCCGCCCAATTGCGCAGCCACAGATAACGTCTCGGCACTACCGCAGACGCCATGCTCTTTGATAAACCTCGCATAAGGTCATAATGAATATACGCAAGGTAGGCTGCTTCCGACTCTAACCTGGACGCCTCACTGGTCATATCATTCTCCTGCCCACCCTGTACTCGTTGCGACCAACGTAGGCAGGCTCTGGCCACCCACGCTCCACAAATAGCTGCCTGGAGCGACAGGGCATTCACATCAAAAACCTGTTTTAACAAAGCATCCATTTGTCTTGGGTATCCTTGAGAGCCGCACTGCCCTCTACAGGGATAGTGGTCTTTTTTGTCACCGCTGAAACGGCCGCGTCCACCTTGGGAGACAAACACCTCCTTATCCTGGTCCACCAAAGGGTAAAGACGGCTCATAACTCTGGAACCCTTAAGTGGCGCCTCTGGTATATTCCACTCTTCCTGAATCATTTCCTGAAACACCCTGTGCACCGGGAACACTCTTTGACTCTTTCTAAAGACCTGCAACAACGGATTCTCCAGGGCCTCATCCTCCGCCACCCCCGGAACCGGCATATTCAGCGCCTTTAGCGTCTCTACAATGAGCGCTGGAAGCTCATCTCTCCTGAAGACATGCACCACTCTTGCTTGGTCGTCTTTATCTGTGAGCTCTCCTTCCTCTAATTCATCTTCCAAATCCAAACTCCGGCCTTCCTTGTCCGAAAGCTGCCCCTCCGAGGCTACAGACTGCTCCTTAGGCTCGCCATCTAACCGTGCTCTCTTAGCCACGCACGGAAGCTCCTCAGCATTCAGGGAGGCCGCGAGTCTCTTCACTCCGTGGTCCTCTGTGGCACCCTTTGCCTGCTTCTGAGGGGTGCCAAAAACAGCCTGCTGTAAGAGAGCTATAAACTCCAGCGAGAAAATGGACGCCAAACCCTTGGGCAAGGACGCTGGTGAGGAGGGAATGTCCAGGGTGGGCGACGGCCCTGCCACCGGATCCCCAAGAGGCAAGTCTGATGGCTGAGAGGCCGATACACCTGCTTCGGACCCCGGAACCTCCTCCTTCTCCTCCACGGTATGCTCCATAGCAGACACTTCTTTTATGCAGCCCTTACAAACACCTGAGTCTGACACCGTTCCCCTTCTAGCACCACAGACAACACACTGAGGTCTAGAAGGCATCCCGGCCCTGAGAACAGTTTTAAAATACCCTTGCACCCCTAGCCTGTCCCCTTCCGAGATTAGTACCTGAAATAGTAACAGGACCTGAAGTGAATAAATTCTCTTTTTTTTTTTTTAAGAAAAACCAAAAGCTAGCCCCTCCAATCGAAATCGTCAAAGTTAGAGCGCTAAACGAAGCTTCCCGTCGCTGAAACCCCCCGGTCTGAAATCCCCTTTGCTGCCCCGGCGCTTCCCGCGCCGATGCCATGCGGCTGGGCCTGCCCTCCGTTTCGCGCCTAAATGCGTTGACGAACTCAGCACTCCCAATCGGGCCTCCTTACCTTTGCCGGCCCCCCGACAAATTTGCAGCGATCCTCAGACCCGCCACACTTGCCGCCGACTCCGGAGAGGGACAGAATAGAAGGGGAGCCTTGAGAGCAGTGCACCGCGCGAACGCTGGCTGCCGGACGTTCGCTGCAATCAGCCAAAGCGTGCTGACAGGCAGGTCCTCTGTGAAGCGCCGGGTGTGCTCTGCTCCGGTTCCTCACCCCACCTATGGGATTCTGAACTGGAGCTGCCAGACTCTCTGTACCTGCTCCCGAAACAGTAACTGGCTCACAATGCCCGCAGTTAGAAAAGAAGCAGAAGGGGGGGGGGGGTTTGAGGGAAGGCCCCCTGCAAATTTAAAGGCACAATCCTTGAAATGTTAAAGGATCCTGTCCCTGCCAACCAGTCCTTTTTTTTCTACACTAATTCCTAAACCTATCCTCAATTGTTCCTCCAGTGAGCCCGGACCTCCAGGCACACCGTCCCTCCAGCTGCTTGGAGACTGAGGTAAATGGTAGAAGGAGGCGGCTCCCGAGAGGATATACCAGTGACATCACAAAAGAAGGATGTTTCTCAGTCTCCAAGCTGCTGGATGAGGAGCACAACCCAGAGGTTCGGGACTAGACTGGAGGAACGATAAGGAATTATCATTTCGCTAAACTAAAGCTGTAGTATTGATTATCATAATATGTAATTGCAGGATGTTCTGCATTATATCCTAGAAATCCATGTCTTATCATCACAGGACACACAGTACTTTAGAGTTGTTCATCATTAGTGTGGCAGGCAGACCACTTCCAGAACATTATGAGGGCATCTCTCCTTACCTGGCCTGCTCCGTGCACTGCTTTTTTGTACGTTCGGATTCCTCCCTGAATCAATTTTCATTTTTTCCAGCTGCTGTTCCAAAATGACAGATCTACGCCGCTCTTCTTGAAGCTTCTTCTCTGCATCTAGCAGCTTCTCACTTCCTTCTTCTACCCTGACATTCAAACACAGAGCTGCATTGGGACACTAATAGGAGACAAGTTAGAAAACAGCCAGTACTCTTAGCTATTTCTTGACTGGTCCCCGGGCAGAAGAAAGCTTCAAAAAGAAGATACAAGGCAATATTTCAAAGTCCTTATATAAACAGAGATAGATCAACATAATAGAGTAACTTAGGTTTCAGTATCTCTTGTTTCAAGTTGTGAGGAAGCAACTAATGGTTGCCACTGAGGGGCCATACTTATGCCTATCACCCCCTGTGGCTTGTGGAGGATGGGGCTTGGATCTCAAATCTGCATTTGTTACTTGGTGCAGTCACTGTGTCATTAGGATGACCTTATAGAATATTTCGAATAGTGACAGATCCCTTACTGCTGGCAAACAGGCTTCCTGAAAAACTATTACCATGAACACAAGTTACTTTTTCTCTCTCGTCTCCAATTATTCAGAATTCGGATAGATTTTCAGTAATTTGCATAAACTGCTATCAGGCCAAGTTACTACCTTTTCTGCAGAATAGCGACAAGCTCCATCAGCCTATCTCTCTCCACCTTAGCTGTCTGGCAGAGCGTGCGATACTCTGTGATCTGGACATTCAGAGCCTTCACATCCGGACCATCAGAAAACCTAAGAAATCATAAAGATTACTCTTGCCTTTTTTTTTCCTGTATGCATGAAATAAATTGAGAAAGCTCAGACCAGAATATTGTCTGCTCTAATATTTTGGACATGTTTATCTTTTCATTACTTATTTTATTCATCTCATTTATATTATACAACCCACTGTTTTATATTTCTCTCTGCCATACATAGGTGCAACACTTTATAACAGAGAAACAAAGACTATAGTGGCAGTTACACTTCCTCTTTTCCTTTTCTGTTGTGATACCACACATCTCTGATCTTACCTGCACATTTTACAACTAAGGATCCATTGTGCTTCTCCCAGGCTTTCTTGAAGTTTGTTACTGTTTTTGTCGCCACTACCTCCACTAGAGGTAGAAGATCAAGAAAAGGTGGAAGGAATATACAGAGTTTTTATCTGATAAAGATCAAGTGGACCAACAGCCGTTTCAACCTGTACCTTATGATCGGGAACCATTGGTGATGAAAGAAGAAGTTGAAGCAGCATTGAAAGCCTTATCAAAGAACAAAGCACCAGGCATTGATGGCATTCCTATAGAAGTATTGCAGTAATCTGATGCAGCTGTTACCATACTTACAAGGCTCTGCCAAGAAATATGGAAGACAACATCATGGCCAACTGACTGGAAAAGATCTGTGTTTATACCAATACTAAAGAAAGGTGATCCAACTGACTGTGGAAATTATCGAACAATCGCTCTGATCCCACATGCCAGCAAGATTCTACTGAAGATTATTCAAAAGAGACTACAACCATACCTGGAACAAGAACTACCTGAAGTGCAAGCAGGGTTCAGGAAAGGGCGAGGAACGAGAGACATCATTGCAGATGTGAGATGGATCCTTGAAAAGACTAAAGAATACCAAAAGGATATCTATTTGTGCTTTATCGACTATAGCAAGGCTTTTGACTGTGTAAACCATGAGAAACTCTGGGCCACATTAAGAAGCATGGGTATACCAGAACACCTGATCGTTCTCTTGCGCAATCTGTACATTGATCAAGAAGCAACAGTTCGAACGGAACAAGGAGAAACAGAATGGTTTAAAATAAGCAAAGGTGTAAGACAAGGCTGCATACTTTCCCCCTACCTGTTTAATTTATATGCAGAACAAATCATCAGAGAAGCAGGATTGTATGAAGACAACAGAGGTGTGAAGATTGGTGGAAGACTCATCAACAACCTTCGCTATGCCGATGATACTACATTACTGGCTGAAAGTGAAGATGATCTGAAACATTTGCTTCTTACAATCAAAGAACATAGTCTCAAAATGGGCCTGCACCTTAATGTAAAGAAGACAAAGATCATGACAACTGGCATAATCAACAGGTTCATCGTTGAAGGAGAAGAAATTGAAATTGTGAACAACTTTAACCTACTTGGATCAACTATCAATAAAGAAGCAACAAGCAGTCAAGAAATCAGATGACGCATTGCTCTTGGCAGAATGGCTATGAAAGACCTAGATAAGATTCTCAAGAGCAGAGATGTCTCTCTCCATACAAAGATTCGACTTGTTCAAGCCATGGCATTTTCAGTAACATCATATGGATGTGAAAGCTGGACAGTGAAAAAGACAGACAGGAAGAAAATTGATGCCTTTGAATTATGGTGCTGGCGGCGAATACTGTGTATACCATGGACTGCCAGAAAAACAAACCAGTCGGTACTAGAGGAGATCAAACCTAAGCTTTCTTTAGAAGCTCAGATGACAAGACTTCGACTTTCATACTTTGGACACATCATGCAAAGAGAGAGATCATTAGAGAAAGACATCATGCTTGGCAAGATAGAAGGTCAACGCAAAAGAGGAAGGCCAGCAATGAGATGGATCGATACAAGAACAGCAGCTACGGGTACCAGTCTGTCAACAATGAGCCACCTGACTGAAGACCGAAAACAATTTAGGATAGCTATCCAGAGGGTCGCCATGAGTCGACTCCGACTCGACGGCACTTAACAACAACATCCTCCACTAGGAAAAGGTTATCTGCATCCACGTTCTTTTCATCAATAACCGTTTCCTAATGTTTTTTCTGAGCCTACTCCCTTTTAGCATTATATCATAACTGCATATTCCAAAGCTTATTCTCCATGAAAAATGGTTGCCTTCAGAAATATTTGAATGTCTTTATCATGGGCCTCCTTATCCCTCCTCTCCTCTAGGAGGAAAAATTTTACCTGACTTCCTTTCTTTGGGGCACTTTTACTAATTGGCACTAGCTGTCAGTGTGGATCTGATGCTTGTTGGACATGTGCCGACAGCTGGTGTGGGGCAATGACAGTGCCACCGGATTTTGGTGCTAGTTGTCCACGGTGCATTAGGGTTGCAAGTGGGAGGGATGCAGTCAGCTCACCCGCACTACCTGCATGGTGAGCAAGTGGCATGGGTGCACTCCCCGCCACCTTCCTAGGTGGCATTGAGTACACTCACACTTCTGTCATGCCACAGCAGGGCTGTGTGCACAGTGGGTTTAGTAAAAAGGCCCCTTTGAGTCCTGATAGGCCACCCCAGATGACTGAGTATTCACCCGCTTTCCAAAAAGATGGAGACAGATCCTAAGCCCTTCAGTAATATCACTTCCCCTATAACAGCTTGGTGCAGAAGCTGTGTCAACGTTATACTCAGAGAAAATAGTTAAATCAAGAGCACTCCTCCAGGGGAAGCAAGGAAACCCTCCACCATGGCTCAGATATGCTAAATAAGAAATAAATGGGCAAAGCACGAAGAGCGTGGTTCATGGATATTTTTCCAAATTCCCTGCCCCCCCCCCCTTCCCGCATGTGTGCATACATGTATTCTTTGACTTGAAAGGGAGAGGAAAGGGCAGTGTGACTAGCGTGGCAACCAAACCTCCTGTTGGTTTGCAAAGAATAATAAAATAAAACCAAAAGGCCAATTTTGCATAAAATGTTGAGATAAGAACTGGAACAGGTATTTTTTTTAAAAAGCTCCTTTTGTAAAATACATGTAAGGATGCTGTGATACTCTGCAAACATCCAAAAGATGCAAACCTTGTCTCTGTCCAGGGAACGGGTCCTAATTGCCATGCCAGAAGGACCATGCTTGCAGAAGAAAGGAGAAAAATTCTGGAGAAGATAGAATAGAGGTTTGTAAATCTCCATCCCCCTAGTTGGAGGCAGGCCGGTCACTGGGGAACCCCAATGGAAAGCTCTGGAAGACTGAGCTCCAAAGAACTAATGGAGAGATCCCGAGAAGAGGTGCTGTCTCTCTCTCCAGCCAAACCCACTGCTGCCTGCAGAACTGAAAGAAGATAAGTTCATGTTCACCAACTGCAAGGATGATACCTCCAAGAGGTGAGCAGAAGCTTCTGTGCTACGAATGCAGACAGAGGGCAGTAAAGCATCATCTCTTTCTGTTCAACTATAGTGCACTGCGGTAAGACACGCTTATAGTGCATGCATCAGAAATGCTGAGCTATTGCGCACTGCAGAGATGACGTCAAATAGCACATGCTCATGACAAGTGATGAAAGCGTACAGATACCACACATACCAATGTGTGCAATGTGGAAACGTGTTTTAATGCACAGCCAGGCGCCAGTAGCACAAGCACAAGCATGAGTCGGGAACCAGTGGGGAAAAAACCATGATCATCAAAGGTTCTGGTCCCGTACCTGACAATCATCCCACTAAGTGGCCGAAGTCAGAGGCAGCCACAGACAACTTTAAACAAGCACAGAAGCATAGACTCGGTACAGAAACAGGAATTTAAATCTAGTACTCACCTTTGGGGATCTCAATCAACAACGGTGCTGGGACTACTCCCCTGCAGCTAAGTCTTGCCTTCGCATACTTCTTGAAACGTTTATCCAATCTTCGGGTGAGAGCCAGGGGAGGAGGAAAGGAAGGGGGTACTTAGGCTATGCTAGGCTCAGGGTCCCGATCCAACAATTCTAGCTGTTTAACCTGCCCTTAACAGGATAAGGGCAGGGTACTGAACTGATGCCCCTCCTTCTTTGGCAAACACAACGGGGGCCTCCCATGTCAAGCTCAAGTGAGGAAGTTACTCCTAAGAGTGGTTACTCATGAACTATATCAATCTCTTTCAAAGTTTTCACAGAGCTGCTCAGATGTGTCCACACTCTGCTGGAAGGGTTGTATGCCCCTAGCTGCTCCAGATATAGTACCGGATGAGATCATCAAAAACCTCTGGATTTTTCTGTCTCCATCTCTGCTGGTAGGGGAATACAACCTAATTGTCTGGACAGATCTAGCAGGATGATATGGAAGGGGCTTATTTTAAAAGCCCTTTCCGTGTTTTGGCATTTGAAAACGGGCATTCAGATGTCCAATCATCCATAGCACTTGCCAAACAAGACTATTATGTCCATCTGACTAACTCTCTTGCCTCTGAACCTCGCCATCACTTTGCAACTCTCAACTCTCTCCTCAAGGTACCTCCACCTCCGACCCCTCCCTCCCTCCCTTTCTCCCCAAACTCTGGCTGATTACTTCCATGACAAAATCCACAAGATCACACTCCAATTCCCCATGAGGTCAGCTACTCCCCCTCCTCCTCCTCTTCACTCCCAATTCCCACCCCCCACCCCACCTCTGCTACCCTTTCTTCCTTTTCTATGATCTCTGAGGAGGAAACCACTCGCCTTCTTTCTTCATCCAAACTCACTATCTGCTCCTCTGATTCTATTCCCACCTGTCTCCTTAGCTCCATCTCCTCCACTGTAGTCCCTTCCGTCTCTCATATTCTCAACCTAGCGCTCTCCACTGCAACTTTCCCTGCAGCCTTCAAGCATGCTGTGGTCACTCCTCTCCTGAAGAAACCCTCACTAGACCCTACCTGTCCTTCTCACTACTGATCTATCTCCTTCCTCCCCTTCATTTCTAAACTACTTGAACATGCGGTTCACTGCCGTTGCCTCGACTTTCTCTCCTATCAAGCCCTTCTGGATCCTCTACAATCTGGCTTTCGTCCTTTACATTCAACTGAAACGGCTCTTGCCAAAGTCTCCAGTGACCTGTTCCTGACAAATTCCAAGGTCCTTTACTCAATCCTCATCCTTCTTGACCTTTCTGCTGCTTTTGACACTGTTGACCACAACCTTCTCCTTGATACCTTGTCCTCACTTGGTTTTAAGGGCTCTGTACTATCCTGGTTCTCTTCTTATCTCTCCCATTGCTCTTTCACTGTTTGTTCTGGTGGCTCCTCCTCTACTGCTATTCTACTCTCGGTGTATCCCAAGGATCAGTCTTGGGTCCACTCCTTTTCTCTCTCTATACCCAGTCCCTTGGTGCACTCATCTCTTCCCATGACTTTCAGTACCAACTCTACGTTGATGACTCCCAGATCTACCTTTCTACACCTGAAATCTTTCCGGCAATCCATGCCAGGATCTCTGCCTGCCTTTTTGACATTGCTGCTTGGATGTCTCACTGCTGCATGAAACTTGAACATGGCCGAAACTGAGCTTCTTATTTTTCCCCCTAAACTCTCTTCTCCCCTTTCTCCCTAAACCTTCCTCTCCCCCTTTCTTCTTTCTCAGTCTCTGTGTATAACTCTCTACTCCTCCCTGTCTCCTCAGCTTGCAACCTTGGGTCATCTTTGACTCCTCTCTCTCCTTCTCCACACACATCCAACTGTCAGCTAAAACCTGCTGTTTCTTTCTCTAGAACATCAACAAAATTTGCCTATTCCTTTCTGAACACACTAAGACACTTATCCACTTCTTAGTCACCTCCCATCTAGACTACTTTAACCTGCTCCTTACTGGTCTCCCTCTGAGTTATCTCTCTCCCCTTCAATCTGTTGAACACTCTGTTGCGCGGCTAATCCTCCGCCAACCTCATCATGCTCATATTACACCTCTTCTCAAGTCTCTTCATTGGCTTTCTATCTGTTTCCACATCCAGTTCAAACTTCTCCTGTTGATCTATAAGTGCATTCACTCAGCATTTCCTCGCTACCTTTCCTCTCTTATCTCTACCTACACATCTCCTCAGGATCTCTGCTCTTCTGGCAAATCACTTCCATCTGTGCCCTTCTCTTCTATTGCTAACTCCAAACTTTGCTCCTTTTACCTTGCTGCTCCTTATGCCTGGAACAAACTATCTGAGTCTGTATGTCAGGCGCCATCTCTAACCCTTTTCAAATCCAGGCTGAAAACTTACCTCTTCGCTGCTGCTTTTGGATCTTGACTCACCTGATCTCCTTTGTGTTTCCTTACCATTCCCCCAAGCTGTATCCCATGTCTACAGCTACTGTGTTCTCTCTCGACTAGACTGTAAGCTCTGATGAGCAGGGACTGTCTTTTACATGTGTCTGTGCAGCGCTGTGTACGCCTTGTAGTGCTATACAAATGTTCAGTAGTAGTAGTAGTAATCCAAATCACAAGGACATCCCCGGAGCCATTTTAGAAGAGGATATATGGACATCCCTAGCATAAGAACACACGATGTGCCATACTGGGTCAGACCAAGGTCCATCAAGCCCAGTATTCTGTTTCAAACAGCGGCCACTCCAGGTCAAAATACCTGTTAGGTTCCCAAAAAGGTACACCAATTCCATGCTGCGTATCCCAGGGGTAAGTATTGGATTTTCCTGGTCCTATTTAATAATGGTTTATAGACGTTTCCTCCAGAAACTTGTCCACGAGCATGAGGATGTCCAAACAGAATGGGGGCATGCTGGAGGAGTGGCCTAGGCAGAGACACAAAGATACACATGATGCAATTTCAGAACAGCATAAATATGTCTGGCCCTGGTTGTTGAGGCATCCGTGCCTATACCTGTTCCTGATCATTAATAAGGAGCAAAACCAGGGGGAACAATGTGCTGTCATCAGCACGGTCAATAGTTCCTGGCCAAAGAAATCCCAAACAGATTACTAGCCTGCCATTGCACGTCTTATGTGTCAGTTATGTCACTGAACATGGACATCTTCCTTCTGAAAAATGCTGGCTGGGACGCCCAGGAAGCCATTTCTGCGGCTGTCCAATTTATTGATGTCTACGTTTGCAGCTTGTCGTACAGTGAGAGCTTGTGTGCATCAGTGCTGCTGAGGGCTAAGCTGTCGGTAGCAAAACTACTGGCAGGGTCTCCCAAGATGGACAGATCTCAGCTGAGGTGATGCTTAATTTCTATTCGTCTATGGCGAATGCCCATCAACACAACTGTTATTCAGGTGTATGCCCCAACAACAGCTGCAGAAGAGGAAAAAGGGGATATGTTCTATGGACAAGTACAAGCTGAAACTGAGAGAACATGCAAACGGGATATCCTGATGGTCATGGGTGACTGGAATGCAAAAGCTGGCAACGAAGAAGGCAGCAAAAAATGGTTGGAAAATATGAACATGGCAAAAGAAATGAAGCTGGAGAAAGACTGATAGAGTTCTGCAAGACCAGTGATCTATTCATCTCAAACACCTTCTTCCAGCAACACAAGCAGCAACTCTACACATGGACTTCGCCCAATGGATTGTACAAAACTCAAATTGCCTACATCTGTGGAAGTCAACGTTGGAAACGCTCAATAATATCAATAAAAACAAAACCTGGAGTAGACTGTGGTAAGATAACCATCTACTAGTATGCAAACTCAAGCTTAAATTAAAAAAGAGCAAGACACTCATGAACGTAGCAAAATATGACCTTGAGAATATACCACCAGAACTGCCTGCAACATCGATTAGCTGCTTTAGATACAAATGACAGAGCGCCAGAAGAGTTACATGACATCAAGAAAGTTGAAGAAAGTCAGAAGTCTACAAAAAGTGAAAAATCAAAAAAGCCCAAAATGAATGACAGAAGAAACTATGAAAATTGCCCAGAAATGCAGAGAAGCTAAAGCCAGAGGAGAAAGAGAGGCAATCACAGAACTCAACAGAGATTACCAATGTCCAGTAAGACAAGACAAGAAGTACTGCAATGATGCATGCAAGGAAATAGAATCAGAAACTATTAGAGGAAGAACAATATTGGCTTTCCTAAAGCTGCGAGAGTTAAAGAGAAAATTCATGCCTTGAACTGGAATGCTACAAGATGCTGAAAGATCCATGTTGAATGATGCTGAGAAGATCGAGAAAAGGTAGAAAGAATATTCAGAGTCATCATACCATAAACATCAAGTGGACCAACAGCCGTTTCAACCTGTACCTTATGATCAAGAACAATTGGGGATGAAAGACGTTGAGGCAGCATTAAAAGCATTATCAAAGAACAAAACACCAGTATTGATGGCATTCCCACTGAAGTATTACAGCAATCAGATGCAGCTGTTGTCATACTTACAAGGCTCTGTTGGGAAATTTAGAAGACATCATCATAGTCAACTGACTGGAAAAGATCTGTGTTTATAACAATAATGACGAAAGGTAATCCGAATGACTGTGGAAATTATCGCACAATCACTCTGATCCCACATGCCAGCAAGATTCTACTCAAGATCATCCAGCAGAGACTACAACTATATCTGGAATGAGAACTGCCTGAAGTGCAAGCACGGTTCAGGGAAGGGCGAGGAGCAAGAGACATCATTGCGGATGTGACAAAATAATACCAAAAAGGTATCTATATGTGTTTTATTGACTATATGAGAAGACTTGACTGTAAACCATGAGAAACTCTGGGCCACATTAAGAAGCGTGGGTATACTAGACACCTAATAGTTCTCTTGCACAACCTTTACATTGATCAAGAAGCAATAGTTTGAACGGAGCAATGAGAAATAGAATAGTTTAAAATCAGCAAAGGCATGCAACAAGGCTGCATACTTTTCCCTACCTGTTTAATTTATATGCAGAACAAATCATCAGAGAAGCAGGATTTTATGAAGACAACCAGGGTGTGAAGATTGGTGGAAGATTCATCAACAACCTTCGCTATGCTGATGATGCCACAATACTGGCTGAAAGTGAAGGCGATCTGAAACATTTGCTTCTCAAGATGAAGGAAGTATCTTAAAATGGGCTTGCACCATCACATAAAGAAAACAAAGATCCTGACAACTGGCAAAATCAAAAAGTTCATCATTGATGGAGAAGAAATTGAAATAGTTGACAACTTTAACCTGCTTGGATCAATAATCAAAGAAATAACAAGCAGTCAAGATCCCCACGTGGCAAATAGCAGTGGCAGGGCACAGGTAGACAGTGGGCACCAGGCCAGGAGGGGTTAACTGAGGCGGGGGGTGGAGGGGCAAGGGGGCAAGCCAGTGGGAGCCTATTTCAGAGGCCCGCGCAACCGGGATCGCCTTCTTGCCATTCTAACAAGGAAGACGGCACAACGGCTGAAGACCAAATGGCTGAAAACCAATAATTACTAACAGTGGGACAGAGTGCAGCTTACCGGTTGTCCTATGTGCTGCTCATCAGCCGTCCTCCTGTGCAGGGGCTTGGGTGTGGTGAGTCACCCATGCACATGGTTTCATGCAAGACCAGCATCTGAATAGCAGGGGATAGAAGGGGACGTCCCGCGGTATCATGCCTGCAGTCCTTAAAGAAGCTTCTTCTCCCGGCGGGCAATGTTTGTTACCTTCACGGTAGGCAGCAATCAAATCCGGCGGCGGCACAGATGAGTGGCGAAGCAGAAGGCACAGGCCAGCGGACTAGAGTGGGAGGGGTGGCTTCCATCCAAGACCCCCGGCCTGCTCCTGGCGCACACAGGACGGGCCATATAATTTTTAAAAATAATAAAAGAAAAGAAAAGAGAAAGTAAGCAGGTAAAGGCTGAATGGCGCACGCCAGACTGCCTGTATATTTAACCCCCCCCCCCCCCCACAAAAACAAAAGAACAGGGGAGGTGCACGAGGCTGTGCTTGAACAGGCAGTGTGAGAGCCTCTTTTTCTGCTGGTCTCCTTTGCTGTCTTCACCCTTTCACAAAGCAAAGGAGTGGGTGTTTTCTGTGGGGGAATGCTGCCATCTGGTGGCGAAAGGGAAATGCTGCATCTGGTTGTTGGAAAATTTAAAAAAAAAAAAAGAGAGAAAATGTTGATTTATTGATAATGCTAAGCTGGGAGATTGGTTTGCGGTCAGGACTGAGTGGAGTTTTTTAAGTTCACAATTTAGTAGGGGTTTACTATGGGGTTATGGTACCATTATTAGAGGGGACCTGAGAGATCCACTGCTTGCCCCACTAGAAGCTTTAGGGAACCTGTGTCTTTTGGAGAGGCTGCATAGGTGCTTGGGGCCTGGGTTGGTCACAGTTGGAGGAGCATGTTGGGTTTGGTGGAACTTGGTCTAACCCAGGGTAGCATATCTTATGTTTTTATGATAAGAATGAATAAAATGAGAAAACAATGTGTCTGAATATATATTTGACAAGGTGTAGCCCTTACTGGGAAAATAGGGGAGACCGAGACCATTTCGGCCCTGGTGGACAGAAGGCAGCCAGGTTGATGAGTGGATAACAAGCAGTGAGTGACTTTTCCCATATTGCCTCTCCCTAGCAATCTATTGTATAGACATGCCGCGGAAAAACCAGGGAGGATGGAGTGCGACACAGGGACGACAGTGAACTGCCGAACGCCAGGGAGGCTCCGCTGGGCAGGCCTCAGTGGTATGCGCCGGCAAGGCAGCCACGGTGGCTCACAAGGCACCCACTGTTGCAGCCAAGAGAAAGAGGACAGAGGACACCGCTGCAACTACCACACGCGCAGTAAGTGGATGGCAGCGGCGGCAGCAAAGAAGGTCACCAAAACAAGGAGAGTAAGCGGTGAGATGGAGGAGCTGATACACGTCCTCAGGGAACAAGTCAGCCAGCTCGGCCCCAGGGCGGTCCGTTGACGGCTTGAGGCCTCCCTGAGTGCAGCAGATGACCCCAATGAAGACAACGTGACCAGTGGACAAAGCGGCACACGATGCACGCCGGCACAACAAGCTACCTCAGGTAAGTCCACTCAGCAGTCAACGGTGCAAAGTCCGTCCACCTAGACGTCGGAAAGCTCCTCATCGGATAGTGGAAGGGGAGCTCACCTTCGTTCAATTTATGGACAAGGCTTTTCTTTTTTTTTTGAAACTTTTATTTTCATTTTGCAACAAACAAAGAAACAACACACCGAAAAAGACAAAACAAGTATACAATAAGGAAAAGTAAACCCATTACCCCCCACCCCGGTGCTTCTTCTCTACCCGTTTGTATCAGCATGTGAGCGCTTCCAATTAACAGTGATTATACATCAAACGATCAAAAAGTATCCACAATACAGCATGATCATGAGACAGAGATATATACAAAGTTAGACAGTCAGATGAGAGCATTTAGCAAAATGTACATATTCATTGAACATCTTCCATTAAGACCAATAAGAAGGAGTCTGAACGGAGGAAGCGCACAGACGAGGTATTTGTTCATATTTACTGTAGAGACAGGCATGATTCCACCATTCATTGAGGCTCAGATGGGAACTAATTTCCCAGTATTACTTAATGAGGGAAACAGCAATGCCAAGCATAAAGTTCAAAAGGAGATAAGCCATGTCTTGGGAGAGGGGATCCCCGCAACTGGGCGAAGTCCCACTATCCTCCGAGAAAGGGACTCCTGAGAGTGCAATATAGACTAAATACGACCCCAGACCCGACGCCAGTTATACTGTAGTGCGGGATATTCATGCATAACATGAAATGAAGTAATAAACCAATGGCCACAGGACGTGTCCAGCAACCATTACCCTGAGTAGTGTTCCATTTGTCTAAACTGTGAGGAGTGTAAAACACCGGTGGGCTAGAAAGAAGAGGGTCTGAGTGAGTGAGGCGGGTCAGAAACCCGTGTCCCTCTGCTCCAGATAAGGCTCCATTGCTCCGAGGTTAAAGTCACATGCAATTCTCTCTCCCATACTTTCTGCGCTATAGAGGTATCTCTAGTGATAGCATTACATAAGGTTTAGTAAAATTGGATGCTACACCCGGTAAACTACCGAGAGATCGGAAGTTTCCAATCAACCTTATGCAGAGAGTGCCAATGGCGGGAGTACTCTAGTGCTCCGAATGCAATGCTGAAGTTACACTGACCAGAGTCGGGAGTCGAAAGGTTGCATAGGAATATTAAAGGCACCTAAAGTGTCGAAAAACATTGGTGGATAGTGGGAGTCTAATGGGAGAGTCATACCAGGGAGTAAAGTAAGAGGAATCGGTGAGCAAAGGCCCGCTACGATATCTAGCCACACAGGTCTGCTCGGTACTGGAGCTTCCAACCAACAAGCACCTTGTTTGAGAAGAAAAGATTGAGGGAACACTTGAGTAAAATCGCCACCAAGTATTAATGGAGCATTGGCGGAGGCCGAGGCCAACTGCACAAAACTTGCATAGTGAGCAGGGTTGTCCACATTCGGGACATAGTGCAAATACACGTGAATTCACTATCTCCAACCTCAAGGTGTACACGGGCCCATCTACCCTCCATGTCAGCGCTAATATCAGGTACAGTAGCGTGCAAAGACTTCTTAACCAGAATGACTATCCCATACCGTTTGGAAACGGTGGGAGAATAGGCAGCTACCATGTGAGGCCTAGCATTGAGTTTCAGTGTTTCAGCAGAGTGTAATGCGTTTCCTGAAGAAACACCTAATCAACGTGCTCGTGGCTAAGATAGCTAAGGATTTTCTTTCTGCTGAGTGGACCAGCAATGCCTGGTACGATGAATAATAAGATTTTACATGAGGCCATTCAGAAAAGTTAAAATTCTTAGCATGATAGCACACATAATTTCACTATGTCCCTCAAACTGACTGTATCTGGCTGTACACATGACATAGGAAAATAAGCTAATATAATACAATGAAGCGCCCCACATTAACAAAGATAACCGCAGTACGGTAGAGGAGAAGCAAAACCCCAAAATTACTGGCGACCATGTGTCTGCGGGGAGAAACCCCAGAGAAGGCCGAAATTGAAAAAACATATAACCTGTAGGACTGTGCGTGCTCCGAATCCGACCGAGGCACACATCATGAAGGGATAGGAGACCAAAGACAAAAGTCATACAGAGAAAGAAAGAAAGTCCAGGCTATTTCTGTGCTGGGCAATGACCGCCGCATCGGGCCCTTCAAAATGGCGGACAGAGCCGGCAGATAAGAGTCCAAGATTTGGGATTAGCGCATCTGTTCTGCTTCTTTGGAGTCCAAAAATGTTGATAATAGATCAGGATCCTCGAACGTCCTGGTCTGGTTGTGGAGAGTCACTCGGAGCTTCGCTGGATACAACAGGCCAAAGCGAGCCTGTAGCTGTTGAAGTCGAGGGCGAAGAGCAAGGAGTTTCTTCCGACGGTCAACGGTAGGCTTTGCCAAATCAGGAAAGAAGGAGACCTTACGACCTTCATATTCCAAATGATGATTCGCTCGGGCAGCATGTAAAATTTGTTCCACTTGTTGATATCGTAGCAAGCTAAAGATAATAGGCCGGGGGGTCGTGCGGTTGAGCGCCATGCGGGCAGGAACACGGTGTGCTCGATCGATTTCCAGTTCTCTGTGAAAAGTGATCTTCAGCAAGGAGGGAAGAGTTTTGAGCAAGAATTCTCTTATATCTCCTGCTTCCACCCCCTCCGGCATTCCGAGGAGCCTCACATTGTTGCGACGGGCGCGATTATTGCTATCTTCCAACTCCTTTTGAAGATTCTGTATCTGGCGCTCAGCCTCGTCCAGTTTGCCCAAGCGCACCTCGTGCGAGTCGAGGACCCCCGCCATATTGTCCTGCCGTAATGAAAGACCTTCAAGTCGGTCTTGGAGCACTCCAAAGTCTTCTCGCATGGCTCGAAGCGCTTCTCCATTAGACTGCACCAATTCCTTCACGCCGCGTATTTCCTCCAAAATCTCCAGGTGCATTGCGGGGTTTTCACGAAATGGAACCATCTTCTGCGGGGAGGATACCTCCGTTTTGGAGCGTTTTCCGTGAGAAGAAGAAGGAGACCCGAAGTCCAAGCGCGCTGGTTTGTGGGCCGCCATCCCCCCCGAGGTGCCCCGGTCAGCTCGGAGCAAAATAGTAAATTTATATAGGTATTAAGTCAGGATTCTGAGTAGGCCTCTCGGGAGCTTCAACGCAAAGCCGGACAAGGCTTTTCAAAAGTTTAAAGGGCAAAAAAAATACAGCAGATATGGCATGGCTGGGGTGTGAGCACAGGCGGGGATTGGACCACACAGGCAGAGGTAGGAGCAAGCATGTCCTGATCACTTCAGCTCGCAGCCATCAGGGATGGAGCAGACATGCATTACGGTGTGTCATCTCTGGCGCATGAGGTGCCAAACAAGACTAAGAATAAGATATGGAAGAATGAGTCCATTGATTTCTTCGTGTTGCTTATTAGGGACCAGGAGGGTGAGTATAAAGGGGGCAAAGAAAAGGAGAAAGGGACAGGGGAAAAAGACCGAAAGCCCAAAATAAATAAGTCCATATACAATTGGGTGTCAGCGTTTCATATCTACATGAGCGTAGTGATGGAAAAGGAGCCCAAACTCGGCTCCTTTCTAATCAGACATCTTAATACGATAACGTGCTTACACGGGTGCTTCGGGAGAAGGGCGTGGTTGAATTATGATCTCAGCATCCGAAGGCGTTTGGTGGTGGACTGCACCCTGACACGATGTCATCGGATCATCGGCCTATGGTTAGACGAGGTGGCGCAGAACAGGCCGTTACATCATGATGGCGGGTACCAGCCTTTTCTCCCCTTTAATGCGCGGCCGTCCATGCAGACATATTCTCCATGGCCCACGGTGTTAGCAGCTGGGAGGCAGTCCTGTCGGCAATACAACAATGGACAATGCACATGGAACCCCTGCAAGTTCTGGCATGTTTGTTCCAGCTGTGGGGCAGGCCACCCGGCTACACAATGCAGGTTCAACAAAGATGGAAAGCTCCATTGGGCCCCACCCAGCTTCCGTGGGAATGACGGCAGTGACCCCGTCGCCCATCAACCTTAGGAATATGCGCCCCTGGCTGTGGGCCTACCCCAGTCAGGAGAAGGCATGCAGCCTTGCGAAAGGGTTCGCGCAGGGCTTTCACATCCCCTCCGCAAAACCCAGTGGCGCTCCTTTGTCCCTGTTGCGCGATTCCCCATCCATTATTCGACACATCACAGTGGTGCAGGACAAGCTCACCAACGAGACTGCCTAGGGAAGGATAGCCAGTCCTTTCACTGAACCACCATTCATAAACCTAATTGTATCCCCATTGGGCATATTACCCAAAAAGGACCCAGGCAAATTCTAATTAATTCATAACCTGTTGTACCCCAATGGCAGCTCGATAAACAATTATATTGATCCGCATTTGTGCTCGGTCCAATACAGGCTGATCAGGCCATAACTTTGGCACAGGGAATGGGCACACAGGCCTATCTAGCGAAAACAAACATCGAGTCAGCGTTTCACCTGCTGTCAGTGCACCCAGAATCATTTAAATTGCTTGGTTTCTGCTTCGGAGGCAGTTTCTGCTATGACAAGTGCATACCCATGGGATGTTCCATTTCTTGTGCCTACTTCGAGCTCTTTAGTTCCTTCATCCAAAGAAATCACGGCGCCAAGGAAGGTAGTTCATTATTTGAATGACTTCCTGTTCATAGGCTCCAGATACGAGCAGTAATGTCATTCTTCAGGCAGATTGCATAGCAGTTCGGTATACCCCTGGCGGCAGACAAAACCACAGGCCCGTTGACAGTGGTCACCTTTTTGGGTATTGAGCTGGACACCCTGGAACAGGTGTCGTGCCTGCCCCAAATTGAGAGCAGCTATAAAACGAATAAAGAGCACGCGCAAGGTGATGCTGGAACAGTTTCAGTCCCGGTTGGGCCTGCTCAGTTTCGTGACTAGAGTCATTCCCATCGGGAGGGTCTTTTGCTGACGAGTGGCCCTGGCAATTAAAGGGGTGAGTAAATGACACCACCACATTAGGGTGACAAGGGCCATAAAGGAGGATCTGGGCATTTGGGAAATATTCCTACAGACCTTCAATGGTATGGCCTTCTGGCAGGACCCGCCTGTCTTCAACTCAGAACTAGAACTTTACACAGATGCCTCCAGAGGAACAGGGTTTGGGATATACTTTCACGGAGCGTGGTGCTCTGAACTGTGGCAGAATGATTGGCATGCACGCAGCGACACGAAAGATATCACTTTCCTAGAATTGTTCCCAATAACGGTGGCCTTATTTCTATGGGCCCCACAATTAGCGAACAAAGCAATCATCTTTCGCACGGACAATATGGCAGTAGTCTAGGCAGTTAACGGTATGTATGCCAGGACGATGGGGTTGGTGGCCTTGCTGCGACAGATAGTACTGATATGCCTGACACACAACATCACTTGTAGGGCCGAGCATGTGCCAGGACACCGTAAATATTTTGGCTGATGCTCTCTCCTGTTCAAAGATAATGGCTTTCTTGAGTAGCGCTCTTGGCGCTGACGCGGACAGGACTCTCATCCCAGCAGCGGTATGGGCCTTTGGCCCGCCTTAGTATGGAACCTAATGATGGACTCTCTGGAGACACAGATCAGACATTGATACCTGAAGGGGTGGCATCAGTTTCATGAATTCTGCCGAAAGAAGGGGATCGGAAATGGTGATTGGTTTCGAACCGACTCTATAATTCGATGGCTACTCGCCTGTAGAGAGGAGTGATTGAGTAAGCCAGCGGTACAAACGTGCCTGGCGGCCATCACCTTCTTCGCCAGAGCGATGGGAGCGTGGGGCCTGTCAGCCGACTTTGCGGTCGCTAGGGTGGTGAGGGGATGGTCAGCTGGGCATAGCCGCCCACCAGACTGATGACATCCAATTACTCTTGAATTGTTGAAGGCGATGTTGATGGCTACGGACGCAGTCTGCCATGATGCATCTGAAGCACGGCTCTTCTGATGCTCCTTTGTGTTGGCATTCTTCGGTGCTATGAGAGTGGGCAAGTTAGTGGTGCCATCAAAATTTACAAAAGGGGATAAAGGGCTTCAGTGGCACGATGTGACATTACGGGATGGAAGTCTGGAGATCCTCATACGGATATATAAAACCGACCCGATAGGTAGGGGAGTCAGGGTGTCTTTGGCACTCTTGCAAGGCAATGATACTTGTCCATTAAGAAACGTATGCGAGTACATCAGGATCTGGCCAAAAGGGGAAGTGTAGTTCCTAATGCACAAAGATCGGACCCCGCTCTCGTGGTTCCAGTTCATCAGAGTGCTAAAATTGTGTATTGGTCAATTAGGACTGAGGGAGGAGGAATATGGCACACACTCCTTCAGGATAGAAGTGGCCAAAACTGCAGCGGGGTTGGGTATGAAGAGGGACCAAGTCATGGCGATTGGCAGATAGCAGTCAAACTGCTATAAGCTATACGTGTGTCCCGAGGAGAGACCATAAGGGCTCTCCCCCCTTGAAGGAGCATAGCGGCAGTTTCCAAAACACCGCGGCCATAACTCACATGTCTTGACTGGTTTTGTTGTAGGTGCAGACACCCAGCGAAGCTTATGATAGGTATGGATCTGCGGCCACTTCTTTATACACTGGGCACAGAGGAGGACCAGGGATCGACCTTTGGGGCTTAATTTAGGAATGAACACAATGGAGGTATCTATTGTCTAGATGGGACTGCGCAGTATGCTGTGGGACCAGTTAGTGCCCATGCTCCTACATAAGAAGAGGGCTCGGGGGCACCCTGGGCACTGATAGTGCATCCAGAGGGCCACGACCTGGCAGGGACACACAGCATGGATCTGGCCAGGAAGATGCAGGGGGACTGCTAGCACTGTTAGACACTTTCCCTGGCATGCACTTAGCCTGGTCCTGCATCATATCGCGCAGAGTATGGAGAGGTAAGCGCTCACATTGAGCCATGGAAAAAAACCGCCGTAAGGTTAACCGATGGATGATGCATTTTACAGAAGCCATCAGGGGGTACTGCATTCAACATGAACTCATCGAAGAGAAATGCCCTGGACTGTATTGTTCAGATGGGGTGCACCTGTCAAACAGGCATGGATATCTTCCTCTATGCGATACAGGACATGGTTGAGATCTTATGAAGCAAGGCTTGGCCGCAGCTAGGGGTAGGTGGGGGCCCACTGACAAGTGAGGAGTCGCTGTCAGCAGTCAGTGGTGCAAATAGGGGCGCAAATGGGGGGACTCACAGCCATGCAAGGGATGAAGGGAAAGTGGCCTGGAGAGACCTGTCCTCCCCTGGACAGGGCAATGGGCCGCAACAAGGACAGTGGGTAGACTGTGCCACCCTCCACATGTCCCCATGCTTATACGGCAAGGGGAAGAAAGGAGGGAGGGGTACAGCATGGACACAGCTCGGATCTGACCAGCATGGACACAGCTCGGATCTGACCAGCAAATCACCAAAACCTCCGGAATTATATTCCACAAAGCAAGAATGGTGCAACGTCTTAGACCCCTGCTTGACCATCAACACTTCCGAACTGTAATGCAAGCCATGACGCTCCCACATCTGGACTACTGCAACATAATCTACCACGGCCTTCCAGCCACACAGACAAACCCCCTCCGAACAGCACTAAACACCACGGCAAGAATCATCCAGACTGCAAAGAAAACCGACCACATCACCCCAATTCTGAAAGACCTACACATACTTCCCTTCGAAGCAAGGTCTAAATACAAAGCCATCCTACTCACCCACAAAGCCATCCATCAAGCACAGAACTCCCAGCTTCGCACCCTACTGTCTCGTCCAGCCCACGGCAGAACTACCAGACAAACCTCCAGCAATTCCCTCACCATCCCCCACAAAAGAACTAAATGCTCGCAACGGACCTGCAACCGGGCCTTTGAACTTTATGCTCCATCCCTATGGAACTCTTTACCAAGTTATCTCAGAAACAACGCCGATCTACCATCTTTCAGGAAACAGCTGAAAACCACCCTGTTCCAAGAATACCTCAACACGACCCCCACCAAAAAGCGAACTAACCTCTGATTTCAGCCACCAAGAACCTCTGATTCAAAACTACAGTAACCTGCCCATGTCCAATGTCTGTCCCATGTCCAAAGTCTGTACCATGTCAAAATCATTAATGTTGCCTCCCTGGTGATGGCCCTGCCCTACCAACTTAATTTCCCCACCCTTCTATGTAACACAGCTTTGACCCGGCGAAAAGCGGGATATAAATACAGCTAAATAAATAAATGATGGGGTAGGACCAGAGCAGGGAGACAGATCCTGCTATGGCGAGGGTAAGGCGTGTTTTCTTATAGCATGCCTTACCTGAGTAACATATTAAGGGATAAGCAGGAATGACAGAAAGAAAGGGGGTGGGGCTTCAAGGCTGTGCGTCCCTCTCGCAAACATGGGTAAAGAATGTAAAAGTTGAATTAATTTAAGTGGAATTGTGAGTTGAAATTGTTGTATAGATCTTATGGAGTTGTATGTTGATAATCAATATTTGTATAACTTGTGCAATGCTGTGGCCAAGAGTTACCAATAAACAAGGTGCAATGTTTGACGTAAAGAAGCATTTTGGTATTCTTTACAGGGGGGGAGGGGGGGTAATAGGGAGGCATGGCTGCCCTCTTGCCTGACTGAGAAATCCAACGACTCATTGCTCTTGGCAGAATGGCTATGAAGGACCTAGACAAGATTCTCAGGAGCAGAAATGTCTCTCTCCATACAAAGATTTGAATTGTCCAAGTCATAGTATTTTCAATAACATCTTATCGATGCAAAAGTTGGACAGTGAAAAAGATAGACAGGAAGAAAATTGATGCCTTTGAATTATGGTGCTGGCAAAGAATATTATGTATATCATGGACTGCCCGAAGAACAAACCAGTCAGTACTAGAGGAAATCAAACCATAGCTTTCTTTAGAAGCTCAGATGACAAGACTGACTTTTATACTTTGGACATATCATGCGAAGAGAGAGATCATTAGAAAGACATCATGCTTGGCAAGGTTGAAGGTCAACGCATAAGAGGAAGGTCAGCAAGGAGATGGATCAATACAATAACAGCATATATGGATGCCACTCTATTAACAATGAGCCGCCTGACTGAAGGCAGAATACAGTTTAGGACAATTATTCAGAGGGTAGCCATGAGTCGTTAATGACTTAATGGCACTTAACGACGACAAGATGTTTCTAAACAGGTCAGAAACTTAAATGTCCCTGGTGTTTTTTGAGAACATTTTATTTATTTATTTGGTTTTATATAGCGCACTTTTGTAATCAGCGCGGTTTACATTAGAACAATTCATTACATTGAACAGGACAAGTTAAATACAATGAACAGTTGTAAAGAACAAGTAACAGGAGTTAACGCCATAGAGGATTCCAATAAAATAGGTCAATAAACTATTTATTTAGACAGTTTTGTATACCACCTTATCCTTCAATCAAAGTGGTCACAACACAATTGGGGGATACATTTAACATGAGGGGATATGAGACACATATACTAATACTTACAGGGAACATGGGCAATGGAGGGTTAAGTGGCTTGCCCAAGACCACAAGGAGCAGCTGTGGGACTAGAAACCCCAGTCCTTCTGACCCAAGGTTGCTGTCCTCTAGTGGGATTTGAACCCCTGACCTTCTGGCCTGAAGTACCTTGCCCCAACCACTAGGCCACTCTTCCACTCCTAAACTATAAACAAGTTGGAAGGCTTGCCCTGGATTCCTAGATTTCACCTGGACGTCCTTTCTAAAATGCCGCTTAAAATGTGCTGTATTTTCATTTTCCATTAAGAAAGTTTGTAAACCTATATAAACTATATGCAGGTAATTTTATAAACTTTTCCATGTGTAAAGCCTGTTTTACATAGAGAAAAGGGCTTTTATAAAATTGTACGGCCATATACACATGTAAAAAGTAGGCACATAGAAAGAGTATATCCACTCTTACGATCTACGCACAGGCATTCCTGGAGTTTGGATAGAGCAGAGACAGAATTTTGATGTATACACATATTTTATTAACATGCACAAACTAAAAAATAAATGTTGGGAACAACTTCACCTATGTATTACAAACTATTTTAATCATTCAACTGCTACATTATGAAAGACTAGGCTCAAAATAATGTTTATTATATGAACAAATTATCAACTCTTAATACACAGTTTTGGATTGATACTGTTCAATTTGACTTCAAACTTGCCCAGTCAATCACGTTAAATTTTTGAGTGAATTAAAACTGTCCATATAAACTTAAACCTTAATATTAATGAAACCAAAAACTGTCCAAAGCTCACTTGTCTTATGAATTAGGGCTGTGTTTGAAGTTCAATTGTCTCTAATTGCATGCAAAATAATGAATTTGAAATCACGCCCGATGTAAAAAATTGCACTGAAACTTAATGCAGTTTTTTATTTGCCTTTTAATGCTGTATCTTTATACCTGCTTCATACATATGTAAAGATACAGCTGAGGCAAAAGATCCCCTGATCATGGCACTTCTCCCCCCTTGAAAGCAGCTGAAGATAGGGGGGCTAGGGAGCTGGACCACTGCCCCTCTCACCTAATAAGACGTGACGATGTCTGGTTATCTCTGTCTCTGCGCATGCGAGCCGAGAGGCTCTTCTATCTCATTCCCTCAAACATTCTCTATGAAGAGAGGCATTATACTAGAAATCAAATGTAATGTATTGATTATCAAACAAAAGGCAGAGTTAACCATAAGTGATTCTAACTTTCCATTGAAGGAGGTTTCATATACACTTTACCTCCTGGGTGAGATGGTACTGCTTCCAAAAGAGAGTTGTGTGGCTGCAGATTCAACAAGGGTATGCCCCAATTTAGATACAGCACTGTGTGGGGAAAATATCTTACAATATTAATCTATATCCTTTTTATGCTTTATTCATTTTACTTAAAAATTCTCAAATGATACTTCTCTGGTCAAAAAGACCATCCAGAGTGGTTACACTAGCAGAGAAAAGGTAATAGTGCTGAACTATGAATCCTGGGATGCAAGTTGAAATCTTTTCCAAAAGCTACTCTGTGAATTAGTCTTGGATAAGCCATTTTAACCTGTCCCTCAATGTATCCAACCATGATTCCTCATAGACACATTACTATTGTTTTTATTGAACTACCAAGCTATCCACCCCAAAGGTGGTTGCATGTATGTTTACAAAGCATAGGGAGGGTACTTTTCAAAAGCATTTCTATGGATAATGCGTAAAAATAAGCTTTTATAAACTTGTCTGCCCAACATTGATTAAAGTTCAATGTGTATAGCTTGTATCGGTGTTACTTTAATCTAGACTGTGCAGAAGTGTTCCAAGAAATGGGGAGGGATTTCCATGCATGTAAATTAACTGAGAAAATGTATGTATGGTAAAGAGAGGGTATAAATGTAAGTGCAAAATTCTGTGTAATAATTTTCAAAGTGGAAGTATTTCATGCTTTCTCTTTGAAAATCTGCTGAAACTCATACAGGGAAAGTATGCATATTATAAAACTACATCCTGAATTGTAAACTGTGTGCCTTCTGACTGGGTGAGACTCCTTGAATAAACTGTACATGCACATAACAACTGTGCGAAATAAGAGGGGTAAGAACATACATATAAAAAGTGCTATACTGGGTCAGATCAAAAGTCCAGCCCAGTGTCCTTTTTCCAACAGTGGCCAGTCTAGGCTATAAGTATCTGACATAACCCAAACGTAGCCAGTTCCATGCTACTTATTTATTTTATTTATTTATTTAACATTTCTTATATACCGCCTTTCATGATATCAAGGCGGTTTACATTGAACAAACTGAAATTACATTGAACAGGGCATTATAACTTGGAGATAAGCGTAGTTACTCACCTGTAACAGGTGTTCTCCAGGAGCAGCAGGAATCAGTCCTCACATATGGGTGACGTCGGCGCCGACGGAGCCCTCGCGGAGCAATTTTCCCCAGCTTTCAAAGAAAGCCTTTGGGAATTGCAGCGCGCATGCGCGGTCCTCTTCCCGCCCAAGGGTGCCATCTTGCTCAGTCAGATGACATAGCTAAAAGACAGCAAAAATTAGCAAAAACGAAAGCATATAACTGCAACTCCAAGGGGAGGAGGGAGGGTTGTGAGGACTGATTCCTGCTGCTCCTGGAGAACACCTGTTACAGGTGAATAACTACGCTTTCTCCAGGACCAAGCAGGAAGTCAGTCCTCACATATGGGATTCCCAAGCTTAAGGCTACCAGAGACCCTAAGCACAAAAATGAGCTCCCTCAAGGTCAGTAGCACAGAAGGAAGGAATCTTCTCTGAATATGTCTCCAACCGGTAGCCCAACAACCGGGACGGAGGGTAGGAGTTGCCTATACCTCGAAGAGGTTACGGAGGACTGCCTGTCCGAAAGCACTGTCCCTGCGGGACTCCCTCTCCAGGCAGTAATGGGCTGCAAAAGTCTGGCTTGAAGACCAAGTAGCGGCCCGGCAGATGTCTGCCAATGGAACAGAGCGGAGGTAAGCTACCGACGTAGCCTTCGCCCGAACACACGATGAGCTGTGACTCTACCTTCCAGCACGAGGCCGGCTGCCTCGTAAGCCCAAGCGATACAGTCCGCAATCCAGATGGACAGAGTACGCTTGGAGACAGGGAGCCCCAACCTGTTGGGGTCATAAGACACGAAGAGCTGAACAGCCTTTCGGTGCTCCCGCGTACGGTCAAGGTAGAAGGTCAACGCCCTCCTACAGTCCAGGGTATGCAGGACCATCTCAGCTCGGCTGGAGTGCGGCCTGGGAAAGTAGGTCGGAAGTACCACCTCCTGGTTGATGTGAAAAGGGGAAACCACTTTGGGAAGAAATTTAGGGTGAGTCTGTAGGACTACCCGGTTCTTGTAGAACCTAGTGTAAGGAGGATCAGAAACCAGGGCCTGCAGCTCACTAACGCGTCTAGCAGAAGTGAGGGCTACCAAGAACAAGGTTTTCCAGGAAAGAAAACGTAGCGGACAGGTAGCCATAGGCTCAAAAGGCGGACAGGTAATCCGCTGCAACATCACATTAAGATCCCAGTCCGGGGCTGGCGGGCGCAAAGGTGGCTTAAGGAGAAGGAGGCCTCTGAGAAACCGAGCCACCAGAGGGTGGCTGGAAAGAGGTCTACCATCCACCGGCATGTGATGCGCAGAAAGAGCACTGAGGTAGACCTTTACCGAGTTGGACTTTAGTCCAAGGTTGGAGAGAGAGCAAGTACTGCAAGACCACTGATGCTGAACAGGAGAAAGGATCTTGAGACTGCTGAGTACACCAGACGGAGAACCGACGCCACTTGAGAGCGTAGGTCTTGCGGGTGGAGGGCCTCCTGGAGGCCAAGACGACCTCCTCCACATCTGGAGGTAGCTGCAGAGGAGCAAGGACTACCCTTTCAGCAGCCAGGCCATCAGATGAAGGGACCGGAGATTGGGGTGTAGGAGAGTCCCCTGATCCTGCGACAGGAGGTCGGGCTGAAATCCCAGTGGAAGAGGAGTGTCTACCGCTAGCTGCATCAGAAGCAGGAACCAAGGTTGTCCCGGCCACCGGGAAGCCACTAGGATCATCGATGCTTTGTCTCTGAGAACCTTGAAGAGCGTCCGAGACACCAGTGGCATGGGAGGAAAGGCATACAAGAGGCCGGTGGACCATGGAATTAGAAAAGCATCCGCCGCTACCCGGAGAGGATGCGGCTGTCGAGAGCAGAATCTGGGAAGTTGTCAGTTCAGAGGACTGGCAAACAGATCCATGGTGGGGAGGCCCCACTTGAGAAAGATCCGCTGAACTACCAGCGGATCCAACCTCCACTCGTGTGGCTGGAGGATCCTGCTGAGCTTGTCGGCCAGGTAATTTTCTTGACCTGGGAGATAGACAGCCTTGAGGATGATGCCGTGGTGGACTGCCCAAGAGCATAGTTTTTGGGCCTCCTGACAGAGAAGGAAGGAGCCTGTTCCGCCTTGTTTGTTCACGTAGAACATTGCCACCTGATTGTCTGTCTGTATCAGCACGGACTGGTGAGAAACCAGGTGAGAGAATGCTTTGAGCGCTAGGCGGATGGCTCTGAGCTCCAGGAAGTTTATCTGCTGAGCAGACTCCCAAGGAGTCCAGAGGCCTTGAGTACATGTCCCTTGGCAATGTGCTCCCCAACCCAGGAGAGAAGAATCGGTCGTCAGGACCTGAGAATGCGTAGGAGGCTGAAAAGTTACTCCTAGTACCAGGTTTGGCAGATGTAGCCACCATTGTAGAGAAGAGACCAGCTGGTTGGAGATCCGTACGGAGTCCGCTAGGCTCCCGGTGGCCTGATGCCATTGATTGCGAAGGCACCACTGAGCAGGACGCATGTTCAGTCGGGCATTGGGGGTCACATGGACCGTGGAAGCCATATGGCCTAGCAGTCGCAGAAAACGCCTGGCTGAGACCAGCGCATTGCTGTGAAAGTGGCCGGCGAGATCCAGAAGCCGCTTGGCCCTGTCCAGAGGGAGAAAGGCCCGCGCCTGAAGTGTGTCCAACCGGGCGCAGATGAACTCAAGATTTTGAGAGGGGAGCAAAGTGGACTTTGCGAAGTTTATGACAAAACCCAAGTGCTGGAGCAGAGCCACAGTGCGATGGGTGGCTTGAGTGGCCTCCTGGGAAGACTGGTCTCTGATGAGCCAGTCGTCCAGGTATGGGAACACAAACAGACCTTGAAGTCTCAGATAAGCCGCCACCACTGCGAGGCATTTGGTGAACACCCTGGGTGCGGAGGATAGGCCAAAGGGCAGCACTCTGTACTGGTAATGATTTCCTCCCACAACAAATCTGAGATATTGTCTGTGGTCTGGATGAATGAGGATATGAGTATATGCATCTTTCAGATCCAAGGAGCATAGCCGGTCTCCCTGCTGGAGGTAGGGCAGCAGGATTCCAAGGGTAAGCATCTTGAACTTTTCCTTTGCAAGGAACTTGTTGAGGTTTCGCAAGTCGAGGATGGGTCTGAGGCCTCCTGTTCTTTTTGGAATCAGGAAGTACCTGGAGTAAAACCCTTGACCCTTCAGGTGGTGGGGCACTGGTTCCACGGCTTGTTCCTGAATGAGACTTGCTAACTCCTGAAGGAGTAAGTCCCTGTGCAAAGGGAGTCTGGGAGGCTCCCCTGGAAAGTAGGAGGGAGGTACCTGGTGAAAGTGAAGAAGATAGCCCTTTTGAACTATGTGAAGTACCCAGGTATCTGTGGTGATGTTGGACCACCTTTGGGCAAAGTGGACCAGCCGGCCTCCTGTGCTGAGAGAAACCAGCTGAGGGGGAGAGGCTATGCTGAGGAAGTCAAAACCCCCCACCCTGCTGAGCAGGGGCCAGTGGTGCAGGCTTGGGGGCTTGCTGCCTACGGGACCCATTACCCCGTCCCTTGGCCTGCTTTCCCTGTGGGGGAGCTGCTGAGGCCTGATACTGAGGGTAGTATTTATAGGCAGCACCTTTCCTCGGGTAAAAGGGCTTTTTCCCCGAGGCCTTCTTCTTTTGAGAAGGGGCAGAGGTCTTCCTCAAGAGACGAGTCCTGGTGAGAGTCTCCGTCTTGATTTGTGCAGCCTTCTCATCCATGGGCTTGCCAAAGAGGTTATCACCTCGGCAAGGGACATCGACCAACTTGTCCTGTACCCAGGGCTCGAGGTCGGACGTCTGAAGCCAAGCCTGGCGGCGTCCACCGATGCCGGCCGCAGCTACTCGAGCCGAAGCCTCAAAACCATCATAGGCTGCTCGAGATATAAACTTGGAGCACTCCCGAATACCAGTGGACAAGGTTTGGAACCTCTGCAAAGGTTCGTCGGAGAGACCAGCAGAGAACCCGGCTATTTCCTTAGCCAGGTCTCGGAGATACATGCCCATGTAAAGCTGGTATGTCTGGACTCGACAAGCAAGCATAGAGCCCTGGAAGCACTTTCTACCGAGGGCATCCAGGCTTCGGGCTTCCCTACCAGGGGGCACCGAGGAGTGCATTTTTTGACTCTTAAGTCTATGCATGGCCGATTCCACCACCATGGAATGGTGCGGTAGTTGTGCCTTCTGGAAGCCGGGGCTCTTGCGGACTCGATAAATGAAATCGACCCGCTTGCTTAATACCGGCGACGACGCCGGGCTCTCCCACATGCGGAAGAGAAGTCGTTCCAGCATCGGAGGAACCGGTACAATAAAGGCCTCCTTCGGGGGAGAGTCATATTGGAGGGCATCGAGTTCTTTGACTCGAGGCTCCTCCTCGGGATCCGCGGGGAAGGCCAGGGCCTTGGCCATATCCCTCACGAAGTCCGAGAACTGGGTATCCTCCGGGGGGGACCGTCTCCGAGGTTCGGACTCGGGGGAGTCCGAAGGGACACACCGAGTCCGAAAGGAACCAGGTGACTCTTCGTCCTCCGATTCCCAGGCCGACTCCTCGGAGGAGGAGTCGAGCGGCTCCGTTTGGGCGGGCACCGATGCTATCCGCTCCGACGCCGAGGGAGTCGGCGTCAACGACCTCGGTCCCGAATGGGAGGCCGAAGGAGACCTCGACCGAGAATAGACTCGAGCCCTCATGGACTCGAGGATCGGCTCGGTCTCCGGGGTCGATTTGGAGGTCGACGTCCCGGTGGTCAGGGCAGAAGCACCGGCGAGGCCAGCGATCAATACCCGCTGCTGGTCTAAGAAGGCAGTCAGACTGCTCTCCAAGGCCGTCAACCTGAGTCCGAGCTCAGGAGACCCAGCAGCCCCCGACTCGGGGCCCGACGTCGGGTCCTTCGGAGGCGAGTCAACGAGGACAACAGTACTCACGTGAGCGGGTAAGTCCACCTCGAGTCGAGGATGTTTTTACGGCCTCTCCATCTCCAAGGACCCGGGACGGGAGTCGGGGCTATGCGACCTGGCCCTCGAGGAACCAGGAGCGTCCACCGATCCCGCCCTCGCGGGTTTCTTCTTCCGATGATGTTCCCGGGTAGGAGACCCCCTCTCAGAGGAACTTCGACGATGCTCAGGACCAGAGTCCCGAGACGTCGAAGCCTCTGACGAGGTCCGAGCCCGGCCGGAGTCAGAGAAGATACGCTCCCGCTGATGCTGCCGACTCCTCAAAGCTTTTGAGGACATTTTGCCGCAGGGCACACAGATCAGGGAATCATGATCTGGGCCGAGGCAGCGGAGGCAGAAGTCATGAGTGTCTGTAAGAGACATAAGTTTCTTACAGAGATCACACTTTTTAAAGCCGCTGGCAGCCATCGGGGGAAAAAGGGCCCCTGCGAGGTCGAATGACCGGGCTGCCAGGGAAAAAGGAAAAAGGTGCGAAATCTGTCACGAAGGACAAAATACCGAAAAATAAGGGACGGACTCGCAACCGGCGTCGCGAGTCCGGGCGGGAAAAGAACTGGCGTCGAACCGAAGAAAAAAGAGAAAAAAATCAACTTTTCTGCGGGGAATCACAGGCAACGTCTGTAGGGCTCCGTGGAAAAAAGAAGACTGAGCAAGATGGCACCCTTGGGCGGGAAGAGGACCGCGCATGCGCGCTGCAATTCCTAAAGGCTTTCTTTGAAAGCTGGGGAAAATTGCTCCGCGAGGGCTCTGTCGGCGCCGACGTCACCCATATGTGAGGACTGACTTCCTGCTTGGTCCTGGAGAAACTATTTTACAGGGAACATGGGCTATGGAGGGTTAAGTGGCTTGCCCAAGAGCACAAGGAGCACCTGTGGGACTAGAAACCCCAGTCCTTCCGGCCCAAGGTTGCTGTCCTCTAGTGGGATTTGAACCCCCGACCTTCCGACCTTCCTCACACAAGATTAACCCAAAATTTGTATGAAAAAACCTCTGTGTTGATCAATAACACAATGCACTTATCTGAAGAAATGACTTTGTGAACAGAAAATGCGAAGGATTACTGTTCACGGAGGCATCTCTTCAGATAAGTGCATTGTGTTATTGTGCTGTCTGCACTGTATTTTCAGTGAAGGATCACTGTTCATAAAGTAATTTCTTTAGATAAGTGCATTGTGCTATTGATCAACATGGAGGTTTTTTCATACAAATTTTGAGTTAATCTTGTGTGAGGCGCATGGTTGTGTTTTTTCACACATTTTTAACATGGGTTCACTGTTTAAATTTGAGCAAACCTGACGTGAAGCAATGAGCTAGGCGGTAGCGGATCGCCGAGCTCCCGGGTATCCCGCCACAAAAATAGAGCTATAAACAATACAACTCCACTTGGAAAAACGGATTGAGAGGGCAGAGAAGGAGAGAAGGGCTGGAGGAAGATCGCCGGAGAGAGTACTTTTGACGCGAATCAGATGGCACAAAAACGGGGAAGAAGGAGAAGCCCCGTGGGACAGAGAGCAAGATGGCGTCTTCTGCTCCTGCTAGCCCGACAAATAATCAATTGGCTGGGGCAATGGAGGAAGTAACCAACACGGTGGTGACAGCTTTGGAAGGGAGATTCCAGGCTTTGTCAGAGCCCATGTCCAAAGTGAGGCAGGCGGTGGCAGATATCGTGCCAAGAGTGACGCAGGTGGAGCAAAGGATGGAGGAGGTGGAGGAGGCCCAGCAAGCACAGGCCCAAACTGTAAAGAAGATGGAGGAGAAGTTAAAGAGTTATGCAGAGAAACTAGATGATTTGGAAAATCGGGGCAGATGGAAAAACTTACAAATAGTGGGGATATCAGAGTCTGTCAGCGATAGCGAGCTTCGTGGTTATCTGAAAAAGTGGCTGTTCTCTCAACTCTCTCTGGAGGCGAGTGTGGGCCCATTGGTTATTGAAAGGGCACACAGAGTGGGACAGAAAAGAGAAGGACCGAGTAGGCCACGGGTAGTGATTGTGAGATTCTTGAATTTCGTGCAAAAAGAGGCGGTGCTGAAAGCGGCTAGAGCAAAGAGGAACCAGACATCGGGAGTACAGAAACTATTGGTTTTTCAAGATTACTCGACACAAGTGAGCCTCCGAAGGAGAGAATTCACGGGAGTTTGTGCTGCACTCATCAATAGGGGCGTAAGATTTTCCCTTATGTACCCTGCCAGACTGAGGTTGGAACATCGCGGTAAGCAGCATCTTTTTGAGACTGCTAAGGCGGCGCAAGCTTTCTTGGACACCTTAGGTGGCGACTAAGATACGGTTGCACCGGAGAGTGACGTGGAATATAAATGTACTGAGACAAAACTTAATGCGCCGAGCCTTGGAGGAAGAGGGGGGAGCTGTGTGAATAAAACAGTGCCGTGTGCGCCTTTTTCCCTTTGGACACATGTGATATGGGCAGGCTGCGGCACAAACATGGAAGACAGGGTTTTTTTCCCCCCCCGAGCACTAGAGGAGTGCGACTGGAGAGGATACCGGGCGGTAATATAATTGTGAACGGGGAGCCAGGATTAAAGTCTGTCAGCCAATTAAGAACAAAATGTTGGTGGTTATGAGGGAGGGAGGTTGGTGATATGGACATGTGAGAGGGAATGGCTTAGTCCCTTGCTTCCTTTTGCCCTTCGGAAGTGGAAGCGTTACTGTTTCTTTTCTCTAGGAGTGTACTAATGCTGTGTTGGTTGATGGTTACACGATTTGTTAAAAGGGAAGAATTTGTTGTTTTGATGTAAAATGTTTATGGTTGCTGTATAGTCTATGGTTGCTGATCTTTGGGGTGGAGAGAGGGTAGAAGGTGTATACGATGTAATCTTCCCAAAGTGGTTGTATGTGCTACAGGTCCTTCCCATTTTGATGTTGGGTAAAGAAACAAGGCAATTGGAGAGGATACTTAATAGATTTTTATGGAGAGGCGCAGATACCACAAGTGAGTGGCTATACCAAGTGGAGAGATATGCAGTATCAAATTATAAGGAGGTGTCATTTTGCCCCCAATAGAGCCTATAGAGCAGGGGCGGCCACATCAGCGGATTGTCCTAGATGCGAGGAGGGGGAGGCCACTCTGGGACATATGTTGTGGAGTTGTTCTCGGATATCTCAATTTTGGGAGGAAGTATATGGGTATTCAGGGGCGTTATTTGAGGTAGACATAAGAGTAGAGCCTAAGACAGCGGTGCTGGGATTGAAGGATACCGAAGGGAAGATACTGAGGAAACATCATCGATGGGTGCAACGGGTTTTATTGGTAGTGCGTCACCTTATTCTTAGGGGATGGATATCAAGGCGAGAGCCCCGGCTAACAGAATAGAGAAAGGAATTATATGATTTAATGTTGTTAAAGAGGGTTGGAACACAGGGGAATGAAAAATTGGGGAATAAATTCTTGATGAAATGGGGGCCCTTTGTTCAGAGCTTATCCGCGAGAGAGAGGAGTTGGATTATAAATGCTTTGGGGTACAGATTTAAGGCATGAGTAGAATTGGAGATGCAGGGAACACTGGCAAGGGGAAAGGGGGGAGGGGCAGCGGGAACGGGGAAGAAGGATTGGAAGGGAGGAGGGAGATGGGGGGAGGGAGGACAAGGAGGCAAGGGATGGATGTGGGGTGGTAAATAGAGAATAGATGGATAGAGGAATCTGATATTGTTAACCCCTGTGTGGAGTGTAAGCGCCAACACCCACCGGGGGAGCATGCACTGGGGAAGGATGAAGAGAGGAGGTAGTTTCAGTAGAGAATGGGGAGGGGAAAAGCGGGGGGTTGGGTAAATAAGGGGGAGGGGCATTAAGAAGAGGGAGGGGGCATTAAGAAGAGGGAAGGGAGATAAAACGAAAATGGAAGGGCAAGAAGGAATGGATATGTATTTGTCGATGCAGACCAGTTTCCAATGTATATCTAGACATCTTACAGTGATTATGGTGCCTGTATAAGTTGTATGCCTAATAAATGAAAAGTGAACTAAATTTGAACAAACCTTTATTTTAGTAAAACGGAAGAGTGGTCACGAGAGGAGTTTTCCTCAAGACAAATCTTCCAACAATCATTAGTACTATTATAGTGCTTGGCTATCACTGCTCTCTTTTTTGTTGTTTCATGATTTTTTTAAGCAGAGGTTGCTTGTTTGTGAGTTATTACTTTTATCTAGAGATTGTAGTTGTTCTGCAGTTGAGGAGGGCTTGGTGGGTGATGAGGGTCTTGAATCTGATACATGATGCAACTGGGAGCCAGTGAAGGGATTTTAATATGGGAGTGATGGCGTGCGTGTCTGAGCGCTCCTACTATAAGTCGTGCACCTATATTTTGGGCGAGCTGCAGGGGAGCAATGGTGGTCTTGGGTAGCCCTTGGAGGACAGAATTACAATAATCAATGAGAGGAGTGATGGAGGCTTGGCAGACTTGCGGAAGCTGTCGTAGAGTAGTAGGGGGTGTAGGTTGCGGAGAGTTCAGATTTTGGAATAGATGTTTTGGAAGTGTTCTTGATATATGGCTGGAAGTTCAGGAGGCAGTCTAGGGTCACACCAAGATACTTGATCTCGGGTTTAACTTCAATTTCAGTGTCGCCCAGTTTGATACTTTGGGGGATGGGGGGGGGGTAAAGCTGGGATCCCTGGAGACATGAAGGAGCTTCGTTTTGCAGAAATTGATTGCGAGATTGTGCTGTTGTAGCCATGTGATGATTTCTGTGAAGCAAGTTGTGAGGGTGGAGTAGTCAGGGGAGGTGGTATTGAAAGGGGTGAAGATCATTATATTGTCTGCATAGAGTTGGTAGCCGACATTGCAGCTCTGGAAGATGAGGCAGAGGGGTCTGATACAGATGTTGAAGAGGAGGGAGAAAAGGGCAGATCCTTGAAGTACTCCTTGGGGGAGGGTGAAGGGTGATGAGGATTGGTTGCCGGTTCTCATTTGCTGAGTTCGCTAGGAGAGGTAGGAGTGAATCCATTTGAATGGGGTGCCTTGGATGCCAATGGTGTTAAGCTGATTGATAAGAGTCTGGTGGGATACTGTGTCAAAGGCTGCAGATATGTCGAGGAATAATAGAATGAATCCTGAGTGGAGTTTTTCTGTTCCAGTTATGAGTGTGTTCAGGAGGGATGTGAGCAGTGTTACGGCACTATGGGATGGGCGGAAGTCATGTTGGTTGTGGTCAAGGTGGGCGAATCTGTCAAGGTGCTCCTTTAGCTGAATTTGTACTGCTTTTTCGATGACCTTGGAGAGGAAAGGAATTCTGGCAATGGGTCTGTAGGATGAGAGTGAAGTGGGATCCAGGTTGGGTTTCTTCAGGAGGGGTCTCACAGAGGCTAGTTTGAGCAATGGGGGGAGGTAGGCTTGATTGAGGGAGGCATGGAGGATTGTAGATATAAATGGGAGCATTGAGGTCTTTATTTGCTTGATCTATGTTTCTGGGCATTGATCTAGTGGGGAGGTGGTGTCATTGATGAGAGTGATGATGTGCTGCAGTTTGTCAGGAGGGACATTCCAGAATGAGGTCCATGGTTGATTTTTTGTGGTTGAGGTGATAGCAGGGGGTATGGTTAAAGTAGCACAGTCGGGGTGCTTGTGTTTAGATATGAGGAAGTCTGCTGTTGCTTGAGGGTGGATGATGTTGTCCTGCATTGGTTGAGATGGGTCATTTGTGAGACTTCTGACGAGGTGAAAAAGTTCTCTTGCTTTATTAATGGCGCGGAGCAAAATGTTACTGTGATGTTCGCACTTGGCATTGAGGGTGTTGGTAGCATGTGCCATACGTTTGTTAAGGTAAGTAGACAAAAGCTGTGGGCCTTTAGTCTTTTTTCCACCTTCGTGCCAATCTTCTGAGGAGGCTTTTCTGGTTTCTGAGGAGGGATGAATACCAGGGGGCATGAGGTCGAGGAGTTTTGGGAGGCGTGAGGTGTGGAACTTGAGAGGCTTTGGTGATGGTGGTGTTCCAGGTTTGTACCAGTAGATCGAGGTCTGAAGCTTGCTTCAGATGCGGGATGGTTCGTTGGATGAAGTTATCTTCGTTGAAGCTTGTGAATCTTCTTGTTGTAGGAGATTTGGATGGTAGGGAGTGTTTGCGTTGAGGGATCGGTAGGTTGAAAGAAATCAGGTGATGGTCTGACCATGGGACTGGAGTGGAGGATGGAGAGAAGGGATGAGAGGAGAAGAGTAAGTCAATGGGGAGGAAGAGAAGGTCCAATACGCTTCCTTTTTGGAGAGTTGGGGTGTTGATGATTTGGGTAAACTGGAGGTCATTCATGGCTTGGAGGAAGGCATTGCTGTGAGTAGGGTTGGTTGAGGGAGGATAAAGTCTCCAAGCAGAATAAGATGCTGTTTGTGCGGGACAAAGGAGCACACTACTTCAAGGAGAGTCCAGTTGGTCTGCCTTGCGGTGCGGTGCTCTGTATACAAGAAAGATGATGAGGCATTTATTGCTTATGATGAGGGTGTCCAAACCATGAGAAGATGATGTGCTAGTGGTGGTAAAGCATAGTTACTCACCTGTAACAGGTGTTCTCCAGGGACAGCAGGAATCAGTCCTCACATATGGGTGACGTCAACGTTGACGGAGCCCCCATGCGGAGCAAATCCCCAGCTTTCGAAGAAAGCCTTTGGGACTGCATCACGCATGCGCCATCCCCTTCCCGCCCAAGGGTGCCATCTTGCTCAGTCAAATGACATAGCTAAAAAGATGGCAAAAGGATAAAAATTAATCAAAGGACTGCAACTCCAGGGGAGGAGGGAGGGTCGTGAGGACTGATTCCTGCTGTCCCTGGAGAACACATGTTACAGGTGAGTAACTATGCTTTCTCCAGGAACAAGCAGGAAGTCGGTCCTCACATATGGGACTCCCTAGCTATAGGCTACCGAGAACCCGTAACTGAAAATAGGCTCCCTCTAGAAGAGCCGCAGCAGCCATGATAGGAGTTCAACCGAGAACGTAACACTCCGGTAGCCTGACACCAAAGGGTCGGAGGGTAGGAGTTGCCTAAACCTCAAACAGATTATGGAGTACAGCCTGGCCGAAAGCACTGTCCCGTTGGGACTCTCTACCCAGGCAGTAATGGGTCGCAAAGTCTGGCTTGAAGACCAGGTTGCGGCCCGGCAGATGTCTGCCAGCGGCACAGAGCAGAAGTGAGCCACTGATGCGGCCTTAGCCCTGACCCGGTGGGCCGTGACTCAACCCTGCAACGGGAGATCGGCCGCCCTGTATGCCCAGGCAATGCAATCTTCCACCCAGGTGGACAATGTATGCTTGGAGGCAGGCATCCTCAGCTTACTGGGCTCATAAGAGATGAAGAGCTGAGGAGCCCTTTGATGTCCCCACGTACGCTCCAAGTAGAAGGCCAACGCCCTCTTACAGTCCAGGATATGCAGAACTGCCTCTGCCCAGCTGGCATGGGGCCTAGAAAATAAGGTCGGAAGCACCACCTCCTGGTTGAGGTGGAAAGAGGAGACCACTTTCGACAGGAACTTGGGGTGCGTGTGAAGCACCACCCTGTTCCTATAGAACCGTGTGAACGGTCTATCAGACACCAGGGCTTGCAGCTCACTTACTCGTCTAGCTGATGTGAGTGGCCACCAAGAAAATCATCTTCCAAGAAAGGAAGCGAAGATGGCAGGTAGCCATCAGCTCGAAGGGTGGGTGAGTAAGCTGCTGCAAGACCACAGTCAGATCCCATTATGTCACTGGGGGCGAACCGGGGGTTCTCACTCTGCTGAGTACACCATACCTCAAACCTATGCCACTTAAATGCGTAGGTTTTCCTAGTCGATTGCCTTCTAGAGGCCAGCAGCATCTCCTCTATATTTTTTGGGAGGAGAAGTGGTGCAAGGACTACCTTTTCAGCAGTCATGCCATCAGGTTGAGGGACCTGAGGTTGGGATGTAGAAGTGAGCCCCGTCCTGTGACAGGAGATTGGGCGGAAATCCCAGAGGAATTGGAGTCTCCTCTGCCAGTTGCAGGAGGAGAGGAAACCAAGGCTGTCTCGGTCACCTGGGGGCCACCAGGATGACCGAGGCCTTGTCCTGAAGGGTCCTGAATAAGGTCCGAGCCACCAGAGGCATGGGAGGAAATGCATATAGGAGGCCCACCGACCAGGATATTAGGAAAGCATCTGCAGCCTCCCTGTGTGGGTGCGGCTGTCTGGAACAGAAGCGGGGCAACTGGTGATTTTGAGGGCTCACAAACAAATCTATGGATGGTCGCCCCCAGCACTGGAAGAGTTGCTGGGCTACATTGGGATCCAGTTGCCACTCGTGCGGCTGGAGAATTCTGCTTAGCTTGTCTGCTAGAAAGTTCTCCTGACTTGGCAAGTAAACCACCTTGAGGAACATACCCTGGCTGACTGCGAAGGAGCATAGATCTAGGGTTTCCTGACACAGGTTGCGAGAGCCTGTGCCCCCTTGTTTGTTCACATAGAACATTGCTACCTGGTTGCCTGTCTGAAGCAAGACAGATTGATGAGCCAGGGTTTGGCCGAAAGTCCGAAGAGCCAGGCGGATCGCTCGAAGCTCTAGGAGACTGATTTGTTGTGTGCTCTCCCACTGAGACCACACACCTTGAGTGCAGACCTGTTTGCAATGCGCACCCCATCCCAGCAAGGATGCATCCGTAGTCAGCACTCTCAAGTGCATGGGAGGCTGAAAAGGCACTCCTCCAGAAGGTTGTGAGGATGAAGCCACCATTTCAAAGACTGTATCAGGCGATGGGACACCTTGATGTACACCACTGAGCTGTTCTCATGTGAAGCTGAGCATTGGGTGTTACATGCACTGTGGAGGCCATGTGACCAAGAAGGTGCAGAAAGTGTCTTGCTGAGATGTGGGATCTGCGACTCACTTGCTGCGATAGGGCTACCAGTCTTTGAGCCCTTTCCTCTGGTAGATAAGCCCTTTCTTGAAGGGTGTCTAACTTTGCCCCTATGAACTCCAGTCCTTGAGAAGGAACCAGAGTGGACTTTGTGTAGTTGATCACAAAGCCCAGGTGCTGAAGCAACTGGATAGTGTGGGACGTGGCCTGTTGGGCCTCTAGAGCTGACTGGCCTCTGATGAGCCAGTCGTCTAAGTAGGGGAAGACGAATACCCCTTGAGTCCTTCGAAAGGCCGCCACCACCGCAAGGCACTTTGTGAATACCCTGTGTGCCAAGGCTAGGCCAAAGGGAAGCACTCTGTACTGAAAATGGTTTCCTCCCACTACAAATCTTAGGTATTGTCTATGGTCTGGATGAATCAAGATGTGTGTATGCGCATCTTTGAGATCTAAGGAGCATAGCCAGTCTCCCTGGCGGAGGTAAGGTAGCAATATTCCAAGTGAAAGCATCTGTGTGATCTGTAATTGATTTCCCCCATAACTAAGAATTGTTAACCCCTGTGTGATCTGCTTCTATAACCAATCTGTATGTATACAAAAATTGTACCTGCCTTGATTCGGCAGTTTCTCAATGTAATCCTACCCGCTTCTGATCGCTGGAAGGAGCGGGATACAAATACTTGCTAAATAAACAAATAAATAAATCTTGAACTTTTCCCTCATCAGGAACTTGTTTAAGTTTTGCAGGTCGAGGATAGGTCTTAGGCCTCCAGTTTTCTTTGGTATCAGAAAGTACCTGGAGTAGAAGCCTGTTCCCTGCAGGTGGTGGGGCACCTGTTCCACCACCTGATCCTCAAGAAGACCTGCTAACTCCTTCATGAGGAGGTCCCTGTGACGAGGGGGTCTGAGAGGCTCCCCTGGAAAGTAAGAGGGAGGCACCTAGGTGAGATGTAACTGATAGCCCATTTGGACTATCTGGATGACCCAGGTGTCTGTTGTAATGGCTGGCCACCTGTGGGCATACAGGGTCAGCCTTTCCCCTGTGCATGGCCTTATTTCCTTTGGGACAGAGACTACACTCTGGGAGTCAAAAGCTCACTCCAGGATGGGCCGGAGCTGGTGCCTGGAACTTGGGGGCCTTTTGCTTACGCGGCCTTGCCCCTGTCCCTTGGCCTGCTGCCCCTGCTGGGGAGCTGGGGAGGCCTGATATGTGGGGTAGTTTCGGTAAGCTGATCCTTTCCTCGGGAAAAAGGGCTTCTTACCCGAGCCCTTCTTCTTAGAAGGGGCAGAAGTCTTCTTCTCGAGTCTTATTTGAGTCAGGTACTTGGACTCGATCTCGGCAGCCTTCTCAGTCATGGGCTTGCCAAAGAGGTTCTCACCTCGGCAAGGGACATTGACCAACTTGTCCTGAACCCATGGCTCCAGGTCTGACGACTGTAGCCATGCCTGGCATTGTGCACCGATGCTGGCCCCGCTACCCGGGCCGAAGCCTCGAAACCGTCGTAGGCTGCCCGAGTCATAAACTTCGAGCACTCTCGGATCCCAGTGGACAAAACCTGGAAGCGCTGCAAAGGTCCCTTGGAAAGACCAGCAGAGAACCCGGCAATCTCCTTTGCCAGGTCTCGCAGGTACATGCCCATGTACAGCTGGTACGTCTGGATTCGGCATGCCAGCATCGAACCCTGGTAGCACTTTCTGCCGAGAGCATCCATGTTGCGGGCCTCCCAGCCAGGAGGCACCGAGGAGTGCGTCTTCTGGCTCTTGAGCCGGCGCATGCCCGATTCCACAACCATGGAGTTGTGCGGCAGCTGTGCCTTTTGGAACCCAGGGCTCTTACGAACTCGATAGATGGAATCAATTCACCTGCTGATAACTGGCATCGAGGCCGGTGTCTCCCACATTCGGAGCATCAGCCATTCCAGAATGGGGGGCACTGGTACAGTAAGGGCTTCCTTTGGAGAAATGTCATACTGGAGGACCTCAAGCTTCTCAGTTCGAGGCTTCTCCTCGGGATCCGCTGGGAATGACAAAGCCTTTGCCATGTCTCGGACGAAGTCCAAGAAATGGGTGTCCTCCAGGGGTGACCGTTTCCGAGGTTCAGAACCTGGGGAGTCTGACGGGACGTACTTGGTACGGTGGGTGCCCAGGGACTCCTCGTCCTCCGTCTCCCAGTCAGACTCTGAGGAGGAGTCGATCAGCTCCAGCCTCGAGGGCCTCGGTCTCGACCACCCCGACCTCGGTACCGAATGGGAAGTCGATGGAGACCTCGGCCGAGGATCGATTCACGACCTCATTGTCTCGAAGATCGGCTCGGCCTCCAGGGTCAACTTGGACGTCGAAGTCCCGGTGGTCGGGGCAGATGGACGTGTGATACCAGCCATCAGCGCCTGCTGCTGGTCCATGAAGGCAGACACGCTGCGCTCCAAGGCCGCCAACCTGAGGCTGAGCTTAGGAGGCTCCGCAGCCCTCAGCTTGGGTCCCGACGCCAGCTCTCCCAGAGGAGAGTCAACAACGAGGATAGTGCTTACCTTCCTCGGCGTCTCCGGGTCCTTTCAAGGGAGTTTAGCAGGCCTCACCAACTCCAAGGATCCGGGACGGTGAGCCGGGCTCTGTGACCGATCCCGCGAGGGACCAGGCCGTTCAGAGCTCTCAGATGACACCGCCCTAACAGATTTTTTCTTCCTCCGGTGTTCTTGCGAGGGAGACCCCCTTTCAGAGGGCACCCAACGCTGCACGGGATCAGACAGCTCCCGAGAGGTCGAGGCCTCTGACGAGGTCCGGGCCCGGGCAGGTGCAGACTCGGGAAAAATCCTGTCATGCTGCTGCTGCCTGGTCCTCAATGCCTTGGAAAACATATTTTTGCATGGGCCACAGACCACGGGGTCATGGTCGGGCCTGAGGCATCGGAGGCAACAGCCGTGTGTGTCGGTGAGAGACATAAGTTTTGTGCACCGATCACACTTTTTAAACCCACTGGCAGCCATCGGGGGAAAAAGGGCCCCTGTGAGGTCAAAGGACCGGGCTGCCAGCTAAAAAGAAAAAAGAGCGCGAACGCTAGTCACTAAGGACAAAAACAAAAAAACCCAGACTGGACTCGATACCAGTGTACCGAGCCCGAAGCGGGAAGGGGAACCGGAAAGCAAAAAAACAATTTTTTTTCAACTTTTAATTCTTTTTCCGCAGGGGAACTAGGACGACGTCTGTTGGGCTCCATGGAAAAAAGGAGACTGAGCAAGATGGCACCCTTGGGCGGGAAGGGGACCGCGCATGCGTGAGGCAGTCCCAAAGGCTTTCTTCGAAAGCTGGGGATTTGCTCCGCATGGGGGCTCCGTCGACATTGATGTCACCCATATGTGAGGACTGACTTCCTGCTTGTTCCTGGAGAAAGCCTAATTGCTTGCTGGATAGGATACAGACTCCTCCTCCTCTGCTGGTGGTGCAAGGGCAATTATGAATGCTATGGGTGTTGGTATTGAGCTGATTGAGTAGAACATTACCTGTTTTGGTGAACCAGGTCTCAGTGATGCAGAGAAGGTCGATTGCGTTGTCCGTGACATGGTCGGCAAGAGTTTGAATTTTATTGCGGGCAGAACATGCATTGATTAGACTGCATCTAATTGTCTGGGTGAGATGAAAGTTATTAGGGATTTGAGTTTCAGTAGGGGGAGAGGTGGGAATGTGAAGCAGCTGGGATTGTCTCCTATGCTGGTAGTTGTAATGTGGGGTTGGAGTGTAGTGAGAGATGGAAGAGGGAAGGGTGAGGTGGGTTGAGAGGCAATGTATCAAGAGGAATGAAAGGTATAGGAGGGTGAGACAGATGGGTGGTATGCCCATATTTGTAATGATTGATTGGTTGAGTGAAGCTGAGGTAGAGTTGTGTTGAAGGGGGTTGTGAGGAGGAGCAGCAGTATAAATGGAATCGAGTGGCTGTTACATGGAACCTTTCCCTTCACATATATGAACAATGCTCAATCCCATCCAGCTACCAAGAAGCAAAAGAAGGCCATATGACTGTCTCAATTCAACTAGAATAGATGTTAGTGTAGACAAAAAATTGACTGGAGTTGATATTCATCAGATTCTATATGGGTAAAGTTATCCCGGTAAGTTATTCTAATAACTTTAACCAAATGGATTACACCAGGTAAGTCCTGCCAATAAATATAGTCAGTTAATGTTATCTGGACAAACTTATCCGGAACTTTAGGCCAGTTACTGTGGCTTGACTAGCTGGTTAAGTCTAAAAATTCAAACGATGCCCCTGACACATTTCTAACTGCACTGACAGAACTAGATAAGGAAGGAAATTTTTAAAAACAAAATTGTCAAGGCAACTCCTAAAATTACCAGAAAAATCTTTTGAATATAGCTTCCCAGTATATACTAAATCAGACCCACACAACAGGGCCAGAGATAGTACATGTCATTGTATTTAACTCAGAATACTGGTCCTAACAGGAATACACCTTTTATAGACAGGAAAAAAACTCCCTATGTTTCAACTGCTTGTATGGTTCTTCTCTTACCGACCAGATCCAGTCCTGCCAAACTGATCTCCCTGTGACAATGGCGGTCCTGTCTGTTTTGAAGATGGCTGCATATTCACATTATTGAAGTCTGCTTCCTCAGCTGTTCCTTTCTTGTGTTGATTCTGTAACAAACACAAAACTCCATGGGTTTTTGTGTAGTTTTGTCTCATCTGTAGTGAGATGCAGAATAGCTCTTTATGACTGAATTATTCACATTTAGTAAATGACGGCAGATAAGACCAACACGGTCCATCTAAACTTTCTTAAAATGAGGCACTTGCGAGTATAATAATCATATTACAATATAAAGCCAGGAGGAATCATCAAATTAAAATCCAAGAAAATGGTGTACATTTCATTATTTGGTGAATTTGGTTAGGATGATTTAACAATTCTGCATTAGGAAATGAAATTAATATTACTTTGGTTTGACAATAGCAGTTTTCCCAGCTGGTGTGCTGCAAGAAAATGGAGCCCATCTCCATAAGTCACCATGGTTCCAGAAGAGGCAGTGATGTTGATTTCATCTCACCACCCATCTTCCAGGTCCTTCCCCTGTTGCAGTATTTTGTTTCCTAGAAGCAGTTGCAGCACATCTTGCTGCCACCACCACATCTTCTGACTCCTGGCTGAAGAAAAAGAGCAGAGCAGAGCAAAACAGAAACTGCCAGCTGCAAGAGTAAGAACCAGTGAAGACAGACAAGAGACAGGGGGAAGTGGCTAGTAGTAGCTTTGCTAAATAAATAGTAGTAGATGACTGGGCATGCAGACTGGGTAAGAGATTGGGTATAATGGAGAGTATAAGTGGGAAGTGCTGGGGATGTGAGATGAGGTTGGAGGCTTGCTGAAAATTGGAGGGGGACTGAACAATGGTGAAGGACATGGGTTTGATGGTGGATGTGAGCTGAAGAGGGGATGGAAAGGGACTAGGAACTGAAAAGGAAGACGCAAAAGAAAGGGATGGAGTAGGAGTAGGATGTAGGAGTAAAAGGGTGGAAATAGGATGGGACTCGGACTGGGAGAAAACGTATTAATAGGAAATAAGGTAGATAATTCAGATTGCTTATCTTTTTACTTTGCTCAGTATAGACCAAGAGGGAATGTATTTCTATTTCTCCAGATTTCTCCTATATGCAGAATCTAGCTTTATAGTGTAACTTCAGTTCCTCTGCATATTTATAATTTGTGTTCCTGGGATTCTGTATTGGGTGAGGACCTGTTTATGTTCTGCATGTGATCATGGTGTGGTATTCTACTGTTAGCGTGTGGACTATAGTGTAGTTCGTGTATATGGATCACAGCAGTCTGGCTTGTTTTCTTTTCCTAATAGAAGTATGGGTGGGAAACATTGTTCTAATCTAGGCCAGACCTGTGTTGTATTTGCAGTGTTTATGTTGTTGTTGTTGTTAAGTGCCGTTGAGTTGGAGACGACTCATGGCGACCCTCTGGATAGCTATCCTAAATTGTGTTCGGTCTTCAGTCAGGCGGCTCATTGTTGACAGACTGGTACCCGTAGCTGCTGTTATTGTATCGATCCATCTCATTGCTGACCTTCCTCTTTTGCATTGACCTTCTATCTTGCCAAGCATGATGTCTTTCTCTAATGATCTCTCTCTTCGCATGATGTGTCCAAAGTATGAAAGTCGAAGTCTTGTCATCTGAGCTTCTAAAGAAAGCTTAGGTTTGATCTCCTCTAGTACCGACTGGTTTGTTCTTTGGGCAGTCCATGGTATACACAGTATTCGCTGCCAGCACCATAATTCAAAGGCATCAATTTTCTTCCTGTCTGTCTTTTTCACTGTCCAGCTTTCACATCCATATGATGTTATTGAAAATACCATGGCTTGAACAAGTCGAATCTTTGTATGGAGAGAGACATCTCTGCTCTTGAGAATCTTATCTAGGTCTTTCATAGCCATTCTGCCAAGAGCAATGCGTCATTTGATTTCTTGACTGTTTGTTGCTTCTTTATTGATAGTTGATCCAAGTAGGTTAAAGTTGTTCACAATTTCAATTTCTTCTCCTTCAACAATGAACCTGTTGATTATGCCAGTTGTCATGATCTTTGTCTTCTTTACATTAAGGTGCAGGCCCATTTTGAGACTATGTTCTTTGATTGTGAGAAGCAAATGTTTCAGATCATCTTCACTTTCAGCCAGTAATGTAGTATCATCAGCATAGCGAAGGTTGTTGATGAGTCTTCCACCAATCTTCACACCTCTGTTGTCTTCATACAATCCTGCTTCTCTGATGATTTGTTCTGCATATAAATTAAACAGGTAGGGGGAAAGTATGCAGCCTTGTCTTACACCTTTGCTTATCTTACACCATTCTGTTTCTCCTTGTTCCGTTCGAACTGTTGCTTCTTGATCAATGTACAGATTGCGCAAGAGAACGAACAGGTGTTCTGGTATACCCATGCTTCTTAATGTGGCCCAGAATTTCACATGGTTTACACAGTCAAAAGCCTTGCTATAGTCGATAAAGCACAAATAGATATCCTTTTGGTATTCTTTAGTCTTTTCAAGGATCCATCTCACATCCGCAATGATGTCTCTCGTTCCTCGCCCTTTCCTGAACCCTGCTTGCACTTCAGGTAGTTCTTGTTCCAGGTATGGTTGTAGTCTCTTTTGAATAATCTTCAGTAGAATCTTGCTGGCATGTGGGATCAGAGCGATTGTTCGATAATTTCGACAGTCAGTTGGATCACCTTTCTTTAGTATTGGTATAAACACAGATCTTTTCCAGTCAGTTGGCCATGATGTTGTCTTCCATATTTCTTGGCAGAGCCTTGTATGTATGGTAACAGCTGCATCAGATTGCTGCAATACTTCTATAGGAATGCTATCAATGCCTGGTGCTTTGTTCTTTGATAAGGCTTTCAATGCTGCTTCAACTTCTTCTTTCATCACCAATGGTTCCCGATCATAAGGTACAGGTTGAAACGGCTGTTGGTCCACTTGATCTTTATCATATAAAAACTCTGTATATTCCTTCCACCTTTTCTTGATCTTCTCAGCATCATTCAACATAGAACCTTGAGCATCTTGTAACATTCCAATTCGAGGCTGGAACTTTTTCTTTAACTCTCGTAGCTTTAGGAAAGCCGATCTTGTTCTTCCTCTAATAGTTTCTGCTTCTATTTCCTTGCAAGTGTCATTGTAGTACTTTTCCTTGTCCTGTCTTGCTGCACGTTGGAAATCTCTGTTGAGTTCTGCGATTGTCTTTCTTTCTCCTCTGGCTTTAGCTTCTCTGCGTTTCTGGGCAATTTTCAGAGTTTCTTCCGTCATCCATTTTGGCCGCTTTTGCTTTTTCACCTTTTGTAGAGACTTCTCGCTTTCTTCCAACACAACCTTCTTGATGTCATTCCATAACTCTTCCGGAGCACTGTCATTTGTATCTAAAGCAGCAAATCGATTTTGCAGGCAGTCTTTAAATTCCAGTGGTATATTCTCAAGGTCATATTTTGCTGCATTCATGAGTGGTTTGCTCTTTTCCAACTTTAGCTTGAGTTTGCATACTAGTAGTTGATGATCTGTACCACAGTCAGCTCCAGGTTTTGTCTTTGTTGATGTTATAGAACTTTTCCATCGTTGACTTCCACAGATGTAGTCAATTTCATTTTTATACAATCCATTGGGTGAAGTCCATGTGTACAGTCGCCGCTTGTGTTGCTGGAAGAAGGTGTTTGAGATGAATAGATCATTGGTCTTGCAGAATTCTATCAGTCTTTCTCCAGCTTCATTTCTGTTGCCAAGTCCATATTTTCCAACTACTTTGCCTTCTTCTTTGTTGCCAACTTTTGCGTTCCAGTCACCCATGACTATTGTGATGGCGAAGACAGCCAAAGCCCTATGGAAGTGGAAAAGGTACAGCCAATTTCCCCTAGGCAGAGGGAAAAGGGAAAAAATGCTCAGTTTAAAAGTGCAGCTAAGGTTGAAAAAAAGAACCTGTCAAAAGTTGTTGACCAAAAGCCACGCCCCAGCTCCATAGCAACTGAGGGTGGTGATGCAGCACAGCTGGGGGCGGGGTGGAAAGATACCGGCCAGTCACATGTTTATAAACCCCAGAGAACAGAGAGAGAGAGACTCACAGGATCAGAAAGATTCTCAAGCTTCCCGGGAGAGGAAGGGAGATTGGCAAGGATCCAAAGAGAGGCAAGGAGATTGCCAGGACAAGAGAGGAAGAGAGCTGACTCTGTTTCAGAGGAGGAGTCTGAAAGGGAGCCTTACTCAGGACACGAGGTTCAGGTCTCCAGGAGAGAGACGAGAAGGCTGCTTTAACCCAGAGACAGCATGGCCAGGGAAAGAGCAAGGAACCCCTGCTAAGGAAACTCCCAAAAGGTAATGCTGATAAACCTATTAACCAGAGGTCTCAGGAAGAGTTCCCAGACTGCCAGCTCCCAGTGTTTAACCAGAAGCAAGGTTACAGAAAGCCTCTCAGCAAGGAAGGGTTAAATGTTTTGAAACTGGTTCAGCGTATGCTGAGAGACCAGGAAGTAATTAACAGAGAGAAGAATTCTGTGTACCGAGGGAAAGCACAGCTGTTTGTTGACGACGTCACAGAACACTCTTGCTCAGACTGCGAATCTATGGATATCGGGGAAAACATTCTTTTAAGTGAGCCGGAGGAGCCAATGGAATGTGAGTTATCCCAGATAGTAAAATAATAGTGTGAGAATATATGTGTTGAAGAAAAACTCCATTTCTTTGCTATACCTAATGTGTTACAGAGCTACCAAGTTTTAATTAGTATGCTTGCTGCCATGAATGAGACTTGATCAGGAGTGCTGCTATAAGTCTCAGAATCACTGATTAAAACCAGTAAAAGCTCTGAAACAAAGGAGAAAAGATTAACTGCTGGATTTGTTTGCATTGAAGAATTCAATGAACGTTTTTGTTTGAAGCACTGTGAAGAGAAGCTTTATAACTGAATGGAAAGTTTTGTTTGCTGAAGTAAGCAATTCGTTTTTTTTTCTAACCTGAGTTTCCTGTGAATAATTGTACCCGTGTTATACCAAGCTTCATTGTGAAGTTCCCGCTACTAAGAGAGGCTAATAAAAATATTCCTGCGTTTGCTTTCAAACCTCGGCTCAAGCCTTTGCTTTACAACTACACATGCTCTGAACACTACAACTCCCAGAAGCCTTTGCTTTGGAAGTTACTTGAAAGTAACATTCACTCCCCCTTCACCTCGTCAGGCAGCCACCTAGGCGGGGGAAGGGCGCGACAGGTGGCGTAGTATTAAGGATCAAACCTTGGTCATGTGGTCCTAAAAACACCGGATTTACAAGGAAGAAAAAAGAAGAAAAAAAGAAAAGAGGAAAAGTGTTTTTTTTTCTTTGGGCTGTGATACAAGCTGCTGCTGGAGAAGGCCAGGATCAACAGCTGAGGATCGGAGTGGAGCAGTTCCGGAGGCCGTTCCTGTTGACTGATAAGCCTGAGTCTACACCGGCTTAAGGTAATAGGTATTCATAAGGGAATACAAAAGGATACCAGAGCCGGGTGGGACTGCAGCAGTACAGCAGGGTCAAAAGAGAGAGGGCCTATACATTTGAAGGGCCGCACTTGGTGTTCTTTCTCTGTTTTCTCTCATTTCAGCTACTACCCAACATGGAGCAAGCGGAGCTACTAAGATGGATGGCTGAGCGGTTCGAAGAACAACAGGAAATGTCAGCACGGACACTAGAACATACGGCAGCCATGCTCCAGGCACAGCAGAAACCCTTGTTAGAGAAGATGGACGGTTGGCTGGGCCTGCAGAAACCGACAGCGGAGACATCAAGGACAGTACCAGGTTACTTGGGTGATATCCCAGGGTTGGGCATATATGGTACTGGGACATTTTCCTTTGGACAGTTAACCAAAGAGGACAATGTGGATGATTTTCTCGCCGCATTTGAGAGAGTAGCCTTGTTATCAGGCTGGGATGAAAAGCAGTGGGCCATACGCCTTGCCGCTTCATTAACTGGGGAAGCGCTAGCGGCGTATAGAGCCATGCCCGTAGAGTTAGCTACGGCTTACAAAGAAGTGCAAAAGGCGATAAGAGACCGCCTAGGGCTAAGTCCCATGGTCTACTGCCGCCTTTTGAGAAGCGCCAGGTTAAAGCCCGGTGAAACACCGCATGCGCTATGCCAACGCATTAAGGGGTTAGCGGTAAAATGGCTAATGCCCGAGACACAGACAAAAGAGTCTTTATTGGATAGTGTCATATTGGAGCAGTTTATGGACGCTGTTCCACGAGAGATGAGGTCCTTCCTGATCCTACAAGACTGCAGGACCACAGAGGCAGCTACCGCATTGGCCGAGCGTTACCTGGAGGCTAGTGTGGCGAGCCCAGTTAAAGTAGGTGGTCTGTCCTCCGCAGTAAATGTAGCCTCAGAAAGGAAGGAAAAACATGTTTGGAAAGAAGGTGTGAAAACAATGTCCTTGGCTAAACCTGATTATGTAACCAGGAAATGTTTTGCATGTGGAGAGGAAGGCCATATGAAAAGAAACTGCTGAGCAAGGACAGCATTGATGACCTCCCACTCTGAAGAGAGCAGAGAGGGTTTTATCCTAGAGGTAGAGGGTGTATCTGTGGAGGCTTTATTGGACTCCGGAGCAGACCAGTCAATGATTTCGAGGAAGCTTTGGAGAGAAATAGCATCCCGGACTGGTCTGACTCTCGAGCCTCAAGAAAGGTCCATAAAGATAAGGTGCATTCATGGGGCAGCCTCATCGTACCCCATTTATACGGTGTCTGTAAAAGGCTTAGGGATAAAAGCGCCAAATACCAGTTGCAGTAGTCCCCAGGCTCCCACAAGCGCTAGTCCTAGGAAGAGACTGGCCCCAGTTCAGGCGTGGGATGGCAGAGGGTCTTCAGAGCAAGGCAGGTAAAACGTCCGCTTTAGCATCACCCAAAGCCAAGGAAAAACCCTCATCAGGGGCTTCACCTCATTTGGAGGGTGGGAGAGTACCCCAGGGAAAGGAGAGTGAGGGAGAGCAAGTCCCACCTATATGTATAGGGAGCACTAAGACAAGGCCAGTCCCTCAACCATTATTTGGAACCCAGCAGCAACAGGCAAAAAGGGAGGTAGCTAAGAGGGAGGACACCCCTAAGAAATGCCCATTTGTTCTTAGGTTTTGTCGCACTACCCCCAATGCCAAAGTTCCTAAGCAGGCTACCCAGATGGCAGCTGGATTTGACCTATGTAGTGCCGAGGAGACAGTTGTTCCCCATCAGGGAAAGGCCTTAGTAGAGACGGGCATACAAGTGCAAATACCCCAGGTTGTTATGGGCGTCTTGCACCCCGTTCGGGCATAGCCTGGAAGAATTTTATAGATGTAGGTGCCGGCGTAATCGATCCGGACTACCGAGGGACGATTAAGGTCCTACTCTTTAACTTTACCAAGGAGGATTTCAGGATAAACATAGGGGATCGTATAGCCCAGATGATTTGTGAGCGGGTGGGTTTTCCGGCCCTGGAGGAGGCAACGGAATTAACTCCTACCACCAGGGGGACCGGAGGTTTCGGATCCACCGGTAAAACAGCGGTGAGAGGTTTAGCTGCTAGTTGTAAGGTGACTGAGGAGGAGGATCTTGGCCCGCAATTACCCGATTGCAAGGCACATCCAGTCCCCAGGTTAAGGGAGGAACTTTCCTGGTCCCAGCAGCAGGAGGTATTAGGGCTATTAAAGAAATATCCCGATGTGTTAACACCTATTCCAGGTGAGACAAGACTCGTGGCTCACGAGATTGTTACCCTTCCAGGGGAGATAGTACGCCAGAGACCCTACCGGTTGCCTGAGGCAAAACGCCAAGAGGTAGTTTCCCAAGTGCAGGACATGATTAAGATGGGGATAATCGAAGAGTCCCATAGCCCCTGGAACAGCCCCATAGTGCTGATACCCAAGCCAGACGGGACAATGCGGTTTTGCATTGATTTCCGTAAGGTGAATGCCATCTCCCGGTTTGACGCCTATCCCATGCCCAGGATAGAAGAGTTGCTGGACAGATTAGGCCAGGCGTCTTACCTGACTACCCTTGATATGACCAAGGGGTATTGGCAGATTCCCCTCACCAGGGAATCTCGCCCAAAGACCACATTCAGTACCCCTATTGGTTTGTACCAGTTTCGTCGCATGCCTTTTGGATTGCATGGGGCCGCTGCGACTTGCCAGCGATTAGTTGATGTCATCCTTCGTCCTCATCAACAATACGCGACCACGTATATGGACGATATAGTGATCCATAACTCTCGCTGGGACGAGCACTTGGCACGCATTGAGGCGGTTTTAAAGGCCTTGCGTGGTGCGGGTATTACTTTAAACCCGGCCAAGTGTATGTTTGGGGGAAAGCAAGTAAAGTACTTAGGACATTTGGTAGGGAGGGGCACAGTAAAACCCCTGATAGAGAAGGTAGAGAGTGTTAGGACATTTCCTAGGCCCTTGACAAAAAGGCAACTCCGTGGGTTCCTGGGTTTAATCGGCTATTACCGCCGATTTATTCCCCATTTCGCTACCAAGAGCGCTGCCTTAACAGAGGGGCTAAAGAAAAATGCACCTAACCAGGTCAAATGGTCAGTGGAAGCAGAACAGGCTTTTTCTAGTCTGAAGGAAGAGCTATGTCAGGCACCCATATTAAGGGGGGTGGATTTTAGTAAATCCTTTATCGTACAGACAGACGCATCGGACACAGGGTTAGGCGCTGTGTTGTCCCAAAAATTTGAGGGAGAGGAACATCCGATTATGTTCCTCAGCAGAAAATTGACACCACCAGAGAGGAAATACTCGGTAGTAGAAAGGGAATGTCTGGCCATAAGGTGGGCGGTGGACGCCTTGCGTTTTTATCTGACAGGCCGCAAGTTTTTATTAGTAACGGATCATGCCCCGTTACGCTGGCTAAATCAGATGAAGGATCATAATCCCCGTCTTACTCGTTGGTACATGGCCTTACAGGCGTACGACTTCCATATAGAGCATAGGGCTGGGAAGTTACACACCAACGCTGACGCCCTTAGCCGTATTACGTGCTGTGCGGAAGAAAAAGCGCCAGCCCGTAATATCTTAAGTGGGGGGATATGTGATGGCGAAGACAGCCAAAGCCCTATGGAAGTGGAAAAAGTACAGCCAATTTCCCCTAGGCAGAGGGAAAAGGGAAAAAATGCTCAGTTTAAAAGTGCAGCTAAGGTTGAAAAAAAGAATCTGTCAAAAGTTGTTGACCAAAAGCCACGCCCCAGCTCCATAGCAACTGAGGGTGGTGATGCAGCACAGCTGGGGGCGGAGTGGAAAGATACCGGCCAGTCACATGTTTATAAATCCCAGAGAACAGAGAGAGAGAGACTCACAGGATCAAAAAGATTCTCAAGCTTCCCGGGAGAGGAAGGGAGATTGGCAAGGATCCAAAGAGAGGCAAGGAGATTGCCAGGACAAGAGAGGAAGAGAGCTGACTCTGTTTCAGAGGAGGAGTCTGAAAGGGAGCCTTACTCAGGACACGAGGTTCAGGTCTCCAGGAGAAAGAGAGACGAGAAGGCTGCTTTAACCCAGAGACAGCATGGCCAGGGAAAGAGCAAGGAACCCCTGCTAAGGAAACTCCCAAAAGGTAATGCTGATAAACCTATTAACCAGAGGTCTCAGGAAGAGTTCCCAGACTGCCAGCTCCCAGTGTTTAACCAGAAGCAAGGTTACAGAAAGCCTCTCAGCAAGGAAGGGTTAAATGTTTTGAAACTGGTTCAGCGTATGCTGAGAACAGGAAGTAATTAACAGAGAGAAGAATTCTGTGTACCGAGGGAAAGCACAGCTGTTTGTTGACGACGTCACAGAACACTCTTGCTCAGACTGCGAATCTATGGATATCGGGGAAAACATTCTTTTAAGTGAGCCGGAGGAGCCAATGGAATGTGAGTTATCCCAGATAGTAAAATAGTGTGAGAATATATGTGTTGAAGAAAAACTCCATTTCTTTGCTATACCTAATGTGTTACAGAGCTACCAAGTTTTAATTAGTATGCTTGCTGCCATGAATGAGACTTGATCAGGAGTGCTGCTATAAGTCTCAGAATCACTGATTAAAACCAGTAAAAGCTCTGAAACAAAGGAGAAAAGATTAACTGCTGGATTTGTTTGCATTGAAGAATTCAATGAACGTTTTTGTTTGAAGCACTGTGAAGAGAAGCTTTATAACTGAATGGAAAGTTTTGTTTGCTGAAGTAAGCAATTCGTTTTTTTTTCTTACCTGAGTTTCCTGTGAATAAGTGTACCCGTGTTATACCAAGCTTCATTGTGAAGTTCCCACTACTAAGGGAGGCTAATAAAAATATTCCTGCGTTTGCTTTCAAACTTCGGCTCAAGCCTTTGCTTTACAACTACACATGCTCTGAACACTACAACTCCCAGAAGCCTTTGCTTTGGAAGTTACTTGAAAGTAACATTCGCTCCCCCTTCACCTCGTCAGGCAGCCGCCTAGGCGGGGGAAGGGCGCGACACTATCAGGATATCCTGTTTGCATGTTCTGTCAATTTCAGCTTGTACTTGTTCATAGAACTCTTCAATTTCATTCTCTTCTGCAGCTGTTGTTGGGGCATATACTTGAATTATAGTTGTGTTGATAGGCAATCCTCGTAGACGAATAGAGATTAAGCATTCGCTGACTGCATTATATTTCATTACAGTTCTTGCAAGTTTCTTCTTTATTATAAATGCAACACCATTTCTTCTTTGTCTTTCATTTCCAGCATAGTAGACCATGTGATCATCTGATGCAAAGTGCCCGATGCCAGTCCATTTCAGTTTGCTGACACCCACCAGATCAAGTTGTACACGTTCCATTTAATTCTTGACCACCTCCTGAGGCAGCCGGGAAGGTAGCTGCCCCCCCCAGCCATGCAGCTTTTACGTAAGGATCAGCTTGTTAAACGGGAACACAGAGATCTCAGCAGGCACCTCCCCCAAGTCAGAGCTGCTACAGTGAGACGAACCTAAAGCACAATACCCTCTCCCCTAGATAACAGCAGACCAGAGAATACCAGTTTGGACAGGTCACTGAGAATGCTTTATGATAGCCCACCTTACCCCCCCCAGGGACCACTGATTAGTGGACAAAAGATACCTGAGGCGAATCAGAAAGTAGAATGAGCTTGAAAATATACTGTATATAAGACAATGTATGACATGGAGAGGGAACTCAGATCTTTTGTTCAGGGTGGCCGGCTCTGTCTCTGAGACTGTGTGCACACAATAAAAGATTCTGTTTGCATTCTAGTCTGTCTGACTCGTCTTCCTTCTGTGGGTGTGAGAGAGAGCTGTTATTAGCTGCATTTGGGCTATTTCATTTGGCACCCCAGGTGGGACAAAATTGTTAAAAATATCAGCCTCTCCCCTTGCACCCACGGTGGGAGGTCGTCTGCTCTTGCAGCATCGGGCCTCGGCCAGTCAGCAACCGGCTCCCCGGGTGACGTTAACGGTCCTGGCGCCACCTGGCCCTTTGTCCGGAAGGATCCCTTGACTTGTCTGGTTGGTTGGTCTCGGCAGGCTGATTATTCCGATTGAAATCCGGCTGGATAGACTGGCATCCAAACTTCTCTGATCGGAGGTCTGGTGAGTACTCTGCATTATTGCTTTGGGGATATTCGGTAACTGTAACCTGTAACTCTGGAACTCTGTAATCTGTTGCGGTCTGATCACCCGCACGGGCAGCCCGAGTAAGGGCTTTGGGATCTCTGCTGAAACCTGAAACCGCTGCCCGTTCAGTCTGTGCTCGGTAAGAGGAAGGGGGAGAAAGGGGGGGGGGTTGTGCTGCAGCTAGAGAGAGAGAGAGCGAGAGAGAGCGTGTGTATTTGTAACAGCTGCTGCTAGAGTGCCAGTGAGAGTGTGGTGACATTGTATGTAATGGCAGCTGCTGAAGATTACTAGAGAGAGAGTGTATGAGTTGCTGAGACGTCTCTGTTCCCCTTGTCGTTTTGTTTTATTCTCTCCCCTTTTGTAGTCCTGTGTGTGTGTCCTGTGCAACTGGTCGCTGTCTGTTATCTGAATTTACACTGTACATTGCATTCCTTGCAGTGAGATTAGAGCGTTTATACTGCATATTTTACTTATTTATTGTACTGGGATTAGAGCATGGGGACAGGGGAATCCAAAATACAAACGCCCCTGCAGTGTATGCTTCGTAATTTCAAGGCTGGGTTTGGGGAAGATTATGGGGTACCCCTCTCTGCCTCTCGCCTGTCTGTTCTTTGTGAGCGGGAGTGGCCAACTTTAGTTAAGCTGTGGCCTCCCGGGGGGTCAACTGATCTGCCCACCGTGTTTTTAGTTCATCAAGTTGTAGCGAAAGAGCACCCAGACCAGTTCCCTTATATTGATTCATGGCTGGCTATATGCCAGCACAAGCCAAAATGGCTCCAGCGCTGCCACGAGGATCAGTGTAGGATAATGATAGCGGCCGTTGGTCGCCGGAAGGGACGAACACCCACCCCCATCTACCAGGGGCGGGACTCCCCGGATATCCCTCCACGCCCCCTTCCTCTGTTGCGTCCCCTTGTCCCGTCCGCACCGCGACAGGATCCGCCCGTAGTTGAAGAACCCCCTCCAGGGGTGGGTGGAGCCAGGTCTGAGGAAGATTCTGAGGATCCCAGTCCTTCCTTTCTTGATTCCTCCCCACATAGGGATACACCCCTTCAGACCCCTCCGACATCCTTGACCCCTCCCACTCCTGATACCTCCAGTACTACCGTAGCATCCCCTGGTAGCACATTGGCTGAGCCTGAAATATCCACCCCGCTGGCCCACCGCCTGCGGTCGCGTGATCTCCAAATGCCACTACGCCAAGTACAGGGGCTTCCGTACCTTGATGCCGCTGGGCAAGTAGCAGTGGGACCATCCAGCCTGATTTATGTCCCTTTCTCCACCACGGACCTGCTGAACTGGAAAACCCACTATGCCTCCTATACTGAAAAGCCCCAAGAACTGACAGATCTTATGACCAGTATTATGCAAACACACCAGCCTACCTGGTCGGACACTAGACAATTGCTTTCCACTTTATTCAGTACAGAAGAACGGGCGCGCATTGTACGGGCCACCCTCGAGTGGCTGGAGGCGCATCCTGCCCATGAGGGAGTTATAAATCCACGGCAGCAGGCAGAGGTAGATTTCCCGAATGAAGACCCCCGCTGGGACCCGAATAACTCTGTTGGAGTACTGGCTCTCACTCGTTTCCGGACTGCGCTCCTTGAGGGCCTTAAGAAGGGGGGGACAACGAGCTATGAATATCAGTAAAATTGCAGAAGTTCTCCAGCTTCCTGATGAGAGTCCGGCGGCATTTTATGAGCGTCTGACTGAAGCATACCGATTATACACCCCCTACAATCCAGCGGCTCCTGAGAATCTTCGTATGGTGAATACTGCCTTTGTGGCACAGGCACAAGGTGATATACGACGGAAGCTGCAGAAAATGGAAGGGTTTGCGGGCATGAATGCAACACAACTGATGGAAGTAGCACAGAAGATATATGTAAATCGTGACCAGGAGCAGAAGCGCAAATCGGATCGTCGGATGAAGAAGAAGGCGGACTTCCTAGCAGCCGCCCTAGCCGACCACCAGTTCCAGCCTGGGCCAGAGGAGGGAGCAGGGGACGAGGATGAGGCCGTGGATGCGGGGGGCCAAGGGTTCCCCTGGGCCCCAATCAATGCGCCTACTGCAAAGAGGAGGGACATCAGAAAAATGAATGTCCAAATCGTAACTCAAGATGGGGAGGATATCCATCCATGAGGGGTGCTAGAGTACCTGTACGTACTACATGGGAGCAAGACCAGTATGATGATTTCCCGCCTCCACCGGCACCAGCTATTGAAGGCCTTGCGGCTATGGAACATTATGACTCAGACGACTACTAGGCCAGACCGGGCTCCAAGTTTCTGTTGGGTCCCCAGGAGCCTATGGTCAAAATGAATTTAGGGGACCGAGAAATGCAATTCATGGTCGATACCGGAGCAACACACTCAGTGGTCACCCAACAAGTGGCCCCGATCTCTACCAAATCAGTCACCATTGTGGGAGCCACAGGAGAGAGGGCCCAGAGACCTTTTCTGCAAAACCGCACATGCCAGTTGGGGGGACGGACGATCACCCACCAGTTCCTGTATATGCCTGAAGGTCCGATACCCTTGCTGGGTCGGGATGTTCTGGCAAAACTTCAAGCCCAAATATCATTCGGGCCTGAGGGCCAGGCTGAGCTCAAAATACCCAGCCTGGGCCCAGCGGTTTTGGTACTGTCCGTCCCCCGAGAAGAAGAATGGCAGTTATATGAGGACAGGCCTAGATCTGATGTGGCTGCCCTGGATAAGTGGGATGCAGTGCCCCCTGGAGTTTGGGCTGAAGGGAACCCCCCTGGAATGGCCATCAATATTCCTCCTGTAAGCATTGAAATGAAGCCAGGAGCCTCCCCTGTACATGTACGACAATACCCGCTGCCGCAGGCAGCTGTGGAAGGGATTCATCATCATTTGATGCGGCTACTACAGTATGGTATCCTGCAGCCCTGCCAATCGGCATGGAACACGCCTTTGCTGCCTGTCCGTAAACCTGGAACCACCGACTACCGACCTGTTCAGGACCTCTGTCGTGTCAATGAAGCCACTGTGACCCTGCATCCAGTAGTACCAAACCCTTATACGCTGTTGGGCCTCATCCCGGCTGCTGCTTCTCACTTCTCAGTACTGGATCTAAAGGATGCCTTTTTCTGTATACGCCTGGCTACCACAAGCCAGCATTTGTTTGCCTTTGAGAAAGAGGATCCTGCTACTGGCAGGAAGGCCCAAGTCACCTGGACTCGCTTACCACAGGGATTCAAGAACTCCCCGACCATTTTCAGCACAGCACTAGCCCAAGATCGTGCCAGTTTTCCCCCAGGGGAGCCTGGCAGATGAGTACTTCTAGAGTACGTTGATGACCTACTAATTGCTGCCGACTCTGAAGCCGAATGTATACTGGCAACCACAGAGCTTCTCAAACTCCTGTACAATGCAGGCTACCGAGCTTCAAGGAAAAAGGCTCAGTTATGCCAGTCGGAAGTGAAGTATCTGGGATTCCATCTGTCGAAAGGAAGTCGACGGTTGGGGAGTGAAAGGAAGGAGCAGTGTGTCGGATCCCTGTGCCAACAACCCGCAAGCAAGTGCACGCTTTTCTCGGGACTGCAGGGTACTGTCGTATCTGGATTCCCAACTTTGCAGATTGCAAAGCCCCTCTATGAGGTTACGAAAGGTCCAGAGAAGAGCCCCCTTGAGTGGGGTCGAGACCAGCAGGGGGCCTTCGAACATCTGAAGAGGGCATTACTGTCATCTCCAGCCCTAGGCCTTCCGGATGTCACCAAGCCTTTCACTCTCTATGTGCACGAAGCAGCGGGAACAGCTTTGGGGGTCTTGATCCAACAACTGGGGTCTTGGCCGCGGCCAGTCGTCTACCTGTCTAAACAGCTGGATCCAGTGGCCAAGGGATGGCCGCTTTGCCTGAGAGCAATAGCGGCAACAGCCTTGTTAGTGGAGGAATCTGATAAACTATCCATGGGCCAAAGCCTTTTAGTCACCGTCCCACATGCGGTCCAAACATTACTGTAGCATAAAGGAAGTCACTGGTTCACCAGTTCCCGGATGTTGAAATACCAGAGTATGCTATGGGGAAATCCCAGAGTGCAGATAACCACCAGCCAAGCCTTGAACCCTGCTACTTTCCTACCTGTCAGCCCGGGACCACCTGACCATGACTGCCTAGAAGTGATGGATACAATCTTCTCCAGTCGCCCTGATCTAACAGATGTGCCACTAAGCAATCTGGATGAGACCTACTTCGTAGATGGAAGCAGTCTGGTGTTGGAGGGCCGCAGATGTGCAGGGTACGCGGTGGTGATGATGGAGGTGACCGTTGAGGCTCAGCCTTTGTCCCCCGGCACTTCTGCACAGAAGGCGGAACTCATTGCCCTGACCCATGCCTTAATCCTTGGGACTAGCCTTCATGTGAATATATACACAGACTCCCGGTATGCTTTTGCCACTCTCCATGCCCATGGGGCCCTATACAAGGAAAGAGGGTTAATTACTACAGCTGGCTCAGAAATAAAGAACGGCCCCCAAGTAATGGCCCTCTTAGAAGCAGTCTGGCGTCCTAAGGCGGTAGCCGTTATGCACTGCCGAGGCCACCAGAGAGGGGACAGTGAAATAGCTAAGGGGAATAGACGGGCCGATGCAGAGGCCCGGCGGGTCGCAACCATACCCTTGTCCCAGTCCTTCCCCGAGGGCACCCAAGACCTACAAGCCCCACTGTTTCCAGTCCCACTAAGAATACAAAATACCCAACCAGGTCCAAAAGCTATTGCAACAATAAATAAAGAGAACCTGGTGAATGAAACCAGAAACCTCCTGAAAAGGAAAACACTTTTTTTGTCGGAAAGGCCGTCACAGTGTAGAAGACTTCACCTCACACCACCGCGGCCCATCCATTTTATTTTATTTGAAAGCCCTATCCTTTAGGACCTAGTATTGAATGCAAACTATATGGCGATATCACTTAGCTGAAAAAGGCTGCTGTAGATAATCATCCAACGACCAATTATGACTATTAGTGTGCAGGATGCCATAAAAGGAGTGGGCGTTTCAGTCTGAAAAAAGCAAACCGGGATTAATCATGCGCTAATGTGCGCTGTGCATTCATGTGCGCCGCGCACATTAGTGCATGAGAAACGCACGCGGGAAGCATAAGCAGGCGTGCTGATGTACAAGCACAGGAACAGAGCCACAGTACAATGGTTAAGACACTGACCAATGGTACAGAGATCATGGGTTCAATCCCCCACTGTGCCCAATGAATAAGGCTGGGTGAGGCACTACCTGTTATGTGTAATATTGCATTCTGAGGCATATTAAATTTATTTTAATTACTGCTGCTAGCAAACGCACTCTCAAAGCACTGTAACATAAGGTGCTGCATAAGGCACCCCATAAGGTACCCCAGAGGGCACATATTAAAGTGCACTGTCTGCCAGGGCACCCTACAATGTTGCTGAAAGGGTGGCGTATAGGGTGCCCTATGAGGCACAGCAAGGTCATAGCACTGTTTTTGATGGCAGCACTGTGCATTTAAATGCATGGAAATCTTAAGTAGGTGCGCTGAAATGCAAGGAGGAACAGCAGTGTAGCACAATGGTTAAGGCACTGACTGATGATACAGGGGTCATGAGTTCGATCCCCAGTGTGCCCAATACGTAAGGCCGGCTGAGGCATCAGCTTTGACATGTAAGTATTGTTTCTTGAGGCATTTTATTTGTATTTTAATTATTGCTGCCAGCAAACACACCCTCATGTGCCGTAACCTAAGGTGCCGCATAAGGCACCCTAGAAGGCACTCCATAGGGCACATTATAAAGTGCACTGTCCGCCACGGCACCCTATAATGTCCCCTATAGGGCACCCTATAAGGCGCTCCATAGGACACCTTATAAGGCACCTTATACGGACTGGCACCCTAACAGTCGCTCCATAGCATACTGTATAGTGCACCTTATATGGACGGTAACCATAAGGTGCCCTATAGGGCGCCCTATAAAGCACCCTCTGAGGCACCTTAGGGGTACAGTACGCTGAGGGTGTTATTGCTGGCAGCACTAATGTACTTTAAAAATAGATAATGCTTTGGACAGCCCTATCAAATAACCCCACTGTGGGTTGGAACCCATGACCTCGACCTCTGGCTCCATTGGTAGTGAAGTAACCAGTGGGCTACAGCTCTATAGCTGCTTGCAACCCCTTGGCTGGCTGCAGAAGGACTGCAAGTCACCACACAAACAGTCTGCTGTGGTCACCAGGATAGGGTTAACCCACCCATACCCATGATGCACTGCACATGCAAATCAGCAGTCTACAGATGATCACAAGATGGGGTATGCACCCCCACAGCACCTCAGCCTGGTAGGGGGAACTGACCGTGTGTGGTACTGGCAAAGAGTAGCTACACACCGTCACATTGTGCAGGTACTGCACTCACCCTGAGGGTGAGGTGGGGCGCCCAGCACCAGGTCCACAGCAGAGATAGGCCATGCTGCAGGTCCCCTGCAGTGCTAATGTGTGAGATAGGTAGTTTCTGCAGACACACCTTGGATATATCTGTATGTCTCAGTCAGGTGTAGCCCCTATGGACCCCCAGGAGGATTATGTACCACCACCCTCCTCCTCCTCCAGGGCTGAGGGTGGGAAACAGGCTCTCCCACCAACAGATCCACATTCTACCTCCCTGCAATGGTGGCAGTAGAGGGGACCATCAACCCCAGTCCTGCTGAGGAACAAACACCCTACAGGGCAGTCAATGCAGCTCTGTACACATCCATAACACAACAGCAGACAGACATTAGACCTGGATATGCTAAGCTGCACCCCACCACTATCTGATATTCTCCTGCAGCAAGCCTTCAGCCGCTGCACCCTGCAAGGCGCTCCATCAGGACACATAACAGCTGCAGACAGTCTGCTAGCTAGTCCATAGTGCATGTTCCTGGTGGAAATGCGTGCCCCAGAACTGGGATGTCAGCATACACACCAAGCAGATAAGTCAGTGACTGGGCCCCAAAAGGAAATCCATAAATATCACATGAGAGAAATACTATATAGCACTATGGGGGTGCCTAGCCATGCTGTGGTCACTGCACAGTCAGGGTGAGAGTGATCTTCCAGCAAGACATGCTGTGGCCACCCTGTCTGTGCAGGTGGTGGCCGGGCACTACAATGTCCCAGCCAGTGCCCTATGCCCTGTGCTGATGCATCCTGGCCAGGCCACCCTGTCCGGGCTATACCCATGGTACCTTGCTCCTCATTATGCACATTGGCAGGCCAATACTGGCAACAGTGCTGGCAGTGTGGGCTGTGGAGGGTGTTTGCAGCCACCACACACTGGATAGACAGACACACACTCCCACACCTATGCCAGCATTGTGCTACTCTAGAGGAGTTTAGCAGCCCCGGCCACTACACCAGTCCTGGGCACAGTGCAGGCATGGATATGGTACGCAATACTGGTGGGGGTCACTCCCCAGGGTGGTAAACACTGTCAGAGACCAGACCTGAAGCACACTACACAGACAGCAGAAAGGTTGCTATGATGGAGCTCAATCAGCAAACTGTGCTTAACGTAGGAATTGGTATCTGCCAGTAATCATAGCAAACGTTTGATAGCTGTGTACCATATTCCCAGGTGTAGGGTGGCATTGCTAAGGTATGCAAGGGCTAGTATTGGGAGATGCACGCAGGGCCCAATGTCCTGCCTCTCCAGGAGGCATTGGCTAATGGAGCCTGTGGGTGTGGGTGTGTCTGCCCCTGTTGGCTGCTGCTTTACGGCAGAGGTTCCCAACTCCAGTCCTGGTGTGCCAAACACTGTTCGGGTTTTCATGCTGTCCCTCATGAATATGCATGAGGTACATCTGCATACCATGGGGGTGGTGCATAGATATGCAGCACAGGCATCTTTATTAGAGGCAGCATGGAACCTGAATGGTGTTTGGCCCTCCAGGACTGCATTTGGGAGACTCTGCTCTAGATAATGCGCCTGTTTATGGTGTCTTTGCTCTGTAGGGTAAAATGTAGGTGTTTTGGGCATGTTTACGTCATCTGCAATAAAGGTTCTGTCTGTATTAGCACGTTGTAGTAGTGGGTAAAATATGGGGACTGGGTTGGCATGCACCATAGCTGGGACTTGAACCTGTGACCTTCTGCCTCCAAACACACCGTGCCTTCTGCACCACCGTGTTGCTATAGAGACAGTGCATTCCCTGGTGATACCATGACTGTTTGTCCGGCAGGGCTTGTCTGTTGCAGTGCATGGCACCCACCTACACAGGGCTAGGCCATGGTCTGCTCTGGGCAGCTGCCACTGCCCCCTCCACCAACAGTACCCCTCCGCCACCATGCTGACATGGCCTTATATTGGAGACAGCATAAAACCTGAATGATTTGTGGGCCTCCAGGACTGAATTTGGGGGACTCTGCTCTAGGTAATGCGCATGTTTCTGGTGTCTGTGCTCGGTGGGGTAAAATATAGGCGTTTGAACTATGCGTATGTTCTCTGCAATAAAGGTTTGTCCTTACTATCACGGTTTGGTAGCGGGTAAAATATGGGGACTGGATTGGCAGGAGCCCCAGCTGGGACTTAAACTTGTGACCTTCTGCTCCTGAACACACTGGCTGTGCTCACCGCACCACACTGTGCTCACAGAGACAGTGCAGTCCCTGGAGATACCATGGTTGTTTGTCAGACACAGCCTGTCTGTTGCAGTGCATGGCACCCACCTACACAGGGCTAGGCCATGGTCGGCTCTGGGCAGCTGCCACTGCCCCCCTCCACCACCAGTACCCCTCTGCCATCATGCTGACATGCCCTTCTGCTGGTGGTGTGCAGTCTCATGCCATCCAGTGTGCAGGTAGGTGGCTGCCTATGGTGCGTGTTCTGGGGTAGGGGTGCCTGCATAGGCGTCCACGCTTCCCCCCAACACCGCCTGCCAATGTTCTGTGCCCTTGGGGGTACCTGCTGGGTACTATCCCCTGTGACACTGTGATAAACACTCTCGTGCCCATGTTGGGCCCTCATCAGTTGCTGTCTGTCTGCTGTTCAGTTTCAGCATTCCTATGTGCCACCTAGGCATCTGCCTGGTCCGCACTGTGCCCCGGCTGCACCACAGCATGTGCCGCCTGCAGCCCTCTGTGGCCCCTTTTCAGGCATCTGACCAGTTGCCCGTTCCGACATGCCCGCCCTGCTGTTGCGGGACATGTGCACGCCATAGGACACCTGTCCGATGCAGAGGGAAACCCTGATCAGTGCTATTTCTGTGGGATCATTCACCTTGTATGGGGACAGAGCGTAGACCTTTCCATAATTCATATCTTTTTTTGGGTGCTTTCTCGGGAGTGTTTTTTGATGTTTCCCATTAAAACCACTGTTGCCCAGCTTGGTTATGTTTTTTCTATATTTTGTTGGGGTCATTTTCAGTGTTTATTTGCCCTTTTGTTCTGTGCACATGTATCACACTTATCACTTTTTGTAGGTTTCCCTGGGTTTGCTGTACATTGCTGACAGAAATGGTTTCTCTTCCCTTTAAATCGGCTCTAACGCGAGGTTTTCACTCGTGGTATTTTTTGCCTCGGATTTCAGCCTCGCAAATGTGCGGGGAGCCTCTCCTTTCCCACTCTCCACCCATTGACCCCTTCTCTCCACCCCTGGGGAGCCTTCCTCCGCCCTCCGGGAGCCTTTCCCCGCCTTCATCGCACATTAGCACGCCGCGCACATGAGCGCCGCGCACATGAGCGTACATATTTGTGCCCCGTACGTGACATTAGCGTGCGCTAAGGTACCTTAGCGCACGCTAACGTCGCGCAGCGCACATTAGCACACAGTAGCGCACATGAGCGCAGTTTAGTAAACATACCCCAAAGTTTATCTGCAGAAGAAAGCAAAGTAACCAACAATGTGGCTCTTTTCTCAATCTTATCAGATGAATCTTCCAAGAAATCAGTCAAATCTTTATTAATTTCTATGGAAAGAATATCCAACCCAGCATCATCATTATTAACCCGACGTTTTCCTACAGGGATATAGTAACATGAATGCACAGTAATTTTATCTACAAATAGCAAAACTTCATGGAAATACTTGTCAAGCAGAATCTGGGGAGAAAGCAATGAAGACATAGGAAAATTCAAAAACCAGAGATTCAGCGCTTTAGCACTGTTCTCCAACAATTCCAATTTATTTTGAATAATTAAGGAATCCTTAATAGAAGCCGTGCTAATACTTTGCAAATGCAAGAGTTGCTTATTTACCTCTGAAAAAGAAGTTACCACCTCAGTTAGCTGAGCATCAACCTCGGCGAACTTCCGGTTAGATTCTTGAGTGTATACACATAAAGAATCAAAGGAAGTAGAAACTTTTGCATCTAAAGAAGCATTTAAAGACCATAGATCTTTCAAAGTAATCTCATCGGGAGGAGTTATCGATGTTTGCAAAACAGCCGGGACCACTACAGGATTAGGTAACGGGGTCGGAGAAAAAACAGGTAAAAGAACTTTATTACTATCGCTTACCAAAGTAGAGGAAAGTTGAGGGATAGAAGGGAGAGGAGGAGTCCGCTCAACGGAGCTTAAAGAAGCACCTTCAGAAGGAGAACATGTATCAGGGAGGGTTAAAAAGTGTTTGTCCAAAGATCCAAACACCTTTCCCTCCCCCGTAGGCATCGGACCCTTATCCTCCACTGGCTTTTTTTTTTTTTTTTAACTTCTTTATTTCAGCTTTTTGAAATCAAACTCCACTGGCTTTTTAAACTTACATTTCACCATAATAAATAATCATCAACCAAAAGAACAAATACTCAAACGCCAAGGACGCCAAAGGGACGTGGCCTGCCCCTCTGGTCACACCCCTTCGGGCCACAGCCCAAGGGCCATAGGGCAGAGTCTTAAAGCCCACTAGGACTCCGCAGGGCAGTCCGGTGCCTGATAGATGGTCAGTGTAGTGCCAGGAAATTAAAGCACACCTCGGATTCCAGGACCTGCACACACAGCACGCTGACAAGCTCCATCCTTGCCTGCACTCCAGGGCTCAGTCACAACCACAAGGGCTGTAGGGCAGAATCTTAAAGCCCACTAGGACCCCGCAGGGCAGTCCGGTGCCTGATAGATGGTCAGTGTAGTGCCAGGAAATTAAAGCACACCTCGGATTCCAGGACCTGCACACACAGCACGCTGACAAGCTCCATCCTTGCCTGCACTCCAGGGCTCAGTCACAACCACAAGGGCTGTAGGGCAGAGTCTTAAAGCCCACTAGGACCCCGCAGGGCAGTCCGGTGCCTGATAGATGGTCAGTGTAGTGCCAGGAAATTAAAGCACACCTCGGATTCCAGGACCCGTGCACACAGTGCACCGACAAGCTCCGTCCTTGCCTGCACTCCAGGGCTCAGTCACCAGAACCCCTTACTCTTGAGATGGTGAGGCACTGGTTCCAATGCTTAGTTCTTAAGATCTGCCAACTCCTTCAGAAGAAGGTCCCGGTGGAGGGGAGACCTGAGGGGCTCCCCCAGGAAGTAAGGTGGAGGTAGTTGGCTCAGATGGAGGAGGTAACCCTCCCTGATCACCTGTAATGCCCAGGAATCGGTGGTGGGCATAAAAGGTGAGCCGACCTCCTGTAAGGCTGCAGCATGGATGGTTGAAAGAGAGGCCATGCTGCAGGAGTCAAAAACCCCCTCCAGGCTGGGCCGGGCGACCGGAGCCTGGGGCTTGGGAGCCTTCTGCTTATGCGGGTCGTGCCCCTGTCCCTTGGCCTGCTGTCCTTGCTGGGGAGCCGGGGAGGCCTGGTAATGGGGGAAGTTTCAGTAAGCAGTGGACTTCCTTGAGTAAAAGGGCTTTTGACCAGAGCCCTTCTTTCGGGAAGGGGCAGTGGTCTTCTTAGAAAGCCTAGTCCTCGTCATGAACTCGGTCTCCAGCTCGGCGGCCTTGTCGGTCATGGGTTTGCTGAAGAGGTTTTCCCCTTGACATGGGACATCGACCAACTTGTCCTTTATCTTTCTTTATCTTTATTAAAACATTTGATAGACCGCCCAGGCCGAAGCATCAGGGCGGTGTACAATCATTAAAAAAAAATGACAGCTGCTGAAAAAAAGAAGGGAAGAAAAGAACGCCAAAAATGATAGGACAGGAAGAGAGACAGTAAAGAGTAGAGAGAGAGCAATAAAACAGTAAAATAGTAAAACAGTAAAAAAGGAACGGGGGGGGGGGAGGGAGAACGTGGGCAAATTTAGGAGGGATGGGAGGCGCAACTAGGGGGATAGAACACCATCAGTGAGGGGGAGAGCACGGGAAGATTAAGGGGGCTGAGAGACGGAACTAGGGGGAAGAGCATCATCAGTGGGGAGGGGGAGATCGAAGGCTTGACAAAAAAGATAAGTCTTGAGAAGGGCCTTGAAACGAATGTAAGACAGTTCGGTGCGGAGTGGAAGGGGAAGAGAGTTCCAAAGGGCGGGACATAAGAAGAAGAAAGCAGAATGTCGGGTGGATTCGAGGCGGGCCTGTGTAGGTGAGGGAAGGAAAAGACGATTGCCATGGGATGACCGAAGAAGGCGGGGAGAGGGCTGAAGATGAATGATGTTGGCTAAGTACTGGGGGGTATCAGAGTGAAGGGCCTTGTGAGCAAGGATAAGTAGTTTGAACATAAACCGGAACTTGATTGGGAGCCAGTGTAAGGAAAGCAGACACGGTGAAATATGGGAACGAAGGGGAGATGAAGTAACAAGACGGGCAGCGGCATTTTGAACAAGTTGGAGGCGGCGGAGTTGGCAAGATGGAAGACCGGCATAGATAACGTTACAGTAGTCGAGACGAGAGATAACCAAAGACAAGACAAGAGTGACAACAGAGGATAAGGGAAGAAAGGAACGAACGGCCTTGATGCGGCGCAAGTGGAAGAAAGAAGAACGAACAACGGAAGAAATATGCTCGTGAAAAGAGAGGGACGGGTCTAGGATAACACCCAGGTAGCGAAGAGTAGGGGCGGAAGGGATGGAATGGGAACCCATGACAGGAAGTATCGTAGGGGGTGGGAGGCCGAAGGTGTCCTGTACCCATTACCCAAGGTCGGATGACTGTAGCCAAGCTTGGCGGTGTGCACCGAGGCCTGCCACAGCTACCCGAGCCGCCGACTCGAAGCCTTCATAGGCCGCCTGAGACAAACTTGGAGCATTCACGGACAGCTTTGGACAGGCCCTTGAAGTGCTGCAAAGGCTCCTCGGAGAGACCAGCCGAGAACCAAGCAAGTTCCTTCGCCAGGTCTCTCAGGCACATGCCCATGTACAGCTGGTAGGCCTGGATCCAACAATTCAGCTTCGCGCCCTGGTAACACTTCCTGCCGAGGTATCCAAGGTGCAGACCTCCCTGCCAGGGGGCACCGAGGAGTGCATTTTCTGACTCTTCAGTCAATGCATGGCCGACTCCACAACCATGGAGTTGTGCGGCAGTTGTGATTTTTGAAACCCAGGGCTCCGGCAGACTCGATACATCAAGTAGAGCCATTTGCTGATCACCGGCGTTGATGCCGGCATCTCCCACATGCGGAGCATAAGTCGTTCCAGGACAGGAGGAATGGGGACCATAAGAGTCTCCTGAGGGAAAGCCTCGTACTGGAGGTTCTCGAGCTCGTCAGCTCGAGAATCCTCCTCGGACTCCATCGGGAAAGCCAAGGCCTTGGACATATCCTGAATGAAGTCCATAAACCTCATATCCTCCGGTGTGGACCTTCTCCGAGGCTCAGATACCAGGGAATCGGACGGGGCATCTCGATGGTGACGCATGTCCAGGGACTCCTCGTCCTCAGTCTCTCAGGCAGAGGCCTCCGAGCAAGACTCGTGGAGCTCTTCAGGTCTCGAGGGCCCCGGCGCCATCCGCCCCAATGCCGGCAGACTTGCCGGTGACGACCTTGGTCCCAACGAGTGGGAGGCTGAGCACGACCTTGGCCGAGGATCGACTCGGGCCCGCAGGGCCTAGAGGATCGGCTCGGCCTCCGGGGTCGACTTCGATGTCGAGCGCCCGGAGATCAGAGCGGAGGAATTGGATGTACGGGACATCAGCGCCAGCTGCTGTTCCAAGAAGGCAGTGACACTGCGCTCCAAGGCTGCCATCCTGGACACCAGTACTGGAGGCAGCACAGCCCTCGGCTCGGACACCGATGCACTCGGGCCCGAAGCTGGTTCCCCCAGAGGGGAGTCCTAGAGTAGGACAGTATGTACTTGCCTAGGCTGATCCACAACTAGGTCCTTCCAAGGAACCTTGGCAGGGCGCTCCTTCTCTGACACCTCGGGTATGCGCTCGAAGCTCTGCGACTGGCCCCGAGAGGAGCCTGGCTGATCGGAGCCATCCAGAGATGCTGCCTTTGAGGATTTCTTCCTTCTTTTTGGTTCCCTCGAGGGAGACCCCCTCTCTGAGGACCACCGACAACGCTCGGGTTCAGAGTGCTTCTCTCGAGGTGTGGAGGCCTCAGACGAGGTCCTGGCTCTCAAAGGCATGGGGGAATCTGGAAAAATTTTATCATGCAGCTGCTGGCAGCTCCTCATGGCCTTCGAGGACATCTTTTTGCACAGGCCACAGGCCGCTGGGTCGTGATCCAGGCTGAGGCACCAGAGGCAGCAGTCATGTGTATCGGTGAGGGACATGATCGTCCCACACTGATCTCACTTTTTGAACCCGCTGGTAGCCATGGGGGGAAAAAGAACCCCAGCAAGGTCGAAGACCCTTCGGGCTGCCAGTGAGGGCAAAAAGGGTGCGAAGATGCCCCAAAATAGAGAAAAATAAAGAGGAACCAACCCGATACCGAGGTACCGAGGTCGGGGTGGGAAAGGGTACCGGCGCGAGCCGGAGACAGCTAAAAAATGGCACAAAAATCAACTTTTTCCGGGACAGGGACAGATTATGTCTGAAGGGCTCCACAGAAAAAAGGAGACTGAGCAAGATGGCACCCTTGGGCAGGAAGGAGACCACGCATGCATGATAGCAGTTCCCAAAAGCTTTCTTTGAAAGCTGGGGATTTGCTCCGCATGGGCTCCGTCAGCGTTGACGTCACCCATATCTGAGGACTGACTTCCTGCTTGTTCCTGGAGAACCTAAGTAATTACATAGAGTAGTACTGGAAAGTATATCAATTAACTATTTACAACCAACTATGTACAGTAGGAATTAATTACAAAGATGGCATTGTTATTACTATGTCCATCCATTGAGGTCAACAATTAATACCCACAGATTTGCATATAGCAGCGTTGGAGGGCTGTAGTGGTGACAGAGGGCAAGGGGAGGAGGAAGGGGGAAAGATGTGGGAAACCTTATGTGCCGTTAATGTAGGAACTGGTATAGTGTTCTTTGAATAGGTGGCTTTTTAGGGGTATGTTTACTAAACCGGCCTAATGTGCGCCCGGCACTAGTGTGCAGGATGCCATATAAGGAGTGGGCGTTTCAGTCTTAACATAGCAAACCGGGATTATCGTGCGCTAATGTGCGCTGTGGGCTAATGTGCGCCGTGCACAGTAGCGCACAAGAAACGCACGCGGGAAGCATAAGCAGGCGCGCTGATGTGCAAACAGAGGAACAGAGCTGCAGTACAATGGTGAAGACACTGACTGATGGTGCAGGGGTCATGGGTTCAATCCCCCACTGTGCCCAATGAATAAGGATGGCTGAAGCACTACCTGTTATGTGTAATATTGCATTATGAGGCATTTTAATTTTATTTTAATTACTGCTGCTAGCAAACGCACTCTCAAAGCGCTGTAACATAAGATGCTGCATAAGGCACCCCAGAGGGCACATTTTAAAGTGCACTGTCCGCCAAGGCACCCTACAATGTTGCTTAAAGGGTGGCCTATTGGGCGCCATATAGGGTGCCCTATGAGGCACGGCAAGGTCATAGCACTGTTTTTGATGGCAGCACTGTGCATTTAAACGCATGGAAATCTTAAGTAGGTGCGCTGACATGCAAGGAGGAACAGCAGTGTAGCACAATGGTTAAGGCACTGACAGATGATACAGGGGTCATGAGTTTGATCCCCAGTGTGCCTAATACTTAAGGCTGGCTGAGGCATCAGCTTTGACATGTAAGTATTGTTTCCTGTGGCACTTTATTTGTATTTTATTAATTGCTGCCAGCAAACACACCCTCACGTGCCGTAACCTAAGGTGCCGCATAAGGCACCCTATAGGGCACATTATAAAGTGCACTGTCTGCCATGGCACCCTATAATGTCCCCAATAGGATAACGTATAGTGCACCTTATATGGACGGTAACCATAAGGTGCCCTATAGGGTGCCCTATAAAGCGCCCTCTGAGGCACCTTATGGGTACACTATGCTGAGGGTGTTTTTGCTGGCAGCACTAATGTACATTAAAAATAGATAATGCTTTGGACAGCCCTATCAAATAACCCCACTGTGGGTTTGAACCCATGACCTCTGGCTCCACAGGCAGTGAAGTAACCAGTGGGCTACAGCTCTATAGCTGCTAGCAAGCCCCTGGCTGGCTGCAGAAGGACTGCACGTCACCACACAAACAGTCTGCTGTGGTCACCAGGATAGGGTTAGCCCACCCGTACCCATGATGCACTGCACATGCACATCAGCCATCTACAGATGAACACAAGATGGGGTATGCACCCCCACAGCACCTCGGCTTGGTAGGGGGAACTGACCATGTGTGTTACTGGCACAGAGTAGCTACACACCGTCACATTGTGCGGGTACTGTGCTCAACCTGAGGGTGCGGTGGGGCGCCCAGCACCAGGTCCACAGCACCTTCCATGGCAGAAATAGGCCATGCTCTAGGTCCCCAGCAGTGCTAGTGTGTGAGATAGGTAGTTCCTGCAGACACACTTTGGATACATCTGTATTTCTCAGTCAGGTTTGACCCTTATGGACCCATAGGCAGATTATGTACCACCACCCAACCCACCCTCTGGGGCTGAGAGTGGGAAACAGGGTCTCCCACCGACAGATCCACATTTTACGTCCCTGCAATGGCAGCAGTAGAGGGGACCACCAACCGCAGTCCTGCTGGGGAACAGACACCTTACAGGGCAGTCAATGCAGCTCTGTACACATCTATAAAACAATAGCAGACAGACATTAGGCCCAGAAATACTCAGCTGCACCCCACCACAATCTGATATTCTCCTGCAACAAGCCTGCAGCCACTGCACCTTGCAAGGTGTTCCAGCAAGACACATACTAGCTGCAGACGGTCTGATAGCTAGTCCATAGGGCATGTTCCTGGAGGAGATGCATGCACCCAGAACTGGGATGTCAGCATACACACCAAGCAGATAAGTCAGTAATTGGGCCCCAGAAATATCACATGAAAAAGATATTATAAAGCACTATGGGGGAACCTAGCCATGCCGTGGACACTGCTCAGTCAGGGTGAGAGTGAACTCCCAGCAGGACATACTGTGGCCACCCTGTCTGTGCAGGTGGTGGCCGAGCACTACAATGTCCCAGCCATTGCCCTATGCCCTGTGCAATGCATCCTGGCCAGGCCACCCTGTCTGGGCTATACCCATGGTACCTTGCTCCTCATTATGCACATTGGCAGGCCAATACTGGCAACAGTGCTGGCAGTGTGGGCTGTGGAGGGTGTTTGCAGCCACCACACACTGGATAGACAGACACACACTCCCACACCTATGCCAGCATTGTGCTACTATAGAGGTGTTTAGCAGCCCTGGCCACACCAGTCCTGGGCACAGTGCAGGCATGGATATGGTATGCAAAACTGTTGGGGGTCACTCCCTAGGGTGGTAAACACTGTCAGAGACCAGACCTGAAGCACACCCCACAGACATCAGAAAGGTTGCTATGATGGAGCTCAATCAGCAAACTGTGCTTAACGTAGGAATTGCTATCTGCCAGTAATCATAGCAACCTTTTGATAGCTGTGTACCGTATTCCCAGGTGTAGGGTGACATTGCTAAGGTATGCAAGTGCTAGTATTGGGAGATGCACGCAGGGCCCAATGTCCTGCCTCTCCAGGGGGCATTGGCTAATGGAGCCTGTGGGTGTGGGTGTGTCTGCCCCTGTTGGCTGCTGCTTTACGGCAGAGGTTCCCAACTCCAGTCCTGGTGTGCCAAACACTGTTCGGGTTTTCATGCTGTCCCTCATGAATATGCATGAGATACATCTGCATACCATGGGGGTGGTGCATAGATATGCAACACAGGCATCTTTATTAGAGGCAGCATGGAACCAGAATGGTGTTTGGCCCTCCAGGACTGCATTTGGGAGACTCTGCTGTAGGTAATGCGCCTGTTTATGGAGTCTGTGCTCTGTAGGGTAAAATGTAGGTGTTTTGGGCATGTTTACGTCATCTGCAATAAAGGTTCTGTCTGTATTAGCACGTTGTAATAGTGGTTAAAATATGGGGACTGGGCTGGCAGGCACCATAGCTGGGACTTGAACCTGTGACCTTCTGCCTCCAAACACACTGGTTGTGTGCACTGCACCACAGTGCATTCCCTGGTGATACCATGACTGTTTGTCTGGCAGGGCCTGTCTGTTGCAGTGCATGGCACCCACCTACACAGGGCTAAGCCATGGTCTGCTCTGGGCAGCTGCCACTGCCCCCCTCCACCACCAGTACCCCTCTGCCACCATGCTGACATGTCCTTCTGCTGGTGGTGCTGGTGGTGTGCAGTCTCAAGCCATCCAGTGTGCAGGTAGGCGGCTGCCTATGGTGCGTGTTCTGGGGTAGGGGTGCCTGCATAGGCGTCCACGCTTCCCCCCAACACCGCCTGCCAATGTTCTGTGCCCTTGGAGGTACCTGCTGGGTACTATCCCCTGTGACACTGTGATAAACACTCTCGTGCCCATGTTGGGCCCTCATCAGTTGCTGTCTGGCTGCTGTACAGTTTCAGCATTCCTAAGTGCCACCTAGGCATCTGCCCCTGTGCCCCAGCTGCACCACAGCATGTGCCGCCTGCAGCCCTCTGTATCCCCTTTCCCAGCATCTGTCCAGTTGCCCATTCCGACATGCCCGCCCTGCTGTTGTGGAACATGTGCATGCCATAGGTAACCTGTCCAATGGAGAGGGAAACCCTGATGAGAGCAATTGCACTGTGGGATCAGTCACCTTGTATGGGGACGGAGCTTAGACCCTTTGAAAATTCATATCTTTTTTTTGGAGCTTTCTCGGGAGTGCTTTTTGATGTTTCCCATTAATATCACTATTGCCCAGCTTGGTTATGTTTTTTTTTTATTCTGTTGGGGTCATTTTCACTATTTGCACTTTTGTTCCGTGCACATGTATCACACTTATCACTTTTTTGTAGGTTTCCCTGGTTTTGCTGTACATTGCTGACAGAAATGGTTTCTTTTCCCTTTAAATCAGCTCTAACGTGAGGTTTTCACTGGCTTTAGTTTTGGCCTCGGATTTCACGTCGTTAGTGTGTGGGGAGCCTCTCCCCTCCCACTCTCCACCCATTGACCCCTTCTCTCCGCCCCTGGGGAGCCTTCCTCCGCCCTCCGGGAGCCTTTCCCCGCCTTCAGCGCTCGTTTGCGCCGCAGCGCGCGTTATGGTACCTGTGCGCCTTAAAAAGCGCCATCATCGCGCGATAAGGTACCTTATCGTGCGATAACGTCGCAGAGCGTACGTTTGGATGGTTTAGTAAACATACCCCTTAATTCTTTACGGAATGATTGAAGGTCTTTAATTCCTCTTAGTGTTTCTGGGAGGGAATTCCACAAAGTGGGTGCTATGTATGTGAATGCCCTCTTGCTAGTGAATTGTTGGGTTTTGCATATTGAAGGAGGTACCCTGAGGGTGTTCTGGTTAAGAGTTCTTCTGGCTTTGTTGGTTGTGTTTGGATATGGGATGAGAGATGGGAGGGGGTTATGTTCTGTATCAGATTGAATGTGGTCATTATTATTTTGTATGTTACTCTTGAGGAAATTGGGAGCCAGTGGAGCTCATATAATATGGGTGTAATGTAGTCTGAGAGTTGTGCTTTCGTTATGACTCTGGCTGTGACATTTTGGGCCATTTGTAATATACTCAGTGTCTTTTTGAGTATTCCCTGCAGTAGGCTATTGCAGTAGTCAAGGTGCGGTGTTATGAGTGCTTGGACTACTGATCTAAAGTCAGTGGGCTCAATGAGATTTCTGAATGGTTGTATGGTTCTAAGTTTATAGAATATGGTTCTGTTTAGTTGTTTTACGTGAGGTTCCATGCTGAGGGTTTTATCTAGAGTAACTCCGAAATATTTAACTTCCTTTTTAACTGGGAGTTGAGTGTTAACACAGATTGTTGATGAAGGGTTGAACTCAGAGTTTTTTGATATGAACATGACTTCAGTTTTATAGAAGTTGATACTCATTAACATGGAGTCAGTTTTGAGTTTCTTTTAGGCATGCTGCTAGTTTATCGTAATTGGGATTGAGTATGTCCAGCTGGGTGTACAACATAATGTCATCAGTATATATATGGTAATTTATTTTGTGTTTTTTAAATATTGAGCAGATTGGTTTTATGTATAAGTTAAATAAAATGGCAGAGAGTGCCGAGCCTTGGGGTATTCCCTGTGTTTGGGGGAAATTTGAGGACACTTTTTGTTCAATTTGGACGTATTGAAAGCGGTCAGTTACGAATGATGTGAACCATTTGAGGATGTGTCCTTTTATGCCTATTGAGTCAAGTCTTGAGATGAGAGTCTTGTGGCTAACATTATCAAAAGCTGCCGTGATATCCAGGAAAATAAGGATGAACGCTTTTTTGGCGTTCTTCATTCCCTTGATAATTGTCTCAAGTAGAACTAGAAGGCGTGTTTTGACTCCATGGAATGATCGAAATCCATACTGTTGTTCATCTAGTGCAGCTGTTGTATCTATAAAATCCTGGAGCTGACGTTGAACCGCTTTCTCAATGACTTTAGCTACAAATGGAATGCTTGATATTGGTCTATAAGCGGCAGGATCATCTTTGTTTAGGTTTTTGTTTTTTAGTATGGGACGGATTGCAGATCTTTTGAGTGCGTTTGGCATGATGCCTTGCTATAGTGATTGGTTTACTATTTTTAAAAGGAAGGGGCAATTTTGTCGCCTTAATCCATGATACTGGGCATGGATCCATTGGAGATGTTGCTGCGTTTATGCTTGATATTATGTCTATGATTTGTCTTGTGTCAATGGTGTGAAATGTGTGCCTACTGTTAATATTAACCGGATCTAATAAAAGCTGGGAGAGGTCTGGAGTGTTCTTGGGCTTTAGCTTGCTAGCATAGAAATCTGCTAATATTTGGGGCTGGATTGGGATTTTGTATGATGCCTCTTGTGGGGGTTTGGTAATCGTTTTTACAATTTATCATAGTTACTCCCCTGTAACAGGTGTTCTCCAGGGACAGCAGGAATCAGTCCTCACTTATGGGTGATGTCGGCATCGACGGAGCCCGCGCAGAGCAATTCCCCAGCTTTCAAAGAAAGCCTTTGGGATTGCTACCACACATGCGTGGTCCTCTTCCCGCCCAAGGATGCCATCTTGCTCAGTCATGTCCCTTAGCTCAAGCCCTACCAAGCAGATGGCAAGGGAAGGACAAAAAATACAGCAACTCATCAGGGGAGGTGGGAGGGTAGTGAGGACTGATTCCTGCTGTCCTTGGAGAACACCTGTTACAGGTGAGTAACTATGCTTTCTCCAGGAACAAGCAGGAATTCAGTCCTCACTTATGGGATTCCCTAGCTACAGGCTACCAAACCTGTAAACGAAAAAACGCCTCCGCGAGGCCATAAGCAGAAGTCGAAGCCCGAAGGAGCCAGAGTCCTTGGGTCCTCGGGGCGAAGCCCTCGGTAGCCGCGAAGAAGGGTCTGAGGGCAGGAGTTGCTTATACCCCGAACAGATTACGGAGTACAGCCTGGCCGAAGGCGCTGTCCTGGTGGGACTCCCTCTCCAGGCAGTAGTGGGCAGCGAAGATATTCGTAGACCAGGTTGCCGCCCGGCAGATGTCCATCAGGGGCACGGAGTGCAGAGAGGCCACCGAGGCCGCTTTGGCTCAGACCCCATGTGCAGTGATTCAACGATCCAGGGGAACGCCCGCTTTCGCATGGGCGAATGCGATGCAGTCTGCCACCCAAACAGAGAGGGTGTGCTTGATGACTGCTTGTCCCTGCCTATTGGGATCGTAGGTCATGAAGAGCCGGTCAGACTTGCGATGAGTCTGAGTACGCTGTAAGTAGGAGGCGAGGGCCTGCTTGCAGTTGAGGGTGTGGAGAGTCGCTGACGCCTGATCGGCACGGGGCCTTGGGAAGAAGGTCAGGATCACTATCTCCTGATTAGATGAAAAGCCAACATGACCTTAGGTAAGAATTTAGGGTTGATCCGGAGGACCACCCTGTTCCAATAAAACCTGGTGTAAGGGGCGCCAGCCATGAGCGCTTGAAGCTCACTGTCTCTGCGAGCCGAGGTAAGTGCCACCAGGAAGACCACCTTCCAGGACAAATGCCGGAGCGAACACGTCGCCATCGGCTCGAAAGGCGGACAAGTGAGCTGCGTGAGCACCATGTTCAAGTCCCTCTCTGCCGGAGGGGGACGGATGGGTGGCTTGGACAACAGAAGGCCCCACATGAAGCAGGAGACTAGTGGTTGCCCTGAGAGAGGTTTTCCCTCAATAGGGAGGTGATTAGCCGATATGGCGCTCAGATGAACTCTGACAGAGTTCGACTTCAGTCCATCCCTCGAGAGGTGGAGAATGTACTGGAGAACCCACCGAACCGGGCATGAGAAGGGGTCAATCTGGTGTTCAGAGCACCAGACGAAGAAGCGTTTCCACCTAAAGGTGTAAGCTTGCCTAGTGGAGTCCTTTCTCGAGGCAAGGAGGATTTCCTTGACCTCCTCTGGGAGGGTCAGTGAGGCTAGAGAGACCCGTTCAGCCACCAAGCCGTGAGGGATAGGGAGGGTAGATTTGAGTGTAGTACCCGACCCTCCTCTTGCATTAGCAGGTCCCTGGCAAAGCCCAGGGGGATTGGAGGCTCCGACGACAGCCGGAGCTGGAGCGGAAACCAAGGCTGCCGAGGTCACGAGGGGGCCACATGGAACAGCGATGCCCAGTCCCGTTGAGCCTTGAACAGAGTCCTCGCAATGAGGGGGAAGGGAGGGAATGCATAGAGAAGACTGGAGGACCAATCCAGGAGAAATGCATCGGGGCCCTCCCTGCTCGGGTGCGGCACCGGGCCGCAGAAGCGAGGGAGTTGAGCGTTCTAAGCGCTGGCGAAGAGGTCCATCATTGGAGTGTCCCAGCGTAGAAACAATGAGCTGGCCACTCTGGGATCGAGGTGCCACTCGTGGGGGTGAAGGATTCTGCTGAGCCTGTCTGCCAAGCCATTCTCCTGACCCGGGAGGTGCATCGCCTTGAGAGACATCCTCCTCTGGGCAGAGTGAACAGAGCTCTGGGTCATGGTCGGCTCCCAGATACCTTAGACAGCAGTGATGAATGTCCATAAGCGAGCATCTATTGCATTTTTTAAACCCGGTGGCCATGGGGGCAAAAATGGCCCCTGCGAGGTCAAAGACCCACACAGCCAGCGGTTGGAGAGAAAAAGGGGGGCGAAGCCCAGGAAGAAAAAATTTAGAAAGGGTTTCCCCGCAAACTCCAAAAGAGAGCAAGGGGAGGACGGGTAGAGGACCGATACAACCAGAAAAAAGAGAAATTGCCTGTTAAGGCAAGGAAAATGACAACTTTTCCGAGGGACGAGGACGTGCGTCCAAAGGGCACCGCGGAAAAAGGGAGACTGAGCAAGATGGTACCCTTGGGCGGGAAGAGGACCATGCATGCGTGGTAGCAATCCCAAAGGCTTTCATTGAAAGCTGGGGAATTGCTTTGGGCGGGCTCCGTCGGTGCCGACATCACTCATAAGTGAGGACTGACTTCCTGCTTGTTCCTGGAGAACAAACAGTTCTCTTGGACAGTTGATAGCCTTATTTAATACTTTTGAGTGGTAGATCTTTTTTGCAGCATATATTGCATCTTTATAATTGTTAGGTTTTATCATATACAGAGTTTTGTTTTCTGTAGTCTTTTTTGGATCTCCATTTACGTTCCATTTTTCTGAGATCTTTTTTTATCCTGGCTAGTCCTGGGGTATACCATTTTTCAGTGTCTGCGTGGGGGTTTTTTGCGGGTTTGGTTGTCGTCTTAGCTGATGAGGCAATTGCTATTTCCCATTCTCTTAATAGTTCATCAAGGTCGGTTTGGGAAGGGTTCAGACGTGTAATCATCGATTTTAAGAATGTGTCTCTATCAAATGGTCTAAATCGAGTTACTTGTTGACAGTTTGATTGGGAGGTATGGACGAGTCGGGGAAGTTGAGGTTAAGTAGTCTGTTACAGAGCATGGAACGAACACCATATCCAAGATAATACCTTGTGTGGGATGATGTATTATTTGTTGGAAACCCATCTGTTCCATTGATTCTAAGAAGGAATTTGCATGAGTTTGTGGGAGGGATGATAGATTAAAATCACCTACGATGATTTGCGGCTTCCTTATGGGTGAGACACAGACTTATTCCAGGACAACTGTCATACATTCATGATCGGCTGTGGGGGTCTATATAGTAGGGAAACTGCTATATTTCTGTTTTCTATCTTAAGGATATCAGTTTCTTAATAATTGTTACATATGCTGGGTCATATTTTTAGGGCATCCTTGGCAATTGCAATTACTCCTCCGCCTCTTTTCTTGTCCCTAGGACAGTTAAAGAGGCTATAAACCAGGACTCTTAGTTGGTTGAGGAGATTGGTATGTGTCAGATAGCCATGTTTCTGTTATACATATAACATCCGGCTTCTCATCTATGATAAGATCCCGTATGATGGGGATTTTATTTCTGATGGACCTGGCGTTGACTAGCATAAGGTTTAGTGGGGTTCTTGTAGGAGTGCTGTATAACATTTTGTTTGATGATGACTTTATTTGGATTAATCTATTTAGTGGTTTCTTCTGGTTTGGTGGGGTATGTTATAGTGGAGAATTCTGTATGGAGTGATGTGGCTGTTGGTCTTGGGTGGTGAAAGTAGGTGGGTATGGGGAATGTCATTAGTGGAGGAATAGCTTGGGAGAAGACTGTGGCTATTTGAATGGCTATGAGCAGTAAATAGCATAAGCATAAAGACATTTTTCTTACTTCCATTGTTGTATATAATAGTTTTAAATAGGTTTTAGTGTAAAAGTATTATTGAAAAAACAAGCTTTGGTTTTCAGTACAGTAATTTGTCAGGTTTTAGGGGGGTTTCCGTATTATAGAGGTACAATGGACTTATCAGATGCGCATGCTTTTTTTTTTGTGCCATCAAGTCAGTGTTGACTCATAGCGACCCAGCTACCTCTGGGTTTTCTTGGCAATGTATCACCGGACGTAGATTGCCAGCCTTTTCTTCCGAGGCAATGGAGGGTAAAGTGACTTGCGCATGCTTTAGTTATACCTTAATTACTAGCGGAAGCATCATGCAAGTTAGTTTACCAGCAATTTTATAGGTGGGGTCTTTACAAATTGCAGGCATTGTATGCAGGAATACTGCTCTAATGAAACACTTAGCATAGACTCCTAAATATACGTACTTTTTAGGAGAGTTGTATGATCTTCAGTGCCTAAGGGCCACGCCAAAGGGCCCTCTGGCAAGGCTCTCAGGCGCGGGCACGCTTGAAGCGTGGTTGCTTTTGTAGCGTGCAGCTGGACTCCCGATTGGGTGTTGCAGATGGAGCAGGAGTGGTTTTATTGCTGCTACTGCCTCTCCTAATGTCCGATTGGGGTCTGCAGTTGGTGGAGGGACAGGCAGAAAGGAGAAATTAGGCCTTACCTGCTAATTGTCTTTCCTTGAGTTCTCTCCGGGCCAGTCCAGGAACCTTAGGGTTGTCAACCTCCTTCAGCAGCTGAGGACTGAATTCTGAAAGTTTTGCTGACAGCCTATACCATTCCCCCTGGTGTCAGTGATTCAGTCTCTTATTGTCAAAGCAGCCTAACTCTAACAATAACTTAGGAAACATAACAAAAAACACCACCTAACCACTTGCACTTCGTGAACTTCCGTTCTTCTGTCCTGCCTCTTTGCATTACTTTCCTCGCATCCGTACTGAAAGCTACGTATACTTCCCTTGAGAATGTCTTCACTTACATCAAATCTTTCCTTTTTTTTCTTCTTCTTCTTTTTTTTTTTCTTTTTCAACCTGTCACCTACAGAGCCCCCCCCCGTTAACCCCGAGGAAGCCCCAAAATTCACGCCAACCAGAACACCACTTTCTAACGCCTCCTGGGCCATGGTAGGCCTAACACCTCGCATAACACATTCCAACAAACTGGGTGGGCCCTGGACTGGCCCAGAGAGAACTCAAGGAAAGACAATTAGCAGGTAAGGCCTAATTTCTCCTTCCTCCTCGTCTCTCTGGGCCAGTCCAGGAACCTTAGGGCAGTACCTAAAATCGGGAGGGACCCGTGAGCCCCGCCACAATGGCTGAGGCCCCTACTTTCGCATCCTCCCTGGCGTGAACATCCAACCTATAGTGCCTCGTGAAAGTATGCAGTGACGACCATGTTGCCGCTCTACAGATATTCACCGGAGGAACCAACGCAAACTCAGCCCAAGACGTCGCTTGACCACGAGTAGAATGAGCTCTGAGCCCTTCGGGTGGCGACTTTCCCCCGGCTTCAGCCGCCCCTATAGCCTGCTTCACCCACCAGGCAATTGAAGCTTTGGTAGCCGCCTTTCCTTTACGTGGCCCACCGAAAAGCATGAACAATCTGATCTTCGAAAGGACTCTGTTCTCCTGAGGTACTTTCTCAACACTTGCCCTAGATCCAACTTCCGCAGCAATCGATCCATTCGAGACCCTCCTAGACCTGAAAAAGTCAGTAACGAAACCGACTGATTCACGTGAAAAGACGACACTACCTTAGGAAGAAAGGAGGGTACTGGAGGCAACACCACTTTCACTGCCGAAAACTTAAGGTACGGCTCTCTACAAGATAGAGCCTGCAGATCTGAAACCCTTTGCGCAGAACACAAGGCCACGAGGAAAGCGGTCTTCCAAGATAGTTCTCTCAAGCTCACCGACGACGCTGACTCAAAGGGCGGCTGCGTTAACGCTTCCAGCACCACGTTCAAATCCCACGCAGGCACTACCTGTCTTACCGGTGGCCTGATATTCTTGGCCGCTCAAAGGAACCGTTGCACATTCCAATGCGCTGTTAACCTCCTTCTCTGCACTGCTCCTCTACAGCAAGCTATGGCAGCCAGATGAACCTTGAGGGTGCTGAGAGCTAACCCCTTATCTAGCCTCTCCTGAAGGAACGACACAATATCCGGTACGGCCGCCGAAAAAGGTCTAATGCTACGCTCCGCACACCAAGTCTCAAAAACACACCATTCTCGAACATACGCTAAGGACATTGACCTTCTTTTGGACTGCAACATCGTGGCCACCACCGACGCAGAGTATCCCCTACCTCTCAACCATTCCCCTTCAAGGGCCAAGCTGTAAGCAAGAACCGATCCACCTGCGGCATTAGAACCGGTCCCTGACTCAAGAGATTGAGGCGATCTGGCAGCCTCCAAGGGGAATCCACTAGAAGCCAAATCAGATCCGCATACCAAGGCCTTCTGGGCCAATCCGGAGCAATGAGAATCACCTTCCCCTCGTGCCTCGCTATTCGCCGAATGACCTGCAGGATCATAGGCCAAGGAGGAAACATGTACAGAAGTTTGCCCAATGGCCAGGGTTGCACCAGACCATCGAACCCCTCTGACATGTGTTCCCTGCGTCTGCTGTAAAAATGAGACGCTTTGGCATTGCCGACAGTAGCCATAAGATCTATAACCGGCTGCCCCAGCGCCTCGTAATGTCATGAAAGACAGCCGCGTTCAGTTCCCACTCCCCTGAGATAGTCGGCCTGCACATTGTCTTTTCCTACTACATGTGCCGCCGAAAAAGCCACGAGATGATCTTCTGCCCACAGCATCAACTCCTGACTCTCTTCCAGCAAGAGAGCACTGACCGTGCCTCCCTGTCTGTTGATATAGGACAGTGATGGCTAACCTTTTTGAGCCCGAGTGCCCAAACTGCCGCACAAAACCAAAGAATTTCCTCAAAGTGCCAGCACGTCAATTTGCATAAATATTTGCATAATGCTAACATACACTAACTTTTAGTAAACATGTCTCTTAATGAGTGTATGGATAAAGACAGACTAAAAGATTTCTACATTACTATAATCCAGTGCCAACCGCCAGGCACATTAGGAACTACTACAAACACTGCCCATTTAGAACCAATAGCAAACCCGCCGTATCCTAACAGCACTACCAGGACTCACAAAGCACCACACCATACCTATCAAAAGGCAACACTGCAAATATTAAACCAATACATTTCAGACAATAACAATACATGACCTACTGGGGAAAGAGAACAAGTGGCAATGTCAAAAAGGAATTACATAAACAGAATACCTCAGCTCAGTTACACAGTTGCAATTGCTCCAGCCACTTTCTTCTGGTTTCTTCATGTTTTCTGCTAACTCTCCATCATCTGCTGTCCATTTGTCCTTTCTTCTCTCTTCTAGTTTTTTTTTTCCATTCTCTCTCTCTACATCCGCTTTAACATACTAATCTTTCTCCTTTTGCTCTTTCCTCAATCCTATTTCATCCACTCAAATTTTACCCCTCCATCCTCAATCCCCACTTACTCTCCCAATACCCGGCCAATTGTAGATTTTTTATCCCTCCCACACAAAATATTTTTCCCCTCTCCATTTTACTCTCCCAGCCCCATCCCATTCTAATCCTCCCCCAACATCAGCTCCCTTCTAGTTCCAGCCTCACCCAGCATCCATTCCCTTCTAGTCCCTGCATCAGCCCATTTCCAGTCCTAGCAACCCCCCAACCCAATACCAGTCCTAGCCCCCCCCCATCAACTCACTTCCAGCCCTAAACCCCCATCACCCCATTTCCAGACAGCCCCCATCAGCCCACAGCCCATTAGCAGTCCTACCCCCCCAGCCCATTAGCAGTCCTACCCCCCCCCGCCCGCCCGCCCGCCCGCCCATTAGCAGTCCTAACCCCCCCCGCCCATTAGCAGTCCTAACACCCCCCCTCCTGCCCATTAGCAGTCCTAACACCCCCACCTCCTGCCCATTAGCAGTCCTAACACCCCCTCCTGCCCATTAGCAGTCCTAACCCCCCCCCTCCTGCCCATTAGCAGTCCTAACCCCCCCCCCTCCTGCCCATTAGCAGTCCTAACCCCCCCTCCTCCTGCCCATTTGCAGTCCTAACCCCCCCGTGCCCATTCGATGTCCTAACAGCCCCCCGCCTGCCATTTTGCTGTCCTAACCCCCCCTCCTGCCCATTAGCAGTCCTAACCCCCCCCTGCCCATTAGCAGTCCTAACACCCCCCCTCCTGCCCATTAGCAGTCCTAACCCCCCCCTCCTCCTGCCCATTAGCAGTCCTAACCCCCCTGCCCATTAGCAGTCCTAACCCCCCCTCCTGCCCATTAGCAGTCCTAACCCCCCCCCCCTGCCCATTAGCAGTCCTCACCCCCCCCCTCCTGCCCATTAGCAGTCCTAACCCCCCCTCCTCCTGCCCATTAGCAGTCCTAACCCCCCCCTGCCCATCAGCAGTCCTAACCCCCCCCCCTCCTGCCCATTAGCAGTCCTAACCCCCCCTCCTGCCCATTAGCAGTCCTAACACCCCCCCTCCTCCTGCCCATTAGCAGTCCTAACCCCCCCCCCTCCGCCTGCCCATTAGACTTCCTACCCCCCCCCTCCTCCTGCCCATTATCAGTCCTAACCCCCCCTGCCCATTAGCAGTCCTAACCCCCCCCTCCTGCCCATTAGCAGTCCTAACCCCCCCTCCTGCCCATTAGGATTCCCAACCCCCCCCTCCTGCCCATTAGCAGTCCTAACCCCCCCTCCTGCCCATTCGCAGACCTAACCCCCCCCCCTGCCCATTAGCAGTCCTAACCCCCCCCCCCCGGCAAATTTTTTTAAAAAAAAAGCAGGCTCTGGCTGCTGCCGCGGCAGATTGCAATGTCCCGCAGGGCCCCCTCCGCCCGCTAAGCCCCTCTGCAAGGGCTTTCAGATTCGCGAGGGAGAGCGTCTCCCTCGCGTCTCTGTTAAGCCCGCAGGGGCTAATGGGAAATTTCCCATCAGTCCCTCACGTCTAAAGGGGCTGATGGGAAATTTCCCATTAGCCCCTGCGGGCTTAACAGAGACGCGAGGGAGACGCTCTCCCTCGCGAATCTGAAAGCTCTTGCAGAGGGGCTTAGCGGGCAGAATGCAGCGTCCGCAGTCAGAGACAGCTTTTTCTTTTTTTTGCGGACCTATGGCCCGCGTGCCAGCTGCAAGGCCTTCGCGTGTCACAGCTGGCACGCGTGCCATAGGTTCGCCATCGCTGATATAGGATATCGTTACCACATTGTTGGAGAAGACGTGAACCGCTCTCCCCTCGAGCAGACTTTCGAACTGTTGAAGCGCGAGACGCACCGCTCTGAGCTCCAACCGATTGATTGACCAAGTGCTCTCCTCCGAGGACCAGATCCCCTGTGCCACTTGAGTCTGACAATGGGCTCCCCAGCTCGATAAGCTGGCGTCCGTGGTGACCAACACCCATTCTGGGTGTTCCAAGAGCACTCATGCCTGAAGATGATCTGTGCAATTCTTTTTCATTTTCTTTTTGTCGGAAAAGCCGATCAGAGGATACAGGAACTGTCACCCGTCCCCCACCACGGTCATTCCATTTTAATCATTAAATGCTTGAAAACACTTCACAGCGTTACTTATCACTTCACAGCGTTACTTATCTTGCTTGACTTCAGCCAATGAGGAATTCAAAAGACACAACGTGCCACGTTTCGAGCCCTCCAACAATCACCGGCTCTGCATCAGGTGGAAAACCAGAATCCCGAGCCGGTGATTGTTGGAGGGCTCGAAACGTGGCACGTTGTGTCTTTTGAATTCCTCATTGGCTGAAGTCAAGCAAGATAAGTAACGCTGTGAAGTGATAAGTAACGCTGTGAAGTGTTTTCAAGCATTTAATGATTAAAATGGAATGACCGTGGTGGGGGACGGGTGACAGTTCCTGTATCCTCTGATCGGCTTTTCCGACAAAAAGAAAATGAAAAAGAATTGCACTTTTGGGTTTTAATGTTACACACGGAGGTTTGAAGCTTGGGTTATTTTTGTGCTTTGGTATTTCTCTGCCTTGAGCTGGGTAATTTCTTTGTTTTGAAGATGATCTGTGTCCAACCACCAGAGCAAACTGTTGCGCACTACCTCCAGACAGACCAACCTCTGAGAGAGAGGATGATGCTGTGGAGACCATCTGGAAAGCAACGCCCGGTGCAGAGGGCGCATATGCATCCTGGTCCACGGAACCAGGTCCAAGGCAGCTGCCATGGACCCCAACAGCTGCAAGTACCTCCACGCCGATGGAGCCTGCTGCCGCAAGAACGCTTGCACCTGATCCAAAATCTTTAGCACCCTGTTTTCGGGCAGGAACACTGAACCTACTTCCGTATCGAACAAGGCCCCGAGGTAAGTAATCTGCCTCACCAGCTGCAATTGACTCTTTGCTTGGTTAATGACCCACCCGAGCTGCTCCAGGACCTGTACTACTCGTGAGGTTGCTGCGACCGACTCTGCCAGAGATCCTGCCCGGATCAACCAATCGTCCAGATAAGGATGCACCTAAACTCCTTCCTTCCGCAATGTCGCTGCGACCACCACCATTACCTTTGTGAAAGTACATGGTGCCGTCGCCAGGCTGAACGGTAATACCCGAAACTGAAAATGTCCCATGGGAACGGCAAACTGCAAAAACCGTTGATGATCTGCTCTGATAGGAATGTGTAGATAAGCCTCCGTGAGATCTATGGACGAGAGAACCTCTCCCGGCCTTACTGCTCGAATAACTGACTGCAGCGTCTCCATCCAAAAATGCGGCACCCTCAACGACCGGTTCACGTGCTTGAGATCCAGAATCAGTCGAAAAGACCCTTCTTTCTTGGGAACCACAAAATAAATCGAGTATCGACCTAATCCGCACTGGTCTTGAGGCACTGGCACTACCGCCTGCAGCTGCAACAACCGTAGAAGCGTGTCATCTATCGCTAGTCTCTTTGCCCCCGGTCCACATGGAGACAACACGAAGGCTTCCGCCAATGGGTGAGCGAACTCCAGCGCATACCCATCTCAGATGATCTCCAGCACCCACCTGTCCGTAGTTATCGCGGTCCAGGCAGAGAGAAACCCCTGCAAGCGGCCTCCTACCGGGATCTCTGCCTGGACCAACCGACCTTCATTGTGCTTTCTTAGCAGAGTTCTGCTGGGCGTTGAAATAGCCCCTGCTGAACCCTCTGGCTCCTCGAAAGGACTGTCCCCATGCCACGAAGCGGCCCCTTTGATAGGGAGTAAACCGAGCTCCTCGGAATCTGCGAAAATCTCTACCTTGCCCTCATTGCAAAGGTCCCGGCCTGGATGCCTTAGGCCGATTCTCCGGTAAGTGGCCCCCCTTGGAATCACCCAAATCCTTTACAATTTTTTCCAAGGCCTCCCCAAAGAGCAGCTTGCCCTTATAGGGGAGTTTACTGAGCCTAGACTTCGAAGATGGGTCCGCTGCCCAATTCCGCAGCCAAAGAAACTTCTGGCGGTGATTACCGATGCCATGGACTTTGCGGAAATCCTAACCAAATCATAAAAGGCGTCCGCCAGGTAAGCTGCCGCTGACTCCAACTTCGCTCCCTCTGCGGAAGAACCTTCTCCGCCCTCCGAACTTGCCTCCCCTTGGAGCCAATGGATAGAAGCCCTAGACACATACGCCCCACAAATGGATGCCTGCAGAGAAAGCGCACTAGAATCAAAGGCCTGCTTGAGAAGCACCTCCAGCTTGCAATCCTGCAGATCTTTAACTGCTGCTCCCCCTTCCACCAGAATAGTCTTCTTCGTCACCGCTGAAACCAACGCATCCACCTTAGGCATTCTCAACAACTCTCCTCCTGTGGAACAGGGTAGAGGCGACCAATGGTGCAGCTACCCCGCAGGGTAGCCTCCAGGCATTCCCATTCAGATTCTATCATCTGCTTAATTACTCTGTGTATGGGAAAACAGCGTTGCTCCGCCTTAAAGCCTTGCAACAAAGGATCTTCAAGTGGCTCTTGCTGCACTGTCAGCAGGAGAATATTTAGAGCAGCCAAGGACTGAGCGATAAGCGCCCCCAGCTCCTCCCTGCGAAAGACCCGAAACACATTTGGGTCCTCGCCCGGAGCAATCTCTCCGTCTTCCAATTCTACCGACCAAGGATCCATGCCAGCCTCTGATAGGATTTCTCCTTCCTCCACCACCCGAGGCGCTGGGAGCTGCGGCTCGAAGCCATCAAAGCCTGTCCCTGTGCCTGCAGTCTTTTGGGAAGAGCCCTCTCCAGGGTCCATCCCGCTCAACTCCTGTTTCTCCCCCCGAAGAGATTGGGAACCAATGAACTGCAGACAGTCTGAGACAGCTTTAAAGTATAGGCCTTATGCAACACCAAAATGAAATCTGGGGAAAACAAAGATGAGAGGCCTTCCTGAGCCTCAGGCAACTTCTGCTGTGCTTTGATTTCACCAGAAGACTCCTTACTTGACTTAGCCTTCCTTTTACCCTGCTTGTGCTGCCGCACGGGAGAAACGGCTGCCTCAACCAAAATGGCTGCCGTTCCCACCTTTTCAGACGAGTTTGGCGGCCTGTCTAACTCCCCCCGAAGCTGACTTGCCTTCCATGCTGCTCCTTCCGACCAAGCGCGAAAACGCCGCCCCACCGAACACGCGGCGAATCCCTGCAGAGCAGCCACTGTCTTGCCGGCACTTCCGACTGCCTCACAACCTGCTCCCGCTACAGTGCGCATGCTCGGCTGTACGCTGCAAGCCCTTGTTAGCTCCAAAAACCACCAGATCAATGAAAAACACCCACCTGAGTGCAGCACACTGAGCCGCCGACTCCCCGCTGCCCTGCTGCTAGCGGGAGATGGAGATCGCGACTCCTAAGATAGGCGGGCGGATTCTGGGGCTCCCAGGTCCTTACCCAACCTAAACATGGACGGATCCTCAGAAACAAGGCAGGCTCTGCCCCTTTAAGCTGCTGTCAATGTCAGCAGCTAAGGATCGTCTCCCCCCCCCTTTTTTTTTTTTACTCTACTCTACTCCAACAAGGGAAATATACAGGAGTAAGAGCCCAGCTAGATCCAATCCTCCTTAGTAACTCTGCCTAACCAATCCTTTCCTCCTCTTCTCTCCAGAGAGCCTGTCAGCCCCACGTCCTGTTCAGCTGCTGAGGACTAAAAGACTGAATCACTGACACCAGGGGGAGTGGTATAGGCTGTCAGCAAAACTTTCAGAATTCAGTCCTCAGCTGCTGAAGGAGGTTGACAACCCTAAGGTTCCTGGACTGGCCCGGAGAGATGAGGAGGAAGGGCCTCTTGCCTGAAGCGTGTTTGCTTTTGTAGTGTGCAGCTGGGCTCCCGATTGGGTGTTGCAGATGAAGCAGGAGTGGTTTATTGCTGCTGCTGCTTCTCCCGATGTCCGACTAGGGTCCGGAGTTGGTGGAGGGACCGGCAGAAAGGGTATTGGAGGGAGAGGCACCAGGTTTTTGAGTTGCACAGGGTGCTGTTATAACATGGTATGGTCCTGTCTTAGCCCAAAAGAAACACGTTTCAATTGAGATTAAAAACCAAAGGGAATAAGAGAAAACTGCCAGGCCAATAAAAGGCTCCAAACTGCTCCCAGAACTAGATAAACTCTCCTTGATGGATAGGAGTTAGTTGGAAGTTAAGTTTATTTTGGTACAGTACATCTTTTTTTTTACCACTAGCACTCATCAAGGAGGTATGTTTTACTAGATAGACACTAAAAGTGTTCATTTTTGGACATGGGAGTCCTTAGCTAAGAAAGCATGACAAGGTGCAGAAGATTACTCTTCAATTCCTCACTAAATCTTCTTCACCCCCTCTTCCCCCTCTCCATTACCAACTTTTCCCCTCAACCTCTAAAACCCTTTCATCCTTTTCAAAAACCTCTGTTGAGGAAACCTTTCTTCTTTCCTCCTCTAAACTCATTATCTGCTCTTCTGGTCCTATCCCCATCCATCTCAACTCCATCTCCTCCTCCATCATCCCTTTCATTTCACATATTCTCAACCTTTCACTTTCCAGTGCAACCTTCCCTTTAGCCTTCAAGCATGCTGTAATCACTCCTCTCCTCAAAAAACCCTCACTTGACTCTACTTGTTCTTCTAATTATTGACCCATCTCCTTTCTCCGATTCATTTCCAAAATTCTTGAATTTGCAATTCTCCGGCGCTGTCTCTAATTTCTCTCCTCTCAAGCCCTCCTTGATCCACTTCAGTCTGGTTTTCGTCCATTTCATTCTACTGAAATGGCTCTTGCCAAAGTATCCAGTTATCTGTTCCTCACTAAGACCAAAGGCCTTTACTCAGTTCTCATTCTTCTCAATCCCTCTCTGCTTTTGATACTGTTAACCACTTCCTCCTTCTTGACACTTTATCCTCTCTTGGTTTTAGAGGCCCTGCACTGTTTTGGCTTTCTTCTTCTCTCTCCAATCACTCTCTCAATGTTTGTTCTAGAGGTTCCTTGTCCACTGCCATCCCTCTCTCAATTGGTGTACCTCAAGGGTCTGTTCTGGGCCCTCTCCTTTTCTCTCTTTATACTCAGCCCCTTGGAGCCCTCATCTCTTCCCATGGCTTTAGTATCATTTTTAGGCTGATGACTCTCAAATCTATCTGTCTACACCTGACATCTCTCCTTTGCTCCAAATTCGTATCTCTACTTGCTTATCTGAAATCGAGAGCTGGATGTCTCACTGACACCTAAATTGAGTATGGCTAAAACTAAACTTCTTATTTTTCCCACTAAACTCTCCTCCCCCTTCCTCCTTTATCACTGTTGACAATACTCTTCTTCCTGTTTCCTCAGCCTGCAACCTTGGGGTCGTCTTTGACCCATCCCTTTCCTTCTCCATACACATTCAACATACAGCTAAAACATGTTGTTTCTTTATCTACAACATTAACAAAATTCGTCCCTTCCTCTCTGAAGACACTGCTAAGGCTCTTGTCCTCTCTTTGGTCTTGACTATTGCAGCTCCTCCTTGCTAGTCTCTCTCAGTGTATTCTGTGTCCTCTTCAATGTGCCAGAACTCTGCTGCGCAGCTAATCTTCCGCCAGCCCCAATACACTCATATAACCCCTCTTCTAAAATCATTTCAGTAGCTCCCCTTCAGTTTCCATATCCAATTGAAACTTTTCCTTCTAAGATTTAAATGCATTCACTCTATTGCCCCTCATTACCTTTCCTCTCCTCTCTCTCTCTACACCCCTCCTCATGAACTCTGCTCCTCCTCTGGCTTTCTTCTCTCTATGCCCTTTTCTTCTTTTGCAAACTTCAGACTTCGATCTTTTCATCTTGCAGCTTCTTATGCATGGAACAAACTTCCTCTATCTTTACATTGTCTCTTCTCTCCCCCTCTTCAAATCCATGCTAAAGGCTTACCTCTTTGAGGCCGCATTTGGATCCTAATCCTTTGTTCTCCTTTTGTCTCCTTCCTTATTTGAACCCCCTTGTTTCTCTTGGATTATTCTGTCTGTCTTGATTAGATTGCAAGCTCTATGGGCAGGGACGGTCTTCTTTACATGTTTGTATAGCAATGCGTATGCCTTGTAGCGCTATATAAATTATTAGCAGTAGTAGTGTTTTAACTTCTGCTAAGTAAAAGGTCAGATTTGATCAACCAGCAAGTTTAAAAAAATGGAGAAAACAAGTTCTCAATCCCCTTAATAAATTGTTTCAGGTTTTCCTTCTTTAGTCAAATTTACCTTAAGCGTCAGTTGTTTAATTTCCTCCTCGAGCTCCTTCACTTTGGCCTCTCGCTCAGTGACTATCTGCTTGAGTTGCCCTATAAGAGAATTCTGTTTCTGAGCCTCACTGTTCAGCTGATACCCTAGGTTCTCCTGTGATATTCTGTTCTTCTGCTCCTGCTGGCTGAGATGACTTAAAACATCTTGCAACTGTTTCTGCTGGACCTGGAGGAACAAATATCCACATAATCACTCTTTATTTCTTTAACAATCAAATATTTCATTCTACCTGAAATTAGTTTCCCTTTAATGAATCTATTTGCAAAACATCTATGAAAACTGTGATTGACAAGTGCTTTCCTGTAGTAAAATTGCTGCACAGCCTTAATATTAGAAATTATATTTTGTAATAAAGCACAGTTACTTACCTGTAACAGGTGATCTCTGGGAACAGCAGGAATTAGTCCTCACATATGGGTACGTCGGTACCGACGGAGCCCGAGCGGGAAAGCTCCCCAGCTTCCCAGAAGGAAAGCTTTTGGGACCTCCCACTGCGCATGCGCGCTGCCTTCCCGCCTTCCTGACCAACTCTCCTCAGTTTGAGTTTATAGCTGAGACAATAGAGAGAGGAAAGGAAGAGAGAGAGAGATACAACTCCTAGGGGAGGTGGGTGGGTTGTGAGGACTAATTCCTGCTGTTCCCAGAGATCACCTGTTACAGGTAAGTAACTGTGCTATCTCCAGGAACAAGCAGGAATAAGTCCTCACATATGGGGACTCCCTAGCTAAGATGCCTGGGAGATCCCCTAAAGGGTATGAGACCCTGAAAGGTTCTTCATCTTCCTATGGATCTCAGGCATCCATTCAGGGAAGGTGGGCTGGAGTTGTTCAAGAATGGAACAGGTGTCTGAGGACAGCCTGACCAAACAAGGCATCCCGGCGGGAGTCCTTGTCCAAACAGTAATGGGCTGTAAAGGTATGAACCGAGGCCCAGGTGGCTGCTCGACAGATCTGGTCAATGGACACAGAGTTTAGACGAGCCATAGAGGTGGCCATGGCCCTCACGTTGTGAGCGGTGACATGGCCCTCCAGAGAAAGGTTCTTACTCTGGTAAGCAAAAGAGATACACTGAGCAATCCAATTGGAGAGTGTTCTTTTGGAGACTGGAAGTCCTAAATGAGAAGGATCAAAAGCAACAAAAAGCTGAGAAGACTTTCGATGTTGCTGTGTCCTGTGGAGGTAAAAAGCAAGAGCTCTTTACAGTCCAGAGTATGAAGGTTCCTCTCTGCATTGGATGCATGAGGAGCTGGAAAAAAGACAGGTAAATAAACCTCTTGATTAAGATGAAAAGGTGAGACCACTTTAGGCATAAAGTGAGGATTTGTCCTAAGGACTACCTTATGATGGAACCTTGTATAAGGCGGATTAGCCACTAAGGCCTGCAGTTCACTGATGCGGCGAGCTGAAGTGACTGCAATGAGGAAAATAACCTTCCAGGAAAGAAATTTCAAGGAGGTAGTGGCTAAGGGTTCAAAAGGTGGCTTCATAAGCTGACCAAGAACCAAGTTTAAGTCCCATGCCACCGGAGGAGGTCAAATGGGAGGTTTAGTTAAAGTTAAGCCTCTCATGAATCTTGCAATAAGAGGATGAGAGGAAACAGGTTGTCCATTGATGGGCTTAAGTGATGCCGCAATAGCACTCAAATGGACTCTTACTGAATTCGTTTTGAGTCCTGCATTGGAGAGATGCAGGAGATATTCCAAAAGAGAATTCAATGGGAGTGCCAGAGGGTTAAGACCCTTTTGAGCACACCAAATGGAAAATCTTTTCCATTTAAAAGCGTAAGAACGCCTAGTGGAAGGTTTCCTAGAGGCATGTAGGATATTCTTCACTTGCTGCGAAAGATTGAAGTGTTGAAGGTCTAGGCCTTCAGTAACCAAGCTCTGAGGTGAAGGGACTTGGGGTTTGGGTGCCACAAAGTCCCCTCCTCTTGAGACAGAAGGTCTGGAGCCGCTCCCAAGTCCAGGGAGGGGGCTTGGGAGAGATGCAGAAGTAGAGGGTACCACACTTGGCGTGGCCAGCGTGGAGCTATGAGGATCATGGAGCCTTGATCCCTTTGAAGTTTGAACAGAGTCTTGGGAATCAAAGGAATGGGTGGAAAGGCATACAGGAAACCCTGACCCCAATGCAGGAGGAAGGCATCCTTGGTCTGAACTCCCTGACACGGAATTCTGGAACAGAACCGGGGAAGTTTGGCATTCCACGGACTTGCAAAGAGGTCTATGTCCGGGGTTCCCCATTTCTGGAAGATTCTGAGTACCCGATCCATGTGCAGGGACCATTCGTATGGAAGCAGAACTCGACAGTCTGTCTGCCCAAGAGTTTTGGATTCCTGGAAGATATACTGCCAGGAGATGGATTTGATGCTCTCTGGCGAAGGCCCATAATCTTAGAGCTTCGTTGCAAAGCGACAGAGAGCCAGTCCCTCCTTGTTTGTTTATGTAAAACATGGCTACTTGATTGTCCGTGTGAATAAGGACTGTCATGTTGCTGAGGAGGGTATGAAAAACTTTGAGAGTTAGAAAGATTGCTCGAAGTTCCAAGTGGTTGATATGAAGGGTGGTCTCCTGTGGAGACCAAGTGCCCTGAGTGGAGAGATCTTGGAGATGAGCCCCCCAACCTGTTTGGGAGGCATCTGTTGTGAGGGTTGCTTGGGGCAACAATGGTTGAAAGGGGGCCCCCAACAACAGATTTTGAGTGGATATCCACCATTGGAGAGACCAAAAAGGACGATTGGAGTTTGCTATTTGGTCTGAGAGAGCTCCTGATGCTTGAGTCCACTGGGTGGATAAAGTCCATTGAGCTGCTCTCATATGTAGGCGAGCATAAGGCACCACATGCACTGTGGAGGCCATGTGGCCTAATAGTTGTAGCATCTCTCTGGCAGTCAAGTGGCTTCTGGACTGAGTCTGAGAGGCTAAGTGCACTAGACGTTGGCAACAGGCCTGAGGTAGATAGGCCCTTGCGGTGGTGGTATCCAACCAGGCCCCTATGAATTCTAGGGATTGAGTAGGGGTGAGTTGGGACTTTGGCAGATTGTTCACAAGTCCCAGATACTGTAGAATTCGCCTGGTGCGATCCAGGGAAGTCTGAGCCTCGGACTGAGACGGAGCTCGGATGAGCCAGTCGTCCAGGTATGGGAAGACAAAAATTCTCAGGGTGCGTAGGAATGCAGCTACTATTGCCATGCATTTGGTAAATACCCTTGGAGCAGAGGCTAGACCGAAGGGAAGTACTCTGTATTGGAAGTGTTTTCCCTGGAACAGAAACCGTAGGAATTTTCTGTGGGATGGATGGATGAGTATATGTGTGTACGCATCCTTGAGATCTAGAGAACAAAGCCAGTCCTGACTCTGTAGGTATGGAAGGAGAGTGCCTAGAGAAAGCATCTTGAATTTCTCCCTGTATAGAAATTTGTTCAATTCTCTGAGATCCAAAATGGGTCTGTACCCCCCTGTTTTCTTGGGAATGAGAAAATAAGGGGAGTAAAACCTGACCCTTGTTGAGGAAGAGGAACCTCTTCTATTGCTTTTTGGGCGAGAAGAGTGGTCACCTCCTGACCCAACAGGTCTAGGAGAGATGGGGGAGAATTGAAACTTCTCACCATGGTATGGAGAGGAAGGTTGGAGAAATGTAGTTTGTAGCCCTCTCTGATGATAGAGAGGGTCCATTGCTCTGATGTGATTTGCTCCCATCTGGGAGCAAAATGAGTTAACCTTCCTGGAATGGTGAGAGGTTCTGGATGTTTTAGAGCCAGAAAGGTTAAGTTCTCTAGTTTTAAGTCAAAAACCCTGAGGGGGTTGGGACTGTTGGGCTGTAGCAGCCCCTGCAGGTTTTGCCCTGGCCTGTTTAGGCTGCTGACGCTTAGGAGCAAAGCAAGCTGCAGAAGATTGTTGGCCAGTATTTGTGGCAAATCTGGCCTTCTTGTAGAAAGGCTTTTTGAAAGATTTCTTCTTGACAGGGGTAGAGGTAGACTTAGAAAGTCTATCCAAAGCAGCATTTTCTGCATCCATTTGAGTGGCTTTGATTTGCCACTCCTTACCAAACAGATTCTCACCTGTACAGGGCAAATTTCCCAACCCATCCTGGACCCAGGGTTCAAGGTTAGAGGCCTGGAGCCAAGCAATTCTGCGAGCCGCTATGGCAATACCTGAGGCTCTGCTAGCACCTTCAAAGGAGTCAAAGGCTGCTCTGTTGGAGAACTTTGAAATATCTTGAGTATGCTTAAGCAGAAGAAGGAACTCCTCCTTTCTATCCTCTGGGATGAAGGGGAGAAAATGGCGTATTTTTAATGCAATTTCCTTCAGAAACATGTCCATATAGAGGCTGTATGAGTTGATTCTGGCAATAAGCATACTTGCTTGGAAGACTTTCCTTCCAAAAGCATCCAGAGTCCTACATTCTCTTCCTGGGGGAGTAGAAGAGTGTCTTTTAGTACTCTTGATCCTTTTCATAGCTGACTGCACCACAATGGAGTGGTGCGGGAGCTGAGTTTTTTGAAACCCAGGAGAAGGGGGGACACGATACATGGTGTCCAGACGACGAGAATGTGGAGATAGGGTGAGAGGAGTCTCCCATAAGTCCATCATGTGATCTTGAAGAATTTCATGGATGGGCAGGGTGACTGCCTCTTTGGGAACCTTAGAGTATCCTAAAATGTCTAACTTTTTTGCTCTAGGTTCTTTTTCAGAGGATACAGAAATAGAAAGACCTTTAGCTACTTCAATGATGAAGTCTTGAAAGGATAAATCCTCTGGAGGAGACATTCTCCTCTTTGGAGAAGAGGGCTCCTCAGGTAGAGTAAGGGATACTTCAGCAGAGTCATCTGATGAATCAGGATCATCAGAAGACTCAAAGTATCGTCTGTTTGCTTCCAGGGATCGATAAGCGTATCGACCGGTATCGACATCGGGGGTACCCGGAACCGGATCGGTATCGGGAAAAACCCCGGAACCAGGAACCGGAATCGGTATCCTGGTCGATGTGGAAGGCATGGGTACCGGTATCGGTTGTGGTACCGGAACCGGAGTCGGTACCGCAGGGTGCGGTACCGAGGGCGTCGCAGCCTTAATAAAAGCCAGAATGGCCTGCTGCATGGATTGAACTGTATGATCCATGGACGCCACAACTGTCTGGATGTCGGTACCGGATGATTGAGCCGGTACCCCAGAACAATCTAACAGGTGATCGGTCGAGGCCGTGCCATCGATGTCAACCTGTAACCCCATAGGAGGAGCTTTGGAAGCCGGAGCTTCCCGCCGGGGTTGTTTGGCTGGGGCAGGGTCCTCAGGGTCAAGCCCAGGGGTATCTCGATACTTAGAGGGAGATTTGCCCTTTGAGGACCTGCCAGAGGAATGTTTGGTTACCTGAGATCCATCAGGAGAGGAAGACCTGGAAGATGTTGATGCTGGAGTATCTGTAGAAAACAGCATGTGAAACTTGGCTGCCCGGTTCTGTAAGCCACGTTTAGACATCAAAGAACAGGATGGGCAATCCGGAATGGAATGGTCAGGCCCCAAACATTTAAGACACCATTCATGGGTGTCTGTGACTGAAATAGTACCGCTGCACTTGGTGCATTTTTTAAACCCAGAGGCTTGTTTCTCCATGAGGGAGAATTAGTGAAGGCCTAAAGGCCTCACAGAAGTAACACACCAAGTGAGGAAAAGAAAAGAGATTATTTTTTTTTTTTAAATAAAGGAAAAAAGACCGGCGGTACCAGTCTGGAATCGGGGAAGGCAGACACGCGGCCAAAGAAATAAACTAAAATAACAACTTCTTCAGCGGTGACAGGAACACGACCTGCTGGCTCCGCGGAAAAAGAAGAACTGAGGAGAGTTGGTCAGGAAGGCGGGAAGGCAGCGCGCATGCGCAGTGGGAGGTCCCAAAAGCTTTCCTTCTGGGAAGCTGGGGAGCTTTCCCGCTCGGGCTCCGTCGGTACCGACGTACCCATATGTGAGGACTTATTCCTGCTTGTTCCTGGAGATAAGATTGTTTTTTACATATCATTATGCAGAAATGGAAGACAACTTTCAAGGCAATCTAGGCATGTTAAATCAGATTAATATAGCTAGATTGCCTTGTCTACAAACTGCTGACCTCTAGCTGGCTGAAAGTATCCATGGGTTTCCACAGCAAGCGCACTCTTAGTCACAGTAAAAGGGGCACTTTCCAGGTGTATTTTGGTCAGGGGCATAAACAGCATGTGCATTTGGCATTTCAGAAATATGCACACTATTTTACCCTTCTCTTCAAGGAGGGTAGCTTCTCTGAGAATTAATGTGAAGAACACACTCTAAAAGCACAGATGTATACTACAGTAACAAAGGCTAAATGGAAATCAACCCCCAAAAGTACCTCTTCCTATTGTTCTTCCTTGATGGAAAAATATTGAGAGGACAACTTTCAAAGAGATTTAGGAAGGCAAAAGGCATTTTATCTGTTAATCAGCTGTTTGAAAGCTGCCCTTCACAATGCACACACTTTTAGTTGCACTGAGAGGAGGGCCATGTTTAGGTCAAGGGAAAGAATGTATAAACACTGAGTGAAATTAGGCTCTACCTGCTAATTTTCTTTCCTCAGTCCCTCCTGTCTAGTCCAGATACGTGGGTTTATGCTATCACCCTATAAGAGTCCTGTGCAGCCTGTCCACAACCAATAGCAAAGCAAACTAGAAACACATACTAAAGAACCACTTTTTTTAACCATTACAACAGACAACTCTTATCTTCTGCCAAGAAATAAGCCCTGCTCTAGCTGCTGGGCTCGGAAGAAGACTATAGTCCTAGATGTATTTAGGTTTATGTTTTTCTGCTTGATATACCACCTTTCACAAAGCCACAGGGTGGTTACAAGAGACATCTAATGGCTTGATATATCATCAACTTAGCATCATTTTATTTTTTCCCAAATAGCAAAATATTTAGATACAGCTCCTTTCAAACCATTCCTCCCTATCTCTCCTCAAAGTCAGAGAAAGCACAGTTACTTACCTGTAACAGGTGATCTCTGGGAACAGCAGGAATAAGTCTTCACATATGGGTACGTCAGTACCGACGGAGTCTGCGCGGGAACGCTTCCCAGCGTCCAATCAGAAAGCCTTTGGAAGCATCCCACCACACCTGGGTGCTGCCTTCCGCCTTCCCAACTGCCTCTCCTCAGTTAAGTTTTAAAGCTGAGACAAAGAGAGAGAGAGAGCAGAGAAGGGAAAGATAGAGATAGAGAAAAAACAACTCCTAGGGGGAGGTGGGTGGGTTGTGAAGACTTATTCCTGCTGTTCCCAGAGATCACCTGTTACAGGTAAGTAGCTGTGCTATCTCCAGGAACAAGCAGGAATGAGTCTTCACATATGGGAACTCGCAAGCTCAGATGCCCAGAGGGAGTCCTAGCATGTTGCAAGTCTAGAACGAGCCATGCCATTCCTCAGGACCTCAGGCATCCTGGGGATGGAGGGTAGGAGTTGAATACAGCAAAGGAGCTGTGGAACAGCTGGTTAGAACAGGGCTTCAAAAGGGGAAGAGCCTGTATAGAGGGCATTTAGTTATATAATATTGTGATCTGGGCCTCCCTTGTTGGCATTGCACAAGTCCACTGAGGTAGATATGGATCTGTTAGAAGAGCCAGTGAATGCGCTTAAGAGGTACCTCACTGAGAAGTAAAGGTAACAAAGTAGAAAAAACAAGTGGGGGTCAGAACCCTTCAGGGTGAGAACAGCCCCAGGGAAAAAAACTGGGGTAGTATAAGAGGTAGAGCTTCAGCGGAGACGAAGAAGGTACTATTGAAGTAAGCTTAAACTGGTTTGGTCCAAAAATAGTACAATCCTTGGACCAAGAGAATAAATGAGTCTGGCCCAACTGGACTGGGGTTGGTAGCAGTCCATGTAGGGGAGAAAGGGTGTGGAGACCCTTGTATCTGATAAGAAGGAAGGACAGACTCAGGAGCGTTAAGCTTTAGAGTAACTGAAGCTCCACAATGTCTTTCCTAAATGTGGTTAATTAGGAAAGAAAAAAGGGACATGGAGAGCTTCAGGAGTACCTAAACCTAAAAAGGTTATGGTAAGGAAAAAAAATTGTTAATTACCACAGGAAGTGGTTATAGTGTAGCCCCCTAAATATGTTGGCACAGCATTGATAGGGGTAGTGCCCATCTGTCAGGATCAGGTAGAGATGTAAGGATATCTGAACTTAACAGACAGATAGATAAGTAGATGGATACAGATCTATCAAAAAACATCTCATTATATGTGTAAATATATATATATATATATATATACATATACACCCATAGGGTATATATGCATATATGTATAAAGAGATATGTATGGGCAGAAAAACAGACAGATAGATATAGATAAGTATATATATGTATCTATATATAGCTATATATACCTATATGAATATGCCGGTATATAGACACTTGTCTCCAGGTGGATGGAGAGATGTCCATAGAACCTCATCCCCTCTAGGGAGAGAGGAAGATGTATTTGACAGCAAGAAGGTTGATACCTGCTTGAAGAGATATATAGAGAATCTTCTTTTCCTGGTTATGACTGGTAGAGTCAGAGGAAAAGTTTCCCTGACAAGAAGAGTCTGAAGTCTTTACAGAATTTGAGCTCTTGGATAACCAGGATGGCCTACGTGAAAATTGCAGAAGATAACTTCAGTCTGCAGACAGAAAGTCCAGATCACTCCAGAATTGCAGTATGGAGAATGGATAGAGGACGCCCCTGGAGGAAGATACCCTAGTGACCCACCTATGAGGTCAAGATGGGTATTAGGCGTCCTCTAGCTGTCTGTGAAGAAGCTTATCTCTGACTAGAAGATTCAAGGAGATATGGGCCAACTCAGGGAATTGGCCCTCCTTGAGGTTTTCACGGAATGAAAGGCCTGAGGCTTATGCCTCAAAAGAGATTTAAGATGAGATGGTAAGGGTAGGGAATACCTGCCAGACATGGAACATGACTGGGGGACCCCTCCTAACCATCTGAGGTTATCTGCTAGGCCAGATACTGATGCTCTCTAGCAAGGGCCCATAGTGCAAAGCTACTCTGTAGAGATGCAGAGAGCATGCTGCAAGTTGGTTAGAAGAAAAAACTGGCTGTGGAAAACCAGTAGGCGACCAGCTATTCTGCCAAAGACAAGGGAGCAAAGAATAGAAGGTAACCAACCAGACTGAGATAATAGGGTTTCCCAAACGAGGCTACTAACCAGTTTGGGACCTAGCAGTAAGGCTAGGAGGATTGCTAGTGGAGGGGAAGCCCTGGTTGTGTAGTGAACAAAACCAGTGGCTTAACCACTAGGAATTGCTGTACGTGCAGCAACTACCAGGGCAGCGTGGAAAAGCTTGTTTTCCCTCTTTCTTTTTTGGATTGGGAAAAAGAAAGAACAGACATGGTAGGACTTCCTATAGTCTGATGAGCTGCCCTAAGGTAACAAGGGGGGGAACAATTCCAGAAAGGAGAAATCCCCCGGTAGAACAGGTAGAGGACCATAGGGGCTTACCGGTTTAAAGAGTCCCTCTTACAAACCAATGTTATAGGAAGAGAGAGGTAAGACAGAGTTGCAAGAGACCGACTATGGAGGAAGTCTCTGACCGATGAGATGATACATGCCAGTACAGGGAAACAACTGTCTATTGATAGCTGTTACCTCTGTTTCCTCCAAGAGGAAAAGGAAAATCTGTTAAGTATGGGCATGAGCATCATAAAGACTCTTAGAGTTAGAGAAAAGATGTCTCATGAAGAGATATCTAGGAAGGTTAGGATGAAAATTGGTGCAGATACTTCAAGTGAAAAGAAGCAGACTGCCACCCTAACCACCAACCAAGAGGGACAATGATCTATTTGAAACCCTGCGACTGCTGGGTTTGTTGACCCTGTTGAGGTTCTGGATTCTTCAGACCAGGACGATGTTTCCCCTGTTTGGGAACATCTGTGTGATGGGCAGATGATGGATAAAACCTTCTCCCCCTAAGGGAAGAAAGTTTGGTGGGACATTTCCTACCTACTGGGAAAGCGGAAGGCGTAGGACAGCCTCTAGAAACAGGACAGTCAGTTGTTAACTGAGCAACCTGGAGTAAAGACTCCTTGTTAAAGAGATTTTCTCCAGTGCATGGAGTATTTCCCAGTCTAACTTGTGCCCATTTATCTAAGTCTGAAGCTTGGAGCCAGGCTTTACGTCGTGCCCCTATAGCTATAGCAGAAGTCCTGCTAACAGACTCAAAGGAGTCTAGGGAAGCACGAGTAAGAAACCTAGAGATATTCTGAGCATGACTAACCAGTGAGGAATAGTCTGTGCACTCTTGAGCTCTGGAAGAAAAGGAGTCAAAAGATGCAATTTCTTTGTGACCTCCTCAAGAGATAGACCCATATAAAAAATATATGAGAGAATTCTTTCTGAAAGCATGGATGCCTGGAAGGTTTGACGTCCAAAGGCATCTAGTGTCTTAGACTCACGACCTGGTAGATAAGAAGAGTGCTTTTTTGTACTTTTCACCCGCCTCATTGCTGATTCTACTACAATGGAATGATGAGGAAGTTGAGTCCTTGGGAACCCTGGAGAGGGGGGCACCTGATACAGAAGATCAGTTGCTCTGGAAGGTGGGGGTACCTTTAAAGGAGCTTCCCACATTCCTAGAAGGAGATCCTGTAAGGAATGATGCAAAGGAAGCATGATGTTCTCCTTTGCTTTGCCAGGAATATAGAAGGATCCTGTATTCCCCTGTGTAGGATCCTGTCCAGGAATAGAAATGGCAAGTGATTTTGCCATATCCCAGAGGAAAGCCTGAAAAGAAGGACCCCCAGAGGGAACTTCCTTTGAATAGGCTAGATCTGATGAAGAACTAGCATTGGCACCGAGGGATCTATCCAAGTTCATAGGGATAGAAGATCCTGAATTGTGCAGTCTGGGATCCTTAGAGGATGGTCGCCGGTACTGCTGGAAGTTGGGACCAGCGACCGTCGGTAGCACATCGTCCATGCTAGGGATCGATTCCAAACTTGGTATCGAGGGAAGCGAGCCTGATGAGAGAAGCATGGAAGGCACCGACGGCAATGGTACTGTGGATAACGGTACTGGCCTCGGTACCGAATCCGATACCAGTGGATGAAGGCCAGCCGATGGCAACTCTAATGGCATCCAAGACACCGAGAGTGCCGGATCCGAATCCTCGGAACCGAGCCTTCGGTACCATCTGGCATCGGTACCAAGGCTAGTCGGTACCCAGTCCTCCAGACTGGAGATCGATTCCAGACTCGGCATCGAAGGAAGCGAGTCTATCGATGCACGTCTGGAGGGTACCGACATCGGTACTAGTATCGGTACCAGGGACGATACCGATACTGGAAGGTCGGTCTGCAGCGTATCCAATGGCCCCTTAGGTACCGAGGACGCCAGACGATGATCCTTGGTGAGGAATGTTTCATCCAACACCATTGCCAATGCCGGGGTATTGGTACCGCTCGAAGCGGATGCCACCACCAGGCATGGCTCAGGTATGTTCTGTGAGGGGTGAACCTCAGGAACAACCTGAAACCCCACACGGGTTCTGGAGGCCGAAGACTCCCACCGGGGTTTTGAAACCAGTGGATTCTCGAGGGCAAGGCCGGAGGCATCTCTATGCCTTGCATGAGATTTGCCACTCGAGGACTTTCAAGTCTTAACAGACTGGTTTTGGGTTACCTGATCCTGTGTAGAAGAAGATATGGTCGGTACCCTGAAGTTGGATGGGGACCGTGTGTCGAGGGAAACTCGATGTTGAAAACCTCTTCTCACAATACTATTGCAGGGGGGACACTCCGGAGGAAAAGGTCAGGACCCAAACAGGTTAGACACCAATGGTGAGTGTCCAAAATTAAGGTTTTACCGCCACAGTTTGTACATTTCTTGGGGATAGTGGATGGCAGTTCCATGAAGGAAAGTGGAGAGGCCTAGCAGGCCTGAAAACCGTGAGACACTAGGAAGGAAAAAATATTCCTTAAAAAGGAAAATTTTTACAAGAAAAGAAAAAAGAAACACCGGCGGTACCGGTGGCGTCGGGAAAGGCAGCCGCGACCACAAGAAAACTAAAAAAATAAAAGATTAATTTTCTGCGGTGACAGGAGGACGTCCTGCCGGCTCCACGGAAAAACGAAAACTGAGGAGAGGCAGTTGGGAAGGCGGGAAGGCAGCACGCAGGCGTGGTGGGATGCTTCCAAAGGCTTTCTGATTGGACACTGGGAAGCGTTCCCGCGCAGACTCCGTCGGTACCGACGTACCCATATGTGAAGACTCATTCCTGCTTGTTCCTGGAGATACACATAGAGACAACATGGATATACACATACACACATACATGCAGGAGTGTTGGAAAGAATCCCAAAAGCCATGCTCTGAATGCTTTTTGCACTTATTATTCTTTCCAACTTAAGAGATGTTGGAAAGAAATAATTTATAAGGAGTTAAGAATGTCTGTCTGTCTGTCCAGGGAAAAATAACTGAAAACTTAACAGAATAGGACCAAATTTAGCATGAGGTAAAAATCTACGAAAGAAACAGATCCAGCTTCTGCAGTATAGCAACTTTGATATAGTTAAACATAGCAGTTGGGAAATTGTGCCTTTTAATCTGCATATCCCCCATTCTCTACTCTTCCAATGACAGATACACATAGAGCCAACACAAAAACACACATCAAAGACAACCATATACAATACAGACACATACAAAACACAAATAAACACATGTAAAGGTCTTGGAAATAATTGCATGAGACATACTCCACATCCCTCTCCCTCTCCCCTGCTGCTACACTCCTATCACTGCTAGGCTGATGGACTGGAGGGACTCAAGGAAAGAAAAATAGCAGGTAAGGCTTAATTTCATCTTCTTCATCGTCCCTCCAGTTCAGTCTATATGCATGGGATATACCATAGCAGTACCTAATGACGGAAGGAGAGGGGGGCAATAGAGCCTGGCCCATAGCCCCTGAGCTCTGAAAACTGCATCCTGCCTGGCTTGAACATTCAACTATAATGGCGCATAAAAGAATGAAGGGGCAATTATGTCACTGCATTGTAAATCTTCTGAGGCAGAATCACACCAAATTCTGCCCATGAGGATGCCTGAGCCCTAGTAGAGTGAGCCCTAAGCCCAGGAGGCACCAACTGCCCTTTCACCAAGTAGGCTGATGCAATGGCTTCCTTAACCCATTGCACAATCAATGCCTTAGATGCTGCCTCACCTTTCCATGGACTCCCAAATTGAGTGAACAGATTGTCAGAGTGCCAAAAAGCCTTTGTCCTCTTCAGATACATGTACAATACTCTGCAAACATCCAACTTATGCAGGACCTGGGTATCTGAGTCCCCCTCGGCTGACACAAACACTGGCAGAGCAACTGCCTGATTAATACTGAAAGCTGACACCACTTTAAGCATAAAAGAAAGAGAGTACTGGCTGGATAAAGCACAGTTACTTACCTGTAACAGGTGATCTCTGGGAACATCAGGAATTAGTCCTCACATATGGGTACGTCGGAACCGATGGAGCCTGCGCGGGAAAGCTCCCCAGCTTCCCAGAAAGGAAGCTTTTGGGGCCTCCCACTGCACATGCGCGCTGCCTTCCCGCCTTCCTGACCAGCTCTCCTCAGTTCGAGTTTATAGCTGAGACAATAGAGAGAGGAAAGGAAGATAGATAGAAGATACAACTCCTAGGGGAGGTGGGTGGGTTGTGAGGACTAATTCCTGCTGTTCCAGAGATCACCTGTTACAGGTAAGTAACTGTGCTATCTCAAGGAACAAGCAGGAATAAGTCCTCACATATGGGGACTCCCTAGCTAAGATGCCTGGGAGATCCCCTTCCAAGGGTTCGCCATCTTCGTATGGATCTCAGGCATCCATCCTGGGAAGGTGGGCAGGAGTTGTTCAAGTATGGAACAGGTGTTTGAGGACAGCCTGACCAAACAAGGCATCCCGGCGGGAGTCCTTGTCCAAACAGTAATGGGCTGTGAAGGTATGAACCGAGGCCCAGGTGGCGGCTCGACAGATCTGATCTATGGATACAGAGTGAAGATGAGCCATAGAAGTGGCCATGGCTCTCACATTATGAGCTGTGACATGGCCTTCCAGAGAAATGTTTTTACTCTGGTAAGCAAAGGAAATACACTGAGCAATCCAATTGGAAAGTGTACGTTTGGAGACTGGAAGTCCCAAATGAGAAGGATCAAAAGCCACAAAAAGTTGGGAAGACTTTCGATGTGGCTGAGTCCTGTTGAGGTAAAAGGCAAGAGCTCTTTTACAATCTAAAGTATGAAGGTTCCTCTCTGCACTGGATGCATGAGGAGCCGGAAAAAAGACAGGTAGATATACCTCTTGATTAAGATGAAAAGGCAAGACCACTTTGGGCATAAAGTGGGGATTCGTCCTGAGGACCACCTTATCATGATGAAACCTAGTATAAGGTGGATGAGCCACTAAGGCCTGTAGTTCACTGATGCGGCGAGCCGAAGTGACTGCAATAAGGAAAAGGACCTTCCAGGAAAGAAATTTCAAGGAGGTAGAAACCAACGGTTCAAAAGGTGGCTTCATAAGCTGACCTAGAACTAGGTTCAAATCCCATGCTACCGGAGGAGGTCGGATGGGAGGCTTAGTTAGAGTCAGGCCTCTCATGAACCTTGCAATAAGAGGATGAGAGGAGACAGGTTGTCCATTTATAGGTTTTAAGGATGCTGCAATAGCACTTAAATGGACTCTGACTGAATTCATCTTAAGGCCTGCATTAGAAAGATGCAGGAGATAGTCTAGTAGAGAATTCAAGGGAAGTGCTAGAGGGTCGAGACCCTGTTGAGCACACCAAATGGAAAAGCGTTTCCATTTGAAAGCATAGGAACGCTTCGTGGAGGGTTTCCTAGAGGCATGAAGGATATCTTGCACTGGTTGAGAAAGATTGAAGTCATGAAGGCTTAGGCCTTCAGTAACCAAGCTCTGAGGTGTAGGGACTTGGGGTTTGGGTGCCACAAAGTCCCCTCCTCCTGAGACAGAAGGTCTGGCGCCAGGGCCGGATTTAGCTAGAGTGAGGCCCTACGCCAAGAAAAATTGTGGGCCCCCCCCCCATGTCCCCGTGCAGTCCTGGGCCCCCCCTGTGCAGTCCTGGGCCCCCCCGTGCCTCCGTGCAGTCCTGGGCCCGCCCCCGTGCAGTCCTGGGCCCCCCCCGTGCCGTCCTGGCCCGCCCCGTGCAGTCCTGGGCCCCCCCATGCAGTCCTGGCCCCCCGGACAGCATCGCGGCTGTCTGAGGGGCTTCAGAGGGAGCCGGGGAAGCCCGCGCGAGGCCCCGGCTCCCTCTGTACAGCCGCCAGCGTGAAGAGCCTTTTCCTTCACGCTGGCGGCTGTTTCTGTGAAGCCGGGAATGCTGGGAAAGGTTAAAGGGCAACCTTTAACCTTTCCCAGCATTCGCGGCTTCACAGAAACAGCCGCCAGCGTGAAGGAAAAGGCTCTTCACGCTGGCGGCTGTACAGAGGGAGCCGGGGCCTCGCGCGGGCTTCCCCGGCTCCCTCTAAAGCCCTCCGGTGGGCCCAGGGGCAGCCCAAGGGGGGTGCGGGGCCATGTGCGGAGACTCGGTGCGGGGCCTCATTTGCATAAGGTGTCTCATTTGCATAAATATTTGCATAATGTTACCATACACCAGAGCTACTCAATTCCAGTCCTGGTGGTCCACAATCCTGCAGGTTTTCGGGATATCCCTAATAAATATGCATGAGATATATATGCATTGGAGGTATCCTGCCAACCTGACTGGTTTGTGGCCCTCCAGGGCTGGATTTGGAGACCCCTGCTTTACATCTCTGTCATTTAAGATTGTGAGTGAACAAGGTACTGATATCCTAGACATCAAAAGGGTAGATAGAATGTGTCACATTCCTCCTCGATTCTCACCACCACCAAAAAGTTGTCTAATAGATAATATTTTGGTGGTGGTGAGAAGCAAGGAGGAATGTGACAAATGCTATCTAACTTTTTTGATGTCTTGGACATCTGCACCTTGCCCACTCACAATCGTAAATGACAGAGATGTAAGGCAGGGGTCTCCAAATCCAGCCCTGGAGGGCCACAAACCAGTCAGGTTGGCAGGGTATCTCCAATGCATATATATCTCATGCATATTTATTAGGGATATCCTGAAAACCTGCAGGATTGTGGACCACCAGGACTGGAATTGAGTAGCTCTGCCATACACTAACTTTTAGTAAACATGCCTCTTAATGAGTATATGGATAAAGAAAGACTAAAAGGTTTCTACATTACTATAATCCAGTACCAACCGCCAGGCACATTAGGAACTACTACAAACACTGCCCATTTAGAACCCATAGCAAACCCGCCATATCCTAACAGCACTACCAGGACTCACAAAGCACCATACCCTAACTATCAAAAGGCAACACTGCAAATATTAAACCAATACATTTCAGAGAACAACAATACATGACCTACTGGGGAAAGAACAAGTGGCAATGTCAAATAGGAATTATATAAACAGAATACCTCAGCTCAGTTACACATGCACAACATAGACCATCACCAAACAAGGAATCACAATTTAGAAACAGGACGACAATAATTAAACTGGGAACCCCAAAAGCCAAACTTGGAATATACAACAACACTGTAGAAATAAAACTATAAATTAATTTCCTCTTGTACTAAACAAAGCGCAAAAATTAATGATGCACATTTCCCAGAGCTGACATATTCCAGTTAATAAATTCAAAATAAAGAGATATTTTTCTACCTTTTGTGCATTTTTTTTCAGTTGCAATTGTTCCAGCCACTTTCTTCTGGTTTCTTCGTGTCTTCTGCTAACTCTCCATCTGCTGTCCATTTGTCCTTTCTTCTGTCTTCTTGGGTTTTTTTTTCCCATTCTCTCTCTACATCTGCTTTAACATACTAATCTTTCTCCTTTTGCTCTTTCCTCATTCCTATTTCATCTACTCAAAATTTACCCCTCCATCCTCAATCCCCACTTACTCTCCCAATACCCGGCCAATTGTAGATTTTTTATCCCTCCCACACAAAATATTTTTCCCCTCTCCATTTTACTCTCCCAGCACCATCCCATTCTAATCCTCCCCCAACACCAGCTCCCTTCTAGTTCCAGCCTCACCCAGCATCCATTCCCTTCTAGTCCCTGCATCAGCCCATTTCCAGTCCTAGCCCCCCATTAGCCCATTTCCAGTCCTAGCCCCTCCCATCAACCCAATACCAGTCCTAGCCCCCCCATCAACCCACTTCCAGTCCTAACCCCCCATCACCCCATTTTCAGTTTAAGCCCCCCCTATAACCCATTACCAGTCCTAACCCCCCATCAGCCCACTTCCATTCCTAACCCCCATCAACCCATTTCCAGTCAGCCCCCATAGCCCATTGCCAGTCCTAACCCCCCCCCCATCAGCCCACAGTCCATTACCAGTCCTAACCCCATCAGCCCACCTGAAGTCCTAACCCCTCCCCATCAGCCCATTTCCTGTCCTAGCCCCCCCCCATAGTCCATTATCAGTCCTAACCCCCCATAGCCCATTATCAGACAGCCCCCATCAGCCAACAGCCCATTACCAGTCTTAACCCCCCCATAGCCCATTGCCAGTCCTAACCCCCCCATCAGCCCACAGTCCATTACCAGTCCTAACCCCATCAGCCCACCTCAAGTCCTAACCCCTTCCCATCAGCCCATTTCCTGTCCTAGCCCCCCATAGCCCAGTACCAGTCCTAACTCCATCAGCCCACCTTCAGTCTTAATCCCCCAACCCATTACCAGTCCTAGCCCCCCATAGCCCACTCCCAGTCCTAATCCCACCAGCCCATTTCCAGTCCTAATCCCCATCACCCAATTTTTAGTTTAAGCCCCCCCCCATAGCCCATTACCAGTCCTAAGCCCCATCAACCCACTTCCAGTCCTAATCCCATCAGCCCATATAGACTTAGCTCCCCCATAGCCCATAGACCCCCCCATAGCCCATCACCACTCCTAACCCCCCCATAGCCCATTACCAGTCCTAACCCCCCCAACAGCCCACAGCCATTACCACTCCTAACCCCCCCCAGCCCATCACCAGTCCTAACCCCCCCAACAGCCCACAGCCATTACCACTCCTAACCCCCCCCAGCCCATCACCAGTCATAACCCCCCAGCAGCCCACAGCCATTACCACTCCTAACCCCCCCAGCCCATCACCACTCCTAACCCCCCCAACAGCCCACAGCCATTACCACTCCTAACCCCCCCAGCCCATCACCAGTCCTAATCCCCCCAGCCCAGCGAATTTTTTTTTACAAAAAGAGCTGTCGCTGCCTCTGCCGGGGCCGGGGCCGCCGCGGCAGAATCGAGTGTGCCGTGGGGCCCCCCCTGCCCAGCAGAGCCTGCCCTCCCCGGTATCACCTCTCTCAGCTGCCTCCCTCCAGTCACACGCGCCGGCTTTCAGAGCGCGAGGGAAGAGTTTTTCCCTCGCTGCTCTGTTTAAGCCCGCGGGGGCTGATGGGACTTCCCATCAGCCCCCGCGGGCTTAACAGAGCAGCGAGGGAGAAACTCACCTCGCGCTCTGAAAGCCGGCGCGTGTGACTGGAGGGAGGCAGCTGAGACTCGAGAGGTGATACCGGGGAGGGCAGGCCAGGCTCTGCTGGGCAGGGGGGGCCCCGCGGCACACTCGATTCTGCCGCGGCGGCCCCGGCCCCGGCAGAGGCAGCGACAGCTTTTTTTTTTTTTGTATTAATTTTAATGATGGATCAGAATGTTTTTTGCGCGGGGCCCCCTGAAACGCGGGGCCCTGTGCAAAAAACATTCCCGGTGGGCCCTTGCCAGCTGTGGGCCCTACGCCACGGCGTACGTGGCGTATAGGCAAATCCGGCCCTGTCTGGCGCAGCTCCCAGGTCCAGGGAGGGTCCCTGGGAAAGATGCAGAAGTAGAGGGAACCACACTTGGCGTGGCCAGCGTGGAGCTATGAGGATCATCGATCCGTGATCCCTCTGGAGTTTGAACAGAGTCTTGGGAATCAAAGGAATGGGTGGAAAGGCATATAGGAAGTCCTGACCCCAATGCAGGAGAAAGGCGTCGTAGGCCTGAGCTCCCTGACACGGAGTCCTGGAACAGAACCGGGGAAGTTTGGCATTGCACGGACTTGCAAAGAGGTCTATGTCCGGGGTTCCCCATTCCTGAAAGATTCTGCGTATCTGGTCCATATGTAGGGACCATTCGTGTGGAAGCAGAACTCGACTGAGTCTGTCTGCCCGAGAGTTTTGAACCCCTGGAAGATACACTGCCAGAAGATGAATTTGATGCTCTCTGGCGAAGGCCCATAATCTGAGAGCTTCGTTGCAAAGCGACAGAGAGCCTGTCCCTCCTTGTTTGTTTAGGTAGAACATGGCCACCTGATTGTCTGTTTGAACTAGGACGGTCAGGTTGACAAGGAGGGTATGTAAGACTTTGAGGGCAAAGAAGATTGCTCGCAGTTCCAGGAGGTTGATGTGAAGGGTGGTCTCCTGTGGAGACCAAGTACCCTGAGTGGAGAGGTGTTGAAGATGGGCTCCCCACCCTGTTTGGGAGGCATCTGTTGTGAGGGTTGCTTGGGGCAACAAAGGTTGGAAGGGGGCCCCCAACAACAGATTCTTGGTGGATATCCACCATTGGAGGGACCAAAACAGACGCTTTGAGGTGAATATTTGGTCGGAGAGCGCACCTGATGCTTGAGTCCACTGGGTGGCCAAGGTCCATTGAGCTGCTCTCATATGAAGACGAGCATAGGGCACCACGTGTACCGTGGAGGCCATGTGGCCCAGAAGTCGCAGCATTTCTCTGGCTGTCAAGTGACTGCTGGATTGAGCTTGGGAGGCCAAGCACACCAGACGTTGGCCCCGGACTTGAGGTAGGTAGGCCCTTGCAGTGGTGGTATCCAACTGGGCCCCTATGAATTCCAGAGACTGAGTAGGGATGAGTTGAGACTTGGGAAGGTTTACCACCAGTCCCAGATACTGCAGAATGTGCCTTGTGCGGTCCAGGGAAATCTGGGCCTCTGACTGAGATGGAGCTCGGATGAGCCAGTCGTCCAGATATGGGAATACAAAAATTCCCAGACCTCTTAGAAATGCGGCTACAACTGCCATGCATTTGGTGAATACTCTCGGAGCAGAGGCTAGACCGAAGGGAAGTACTCTGTACTGGAAATGTTTTCCCTGGAACAGAAATCGTAGATATTTTCTGTGGGATGGGTGGATGAGTATATGTGTGTACGCATCCTTGAGATCTAGAGAACAAAGCCAATCCTGACTCTGAAGGTATGGAAGGAGAATGCCCAGAGAAAGCATTTTGAATTTCTCCTTGTATAGAAATTTGTTCAATTCTCTCAGATCTAGGATAGGTCTGAATCCCCCTGTCTTCTTTGGTATGAGAAAATAAGGGGAGTAGAAACCTGTCCCTTGTTGGAGAAGAGGAACCTCTTCTATTGCCCTTTGGGCAAGGAGGGAAGAGACTTCCTGACCCAACAGGGCCAGGAGAGATGGGGGAGAATTGAAGTGCCTCACCATGGTATGTGGAGGAAGGTTGGAAAAATGAAGTTTGTAGCCCTCTCTGATGATAGAGAGGGTCCAGTGCTCTGATGTAATTTGCCCCCATCTGGGAGCAAAGTGAGCTAACCTTCCGGGAATGGTGAGGGGCTCTGGTTGTTCTAGAGCCAGAAATGTTAAGTTCTCTAGGGGCAAGTCAAAACCCCTGAGGGGGTTGAGCCTGCTGAGGAGTGGCAGACGCTGCAGGCTTTGACCTTGCCTGTTTAGGTTGCTGACGTTTAGCAGCAAAGCGAGGCTGAGAAGATTGTTGGCCAGTATTTGTGGAAAATCTGGCCTTCTTGTAGTAAGGCCTCTTGAAAGACTTTTTCTTGGCAGGAGTAGAGGTAGACTTAGAAAGTCTATCTAATGTAGCATTTTCTGCGTCCATTTGAGTGGCTTTAATTTGCCAGTCTTTAACAAATAAGTTCTCACCTGTACAGGGCAGATTCCGTAAGCCATCCAGGACCCAGGGTTCTAGGTCAGAGGCCTGGAGCCAAGCAAGTCGTCGGGCTGCAATAGCAATGCCCGAAGCTCTACCGGCACCCTCAAAGGAATCAAAAGCTGCTCTGTTGGAGAACTTAGAAACATCTAAAAGCTGTTTCACCAGAGAAATGAACTCCTCCTTTCTATCCTCAGGGATAAAGGAGGCAAAATGCCGTATCTTTAGGGCAAGTTCCCTTAGAAACATGCCCATATACAGACTGTATGAATTAATCCTGGCTATAAGCATACTAGCCTGGAAGATTTTCCTACCAAAAGAGTCTAGGGTCTTAAATTCCCGCCCTGGAGGGGTAGAAGAGTGCCTTTTGGTACTCTTAATCTTTTTCAGCGCAGACTTCACCACAATGGAATGGTGAGGCAGCTGAGTTTTTTGAAAACCAGGAGAAGGAGGGACCCGGTACATGGTGTCCAACCTACGGGAATGAGGAGACAACGTTAGAGGAGCCTCCCATAAGTCCATCAAGTGTTCTTGAAGGATTTCATGGATAGGCAGGGTGACTGCCTCTTTAGGAACCTTAGGGTATCCTAAAATATCCAATTTCTTTGATCTAGGTTCTTTTTCAGAGGATGTGGTAATAGAAAGTCCTTTAGCTACTTCTATAATGAAGTCTTGAAAGGACAAATCCTCTGGTGGAGACATTCTCCTCTTTGGGGAAGAAGGCTCTTCAGGAAGAACTAGAGACAGCTCATCAGAGTCATCAGAGGAGTCAAAATCCTCAGAAGAATCAGAGTATCCTCTATTTGCTTCCAACGCACGATACGCATACCGATCGGTATCGACATCGGGCGTACCGGGTATGGGATCGGTATCGGGTGAAAACCCGGATCCGGCATGTGGAAACCGATCTGCGTTTGGAAGACGATGGTCTCGGTTCCGGTATGGAAGACAGTACCGGAACCGGACCCGGAACCGCTAGATGCGGTACCGAGGGCGTCGCAGCGTTAATGAAAGCCAGAACGGCCTGCTGCATGGTCTGGACAGTATTGCCCATAGACGCCACTGCTGCCTGGATGTCGGTACCGGCATGGGCCGGTACCCCAGAGCAGTCTAACAGGTGATCAGTCGAGGCCGTGCCATCGATGTCAACCTGTAACCCCATAGATGGTGCTTTGGAAGCTAGAGCTTCCCGCCGGGGTTGTTTGGCTGGGGCAGGGTCCTCTGACTCAAAATTGAGGGCCTCTCGATACTTTGAAGGAGATTTGCCTTTTGAGGACCTGCCCGAAGAAGGTTTGGTTACCTGAGATCCATCCGGAGAGGAAGACCTGGATGACTGTGATGCTGGATTATCTGAAGCAAACAGCACATGGAATTTGTTGGCCCGGTTCTGCAAACCACGTTTAGACATCTGGGAGCAGGATGGGCAGTCCGGAATGGAGTGGTCAGGCCCCAAACATTTAAGACACCAGTCATGGGTGTCTGTAACAGAAATAACAGCACTACACTTGGTACACTTCTTGAAACCAGGGGCTGGTTTCTCCATGAGGAGAATTTGTGTAGGCCTGAGGCCTAACCGAAGTCACCAAGTTGTGCTAAATAAAAGTTTTGGTTTTTTTTTTTGAAAGAAAAGAAAAGAGAGACCGGCGGTACCGGTTTCGGTATGGGGAAGGCAGGTACGCGGTCTAAAGAAACAAACTAAAATAAGAATTTCTTCAGCGGTGACAGGAACACGACCTGCTGGCTCCGCGGAAAAAGAGAAACTGAGGAGAGCTGGTCAGGAAGGCGGGAAGGCAGCGCGCATGTGCAGTGGGAGGCCCCAAAAGCTTCCTTTCTGGGAAGCTGGGGAGCTTTCCCGCGCAGGCTCCGTCAGTTCCGACGTACCCATATGTGAGGACTTATTCCTGCTTGTTCCTGGAGATCAACCATCTGCTTGGAAATCACCAAGAATGGCTCCCTGCACAACAATGCTTGCAGCTACAAAATCCAGCATGCCAAGCAGATTGCTACCAGAAAGCGTAGTTACTCACCTGTAATAGGTGTTCTCCAGGGACAGCAGGAATCAGTCCTCACGACCCTCCCTCCTCCCCTTGGAGTTGCAGTCCTATTATTATATTTTGTTCTTTTTGCCGTCTTTTTAGCTATGTCATTTGACTGAACAAGATGGCACCCTTGGGTGGGAAGGGGACCGCGCATGCGTGATGCAATTCCCAAAGGCTTTCTATGAAAGCTGGGGATTTGCTCCCATGAGGGCTCCGTCAGCGCCGACGTCACCCATATGTGAGGACTGATTCTTGCTGTCCCCGGAGAACACCTGTTACAGGCAATGTTCCCTCTAATTTTCTGTAGGCTGTGTGCGCATAAAATATCAGCTGTGTGCAGCTTTTGAAGGAAGGTTAAATTTCTGTGCGCCACATAACGACACTCGGAGTTGTATACTTTAAAATTTGACTACACGTCAGAATACAATATGTACACCACATTGATTTTAATCAAAATAAATGAAAATAGACGATTACTAAATGAAGCGGGAAATTTCTAGTAATTACAATCATAACTTTTAAATTTTAAGACGTCTGTGTTGTTTTCTATCAGAATCAGAGCCGTAATTTTTGTGCGCTCTGTTGTAAAGTATGTGCGCTCGCTTGGCGAGGTGTGTGCGCGCGCACAGCTTAGAGGGAACAGTGGTTACAGGTGAATAACTATGCTTTCTCCGGGAACAAGCAGGAAGTCAGTCCTCACATATGGGACTCCCCAGCTATAGGTACCGAGAACCCACAGCTGAAAAATAGGCTCCCTCTACATGATACGCAAGCAGCCACAATAGGAATCTAACTGAGAGAGTAGCACTCCGGTAGCCTGACACAGAAGGGTTGGAGGGCAGGAGTTGCCTAGACCTCGAAAAGGTTATGGAGTACAGCCTGGCCGAAAGCACTGTCCCATTGGGACTCCCTATCCAGGCAGTAATGGGTTGTGAAAGTCTGACCCAAAGACCAGGTGGTGGCCCGGCAGATGTCTGCCAGTGGGACAGAGCGGAAATGAGCCACTGATGCCGCCATGGCCCTGACCCGATGGACCATGACGCGACCCTCCAACGGAAGCTCGGCTGCCCTGTATGCCCAGGCAATACAGTCCACCACCCAGGTGGACAGCGTACACTTGGAAACAGCCGTCTTGGGGTCGCAGGATACGAAGAGCTGAGAAGCCCTTCTATGGCCCTGCGTACGCTGAATATAGAAGGCCAACTCCCTCTTACAGTCCAGGGTGTGCAGAACTGTCTCTGACCGACTGGCATGCCGCCTGGGAAAGAAGGTAGGCAGCACCACCTCCTGGTTGAGGTGGAACGAAGAGACCACTTTTGGAAGGAACTTGGGGTGTGTGCGGAGCACCACCCGGTTCCTATAGAACCTTGTATAAGGCCTGTCGGACACTAGGGCCTGAAGCACACTCACTTGCCTAGTCGATTTGAGTGCCACCAAGAACACTACCTTCCAAGAAAGGTAATGTAGATGGCAGGCTGCCATCGGCTCAAAAGGAGGCTGAGTAAGCTGCCCTAAAACCATATTCAAATCCCATTCGGTTGCCGGAGGGCAGACCGGGGGCTTCAACAGAAGCAGGACTCTCAAGAATCTGGAAACCAGGGGATGTGCAGAGAGGCTTCCCCTCCACTGGAAAGTGGTTTGCTGCAAGGGCACTGAGGTGAACTCTGACGGAGTTGGACTTAAGGCCCAAATCTGAAAGGTGGAGAAGGTACTGTAAGACCACTGCAATCTGGCAAGAGAAAGGGTTTACAGTATGCTCCTTGAACCAAGCCACAAACCTATGCCATTTGAAGGCATAGGTCCGTCTAGTTGACAGCCTCCTTGAGGCCAGCAAGGCCTCTTCCACATCTTTTGGAAGGCGGAGTGGTGCGAGCACTACCCTTTGAGCAGCCATGCCATTAGATTGAGGGAGCTGAGATTGGGGTGTAGAAGAGTGCCCCCCTCCTGGGACAGAAGGTTTGGAGAGGACCCCAGGGGAATGGGGGCCTCCACCGCTAGCTGAAGTAGAAGCGGAAACCGGGGTTGCCTCGGCCACCTGGGGGCTACCAGGATGACCGAGGCTTTGTCCTGGAGGATCTTGAATAGAGTCTTGGCCACCAGAGGCATCGGGGAAAAAAGCATACAGGAGGCCCATAGACCATGATATGAGAAATGCATCAGCAGCCACCCTGTGTGGGTGTGGCTGCCTGGAGCAGAACCGGGGCAACTGGTGATTGACCAGACTCGCAAACAAGTCCATTACTGGCCGTCCCCAGGTCTGAAAAAGCCAGTGGACCACTCCCTTGTCCAGCTGCCACTCGTGGGGCTGGAGAATCCTGCTTAGCTTGTCGGCTAAGTAGTTGTCCTGGTCTGGCAGGTAAACTGTCCACAGATGAATGTCATGCCAGACTGCAAGGAAGCACAGATCCAGGGTTTCCTGACACAGTAGACGGGACCCCGTGCTGCCCCGTTTGTTCACATAGAACATGGCTACTTGGTTGTCTGTCTGTACCAAGCCAGGCTCGTGAGCCAAGGTCCGCCAGAACACTCCCAGAACCAGGCGGATGGCACGCAGCTCCAAGAAATTTTTTTGCTGTGTTCTCTCCTTTGGAGACCACACACCCTGAGTACAAAGCCCCTGGCAATTTATTTATTTATTTATCTATTTCTTCTATACCGCCCCTTCCAGAGATCAAGGGCGGTTTACATGGAACAATTGTTTACATGGCAATGGGCTCCTCAGCCCAGCAAAGATGCATCCGTGGTCAGGATCCTCGTGTGTCGAGGAGCCTGAAAGGCATCCTTGCTTCCAAGTGGGAATGGTTGAAGCCACCAGTCCAGGGACTGCACTAGTCGTCTGGACACCGTGATTGTGTCTCGGAGGCCGCCTGTGGCCTGTGTCCACTGGTCTCTGAGGCACCACTGAGCAGTTAGCATGTGCAGGCGGGCATCTGGTGTTACACAGACCGTGGAGGCCATGTGCCCGAGGAGGCGCAGAAAGTGTCTTGCTGACACTTGGGACCTGTGACTCACTTGGTGTGCTAGGGCCAGAAGCCTCTTTGCCCTGTCTGCCAGCAGGTGGGCCCTTGCCTGAAGGGTATCGAGTCTTGCCCCAATGAACTCTAGTAGTTGAGTGGGAACAAGGCTAGACTTGGAGTAATTGATTACAAACCCCAGATGCTGGAGCACCTGGATGGTGCAGGATGTGGCCTGATGGACCTCTCTGGCTGAAGTGGCTCTGATGAGCCAGTCGTCTAGGTAGGGGAAGACAAAAACCCCTTGAAGTCTAAGAAAGGCGACCACCACCGCCAGGCATTTTGTGAATACCCTGGGAGCGGAGGCCAGGCCAAAGGGAAGTACCCTGTACTGGTAGTGATTGCCTCCCACCACAAAGCACAGATACAGCCTGTGGTCTGGGTGTATTAGGATGTGGGGCACCGGTTCTACTGCCTGATCCTCGAGAAGACCTGCCAACTCCTTCAGAAGAAGGTCCCAGTGAAGGGGAGACCTGAGGGGCTCTCCTGGGAAATAAAGAGGAGGTACCTGGGTCAAATGAAGGAGATAGCCCTGATGGACTATCTGCAGGACCCAGGCATCGGTGGTAATGGCTGTCCATCTGTGGGCATACAGGGAAAGCCTTCCTCCTGTGCACTGCCTGTCCCCTGTGGGGAGAGGGGCCATGCTGTGAGAGTCAAAAGCTGCTACCAGGCTGCGCCAGAGCCGGTGCCTGGGGTTTGGGGGCTTTCTGCTTAAGTGGGCCATGCCCCTGTCCCTTGGCCTGCTGCCCCTGCTGAGGAGCCGGGGAGGCCTGAAAATGGGGGTAGCTTTGGTAAGCAGTACCCTTCCTCGGGTAAAAGGGCTTCTTATCAGAGCCCTTCCTTTTAGAAGGGGCAGAGGTCTTCTTTGAGAGCCGTGTCCTCGTCATGTACTCAGACTATATTTCCGCAGCCTTGTCAGTCATGGGTTTGCCAAAAAGGTTCTCTCCTTGGCATGGGACATCGACCAACTTGTCCTGAACCCATTGCTCGAGGTCAGACGACTGTAGCCATGCTTGGCGGCGTGCACCGATGCCCGCCGCAGCTACCCGGGCCAACGACTTGAAACCGTCAGAGGCTGCTCGAGTCATGAACAATGTTCCCTCTAATTTTCTGTAGGCTGTGTGCGCATAAAATATCAGCTGTGCAGCTTTTGAAGGAAGGTTAAATTTTTGTACGCCACATAACGACACTCGGAGTTATATACTTTAAAATTTGACTACATGTCAGAATACAGTATGTACACCGCATTTATTTTAATCAAATTAAATGAAAATAGATGATTACTAAATGAAGTGGAAAATTTCTAGTAATTACAATCACAACTTTTAAATTTTAAGACATCTGTGTTGTTTGCTATCAGAATCAGAACCGTAATTTTTGTGCGCTCTGTTGTAAAGTATGTGCGCTCGCTAGGCAAGGTGTGTGCGCGCGCACACGCACACAGCTTAGAGGGAACAGTGGTCATGAACTTCGAGCACTCTCGGATACCGGTGGACAGGCTCTTGAAGCGCTGCAAAAGTCCCTTGGACAGACCAGTGAGAACCCGGCGAGTTCCTTCACCAGATCCCTTAGGTACATGCCTATGTACAGCTGGAAGGCCTGGATTCAACAGGTCAGCAATGAACCCTGGAAGCACTTCTTGCCGAGGGCGTCCAAGTTGCGGGCCTTCCTGCCATGAGGCACCGAGGAGTGCGTCTTCTGGCTCTTCAGCCTCGGCATGGCCGATTCCACAACCATGGAGTTGTGCGGCAATTGTGCCTTTTGAAATCCAGGGCTCTTACGGACTCGAAACATCGAGTCGATCCATTTGCTGATCACCGACGCCGGTGTCTCCCACATGCGGAGCATCAGTCATTCCAGGATCGGAGGCACGGGTACAAGTAAGGGCCTCCCGAGGGGGAGAGTCATACTGCAGGATCTCGATCTCTTTGGCTCCAGGATCCTCCTTAGACTCTACAGGGAATGCCAAAGCCTTTGACATGTCCCTCATGAAGTCCAAGAACCTAGTGTCTTCTGGAGGGGACCTTGTCTGAGGTTCGGACACCGGGGAATCGGACGGGACATCCCTGTGCCAACAGGTATCCGGGGACTCTTCCTCCTCCGTCTCCCATCCCGATGCCTCTGAGGAGGAATCGATGGGCTCCAGCATAAAGGGCCCCAGCATTGACCGCCCCGACGACCTTGGCCACAAGTGGGAAGCTGAGAGGGACCTCGGCCGAGGATTGACTCGAGTCTGCATGGTCTCGAGGATCGGCTCGGCCTCCGAGGTCGACTTAGACGTCAGTGGCCCTGGTGGTCGGGGCGGAAGGACCAGTGAGTATGGCAATCAGCGCCCGCTGCTGCTCCTCATGAAGGCAGACATACTGCGCTCCAGGGCCACCATTCAGAGATGAAGTTCAGAAGCTCCGCAGCCACCGGGTCGGGTCCCGATGCTGTTGGGCCCGACGCCAGTTCCCCTGGAGGGGAGTCCTCGATGAGGACAGTTATTACCTGCCTCTGCTGCTCTGTTTCTCATCAAGGAAGCTTCACTGGATGCTTCATCTCCGAGGATCTGGGCTGGTGCTCGGGGCTCCGTGACCGGTCCCGGGAGGGACCAGGACGTTCAGAGCTATCCAACAACACCGCCTTCGAGGATTTTTTCTTCCTTCGATATTCCCATGAGGGAGACCCCCTCTCCGAGGAACCCCCTACGACACTAGGGCTTGGAGTGTTCCCCCGAGATGTAGAGACCTCAGACGAGGTCCGGGCCCGCAAAGGTACGGACTCAGGAAAATTCCTACCATGTTGCTGCTGGCAGCTTCTCAGGGCCTTCGAGGACATCTTCCTACACTGGCAATAGACCTACGGGTCATGGTCAGGCACGAGGCACCAGAGACAGCAGCCATGTGTATCGGTGAGAGACATTAGTTTAGCACACCGATCACATTTCTTAAACCCGCTGGCAGCCATCGGGGGAAAAAGGGCCCCTGCGAGGTTAAAGACCCGGGCTGCCAGTGAAAAAGAAAAAGAGCACGAACGCTAGTCACGAAGGACAAAAACCGAAAAATCAAGCCGGACTCGATACTGGTGTATTGAGCTGAAGGCGGAAAGGGGAACCGGTGTCGATCCGGTAAGGAAGAGAAATGAATTTCTAACTTTGTGAAACTTTTTCCACAGCGACAGTTAGACAACGTCCGGAGGGCTCCACGGAAAAAAGGAGACTGAGCAAGATGGCACCCTTGGGCGGGAAGGGGACCGCGCATGCGTGACGCAGTTCCCAAAGGCTTTCTATGAAAGCTGGAGATTTGCTCCGCATGAGGGCTCCGTCGGCGCCGACATCACCCATATGTGAGGACTGACTTCCTGCTTGTTCCCGGAGAACACAACTTTCGGTGTCAGATCCTTAAGCAAAATATCCAAGAAAGGTTCAAAAAGAGAACCAGACAGTACCAAATTGAAATCCCATGGAGGAAACTATTCTCCTTTCTCTTTTCAATGAGCTTCATGTTTCGCATGATTGTAGTGATATAACCCTTGCTGTCTCCCTAGTCCTCTCCTCTGCTTTTGACCTCATAGACCACGCCACCCTTCTTTCCAGTCTTCACGATTTTGGTTTACGTGGCACCGTCCACCATTGGTTTCAGTCCTATCTTTCCACTCGTACCTTTTCTGTTCAGGCTGGCTTCATTACCTCGTCACCCACACCTCTCACCTGTGGCATTCCTCAAGGTTCCGTCTTGGCTCCCCTTCTGTTCAATATTTTCTTAGCACCCCTCGCACTTATCATCCAATAGTCTGGCATATCCTTCTACTTCTATGCTGATGACATCATCCTCCTCCATCACACTAGTCCCAATGCCCCTGATCTCAGCCCCATGAATTCCTGTCTGCTTCAGGTTTCCTCTTTGTTATCTTTCCTCCACCCCAATACCTCCAAATCTACTGCTATTTGGTTTACCTTTCATACTCCCTGTCCCTCTTTGGCCCCCTTCATTTGCACAGTCCGCTCTTCCTCTCATTAATTCCATTCATTATCTTGGAGTGATCTTGGATTCATCCCTTTCCCTCCATGAGCATATTTCCACTCTTGTCCGTCATTCTTTCACATCCCTCCGACAGCTTCATGCTATGCACCCATTCTTATCTCTCCAGTCACTGACAACACTCATCCTATACCTAGTTACCTCTCATTTCGATTACTGTAATGGCATCCTTACTGGCCTCCCTCACTACCAACTTCAGCATCTTCAACGTCTCCAGAGTACGTCGGCACATCTCCTTTCTCATGCTTCCTGCTCAGACCATATCACATCTATACTTATCTGTTTGCACTAGCTCCCCATCAAGTACTGGATCACTTACAAAGTACTCACTCTGGTCCACAAGGCACTTCATACCAGTATCCCCCAATATCTTTCAAACCTGCTGCAGTTTTACACTCCACATTGTCTACTTCGATCTCTTCATCCTCAATGCCTCGCTCTTCCCTCCCCTTCATGTGCACACCTTGAACTCACCTGGAATTCAGCCTTCTTCTTTCTCGGACCTGTCCTCTGAAACTTTCTGCCCGCCCCCCTCTGTTCCAAACCATCCTTCACAAAATTCAAAAACATGCTCAAGACCCACCTTTTTCATACAGCTTTCGACCTCCCTCTCTCTCCCACTCAGCCCTCTCCCTGACTCTGCTCCTCCTGTTTCTGACCGCCCTCTCAAAAGCCCACCTCTACAGCCCTCTCTCTCCCTTTAGCCTTCTCCTTGACTCCATGTTCTTCAACTCCTGACTCCCTTTTTCTAAGTTCTTCTTTCTTATGTTCCTTCTACCTTTATCTGTCTTCTTTCTCTTTCCTGTCAAATAATGGCATTCCTTTCTATTTTCTAATCTGTGTAGCTGCCTTTTTTTTTTATTGTAAACTGTCCTGATGTGCCGCTTGAGCATTATATCAAGCAACTAATAAAGATAAAGATAAAGGAACCAAAGTGCAGAAAGGTGACCGAATATACTTGAAGCCCTTGAGAAAACTCACCATATCTGGGTAGGAAGAAAACAAAAACCCCTGAATCCGATCTCAAAAACAAACCAGGGCTGCAACCTACACCTTCAAAGAATTCAAAACCAGACCTTTGTCCAGACCCATCTGGAAGAAAGCCAAGATATCAGGCGAAGATGAGGCTGAAGGAGAGAAGCCATTTTCCTCGCACCAGGTCTCAAAAATTCTCCACACCTGCACATAAGCAAGTGAAGTAGAACTGTTCTTTGCTCTCAGCAAAGTAGCAATGACATGAGAACTGTATCCAAGTTTCTTCAATTGCACCCTCTAGGGAGCCAAGCCATAAGCAAGAACTGAGCCATGTTTGGCATTCAAATCGGTCCCTGGAACAGAAGATCCTCCACTACCAGAAGATGCACGGCCTCCTCCACAACCAAACGGACAAAACCTGTGTTCCACACCCGCCCCGGACAAATATGGAGCTATTGGCACTAAGAGGCCCAAATGCAACTCCACTTTCTGAACCACTCTGCCGATCAAGGGTCACAGAGGAAACACAGAGGAAAATGCAGACTGTCCCAACCATTAGGCAAATTAGGCAGTCACCTAGGGTAGCAACTTCTGGGTGGGGGTGGGGGGCATAGAACAGGGCACTTCAAACCAAACAACAGATTTTGACAAGCAGAGGGGCTGTAAAGCTTAAGGTCTACCTAGGGTGCCAACATCTTGAACCAATTCTGGGGCCAGCCCTGCCAGACCCTCTGCCACCTTCTCCTTTCAATGGCTAAAGAACTGGCTTATTTTCGCATTCTCTACAGACACCATCAGGTCCATGACCAGCATCCCTCCATGCTGTGTGATCAGTAGAAATGCCAATTCCACAAGCAGCCACTCTCTCAGATCTGGCAAGTTCAGGCTGAGAAAATCCGCTTGGACGGTCTCCTTTCCTGCAACATGCACAGCAGACACTGCCTCCAGGTTGGTCTCTATCCAAGTTATCAGGGGTGCTTATCTCTGCTGCTACTAGGGAACTCCTGCTCCTCCCTGGTAATTTATGTAGGCCTCCGTCATCATGTTGTCTGAGAGGACTCTCAATGCTTTGTGCTGGATCGGGGCGGGAAGGCTTTGAAAGCCAGAACAGCTTGTTTCTCTAGGCGATTGATCAGCCATGGTCCTGTTCCCACCCCTCCCGCCACACACCATTGGCCCTGAACCACTTGAGAGAGACAATGGGCTTTCCAGATGCTCAAGCTGACATCCATTGTGACTATTACCTATTTTAGCAACTCCAGCCTCATCCCTGCTGACATCTTGGAGTGGTCCAACCACCAGTACAGACTCTCTCTGATCTCTTCTTGCAAGACGTTTCTTCCTGAGCTGCTGAGCCTGAAGAAACTAACAAAACCACAAGGCAGTATGAAAAGGACATATATGTGCTCTGGACCAAGGCACCAATTCCAACATAACCGCAATGGACCCAGGGACCTGGAGGTAATCTCAAGCCCTGGGGCACTGTACCTGTAACAAACTACAAATCTGACTATGTAACCTCTATATCTTGTCCACCATCAAGGAGAGCAGACCTGCCTTGGTGTCAAATCGAGAGCTGAGGTAGTCTAGAATCTGGGCCGGCTTCAGCCTGCTCTTTGCAAATTTCATGACCCAGCTCAGTTCCTTCAAGAAAGCAATGACTCGAGCTGTGGCCTGGCAATTCTCCTAGAAAGATTTTGCTCAAATCAGCAAGTTGTCAAAATAAGGATGCACCATAAAAGATTTTTTGCAGTGGAACTGTCATCACCACTATTGTCGCGGTAAAAACTCTGGGGGCCATAGATAACCCTAAAGGCAGGACCTGAAACTGAAAATGTCCCATGGGCACTGCAAACAGCAGATATCTCTGATGCTCCAGATGAATGGGAATATGAAGAAATACCTCTGTGAGATCCAAAGATGTCAAGAACTCCCCTTGACGCACCACCACAAGGACTGATCTCAAGGTTTTCATCTGGAAACACAATACCTGCAGGACCTTGTTCACTTGCTGGAGACCTAGACTAGAATGAAATGTCCTTTTGCTTCTTGGGAACAATGAAATAAATGGAGTCCTGACCAAGCCCCCATTCTTCTGGCAGCACCCTCACTACGGCTTCAAGCTGAAGCAGCTGCCAGTCTTCTCCACCTTTCACATCTTTCTTGTCACCCAGCAGAGGGACACCATAAAGGTGTCTGCACAGGGCCAAGCTAGCTTGAGGGTGCAGTCCTCTTCTATCACTTCTAGTACCCATCTGTCTGAGACAATATGGGCTCAAGCGGAGACGAATTGCTGCAAAAAACTGCCCACCGGCTCTACCTCCACCTGGAAGCTAAAACGTCACTGAACGGCTTTGGAGCCTCCTGAAGCTCCTGTAGTTGCATCTCTAATCCCCCCCACCCCAGCACCTCTTTGAAAGGACTGGTCCCAAGAAGGGAATCTAGACCTCTGGAATGAATCTGATCTAGCCATCTGAGATTTGTGAGTCTCCTGCAATTGGCTTAAGACAAAGAAAATGCACTGAGCCCAAAGTCTTGTCCTCTGGAAGCCTCGGTACCTTAGAGTCCCCCAAGGTCCTTCACCAGTTTCCTGGGTTGAAAGGGAAATCTCAGGAATCTCTGAGACCAGAGCAGGCAGGCTCTAGCCACATATGGCCCACAGACCGCCACCTACAAAGCTAGAGCTGAGACCTCAAACAATTACTTTAAAAAGGTCTCCATTTTCCTAATGAGGATCCTTTAAAATGGTGCTTCCCTCAAACAGGATGGTGATCTTTTTAGTGACCGCCATGACAAAAAGCATCCATCTTAGGCAGGCACAAATGTTCCATCTCTTCCTAGGAAATACGATAGAGCCATGCCATTGACCTACCAATCTGCAGGCCTGCATCCAGTGAGTCCCACTCCACCACAAATATCTTTAATAGTTTGATGCAGTGGGAAATCCTTAGGAAGCTTATGGATCACCTCTAGATGCAGATCCTCCACTGGTCCCAAAGGTGCAGAGCTCTCCTCTGCGATATTCAGAGCTGTCAATGTATGGGAGATAAAGAGAAGGAATCTCATCTCTGTGGAAAACTCAGACCACCATAGGATACTCTCCTACAGGAGGCTCTCCTTCTTCCAATTCTTCCTCTAACTCCTTCCCCAACAGTGACAAGAACCCCTCCAATGTGTTTACAGACCGTTCCAAATAAAAGGAGGCCATGTCCTCAAAGTCCGTCTCTGGATTCCTGTGCAGTCTTTTCACCCCTGGTAGGGTTCCCATAGACCGGGCCCTCATTGCCCCTGCAACCAGAAGCTCCCCTGGGCCCTCTTTCCTGTGCAGTCTTTTCACCCCTGGTAGGGTTCCCATAGACCGGGCCCTCATTGCCCCTGCAACCAGAAGCTCCCCTGGGCCCTCTATCAGGCCCTGCTTCACACTGTCATGGAAACAGGACAGAGCCACAACTTGTATCTTCAGCAAGCTAGGTGCCAAACAACATTCCATCCCAAGTTGCAAGAAACCCAGAATATTTGCCACTAATGACCATCATGACTGGAGAGACTGCTGCTGACACCAAAGCTCAAATACTCACCAAATTCTAACATTAACAAGGTGCGCAGATTTCCTTTGAGCACAGAGGAGAGTAGAAATCACCTTCAAGGAATACCCTCTCTCCCAGAACTTGACCCTCTGAAGAGTCAAGCTGTAAGAGAGCAGACCTCCACCTTATCCAGTGAAATCGGAGCCACTTCCAGCAGTCCCACCTGCACTGGAAATTGCAAGGGATCGTCTTCCAGAATCTGCATGAGATCGGTGTAATAAAGCCTCCTTGACTAGTCTGGGGCTATCAGGATCACCAAGCCTGGGTGGGTCTGACGGTCTCTGAACCACCCGTCCCACCAATGGTCACGGTGTTAAGATGTAAAGCAGAACATCCCCCGGCCATGATAGAACCAGTGTGTATGTCTGCGGAGTGTAGCATGTGCCACCAGCTGTAGAACACTGGCACTTTGTTGTGCAGGCTGGCCATCAAGTCCACCTGTGGAAGCCCCCAATTGCATACCACCAAGGCAAAGGCTTCCTCTAAGAGTTCCCACTCCACAGGATCCAAGGAGTAATGGCTCAGGAAGTCTGTCTGGACATTGTTGACCCCTGCAATGTACACTGCTGACAGACAGTAGATGTTTCTCTGCCTCCCCTACTACCTACTAACTTCAGGTACCACCGTGCTTGTCTACATATGCTACTGGCTGTGACATTGTCTGAAAGGACTCTGACTACCTTGCCCTTAACCAAATGTCAATAGTCTGCGCAGAGCCAATTCAATCGCTCTGGTCTCCAATCGACTGATAAACCACAATGCCTCTCGAGCCACCCCAGACAATGCACTCCCCAGCCAAAGAGACTGGCATCCATAATCACCAATAGCCAGGAAGGTTGAAGCCTCACATAGTAACATAGTATATTAATGGAAGAGGGATGGTAAGGAAATCCACAGTACTACCTTTTAACTTTTGAAAGGGAGACTATGATAAAATGAGGAAAACAGTTAAAAAAAACCTAAATGGAGCAGTTGCAAAGGTTAAAGACTTACATCAAACTTGGGTGTTGTTTAAAAATACTATCTTGGAAGCCCAGACCAGCTGTATTCCACGTTTTAAGAAAAGTGGAAGGAAGTCCAAAAAACTGCCAGCATTGTTTAAAGGTGAGATCAGAGAGGCTGTTGTTGCCAAAAAAGCATCTTTCAGGAAATGGAAGAGCGAGCCAAATGATGAAAACTGGAAACAGCACAAGCACTGGCAAGTTAAATGCAAGGCATTGATCAGGCAGACAACGAGAGAATTTGAGAAGAAACTTACTGTGGAAGCAAAAACACATAAAGCGTAGTTACTCACCTGTAACAGGTGTTCTCCAGGAGCAGCAGGAATCAGTCCTCACATATGGGTGACGTCGGCGCCGACGGAGCCCTCGCGGAGCAATTTTCCCCAGCTTTCAAAGAAAGCCTTTGGGAATTGCAGCGCGCATGCGCGGTCTCCTTCCCGCCCAAGGGTGCCATCTTAGCCAGTCTGATGACATAGCTAAAAGACAGCATAAAAATTTGCAAAAAAACTTAAGCAGATGATTGCAACTCCAAGGGGAGGAGGGAGGGTTGTGAGGACTGATTCCTGCTGCTCCTGGAGAACACCTGTTACAGGTGAGTAACTACGCTTTCTCCAGGACCAAGCAGGAAGTCAGTCCTCACATATGGGACTCCCAAGCTTAAGGCTACCGGAGACCCTAAGCACAAAAATGAGCTCCCTCTAGCTCAGCGGCACAGAAGGAAGGAATCTTCACTGAATTATTACCCACCGGTAGCCCCCATCCGGGATGGAGGGTAGGAGTTGCTCAAATCTCGAAGAGATTTCGGAGGACTGCCTGTCCGAAAGCACTGTCCCTGCGGGACTCCCTCTCGAGACAGTAATGGACCGCAAAAGTCTGGCTCGAAGACCAAGTAGCGGCCCGGCAGATGTCTGCCAGCGGAACAGAGCGGAGGTAAGCCACTGACGTAGCCTTCGCCCGAACACAATTTATTTATTTATTTATTTATTTAGCTGTATTCATATCCCGCTTTTCACCGGGTCAAAGCGGTCAATTGGGTGATACATTTAACATGAGGGGATATGAGACACATACACTAATACTTACAGGGAACATGGGCAGTGGAGGGTTAAGTGGCTTGCCCAAGACCACAAGGAGTGCCTATAGGACTAGAAATCCCAGTCCCTCCGGCCTGAGATTGCTGTCCCCAGGTGGGACTTGAACCCCTGGCCCTCCGGCCTGAAGGACCTTGTCCTAACCACTAGACCACTCCTCCCTCCCAATGAGCCGTGACTCGACTTTCTAACGAGAGTCCGGCTGCCCCATAAGCCCAAGCGATACAGTCAGCAACCCAGATGGACAGAGTACGCTTGGAGACCGGGAGCCCCAATTTATTGGGGACAAAAGACACAAAAAGCTGAGCAGCTTTACGGTGCTCCCGCGTACGGTCAAGGTAGAAGTTCAATGCCCTTCTACAGTCCAGGGTATGTAGGACCATTTCAGCTCGGCTGGAGTGTGGCCTGGGAAAGAAGGTCGGAAGTACCACCTCCTGATTGATGTGAAAAGGGGAGACCACTTTTGGAAGAAATTTTGGGTGAGTCCGTAGGACTACCCTATTTTTGTAGAAACCGAGTGTAAGGGGGATCAGACACGAGGGCCTGCAATTCACTTACGCGTCTAGCGGAAGTGAGGGCTATCAGGAATAAAGTTTTCCAAGAAAGGAAACGGAGAGAACAGGTAGCCATAGGTTCAAAAGGCGGACAGGTGATCCGCTGTAAAACCACATTCAGATCCCAGTCAGGAGCTGGCGGGCGCAGAGGTGGTTTAAGTAGAAGGAGACCTCGGAGAAACCTCGCTACGAGAGGGTCGCTGGAAAGAGGTCTGCCGTCCACCGGCACATGATGTGCTGAAAGAGCACTGAGGTGAACTTTGACGGAGTTGGACTTAAGTCCCAGATTAGAGAGGTAGAGCAAGTACTGCAAGATCACCGACACCGAGCAGGAGAAGGGATCCTGAGACTGCTGGGCACACATACCGAAAAAGCGACGCCATTTAAGGGCGTAGCATTTGCGGGTAGAAGGTCGCCGAGAAGCTAGGACGACCTCTTCCACCTCTGCCGGCAGTAGAAGGGGAGCAAGGACTACCCTTTCAGCAGCCAGGCCATTAGATTGAGAGATTGAGGTTGGGGTGTAGCAGGGACCCCTGATCCTGTGTTAGGAGATCCGGTTGAAACCCCAGAGGGAACGGATCCTCTACCGCTAATTGCAGCAGGAGTGGAAACCACGGCTGTCTGGGCCAGCGAGGAGCCACCAAGATCATGGAAGCTTTGTCACGGAGAACCTTGAAAAGAGTTCGAGAGACTAGCGGGATGGGAGGAAAAGCATACAGAAGGCTCTCCGACCATGAGAGTAGAAAAGCATCTGCTGCCACTCGAAGGGGATGTGGCTGACGAGAGCAGAAGCGAGGAAGTTGCCGGTTGAGAGGACTGGCAAAGAGATCCATCGTGGGGAGTCCCCACTTCAGAAAAAGTTTCTGAACTACCAAGGGATCCAGACGCCACTCGTGCGGCTGGAGGATCCTGCTGAGTTTGTCCGCCAGGCAATTTTCTTGGCCTGGGAGATAAACTGCCTTGAGAAGAATGCCGTGACTGACGGCCCAAGAGCAGAGCTTCTGAGCTTCTCGGCAGAGAAGGAAGGAGCCCGTGCCTCCCTGTTTGTTCACATAGAACATGGCAACTTGATTGTCCGTCTGGACAAGGATGGACTGGTGAGAAGTCAGGTGGGAGAAAGCCTTGAGAGCCAGACGGATTGCTCTGAGCTCCAGGAAGTTGATCTGCTGAGCAGACTCCCACGCGGTCCAGAGACCTTGAGTACATGCCCCTTGGCAATGTGCTCCCCAACCCAGGAGGGAAGCATCGGTCGTCAGCACTTGAGCCGGCTGAGGTGACTGAAAAGGCATTCCGAGCACCAGGTTCGGCCGATGAAGCCACCACTGTAGAGAAGAGGCCAGCGGCCCGGAGACGCGCACTAAGTCGGCTAGTCCGCCGGTGGCTTGTTGCCACTGCTTGCGAAGGCACCATTGAGCAGGTCGCATATTCAGGCGGGCATTGGGGGTCACGTGGACGGTGGAAGCCATATGGCCGAGTAGTCTCAGGAAGCGCCTGGCTGAGACCAGGGACTGGCTGCGAAAACGGCCGGCTAGGTCCATGAGCCGTTGAGCCCTGTCGAGAGGCAGGAAAGCTCGTGCCTGAGGAGTGTGCAGTCTTGCGCCGATGAACTCGAGATCCTGTGAGGGGAGCAAAGTGGACTTTGCGAAGTTTATGACAAAGCCCAAGTACTGCAGAAGAGTCACCGTGCGGTGTGTGGCATTGGGGACTTCCGGAGAGGACGATGCTCTGATGAGCCAGTCGTCGAGGTACGGAAAGACATAGAGGCCGTGAAGCCGGAGATAGGCCGCCACCACCGCGAGACATTTTGTGAAGACTCGCGGTGCGGAGGATAGGCCAAAGGGCAGTACTCTGTACTGGTAATGATTTCCTGCCACCACAAACCTTAGGTATTGGCGGTGGCTTGGGTGGATGAGGATGTGCGTGTAGGCATCCTTTAGATCCAAGGAGCATAGCCAATCTCCCTGCTGGAGGTAGGGCAGAAGGATTCCAAGGGTAAGCATCTTGAACTTTTCCCGCACGAGGAACTTGTTGAGGTTGCGCAAGTCCAGGATGGGTCTGAGGCCTCCTGTCCTTTTTGGTATTAGGAAATACCTGGAATAAGAGCCTTGACCTCTCAGGTGGTGGGGCACCGGTTCCACAGCCTGTTCCTGAAGAAGACTTGCTAACTCCTGAAGGAGTAAGTCCCTGTGCAGAGGGAGTCGTGGAGGTTCTCCCGGAAAATAAGAGGAAGGGACCTGGTGGAAGTGGAGAAGATAGCCTTCTCTTACGACTTGAAGCACCCAGGCATCTGAAGTGATGTTGGACCACCTGTGGGCGAAGTGAACCAGCCGGCCTCCGGTGCTGGGAGGAGCCAGCTGAGGGGGAGAGGCTATGCTGATGAAGTCAAAAACCCCCACCCTGCTGAGCAGGGGCTGGTGGTGCAGGCTTGGGGGCTTGCTGCCTACGGGACCCGTTACACCGTCCCTTGGCCTGCTGGCCCTGTTGGGGAGCTGCGGAGGCCTGATATTGAGGGTAGTGTTTATAGGCAGCCGCCTTTCTTGGGTACAAGGACTTCTTTCCCGAGCCCTTCTTTTTCTGGGAAGGGGCGGAGGTCTTCCTAGAAAGCCTAGTCCTGGTGAGAGTCTCCATCTCGATTTGTGCAGCCTTTTCAGCCATGGGCTTGCCAAAGAGGTTCTCACCTCGGCAGGGGACATCGACCAACTTGTCCTGCACCCAGGGTTCAAGGTCAGACGACTGAAGCCAAGCCTGTCGGCGGGCACCGATGCCGGCTGCGGCCACTCGAGCCGATGCTTCAAAGCCATCATAGGCTGCTCGGGACATGAATTTGGAGCATTCCCGAATACCAGTTGTCAAGGCCAGGAACCTCCGCAAAGGTTCCTCGGACAGTCCAGCGGAGAATCCGGCTATCTCTTTAGCCAGGTCTCGGAGATACATGCCCATGTAGAGCTGGTAGGTCTGGACACGACAAGCAAGCATAGAGCCCTGGAAACACTTCTTACCAAGGCCATCCAGGTTACGGGCCTCCCTGCCAGGAGGCACTGAGGAGTGCATCTTTTGGCTCTTAAGCCTATGCATGGCCAATTCCACTACCACGGAATGGTGTGGTAGCTGTGCTTTTTGGAAGCCAGGACTCTTGCGGACTCGATAGATGGAATCGACCCGCTTGCTTAATACCGGCGACGAGGCCGGACTCTCCCACATGCGGAAGAGTAGTCGTTCCAGCATGGGAGGAACCGGTACAGTAAAGTGTTCCCTGGCGGGAGAGTCATACTGAAGGGCGTCGAGCTCTTCGGCTCGAGGCTCCTCCTCGGGATCCGCAGGGAAGGCCAAAGCCTTGGCCATATCCCTGACGAAGTCCGAGAACCGGGCATCCTCCGGAGGGGACTGCTTCCGAGGTTCGGACTCAGGTGAGTCCGAGGGGACACACCGAGTCCGAAACGAATCAGGTGACTCTTCCTCTTCAGACTCCCAGGCCGACTCCGAGGAGGAATCGGTGGGGTCGGCTCGGGCAGGCGGAGGCCGCCCCGACACCGAGGGAGTCGGCGTCGACGTCCTCGGTCCCGAACGGGAGGCCGAGGGTGACCTCGACCGAGGATCGACTCGAGTTCGCATGGACTCGAGGATCGGCTCGGTCTCCGGGGTCGACTTAGACGTCGACGTCCCGGTGGTCGGGGCAGTGGCGCCAGCGAGGCTAGCGATCAGTGCCCGCTGCTGGTCCGTGAAGGCAGATAGTCTGCTCTCCAAGGCCGTCAACCTGAGTCCGACCTCAGGTGACCCAGCAGCCCCCGACTCAGGCCCCGACGGCGTCGGGCCCGACGTCGGACCTCTCGGAGGCGAGTCCAGGAGGACTACAGGACTTACCCGAGCAGGCAACTCCGACTCCAGGCGAGGTCGCTTCGGGAGGTGCTCCTTCTCCAAAGACCCGGGACGGCTATCGGGGCTATGCGACCTGGCCCTCGCGGAGCCAGGAGCGTCCACCGACGCCGCCCTCGCAGGTTTTACCTTCTGTCGATGGTCCCCGGAGGGAGAACCCCTGTCGGAGGAGCTCCGGCGATGGTCAGAGCTGGAACCTCTGGACGCCGAGGCCTCCGACGAGGTCCGGGTACGGCCGGGGTCAGCGAAGATTCTTTCCCGCTGGTGCCGCCGACTCCTTAACGCTTTGGAGGACATTTTGCCACAGGCCCCACAGATCAGTTCTTCGTGATCCGGGCCCAGGCAGCGGAGGCAATTATCGTGTGTGTCAGTGAGTGACATATTTCTGTCACACTGAACACACCGCTTGAAACCACTGGCAGCCATCGGGGGAAAAAGGGCCCCTGCAAGGTCAAAGGACCGGGCTGCCAGCGAAAAACCGAAAAACGAAACTGACCAAAAATCAGAAAAACCGAAAAATAAGAGAAGGACTCGCAACGGCGTCGCGAGTCCGGGCAGGAAAAAGACCGGCGTCGAACCGAAGGAAAAAAGAGAAATTAATCACTAAAATCAACTTTTTCAGCGGGGACACGACGGGTACGTCTGTAGGGCTCCGCGGAAAAAAGAAGACTGGCTAAGATGGCACCCTTGGGCGGGAAGGAGACCGCGCATGCGCGCTGCAATTCCCAAAGGCTTTTTTGAAAGCTGGGGAAAATTGCTCCGCGAGGGCTCCGTCGGCGCCGACGTCACCCATATGTGAGGACTGACTTCCTGCTTGGTCCTGGAGAATAAAGACTTTTTCAAGTACATTCATAGCAAAAAACCTGTGAGAGTCAGTTGGTCCATTAGATGATAGAGGGGTAAAAGGGGTAGTAAGAGGGGACAAGGCTATAGCGGAGAGACTGAATGGATTCTTTACTTTGGTCTTTACTGAGGAAGATGTAGGGATGTTACCTATGACTGAAGTGGTATTTAAAGGTGATACTGCAGAAGAATTTAAAGAAATAATCGCTACACCGGGAAGATGTATTACAACTATTTGATAAACTGAAGAGTAGCAAAATCACCTGGACTGGATGGTATACTGAAAGAACTGAAATATGAGATTGCAGACCTGCTATTAGTAATCTGTGAACTATCATTAAAATCATCTCTAATACCTGAAGATTGGAGGATCGCCAACGTAACGCCAATTTTTAAAAAGGGTTCCAGGGGTGATCCGGGAAACTACAGACCGGTGTGCCTGACGTCAGTACTGGGAAAAATGGTAGAAATCATCATAAAGAACAAAATTACTCAGTCATGGCCTAATGGGAGATGGCCAACATGGTTTTGCAGAGATAGCTGGAACATTCATAACATAAAAAGCAAAGTTTAATGTTTAAAAGTCTAATGTCCAAGAAAGGAAGATCTTGTCTTACTAATCTGTTATGGTTTTTTGAAGGTGTGAATAAACAGTAGACAAAGGTGAGTCGGTTGATATAGTGTATCTGGACTTTCAGAAAGCCTTTGACAAAGTCCCTCATCAGAGACTTTTGGCAAAACTAAAGAGTCATGGGATAGTAGGTAGTGTACTATTGTGGATCAGGAACTGGTTAAAAGATAGAAAGCAGAGGATAGGGCTAAATGGCCAATTTTTCCAAAGGAGAAAGGTGAATAGTGGTGTACCCCAGGGATCTGTGCTGGGTCCGCTGCTTTTTGACATATTTGTAAATGACCTGGAAAAGGGAATAACGAGTGGGGTTATCAAATTTGCAGATGACACAAAACTATTTAAAGTTGTTAAAACTCATGAGGATTGTGGAAATTTTCAAGAGGATCTTGATAAATTGGAAGACTGGGCATCAAAATGCAAGATGAAATTTAATGTGGACAAGTGCAAAGTTATGCACCTAGGGAAGAACAACCCAAACTATGGTTACACGATGCAAGGTTCCACATAAGGAACCACCACCTAGGAAAAAGATTTAGGCATCATTGTGGATAACATGTTAAAACTCTCGGCCCAGTGTGCAGCAGCGGCCAAGAAAGCAAATAGAATGCTAGGTATCATAAGGAAAGGAATGGAAAATAAAACAAAGGATATGATAATGCCTCTGTATAGTTCCATGGTGCGACCGGACCTTGAATATTGTGTGCAATTCTAGTCACCATATCTTAAAAAGGATATAGCGTTATTAGAAAAGGTTCAGAGAATAGCCACCTAAATGGTAAAGGGGATGGAAGGATACCCCTATGAAGAAAGGCTAAAAAGGATGGGGCTCTTTAACCTGGAAAAGAGACGGCTGAGGGGAGATATGATAGAAGTCTATAAATTATTGAACGGAGTGGAATGGGTAAACGTCGATCGATTGTTTACGTTATCAGAATATAGGAAGACTAGGGGACATGCAATGAAGCTACCGGGTAAACTATTTAAGACTAACAAGAGAAATTTTTTTTCACTCAACGTGTCAAACTTTGGAATTTGTTACCGGAGGATGTAGTAAAAGCTGTTAGTGTAGCTGGGTTTAAAAAAGGTTTGGACAAGTTCCTGGGGGAAAGGTCCATAAATCATTATTAAAAAGGGACCCAGGATATCACTGCTTGACCCAATACAAGCATTGTGGAACCTGTGTCTTTTGGGAAACTGCTAGGTACGTATGACCTAGATTGGCCACTCTTGGAAACAGGATACTGGGCTCGATGGACCTTGGTCTGACCCAATATGGCATATCTTATGTTCTTATATATATTTATTTATTTTACAGTTTTTTATACCGCTTTATGCTATGGTCAAAACGGTTTACATCAAACTGAACTTGCTGACAGCACCCTGCTTAATGTATCTGTATGTGTAGCTATGGTTTGAGTCTCCATTCCTTTATGATGATTACTATTCTATTTGGTCTTTGGGCCACCACTGCACACTGGGCAGATGATTTAGCATCCTCTCACCCACACTTGGCTTGCTCTGTGGTGCTTCTGTGCTTGATATCTGCCATTCTCACAGCTCAACAGAGTCTAGTCCAAAAAAGCCGGGATGGGAGGGGAAGGGGGGGACAATCCGCATCACAACCTTTGCCTACTTAAGGATAGGAACCACTCGCCTGCCAGACGTAGGAAATAAAACATCCCTAATTGGGGTCTCTCACACAGGGCAAGGGAAATTAGCCTTCTAAAGGACTGCTGCCTGAAAGGCCCCCCACCTAAACTTGCCCAAGAAGGGAAGAAAAGCAAGCCTCTCTGCCCTCCTGGCCTGTGTTCTCTTCAGCTACACCAGTTCAATCCAGATCTATATCATCTGCTTGAGACAAAAAATACTGGATAGGAGTAGTGTGGGCACTAGCCTTACAGGAGCAGAAAGCCTATTTTTCTAGTTTTTCTTTGTTTCCATCTGCTGGTAGGGGAAAACAACCCAATGGTTTGGACTGGTTTGGTATAGACAATGAGGAACATAGGGCCTGATATTCAGCAGGGGCCACTAGCACAATTACAGTGGCTAGCCGTCACCGCTGAATCCTGGACCCAGATGCCATCGGCATTGAATGTCCAGGTCAGCTAGATAACCAGGAAGCTAGCAGGGCAGCAGTGATATTCAGTTGCTGCCTGGTGGCAAAATTAGGCCCTTATTTACTGCGCCTGACTTTTGCTGCTGAAGGATAATTGGACAGTGGATGAATATCGCTGCTGACCGGTTATCCCCGGGTGCCACCTCCACTCTGCCCACAGAAAGCCCCAATGCTAGCTGGTTAGCATCAGGATGTGCAGCAGAAGCACCAGCACCCACAGATATTCAGCAGTACTAAATCCACAATAATCCTGCAAAAATGCATTATTGGACATTAGACTTTTAAACATTAAACTTTGCTTTTTATGTTTTGAATGTTCCAGCTATCTCTGCAAATACATGAAAGTGCTATAGTTCTTTGAGTTTCTCTGGCTGCCAGGATCTACTGTTTTGCTGTGACTGCTGCTCTTTGACACCCCTCAAAAGCCACCACCTTAGGCGACTGCCTAGCCTTGCTGATGGTTTCGCTGTCCCTGCTGTTGCTCAGAGGCTAAGCAACCAGTTAAGAGCTTTCCTGCAGCCTCAGGTATGGTGCTGTGGCTTCACCCTAGAGAATCAACACTGGCCCTCAATGAATTGAAACACCATGTTCCCAGCAACTTGATGACTAGATTTTTGAGCCATGTGGATCCAAAGAGGTCTGTGAGTGTTTCCATTTGTATGTACTTGTTCTAAGAAAGAAATGTGAGTTTGTTACCCTGCAGGCTGTACGTGAGGAATTATCTATACTGTATTATGTACTCCGAGTTAGAATATGACTTTTGTCTATGAGAAATCCTCAACCTGACACTAAAGCACAAAACCCAGAAGATTCCTTCAGGAACTCTTGGATAATCTGCAAGAGTCAAGTGCTAGGATTCCAAGAAAGCTGCAAGCTAACAGTTACTATTTTCAGCCTCTAGGACACAAAATACTATTTATGCAGTGCTCTTAAACACTGAAATCCTGGGCACACCTGCACCTTCCACTATAGGGCTGCACATGCTGACTGTGAATTTTATAAGAAGACTGTACCAACAATGCGCTTATAAGTTCATCATCATGCTTTCCTTTCTCCAGCACAGTTGCAATTTGGCTCTTCAGCGTTTTCACTTCTGTGGAGAGAACCCTGTTCCTGGCTTTAAAAGCATCCAGTTTGTTTTTCAGATCCTCGTAATCTTTTTGGAGAATTTGATGGTCACTTGTGAGTTTCTGCAAGAATGCAAAAAAAGAGAGGAAAAGCAAAGGAAGATTTTTGTGGGGTGGGGGGGATGTAGCTCAAGACAAGTCAGGTACAGAACATGATAATATGTGTTATTTCACATTGATGTGTGTTAATGCAATTTAATTGCATAAATATGTGTTAACGTGCATTAACACACATTTGGAAATCCAGCCCTAACTTTATACCTGAGGCAGAGGAGAGTGATGCAACTTGCCCATGTTCAGAAGCAGCATCAGTGGGAAAAGCAGGATTTGAACCCTGGCTTCTCAGTCCGCTGCTCTAACCATTAGGCTATTCCTCCACTCAATCATATCAATCCTATTCTATCCTGTTCAAGGACACAAAATCATTAATATTCTATCAACTGTGGAAGAGTAACCAAGAGAACAGGGTTTGATTCCCACCAGCACTGCTTGTGGTCTTGGGCAAGACACTTAATTTATTTATTAAGCTAGGCTTTTATACTGCTTTTCACCGGGTCAAAGCAGTTAACAGGGAACAGAATGTTTTTTTATAATGTACATATAAAGAACAGAATAACAGTTACAGTGAAACAGTCAACAGTTTTGATAAAAAAAAATATTAAGGCTTACACAGTGTATATAATAGAATATTATATACAAACTTGAAACTAAACATTGTATTCAACAAATATTTACAATTGTGGGTCTGTTTCGATAGTGTCATGTTGTAGGGGATGTTAGGTAGCAAGACCAAAATGTTCAGTGAATAGGTGGGCTTTTAAGTGTTTGCAGAAGGAGGGGAGACTGGTGATATTTCTTAGGGTGTCTGGTAAGGAGTTCCATAGAGAAGGAGCTTAGAGTTCAAAAGCATTGCAGCATGTTTGTAGGTTGTATTTAGTTTTGGATTGTGGTATGTTAAGTTTGTTGATTGTAGTATGTCTTCGTGGTCTGATTATAGAGGGTTTCAATAGCAGGGATTGGAGGCTAGTTTCCTAGTGGTAGTGAAGAACCTTGTGAGTGAGGAGGATGTATTTATATTTGATTCTATTGGTAAGGGGTCGCCAGTGTAATTGCCTCAGAAGAAAGGACTGGCAGTCTACTTCCGATTACACTACCAAGAAAGCGTAGTTACTCACCTGTAACAGGTGATCTCTGGGAACAGCAGGAATTTAGTCTTCACATTATGGGTATCGTCGGTACCGACAGAGCCTTTCCGGGAACGCTCCCCAGCATCCAACAGGAAAGCTTTTGGGAGCATCCCACAGCGCCTGCGTGCTGCCTTCCCGCCTTTCCAACTGTCCCTCTCCAGTTGAGTTTATAGCTGAGACAAAAAAGAGAGAGAGAGATACAACTCTTAGGGGAGGTGGGTGGGTTGTGAAGACTAAATTCCTGCTGTTCCTGGAGATCACCTGTTACAGGTGAGTAACTACGCTATCTCCAGGAACAAGCAGGAATGTAGTCTTCACATATGGGGACTCCCTAGCTGCAGATGCCAGGGAGATGGCCCCAGGAAGTTGTTAGGCCTTGTGAAAGGTCCATACTTCCCCCCATGGATCTCTGGCATCCTACCAGGGACGGTGGGAAGGAGTTGATTACGTCTGAAAAAGGTGTTGAAGAACAGCCTGGCCAAACAAGGCATCCCGGCGGCAGTCCTTGTCTAAGCAGAAGTGGGCTGTGAAGGTATGTACCAAAGCCCAAGTATCTGCTCGACAGATGTCGTCGACAGACACAGAATGAAGATGAGCCATTGAGGCTGCCATGGCTCTCACATTGTGAGCTGTAACATGGCCTTCAAGAGGAAGGTTCTTACTCTCATAGGCAAAGGATATGCACTGAGAAATCCAGTTAGATAGAGTTCTTTTGGAAACTGGAAGTCCCAAATGACTAGGATCAAAAGCAACAAACAGCTGAGAAGATTTTCTATGTTGCTGTGTCCTTTGCAAGTAAAAGGCAAAAGCTCTTTTACAGTCCAAGGTATGAAGGTTCCTTTCTGGATTGGAGGCATGAGGCCTCGGAAAAGAATACAGGAAGGTAAACCGCTTGGTTTAAATGGAAAGGCGAGATGGAGGCGGAGCCAACAGGGGCTAAGATGGCTGCCTAACTTTTTTCCTCGCCACTTCAAGGAAGAATCCTAAATCCCCTTGCTTGTTCTGCTCAGCCCGACTGGAAAACTGCGGTGGATGCTGTGGGAAATGGCTGCCGGCAAGCCTACAAAGTTGGAATTCAATTCGACTCCTAATGCAGGAGCTAAGAGGGCTAAACCTGATCCTCCCCTTCTCCCCAAAAAGCGGTGACAGGGCGAGAAGGCTCAACGATTATGCAGGAACTGCTAGAAGAAATTCGAGCGGACCGAGAGATGGTGGCTATTAACGGCAAAACTTTAAATGGAGTGCAAGCGGATGTTGCAGAGTTAAAGGAGATAAAAGGGCAAGTCAGGGAGCTGTCGGAAAAGCTCAACGGGATGGAAAGCAAACTTGGAGTGCACGAGGAGCGGTTGAAGCAGGTTGGTGCCAACAGCAAAAAGATAGGGAATCTGGAACGAAGTCTAGAAGATTTAAATAATCGTACCAGAAGATATAATGTGCACATAATAGGGTTGCCGGAGGGTGCTGAAGGCACAATATTAAAGAATTCCTGGCAGAAACAATCACAAAGTTGTTGAAAATAAAATTTGACCTGCCGTTTGAGATAGAACGGGCGCACTGGATTCCAACACATGCAGGCCCAAATATTAAACAGCCGTGCCCCGTCATTATGTGTGTATTAAGGCACTCAGAAGCGCTGCAAATACTGGCGGCGGCAAAGGCATTGGGACCCATCAAATATGAGGGCCAGAGCGTAGCGTTCTACCAAGACTTCCATAAAACAACGGTGGAGAGAAGGAAATTATTGCTGGCTTTCCGACCAAGGCTACAATTATTGCAGGCCAGGTATGGACTCTTTTCTCCGGCAAGAATGCAGGTCACCCTACATAATCAAACGCGGACATTTGAAGATCCAAATCTGCTACGAGCCTATATTGAAGAGAAAGAAGCATCTGTTATGAGATGAAGAGGTGCATAGGGGCTGTACGGTACAGCTGAAGTAGTCGGGCTGATACTGGTGTTCGGGAAGTATGGAGTTGTAGCGCTGAGCAGTAAAGTACTTTGGCAGTCCCTTACTGTAACTTGCCATGGAATGCACGGTGGGGGATCCCATGATATGGTTCCTGGACTGGATTCAGTGGGTGTACTGCAAATAGATTATATAAATAACAAAGATTCAGGGGGAGGGGGGGGGGGGAGTTCCTGTTTTGAACCAGTTATACTTAGTGGCGGGTTGTGATTTGGGCGATATCTGGGTAAATGTTGGGTCTCCCAAGTAAACTCCCTTTTTTGGGAGCTCTATTGTCTCCTTGTGGTATAGCAACATTGGGACTATGTAACACGATAACAAAAGGTATTGTACAGGTATGCAAACCGTCTCTCTGGGTAACTTTAAGTAAACGAACCCTATCCCATGTCTTCATTTAAGTTTCTTTCTCTGAATGTGAAGGGCATAAACAACCCTATTAAACGGAAAAAGATCCTGCTATACTGTAAAAAAGAGAATGCAGATGTAATTCTGTTGCAGGAAACTCGTCTTAACTCCTCGGAAACTAGGAAATTGGGTCTAGGTCAGTATCTCCTTGCGTCCCACTCGGCAGCCTCGCAGAAGAAAAATGGAGTAGCGATTTTGATTAGGAGGAGTTTAACCCCAGTGGTGGAACAATCGCGTGCTGCCATAGATCGGAGGTGGGTCTCGGTAGTGTTACAAATACAAGGAAAGAAATTAGCGTTATTGAATATTTATGCCCCCAATTGCGATGATGTTAGATTTTTTCGAATGATCGCAGAAGTAGTACACTCTTTAGCTCCTCCTGAGATTATATTGGACGGGGACTTAAATTTAGTATTGGACCCTCTGCTAGATTGCACTCCATTCAGGGCACATAGGCGCCACCAGGCCACTTCGGTGGTCCTTTCTATTATGCAAGGGGAAGGCCTTTCAGATGTTTGGCGCGTAAAGTATCCCACAAACAGGGAGTATTCCTTCTTTTCCCTCCCACATGGTTCACACTCATATACAGATTACTTTCTTGTTTCCAAAACCTTAATACCGTCGGTTGTAAAGGCGGATATTTGTGCAACGCATATCTCGGATCATGCGGCTATCACCTTTACATTGGGGTATGGAGAAACGGGTGTGGGTAAACCCAGCTTTTTCTTTAGGAGATCCCTCTTAGGTGACAAAGCATTTCAAGGAGTACATGGGGGAGGGTATTAAGGAATACTTTGATAAAAATCAACCGGGAGACATGGTGGGGTGGGCCTGGTGGGAAGCTTTCAAAGCTTTCACCCAGGCCAAGGTCACGAGCTTCACAATTAGATTAGAGCGTGTAAAGAAGGCCAAGCTGGTCACTTTAGATGATCAAATTAAAGCTGGTGAAAGGCTACTGATATCCAGAACTGAACCCGAGATCTTGTTACGCCTACAGAGGCTGAGATACCAATATAATCTCATTTTAAGCGAGGCAGCGGAGCAAGTATCAGGGCTTCAACAGGCTAAATACTATGTTGAAAATAATAAGGCCGGTAGCAGTTTAGCAAATATGCTAAAACCCCGATCCCTAAGAAATAGAATTGAGGTTATTAACGGAAAGTCTCGAGAAGGGCTGACAAAGAGCCCGGATATAGCGGAAGCCTTCCGTTCTTTTTATGAAAATTTGTATGGGTCAGAAAAAGAATGTGATGCAGATAGTTTTCAGAAGCTGATTGCAAAAGTGCCACACCCAACCCTCACTTCCCGCCAAGCTTTAGAGCTGGACAATAAAATCTCCGCCTGCGAAATTCAGGAAGTGCTAAAAGCAATGGCCAAGGGCAAAGTGACTGGGCCAGATGGCATCCCATCTGAATTTTATCAAACCTTTGAATTAGAGTTAATACCACATTTGGTGGAATATTTCACTCGACTCGATGACCAGTTGCCTGCGATAGGTTTCTTTAATGATGCCACAATTACTGTATTGGAAAAAGTAAAAAATTATCGGCCAATATCTTTACTGAATTCCGATTACAAGCTCTATGTGTTGGTTTTGGCTCAGAGGGTGGCAAAAGTTATCACAGATCTGATTCATCGGGATCAATGTGGGTTTGTTCCAGGTCGGTCAACATCTGACAATGCTCGGCTTCTATTAAATATCATTGCCATGGCGGAGTGCAGTGAGACTCCGCTGGTTGGCCTTTCGTTAGATGCAGAAAAGGCCTTTGATAGGTTGGAGTGGGCCTTTCTGTACCAGACTATGCACTGGTTTGGCTTTGGGAACAAGTTTATGCGACTAGTAGAAGTGTTATACACTAAACCCACAGCCCGCATCTTTGTAAATGGCACAACATCAGCTCCGTTTGCCCTTCAGAGGGGCACGAGGCAAGGCTGCCCCTTATCCCCACTGCTGTTCAATATCGCCTTAGAACCTTTGGTCCTCTTGATTCGGCATTCTAAAGAGATCCAAGGAGTGGTGGTCAAGGACTTGCACATCAAAATATCTGCTTATGCGGATGACCTGCTGCTCTTTGCCCACCCCTCCTCGTTAGAGGAAATCTTAAAGGTAATAGGAAACTACTCTCAGCTATCTGGGTATAAGATAAATTGGTCAAAATCTATGGCATTCCCATTGAACAAAATGACGTTTAAAGCTATGACCGAACCTTTCCCTTTTGTTTGGGCGTCAGAGGCGATCAAGTATCTAGGAGTGAGATATAGTTATAGAAACATGATGACAGAAAAAGACCACATGGCCTATCTAGTCTGTCCTTCCATATCAACAACTACAACAGTCCCCTTTTTACCTTTAGAGATCCTCTGTGTTGTTCCCATGCTTTTTTGAATTCAGTTACTGTCCTCAGCTCTACCACCTCCACTGGGAGACTATTCCATGGATCCACTACTCTTTCCGTAAAAAAATGTTTCCGCATATCACTCCTGAATCTATCTCCCTTCACCCTCATCCCATGTCCCCTCGTAGCAATAGAAACATAGAAACATGATGACAGAAAAAGACCACATTGGACGAGAATGTGAAGATAAATATAAAATTACTACAGGAAATGGTGCAACAATTCATGGTGCAATGGTCATCCCTACACCTGTCGTGGTGGGGTAGAGTAGAGTCAATAAAGATGGTCTTAGCCCCAAAGATCAACTATGTCTTGGAGATGTTGCCTGTTTCAATACCATCTAACTTTTACAAGAAACTAGAGCAAGAAATTAGTTTATTCCTGTGGTAGGGTAAACCCCGAGGATCGCAATCAGGAAGTTAAAAGCGAAGGAAAGTTTGGGAGGGGTTCAACTCCCAGATTTTAAAAACTATCATCAAGCTTTTAAGCTTAAACAAGGGGCGAAATGGATTCTCTTGGATGCCACAGGGGGGAGGTCAACCCGGTTGGAGGTAGAGGAACGTATTGTTGCACCTATTCCTGTTCCCCTGTTAATAGGAATGATACTGCCAGATGCATTCAGAGCTGGTCAAATAATCCGTGGCACACAAGAAGCATTTAGGCTCTTTGAGCAAAGGTTGGCATTTGAAGACCCCCCCCTTCGCTACACATGCCTGTATGGTTTAATACCCGTATTACAATCAGACAAAAGGTAGCATCCTGGAAAAATTGGCAAAGTAGAGGCATATGGACTTTAAGTCAACTCCTGAATACTCATAACTGGAAGCCTTTTGAGAGAGTACAGCAGGAGTTTAACCTCCCCAATGTATGCCACTTCCAGTGGGTGCAGTTAATACATTACTTGTCTAAAGCAAAAATCACAGCCAAAAGTCTGTCTCCAGGTTGGAAGCTATTGGAATCGATAGAAGCTTGTATAACTGAAAAAGGGATAAGCTCGAACTTTTATGCTGCATTAAGAGACGGGACTTCTTCTCGGTTGTCGGGGCTAGAAAAAGTTTGGGAAAATGATAGAGACACCTGTATCACAGGTGACATGGGAGCGGATATGGGAGCAGGCTAATAGAGTGTCGCGAGAGGCGGCGATAACTCAATCATTGTTTTTCCTGACTCAACGGGCTTACATCACTCCAGTGAGGTTGTCTAAGCGGGTAACAAATGCTGGTCATGCGGAGAATCCCCGGGCACCTTAAACCACATGATGTTTAGTTGCCCACATGTTCAGAGATTTTGGGTTCAGGTGTGGGACAGGGTTCAAAAGGTACTCTATCTTAATGGACAGTTGTTTTCGAGAACTATTATCTTGCGCTCCAATGAATACATTGACGTTATCAAAGGATAAAGTACATCTGTTCAACTTTATGTTAGCTGTAGCCATCAAAGTGATTGTAAACTGCTGGAAGGACTCGACAAAATTGGATGTTACGCTTTGGTGGAACCTGCTATGTTTGTATGTTAGATATGAAAAAATGCAGGATAAACTGATGGTTCAAAGAGGGAAAAAAATGTTCCAGGGAGTGCAAGAAGGAACAAACAATGTTACAAGTTCTACAAATGATAAATGGTGGTATTTAGACGGGTTTGCAGCGTTGTCAAAATATTGCTAGGAGAGACTAAGTGTAAAAGAGTGGTTCATGCGATTGTTAGCATCCCCGGTCACGGAGATGTATCTAAAAAGTGTATTGCAAGGAGACAGGGGGGGGGGGGGGAAGAGAGAAGTAGGTGGAAGGGTTGCTGGGGAGGAGAGGTAGATTAGGATAAGATGGACTAGTATTATAAAAATGTCACTATGTTGGTTGTTGTTGGTGTGAAAATGTAAAAATTACTAAATTAAAAAAAAAAAAAATGGAAAGGCGAAACCACCTTTGGTATAAAGTGTGGATGAGTCCTAAGAACTACCTTATCATGGTGGAACCTTGTATAAGGAGGATCAGCCACTAACTCTTGCAATTCACTGATGTGATGTGCCGATGTGATTGCAATGAGGAAGATGACTTTCCAAGAAAGGAATTTCAAAGATGTAGTGGCTAATGGTTCAAAGGGCGGTTTCATGAGCTGACCGAGCACCAGATTTAAGTCCCATGCCACCAGTGGTGGCTTAATGGGAGGCTTTGTTAAAAGAAGGCCTCTCATAAATTTCGCTATGAGAGGATGAGAGGAAATAGGTTGTCTATTTAGAGGCTTGAAAGAAGCTGCAATAGCGCTCAAATGAACTCTCACTGAATTGGTCTTAAGCCCTGCATTAGATAAATGAAGGAGATACTCCAGTAATGATTTCAGAGGTATCGCAAGAGGGTTAAGACCCTTCTGCGAACACCATATGGTAAACCTTTACCACTTAAATGCATAAGAGCGTCTTGTGGAAGGCTTTCTGGAAGCATAAAGGATATCCTTTACCTGCTGAAAAAGGTTAAGACCGTGAAGTTCTAGGCTTTCAGCAACCAGGCCTGAGATGCAGAGACTGGGGATTGGGATGCCACAGCATCCCGTCCTTTTGAGAAAGGAGATTTGGAGCAGATCCTAACTCCAGAGGCGGAGCTTGAGAGAGATATAGGAGCAGAGGGTACCACATTTGCCGTGGCCAATGTGGAGCTATGAGAATCATATGACCTCTGTCTCTCTGAAGCTTGAACAGGGTTTTGGGAATTAGGGGAATGGGTGGAAAGGCATATAAGAAGTCCTGACCCCAATGGAGGAGGAAAGCATCCCTGGCTTGACAACCCTGAGCCGGAATTCTGGAACAGAACCGGGGAAGTTTGGCATTCAGCGGACTTGCAAAGAGGTCTATGTCTGGGTTTCCCCAAATTTGAAAAATTTTGGCCACCTGGTCTGCATGGAGAGACCATTCGTGTGGAAGCAGAACTCGACTGAGTCTGTATGCCCAAGAGTTTTGAATGCCTGGAAGATACACCGCAAGGAGATGAATCTGATGCTCTCTGGCGAGGGCCCATAGTCGTAAAGCTTCGTTGCATAGCGACAGAGAGCCTGTTCCGCCCTGCTTGTTCACATAGAACATGGCTACTTGATTGTCCGTTTGAACTAGGACTGTCTTGTAGCTGAGCTGGGTGTGGAATACTCAAAGAGCAAGGAAGATTGCTCTGAGTTCCAGGAGTTTGATGTGTAGATAGGCCTCCTGTGGAGTCCAGGTACCCTGGGTAGAGAGGCCTTGCAGGTGGGCTCCCCAACCCACCTGTGAGGCATCTGTTGTTAAGAGTGGCTTGGGGTGGGGGTTGCTGTAAAGGAGACCCCACCAAAAGGTTTTGGGGTGACTGCCACCATTGGAGGGACAAAATAAGGCGATCTGAGTTTGCTATTTTGTCTGACAGGCAACCTGATGCCTGAGTCCACTGGGCTGCCCTCATATGGAGGTGAGCATAAGGAACCACATGCACGGTGGATGCCATGTGCCCTAGCAACTGTAACATTTCCCGAGCAGTGAGGTGAGGTTTTAGCACTGCTTGGGAAGCTAACTTCACAATGCAAAGGCAGCAGGGCTGTAGAAGGTAGGCCCTTGTCTGTCTGGTATCTAGCAGAGCTTCTATAAACTCCAGGGACTGAGTAGGAGCAAGGTTGGATTTTGGGAAGTTTATGACAAGTCCCAAATACTGAAGGATGCGCATTGTGCGAGAGAGAGCAACCCTGGCCTCTGGCTCTGAAGGGGCTCGAATGAGCCAGTCGTCTAAGTAAGGGAAGACGAATATTCCTAGGGTGCGGACAAATGCTGCCACCACAGCCATGCATTTTGTGAACACCCTTGGTGCAGAGGCCAGGCCAAAAGGAAGAACCCTGTATTGGTAGTGCTTCCCTTGAAACAGAAAGCGAAGGAACTTTCGGTGAGTTGGATGGATGAGAACATGAGTGTACGCATCCTTGAGATCTAGAGAACAAAGCCAATCCTGACTCTGAAGGTATGGCAGTAGAGTTCCTAGAGAAATCATTTTGAACTTCTCTTTGAACAGGAATTTGTTCACTTCTCTGAGGTCTAAAATGGGTCTGTGTCCTACTGTTTTCTTTGGAATAAGGAAATAGGGGGAGTAAAACCCTGTACCCCGTTGGGGAATGGGTACCTCTTCTATTGCCCCTTGGGCAAGAAGCACAGTGACCTCTTGACCTAACTGGTCATTGAGAGAGGTCTGAGAATTGAACTGTCTTACCATTGTAGGAGGGGGCATGCTGAGGAAATGAAGCTTGTACCCCTCTCTTACAATAGACAGAGTCCAATTTTCTGCTGTTATAAGGCAAAGTTCTCTAGATAGGAGTCAAAGCCCCTGTGGAGGCTGAGTCTGCTGAGCTGGTTGAGGCTTAGCTGCTTTTGTCTTTCTTTGTCTAGGTTGTTGCTGCTGTCCCTTTTGGGCAGACTGACCTAAACGATGCCCCTGTTGGGTATAGGAGAGATAAAACTTCTTCTTCTTACTGAAGAATGGTTTCCTAGAGGATTTTTGCCTCGCAGGATCAGCTATAGATTTAGACAATCTATCCAAAGTGATATTGACAGCATCTATCTCATTAGCTTTTTCCTGCCAATTCTTGCCAAAGAGATTCTCTCCTGTGCAAGGAATATTCCCTAATTTATCCTGTACCCAAATTTCCAAGTCAGATGCCTGGAGCCAGGCAATCCTACGTGCACCTATGGCAATGGCAGAGGTTCTGCTTATGCACTCAAAGCAGTCAAAAGCTGCACGATTCACAAACTTGGAAACATCCTGAGCATGTTTGACAAGGGCGAGATAATCTTGCCTCTTATCATCAGAAAGGAGAGGGCTCATAAGCTCTAAATCTCCTGTGATATCCTTAAGGAACATTCCCATATATAAGATAAAGGAAATGATCCTAGCAGAAAGCATGGAAGCCTGAAAGGTTTGACGTCCAAAGGCGTCAAGAGTCCTACACTCACGTCCTGGAGGATTAGATGCATGCCTTTTTGCACTCTTTATCCTTCTCAATGCTGACTCCACCACCATGGAATGGTGTGGTAATTGAGTCTTCTGAAACCCAGGACAAGGAGGAACTCGACACATGGTGTCGAGTCTTCGAGAGTAAGGAGATGTGGTTAGAGGTGTTTCCCACATCCTTAACATGAGATCATGCAAGATCTCATGAATAGGTAAGGTAGCTGCCTCCTTGGGAGCTTTAGGGTATTGCAGGATTTCTAATTCCTTTGCCCTAGGCTCTTTTTCAGGAGCCACTGTGATGGAAAGACCTCGAGCCACTGTGATGGAAAGACCTCGAGCCACATCTCGGATAAAATCCTGAAAGGACATATCCTCTGGTGGAGACATCCTACTGTGATAGGCGATGGCCTAGCATGTAGCAGAGCTAGGTCTGAAGCCTTTTTTCCCCTGCTTTAAAAAGTTATTGCTGAAGCCCTTTTTCTCCTGCTTTAAAATGTTATTGCTGATTTTGGAAAATTACAGAATGCTGTTAGCTGTTAGAAAGAAATACCGTTCTATTCTGGTTTGATAACATGTACTGCTCTCCTGGAGATAAGAGAATTAAAACTGTCTTACTGTTTATTGTTTAGGTAAGCCAGATGTCTGCTTTAGTAGGAATGTCCTCCACTGTATCTTTGCTAGATGTACACTGACCTTGTAATTAGGATGAAAATATAGCAGAGAAGCTGAACAGTGTAAGAATATTTTGTCTAGCATTATGAAGATTGTTTAGTGTTTTGAGCCAAGGCTAGAGATACGTCTTAGCCTTGCTTTGTTTGGCCTTGCTTTGTTTTGCTTTTGATGAGAATGCTTCTGATATGCCTTCCACTATCTTTGCAAGCTAACTGACCTTGCAAGAGTAGCGAAATATACTGTATACTTTAGCAGAAGTATTATGTTTTGTGTTATGTCTACCAAGACCAGGACCAATGAGAAACTTTGCCTGTATTAGACTGGAGAAGAAAGGTATATAAACTGTTATTTTTCTGAGCTCTGGGCTCAGACATTTTGTATGCCAGTGCTGAGACTGTATATACAATAAAAGGGAGTTGAATCCTCGTCCATTGACTCCGGATATTATTGGGGTTGCGGGCCCTTCGCTATTACATTTCTTGGTGCATTGGGCCGGGAAATGTAATACGAATTGAACGCAAGCGAATAATACCGCGTATTAACGCCTCTAGGTTTGGTCCGGCTGGGACCGCAGCCGACCGACAGCGGAGAGGATCCCAGGCGCCGCCGGTCCCTTGTATCGGAGGGTTCCGCCCTGCCTCGGCGGCCTGCCGGGTCCAGCTGGCCAATACCTCGAACCCTGGTTGAGGGGAGTCCAGGATTCAACCCCAGGTGGAACGGGCTGCGCAGCGCATTAGCTACCGGATCCGGTGAGTACTGATTTTTCTGGTTTTTAGTCAGATAGCTCTGGGAAAGTCTCAAGACAAATCTGGTAAGGTAAAGGGAAGTCTGATCAACTTCCACGGGCGATCCTAGTACCCCTGCAAGTAGTGCGCGGCGCGAACCCATCAGCCCTTTCGGTTTTGGTAATTCTGGTTTGTCAGTCAGTCCGGGAATTCGGAATTTGGAAAATGCTAGCATGTTTGGTTGTGTGAAGTGTGTTTGAGAGGCTTTGCAATACAGGCCAAGCGAGAGCGGACTCCTCAGTAGCGCAGTTCTTGACCGGGCGACCGCGTTCAAGTCGCGAACAGGAGGAAGCGTCTGTTGTCTGTCCCCCTTATTTTTCTGTGGGCTACGCGGACCCCTTACCCGTAGCCATTCTACCTACCCTTTCTGTTTGCTGTCTTATACGTTGTATGTCATCATGGGAGGGGCAGAGTCTGTGCAAACTCCGTTAAAACTGTATGTTCACAAATTTTAAGAAAGGTTTTAGTGGTGATTATGGGATCAAAATGACAGCGCCCCGTTTAGAAATATTGTGTAGCAGAGTATGGCCAGCGCTAGATGCCGGGTGGCCACCAGAAGGTACTTTTGATATCCAAACTGTGTCCCGAGTGCACAAGATAGTGCGCAGCTATAGTCCTGAATAGTTTTCCTATATAGACTCCTGGTTAGGCATATGTGAGAAGCAGCCCCCCTGGATGAGGAGTTGCAGTGAGGGACAGAAAAAGATTATGTTAGCCACTACCACAAGAGTCCCTGCTAAGACAGAGAAGCTCCCGATTCATGCAGAGCCAGAGCCCCCAGAGGTTCCGGGATATCCACCTGCCTTTCTGTATACCCCAGTCCCGTTAGCTCCACCCCGAGTACCCCCGCCAGTATCCCGAGTAGAGCCGGAGATAGCAAGCGTGCCTCCAGCCGAAGTGCCTCCCCCTGAGCATCCACCTCAAAAACTTGAAGAGCAGACCCCTCCTCGTAGAAGTCGGAGCCCTAGTCCTGAGCAGTACTCTGATGCGGAGCAGTCACCCCATGAGGACTCTGCTAGTGGAGAGTCAGATGCCAGTCCAGAGCCATCCACCAGACTAGACACCAGTAGCAAAGACACCTCCAGATCTACTAAGCTGCGGGATGCCCTCATAATTGAAGGACAGCGATGTGCAAGATATGCAGTAGTGACTCTGGACATGGTAGTAGAATTATCAGCTCCAGCCCCAGGAACCTCAGCGCAGAAGGTTGAATTGATAGCCCTCACACGTGCACTCAGAATCGGAGCTGGAATCAGTCTGAATGTGTATACAGACTCTAAATATGCTTTTACAACACTACATGCCCATGGGGTCCTGTATAAAGAACGTGGATTGATCACCTCAGGAGGCAAGTCTGTCAAGTATGGCCCAGAAATATTGACTTTGTTGGAAGCAGTTTGGGCCCCTAAACGCGTTGCTGTAATACATTGCCGAGGCCATCAGACTGGAGATGGAGAAGTGTCCCGAGGAAACAGATCTGCTGATGCCTCTGCCCGAGAAACAGCCATTGCAGGACAAATTACCACCCCAAATGCCGCAATTCAAGCAGCCATATTTCCAGTACCTCTTAGTGCATGGACCCCCAGATATACCAAAGTGGAGATGGACCATTACTGTCAAAAGGAGGGGGGAAATTATCAGACACTGGGTGGATTGTGTTGCCACCGCCTGAAGGGAGATTAACCCCTGGTATGACTGTAATTCCTGAAGCATTAGGCCCCAGAGTTCAGGGAAAGTAGAGAGAATGAACCGGACCCTGAAGTCACAGATATCCAAACTCTGTCAGGAAGCCCACCTGAAGTGGCCCCAAGCTCTCCCCATTGCCCTTCTCCGAATACGGTCAGCACCCATCACGCCATTAGGAGTATCCCCATTTGAGAGCCTGTATGGGAGGCCCCCGCCTATAATTCAGGGGATAAGGGGAGATATGAATCAAATTGGAGTGCAAATTACTAGGCAGGAATTGTTGGCTTTAAGTTCTGTTTTGCAGGATCTTCATACCTGGGTGCAGGACCAGTTGCCTATCAATCTAACCGAACCCTTGCACCCTTTCAAGCCTGGAGCCTCGGTGTGGGTAAAAGACCCCAACAGCAGTGAAAGTGGCAGAGATCGACTCCTGGATCCACCACAGTCGAGTGAAACCAGCAACAGTTCCTGAGAGTCGCCCCTGGACTTCGATCGCTAATCCAGCATCACCGTTGCGAATCACACTGCGGAGAAGAGATCCATCATCGTAGAGAACGTTGCCAACTTGTTTCTGAACATCGCAGAGACGTTCTTCAGTTCTGCATTTACTATACCTCAGTAATCAGAGACTATAATCATGATTGCCAATTGCTGCTATTTCCTTCTTGCGGTAGCCCTAGGACTTTTAAGAACCACTCTTGCCTTGCCCCCTTGTGCAGCCTGTATAACCACCACTCGAACTGGAATGCAAGTCACCCAGACTCTACTTTACCACTCTTACTATACTTGCACTGGCATAGTCAGCCGGTGTATTTTGTCGCGGGGCTCCCCATCTACGCCTTATTACTGTTGGGGTGACCCCGGGCAAAGATTATGCTAGGCAGTCAAGGGAATGTAAGTTCACTCGGCGTAGTTGAGAGAAGTGACCTCACAGATTCCAACTACCTAGGAGCACTCATTAATGAGACCAGGTGGAGGGAAATAAGGCTTTTATTCCCTGGCTAATGCAAAGGTTCAACATAAGAGATAATCCATGAAACGGAAAGTCCTTTGTGTCAAAAGGTACCAGTATTTACAATGGTTGCTTAATTGTTGCTTCACAACTAAGGCAGGTTTCACTACCGGAATTTCAGTACAAGAAACAGCAGTTACATTTCATTCATTCTTCTTCATTATACAGAGCACACAGACTCTGGAGCTGAGGCCGTGCACCAGTCACATTCCATGAGCTCTGGCAGAGATAAGGGAACAGTATTTGGGTATTCAATCTCCATGGACTCCCCTTCGCTATACTCAGTAGAGGAATATTCACTGTCCCTGTCTGACCCAGCCTTGTAGGTTAGGACTCTGGAGTCTGGCTTCCCATAGCCAGGGGTTCTTAAGGCTGCAGGAATTTTACTGAACCAATCTGGTTTCTTTCCCCTCTCATAAGGGGCACGGGTTTTAGCAGAGCCTTTAGGAGCACAATATTCACAGTCATTGGTTAATGTTTCATACCTGGATTTAGATGAGTTGGAATCACCAGTGTATTCTCTTCCAGCCACTCTCCTTTGTTAGCTGAGCCTCTGCCTGCCAGCGTTGGATACAGCTGTGCTTCTAGGCAGTGGAGTAAAACTTGTCCTGGATTCTCCTCTCTCTCTGGGTAAGAACTCCAGCTGACCATAAAAGTGTTTTCCTCTCTGACCTGGTAAAACTTGGTAATAATCCTTCAGAGATTGTAAGCTCTTCTCAGAACCCTTCTCCCTGGTTCCTGGCTTCCGTCTCTCTGTTCTGGATACAGGCAGACTGTAAGAACAGGGCGTGGCAGACACTCTCACCTTAGAGCTGGCTCTAGCAAACTTCCCTTGTGCAGCAGGGTCAGTTTGGGCCTTCTGGCTCCCAACCTTGTGAAGTCTGTTCCCACTCAGGTTCTTCTCAGTCCTCTCTTGATGGCTCTCAGCCTTCTCTTGCTCCTTCTCTAGGTGCCTCTCAGCTCTCTCTCTGTCGCTCTCCGCCTTCTCTCGGTGGCTCTCAGCCTTCTCTCGGTGGCTCTCCTTCTTCTCCTCCCCTCTAGAAGCATTCTGTTCTGATTTATAAAGCAAACTGCTTGGGATGACTTCCGGGTTCCTTTCCAGGTGCAAGTCATCAGAGTTCCTAGGCTCATTAACTCCCGAATGTCTGTTCCTGCTCCCTCTAGCTGTGCCTGGGGGTAATTGCACACCTAGTTCCTTAAAAGAAACAGGATTTCTTTTCAAACACTCATCTTTATTGACATACGCCTCATGACAATTTATAATGGTACCGAACTGAATCTACTTTACCACTCTTACTATACTTGCACTGGCATAGTCAGCCGGTGTATTTATAATGGTACCAAACTGAATGTTTGCACTAAAGGAAAGACTCGTACTTGTTTCACACCACGACAGAATCCATCTTACTACGTCTTAGAATTGAGATGGAATGATGAAGATGGAACCCTTATCAACGCTACCAGTCAACTTTCTGATCCCAATCAACCTGCGTACCTGTATTTTGATGCTTGTGACTTGATTAACAGAAATAATTATTACAGGTGCGAATCATGGGAACAAGCCTACTACTATGATGAGAAATATATGTGTCCTGAAGGTGCGCACAACTGGGGAGTATGCACTGGGATACATTCCCCAACAACCTACAGCAAATCAATGGAAGCAGATTACTTCTGTCCGAAATGGGATTGTGTGTACTATGCTACCTGGTCTGGTAACCCTACAGGACAGACTGGAGACAATCGCAAAGCGCTGCTAGAAAGATTACCTTTACTGAAACCTGAACAGTGCAAGAAACGTGCTTGCAATCCTCTACGACTTCAAATCTTCGATCCCAGCCAGTGGAAGCAAGGATTTCGATTCGGCCTGCGCGTAGCAGGAGGTGGAGCTGACCCTGGAACCATCATATTCATCCAGCTGAATGTAAAGACTCATGTTTCCTCACCATATCGCATACATCATACCTTCCATGAGGCCATGAAAGCAGAATTTGTTGTTCCCCACACTTCGCAGAATTTATTCATTGAACTGGCTGGAGCTGTGGCATCCAGCCTCCATGTCTCGGACTGTCTCTTCTGTGGAGGAACTCAAATGGGAGACCAGTGGCCTTGGGAAGCACAAGAACTGAACTATTCTGTGCCATATAATCAGACTGATGTGCACAATACTACCAATGAATGGGTCCTAGCCCACTCCATAGTGGGTAGACTGTGTTTTGTACGAGCAGGACCGAAATTGACTGCATTGGTAGGACAATTGGTCTGCCTGAACCAGAAATATTATAATGCCACTACGGGAATGACTTCTTGGTGGTCAGGTGCCAATACTCCAGAACCTTCTAATCCTCTGATCATCTTTCCTTATTTGGCCAGGATATGGACAGATCTGGCTACACACAGCACTTGGCAAGCTCCACCTGGACTATATTGGATTTGTGGCACCCGAGCATATGCTAAACTCCCTGCTAACTGGGGAGGAGCGTGTGTTCTTGGAACAATACGGCCATCTTTCTTTCTTTTGCCCCTTTCCCATGGAGAACAATTGGGGTTCCCTGTATATAAGAGTCGACAGAGACGAGAAGCTCTGAGAATTGGCCAATGGGACAAATGGGATGCATCCTCTGAAGAATGGCCACCAGAGCGCATTGTTTCTTATTATGGCCCAGCTACCTGGGCACAAGATGGTTCTTGGGGCTACCGCACCCCTATATATATGTTAGATCGTATTATACGTTTGCAAGCTGTTGTTGAAATTATAACCAATGAAACTAGTAGAGCACTAACCTTGTTAGCCAAACAAGCCACTCAGATGCGTACAGCCATTTATCAGAACCGCTTAGCTTTAGATTACCTGCTTGCAGCTGAAGGAGGAGTTTGTGGGAAATTGAATTTAACAAACTGCTGCTTACAAATAGATAATGAAGGACAGGTTGTCGAAGACATAGCCAACCACATGAGAAAGCAAACGTATGTCCCAGTCCAAACATGGCATGGCTTGCAACTAGATGGCTGGTTTGGTTCTTGGTTTTCAAGCCTTGGCGGCCTGAAAACACTCATTATACTTGTATTCATGATTGTGGCTATTTGCATATGTATCCCCTGTTTCCTGCCCTTATGCTTACGCATGCTGAACTCTATTATCGATAGTACTATTGACCGCAAGGCAGCGGCACATATATTAGCCTCATGGGATTATTACCCTATACCACACAGTGATCCCTCTACTATGGTCTGAAGTATTTTTTTTTTGCTATTTGTGTGATTAGATTCTCACTCTTTCACACTTGCGGGTGTGAATAATCAAAAGGAGGGAATGTGATAGGCGATGGCCTAGCATGTAGCAGAGCTAGGTCTGAAGCCTTTTTTTCCCCTGCTTTAAAATGTTATTGCTGAAGCCCTTTTTCTCCTGCTTTAAAATGTTATTGCTGATTTTGGAAAATTACAGAATGCTGTTAGCTGTTAGAAAGAAATACCGTTCTATTCTGGTTTGATAACATGTACTGCTCTCCTGGAGATAAGAGAATTAAAACTGTCTTACTGTTTATTGTTTAGGTAAGCCAGATGTCTGCTTTAGTAGGAATGTCCTCCACTGTATCTTTGCTAGATGTACACTGACCTTGTAATTAGGATGAAAATATAGCAGAGAAGCTGAACAGTGTAAGAATATTTTGTCTAGGGGGGGCGGAGCCAGCGCGAAACCGGCATGGCGGTGTAAGTCCTCTTCTCTTCGGCCTTGATTTGTAATCCTGACTGCCACCCATACATATTCCTTTGGTGATCGGTAGAATCGAGAGGCTTAGGCTCGAGGATGGCGGGGAGCAAGCAAACGAGACTAGAATTTGCTTCCACGCCCGCAGCGGCGGGATCTAAAAGATCAAAGACAGATCCGCTGTCGCCGCAAAAGTCTGGGCCCGCACATGGATCAACTGACGACTTGCATCAGCTTCTACAAGAAGAGGTGCGAGCAATAAGAAGCCGTGTGGACTCTAACGGAGAGATGCTATCTGAGCTGCAAAGCGACATTAAGGACATGAGTGCGCAGATCCAATCTCTTTCTGTCAGAGTGGATAAGGTGGAAGCAACGGCGGCCGGCCATGAAGAACGGTTCAAACACGTTGCCTCCGTAGCCCGTAAGATAGACTGGCTTGAGAGTACGATGGAGGATATGGGTAATCGCGCCAGACGCAATAACATTTGCGTGGTTGGGCTGGCTGAAGGCGCAGAAGGAGATGACCCCATTCGTTTCATGGAAGACTTTCTGCCTAAAACACTAAAAATTACCTTCGCGCGCCCTCTGGAAACTGAGCGGGCACATCGGATCCCGGCCTTCCCGTCTGTTTCTAACTCTCATGCCAAGCGCCCTCGCCCTTTCATTATGTGTCTTTTGCGGCATCAGCAAGTCGCGCAGATTCTTGCGGCGGCTAAATCCAACCAGCCGCTTCAGTATGAGGGGCATAAAATTGCCTTTTACCCGGATTTTTGCAAACACACGGTGGAGAAGCGGAGGCAGTTTTTGGAGTTGCGACCTAGGCTATGGAACCTGCAAGCAAGATTCGGCCTGTTTAGTCCCGCGAAATTTAAAGTCACTATGAACAATAACACTAAATCCTTCGAGGATCCTGGAATGCTGCGACAATTCATAGAGGATCAAGAGGAGCTTCTTATGCAGCAAACTTGATCTGGCTGCTAGCTTGTGCCTTTGGAATGTTTATTTTTTGTGTGGCCGTGGACTATGGATGTGTAGTTGATTGCATCTTGTCTCCACTGCTGCATATAAGCATACTTGCGGGTCTCTTGGTTTAATTGTTAAATTGGTGGGTGGCGGGTGAATGGATCTGTTTCGTCTTTAAGGGGCTGCCCTGTGCTGTAAGAGTGTTTCTGCTGTCTCACCCTTTTTGGATTTATGCTTTTCTTTTTGGGAGGGGTTTTGGGCTCTCTGGGAATTTTCGGGAAGACAGGGAGGGGGTTGTGCTCACTTCTTACAATTTGATTGTGGATGTTTCGCGGGCGGGATGGCCAATGGGTTGAGGTTTCTGTCCCTAAATGTGAAGGGTCTTAGGTCTCCGGTTAAACGGAAGAAAATCCTTGTCTACTGCAAGTGGCAGAAAGCTGATATCATCCTACTTCAGGAGACTCATCTCTCTGCATCAGAGGCGGGTAAACTGGGTGATAAACACTTTAAGTTCGTGGGCTGTTCCCCTGCCATGCATAAGAAAAATGGGGTCATCCTATTGATGAAAGCTGCCCTGGGATTTCAGGTTATTAATTCCTGTCACGATGAGGAAGGGAGGTGGTCCAAATCTTTGGTAAAGGCAGGGGGGGAGCTTTTATCTATCATCAATGTATACGGGCCCAATATTGATGATCCTACTTTCTTTCATAACTTAAATGGGGTCATTTTGGAGGATCAGGGTGCTTTGATAATCCTTGGGGGGGATTTTAACCTGGTAAGAGACCCATTGTTGGACAGGAGTCCTGGTAGAGTACAACGCCCCTCTCGTGCGAGTGTTGCTCTTTCTGCCCTGGTGGAGTCTTGTGGCTTAGTCGATATTTGGCGTCTGATCCACCCAAGCGAAAAGGATTTTTCCTTTTTTTCCCCTGTGCATGGCTCTTTATCTCGCATAGATTTTTTCTTGCGTTCCAAATGTTTGGTCTCTGGCTGTCGGGATGCGTCAATCTTGGGTAGATCGGTCTCAGATCATGCCGCTATTACGTTGGATGTCGCTGTTGATGATGTGCAGAGAGCTGGACAGGTTTGGTCCTTTAACCGTGCTTGGCTGGCAGAGCCTGCGTTTCAAGAGGAGGTGCGGCTGGCCATTGCTTCCTATTTTGATTCGAATAGGTGGGGTGATACTGCCGGCTGGGCTTGGTGGGAGGCCTTTAAGGCCTCAATACGGGCTGTGATCACCAGCTTTAAAATTAAGGAGGCGAAGCGGCGGAAGGCGCATTTGTCTACTCTAGACGCGCAAATACGAGCGGGTGAAAGGCTGTGGATCTCGCATCCGCGGCCGGAAATTCTATTACGACTGCAAAGGCTGCGATTCCAATACAATGAAACCTTAAGTTCTGAGGTAGAGCAGATCATGTTAAAGCAGTCTGCAAGGTTTCATGTTGAGAAGAACAAAGCCGGCCGGCTACTCGCACATACTTTGCGTGGGAAGCAAACTGAGTCCAGAATAGCTTCCCCTTTGTCTAGTGGTCAGGAGTGCCTGACAAAAGATGACCAGATAGCTGCAGAATTTACTAAATTCTATAGTTTGTTATATGCTTCTGAGTCGAGGGCAGATCTCAATGCTTTTACTAGTTTTGTTGGAAATTCGGAAAGGCCTGTTTTGGAAGAGCATCAATCTTTAGACATTGGTAAACCTTTTTCCCATGATGAGCTTACATCGGCTATTAATGGCATGTCCTCTGGGAAGGCGGCCGGGCCTGACGGACTTCCAGCGGAATTTTATAAGGTCTTTGGCAAAGAGTTGGTCCCGCATATGTTGTTGTATTTCGCTGAGCTCGAAAAAGAGCTTAGTCAGACCAGCCGGTTCTCAGAAGCCACGATAATAGTATTGGAGAAACCGGGCAGAGACCCTAGATATGTAGCGAATTATCGGCCTATCTCTCTCTTGAACGCTGATTACAAGATCTATGCAAGCATCCTCGCCCAACGACTAGCGGCGGTTGTTGGAAATTTGGTCCACCCCGATCAATGCGGGTTTGTCCCTGGGAGGTCTACCGCGGATAATGCCCGTCTATTGTGTAACCTGCTTGAGAGGGTATCGTCGGATCCTAGCCCGTATGTCGCTCTTTCATTAGACGCGGAGAAAGCATTTGATAGACTGGAATGGCCGTTCTTGCTTTTTATTTTGCAATGGTTCGGGCTTGGCGATGGGTTTATAAATAAGGTTAGGGTTCTATATTCCCATGCGACTGCAAGGATATGTGTCAATGGTGCAGTTTCGTCTTCTTTCTCTCTCCATAGAGGTACCAGGCAAGGGTGCCCCCTCTCCCCTTTGTTATTCAACTTAGCATTGGAACCCTTGGCGATCGCTGTGCGACAGCACTCTGGTCTCACGGGGGTCCAGGTTGGGACTTTGCAGGTGAAGTTGTCTGCGTATGCCGATGATGTACTTCTTTTTACACAACCTCCCGAGGTTCCGTCTATCCTGGCATTGTTTGACGAGTATTCCAGTGTCTCCGGTTACAAGATTAACTGGTCCAAGTCGGTAGCTTTCCCCCTCAACTTCATTGCCACTTCGGCGGAGATGGCGGCTTTCCCTTTTAAGTGGGAAGCGGGTAGCATTAGGTACCTCGGGGCGTGGTATAATGCCTCGGCAGATGTCATGATCCAGAAAAACCTTGATGAGCTTTTGGTTTTGGTCCAGCAGAAGACCCTTGCCTGGTCCCCTCTTCATCTTTCATGGTGGGGTAGATTAGAGGTCATCAAAATGTCTCTTACTCCAAAAATTAACTATGTGCTTAGTATGCTCCCCTTTTCTATTCCACTGGTATGGTACAAAAAATTGGAAAATAGTCTCATCGCTTTTCTTTGGGGTGGTAAGCAACCTCGCATTGCCACCAAAAAGCTGAAAGCAGACAGGGATAATGGCGGTGTGAATTTTCCTGATTTTAGTTGGAATCATCAGGCCCTTCTGGTTAAGCAAGGTTCCTTGTGGCTAGCTTTAGATGGCCTTGATCGGAAACCTACTTGGTTGGAGGTGGAGTCTCGTCTTGCTGATCCCTACCCTTTGATGTATATGTTGGGCTCCTTACATCCCGAAGGGTCTCTCGTGGGGCGGGTAATCAGATCTACCCAAGATGCTTTCCTAACATTGGCACGGTTGGTGGCTCAGGATGATTCGCCCTCGGGACAGACCCCGCTATGGTGGAACCCGCGGTTCCGGATACGCGGGCGGATGTTTGCTTGGAAGAAGTGGCAGGAGTGGGGTATCTGGTCGCTAGGTCAGGTAGTAGATGTCAATGGATGGAAAGAGTTTGCGGCATTGCAGAGAGAGTTTTCTTTACCAGGCTCCTGTTTCTTTAAATGGGTCCAGCTTAAGCATTGTATTCTGGCGTCCAAAATTCCTCTTAGGTCTCCTGATTTGGCCAGGGGGGGAACTCTGCTTAATGGGCTTAGGGTCTTAACTGGTCAGCAAGGGGTCACCTCTAAGATCTATGCAATGTGGCGGGTGCGTTCCTCCTCTGTCCCTGTTGGGTTGGCTCGGGTTTGGGAACGTGACATATCCCAGGAAATTTCAATTCCAGCCTGGAAAATCCTTTGGGGTCCGATATCTAAAGTCTCTTGGTCAGCCGCGCTTACTCAGTCGATGTACTTTTTTATGCATCGGGCTTTAGTAACCCCGGTAAAGCTGGCTAAATGGGACTCTGCCTCCTCTGGTATGTGCTGGTCTTGCTTGAAGGAAAAAGGCACCTTCTTACATATGTTTTTTGACTGCCCTCTGGTACAGAGGTTTTGGAGTCAGGTGTGGGGGCGGATGCAATCGATCCTACACTTCTCTGCTGAGCTGGAGAGGAGTCGGGTTTGTTTGCGCTCTCTAGGTGTCTTTTCCGCAGGGGACCATACAAAACAATTTTTATTCAATTTTATGATGGCAATTGCCATCAAGATGATTCTCTGGAAGTGGAAGAACTTCCAGTGTCTGAGCTTGGATGGTTGGTGGAACCTGGTCTGCCATTATTCTAAATTGGAAAAAATCTATAGTAAACTTCATCACCCAGATAAGGAGGAGCTCAATGTTCGTAGATGGTCACTCTTGGACCAATTTGTTGCCCGTGCCCAGGCTTTGTAACGTGTTGTGTGTTTCAATGACCTAGGGCCTACACTGGCCGCCCTGCCTAGCGTGTGCGTTATCGCTGGGGGGTTGGAGTGGGTACTCCCCTTGTTTCCTCCTTTTGTATTTTACTCTTTCCTGTTTTTGTTTTCCCAGGAGAGCCAGGGTGGGTGATGGGTGGGGGGGTGGGTTGGGTTGTTGTGCTGACTGCTGGGGTTGCTTTTGGGTTGTGTTAGGGGTGCTTTCTTTGTTGTATGTTTTATAAAAGGTTAATAAAGAAATATTATAAAGAATATTTTGTCTAGCATTATGAAGATTGTTTAGTGTTTTGAGCCAAGGCTAGAGATACGTCTTAGCCTTGCTTTGTTTTGCTTTTGATGAGAATGCTTCTGATATGCCTTCCACTATCTTTGCAAGCTAACTGACCTTGCAAGAGTAGCGAAATATACTGTATACTTTAGCAGAAGTATTATGTTTTGTGTTATGTCTACCAAGACCAGGACCAATGAGAAGTTTTGCCTGTATTAGACTGGAGAAAAAAGGTATATAAACTGTCATTTTTCTGAGCTCTGGGCTCAGACATTTTGTATGCCAGTGCTGAGACTGTATATACAATAAAAGGGAGTTGAATCCTCGTCCATTGACTCCGGGTATTATTGGGGTTGCGGGCCCTTCGCTATTACACTACGCTGAGGAGAAGAAGAATCCTCAGGAAGAAGTACTCTGGTATCGGCAGAGCTTTCAGAGTCTTCAGACTCATCTGAGAATTCGAAGTATCTCTGATCCGGGTGATCATGCAAGGCATGGTACCGGTACCGATCGAAGTTGGCATCAGAGTGGCCCGGTACCGACCTGTCGATACCGGATGGATACGCATGACTCGGTCCCAGTAGAATACCTGCCGATGTCGATGCAGTCGGTGCCGGTACCGGTTGAATTGTCTGAAGCGGTTTCAGGGGCATCGAGGCTGTAAGAAGAGCCGCCAGACTGCGTTCAATAGCTAAGAATCTCTGGTCTATCTACGCTGACGATGCTTGGGTATCGGTACCGGAAGATGCGGCCGGTACCCCAGAGCATGGCACCAGTAGTTCTGCCGAGGTTGAGGCCTCGAGAACATCCTGGAGCCCTGTTAGTGCTTTGGAAGCCGAAGCCTCCCGCCGGGGCAACTTTGCTGGTGAAAGTCCCTCAAGGCAACGCCAGAGGCATCTTGCTGTCTAGAAGGAGATCTACCCTTTGAGGACCGGCTAGATTTACGTTTAGTTACCTGAGATCCGTGGGAGGAAGACAAAGCCCTGGAAGACATCGATGCCACGGAGGCTGCATTGGAGGGAAAAAGGGTGCTAAGTTTAGCAGCTCGGTTCTGCCGGCCCCTTTTCGACATCATCCCACAGGCAACACACTCTGAAATAGTGTGGTCAGGACCTAAACATTTGAGGCACCACTCATGGGTGTCGGTGACAGAGATGGTACTGCCACACTTAGAACACTTTTTAAAACCCGAAGCGGGTTTTTCCATTCTGAAGGAAAAGTTGGGCCTAGTGCCCAAAATGGCATGTGGCACCTGAGAGAAAATTACTGGAAAGACTCCAGAAGAAAGTTTGTTTTTTTTTAAGAAAAGAAAGAACCACCGGCGGTACCAGTGTAGCTTTGAGGGAAGGCAGACGCGATCACAAAAAAGAATAGAAGGGATTTTTTTCTGCGGTGACAGGATGTGCGACCTGTCGGCGCCACAGAAAACGAAGAACTGGAGAGGGACAGTTGGGAAAGGCGGGAAGGCAGCACGCAGGAGCTGTGGGATGCTCCCAAAAGCTTTCCTATTGGACGCTGGGGAGCGTTCCCGCGCAGTCTCCGTCGGTACCTATGAAACCCATATGTGAATATTACATTTCTGCTTGTTCCTGGAGATTGAACACACTCCTGTTGTTATTTAAAACAAGCTATATATTTCACTGGCATGCGGTGTATGTTTAACTTACCTAGTCATGGATTTCCTGCCCTCATATGGATAATGGCAAGCAGAAAATCAGTCTGAACAGCCCAAAAATAATCATATAGTGAAGTGGCACAGGCAGGGCAGAGTGAAGTGGGCTGTGAGTTTATTTAGATAGTGGCGATATTCAGCCACCATCTGGCTAAGTTATACATTTAGTTTAAGCCTGCTAGATAGCAATCCTAAACTAAACATCTGTCAGGGTGACCACATTGCACAGATATTCAGTGCCTCTGACTAGATGGTGATGCTAAATATACAAAATAAGTTAAATTTTGTGGCTAGTGTTTAACATATTCTGGTTGCCAACACCTCTGAATATTGACCCCACTGATTCCAGAATGCTCATTCCCAAGAACCATTTTTTTAAACTTAATAGGTTCTGCCTATTCCTTTGGACTTTCAGCTTTTCTGGATATAGCCTCTACCATGTTCCAGCACCGTGAGCCTACCTTTACAACACCCTGTGATTGTTTTCTCCATTTACAAAACCCTTTGGATTGTGTCCAATCAATGCAGTGGCAGACCTTGGCCAGGTGCCACAGGCCATGACTCTTTTAGACCATAAGGTGGTGGTTGAACATCACTGCTATCCAGATAAATTTGGGGTCCACCCTTGCTCCACTCCTGTACTATATGGATGGTGTCAGGCCATCCAGACTGATTTTTGGCTCACTACTGTCCACAGAACGACTGAAAAAACAGGAATTTCCAGATTACTGTAACTCTGTACATGCAGCAAGCCCGATTGATACTAGCTGCTTACCTCTAAAGCTTCTTTTCTTTCTTTCTCCAAGGAACGAATTCGAAATATGTTTTTCTCTTGAGCTGGGTGCCTCCGTGGCAGTGTAAGACCCATCTCCTCATCAATGCAGAGTTCCCCGGCTGAAAGTTTGGCCTGGCTTAACTGATTTTCCAGCTCACGGACCTGTGGAAAAGCAGAATGCATGCATCCCTGTGATAACAATTGTAATACACAGCATGGGGCAGTGCTTCTTTTTTAACTTTCTTAGTTTAAATTTGTGGGGCTGAATAAGATATAAAGCGTACATGTTTCCCAAAAGTTCATTGAATTGAAAGCTGTGATTGGTACTGTTGGACACATTAGTGTGGTGTGTAACCTGCCCTGAGCAATTTGAAAGGACAGGATAAATATTGAATGAATAAATAAATAAATACAACACAAGATATACCATGTTGAGTCAACTAAGGTTTATGAAGCCCTGCATTCTGTCTCAGACAGTGGTCAATCCTGTTCACAAATATCTGACAGATCCCAATGAGTAGGTCTATTTCTCATTATTCATTTCCACAAAAATACAATGGCATTCTTAAGAATACCTGGCTAATAATTTTTGTGGACTTTTCCTCTAGGAATTTGTCTAAACCTCTTTTGAACCCACTATGTTAGTCATCTTGACCATGTCCTCTGGCAACAGATTTCACAGATTTAGTGTGTGAAATATAAAAATACTTTCTATGATCAGTTTTCAATCTGCTGATTGTTAGTTTCATGAACTGTCCTCCTGTTCTAGTATTGTCTGAAAGGTTAAACAACCGCTCCATCCCAATCATGATTTTATAAATTTCTATCATATCCCCTTACCTGTTTAGTTTTTCTTCATAAAGGTGGTGTTCTATTCCCTTTATCATTTTTGTCGCCCTTCTCTGAACCTTTTCTAGTTCCGCTATATGTTTTTTGAGATGGGGCAACCAGAACTGCACACAGTACTCAACAGATGCTCGTATCATGGACCTATACAGAGGCATAATGATATTTTCAGTTTTGAACTGCATTCCTTTTCAAATAATCCCTAATATTCTATTTGCTTTTTGGCAGCTGCTGCATGTTGGGCTGAAATTTTCAACATATACACAATGACTCCAAGATCTTTTTCTTGAGAGGTGACTCCTAACATAAGACTCCAGCATTATGTATGTGTAGTTGGGATTATTTTCCCCTATGCGCATTACTTTGCACTTGACCACATTACATTTTACAGTATCTGACATTCAGTCAGTATCCTTGTTTTTTTTGCAATTCTTCACAATCCTTTGCTGTTTAAAGGACTTCAAATAATTTTGTTTCATCTACAAACTGTATCACCACACTTGTTGCTCCTTTTTCCAGATCATTTGTACATTTTTTTAAACAGCAGAGATCCCAGTACAGATTCCTAGGGCACTTCACAATTCACCTTTTCCATTTGAAAAAGTGACCAGTTCTGCTCTCCGTTTCCTGTTTTTTAACCCACTATTAATCCATGAAAGGCCACTGCTTCCTATCCCATGACTTTTTAATTTTATGAGGAGTTGTCTTTGTCAAAAACCATCTCCAGGAACAAGCAGGAATGAGTCTTCACATATGGGTACGTCGGTACCGACGGAGTCTGCGAGGGAACGCTTCCCAGCGTCCAATCAAGAGCTTTTGGAAGCATCCCAGCACGCCTGCGTGCTGCCTTCCCACCTTTCCCAACTGCCTCTCCTCAGTTTTCGTTTTTCCGCGGAGCCGGCAGGACGTCCTCCTGTCACCGCAGAAAATTCTTGTTTTTATTTTTTAGTTTTCTTGTGGTCGCGGCTGTCTTCCCGACGCCACCGGTACCGCCGGTGTTTTCTTTTCTTTTCTTGAAAAATTTTCCTTTTCCACGGGATATTTTTTCTTCATAGTGTTCCACGGTCTCTTAGGCCTTTTAGGCCTCTTCTTTTTCCTTCATGGAACCGCCAGACACTTTCTCCAAGAACTGTTCAGACTGTGGCGGTACAACTTTATTTTTAGACCCTCGAAGTCGGTGTCTAACCTGCTTGGGTCCTGACAACAATTTGGTAAGAAGAGGTTTTCAACATCGAGGCTTCCTCGATACACGGCTGCCCTCCAACTTCGGGGCACCATCCCCTTCTTCGTCCACACAGGATCAGGTAACCCACAAACAGTCTGTTAAGACTAGCCAGTCCTCGAGTGGTAGGTCTCATGCGCAGCACGTAGACGGCTCCAGCCTTGCCCTCAAGGGCCCACTGGCTTCAAAACCGCGGCGGGAGTCTTCGGTCTCCAAAGCCTATAAGGGGTTTCGGGTTGTTCCTGGGGTTCACCCCCCACAGAACATACCTAAGCTGTGTACAGTGGTGGCATCCGCTTCGAGCGGTACCGATACCCCGGCATCGGCACTGGTGTTGGATGAAACACTCCTCACCAGGGATCGTCATCTGGCGTCCTCGGTACCTTCGGGACCGGTGGATACCCTCCAGATTGACTTTCCATTATCGGTACCAATACCGATACTCCAACCGACGTCAGTATCCTCCAGATGTGCATCGATAGCCTCGCTTCCTTCGATGCCGAGTCTGGAATCCATCTCCAGTCTGGAGGACTGGGTACCGACTCGCCTTTGTACCGGCTCTCGACGGTACCGAAGGCTCGGTTCCGATGATTCGGATTCGCAACTCTCGGTTCCCCCGACGCCGAATGAGTTGCCACTGGTTGCCCTTCCTTCACTGGTATCAGACACGGTACCAAAGTTGGTACCGATGTCCTCATTACCTTCACGGTCGGTGCCTTCCATGCTTCGCTTATCAGGCTCTTTGCCCTCGATGCCGAGTTTGGAATCAATCTCTAGTCTAGAAGACTGGGTACCAATAGATTTTGATACCGACACCGATCGATACCGGTGCTTCGGTACCGAGGATAGCGGCCGGAGGTTTTCGGTTACCTCGGTACCGATTGAACTGTCACCGATGACTGCTCCGATGTCTTTGTCGGGTTCGACTCCGACATCGGTACCGGTATCAGCATCGGTACCGGTACCCAAAGTAGCATCGTCGCCAATTCCTGCCATGCTTTTTTCAACAGGATCACTCCATTCTATACCAAGCTTGGAGTCGATACCTGGCATGGATGATGTGGTAAGGATGGGGGCTGCTCCTGACAGCCAGTACCAGCAACCATCTTTTAAGCATTCCACACTGCACTCTGCAGGATCTTCTATTCCTATATATTTGGATAACTCTGTGGATGCTCAGGCTAGTTCTTTAGATCTACCCTGTCCAGGGGAGATTCCTGTTTGTGATCCCTCTTTTCAGAGTTTCCTCCTGGATATAGCAAGATCTCTTGCCATTCCTATTCCAGGACATGATCCTGCACAAGGCTCTGTTTCTGCCAAAGCAAAGGACAACTTAATGCTTCCTTTGCATCATTCCTTGCAGGATCTCCTTCTAGGAATGTGGGAAACACCTTTAAGGGTACCCCCACCTCCCAGGGCAACTGATCTTTTATATCAGGTGCCCCCCTCTCCAGGGTTTCATAAGACTCAACTTCCTCATCATTCCATAGTAGTGGAATCAGCAATGAGGCGGGTAAAGAGTAAGAAAAAGCACTCTTCTTATCCGCCAGGTCGTGAGTCTAAGACACTAGATGCCTTTGGACGTCAAACCTTCCAGACATCTAGGCTTTCTGCAAGAATTCTCTCATATATTTTTTATATGAGTCTTTCTCTTGAGGAGGTCACAAAGCAGTTACATCTTTTGACTCCTTTCCTTCCAGTTTCTAGGAGTAAAGGCTATTCTTCACTGCTTAAGCATATCCAGAATATTTCTTGGTTTCTTTCTCATGCTTCCCTAGACTCTTTTGAGTCTGTTAGCAGAACTTCTGCTATTGCTATAGGGGCACGACGTAAAGCCTGGCTCCAATCTTCAGACTTGGACAAATGGGCACAACAACGTCTGGGACATACTCCTTGCACTGGAGAAAATCTTTTCAAAAAGGAGTCTTTACGTCAGGTTATTTATTTATTTATTTTATTTATTAACAATTCTTATATACCGCACTATTATCCATCAGCGCGGTTTACATTGAACAGAAACATCCGACAATTTACAAATGTCTGGTCATTACATTTAACAGGGAGTAGAAATTGGAGAAACGGGAAAACTATATACATTGGTGGTTCACCTGATAATGGACATGGTCAACTATATACATATGTGGTACAACCATACAGGAAAATGCTTGTTATATACATTGTGGGGTAAGCCTATTGCGAGGGTCTGCCTGTTTGACTACTTCTGCTACTCGCTTGGTGGATATGTTCGGAGCTGTCATTGAGATATTTAAGGAAGAGGAAATGTTTTAATGCTTTTCTGAACCGGCTCAAGTTGGGGATTGCTCTGATTTGTGCTGGTAAAGCGTTCCATAGAGTTGGGGTGCAGAGTCGGAAGGCTCTGTTGGCTGTTGATCTGGTGCATCTTGTGGTTTCATTTGGGATAACTAGCATGTTCAACTCTGCGGTTCTTCGTGGCCTGTTTGGTGCAAGTGGTTGGATGAGGTTAGAGAGAGAGGATGAGGTGAGCCCCTTAGCAGCTTTGAACGTTAGCAGTAAAGTCTTGAAACTGATCCTTGCTTGAATGGGGAGCCAGTGTAACTGTCTTAGGAGGGTGTCACATGGTTTCTCCTGGATGCCCCAAAGAGTACCCGTGCTGCACTGTTCATAGCCAGTTGCAGGGGGTTCAGGGTGGACCGTGGGAGTCCTTGTAGTATGGAGTTTGAGAAGTAGAAATGAGGAATTATAAGGGCTTGATAAATGGTGCGGAAATCATCCGGTTCGAGTAGCGCTCGTAGGTGTCTGAGGGATCTGATTTTAAAGTAGATTGCCTTGACAGTATTGGCTATGTGGTTCTTCATGTCAAGGTTTTGGTCTAACATTACTCCAAGGTAACGTATCGCAGGCTTCACTTGTAGTTGGGCATCCTTTACCTTAACACAGCTAGGTGGGGTGAAGTTGGTATTCCTTGAGACGAAAAGGACTTCTGTCTTTTTATGTTGTATTCTCAAGTTTTGTGACAGGAGCCACTCTGATATGGTGTCGAAGCAGTTAGTCAGAGGCGTGAGGTCTAGGCTCTCCAATGATATTGGCATATATAATAGCACATCATCTGCATATATCATGTAACTGACATTGAAGGATCAGTTATCCACTGATTTACCTGTTCCTAAGATTTGTTCTACACCTTCTTCTGTCCCACTAGGTAGGAAATCTCCTACCAAACTTTCTTCCCACAGGAGAAGTAGGTTTTATTCATCACTTGCCCATCATACAAATGTTCCCCAACAGGGGAGGCATCGTCCTGGTCTGAAGAATCCAACCTCTCACCAGGTTCAGCAAACCCAGCATCTGCAGGGTTTCTGATCAATCATCATCAGATGCTTGTGACTCTTGGGGTTAGCATCTACAGTTGCTTCTTCTCAATGGAGGCAATCCACCGCTTCATTCTAACCCCTACACATGGATCCCTTTCCAAAAGATATCCATTTTTTCTATATTTCTATGAGCTGTCAGGATATTCATGCCTATAGGTCACAGGTTTCTCCTCTTTTTCCTGCTAGGGAAAGAGGTCTAACCACTATCAAATGATAGTTCCTGTGCCAGCATGTATCTTTCCTTTCTATAGACTTCCTACTTTGTAAGTCTTCTTCAGCTCCATTCTCTTCACCCTCTTACCTAGTTTTTCACCTGTAAGAGGGAATTACTTACTGGGAGGCTTTTTCTTCAGCCTCTCTACTTTTCTCACTTTCCAGTGCGGAGTTTACCTCCTCTGCTCAATCTTGCTTTGAGGCAGCTTATCAGACATGTCCAGAGTTTCCTACTCCTGTTCTGTCTGTTCTTTCTGTTTTTGAACAGTAAGATTCTTTCTGCTGTCTTGCTAACAGCTGCCTATGTAGGAGCTTTAATGTTTGGACCACTGGTTCTTGTCCACAAACAACCAGATTGTCCTCCACTAACATTCTGTCTAGTCTTAGTAGTGGCTCCAAGTCAGTGCTTCATCTCTCTTGGAGATCATCTCACTACAAGCTTTGTAGATTGTATTCTATTCTGCCATCTTCATTTTCCTGAGTTTGGCAGCATAGTTGGCAGGGATACTGGCTCTCTAATAGCCAGTTCTATCTCCTCATTCACCTGCATCATGCTCTCTGCAATCTACAAAGAAGCTTTCCACTATGGGCCCTTGCTAGAGAGCATGTTTTTTTTTTCTCCAACAGCTATCCTAGCTGGTTAGAAAAGGCTTTTCAGTCATGTCTCCCATGACTAGAAGGTTCTCCCTTCTTTGACTATCTCCTTTTTTAATATAAAGGACATAGGCCTTCTCTTACGTGAAAGCTCAAGGAGTTGCCAGTTCCCTGCTTTGGTCCATAGTATTCCCAATCGGGGATATGCTCGTCCTCATGGTAAGAACGCATGATACCTTTGCTCTTAAGCAGGTCAACATGGTTTCTCCTCTCTAGGCGTCTTCTGTCTACTTACCATGCTAGACTCCTGGAAGACTCGGGACTTGCTGGCTACACATTGACATTGTCCTTTGTTTTTCACGTTAACAGTCCTGGTTACTTTTCACTAACTAGCATTCTTGCAGATCATGACCAGGAGGAATAGATTCTCTATATGTCTTCTCAAGTAGGTTCCACCTCCTTGTTATTAGATGAATCTTTCCTCTCCACATATCCTATGTGATCACTGTGCTGTAGGCATATCTGTCTGTTTAATTGCAGACACCCATATGTAGGCCTACATATCCATATTTATTTTTTGTGTGTATTTTATGCCCTGCAATATCTCACTATAGATATATTCTTAATGTATATCTATCTATCTATCTATATATGTATCTGTTGAGATATTTTATTATAGATAGATATGTATCCACATACTTATCTATCTCACTGTCTATCCTCATATAGCTATATGATTCTGACAGAGGGGCTTTACCCATACCTATGCTATCTAGCAGGTTTGGGGTTCTACACACACAACCACTCCTGTGGTAGTCAACCATTTTTATACCATAACCTAACGGTTTAGGTACCTCTGAAGCTCTCCGTGCCCAATATCTCTCCTAGCTTACCCCAGTTAGGAGAGACATTGTGGATCTTCAGTTAATCACAGGCTTTAACGCCTCAGGCATTTGTCTTCTCTTTTTGGGATACAAGGAGTTCCCACACCCTTTCTCCCCACAAGGACTGTGCCTGTTTGTCCAAATCGGTTAGCCTTCTCTTTTTGCTCCTAAGAGTGACTCACTCTGCCTCCAAAAGAGCTAGGGTTTTTTCTCATAAAGCCTTCCGCTGAAGGCCCACCGTTTTTGGACTACCCCAGTTTCCCTACTGGGGTTACCTGTTACCTTTCAAGATTCTGACCTCCACTGGTTTTCCTACAGGATTATTACCTCTACTTACAGTGAGGTCCTCTTCAAGGTTCCTCTACTAGGTTTCCCAGTAGATCCATGAACCTCTATACTTCTGTGAAATCCTGTCAGGGGAGGTCCATATTGCAATATCCTTTGCAATATTATTGATGACTATCATCATCCACAGCATCCTTCTTTCTTCAACTCCTACCCTCCATCCTCAGGATGCCTGGTGTTCTGGGAGATAGCATGTTCCAGCCTATGACATGCTGGGACTCCAGGCATCTCAGCTTGGGAGTCCCCATATGTGAAGACTCATTCCTGCTTGTTCCTGGAGATAGCACAGTTACTTACCTGTAACAGGTGATCTCTTGGAACAGCAGGAATAAGTCTTCACAACCCTCCCACCTCCCCAGGAGTTGTATCTCTATCTATCTTTACTTTCCTCTCTCTTTGTCTCAGCTTTCAAACTTAACTGAGGAGAGGCAGTTGGGAAAGGCGGGAAGGCAGCACGCAGGCGTGCTGGGATGCTTCCAAAAGCTCTTGATCGGACGCTGGGAAGCGTTCCCACGCAGACTCCGTCCGTACCGACGTACCCATATGTGAAGACTTATTCCTGCTGTTCCCAGAGATCACCTGTTACAGGTAAGTAACTGTGCTTTCTGAAAGTTCAAAAAGATGCACTAAAGGTGATTACCCTGGCCACATTCTTCCCAGGGTGATCTGCGTTCCTTACATTAAGTACTGCCTGAGCAATAACACATACTCAAACTAGTGAACATAATTTATCACTGACGAACTATTTGGTCAAAATCATTTTCTCTGTAGGAGTACAGATCAAGGTAGTAGTTTATTTTCTGCCTGTATCATGCATTCTTCTACTACTATACTGCCTACTTGAGATCCCTCCCAAATCTCCTTTGTTCATCACTAGAGCTCCACCATTCATGAACCAGCATATAGAGTATTGTGTACAAAGCTGGCAACACAAAGCCTTATTTTTCACTTCTGTGGAAGTAGATATGTTTATGTTGCTGTCATTGTTAAACAAGCAACACACTGAAATCAGTTCTTGTACGTAGTTTTCCGCTGTTCCATGTACTGGAGAATGCTACTGTTCATGCACTCTCCACAATGTTGTTACATGTAAACCGCAAATGATCCTTGGAAATTGCGGTATAGAAATTGTTTCGAATACATAAAAATAAATATGATCAGTACTGTTATAATGATAGAGTTCATTCTTAACTCATGATTTATTTCTTCTGCTCATGCTTAAGCCCTGGTATTTACAAATGGCTTTATATCCCTTATTACCATCTTAGCAACAGTTTTCATCTGGATGGTCCCAACTAAGGTTTCATACCTTGCTTGTCAGAGCAACAGTAGCACAGGGCTGAAGCATGTTCAGAAATGGACAGCATAGTTAACACCTCACGGCATAGCTCTTTAGAATATTGTTTCTGTGCACTACTGGTTCTCTCCAGGATTCAAAGTTGCTGTAGGGTGACTCCATCTCTACCTCATCTCTGGCAAGGTAAATTAAAATGGAAACTGTCACACCCCTATCCTTGATCACTGCTCTCCTTTCCTCTGCTCTTTATTGCTTTTCTGTTCGGCCTGCTGTTCCTCTTCCCCTCCCTTTCCCTCCACTGCTGCTCTCCCCTTTCCATTTTCCTCACTTATGCACTGTTACCTCCCCCTTCCATGCTGTGACATCCCTTGGTCACATGACTGTTTCAAACAGCTTAATAAAAGCTGATGTTATGGGTAACAGTGGGGGCTCTAGCTCTGCTCTGATCTCTGGGATCTACTCTCCTCAACCTTGCCTCCTCTGCTGAAGCTAGGCTTGGGGATAAATACTGGGGGTAATAATGTTGTTGTTGCTAAGTGCCGTCAAGTCGGAGTCGACTCATGGCGACCCTCTGGATAGCTATCCTAAATTGTGTTCGGTCTTCAGTCAGGCGTCTCATTATTGACAGACTGGTACCCGTAGCTGCTGTTATTGTATAGATCCATCTCATTGCTGGCCTTCCTCTTTTGCATTGACCTTTTATCTTGCCAAGCATGATGTCTTTCTCTAATGATCTCTCTCTTCGCATGATGTGTCCAAAGTATGAAAGTCGAAGTCTTGTCATTTGAGCTTCTAAAGAAAGCTTAGGTTTGATCTCCTCTAGTACTGACTGGTTTGTTCTTCGGGCAGTCCATGGTATACACAGTATTCGCCGCCAACACCATAATTCAAAGGCATCAATTTTCTTCCTGTCTATCTTTTTCACTGTACAACTTTCACATCCATATGATGTTATTGAAAATACCATGGCTTGAACAAGTCGAATCTTTGTATGGAGAGAGACATCTCTGCTCTTGAGAAGCTTATCTAGGTCTTTCATAGCCATTCTGATAAGAGCAATGCGTTGTCTGATTTCTTGACTGCTTGTTGCTTCTTTATTGATAGTTGATCCAAGTAGGTTAAAGTTGTTCACAATTTCAATTTCTTCTCCTTCAATGATGAACCTGTTGATTATGCCAGTTGTCATGATCTTTGTCTTCTTTACATTAAGGTGCAGGCCCATTTTGAGACTATGTTCTTTGATTGTGAGAAGCAAATGTTTCAGATCATCTTCACTTTCAGCCAGTAATGTGGTATCATCAGCATAGCAAAGGTTGTTGATGAGTCTTTCACCAATCTTCACATCTCTGTTGTATTCATACAATCCTGCTTCTCTGATTTGTTCTGCATATAAACAGGTAGGGGGAAAGTATGCAGCCTTGTCTTACACCTTTGCTTATTTTAAACCATTCTGTTTCTCCTTGTTCCATTCGAACTGTTGCTTCTTGATCAATGCACAAATTGTGCAAGAGAACGATCAGGTGTTCTGGTATACTCATGCTTCTTAATGTGGCCCAGAGTTTCTCATTGTTTACACAGTCAAAAGCCTTGCTATAGTCGATAAAGCACAAATAGATATCCTTTTGATATTCTTTAGCCTTTTCAAGGATCCATTTCACATCCACAGTGATGTCTCTCATTCCTCGCCCTTTCCTGAACCCTGCTTGCACTTCAGGTAGTTCTTGTTCCAGGTATGGTTGTAGTCTCTTTTGAATAATCTTCAGTAGAATCTTGCTGGCATGTGGGATCAGACCGATTGTGCGATAATTTCCACAGTCAGTTGGATCACCTTTCTTTAGTATTGGTATAAACACAGATCTTTTCCAGTCAGTTGGCCATGATGTTGTCTTCCATATTTCTTGGCAGAGCCTTGTAAGTACGGTAATAGCTGCATCAGATTGCTGTAATACTTCTATGGGAATGCTATCAATGCCTGGTGTTTTGTTCTTTGATAAGGCTTTCAATGCTGCTTCAACTTCATCACCAATGGTTCCCGATCATAAGATACAGGTTGAAACGGCTGTTGGTCCACTTGATCTTTATCATATAAAAACTCTGTATATGCCTTCCACCTTTTCTTGATCTTCTCAGCATCATTCAACATAGAACCTTGAGCATCTTGTAACATTCCAATTCGCTGGAACATTTTCTTTAACTCTCGTAGCTTTAGGAAAGCCGATCTTGTTCTTCCTCTAATAGTTTCTGCTTCTATTTCCTAGCATGCGTCATTGTAGTACTTTTCCTTGTCCTGTCTTGCTGCACATTGGAATCTCTGTTGAGTTCTGCGATTGTCCTTCTTTCTCCTCTGGCTTTAGCTTCTTTGCGTTTCTGGGCAATTTTCAGAGTTTCTTCCGTCATCCATTTTAGCTGTTTTTGCTTTTGCACCTTTTGTAGACACTTCTCGCTTTCTTCCAACACAACCTTTCTGATGTCATTCCATAACTCTTCTGGAGCTCTGTCATCCCACTAGAGGACAGCAACCTTGGGCCGGAAGGACTGGGGTTTCTAGTCCCACAGGTGCTCCTTGTGGTCTTGGGCAAGCCACTTAACCCTCCATAGCCCATGTTCCCTGTAAAATAGTTATCTCCAAGTTATAATGCCCTGTTCAATGTAATTTCAGTTTGTTCAATGTAAACTGCACTGATGCAGAATAGCGCGGTATATAAGAGAATGTAAATAAAATAAAATAAAATAAATAAATTTGTATCTAAAGCAGCAAGTCGATTTTGCAGGCAGTCTTTAAATTCCAGTGGTATATTCTCAAGGTCATATTTTGCTGCATTCATGAGTGGTTTGCTCTTTTTCAGCTTTAGCATGAGTTTGCATACTAGTAGTTGATGATCTGCACCAGAGTCAGCTCCAGGTTTTGTCTTTGTTGATGTTACAGAGCTTTTCCATCGTTGACTTCCACAGATGTAGTCAATTTGATTTTTATACAATCCACTGGGTGAAGTCCATGTGTACAGTCGCCGCTTGTGTTTGGACAAGTTCCTGGAGGTAAGGTCCATAAACCATTATTAAAGAGGACCCAGAAAATCTACTACTTACCCCAAGATGAGCACTGTGGAACCTGTGCGCCTTTTTGGGAACCTGCCAGGTAGTTGTGACCTGTATTGCCACTGTTGGAAACAGGATACTGTGCTTGATGGACCTTGGTCTGACCCTGTATGGCATTTCTTTATGTTCCACAACGCCTGTCCTGAGATAAGCAGTGGATTGCCCGGGTCTTCTTTAATAATGGTTTATGGACTTATCCATACCTTTTTTTAATCCAACTACACTAACAGGTTTTCCTACATCTTCTGGTAACGAATTCCAGAGTTTGATTACGCATTGAATAAAAACATATTTTCTCTTATTAGTTTTAAATGGGTTACACTGTAGCTTCATTGCACATTCTCTAGTCTTTCTAATTTGATGGCGTAAGCAAATGTTCTATGCTAACCCGTTCCACTCCATTCATTAATTTATAGACCTTTATCATATCCCCCCTCAGTCATCCAAGTTGAAGAGCCCCAACCCTTTAAGCCTCTCCTCATAGGGATATCCTTCCATCCCCTTTACCATTTTTGTTGCTCTTTTCTGTACCTTTTCTAATTCTGCTATATCCTTTTTAAGATATGGCGACCAGAATTACACACAGTATTCAAGGTGCAGTCACACCATGGAAAGATACAGAGGCATTATAATATCCTTGGTTTTATTCTCCATTTCTTTCCTTATGATTCCTACCATTCTATTTGTTTTCTTGGCCGTTGCTGCACATTGGGTGGAGGGTCGTAAGCCATGCTAGGCCAATTGCCAAAACAGCTGAGTACAAGAGCGGGTCCTGGACTGGTCTTGCAGGACTCCAGGAAAGGAGATTATTGGGTAAGTAAAATCTCACCTTCCAGATTGTCCTGTCAGATCAGTCCAGATGAGTGGGATGTTCTCAAGCTACTATGCCACTGGGTGGGAAGAAGGCATGCTGCTTCAAAACCTCTGTGCTGAAGGCCACATCTGCCCTAGCATACACATCCAAGAGGTAACACTTGACAAAGGTAGAGAGAGATAATTACATTGCAGCCCTACAGATGTCAATAGGCACCACAGACCTGCACTCCACCCAGGATAACACCTACACCCTGGTGGATTTCGCCTGAAATCCAACTGGAACCAAGTGGTTCTGCAGAAGATACGATGAGGCCACCGTCTCCTTTATCCAGTGGCCCAAAGTAGCCTTAGAAGCATAGGTATAGTTTGACTCATTCCTTTGGAGGGGCAAAGGGTAGGATGACATATTTGCATATTAATTTGCATACTAGCATATTCATTGTGATCTTCTTAAGAAAAACACTAGATGGATAGGAAGCCAGTATAACAAGCAGGTGAGGGATGAGCTGGCACCACCAAGATACTCAAAGAGGGGGAGCAGAGGTTCTCATTTAGTGGCTTTGCAAAAAAAAAAAAAGCGAAAGCAACATATTGCCAAGTTATATAATTAAAGGCAGCAAAAATTGTAGCTGTTTATTTAGCCTGGCACTCTAAGATTTAAAAATTACTTAAACCCGTAAATATATATTCTGCAAAAAACAATGGAGATGAAAGGTGCCACACTCCAAGAGACTAAAGAAAAAAGAACCATAGCACAGTTTCTAACACCAAAATAAATTAGAGGAAATTAGACTTACCTGCTAATTGTGGTTCCTGGAGTGTAGCCAGTCTAGTCCCGGACCTCTGGGTTGTCCATCTCATACAGCAGCTTGGAAACTGAGAAACTCCTCCTTTTATGATGTCACTGGTATATCCAACCGGGAACCTCCTCCTGTCACCAGTTCCCTATTGACAAAGCAGACTCACCAGAGCAACAAGTAAGAATATATTACTAAAACTAGTATTAAACAACAAAACTGAACTAACTTGGACTTTAAGCATACAGAAACCTTCCCTCTTCTGTGTTTGGAAGGGCAAAGATCCTGATGTAAGTGTTATTTATTTATTTACATTCTCTTATATACTGTGCTATTCTGCATCAGTGCTGTTTACATTGAACAAACTGAAATTACATTGAACAGGGCATTATAACTTGGAGATAACTATTTTACAGGGAACATGGGCTATGGAGGGTTAAGTGGCTTGCCCAAGACCACAAGGAGCACCTGTGGGACTAGAAACCCCAGTCCTTCCGGCCCAAGGTTGCTGTCCTCTAGTGGGATTTGAACCCCCAACCTTCCGGCCTGAAGTACCTTGTCCCAACCACTAGGCCACTCCTCCACTCCAATATACCCTAGGAACAAAACCAATACGTCCCCCCCCCCATAAAGAAGATCCTCTCTTACCTGTAAAGCACATGGATCTCAGCACCTCTATCGGCAGCAGAAGCGCCACTTGGGAGGGATAGGGGACTAGACTGGCTACACTCCAGGAATCACAATTAGCAGGTAAATCTACTTTCCTCTTCCTGATCGTGTATCCAGTCTAGTCCCAGACCTCTGGGTTAGTACCAGAGCAGTGAAAGAACTTAACCACGGGAGGGACCCGGCAGGCCAGCCTGAACCACTGCTGACCCAAAAGAGGCGTCCTCCGCATACTGAACATCTAACCGATAGTGCTTGACGAAGGAATTCAAAGACGATCACGTCGCTGCCTTACAGATATCTACCGGAGGCACCAGTCGAACCTCAGCCCAAGAGGTCGCCTGCGATCTGGTAGAGTGGGCTCTAAGCCCCTCCGGAACCGATTTGCCTCTCAAAATGTACGCTGACCAATAGCTTCCTTAATCCACCGAGCAATAGAGGCCTTCGACGCCGCTTCTCCCTTTTTTGGTCACGCAAAAAGCACAAAAAGTCGGTCGGACTTACAGAAATCGGCCGGCTGTCGAAGATACTTCTTTAATGCCCGACAGACATCTAAAAGATGCAAATTCCTTGCCGTCGGACTACCGGCGGCCTCTCTGAAGACCAGTAAGGAAATCTCCTGGTTCAAATGGAACACCGAAAGGACCTTCGGAAGAAATGCCAGCACCGGCCTCAAGACCACCTTGGACGAACTAAACTGAAGGTAGGGCTCCCGACAATATAGCGCCTGCAATTCCGAAACTCTTCTGGCCGAGCAGATAGCTACCAGAAAAACTACCTTCAGGGTGAGGTCCTTAATCGACGCCTGCAAAAGGGGTTCAAAAGGTTCCCGTTCCAACGCTTCCAATACAAACGGCAGATTCCATCTAGGAACAATCTGTCTAAAAGGCGGTTGAAGTAGTGACACCCCTCGCAAGAAACGTTTGATATCCGCTTGACCCCCGAGCGTCTGACCTCCTATTTTACCTCTATAACACGCCAGAGCTGCGACTTGCACCTGTAACGACCCGGCAGCTAATCCCTTGTCGAAGCCATCCTGCAGAAACTGAAGGATTTGAGGAATGGTGGATCTCAGCACTTCACAATTTTTTTCCTCACACCAAACTTCGAATATCCTCCAGATACGAACATAGGCCAGCGAGGTAGACCTCCTGCGCGCCTTCAATAAGGTGGAAATCACCGTCCCGGAATATCCTCGGGATTTCAACCGAGCCCTCTCAAGAGCCAAGCCGTAAGCGAGAATCAATCCACGTGGGGCATCAGGAGCAGGCCCTGCGACAACAGATCTGCCCGAGCCGGAAGATGCCAGGATTTTGCCACCAGCAACTGCATTAGGTCTCCGTACCAGGGACGACGTGGCCAGTCCGGTGCTATCAGAATTACCTGCCCCCGGTAGCGCTCCACTCTTTGGACCACCCTGCCGATCAACACCCATGGAGGAAAGACATACAGTAGCTGCCCCACTGGCCAGGTTTGAATGAGGGCATCCAAGCCCTCGGACATCCTTTCTTTGCGCCTGCTGAAGAAACAGCTGACCTTTGTCGAGTTGAACGTCGCCATGAGATCCATGACCAGAGTGCCCCAGTGGCGTATCAGCATCGCGAAGACCTCCGGGTGCAAGACCCATTCCCCCGGGTCCACTTTTACTCTGCTGAGAAAATCGGCTTCCACGTTGTCCACACCCGCTACGTGTGCTGCCGACAGATCCAGAAGATTCGCCTCGGCCCATTCGCAGAGCGCCTCGGCCTCGGATTCGAGTGCAACGCTGGTGGTTCCCCCTTGTTTGTTGACATAGGCCACTGCCGTCGCGTTGTCGGAAAACACTCGGACCGCCTTTCCTCTGAGAAAGGTCCGAAATTCCTTTAGGGCTAGAGCACAGCTCTTAATTCTAGTCGATTGATTGGCCATGCTTGCTCCTGACAGGACCATTCCCTCTGCGCGAATCTTCCCTGACAATGAGCTCCCCAGCCCAGCAGGCTGGCATCTGTCATCAAGGGTATCCACTCCGGCGTCTCCAACCCTTTCCCGTTCTCTAGGGATTCGGGAAGCAACCACCACTGCAGCGCCTGACGCGTCTCCGCCAAACACGGCAGCTTCCGAGACAGCGAGTCGCGCTGATGTGACCAACGTCAAAGCAACGCTCTTTGTAAGGGCCTCATATGCGCTCGTGCCCAGGGCACCGTCTCCATGGTGACCGCCATGATGCCCAACAGTTGGAGGTAGTGCCAGGCCGAAGGCGTCTTGTAGAATAAGAATCTCCGCAGAAGGATTCGCAGACCTCGAGCCCGCTGCTCTGTCAGGAAGACCTTCCCCCGATGGTATCAAAGCGTGCTCCCAGGTACTCCAAACACTGAGAGGGTACCATCCGACTCTTTGCCAGGTTGACTACCCAACCAAGACTTTCTAGGAAGCACACAACTCTGGCCGTTGCCCTCTCGCTCTCTGCCCTCGACTTTGCTCGAATTAGCCAGTCGTCCAGATAAGGATGAACGAGTATTCCTTCCTTCCGTAACGCAGCCGCTACCACCACCATGACCTTTGTGAAGACCCACGGAGCAGTTGCTAGACCGAAAGGTAGCGCTCGAAACTGAAAATGTCCGAAAGGGATCGCGAATCTGAGAAATCTGTGATGTTCCTCTCTTATGGGAATGTGCAAGTAAGCTTCTGACAAGTCGAGGGACGTAAGGAACTCTCCTTTTTGCACTGCCACTATCACTGACCGCAGTGTCTCCATGCGAAAAGGCGACAGGCACCGATTCACTCTTTTGAGATTTAGAATAGGCCGAACCCCTCCATCCTTCTTCGGCACCACAAAGTATATGGAGTATCGATCGGAGCCGCACTGGCTTGGTGGCACCGGCACTATTGCCTTTAGATCTAGTAGCCTTTGTACTGTCTCCCGCAGAGCCCGGCATTTGGAGGCGGACCTGCCGGGGGACAGCACGAAAGCGTCGCGCACTGGCTGAAGCATCTCCAGCGCATAGCCCTCTCGGATGACCTCTAGCACCCACTGATCTGACGTGATTTGGACCCAGGCAGAATAAAACTTCTGCAGACGCCCCCCCCACGGGGAGTAGGGGTGCCTGGGTCCCCCTGATCTCATTGTGACTTTCTGGAGTTAAGGGCCGAGGAGGAGGGAGGCCCAAAGCCCCTTCCTGCTCCCCGAAACCCTCAAAACCTCTGATTTCTATTGGGAAAATGCCCTCTCTGACCTGCGGTAAATCTCTGGAACCGGTAGCGTCGAAACTCCCGTTGTTGCCCCCGGCCCGCAAAGGGCGTTCGAGCTGGCTTAGGCTTGTCCTCTGGCAACCTACCGCCCTTGGATTCCCCCAAATCTTTAACTAACTTCTCTAAATCTTCCCCAAACAAGAGGCATCCCTTAAAGGGCAGCTTACTGAGCCGAGCTTTAGAGGAGGTATCTGCCACCCAATTGCGTAACCATAGGTATCGCCGTGCTGCTACCGCCAACGCCATGCTCTTCGATAGCCCACGCATAAGATCGTAGTGAATGTCCGCCAAATAGGCCGCACCCGATTCCAACCTGGACGCGTCACCCGACAGGTCGGTCTCTTTACCTGGCACTCGCTGAGACCAACGCAGACATGCTCTAGCTACCCAAGCTCCGCAAATGGCTGCCTGGAGCGATAGGGCATTCACATCAAAAATTTGCCTCAATAAAACATCCAATTTCCTATCTTGACCGTCTTTAAGAGCCGCACTCCCCTCTACGGGAATGGTGGTCTTCTTCGTAACCGCCGAAACGGCTGCGTCCACTTTAGGCGACTTAAACCTCTCCTTATCTTGCTCCGCTAAAGGATATAGCCGAGACATCACTCTGGCTCCCTTCAGAGGAGCTTCTGGGATGTTCCACTCTTCCTGAATCATCTTGTGAAACACCCTGTGTACCGGAAACGCTCTCTGACTCTTCCGAAATACCTGTAATAGAGGATCCTCGAGGGAAGCGTCCTCTGCTGAATCAGGTACCAGCATATTTAGAACCTTGAGGGACTCAACTATGAGTGCCGGTAGTTCTCTCCTGAACACCCGGACCACTCTGGCCTGGTCTTCCTTTTCTGACAGTTCCCCTTCTTCCAACTCTTCCTCCAATGACATTTCCTCCTGATCCGACAGTGGCCCTTCCGAAACCACTGACTGATCACCAGGATCCCCCTCTCCTCGGAATCTCTTAGCCTCTCAAGGAGCCACATCTACATGTAAAGGTGCCGCCCGCCTCTTCACTGAAGCTGTACTGGCTGCACCCGTACCTTGATGGCGGTCACGTAGCAAAGCTTGCTGGAGGAGATTCACAAACTCCTGAGAAAAAATGGAAGTCAGCCCTAAAGGTACAGAACCTTGCGAGGAAAGAGTGTCTGGCCCCAAAGATGGCCCTGCCACCGGCTCCTCCATGGACACTTCCTGTACTTTCTCTGCCGAAGCACCAGCCTCGGTTCCCTGGACCTCCGACTTCTCTCCCTGTGACTGTAGCCCAGAGGCTTCCTTGACACAGGTTTTGCACACCCCCGAGTCTGTGCACCTTTTAGCTCCACAAACCATGCATTGAGGTTTGGATGGCATGTTTAAACGATGGGAGCCAGATGCCGCGCCAAAAAAGACAAAACGCTGAAAAAAAGGGGGGGCTAAAACCCACTTGCCCCCCTTTTGCTCTAAATCTACCTATACGATAGTGCAGCAGAGAAAATAAACCTTCAAAATCAAAACCGCGGCCTCCAGGAGCTTGTGACAAGAAATTTCGCGCCTAAAATAAAAACCCTGCCAGGAAAACGTCCCCCGACACGGCCCTGAGCGCGCCGCCGGCACGAGGCCGAGCCCACAGAGTTTTTCATGCCAAAAACGTTGCGGCAGTAACCCCGATTGTAACCAGCCCGCTTACCTTTACTTAGCTGCCAGAAAAGACAGCAAGCCACAGCAAGCTGTGGTAGTATGATATTCTGCCTCTCTGGTGTTATAATGAACCTTTCCTCTTGTCTCTTCTATTTCTTTGACTATCACTATCTCTTACTCTGTCCTATCTTATTAATGGCGTTCTTTTCATATTTTCAGTATCATTTATGTAATATTGTAAACCTCTCTGATGCTTTGGCCTGAGCGGTATATCAAATGTAATAAACATAAACATAAACATCTGTTTTGTTATGCCTCCTCATCCCCTCTCACCGGCTGTAACAACGCTTAGGCAAGGAAGCCAGGCCGCGATCTCGGCCGGCTAAGTTCGCCGCCTCAAGGGTTCACTGGGTAAGATGCTCAGCATGCTATCAGGCAGACCTCTGAGAAACGCTGGCAAAGTCCCGCTCAGTTCTGGTTCCTACTGTTCAGAAATCAGAGAACCGGAGCTGTCCCCCTTAAAAGAAAAGCTGTCTGTCCCGCACTACCAGATGGCCTGACAGAGCTAGGGGAAAAAGAAGGAGGGGAAAGGCTGAAGGACGGCCTCTGCAAGCTTAAAGGTACAGTCCTCCCCAATGCAGAAGGGGTTCTGCTAAGACTGTAAAACTACTTTAAACCTTTTGAAAAATCCCTTGCAACCTTTCTCCTCAAAATTCCTAATTGTTTCTCCAGTGAGCCCGGACCTCCAGGCTCACCCATCCATCCAGCTGCTTGGAGACTGAGGTAACTGGTGACAGGAGGAGGCTCCCGGTTGGATATACCAGTGACATCATAAAAGGAGGAGTTTCTCAGTCTCCAAGCTGCTGTATGAGATGGGCAACCCAGAGGTCCGGGACTAGACTGGATACACGATCAGGAATAACTAATTTTATTTTGGCATTAGAAACTCTATTATGGTTTTCTGTCTTTCTTTTTGAACATCTATTTTACATCCAATGAAACCCATCCTCCAACAGTAGGTGCAGAGCAGAACTAGGACATTTCACATTACAACCCAACATACAAAAAAAAAAAGATCTGATTCCGGTGTTCTCATTCTCTACCAGGGAGATTATGACCTAACAAAACCGTACAAAAGTCACTGAAGACTTAAAAGCAAATCTACCATACCATAACAAAACATGCTTCTAAAATTAACACATTAAGGAGCTTACCCAGAAAGCATGGTTACTCACCTGTAACAGGCATTCTTTGGGGATAGCAGGAATCAGTCATCACAATTGGGTGACGCTGGCACCGACGGAGCCCTCGTAGAAGCATCCCCCCAGCTTTCAAAGAAAGCCTTTGGGAGATGCCACCACACATGCATGGTCCCCTTCCCGCCCAAGGGTGCCATCTTGTACAGTCAGATGGCATAGCTAAAAGATTGCAAAAATAAAATAAAAGATGGTAAAGGAGCAACTCCAAGGAGAGGAGGGAGGGTTGTGAGGACTGATTCCTGCTGTCCCCAAAGAACAGGTAAGTAACTACACTTTCTCCGTGAACAAGCAGGAAGTCAGTCCTCACATATGGGACTCCTCAGCTACAGGCTACTGAAAGCTCATAGCAAAAAACACGGTCACCCTCAAAAAGGAGCCTTGAGCAGCAGCAATTCAATCCACAGCTACAGACTACAGTAGGACCCTTCCGGTAGCCTGAACAGAGAAGGGTCAGAGGGTAGGAGTTGCCTAAACCCAAAAAAGGTTACAGAGCACAGCCTGGCCGAAGGCACTTTCCCATCAAGACTCCCTTTCCAGGCAGTAATGGGCTACGAAGGTATGGACTGAAGACCAGGTGGCGGCCCATCAGAAAACCACAATCGGGACAGAGTGCAGGTTTGCCACTGAGGCCGCCATGGCCCTGACACAGTGTGCCATGACTCGGCTTTCCAGCGGGAGCTCCACCTGCTCATAGGTGAGGGCGATACAGTCTGCCACCCAGGTAGACAGTGTACGTTTGGTCACCGCCTCTCCCGGTCTAATGGGGTCATACGAGACGAAAAGCTGAGCAGCTTTACGGTGGCCCTGAGTACACTGGATGTAGAAAGACAAGGCCCTCTTACAGTCCAGGTGTGAAGGACCTTCTCTGCCCTACTGGTGTGAGGTCTTGGGAAGAAGATGGGAAGTACCAACTCCTGGTTGAGGTGGAATGATGATATCACCTTCAGAAGGAATTTAGGGAGGGTGCGGAGCACCATCCTGTTCTTGTAGAACCTGGTATATGGCGCTTCCGTCACTAAGGCCTGAAGCTCGCTAACCATGTGAGCGTAGGTGAGCACGACGAGGAACACCACCTTCCAAAAGAGGTATTGCAGGTGGCAGGTAGCCAAAGGGTGGGCGAGTGAGCTGCCCCAATACCACACTGAGGTCCCACTTGGTCGCCAGAGGGCGAACAGGTGGCATCAAAAAGAGGAAACCCATTAGGAAGGGGGTCACATGCGGCTGGACCAAGAGAGGTTTGCCATCCACCGGGTAGTGGTGCGCCACCAGGGCACTGAGGTGCACCCTGGCGGAGTTCGATTTAAGCCCGGATTGCAAGAGGTGGAGAAGGTACTGTAGCACCAGTCCCACCAGACAGGAGAACAGGTCATTCTCATACTCTGCACACTAAGCTGAAAACCTGTGCCATTTGAGGGCGTATGCTTTCCTAGCGGAAGTCTTACGAGAGGCCAGCAGGATCTCCTCTACTTCACCCGAGAGGTTGAAAGGGGCTAAGGTCACTCTTTCAGCAGCTAAGCTATCAACAACAGGGACCCCAAATTGGGGTGCAGAAGAGAGCCCCCTCCTGGAACAGGGGTCCTGGAACGTTCCACAACGAGATGGGAGTCTCCACCAATAGCTGGAGGAATAGCGGGAACCATGGTTGCCTGGGCCATCGAGGAGCTATCAGGATGAGTGAGGCCTTGTCGCGGAGGGTCCTGAACAATGTCTTGGCAATTAGTGGTGTGGGTGGGAAGGCATACATGAGGCCTTCTGACCATGAGATGAGGAACGCATCCGCCGACCCCTGGAGGGGTGGGCCTGCCAGGAGCAGAAGTGGGAGCAACTGGTAGTTGTCCGGACTGGCGAACAGGTCTCCTGGGTTCCCCCCAGAGCTGAACGAGCCGGTCGGCCACATTGGAGTCCAGCTGCCACTCGTGCGGCTGGAGGATCCTGCTCAATCTCTTCAGCCAGTCAGTTGTTCTGGCCTGATAGGTATACTGCCTGCAGTATACCCTGCCAGACTGCATAGGAGCAGAGGACCACTGCCTCTCGGCAGAGGGCATGAAACCCTGTGCCCCCTTGTTTGTTTACATAGAACATTGCCACCTGGTTGTCTGTCTGGACTAACACTGACTGGTGATGTAGGTGATGGCAAAAGGCTCAGAGGGCTAAGTATATCGCCCATAGTGCCAGGAGATTGATCTGCTGGTTGCTCTCATACTGTAAACAGCTGCCCTGGGTGCAGAGTTCCTCGCATTGGGCTCCCCAGCTGAGCAGGGGGGCATCTATGGTAAGGACCCTTAAGGGGCTCGGGGCTTGAAAAGGCATCCCCGCCTCATGGTATTGGGGAGTCTTCCATCAGGTCAGGGAGTCTGCCAACTGGCAGGTCACTGAGACTTTGTCCTGGATGCATCATGAGGCCTGGGTCCATTGGTCCCGAAGGCACTACTGCGCAGCCCTCGTGGAGGCGGGCGTCTGGGGTGTCGTGGTCCGTGGAGGCCATATGCCCAAATAGGCGCAGGAGGAGCTGAGCGGATACCGAGGGGCGGCATTGTACGTCCAGGGCCAGGGCCTTGAGGCGGTCGGCTTGGTCTCCGGGCAGGAAGGCCTTTGCCTGGAGGGTGTCTAGTCTTGCCCCTATGAACGCCAGACATTGTGTCTGGAGGAGGTGGGACTTGTGGTAGTTTATCACAAACCCTAAGTGTTGCAGGACCTGAATGGTGCGTGCAGTTGCCTGCTGCAGCTCTGAGGCCGTGCCTCCTTTTATGAGCCAGTCGTCCAGGTAGGAGAAGACAAAGACCCCCTGGAGGTGGAGGAAGGCGGCTACGACTGCCAGGCATTTTGTGAAGACCCTTGGGGTGGAGACCAAGCCGAAAGGCAGCACCCTGTACTGATAGTGGCCCCCACCTCCATGAACAGTAGGTACTGCCTGTGGTTGGGGTGAAAGAGGATGTGAGTATAAGCATCCTTCAGATCCAAGGAGCATAGCCAATCTACATGCTGGAGGTAAGGCAGCAATGTTCCAAGGGAGAGCATCTTAAACTTTTCCTTCACCAGGAACTTGTTCAGGTTAGGCAGGTCGAGGATGGGCCTCAAGCTTCCTGTCCTTTTTGATACGAGGAAGTACCTGGAGTAGAACCCCTTGCCCTTGAGATGGCGGGGTACTGGTTCTACCGCTTTGTCCTAGAGAAGAACTACGAGCTCCTTCAGTAGAAGGTCCTGGTGAAGGGGAGACTTGAGGGGCTCTCCCAGAAAGTAAGGGGGAAGTGTCTGAGTCTGATGGAGGAGGTGGCCCTCCCTGACCACCAGAAGTGCCCAGGAATCGGTGGTGATAGTTAGCCACCTTTGGGCATAGTGGATCAGATATCCCCCTGTGGGCTGCTGACCTCCTTGGGGTGGAGAGGCTATGCCCAAAGAGTCAAAACTCCCCCCTGGCTGGGCCAGGGTCGACGCCTGCAGCTTGGGAGACTTCTGCTTACGAGGGCCATGCATATGACCCTTGGCCTGCTGACCCTGCTGGTGAGCCAGGGAGGCCTGAAAAGGTGGGTAGTTTCTGGTAGCCATGGGGAAAAAAAGTACCCCAGCGAGGTCAAAGATCTGCCAAGCTGCCGGTTGGAAAAAAGGCATGAAGACGCCAAGGAGGAAAAAACTACAAAAGGACCCGAACTTGATGCTGAGACAGCAAGGTCGAGTGACGGGAAGAGTACCGGTGCACTACCGGAGGAAAGTATTAAACTCAGGCTGAAAAATCAACTTTTTCCGGGGACAAAAAACAGATTGTGAGCCCTGCAGGGACAAGGGAAATATGTACTGTACCAGAATGTACACCGCTTTGACCTGGTGAAAAGCGGTATACAAGCATTCCTAAATAAATAAATTTTAAAATACACTACAGGTACTTGTCACTTACAAACCTCGTATCTAATTTTCAAAGAGGCCACCTGGATAGACACAGATTAATGGAGCAGAGACAAAATGGATTTAGAAAAGGAAAGTCCAGACTCATAAATCTGTTAGCTTTTTTTTGAAGGAGTAAATAGACATGTGAACAAGGGTGAGTTGGTGGATATAGTATACCTGGATTTTCAGAAAATATCTGACAAAGTCCCTCATAAGAGACTCATCAGGAAATGAGAAAATCATGAGATAGGAGTTAAAGCGTAGTTACTCACCTGTAACAGGTGTTCTCCGGGGACAGCAGGAATCAGTCCTCACATATGGGTGACATCAGTACCAATGGAGCCTTTGTGGAAGCATCTCCGCAGCTTTCAAAGAAAGCCTTTGGGAAATGTCACCGCACATGCATGGTCCCCTTCCCGCCCAATGATGCTATCTTACTCAGTCAGATGACATAGCTAGAGCCAACAAAAGATGGCAAAAATTGTACAGCAACTCCAAGGGGAGGAGAGAGGGTTGTGAGGACTGATTCCTGCTGTCCCTGGAGAACACCTGTTACAGGTGAGTAACTACGCTTTCTCCAGGAAGAAGCAGGAAGTCAGTCATCACATATCGGACTCCCCTAGCTACAGTCTACCGAAAGCTTGTAGAGAAAAAACATGGTCGCTCTCAAGGGGAGCAGTGAGCAGCAGCAATTCAGTCCGCAGATATAGACTGCAGTAGGACCCATGTGTCCAATGGGAACCAACGCTGTAGTAGCCTGAAAACAGAAGGGTCAGTGGGTAGGAGATGCCTAGACCTCGAAAAGATTATGGAGCATGCCTGACCGAAGGCGCTGTCCCATTGGGACTCTCTCTCCAGGCAATAATTAGCTGCAAAGGTATGGACTGAAGAACAAGAGGCGGCCCGGCAGATGTCCAACATCGGGAAGGAGCGCAGGTTTGCAACAGAGGCCGCCATGGCTCTGACACTGTGTGGTGTGACCCAGTCATCCAGCATGCGCCCAGCCTTCTCTTAGGTGAGGGCAATGCAGTCCACCACTAAGGTGGACAGGGTTCGTTTGGTCACAGCCTCCTCCAGATGACTGGGGTTGTAGGAAATGAAAAGCTAAGTAGCTTTTTGGTGGCCCTGGGTACATTGAATGTAGAAGGACAGGGCCCTCTTACAGTCCAAGGTATGAAGGACGGTCTCCGCCCTGGAGGAGTGAGGTCTCAGGAAGAAGGTGGGTAGCACCACCTCCTCGTTGAGGTGAAAAGAAGACATCACTTTCAGGAGGAATTAGAGTGCATGCGTAGCACAACCCTGTTCTTGTAGAACATGGCATACAGCACCTCCACTACTACGGCTTGGAACTCGCCGACCCTGCAAGTAGGAGGTGAGCACTACCAGGAACATGACTTTCCATGAGAGATACCTTAGATGGCAGGTAGCCAGAGGCTCGAAGGGTGGGCAGGTGAGCTGTGCTAGCACTACACTGAGGTCCCACTCCGTCGCTGGAGGGCGGACAGGGGGTTTTGACAACAGAAGCACCTCAGGAAGCGTGTCACCAGAGGCTGGGCAGAGAAGGGCTTGCCTTCAACGGAGTGGTGGTGCGCCACTACGGCACTGAGGTGCACCCTGCGGAATTTGATTTGAGCCCAGATTGCGAGAGATGAGGGAGGTACTGCAGCACCAGCTGCACCAGGCAGGAGAACAGATTCACCCGTTGCTCTGCACACAAAATCGAGAACCTGCACCATTTGAATGCGTAAGCCCTCCTGGTGGAGGTCTTACAGGAGGCCAGCAGAATCTCTTCCACTTCTCCTGAGAGGTTGAAAGGGGCTCAGTAAGATGGCACCCTTGAGTGGGAAGGGGACCATGCATCCGTGGTGACATCTCCCAAAGGCTTTCTTTGAAAGCTGGGAAGATGCTTCAGTGAGGACTCTGTCGGTGCCGTCAGCCATATGGGAGGATTGACTTCCTGCTTGTTCCCGGAGAATGTTCAATTGTGAACTGACCGCTGGCTAAAAGAAAGGAAACAGAGAATATCACTGAATTGTCATTTCTCTCAATAGAGAACGGTAAGTAAAGGATCTGTACTAAGACTGGTGCTTTTTAATATATAAATGATCTAGAAAAGGGAGCCATGAATGGGGTGATCAAATTTGCATATGACACAAAATTATACAAACCTGTTGGATCACAAGCTCACTGTGGGCAATTGCAAGAAGATTTTGCAAGACTGGGAGACTGGATGTTTACCTGGCAAATGAAGTTTATTGTGGACAAGTGCAAAATGATACATACAGGGAAAAATAAACTTTACTGCAGGTACACAATGCCGGGTACCGTATAAGGCGTTCCCACCCAGGAAAAGGTTCCTGAGGTCACCATGGACAATACATTGAAATTCTCAGCTGAGTGAGTGGCAGCAGTCAAAAAAGCATATACTGTAGAATGTTAGGTATTATTAAGAAAGGAATGGAAAACAAAATGGAGGATATCTGTATTGATTCAAGGTACAAATGCACTGAGTCCTGTGTGCAGTTCTGGTTTCCTCATCTCAAAATAAATATAGTAGAATTAGAAAAGGTGTAAAGACAGGCAACCAAAGTGATAAAGGGGATGGGGTAAGACTGATTAGTGCTCTTCAGCCTGGAGAAAAGACAGCTGATAGAACATAAAATAGAAATCTATAAAATCATGAATGGGGGTGGAACAGATAACTAGGGGAATGATAATTTAGCTTTTCAAATGGTATTAGGACTAGTGGACATGCCATAACACTAATACATAACACATTTAAAAACAAATCGGAGAGAGTATTTTTTTTTACTCAGCATACAATTAAACTGTGGAATTAGTTGCTGGACAATGTTGGGTTTAAAACAGGTTTAGACAAATTTCTGCAAGAAAGATCCATAAACTCTTATTAGCCATAAAGAACTGAAAAAGCCATTGCTCATCCCTGGTTAAGAGCAAGAAGGATCTGTTCTGTTGTTTGGTATCCTGCCAGGTACTTGTGACCTAGATTGGTTACTGCTAGAGACAGGATGCTCGATCTGATGGATCTTTCATCTGACCCAGTATGGAATTTTTCATGTTTTCCTTGGAAAATTGCTCACAAGCACAAAATACCTGTGAATTTTATGCATGTGTTTTCTATAAAAATGTTTGCCAAGAAACAATGCAAGCTGTTTTCCAAAATTACCCTATACATACTCCCAGGAAAGCCTTCCCTTGATCTGCCTAAGGCGGCAATTTTCAACACCTCCCCACCATCCCAAGCCTGCAAGCCAAGTACCAATATGCCTGCAAGTGGCTTTGAAAACAGAAATGTTTCATGGAATTTCCCTTTCAAAAACTGTCTTTGGGCTGATGCTGCTGAGATGGCTTTTCCCTGCATACTTTGCAGATTCAAAGTCTATTGGGAAAAGCAGGAGGAAGCAGATGTGGGGCTTTCAAAATCTTGTGTGCATTTCTGACAGTATGCCATAGCCCCAACCCTCAGTACCACGCAGGGCCAGCTCATCCACTAGGTGGCTAGCCTGGGTGGGCGGTGGCAGAGGAACATATGGGTGGCCACACTGCCCCCCCCCAGCTGCCGCTGCGATTCAGTCTCGGGTGGGGGAGGCGGGCAGTGGCAGTATTTTCAAAAGTGGCGGCAAAAGCTGCTGCTTTTGGAAATGCTGTTGCAGCCGCGGCAGGGGGGACGGCATCAGGAGGGTTCATAGCAGGGGGCGGCGAACCCAGGGTTTATGCCTAGGGCAGCAGAAACCCTTGGGCCGGAACTGGTACCAAGCATACCCTATGGGGAATATTAGAAGATTACACCAACTGGTGTAAAAGCTCATGCTTTTGTATGAAGGCACGTACTTTGCCGGTAGACATAGCTGTGGGTGTCATATGGGTGCAGCATAGGCAGAGTTCAAACATACACACAAAGGGGCATGTTTACCAAAGGTTAATGCACATGAACATTAACTGCGCCCACAGAAATAAAAGGGCTGTGGATGCTTAACATGCCTATGATTTTGTCTCCAACAGTGGATAATCTGGGTTATTAGGAAGAACCCAGCAGATCCCAAAGAGGTTTTGGAGAAATTTCAAAGGGTTAACCCCTATTTATTTGCAGACATTTCTTTGAAAAATGCCCTGTGAAAGCACACATGCCATGGAAACTCGTGTACACTTTTAGCCAAACTGTGTGAGAAATTTTGAATAGGTCAATTTACCTAAACACAGCTTTAAAAACTGCCCTCTCTGAGGGTAACTTTATAACAGGGTGCAATGGGTAGGCATCATTTCATAAAGATAGATAGGTTCCTACTTCTCTTTGTAAAATACTGTTACACTGGTCAACATTGAAATCGTTACTGACTTTAAAAGGCCCTAATCTGTAGTATCTTGGTGAGCTGAATACGAATATAACATTAAAAAAAATTATTGGCTCTTGTTTTGAAGATATTGCATGTAGTTCATTTTTGACATTTCACCGTGTAAATTTATCCAGTAGGACATCAACAACATCCCAAATAAGCCTTGAATGATGTAACATTGCATCACATTGCATAATACCAGCATACACACATCATCCAGAGTTGATTGCATCATTTTCTGATGCAATGCAATACTACTGCCAGACGGCTGCTGAAGCCATCTGATGTCAGCAGTGTACTATACGCAGTCGGAAAGGAAAGTAATCTGGTATTCTGTTACGATATTGAAAGCCTCATGAATGCCTTAAAAATCACTCATGACCTACAAGACTGGAGACTGTTTATAGACTCTTCGAAACTGAGTCTGAAGGCTGTGCTTTTGAACAATGGAAACCGTCTTCCATCTATTCCAGTAGCGCATGCCGTCCACATGAAAGAGACATATGATAACTTAAAGCATCTACGGACTTCCATTAACTATAACAAGTACAGCTGGCATCTCTGTTGTGACTTGAAGGTAGTTGCCCTTTTAATGGGACTGCAGCAGAGATATATAAAATACATGTGTTTCTTATGCGAGTAGGATAGCCGAGCAAGGGATTGGCACTACTTGCGGAAGGAATGGAATCGCAGACAAAATGTAACAGTTGGAGAGAAGAATATCCAGCAACCAGCTCTGGTTGTGGCTCACAAAATCCTGCTACCACTCCTTCACATCAAATTAGGTTTGATGAAAAACTTTGTGAAAGCCATGGACCGCACTTCGCCAGTTTTCCAATACCTGCATGAAACATTCCCTCGACTCAGCGAAGCAAAGATTAAAGAGGGAGGTTTTGTGGGTCCTCAGATTCGAGAGCTCTTCAAAGATGACCGGTTCAACAACTTGCTGCAGGGTGATGCGAAACAAGCATGGAATGCTTTTCGCCTAGTGTCAACAAACTTTCTCGGGAATGTTAGGACAGAAAACTACAAGGAACTAGTAGAAGACATGCTGGCAGTATCAGAAACGTGGCTGCAATATGTCTCTAAAGATCCATTTCCTTGATTCCCATCTCAATTTCTTTCCTGACAACTGTGGTATGGTTAGTGATGAACAGGGTGAACGTTTTCACCAGGATATCGCAACGATGGAGCAAAGATACCAGGGAAAATGGTCCACTACAATGCTGGCTGACTACTGCTGGATACTCCCCAGAGAAGCTCCCGAACAGCTGTATAAGAGACAGGCGAAAAAATCTAAGAAGTAGTCTATGACTTGGTTTTTTACAGGTATTAACCGAAGGCCTATTATATATTTACTATTGACATGCATTTCGTGATGTAAACATTAATTCTTGTAGATTACAAAAAAACTAGAGCCAACTTTGCAATTTCACTGTCATATTCGTGTTCAGCATATAAAAATTGATAAGAAATGACTATTTTTATTTCAGTAACATGACTTTTGTAAACATTTGTTGACCAGTGTTATCTGTAACAGAGAATGTGCCTTGAATGTAGGCAAAGCGTAGTTACTCACCTGTAACAGGTGTTCTCCAGGGACCTATGGGCGACATCGGCACCGACGGAGCCTGCATGGAGCATATCCCCGTCTTTCAAAGAAAGCTTTTGGGAATGCCACCATGCATGCGTGGTCCTCTTCTTGCCCAAAGGTGCCATCTTACTCAGATAGGTGCCATAGCTATAGCCCCTTCAAGAAGATGGCAAAAATATACAGCAACTCCAAGGGGAGGAGGGAGGGCTGTGAGGACTGATTCCTGCTGTCCAAGGAGAACACTTGTTACAGGTGAGTAACTACATTTTCTCCAGGAACAAGCAGGAAGTTAGTCCTCACATATGGGACTCCCTAGCTACAGGCTACTGAGGACCTGTAGGAAAAAGCATGGCAGCACCATGAGTAGTCGACAGTGAAAGCCGAAGGCAGCCTGAGAAACCTGGGTCCATTAATGGCCATGCTCCCAGTAGCCAGAACAAGAAAGGTTGGAGGGCAGGAGTTGCTTAAACCCTGAACAGATTACGGAGTACAGCCTGGCCGAAGGCGGCGTCCTGACAGGACTCCCTCTCTAGGCAGTAATGCACTGCGAAGGTGTGAGTGGAGAACCAGGTGGCACCGAGCGCAGGCTAGTGACTGATATCGCCATCGCTTGGAGATTGTGAGCCATGACTCAGCGGTCCAGGGGAAACCTGGCCTGGGCCTGGGCAAAGGCAATGCAGTCCACCACCCAGATGGACAAGGTATGCTTGGTGACCGCCAGCCCCAGACGGCTGGGATCGAAGGAGACAAAGAGCTGCCTGGATCTGAGGTAGTCTCGAGTCCAGTGCAGGTAGAAAGACAGAGCCTTCTTACAATCCAGGGTGTGGAGAATGGTCGATGCCCAGGTAGCATGGCGCTTCAGGAAGAAAGTGGGCAGCACTATGTCTTGATTGAGATGAAAATCTGAGACAACCTTCGGGAGGAACTTGGGGTGAGTCCACAGGATCATCCTGTTCTTATAAAACCTCATATATGGTGCCTCGGCCATCAGCGTCTGGAGTTCGCTGACCCTCTTGAAGGACTACAAAAGGGGACTGCTACTTCTGGAGAGAGATCTGCAATTGTAGGTATTTACTTTTGGGAAGTTTTCTAAATCTTGGGGAAAAATGAATTCTTTAGATTAAAGCTGATTAATCTGTGAACCCAGTATATTTGTTAAATCAGTCAGGGCCTAGTAGAAGCAAAGAGCTTTCAGTTTAAATTTAAAACACAGCAGGGAACTTCCTGGTTAAATTTAAACCCCAAGACTCCCTCTATCCAAGCAAGGGCTGTGGGACTCCCCCTGGAAATTGGTCACAGATTACCTTAGAAGCACAGGACAGGGTACTGTGCAGCAGCCAGCTTTTCATAGGTCTTCTTTCCCTCCCTCCCTCCCTCCCTTCCTCCCGAATACTCACCCACCCCTGGGCTACTCATAGCTTTATAGGTGCTTAAACCTCTTAAAGGAAAGGAGGTGCCATATTCACTCTCAGGTGCAACTGTCTATCCTCATCAGGCATACATTAAGAACCTGAGATTAATTAAGCTTCAGGTGAACAAAGAACATTAAATGCATTAGGTATAGTTTTATTAGCATAAGTATCCCAGCAATCCTTCGTAAGGCAAAGAACTTAAATATCTAAACACAACCTAAATTAAAATGCAGACAGCAGTCCAGCAGCAAGATCGGGGCTTTTCAGTCTTTTGCATTGAGTGTCACATGTATGATTTTCTCCCAGTTGGTGAGGGATCTTACGTGTGCACTAGGTGCAAGGAGCTCTTTGCTCTCGGGGAACGAGTCCGCTCTCTGGAGACTAGAGTAGGAGGACATAAGGAAGACAGAGAGGTACACAGATGAGACCTACAGGGATATAGTCCTGAAGTCCCACCTCCAGTCTGGCAACATCCCTGTTGCCATGGAGAAGAGAGGTCATGTGGCAGGAGAGCACCACTCTGGTGTGGGAGGAAGTGATCCTGTAGCTAGGACCTGTCCTCCAGATGATGTAAAACCCTCTCGCACCGAGGAAGTTTCTGCAGGGCCATGTGCCCATGAGAGACGGGTTAGGACAGCCGTTATAGTTGGCGATTCGATCAATAGGCATGTAGATAGCTGGGTGGCTGGTGGACATGAGAATCACCTGGTAACATGCCTGCCTGGTGCAAAGGTAGCGGACCTCATGTGCCACCTAGACAAGGACTTAGATAGTGCTGGGGAGAAGTCTGCTGTCTTGGTACATGTCGGTACCAATGACAAAGGAAAATGGGGTAAGGAGGTTCTGGAGGATAAATTTAGGCTTTTAGGTAGGAAGTTGAAATCCACAACTTCCAGAGTAGCGTTCTCCAAAATGCTTCCTGTTCCATGCGCAGGACCCAAAAGGAAGGCAGAGCTCTGGAGTCTCAATGTGTGGATGAGACGATGGTACAAGGATGAGGGTTTTGGATTTGCTAAGAACTGGGGAACATTCTGGGGAAAAGAGGGGCTCTTCCGAAGAGATGGGCTTCACCTTAACAGGGATGGAACCAGGCTGCTGGCATTAACCTTTAAAAAGGAGATAGAGCAGCTTTTAAACTAGATAACAGGGGAGAGAAGTCAGTCACCCAAGAGCGCATGTTTCGGAACAATGTATCCTTGAAGGATATTACCAAAAGAATGAAGTTAGGGCATATCAGCAAAGAGGTTCCAATAAAGAGAAAAGTAGCCCAAATGCCCTTGAGTACAGAGCAGACAGAGCTTAAAGATTCCAAATTAACCCTGTCTACCAATAGCCAGATTAATATGAATAAAATACACAGTCTCTAAAATGCTTGTATGCAAATGCTAGAAGTCTAAAAAATAAGATGGGAGAGTTAGAATATATAGCACTAAATGAGAGGTTAGATATGATTGGTATCTCAGAGACATGGTGGAAGGAGGACAACCAATGGGACACTGTGATACCTAGGTACAAACTATATCGCAATGATAGAACTGATCAAATTGGTGGAGGGGTTGCGCTCTATGTTAGAGAGGGCATTGAGTCACAAAGGATTAAAAGTTTGCAGGAAACAAAATTTGCTGTAGAATCTATGGATTGAAATTCCATGTAAAAAGGGGAAGGCGATGGCAGTGTTGGTGTACTATCGACCTCCTGGCCAGAATGAACAAATGGATGATGAAATGCTCAAAGAAATCAAGGAAGCTAACAAATGTTACAGAACAGTAATAATAATGGGTGATTTCAATTACCCTGGTATTGACTGGGTCAGTGTCACGGCAGGACATGCTAGGGAGATAAAGTTTCTAGATGAAATAAATGACTGCTTCTTGGAGCAGCTGGTTCATGATCCAACCAGAGGGGAAGCCATTTTGGACTTAGTCTTTAGTGGAACACCAGATCTGGTCCAAAAGATAAGAGTGTTATGGCCACTTGGCAATAGTGATCAAAGCATGATCGCATTTGATTTAATTAATGGAGGAGGGATGGTAAGGAAATCCACAGTACTACCTTTTAACTTTCGAAAGGGAGACTATGATAAAATGAGGAAAATAGTTTAAAAAAAATAAAAGGAGTAGTTGCAAAGGTTAAAGACTTACATCAAGCTTGGGTGTTGTTTAAAAATACTATCTTGGAAGCCCCAGACCAGCTGTATTCCACGCATTAAGAAAAGTGGAAGGAAGTCCAAAAAACCGTCAGCATGGTTTAAAGGTGAGGTCAGAGAGGCTGTTGTTGCCAAAAAAGCATCTTTCAGGAAATGGAAAAAAAAGCGCCAAATGACGAAAACTGGAAACAGCACAAGCACTGGCAAGTTAAATGCAAGGCATTGAGATAAGGCAGGCAAAGAGAAAATTTGAGAAGAAGCTTGCTGTGGAAGCAAAAACATGTAATAAAGACTTTTTCAAGTACATTCATAACAAAAAACCTATGAGAGAGTCAGTTGGATCATTAGATGATAGAAGGGTAAAAGGGACACTAAGAGAGGACAAGGCCATAGCGGAGAGACTGAATAAATTCTTTGCATTGATCTTACTGAGGAAGATGTAGGGATGTTACCCATGACTGAAGTGGTACTTAAAGGTGATACTGTGGAAGAATTTAAAGAAATATTGATACACCAGGAAGATGTTTTACAACTATTTGATAAACTAAAGAGTAGCAGATCGCCTGGCCTGGATGGTATACATTCAAGGGTGTTGAAAGAACTGAAATATGAAATTTCAGACCTGCTATTAGTAATCTGTGAACTATCATTAAAATCATCTGTAATACCTGAAGATTGGAGGATGGCCAACGTAACGTCAATTTTTAAAAAGGGTTCCAGGGGTCAATGTTCCCTCTAATTTTCTGTAGGCTGTGTGCGCATAAAATATCAGCTGTGCAGCTTTTGAAGGAAGGTTAAATTTTTGTGCGCCACATAATGACACTCGGAGTTATATACTTTAAAATTTGACTACACGTCAGAATACAGTATATACACCACATTGATTGCACTAGAAAATATTGTAGAAATTGTGAAAACCGTAAATACACAACAACAACTTTTAAATTTTAAGACGTCTGTGTTGTTTTCTATCAGAATCAGAACCGTAATTTTTGTGCGCTCTGTTATAAAGTATGTGCGCTCGCTCGGCGAGGTGTGTGCGCGCGCACACGCGCACAGCTTAGAGGGAACAGTGCCAGGGGTGATATGGGAAACTACAGACTGGTGAGCCTGATGTCAGTACCAGGAAAAATGGTAGAAACCATCATAAAGAACAAAATTACTGAATATGTAGATAGTCATGGCATAATGGGAGACAGCCAACATGGCTTTAGACAAGAAGATCTTGTCTTACTAATCTGTTATGTTTTTTTGAAAGTGTGAATAAACAGGTAGACAAAGGTGAGTCAGTTGATATAGTGTATCTGGACCTTCGGAAAGTCTTTGATAAGGTCCCTCATCAGAGACTTTTGGCAAAACTAAAAAGTCATGGGATAAAAGGCAGTGTACTCTTGTGGATCAGGAACTGGTTAAAAGATAGAAAGCAGAGGGTAGGGTTAAATGGCCAATTTTCCCAATGGAGAAAGGTGAATAGTGGAGTACCCCAGGGATCTGTGCTGGGCCCACTGCTTTTGACATATTCATAAAATGACCTGGAAAAGGAAATAACGAGTGAGGTTATCAAATTTGCCGATGACACAAAACTATTTAAAGTTGTTAAAATCCATGAGGATTGTGGAAAATTGCAAGAGGATCTTGATAAATTAGAAGACTGGGCATACAAATGGCAGATGAAATTTAATGTGGACAAGTGCAAAGTTATGCACCTAGGAAAGAACAACCCAAACTATGGTTACACGATGCAAGGTTCCACATAAGGGAACTTCACCCAGGAAAAAGATTTAGGTGTCATCGTGGATAACACGTAAAAACCCTCTGCTCAGTGTGCAACGGCGGCCAAGAGAGCAAACAGAATGCTAGGTATTATAAGGAAAGGAATGGAAAATAAAATAGGATATTATAATGCCTCTGTATTGCTTCATAGGGCGACCCCCACCTTGAATATTATGTGCAATTCTTGTCACCGTATCTTAAAAAGGATATAGCGTTATTACAAAAGGTACAGAGAAGAGCCACCAAAATGGTAAAGGAGATGGAAGGATACCCCTATGAAGAGAGGCTGAAAAGGTTAGGGCTCTTCAACCTGGAAAAGAGACGGCTGAGGAAGATATGATAGAGCTCTATAAATTAATGAATGGAGTGGAACGGGTAAACATGCAAGGGGGTAAACTGAAAGGCAATGTCAGGAAATACTTTTTCACTGAAAGGGTGGTGGATGCTTGGAATGCCCTCCCGATGGAAGTGGTGGGGGCAAATGCAGTGACAGAATTCAAAATGGCATGGGACAAACACAGCGGATCCCTTTACAGCAATAGAATACAATCAAAATAAATTTAACTGTCTAATTTCTCAACAAAAAGGGGTCTCCTACATGGAGAGGTGGGTTCACCCATAAAATGAAGACATGGGGAAGGGTGGCCTACTCTTGCCATCTTACTGGGCAGACTAGATGGACCATACTGGTCTTTATCTGCCATCTCCAGATCAGACCTTCAGTTCCAGCTGAAAGATACCCCTAGATCCGACCACCTCGAGTTAGTTTCTATCTCCAACAAATTATGCACAATAAGCCTTCTATACAGAGCACCTTCATCCTCCCCAGAAGTCCTTCCAGCCATTATAGATCTGGCATCCAACATTCAGAATCCTAATATCCCAACTTGGATTGTGGGTGATTTTAACCTGCCAGCTCTCCAAGATAGTCACTCTTCCGCCTTCCTCGAAGCACTTGAATCCCTGGGATACCAACAACTAATCCATGAACCTACCCATGTAAAGGGAAACACCCTTGATCTTATCTTTGCCCCACAGTCCTTAAACACCCAATCTTATACTGCCGCGATATCTATTACTGATGTACCGTGGTCAGATCATAAACTCATCTTTTTCCACATCCCTACGCACAACAGACATTCAATGACTAACAATGCTCCGGATAACAGCCCCAAATCTCTGGCTAGGAGCTTTCTTCCTTTCAACAGAGATCGCATCCTTGCTGGAACATGCTCACTCCGTAACAAGGCCTCCCTAGAAATAGAAGATCTAATCACCTGCTGGAACACCAGTCTTAATTCGATTGCAATACGACCATCACTCAACAGGCTGCCTAGAAAAAGAGCTTCGGCACCATGGTACACAGATGACCTGAGAAGATCACTATCCCAACTACGGAACCTCGAGAAGCGCTGGCGTCGGTCTCGCTCAACAGCAGACCAGGCAGCCTACCTCAATCAGCTATCCATCCACCGCAAGGCCATCTCAGAGAAAATGAAGCGGTACCACACGGACACCTTGAGGCGGGCACTAAACAAACCTCATGATTTGCTTAACCTAGTCAAGACCTTATCTAAAGAGCCAGCCCCTGAAAAGCAAGGCGAGATCCATCCTCAAGACTTCGCAGCCTACCTACAATCCAAGCTTACACAAACAAATAAACCTCCATTAAAATTAACCCCCACAGATCAAGATTGCCAAACAGCTCTAACCATGTTTTCTACCCCTACCAAGAAGCGAATTGAGGATCTGATCATGTCTCTCAATTCCACAACTGCTCAGACGGACCCCTGCCCAGCCTTCTGGATAAGGGACCTGCGTTGTGAATTCAGCCCAATAATAACTAAAATAGTAAACCTATCTTTCAACTCCGGTACATTCCCATCTGCCCTCAAGCAAACTTCCATCAGACCTCTCCTGAAAAACTGTAAGTTAGATCCTCAAAAGGTAGACTCCTACAGACCCATCTCAAGTATACCTTTTCTCGCGAAGTTAATAGAAAAGGAGGTACAATGTCAATTGCAAGACCACATCGATACCAATGCTCCATTGGATCCTTGCCAACATGGCTTCAGAGAGTCACATGGTGTAGAGACTCTCCTCACAGCTCTCCTCAATACCATAATTTCTGGTATCAACAACATCCGACAGGGTTTCGCACTTGTGTTCCTGGACATAGCCGCTGCTTTTGACTCTGTGAGCCATGACCTCCTCCTATTACGGCTGAAGGAGAAAGGAGTAGGCGGAACTGCCCTTGAGTGGTGCAGATCGTACTTATCCGAAAGATGGCAACATGTTCGTGCTGGGGGAGTGATGTCTGATCCATTCCACCAATGGCAAGGGGTCCCACAAGGCTCCTCTCTCTCTGCTTTGTTGTTCAATATTTATATGCAACCTATTTGCAAGATCATCCGGTCTTTCAATGTTGGTTGCATGATATATGCGGACGACGTCCTGCTTTATATGCCTTTCAACATTGACAATTTGGACCTGTCCCCTCTGAGCAACTGCTTTGACGCCATATCAGAATGGCTCCTATCACAAAACCTCCGGATTCAACATAAGAAGACAGAGGTGCTTTTCATGTCAAAGAACCCGAACTTCAGCCCTCCACAATTCCTTAAGGTGAAAGATGCTGAGCTACAATCAAAACAGCAAATACGTTACCTGGGTGTTACACCCGATCAGAACCTGGACATGAAGGCGCATATAGCTAACACGGTAAGATCCATATACTACAAAATCCGATCACTAAGACACCTTCGCCCACTGCTTGAACCTGAGGATTTCCGTACCATCTACCAGGCTCTGATCATGCCCCACTTTGACTATGCTAATGTCATTTTGCTAGGCCTCCCTCAATCCACCTTGAACCCTTTACAGCTTGCAATGAATAGCGCTGCGAGGATTCTCTATGGGGCATCTAGGAGTGAGCATGTGTCGCCCCTTCTGAAGCAGTTACACTGGCTTCCTGTACAGGCCAGGATCATTTTCAAGACATTACTACTTACCTTCAAAGCGGTAAATAGTCTCTCATCCACATCATTAACTGATCTCATCAAACCCATTTCTTCTAATAGATCAAGAAGATCAATGGCATTAAATACGCTATTGGTTCCCCGTGAACTTACAAAAAGCACCTCATCAACAGCAAACAGAGCTTTCAGTCTCCGTGCCCCGAAGCTTTGGAATATGCTGCCACCTGATATTAGAGCAATTACCAGCATACTCCAATTCAGAAAGGCCCTCAAACATTACCTATTCCTTATATACTTCCCATTGAGTGCAGAATCACGACCCATCACTGTTAGTTATAGAAACTCTGAATCACCCATTGACCCTGAATTCCCCACTTAGTAAGTTCAACGCTCAACTGACCATTACGTCTCAACGGTGCCCTAACTTATTGATGTAAATAGTTTACACTACAATCAAAGTTTATTTACCTGAGTTGTAAAATTACCCTGTTGTCCAAGTTGTTAACCCTGTTTAATGTAACTCAGACATTTTTGTGTACTGAAATGTTTTGTTTGATGTAAACCGCGCTGATGTCAAATAGTGCGGTATATAAGAAATGTAAATAAATAAATAAATAAATAAATAAATAAATAAAATCATTTACTATGTTACTATGATTGTTTACTTCATCAGAATATAGAAAGACTAGCGGACATGAATGAAGCTACAGGGTAAACTATTTAAGACTAATAAGAGAAAATATTTTTTCACTGAACGTGTAATCAAACTCTGGAATTTGTTACCGGATGATGTAGTAAAACCTGTTAGTGTAGCTGGGTTTAAAAAAGGTTTGGAGAAGTTCCTGGAGGAAAGTTCCATAAACCATGATTAAAAGGGGCCCAAGATATCACTGCTGGACCCAACACAAGCATTGTGGAATCTGTCTCTTTTGGGGAAACTGCTAGGTACTTATGACCTAGATTGGCCACTGTTGGAAACAGGATACTGGGCTTGATGGACCTTGGTCTGACCCAGTATGGCATATCTTATGTTCTCCGGGTGGAGGTGAGAGCCACCAGAAAGGCCACCTTCCATGACAGATACCACAGCGAGCAGGTAGCCATGGGCTCAAAGGATGGCTTGGTCAGCTGCGTGCGGACCACACTGAGGTCCAATTCCACCGGAGAAGGGCAGGTAGGGGGCCTGGAAAGGAGCAGGCCTCACATGAAACGAGAGACAAGCAGTTGCCCCAAAAGAGGTTTGCCCTTGATGGGGTGGTGGTTTGCTGAGATGGCACTCAGATGAACCCTGATCGAGTTAGACTTCAGCCCAGACTACGAGAGATGGGGCAGGTACTGCAAGACCAAACTGGTAGGGCATGAAAATGGTTTCGCTCAGATCTCCGAGTTCCACACTGAGAACCGATGCCACTTGAAGGCGTAAGCCCGTCTGGTCACGCCCTTTCATGAGGCCAAAAGAATGTCCTCGATCTCCACAGGAAGATGGTAGGAGGCTAGAGTGACCCACTCAGCTGCCAAGCTGTGAGAGATAGGGACCTCAGATTGGAGTGGAGAAGCAGACCCTCCTCCTGCATCAGCAGCTCCGGTGAGAGGGACTGGGAGCTCATCAGGGGAAACCAAGGCTGCCTGGCCACCTCGGGGCTATGAGAATCATTGAGGCCCTGTCCCGCTGGACCTTGAGAAGGGACAGGCAATGAGGGGCGTGAGGGGGGAGGCATATAGCAGGCCCGTTTACCACAAGATGAGGAAGGCATCCAGGGCCACCCTGCCTGGGTGCGGGAGGGGACCGCAGAACCGGGGGAGCTGCGAATTCGCAGGACTGGCAAAGAGGTCCAGGTCTAGAGTACCCCAATGCTGAAAGAGCCGCTGCGCCGTCCGGGGACACAGGCACCACTCGTGCAGCTGGAGGACTCTGCTGAGCCGGTCTGCCAATGTATTGTCCTTGCCCGGGAGGTAAGTAGCCCGATGTCAAGTCCCAGCTCACCGCAAAAAAGCATAGGGCTGTTGCCTCCGAATAGAGGCTATAGGAGCCGGTACCTCCTTGTTTGTTCACACAGAACATCGTGACCTGGTTATCCGTCTGGAGCAGCACAGCTCGGTGCTGCAGGTGGTCCGTGAAAAACTTGAGTGCGAGGCGGATGACCCGGAGCTCCAGCAGGTTGATCTGCTGCCGAGACTCCTCAAGGGACTATGTCACAAGCAAGAGACTCCGCTGTGCTGGGAGAGACCGAGATGGGATCTCAGAGGTGGCTGGTCGACTGCGTCCATTGCACTCGGAGGCACCACTGCATCGCCCGCATGTTGAGATAGGCATTGGGCACAACATGGACCGTGGAGGCCATGTGACCGAAAAAGCAAAGCATCATCTGGGCAGAGACGGTGCTGCAGCACCGCACTTCAGATGCCAGGGACATGAGGCGGTCTGCCCTGTCCTGAGGAAGGAAAGCCATGGCCCGTAGGGTGTTCCAAGCGAGCCCAGATGAACTCCAGGGAGTGAACTTTCCTAACCAGGGCTCTACAGATCAACAAACAGTAAGGATTTGAGGGTTTCTTTGTTTGTTTTTATTATATTACATTGCTAGCTCTTTGACTGGGAGCTCTTAAAAGGGTTTTTTGTATATTTTTTAAAGCAAGGTTACTTTTCTTTTTGGTGCTTTAAGGGAACTTTCCTTGAGCATAGTAGGTTGCTGAACTCTAGTATCCTCCTCAGGTTTAGAAACTGCTAACACCTAATCAGGAGTTAGTGGGCCTGATTTCCTGAGTGCAGCTGAGGCCTGCATAAAAGGCTCCAGTGCCCTGCCCTGTTGAGGCTTTCCTAACCAGGGCTCTACAGATCAACAAACCGTAAGGATTTGAGGGTTTGTCTGTTTGTTTTTATTATATTACATTGCTAGCTCTCTGACTGGGAGCTCTTAAAAGGGTTTTTTGTATATTTTTTAAAGCAAGGTTACTTTCTTTTTGGTGCTTTAGGGGAACTTTCCTTGAGCACAGTAGGTTGCTGAACTCTAGTAACCTCCTCAGGTTTGGAAACTGCTAACACCTAATCAGGTGTTAGTTCCCTCCCTACCCACCCCAACTCCCACCTACCCCTAGTGAGCAGTCTTGCTTTATAGGGCACCTCCCCCTTTAACAAATCACAGAGAAATGGACCAGCACATTTTGAATATAATTAAAGAGATTTAACTGCTTTTTCTCTGAAAGGACAGCTGGGAAACCGGCTGGTACTTGGAAGATCTCTCTCTTTTGTTTAACAGATACCTAAGCTCCACGAACAGAACAATGGCTGGTAAAAATCGTATTGCTAAAGTTGTTGCCCCCGTTACAGCTTCTGCCTCGGTCCAGACAGAGGTCCTAATGCCAGTTGAAGGAACAGTTCCATGTGCAGGGTGCCTGCATGCTGAAGCTCAGAGGAAACAAGTGGAGGAACTCAGAGAGGAGGTGGCGAGGCTGAGGAGCATTCAAGACAGTGAGAAGTACATTGATGAGATGCTTCTTGCAGCAACCAAGCTCTCCAGCACAGGAGAAGATGGGTGCCAACAGAATGTCGATGGTTGGACACAAGTCACCAGGGCCTGCAAAATCACCAATACAACTTCTCCAGCCCTTGAATTGAAGAACCATTATGCAGCCCTGGAAGTGGAGGAGGTGAAAGCATCCCTGGAAAGGGAAGAACCAGAGTTCAAGTACCCCAGAGTTGCAGAATCAGTGACCAGAAGGAAACGAAGGGTAGTGGTGGTTGGAGACTCTCTTCTGAGGGGTACTGAGGCGTCCATCTGCCGACCAGACTTGATGTCCAGAGAGGTATGCTGTCTGCCTGGTGCCAAAATCCAAGATGTTGCGGAGAGTTTGCTGAGACTCATCAAGCCCACTGACTATTACTCAATGTTGCTAATCCATGTTGGAACAAATGATACTGCCAGGTATACCTCGGAACGTATCAAAAGTGACTTCATGGCTCTGGGACAGAGGGTGAAGCAGTTAGGTGCACAGGTGGTGTTCTCTTCAATCCTCCCTGTTGAGGGTAAAGGCCAAGGCAGAGAGGCTCGCATCCTGGAGATGAATGCATGGCTGCGTGGATGGTGTCATCGAGAGCGTTTTGGTTTCCTAGACCATGGGATGCTGTTCCAAGGGCTGCAGAGCAGAGATGGCATCCATCTATCCAAGAAAGGTCAACGCATCTTCGGTAGTAGACTGGCTAATCTACTCAAGAGGGCTTTAAACTAGATTCGTTGGGAATAGGTAAAGAAAGCCCCCAGGTAAGTGAAAGCCCCCAGGTAGGTGATACATTAAATACCTTTATGGAAATGGGTAACAGGGGTAACATATGGAAAGCAGTGTATGGGAAATAAGATCCGTATTACCCGTAGCATGGGAAATAAGATCCCTGATGTTGAAGCTTTGGTGGGAGTGGCTGACTTGGATTTAGTGGCAGTTACAGAAACATGGTTCACAGAAAACCATGACTGGGATGTAACTATACCTGGCTATACTTTATTCAGAAAGGACAGGGTAGGAAGAAGGGGAGGAGGAGTGGCACTATATGTAAAAACTACTATTAAAGCTTTGGAATTACAGAGCTTAAAAGGGAGAGAGGAGGCATTGTGGGTTAAACTAGAAAGAGGGAAAGAGAAATCTATTTGCATTGGTGTGATATACAGACCTCTCTCACAAGAGGAAAAGGTGGACAGAGAGTTAATTGAAGACATACGCAGCATTGCTAGGAAAGGGGAAGTGCTACTGATAGGAGATTTCAATATGCCAGATGTTGATTGGCACATTCCTGCTGCAGTATCATCTAGAAGTAAGGAGATCCTGGATTCTCTACAGGGAGAACTATTCAGGCAATTGGTAACAGACCCCACACGTGAAGGGGCCATACTGGACTTGGTGCTTACCAATGGTGAAAGTGTTTCTGATGTTGTAGTGGGAGATCATTTTGCATCCAGTGATTATCAGATGGAGTGGTTCAGTACTAGGACTAGGGCTGTTAGAATCCATTCCAAGGTGAGAATCTTCGACTTTAGGAAGACTAACTTTGCGAAGATGGGCCAATACCTCAGGGAGTCGTTAGTGGGATGGGAACAGCTGGGGGATGTAGAAAAACAGTGGGCAAAACTGAAAGGGGGTATTTTAAGGGCAATCAACCTTTTTGTTAAAATGGTAAATAAAGGCAAAAGGAAAAGGAGACCGCTATGGTTTTCGAAGGAAGTAGCTGAAAAAGTGAAGTAAAAGAGGGAGGCCTTCATGAAATACAAGAGATCACAGAGAGAGGAAGACAGGCATCTGTATTTGGAAAAACTTAGAGAAGCTAGCAAAGTAGTAAAGAAGGCAAAGATTCAAAAGGAGGAGGAAATAGCCAATGCAATAAAATGGGGGGATAAGACATTTTTCAGATATATTAGTGAGAAGAGGAAGGGCAAAAGTGGTATTGTCAGACTCAAGGGTGCAGGGGGGGAATATGTAGAAGCTGATAAGGATAAAGCGGAATTGCTTAACAAATATTTTTGTTCTGTGTTCACAGATGAAGAACCAGGAGCAGGACCTCAGAAAACACCCACAAATAGGAACAGAAGCGAGGGACATCTTGAACAATTTTCAGAAGACTGTGTTCGTGAAAAACTAGCTCAACTTAAAGTAGACAAAGCGATGGGACCGGATGGGATACACCCTAGAATACTGAGGGAACTTGGGGACGTTCTAGCAACTCCACTGACTGACCTTTTCAATGCCTCATTGGAGTCGGGAGTAGTGCCAAAGGACTGGAGAGAGGCTCATGTGGTGCCTTTACACAAAAGTGGAAATAAGGATGTGGTTGAAAACTACAGACCGGTTAGTTCAACTTCGGTGGTGAGTAAATTATTGGAAACGCTGCTGAAAGAGAAAATAGTGAGGTTTCTGGAGTCCAGCGGATTACAGGATCCGAGGCAGCATGGATTCACCAGAGGCAGGTCTTGTCAGACAAATCTAATTGATTTCTTTGACTGGGTGACCAGGGAGTTGGACAGAGGGAGAGCTCTAGATGTGGTGTATTTAGATTTCAGTAAAGCCTTTGACACTGTTCCTCAGAGGCGACTTATAAACAAACTGAGCACCCTAGGGATGGACCCTAAAGTTACTGCTTGGGTTAGAAATTGGTTGGGTGGGAGGCGACAAAGAGTACAAGTAAATGGAGCTCACTCTGAGGAGAAGGATGTTACCAGTGGTGTGCCCCAGGGATCTGTCCTTGGTCCGATTCTTTTTAAAATCTTTGTTAGTGATATAGCGGAAGGGCTGTCGGGTAAGGTTTGCCTCTTTGCAGATGATACCAAAATCTGCAATAGAGTAGACACCCAGGAAGGTGTAGATAACATTAGGAGGGATCTAGCTAAGCTTGAAGAATGGTCTAGAATTTGGCAGCTGGGATTTAATGTTAAAAAATGTAAGGTCATGCATTTGGGCTGCAGCAATCCAAGGGAGCAATACAGTATAGGAGGTGAAGTACTTTTGTCCACTAAAGAAGAGCGGGACCTAGGCGTGGTTGTGTCTGATGATCTTAAGGTAGCTAAACAGGTAGAAAAGGCGACGGCAAAAGCTAGAAGGATGCTTGGGTGCATACGGAGAGGAATGGCTAGCAGAAAAAAGGAGGTGATAATGCCTCTGTATAAGTCTTTGGTGCAACCTCATTTGGAATATAGTGTGCAATTCTGGAGACCGCACCTTCAAAAGGATGTGAACAGGATGGAGTCGGTGCAGAGGGTGGCTACTAAAATGATTAGTGGGCTTCATTATAAAGCATATGAGGACAGACTGAAGGATCTTAATATGTACACCTTAGAGGAAAGGCAGGATAGAGGTGATATGATTGAGATGTTTAAATACCTCCGTGGCATAAATGTTCAGGGAGAGAGCCTCTTTCAATTGAAAGCAAGTTTTGCTACGAGGGGACATGGGATGAGGGTGAAGGGAGATAGATTCAGGAGTGATATGCGGAAATATTTCTTTACGGAAAGAGTAGTGGATCCATGGAATAGTCTCCCAGTGGAGGTGGTAGAGATGAGGACAGTAACTGAATTCAAAAAAGCATGGGACCAACACAGAGGATCTCTAAAGGTAAAAAGTGGACTGTTGTAGTTGTTGATATGGAAGGACAGACTAGATAGGCCATGTGGTCTTTTTCTGTCATCATGTTTCTATGTTTCTATGAACTGGAGTGAGGTAGGACTTTGGGTAATTGATCATGAACCCCAGATGCTCCAGGAGGCGAATGGTGCAGTCCATGGCCTGCCTGGCTTCTGAGGCCATGCCCTCTGTTACGAGCCAGTCGTCTAGATATGGATAGACGAAGGTGCCTTGCAGCCGTAGGTGGGCTGCAGCCACAGCCAGGCACTTTGTGAAGACCCGCGGGATGGACGCGAGGTCGAAGGGAAGTACCCTGTACTGGTAATGGTTTCCCTGAACCATGAAGTGGAGGTACCTTTTGTGTTTGGGATGGATGAGGATGTAAGCTTAAGCATCCTTTAAGTCCAAGGAGCATAGCCAATCGCTCTGCTGGAGGTAGGGCAGTAACGTTCCATGGGAGAGCATTTGAACTTCTCCCGCACCAGGAACTTGTTTAGGTTCCACAGGTCGAGGATGTGCCGAAGGCCTCCTTTCCACTTCGGGACGAGGAAGTATCGGGAGTAAAACCCCCATCCTTGGAAGTGTGGTGGGACTGGTTCTACCGCCCCGTCCTCGAGGAGGCCTGCGAGCTCCTGACTCAGGAGGGCCTGGTGATGGGGAAGCTGACCTGGCTCCCTGGGGAAGTACGGAGGAGGGGCCTGGTCCAGATGGAGAAGCAGGCCCTCCTGAATGACCTGGAGAACCCAGGCGTTGGTGTAGATGGACTCCCACCTGTGGGAGAAATGGACCAGACGCCACCCGATGGACAGTCGCCCTGCCAAAGGACAAGAGGCTATGCCAATGGCGTAAAAACCATGAAGGTGACTGAGCCGGCGCCGGGGGTTGGGTCTTGGGACCCTTCGGCTTACGAGGGCTATGGACTGTGGTCTTACCCCGACTGCCCTGAATGAGGGTGGACACCGGCGGATAGGCCGGGTAGCCCCTGTACGGGAGCCCCTTCCGATGGAAGAAAGGCTTCTTGCTCTGCTGCTTCTTCCTGGGGAGGAAGTTTTCCAGGAGAGGCAAATACGAGTCACGTACTCTGTCTCAATCTCCGCTGCCTTATCCTCCATGAGCTTGCCAAATAGTTGCGCCCCAAGGTAAGGGATGTCCAGCAGCTTTTCCTGGACACACTGTTTGAGGTCCGAGAACTGGAGCCAAGCCTGCTGGCAGGCTTCAATGCCAGCCGCCACCACCCAGGCGGAAGACTCGAAGCCGTCATACGCTGCTCACGAGAGGTACTTCAAGCATTCTCAGACGGACTTTGAGAGGGCCTGAAAATGCCGGAGATGGTCTTGTTAAGGCCCGCCGCAAAGCCTCCGAGCTCTGTAGAAAGGTCATGGGGGAACATCCCAATATATAAATGGTAAACTTGGATGCAGTATGACAGCATGAAGACCTGATAAGCCTTGCGCTTGAGGGCATCGAGAGTACAAGACTCTCTGTCCGGCGGGACCAACAAATGAGTCTTCGGGCTCTTTAGCTTCCGCATGGCCGATTCGACCACCATTGAGGTGTGGGGAAGTTGGGCTTTCCAAAATCCTGGGCCCCGCTGAACCCTATACATAGCATCCAGGCGCTTGCTCATGATAGGGACAGAGGGACACACTTGCCAACCATGGTCTTCATATTTAAGTTTACGAAGAACCAATTCCAAGTTCTCGTAGATTTCCTTCAAGTGTACGGAATGACCTACAGGTATAGAAGCGTAAAAACCGTTGTGGAGTAAAACTGCTTTGAGACTTCTTTTTGAAGAATCTATAAAAAGACGCCTTTGCTCTGAATCATATTGGATTTTAAATTGACCCATCAGACCTTCGACATCGATGCAATAAACCAACTTGTCTTCCTGGGCGAAGTAAGAAACGAACTCCTTTTCATGATGTCTGAACCATGAAGATGACACTCCTGGCAACAATAAATTCCTGCTTTTCAGCCTTGATCCGAGTAACTCATCACCATCTTTGGAAAGATTCAAGTCTCTTACCAAATCATTCATCTCCTCCTGAGAAAACAATTTTGGTCTTGTATCATCTTCAAAGTCAGAACTTGATTCGTCATCTGGTTCGAGTATGACTTCAACTTCATCGGAGCTAGGTATCTCTTCCAAGGCAGCAGGGAGCTTGGGTACTGGTATATCTGTGCCATGGGGGATGGGACGAATTGCCGAGTGAAGATTGAGGTATGAAATGGAATGCTTCCATTTGGAATTAAACCCTTTCACATCGCATGAACAAAAGTAACAGTCGTCACTATGGTTCTTTTGCTCTCGCCATACCATAGGAATCCCATAACGGAAAAATTTTTTCTTACCCTTGAACTAGTTTCGGAGGACCTCAACACACCGTTTGCACACTTTATGAGGTGCCCAGACTTTATCTTGATCTCCAATTTTTAGTCCAAAGTATGCAAAATAAAATTTTTTCACAGTCTGTAATATTCTGCTGTTGCTTCAACACTGTATATTCACCACAGATGAAACAGAAACTGTCTGGCGAATTAATACACTTTCGCGGAGCCATAACATAACGGTTGAAGAATGATGAGCTAACATGAATTGCGATGAAAAAGTGTGAACAGCCTAGAACCAAGAACCTGATGATGATTCATGCACAAGTGTGGCATGCAGGAGACAGCAGCTCTGTGTCTGTACACCAGACGTCACAGTGCTGGCCACGCCCCCCTGCACTGACTGGAGCTGCTGCTGTCTGCCCTGTGTTTCCCTCCCACTGGATTCTTCAGGAAAGATTAACCCCTTCGACCATTAGAAGCACGGACTTAAAATTTGCTTAGCTTATGAATATATTGCTGACCATCAGATTTACAGTGCTATATTTTTTTTTACATAACTCGGACAAACCCTTTAAGGTTTTTTGGCATTTTATATCTTAAATGCACTTATGTGAATTAATTAATAGTAATTTGAATTAATTAATAGTAATTTGAAAAAATTTGATAAATTTGAAGACAATTTTGCATGTTGTGGCAAATCATGATGTCTAGGAGTTTTTTCAATATTTTATTTGTTTTCAGCACACCAAAATACATGGAAATTAGATGAAAATAATCAAACAGCTTTTCAGTCGCAGACCTGTGTTACTAATAGCAGGTCTGCAATCTCATATTTCATTTTTTTCAACACCCTTGGATGTATACCATCCGGCCCAGGTGATTTGCTACTCTTCAGTTTATCTAATAGTTGTAATACATCTTCCCGATGTATTGATATTTCCTTCAATTCTTCCGCACTTTTAAATACCACTTCAGTCATGGGTAATATCCCTACATCTTCCTCAGTAAAGACCGAAGCAAAGAATTCATTCAGTCTCTCCGCTATCGCCTTGTCGCCTCTTAGTGCCCCTTTAACTCCTCTATCATCTAATGGACCAAATGACTCTCTCACAGGTTTTTTGCTACGAAGGTACTTGAAAAAAATCTTTATTTCGTGTTTTTGCTTCCGCAGCAAACTTCTTCTCAAATTCTCCCTTTGCCTGCTTTATCAATGCCTTGCATTTGACTTGCCAGTGCTTGTGCTGTTTCCAGGTTTCGTCGTTTGACTCGTTTTTCCATTTCCTGAAAGATGCTTTTTTGGCAACAGCAGCCTCTCTCTGACCTCACCTTTAAACCATGCTGGCAGTTTTTTGGACTTCCTTCCACTTTTCTTAAAGCATGGAATACAGCTGGTCTGGGCTTCCAAGATATATTTTTCAACAACACCCAAGCTTGATGTAAGTCTTTAACCTTTGCAACTGCTCCTTTTAGTTTTCTCTTAACTATTTTCCTCATTTTATCATAGTCTCCCTTTTGAAAGTTAAAAGGTAGTACTGTGGATTTCCTTACTATCCCTCCTCCACTAATTAAATCAAAGGCGATCATGCTATGATAACTATTGCCAAGTTGTCCCAACACCCTTATCTCTTGCACTAAATCTGGTGTTCCACTAAGGACTAGGCCTAATATGATTTCCCCTCTGGTCGGTTCAAGAACCAACTGCTCCAAGAAGCAGTCATTTATGTCATCTAGGAACTTTATCTCCCTAGCATGTACTGCCGTGACACTGACCCAGTCAATACCAGGGTAATTGAAATCACCCATTATTATTACTGCGCTGTAACTTTTCTTAGCTTCCTTGATTTCTTTGAGCATTTCATCATCCATTTGTTCATTCTGGCCAGGCGGACGATAGTACACCCCCACTGCCATCGCCTTCCCCTTTTTACATGGAATTTCAATCCATAGAGATTCTACAGCAAATTTTGTTTCCTGCACAACTTTAATCCTTTCTGACTCAATGCCCTCTCTAACATACAGCGCAACCCTCCACCAATTTGATCAGCTCTATCATTACGATATAGTTTGTACCCAGGTATCACAGTGTCCCAATGGTTGTCCTCCTTCCACCATGTCTCTGAGATTCCAATCATATCTAACCTCTCATTTAGTGCTATATATTCTAACTCTCCCATCTTATTTTTTAGACTTCTAGCATTTGCATACAGGCATTTTAGAGACTGTACTTTATTCATATTAATTTGGCTATTGGTAGACATGGGTAATTTGGGATCTTTAAGCTCTGTCTGCTCCATACTCGAGGCCATTTGGGCTACTTTACTCTTTTTTGGAACCTCTCTGCTTTTGGTAGTATCCTTCAAGGATACATTCTTCCAAACCATCTGCTCTTGGGCGACTGTCGGCTTTCCCCTATTATCTAGTTTAAAAGCTGCTCTATCTCCTTTTTAAAGGTTAATGCCAGCAGCCTGGTTTCATCCCGGTTAAGGTGAAGCCCATCCCTTCGGAAGAGCCCCTTCCTTTCCCCAGAATGTTCCCCAGTTCCTAACTATGCCCTTGTCCCTTGTGCTGTTGGCCTTGCTACAGGGCAGAGAAGGCTTGGAACTGTGTGGCATTGCCAAAGCCCCCCTTTTTCCTCGGGAAGAAGGGCTTCTTCCCTGGGGCCTTCTTACAGGGATGCACAGAGGTCTTTTTAGTGAGTCTGATCCTTATCAGGAACTCAGTCTCTATTTCTGCCGCTTTATCTACCATGGGTTTCCCAAAGAGATTTTCTCTGATACAAGGGACATCGATGAGCTTATCCTGAACCCACTGCTCGAGGTCAGACAACTGCAGCCATGCCTGGCATCGGACCCCGAGGACTCGAAGCTGTCGTATGCTGCTTGAGATAAGAACTTCAAGCACTCCTTGACTGCCGAGGTCAGAGACTTGAACTGCTGAAGGGGTTCCCTGTCGAGGCCTGACAAGAAACCGGCGAGCTCCCTTGACAGCTCCTTGGGGTACATATCGATGTACAATTAGTAGGATTGGACTCTGCACACAAGCATCAAGCCCTTAAAGGCCTTTTGGCCAAGGACATTGAGGATCTAGGCTTCCCTGCCAGGGGGCACCAAGGAATGGGTCTTTTGGCTTTTAAGTCTGTGCATGGCTGACTCAATGACCATCGAGTTGTGGGGAAGTTGGGTTTTCTGGAACCACGGGCTTCGGCGGACTTGGTACATGGAGTCAAGCTGTCTGCTTACTATGGGCACCGATGCCAGTCTCTCCCACATATGGAGGAGGAGGAGGCGCATGAGGATCGGAGGGACGGGAACTGTGGGGGCCTCCTTCGGGGAGAGGGCTCGTAGTGGAGAATTTCCACTTTCTCTGTATGGGAGTTGTGATAAGGAAGCTTATCATAGCTCAGGAAGGGGCTATAGAAAAGGTGAAGTGTCTCTGAACAAGCAACCTGTCAGTGCTGGTAGAAATGAGAAAGCAGAATTGTCCCATAAAAGACTACCAGTCCCAGAATGCACCAGGTTTCCAACAGCCATTGGAGAAGCTGAAGTGGGGAAACGTGTGTTCAGTCAGGAGGGCTATGAGGTGGTCCCTAAGCACTCATCTCGAGAGGCAAGGCATGATTCAGCACAGCTGCGCTGTGTTAGGGAAGGGCACTCATCTAGGCAGAATAAGAGTAGAGTTTATTCTACAGATGACCATCTTCATGATCACCTTGGATATCCAGAGATTTGTCCTCAGTATCCTGAGAATCAGCTTGAGTTTGATCATCAGTTCCATCTGAAGGATCATCAGAAGCAGAAGCCAAACCGGACGGACAGAGAGGGAAAGAGATCCTTTGGAAGAAGGAAGAGAAAAGCCTTTGAGAGGTCTAGAAGAGTCCAAAGCAGTACGTATACTGGGAGGTATTCCAAGGGCCAGCATACACCATTGGACTGGGGAAAGCCAGAGGAATGGTGCTGCAGAGCTAGGAATCTCCAGACGCTACCTGTGAGGGAGACGGCTGCACGTGGAAGGGACCCTAAGAGACGTGCCAGAAGGTATGTGAAGAGAGATCCAGTGTCCAGGGATCTGGATTGGAAGGCTGGACATAAGAACTGGACTACATACTGGCCAGGCTATATAGAGAGGAACTCTAGCAGCAATGGAAGCTCAGGTATGAACACTGATCTATGCCCTAGCTATAACCTTGAAAGACAGCAGGGAAACAAGTATTCTCCTGAAAGTGCTCCATTGATAGATTCATCTGTGCCAATCCATGATATTGAACCCATGCTTGTTGAACAAGGGGGAATAATAGCAGATGAAGATCCTATTTATATGGACTGCTCTCTATCTAAACTCCGTTGGTAACTTTCTGTTATAAAGTACAGCAACCATCACAAAGAAATACAAATTTGTTCTTTAATCTACTCAGAAAAGCTCCTGAAGCAGGATTTGACCCACACAGTAGAAAGCAAGCCAGCTAAGGGGTTTCAGCTGGATAACTGCTAGCAATTAAGCCTTACATAATTGCTTGTGAGCTAGGAGAGAATCACTTCTGAATCTGTGTGGGAAGTAATCAAAAGTTAATCTGAAAAGAACAGTTTGTTTCTTGCTTTGTGGCTTTTCATTTGTTGTTTTCCTGATTTTGACTTTGTTTTTCCAAGTTAACACTGAAAGCAAGTAACCTAATTTATGTGCTACCAAGCATATCTGTGTTGGGAGAAATAACCCCATAAATAAATATCTTATTGGCTTTACCCAAGAGCACAACTAAATTATTGTCAGCAGCTGTGTCTGGTGTGAATGAACTACATTGCCCACAATACCTTGCAAATCATATAGATATATGCATTGCCAAGACTGTGAAGATTCTCACCCAGGCAGCCGTCTGACAGAGTCCCTCATCCGCTTTGCTCTCGAAGGTGAGCGCCTTAGCCATGTCATGCACAAAGTTGAGGAAGGTGACGTCCTTGGGTGGGGAATGGCTACAGGACACCGGGGGAGACGGGTCTGAGAGCACATCTCAGTGTCATCGAGTGTCCTGAGGCTCCTCGTCCTTGGTCTCCCAATCTGACTCGAAGTCAGAGGAAGAGTCTGAGGCCCCGCGGTTCCACCGGAGGACCAGCGGTCAGAGCCATGGCCACTGGTCGAAGAGGACTGGTGCCCCGAAGAACGGGACTGGGATCTCGTCCTAAGCCAATGGGTCTCTCGAGGCCGGTGGTGCTCAAGGATCGGCTCGACTTCCGGAGAAACCCTTGATGTCGAGGGTCCGGATGAAGTCATTGGGGCAGATGAACTGGAGGAAATGGACATGAATGCCCACTGATGGGCCACGAGGGCAGAGATACTGCGCTCCAAGGCCACCATCCTGGTCTCCATGTCAGATGGCTCCACGGCCTTTTATGCGGGCATCGAGGGTCTCAGGCCCAGCATTGGCTCTGTTGAGGGAAAGTCCTTGATGAGGATGAGCTCGGGAGTCTGAGGCCGGTCGCCGGATGCAGATGACTCCTTCCAGGGCAGCTTGTGAGGCCGCTCCCACTCCATCCTATCAGTCTCATGCTGGGGATGGTGGAGCCTGGAATGGGATTTACCCATTTTCCCAGACCCATCCTCCGAGGCAGTCTGAGGATTTCGACTTCTTGCATTTCACCTCCAGGGATTTTCTCTCGGAGGATCCGTGGCCACGGTACTCCAAGGCAGCCCGGGCATTGTGGGGCACCGAGGTACCAGAAGGGGCCCTGGAGTGTGGTGTTGCCGGAGACTTCGGTACAGAGTCGGATTTATGAAAGAGCTTCTCCTGCTGCAGCTGATGGCTCTTGATGGCCTTTGCGGTCATAGCCTTGCAAAGCTCACATTCTGAATCATCATCGTTCGGCCCAGGGCAGCAGTCATGTGGGTCAGTGAGAGACATCATCTTACCACACCGATCACATTTCTTGAAACCGCTGGAGGCCATAGAGAAAAAGGGTACCCTGCCAACCGGACACGGGTCAGAGGTCTGCAGTTAAAAAAGGGCACAAAGCGCCGGTCAAGGAACACCTCAAGAAAAAAGAAAAGAAAAAGGGAACGAACCTGAGGAGCGACGCAGAGGCGAGCAGACTCGGGGGCGGGAAAGGAACTGGTACGTGTAGCGGATAAGATAAGACAAAAAAAGACACTTTTTCAGGAGGAAACTGGATAGACGTCCAGAGGGCTCCACGGAAAAAAGGAGACTTAGGCAAAATGGCACCCGTGGGCGGGAAGGGGACTACACATGTGTGATGCATCTCCCTTAGGCCTTCTTTGAAAGTTGGGGAGATGCTTCCACTCAGGGTTCCGTTGGCGCCGACACCACCAATATGTGAGGACTGACTTCCTGCTTGTTCCCGGAGAATGAACTTTATATGGGATAATCAGTGGTCCCATGTGGCTAGGTCTATAATGTGTCAAATCTAGAGGGGCGGGGGGCTTGGGGTCCGTTTGATGAGTAGAAGCAGCACAACTACAAGCAGTCCTGGAGTGAGCAGTGAATAGAGATAAGGAGTGGATCCAGTTGGAACAAAGCTGTAGGGAATCGGGCCCATTGCATTATTCTTTGTGGATAGAGGGGGGAGGGGAGTCTTGGAAGTCTCTTAGGAATCCATTTATAAAGTTAACTCAGGATATCTGGGGAAGATGTAGGAAAAGGGTGCTCAGAGGGCGGCAGCATTTTTGGCACACCTTGTTTAGATTTAATGGTGCTTTTCTCCAGGATTGACAGATAGGGCGTTTCAAAGGTGGAAAAAGAGGGACTGTGGTATGCTGGGCAATTCCTTGGGGAGGAGAAAGTTATTGCTTTTGAAGAAATCTAGGAATCTTTCCCGGCGCAGTGAAAGGATAGGTATCCTTATTATCAAGTAAAGCATTTTATTTTGGGACGGTGAGAACTCTTGTAGGGGTGGTGCTGTCACCTCTGGAGCAGGCCTTTAACACAGTTAGTGTCAAGGACTCTACTGTATATCCAGGTTTTACAAAGCTCTGGAGGGTGAGAGACTAGCCAAACCTTGCCACCAACAAAAGTGGGATGTGGATTTTGGTGTGGACTGTGACCCTGAGGTGTGGAAGGGGATTATAGAATGCTTATATAAGGGAATGTTGGTGACTTATTTGCTTGAAAATAATTGTAAGCTTTACTGCAAGAGGTACTATACTCTTATGAAAATCTATAACATGTTAGGGAAGAGGGATGGTAAGTGTAAGCGGTTGTGTGGGACGGCCGGCACCTTCATCCATCTGTGGTAGTTTTGCCCTAAAATGATGGAGTACTGGAAGGCGGTCTTCCATTGGCTGGGGGAAGTGATCGAAAAAGAGTTATCCCCAAATATGGTATTTGCCTTCCTGCTCAAGGTACCGACAGACTTCCGAGGTACGGAGGCTTGCGTGCGATTTGGGTTGATTACGGCAAGGCCCAAGCAGAGAGGCAGGATGCACGTCTGGGTGTTGAGAGCGTGCATCAAAAGCTGGATTATATATGTACAATGGCCAAATTGACTTCCCAAAGGCAAACTAGAATATCCCAGTTTTGGGAAGTATGGACCTACTTTCTCAAATGGAAGGGGGTGACTATTCCCGACCATGTTGGCGTACATTGCTGAGGTGTGTTTGCAAGTAGAATCAATGATGAAAGATAAGTGGTGCCTTGTTAATGGGATTCCTGGGGGTGGGAGGGGAATTTCAGACAAAAATGTTACTACCAGAGAGGACCTATATGAAATCTTGTCTATGGAATCTTCTAAGAAAACTGTAAGAGTCTGACTCTCATTAGCCTTTAAACAGTCAAATTCACCTGCCTTACCACTTTGAGATTTAACCTTACTAGGTAAATAAAAGCATTTTGCACTTGAAATTTCACAAGGTAATGTGTAGTTACTCACTTCTAACAGGTGATCTCCGGGAACAGCAAGAATTTAGTCTATGCATATGGGTGATGTCAGTACCAAAGGAGCCTGCCCGGGAACGCTCTCCACCGTCCAGAAGGAAAGCTTTTGGGAGCATCCCACTGTGCCTGCGCTGCTGTCTTCCTGCCTTTGTGACTCTCCCTCCTCAGTTCTTCGTTTTTCGCAGAGACAGCAGGAAGCAAATCATGTCGCCGCAGAAAATCTCTTCTTCTTCTTTATTTTTTGTGGTTGCGTCTAAGCTATCTAGTTTATTATGAAGCAACATTAAGTCTTTTATCGCAGAGACACTCGTAGCCTGCAACAACTGCGGATGAGTGTACATCCTTTTAACAGATTATCTAATTCAAGCATTTTGGAGTCCACATTCTGAAGCTTAGCAAACATTTCTTGAGAAAAGCTGCAACAGGAGATGAGAGTCGTGTTTCTGTGCGAGACAAAATTCCCCAGAGATCTTCTAAAGTAATATCCTGAGCAAGAAAGCGTAGTTACTCACCTGTAACAGGTGATCTCCGGGAACAGCAGGAATTTAGTCTTCACATATGGGTATCGTTGGCACAGACGGAGCCCGCACAGGAACGCTCCCCAGCGTCCAATAGGAACGCTTTTGGGAGCATCCCTCAGCACATGAGCACTGCCTTCCCGCCTTTCCAACTGTCCCTCTTCAGCTGGTAATTTTCTAAAAAGAATTCTTTGTATTAAAGCTACTTAATCTGTAAACCCACTGTTTTTTGTTGGATCAGTTAGGGCCTAGTAGCAGCAATTCAAGTTTGAATTTAAAACACAGAGTAGAGCTTTCTGGTTACATTTCATACCCAACAGAGAGCTTGTAGTTTAAATTTAATAGTCACTCAGGGCCAAGTAACAGCAAAGTACTTTTAGTTTAAATTTAACACACAGAAGAGAGCTTTATGGTTAAATTTAGTACCCAGCAGAGAGCTTGTAGTTTAAATTTCATAAGACGTTAGAGCCTAGCAGCAGCTAAGAGCTATAATTTAAATCAAATCAGAATTTAGCTTACCTCAGCAGCACAAGACAGGGTACTGTGTAGCAGCCTTCTTTTAATAAGTGTTATTTCCCTCCCTCCCTCCCCTGGGATAATCATAGCTTTATAGGTACTTGCACATCTTAAAAGACAGGAGGTGCTTTCAGGTGAAGCTCATTACCCAAATCAGTCATACACTAAGGACCTGAGATTAATTAAGCTTCAGGTGAACAAGGTATATTAAACGTATTAGGTACAGTTTTATTGGTATAAATACCCATAGCAACCTCTAGTAAGTAAGAACTTAAAGATCTAGACACAAACTTAAAACTAAGATGCAGACAGCAGTCCAGCAGCGGGATGGGGGCTTTCCAGTCTTTTGCATTGAGTGTCACATGTATGATTTTCTCCCAGTTGGTGAGAGGTCTTACGTGTGCACTAGGTGCAAGGAGCTCTTTGCTCTCAGGGAACAAGTCCGTTCTCTAGAGGCTAAAGTAGCAGACTTGGAAAACATCAGACAGACAGAGAGGTACATAGACGAGACCTACAGGGATATAGTCCTGAAGTCCCACCTCCAGTCAGGCAGCACCCCTGTTGCCATGGAGGAGAGAGGTCACGTGACAGGAGAGCATCACCCTGGTGTGGCAGGAAGTGATCCTGTAACTAGGACCTGTCCTCCAGGTGATGTAAAACCCTCTCGCACCGAGGAAGTTTCTCCAGGGCCATGTGCCCATGAGGGAAGGGTTAGGACAGCCGTTATAGTTGGTGATTCGATCATTAGGCATGTAGATAGCTGGGTGGCTGGTGGACGTGAGGATCGCCTGGTAACATGCCTGCCTGGTGCGAAGGTAGCGGACCTCACGCGCTTCCTAGATAAGGTCTTAGATAGTGCTGGGGAGGAGTCTGCTGTCTTGGTACATGTCGGTACCAATGACATAGGAAAATGTGGTAGGGAGGTTCTGGAGGCAAAATTTAGGCTTTTAGGTAGGAAGTTGAAATCCAGAACTTCCAAGGTAGCATTCTCCGAAATGCTTCCTGTTCCACGCGCAGGACCCAAAAGGCAGGCAGAGCTCCGGAGTCTCAATGCGTGGATGAGACAATGGTGCAGAGATGAGGGGTTTGGATTTGTTAGGAACTGGGGAACATTCTGGGGAAAGGAGGGGCTCTTCCGAAGGGATGGGCTTCACCTTAACCGGGATGGAACCAGGCTGCTGGCATTAACCTTTAAAAAGGAGATAGAGCAGCTTTTAAACTAGATATTAGGGGAAAGCCGACAGTCGCCCAATAGCGGATGGTTCGGAAGAATGTATCCTTGAAGGATACTACCAAAAGCAGAGAGGTTCCACAAAAGAGTAAAGTAGCCCAAATGCCCTCAAGTATGGAGCAGACAGAGCTTAAAGATCCCAATTGCTAGAAGTCTAAAGAATAAGATGGGAGAGTTAGAATATATAGCACTAAATGAAAGGTTAGATATGATTGGAATATCAGAGACATGGTGGAAGGAGGACAGCCAGTGGGACACTGTGATACCTGGGTACAAACTATATCGTAATGATAGAGCTGATCAAATTGGTGGAGGGGTTGCGCTCTATGTTAGAGAGGGCATTGAGTCAGAAAGGATTAAAGTTTTGCAGGAAACAAAATCTGCTGTAGAATCTATATGGATTGAAATTCCATATAAAAGGGGGAAGGCAATGGCAGTGGGGGTGTATTATCGAGCACCTGGCCAGAATGACCAAATGGATGATGAAATGCTCAAAGAAATCAAGGAAGCTAACAAAAGTTACAGCGCAGTAATAATAATGGGTGATATCAATTACCCCGGTATCGACTGGGTCAGTGTTACGTCAGGACATGCTAGGGAGATAAAGTTCCTAGATGAAATAAATGACTGCTTCTTGGAGCAGCTGGTTCATGAACCGAACAGAGGGGAAGCCATATTAGACCTAGTGGAACACCAGATCTAGTGCAAGAGATAAGGGTGTTGGGGCCACATGGCAACAGTGATCATAGCATGATCGCCTTTGATTTAATTAGTGGAGGAGGGATAGTAAGGAAATCCACAGTACTACCTTTTAACTTTCGAAAGGGAGACTATGATAAAATGAGGAAAACAGTAAAGAAAAAACTAAAAGGAGCAGTTGCAAAGGTTAAAGACGTACATCAGGCTTGGCTGTTGTTGAAAAATACTATCTTGGAAGCCCAGACCAGCTGTATTCCACGCTTTAAGAAAAGTGGAAGGAAGTCCAAAAAACTGCCAGCATGGTTTAAAGGTGAGGTCAGAGAGGCTGTTTTGACCAAAAAAGCATCTTTCAGGAAATGGAAAAAAGAGTCAAACGATGAAACCTGGAAACAGCACAAGCACTGGCAAGTCAAAAGCAAGGCATTGATAAGGCAGGCAAAGGGAGAATTTGAGAAGAAGCTTGCTGCGGAAGCAAAAACGCGAAGTAAAGACCTTTTCAAGTACATTCGTAGCAAAAAACCTGTGAGTCAGTTGGTCCATTAGATGATAAAGGGGTTAAAGGAGCACTAAGAGGCGACAAGGCGATAGCGGAGAGATTGATTGAATTCTTTGCTTCAGTCTTTACTGAGGAAGATGTAGGGATGTCACCCATGACTGAAGTGATATTTAAAGGTGCGGAAGAATTGAAGGAAATAAAGATAAATCGGGAAGATGTATTACAACTATTAGATAAACTGAAGAGTAGCAAATCACCTAGGCCGGATGGTATACATCCAAGGGTGTTGAAAGATCTGAAATATGAGATTGCAGACCTGCTATTAGTAATCTGTGAACTATCATTAAAATCATCTCTAATACCTGAAGATTGGAGGATCGCCAATGTAACACCAATTTTTAAAAAGGGTTCCAGGGGTGATCCGGGAAACTACAGACCGGTGAGCCTGACATCAGTACCGGGAAAAATGGTAGAAACCATCATAAAGAATAAAATTACTCAGCATGTAGATAGTCATGACCTATGTAGATAGTCATGACCTAATGGGAGACAGCCAACATGGCTTTAGACAAGGAAGATCTTGTCTTACTAATCTGTTATGTTTCTTTGAAGGAGTGAATAATCAGGTGGACAAAGGTGAGTCGGTTGATATTGTGTATCTGGACTTTCAGAAAGCCTTTGACAAGGTCCCTCATCAGAGACTTTTGGCAAAACTAAAGAGTCATGGGATAGGAGGCAGTGTACTATTGTGGATCAGGAACTGGTTAAAAGATAGAAAGCAGAGGGTAGGGCTAAATGGCCAATTTTCCCAATGGAGAAAGGTGAATAGTGGTATACCCCAGGGATCTGTGCTGGGTCCGCTGCTTTCTGACATATTCATAAATGACCTGGAAAGTGGAATAACGAGTGAGGTTATCAAATTTGCAGATGACACAAAACTATTTAAAGTTGTTAAAACCCAAGAGGATTGTGGAAAATTTCAAGAGGATCTTGATAAATTGGAAGACTGGGCATCAAAATGGCAGATGAAATTTAATGTGGACAAGTGCAAGGTTATGCACCTAGGGAAGAACAACCCAAACTATGGTTACACGATGCAAGGTTCCACATTAGGAACCACCACCCAGGAAAAAGATTTAGGCGTCTTTGTGGATACCATGTTAAAACCCTCGGCCCAGTGTGCAGCGGCAGCCAAGAGAGCAAATAGAATGCTAGGTATGATAAGGAAAGGAATGGAAAATAAAACAAAAGATATTATAATGCCTCTATATCGTTCCATTGTGAGACCGCACCTTGAATATTGTGTGCAATTCTGGTCGCCGTATCTTAAAAAGGATTTTGCGATTTTAGAAAAGGTTCAGAGAAGAGCCACCAAAATGGTAAAGGGGATGGAAGGATACTCCTATGAAGAAAGGCTAAAATGTTTGGGGCTCTTTAACCTGGAAAAGAGACGGCTGAGGGGAGATATGATAGAAGTCTATAAATTAATGAACGGAGTGGAACGGGTAAACGTAGATCGATTGTTTACCTTATCAGAATATAGAAAGACTAGGGGACATGCAATGAAGCTACAGGGTAAACTATTTAAGACTAATAAAAGAAAATATTTTTTCACTCAACGTGTAATCAAACTCTGGAATTTGTTACCTGAGGATGTAGTAAAGGCTGTTAGTGTAGCTGGGTTTAAAAAAGGTTTGGACAAGTTCCTGGAGGAAAGGTCCATAAACCATTATTAAGAAGGGACCCAGGATATCAATGCTTGAACCAATACAAGCATTGTGGAACCTGTGTCCCTTGGGGAAACTGCTAGGTACGTATGACCTAGATTGGCCACTGTTGGAAACAGAATACTGGGCTTGATGGACCTTGGTCTGACCCATTATGGCATATCTTATGTTCTTAAGTTAAGTTTGTAGCTGAGTGAAAGGATAGAGGGAGAGAGGAAAGAGACAGAGAGATAGAGAGACAACTCCTAGGGGAGGTGGGTGGGTTGTGAAGACTAAATTCCTGCTGTTCCCGGAGATCAACTTTTACAGGTGAGTAACTACGCTATCTCCAGGAACAAGCAGGAATGTAGTCTTCACATATGGGGACTCCCTAGCTGAAGATGCCAGGGAGATCGCCCCAGGAAGCTGCCACCTATAGTAAGGTGGGCCATGCTTCCTCCCATGGATCTCTGGCATCCCACCAGGGTTGGTGGGTAGGAGATGAATTAGGTCTGAAAGAGATTTTGAAGAACAGCTTTGCCAAAGAAGGCATCCCGAAGGGAGGCTTTATCTAGGCAGTAGTGGGCTGTAAAGGTGTGTACCGAAGCCCAGGTGGCTGCTTGACAAATGTCATCAATAGACAAAGAGTGAAGGTTAGCCATAGAGGCTGCCATGGCTCTCACATTATGAGTTGTGACATGGCCATGAAGAGGAAGACTCTTACTCTCATAAGACGAAATTAGACTTACCTGCTAATTGTTGTTCCTTAAGGAACTCTAGTCCAGTCGCGGAACCTTAGAATCTAGAACGTCCTCCAGCAGCCTTGGAGACTGAATGATGTCATTTTTTTCTGATGTCACCGGTACAAGTAGGCTAACACCGCCCCCTTTCACCAGTACCTATTGACAAAGCAGACTCAGCAGAGCAACAAATAAGTAGATAATAAGAAAATACCTTTAAACTTAAGACTGTAAAAATATATAATAAAAATATATAATACATTTTTTTTTGCATGCTAACAAAGCACTGCTGCAACAAAGTATCCTAAAACATTGAACTATATCGAAATGTCTTCAAAACTCCAAAAGCTTTATAAAAGAAAACTGAATCAAACTCAGGCTGATGAAAAAACCCTCTTCAAATACACTGGGAGGGATCCGGGACTGGACTAGAGTTCCTTAAGGAACAACAATTAGCAGGTAAGTCTAATTTTGTCTTCCTTTGCGTCCCTCTAGTCCAGTCCCGGAACCTTAGAGGATGTAACAGAGCAGTTAATCTTAATGGGAGGGACCCACAAGCCCAGCCTCTAGAACCGCTGAACCAAAACGCCCATCTCTTGCTTCCTGCACATCTAACCGATAGTGCTTAGCAAAAGAATGTAAAGACGACCATGTAGCCGCTCTACAGATATCTCCGACCGGAACTAAACTAACCTCTGCCCAAGACGCCGCGTGCGCCCTGGTTGAATGAGCTCTTACACCCACTGGAACCGCCTTTCCTTTAAGAAGGTATGCCGATGCTATCGCTTCTTTCAACCATCTAGAAATAGAAGACTTTGCCGCCGCTTGTCCTTTACGAGGACCTCCAAAGGTCACAAACAATCTATCTGATTTCCGAAAGGAGCGGTTCTGCGGAGATACCACTTCAGCACTCTACGTACATCCAGAAGATGCAATCTACTGCCTGACTTCTCTTTCTGACTCTTTGAAAACACAGGAAGTGAGACCACCTGATTCACATGAAACACAGAAACCACTTTCGGTAAAAATGCTGGCACAGTACGTAATACAACCTTGTGATTAAAAAAGGATAAATATGGCTCTTTACAGGATAAAGCCTGCAACTCAGAAATTCTTCTAGCCGAACAGATTGCCACGAGAAACACCGTCTTTAACGTCAAATCCTTTAATGACGAAATCCCCAATGGCTCAAAAGGCGGACTCACTAGAGTTTCCAACACCAAATTTAAATCCCATAAAGGTACTAAATTACGTTTAGGAGGTCGCATAAGCAATACGGCCCTTAAAAATCTATGAATATCTGCGTGAGAACCCAATAGCTGACCCTGAATCCTACCACGGTAACATGAAATAGCTGCCAGCTGTACTCTCAAAGAACTAGCCGCTAGACCCCTTTCCACACCATCTTGTAAAAAAGAAAGAATCTGCAGCACCGAGGCCCGTAACGGCCTTAGATTCCGTTCCATACACCATGCTTCAAAAATTCTCCAAACCCGTATGTACGCCAGCGAAGTTGAACGTCTATGTGCTTGAAGCAAAGTAGAGATGACCGCCGACGAGTAGCCCTTGGCAGTCATCCTAGCCCTTTCAAGAGCCATGCCATAAGTGAGAATCGAACCACCTGGGGCATGTGTAATGGACCTTGTTGTAAAAGATCCTCCCGAAACGGAATCCTCCATGGCATGTCCACTAGTAGACGAACTAGGTCCGCATACCAAGGTCTTCGAGGCCAATCGGGCGCTATCAGTAACACCCGAACTCGATGTCGCTCCACCCGTTGAAGTACACGCCCTATCAGAGTCCACGGTGGAAACACGTAAAGGAGACCGTCTTCCAGCCATTTTTGCGCTAAGGCATCGAGGCCTTCGGACATTCGTTCCCGCCTTCTGCTGAAAAATCTCGACACCTGCGCCGACTCAAAACTTGCCATCAGATCCAGTAGCAGAATCCCCCATCGTTGAACCAACAACGCAAACACTTCCGGATGAAGCTGCCACTCTCCTGGGTCTACTCTGCAATGACTTAGAAAGTCCGCTTCTACATTGTCCACCCCTGCGACATGCTGAGCGGAAAGAGCCAGCAGATTGCACTCTGCCCACTTCAAAAGCTGACTCGCCTCTGTTTGCAGAGCCAGACTGCCGGTTCCTCCTTGACGATTGATATAGGCTACTGTTGTCGCATTGTCGGAGAACACCCTTACTGCTGATTGACTCAGAGATTCATGAAATTCCTGCAACGCCAAACTCACAGCTCTCATCTCTAGACGGTTGATGGACCAAGTCTGTTCCTCCGGTGACCAAAGACCTTGGACAAACCTGCCTTGGAAATGAGCCCCCCAACCTGTGAGGCTTGCATCCGTCGTTAGCAAAATCCACGATGGAGGCTCCAGAGGCATATCCGCCTCCAGATGCTCCTCCGCTAACCACCAGAGAAGATCCTGACGAACCTCTAGAGGACAGATTAGACGCCGAGTCAACGCATCTTTCTGGTGAGACCATCTTTGCAGGAGTGCCCCCTGCAATGCACGCATATGAGCTCTGGCCCACGGTACCACTTCGATCGTGGTCGCCATTGTGCCTAGTAATTGTAGATAATGCCACGCTGTCGGCGCCTGTCTGGCTAGAAACCGACTCACCATCTCCCTCAACCTTTGAACTCTGTGGCTTGGGAGGAAAACTGCTGCTTTCGCTGTTTCGAAACGCACTCCTAAATATTCTAGAGACTGTGTTGGCTCCAGCTTGCTCTTTGCAAAATTGACCACCCAGCCTAGGCTCTCCATCAACTGTACTACCCTTGCGGTGGCTCTGAGACTCTCCTGCCTTGACTTTGCTCGAATCAGCCAGTCGTCTAAATAAGGATGCACTCGTACACCCTCCTTGCGTAGTGCAGCCGCTACCACTACCATAACTTTGGTAAACGTTCGCGGAGCTGTTGCCAAACCGAAAGGCATCGCCTGAAACTGAAAATGCCCCATGGGCAGAGCGAATCTCAGAAATCTTTGATGATCCTCCCGCACAGGGATATGTAAATAAGCTTTTGTCAAATCTAATGAGGTTAGGAATTCGCCTGCCTTTACAGCCGCGATGACAGAGCGTAGCGTCTCCATCCTGAAGTGGGTAATCCGAAGACAGCGATTTACCCTTTTTAAATCCAGAATTGGCCGAAAAGTGCCCTCTTTCTTTGGCACTACGAAATAGATGGAGTACCGACTGAGGCCGTACTGTTCCACAGGAACGGGTTTTACCGCCCGAAGCTGTAGTAAATGCTGCAGCGTCTCTGAGACTGCGTTCACTCTTTGCGGAGTGCTGCAAGGGGATTGAACAAAGGAGTCTGACACGGGCCGAAGGAGCTCCAGAGCATAATCTTTATCTTTATTTACGGATTTAATATACCGCTCTTTACCGGTGGCATCAGAGCGGTGTACAATAATAAAAATACAAGCTGCAGAAACAGAAAAAGAACGCCATTATGTAAAGAACAGGACAGGAGGAGAAAGGAAAGGCTATAGATAGTACATCAAAAGAGGAACAAAATCAGGTAACAATAACATACAGTCGGTACTATCGTGGGGGAGGGGAAAGGGAGACAGGTGGGGGAGGGAGACCAAAAGCGGTGCAAAAAAGGTGAGTCTTCAGCCTGGATTTAAAAGTCTTGTATGAGGGTTCCAGGTGGAGGGCGTCGGGGAGCGAGTTCCAAAGTCTTGGACCCAGAAAGAAAAAGGCTGAGGAGCGGGTGGACTCGAGATGGGCCTGTGAGGGGGAGGGGAGGGACATGCGATTCAGGTGAACTGATCTGAGGGAACGGTATGATGAGTGTAGATGAATGAGACCGGCAAGATAGAGGGGAACCCCGGTATGGATAGTCCTGTGTACGTAAATAAGAATTTTGAACTGAATGCGGTAAGGAAGGGGAAGCCAGTGTAGGTGGATCAGAATGGGGGTGATATGGTCAAAACGAGATGCATGGGTAAGGAGACGTGCAGCAGCGAGATGGACTAGTTGTAATCTACGCAGTTGGGTTTAGGGGAGGCCGGCTAGAACTACATTGCAATAATCTAAGCGGGAAACAATCAGGGAGAGTATCAGGGTAGATAGGGATGAAGCTGATATGAAGGGACGGATGGCACGGAGTTGACGCAGAGTGAGGAAAGAGCGCTGTACAACGGAGGAGATATGGTCTTTGAAGGAGAGAGCGGAATCCAGGGTGACTCCAAGATATCGCAAGGATGAAACTACTGGTAGGGGGGTACTGGACAGGATGGGGGCAAAGGGGGGGATCGGGGCACCAGAGGTAAACCAAATAGCGAAAGATTTAGAGGAGTTTATATGCAGCAAGTGGGAAGAAAACCAGGCAGAGACTGAGGACAGGCAGGAGTTGAGGGGGGCAAGATCCGGAGCGGCAGGGTCTGTATGGTGAAGGAGAATGATATCATCGGCGTAATAGTGGGCGGAGATACTATGTTGCTGGACGAGGAGAGCAAGGGGGGCCAGAAAGATGTTAAACAGAAGGGGGGCAAGAACAGAGCCCTGAGGAACACCACAGGGAAGGGCAGTGGGAGGGGAGGAGGAGGAGCCTGTGGAGACGGAAAAGGTGCGGTGGGAGAGAAATGAGTGAAACCAGGAAAGGACAGAACCAGAAAACCCAATGTCATGTAATCGAGACAGGAGGAGGTAATGGTCCACAAGATCAAATGCGGCAGATAGATCCAGAGAAACAGCGATAGTGATGGAACCGTGGTCATGTGCGGTGTGGACTTCATTAAGGAAAGAAAGCAGATTGGATTCTGTGCTGTGATTAGGATGGAAACCTGACTGGCGGGGGTGAAGTGACAGGGTGGCCTCCAGGTGGGAAAAGAGCTGTGTGTAAACCAGTTTCTCAAGGAGTTTGGAAAGGAAAGGGAGATTTGAGATCGGGCACCAATTTGCCAGGGAGGATGGGTCAAGAGAGGCCTTTTTGAGAATGGGACGGATGATGGCATGCTTCCAAATGGTGGGGAAGGAACCAGAGGATAGACTAGAGTTGAGGATGGAGAGTAAAAAGGGAGAGAGGGCCAGAGATGGGTCTAGGAGCCACTGGGAAGGGATGGGATCGGAGGGGCAGGTGGTCTTTCGAAGCGAAGAATATACCCTGGAAAGATCTGAGAGGGACACAGGCTGGAAGGAGGACCATTTATGAGAGAGAGAGGGTGGGTTGGAGGAGGGGGGGGAGGGGGGAGGGGGGAGAGTCAAACGATGGAAGAGCAGAGGAGAGGGGAGGGGGGCAGGAGGGAAGGAGTGACCGAAGGTCTTGGATTTTGGTGGCAAAGTGAGAGGCCAAAAGGGCAGGATCAGGGGTCATTGGGGAAGGGGCTGGAGAGGTGAAAGAGTAAGAGGCAGAGAGGGAGCGAAGGACAGAGTAGAGTTGTCGAGTGGAGTTTGCGGACTGGGAGATACGGGAGGAGAAATAGTCACGCTTGGCGGAATGAAGCAGGGAACGGTAATGGGAGTGGCAGTGGCGAAAGTGTGCCAGAGAGTTGGGGGAGGGATGCCGACGCCAACATCGTTCGGCGCGGCGCAGGTAGGAACAATGGAGGAATAGACCGGGGTGAAACCAGGGAGAGCGATGCTGAGAAGAGTGGGAGCAGGGAGGCCGACATGGGGCAAGCTGGTCCAGTGCAGCCGAGAATGATTTCTAAAACCCACTGATCTGTGGTAATTTTGACCCAGGCAGGGTAAAAATCCCTCAATATTCCTCCCACGGGAATAAACCCTGCCTGAGCCTGTTTCATCTCATTGTGATTTCTTAAGGTTTAGGGCCTGAAACTGAGAGAACCCTCTGCTGGCTCCCCGGAAATTTCGAAATCCCTGACCCCGTACTGAGAACCTTCCCCGTTGGGTCTGGCTAAAACGAGGCGCCCGAAATCTACGAAACTCCCTAGAATTTCCTCGGGAACCCCCAGCACCTCGACTCTGCCTAGGCTTATCTTCCTATTCCCCACTCGTTGAGTGAATCTACAAGTGACTGACACCTTTAACAATTACTATTTTTTTTGTCGGAAGTTTTTGCCTTGAGAGATTACTCCCTCCTGAAGCGTAACACAGTACTGCGTTTAGAGCCGCACTCCTGTTTCAGGCCCTGTTTCAACGCTTAAAAATCTGCCAACTTCCTATACTCATCTGGTTTTAATGTCCAGTACCCGGGAGCTTCAACGTCCGGCCTTAATAGCTTGACTCTTTTTGTTACTTTTCCAAAAAGATAGCACCGTTCGTTCTCCTCTTGTGATGGACAACTCTGTCGCTGCAGTCTCACTTACTGATCAGGAACTAAGATAACAACTGGAAATTTCAACCTCTCTGCCAATGCATGAATCCAACGTCAGAGCAAGCTCATCCAATCCAGTTCTAAGTTCAGCCCCTTAGGTTCTAAGGATCCAATATGGAAAATTCAGCTCTGTTCTAACCATTGGAGACGTTGTTCTCTATCTCCTCCTCTAGGACTCAATGGGACATGATCAATGATTCGCCATTTGAATTCTGAAAATGTGTGGTTAAATTCTTGGCAATGTAAAACTAAAGGGGCAGAAACTACTGCATTTCGTATTCGTGAAGCATGTTCTTGTAATCGAATTCTGACCTTCCGAATAGTCCGTCCTACGTAGAGCTTCGTGCAAGGACACATTAACACATAAACTACATAGGACGTTAAACAAGTAGTAGTCCATTTAGAAATCAGTTTCATAGTAGTATTAGGAATGTTCCATTCGCTACCTTCAATAGTTAATTGACAAAGAGCACAAGATGAATCTGACGAGCAAGAATAATGCCCTAATGGAGAATGATCCAAGGCTTGAGGGGATGTGAGCTGTGTATTGCCTATCAAATTACCAATATTCGGACCCCTTGTATAGGCTATCCGTAACGATTTTTGAAAGCAAGGATGGAGAGTTAATATTGGCCAGTGTTTCCTTAAGATAGACCTAATCTTTTGAATATTAAACATATATGGCAATGTACCAGTTATAAAATCCGAATCATCTTGTTTAGCTTCAGAGTCATTCAACCACTCCCTATGGGTATAACTCGCTCTTATCCGTGCTCGTTTAACAATAGTATGAGGATAACCTCTTTGCAATAACCTTTGTAGCAGATCTTGCGCATGGTAATCATAATCTTGAATAGAGCTGCAAATTCTCCTTAATCTCAAAAACTGTCCATAGGGTAATCCCCTTTTTAAGGCTGGCAGATGAAAACTAGAGTATTCCAATAGAGTATTTCTTTGTACTGCTTTCCGAAAAAGTGTAGAGCCTAACCGAGACCCTTGCTTAAAAGTTTTTACATCCAAAAATTCTAATTCCTGCATGTGTAATGTAATGTAAAAGTTAAATTATCTTTTTGAATATTGAGCCAATCAATAAAGGTTTACAATGCTGTTACAGTATCATTCCACAAAAAGAATATATCATCCAAAAACCTTACCCATAAATAAACCCTTGAATACCACTCTGAGGGAAAAATGATGTTCATTTCAAAATCTGCTAAAAATAACGTGGCAATTGAGGGAGCCACTGTGGCCCCCATTGCTATCCCAAGGATTTGATGAAAAAAATCTCCTTCAAACTGAAAGAAGTTCTTTGTTAAAACCAACGTTAGCATTTGAAAGAAAAATTCTTTTGGTACTCGAGAAGGCAAAGATATCTCTAATTTCCGCAGCACTTCTAAAGCCTCCCCTTGAGCAATGTTGGTATATAGAGCTACCACATCGAGGGATACCAAAATTAAATTATTGACAGGTAACGTAAGGGAATCTATTTTCTCTAAGAAATGAGATATATTTTTTATGTAAGAAGCCACTTGTTGTGCACATGGTCTCAAAAATATATCACAATATTGAGAAAGAGGCTCCAACACAGAACCTCTACAAGAAACAATTGACCGCCCTGGCGGATGAGAAAGAGATTTATGTATTTTCGAGACTGTAGAAATGAGGTACCACTGGGTGTTTCGGTGTCAGAAATTTAAACTCTTTTTGCGTTAGCCAACCCCGATCCAATCCATCTTGTACCAAATCTAAGATCAAAGCCTTCACTTCATCAGATGGATCTTACAACAGCTGCCGATAAAACTTATTATCCGCCAATTGTGTCCTAATCTCTTGAGAATAACGTTCCTTAGATTGTACTACTGTTGCCCCTCCTTTATCCGCTCTCCTAATAATTATATTTGGAGTATTTCGCAATTCCTGTAATGCCTGCCATTGAGATTTGGTCAGATTATTTGAATGAGGTACGATCCTACTATTGGATATACTACTTTCCATTTGTTGCACATCATGTAAAACCAACTGTTGGAATGTTGCAATATACGGATCAATTTCAATATACGGAAGCCCGATGGGACTTTCACACCGCCTGCAAAAGCGGATCTTCCAAAGATTCCTCTGCTACAGATTCTCCCGTAGGCATATTAAGAGACCTGAGAGACTCAAAAATCAAAGCCGGCAATTCCTCTTTTCGAAATACTCTGACAACTCTACTTTGTTGTTCCTCTTCTGGCAATTCTCCTTCCTCTAACTCAATCTCTGGGGACTGATCAACATCGTCCGCACCTTCCAATACTTCTTCAAGAAGACTATCAGTTACCGTCTGTTTACTGATCTTTGCTAACCCGGCCTCTTCCTCGGGTAGACAAACAGACCCAGCACGCTTCTTACCTTTTGAAGTTTGAGAAGAAACCCCCAACATAGGCTGCAGACGCTCCAAGGCCTTAGTCATTAACAAATAGAAATTAGGAGGAATAGAATGAGAAGCATCTCCTGTGCTCATAGATGGAAGCACCAGAGAATCAACTTCAGTAGATGAACCTGGGCCTGTCAGCACTGGACTTAAAGCAGGAGGCAAAGACATTCCTAGTTCCCCTGTTAAAACAAGATGACCACCCGAGGGATCACCTTGGGCATCGATTGCACCCTCGGGTTCCAAAGTGCATGACTTACACACTCCCGAGTCCATTACCTCTCCACGCCTCGAGCCACAAACTAAACATCGAGGCTTTGCAGGGATTTTATAATAAATAGTGGAGATTATGACTAATTTCCAGAAACAGATGAGATAAGAATTAAGTTTTACTATTCTTTATATATATATTTTTTTTTTTATAACCTAAGACTGCAGTATAAAAGCTTAGGTGACCAAAATAAAAATGATTATTAAACAGCAAAGTGAAAACTAAATAAAAATGACTGCTTAGTTCCTGCTTATGCTAAAGACACCTGAGGCTGCTGCGCGGCGTTCACGCGCATGCAACAACTACTTAAGCGAACACACTTGAGGCTGCCGCGCACCGTTCACACGCATGCCACAACCAACCTGCTTAAGCGAACACACGAGACTTCCGCGCACCATTCACGTGCCTTGAGGCTGCCGCGCGCCGTTCACGCGCATGCAATAACTCGATCCCTCCTGAGTTTACCGTGCGCCGATCCCTCATGTGCAAAATCACTAACGGCAAAATTGCCGCTTTCAAAAACATCCAAAGAACCGCCAGGTCTTTCCCCACATACCTCAGCTCCAATGCAGTGAAGAGGGGGAGTTCTCTGCGCCAGAGCTCAGCCGTTCCGCGGCTTCGGCTCCGGCGTCACTCACCACACAAAAAAGCCTTTCAAGCCTTTCCCAAATAAGAGCTCTCTGGCGCAATTGCCTTTTTTCTTTTCTCTCAACCTGCTCCTCACCCCTCCAATCGGGTTCGGGAGCAGGGAGGATCTACCCCCGCAAAAAACTTTCAAAAGACTCTTTGAAAGCCCCTGCTCATTTAGAAGGTGGGGAAAAACAATAACCCAGCAGGAAACTTCAGCAGCAGCAGCACTCCTAAAAGCAAAAACACAAAAATCTAATCAAAAATTTTGATTCAAGTCAAATAAATTTAAATAAATAAACTAGCTCTACTTGTTTGCTACAACTGAGCCCAGACCCAGGCTCAGACGTCTCACTAGCTGCTTGGAGACTGAAATACAGGTGAAAGGGGGCGGTGTTAGCCTACTTGTACCGGTGACATCAGAAAAAAATGACATTATTCAGTCTCCAAGGCTGCTGGAGGACGTTCTAGACTCTAAGGTTCCGGGACTGGACTAGAGGGACGCAAAGGAAGCAAAGGATATGCATTATGCAATCCATTTGGATAGAGTTCTCTTGGAGACTGGAAGTCCCAAATGACTAGAATGAAAAGCAATAAAAAGTTGAGAAGACTTTCTATGTTGCTGTGTTCTTTGTAGGTAAAAAGCCAAGGCTCTTTTACAATCCAAAGTATGAAGGTTCCTTTTGCATTAGAGGCATGAGGCCTCGGAAAGAATAAAGGAAGATAAATTGATTGATTTAAATGAAAAGGCGACACCACCTTTGGCATAAAGTGTTGATGAGTTCCGAGAACAACCTTATGGTGAAACCTAGTATAAGGAGGATCAGCAACTAAAGCTTGCAATTTAATGCTAAAAAATGTAAGGTCATGCATTTGGGCTGCAGCAATCCAAGGGAGCAATATAGTATGGGGGTGAAGTACTTTTGTCCACTAAATAAGAGCGGGATCTAGGCGTGGTTGTGTCTGATGATCTTAAAGTAGCTAAACAGGTAGAAAAGGCGACGGCAAAAGCTAGAAGGATGCTTGGGTGCATACGGAGAGGAATGGCTAGCAGAAAAAAGGAGGTGATAATGCCTCTGTATAAGTCTTTGGTGCGACCTCATTTGGAGTATAGTGTGCAATTCTGGAGACCGCACCTTCAAAAGGATGTGAACAGGATGGAGTCGGTGCAGAAGGTAGCTACTAAAATGATTAGTAGTCTTCATTATAAAGCATATGAGGACAGACTGAAGGATCTTAATATGTACACCTTAGAGGAAAGGCGGGATAGAGGTGATATGATTGAGATGTTTAAATACCTACATGGCATAAATGTTCAGGGAGAGAGCCTCTTTCAATTGAAAGCAAGTTCTGCTACGAGGGGACATGGAACGAGGGTGAAGGGAGATAGATTCAGGAGTGATATGCGGAAATATTTCTTTACGGAAAGAGTAGTGGATCCGTGGAATAGTCTTCCAGTGGAGGTGGTAGAGATGAGGACAGTAACTGAATTCAAAAAAGCATGGGACAAACACAGAGGATCTCTAAAGGTAAAAAGGGGACTGTTGTAGTTGTTATGTAAGGACAGACTAGATAGGCCATGTGGTCTTTTTCTGTCGTCATATTTCTATGTTTTTAATTTACTAATGCGACGTGCAGAGGTGATTGCAATTAGGAAGATAACCTTCCAGGACAAGAGCTTTAGGGTTGTAGTGGCTAAAGGTTCAAAAGGTGATTTCATGAGCTGCCCGAGAACTAGGTTTAAATCCCATGCTACCGGTGGTGGCTTGATGGGATGCTTTGTTAATAGGAGACCTCTCATAAATCTTGCTATGAGTGGATGAGAGGAAATTGGTTGTCCATCTAGAGGCTTATAGAAAGCTGCAATTGCACTAAAATGGACTCTTACTGAATTGGTTTTTAGACCAGAATTTGATAAATGAAGTAGATACTCTAGTATCGCTTCCAAAGGTATCATAAGGGGGTTTAACCCCTTCTGTGAACACCATATAGTAAAACCTTTCCACTTGAAGGCGTAAGATCATCTTGTGGAAGGTTTTCTAGAAGCCTGAAGGACATCCTTTATCTGTTGGGAAAGGTTAAGATCCTGCAGATCTAGGCTTTCATCAACCAGGCTCTGAGATGCAGGGACTGGGGATTCAGGTGCCATAGCATCCCGTTCTCTTGGGAGAAAAGGTCTGGAGCACACCCTAACTCCAGAGGTGCAGCTTGAGAGTGATGTAGAAGCAGGGGATACCACATTTGTCGTGGCCACCATGGCGCTATGAGGATCATACGACCTCTGTCTCTCCCAGATGTGAAATATCCTTATCACCTGGTTTAGGTGGAGAGACCATTTGTGAGGCAGAAGTACTCGGCTGAGTTTGTCTGCCCAAAGGTTATGAATGCCTGGAAGATATACCACGAGAAGATGAATTTGATGCTCTCTGGCGAAAGCCCATAGTCGTAAAGCTTTGTTGCATAACGAAAGAGAGCCTGTTCCACCCTGCTTGTTCACGTAGAACATGGCTACTTGATTGTCCGTTTGGATTAGGACTGTCTTGTAGCTGAGCTGGGCATGGAATACTCAAAGAGCTAGATAGATTGCTCTGAGTTCTAGGAGGTTTATGTGAAGACAAGCCTCCTGTGGAGTCCAGGTACCCTGAGTGGAGAGATGGTGCAGGTGTGCTCCCCATCCCACCTGTGATGCATCTGTTGGGGTGGCCTGGAATGGGGGTTTTTGGAAAGGAGACCTCTCAAAAAGATTCTTCAGTGACTGTCACCATTGTAGGGACAAGATCAGTCGTTGTGAGTTTGATATCTTGTCTGACAGACATCTTGTGGCCTGTGTCCACTGTGTGGATAGGGTCCACTGGGCTGCTCGCATGTGGAGGCGAGCATAGGGAACTACATGAACTGTGGATGCCATATGTCCCAGTAATTGCAGAAGTTCTCGAGCAGTTAGGGAGGACTTTCCCGCTGCTTGAGAAGCTAGTTGCACTATGCGAAGACAGCGGGGCTGTGGGAGGAAAGACCTTGACTGTCTGGTATCTAAACAAGCTCCTATGAACTCCAGGGTCTGAGAAGGAACAAGTTGGGATTTTGAGAATTTTATGACGAATCCCAAGTATTGGGGAATTCGCATTGTGCGAAACAGTGCAGAGCTGGCTTCTGGAATGGTGGGGGCTCGAATGAGCCAGTCGTCCAAGTAAAGGAAGATGAATATCCCTAGGGTTCGCAGAAATGCAGCTACTACTGCCATGCATTTCGTGAATACTCTTGGTGTCGAAGCCAGACCAAAAGGAAGAACCCTGTATTGGAGGTGTTTTCCTTTGAAAAGGAATCGTAAGAATTTCCTGTGATCTGGATGGATCAGAATATGAGCATATGCATCCTTTAGATCTTGAGAGCAAAGCCAATCCTGACTTTGAAGGTATGGCAGAAGAGTTCCCAGAGAAATCATTTTGAACTTTTCTCGGAACAGATATTTGTTCAATTCTCTGAGGTCCAGAATGGGTCTGTGTCCTCCTGTTTTCTTTGGAATAAGAAAACAGGGGGAGTAGAACCCTGTATCCTGTTGGGGAATGGGTACTTCCTCTATTGCTTCCTGAGCAAGGAGTGTTGAGACCTCTTGATCCAGTAGATTGTCTGGAGAGGCTTGGGAATTGAACTGTCTTACGAGTGTAGGAGGGGGTATGTTGTGAAAATGAAGCTTGTACCCCTCCCCTACAATGGATAGAGTCCAATTTTCTGCTGTTATTTGGTGCCATCTGTTGACAAAATGACACAACCTGCCTGGAATGTTTAGGGGTTCTGGATTGTTGCTATTGTCCCTTTTGGGCAACTTGACCCTGAGCTTGCCCTTGCTGGGTATAGGATGGATAAAACTTCCTCTTTTTGCTGAAAAAGGGTTTCTTATAGGGTTTCCTTTTGGCTGGAGTGGCTGTAGATTTTGACAATCTGTCTAAAGTGAGATTGTCAGTATCTATCTCATTAGCCTTTTCCTGCCAATTCTTGCCAAAGAGGTTTTCTCCTGTGCAAGGAATGTTTCCTAATTTGTCCTGTACCCAAATCTTCAAGTCTGATGCCTGAAGCCAGGCAATCCGCCGTGCACCAATGGCAATAGCAGAAGTTCTGCTGATGCATTCAAAGCAGTCAAGGGCTGCACGATTTACAAACTTGGAAACGTCTTCAGCATGATTGACAAGAGTAAGGAAGTCTTGTCGTTTGTCATCAGGGAGAAGGGGGCTCATAAGCTCCAAGTCTCTTGTGACTTCTTTGAGGAACATTCCCATATATAAAATATATGAGCTCATCCTAGCTGAAAGCATGGAAGCCTGAAATGTTCGACGTCCAAAGGCGTAAAGAGTCCTGCATTCACGACCTGGAGGATTGGATGCATGTCTTTTTGCACTTTTCATCCTACGCATGGCTGATTTCACTACCATTGAATGGTGTGGCAGCTGAGTCTTTTGAAAACCAGGACATGGTGGAACTCGAACAAACCCGACACAGGCCGTGTTTCGAAAAAATCCTTCTTCAGGGGTAGGCTCACCTTACACTAAAACATATTATAAACAATTAAAAAACAAATCACATACATGAAAAAACTGTAAAAACATGATAATAAATAATAATATATGTAAATGACATGCAAGACTTAAATTCATGAACTATATATAAAAACTTATATATGTGTCCTATTTGGACGTATAAAAACACATATATAAACCATAAAATGACATTAGTCAATAAATATTATATTTAAAAAAAAAAAAGCCATGCAAGTCTTATACACCAAATGGAAATGATGATATGTGTCCTCTTAAGACAATTAAAACATAAATATATAAAAAACTTTAACATATAAAACCAGAGCACGCTCTGGTAAATCGTGTGAGGAGTATTGGAAAGTGTGGAACCGCATTAAACACATGCAAATACAAACATAATTTTTGAACTAAAACAATAAATAAATAAATAACATATCATAAAAACATTACTATATTGGGAACTGCCAAAAATACTTAAACTTTTAAAACTCAATCCTTTAAAACATGGAGAAAACAGGAGAGATAGAGGATCAGAGTGGGAGAAAAAGACTATTACATAGGAGCAGAAGTAAAAGGAGGTACTGTTACCTTAGGGCCATAAATGACCACAAATGTGTCGTTGAAAAGGAGGATATGTTGCCTGTAGTGCCTTTTCTTTGGATCTAGAAGTCCCGGCAGCTTACAAAGCTGTGAATTTTGTAAATGATTTATTGCGACATTTGTTGGGCCGGGTATTAATTGTTTATTCATCTATTAGCCTTTTTTTAAGTTTATACACATGGTTGTTTCCCTTTACCCACGGTATGACAATGTGCTGTGAGCGGCAGGGTCTCGGATTTTGGATAGGCTTTTGTCCATATGGTGGTCATAATGAGTTGCATTTGTTTTTATTATCTAAAAATGTTTTTTGGACGGCGGTATTTTATTTATATCGTACTGTTAATTATAATATGCCCAGTGTATGCAGGTGGGTTGTGAGTCCTGATTTTCTCCGCGCCTTTTTTAACTCTTTACATGCATGCGTTGGCGTCTGTTTCACTGAAGGAGGATATGCTGCCTGCAGTGTCCTTTTTTTGGATCTAGAAATCCCAGCAGCTTATAAAGTCATGAATTTTGTAAATGATTTATTGAAATGCATATTAGGCTTGGGTATTGTTCGTTTATGTATTAGCCATTTTTTAAGTTTACACACAAGGTTGGTTACTTTTTACCCACGGTACGACAATCAGCCATGTGTGGCAGTGTCCCGGGTTTTGGTTGTACAATTGTCCATATGGTGGTTATAGTGATTTGCATTTGCATTTTTAAAGTTTGGTATTTCATAAGACACAATTCTTTGGTTTTATGATTTATGTTATTGTTACCATGCAGGACGGATTTTTCATTTTATATTTTTCACCGGTTTGTATGCTGTTTTGAGGATGACGCACAAAACGGCTATGTTTTGTTGTCCCGATGTCACTGTTTTCCGTCTCTTTTTTTGAGATATGTGATCCGATTTTTTAAGGTAAAAATGATATTGCATATACATCTTTTTCCCCTAGGCCTATATGTGACTGTTCACACCCAAGACCGGACATTTAGTCGGTGTCCTTTTTCATTGACTACTTTACATTTTCACTCACTAGATGTCACATTTCATTTTATTCTGGTTTTAATAGCTGGTGGCTTTGGTTTTTCATGTATCATTGTTTTAAATTATCTATGGATATGATTTACATATTTTTCTACCTCTTTTATTCAAGTGCCATTTCTAAAAAATTTTTACGTACTGCATTTGCAGCAAACGAAGTTCATTTACAATCTCAATGACATATGTGTCATACATTTCATCCGGTTCTAATCACTGGTTATTTGGTTTTAAAGAATGACATATATCTTTTTAAACTATTTATGGAGATGAATTTTTAATTTTAAATGTTTATGTATCCCCTTTTTCACGTGGTATTTTTTACATATTATATTTGCAGTGAAGGAACTTCACTATATTTTCAACGACACATTTGTGGTCATTTATGGCCCTAAGGTAACAGTACCTCCTTTTACTCCTGCTCCTATGTAATAGTCTTTTCTCCCACTCTGATCCTCTATCTCTCCTGTTTTCTCCATGTTTTAAAGGATTGAGTTTTAAAAGTTTAAGTATTTTTGGCAGTTCCCAATATGGTAATGTTTTTATGATATGTTATTTATTTATTTATTGTTTTAGTTCAAAAATTATGTTTGTATTTGCCTGTGTTTAATGCGGTTCCACACTTTCTAATACGCCTCACACGATTTACCAGAGCATGCTCTGGTTTTATATGTTAAAGTTTTTTATATATTTATGTTTTAATTGTCTTAAGAAGACACATATCATCATTTCCATTTGGTGTATAAGACTTGCATGGCTTTTTTTTTTTTATATAATATTTATTGACTGATGTCATTTTATGGTTTATATATGTGTTTTTATACGTCCAAATAGGACACATATATAAGTTTTTATATATAGTTCATGAATTTAAGTCTTGCATGTCATTTACATATATTATTATTTATTATCGTGTTTTTACAGTTTTTTCATGTATGTGATTTGTTTTTTAATTGTTTATAATATGTTTTAGTGTATGGTGAGCCTACCCCTGAAGAAGGAATTTTTCGAAACACGGCCTGTGTCGGGTTTGGCCTCCCTTATTTATTACGGACCAATAAAGGATTGGTGAGAAGATTATACTTGTCCACGTTTCTGTACTGTTGCTGTTTGCCTGCGTGGCAGTGCTGTTTTTTCTTGGTGTCATGGTGGAACTCGATACATGGTACACTCGATACACCTCTAACCACATCTCATTCTAGGAAACTCGATACACGGTATCGAGTCTCCTAGAATGAGATGTGGTTAGAGGTGTTTCCCATATTCTGAGCATCAAATCATGAAGAATTTCATGAATGGGCAGGGTAGCTGCCTCTTTGGGAGCCTTAGGGTACTGGAGTATTTCCAATTCCTTTGCTCTAGGTTCTTTTTCAGGAGCTATCGTGATTGATAGGCCTCAGGCCACATCACAAATAAAGTCCTGAAAAGACATGTCCTCCGGAGGAGACATTCTGCGTTGAGGAGAAGAGGAGTCTTCCAGAAGAAGTACTCTGGTACCGACCGAGTTATCCGAGTCATCAGAATAAAAGACTCGAAGCATCTCTGATCCCGATGTTCATGCAAAGCACGGTATCGGTATTGATCGAAGTCGGCACTGAGTTGGTCCGGTACTGATCTGTCAATGCCTCAAAATGTCGGCATGGGCAGAATTCCCACCGGGGCTGATACCGTCGGTGCTGGTACCGGTATCGGTGCTGGTACCAGTGCCTGTTGAACCGTCGGTAGCGGTGTCAACGGTACCGCAGCTGTAAGGAGACCTGCAAGACTGCGTTCGATAGTGAGGAATCTCTGGTCTATCGACGCTGCCGATGCCTGGGTGTTGGTACCGTAGAAGCGGTCTGAACCCCTGAGCATGGCACCAGTAGTTCTGCTGAGGTCGAGGTTTCGAGAACATCCTGGAGCCCCATTAGTGCTTTGGAGGCCGAAGCCTCCCGCCGGGGCTGGTTTGCTGGTATAGTTTCCTCAAGGGCAATGCCAATGGCTTCTCGATGCTTAGAAGGAGATCTACCCTTTGAGGACCGGCTCTTATGTTTAGTTACCTGAGATCCATGGGAGGAAGACGAGGCTCTGGAAGACATCGATGCAATGGACATTGCATCTGAAGAAAAGAGGGTACCGAGCTTTGCAGCCCGGTTCTGTCTTCCTCTTTTAGTCATCCCCATCAAGAGGAACACTCCGAAGGAGAATGGTCAGGGCCTAAACATTTGAGACACCAGTCATGGGTGTCGGTGACGGAAATGGTACTGCCACACTTAGTACATTTTTTTAAAACCACTAGCTGGTTTTTCCATTTTTCAGGAAAATGGGGCCTAATGCCCAAAATGGCGCTTAGCACCAAAAAGAAAAAGTTTCTGAAGAGAAAAACTTCAGAAGTATATATATCTTTATTTTTTTTTGAAAAGAAGAACCGGCAGTACCAGAAGGCGTCGAGCAGAGGCAGGCACGACTGCAAGAAAACAAGTTTAAAGAAGAAATTTTCTGCAGTGACAGGGTATGTGACCTGTTGGCACCGTGGAAAACGAAGAACTGAAGAGGGACAGTTGGAAAGGCAGGAAGGCAGCGTGCATTTGCTGAGGGATGCTCCCAAAAACGTTCCTATTGGACTCTGGGGAGCGTTCCCGCACGGGCTCCGTCGGTGCCGACGATACCCATATGTGAAGACTACATTCCTGCTTGTTCCTGGAGATAGGCAGAATTCTCCTCTGGAGCTGGGGATAAAAACTGGAGAAAGCAAAGAATCAATATCTAGCACTGGAGTAACAGGGTTCTCAGGGTCCCACTCAGACAGAATCGTTGATGACAAGGGGGCCAGTAGGAGGGGGAGGAGAATGCTCAATGGAGCTTAAAGAAGCTTCTTCTGGAGAAGAAGATGAGAAGGTTCTTGAAAATCACTACGTGCTTATCTATAGATCCGGAGACAGTACTCAGTTTTAGCAACCCAAGGTTAACTACTGTTCTTCCATTTTTTTCTGCACCATGGCAGGCCTTCAGTCAATTGCTCCAAGAAGCCAATGATGCTAAAAAAAAAAAAAAATCCAGCCACATTCCACAGCACCTCGACATCTAGCAGTGCTCTGAAGGGGCTTCAAAGGGATGTGGCCTGCTCCTTTGAGCCACGGCCACGCTTTGGAACAAAAACCGACTTTTAATCCTGGCAAGGTCCTTCAATGGAGTCAGCTGGCTGAATCACTGCCAGCATACCGGCACTCCTCTAGGGGGGGCTCAGATGGCAAGACCCATACAGCAATTGCCACGCCACCACCTTAGGGCTTCTCAGTCTTGTTGGGTTTTAACCATTTTCTTAATAAATGAAATCCCCAAAGTCTTATTGCATTCAATGGGGCTGCGGCTCTGATATGGCATGGAAGCCGCTACCGCTTTTTAATATACATACCTCTAAACTTTATGGAAAAAAAGACTGTACATAACAACTTAAGATCTGCCATACTGGGTCAGACAAGGTCCATCAAGCCCAGTATCCTGTTTCCAATAGTTCACAGGTCACAAGTACCTGTCTTTTATATATGTTCGTACTGTGTTAAGTAGGTCTAGTGGTGCTAGAGATATGATAAAGAGCAGTTGAAGTAGTGGAAGGGGTGATAGCCATGATACATCCTTGCAGTGCGGACAGGAATAATGTGCTGCAGCCCCACTCCTATTGCTTTTGGGGCCTTCACCACAGTGCATCCTCCGATTCTTTTTTAAATCCCTCAGCATGCCATCTAGGCAATCATGAATGCTTCTTCCACCCCAGGGAGGAAGCTTCCTCTGTACTTTAGATTCCCATGCTGTGACCAAAGTCCACAGTACCAGGATGCTAACTTGTGAGCCCACAGCTTAGCTGAACTCACCCCACCTCCTGAGGTCTGAGCTCGTGCAGACTCTTCTGCTATTGCATCAGCTCTCCTCTTAGCATAATTTAGGGCCTTGAGCCAATCTGGATGCTATGCTAGCCATCTTGGCATAAATTAGGACCTTACAGCCAATCTGGGTGCTGTGCTGTGCTAGTCTTCTTACAGTTCTTACATTGTTAAATGGAAAGAGTGAATTTCATTTGCTATAGTATTTTAATATGAGTGTTTGTGTATTGTCTCATGATTATGTGTGTTTATTGTACTTCGCTGTATTAGCTTGCAGAGTATACATTTTTTTAAAATAAATACATAGAAATTACACTTACCTGGTAATTGTCGTTCCTTGAGTGACGACAGTTTAGTCCTCCACCTCTGGGTTGTGCACCTCTTCCTGCAGCTTGGAGATTGGGCATGTCAAAGTCGTGACATCACTGGATATAGCCTGCTGGTATCTCCCATCAGCCTCCAGTGTACTATTGACAAAGCAAACTCAAAGGAACAACAAATAAATAACTATACCATAACTTTAAATAACTCCCCATTCCTCAACCTGAGGAACCTTTTTAACCGTATCCATCTTATATTTTCTTTTTTTTTTTTTTTTTTTTTAACTTTACATTCACATCCCCCCTATGCAAACATGTTTCCTATACCATCCCCTCGTTTAAATAAGACAGAAGGAAGAAACAACAGAGAGGGATACTCACTGCGATCTAGAAACTGAAAGGATCCGTCTACTCCTTGAGATTGATGCTCCACTCCGCCAGAAAATAAACTCTGAAGAAATCACACCCCTGGGTGGGAATGAGGTCTAAACTGTCGTCACTCAAGGAACGACAATTACCAGGTAAGTGTAATTTCTATTTCCTTATCGTTCCTCCAGTTTAGTCCTCCACCTCTGGGATGTAACAGAGTAGTAATCATTGGGAGGGACCTATCCAGCCAACTCACCACACCGTCGACCCGGAACAGGCATCCTTTACTGCCAAAACATTTAGGCAGTAGTGGTTACTGAGGAAATGAAGAGACGATCTGGAAGCTGCTCTACCAATCCCCCCTGGTGGAATGACACAGTGATTCACCCATGAAGCTGCTTGTGCCCTGGTAGCAAGAGTCAGAAAGCCCCCCCGGAATCATACAACCTTGCCACCAGAAAGCTGAGGCAACCACCGCCTTAACCCAGTGCGAAATGGTCGCCTTCGCTGCTGCTTCCCCTTTGCGGGGACCTCCAACCAACACACAAAAACAAAGAAACAAACGCCGCACCCTGCATTTTATGTTTCCTATCGGCGTAAGCTACGAATAAAAACCTCCCCTTCCAGAAAAACCGAGAACTGGAAGAGAAACCAATAGGCTCAGGAGAAAAATCAGATACCACCTTTTGGAAGGACGACGGGACTACTCGCCAACACCACCCTCTATCCAGAAAGGGTGAAAACGGCTCATTATATGACAACGCCTGAAACTCCGAAACTCATCGCGCCGAACAAAGAGCTATCAAAGCCACTGTCTATAACAGCAAATCCTTTACTGACGCCTGGAGTAAAGAATCAAAGGGCTCTTTAGTTAACGCCTCTAAGGCCCAATCGGGATCCCCCGGCGGCACCCGAACTCTCCTTGAGGAGCGCAGTCGGGTCCCAACTTAAGGAAACGCTACACATCTATCCGAACTCCTAGCGCTATTCCCTCCACAGAACCTCTACAGCCGGAAACAGTCGCCTGCTGGACCCTCTAAGGAACTGGCCGCTAGATCCTTCAGACACTGTCCTGCAGAGAACTCAGACCAAGGATACAGACACCTTTGTCGCCCGGACTTGCCGCCGTGAACAGCAGCCTTCAAAAAGGCGCTAAGCACGGACCTATGTACCAGAAGCAGCCTGCCTACTCGCTCTCAACTAGGTGGCGAAGATTGCCGCAGAATAACCCTTCTTCTTCAGCCCCGCCCATTCAAAGGTCAAACCGTAGGCAGGCACCGATCCACCTGAGACATTCGTTGCGGACCTAGCCGCAGCAGAACATCCGCTACCGGCAACTTCTAGGAAAAGTCTGTCGAGTAGGCGAATGAGATCAGCCTACCGGGCGCTACCAAGAGTACCTTTCCCCGAAAGCCTCGATACGCCAACTAGTTGCCATATGAGAGCCCATGGGGAAAGGACAAGACAAAGACTTAAATGGGAGCTTACTGAGCCTCGACTTGGACGAACCATCAGCCGCCCCATTACTCCACCAGAGAGACCTCTGGGTGAACCCCAAGGAAGCCAATAATATTAGCTAGCGCTCAAATTAAGCCATAATGCACATTTGCCACATAAAGCAAATCAGGCTCTAGTCGATTCAACTCCCTGATCCTTTCCTGTTCCAGGCGAGTAGACTACCGTAAACACTGCGACCACTTGAAGCATGCTCTCGCCTCCCCAGGCTCCAAAAATGGGAGCTTGTAAGGACAGAGCATTGCCCCCAACGATCGCTTCAGTGAACCATCTACTTTCCTATCTTGCGCTAAAGAAGATTGCTAGGGCTCTCTTCCATACAATGAGTCCACACCCCCTGGTAGTGCAAGGTGTGCACCCACCCACGTAGTACCCATGCCTGCCCCTGCTTAGCCTCAAAATGTCAAATAAGAACAGGCGAATTCAGGACAGCTGAATACTTTTTTTTTTCTTTTCACAAAGACATCTCTTAACCAAAAATTCCTTCAGCATATGTTAAGAGACGCTCTTTCCGTGCCAACAATATGAAGTAGAAAGAACTTCCAAACACAGGCATACTAAACCACGGCCTTCCTGCTAGAGTAATGCCCCATTCCGTCTGACTGCACAAAGATGGACTTTATATTTTAAGTTCAACTAGCACCTGGTGTTAGGAAAAACAGCTTTGTCATTCCGCAGTGGCAATTGAGTCAGCAATGAAGAAGCCGAGAAATTGCAGACAAGTTCCCATTATACCACCTGGTAAAGACTCCACTTTTAGACCACTGAAGCAAAAAAAGCATGCGAAAGTGCCTTGTGTCCTGCCAGTAGCTGATCGAACTGAAATGATTCAGTGTATGCAGGGCATTTTCCAGAGAACGCAAGGTCCCTCATCCAGGCTTACTCCACATTCACAGTCTAAAACGGCAGCCATCTTGGCTGATGCCGATCAGCGCAGAAGCCATCTTGTAAGCCCCGCATATGATGTATGCCTACTAGAATCTGAGCTGCTGCCATTGCTGCTAGAGAACTAGCCTGGCTGCGTGCTTCTGGCCCCCATTAAAGCATTCGCTGAACACTAGCAGAGACTCTCCGTACTGGAGAATCTCTGATAAATGGAATGGGAGCATAGATAGCTTCAAAGGCCAGAGTTCTATTTTGCAACCTCTCTCCGCTGAGCTGCCTTTTCCATATGTAAAATTAAACCACATATAGCCAAAATTAAGACATTACAAATCTACTGTAAAATCGTATAATTTGGGCAAAGCCAAACTAAACGGGAATATTTTCCATTAAGAACCACACAACTATAAAACCCCTCTCATGACATAATGCTTATGGCAGAGCTTTCCACATCTGTGAACTGGCCATGGCACTCACCCAAACACCTGTTACAACTGTCCAAGAGAGTTATCACCATAACTCCTTTTAACTTGAATTTGTTTACAGCGGATCATAGCGCTATATCACCGCAGCTAAGCCAAAATATTACCCTGCCATATTAACCGACTTTAACACTTTATAGGACCTTCTATGGATAGCGGAAGGAGATTCCTGTAAATCTTTTTTTTTTTTTTTTTTTTTAAGTATAGGACTTCAAAAACCAAGTTTCCGCCAACTCCAATGAAATCAAAGCAGATCAGCTAAAATTACCCGAACTGCTCCTATAGCTTTGCAAGAAGCTACCAGCCCCCGCTGCACCCAGTTTTCCTTCCCCCCTTATCCTGAGGGATTCAGCATTGTAGGACGCGTTGCGCACCCCCTGCCAGCCTGCTGCGTCTGCCAGGGAGCTGAAGAGCAAAACAGAAAGAACCACCCCTGGAAGCAGTGTCCTGACCTTGGGGTTCGGGACGCAAAAGGCCACCGAATAAATCAACAGTGTTAGCTAAAAATGAACAAGGCTATCTCTCACTAAAGAGTTTCTTTTTCTTTTTGAAATCCCACCGAAGTCCGTGGGACCCAAGCTTTCGAACACAGCCCCTAACACTGTGCATTAACCACAACCAGAGAAATGAAATGAAATCCTGCTCTAGAAATAGATGAGAATTTCCTGGGAAGGGCATGCTAAGTGGAGCTATAATATATTATATATTAGCTATTAGCTATTAGCTATAATATAATATATATATATTATATAAAAGTTTAGATGAAACACACAGGCACCCCCCCCCCCCCCCCCGGCCTTCCTGCAGTCAGAGAAATAGCAGTGGAATACACCGACAACCTTGCAAATGGAGGTCTTAGAGGTTGCTGCCTGTGTGAACCTGATGAGTAATACGATTTTGTATTTTACCACCCCTCCCCCAGGGATGGGGGCACTGAAGACTATATGAGATTCATGAGCAGCGCTGCCATGCGGTGGCCTTTAGGGCACCAGAGCCCGACAAACGATACAGAAGTTAAGAGCTTTAAATCTTGGGCATATAATCTTGATTTGCATTACAGCTGCTTGTTTAGTCACTAACCCCTGAGAGCCCATGAGGTGGCTCTGTGGGTATTTCTTCCCTGACTTGCAGAGAATGATCAATTTGATCATGGCTGCATACGCACAGTCATAGAAAGGCACTATTGAGTGTACCAGCTGCCCTCTGGTGGCCATAGACCGTAGCACAGGCACTTCTTGCTTGACAGTTTAACTGTCAGTCTATTTTTTTAATATTCTAAGGTTTCCTAAACCTGTCCCTGTGAATTTTGGGCAACTTTCACTATAGAATACATAAAAGCACACTTCCAGGCTGTCCCTCCTTCCAACTACAAGTTAGGGCTCTGCCCTTGAACCTAAAAACTGGCAATTTGCCTAATATCCTGGGACTTAACATGCTCCTCAGAGACATGATTAGGAGGGAAAGAACATGTGGTATCAGGGATCAATGCCAAAACTGCTATCCTATAAAACTAAGAATAAACTTAAAAATAAAGAGGACTGACAACAGCCCCCCTTAAGGCTGAGGAACCCCCCGAGCCTCTAAAATCCTACAAACAAAAGAAAGAAACACTAGGCCCAAAAATCTAGCTATTCTGCCTGTTGTCTTCCTCACACAGGCAGCTCCCTGCAACTCTCGCCATGCGGTCCAAATACCTAGAGAGAAAATGGCCGCCACTTTGCCAATGAATTTTGGCGCCAAGAACAACAGCCGCTGCAAAAAGGAGGCCTCAGCAGACCGACAGAGCCCGAAGGCCTTACCTGCAGGGCAGAAAGCCACACAGCCTGCTCCTACCACCTTGAATTCCTCCGATCCTCAAGCCGCGCTAATGCGCCTGGAAGCCGCGGTGAGGATCGCTCAGCCGGTTCCACAGAGTAAAATTAAAATCCCGCAGCAACGGAGAGGCTCCGTCTCACACAGCTTCAGTGTGGCTGTACGGGTCCCGGAGCTCTCTCCCGTACTGTCAAGGGAGAGAGATCCGCACCGGCAAATGCCTGCAGCAAGTGAAAATAACTGAGAAGGAGGGAAGGCGAGAGCTACTACTCATTTAAAGAGCCAGGCTCAAATTTAAAATTACTGTAAATAAGGAAATTTGCTCCTAACTAAAGGGAAGTAATCCCTGATTGCCAATTAACCAAAGGTAACTGAATTAAAAGTAAAATTAAAAGTAAATTAAAGGTAAAAATCAAAACTAAAATCAGAATAGAATTTGTCACATTAAATGCTCCTTATCTGTTCCCCCCAAGTGAGCCCAGAAGCTAGGCTCACTATGTCCTCCTGCTGCATGGAGACTGGACACACTGGAGGCTGATGGGAGATACCAGCAGGCTATATCCAGTGATGTCACGACTTTGACATGCCCAGTCTCCAAGCTGCAGGAAGAGGTGCACAACCCAGAGGTGGAGGACTAAACTGGAGGAACGATAAGGAAATAAATTTTATACCCCTCAAAGTGCCTAATGTGTTTCCACCAACGGTGATGCTACTATGCTTTTCTGATAGTGGTTTCTGGTACTCATTCTACCACTGTATATATTCTTGCACCTCTTCTGGTGTCCTGGGGAAGGAAGGAGGGTTTATAACAATCTTGTAATGCTGTTATAGATATCTCCCATTAAGTATCAAGTAGGTTTGATTGAAAAGAGATTGCAGGCCTCAGTGTTCCAATATAAAACATCTTTCTTTGAGACTTTAATGAATGCATGAAAGGATACTCTTCAAGGGCCAGACCAAACAGATATACAGTATTTCGATGAACAAAAATAAGAATGAAAATCTTTGGCACACACATGCTTAACAAACAGTTGCTAGATTTCATACTAGAATTTACAACAAAAAATGAAACATACATCTGAATCATTAAGAAGCAGTCCATCAGGAACAGGAGTTTGGCAGCAATGGGGGTGAGGAGGGTATATAGTGTGAAAAGCATGCAGATCATGGCTCATGCTAATTCCTATGTGTAAATATATTTAAAAAAGTTATTTATATACATACATATTGTGACGGAGTGTATGTCCTGTCACTGCAGGACTCCCGGGGGACCCCAGCCAGTCCTGGCTCTGGAGGTATTGACCCAACTAGGAGGGGCCCCTTAGAGTGGCGGACGAGGACACACGGGCTAGGAGACATAGGACCCGGCTCCCTGACAATACCTTGGATGAAAGGGAGATGAAAAGGGAGATGAGGGACTTGGCCCAGATCTCCATGGAGGTAGACCCCCTTAGGGAAGATCAAGGGGACCCCCAGCGGGAGGAGGAAATGGAGCTGGGAAATGAGCAACAGATAGTCTCTGAAGAGACACCCATGGATATTCAGCCACTTGATAATCTGCCAGACTTGAGGTGGTAGTAGCAACAAGGAGCTACGTGAGAGGTGGTGGGGCGTCTAGGTAATTCCACACCTGGGATGTACCTCAGCTAAATCAAAGACTTAAAGGGGGGAATTTATTGTAATATTCAATGGATATGTTTGTCTAAACTGAAGGATGTTACGAAGATTCCATCTGCATATTCCTCATCTAATTTGAATATCATTTACATTTTGTGTTGTTACAAAAGACCCTGGTGCGGGCTACTTTGGACCCAGGGAGGGGGCAGTTGCCCAGAGGAGGGGGGCAGACCCCAGCGTGGGATGGGATTCCACCAAATGTGGACTTTGGGACTATTGGATCCCTCACCCTAACATACAGGGGAATCCCAGAGCTAGACCTCCCTGCTAGGGGAGGTCATAAAGGGTGGTTCCTGGACTCTTCTTTGAGAGCAGATTAAGCTAGGACTACCAGATGCCTGCCTGCTAGACCTGGATGATATCGGACTGGACCTGAGACTGAGCAACACACACATATATATATAGATAGATTCTAGATACAGGGCCTGATATGTGAAGGGCATTTACATGGTTTATAGCCCAGTAAACCGTGTAAATGCCCCAAATTGGGATATTCAATGGCACTTACACGGTCAATACCACTGAATAGCCCCTTCAAAGCCCGCTACACACCCTTATGCTCTGCAGTTAGCATCAGGGCGTGTTGGGGCAGAGTGGAGGCAGAGACTGCCGCTAACCGGGTAGCTATATATCATCCAGAGTCATAGTATAATCCTCAAAAATGATTACTTAAATATTTTTTGTCAGACCTCGTTGAGGGAAGATAGTAGGTAAACCATCCACACCAGTCAAATGGTGTCCATTTTATTCTTATAAATTACATCTGGATCATCATTTAAAAACACAATCTAATCCAGAACTCATCAGAGCTAAATCCACTTATCTTAAAGCAGTGAAAATCGCACGACGTGCACGTTTCAGGGTATTCCAACCCCTGTATCAAGTGCTCAACAAATCTTTCCACGTTTGATTCACTGCTTTCAACTGCTGCAAAACGCTGCCAACAAAGGCAATTAATCATATGAAGGACTAACTTTCAAATGATTGGCTAATCACACTTGCCATTCACTCAAGAACCTACCAATATGAATGGGGATTCCCACCAACCAGGGAAACCCACCAGTGATTGGTGTCACATCATAGTAAGCTAGTCCAATCGATTTCCCAATTCATGCCCTCTGGATGCGTCGATTGTAATAGGTAAATCCATCTCTGTTCGCTCCATTGTAACCGAGCCATGCGATCACCCCCTCTAGGATCCTGTGGAATATGATCTATAACAGACCAAAACAACTGATCAAAAGAATGATGGCGTGTGACACAATGTTGAACCACAGGTGCTGAAAGCATCTGTTGACGTAACCAGGATGCGTGTTCACCCAAATAAATTTTTATAGGGCGCGTTGTACGACCCACATATAACAACATGGGGCAAGTGCATTTTATGATGTAGACTACAAAAGTTGAAGTACAAGAAGTCAACCAATGTTGATGATATATCCGTCCCGTCTTTGGGTCATTCCAAGTAGTGCCAGATAAAGTGTTAGCACTATAAACATATTCAGTACAAGGGAAATGCCCCCGAGAGCTCATATCTGGGGAAATCGGTCTGTCCACAAGGGTAGTAGATTTAATCAAGAGATCCCTTAAATTGGATCTTCATGTAAAAGCTAACCTTAATGGTTTATCAAAACAAGGATGTAAAGATAGCACAGGACAATATTTCCTCAAAATGTTTATCACTTCAGAACTGTGGCACATATAAGGAAACACACCCACCAACACATCTTCAATCCAATTGTCAGGGTCCATAGCTGGGGCATCAAGTAGCCACTCGCGATGAGATGGATTTACCTATTACAATTGACACATTGGGGGGGGGGCATGAATCGGGAAATTGATTGGACTAGCTTACTCTGACGTGACACCAATCACTGGTGGGTTTCCCTGGTTGGTGGGAATCCCTATTCATATTGGTAGGTTCTTGAGTGAATGGTAAGTGTGATTAGCCAATCATTTGAAAGTTAGTCCTTCATATGATTAACTGCCTTTGTTGGCAGCGTTCTTCAGCAGTTGGAAGCAGCGAATCAACCGTGGAAAGATTTGTTGAGCATTTGATACAGGGGTTGGAATACCCTGAAACATGCACATCGAGTGATTTTCACTGCTTTAAGATAAGTGGATTTAGCTCTGATGAGTTCTGGATTAGTGTGTGTTTTTAAATGATGATCCAGATGTAACTTATAAGAATAAAATGGACACCATTTGACTGGTGTGGATGGTTTACCTACTGTCTTCCCTCAACGAGGTCCGACAAAAAATATTTAAGTAATCATTTTTAAGGATTATACCGTACTGTAGATGATATATAGATATTATTGGTCACTGGTTTGGGGGATTTTTGGTTTGTGGCTAACTGGGTAGCAGCAATATTGCACTGCTAACCGGTTAGCGATCCGCGGCTAAAACTAGGCCAGCTTTTGGCTTGCCTAGTTTTAGCTGGGGATGCTAACTAGGTAGCGATGCAATACTGCGCTACCCTGTTAGCCTCAGCAGCTCCGGACATGTGCAGCCATGCTGGATATTCGATGCCATCGCTGTGGCATTAAATATCCAGTGAACAGTCAGCGGGCAGGGCTATGCACCATAGTGGCGCATAGCCTGCCCAATACAATATTGGGCCCATACTGTATAAATATATGTCTTTCCTATGGAATCTTTCCCAACCCTTGGAAGCACACCTTAGTTCATCCCCTCTTGAAAAAGCCATCCCTTAACCCAGCACGTTATCATCCAGTCTCCAATCTCCCCTTTCTCTCAAAAATTCTTGAAAAAGCTGTCTTTGCCTAACTCTCACATCACTTTGACTCAACTCATTTTCTTCATCTCCACCAATCAGGTTTCTGTCCCAGTCATAGTGTCAAAACTGTCCTACTTGCATTTCTTAATGAGCTCCATACCTCACATGATCATGGTGGTATTTCTGTGGCAGTATCCTTGGATCTTTCAGCAGCTTTTGATCTCATGGACCACTCGATTTTCCTCTCCCGGTTGCATGATGCTGGCCTTCGGGGTTCCGTTTATCTCTGGTTTCACTCTTTCCTTTTCTCTCGGTCTTTCACGGTCAACTCCAACACCACTTCCTTCTCCTCTGACCCATTTCCTCTTCACTGTGGTGTTCCTCAAGGTTCCGTTTTGGCACCCCTTCTATTCAATATTTTCTTTGCACCGCTTGCTCTTCTCATCCAGCAGTCAGGGTTGTCAGCTTGTCAACGACATCATTCTACTCCACCATACCAACCCCTCTCAATCAGACCTTTCTCCTCTCAACTCTTGCCTCTCTCAAGTTTCTGAATGGTTAACCACAAACTGCCTTCATCTTAACTTGGCCAAAACCTCAGACATCTGGTTTACACATGGAAGCACCTGTCCCTCACTAGCTCTAGTTCTTTCCAGCTCCCACATTCCCTTAATGACTACCCTTCGCTATCTTGGAGTAATCCTTGATCCTGACCTTTCCTTTAAAGAACACATCTCTAAGCTTACCAGGAGATCTTTCTACTGCCTTCGTCAAATCCGGGCAATACGTCCTTTCCTCACTCCCCAAGCATTAATTACTCTTCTACTGTCCTTAAGTCCTGTCTAGATTTCTGTAATTCTGCACTTGCTGGTACTCCTGAAGCTCAATTCCACAGACTCCAGTTGATCCAAAATACAGCAGCCCAAATTATCACACACACTACACACAGAGACCATGTCACCCCTCTTCTTTTTCAGCTCCACTGGCTCCCTCTAGAATTTCGTATCTGGTACAAAATCCTTACTCTGGTTCATCAAGCTATCTATACTCATACCCCACAGTATCTGGCAGATCTCCTTCAATTTCACACCTCTACATGCAGTCTTCGCTCAGCACATATTATCCGCCTTCATCATCCATCATCATCCTGTGCTCATTTACAATCTACCCATCAAGTCAGCCTTCTTTTTCCTGGGTCCAGCCCTATGGAATTCCCTCCCCATCACTCTTCGATTGGAACAGACCTATGTCAAATTCAAGTGGGGCAGTGGGAGCAGGATAAAGGATAGCGCACCTCCGGCGCCCTCCACACAACCCGGCCAGCAGCAAGCAGAGCTCCCCTGATCGGGGAGAAGCGACCGAGCAGGAAACCGTCCTGCTCGGCGGCTCCTGCCCAATCGGGGCAGGATAAAGGAGAGCGCACCTCCGGCGCCCTCCACACAACCCGGCCAGCAGCAAGCAGAGCTCCCCCGATCAGGGAGAAGCGACCGAGCAGGAAACATCATCAACATTAGCAGTCAGTCAGGCAAGCCCTCTCAACATGTCGCCCCAACACTTTAAACCACCATGCAGTCTCCCTTTTTTTCGACTCTGTACTTGTAAATAGTTTCCCCCGTTATCCAGGTTTCTACTTCCTGTTAATTGTAAGACCAGACATATGTAACTTGTAGGATGTTTTCTGCTCCATGTAAGCTGCGTTGATGTCGAATAGTGCGGTATATAAGAAATGTTAATAAATAAATAAACCGTCCTGCTCGGCGGCTCCTGCCCAATCGGGGCAGTGGGAGCAGGATAAAGGAGAGCGCACCTCCAGCGCCCTCCACACAACCCGGCCAGCAGCAAGCAGAGCTCCCCCGATCAGGGAGAAGCGACCGAGCAGGAAACCGTCCTGCTCGGCGGCTCCTGCCCAATCGGGGCAGTGGGAGCAGGATAAAGGAGAGCGCACCTCCGGCGCGCCCGCGCCTGAGGGCCTCGCCAGAGGGCCCTTTAGCGTGGCCCTTAGGCAAGGCACCCAGGCGACAGAAGAAGCAACCCCACAACAGCCACACAAACATCAACAGAAAGCAGCCGAAGAACAGCAACCAGCAAGAAGGAGCAAGCAAGAGCCAAGACACCACAACCAGCGCAGAACACCGCGCCCAGAAAAACGCAACAAGAGCTTCAACTGCCACAACTCTCTAGTAAGTTGACACCAACCAACATGGCTATGCTCATCTACCTCCCTGTACTCCTCCTTATCACACAAGTCATCCCCTAGCAAATAGGGCCACGACACTCACACCCTCTAAACTTAGGGACACCGACAACCATGCCAACATACTATCCTCCTCAGTACACCACAAGGAGCTCACGCACAAAGGACAAAAGCAACAGACACACAATCAACAAACACAACACTCACGCTAACTCAAAGGCACACCACAAAGAGCCTAACACCCCAAACACCACCTCAATACAGCTCATGAACACTAGATCAGTAAGAAATAAGTTACACACAATCAGAGACCACATAGAGGACCAACAACCTGACATCCTCTGCATTACAGAATCTTGGCTTACCCCCACCGACAATGTCCTCCTCAACCAGCTAGTCTCCCCCTCATACTCAGCCTTTAACAATCCTTGCACACAGAAAAGAGGAGGTGGAGTACTGATCATTGCAAAAGACTCACTAAAGCTAAAAACCCACACCTCTCAAGGCTCAGACCAATGCAGCACAATTGCAATAGGAAACAAGCAAATAGTCATATGCCTCATCTACAGAGCCCCCCACACTCCAGCAGAAGAACTCACCACTGCTCTGGAGACCGTCTGTGCAATCAACACGAACCACAGACCACTACTACTCCTGGGTGACTTCAACCTCAACTCCTCCACCAGCAAGGACAAGGAAACCTTCCTACAAGCAATGGACTCCCTACAATACACACAATTAATAAACACCCCGACACACAGACACGGATCCATGCCGGACCTCATATTCGCCCCCAACCACATAATAGACAAAGGTGACATCTCATCACCCACAGTCACACCAGTGCCCTGGTCTAACCACCACAGAATCAAAATAGAAATCACAAATCAAAGGGATAAACACAACAAGACTCAATGCACAACACATGGACAAAGAAGATTCAAAGCGTTCAACAAAGACTAATTCCTGCAAGACACACTACCTTACCTTAACCCAGAAACGCACGATCTGGATAAACAAATAGACACTTGGAACAACATCATCAATGCAGCAGCCAAAACCAAAGCCAGCACAACAACAAAAACCAAGAGACAGCACGCACCATGGTACTCCAAAAGCATACGCAATGCAAAAAGAGATCTGAGGAAGATAGAACGCCGCTGGAGACGCTCTAAATCTCCATCCACACAGGACTTATACCTAACTCAGCAAAAGAAATACAATGAGCTTATCAACGAAACAAAAAGAGAGCACCACACAAACACCATCCAGAAAGCCTACAACAAGCCCAGAGAACTTTTCGAGATAGTAAAAAATCTAACTAACGATCCAAACTCCGACAAAGACAAATAGATCGACCCACAAACCTTCGCAGATTATCTTCAGGAGAAGCTAGGCCGCTCACCACTACAACCATATGCAGGAACCAACAACCCAACCATACCCATCACAAGTTGGGACAAGTTCAACACCCCTTCCACAAAGCAAATCTCAGACATCATCTCAGCTCTCAACACAAGCACCGCACCCACAGACCCATGCCCGGTCACATGGATCAAGACAACCAAGGAATATTTCCTCAGCATCATATACAACATGGTAAGCAACTCCCTAACCCAAGGAACCATGCCAGACCAGCTGAAACTAGCCACAATAAGGCCAATTCCCAAGAAAACCAACCTAGAAAAAAACAATCCAGCAGCCTACAGGCCAATCTCCAGCATACCGCTTCTGGCCAAAATTATAGAGAAGGCAGTGCAACAACAGCTCCAGGACCACATCGACGAACATGCCCCACTGGATATACATCAACATGGATTCCGCCCAAACCACGGAGTTGAAACACTTTTGCTATATCTATTCAATGACATCATACAGACCACAGACAACCACAAACAAGGAACTCTAATGATCTTTATAGACATCTCAGCTGCGTTCGACACAGTGGACCACAGAATCCTCTTAACCAGACTACAGAATATTGGAATAACCGGCGACATACTAAATTGGTTCAACTCGTACCTAACGGACAGACAGTTCCAAGTCAAGATTGGAACCAAAACCTCACAACCCGCAAAGATCAAGCAAGGGGTGCCACAAGGATCCGCACTATCCTCACTACTATTCAACCTATACATCCAACCAATCTGCGACATCATGACAGCCCACAAAATAGACTACACAATCTATGCAGATGACATCATGATTTACACGCCAATCAACCTCGACAACCCCGACTACACCAAGATAACAAACTGTCTCGACAGCATGTCCAACTGGCTCATGCACAACAACCTAGCCATAAACTACAACAAGACAGAAGCACTCATCATCACACGAAACACCAACTTCAGCCCCCCACCATTCATCAAAACCAACAACACGACAATACCACTAAAGAACGAAGTGAAATACCTCGGAATAACACTTGACAAAGAGTTGAATCTACAATCACACATCAGAAGAACCACCAGAAATGCATACTACAAAATGAGAATAATTAGACGCCTCAAGCCTCTACTCTCACATGAACACTTCCGCACAGTCTGCCAAGCGCTCATACCCCCATACTCGACTTCTGCAACCCCATCTACAACGGAATGCCGAAACAATCACTCAAGCCGCTTCAAATGGCTCAAAACACAGCAGCCAGAATAATCACCGGTTCCCCAACACAAGCCCACATCACCCCCATCCTAAAAGACCTCCACTGGCTCCCAATCAGCCACCGCATCAAATACAAGATGGTATTAAACATATTCAGAATCAGACACAAGAGCTCAGCACTCAGCCTCCAAGCCCTCATACTCCCTGACACCAGCAACAGACCGAGAAGAAAAACCACGGCAGACACACTCAGCACCCCAAGTAACTACACGAAAGCATGCAAATCCACCGCACAAAGAGCACTATCACTGGCAGCTCCAACAATATGGAACGCACTCCCACACGACCTATGATCAACTGAAGATCTGAAGGACTTCCGAAAGCTCCTAAAGACTGTACTCTTCACCGAGCACTATGGCCCAAGCGCATAGCCAGAATCTACAGACTTGGACCAACCTTGGATTCAATTAAAGCTCAATCACAACCAGCGACAGACCCAGCAAACCCATGTATATAACTGTAAAAAGCGCACACTGTAAATAGCTCACTCTAATCAGCACACCCGCACCCATGCACCCTCACTGTACATAACCTCACCTGACACACACAACATTGCTAATGATCGTTTGATGTGTTCACCGCCTTGACTGAAGGATAAGGCGGGATAGAAATATCCTTAAATAAATAAATAAATAAGTCAATGCTCAAAACCCATTTGTTCTCCTCCGCTTTTGACCTCCCCTCACCCATTGTCTGACTCTGTTTCTTTATGTTGTCTACTTTCTGTCTTGTTTGATTGATTTCTCTCTCTTTCCTGACTTAAATTGTATTTTTTTTCTTTTTCTGGCCTGTGGCCTTATCTGTATATTTTTGGACTTTACACCGCCTTGATGTTGCAAAGGTGCGGTATATCAAATGGCTTAATAAACATAAACATACATACATACACCCAAGTATGTGTGTCTGTGTCAGTTTCTGTACTTTGTGTGCATATCTGTGAGTGTATCTGTGACCAGGATAGGAGAGGGGTCTTGAAAGGAGCAATTCCTGAATGCTATGTTTCAGCATATCAAAGTTTCTGTGCTACAGAAGCTGGCCCTACTGTTCCCATAGAAATAAGAACAAAAGAACATAAGATATGCCATACTGGGTCAGACCAAGGTCCACCAAGCCCAGTATCCTGTTACCAACAGTGGCCAATCCAGGTCACAAGTACCTATCAGGTTCCCAAACAAGACACACATTGAGCCATTTTTTGTGGAGCTTATTTCTCTGGAACTCCTGGTCTGATTTGGCTCATTTTTTAACTCAACGTGTCTTTTAGCCAGTGTTTGCCCCATGCCAAATTTGGTCCTGTTCCATTATATTTACTGTAAGTTATTTTTCCCTAAACAAACAGGCAGACATCATTGGCCCCATATGTAAAATTTCTCACATCCATTGGGCTGGAAAGAATAAAAAAATAAAAGATTGTAAAACAAAATTAAATGTTTGTTTTTTGGGATAACATTTCAGCTTTCCAACCTGCTGAAAAGCTCTTTTGCATTGTTCTCTGAAGTAACTTACCCTGCCTTGTAATGCAAGAATTTGCTGAGATCGCCCACGCCATGTGCCAGAAGAGTTGAGCAACTGCTGAATGTTCACTTCTTCACCAACTTCATTGGCTAAAACCTGGAAATGGCCCAAGAACAGCAGTGCTAAGAATAAATTAGGGGTAATGTACACGCATTAAGGGGGTCATTTTAAAAGGAGCTGTGTAAAGATGCATGCCATTTAAATGCATAAATCACTTATTTTCAAGGACATATGCATGCATTTTAACTAATTGCTATTCTATAGCTACAGAAGTAAAAGCAATCGTGCTTACTTTCACTGTAGCTGTGCATATGGGGGGAGCTTAAACTTACACACGTAAGTTATAAAATGCTATAATTTATGTGTGTTCTTTAGAAAAATCTAGGCATGGGCGTTTACACATGCATTTTCGGACACCTATATTCCTATTTTATAAAGAAAAGAAGGCATCTGCTTTCTTTATAAAATAGACTTAAGATAAGCCAATTCTGGGTGCCTAAAACTAGGCACCGGTTATAAAATTATTTTCCACTACTTATGTTATTTATTTTATTTATTTTTATTTATTTATTTATTTGAACAGCTTTTATATACCGCTGCTTCCAAGGATCAGCAGCGGTTTACATTACAACAATAATCGAACAGATACATAGAACTTTATGAACTATATTACATTATAACATGAATTGTGTAGAACATCATTAATGTATTACAATATAACAGGAACATTATTGAACTATATTACAATAAAAATATATTATATATGTATATGTAAGAAAAATTAATATCATGTTAAATATCATTTGCAGTTGTCGTTGTTCCAATTGTTGATATACATTTGGATGGTGTAAATAAATTCAGTTTATGGTGGTTAGGAAGTTATACCTGTTTCACCATTGGTGTAGTGTTGTGTGAATAGATGAGTTTTTAGATCTTTTCTGAATGTTAGTAGATCTTTAGTTTCTCTTAGTTGATCTGGAAGATTGTTCCACAGTATTGGAGCAACAAGGGAAAAGGCACTGTTACTTGTTGAGTGTTTTGTTTTCCTTATTATATCTGGGACTGCTAATGTGTTAAGGTTTTTTCTCCGTCTTATCCTATTATCGAGTGGGCTGTGAAGAAGAGTAGTTAAGTGTGATGGGGCAATATTATTAATTAATTTGAAAGTGGTTAACAGTATTTTGTATTGGATCCTACTGAATATGGGTAACCAGTGTAGTGTGTATAGAATAGGGGTAATATGATCAGATAGTTTGGCTTTAAATATAACTCTTACTGTTACGTTTTGGGCCATTTGTAAGATTTTGATGTTCTTCTTAGTTATACCATGTAGTATGCTATTACAAAAATCGAAGTGTGGTGTAATCAAAGCTTGTGTGACAGTTCTAAAGTCTTCGTCTTGTAGTAGTGGTCTTAGTTGTTGGATAGAGCGGAGTTTGTAATAGATTGTTTTTGTTAGTTTCTTGATGTGTGTTGTAAAACTGAGAGTTTTGTCAATGATAACCCCTAAATATTTTATTTCTTCTTTGATTGGAAGAGTCGTATTCAGGATTTTAATGTCAGATGGAGGAGTATATTTCGTGTTTTTTGTTGCAATCAGGATTTCCGTTTTTTTGATGTTAATAGCTAAGTTGTTTAAACGTAGCCATTCTTCAACTTCTGTAAGGCAGTCTATTAGATTGTTGTAATTTGGGTTATTTACGTTAAATTCAGAGAATAGCATAATGTCATCTGCATATATATAATAATTAATCTTGTATTTTTTGAATATGGTACATATAGGCTGGAGGTATATGTTAAATAATAGAGCAGATAATGCAGAGCCTTGGGGTACACCTTGTTCTTGTGGGAAAGGGGATGATGATGATTGATTAAGTTGAATATATTGAGAATGATCGGATATGTATGAATTAAACCAGTCTCAAGTAGTTTTCAGTAATCCTATTTGTTTAAGTCGTGAGATGAGTATGTTGTGATTAATGCTGTCAAATGCAGCTGATATGTCAAGGAAAACTAAAATGAAAGCTTGATTTGTATTGTCCAATCCTTTGTTAAGAGTGTCAAGAAGAGAAATGAGCAGGGTTTCAACACCATGAAAAGGGCGAAAGCCGTATTGGTGTTCATCAAGTGGGGCAAAGGTGTCTATATGATCTTGTAACTGTAATTGTACGGCTTTTTCTATGATTTTAGTTAGGAAGGGGATGCTAGCTATTGGACGATAGGATGATGGGTCATTTACATTTAACGTCTTGTTTTTTAGTATAGGGCGGATTGCAGATAGTTTTAGTTCTTTAGGTAAAACCCCTTGCAGTAGTGATTGATTCACTATATTTAGGATAAAGGGCGCTAGTTCCTGCTTTGTTTGTTTGATCCAGAGAACTGGACAGGGATCAAGTATGGATGTGGTTGTATTGATATTCAATATTATATTGAGTAGTTGTTTCTTATCTATTGGTTGGAAAGTATTCCAGGTGTGGTTATTAGAAGATGGAGTAGTATTGGAGGGTGTAGGTATCATTGTTGATTTGAGTTTGCTAGCAAAATAGTCTGCCATATCCTGTAGGTTAATTGAGGCTGATTGTTGATTATCTAAGGGGGCTTTAGATAAAGATTTTACTATTTCAAACAATTTATTTATCCAGATTTGTATACCACTTTTTCCTTCAGTCAAAGTGGTTGGTTACACAAGTTGGGTCTACATTGAACAGGGGCGACACAATGTACAAATAGACTATAATGGACGGGATTATCTTTATATTCAAGCGTGGATAATGGGGTCTTTAGGCTGCTTGGTCATAGAACTCCGTGAATAGGAAGGTTTTGAGGGATATGCGGAAATCCTTGAGGTCATTTATCACCCGCAGTTCATCCAGAAGTGAATTCCAGAGGGCCAGTTGTTATACAATACTAGCTTAAGTGGCAGATCTTGTGCCTACATTGTAGGTGCGGACATTTTACACCAGCCTTGGAAATGCTGTAAATGCCTGCACCTATAATCTTTAGATATGCATGTACATTATTGTATTTTATTGTTTACGTGCATAATTGTGCACCCCACCCATATTCTGCCCAAATTCTGCTCCTGTGCACACCTTGTAGCAAAGGTATGCACCATCATGTCTAAGCATGTGCTTTTACATCAGTCAGAATTTTATAAGAAGCCAGTTACGTGCATATGTGCCCATATAGATGCAGAAATGTCTATAAAATTACCTTCTTAGAGACTAATCTTATAAACTGGTCACCTAAGTTGGGAGGTCAAGCAGGCACGTATTTTAAACCTATTTTATAAAGACATATAAAGGCACATTTTACAAAGGATGTCCAAGTTGGAATGCCCATAAAAAACGGTAAACATGTCAAAGTTCGGCATGATTTCACAAACATGGACGTGCCCAGTATGGATGTCTGCAGGGACGTCTACATAGACTCTGCAGGGACGTCTACATAGACTCCCCGGTATAGTACTTAATACCAGGGATTTCTATGAGACATGCAGCAATGGTGCAAACTCAAAACAAGTTTCCTAAACACACTCAACTTAGCATTGTCATTGTGAATAACAATGAGGATAGTGTAATGCCAACTTCTTAACACACTCAAGAGGTTTTACTAAACAAACACTTTTCTAATGCCTATTCGTGCCTAAGCAGGATCTAAATTTGGACATGAGCATAGACATACCTGAGGATTCTAAGATGGACTGGAGACGTCTATATCTGTAGCTCCACCCCAGACAAGCCTCCGTCACATCCCCTGCCAATATAGATGTCCCCACTGCGGAAATGTCTAAAAAACATTTTTCGAAACTGCTCTGGGGATGTCTCTGTGATCTGGATGTCCATGTGCACATTTCCAGACATCCAAATCACATCTAAGTGATTTAAATAACCCCTATAAGCATCTGCAATATATACTGTACAGCTGTAATGAAGCCACATACCTTTACACCTGTCCAGGAGCTGATGTAAATGTATGCACCTATTTATGATCATGGGTAAATCATAACACCAAGTAGGCTCTACCCCAAAACTCCACCCCCGAACATGCTGTAATAAGAGTAGATTTGCTGGATCAACAAGGGATATTGAACTTTGAACTACCTTGTATATAGTGAGCTGAATGACTGCAACAAGAGTAGAAGAACAGCTGGATCAGCAAAGGATACTGGACTTTGAACAACCTCGTACGTGCTAGGCTGAATGACCAGAATTGTTGTAAACATGGACGGGATGCCAAAGGTGTGAAGGACGTTTATAAGTTCCCTTGTATGGAATTCTCAGGTGATGAGTCATGCCAGGAGACTGTGACTCACTTGTTTGTTACGGTGTATTAAAGTGCTGGGAAGATCAGAGGCTGGCTGAGAGCCCATCTCCGCTGACGAGCGTGAAGAATCCCGAACTGAGCTCCAGTCCTCGCTGAAGGCTTTTCCAGCTGAAGGTAAAGGACTGAGATGATGTCTGGTTTGGTGATATATCAATAAATAGCTTAATGTTATGTCAAATAGTCTAATGTTATCTTAAATAGCTTATTAACTGTGCACATATGATTATTTGTTCTTAATATCTAAACGGACCTATGACATTTCTGGCGTTGTGACCTACAACATTTCACAGTGTTGCAAATGAAAATCCGTGTTAGCCTGGATGCCCCGGCAACCGCAGAGACTACATGGGTAGGAGCGATTTTCGATGCTACCCGCATAGCCTCTGCGCCTTAAAGACAGGCTAGGAAAAATCTCGCCTATCTTTAAAGCGCAGAGGGCTGCTTGGGTAGCATCGAAAATCGCTGATACCCGTGTAGCCCTTTCCTCCACCTCTGCCCTGCCCTGGAATACCCCTAATACACCCCGATGCTACCCACATAGCATCTGGGCGCATTAGGGTCTGGGATTTTCGAAAGGCACTACCTGTGTAGGTGCCCTTCGAAAATCCCAGAAAAGACCTTTACATGGGTAACTAGGGAAGTTACCTGTGTAAAGGCCTTCGAACATCAGGTCCATTATTTTCAAGAGCAAATTAAAGAAACAGCTGCAGCTGGTTCTGCAGCCAAGGAAAAGAGCTCTAAAAATAAAAAAATATTTTGTCTAGATGAATACATAATCCCAGGAAGGAAAGATGTTCAGTTTAGTACTTTAGCACGGGAATGGACTAACAACGGAGGGCTGGCGGAAGAATGGACAGATGGAGTTGGCAATGGTGCACTGCCTCAGTTGTTAGAATACTTGGGGAAGATCCTACTCCCTAAGGCAAAGGAGCCAAAGGTGGCGAGGGCAATGTCTACTGATAACATACAAGAAACAGGTTTTGTTCAAGGAAAAATTGATAAATAATATTGCAGAAAAAGAAAGGCAAATTAGCGATTTAAATTCTGAAATCGCAATGTTATGGTGTCAGAACAAATTGTTATTAGACAAAGCTGCCATACCAGCAGGTAGCTGAAAGAGCAGTGGTGTGTGTAGCCCAATACAATTATAGGAAACGGCATAGGTGTGTAAATAAATGCAAAAATTGTATGATGTTATTGCTAAGGAAGGGGTAGATTGTGACCCGGAGAACTGGGATGGAGATATTTGGGATACATCTCCCTAGTGATAAGGATGTCATTGAGGCTGCCCTACTAAGCGCAGAGAGGAGACCGAGAGTAGATGCACAAGGACAAGCAATATTGGATGCACAAGGAAATCCTGTTATAGACATGCAGCAAGATTTAGCTAACAGATTACAGAAATTCTAGAAGATTTTTGTACACAGTAAGTAAGCGAATTGTTAACCTGATATTCACAAAGGAACAATGAACCATTGATAACATGGGTCCTCCGATTGGCGGACAGTGAGACTAGATTCATCAACTTAGAGCTGGGGATGTTTTTATATTTGTAAATCTTTCTAAAGATAGTACCATTAGACAATTTATTTGGGATTGGGCTATAGGCATTAACACAGCAGGGCAGCGTAACTCAGAAATAATTTTGTTAAACTTAGTAGCACAAGCATGTAATGCTAAATACATTACTGATTCGGACAGGCCCGATAATACCACTTTCCTGGTATACACTTTGTGAGGGGATACAGAGACTGAAGTTAGTCATAGGAATGGGGGCTGCACATGGAGTCAATGATGTGCAATTAACAAATTTGGTGCGAAGCAAAATATTGTGCTGGGGGGGGGGGCACATGAGCCCAATCAAGATGGCCACGAACCCGTGAGGCTCCTCAGCTTTCTCTCTCTATTCCCTGCTACTTTACTATAAAGTTGTAGTTAGTGGATCGAAAATGCGCCTAAGATTTAAGATTAGATAGCCACGCAAAAAGATGTTATCAGATTCAGTATCCTTCTAACAGATGTCTCAGAATTCTTTATTCTAATTATGTGACACCCCGAGGAGATTTGGGGATCGCGGATAGCCAAGTATTAGAGGCTGAAGATCTGCATGAATATGTCCTCCAGATCTCCCCACGAAGCTCTTATGCCAGTATCTTGCCTCCGTTTTGCTGCCTAACTAAACTCCTTTGAGGAAGTTTGACACAGTGAGTTACTTTTATGAATCCGGCCATTCTTAATTCTGGGCTTAATGCAGGGATCGGATGGCCGCCGAAGTGAGTGACCAACTGCCGGAGATCAATGTCGGGTTAAAGTCTACCAGGGAAATGACTGTAAGTGTGTGAGGAGCCAACTAAGTATATCTCTGCCGCCATTACTAAACAGACGCTTTAACTTCAGTAACAAACAAAATATGCAAACAAAACCTGTCCTGAGAATCGCTGGCTTCCTCAGTAACAATCACAATGGATGGCGCAGCTGACAAAAGTTCCTTCAATTGTTATTTGTGGTTGGAAAAAACTTTCTGTTGGAAGTCTGTTCGCAGGTGTTGTGAAGCAGGCAACAGCCCGAGGTTCGGGATGTGGTTTTGTAGGTAGGAGCATAAGGTAAGATGATCTAGTTTTTCCAGAGGAATGTTAGCTTCAGTAAATGCTTCAACCAATTCAAATACAGCCATATTGTGCGCGTCCCTCGCTTCCGTGCTATGTGAAAACATTCCCGTAACCGTCACCTGCTTTTTTGCCTTTCTATCCAGTGCTGCTTCTGCTGCTTTTCTTTTGGAAGCATGAACTGACGATTCCAAGTGCCTGTCAATACTTCCTTTCCTGGTGTGATCAACAGTAACGTTACAGTACGAACAAAATAATTTTCCAGAATCGGCATGTAAAGTTCCCTTTGGATACTGCTTAGCTCGTTCTGCACAAGAGACATGTTCAGCTTTCTTCATTATCGACATCATTGATGCACTTTGGCATAATTCAATTTTTAATTCAGACTAAACGCTCCCAAATTGAAGCACCCTGCCTTCAAATTATGGTGGTGGCAAAGAATAGTGTGTAAACTGTGGACTACCTGAATGAGGCTGTAAGTAAGTGCTCACAATTGAAGCATCCTGCAGTTCTTTTTATCGGGGCCCAGAGATGACGTTGGAAGGGCTGCCACACACAGGTCAGCAGCTCAATTGGTGGTAGAAGAGATTGAAGCACCCTGTGCAGTTCTTTTTATCAGGGCCAAGAGATGACGTCAGAAGGGCTGCTCCCGAACCGACTCTCTCACCCCTCCGCGGGAATCAGGCTGTAAGTAAACGCTCCCAAATTGAAGCACCATGCGCAGTTCTTTTATCGGGGCCCAGAGATGACATCAGAAGGGCTGCTCCTGAACCGGCTCTCTCACGCCTCCGCGGGAATCAGGCTGTAAGCTAATGCTCCCAAATTGAAGCACCATGCGCAGTTCTTTTATCGGGGCCCAGAGATGACGTCAGAAGGCTGCCACATGCAGGTCAGCAGCTCCCGAACCGGCTCTCTCACCCCTTCGCGGGAATTTCACATTTTTCACGGAAGACGGCCAAATGTCACAGCAAATGCTACGGCCATGAAATCGTGAATTAGGTTTGTCCCTACTGATTACATTGTGCTTATAATTGTATGTAGGGAGATTATATGTGGGATAGATACCATCTTCTTACAATCTTTAAGGTTGGCCTCCTCACGACCACTTGGGTATAGAGGCCGGTTAGAGGAAAATCGGAGGAAGGGGGTTGGGAGGGGGTGGAAAAGGTTGGTTTTGGAGGGAATGAGGAAAGAGGATAGCTGTTGGGAGGAAATGTTACAGTTGTGATGATTCAATCATAAGGTGGCTTTTCATAGGGTAACATGTATTTATCTTACAGGGATGCATGAAGGGAGGGAGTTGGGGAGGTGTTTGGTTATATCCTCACTCACACTGCCTTCTTTGGGGACACGGGTGGTGTTGCCACTTTTGAGATACTGTACTTATTGGTTTGGTATACTTCCTGCAAATATAGGAATGTTTGGAGGGAGGGGGGAGGGGGTGGGAGGGGTGACGGGGGTGGGGGGCTTTTCTGACCCTGAATTTGGTCAGCTTATCTTGAGAAGTTGGAGCTTGCTCTATGCTCAGCTGCGTGTTGTGGGAAGAAATGTTAGCAGGTGTTGGGGAACGGGTATTGTTGCTCAAAGTGTAGGGAAAGTAGGTAAATGGCTCAATTTAAGATTGAAAATGTACAAGTGGCTTTACTCAATAACTGGGCATGGTTAAGGCTATTTCATGGAATGTGCATGGCTTAAATAACCCATGCAAGCGCAGGAGGGTTCTAGACCAGTTGTACCTGGAGAAAGCTGAGATTATCTTTCTTCAGGAAACTCATTTTGCCAAGCGTGATCACTTTGACTCTGCTAGAAGTGGGTTTCCACAAATACACCTGGCTAATTTCTCCTCCAGGAAGAGGGGGGTTGCTATTCTTTTCTCCTCCACTTTCCCCATTCAGCTTATTAATAAATTTACAGATCCAGAGGGACATTTTTTGATTTTAGTGGGATCTATTCGAGGGATCATTTTGACTCTTGTGAATGTGTATCTTCCTCCAGCATTAGTGGGGAGCTCCCTGATTGACCTCTCAAAGGCACTGGAAAACCTTAGTCAAGGTGAATTGCTTGACGGGAGCCCGTAGGACGAGAGCCCTTCGAATCTCAGCAAGACAGCATCCAGACCTCCAAGTCTCACGGTCCCCCCCCCCATCGACAGAGATTGATTGAATAAACTCCGATCCAGCGTCTTCAAACAAATCACACCAACTTCTTCAGAGGTGATCAACTGATACCTCAACCAGGAACCATACAACTGACCAGCTGGAGCTCCCCATCGGTCGAGCTCGCTTCAACGTCAGTCAACCAGACCATCCATCTAGAACTGCAAGTACACCACCACTAAATGAACTATTGAAATAATATTAACTGTAACTGTCAGCACACTTACCCTTACTGTTGTCAGTAGTCTCCACACATATCCTACTGTCAGAAAAGCATTCACTGTTGCCGGGAACTACCTTAATGTGGCCTGAAATATAGATTGATTCCTACCAATATCTTACAATAAACAAGAACCAGAAATTATATTAACCAGAAATAATTAGCCATTGTACTGTTACCAGTAATAACTTTTATTTGTACTGTTGCTATTAATGATTAATCACCTTACTGTCGCCAGTAATAATTAATCATTATACTTTTAACCACCTTACTGTCGCCAGTAATAATTAATGAATATCCAGCTGAATCAGCAATAAGTAGCCACTGTACTGTTGTCAGTAACAGCTAGCCACTATACTGTTATCAGTAATAACTAGCCTTAGTACTGCTGATATTAATGATCAATGATTAATGATTGATCTCCAACTGAATTTAAGCTATCATATTGTTGTCTGTAACATAATACACACTATACTGTTGTCAGTAACCACCCAGTTTATTACCCACAGTACACTTCCTTCCGACCCTTTATCCTCACCTGCATAACTAACTATGGATCTAAAAAGATTTCTCACACTCACCTTAAACATTCTAATGCTCATATTAGGGCTTCTACTCGCTCACACCCCTCCCATTCACTCTTTAACTCCAACCACAAACATTCTCAAGCCAGCACATTCCTATCATTCCATACAAACCCAGACACAACACACAAAAATATATTATCGGTGACCCCTCTATAAACAGACCACGCACAAACCAACACATTCGTGTTCAAAGGCTAATCCAATTGAACACTTCACCAATAAATAACCCCATACAAAACACTACACATTCAACACAATTAAATTGCATACTTATCAACGCCAGGTCAATTAGGAATAAAATCCCTATCATAATCGATCTTATTATAGATAAAAATCCTCACCTACTCTGCATAACTGAAACCTGGCTAAATGAATCTGACTCAGTTCTCCTTAACCAACTAGGAGTACATGGTTATACCATACTCAACAATAACAGAGACAGAAAAAGAGGTGGCGGAGTTCTTATAATAGCAAAAACTCATCTCAACCTTTCGCCTACCTTACTAGATAAACATGATGGTATTGATATCCTCAGAATTGAAAGTCACACCATGGCCATCTGCCTTATCTACAGACCCCCCACACCTGACATACATAGTCTAGACATAATACTTGAAGTTGCATGTAACTCTTCACTGAGAAAGCCCTCTGTTATCTTAGGAGACCTTAACCTTGCCTCATTACCAGATAGCCATGCCCTATCCTTCCTTGAAGCAATGGAGGAAATGGAATTTAAACAAATAATGACCCTCCCCACTCACTGCAAAGGTAACACCCTTGATTTAATATTCATACCATCACACTTCACACTCTCATCGACTCCTACTCCACCCACAACAACTCAGGTACCATGGTCAGATCATTTCATGATACATTTCTCTCTCCCTGTACAACCCACCAACTCTACTCAAGGTAACACCAAATTCACAGAACAAAGATTTCGCCAGTTTTACAAGGAAAGTTTTCTGGAATCTATTTCCCCAAAATTAGACAACACCGCAAACAATCTTAACGAATTTGTTTCTACCTGGAACTCTATTATTGAGGCAGAAGCTAAATATTCAACCTCCAATAAAAGAAAATCTAGATCTAAATTGACTGAGAAATGGTACACCTCTGAGCTTGCTACACTAAAGAAAAACCTTCGGAAATTGGAGACTAAATGGAGGAAGAAAAAAACCACTGAACTCAGGGTTCAATACTTCACAAGCCTTAAAACCTACAAGGAAGCCATTAACAACACAAAAAGGCTATTCCACACTAAAACATTAGCTAAGGCCATCAATCGACCCAGAGAACTTTTTGAGATTATTAAATCTCTAACTAAGGTTCCCAATAACACCTCTAACAAAACACCAATAGATCCACAACTCCTTGCAAACCATTTTGCTAATAAGCTTAAACTAAGCTCCCGTCCAAGCATTATCTTGACCTATCCCACACCAAATTCCATCACAGAGTGGAGCTCATTCCATACAATCACCAACAAACAACTGATAGAGATTATATCAAACCTCAATACCACCACGTCATTACTTGATCCTTGCCCGGTGTCTTGGATTAAAACAACAAAATCCGAACTAGCCCCATACATTTTGAAGCTGGTAAACCAATCGCTACTTCAAGGCTTCATGCCAGATGATCTGAAATACTCGGCGATTCGCCCTTTACTAAAAAATAAAACCCTTAACAGTTCTGACCCTTCCTCATACCGCCCCATTGCCAGCATACCTTTCTTGGCCAAAATTATTGAAAAGGTAGCTCAGACACAACTTCAGGATCATATTGATACCAACTTCCCTTTAGATGAGTACCAGTATGGTTTTCGCTCATATCACGGAGTAGAAACCCTACTCATATCCCTTCTTGATTCACTTATCCGAGGTATGGATAATATAAAACAGACCTTCTTGCTCATCTTCCTTGACATTTCCTCAGCCTTTGACAGCGTTGATCATAATACGCTCTTATCTAGACTATCCCAACTAGGTTTAAAAGATATCACTCTTAACTGGTTTAAGTCCTACATCTCTAATCGCTTCCAATATGTCCATTTAGACCATTCCCCCTCACTACCATTCCCCCAAGAACGTGGTATCCCACAAGGATCCTCACTCTCTGCATTACTTTTTCACCTTTATATACAACCTATCTGTACAATCTTTCAACGCCACAATCTAAAATATTTTATCTATGCAGACGACATCATGCTGTTCGCCCCGTTAGACATAGCTAATCTTAATTTCAACAAAATCGCCACCTGCCTCTTTGAAGCTGAAAAATGGCTCCACTCAATCCATATGGATATCAATTTCAAAAAGACCGAAGCACTCTTTGTAACCAGAAGTACCACCTTCACCCCTCCAACTTCCATCAACCTTATGAACATTACTCTCCCAGTCAAGTCTGAAATTAAATACCTTGGAGTTACACTAGACAAAACCCTAAGCATGACCAACCACATAAAACAGACTGCCAAAACTATATTTTTCAAACTGAGAACCATACAGCAACTCAGACCCCTCATCGACATCAACGATTTCAGAACAGTTGTCCAGGCTCTCATTATGCCACATTTAGACTTCTGCAATGGCATACTCCAAGGAACATCCAAAAAGAATTTACACATCCTTCAAAGAGCTCAGAATGTCACTGCTCGAATCATTATGAAAGCTAAAATATTCGATCACATCTCTCCTATCCTATACGCTCTCCACTGGCTTCCTATCTATAGTAGGATTCAATATAAAACACTTGTCACCACTTTTAAACTCATTAATGACCTAGCCCCATCACAGTTGGCCACTCTACTCCAAACCCCACAAGAAAACAGAACCAGAAGAAAAAGTAACCTCAACATGCTATTAATTCCCATTGCAGTGACAAAATCAAAACAAATAACCACCAACACTGCTTTTTCATATTATGCTCCCAGCCAATGGAATAAACTACCACTAAACCTCAGAGAGATTAAAGATCTTACAACTTTCAGGAAGGAACTTAAAACCTACCTATTTAGTCAACACTATAGCAACATACAACCTGAAATCAAATTTACTACACAAAAACATGCAACAAACCAAACACAAGTCTACCCCACCTAATTCCATTTTCATATCCACCCAAGTTAGTCTACTCCCAACACTGTACTTATGATCACAAATAACTATTATAATCTTTTGCTAACCATGTAAAGCTACTTTTTGGTTCTTTGTAACATAGTTTTATGTTTCCTTTTATGTTAATAACCCACACATTGTTTTCCATGTAACCTAGTTCTTATGTAATCTAGTTTTATGTTCACCTAATGTTTAATGTAATGCAATATTGCACTGTTTTGCTATATTGTTGTTTTAAAGTTCCTTGTAAACCGCCCCTGATCTCTGGAAGGGGCGGTATAGAAAAGCACACAAATAAATAGGAGGGTGGTTTTAATTGTGCCCATGCCAAACTGGATCGTTCTGGGAGGCGGGTAGCTGGGAACAGTCAGGGGAATTTATTCGAGAACTGGGTTTTGCATTTTGATTTGTGTGATGTTTGGAGACAACTACATGCTTTGGAAAGGGATTATACTTTTTATTCTAAGGTACACAATTGTCACTCTCGTATTGACATGTGGTTCTTGTCACGATCAGGGCTTTCATGGCTGACTCAGGCAAATATTGGTACCATGGGTCCTTCGGATCATGCAATCATTTCTATTGGTATCTCTTTGGGGGGACTCGGAATCTCCACCACACCGGTGGCCTCTGCCTCGCGGATTATTGCTCAATCTGGAGTTTGCCTCTGCAGTACGGAAAGGTTGGATGGAATTTTTAAACTTTAATGATTCCTCATAGATATCCAGAGCTTTGTTATGGGACAGTGGGAAGGCGGTTTTGCGGGGGCATCTCATATCTTTGTCGAGTGCTTTTTAAAAAGCAGCTCGTAGCCAAACAGGAGGAATTGAGGAGAAAGATTGAGGAATTGGAAAAAAACATAGAAGGGTGGGGGCGATAGAGTGTGGAGTTTGTTGACCAGCGTAGAGGGGAGTTAGCCTCCCTGGAGGCTGAACGTGTAGCTTCATCTTTCCTGCAAACAAGACAACGTTTTTATGAACAGGGAAATAAGGCTGGGAAGCTGTTGATGTGGCAATTAAAACTCCAGCAGCAGCGTCATAGAATAGTAGCGATCAAATCACCGTAAGGTCAGGTTATGTACGGGTCCAGGGATATTGCGACCAATTTTGCTAGATTCTGTGAGCAACTATATGCTAGTGAGATGTCAGCAGTGGCTACGGACCTTCACAATTGGTTACGGGAGGCTTCTCTCCCGCAACTCTCTGCCGAAGGAAGGGATTTCTTAGATCGCCCTTTTACTCTCCCGGAGGTTTAACACGTGATGAAGAATCTCAAACCTGCTACGGCAGTGGGACCGGACTTTTTACCGGCGGAAATCTACAAGGTATTCCCAGATTTATTTGCCCCGACCCTGTTGACAGTGTTTAATGAAATTCTTTCCAAAAAATCGCTTCCAGAATCTTTATCAGGCGACTATTGTGGTGATTCCTAAAACTGACAAAGATTCAATGCAGTGTTCCAATTATTGCCCGATTTCTTTGCTGAACTTGGACTACAAAATTTTCACCATGATACTTGCTAATCGGTTAGCTACTTTAATTCCAAACATTGTTCATCCTAATCAAACGGGGTTTCTCAAAAACAGATATGGTTTTGAGAATGTGAGAAGGTTAATTAATGTCTTACAGGGCCTAAAAGTTAAAGTAGGGTCTTTTGGTATCCTATCACTTGACGCCAAGAAAGCTTTCAACAAGCTCGAATGGCCATATCTTCTACAGGTCCTCAAGGAGTTTGGATTTGGGGTTTCGTTTTGTGCGTGGATTGCTTCGCTATATACCAGCCCCCATGCCTCAGAATCCATAAATGGTTTTATTTCGTCTCCCTTTTTCTTAGGTAGAGACACAAGACAAGGATGTCCACTTTCTCCTTTATTGTTTGTCCTCGTGATGGAGCCTTTAGCGGTTCATATTAGGGAAAGAGCCGAGGAAATTGGTATCCGTTTAGGCTCTGAATGGCATTCTCTCTCATTGTATGCAGATGACACGTTGATTTACCTGAGTGATCCTGCTAGATCCCTTCCCATAGTGTTAAGTATCTTAGATCATTTCTCGTTCGTTTCTGGCTTTACTATAAATCGGCAGAAATCTACGTTACTTCGTTGTGTATCCCGATCTTCGACCGGTTCTTGCTCCAGTGAGGGGGGGTTCCCGACGGTGGACCACTTTCGGTATCTGCGCATCATAATACATAGGGATATTTCACAGTTGTATAGTCTGAACTATCTCCCTCTTTTAACATCGCTCAAACTGGATATGGACCGATGGGGTTCTAGCTCGGTCTCTTGGTTAGGCCGCATCAATGCTTACAAGATGTTGGTTTTACCTAAGCTGCTTTTTGTGTTTATGCAGTTACCTATTTCTCTACCGGGCACTTTCTTCAAGACTCTACGGCAGGCTGTTTTGTGCTTTTTATGGCTGGGGAAACGTCTGTTAATTACTTGGCAGATTCTTACGCTTCCAAAATCGTCCAGGGGGTGGGGTCTTTCTGACCCAGAGTTGTATTACTCCTGTATCTGTTTGAGATCGTTGCTGTTGTGGAGAATTAATCCCGGGGCAGACTGGGTTTCTTTGGAGAAGGATTGGTTGAAACCGATTCCGTTGGTAGCGGTACCCTTCCTCAGTGACTCCCTCGAGGTAGCTAAGGTGAAGGCACACTTGTTTATTGGCCCTTGTTGGGAAGCGTGGAGGAAGATCTGTAAACAGTTGGGGCTACTTGCTTCCCATTTGCCCTTCACTATTTTAGGGGCCTTGGGGTTTATCAGAAGCATGAAACAAGGCATTGATTCAGACTTTGCCTTGACAAGACTTCCTTCTTTATATGAGGGCTTGTGTCCTCTGCCTAAGAGGCGGTTAGAGGAGCGCTTAGGTATTTACCTTTCCCAGTTCCAATATATCCAACTGTCTCATTGTTTGGTAGCCCAGCTTTTGGAGTCTGATGTAGTTAGGAGCCCCAGACTTTGGGAGCAAGATCTTTTCGAGTCTAGGAAACTCCCCGCTTTTGTAGCAAGGCTGTATCGGAATATTGCAGATGATTTACCTGTTCTTCCTACTTTGAAACTTACGCAGCAGAGATGGGAGGCAACTTTACCTGGAAAGGAGCAAGATTTCTGGCTGGAAGTTCATCACTATACGCATTCATGCTCTCTTTCGCTTGGGTTAATTCATACACAACTTAGGATCCTTTATTGTCTCTCCATAATGCCGTCTGATCTCTATCAATGGAAGAGAGCCGATGATTCGCTTTGTTGGCGGTTGTGTGGTCGTCGAGGTACTTTTGATCATATGTGGTGGTATTGTCCTCACATTCAAAGGTACTGGAGGAAGGTGGTGGAACATCTTACTGGGCGGTTATCGGTAACTCTCCCTTATGATATGGAGACTTGTCTGCTGGGGGTCCTACCCGAGTCCTCCAGTAGCGGGCCTCTTCAAAGAGTGGTTCAATCACTGCTCCTAGCGGCAAGATCGGTGATTTCTCGTTTTTGGAAGCGCAGCAGGGCACCGTCTCTTTTAGAATGGCATTCTAAAAGTTGGGAAATTTACCGGTTGGAAAAAATTACTGCTTTGGTACAAGGTCATCCATTTCAAGGAGAGGAACTATGGAGCTTAGTCTTTCAGGAGGACTCTAGAGTGCAAGAGATTCCCGGTTTGTTACCGTGACTGAGGTTCTACTCTTTCTTTGCTGCTTTTACTGAAGTCGGATACTCTTTCCTTTTCTTCTCCACTCACTGCGCTTATGGGTTAGAAGGGTCAGAACGGGGATGGGTGGGGGGGTCGGGTAGGGATGGGTGGGATGTGGTGGGGACAACATGAGCGGTGTTGGGGGTGGGATGAGCAGGATCTGGTTAGCCTCAGTCCCCTTAAGGGACTCACAGTATTTTTGCTTTTAAGTTCTCAGCTTCTAGTTCTCCGTTGTTCTGCTGAGTAGAGGGGAAAACGCTGCGAGGAGGAGGATCCGAGCAGTGGTGGTAGTTGCAGTGCCTTAGCCTCACTGCTATTTTTGCCACCAGTACACTTAAACAGGAGGGCTTTAACTTGTACTGTATGGTATTGTTTTGTATTGTATTGTTTTGTATTGTATTGTACTGTATTGCAATGTATTGCTCTGTTTCTCTTGTCCTGATTTGGGCTGTTTTTGTGTGGGGGGCGCTGGTGTTGTTTTTGGCTAGCTTTATTAAGCAGGGTCCTACTTAAATGCATTGTTATTTGTATAGGCTATATAACCAATGTTATTGTTATTCTTACCTGTCTCTTCTCGGCAGGCTGGTAAGGCTGTTGGAACTGGTAGATTATATCTATCTCAATGTTATGGTTTGTTGAGTTTGACTGTATGTTATTTGAGACTGCTCAATAAAATTTATTACATAATAATAAAATATTGTGCACGACTTCCCCTAAGTATTCCCAGGTTATGATGACATTGTTATTGGGGAAAATAGGGGAGCCTATCTGAGAGATTACTGAACAAATGAAACAATCAGCAGAGCTCAGAGATGTGGGGGTAATTAGGAAAGAAGCTCTGTATTCTGATCATACCTAGGTAATACTCGTGATGGTCAAGGGACATCTAATCCTCGGGTGTCATGTAAGGAGATGTTGCAAGCTCTTTTTTGAGCGGGGATGACTAAAGAACAGATATATGGAAAAGAAACGGGGGAACTGTGGAGATTATACAAACAAAAAGTTAAAGGTAGGGGAAAAATAAAGGTGAATAAACAGGTTGAAGTGGAACCTAGTGCTCCACCCTCCAATGACGTGTATCCATGGGAAGAGTTAAAAGAGGTGTGTAAATTAGTCCGATTGAGCCTACAGTGGAATGAAAAAAATACATAGGAAATTGGCCAAACTCCTGTCATCTCAAAGGTCAACCAGCACCCTTATTTATTTATTTAACCGGTTTTATACACCGCCTTTTGACACATCAAGGCTGTTTACATCAAACAAAGGTGAACAAATCATACGTAGAACCCAAAAAGACAAACATCGAACTATCATGTCAACATGAACCATAGATTAACTATATACATTTGTATGTGCAACAATATAAACATGGGATGCATAGAATATTTGGGGCTTGGCAGGCAAGTAGGTTAGGGGAGGCGGAAGAAGGGAAGAGGTATGAAGAGGCTGGTGAGTAGGCTGGGGGGGGGGAGATAGGGTATGGGGAGGGAGTAGGGTAGAAGGGAGGGCAGGGTTGGAAGGGGGCAGGGTAAAGGGGATAGTGCAGTTGCTGAAAGAGTTGCTTGGTAGAAAATTCGTCATGAACAAAGGAAAAGTGGATGAGGTGCTTGGTAGGCATGGCTAGTCTGGAGCCATGGAGAAATGCTCGAGGAACAGGTGAATTTTATTTTCTTTCAGAAGTCTTTGAGATCGTTTATTGCGTGAATGTCATCTGATAGGGCGTTCCAGAGTCTCAGGGCGAACAGGGAGAAAGTTCTGCTTGAGGTTCGAGCATTGCATTTCCTGTTGTCTGTAGGATAGCAAGGGTGGCTTGTGTGCTGGTCCTTCTGGGTCAATTGTCTGCAGGTCTTTTTATAAGGGTTCCTAGATAATCTGGTGAGAGAAGGTGGAGTGCCTTGAAGATAGTGACCAATGCTTTGTATTTAACACAGGCTCTTATGGGATGCCAATGTAGGTTACTGAGTATCAGGGTAATATGCTCTCATTTGGGGGTGCCAGTTAGCACTCTTGCAGCTGTATTCATGGCCATCTGCAGTGGGTGGATTGATGAGGCTTGTAGATCGAGGAGAAGCATATTACAAAAGTCGACGTGAGGTAGAGTCAAGGCTTAGAAAACTGTCCAGAAGTGGATTTGGTCAAGGAGTGGTCTGTTCTCATTTTCTGGTAGAAAAGACTTACAGCAGTAGTTATGTGTTGAGTTAGTGTAAGACCCTGATCCAGGAAGATGCCGAGGTATCTTACATTGGACTTAGCATGGATCTTTTCTCCACCTATAACTACATACGGTGGGGGTGTGAAGCAGGGATCTTTGATAACAAGTAGTAATTCCATCTTCTGGTAGTTCGAGTTAAGGTTGTTTGCTTTGATGGGGGGGCAAGATGGCGCAGCTAACAGACGTCCGCTGACCGTGCTCTGGTGAAACCCCCCCCCCCCCCCATTTTTGCTGTTACCTGGGCTATTTTCTTGATTTTCCTGCCTTATGCCGCACGCAGGCAGGAAACATAAGGCTAAGTTGCCGATGGGGGAGAATCCGGGTGCTGAGAAGTCGGAGGTTTGTGGGCTCATGGACTTGTTCGTGCACCCCGAGGGGAGGGGTGAAGTGGAAGGAAGGTCCCTTAGCATTGAAGGGTCAGAGGTCTCCCTCAACCCAGAGCTCCGTGTACCACCGGCGCAGCCAGACGCTGTGAACCTGCATGGAATCCCGAGTGTGGGCGAGAGAGATGCGGCTAGCCTGCCCCTGGTGAAGCAGATGCAGATGCCTAGCACCGGAGGAGGAAACCGGGAGCTGGGTTCTCTGGCTACATGCTCCGGTGTGGAGGGGGTGGAAGTGAAAGGGACGGCTTCATCTTTGCTTACTTTGTTGGAATTGCCCCCAACGACGCTGGACAAGCTTTTCTAGGTTACTGGGAATGGACAAGGACGTACTTTGGTGAGACCTGAGTTTGTTACTTTGGAAAGTTTGTAGGAAGCCTTCTCGTCTATGCACCTTAATATTTCCTCTCAACTCCAGTATATTTTGCAGCAGCTTCAGGTGTTTGGGCAGCAACTAAAGGTGTATGAAATGGGTCAAACTGAGCTTAATGCTAAAGTGGCCTCATTGGAGGGGCGCTCAGAGCAAGTACATGTGGCTTCCCAAACCTTTGTTAAGGACTCTGTGGTTATACATAGGTAGATGGAATTTTTGGAGAACTCAGCAAGGAGCCATAACCTGCAAGTATTGAACTTCCCCCAAGGTTCCTTCGGTGTCAGCCTTGGAATTATTTAAGAAGTTTCTGATAACGTCATTTAAGGTCTCGGCTGAATCTGTACCACCTATTTCAAAAGCTTTCTACTTACCATCTGCAAGGATTGGTGCTGTAGGTAACACTGAGAATTTTCTGGTCTCTTCGGACAGTTTGGATCTATCTACTTTTTTGGAGCGGTCTCCCCTAGATTCAGGGATGACTGCTACCTTGCTGGTTATCTTTGCCCTTGAGGCGGACAGGGACTGGCTCTTGAAATTATTCTTTAGGTCTCCCTGTAAAGTGTTCTTGGAATCCCATATTAGAATTTTTCCTGATGTTTCTAGAGCAACCCAAAAGAGGAGGAGGCAATTTCTATTGTAACGTTCAGGGGTGCTTGAGTTGGGTGGGTTATTTTATTTATGCTTTCCTTGTAAATGCCTGGTGAAGTTAGCTGGGCATAGTTATATTTTCTTTGAACCTTCCCAATTGGCCTCTTATTTCTTCTAAGCAGTTTACTATTCAGGTCCCTTCTTCAACTCCCCCCCCCCCCCTTGGTAGCCCCTCTTAGTTAGGTGGGCTACAATCGATAATGTTGTAAGTACCCCTCTTCGATGTCTGTCTTTTCCTTTATTTGCTGACCTGTCTTGCCATATGCATTGTGGACTTGAGGGCTTGAGATTGTTTGGTTTTGTTGTAGTTGGAAGTATTTCCTGGTATAAGTATCTAATTTCGGCCCTTCTGTACAAGTTTCTTTCTTGTGTGATGATTGTAAAATTTCATAAATAAAAAATGTAAAAAAAAAAAAAAGGTTGTATGCTTTAAGCTACCGTGAGACAGCAATGAAGCAGTCTATCAGAGAGGTGTATACTGGGTTACGGGTGGAGATAGGGATATACACTTATGTCAACCACATATAGGTGATACAGGACATTGTAGGAGCGGATGATATTGCAGATGGGTTGAATGAATAGGTTAAACAAAAGCACAGACAATGCTGATCCTTGTGGTACCCCTTGGGTTATATCAAAAGGAGTGGCAGCTGTCCCATTTATGCATACTTGCTGTTGTCTGGAAGTTAGATATGAGGAGAACCATCTGAGGGTAGTGTTGCATAGGCCAATCGCTTGAAGTTGGAGTAGTAATGCTTTATTCGGCACCGAGTCGGAGGCTGCTTTTACATCAAGAAAAATGAGGGCAAATCCTTGATCAGGTTTCCCTGTCCCAGTGTAAGTTTGTCCACAAGTATGGTGATAAGATATTCAACACCATGGTTGGTTCTAAATCCGTGCTGTTGTTGCTCAAGGTGGGCATGTGTGTCGATGTGATCTTGCAGCTGGATCTGGACTGCTTTCTCAATTATCTTGGCTACGAAGGGTAAGCTAGAAATGGGCCTGTATGAGCTTGGTATTGCCGGATCCAGTTTTGGGTCCAATGATTGGGCATATGGATGCCTGCTTGAGACGCTTTGGTAGGTATCCTTGGGAGAGGGAGCAGTTTATGATGTTTAGAATTATTGGGGCCAGCTCTAGACAGATTAATTTGATCCATCCTATTGGGCATGGATCGAGCTGGAAAGTTGTTGTATTGAGATTTGTAATAATGCGTTTGAGATGGAATTGTGATAGGGGGCTATGTTGCTCCAGAGGTGAGGGGGGAAGGACTCTTGCATGTTGTTGGGAGTGTAGTGGGCACTGGGTCCTTAGTTATTGAGGTAGTGACCTAGAAGTGGTTTCTGAATGCTTGAGGTGTGGGGGAGTCAGAGTTGGTTCCTGTTGCAAGGTTCCTTGGCGCTGTATTTACTATGCTGAAGAGTTCCCTTGGACAGTTAATTGATTTGAATATTAGCTCTGTGTGATATCCCTTCTGGTCCTGTTGATGGTATCTTGGTATTCTTGCAGCATGCATATATGTTTCATGGTCAGTTGAAGATCTGGAGTGTCTCCATTTTCTTTTGGTCTTCCGGAGCTTCCGCTTTAAGTGTCTTAGATCTGTTGTGTACCACGCAGCCCATCGGTGCCGTGTAATGGTTCTAGGAGAATGAGAGGCTGAGACAGCCTGCGATAAGGTGTCATACCGGTTCTCCACTAGTATGTCCAGGTCAATGCAGGTCATGTTTAATTTGGGAAGGATAGCATTAAGGAATGCTTACTTGTTCCAGCACTTGAATCACCTTGATGGGGGTGGGGTGTTGGGTGGTTGTGATTGATCTTGGGTTGTAGGTATAGAGAAGTTGAGCATTGTGTGGTTTGACCAGGGGACTCTATGCATGGTTGGTGGGGAAAGCTTATGGGGCTGAGTGTGTTGCTTGTTGGTGAAGATAGGATCCAGCATCCCTCCTTTTTTTATGCGTGGGTCCCTCAACAATTTGGTGGTAGTCAAGAGCATCCATCACCTCTATGAAAACATCTTCTATTCCATGCTGTGTTGATGGAAGATTGAAATCACCGAGGAGAATAGCGTGTTTGTTGAGAGTGGATATATCACAGGATGACTGAAGTATGATGGGGAGTTGATCATCCATACAGGTGGGTGAGCTGTATGTTAGGCAGATAGACAGGAGTTTATAGAAACAATAAGTAGATCCAAGTCACATGCTATGTTTGCCATACCCTGGCGGAGTTGAAGGTGTTGTTTAGCTAGGATCAAGACTCCCCCTCCTTTGTTATCAGTTCTATGAGAGTGGAATAAATTGCAATCTGGTGGTAGTAGTTGGTTCATTAGTACGGAGTCTGTATTTGATAGCTACATCTCGGTGATGCAACTGAGGTCTAAGTCATTATCATGGAAGTGGTCAGATAAGATTGGACTCTTATTCCTCACCGAACAAGCATTGATAAAAGCACATTTCAAGTAGTTAAGTTGTCTGTTAGGTTGTGAGGTAGAGAGGTCCTTGGTTTGATCCAAATTAGAGATTTTGTGTGTTTAGTCCTTGGATGGTGAAATTAGACTTACCTGCTAATTGTTGTTCCTTGAGGAACTCCAGTCTAGTCCCGAACCTTTGAATTTATGCACCTCCTCCCGCACGTCACACTTCTGTTGAGTGTAGTATAAGTAGTCCAGGGACCGCCTCTACAATTCAGTATTCTATTGACAAAGCAGACTCACCAGAGCAATAAGCAAGCAGATTAGAAACAAGAACAACTATAAAACCTAACTGAACAGAACCAGAAACCTTTAATCCTACCTTGAATCCACCCCCTGGTCCGAGTACTTGATAAGTGCGCTCCGCCTTTTCCCGAACCCCTCCAAGAGGCCCTAATTTCTTAAGAAGGCGACTTTACCGGAACACACACACACACTCTTCCAGTACTTCTTACCTGAACTGCGGCCTGACTAGCCGCCCTCCTGGTTCATCCACGTCGGAACCTTCTGTCTCAGGCCCTTCCATGGCAGGCCATACCAGGGAGGGATGCGGGACTAGACTGGAGTTCCTCAAGGAACAACAATTAGCAGGTAAGTCTAATTTCACCTTCCTTATCGTCCCTCCAATCTTGTCCCGAAACTTTGAAGATGTAACAGAGCAGTGAACACCTTAACGGGAGGGGCCTGCCAGACCAGCCTGAATAACTGCCGATCCAAACCTTGCATCCCCATCTGCCTGAACATCAATCCTGTAATACTTGACAAAGATATGCAACGACGACCACGTTGCCGCCCTACAAATGTCCACTACTGGAACCAAACTGATTTCAGCCCAGGAAGCTGCCTGAGCTCTCATCAAATGAGCTTTCAATCCCTTCGGCACCACTCTGTCGCTCAGCATATACGCCAACGCAATGGCTTCCTTAATCCACCTAGCTATAGACGCCTTAGATGCCATTTCCCCATGCTGGGAACCACCAAAGAGCACAAACAATCTGTCTGTCTTGCGAAACGCCTCTGTTCTGAGCAGGTACTTCTTCAATACTCTGCCGATATCCAACTTATGCAAACTAGCCTTAGTCTTATGCTTACACATCCTCTCGAAGACTGGCAGGGACACCACATGATTTACAAGAAATGCTGATACAGCATAGTTACTCACCTGTAACAGGTGATCTCCGGGAACAGCAGGAATTTAGTCCTCACATATGGGTATCGTCAGTACCGACGGAGCCCGTGCGGGAATGCTCCCCAGCGTCCAATCAGAACACTTTTGGGAGCATCCCACAGTGCCTGCGTGCTGCCTTCCCGCCTTTCCCAACTGCCTCTCTCCTGTTGAGTTTTAAAGCTGAGACAAAGAGAGAGAGAGAGGGAAAGGAAAGAGATAGAGAGATACAACTCCTAGGGGAGGTGGGTGGGTTGTGAGGACTAAATTCCTGCTGTTCCCGGAGATCACCTGTTACATGTGAGTAACTATGCTATCTCCAGGAACAAGCAGGAATGTAGTCATCACATATGGGGACTCCCTAGCTTTAGGTGCCAGGGAGAGACCCCAGAAGTTGTGTGTCCCTGAAAAGGGCTCCACTTCCCCCCATGGATCTCTGGCATCCTACCAGGGATGGTGGGCAGGAGTTGATTAGGTATGGAACAGGTGTTTGAGAACAGCCTGACCAAACAAGGCATCCCGGCGGGAGTCCTTGTCCAAGCAGTAATGGGCTGTGAAGGTATGAACCAAGGCTCAAGTGGCTGCTCGACAGATGTCGTGAATAGACACAGAGTGCAGATGAGCCATTGAGGCTGCCATGGCTCTCACACTGTGAGCTGTGACATGGCCCTCCAGAGAAAGGTTCTTACTCTGATAGGCGAAGGAAATACACTGAGCAATCCAGTTAGATAGTGTTCTCTTGGAGACTGGAAGTCCCAAATGAGAAGGATCAAAAGCAACAAAGAGTTGAGAGGACTTCCTATGTTGCTGTGTTCTTTGTAAGTAAAAAGCTAGAGCTCTTTTACAGTCTAAGGTATGAAGATTCCTCTCTGCACTTGATGCATGAGGTCCTGGAAAAAAGACTGGTAGGTAGACCTCTTGGTTTAGATGAAAATCTTTCCCTCTCAAGAGCCAAGCTGTAAGCGAGAATCGATCCACTTGAGGCATCCTTAACGGACCCTGCATCAGCAAATCTCCTCTGTTCGGTAGTCTCCATGGGGGTTCCACCAGAAGACATACCAGGTCGGCATACCAAGGCCTCCTTGGCCAATCCGGCGCTACTAGCAGTACCGGCCCCCTGTGCCTCTCTATGCACTGAAGAACTCGACCTATAAGCACCCACGGAGGGAATATGTACAGAAGATTCCCCTCCGGCCACTCTTGCATCAGACCATCCAGACCCTCGGACATCCTTTCTCTCCGTCTGCTGAAGAATCTGTCTACCTTTGCGGACTCGAATGTCGCCATGAGATCCATCACCGGCAGACCCCAGCACTGCACCAACAAGCCAAATACCTCCGGATGAAGAACCCATTCGCCTGGGTCCACCCACACTCGACTCAAGAAATACGCCGTCACATTGTCTGCTCCCGCAATATGTACCGCCGAAAGCGCTTCTATGTGGGATTCGGCCCAACTTAACAGGCCGTCCGCCTCTTCTTCTAGCGCCACACTGCTGGTGCCTCCCTGTCGATTTATGTATGCCACCACCGTGGCATTGTCCGACAGTACTCGAATCGCACATCCCTGCAGCCGCTGATGAAAGGCCTGCAGCGCTAACGTCACCGCTCTCAACTCCAATCTGTTGATTGACCAAGTCCTTTCCTGCACCGTCCACTGACCTTGAGCATACTGGCCCGCGAAGTGAGCACCTGGCATCTGTCATCAACGCCTTCCACTTCGGGGCCTCGAGAGCCATGCCCTTTTCTAGACACCCTGGAAGGAGCCACCACTGCAACGACCGCCTCGCCTCCAGTGGACACACCATTCTCTGTGACAATTGATTGGACTGATGCGACCACCTCCAGAGAAGCGCTCCGTGCAACGGTCTCATGTGGGCTCAGGCCCACGGTACCAACTCTAGCGTGGTCGCCATCGTCCTAAGAGTTGCAAATACTGCCATGCCGAGGGAGCCCGCCTGTTCAGAAACTCTTGCACTAAGCCCCTTAACTTCTGAATCCTGACCTGAGGAAGGAACACTCTGCCTCTCTCCGTGTTGAACCCAGCTCCCAAATACTCTGTTACAACAACACCAACTTGCTCTTTGCTACATTGACTACCCATCCAAGGGACTGTAGGAAATGCACTACACGGTGTGTCGCTACTTCGCTTTCCTTCTTTGACTTTGCGCGAATCAACCAATCGTCTAAGTAAGGGTGCACCAATACTCCCTCCTTTCACAACGCCACTGCCACCACTACCATGACCTTGGTAAATGTCCTCGGTGCTGTAGCCAAACCGAACGGCATCGCCTGGAACTGAAAGTGCCCCATGGGCACCGCAAAGCGAAGAAAGCGTTGATGCTCCGACCGAATCGGTATGTGCAGATAGGCCTCTGCGAGATCTAACGATGTGAGATATTCTCCCTGTCGAACAGCTACTATAACCGACCTCAGCATTTCCATACGAAAATGCGACACTCAAAGGCACCTGTTTACCCTTTTCAGGTCCAGAATTGGCCTTAAGGTACCTTCCTTTTTGGGCACCACAAAATATATCGAGTATCGACCGCAGCCGCATTGGTCAGCTGGGACCGGTAGCACCGCTTTGAGTGCTAACAACCTGTCCACCGTCTCTTGAATCGTGCTTTCCCTCAATCCCGTTCTGCATGGAGATTGAACGAAAGCGTCCCTCACTGGACGCTGGAACTCGAGTGCACATCCTTTCTGTACGAATTCCAACACCCACCGATCCGATGTTATTTGGGCCCAGACATCCTCAAGCGACCTCCCACAGGAACCATTCCTGCCTGAACCCCCGGTCCCTTCATTGTGACTTCTTAATGTTGAAGGAGGCAGAGGCCCCGAAACCTCTGCCCACTCCTCTAAATCCTTGAAACCCTGAGGATCTATACTGGGACCGTCCTCTCTGAAATGGACCAAACCTTGCCTGTCGAAAATACCACAACTCCCTCTGCTGACTTTTGGAGGGCACTACCAACCGACCCTGCTTTTGCTTGTCTTCCGGTAATCTGCCCCCCTTTGACTCTCCTAAGTCTTTTACCAGCTTCTCCAGATCTTCCCCAAATAGAAGCTTACCTCAAAGGCAGCTTGCCCAGCCTTGCCTTAGAGGCTACATCCACTGCCCAATTACGGAGCCAGAGATATCTCCTGGGCGCCACTACTGACACCATACTCTTGGACAAACCACGAATCAGGTCATATTGGCTATCGGCAAAATATGCCACCCCTGATTCTATGCGGGCCGCTTCCTCGGCCGTCTCCTCTACCTGCAGACTCTTTAATTGCTGGGACCACCGAAGGCATGCCCTTGCCACCCACGCTCCTCAAATCAAGGCCTGTAGGGACAGAGCATTCACATCGAACCCCTGCCTTAGCAGAGTATCCAGCCTCCTATCCTGAGAATCCTTAAGAGCGGCACTGCTCTCTACCGGAATCGTCGTCTTCTTTGTTACTGCCGAAACCGCAGCATCTACCTTGCGGGACTTAAAAATCTCTTTATCCGGTTCCTCTAGTGCAGTGGTGGGCAACTCCGGTCCTGAAGGGCTGCAGACCAGTCAGGTTTTCATGATGTTCCTAATGAATATTCATGGACCTATTTCCATACAATGGAAAGCAAGTGGATGCAAATAGATTCATGAATATTCATTAGAGACATCATGAAAACCTGACTGGTCTGCGGCCCTCCAGGACCGGAATTGCCCACCCCTGCTCTAGTGGATACAGTCGAGCTATCACTCTGGAGTTCTTGAGACTCGTCTCCGGCGCGTCCCATTCTTCCTGTATCATTTCTTTAAACACTCTATGAATTGGGAACGCCCTTTGCGATTTCCTAACAGTCTGTAGTAACGGTTCCTCCAAAGTGGCGTCCGCCGCCTGGCCCGCCGCCGGCATATTCAAGGCTTTCAGCGACTCCGCGATGAGCGCCGGGAGTTCCTCTCTCCGGAACACTCGAACAACCCTCGCTTGGTCCTCAGGTTCCGGTATCTCACCTTCTTCCAAATCCTGCTCTATGTCAGAGTCCTCTACCAGGTCTGATTGTTCCTCCAAAAGTAATGACTGTTCTGAACTGTCCGCTCGCTTTCTCTTCTTAATGAAAACATCACCCTCTGCTCTATCTAAAGGAGTCCCTGGCCTTTTAAACCCACGAGCTCCCTCACCCGCAGGCCCTGGTAGCCCACTCCCGGAACCCCCAAGAGCCTGTTGGAGCGAAGACAAAAATTGCTGTGAAAATATCGCTCCCAAACCCCCTTGCATCGACGCCTGGGGCAAGGGGACATCCAGAGCCGAGGAAGGACCTGGCAGCGGCTCCTGAGTCACCGCAGGGGCCGCTAACGGTTCCGGCCCTTCCGAAAACGCCTTAGCCCCCCCTCTCCTGCACCATTTTCAGCCATGTCTGTAAGGGTCACTTCTTGAGCACAGCCCCTGCACACTCCTTCCTCCGAGATTGCCCCTCTACATCCTCCACACAGGAGGCACCGAGGCCTAGCAGGCATAAATGGAACTGAAGACCCGGGCCCAGGCCCCAGCTCTCCAAATCCCTCCTGCACTCTTGCTTTCTTTTTTTTTTCTTTTTTTTTTTAAACAGCTCCCTAGCTATACTAAAATTATACTAAAAACCCTACCATTAGTTTAACACACAAAAAATAACAAATGCTTGCTGTTCTCTCCAAACCCTGACGGGCCCCAGAAGCACTGCCACTATGGCCTCCTGCTTTCCGTGCGAGTTCCATGTGGCCGTGGCCTGCCTGCCGCAAAGGCAACTGCTCCCAAGCTCAAAAAAACAAAAAACTGCCACTCAATTGAACCGACGGCGCTTACCTTTCCAGCGCAAAGGAGCAGCAGAGCTGAGAGACGCTATCCGGAGGGAAGCCCAGCAACCGACTGGACTGTACAAGCAGCCTGCAGCCGTCTCCTCACCCTCCGCCGCAGCAGAGCCCAATCGCACACCCTGCGTTCTGCTCCAATGCCTTGTCTCCACGGCTTCACTCCTGCTTAGGGGGAGCTGATGCCGGAGGCCCCGACACCGTTCCCACTCACTTCTCTGCACTCGCACCCGCGGCAGAGAGGGGGGAGAAGAGGGGGCAACTCTTAGTCAAGTTTCCATACAATTCAAAGCAACTGCTGAAAATCGGCAATTTAAAGGTACATCTACCATTTTCTATTTTCTTTTTCAAATCTAAACACTAACTAAACTATCTAAGACCTAAGCCTTGCTCCAGTGAGTCCTGAACCTCTGGACTCACACCTCCTTCCGCTGCAATGGAGACTGAAAAAACTGAATTGTGGAGGCGGTCCCTGGACTACTTATTCTACACTCAACAAGAAGTGTGACGTGTTCAGTCTCCAAAGCTGCGTGAGGAGGTGTATAAATTCAAAGGTTCAGAACTAGACTGGAGGAACGATAAGGAAATTGTGGAGCGATTGTAATTACATTGGAGGTGCTACATCGAATGATCGTGATGGAATATCCATTGTAAGTCAAGTTACCGAGCGACAGAAAAGCAGCGATAGAAGGAGGAGGATTACGCTGGAGGCTGCGAACATGATTATCAGTAGTAGTGGCCCTTTGGCTGTGCACTATTCTCTGATCACTTCTCTGAAATCCCAATGAGATATCTTCTCAAGCAATCAGGTACAGGTGGTCTAGGAGGTGAAGAGTAGCAGTCGGCGGCCTTGAGTGGGGAACTGCTGGTGTCTGTCTTTGCCTCAGACTCTGGGCTAGGGTCGCAACAAGGACCATTATTTAGGTTAAGTATGTGTGCCTACAGATGAGGAGTACTTATGACTGCAGCATTCACAGACAAGCCTAGGACAACCCTAGGGATGTATTCCAGGAAGAATAGAAGCAGAGTAAATGCATAGGATACATGTGTGCATCATAACAGGTGTACAGTGGTGACTAAGTAGTTATAGACTACTGGGACTTATTGTGGGGGCCTACATTGCCTTTATGCCATATAGCTGCTCAAAATATCAGCAAGCCCCTCATGGACTATCTCTACATAGTGAAAACTATTACACCTATCGCCCTCAGTACAACAGCTTAAACATACGACAATCATAATCATACAGTGCATAGGGAGAGGAATGGCCAGCAAAGGAAAGGAGGTGATAGAGCCTTTGTATAAATCTTTGGTGCGACCTCATTTGGAGTATTGTGTGCAATTCTGGAGATCGCACCTTCAAAAGGATATAAACAGGTTGGAGTCGGTGCCGAGGGTGACTACTAAAATGGTTAATGGTCTTCGTTATAAAGCATATGAGGACAGATTTAAGGACCTTAATATATATACTTTAGAGGAAAGGCGAGATAGCGTTGATATGATTGAGATGTTTAAATACCTCCATGGCATAAATGACCAGGAGGAGAGCCTCTTTCGATTGAAAGCAAGCTCTGCTATGAGGGGATGAGGGTGAAAGGGGTAGACTCAGGAGTAATATGTGGAAATATCTCTTTAAGAAAGAATGGTAGATGCGTGAAATAGTCTCCCATTGGAGGTGGTAGAGATGAGGACAGTATCTAAATTCAAAAAAGCATGCGACAAACACAGAGGCTCTCTAAAAGAAAAAAGGGGACGCTTGTACTGGGTGATATGGAAGGGCAGACAGGATAGGCAATATGATTTTTTTATGCCGTCATGTTTCTATGTTTCAGTCTTCTATGTTAGGAATGCAATAAAAAGATTATTAGATAAGCAGAGGCAGTGCCTATAGCCTTTCAACTGCAGCACTGTTTAACTTTCAGGATGGCAAGAGTCAGTCAGTTAGGTTGGTTGATGATGCAATTAGCTGGTCCCCCCCATCTAAGGGCCACGCACAAGGGCCCTCAGGCGCAGGTGCACCTGGAGGCGATGCTGGATTTGAATGTCCTTGCTCCTACATCTGATAGGACTGATTTGCCTTGCAGAAGTGATTGGGGAGGGGCTCTCCCTCCTGTTCACTTCCCCGATGCTGATCGGGCTGCTGGAGGCTGGCCGGCGACTTCCCGCACCTTATGTGCCGGTAACTATATACTGGTGTAAGGGAGGGGCACAACAAGTATCTGCTCTGGTAGATACAGGGGTGGAGGCCACATTAATTTATGGGAATCCTCAGAAATTTAGGAGAAAGCGATGTACTATAGCAGGATTGGGAGATAAGATCACTCCCACTACACAAGTAAATTTGTTGATGCAAATTGGTAATAATCCTTTGAAAGAATACCTTGTCTTGATTGTTCCTATACCAGAATATATTATTGGTATAGATATTTTAAAAGGTGTGAGCATGAATATTGCAGGGGGAGCTTATCAATTTGATGTGAGATCTTATATAATACACGAAGTGACAGTAGGTAAATTGCATTATGAAGTGGATATTTCTCTAGTGACCAAAGTGGTTAACATGAAGCCAGGGACATACTAAGGTCTATGCAAGCGATGCGGTCGCACAGGGCGCAAGCACAGAAGGTGGCGCTGATATCTTCTAGTCACCATATACCATTAATCCTTTGGGTTTTGTATTTAATGTAAATAGGTTAATTATATACCAATAATCCTTTTGTTTTTATCTAATGTAAAGAAGTTATTTATTTGTATTACTGATTGTTTTTTGTAACGTTATCTTGTTCTATGTAATGTTATGTTACCGTTATCTGCAAACCGTATTGATCCTTGGAAATGCGGTATATGAACTTTTCAAATAAATAAATCATCACTGAGCTTCCACGTAGCTCAAAAAGAGTGAGTTACTGAACATAGCTGGGTATGGCACCAGATTCATTAGTCGCACAGGGTGCACATCTAGTTTGGTACAGTATAGGATACCTGCGGGGCATGTGGAAATTAAGCAAACAATTGATGACTTAGTAGCACAGCTAGTATATTGCGACTTACCCAAACTGCTTTCAACAACCCTGTCTGGCCAGTACACAAAGCAGATGGAGAATGATGGTAGATTACCGTGAATTAAATAAGCATACCCCCCCCCCCCCCATTGACTGCTGCCGTTCCAGATGTAGTTACCAGTGTGGAGAATGTATAGAGTTATAATCGGGAATACTATGCTATAATTGATTTGGCAAATGCATTTTTTTACAATACCAATACTGGAAACGGTACAAGATCAATTTGCATTCACATAGGACAGGCAACAGTATACTTTTACCTGTCTGCCGCAAGGTTATCTACATAACCCAACCATTTGTCATAGTGCCGTAGCCAAACATTTAGATTCTTTTGTACACAAAACTATAAAATTGTTTCATTATATTGATGATATTTTAAATCAAGGAACATTTTATGAACAAGTACATAATGGTCTAACATAATTGGTAAAACATGAAACAGAATAGTTAGGAAATTAATGAAATGAAAATACAGGGACAGTGATTAAGTTGCTCAGCACTGCCATAAGCTGTCCTGGGACCGAGGCTGCCTGGAGCCAGCACACTTCATCACATAAATGGCAAAGCTCCCCCACCCCCCAGCTGAGAAATGCGAATGGCAGGAGCTACAGGAGAAACAACGCTTGCCATGCTTTGTGGGCACTGCTATTGTACATGGCTTGAGCCCCTTCCTACATTGTCCTCTGCCTGCTGAAGAAAAGAATACTCACTTAATGCTGGTTCTTCTACTGCTTTGCTCTGGGAAGCTTTAGCATGCCTTCCACTCTTCGGTTAGCATTTTACCAATGACAGTGCTTTTTTTAAAAATTTAAGTGGAGGACAAAATGCCCAGCCAACTGCCTCTGGTCTTCTCCCAAAAGCAGGACAGTGAAGGCAAGTTCCCACCAAAACTGGGCAGAAGGGAAGAGGAAGGGGGGAAAGGACCTGCATCCACCAGGTTTTATACCCCCAGACACTTGATGCCAGACCCAGCCGGCTCTAACTCTCTTGTTTGAGTGGAAATTAAACAGTCAAAGGCTATGTCAGACACAATACCAGCCAAGAGAAAAGAACCCCTTTATCTCTAGCTTTAATAACCCTTGGCTAGCTATCTAAGGATTAACATATGGAGCTTTTTAAAATTAATATCCTCAGACCAAATCAGGCTGCACAGGCCTACCTCACCTACCATCTACTAGAGACTGAGAAATACTGGTAGGCTATGGGTTGCACAGGACCTTATATATGGTAACATCATCAAACCAGTGGTTCTCACTCTCCATCTGCTGGTAGAACAACATAAACCCACACATCTGGACTTGGCTGGAGGAATAATGCAAGGAATAGCCACAGTTTTAAAAATCTGTCTATAAATATGTTTTAATGGAAATATGACAGGAATCAAAGCACTTCCATGTTCTCTGTATAGCTGAGATTGATTCTCTCAGGTCTCAATTCACCCTAAATACATTTTGGAGGATGAATGCCTCTTATCTATCTCTAAGGAGCCCTGAGACTCATATGTATAAACTCCAGCCCAAGGCAGAAGTAACCCCAGATTGAAGCACCACTACAATTTTCTTAGCTCACATTATTTCCAATGATAGCAATTTTGACACCATTAAAACTTATTTTACACTTGAGGAAAACAGAAAATCCCACAAAATAAATCCTCTTTTTTAAATCTGTTAACAAAGACTCCACGATGCAACACTTTTATTTGAAATTGTTATGGAGATCATAGTTATTGGTAACAATTTAGTATTCAACAATATATATTTAAATATGGCAAAATTAGACCTTACCTGCTAATTGTCTTTCCTTGAATACCTCCAGGCCAGTCCAATTAAACATGGGTAGTTAGCCCCCTCCAGCAGCTTAGGATTTATTTATTTACAGTATTTATAAAGCACAAAAAACAAAACAAAATAAAACATATCAACAAAACACAAAAACAATACAAAATCAAACACCAGACAAAACAGGTGACCCTTCAAATGCCTGTGAAAGGACAGCAGATCACAACAATACCACAAGGAGTCAGGCAAATTCTTGGGGAAAAAAGGTAATCTTTGGGTTAAAGCAGATAGGTCTGTGTATTTTAGAATTCAGTGTGTTTGCTGAGTCAGTCAGATCTTAGTACCACCAGAGAGCTTTTCATTAAATCAAATCAGAATATAGCTTAGCATAGAAAGAAAAAGAGAGTAAATAGTTACTGAAATAACTTTGGTTCTAGAGAGCTTTTTTATTTAAATCAAATCTGAGTATAGTTAGCATGCAAGTAGAATAAATAGTCTCTGAAAACAAAGAACTAAACTTGTTTCTACTGATCTTTACAAAGAGGGCTTCCAGTTAAGAAGCAAATGATTTTAAGCTGTCTTAAATAGGTGTTAAAGGCAAGTGACAGATCAAAGGGGCAATTTGAAAGGCCCCCTCTACCAAACCAAGGGCTGTGTGAATCACCCAGGAAACTGGTAAGACTTGACCTTAGAATAACAGTTCAGGGCACTGTGTGGCAAGCCAGCTTTTAAGTCTTCTTTCCCTCCATCCCACCCCAACTCCCACCCACCCCTGGGATAAACAGCTTTATAGGCTCTTAAACCTATTAAAGGGGGGAGGTGTCCATAATCACTTTCAGGTGTGGCTGGTTATCCTCATCAGGAAGATATTTATTAAGGCCATTTAATTATTCCTGAGGGGCACAAAGTCCCTTTAACATATAAGGTATAGTTGTATTAGTATAAGTTTCCCCTGCAAACCTAATAACAACATTAATATCTTAACAAAACTTTAAAACTAAGATGCAGAGAGCAGTCCAGCAGCAAGATGGGAGTTTTCCAGTCTTTTGTATCGAGTGTCACATGTATGATTTTCTCCCATTTCGTGAGGGGTCTTACATGCGCAGTAAGTACAAGGAGCTCTTTACTCTCAGGGAACGAATCTGATCTCTGGAGGCTAGAGACGCAGACTTGGAGGACATAAGGAAGACAGAGAAGTATTTTATTTTATTTAAAGGGTATTTGTATCCCGCCTTATCCTTCAATCAAGGCGGTGAGCACAGCAAGCAATCAGTGTAAGTGTTGTGTGTCATGTGAGCTTTATGTACAGTGTGGGTGCGTGTGTGCGAGTGTTTTGATTTGGGTGAGCTATTTACATATGCGCTATGTACAGTATATACATGGGTTTCTGGGTCCAGGCTTGGTGGTTTCCGTGAGCTGTGATTAGTCCAGATTGGATCCGGTTTGTAGGTTCAGGTTAAGCATTTGGGCCGTAGTGATCTGTGAAGAATACAGTCTTCAGGTGTTTCCAGAAGTCCTTCAGATCTTCAGTTGATCGTAGGTCGTGAGGGAGTGAGTTCCATATTGATGGGGCTGCCAGGGAGAGTGCCCTTTGTGTGGTGGCTTTGCATGCTTTTGTGTAGTTGTTTGGGGTGCTGAGTGTGTCTGTTGTGGCTTTTCTTCTTGGTCTGTTGCTGGTGTTAGGGAGAATGAGGGCTTGGAGGCTGAGTGCTGATCTCTTGTGTCTGATTCTGAATATGTTTAAGATCATCTTGTATTTGATGCGGTGGCTGATTGGGAGCCAGTGGAGGTCTTTGAGGATGGGGGTGATGTGTGCTTGGGTTGTTGCACCGGTAATTATCCTGGCTGCTGTGTTTTGGGCCATTTGAAGTGGTTTGAGTGATTGTTTTGGTATTCCGTTGTAGATTGGGTTGCAGAAATCCAGTATGGGGGTTATGAGCGCTTGGCAGACTGTGCGGAAGTGTTCGTAGGAGAGTAGAGGCTTGAGGCGTCTGGTTATTTTCATTTTGTAGTATGCTTTTCTGGCGGTTTTTTTGATGTGTGATTGTAGGTTCAGCTCTTTGTCGAGGGTTATTCCGAGGTATTTTACTTCGTCCTTTAGTGGGATTGTCGTGTTGTTGGTTGTGATGAATGTTGGGGGGCTGAAGTCGGTGTTTCGTGTGATGATGAGTGCTTCTGTCTTGTTGTAGTTGATTGCTAGGTTGTTGTGTTTAAGCCATGTGGAAATGTCGTCTAGACAGTTTGTTATCCTGTTGTAGTCGGGGCTGTTGAGGTTGATCGGCATGTAAATCATGATGTCGTCTGCGTAGATGGTATAGTTTATTTCGTGGGCGGAGATGATGTGGCAGATCGGTTGTATGTATAAGTTGAATAGTAGTGAGGATAGCGCAGATCCTTGTGGTACTCCTTGCTTGATCTTCATGGGTTGTGAAGTTTTGGTTCCGATTTTGACTTGGAACTGTCTGTCGGATAAGTAGGAGTTGAACCAATTTAGGACGGTGCCGGTTATTCCGATGTTCCGTAGTCTGGTTAGGAGGATTCTGTGGTCCACTGTGTCGAAGGCCGCTGATATGTCTATGAAGATCATTAGTGTTCCTTGATTGTAGTGGTCCATGGTTTGGATGATGTCATTGAATAGGTATAGTAGAAGTGTTTCGACTCCGTGGTTTGGGTGGAAGCCATGTTGATGTATATCCAGCAGGGCGTGCTCGTCGATGTGGTCCTGGAGCTGTTGTTGCACTGACTTTTCTATGATTTTAGCCAGAAGTGGTATGCTGGAGATTGGCCTGTAGGCTGCTGGGTTGCTCTTTTCTAGGTTGGTTTTCTTGGGGATTGGCCTTATTGAGCTAGTTTCAACTGTTCTGGCATGGTTCCTTGGGTTAGGGAGTTGCTCACCATGTTGTGTATGTGGCCTATGAAGCTCTGCTTGGTTGCTTTGATCCATGGGGCTGGACATGGATCAGTGGGTGCGGTGCTTGTGTTGAGAGCGGAGATGACATCTGAGATTTGCTGTGTGGAAGGCGTGTGGAACTTGTCCCAGCTTGTGATGGGTGTGGTTGGGCTGTTGGTTTCTGTGGGTATTTGTGGTGGTGAGCGGCCCAGTATCCCTTGAAGATGATCTGCGAAGGTTTGTGGGTCGATCTGTATGTCTTTGTCGGGGCTTGGTTCGTTGGTTAGATTCTTCACTATCTCGAAGAGTTCCCTGGGTTTGTTGTGTGCTTTCTGGATGGTGTTTGTGTGGTGCTCTCTTTTTGTTTTGTTGATGAGTTCGTTGTAGTTCTTTAGCTGAGCCATGTATAAGGCCTGTGTGGATGGAGATTTGGCGCGTCTCCAGCGGCGTTCTGATTTCCTTAGCTCTCGTTTTGCTTTGCGTATGCTTTTGGAGTACCATGGTACGTGCTGTCTCCTGGTTTTCGTTGTTGTGTATGCTTTGGTTTTAGCTGCTGCACTGATGGTGCCGTTCCAATTGTCCACTTGTTTGTCCAGATTGTGTTCGTCTGTGTTGAGGTAGGGTAGTGTGTCTTGTAGGAATTGTTCTTTGTTGAAAGCTTTGAATCTTCTTAGTCCAAGAGTCGCGGCTTGTGTCTTGTTGGGTTTTCCTGTTTGCTCTGAGATTTGGATTTTGATTCTGTGGTGGTCTGACCAGGGTACTGGTGTGACTGTGGGTGAAGAGATGTTGCCCTTGTCTATGATGTGGTTGGGGACAAATATGAGGTCCGGCATGGATCCGTGTCTGTGTGTTGGGGTGCTTATAAGTTGAGTGTATTGTAGTGAGTCCATTGCTTGCAGAAAGGTATCCTTGTCCTTGTTGGTAGAAGAGCTGAGGTTGAAGTCGCCTAGTAGGATTAGGGGTTTGTGGTTTGTGTTGATTGCACAGATGGTTTCTACAGTGGCGGTCAGTTCTTCTGTTGGAGCGTGGGGGGCTCTGTATATGAGGCAAATGGCTATATGCTTGTTTCCCACTGTAATTGTGTTACAATGGTTTGAGCTTTGCGAGGCGAGAGTTTGTAGCTGTAGTGAGTCTTTCGCGATGATCAGTACTCCACCTCCTCTTTTCAGTGTGCGAGGGTTGTTGAAGGCGGAGTAGGTGGGGGGACCAGTTGGTTGAGGAGGACGATGTCGGTGGGGGTAAACCAGGATTCTGTGATGCAGAGGATGTCAGGGTGTTGGTCCTCGATGTGGTCTCTGATTGTGTGCACTTTGTTTCGCACTGATCTGGTGTTCATGAGTTCTATGGAGGTGGTGTTTGGGGTGTTATGCTCTCTTGGGTGTGTCTTCGTGTTTGTATGGTTGTGGTGCCTGTTTTTGGTGCGTCTGCTTGTGTTTTTTGTGTGTGAGCTTAGTGAGGCGTATTGGATCGGATGGTCTGTGGGTATGGTTGTTGGTGTCCATACGTTCTGTGGGTGTGGGGGTCGTGTTCCTGTTTGTGGGGGGAAGAGTTGAGTGATGAGGAGAAATGCAGGGAGGTAGGTGAGTGTGGCCATGCTGGATGGTGTCCTTCTATCCTTAAGCTGTGGTGGCTGAGGTTCCGGGTGCTCTTCTCTGGAGGGGGTGTACTACCGACTGTGACGAGTTTTCTCCCTTACTGCTCTTGCTGTCCTGTTAGGGCCGTAGCCGCCCGACGGGGTGGTTTCTGCTCGATTCTCCTTTTTCCCTTGTCGTGGAATTTTGCCGATGTCGGTTAGGGGTCCTTCGTTGGTGCTGTTGGCGAGGCAGTGTCCTTTGTGTGTGATCTTTGCTCGCCTTTGTGCCGCGCCTAAGGGCCACGCCAAAGGGCCGCTTTTATCTGTTGCTGGCTTGTCTCCCACTGCCCCGATTGGGCAGGAGCTGCGGCTGCGAGTGTGTGTGTGAGTGAGCGGGTCCGGTCAGCGGCTCCCTGCCGCTTTTATCTGGTGCTGGCTTGTCTCCCACTGCCCCGATTGGGCAGGAGCTGTGGCTGCGAGTGTGTGTGTGTGTGTGAGTGAGCGGGTCCGGTCAGCGGCTCCCTGCCGCTTTTATCTGGTGCTGGCTTGTCTCCCACTGCCCCGATTGGGCAGGAGCTGCGGCTGCGAGTGTGTGTGTGTGTGTGAGTGAGCGGGTCCGGTCAGCGGCTCCCTGCCGCTTTTATCTGGTGCTGGCTTGTCTCCCACTGCCCCGATTGGGCAGGAGCTGCGGCTGCGAGTGTGTGTGTGTGTGTGAGTGAGCGGGTCCAGTCAGCGGCTCCCTGCCGCTTTTATCTGGTGCTGGCTTGGTTCTGCAGCGCTAGTTCCGCCTGCTTGTCAAATTGATTAGCCATCCACGCACATACTTCTTTGGGATCCATGGTAATCTGTAGTAAGGAAACAAAACAACAAAACACCACCAAGTGTGGCTCTTTCACAAAGAAAATTTCCTTTCCTAATCCTTTTTTTTTTTTTTTTCTCTATACTCTCCTCGGTATCCTACACTTTTCAGGTATATCTACGTTTTACCTGATGACAGTGTAGAATCAGCTCTGGAACAGTATACGTCGCTGTCGTTCCGCGATTCTCCGCCGACAGTTGGATACCGGATTTCTCTTTTCCAGGATTTCCTTCCAATCCGCTCCGGATTTGACTGCTCCACTCCGGTTTTTTTTTTTGTTTGTTTGTTTTTTTTGTAATCCAAGTGGGTTTTTTTCCGTTTCTTCTCCTTGAGACCTATAGCTCAAGCTTCTTCTCTGTAGGCTGGACGTAGGCTCCACAAAACATCCTGCCAACTACGCCATTTTCATGTCATGCTGCCGCCCCAGAGGCCAAGGTTGGTATGGGCAGGTCAGATGAACACGAGAGTTTTTATATATTTTGAATTTGGTCCTTCTGTAAGAGGTCTTGATAATGTTCCCAGGACCTTCCGGGGGCCAAAGTTCAAGAGAACACACTAGCCAGAATGTAGGGAAAATAAGGCTTTATTTCCCTTTAAGCACAATGGTTCAAGTTATGGGAGACTACTTCAACAAACTGAAAGAAACCTTGCTTCAGGCAACAAAAAGAAAATATATTCACACTTGCTTTGTTTAACTGTTGCTTCACAGTCCTTGGCATAAACAAACTTTACAGGCATTCGTTACTGTTCACTGTTTTATGTTTCATGCACAGACCTTAGGCTACCTGCCTGACAGTAGCTACAGTCCATCGGGGTTTCAGGTGGGTCTTCGTTGAATTCCACCTGCATGGGCTGAGTATCAGACAGCTGTGAATCAGTGTCAGTAAACTCTTGAGGAGTGTACTGAGGTTTCTCATATAACACATTTACTAGCTTCCAATGTTCAGCATTCAAGTCAGGGCCGCGCCCATGTGAGTGTTTGCTATGGCAGTTACTTCCCCTTGCAGGCTGCCTTATGTTATACAGTCTTTTTACCAAGGGCTTGTGCCCTGTTTCACCAACAGTTTGATAGGGAGGATATACTCCAGTATCTTGTGTTTCCTGTCTTCTTAACTTATATTGCTTATCAGAATAAAAAGGTATTTTACCTTGTTTAGTTGAGTCCCACGGCCTGGTCCTGCTGTAGTTCAGCCTGTCTTGAGCAGTAGGCTTTTCACACTCCAGCTGGCCTTCATGCAGAGTCACCCCTCTCTCACATTCACACCTTTTACCATTTGAATAAGGAATATTACCATTTGCAGCAAAGACTTCATCCTGGCTCAGATAATGCTTACTGTGTCTTGCATTTACTGCTGCCGGTTCTTCACACCAAACTCTGGGGTTTATTTCTCCCCTTGTGCCTTTCTTTCCAGTACCTCTCAACCAAGGACTCCTGGAACTCTGTGGCCTCGGATTCACTATGCCCTCCTGCCAGGAACTCCTTCCTCTCTGGTGCTCTGGACACTCCTTATGGTGCTCTCCTTCTTGGTTCCTTTCCAGAAGCTCTCTGTGGTGTGACTCTCCGTGGTCTGCTTTTCCTTGATAAGCCTCTTCTTGATATGCCTCCTTTTGGTAGGCCTTCCTTGGTATGCCTCTCCTTGGTCTCTCTCTCCCTGGTCTCTCCCTAACTTGTCCTAGCTCCTCCTTTTCAAGTTCCCAGCCTTTCTTCAGGGGAACTCCCCCTTTTCTCCATTGGCTGTTAGGTTGCATTACCTCATCAGCTCTGAGGTGCAGTTCTCTGGGCCTTGGAAGGTCACTCCTGCTCCCTCTATTGGGCTCCTCATAATATTGCAGCTGATGATAAAATCTTTTTTCAGGATTTAAAACCCTTTTTTCTCCCTGAATAGGCTCTGCGGTACCACATATCCCCCCTCTTAAAATATGACGGGCTGGTGAAGCCCCCTTCACACAGCACGGAATTCGTAGCTGAGCAGCAGTATTGTACTGTAGCTTGCTGTCACCGTATATCTTCCGCCTGTTATTGACTAGTTTTTCTCCTGGGTGAGAAGTGTTGGCTACTGCGGCTAATAACCCTGATCGGTCGTGCCACAATCGAAGAGCGTTGATATGATAGATTTGCGTGCGTCCTGTGGTATCTTGTACCTCGTAAGAGGTGGGTCCTCTAGGTTGAACTACCACATGAGGTCCTCTCCACCGGGCCTCGAATTTGGGGGTAGCTCCCGATACCAAGACCATTTCTTTGTCTCCTGCTTTTAATTTCCTAGGCTTTGTGCGTTGATCATAGTATCTCTTCTGTTTTATCCGACTCTCCTCCAAGTTCTCACTCGCCACCCGCCACTTCCACTGTCGCCCGAGTTTTCTTCCTCTTCCAACTCCTCGGGGCTGGCCGTGCTGTTGGCTCAATGGGAGTTCCTCCCCGATTTTCGGCACGGAGTCCTCCTTGTGGTCTTCCACATGGGGGCCCAGGTCTTCTTCTGAAAAATCACTCCCTATGGCCATGAGTCCTTCTAGCTCTGCCTTCCCCGTAGAGCCAAAACCATCTACACCTCGGCTAGTGGGAGTGAGCATGGTGACCTCTTCCAAGCTGGGGAACCCGACTCGCTCGCAAATCAATTGCGCTATTCTGTCCCCAACCTGAACCACGAAATCTTCTTTAGAAAAATTGCACAGGAGAACTTTTACTATTCCCCTATAATCAGGGTCGATGACCCCTGCGGCTACATCCAAGCTGTGTTTGGCAGCCAATCCTGACCGGGGTGCTATCCTTCCATAACACCCTGGAGGGATTTCCACTTGTATTCCGGTGCTGATTAGCTTCCGTCCCTGCTTCGGGATGACCTGGTCTTCCACACTATGGAGATCGTAGCCTGCTGCTTGTGTTGATGCTCTTTGGGGACTACGGGCCTTTTCCGAAGTTTTACAGAACTTCAACACGAATTTCTTAGGCGCCTCCGGTGTTTCCTTTATCAGGCCTCTCTTTGGCTTTCCCCAAAGCGGGCTAGGGACCATGGAGTTAGTGGTTGCCGCTAGGCTGCTTCGCTGGGTGCTGAGGCGATCAGTAGGGTCAGGACTACCCGTGTGCTCATGCCTACTGCAGGTGGAATTCATGACTGTCTGAGGAGATAAACCCTCTCTCAGAGTCTTTTTAAATTGCGGCCAGTCGCGACCCAATACCAGCTCTTGTGGTAATCTTGGGACCACGGCTACCAACATTTGTTTTCTCATTCCCCATGCCTTAACCCACAGCTTGTACACGGGATAGCTTGTAGCTGATCCATGAACACATTTAATTTTGACCTGCGCTTTTGGACATTCAGGGACGGACCATCCTTGGTCTTGGATCATAGACCACAGCTGTTTGGACATCATGGATTGGTCCGCACCTGAATCTAGAAGTGCCTTAGCATGAACTCCGTGTATTTTTACTCTCAACACAAAACCTTCTTTTGTTGTCTTTGGGACTTCTCCCACTAATGCAACACGTGAATAACATTCCTTTTTTATATGGCCCTTCTTACCACATGAAAAACATCGTCTTACAGTTTCCACATCCTTAGGGTCATAATTACTCCTAGGGCTATACATTGGTCTGGAGGAACCCTCTACCCTCCTAGCTTCCATCCCTAAGTGCATTTTAGGAACCGCTAGCTTTGGCTGGGACACTTTTTCTGCCTCCAGATATCTCTCTGTTAGGCTTATGGCCTCGGTAGTAGTGCAGCAATTCTGAAGAATTATAAAATTTTGCACTCTACTCGGTACTGCATTTAGAAACTGTTCTAAGATTATGGCGTCCATGAGACTTTCAATATTCTTTCTCTCAGGCTGTAACCATTTGTACGCCAAGCTCTTTACTCTATGTCCCAAGGCTTTCGGAGTTTCATTTGGGTTAAGCATAGTGGCTCTAAACAATTTCCTATAAGCAAATGGGGTGAAACCTAGGCGATCTTTAATTGCCATTACTACCTCATCATAATTGTCTGCTAAAGCTGGAGGCATCGACCGGTAGGCGGCTAGAGCCTCTCCCGTCAGGGATGCAGCTAGTCTGACTGCCCACTGTTCAGTCGGCCACCGAGCTGACTTTGCTATTCTGCTAAATGAATCCAGAAAATCATCCAGATTATCACTGGGGCTTAACTTTCCCATTGTCAGGTCACTACATGACCATTGTCCCAACTCTGTGTTATGGAGTTCAGAGGCTCGCAATAGTTCCGCTTCCTTCTTTGCTATTTCTTCCTTCTGCTGGGTTAACCATTTGTCCAATGTGTGCAGAAGAGGTGACTGCTGTTCTTGCATGGCTTTCAGCGCTTGCGCTTGGTTCTGCAGCGCTAGTTCCGCCTGCTTGTCAAATTGATTAGCCATCCACGCACATACTTCTTTGGGATCCATGGTAATCTGTAGTAAGGAAACAAAACAACAAAACACCACCAAGTGTGGCTCTTTCACAAAGAAAATTTCCTTTCCTAATCCATTTTTTTTTTTTTCTCTATACTCTCCTCGGTATCCTACACTTTTCAGGTATATCTACGTTTTACCTGATGACAGTGTAGAATCAGCTCTGGAACAGTATACGTCGCTGTCGTTCCGCGATTCTCCACCGACAGTTGGATACCGGATTTCTCTTTTCCAGGATTTCCTTCCAATCCGCTCCGGATTTGACTGCTCCACTCCGTTTTGTTTTTTTTTTGTTTGTTTTTTTTGTAATCCAAGTGGGTTTTTTTCCGTTTCTTCTCCTTGAGACCTATAGCTCAAGCTTCTTCTCTGTAGGCTGGACGTAGGCTCCACAAAACATCCTGCCAACTACGCCATTTTCATGTCATGCTGCCGCCCCAGAGGCCAAGGTTGGTATGGGCAGGTCAGATGAACACGAGAGTTTTTATATATTTTGAATTTGGTCCTTCTGTAAGAGGTCTTGATAATGTTCCCAGGAGCTTCCGGGGGCCAAAGTTCAAGAGAACACACTAGCCAGAATGTAGGGAAAATAAGGCTTTATTTCCCTTTAAGCACAATGGTTCAAGTTATGGGAGACTACTTCAACAAACTGAAAGAAACCTTGCTTCAGGCAACAAAAAGAAAATATATTCACACTTGCTTTGTTTAACTGTTGCTTCACAGTACTTGGCATAAACAAACTTTACAGGCATTCGTTACTGTTCACTGTTTTATGTTTCATGCACAGACCTTAGGCTACCTGCCTGACAGTAGCTACAGTCCATCGGGGTTTCAGGTGGGTCTTCGTTGAATTCCACCTGCATGGGCTGAGTATCAGACAGCTGTGAATCAGTGTCAGTAAACTCTTGAGGAGTGTACTGAGGTTTCTCATATAACACATTTACTAGCTTCCAATGTTCAGCATTCAAGTCAGGGCCGCGCCCATGTGAGTGTTTGCTATGGCAGTTACTTCCCCTTGCAGGCTGCCTTATGTTATACAGTCTTTTTACCAAGGGCTTGTGCCCTGTTTCACCAACAGTTTGATAGGGAGGATATACTCCAGTATCTTGTGTTTCCTGTCTTCTTAACTTATATTGCTTATCAGAATAAAAAGGTATTTTACCTTGTTTAGTTGAGTCCCACGGCCTGGTCCTGCTGTAGTTCAGCCTATCTTGAGCAGTAGGCTTTTCACACTCCAGCTGGCCTTCATGCAGAGTCACCCCTCTCTCACATTCACACCTTTTACCATTTGAATAAGGAATATTACCATTTGCAGCAAAGACTTCATCCTGGCTCAGATAATGCTTACTGTGTCTTGCATTTACTGCTGCCGGTTCTTCACACCAAACTCTGGGGTTTATTTCTCCCCTTGTGCCTTTCTTTCCAGTACCTCTCAACCAAGGACTCCTGGAACTCTGTGGCCTCGGATTCACTATGCCCTCCTGCCAGGAACTCCTTCCTCTCTGGTGCTCTGGACACTCCTTATGGTGCTCTCCTTCTTGGTTCCTTTCCAGAAGCTCTCTGTGGTGTGACTCTCCGTGGTCTGCTTTTCCTTGATAAGCCTCTTCTTGATATGCCTCCTTTTGGTAGGCCTTCCTTGGTATGCCTCTCCTTGGTCTCTCTCTCCCTGGTCTCTCCTTAACTTGTCCTAGCTCCTCCTTTTCAAGTTCCCAGCCTTTCTTCAGGGGAACTCCCCCTTTTCTCCATTGGCTGTTAGGTTGCATTACCTCATCAGCTCTGAGGTGCAGTTCTCTGGGCCTTGGAAGGTCACTCCTGCTCCCTCTATTGGGCTCCTCATAATATTGCAGCTGATGATAAAATCTTTTTTCAGGATTTAAAACCCTTTTTTCTCCCTGAATAGGCTCTGCGGTACCACAGTATATATAAACAAGACCTACAGGGACATAGTGCTGAAGTCCTACCTTCAGTCTGGCAAACTCCCTGTTGCCATGGAGGAGAGAGGTCACATGACAGGAGAGCATCATCCTGGTGTGGCAGGAAGTGATCTTGTAGCTAGGACCTGTCCTTCAGTTGCACCAAGGAGGTTTCTCCAGGGCCATATTCCCATGAGGGGAGGGTTAGGATGGTTATTATAGTTGGTGATTCGATCATTAGGCAGGTAGATAGCTGGGTGGCTGGTAGACGTGAGGATCGCCTGGTAACATGCCTGCCTGGTGCGAAGGTAGTGGACTTCATGTGCCACCTAGACAAGGTGTTAGATAGTGCTGGGGAGGAGTCTGCTGTCTAGGTACATTTTGGTACCAATGACATAGGAAAGTGTGGTAGGGAGCTCTGGAGGCCAAATTTAGGTTTTTAGGTAGGAAGTTGAAATCCAGAACTTCCATTGCAACATTCTCAGAAATGTTTCCCATTTCATGCGCAGGACCCAAAAGGCAGGCAGAGCTCCGGAGTCTCAATGCGTGGATGAGATGATGCTGCAAAGAGGATTTTGGATTTGTTAGGAACTGGGGAACATTTTGGGGAAAGAAGGGGCTTTTCTGAAGGGATGACCTCCACCTTAACCGGGATGGAACCAGGCTGCTGACATTAACTTTTAAAAAGGAGATAGAGCAGCTTTTAAAATAGCTAATAGGGGAAAGCCGACAGTCACCCAAGAGCGCATTGTTTCAAATGATGTATCCGTGAAGGATACTAGCAAAAGATTGATGTTATGGCATATCAACAGAGAGGTTCAAATAACGACAAAACTAACCCAAATGCCCTTCAGTGCAGAGCAGACAGAGCCTAAAGATTCCAAATTACCCCTGCCTACCAATAACCAGATTAATATGAATAAAATACGGTCTCTAAAATGCTTGTATGCAAATGCTGTTGTTAAGTGCCGTCAAGTCGATGTCGACTCCTGGCGACCCTCTGGATAATTGACCTAAACTTTGTTCAGTCTTCAGCCAAGCGGTTCATTGTTGATAGAGTGGTATCTATAGCTGCTGTTATTGTATCGATCCATCTCACTGCCGGCCTTCCTCTTTTACAGTGACCTTCTACCTCGCCAAGCATTATGTCTTTCTCCAATGATCTCTCTCTTCGCATGATATGTATGAAAGCCGAAGTCTTGTCATCTGAGCTTATAAGGAGAGATTAGGTTTGATCTCTTCTAGTACTGACTGATTTGTTCTTCGGGCAGTCCAAGGTATACAGAGTATTCATCTCCAGCACCATAATTCAAAGGCATCAATTTTCTTTCTATCTACCTTTTTCACTGTCCAACGTTCGCATCCATATGACATTATTGAAAATACAATATACTGGTCAAGTTGAATCTTTGTATGGAGAAAGACATTTCTGCTTGAGGATCTTGTCTAGGTCCTTCATAGCCATTCTACCAAGAGCAATATGTCTTCGGATTTCTTGACTGCTAGTCCTTTCTTTATTGATTGTTGATCCAAGTAAGTTAAAGCTGTCAACTATTTCAATTTCTTCTCCATCAATGATGAACTTATTGATTTTGCAGTTGTCAGGATCTTTGTTTTCTTAACATTAAGATGCAGACCCATTTTAAGACTATATTCCTTGATCTTGAGAAGCAAATGTTTCAAATCGTCATCACTTTCAACCAGTAATGTGGTATCAGCAGTATAGCAAAGGCGGTTGATGAGTCTTCCATCTATCTTCACACCTCGGTTGTCTTCATAGAGTCCTGCTTCTCTGATGATTTGTTCTGCATATAAATTAAAGAGGTATGTAAATGCTAGAAGTCTAAAAAATAAGATGGGAGAGTTAGAATATATAGCACTAAATGAGAAGTTTGATATGATTAGTATCTCAGAGACCTGGTGGAAGGAGGACAACCAGTGGGACACTGTGATACCTGGGCACAAATTATATCACAATGATAGAGTAGAACAAATTGGTGGAGGGGTTGCGCTCTATGTTAGAGAGGGCATTGAGTCACACAGGATTAAAGTGTTGCAGGAAACAAAATACCACGATAGAATCTCTATGGATTAAAATTCCATGTAAAAAGGGGAAGGCAATGGCAGTGGGGGGTGTACTACCGACCACCTGGCCAGAATGAACAAATGGATGATGAAATGCTCAAAGAAATCAGGGAAGCTAACAAAAGTTGCAATACAGTAATAATGAGTTTACCCTGAAATCGACTAGGTCAGTGTCACAGCATGACATGCTAGGAAGATAAAGTTTCTAGATGAAATAAATGACTGCTTCTTGGAGCAGCTAGTTCATGAACTGACAAGAAGGGAAGCCATTTTGGACTTTGTACTTAGTGGTATATTTTTTTGATGACCCTAGTATAAATACCCGAGGGACCGCCCAGAGACTCCAGTAACCTATTGACAAAACAGATTCACAGGAGCAACAAATAAGTAGTTAACCTGAAGCAAAGAACAGACAACTAAATTAATCTTCCTGACCCTAACTACAACATTCCCTAGTGGAGAAGGGACACCCCCTCCTCTAACATGTGGAGACTTACCAGGTGCTCTTCCAGGTGATGGCTAGTCTCCTTCACCGAGCGGCGCACAATCAGCTCGACCTCACCCCAACTCTTCCACTGCACTTGCAACTCCCAAGGCCTATCCTCTTCTTTTTATTTTTTTTTAAAACTCTGAATCCTGCTTCAGGACTCGGAACAGACAACTGACACATAGGGAGGGAGGATCCAGGACTGGAATGGAGTTCCTCGAGGAACAACAATTAGCAGGTAAGTCTAATTTCACCTTCCTTATCATCCCTCCAGTCCAGTCCTGAACCTCTGGGGCTGTAACAGAGCAGTAAATTCAATGGGAGGGACCTTCCAAACTGGCCTGAAGCACCGCCAATCCAAAACAGGCATCCCCTGCTACCTGGACATCCAGACGGTAATGTTTGACAAAGGAATGCAGAGACGACCAGGCAGCCGCCTTACAAATCTCAACCAGCGGAACCAAGCTATACTCCGCCCACAAGGCCGCCTGACCCCTCGTGGAATGTGCTCGCAGTCCCGCTGGCACTGGCTTACCTCTCAAAATGTATGCCGATGCTATAGATTCTCTGATCCACCTGGAAATGGAGGCCTTCGCCGCCGCTTCTCCCTTATGTAGACCTCCAAACAGCACGAACAGATGATCCGACTTATGGAAAGGCACTGTCCTTTTCAAGTATCTCCTCAGGGCACGTCATACGTCCAGGAAATGTAATTGTCATCTGGCCAAGCCCTTCTCGCCGCTGCCGAAAAGCAGAAGGGTGAAGGCCTGGTTCACATGAAAACCCAAGACCACCTTGGGCAAAAAGGAGGGAACCGGCCTCAGGACCACTCTCTCATCGGAAACCAACAGAAACGGCTCCTGGTAAGACAAGACCTGCAGCTCCGATATCCTACATGCGAAACATATGGCCATGAGGAAAACTGTCTTGAGGGTAACGTCCTTGAGTGAAGCTCTGCTCAGTGGTTCAAAGGGTTTCCGCACCAACGCTTCTAGAACCAAATTGAGATCCCACGGCGGCACCATCTCCCTTCTCGGAAGTATCACTGCCCTTAAGAAACTTCCCACATCAGGGTGCACCCCCAGCACCACCCCTTGGACCTTCCCTCGATAACAGGAAATCGTCGCCAGTGGGACCCTTAAGGAGCTAGCTGCCAGACCTTTATCAAACCCGTCCTGCAGAAACGCTAAAGATATCAGAAGTGGAGGTCGTGGATAGACAAACCTGTCTGTCCGCCCCCCCCCCCCCCCATGCTTCAAGATGCACCAGACCCAAATATAAGCAAGAGAGATAGACCTACATCTGGCCTTCAACAAGGTGGCAACCACTGTGGCCGAATACCCCTTCTTCGTCAGCCGCAACCTCTCAAAAGCCAGGCTGTAAGCGAGAATCGATCTACTTGCGGCATGCGCACCGTGCCTTGCATTAACAGATCCTCCTGCACCAGAAGACGCCACGGACCACTCTCCAGGAGCCATATGAGATCTATATTACCACGGCAGCCTCGGCCAATCTGGAGCAATGAGAATCTCTGGACCCGGTGAGCCTTGATCCTCTGTATGATCCGCTCTATGAAAGCCCATGGAGGGAACATGTACAAAAGACCTTCCTCTGGCCACTGCTGCAGTAGGGCGTCCAGACCTTCATATATCCTCTTCCGCCACCAGCTGAAGAAGCGACCGGCTTTGGCGGACTTGAAGGTTGCCATAAGATCCATCATCGGCACGCCCCAGTGACGCACCACTTGGATTAACACTTTTTGATTGAGCACTCATTCCCCGGGATCCACATGCACCCGATTGAGATAGTCTGACGTGACATTGTCAACTCCTGCCACGTGCGTCGCCAACAGGGCCACGAGGTGCTCCTCGGCTCAGCTTAACAGCTGGACTCCTCCTCCAAGGGTATGCTGCTCGTGCCCCCCTGTCGATTGATGTAGGCTACCGTGGTTGCATTGCCTGAAAGTACTCGTACCACCTTCCCCTGTACCCAGGGTTGGAAGTGCTAGGAGTACGGTTCGCATCTCCAGCCTGTTGATTGACCAACTCCTCTCCTGTGTGCTCCATTGCTCCTGGGCAAAGTGCTCCTCACAATGGGCCCCCCAGCCAGACAGGGGACTGTTGTAGTTGTTATGGAAAGACAGACTAGATAGGCCATGTGGTCTTTTTCTGTCGTCATATTTCTAAGTTTCTATAACTGAATTAATGCAACCCATGATGGCGATTCTAGTGGCATCCCCTTCTCCAGACTCCCCGGGCGAAGCCACCACCTGAGTGCCCGCTTGGTCTCCGGTGGAACAGAGAGTCTTTGCGATAAGGAAAGCGTCTGATATGACCATCGTTAAAGCAGTGCCCTCTGTAATTGTCTCATGTGAGCCCTCGCCCATGGCACCAGTTTGAGAGTGGCTGCCATGGTCCCTAGGAGCTGTAGAAAATGCCAGACTGTAGAATCGGACCTGGCCAGAAACTGACGTACCAGCCTGCGAAGACCCTGCGCCCACAGCATCGGAAGAAAGACTTTTCCCTCGTCATATCGAAACGCACCCCCAGGTACTTGAGGTCCTGAGAAGGGGTCAACCAGCTCTTGGCCATATTGACCACCCAGCCTAGACTTTGCAGAAACTGCACCACCCAGGCTGTAGCTTGTTTGCTTTCTTCTCTCGACTTTGCCTAAATCAGCCAGTCGTCGAGATACAGATGCACTAGGATCCCTTCCTTGTGAAGTGCTGCCGCCAACACCACCATCGCCTTGGTGAAGGTGCGCAGTACCGTCGCCAGACCAAACAGTAAAGCCCGGAACTGGAAATGTTCCATAGGGACTGCAAACCTGAAGAACTGCTGGCGCTCCTGCCATATTGGAATGTACAGATAAGCCTCCAACAGGTCCAGAGAAGTCAGGAACTCCCCTTTTCGGACCGCCACTATGACGGACCACAAAGTCTCCATGTGAAAATGCAATACCCGCAGACAGTGGTTTACCCGCTTGAGATCGAGGATCAGGCAAAAGGATCCTTCCTTCTTTGGTACCACAAAATAAATAGAGTACTTATCGCAGCCATATTGGTCGTGGGGAATCGGCAACACTGCCCTGAGTTGCAACAGCCGTGCCAAGGTTTCCTGCACCACTGCCACCATAGCCCAGGGAGACTGAACGAAGGAACTGGCCAACGGGCGCTCAAGTTTTAGGGCGTACCCCTCTCAAATGACTTCCAGCATCCAACCCAGGCAGGGTAGAGCTCCCACAGCCAACCCCCCACGGACTGTACCACTACCTAGGTCCTCCTCATTTTATTGTGATTTCCTGAGACACGAGGATGAGGCGGCGGAAAAACCTCTGCCCTCCCCTCAAAACCCTTGGCCCTTGGAGGAAAGCTTTCCCCTCTGGAACTGGTTAATTCTTGTAGAACCAAAATTCCTAAATTCCCGGTGGTGTTGGCCTTTGGGCGCTGACGAGGGGTGGCTTTGATTTTGCTTATCTTTTGGCAGACTACCACCCTTGGACTCCCCCAAGTCCTTCACCAATTTGTCCAGGTCCTCCCCGAAGATCAGCTTGCCCCTAAAGGGGAGTTTGCTCAACCGGGCCTTTGAGGCACTGACCGCCGCACATTTACACAACCAGATAAGTGGCGAGCCACTACCACTGAAGCCATACTCTTTGAGAGACCTCAAAAAAGGTCGTAGTGGATATCTGCCAAATATGCTGCCCCCGACTCCAGCCTGGCCGCTTCTCCCATCTGCTCCTCCGCCGGCTCTCCCTGCTGCAAATGCTGAGACCATCGGAGGCAGGCCCTAGCGACCCATGCCCCACAAATGCCCAAAGTTGATGCTCTCGTGGCTGCTGTCACGAAAAAGACGACCATCCCAGTTGAAGGGGGGGGGCGGCCTTAAAGGACCTGCAGGACCACAGGTTGGAGGCACTATTGAAGCAAGCGTTCGACTCCAGTGCTTTATCGCTCCAGGCTTCTATTTTTGGAGCTTATGTCTCTCGCGCGTCCATTAGGTGGCTGCAGAGTGACGCGGAGGCCGACAAGGAGGCTAGCACCGCTATGGAGGGAGCTAGGCTTGAGTCGGCTGCGGCTTATTTAGCGGACGCTTTTTATGATCTGGTTCACGGTCATGATCCAACAAGGGATAAAGCCGGGCCATAGCCCTTGAGCCCCTGAGGCCCGCTTCCAGCATATCCCATTCCTCCTGGATCATCTGCTGGACCACTCTATGAACCGGAAAAACTCTCTACGTTCGACGTACCCCCTGCAGCAAGGGGTCCTCCAAAGATTCATCCTCCACCAGCAGAGTAGCTGGCATATTAAGAGCCTTAAGGGATTCTGCGATGAGGGCCGGTAATTCCTCCCGGCGGAACACCCGGACAACCCTCTTCTGCTCCTCGCGCTCCAGGATTTCACCATCCTCCAGGTCCGCCTCAACCTTCAACTCTGTCTCATGGTCCTCTCCTTCCAGACCTTCTGACACCAAAGATCAAACCAGAGAACGATCAGGACCCTCTTCCAAGGGCCTTGGCCTATTCTCAGGACCTGCCCCTGGCTCCGCCCCAAGGGAGCCCCAGGCCGCTTTTCCCCACATCCCGCCTCTGAGGGACCCCCTCCTTGTCCCTGTTGGCGCAGGCAAAATGCTTGGTGAAGCAGAAGCACAAATTCGGGGGAGAAACCCACTGGTACCCCTGCATGACCCAGAGTTGGGGGGGGGGGGGGGAGAGAGACCAGGGATGGTGACCGAGGAGCAGGAAGCTGTCTCCTGAGACGGTAAGAGAGGAGACATGGGGTCTTGCTATTCTCCCACAGGAGAAGGTGCCTTCTGCCGCTCCCAGCTGTCCCCTAGGGCTTGCTCCATAGAGGCTGCCTCTTGCGCATACCCTCTACAAATGCCTGCCTATGAAACAGCCTATTGCTGTGTACCACACACCAAGCACTGGGGTATGGATGGCATACCGCCAGAGATCCACCTGCAATATTCCCAGCAGAAGCCTGCACTGAAAACCAACCGTGCCAATGTCCCAAGCAAAGTTTACTTGCTCTACTTTTTCTATTTTATTATTTAACTTTTTTTTTCTAACTATACATTCCCCTATTAACACTCTCTAAACCCCTAGCCAGCAAGCTCCCAACATGCGCCTAAGCAGTAACATACAAGCAGAGGGAAGAATAAAAGGGAAAACAAAAAGAAAACTGCCTTCTTGCTCTTCCTGCGCTGCTGCCATGTGGCTGGGCCTGCTCTCCAAATAAAACTGCACGGCCCGCAGTTCTCTCGCTCAGCGCACCAATCAAATAAACCTTCGAGGCCAAGGATCTTAACCCGCAGCTGTCTCCCTCCAAAAATGCCGGCTTTGCTGCTCTGATGCTGCTGCTTTGCTGCCTCTTACCTCCTCCTGCGCTCAGCCGGAATCATAGCTTCGGTGTCAGAGGAGAGAGGGGGGGGGTCAGGAGACTGCCTGCACACAGTGGTGCTGTTCTGTATCTTCCCACCAGCACCTCATTCTCTCAGCCGATTCAGGAGCCAGCGAGTCAGGCCCCGGACCCTAGAAGAGCCTCTGCACCACACCCCGCTCATTCCGGGGGAGAGGGGAGAGAGGAGGGTTTCTCCACAGCGCTTTTGTTTCCTTTTCTTTTTTTTTTAAATGCAATCCACAGAAATTTAGAAGAGCTTGCTATGCTAACCTAATCCAACTAACCAAACTAAACTAACTACACCTAATTCCACAAATTCTCCTTATTTGTCCCTCTAGTGAATCCAGCACCCTGGCTCACCACCTCCTTCCACATGCTTGGAGACTGAATAACTGGAGTCTGTGGGTGGTCCCTTGGGTATTTATACTAGGGTCATCAAAAGAAGACATACTCAGTCTCCAAGCTGCTGGAAGAGGTGCTCAACCACAGAGGTTCAGGACTGGACTGGAGGGACGATAAGGAAGCATCTTTCAGGAAATGGAAAAAGGAACCAAATGACAAAAACTGGAACGCTTCATGCAGGCAGTCTGATAGTAGTAGAGTGTCCACCCGTTCTCCCAATTCCTTTTCCCATGCTGCCGCCATCTTCTCACCCCATTCCGCCTGCCATTGTTCCCTTCCTAACTTATACCAATAAGATACGCGATTCTGCTTGTTTGTCACACCCAGGAACCCCTCTCGATCCCCCTCTCCTCTAAACCCACTATTTACATAATGGCGACATTGCAGGCATGCCCGAAAGTGTTTATTCGGGATCTTCCATTTCTCTTTTAATTGTGAGAAAGCTGGAAATCCCGGAGGTCCATCTCCAAAAGTTGTCCTACGTACTTACATCCCCTGTCTGCCCATTGGTCGAAGGGTGACCTATCCAACCCTGGGGTGAACTCCGGGTTCCCTATCAGTGGGGAGGGGGGGAGGAAGACCTTGCTCGGCTCCCCCCCCCCCCCGTGTTCTCTTCCACCAACTCCATGCTTTCCTCAGCGCTGCAAGAGCCATCACCTACCTCCCGCGGCCCCTTGCTGCCCTCCTGTGATTTGAAGGGTTTCAAAGAGTTTATGAGAGAGGCAGTTAGTATTCACAAGGCCCCACAGGGAGTATCTCTCATTCCTGTATGTAGTTCATGTATCCAATGCAGCCACACTGTATAGGCATAGGTCCGGTATACCACCCCCCTTGGCACGTTCCCCATTGAGTTTATCATAGCTGATTCTGTCTCCCTTTCCTCGCCACAGAAAGGAACTCATGAATCCTCTGCATTCTCTCTCTTCCTGGTCCCTTATCCAAAAGGGCAGCATTTGCAATGGATATAAGAGATAGGGGAGAACCACAATCTTAAGCAGGACTATCCTGCCCAAAAGGGTCAGAGGGAGACCCTTCCAGTGCTTACATAATTCCTTAATACTTCTTATCTTATCTCTCACATTTTTATTATATACTTTGCCCAGGTCTGCGCATAGATATAATCCCAGGTATTTAAGATAGCCTTTTGCCCACGTCAGGGGATAGTTTGCTTGCTCCTGGCTTTTACAGTTTTTCAAGGCCGCCATAGCTTCTGATTTGCCCCAATTAATTTTTAAGCCAGTGAAGTGACCGCCTGGCCAGAATGAACAAATGGATGATGAAATGCTCAAAGAAAGCAGGAAAGCTAACAAAAGTTACAGAACAGTAATAATAATGGGTGATTTCAATTACCCCGGTATTGACTGGGTCAGTGTCACGGCAGGACGTGCTAGGGAGATAAAGTTTCTAGATGAAATAAATGACTGCTTCTTAGAGAAGCTGGTTCATGAACCGACCAGAGGAGAAGCCATTTTGGACCTAGTCCTTAGTGGAACACCAGATCTGGTGCAAGAGATAAGGGTGTTGGGGCCACTTGGCAATAGTGATCATAGCATGATCGTGTTTGATTTAATTAATGGAGGAGGGATGGTAAGGAAATCCACAGTACTACCTTTTAACTTTAGAAAGGGAGACTATGATAAAATGAGGAAAATAGTTAAGAAAAACTAAAAGAAGCAGTTGCAAAGGTTAAAGACTTACATCAATCTTGCGTGTTGTTTAAAAATACTATCTTGTAAGCCCAGACCAGCTGTATTCCACGCTTTAAGAAAAGTGGAAGGAAGTCCAAAAAACTGCCAGCATGGTTTAAAGGTGAGGTCAGAGAGACTGTTGTTGCCAAAAAAGCATCTTTCAGGAAATGGAAAAAAGAGCCAAATGACGAAAACTGGAAACAAGCACTGGCAAGTTAGATGCAAGGCATTGATAAGGCAGGCAAAGAGAAAATTTGAGAAGACGCTTGCTGTGGAAGCAAAAATGTGTAATAAAGATGTTTACAAGTACATTCATAGCAAAGACCCTGTGAGAGAGTAGGTTGGACAATTAGATGATAGAGGGGTAAAAGAGGCACCAAGAGGGGACAAGGCCATAGCGGAGAGACTGAATTCTTTGCTTCGGTCTTTACTGAGGAAGATGTAGGAATGTTACCCATGACTGAAGTGGTATTAAAGGTGATACTGCAGAAGAATTGAAAGAAATATTGATACACTGGGAAGATGTATTACAACTATTTGATAAACTAAAGAGTAGCAAATCACCTGGACTGGATGGTATACATCCAAGGGTGTTGAAAGAACTGAAATATGAGATTGCAGACCTGCTATTAGTAATCTGTGAACTATCATTAAAAAACATCTGTAATACCTGAAGATTGGAGGGTGGCCAATGTAACACAATTTTTAAAAAGGGTTCCAGGAGTGATCCTGGAAACTACAGACCGGTGAGCCTGACGTCAGTACTGGGAATAATGGTAGAAACCATCATAAAGAACAAAACTACTGAACATGTAGATAGTCATGGCTTAATGGGAGACAGCCAACATGGTTTTAGACAAGGAAGATCTTGTCTTACTAATCTGTTATGTTTTTTTGAAAGTGTGAATAAACAGGTAGACAAAGGTGAGTCGGTTGATATAGTGTATCTGGACTTTCAGAAAGCCTTTGACAAGGTCCCTCATCAGAGACGTTTGGCAAAATTAAAAAGTCATGGGATAGGAGGCAGTGAACTATTGTGGATCAGGAACTGGTTAAAAGATTGAAAGCAGAGGGTAGGGCTAAATGGCCAATTTTCCCAATGGAGAAAGGTGAATAGTGGAGTATGCCAGAGATCTGTGCTGGGTCCACAGCTTTTTAATATATTCATAAATGACCTGGAAATGGGAATAACGAGTGAGGTTATCAAATTTGCAGATGACACAAAATTATTTAAAGTTGATAAAACCCAGGAGGATTGTGGAAAATTGCAAGAGGATCTTGATAAATTGGAAGACTGGGCATCCAAATGGCAGATGAAATTTAATGTGGACAAGTGCAAAGTTATGCACCTAGGAAAGAACAACCCAAACTATGGTTACACGATTCAAGGTTCCACATTAGGAACCACCACCCGGGAAAAAGATTTAGGCATCATCATAGATAGCATGTTAAAACCCTCCGCCCACCCTAAGCTGGAGAAAGACTAATAAAATTCTGCAAGACCAACGATCTATTCATCTCAAACACCTTCTTCCAGCAACACAAGCGGCGAATTTACACATGGACTTCACCCAATGGATTGTATAAAAATCAAATTGACTACATCTGTGGAAGTCAACGATGGAAAAGCTCTAACATCAACAAAGACAAAACCTGGAGCTGACTGTGCTACAGATCACCAACTACTAGTATGCAAACTCAAGCTAAAGTTGAAAAAGAGCAAACCACTCATGAATGCAGCAAAATATGACCTTGAGAATATACCACTGGAATTTAAAGACTGCCTGCAAAATCGATTTGCTGCTTTAGATACAAATGACAGAGCTCCAGAAGAGTTATGGAATGACATAAAGAAGGTTGTGTTGGAAGAAAGCGAGAAGTCTCTACAAAAGGTGAAAAAGCAAAAACAGCCAAAATGGATGATGGAAGAAACTCTGAAAATTGCCCAGAAACGCAGGGAAGCTAAAGCCAGAGGAGAAAGAAAGACAATCACAGAACTCAACAGAGATTTCCAATGTGCAGCAAGACAGGACAAGGAAAAGTACTACAATGACGGATGCAAGGAAATAGAAGCAGAAACTATTAGAGGAAGAACAAGATTGGCTTTCCTAAAGCTACAAGAGTTAAAGAAAAAGTTCCAGCCTCAAATTGGAATATTATAAGATGCTCAAGGTTCTATGTTGAATGATGCTGAGAAGATCAAGAAAAGGTGGAAAGAATATACAGAGTTTTTATATGATAAAGATCAAGTGGACCAACAGCCGTTTCAACCTGCACCTTATGATCGGGAACCATTGGTGATGAAAGAAGAAGTTGAAGCAGCATTGAAAGCCTTATCAAAGAACAAAGCACCAGGCATTGATAGCATTCCCATAGAAGTATTACAGCAATCTGATGCAGCTGTTACCGTACTTACAAGGCTCTGCCAAGAAATATGGAAGACAACATCATGGCCAACTGATTAGAAAAGATCTGTGTTTATACCAATACTAAAGAAAGGTGATCCAACTGACTGTGGAAATTATCGCACAATCGGTCTGATAACCACATGCCAGCAAGATTCTACTGAAGATTATTCAAAAGAGACTACAACCATACCTGTCACTTTTTCTACCTGTCTAGCCACCTTAAGATCATCAGAAAAAATCGCGCCCAGATCCTGCTCTTCTTTCATGGACAGAAGTACTTCACCCCCTACACTGTACTGCTCCCTCGGATTTTTGCAGCTCAAATGCATGAGCCTGCATTTCTTAGTATTAAATCTCAGTTGTCAAATTCTTGACCATTCTTCAAGCTTAGCTAGATCCCTCCTCATGCTGTGATCCTCAGTGTCTACTCTATTGCAGAGAGGTGGGGGTTAGAAGGGTGGGTTAAAGGGGCACTATGTTTATGGTATATTTTTGACAGCTACTGTTCTGAGATGGTGTAGAGGGGAATTAAATTTGCACTGCAATTCCCTGCAAAGGTAAAGGTCACACATGACAACCGCATACAACAGCTGGAGACCCTGCAAGCCGTGAAAGCCTTTATAGAGAAAATATAGAGACATTGATGGAAACAGTTGTTCATGTTGATGCCCAGTTGGCAAGAGTTCAAAGTTAAAGATAAACTGTCCCATCATTACTGCGTTGTAACATACAAGGTAGTAATGGTGCAAGGATCAACAGGCTACCAAGGGAAGCAAAGACTTTCAATGCAACCTAGATGCAATCACAGTCATTGCCGTTGTTGGACAAGGTCTGACACAGGGACTCTAGGGACAAGAAAGAGATGAATAGCCAAAAAATGGAAAAGGCAATGGCATGTCCCCCGGTGGTGCTGGCGAAGCAAATCAAAAGCCTGCACACTAAGCTGAGAAGAACTAGCTGCCCAACCGGTGGAGCACTGAGTGAGCACATAAACTACCAGGAAGCAGGTCACAGACAAGAATGGACAGAGACTCACAGGGGTGGAGGGGGAGGGAGGGAAGGTAGAGAATGATATGCAGAGATGGATGCAGGGTGAGTCGGGACATATAAATCGGGCAGGGGGAAGGAGGAGGAGCAGCAGGGGGAGCAGCGGGGAGGGGGACCCGACACAGAGAGAGGGAGGATGGATAGGGAAGAGGGGGAACCACAAGGGGGGATTGGGGTGGGGAGAGGGGAGGGGGGGTGAGAACCACACTCAGCCAAGGCAAATGCTAGTAGAGGCACAGGAAAGGGGTGCAATGCTCAGCTGGGAGGCATGGGCACCCGGGATTGAGACCAGACACCCGAAGAGAGCTAAAGCGGAGCTCCGAGCAGGTATTGGATAGAATAAAGAGTAGTTACTCACCTGTAACAGGTGTTCTCCAGGAGCAGCAGGAATCAGTCCTCACATATGGGTGACATTGACGTCGATGGAGCCCTTGCGGAGCATTTCCCCAGCTTTCCATGAAAGCCTTTGGGAATGCAGGCACGCATGCGCGGTTCCCTTCCCGCCTAAAGGTGCCATTTTGCTCAGTCAAATAACATAGCTAAAAAACAGCACACAAAAATGTAAAATAAACTATGTACAACTGCAACTCCCAGGGGAGGAGGGAGGGCTGTGAGGACTGATTCCTGCTGCTCCTGGAGAACACCTGTTACAGGTGAGTAACTACTCTTTCTCCAGGACCAAACAGGAAGTCAGTCCTCACATATGGGTGACTCCCTAGCTTTGGGCTACCAAGGAACCCAGGCTTAACAAGAGAACTCCCTCTAGTCCCAGCATCAAAGAAAGGCTTTTCACTGACAGAACCTCCACCGGTAGCCCAACGGAGGGCTGGAGGGCAGGAGTTGCCTAAACCTCAAAGAGATTCTGGAGTACTGCCTGGCCAAAAGCACTGTCCCTACGGGACTTCCTTTCCAGACAGTAATGGGCTGCAAAAGTCTGGCTTGAAGACCAAGTAGCAGCCCTGCAGATGTCTACCAACGGTACAGAGCGGAGATGAGCCACCGAGGCAGCCATTGCCATGACACGATGGGCCGTGACCCGACCCTGCAAAGGAAGATCAGCCGCCCTGTAAGCCCAGGTGATACAGTCAGCCACCCAGATGGACAAGGTATGCTTGGACACAGCCAACCCCAAATTATTAGGGTCAAAAGATATGAAGAGCTGAGTAGCCCTTCTGTGCCCCTGCGTACGGTCAAGGTAGAAGGATAAGGCCCTCCTACAGTCCAGGGTATGCAGAACTGCTTCAGCCTGGCTTGCATGAGGCCTAGGGAAGAATGTTGGAAGAACCACCTCCTGGTTGAGGTGGAAAGAGGAGACAACCTTTGGGAGGAACTTTGGATGAGTCCTGAAGACTACCCTGTTCTTATAGAATCTGGTGTAAGGCCTGTCACAGACCAGGGCCTGAAGCTCACTCACTCGTCTAGCCGAGGTTAGGGCTACCAAGAAGAGTGTCTTCCAGGACAGGAAGCGGAGAGGGCAAGTAGCCATCGGCTCAAAGGGTGGGCGAGTCAGTTGCTGCAAGACCATATTCAACTCCCACTCAGGAGCAGGAGGACGGATTGGAGGCTTGAGCAAGAGCAAGCCTCTGAGAAACCGGGACACCAAGGGGTGAACCGATAGAGAATGTCCTTCCACCAGTGAGTGGTGAGCTGCTAGAGCTGAGAGGTGGATCCGAACAGAATTGGATTTAAGTCCTTGATTTGATAAGTGCAGTAAGTACTGAAGCACTACTGGTACAGTACAGGAGAAGGGATCCTCTGTACATAGGTGACACCACACGGAAAACCTTTTCCATTTAAGAGCATAGGTTTTTTTAGTGGACTGTTTCCTAGAGGCTAGGACAACCTCCTCAACTTCCTGAGGTAGGCCCCAGGGGGCCAAAACTACTCTTGCAGCCTCCATGCCATCAAATTGAGAGCTTTGAGATCGGGGTGCAGAAGGGAACCCTGATCCTGAGAGAGAAGGTCGGGTTGCAACCTCAGAGGCAGTGGGGGATCCACTGCCAGCTGAAGCAGAAGTGGAAACCAAGGCTGTCTTGGCCACCTGGGAGCCACCAGCAGGACCGAGGCCTTGTCTTAAAGAATCTTGAAAAGAGTTCAGGCCACCAAGGGCGTGGGAGGATACGCATACAGGAGGCCCTGAGACCAGGGAATCATAAAAGCATCTGCTGCTGTCCGCAGAGGATGCGGTTGCCTGGAACAGAATTTTGGCAGTTGTTTGTTCAGAGGACTGGCAAACAGATCTATGGATGGAAGTCCCCATTTCAGGAAAATCTTCTGAACCACCAAAGGATGGAGCTGCCACTCGTGGGGCTGTAGAATCCTGCTCAATCTGTCGGCCAGGTAGTTTTCCTGGCCAGGGAGGTACACAGCTTTGAGGAGCATGTTGTGCTTGAGGGCAAACAAGCAAAGGTCCAGTGCTTCCTGACAAAGGAGCCTGGACCCAGTTCTGCCCTGTTTGTTCACATAAAACATGGCTACCTGGTTGTTCGTTTGAACTAGGACAGACTGATGAGCCAGGGCTGGAGAGAAAGTCTTGAGGGCCAACCGAATAGCTCTGAGTTCCAGGAGATTGATTTGCTGTGCGGCTTCCCATGGAGACCACAGGCCCTGTGTGCACTTGCCTAGACAATGAGCTCCCCAGCCCTGCAAGGAGGCATCCGTGGTCAACACCACTGTGAATCCAGGAATCTGAAAAGGCACCCCTTGCAGCAGATTGGGTGGATGTAGCCACCAGCTGAGGGAGTTCAGAAATTGTCTGGACACCCTTATCCTGTCTCTGAGGCTGCCTGTGGCCTGTGACCACTGAGACCGAAGGCACCACTGTGCAGGCCTCATATGGAGCCGGGCATTGGGGGTCACATGAACTGTCGAAGCCATGTGGCCTAGAAGCCTCAGGCAGAGTCTGGCGGAGACCAGGGACCTGCTGAGAAACTGATTTGCCAAGTTTATCAGTCTTTGGGCTCTGTCTTTGGGCAAGAATGCCTTTGCCAGCAGAGAGTCCAACCTTGCCCCTATGAACTCCAAGTTTTGGGATGGGAGTAAAGTGGACTTTGCGAAGTTTATGACAAACCCCAGGCTTTGAAGAAGAGAAATAGTTCTGAGGGTGGCTTGTCTGGCCTCCTGGCACGTCTGACCCCTGATAAGCCAGTCGTCCAGATAGCGGAAGACAAAGATACCTTGATTTCTCAGGTAGGCCGCCACCACTGCCAGGCATTTGGTAAAGACCCTGGGAGAGGAGGTTAGGCCAAAAGGTAGTACTCTGCACTGATAATGGTTTCCTCCCACAATGAACCTGAAGTACTTTCTGTGGTCTGGATGAATGAGGATGTGAGTGTACGCATCCTTTAGATCTAAGGAGCATAGCCAATCTCCCTGCTGGAGGTAGGGCAGAAGGGTTCCAAGAGTAAGCATCTTGAACTTTTCCTTCTCCAAGAACTTGTTGAGGTTTCGGAGATCTAGAATAGGACGAAGGCCACCGGTTCTTTTGGGTACTAGGAAATACCTGGAGTAGAACCCTGGACCTTGTAAGTGGGGAGGCACAGGCTCCACTGCCCTATCCACCAACAGACCTTGTAGCTCCTGAAGGAGAAGATCTGTATGCAGGGGAGGCCTTGGAGGCTCTCCTGGAAAGTATGGAGGAGGCAGTTGTTGGAAGTGTAGTGCATAGCCCCTGTGGACTATTCTTAACACCCAACTGTCTCCAGTGATGAGTGGCCACTGGTGGGCAAACAGAGCGAGGCGACCTCCTGTGCAGGGTTGGGAGAGCAGGGACGGAGAGGCTATGCCTAAAGAGTCAAAAAACCCCACCCTGCTGAGTGGGAGCAGGGGCCGGAGGCTTGGGGGTCCTCTGCCTACGGGGCCCATTACCCTGCCCCTTGGCTTGCTGACCCTGTGGGGCAGCTTGGGCAGCCTGATATTGTGGGTACTGTTTGTAGGCAGTGCCCTTCCTCGGGTAAAAGGGCTTTTTACCTGAGCCCTTCTTTTTGTGAGAAGGGGCAAAAGTCTTTCTAGACAGCCTTGTCCATGTGAGGTGCACGGTCTTGAGCTGTGCGGCCTTCTCGGTCATGGGCTTGCCAAAAAGGTTCTCACCTCGGCAAGGGACATCGACCAACTTGTCCTGAACCCATGGCTCGAGGTCCGATGACTGCAGCCATGCCTGGCGTCGAGCCGCGATGCCGGCTGCCGCAACACGGGGTGAAGCCTCGAAGCCATCGTAGGCAGCGCGGGACAAACTTAGAGCATTCCCGGATCTCCGAGGACAAGGCCTTGAACCTCTGCAAGGGTTCCCCGGAGAGACCAGCAGAGAACTCGGCCAGCTCCTTGGCCAGGTCTCGCAAGTACATGCCCATGTACAGCTGGTAAGACTGGACACGGCAAGCAAGCATCGAGCCCTGGAAGCACTTTCTACCAAAACCATCCAGGTTTCGGGCCTCCCTGCCAGGGGGCACCGCAGAGTGCATCTTCTCACTTTTCAGGCGATGCATGGCCAATTCCACCACCATGGAATGGTGTGGTAGCTGCGCCTTCTGAAAGCCAGGACTCTTCCGGAGTCGATAGATCGAATCGACCCGCTTGCTTAAAACTGGCGCCGAGGCCGGTGCCTCCCACATACAGAAGAGGAGCCATTCCAGCATCGGAGGAACCAGGACAGTAAAGGCCTCCTTCGGAGGAGAGTCGTACTGCAGGGCCTCGAGCTCCTCGGCTCAAGGCTCCTCCTCGGGGTCCGCAGGGATAGCCAACGCAGTGGCCATATCCTGAACAAACTCCGAGAACCGGGTATCCTCCGGAGGGAATCTACTCCGGGGTTCAGACTGCGGTGAGTCCGATGGGACGCACCGAGTCTTGAAGGTGTCGGGGGACTCCTCGTCCTCCGTCTCCCATGCAGACTCGTCCGATGAGGAATCGGGGTCCGACCTCGCGGGGCCTGTGAGCACCCGTCCCGACGCCGAAGGCACCGGCGTCGATGCCCTCGGTCCCGAACGGGAGGTCAAGGGAGACCGCGACCGAGGTCGACCTCGAGCCCTTATGGCCTCGAGTATCGGCTCGGTCTCCGGGGTCGACTTCGATGTCGATGTCCCAGTGATCGGGGCAGATGGGCCAGACAGGCTGGCCATCAGTGTCCGCTGCTGCTCCATGAAGGCAGACAGTCTGCTCTCCAAGGCTGTCAACCTGAGACCCAGCTCAGGAAACTCAGCAGCTCCCGACTCGGGCCCCGGCGACGCCAGGCCCGACGTCGGCTCCTTGGGAGGAGAGTCCACGAGGACTACAGGGCTTACGTGTCCAGCAGACTCCGGCTCCAGTCGAGGAACTTTGGAAGGCTTCTCCTGTTCCACAGGCCCGGGGCGACGGTCGGGGGTCTGAGACCGAGCTCTCGAGGAACCCGGGACCTCTTCCGACGACACCCTCACGAGCCGCTTCTTCCTCTTGCGTTCCCGGTCGGGGGACCCTCTGTCCGAGGAGCCACGATGGTGCTCGGGATCCGACTCCCGAGATGTCGAGGCCTCAGACGAGGCCGAGTCAGAAAAAAGCCTTTCCTTTTGGTGCTGATGACTTCGCAGTGCCTTGGAAGACATTTTCCCACACGGTCCACACGTCTTAGGGTCGTGATCAGGACCGAGGCACCGAAGGCAGCAGTCGTGTGTGTCGGTGAGAGACATCAGTTTCTTGCACCAATCACACTTCTTAAAACCGCTGGAAGCCATCGGGGAAAAAAACAGTCCCCGCGAGGTCAAAGGACCGGCCTTCCAGGGAAAATGAAAAAAGGGCGCGCACGCCAGCCACTATGGGCAAGAACCGAAAAAGAAGATCGGGCTCGATACCGGTGTACCGAACCCGGCGGGAGGGGAATTGGCGTCGAACCGGAGAAGAAAAAATAGCAAAGAATCGCAAAAAGTCAACAATTTTCCGGGATGACTAGGACTCACGTCCAGTGGGCTTCACGGAAAACGAGAGACTGAGCAAAATGGCACCTTTAGGTGGGAAGGGAACCGCGCATGCATGCCTGCATTCCCAAAGGCTTTCATGGAAAGCTGGGGAAATGCTCCACAAGGGCTCCATCGACGTCGATGTCACCCATATGTGAGGACTGACTTCCTGCTTGGTCCTGGAGAAAAATATGTACGCTAAATGTTGATGGAATGCACTCCCCAATTAAACAACTGAATTTCCTAAAGGAGGGGGCAGATACTGCATTCCTACAAGAGACACATCTCACAATGCTCGAGCACTGTAAATTGTTGAGGGGATGGGTGGACGAAGTAGGGGCTGCCTCTTACATTGGCCACCAGAGGGGAGTAGCCACACTAGTACATAGGAGAATCCTTTTCATAGGACTGGAGGAGTAGCCTAGTGGTTAGAACACTGGCTTGGTAACCAAACAACCAGGGTTCAATTCCCACTAGCATGCCTTGTGGCCTTGGGCAAGTCACTTAACCCTCCATTGCCTTGGAAGAAAGGCCTGGCTGAGATCAACCCCATGGTGAAGTTCAGTCCTCACGTAGAGACTCTAGATCGGTGAGCGACCTCAATACCTGATTTTTAATCTCCTTTTTTCCCACCCAGTGAACTACCTGAGCATAATAGTAGGCATAGTTTTGAGGTAAGCCAAATTCCTCCTGCAAATCCTTAAAGAGGAGCAGTTGACCATCCTCAAATAATTGGTCCACCCTCCATAACCACGCCTCCCTCCAAAGCCAGAAGATTTTGGAGCTGGTGCACTGCTCAAAGGCCTTATTATCAACAATTGGAGACAAAGGAATGAAACTCCCCTCAGACAAAAATATCTATCCCAGCACCTAATGGTATGCTCCACATAAGGGTTCCCCCTCCTCTTATGAAAATGTAACCCCACCCACAGCCACAACTGACCCCCCCCCCCCAAATCCGGGGTACTCACCAGGGCCCTCTCAAGCTGGACCCATCTCTTATCACTAGCATGATTCATCCACTCCACCTCAGCTCGGCCCTGTACCATCACATAATACCACTTGAGGCTTGAGACCCCCATTCCTCCCCTCCGGCAATGTGCATAAAGTATGTGTTTTCGCTATCCATGGCCACCTGGACTGCCAAACAAATTTCAACAGCCAGCTCTGCCAAGTCTCCAGTGCTCCTGGTAACAACCTGATTGGGAAGACCTGGAAGAAGTAAAGGAAGTGTGGAAGAACCACCTTTTTTTGTCAACACTACTTTACCGAACCATGACAGCAACAACTTCGACCACACCTCCAGTTCTTGGTTCACTTGCCTAAGCAATAGGGTATAATTTGCCTTATACAGCGCCCCTGGATACACTATTAAATTCATCCCCAAGTAACGCATGGAGGAGTCAATCCATTTAAATGGGAACACATTCCGGAGACAGGTGCGCAGCTCGGCATTAACAATAATATTTAGAATTTCCAATTTGGAGTAGTTAATCTTAAAACCAGACACCTGAGAATACGCATCAAACAACTGCGTAGCATTGGGCAGGGACATCAGGGGCCTAGTCAGTGACAGCAAGATGTCATCTGCAAACAGCGCAATCTTATATTCATCATCCTCCACGCAAAAACCCATGGACATCCTGTGAGGCCCAAAATTGCTGGGCCAAAGGCTCCATGGCTAATGCAAAGAGGAGGGGGGATAGTAGGCAGCCCTGGCATGTACCTCATCCTAACTTAAAGAAACTCAAACTGCCACCATTGACGTGAACACATGCTCTAGGTGCCCACTACAGGCTTTGTATCCATCCCCAAAAAATATGGGCCAAACTCCATCTTTGCCAACACTCCCCACAGGAACTCCCAGTTCACCTTGTCAAAGGTTTTCTCCGCATCAACTCCCAAGAGGAGCGCATGTTGCTTCCCCATCTGGGCCGCATGCATCAACTGAAGCATCCTTTGGATGTTATTGGCTGCTTGATACCCTGCCACAAAACCCACCTAGTGCCCGTGGACTAATCTGGGGAGAATTGGATTCAGCTGAGCCGCCAACACCTTAGCTAAAATCCTTATGTCAACATTCAAAAGTGATATTGGCCTATTCGAGGAGGCCTCAATTCTAGGTTTCCCCGGCTTGGGGATCATAGATATTACAGAATGCATCTGTGAGGGGGGCAACTCCGACCTCCTTGAAGACCTTTGCCAGCATGGGCACTAGACAGCCCGCAAAGTTTTTATAATATTCAAGGGTTAAACCATCAACCCTCGGGGCCTTCGCTGCCTGCAGTGCTCGAATGGTCAACTGTACTTCTTGGGCTGTTATCTCAGCTTCCAGATGGTCTCTTTCTGCATCAGTTAAGACCACTAAGTCCACTCCCTGAAGATACTCCTCAATCTGTTCCCGGGCCACTGGCTCTTCTTTGCAAAGCTGCTCCAGGAATTCCGCAAACACGGCCCTAATTTCCCCGGATTTAACACGGAGCTGCCCTCCTCAGACCTTAAGCTCTCTCACCATCCGTCCAGTTTGCTGCCTAGCAGTTTACCAACCTTATTCCCCTTCTCACAGAATGTCTACCTAAGCCGGCGCCTCAGACTCCAGGTCCCGCTGCACATAATCAAGCCATCCACTGCTTCCAAACCTGCTGAATCCAGTCTGTGCCATGCCAGGCCTGGAGCCTCTTGGTCTCTTCTCGCAGAGTGGCATATGGCAAGTCACGGTCACACTGCCGCCGGTAGCCCACTACCTCCACGATCAATTGCCCCTGGGCATTTTCCTTATATGCATCCCACACTACTGGCGTGACCACCTGACTCCTGCTGTTCAGCTCAAAATACTCCTGTATTTATTTATTGATTGATTGATTTAACGAGTTTTCTATACCACCTTCTCATAAATTCAAAGTGGTTTACATTGTAGCATAATCAGGAAATATACAATGAACGGGGGGGGGGGGGGCATAAAACTTGGAGGATTATAGCCAGTAACCAGGTGAGTGCCTTCTGACCTGGGGGTTTCATCTTTCAGCACTATAGTGCAATTTGTTTTGTTGCGACTATCCATTGAGTTTTCACAGCAAGATACGGAAGTAGATTGCCAGGACTTTCTTCCGCACAGTTTAATTTTAGTGTTGTTGCCGTTGTCACAGAAATGTGCTCCTCCACCGCCAATACCATCCCATTCTGCTGCTGCCCAGATTGGTGGTTTGTCTTGGTCTGGCACCTCAGTTGAGACCTGTTCATCTTGGGAGACCCTACCAGTATTTAAGCTACCAATGGCTTAGCCCTCAGCATCACTGATGCACACAAGCCCTCACAGCACGACAAGCTGCAAACCTAGTGAGAGTTTCAAATACATATAAAAATAAAATTAAAAAAAAAAAAAAAGAAAAAAACCATGTCCATGTAGAGCTGATAAGAGGCCATGCGGGCCATAAGCATGGAACTCTGGAAAAACCTTCTCCCAGAATTGTCTAATGTGCAAGCCTCTCTCCCTGTAGAGAGTGAGGAGTGAGTCTTGGAACTTTTAGACCTCTTAAGGGCAGATTCGACACCAAGGAATGGTGAGGAAGCTGGGGCTTCTTGAACCTGGGAGCCTTTTGAACCCTATACTTGGAGTCAAGCCTTTTACTGAATGGAGGTACAGTGAAGGGATTCTCCCACATTTGCATCTGTACACTCTGAAGGATGAAGTGCATGGGCACTATCACCGCTTCCTTAGGGGACAGGGAGTACTGCAAGATCTCCAATTCTTCTCCCTGGGCTCATCCTCAGTCTCCAAAGAAAACAGTATGGCCTCACGCCATATCCCTGACAAAATCTTGGAAAGACTTGGATTTAGTGGTGGTTACAGAGATATGGTTCACGGACAACCATGACTGGGATGTAATCATACCAGGCTATACTTTATCCAGGAAGGATGGGGTAGGAAGATGGGGAGGAGGAGTGGCACTATACTGTATGTAAAAAATAATATTAAAGCTATAGAATTACAGGGCTTAAAATGGAGAGAGGAGGCACTGTGGGTTAAGCTAGAAAGAGAGAAAGAGAAATCCACTTGCTTTGATGTGATATACAGACATCCCTCACAGGGAAAAGAAGTAGATGGAGATTTAATAGAAGACATACGCAGCATTACCAGGAAAGGAGAAGTGCTAGTGATAGGTGATTTCAATATGCCGGATGTGGATTGGCACATCCTAGCTGCAGTGTCATCTAGAAGTAAGAAGATCCTGGATTCTCTACAGGGAGAAGTATTCAGGCAACTGGTAACAGAACCCACACACGAAGGGGACATACTGGACTTGGTGCTTATCAATGGTGAAAGTGTTTCTAATGCTACAGTGGGAGATCATCTCGCATCTGTGATCACCAGATGATGTGGTTCGGCATTAGGACTAGGGCTGATAAAATCCATTCAAAAGCGAGGGTCTTAGACTTTAGGAAAAAACTTACTTTGCCAAGATGGGCCACTAGCTCAATGAGTCATTAGCAGGATGAGAACAGCTGGGGGGTGCAGAAAAACAGTGAGCAAAACTGAAAGGGGATATTTTAAGGGAAACCAACCTTTTTGTTAGAAAGGTCAATAAAGGTAAAAGGAAAAAGAGTCACTATGGTTCTCAAAAGAAGTAGCTGAAAAGGTGGCCTTCATGAACTACCTCGTACAAGAAATCAGAGAGAGGAAGACAGGTATCTATATTTAGAAAAATGTAGAGAAACTAGCAAAGTAGTCAGGAAAGCATAGATACAAAAAGAAGAAGAAATAGCTAATGCAATAAAATGGGGGGATAGCGTAGTTACTCACCTGTAACAGGTGTTCTCTGGGGACAGCAGGAATCAGTCCTCACTTATGAGTGATGTCGACACCGATGGAGTTGGACTGAGGAAGAATCCTAGATGTGGAATACTTATATTTCAGTAAAGCCTTTGACACCATTCCACACAGGCGACTTAAAAACAAACTGAACACTCTAGGGATGGACCCTAAAGTTACTGATTGGATTAAAAATTGGTTGAGCGGGAGACGACTCTCAGAAGGAAGTTACCAGTGGTGTGTCGCAGGGATCTGTCCTTGGTCCGATTTTTTTTTTTTACATCTTTGTTATTGCTATTGAAGAAGGGCTGTCAGGTAAGGTTTGCCTCTTTGAGAATGATACCAAAATCTGCAATAGAGTAGACACCCAGGAAGGAGTAGAAAACATGAGGAGGGATCTAGCTAAGCTTGAAAAATGTCAAGAATTTGGCAGCTGAGATTTAATGTTAAAAAAATGCAGGGTCATGCATTTGGGCTGCAAAAATCCAAGGGAGTGGTACAGTGTATGGGATGAAGTACTTCTCTCCACAAAAGAAGAGCGGGATCTGGGCGGGATCATGTCTGGAAATCTTAAAGTAGCTAAACAGGTAGAAAAGGCGACGCTGAAAGCTAGGATGTTTGGTGCATAGGGAGAGGAATGGCTAGCAGGAAAAAGGATGTGATATTGCCTCTGTATAAGTCTTTATTGTGACCTCATTTGGAGTATTGTGTGCACTTCTGGAGACCACATCTTCAAAAGGTTGGAGTCTGTGCAGAAGGTGGCTGTTAAAATGGTTAGTGGTATTCATTATAAAGCATATGAGGACAGAATTAAAGATCTTAATATGTTGCCACCCACCCACTCCCTGGACCTTGAGGGTTAAGGGAGGGGCTGGCCTTGAATGCCCTTGAGGGTTAATGTTGTAGTTGTGTTGGTGCTCAAGTGATAAGGCAAGGCAAAGAATATTTCTTTTTTATGAGGTTTATTTCCCGCTTTCGCAGTTCAAATGCAGCAGACGTTAATGAAATAATATGGCACAAAACAAGATGGAGAAACTGAACTTAAACAAGGCTTTTTTCACTGCTTGACTGAATGTCCATTACTGATCACATTCACCTGTCATGTGATCTCCTTTTCATTAAGGTAACAGAAAACTCTGATATCAGCACTGCTCCTGAATTGCACAGAATATGCTTCCACTTATTCCCTTCACATAAGCTCTTCTATCACAGCAAACAGTGAGCTAACTTTGCTATTTTCTTACATACAACACTGGCAAGCAAATCACTTAAATGTCCTTTGGAATCATACAAGTAGAGCAATCCATCGGGACTTCCTGTTCTGTAGATGGCAAAGAAATTAAAGGCATTTCTTCTTGCCAGCTGATCAATGGCTTTGCTACGTTCTGAGTAGAAACTGCTCTGCTTTTAAGGAACTCTCTGAATTCAGTGAGAAGTAATTCAGCCTGTGTATTTTCTGAGCTAGGCTGAGCAAATCCTCCTTCAGGTAAATGCTTGTTTATATTTCTTATCTCTAGGCAATTATCAGTGCTTTTACTTGGACAACATTTCAGCGTGTAAGCATTTCCCTTCCCCCACCTATCTCCACATGGCAGTGCAGGGTAAAACGCTTCAGCTGTCCTGGGAGAGTCTCTCAGAGTGTTAAAAGGAAAACAGTCAGGCTTTTCTTGGCTTAACCAGTTATTATCAAACTTTCTGCCTTTATCCTGTCTTTCACAATTAAAATTCACTCTTTCTGGCTTTCCACTGTTAAGCTTGCTAGCCGTGCCACACCCACCAGATACCTTGTGCTTGGGCTTCTTCCAGGGTAATTCCTTATCCCTTTGCCTCCTATTCCAAGGTTCTTCTGGGTCCTTTAAACTCCTGAGCTGCAGCCTTGGGTCTCTCAGTGCCTTAGAATTCTTCTGCTTCCAGAAATCTTTCTCTGCCCCTGAGTCTTCCAGCTCCTGTCTGCTCTTTCTTGCATCACAGCTGCTTAGTGGTTCTCTCTCCCACGGTTCCTGTTCCTGGTCATCTGACCTGTCCAGGTGCTTGTGTCCTTCTTCCCAATCCTGGTGGTCCTCCCTTTGCTTCCCTGGCTTCCGTAACTGTTTCTGTTTCTGGGTTTTTAACAAGCTGGCTGAGTGCTGCACTGCCCTCCTCCTGCTTGGGCGTGCCCAATCAGGGACTTGGCTTCTCACCTGCCTTGAAGTGAGGAGTGGTTCCTGATTAGCTCTGCATTCTTTTTTCCTCACAGAGAAAATCCTGCATTCCCCTGCAGTACTGACTCTCTCCACCGGATCACTATCAGTTTCTCTTGCTTCATAAGAGCCTGCTACATCACAATGTGTACTTTAGAGGAAAGGCGGGATAGAGGAGATATGATGATAGAGACCTAGTTGACTTCCCTGTTTCAGTATAAACCGCTTTGACCATAGGAAAGCGGTATAGAAAAACTGTTTAATTAATTAATTAAATTATATACCTCCATGGCATAAATGCACAGGAGGAGAGCCTCTTTTGATTGAAAGCAAGCTCTGCTATGAGGGACATAGGATGAGGGTGAAAGGGGAGAGACTCAGGAGTAATATACGGAAATATTTCTTTACGGAAAGAGTGGTAGATGCGTGGAATAGTTTCCCAGTGAAGGTGGTAGAGGACAGTATCTGAATTTAAAAAAGTATGGGACAAAACACAGAGGATCACAAAAGGAAAAAGGGAAGTATTGTAATAATTGATATGGAAGGGCAGATTAGATAGGCCATGTGGTCTTTTTCTGCTGTCATGTTTCTATGTTTCTGTGTCTCTGATTCTACATCACTGACCCAGCCTTCTGAGTCAGACTCAGAAAGGAAATCAAAGTACTTCTGAGTCTCTGCCTGGATCACTCTCCTGTCCTTTGCGGATCAGGAGCTCCTATGGGAGCGATGATGCACTAATGATCTTCTAGTTCTTGAGGGAGCATTGGACCCTGATACACTAGAGAGTAAGATCAGCTTGGCAGGCTCTAGTGTCAAGACCCTTCGATGCCCTGATGTCAAAGCTTCTCCCACAGGCAAGCAATGCTTCTTAAGGATCGGCTGGACGGGTGCAGATGTCAAAGTAGCAGACAACGAGGCACTGATATGCTGTATGGCAAACAGCATTTTAATGTGTTCCTTGAGGGCCCTCAGAAGGTGCTTCTCCTTGGCTGCTGCCTTTGAAAGCTGTGGAGCCCTAGCAACATTGGACGATGTTCCAAGAATCTGAGAGTATTGGAAGCATGGTCTTGCAATGTAGTAGACTGCTGCTGCCCCTCCGATGCCTTGGAGGATGAGCTCTCCTCTCTTTGGGGTAGCTTAGAGGGGCGCTCTTGCAAACCCTCATCCCTCTCAATGCCTGCATCAGAATCTCCACTCGATTCTTGGCACCATCACCCTTCAGCGTCGATGAAGATGAAGCCAAATCCTTCTTCATCTTCGGGCAGACATCGATTGATGGCTGATGCTTTTGGGCACTATGGGTGTTCAGCTTTGAGCGGGCTCAATTACTCCTCAATGTCAATGCACCGCCAACGTCCATTACAGCCTTCGATGCCATTGTGAGCGGTACTGCCAATGCTGATGCCAATGGATTGGACTTATGAGCATCAAAAAGTGATTCATACTGCTTCTCTCAACCTTTGAGTCCTCTTTTTGTTATCTGTTAAAATAAATTACAAGAGGGCTAATGATCGGGTCCCAGGCACTGAAGGCACCAGTTATGAGTATCTGTGACAGATATGGTCCTAGAGCACCTGAAACACTTCTTAAACCCACTGCCATATTTTTGGGACATACTAGCCAGAAAAAAACAGCCACAGTGAAATCAAACAACTTGATTTTGAAAAAGTAAAGGATTAACTCACCACCAAAGCACCACTGTCTAAGGGGGCAGTGGTGCAGCGAAAAAGAAAGAAAACTTTAAACAGTCAAAAATCTGACTAGAAATTAAAGGGAAATAAAGAAAACATGATATGCAGGAGGGTAGATCCCTGAAAACAGTCGTCAATGTGAAAAAGATACCCCAAGAAGGGGCAGAAAAATTACCAACTGGTAAGAGCAAAAAATGCGTCCACTGGGAAAATGAAGATTGAGGTATAAAGGCACCGCCATAGCAGGCAGGAAGATGACATGCATGTATAGAGGAAACTCCCAAAAGCTTTGATTAGTAGTTGGGGAGTACTCCTGCGCAGGCTCCATTGGATGCCATCCATATGTGAGGACTTATTTCCTGCTTGTCCATGGAGAAAGCACAGTTACTTACCTGTAACAGGTGATCTCTGGAAACAGCAGGAATTAGTCCTCACATATGGGTACGTCGGTACCGACGGAGCCTGTGCGGGAATGCTCCCCAGCTTCCCAGAAAGAAAGCTTTAGGGGCATCCCACAGCGCATGCGCACTGCCTTCCCGCCTTTCCTACCAACTCTCCTCAGTTCGAGTTTAAAGCTGAGACAATAGAGAGAGGAAAGGAAAGACAGAGAGATACAACTCCTAGGGGAGGTGGGAGGGTTGTGAGGACTAATTCCTGCTGTTCCCAGAGATCACCTGTTACAGATAAGTAACCGTGCTATCTCCAGGAACAAGCAGGAATGAGTCCTCACATATGGGGACTCCCTAGCTGAGATGCCTGGGAGATCCCCAAGGATATGAGACCCTGAAGGGTTCCTCGTCTTCCTATGGATCTCAGGCATCCATTAAGGGAAGGAGGGCAGGAGTTGTTCAAGAATGGAACAGGTGTTTGAGGACATCCTGACCAAAGAAGGCATCCCGGCGGGAGTCCTTGTCCAAACAGTAATGGGCTGTGAAGGTATGAACCGAGGCCCAGGTGGCTGCTCGACAGATCTGGTCGATGGACACAGAATGAAGATGAGCCATAGAGGCGGCCATGGCTCTCACATTGTGAGCTGTGACACTGCCCTCCAGAGAAAGGTTCTTACTCTGGTAAGCAAAAGAAATACACTGAGCAATCCAATTGGACAGTGTTCTTTTAGAGACTGGAAGTCCTAAATGAGAAGGATCAAAAGCAACAAAAAGCTGGGAAGACTTTCTATGTTGCTGTGTCCTGTGTAAGTAAAAAGCAAGAGCTCTTTTACAATCTAGAGTATGAAGGTTCCTCTCTGCACTGGATGCATGAGGAGCTGGAAAAAAGACAGGTAAATATACCTCTTGATTAAGATGAAAAGGTGAGACCACTTTAGGCATAAAGTGAGGATTTGTCCTAAGGACTACCTTATCATGATGGAACCTTGTATAAGGTGGATTAGCCACTAAGGCCTGCAGTTCACTGATGCGGCGAGCCGAAGTGACTGCAATAAGGAAAATAACCTTCCAGGAAAGAAATTTCAAGGAGGTAGTGGCTAAGGGTTCAAAAGGTGGCTTCATAAGCTGACCAAGAACCAAGTTTAAGTCCCATGCCACCGGAGGGGGTCGAATGGGAGGTTTAGTTAAAGTTAGGCCTCTCATAAATCTTGCAATAAGAGGATGAGAGGAAACAGGTTGTCCATTGATAGGCTTAAGGGATGCTGTAATAGCACTTAAATGGACCCTTACTGAATTCGTCTTAAGGCCTGCATTGGAAAGATGCAGGAGATATTCTAATAGAGAATTCACAGGAAGTGCCAGAGGGTCAAGACCCTTTTGAGCACACCAAATGGAAAATCTTTTCCATTTAAAAGCATAGGAACGCCTAGTGGAAGGTTTCCTTGAAGCATGGAGGATATCCTTCACTTGCTGCGAAAGATTGAAGTCTTGAAGGTCTAGGCCTTCAGTAACAAAGCTCTGAGGTGAAGGGACTTGGGGTTTGGATGCCACAAACTGCTAGGTACATATGACCTAGATTGGCCACTGTTGGAAACAGAATACTGGGCTTGATGGACCTTGGTCTGACCCAGTATGGCATATCTTATGTTCTTATGTTCTTAAAGTCCCCTCCTCCTGAGACAGAAGGTCTGGAGCAGCTCCCAAGTCCAGGGAGGGGGCTTGGGAGAGATGCAGAAGTAGAGGGTACCACACTTGGTGTGGCCAGCGTGGAGCTATGAGGATCATAGATCCTTGATCCCTCTGAAGTTTGAACAGAGTCTTGGGAATCAAAGGAATGGGTGAAAAGGCATAGAGGAAGTCCTGACCCCAATGAAGGAGGAAGGTATCCTTGGCCTGAACTCCCTGACACGGAATTCTGGAACAGAACCGGGGAAGTTTGGCATTCCACGGACTTGCAAAGAGGTCTATGTCCGGGGTTCCCCATTCCTGGAAGATTCTGAGTACCTGATCCATGTGCAGGGACCATTCGTGTGGAAGCAGAACTCGACTGAGTCTGTCTGCCCAAGAGTTTTGAATTCCTGGGAGGTATACTGCCAGGAGATGGATTTGATGCTCTCTGGCGAAGGCCCATAATCTTAGAGCTTCGTTGCAAAGCGACAGAAAGCCAGTCCCTCCTTGCTTGTTTATGTAAAACATGGCTACCTGATTGTCCGTTTGAATGAGGACTGTCTGGCAGCTGAGGAGGGTATGAAAGACCTTGAGAGCTAGGAACACTGCTCGAAGTTCCAAGAGGTTGATATGAAGAGAGGTCTCCTGTGGGGACCAAGTGCCTTGGGTGGAGAGGTCCTGTAGATGAGCTCCCCAACCTGTTTGGGAGGCATCTGTTGTGAGGATTGCTTGGGGCAACAAAGGTTGGAAGGGGGACCCCAGCAACAGATTTTGAGTGGACTTCCACCATTGGAGAGACCAAAAGAGACGTTTGGAGTTTGCTATTTGGTCTGAGAGAGCTCCTGAAGCTTGAGTCCACTGGGTGGACAAAGTCCATTGAGCTGCTCTCATGTGTAGGCGAGCATAGGGCACCACATGTACTGTGGAAGCCATGTGGCCTAGTAGTTGTAGCATCTCCCGGGCAGTTAAGTGGCTCTTTGACTGAATCTGGGAGGCTAACTGCACTAGACGTTGGCAACGAGCCTGGGGAAGATAGGCTCTTGCAGTAGTGGTGTCCAACCAGGCCCCTATGAATTCTAGGGACTGAGTAGGGGTGAGCTGAGACTTTGGGAGGTTTACCACAAGTCCCAGATACTGCAGAATGCGCCTGGTGTGGTCCAGGGAAATTTGGGCTTCTGACTGAGATGGAGCTCGGATGAGCCAGTCGTCCAGGTAGGGGAAGACAAATATTCCCAGAGTGCGTAGAAATGCAGCAATTATTGCCATGCATTTGGTGAACACTCTTGGAGCAGAGGCTAGACCGAAAGGAAGCACTCTGTATTGGTAATGTTTTCCCTGGAACAGAAAACGTAGGAATTTTCTGTGGGATGGATGGATGAGTATATGAGTGTACGCATCCTTGAGATCTAGAGAACAAAGCCAATCCTGACTCTGTAGGTATGGAAGGAGAGTGCCTAAAGAAAGCATCTTGAACTTCTCCTTGCATAGAAATTTGTTCAATTCTCTGAGATCCAGAATGGGTCTGTATCCTCCTGTTTTCTTTGGAATGAGAAAGTAGGGGGAGTAAAACCCTGACCCCTGTTGAAGAAGAGGAACTTCTTCTGTGGCCCTCTGGGCCAGAAGGGTGGTTACCTCCTGATCCAGAAGGTCGAGGAAAGATGTGGGAGAATTGAAATGTCTCACCATGGTGTAGGGAGGAAGGTCTGAGAAATGAAGTTTGTAGCCCTCTCTGATGATGGAGAGAGTCCACTGCTCTGATGTGATTTGCTCCCATCTGGGAGCAAAATGAGCTAACCTTCCTGGAATGGTGAGAGGTTCTGGCTGTTGTAGAGCCAGAAAGGTTAAGTTCTCTAGTATCAAGTCAAAAACCCTGAGGGGCTCGGGATTGCTGGGTTGCAGCAGCCCCTGCAGGTTTAGGCTGTACAGGGCAGATTTCCTAAACCATCTTGAACCCAGGGTTCTAGATCAGAAGCCTGGAGCCAAGCAATTCTACGAGCAGCTATGGCAATGCCTGAGGCTCTGCTGGCACCTTCAAAAGAATCAAAGGCTGCCCTGTTGGAAAACTTTGAAATGTCTTGAGTATGCTTAAGCCAAAGAAGGAACTCATCCCTTTTGTCCTCTGGAATAAAAGGGAGAAAGTTGTGCATCTTTTCTGCAACCTCCTTCAGAAACATACCCATATAAAGGCTGTATGAATTGATTCTGGCAATAAGCATGCTAGCTTGGAAGATTTTCCTACCAAAAGTATCCAAGGTCCTGCATTCTCTTCCTGGAGGAATAGAAGAGTGTCTTTTGGTACTCTTTATCCTCTTCATAGCTGACTGCACCACAATGGAGTGGTGAGGAAGCTGAGTTTTTTGAAATCCAGGAGAAGGAGGGACACGGTACATAGTGTCCAATCTACGAGAATGAGGAGAAAGGGTGAGAGGAGTCTCCCACAATTCAATCAAATGTTCTTGAAGAATTTCATGAATTGGCAACGTGACTGCCTCTCCGGGAACCTTAGAGTATCCCAAAATATCTAATTTTTTTGCTCTAGGTTCTTTTTCAGAGGTTACTGAAATAGATAGTCCTTTAGCTACCGTGTTTCCCCGAAAATAAGACCGGGTCTTATATTTATTTTTGCTCTGAAAGATGCACTAGGGCTTATTTTCGGGGTAGGGCTTATTTTTTTTTTCATATACAACAATCCACAGCAACAACTGAAAGAGAGCCCCTTGGAGAGAAGAGGCCCGCAGCGCAGCACAGGCAGCCGAACGGCATCGGGGAGTGGAGCAGGAGGAAAGCTCCTCCCTGGTCCTCCCGCCAAAGCCAATCAGCACAACAGCAGCAACAACTGAAAGACAGCCCCTTGAAGAGAAGAAGCCCGCAGCGCAGCACAGCACCGGCAGCCGATCGGCGTCGGGGAGTGGAGCAGGAGGAAAGCTCCTCCCTGGTCCTCCTGCCGAAGCCAATCAGCACAACAGCAGCAACAACTGAAAGACAGCCCCTTGGAGAGAAGAAGCCCGCAGCGCAGCACAGCACCGGCAGCCGATCGGCATCGGGGAGTGGAGCAGGAAGAAAGCTCCTCCCTGGTGGGACCCCCCCCCCCCCCCCAGGTACTGAATCTGTCAGTCCGTCGATGATCTTCACTAGGGCTTATTTTCGGGGTAGGGCTTATATTTCGAAAATCACAGTAAAACGTGCTAGGGCTTATTTTCGGGGTAGGTCTTATTTTCGGGGAAACACGGTACTTCTATTATGAAGTCTTGAAAGGACAAATCCTCTGGAGGAGACATTCTCCTTTTTGGAGAAGAAGGCTCCTCAGGAAGGGTAACAGATACTTCAGGGGACTCATCCGATGAATCAGAATCATCAGAAGAATCGAAGTATCGTCTGCTCGATTCCAAAGATCGATAGGCGTATCGATCGGTACCGACATCGGGTGTCCCCGGTACCGGGTCGGTACCGAGAAAGAGCCCAGGACAGGGAGCCAGAATCGGTATCCTGGCCGATGTCGATGCAGCCGGTACCGGCATCGAAGTTGGTACCGGTACCGACGTCGGTACCGACAACGGAGCTTGTTGTGGTACTGACGGCGTCGCAGCCTTGATGAAAGCCAGTATAGCCTGCTGCATGGATTGCACAGTGTGATCCATGGACGCCACGACTGCCTGGATGTCCGTACCAGGAGATTGTACCGGTACCCCAGAGCAGTCTAACAGGTGATCGGTCGAGGCCGTGCCATCGATGTCAACCTGTAACCCCATAGGAGGAGCTTTGGAAGCCGGAGCTTCCCGCTGGGGTTGTTTGGCTGGGGCAGGATCCTCAAGGGCAAGCCCGGAGGCATCTCGATGCTTAGAGGGAGATTTGCCCTTCGAGGACCTGCTAAAAGTATGTTTGGTTACCTGAGACCCATCAGGAGAGGAAGACCTGGAAGATGTCGATGCCACCGCCGGTGCATCCGTGGGAAACAGCACATGGAGCTTGGCTGCCCGGTTCTGTAACCCTCGTTTAGACATTAGAGAGCAGGCTTGGCAATCCGGAATGGAGTGTTCAGGCCCCAAACATTTAAGACACCATTCATGGGTGTCTGTAACAGAAATTGTACCGCTGCACTTAGTGCATTTTTTGAAACCAGAGGCTGGTTTATCCATGAAGGAAAATTTCTTGTGGGCCTGTAGGCCTAAGAAAAGAAATACACTAAGTGAGGGAAAGTATATATATTTTTTTTTTTTTTAAAGAAAAGAAAAGACCGGCGGTACCGGTCCGGCGTCGGGGAAGGCAGACACGCGACCAAAGAAATTAAAATAAAGAACTTCTTCAGCGGTGACAGGAACACGACCTGCTGGCTCCGCGGAAAAGAAGAACTGAGGAGAGTTGGTAGGAAAGGCGGGAAGGCAGCGCGCATGCGCTGTGGGATGCCCCAAAAGCTTTCTTTCTGGGAAGCTGGGGAGCATTCCCGCGCAGGCTCCGTCGGTACCGACGTACCCATATGTGAGGACTCATTCCTGCTTGTTCCTGGAGATATAAGCTCTTATAAAATTCCAACTAGCAAAAGAGTATACTCTTTGACCTGATGGCGCATACATTGCCAGAAGGTGAAGTTTGGGAGGAGCATGAGTGCAGTGTACATGTCTGTGCGTAGACTATAAATACTATCATTTATGCATGGACCTAAAAATATAGGTGTGAACATTTACACCATCTTGAAGATTGGTGTAAATGTCCACCCAGCAATGTAGGTGCGAGATCTACCACTTAAGGTAGCATTTTATAAAGCAGGTGCCAACTTGTCTTTATAAAATTTCCTTAATATAGGCACCTCAACACACACTTAAACTAGGTTTCCTCTTATAAAATTATCTTCCATGTGGCCCATTAAGGATGAATGTCCTGACTGCAGCTGCTTTGAAACACCTTTGATGGTGAAAGCGGATGCTGTAATCTTTCTGGGACATGTTTGGCCTTTCTTAACTCTGCTACAGGGGTCTGGATCAGGACAGATGTTACTAGAACAGTGAGATTCCTTTATGTTTCATGGACAAAATTCAGATTAGTGGACAATGAGAATTTCCAGAATTCTGTCTGAAACTAAGGAATGGCAATTCATATTGAAAAGGTGTATTCACAGAGGGGTTTTTTTTGTTGTTTTCCTTCAGAAAAGGAACAATTCTTTGTCGTCAGACATAATGAAAACGATCCTTGAATGGACACGTGATACAGTGTTATGACACTCCATACCTTCTGCGCTATCTTCAGTTCCTGCTTTGTCACCTGGATCTGGTTGCGATACTCTATCATCTTTAAGTTGGCCGCTGACAATTTTTCTTGCAAAGCTTTCAGCTCTGGATTTTCAGGCTTTATAGAAAAAAGTCAGCATGTACTCAATTAAAAAACGAAGTACAGAATAAGCAACATTTCCTAATCATGAAGAGAGAATGGCGAGCTACCATTCTACAACAGAATTAAACACATAAGCATTCCCAAATAATTTCTGGTTTAGGTATTATTGTTATTTACTTTTTAGGGCTCTGGAGTCCATCTACATAAAAAAGGGAAAATAAAGAATTAACATCCTGTATGTAGCCTTAAAGTTCTACATTATTACTGTTACTTTGAGATTTTTGACATTCAGGAAACCTGAATATCACAATGATTAACATGGAATCTCAAACCACTGTATGTGCAGTTATAGGCAGGGCACCTAGTTTCCTGTGATTTTGTCTTCATGCCAACTGCTGCAAAAGTGGGGCCTTGGTGCAGAATCTCATCTTTTCCACAAAATAATAGGAAATACCCCACCCATGTTCCTACCATCCACCTTCTTTATTGTCCCACCTGCTGATTACTGTTCTGCAGCTTGATGCATAGATCAGTGCTCATTATGTTTATTAATGGGAGCACCAGTAGCACACGTTTGGGCTGCCAAATTAGCACGGAAGCCCGCACTAATTTTTGGAGACGTGCATCCATTCCCCTGCTGATAGCACGAAGCTAACATGCAGCATCTTGCTAACCAGCATATGGATGCACTTAGCATTCGCTCTATTTATTTATTTATTTATTATTTATTTGGCTATTCTTATATACCATTAAATCTACAAGTCAAAGTGGTTTACATAAAGAACATCATGGCCCAACACGGCTTTACATGGAACATAATTAAAGTAACAGGCAGCATTAGCTTTAACTTTGTGATTATAACACAGGTACTAGGTAGCCAGGGGTATGATGAAACATGGTAGAATTATGCAGTTCCTTGTGGGATACTGTAGCTATGTCTCATTGGTGAGGTGTCCCAAGACGAGATATGTTTTTAGTTTCCTTCGGAAGTCAGCTAAGTCATTTATGGCATGTAGGTTCTCTGGGAGTGCATTCCATGAGATTGGGGCACATAGTGAAAAGGCCCTGTTGGATGTTGTCTGGTTGCTCTTTATATTTATGGCAGGAATAGTGAGTGTATTTAGGGATTTTGTCCTTCTGGATCTGTTGTTGGGCGTTTTTTTGTATTAGTGAATGGAGGTAAACAGACAAGAAGCCAGAGTGACTTTGAATATTGTGAGGAAGACCTTGTATTTTATTCACTTCGCAATGGGCAGCCAGTGTAGCTTCTTGAGTAATGGGGTTCTGTGGTCAGATCTTGAGGCACTGCAGAGGATACGTGCGGCTGTGTTTAAGGCCATTTGAAGGGGATGGGGTGCATATTTCAGCAGGCCTTGAAAGAGCAGATTGCAGTAGTCAAAGTGGGAAAACATGATTGCCTGGAACACTGTGCGAAAGTCTTGTGTATCCAGAAGTGGTTTGAGGTGCTGCACTATTTTTCTTTTGTGATATATGGTTCTTGTGATGTTGCTGATATATGGAGTTAAGGTCCGACACCAGTCTAGGGTTATTCCCAGGTAACGGACTTCAGGTTTACTTGCAGCTGTGCACCTGCAATTGCTATTGTGTTGGGTGGGGTGAATTTGGTGTCTTAGTGAAATATAGAACATCTGGGGTTTTTTGTAGTTTATAGCCATATTGTGTTTAGATAGCCATTGTGTAACAGAGATGAAGCATCTTTTTATGGAAGTTATTATTGGATTTATTGTGGAGAACAGAGCGCAGAGCATTATGTCATCTGCATAAATGTGACAGAGCACATTATGAACTTGGATGATTGTGCAGACTGGTTGGAGGATGATATTAAATAGCAGAGGATAGGGAGGAAGAGAAATCAAAATAGTGGCAGAAATGATCCGCAGTGAGGAAGCTCCATAGTGGTTCTCTGTCTCTGAAGCTCCCCTTTTCCGTTTACCCTGCAATGGGGCGGAGGAAAAGGAAACAAGCCTATTCTCGGGCTTGGCATCTACCACCACGGTGGCTCAACGTACATTGGACTCATGTGGCTTTCTTATGCTGGAACCGAAGCGGTGTCTTCAGCAGGGCTAGTTAGTGAGCATTCATTGGCTCTGAACACATCAGGGGTTTGGTTATCTCCAGATCAGTGTCCCCCCCCCTCCCCCCGCCACGACCCGACCCAGAAGTGTTCCAACAAGTATACCGATATGGGGGAGTGAAGAGGGCACTCTGACAGCGTTGCTGACTATTCAAGATCCAGGGCAGAGTTCTGCCAGTGACATGGGACCATCTTCTCCTTTGTTGGAGTCAGTGTCCGGAATATCTGGAGGAATGCAGCTTCATGGAAGTATGGGGTTGATAAAGCCTGCACATATTACACTTGAAGCATTATGGGACTTAATAGCTGCTCTACACTTTTCCCTTACTACTGTTGCTGGGACTTTAATGAAGGATTTGTTGCAAGTTAAACAAGATTTCTATGCGGTATCTAGGAATCAAGTAGACTATGCAGAGAGGGGCTTTCTTGAGTGGAAAAAGAACTTGGGCACCTCCAGGAGCTGCAAGTGACCCAGGTTAAGGATAGGACAGTGCAACTGAAGAAAATAGAGTACCTAGTGAATCAGGTCCGCAATAATAATTTGAGACTATTACATTTTCCAAGATCTCCTGTCCTATCTCCAGTGGAGATGGTTCATAGATACAGTACTTCAGGGAGACGTTAAAAATCCCCCTGGAGTGTCTACCTCCCATTTCCTAGGTACAATATCTGTCTCTGGGCATGAATAACCAGGGTGGTGAGGCTGCACCCTTTAGGTCTCGGAGACTTTATGAGGTTCTTTGAAGACTCATTGGAGGTGATCACCGAGAGAACCACTCTGCTGGTTACGTTGGCTCTTGAACCTGATAAAGGCTTAATTTTTAGAGCATATTTTATGAATTTCAATGAGATGTTTTTGGGTTCATGGGTTTGAATGTTTTTTTAATTTGTCTCGTGCCACTCAGCTGAGGAGGAAGGAGTTTCTGAGCTAACGGCCCAGGGTCCTTTCCCTGGGGGCTGTTTATTTTGAAGTTTCCTTCTCATTGTTGTTACCTACAATGATAAGTCTTTTCTGTTCTTTGAGCCCAAACAACTCTTGGAATTCTTTATTGCTAGGGAAGAGCCTAGAAAAGCATTGGTGTCCTCCACGGCTGGTGTGTAAGTCTCCATCTGCCTTCAATGAGCTAGTTTCCTGTTGCATTGGTATTTAGTGCCAAATGTTTCTGTATCCCCCCTTTTCTCTTTATTTGTGGGCTACTGTTTATATGGCTTGATGGTCCTTTCTTGTACACATTTTTTCCTTTTTCTCTGGTGTATCAACCATTTGCTATTTCATTCATGTTGATACTCAGATGTATATAGATTAAATGCAAATAAATACAAAATTAAAAAGCAAAAAAGAATAGCAGAGAGGATGGGGGCGAATCCCTGTGGGACTCCTTGTTGTTGGGGATGATGTAAGGGGATGATTTTTCTGTTCCTATTTTAACATAGCTGAACTAAAAGTAGACAAAGCGATAGAACTGGATGGGATACATCTAAGAATATTGAAGGAACTTGGGGATGATCTAGTGGCTCCACTGACTGACATTTTCAATGTTTTTTTTTTTTTTAAGAGTCAGGAGTGGTTCCAGTGGACTGGAGAAAGGCACAAGTAGTCTCTTTACACAAAAGCAGACATAAGGATGACATTGAGAACTACAGGCAGATTAGTCTAACCTCTCTGGTGAGTAAATTATTAGAAACGCTGTCCTCTGTGAGGTTTTTGGAGTCCAATGGATTGCAGGATCCAAGGCAGCATGGATTTACCAGAGGCAGGTCTTGTCAGATAAATTTGATTGATTTCTTTGACTGGGCGACCAGGGAGTAGGACCAATGGAGAGCCTTAGATGTGGTATATTTAGATTTTAGTAAAGCCTTTAATACTGTTCCGCACGAGCAACTTATAAACAAATTGAGCACCCTACGGATGGACCCTAAAGTGACTGACTGGGTTAGAAATTGGTTGAGTAGGAGGTGACAAAGGGTACAGGCAAATGGAGCTCACTCTGAGGAGGAGGAGGTTACCAGTTGTGTGCTGCAAGGATCTGTCCTTGGTCCAATTCTTTTTAACATCTTTGTTAGTGATATTGCAGAAGGGCTGTCAGGTAAGGTTTGCCTCTTTGCAGATGATACCAAAATCTGCAATAGAGTAGACACCCAGGAAGGAATAGATGACATGAGGAGGGATCCAGCTAAGCTTGAAGAATGGTCATGAATTTGGCAGCTGATATTTAATGCTAAAAAATGCAGGGTCATGCATTTGGGCTGTAAAAATCCAAGGGAATGTTACAGTGCAGGGGGCGAAGTACTTCTGTCCACAAAAGAACAGCGGGACTTGGGCATGATTGTTTGATGATTTTAAAGTGGCTAACAGGTAGAAAAGGTGAAGGCAAAAACCAGAAGGTGCTTGGGTGCATAGGGAGAGGAATGGACAGCAGAAAAAAAGGAGGTGATAGTGCCTCTGTATAAGTCTCTGGTGCGACCTCATTTGGAGTATTGTGTGCAATTCTGGAGACCACACTTTCAAAAATATATAAACAGGATGGAGTCGGTGCAGAGGGTGACTACTAAAATGGTTAGCGGTCTTCGTTATAAAGCATATGGGGATAATATACTATGAACAGCAAAGCTACACCAACGTACAGCCTCACCATGGTCAGAATGACGTCAATGCTGCCTCACTCTAAATTGGCGCCTTCAGTCAACAATTGTCTCTTTGTCTTACAAACCCTGGAAGGTTTGAGATGGTAAGCTCTTTCACTCTTTAAGGACAGCTCAGGTGATCATACAAATCTAAAATGGTTTCATGATCACTATTTCCCTTGTCCAGCCAAATCAGGACTTTCTCAGAGTACTTTAATCATTTTTAAATCAGTTTTTACATGATTTTTTCTTGAAATTAGCCCAAAAGAGATAGTCACATATATGTATATGTGTATCCTACTTCTCATTATGATGTGCTGCAGACATTACTGTTTAGTTTCAATACCTCCATATGCATAATTGGCTCCCCCTCGGGGTTCACAGATTATCTTCTATTGCGTGTCATCACTTAGCTAGATACATTTGTATAGTATGTGATTTCCAAACACATCCCCTGATGACTATGCTAATGATTACCCTTGACAATTGTACCTTTGTCGCTAGGTGATTTACTATTAGTAAGTGTTTAGCTATACATCTGCTGGTGAGTAGAGTCATAGTTATTCTGCTTTCCACTTGCATGATTATGTCCTGCACAATTGTTACAATGCTACCACAACTCTGCATGTTGATTTTATCTGTTAGAGTAGATCCATTTATTTATTTAACAGGTTCTTTTACACCGCTTTATCATTTCAGTCAAAGCGGTTTACATTGTAACTTAAACTTGGTAATATACATTAAACAGGGACATTGATAACTTGGATTTTTTCTGAGGCAATGGAGGGTTAAGTGACTTGCCCAAGGCCACAAGGAGTGCTAGTGGGAATTGAAACCTGGTCTCTTGGTTCCCAAGTCATTTATAATCTTGATTTTCTTTTATGCCAGTTTTAATAGCTACTCTATTTATTATTTATTTATTTATGTTTCATTACTATGTGTCTAACTACTCTTATGAATAATTTGTTTTTTACTTTCAGTTTTATATATTTATATATATTTTTATAATTTGTCACATTGTTTCCATTTTTAATTGTTATTACTATGATTTTATTTTGTTGTTTTGCAACTTCGAAATCTAGCATGCCAAGCACATGGTCATGAGGAACACCGTTTTCAAGGTAACATGCTGCCATGAGGCCCCTGACAACGGCTCAAAAGGAACTCCCACCAGCTCTGATAGCACCACATTGAGATCCCAGGAGGGCATCACTGGGCATGCCGGTAGCTGGATCTGCTTCACTGCTCACAAGAACAAGACCACATCCGGATGGGACACCAAGGTGCGACTCCAAACTCTCCCTATGTAACAGGCAAGGGCCGCTACCTGTACCTTCAGAGAAATGAATGCCAACCCCTTCTCCAAGCCATCCTGTAGAAATAAGAAAATCTCCGAGATATCTGTTGCAAAAGGTCAAACGCTCTTCCGACTCCACCCGCTTTCGAATATTCACCAGACAGTATATAGGCAGACTTAGTGGACTTATTCCTGGCTTATAGGAGGATAGGCGATGACTGTGGCCAAATATCCTTTACGCCTCAATCATGCCCTCTCAAGGGCCATGCCATAAGTGATAACCAATCCACTTGCAGCAGCAGTAACGGACCCTGCATTAATATACTGCTCCAGAACGGAAGCCGCCATAGCTCGTTTGCCAAAAGCCATACTAGGTCCACCTATTATGGTCTGCGGGGCCAATCCGGGACTATCAGAATCACTTGCTCCCAGTGCACTTCTATGCACTGCAAGAGCAAACCGATCAGCAGCCCAGATGGAAACATGTACAAGAGATCATTCCTCTGCCACTGTTGTGCTAGGGCAGGGGTGGGCAAGTCCAGTCCTGGAGAGCCGCAGACCAGTCAGGTTTTCATGATGTCCCTAATAAATATTCATGAAATCTATTTGCATCCACTGCCTTCCATTGTATGGAAATAGGTCCATGAATATTCAATAGGGACATCATGAAAACCTGACTGGTCTGCGGCTCTCCAGGACCAGACTTGCCCACCCCTGTGCTAGGGCATCGAACCCTTCGGACATGCATTCCCTGCGCTGGCTGAAGAACCTGGCTACAATTGCGCTGGCAAACGACGCCATCAGATCTATGATAAACATGTTCCAACACCTTATGATACTGTGAAACCTGGTCTCGTTCAGCTCCCATTTGCCCTGATCCAAGTAGTGATGTCTGAGAAAATAGGCCTGTATATTCTCCTTGCCGTCGACATGTGCCACCAAAAGCGTGATGAGCCACTTCTCCAACCACAGGAGCAAAGTCTCAGTCCCCTCCACCAGGGCTGTACTCCCAGTGTCTCCTTGGCAGTTGATATAGGCCACCGTGGTCGTACTGTCCAAACACGATTGCAATTCTTTTCACTGGATCAGTGGCCAGAAGTACTGGAGGGCCAGAAACACTTGTCTCAACTCTAGACAACTGAAAAGCCAAGCACTCTCCTCCAGGGACCACTATCCCTGTCTCACCTGTGATTGACAATGCATTCCCCATCCCATGAGGCTGGCCTCTATCGTCACCAAAATCCAATCTGGTGGCTCCAGGGATACCCCGCAGCCAAATTTTCTCTCCATAGCCACCAACCCAGACTTTCCCAAACAAAAAAGCTTGTGCAACAGCTGGCTCTGCAGAGACCAGCACGTCAGCAGCGCTTGCTGGAGAGGCCGCATGTGAGTTCGCACCCAGAGCACCAATTCGAATGCTGCCACCATGGATCCTAACAGTTGCAAATAATACCATGCTGTTGGTTCTCTCATAGCCAGAAACTGGCAAATATGATGCTGGATCTGTTGTATTCTGTCCTCTGGAAGCAAGATGAGACCCATTTCTGCATTGAAGCTCGCCCCCAGGTACACCAACTGCTGGACGGGTTGCAACTAACTTGGCCAGATTGACCACCCATCCCGGATTCCGAAGGAACTGCACAACCCATTGGGTGATCAGCTACGCTTTCTGTTCCATGCTCAACTCAACCAGTCTATCCCAATACGGATGGACCATGATGCCCTCCTTCCACAGAGCAGCAGCCACTACCGGACATCACTTTTGTAAAGGTGCGCGAAGCCATAACCAGTCCAAAAGGCTGACGTGCAAGCTCTGTGGAATGAAAGGCCAAGCAGCTATTCCCACCAACTTGCTCCACCAGTGAAAGATAGGCCCTTTGGAAACAAACCAATACCGATCCTTTGGCTCATGCACACACACACATACACACCCCTGAGACTTCAGCTCAGCTTAGCTTGGATGCGAGCAACCACTAGGCAGCAAGGTGCGTCCAAGTACATAGAAAGAGAAATTAGACTTACCTGTTAATTGTTGTTCCTTGAGGAACTCCAGTCCAGTCCCGTACCTCTGGGTAGTGTACCTCTTCCAGCAGCATGGAGGCTGAGCCTGTCATCTTTTTGATAACACTAGAGTACATATGCAGCTGGCACCGCCCACCAGCCCCAGTACCTATTGACAAAGCAGACTCAGAGGAGCAACAAATAAGCAGATAAAAATGCAACAAACACTTCTACGTCTAAATAAACTATTACCCCCTCCATCTCCTGGGAAGGAAACCCCGTCCCCCATTCCAGGATGAAGAGGCCTACCTGTTAAGCGCCTGAGCAACTCCAACCAGCAGGAAGCGAGCAACCGACAGCTCTTCTGGTCCGCCCCTCCCCCAAACACTGATTACACCCCCCTCCCCGGCTCATCCTGGCCAGTTCCTCCACCAAGGGAACCAGCTTCAAGACTGGGGTGTGCACAGATCACCACAAGAAGCACTTAGAGAGGGTTCCGGGACAGGACTGGAGTTCCTCAAGGAACAACAATTAGCAGGTAAGTCTAATTTCTCTTTCCCTATCATCCCTCCAGTCCAGTCCCGCACCTCTGGGATGTATCAGAGCAGTTAAACTAAACAGGAGGGACCCGCACAACCAACCTGAAGCACTGCCGATCCTAAACGAGCATCCCCCGCCGCCTGGACATCCAGGCGAAAATGTTAAGAGAAGTATGCCACCCTACAGATCTCCACCAGCAGAACCAAAGTATACTCTGTCCATGAGGCTGTCTGAGCCCTCATGGAATGTGTCTGCAACCCCGCCGGCACTGTTCTACCCTTCAAGATGTATGCCGAAGTGATTGCCTCACTGATCCATCTGGAAATGGATGCTTAGCTGCCGCCTCATTTTTGCGCGACCTGCCAAACAGAACGAACAGACGGTCCGATCTCCAAAAGGACAATGTCCTTTTCACATACCTATGCAGGACTCTTACCATCCAGATGGCACAGCTGTGGAGTGGCACGGCCCATACCCGCTCTCGCCCACATCCACGCTCACCAGAGCCGGTAAGGAAATGGCCTGATCTACATGAAATGCTGACACCACCTTCTCAAAAATGAAGGTACTGTGTGCCGGACCACTTTCTTCTTGGAGAAGGAAAGGAATGGCTCCTGGCATAACAGGGTCCGAAGCTCCGAAATCCTGCGTGCCGAGCAACTCGCCACCAGGAATACCATTTTCAGAGCCAAATCCTGCAGGAAAGCTCGACTCAGTGGCTCAACGGGTTCCCCAGACAGCACCAGATTGAGATTCCAAGGCGGTTCCACTGCCCTCTTTGACAGTCGGAGGTGGGTCACCCCCCCCCCTAGAAAGCTCAGTACGTCTCGGAGTGTACCCAATGGCACCCCGTGGACTTTCCCGTGATAACCGGAGAAACGCCACCAGTTGCATCCTCAAGGAACTGGCAGCTAGACCCTTATCAAAACCAGATTGCAAGCACGCCAAGATGTCCGAGATGGAGGCAGTAGAAGGACGCGTCTGCCTCTCTCCGCACCATGATTCAAAGATGTGTCCTACGCAGATGCATGACAGGTTCATAGACCACTTCTGGGCCTGTAGCAAGGTCGCTATCCCCAAGCCTGATTATCCTTTCTTCTTCAACCTCGCCCTTTCATGAGCCATGCCGTAAGCGAGAATTGATCCACCTGGGGCATGCGAAGCGGCTCCTGCATCAAGAGGTCCTTCCGAACCGGAAGCCACCACAGTCAATCTGCCAGTATCCGAATCAGGTCAGCATACCATGGGCACCTCGGCCAGTCTGGTGCCACCAGAATCACAGATCCCCGGTGCGCCTCTAACCACTGCACTAAACGGCCTATGAGCGTCCACGGGAAAAAACTGAGAAAACCCTCTTAGAGCCACTGCTGAATTAGAGCATCCAGGCCCTTGGAATTCTTCTACTGAAAAACCGGCAGGCCTTGGCCGACTCGAACATTGCCACTAGGTCCATGACCAGTGTGTCCTATCGGCGGACCATCTGTTCGAACTCCTCCTAATTAAGCTGCCACTCTTCGGGATCCATGCGCATTCGGCCGAAGTAGTTTGCCATCACGCTGTCAACTCCTGCTACGTGCGCCGCTGATAATGCCTGGAGACTAATTGCTGCCCGTCTGAACAGACCTTCGGCCTCCTCCTCCAGGGCTGCACTGCCCATGCTTCCTTGCCAGTTGATGTAAGCCACCATGGTCACATTGTCTGAGAGGACTTGGACCACCTTCCCCTGCAACCATGGCTCGAAGCTTTCTAGCGCCAAGGTCACCGCTCACATCTCAAGACTGTTGATCGACCACAGGGCCTCCTGCAGACTCTTGTCCCTGAACAAAGCGTCCTTCGCAATGGGCTTTCCAACCTGACAGGCTGGTCATCCGAGGAACCCACACCAGGGACTCCTTCCACATGCAGCCACCAACTGAGGGCTCTCCTGGTGCTCCGTGGGCAGGGGAGTACTTGAGACAGGGGTTGACCCTGATGGACTATCGACGGAGCAGAGCCCTCTACAGCAATTGCATATGCGCCCTTGCCCATGGGCTAGCTCGAGAGTGGCTGCCATGGTTCCCAGAACCTGCAGATAATGCCAGGCTGATGGTCTTGCCCTCTTCAGGACCTGCCATATCAATTGTCATAGCTCCTACGCCCGGTGAACTGGCAGGAAATTCCTGCCCACGCAGGTATCAAAGCATGCTCTCAAATACTCTAGCTTCTGGGCCAGCCATAACTGGTTCTTGGCCAGGTTGACCCCAACCGAGACTTTGAAGGAACTCTCCTACCTGCACTGTTGCTCTTTTTGCTATCATCTCTGGACTTCGCCTGGATCAGTCAATCGTCTAGGTACGGGTGGACGAGAGCCCCTTCCTTGTGGAGAGCTGCCGCCATCACCACCATGACCTTGGTGCAGGTATGGGGGGTGGTCGCCAGACTGAAGGGCAATGCTCGAAACTGGAAATGGCCCCTTGGCACCGCAAAGCGGAGAAACTGCTGATGTTCTGGATGGAAGGGAACATGCAGATATGCCTCTGTGAGATTGAGAGTCACCAAAAATCTCTGTTTCCTACCGCATTTGTAGTTCATGCCCTCAAAGTTGAGAACTGGGCGAAAGGAACCTTCCTTTTGGACAAAACGAAATACATGAAGCATCGACCGCAGATGTACTGGTCTCGCAGAACCAGTTCTACAGCTCTCAGCTGCAGGAGACAAGTCAAGGTCTCTTCTACTGCTGCCAACACCGCTGCGCCCACTTTGGGCAATCAAAGGAGCTCATTCTTGCTCCGGCAGAGGGTATAGGTGCATCATGCATTGCACCCCTTTAAGGCCAACCTCTGGCAGATCCCACACATCCTGGATCATCTGCCCTACTACTCCATGTACTGGTAAGACTTTCTGCGATTTCCGTACCGCCTGGAACAGCGGATCCTACAGCGCCTCTTCCTCTGCCGGGAGGTTAGCAGGCATATTCAGGGCCTTGAGGGTCACCAAAGTACACAGAGAATGTGAGCCCTTTGGGGATGAGGAATTGTATCAGTACCCGCTTGTAGTGATTGTAAACCACCCTGATGGCCTTCGGCCTGGGTGGTATATCAAGAAATTGCATAAACATAAGCATAAAGATGAGCGCTGGTAGCTCCTCCCGGCGGAAAACCTGAACAATTTGGGCCTGATCCTCCTGTTCTGGGCTCTCTCCTTCTTCCAACTCCTCCTGCAGATCTAGCTCCGTGTCAAGGTCTTCCCCATCCAGCCCACCTGACAATGGCGATTGCTGCCACTCCTCTAAGCCTCTAGCCCGCTTAGATGCCACTGCTCCTGACTCATGCTCTTTTATTTATTTTATTTATTTAAACAATCATTTATATACCGCACCTTGACATCCTCTTAGCCCTGTGTTCCGGGGCCGAGGAGCCACTTGGTAGGCAAAACGCCTTATGCAAAAGTAAGACAAACTCCGGTGAGAACTCCCTCGGGAGCCAAATCGTTCCCTGGGCTTGAGGGGTGGATGGTCTGGGCATCATGCAGGGACCGGGGGCTGGATCTGCTGAAGGTATCATGGCACCCCCGGCCCCCAGGGTCTCTTGCAACCGGGAGAGACTCTCCTGCCTCATCTCATCCTGCAGGTCCTGCTCCCATGACCACCTCCTGTGTGCAGTTCAGACAGACACCTGCCTCCGAGACCACACCACATCGGGGACTGCACATCTTGAGGATTTTTAGCTTGCACTGCAGTGTTGTATCTTAAAGATATGAAATGGACATTGCCCTGATCCAATCAAACTGACACATTCTCCGTTTTTATTCTAATACTACTAATGGCTATAAGGGAGTACAGCTTCCCTTACAAGCAATATTACAGATTTAATAGGTACATAATCTGGGCTAAGAGACAAGAGATGATCATGTCAGGTTACTCACTGACCATAGACAGATGGAAGGATTTAATTTGCTTCCTATGCACTATCTTTCAAATTACATACATTTCTTGTATGCAGGTACTTCCTGTTTTCCACAGAGCTGTAGCTGCTACAAACCTATATGCAGCATTTTATTTATATTTCTTTTTAAAACACATCTTTATTTCTATCTCTGACTTTCTATCAGACCCTTCTCAGGAGAAAGTTACAACGTATCAACCAACTGTTTTTAGATCACACAGCACTCTGAAATTTGACCAGCAACAACCATGGCCTATCTGATTAGGCCTTTCCCACATGTCTGCATCAAGTCATTGTGCACTGAATAAGTTTTGAGCTGTATAACACAAGGAATGCTTAAGGATTAAGTGGGGTTCACACCCCTTGCTACCATCCTATACCAATATCAAAAAAAAATTCACTCAATAGATTATCATATAACCACGATCTCTTTAAAAACCTCTTGCTACTGGTCTCAGATAAACGGATAAATTTTGACACTTTATGGGTAATCTTGTTCGCCCAATATAGTGTCCGTCTACATCAATGACCTTTTGCAAGTAGTTTTATAAATATTGCTTTTATCTTATTTTTTTATGTAAATTTTTCATCAACTTTATGTAAAAAGATAGCGTTTGCCATTCCACTTATCTTGATCGTTGTAGAATGGCAGCAGTTGGTGTTTCTTATTGATACAAACAGAGGAAAACACCATCCTATACCAGGCACTGCGTTCTGGCCGGCATGGTGGGAAGGTCTGGGGGCACTCCCCAGGAACGCCCTCAATCTGTACCCAGGTACGTATAGGGTTGCCAACCGGCCAGTTTTCAGCCGGTCTGGCCGGTTTTTCCATGGCCAGGCCGGCTGCCGGCACAGATGTAAAACCGGCCATTGAAACGCCGGTTTTTTGCTCTGGCCGCAAGATCGGGAGCGGCCAGAGCAAAAAAACGGCTTTTGTGTCGAAGTCCGCAGCGCGAACGCGATTCCCCATAGCAGTGCAGCCGCTGCTTCTGCTTTGTACAGAGCAGCGGCTGCAATACACTTACATTGAAAAGTAAAGACAAACTGTGTAAGGAGCCCTCCGGTCATCGCAGAGCCTGAGGAAGTGATGTCATGGGGGCGGGCTCCTCACAGGTTGTCTTTCCTTTTCAAATTAACTTTAGCTGCAATAAAGTTAATTTGAAAAGGAAAGACAACCTGTGAGGAGCCCGCCCCTATGACATCACTTCCTCGGGCTCTGCGATGACCGGAGGGCTCCTTACACAATTTGTCTTTACTTTTCAAAGTAAGTGCATTGCAGCCGCTGCTCTGTACAAAGCAGAAGCAGCGGCTTGGGCAGAGGGGGGGTGATGGTGTGAGTGAACCAGCAAGGGGGGGGGTGGTGTAAGTGAACCAGCAAGGGGGGGGGGTGGTGGTGTGAGTGAACCAGCAAGGGGGGGGTGGTGGTGGTGTGAGTGACCCAGCAAGGGGGGATGGTGGTGGTGGTGTGAGTGAACCAGCAGTGGAGGAGGGGTGAGTGAGTGACCCAGCAGGAGGGGTGAGTAAGTGATAGGGGAGTGGGTGAGTGAACCAGCAGTGGAGGGGGGGTGGTGTGAGTGAACCAGCAGGGGAGGGGGGTTGGTGTGAACCAGCAGGGGAGGAGGGTTGGTGTGAGTGAACCAGCAGGGGAGGGGTGAGTGAGTGACAGGGGGGTGGGTGATGTGAGTGAACCAGCAGGGGAGGGGGGGTGAGTGAGTGAACCAGCAGGGGAGGGGGGTGAGTGAGTCAGCAGGGGGGGGGGGTGAGTGAGTGAACCAGCACTGAGGGGAGGGGGGTGTGAGAACCAACACTGAGGGGGGGTGTGACTGAATCCTCGGTATTTTTTGTGGGTGGGGCTGGGGCGGGGCAGGGGTGGGACTAGGGGCGGAGAATGGGTGGAGTATGGCGAGCCACAGGTGTCGGGTTTTTCTCGGTGAAAAAGTTGGCAACCCTAGGTACGTAACAGGATCTTCAGCACAGTGCACCTCCAGAGGCTCAGGCACAGAGCACTAGAGTACTTGAACTAAAATAAAATAGGGAGATTGCCGCTGTGAAGGAGCTGCCATGTACCCACCAGCTGCACGGTTCAGAGCAGCGGGACCTGGAGGAGGCTTTTTTGGTCATCGGGCAGGCGGGAGGAGGACGTGCCTTGGCCCGGAGGACCCTGCTGTGCCCTATAAAGCCCTCCGGTTGAGAGTGAGTAGTTGGGAGATTGCCGCTGTGAAGGAGCTGCCGTGTACCCACCAGCTGCACGGTTCAGAGCAGCGGGACCTGGAGGAGGCTTTTTTGGTCATCGGGCAGGCGGGAGGAGGACATGCCTTGGCCCGGAGGACCCTGCTGTGCCCTATAAAGCCCTCCGGTTGAGAGTGAGTAGTTGGGAGATTGCCGCTGTGAAGGAGCTGCCGTGTACCCACCAGCTGCACGGTTCAGAGCAGCGGGACCTGGAGGAGGCTTTTTTGGTCATCGGGCAGGCGGGAGGAGGACGTGCCTTGACCCGGAGGACCCTGCTGTGCCCTATAAAGCTCCCCACTTCTATACGCGGCCGCGTGTCGCAGCCCGCGTGGCGTGGCCTAAAGGGGCGTGGCTCAAGGGGCAGGACACGCCCCTTTGGCGCCCCTTCGGCGTACGTGAGGCGTTCGTGTGTTGTGTCCATCCAGAGCCGATTCCAGCATTATGGGCAAAAGGAAGGCGAAGGTTGGTGATAAATCTGGGGCTGGTAGCTCAGGAGAGAAAGTGATGGGCCCTATGGACAAGCACGTGACTGCCCTGCTGCCTGGTAATCGATCTCCGGAGGAGGTCTCATTGAGTCCTGTTCTCCGTTCTCCTCCTCCTTTTCCTCTTCCTGCTCTTTCATCCACTATTTCAAATAGTCCTCCTGAGCAGATTCCCCCAGTTCCATGTCCTGTATTTCCATCTGTAATAGAGCCTGGGACTTTAGCATCTCCTACGGGGGAAGTAACTCTTCATGATATATGGTCTGCAATTCAAAAAATAGATGTACGTTTAACTTTTACTGTGTCCTCTTTGTGTAAATTTTCCCAAGATGTGGTGGACAAGTTACAATTTATGGATAATCAATTAGGTTCAGTTGTAAAGCTTGCCGCTAGCACTGACTCTCAATTTCAATCTAGCCGTAATTCTGATGTTGCGTTTATACGTGATTCCTTAGTGATTTCCTTTCGACTTGAGAACCGTGCTAGAGCGTGCAACCTACGTTTCCTTAACTTTCCTATGACACACCTAATGTCTTCTGATATATTGTTGGGTAAATACTTTTTGGAGATTCTGCATTTGGAGGGGGATTTTCATACAGCTCAGACGGTCCATATGTATTATTTGCCTTTTGGTTCTTCTTCCACTCCTCGGGCTGTTGGGGCTTCGGCCCCTTCAGTCTCTTCAGTGGATCAGAATTTAACAGCCTTCTTGGAAGATTCAATGGATATTATCTCCAAACGTAACACTTTGGTAGTTCAGTTTATTTCTGAATCTGCCAAACTGCGGGTTATGAGAACATATTTTAAACATCGGTGTACTCCATTTTGTGGCCAGGCTATCCAAATCTTCCCAGATGTCTGTCGTTATACGCAGATTCGGCGTAAACAGTTTCTGCTATTAAAATCACAGATAGTGGCGTTAGGGGCAACTTTCTTTCTTAAATTTCCTTGCCGTTGTGTGATTACCTTAGGGGGACAAACTTATGTGTATAATGATGTTAATGCCTTGAAATGTTTTTTGGATTCAAAAGCAGAGGGAGGTTCGATTGTGGAGGAGGAATGATTTTGTGTTTTTTCAGCTCCTTTTTGTGGGGTTTTGTAACCTCTTATTTCTTATATTCTGATTGATTCTATTTCTACTGTTACACAGGTACACTAAAAAAATTTTTTTTTAAACTGCCTCTAATGTTTCGATTGATTTTTACGTTTTTTGGTGCGCTGAATCCAAATCTGGTAACCAATTTGCTCCATCACGTACAGATTTTTTGCTACATTGGGTTAGCAGTTTGAGGTGAACGTTTCAGATTGAGTGTGATCGAGATAAAAGTTTCTTGGATGAATTCTTTATACTAATTGTTTAGTAGTTATTCAAATAAGAATAAAGAAAATTGTAACAAGGCAGCACATAAGAATAGAGTAATGTCAACAAAACACACTGTGATGGTAGCAAAATTGTCTGCACTTAAAACAGCCACATACATGTGCACAAACATTGAGCATATAAGAGCGAGGTTAGACACAAAGCAAAGCAAAGAAATGTGCAAAAAATGTTGTACAGGTATGTATGTAAGAATAGAAAACGCAAACCGCACCATTGCAATACATGAAGACAAACACCCGATGGTGTGAAAATAAAATTCTAATAAATGAGATCCGACACTGTGGTAATAACTAGCAAATTTTTATTTCAAAGTTTAGTAAAAACACGATATTTGTCAACACAGTTTAGATTTTAAAGTCATTCTTGGGTCAATCAATCTCCTGGTGGGCCCGTTTCTTCTTCCCCCGAATGCTTCTCTTGGTGCGCTGCTTGGCGTATTTTTCATCTGTGGTTTCCCGCAGCAGCAACCAGCAGAAATCAGCCATCATAGTGGTGTTCCATCTTCCTTGGTACCTTCTCTCTGCGTCCTTGATGTCCTGGTGAAACCTTTCACCTTGTTCTTCACTGTACGCCCCCAAGTTTTCGGGAAAGTAGTTCACATGGGAGTGCAAGAAATGGACTTTCAGACTCATGTTACAGCCTTGTTCTTTGAAGGCATTGAGCATCCTGGCAACAATATCCTTATAGTTCTCATCCCGCCTGTTCCCCAAGAATTTGAGAACAACATCCTTGAAGGAATCCCAGGCTTCTTTTTCCTTCTCAGACATCGTTTCGGCGAATGCTCCATCTGAAATGAGTTTCCTTATATCAGGGCCAACAAACACTCCTTCCTTTAGCTTTGCTTCAGAAAGTCGGGGGAACTTTGAGCAAAGGTACCGAAAGCACTCACCATCTTTTGGAAGGGACTTGATGAATTGCTTAATGAGACCCAACTTAATGTGGAGAGGTGGTAATAGAATTTTATCACGAGGTACCAAGCTCTCATGAAGAACATTTTTCTCACCGGGTCTCAAATACTCCCGAATTGGCCAGTCTTTTTTCCCCCAGTGTAGGTCGCGGGCCCGGCTATCCCACAAGCAAAGGAAGCAGGGATATTTGGTGAAACCGGATTGCTGCCCTAATAGCATGGACAGAATTTTAAAGTCTCCACAAATCATCCACTTATGCTCATCATAACGAATCTTCTGAAGAATCAGGGCCAAATTCTCGTATTTTTCTTGGAGAATAACAGAGTGAGCAATAGGAACTGAAGCGAATGTGTTGCCATTATGAAGAAGAACACCTTTTATGCTGTCTTTTGACGAATCACTGAACAGCCACAATTCAGCAGGAACATACTTGAGTTTAAACTTTTCCATCACTCCGTATATATCGTTGCAAAATACCAAATCTTCCTCTTTGCTGAAATACTTCAAAATTGTGTCTCGCGGTTGCGGTACCAATAAAAAGTTGTTCCTGGTGACAATAGATTTTTCTGTTTAAGCCGAGAACCTAGCAGTTGGGCAGCATCTTTTGGGAGTCCTAAATCCCGGACTAAATCATTCAATTCAGCTTGAGAGAAAAGTTCAGGTTTCGGATCTGGTTCAGTTTCAAACTCGGAAGTACTGGACTCATCGGGAAAAGCCATCTGATGAGTCTCATCATGATCAGAACCGTCCACACAAATATGATCCAAAGATTTTGGTGGTTCAGGCACAGGTACTTCGTTGCTATGAGGCATAGGCCTAATTGCTGAGGGAAGATTGGGGTAACTTATTACGTTCTTATTTTTTAAGTTGTATCCCTTCACAATGCAAGAGCAAAAATAGCAGTCACTGCTGTGGTCTCTTTGTTCACGCCACATCATAGGCATTCCGAAACGAAATGCTTGTTTTTTACCTTTCATCCACATAAGCATAGATCTTCCTCACATGTCTTGCACACTTTGTGAGGAGCCCACGGTTTGTCTTGATCGCCTAACTTCAAACCGAAATAGGCGAAATATACTTTTTTAATAAATGCAGAAATGTTCCTCTGCCGCTTTTTCACGGTATATTCCCCACAAATAAAACAAAAACTGTCCGGAGAGTTGACGCAACCTCTGGCTCTGTGAGCCATCACAAATACACAGCACTGCAAACTACAACTGTAGTGAACCACTTCGGAATAAAGCTGGATTACGACTGAGCAAACAAAAGGTAATAATGAACTTGCAAGAAACTGAAATTTGACAGGAACGTTCATGTCGCAACCACCGTGTTTGAGCGAGCGAGCAAACGAGGCGAGGCGAACAGGAAAGAACATGCGCCAGCGCGAGTACTGGATTTAGCCCCCCGCCTCCTAATTGTCCTGTTAATGTATAAAATGAATGCAAAACACTCTAAAATATCATGAGGGAGTGTTTCTAGTTAGTTAACCATTACAACCTCTATTTTGGGCCAAGAAAATAAATCTAATTTTGCAAGAAAATGTGACGTGATGGAACATTTTGGCTATTTTTCCTGGATTCAGCACCCCAAAATCTATAGGAATCAGTTGCAAAACTGGAGGCAGTTTTTTGGTAGTGTACCTGTGTTATTAGAGGCAATTCTCCTCTTGATGTGTTTCTTTTATGTATGGGAAAATTTTTCTTTATTGTATTTGCTATTTCTTTTCTCATGTTCTTTGTTTGTAATTTCTTGATGCATTGGAAAATTTTTAAATTTAAAAAAAAAAAAAAAAAAAGAACTAAAATAAAATAAAATAAAATCTAATTAACTGAAACTGAAATGAAAAAGAAACTGCAAATGCCCCCTAGGAAGAGGCTGGGTGGCTGCTTCTCCCAGGCACCCAAAACACAGCAGGGGTTTAAACACATGCGGGCCTGAAGAAGAAGAAATCGCGCCTAAATGCAGCTGGGGGAGTTTCCCACACTGCTGTAGGCTCCAAAACATGCGGCTGCAAGCCTCTCTCTGTCTCCTCATGTTCTGGCGGTTGCTAGAGGTTTCTGCTGTCCTCCCCCCCCCCCCGCCCCCCGCCACTCTTACCTTGGAGCATCTTTGCCACGTGGCTTTTCTACCCCTCACGCTCAGCCTTCCTTCCTGGCTTTGGTGCTGAGGGGGGTGACTCGGGGCTGCCAGCTTTCACTCGTCAAGCAACTGCAGCCCATGCAGTGGCTCCTCACCCGTTAACGGGTTCGGGAACAGCCAGAAGTCTCAGACTGAGGAAGGCCCCCACAGAACCCTCCCCCTGAAATCCTGGGGGGAGAGGGGGAAGAAGGAATATCCTCCCCTCAGCCCTGTTGTCTCTCTGTTCCTTTTGTTTTTTGGGGTTTTTTTTACTTCTGCCTTTAAAAACAAAGAAACCTGCACCTTAACAGGGGAAATAAAAGCAACTCTAGCTAAAGCACAGTTACTTACCTGTAACAGGTGATCTCTGGGAACAGCAGGAATTAGTCCTCACATATGGGTACGTCGGTACCGACGGAGCCCGTGCGGGAAAGCTCCCCAGCTTCTTAGAATAGAAGCTTTTGGGACCTCCCACTGCACATGCGCACTGCCTTCCCGCCTTCCTGAACAGCTCTCCTCAGTTTCGAGTTTATAGCTGAGTCAACAGAGAGAGGACAGGAAGATAGATAGATAAAAGATACAACTCCTAGGGGAGGTGGGTGGGTTGTGAGGACTAATTCCTGCTGTTCCCAGAGATCACCTGTTACAGGTAAGTAACTGTGCTATCTCCAGGAACAAGCAGGAATAAGTCCTCACATATGGGGACTCCCTAGCTTAGATGCATGGGATCCCCTGTAAAGGTTCGCCATCTTCGTATGGATCTCAGGCATCCATTCTGGGAAGGTGGGCAGGAGTTGTTTAGGAATGGAACAGGTGCTTGAGGACAGCCTGGCCAAACAAGGCATCCCGGCGGGAGTCCTTGTCCAAACAGTAATGGGCTGTGAAGGTATGAACCGAGGCCCAGGTAGCGGCTCGACAGATCTGATCTATGGAAACAGAGTGCAGATGAGCCATAGAAGTTGCCATGGCCCTCACATTGTGAGCAGTGACATGGCCTTCCAGAGAAATGTTTTTGCTCTGGTAAGCAAAAGAAATACACTGAGCAATCCAATTGGAAAGTGTACGCTTGGAGACTGGAAGTCCCAAATGGGAAGGATCAAAGGCCACAAAAAGTTGAGAAGACTTTCGATGTGGCTGAGTCCTATTAAGGTAAAAAGCGAGAGCTCTTTTACAATCCAGAGTATGAAGGTTCCTCTCTGCATTGGATGCATGAGGAGCTGGAAAAAAGACAGGTAGATATACCTCTTGATTAAGATGAAAAGGCGAGACCACTTTAGGCATAAAGTGGGGATTCGTCCTAAGGACCACCTTATCATGATGAAATCTTGTGTAAGGTGGATTAGCCACTAAAGCCTGCAGCTCACTGATGCGGCGAGCCGAAGTGACTGCAATGAGGAAGATGACCTTCCAGGAAAGAAATTTCAAGGAGGTGGAAAACATTGGCTCAAAAGGTGGCTTCATAAGTTGACCGAGCACTAGATTCAAATCCCATGCGACCGGGGGTGGTCTGATGGGAGGTTTAGTGAGAGTCAGGCCTCTCATGAATCTTGCAACAAGAGGATGAGAGGAGATAGGTTGTCCATTTATATGTTGCAAGGATGCTGCAATAGCACTTAAATGGACTCTTACCGAATTCGTCTTGAGGCCTGCATTGGATAGATGCAGGAGATAATCAAGAAGAGAATTCAAAGGAAGTGCCAGAGGGTCAAGACCCTGCTGAGCACACCAAATGGAAAAACGTTTCCATTTGAAAGCATAGGAACGCCTGGTAGAGGGTTTCCTAGAGGCAGAAAGGATATCTTTCACTGGTTGGGAAAGATGAAAGTCTTGAAGGCTTAAGCCTTCAGTAACCAAGCACTGAGGTGAAGGGATTTGGGGTTTGGGTGCCACAAAGTCCCCTCCTCCTGAGACAGGAGGTCTGGCGCAGCTCCCAGATCCAAGTAGGATCCCTGGGAGAGCTGTAGAAGTAGAGGGAACCACACTTGGCGTGGCCAGCGTGGAGCTATGAGGATCATAGTTCCATGATCCCTCTGGAGTTTGAACAGAGTCTTGGGAATCAAAGGAATGGGTGGAAAGGCATATAGGAATGCCTGATTCCAATTCAGGAGAAAGGCGTCTGTAGCCTGAGCTCCCTGACACGGAGTTCTGGAACAGAACCGGGGAAGTTTGGCATTCCACGGACTTGCAAAGAGGTCTATGTCCGGGGTCCCCCATTCCTGAAAGATTCGGTTTATTTGGTCCAAATGTAGGGACCATTCGTGTGGCAGCAGAACTCGACTGAGCCTGTCTGCCCGAGAGTTTTGAACTCCTGGGAGATACACTGCTAGCAGGTGAATCTGATGCTCTCTGGCGAAGGCCCATAGTCTTAGAGCTTCGTTGCAAAGCGACAGAGAGCCCGTCCCTCCTTGTTTGTTTATGTAAAACATGGCCACCTGATTGTCCGTCTGAACTAGGACAGTGAGGTTGGCTAGGAGGGAGTGGAAGACCTTGAGGGCAAGGTAAATTGCTCGCAGTTCCAGAAGATTGATATGAAGGGTGGTCTCCTGTAGAGACCAAGTGCCCTGAGTGGAGAGAGTTTGCAGATGGGCTCCCCACCCTGTTTGGGAGGCATCTGTTGTGAGGGTTGCTTGGGGTAGCAATGGTTGAAATGGAGCTCCCAACAACAGATTCTTGGTGGAAGTCCACCAGTGGAGGGACCAAAACAGACGATCGGAGGTTTGTATTTGGTCTGAGAGCACTCCTGACGCCTGAGTCCACTGAGTGGCCAGGGTCCATTGAGCTGCTCTCATATGAAGACGAGCATAGGGCACCACATGCACTGTGGAGGCCATATGACCCAGTAGGCGTAGCATTTCCCTGGCTGTCAAGTGAGTGCTGGACTGAGCTTGGGAGGCCAAACTCAGGAGGCGCTGGCCTCGAACATGTGGAAGGTAGGCCCTTGCAGTGATGGTGTCCAACTGGGCCCCTATGAATTCTAGAGATTGAGTAGGGATGAGTTGGGACTTGGGAAGGTTTACTACCAGTCCCAGATACTGCAAAAGGCTCCTTGTGTGGTCCAGGGAAATCTGGGCCTGTGACTGAGTTGGAGCTCGGATGAGCCAGTCGTCCAGATATGGGAAGACAAAGATTCCCATGCCTCTTAGAAATGCGGCTACGACTGCCATGCATTTTGTGAATACTCTTGGAGCAGAGGCTAGACCGAAGGGGAGTACTCTGTATTGGAAATGTTTTCCCTGAAACAGAAAGCGAAGATACTTTCTGTGGGATGGATGGATGAGTATATGTGTATACGCATCCTGTAGGTCTAGAGAACAAAGCCAGTCCTGACCCTGGAGGTAAGGAAGGAGAATGCCGAGAGACAGCATTTTGAATTTCTCCTTGAAGAGAAATTTGTTCAATTCTCTCAGATCTAGGATTGGTCTGAATCCCCCTGTCTTCTTTGGAATGAGAAAATAAGGGGAGTAGAAACCGGACCCTTGTTGAGGAAGAGGAACCTCTTCTATGGCCCCTTGGGCAAGAAGAGAGGAAACCTCTTGACCCAACAGGGTTAGGAGAGATGGGGGAGAATTGAATGGTCTCACCATATGATGGGGAGGAAGGCTGGAGAAATGAAGTTTGTAACCCTCTCGAATGATAGAGAGGGTCCATTGTTCTGTTGTGATTTGTTCCCATCTGGGAGCAAAGTGAACCAACCTTCCGGGTATGGTGAGAGGTTCTGGTTGTGTTAGAACCAGAAGTGGCAAGTTCCCTAGGAGCAAGTCAAAACCCCTGAGGGGTTGGAGCCTGCTGAGCTACAGTAGCTGCTGCAGGCTTAGCTCGTGCTTGTTTGGATTGCTGACGCTTAGCAGTATAGCGAGGTTGAGAAGACTGCTGGCCAGTATTTGAAGCAACTCTGGCCTTCTTATAGTAAGGCCTTTTAAAAGACTTTTTCTTAGTAGGAATTGAAGTGGACTTTGAAAGTCTTTCCAAGGTGGCATTTTCAGCATCCATCTGGGTGGCTTTGATTTGCCACTCTTCCCCAAATAAGTTCTCACCTGTACAGGGCAGATTCCGTAAGCCATCTAGAACCCAAGGTTCCAGATCAGAGGCCTGGAGCCAAGCAAGACGTCGGGCTGCAATAGCAATGCCCGAAGCCCTACTGGCTCCCTCAAAGGAATCATATGCTGCCCTATTAGAGAACTTAGAAACCTCTAAGAGTTGTTTCACTAGGGAAAGGAATCCCTGCTTTTTATCCTCAGGGATAAAGGGGGCAAAATGCCGCACCTTTTTGGCAAGTTCCTCCAGGAACATGCCCATATAGAGACTGTAGGAATTAATCCTGGCTATAAGCATACTAGCCTGGAAAATTTTCCTACCAAAAGAGTCCAAAGTCTTACATTCCCGTCCTGGAGGGGTGGAAGAGTGCCTTTTGGTACTCCTAATCTTCTTCATTGCAGACTTCACCACAATAGAGTGGTGGGGCAATTGAGTCTTTTGGAAACCAGGAGAAGGAGGGACCCTATACATGGTGTCCAACCTACGGGAATAAGGAGACAAAGTCAAAGGATTTTCCCAGAAATCCATCAGTTGTTCTTGAAGGATTTCATGGATAGGCAGGGTAACTGCCTCCTTAGGGGCCTTTGAGTATCCCAAAATATCCAGTTTTTTGGATCTGGGTTCCTTTTCAGAGGATGTGGTAATAGAAAGGGCTGTAGCCATATCTAAAACAAAGTCCTGGAAGGACAAATCCTCTGGAGGGGACATTCTCCTTTTAGGAGAAGAGGGCTCCTCAGGTAAGTTGAGTGAAAACTCAGCAGAATCATCAGAGGAGTGAAAATCCTCAGAGGAATCGGTGCTTTCCTCTAACGCACGATACGCGTACCGATCGGTATCGATATCGGGCGTATCGGGTATGGAACCGGTATGGAGCGAAAGCCCATACGGTACCGACTTGCGTTTAGAGGTGGACGGCCTCGATACCGGCATGGCGGACGATACCGGTATCGGGCCCGGAACCGCTGAAAGCGGAACCGATGGCGTTGCAGCTTTAATGAAAGCCATGACGGCCTGCTGCATGGACTGTACAGTATCGCCCATGGACGCCATAGCTGCCTGGATGTCGGTACCGGAGTGACCCGGTACCCCAGAGCAGGCTAACAGGTGATCTGTCGAGGCCGTAGCATCGATATCAACCTGAGACCCCTGAATTGGCGTTTTTGGAAGTTGGACTTCCCGCCGGGGTTGTTTGGCTGGGGCAGGGTCCTCAAGTTCTAAGCTAAGAGCCTCTCGATGCTTTGAAGGAGATTTGCTCTTTGAGGACTTGCCCACAGAAGGTTTGGTTACCTGAGATCCATCCGGAGAAGAAGACCTGGATGACTGTGATGCTGTATTCTCTGAAGCAAACAGCACATGGAATTTGTTGGCCCGGTTCTGCAGCCCACGTTTAGACATGTGGGAGCAAGATGGGCAGTCCGGTATGGAATGGTCAGGCCCCAAACATTTCAGACACACCATTCATGGGTGTCTGTGACTGAAATAACAGCATTACATTTGGTACACTTCTTAAATCCAGGGCTGGCTTCTCCATGAGGAGAAATTGAGTAGGCCGAGAGGCCTCTCTGAAGTGACCAAAAAGCTAAAAAATAAGAAAAAAGAATTATAATTTTTTAAAGAAAGAAAGAAAAGACCGGCGATACCGGTATCGGTATAGGGAAGGCAGGTACGCGGTCTAAAGAAACAAATAAAATAACAATTTCTTCAGCGGTGACAGGAACACGACCTGCTGGCTCCGCGGAAAAAGAGAAACTGAGGAGAGCTGTTCAGGAAGGCGGGAAGGCAGTGCGCATGTGCAGTGGGAGGTCCCAAAAGCTTCTATTCTAAGAAGCTGGGGAGCTTTCCCGCACGGGCTCCGTCGGTACCGACGTACCCATATGTGAGGACTTATTCCTGCTTGTTCCTGGAGATACCTATCTCCTTAGTTGTCCTTTCAGTGAGTCCAGCACCTTGGCTCACAACCTCCTCCAGATGCTTGGAGGCTGAGCAGACTGGGGCTGGTGGGTGGCGCCAGCTGCATATGTACTCTAGTGTCATCAAAAAGATGACATGCTGAGCCTCCAAGCTGCTGGAAGAGGTACACTACCCAGAGGTGCGGGACTGGACTGGAGGGACAATAAGGAAATGGCGGTTTGCACCAAAGGACAACCACTACTGCCCCTCAGACAATGATAGAATTGCCCCAAGCAAGAACTCCTGCCCTAAGGGCATCCCATCTTCAGTATTCAATAAAGTTATTATACCAATGCCCTTGACTGCATAAACAGCCTGCACATCAGAAATGTCATTTACATTAGACATGACTTGTACCACAAGAACTGCCTCTATTTCATTCAAGTCATACAGTGCATGGTTTTTGTTGTTCTTTATAGTGCCATCAAGTTGCCTTTGGGTTTTCTTGGCAATGTATCACCAGAAGTAGATTGCCAGGCCTTTTCTTCCAAGGCAATGGAGGATAAAGTGACTTGCCCAAGTTCACAAAGCATGCCAGTGGGAATCACACCCTTGATCTTCTGGGTACTAGGCAGTTGCTCTAACCACTAGGCTACTCCTCCACTTGCAGTGCATTAACAACTTATATATACTGTAGATGTACTTCATGTATAGCATTCAACTCATGTACATCATTCAGATGAGTTACGTCATGAATATCATTTAAGTCATTTCCCATTCAAGGCATTTACATCATATAGATCAGTTATTGTATGTATTTCAGGTATGCCAATTACATAGTGCAGGCCATTTCTTATATATATTCCATGTATTGCAGGCACGTCAGTTATGTGAAATGCTTCAGAGCGCGCCTCTCAAGTTTTCACTTTATTTATGTTGTGCCGTCTTTCTCCCCAAGTATACCCCAAATAAAGCAAAACAGCTAAATACCTTCTCTGAAGCGACTGAGAGACGCACCCCCCCCCCCTTGAACCCACTTCAGGATCTCCCATTCCGCTTCAATCATCGTTTTAATGGGTAGCACCTCTGGCCACCCTTGAATACCTGCAGGAGGGGATCCTCCAATGGCTCCTCCACCAACGCCAGGGGCTAGGCAATATTTAAGCCACCAGGGAGTGCTTGATAAGACCCGCTAATTTCTCCTTATGAATAACCCTGAACACATTAGGATTCCCTCCTATGGAGAACTCATCTTCTTTCAAGTCCAGGCTAGCAGAGTCACCCTAGAGGTCTTAGGGACCCTCCCCAGCATCCTCTGAAGTCTGGGAGTGGGGGGATTCTGATGCCCCCCCCCCATAGATTCAGTTCAGTCTTAGTTCTCTGCCCTGGAGGCTCCTGAGTAGGCAGAGGAGACTCTTGCAGTGCTTCAATCGGCATAATGGAAGGAAGAGAAGGCTGAGCAGGGCCAGAACCTGTTGTCTCTTTAACCTATAGGCCTTATGCAATAATAATAAACTAAAATCTGCTGAGAAAACCAGGTACTTCTGCTCACTAGCCGGCAAAGATGCTGTCCATGATGCTGAGCTATCTGATCGCTGTTTTGCCTTTGTTTTCATTACCTTTCCCTTGACCGAGGAAATGACTGCTGAATCTAACATGGCTGCGGCGGGGGCCTCTGGCTCTGCCAGATCAGAACCTGGCTTCTCTCCTCAGCGATCCATGCCCCCCCCCCCCCCCCAGGCCAATCCATGCTCCAGAGCTCTTCTCTGCTTTAAACAAATGCATCATAAGCTGTCAGCTGACAAAACGCAGTTTCCTCCACTGCCAACGCAAAAAGAAAGCCACGCGCATGCACTGTTCCCTGAGAACCCCATGTCCAACCGAAAACAGAAAACTTTCCATTCACTGATCTACTGTAGCCGACAAGCCTGAAACAAGAAACACTGGCTGTAAGCAGAGCTCTACAGTAAACCCAGCCCAGCACAGAAGTAAAGCTCAAGCTGCTTTTATTATTGAAATGACAGCCTCCTTAAAAAGGCCTATTATAGCAATCTGAAGGGAAAACCCAGATCTCTTTAACTCAGAGATGAAGGTAGCCCAGCCGGGAGAGAAAGGCATCTGGACTACCAGGTATCTAACCCCTTGGATCCCACCAAAGGATCCTGGTGTTAGACAGGCCTCCTACAACTCTGCCAGCCCTTTCATTCAACAGTTCTGCATGAGAAAGAGTAGTTACTCACCTGTAACAGGTGTTCTCCAAGAACAGCAGGAATCAGTTCTCACATATGGGTGACATCGACGTCGATGGAGCCTTGCGGAGCATTTCCCCAGCTTTCTATGAAAGCCTTTGGGAATACTGCACGCATGTGCAGTCCCCTTCCCACCTAAAGGTGCCATCTTTCTCAGTCAAATGACATAGCTAAAAAACAGCAAACAAAAAATTCAAAATAAACTATGTACAACTGCAACTCCCAGGGGAGGAGGGAGGGTTGTGAGGACTGATTCCTGCTGTTCCTGGAGAACACCTGTTACAGGTGAGTAACTACTCTTTCTCCAGGACCAAGCAGGAAGTCAGTCCTCACATATGGGTGACTCCCCAGCTCTGGGCTACCAAGGAACCCAGGCTGAACAAGAGAACTCCCTCTAGTCCCAGCATCAAAGAAAGGCTTTTCACTGAAAGAACCTCCACCGGTAGCCCAATGGAGGGCTGGAGGGCAGGATTTGCCTAAACCTCAAAGAGATTCCGGAGTACTGCCTGGCCAAAAGCACTGTCCCTACGGGACTCCCTCTCCAGGCAGTAATGGGCCGCAAAAGTCTGGCTTGAGGACCAAGTTGCAGCCCTGCAGATGTCTGCCAACGGTACAGAGCGGAGATGAGCTACTGAGAAAGCCATAGCCCTGAAACGGTGGGCCGTGACCCGACCCTGCAAAGGAAGGTCAGCAGCCCTGTAAGCCCAGGTGATGCAGTCAGCCACCCAGATGGACAAGGTACGCTTGGACACAGCCAACCCCAAATTATTAGGGTCAAAAGATATGAAGAGCTGAGTAGCTCTTCTATGCCCATGCGTACGGTCAAGGTAGAAGAATAAGGCCCTCCTACAGTCCAGGGTATGCAGAACTGCTTCAGCCTGGCTTGCATGAGGCCTAGGGAAGAATGTCGGAAGAACCACCTCCTGGTTGAGGTGGAAAGAGGAGACAACCTTTGGGAGGAACTTTGGATGAGTCCGAAGGACTACCCTGTTCCTATAGAAGCGAGTGTAAGGCCTGTCACAGACCAGGGCCTGAAGCTCACTTACTCGCCTGGCCAAGGTAAGGGCTACTAGGAAGAGTGTCTTCCAGGAAAGGAAGCGTAGTGGACAAGTAGCCATCGACTCAAAAGGTGGGGGGAGTCAGTTGCTGCAAGACCACATTCAACTCCCACTCAGGGGCTGGTGGACGGAGAGGAGGCTTTAGCAAGAGCAAGACTCTGAGAAACCTGGACACCAAGGGGTGAACCGACAGAGAGTGACCCTCCACCAGTAAGTGGTGAGCTGCTAGAGCTGAGAGGTGGACCCGAACAGAATTGGACTTAAGGCCCTGATTGGATAAGTGCAGCAGGTACTGAAGCACCACTGGTACAGTACAGGAGAAAGGGTCCTCTGTACGCAGCTGACACCACACAGAAAACCTCTTCCACTTCAGGGCATAGGTTTTCCTAGTGGACTGCTTCCTAGAGGCCAGGACGACCTCTTCAACTTCAAGAGATAGGCCCCAAGGAGCCAAAACTACCCGTGCAGCTTCCAGGCCATCAAATTGAGAGATCTGAGATTGGGGTGCAGAAGAGACCCCTGGTCCTGAGAAAGAAGGTCGGGCTGCAACCCTAGAGGTAGTGGAGTGTCCACTTCTAGTTGAAGTAGAAGTGGGAACCAAGGCTGCCTCGGCCACCTGGGAGCTACCAGAAGGACTGAGGCCTGGTCCTTTAGAATCTTGAACAGGGTTCGGGCCACCAGAGGCGTGGGAGGAAACGCATAGAGGAGGCCCTGGGACAAGGAAATCAGAAAAGCATCTGCTGCTAGTCTCAGAGGATGAGGTTGCCTGGAGCAGAACCTGGGCAGCTGTCTGTTCAGGGAACTGGCAAAGAGATCTATGGATGGAAGTCCCCATCTCAGGAAGATCTTCTGAACTACCAAGGGATGGAGCTGCCATTCGTGGGGCTGCAGAATCCTGCTCAACCTGTCTGCCAGGTAATTTTCCTGGCCAGGGAGATAAATGTTGTGCCTGAGCGCAAACAAGCAAAGGTCTTGCGCCTCCTGACAAAGGAGCCTGGACCCAGTGCCTCCCTGTCTGTTCACATAAAACATGGCTACCTGATTGTCTGTTTGCACTAAAACAGACTGGTGGGCCAGGGTTTGAGAGAAAGTCCGGAGGGCTAAGCGAATAGCCCATAGTTCCAGTAGATTGATCTGCTACTGGACCTCCCAGGGAGACCACAGGCCCTGGGTGCACCTGCCCAGACAGTGTGCACCCCAGCCCTGCAGGGAGGCATCGGTGGTCAATACCACTGTGGACCCAGGTGGCTGAAAAGGCATCCCTCGCAGTAAGTTGGGGGGATGCAGCCACCAACGTAGGGAGTTCAGGAATGGTCTGGACACCCTTACTCTGTCGCTGAGGTTCCCTGTGGCCTGCGACCACTGAGTCCTGAGACACCATTTATTTATTTAACTATTTTCTTTTATACCGCCCCTTCCAGAGATCAAGGGCGGTTTACATATAACAGTTTAACATTCTTGTACACATTTGTATACATTTTACATTGAACAATAGAAGTCAACTATTTACATTGAACAATAAATTTAACTTTGTAGGTAATTAAAGCAAAACAAACATCAAACTTTTTACAAATGTATATTTACAGTGGTTGTGTGTGGTGTATAGGGCAGATACTGGTGTAGGTGCTGGAATTTAATATGAAGCCTGGCATTGGGAGTCACATGTACTGTCGAAGCCATGTGGCCAAGAAGCCTCAGGCAGAGCCTGGCGGAGAAACTGGTTTGCCAAGGTTATCAGTCTTTGGGCTCTGTCCTCTGGCAAGAAAGATTTTGCCTGCAGAGAGTCCAGCCTTGCCCCTATGAACTCCAAGTTTTGGGAGGGGAGCAAAGTGGACTTTGCGAAGTTTATGACAAACCCCAGATGTTGGGAGTAGAGAAATCGTTCGGAGGGTGGCTTGCCTGGCCTCCTGGCACGTCTGACCCCTGATGAGCCAGTCGTCCAGATAGGGGAAGACAAAGATACCCTGAATCCTTAAGTAGGCCGCCGCCACCGCCAAGCATTTGGTAAAGACCCTGGGGGCGGAGGTGAGACCAAATGGCAGCACTCTGTACTGATAATGGTTTCCTCCCACAATGAACCTCAGGTACTTTCTGTGGTCTGGATGAATGAGGATGTGAGTGTACGCATCCTTTAGATCTAAGGAGCATAGCCAATCTCCCTGCTGGAGGTAGGGCAGAAGTATTCCAAGAGTAAGCATCTTGAACTTCTCCTTCTGTAAGAACTTGTTGAGATTTCTGAGGTCGAGAATAGGCCTGAGATCCCCTGTCCTCTTTGGTACTAGGAAGTACCTGGAGTAGAAACCGTGGCCTTGGAGGTGGGGAGGTACAGGTTCCACCGCCTGGTCTCATAACAGACCCTGAAGCTCCTGCAGGAGGAGGGCTGTATGGAGAGGAGGCCTTGGAGGCTCTCCCGGAAAATAGGGAGGCGGCAACTGATGAAAATGAAGCAGGTAGCCCTTGTGGACTATGCTTAAGACCCAGTTGTTCCCTGTAATGGGTGGCCACCGGTGGGAAAACAGGGCTAGTCGACCTCCTGTGCAGGGATGGGACAGCAGAGACGGAGAGGCTATGCCTTGGGAGTCAAAACCCCCACCCTGCTGAGTGGGAGCAGGAGCCGGAGGCTTGGGGGCCTTCTGTCTACGGGGCCCATGTCCCTGCCCCTTGGCTTGCTGAGCCTGTGGGGGAGCGGGGGAGGCCTGGTAAGGTGGGAACTGTTTGTAGGCAGTCGCCTTCCTCGGGTAAAAGGACTTTTTACCCGAGCCCTTCTTTTTCTGTGAAGGGGCAGAGGTCTTTCGAGACAGCCTTATCCTCGTGAGGTGCTCGGTCTCGAGCTCAGCAGCCTTCTCAGCCATGGGCTTGCCAAAAAGGTTCTCACCTCGGCAATGGACATCGACCAACTTGTCCTGAACCCATGGCTCGAGATCCGATGACTGCATCCATGCCTGGCGTCGAGCTGCGATGCCGGGAGCCGCAACACGGGCCGAGGCCTCGAAGCCATCATAGGCCGCTCGGGACATGAACTTAGAGCCTTCCCGGATCCCCGAAGACAAGGACTTGAACCTCTGCAAAGGTTCCCCGGAGAGACCAGCAGAGAACCCGGCAAGCTCCTTTGCCAGGTCCCGCAAGTACATGCCCATGTACAGCTGGTAAGACTGGACACGGCAAGCAAGCATCGAGCCCTGGAAGCACTTTCTACCGAACGCATCCAGGTTCTGGGCCTCCCTGCCAGGGGGCACCGCGGAGTGCATCTTCTGACTTTTCAGACGATGCATGGCCGATTCCACCACCATGGAATGGTGCGGTAGCTGCGTCTTTTGAAACCCAGGGCTCTTACGGAGTCGATAAATGGAATCGACCCGCTTGCTCAGAACCGGCGCCGAGGCCGGTGCCTCCCATATACGGAAGAGGAGCCGTTCCAGCATCGGAGGAACCGGCACAGTAAAGGCCTCCTTCGGAGGAGAGTCATACTGGAGGGCCTCGAGCTCTTTGGCTCGAGGCTCCTCCTCGGGATCCGCCGGGATCTCCAAAGCAGTGGCCATATCCCTCACGAACTCTGAGAACAGGGTATCCTCCGGAGGGGACCTACTCTGGGGCTCAGACTGCGGTGAGTCTGACGGGACGCACAGAGTCTTGAAGGTATCGGGGGACTCCTCATCCTCCGTCTCCCAGGCAGACTCGTCCAAAGAGGAGTCGGGCTCCGACCGCGCAGGGCCCGGCAGCACTCGCCCTGACGCCGAAGGCACCGGCGTCGACACCCTCGGTCACGACCGGGAGGTCGAGGGTGACCGCGACCGAGGACGACCTCGAGCCTTCATGGTCTCGAGTATCGGCTCGGTCTCCGGGGTCCACTTCGACGTCGATGTCCCGGTGGTTGGGGCAGATGCGCCAGACAGGCTGGCCATCGGCACCCGCTGCTGATCCATGAAGGCAGACAGTCTGCACTCCAAGGCTGTCAGCCTGAGACCCAGCTCAGGAGACTCAGCAGCCACCGACTCAGGCCCCAGCGGTGCCGGGCCCGACGTCGGCTCCCTGGGAGGAGAGTTCTCGAGGACAAAGAGTAGTTACTCACCTATAATAGGTGTTCTCCAGGAGCAGCAGGAATCAGTCCTCACATATGGGTGTCATCGGCGCCGATGAAGCCCCAGCGGAGCATTTCCCCAGTTTTCTATGAAAGCCTTTGGGAATGCAGGCACGCATGCGCGGTTCCCTTCCTGCCTAAAGGTGCCATCTTACCTCAGTCAAATGACATAGCTAAGAACAGCACACAAAAATGAAAAAATAAACTATGTACAACTGCAACTCCAAGGGGAGGAGGGAGGGTTGTGAGGACTGATTCCTGCTGCTCCTGGAGAACACCTGTTACAGGTGAGTAACTACTCTTTCTCCAGGACCAAGCAGGAAGTCAGTCCTCACATATGGGTGACTCCCTAGCTCTGGGCTACCGAGGAACCCAGGCTGAACAAGAGTATTCCCTCTAGTCCCAGCAGTAAAGAAAGACTTTTCAAGGACACATCCTCCACCGGAAGCTCAACAGAGGGCAAGAGTTGCCTAAACCTCAAAGAGATTCCGGAGTACTGCCTGGCCAAAAGCACTGTCCCTACGGGACTCCCTCTCCAGGCAGTAATGGGCTGCAAAAGTCTGGCTTGAAGACCAAGTTGCAGCCCTGCAGATGTCTACCAAGGGCACAGAGCGGAGATGAGCCACTGAGGCAGCCATTGCCCTGACACGATGGGCTGTGACCCGACCCTGCAAAGGAAGGTCAGCCGCCTTGTAAGCCCAGGTGATACAGTCAGCCACCCAGATGGACAAGGTACGCTTGGACACAGCCAACCCCAACTTATTGGGGTCAAAGGATATGAAGAGCTGAGTAGCCCTTCTATGCCCCTGCGTACGGTCAAGGTAGAAGGATAAGGCCCTCCTACAGTACAGGGTATGCAGGACTGCTTCAGCCTGGCTAGCATGAGGCCTAGGGAAGAATGTTGGAAGAACCACCTCCTGATTGAGGTGGAAAGAGGAGACAACCTTAGGGAGGAACTTTGGATGAGTCCTGAGGACTACCCTGTTCCTGTAAATCCTGGTGTAAGGCCTGTCACAGACCAGGGCCTGAAGCTCACTTACTCGCCTAGCCTATGTAAGGTCTATTAGGAAGAGTGTCTTCCAGGAGAGGAAGCGTAGTGGACAAGTAGCCATCGGCTCAAAAGGTGGGTGAGTCAGCTGTTGCAAGACCACATTCAGCTCCCACTCAGGGGCAGGAGAATGGATGGGAGGCTTGAGCAAAAGCAAGCCCCTGAGAAAGCGGGACACCAAGGGGTGACCAGATAGAGACTGCCCCTCTACCAATGAGTGGTGAGCTGCTAGAGCTGAGAGGTGGACCCGAACAGAATTGGACTTAAGTCCTTGATTTGGTAAGTGCAGTAGGTACTGAAGCACCACTGGCACAGTACAGGAGAAAGGATCCTCTGTACGTAGGTGACACCACACAGAAAACCTCTTCCACTTGAGAGCATAGGTTTTCCTCGTGGACTGTTTCCTAGAGGCTAGGACAACCTCCTCAACTTCCTGAGGTAGGCCCCAGGAAGCCAAAACTACCCTTGCAGCCTCCAGGCCATCAAATTGAGAGACTTGAGATTGGGGTGCAGAAGGGAACCCTGGTCTTGTGTGAGAAGGTCGGGTTGCAAACCCAGAGGTAGTGGAGGATCCACCGCCAGTTGAAGCAGAAGAGGAAACCAAGGCTATCTCGGCCACATGGGAGCCACCAGCAGGACTGAGGCTTTGCCCTGAAGAATCTTGAACAGGGTTCGGGCCACCAAGGGCGTGGGAGGAAACGCATAGAGGAGGCCCTGAGACCAAGATATCAGAAAAGCATCCGCTGCTATCCGCAGAGGATGTGGTTGCCTGGAGCAGAACTTTGGCAGTTGCTTGTTCAGTGGGCTGGCAAAAAGATCCATCAAAGGAAGACCCCATTTGAGAAAGATCTTCTGAACTACCGAAGGCTGCAGCTGCCACTCGTAGGGCTGCAGAATCCTGCTTAACCTGTCTGCCAGGTAGTTGTCCTGGCCCGGAAGGTACACAGCCTTGAGGAGCATGTTGTGCTTGAGGGCAAAAGAACACAGGTCCTGGGCCTCCCGACAAAGGATCCTGGACCCGGTTCCGCCCTGTTTGTTCACATAAAACATGGCAACTTGGTTGTCTGTCTGGATCAGGACAGACTGGTGAGTCAGGGTAGGAGTGAAAGCTTTGAGTGCTAAGCGAATAGCTCTGAGTTCGAGGAGATTGATCTGCTGTGCAGCTTCCCAGGGAGACCAGAGGCCCTGGGTGCACTTGCCCAGACAATGCGCTCCCCAGCCTTGCAGGGAGGCATCTGTAGTTAGCACCACTGTGTAACATGGAATCTGAAAGGGCACCCCTTTCAGCAGATTGGGTGGGTGTAGCCACCAGTTGAGGGAGTGCAGAAATGGTCTGGACGCCCTTATCCTGTCTCTGAAGCTGTCTGTGGCCTGTGACCACTGAGTTCGAAGACACCATTGTGCAGGCCTCATATGGAGCCTGGCATTGGGGGTCACAGGCACTGTCAAAGCCATGTGGCCTAGAAGTCTCAGGCAGAGTCTGGCGGAGACCAGGGACCTGCTGAGAAACTGACTTGCCAAGGCCATCAACCTTTGGGCTCTGTTTTCTGGCAAGAATGCCTTTGCCAGGAGAGAGTCCAACCTTGCCCCTATGAACTCCAAGTTCTGGGAAGGGAACAAAGTGGACTTTACGAAGTTTATGACAAACCCCAAGCGTTGTAGAAGAGCAATGGTCCTGAGGGTGGCTTGATTGGCCTCCTGACCTGTGTGACCCCTGATGAGCCAGTTGTCCAGATAAGGGAAGACAAAGATGCCCTGATTTCTCAGGTAGGCCGCCACCACCGCTAAGCACTTTGTAAAGACTCTGGGGGCGGAGGTGAGGCCGAAAGGCAGCACTCTGTACTGATAATGGTTTCCTCCCACGATGAACCTTAGGTACTTTCTGTGGTCTGGATGAATGAGGATGGGAGTGTACGCATCCTTTAGATCTAAGGAGCATAGGCAATCTCCCTCCTGGAGGTAGGGCAGAAGGGTTCCAAGAGTAAGCATCTTGAACTTTTCTTTCACTAGGAACTTGTTGAGGTTCCTGAGGTCCAGAATAGGACGAAGGCCACCGGTCCTTTTGGGCACCTGGAAATAACTGGAGTAGAATCCGTGACCTTGCAAGTGGGGAGGCACAGGCTCCCCCGCCCTGTCCACCAACAGACCCTGAAGCTCCTGACGGTGAAGGTCTGAGTGCAGAGGCGGCCTTGGAGGCTCCCCTGGAAAGTATGGGGGTGGCAGTTGGTGGAAATGGAGGGCATAGCCCTTGTGGACTATCTCCAGCACCCAACTGTCCCTGGTGATAAGGGGCCACTGGTGGGCAAAGAGGGCGAGACGACCTCCTGTGCAGGGTTGGGAGAGCAGTGGAGGAAAGGCTATGCTCAAGGAGTCAAAAAACCCCACCCTGCTGAGTGGTAGCAGGGGCCTGAGGCTTGGGGGTCCTCTGCCTACGGGGCCCATTACCCTGGCCCTTGGCTTGCTGACCCTGGGGGGCAGCTTGGGCAGCCTGATATTGTGGGTACTGTTTGTAGGCAGTGCCCTTTCTCGGGTAAAAGCGCTTTTTACCCGAGCCCTTCTTTTTATGAGAAGGGGCAGAGGTCTTCCTCGACAGCCTTGTCCAAGTGAGGTGCTCGGTCTCGAGCTGAGCGGCCTTCTCGGTCATGGGCTTGCCAAAAAGGTTTTCACCTCGGCAAGGGACATCGACCAACTTGTCCTGAACCCATGGCTCGAGGTCCGATGACTGCAGCCATGCCTGGCATCGAGCCGCGATGCCAGCTGCCACAACTCAGGCCGAAGCCTCGAAGCCATTGTAGGCAGCGCGGGACATGAACTTCGAGCAGTCCCGAATCCCCGAGGACGAGGACTTAAATCTCTGCAAGGGTTCCCCGGAGAGACCAGCAGAGAATCCGGCCAACTCCTTGGCCAGATCCCGCAAGTACATGCCCATGTACAGCTGGTAAGACTGGACACGGCAAGCAAGCATCAAGCCCTGAAAACACTTTCTACCGACGCCATCGAGGTTTCAGGCCTCCCTACCAGGGGGCACCATGGAGTGCATCTTCTGGCTCTTCAGACGATGCATGGCCGATTCCACAACCATGGAATGGTGTGGTAGCTGTGCCTTCTGAAAGCCAGGGCTCTTCTGGAGCCGATAAATCAAATCGACTCGCTTGCTAAGAACCGGCGCCGAGGCCAGTGCCTCCTACATACGGAAGAGGAGCCGTTCCAGCATCGGAGGAACCGGGACAGTAAAGGCCTCCTTCGGAGGAGAGTCATACTGCAGCGCCTCGAGCTCTTCAGCTCGAGGCTCTTCCTCGGGGTCCACCGGAATAGCCAAGGCAGTGGCCATATCCCGGACGAACTCTGAGAACCGGGTGTCCTCCGGGGGGGGGGGGACCTACTCCGGGGCTCAGACTGCGGTGAGTCGGAAGGGACGCACCGAGTCTTAAAGGTATCAGGAGACTCCTCGTCCTCCGTCTCTCAAGCCGACTCGTCCGAGGAAGAGTCGGTGTCCAACCCCGCGGGGCCCTGGAGCACCCACCCCAACGCCAGAAGCACCGGCGTCGATGCCCTCGGTCCCGAACGGGAGGTCTAGGGAGACCGTGACCGAGGTCGACTCCGAGCCACGATGGACTCGAGTATCGGCTCGGTCACCAGGGTCGACTTCGATGTCGATATCCCGGTTGTCAGGGCAGATGCGCCAGACAGGCTGGCCATCAGTGCCCACTGCTGCTCCATGAAGGCAGACATTCTGCTCTCCAAGGCTGTCATCCTGAGACTCAGCTCGGGAGACGCAGCAGCCACCAACTCGGGCCCCGGCGGCGCCGGGCCCGACGTCGGCTCCCTGGGAGGAGAGTCCACGTGAACTACGGGGCTTACGTGTCCAGCAGACTCCGGCTCCACACGAGGAACTTTGGCAGGCTTCTCCGGTTCCACAGGCCCGGGGTGACGGTCGGGGGTCTTAGACCTGGCCCTCGAGGAGCCAGGGAACTCCGACGACGACGCCCTCGCGAGCCATTTCTCCTGTTGCGTTCCCGGTCGGGGGACCCCCTGTCCGAGGAGCTTCGACGACGCTTGGGATCGGAAACACGAGATGTCGAGGCCTCAGACGAAGTCCAGGCCCGGCCGGAGGCTGAGTCTGAGAAAAGCCTTTCCTTTTGCTGCTGGCGACTTCGTAGTGCCTTGAAGACATTTTCCCACAGGCCCCGCATGACTTAGGATCGTGGTCGGGGCCGAGGCACCGAAGGCAGCAGTCGTGTGTGTCGGTGAGAGACATTAGTTTCTTACACCGATCACACTTCTTAAAACCACTGGAAGCCATCGGGGTAAAAAGAGTCCCCGCGAGGTCAAAGGACCGGCCTTCCAGGGAAAAAGAGAAAAAAGGGCGCGAACGCCAGCCATGAAGGGCAAAAACTGAAAAAGAAGAATCGGGCTCGATACTGGTGTACCGAACCCGGCGGGAGGGGAACCGGCGTCGAACCGGTAGAAAAAGAGCAAAAAATCGCTGAAAAATCTAATTTTAACCGGGAAAACTGGACACACGTCCGATGGGCTTCACGGAAAAAAAGAGACTGAGGTAAGATGGCACCTTTAGGTGGGAAGGGAATCGCACATGCGTGCCTGCATTCCCAAAGGCTTTCATAGAAAGCTGGGGAAATGCTCCGCTGGGGCTTCATCGGCACCGATGACACCCATATGTGAGGACTGACTTCCTGCTTGGTCCTGGAGAACAGGACTTACGTGTCCAGCAGACTCCGGCTCCAGTCGAGGTACTTTTGATGACTTCTCCTGTTCCACAGGCCCGGGAAGGCGGTCGGGGGTCCGAGACCTAGCCCTCGAGGAGCCAGGGACCTCCTCCGACGCCGCCCTTGCGAGCCGCTTCTTCCTCTTTCGCTCCCACTCAGGGGACCCCCTCTCCAAGGAACCCCGACGATGCTCGGGGTCAGACTCCCGAGACGTCGAGGCCTCAGACGAGGTCCGGGCCCGGCCGGAGGCCGAATTGGAGAAAAGCCTTTCCTTTTATTTATTTATTTATGCTTTTCTTCTATACCGCTTTTTCCCAAGATCAAAGGCGGTTTACAATTAACAAATAATGAACGTGGTTTTACATGGAACATCGTATTTTTCAAACTATGTACAATTAACTTTTCATGAACAATAACATGGAACATATAGTTATAGAAATGCTGTAACTATTTACATTAGTCAATTATTTACATTCGTCAATTATTAATCATAGTTTTTAAGAGTTGCTTTTCCTAAGTGTGTTGAGGTTTGTGGCTTTTTTTTCCTAAGTGTGTTGAGGTTTGTGGCTTTTTGATCTGTGGTTAGGGAGGATTTTTATGGAGGTGTGGTGAGGGGGATGGGGGGGGTTCATTAAAATTTATAAAGTGTTCCTTAAACAGATATGTTTTTAGTTCTTTCCGGAATGTCTGGAGATCCTTCATTTTGCGGAGGCTTAGTAGGAGTTTATTCCATAGGGTGGGGGCTGCATATGAGAATGCTCTTGAGCTTGTGGTTTTTTTTGTTTTTCGGATGGATTTTTTTATGTCTAGTGAGTGGGTTGCGTTTTGTCTGCGGGTTCTATGTTCTTTTTGAGCATGTAGCAGAGTGGTTAGATGTGAGGGTGATATGCCGTTGATAAGTTTAAATGTGGTTAAGAGTATTTTATATAGTATTCTACTATTTATGGGAAGCCAGTGTAGTTCGGCGAGGATGGGAGTTATGTGGTCAGTGAGGCGGGCTTTTGCTGTTACTCGAGCACAGATGTTTTGAGCTCGTTGGAGTAAGTTGGTATTTGTGAGAGGGAGGCCGATAAGTAGACTATTACAATAGTCGAAGTGCGGAGTGATGAGTGTGCTGATAACAGATCTGAAGTCACGTGTGTCAAGTATTGGTCGTAGGTGTTGAATGGTCTTAAGTTTATAGAATATGGTTTTCACTGTTTGTTTTATGTGAGGGAGCATACTAAGTGCGTGATCTATTATGATGCCTAGGTATTTTACTTCTTTTTTGATTGGGATTATTGTGTTGTTAATTGTTATTGTTTCAGGGAGAGTAGTATCTGGTTTTCTTGTTACGAACATTGCTTCGGTTTTTTTTAGGTTGATGCTGAGGTTATTATTTTCTAGCCAGGTATTTGCTTCACTGATGCAGTCTAGTAAGTTCTGGTAGGTGGGATTATTTGTGTTTATTGGTTGGGTGAGCATGATATCATCTGCGTATATGTAGTGGTTGACTTTATGTTTTTTAAATATATTTGTGATGGGTTGAAGATACAAGTTGAAAAGGAGGGCCGATAGGGCCGAGCCCTGTGGAATACCTTGTCCTTGTATGAATGGCTCAGAGGTGTCTTGGCCTAATTTAACGCGTATCGAACGGTTTGTGATGTATGATATAAACCATTGTAGAATTGTTCCTCCTATTCCTAGGCTTAGGAGTCTGTTAATGAGTATGTTGTGGTGGACATTGTCAAAGGCACCAGCTATATCAATGAATATGAGGATGTAACCTTGGTTGCATGTGTCAGTGCCTTTTATGAGGTCATCCATGAGTGTTATTAGTAAAGTTTCGACTCCGTGTGATGGGCGGAAGCCGAATTGGTGTGAGTCAAGTGGTGCATGTGTGTCGATAAAGTCTTGTAGTTGGAGCTGTATGATTTTTTCTACTACTTTGGCAATAAACGGTATGCTGGCTATGGGTCTGTATGAGTTTGGGTCTGTAGGATTGAGTTTATTATTTTTTATTATTGGGCGTAAGGATGTAAGTTTTAGGGCATCTGGCATGATGCCCTGGGATAGTGATTGGTTTACTATATTTTGTATATGGATAGCTAATTCATTTTTGGTGTTTTTTATCCATGATACTGGACATGGATCTAGGGGGGAGGTAGTGGTGTTGATCATTGATATTATATTGAGGAGGTGTTTTTGATCAACGTTTTGAAAGGTTATCCATTTATTGGTTGGTTTTAAGTCTGTGGGTATAGTTATGATTGTGCTAGATGATTTGTTTTTTAATTTGTTAGCAAAATGAGTTGCAAGAGTTTGTGCGCTTATCGTTGATTGTTCAGGTTCTGGAGTTAGGGTTTTTGTTAGTGTTTTTATAATTGCAAATAATTCTCTCGGTCGATTGAGTGCCATATTTATGACTTTTGTGTGGTATTCTTTTTTCGATCTGTTAATAGTGTCTTTGTATTTGTTGAGAAGACTCAGGTATTGCGCTTTATTATCGCTTGTTTTAGATTTCCTCCACCGTTTTTCTTGTTTTCTTAGTTGCTTTTTTATATTAGAAAGGTCTCTATTGAACCATTTTTCTGACTTTCTTTTTGTGAATTGTTTTTGGGGACCTTGGGTGGGAGTTGCTGCTTCTTTTATTGTTGAGTTCCATTGGTCTATTATGGTGTTGACTTCCGTTGTGTTATTTATAAGGTTAGGTAATACGGTGTCTAGGAAGGTGTCTTTATTGAAGTGTGTAAAGCGGGATTTATAAGGTGTTGGAGTTGTTTCAGTGTTGGTGTGTGATAGTGAGAGTAAATTGAAAGTTATTAGGTGGTGATCTGACCATGGTACTTCCGTAATAAGAGGTGAGGATTGTAGTTGGTGTTTATTGAATGGAGTGGGAATGAATACAAGGTCTAGGGCATTACCTTTTGTATGTGTAGATGTCTGTATGATTTGATTGTAACCCATTTCTCTCATGGAATCCATAAAGTTGATTGTGTGTTGTGGGTTGAGTGATGGAAGGTTCAGATCACCTAATATAATAAGTGGTTTTCTCTGTGTAGCTGTACATGCAAGTTCTAGGATGGGGGTGAGATTTTTGTGGTCAGCTGAGGGGGGCCTGTAGATTAGGGACAGTGCAAGGGTTTTGTTTTCTATATTTATGATGTCCATACCGTCTATGTTATTCTCATTTTTTAGTGAGTATTTAAGCTCTTTTTTGGTGATAAGGGCTCCGCCTCCCCTTTTTGCTTCTCGGTGGCAGTTGAAAAGGTCATAATGATGTGTGTTAAGTTGGTTTAGGAGGATTGTGTCCGTGGGTGAGAGCCAGGTCTCTGTGATGAGAAGGATATCAGGTTTTTCATCAGTGATTATGTCATTAATTATTGGTATTTTATTTCGTATGGATCTTGCATTTATGAGGATGAATTTTTTGATGGTGTTTGTTTCAGGAGATCCATTTGTAGGTTTGTTTTGTTCGAGATTTATTTGTATTAGTCTTGAGTGTCTGGGAGTGTTGGGACGGTGTGTCTGGTTGAGTGTGTGTGAGTATGGTTGTGGTGTGTTTTTGTATGAGTTGTGAATGATGGGGATGGTGTTATATGCTGTAGGATTTGGTTTGTGAGCGTATATGTTTTGAATTAAGTGAATGGTTAGTATGGTGATAAGAAGGTAGGATTGGTATTTTGTGAGATCCATGTTTCTTTGGAATGTGTTGTGTTAAATAATAATAGTAAAGGATCATACAATGACTATGGATGAAATTACTGTCAGCAGAGAGATAGATGTAAGGCTACTAACAACAGTAATTATAGTGCAATAGTTGCTAGATAATGAAAACAGTTGCTAATGATGTGGAGATTGCTAGATACTGGCTACAGTAATAAGTTGGGAGGTAACTAGAACAGTAGTATTTGGGAGACTGGTATTAGGCATAGTAATATAACGTGTTATAGCTGCTGATAATAACAACTAAATATGTATTGCAGCAGTAGGGCAATTCAAGGGCAAACATCAGTTCTGATTGCATTAGATTTCACTTTGTAACAATAGACACAATTGAAATTATAGTATGTCTAGCTATTAGGTTGCACAGAGTCTGTTGAAAATAGAGCTTGCATAGGGAATACAGCAGATAATTATTACCAACAACCGTGTGTGATTGAGGAGATTGATTCTTGTTAAGTGGATGCTCTGATCTAGGATAAACACAGTAATGTATTCTCTATAATGGCTTAATAGTAATGGAGTGTATTACAGTGATTATTCTTATATGCAGTCACAATTGAGAGGTACAAGCAATAATATAGCATTAATGCACGTAGTAGTATGCTATGCTATGTACTATGCTATGCTTGCGCGTTGGATTAATGTGGAGGAAATTAGTAAGTTTAAAGTATACAACTCAGATGTTGAGGAAAGTCTGTTTGTGGCAGTTATACTTGCTGTTGAGTTATACTTGCTGTTGAGTAGTTGCAGTGAAGTGACGGTGGGTTATGCGAGCTCGACCCTAAGGGAGCTCGATTTTACCCTTCGATGGTTGTTGGTGTCGATGTGGATTTTTCTTTTCTCTTTTTTTCTTCACATGGATGTTAGTCGGTGTAGATCCCCGTTTGGTGTTGGGGCAGTTCATACATCAGTGTTGACAAGTTAGTTGCTGCCCTTTTCTTTTTTTGCGGGAGCTTCAGGTGGAGCCACAGCCTAAGGGCCACGCCAAAGGGCCCTCTGGCGAGGCCCTCAGGCGCGGGCCCGACAGGCGCGGGCGCCTGATCAGCGCTCAGTTAAAAGGAGCCCCGACTGACCCGATTGGTCAGCACGTGTTCTGGAGGAGGGCTGCTTCCCCGGCTGGCTCAATCCTCGGACTGAGGAGAGCAGATGGCCGCCCGGCACTGCAAGGGCACAGAGAGGGATGCGCTCGATCAGCGCTCAGTTAAAAGGAGCCCCGACTGACCCGATTGGTCAGCACGTGTTCTGGAGGAGGGCTGCTTCCCCGGCTGGCTCAATCCTCGGACTGAGGAGAGCAGATGGCCGCCCGGCACTGCAAGGGCACAGAGAGGGATGCGCTCGATCAGCGCTCAGTTAAAAGGAGCCCCGACTGACCCGATTGGTCAGCACGTGTTCTGGAGGAGGGCTGCTTCCCCGGCTGGCTCAATCCTCGGACTGAGGAGAGCAGATGGCCGCCCGGCACTGCAAGGGCACAGAGAGGTGCTGACGACTTCGTAGTGCCTTAGTGGACATTTTCCCACATGGTCCACAGATCTTAGGATCATGATCAGGACCGAGGCACCGAAGGTAGCAGTCATGTGTGTCGGTGAGAGACATTAGTTTCTTGCACCGATCACACTTCTTAAAACCACTGGAAGCCATCGGGGATAAAAGAGTCCCCGCGAGGTCAAAGGACCGGCCTTCCAGGGAAAAGGGAAAAAAAGGGTGTGAACGCCAGCCACGAAGGGCAAAAAACGAAAAAATAAGATCAGGCTCGATACCGGTGTACTGAACCCGGCGAGAAGGGGAACCGGCATCGAACCGGAGAAAAAGCCGCAAAGAAATCACAAAGAATTGAAGAAAAAATCTAACTATTTTCCGGGTGAACTAGGACACACATCCGACGGGCTCCACAGAAAAAGAGAGACTGAGCAAGATGGCACCTTTAGGCGGGAAGGGGACCGCGCATGCGTGCAGTATTCCCAAAGGCTTTCATAGAAAGCTGGGGAAATGCTCCGCAAGGGCTCCATCGACGTCGATGTCACCCATATGTGAGGACTGACTTCCTGCTTGGTCCTGGAGAATAACCCAGATTAAGGCTAGAAGACTTCTGTCTCCTTTTTTAGCCTTTTCCGCCCAATTAGTTCTAACGCTCCTAACCTAATCTGTGGGAGTATCACTCGGTAAAATTCCCTAACCCTAGAGATGTGTCTTCAGCTTCTGAGAACTGATCTTAGAGCTGAAGAGGTTTCTGTTATGCGGGAGATCAGAATTCAGACATGCTCGGTTCTCAGCTGCTGAAGGTGGGGAAGAACCTATTCATCAAGACTGGACTGGAGGGATGATATGGAAGTTTGCCTTTTTTGCTCAAAATTTAAATTGTCTTGGGTTGCCCTCTTGAGGAGGAAGATGGACTACAAGCCCAAACAGAAAGAGGAAGATGATAAGAGATAAGAGGACAAAACAGATACATTTGGAAAGAGAGAATTGTAGAAAAAGAAGACAAAGAAAAGTGAATGAAATTTTTAAATTAAAAGAGGACACAAAGGAAAATATTTGTATTTATATACTATTAATATTTAAGTTATAAAAATAACAGAAAATGTAAGGAAGCATGAATCAAAACTGAACCAACTTGGAATGGGACTGTGATGGGATCTATAGAGTGTTGCTAAAGGGATTATCAACAGGCCCCTTTAAGCAAGCCTGCTGCCCAGAGTTCAAGGCTGGGAGGGCCTGGCTCACAAGGAGAGATTAAAAACCCAGCAGGCTGCAGGAGGGATAAAAGATGTGAAACCAGCCATACAAAGGTAGCAATTCTAACTGGGCAAGAGGAAGGGCTAAGAGACCAGCTTTATGAAGGTGTAACAAACTGGGTCTGAATAAAAACAAGTGTTGTTTTCCCTGAACTGCTGTCTGTTTGGTAGTGAACAGAAAACCCCTTCCCACTTCACATCACACTATCATAGGGACCACATTTATTTATATGAATTTAGCTCCCACATTTTCAATAGTAGTTCAAGGAGAGTTACATACAGGTATAGCAGACATTTCTCTCTCTCTGGAGGTCCTGCTATCTAAGTTTGCACATAATGCAACAAAGGGTTAAGTGACTTGCCGAAAGTCCCAAGGATGGTCAGTAGGATTTGAATGCTGGCTTCTTTGGTTCTCAGCTCACTGTTCCTTCACGCCAAATATTCTGGAGAATCAGTCAGGAAAATTCTTAATATATGACCACTACGGAAAAAATTCTCTACCAATGGTACCATGCTCCTGTTAGTTTGCAAAGAATGGACTAGATTACCTTGAGCTGTTGTGATGAGGTTCAGCAAGAGTGCTTTCTTTTTTTCATATCTGGTGAACCTGCCCAATTATAACAATTTACCGCAGGGAAGTGATTTTATGCATTCATAATATTACTGGGGGACGATTCAGATAGATCCAGCCATCATTTTGTTTGATCTACCCATCACAAATTATACTTTGCACTGTAAAGGATTTGAAGCCTTAGAAATGCACCTTCTAGTAGCAGTGAGACAGACTGTGGCCCTACACCGGAAATTACAAATTAAATCACCAGTTGACATATGTTCATCTATAAGGTCTGTGGAACTGATTAACTTCTATGTGAGGGACAGTTGTCAAAATATACTAAAAAGTATGGAGCCCCTCGGATCTGCCTGTGTTTGTGAAGAGGTGCAGGGAGCCGGTTTGGGGCTCCTGGGACTGCTGCCGCGGTTTCTACGCCGCTGACGACGCCCTCTCCTGACTCGGACCATCAGACAGGCACTGCTGTGGTTACCTGATACATCTAGGACCCCTGGCTGGGCTTTAAAAGTGTGTTCTATTCCTGCACTCGTCGGATCTGCCTGTGTTTGTGAAGAGGTGCAGGGAGCCGGTTTGGGGCTCCTGGGACTGCTGCCGCGGTTTTTATGCCGCTGGCGACGCCCTCTCCTGTCTCGGACCATCAGACAGGCACGATAGACTGCTATTTTGTTTCATGGTCTTTTCTATAAAGCTAGATGTATTTTGCGATCACGGAGCGTGATCATGGAGCATGATCTGAAGGGGCGTGTTTAAAGTGGCAGGTCTCTGCCCCTTTGATGCCCCTTCGACGCTCCTGCAGCGATTCCGCGGTGGGTGTGGTTTGTTCCATTTAGTTTGTTTTGGTGTTTGTGTTTTAAGTTATTAGCTATATAGTTTTCTTTTTTTTGTTTTTGGCAGTGATAGTATACTATGGGGAAGAGGAAGGCTAAAACCGGGAGCAAGATGCAGGGTGCTCCAGCTAGTATGATTAAACTGGCTGGGCCCCTTGACAAGCACTCTGCTCCCCGCCCGGTGGCACAGTCCTCTCCTGAAGGAGCCTCACTGAGTTCTGATGGGAGGTCTGCTCCACCCTGCCCCTTGCCTTTGTCGCCTGCTGCTTTGTCCGGGGAGTCTTCTAGTCAGGTAAGGCGGGTTGGCGCTCCTCTAATGTTACCTACTCCTATTTCTTTGCCGTCGCTCGGCAATAATATGGAGCTGCCGGTTTTGCTTCCAGAGGCAGAGATTACTCTGAAGGACGTTTGGGGGGCTCTATCGTGTATTAATAATAAGATATCACAGTCGTTTAGTTCTTTATCCACCTTTTCTCAGGAGACCGTGATTTCATTGCGGCAGCTTGATGATAAGGTGGGTTTAATGGATATGGCAATTTCCAAGTTAGAGGACCAAATTACGCCTTTACATTCAGCTAATTTGGTGGGTATTAAAGATTCTTTGATGGTTCATAATAAGTTGGAGGCTCTTGAGAACTCGTTTCGTTCTCACAATTTGCGCTTTTTGAATTTTCCATGTACGGCCCTCTTAGCTCCGAAGTTTCTTTTGGACAAATACTTTAAGGAGATTCTATCTATTTCTGATCCCATTGAAATTTCTTCTCTTTACTATATCCCCTCAAGGCCCAAAAGAGTACCTTCTGTGGAGGGGGAACTTGAAGTATTAGAGCCGTCAATATCCAACTTAACTGCCTTTTTAGAAGACTCCCTGGATCTTATTAACTCACGCTCCACATTATTGGTGACTTTTAAGTCTCTGGATGTGAAATATCGAATACTTAAGGCTTTTCTAAAATTTAAGTCTGCAAAATTTTGTGGTCAGAGCGTGAATGTATTTCCAGATGTTGTCTATTCTACCCAGCTCAAGCGGAGGTATTTTTTAGCTTTGAAGCCTCAAGTTTTGAGTTTGGGTGCGACATTCTTTCTCCGGTTCCCTTGTAAGTGTCTTATCACTCACGAAGGTGCTTCTTATGTTTTTTCTGATATAACACATCTTGAAAGTTTTATTTCTGATTGGCAGGTGGTTAATTGACATTAAAGTAGGGTGAGTGAGTTTGTTTACATGCCTCTTATATTGAGCAATGTTATATATTGTTCTTATTTCTCTTAGTTTTGTTTTCTTTTGTTTTTCGCAGCCAGATCCCTTAATGTGGTTTTGATTAGCTTTAATTTTTTTGTTCTCTTTGATTGCTATTTCTTGATGCACATGTCTGATTTTCTTTTATTATCTTGATTTGTTATACACTTATCAAAATTCATAAATAAAAGATTAAAAAAAATAAAGTATGGAGCCCTTTCTTCAAACGTACTAGAAGTGAGATGGGCATAATCACCTACACATTAGTAGCCCCTGTGAAGTGTGGACTTAAGGACAAATTCAGAATAATAAAGTATCTACTGATACAGGATGAGACGGACAAAATGTTTGGTTAAGGTAATAATGTTCTACAAATCTGGTTACCTTATGTATTGTTTCTAAAGGCGAGAGGTATGTTTCTCCATGTTTGCACTGTATTTGAAATTTTCTTTGAATAAAGATTTTTTAAAAATTAAAAAAGAGGAAAATGACAAAAAGAAAAGAAATAAAAACAAACAAAAGAAACTACCATGCACAACAAAGACTAAAAATAAATTATTTATAAAATGAAATAATTTAATTGAAAAGTTAGCAATAAAAATAACTGTATGTCCTAAGAAATATAAAACTATAAGCAAATGTTCCAAAAAGCCAATGAAGAATCTAGAAACTTGTCATAGAATTTCCTATCCCTTGCTGCAGAACCTCTCTCTGAGCTATCGCAGGCAACTGAGAACTATCATATAAAGAATATGCCAGGATTCTTATGATATAGTGGAATTTATCCATGAGATAGGGGAACTTCAGCAGCAAAACGAATTGTGGTGAGGGCAATATTGATGCTGCCAAAGAATTTGCAATTCTGCAGGTACAAACTGCAACACTTTGGACCTATTATATAGTCAGACTTAATCCCATTACACTTACAGGACCCATTGTAACCCCAATCGCGGCAATATCTCTCAATCATTTATATATTCATAATACTTCACCCACTCAATATATATAAGTTAAGTTTATCGTCCATACGTTTGATGTTCTATGTGTCTGATGTATCTTTTCTTTGAATGTAAACCGCTTTGACCTGACGAAAAGCAGTAAATAAATAAATAATACACATTACTGGAAGGTACATATGGAGATTTAAAAATGTCATCTGAGTACACTTTCCCTCCCCCCCTCCCCCCAGGATGACACCACACCTTTTTCTTTGACAGGTAAAAGCGTGCTGCAGAGATGACACCAATCAAGTCATGGGAAGGGGGAAAGAAGGGAAGGATTTTGTCCCCATCAAGATGATCCTTGCGTGCTGCTAGGATGATTTCTGTCTAGCCCTCATAGTCAAAGTACTGAAATCACCTGGGCATTCTGTGTGGGAAGGCTATAAAGTGGGATCAAAAGAGAGAGAGGGAAAAGAGCAAGTTTCATACCATAATTCCTTCTGTTATTCGTGGACTCGGTTGTTTCACTCCTGAGTCTTTGCCGCTCACAGGCTGAAGATTTACCATTACCGTCTGAAGCTTAAGGACAAAAATAGTACTTTTACATGGCAAATGCACACATTTTCCATATCAGTGCTAAAACACTTCAGAAACCATTTCAACACAAAAGGCACACTTCTAGTAATTAAAAATATAAAAGCAAACATGGGCAAAAAGAGAGGAAAAGAACAAAGTACTGCTTGATTTCTTTTCATTTAACATTACAGGATATTTAGAAAGTTCCATATTTGAGGGAAACAAAGCAAAAGATGGAATCATGAAAGCTTTCAAGTGTTTATTTTCAATATTCCTTTTCTAAATTCTAGATGTAGGCTGTAACTAATGGTGTGGGGGTAATTCTATATTAAATGCTGCAAGAGCTAAAATTTAAACAATCATATCAGTCTCTTTACTGGTCATTGTAGCAATGGTCCCGAGTCTGGAAGATAGGCCTGAGAGGCTTCCAGAACCTTGTACCGTGGGCGCTAACTCAGGCCACCAGATGCTGCCCTAAATGATGACCATGGTTCCTTCCTAGAAAGGGCTGTGAAAGTTGCTTCTGCAGAATTCCCAGCCAACCAAGGCTGCCAAAGTTCTGACCCAGGAACTGAATTGTGGACTTTCTGCATGACAATGCACTGTACTGCCACTGAGCCACTAAAGTGGCCATTGTATTTTTTTAGTATGGTATGCTGACTTCTAAAGGTACTATAGTAACAACAGGGAGTAACCCATCTCATTATGTTTAAAGGTGACATTCTACTTGCCAGATAAAGCATAGTTACTCACCTGTAACAGGTGTTCTCCAGGGACAGCAGGAATCAGTCCTCACTTATGGGTGACGTCAGCACCGACGGAGCCCACACAGAGCAATTCCCCAGCTTTCAAAGCACAAGGGTGCTATCTTGCTCAATCAGGTTCCTTAGCTCGAGCCCTACCAAGCAGATGGCAAGGGAAGGATAAAAATCCAGCAACTCATCAGGGGAGGTGGGAGGGTAGTAAGTAACTACCCTTTCTCCAGGAACAAGCAGGAAGTCAGTCCTCACTTATGGGACTCCCCAGTTACAGGCTACCGAACCTATAACCAAAAAACACCTCCGCGAGGCAGTGAGCAGAAGCCGATGCCCAGAGGAGCCCAAGTCTTTGGGTCCCCGGGACGAAACCCTCAGCAGCTGTCGAGAAGGGTCGGAGGGCAGGAGTTGCTTATACCCCGAACAGATTACGGAGTACAGCCTGGCTGAAGGCGCTGTCCCGGCAGGACTCCCTCTCCAGGCAGTAGTGCGAGGCGAAAGTGTTTGCCGAGGCCTAGGTCACAGCCCAGCAGATGTCCGATAGCGGCACTGAGCGCAGCGAAGCCACCGAAGCCACCTTGGCTTGGACGCTGTGTGTGGTGACCCGTCGATCCAGCGGGGCGTTCGCAAAGGCGATGCAGTCCGCCACCCAAATGGAGCAAGTTGATCTACTGTTGAGACTCTTCGGGTGACCATAGCCCCTCCATGCACAGTGCACCGCAGTGGGCTCCCCATTCCAATAGGGAAGCGTCAGTTGTCAGCACTAGTTCGTGCTGCAGGGATTGGAAAGGCAGTCACCAGAGGAGGCTGCGGGGGTTCTGCCACCAGTCTAAGGACCTGCAAATGTTGTGGGAGACTTGAATGGGGTTCCTGAGGTGACCAGAGGCCGGGCTCCACCGAGTACTGAGGCACCACTGGGCCATCCGCATGTGCATGCGGGCATGTGGAACCACATGGACGGTGGAGGCCATGAGCCCCAGGAGGCGCAGCATAGTCTGCGCCATGACTTGAGTGTTGCTCTGGACCTGGGCCGCCAGTGATCAGAGGCGAGCCACACGGTCTGCCGGTAGAAAGGCGATCGCCCGCTGAGTGTCGAGGCGTGCACTGATAAACTCCAAGGCCTGTGCCGGCTCAAGGTGGGACTTGGGGTAGTTGACCAAAATCCCAGGCGCTCGAGGAGGATTGTGTGTGATGCCACAAGGCGGGCTTCCCCAGCTGAGGGCCCCGTAACGAGCCAGTCGTCGAGGTAAGGGAAAACTGGCAAGCCCTGCCGCCTGAGGGAGGCGGCGGGTGCGGAGAGGCACTTTGTGAAGACTCGCAGAGCAGATGCGAGTCCAAAGGGAAGCACCCTGTATTGGTAGTGCTCCCCTTGCACCCTGAAGCACAGGAACGTCCTGTGCTGGGGGTGAATTAGAATGTGGGCATAAGCGTCCCTGAGATCCAAGGAGCACAGCCAGTCACCCTGCTGGAGGAAGGGCAGCAGGACGCCAAGAGATAGCATTTTGAACTTCTCCCGCACCAGAAACTTGTTTAATTTCCGGAGGTTGAGGATGGGCCGTAGACTCCCCCTCCCATCTTCTTTGTACCGGGAATAGAAGCCCCGACCTCAGAGGTGCTTCGGCACCCTCTCGACCGCTCGCTGGGCGAGGAGGTTGCCTAACTCCCGTTGTAGGAAGGTCTGGTGTGTGGGGAGTTGAGAAGGCTCCGCTGGGGAGAAGGGAGAGGGGAGCCTGTACAACCGGAGATGGTAGCCATCCCGGATTACTCGGAGGACCCAAGTGTCCGATGTGATGGACGCTCACTAAGGGGCGAAGGAGGACAGGCATCCCACCACCGGCTGCGGCGCTGCCAGGGGCGAAAGGCTACGCTGCTGTCATCAAAACTCCTGGGCAGGCTGAGGTGAAGCTGGGGTTTGGGCCCATTTGGTTTGCGATGACCATGTGGCCCAGACTTTCCCTGTGTCGCAGTGGTCAGCGCGAGAGTAGGTGGGTACAGTGGGTAGCCTCGGTAGGGTAGGCCCTTCCACGGAAAGAACGGCTTCTTAGCCTGCTGTTTCTTCCGAGGAAGGGAGGAGGTCTTGTGTGAGAGGCGGGTACGGGTGACAAACTCTGTCTTAATCTCGGCGGCCTTATCCTCCATCAGTTTACCAAAGAGCTGTTCACCAAGGCAGGGTACATCTAGGAGCTTTTGCTGGACCCACTGCTCCAAGTCCAAGGACTGGAGCCATGCCTGGTGCCAGGCCCCAATGCCAGCAGCTGCCACTCAAGCCGACGACTCAAATCCGTCGTAGGTGGCGCGGGAGAGGTATTTTGAGCACTCTGCAACGGACTTCAGAAGTGTCCGGAACCTGTTGAGGGGTTTGCCTGCGAGGCCCGCGGAAAAGCCCCCAAGCTCCTTGGCTAAGTCACATAAAAACATGCCTGTGTACAATTGGTATGCCTGAATACGGCATGAGAGCATGGACCCTTGATGGGCTTTGTGGCCTAGGGCATCAAGGGCTCTCGACTCCCTGCTCGGCGGAACCGAAGAATGTGACTTTGGGCTCTTTTGTTTTCTCATGGCCGACTCCACCACCATGCAGGTGTGGGGGAGTTGGGTTTTCCTGAACCCAGGACTGCGCTGGACCCTGTACTTAGCATCGAGGCACTTGCTCATGATGGGGACCGAAGCAGGGGTCTCCCACATGCGGAGTAGCAGCCTGGACAAAATGGGAGAAACTGGGACAGCAAGAGATTCCCAAGGAGGGGACACGTACTGTAGGATATCAAACTCTTCAGCTGGAGGTTCACCCTCCGCCTGGGCAGCCAGGTTGAGAGCCCATGCCAAATCCCACACAAACACCAAAAAGGAGGTGTCCTCAGGTGGCGAATGCCGCTGAAAGGCGGGCAGGGATGGGTCCGATTACAGCTGGCCGCCTCGCCCGGAGGCCAAGCCGCGCTTGGAGCCAGAGGCCCTGGAGGATCTCACCCCGAGGAACGGGAAGGCGAGCGAGACAGACGCCGAAAGATCCTCACAAGGCCCATGGCTCTCGGGGGTTTCCAGGGCGGATTTTGGTGCCCCTCTTGAGGGAACCTCGGTCTCTAGGCGTGGACCAGCGAAGTTGGATACAAGCACCTGCTGGGAAGCTATGAACGCAGAAACGTTGCATTGAAGTGCCAGCATATGGGACTCCCATGTGCGCGTGGGGCCCCGTGACGCCGACACCGGGGTCACCAGTTCGGGCATTGAGGAGGAGAGGGGGTCCTTGCCGGGACGACCCTCGGGAGACCTGGCGTCATCGCCTGGGGCCTCCGAGTCTGTTCGAGGTACCTTACGAGGTCGCTCCTTGTCAGACTCTCAGGAACGTAGAGGGGAGCTAAGCGACCAAGCGCGGGAGCGCTTGCGCTTGTCGGGAGCCCCCAACAGCAACTTCGAGGCCTTCTTCTTACACCGCTCCACTTCAGGAGACCCCTGGTCGGAGTGCCGTCTTGAGCTCGGAGCCGAGGTGGGGGACCCCACCGGCGGAGAAACGACCAAGGGTTCCACCAGGGATTCCGAAGCAGCCTTTCGTAAAATGTCTTCGGCCTTCTGCTTATGACTGAGCAGGGCTTTGGAGGACATTTTCTTACAAAGCAAACAGATTTCTGGATCATGGTCGGCTCCAAGACACCATAGACAACAGTCATGGATGTCCATAAGCGACATGTTCTTGGGGCATCTATCGCATTTTTGAAACCGGTGGCCACTGGGGCAAAAAGGGCCCCCACAAGGTCAGACCCACGCAGCCAGCGGTTAGGGGAAAAAAGGATGCGAAGCCCGCCAACAACAAAAATTAGGGAAACAAATGTCCCCTTTGCTCAAAAGAGATAGGAGCAAGGGGGAGGATGGGTAGAGGACAGGTGCAACCGGAAAACAGTAGGCCAGAGGCCGAAAAACGAAACACTTTTTCCAAAAGACGAGGACGTGCGTCCGAAGGGCTCCATGGAAAAGGGAGACTGAGCAAGATGGCACCCTTGGGCGGGAAGAGGACCAGGCAAGCGTGCAACAATCCCAAAGGCTTTCTTTGAAAGCTGGGGAATTGCTCCACGCGGGCTCCGTCGGTGCAGACGCCACCCATAAGTGAGGATTGACTTCCTGCTTGTTCCTGGAGAATGTCCTTTCCTTGAGTCCTGCTAGACCAATCCAGACAAGTGGGTTGTTTCCCCCTACCAGCAGGTGTGGAGACATTCCAGAGGCTTCTTATGATCTCATCCTGCCATTAACAGCCAATACCTCTAGGGACATACTTCAGTATTTGTACCCAAGCACATGGTCAAAAATCCCCGAACACACAGAACCTCAGTGAACATAGCAAGGCTCAAAAGAACAAGAACCATAACTATGTTCAGTATCAGCTTCAGACTGAAGGCTCGTCAAAAAGGTATAATCCCACAGGGCCAACCACAGCGAACACAGCAGATCAAAACAGTTTCCAGCAGCGGGTACTGGACTGGTCTAGCATGACTCAAGAAAGGATATTATCTGGTAAGTAAAATGTCACCTTCCGTATCATCCTGCTAGACCAGTCCAGACAAGTGGGACAGACCAAAGCTATGACTCAACTGGGCGGGAAGAACACACGGCAGCTTTCAAGACCTCTGAGCCAAAGGCCATATCTGCCTAAGCATGGACACCCAAAGTATCTGAATTTAAGAAAGCATGGGACCAACACAGAAGATTTCTAAAGGAAAAAAAAAGGACTATAGTAGTTGGTATGGAAGGGCAGACTGGATAGGCCATATGATATTTTTCTGCCATCATGTTTCTATGTTTCTGTCCAAGTGGCAATGCTTGACAAAAGTGGAAAGTGATGTCCATGTTGCCACACAACAAATGTCTGAGGGGGCAACCAAACTGTGCTTCGCCCACAAGGATGCCTGTGCCTGAGTGGAATGCACATACAAATCATCAGTAACCGGCTGGTTCAACAACAGATATACTGAGGCAATGGCCTCCTTAATCCAACGCTCCAGGGTAGTATTGACGGCTGTGTCACCTTTACACGGTCCCGCAAACAGCTCAAATAGACTTACAAAAGGAGTTAGTAACCTTAATATACCGGAGAAGCACTCTCCGGACATCCACTAGGCAAAGGTCCTTGTCCTTCCTATGGCACTGTTCTCTAGTAAAAAAGGGCATACAGACCATCTGATAAATATGAAAGGAAGATACCACCTTGGGTAAGAAGGAGTGGAAAGGCTGGATGTACACAGCCTCCTCCGAGAACAACAAATAAGGGTCTCTGCATGATAACGCCTGCAGCATGGACATACGTCTTGTCAAGCATATTGCTGCTACTACTACTACTACTACTACTGATCGTTTATATAGTGCTACAAGGTGTATGCAGCGCTATATAGATACATGTAAAGACAGTCCCTGCTCGTCAGAGCTTACAATCTAGTCAAGACAGACAGACAGTACAACAGCTAAGGACAAGGAAACAACTAGAAAAGGTAAGGAGAACACATAGAAGACTAAGCGTATCTGGATCCAAAAGCAACCTCAAAGAGATGAGCTTTTAGCATGGATTTGAAAAGGGGCAGGGATGAAGCCTGACGTACAGACTCAGGTAGGTTGTTCTAGGCATAAGGAGCAGCAAGGTGAAAAGATCGAAGTCTGGAGTTGGCAGTAGAAGAAAAGGGCATAGAGAGTATTAATCCACCAGAAGAGCGGAGTTCACGAGGAGGGGTGTAGGGAGAGATGAGAGAGAAAAGACAGTGAGGAGCAAGAGAATGAGTGCATTTATACGTTAGTAGAAGTTTGAACTGGATATGGTAGTAGATGGAGAGCCAACGAAGTGACTTAAGAAGATGGTTTATATGAGCATATCGGGGCTGGCGGAAGATTAGCTGCGCAGCTGAGCTTTGAACAGATTGAAGGGGAGAGGGATGATTCAGAGAGAGACCAGCAAGGAGGAGGTTGCAATATTCAAGAAGGGAGGGGACTAAAGAGTGGACGGTATCTTAGTAGTGTGTTCAGGAAGGAAGGGGAAAATTTTGCTCATGCTGTAGAGAAAAAAACAGGTTTTAGCTATTAGCTGGATGTGTGTGGAGAAGGAGAGAGAGGAGTCAAAGATGATCCCAAGGTTGCGAGCTGAGGAAAAAGGGAGTAGAAGAACATTATCCACAGAGATTAAGAAAGGAGGAAGACGGTCTTAAGGGTCAGATCTTTAGTGTGGCCCACTTCAAAGACTCAAAGAGCTCAGACATCAGGGCATGGACACTAGGTAGAGATCCCAAGAGGGAATGATTGAATGCAGGAGAAGATGCAGATTCTGTACCCCCTGTAGGAAGCATCTGGATGTGAGGCTATAGACAGCCCCACAACCGGCCTCCTGAAACATTATATGGCTGCCATCTGAAACCCCATGGAAGTAAGTGAAAGGTCCTTGTTCAGGCCATCCTGAAGAAGCATAAGGAAGGAAGGTAAGCTCTCCATATTAGGACCAAACCTGACTATCATGGCACCAATGCTCAAAGAGGCACCAGAAATGCACGAAGGCAAGGTTGGTAGAACCTTACCTCGCCTTGAGAAGCATGGAAACCACAATAGGAGAATAGCCCTTACGTGCTAAATGACACCTCTCAAGAGCCAAGCCGTAATCGAGAAGGGAGCCAGGTTGTCCAGAAAGACCAGTTCCTAACACAGACTCCGGTCTGGGGAAAGTCACAGATGAGGATCCTGCAGGAGCCACATCAGGTCCCTGAACCACAGCCTCTGTGGCCAATCCAGCGCTACTAGGACAACCCAGCCCAGATGTCGCTCTATGAAGCAAAGCAGATGCCCCACGAGCAGTCACAGAGGAAACACATACAGCAGACACTGCTTTGGCTAGGACTGAACTAGGGCATCAATACCCTCAAAGCCTGCCTACCTGCAGGGACTGAAGAATCTGTACGCTTTAGCATTGGATTGGGTCACCTTCAGACCCATCGCGGGACAACCCCAGAGGCGCAGAATCTGCTGAAATGCCAATAGGCTGTGTTCTCACTCCCTAGGATCGAGGGAGTGGCGATTGTGTAAGTCTGTCGGTTCCCACCATATATTGTGCCGAAAGAGCCAGGAGATTTTTTTAATCCCAAGAGAACAGGTGGGGGGGGGAAATCATCTCCAGGGCCACTCCAGCACTCTTCGTGCCCCCTTGACAGTTGACATATGCCACCATTGTGGCATTGTCCAAGAACACCCAGACCACTCTGCCCTGGACTAGGAACTAGAAATACAAAAGGGCCAAACAAATGGCCCTTGCCTTGAGGCAGTTGATGGGCCATGCCAACTTCCAGTTGCTCCAACGGCTCTGAGTTGTTCGGCTCTCACAATGGGCTCCCCAGCCAAACAGATTGGCATCTGTCAACAGGGGGAGCCACAAATGATTGTCCAATGGCATGCCTCTCCTCAAGATTCTGGGGCTGCCTCTACCAAAGCAGGTTAGACACAACCGCTGGCTGGAAGTGAAGCCTAGCCTCGAAATCCTGAGAGCCTGGAGATCAACAAGACAGTAAGGAACTCTGCAGCGGTTTCATATGAGCTTGTACCCAAGGTATCATTTCTATCGATGCCACCATCAAGCTGAGAAGTTGAAAATAATTACAAATTCTGGGAACCCGTTAAGTCTGGAAGGCTGCCAGTTAAAAACAACAACTTTTTCACCTTCTCCTTGGGCAGAAAGATCCTGCCTACACGAGTGCTGAACCATGCTCCCAGGAATGGGATGGCTCCAAATGACTCTCTCCCCAGCTGAAACACTACAGTTACTGTACTACACAGGTCGACACCAGAGACGCTTCTGACTACAATCTGACTCAAATGAACTAATCATCCAGATATGGGTGCATATAGAGCCATTGACGCCTCTGCGTTCCGGTCGCCACCACCATGACTTTAGAGAATTTTCTTGGGGCAGTAAAATGGCCAAAGGGGAGAGTGACGCATTGAAAATGAGAGCCAAGCACAGCGAAATGGAGAAAGTATTGCTGATCCTCATGGATAGGAATGTGATAATAGGCCTCAACTAGATTCAGAGACGTAAGAAACTCCCCACACCGCATCACCTGGATCACTGACCGAAGAGTCTCCATACAGAAGTGTACAGTTCACAATCAAACTCTGGAATTCGTTACCGGAGGATGTAGAAAAAGCTGTTAGCGTAGCCTGGTTTTAAAAAGGTTTGGACAAGTTCCTGGAGGAAAGGTCCATAAACCATTATTAAATGGAATCCAGGAAATCCACTGCTTGCCCCAATACAAGCATTGTGAAACTTGTGCCTTTTGGGGAAACTGCTAGATACTTGTGAACTATATTGGCCACTACTGGAAACAGGATACTGGGCTTGATGGACCTTGGTCTGACCCAGTATGGCATATCTTATGTTCTTAGATGGGTGATGACCCCTTGAGGTTAAGGATTGGTCAAAAAGAATTATCTTTCTTGCACACCATGAAGTAGATGGAGTACCATTCTTTACCATGCTCAGCAGGGGGGACCCAGACAACCAACCACAGATGGAGCAGTCTTTCTCATGTGACCTGAATGGCGGCCCTCTTGACCACAGAATCATATGGAGAGACAATGAAGGCATCCAGAATAGGCGCTCTGCATTCCAGAACACAGCCATGCTCAAAGGTGTCTATCCCCCAGTTATCTTCGGTGACCCAAGCCCAATCCTGGTAGAAAAGGTGCAGTCTGCTGCCGACTGGAGGCAACTCAGAATGGGCCCCCAACCCATCACTGTGCCAGATGGAAAGTGGTACTTCTAGAGATGGTAGGTTTCTGGTGTCCACAAGCCCCACGAAAGGACTGAGCCTGGGACTGAAATCTAGAAAAGGAAGAGAAGGTGGGCTTTCTGGGGCAATACCTAAGGGGGTTGGAATTCTAGGTATACGAAACATGGAAAATGGGCAGACGCTGAGAAAGCAGACGTACCCGTTCACTTCCTAGCCCCCTTTGGCCTATGCTCTGGGAGGTAATGAGGTTTGAACACACCCAAATCCTTAATCAGTTTCTTCAAGTCCTCTCCAAATAAAGCCTCCCTTTAAGGCAAGCTGGAACAACCAAGACTTAGAGGCTGCATCCGCTGTGCAGTAGCAAAGCCACAGCAAGCTTTGTGTCACTATCAACACAGCAATGTCTTTAGCCACCAAGCGGATGAGATCATACATAGCACCCAACAGAAAAGCTGTTGCCAACTCCAGGAGGATAGTAGTATCTTCCAAAGTGAATAACAATCTACTGAAGAAGAACTCAAGTCGTCAGACCCGCACACACAGTCAACTAGAGAATAACAGAGGAAATCAAGAATTGACTCTTCAGGAGAGACTCCATCTTACAATCCAAGTGATCTTATAGGGCTGCACCACCCTCCACCAAGATGGTGGTCCACTTCGTGACCATGGTGACATCCTCATCCACCCAAGGTGTGCTAAACCACATGGTGTAGTCCTCCTGTGGCAGGGCATAAAGCTTCATAAGAACCCTCAGCCCCTTCACCAGGGAACAGGGCAAGCCCCATTCCGAGCAGACCATACTTTTGATAACCTCCGGAAAAGGAAAGGCCCTCGTGGACTTCCAAACTCCCTGCAGGACAGGGTGTACTTGCAGCCTCTGTTCTCGTAACAGGGGAGGTCAGCTAAATGCAGAGAGGAAGACACTTCAGCAATTAGAGCTGCCAGTTCCTCTTTTCTGAATAGGCGTATAATACCAGAATCTTTGTGATCCTCCAAAGAAGACGACATTTTGTCGTTCAGGTTGGAATCATCACCTGAGGCATCAGAACTGGATTCTAGGCCTTGGCCAAAGGAAAGGCGATCCGAATCTCCAGATTCCAATCTCTGCCAAGATCGCTTAGAAGGTGGCACTTGGGCCAGCTTTTGACTTGCCACCTGTTCTTCCTCTGAGTGAGTGGAAAGAGAATGGGAGGACCCAGCCACAGGGTCTGAGTTGTCATGCCAGAAGGACCAAGCTTGCTGCAGAAATGAGAATTCCAGGGATTACAACCCAGAAACTGGAAGCTCCCTGAGAGGAAAAGAGTCCTCACCTATGAGGGAAATTGTTGCCATCAGACCCTTAAGAGAAGGGGGGATGGCCAGTAGAGTGAACACTTAAATCCAAGGCCTGGAGGTCATCCTTTTTCACCACTGCATCCGCTGTCTCCTGCAGTGAAGGCAAGAAGGCCAGGGCACTCTGTTCAGTTCGCTGCGAGAAGGAGGTAGAGCCTTCCAAGGGTGCATCCAAAACTTCCATGCAAGAATCGCAGAAACCAGAATCCAGCATTGTAACTCTCTATTTTCTGCAGACCAGGGAGCATTTCTTAGAAGCAGATATGTGTCTGTGCCAAGAATGTGAATCTTAGATGCCGCTAACAACCAGCTTCACAGGCGGAGGTGCAATGATAAGGCGCACTGTAGTGTGAGCTCCAGCCATACGGGCACTAATACCACATGCTACGGCTACACACAGAATAAAGGCGTATATTTAACACTTAGGTAGTAAGGTGCATATGAAGCACACAAAGTACAGGTAACGCGCTCAGGCAGCTCAATGAGGCAGGAAAAACAGCACCACTCCAACAGATTCCACGAGTGGCCCTAACTTGATGAATGCATTGCCCAGCGGATGAGGTTGGGTAGCCCCCACAAAACAAGTCAGACAAGACAGAGACTTAATTTTGGGACTCCCCCCCGGAGAGATCAAGGCAGGCAAACCATGCTGGGCTCTGTGTTACTCCCCTGCTGCCAGGGCCGGCAAGCATATACCTCTGAGGAGCCTTGTAATCTTCAGGGGAGAGTCAGGGGAAGTAGGAAGGAAGGGGCACCGAGGTTGTGTGATGCTTGTAGAATCCTTTTCCAAACTCCTTTCCAAAACATCTGGCTGCTCAACTGGCCCTTAGCACTATAAAATGGAGGAGCTGAACCAATACCCTTCCTCTGTATGGCAATACCAAAAAGAGCACCATTTTTAAGGGTTACTCTAATGGAGCCTCTAGCACTGCATTCTAGTGAGAAAGTCACCCCGAGGTTGGCTGGTCATGAGCAAAATCAATCTATCTTTCTTAGAGCTTTTTCCAGATTTCAACAAAGCTGTAAAAACTTGCTGGAGACAGAGAAATATTGAAGTATGCCCCTAGATGCTCTGGCTGTTAATAGCAAGATGAGGTTACAAGTAGCCTCTAGAATGTTTCTCTTGTCTCCACATCTGCTGGTAGGGGGGACACAACCCACTTGTTTGGACAGATCTAGCAGAATGCTGCCTTCAAATCAATGCTGACTCCTGGCAACCCAGCAGCTCCTGGGTTTTCTTGGCAGTGTTACTGGAAGCAGATTACCAGGTCTTTCTTCTGAGGCAATGAGGGTTAATGACTTGCCCAAGGCCACAAGGAGTGATAGCTAGAATTGAACCCTGGTCTCTTGGTTACCAAGCCAGTGCTCTAACCATTAGGCTACTCCTCCATTCAGCAGGATGATATGGAAGTTGAATTTTCATCTCTCTGTATATTATATTCTATAATGCTGAATATGCTGTGTGAAGGTGTGGAGGGAGGGCACTTCAAGCTTCTACTAATACTGATAACACTAGAACACTTTCTGAGGGGGGGGGGCCATACCTCTCTTTCCAGTTCCTTGACCTTGTTATTTAGCTGTTTGACTTTGGTTTTTTCACTCTCTGTTTCTGCAGTCAGTTCACGGTTCTTTTTGGAGAGTTCAACTATTTTAGTTGCTGCAACATCACCAGCTACACCAGCGATTCCTGAAAACAAGAAAAGATTAACATTTTCTAGTCTTTGACTCAACTTACTATCCTCTTTTAACATTTTTATAAAAAGTTGTATCATGCTCTATCTGCAGCTAAATGAAGTGCAAACTCAAGTGTTTGTTTTCTTTTTTCAATTTCCCAGGCCTCAGAATTAACTAATTATTTTTTTTATTTAACAGTTTTTTTATACCTCTATCCTTCAATCAGAGTGGTTTATATCAAACAGAAACTTATACAGACAACAAGGGAGAGTATAATAATGTTGACTGCAACATTAAACCGAGTCTATAATATAGTGATATACTTGCAAACGTATAAAACTTAAAACAGGGGAACTATATACAATGGAAAGGACAAGTATGGGAGGGTGATAGATCAGCTTAAATTAACTAGGAATGCAGCGTGTTACGTTGGCTTTATAGATGTATGATAGTATGATGTAGGATGCATTATCTATGTATTACTTATGTGATGTGACTGAAGTGTTCAGTGTAGAGGTGCATTTTTAATTTTTTGCGGAAGTCCTTAATGTCCGTAGTCATTCTGATTTCTTCCGGCAGGAAATTCCATAGCGCTGGGGCAGAGAGGGAAAGTGCTCTAGCAGAGGTAGTCTGGTTGGATTTCTTGTATTCAGATGGGGTAACGATCATGTTTTTCTTATTAGTTCTCCTGGGGAGTGTGCTGGTGTCTTGATTGATCAGTTCCTGTAAGATATTTGCAGAGGATTTGTGTAGGATCTTGAAAATTATGAGTACTGTTTTGAATCTGGCCTGGGAGTGCACTGGGAGCCAGTGTAATCTGTTGAGTATGGAGGTAATGTGATCTTGTCTGGAGATACCAGTGAGTATATGGGCAGCGGAATTTTGTGTCAACTGTAGGGGGTGGATGGCGCAATTTTATAAGACCTGTATACTGGCAGTCTACACCTCCTAGACTGCCAGACGACCTGGCAGTCTCCACCTCCTACTTGGACATACACCGAGAAACAGTCTCAAAGAAATGGAAAGAACAACACGCTGAACTCCTGAGACGATCCCTAAATAAACCCCATGACCTGTTCAACATTGTGAGGTCTCTGACGAAGGAGAATAGAGATCATTACATCGATAAATACCACCACAGCCCCCAATGACCCCTATCCAGCATGCTGGATAAAATCACTGCGCAATGAATTAAGCCCATTTCTAGCCAAGATCATGGGCCAATCCTTCACAACTAGGGTGTTCCCATCGGCCCTAAAACAGACCTCCATCGACCCCTCCTTAAAAACAACAAGCTTGACCCCAAAAAAGCGTAATCCTACCATCCAACTCCAGCATTCCCCTACTGGCCAAGATAATAGAGAAGGACGTACAACAACAAATCCAGCACCACATTGATACTACTGCCCCACTCGACCCAAGTCGACATGGATTTAGAAACTCCCATGGCGTTAAGACCTTCCTCACCACACTACTCAGCACCCTAATCACAGGGACCGATAACAGCAGTAAAGGCTATGCTTTAATCTTCATGGACATTGCCGCCGCCTTTGACTCGGTTAACCACGAGACTCTTCTGTTACGGTTACAAGAGAAGGGAATACAGGGCTCAGCCTTGAACTGGTGCAAATCATATCTGACAGACAGATGGCAGCAGGTAAGAACCGGCTCACGGACCTCCAAGCCCTTTGAACAAACACAAGGGGTCCCCAAGGATCATCACTCTCAGCCCTCCTTTTCAACATATATATGCAACCCATCTGCTCAATCATCCGTTCCCTCAAGGTCTCCTGCCTTGTGTACGCCGACGATGTGCTACCCTTCTCTCCGTTCTCAATCAACCAACCCGACTTCTCAACCCTGATAAAGTGCTTTGAAGCTGTCACTGATTGGCTCCACACACAGAGCCTCAAAATTAATTTCAAGAAAACTGATGTCCTCTTCATCACTAAGAATCACTCCTTCACCCCACCAACATCAATAAGAGTAAGAGACGCGAAGCTCTTGAACAAGCCCACCATCCCCTACTTGGGGATCACCCTTGACCAAAATCTTGACATGAAGACACACATAAGCAATACAGTCAAATCAATTTATCATAAGATACGAACTGTCTGCCACCTGCGACCCTTACTGGAACCAAAAGACTTTCGGACAATTTACCAAGCATTGGTAACCCCGCACTTCGATTATGCCAATGCTATTCTACAGGGACTCCCCAAGAACACCATGAACCCCCTGCAACTGGCAATGAATGCAGCCGCCCGAGTCCTGCATGGAGCCTCCAGAAGGGACCACACAACCCCTATCCTAAAACACCTCCACTGGTTACCAATCCACTGCAGACTCACCTTCAAAGTCTTACTAATGACTTTCAAGGCCATCAACAACCTATCCTCCAATTCCCTAACAGACCTTATCCTCCCCACACCCGCAAACAGGACCAGAAGATCATTCGCTGTAAATACCCTTGTAATCCCCGGTGCAATAACAAAGTGTTCCCAGTCAGCAAGGAACAGAGCATTTGTATATTACGCACCTACCCTCTAGAACACTCTCTCAACCCCCATCCGGGGAATAACTGACCTCGCCCAATTTTGAAAGGCATTGAAGCACCATCTATTCCTCCAATATTACTCCCTAACCAGCGAAGCAACACAACCAAGCCTATCCCCCACCCACCTCAATGACACCACCATTATACCCAGGCCATGATACATACCCACAGCCCAATAATGACTGCCCAAACGTGCAGATTACCCAATATGTAATTAGTCAGAGAGTGACGTGTATTCCATAGTAACATCTGTGGCATACCTGCCGACGAAGAGCGCAAATGTATAGAGTTGTATATAGTTACCCCTGTTAAACCCTGTTATCTGGAATGTACACTGCATTAAACCCAAGTTGTAAAATCCTGTTATCTGGAATGTACACCGCATTGTTCTGCTGCTCTGTACAATTTATTGTTGATTGTAAACCGCGCCGATTTTAAAGAGCGCGGTATAGAAATAATATAAATAAATATATAAATAAATACTGAGTTGCAATAATCCAAAATCGGTGTGATGATGGCTTGAAATACAGTGCAAAAGCGTTCCTGGCTGAGTAGTGGTTTTAAACTCTTGAGGAGTTTAATCTTGAAGTAGGCATTTGCAGTAATTTTCTTTATTTGAGGCTGTAGCGTAAGGTTTTGGTCTAAGATGATACCAAGATACTTTACTTCTTTTTGTGATGTAAGAGGTAGATTTCTTGTGATATACAGGCAAAGTTTATCTACTTAAATGGGAAAAATGTATCTTTATAACTTGGGGCATGCTTAGAAGTGGACAGGACCTGAAGTTATACCGAAAGAGGTGATATTCAGCTGAGAAGAAATTGAAATTGTGAACTTTAACCTACTTGGATCAACTATCAATAAAGAAGCAACAAGCAGTCAAGAAATCAAACGACGCATTGCTCTTGGCAGAATGGCTATGAAAGACCTAGATAAGATTCTCAAGAGCAGAGATGTCTCTCTCCATACAAAGATTCGACTTGTTTAAGCCATGGTATTTTCAATAACATCATATGGATGTGAAAGCTGGACAGTGAAAAAGACAGACAGGAAGAAAATTGATGCCTCTGAATTATGGTGCTGGCGGCGAATACTGTGTATACCATGGACTGCCCGAAGAACAAACCAGTCGGTACTAGAGGAGATCAAACCTAAGCTTTCTTTAGAAGCTCAGATGAAAAGACTTTGACTTTCATACTTTGGACACATCATGCGAAGAGAGAGATCATTAGAGAAAGACATCATGCTTGGCAAGATAGAAGGTCAACGCAAAAGAGGAAGGCCAGCAATGAGATGGATCGATACAATAACAGCAGCTACGGGTACCAGTCTGTCAACAATGAGCCGCCTGACTGAAGACCGAACACAATTTAGGATAGCTATCCAGAGGGTCGCCATGAGTCGACTCCGACTCGACGGCACTTAACAACAACAACATATATGGGTAAGACCATTATGTTTATGTTTATGTTTATTGACTTGATTGACCGCCCTTCATTGGTAAGCAGAGCGGTTTACAAAAATGTTTTTTCATTGCAGTAGGCACAAGGCCGGAAAAAGAAAAGAAAGTTACAACTCAGTAAAAGTAGAGAAGCAAGGACAGGAGAGGAGGGTCAATAGAGGAAAAGGAGAGGCTAGGAGGGAGAGAGGTTGAAGGCAAGGGAGAAGAGGTGAGTTTTCAAGGCGTGCTTGAAGGTAGGATGGTGGGGCTCCAGACGGAGAGTAGAGGGGAGGGAGTTCCAGAGGGCCGGGCCTATAAAGAAGAAGGCAGAGGAGTGGGTGGATTGGAGATGAGCATGTGAAGGGGGGGGAAGAGTGAGGCGGTTGAGGTGAAAGGAACGAGGAGTGTGCCGGGGGGTGTGAAAGTGGATGAGGTCGGCAAGGTACTGTGGTGTGGTGGTGTGAAGAACTTTGTGAACGAGCGTGAGAAGCTTGAATTGGATCCGGAAGGAAACGGGAAGCCAGTGGAGATGGAGGAGGAGGGGTGTGACATGGTCCCTGTGGGAGGCGGAAGAAGCGAGACGGGCGGCGGTATTTTGGATGCGTTGTAGACGAGAGAGGTGGAGCTTAGATAGGCCAGAGAGAATGGAGTTAGCGAAATCGATCCGGGAGATGACAAGGGCTAGGAGCAGGGTGGCAAGAGCAGAGGGAGAGAGGAAGGGGCGAACAGCGCGGATCTGTCTAAGATAAAAAAAGGAGGATTTAGACACGTGAGAGACATGGGCAGAGAAGGAAAGATCCGAGTCGAAAACTACCCCAAGATATCGAAAGGTGGAGACCAGAGAGATGGGAGTGGCAGGGAACGATGGGGCAATAGACGGGGGCTGGTGACCATGGGGGAACCAGATAGCTGTGGTTTTTGAGGGGTTAAGATGCAAGCAGTTATGGGTCATCCAGTCAGAGATAGCGGCAAGGCAGGAGTTGAGGGGAGTGAGATCAGGACAGGCTGGGGACGTATGGTAGAGAAGGAGGATGTCGTCAGCGTAGTAGAAGGCTGAGATACCAGATTGTTGGATAAGAAGTGTGAGAGGAGTCAGGAAGAGATTGAAGAGGAGGGGAGCCAGCACAGAACCCTGGGGGACCCCACAGGGGATGGGAAAGGATTCAGAGGAGGGGTGAGAGGGGGAGGGGGACAGGACAGCACCTGATCGGGAGGAAAGGAAGGAGTGGAACCACCGAAGAACAGTGCTACAGAGGCCAGCATCATGCAACCGGGAGAGAAGAAGGGAGTGATCTACAAGGTCGAAAGCAGCGGAAAGATCAAGGGCCACCGCCACCGAGATTTCACCACGGTCGTGGGCAACATGCAGGGCATTGGTGAAGGCAAGAAGAATAGTCTCAACACTGTGCCCAGGACGGAAACCGGACTGACGGGGGTGAAGGAAGTTGGTGGAGTCGAGGTGATGGGATAGTTGGGCAAAGACAACCTTCTCAAGAAGTTTAGACAGAAAGGGAAGGTTGGAGACTGGGCGGTAGTTGTTGGGGTCAAGAGGGTCAAGAGAGGGTTTCTTAAGAAGGGGGCGAATGAGAGCGTGCTTCCAGGGGGAGGGAAAAGTTCCAGTGGATAGACTGTTGTTCATGATGGTTTGGATGTAGGGGAGGAAGGACTGAGAGGGTGTCAATAACCAGGAGGGAGGGACAGGGTCAAGGGAGCAGAAAGTTTTGTTGGACGCAGATATAAGGTGATGAAGCTGAATATGCAATTATCATCTTTATACAAACATCAGACCATGGAATATTTTGCCCTATAGTGTTATTTCACTTTATAAAAACCAAACAAGTGGATTATTGTGAAAAAAAACAACAACCCTTTTTCTATTGCAAACTTGTGAAAGCAAAAATATATAGATAACTAATTAGGCAGGGATAACATATTTATAGTTTGTCATACATCTTAACTACAGAATATAATCATGTACCCTGTGATGAAGCTGACACTACTGAAGCTATGGAGTTAGGAGAAAACTCTGTTTCTTTTAAAGAAACTGATTTACAGAGAATGCAATTACCAAGAAGTGCAGCTAGAGGGAGCAGGCATGAGGCTGCAGAAGGTAGGCTGACACACCCAGATTGTAATGATGCAATAGCTAATCAAACACACCTGAGTGGAGGGCCAGAAAGCTCACTAGAGAAACGGTTTTATAAGCAGTGCTCGGCTAAACAAATACAGAGAGGACCACAGGAGCAGAGAGGACCACAGATACAGAGAGCAACAGAAGCCCCTGCTACTAGAGAGAGAAAGGGGAAAGCTCCAACTACGGAAGGAAAGGCAGTTAAGCTTGCAGTCCTTACAAGGAAGGGACAACTTCCAGGAAGGACAAGCCCATGCTGAAAGGCTCCAGAAAGAAGTCTCCAGGGAAGATAGTGTAAGCAGGAGAGTGCCTGGTAGAGGGAATACCAGCAACGCACGTCTCAGAGAACAAAGGTACATTCACACCTCCTTTCCTGAATGTGTGCCAGGTCCTAGAAAGGCTTGTAAACCAGAGAGCCATAGATATGAGAAACAAAGCTGGGGAAAGCTTTGGAAACCTGTGCAGAAGGTCCTAGATAAAAGACATATTAATTGTTTGCCAGACCAGGTCCAGCCAGGCTGGAAAGTCTTGGAGAGAACTACTTAAGTACAACCAGTTTTGCCTAGGAAAATCTCAGGCTTAGCAGACACCATCAGATTTGTGAAAAGTATCTAATCACTAATTCGTGTGTTATGTAAATCTTTACTCAAATCAAAACTGTAGTCTTAAAAATTCATTGTATTGTATGATACATGATGATTCTGTAAAGTAAACCGCGGCTGATCGTAGGAAGCAGCGGTATACAAATGTTTACTAAATAAATAAATAAAACACCATATCTGAGCAAGAGGATATGCAAACAGACCTTGTAGAATCAGAATCATTACTACCTGAATATCCTATGGACTGTACTCTCTGTGTAGCTGAGAGTATAGAATCTCTCACAGAGTCATAGCATAAGACATGCTCTAAAATGTCATTGCTTTGTTGAGCTGAAAAGAAGAAGTTTTTGTGTTTATTTAACCTGTTTATATTGGAAAATCCTGCTTGAATGGAAAAGACTGAAGTTCTTATAACAGTTTTGGACTTTGTGAATACTTTGGTAGAAACCCTGAATCACAGTGAACTCTGTTGTCGTCTTGGAGAACCTTAGCGCATCAAGGGAATAAAACCTTATATTTAACCCAGCACAAGGCTCACACAACTATTCTTTATAAAGAAGGGAACTACAAGGACCATAATGCACCTGGTCTAAATTAGAGTTCCCGGCTTCAACAAACAATAAATGTCCTCCCTGACCCGTCAGCACGCTGCCACCGGGAGGGGCTGTGACAACCCTCACCATCCTCTTTTTCTTAGTGCCCATATACTTGAAAATGAAACTTTTGACCTATTAGTGAATGTGGTTTGTGTCACTATTCTCGCAATAAGAAATGGAAGAATGTCGTCACCGCTGTTCCTCCCCATGTTTATTCTCTATGCTGGTGTTTCAGCCAGACTACTTGTTTTGAGGGATACTGTTAGAATTTTAGATCACAATATTAATTACATTTAAATAAGGAGATCATAAAAAATTTTAGCTCTGATAACTTGTCAAAAAGAGAAGCCTGGTACAGATAAATACTTACATCACTGTTCAGTGTTTCTATAATTTCTCTCATTACTACTTAGTTGCTGGATTAAATGTGTTATCCCACATGACATCAACCAGTCTGCAAACATCAGTCCTAGTGGAGGCACATTCTGACCTGGCCATCCAGCCCCTTTTGTGGCCAACCAGAAGTGGGATGCCCAAAGGTAGACCCGATTCTGATCCCACGGGGCGAAGACGTACCCGTGGGATCAGAATCCGGTCTACCGCCCGAACATGCAGGCCGGGCCCAGATTCTGATCGGCCTGCACACCCAGCAGATCCCCGGCTACCTCAGTCAGGTTCCTAAAAGAAACAGCAGTGCCATGGCATCCTGTTGCCATGGCATCGCGGCTCCATTCAGGAGCTGCAAATGCCGGCCACCGTAGATTTTCTTCTTTCCCTACAGCCAGACCCTTGATCCGGCTTCCCATGGCAGGGATCTTCCTGCACTCCCCTACCTTTATGTCCTCGCCCAGTGGCATGATCCCCTGACGTCCAAGGGGACTTATTCCACCTCTGTGGTGGAATAAGTCCCCCAGCTAGGTTTACGGCCCCAGATGTACAGGGCCGACCTCAGAATCGGCCCTGAATGATCGGGGTTGCAGCCCACCCTCACTCTGCCTCTGAAATGTCCCCTCCCACACCCATCTAAGCCAACCCGTACAAACGTGCTATTCGTATGGGAAGGAATTAGCTGGGGCCTGCAGGGGAGCGAATAGCAGGAATGGACGTCCAATCCGGACGTCCATCTCTGCTACTCGCTGTACCGAATGACCCCCCATAGCAAACAGCACTTTCTTAAAATGAAACGGAACACCACTCGTGGTTTATTTGATGAAATCTCCTCGTAGGCCCTATTATACTGGAAAGACATGTTGGGTTCTGAAGAAAAGTCTCAAGCATAAGAGCTGTATTTCAACTCAAAAGGTTGCAGCACTCATGGTGCCGCATGGTCTTACATAAGCTCATGCCTATTCTGATTTGATTTTTACAGTCACTGACAGGATAATTTATTAGTCCAGCATGAACAGTGATGGATCTATTGACTACAGAGAATTCAACTAAATGGTTTAAATAATGAATTAGAATGGAGTATTTTCTTGTAAACAATTCTTTTTAAGTTGCCTTTGATACTAAATGTCCCCCCTTATTCACACATATAACAATCCTATGTTTTCACAATTTCTCCTATTGGTATATGCCCCTAAGAACATAACTGCCACACTGGGTCAGACCAAAGGTCTTTCAAACCCAGTATCCTGTTTCTAACAGTGGCCAATCCAGGTCACACGTACTTGACAGGATCCCAAAAAGTAGGTTATTTCCACACGACTTAAGCCCAGGGATAAGCAGTAGCTTTCCCCAGGTTTATGTAAATAACAGTTTATGGACTATTCCTCCAGGAATTTGTCCAAACATTTTTTTTAAACAAAGCTATTCTAAATGCTTGATGCACACGATCTACTGTAGCAATGAATTCCAGAGACTATTAATTGAGTGAAAAGGCGTAATTGCTTATTTGTAATGTGGGTTTCTCTGCAGGTAGCAGGAAAATGCAGCCACACCTCTAGACGGATTTTGTGTGCAGTACTCTCCTCTAGCTTAGGAAACCCTTGCTTGGAAGGCCCCTGTGGATGTGCGGATATTCTCGTGCTGGACATAACCCCTCTTCCATCTCTACAGTCGACATCATGGCACTTGATACCTTCTAACATTGTGGGGATGGTGGATCAGAAAGTGTTGCTGCATTCCCCTGTTGTCTACAGGGAACCTCCATTAGAAGCAGAGGAAATACAGGTACACTTGCTGCTGACTAAAAAGCTGAGGGTTGCCTTGTTATAAAGGTGTGAGATTGGCGACCTGGGACATGGAGAGGGTGATGGAGTCCATCATATAGAGAAGAGGTTCCAGAGTATGAACTGCCCAAAGGCATAGTCCTGTTGCAAGGAAGCATCCAGGCAGTAATGCCTAGTGAAAGTATGGACTGTAGATCAGGTGACAGCGTTGCTTATGTCTGTAATGGATGAAGAGCAGAAAGGAAGAGGTACTAATGCCACTTTACAAGTCACTGGTGAGGCCTAACTTGGAATATGTAAAAAAGAGCAAATGATGCAAGGCATTGATAAGGTAGGCAAAGAGAGAATATGAGAAGAAGCTTGCTGTGGAAGCAAAAACGCATAATAAAGACTTTTTCAAGTACATTCGTAGCAAAAACCTGTGAGAGAGTCAGTTGGACCATTAGATGATAGAGGCGTAAAAAGGACACTAAGAGGGAACAAGGCCATAGCAGAGAGACTGAATGGATGTTTTGCTTCAGTCTTTACTGAGGAAGATGTAGGGATGTTACCCATGACTGAAGTGGTATTTAATCGTAATACTGAGGAAGAATTGAAAAAAATATCGATACATCAGGAAGATGTACTACAACTATTTGATAAACTGAAGACTAGCAAATCACCTGGACTGGATGTTATATATCCAAGGGTGTTGAAAGAACTGAAATATGGGATTCTACTATTAGTAATCTTTGAACTATCATTAAAATCATCTGTAATACCTGAAGATTGGAGGATGGCCAATGTAACATCAATTTTTAAAAAGGGTTCCAGAACCGGGAAAAATGGTAGAAACCATAATAAAGGACAAAATTACTGAACATGTAGATAGTCATGGCTTAATGGGAGATAGCCAACATGGCTTTAGACAAAGAAGATCTTGTCTTACTAATCTGTTATGTTTTTTTGAAGGTGTGAATAAGCAGGTAGACAAAGGTGAGTCGGTTGATATAGTGTATCTGGCTTTCAGAAAGCATTTGACAAGGTCCCTCATGAGAGACTTTTGGCAAAACTAAAGTCATGGGATAGGAGGCAGTGTACTATTGTGGATGCGGAACTGGTTAAAAGATAGAAAGCAGAGGGTAGGGCTAAATGGCCAATTTTCCCAATAGAGAAAGGTGAATAGTGGATTACCCCAGGGATCTGTGCTGGGTCTGCCGTTTTTAACATATTCATAAATGACCTGGAAATGGGAATAACGAGAGAGGTTATCAAATTTGCAGATGACACAAAACTATTTAAAGTTGCTAAAACCCATGAGGATTGTGGAAAGTTGCAAGAGGATCTTGATAAATTGGAAGACTGAGCATCCAAATGGCAGATGAAATTTAATGTGGACAAGTGCAAAGTTATGCACCTAGGGAAGAACAACCCAAACTATGGTTACACGATGCAAGGTTCCACACTAAGAACCACCAACCAGGAAAAAGATTTAGGCGTCATCGTGGAAAACATGTTAAAACCCTCCACCCAGTGTGCAACGGTGGCCAAGAGAGCACATAGAATGCTAGGTATCATAAGGAAAGGAATGGAAAATAAAACAAAGAATATTATAATGCCTCTGCATCGTTCCATGGTGCAACCGCACCTTGAATATTGTGTGCAATTCTGGTCACCGTATCTTAAAAAGGATATAGCGTTATTAGAAAGGGTACAGAGAAGAGCTACCAAAATGGTAAAGGGGATGGAAGGATGCCCCTATGAAGAGAGGCTAAAAAGGTTAGGGCTCTTCAACCTGGAAAAGAGACGGCTGAGGGGAGATATGATATAGGTCTATAAATTAATGAATGGAGTGGAATGGGTAAACGTAGATTGATTGTTTACATCATCAAAATATAGCAAAAGACTAGGGGGCATGCAATGAGGCTACAGGATAACCTATTTAAGACTAATAAGAGAAAATATTTTTTCGTTCAACGTTTAATCAAACTCTGGAATTTGTTACTGGAGGATGTAGTAAAAGCTGTTAGTGTAGCTGGGTTTAATAAAGGTTTGGACAAGTTCCTGGAGGAAAGATCCATAAACCATCATTAAAAGGGAACCGGGATATCACTGCTTGACCCAATACAAGCACTGTGGAACCTGTGTCTTTTGGGGAAACTGCTAAGTACTTATGATCTTGATTGGTCACTGCTGGAAACAGGACACTGGACTTGATGGACCTTGGTCTGACCCAGTATGGCATATCTCATGTTATGTTCTAATATTGTGTTCAGTTTTGGAGATCGTATCTTGCAAAAGATATAAAAAGGCTGGAAGCGGTTCAGAGGAAGGCAACCAAAATGATTTTGAGCCTACGTCAGAAAACGTATGAGAAGAGACTTGAAGACCTAAATATGTACACTTTGGAGGAGAGGAGGGACAGGGGAGATATGATTCAGACCTTTAAATACTTAAAGAATATTAATGGACAAACAAACCTCTTCCAAAGATGGGGAAGCTATAAAACTAGAGGGCATAACATGAAGCTGCAAGGGGGTAAACTGAAAGGCAATGTCAGGAAATACTTTTTCACTGAAAGTGTGGATGCTTGGAATGCCCTCCCAATGGAAGTGGTGGGGGCAAACACAGTGACAGAATTCAAAATTGTATGGGACAGACACAGTGGATACCTTTTTTATAGCAACAGGATAAAATTAAAATAAGCATAACTATCCCTTATATATGAACAAATAGGGGGTGACCTACACGAAGCGGTGGGTACACCCCTAAACAAAGGCATAGGGAGGGATGACCTGCATGGAGCGGCAAGTGCACCTACTCTTGCTGCCTTGCTCAGCAGACTAGATAGATCATACTGGTCTTTATCTGCCGTCATATACTATGTTATTATGTTACTATATATTGATGTAGTCATAGCACTGATGCAGTCTGAGACCCACTGTGAAAGGGTATGTTTAGATGGTGGTGCTCCGGGACTGTTAGGACTGAACATAACAGAGTTGGGAACTTTGATGTGTGTAGTTGTTACAGAGCTCATCAATAGCTAAGTGAGTGAAGAATAGATTACACTTGAGTGGAGTATGGCTTGGGGAAGTAGATTGGCAGGATTATAGACTAATCAAAATGAAAAGTAGAGACTAGGTTTGGAAAAAACCTCTGGTGGGCACTGTATTTCCTGGATTGTATCGCATTTTTTACATCAGAAACCTATGGTGTGACCTATACAACGGAGCGACTTATCTAATAAATTTTATTTATTTATTTATTTAGCATACATTTGTATACCGCTGCTTCCAGCGATCAGGAGCGGATTTGATTACATGACAGAGCTGTCTGATCAGGACAGAAACAATTTCATACATACAAAATGATTTACAGGATAAGCACGACACACAGTAGTTTAGGTAACTTGATTTTCCTCTCAATAAGATGGGGGGGGATTAATTACATTTATACATTTTTACACATATATACATCTACTAGTTGTGTGGGTGGCAAAGGTTAGTTCTTAGAGTCTAGATCATGTCATAGTACATCTGAAAAAGGTAGGTCTTGAGTTTTTTCCTAAGTCCATCAGGTCGTTGTTGGAGCGTAGTTCAGGTGAGAGTTGGTTCCAGAGTACGGGTGCCGTGTAGGAGTATGCTCTGTTACTTGTGGCGGTTTTGACAGATCTAATACTTTTTGGTACGCAGAGGTGCCTGGTCCACCGCAAATTTATGCGGTGGACCAGGCCCTCGAAACGGATATAAGTACTTGCAACTGCGCAGTGGATGGTCTTTCTTCCTGTGCCCTCTGCTCTACACCCAACGCTTGCAAGCAGACCCTCCAATCAGCAGACCGGTATGTGCTTGGACTATACTCACAAACAGCATGGAGGTCACTTCAGATGGGGCACATCCAGATGGCCAGAAATCTGGAAGGCCCAAATATGTACATGATTCTGATCCCACAGGAGCAGGATAGCCCCATGGGAGCAGAATCGGGGCATCGGGCCTGGACATCCTGGATGTGCCCCGATTCTGTGCCTCTGGACATCCAGGCACTTCTCCGGCTAGCCCAGCCAGGTTCCTGCATGGAGCTACAGTGCCGTGGCATCCCATTGCCATGGCACCATGGTTCCATGCAGGAGCCCCGATCGCTCCCATCAGCAACAAAGTCCTTTTTCCCTGCTACCCGACCCCTGATCAGGTCTTCCGGGGCCAGGATCAGGCTGCAGGGAACCCCCTGCCCCTTTCACCTATTCTGCTGGTCCTGGGCTGGATGGCCACTGGCGTGGGGGGGGGGGAGGGGAACTTATTCCACCTCCAAGGTGGAATAAGTCCCTTGTCTAAGTAACTCTGGCCGAAAGTACAGGGCCTTCACCCGGAATAGGCCCTGTATGTCTGGGATGAGCGTCACGTCTCCAGCCCACCCGCTCCTGCCCTCGTACAGAGCTCCCTGCACATCTCTGCTGTATGTGCGGGAAGCTCTGTGGCTGGAATAGGACCCGGGCATTTAGTGGGGATTATATGTCCGACCAGGATGTATATCCCTGCTAAACGCGGGTCAGAATCTACCCCATAGCAAATAGCATGAAAAGAGCATACCAGACAAATTTCAGTTACGACACAAATGTTATTTATTACCCCACAGAAAATGGTGACACCGAAGGCGCAGAACTCATACACCATGGAATTCAAATTGAACGTTATTCATTACGTAGAACATGGTAACTGAGCCACTAAGTGAACGTTTGGGATAAATGAGAAATTAGTCAGAGACTGGAAGACAACGCAGTGCTTTAGTTCATCGTAGTAAGCAGCCAGATGGGTTTTTCAAGAGACAGAAAGCACTACTTATCATGGAAAGCATGAGAGCCCATTTCACTGAAGACATAAAGAAGAAAATAAAATCTCTGAACGCTGTCCCGGTTATTATACGTGGTGGTATGACAAAAATTCTTCAACCACTTGACATCTCCATCAACAGAAGATTCAAAGCTATGTTGCGTTGCCTATGGGAAAACTGGATGTGCCACAGAAAACACAGTTTCACCGCTACCAGCTGTAAGTGCCATGCCAATTTTGAAGACGTTACCGGGTGGATTAGACAGCATGGTAGGGGGTAGGAGCAATAAAATAATCAAATCAGGTTTTGTGAAGGCTAAGATCCTAAAGAGCCCCGATAACCGCGAGGATGAAGACAAAGAAGACGACAATAACGGACATGAAGTGGCACCTGAAACTGCAGAACTATTTCACAGTGACAACCAACTCCTAACAAAAGGCCTTAATATATTCCATTGCCACAGGACTATATTAGCCAAAAATCATTTACAACTCCGCTAGGTCAATATGCTCTCAACTCAAGACCTAGACATGATCATAATTTCCAACAAACACTTGATCCTCTGCCTACTATATAGATCACCCACCCCCATCAGCAACTCTCAACCATCCTCCAATACACTTGTAACCTATCATCCAACAGCAAACAAGTCATAGTAATAGGCAATCTTAACCTACCATCAACTGGCCCAGAATCTGACGACTCATTCATGGATGCAATGGAAGCATTGGAATACACACAAATTGTAAATGAATCAACAATCGCTACATTCAATCTAATCAACTCTTGGCTCCTACTACACTTGAAGTCCCTTGGTATAACCACAAAGTCATCAACCTCCATATACACACTGATGGGATCCCATCCACAAATCAAAACCTGCCTCCACCAAGGAGGTTCAAAAAAATGGGACAAAGAAGAATTTAAAACAATCCTGGCTTGACTTGACATGAGTTCCATTAATCTCAACAATTTAGTACAAAACTGGCATGACACATTATCCCATGCCACAATGACACCACAAACTAATGAACCCAAATCGAAATGTGCCTCAACAATCTGATATGCTGCGAATCTCAGAGCGATAAAGCGCAAACTCAGCAAAATGGAAAGAAAATGGAGACACTACAAGGCTCAGTTCGATCGTGAAATGCACATGAAGATGCTACAAGAATACCAAGCTATAATTAACAAATCCAAAAGAGAATATCATACTAAACTCATTTTAAGCTCAATCAACTGTCCCCGAGAGCTCTTTAACATAGTAAAATATGCTTTATGGAACCCCATTCAAAGACCAGAACCTGATACTCCAACACCACAAGAACTAGCCACCTATTTCCAAAACAAAGCTAATAAAGTGGGTAACAAACAGCATACAACACTACAGCCAACTGAGTTGAGCCCCATCCATCACACATGGAACGAATTTCACCCAATGTCACAAGACCAACTAGAAAATATATCTAACCTAAACACAACTTCCCCACTAGACCCTTGCCCGGTGAGCTGGATCAAAATAGCACACACAGAGCTTGCTCCCAAAATCATGAACAGCACAAATATATCCCTCAACCAGGACTACTTGCCACCTCACCTAAAGCTAGCCTCCATATGACCAACGCTAAAGAATCCAAAATTAGGTCCAATACCAAGCTCATACCACCCTATACCTAGTCTACCATTCCTAGCAAAGATCATAGAAAAAATGTGGTACAGCTACAACTCTAGGACCATGTCAACTCCCATGCCCCCTTGACCAACAACAATACAGCTTTAGAACCCATCATAGCGCAGAATCTCTTATCACCTCTTATAGATAAGCTATCATTGGGTATATAAATATCACACCAAGGATTTGTTCTTTTATTTTTAGACATAACTGCAGCCTTTGACTTGGTACCCCATACAGCACTATTACAGCAACTCAAAGCAACTGATCTTAGCAACACGACTCTTAAATGGTTCACTTCATACTTATACCAGTGCCAACAACAAGTAAGAGTAAACAGTATAACAACTGCCCCATCGAAAATCACTCAAGACGTACCACAAGGATCCATACTATCGGCTCTACTATTTAACATATTTATGCAACCCATCTGCAACCTTATTAAGACTTACATCGTACTATATCATATCTACACCAATGACATCATGCTTACATCCCATTCTCTACCTTACAACCTGTATACTCCCCCCCCCCCCCGATTGAATGCTTCTCAGCACTCTTACAATGTTTAATTGCACATAACCTTACCAAAAAACAGAAGTGCTGCATATCACAAAGGATACACAATTCAAACCTCCACCGCATATAAAATGTACTAGGAGTGCAACTCCAAGTAAGATCTCGAGTACGTTACTTGGGAATCATCCTAGATCAAGGCCTCACACTAAAACATAACAAGAATCATTTTGCCCTTTAGCCAGTGTCAGAAGGTGTTGAGGGCACAGAAAATAGCATGGAGCTTTAGTTGGCTGATGTGCAGGCCTTTCTCTCAACTTTCCCATACACCCTGAGTGTGCAAATGAGCCAGTTCAGCAGTAATAGTGTGAGATTATCGCTAGGGGTCTGATCCGCCATTTTGCATCTCAGCAGCAATGGGGTAGGCTCATAAGGGTTTCCTCAACATGGGGAGTGATGTCAGTATACTTGAGGTTATAAATACACATGCTCGGCGGTTTTTTTGTTGTTCAAGTAAACTGGTCATGCTTTGCCGTTTCATTCATCAGGGCATTATTGAGAGTATTAGTTATCTGTAGATTGGTTATTGCTGCTTTGGTGGGAAAGCATGTATGATCAAATTGTTTTATTTTTAAGGGCTATATTGGGATTTCTGTTTTGGTGTAAAGTTTGTAAGGGCTTGCTTACGTTGGTAAGACAACGCGTCAACTCAAGTTGAGACTTTTGGAACATCGCAGTAAAATGAAATATAAAACTGAGGGAGCTCCATTAGTCCATCATTGCTCTGAGGTTCCACATACGTACTTTTGAAGATTTTAAATGTTTCGTGTTGGACTTTTATCCCCCCTTCCAGTTTTGGAGGGAGATCAGGAACACTGTCTTGTCAGACAAAAACAGCAATAGATCTTCCATTTGGGTACTTTAAAACCCAACGGTTTGAATGAATGTATTGATTGACGGACCTGCTGGTAATGTGATTGTGCTATTAGTTAGGATATTCAGTAAGATGTTAGGGATGGTGTGGGAGGTTTTTTTGATTTTTTTTTTTTGAAAGGGTTTCCCAGGCATGGGGAATGACATCAGCATACTTGATGTTATAAACTTACTTGCAGAACTTACTAAACTGTATCAGCGAAGCAAATACTTGGCTAGAAAATAATAACCTCAGCATCAACCTAAAAAAAACTGAAGTAATGTTCGTTTCAAGGAAACCAGACACTACTCTCCCCGAAACCATAACAATCAACAACACAATAATCCCAGTTAAAAAAGAAGTAAAATACCTAGGCATCATAATAGATCACACACTTAGTATGCTCCCTCACCTAAAACAAACAGTGAAAACCATATTCTATAAACTTAAGACCATTCAACACTTACGACCACTTTTAGACACACATGACTTCAGGTCTGTTATCAGCACACTCATCACTCCACACTTCGACTATTGTAATAGTCTACTTATCGGCCTCCCTCTCACAAATACCAATATACTCCAACGAGCTCAAAACATCTGTGCTCGAGTAACAGCAAAAGCTCGCCTCACTGACCACATAACTCCCATCCTCGCCGAACTACACTGGTTTCCCATAAATAGTAGAATATTGTACAAAATACTCTTAACCACATTTAAACTTATCAACGGCATCTCACCCTCACATCTAGCCACTCTGATACATGCTCCAAAAGAACTTAGAACCCGCAGGCAAAACGCAACCCACTCACTAGACATAAAAAAATCCATCCGAAAAACAAAAAAAACCACAAGCTCAAGAGCCTTCTCATATGCAGCCCCCATCTTGTGGAATAAACTTCCGCTAAGCCTCCGCAAAATAAAAGATCTCCATATATTCCGGAAAGAATTAAAAACATATCTGTTTACAGAACACTTTATAAATCTTAATGAATCCCCTCCATCCCTCACACTACACCTCCATAACAATCCTCCTTAACCACAGATCAAAAAGCCTCAAACCTCAATACACTTAAGAAAAAGCAACTCCTACAAACTACGATTAATAATGAATGATTAATGCAAATAGTTACAGCATTACTAGCTAAAGTTAAGTGTATATAGTTATTGAAAAAAAAACTGTTCCATGTTATTGTTCATGAAAAGTACAGTCAAACCTCGGTTTTCATGATTAATCCGTTCAAAAAAGTCTGACTAAAACCGAAACGGACTAAAACCGAAGCAAGATTTCCCATAAGAAATAATGTAAATTCAATTAATCCGTTCCAGACACCCAAAAATATTGACAAAAAATACATTTTATAGAGAATAACTCAGCCAGCAGTAGAACAGCTCCTGTCACTTCTCTCAGCTGCCCGATCGTCCACAGCACAGCAAACACACAGATACTGTAGGACACTAATCTGATCGCTGACTCCGTCTCAACAGCGTACCCCGCAAGAGAAAGAACTGCCTGCCACATTCATTCAACATCTCCTGCTTACCCATTCAACATCTCCTGCTACCCTGCTACCTCCGAGCCTGAGGGGGCGCTCCAGAGAACAGGCAGGCGGTGGAGAGATCGGGGCCTTCCTCTCTGCAATCCTTGCATGTCTGGCTCGAGGATGTTGCTCACCTGCCTTTCAGATCTCAACACGCGATCGGTGAGTCCGGGGGGGTAGTGCTGCCGGGACTGGGCAGGCAGTGTATGCAGACCAGCGCGAAGGTGACACTATTGCAGGCACACGCGATCGGTGAGTCCGGGGGGGGGGGGTAGTGCTGCCGGGACTGGGCAGGCAGTGTACTGTATGCAGACCAGCGCGAAGGTGACACTATTGCAGGCACACGCGATCGGTGAGTCCGGGGGGGGGGGGGTAGTGCTGCCGGGACTGGGCAGGCAGTGTACTGTATGCAGACCAGCGCGAAGGTGACACTATTGCAGGCACACGCGATCGGTGAGTCCGGGGGGGGGGGTAGTGCTGCCGGGACTGGGCAGGCAGTGTACTGTATGCAGACCAGGGTGTACGAACACCGAGGCGATAGACGAAAACCGAGACAAGATCTCAGTCGGGAAAAGACGTCGAAAACCGAAACCGACGAAAACCGGGGCAACCGAAAACCGAGGTTTGACTGTATATAGTTATGAAAAAACACTGTTCCATGTTACTGTTCATGAAAAGTTAATTGTACATAGTTATGAAAAACGCTGTTCCATGTAAAGCAAGTTCATTATATGTTAAATGTAAACCGCCTTTGATCTCTGGAAAAAGCGGTATAAAAGAAAAGCATAAATAAATAAATAAAATAAATAAATATGCATGCTCAGCGTTTTTTTGTTATATTAGTAAACCAGTCATGCTTTGCAATTTCATTCATTGATGCACTGCATTATTGCAAGTATTAGATATCTGCAGATTGGTTATCTAGTTGTTCTTGCTTTGATGGGAAAGCATGTGCGATCAAATTGTTTTATTTTTAAGGGCTATATTGGCATTTATTCACAAAGATAGCAGTTTGAATGTAGCCTGTGATTCATAAGTAGGCTAGCCATTTGTGTGTATTTGACTGGTGTGTTTTAAATACATATCTTTGCAGCAGTTTGAGCATGAAGCCTGATCGTCTATCTCTTTGCAGCTTTGGCGAAACGCCTGGCATAGGAGTGGTGGTGATGTTGTTGGTGGAAAGCTGTCCGGTTCATGATGATTACTGGTTTAAGCTAAGTAGCTGCTTTTTGATGTTTATCATGCATATCAGTTCATTTTGTGATTAAATATTGTAACTGGGAGAGTCCACGTGACGCATAAGCGGGTGAAGACGTGTCTTCGCTCGCTGCGGGGCCGCCTCGAAAAAATCTGCTAATCTTCTATCTGTCTGCCCCCGGAGAACGGTCTGTCAGAGGAGGGAGAATCGCCTCAAGCCCCGGACTCCAATAAACAGGCTGCGGAGTGTAGAACGATGCCGCCTCTGACCCGCAAAGAGAAGGAGAAAGAGAGGGGGTTCAGGCCTGGCGCCCCGGCCTTGCCGAGCACACAACTCTCCTCGCCGAGCAAAGACAGTGTGGAATCGGCCACTGAGGATCTGGCGAGAGAGGTAGTGCGGCAGCTGGATCCCAAGTTCGACCAGATCTTATCCAAACTGGAGGTCATGGGCACGTCGATGGTGGAGATGAGCCAGCGGATGGAGGAGTTAGAGAATAGAGTGGCGGCCATAGAAGAGGGCGAGGGGCGGCAGACACAAGGGCTCGAGAGCACGCGGGCAAAGCTGGAGGCCTTGCAAACTAAGATCGACGACCTCGAAAATCGATCCCGCCGCAACAACATCCGGCTGGTGGGGATATCGGAGACCACCACGGATCAGCAGCTAGTGCCTCTGATAGAGCAATGGCTGCCGAAGGCTCTGGGACTTGACGCGCTGGTGGGAGAAATTAAAGTGGAGCGAGCACACCGCGTCGGCGGGAAGATGGCGTCCAGACCTCGGCCCAGGGTGGTGATTGCCAGGATCCTCAATTTCGCACATAAAGAGCTACAGGCTTTTCGCCGGCACCGGCAGCTCACCTTAGACAATAATCAGCTCCTTTTGTTTCAGGATTACTCGGCCTTGGTTACCGCGAGGAGAAGGGAGTTCACGCCGGTGTGTGCAGCGCTGTTCCAAAAGAAAGTCCGCTTCACATTGGCGTTCCCGGCCGTTCTACAAGTATACAGCATGGGTAAGACTCTTGTCTTTGATTCGGTGAAGGCGGCCCAGGTGTTCTTGAAGGACTTGGAGAAGAACCAGCCGACACAGGGCGAGGAGGGGAGCCAGGCCTCTGAACTGTAAGGGGATGTGGACTCTGGTGATTTTGACTGTTGACTACTCTGGCTCTTCGGGTAACAGGGAAAGGGCGCTGCAGTACTGGCCGCCTTTGGGTGCGCCTAGCCCCATGGCTGTTCGAGCGGGTAATTACCTGCCTAATGTTCATGGGTGCTTATAGTGTTACTGTTCTTATAAGATTTTACGTTGCTGTTACATGCTAAACTAGCTGGCTGTTTCTATTCCTCTGACCAGTTTTCTTTGTTTCCTTTCCCTCTCTTATGTCTGCAGCTGTGGAATGTGTGGTTCTGGGTGAGAGACTGACTGTACGCAGACGGGAGAGGGCCATCTGCACCGTCTAGCTTGTGTGTTTGCTTGTCTAAAATTGGTTCAGACAGCCACTTAGGAGGCCGGGCGGAAGGGGGCAGTATATCCCTGCAGGCCCCAGTAGAGGGGACTCGGGGCGGCCCCGCAGTGCACGGTAGGGACTTACAGGTCAGCCATGATGGCTGACGGTGGGATAGGTAAATTTTTACCTGGGGTAAGGAGGGGGGGTGGGGGGGGAGGGGGCGGGGAGGGGGGGAGGGGGAGGGGGAGGAGGGGGAAGGGGAGGAGAAGGAGGGGAGGGAGGGGTGGAGGGGTTGGGGGGGTAATGAGGTGGGAGCCCTTAGGGGGAGGGAGGGGCGAGTAGAGCAGAGGCGCCTTACAGGGTGGGGAGAGCCACTCTATATCACAGTTCGGTATTACACCCTCATCCTGATATCTTTATTAAAACATTTGATCAACCGCTACTGCCGAAGCATAGAGCGGTGTACAATAAAAAGGTCTACACTGCAAATCATAGAAAAGAACGCCATAAAATGAAAGGAAAGTAAAAGCAAAGCACACAGCAATAAAAGCAAATAACTAACCAGATAAATTTAACATAAAAACTAAAACTAAAAACACAAAGGTGCAACAACACCAACAACAACACAACAACAACGGGGAGACAACTTTATGGTCAGGGAGGGGGACTGGCAGGAAGGTCGAAAGCCTGAGTAAACAGATGTGTTTTGAGTAGTGACTTGAATTGGGGATAAGAAGATTCTAATCTGAGGGAAGGTGGTAGAGAATTCCTGAGGAATGGACCGAGAAAGAAAAAGGCGGAATGACGAGTCTGCTCTAACCGGGCTTGTGACGGAGAAGGCAGTGATAAACGGTTGGCATGAAGAGACCGAAGTTGACGGTAAGGAGTGTGAAGAAAAAACAGATCCGCAAGATACAAAGGATGACCAGTATGAAGAGCACGGTGCATCAGAATCAGAAACTTATATTAATAGCGAAAACGAAGTGGAAGCCAGTGCAAACGGAGAAGGAGGGGAGTGATATGATCAAACGGCCGGGAAAAGGTGATAAGGCGAGCTGCAGTGTTTTGAATAGATTGTAAACGTTGAAGCTGATATTTAGGGAGGTTGGCTAGAAAAACATTACAATAATCAAGCCTACTAACCACCAGAGCCAGAACCAAAGTGACCAGAGAATCAGAGGAAAAAAGAGAACGAGTAGCCCGAATCTGCCGAAGAGTCACAAAGGACCGCCGAGTGAGTGAAGAAATGTGCTCGTGAAAAGAAAGCATGGAGTCAAGTATAACTCCCAGGTAACGGAAAGAAGAGACAAGAGGAATAGAAACTGAATCAATCATGGGAGAGACCGAAGGACAGGAACCGCTAAGAGATACCCACATAGCCGTGGATTTTGAGGGGTTTAAATGAAGAAAGTTCTGCGAGAGCCAAGAAGCAATGTGAGACAGACAGTCATTAAGTGGGGTAATATCCAAAGTGAGGGGGGAGACATGGTATAGGAGAATAATGTCATCCGCATATATGTACGGAGACACCGAAAACTGCTGGATAGCAAGAGGCAACGGAGCAAGAAAAATATTAAATAATAGAGGTGATAGAACAGAGCCTTGCGGAACACCACAGAAAAGAGGGAGGGAGGAAGAAGAGTGCTTACCCGAGTGTACAGTGAACGAGCGAGCAGTGAGAAAAGAACGGAACCATTGAAGAACAGAGCCCCGCAACCTAATATCGAAAAGATGAGAAAGAAGCGTCCGGTGATCTATCAGGTCGAAAGCCGCAGAAAGATCCAGAGAAACGAGAAGAGTAAGATCACCTCGATCGTGAGCAACGTGAATTTCATTAAGAAGTGCCAAAAGAACAGTTTCAGTGCTATGCCCATGACGGAAACCTGCTTGACGGGGGTGAAGAATATGTGTAGCCTCAACATGTGAGTTCAATTGCTCAAAAACAAAGCGCTCTAAAAGTTTCGCCAAGAACGGAAGATTGGAAACTGGCCGCCAGTTAGACAAAACAGAAGGCTCTAAGGTGGGCTGTTTCAGAAGGGGACGGACGGCAGCAGATTTCCACAGAGAGGGGAAAAGGCCAGAGGATAGACTAGAGTTGATAATAGTAGTAAGAATTGGAACAAGTTGCAGAGAGGGTTCAGATAACCAGAGAGACGGGATGGGGTCCAGCACACAAGTTGTTTTACGAGATTTCAACAACAACTGTAGAACTTCCGCGGATGTGACCAACTGAAAAGTGGTCCAAGTATGAGCAAGAGCCTGGTTAGACGAAGAAGGGGAAGGGGACGGCAAAAGATCGGTGAACAGAGTGGGAGACCCCCCGGAGGAGGAATCGGGCAGAGGGGATAGAGGTAAGGGAGGGGAAGGAGTCGAAAAAGAAGCTCGCAGCTTATGTATCTTGTCTGAAAAAAAGGTAGCCAGAAGTTGAGGGTCTGGCAGCCGGGATATTGGACCACCGCGGGAACTAGTAGAGGAAAGCCCTCGAAGGATAGAAAAGAGCTGTTTGGAGGAATGGGCAGCTTCCGAGATCTGAGCAGAGTAGAAAGCACGCTTTGCTGCATGGACCGCCACCCGATATGCAGCAGATAACTGGCGAAAACGCAGTAACAAGTCGGGAGAGGGGCGGCTAGTCCAATGACGCTGTACCTGACGGAGCTGAGTCCGCTGCAGGCGTAGCAAAGGGTGGTACCACTGTGAGTGCTTGACAGAACGTTGCCTAGGAACGGGACGAAGAGGCGCCACCTCATCAAGCGCACTAGTGAGCAGTGAATTCCAAAGAGAGGTCTGACATTCAAGGGAGCGTGAAGCAAAGTCCGACGGAAAGAGCACAGAGGCAGAGGGAAAAGCCTGAAGGGCATCGGAAGTACAACGGCGACGCAAAGGGGGGGGAAGAGGGTGCAGAGGCAAGGGTGAACGCAGATGAGGAGGAGGATACTGAAAAAAGTACGCAGAAATGATCGGACCATGGAACAGCCACCAGAGTGGGAGGTGAAATTGAGGGCAACAACGTGGGGGTGAAAGAACCAAATCTAAAGTGTGGCCTGCTACATGGGTGGGACCAAAGACATGCTGGCGCAGAGAAGCGTCAGACAGAAGGTTCAAAAAGTCGCGGTCTTTTGATCTGGAAGGGTGATCCACATGGACATTGAAATCACCAAGAACTATGAGATTGGGAAACTGCAGTGCCATATCTGAGAGCACTTGTAATGTTAAATCCCAGCGTGTAGTGGAAGGGGAAGGAGGGAGATAAATAAGTAGAAAATAAAGTGGGGGGGGATGAATTAAGACGTAGAAAGAGAGAGATTCGGAGAGAGAGGCCGAGGGGGAAGAAATCTCCTCAATAGCAATAGAGACCCGATGGAGCAGGGCCACCCCACCCCCGCCCCTACCCCTTCGAGAAGCCGAGAGCGCTGAGTAACCGGGAGGAAGAGAGCTAGACAGGACAGGCCCGTCACCATCCTTCAACCAGGTCTCCATGAGAAAGCAGAGATCAAGCGAATGTTGAGAGATAAGGCCGGGGGTTGAGGCTGGGCAACCCCGGGCTGTGCAAAGGGAGAGAAACTTGCTGTTGCCCTCCACACGTGCGAGTCAATGAGGCATCACATGAGATTTATCTCTTGGAATGTGGGCGGGATCAATTCTCCCGTTAAGAGAACGAAAATACTCCAGGCTCTGCGTAAGAGTAAAGCCCAAGTAGCGTTATTACAGGAAACTTACCTTACTGCGAAAGAACATGCTAAATTACAGAAAGGTTGGGTGGGCCAGGTGCTGGCTGCTTCCTCGGGGGGTCGGAAACGGGGAGTAGCAATTTTAATAAGTAAGGAGATTCAAGTAGAGCTGTTGAGAGAGGACCTGGATCCCTCTGGTAGATATATGTTTGTGCACTTAAAGTTAAACGGAGAGGAATTTTTTCTAGGAAATGTTTATGCCCCAAATACTTATGATCACTCTTTTTTTCAGCGGTTGAGTCATAAAGTGAATGCCGCTCCGAGGATCCCGCTGATTGTGGCGGGTGACTTCAACTGTCCTCATGATTCTAGACTGGATAAATCTGGCGGGCAGGTGCAAGGGGGTTGGAGCAGAAAGGGGGTAGGCTACCTGTGTTTGACAGGAGGGTTGGTAGATACTTGGAGGACCTTGCACGGGGGGGGAGAAAGATTTCACCCATCTGTCTAGGGTGCACCACACCTGGTCTAGGCTTGATTATATTCTGGTGACGGAGAGGGAATTTGACAGAGTGCTTAGCTCTGAGATCGAGCCTATTTTGGTGTCTGATCATGCCATGGTGCAGATGGATTGGAGAGGGCAGGAACGAGGGGAGTCTCGATGGGCCTTCCCTAGACAGATGTGGAAGAATGATAACTTTCAAAAATATTTAGTGCAAAAGTGGGAGGAATATCTGCACTTCAATGAACCTAGCGCTAGCTCTGCCACTTTATGCTGGGAGGCCGGGAAGGCCGTAATGAGGGGGCACATCATTGCGTATGTGGCGCAGGAGAAGCATAGAATCAATGGGGAGGTGTTGCTCTTAGCGCAGGAAATGCGGAGGTTGAAATGGCTGGCTGTAGGTGGTCGGGGAAAAGAGCATATCCCGGCTTATCTGGAGGTTCAGCGGAGGCTTAATAGCATTCTGCAGGAACGTGCGGTCTATAGCATGCAATACTACTGCACGGGTACTCTTCTGGCTCGTTTGGTGAGGGAGGGGGGGTCTAAGCTAGTGGCCGCGATAAGAGATAGTACCGGGGCCAGACTTTCCGACCCTCGAAGTATAGTGGAGGTCTTCCGACAGTTCTATGAACAGTTATATACACCTGAGCCGGCGGATAGGGGTGGTGAGAAAGCATTTTTAGACGAGACGCCGCTACCACAGCTCTCGGAGACCGAGCGTGCGGAGTTAAATAGGCCAATCGAAGGAGTGGAAATCCAGAGAGTGATTAGAAGGGGGAAACCGCATAAGGCTCCCGGACCGGATGGCTATGGCGCTGAATTTTACAAAATGTTGGAGCTACAGGTGGTCCCCACTCTAGCCGCAGTATATAGCGACGTCTTAGATGGGGGAGGTTTTCCCCGGGACATGCGAACAGCCGCGATTACAGTGATCCACAAGGCTGGGAAGGACGTGGAGGATCCAGCTTCCTATAGGCCGATCTCTCTAATCAATTATGATATGAAGGTGCTGGCTGGGGTGTTAGCGCAACGACTACAGGGGATTCTGCCGCGGTTGATTAGTCCCTGTCAGACAGGTTTTGTCAAAGGGCGGGAGGCCTTTTCTAACATTAGTAAAGTTCTCCTGGGGGCGGAATGGAGTGTGCAACGGGGGGACCCCTTATTGTTGGTAAGCCTGGATGCGGAAAAGGCCTTCGACAGAGTGTCTTGGGTGTACATGTTTGAAGTGCTCGGGAGGTTTGGCTTCGAGGGAGCTTTCTTAACCTGGCTACAGGCCTTATATATGGCACCCTTGGCTTTTATAGTGGTTGGTGGGCTTCGTTCGGAATCTTTTGAGCTGCGCAGAGGGACGAGACAGGGGTGCCCGCTATCCCCTCTGTTATTTATCTTACAGATGGAGCCCCTGTTGAGGTTGCTAGGGCGGACAGAGGAGGTTCGTGGGATTGAATGGCCGGGAGGGGGAATAAAGATTAGTGTGTTCGCAGATGATCTGTTATTGTGTTTGACAACTCCACAGCGGTCGCTGGAGTGTGCCTTGTCTCATATCGAGCAGTTTGGTGCTTTTTCAGGCATGCGGATTAACAGGGCGATGTCGATGGGTTTAGATGTTGGCGGGAGAGCCCGGGGGCACTGGCAGGGTGAGTTCCCGTTAGTCTGGGCGGAGGAATCTATCCGCTACCTTGGTATCCAGATTCCGCATGAGCTCCGACGTTTCTATGCAGCTAATGTGCAGCCCCTGTTGGGTAAAACACTCCAACGGCTGCAGAAATGGCGGGAGCTGCCGATCTCCTTGAAGGGGCGCATAGCTCTTTTCAAAATGGTCGAACTGCCACGATGGATATATCTCCTAAGGCACGCCCCGCTTTGGCTCCTGAGGAAGGACCTAAAAACTTTGGAGAGCCACTTGTCTAAATTCTTTTGCGACTTTGCTGAAACCGGAGAGAGAGGAGGGGGGCAGGCCTGACTTTGCTGCGGGAGTACAATCTGCTTAGTCTGCTGCGGCCGCTCCGTGATTTAGTGGCAGGGACTGCTGAGATTGTTCCCATTGAGTTGGTTGACCGTGTTTCGGTGCCGTGCCACCGGATGTATTGGATGCACCGTTCGGGTAAAGAGGTGCCCGAGTTTTGGAAGCATTCCAATTATCTTGGAGCAGTTCGACAGGCATGGAGGCAGCTGTGCCGCTATAGGGGGTGTGAATGGAAATGTTCTGATTGTCTCCCACTAGGAGGCAACGGGGACTTTATCCCGGGGAGTCAGAGTTGGGTGGCCAAGCGCTGGGCACAGTGCAGAGTGGAATATGTGGGCCATTTGAGGATGGAGCATGTCGCGCAGCTGGATTCTTATCTGTCCCTGCGAGGACGCTATCAATTGCCAGCGCAGGATTTTTACTTTTATCTGCAAGTGCGGCATTATGTGCACAGTCTACGGCGTGGGAGTGTGACGAACCTATGGGGAGGGGAGCGGGGAATGGTGGATCTTTTTCGTGCCCTGGAGGGAAAGATCACAGTTTGGAGGTTGCGAGAAGAGCTTATTGTGGGGGAAGATTTGTCTGGGTTGGCGAGGCTAGCGCGCAGATGGCAGGCTGATGGAATCTTGAAGGGAACGCCGGAGCGCTTGCTTCATGCTTTTCAATGCATAGCCAATGTCTCGGAATCGGTGCAGCTGCAGGAAGTGCAGTACAAATTTTTGTGGTGTGGATATGTGCATGATGTTTGGGCGATGCGGGTGGGTGTCACCGACTCGGATAGATGCCGCCTGTGTGGGGTGGAGAGGGGCACTCTGGCGCATAAGTTTTGGCTATGTGTTAGCATCCAATGATTCTGGGAGGGTGTTGGAGTGAAGCTTGGTGGCTGGATTGGCCAACCAGTAAGCCTTGCGCCTGAATGGTGTCTGTTTGGCTCTTATGAAGCTACGACTTACATGGGTGGCAGGCACCATCAACTGTGCGAGAAGGGCTTTCTGGTGGCCAAGCAAACAATTCTGCGGCATTGGGTAGCGCCAACGGCGCCTCGTGTGCAGGACTGGGAGGGGCGGATGCGGGTTTTGCTGAATATGGAGTGCTGTACAGCAAAGCAACTTGGCCGACGGTGGATAGATCAGTTCATGGAAATTTGGGCCCCGGTTATAGACAATGGGACAATGGGAGAGAATGCATATTGAATGATGATGATAAGAAGGGATGATGATGAGAGAGGCTGATCTGTCTTATGTAAGTGATTTCGGTGAGGACTGGTGCTCTGCTCGGGTGGGAGGTGGGGGGATGGGTGGGGGGAGGTAGGGATGGGGGGGGCATAGAAGAAGGGGTGAGCAATTTCTGGGTTGTTTATTGACTTTGTCTCACTGTCTCAATACATCTGTGAGTTATGGTCTACGTAGCAGTGACAACACTTGATCCTGGGTCCTCTGTTCTATGCTCTATACTTTATGTTCCCTATGTTTTCTGTCCCCAGTTGCATGTGCTGTGATACTGCGGCCAGCGTCTTCTGCTGGTCCAGCGGTGCACGGTTAGACGCCCGCTGATGGGTGACCGTGCTGTTATTTGGGGTCGGGTGTGAGACCTGGATTACGGTGAACTTGTCTAGCTCATTTAAGTTTGCTGTGAATTTGTCTAGCTTTTGTTAGACTATTATTGTAATTAGGTTGCTGTGAGCTTGTCTAGCTTATGTTAGACTTCTCTGGTTTGTTTTGCCTATAATGTTTACGTAGATGTATTTTGGGTTGTTCTTATCTGTTTATCTGGAAATGCCTAATAAAAATGATTTTCACTAAATATTGCAACTGAGTTATACACTTATTAAACTGGCTTTTTTTAATGACCTATGATGTTGGTTTTGGACAATGTTGTTGAGACATTTCTGGCTATCAAATGTTCTATATGTAAGCCGTTGCATCGGTGTTTGTTCTTTTCTTCCACTGAGATCTTCTTTCCTCCAGAGAGCGGATATATCACTTGAATGTCTACTGTTTTGCTATGTTTGTATGAGAGCTAGATTTCTTTTTCCTGATTTTTCAAACATTCTTGGAATCTGAACTGTGAGCTGCTGCCAAGGCCTGAAGATGTTTCTCTGCCTGGTAGAATAACAGAGAGGTCTCCCTAGCAACCACTGTGCTCTTGGCCCCATCCTAGCAGTTGACAAGCATTTACATCGGAGGGCGTCAGAAGCGGTAGGTCATGTGTGCTGAAGCACATGGCCTGCTGCAGGCATCAAAGTGGCAGCAGAAAGCCACAATGCCCCCCACCAAGGGCTGTCACCCTAGACGGCCACCTAGCTCACCTAGTGGACGGGCCCGGCCCTGGTATTAGTGCTGGACAGAGAGTGGCTGTCGACTCGAGGACACGAGTGCATATCAGAGCTCCGAGCAACATTGGGCCTAAAATCTTAGTCACACCAGGGATGGCCCAACCACTAAGCAAACAAGGTGGCTGCCTAGGATATCAGCTTCGGGGGGGGGGGGGGGAAAGGACAGCAAAAAGCAAGCATTCAAAGCTAAATAACAGATTCAGATAGCCAGGGAGACATAAGGCTTATGGTTTGCCTAGCGTGCCAACATCTTGAATCAACTCTGGGGCTGGCCTTGGTGACACAGGCTACTGCATTGTGGTATAGGTCAAGGGAAACATGCCTACCTGTACTGCTGCACCAGTCAAAAACACCTTACTATCTGTGAGAGGCAGACAAATACTGGTTTCTTTCAGTGCTACACCAGTGGATATACCGAGTGATGACATCACTGATAGTTGCTCAAGCCTGCTTCCACCTGATGACAAGGGAGCATAACCCACTCGTTTGGACTGCTCTAGCAGGATGATAAGGAAAAATAGAAATATAATAGAAAGTCAGAGGAAAAATTCTAAACTACTCTCTGTGGCCTGCCAGAGATGGGAGAGACCTGGACTCCTCCAGGTAACTCCCAAATGTGTGGCCATCTAACACAGAAGTCCGGATCCCTCGCAGCTACACCACTCAGCTGAGGTACCAGGTCTCCAACTGGTCCCAGAAACTGCCACACATTTCATTTCATTAGCTGCACAGAATGAACTGTAACCATCTGCTGGAGACAGAGCACACAGAAGAGCAACTGGTTGCCTGGAGCCCTTATTGGACACAGCACAGAGCTCTTACGTTTCTGCCTCCATCTGCTGGTTGGTGGGTATAATCTATGCATTCTGGACCAGTCTAGTAAACGAAAAGGAAGTTATCTGTCTTTCATCAGTTATATAAGAAAATTTAGTCTAAGAAGTTGCCCTATGTACCTGCCAAGGCCACTTTGTCTTCCTCTATCTTCTTTTTCAGGCGTTTGATTTCAAAATCTTTCTCCTGTACAAGTTTGTACAGTCTGCCATTTTCATCCTTAATTTCTCTGAGTTGGTCCTGAAGTTGTTCATTTTCGAGTTCAAGGAACCTATAAGGCAAAGCAGATTGTCCTAATCTGGTACAGAGCATCCCAAAATATATCAGCCTCTCACTACACAGGAATCGGAATGGTAAGAAGCAGCTCTTACAATACATGCTAACATTGTACTAGAAATAAAGATTTTGCTTGTGTTTTGCCTTCAAAAATATAATAAAGCAATTTTGCAGTGTATTAAAAAAAAGTCCAGTAGGTAGAAAATACATGTGATATGTAGATAACTAATTCAGTTTCCAATAAAAATTAAATGAAAGTTAGTCTATGGAAATGGTTTTGTTACTGAAACAGGCATAAACAGGTTCCTTATCGTTCCTCCAGTTTAGTCCTCTACCTCTGGGTTGTGCACCTCTTCCTGCAGCTTGGAGACTGGGCATGTCAAAGTCGTGACATCACTGGATATAGCCTGCTAGTATCTCCCATCAGCCTCCAGTGTGTCCAGTCTCCTTGCAGCAGGAGGACATAGTGAGCCTAGCTTCTGGGCTCACTTGGGAGGAACAGATAAGGAGCATTTAGTGTGACAAATTCTATTCAGATTTTACTTTTGATTTTTACCTTTAATTTACTTTTAATTTTACTTTTAATTCAGTTACCTTTGGTTAATTGGCAATCGGGGATTAGTTCCCTTTAGTTAGGAGCAAATTTCCTTATTTACAGTAATTTTAAATTTGAGCCTGGCTCTTTAAATTAGTAGCAGCTCTCGCCTTCCCTCCTTCTCAGTTATTTTCACTTGCTGCAGGCACTGTTCCCTCTAAGCTGTGCGCATGTGCGCGCGCGCACACCTCGCCGAGCGAGCGCACATACTTTACAACAGAGCGCACAAAAATTATGGCTCTGATTCTGATAGAAAACAACACAGACGTCTTAAAATTTAAAAGTTATGATTATAATTACTAGAAATTTCCCGCTTCATTTAGTAATCGTCTATTTTCATTTAATTTGATTAAAATCAATGTGGTGTACATACTGTATTCTGATGTGTAGTCAAATTTTAAAGTATATAACTCCGAGTGTCGTTATGTGGCGCACAAAAATTTAACCTTCCTTCAAAAGCTGCACACAGCTGATATTTTATGCACACACAGCCTACAGAAAATTAGAGAGAACTTTGGCTGCAGGCATTCACCGGTGCGGATCTCTGTCCCTTGACTGTACGGGAGAGAGCTCCAGGACCCGTACAGCCACACTTAAGCTGTGTGAGACGGAGCCTCTCCGTTGCTGCGGGATTTTAATTTTACTCTGTGGAACCGGCTGAGCGATCCTCGCCGCGGCTGCCAGGCGCATCAGCGCGGCTTGAGGATCGGAGGAATTCAAGGTGGTAGGAGCAGGCTGTGTGGCTTTCTGCCCTGCAGGTAAGGCCTTCGGGCTCGGTCAGTCTGCTGAGGCCTCATTTTTGCAGCGGCTGTTGTTCTTGGAGCCAAAATTCATTGGCGAAGGGGCGGCCATTTCCTCTCTAGGTATTTGGACCGCATGGCGAGAGTTGCAGTGAGCTGCCTCTGTGAGGAAAACAGGCAGAATAGCTAGATTTTTGGGCCTAGTGTTTGTTTCTTTCTTTTGTTTGTAGGTTTGTTTGGGGTTTTTTTGAGGCTCAGGGGGTTCCTCAGCCTTAAGGGGGACTGTTGTCAATCCTCTTTATAAATAAATAAGAATAAACTTAAAAATAGGACAGCAGTTTTGGCATGATCCCTGATACCACATGTTCTTTCCCTCCTAATCATGTCTCTGAGGAGCATCTGTTAAGTCCCAGGATATTAGGCAAATTGCCAGCTTTTAGGTTCAAGGGCAGAGCCCTAACTTGTAGTTGGAAGGAGGGACAGCCTAGACGTGTGCTTTTATGTATTCTATAGTGAAAGTTGCCCAAAATTCACAGGGACAGGCTTAGGAAACCTTAGGATATAAAAAAATAGACTGACAGTTAAACTGTCAACCAAGAGGTGCCTGTGCTACAAAGTGTCTGTGGATGCCACATGGTTACCTGCCAGGCTGAATCAGCTCATCTTATGGTTGTGACCCTTTCTGGTATATAGAGCAGAGATGTGGATCCATTCAAATGTGTTTCCCTAAACAGGCTAAGGAACTTATATACTTCGGATGGCATACTCACAGCAGTAGCTAAGCTAGTTAAAGTGTCTAGCTTTAATAAAAAACAGATATTCAGTGGCAGAACATATCTGGTTTCTGCCACTGAAATCCAAGCTTGCTGGACACCAGCACCGTTATCCGGTTAGCAGCGATATTCAGCCACTAACCAGATAGCACTAACCGGTTAAAGTTAGAACAGCCATTCACCCGTCTTAACTTTAACCAGTTAAGCTATACGGTTAGTGCCTGAATATCACTGCTAATCGGATAGTGGCCATCATCACCCCTGATCTGCCCTCAGTTAGTGCCGCTGAATATTGGGGCTGATCATATTTTAGCCTGTTAGCAGAACACTTTGAATATGCCCCCCCTGTACTACTATTTTGCGTCTATGGAGAAAAATGCTTGGTGAATGGGGCCCTAAAGCATACATAAGTTTTTCCTCCTATGTAGGCTTACCATAGAATAGAAAAAATGCCAGGATAACACGACTGCAGTTTGACCAATTGACTTTTGGGTACACTACCAAAGGCCCCAACTGATCTCTGGCTTTCCTTTCATTTTTTTTTACAATCAATGATTCTCTGGGCTTACCCTTGCCTTCTTGAATTCTGTTACCACTGTCTTCTCAACTACCTCCTATAATATGTAACCACCATCATTTCCGTGACAAAATATTTACTCATGATGCATCTTGTAGTTTCAAACTGTGACCTAAGCTAGAGCATTCTTTCTTATAAAGGGAAAAAGGTTTGCTTCTGGTGCATTAATATCTTTGAGGTATTTGAATGTCTTTATCATGTCTCTCTTTCTCTCCTCTAGGGTATACATATCTAGATCCTTAACTCATATGGCTTTTTGTATAAGCATGTGTGCTGTCAATTCAATGCTGACTCCTGGTGGCCCAGCCCCTGGGTTTTCTTGGCAATGTGTGACTGGAAGTAGATTGCTAGTTCTTTCTTCTGCACAGTAAGTCTACAGCACCTGGTATTCTAAGGTGGTCTCCCATCCAAGTCCTAGCCACATCTGACCCTGCTTAGCTTCTGAAATCAGCTGAGATCAGGTTCAATCAGGGCAGCAAAGCTACAGGCCCCACACCATTTTGATAATCTCTCACAGCACTGTCTTCATTCTGACCACATCCTTTCAAAGGAACAGCCTCCAAAATGGACCATCAATAACTTATACAGAAGTATCATCACTTCATTTTTTGTGGTGGTTGTGTCTTTCCATAAGCACCATAGCATCCCTCGATTCTAGCTACCACCTTATCACAGTTTTGCTACCTTGAGATCAGACATGATCACTTTGAAGTTCTGCTCCTAGCTGTATCTCACTCACTGCTGTAAACTATTCCTTTGTATTTCTTCAACCTAGATACATGATTCTGCACTTTTATAAATAAAACTGTTATGCATGTTATAAACACTTTCTTAAGTGAACTGATGAAAGCTCAATACAGCATCATATGCATTAAAAATAAAAATTCAGCAACAAACGTCCATGCTGATATCATGCTGTGACACAGTTTAATCAATTTATGGAGTCAAATACTTTGGGGGTAACTTTATAACTACCTGCATTAGAAAAAAAGCACATGTGTGCTTTTCATTCCAGGGATTTTGCAAGATTTTCTTACTAACATATGTACATACTTTTGCTCTGAAAACTATCCACACACTAACACCTACTAGCTGCACAATGTTTTCCATGAAGAATTATGTGTATACATTTGAATTTTCAAACATATCTGTGGAAATGCAAACCCACCCCAGGAATAGCTCTGTTCATTCTGGGTACCAGTATACACATATAGCATGAACACACATATTTACACACATATTGGATGGGCAATTTCATGAGTAAAGCAAAATGGTTTATAAAATTACCTGCCACAAGGGTAATTTTATAAGGGTCACCTAGGTTAATGCTTGTCTTAACATGTGTGTCGTTGTTAAGTGCTATCGGGTCTGTGTTGAGTCATGGCAACTCTCTGGATAGCTGTCCTAAACTGTATTCGGTCTCCAGTCAGGCGGCTCATTGTTGATAAGAGTGGCATCCATAGCTGCTTCTATTGTATCAATCCATCTCATTGCTGGCCTTCCTCTTTTACGTTGACCTTCAACCTTGCCAAGCATGATGTCTTTCTCTAATGACCTCTCTCTCTTGGCATGATGTGTCTACTACTACTACTCTCCTCATCCTCATTTGTAAAGTGCTACAAGGCATACGCAGCGATGTACAAAGAGATGTAAGACACAGTCCCTGCTCATAAGAGATTACAATTTAATCAAGGCAAAACACAATGAAATTGGGGACTAGAGTATGATAAGATACACATAATTAGTGGACAAGTGAGGAGCATCAGGATCCAAAAGCGGCTTCAAAGAGGTGGGTTTTTAGCCTGGATTTGAATAGGACTAAAGAAGGAGCCTGACGTACGGACTCAGGTAGTTTTGTTCCAGGCATATGGAGTAGCAAGATGGAATGAACAAAGTCTGGAGTTAGCAGTGGCAGTGAAGGGCACAGATAAAAGGGATCTGCCAGAGGAGAGGAGTTCCCAAGGAGGGGTGCAGAGTGAGATAAGAGAGGAAAGATAGAGAGGAGCCACAGAATGGATGCAGGTCAGTAGGAAAAGTTTGAACTGGATGCGGAAATTTATAGTGAGCTAGTGAAATGACTTGAGAAGAGGGGTTACATGAGCATAGCGACATTGGCGGAAGATAAGCTGTGCAGCTGAGTTCTGAACAGATTGAAGGGGAGAGAGAAGATTCAGAGGGAGACCAGCGAGAAGCAGGTTACAATAGTCATGGCGGGAGGTGACTAGTGAATGGATAAGGGTCTTAGTATCACGAGTTGAAAGGAAGGGACAAATTTTGCTGATGTTATAAAGAAGTAGCAGGTTTTAGTCATCTGTTGGATGTGCCCAGAGAAAGTGTCCAAGTATGAAAGTCGAAGTCTTGTCATCTGAGCTTCTAAAGAAAGCTTAGATTTTATTTCCTATAGTACTGACTGGTTTATACTTCGGGCAGTCCACAGTATTCTTCGCCAGTACCACAATTCAAAGGCATTGATTTTCTTCTTTTCTGTCTTTTTCACTATCCAACTTTCGCAGCCATATGATGTTATCAAAAATACCATGGCTTGGACAAGTTGAATCTTGTATGGAGAGATATCTCTGGTCTTGAGAATATTGTCAAGGTCCTTCATAACCATTCTGCCAAGAGTAATACACCATTGGGGTTCTTGACGGCTTATTTATTTTATTAATTATTGATCCAAGCAAGTTAAAGTTGTCAAATATTTCAATTTCTTCTCCATCAACAATGAACTTATTGATTTTGCCAATTGTCAGCATCTTTGCCTTCTTTATGTTAAGTGCAGGCCCATTTAAGACTATGTTTATGTTTATGTTTATGTTTATTTCAAATTTGATATACCGCTCAGGCCAGAGGCATTAGAGCGGTTTACAATACTATATCATTTGAGGAAAAACAGAAAAGAGGAGAGGAGGGACAGGGAAGATATGATACCCTTTCAGTATTTAAAGGTTTGTATTAATGAACAAACAAATCTTTTTCAATGATGGGAAAGCTGCAAAACTAGAGGACATAACATGAAGCTTCAAAGGGTAAACTGAAAGGCAACCTCAGGAAATACTTTTTCACTGAAAGGGTGGTCCATCAACGATGAACTTATTGATTTTGCCAGTTGTCAGGATTTTTGTCTTTACATTAAGGTGCAGGCCCATTTTAAGACTATGTTCCTTGATCTTGAGAAGCAAGTGTTTCAGATCATCTTCACTTTTAGCCAGTATTATGGTATCATCAGCAATGGTGAAGGTTGTTGATGAGTCTTCCACCAACACCTCGGTTGTCTTCATACAGTCCTGCTTCTCTGATTTATTTATTATGCATATAAATTAAACAGGTAGGGGGAAAATATGCAGCCTTGTGGTACACTTTGCTGATTTTAAACCATTCTGTTTCTCCTTGTTTTGTTAAAACTGTTGCTTCTTGATCAATGTAAAGGTTGTGCAAGAGGATTATCAGGTATTCTGATATACCCCTGCTTCTTAATGTGGCCCAGAGTTTCTCATGGTTTACACAGTCAAAAAGGCTTCTCGTCAAGTCAATTATACACATATACAAATCCTTTTGGTATTCTTTTGTCTTTTCAAGGATCCATCTCACATCTGTGATGTCTCTTGTCCCTCGCCCTTTCCTGAACACTGCTTGCACTTCAGGCAGTAATCATTCCAGGTATGGTTGTAGTCTTTGTTGAATGATCTTGAGTAAAATCTTGCTGGCATATGGGATTAGAGTAATTATGCGATAATCTCCACAGTCAGTTGGATCACTTTTCTTCAGTATTGGTATAAACACAGATCTTTTCCAATCAGTTGGCCATTTAAACATGTGTAGTTTGTACCTATTTTATAAATAAAAACATGTGCATACTCTACTTTATAAAATGGGGGGTGTAAGTGGTTGAAAACACATGTTAAATCTAGGCACGAGAATTTACACCAGCCCTATAGGTAGTGTAAATGTCCACACATATCTAACATATCTGAGATGCATTTTATAAAATATAAGTGTAAATATGCACTCTGCTCATGCTCTGCCCAAGCTCCACCCATGTGAACACCTATTGTGAACGTAAGTGCCCTTGGCCTTACGCATGTATTTATAGAATAGTAACTGCCAAAAGTACACATATAAAGGCCCACTTATGTACATGTAAGTCATGGGTTTTTTTAATGATTCATGTACAGATGGCATGTAGTTTTCTACAGCTCCTTATAAAATGACCCCCATTAGGCCCAAGAGGTAAATGAATCTCTACAATCATCTATGTAAACAAAGTAACTTACTGAGAACCTACTTCAGCTAGCAGTCGTTTCAAACAGAGGAATAGTGCTTTAAAAACAGATGTGAAAGAATTACTCCTCTCTCCCCCCCCCCCACAATAGTAGATCTCAATCTCTCTAATAAGGATATCAGTATCAAAAGGTGTCAAATGTTGCCAAGAGGCCTAATAAGACCAGCAGCATAAGGACAATAACTCAATGATTCATCAACAACGGAGATCAGAACATTCTTTATGCCATAAACAGCACAGAAGCCTCACTGGCAACCATCAAAATAATCTCTCATTGATAAATTTCTCTAGCTGGGTGATCATACGGTAGCTTGCTCAGTAAGTTCACAAAGATATATATGATAGTCAAGGCTTTATTGCTATGTATTTTAACTGCTAGTTGCTCAAACCTTGGGTGCCTGGTTAGTGACCATTGACACTTCCACTCCTCTCCGGAACACCTATGACATGCCCCAATGCTAACTGCTTAGCAATCGTAGTGGCGGCACCCGCAGATATCCAATGGCATTAACCCTGTTAGTGCCGCTGAATATCACTTTCAGCAGCATGTGAATGCCTTTGAATATCCCCCCTCTGTTCAGACATCCTTGTGGCCTTTGAGAAGATGCGAGGAGCCGTGGCCAAGCCAAAGGGCAAGGCATGGAACTGAAAATGGTGGCCCAGAACACAGAAGAGAAGAAACCACTGATACTGCTTCTGGATGGGAATATGAAAGTATGCTTGGCAAGATCCAGGGAGGCAAGGAACTCCCTCTGCCTGACTGACGCAATGGCTGATGTGATAATCTCCATCTGGAAACAGGGAACTCGAAACTCAGAACTGACCACCTTCAAATCCAGAATAGGTTGAAAGGAATCTCTCTTCTTGAGCACCATGAAACAGATGGAATAGCGCCCCTGGCCCTGATCTGTGGATGGCACAGGTAGAATTGCAGGAGGCACTGTAGAGTATCTTTTTTTTATTTTTTTCAATTTTCTATTTATCAAATTTTACAACGTACACCAAGCAAAATTTGGAAATAAGAAATACAAACATTTAGTCTAACCAAAGTATCAATAAATAAATTATATAAACAAAGAAAAAAAAACCCAAGGGGGAAACAAAGACCACATGCTAAATAGTCCACAACAGAAAGGGATCCAAAAATCACTAATCCAGAGGAGTGGAAAGAAAAAAAAAAGAAATAAAAATACAAAGAACAAAGCAGAACAACAAAGCGCATAATACATAAAAGCCCCAAAAAGGATACCTCCACTCCAGTCAACCCCAATCAGCCCTACAACCTCTTAGCATCAAGAAAGAAGCGTAATTGAGAAGGTTCAAAGAAATAATATACAGAATTCTGATAATGAACAATACATGTACATGGAAATCTTAATTGGAACTTTGCACCTAGTGAAATCACCTCAGTGCGCAGCTCCAAAAACTTTTTCCTACAGACTTCTGTCCAACAGGACACCTCCAGAAAGATCTGAATCTTACCCCCCATAAAGGAGATATCAGTTTTGTTAAGAAACAAGCATAACAACACATTCCTATCCTGAAGAAAAACAAACAAAGGAAACTAATAAAGTCACTCTAGACCCTACTGTTCCAGTAATGCAGACAAATTCCCCAAATCAAGAGAATCCAAGGAAACATCAGCTTGGGGAGCAGGAACTGTAGCAGTAGTGTCACTGGCGACTCGAGATGGTAAATAGTAAATCTTCTGTAGAGGAGGGAAACCAGCTTCAGGGTAACCAAAAAGTCCTTTAGAAATCTGTGAAAAAGAATCCTAGCCGAAGAGCCAGAAACACGAGGAAAATTCAAAAACCTTACGTTCAAAGACTGGGAAGCATTCTTCAAATTTTAAATTTTACGTAGAAAAATCATCTTATCCTGAGAGAACGTCACCTGCTGCTCTTGAACCCGATGAACCTTTTGATCAAGAATGGTCAACTGTCCCTGCTGGCCCTCAAATCTCTTCTCCACACTTTCCAAATGACCAGGAAGCGGGGTCAGAGTCTGAAACGCCACAGCACATACCTGATGCACCGACTGGAGGGCAGACCAGATCAAATCCAATGTCACTTCTTGTGGATGCTGAAGAGGAGGGAAATCTAAATGAGGATCAAGACTAGGAGCAGAAGGGACCAAACTCCCCCGATCCATTGTACCCGTCTGAGGTTCCCGCAGCAGAGCATTTGCAGAAGACGCCAAAACAGCCGCCTCCGTCGAGCTCCCAAGGAGAAAACCCCCAACTACCGCCGCTGCTCCAGCAGCTACTGCACAGGGCACAGGAGGAGTAGAGGGGCCGGCAGGACTCAGCGAAATATCGCTGCCCAGACCGAGGCTCACCTCTGCCGTGGCAATGCCCTCCTTTGCCACTGCATAGCTCTCCATTGTGTGATGCCCCGACGACAGACCTCCCTTGCCCTTAGCCTTCCGCTTCGGCATAGGGCAGGAGAGAAGCAAGGTTTCCAGGCAAAAAGAAACGAGGTAAGTGGAGCACCTTACACTGCGACCTGCTATACCGCCATCTTGGATCCCTCCAGCTCTCACTGTAGAGTATCTTAGATTTGAGTGGGGATCCGCAGAAAGATTTCACAAAGGAGTCTCACAGAGGCTCAGCCTCTGATTTCACCCAAAATGGAGTCTGTTGGTGAAATATATACAAGAGCAGGCTCTGCAACATGCATGACTTCCATAGCATCTTGAATAAAAGAGGAAGGTCTCCCATGAAACTGGCCAATCACAGAAGGATCCTCGCCCTCCCAAAGGGGAATTACTACTTCTTCCTCAGATTCACCTTCTGGAGAAAAGATTCTTCTTCTACAGCCCAAACAACCCCTGTTGGAGATGACTGGATTCCTGGGAAATGGGCAGGTGAAAGGATGCAGCGGGAGTGCTTAACTCCCTGGCCCATGTCCAAAGGCTCTGGACCTCCTACTACTACTGATCATTTGTATAGCTCTACAAGGTGTATGCAGCGCTGTACCGAGACATGTAAAAGGTGGTCCCTGCTCATCAGAGCTTCCATCTAATCAAGACAGACAACACAACAGCTGGGGACTAGGATATGTCTAGGGGAAAGGCAACGAAACACATAGTTGGAGAGCAGGAGACTACACCTAAGGGGAAGCCTAGAACTCCGACCCTCTCAGATGGGGTTGCTAAATACACTGCCGGACCACATACAAAGTAGTCCTGATAACATTTAAGGCCATCAACAACATGTCCTCCTCCTCCCTAACGGATCTGCTCCACCGTACCCCGGCAAACAGAGCAAGGAGATCATTCGCCATCAACACCCTTCAGACCCCCAACGAAATAACCAAATGTACCCAAGCGACAAAGAGCAGAGCTTTTAAGTTTTACACACCCATCTGTTGGAATGCGCTCCCACCCTCCATCCGAGCAATAACCGATATTGTCCAATTCAGAAAGGCACTAAAACACCACCTCTTCTCCTCTTTCAATACTCACAGCCCAATATTATCCACAGTACACCCAGCTAAACAATGATAAGCCACAATCAATTCATAACTAATGTACAGAACTGTAGATATTGTAAATAGTCTCCACAGTTGATATCCAAGTTGTACCCCCTGTTCTCTGTAAATGCATTCTGGATATCCCAGATGCATAAATGTTACCTGTAAACCGTGCTGATTTTAAAGAGCGCAGTATATAAAAGCAATAAATAAATAAATATGTACATAATTTGATTTGTACATAAATATCTTTATGTACAAATCAAAATTATTCTGTCTTGATTCGACAGCTTTTTCCATGTAATCTTACCCGCTTCTGATCGCTGGAAGGAGCGGTATACAAATGCTTGCTAAATAAATAAAATAAATAAATAAATAGTTAGCAAAGTTTGAGAACAGGCCATGAGCTGTTTCAGCAGCTACTGCGCAAGCTATTAGAAATAAGTGGCCCCAGAGGCTCTATAGGGACCCAAGGGCTTGTGGAGGCAGCCAACTCCACCCCCTTCAACAGAGACCATGCTATCATATAAAAGGTCATGGAGAAGGAAGTGACCAGCTTGAATGGCCGCTTGAGCTTGGGGCTCTGAACCACCCATTGGAAATGAATAACATTGCAGACCCCTGGCCTAGCACAACTAATAGCGAGAGTAAAGCATAGCTTACCTCCTTATATTGAGAGCTCTATGGCAACCATGAAAAAAGTGGTTGATCTGCAGAAATTCTCCTTTTAAAAGGTGTGACTTCGGGTCCACAGCAGCAAGATAAGATGGCCACGGCAGCGGGTCCACGCCATGCCTCTCCCCACGTGAACTCAGATTCGGAACAGGAGGAGGTTGGAGATGCTGCCCAAACAACCTTTGCGGAGCATAAGGGTTGGTTCAAAATGCTGCAAAAGGACATTGCTTTGGTAAGGTCTGAGACTGCAGTACTGGGAATGGATCTGTAGGCAGAGTGGAGAAGGTGGAGGCCCACATGGAGGAGCAAATAGAGATCAAGGGGAAGTGAGCAAGCAGATAGCAGCCATGCAACAAGTACAGGAACAGCTACTGGACAAGACTGAGGACCTGGAGAACTGATATTTTGAGGTGTTCCTGAGCAGCCAGAGTATACTGACAATGTGAAAGTGGTTCAAGATATATGTGTGCAATTGCTCCAAGATGATACAGCGCCTGAAGCTGGGAGTGGAGGAGAAGTTGCAGAGGCTGCACCTGGGACATGAAACTCCATGTTTGCAGGCAGTGGTGAGCAGAAGGATTGGTTGAAGAGACAGTCAATAGAATGGCAAGACCAGCTGGAGGAAATGCGCTGAACAGAGTGTTGATGGACTTTGAGCAGCGGGGTGTGCGAATTAAGGACAGGAGATTGGGTGTGTAGCGAGTGATGAGGTTGGAAGTATGCAGTGTAGATAATTTTTTGATTGAGAAGTGTGTGTTAGATGAGAATGATTGACAGCATGGGGTAGAGTGTTGAGGGGTGGAGTGGAGGAAGCGTGGCAGAGTGAGTATGGAAGTACATGGGGGAGGGACATCATATGCTGGAGCAGTTGTACTGGTGGTGGGTGGGCTTGGGTGATGTCCCTTATTCACTTACTGAAATACCTGCCTGGAGGAGGGTGGCAGATAGAGAAGACAGGGTGAGGAGGAAGGAAGGGGGGGCGAAAAGGGTAGCGGGGATGGGGTGGCAATTGGTGGTGGCTGGGAGGGTGGGATTAGGTTGGGAAAGGCTGAAGGTGTCGAGTTACCTGGGTCTGTGAAATGGGAGGGTCTGGTCTGGGATACTGTGCAGTGATGGGGGGTGGGGGCAGTGGTCATGGCAAGTTCCTTGAAAATGGTGTCCATCAATGTAAGGGGGGTTAAATTCCCACTATACGTGTAAGTCTCTGATTAAGGAAGTCACACGCCTTGCAGCCTCCATCTATTTTGTGCAGGAACCATATTCTGTTCAGGAAAGATGAGCAATTAATGAAAAATCACAAATTTACTACATGCTTTTTTCTCCTAATATGCAACAGAGGAAGGAGGGGGTAGGGGGTAGGGATGATATTCTCTAAAAATCTACCATTGCTGAACTGGAAACTATTGGTGAGCCTGGGGGATGTTCCCAGTGGTGTGGGCATTGATCTTTTTGGATTCTTATGATTTTACATCAATTTGTCCTGCACCCATTGTTCCAGGTCAGATGACTGCAGCCATGCTTGGCGTCGTGCCCCAAATGCTGTGGTGGCTACCCTGGCCGATAACTCAAAGCCATCATGGGCTGCTCAGGACAAAAACTTTGATCATTCCTTTACCGCCGAGGTCAGGGTCTTGAACCTCTGTAGGGGTTCCCCATCAAGGCCTGTCAAGAATCCACCAAGCTCCTTCGACAGTTCCTTCAGGTACCTGCCGATGAAGAGCTGGTAGGACTGGATCCAGAACATTAGCACTGAGCCCTGAAAGGCCTTCCAGCCGAGGGCATTGAGGGTTCAGGCCTCCCTGCCAAATGGCACCTACGAATGAGATTTTTGGCTTTTAAGCCGGCGCATGGCCAACTCCATAACCATGGAGTTGTGGGGAAGCTACAGTGGTGTGCAAATGTCTGGAATCACTTGTAAATTTGACACTTTTTAAACTTCGTGACCTTATATCTTAGTTTCTTTTTCCTCCCAGTGGCTTTTTCTGTGTATCTCATGATAAGTGATAGATTTGGCTATTAGAGCCAACTTTTAGTATTGGTTTGGCCCTTATTTTATGAGTTTGTTCCCCATAGTTGTCCTGTTGATTGATTGATTTTTTTTCTGTGAAAATCGCATAATGTACATCGTTGGCCAATGATATATTATTGTAAGTATGCTTTAAAATATTATGGACGCACGCCAGGTTTCTTTCAAATTAATGTATGTGGTCTTGAAAAAGGCCGTTTTTATGTGTGAATGATGGCTCAGCATTTGATGAGCCACCCTTCCCTTTGTTCTTGATCACCTGACTGCACCTTGTCGGCATTGAATGAACCAGTCTGACAAAGTGATCATTGGTGACAACACGGTTCCAAGCTGCAATGAGTGACTCAATCAGCTCACGCTTTGATGTCGGATGCCTCTTGGATATTTGCAAGGCCACCTTGTGCCACAGGTTCTTGATTGGATTCAGATCTGGAGCCTGGGCAGGCCAGTCCATTGACTTGATGTTGTTCTGCTTCTTCCAGCTGATCACTTGTCTGGAGCAATGGTAGGGTGCATTGTCATCTTGGAACAGGAACTGGCCAGGAAACAGCTGGTGTGCTGATGGCACCATGCACTTTTGTGGTATGGTGATATACTTAGCCCCGTTGACCATTCCATCAACGATATGAAGACGTCCAACGCCACTGGCAGCCATGCAGCTCCAGACCATGACCTTCAAAGGATGCTTCACAGTGAGGTTGAGACACACAGGCTTGAATTCTTCTACAGAAAATCTCCTCACATAGGCGTGGGCCTGGTTACAAACAGGCAGAAGGTGCTTTCATCGCTGAATAGCACCTTTTCCCACATTTCAGTCGACCAGGTTGAGTGCTTTCTCGCCCACATGATCCGGTTGCACCTTTGTATGTCAGTCATCAGTGGCTTATTCCGTGCTTTGCAGCCCCAGAGACCAAACTGCAGGCACCGGCGACGAACTGTTGATGAGCTGACACTGACCTCACTCTTGTCTGACCACTCTCGAAGTAGCTGAGGAGAGGTCAACTTGCGATTAGTCAGTGAAATGCGTCGTAGTGTGCAGTCCTGGCATGATGTTGATGCACGTGGACGACTTGAACGATGCTTGTCCACCACTGAACCCATTTCTTTCTTCTTCTGTACAATCTTAACAACAGCGCTCTGACTGCAGCCAACTTTCCTGGCTATCTGATGGCTTGAAAATCCTTCCTCGCTCATAAAGGACACACGAACATGCTCCTCCAACATCAGGGTCCGAGTCATCTTCATGGTCGATCCAGAAAGCGTATGAAATTCAAAAATTCCGCACGTTTTTATAGCTCCACTGTTGGCTAGATATCTGCATTGTGATTTGTTAGTGAAACCAGCCTCCTGATTGGTCAGAAATAACATGTGCATATTGGATAATCTCGATCCAGTTTTGACGCAGGATCCACAAAAACCGCAGTAGCTATCTCCCAGTGTCTGTAAAGTATTTAAATCGGAAGCAAGGAATGCAAAAAAGTCAACTCTAATAGCTAAATGTATCCCTTTTAACGTGGTAGAAAGAAGAAGAATATGCTGGGCTAACGCAAAATTTAAAAAAAACAAACATTAGAAAGTACGAAAAATGCAAAACTCGCAAGTGATTCCAGACTTTTGCACACCACTGTAGGTCTTTTGGAACCCATGGCTTCGGCGAACCCGGTACATGGCGTTGAGGTGCCTACTAACGATTGGTATCGATGCTGGTTTTTCCCACATCTGGAGGAGGAGGCAGTCGAGGATCGTGGGCACCGAGACCGTAAGGGTTTCCTTCAGGGATGCCTCATACTGGAGTATCTCCAGCTCCTCAGTGCGAGGATCCTCCTCGGCGTCGGTCTCGATAGTGAGAGCCTTGGCCATGTTCTGCACAAAATTGAGGAACACGACATCCTCAGGTGGGGACTGGAATCGGGTAATCAGGGGAGACAGGTCCAAGGGCACATCTCAGTGTCATCTCGTGTCCGGGGACTCATTGTCCTCAGTCTCCCATTCAGACTCAAGTCCGAGTAAGAGTCTGACGCCATGCAATCACCTCAGTCGAGGACCACTCCCAGCAGTCCGTGACCTTCGAAGGATTTTCGGTCTGAGCCACGGGCGCTCACTGTGGAGGACCGGTGTCCTGAGGAACAGGAACAGGACTTCATCCAAGGCCGGTTCTCTCTCGAAGCCACTGACGCTCGAGGACCGGCTCGACATCCAGAGAAGTCATTGGTGTTGAAGGTCCCATCAGGGCAGATGAACAGGACATGAATGCCTGCTGCAAGGCCACTAGGGCAGATATACTGCTTTCTAGGGCTGCCATTCTGGTCTCCATACCAGTTGGCTCTGCAGCCTTCGACGCAGGCACCAACGACTTCGGGCCTGACGTCAGTACTGTCGAGGGGGAGTCTTCGATGCGGATGGCCTCAGAGGCCCAAGGCCAGTCAGCAGGTGCCAACGACTCTTTACAGGGCAGCTTGCAAGGCCACGCCTGCCCCGACTCCTTGGACTCACAGCCTGGGACTGCGGGTCCTGGGGTGGGAGATCCCCTTTTTCCCAGATCCTTCCTCCGAGGCAGTCTTCAAGGGTGTCGTCTTATGCTCCACCTCCTGCGATTTCCACTTGGACTCCGGTGCAGAGTCAGACTTCTGAAAAAGTTTTTCCTGCTGCTGATGGCGGTTCTTTAAGGCCTTTGAGATCATGGTTCTGCAGAGCTCACAGTCAAAGTCGTTGTGCTCCAGGCCGAGGCATCAGAGGCAGCAGTTGTGTGGGTCGGTGAGTGACATCATTTTGCCACACTGGTCACACGTTTTGAAGCCACTGGAGGCCATGGGAAAAAGGGGAGTCCCTGCCGCCCGGCAGGGGTCAAATGCCAGATGAAAAGGGGCACGAACGCCAGTTGTGGAACAATTCGATGATAAAAATGAGAAAACAAATAGATGAATTTGAGGAGCAACGCAGAGAGGAGCTGGCTTGCGGGCAGGAAGGAACCAGCACGCAAACTGGACAAAACATAACAATAAAAATCAGACTTTTTCCAGAGAAAACTAGACAACATCTGATGGACTCCAAGGAAAAAAGGAGACTGAGGCAAGATGACACCCTTGTTCGGGAAGTGGACCACTCATGCGTGGTGCATTTCCCAAAGGCTTTCTTTGAAAGCTGGGGAGATGCTTCCACGCAGTCTCTGTCAGTGCCGACATCACCCATATGTGAGGGCTGACTTCCTACTTGTTCCCGGAGAAAAACTGAATTCCCTAATACAGCCCCGTTGAAATACATGAGGAAAGGAGATAAAAATTTAATACAAAGACAAAATTAGCAAGCAGATATAGGACAGCAAGGGGGAAGGGGGGTCTGGGCCCAACTTACGAACCTCCTTCAAGGGCCCTGTGGGGTCCTCCTGTTCACTCTCCAGCCTATCAAGCATTAGGAACCTATGGGTAAAAGTACTGAACACAAAGCAAGTCATCAGCTCAAGGAGATAGGGGTGTACTCAAGCTCCAAGCAAAGTTTGGTCTCATGTACACAGGTTACAGGATTGCAGTCTGGGCCAATGGTCTGTCTGCACTGCTGTACCAGTCCACACAACTTGCCACTTACTGGAGGCAGACAGTACTGGTTTTTCTCAGTACTGCACCAGCAGATATACCTAGTGATGACATCACTGAAAGTTACTCAAATCTGCCTCAATCTGCTGGCAAGGAAGTATAACCCATACGACTGGACTGGTCTAGAAGGATCATAAGACCTTCTTTTTGCTAGAAGGTCCTTCCCCCTTCCCCTTAAGGGTACTAAAGAAATATTCAAGAGAACGGAGAAGTGCTGCTTTTTGGAAAATAGTGTAATGAATGAGTACAAGACTTTTCAAATTTCAGCTACTTACAATCTTGCATAGCCAAAAGGGGCTATTTTAATGCCTCAGATCCGATTCCTGTATAAAAATACATTCACCTACAATTTTTCACACACAGGTGTGATACAAGCTATATGCATTTACCGAAGGAGGCATTTTATTTACCTGATAATTTTCTTGCCCCAAATCCTGCTAGACCAGTCTAGACAAGGGGTTTTGCTCCTCTGCAAGTGGAGGTAGTCCTAAGTATCTTTCAATGATGTCATCAGAAGGTATATCTGCTGCTGCAGCACTGATTGAAACCAGCATTGACACTTCCCAAGACATAAGCAAAACTGAAAAACTCAGAAAAAAACTCAACTATTAGCATTAACCATTCATCATTCAGAAAAACATTTGTAGTAAGTATTTGGGTCTCTTACCACTGCTGATTCTAAGTCAGACACTGAAAAATGACAATAGGCGGGTCCTGGACTGTTCTAGTAGGATTAAAGGAAAGAAAATTATCAGGTATGTAAAAATTTTCCTTCCTTATCACTCTGTCAGACCAGTCCAGACGAGTCGGATGTACTCAATCAGGACCAAGGATGGGAGAAAGAATACACTATGGCCAGAAAAGCCTTGCCAAAAGGTGCCATCAGCCCCTTCTCCCATATACAACTTGCAATGCTTCACAAAGGCATTCAGAGAGGACCAGATAGCTGCATTACAGATGTCTTCTGGAGACACCAAGACAGACTCCACCCAGAAGGCCTGTGCCCTAGTGAAATGAATCCCGACTCCTTCCAGCACCCACTTTCCAGTCAAAAGGTATGCTGAATCAATGGTCTTTTTGATCTAGCAGGAAATAGAGGACTTGGCCACTGCCAGTCTTTCCTTCGACAAACAAAAAGATGGTCTAACTGACGACAGGAGTTAGAGAACATTACTTGGAATTTACTAACTGAACACTAACTGAAAATTTGTCTGTTAAACTATACCCTGACTTAATAAACACAGAATTTTAAATAGACATAAATTTTATCAGTTTAACCCAAAGAATTCCTTTTTCCTCAAGATTCTGAGAATTTCTCAGCAGGTAAAAAACAACCCTTACCAGTACAGGTTCTTTCCCAGCAATAGCAGCTGCTCTCCCAGGGGATACAACAGTGTTAGAACCTTCAAGCTGCTATGACCCAGCTCTGGATTCTCCCAATGGAAACCAGAAGTTATTCCAATATATCAGGTAAAGGAAAAAAGCCAGTAAGACACCTTATATCCTCCAGAATAGGGTCCACCTTTGAGAATGGTCATAAAATCTATACACCCAATTCAATTAGTACAGAACACCACAGCACACATCATTATGGGCACAGCCAAGCATGAACATATTACACCTATACTCCAACAACTGCACTGGCTACCAATAACTGCACGGGTGAGATTTAAGACAACCATGAACATATTCAAGATTATCAACCTATGGTCAACAGATGTCCTTTATGAATTATTGTCCAAGGACTCAACTATCAGACCCAGACGATCTAAGAGTATGAACAAGCTTCGCCTACCTTCAGGACACCATAAAACTAAACAAGCTACCTCCAACAGAGTCTTATCATTCTCAGTGCCTGCACTCTGGAATTCTCTTCCGGATGAATTAAGAGCCATAAAAGACATCAAGGATTTCTGCAAATCCCTCAAGATCCTATTATTATTCACAGAAGTCTATGATTGAGGGACATAAAGAACTCATGCTCCACTGATGTATGAGATACAGCAAAGAACTAATTAATCTATGTCCATATGTATGTCGTATCACCCCTTCCCTTCTGTTCTATGTAAATCCACAATTGTATCGTTAACCATTTTGATTGAAGGATAAAGTAGTATACAAATCTGGATAAATAAAACTACAGTTTGTTTTAGCCCGATCTTGGTGGTGAATAATGGAATTGCTGTTAAAACTGAGGATAGTACAGTTTCCGGAATCCAGAGGATTACAGGACCTGGGGCAGTTTAGCTTTACTGGAGATAGGTCTTGTCAGATGATTATGATCAATTTCTTTGACTGGGATGATCAGAGAGTTGGAGAGTGCTAAATTTAATGTACTTGGATTTCAGCAAAACCTTTGGCATGGATTCCTATAGGTAACATATAAATAAACTGAGCGCCCTTGGTATCAGCTCTAAAGTGACTGACTGGCTTAGAAACTTGTTAACTTGGAGATGACAAAGAGTAGTGATAAATACAGTTCACTTCAAGGAAAAGGACTTTACCAGTGGTGTGCCACAAGGATAGATTCAGTTTTTTTCAATATTTTTGTAGGCAATATTGTGGAAGGGTTGTTGGGGAAAGGATGATACTAAAATTTGCAAAAGGGTAGATAACCTGTGCAATCTGGAAAACAAGGAGGAATATAGCAAAGCTTGAGGAAAAGTAAAGATTTAGGCAACTAAGATTTTAATGATAAAAAATACTAGGTCATGCATTTGAGTTGCAAAAACTCCAAGGGAGCCAGAAAGTAAAGTTCTTCTGTGTACAAAGCAAGAGCAGATTGAGGATGATTATATTTGATGATCTTAAGGTAACTAAATAGGTCCATTAGGTGATGATAAAAAGCTAGGAGGATGCTTGGGTGCATAGGGAGACAAATGGCCAAGAGGAAAAAGAAGATGATAGTACCTCTGTATAAGTCTCTGGTGAGATCCGTTTGAGTACTATCTACATTTCTGGAAACCACACTTCCAAAAGGATTTAAACTAGTTGAAGTCAATTCACAAGGCAGATACTAAAATGATCAAAGACCTACCTCATGCAGCTTATGTATGCAGACTTAAACATCTAAAACAAACATACTTTAGATAAAGGGGCAAGGGAAAATATATTTAAAGACATTTAAATACCTCCAAAGTATAAATGCACAAGAGACAGGCTTCTTTCATTAGATAGAAAGCTCTGGAACAAAGGGTCATGAGATGAAGGTAGAAGAGGGCAAATTCAAGAATAATCTAAGGATTTTTTTTTTTTCAGAAAGAATGGTGGATGCATGAAACAGAGTCCTAGTGGAGGCAGTGGAGACGAGGACAGCAGCTGAATTTTAAAAAAAGCGTGGGACAACAGAGGATCTCTGTACTTGGGGTGGATGGACAGACTATCAGCTGTATAGTCATTATCTGCTGTCAGATTCTATGCTTTTATTACAAATGTTTATAGTTTGCCTTTCAAAGTGATTAATGAATTACAAAATTAAGTGAATAAAGGCAGGAAAGGATTTTTTTTTAATGTTTGATGGAGTTTATGGTTTTTGGTTTATTCTGCTTGATATATGAACTATGGGGTATGTTTACTAAACTGCGTTAGTGCAATTCGCGTTAGGAGCCGTACATTGTAACCGCTAACGCGCAGTTGCGCGCGGTATTGCGCGCCGCGCAGCAACGATCGCTACAGCGCGCGCGCTACTGCACGCAAGCATAAGACAGCGCACAGACACCCAAATACAGAAACAGAGCTGTAGCACAATGGTTACTACACAGACTGATGATACAAGGGTCATGGGTTCGATTCCCCAGTTTGCCTAATGAATAAGGCTGGCTGAAGCATCATGTGTAACCCTTTGAAGGCCTACTATAATATTTTATTCTGCAGCCGGGTTAATGTTTGCACATGTCAGGAAAATTGTACCCGTCGTACCCAATATGTTCCAATAGTGACGTTCCCTCTGGCATGGTCATGTATTATATACCATTTGATAGGAATATATAGGCAGAAGATGAGATCCCCAAAGTACTGGGCTTGGCCTGGAAAGGGTTAAGTAGTGGGCTGTGAGGAAGGTTACGTGTACCTGAATAGTGCTGCCAGCAAACACACCCTCACAGTGGCGTAAGCTAAGGTGCCACATAAGGCACCCTAGGGAACACTCCATAGGGCACATTAGAAAGTGCGCTGTCTGCCCAGGCACCTTATAATGTCCCCTATAGGACACAATATAAGGCACCTTATAAGGCGCTTTATAGGACGCTGTATAAAGCGCCCTATAGGGCGCCCTATGAGCCACCCTAAGGGGACAGTACGCTGAGGGTGGTCCTGCTGGCAGAACTAATATACAATAAAAATAGACAATGCCTAAGACAGCCCCATTGAGGAACCCCACTGTGGGTTCTGCACCCATGTCCTCTGGCTCCACAGGCAGTGAAGTAACCAGTGGGCTAGAGCTGCTAACAAACAACTGGCTGGCTACAGGAGGACTGCACGGCACCACACCCACATTCTGCTGTGGTTACCAGGATAGGGGTAACCCACCCATACCCATGATGCACTGCACATGCAAATCAGCAGTCGAGAGATGGGCACAAGATCGGGTATGCACCCCCACAGCACCTCGGCCTTGTAGGGGGAATAGACCGTGTGTGGCACTGCCACAGAGTAGCCACAGACAGTCACATTGTATGGGTACAGTGCCCACCCTGAGGTTGAGGTGGGGCACCCTGCACCAGTTCCACAGCACCTTTCATGGCTGAAATACGCCATGCTGCAGGTCCCCATCAGTGTGTGATAGGTAGCTCCGTTTGACACACCTAGGATACAGCTGTGTCCTGCTGTATGTCCCAGTCATGTCTAGTCCCTATGGGCACTGTTGCACCCAGACCAGTGCATATCCTGTGTCAGTGCCATCGTTACCTGCTGTAGGTGAAGGGGGGGTGGTGTATGGACCCATAGGCAGATTATGTACCACCACACAACCCACCCTCTGGGGCTCAGGGTGGGAAACAGGATCCCCCACCAATAGATCCACAGTCTACCTCCCTGCAATGGAAGCGGTAGAGGGGACCAGCAACAGCAGTCCTGCTGGGGAACAAACAAAGTGGCACACATCCATAACACAATAGCAGACAGACGGTAGGCCTGGAAATGCTCAGCTGCCCCCCACCATTATCTGACATTCTACAGCAGCAAGCCTCCAGCCGCTGCACCCTGCAAGGTGTGCCAGCAAGACACATACTAGCTGCAGACAGTCTGCCAGCTAGTCCATAGTCCTGGAGGAGATACATGTACCCAGAACAGGGATGTCAGCATACACACCAAGCAGATAAGTCAGTGATTGGGCCCCAAAAGAAAACCCATAAATATCACATGAGAAAAATGCTATATAGCACTATGGGGGAACCTAGCCATGCCGTGATCACTGCTCAGTCAGGGTGAGAGTGACCTCCCAGCAGGACATGCTGTGGCCACTCTGTCCGTGCAGGTGGTACCGGGCACTACAATGTCCGAGCTATTGCCCTATGCCCTGCGCAGATGCGGCAAGGCCAGGCCACCCTATCCAGGCTATTCCCAAGGTACCTTGCTCCTCATTATGCACATTGGCAGGCCAATACTGGAAACAAAGCTAGCAGTGTGGGCTGTGGAGGGTGTTGGAAGCCACCACACACTGGATAGACAGACACACACTCCCCACACCTATGCCAGCATTGTGCAACTATAGAGGTGTTGGGCAGCCCAGGCCACCACACCAGTCCTGGGCACAGTGCAGGCATGGCTATGGTACGCACTACTGTAGGATTCACTCCCCAGGTTGGTAAACACTGTCAGACACAGGACCTGTAGCACACTCCACAGACATAAGAAAGGTTGCTATGATGCAGCTCACTCAGGAAATTGTACTTAACCTAGGAATTTCTATATGCCAGTAATCATAGCAACCTTTTGATAGATGTGTACCATATTCCCAGGTTTAGGGTGGCATTACTACGGTATGCGTGTGCTAGTATTGCGAGATGCACGCAGAGCCCAAAGTCCTGCCTCTCCAGGAGGCTGTGGATAATGGGGCCTGTGGGTGCGGGTGTGTCTGCCCCTGTTGGCTGCTGCTTTACGGCAGAGGTTCCCAACTCCATTCCTGCGGTGCCAAACACTGTTCGGGTTTTCATGCTGTTCCTCATGAATATGCATGAGATACATCTGCATACCATGGGGGTGGCGCATAGAAATGCAGCACAGGCATCTTCATCAGAGGCAGCATGGAACCGGAATGGTGTTTGGCCCTCCAGGACTGCATTTGGGAGGCTCTGCTCTAGGTAATGTGCATGTTTATGGTGTCTGTGCTCTGTAGGGTAAAATGTGGGTGTTTTGGGCATGTTTACGTCATCTGCATGAACGGTTCTGTCTGTATTAGCACGTTACAGTAGTGGGCAAAATATGAGGACTGGGTTGGCGGAAACCACAGCTGGGACTTGAACCTGTGACCTTCTGCTTCTGAATACACTGGTTCTGTGCACTGCACCACCATGTTCTCACAAAGATGGTGCATTCCCTGGTGCTACCATGACTGCTGGTCAGACAGGGCCTGTCTGCTGCAGTGCACGGCACCCACCTACACAGGGCTAGGCCACGGTCTGCTGTGGGCAGCTGCCACTGCCCCCTCCACCACCAGTATTCCTCAGCCACCATGCTGACATGCCCTTCTGCTGGTGGAGCTGGTGGTGCGCAGTCCCAGGCCATCCAGTGTGCAGGTAGGCGGCTGCCTATGGTGCGGGTTCTGGGGTAGGGGTGCCTGCATAGCTGTCCACGCTTTCCCCCAGCACCACTTGCCAATGTTCCGTGCCATTGGGGGTACCTGCTGGGTACTATTCCCTGTGACACTGTGGGAAGCACACTCTTGCCAATGTTGGGCCCTCAGCAGTTGCTGTCTGGCTGCTCTGCTGCCCCACAGCATGTGCCGCCTGCAGCCCTCTGTATCCCCTTTTCCAGCATCTGCCCGGTTGCCCGTTCCGACATGCCCGCCCTGCTGTTGCGGGACATGTGCACGCCATAGGAACCCTGTCCGATGGTGGGGAAATCCCTGAGCAGCGCTATTTCACTGTGGGCCCATGCACCTTGTATGGGGACGGAGTATGGACCCTTCCACAAATTATATCTGTTCTATGGAGCTTACTCGGGGGGGGGGGGGGGAGTTGATGTTTCTCATTGCTACCACTATTGGCCAGCTTGGTTAGGGTTTCTCTGCCCTTTTGTTTAGTAAACATACCCCTATGTGTGACAAAAACAGAGAACTTTAAGGCTGTGAGATTACTTTGTCAAGCTAGTGTCAACTAGATGCTGTACTTTTCCGTTTTGCTCTCATGTTGTAGAATACACTTTCTATCAATTTACACTGCTAACTGGTTAAAACACAATCAGTGCAATATTCAGCAGCACCAACTGGTTACTGCTGCTGAATATCTCCATAAACTGCCAAAAAAGTGCCTGGTTAAAACCGGGTGGTCTGTGGGCGGATCAGGAGCGATGAGAGACGCTAACCAGTTAGCGATGATATTCAACTGACATATGTACCAACAGGTAGTTACCAAGATTGTATATAGTTTCCCCTGGTTTAACTCCATGTTATTTCCCTGCTATCTGTAGACGAAGGCCAAATTATCTGACCAATGTGTTTTATTGTTACAATGTAAACCGCACTGATGACAAATAGCGCGGTATATAAGAAATGTTAAATAAAATAAATAAATAAACTGGATAGCTAAACCAGTTAAAGTTAGGATGACTGTAATAGCAGTCTTACTAACTTTACACAGTCTGCGGTTCAATATCCGGTTTTAAATAAAGCAGTGGTGGCACGGTGCTTTTAACTAACTAGCCTCTGCTGTTGTATGAGATATTTCAACTTTCTGAATTCAAAGTTAATTGCATAGAAACAGAGAACATAAAGGCAGATAAGGCCCATCTCATCTATCCAAAAAGTTACTTTCTGGTGCAATACCAAACACACCAGCTGATTTCTGACTGTCATCTCACTCTCTCATAGCTAGGGATCCTCAGTGCTTATAGTGGGGTTACTTACCTGTAACGTAGGTTCTCCTTGGACAGTAGGATAAGTCAGCCACACTTGGTGATGTCATCCAATGGTGCCTGGGACGGAGTGCTCTCCTATAAGCTCAGAAAGGCAAAGCCTTTCTGAGCATGCTCCAGTGCCCCCACCCCTGGGCCCGCTCCTACCTGGCTCAGTTTGTGCCAAGAGTAAGCGTCTCCGGCAGGTAGGTGCGGGCCTTGCTGTCAATGGACGGATGGGCCATCAGTAGGGGAGGAGGGTGGGAATGTGTGGCTGACTTACCCTACTGTCCAAGGAGAACCTACGTTACAGGTAAGTAACCCCACTTTCTCCCTGGACAAGCAGGATGTCATCAGCCACACTTGGTGACTTCCTAGCGAGGCTGGAGGCCTATCGCTGCTGTGGGTGGATGGCCCGAGAGTCATGAGTGGAGTACAGAGGTTCCGAGACCCGAGTGTGGTCATGTGGAATTTATTAACAATCACACAGGAATAATGTAACAATGGTTGTGGCGGCACTGCAATACAAACATAACGTATCTTTCAACAAGTGTCTCATATAATATAGAACAGAGTAACCTAGTTGCGTAGAGCAATCTAATAGAATGCAGGTTTAGGAGGGAGGGCCTGAGGGCTGTCCCGTGTCCGTGCTGGCACTCAAGACGGTCCATCCGAAGGCAGCATCGCTGCGGGCTAGCTGGTCCAAGCAGTAGTGCCGCTGAAAAGTGTGCACCGAGGACCACGTGGGGCCTTGCAGATGTGCTGGATAGGCACAGCATGGAGGTTAGCCATGGTGGTGGCCATGGCCCGGAGCTGGTGTGCATGCGCCATAGGTGGCTGCATCCCTGCCTGGGAACAGCAGAAGGTGATGCACGATGAGATCCATCGGGAGAGGGTTCTTTTCGTGATGGGGTGACCCCGGTCTGCCAGGGTCAAAGGAAACGAAGAGCTGTGGCCCTTTGCGGTGCCCCTCCGTGCGGCTCAGGTAGGTACACAGAGCCCGCATGCAGTCGAGGGTGTGGAGGCGGTGTTCTTCGGCGTTGGCATAAGGTTCGGGGTAGAAGTCTGGGAGCTCAATGCTCTGGTTAATGTGGAAGGTGGACACCACTTTGGGTACAAACTTGGGATGTGTCCGCAGTGAGGTGTGGTCCTTGTGCAGGACCATGTACGGATGGTGTGCTACTAGAGCTTGCAGCTCACTGACTCGTCTGGCAGATGTAATAGCAAATCAGGAAGAGGGCTTTGCAGGAGAGGAACTTAAGCAGTGCCTCATTTAGAGGTTCGAAGGGGCTCTCGGTGAGTGCTTGAGGACGCTGGGTAGGTCCCACTCAGGTACCAATTTCTGTAGCGGTGGGTGTAGGTTAGAGAGGCCCTTCATGAATCTGGTGGTTAATGGATGGGTGGAGACCGGGTTATCTTGCACATGCTCATGGAAGGCAGCGATGGCTGAGAGGTGTACCTTCAATGACGATGCTTTGAGTCATTTGTGGACGAGGGTGGTCAGGTAGCGGAGGACCTGCAGAACGGGGCAGGAGATAGGGTGGAGGCCCTCTCCCACACACCAGGCATCGAAGTGTCTCCACTTCATCTCATAGGAGCGGCGTGTGGCGTCCCTGCAAGCCGTGAGAATGAACCATTGGACTTCCATTGTCAGGTGCATGGAGGATAGCTGGGACCTTTCAAGTTCCAAGCAGTCAGTGCAAGAGCGGCCAGGTTGGAATGAAGGGTGTTCCCTTCATCCTGGGTGATGAGGTTTGGTTTCGAGGGTAGCTGGATGGGTGTCCTGTCTGCGAGCTCGCTCAGGACGGGGAACCACACCTGCCTGGGCCAGTAGGGCACGATAAGGATGACCGCGGCTCTGTCGTGCAAGATCTTCTGCAGCATCTTGGGGATCAGCGGAGTGGGGGGGATAGGCATATAGTAGTTGCAACTCCCCCCAGTGTAGGTCGAAGGCGTCTGCTGCCGTCCTCCCTAGAGACGGATGTCGAGAGCAGAATTGGTGGCATTTGGTGTTGGAAGGCTGAGCAAAGAGGTCCAGTTGTGGGCGGCCCCATTGCTGGAATAAGTTCTCTGCCACCTCCTTGTTGAGGGACCACTCGTGTGGTAGTAGCTAGCGGCTGAGTCTATCTGCCAGCTGGTTGTCCGAGCCCGGTAGATGAACAATTTGTAGTTGACAGTCCATGTGGAGCGAGAGGGTCCAAGTTGGAGGGCCTCCCTACAGAGGGGTAGGGATCCCATGCCCCCTTGTTTGTTGACGGAGAACATCGCAACTTGGTTATCGGTCTGAATACGTAGGGTGGTTCTGCATATCCACTTCGAGAAGGCCCGGAGGCCATAACAGATTGTGCAGAGTTCGAGGAGGTTGATATGCAGATTGTGCTTGGTCCCTATCCATGTTGCTTGTGCGTGCAGCTGACCGAGGTGCAATCCCAATCCCGTGATGAAGGCATCTGTGGTTAGGACCATGTCGTTGCGGGGTTCCTGGAATGGTTTTCCTTGGCCCAGGTTTGCCTTGATGCGCCACCAGTGGAGGGCGCTTCGTGTCCTCTGGTCGATGTTGATCCTTGCAGACATCGGTTGCTTTCTCTGGTTCCAGTTCTTTCTTAGGTGCCACTGAATGGCCCTCATGTGGCGTCTGGCATGCAGTAGCACTTGTGTAGTTGCTGACATGTGGCCTAGGAGGTGTAGCATTGTCTTGGCCGACATGCTGTTGGCCTTGGCAACTGACGTGGAGAGGGAGATGATGGCATCCGCTCTTGGCATGGGAAGGAATACCTTTGCCATGGTTGTATGGAGGGAGGCTCCGATGAATTCCATGGTCTGCGTGGGTTGTAGCTGGGACTTCTGGAAGTAGATGGGGAAACCCAGTTTCGATAGCAGCGACACAGTGTCTTTCATCGCTCTGTGCGTCTTGTCTTTCGAAGGAGCGGAGATGAGCCAGTCATCGAGATAGGAATTTGCATTTTTCCCTTTCTTTCGTAGGTGTGCCACCGCTATGGCCACACATTTTGTGAAGACCCTTGGCGTTGGGGAGAGGTCGAAGGGGAGTACCCGGTACTGATTGTGTTGTTGGTTGCAGCTGAAACGCAGGAACCATCTGTGTGAGGGGTGGATGGGGCTAAATGGCCAATTTTCACAATGGAAAAAGATGAATAGTGGAGTACCCCAGGGATCTGTACTGGGTCCGCTACTTTTTGACATATTCATAAATGACCTGGAAAAGGGAATAACTAGTGAGGTTATCAAATTTGCAGACGACACAAAACTGTTTAAAGTTGTTAAAACCCAAGAGGACTGTGCAAAACTGCAGGAGGATCTGGATAAATTGGAAGACTGGGCATCCAAATGGCAGATGAAATTTAATGTGGACAAGTGCAAAGTTATGCACCTAGGAAAGAACAACCCACAATATGGTTACACGATGCAAGGTTCCACATTGGGAACCACCACCCAGGAAAGAGATTTAGGAGTCATCATGGATAACATGTTAAAAACCTCCGCCCAGTGTGCAGCGGCGGCCAAGAAAGCAAATAGAATGCTAGGTATCATAAGGAAAGGAATAGAAAATAAAACAAAGGATATTATAATGCCTCTGTATCGTTCCATGGTATGACCGCACCTTGAATATTGTGTGCAATTCTGGTCGCCGTATCTTAAAAAGGATATAGCATTATTAGAAAAGGTACAGAAAAGAGCCACCAAAATGGTAAAGGGGATGGAAGGATACTCCTATGAAGAGAGGCTACAAAGGTTAGGGCTCTTCAACCTGGAAAAGAGACGGCTGAGGGGAGATATGATAGAGGTCTATAAATTAATGAATGGTGTGGAACGGGTAAACGTAGATCAATTGTTTACGCTATCAGAATATAGAAAGACTAGGGGACATGTAATGAAGCTACAGGGTAAACTATTTAAGACAAATAAGAGAAAATAATTTTTTCACTCAACGTGTAATCAAACTCTGGAATTTGTTACCGGAGTATGTAGTAAGAGCTGTTAGTGTAGCTGGGTTTAAAAAAGGTTTGGATAAGTTCCTGGAGGAAAGGTCCACAAACCATTATTAATAAGGGACCCAGGATATCAATGCTTGACCCAATACAAGCATTGTGGAACCTGTGTCTTTTGGGGATACTGCTAGGTACGTATGACCTAGATTGGCCACTGTTGGAAACAGGATACTGGGCTTGATGGACCTTGGTCTGACCCAGTATGGCATATCTTATGTTCTTATGATGTGGGCATAGGCGTCTTGGAGGTCCAGCGAAGCCAACCAGTGGTACGGTCGCAGAAGCGGTAGGATAGACCCCAGAGAATACATCTGGAAACGTTCTTTGTGGATGAATTTGTTGAGGCCCCTGAGGTCGAGGATGGGGCGGAGGCCCCTGGATTTCTTGGGTATGAGAAAATACCTCGAGTAGAACCCATATCCCCGCTGAGCCGGGGGTACCTCCTCGATAGCTCGCGCTGCTAGGAGGGTTCGGATTTCTGCAGCCGTAGTGGCTAGGAGTTTGTCCGGTATGTGGTTGGAGGGGCATGAGCGCTGGGTTGGGGTTGTGGAGAAGCGCATCCTGTATCCTGAGCGTACAATCTGTAGGACCCAGGAGTCTGTTGTGACACTCTCCCAGGCTTTTATGAATGCCGAGTGGCGCCCCCCCACTTGTGGGATCCTGCTTGGCGGAGCGTCAAAAGGAAGGTTTGCTCTTTCCAGAGGATGAAGAGGGTTGCTTTTGCTGTCTGCGGTTCTTCTGTCGTGGTTTCTGCTGGTAGGATTGGTACTAGTACTGCTGTTGCTTGGGTCTATTGGGTTGCCATTTATGGTACGGCTGGTAGCGCTTGGAGGATGTGAAAGCTCTGTGTTGATAAGGGCCGTGTTTGTGCGCGAGTTAAGGTTGTGCTCCATGCCTTCAGAGGCTAAGGTCTTGAGGGTGGAGCAGTGGTCTTTCATATCGTCCACTGTTTCCTTGACTTTCATCCTGAAGAGGTTGTCCCCTGTGCACAGCGCATCCGCCAGCTTTTTATGGGTGTCCTCTCGAAGGCCAGAAGCTCATAGCCATGCCCAGCGTCTGGAGGCAATGCCGTTAGCGGCTGTTCTGGCCGCCGAGTCGAAGGAATTAAAGGCGGCGCGGATGAAGTGTTTGCTGCATTCTTTCAGGTCATTGAGGATGGTCTGGAAGGGGGCTTTTGCCTCGGTGCCGAGCCCCTCAATCACTCCCATGAGGTTGTCAAGCACTGTGTCCAGGTATAGCACCTGTTGGAAGGTGTGCGAGATGATTTTTGCGCTCAGCATGGCTGCTTGGTAAGTCTTTTTCCACAGAGTCGTCTAACATCTTATAGTCCTTGCCCGGGGGGGCATTGGAGTGTGTCCGTGTGCTTTTGTTTTGCTTCAGCGCTGATTCCACCACAATGGATTGGTGTGGGAGCTTGGTTTTGTCGGAGTGACTTGATATTTTGCCTCAAGCCTCTGAGAGGTCGTAGCGCTGGACGCTGGGGTTTGCCAAAACTTGGTGAGGTTTTCCAGGAGCAAGTGAAGCACTGGGATGGAGTGGACCTGGGTGTGCTGAGGAATTTGAGGAGGCCAAGGACCTCATTTCTGGGGTCTGGCATGTCTGTGGGCGTGAGTACCAGACGCGTTGATATCTTTTGTAGAAACTTGGGGTATGTGAGATCCTCTGGTGGAGATGGCGGCAGAGGTGGTGGCATCGGGATTGGTGGTGAGGGAGAGCAAGAGGGCCGTTTGCTGGAGGAGCGGCTTGAAGGAGATAGCCCCGCAGCATGTTCCTCATCACTGACCATTAGCAGCTCTGGCGAAAAGCCTGGTAGCACCGGTGACCCCAGTGGAGAAGGCGCTCTGGGTTGTGGTGGTGAAACTGACCTTGAAGAGAGCGATGGGTCACGCTTTGCTGGGTCTGGGGAGCGGTTCCGTGCGGAGTGCTGGCTGGAGTCCTGCTGCGTGATGAGCTTAGACAGGAGCTCTATGAGTATGACTTGCATATCTGTTGGCTGCCGGCTGTCACCCGTCATTAGGGAGTTGTGCCGGGCATCTTTACCTCTTTCGCCAGTATTCCCCGAGGTTCTGGAGTGTTTTGCTGGTGGGGTGAGTGTGCCGGAGCGTGATCTGCATGGGGAGGCTTTTCTGTGGCGTTTCCTGCTTCCACGATGGCTGTGGGAAGAATTGGTGCTGTGTGATCTGCTGCCATGGTCCCTCCGGTGTGCTCTGCATTGTGAATCCGAGCGGGGCTCATTGCTGTATTCTTTGGTGCGATAGCTGCTGCGATCCTTGCTGCGATCCCTGGAGAATCTGGCGCGGGAGCTGTGATCCGCTCTACGGCGCGGGAGCTGCGAGACCTGTCTTGCCTGGTGGAGCTGGCGCCGTGCAGTTCTTCGTCGGGGCAGAAGTGACGCAATACGTTGTCAGAAGTGGGCGGAGCTTCATCACACTTGTGTTTCTCGGGGCGGGGAGATTGCCGGAGAGAAGGCCGAAGCTCAGGGGAGCGGCCAGCAGAAGCGGCGGTCCCTGCTTTCAGTCGGGCAGGCTCAGAGGAGCACGGTGGAGGCGCTGCAGCTTGGGCAGCTTCAGAGGCGCGAAGAGAAGCATCCGGGGGAGCAACGGAGGAGGAGGGAGTCCTGCCGGTGGCCAAGATGGCGGCGGCCACGTTGCTCACCTCCTTCTTGCTGTTACCGGCCTTGGCTGTGGTGGATTTGTCCTTCCTCGGTGCCTTTCCTTTTCCGGTTTTGGGTTTAAGAGCTTTGCTGGCAGTGCTTTCTACAGAAGAGAGAAATTATTTTAGAGAGTAGTTCTTCACTTTCAGAGCTCTGGGGGACATGCGGGCACAGTGGGGGCAGTCCTCCACGTGGTGAGCTTCCCCCAGGCAGCGGATGCAGGAATCATGGGAGTCCTCGGAGTTCATCTTCCTTGCACATTTGGGGCACTTCTTGAATCCAGGTTTGGAGCTTTTCTTTTCTTTGTTGATTTTTTCCATGTTTGAAAAATTATGAAGGAGAGCTGTAGATTCCGTCCTGCAGGCAGGCGGACGAAGAAGAAAACTGAGCCAGGTAGAGGCGGGCCCAGGAGTGGGGTCACTTAGGCATGCTCAGAAAGGCTTTGCCTTTCTGAGCTATAGGAGAGCACTGCGTCCCTGGAGCCGTCGAATGACATCACCAAGTGTGGCTGACTTATTCTGCTTGTCCAGGGAGAACTCAGGATTACTTGAATTCTGTTGTTGTTTTGGCTTCCTTCATCTCTCCTCAGAGAATATTCCATGCATCATCATCCTTTTTTGCACAGGAATATTTTCTGTAACTCTAAGTCATGGATTCTCAACCCAGTCCTTGGGACACACCTAACCAGTCAGGTTTTCAGGATAGCCACAATGAACATTCATGAGAGAGATTTGCATGCAATGGTGGCAGTGCATGCAAATCTCTCATATGCATATTCATTGTAGTTATCCTGAAAACCTGACTGGCTAGGTATGTCCCGATGACTGGGCTGAGAACCCCTGCTCTAAGTTCTACCCTCTTGTTTTAGAATTTCCTTTCTTCTGGAAATCGTTTTCTTTTTGTGTATTATATAAACCTTTCAGATATTTGAATGTTTCTGTCATATAGTCGACGGCACTTAACAACAACAACAACAACAACCACCCTCTTGCTATCCTCTTGACTATGTTTAAATTCAATGGGGCCGCAGCTCCGATATCACACGGAGGCCACTACTGTTGCTTTGTAAACATACTCCTAAGTCTCACAAGGCAATTTCTCCAAATGGGTTAGTTTTGCATATAATAAATATAATTTATAGAAACCAATTAATAAACATATATTACAAAATGGACTGTAGAGCTTAGTAGTTGCTATGGAAGGGCAGACTGGATAGGCCATATGGTCTTTATTTGCAGTCATGTTTCTATGTTACAACATACTTTAAATCCTACTATTCACCACTCACGTATCTTATAGAAAAAAATACATATCCTATAAATATATATCTTATTAAAAATACACATATTTATAGAGAAGGATAGTTGAGCTCAGTTTTTCAGGTTAAGTCTGAGATGGACAATAATAAACCACTCAGTTAGAGCTTCTACAGGCCGGTTAGTTTAACTTCGGTGGTGAGTAAATTATTGGAAACGCTGCTGAAAGAGAAAATAGTGAGGTTTCTGGAGTCCAGCGGATTACAGGATCCGAGGCAGCATGGATTCACCAGAGGCAGGTCTTGTCAGACAAATCTGATTGATTTCTTTGACTGGGTGACCAGGGAGTTGGACCGAGGGAGAGCTCTAGATGTGGTGTATTTAGATTTCCGTAAAGCCTTTGACACTGTTCCTCACAGGCGACTTATAAACAAACTGAGCACCCTAGGGATGGACCCTAAAGTTACTGCTTGGGTTAGAAATTGGTTGGGTGGGAGGCGACAAAGAGTACAAGTAAATGGAGCTCACTCTGAGGAGAAGGATATTACCAGTGGTGTGCCCCAGGGATCTGTCCTTGGTCCGATTCTTTTTAACATCTTTGTTAGTGATATAGTGGAAGGGCTGTCGGGTAAGGTTTGCCTCTTTGCGGATGATACCAAAATCTGCAATAGAGTAGACACCCAGGAAGGGGTAGATAACATGAGGAGGGATCTAGCTAAGCTTGAAGAATGGTCTAGAATTTGGCAGCTGGGATTTAATGTTAAAAAATGTAAGGTCATGCATTTGGGCTGCAGCAATCCAAGGGAGCAATACAGTATAGGAGGTGAAGTACTTTTGTCCACTAAAGAAGAGCGGGACCTAGGCGTGGTTGTGTCTGATGATCTTAAAGTAGCTAAACAGGTAGAAAAGGCGACGGCAAAAGCTAGAAGGATGCTTGGGTGCATACGGAGCTTAGGGGGAGGAGTAGCCTAGTGGTTGGGGCAAGGTACTTCAGGCCGGAAGGTCAGGGGTTCAAATCCCACTAGAGGACAGCAACCTTGGGCCGGAAGGACTGGGGTTTCTAGTCCCACAGATGCTCCTTGTGGTCTTCGGCAAGCCACTTAACCCTCCATTGCCCATGTTCCCTGTAAGTATTAGTGTATGTGTCTCATATCCCCGCGTGTTAAATGTATCCCCCAATTGTGTTGTGACCGCTTTGATTGAAGGATAAGGCGGTATACAAAACTGTCTAAATAAATAAAATAAATAAATAAATACGGAGAGGAATGGCTAGCAGAAAAAAGGAGGTGATAATGCCTCTGTATAAGTCTTTGGTGCGACCTCATTTGGAGTATGGTGTGCAATTCTGGAGACCGCACCTTCAAAAGGATGTGAACAGGATGGAGTCGGTGCAGAGGGTTGCTACTAAAATGATTAATGGGCTTCATTATAAAGCATATGAGGACAGACTTAAGGATCTTAATATGTACACCTTAGAGGAAAGGCGGGATAGAGGTGATATGATTGAGATGTTTAAATACCTCCGTGGCATAAATGTTCAGGGAGAGAGCCTCTTTCAATTGAAAGCAAGTTCTGCTACGAGGGGACATGGGATGAGGGTGAAGGGAGATAGATTCAGGAGTGATATGCGGAAATATTTCTTTATGGAAAGAGTAGTGTATCCGTGGAATAGTCTCCCAGTGGAGGTGGTAGAGATGAGGACAGTAACTGAATTCAAAAAAGCATGGGACCAACACAGAGGATCTCTAAAGGTAAAAAGTGGACTGTTGTAGTTGTTGTTATGGAAGGACAGACTAGATAGGCCATGTGGTCTTTTTCTGTCGTCATGTTTCTATGTTTCTATGTTTCTAAGCAGGCTTCTGTTTTTCAAAGGACTCTTTCTGATCCACACCTGTATGTTCTACAATCTGTACACCATCCAAGAAAAGATGACACTAAAAACCAAACTGCAATATTACTAGGACAAGCAGGCTAAGATATATAGTAAACAGGAGAAGGGAAAGTATGGAGCCCTGAGGCAGTCCACAGGTTAACAGCTTAATCACTAGGTCCTGCATGACAAGCACAAGCACAAGCACAAGCACATCCATCCTTCTACCAGTCCTTGAACACCAGCCTGTTTCAATCTACCCAACAGTAACCCATGATAACCTGTGCCGTGTGTTGCTTTTGACACTGCTAATCATCATCTATACCTTGATACTCTTTGCTCAGTTGGATTTCAGAAACTTGCACTGTCTTGGTTCTCTTTTTACCTCTATCACACTTTTAGGGTGTCCTTTAGTGGATCCTTTTCCACTGCTTTCTCATTATCAACCAACCATGTCAGGGCTCTATACTGGGCCCTCTTCTCTCTCTACAGTTATTCTCTTGGTGCTCTGATTTCCTTCCATAGCTTTCAGTACCATTGTTATGCTGATAACTCCAAGGTCTACCTCTACAATAGAAAGTTCACCAGGAATCCAGTCCCAAATTTCAGTCTGCCTATCTTACACTGCTGCCTAGATTTCTAATCGGCACTTTAAATGTAACATGACCAAGACCTTCCTTGTCTTTTCCTCTCTCTAATCCTGTGGATGATATGTTCATCCTCCCAGTCCCATCAATTCATTACCTTAGAGTCATTTTTGACTCTGCTCTCATTTTCTTTACATACCCAAAATGTGTAGTTCCTTTCTCTGTTGTCACCAAAATCCATCCATTCCTTTCTGCACACACTACCAAAACCCTTATCCACTCTCTCATCACCTTCCACTTAGAATATTAAGCGTAGTTACTCACCTGTAACAGGTGTTCTCCAGGAGCAGCAGGAATCAGTCCTCACATATGGGTGACGTCGGCGCCGATGGAGCCCTCACGGAGCAATTTTCCCCAGCTTTCAAAGAAAGCCTTTGGGAATTGCAGCGCACATGCGCGGTCCTCTTCCCGCCCAAGGGTGCCATCTTGCCCAGTCAGATGACATAGCTAAAAGACAGCAAAAAAAAATTAGCAAAAAAAGAAAGCATAGAACTGCAACTCCAAGGGGAGGAGGGAGGGTTGTGAGGACTGATTCCTGCTGCTCCTGGAGAACACCTGTTACAGGTGAGTAACTACGCTTTCTCCAGGACCAAGCAGGAAGTCAGTCCTCACATATGGGACTCCCAAGCTTAAGGCTACCGGAGACCCTAAGCACAAAAAGGAGCTCCCTCAAGCTCAGTAGCCCAGAAGGAAGGAATCTTCTCTGAATACGTCTCCAACCGGTAGCCCAACATCCGGGATGGAGGGTAGGAGTTGCCTAGACCTCGAAGAGGTTACGGAGGACTGCCTGTCCGAAAGCACTGTCCCTGCGGGACTCCCTCTCCAGGCAGCAATGGGCCGCAAAAGTCTGGCTTGAAGACCAAGTAGCGGCCCGGCAGATGTCTGCCAATGGAACAGAGCGGAGGTAAGCCACTGACGTAGCCTTCGCCCGAACACGATGGGCCATGACTCGACTTTCCAACGAGAGGCCGGCTGCCTCGTAAGCCCAAGCGATACAGTCAGCAATCCAGATGGACAGAGTACGCTTGGAGACAGGGAGCCCCAACTTATTGGGGTCATAAGAGACGAAGAGCTGAACAGCCCTTCTGTGCTCCCGCGTACGGTCAAGGTAGAAGGTTAACGCCCTTCTACAGTCCAGGGTATGCAGGACCATTTCAGCTCGGCTGGAGTGTGGCCTGGGAAAGTAGGTCGGAAGCACCACCTCCTGGTTGATGTGAAAAGGGGAAACCACTTTGGGAAGAAACTTAGGTTGAGTCCGTAGGACTACCCGGTTCTTGTAGAACCTAGTGTAAGGAGGATCAGATACCAGGGCCTGCAGCTCACTAACGCGTCTAGCAGAAGTGAGGGCCACCAAGAACAAGGTTTTCCAAGAAAGAAAACGAAGAGGACAGGTAGCAATAGGTTCAAAAGGCGGACAGGTAATCCGCTGTAAAACCACATTGAGATCCCAGTCCGGGGCTGGTGGGCGCAAAGGTGGTTTAAGGAGAAGGAGGCCTCTGAGAAAACGAGCCACTAGAGGGTGGCCAGAAAGAGGTCTGCCATCCACCGGCATGTGATGCGCAGAAAGAGCACTGAGGTGGATCTTGACCGAGTTGGACTTAAGTCCAAGATTGGAGAGGGAAAGCAAGTACTGCAAGACCACTGATGCTGAACAGGAGAAGGGATCTTGAGACTGCTGAGCACACCAGACGGAGAACCGACGCCACTTGAGAGCGTAGGACTTCCGGGTGGAGGGCCGCCTGGAGGCCAAGACGACCTCCTCCACATCTGGAGGCAGGCAGAGGGGAGCAAGGACTACCCTTTCAGCAGCCAGGCCATCAGATGAAGGGACCGGAGGTTGGGGTGCAGGAGAGTCCCCTGATCCTGTGACAGGAGGTCGGGCTGAAACCCCAGAGGAAGAGGGGTGTCCACCGCCAGCTGTATTAGAAGTGGGAACCAAGGTTGTCTCGGCCACCGGGGAGCCACTAGGATTATCGAGGCTTTGTCTCTGAGAACTTTGAAGAGTGTCCGAGACACCAGCGGCATGGGAGGAAAGGCATATGAGGCCTGTGGACCATGGAATCAGAAAAGCATCCGCCGCTACTCTGAGAGGATGCGGTTGTCGAGAGCAGAATTGGGGAAGTTGCCGGTTCAGAGGACTGGCAAACAGATCCATGGTGGGGAGGCCCCACTTGAGAAAGATCCGCTGAACCACCATCGGATCCAGCCTCCACTCGTGTGGCTGGAGGATCCTGCTTAGCTTGTCGGCCAGGTAATTTTCTTGACCTGGGAGATAGACAGCCTTGAGGATGATGCCGTGGTGGACGGCCCAAGAGCAGAGTTTTTGTGCCTCCTGACAGAGAAGGAAGGAGCCTGTTCCACCTTGTTTGTTTACGTAGAACATTGCAACCTGATTGTCTGTCTGTATCAGCACCGACTGGTGAGAAATCAGGTGAGAGAATGCTTTGAGCGCTAGGCGGATGGCTCTGAGCTCCAGGAAGTTTATCTGCTGAGCAGACTCCCAAGGAGTCCAGAGACCTTGAGTACATGTCCCTTGGCAATGTGCTCCCCAACCCAGGAGAGAAGCATCGGTCGTCAGGACCTGAGAATGCGGAGGGGGCTGAAAAGTCACTCCTAGTACTAGGTTTGGCAGATGAAGCCACCATTGTAGAGAAGAGACCAGCTGGTCGGAGATCTGTACGGAGTCCGCTAGGCTCCCAGTGGCCTGATGCCATTGTGTGCGAAGGCACCATTGAGCAGGTCGCATGTTCAGGCGGGCATTGGGGGTCACATGGACCGTGGAAGCCATATGGCCGAGCAGTCTCAGAAATTGCCTGGCCGAGACCAGGGCATTGCTGTGAAAGTGGCTGGCGAGATCCATGAGCCGCTTGGCCCTGTCCAGAGGGAGGAAGGCCCGCGCCTGAAGAGTGTCCAACCTGGCGCCGATGAATTCGAGATTTTGAGAGGGGAGCAAAGTGGACTTTGCGAAGTTTATGACAAATCCCAAGTGCTGGAGTAGAGCCACAGTGCGATGAGTGGCCTGAGTGGCCTCTTGGGAAGACGGGGCTCTGATGAGCCAGTCGTCCAGGTATGGGAACACAAAAAGGCCGCCACCACTGCCAGGCATTAGGTGAACACCCTGGGGGCGGAGGATAGGCCAAAGGGCAGTACTCTGTACTGGTAATGATTTCCTCCCACAACAAACCTGAGATATTGTCTGTGGTCTGGATGAATAAGGATATGAGTATACGCATCCTTTAGATCCAAGGAGCATAGCCAGTCGCCCTGCTGGAGGTAGGGCAGCAGGATTCCAAGGGTAAGCATCTTGAACTTTTCCTTTGCAAGGAACTTGTTGAGGTTTCGCAAGTCCAGGATGGGTCTGAGGCCTCCTGTTCCTTTTGGTATCAGAAAGTACCTGGAGTAAAACCCTTGACCCTTGAGGTGGTGGGGCACCGGTTCCACAGCCTGTTCCTGAAGGAGACTTGCTAACTCCTGAAGGAGTAAGTCCTTGTGCAGAGGGAGTCTCAGAGGCTCCCCTGGAAAGTAGGAGGGAGGTACCTGGTGAAAGTGAAGAAGATAGCCCTTCCGAACTATGTGAAGTACCCAGGTATCTGTGGTGATGTTGGACCACCTTTGGGCAAAGTGGACCAGCCAGCCTCCTGTGCTGAGAGAAACCAGCTGAGGGGGAGAGGCTATGCTGATGAAGTCAAAAACCCCCACCCTGTTGAGCAGGGGCCGGTGGTGCAGGCTTGGGGGCTTGCTGCCTACGGGACCCATTACCCCGTCCCTTGGCCTGCTTACCCTGTGGGGGAGCTGCTGAGGCCTGATACTGAGGGTAGTATTTATAGGCAGCCGCCTTCCTCGGGTAAAAGGGCTTTTTCCCCGAGCCCTTCTTCTTTTGAGAAGGGGCAGAGGTCTTCCTTGAGAGACGAGTCCTGGTGAGAGTCTCGGTCTCGATCTGTGCAGCCTTCTCATCCATGGGCTTGCCAAAGAGGTTTTCACCTCTGCAGGGGACATCGACCAACTTGTCCTGCACCCATGGCTCGAGGTCGGACGTCTGAAGCCAAGCCTGGCGGCGTCCACCGATGCCGGCTGCGGCTACTCGAGCCGATGCCTCAAAACCATCGTAGGCTGCTCGAGAGATAAATTTTGAGCACTCCCGAATACCAGTTGACAAGGTTTGGAACCTCTGCAAAGGTTCGTCGGAGAGACCAGCAGAGAACCCGGCTATTTCTTTAGCCAGGTCCCGGAGATACATGCCCATGTAGAGCTGGTAGGTCTGGACTCGACAAACAAGCATAGAGCCCTGGAAACACTTCCTACCGAGAGCATCCAGGCTTCGGGCCTCCCTACCGGGGGGCACCGAGGAGTGCATTTTTTGACTCTTAAGTCTATGCATGGCCGATTCCACCACCATGGAATGGTGCGGTAGTTGTGCCTTTTGGAAGCCGGGGCTCTTGCGGACTCGATAAATGGAATCGACCCGCTTGCTTAACACCGGCGACGACGCCGGGCTCTCCCACATGCGGAAGAGAAGTCGTTCCAGCATCGGAGGAACCGGTACAATAAAGGCCTCCTTCGGGGGAGAGTCATATTGGAGGGCATCGAGTTCTTCAACTCGAGGCTCCTCCTCGGGATCCGCGGGGAAGGCCAAGGCCTTGGCCATATCCCGCACGAAGTCCGAGAACCGGGTATCCTCCGGGGGGGACCGTCTCCGAGGTTCAGACTCGGGGGAGTCCGATGGGACACACCGAGTCCGAAAGGAACCAGGTGACTCTTCGTCCTCGGATTCCCAGGCCGACTCCTCGGAGGAGGAGTCGAGCGGCTCCGGTCGGGCGGGCGTCGATGCCATCCGCCCCGACGCCGAGGGAGTCGGTGTCGACGACCTCGGTCCCGAACGGGAAGCCGAAGGAGATCGCGACCGAGGATCGACTCAAGCCCTCATGGACTCGAGGATTGGCTCGGTCTCCGGGGTCGACTTGGAGGTCGACGTCCCGGCGGTCAGGGCAGAAGCACCGGCGAGCCCAGCGATCAATGCCCGCTGCTGGTCCATGAAGGCAGACAGACTGCTCTCCAAGGCCGTCAACCTGAGTCCGAGCTCAGGAGACCCAGCAGCCCCCGACTCGGGCCCCGACAGCGTCGGGCCCGACGTCGGATCCTTCGGAGGCGAGTCTACAAGGACAACAGTACTCACATGAGCGGGCAAGTCCATCTCGAGACGAGGATGTTTGGAAGGCCTCTCCACCTCCGAGGACCCGGGACGGGAATCGGGGCTATGCGACCTGGCCCTCGAGGAACCAGGAGCGTCCACCGATCCCGCCCTCGTGGGTTTCTTCTTCCGATGATGTTCCCGGGTAGGAGACCCCCTTTCAGAGGAACTTCGACGATGCTCAGGACCAGAGTCCCGAGACGTCGAAGCCTCTGACGAGGTCCGAGCCCGGCCGGAGTCAGAGAAGATACGTTCCCGCTGATGCTGCCGACTCCTCAACGCTTTTGAGAACATTTTGCCACACGGACCACAGATCATCGGGTCATGATCGGGTCCGAGGCAGCGGAGGCAGAAGTCGTGTGTGTTGGTAAGAGACATGAGTTTCTTACAGAGGTCACACTTTTTAAACCCGCTGGCAGCCATCGGGGGAAAAAGGGCCCCTGCGAGGTCAAAAGACCGGGCTGCCAGTGAAAAAGTAAAAAGGCGCGAAATCTGTCACGAAGGACAAAAAACCGAAAAATAAAGAACGGACTCGCAACCGGCGTCGCGGGTCCGGGCGGGAAAAGAACCGGCATCGAAACCGAGAGAAAAAAGAGAAATAAAATCAACTTTTCTGCGGGGATTCACAAACAACGTCTGTAGGGCTCCGCAGAAAAAAGAAGACTGGGCAAGATGGCACCCTTGGGCGGGAAGAGGACCGCGCATGCGCACTGCAATTCCCAAAGGCTTTCTTTGAAAGCTGGGGAAAATTGCTCCGCGAGGGCTCCGTCGGCGCCGACGTCACCCATATGTGAGGACTGACTTCCTGCTTGGTCCTGGAGAACAACCTACTCCTCACAGCTCTCCCACTGAACCAACTCTCTCCACTTCAATCTATTCAGGATTCAACTGAACAACTTGATCCCTCTTCTCTAGTCGCTGCATTTACTACCTACCCGTACCTACCCACTTCTATATACAGTTCAAGTTTCACTTACTCATGCACAAGTATATTCATTCTGCAGTTCTTTTTTCCAAACACACTGCCTTGTGAACTATACCCATAGGGCAAGTCACTCCTATTAGTGTCCTTTTTCCTCCATTCCAAATTACTGACTCCACCTGCATCATGTGTAAAATAGATTTCCTTAGTTGGTATGTAATGCTCTTGGCTGACCTGATTTAAATCTATTCTCCCAGTGGAGAATAGTCTCCCAGTGGAGGTGGTAGAGATGAGGACAGTAACTGAATTAAAAAAAGCATGGGACCAACACAGAGGATCTCTAAAGGTAAAAAGTGGACTGTTGTAGTTGTTGTTATGGAAGGACAGACTAGATAGGCCATGTGGTCTTTTTCTGTCATCATGTTTCTATGTTTTATTCGAAAACCCCATCTTTTGGAAGTTGATTGTGCTTTTAAAATTTTAACCCCTGTTTCTTCTGATCATAGTCTCACTTTAACTATTTTCTTAATAAATGAAGGTGGGTATTCAACAGCAGTGGCTAGCCATTCTAATGCAGCTAGCCATATCCGGCCCTGGCACTGAATATCCAGATTGCTCAGATTGCCAGGAAACTAACCAGGCAGCAGCAATATTCAGTCACTACCCAGTTAGGTTCCGCAGTGAAAGTTAGGCCAATCTTTACTGCGTCTGACTTTCACTGTATGTTGATAAGCTGGGCAGCAGCTCAATATCGCTGCTGCCTGGTTATCGATAGATGCCACCCCTGGAACACACTGATGCTAGCTGGTTAACATCGGGACGTGCAGCAACAGCACCTGCGGATAGTCAGTGGCGCTAATCACGCTTTGAATGCCTATTCCAAAATTCCCAAAATCTAAGTCCAGTATGTTTTTCTTACTTGACTGTAAGCGCTACAAAGAAAGGACTGTCTCTTATATGTATATGTACAACAAATATCTAGTAGCGCTGTAAAAATAATAAATAGCAGTATTAAGTATATCTTACTTATACTTTACTGTTGTTTGCAAACTTCATCATAAAGCTATACTCTTTCACTTTGTATTTATATCTATTAAGAGGGCACCTAGACATTAATAATAAAACTAAAGATAAATGTCTCACCATACCCTAGAAACTAATTGCACCTATGAATAGTAGTCCACATAAAGTATTCATACCCGGAAATGGGAATAATGAATGAGGTGATCAAATCTGCAGATAACACAGAATTAGTCAAAGTCGTTAAAGCACAAGAGGATTGTGAACAAATTGCAAGAGGACCTTGATAAACTGGGAGACTGGGCGTCCAAATGGCAGATGAAATTTAATGTGGACAAGTGCAAAGTTATGCACTTAGGAAACATCACCCAGGAAAAGGATCTCGGTGCCATCCGTTGAAATCCTCTGCCCAGTGTGCAGCCGTGGCCAAGAAAGATAGAAATCATAAGGAAAGGAACAGAGAATAAAACCAAGGATCTTATAATGCCTCTGTATCACTCCATGGTGCGACTATACCTTGAATACTGTGTATATTTCTGGTCACCATATCTTCAAAAAATGTATATAGCTGAATTAGAAAAGGTACATAGAAGAGCCACTAAAATGATAATAGAGATGGAAGGATATTCTTATGAGGAAAAGCTTAAAAGGTTAGGGCTCTTCAACTTGGAAAAAAGACGGCTGAGGGGAAATATGATAGAGGTCTATAAAATAATGTATGGAGTGGAACAGGTAAACATAGAACGGTTGGTTTACTCCTTCAAAAAGTAGAAGGTCTAGGAGACACACAATGAAGATACAATGTAGCACTTTTAAAACTAACTCAGAGAAAATATTTTTTTCACTCAACATAGTCTGCAAGTATTTTAACATGTTGTCAACAGTTCCTATCTGTACTATAGCCCCCTAGCCAAGAGAGGTGTGCACACGCCCTCTCCTATTATTATGCTTGCGACAGTTAAATGTAGTATCTGCACATGCACACCATAATAATATGCTTTAACACTGTACCAGTAATCTCAAGTAGGGCAATACAGTCTAATATCATTTAGGGCACACTGCTATTGTCAGTATCACCTCATTCACATTATTGCTACTGTTTAACTTGCTACTGTTTAGCTATTTAACACTGTAACCTGATCTAATTTCAAGTAGTGCATACAGTCTAATGTCATGTAAGGCACACTGTTTTTGTCAGTGACACCTTATTCCTATTATTGCCACTGTCTAGTTTTACTGTTTCCCTGCCACTGCTACTGTGTGTTTTACTGTATTCTTACCATTACCATTGCTAGTAGATCTCTACCATTGTTAGTAGATTTCTACCCCTGCTATAACCCGCAAATAGGAGAGGACACCTACCCTCTTTTCCTGTGACACAATAGAAACAACCGCCTGAGCAAAACATCCTTAGCCAGCGGCCACTCCAACTCACGCTCCTTACACAAACCTCTGCCTCCCCTGTTCTGGCTCAGAAAGTCTCAAAATGGAGTGCATAATCTTCACGCTAATGAGTCTTTACCTTCTACTTACAATCTTGCCATCCAGCTCACTGGCACTACTTACAACACAAAATCACATCCCAACAGTCTCGACTGGTGGAAGAAGATGGCCCGATGACTCCTACAACCACTATCATGGAACTAGTTATCTACAACGCCACCATCTAATACATATCCCACTACAAAATTCTTCGAAAGCCAAGCAAAGTAAAAGCCCATACACTAGCAGCCTGAAGTGCGCACTCATTAACTCTCGCTCACTTCGCAATAAATGGCCGGCAATCACTGAAACAATAACGTATCATAAATTAGATATTATTATGATCACCGAGACCTGGCTCTCACCGGAAGACAACACCATACTCAATCAACTACTACCACCCAACTTTGTGGCTTTCACCAGCCACAGGCAGAACAAAAGGGGAGGAGGAGTTGCCGTCTTCACCAGATCCGACCTTCAGTTCAAAATGGTAGAATCCAACAGCATCAATACATTTGAAACAATGACTATCTCCAACAACACCTGCTCTATAAACCTGATTTACAGAGCGCCTTCTGCAGATCCAGACAATCTCTCCAACATCATAAACATAGCATCCAACACCCAGGGCCCAAATAAACCAAATTGGATCCTAGGTGACTTCAACCTGCCATCCCTACAGGACAATCAAGCAGCTACTTTCATAGAAGCCCTAGATATCCTGGGATATACCCAATTGGTACAAGAACCAACACACACAAAAGGCAACATTCTCGACCTCATATTCGCCCCACAAACAGTGCTTCAACAAGCACAAAACATCACGCTATCACTAACAGCAGTACCATGGTCGGATCACAAGCTCATCACTTTCCAGATTCCGACCCCCATCAAGCCACAAAGACCCATTGTGGACACAAGTATGAACTCGAACTCAACTACCAGACGTTTTCACCCGTTTAACAAAGAACATATCCTAGCTGAAACAAACACACTCCTTGATAAGAATCCACAAAACCTAGAGGACCTAATCACCACATGGAACAGCAAACTCAGCGCAATCGCAGTCCGTCCCCACAACAACTAAAGCCCCAAACAAAAGATCATCTGCACCATGATCCACAGCTGACTTAAGGGCATCACTAACCCTCCTACGGAGATTGGAAAAGCGCTGGAGGAAATCACGCACCACCAGTGACCAAGCAGCATATACCCAGCACTTACACACACATCGCAGGGCTGTCACAGACAGGATGAAACATCACCACACAGACATCCTGAAACGGTCATTAAACAAGCCGCACGACCTCTTCAACCTGGTCAAATCTCTTGCCAAAGAACCCACCCCGGAGCACCCCGGAACCAGGACTATGCCGTATTTATGAAATCTAAACTGTGCAAGACCGACAAAGTGGTGATACCGGACCCCCCCAACGAACAAGAGTTCTCAGCATCCCTAACTACCTTTGTCACACCATCAAAGAGAACTATTGAAGACACCATTGCAACCCTAAATACCTCCACTGCATACTCAGACCCCTGTCCAGCGTTCTGGATAGAAGATCTGCGTTGTGACCTCGCCCCGATCTTAGCTAAAATGATAGACCTATCTTTTAGCACTGGGTCTTTCCCCTCCACGCTCAAACAGACCTCCGTTAGACCGCTCCTGAAGAACGCCAAATTAGACCCTCAAAAGGTGGAGTCATACAGACCCATTTCCAGCATCCCGATGCTTGCTAAAATCATTGAAAAGATAGTCTACAAACAGTTACAAGATCATATTGATACCAATGCCCCTCTAGATTCATCTCAACATGGATTCAGAGAGTCACACGGAGTCGAAACACTACTCACAACTCTTTTCGATACCATAATCTCAGGCATTGACAACTTACGACAAGGTTTTGCACTTGTATTTTTGGATATAGCGGCAGCCTTCGACTCGGTCTGCCACAAAATTTTCCTAGGTCGGCTAAGAGAGAAAGGCATTGGTGGAATAGCTCTCGAGTGGTGCAGATCCTACCTGTCTGGCAGATGGCAATACGTCCGAGCAAACAGGTCCACTTCCGAGCCATTCTTACAAAGTCAAGGAGTTCCTCAAGGATCTTCCCTATCATCACTTATGTTTAACATCTATATCCAACCTATCTGTAATATCATCAGATCATTCAATGTGAGTTGCATGATATACGCAGATGATGTCTTACTGTACCTTCCAATATCCCTGGACTGCCCAGACCTTACCCCCTTGACTAAGTGTTTCAACGCCATATCCGAATGGCTCCTCTCTCAGAATCTGTGCATCCAACACAAGAAAACAGAGGTCCTGTTCATCTCCAGAAATCCTGAGTTTACACCACCCAGCTACTTGGAAGTGGACAACGCCGAATTGCAAGTAAAATCAGCTATACGCTACCTCGGAGTCACATTGGATCAAAACCTCAACATGAAGCAACACATAACCAACACTGTAAGAGCGATCTACTTCAAGATTAGATCCCTTAGACACCTACGCCCTTTACTCGAACCAGGCGACTTCCGCACCATTTATCAAGCCCTCATCATTCCTCATTTTGATTACTCAAACGCCATCCTACAAGGACTCCCTCAGGCCACCTTACATCCCCTGCAACTTGCCATGAACAGTGCAGCGCGGATTCTCCTCGGAACGCCAAGGAAAGAGCACATTACACCCCTCTTGAAACAGCTTCACTGGCTCCACATTCAAGCCAGGTTAAGCTTCAAAACCCTAGTGATGACATTCAAGGCCATCAAGGGGCTCTCCTCCTCTTCACTATGTGACCTCATCCAACCACCCATACCCAACAGGCTAAGAAGATCCGCAGTAGCCAACATGCTAGTGATACCGAGAGACATGACAAAATGCTCCAAAGCAACATCGAACAGAGCCTTTAGACTATGCGCCCCAAGTCTCTAGAACTCCCTACCACCACATGTCAGAGCAATCCCCAACTTGAGCCAGTTCAGGAAGGCCTTAAAGCACTTCCTCTTTATCAAATACCTCACTGACTGCCCCGAACCCCAGCCACCAAGTATGATCAATACCCAATAACTCCATCTGACATGTATATAGTTACCTATTCAATGCTGCGCATATGTATATAGTTTACCCTGTTTTCCAAGTTACTTGTTCCTGTTCAATGTAATGACCTGACTTTTGTTCATTGTCGGATACCATTCATTTTATGTAAACCGCGCTGATCGCAAATAGTGCGGTATATAAGAAATGCAAATAAATAAATAAACAAACATGTAATCAAACTCTGGAATTAGTTACATAGAAACATGACGACAGAAAAAGACCACATGGCCTATCAAGTGATAGTTACCAGAGGATGTAGTAAAAGTCATTAGTGTAGCTGGGTTTAAAAAAGGCTTGGACAAGTTCCTGGAGGAAAAGTCCATAAACCATTTAAGAGGACCAAGAAAATCCACTGCTTACTCCTGGAATAAACAGCATGAGATCTATATACCTTTTATGGGAACCTGACAGGTACTTGTGACGTGGATTGACCACTGCTCAAAACCGGATACTGGGCTTGATAGATCCTTGGTCTGACCCAGTATGGATATCTTATGTACTTATGTTCTTATTCCTATGTTCCTCTCTCTCAATGGTTACCACTAGGAGTCTATGAGATCATTATAGGGGATACACAGGATAAACACAAGAGAAAAACATTCTTTTCATGCTGCTATAATCCATGGAGCAGAACACAGAGACTGCTGTAGAGATAAGATCAGCAGAGGCTGTGGGACAGCAGTAGCATCATCAATAGCAGTAGGGACCAGAAGAATTAGCAGTTGCAGCAGTAAAATTCAAGGTGCTATGCAGGCCAGAAGCAGACGGGACTGCAGCAATGGCGGTGGTGGGATTGCAATCAGAGGCCAGAACCAAGAGTGCTGAAACCAGCAGTGTAGCATCAATAGGTGAGGAGAGGAATAGATACTAATGGTAGGGACTAGCTCGAAAGAGACAGGGAGACTGACTGACTAGAGGGAGAGAGAGACATATTGATGGGGACTGGCTTGGGAGAAGAGGGCAAAGAGAAAGACAGAGATTAGGGGGAATTGGCTGGGGGATAGGAATACAGGGAGAGATTAAGGGGCATGTTTAATAAACAGCGAAAATGTTGCAGCGGCACAGTTTGCGTGCGATACGTAACGTTAGGGGGCGTTAAAGTAACATTATCACGCAATAGCGTGAGGTTTTGCGCAAACACGTCTCCTGCGGCGTTAAGGCACACAGAGGGTGAAGTAAGGCTCCCCAGAGGGCGGAGAGAAGGGGTCAATGGGCGGAGAGAGGCTACATGCACACTAACGCTGTGAAATGAAGGCCTGAAAATTAGCGCCGGTGAAAACCTCGCGCTAGAGGCACATTTGCAGGAGAGAGAAACCAGTTCAGTAAGCAATGTACAGCAAAGGCAGGGAAACCAAGAAAGGTGATAGTAGTGATACATGTGCAGCAACAGCATAGTGCCCAAGTACGAAAGGGCACTATGGTGAGGCTGCAAATGGGGTACAGGGGGCTGCAGGCGGAACACGCAATGGGGCAGCTGGGGCACAGGGTGGACCAGACAGATGCCTAGATGGCACATAGGAATGCAGAAACTGCAAATCAGCAAGCCAGCAACTGACCAAGGTCAAACATGTCCACGAGTGTGTGTCCCACAGTGTCCCAGGGGACAGTACCCAGCAGGTACCCCAAAGGGCACATAACAGTGACAGGCGGTGCCGGGGGGAAGCACGGATGTCTATGCAGGCACCCCTACCCCAGATCCCACACCATAGGCAGCCGCCTACAGGCACACTGGATGGCCTGGGACTGCGCACCACCAGGATAAGGGCATGTCAGCATGGTGGCGGAGGGGTGCTGATGGTGGAGGGGCAGTGGCATCTGCCCACAGAACACCAAGGCCAAGCCCTGTTCAGGTGGGTGGTGTGCAGTGCAACAGACAAGGTCTGTCTGATGAACAGTAATGGCATCCCCAGGGAATGACCCACCTCTGTGGCAACAGTTTGGTGCAGTACACACAGCAAGTCCCAGCTGTGGCTCCTGCAGACCATGTCCCTATATTTTACTCTACAGCGCACATACACCATAAAACATGTGCAGTCCCTAGAGCAGAGGTTCCCAACTGCAGTCCTGGAGGACCAAACACCATTCAGGATTTCATGCTGTCCCTGATAAATATGCATGAGATGCATTGGTATGCAGTGCCCCTATTGTATGCAAATGTATCTCATGCATAAACATTAGGGACAGCCTGAAAACCTGAATCGTGTATAGCCCACCAGGACTGGAGTTGGGAACCTTTGCCCTAGAGCATCGGCCAACAGGGGCACAAACACCCACACCCACAGGCTCCACTATCCAAAGCCTCATGGAGAGTCACGCTGTTGGGCCCTGCGTGGAGCAGCAGCTACCAATTCTAGCACCTGCATACCTTAGCAATGCCTGCACTGTGCCCAGGACTAGTGTGGCGGCCAGGGCTGCCAACCACCTCTATCTTTGCACAATGCTGAAATAGGTGTGGGAGTGTGTGTGTCTATCCAGTGTTTTGTGGCTGCCTACACCCTCCTGCGCCCCCCAATGCTTGCACGGTCTCCAGTGTTAGCTTGCCAATGTGCATAATGAGGAGCAAGGTATTGTCGGTATGGCCCGGACAGGGTGGTCTGGGCAGGATGCATCTGCACAGGGCAATGGCTGGGACATTGTAGTGCCTATTCACCCACCTGCACGGACAGGGTGGCCACAGCATGTCATGCTGGGAGGTCACTCTCACCCTGACTGAGCAGTGACCATGGCATGTCTAGGTTCCCACATAGTGCTATACAGTGTTTTTCTCAAGTGATATCTATGGGTTCCCTTTTCTGGGGCCCAATCACTGGCATACTTGCTTGGTGTGTGTGCGCTTACATCCCACTTTTGTGTGTACACAGCTCCTCCAGGAACATGCACTAGATATCAGACTGTCTGCAGTTAGCGTGTGTATGGCTATAACACCTTGCAGGGAGGAGACTGACTGTGCCCTCTGCTGGTGAATGTCAGATTGTGGTGGGGGTCAGCTGAGCTTTTCTAGGCCTACGGCCTCTCTGCCAGTGTCCTATGTGATACGTATAGATCTGCATTGACTGCCCTGGAGAGTGCTGATTCCCCAGCAGGACTGGGGTTGATGGTCCCCTCTACTGCCTCCATTGCAGAGATGTAGAATGTGGATCTGTTGGTGGGGGATCCTGTCCCCCACCCTGACCCAGAGAGGGCAGGTTGGGTGGTGCTATATAATCACCACTTTCTTATAACATCTGACCATTTCAACCACACAGGATATGCACTATTCTGGGTGAATCATAGTCCACAAGAGCTAGACATGACTGGGAAATACAGATGGACACAGGTGTATCCTAGGTGTGTCTGCAGGGACTACCTGTCACACACTGGCACTGATGGGGACCTGCAGCATAGCCTATTACAACCATGCCAGGTGCTGTGTACCTGGTGCTGGGCGCCCCACCTCACCCTCAGGGTGCACACAGGAATCGCACGATGTCACGGTCTGTGGCTACTTCGTGCCAGTAACACACACGGTCAGTTCCCCCTACCAGGCCGAGGTGCTATAGAGGTGCATACCCCATCTTGTCATCCGATGTAAGACTGCTGATCTGCAAGTGCAATGCATCATGGGTTGTTGTTGTTAAGTGCCGTCGAGTCGGAGTCGACTCATGGCGACCCTCTGGATAGCTATCTTAAATTGTGTTCGGTCTTCAGTCAGGCGGCTCATTGTTGACAGACTGGTACCCGTAGCTGCTGTTATTGTAGCGATCCATCTCATTGCTGGCCTTCCTCTTTTGCGTTGACCTTCTATCTTGCCAAGCATGATGTCTTTCTCTAATGATCTCTCTCTTCGCATGATGTGTCCAAAGTATGAAAGTCGAAGTCTTGTCATCTGAGCTTCTAAAGAAAGCTTAGGTTTGATCTCCTCTAGTACCGACTGGTTTGTTCTTCGGGCAGTCCATGGTATACACCAGGGGTCTCAAACACGCGGCCCGCGGGCCGCATGCGGCCCGCGAGACAACTTTGTGCGGCCCGCGACAGAGGAAAACAAAAAAAACACAAAACCCTGGCTTCTGCCGTTGCCGCCGTGGCAGCGGCAGAATCAATTGTCAAATTTAAAAAAAAAGACTTCTGCTGCTCAAGCAGCAAAATCAGCTGTCCTGCGGCCCCTTCCCCTGTGCCCGGAGATCCGAGTCTGCTCTATCAGCGGCGTGCTTTTCAAGCCGCGAGGAGAGTATTCCCCTCTCGCGCCGCGCGAGAGGGGAATACTCTCCTCGCGGCTTGAAAAGCACGCCGCTGATAGAGCAGACTCGGATCTCCGGGCACAGGGGAAGGGGCCGCAGGACAGCTGATTTTGCTGCTTGAGCAGCAGAAGTCTTTTTTTTTTAAATTTGACAATTGATTCTGCCGCTGCCACGGCGGCACCGGCAGCAGCCAGGGTCTTGGGTTGTCTCTGCTGCCCTCCTGCGCTGGCCCGTAATGAGCTATGGAGGGGCTGACTGAAATGGGGTAATGGGGGTTAGGACTGGAAGTGGGCTATTGGCAGGGGGGGGGGGTTATGACTGGTAATGGGCTCTGGTGGGGGCTAGGAATGGAAATGGGCAGATGGGGGTTAGGACTGGAAGTGGGCTATTGGCAGGGGGGGGGTCATGACTGGTAATGGGCTATGGTGGGGGCTAGGACTGGAAATGGGCAGATGGGGGTTAGGACTGGAAGTGGGCTATTGGCAGGGGGGGGGGGTTATGACTGGTAATGGGCTGGGGGGTTATAACTGGTAATGGGCTATGGTGGGGGCTAGGACTGAAAATGGGGTGATGGGGGTTAGGACTGGTGGTGGGCTGATGGGGGGGTTAGGACTGGTAATGGCCTATGAGGGGAGGTAAGACTGAAAATGGGGTGATGGGGGATACGACTGCAAGTGGGCTATGGGGGGGACTAGGACTGGTAATGGGCTATGGGGGGGGTAAGACTGAAAATGGGGTGATGGGGGGGGTAAGACTGGAAGTGCGCTATGGGGAGGTTAGGACTGGTAATGGGCTATGGGGGGTCTAGGACTGGTAATGGGCTGGGGGGGTTGCTAGGACTGGAAATGGGCTGAGTGGAAGGGGGGCTTGAACTGCAAATGGCTGATGGGGAGGGGGGCTTGGAATGGAAATGGGCTGTGAGGGGAGGGAGCTAGGATTGGAAATGGGCTGATGGGGGGCTAGGATTGGAAATGAGCTGATGGTGAGGCTAGGATAGGACTGGAAATGGACTGATGCAGGGTGGGGCTGGAACTAGAAGGGAGCTGATGTTGGGGGAGGATTAGAATGGGATGGAGCTGGGAAAGTGAAATGGAGAGGGGAAAAATATTTTGTCTGGAAGAGAAGACAAATCTACAATTGGCCAGGTATTGGGAGAGTAAGTGGGGATTGAGGATGGAGGGGTAAAATTTGAGTGGATGAAATAGGAATGAGGAAAGAGCAAAAGGAGAAAGATTAGTATGTTAAAGCAGATGTAGAGAGAGAGAATGGAAAAAAACTAGAAGAGAGAAGAAAGGACAAATGGACAGCAGACGATGGAGATAGCAGAAGACACGAAGAAACCAGAAGTGGCTGGAGCAATTGCAACTGAAAAAAAATGCACAAAAGGTAGAAAAATATCTCTTTATTTTGAATTTATTAACTGGAATATGTCAGCTCTGGGAAATGTGCATCATTAATGTTTGCACTTTGTTTAGTACAAGAGGAAATTAATTTATAGTTTTATTTCTACAGTGTTGTTGTACATTCCAAGTTTGGCTTTTGGGGTTCCCAGTTTAATTATTGTCTTCCTATTTCTAAATCTTTTAGTCTTTCTTTATCCATACTCATTAAGAGGCATGTTTACTAAAAGTTAGTGTATGGTAACATTATGCAAATATTTATGCAAATGAGGCCCCACGTCTTATGCGGCCCCCGGGTTACTTTACAAGTCCTCATTTGGCCCTCAAAGCAATTTGAGTTTGAGACCCCTGGTATACACAGTATTCGCCGCCAGCACCATAATTCAAAGGCATCAATTTTCTTCCTCTCTGTCTTTTTCACTGTCCAGCTTTCACATCCATATGATGTTATTGAAAATACCATGGCTTGAACAAGTCGAATCTTTGTATGGAGAGAGACATCTCTGCTCTTGAGAATCTTATCTAGGTCTTTCATAGCCATTCTGCCAAGAGCAATGCGTCGTCTGATTTCCTGACTGCTTGTTGCTTCTTTATTGATAGTTGATCCAAGTAGGTTAAAGTTGTTCACAATTTCAATTTCTTCTCCTTCAACGATGAACCTGTTGATTATGCCAGTTGTCATGATCTTTGTCTTCTTTACATTAAGGTGCAGGCCCATTTTGAGATTATGTTTTTTGATTGTGAGAAGCAAATGTTTCAGATCATCTTCACTTTCAGCCAGTAATGTGGTATCATCAGCATAGCGAAGGTTGTTGATGAGTCTTCCACCAATCTTCACACCTCTGTTGTCTTCATACAGTCCTGCTTCTCTGATGATGGGTACGGGTGGCTTTACCCTATCCTGGTAACCACAGCAGACAGTTTGTGCGGTGACCTGCAGTCTTTCTGTAGCCAGCCAGCGTTGTGTTGGAGGCTAAAGAGCTGTAGTCCACTGGTTGTTACAATGACTGTGGAGGTAGAGGTTATGAGTTCAATCCTGCAGTGGTGTTCTTTAATAAGGCTGTCTGAGGGATTTCCTTTTAATTTAAATCAGTGCTGCCAGCAAAAACACCCTCACAGTGCCGTAACCTAAGGTGCCTCATAAGGCGCCCTATAGGGCACATTAAAGGTGCCTTGGCGGACAGGGCATTTTATAATGTGCCCTATGGGGTGCCTTACAGGGCGCCTTATGAGGCACCTTAGGTTATGGCACTGTGAGGGTTTTTTTGCTGGCAGCACTAATTTAAAGTAAAAGGAAATCCCTCAGACAGCCTTATTAGAGAACACCACTGTGGGATCAAACTCATGACCTCTGCCTCCAATGTCATTGTAGTAACCAGTGGGCTACACCTCTTTAGCTATGTTTGCAGCGCTGCTACGAAATTAAGGTTACTGCGCGCTAACGAGCCACAGCGAACACACTATCGCACGATGACGGCAAGGCGCTCTCTATTGCGCGATAACCAGCTATTGTTGCCTTGACGCCGGAAGGCCCACTTCCTTATATGGAATTCTTCACGTTAACGCTGCCACTAGCGCCGGTAACATTAGGACGGTTTAGTAAACATACCCCTAAGACTAGTGGAGAGTAGCTGTAGAGGAAGAAAAAGACCGATTAGAGGAGAGAAAGAGAAAGACAGACAGACAGACTGAGACTGTGGGCAATTGCTGGAGGGAATAAAGGGTGAGAGAGACTGATGGAAACTGGCTTGGATGGAAGGAAAAAAGACTGGTGGAGACAGGAAGGGAAATGGAGATAAAGAGGGCTAATTGGAACAAGTTTGGTACTGAGGTGAGGGGGGTTCGGAAGAGTAGAGGGCATGAACTGTAGGTCCCTGAACCTTTAGAGGTTAATAAGGGGTCCACTCAACCAAAAAGGTTGGAAACCTCTGCTCTAAATTAACTTGTCATAAAAATTTATGTTAGGTTCTTTTCAATTTCACAAAAAACAATTGCTTACCTCCATGAACAACAAGATGAATCAGCCTCACAAGTGGGTGATGTCATCTGATCTCAGACATGGAAGATTTCCTAGGTGGAAATGGAAAAGCCTATAGACCTATATAATAGCCAAAGAAGCAAAACTCAAAATGCAGAGGGTGGTAATGTATGGCTGATTATCCCGCTATCCATGGAGAATGCACCTGTTATAGGTAAGCAACTTTGTTCTCACTGCAAATAAACAGGATGAATTGACCACACAAGTAAGAATCTCTATCTAAATGTTGCTTTCCAAAAAAAAAAAAAAAGAATAGCAAACAAGTCACCAATGGTTAAAGAACATGTTTAGGTGGAAACCCCCCCTTTAAAAATAAAAGCCAATCCAAAATATATTGGATAGATGGAGTTAAATTCTGCCCCTAAAAGAAAGCTGAAGGCCAGCCTGACCAAACTTACTATCATTTTGGAAAACAGTGCAGTATAACATAGGGGTATGTTTACTAAAACCCCGGTAATGTGCGGGCCGCGCTAGTGTGCGGGTGCCATATAAGGAGTGGGCGTTTCTAGAAGAAAAAAGAAAAACCGGGATTAACCATGCGCTAATGTGCGCTGCGCCCATGTGCGCCCCGCACATTAGCACACGAGAAAGCTGTGCGGGAAGCATAAGTGGCACGCTGATGCACAATCACAGGAACAGAGCCACAGCACAATGGTTAAGACACTGACCAATGGTACAGGGATCAGGGGTTCAATCCCCCACTGTGCCCAATGAAGAAGGCTGGATGAGGCATTACTTTAGGAGCCAGTTTAATATTGGGCGGCATAAGGCGGCGTGCTATTGCTTTAGGAGGCATTTTAATATTGGGCGGCATAAGGCGGCGCGCTGATGTGCAAGCACAGGAACAGAACCACAGCACAATGGTTAAGACACTGACCAATGGTGCAGGGATCAGGGGTTCAATCCCCCACAGTGCCCAATGAACAAGGCTGGCTGAGGCATTACATATTATGGGGAAGATTGCTTTAGGAGGCATTTTATTTTTATTTTATTTTAATTATAACTACTAGCAAACGCACTCTCAAAGCATGTTAACATAAGGCGCCCCATAAGGCACATTTTAAAGTGCACTGTCCGCCAAGGCACCCTAGAATGTTGCTTATAGGGCGCTTTATAGGGTGCCGTATGAGGTACCGCAAGGTCAGAGTACTGTTTTTGATGGCAGCACTGTGCAGTTTAAGGAATGAAAAGCATAAGTAGGTGCGCTGACATGCAAGGAGGAGCAGCAGTGGAGCACAATGGTTAAGGCACTAACTGCTGATACAGGGGTCATGAGTTTGCTCCCCAGTGTGCCTAATACGTAAGGCTGGCTGAGGCATCAGCTTTGCAATGTACATTTTGTTTCCTGCAGCACTTTATTTTTATTTTATTAATTGCTGCCAGCAAACACGCCCTCACGTGCCGTAATTGAAGGTGCCATATAAGGCACCCTATAAGGCACTCCATAGGGCACATTATAAAGTGCACTGTCCGCCACAGCACCCTAAAATGTCCCCTATAGGGCACCCTATAAGTTGCGTCACAGGATAATGTATAGTGCACCTTATATGGATGGGAACCATAAGGTGCCCTGTAGGACGCCCTATAAAGCGCCCTCAGAGGCACCTTATGGGTACAGTACGCTGAGGGTGTTTTTGCTGGCAGCAAAAATGTACATTAAAAAGAAATAATGCTTTGGGCAACCCTATCAAATAATCCCACTGTGGGTTTGAACCCATGACCTCTGGCTTCACAGACAGTGAAGTAACCATTGGGCTACAGCTCTATAGCTACTAGTAAGCCCCTGGCTGGCTGCAGAGAGCCTGCATGTCACCACACAGTCTGCTGTGGTCACCAGGATAGGGTTAGCACACCTGTACCCATGATGCACTGCACATGCAAATCAGCTGTCCACAGATGAACACAAGATGGGGTATGCACCCCCACAACACCTCGGCCTGGTAGGGGGAACTGACCATGTGCACCCCCACAGCACCTCGGCCTTGTAGGGGGTACAGACCGTGTGTTTTACTGGCACAGAGTAGCTACACACCGTCACATTGTGCGGGTACTGTGCTCACCCTGATGGTGCGGTGAGGCGCCCAGCACCAAGTCCTCAGCACCTTCCATGGCAGAAATAGGCCATGATGCAGGTCCAAAGCAGAGTTAATGTGTGAGATAGGTAGTTTCTGCATGAAACACCTTGGATATATCTGTCTGTCTCAGTCAGGTGTAGCCCCTATGGACCCCTAGGAGGATTATGTTTCACCACCCTCCTCCTCCAGGGCTGAGGGTGGCAAACAGGGTCTCCCATCAACAGAGCCACATTCTACCTCTCTGCAATGGTGGCAGTAGAGGGGACCATCAACCCCAGTCCTGCTGTGGAAAAAACACCCTTCAGGGCAGTCAATGCAGCTCTGTACATATCCATAACACAATAGCAGACAGACATTAGGCCTGTATATGCTAAGCTGCACCCCCACCACTATCTGATATTCTCCTGCAGCAAGCCTTCAACCACTGCACCCTGCAAGGCACTCCATCAAGACACATACCAGCTGCAAACAGTCTGCTAGTTAGTCCATAGTGCATGTTCCTGGTGGAAATGCATGCACCCAGAACTGGGATGGCAGCACACACAACAAGCAGATAAGTCAGTGATTGGTCCCCAAAAAAGAAACCCATAAATATCACATGACAAAAATACCATATAGCACTATGGGGGTGCCTAGCCATGCTGTCGTCACTGCACAGTCAGGGTGAGAGTGATCTCCCAGCAGGACATACTGAGGTCACCCTGTCTGTGTAGGTGGTGGCCAGGCACTAAAATGTCCCAGTCAGTGCCCTATGCCCTGTGCAGATGCACCCTGGCCAGGCCACCCTGTCTGGGCTATACCCATGGTACCTTGCTCCTCATTATGCACATTGGCAGGCCAATACTGGCAACAGTGCTGGCAGTGTGGGCTGTGGAAGGTGTTTGCAGCCACCACACACTGTATAGACAGACACACACTCCGACACCTATGCCAGCATTGTGCAACTATAGAGAAGTTCAGCAGCCCTGCCCACCACACCAGTCCTGGGCACAGTACAGGCATGGATATGCTACGCAATACTGTTGGGGGTCACTCCCAGGGTGGTAAACACTGTCAGAGACCAGACCTGAAGCACACACCGCAGACATCAGAAAGATTGTTATGATGGAGCTCAATGAGCAAACTGTGCTTAACGTAGGACTTGCTATCTGCCAGTAATCATAGGAAACGTTTGATAGGTGTGTACCGTATACCCAGGTGTAGGGTGGCATTGCTAAGTTATGCAAGTGCTAGTATTGAGGGATGCACGCAGGGCCCAATGTCCTACCTCTCCAGGAGGCATTAGCCAATGGGGCCTATGGGTGTGGGTGTGTGTGTGTCTGCCCCCGTTGGCTGCTGCTTTACGGCAGAGGTTCCCAACTCCAGTCCTGGTGTGCCAAACACTGTTCGGGTTTTCATGCTGTCCCTCATGAATATGCATGAGATACATCTGCATACCATGGGGGTGTTGCATAGATATGCAGCACAGGCATCTTTATTAGAGGCAGCATGGAACCTGAATGGTGTTTGGCCCTCCAGGACTGCATTTGGGAGACTCTGCTCTAGGTAATGCCCCTGTTTATGGTGTCTGTGCTCGGTGGGGTAAAATATAGGCGTATTAACCATGCGTATGTTCTCTGCAATAATGGTTCAGTTTTTACTACCATGTTTTCTTCATGGGTAAAATAAGGGGACTGGGTTGGCAGGAGCCCCAGCTGGGATTTGAACCTGTGACCTTCTGGTCCTAAAGGCCCTGGCTGTGTCCGCTGCACCACCGTCTTAGAACAAAAACAGTGCATTCCCTGGGGAGTCCATGGCTGTTTGTCAGACAGGGCCTGTCTGTTGGAGTGCACTGCACCCACGTGAAGGGGGCTAGGCCACCGTCTGCCGTGGGCAGCAGCCACTGCCCCCTCCACCAACGGTACCCCTCCGCCACCAAGCTGACATGGCCTTATATTGGTGACAGCATCACAGCTGAATGATATGTGGCCCTCCAGGACTGCATTGAGGGGACTGTGGTCTAGGTAATGCGCATGTTTGTGGTGTCTGTGCTCTGTAGGGTAAAATAGAGGTGTTTGGACCATGCTTATGTTATCTCCAAAAAAGGTTGGTCTTTACTATCATGGTTTAGTGGTGGGTAAAATATGGGTATTGGGTTTGCAGGAACCCCAGCTGGGACTTGGTGATCTTTGGCTCCTGAACACACTGGCTGTGTTCACTGCACCACACTGTGGCCACAGAGACAGTGCAGTCCCTGGAGATAGGAAACCTGGCCAAAGGAGTCATAAACCCTGCTCTGCACAATTTCACTGTGGGATCATTCACCTTGTATGGGACGGAGCGTAGACCCTTCTAAAATTCATATTTCTTTTTTGGGGCTTTCTTGGGAGTGATTTTTGATGTTTTCCATGACTATCACTGTTGCCCAGCTGGATTATAATTTTTTAGAATTTTGTTGTGGTCATTTTCAGTTTTTATTTGCTATTTTGTTCTGTGCACATGTATCACACTGCTCACGTTTTGTAGGTTTCCCTGGTTTTGCTGTACATTGCTGACAGAAATGTTTTTTCTTCCCTTTAAATCGTCTCTACCGCGAGGTTTTCACTCGCGGTATTTTTTTAATCGAATTTCAGCCCCGCTCCTGTGCGGGGAGCCTCTCCCCTCCCACTCTCCACCCATTGACCCCATCTCTCCGCCCCTGGGGAGCCTTCCTCCGCCCTCCGGGAGCCTTTCCACGCCTCTATCGCTCATTTGCGCGACGCGCACATGAGCGGGCCTGTTAGTTTGGCGCGCATGTGTGCGGGGCACAAAAACGCATCATTAGCGTGCGCTAAGGTACCTTAGCGCACGCTCAAGTGCGCCCCGCACAGTAGCGCAGTTTAGTAAACATACCCCATAGTATCCGTGTGTCCCGAGAACTGGATTGAGAACCCCTGATCTAGACAAATGAATGACAGGCCTAAATTTAGGAGTATACATTTTAAGCTCCTAAATTAGGATGAATTTTCAGCTAAAATCTTAGGCGCCAAATATTCTTGAAAATAGGACACAGATTTAGGAGCTCAGCTTTTTTTTGAGTATCAGACCCTACAAGTATTATTTATAGGAAGACTGTTTTTACCTTTTATTAATGTCATCTGGTGGCTCTGTGTTTGGTTGAAGTAGATTTAGCTCATCCTGAACCCCAAAGGCATCTGTCTTCATCGAGAGCTCATCAGGTTGACTCTGCATTTCCTTTTTCTCCATAAGCTTCTGTAGCCTTCTCTGTTGCTGTTCCTGCAGAGCCTTAAACTGAAGCTTTAATGTTTCATTCACGTTGTCATCCAACTCCATTATGATCTACAAAATAAATAAGACAGACAAAACGACTATTTAATAATTTTTCTATATTGAAATTAACATACTTTTTATATTGCTATATTAAACCACATCATGAAGAGCACAGCATTCCATAATACCTGGTTTAATATAGCAATTCGGCATGGTTTTTATGGTTGTTTTCATTATTCTTCTAACTATTTGCTTGGATTGCCTAATTATGTGATATTTGTGTTTGGATTGAAAAAAAAAGAAAAAAAAAAAAACCAACAAAAAAAAAGAAATTAACATACTTTTTAAGTTGGCCTATCTTTAACTTTGGGAGCTAACCGAGCAGCGTTGCTGCCCAGTCAGCTTCTGTGGTGTTTTTGGCTGTGCGGCAGCACCGGATATTCAATGCCAGGGCCGCATATGACCCCAGCATTGAATATCCAGGGTTCAAGTTCAGCAGCAACAGCTATGTGCCACAGAGATGCATAGCCATGGCAAATGAATATCGGGCCCTAAATGACTAGTCAAATAGAGGAGAATACCTATATAAAAAGCTTTGTATGCTACTGTCAGTACTTTAAATTTTAAATCGGCAGGAGATGGGGAGCCAATAGCTTTCATCAACAAAGTTGTCATGGTCAAATTTGGAAGCATTATGGAGGAGTTCGGCAGCTGTATTTTGGACATGTTGAAGTTTGGTCAGGTTTACGGTAGTGATGCCATTAAGGATGCAGTTACAATAGTCAACCAGTGCGGATACGATTTTTTTTGATAAATCAAAGTTTCCATAAAGTGAAGAAGAAACTCTTGATTATAGGAGTTGAAGATTAGTTCTGAGTCGAGAAAGCAACATTGTCACTGCTATGACCAGGGCATCCACAGTAGGAAGTCCCAAAAGCTGTTGCCACTCATCCTAAGGCCCAGCTCAGGAGTCTCCCACTGGGAGATTAGAAGCTGGCCCACCTCTTTGAAGCCGCTATTGGATCGATGCTCCTCACTCTCTTGTCCACTACTTGTGTGTATCTTACCATACTCTAGTCCCCAGTTTCGCTACGGGTTCGTCTTGATTAGATTGTAAGCTCTGATTAGCAAGGACTGTGCCTTACGCCAATATGTACAGCACTGTGTACACCTTGTAGTGCTAAACAAATGATTTGTTGTAGTGACATATGGGCTAGGGAAGAGGAAAGAAAAAATCCCAAAAGGATATCCAAGCCCTAAAATAAAATTCTAAAATTTTCCTCCCTGCACCACTGCCTCATCAATGCACTGAGACTCCAGAGTACTGCCTGCGTGCCTTTTGGGTCCTTCACATAGAATGGGACCATTTCTGAGAATGCTACACTGGAGGTTCTGAATTTCAACTTTCTACCTGAGACTAAATCTGGCTTCCAGAACAGCCTCCTCCCCCTTCCCCCCATCTCCCACCGCACTTTCCTGTGTTGCTGGAATCCAGTTTATGAAGCCAACTGGCTCCTCCCCTACACTGTCTGAAATCCTATCTAGGTGACACATGAGTTCTGTCACATTCACAACAGAAAGGCAAGTTACCAATTGATCTTCATGCCTATAAGCCAACCAGCTGTCTACATTACGAACGAGCAAATCGCCAACTACAGCAGTTATTCTAACCTTTCCCTACTAGGCACTTTGTTTCTTTATAGCAAAAGGAAAGAGTTTATTAGTTCTTATAAAGTGTATGGTTATTGTCAGGGCTTGTGCAAGGATATGAGGTGCCCTAGGCAAACTCCATTCCTGCCACCCCCTGCTCACACCCCACCCCTATTGCAGCAGCTCCTCTCTGGGACCTGCAGAGGTGGAAATTACTTTTAAACAGACACAGCACTTACCATAATCTCCAGCACTACGTGCTATTCCTGCTTCCACCCCTCCGATGCAAACTTCCTGGACCAGCCGCTTCCGTCCCCATGCAAACAGGATGTTTGCATTGGAGGAGGCAGAAGCAGAACAGTATGCAGCACCATTGCTGATTAAAAGTACTTGCCATTGCTGCAGGTCCCAGAGAGGGGCAGCAGCAGTGGCGGCAATGGCCGCCCTCCAACCACTGGCACTCTTGAGTGACCACCTAGTTCACCTAGTGGTAGCACTAACCTTGGTTATTGTATATCATATTGAGAAACGGTACAAGAGATGGATAGTAAATATAGTACTGTACCTATAAAATTGACTTTTGAGTAACAATGAATCCTGTAAAAATAAGACTTTTCTCCCCAGTCTCATCTGCATTGTTACATGCATGTAGAGAATTAACATTTTTAGTATTTTGTTTTATAATGAATCCCATTCTATGTTACCAATTAAATCATTTGAAGGGGGGGGCACTTGAAAACATAGAATATGAGAGCAAATAAAAACCACAAGGCCCCTCTCCTTTGCTCTGCCCATTTCCCTTCCTATTGTACACCAGAGACTATTAAAATTCTAGGTTTACAGTACATCCTTGTAGTTCTGTGCTTACCTCATAATTTATTAAATTCTTATACTGTTTTTTTGCTTCCATCACCTCTCCTGAGAGACTGTGCCAAGAATCCACTACCCTTTTGTGAAGCAGTATTTCTTTATGTTATTCCTGAATCTAGCCCCTCTTTAGAATTTTCTTTCTACTGAATGATGGTCTCTTATACATTTTAATGTCTTTAAGAAGTTGAATGCCTATCATATTCTTCCCTACTGCTATGGTATATGTCCTTAAGCCCTTATGCCTTCCCTCACATGGTTTATGGTGCAGATCCTGTGCTATTTTGATAGCACTCATCTGAATTGCCTACACTTTGTGTACATCCTTATGGAGATGTGATCTCCAGAACTGTACACAATAAGCTGGATAATGCCTCTAAAGATTTACTGATGAGACCTTATCACCTCCTTTTTCTGCAGATTTTAATTCCCCCCCCCCCCCCCCCATGTACTCTTTCATTCTTTAACTCTGGCCACTGCCTTGTTGCATGTTTTCCTTTAACCGAGATCATTAGATATGATAAGCTTTCTTCCCTATTTAATACACACCAACACCTAACCCCTGTTATGATTTTCTTTTGGTATTTCTGCATTCCAAACACATGACTTTCTACTCTTTTCCATTCAAGTTCTTGATCTCTTGTCAGGATTTATTGGAACACGCCTCATTTTTTCCATTTCCTCTGGAGTGTCCACCTTGTTACAGATCTTATATCATCTGCTCTTCTGCAATATTCCTGATGAAAAAAATGAATATCACTGAAGACAGATCACACCAACAATGCCTCTGTCATTTTCCTGAACTTCATTTACGTAAACTGCCTATCATGCAACCAGTTTCTAAGCCAGCTTACGATGAGGATCCATGCCTAGATGGTTCAGCTTATCTATGAACCCCTGCATGAAACAATGTCAAAGGCCTCAAGTGTAAGTACAACATTCAGCATTAGACCTGATCTAGTTCTTTGGTCAGCTGTTCAAAAAACATTATTCAAGTTTGTTTAGTTTTCCTCTAGTAAATCCATGATACTAGTAATCTTTAATATCTCATTAAAATATGTCACTAGCACTGAGAACAGAGGGTAGAAAATGTAACATTAATTTCTAAAAACAGCTCCAGGCAGAGGCCAGGAAATTACACACCAGTGAGCCTGACGACAGGCAGACTGGTAAAGCTATAGCTAAGTAATGGCCCTTTTACTAAAGTGTGTTAAGTGTTTGCACTTATTGCATGTTATCTGCAAACATTAATGGGCGAAGAGTGCGGTAGATGTAGGGGGTATACTCAGTAGCTGCTCAGCATGTGGCGCACAGGGCAGACACTTATGGTACAGGCCCTGCATTACATGCATTGCAAGAAAGCGCAAGTGCACCCAAACTAACTGCCAATACATGCATCGCAGTGCCTGATGCTGTCCCAACCCCGGCAGCTCGCATTAACAAAAAGAAACATGAAGGCAAGCACCGCTAACAGCGCTCCTCTCCCACCCACAGTCCCAATGACAACACTATTGCTGCTGAAGGCCCACCACCCTCAATCCGACCCTCCTCCACAGTGCAATATCCCCCACTTCCTATCTTCCCTCCAAACTCCCCTTAGAGATTATCTCCCATCACAAACTCTCCCTCCCCCTCCTCAGTTATGGGCCCCAACCCTCTCATCACCCCCCTGATTCCCCCAGATACTCACCCTCTCTTCTCCTGGTATCTAGTGGATAAGGCAGGCGTGATCCTTCCTCACGCCTGCCCCATTGATGCCTGGGTGCAAAATAGCGGATCTGACCAGTAGTAGCAGCAGCAGCAGCAATCTCATAGTATTACCACTCTTTAGATGACATTAAGTGCAGCTGTGCTATTGGCAGCTAGCACACGGTGCCATACTAGCTGTCACTGGCTGACACACCCACTTTCCACCCCAATCCCACCCCATTCCAAAGCATGCAGTTAGTGACAAAGTAGCATACGCTGTGTTGCCAGCATGGTAACAGTTAATCTCCAGGAACAAGCAGGAATGAGTCTTCACATATGGGTACGTCGGTACCGACGGAGCCTGCGCGAGAACGCTCCCCAGCTTCCCAAAAAGGAAAGCTTTTGGGAGCATCCCACTGCGCCTGCGCGCTGCCTTCCCGCCTTTCCTGACCAGCTCTCCTCAGTTCTTCTTTGCCGCGGAGCCAGCAGGTCGAGCCCTGTCACCGCTGAAGAAGTTCTTTATTTTATTTTATTTCTTTGGTCGCGTGTCTGCCTTCCCCGACTCCGGACCGGTACCGCCGGTTTTTTCTTTCTTCTTTAAAAAAAATAAAAATATCTATACTTTTCACCACTTAGTGTAATTTTTTCTTCTAGGCCTCAGGGCCCAAGAGAAAATTTCCCTCATGGAAAAACCAGCCTCCGGGTTTAAGAAATGCACTAAGTGTAGCGGTACTATTTCTGTTACAGATACCCATGAATGGTGCCTTAAATGTTTGGGTCCTGAACACTCCATTCCGGATTGTCCGTCCTGCTCTCAAATGTCTAAACGGGGTTTACAGAACCGAGCAGCTAAGCTCCATGTCCTGTTTCCCGCTGATGCAGCGTCGGTAGCATCGACCTCTTCCCGGTCTTCTTCTCCTGATGGATCTCAGGTAACCAAACATAAGTCTAGCAGGTCCTCGAAGGGTAGATCTCCCTCTAAGCATCGAGATGCCTCCGGGCTTGCCCTCGAGGACCCTGCACCAGCCAAACAACCCCGGCGGGAAGCTCCGGCTTCCAAAGCTCCTCCTATGGGGTTACAGGTTGACATCGATGGCACGGCCTCGACCGATCACCTGTTAGAATGCTCTGGGGTACCGGCACAATCTCCCGGTACCGACCTCCAGGCATTCATGGCGTCGATGGATCAGAATGTTCTGTCCATGCAGCAGGCTATTTCAGCCTTCATTCAAGCTGCGACGCCGACGGTACTGCAACGAGCTCCGTTGTCGGTATCGGCTCCGGTACCGGCACCGGCGCCGATACCGGTACCGATCGCATCGACATCGACTAGGACAGCGGTTCCTTGTCCAGGGCTATTTCTCGGTACCGATCCTGTTCCGAAAACGCCCGATGTCGATACCGCTCGATATGCGTATCGAGCGCTGGAAGAGCACCCTGACAGGCAGTACTTCGATTCCTCTGGTGATTCTGATTCATCAGATGAATCACCCGAAATATCCATAGCCCTTCCTGAGGAGCCTTCTTCTCCAAAAAGAAGAATGTCTCCTCCAGAGGACTTGTCCTTTCAAGACTTCATAAGAGAAGTAGCTAAAGGACTATCTATCTCAGTAGCCTCTGAATCAGAGCCTAGAGCGAAAAAAAAATTGGATATTTTAGGATACCCTAAGGCTCCTAGAGAGGCAGTCACCTTACCAATTCATGAGATTCTTTATGAACACATGATTGATTTATGGGAGACTCCTCTCACTCTCTCTCCTCATTCTCGCAGGTTGGACACTATGTACCGTGTCCCTCCCTGTCCTGGATTTCAAAAAACTCAGCTTCCTCACCATTCTATTGTGGTGCAGTCAGCTATGAAGAGGATAAAGAGTACAAAAAGACACTCTTCTGCTCCTCCAGGAAGAGAATGCAGAACCCTGGATGCTTTTGGTAGGAAAATCTTCCAGGCTAGTATGCTCATTGCCAGAATCAACTCATATAGTCTCTACATGGGTATGTTTCTAAAAGAAGTGGCAGAAAAGCTGCGCACTTTCTTCCCTTTTATTCCAGAAGATAGAAGGGAAGAATTTCTCCTTTGGCTTAAGCATACTCAAGACATTTCAAAGTTTTCCAACAGGGCAGCTTTTGACTCCTTTGAAGGTGCCAGCAGGGCCTCAGGCATTGCCATAGCTGCTTGTAGAATTGTTTGGCTCCAGGCTTCTGATTTAGAACCCTGGGTTCAAGATGGCTTAGGAAATCTGCCCTGTACAGGTGAAAATCTATTTGGCAAAGAGTGGCAAATAAAAGTCACTCAAATGGATGCAGAGAATTCTGCTCTGGATAGACTTTCAAAGTCTACCTCCATTCCTGCCAAGAAAAAGACTTTTAAAAAGTCTTTTTTCAAAAAGGGCAGGTTTCCTTCCACTTCTGGCCAACAATCTTCTACAGGTCGCTTTACCGCTAGTGTCAGCAACCTAAGCAGGCCAGACCTAAGTCTACAGGGGCTGCTGCAACTCAGCAGTCCCAACCTCCTCAGGGTTTTTGACTTGATGCTAGAGAACTTAGCCTTTCTGGCTTTAAAACAGCCAGAACCAGAGTGTGGCTAATTCCTCTCTAACCTGTGCCGTGAGTGGAGCTCCTGTCGTGCCGGTGTGCACCTGGATCACGTGAGCAGAGTCGGGCATAAGATCCTGCCCCCACCGCGGAGTTCTTTCGAGTGTGGCTAATTCCTCTTTAACCTGTGCCGTGAGTGGAGCTCCTGCCGTGCCGGTGTGCACCTGGATCACGTGAGCAGAGTCGGGCATAAGATCCTGCCCCCACCGCGGAGTTCTTTCGAGTGTGGCTAATTCCTCTTTAACCTGTGCCGTGAGTGGAGCTCCTGCCGTGCCGGTGTGCACCTGGATCACGTGAGCAGAGTCGGGCATAAGATCCTGCCCCCACCGCGGAGTTCTTTCGAGTGTGGCTAATTCCTCTTTAACCTGTGCCGTGAGTGGAGCTCCTGCCGTGCCGGTGTGCACCTGGATCATGTGAGCAGAGTCGGGCATAAGATCCTGCCCCCACCGCGGGACGCGCACCGCGGGCGCGTGCCCGTGGGTGCGTGCTCCGAAGGGGCATGGCCAAAGGGGTACGCCCCTTTGGAGCCCCTTCGGAGCACTGAGGAGCCGAGAGCCTCGATTAATATCATCTAGATGGGGAAGAGAAAGAAGGTGGTTTCGTCAGTGGTTACACCCACAGGTAAAGCGGCTAAGGTGGTTGGACCCCTGGACTCTCATTTTAAGTCCGGGGTGCCCCCTCCGACCGCTGATATGTCTGATTCCTCTGTCTCTGTTAGTCCAGGCTCACTTGATGTTGTTCCTCTTCCGCGAAGGGTTTCTACTCCTCCCAGCGCTGAACTCTTAACACAGGGTAAGCTTTCCCCTCATGTTGTTGAGGGGGGAACTCTCCCTATTTCGGCTGAACTTCCTGACTCATTTTTGACTTTGGCTACGTCTACTGCTATAATTCCTCAGCCCTTTGAATATAAGGTTACTACTGCTGAGCCTAAACCTCCTAAAGAAGTATCGCTTTTAGATATCTGGCAGATAGTTTCCCGTACTGAGTTATCGTTAAAAACTTCTTTATTACAGTTGTCTAAATTTACCACTGAGACTGTTGCTATGTTATCTGAACATCAAAACAGGATCGCTTTACTTGAATCTCAAGATGTTAAGCTAGCAGGACAAATATCGTCGATGCAGGGGGCCCTGACGTCATCAGTTCAGGACTCCCTGGTTTTGCATCGTCGTGATGAAATGCTGGAGAATGCCTTGCGTATGAAAAATCTTCGTTTAATTAATTTTCCTCGTACCCATTTTCTCTCTCCAACTATTTTGTTTCTTAAATATTTGAGAGATGTCCTTAAGATTTCGGATCCGGAGTCTATTTCCATATCTAAAATATATTATTTACCCTCTGGTGTTAAAGTTAGCCCGGCTCCTGAATCTGAGGCTCCAAATATTGATGGGGGAGAAATGGATCGCCTTTCTGTTCAAAGTTTAGATTTGTCCGCATATTTGGAAACTTCTGTAGAGGAGATTCCAATACGTGCCACGTTATTGGTTTCTTTTTCTTTAGAAAAAGATAAGGATAGGATTTTCCAGGTGTATTTTAAGCATCGTCGTGATAACTTCTTTGGTCAGGTTGTACAAATGTTCCCAGACGTATGTCGAAGTACCCAATTGAAGAGGAAGGCTTTCCTTGCATTGCGCCCTCGGGTGCTTGCAATGGGAGCTTCTTTCCTACTTAAGTATCCCTGTAAATGTCTTGTTTCCTTCCCGGGTAATTCTTTTACCTTTTTTGATTCTCTTCAATTAGAGGCTTTTTTGCATAAGTCAGGATGATATACAGTTTGTGTTTGTTTATTATTTAATTAATTTCTGGGGTTTTTTGCTAAGAAAAAGGGGTTAAATGTTTAATTTTTCTCCACTCTCTGTTTCAGATTATTATGATGTCTAGGGTGATAGACATGCTCCAATTTTGTGGACTATTTTTTGGGAATGAATATTTTGTTAATGCACTGATCGTGTTATATTTTCTGTATTGCCTGAGATTTACCAAATAAAAGAATTTAAACTTAAAAAAAAAAAAAGCAGCCAGAACCTCTCACCATTCCAGGAAGGTTAACTCATTTTGCTCCCAGATGGGAGCAAATCACATCAGAGCAGTGGACCCTCTCCATCATAAGGGAGGGCTACAAGCTTCATTTTTCAGACCTTCCTCCCCACACCATGGTGAGACATTTCAATTCCCCCACATCTCTTCTCGACCTTTTAGGTCAGGAAGTGACTACCCTTCTTGCCCAAGGGGCAATAGAAGAAGTCCCCCTTCTTCAACAAGGGTCAGGGTTCTACTCCCCCTATTTTCTCATTCCAAAGAAAACAGGGGGATACAGACCCATCTTAGATCTCAGGGAATTGAACAAATTTCTATGCAAGGAGAAGTTCAAGATGCTTTCTCTGGGCACTCTCCTTCCATACCTTCAAAGTCACGATTGGCTTTGTTCTCTAGATCTCAAGGATGCGTACACACATGTCCTCATCTATCCATCTCACAGAAGATTCCTACGTTTTCTTTTCCAAGGAAAACATTACCAATACAAAGTGCTTCCTTTCGGTCTGGCCTCTGCCCCAAGAGTGTTCACAAATGCATGGCAGTAGTTGCTGCATTTCTACACACTCTGGGAATATTTGTTTTCCCATACCTGGACGACTGGCTCATCTGAGCCCCATCCCAGTCAGAGGCCCAGATTTCCTTGGACCGCACAAGGCGTCTTCTGCAGTATCTGGGACTTGTGGCAAACCTCCCAAAGTCTCAGCTCACCCCTACTCAGTCCCTAGAATTCATAGGGGCCTGGTTGGATACCACCACTGCAAGGGCCTACCTCCCCCAGGCCCGTTGCCAGCGTCTAGTGCAGTTAGCCTCCCAGATTCAGTCAAAGAGCCACTTAACTGCCCGGGAGATGCTACAACTGCTAGGCCACATGGCTTCCACAGTACATGTGGTACCCTATGCTCGCCTACACATGAGAGCAGCTCAATGGACCTTGTCCACCCAGTGGACTCAAGCATCCGGAGCTCTCTCAGACCAAATAGCAACCTCCAAACATCTTTTTTGGTCTCTCCAATGGTGGATGTCCACTCAAAATCTGTTGCTGGGGTCCCCCTTCCAACAGTTGTTGCCCCAAGCAACCCTCACAACCGATGCCTCCCAAACAGGTTGGGGAGCTCATCTACAAGACCTCTCCACTCAAGGCACTTGGTCCCCTCAGGAGACCTCTCTTCATATCAACCACTTGGAGCTTCGAGCAGTTTTCCTAGCTCTCAAGGGTCTTCCATACCCTCCTCAGCTACAAGACAGTCCTCATTCATACGGACAATCAAGTAGCTATGTTTTATATAAACAAGCAAGGAGGAACTGGCTCTCTGTCGCTTTGCAACGAAGCTCTAAGATTGTGGGCCTTCGCCAGAGAGCATCAAATCCATCTCCTGGCAGTATACCTCCCAGGAGTCCAAAACTCTTGGGCAGACAGACTCAGTCGAGTTCTGCTTCCACACGAATGGTCCCTGCACATGGATCAGGTACTCAGAATCTTCCGAGAATGGGGAACCCCGGACACAGACCTCTTTGCAAGTCAGTGGAATGCCAAACTTCCCCGGTTCTGTTCCAGAATTCCGTGTCAAGGAGTTCAGGCCAAGGATGCCTTCCTCCTTCATTGGGGTCAAGGCTTCCTGTATGCCTTTCCACCCATTCCCTTGATTCCCAAGACTCTGTTCAAACTCTAGAGAGATCAGGGATCTATGATCCTCATAGCTCCACGCTGGCCACGCCAAGTGTGGTACCCTCTACTTCTACATCTCTCCCAAGCCCCCTCCCTGGATTTGGGAGCTGCTCCAGACCTTCTGTCCCAGGAGGAAGGGACTTTGTGGCACCCAAACCCCAAGTCCCTTCACCTCAGAGCTTGGTTACTGAAGGCCTAGACCTTCAAGGCTTGAATCTTTCTCAGCAAGTGAAGGATATTCTCCATGCTTCCAGAAAACCTTCCACCAGGCGTTCCTATGCCTTTAAATGGAAAAGATGTTCCATTTAGTGTGCTGAAAAGGGTCTTGACCCTCTGGCACTACCTTTAAATTTTCTGTTAGACTATCTCCTGCATCTCTCTGATGCAGGACTTAAAACAAATTCAGTAAGAGTCCATTTGAGTGCTATTGCAGCATCCCTTAAGCCCATCAATGGACAACCTGTTTCCTCTCATCCTCTCATTGCAAGATTCATGAGAGGCCTAACTTTAACTAAACCTCCCATTAGGCCTCCTCCGGTGGCATGGGACTTAAATTTGGTTCTTGGCCAGCTTATGAAGCCACCTTTTGAACCCTTAGCCACTACCTCCTTGAAATTTCTTTCCTGGAAGGTTATTTTCCTCATTGCAGTCACTTCAGCTCGCCGCATCAGTGAACTGCAGGCTTTAGTGGCTAATCCACCTTATACAAGGTTCCATCATGATAAGGTAGTCCTTAGGACAAATCCACACTTTATGCCTAAAGTGGTCTCACCTTTTCATCTTAATCAAGAGGTATATTTACCTGTCTTTTTTCCAGCTCCTCATGCATCCAGTGCAGAGAAGAGTCTTCATACTCTGGATTGTAAAAGAGCTCTTGCTTTTTACTTACAAAGGACACAGCAACATAGAAAGTCTTCCCAGCTTTTTGTTGCTTTTGATCCTTCTCATTTGGGACTTCCAGTCTCTAAGAGAACACTGTCCAACTGGATTGCTCAGTGTATTTCTTTCGCCTACCAGAGCAAGAACCTTTCTCTGGAGAGCCATGTCACAGCTCATAATGTGAGGGCCATGGCCACCTCTATGGCTCATCTAAATTCTGTGTCCATCGACCAGATCTGTCCAGCAGCCACCTGGGCCTCGGTTCATACCTTCACAGCCCATTACTGCTTGGACAAGAACTCCCGCCGGGATGCCTTGTTTGGTCAGGCTGTCCTCAAACACCTGTTCCATTCTTAAACAACTCCTACCCTCCTTCCCTGGATGGATGCCTGAGATCCATAGGAGGAAGTAGACCCATTCCCAGGGTCTCATATCCATGGGGATCTCCCAGGCAGCTAGGGAGTCCCCATATGTGAAGACTCATTCCTGCTTGTTCCTGGAGATAGCACAGTTACTTACCTGTAACAGGTGATCTCTGGGAACAGCAGGAATAAGTCTTCACAACCCTCCCACCTCCCCTAGGAGTTGTATCTCTTTTCTGTCTTTCCTTTCCTCTCTCTCTCTATTGTCTCAGCTTTAAACTCGAACTGAGGAGAGCTGGTCAGGAAAGGCGGGAAGGCAGCGCGCAGGCGCAGTGGGATGCTCCCAAAAGCTTTCCTTTTTGGGAAGCTGGGGAGCGTTCCCGCGCTTGCTCCGTCGGTACCCATATGTTTAGACTTATTCCTGCTGTTCCCAGAGATCACCTGTTACAGGTAAGTAACTGTGCTCTGTGGGTGTGCACTATATACTTTGCACACTTTAGTAAAAAGGTCCTTAAGAATTAGTAGGCATATGGATAGGAATAGCTTAACAGGAAAGAGCCAACACGAATTTAGCAAAAGAAAATAATGCCTTACCAAGCTATTGTAATTTTTTGAATGTGTATCAATGATGGGTTTAAGGTACTGGCACCGAGAGGGAGTGCCAGAAGTGGTTACTGTTTAGCCTAGACCCTTGGTCTTCACACCCAGTCCTCAAAGGCTGCCAACAAGTCAGGTTTTCAGGATATCTCTAATGAATATACATGACAGATCTGCATGTCCACTATCTCCACTGTGTGTAAATCTTTCTCCTGCACATTCATTAAGGGATCGCTTGAAAACCTGGCCTACTGGTGGTCCCAAGAATAGGGAGTGAAGACCAAGGGCCTAGGTATTTGGTGTCCTAGGCAGTTCCCTATGCCTGCTTCCAGACCTGTATGTAAGTAAATAAGGCATACTGTTCAACAGTGTTTTTGTACTTGACAAAGTCCACATGAGAGACTCTTTAGGAATTAAAAAGTAATGCAATTTATACATTTTTCACATTTATCGCCTGCTGGTCATTAACATGTTTTCTCCTAGTGGATAACAAATTTAAAAAATAATACACAATTGTACGATTAAATCATGCAAAACAATTCAATGTATAGAGCACATTAAATCATAAAACCATCGCAATATCAGGACCGTTCACATACAAGACAATGTGCTTCTGTAGACTGGTAACTGGCTTAAAGATCAGAAAAAAAGAGTCGGATTAAATGGTCAATTATTCCAATACAAATAGATAAATAGTAGGAGCAACTTTACTGACTGAGGCTGGTGCTATTTAACATACTTATTAATGATCTGGAAATGGAAGTAATGAGTGAGGTGATTAAATCAGTAAATCACAAGCAGATTGGGGTGGGGGAACTGCAGGAGGGCCTTGTGAGACTGCTGCCCCACGAGCTTCAGTAGATTGATGCAGCAGTGATGTATTCTATGTGCCACCATCTGCTAAAACAGAGAAGTGAGTTTAGTTCTTCCGGATGCACCATGTCCTTACGGGGGGAGTAAGTGCAGTCACTGGATATCTTGACCTCTTATCTCCATCTGATGTTAAGAGGGTAAATGTTCACTATCTGGCATAGTAACATAGTAAATGACGGCAGATAAAGACCAGTATGGTCCATCTAGTCTGCCCAGTAAGATGGCAGGAGTAGGTGCACCTGCCACTCTGTGCAGGCCACCCCTCCCCATGTCTCTGTTTAGGGGTGAACCCACCACTCCATGTAGGACATTCCTATTTGTTGAGAAATTAGATGGTTCAGTTTATGTTGATTTTATCCTGTTGCTGTAAAGGGATCCACTGTGTCTGGCAAGATGATTAGGAAAGACAGTTTATAAATATGATATGAAAGGATATATGAGAAGTAGTAATATACATAGAAGAAATTTTGTCTGAAAAGGCATGGGAAGACCTTTCCAAAGGATATCTTGCGTAACTTTGGGGTGTCCCGTATTAAAGTCAAAACTCCCACTGCTAAAATCTCCACAGAAGTCCTTTGAACTTGTAATGTGATACATTGTCAGCAGGAAAGCATAGGGTGGGGAAGATGCAATGCAATGTGTGCCTTTGAGTCAGTGCTGACGTCTGGTGACCCAGCAGCTCCTGGGTTTTCTTGGCAGTGTGACCAGAAATAGATTGCTAGGCCTTTCTTCCAAAGCAGTGGAGGGTTATGTGACTTTCCCAAGGCCACAAGGAGCGCTAGTGGGAACTGAACTCTGGTTTCGTTTAGCAAGCCAGTGCTCTAACCATCAGGGTGAGGACTGTGAAAAAGGAAGAGGGGAAAGTAGTGGGAGGAGAAGACATTGAGAGAAGGATGGGGACAGAAGCAGGAAAAAGAAAGGAGAAGGTGGGGTTTTGATGGAAAGGCCAGTGAAAAGAGTTAATGAAAGAGAAAGGGAAGAGAGGAAGCAGTGGAAAAAGAAGGTGATAAGGAAAAGCAGAGAAAGAAGGAAGGAAACAATGCTGAAAGAAAAAACAGAGAGAGAAAATCTGAGTTGGAGAGAGAAACAGAGATGGACTGGGGGTGGAAAAAAGTGTGGAGGAGAGTATTCCTCATTTTCCACCACTTCAACCCCTGGACATCCTCAGGATCTTTGCTATTTGTCACTTCACAATGTGGACTTTCCTTCCTTAATTCCATGGTGCTGGCCAAAAGAGACATTCAGATGGCATTCTAGGAGTAACCCTACAGCACCTCTGTTGGTCTGGAAAAGGGAATACTGTTATCTGCCAGGAGAGAAAGGAAAACAAACAGCTGGGGCTGATGGGTAGGGCACAGCACAGTGAAAATTAAATTCAGAGGAGGGAGAGTACAGACCTGACATTTGCCTACCACCAAAATCTAGCCCAAAATACTAATGATTGCAACTACACGTATAATTACAATACTCAGACTGTGCCAACACATACAAGTCACAGTACCCCTTATGGTCCCCCATTTACTGAGGCATGTATTCAATCACTTTAATAATCCAATTTATCATTTTAATTATTGTTGATTTTTAGGAACTTTTTTGTAAACTTTTATAAAATATTTCCATAGCACTTATCTGATAGGCTGTCAACATTCAGCTTACAGTATTCACATCCAACTCCGACTCAACTGTGAGCTGGATGATGACAGCCTATCAGATAAGTGCTGTGGTATTCTTTGTTTTGTCTTTGTTTTATTCCTTATGTTCTTACACATTTTGGAGGCACAAGATACAGCATTTTTTACCAAAGTGATGTATTTAAAAGTACCTTCTCTGAACTCATTACTTATCTGCTGATAGAGCGACTGAGAGCTGTGGATATGAGAGGTAAGGATGCTATGCTGCATACTCAGAGTTAGAGAGCTATGAAGTGACAAGATCAGGAATGAAGCAAGTAAGGAAAGGCTGAAGATGAGGGAAAAAATGGTGGGGTATGGACAGGTAGAAAGAAGAGATAAAAACGTCAACAGTAAAGTATTAGTATGCTTCAATTATATCAATGAGTACTGATATGCTATATAATGCACTGTATGTTTTTACATATATTAGACTGTTTTATTATATTATTGATTGACTGACTGTAAACCACCCGGGTACTTTGCAATCAGGAAATGCAAACTACAAATGTTTTAATTAAGTGTTGATGGGACATGTCCATCAGTCGTGAGCCATACAGTCAGCAGGTGTCTCATGTCCCTTCCACCAGTGAAGAGAGGACCCTCCGGAATCACAATTGCTGATTCAGGAGATTTGGTGGCCACTGGAATACCAGGAGGGGGATCAGGAGTTTTATGGGGTGCTAAGGGGTAGAAGAGCTTAGGTTTGCTTTTTTATGTATTGGGTGCCAAGAGGGAGGGAATTCGGATTCATTTTTCGTTAATGCACTAGATGCCAGGAGGATGAGGAAAGTGGGGCTCAGCATACTTAAAAAAAAAAGTATCAGGGCTTGGAGGGAGGACCTAGATTTGCCCAGCCAGATTAGATGGTTTATGCTGAAAATCAACGCTAGCCACTTAACTTTCTCCCCCCCCCCCCCCCCACAACTAACTGGGGCAAAAGCTTAAAATAAAACCTGCCTGCCTACTTGCCATGTTAATAGCCTAATACAGAATTTCATATTAGAGGGCAGATTGTGCACCTTGCAGTTGATGTGGGTGTAATTAATGCATGTTAACTGCAAATGTAGCAGATTTATTTACTTATTTGTTATATGCCATCTTTACAAAAAAGAAACTTGAGCAGAGTGACTTATCAAAAATAAAATATATACTTTAAAATTATTTAACTAAAATCAATTCAGCACAACAAATAAAAAACAGTTCATTAGCATGGTCCATAATAATACATACAGAACTCATTGTGTATTGTGGGTAATAAAAAAAACAGAATTAAAATAGGGCACAAATTATCTAACAAAATTTGAATCTAAACATGTTGGTAGAATTAACTCACCTACTACTCAACATACTGTAATGCTAAAGATTAAATAAAAGAAAACAATTAGACTTGGAACTAGAGAGAAGCCTATACACATAAAAAATGAGCCCCATAAAACTTCAGGTCTTTAGAAAGCTCAAAATTACAATAGCCCATGTACCAATGAATGTGTCTTGAGAATTCATTTCATAATTTAGGGACAGTTTTTGAAAATGTTCTATTGCTAGTTTTGGTTAGCCTCAGGCTAGAAAGTGAAGAAGTGTTCAAAAAAATACAGAATTACCTAAATTTCCAGAAGTGCGGTTATTTGCATTCATGTTAGTGGCCATGCCGTTACTATGTCATTAACTGCCCTATGTTACCAGCTGCCTTTCCCCCCAAGTGCCAAGAAAGGCCCCAACAATTACCAAGGAAGTTTTGCAGCTGCCACAGGTTACAGCAAAAACTTAACAGGTCTGTAGGGGAATTTTAGAAGAGATGACCATGTGCAATCTGGAATATCCAACTCTGAATATCTGTAAATAAAGCAGGCATGTCAAGGTGCAGACAATTTCACAAATGTGGACATGCCTGATATGTATATGTCTGCAGGGACGTCAACAAAGACATCCTCAGAACCATATTTCAGATCCTGGACATCTAGGATAGCCTAATGATTAGAGTAGTGGGCTAGGAACAGGGCAGCCAAGATTCAAATCCCATTGCTGCTATTACTGGCATTGTGCTGAGTACTGGGGATGATGGAGTGCTCTCTTCTCTATATCCACTAGATGTTTTTCAGTCAAAATAAGCATTTTTCATATGCTTGAGATGCATTTGTATGCACTGCCCTCATTGTATGCAAATGCATCTCATGCATATTCATTAGGGACATCATGAAAACCTGAATCATGTTTGGCCCAACAGGACTGGAGTTGGGAACGTCTGCCCTAGAGAGTCAGGCTGTTGGAGCCTGCGCAGAGTAGTATATACCAATACTAGCATCTGCATCCCTTAGCAATGCAGTCATAAACATGGAAACACGTTCCACATATATCAAAAGGTTGCTATGATTAATGTCAGATAACAAATCCTACATTAAACACAATTTGTTAACAGAGATTCATCATAGCAACCTTTCTGATATCTGTGGAGTGTGTTTCATTTTTTGTTTCTGACAGTGTATACCACCCTGAAGAGTGACCTACAGTATTGAGTACCATAGCAATGCCTACACTGTGCCCAGAACTGGTGTGGCGGCCAGGACTGCCAACCATCTCTATCTTTGCACAATGCTGACATAGGTGTGGGAGTGTGTGTATGTCTATCCAGTGTTTTGTGGCTGCCTACACCTTACTGAGCCCACAATGCTTGCACTGTTTCCAGTGTTAGACTGCCAGTGTGCATAATGAGGAGCAAGGTATTGTGGGTATGGCCCGGACAGGGCGGTCTGGGCAGGATGCATCTGCACAGGGCATAGGGCAATGGTTGGGACATCGTAGTGCCCGACCACCACCTGCACGGACAGGGTGGCCACAGCATGTCATGCTGGGAGGTCACTCTCACCCTGACTGAGCAGTGACCATGGCATGTCTAGGTCCCCACATAGTGCTATACAGTGTTTTGCTCAAGTAATATCTGTGAGTTCCCTTTTTTCCTGGGTCCAATCACTGACATACCTGCTTGGTGTTTGTGCTTACATCCCACTTCTGGGTGCACACAGTTCCTCCAGGAACATGTACTAGCTAGCAGACTGTCTGCAGGTAACATGTGTATGGCTGGAACACCTTGCAGGGTGCAGTGGGTGGACTGACTGTGCCCTCTGCTGGTGAATGTCGTGGGGTGGGGTGGGGTGGGGCAGCTGTACTTTGGCAGGCCTACTGCCTGTCTGCCAGTGCCCTATGTGATAAGCACAAATCTGCATTAGCTGCCCTGGAAGGCGCCCTTTCCCCAGTAGGACTGGGGTTGATGGTCCCACAGCCCTTCATCATTACCCCCCTCTACTGCCTCCATTCCAAAGATGTAGAGTGTGGTTCTGTTGGTGGCAGATCCTGTCCCCAACCCTGACCCAGAGAGGACAGGTTGGTAGGTAGTGCTACATAATCGGCATGTGGGTCCAGACACCCCCCTGTTTTTATAACAAGTGACCATGGCAACCACACACTACATGCACTATTCTAGGTGCATCATAGTCCACAAGGGCTCAACGTGACTACAGATGTATCCTAGGTGTGTCTGCAAGCACTACTTGTCATACACTAGCAGTGATGGGGATCTGCAGCACAGCCTATCTCAGCCAGGCCGGGTACTGCAGACCTGGTGCTGGGAGCCCCACCTCACCCTCAGGGTGAGCACAGGGACCACAAAATGTCACAGTCTGTAGCTACTCTGTGGCAGTAACACACACGGTCAGTTCCCCCTACCAGGCTGAGGTGTTGTAGAGGCACATACCCCATTCTGTGATCAGATGTAGACTGCTGTTCTGCATGTGCATTGCATCATGGGTACTGGTGGGTTTACCCTATCGTGGTAACCACAGCAGACATTTTGTGCGGTGACCTGCAGTCTTTCTGTAGCCAGCCAGTGCTGTGATAAATGCTATAGAGGTGTAGCCCACTGGTTAACACACTGCCTGCTGAGCCAGAGGTCATAGGTTCAATCCCTCAGAGGTCTCATCTAATAAAGCTGTCCAAGGCAATCCCCTTTCCTACCTGAAACAGTCAGACACATCTCTACAATCTGTGCTGCCAACAGAAACACCCTCACCTCAGTGCTGTAACCTATAGGGCACATTACACAGTGCCTTGTCAGCCAAGCACTGTATAATGTGCCCTATAGGGCACCCTGTCTGCCGCTGTATAGGGCACATTATACGGTGCCCTGTAGGGCACATTATAAAGTGCCTTGGTGGACAAGGCACTTTATAATGTGCCCTATGGAGTGCCTTAGGTTACGGCACTGAGGTGAGGGTGTTTCTACTGGCAGCACAGATTGTAGAGATGTGTCTGACTGTTACAGACAGCAAAAGGGATTGCCTCAGACATTCTTATTAGATGAGACCTCTGAGGGATCAAACCCATGACCTCTGGCTTGGTAGTCATTGTATTAACCAGTGGGCTACACCTCTATAGATATTCTCACAGCGCTGCCACGAAATTAAGGTTACCGCACATAACAAGCCGAGGCACCCTCTATCACGCGATACAGTGATTGCTACGTTGACGCTGGTACGCCCACTTCCTTATATGGCATTGCTCACATTATCGCTGCAATTATCGCCAGTAACATTAGGATTGTTTAGTAGACATACCCCTTAGTTTCTGTTGCTCCACTTGCACTCCAATAACCTGATAATGCTATATTCACACAACAGTAAGAAACAGAAGCATTTATACATCACTATAATGTGAGTACAACCCTCTAATAACTAGAGTTACTGCACATTAATACTGTTAATGAGCATTATTAGTAACTAGGTCCCAAGGCATAAAATGACACCTGCAGTAAATTAACACTCAATAGTGCATTTGAACACAGTAGCTGATTTTAGTAACTCTTGCTGTCAATTATATAGTATAAATTTTCAATTATTTTAAACAACTTACAATTCAAACCTAGATAAGTGAAAAGATAAACATATAATAAACCATAGTAAGCAATATTAATATATGCAAGTCTGGGTAGAGTTACAAAATGAAAGACACAAGTCCCCATTAAAGCAATTACCTGCATTTCATGTTAGCAGCAATCTGAAGGGTAATTTTATAGCAGATCACCTAGGTAGGAAGTCTCAGTAGGCACCTATTTTAGGGCTATTTTATAAAGACAACATGGATGCCTATGCATCTTTACAACGTAGCATCACAAAACTTGGAACAGTCATGGCTAAATGTACCTGCATGCATTTATACCTGCTCCAGAGTTTGTGTAAATGTAGTATGTACATTATGACTTTATCTTTATCTTTATTGTCATTTGATATACCGCCCTAGGCAGTAAGGCATCAGAGCAGTTTACAAAAATCTAAATTAAAAGGAAAAAGAAAAGAACGCCAAACATATATAGGACTCTGACCATGCTCCACAAACTTTTCTCCCTACCACATGTACACTCAGATTACATAAAAGTAGGCATTACAATTGTCTACGCCTACTTTATACACATGTAACCACTAAAGGTAATTTTATAAAAGCCCTTTTCTGTGGGTAAAATAGGGTTTGCATATGAAAAAATATGGTTATAAAATTACCCTCTTAAGGATCAGCACAGAAAAGCTCTACTTTACAGTGGGAATGCCTAAGTTGAAAGAACAGAGTAATGCGTTAAGAACCAGAGAAGCCAGCTTCAATTCTCATTTTTGTCACTGATAAAAGTGACTTGTCCAAAGTGACAAGGTCATCTCTCACTGCTTCAGATACCCACTTAGTTTGTAAGCTCTTTGAAGATGATTCATATTGTACCTGAATACTTATCACCACTGTTCAGCACATACATCCAATGGTGCTATAAAAATAATCAATTAAAGAACAGTCTGAGCCTTAATGATTATTTGCTGAGCTACCAAATGAATTATCTTTAAAACTGAAAAATTAAAATGGGAGGTAAAACTAACGCTATCAAGAAAGCGTTTTCGGTCGTTGTTTCTTTTAACTCTCATCTCTAAACTGTGGGCTAATTGAGCTAAACAACTTCATGCTATCTGTAGGAAGAGGCTGTTTTGACTGTTGTAAATAACTATCTTCAGTATGTCTGAAGCATGTTCACTAGTGTTCCAGACCCCTTCCTCATGACTAACTTTATAGTGATTCCAAACTATGAGGAATAAACATAAAAAAAAAAAATCCCACCACTTAGATCGCCGATGTCGGAAGGGGATAAGCAACACCGGCTCTGGTCCGACCAACTTTTCTGGCGCTTTCCACTGCGCTGTTCTAAAAAGCTCATAACATGCAGCGAGACACAGATACCTGCTCCCTGGCGCTGATTTTACGAGACTGAGATTAGTCCGAAGTCACAGCAGCTTTGCCAAATGATGTTTTTTCCACCAAATTACGCTCCTTTTTTTTTGTTTGTTTATCTTGCTGCCGTTGACAACGAGCAACAGTACCCGCCTCTCTCACGCTTAGCTTCAGCATTCATCTCCCACCTCTACCGGTAAAGAAAAGGCTGCAGCAGCGAACATGTCTGCGCAGGCGCAGTAAAACGGTGAACGTCACGGGCCGTAAACCAACCGCCGCGGCTTTGGGGAGAAGAGAGAGGAGGGGTTTGTGCCCCTTCCTTCCTTGTTGGTGTAACTTTCGTGGTGGTGTGGTGCTTATGAAGTGCTCTCCGCTTCGAAGCAGTCGTGATTATTAAGGGGGCTGCTAGAGACAGCTGAAAAAAATAAAAGTTGAGAGTAGGGTTGGCTTGTGCTGGAGACTGCCTAGCATGCTGTGACGGTCCTGTTAAGCTGCCTTAGTGTGTGGAAGAAGTCATAGGATGCCAGCCGATAGAGGAGGAGAGGAAGAAGGGTGGTTTTCCGTGGAGAAGTAGGATGAGTCAGCCACGTGCTGGTGATGTTATTTGAGGGCGCCATGGATAAACTAGATCTCCAGGAACAAACTGGAATGAGTCTTCACATATGGGTATCGTCGGTACTGACGGAACTCGCGCGGGAACGCTCCCCAACGTCCAATAGGAACGCTTTTGGGAGCGTGCATCCACGCATTCGCGCTGCCTTCCCACCCATCTACCTCCCTCTCTTCAGTTCTTCGTTTTCCGCGGAGCCGATAGGATGTGAACCCTGTCACTGCAGAAAATTCTACTTTTCTTATTTTTTGTGGTTGCGCCTGCCTTTGTTCGACGCCCACCGGTACCTTTCTTTCTTTCTTTAAAAAAAAACAAAAAACACAGAACTTGTGCTTTTTTCAGTCAGGGGTTTTTCCCTGCTTACTGCTTGGCGCCATTTTGGCCACTAGGCGTCTTCTTTCAGCATAGAGAAACCAACTACTGGTTTCAAAATTGTTTGAAGTGTGCCAGCACAATTTCTGTCACAGACACCCATGACTGGTGTCTTAAATGTTTAGGTCCTGACTATTGCCCAGCGGAGTGTCTCTCCTACAGGAAGCTGACTAAAAGAAGTCTTCAGAATCAAGCAAATCAACTCGGTGCCCTGTTTGCATCGGACACAATGTCAGCATCAGTGTCCTCCAGGGCCTCTACTTCTTCCCAGGGATCTCAGGTAACTAAACATAAGTCTAAATCAAGCCGGTCCTCGAGAGGTTGATCTCCCTCTAAGTATCAAGATGCCTCTGGCGTTGCCCTCAAGGATCCTGCACCGGCAAAACAGCCCCGGTGGGAGTCTTCGGGCTCCAAAGCACTATCAGGGCTCCAGGATGTTCTCGAGACTTCAGCCTCGATGGACGTTCCTGTTCCATGCACGGGGGTTGTGGCCGCTTCTGTCGGTACCGACACCCCGGCATCGGAAATGGTAATGGATAAAAGACTCCTTGCCATTGAACGTAGTCTAGCGAATCTTTTGGCTATTTCGGTACCGCTAAAGTCGCTGCAGACCGTTCCACAGGCACCGGTATCGCTGTCGGTACCGGTGCCGGTACCCTAGGTACCTGCTTTGGCAGGCTTACTTCCCCCGATGCCGAGTTTGGAATCACTCTCAAGCATGGGGGGATCAAGTACCGACTCGCTTCGGTACCGACCTCGAGCGGTACCGAAGACAACTTTTGAAGGAGAACCCGGTGCTTCCTCCCTTTGAGTCTTCCGATTCCGATGACTCAGATGACTCCACCGGTACCAGAGCTGAACCTTTACAAGATTCAACTCTTTCTCCTCAACGTAGGATGTCTCCTCCTGAGGACATGTCTTTTCACGATTTTGTGCGTGATATGGCAAGGGCTCTTGCCATTACAGTGGTTCCTGAAAAGGAGCCTAGGGCAGAAGAATTCTACAATACCCCTTGGCTCCAAAGGAAGCAGCTATGCTCCCTATACATCAGATCTTGCATGCTCTAATGTTAAGGATGTGGGAAACTCCTTTAACAGTAACCCCACATTCTAAACGCCTTGACACTATGTATAGAGTGCCACCTTGTCCAGGTTTTCAAAAGACTCAACTACCACACCACTCTATGGTGGTGGAGTCTGCCATGAGACGCATTAAGAGTACAAAGAGACACTCTTCTAATCCACCAGGTCGTGAATCTAGAACACTGGATGCTTTTGGGCGTAAATGTTTTCAGGCCTTCATGCTTTCAGCAAGGATTAGTTCCTATATTTTATACATGGGAATGTTTCTTGAGGAGGTTACAAAAAGAGCTTTTGAACCCCTTCCTTCAAGATGATAAAAGAGCAGACCATTTATCACTAGTCAAACATGCTCATAATGTCTCTAAGTTCATGAATCGTGCTACCTTTGACTTTTTTGAATGTATTAGCAGGACTTCTGCTATAGCTATAGGAGCACGACAAATTGCCTGGCTCCAAGCTTCTGACTTGGAGGAATGGGTGCAGGAAAAGCTGGGAAATATTTCTTGCACTGGAGAAAATCTTTTTGGCAAGGATTAGCAATCTAAGGCTAATCAGTTGGACACTGATAATGCCACTTTGAATAGATTGTCAAAGATTTCTGCTAACCCAGCTAAGAAAAAGACCTTTAAGAAAACTTTTTTCTCTAAGAAGAAAAAGTTCTATCCATCTTCCACCCAGCAGGCATATGTTCCCCAAAAAGGGCAACAACAGATAAGACAAAGAAAACCAAAACCCCAACCGGCTCAGCAGACTCAGCCTCCTCAGGGTTTTTGACTTTTGTCCAGAGAACATATTCACTCTTCCTGTGTTAGGCCCAGAACCTCTAAACATTCCGGGCCGTATCTGCCACTTTGCCAACAGATGGCAACAAATCACATCAGAGGCCTGGACTTTGTCCATAGTGAGTCTGGGGTACAAGCTTCGTTTCCTCAGCTTACCACCACCCACACTGGTAAAACAGTTCAACTCTCAACCTCTAGGCATAGACCTCTTGCTACAAGAAGTCTCTACTCTTCTAGCTCAAGGAGCTATAGAAGAGGTTCCTTTATGTCAACAAGGTACAGGGTTTTATTCCCCCTATTTTCTCATTCCAAAAAAAACAGGGGGTTTAAGACCAATCCTGGATCTCAGAGAGCTGAACAAATTTCTAGTCCGAGAAAAGTTCAAAATGCTTTCCCTCGGATCTCTTCTGCCATACCTTCACAGGCAAGATTGGCTATGTTCTCTAGATTTAAAAGACGCCTACATGCATATCCTTATTCATGTAGATCACAGGAAATTCCTTTGGTTCCTGGTCCAGGAAAGACATTTCCAGTACAGAGTCCTTCCCTTTGGGCTGGCCTTGGCTCCAAGGGTCTTCACAAAATGCATGTCAGTAATAGCAGCATTCATGAGGACCCTGGGGATTTTTGTCTTCCCTTGGACGATTGGCTCATCCGAGCACAGTCATCTCAAGAAGCTCATCAGGCCCTGTTACGAGCAAAACAAATACTCTAGTATTTGGGATTGGTCATAAATCTTCCAAAGTCTCAGCTCGCCCCATCTCAGACCCTCGAGTTTATAGGTGCTCGCTTGGACACACAGCTTGCAAGGGCTTTCCTGCCCCAACCGCGCTGTCTGCGAATCATCGAGCTAGCATCTCAAGCAGCGCTGCAGACCTTCCTCACTGCTCGACAGATGCTTCGCCTACTAGGTCACCTGGCATCGACTGTCCATGTAATACCTTATGCTCGTCTTCATATGAGAGCGGCCCAGTGGACCTTGGCTTCCCAGTGGTCCCAGGCCACAGGAGGCCTTTCAGACAAGATCAGGGTTACCACACGCCTGATTCTGTCTCTCCGTTGGTGGCAATCTCTGGAAAACCTTTTAATAGGTGCTCCTTTCCAGCAGCCACAACCTCAGGCCTCCCAAGATGGGTTGGGGAGCCCACTTGGACAGTCTATCAACGCAGGGCCTTTGGTCTTCACAGGAGGCTCTTCTTCATATAAACCTCCTAGAACTCAGAGCCATCTCCAATGCTATTCGAGTCTTTTGCACCCAGCTCGTAAACAAAACAGTTCTGGTGCAAACAGACAATCAAGTAACCATGTTTTACCTCAACAAACAAGGCGGAACAGGCTCTCTGCATCTATGCAACAAAGCTCTGCAACTATGGGCTTTTGCCAGAGAGCATCGGATTCATCTGCGGGCAGTCTATCTTCCAGGCATTCAAAACATTTGGGCAGACAGACTCAGTCGAGTACTCCTGCCACACGAGTGGTCACTCCACTCTTATCATCTTGCTCGAGTTTTTCGTGTCTGGGGAATACCAGACATAGACCTCTTTGCAAGTCCACAGAATGCCAAACTTCCACGGTTTTGTTCCAGACTTCCAGCACAGAAATGTCAAGCCAGGGATGCATTCCTGCTTCACTGGGGTCAGGATTACCTATATGCATTTCCGCCAATCCCTCTAATCCCCAAAAACTTATTCATACTCTAGAGGGATAAGGGACACATAATACTCATAGCGCCTTCCTGGCCGAGGCAAACATGGTATCCTCTTCTCTTGCAACTCTTTCAAGCCACCCCTCTGGAGTTAGGGAGTGCTCCAGATCTTCTGTCCCAGGACAACAGATCTCTACTGCACCCCAGTCCCTACATCTCAAGGCCTGGTTACTCAAGGCCTAGACTTTCAAGATCTAGACCTGTCTCAACAAGTGAAGGACATTCTTCTGGCCTCCAGGAAACCTTCCACAAGACGTTCTTACGCTTTTAAGTGGAAAAGGTTTTCTTCCTGGTGTAATCAGAGAGGACTTGATCCCTCTTTGGTACCAGTAGACTCTCTTCTAGAGTATCTCCTTCATTTGTCGGCTTCTGGTCTTCAGACCAATTCTGTTAGAGTCCATCTTAATGCTATTGCTGCATCTCATAAGCTCTTAGATGGACAACCAATTTCTTCTCATCCACTTATTTCTAGATTTATGAGAGGACTTCTTCTAACAAAACCTCCCATTAAACCACCTCCGGTGGCATAGGATCTTAACCTTGTTCTAGTTGTGCTCATGGAGCCACCTTTTGAGCCTTTGGCTACTTCGGATCTAAAGTTTCTTTCATGGAAAGTTGTTTTCCTGATTGCCATCACTTCTACTAGATGCATTAGTGAACTTCAGGCTTTAATAGCTGATCTGCCTTATACAAGGTTTCATCATGATAAGGTGGTTCTTAGGACCCATTCTCATTTTCTTCCAAAGGTGGTTTCACCTTTTCATCTAAACCAGTAAGTTTATCTTCCCGTTTTCTTTCCTAGGCCTCATTCCTCCTCAGCAGAAAGGAAACTTCATACTTTGGACTGTAAAAGAGCTTTAGCTTTTTATCTCCAAAGGACCCAGCCTCACAGAAAGTCTTCTCAGCTTTTTGTGGCTTTTGACTCTAGCCATTTAGGACTTCCTGTCACTAAAATAACCCTCTCTAAATGGATTGCAGATTGTATTTCCTATACCTATCCGACATGCCCCCCCTTACTCCTGCCATATACTCCCACCCCCTTATCAAATGCCTCACGATCTTTGCTCTGATGCAGCTTTCCGAAGCCCTCACCACTACCCCCAGCCCCATCCCAATCCTACGTAGCTCATGGAGAAGTCATCACAGCTACCCTAACCATCAAACAGTCAGACCCGGTCACATACCACACCCCCACCTCATCTACATTGCCATTAACCAGCCCAAAACCTCTTTGGATGACCCACTCACTCAACCCCACGACCTGAAGTGTGCCCTCTTGAACTCCCGTTCAATTCGAAAGAAATGGCCAGCCATAGCCGACATTCTGTCAACCTATGACCTGGACATCATATGCATCACCGAGACATGGATGTCAGCTGCTGATAACGTTCTCCTTCACCAGTTCGTCCCCCCCAACTTTTCCATCCACTCGTGCCACAGAGTCGATAGAAGAGGAGGAGGAGTTCTCATATTAAGTAAGACAGACTTGCAATTCAAAACATGCTCCTCTAACAGCTCCCCCTACCTTGACCACATCTCTATCACAAATAAACACCACTCCATCAACCTGCTATACCGGGCACCTTCCTCCTCACTGGATGATCTTTCCACAATCATTGACCTTGCCTGCAACCCCACTTTGACACACACATCAAACTGGATACTAGGTGACTTCAATTTCCCCTCCCTCCAAGATACCCAGTCCAGAGCTCTTATCGAAGCATTTGAAACACTGGGTTTCACCCAATTGATTGATGCCCCCACCCATGTCAAAGGAAATATGCTTGATCTCATTTTTGCGCCTCAAATACTACTCAGCCAGTCTCACAAGTTTGACCTTTCATTATGCGCTGTACCATGGTCCGACCACAGCCTGATCAGATTCTCGATACCAGCACGCCCACTGCCCACTGTCCCACAAGCCCCAAAGGAACCTTCAGCATCAACCCGGACTCGCTTCAGGCAGTTTAACAGAGAAGAGATTTTGGAAATGACCCAGCCTCTTCACTCCCTGCCAGCTCAGGATATAAACAACATGACCTCCTTATGGAATAAATGTCTTAATGCGGTAATAGAATCACCTCCCACCACCAAAGGACCTCGCAGGAGATCAAGGGCTCCCTGGTACTCACCTGAACTAAAGAGCTCTCTACGTCTACTAAGACAGCTCAAAAAACGCTGGCGTCACTCCAAGTCAACTGAAAACCATGACGCTTACATCACCCAGCTGGATGCCCACCGAACAGCAGTTTCCAGACGAATTAAACAATACCATGCAGAAGTGCTACAAAGAGCTCAAAACAGTCCGCATGAGCTATTCAGTCTAGTCAAAACCTTAGCAAAGGAACCCTCCTCGGGGCAGTCAATCCAACCTAACCCACAGGAATACGCTGACTACATCCAAGCTAAAACAATCCATCCTGCCACACTCCCTAACACCGGACCCCCAGATAACTCACCCGACTCCTCCTTTACCTCCTCCCTTCCACAATCCCCTCCAATGCCCCAACATATCTTCTCCTCCTTCATCACTCCCTCCGAAAAAGAGATCCAATCATGAACATAAACCCTGCAACATCACCAAACGATCCATGTCCAGCTTTCTGGATAAAAACCCTACGGACCGAACTCAGTCCTTTCCTTACCAAGCTAATAGGTACCTCATTCCAAACCGGTACTTTCCCCCTCAGCCTTAAACAAACATCTATCAGACCGCTGCTGAAGAATAATAAACTGGACCCTGCAAAGATGGATTCATATAGACCCATCTCCAGCATCCCACTCCTAGCCAAAATTATGGAAAAAACCCAACGTCAATTGAACCACCACATAGAGAATAACGCTTCCTTTGACCCCTGCCAACACGGATTCCGGGAGTCTCATGGTGTTGAAACCCTGTTAACAACTCTATTCAGCTCCCTAATGCTGGGCCTCGACAACATCCGACAAGGCTTTGCTCTTGTCTTCCTGGACATTGCGGCCGCTTTTGATTCCGTCAACCATGAGCTATTACTACTCCGTCTTACCGAGAAGGGAATACACGGGAATGCACTGGCTTGGTGTGCCTCATATCTGAATGATCGATGGCAGCACATACGCTCCTGCTCTTTCACCTCCACTCCATTCCCCCTAACCAAGGGTGTCCCACAGGGTTCCTCTCTCTCTGCCTTATTTTTTAATGTGTATATGCAACCCATCTGTAACATCTTCAGGTCCTTCAACATCAACTACCTAATCTATGCTGACGATGTCCTGATGTTTACCCCTATATCCACGGAAAACCCTGACCTGACTATCTTGTCCACATGCTTCGATGCTGTCACCGATTGGCTGCATTCACAGGAGCTAAGAATAAATCTTAAGAAGACTGAGGTGCTCTTCATCTGCAGAGACCAGACATTCACTCCGCCCTCATCTCTTAACGTACGCGATGCTGAGCTGCCTACTAAGACATCAATACGATACCTCGGTGTAATCCTCGACCAACACCTTGACCTAAACGCTCACATAAGTAACACTGCAAAAGCGATTTACCACAAAGTTCAGATGTTATGTCACATTAGGCATCTACTTGAAACTAAAGACTTCAGAACAGTATTTCAAGCACTTGTGATGCCTCACTTCGACTTCGCCAACTGCATACTTCACGGTTTACCAAAAAGCGCACTGCACCCTTTGCAGATGGCAATGAACACCGCAGCAAGAACCCTTTATGGAGCAATGAGAAGAGACCATATTACGCCTATCCTAAAAACACTACACTGGCTTCCAGTCCACTGTAGGATTACATTTAAAATATTGACCATGACATTCAAAGCCATCAACTTGTGCACATCCAGCTCCCTCTCCGACCTGATCCAGATCACCCCTCCTAACAGAATGAGAAGATCTGCTGCCACCAATACATTGCAACTCCCAAAGGTGCTTACTAAATGCTCCAAAGCCACCGGGAATCGCACATTTGCACTTTATGCCCCCTCCTACTGGAACACACTTCCTGCGAATATTCACGCAATAAATAACCTCTCCCAATTCAGGAGAGCCCTGAAACACCACCTGTTTCTCCAGCATTTCTCCAACTCAGATGACATCACTTAACCAACCACACACCTCTGGACCTCCCTTCTCCCTTGTCAATTCCCCTCCCTGCTGTCACAGGTTACTGTTGAGCTATCCCCTAACCCGTAACTAGCAAATGGATACACTAGTAATTTCTCACGATGTATACCTCACGAGCAAAACCTAGTAAGTGCTGCACTGACGGCTTATTAACTTGTAAATAGTTTACCTCTCTGTATATAGTTGACATGTTCACCAAGTTGTTCTCCCTGTTTAATGTAAGTTCAATGTGGTTCTTTTCTCATTGTACAATTTTGTTCCCTGTAAACCGCGCTGATGGTAAATAGTGCGGTATAGAAAAACTATAAATAAAATAAAATAATAAATATCAAAGTAAAGGAATACCTCTTGAAAGCCATGTCACAGCTCATAATGTCAGAGCCATGGCAGCCTCAAAAGCTAACCTTCGTTCTGTGGCGATTGATGAAATCTGCAAAGCAGCAACTTGGGCCTCAGTACGTACTTTCACTGCCCATTATTGTCTAGACAAGGACTCCCGTTGGGATGCCTTGTTTGGTCAAGCTGTTCTACAACACCTTTTCCACTAATAGTTCAACTCCTGCCCTCCATCCATTTGGATGCCTGAGGTCCCTGGGGGAAGCATGGCCCATCTACATAGATTTGCTACATGCTGGGTCTTCCCTAGGCATCTTTCAGCTCGGGAGTCCCCATATGTGAAGACTCATTCCTGCTTGTTCCTGGAGATAGCATAGTTACTCACTTGTAACAGGTGATCTCCGGGAACAGCAGGAATAAGTCTTCACAACCCATCCGCCTCCCCTAGGAGTTGTCTTTTTCTCTCTCTCTTTCTCTTTCTCTATTTTTATCTACTTCTCTCCTTCGGTCTCAGCTTTAAACTCAACTGAAGAGAGGGCGGTAGATGGGCGGGAAGGCAGCGCGCATGCGTGGATACACGCTCCCAAAAGCGTTCCTATTGGATGCTGGGGAGCGTTCCCATGCGGGCTCTGTCGGTACCGACGATACCCATATGTGAAGACTTATTCCTGCTGTTCCCGGAGATCACCTGTTACAGGTGAGTAACTACACTTTCTTGTAGAGCTCGAAAAAGCTTAGAAGGATTTTCTTTGCCCCTGAGCAGCTTCGGGCCTTTCTGGACCTTGAGAAGCCGTTGGCCCTTGCCGGGAGGGGGACGGGTGGGGAGTGTTGATGGTTAGCTGTAGGGAGCGCATTGTATTATATAGTGCTAGGATGTGTGCCTATTGCGGTTAATTGAATTGAGATGATATTTGTTTCCTTTGAATTTCACAATTTAAAGTTATACTATGTCTTTTGGCTTCCATTAAATATTGTTCTCTACTCATATTCATGTCCACGGAGAATACAGTTACCGTTGAAATCGACGTGGACCCCTCCAGGACCAATACATCCAATGCTCAATCTGTTTAAAGATTTAGTATTGAAGGATGTTAAAGGGCTAGAAAGAACATCTCGACGGACATTTAAAGCAATTACGAAAGATGAAAGTTTAGCATTGAAAGATCTACAGTCACGGACCGATATAGTAATTCGACGAGCCGACAAAGGAGGAGCCATTGTGATTATGAGTAGAGAGCAATATTTAATGGAAGCCAAAAGAGAATTGTCAAATACAGACACATATAAAATATTAACAATGGACCCCACAGTGGATATACAACAACATATTAAAACAATTACACTCCAGGCTTTGGAAAATACATTGATAAATAAAAAGGAATGGAATTTTTTAAATGAATCAGGCCCTACCATGGCAAAGTTGTACCTAGTGCCGAAAATACATAAAAGCATAATAGATCCCCCGGGAAGACCAATAGTGTCCACGAAAGGCACTATTTTAGAACCCCTTTCAATATATAGGGGTATGTTTACTAAACTGCGGTAATGTCATTCGCGGTAGGTTCCGCGGTAAAGTTAGAGATGCCCATATAAAGGCATGGGCGTTGCATCGTTACAGCAAGCTGACAGCTAACGCGCATTACAAGGCGCCTTAGACCAACGAGTGTTACAAGGCGCCTTGTAAAGCGCCTTGTAAGGTGCCTTATAAGGTGCCATGTAAGGTGCCTTATAAGGTGCCATGTAAGGTGCCTCATAAGGCGCCCTATAGGGCCTCCTAGGCTAAGCGCCATATTAGGCACCCTTGGACAAGGCACCACAGAAGGCACCCTGGGCTATGGAAACATAGGTTAAGGTGGCCTAACAAGGGTATGGTGTCCTAGGTTAGTGTGCCCTAGGGACTGCAAGGTGCCTCAGGATGACATGCATGACCTGTGCGGAACAGAGACAGATGTAGCCCTAACACTAGATAGAGCACTCAGGAAAGGCAATGAACAGGTGAGTGAAGGAGGGAGAAGTGGGAGCCGCTGGACCTGCCATATCTGCGGGCATCCCATGTGCCTGCCAGTACTGATGACAAACATGGTGGGGCAGCTCTACCACAGCACAGGGTGTTGGCAATGTAAAGTACCAGAAAAACAGTTGGTGGCAGACAATGGGAATACATGTCCCCCAGTGGAGGCAGAGGTGGCAGGATAGTTACAATGGTGGGTGGACAGAGGAGTGGTGGTACCATGCAGATCAGGCACAGGCGAGGCAAGCATGAAGAAGCGCAATGCAGGAAAGGGTATGACATGGGGTGGCAGCCTGCACTTGCAGACAGGACTCTACACAGCTGACAGACACAGATAGACGGACCGAGGGAATGTTGGCAATTGTGGCGAGGGTATTATGGGCTGGAAGCACAGATCTGCAAAAATATGACCTCTACAGGCATGCACACTAGGACAGGCATGAGAGGAGGGAACAATGAGGAACTGAACCAATGAACACTGCCAAAAATGGCAATGTATTAACCAGTAGGCTATACCTCCATGGTGTATGTCACAGCAATGTCTGGGTACAGAAGGCCTGCAGGTCACCGCACAGATTGCTCTGAGTGCCAGGATAGGGTAACCCCACCATACCCATGATGCAATGCACATGCTAAATAGCAGTCTACAGCTGATCACCAAATGGGGTCTGCACCTCTCCGGTACCTCAGCTGGGAAAGACGAACTGACAGTGTGTGATACTGGCACAGAGTAGCTACAGACCATGCCATTGTGCAGGTTCTGTGGTCACCCTGAGGGATAGGAGTGGTGCCCAGCACTAGGTCCGCAGTACATGTGGTGCTAGAGATAGGTCCTGCTGTACATCCCCATCACTGTCAGTGTGTGACAGGTGTTCCGTGCAGTGCAGCCAAAGGTAATTTGGTGTCCATCTGTATCCTGCAGTCACATGTGGCCCTGTGGGACCAGACACCAGCCAGATTAGTGTGTACCCCATGTGAGGGTCTGGCTGACATGGGCAGCTGTTATCAGGGCAGAGGGGTTCCTAGAATTGCATGAGATGTGTGTAGCAGTGGCTGTATAGGTCACAGTGGTATACACTACATACGCCAAAGGGCCCCACATCACCCTTTTGTAGGTAAAGAACAGTGCCCCCACCCCAGGGAAGCAACTTCCATCCTGTTTGTATGAGACAGTCCTCCAGGGTTGGTGGGGCAGAGCCACAGCTATGACTGGGACAGTGGCAGACCAGCAGCAATGCTGGGGTTAGGTCTGGAAACCCCAAGTGCCTCCCACCACTGTTTGCCAGTCACCAGCAGACTGTACCTTAAAGGTTTTCCGACCATGCACAGTCTAACTGCAGACAGTCCACCAAGAACTATGTTCAACAAGCAGGCATCACAGTGATTGGGACCCCAGCACTGGGAAACACAAATATATCACTAGAGACAAATAGTAAAGAGCGCTATGTGGGAACCTAGACCTGCCATGGTCACTGCTCGTTCAGAGTGAGTGCCCTCCCAGCATGCCATGCTGTGGCCACCCTGTCCATGCAGGTGGTGGTCAGGCACTACAGTGTCCTAGCCATTGCCCCACACCCTGTGAAGATGCATCCTGGCCAATCTGTCCTGTCCGGGCCATACCCAGAATACCTTGCTCCTCATTATGCATCTAATCAGGCTAACGCTGGTAACAGTGGGACATTTTGGGCCCAGTGAAGTGTGGGCAGTCACAGAACAATGGCAATGTACATACAAACACGCTCACTCCTTTTGCAGCATTATACAAAGATAGGGGTGGTTGGCAGCCCTGCCCTCCACACTAGTCCTGAGCACAGTGCCGACATTGCTAAACTGTGCAGGGGGTAGTAGTAGTGCTCTGGTGATATCATCCCAATGCTGGGGCCAACAGCCTGCCGCTCCATGCATCATTGGATTGTGGAGCCTGTGTGGGTGGGTGTTTGCACCCCTGTTCGCCGCTGCTTTGGGCTTTGCACATGTTGCTGTTGTATCTGCATTGTAGGGTAAAATATAGGGATGTGCTCTGCAGGAACCACAGCTGGGACTTGAACCTGTGACCCTCTGCTCCTGGACACACTGGCTGGGTGTACTGCACCACACTGATGCCATAGATGCATGGTAGTCCCTGGGGCTACCTGCATTTTTCCTCAGCCAGACCTTTTATGTTGCACTGCACACCACGTACTGCTGCAGAGCATGGCCTAGGTCCACTGCAGGGAGGTGGCACTGCCTCCTCCAGTACGGGCACACGCCCCCCTGCCAAGCTGACGTGGACATTTGCTGTCGGTGCTGGTAGTGCGCAGTCCCAGGCCATCCACTGTGTAGGTAGGCGCCCGCTTAGGGAGCGGGTTCCGGGGTGGGGGGGCATACATGGACATCCTCACATCCCCCCATCACTGCCTACCACTATTATGTCCCCTCCACATGGGGGGTGGGATGGCTGGGGGGATGTCAGGTCTGTGCCCTAGCGACTATTGGCTAGGGTGGACCAGGTAGATATTGGTGGATTGTGTTTGGCCTTGGTTAACTGCTGTCTTGCTGATCTCCGGTGTCTATGTTCCTATGTGCCACTTAGGCGCCTGCCTGATCCACCCTGTGCCCCAGCTGCCCATGCTACATGTCCCGCCTGCGGCCCCCTATGCCCCATTTGCACCATCGCCATAGTGGCCATTCATACTTTGGCACTATGGTATTGCTGTACATGGAGCACTACTATCACAGTTTTTGGGCTCCTTGCCTAGGCTGTCCATTGCTGACACGTAAATGGTTTCTCTCTCCTGCATATGTGCATCTAACGGCAGGTTTTCAATCGCGTTAGGATTCAGCTCTTCAGATCAGCGCGTTAGTGTGAATGGAGCCTCTCCTCGCCCACACTCCGCCCATTGACCCCTTCTCTCCGCCCTCTCTCCACCTTCTGCGGTGTTTACCACGCCGCGGAACGTCAATGATCGTTAACGTTACGTAACGCGCGTTATGCGACGTTAACGATCGTTAACGTTATGTAACGTGCGTTATGTAACGTTACCGATTGTTAACGTTGCATAACGCATGTTATGTAACGTTACCGCAGTTTAGTAAACATACCCCATATTGATTCTTTTTTGAGACCATTAATGGGAGAGATCCCATCATATATTAGAGATACCTCTCACTTTTTACAAATATTATCAGATTATTCGGAATGGGCATCTAATGCAGATGTAGTTTTAGTCACATTAGACGTTTCAGCGCTATACACTAGTATCCCACAGACAGCAGCATATGAGGTAGTATTAACATCTTTACATAATAGAGGCGATCTGTCAGTGGAACAGATAATATTTATATCGCAGTTAGCTAAAATAAAAAATTTTCAAAATTATTTTGTGTTCGATCATATCATATACCAACAATTATCAGGAGTAGCCATAGGGGCGACTTGCGCTCCATCTATAGCAAATTTATTTATGAGAACATATGAAAATCGACGGCTGGAAACATCTCCTTATAAAAAACATTTGGTATTATGGAGACACTACATAGATGATATATTTATGCTATGGAATGGGTCTATAAATACATTAAAATAATTTTTCGAATGGTTAAATGCACTAGATTCAAATATACAATTCACTTATACTCACCACATGGAAAGCATAGTATTTTTAGATGTGGTAGTTAGAAAAGGCACCAATGGATGGGTCACATCGATTCATAAGAAACAAACAGATAGGAATACAATCCTTCACTATAATAGTGGTCATCCAAAACAATTGAGAGACAGTTTACCTCTATCACAATTCATAAGATATCGTAGGAATTATTCGGATCAAAACGATTTTAAAATACAATCTAGGAGGTTAATGCAAGATTTCCGACAGAGGGGATATCCTGAACACATTATAAAAAATGCTTAGAAAAGAGCTCGGTTCAATAATCGTGATTTACTTTTACAGACTCGTAATACAAGGGAGATAGAGGATAATAATATAAATTGAGTTACAAAATATTCCCCGTATAGTTTTCAAATAAAACGCATCTTCAGACGACATCTGAAAGTTTTGAGTACTCTTCCAGGATTACAACATAGAAGGATTAGATGCGTTTGGAGACATCACAAAAATCTTAAAGAAAAACTTAGCCCAGTGATGTTAAGATCAATACCAGATCCATCAGAGGAAAACATAACAGGGCACAGAAAGTGCGGGGACTGTAATATCTGTCAGATATCTGAAGAAATTACCGATTTCGAATATCATGGAGTAATGTACAAACTAAGAGAGGACCTCGTGTAATTCCTGCTACATGATCTACTGCATTAAATGTCCGTGTGGTTTAATATACATCAGAAAAACCATAAGATCCTTTAAAATTAGAATGAATGAACATCGTAGCAGATTACGATGTAAAATGCAAGAAGCTCCGATAGTAGCGCATTGTTTGGAAAAAAATCACAAATTTGAAGAATTACATTGCTTTTGTATAGACATGATTAATATGGGAAGAGATGAAAAATCTAAAGAACAAACGCTGGTAATATGTGAACAGAAATGGATTTATATGTTACAATCTGTCATCCCGGGTGGTTTGAATGGCACAATTGATTGGGGAGCATGTATATGAAAAACACAAAATAAGTAATGTTTGGAAAGTAACAAGAGGAAGGGTCACTGATAACGTGACGCATATTAATTGAAATGCACTAGATGAGCATTTAAAAGTTGCGAAATATACCAACCGGCATGCGTGGCGTTTTTTAGAAGCCGGTAGGCTCAAGGCAACACGCTAAGCAGCAAGGAATAAACTAGCGGACTTTGCAACAAAGGTACGTCAGAAAAATATTACATAGATAGCCGTGGTTTACTTATCAAAACAAAGGCATGATGATAAGAGTTGTAATGCAATTGTTTTGTCGACAGTGCTTCAGTATAAAGAACCCCCTGAAGAAACTCACTGTGGTGAAACGCAAGCATGGCGCCAGAACGGGGCGTTGGGGAAAATTGAAGAATATCAAGATAAGCACTCTTTTGGGTTTCTGAAGATAAAATCTAGACGTATTTAAATTTATTCTGAACACAGTGGTCATTGATGTAAGATCGGCACACTACATGAGGACATTGTCTAAAAAGTAGTGCCAACGGAAGTCTGAGACCCCGCGTTCATATTAACCTTATAATAAAAGGGAAGAAAAAAAATTCATAGAAACTCAGTAGTTTAAATATAAGGGTTTTCAACCATAGAAAATATCATAGGGGTCTGTTTACTAAACATTCCTAATGTGCGGGGCCGCGGTAGTGTGCCTGTGCCATATAAGGAGTGGGCGGTTCAGGCAGAGAAAAGAAAAAAAACGGGAGTAAGCGATCGCACATTTGCGCGGGGCGCTATTGTGCGCCGTGCACAATAGTGCGTGGGAAGGCTAAGTGGCGCCCTGATGTGCACACCCAAAGGAGCAGAGCCATAGTACAATGGTTAAGACACTGACTGTGGGTGCAGCTGCCATGGGTTCAATTCCCCATTGTGCACAACAAAAAGGGCTGGCTGAGGCATTAACTGTAATGGGTAAAAGTGCTTTAGGAGGCATATTAATTTTGGGCGGCATAAGGCAGTGCACTGTTAATTTTGGGCGGCATAAGGCGGTGCACTGTTAATCTCAGGCGGCATAAGGCGGTGCACTGTTAGGTTTGGGTGGCATAAGGCGGTGCGCAGATGCCCAAGCATAGGAACAGAGCCACAGCGCAATGGTTAAGACACTGACCAATGGTGCAGAGATCAGGGGTTCAATCCCCCACAGTGCCCAATGAAGAAGGCTCACTGAGGCAGTGTGTATTATGGGGATGAGTGCTGTAGGGGGCAATCTATTTTTATTTCAGTTATCACTACTAGCAAACGCACTCACAAAGCGTGTTAACATAAGGCGGCCCATAAGGCACATGTTAAAGTTCACTGTCCGCCAAGGCACCCTTGAATGTCCCCTATAGGGCACCATATATGTTGCGTCACAGGATAATGTATAGTGCACCTTATATGGACGGCAACCATAAGGTGCCCTATAGGGTGCCCTATAAAGGACCCTCAGAGGCACCTTATGGGTACAGTACACTGAGGGTGTGTTTGATGGCAGCAACATATGTACATTAAATCTAAAAAAAGCTTTGGACAACCCTATCAAATAACCCCACTGTGGGCTCAAACCCATTACCACTGGCTCCACAGGCAGTGAAGTAACCATTGGGCTACAGCTATATAGTTGCCAGCAAGCCCCTGGCTGGCTGCAGAGAGCCTGCATGTCACCACACAGACAGTCTGCTGTGGGAACCAGGATAGGGTTAGGCCACCCATACCCATGATGCACTGCACATGCAAATCAGCTGTCCACAGATGAACACAAGATGGGGAATGCACCCCAACAGCTCCCCGGCCTGGTAGGGGGACGTGTCCGTGTGCACCCACACAGCACCTTGGCCTGGTAGGAGGTACTGACCGGGTGTTTAATTTGCACAGAGTAGCTACACACAGTCACACTGTGCGGGAACTGTGCTCACCCTGAGTGTGCGATGAGGCGCCCTGGACCAGGTCCACAGCACCCTCCATGGCTGAGAGAGGCCATGGCAGAGCTCCAAAACAGTTGTAATCTGTGAGATAGGTAGTTTCTGCAGGAACACCTTGGATATCTCTGTCTGTCTCAGTCAGGGGAAACCCCACAGACCCCTAGGTGGGCCATGTACCACCAACCCCCCCCCAGCTGAGGGTGGCAAACAGGCAGGGTCTCCTATCAACAGATTCCCCATTATACACACCCCCCCCCCCCGCCCCCCCCCGCAATGATGGCAGTAGAGTGGACCATCAACCCCAGTCCTGTTGGGGAACAGACACCCTACAGGGCAGTCCAAGCAGCCCCACACCACAATATCAGACAGACAGTAGGCCTGGATATGCTAAGATGCACCCCACCACTATCTGATATTCCCCTGCATCAAGCCATCAGCCACTGCACCCTGCAAGGCACTCCAGCAGGGCACATACCAGCTGTGAACAGTCTGCTGGTTAGTCCCACTGGAAATGCATACACCCACAACTGGGATGGCAGCACACACAAGCAGATACATCAGTGACTAGGCCCCAACAGGTGACCCATATATATCACATGAGGGAAGTGCTATGAAGCACTATGGGGGTGCCTAGCCATGCTGCCATCACTGCACAGTCAGGGTGGAGTGAAAGCCCAGCAGCACATACAGAGGTCACCCTGTCTGTGGAGGTGGTGGACGGCCACTACAATGTCCCTGCCAGTGCCCTATGCCCTGTGCAGATGCATCCTGGCCAGCCCACCCTGTCTGAGCTATACCCATGGTACCTTGCTGCTCATTATGCACATCATCAGGCCAAAACTGTGGACAGTGTTTGCAGCCAACACACACTGTATAGACAGACACACACTCCCACACGTATGCCAGCATTGTGCTACTATAGAGGGGTTCAGAATCCTTGCCCACCACACCAGTCCTGGGCACAGTACAGGCATGGGTATGGTATGCAATACCGTTGGGGGTCCCTCCCTAGGGTGGTAAACACTGTCAGGGGCCAGACCTGACGCACACACCGCAGACATCAGATAGATTATTATGATGGAGCTCATAGAGCAGACTGTGCGTAACGTAGGGATATCTATCTGCCAGTACTCATAACAAACGTTTGAGAGCTGTGTACCATATACCCTGGTGTAGGGTGACATTGCTAAGGTATGCAAGTGCTGGTATTGGGAGATGCACGCAGGGCCCAATGTCCTGCCTCACCAGGAGGCATTGGCCAATGGGGCCTGTGGGTGTGGGTGTGGGTGTGTCTGTCCCTGTTGGCTGCTGCTGTACGGCAGAGGTTCCCAAATCCAGTCCAGGTTTGCAATACACTGGTTGGGGTTTCCTGCTGTCCCTCATGAATATGCATGAGCTACATCTACATGCCATGGGGGTGGTGCATAGATATACAGCACGGTTATTTGTATGAGTGGCAGCATGGAACCTGAATGGTGTGTGGTCCTCCAGGACTGCATTTGTGAGACTCTGCTCTAGGTAATGCCCCTGGTCATGGTGTCTGTGCTTGGTGGTGTAAAAGATAGGCGTATGACCAATGCGTATATCCCCAGCAATAAAGGATTGCCCTTACTAACATGGTTTAGTTGTGGGGAAAATATGTGGACAGGATTGGCAGTAGCCCCAGCTGGGCTTTGAACCTGTGACCTTTTGCTCCTGCACACACTGTCTGTGTGCACTGCACCACTGTGTTGCCACAGATGTGCTGAATTCCCTGGGAAGTCCATGACTGTACATCCGACAGGGCCTATGTTGCAGTGGACGTGCCAGCCTGCACATGGCTCGGCCACTGTCTTCTGTGGCTAGCAGCCACTGCCCCCTCCACCACCTGTACCCTACCGCCAACATGCTGGCATGTCCGTATCTTGGAAAAGCATATGACCTGATTGAGTTGTGGCACTCCAGGACTGCATTTGGGGGACTCGGCTGTCGGTAATGCCCATCGTTATGGTGTGTGTGCGGTGTTGGGTACAAAATGGGTGTGTGAACCATGCTTATGTTCTCTGCAATAAAGGAGTGTCTTTACTATCTCTGTTTAGTGGTGGGTAAAATATGGGGACTGGGTTGGCAGGAGCCCCAGCTTGGATTTGAACCTGTGACCCTCTGGTCCTAGAGGTACTGCCTCTGTCTGCTGCACCACACTGTGGCCACAGTGATAGTGCAGTCCCTGGGGGTGGGAAACCTGACCAAAGGAGTCACAAACCCTGCTCTGCACATTTGTACTGTGGGCTCAGTCACCTTGTCTGGTGACAAAAGTGCAAATAAACCCCTCAACCGACCACGACGAACTGGGGATAAATATAACCAAGCTGGGCAACAGTGATATGAATGGGCAACCATAGCAAACACTCCCAGGAAGGCTCAGAAAAAAGGAAATGGTTTTTGGAAGGGTCTCCGCTCCGTAGCCCTTCCATACTTCATTTCATTTTTTTGGAGCTTTCCTGGGTGTGTTTCTTATGTTTGCCCATTAATATCAGGGTTCCCCAGCTGACTTCCTATTTTTAATATGTTTGTTTGGGTCTTTTTCTATCTTTATTTGCACTTTTGTTCTGTGCACATGTATCACACTGCTCACGTTTTGCAGGTTTCCCCGGTTTCCCTGTATATTGTTGACGGAAATGGTTTCTCTTCCCTTTAAATGCCCTCTACCGTGAGTGTTTCACTCGCGCTATTTTTAACCTGCAAATTCGTCCCCGATACTGTGCGGGGAGCCTCTCCCCTCCCCTTCCCCGCCCATTGACCCCGTCTCTCCGCCCCTCGGGAGCCTTCCTCCGCCCTCAGAATGCCTTTCCACGCCTCTATCGGACATTTGCGGGCCGGGTACTTGTGCGGGGCACGTTAGTGCGGCGCGCAATTGTGCGGGGCCCACGCGCACTTGTGCGGGGCGTTTAAGAGCGTTTCTGAGCGTTTGAGTGCCGCGTTTCCGTGCGCTATTGTGCGGCACGCAATTGTACGGCTTTTAGTAAACATGCCCCATAGTCTTAGAGATGATTGGAGGGAAAAATACTTTGGTATGTTAGGAACCTTACTGACATCAATGAGTTGGAACTTCCTTAGGTTGTTCCACTGGAGGTGTTAGCGGGCTGTGCAAAGCACTACTCGGAGGCCTCCCCTTCCCGCTGTGAACTTCCAGAGCATTACACAAAATACCAGTGTCCATCCCTCCATAGCGCAGAACCTAGGCTGCACAGGACTCCTTTCCACAAGAGGCTCCCACCAGTGCTGGTGACCCTCACACTTTTGTCCCGGAGTCTTCTGTGCCATCCATGAGATGTGCAGTGCTGCTTTGCAGATGTGTTGCAGCACTGTTCACCATAAGGCCAGATGGTGCCAAACTCCCTCACCTATAGCTTGTCAGTGCCTCTGCTTTTCTTGGTGCTGTGTGTGTGGGAAATGATGCTGTCAGCCACAGATCCCCACAGTCTAGAAGGAACCTGTTACGGTGAAGGTAGAATCTCACCACTCATAACCCAGTGTTGTCCGGATCCTCTCACCCCTTTTATTGGACGTCAAAAGATGTCCAGGATCAAAAACCCTATTTGAGGCAATTATGGGTTGTGAGTTGCACAAGTACAAAATTTAGATACCAATTGTACTTGCGTCTTGATTTACCTCTGAAAAAGGGGTATTAACTACAATACATTTTTCCTTGCTCAGATAAGATGATAAGATTTTTGAAATTTGTAAATATTTAAATCTGTATATATGTTTAAACTATCTATATACCTAATCAGCATTTACTCAGCATTGTAACCCTCAAATTACCATTTTTATTATATACAATTTAATGTTCACTGTAATTTCAATTGTTTGAATAAGTTTCAATGTAATGTTCAAGTTTTGTTCTATGTAAACCGCTCTGATTTTTCTGAAAGGCGGTATATAAAACCGTTCAATAAATAAATAAATAAAAAATAAATTAACCATAAATGGTTCGGCTCCACCTAAAACCCGGGGTGAGGAATGAGTTACTGCCAAGGTCCTCTCTGCATTAAGAACCTCGTGCTTGGGCTATCTTCACCAGCACTGATCTTAACCAGCAACAAAGTTCTTCTCTGTCATGTAACTAAGTAAACTCTGTCCAAAACCAATAGCACCTTAGCAACACAGCCATAAAGGGCATACCAGCTTGATTCTTCCTGTCCACAAGAAGGCATGAGGGTGGTAACTGTGACCTACACCAGTCATCCCCATTAACTCCAGGAGCCAATACCCTTGCTCATTGAGCCATTGATTTCCCTTTGCCAGTATAACAGTTCATGAGGTATTTCATTTTTTGTACACTGCCTTGATGTTCCAATTGCTATAAAGGCAGATATGCAAATCCTATATTAAACAGCACACCTTCAAAGGGATATCAACAGAATGGAGTCAGTGCAGAGGGCTACTAAAGTGGTCAGTGGCCTTCATCATAAGGCATATTGGGACAGACTTAAAGATCTCATGGTACCCCTAACCATCTCAGTTATTTACCATCCCCCATAAAACAATTTCCCTCTTCAGGAGGGAACCCTCCTATTCTTGTTTCTAAAAACAATGGAACGGGCTCTTCCAGTTGTTCCCCAACCTCAGAGGTAGGTCATTCATGGGCCCTCCAACAACACCCATCACCACTTCTGTTATTAAATGCCCAGGGTCCATCAATGTTGACTAAAGGGTTTGTGTCATGTTGCACAGCACCAAACAAAGTATTCCAAGTCTTCCCCTCCCAAGACACATGGCTGCAATTCACTCCTGCTTCCGAAAGAATCATCCACATCGTGCCTACTACTAGCATGTTCCTTGCTTATTGGTTGATTTCTGCATAGACCCAAGATAGTGTACCTGCCATGAAGAATATTCAGATATCAGCTCCACATTTATTTATTTATTTATTGAATGGTTTTATATACCGTCTTTCTGCAAAATCAAAGCGGTTTACAAATAACTAGTAACAAGTTTTAACAGGTAACATCAGAAAGTTTGCACCTGATCAGTGCCAAAAAAACAATGTAACTTATTTACAAGTAGGAATATATGTACACAGATTTATTTACAAGGATATTCATATTTATATTGTGCTACACAAAAGTAAAGATCACTTATGAAGCTTTCCACAGCTTATACACCACTAATCGCCTCCTGTTAAATATTCTTACACTCTGGGAAATCCAGCCCCATGGACACTATGCAGGCTCAGCAGAATGTGGTCTTACCACCTCACCTACAGTCCACTTGGAATTTGTGAGGTTCCAAACACCCAGTTTCCTCTAAGAGTTTTCACCAATTCCCTTACCTCTATCTCTGAATATATATGCATCAGCAGCATGTTAAGGAGCACATCTTGGGTCTCATGCACACCTAAAACTTCTGACCATATAGCAAAGAGGCACCCTTTGGTCTCCAGTATACCCTAATACTAATAATCATTTGTATAGCGCTACAAGGTGTACATTGTGCTGTACAGATGCATATAAAAGACAGTCCCTGCTAATTAGAGCTTACAATCTAGTCAAGATAGACAAGGATTTCTAGGGGAATGGTAAGGAGACACATACTGTAGGAGACTAAGCAAATCAGAGTCCAAAAGCGGCCTCAAAGAGGCGAGTTTTCACCCTGGATTTGAAGAGGGCCAGAGATGAAGACATGCACAGACTCAGATAGTTTGTTCCAGGCATAAGGAGCAGCAAGGTGGAAGGATCAAAGTCTGAAATTGGCAGTAGAAGAGAAGGGCACAAAAAGAAGGATCATCCGAAAAAGCGGAGTGCTTGAGGAGGGGTGTAGGGAGAGATAAGAGAGGAAGAGTAATGAGGAGCAGCAGAATGAATGCACTTATAGGTCAGTAAGAGAAGTTTGAACTGAATACAGAAGCAGATAGGGAGCCAATGAAGTGACTTGAGAAGAGGGGGTTATATGAGCATATTGAGACTGGCGGAAGATTAGCTGGCACCCAAGGTCACAGATCCATCTGAGAACACGTTCTTTCCCATCTCCCAACCAGAACTCTGAGCAGTCTACCAGAACCTCACTTGCATCCGCTGAGGGACAATCTACGTACCAACAAGGCCCCATATCCCATTCGCCTAGTGGCAGGAAACTCTGTTATATCCAACTCTGTGTATCTGTAGTCCCCCCCAGCTTCCATATTTCAGCAATGATCTTTTGACCTTGGAAGTCCTTTGGTGCTCAATACCAGGGCCACACAAAACTGAAGCCTCCCCTGGCCTGAGATCTGATTTCACTTTTCGTGTCATTACCTGCTATCATGATCAGATGCCTTACAATGCAAACATGGTCCTCTTTTTCCATGAGCTTTGAGCTCAAGTACCACATTCTCTTATTCCAGCCACCTCAGTGATTATCAAGGGCCCACTTGGGATGCTGGCCTCAGGTTTGATTTTCCTGTTGGGCCTCCACCTTTGAAGATTTGGACCTGATAATTTCCTTTGTCTCATACAACCTTATTGCCTAGTCTTGATCAAGAGATCTTATCCCAGCAACATTTAACTGCACTCTCATCCAGGCTGAATGATTGTATACTCCACAGGGTGTCTCCACCTCACACCTCGGTGACACCTAAACATCATAGGGAGTCTGAGGAAACTGCTAGGTACTGTCAGACGGCTGCCTAGGGTGAGAACTTACACAATCTTGACGATGCATATATTCATATGATTCTTGCAAGGTATTGTGGGTATTGTAGTTCATTCACTCCCAAACACAGCTGATGACAATAATTTGAGTTGTGAAACCAAGTGGTAAGATCAATAAAATACTTCTTTTATTGATGGGGTTTAATTCACCCAGCACATGTATGCTTGATAGCACTATAAATGAGGTTACTTGCTTGCAGTGTTTAAAATGGATAACAAAAAGTCACAAAGTAAACCAGAAAACAACCTTCAGCTTGTCAGGCAATTAGCTAATGTTCTCTTAGCAAATAATTACCAAATACAAAGGCACAAAGTAAAGAATAAACTTTGCTGGTTAGGTTAACTTCTGCTTATTTTTCCACGCCGATCTCAGCAGTGATTCTCCCTTGCTCACACACACAATCAGGTGCAGCCCTAATTACTATCAATGGACCAGCTGAAAGCCTTTAGCTGGCTGGCTGCTACTGTGTGAGCCCAAATCCTGCTTTAAGAGCTGTTTGCAGTGGAAATAAAGAACAAAGTTAGGTTTCTTTGTGATGGCTGATGTGTTTGCTCATGGAAAACTAGCAATAGCATTTAGATAGAGAACAGTCCATATAAATAGTTTCATCTGCTGTATCTCCCCCTTCATCAACAATCATAGGGTCAATATCATACATTGGCACAGATGAGTCTTTCATTAAGGCACTATCATGAGAATGCTTATTCCCTTGCTGCCATTCTCTATTATAGATAGGGTCTGGATCAGTGTTCATACCTGAGCCTCTCCTGCCATCATAATTCCTCTCTGTAAAGCCTGGCCAATATGTAATCCAATTCTGATGTCCAGCCTTCCAATCTTGATCCCTGGACACTGGATCTCCTCTCACATACCTTCTGGCCTTGGTCTGAAAGTCCCTTCCACATGCAGTCTTCTCTCTTCCAGGTAGCCACTGGTGATTCCTATCTCTGCCAATCCATTCCTCTGGCTGAATCCAGTCCAATGGACTCTGCTGGCATTTGGAATACCTCCCAGTATGGGTACTGCCTTGGAATCTCCCAGACCTTCCAATGGGCTTTCTTCTCTTCCTTCCAGAGAGTTTCCTTCTCTCTCTATCTGCTTGGCTTAGCTTCTGTTTCTCCAGGTGATACTGGTGCTTGTAGCCGTTGCTGTCTCTGTATCTCTTCCTCCCTCTGTAGCTGTTATCTGAAGAATAAACTCTATTCTTATCCTGTTCTAATGTGTGCTGCTCCCTAACACAGCGCAGCTGTGTTGAATCAGGCCCTGCCCTTTGAGATGAGTGCTTAGGGATTACCTCATAGCTCTCTTGATTGCACACACATTCTCTCACTTCAGCCCCTCTCATGGCTGCTGGAAACCTGGTGCATTCTGGGACTGGTAGTCTTTTATGTGAAAATTCTGTTTTCTCACTTCTACCAGAACTGACAGGTTGCTTGTTCAGAGTCACATCATCTTTTCTATAGCTCCTACCTGAGCTATGATAAGCTTCCTTATCACATACCCCCCTGCTTAAGTTATTACGGACTGGTTTTACTGGTGAAACTTCTTCTCTACAGTCCGTAATATGGGAAAGTGCATCCGCATTCTTGTGTAACTTCCCGGCACGATGTTCAACCTGAAAATCAAACGCCTGTAAGGCCATGTACCAGCGTGTCAACCTGGCATTGTGGTTCTTCATTTGCTGCAACCACTTAAGTGGGGCATGGTCCGTGACCAACTGGAACTTTCTCCCTGTAAGGTAAAACCTTAACGCCTCCACTGACCACTTGATAGCCAAACACTCTTTTTCTATCGTGGAATACTTTTGTTCAGCCAGTGACAACTTCCTGCTCAGGTACATCACAGGATGCTCCTCCCCATCATGGCACTGGGACAGGACTGCTCCTAGCCCTACATCTGATGCATCGGTTTGAACCAGAAAGGGTTTCTTGAAGTCTACTCCTTTCAGTACCGGTCCTGTACACAATTTTTCTTTTAATACTGAAAACGCTTTTTCAGCTTCTGGTGTCCACTTTATCTGGTTTGGACAATTCTTTCGCAGCATATCCGTGAAAATGGCACTTTTCTCTGCGAATTGCGGTATAAACCGGCGGTAGTATCCAATAAGTCCTAAGAAACTTCTTAGTTGTTTCTTGGTTGTTGGAGGAGGAAAATTCCTGATGCTATCTATTTTGCTTAATAGAGGTTTAATTTTTCCTCTTCCCACTAGGTGGCCTAGGTATTTTACCTCCCTATTTGCAAAGGCACACTTCTTCGGGTTTAAAGTGATTCCCGCTTGCTTCATAGAGCACAAGACTGCCCTGATCCTCTTCAAATGCTCCGCCCAGGTGTTACTATGGATTATGACATCATCCATGTATGCAAAAGCATAACTTTGGTGGGGTCGAAGTACCTGATCCACTAACCTTTGGCAGGTAGCCGCTGCTCCATGCAGTCCGAAAGGCATCCTCTTGAACTGGAAAAGGCCAACGGGGGTGCTGAACGCAGTCTTCGGCTTCGACTCCCTGGTGAGAGGGATTTGCCAATATCCTTTTGTCATATCAAGGGTGGTTAAGTATTGAGCCTGTCCCAGCTGGTCTAACAGCTCCTCAATTCTTGGCATTGGATATGCATCAAAAACTGATATGGCGTTTACCTGCCGGAAGTCAATACAAAATCTTAAGGATCCATCAGGCTTCGGCACCAGGACTATGGGGCTATTCCAAGGACTCTTTGACTCTTCTATTACCCCCATGTCCAACATCTCCTGGACTTGTGCCACTACCTCCTGTCTTTTGGCTTCAGGCAAGCGGTATGGCCTTTGACGAACCAATTTCCCAGGTGGAGTTATTATTTCATGGGCCACCAAATGGGTCTCCCCAGGTATGGGTGTCAACACATCTGGGAATTCCTTAAGCAACTTCCTAATTTCTTCCTGTTGTACCATTGTCAGGTCCTCACCTATTTGGGGCTCTGATTTTTCTTTACACTCAGATACCTGGGGTCCCAAATCTTCCTCTTCACTCACCTCCCTCTCTCGGGCACAGGTGGCAGCTAAGCTTTTAACCCCTTTGATATCAGTAGAACCAAAGCCTTTGGCTCCACATTCAGAATTCTCTAGGGATGTGACCTCCTCCACAGGTGGAAAACCCAGCCTCTCACAAATCAATTGGGCAATTTTGTCTCCTGTCTTCACATGATACTCATTCTGTCCAAAGTTAAACAACAGAACTTTAATATTGCCCCGGTAATCGGGATCAATTACTCCCGCACCCACATCGATGAAATATTTAAGGGCTAATCCGGACCTTGGGGCTACTCTCCCATAACATCCAATTGGTATTTCCACTTGGAGACCGGTGTCAACCAGGGCTCTCCCTTGGCTAGGTACAGTCACATTTTCTATGCTGCATAGGTCAAACCCAGCAGACTGAGGGGTTGCCCGCCTAGGAGCTTGGGCCCTCTCAGAGACCTTATGGTACTTTAGGACGAATATCTGCTTTGGGGTAGCTTGGTCTTCTGGACGCTTAACCATCTTTTTAGCTGGGGTCTGAGGACTTCCAAATAAAGGCCCGGGAGCTACTACCATTAAACCTTCTCCCTCCTTTTTTCCTAGTCCTTCCACTAGACCCTGCTTAAATCTTGGCCAGTCTCTTCCTAGAACCAAATCAAAGGGTAGCCTAGGCACCACTGCTAATAGGACTTCCTCTTGTTTCCCTAGGCACTTAACCTTTAGCCTATAGGTGGGATATGATGATGCAGCACCATGAATGCATCTGATGTGAACTTGGCTTTCAGGGGTTCTAGGCACAAATCTTTCTTGGGCCTCTATCCTCTTCCAAAGCCTTTTTGACATCATACTCTGGTCTGCCCCAGAGTCTAATAATGCATTTGTGGTAATTCCTTGCACATCAACCATCAAAAGAAATCCTTCCTTGGGTTGTTTTAAATCCAGACCCATTAAACTAGTGTGTGTCTGGCATCTCTTCTCTAAATGTCCCAATTTCCCACACTTGAAACATTTCTTTCTATTCCACTGTGTCATCTGGTTTGATACAGTACATTCATTTTCAGAAACATTCTTAATTATTCTCTTTTCTGATACAGCACATCTAGCCTCAGCATCCATCTTTAGAGGGCCACCCATTCTATGGCAAGCCTGCGTGGCTTCCAAGAATCTCTCTGCTAGCATGGTTGCCTCTCCAAGATTTTGGCAATTTTGCTGTATAAGAAAAACATTCAAATCCTTAGGTACCCCAAGCATAAATTGTTCCAGCATTATAATATCTAATAACATTTCTACTGTCTTTTGCTCAGGCTCCAACCATTTTACAGCTAAACTTCTGATTCTCTGACTCAGAGCCCTGGGTGTCTCACCCACTTTCAATGTAACAGCTCTAAACATTCGCCTATACTCTGAAATAGACAACCCTAGGCGATCTCTAATAGCTGCCTTTACATCCTTATAAATCAAAGCCTGGGCTGCTGGCATTGCTCTGTAAGCTGCTAGTGCCTCACCAGTTAATGAGGCTGCCAGCCTTACTGCCCACTGGGTCTCTGGCCATGCTAAAGCCTGTGCCACTCTTTCAAAAGACTCTAGTGTGGTAGGCGACGGCCTATGATCCATGCTAATTGAACTAAGCAGACAGGCCTGAGCAGCTTGACCTGTAACTGAAGCCTGTAGTTAGGCCCAGAGGAATGAAAACCCCCCTGAATGATGACACCATAGAATTGAAACTTAACTCAGTTTAACTGAACATAGCTAAGCAGAAACGAAACTTAGAAAATAAAGAAAAACAAGTTTAATTGGTACTGATAAGGTGTGCTATGCTTCTATGGAATTAATTAACTCTGCAAAAAGCAAGGTTACAGTGCCCTGCTTCCCATATGTTTTAACAAGCTCAGCGACCTTGGAGGAGAGATGTAACAAGTTAGAGACACTGACCATTGTAATTGGGACTAGAAGGGGGGCAACCAGGTGCTGAGCCCAGACCAGAGTCCCGATTGGGTAGCCATATCAGTACCGGGACCAATAGATGGGTGAGAGGGGTACTGGGACCAATGAAAAGTTTGCCTATGCTTAGAATGGACAAGAAAGCTATAAAAGTTGTTGTTTTACTAGAAGCCATTGCTCAGCCATTTTGTATTTGATTATTGCTTGAGCCATGTGCACATTAAACTGGCTTGGATCCTTGAAAAGACTCCTGGATTTATTTATTGCATGCTTATCTGCTGCTACATTCTTGGTGCGTTGGCCGGGAAGTGCGAGTGGTGGATAGTGTTCAAGTGAATAAATCCACGTAATTCGCCTTGAGGTTTGGTCCAGTTGGAACCATGCCAATCCGACGCAGGGGAATTTCCCTGGGCCCACCGATCCTCTTGTATCGGAGGGAGTTCTGCCTGGCCTCGGCAGGCACTGAGTCCAGCTGGCCAACACTTCCGACCCGGGGGAGTCCAGGATCCAACTCAGAAGCTTGGGAACCAGATCTGGTAAGTATAGTTTTGAAAACCTGTCTAGACAGATGAGTTAGAACTGCAGTTTGAAACTTGTAACTTGTAATCTCGAGAACTTGGAACTTGGAATTTGGAATTTGGTAATGAGAGCACTGATCCCCTCTCAAGGACGGTCCTATTAACCTTGCATGAGTATGCGCGAGCTGAAGCCATCGTCCTTCTTGTTTGGTAAGACTTAAGTCTTTGTTTGAAAATCCTTGCATGAGTATTCGCGAGGTACAGCTGTTTAAAAAAAAAAAATAAAAAAAAAAATCATGATTTAGTCTAGTCAGAACAGACAGGAACTTGGAATTTGTAATCTCGAGATATTGGGAATTGGTAAGAGAGCATGATCACCTCTCAAGGAAGGGCCGAGTAACCCCGCATGGGAATTCGCCGGGTGAAACCCTCATCCTTTTTGTAATTGGGAAAAAGACTAGTCAGAATAGATAGAAAGGAATGCATTCTGAGATACGTTGCTAGCATGATTGTGTGAATGAAGTGTGAATGAGAGGTCTGGCAGCACGGACCAAGCGAGAGTGGACTCTGGACTAGCGCAGTTCCTAGTCGGGTGACTGCGTCTAGGTCGCGAAACGGATGAAGCGTTTGGTGTATTGTCCGTCCTGTGTATTTGATTTTGTTATCTGTTGAAACCACGAGTTTCCCTTCTGTTATAAATGTGAGATTATTATGTTGAGTAATTTGTGACAGTTCACTGGTTAAGAAATTGTATTAATAGAGCAGAATGAAGACCCAAAACACCTACGGTCATTTTTAGAAATCAAAAAGCTGGTCTCACCCAGTTGGTTTTAGCACAGTGAAAAAGCTGACAGGGGGCGTGTCTGTGCAGGAGAATGTTTGGTGCTGTTTAACCCTATGCAGGCATGTTTTTCAACGATCTGCTGCTGGACTAATCAGGACAATTATACCTGTTTCTACCTGTTTTTATTCACTTTGTTCTGATAGTAATGTTCCTCCTGCTGTGGTCATGTATTGTGTACCATTCAATAAGAATATTTAGTCAGAATTTTAGTTTTGAAGGTTGTATTAATCATCAGAGCTCCGCAAACAGTTTTTAGTTATATTCTCTGCTCTGTCTGCATTTCTAAGTCAATTGAGCCTGTTATATTGCTGTTACTTTGCAGAACTATCCAGGAGGTGACGGGTTTAGTTCAGTTATAGTGTGTAGGGTAAGATTAGTTATTCCGGTCAGATAGGTATAATATATTTGTGGGCTTAGCTTTGCCCTGTGTTTTATGATTCAAATAGGAAATGATAAAGAACTGTTTTTGTTTTTTCCTTTGATCTACAAAGTAATTAGATCACAACTTAACATTGATTTAAATTGTTTTTTTCTGGCATCTCTGTCCATGTGAATGAGAAGTCTCTTTTTATGAGCACAGTTCAATTGTTTCCCGCGAGCAGAGGGGTGTGGCTTCCACATAGCCTGCAGAGAAAAAAAAAAAAAAAAAGGTTCTGAAGAGACTGCTGGAGACTGCAGGAAATTTCTCCTAGGAATGAAAAGGGACTCCCGATTTGAAAAGCCTCTTCATTTAATCGAAGCGTGATGAATTTATAATTAGTTTTTTTTCTCTGGTTTCACTAGCTCTGTTTAACCAAAAGTTTTAAAAACAAAGTTTATCTTTTTATGAATGAGTATAAGTCATTTGAATGCATGCTTCCCCTCTGTGCTGGTTACTAATGAACAAATCAGTTAGCTTTTCTGTATTTAAAAAAAAAAGGGAAAGGTGTACTGTATTTTATGAAAAATATCCGGAATGTCTTTTAAATATTTGCTTCCTGAACTAAAAAAATAATTTCTTTTGCAGAGACATGCTGACAGATAGCTATAGTTCTCTCTATAAGAAGCATAATGGATGTATGTGCTCAATCTAAGTGTTTCCTGCCTGCCCTATGTTTACAGAAATAATAAGTGTCCTTTCAAGTATGATCAAGAATTTCAGTAAGGGATTTACTGAAGATTATGAAATGTCTCTGTCCCAATCAGGATTTTGCCCCAGAATTTCTAGATATCCTGTCTCGTCTCTCTCTCTCTCTGTAAGTAGTTCAGTTCAGAGTGCTTAAGGGGGGATGGAGCCCATTCCACCGATGATGTCACCCCCCGGTGGGCGTGAACTAATGTGCCCACAGCAGAGAAGTGGATCCTTTAAAAAAAAAAAAAAAAAAAAATCAACCTCCTGGATAGAGCATTGCTAGGAGAAACAGAATCCAGGAGAGGGGGGGGGGGGGGGGACTACAGATTCCCAAGTAGTTTGCTAGCCACCTCTGCAACAGGGGAATGTCCACCCCCTCCGGACTAGAAGTGAAAGTCAGCTGACCAGACTTGTTTAGAACTGAAAAAAAACTGCATTATACACTGAGAAGTTTTAGGACTTGATTGAACTAATGAACGGAAATTGCAAAGAACTGGATGAATTTGCGGGCATAATGGTTAAATGAAAGTTAATCAGAGGGTGTGTGAATTGTGAAAATAAATGTAACAGAGAAAGTGAATGATATTTTAGTTGAATGATGTGAGGAGGTTATCTTAATTGAAGGAACAGAGGAAGTGAAAAACTGGGTGTGAGTACGCCCATTATAGAAAAAGAAGGACATTAGAGAAGTGAATGCCCGTATCTTGACTCCACCCCAGGAGGGAGTACTTGATTGTAGAATCATAGACAGAATAAAACCAAGCACAGTGTTTCAGCACGAGAGTGGAGCAGCTATAGCGTGAGTGGCAGCCTGAGAGGGCTACAGCATGGATGAAGACTAGGCCAGACCGGACTCTCCAGTTTCCCTGGGTCCCCAGGAGTCAGTCTGAAAAATAGGGGACCAATATATGGACTTTTATGGGGGATACAGGAGCAGAATACTAAAGCCAGTAGCCCCTGTGTTTTTCTCGCAAAGCCTTTTCTGCAGAACCACATGTGTGAACTAGAAAAAAAATAATAATAATAATGTACCAGTTCCTGTATATGCCTGAATGCCCTATTCCATTTTTGGGCCGAGACCTGCTTGCAAAGCTTCAAGCACAGATATCCTTTGTTGAAGGGGAAAAAAATGAAACTCAAAATCTGCTGGCCTGATGGTGTTAACTGTCCCCAAGAAGAAGAATGGCGGTTCTATTCACCTGCATCCAAAGCAACAAGCTGTACACTTACCAACCTCATAGCCCCACCTGGAGGATGGGCAGAAGATAATCTACCTGGCCTAGCGAAGAACATAGCCCCTGCCATTGTCACCCTCAAGCCAGTCAAGAAGCCTGGGACAGGTGATTACCGCCCAGTGCAGGATCTAAGAAAGAATGAATGATGCAGCTGAAACTATACAACCAGTGGTACCAAAATCCTTATATTCTCTTGGAACTGATCTCTGCTGAAGCTATACATTTCATCATTCTGGACTTAAAAAGATGCCTTTTTCTGTATACGCTTAGCCCAAGACCCCACTACAAGGAGGCGGGGCCAACTCATCTGGACAAGATTACCTCAAGAATTCAAGAACTCGCCTCACTCAGCAAAAGATTTGACAAGTTATCCAGAAACTCCAGAAAAAAAAAAAAGAAAAAAATTATACTTCAATATGTGGACAACTTGCTCATAACCACCAACTCAGAAAGTGAATGTCCACCAGCCACCAGTGAACTCTTGCACCTTTTAATGAGGCTGGATACAAAGTCTCAAGAGCCAAAGCATAATTATGTCAAACAAGTTAAATACCTAGGATTCCAGTTGTCCAGCGGAATTCGACGCCTGAAACCCTTACCAGAACGCAAAGCAGCTGTATGCAGTATTCCTACTCCAACCACCAGGAGGCAAGTGAGAGCCTTCTTGGGTGCCACAGGATACTGTTGTATATGGATCCCCAATTTTGCGCTGCTAGCAAAACCATTGTATCACATTGTATCAAGCTACCAAAGGAATGAAAAAGTCTCCATTGGAATGGGGACTTGAATAGGAATGCAGTCTTTTGATCTTTGAAAACCGCTCTGATGTTATCACCAGTTCTGGGTCTACCTGATGTCCAGAAAACCTTGCAGTCTCTATGTTCATGAGTCGCAAGGAAATGTTCTGGGAGTGTTGACTCAATCTCTTGGACCTTATTTGAGAAGCTGTTACAGCTACAGCCTTCCTAGTAAGCAAAAACTAAAAGAAAAATCCCTTTGAGACAGGATCTTCAAGTTACTGTACCACACTCTGTTCTAACCAATATGAAATACAAAGGAAATTACTAGCTAACAAATCTATGAATGTTGAAATATTAGAGTATGTTGTGTGAAAACCCCAGATACAACTGAAGGGTCAGTCAAGCTTTCCATCCTGCTATGTTATCAGTTAGTCTTGATCCCCTGATCATGACTGTTTAGAAATTATGGACACTGTATTCTCAAGCCACCTGGATTTGACTGATGTCCCTCTGGAGAACCCTGAACAGACTTTCTTTGTGGCTGAAGGCAGTTTCATCATCAATGGACATTGTTGTGCTAGATATGCAGTGATGACCCCTGATTTGGTAGTTGAGTTCTCAGCCCTGGCCCCAGAAACTTCACCACAGAAAGCTGAACTGATAGTCCTCACTAGAGCACTAACAATAGGAAAAGAGCCCTGTCTAAATGTGTACCCAGATTTCAAGTATACCCTTACAACCTTGCATGCATATGGGGCCCTGTACAAAGAATGAGGGTGGATAACCTTAGGAAGCAAGTCCATTAAGTATAGCCCCAAGATATTGATATTAATAGATACATACTGCCTATAGATCTCAGAATTTAGGAAAAGTAGAATGTGTGAATAGAACCCTGAAATCTCAGTTGTCTAAACTTTGCCAAGAGGTTTACCTGAAGTGGCCCCAGGTTCTTCCCATAGCCCTTCTTAGGATATACTTAGCCCCTGCTAAGTCTTTAGGAGTTTCCCCTTTTGAGATTCTGTATGGGCAACCCCTGCCTATTGTATAGGAAATAAAAGGAGATATGAGACAGATAGGATCTGAAATTATTAGACATGAACTATTGGTTTTAAGTTCTGTTTTGCAGGAGTCTTCATACCTGAGTACAAAATCGATTACTCATCAATTTGCCTGCACCCCTGCATCCTTTCAAGCCTGGAGTCTCGGTGTGGATCAAAGAGTGGAGAAAGATACTGTTAGCCCTGCATTGGAGAGGACCCTATGTCGTCATCCTGTCAACTCCAACTGCAGTAAAAGTCGCAGAATTTGATCCTTGGACCCATCATAATCAAGTGAAGCCAGCAGCTGCTCTTGAACCTGATCACTGGACTACTGTACAGCATCCTGAGACTCCATTGCACCTCACCCTACGACAACAACCACGGACCTAAGACTTATTGGTCCCTCAGAAACTGCACTATTTCAAGACTGTTTGTTTATCTGAAGGTAAGCCTCGCATCTGAAAAAAAAAAAAAAAACCTGCAATCATCAGAAAGAGACTGTGTTGTGTTAAGAAATTGAATCTTCTAAGAGACTGTGTTTAAATACTCTGAAAAGACTGTTTTGATCTCCTAAAGAGTGAACTGCTCTAAGGAAGCAATAATAGCCTAAGAGACTATGCTATGATATTTTAAGAAATTGAGACATCCCAGAGGACAGTGATACTTTGGAATCTACAGCCCTACTCCTGCCAAAAAGCTGGTAGGTCTACGTACGGCAGAAGCTTGAGGATCTACAATCAACCCTACATCTGTTATCTGTTGTGGAAGTCGACAGTTCCACCAATTTTCCAGAGACTATGCCCATTATGAATTATTATTATTGCTTTATTTTGGCAGCAGCCTTGGAGTGCTTTGAAATGACTTTTGCCTTATCTCCCTGGGCAGCCTGTATAAGTACAACATGAACTGGACCGAAGGTCACTCAGACCTTGTTTTATCATTCTTCCTATACTTGCATTGGTATACTCTCCAATCCAAAAGTTGTTCTAGATCTTGACTTTCTACAAGGCTATGCAAGCCACCGTTGCAATTCCTCATACCACCACCAGAACTTGTTTCTTGAACTTACTGGAGCAATAGCATCTAGTCTCCACACTTCTGACTGTTTCTATTGTGGAGGAACTAAGATGGGAGATCAGTGGCCCTGGGAGACGCAAGAACTGAACTATTCTATCCTATACAATCAGACTGATTTACATAATACTACTAGTGAGTGGGTATTGGCCCACCCCATTGTTGACAGTTTGTGTTTTTGTTCGGACTGGACCACAATCTACTACGAAGGATGGACAGCTGGTCTGTCTAAATCAGAAGCTTTACGACAGCACAACAAAGATGCAACCGAACCTTCTAATCCTTTAGTTCTTTTTCCCACTCTTGCCAAACTATGGACTTTGACTATCTGCTTGTTGCTCCCTTGTTTCTTGCTACTTTGCTTGCGAATGATAACTTCAGTTATTAATAACACTGTAGAGCATAAGGCGGCTACAAAGATATTAGCTATGTGAACTTACTACCCTATACCACAGAGTGATACCTTTACCTAGTATTATGTGATTTGATTCTCACACCTTATTAACATGCGGGTGAGAATAATCAAAGGGGGGAATGTGGTAGGCGACGGCCTATGATCCATGCTAATTGAACTAAGCAGACAGGCCTGAGCAGCTTGACCTGTAACTGAAGCCTGTAGTTAGGCCCAGAGGAATGAAAACCCCCCTGAATGATGACACCATAGAATTGAAACTTAACTCAGTTTAACTGAACATAGCTAAGCAGAAACGAAACTTAGAAAATAAAGAAAAACAAGTTTAATTGGTACTGATAAGGTGTGCTATGCTTCTATGGAATTAATTAACTCTGCAAAAAGCAAGGTTACAGTGCCCTGCTTCCCATATGTTTTAACAAGCTCAGCGACCTTGGAGGAGAGATGTAACAAGTTAGAGACACTGACCATTGTAATTGGGACTAGAAGGGGGGCAACCAGGTGCTGAGCCCAGACCAGAGTCCCGATTGGGTAGCCATATCAGTACCGGGACCAATAGATGGGTGAGAGGGGTACTGGGACCAATGAAAAGTTTGCCTATGCTTAGAATGGACAAGAAAGCTATAAAAGTTGTTGTTTTACTAGAAGCCATTGCTCAGCCATTTTGTATTTGATTATTGCTTGAGCCATGTGCACATTAAACTGGCTTGGATCCTTGAAAAGACTCCTGGATTTATTTATTGCATGCTTATCTGCTGCTACACTAGAAAATCATCAACATTATCTTCTGGAGTTAATTTCCCAAAATTAAATGCCCCAATCCCTTGATTGAGTCCCACACTGTCCACATGTGGTGCACCAGTACTAACTGCTGGTCTTGCATCTGTTCCATTTTGGCTCTGCAGCTGAACTAGAGCTTGCACCAGATCAAGCACTGGTTTCTGCTGTTCCATTAAGGCCTTCATAGCAGTGTCCTGGGCCTGCTGTGATAGCTCCTGCTGCTTGCTGAATTGGGCTGCCATCCACTGAGCCATCTCCGTCGGATCCATCTTGACCCCTGCAAGAAAAGAAAAAAGAAAAACCCAAGAGCAGCACCTTCCAACCAGGTGTGGTTTTTTTTTTTTTTTTCAACTTTTTTTTTTTTCAATTACCCCCTGTGCTTACACACATCCACCACTAGACATGCCCAGGTACATATTACCTTGTCTCAGTGATGAATCCAGCTTTGCACAGGGTCTTTTCCTCTGGGACAGCTTCCTGGAACAACCACTTTTCCTCCAAAGTGCAGACGAGGGAAAAAATCTTCTTACAGCTTTAAACTTGACTTTTATTTGTAATCCACAACAAGTAAATCCTCTTGGTGCAAGAGCAACCGAAAAACTACGCCATTTGTCAGACGGCTGCCTAGGGTGAGAACTTACACAATCTTGACGATGCATATATTCATATGATTCTTGCAAGGTATTGTGGGTATTGTAGTTCATTCACTCCCAAACACAGCTGATGACAATAATTTGAGTTGTGAAACCAAGTGGTAAGATCAATAAAATACTTCTTTTATTGATGGGGTTTAATTCACCCAGCACATGTATGCTTGATAGCACTATAAATGAGGTTACTTGCTTGCAGTGTTTAAAATGGATAACAAAAAGTCACAAAGTAAACCAGAAAACAACCTTCAGCTTGTCAGGCAATTAGCTAATGTTCTCTTAGCAAATAATTACCAAATACAAAGGCACAAAGTAAAGAATAAACTTTGCTGGTTAGGTTAACTTCTGCTTATTTTTCCACGCCGATCTCAGCAGTGATTCTCCCTTGCTCACACACACAATCAGGTGCAGCCCTAATTACTATCAATGGACCAGCTGAAAGCCTTTAGCTGGCTGGCTGCTACTGTGTGAGCCCAAATCCTGCTTTAAGAGCTGTTTGCAGTGGAAATAAAGAACAAAGTTAGGTTTCTTTGTGATGGCTGATGTGTTTGCTCATGGAAAACTAGCAATAGCATTTAGATAGAGAACAGTCCATATAAATAGTTTCATCTGCTGTATCTCCCCCTTCATCAACAATCATAGGGTCAATATCATACATTGGCACAGATGAGTCTTTCATTAAGGCACTATCATGAGAATGCTTATTCCCTTGCTGCCATTCTCTATTATAGATAGGGTCTGGATCAGTGTTCATACCTGAGCCTCTCCTGCCATCATAATTCCTCTCTGTAAAGCCTGGCCAATATGTAATCCAATTCTGATGTCCAGCCTTCCAATCTTGATCCCTGGACACTGGATCTCCTCTCACATACCTTCTGGCCTTGGTCTGAAAGTCCCTTCCACATGCAGTCTTCTCTCTTCCAGGTAGCCACTGGTGATTCCTATCTCTGCCAATCCATTCCTCTGGCTGAATCCAGTCCAATGGACTCTGCTGGCATTTGGAATACCTCCCAGTATGGGCACTGCCTTGGAATCTCCCAGACCTTCCAATGGGCTTTCTTCTCTTCCTTCCAGAGAGTTTCCTTCTCTCTCTATCTGCTTGGCTTAGCTTCTGTTTCTCCAGGTGATACTGGTGCTTGTAGCCGTTGCTGTCTCTGTATCTCTTCCTCCCTCTGTAGCTGTTATCTGAAGAATAAGCTCTATTCTTATCCTGTTCTAATGTGTGCTGCTCCCTAACACAGCGCAGCTGTGTTGAATCAGGCCCTGCCCTTTGAGATGAGTGCTTAGGGATTACCTCATAGCTCTCTTGATTGCACACACATTCTCTCACTTCAGCCCCTCTCATGGCTGCTGGAAACCTGGTGCATTCTGGGACTGGTAGTCTTTTATGTGAAAATTCTGTTTTCTCACTTCTACCAGAACTGACAGGTTGCTTGTTCAGAGTCACATCATCTTTTCTATAGCTCCTACCTGAGCTATGATAAGCTTCCTTATCACAGTACATATGACCTAGATTGGCCACTGTTGGAAACAGGATACTGGGCTTGATGGACCTTGGTCTGACCAGGTATGGCATATCTTATGTTCTTATCCAGGCAGGTACAGGGGTTCACAGTGCCCGTCAAATCCCATGCTTTAAAACAGCCATCTCCTGGAATGCAATCAATCATTCTCCACCTATGGGGAGATTAACATACCATAGAACTATCAGCAGTTCCACAATCACCTCCTGGCCTACAATCTTGTCTCATGGCTTCTGGTAGCTACCTGTTTTTTTCAGTACCCACACATACCGACTTGCCCCTTTTGGAGTTCATGGTTTTATTTACTTAGATGGTATTTCTGCAAATTGTTCTCTTTTGTCACTTGTTTCTTGGTCACATTGCCAAGAACCAGGCATACTGAGACATATGCTCCCTAACATTTCTGTTAGTCCTCTTGTATTTCCTCTTAAGAATTACTGCCCATTGGGATTCTCAACCAGAGACTTTCATCAATACCTCCACCTAATCTTGAATTTGAAATATGGCTTCAGGCTGTACACAGTGAACACACACGCCTCTACAAAACACCCTCGCACAGTCTTCTGCTTGGGAGTCACCAGTATGTGGTTAACTCATCCTGCTTGTCCATAAAGAAGGTGCAGTTACTTACCTGTAATGGGTTCTTTGTGGACAGCAGGATAAGTCAGCCACAGAAATCCATCTGCCTCCCCATAAGATAAACTTATATATGGTTTGTAAATTGCTTTGAAATGTCTCAATAAGGTGGTATATCAATTCAAAAATTGCAACTTTAAAATTAAAATGGACTTATTGTGACTAGCTAAGACTGGGCTGGATTACATTATAAAGGTCTGACAAAAATAGTTTGGATCTCTATATTAGGATTTTACTTATACCACAATACTGGCTGAAATTGAAGACGATCTGAAACATTTGCTTCTCAAGATCAAGGAACATAGGGGTATGTTTACTAATCGGCAGTAGCAGCTTCCATGCGATATCGGAGCTGCAGCCCCAATGAATTCAGTGGAGCCATGGCTCCGATATCGCATTGAAGCCGCTACCGTCGATTAGTAAACATACCCCATAGTCTTAAATGGGCCTTCACCTTAATGTAAAGAAGACAAAGATCCTGACAACTGGCAAAATCAATAAGTTCATCGTTGATGGAGAAGAAATTGATAAATAGTTGACAACTTTAACCTGCTTGGATCAATCAATAAAAGAAGTGACAAACAGTCAAGAAATATGATGACGCATTGCTTGTGGCAGAGTGGCTATGAAGAACCTAGATAAGATTCTCAAGAGCAGAGATGTCTCTCTCCATACAAAGATTCAACTTGTCCAAGCCATGGTATTTTCAATAGCGTCATACGGATGCGAAAGTTGGACAGTGAAAAAGATATACAAGCAGAAAATCAATGCCTTTGAATTATGTTGCTGGCAAAGAATACTGTGTGTACCATGGACTATCCGAAGAGCAAACCAGTCTGTACTAGAGAAGATCAAATCTAAGCTTTCTTTAGAAGCTCAGATGACAAGACTTCGACTTTCATACTTTGGACACATCATGCAAGGAGAGAGATTAGAGAAAGATATCATGTTTAGCAAGGTTGAAGGTCAATGCAAAAGAGGAAGGCCAGCAATGAGATGGATCGATACAATAATAGCAGCTATGGATGCCGCTCTGTGTGTTGCCATGCTTGACTCTCACTATCAGTTCACCACCCTCCTTTTCGGACTTTCCACCGCCCCAAAGATGTTCTCCCAGGTCGTGTTAGTGGTGGCTGCAGCGCTGCAGTGCCAAGGGATTTGTGTCCACTCCTATCTGGACGACTGGCTCATCTGGGCCCATTCCCTTTCAGAGGCATCTTGTGTGGCGTCCCAAGTGGTGTGCTTTTTGGAAGGCCTCAGCTGGTTAATCAATAGGGGAAAGAGCCAGTTGTTGCCTTCCAAGTCGCTGGAGTTCCTGGGAGCATGTTTCAACACGAGCAGGCAGAGTTTTCCTGCCAGAGGAAAAGGTCAAAAGGTTGAGCAGGCTTCCAGAGTCTGGGATTATCTTCAGCTCCTTGAATTGATTGTGGTGACCTTAGAGATGGTGCCATGGGCACCTATTCACATGCAACTTCTCCAGCGGTTCCAGTTGACTCTGTGGTCCCCAAATATTCAGGAGTTTGAGCACAGGCTCCCACTCCTGATGATAGTGAAGATCAGCCTGCAGTAGTGGCAGCAGCCTTGTCATTTGAGGAAGGGCATGCTGCTGGATGATTTCTCCTCGATCCTTCTGATGATGGAGGACAGCCTTGTGGGCTGGGGAGCCCATTGCTCAGGGAAGCAGTATGGTCCATCAATCACTTTGAAGGCAAGGGCCATCAGATTGGCTCTTCTGCATTTCCATGCACTGGTCAAGGGCTGGGTGGTTCAAGTGCTTTTGGTCAACACCACGGTGGTGGTTTATATCAGTCGGCAAGGTGGCACAAGGAGTGCCAGGGTAGTTCTGAAGATGGCTCTCCTATTTGCCTGGGATGAGAAGAACCTCCTAGCCTTGTTGGCTCAGCACATTTCCAGAGTGGACAATATGGAAGCGTATTTCCTCAGCCAGCACTCTCTGGATCCCGGAGAATGGCAGTTGAGACAAGAGGCATTTCAGTTGATTCTGTGCCACTAGGGTCACTCCAAAATGGATCTGATGGTGACCCACCCAATGCCAGAGTTTGCTGCTTCTTTAGTCGCTACCCAGAGACAGGGTCTGAGGGTGTCGATACCCTATTCCAGCCTTGGCCAAGTCAGCACCTGCTGTACATGTTTCCTCCGTGGCCCCTGGTGCATGGTGTGATTCAGCATATAGAACGCTGCCTGGGCAGGATTGTTCTGTGGGTGCTGGATTTGCCAAGGAGAGCATGGTTTAGAGACCCAATATAACTCTTGCAGACACCTCCTCTTCGGTTGCCTCTGTCTTGGGGCCTACTGCTGCTGGGACCGATTGCCCTGGAGGACACAGTTCCCTTCTCTCTTGTAGCGTGGTCCTTGAAAGGAAATGGCTGGTGTGGGAGGGCTACTCGGCAGCAGTGGTCTCCACTCTGCTTGGAGCCCGGAGGATGTCTACCAAGCTAACATATGTGCGGATCTTGGGTCTCTTTGAGTGATGGTGCGGCGCTTGGCAGTTTGCTCCTGAGGCAGCCAATGTTTTATTTATTAATTTCACAGATTTTTTTATAAAGCTTTATCGTTTCAGTCAAAGCAGTTTACTTTGCAACTTAATTTTGATAATGTACATTAAACAGTTACATTTATAACTTGGATTTTTCTGAGGTAATGGGGGGTTAAGTGAGTTGCCCACGATCACAAGGAGTGCTAGTGGGAATCAAACCCTGGTTGTTTGGTTCCCAAGCCAGTGCTCTAACCATTAGGCTACTCTTCCTCTCTTTGTATACTCTCTTGGTCTTTCTACAGGATGGCCTAAAGGCCTAAAGGCCTAAAGAGGGGCCTTTCCCTTAGCTCCCTGAAAGTTTAGGTGGTAGCTTTGGCCTGTTTCCACAGTCTGGTGGCTGGTAAGTCTCTAGCCTAGCACACGGACGTCTCATGCTTTCTCCAGGGGGTTCAGCATCTGCGTCTTCCCCTCTGGTCTTTAATCCCTTCCTGGGATGTGTGTCTGGTGCTCAGGGCCCTGATGGTGGCATCTTTGGAACTACTGAAGCACACTTCTTTAAAGGATTTGATACTCAAGCCGGTCTTCTTTGTTACGGTTTGTTCTGCAAGGTGGATTTCTGAGCTGTAGGCTCTGTCTTGCTGAGATCCTTATCAGTCCTTTTCAAAGGAGGCAGTTTCCATTTGGCCTGTTCCTTCCTTCTAGCCTAATGTGCTTTCTTCCTTTTTATATGAACTGGTCTGCCTGCCCACCTTCTCTAAGGGGAAGGATAAGGATCTTCGCCTTGTGGATATCCAGAGAGTGCTTCTCCAGTACTTAGAGGTTACAAATTCCTTTCGTAAGTCCGACGATGTTTATGTATTGTTTGCTGGCCTGCGCAAAGGTGATGCGGCAGCCAAATCGACCCTAGGGCACTGGATTAAGGAGACCATTGCCTCGACGTATCTGTTGCAGAACCGGCTGATTTGCCCATTCTACCTGAGCAAAAGTGTCCTTGTGGCCAGAGCAGAGCTCGGTAGCCCTTGCAGACTTTTGTTGGGCAGCGATTTGGGCATCATTTTCCAATTTTGTCAAGCATTACTGTTTGGATGTCCATGCACGGGTGGACATGGCCTTTAGCTGAAGGGATCTGCGAGCTGCTGTGTCTTCTTCCCGCCCACCCAGTGGAGTTGTAGCTTTGGTACATCCCACTTGTCTGGACTGGCCTAGCAGGATTGTCTTGACTGGTCGATCAGGACTCAAGGAAAAAACATTCACTGGTAAGCAAAAGTCACCTTTAACACTCTTGTAATAGTAGAACTCTGGCAGAATAGGGAATTTGCAATGCCAGGTACTCTATGTTATGTTGCTTATCTTGTTTCTTATAACTAAACATCTTTTTCTATATGTGCTTTATGTAACTCACTAGTAAGGCATTAGACCTTAGAGCTTGACCTGCAAAGTAAAGAAGAAAAGTAAAAGAAAGCGTACTTACTTTCGTTCTCAATAAAAACATATTTGACTTGTGTGCAGCAGATTGTGAAATTGTCATTGCTACTGAATTAATGTGTGTCTATTTCTTTTGGTGGGGGGGAGGGAGTGTCAAGCTAAAGAAACCCAAAAAAGGAGGAATATCAAAGTCTAAATTATTAGGCCCAAAAGATAGTTCAGTAATATAAAAAGAATGATCTGTGCCTAAAGGCACTAGAGGGCCGATGCAGAAATCCTTCGCTAGAGCCCAGTTTGACAGTACAAGTTTAGTGCTGACATTTTGTGCAACAATGCTGTAAGTGAACAACATGCAAATTAGCCATGCACTAAATCGGGATAGCAAGCTGCACATGCTCATAGGTTAGCAGCTCCTGTTTCCATATCATCCTGCTAGACCAATCCATACAAGTGGGTTATATCCCCCTGTCAGCAGATGGTGGAGAGAGAGAAAGACCAAAACTTTCCAGTGACGGTATCACTGGTATTAAGGCTGGTGCAACTAGGGGTTTTCTCCAGAATTTCTCTGTCTCCAATAGATGGTGGTTACTTGACTGGTGCAGCCTTGGTCATGGGGTCCTGGCAGTTGTCCGATGGGGCATCTTCCAGTTAACCCTGTCTGCGGATGGCTTCGGCGCATATTTTTGAATACTCCTCTAGAGTTTCCTGCTTTCTGTGGGGATTTTGGCTCCTGGTCAGGAGGACCGGTTGAGTTTGGGGCAGCTTCTTTTCCTAGATGACTGTTCCTGAACTGCTTTACCTTATACTTGGCTTAATTTATTTTATGTTACTTTATTAGATTTTATTTCCTTAAAAAAATAAAAAAGACAAAGTCGGGAACAGCAGCTCCCCCTCTTCTGCTGTCTGTAGCAATCCTGTACCTCTGGCAAGGTTGGTGCTGGTGCCTGAGGCTACCATGAGTACTTGGTGGAGAGTTCTGGGGACGGATATGACATAGCGCAGTCTCTCCCTGGTAGGTCTGCCGCAGCGAAGTCAGGTTTTCTGAACCACCCTTATTCTTGCCTTTGGGAAGGGTGGTTGAGGCCCATGGCACTCACAGGCTGCATTCTCAGTTGCCACACTTGTCAGGCCTTTGGTCGCAGCACTATAGTTCAGGAGCCGTGGAAGTGCAGTTTTCCCTAATTTGTCACTGGCTTGAATTGCAACCATTGCAGTTTGATGCCGATATTCTCACAGCATTGTTTAAGCTGTGGGAAGTAGCACTGATTCCTGATGAAGGATATATGTGCACCGTGTGTTGCAGATCTGGGGGAGATGTCGGGTAAGCATGCTGAGAGCCTTTCCAACCGCCCCCACCCCCAAAGCAGGAGATTTAGCACCTACATCTCTGTGCTGCCCCATGCCATGTGCAGTACCACTTGCAGCGAGAACAGCCGTCATTTTGCGTGCTAGTATGGAGCTCAGTCCACTTCTTGTCCTCCTCTCGGAGGCCTTTCTTGTCCTCCTCTTGGAGGCCTTTCTCTCAAGGAGACTAAGCGCTGTGGGGTCAGTGGAACCCTCCACATGGAATTTTTACAGTGTTTTCAGCAAGTGTGGTCGTTAAGGCAGGGGTTCCTGAAAGGACTCTGGACATCATGGATGATCACACTCAGTCTTCTACACAGCGCAGTTTTGAGGGTCCTTTGTCTCCAGGCCCTACAAGAGCTGCATTCCTATCATGGAAGCGATCGTATTTGAGAGAGGAGATGGACATCAGTCTGAAATTGCCCAAACCATCTTTTCATTCCAGGGGACCAGGAGTTTTGGGATGCTCTGCAGAGAGACCAGGATGTGGACATGAGAGGACAGTTCGGGCATCCTTTTTGCTCGAGGGGGGGTTGTCCCCCATGGAGGAAGATGACCATGCCTTACATATCCACTTAATCCATAGGGATGAGCTCCCTGCTTTGATCTCATCACTGCTTCAATCCAAATTGCTGATCTCCCTGAGGAGGAGAAAACTAAGTTGCAGGCGGATCCTATTCTGGTAGGCATCAAGAAACTTACTTGATCCTTTCCTTTTCCATCAGAGTTGCAGAAGATGTTCTGTGCAGAATGAGAGTTGCCAGATGCTACGCTGAGGAGAGCATTGGAATGTTGGGATAGATCTACACCTGGACCCATTCTGGATGCCTTATTAACGGCTGTTACAAAGTGCTCCACAATCCCATTTGAGGGTGGAGCAGCCCTCTGGGATCAACAGGACAGAAAAGTTGAATTTCTCTTGAAAACTGGAATTCTTGACCTCTGCTCTTAGCCTGCGAGCTTCCACCTGTGGGAGAATTGGCAACTTGCACCCTTCTGCGATGAATCCAGCTTTTGCTTGAGGACTCCATGTCTGCCTGGCTTGTGTCGGTTGTTGCTTTCCTGGCAGATGAGATGTATGATCTCCTTTGCTTAGCTGCTTGAGGGGTTGCAGCAACTACTGTGGCTTTGGCTTCAGCACTGGGCCACTGATGCTGCATGTAAGGCCAGGTTGGCCAGACTTCTGGTCAGAGGCAAATTTCTCTGGGAAGGACCTTGAAAAATATGCTGAGGATTTGGGGGGAAATAAAACTTCAGCATTTTCCAGAGGATAAGCCTAAGATTCCCTCCAGGCATGCTTCTTCGTCTGTCTTTTCCTCCTCATGCTCTCGTTTTCAAGACTTCAAACAGTATTGACCAGGGAAGCAGTCATTTTCCTTTTCAAGAGCTCTGTCAAAAGCACAGACATTTCAGGGAGGCTCACTGATCTGGAGATGCTTCTTCCTCCTCTAGTAAACCTGCATCCCACTCAGCCCAGCGATGGGCAGGAAACCCATTCTGGGATGCCTCAGGTGGGTGGCTGCTTTTGTATTTTTTTTTAACCAGGAGTAGGCTCAAATCACATCATATCACTGGGTTCTTGATATTATGCACCAGGGCTGTGTGCCCTATTATGCAGAACCCATCATAGATACCGTCATAGTCTCTCCATGTGATTCTACAACCAAGAGGATGGCAATACGGGTCTCTTTGTAGAGATTCCTAAGTGTCTGGGCTATTCTTCCTGTGCCACTTCCTGAGAGATGGAAAGGAACGTATTACATCTATTTCGTAGTGCCAGAGGACGGTTTCTTCCCTCAATTTCAAAGGGGTCCATGTCTCTTTGAGAGCCACCCATGTTCATATGAAAACGCTGAGGACGGTCATACAGGTTGTGAGTTCCTGACTTCCCTGGATCTCACAAAAGCATACTTTCATATTCTCCATCAGAGAGGATCAGCAATATCTTCTGCAATTTGTCATTCTTAGCAAACATTTTCAATTTTGTACACTGCCCTTGTCTGGAAGCAGAGTGCCTACGTTCATCCATACTTGGACAATTGGCTTATCCGAGCAAAGTTTCAGGCTGAAGCTGTTAGGTCAGTGCACCGGGTAGTGCATTTCTGGAGAGGCGCAGTTGGATGTTGAACCTCAACAAGAGCTATCTCTGGTTCCTGTCCAGTCCTTAGTTTCCCCAAATGGGGAAAGTCTTTCTTACCATTGACAGATAGAGAACATTTCTCAGACAGGTCAGGAGTTTTCAGAGTTCTTAGTCTCACAGGACGTGGGATTATTTTATTTATTTATTTGTACAGGTTTTATATACTGCCCCTTCCTAAGATCAAGGGCAGTTTACAGAGAACTCAAAAGTATACATTAAACATTGGTGGGGTTACATTAAACCGGGAATGAGGGGTAAAATGTGGGTAGAATTATTTACATTTAAAACTATATACAAGTTGAACTATTTACAGAGTAGGTTGATTTTGCCTTGTGGTTGGTAGGGAGGGTTGTTCATCATGTGGAGGGGGGTATTCTGTTTCAGTGGAGGGGTGTTATCCAGTTGGGTATATAGTGTTATTGCTACTGTCATTACCAAAGTGTTCGATAAATAGAAATCTCTTGATTTGTTTTCTAAATGTTTGGAGGTCTTTGATAGATCTCACTGTGTCAGGGAGGGTGTTCCACAGGGTGGGGGCTACATATGAAAATGCTCTATTGTTCGTGGCTTGCTTAGTTTAACAGTAGTCCAGTGGGATTTTAATGATGTTCATGTAGCATCCTCTTTTGGTTCTTGTTTCTGCTGATGGGAAAATTAATGTGGATAGGAATGAAGGTGAAATGTTGTTGCATAGTTTAAATGTGGTCATCAGTAGTTTGAATTTTATTTTGCTTGCAATGGGGAGCCAGTGGAGCATGTGTATAATGGGGGTGATATGGTCAGTTAGAGGGGCTTTACAGATGATTCTGGCTGTGACATTTTGTGCTATTTGTAGATGGTTGATGGTCTTTTTGGGCAATCCTTGGAATAGACTATTATAGAAGTTGAAGTAGGGAGTGACTAGTGCTTGAACCACTGATCTGAAGTCGTGTGAGTCAAGTAGTGGTCTAAGGTGTTGTATTGTTCATAGTTTAAAAAATATGTTTCCTGTGATTAGTTTTGTGTGTGATGCCATATTGAGGGATTGGTCTAAGGTGACTCCTAAGTATTTCACTTCTTTTCTAATCGGTAGGTCTGTTTTGCATATTGGGAGAGTCAGTGGAGAGTTTCTTGTTGTGTACAGGATTTCAGTTTTGTTGAAGTTAATCTGGAGGTTCACTGAGCTTAGCCAGGCTTGTGCTTCTTTAATGCAGGATGGAAGTGCATGTTGGTTGGAGTTGGTGATATCTATAGGGACATACAGCATGATATCATTGGTGTAGATGAGATATCCTTTGAAATTTCTGAATATGTTGCATACAGGGTGGAGGTATAGATTTAAAAAATAGTGAGGACAGGGCAGTACCCTGGGGGATACCCTGCTTCTGTTTGAAGCTTGAAGATGTTTCTTTGCCTACTAGTATTTGTTGAGTGTGATCCTCTAAGTATGACCTAAATCAGTGAAGTGTGGTTCCTGTGATGCCAATTTGTTTCAGTCTTTTGATTAGTATGTTATGATTGACATTGTCAAACGTGGATGCAGTGTCAAGGAATACTAGTATGAATGCTTGCTTTGAATTGTCCATACCGTGTATGAGTTTGTCTAGGAGGGTTAGTAGTAGCGTCTCCACTCCTTGATGAGGGTGGAAGCCATATTGGTGGTTGTCTAGGGGAGTGTTGAGGTATAAGTAGTCCTGTAACTCAATTAGCTTGGAAACAAATGGAATACTCGCTATAGGTCTGTATGAGCTGGGGTTCATCTTGTCTAGGGATTTGTTTTTTATGATAGAGTGGATCATGGACTTTTTGAGCTCACGTGGCATGTATCTCTGTGTGAGGGATTGGTTTACTATGGGTAATAGATATGGGGCTAATTCAATTTTGGTTGCCTTGATCCAGCTAACTGGGCATGGGTCAAGTGAGGATGTGGTGGTGGTAATTTTGGTGATCATATTTAGAAGTTGTTTTTGATTGATTAAGTGGAAAGAGCTCCAGGTGTTGGGGCTTGTGGTAAATTCGAGTGGGGGTGTAGTGTTATCTGTAGACATTCTTTTTATTTTGTCTGCAAAGTGGTTGTCGAAGATATGGGGTTTGATGGTGCAGTTGTATGCATTATTGTTGGGTTAGAGGTTTGACTATTTCGAAGAGCTCCCTCGGGCGATTGAGTGATTTGGTGAGTATTTTGGTGTGATAGTCTTTCTTTATATTGAGAATTGCTTCTTTGTATTTATGAAGGGATATCATATAGGTAATTCTGTTGTCAGTTGATTTAGTTGCCTTCCATTTGTGCTCTCTCTTCCTTAACTCTTTTTTTAGTATTGTGAGTTCTTTGGTGTACCATATTTCTGTGATTCTGTGTGTTGAGGTTTCTTGGGATTTGTGGAGACTGCAGCATTTGATATTGTGGCGTTCCAGGTGTTTATGGAAGTGTTGGTGTCTGTAGATGGGTTATTTAGATGAGGCATTCCTTATCGTCCCTCCAGTCTAGTCCTGACATCTAGGGTTTAAGCATCTCCTCCAGCAGCTATAGAGACTGAGAAACGTCATTCTTCTGATGACACTGGTACAAATACCTCTGGGACCACCTCCTCTGTCCAGTAATCTCAGTCTCCATAGCAGCTGGAGGTTGGTGAGCCTGGATGTTGAAGGCTCACTGGAGAAACAGTTAAGGAGAGTAGATTAAAGAGGATAGTGGTTATTGTTCAATTGATTCTTATTGGATTAAAAAAAAATAGAAGATTTTACCCGCTGAGAGGGGAAGCTGTGCTAAGGCCCCCTTCCTATCTCCCTTCTCTCTTCAGGCAGACAGCAGGGGAGGAAGGTGCTATTTCAGAGCGGCAGTGCCGGGCTCCAGTTCCCGAACCCATGGTTGGGTGAGGAACCGGCAGCGAGCACAAGAGCACAGCAGCAGTCTTCAGCGTGTGTGGGGAGAGTGCGTGGCAAAGCCGCTGACTCCAAAAAGTGCTGGCTTTTCAGACTGCAACTCTCTTCCGTTGCTGAAACCGCGGGGAGACGCGTTCGGTATCAGCAGGGCTGCTGGTTTTCAGGTAAGCGGCTGATTTCTCCATGGAGTGCACTGGTTAGCAGTAGACTGCGGCCGCGTGGCTGGACCGCGGGAAAACCGTGTGAGCATCGGGCCTGCAGAATACCTCGGGGTGTGAGGGTTTCGGTGGCAGTTCAGTCACGGTGTGATTCCAGTGCTGCAGTGGGAAAACGGAGAGTTTCCTCATCAATTTAGTTTTTCAATTGAAAGCATGTGATCTGGGGGAATGTAGGTATATATATATATATATACACACATATATGTGTATATATAGATATAGATATAGCTTTCGGTGTGTAGATGGTACTGCGGTAGTTGTATCTATAGCTGTGGATATCTGATTATATAGATAACTATTAGGTAGATCTTTCTATGGTAGTGCTGGCAAGCTATATTTATAGATAGCAGGATTAAGCTTTATCTAGTGGTAATAAAGGTAGGTTTTTTTGTCAGTTGCTCCACAAGTGGGGGGAGAGATGCCTTCTAAGCAGCTTTGTTTGCGGGCTTAGAAAGGGATCAGTTTCAGACGCAGGGGCCTGCAAGTCCTGCTCTCTGGAAGCGCTCTCTAGGGAACCCGTGGTAGAGGGTGCTGGAGAGGGCTCGAAAGGAGTTTTGACAGTTCCTGCGTCCCTCCATTCCGTTGCTGGAACCGGTGGCCGGGCCTTCCTCGGCTCTAGATAAGCCTAGTGCTCAGCCGACTTTGCCTGGTGGGTTAGGAGTGATTTTTTTCTCAGGATTTCGTGGCCCTCCTGCAACAGGTCTTAAAGTGCAGTAATAAGAGCTCTGAAGCGCCTTCACTTATGGGGCTTATGGAGGTTCCTTCAAAGAGGGCACAAAAGGAAAATAATTTGCAGGACCAATCAGTAGCCTTGGAGAGTCCTTTTTCAGAGGACGGAGATCAGGACACAGAAGTGCGGGAGGAGTTAGAGGAAGGAGAGTTACTAGAACACGAGGATCAAGCACGAGTGGTCAGAGTTTTTAGACGAGATGAGTTACCGGCTTTAATAGGGGAAACTCTAAAGACACTAAGGGGTATGTTTACTAAACCGGGCTAACGGTTAACCCGGGCTATCTGCAACTAGGTCCCATTGAATAATATGGGCCCTAGAGGCAGATAGCCCAGGTTAACCGTTAGCCCGGTTTAGTAAACATACCCCTAAATATGCCTGCTGCAGATCCGGCAGAGGATACATCCTTGGAGGACCCTTTGTTACAGGCATTTCGAAAAACGCAAAGAGCCTTCCCAGTTCATAGAATGATGCGGGAGATGATTCAGGAAGAATGGGATATGCTGGAAGCAGGACTGAAAGGATCCAGGATTATGGCTCGGCTATACCCGTTGATAGATCAGGATCGCAAATAGTTTAAATCACCGAAAGTGGATGCCGCAGTATCAGCAGTGACCAAAAAGACGACCATCCCGGTGGAAGGTAGTGCCACCCTTAAAGATGTGCAAGATAGGAAGTTGGATACCTTGTTGAAGCAGGTATTCGACATCTGTGCACTTTCCTTACAGGCTTCGGTTTGTGGGGCCTGGGTGGCGCGTGCCTGTCTCCATTGGTCACAACAGGTTCAGGGAGGTCAATTGGATGAGGTTGAAGGGGAAGCATCCAAGTTAGAGTCGGGGACTGCTTACCTAGTGGACATACATTATGACCTTATTAGAAGTCTGTCTAAGAATATGGGATCGGTAATTGCGGCCCGGCGTTATCTTTGGCTGCGTAATTGGGCGGCGGATGGTGCCTCAAAGACAAGATTAAGTAAGTTGCCTTTTAGGGGTAAGCTTCTATTTGGAGAAGATTTGGATAAGTTGGTAAAAGATTTAGGGGAATCTAAGGGAGGGAGACTCCCGGAGGACAAGCAGCAGCAGAGAAAACCTTTACCAACTAACAGGAATCAGCAGAGAGATTTTCGCCGTTTCCGCCCAAACCGGTTTGGACAATTTCAAAGGGGACGTTTCTCCTATAGAAATCAGGGATTTTGAGGTTTTAGGGGCGCAAACAGAGGGTTTGCAGCTCCCTCGCCCTCGAATCTTAGAAAGTCACAATGAAGCCAGGGGGGCCCAAGAGGAGCTGGTGGCTGTAGGGCGGTTACAAGACTTTAATCCTGCTTGGGTCCGGATTACTACCGACCGGTGGGTGTTGGAAATCATTCGAGAGGGCTATGCTCTCGAGTTCCAACACCCAGTGGCCGATGCTTACATTCAATCCCCATGCAAAACGCCTCTTCTGAGACTCAATGCGGTGGTTCCGGTACCAAAGGAACAGTGCAGATGCGGTCGATACTCCATTTATTTTGTGGTGCCAAAAAAGGAGGGATCCTTTCGCCCCCATCTTGGATCTCAAAAAGGTAAATCGGAGTCTCTGAATATCGCATTTTCGGATGGAAACTCTGCGGTCAGTTATTGTGGCCATCAGGGCAGGGGAGTTCCTCACCGCCCTGGATTTGTCAGAAGCGTATCTTCACATACCCATTCGTCAAGAGCATCAGAAGCTCCTCAGATTTGCACTCCCAATGGGGCATTTTCAGTTCCGTGCATTGCCGTTCGGGTTAGCAACGTCGCCTCGGACATTCACCAAAGTCATGGTAGTAGTAGCAGCAGCGTTATGGAAAGAAGGAATTCTGGTACATCCGTATTTGGACGATTGGTTGATATGGGCAAAGTCCCAGGAAGAGAGCCAGAGTGGTGGAGTTCCTTCAGAACCTAGACTGGGTGGTCAACAGAGCAAAGAGCAGACTAGAGCCTTTGCAAAGCCTGGAGTATCTTGGAGCCCGTTTCGATACACAGATCGGAAAGGTGTTTCTGCCTCGCCTGAGGGCACAAAGCCTGAGAGGCCTAGTCAGAGCCTTTCTAAGCTGAAGGTTTCCCACGGCGTGGCATTATCTGCAATTGCTAGATACAATGGCAGCAACACTAGAATTGGTGTCATGGGCGAGGGTGCATATGCGACCGCTCCAGAGGGCATTGCTCAGACGATGATCACACCAGAACAACCCTCTGTCCCGGTTACTTCCATGTGGGCCGGAGACGAGGAAGGCGCTGCAATGGTGGTTACAGCCAGGGGTGCCGGAGAGGGGAATGCCTCTAGAGGCTCCCATCTGGATATCACTGACGACGGACGCCAGTCTCTTGGGATGGGGGGCGCACGTCGAATGAACCTTTGCTCAGGGTCAGTGGACCGAGGTGGAGAAGACATGGTCCATCAACAGATTGGAGTTGAGAGCGGTGGCTCTAATGCTGAGAGAATTTCAGTCTTGTCTAGAGGGCAGAGTGGTATGCGTATTCTCTGACAACGCGACCGCGTTGGCCTATATCAATCGGCAGGGCAGCACAGGCAGTGCACCACTAGAGGCCGAGGCCGATCTCCTTTTGGAGTGGGCTGAAGCACATCTTCTGGCGCTGTCGGCAACACATGTAGCAGGAGTGGACAATGTGACAGCCGATTTTCTGAGTCGGGTCAAAGTGGACCCAGCAGAGTGGGTTCTGCATTCAGAGGTGTTCGAATTGATAGTGAACCGCTAGGGTCAGCCGGTAATGGATCTAATGGCGACCTTAGAGTCAGCAAAGGCAAGCAGATTTTTCAGCAGAAGAAAGGAAAGAATGTCAGAGGGCCTCGATGCTCTCATTCAAAGGTGGCCGGAGCGCCAGCTGCTGTACGTCTTTCCACCTTGGGTGTTAATAGGTCGAGCTCTACAGAGGATAGAGATTAACAAGGGAACGGTAATTCTGATAGCGCCGGATTGGCCAAGACGGCCGTGGTACATGGACCTAGTCAAGCTGTTGGTGGATCGGCCCTGGCGGCTGCCGGTTCGGAAGGACCTCTTGTTCCAAGGTCCTATACTCATGCCCCAAGTGGATCGATTCTCGCTTACGGCTTGGCTCTTGAAAGGGCAAGGCTGAGAGCGAGAGGGTATTCCTCAGCCATCATTTCCATGATGTTGAAGGCTAGGAGGAGATTGACGTCCCTAGTGTATGTACATATCTGGCGAATCTTTGAAGATTGGTGTTCGGACAGGAAAGTTCAGGCGTTGAGCGAGGCGGTGTCGCACATGTTGGCTTTCTTGCAGGATGGTTTTGACAAGGGTTTGGTGGCTGCCTCTTTGCGGGTGCAGATAGCAGCTCTGGCGTGTTACAGGGGAAAAGTAAAAGGGGAGACACTGGGAACGCATCCAGATGTTAAATGGTTTTTGCGAGCGGTTTCTCTCCTGAGACCGCCTTGTAGATCTCCGGTTCCTAGGTGGGATCTGGGTTTGGTGTTGGACACATTAACGCGTGCGCCCTTTGAACCATTGGCGAAGGCGTTAGATAAGGATCTGACGCTCAAGACGATGTTTTTGGTGGCGATTTCGTCGGCACGTAGGATTTCAGAGTTACAGGCACTATCCTGTCGGAAGCCGTTCTTGACATTTTATGATAATAAAGTAGTTTTGAGGCCAGTGCCGTCTTTCTTACCAAAGGTAGTATCGGCTTTTCATGTCAATCAAACCATTTCGCTGCCAGTATTTGTCGAGTCGGGAGGGCAGGCGAGTTCAGGATCCTCTCACTCGTTGGACGTTCAGCAAGCACTGAAAAGGTATCTTCGCAGAACGGCAAGTTTCAGAAGTACCGATAGGCTCTTTATCCTGTTTGGGGGAGCATGTAAGGGGGAAGCAGTGATCAAATCTTCCATTGCATGATGGCTTAAAGAAGCTATAGCGTCAGCTTACATTCTGAAAGGGAAGTCAGTTCCTGAAGGCATTAGAGCTCATTCGACGTAGGCAGAGTATAGTCTAGAGCAAGCTATTGATATTTGTAGGGTGGCTACTTCGTCTTCGTTTAATACATTTGTTAAGCATTACCGTCTCGATGTGCAGGCGGAAAGGGGTATTGTCTTTGGCGCAGCAGTGCTTCAAGCTGGCCTAGCGGGTCCCTCCTGATGAGAAAAGTTTTCACTGCTCTGTTACATCCCTAGATGTCGGGACTAGACTGGAGGGACGATAAGGAAGATGAAATTAGACTTACCTGCTAATTGTAGTTCCTTGAGGAACTCCAGTCTAGTCCCGTATCCCTCCCTGGTTAGGCTCTGCTGTGGGCCTGAAGCACGCTATGTTCACTAAAGCATAAGACGACGAAGCAGGTGGGAACGTGTGCGCCATATAGAAACGTGGAAGTTGCAAGAAAAGAGAGGGATCTGGAGGATGTCGGGATCTTTCAGGGAGTGGAGAAGTGTGGTCTTCTTTAGCACAGATTCCAAGGTGTAAGTACTATCATTTGATTCAAGGGAATGATAATGGTAGTATTGGGTTCCCGTTACTTAGTTATATGTATATTATATGGTGGTCTGACCATGGACTTCTTTTGTCTTTGGGGGGTGTGAAGAGAGGGTGGCAGGTAATTAGTTTTGGGAGGAAAACAAGGTCTAGGGTTTTGCCTATGGAGTGTGTGGACAATGTTTACTGTTTGGTGAAACCCCATGCCATTCATAGAGTTGATGAACAGGGTATTGTGGAGGGATGGTAAATTAAAGTCACCTAGCGGGATATGGGGTTTTCTTAGTGATGTTGAGCATGTAGATTCTAGGATGGAAGTGATGGTGTCATGGTTGGGAGTCAGTGGTCTGTATACTAGGCAGATGGGCAGGTTTTTATTTTCTATTTTGATTATGTCCATGCCATCTGTGTTGCTACAAATGCTGAGAGTGTGTTTTAGGTCTTGTTTACTTAGTATGAGCACACCTCCCCCTCTTTTCGTATCCCTGGGACAGTTGAATAGGAGGTATCCGTTTACCTTTAGCTGGTTTAGCAGCACAGTGCCTGTCTGATATACAGGTTTCTGTAATGCCTAATAGGCGAGGGCTTTCATCTCTAATCAAGTTGAGTATGATTGATCTTACATTTATGAGTATGCATTTTATTGGCATGGGAGATATGGGTGGTTTTTGTGTGGGGTTAAATTTTTGTGTGTGTATATATGTATGAGTCTATGTTGGATGCTATTGTGTTTTGCATTATGCATTTTGTTGTTAATGTTTTTATGTGTATGGTGTTTGGAGTGGATTATGGGGATATAAAATTGATGTGATGTTTCTTTTTGGAGTGAGGAGGAGAGGATTGTGATGGAGGTTATAGTCAGGAGGAGTAGGATGCAAAGTAGGAGTTTTATAAGTTCCATGGTGGTGTGTCAGTGAGGCGTGTTGAAATTTCATTTGGATGAGTAACCTTCCACGTAGGGGTCTGATTTTTGCAAGTACTTATAATAGTGATATCATGAACAGTGGTAATATCTGTGGTAGCAATAATTGTGGACATGTAATATTATAGCAATAAAAGTATTAATAAATTGACATTTGTGCCAGTTTACATTGGTGTAGGTTATAAGCTGAGTTGAGTTACTTACAGTGGTGATAAATATGAAAGCAGTAGTGGTGAGTTGAAGTGTCTAGAAAGTTCCAGCTGGTTTAGATATTATTCAAGGTAGATATCAGATAGTGGGCATAGGGTCCTTTAATTCCATTTTTGGCGAAGGAGACCAATGTGTCTGTGTAAGAGCTCTGCTTTGCTGCTTAATCGCATCGGCTATGGCTGGTTTGATGATTTTTGTTTGAATCTTCGATATGGGTAGATTCACACCCCAGATCCACACCTAAGGGACGCGCCTAAGGGCCCTCTGGTGAGGCCCTCAGGCATGGGCCCTCCAGGCGCGGGCACGCCTGAAGAGCACTGTGATTTAAAAGTGAGCCATGCCACCCGGTGATGATGCTCTTTGGGCGGAGCTGGTCGGTCGCGTGTTGCTGAGTGCTTAGAAGGCAGAGAGGAATTATAGGAGGTGCAAGGAGGCGCAGTTCAGGGGTGGTCAAGAAACAGTCTCACCTCTCGTTCTGGCGACTCAGTAGTTGCTCTCTTGCAGGCCGAGGATCCAGTTGTTAGATAGGGAGAGTGAGCGCCGCTTCCCTCGGGAGGCTCTGATCGTGATCGTAGTTCCTGATGTGGACAAAGAGGGATTTCCCTTGAAGCGCGCTGTGATTTAAAGGTGAGCCATGCCACTCGATGATGATGCTCTTTGAGCAGAGCTGGTCGGTCACGTGTTTCTGAATGCTTAGTGGGTAGAGAGGAATTGCAGGAGGTGCAAGGAGGCGCAGTTCAGCGGTGGTCAAGAAACAGTCTTACCTCTCATTCTGGTGACCCAGTAGTTGCTTTCTTGCAGGCCGAGGAGCCAGTTGTTAGATGGGGAAAGTGAGTGCCGCTTCCCACGGAAGGCTTTGATCGCAATCACAGCCCCTGGGCTCTATGGCGGCCACATTTGACTTGATTCCCTGGGTTTAGGTGCATATGCATCCCCTTCAGTGGTTGTTAATGACTCTGTGGTCTCATTGTTCACAGGACTACAACATCTGCCTTCCATTGCTGCTTCACAGCAGCCTCCTTTGGTGGATTTTCATGCAGCCGCATCTCCTAAGTGCCTCAACCAACCAGCCTCTCAGTCCCACTTACCCTGAAGCAATGTGACCGTGTCTCTCAAGGTACATTGCCAGAAGATTAGAGGGAGTCTGCTATAGGCAGCAGTAGAACGCTGCAATCTACTTGCTTGTAGTCTGACTGCCTGCTCTGTATCTGTCTGCTGTGTTAATGCATGTTGCTCTGCACTGTGCTTTCACGTCCTCAGGCCCCTGGACACGAGCCACCAGGGCCTGCAAAAACACAATCCTGCTCCTTCAGGCCTTAAATTGAAGAACCATTTTGCAGCCCTGGAAGGTGGAGGAGGTGAAAGTATCCCAGGAAAGGAAAGAACCAGAGCTTGAGCACCCCAAAGTTGCAGAATCAGTGACCACAAGGAAGTGAAGGGTAGTAGTGGTTGGTGACTGTCTTCTGAGGGGTATTGAGGCATCCATCTGCCAACCAGACTTGATGTCCAGAGAGGTATGCTGTCTTCCAGGTGCCAAAATCCAAAATGTTACAGAGAGTTTGCCAAGACTCATCAAGCCTACTGACTATTACCCAATGTTGCTCATCCATGTCGGCACAAATGATACTGCCAGGTATCCCTCTGTGCATATCAAAAGTGACTTCATGACTCTGGGACAGAGGGTGAAGTAGATTTGTGTGCAGGTGGTTTTCTCTTCAATACTCCCTGTTAAGGGTAAAGGCCAAGGCAGAGAAGCTTGCATCCTGGAGATAAATTCATGGCTGTGTGGATGGTGTCATCGAGAATGTTTTGGTTTCCTGGACCATGGGATGGTGTTCCAAGCAGAGATGGCATTCATCTGTTCAAGAAGCAGACTGGCATTCATCTGTTCAGACTGGCATTCATCTGTTCAGTAGCAGACTGGCTAACCTATTGAAGAGGGCTTTAAACTAGATTCATTGGGGATGGGTGAAGAAAGCCCTCAGATAAGTGAAACATTTAAATACCTTTATGAAAATGGGTAAAAGGGGCAACATATGGGAAGTAGTGTGTAGAAATGCCCGTAGCATAGGAAATAAGATCCCAGATGACGAGACTTTAATGAGAGTGGCTGACTTGGATTTAATGGCGGTAACAGAAACATGGTTCACAGACAACCATGACTGGGATATAACTATACCAGGCTATACTTTATTCAGAAAGGACAGAGTAGGAAGAAGGGGAGGAAGAGTGGCACTATATGTAAAAAATAATATTAAAGCTATGGAAATACAGGGCTTAATACAGGGCTTAAAAGGGAGAGAGGAGGTACTGTGGGTTAAATTAGAAAGAGGGAAAGATAAATCTATTTCCATTGGCGTGATATACAGACCTCCTTCACAGGGAGAAGAGGTGGATGGAGATTTAATAAAAGGCATACTCAGCATTGTCAGGAAAGGGGAAGTGCTACTGATAGGGGATTTCAATATGCCGGATGTTGACTGGCACATCCCTGCTGCAGTATCATCTAGAAATAAGGAGATCCTGGATTCTCTACAGGGAGAACTATTCAGGCAACTGGTAACATAACCCACATATGAAGGGGCCATACTGGACTTGGTGCTTACCAATGGCGAAAGTGTTTTTGATGTTATAGTGGGAGATCATCTCGCATCCAGTGATCACCAGATAGTGTCATTCAGTATTAGGACTACGACTAATAAAATCCATTCAGAAGCGAAGGTCTTAGACTTTAGGAAAACTAACTTTGCCAAGATGGGCCAAAACCTCAGGGAGTCATTAGCGGGATGGGAAGCTGGGGGATGTAGAAAAACAGTAGGCAAAACTGAAAGGGGATATTTTAAGGGCAACCAACCTTTTTGTTAAAATGGTAAATAAAAGTAAAAGGAAATGGAGATCCTATGATTTTCGAAAGAAGTAGCTGAAAAGGTGAAGAAAAAGAGGGAGGCCTTCATGAAATACAAGATCACAGAGAGAGGAAGACAAGCATCTGTATTTGGAAAAACTTAGAGAAGCTAGCAAAGTAGGCAGGAAAGCAAAGATTCAAAAAGAGGAAGAAATAGCCAATGCAATAAAATGGGGGAGGGGGGAAAAGACATTTTTCAGATATGTTAGTGAGAAGTGGAAGGGCAAAAGTGGTATTGTCAGACTCAAGGGTGAAGGGGAGGAATATCTAGGAGCTGATGAAGATAAAGCTGAATTGCTTAACAAATATTTCTGTTCTCTGTACACAGATGCAGAACCAGGAGCAGGACCTCAGAAAACACCCACAAACAGGAACAGAAGCGAGGGACATCTTGAACGATTTTCAGAAGACTATGTTCACGAGGAACTAACTAAACTTAAAGTAGACAAAGCGATGGGACCAGATGGGATACACCTGAGAATACTGAGGGAACTTGGGGATGTTCTAACAGCTCCACTGACCATCCTTTTCAATGCCTCTTTGGAGTCGGGAGTGGTGCCAGAAGACTGGAGAGAGGCACATGTGGTCCCTTTACACAAAAGCGGAAGTAAGGATGTGGTTGAAAACTACAGACTGCTTAGTCTAACCTCTGTGATGAGTAAACTATTGGAAACACTGATGAAAGAGAAACTAATGAGGTTTTAAGGCAGCATGGATTCACCAGAGGCAGATCTTGTCAGACAAATCTGATTGATTTCTTTGACTGGGTGACCAGGGAGTTGGACCGAGGGAGAGTCCTAGATTGAAGTCGAACCAGCATTTAAAGCCTTATCAAAGAACAAAGCACCAGGCATTAACGGCATTCCCATAGAAGTATTACAGTACAGCAATCTGATGTAGCTGTTACCATACTTACAAGGCTCTGCCAGAAAATTTGGAAGAAAACATCATGGCCAACTGACTGGAAAAGATCTGTGTTTAAGGTGATCCAACTGACTGTGGAAATTATCGCACAATCGCTCTGATCCCACATGCCAGCAAGATTCTACTGAAGATTATTCAACAGAGACTACAACCGTACATGGAACAAGAACTACCTGAAGTGCAAGCAGGGCTGAGGAAAGGGCGAGGAACGACAGACATCTTCACGGATGTAAGATGGATCCTGGAAAAGACTAAAGAATACCAAAAGGATATTTATATGTACTTTATTGACTACAGCAAGGCTTTTGACTTGGGTATACCAGAACACCTGTTCATTCTCTTGCACATCTGTACATTGATCAAGAAGCAACAGTACGAACGGAACAAGGAAAAACAGAATTGTTTAAAATAAGTAAAGGTGTACAACAAGGCTGCATACATTCCCCCTACCTGTTTAATTTATATGCAGAACAAATAATCAGAGAAGCAGGATTGTATGAAGACAACAGAGGTGTGAAGATTGGTGGAAGACTCATCAACAACCTTCGCTATGCTGATGATACCACATTACTGGCTGAAAGTGAAAATGATCTGAAACATTTGCTTCTCATGATTAAGGAACATAGGGGTATGTTTACTAAAGTTTCCTAACGTGTGCGCCGCGTTAGTCTGCAGGATGCCATATAAGGAGTGGGCGGTCCGGTCAAAAATAGAGCAAAACGGGATTAGCACGCGCCGCACGCTCTTGTGCGCTGCGCACAGTAGCGCACGAGGAACGCGCGCAGGAAGCATAAGCAGGCGCGCTGATGTGCAAACAGAGGAACAGGGCTGCAGTACAATGGTAAAGACACTGATAGATGGTGTAGGGGACATGGGTTCAATTCCCTACTGTGCCCAATGAAGAAGGGTGGTTGAGGCACTACCATTTATGTGTAATATTGCATTATGAGGCTTTTTAATTTTATTTTAAGTACTGCTGCTAGCAAACACACTTCCAAAACGCTGTAACATAAGGTGCTGCATAAGGCACCCCATAAGGTACCCCAGAGGGCACATTTTAAAGTGCACTGTCCGCCACAGCACCCTACAATGTTGCTGAAAGGGTGGCCTATAGGGCGCCATATAGGGTGCCCTATGAGGCACAGCAAGGTCATAGCACTGTTTTTGATGGCAGCACTGTGCATTTAAACACATGGAAATCTTAAGTAGGTGCGCTGACATGCAAGGAGGAACAGCAGTGTAGCACAATGGTTAAGGCACTGACTGATGATACAGAGATCATGAGTTCAATCCCCAGTGTGCCTAATACGTAAGGCTGGCTGAGGCATCAGCTTTGACATGTAAGTATTGTTTCCTGCAGCTCTTTCTTTGTATTTTATTAATTGCTGCCAGCAAACACACCCTCATGTGCCGTAACCTAAGGTGCCGCATAAGGCACCCTATACGGCACTCCATAGGGCACATTATAAAGTGCACTATCCGCCACGGCACCCTATAATGTCCCCTATAGGGCACCCTATCAGTCGCTCCATAGCATACTGTATAGTGCACCTTATATGGACGGTAACCATAAGGTGCCCTATAGGGCGCCCTATAAAGCGCCCTCTGAGGCACCTTATGGGTACAGTATGCTGAGGGTGTTTTTGCTGGCAGCACTAATGTACATTAAAAATAGATAATGCTTTGGACAGCCCTATCAAATAATCCCACTGTAGGTTTGAACCCATGACCTCTGGCTCCACTGGCAGTGAAGTAACCAGTGGGCTACAGCTCTATAGCTACTAGCAAACCCCCTGGCTGGCTGCAGAAGGACTGCAAGTCACCACAGTCTGCTGTGGTCACCAGGATAGGGTTAACCCACCCATACCCATGATGCACTGCACATGCAAATCAGCAGTCTACAGATGATCACAAGATGGGGTATGCACCCCCATAGCACCTTGGCCTGGTAGGGGGAACTGACCGTGTGTGGTACTGGCACAGAGTAGCTACACACCATCACATTGTGCAGGTACTGCACTCACCCTGAGGGTGAGGTGGGGCGCCCAGCACCAGGTCCACAGCAGAGATAGGCCATGCTGCAGATCCCCAGCAGTGCTAATGTGTGAGATAGGTAGTTTCTGCAGACACACCTTGGATATATCTGTATGTCTCAGTCAGGTGTAGCCCCTATGGACCTCTAGGAGGATTATATACCACCACCCTCCTCCTCCAGGGCTGAGTGTGGTAAACAGGGTCTCCCATCAACAGATCCACATTCTACCTCCCTGCAATGGTGGCAGTAGAGGGGACCAGCAACCCCAGTCCTGCTGGGGAACAGACACCTACAGGGCAGTCAATGCAGCTCTGTACATATCCATAATGCAATAGCAGAAGACAATAGGCCTGGATATGCTAAGCTGCACCCCACCACTATCTGATATTCTCCTGCAGCAAACCTTCAGCTGCTGCACCCTGCAAGGCGCTCCATCAAGACACATACTAGCTGCAGACAGTCTGCTAGCTAGTCCATGTTCCTGGTGGAAATGCATGCACCCAGAACTGGGATGTCAGCATACACACCAAGCAGATAAGTCAGTGACTGGGCCCCAAAAGGAAACCCATAAATATCACATAAGAGAAATACTATGTAGCACTATGGGGGTGCCTAGCCATGCTGTGGTCACTGCACAGTCAGGGTGAGAGTGATCTCCCAGCAGGACATGCTGTGGCCACCCTGTCTGTGCAGGTGGTGGCCGGGCACTACAATGTCCCAGCCAGTGCCCTATGCCCTGTGCAGATGCATCCTGGCCAGGCCACCCTGTCCGGGCTATACCCATGGTACGTTGCTCCTCATTATGCACATTGGCAGGCCAATACTGGCAACAGTGCTGGCAGTGTGGGCTGTGGAGGTTGTTTGCAGCCACCACACACTGGATAGACAGACACACACTCCCACACCTATGCCAGCATTGTGCTACTATAGAGGAGTTTAGCAGCCCTGGCCACCACACCAGTCCTGGGCACAGTGCAGGCATGGACATGGTACGCAATACTGTTGGGGGTCACTCCCCAGGGTGGTAAACACTGTCAGAGACCAGACCTGAAGCACACTCCACAGACATCAGAAAGGTTGTTATGATGGAGCTCAATCAGCAAACTGTGCTTAACGTAGGAATTGCTATCTGCCAGTAATCATAGCAAACGTTTGATAGCTGTGTACCGTATTCCCAGGTGTAGGGTGGCATTGCTAAGGTATGCAAGTGCTAGTATTGGGAGATGCACGCAGGGCCCAATGTCCTGCCTCTCCAGGAGGCATTGTCTAATGGAGCCTGTGGGTGTGGGTGTGTCTGACCCTGTTGGCTGCTGCTTTACGGCAGAGGTTCCCAACTCCAGTCCTGGTGTGCCAAACACTGTTTGGGTTTTCATGCTGTCCCTCATGAATATGCATGAGATACATCTGCATACCATGGGGGTGGTGCATAGATATGCAGCACAGGCATCTTTATTAGAGGCAGCATGGAACCTGAATGGTGTTTGGCCCTCCAGGACTGCATTTGGGAGACTCTGTTCTAGGTAATGCGCCTGTTTATGGTGTCTTTGCTCTGTAGGGTAAAATGTAGGTGTTTTGGGCATGTTTACGTCATCTGCACTAAACGTTCTGTCTGTATTAGCACGTTGTAGTAGTGGGTAAAATATGGGGACTGGGTTGGCAGGCACCATAGCTAGGACTTGAACCTGTGACATTCTGCCTCCAAACACACTGGTTATGTGCACTGCACCACCGTGTTGCCACAGAGACCGTGTATTCCCTGATGATACCATGACTGTTTGTCCGGCAGGGCCTGTCTGTTGCAGTGCATGGCACCCACCTACACAGGACTAGGCCATGGTCTGCTCTGGGCAGCTGCCACTGCCCCCTCCACCACCAGTACCCCTCCGCCACCATGCTGACATGGCCTTATATTGGAGACAGCATAAAACCTGAATGATTTGTGGCCCTCCAGGACTGCATTTGGGGGACTCTGCTCTAGGTAATGCGCATGTTTCTGGTGTCTGTGATCGGTGGGGTAAAATATAGGCGTTTGAACCATGCGTATGTTCTCTGCAATAAAGGTTTGTCCTTACTATCACAGTTTAGTAGCGGGTAAAATATGGGGACTGGATTGACAGTAGCCCCAGCTGGGACTTGAACTTGTGACCTTCTGCTCCTGAACACACTGGCTGTGTTCACCGCACCACACTGTGCTCACAGAAACAGTGCAGTCCCTGGAGATACAATGGTTGTTTGTCAGACACAGCCTGTCTGTTGCAGTGCATGGCACCCACCTACACAGGGCTAGGCCATGGTCGGCTCTGGGCAGCTGCCACTGCCCCCCTCCACCATCAGTACCCCTCTGCCATCATGCTGACATGCCCTTCTGCTGCTGGTGCTGGTGGTGTGCAGTTTCAAGCCATCCAGTGTGCAGGTAGGCGGTTGCCTATGGTGCGTGTTCTGGGGTAGGGGTGCCTGCATAGGCGTCCACGCTTCCCCCCAACACCGCCTGCCAGTGTTCTGTGCCCTTGGGGGTACCTGCTGGGTACTATCCCCTGTGACACTGTGATAGACACTCTCGTGCCCATGTTGGGACCTCATCAGTTGCTGTATGGCTGCTGTTCAGTTTCAGCATTCCTAAGTGCCATCTAGGCATCTGCCTAGTCCACACTGTGCCCCAGCTGCACCACAGCATGTGCCGCCTGCAGCCCTCTGTATCTCCTTTCCCAGCATCTGTCCAGTTGCCCATTCCGACATGCCTGCCCTGCTGTTGTGGAACATGTGCATGCCATAGGTAACCTGTCCAATGGAGAGGGAAACCCTGATCAGTGCTATTTCACTGTGGGATCATTCACCTTGTATGGGGACGGAGCGTAGACCCTTCCAAAATTCATATTTATTTTTGGGGCTTTCTTGGGAGTGTGTTTTGATGTTTCCCATTACTATCACTATTGCCCAGCTTGATTATGATTTTTTTAAATTTTGTTGGGGTCCTTTTCAATGTTTATTTGTACTTTTGTTCTGTGCACATGTATCACACTTATCACTTTTCAGTAGGTTTCCCTGGTTTTGCTGTACATTGCTGACAGAAATGGTTTCTCTTCCCTTTAAATCGGCTCTAACGCGAGGTTTTCACTTGCGTTATTTTTGGCCTCGAATTTCACCTCGCTAGTGTGCGGGGAGCCTCTCCCCTCCCACTCTCCGCCCCTGGGGACCCCTTCTCTCCGCCCCTGGGGAGCCTTCCTCCGCCCTCCGGGAGCCTTTCCCTGCCTTCAGCGCTCGTGTGTGCCGCTGCACGCATGAGCGCGCACTAAAGCGCATTTTTGCCCCGTAAAGCATCATTAGCGTGCGCTAAGGTACCTTAGCGTGTGCTCATGCACGCCGCGCACGTTAACAAACTTTAGTAAACATACCCCATAGTCTTAAAATGGACCTGCACCTTAATGTAAAGATCATGACAACTGGCAAAATCAATAAGTTCATCGTTGAAGGAGAAGAAATTGAAATCATGGACAACTTTAACCTATTTGGATCAACTATCAATAAAGGAGCAAGAAACAGTTAAGAAATCTGACGACGCATTGCTCTTGGCAGAATGGCTATGAAAGACCTAGACAAGATTCTCAAGAGCAGAGATATCTCTCTGCATACAATGACTTGACTCGTTCAAGCCATGGTATTTTCAATGCACGGCATTAGCTTGGAGAGTTGGAGTCATTCTCAGAATGACTAGATCAAGATATCAAAGTTATGCATTCCAAAGTGGTTTGAAAATTTGGAACTGACATCGTGCATCTTGAAGTGCTTAGATAAACCCCCTGAAGAAACTTCATAACGGTGAAATGCATTGGCACTGAAAATTGGCGTTGGGGTCGTCTTATTAAGATAAGCACACATAGTTCTATTTCAAAGCAAATTTATTTATATTTGAGAGTAAACAGCTGATTTTGTTTGTTTGATGCTGTGTTTCATAATTTCTAAAGAAATAGAGTAAAAGCGACGTTAAAAGGTCATTGATGCAAAAGGGTGCCTAAGGATCAGGCATGTTAAGGCCTGACCCATAGCCCCACTTCAGTCTGAGACCTTGTTGCTTACATATATCGTAATCTCTCAGTTCAGCATTGGAGCGTTTAACTTATGTTTTCAATGGTATTTTCAATAACATCATATGGATGTGAAAGTTGGACAGTGAAAAAGATAGGAAGAAAATTGATGCCTTCGAATTATGGTGCTGGTGGCGAATACTGCGTAAATCATGGACTGCCCAAAGAACAAACCAGTACTGTAAGTACTAGAGGATATCAAACCTAAGCTTTCTTTAGAAGCTCAGATGACAAGACTTTGACTTTCATACTTTGGACACATCATGCGAAGAGAGAGATCATTAGAGAAAGACATCATGCTTGGCAAGATAAAAGGTCAATGCAAAAGAGGAAGGCCAGCAATGAGATGGATCGATACAATAACAGCAGCTATAGGTGCCAGTCTGTCAACAATGAGCCACCTGACTGAAGACCGAACACAATTTAGGACAACTATCCAGAGGGTCACCATGAGTTGACACCGACTCGACGGCGCTTAACAACAATAAAGACTTTGACACCGTTCCCCACAGGCGACTTATAAACAAACTGAGCACCCTAGGGATGGATCCTAAAGTTACTGCTTGGGTTAGAAATTGGTTAAGTGGGAGGCGGCAAAGGGTACAGGTAAATGGAGCTCCCTCTGAGGAAAATGAGGTTATCAGTGGTGTGCCCCAGGGATCTGTTCTTGGTCTGATTCTTTTAAACATTTTTGTTAGAGATATTGCTGAAGGGCTGTCGGATAAGATTTGCCTCTTTGCAGATGATACCAAAATCTGCAATAGAGTAGACATCCAGGAAAGTGTAGATAACATGAGGAGGGATCTAGCTAAGCTTGAAGAATGGTCCAGAATTCGTCAGCTGAGATTTAATGTTAAAAAATGCAAGGTCATGCATTTGGGCTGCAGCAATCCAAGGGAGCATTATAGTATAGGGGTGAAGTACTTATGTCCACTAAAGAAGAGCGGGACCTAGGTGTGATTGTGTCTGATAATCTTAAAGTAGCTAAACAGGTAGAAAAGGCAACGGCAAAAGCTAGAAGGATGCTTGGGTGCATAGGGATAGGAATGGTCAGCAAAAGAAAGGAGGTGATAGTGCCTCTATATAAGTCTTTGGTGCGACCTCATTTGGAGTATTGTGTACAATTCTGGAGACCCCACCTTCAAAAGGATATAAACAGGTTGGAATCGGTACAGAGGGTTGCTACTAAAATGGTTAGTGATCTTCGTTATAAAGCATATGAGGACAGACTTAAGGAGCTTAATATGTATATTTTAGAGGAAAGGCGGAATAGAGGTGATATGACTGAGACGTTTGAATATCTCTGTGGCATAAATGCACAAGAGGAGGGCCTCTTTCGATTGAAAGCAAGCTCTGCTATGAGGGGACATAGGATGAGGGTGAAAGGGGATAGACTCAGGAGTAGTATGTGGAAATATTTCTTTATGGAAAAAGTGGTAGATATGTGGAATAGTCTTCCAGTGGAGGTGGTAGAGGTGAGGACAGTATCTGAATTTAAAAAAGCATGGGCAAACACAGAGGATCTTTTAAGGAAAAAGGGGGACCTTTGAAGTGGTTGATATGGAAGGGCAGAATAGATAGGTCTTTTTCTGCCATCATGTTTCTATGTTTCAATCAGCCTCTTAGTCCCACCTACCAGGAAGTAAAGCAGCCGAGTCTCCCAGGGTACACTTCCAGAAGATAAGAAGGAATCCTCTGCAGTGTTCTGGGGTGACTCCAGCCTTGCGCTGACAGCTCCTCATCTGCTGTCTGCTCGTGTCTCCTCACAGCCCTCTGCTCACCCCAACCTGCACCCTTTCAGTAAGTACCATAAGTCTCTCATCCTTCCGTTCATCTACTACTTTGCTGCTGCTCTATCTACCTATGTTGTCCATACCGGTCATAAGAGCATAAGATATGCCATACTGGGTCAGACCAAGGTCCATCATCCTGTTTCCAACAGCGGCCAATCTAGGTCACAAATACCTAGCAGTTTTCCCAAAAGACACAGGATCCACAATGCTTGTATTGGGGCAAGCAGTGGATATTCTGGGTCCACTTTAATGGTTTATGGACCTTTCCTCCAGGAACTTGTCCAAACCTTTTTTAAACCCATCTACACTAACAGCTTTTGCAACATCCTCTGGTAGCAAATTCCAGAATTTGATTACATGTTGAGTGAAAATAATATTTTCTCCTATTAGTTTTAAATAGGTTAGCCTGTAGCTTCATTGCATGCCCCCTAGTCTTTCTATATTTTGATGGTGTAAACAATCGATCTACGTTTACCCATTCCATTCCATTCATTAATTTATAGACCTCTATCATATCTCCATTGAGGCTGGCACCCCATTCAGTCTGCCCCCTCCCTAGTGACCTTTCACGTGTCCCCACAACCTCATATCATGCCTCCCCAGTGCTAGTCCTCCTGCTTCTTTTGCTTTAGCATCCCCACAGATTCTTCTACAGTACTTAACTTAGCCTTAGTTAATTGCAGATCCCTCCACTCAAAGTCTTTTCTTGCTCACAACCTCATTCTACAGCATTCATTCTTGTCCATCTCTGAACTTTCCCTTCATTTTCCTCATCTGATGATTCTTGGAGATTTTCATGCAGACTTTGATTGTCTTCTAGACCCTGCAACACAGCGTTCTTGACCCTTTAGCATGATCTTTCGTTATCTCAACATGTCACCTGCCCCACTCATGTTGCCGAATACACTCTTGTTCTTATTCTTACTCCTCTGGCCAATATCCCGCTTCCGCCTCTTTCTCTGCCATCCCATTGCCCTGGTTGCATCACCTCTGTATCTTTTTCTCCCTAGAACTCCATCTAACTTCCTCCTCTTCGTTGGCCCAGTCTGCCCCTTCAGCTCCCCCTCTGCTGTCCTGACATATCACACCCTCTACCCCCCAGTAGTTCCCTTCCTCTAACACTATCCTCCTTTCCATTTTCGCATCACTTTCTTCCAATGCCCAAGCTCTTACATGGAACGCTGCACTGACTGCTGCCCTTATCAGTTGGCTCCCCTCTGTCACGTTCCATCCCATCCTCATCCACGCCATCACCCTTGGTTTCATCCTGGCCTCTGCATCCACCGCTCCCACATTCACTGTGCCCACCGTCTTTGGCAAAAATGCTCTTCTCCCAACTCCCTCTTGCAATTTTGCCATTGTCACCACTGTTATCGTTCACTGCTTCACCATACTAAGCAATTCTACTACATAGACTTTTTTTCTTCTTCATCAAATTTGTCCTGCCAGTTTTATTCTGTTCCCTCTTTCAGCTCCTCGCCCCTATTATTTCCAGTTTCCTCTCTCTGGATCCAGCTCATCTTGCAGCTTTCTTTTCTGATAAAGTTAAATCTCTTTGTTCTACATTCTCTGCCTGTCTGCCTCTGTTGAGCCCTTCTTCCTCTTCAATCGCTCCTTCACCTTCCCTCTCTCATAGCTGGTCTTCCTTCCTCCCCATATCCTCAGCCGAACTGTCCTCTTGTAAAACTTCCTGCTGCTCCACACCCATTGTCCAAACCTGCTTTGGCCCTCCTCCCTGCCCATTCTCACCATGTTTAACACCAGCCTTTCCTCTGACATTTTCCTCTTTCCGTGGAAGCATGCCTTCATTCGTCCCCTCCTCAAAAAAAATGCCCTTGATCCCTCTATCCTAGCACACTGGTGCCATGTCTCTAACCTCCCTTTCCTCTCTAAGGTGCTGAAAAATTGGTATTTGGCCAACGTTCCTCACATCTCTCTGCTGTTCTCACCCTTCACCCACGTCAGTCTGGTTTCTGCACCAGCCATAGTACTGAAAGTGTTCTTCAGTCCTTGATGAATTGCACATTTTCCATGACTCCAGCAATCTCTTTAGCTGTCTTCTTGGATCTTCTGCTTTTGACCTGGTTGACCATTCCACTCTCCTCTCTCGCCTCTGTGACCCTGGTGTCCAAGGGACTGTTCTGCACTGGTTCCATTCCTTCCTTTCCTCCAGATCCTTCTCTTTTCTGTCTGATACTTCTTGCTCTGCCCCTGTTTCCCTTCTGTGTGGTTTCCCCCATGGTTCCTTCCTGGCTCCCCTCTTCTTCAATGTTTTCCTCGCTCCTCTACTTATACTGCTACTTATCCAACAGCATGGTATTTCAGCTTATTCATATGCTGGCGACATTATCCTTCTGCATCATACTAACCCTCAGTTCTTGATCTTTCACCTCTTAATTCCTGCCTTGCAGCTATTCTTGGTTATCTTCAAACTTCCTACACCTTAATCTGTCAAAGTCTGCAGCCATCTAGTTCACATTTGGTGGTCCCTGTCCGTCCCTGGCTCCTATGTTCTCCGACGCCCCCATTCCTTTGGTCTCCATTCTTCACTAACTTGGTGTTACCCTAGACTTCTTCATGTCCTTTCAGGAACACCTCTCCACACTCATCTGCCGCTCTCTCTTTGCTCTGCTTCAAATCCAAGCCGTTAGACACTTCCTGCCTGCTTCCACTCTCACTACCTGGTTCTCTCTCTTGTTACATGAGCATTGCTAAATAAAAATACATCATGACTCGGCTACTGTAACATTGCTCTGGCTGGACTCCCCCAGTATCAAATCAACTGCCTCCAGCTCCTCCACAACACTGCTGCTCGCATAATCACTCGTACTTCCCGCACAGATCACATCATACCCACACTCATCCATCTCCACTGGCTCCCCATTCAGTTCCGTATTCAGTACAAGATACACATCCTGCTTCACAAGGTCATCCACACCAGCTCCCCTCAGTATCTCTCCGACCTCATTCTTCTCCATGGTTCCCATCCCACCCTCCGATCCCTCCACGTTAATAGGTTGTACCTCCCCTCCACCTCACAAGCATGCCTACAATCCACTCGCAACTCTGCCTTCTTTTTTCTGGGCCCCACCCTCTGGAACATCCTCCCCCCCTGCCCTCCGCCTTGAGCTCTCTTTCCACAAATTCAAAGCCATGCTGAAGACTCATCTGATCTCCCTCGCCTTTGACCTCCCACCACCTACCTGCATAGTCTTTCCCTCCCTCTCAACTCTCTTTACTTCCCTGCTTTCTCTGTATGACTGCATCTGTCCTATCATATATTTGGCATTCCTTTCCTTCCTTTCAGCAGCTACTTTTTATTGTAAACTGCTCTGTTGCTCATGTAGAGGAGCGGTATATCAAATATGATAATAAAGATAAAGACAATATCCTGAAGAGGATGCCACTAGAAATGCCATCCTGGGTAGTGATGACAGTCAATGCAAGTCTGTTCAGCTGGGGGGGGGGGGCACTGTCTCAACTGCACAGCACAGGATTGATGGTCCAAGATGGAGGTGAAGTGGGCCATCAACTTTCTTGAAGTACAGGAGGGAGGGATTTTGTTTGCTGCCTCACTTGGCTGGGACACTATACTACTGACCCGCAGTGTTTCCTGAGGAGAGAGGAGGACAGGGACACTTCCTGGGATCGTTTGCTTGGCTGGAAGCATGCCCCACTGGGTGACATCATCAAGCAGAGTTGGGACTATAAGGTTGTATGTAGCAGAAAGAAAGGTGTATTTTGCTGCCTTACCTGGCTGTGACGTTGTACTTAATCTCATTACTTAAGGCAGTAACCCAGACCAATGAGTTACTGGGAGGCTCTGTTGATCATACGGTAAAATTTTCTGTAGATGCAGTTATGAAATTTCAGGAACATGATTCTGTAATTGGTTCTACTTTCCAGAAAGTGGATAAGATTTCCTCTCAGGTGGACACTCTGCTGGCCACAGGGGCATCTAATATTAAAGCTAATTTGATGACCCATATACAATTGGAAGCCCTAGAGTACTCTATGCAGGTTAAGAATCTATGGGGTATGTTTACTAAAGGGCGCTATTAGCGCTGCTGTCACGTTATCACATGATAAGGTGCCTTATCGTGCGATAATGGCGCTTTACCGGGCGATAAGGCGCGCAGCGACGCAAACGAGCGCTGAAGGCGGAGAAAGGCTCCCGGAGGGCGAAGGAAGGCTCCCCTTGGGCAGAGAGAGAGAGTCAATGGGTGGAGAGTGGGAGGGGAGAGGCTCCCTGCACACTAACGCTGTGGATTCCTGGGCTGAAAACTAACGCGAGTGAAACCCTCGCGTTAGCAGCTTTAAAGGGAAGAGAAACCATTTCCGTCGGCAATGTACAGCAAAGCCAGGGAAACCTACAGAAAGTGATAAGTGTGATACATGGGCACGGAACAAAAGGGCAAATAAACATTGAAAATGACCTGAACAAACTGGAAAAAAAACATAACCAAGCTGGGCAATAGTGATATTAATGGGAAACATCAAAAAATACTGTGGGCTTTCTTAGCCCCTCCTCACCAGCAACCTGCAGGGCTCTTGGAGACACAGATAACTACATTCAAAGCAATGAGAAGGTAATCTAAAAGACAGCAATAAAATACCACACAATTCTATATAGATACACCAAAGCTTTGTGGAGAGAAACAAACAGAACCAAAGTTCCCTTTGTTTACTCTAACTGTTAGCCATGGTTCACTTTATTTATAAGGCTCTTTTGGATGATACAGCATAATTTCACTTTATTATGACACGTCAGATATTACGTATTTATCACATCATAGGTCAACTTCTAATCAGTGTAGGTCAGTATGAGGAGACATACATGTATTCCAAGACATAATTGTTTACTGCTGACTGCTAGATATCTAATAACCCTGAGACAGAGAGGCTAGAGTACAGCCTGCCCTTTTCTTTATTTACAGGACATGTACCTCTTCACCTACTTAGTAAGCAAATATATGAAGTTTATTTCTAAGCAAAGTTCTGAACAAAATTAACTCTCTCAGGTTTTCTTAGACAGTCTGGTTGTGTACACCACCCTGTACAAACAAACATACTTTCAGTCCCTCCTCTGATTCTGTAAAGAATCATTTCTAAAGTAAGGAAACTCAGACATTGCCACTAAAGTAGAATTAAAACTAGATTCTGGGTCAATCTGTAACATCAATGTAGGGGTCGGTGATTCCACTGATTTCTTACAGCAAGCTGTGAAAGGTGGAGAGGTGGAAAGAAACCAGTGCTGACATAGAGAAACAGCCCCAAGGTAAAGCTGATAGTACATAGAGAATTAATACTCCTAGAATGAGAATCCCCGAAATACCAAGCAAAGAAGCTAATAAGCCATGCAAAGGCCTGGATAATGAATTCCAAAATGAAGAAACAGAATCAAATAGAGCTGAAAAAGAACTTACATAACTAGCACTTGAAACAAAGGTACGGTTCTTAACTCTATCCAATAGGCCTTTTACTATTTTTCCATTATTGTCAAGCATACTACAACAAAAACCAACTATTACTTCACACACACCATTTTCCTTTGCTAGGAGATAGACTAAAGCCATTCGGTTCTGGGCTGCATAAGCTGACACTTTGGACCTTGCAATACACACTAATTGCCTCAGTAAGAAGCAGAGCAGCCACTATGACTTCATCCTGAGGGGAATCATCCTTTATCTTCTTAAAGATTTGTTCAGGATTGATAACAAAGTAATATAGTAAGGTCCAATTCACTATGGGGTATCCACCAGGGCTATATAGCAGGTACCTGACCAACCTCTGGGAAGCTCTGTATATACAAAAGTACCACACACACAAAATAATCTCCATCTAAAGCCACTAAGCCCTCTTCCCAGATTGTCAAATTCTGAGGACAAAATATATTCTGTATACAATTACTCAAAACCCTCTGAGTCATGACCATTTTATTAAATCATTTCACTTTAACTCCGGTTAGGTATGCCTAGGTCTGAACTAGAGGCATCCAAAGGGTAGCCAGAACTACACACTTGGTTCCCTTTAACTGACATTAATTGTAAATTACTGAAATATAGGAACCTGTACATGGGATCTTTATACCTATATCTTTAATTATTCTAGGTTCTGTGTTTGTATAAGACCATATGTCACAAAACTCTTCAAAGGTCTTAGGCCTAACTCTTGGTAGAAATTCATGCTGAGTAGCTGTCACTGTTGGAAGGCAAACAGCACATTCTTTGATAAATTGAAATGTTTTTGTCACCAAGTGTAAATGTGCCTCAAAAATATTTGGATATTCCCTCTAACATCCCCAAGATTCTGAATGCAATACTGTTTCATTAATAATATGCCACAGCATCTAGGACCAGATTAGGAAATATGCATAGCAAATATGCATAGCAACAAAAATATTCTAAAACAAACTAAAGATATACCTACTCTTCTTAATACTTTTCTTAAGATGATGAAGAGATATACTATAGCTATACCGGCCCTCTAATTCTCAATTACTTTATTAAGTAGAGGTTAAGTACCTAAAGGTCATTACATATATATCAGGAAAATACTAATCTAAACTAACCTCATCCCTCTAAGCCTTACTGTAAATGCTAAATAAAAGCATTTTACATGAATAGTCCATTTAGAATTTACTTAATACAACAATCTCTCTGTAATGTCATTGTTGTTCTTTCAGAAAATACTTTAAATCATAAAAGTCCTTTTCTTCAATATCACTGTTGTCCAATAAGTCTCTGCGTTGCAAATTCTTGATTCACCGACACAGGAAACCACCTTCTGATCTTGTGAGGGGGCCACTGTATAAGATGCATCCAACGAGAATGTTTTTTCACTTTACAAGCTGAAAATCCCACCAGGAACACATGACATGGACCAGGAACTTGGGAGCCGGGAGTATCTTCGGATGCAGTCTCAATCAGGACCCAATCTGGTGGCTTTACCTCTGGATGAAATAATTCTGCGGATCCCGGATATAAAGAACTTGTCATCTCGTTAAGGAGTCACTTGCAATAAAAGGGAAACAAAATAGGACTGAGTGCAACCGTGCACAATAAGTTAGGATATCGCTGCGCAACAACTGGGGGTCTGGGATAACTGCCAAGGCATATGGAGAAGGAGCTAGACATCCATTAACTATTTCAAATGGTGTCAGGCTGGAGGAAATACACACTGCCATAAGGGCAAAGGGAAAAGCTTTTATTCAATCGGAGGCTCAATCCTGTATCAGAGTGCATAAGTGACCTTTTGAGAATACCACCTCCCTCCTCTGATACAGGGCAGATCTACAAAACAGGAATCTTAATAACTGTCCCTAAACTAACCCTACAGTGCCAGTCCTGAAACAGTGCAAACAAATTGTACCAAAGAAAACAATAACAAAAAGACAAAATGCATAACCACGGCGGTATAGCTTATGCTGCAGGTACAGGGCAAATAGAAACAAAAGATGGTCAGGGCAAATAAACAGATGATTCTCTTTCCAGCAGCCATCACGAAGTCCAAATCTGGGTTTCAAAGGAAGTATCTTCAAAGAAAGATGAAAGGGAAAACAAAGTTATCTTTAACAGTGCTAAATACAGCAATGTCAGTGACACTGATACCAGAAGAGCGTCTTTTCGGTTCACAAAATGGTGTCCTTTGGATTTCAAAACTGCGACGTGTGCTGGCAAGAAGCACTGTAGAACCAGAAACTCAATAAGATTCAATTGCAAAAATCACCACTACACAGACACATCATTAATTCACTCTGAATAAGAGCCCACTGGCTTACAACCAGTCTGGAAAGCTCACAAAAGCACACAGACCGAGAAATCAAAGGTAGCCACAAACAATTTGAATGGTTTACAATAACCATGGCACTCTTCCCAGTACATTTCTACATTTAAAACAAACCTCCCACTGCGATAATGTGGAAGCTACGCAATAACAACATTTTGGGAAACAAATTGCAGTTGAAACAGATTAACCCTCAAATCTAACTTAGCAATATAAGCTAATAAAGACAAGAAATCTGACCAATAACATACATAATTTAGTCTACATTAAAAGCAAATCATTCACATAATGAACTAAAGAGGAATGGTTAAGTCTTACATCAAATAATGCAGTTCTTAGGGCCTGTGCAAATATGCAGGACTAGCCTTCCAAAAGAACAAATAAAAACAAAACTGCTTTTTCTTTGCCAAGTCATACTGAAAATAAGCAGGTCACAAATCTACAACAAAAATCCAGGTGGCCCTTGAAAGTACCAAGGGAGAAATTGGCAAAATCACATTATTTACTGCTTGCAGGTCTTGCACAAATCTATAAGTCTTACCGTCAGCCTTTAGCACAGTTGTACGATTGTGACACCTTGTGTCTGGAGATCTTCAAGCACAGAACAACTTCCTTCACTGACGGCTGCTGGCAGTGGACACAACTTGAGTCTAGGAAACTGCATTCCAGGTTTCACGATGATCCTCACAGGCGGGATAGAAAGGCATCCAATACCTGATCCCAGCACTGTCCATAAAGAAGAAGAAAGCTCTCCAGGATGAATGATTTCTGGAGATGTGCAGAAAACGGCACTTCAGAGAGAATACCGCTGGTAATATATCTTCACACTCAGCCAGGACAGAGTGACTTCAGCAGCTACTGGAGCTCTCTGACCATCAAGACTCCGATTCCGGAGACAGTCTCGCTGCAAATGCTCAATAACAAGTTTATCTGAACTGTCTCGCTGAGGATTTCTATGACCTTCTCTTGCTCTGATCCTATCCCTCCCCCTGCTCCTGGGAGGTTACATAGAAGCAATCTGCAAGTTGAGCAATTTAGTCATTTCACATCAAATGTCAGCTTACTGTACTGAAACTTACAGCAGCTATTCTAGCTGGCCAATCTGTTATTGAAGCTTAAAAAAAAATACCTTTTACTCACGGGATTAAACCATTTACAAAAACAATTGGTGAATCCTGCCTTAAAGATGTTAATCTCAACCAATCCTTTTACAAGTTTGCATACTACTGTAAGTAATTCTAACAGAAAATCATTTTCTTTTCTTTTTATTAACCACTAAAACAAAATTATCTCTTTGAGTCTTCTCTTGGAAATCTATCACAGGGTATGTCACAAACTGGATGAGTGACCCTTATGAACATCAGCTGGGTTATACAACACAGTTCTAAGCAAATTATCTAAATCAGCCCAAGTAGAACAAGGACTATTATGTTGACATAAAACAGTTTGAAGAAAACTTATAGCACCATGTAATTTAATACATTTCTCTCTATAGGTCATAAAATGCTTATTTAGATCCTTTTCAATATCATCAATACGTTTACTAGAAATTCCCAATTCCTTTGTAGCAGAAATATCATTTCTTACTATTCCCTTTAAGGATTCTATTATATGTACAATACATTCTATTTCACGGCTAAGAAGGGCATTCATTTCTCTGAGCTGAGAAACATTGCAAGTACCGAAATTCTCAATTTGTGCATTCCCCAATATCCTTTGCTTATTCCTTATCTCTTCTCTTAACACTGCTGCACGAGTGACCTTCTCCCTCTCAGAAACTACATAACTCTCCGAAGAAACAGGGGGAGATGGGGATGCACCTGGAACTCGTCTAGCTCCAATTACAGCCACATCTGCATCATACTCTGGAGAAAAAATGACTGGAAACTTCCCTGCCCGGTCATTATCAATCTCTTTCTCCTGTGGTTCACCCGTTTTACCAGCATTCTTTAATACAAACAATTCATTCTTCATATTATGTGCCATTCGCTGCCACCAACTAAACACCAGCCCTTCATGGGCATCACATAATCTATGTTTAGCCTGCAAAGCACATTTCAGATAACGAAGTTTATCTATAGAACATGTTCCCTCCAAAGGAAACTGCAAAAGCACATTATCATTAGTCACTGCATACCAGTGCACAATATAATTAGTAGCCATATCCCCATACATCTCACGCATACAATAAGAAGGGCTACCTTTCTGAACAGCTAAAACTTTAGCTTTGTCATGCCATTCACACAACAAAGATAACGCACGTTCACCTAACAGATTACCCATTGCTGTCGCTATACAATACTCACAAATACCTTCCACCCTTGCCAGGAATGGAGAATCTATATCCGAGTCACGGCAAAAACTGTGGGCTTTCTTAGCCCCTCCTCACCAGCAACCTGCAGGGCTCTTGGAGACACAGATAACTACATTCAAAGCAATGAGAAGGTAATCTAAAAGACAGCAATAAAATACCACACAATTCTATATAGATACACCAAAGCTTTGTGGAGAGAAACAAACAGAACCAAAGTTCCCGTTGTTTACTCTAACTGTTAGCCATGGTTCACTTTATTTATAAGGCTGTTTTGAATGATACAGCATAATTTCACTTTATTATGACACGTCAGATATTACGTATTTATCACATCATAGGTCAACTTCTAATCAGTGTAGGTCAGTATGAGGAGACATACATGTATTCCAAGACATAATTGTTTACTGCTGACTGCTTGATATCTAATAACCCTGAGACAGAGAGGCTGCCCTTTTCTTTATTTACAGGACATGTACCTCTTCACCTACTTAGTAAGCAAATATATGAAGTTTATTTCTAAGCAAAGTTCTGAACAAAATTAACTCTCTCAGGTTTTCTTAGACAGTCTGGTTGTGTACACCACCCTGTACAAACAAACATACTTTCAAATACTACCGGGAAAGCTCCAAAAAAAGGATATCAGTTTTGAAAAGAGCTATACTCTGTCCCCATACAAGGTGAATGATCCCACAGTGAAATAGCGCTGATCAGGGTTTTCCCTTTCTATTGGACAGGTTTCCTATGGCGTGCACATGTCCCACAACAGCAGGGTGGGCATGTCAGAACGGGCAACTGGACAGATGCTGGAAAAGGGGATACAGAGGGCTGCAGGCGGCACATGCTGTGGTGCAGCTGGGCCACAGTGCAGACTAGGGTGATGCCTAGGTGGCCCATAGGAATGCTGAAACAGTAGAGCCGCCAGACAGCAACTGATGAGGGCCCAACATGGGCACGAGTGTGTTTCCCACAATGTCACAGGGGATAGTACCCAGCAGGTACCCCCAAGGGCACAGAACATTGGCAGGCAGTGCTGGGGGAAGCGTGGACGTCTATGCAGGCACCCCTACCCCAGAACCCACACCATAGGCAGCCGCCTACTGGCACACTGGATGACCTGAGACTGCGCACCACCAGCAGAAGGGCATGTCAGCATGGCGACAGAGGGGTACTGGTGGTGGAGGGGGCAGTGGCAGCTGCCCACAGCAGACTATGGCCTAGCCCTGTTTAGATGGGTGCCATGCACTGCAACAGACAGGCTCTGTCTGACGAACAGTCATGGTATCCCCAGGGAACAAACTGTCTCTGTGGCAACAGTGTGGTGCAGTACACACAGCCAGTGTGTTTAGGAGCAGAAGGTCACAGGTTCAAGTCCCAGCTGTGGCTCCCACCAACCCAGTCCCCATATTTTACCCAGTACTAAACCATGGTAATAAAGAGGGAACCTTTATTGCAAATAACATAAACATGCCTGAAATGCCTATATTTTACCCTACAGAGCACAGACACCATAGACATGTGCAATACCTAGAGCAGAGTTTCCCAAATGCAGTCCTGGAGGGACAAACTCCATTCAGGCATCATGCTGTCCCTAATAAAGATGCCTGTGCTGCATTTCTATGCACCGCCCCCATGGTATGCAGATATATCTCATGCATATTCATTAGGGACAGCATGAAAATCTGAATAGTGTTTGGCCCACCAGGACTGGAGTTGGGAACCTCTGCCCTACAGCAGCGGCCAACAGGGGCAGAAACACTCACACCCACAGCGCCATTATCAAAAGCCTCCTGGAGAGGCAGGATGTTGGGCCCTGCGTGCAGCACCATCTCCCAATACTAGCACTTGCATACCATAGCACTGCCACCCTAAACCTGGGAATACGGTACACATATATCAAAAGGTTGCTATGATTACTGGCAGATAGTAATCCCTAGGTTAAGCACAATCTGCTCATTGAGCTGTATCATAGCAACCTCTCTGATGTCTTTGGAGTGTGTTTCAGGTCTGGTGTCTGACAGTGTTTACCACCCTGGGGAGTGACCCCAACAGTATTGTGTACCATAGCCATGCCTGCACTGTGCCCAGGACTGGTGTGGTGGCCAGGGCTGCCAAAAGCCTCTATAGTTGCACAATGCTGGCATAGGTGTGGGAGTATGTGTCTGTCTACCCAGTGTGTGGTGGCTGCCAACACCTTCCTCAGTCCGCACTGTTTGCACTGTTGCCAGTGTCAGCCTGCCAATGTGCATAATGAGGAGCAAGGTACCATGGGTATAGCCCGGACAGGGTGGCCTGGGCAGGATGCATCTGCACAGGGCATAGAGCAATGGCTGGGACATTGTAGTGCCCGGCCACCACCTGCACGGACAGTGTGGCCACAGCATGTCCTGCTGGGAGGTCACTCTCACCCTGACTGAGCAGTGACCACGGCATGGCTAGGTTCCCCCATAGTGCTATATAGTATTTCTCTCATGTGATATTTATGGGTTCTCTTTCGGGGCCCAATCACTGACATCTGCTTGGTGTGTATGCCGACATCTCAGTTCTGGGTACATGCACTATGGACTAGCTAGCAGATTGTCTGCAGCTAGTATGTGTCTGGCTGGAACACCTTGCAGGGTGCAGCAGCTGGAGGCTTGCTGCTGGAGAATGTCAGATAGTGGTGGGGGGCAGCTGAGCATTTCCAGGCCTACTGTCTGTCCGTCTGCTATTGCTTTATGGATGTGTACAGCTCTGCATTGACTGCCCTGTAGGGTGTCTGTTTCCCCAGCAGGACTGGGGTTGATGGTCCCCTCTACTACCACTATTGCAGGGAGGTAGAATGTGGATCTGTTGGTGGGAGATCCTGTTTCCCACCCTGAGCCACGTAGGGTGGGTTGGGTGGTGGTACATAATCCGCCTATGGGTCCAAACACCCCCCCCCCTTTTTTCTTCACCTACATTATGTGACCATGGCACTAACACAGGATATGCACTATTCTGGATGCATCATAGCCCATAAGGGCTAGACATGACTGAGAAATACAGATGGACACAGATGTATCCTAGGTGCGTCTGCAGGAACTAACTATCACACACACTAGCACTGATGGGGACATGCAGCATGGTGTATTTCAGCCATGAAAGGTGCTGTGGACCTGGTGCTGGGCGCCCCACCTCACCCTCAGGGTGAGCATAGTACCCGCACAATGTGACGGTCTGTAGCTACTCTGTGCCAGTAACACACACGGTCAGTACCCCCTACCAGGCTGAGGTGCTGTGGGGGTGCACATGGTCAGTTCCCCCTACCAGGCCGAGGTGCTATGGGGGTGCATACCCCATCTTGTGATCATCTGTAGACTGCTGATTTGCATGTGCAGTGCATCATGGGTACGGGTGGGTTAACCCTATCCTGGTAACCACAGCAGACAGTTTGTGTGGTGACTTGCAGTCCTTCTGTAGCCAGCCAGGTGTTTGTTAGTAGCCATAGAGATGTAGCCCACTGGTTACTTCACTGCCTGTGGAGCCAGAAGTCATGGGTTTGATCCCACAGTGGGGTTATTTGATAGGGCTGTCTGAGGTGTTTTCTTTTTTAATTTAAATTAGTGCTGCCAGCAAAAACACCCTCACAGTGCTGTAGCCTTAAGGTGCCTCATAAGGCACCCTCTAAAGCGCTCTATAAGGCGCCTTATAAGGCGCCCTATAAGGAACATTATAAGGTGCCTTGGCAGACAGTGCACTTTATAATGTGCCCTCTGGAGTGCCTTATAGGGCGCCTTATGCGGCATCTTATGTTACAGCACTGTGAGGGTGTGTTTGCTGGCAGCACTAATTTAAATTAAAAAAGAAAATGCCTCTGACAGCACTGATTTAAAGTAAAGGGCAATACCTCAGACAGGCTTACTCATCAAGCCCACTAGGGGATCAAACTCATGACCCCTATGTCATCAGTCAATGTATTAACCATTGTGCTACACTTCTGTTGCTGTGCTTGAAGGTCAGTGCACCTAATTAAGGCTAATGCGCATTAACATGCCACGGCTCCCTCTATCGCACGAAAAGTACCTTATTGCACGATAACCCTAAATGCTACCTTAAGACCGGAACGCCCACTACCTTATATGGCATCCTGCACACTAATGCTGGCTGCACGTTAAGAATGCTTAGTAAACATACCCCTATGTTTATTAAATTTTTCCTAACACACATTTATTGTCTCCTCTTACTTTATTTAGGAAATACTTAAAGAAACTGCTTTTGTTTCCTGATGCTGAATCTGTTTTGGTTTCCAAGGCTTATTATCTCTCTGCTAGAGTATTGGTTCAGGGTGAAGAGGCAGATGTACCTGGGGCAACAGATTCTCCTTCTGTATATTTGACAGGATTTTTGGAAGCATCTACTGATGATATTTCTGTAAGGGCAACTTTAATAGTCACATTATTGTTGGAAGCAGACAAATCTAGAATCATGAAGGCTTATTTCTCCAAAAAAGATTTTTTATTTTGTGAACAGAAAATGATGATCTTTCCTGATGCGGCTAGAGCCACTCAGTTGAGAAGGGAGAGGTTCCTGCAATTGAAACCTTGGATTTTGGCCCTGGGGACATCTTTTTTTCATATGTTTTCCTTGTAAGTGTTTATTGGAGTATCAGGGAGTAAAGTGTGTTTTTTCTGACTTACCCAAGTAGAAAATTTCTTGAAGGATAAATGATTTTCATTGCCTGGTATTGGCCTAAGCCATTCTGCATATTTCCATATAAGGTTTTTTTTTTTTAATGCATCGTTACTAGTGTATGGGAAGGTTCCTAGGGAATAAATAAATTTTGTCTTCCATTCAGGTGGGCTGGTACCTCCTCTTCAAGATGTGGGCTAAAAAATGTTTTTTGTTTTCTTTTATTATGGTTTTCTGTATTTTCCGTGGTTTGTTGCATCTTTGTAAGTTGCAAAATTATATTTAAAAAAAAAACCCTTCTTGAAGCACGGGTGATTTGAATGGTGCTGAGGTCCTTTCAACAACTTTTTCATGGCCAAGCTATCTGGGTGCTTTTGGACAGTGCCATAGCTGTAGCATATGTCAGCTGGCAGAGAGGAACCTGGAGCATGGGGGTTGCCCTGGAGATAAGTCTTCTGTTTCCCTGGGCAAGTACCATCTAAAAGCACTCTCAGCCCAGCACATACAGGGAATGGAGAATGTCAAAGCAGACTCTCTCAGTCGACATGTTCTCAATCCAGAGGAGTGAGAGCTTGCTTCTTGGGCCTTCTGGCACATTTACAACAGATAGAGCCGTCCAGGCCTAGATCTAATGGCAAACAGAAAAGTGGTGAATACCACAGCCACACAGGTGAAGTCTTTGTGAAACCAACTTTACTTAAGAGGACTCGACTTGGCCAAGTCGGGTCCTCTTAAATAAAATTGTTTTCACAAAGGCTTCACCTGTGTGGCTGTGGTTATTCGCTGCTCTTCTGTTAGCCATTGGCTGTTTTTTTGTGGAGGATCTCCTCTTTCCTTTTTTCCTAGATCTCATGACAACAGGGTTCAGTGCCAAGCTGCTGTGGTTTTTCAGTCATCGGAAGCAGCTCATCTTGCAGCAAGCCAATGATCTCGTACAGCTGTGGCTGAATTTGACTGTCCTGTAAGTATTCCTTCTGTGGCCCTGATCAGCCAAATTCTTCGTCGGATAGAGGTCCATCCAGGAATGATGATTCTGGTGGTCTCAGATTGGCCACGATGGCTGTCCTGTATGGATTCCCTCCTTGGCCCTAATCGGCTAAGTTCTTCGTTGGATGGAGGTCCATCCAGGATCAGTGAGTCTGGTGGCCCTGGACTGGCCACACTAGCTGTGGTATGCCATCCTGATGACGCTGCTGACAGAGCAGCCTCTGGTTCAGAGCAGCCACCAGGGCTTTCTTGGACAGGGTCCTGTCCCAATGGATGGCCCAATTCCCTTCTCAATTATGACCTAGCCTCTGAGACATTTAGGATGGAAAGGTTATTCCTTAGCTGTGATCTCCACTCTATTAAAGACCAGGCAGCGGTCCATCTCTTTGGCGTATATGCGTGTCGTGAATCTGGGTGTACATAAGAACATAAGATATGCCATACTGGGTCAGACCAAGGTCCATCAAGCCCAGTATTCTGTTTCCAACAGTGGCCAATCTAGGTCATATGTACCTAGCAGTTTCCCCAAGAGACACAAGTTCCACAATGCTTGTATTGTACTGGGTCAAGCATTGATATCTTCGGTCACTTCTTAATAATGGTTTATGGACCTCTCCTCTAGGAACTTGTCCAAACCTTTTTTAAACCCAGCTACACTAACAGCCTTTACTACATCCTCCGGTAACAAATTCCAGAGTTTGATTACACGTTGAGTGAAAAAATATTTTCTTTTATTAGTCTTAAATAGTTTTTACCCTGTAGCTTCATTGCATGTCCCCTAGTCTTTCTATATTCTGATAACATAAACAATTGATCTACGTTTACCCGTTCCACTCCGTTCATTAATTTATATACTTCTATCATATCTCCCCTCAGCCGTCTCTTTTCCAGGTTAAAGAGCCCTAAACTTTTTAGCCTTTCTTCATAGGAGTATCCTTCCATCCCCTTTACCATTTTGGTGGCTCTTCTCTGAACCTTTTCTAAAATCGCTATATCCTTTTTAAGATACGGCGACCAGAATTGCACACACTATTCAAGGTGCGGTCTCACCATGGAACGATACAGAGGCATTATAATATCTTTTGTTTTATTTTCCATTCCTTTCCTTATCATACCTAGCATTCTATTTGCTCTCTTGGCCGCCGCTGCGCACTGGGCCAAGGGTTTTAACATGGTATCCACAATGACGCCTAAATCTTTTTCCTGGGTGGTGGTTCCTAATGTGGAACCTTGCATCGTGTAACCATAGTTTGGGTTGTTCTTCCCTAGGTGCATAACCTTGCACTTGTCCACATTAAATTTCATCTGCCATTTTGATGCCCAGTCTTCCAATTTATCAAGATCCTCTTGCAATTTTTCACAGTCCTCTTGGGTTTTAACAACTTTAAATAGTTTTGTGTCATCTGCAATTTTGATAACCTCACTCGTTATTCCACTTTCCAGGTCATTTATGAATATGTCAAAAAGCAGCGGACCCAGCACAGATCCCTGGGGTACACCACTATTCACCTTTCTCCATTGGGAAAATTGGCCATTTAGCCCTACCCTCTGCTTTCTATCTTTTAACCAGTTCCTGATCCACAATAGTACACTGCCTCCTATCCCATGACTCTTTAGTTTTGCCAAAAGTCTCTGATGAGGGACCTTGTCAAAGGCTTTCTGAAAGTCCAGATACACAATATCAACCAACTCACCTTTGTCCACCTGTTTATTCACTGCTTCAAAAAAGCATAACAGATTAGTAAGACAAGATCTTCCTTGTCTAAAGCCATGTTGGTTGTCTCCCATTAGGTCGAGACTATCTACATGCTGAGTAATTTTATTCTTTATGATGGTTTCTACCATTTTTCCCGGTACTGACGTCAGGCTCACCGGTCTGTAGTTTCCTGGATCACCCCTGGAACCCTTTTTAAAAATTGGTGTTACATTGGCGATCCTCCAATCTTCAGGTATTAGAGATGATTTTAATGATAGTTCACAGATTACTGATAGCAGGTCTGCAATCTCATATTTCAGTTCTTTCAACACCCTTGGATGTATATCATCCGGCCCAGGTGATTTGCTACTCTTCAGTTTATCTAATAGTTGTAAGACATCTTCCCGATGTATTGATATTTCCTTCAATTCTTCCGCACCTTTAAATACCACTTCAGTCATGGGTAACATCCCTACATCTTCCTCAGTAAAGACTGAAGCAAAGAATTCATTCAGTCTCTCCGCTATCGCCTTGTCGCCTCTTAATGCTCCTTTAACCCCTTTATCATCTAATGGTCCAACTGACTCTCTCACAGGTTTTTTGCTACGAATGTACTTGAAAAGGTCTTTATTTCGCGTTTTTGCTTCCGCAGCAAGCTTCTTCTCAAATTCTCTCTTTGCCTGCCTTATCAATGCCTTGCATTTGACTTGCCAGTGCTTGTGCTGTTTCCAGGTTTCGTCGTTTGGCTCTTTTTTCCATTTCCTGAAAGATGCTTTTTTGGCAACAACAGCCTCTCTGACCTCACCTTTAAACCATGCTGGCAGTTTTTTGGACTTCCTTCCACTTTTCTTAAAGCGTGGAATACAGCTGGTCTGGGCTTCCAAGATAGTATTTTTCAACAACACCCAAGCTTGATGTACGTCTTTAACCTTTGCAACTGCTCCTTTTAGTTTTTTCTTAACTGTTTTCCTCATTTTATCATAGTCTTCCTTTCGAAAGTTAAAAGGTAGTACTGTGGATTTCCTTACTATCCCTCCTAAACTAATTAAATCAAAGGCGATCATGCTATGATCACTATTTCCAAGTGGCCCCAACACCCTTGTCTCTTGCACTAGATCTGGTGTTCCACTAAGGACTAGGTCTAATATGGCTTCCCCTCTGGTCGGTTCATGAACCAGCTGCTCCAAGAAGCAGTCATTTATTTCATCTAGGAACTTTATCTCCCTAGCATGTCCTGACATGACACTGACCCAGTCGATACCGGGGTAATTGAAATCACCCATTATTATTACTGCGCTGTAACTTTTGTAAGCTTCCTTGATTTCTTTGAGCATTTCATCATCCATTTTGGTCATTCTGGCCAGGCGCTCGATAATACACCCCCACTGCCATTGCCTTTCCCCTTTTATATGGAATTTCAATCCATATAGATTCTACAACAGATTTTGGTTCCTGCAAAACTTTAATCCTTTCTGAGTCAATGCCCTCTCTAACATAGAGCGCAACCCCTCCACCAATTTGATCAGCTCTATCATTACGATATAGTTTGTACCCAGGTATCACAGTGTCCCACTGGTTGTCCTCCTTCCACCATGTCTCTGATATTCCAATCATATCTAACCTTTCATTTAGTGCTATATATTCTAACTCTCCCATCTTATTCTTTAGACTTCTAGCATTTGCATACAAGCATTTTAGAGAATGTATTTTATTCATGTTAATTTGGCTATTGTTAGACATGGGTAAATTGGGATCTTTAAGCTCTGTCTGCTCCATACTTGAGGGCATTTGGGCTACTTTACTCTTTTGTGGAACCTCTCTGCTTTTGGTAGTATCCTTCAAGGATACATTCTTCCGAACCATCCGCTCTTGGGCGACTGTCGGCTTTCCCCTAATATCTAGTTTAAAAGCTGCTCTATCTCCTTTTTAAAGGTTAATGCCAGCAGCCTGGTTCCATCCCGGTTAAGGTGAAGCCCATCCCTTCAAAAGAGCCCCTCCTTTCCCCAGAATGTTCCCCAGTTCCTAACAAATCCAAACCCCTCATCTCTGCACCATTGTCTCATCCACGCATTGAGACTCCGGAGCTCTGCCTGCCTTTTGGGTCCTGTGCGTGGAACAGGAAGCATTTCGGAGAATGCTACCCTGGAAGTTCTGGATTTCAACTTCCTACCTAAAAGCCTCAATTTTGCCTCCAGAACCTCCCTACCACATTTTCCTATGTCATTGGTACCGACATGTACCAAGACAGCAGACTCCTCCCCAGCACTATCTAAGACCTTATCTAGGTGGCACGTGAGGTCTGCTACCTTCGCACCCGGCAGGCATGTTACCAGGCGATCCTCATGTCCACCAGCCACCCAGCTATCTACATGCCTAATGATCGAATCACCAACTATAACGGCTGTCCTAACCCTTCCCTCATGGGCACATGGCCCTGGAGAAACTTCCTCGGTGCGAGAGGGTTTTACATCACCTGGAGGACAGGTCCTAGTTACAGGATCACTTCCTGCCACACCATGGTGATGCTCTCCTGTCACGTGACCTCTCTCCTCCATGGCAACAGGGGTGCTGCCAGACTGGAGGTGGGACTTCTGGACTATATCCCTGTAGGTCTCGTCTATGTACCTCTCTGTCTGTCTTATGTTTTCCAAGTCTGCTACTTTAGCCTCTAGAGAACGGAGTTGTTCCCTGAGAGCAAAGAGCTCCTTGCACCTAGTGCACACGTAAGACCTCTCACCAACTGGGAGAAAATCATACATGTGACACTCAATGCAAAAGACTGGAAAGCCCCCATCCCGCTGCTGGACTGCTGTCTGCATCTTAGTTTTAAGTTTGTGTCTAGATCTTTAAGTTCTTACTTACTAGGGGTTGCTATGGGTATTTATACCAATAAAACTGTACTTAATACGTTTAATATACCTTGTTCACCTGAAGCTTAATTAATCTCAGGTCCTTAGTGTATGACTGATTTGGGTAATGAGCTTCACCTGAAAGCACCTCCTGTCATTTAAGATGTGTAAGTACCTATAAAGCTACGATTATCCCAGGGGAGGGAGGGAAATAACACTTATTAAAAGAGGGCTGCTACACAGTACCCTGTCTTGTGCTGCTGAGGTAAACTAAATTCTGATTTGATTTAAATTATAGCTCTTAGCTGCTGCTAGGCTCTAACTTCTTATGAAATTTAAACTACAAGCTCTCTGCTGGATTCTAAATTTAACCAGAAAGCTCTCTTCTGTGTGTTAAATTTAAACTAAAAGTACTTTGCTGTTACTTGGCCCTGAGTGACTATTAAATTTAAACTACAAGCTCTCTGCTGGGTATGAAATGTAACCAGAAAGTTCTCCTCTGTGTTTTAAATTCAAACTTTAATTGCTGCTACTAGGCCCTAACTGATCCAACAAAAAAACAGTGGGTTCACAGATTAAGTAGCTTTAATACAAAGAATTATTTTTAGATAATTACCAGAAGTATATACTCACAGTTGCAGATTTCTTTCCAGAAGTAACAGTCCCCCTTTCTAGTCCTTCAAGACCAACATCATCTCTTTCCTTGGCAGGCAGACATGTCCTCATTGCTGTTTTTCTTCCAGGATAGTTTGGAAAATAATCTTGCCCTGAAGTCTTTGAGAGTGCATGTTTTAGCCCTTTCCTACTTTCGGGGGTACAGTGGCAGGCTGCTCACTGGCCTCTCAAGCAGATGTTTCTTGATTCCTTCGCGAAGTGCATCATTTGTATCCACTAGTACATTCTACAGGTTCACATTGGAATTTAACATAGAAACATAGAAATATGATGACAGAAAAAGACCACATGGCCTATCTAGTCTGTCCTTCCATATCAACAACTACAACAGTCCCCTTTTTTCCTTTAGAGATCCTCTGTGTTTGTCCCATGCTTTTTTGAATTCAGTTACTGTCCTCATCTCTACCACCTCCACTGGGAGACTATTCCACGGATCCACCACTCTTTCCGTAAAGAAATATTTCCGCAAATCACTCCTGAATCTATCCCCCTTCACCCTCATCCCATGTCCCCTCATAGCAGAACTTGCTTTTAATTGAAAGAGGCTCTCCCCCTGAACATTTATGCCACGGAGGTATTTAAATATCTTAATCATATCACCTCTATCCTGCCTTTCCTCTAAGGTGTACATATTAAGATCCTTAAGTCTATCCTCATATGCTTTATAATGAAGACCACTAACCATTTTAGTAGCCACCCTCTGCACCGACTCCATCCTGTTCACATCCTTTTGAAGGTGCGGTCTCCAGAATTGCACACTATACTCCAAATTAGGTCGCACCAAAGACTTATACAGAGGCATTATCACCTCCTTTTTTCTGCTAGCCATTCCTCTCCATATGCACCCAAGCATCCTTCTAGCTTTTGCCGTAGCTTTTTCTACCTGTTTAGCTACTTGGGGCTTGTTCTTCAGGTCCTCATGTGTCTGTCTTTGAGCCTTTCAAGCAAGCTATGCTCAAGGACCTTTTGCTAAAGGTAGTCTTTTTGATGGCTTTTACTTCAGAAATAGACCATGGGATACAAAGTTGTTTATTGAAGCAAAGCCCAACACGGCCAGATTTCAGCTACAGGAATCTTCGTTGGAGGTCAAACGAAAAACACTTATACTGTGAACATGCCAGACTTGCAATATCTTAAGAGTTTCTCAAAAGTAAAAGCTAATTGGGACAAAGCGCTGTGCTGTAGGCGAACAAACTTGTCTGTTTGCAGCTACATGCAACAGTACTTTATTCCAATTAGATTTTACTTTTGAGAGACTACGATTTTACAAGTCTGGTATGTTCACAGTATTTTTTTCATTTGACCCCAGACAAAGACTCTTGTAGCCGAAACTTAGTCTAGTCAGGTTTTGCTTCAATAAAGAATTTTGTATTCCATGGTCTCCTTTCGCTTCCTTGCTCTGTGATTGATTTCTTCATTGTGGAAGTTGTTACCTTCAGTCTATTCTTCACTTTGGCTATTGCTTCATCACATCACATTTTGGGATTACAGGCTCTTTCGTGCTGCAACGCATATTTGACTTTTGCTCCTGAGAGTGTGGTCCTTTGGCTGGTGCCATCATTCTTACTTTCCCCAGGTGATTTTCCTTTCTTCTTTTTTGACAGCGCAATGCAGTGGCAAGGATAAGGACCTCTGTCTTGTAAATGTTGGCAGAGATACCCGAAAGTGACTTACTCGTTTCAGCTCTCTAGTCTACATGGAGAGCTGAGAAAGGGTTGTGCTGCCTCCAAATCCACATTGGCATGCTGGATTAGGGAAGCTGTGATCTCTCCTCACTTGTTGAATGGCAAGCAGGAGGGGCTCAGAGCTCACTCCACCCAATCGCAGGTGTCTTTCTGGGCAGAGTCTTCTCTTATTTCCCCTGTTGACATCTGTTGCTTGGTGATGTGAGCCACCAATGATTTTTGGTACCTGTTGGGAGAGGCGGAAAATCACCGGCAAATTGCTGCGCTAAAGTTTTCAGTTGCAGCCCCTAGGTGCTGTCTGGTATTTATTGCTTGTGAAATAGTTACAGACTTTTGCTTCTGATCTCCATTTGCTGACCTTGAAACCTATAGGCTATAGTTAGGCATGGAGAGTACTGCCAGCAATCTCTCTTAGAGATATAACTTCTGAGTGGAGGAGCTGCCTGGATATTAAAGAAGCTTGTTTAGGAATGGGAGAGTGAGAGCCATGGCCTTCTACACCCAAACCTGCTTATATTGCCAAAAATAAAATAGTTTTAACATGTTTAAAAAAATAGAATTGAAGCCTGGTTCTTTACACAGGTAAAACACTGGAACTGTGACATTGAGTGGTGTTGCACTATTGGGAGTCTGGGGGAAACAGAGGTCGGCAGTGATGCAAGAAAGTGTCCTCATGACTGCATTCAGATGGTAGAGAGATTGCTTGGTGGAGTTGTGCTATTGAGCATCCCCTCAGACTGTATCCCTTAGGTAGTTGCACATGGTGATCTTGGCAAGATTGTATGTGAGGGGTGAGGCCCATGTACTGTATATTGGCTGTATCTGTATGCATGTGGATAATTTTGGCAAACGGGTTTAACCCTGTCAGGCACTAGCAGCATAGTGGTGGAATAGCTAACTGGTTAGAGAACAAGGGAAAGCAGGGTTCAAATCCCTTTTCTTGCACTGATGATCCCTGCAACTTTGGGAAAGTCACTTTACCTTCCATTGCCTCAGATATAAAAACTTAGCTTATAAACCCTCTGGGGACAGGAAAATACCTATTGTACTTGAATTTAACTTGCCTTGAGCTACCACTGAAAAAAGATAAACTGAATACAAACAAACAAGGTCACCTGCTGAAGTGATGGGCTCTCTGAAGAGTTGCAGCCATAGTGATAGCATTTATAAAAATAAACACCAAAACCCTAAGGAGTGAAGCTGGCAATGAGCTCAAGGGACAGGGAAGAGCTCCTTTCAAGAACCTTAAGGGAACCTTTAAGAAAGTACTGTGTTTTGTAACTCAAATATATTAATTTAAACTCAGCACTCCTGTTAAAATGCCCCTTTTGAATTGCAGTGGAGCTGAAATACTTGTTTAAATCAAATTTTTTTCTGAGACACTGGTAACCTTAAATTAGTTACCAGATCATCCTACTCAATCTGAAAACATGTCTGAGCAGAGGCTTGTGTGGTGTCAAAGGTTTTTTGCCGTCCTATTTTGATACATTTCTTAGTGTAGGTGAGAACAGTATAAGCCCATCTACCAGCAGGAGGAGAACTGTACTTCTTACCTTTATGTATACCTTCTCTTCTATATTCCCAGTAAATCATGGCAAATTTTATTTAACAGTTTCTCTGAAAAATTAAGCTTTAGGGCAGCGATGGCGAACCTATGGCACGCGTGCCAGCTGTGGCACGCGAAGGCCTTGCAGCTGGCACGCGGGAAGGTCGCACATTAAAAAAAAAAAAAAGCTGCCCGCTGCCGCCGCGGCGGCATGGAGTGTCCCGCGGGGCTCCCTCTGCCCGGCGGGACTCTCCCGGCGCTGCTCAGCCCCTCTCTGCCGGCTTGCAGAGACGCGAAGGGAGAGTCTCCCTTGAGTCTCTGTTAAGCCCGCAGGGGCTGATGGGAAATTTCCCATCTGCCCCTGCGGGCTTAAGAGAGACGCGAGGGAGACTCTCTCTCCCTTCGCGTCTCTGCAAGCCGGCAGAGAGGGGCTGAGCAGCGCCGGGAGAGTCCCGCCGGGCAGAGGGAGCCCCGCGGGACACTCCATGCTGCGGTGGCGGCAGCGGGCAGCTTTTTTTTTTTTTTTATTGCCATGAGCCGAGGGAGGGGGGTTAAGACTGGCAATGGGCTAGGGAGGGGGGGATGTTGGTTATGACTGGCAATGGGCTAGGGAGGGAGGGAGGTTAAGACTGGCAATGGGCTAGGGAGGGAGGGGGGTTGAGACTGGCAATGGGCTAGGGAGGGAGGGAGGGAGGGGGTTGAGACTGGCAATGGGCTAGGGAGGGAGGGAGGGGGTTGAGACTGGCAATGGGCTAGGGAGGGAGGGAGGGAGGTTAAGACTGGCACTGGGCTAGGGAGGGAGGGAGGTTAAGACTGGCAATGGGCTAGGGAGGGGGGGAGGGGGGTTGAGACTGGCAAGGGGCTAGGGAGGGAGGGGGGTTGAGACTGGCAATGGGCTAGGGAGGGAGGGAGGGAGGGAGGGGGGTTGAGACTGGCAATGGGCTAGGGAGGGGGGTTAAGACTGGCAGTGGGCTGGGGAGGTGGTTTAAGACGCAGAGGGCTATGGGGGGGAGTTAAGACTAGCAATGGGCTGTGGGCTGATGAGGGCTGGCAATGGGCTATGAGCTGATGAGGGCTGTCTGGAAATGGGGTGATGGGGGGGTTAGGACTGGTAATGGGCTATGGGGGGGGGTTAAGACTGGTAGTGGGCTGAGGGGGGGGTTAGTAATGGTAATGGGCAATGGGGGGGTTAAGACTGGTATTGGGCTGATGGGGGTGTAGGACTGATAATGGGTTATGGGGGGGGCTAGGACAGGAAATGGGCTGATGGGGAGGGGTTAGGACTTGAGGTGGGCTGATGTGGTTAGGACTGGTAATGGGCTGATGGGGGGGGTTTAGGACTGGCAATGGGCTATGGGGGGCTGACTGGAAATGGGCTGATGGGGGGTTAGGACTGGTAAAGGGTTATAGGGGGGGGCTTAAACTGAAAATGGGGTGATGGGGGTTAGGACTGGAAGTTGATTGACGGGGGGCTAGTAATGGGTTGGGGTGTTGCTAGGACTGGAAATGGGCTGAGTGGAAGGGGAGGCTTGAACTGCAAATAGCTGATGGGGAGGGGGCTTGGAATGGAAATGGGCTGTGAGGGAAGGGAGCTAGGACTGAAAATGGGCTGATGGAACAGCTAGGATAGGACTGGAAATGGGCTGTTGGGGGGAGCTAAGATTGGAAATGGGCTGTGGTGGGGGCTTGAATTGAAATGGACTCATGGAGGGGCTAGAACTGGAAGTAGGCTCATGGGGGGGCTTGGACTGGAATTGGGCTGAGTGGAGGGGAGCTATGATTTGACATGGGCTGATGGTGGGGCTAGGATTGAAAATGAGCTGATGAAGGGACTTGGACTGGAAATGGGCTGATGCAGGGACTAGAAGGGAATGGATGCTGGGTGAGACTGGAACTAGAAGGGAGCTGATGTTGGGGGAGGATTAGAATGGGATGGGGCTGGGAGAGTAAAATGGAGAGGGGAAAAATATTTTGTGTAGGAGGGATGAAAAATCTACAATTGGCCAGGTATTGGGAGAGTAATTGGGGATTGAGGATGGAGGGGTAAAATTTGTGTGGATGAAATAGGAATGAGGAAAGAGCAAAAGGAGAAAGATTAGTATGTTAAAGCAGATGTAGAGAGAGAGAGAGAATGGAAAAAAAAACTAGAAGAGAGAAGAAAGGACAAATGGACAGCAGACGATGGAGAGTTAGCAGAAAACATGAAGAAACCAGAAGAAGGTGGCTGGACCAATTGCAACTGAAAAAAAAATGCACAAAAGGTAGAAAGATATCTCTTTATTTTGAATTTATTAACTGGAATATGTCAGCTCTGGGAAATGTGCATCATTAACATCTGCGCTTTGTTTGGTACAAGAGGAAATTCCTATTTGACGTTGCCACTTGTTCTCTTTCCCCAGTATTCTCTGAAATGTATTGGTTTAATATTTGCAGTGTTGCCTTTTGATAGGTAGGGTATGGTGCTTTGTGAGTCCTGGTAATGCTGTCAGGATACGGCGGGTTTGCTATGGGTTCTAAATGGGCAGCGTTTGTAGTAGTTCCTAATGTGCCTGGCGGTTGGCACTGGATTATAGTAATGTAGAAATCTTTTAGTCTTTCTTTATCCATACACTCATTAAGAGACATGTTTACTAAAAGTTAGTGTATGGTAACATTATGCAAATATTTATGCAAATAAGACCACTTATGCAAATGACGTGCTGGCACTTTGAGGAAATTCTTTGGTTTTGTGCGGCAGTTTGGGCACTCGGGCTCAAAAAGGTTAGCCATCACTGCTTTAGGGTTTCTCCCTTTAGAAAAGTCACAGGTGAGCCAGAGGTGTTGTTACACAGCTTATTCACAGGAGAAAGAATACAGCCGGAAACAAACTACACCCCCTAAGTAATACCCCTCCTAAAGAAGGGAACAACAAAGAGGAAACTATAAATAAAGTTTACAAAATATGGACTCAGGCTTGGAACAAAGTAGATGTTACAAATATTTTGGAAAATGTATTTACACCAGATGATATCTGGACAAATTACAGGTAAGTAGGTAAACAGGTATTTATTTTTCAGTTAATCAACTTTATTTCCCAGGAAGTTACCAAAGGGAATTAATAAAATGAATTTCTCAATTACATATGCGTACAAAATATATATATATTTTTTTCTTCAAACCTGAATCCCTTTATCAAATACAGGTGAATCTGAGCTCAAATAGCGATGAACATAAAATATATTTATCAGCCCATAGCAGGTAAGCGTTGGGGCCCAATCCTCATAATCTTCAGGAACTGGAACAGTAATTCGGTCCACCAGGTACGAAAAAAAACTGTGCTTCTTTCCTTTGATCTCTTCTTCTTTGAAACTCTATTCCCTCATCCATCACCCTACTAGCTCCCACCTTTTCCCAATAGAGGGACAAAAATGGGGAAACTTAGGAGCAAGCTGGCTGTGGTAATAGGGAAAAACAAACACACTGCTCCACTTTATTCAACCCCAAAATCACATCAGAGATTTCACTACACACAGAAACCTACACATTTTCGCTTAAACTAATAGACTACAGTCCACTTTCACTCAAACTCTCTCTCTCTCTTCCTCCAAGTCCTTTTCTATCTTTGCTCGAACCCCTTAATCACCACAGAACAGAACTTTTCTTTTCTCAGAAGTTCAGCATAAAAAAAGATTTTGTCTAAAAATATGCATCTCTTGAAGGGAACCCTACAAGAAGAATGTTTCCTCAGTCCTTCACCTCTATAAAAATTCCTATTCTCCCCTGTAGAAACTGCTTTCACAGGAGGTTTCAGTAAATTGAAGGAGAAAAGTATTTAAACCTTAAATTTTCTCCTAAACAAAGGGTTTTTTTTTTCAATCTCCAGGACAAGCAGGAACGTAGTCTCCACATATGGGTGCCGTCGGTTCCGACGGAGCCCACGTGGGAACACTTTGTTTCTTTCTTTCTATTTAAAAAAAAAAAATCTGTGAAGGAAAAAATTATTTCTTCCCTCAGGCGCATCGACCCCATCTTAGGCTTAGGCCTCCCTTTTTGTCACAGACAAAATGGAAAAACCATCCAGTGGTTTTAAGCAGTGTTCCAAATGCGGCAGTACCATTTCGGCCACAGACACCCATGACTGGTGTCTAAAATGCTTAGGACCAGATCATCAACCGTCAGAATGTCCTTTTTGTAGGAAGATGACAAAGAGAGGCCTACAAAACCGAGCTGCAAACTGGGCACCCTCTTTGCGTCTGATGCTGTATCTTTAGCATCAACGTCATCGAGAGCTTCATCTTCCTTCCAAGGATCTCAGGTATCGAAACGTAGGTCTTCATCGAAGACTGGCCAGCCCTCCAAGGGTAGATCTCCTCCTAAGCATCATGATGCCTCGGGAGTTGCCCTGGAGAGGGACACACTAGCCAGACACCCTGGCACGAGGACCTTTCCTCCAAAGCCTTAGTGGGGTCCCGGGATGCTTCCGAGGCCTCTGGAGAGCTCCTGGTGCCATGCTCAGGGATAGGGTTGCCACCTGGCTCCAGATGCACCCAACAGGCTTGATACAGTCCTGTGTTTACCCCATTGCATACAGGAACTTGTAGTCTTTCTTTTCTTATGGAGTGCAATGGGGAAATCAGAACTACATGTCCCTGCATGCAATGGAGTAAACCGAGGACTGGATCAAGCCTTCTTTTGCTGTTTTGATGGCTGCTGCCCCTTCTGAGGAGCATGGTGTTGACACGGAACAGCAGGGGTGTAAGAAGGATAGTACTTCTTCTTTTTATTGAAAAAAGCGTTCTTTGCTGTTTTTTTCCTAGCTGGGTTGGCAGTAGATCTAGATAGTCTATTAAGAGTGATGTTCTCGGATTCTGAGAGGCCTTGTCCTGCCAATCCTTACCAAAAAGGTTTTCACCAGTGCAAGGGATATTACCCAGCTTATCTTGAACCCATTATTCAAGATCCGATGCTTGGAGCCAAGCAATCCTGCGTGCACTGATGCAGATGGATGAAGTTCTGCTGATGCTCTCAAAACAGTCAAACGTTGCTCTGTTAATAAACTTTGAAACATTTTGAGCATGCTTTACAAGGGTCACAGCCCCCTTAGCAGACCCAGCCTTCTCAGGGTCTTTGATTCCTTTCTGGAGAACATAGCCGTTCTGCCCCTGGAGATTACAGATCCCATCTACATTCCTAGTAGACTTTGTCACTTTGCCCACAGAGGCATCTTATCACATCAGAGCAGTGGACACTGTCCATAGTACGGGAGGGGTACAAGCTTCATCTATGAAGTCTACCCCCCCCCGGACTCCTCCAAGAGTGCCGCTCTCAGCCCCCTCTCACTCCTCTGTTGCTGCAAGAGGTCACCTCCCTTCTCTTACAGGACAATAGAGGAGGTTCCATCATCCCAGCAGGGAATGGGCTTTTATTCTCTGTACTTCCTCATTTTGAAAAAACAGGAAGGTACAGACCCATTCTTGACCTCAGAGAACTGAACAAGTACCTATTACGGGAGAAGTTCAAAATGATCTCCCTAGGGGCCCTTCTCCCCTATCTCCAGAGTCAGGATTGGCTCTGTTCTCTAGATCTAAAGGAGGCATATACTCACATACTTATTCACTCACAGCACAGAAAGTTCCTGCACTTCATGTTTCAAGGGAGACATTATTAATACAGAGTCCTGCCTTTCGGCCTCGCCTCTGCCCCAAGCGTCTTCACAAAGTGCATGGCGGTAGTGGCCACATTTCTAAGGACTCTCGGGATATTTGTCTTCCCTTACTTAGACGACTGGCTCATTCAAGCAAACACATCTCTAGAGGCCAATCTTTCCCTCTCATGTATCACGCAAGTGCTGCAACACTTGGGATTTGTAATAAATCTTTCAAAGTCACAACTCATTCCCTTTCAAACTCTAGAGTTTATAGGGGCTCTCCTAGACACTCAACACTCAAAGGCATTTCTGCCCCTACTGCGCTCGACTCAATCAGTTAGCATTGCAGGCATGCCTCAAGAACCTTTTCACTGCACGAGAAATGCTACAACTTCTGGGTCATATGGCATCAACAGTGCATGTTGTTCCATATGCTTGTTTACATATGCGTGCAGCCCAATGGACTCTGCCTTCCCAGTGGTCTCAGGCATTAGGTTGCCCGGGAGACAAAATAATGGTCTCTACCCGCCTAATCTCATCTCTCCAGTGATGGTAATCCCCAGAAAACCTCTTGGTAAGGTCACCTTTTCAGATGCCAGCACATCAATGTACCCTGACAATGGATGTGTCCAAATTGGACTGGGGAGCTCATCTGGACAATCTCTCCACTTAAAGGTTCTGGTCTCATCAGGAGTCACAATCCACATAAATCTGCTGGAACTCAGAGCCATTCACAATGTTATCAAAGTCTTCCAGGACCATCTTCAATTCTGCACAGTTCTAGTCCGGACGGACAGTCGAGTTGCCATGTTCTACTTGAACAAGCAGGGCAGAACAGGCTCTTGGACCCTCTGCAGCAAGGCCCTGCATCTGTGGTCTTTTGCCATACAGCATCACATTCACCTGCATGTGGTGTATCTTTCGGGCAAACACACTTTCTTGGCAGACAAACTAAATCGAGTCCTTCTACCCCATGAGTGGTCTCTCCATGCAGACAAGGTCGCTCACATTTTTCAAATCTGGGGAACTCCAAAGATAGACCTGTTCGCAAGTCCTCAGAATGCCAAGCTTCCTCGTTTCTGCTCCAGGACTCCTGCACAAGACAGCCAGCAGGTGGGTGCTTTTCACCTCCACTGGGGTCAAGGCTTCCTATATGCTTTCCCTCCCATTCCCCTCATTCCCAAGACTCTTTTCAAACTCCAGAGAGGCTACATGATACTCATAGCCCCACTCATAGCCATGACAACCCTGGTATCCTCTCCTACGTCTGTCTCGGGCTCAACCCGTAGATCTGGGGTTTGCTCCAGATCTCCTCTTTCAGCAGGAGGGGACACTGCTCCATCCCACTCTGCAGTCCCTCCATCTCACAGCATTGCTGCTGAAGGCATAGCCTTCCAGGACATTAACCCCTTTCAAAAGGTTAAGGGCATCCTCTTAGCATCTAGGAAGCCATCCACCAGGCAATCCTACACCTTCAAGTGGCATAGATTTTCTTTCTGGTGTTGGCAGAGGGCACGTAACCCCTTCTCAGCTCCATTGGATGCATTACTTGAGTATCTTCTCCACCTATATTCTTCTGGACTCAAAACCAGTTCGGTAAGAGTACACCTAAGTACAATTGCAGTCTCTCACATGCCCTTGGATGACCAGCCCATCTCTTCTCAGTCGCTTGTAGAATGCTTCATGAGTGGTCTTCTATTAACCAAGCCTTCCATTAAGCCCCCTCCAGTGGCATGGGATCTTAATGCTGTTCTAGGACATCTTCTCAAGCTGCCTTTGGAACCTCTAGCCACTACCTCACTGAAGTTTCTCACATGGAAGGTCACCTTCCTTATTGCCCTCACTTCAGCAAGATGCATTAGTGAGCTCCAAGCTTTGGTGGTTGACCCTCCTTATACACAATTCCACCATGATAAGGTAGTCCTTAGGACTCATCCTCATTTTATGTTGAAGGTGGTCTCGCCCTTACATTTAAACCAGTCAGTCTATCTTCCTGTCTTTTTCCTTAGACCTCATTCCTCTAGGGCAGAAGCAACCCTTCATACTCTGGATTCCAAACGTGCCTTGGCTTCCAGAGAACTCGAGAGCACAGAAAAGCTTTACAACGTTTCATCGCCTTTGACTCGAGTCACCTGGGATTGCCAGTATCCAAGTGAACTCTTTCCAAGTGGATAGCAGACTGCATCTCCTTTGCTTATGAAAAGGAAGGACTCTCTCAAGGGTCACGTCACTGCATATAATGTGCGTGCCATGACTGCCTCCATTGCAAATCTACGCTTTCTGGCGATTGATGAGATATGCAAAGCAGCAACTTGGTCTTCTGTCCACACTTTTGCTGCTCACTATTGTCTGGACAAGAACTCCCGCCGGGATGCCTTGTTTGGCCAAGCTGTTCTCCAGCATCTCTTTCATACTTAGATCAACTCCTACCCTGCGTCCCAGGTTTCGATACCAGACATCCTTGGAGGATACATTTATTTATTTATTTAGTAAACATTTGTATACCGCTGCTTCCTACGATCAGTAGCGGTTTACTTTACAGAATCATAATGTATCGTACAATACAGTGATTTTTAAGATACACATTTTGATTGAGCAATGATTTACATAACACATGAAATAGTGATTAGATACTTTGTACATTGAATTGGGGCTCATAATAGCAATAGTAAACCAACTAACTAAACCTGACTATACAGTATTCAACAGCCCACGACCTAACAGGAGAGGTGGAGGAGTCCTAATCCTTGCCAGAGCCTCCCTTCTTTTAACGAACGCATCCCTAACTGCATCTGAGGGCATTGATATACTCAAGATTGAGAATAAAACGATAACAATCTGCTTAATCTACAGACCCCCCTCATCCCACCATGATACCCTGGCCACTGCACTAGAAATTATCTCAACCTCTGCAGTCAAGAAACAGCGAATTATCCTGGGTGACCTGAACCTGCCATCCATACCCCCCATACAGGCCGATACGTTCCTTGAACCATGAACCAGCTCGGATATATTCAAATTATTCAGGAAGCCACTCATAACAAAGGCAACACCCTAGATATGGTGTTCATATCATCCAACACGCAACTAAATGAAATGCGAAAACCTAAAACTCGAGTAACCCAGGTCCCCTGGTCTGACCACTACCTAATCGAACTTGAAATCCACCTACCATCCATAAAGGAAAAATCTCAAGCCGACCCAAAAATACCTCACCAAAGGAAGTTCCGAAAGTTCAACAGTGAAACACTGGTAACATCTATATCTTCATGCTTTGAATACACTCTCACGGACCTAGATAAGCTGGTAGACATATGGAACGCAGGGATCGAAGCAGCAGCAAGTCCAACCTGGAAAGCCGCAAATGCAGCAACAAGAACAAGAACCGAACCATGGTACTCCCCTACTTTATGCAGAATGAAAAGGGAACTACGCAAGCTGGAGAGAAAATGGAGGAAAACACAAACCGAGGAATGCAAGCAATTATACCTAACTCTCCTCATGGAATACAAGAATGAGGTCAACCTGGCAAAAAAGAATCACCACACTAACCTACTCAATAAAGCTATTAATAGACCCAGAGAGCTATTTGAGCTTGTCAAATCTCTCACCAAAACCTCCCAGGACACCGACTGTACCGACGAAATAAAGGCCCAGATGCTTGCAGACCATTACGCCAAGAAACTTCACCCACAAGTACCCACAATCATCGATCAAAGCATGCCTTTAGTCCTCGCCCCTCGAGAAACCAACACCGTCTCTCAGGCAGAATCTGCAGCAGAATGGAATACCTTCCAGCAATTAGGTGAACAACAGATCATAAACATCATAACCAATTTAAAATCCACCACCTCCCCTCTTGACCCATGCCCAGCGGCTTGGTTAAAAGCAACTAAGAAAGAAATCGCAAAACCTATCTCCTACATTGTTAACCAGTCACTCCAACAAGGTGCAATGACAACTTATCTCAAGAGATCACTTATAAGGCCCATCTTAAAGAACAAAACACTCAACAAAAGTGATCCTGCGTCTTATCGACCGATCTCGAGCATATCATTCTTAGCTAAAACAATCGAAAAGGCGGTTCAGCAGCAGCTGCAGGATCACATTGACGATAGGAAAGCCTTAGATATGCATCAATATGGGTTTCGTCAGCACCACGGAGTAGAAACCCTACTGCTAGCACTCCTTGACAACCTCCTCAGGGGTCTCGAGAACAAAAATGATATGTTCATACTTATATTTATCGACATCTCAGCTGCATTTGATACAGTACATCACGGCACCCTCTTAAACCGTCTAGCATCCATAGGTATAACAGGGTCCCCTCTAAAGTGGTTTACATCATACATATCCAATAGGATGCAACAAGTCCAATTCAACGACGATAAAGCCGATGCCTTCCCCCAGACCCAGGGGATCCCCCAAGGGTCCGCCTTATCATCTCTCCTATTCAACTTGTATATAAAACCAATCTGCGAGATCTTTCAGAAGTGCAACATCAATTACCACATCTATGCTGATGATGTGATGCTGTACATGCGCCTTGACATAACACAACCGGATTTCACTCCACTGGAAGAATGCCTTGACATGCTACAAACATGGCTTCAACAAAACAACATGTCAATAAACCACAAGAAAACAGAGGTCATGTTTATCTCCAAGAAAACCAATTTCATCCCGCCCACCACAGTCGCCCTCAATAAAAACATATATCATACGAAGCCTGCAATAAAATATCTAGGGGTCCTACTAGACAGCAACCTTAAGATGGATAAACACCTCCGAACAATTAACCGAGCTATTTTTTACAAATTAAAAGTCCTTCAACCACTTTGCAATATCCTTGAGAAATCTGACTTCAGGACTGTTGCACAAGCGCTAATCATTCCTCACCTAGACTACTGCAACGCCATTCTACAAGGGCTTCCGAAGAACACCCTAAATATATTGCAAATGGCTCAAAATGTTGCAGCAAGAGTCATCATGGAAAAAAGCGTCACAGATCACATAACACCAGTGCTGATGGAACTGCATTGGCTCCCGGTAGCTGCCCGCATCATCTTCAAACTACTCATGAAGAAATTAGACCTTACCTGCTAATTGTCTTTCCTTGAGTTCTCTCCGGGCCAGTCCAAGCAAGTGAGGGTTGTCAACCTTCTCTAGCAGCTGAGGACTGTAAAACTAAAGTTTTGCTGAACAGGATATCTGGCTCCCTCTGCTGGCCGAACCTCAGTCTAAAATTACAAAGCAGCAGAAACGAGAAACAAACCCTTAGCCCCCCAAGAGGCCAAGCGTAACCGATGGACCAGGATTTTATTCTTTTTTTTTTTTTTTTTATATAAGCCAGGCCTTTTTCCCGCCAAAAGAGCGAACAAAGTCTGCCCGACCCCTCAGAGCACGTAGAGAACGTACCCTGACTAAAAAAATTCCTGAGCCCCTCCCCCCAAGGAGGAAGCCCCAGAGAGCGCCGTAAGCCTTGAAAGGGAGCGGAAGCCCAAGATGGACTCTTCAGTAATGCGACGCACTCCCCCAAGAAAAACCTCGGAGAACAAAAACGGAGTCTCACCAAGGTCGAACGGGCGGGGCCTGGACTGGCCCGGAGAGAACTCAAGGAAAGACAATTAGCAGGTAAGGTCTAATTTCTTCTTCCATTTCGTCTCTCCGGGCCAGTCCAGGCAAGTGAGGGAAGTACCAAAGCAGTAACTACCCCCGGGAGGGACCGGCGAGACCAGCAATAACTGCGGACGCTCCCACCTTAGCGTCATCCGCCGCTTGCACGTCTAAGCGATAATGCTTCGCAAAGGAGTGCAACGACGACCAAGTCGCCGCTCGACAGATATCCACTGGTGGAACAAGAGCCAGTTCCGCCCATGACGTCGCCTGACTACGAGTGGAATGGGCCCTGAAAAACTCCGGCGGCGACCGACCGCTTGCGCGATAAGCCGCCGACACCGCACATTTAACCCAACGCGCAATGGAGGCCTTGGAGGCAGCTTCCCCCTTCCGAGGCCCCCCAAACAAAACGAACAGCCTGTCCGTTTTACGGAAGGGTTGCGTCCGACGAAGATACCGTTTAAGCACCCGACCTAAATCCAACTTCCGGAGAACTGAATCCATAGGCGACCCTTCGCCAACCGGAAAGGTCGGCAGAGAAATCGATTGGTTTATATGGAAACTGGAAACGACCTTCGGCAGAAAGGAAGGCACGGGACGTAAGACCACCTTCTCACGCGAGAAATGCAAGAAAGGCTCCCTACACGAAAGAGCCTGTAGGTCGGAGACCCGTCGAGCCGAACAGAGTGCCACCAAGAAAGCAGTCTTCCAGGACAATTCTTTAAGGGAAACCTCCCGAGCTGGCTCGAAGGGAGGTCGCGCAAGGGCTTCTAACACCAGATTAAGATCCCAAGCGGGTACGAGCGCGCGAAAGGGGGGGGCGCAAGTTCTGGACTGCGCAAAGGAAACGCACGACATCAGGATGACGAGAAAGAAGACATCCCCGAATCTTACCTCGGAAACAAGCCAGCGCCGCGACCTGAACCTTGAGAGTAGCAAGAGCCAAACCCTTCTCAAACCCGCTTTGCAGAAAAGACAGGATGTCAGGAATGAGAGAGCAACCTGGCCGAATATCGCGGTCTCCACACCAATGCTCAAAGACCCGCCACACGCGAACATACGCCAGCGAAGTAGACGAACGCCTGGCTCGAAGGAGAGTGTCGATAACCGAAGGCGAATAACCCCGACGCCTCAACCTCTCCCGCTCAAGAGCCAAGCCGTAAGCGAGAAGCGGTCCACGTCCGGCATGAGAAGCGGACCCTGAGCTAAGAGATTCTCCCGCGCCGGAAGCCGCCAGGGACGGTCCACGAGCAGACGGACCAGATCGGCGTACCACGGCCGACGCGGCCAGTCCGGGGCGATCAGAATTACCCGCCCCCTGTGGCGCTCTATCTGCCTGAGAACGCGCCCGATCAAGGGCCACGGAGGGAAGACATAGAGGAGCCGGACCGGAGGCCACGGCTGTGCCAGGGCGTCGAGACCCTCGGACATATGCTCCCTCCGCCTGCTGAAGAACCTGCTGGCCTTCGCATTGTCGCAGGTAGCCATCAGATCCATAGCCGGCTGTCCCCATCGGAGAACGAGATCGTGGAACACCGCCGTGTTCAACTCCCACTCCCCAGGATCCACGGCATGCCTGCTGAGGTAATCCGCTTGAACATTGTCGCGGCCCGCCACATGGGCCGCGGAAAGGGCGACCAGGTGCGTTTCCGCCCAGGTCAACAAACGGAGACTCTCTTCCAACAGGAGAATGCTGCCTGTACCGCCCTGTTTGTTGATGTAAGACACTGCCACGGAATTGTCGGAGAAGACTCGCACTGCCTTCCCCTCGACGAGCATGCGAAACTCCTGCAGCGCTAACCGCACCGCTCGCAGCTCCAACAAATTGATGGATGAGGTCGACTCCTCCGGCGACCAGAGCCCTTGAGCTAAGTGGGACTGGCAGTGAGCTCCCCAGCCAGCGAGACTGGCATCCGTTGTGAGAAGGAGCCACTCCGGAGACCGCAAGGGGATGCCTGCCCTGAGATGAGCGGGCTCCAACCACCAGAGCAGACTGTCGCACACGGACAGAGCGAGCGGCAATCTGCGGGACAGGGGGTGATCCTGAGGAGACCACCTCGAGAGCAAAGCATTCTGCAAAGGTCTCATATGTGCCCGAGCCCAGGGCACTAAGTCCAGAGCCGCCGCCATGGACCCGAGCAGTTGCAAGTAACGCCAAGCCGTCGGAGCCTTCAAACGCCGAAAAGCTAGCACCTGACCCAAGAGCTTCTTCACCCGAAGCTCGGGCAAGAACACTGCTCCTACGCTCGTGTCGAACAGAGCCCCTAGATACAGGAGTCGCTGAGTCAGTCGTAGATGGCTTTTCGACTGATTTATTACCCAGCCCAACTGCTCGAGCAGAGCCACCACTCGGGCAGTGGCTACGGCGGACTCCGCAACTGACGGCGCCCGAATCAACCAGTCGTCGAGATAAGGGTGCACTTGCACCCCCTCTCGCCGCAAGGCCGCTGCCACCACCACCATCACCTTCGTGAAGGTCCGCGGCGCCGTGGCCAGACCAAACGGCAACGCCTGGAACTGAAAGTGACCCATGGGAACCGCAAACCGCAGGAACCGCTGGTGCTCCTGCCGCACTGGAATATGGAGGTAGGCCTCGGTCAGATCGATGGAGGTAAGGACCTCCGAGGGCTGTACGGAGCAGATCACGGAACGGAGTGTTTCCATGCGAAAGTGCGGAACTCGCAAGCAGCGGTTTACGTGTTTGAGATCTAGGATAGGACGAAGAGTCCCCCCCTTCTTTGGCACCACGAAATAAATGGAGTATCGACCGGACCCTAACTGGTCGAATGGAACCGGCACGACCGCCTGAAGGCGTAATAAGCGTTGAAGGGTCTCGAACACCGCTGCCGTCTTTTCCGCAGAACCGCAGGGAGACGCCACGAAAGCCTCCCGTAAGGGGTGCACGAAGTCTAGGGCATAACCATCCCGGATGACTTCGAGAACCCAGAGATCGGTGGTTATGGAGGCCCAGACTGAAAGGAACCGTTGCAGACGACCCCCTATTGGGAGTTCCATCTGGGCCAACCTCACGTCATTGGGGCTTTTTACCGGAGGGCTGCTGGGATTGGAAATAACCTCTGCCAAATCCCCGAGCCCCTCGAAAGGACTGACCCCGAGCCATCGAGCGGCCTCTCGGGTAGGGGGCAAAGTGGGCACCGCGGAACCTGCGAGCCCCCCGCAGGCCGTTGACTCTTAGGCTTGTCCTCTGGGAGACGACCCCCTTTTGAGTCACCCAAATCCTTCACTATCTTCTCTAGGGCCTCCCCAAACAACAGGGAGCCCCTGTAGGGCAGCTTAGTGAGACGGGCCTTCGAGGAAACGTCCGCCGACCAATTGCGCAACCAAAGGAAACGCCGAGCCGCAATCACCGAAGCCATAGACTTCGCGGACACTCGAACCAGGTCATAAAAGGTGTCTGCGAGATAGGCCGCCGCGGATTCGAGCTTCGCGCTGTCCTCCACGCCATCCCTGCCCTGGGCCCCTTGAATCCACCGAATGGAAGCCCGGGACACGTATGCCCCACAAAAAGCCGCCCGTAGAGACAGAGCGCACGTTTCAAAGGTCTGCTTGAGCAGAGCCTCCAGCTTCCTATCCTGCAAGTCTTTGAGGGCCGCACCGCCCTCAACGGGAATGGTGGTTTTCTTGGTGACTGCTGACACCAAGGCATCCACTTTAGGTAGCCGAAGCAAGTCGAGCTCCTCCTGCGGCAATGGGTACAAGCGGGCAATAGCCCTCGCCCCCCGCAGTGTTGCTTCTGGGCATTCCCACTCAGATTCCACCATTTGTTTCATGACACGGTGTACTGGAAAACACTTCTGCTCCGTTTTTAAAAAACCTTGGAGCAGAGGATCCTCCAACGGCTGATCCGGAGCTGGAGGCAAGACAATATTCAAGGTGGCCAGGGTTTGAGAGATTAATGCTCCCAACTCTTCTTTACGAAACACTCTGAAAAGGCTGGGATCCTCAGCGGACCCCAACTCACCCTCTTCAAGATCAGCCCATTGCTCTAGGACAGGGTCTAAAAGAAATTCGCCCTCCTCAGCACTGGGAATCTCAGGGACTGATAACCCGACGCTATCGGAAGTCCCCTGGGTGCCCTGGAGCGCGCTGGAGGGGCCCTCCCCCGGGTCCAGATGGGCAGAAGCTGCATTAAGATTTTGGGTGAGGAGTGGAGCAGCGTCCTTAACCTGAGCCTGATGCCATTTTAAACAATAGGCCTTGTGCATGGCCAAAATAAAAGCTGCAGAAAAAGTGTTCTCCAAGGATTCCTGACTAGCAGGAATGGAAGGTGAAGGAGCTTCCTCCACATTAATAGGCTTCTTAGACTTAGCCTTCCGCTTGGAGCAGCTTTTGTGAGCCGGGGGAACCGACGCTGAAGGCATGTCTGCTTTTCCCGCCAAATCCGGAGCCGAAGAAATACTCCCTCTAGGCTCCGTCGCGTCTGCCCGATGATCCATGTGGGCTTGCCGCAAAGCTAGACGAAGGAGGGAATGAAAGCCGCGCGACTAAACAGCCCCGAAAAAAACAAAACTCCCCGAAAGGAAAAATAACAAAAACGCTGCCGGCGAAAATGGCGCCGCGTGAAGCGCGCTCAAAACCGCCCGCTGGCCCAAGACACCCGGCAGTGACTAACCTGCGCCCGAGGGATCCGCCGCCCACAGAAGTGTTCCAACCCGGCAGCTGACCCCCCGCTGCTAGCGGTGGCGTGCCTGCGGCTCCGGAGGCTGATCAACGGTTTCTGGGGCTCCCAGAACCTGACACCACTTCCCCTCAGGGCACGGCGCTGGGGACGAGGCAGGCTCTGCCTCTAGCGCTGGGAAAAAACAAAATGCCAAAAAACAGGCAACGTAAACGAAGGAGACTGGAGGTAAGAGCCCTGCTAGAACCCTGAACCCTCCAGACCCAATCCGGATTGAAAATAAAACAACAAAACTTGAAACTTCACCGGGAGCCAGACAAGAGACGTCGTCTTCAGCTGCTGAGGACTGTAAGACTGAGGTTCGGCCAGCAGAGGGAGCCAGATATCCTGTTCAGCAAAACTTTAGTTTTACAGTCCTCAGCTGCTAGAGAAGGTTGACAACCCTCACTTGCCTGGACTGGCCCGGAGAGACGAAATGGAAAACAACGTTTAAGCTCATTCACAACATTCCACCCTCCTACCTCAACAACCTAATCACTATGCAACCGCACAACAGGAACAGAAGAACCATAAATCTCAACACTCTCTGTGTACCGATCAGCATAAGATCTGTCAAAGCGGAAACAAGCAATAGAGCATTCACATATACAGCACCAATCCACTGGAACCAACTCCCACACGAGTTACGACTAACAAATAACTTGAGTGAATTCAGAAGGAAACTCAAAACCCACTTATTTCAGGCTCACTACAACCTGACCTAAGTGCGACACCATACCTCAACTAGTTCACTTTTGCCTGCCATGATGGCATTCGGAATACCCTCAGCATATGGATTACCGGTATGTAATCTTGTATATATGTATATTTTACGCCCCTCCCACGCACCTACAATCAAATGTATTTTTAGATTGTGAGCCCCAATTCAATGTACAAAGTATCTAATCACTATTTCATGTGTTATGTAAATCATTGCTCAATCAAAATGTGTATCTTAAAAATCACTGTATTGTACGATACATTATGATACATTATGATACATGACCTCCTTAGTTATACCTGTGATTCCACAGCCAACTCTGAGGTCATCTCTCTGGCTTCTCTGAGCTAGGAAGTCCCATATGTGAAGACTACAATCTTGCTTGTTCCTGGAGAAAGCGTAGTTACTCACCTGTAACAGGTGATCTCCGGGAACAGCAGGAATTTCATCTTCACAAGCCACCCTTCTCCCCTAGGAGTTGTAGGTCTTCTTCTCCTTCTCTCCTTTTAGCTACAAACTCAACTGAGGAGGGAGAGCTGGGAAGGCAGCTATGCAGGCACAGTGGGATGCTCCCAAAAGCTTTCCTATTGGACGCTGGGGAGCGTTCCCACACAGGCTCCGTCGGTACCGACGTCACCTATATGTGAAGACGAAATTCCTGCTGTTCCTGGAGATCACCTGTTACAGGTGAGTAACTACGCTATACTTTCTCTCAAATTCAATCACTTCAGAAAAAATCTTACAGCTCTCTAATTATCCCATTGAGAAGTAAATCTAAAAAAAAAAATCCAAAACCTTTCAAAAATATTCTAAGCTGTTATACACTCTCTGAATCTTACCCAAGCACTCTTTTTTCCAAACCAAAATACTCAAACTAGAAGGCCTTCTCACTCTCACCATCCAACACATCCACACTCTTTCACCCTCAACTGACAACTAACTAAAAACAAGCAGTTTCACAAACATTCTAAGGGCTGGAAAGGTGCCCCCACACTCTATGTCATCAAATTGGAGATTCTATTTTGATTAGAATGGTCCTATTTCCAATAAGTTTAAAAAGCTTCCTCCATACCTACTCAAGAGAAGCCTTTTATTACTTTTATGAGCTATTACAACTCTCTCATTCCTTCTGACAAGCTGCCTGCCTGCCTGCTTGAACTTCAACAGTGAAATATCAGTTACAGCTAAGTCCTTCAACACTAAAGGGTATGTTTACTAAGCAGCGGTAGCGGCTTCCATACGATAATGGGGCCGCGGCTCCAATATATGGAAGCCTCTATCGCTGTATAGTAAACATACCCTTAAGTTGGCATCTGAAGATCATTCCACCTCTTCCCTCTCCTATATATCTTTACACCCATAAAAATATATTTTTATATAATAAAGGCCCTTTTTCTATACAATTTTCATAAAAATCTGCTTAATAAAGTCAAACCACATGGTTTATGAACTTTATATATGTTTAAAACTCACTTTATTTCTTTAAACTAACTCTTAATTTGCTGCCTTAAAGTGCATTTTTCCTTTTAAAAAGTATTTTCCCCATGTTCTCCTCTACCCTAGGAACACTAACATTTTTCAAAGGTCTGCAACTTTCCCTCTTTCCAATTCTGATCTTAAAATTTTTAATTTTTAATCTTTATATTTGGCCAAAAAATGGTCTTTTTCCAATGGAACTATCCCCATTGATTCAATGCTGGGCAGACTTACTATATGCCTGCACATTTCTGGGCTTCTAAACAACCCCTGTACAATTATTGTGAGTTTTCTGGCTCATTATACCTCTCCCAGGGCTCTCTCTCGTATAATGTATTAACATTTTTTTAAAAAATCAAGTTCTCAGACTCCCACCACAACGGGCTCTGGCTGGGTCATTCCCAACTCAGAAAGCCCCAATTCCAAGGCCCCTTTTCTCACTACTGGGCTTCCTTTGAGCCCCTCCAACTTTAATTAATGCGGCCCACTTTCTTTGTTTTAAATTTTGGAACCATCCAACAGCCCGTCTGCAAAATCTGGCTCTCTAGCCCACAACAATAGCCTTCGGGGCTCAGCAGGGACAATTTCCAAGACCCATTGCCCTTCCCTCTCTCATCAGGGATATCACGAGCACCCGCACCCCCCAACATTGGGGAAAGCCCAGGCAGCCCCATTGCCACCCAATACCTCAGATCGCTCTTCCTTGCGATCAGGGACAGCTACTCACCTCCCTGACCACAAGGCAGAGCACTGGCAGCATCCTTGCTCACCCCCAACATCAGGAAAGCTGTGAGCTGTACTAATGCATTCAGGCACACCCCACTCCTTCGGGCATTTCCTCTGCATGTTCGGGGCAACCCTCCAGAGCCCACACACAGCCTCCGGTACTCCGAGGTTATTTCTTTTTTTTTTTTTTTTTAGAAATATGCCTCCTGCTTCCCTTCTGCCCGACATCAGGCAGCCACGGAACTCCAAGTCCTCCCCCCATGTCAGCCAGCTTCCCTGCACCACAATCGAGGACAGCTGCTAACACCCACAGCTGTTCCCGACTGCAGCAGCCAGTCTCCAGCTTGCCCAAACTTTTTCTTTAACAAAAAAACAAAAAACCCACTGCAGCTGCACCAGAGACCCACAAAGAGTCCAGACCAACCACCCAAGCAGCCACCAGATCACAGCTCTGTAAGCCTGGCTCTCTCTAAAAAAAACAAAAAAAAAAAAACTGCGGCTCCTCAGCTGCGATGGAAGAGCACTCCTGCACAAAATAAAAATAAAATGCCAGTGAAAGCAGCAGCCCAGAGAAACCTGGACCTCTCACCCAAAAGTAATTTTTTTCCTCAGATTACATTTGGCATATTGGATTTAAATACTGTCCACAGCATTTGACAAAAAAAAAGAAAATTCTCACTTTTACTCCTTCCACTATCTATATTATATTTTCATCCAAATAAAAGTTCTTTCAAGTATTCAGGAATTTTCTCTTTGTTATTTCTTCTGGACTTCCCTTACAGTGGTTTGAACTGATGATGATTTAACCTCATTAATAACGCCACTATCTGGTTCAGGAAATAGGAACTTTTGTCTCCACCTGGAGGGTCTACTAAATATCCTTAGAATGTGTCTCTGCTACTTTTGTTTCATTCTCTATAGAATCTCTTTTTCACCCAGTTTTGTAAAACAATATCACATTGGTGAAAATCTGATACATTCTCATATTTCTCTACTTCCTATAGCACTTTCCACAATTAGTTACGGTGGAGCACCTTCTCTATCTTTACTGCCTCAGTCAGGCGATTACTGAACAAGAACAAACTGGGCCCACTTAACATAAGCTCTTATAGACCTATACCTAGCCTCCCATTCTTGGCCAAAATAATCGAGAAAATAGTCCAGCAACAAATCCAACATCAGAGATTCCCACACTCCACTTGACCCGCAGCAGCACGGAGTCTAAAGCCTCTTGGCTACTCTCCTTGACAGACTCATGAAAGGCATTGACAAAGCAAAGTAGGGATTCATCCTAATATTCTTGGACATTGTGATTCACAGTGTCAAATGCTGAGGCAATCTTCTGCTTTGGCGACTGCAGGAGAAAGGAATACAAAATACAGCCCTAGCCTGGTGCAAATCCTAAACAGGTCGCCAACAGGTACGGATAGGCGCTCAAGCAACGGCCACATACTAAACACAAGGAGTCCCGCAAGGTTCATCTCTATCTGCCCTGCTCTTCAACATACATATTCAGCCAATCTGCACAATAATACAATCGTGCAACATACTATACCACATTTACGCTGACGATGTCCTGCTATACATACCATTCTCTACAGACCAACCTAACTATACCAATTTAACAGAATGCTTCAGTGCAGTTTCAGATTGGCTCAGCAGACACAACCTTAAAGTTGACTGCAAGAAACTGAAGTGCTGTTTATAACAAAAAATATATATATATGTATATCAAACTTTCACCCTTCCCCCCGCCGTTACTCTTAAAGTAAAGGATGCAGAATTGATGACTAAGCAAGAAGTGTGCTATCTCGGGGTCACCCTGGACCAACGACTGAGCATGCAAACCCACATCATTAATGTCACTAATGCAATATACCACAAAATAAGAACTCTCCACCATCTATGCCCACTCCTGCATGCACATGACTTCTGCACCGTATTCCAAGCACTTATCTTCCTGCACTTCGACTATGCCAATATCATTCTCCATGGCCTACCAAGATGCACACTACAACCACTTCAAATGGCCTTGAATACCGCAGCCTGAACCCTGCACAGAGCTTCCAGATCTGAGCATGTCATGCCCATCTTAAGGCAATTACATTGACTTCCAATAGCGAGTCGCCTGAAATACAAAACACTACTGATGACATTTAAAGTACTAAATAACCTGTCCGCAGATTCCCTCTCTGATATATAATTGACACTGAACAACAGAACGAGAACAGGCATGGCGAACACACTCACAACCCCTTCAGCAATCATAAAACAGTACCCAAGATACTAGGAATAGAGCTCTCGTTATACGCACCAACCCTTTGTAAACACTCTCCCTGATCCAAACTATCTCCAACCTTTCAGAAGGCAATACTCTTTTGTTCCAACTATTCTATGACCATATGCCATAGCCTATGCAATAGCCACAGTCTGCCAGTCACACGTCACCGACTACCCTTATGCTTATCTCTTATGAAACACATATCAGTATGTAACAGTTCTTCCCATTGCTATCCAAGTTTACACCCCTGTTCAGTGTAAAACATTTATTGTTCCTATTCTATGAAAACCGCTCTGATTTTAAAATAGAGCAGTATATAAAATCAAATAAATAAATCTTTATTTCGAATACTGTAAATATTCTGGCAAAAGCCTATTATCTCTATTAACTGGTAGGATTTTCACCCGGCCAATTTATGTCTTTTTTTAAACCCTTGTTTGCGCACCAGAGCCAAAATTCCAAATGCCACTGCAGATCCACGTGCACCTTTGTCAAAGGTCTTTATTCTTGAACCAGCCCTTGCTGAAGTTTCTGCAGCTGCTTCCCTTATGACATATAACTTTTCCTGATGACTCCGTAATCACTCATTCAATGTAGGCATTTCACAAAAATCCACCTTTCTCAATGGGAATGAAGTCGGCATCAATGTCGCCCTTCCCAGGAACAGATGGGCAGGTGTATATCCAGTTTATTTATTTTTATTTATTTATTTACATTTCTTCTATACCGCACTATTTGTGATCAGCGCGGTTTACATAGTTGAGGAGTGCGCAGAACTGTTATAAATTTGACAAGCCTCTGTTAAATATTCTGGCCACTGGTTCCTCTTCTTGCCTGGTAGTCTTCAGGATTTGGTGAAGTGTCCTGTTGAATCACTCACATCTCTGATTACCCTGTGGATGATATAGAGTTGTCAGGCTTTTCTCGACTCCATACCACTCACATTTCTTTAATGACTGAGGAGGCAGAAATACATTCACCCCCCCCCCCCCCCTCCCCACAGTTCAGGATTCTCACCAGTAAGAATCCTTGCTGGGGCTTAGCCATCACATCCGCTACCATCAGTTTTTCCGGTAGGTTAATTCTCTTTGTTGTGATTACTAACAAGTCAGAGGCCTTCATCCCCTAGACACTATGACATAGCACTTGATTTATTTTTTCTAAGAATGACAGGATTCAATGTTTCTCAATACCAGTGGTTTTTACAAACCCCAACCATTGGTGATAATCATGATCCAAGTATCTCTTCTACTGAGCGATGTTTCTCAATATTTTAGTCACACCATTGCTTTTTTCCCTAAGTTAAAACAGATAAATCCTGGAAAAGACCTTTAAAATGCTGCAGGATATTCATCCCTACGATGCCTGCTCACTTTCTCATCTACCGCGCCACTATCAGTGAAATTGTCCTTCACAATGAAGATACACCAATTAGGGATTCTCTGGCCTAAATATTGGACTTCCACTTCTATATATCCAAGCACAGGTAACTCTGTACCATTAACTGTGGTGAGTCTCACCCAGCTGGCATCACTCAACTTCTCAGGGTGTTCAAAGTGTTTGTAATAGTGGCTAGCAATGATCGTGAACACATCTGACCCAGTATTGGTTATGCAGGGTGTATCAACTTCTCCAATCTGCAGAACCAGAATCGGACTCTAACCGATGGCTTTTTCACAGAGTGTATTCCATTCCTTATTTCATTCTTTTCTCCCTCCAGGGACTATTTTTGGATCTGTGGCTACAGTACTTCCAGCACTTTTGACACTTAACCTCAGGTACAGTTTTTGGTCTTACTGACCCATCTGTCCTCTGACCCAATAAAGCATCTTCTCGCCTTCTCTCAATGGTCCCACTTCTTCCAGTGGGCATTCCCACACTGATTCTCTCACTTCTGCATACTTGAGCTGTATCACCTGGTTCAACACAACGGTAACACACCAACTCTTCAGACTGTTCCCCAGGATGGCCTTCTACTCACAGGAGTCTGTCTTTTTTCCATGACTGGACAAATCGCCAGACCTTCTGGTCCCCTTTTCCTGGCCCTCCAAATCTCCCTGCCACTCCTCAGTACAGTTGAGGGCTCTCATGATATCTTAAAGGACAAGTACCACTCCTTCAGCCTCTGGCCCAGTGGACCATGTTGGCACCTCATCCTTTGGCCAGGATAAAATCTGGACTGGGGAAACCTCGCCAAAGCAATACAGTACTTGCTCTTCCTCAGCCCAATTTATAGCAGCTTGCATCAAATTTGGGAAGGCAATGCATGGATACTCCTCAAGGTACCTCCTCATTTCATGCCTGAGTGTGTCTTCGGAGACCCAAAATAAACTGTTCTTTAAGGGTCTCCTCCAGATCACCAAGTCATGAGGAATCCCTAGCATTTTCTCTTGCAATGTATAGGCATATGCCTAGATGGGTTTACCCATCTCTGCCCATGTTCATAGAATTCTTTTATTCATAGCCCTAAGGGAACCTTGTCACCATAAACCTGGAGGAGCAGGTCAAAAATAGAGTCCACTGATGTACCTCTGCAGGGTGTCAGATGTTTTACTGTGTTTTTCACTTGTCCCTTCAAATGGTCACAAACAGCCTCCAGCTGGTCTTCTGTTGGCACACTGAGTATCCTTAATGCAGAGCACACTTTATGAATTCCTCTATGGATAGATCTTCCGGCCTGCTAGAAAAAACAAAAAACAGAAATGGACTTCTCTCTAGAGTACTACAGTCCTCACAACAGGTGCAGTTTGCTGTGGAGAACTTCTGGCTGAATGTTGTAAAGCTTCTCTCAAATCATCAGTCTGTCACAGAAGATCTCTCATCCTCTTTCTTCACAGGCAGTTTTCCAAGGTAGGAACAGAGTACTAGTTTGCAAACCAGACACTCCCGCCCATATTCAAAATAAAGACACTCACATCAAAACCAAGTTTTATTGCCCAGCAGAAATGAAGCCAAATAACCCTCCCATACCCTACAAATAGGGCCAGCCCGTCCATTGAGCAAGAATGTTTTTTGCACAGGGCCAGCTTTTATTTTTTTTTAAATTTTCCATGAGCCGATGGGGGGGGGGGGGGGGGTTGGACTGGTAATGGGCTATGGGGGGGGTTAGGAGTTGAGTTTAGGTGGGGTGTTGGGGGGGTTTGTAGGGGTAATGGGCTTTGGGGGGGGGTTATGAGTGGTAATGGGGTGTGGGCTGATGGGGGGGTTAGGACTGGTAATGGGCTGTGGGCTGATGGGGGCTGTCTGGAAATGGGGTGATGGGGGGTTAGGACTGGTAATGGGCTATGGGGGGGGGGCTAGGACAGGAAATGGGCTGATGGGGAGGGGTTAGGACTTGAGGTGGGCTGATGTGGTTAGGACTGGTAATGGGCTGTGGGCTGATGGGGGGGTTAGGACTGGCAATGGGCTATGGTGGGCTGACTGGAAATGGGCTGATGGGGTTAGGACTGGAAGTGGGCTGATGGAGGGTTAGGACTGGTAATGGGTTATAGGGGGGACCTTAAACTGAAAATGGGGGATGGGGGGTTAGGACTGGAAGTGGGTTGATGGGGGGCTAGGACTGGTAATGGGTTGGGGGGTTGCTAGGACTGGAAATGGGCTGAGTGGAAGGGGAGGCTTGAACTGCAAATAGCTGATGGGGAGGGGGCTTGGAATGGAAATGGGCTGTGAGGGAAGGGAGCTAGGACTGAAAATGGGCTGATGGAGCAGCTAAGATAGGACTGGACATGGGCTGTTGGGGGATCTAAGATTGGAAATGGGCTGTGGTGGGGGCTTGAATTGAAATGGACTCATGGAGGGGTTAGAACTGGAATTAGGCTCAGGGGGGGGCTTGGACTGGAATTGGGCTGAGTGGAGGGGAGCTAGGATTTGACATGGGCTGATGGTGGGGCTAGGAAATGACTAGAAATGGGCTGATGGGGGGCTAGGATTGGAAATGAGCTGATGAAGGGACTCGGACTGGAAATGGATGGGGGAGCTAGGACTGGAAATGGGCTGATGGGGGGCTAGGACTGGAAATGGGCTGATGCAGGGACTAGAAGAGAATGGATGCTAGGTGAGACTGGAACTAGAAGGGAGCTGATGTTGGGGGAGGATTAGCATGGGATGGGGCTGGGAGAGTAAAATGGAGAGGGGAAAAATATTTTGTGTGGGAGGGATGAAAAATCTACAATTGACTGGGTATTGGGAGAGTAAGTGGGGATTGAGGATGGAGGGGTAAAATTTGTGTGGATGAAATAGGAATGAGGAAAGAGCAAAAGGAGAAAGATTAGTATGTTAAAGCAGATGTAGAGAGAGAGAATGGAAAAAAAAAATAGAAGAGAGAAGAAAGGACAAATGGACAGCAGACAATGGAGAGTTAGCAGAAAACATGAAGAAACCAGAAGAAAGTGTCTGGAGCAATTGCAACTGGAAAAAAATGCACAAAAGATAGAAAGATATCTCTTTATTTTGAATTTATGAAAGCTCTGGGAAATGTGCATCATTAACGTCTGCGCTTTGTTTGGTACAAGAGGAAATTAATTTATAGTTTTATTTCTACAGTGTTTTTGTACATTCCAAGTTTGGCTTTTGGGGTTCCCAGTTTAATTATTGCCTTCCTGTTTCTAAATTGTGATTCCTTGTTTGGTGATGGTCTATGTTCTGCATGTGTAACTGAGCTGAGGTATTCTATTTATGTAATTCCTATTTGACATTGCCACTTGTTCTCTTTCCCCAGTATTCTCTGAAATGTATTGGTTTAATATTTGCAGTGTTGCCTTTTGATAGGTAGGGTATGGTGCTTTGTGAGTCCTGGTAATGCTGTCAGGATACGGCGAGTTTGCTATGGGTTCTAAATGGGCAGCGTTTGTAGTAGTTCCTAATGTGCCTGGCGGTTGGCACTGGATTATAGTAATGTAGAAATCTTTTAGTCTTTCTTTATCCATACACTCATTAAGAGACATGTTTACTAAAAGTTAGTGTATGATAACATTATGCAAATATTTATGCAAATAAGGCCACTTATGCAAATGAGGCCCCGCACCGAGTCTCCGCACATGGCCCCGCACCCTCCTTGGGCCGCCCCTGCCTACAAAATTTTAGGGCAAATACTAAAGGGTGTCCTAAAGGATACTAAAATTATCTGACCCAAAGCCAAGCCGTGATGCCATTTTCCTCTTTGTAACTGTTTCTCTGAAAATTAAGCTTTAGGAAAATTCCCCTTTAGAAAGTCACAGCTGAGCCAGAGGTGAGGGTGGAGGGGGAAGGGGAAGGGGGGAGGGGGGAGGGGGGAGGGGGGTTTTGAAGCCAGTAATCCCTCGAGGGCAAGGCCTGAGCCGTCTACATGCTGTGCATGAGACCTACCACTCGAGGGCTGGCTAGTCTTAACAGACTGTTTGTGGGTTACCTGATCCTGTGTAGAAGAAGAAGGGGACGGTGCCCGGAAGCTGAAGGGAAACCGTGTATCGAGGGAACCTCGATATTGAAGACCTCTTCTCACCAAACTGTTGTCAGGACCCAAGCAGGTTAGACACTGATTTCGAGGGTCTAAAAATAAAGTTGTACCGCCACAGTCTGAACATTTCTTGGAGAAAGTGGCTGGCGGTTCCATGAAGGAAAAGAAGAGGCCTAAAAGGCCTAAGACACTAAGAAGAAAAAATATTCCTTGAAGAAAGAAGATTTTACAAGAAAGAAAGAAAAGAAAACACTGGCGGTACCGGTGGCGTCGGGAAGACAGCCGCGACCACAAGAAAACTAAAGAAATAAAACAAGAATTTTCTGCGGTGACAGGAGGACGTCCTGCCAGCTCCGCGGAAAAACGAAAACTGAGGAGAGGCAGTTGGGAAAGGCGGGAAGGCAGCACGCAGGCGTGGTGGGATGCTTCCAAAAGTTCTTTGATTGGACGCTGGGAAGCATTCCCACGCAGACTCCGTCGGTACCGACATGTGAAGACTCATTCCTGCTTGTTCCTGGAGATGTACTATTGCGTCCATAGAAATAAGAGGGCTATGGGTACTGTGTGTCAATCTCATTAATGCATGTTAAAATCTTTAGTAAAAAGGACCCATTGGGAAGGCTAAACTTTCCTAAAGCCTAGGCTGGCAGGAAGATCATTAGTGTGTAGTTGCCTAACTTTACTCCCAAATAAATTCTGCACAATGCATATTTTGTACAGAATTCCCCACCTGTGCAGAATTTTCAGTGCATAGGTGAACAGTCCTTTTATATGGTTATCAGGGACTTGGGAATGAAAATTAATTTGAGGCATATTCGAGAGTTTAGCAGTGAAGAGTTACAGTACATAATACTATAAAAGGGAGGATTGTGCATTTAGGCTGCAAAAACCTAAGGGAATAGTATAGGAGTTGAAATTCTATGCACAAAAGAATGGGAGCAGGGGGTGATTGTACCCAATGATCTTAAGGTAGCCAAACTGGTAGAAAAATCCATAAGAATGCTTAAGGGAATAGTATATAGTGGTAACCAATAAAGGATTATTACAAATCTATTAGTTTGTATGTTGCTACCATCCAATGTTCTGGCAAAGGAGATGTCTCATTTCTCATCCATATAGAAGGAATAATGTTCAATTATTTTTATAAGCACTCTGTACCACTATGTCAACTCATGGCAACCCTCTGGATAGTTGTCCTAAATTGCATATGGTCTTCGGTCAGGTCGCTCATTGTTCACAGACTGGCACCAGTAGCTGCTGTTATAGTATCGATCTATCTCATTGCTGGCCTTAATCTTTTGCGTTGACCTTCTGCCTTGCCAAGCATGATGTCTTTCTCTAACAGTCTCTCTCTTTGTATGATGTTTCCAAAGTCTGAAAGTCAAAGTCTTGTCATCTGAGCTTCTAAAGAAAGTTTAAGTTTGATCTCCTCTAGTACGGACTGGTTTGTTTTTTGGGCAGTCCATGGTATACACAGTATTCAAAGGCATCAGTTTTCTTCCTGTCTATCTTTTTCAATGTTCAACTTCTGCATCCATATAACGTTATTGAAAATGCCATGGCTTGAACAAGTTGAATCTTTGCATGGAGAGAGCCATCTCTGCCCTTGAGAATCTTGTCTAGGTCCTTCATAGCAATTCTGCCAAGAGCAATGTGTCATCCAATTTCTTGACTGCTTGTTGCTTCTTTATTGATAGTTGATCCAAGTAGATTAAAGTTGTCCATTATTTCAATTTCTTCTCCATCAGTAATGAAATTGATTTTGCCAGTTGTCAGGATCTTTGTCTTCTTTACGTTAAGGTGCAGGCCCATTTTTAAGATCTTGAGGAGCAAATCTTTCAGATAGTCTTCACTTTCAGCCAGTAATGTAGTATCAACATCATAGCTAAGGTTATTGATGAGTCTTCCACCAAGCTTCACACAATCCTGCTTCTCTGATGATGTGTTCTGCATATAAATTAAACAGGGAAAGTATGCAGCCTTGTCATACACCTTTGCTGATTTTTAACCATTGTTTCTCTTTGTTCTGTTCAAACTGTTTCTTCTTGATCAAAGGTTTTGCAAGAGAATATTTATTTATATCCCGCTTTTCACCGGGTCAAAGCGGTCAATTGGGGGATACATTATCAGTGTGATCAAGTGTTCTGGTATACCAGTGCTTCTTAATGTGGCCCAGAGTTTCTCATGGTTTACACAGGCAAACGCCTTGCTGTAGTCATTAAAACATATAGATATCCTTTTGGTATTCTTTTGTCTTTTCAAGGATCCATCTCAAATCTGCGATGTCGTCTCTCATTCCTTGCCCTTTCCTGAACCCTACTGGTACTTCAGGTAGTTCTCGTTCAAGGTATGATTATAGTCTCTGCTGAATAATCTTGGAGTAGAATCTTGCTGGCATGTGGGATCAGAGCAATTGTGCAATAATTTCCAATCAGTTGGATCACCTCTCTTTAGGTATTGGTATAAATACAGATCTTTTCCAGTCAGTTGACAATGATGTTGTCTTCCAAATTTCCTGGCAGTGCCTTGTAAGTTTGGTAACAGCTACATCAATTGCTGTAATACCACCAATGGTTCCGGATCATCAGGTACAGGTTGAAACAGCTATTGGTCCACTTGATCTTTATCATATAAAAACTCTGTGCATTTTTTCCACCTTTTCTTGATCTTCTCAGCATCATTCAACATGGATCCTTGAGCATCTTGTAACATTCCAATTAGAGGCTGGAATTTTTTTCTTTAACTCTTGCAGCTTTAGGAAAGCCAAACTTGTTCTTCCTCTAATAGTTTCTGCTTCTATTTCCTTGCATGCGTCATTGTAGTACTTGTCTTGTCTTGCTGCACATTGGAAATCTGAGTTCTGCGTTTGCCCAGAAACGCAGAGAAGCTAAAGCCAGAGGAAAAAGAGGCAATTTTCAATTTCTTTGGTCATCCATTTTGGCAGTTTTTGCTTTTTCATCTTTTGTAGGGGATTTCTTACTTTCTTCCAACACAATCTTCTTGATTTCATTCCATAACTCTTCTGGAGCTCTGTCATTTGTTTCTAAAGCAGCAAATCAATTTTGTGGACAATCTTTAAATTCCAGTGGTATATTCTCAAGGTCATATTTTGCTGCATTCATGAGTAGCTTGCTTTTTTTTCAACTTTAGCTTGAGTTGAGTTTGCACACTAGTAGTTGCTGATCTGTACCACAGTCAGCTCCAGGTTTTGTCTTTGTTGATATTATAGACTTTTCCATCGTTGCCTTCCACAGCTGTAGTCAATTTGATTTTTGTACAATCCACTGTGTGAAGTCCATGTGTACAGTCGCTACTTGTGTTACTGGAAGAAGGTGTTTGAGATGAATAGATCGTTGATCTTGCAAAATTCTCAGTCTTTCTCCAGCTTCATTTCTGTTGCTGTCCATATTTTCCAACCATTTTGCCATCTTCTTTGTTGCCAACTTTTGCGTTCCAGTCACCCATGACTATCAGAATATCCTGTTTGCATGTTCTGTCAATTTCAGCTTGTACTTGCTCATATAACTCATCAACTTCATCCTCTTCTGTAGGTGTTGTTGGGGCATATACTTGGATTATAGTTGTGTTGATAGGCAGTCCTCATAGAATGATAGTAATTAAACATTCACTGATTGCATTGTTTTTCATTACAGTTCTTGCAAGTTTCTTCTTAATTATAAATGCAACACCATTTCTTCTTTGTCTTTCATTTCCAGCATAGTAGATAGTGTGATCATCAGATGCAAAGTTCCCAATGCCAGTCCATTTCAGTTCGCTGACACCCAACAGATAGAGTTGTGCACGTTCCATTTCATTCTTGACCACCTCCAACTTCCCTTGGTTCATACTTCGTATGTGCCATGTCCCAATATGTAAGACATCTTTGCAGCTTCTGACTCATTTCATGCGCAAATACATCAGCAGTCAGATTTCCTGAGGGCTTTGATCCAACTACATCATAAATGCTGGCTTTACTCTGAAAAGTCTTCAGCTCCTCCCCAGTAGCCAGTTGAGTGCCTTCCAACCTGGGGGTCTCACCTTCCAACACTATAGTGCAATTTGTTTTGTTGTGATTATCCATTGAGTTTTTGTGGCAAGATACAGAAGTAGATTGCTAGGCCTTTCTTCCACGCAGTTTAAGTTTAGTGTTCTTGCTGTTGTCACAGAAATGTGATCCTCCTCTGCCAACACTCTTCCATTCTGCTGCTGCCCAGATGGGTGGTTTGTCTTGGTCTGGCATCTTAGCTGAGACCAGTCCATCTTGGGAAACCCTGCCACTGATGCACACAAGCCCTCACAGCATGACAAGCTGCAAACCAAGTAAGGGCTCTGTACCACTACACAAGGATAATCCTTCACATTAAATCTTTCCTTCATTAAATTTCACTTTTATCTTAAATTCATGGCTGGAAGAATAAAGCTGTCACAGCCACAAACACTAACCAAATGGTATATTCTCCTAAAGAGAGCTAGGATGAAATCTTTAAGTGTAATAAACTATTATAATGTCTTTGCAATATGTAAATGGAACAAAGCCATCCTGGATTTTACAAATCAAAATATCAAGAAAAGCAATCTACATGAAAGGTCATAACAAGAATAATTGAACATAGAGATATAGAAGAACGATCTCACCCTTCCTCTAGGACAGTGGTGGCCAACTCCGGTCCTGGTGCACCACAATCCAGCCTGGTTTTCATGTCTTTAATGAATATTCATGGATATACTGTATTTGCATAAAATGGGAAGCAGTGGATGCAAATCTCTCACATGAATATTCATTAGGGACATCACAAAAACCAGGCTGGATTGCGGTGCACCAGGACTGGAGTTGGCCACCCCTGCTCTAGGGTGTATACAGAGTGGCCCAAAAAAAGTGAGAACATCTCATATATTAAAAGCTTAAATAGTTTACTTATTTACCTTTTTTAGCTATATAACATCTTTATTTCTACAATTTCCAGTCACCATCTTTTTTTTTTAAATTTGTCAATCATTTACATCTGTCTTTTTGAATTTTAAATAACTTATATGCTACGAGATGTTCTCACTTTTTTTGGGCCACCCTGTATATCTATATCTCTCTGTCCCCATAAGCTTTAGCACAAAGACCATTGAGCATTTTAGTAGCATATTCCATCTTGATCATCTGTCATTCAAACTTGAGGGTTCCTAGACTTCAGGGAAACAGAACGATGAGCATTGTTAGCTGGATGGGAACACTGAGGGGAGATGGAAAAGACAATGGGCAAAAATGTAAGGCCGTGGGCAGAGTCCCGGTGGCCACCCGTAACCGGGTGCATGGCCTGGTGCGGGGATCCTGCGTGCGGCCGCGGCTAGGGGCGCCAAGTGGGAGGAAGAAAGTCTGAATTCATTGGCTCCCAGCGAATGCGATCGTGGGGGAGCCAATGGGATGAATGCCTGGCTGGCATGGGGGGGGGGAGGAGTCAGGCCGACAGACATCGCCATGAAGGGGTTGGCATGGTAGTGGATTCTAACTGGTAATTTCTCTTTCAGACGAGGGATGGAATCCTGAGAGATGTTGGCTGATTGGTCACTCCTTCGTTTATTGGGCTGGACAGCGAGCAGAGACAAGGCCGATGGTCCCTAATCTGGTTATCGATCCTGTGATGGTGTCTGTTATGGCTGGGCGAGCGCGGTCTCCGCTGGACACAGTTGATGCCTTTGCTACGACACCACAAGAGAATGAGGAAAAAGCCTGCAATTATACTTCTATACTTGGGGGGCAACGACCTGGTCTCATGGACATGCAAGCAGCTGATACGAGCTGCGAAGAGGGATTTGGCAGTTGTTTTGAGAAGGTTTCAGGGTATGGTATTAATGTGGTCAGACATTATTCCAAGGCCTGCTTGCAGGAACCAATGGAGTTGGTCACGGGGACTGTTGAAAATTAATCGTCTGATTGGCCATTGGGTTTGCAAGCGGGGGTGGGGGGTATCAAATCATGCATTCTTGGGTAGAAATTGGTTGTGCGGGGTTATATAGGCCCGATGGAGTGCACTTATCCCCAGTTGGTGTGGATTTGCTCCTGAACAACTGGCAAGAGGCTTTCGAATGTGTTCTTAGGCAGGATGCTCGCTGGTCACAGCTTGTTGGGGGGGGGGGGGCGGCGCAGGGACAATGATGTCACCTGTGCCGGTGGCAGGATCCTGGAGGTTTTCGGGGTCCAGAGCCTTAGGTTATACTTGGGGTGGGGTGCCCCCGCCCGGACAACCCCTGGCTGACTTTTGCTAATTACATGGTGAAGTTGGGGAAAGGGGATAGGAAGCTTGCCATTGGCAGGACTTTGGCGGTAGCGGAGGCAAGGTCACCTTGCTAATTGCATGGCTTGTGAGGCATTGCTCCGCTATTTGGATTGTAAAGGGTTTATTATTCCAATGTCTTGTTAAATTGTTATAATGGTTAATAAAGCTGCGACCAGTTATTTTCCCATGAACAGTTGGTGTTGTGTAGTTTGTGGAGGGGGGGAGGGTGAAGGGGGGTGTTGGAAAAGGGTGGGGGGATATTAGGAGGCCTGGAGCACCGGGTCCGTTTACTTCGGTTAATGCAAGGCCACGGGCAGGGTCCCAGCAGCCGCCTGTAACCAGGTGCGGGGACCCTGCGCGCGGCCACAGCTAGGGGCGCCAAGTGGGAGTAAGAAAGTTTGAATTCATTGGCTCTCTGTGAATGCGATCGTGGGGAAGCCAATGGGATGAATGACTGGCTTGGGTGGGGGGGAGGAGTCAGGCCGACAGACATCACCACTACAGTCACGTTGGCAGAGGCTCCGGGTGCCAGCTTCCTGTCCGCCCGCCCTGTAAAAGGGTGGGGGGGGGGTAAAAGAAGAAGGGGTGTTGCAGCTTGGGGGGGGGGGGGAGGGTAGGCAGGAGCCCAGAAGTTTCCAGGGTCCAGAGCATTAGGTTATACTTGGGGCAGGGTGTCCCCGTTCGGACAACCTCTGGCTGACTTTTGCTAATTACATAGTGAAGTCGGGGAAAGGGGGTAGGAAGCATGCCGTTGGCAGGACTTCGGCGGTAGCGGAGGCAAGGTCATCTTGCTAATTGCATGGCTGGTGAGACATTGCTCCGCTGTTTGGATTGTAAAGGGTTTATTATTCCAATGTCTTGTTAAATTGTTGTAATGATTAATAAAGCTGCAACCAGTTAATTTCCCATGAACAGTTGGTGTTGTGGAGGGCAGGGGGGGTGAAGGGGGGGATATTAGGGGGCCTGGAGCACCAGGTCCATCTACCTCGGTTACCAAAAAGGTAATATTTTAAACACGGCAATGCAATTTTTGTTAGCATATTAAATAAAAGTAAGAGACAAAAGTAACCTGCTATGGTTCTTAAAAGTAGCTGCTGAGAATGTTATGGGGAAAAAGAAAAGCTAGCCGTCATAAACATATAGGAGATCGCAAAAATGAAGGCAAAACAATATCTTGAAAAACTAGATGTTGTTGGGAAGGCAGTCTGGAAAGTTAAGATGTAAATTAAAGAAAAAATAATTTAGTAAAAGGAGGGGGGGGTTTACAATACATTTACTTTTTTATTGCTTTTAAATTAGTTTGTTGATGACTTACTTGTCCATCTTACTAACACGCATAATGTGCTTCAGCAGCTATTGTAGGAAATTCAAGATTTTGGTGTAGTGGCAGGTTTGAAACTGAATATGGACAAATGCGAGACACCGGATGTTCAGGACATTGCAGACTGGATGGGGGGTGGGGGGGGTGGTAGGGTTTGTCCTGCGCTGGCATAACCTTAGGTGGTCTGCTGTGTTTGGTCTGTTTTGCTTTGACCATTTTGCCTCACAGTTTGTCTTCCACACAGTTTGTGACTCCCAGAGCATCTAAGGCTGTTGGAGAGAGTGCTGGAGTTGGCTTCAAGGCGGCCCTTTCAGTTTCAGACAGAGTCTTAGCCCCAAGCAGCGAATTCCACTGGGGGATCCTAGTCCACCGCCACCACATTGGTCCACAACAACTTGTGGCCCAGTTGGTTGGTTTGTAATCCAGAGCGGTTACTGGCTGTTGGAGCGCTGTCCATGTCACTGGAGGAGTCTGGTGCACAGGGTGAGAGGGCTGTCCCAACTGCTGGAACCAGAATGAGGGGCTTGCTGGTGACAGGTTAAGCGTCTACCCTGGAAGATCGTTTCATTGCAGCTTCTTCTGGAAAAAACAGCTGTGTCAGCACACTGGTCATGCTGAATGCAATATGGACAGCCATTGTACATTTGGCAAGGTCAGTCTCCAAGCATCTAGAAACGGTTGAGAAGTCTCCAGGGTCAGCTTAAGTTGCAGGAGGAAGCTTGCTTTCAGGCTGAGGCAAAAAAAAAGTGGAAAGTTTTTGAATGCTCAGGTAGAAACGTTTCAGGTTTTGAGTTAATCCCTTGCATAGGATTGACGGTCCCGTTCGGCTGAAGCTTGACCCTCCTTCTAGATTAGCTTTTTCTTTATTAGTTAGTTTTCCTGTTTTGAAATATGTACTATATTTGATCTAGCCTTATTATTATGATAGCAGCCCCCATGCCATGGTTGTGGGCTATTAGAGGGAAACACTTTTTCTTTTTGTAAAGTTCTTATACTGTTGCTTTGTACTGCCCTATTTCATTATTTCAAGTAACTGCTTGATGTATATTTGAAATGCTTATAAATAAATAAAAAAATATTAAAAACCAAGCACACACTCCTCACTCAGTGAGATTTGTTTTTGCTATGTCTCCTCTTACTACAGCAAGAGCAGAATTTCTAAAAAATGTTTAGTGTCCATCAATGCAGAGTAAAATTCTTTGTTTAGGCATGTTTCACAAGTTGAGTAGCTATTGTGGACAGATGCAGACCAACACTCATGCATCTGTTTATACCTGTAAACAGATGCATATGGATCAAATAAAACAGCAGAGGAGCAGTAGTAGGCCTGTCCCTCAAACTGAATATCAGATAATGTAGGAACAGGAGGAGCATTTGGGACCACCACTTTCCAGCATTTTTAATTTTAGCTCACCCCTCCCTCCCCCATGGCAGCTCAAGGCAAGCTACAGTCAGGGGCAATAGCTAATTCCTTGGGTCTAAAGGATTTACAATGTAAAGTTGGACACAAAACAATAGAATGTATATTACTCACCTAGAGCAGTAGTAAAACTGAAATGCTGGTGTGTCTGCTTCAAGCCACCTGATAGCTAGGCTATTGTCTTGTTTTATCCTGAACATGGCATGTCACTTTGTTTTCATTGAGTCAAATTCAGTGAACAAATTCATACTGCATTACTGAATAGGGTTCCCAGTACAGCATCATTTTATATAAAAAGGAACTTATCTCCACTGTGAAGTGTTGATAGGGACTTGAAATGGGGGTAGCAGGGCCTTCTGAAAGTCAATATGAAAAAGGACTTCCGGTGGCAATACGGAGACAAATGGCTACAGCTTAAGTTAGCTCTGGCCAGTCCACCCCGATAAGTGGAGCGTTTACCCCCAAATTTTGAAGGAAAGGCTGATAATCAGAGGGAGCAGAGGTGGAATGTCCGTATGGAAGAAACTGGTGGAGTTTCAGTCACACTATGCGAGAAAGGAACCAGCGGCAGCAGGAGTAGTGAGGCGCAGGGGGAATCGGCACAGCACGAGCAGCTCAGAGGATGAGAGGTCAGTGGCGGGCAAGGAGAAGAATGGCAGAGGACCACCAGGATGGCTGCACAATTTTAAAAAGGAGCTTAAAACAGAACTGGGAGCCCTGATCTGAAAGAAACGTTGATCGGTATTCAACAGGACTTGAGTGCGCTGGGCCAGCAGGTAGAGGAAACTCTTGAGAAGCATGAGGTGGGCCTGCAAGAGATGGCAGAGGCATATGAGCAGTTTAAAGCATAAGCAGGACATGGTACATGAAAAACTTGAGGCGTTGGAAGATAGAACAAGGCGCTACAACTTGCAGATCCGAGGGGTTAAGGAGGAAGACACTTTCAGGATTGCAGTTCAGTAGCTCAGCGGCTGTTCCAGCGCATTTTAGAACTGGAGCAGGTGGGCAGCAAACTTGTGGGCACAGTGGGACTTGAGAGAGCGCATAGAAGCTTGGGGCTGCCTAGAGATAAAACCCCCTGGGATATCATAGTTTGCCTCAGTTCATACCCACAGAAGGAACGTATTCTTAGTATTGCAAGAAAGTATGGAAAGATAGCATGGGAGAACTGCATAATGACTTTTCTAGGGGGACATTGGCAAAGAGGAGAGCCCTGAGAGAGGAAACAGCATATCTGAGATGACAAGGGTTCTGGTATAAGTGGCTGTATCCCTTCAGGCTCCTTATTAAAGTGAATGGGAGCACGAGGAGGATTAAAACAGTATTGGAGACGTGGAAAGTCTTGCAGGAGATGGGCTGTGAAAGTCTACCCAGGTCACAGGAGGGAGATCTGACAGAGGACAAATCAACAATGAATGTGCAGCAGCGAACCTCTCAGTGGTAGCATGGGGCAGCTAAAGGGAAGCGGCTGGCAACACTGACGGACAGCAGGAGAATAGAAAGGCTTCGAAGATTTGACCGCACTGGTGAAAAGGACGAGAAGCAGATGAATGGAGAGACTAGGGCACTGAGCCCATTGGTCATGCAAGGGGTATTGGGGGGAAGTAAGGGAGGATGTAGGGTTGGGGGGAGAAGAGGGGATTCAGGGGTAGACAAAAGGGTTATGATGTGTGCAGGGGGGCAGATCCGGTTGAATTGGAAGTGGTGATGGGAGAGGGAAATGGAAGTCCACCTGATTAGGGGGGAGGGAGGGGGAAGGATAGAGAGGGGGGAAGCAAGCTATGATCAGGGGGTGGGGTCATGATCCGGGTGGGTACAATTAATGCACTTCAAACATCAGCAGCTCTTTAGGGAGGCCAACAGGGGGGGGGGGAGATTATACTTGTGCAGGAAACACATCTGAAATATAGGATATATGCGTAATAGGAAATTTCCACAGCAGTTTTACTCTGGGTGTAGAGGTAGGGGGCGTAAGGGAGGAGTTGCTATAATCGGTGAGGCACGATAGTAAACGGCAGGTTCGGGACATTTTCTGAGACCAGGAAGGGAGGGTAGTAGGGGTGCACGGCGAGATGAGAGGGGAAGAGAGGTAACAATTGTTTGTGTATGTACCAAATGGGGCCCCGGGGGAGGGGTGGTGAAGAAGCTGTTCATGGGGGGGGGGATTTTAATGGAGTGTTATGCCCTCAAATGGCCAGGCGGGCAAAGGCCCCAGAAGGGGAAAAAAACCCCAAAGGAGTTTGAAGTAAGTGATGCATATATTTGACTTGGTGGATGCATGGTGGGAAATACACCTGGAGAAGAGAGAATATACTTTTCACTCCATGCCACATGCAAGCTTTAGCAGAATTGATACGATTTTTGTAGAAAGGACATGGATGCCGGGGGTGCAAAGGGGGGGGGGGGGTATTGAACCCATTACGTGTTCAGACCATGATGCAATGTGGATAGAGAGAGATCAGGAAGGGGGGGGGGAGTACAGTTCTGGAGATTGAATGAGAATCTTCTTAGGAAGCAGGTTATCATAGATGTTAGGAAGACTATACAGGAATATCTAGAGATCTATGATACAGGGGAGGTGCAACTCCGTAGGACATGGGAAGGGTTGAAAGCTGTAGTACGGGGGCAGTTTATTATGTGGACTGCCCAATATAAGAAAAGGAGACAGCAGAATGAGGAAGAATTGAGAAGGGCAATAAAAGGAGGCAATGGAGGTGTATCAGGGGACAAGAATGAAGAGGGCCTGGAGACAGGTGATACAATTAAGGATGGGGTTACATAAAGTACAATCAGAAGAGGTGGCTCACCACTTACAATTAGTGAAACAGATAATTTGGGGATAGGGCCAGTAAGTTACTGGCTCAAAAGCTCAAGCAGCGAATAAACCAGGCTATGATTATGCAGATCAAGGGGTGTGAGGGGGAAAGTGTACACCAAGGACAGAGAGATAAGGGCACAATTTAAAAAATTCTTCCAGACCCTGTATAAGAGGCAGGGAAAAGTTACAATGGAACAGATGATGAAATTAGACTTACCTGCTAATTGTTGTTCCTTAAGGAACTCTAGTCCAGTCATAAGAACAAAAGATATGCCATACTGGGTCAGACCAAGGTCCATCAAGCCCAGTATCCTGTTTCCAACAGTGGCCAATCTAGGTCATACGGACCTAGCAGTTTCCCCAAAAGACACAGGTTCCGCAATGCTTGTACTGGGTCAAGCATTGATATCCTGGGTCCCTTCTTAATAATGGTTTATGGACCTTTCCTCCAGGAATTTGTCCAAACCTTTTTTAAACCCAGCTACACTAACAGCCTTTACTACATCCTCCAGTAACAAATTCCAGAGTTTGATTACACGTTGAGTGAAAAATTATTTTCTTTTATTAGTCTTAAATAGTTTACCCTGTAGCTTCATTGCATGTCCCCTAGTCTTTCTATATTCTGATAACGTAAACAATCGATCTACATTTACCCGTTCCACTCCGTTCATTAATTTATAGCCTTATCATATCTCCCCTCAGCCGTCTCTTTTCCAGGTTAAAGAGCCCTAACCTTTTTAGCCTTTCTTCATAGGAGTAGCCTTCCATCCCCTTTACCATTTTGGTGGCTCTTCTCTGAACCTTTTCTAAAATCGCTATATCCTTTTTAAGATACGGCGATCAGAATTGCACACAATATTCAAGGTGCGGTCTCACCATGGAACGATATAGAGGCATTATAATATCTTTTGTTTTATTTTCCATTCCTTTCCTTATCATACCTAGCATTCTATTTGCTCTCTTGGCCGCTGCTGCACACTGGGCCGAGGGTTTTAACATGGTATCCACAATGACGCCTAAATCTTTTTCCTGGGTGGTGGTTCCTAATGTGGAACCTTGCATCATGTAACCATAGTTTGGGTTGTTCTTCCCTAGGTGCATAACCTTGCACTTGTCCACATTAAATTTCATCTGCCATTTTGATGCCCAGTCTTCCAATTTATCAAGATCCTCTTGCAATTTTCCACAATCCTCTTGGGTTTTAACAACTTTAAACCTCACTCGTTATTCCACTTTCCAGGTCATTTATGAATATGTCAAAAAGCAGCGGACCCAGCACAGATCCCTGGGGTACACCACTATTCACCTTTCTCCATTGGGAAAATTGGCCATTTAGCCCTACCCTCTGCTTTCTATCTTTTAACCAGTTCCTGATCCACAATAGTACACTGCCTCCTATCCCATGACTCTTTAGTTTTGCCAAAAGTCTCTGATGAGGGACCTTGTCAAAGGCTTTCTGAAAGTCCAGATACACAATATCAACCGACTCACCTTTGTCCATCTCATTATTCACTCCTTCAAAAAAAAACACAACAGATTAGTAAGACAAGATCTTCCTTGTCTAAAGCCATGTTGGCTGTCTCCCATTAGGTCATGACTATCTACATGCTGAGTAATTTTATTCTTTATGATGGTTTCTACCATTTTTCCCGGTACTGATATCAGGCTCACCGGTCTGTAGTTTCCCGGATCACCCCTGGAACCCTTTTTAAAAATTGGTGTTACCTTGGCGATCCTCCAATCTTCAGGTATTAGAGATGATTTCAATGATAGTTCACAGATTACTAATAGCAGGTCTGCAATCTCATATTTCAGTTTTTTCAACACCCTTGGATGTATACCATCCAGCCCAGGTGATTTGCTACTCTTCAGTTTATCTAATAGTTGTAATACATCTTCCCAATGTATCGATATTTCCTTCAATTATTCCACACCTTTAAATACCACTTCAGTCATGGGTAACATCCCTACATCTTCCTCAGTAAAGACCAAAGCAAAGAATTCATTCAGTCTCTCCGCTATTGCCTTCTCGCCTCTTTAACTCCTCTATCATCTAAATGGACCAACTGACTCTCTCATAGGTTTTTTGCTACGAATGTACTTGAAAAAAATCTTTATTTCGCGTTTTTGCTTCCACAGCAAGCTTCTTCTCAAATTCTCCATTTGCCTGCTTTATCAATGCCTTGCATTTGACTTGCCAGTGCTTGTGCTGTTTCCAGGTTTCGTCGTTTGGCTCTTTTTTCCATTTCCTGAAAGATGCTTTTTAGGCAACAACAGCCTCTCTGACCTCACCTTTAAACCATGCTTGGCAGTTTTTTGGACTTCCTTCCACTTTTCTTAAAGCGTGGAATACAGCTAATCTGGGCTGCCAAGATAGTATTTTTCAACAACACCCAAGCTTGATGTAAGTCGTTAACCTTTGCAACTGCTCCTTTTAGTTTTTTTTTTAACTATTTTCCTCATTTTATCATAGTCTCCCTTTCGAAAGTTAAAAGGTAGTACTGTGGATTTCCGTACTATCCCTCCTCCACTAACTAAATCAAAGGCGATCATGCTATGATCACTATTGCCAAGTGGCCCCAACACCCTTATCTCTTGCACTCGATCTGGTGTTCCACTAAGGACTAGGTCTAATATGGCTTCGCCTCTGGTTGGTTCATGAACCAGCTGCTCCAAGAAACAGTCATTTGTCTCATCTAGGAACTTTATCTCCCTAGCATGTCCTGCCGTGACACTGACTCAGTCGATACTGGGGTAATTGAAATCACCCATTATTATTACTGCGCTGTAACTTTTGTTAGCTTCCTTGATTTCTTTGAGCATTTCATCATCCATTTGTTCATTCTGGCCCGGTGGTCGATAGTACACCCCCACTGCCATCGCCTTCCCCTTTTTACATGGAATTTCAATCCATAGAGATTCTACAGCAAATTTTGTTTCCTGCAAAACTTTAATCCTTTCTGACTCAATGCCCTCTCTAACATACAGCGCAACCCTCCACCAATTTACGATATAGTTTGTAGCCAGGTATCACAGTGTCCCACTGGTTGTCCTCCTTCCACTATGTCTCTGATATTCCAATCATATCTAACCTCTCATTTAGTGCTATATATTCTAACTCTCCCATCTTATTTTTTTAGACTTCTAGCATTTGCATACAAGCATTTTAGAGACTGCATTTTATTCATATTAATTTGGCTATTGTTAGACATGGGTAATTTGGGATCTTTAAGCTCTGTCTGCTCCATACTTGAGGGCATTTGGGCTACTTTACTCTTTTTTGTAACCTCTCTGCTTTTGGTAGTATCCTTCAAGGATACATTCTTCCGAACCATCCCCTCTTGGGCGACTGTTGGCTTTCCCCTATTATCTAGTTTAAAAGCTGCTCTATCTCCTTTTTAAAGGTTAATGCCAGCAGCCTGGTTCCATCCCGGTTAAGGTGAAGCCCATCCCTTCGGAAGAGCCCCTCCTTTCCCCAGAATGTTCCCCAGTTCCTAACAAATCCAAAACCCTCATCTCTGCACCATTGTCTCATCCACGCATTGAGACTCCGGAGCTCTGCCTGCCTTTTGGGTCCTGCACGTGGAACGGGAAGCATTTTGGAGAACGCTACCCTGGAAGTTCTAGATTTCAACTTCCTACCTAAAAGCCTAAATTTAGCCTCCAAAACCTCCCTACCACATTTTCCTATGTCATTGGTACCGACATGTACCAAGACAGCAGACTCCTCCCCAGCACTATCTAAGACCTTATCTAGGTGACGTGTGAGGTCTGCTACCTTCGCACCAGGCAGGCATGTTACCAGGCGATCCTCACGTCCACCAGCCACCCAGCTATCTACATGCCTAATGATCGAATCACCAACTATAATTATAACCTCTCTGGTTGCGCAATCTGTAATTTATTGAATAATCAAATGTATAACTGTGATCTGGTGGTTGTTAGTCCCCCCTACCTTAATCAGACTGTATTCCTAAATTTATGCAGTACCTATTCCCTTGTCTTGTCCACCTAAGGACCGCTTCTGATCGCTGGAAGGAGCGGTGTATAAATTTATGCCAAATAAATAATAATAAAATAAAATATAATCGGCTGTCCTAACCCTTCCTTCATGGGCACATGGCCCTGGAGAAACGTCCTCGGTGCGAGAGGGTTTTACATCACATGGAGGACAGGTCCTAGTTAAAGGATCACTTCCTGCCACACCAGGGTGATGCTCTCCTGTCATGTGACCTCTCTCCTCCATGGCAACAGGGATTCTGCCAGACTGGAGGTGGGACTTCAGGACTATATCCCTGTAGGTCTCGTCTATGTACCTCTCTGTCTGTCTTATGTTTTCCCAAGTCTGCTACTCTAGCCTCTGGAGAACGGAACCATAGAGTTTAGAATCTCCTCCAGCAGCTTTGGAGACTGAAAGACATCATCGCTTTGCTGGCACTGGTATAAATAGACAAGGACTGTCCCCTTCCTCCAGTACCTATTGACAAAGCAAACTCAGCAGAGCAACAAATAAGTAGATAAAATAGTAAATACCCCAAAGTAGAAGTGTGATATATCTATATACTATACATAAAGGTGAGAAAATGCCACCAAACAGTGCTGTGGAAGGGCTCCCTCCATGGCTCCACTCTGCGCCTTCCAAGAAGCCCCTTGCAATGAAGGAAAAAATTTTTTTTTCCTTTTATCATTTCATCCCTTCAATATTTCCCAGGAACTTCAGGCTGAACAACCCCTTAAAGGCCAGGTGGGATCCGGGACTGGACTAGAATTCCTTAAGGAACAACATTTAGCAGGTAAGTCTAATTTCATCTTCCTTTGCGTCCCTCTAGTCCAGTCCCGAACCATAGAGGATGTAACAGAGCAGTGAATATCAACAGGAGGGACCGGCAAGCCCAGCCTGAAGTACCGCTGAGCCAAAACGACCATCCCTCGACGCCTGCACATCTAGCCTATAGTGCTTTGCAAATGAGTGTAACGACGACCAAGTTGCCGCCCTACAAAATGTCCTCGACCGGAACCAAACTGAATTCTGCCCAAGACGCCGCTTGCGCCCTAGTCGAGTGAGGCCGGAGTCCCTCCTGCACCAGCTTACCCTTTAAAAGGTATGCTGACGCAATTGCCTCCTTCAACCAACGGGAAATAGACGCCTTTGCCGCCGCCTCCCCCTTTCGCAGACCCCCGAAAGCCACAAACAACCGGTCCGACCTCTGGAGGTGCACCGTCCGGCGGAGGTACTTCCTAAGTATGCGACGAACATGTAACAGGTACAACCTGCCCTCCAACTTCTCCTTCTGATGGTCGGAGAACACCGGAAGCGACAGTACTTCGTTAACATGAAATGCAGAAACCACCTTTGGCAGGAACCGTACGCAGAACGACCTTATGATTGAAGAAGAACAGATACGGCTCCTTACAGGATAACGCCTGCAACTCAGAAATCCTCCTCGCGGAACAAATCGCCACCAGAAAAAGTCTTCAATGTCAGATCTTTCAGCAAGGCTTTGCTCAAAAGGTTCAAAATGGTGCTCTGAGCAAGGCCTCCAACACCAAATTCAGATCCCACGCCTGCACTGAACTTTGCTTCGGCGGTCACATGAGCAACACGGCCCGCAAAACACGTCTAATGTCGCCGTGAGCTCCTAGCAACTGACCGTGAACTTTACCGCGGTAGCAGATGGCCGCCAATTGCACACGTAAGGAACTAGCTGCCAGACCCTTGTCCACACCATCTTACAAAAACGAAAGGATCTGAGATACCGAGGGCCCCCAAGGGCCGCAGACTACGCTCCGCACACCAGGCTTCAAAAATGCGCCAAACCCGGATGTATGCCAGCGAAGTGGATCACCTCCACGCCCTCAGTAATGTAGAAATGACTGCTGCTGAATAACACTTGGCAGTCATCCTAGCCCTTTCAAGAGCCATGCCGTAAGCGAGAATCGATTCACCTGGGGCATGCGTAAAGGACCCTGACATAAGAGATCCTCTCGCTGCGGCAGCCTCCACGGCCTGTCCGCCAGCAGCCGCACCAAATCCGCATACCAAGGTCTTCTGGGCCAGTCAGGCGCTACCAGAACCACCAGGCCGCGATGCCGTTCTATGCGTTGCACTACCCGGCCTATGAGAGCCCAAGGCGGGAACACAGAGAAGACCCGCTTCCGGCCACCTCTGCGCCAACGCATCGAGACCCTCCGACATTCTTTCTCGCAGTCTGCTGAAGAACCGTGCTACCTGCACCGACTCGAAGTTCGCCATTAGATCCATTAGCAGGAGCCCCCAGCGCCACACTAACAGCGCAAACACGTCCGGGTGAAGTACCCACGCCCCCGGATCCACTCTGCAGTGACTTAGGAAATCCGCTTCGACATTGTCCACTCAGGCCACATGCTGTGCCGAAAGAGCCTTTAGATTCTGTTCGGCCCAACTTAATAGCTGATACGCCTCTGCCTCTAGCGACACACTGCCTGTTACGCCTTGCCGATTGATGTAGGCCATGGTCATCGCATTGTCGGACAGAACCCGTGCCGCCACCTGACTGAAACTCCCCTGAAACTCCTGCAGTGCCAAAAACACCGCTCTCATCTCCAACCTGTTGATGGACCATTCCTTCTCCTCCTGAGACCACCGACCCTGGGCAAATCGTCCCTCGCAATGCGCTCCCCACCCCAGGAGACTTGCATCCATCGTTAGCAGTCTCCAGGATGGAGGTTCTAGAGGCACGTCCGCTGCCAAACTCTCCGGCCGCAACCACCACCGAAGTTCCTGACGCACCTCCTGAGCACAAACCAGCCGCTGAAACAATGCATCCCACTGATGAGACCACCGCCGGAGCAGCGTGCTCTGCAACGGCCGCATGTGAGCCCTGGCCTACGGCACCACCTCGATTGTGGCCACCCTCGTGCCAAGCAACTGCAGATACTGCCACGCCATCGGCACTGGCCTTGATAGAAACCGCATCACCAGCTCCCGAAACCCCTGCGCTCGATGGGCTGGGAGAAACACTGCAGCTCACTGTCTCGAAGCGCGCCCCTAAATACTCCAGAGACTGTGAGGGAACCAAGGCTTTCCAACATCTGCACCACCCGGGCGGTGGCCGTAGTACTCTCTTTCCTTGACTTTGCCCGAATCAGCCAATCGTCCAAGTACGGATGCACCAGCACCCCCTCCTTGCGGAGCGCTGCCGCCACCACCACCACCATGATCTTGGTGAACATCCGAGGCGCAGTAGCCAGCCCAAAGGGTAACGCCTGAAACTGAAAATGCCCCATAGGCACCGCAAGCCGCAGAAACCTTTGATGCTCCTGCCGAACCGGGATATGGAGATAAGCTTCCGTGAGATCTAGCGATGTCAGGCACTCTCCCTCTGACCACTGCAATAATGGAACGCAGAGTCTCCATACGGAAATGGATGACCCGGAGACACTGATTTACCCTCTTCAAATCCAGAATCGGCTGAAACGTACCTTCCTTCTTTGGCACCACAAAGTAGATGGAGTATCGACCGCACCCGCATTGATCCAAAGGAACGGGCACTACTGCCTTGAGCTGCAGCAGCCGCTGCAGAGTTTCCGAGACTGCCCACAACTTGAGCGAAGCTCTGCAAGGAGACAGGACAAAGGAATCTAATATGGGTCACTGGAGTTCTAGTGCATAACCCTCTCGAATGACCTCGAGGACCCACTGGTCCGACATAATCCGGACCCAGGCAGGGTAAAACTCCTGCAACCGACCTCCCACGGGAACTACCTCCACCTGAGTCCGCCTTATCTCATTGCAACTTCTTAATGGCTGAGGACTGGAAAGGAGCAAACCCTCTGCCTGCTCCCCGGAAACCTCGAAAGCCTTGGCCTCTAGCCGGGAATCTCCCACGCTGAGACTGGCCAAAGCGAGAGGACCAAAATCTACAAAACTCCCTCAGAGTCCCCCGGGACTCAGAAGAACTCCTGCCCTGTTTGGGCTTATCCTCCAGAAGTCGACCCCCCTTAGACTCTCTGAGATCCTTGACTAACTTCTCCAAATCCTCTCCAAATAAGAGCTTACCCCTAAACGGCAGCTTGCTGAGGCGCGTCTTAGACGAACTGTCAGCCGACCAATTACGCAACCAGAGATACCGCCGAGCCGCTACTACGGAGGCCATACTCTTAGCCAAGCCACAGATGAGATCATAATGGATGTCCGCTAAATACACGGTTCCAGACTCCAGCCGCACTACGTCCTGTAACTGCCCTTCCAAGTGATCCCCTTGTAACCTTTGGGACCACCGCAGCCAGCCTCTTGCCACCCACGCCCCCGCTATCGAGGCCTGCATTGAGAGGGCGCAAACATCAAACACCTGCTTCAGAGTATCTAATCTCCTGTCTTGTACATCCTTCAGCGCCGCAGCACCCTCAACCGGAATCGTAGTCTTAGTAACCGTCGATACCGCAGCATCTACCTTTGGAGAACGAAAGAGTTCTCTATCCTGGTCGGCCAGGGCATAAAGGCAAGCCAAGGCCCTGGAACCCTTCAGGGCGGACTCCGGCAAGTCCCATTCTTCCTGAATCATACTCCGAAATACTTGATGCACAGGAAAAACCCTTTGGGACGTCCGTACCGCCTGTAACAGCGGATCCTCCAAGGCTTCCTCCGCTGCCGCCCCCCCCTGGGGGGCATGTTCAGCGTCTTGAGAGTCTCGGTAATCAAGGCTGGCAGCTCTTCGCGCCGAAACACCCTGACCACTCGGCTCTGCTGTTCCGAGTCAGGCAACTCTCCCTCTTCCAACTCGTCCTCCAAGATCTCCTCCAGTTCCGCATCTACCGCTCCCAGGTCCTCCCCAAGCTGAGACGCCGGACTCTCATCCCCAGCCCCTCTACCTCTTTTAGCTGGGGGAGCGCCCTCTGCAGGACGGTCCAAAGACCCCAGCCACTTCAGCCCTTGCGACCCCTGAGGAGGAGCTGTCATCGCTGGTTGCAGCAATGGAAATGCCTGCTGCATGAGGGAAAAGAAATTCAGCGGGATCAGTGGAACAGCCCCCACCTGACCCAGCCCCAAAGACATAGATGAGCCTTCACCCAAGGATGACCCCGTCATCGGCTCCGCAGGGCTGAGACGCGGAGGCAGGACCTCCCCTCCTTCCGGAGGAACTGCCTCCTGACCTGCCGCAGTCCGCAGTGGCGCTGGGTCCATAACCTCTGCCTCCAGAGTGCAAGCTCTATACACCCCTGAGTCCTGCACAGCACCGCACCTCGTGCCACAAACTAAACAATGAGGCTTCGCAGGCATACTACTGCAACTGCCGTGCTACCCAATCTCAGTAGCCCGAGCCTTCACACCCCCAATACTGTACCTTATGGAGGGAATTTGGGAACCTACCTAAGCTGAAAATCACCTATGCCTTCCGTCTTTTTACTTTTAACCTACCCCTAGAGGTACCAGGCAAGGCTGACTAGTCACCCCCGAAAACGAAGCTTCTAACACGGGTAATTAAGGCATTGAACAAGGGGAACTTAAACTTTGCTTTCAAAATGGCCACCCTCGCGTTTTCCCACGCAGATACACGCGGCCGACGTAAACCACTAAGAAATCCAAGCCTGTTCACCTGAGGCTAATTCCCCTATACCAATTCCCCTCCCCAAATGCAGGTCAAAAGGCCCGTTTTGTCAGCCAACTCACTAACCGTCCCCTCTGTTTGCCGGTGCTGCGAGGAGGCGCACACACACACTGAGCTCAGCAGGACCGCGGCTTCAGCTCCGGCGCTGTTAAACCCCGTGTGGCCAAGCCTGGACCACCTTCAGGCCCTGTGGCGCAGTGAAGGAGCCTGCAACCTACTCCTCAACCTTAGTCACGGGTTCGGGAGCAGGGAGGCTAATAAATCAATCTCTCTTCCCCCAGTGCTCGTTAACTCGACGGGGAAAATATCGCGGGGGGGGGGGGGGGGGGGGGAAGGAGGATGGAGCCAAAGAAAGGAGCTGAATCCCCTTCAGAAGCAGCACTCCACCTGCCAAGACAAAACACCAAATCATAAAACAAAACCTAAAGAAAAAACCCCACTTCAAACTAAATTACTGCTTAAAATTTAAAGGGGATCTAGAAATTCAAGCTGTGCTAACTGAGCCCAGTCCCAGGCTCAGAATCTCCTCTAGCTGCTTGGAGACAGGAGGAAGGGGGCAGTCCTTGTCTATTTATAGCAGTGCCAGCAAAGCGATGATGTCTTTGTCTCCAAAGCTGCTGGAGGAGATTCTAAACTCTATGGTTCCGGGACTGGACTAGAGGGACGCAAAGGAATAACCACTATTTGCAGCAAGTTGACCTGCCCACACTGCCTGAGGCAGCCAGGGAGCTCCTGAAGGGGGACATTATGGAGGAGGAGGAGGTGGAAAAGGTAGTGAAGAGTTTAAGGGGGGGGGGGGCGGCGGCAGGGGAGGCACCAAGGTTGGATGGGCTTCCGGGGTGCTTCTATGAAGTGTTCCTGAGTGAAGTGGGGGATCTTTTAAACACAAGTGTTTAATAGTGTGGGGGTGGCACAGGAACACTTTCAGGGGAAATGCTTGCAACGGGGAACACAGTGCTGTTGAAGCCAGGAAAGGACCCACAGCACTGCGGTTCCTATAGGCCCATCTCACTCCTCAATGAGGATGTTAGAATTCTGGCAGAGCAAATGACTCCCTGGTTGGGGAGATTAATTCATAGAGATCAAACTGGGTTTATTAGGGGGAGATAGGCCTCAGGCAGCATCAAGCGAACAAGGGGGGGGGGGGGGGTTTGAGCAGCCCAGCAAGGAATGGGAGATACGTTGCTAATGTCAATAGACACTGAGAAGGCATGTGACAGGGTGCATTGGGGGTTTCTGGAGGCAGTGCTAGCAAAGATGGGATTTGGGCCCTTCTTTCAGGGGAGGGGGAAGGATCTCTATCAGAATCCTAAAGCTAGGGTAAAGGTAAATAGAAGACACACAGAGGGCTTTGCAGTGGAAAGAGGGACACAGCAGGAATGCCCATTGTCCCTACTGTTTGCCCTAGTAATAGAACCATTAGCTCAAAGGGTGCATGATAATGAGCAAAGAGGGGGGGGGGCGGGTGGAGAGCATATTATATCATTATTCACAGATGATGTGTTCTTGTACCTAAGGCATCCAAGGCAATACCTTCCTGTGGTTATTGCAGAATCAAACAGCTATGGGGCAGTTTCAGGGTTCAAAATTAACGGGGGGGGGGGGGGGCAGAAGCTGCAAATCTGACAGTCCCATCAAATGATGTGGCAGAGTTACAGAGCACTTCTGATCAGGTGGAAAAATAAGACCATTAAATACTTAAGAGTCCAGATTCCTAATAAATTTCTGGAGATTTATAGGGCCAACTACCACCCCCCCCCCCCCCCTTTGGAAGAGTGGATGGTGCTTGAGACCTCCTTGGTAAAATATTCATTTTCACTGCAGCTATTCTCCCTTCCAAGATTATTGTATGTATTTCAAACTTTGGCAGTACTGGTGCCAGATGGGATTTTGCAGGCATTGCAGAGGAAGGTTTTCTGGTATATTTGGAAGTGTAAGCTCTCTCCCCCCCCCCCCACCAGGGTCACATGGGCAGTTATGTATGCTGCCATCAAGGGGGGGGGGGAGATTAAGGGTACCTCATGTTCAAGAATACTATAGGGCTACTACACAAATTAGGCATATGTTTGAATGGAGGCAATCAGGCAAGGGTAAACAATATGTGGAACTGGAGCATAGCTATCTTAAAGAAGAGGATCGGAGCTTGGGTATGGATGGGGGCAGGGGAGAGACAGAGAGGGGGGGGGGGGAAGGTACCCCTAGCATGGAGATGAGATATGTGGTACACCTGTGGGAACAAGCACAGATAAAAGAAAACAGGGGCAAACTGAACCAACGTTTGCTGATGGTGCCAGCAGTGGGGTGGCAGGCATTTCAATGGGGATGGGAAGGCAGGATCTTTGAGAGGTAGAGGAAAAAGGGGTTACATTGCTTTTACCTGTTTGTAGATGGAGGGAGAACTAGTACCATTCAATGAACTGAAAGATCTCTCTCTCAGTCCAGCAGAACAGGACCACTTCTTCTATAATCAGGTTTGTTCCTTTCTAAAAAACAGGGGAGGGGAAGAGGGTGTTGCAAAGGGAACCACAAGATTTAGAAATCTTATGGTATGGGACGCATAGCTCTAGGGGAATGATCACGGCGATATATAAAAAAGGACTTAGGGAAGGGGGGGGGGACAGGAGAAGTTTAAATATATGGAGGGATTAGGAAGAAGATAGAGTCTAAAAGAGTTCTGCCCCAGACTGGAGGCAAATAGCAAAGCATATCCAACATTTGCCATGGTCTAGTCAGATCAGAGAAAGCATAGCTACTTACCTGTAACAGTTGTTTCCAAGGACAGCAGAAATCACTCCTCACTTATAGGTGACATCAGCACAGACAGAGCACACGTGGAACAATTCCCCAGCTTTCAAAGAAAGCCTTTGGGATTTCTACCATGCATGGATGGTCCTATTCCTGCCCAAGGGTGCCATCTTGCTCAGTCATGTCCCTTAGCTACAGCCCTATCAAGCAGATGCCAAGGGAAGGATAAAAATAAAAAAATCCAGCAACTCATCAGGGAAGGTGGAAGGGTAGTGAGGACCGATTCCTGCTGTCCCTGGAGAACACCTGTTAGTTGAGTAACTATGCTTTCTCCAGGAACAAGCAGGAAGTCAGTCTTCACTTATGGGACTCCCCAGCTACCGAACCTGTAACCAAAACACACCTCCACGAGGTTGTGAGCAGAAGTCAATGCCCGAAGGGGCCTGAGTTCTTGGGCCCTCAGGGAGAAATCCTCAGTAGCCATGGAGAAGGGTCAGAGGGCAGGAGTTGCTTATACCCCAAACAGATTACAGAGTACAGCCTGGCCAAAGGCACTGTCACAACAAGACTCCCTCTCCAGGCAGTAGTGTGCAGCAAAGGTGTTAGCTGAAGGCCAGGTCGCCACCCAGCAGGGGCACTGAGCGCAGCAAAGCCACCAAAGCTGCCTTGGCTCAGACACTGTGTGCAGTGACTTGATCTAAGGGGGCACCCGCCTTCACGTGGGCAAAGGCAATGCAGTCTGCCACCCAAATGGAGTGGAGTGGCGGCCTAGTGGTTGGGGCAAGGTACTTCAGGCCGGAAGGTCAGGGGTTCAAATCCCACTAGAGGACAGCAACCTTGGGCCAGAAGGACTGGGGTTTCTAGTCCCACAGGTGCTCCTTGTGGTCTTGGGCAAGCCACTTAACCCTCCATAGCCCATGTTCCCTGTAAAATAGTTATCTCCAAGTTATAATGCCCTGCTCAATGTAAACCGCACTGATGCAGAATAGCACAGTATATAAGAGAATGTAAATAAATAAATGGAGGGTGTGTTTAGTGACTACCTGCCCCAGCCAATTGGGATCATAAGTCAAAGAATCGACTTGACTTGTGATGAGCCTGGGTGTGCTGCAGATAGAAGGCAAGAGCCCTCTTGCAGTCGAGTGTATGCAAAGCTGCTGATGCCTGGTCGGCATGGGGTCTCGGGAAGAAAGTCAGTAAGATTATCTCCTGAATGAGATGGAAATCCAAGACAACTTTTGGCAGGAACTTGGGGTGGGTACGGAGGACCACCCTATTTCTATAGAATCTAGTGTAAGGGGCTTCAGCCATGACAGCCTGGAGCTCACTGACACGGTGGGCCAAAATCAAAGCCACCAGGAAGACCACCTTCCAGGATAGGTGCTGAAGTGAGCATGTCACCATCAGCTCAAAGGGTGAACGTGTAAGCTGCATGAGTACTACGTTCAGGTCCCATTCTGCTGGGGGAGGCTTGGAAAGCAAGAGACCCCGCATAAAGTGGGAGACCAAGGGCTGCCCCGAGAGGGCTTTTCCCTCAACGGGGAGATGATTTGCCAAGACAGTGCTCAGGTGCACCCTGACTGACTGAGTTAGACTTCAGGACCCAGTCCAAAAATGTGGATAGCAGAGGAAGAATCTCTTTTATTGAGCACCTTAAGCCAATAGCCTGACACAGGCCATGTTTTGTCATGCCTTCATCAGGGACTTTCTTCTGCTACCCATGTTTTTTGGACTGGGTCTATTAGTTGCACATGGATGCGTGCTTTTGTGTTGTATGTGAGTTAGACTTCAGGCCTTCCTTCAAGAGATGGAGGTGGTACTGAAGGACCCACCAAGTAGAGCAAGAGAATGGGTCTATCCAGAGCTTGGAGCACCAGACCGAGAAGTGTCACCACTTGAAAGCATAAGCTTGTCTAGTCCAGTTTTTCCCCTCGACACGAGGAGGACCTCCTCGAACTCCAGGAAGTCCAGTGGAGCTAGGTATACCTGTTCAGCTGCCAGGCTGTGAGGGATGAGGCCAGGTTTGGGTGTAGTACCCGCCCCTCCTCCTACATTAGCAGTCCCAGGGCACAGCCCAGGGGGACTGAAGGCTCTGACGACAGCCAGAGCAGGAACCACAGCTGTTGAGGCCACAAGGATCATAGACACCTGTCCCGCTGAGCTTTGTGGAGGGTCCTCACGATGAGAGGAGTGGGAAGGAACGCATACAGCAGGCTAGAGGACCAGCTCAAAAAGGAACACATCTCGGGTGCAGTACTGGGCCACAAAAGCGGGGAAGCTGTGCATTTGACGAGCTGGCAAATAGGTCCACAGCCGGAGTTCCCCACCGTTGGAACAGCCAGCTAGCCACCCATGGGTCCAGCTGCCATTCGTGAGGGCAGAGGATTCTGCTGAGTTTGTCCAGGAGAATGTTCTCCTGGCCAAGGAGGTAGACTGCTGAGGGTCATCCCCTGACAGAAGGCAAAGGAGGACCACTTCCTGCCAGAGGTGGCATGATCCTGTGCCCCTCTCCTTGCTGAGGTAAAAAACAAACATTGCCACTCGGTTGTCAGCTTGCACAAGCACCGACTCCCCCTGAAGTGACCCTCGAAGGCCCTCAGGGCCCACCAAACCACCCAGAGCTTGAGCAAGTTTATTTGCTGTTGAGACTCAGGCAACCATTGTTCCTGCATGTACAATGCAAAAGCAGTGGACTCCCCACCCCAGCAGGGAGGCATCTGTTGTCAGCACTAGCTCATGCTGTGGGGCCTGGAAGGGCAACCCCAGAGAAGGTTGCAGGGTTCTGCCACCAGTCCAGGGACAGGTGAAGGTTACGGGAGACCCCCAATAGAATCCCTGAGGTGGCCAACGGACAGGCTCCACTGGGCCGTCTGTATGTGCAGGCAGGCATGGGGAACCATGTGGACGGTGGAGGCCATGTGACCCAGGAGGCACAGCATGGTCTGGGCCATGACCCAAGGGGTGCTCTGGACCTGGGCTGCCATGGCTCGGAGGCAGTTGGCATGATCTGCTGGCAGAAAGGAAGTCACCTGCTGAGTGTCAAGGCATGTGCCAATGAATTCTAAGGCCTGCACCAGTTTGAGGTGAGACTTGGGATAATTGATTAAGAAGCCCAAGTGCTCGAGCAGGAGGATCGTGTGCAACGCCACCAGGTGGGTTACCTCTGCCAAGGAAATCGTGATGAGCCAGTCGAGGTAAGGGAAGACCGGTACGCCCTGTCGCCCAAGAGACAGCGACTGCGGAGAGGCACTTCGTGAAGAGCTGCAGGGCAGACGCAAGGCCGAAGGGGAGCACCCTGTATTGGAAGTGCTCCCCCTGCAGCACAGGTACTGCCTGTGCTGGGGGTGGATCAAAATATGGGTGTAAGCGTCTTAGATCTAAGGAGCATAGCCAGTTGCCCTGCCAGAGGAAGTGCAGCAGAACACCAAGAGATAACCATCGTGAACTTCTCCTGCACCAAGAAATTGTTTAGCTTTCGGAGGTAGAGGATGGGCCACAGAGCCCCCTATCTTTTTCAGCACGAGGAAGTACCGGGAATAAAAGCCCTGACCGCAGAGGTGCACCGGCACCCTTTTGACTGCCCATTGGGCAAAGAGATCAATTAGTTCCCAATACAGGAAGACCTGATGTGTGGGGAGTCGAGGAGGCTCCACCAGGGAGAAGGGAGGGAGAAGCCTGTCCAGGTAGAGGTGATCTCCAGGTAATTCGGGATGGCTGACCCAGGTGCCTGAGGTGATGAAAGCCCACTGAGGGGCAAAGGAGGACAGGCATCCCCCCACCGGCTGTTGTGTTGCCAGGGGGGTGAAAGGCTATGCAGCTGGCATCAAAACCCCTGTGTGGGTTGAGGTGGTGCCGGGGTTTGGGTCTTGGACCCTTTTGGCTTGTGGCAACCCTGGGGCCTGAACGTCCCTTGTGCCACAGTGGTCAGCATGGGAGTGGGTGGGTATGGTGAGTAGCCCTGGTAGGGTAGGTCCTTCCTTGGAAGGGATGGCTTTTTGGTTTGTTTCTTTCAAGGGAGGGTGGAGGTCTTGTAAAAGAGATGGGTTCAGGTGACGAACTCAGTCTCTCTCAGCTGCCTTGTCCTCCATTGGTTTGCCAAAGAGCTGCTCACTGAGGCAGGGTACATCCAGGAGTTTTTCTTGTACCCATTGCTCCAAATCAGAGGATTGGAGCCATGCTTGGCAACAGGCCCCAATGCCAGGGCCACCACTCGAGTCGGACTCAAAGGCCTTTGCAGAGTGCTCAAAGTACCTCTCCCATCCTGCCTACAATGGACTCAACAGGGTCCAGAACCTATTGAGGTGTTTGCCCTCAACACCTGCTGAGAAACCCCCTAGTTCCTTGGCTAAGTTGCATAAGAACATGCCCATATATAGCTGGTATGCCTGAATACGGCAGGAGAGCATGGACCCCTGGTAGGCTTTGCGGCCTAGGGCATCGAGGGCTCTCGACTCCCTGCCTGGAGGAACCGAAGAATGTGACTTCAGGCTCTTTTGCTTCCTCATGGCCGATTCCACCACCATGGATGTGCAAGGAAGCTGTTTTTTTCTAAACCCGGGGCAACGTTGGACCTTGTACATGGCATCGAGACACTTATTCACGATGAGAACTGAGGCAGGTGCCTCCCACTTGCAGAGTAGCAGCCTGGACAGGATGGGAGGAACTGGGACAGTAAGATTCCAGAGGTGGGGACTCATACTGTAGAATGTCGAGCTCTTCAGCTTGAGGGTCCTCCTCAGCCTGGGTAAACAGATTGAGAGCCCGTGCCATATCCTGCCCAAACACCAGGAAGGAGGTGTCCTCAGGTGGTGAGCGCTGCTGAAATGCAGGTGGGGAGGGGTCCAACAGAAGGTCCCAGGTTTCTGGGGAGGTATCCCTGTCGTACTCCCAGTCCGAGAAGTCAGAGGAGGAATCCAATCCGGGCTGGTCACCCTGTCCTGCAGCTGAGGCCCTGGAGGATCTCACCCCCGAAGAACGGGAAGGTGAGTGAGAGACACTGAGGCCAATGGCTCTTGGGAGTTTCCTGGGCAGATTTTGGTGTCCCACACAAGGGAACCTTGGTCTCTAGGCACGAGCCAGCAAAGTTGGATGCAAGCACCTGCTCAGAAGCTATGAAAGCAGAAATGTTGCATTCTAGTGCCAGCATGTGGGACTCTCACATGGGCATGGGACCCTGCAATGCCAACACTGGGGTCACCAGGTTGGGTGTCGAGGAGAGGGGGTCCTCGCTGGACAGCCCTCAGGAGACTGGGCACCATTGGCAGAGGCCTCCATATCGGTACGAGGTACCTTGCAGTGCTGCTCCTTGTCTGACTCTTGGGAACACCAAAAGGTGCTAAGCGACCAAGTGCGGGAGCCCCCGACAGTAACTTCAAGGCCTCCTCCTTACGCTGCTCCACTTCAGGGGATCCCTGGTCGGAATATCACCTTGAACATGGGGCTGAGGTGGAGGGTCCCACTGGCAGAGAGATGACTGAGGGTGCCACTGGGGATTCAGAGGCAGTCTTCCTGAAAGTGTCTTCGGACTTCTGCTTATGGACTTGAGCAGGGCAACAGAGCTCTGGATCATGGTCAGCCCCGAGACACTGTAGACAGCAGTCATGGGTGTCCGTAAGTGATGTTCTTGGAGCATCTATCACATTTTTTAATCTAGTAGCCTTAGGGGCAAAAATGGCTCCCACGTAGTCAAAGACCCATGTGGCCAGCAGTTGGGAGAAAAAGGGGACATGAAGCCTGTGAACAGCAAAAAATATGCTAGGAAAACATCCAAGTGCTCAAAAAAAACAAAAAAACCACAACCGCACATGGGAAGGACAGGTGGAGGACCAGTGCAACTGGAAAAGTAATAGGCTTGAGGCTGACCAACAAGGCACTTTTTCCAAGGGATGAGGCTGTGCGTCCAGTGGGCTCTGTGGAAAAAGAGACTGAGCAAGATGGCACCCTTGGGAAGGAAGATGACTACGCATGCGTGGCAGCAATCCCAAAGGCTGTCTTTGAAAGCTGGGGATTTGCTCCGTGCGGGTTCCGTCGGTTCCAACATCACCCATAAGTGAGGACTGACTTCCTGCTTGTTCCTGGAGAAAATAGTTATAAAATTAGGATGAGATGGTACTATACTCCGGTAAGACTGAATACGGTCTCCCCGAGCTGCTGGCAAAAGGTATGGGGAGAAGGGGACCTTCTGACATGTATGGTGGGCATGTCCAAAAACTCAGAAATTGTGGATGGCAGTACAGGGATGGATAGTTAGGTGGGGGACAGGGCAGAGTAAAGCACCACAGCCTGTGTCTGTGCAGCCCATTGAAAGATTGCAACAGCATGGAAACAGGTGGAACCCCCCAGTATTGGAAGGTGTGAGGAACATTTACAGCATTGTTGTGATGGAACATCTGACCGCATTCTGATGTAAGAAGTTGGATAAATTTGAGGATTGGGGTGAATTGATGCTTGCTTTGAAGAGAGAGGGGAAGGGGGAGTAGAAGGTAGGGGGAGGGGTTTAAGGTAGTGGGGGTAGGGGCAGGAGTGTGAGAGGAACTTTGGGAGAGGGAAATAAAGCCGCAAGGGTTTTAGTGGGATAGCTACTTTGATGGAGCTTGGAGATTTAAAAGGGTGATGTGGTCTGATGCTTTGTTGGAAATGTGTATGTGTATAATGTAGATAGAGTGGAGTTTACAAACCCTGGATTAAACAGAGTATATGTTTTGAATCATTTTGTTATAAAATACAAAAAAATTAGTCAATAAATATTAAATTTAAAAAAGTGTGAAAAATAGCTCTGAATATTTGTCAGTATTACAAGGGAGTGTTTATGAATAAGAGATGCTCTGCAAGACTACATCTTGCAAGATGGGGAGATTTTGTTCCGATTTAGCTGAGCAATATATGTCAGTGCTTACTCTGACCTATAACATGACTTGTAACATGTAAATAAAATGTGAAGCAGAACTTGATGTTGAAACAAAAACACACTGTACCATGTAGCAGTATTTCTTACTGAAAAGGTGCAATGGCCTGGTTGAGGTAGGACTCATAGGAACCTGCACAGATTTGCACACCTGTGAATTCCTCACTTAAGCTTAAGTCGTGCTGTTTTATATAAAACGCTGTATGAAGCTGAATTTAGAGAACTGAAGGAAAAGAGCAGAAGCTGAATTTTGCTACCTGATTTGGTCTGGAGTAGCACAGGCAAAGATTCTTTTGTGAAGTACCCCCACCCTCATACTTGCTTTAGGGACTTCAACTATAAATCACACAATTTTATTTTTTTGCAATATCTAACAATGATGCTACTGCATAGTCATCTGTGTGTTGGGGAAATACAGCACCTATACTTTCCAGAGTAAAAGGAGGATCCCTGGGAGATAGCAAGTGAATCTATGCACATAATTTTCCTCTCCTCCCTGCCATTGCATTTGGCAGGTTCTTATGCCCAACATGCTTTGCTGTGATGTGGATAGGGAGATGGGATTACAGAGAGAGAAAGGTTACAATGTATAAAAGTTGGCATCTAGTTTGTGATATAGTAAGATTAGGAACATCTTTAATATTTTCTAGTACACAGTTTGTACCTCATTTTAAAATCAGACATCCATCCCACCAGAGACACACTGGTACCCAACTTGCATATGAAATATTGACATTTGAACTTGTCACATTGTACTTTTCTGCCTTTGTATAAAACATACCACTTCAGGAAAATAGAGTGATCACTCTTTTGGAGCAAGTCAAAGTTTGCTAAAATTAGCATAAACCAAACTCAATGTGGTGGGAAGGAGGTATGAACCAAGGAAAGTGTCAGCTTGGAGGGTATGGAAAGAGCACACAGATATCAGATGGCTAAGTTAGCTGCATCATGGAAAGGAGGCCCCTCCTTTTGCCTAGGGTGTAGGCTCTTTTGTCCAGTACAAGTCTGGCTCACAATTTAACCGCTGGCCCTTGCTTACAACATAGTGAAAATTACATTAAACTTTAGACTAAAATTCAGCATTTCCTTTGTAAATAAGGATTTTTATTCTTGGGAAATGTATGGCTTTGCCTACATCAACACTAAACCACATTAACACAGATTAACATTTCTGACTAGTTCTAAAGAACTGCACTCCTTTCACCTAATTATGCACTATGGTGATGGAAACTACAACTAAAGACAAAAAACTGGGAGGGGGAGAAAGGGGAAAGTATGAACACTTCAGAGGAGAGTCAACTGATTAAGCACAGTTACTTACTTGTAACAGGTGATCTCTGGGAACAGCAGGAATAAGTCTTCACATATGGGTATCGTCGGTACCAACGGAGCCTGCACGGGAACGCTCCCCAGCATCCAGTAAGAAAGCTTTTGGGAGCATCCCACAGCACCTGCGTGCTGCCTTCCCGCCTTTCCCAACCGCCTCTCTCCAGTTCGAGTTTTAAAGCTGAGACAAAGAGAGAGAGGAAAGGAAAGATAGAGAGATACAACTCCTAGGGGAGGTGGGTGGGTTGTGAAGACTTATTCCTGCTGTTCCCAGAGATCACCTGTTACAAGTAACTGTGCTATCTCCAGGAACAAGCAGGAATGAGTCTTCACATATGGGGGACTCCCTAGCTGCAGATGCCAGGGGAAGACCCCAGGTTGTGTGTCCTTGAAAAGGACTCTACCTCCCCCCATGGATCTCTGGCATCCAACCAGGGTAGGTGGGTAGGAGTTGATTAGGAATGGAACAGGTGTTTGAAAACAGCCTGACCAAACGAGGCATCCCAGCAGGAGTCCTTGTCCAAACAATAATGGGCTGTGAAGGTATGAACCGAGGCCCAGGTGGCCGGTCGACAGATTTGGTCGATGGACACAGTTTAGATGAGCCATTGAGGCTGCCATGGCTCTCACGCTGTGACATGGCCCTCCAGAGAAAGGTTCCTACTCTGGTAGGCGAAAGAAATCAACTGGATTGCTCAGTGTGACAGCGTTCTCTTAGAAACTGGAAGTCCTAAATGGGAAGGATCAAAAGCAACAAAGAGGTGAGAAGACTTTCTATGTTGCTGTGTTCTTTGTAAGTAAAAGGCAAGAGCTCTTTTACAATCCAAAGTATGCAGATTCCTCTCTGCACTTGATGCATGAGGTCCTGGAAAAAGACAGGCAAATATACCTCCTGGTTCAGATGAAAAGGCGAGACCACTTTGGGCATAAAGTGTGGATTGGTCCTGAGGACTACCTTATCATGATGGAACCTTGTATAAGGAGGATTAACCACTAAGGCTTGCAACTCACTGATGCGACGTGCTGAGGTGACTGCAATGAGAAAGATAACCTTCCAAGAAAGAAATTTCAAGGAGGTGGTGGCTAAAGGTTCAAAGGGTGGCTTCATAAGTTGGCCAAGAACCAGATTTAAGTCCCATGCCACTGGAGGTGGTCTAATGGGAGGCTTAGTTAAAAGAAGGCCTCTCATGAATCTTTCTATAAGAGGATGAAAGGAAACAGGCTGTCCATTGAGAGGCTTGAGGGACACTGGAATAGCACTCAAATGGACTCTTACCGAATTCGTTTTGAGGCCTGCATGGGAAAGATGCAGAAGATACTCTAGTAAAGAATTCAAAGGTATGCAAGAGGGTTAAGACCCTTCTCTGAACACCAAATGGTAAATCTTTTCCATTTGAAAGCATAGGAACGTATAGTGGAAGGCTTTCTAGAAGCATGAATAATATCTCTGACTTGCTGAGAGAGATGGAAAACTTGAAGGTCTAGGCCTTCAGCAACCGGGCCCTGAGAAGGAGAGACTGGGGGTTTGGGTGCCACAACGTTCCGTTTTCCTGGGAGAGAAGATCTGGAGCAGAGCCCAACTCCAGGGATGGAGCTTGAGAGGGATGCAGAAGTAGAGGGTACCACACTTGGCGTGGCCAATGTGGTGCTATGAGGATCATAGAACCCTGGTCTCTCTGAAGCTTGAACAGTGTTTTGGGAATTAGGGGAATGGGTGGAAAGGCATAAAGGAAGTCTTGACCCCAGTGAAGGAGGAAGGCATCCTTGGCCTGAACTCCCTGACACAGAATCCTGGAACAGAACCGGGGAAGCTTGGCATTCCACAGACTTGCAAATAGGTCTATGTGCGGGGTTCCCCAAATTCGAAAAATCCTGGCTACCTGGTCCCTGTGGAGGGACCATTCGTGTGGAAGCAGAACTCGACTGAGTCTGTCTGCCCAAGAGTTTTGAATGCCTGGAAGATATACAGCCATAAGATGAATCTGATGCTCTCTGGCGAAGGCCCACAGTCGCAAAGCAACAGAGAGCCAGTCCCTCCCTGCTTGTTTACACAGAACATGGCTACTTGATTGTCTGTGTGGATGAGGACTGTCCTGTAGCTGAGCAGGGAGTGGAACACTGAGAGCTAAGAAAATTGCTCTGAGTTCCAAGAGATTTATGTGTAGTGAATTCTCCTGTGGAGACCAGATGCCCTGGGTGGAGAGATCTTGCAGATGAGCTCCCCAGCCCATTGGAGAGGCATCTGTTGTAAGGGTTGCTTGGGGAAGTGACGGTTGAAAAGGGGACCCTAGCAACAGGTTTTGAGAGGACTTCCACTACTGGAGAGACCAAAAGAGGCGATTGGAGTTTGCTATTTTGTCTGACAGGCAACCTGATGCCTGAGTCCATGGGGTGGACAAAGTCCATTGAGCTGCCCTCATGTGAAGGCGAGCATATGGAACCACATGCACAGTGGATGCCATGTGGCCTACGAGTTGTAACATTTCCCGAGCAGTTAAAAGGGGCTTTAACTGTATTTGGGAGGCTAACTGCACCAAGCATAGGCAACGGGCCTGAGGAAGATAGGCCCTTGCAGTTGTGGGATCCAACAAAGCCCCTATAAACTCGAGGGACTAAGTAGGGGTGAGACTGGATTTTGGGATGTTTATTACTAGTCCCAAATATTGAAGGACACGCATTGTGCAGGTTAGACAAGTCTTGGCCTCTGCTTGAGATGGAGCTCGAATGAGCCAGTCGTCCAGATATGGGAAGACGAATATTCCTAGTTTGCATAGAAATGCAGCTACTACTGCCATGCATTTCGTGAACACCCTTGGTGCAGAGGCCAGACCGAAAGGAAGCATCCTGTATTGGTAGTGCTTTCCTTGAAAAAGGAACCGAAGGAACCTTCTGTGTGTTAGATGATGAGGACATGGGTGTACGCATCCTTGAGATCTAGAGAACAAAGCCAGTCCTGACTCTGAAGGATGGAAGCAGAGCACTGAGAGAAATCATCTTGAATTTCTCTTTGAATAGAAACTTGTTCAATTCTCTGAGATCTAATATGGGTCTGTAGCCCCCTGTTTTCTTTGGAATAAGAAAATAAGGGGAGTAGAACCCTGAGCCCTGTTGAAGAAGAGGTACTTCTTCTATTGCCCCTTGGGCAAGAAGGGTGGCAATCTCCTGACCCAAAAGGTTGAGGAGATATGTTGGAGAATTGAACTGTTTCACCATGGTGTGAGGAGGAAGGTTTAAGAAATGAAGCTTGTACCCTTCCATTATGATGGAGAGGGTCCATTGCTCTGCTGTGATTTGTTCCCATTTGGGAGCAAAGTAAGCCAACCTTCCTGGAATGGTGAGGGGCTCTGGTTCTTCCAGAGCTAGAAAGGCTAAGTTCTCTAGTTGCAAGTCAAAGGCCCTGAGGAGGCTGAGGCTGCTGGGCCGTGGAAGGCCTAGCAGCCTTTGACTTGGCCTGTTTAGGTGTTTGCTGACGTTTTGCAGCAAAACGACCTGCAGAAGATGCCTGCTGACCATAAGCAGGATAATATCTTCCCTTTTTAGAAAAAGATGTCTTTTTGAACAATCTTTTCTTAGCAGGAGCAGAGGTGGACTTTGAAAGTCGATCCAAAGCAGAGTTCTCAGCATCCATCTGAGTGGCCTTTGCTTGCCAATCCTTGCCAAAAAGGTTTTCACCTGTACAAGGAAGATTTCCCAATTCATCTTGGACCCAGAGTTCCAAATCAGAAGCTTGTAGCCAAGCAATTCTGCGTGCACCTATGGCAATAGCCGAGGCTCTGCTTACACACTCAAAAGAGTCAAAGGCTGCACGGTTGGAAAATTTGGAAACATCCTGGGCATGTTTGAGCCAAGTGAGAAACTCCTGCCTTTTATCTTCTGAAATAAAAGGGGTCAAAGTCTGCAGATGATCTGTGACTTTTTAGAAACATCCCTATATAGAGACTATAGGAGTTGATTCTGGCAGCTAGCATAGAAGCTTGAAAAACCCTACGGCCAAAAGCATCTAGGGTCCTGCATTCACGTCCTGGAGGATTAGATGAGTGTCTTTTTGCACTCTTTATCTTTCTCATGGCAGACTCTACCACAATAGAGTGGTGAGGAAGCTGAGTCTTATGAAAGCCAGGACAAGGAGGGACACGATACATGGTGTCTAGCCTGCGAGAATGAGGAGAGGTGATAAGAGGTGTCTCCCACATGCTCAACATGAGATCATACAAAATCTCATTAATAGGTAAAGTAGCTGCCTCTTTAGGAGCTTTAGGATATTGCAAAATATCCAGCTGCTTGGCTCTAGGCTCTGACTCAGGGGCCACTGTGATGGAGAGGCCCCTAGCCACTTCCCTAATGAAGTCTTGAAAAGACAAGTCTTCTGGAGGAGACATTCTTCGTTTAAGAGAAGAAGACTCCTGAGGAAGAAGTATAGATGCCTTGACAGATCCTTCAGACTCTTCAGAGTCTTCGGAGGACTCGAAGTATCGCCTGTCTGGATGCTCCTGTAAAGCCCGATATGCGTACCGAGTGGGATCGACATCGGGAGTAACCGGTACCGGATCGGTACCGATGGGCATCATAGGACAGGGTACCGTTGCAGTCGACACCGAAGCCGATACAATCGGTACCGGCACCGGGAATGATGCCGGAGCCGGTACCAGCAACGGGGGTTGTTGCGGTACTGGAGGCGTCGCAGCCTGCATGAATGCCGTCAGGGTGCGCTGCATGGTCAGAATCTTCTGATCCATCAACGCCACCAAAGTCTGGATGTTGGTACCAGTGGGAGCCACCGGTACCCCAGAACACGGCAACAGGTGATCAGTCGAGGCCGAGCCATCGATGTCAACCTGTGACCCCATAGACAATACTTTGGAATCCGGAACTTCCCGCCGGGGTAATTTTGCCGGTGCGGAATCCTCGAGGACAAGCCCGGAGGCATCTCGATGCTTAGAGGGAGATCTGCCCTTCGAGGACCGGCCAGATTTATGCTTGGTTACCTGAGATCCATGGGAGGAAGAAGCAGCCCTGGAAGACGTTGATGCCACCGAAGCTGCATCAGAGGGAAACAGGGTACTGAGCTTGGCTGCTCGGTTCTGCCGACCTCTTTTAGACATCATGGTACAGGACACACAATCTGTGATGGAATGGTCAGGACCCAAACACTTTAGACACCAATCATGGGTGTCTGTGACAAAAATAGTACCGCCACATTTTGTGCACTTTTTAAACCCGGAGGCGGGCTTCTCCATGGAGGAGAAAACTTTTTAGGCCTAAGGCCCAAAAACTGAAAATGCACAGTGAAGAAAGTATACCTTTTTTTTTTTTTTTATAAAGAAAGAAAAGAAAAAGACTGGCAGTACCGGTCCGACATCGAAGGCAGACGCGACACAAAAGAATAAAGAAAAAATAAAGAACTTCTTCTGCGGTGACAGGAACACGACCTGCTGGCTCCGCGGAAAAGAAGAACTGGAGAGAGGCGGTTGGGAAAGGCGGGAAGGCAGCGCGCAGGCTCCGTCGCTACCGACGATACCCATATGTGAAGACTCATTCCTGCTTGTTCCTGGAGATACTGTGCTTTCAGAAGCATCTTACTTACCTGTAACAGCTGATCTCTGGGAACAGCAGGAATAAGTCTTCACATATGGGTACATCGGTACCGACGGAGCCTGCGCGGGAACGCTCCCCAGCATCCAAAAAGAAAGCTTTTGGGAGCATCCCACAAGCATGCGCGCTGCCTTCCCGCCTAAACACTTCCCTCATCAGTTGGGTTTGTAGCTGAGACCGAAGGAGGGAAGTAGACAAATTAGAAAGAGAGCAACTCCTAGGGGAGGTGGGTGGGTTATGAAGACTTATTCATGCTTTTCCCAGAGATCACCTGTTACAGGTAAATAACTGTGCTATCTCCAGGAACAAGCAGGAATGAGTCTTCACATATGGAGACTCCCAAGCTAAGATGCCTGGAGGAGGCCCCAGCATGTTGCAAATCTGATGGATGGGCCATGCTTGTTCCTCAGAACCTCAGGCATCGAAGGGATGGAGGGTAGGAGTTGAACTAGAAAAGAAAAAAAAAAAGGGGGCTGTGAAACAGCTTGACTAAACAAGGTATCCAGAGGGGGGGGGGGGGTCCTTGTGTAGATTATAATTGTTAGAAAATATTGAAATCCAATTTTCTAATGTGGATCTTACTCAAAAATATTTGGTGAGGCTAATATGAGTCTGTAGTTGAGAGCCAGTATATTATCCTCAAAGAGATTTCCTCACTGAAGTAGAGGAAAATAAATTTTGCAATACAGGAAGAGATAAGAAGCCTTAATGGCTAGAACTAACCCCAGAAGAAAAAAATGGGGGAGTTTAACGAGGTTGGACTTTGGAGAAAGTAGCTAAAGCTCCTGTAAAGTCCAAAGTTTGAACTCCTTGTCCTTGGAGCAGAATAAGGCCCTAGGAAAAGGTGGAGATAAATCTGACTGATTTGGATGAAAAGGTAGAAATACCCTTTGCAGAAAAAAGGATAGGTCTTTAAGACCCCCTTTATCCAAATGAAAGACTAGGACATTTGTAATAGGCGTTGGGCCCCCAATTTCTTGATCAGTAAAGTCTTTCATAAGTGATGTCACTTATGACAATGACTTTACATGGAGAGCTTTCAGATGTGAGGTAACCAAAAAGGTAAAGAAGGTATTTCCTAACGTACCATAGAAATTGGTTGTCCATTAAGTTTTATGATATGCTGGGACAGCATTAATATGGACAGTAAACAAATCTTTCAAAGTCAGATGTTGTATAGAGATTGACCCAATAACAAGAAGGATTAAAGACGTACTTGAGAATATTGATGGAGAATCTCTGTCTGGTTAAAAATGGAAGAACTACAGAGAAAGCTTCATAGAAAACTGGTACGATGTCTTCCACTTACAAGGAGAGGACTAGAGTGCTTTAAAAAAAGATCTATCCCCTGAAAAACCAGGTCTTGAGACGTACGTGAAGGAGTGCAGAGGAGATCCTTAGTCTTAAGACAGCAAGTCTGGATCCTTCTATAACTTCAGAAATAGCTTGAGAAAGACGCAATATAAGGGGATACCATGTTTGCCTCTCTCTGAGGGCAATATGAGTATCATGCGCTCTTTTGTTCATCATAAGCTACAATGAAGTATAGGGAAATAAAAGGAAAATAGTGAATGAGGACCGACTGCAGTGAAAAGAATGCATCCCTGTGGTAGAAATTCCAGTGAGATGTGGAACATTCCAGGGAACTGTGCAATTCTGTACACTTTCACATGGTCTAAGCCCTGGTTAGTTTTCCTTAAAAGGAAATTTTAAGGAAGATGGTAAGATTAGGAAAAAAACCAGTCATGTAGGAGCATGACTGGGCAGAGTCTACCAGCTGAAGCCCTTTTTAACCATCTGGAAGCTAGCTACTAGGAGTAGCTCTGAGGCTCTCTGGCAAAGGCCCATAGTTGCAGAGCTTTCTTGTTTAATTGCAGAGAGCATGTTGTAGGTTGCTTAGATCTGGCTGTTTAATTGTCAGTGTGCAACCTAATCTATTCTGTTGGAGCCAAAAAGAACTGAAGATGGCTAAGAATAGTAGACAGGCTTGATGTCTGCAACAATAAATTGTCCAAATGGGTTTTGGAACCTCTCTTGGAGTTATCTGTTAAGGCAGCAGAGAAAAAAAAAGTTAGGTCCTATAGGTTAGAGAGGACCGTCAGACATAATTTGGAGTAGTAATACTCAATTTCTGTCTGATAACCTGCCTTAAAAGTAGTATCTGAGAAGGTTAGCTCAAAGATATACAGAGAAAAAGATGAACTGCAAAGGGGAAGAAAACTCTGTATGGGAACTGCTTTCTGGAGTAGGTACTGAAGAAAATCCTATGGGCTTAGCGAATAAGCCCTCCAGTTGATTAGTAGTACTCTTAGAGACTGTATTACTTCTATCCCTCTTAGTCCAGACATTCAGAGTTGAGAAGACTGACAATTTAAGCCTTTGAAGAGGTAGGGTCCCCTTGCAGTTAAAAGTATGAGATATCCTCGTACAGGAAACTGTCAAGGTGAAGGGCATAGCTCACGTTGTTAGTTCCCCTTTAAAAAAAAAAAAAAAAAGAAAACCTGTTATCTTTAGGTTAATGATGGTCCTCAATAGCTCTTGGAGCTAAAAGGAGGGATTTCTCTTGTAGCAAGAGATTCATGCCCAGAGTCGAGGATTGAATCAATGTATAGAAACATGATGACAGAAAAAGACCACATGGCCTATCTAGTCTGTCCTTCCATAACAACTACAACAGTCCACTTTTTACCTTTAGAGATCCTCTGTGTTGGTCCCATGCTTTTTTGAATTCAGTTACTGTCCTCATCTCTACCATCTCCACTGGAAGACTATTCCATGGATCCACTACTCTTTCTGTAAAGAAATATTTCCGCATATCACTCCTGAATCTATCTCCCTTCACCCTCATCCCATGTCCCCTCGTAGCAGAACTTGCTTTCAATTGAAAGAGGCTCTCTCTCTGAACATTTATGCCACGGAGGTATTTAAACATCTCAATCATATTACCTCTATCCCGCCTTTCCTCTAAGGTGTACATATTAAGATCCTTAAGTCTGTCCTCATATGCTTTATAATGAAGCCCATTAATCATTTTAGTAGCCACCCTCTGCACCGACTCCATCCTGTTCACATCCTTTTGAAGGTGCGGTCTCCAGAATTGCACACCATACTCCAAATGATATCTGATATCTCAACATGGATGAGAGGAACCTTAGATGCTTCTGTTGAAAAGTAGGTTCAGAGGTTCTAAAAACCTCACACAGGAAAGTGAATAAAATATCAGAAACCCTGCGACTGCTGGGTTTGCCGAGCCTGTTGAGGTTGTGATTTGCTTAGCCTGGTTTGATGTTCCCTGTTTTTGGAAACATCTGCATCATGGGTAGAAGATGGATAACTTTTTTTCCTTTAGGGGGATAAAGCTTTTTAGGAGATTTTTTATTAGCTGGGATAGAGGAAAGTTTTGACAATCCTCTGAAAGCAACAGCATCAGTGCTTAACTGATTAGCTTGAAATAAAGCCTCCTTGTTTAAGAGATTTTCACCAGTACAAGGAGTATTTCCCAGCCTTTCCTGTACCCATCTGTCCAAGTCTGAAGCTTGGAGCCAGGCTATGCGTCATGCTCCTATGGCTATAGCAGAGGTTCTGCTAATAGACTCAAAAAACAGTCCAGGGAAGCACGATTAAGGAACCTAGAGATATTTTGAGCATGCTTGACTAATAAGAAATAGTCTGCTCTTTTATGCTCTGGAAGAAAAGGGTTCAAAAAACTTTAAGTTCTTTGTGACCTCTTCAAGAGATAATCCCATATAGAAAATATATGAGAATTCTTGCTGAAAGCATGGATGCCTGGAAGCATAGACGTCCAAAGGCATCTAAAGTCCTAGACTCACGACCTGGCGGATAAGAAGAATGCTTCTTTGCACTCTTAATACGCCTCATTGCTGATTCTACAACAATAGGATGAGGAAGTTGAGTCTTTTGAAAACCTGGAGAAGGTGGTACCTTGTACATAGAGTCAAGTGTCTTAGAATGTGGGGATACCGTTAAAGGAGTTTCCCACATTCTTAATAGTAGATCTTGTAAGATCTGATGCAAAGAAAGCATGATCACCTCCTTTGGCATCCAGGGGAATTGCAGTGTCTGATTCTCCCGGTAGGGATTCTTTACCAGGTATAGAAATGGCAAGTAAGTTTGCCATATCAAGCAGAAAAGCTTGAAAAGAAATCTCCCCGGAGGAGGACCCCCTAAAATGAGGGATAAAGGCTGAAAATTCAGCCTTGGTACCGATGGAGTCATCCCAGTCATTGAGATCGGAAGACTTGAAAGGATGAAGCATCGGATTTTCCTTAAAGCGATGTCTTCGGTACCGTCTGAGGTCGGTACTGAGACGAGTTGGTACTGAATCCTCCATGCTAGAGATCGATTCCAGGCTCGGCATCGAAGGAAGCGAGTCTGTCGAAGCAAGCATGGACGGTACCGACACCGATGTCGATACCGGTACCGAACCCGATACTGATACAGCAAATCTAGCGGTACCGAAGTAACCAAGAGCACTAGACTACGTTCATCGGTGAGGAGTGTTTCATCCATCACCATAGCCGATGCCGGGGTGTCGGTACTGCTCGAAGCGGATACAACAACCGAGCATGGCCCAGGTGTGTCCATTGAGGTAAGAACCCCGGGAACAACCTGGAGCCCCGATAATGCTTTGGAGCCCGAAGACTCCTGCCAGGGCTTTATTGCCAAGATGTCCGAGGGCAACGCCAGAGGCATCTTGATGCTGAGAAGGAGATCTACCACTCGAGGACTGGCTAGTCTTGACAGACTTTTGTTTGATTAACTGATCCTGTGGAGAAAAAAAAAAAGATATTCTAGCTGGTGACATCGAGCGTGATGTGAACCGGGTATCGAGTTGTGCTCGATCCTGAAGAGTTCTTCTGTTTGAGCTCCAGCAGGAGAGAGACACTCCAGAGGACAATGGTCAGGACCTAAACATTTTAGACACCAAGTATGAGTGTCTGAAAATATATCTGTACCGCCACATTTTGAGCATTTAAGGATAGTGGCTGGCTTTTCCATAATGGAAGGATAGAGGCCTAGTGGCCTAGAAACCAGTCAGGCACTAAACAGGAAAAAATTTCTAAGAAAAGAAGAAATTCTTTAGTAAAAAGAAAGAAAAGCACCGGCGGTACCGGTGGCGTCGAGGGAAGGCAGACGCGACCACAAAAAAACTAAGAATAAAAAGGAGAAATTAGGCCTTACCTGCTAATTGTCTTTCCTTGAGTTCTCTCCGGGCCAGTCCAGGAACCGATGGGTAGTCAAATCCCATTCAGCAGCTGAGGACTGAATAACAAAGTTTTGCTGACTGCTGCTCCAGCTCCCCCTGGTGATCACAACTCAGTCTCCTATTGACAAAGCAGCCATTCACATAAAACGCCAACTCTAAAACAGTTAACAGAACTCAAAAATCGGATTCATCCCAGAGAACCTCTGGCATACAGTGTTGAATTCTCTTACCAGATGCTTCGGACAAACAAATTTACCCTATTTTCTTTTCGGGTTTAATTATTATTATTATTTTTTTTTATTTTTTATTGTGCATCAGTTCACCCCTTCCCCTTCCGGAAGGGAACCTCAACCAAACCACTCTGCCCCGCCAGCCTGTAAGCCGCGAGGCAACCACGTATTCTTCTTCTTCTGCAACAAACCGACAACGGCGCACAATGGTCCGCCAAAGAAAGGCTCGCTTCTAACCTGGGTGGGCCCTGGACTGGCCCGGAGAGAACTCAAGGAAAATTAGCAGGTAAGGCCTAATTTCTCCTTCCTCTTCGTCTCTCCGGGCCAGTCCAGGAATGGATGGGAAGTACCAAAGCAGTTCCTAACTACGGGCGGGACCGGCGAGCCCCCCTAAGACTGCCGCTGTGCCAACATTCGCATCCGCTCTTGCCTGAACATCCAATCGATAGTGCCTCGTAAAAGTATGCAGAGACAAACAGGTTGCTGCCCTACAAATATCCACTGGCGGGACCAAGGCGAACTCCGCCCACGAAGTCGCTTGCGTTCTGGTGGAATGAGCTCTGAGCCCCTGCGGAGCCAACTTGCCCTGTGCCTCATAGGCTGCTCCAATCGCCTGCGTCACCCAATGGGCAATGGAAGCTTTGGAAGCAGCTTCCCCTTTACGAGGCCCCCCAAAGATCACAAATAACCTGTCCGATTTCCGAAAACGAATCTGTCCTGCGGAGATACCTACGCAGCACTCTACCCAAATCCAACCGACGAAGGGCATCCCAATTGTCACCCCCCGAGTCTCTCTGAAAATTCGGAAGCGACACCGCCTGATTCAGATGAGAACTGGACACTACCTTAGGCAGAAACGACGGCACCGGCCACAATACCACCTTTTCCTCCGTAAACTGAATGTAAAGAGCCCTACACGAGAGCGCCTGAAGATCCGAGACCCTCCTTGCCGAACACAAAGCGACCAGAAAGGCGGTCTTCCAAGAAAGTTCCCGCAGACTTACAGCGGAACCAGACTCAAATGGTGGCCGAGTTAACGCCTCTAAAACTAAGTTCAAGTCCCAAGCCGGCACCACCGACCGCCAAGGAGGCCGAAGAATCTTCACCGACCAGAGAAAAATGCTGAACATCCGGGTGCGTTGACAGAACACTGCCACCTACCTTTCCTCTATAGCAAGCTAGCGCTGCCAGTTGCACTTTGAGCGTGCTGAGCGCAAGGCCCCTATCGAGACCGGCTTGAAGAAAGGCCAATATGATCGGGAGAGATGCAGAGAACGGCTTAACCTGGCGATCCGCACACCAATTTTCAAACAAGCGCCAGACGCGAATATACGCCAGAGAAGTAGATCTTCTCTTGGAACTCAGCAGAGTAGCAATCACCGACGAGTACCCCCGACGTCTGAGCCGCGCCCTCTCAATAGCCAAGCTGTAAGCAAGAACCGATCCACCTGAGGCATCAGGACTGGCCCCTGACTCAACAGGTTGCTCCTGATGGGAAGCCTCCATGGCCCCTCCACCATCAGCTGTACCAGATCCGCATACCACGGCCACCTGGGCCAGTCTGGAGCGATAAGAATCACATCCCCTTGTGCCTCACAATCCTCCGTACCACGTGCCCGATCAACGGCCATGGGGGAAACACATACAGCAGTTGATCCACCGGCCAGGGTTGAAACCAGACCGTCCAGCCCCTTGGATATATGCACTCTGTACCTGCTGTAAAAACGCGTTGCCTTGGCATTCGAGGGTGGCCATCAGGTCCATGACCGGCTGGCCCCAGCGGACAGTTATGTCGTGAAACACCGCCGCGTTGAGCTCCCACTCTCCAGGGTCTAGGAGGTTCCGACTGAGATAGTCGGCCTGAACGTTGTCTTTCCCTGCTACATGCGCTGCCGAGATAGCCAGCAAGTGGGCTTCCGCCCACCGCATCAGCCTCTGACTCTCTTCCAACAGATTTGCACAGCCTGTGCCGCCCTGCTTGTTGATATAAGACACCGTGACTGCGTTGTCGGAGAAAATGCGAACCGCTCTCCCTCTGATGAGCCCGAGAAACTCCTGCAGCGCTAGACTGACCGCCCTCATCTCCAGCCGATTGATCGACCAAGCACTCTCCTCCGCAGACCAGACTCCTTGCGCCACTTGAGATAAACAATGAGCACCCCAGCCGAACAGACTGGCATCCATGGTGACCAGAACCCACTCCAGTTCCGCGAGCGGAACGCCCGCGGAAACCCGCTGTGGGTCCAACCACCACATCAGACTGAGCCGCACCTCCGCCGGGCATACAAGCTTCCTGGCCAGAGAATGCGGCTGTGGAGACCACCGGGACAACAGCGCCTGCTGCAGAAGCCACATGTGCGCCCTGGCCCATGGCACCAAATCCAACGCCGCCACCATGGTCCCCAGCAACTGCAGGTACCTCCACGCCGTGGGTGCTTGCCGACTCAAAAAGGATCGTATCTGTTTCCACAGCTGTTCCACTCTTTCCTCGGGCAGAAAAACCGCCCCCTTCGCTGTGTCGAACAAGGCCCCAAGGTACTTTAGCCGCTGTACGGGCTCCAACTGACTCTTGGCCTGGTTGACCACCCAACTGAGCCCCTCCAAAAACTGCACTACCCTCTCGGTAGCGTGGACCGACTCTACATGGGACTCCGCCCGGATCAACCAGTCATCCAGGTACGGATGTACCTGAATGCCCTCTTTTCGCAATGCCGCCACCACCACCATCACCTTGGTGAAGGTGCGGGGAGCAGTAGCCAGCCCAAACCGCAACGCCCGAAACTGAAAGTGGCCCATCGGCACCGCAAACCTCAAGAACTTCTGATGATCTGGCCTGATCGGGATATGAAGATATGCTTCCGTCAGATCTATAGAGGAAAGGAACTCTCCTGGCTTCACCACCTGAATGACGGCTCTCAGGGTCTCCATGTGGAAGTGCGGAACCCGCAAACACCGGTTTACATGTTTGAGATCCAGAATGGGGCGAAAGGACCCCCCTTTCTTGGGGACCACAAAATAAATCGAGTATCGACCTAACCCGTACTGGTCTGGGGGGACCGGCACCACTGCCTGGAGCTAGATCAAACGCTGAAGCGTGTCTCGTACCACCTTCGTCTTCGCAAGAGACCCGCAAGGAGAAGGTAGAAAGGCGTCCGACAGCGGCTGCGCGAACTCTAGCGCATAGCCCTCACGGATAATTTCCAGAACCCATTGGTCCGTTGTAATGTCGGCCCAGATGGAACGGAACTCCTGCAACCGTCCCCCTATCGGAGGTTCCGCCTGAGCCGGCCGCCCTTCATTGCGGTTTCTTGGGAGCGGTCTGCTGAGGGGGAAAATAACTCCTGCCGAAACCCCTTGCTCCGCGAAAGGACTGTCTTCTTGCTCCGAAACGCCCCCTTTGATAAGGCGTAAACCGAGAACCCCGGAATCTACGCACATCACGACTTTGCCCTCTAGTAGCCGTGCCAGGCCTAGCGCTTTTCGGGCGATTCTCCGGGAGCCTCCCTCCTTTGGAATCACCCAAATCCTTCACTATCTTCGAGGGCTTCCCCAAACAGCAGCTTGCCTTTGTAGGGGAGTTTGCTTAGGCGAGACTTTGAGGACGAGTCTGCCACCCAATTCCTCAGCCAAAGGAACCACCTAGCCGCAATCACCGAAGCCATGGACTTCGCCGAAATCCTGACCAAATCATAAAATGTATCCGCTATATACGCCGCCGCTGATTCCAACCTTGCGGCATCCGAAGTGACCGCTTCCTCCTTGTCCGGCCCGGCGTCTCCCTGAAGCCAACGAAGAGACGCCTGCGAAACATATGCACCACAAATGGAGGCCTGAAGAGACAAAGCACTAGTATCAAACGCTTGTTTGAGCAGCGCCTCTAACTTGCGGTCCTGCAGGTCCTTAAAGACGGCCCTGCCTTCAACCGGGATCGTGGTTTTCTTAGTCACCGCTGCTACCAAAGCATCCACTTTGGGCATCCGCAGCAAGTCTGTCCTTCTGAGGAATCGGGTAGAGCCTGGCCAGCGCCCAGCTACCCCGCAGGGACGCCTCCAGATACTCCCATTCGGAATCAATCATTTGCCTAATGACTCGGTGCACCGGGAAACAGCACTTTTCGGGTTTAAACCCTTGAAGCAACGGGTCCTCTAATGGTTCCTCCTGCGCCACAGGAAGCGAAATATTTAACGCCCCCAATGACTGCACAATAAGAGCCGCCAGCTCTTCCTTATGGAAGACCCAAAACACGTTAGGATCTTCGCCAGCCACTATTTCGCCCTCCTCCAACTCCCCAAGGGCCCAGGAATCCAAATCTCCCTCAGAGAGCAGGACTCCTTCCTCTGTGGCCTTAGCCTCACAGGTTTGCGCTCCGACCGCATCGGAAGCGGCATCCATCGCCCCTGGCTTGGTAGAGGAGGTTTCAGCAGTCTCCTGTCTCAGGGCTTCTGCCTGCTTTCCCATAACCGCAGTCCCTGAGACCGAGTGAGCCAGGCCCTGTTTGAGCTTCAAACAATAGGCCTTATGTAATGATAGAATGAAATCCGCGGAAAACACAGACTCTAAAGTGCTCTGGGCAGCGGGACCAGGAGCCGGTATGGAACCGTCCTCTGCAGCAGGCCACTTGGACTTACTTTCTCTTTCCCTCTTTGCTAGAAAGCGCGGGAGCAGCTACTGCCATCGGCAAAATGGCCACCGTTCCCGCCTTCTCCTCTGAGCCGAGCACACTCTCTAATGTATTCCCCGACATCGGTTTAGTTTCCATCGCACCGAAAAACCTCTCAAGCGAACTGCCCATGCGGTTACAAAACCTACAAAGCCCCGATCCTGACAGCCCCCGCCGACTGCCGCACTCTGCACACACCGCCGCCCCAGCCTGCATGCGCCTAAGGAAAGGTGTAAGAACTGACCGTTCTACGACGGAAGCCCCAGAAGCACTCCTACCTTATCCGCACTTCAATGTGCCCCTCTCTTCACCGTCGCAGCTCGCGGGAGAAAAAAAAAAGAGAAGGCACGGAGGGCAGAGGGTTACAACCCGGGGCTCCTGGGTTTACTCACTCTCCCTTTGGGAATGACTGAGGGCTTTAAGCCAGGCAGGCTCTGCCTGTAAACCCCTGCACGTCTGCACTTTTTTTTTTTCCCCTTCAGCCAAACCCCTACAGAATCTGCCTTAGCAGCCCTGCTAGGACCACCGGCAAGACAATCCAACACTTTTTAAAACACACGCTTTAATCTTCTTCTCTCCGGGAGCCAGGCAGCCACGTCCTATTCAGCGGCTGAGGACTGAAAGACTGAGTTGTGATCACCAGGGGGAGCTGGAGCAGCAGTCAGCAAAACTTTGTTATTCAGTCCTCAGCTGCTGAATGGGATTGACTACCCATCGGTTCCTGGACTGGCCCGGAGAGACGAAGAGGAAGAAAAATTTTCTGCGGTGACAGGAATACGTCCTGCCGGCTCCGCGGAAAACGGAAAACTGATGAGAGGGAAGTGTTCAGGCGGGAAGGCAGCGTGCATGTGTGTGGGATGCTCCCAAAAGCTTTTTTGGACGCTGGGGAGCGTTCCTGCGCAGGCTCCGTCGGTACCAACGTACCCATATGTGAAGACTCATACCTGCTTGTTCCTGGAGATAACTATTCAGGCACGTTTTCATTCAGTGCAGTGAAAAAACCCCAAACACAACAAAAACACACCACACACAAAGTTGCAGGTGAGACCTTTATTAAGTAATTGCAATAGACCTAATACAGCAACCACATTATGTTATCAAAAACATAACCTAAAAATCCATTGGACAAGTTTTAGCATGGAAAGTCAGAATCACAGTACAGCCTAGAAAAATGCTGCAGTACTTGCAAACTCAAATGCCTTCAAAATATTTGCATATTGGCTGTAGTCACTATGTTATGGCTATCACCTTTCCTTAGGAAGCGAAGAGCCCATGATTCAACTGAGATTACCAGTGGTCCAACACCACACCATACCTCTGTACCATTTCCTGCCATATACAGTCCATAAAATAAGTAATGTGTTTTCAAAATTAAAAAAAAAAAAAAAGCTAAAATTATACTATAAGTTACAGATCTTAAATGAATGTTTTCTTGTCCACCTTGATAGCACGTTCTTGGATAAATTGGAAATCTTCAGCCTTAAATAGGATTAATTTAAGAGAAAAAAAAAAGACCTCAATATGAGGCCTTGTGTGCTTTTCAGCAGATGAAGTGTCATTTTTCCAGTTCTTTGTTTTTTGCAAAGTACTCTCGGTACATGGAGTAGAGCACCCCTGCAAAGAGAAGAAATATTTATCAGATTTTTCTTTGAATAGTGCATACACATCCACTCCAGCTGGCAGGTCAAATAAACTCATTTTAATAAAGCACAGGTTGTGTACTATTCAAGATGTTCACAATTCCAAACGCTCACTTTATATAGTAAAGTCCCATATACAAATCCTATTTTATACACCGTATCAAAAACTTAAGACATTTCAATGAACGACCCCCCTCCCCAAACACACACCTCAAATTGCCACACAGGGATGAGCTCAACTTCTCATAACGACAACATCTTCTATAAAGTGAGCTTTGGAATTGTGCATTGTAATTACAACCATTTGCATATTCATTATGCTATTTTGTGGTAATTTTGAACAAAATGTGTTTTTGTTGCGTTTAAATATGCCACATAAGAAAAAGGTTTAAGATACAAAATGCTACTAATATAGAATAGTCAATAGACAAGGTACTTCAGGCCGGAAGGACGGGGGTTCAAATCCCACTAGAGGACAGCAACCTTGGGCCGGAAGGACTGGGGTTTCTAGTCCCACAGATGCTCCTTGTGGTCTTGGGCAAGCCACTTAACCCTCCATTGCCCATGTTCCCTGTAAGTATTAGTGTGTGTCTCATATCCCTGCGTGTTAAATGTATCCCCCAATTGTGTTGTGACCGCTTTGATTGAAGGATAAGGCGGTATACAAATCTGTCTAAATAAAAAAAAAAAAAAAATCACCTGGTTAAGCTCTGAATATTTCCCTAGATACCGCTTATCCTGCCACCATAATATTAGCTCCCTAGCCATGTCAAACTGAGCACGTCCCCCAGTTGCCACAGGTGCTTCCACTTGCCAGCCTGCACAGATGAACACCTAGCAAGTGGCAACTATCAGATCAGAGGGTGTGTAAGAGTATTATGAATACAGATATAAGCATATTAAAATAGTTAACATTCGATATATAGTCATTAAATACAGCATATAGCAATGCTTCAGAAACTATTTAGACAAGATTGCCCTGTAAGTACCATACTACACTACATCATATGAAAGAGGAATATTTGGTCACAATTTTGGTTCGTGCATGATATAACCTTGCAGATAAAGCACCAGAACCCAAACAATCATGAAGTAACCTGTGGCTCTTGTCTATAGGCTTCAGCCATGTTTCAGTAAGGAATAAGCTGGCTGTAAAATTCCACCCACTGGGTAGAGTGGAGGAGCAGTCTAGTGGTTACAGCAGCAGCCCGAGAACCAAGGAAGCCAAGGTTTCAAATCTCACTTCTGCTCTTTGTGGCCTCGGGTACACCACTTTTGCCCCCCTCTGCCTCAGCTACAAAACTTGTATTCTAAGCTTTTTATGGACAGGAGGACCCACTGTACCTGAATGTAGCTTCAATTGAGCTACCAGTGGTTTTCAGAGACACAAGAAAGGCAAAAGTTAATTTTAATCTTAAAGATAACTCCACCCAATTTATAGCAAAAGACATCACAAAAGCAGTTTCATTTGAGTCCCCCTGTCACAGGGTTACATAGACAAGTACTAGGAAGTGGCTGGGCTGCAGGTACTGAAAAGACTAAGTTCCATGAAGCAGGTACTGTTGTAGTAGTAGTAGTATGTCATCTAACCTATGATGCACAAATAAGGTGCTCCATATAGTTTACAACTACTTTTGAAATACTGAATACAACTTAAAGTGTGCGCCAGACCCCCCCCCCCAAACTGCATAAAGTCACTCTGTACAGAAGAAATCTCACACATACCACATGTCATTGCTCCTACAACAAAGCCCTGGGCTGCCACACGCATATGTATCAGATGGACAGACATTTTGGTATTCCCACGGCTCTTCAGTTTGTAGAGTCCATAACCTACAACTGCAGCAAAGCCTGCCATTCCTTTAAAAAGGATAAGGAAAAAAAATAGATAGTTAACATTCTGCAATGGATGTGTTAAAACTATAAAAAGCCAAAGGTCACATTCAATGACACTGGCGTTTCACAGGTTACAATTTTAATTTTAGATGCTCTATGATAAGTGTAAATCAGAATTTAGATAGATATCGCTAGACGACATATCAAACTTCTTGGTGAAAAAGTGCTGTTGAAGCTACACATATCTCCCGCTGTGATGCAGCGGACCCTCTTGCAGAAGGAAAAAAAGTTTTAAATTTAGAAAAAAACAGGTTTCAGATGCAATATCCTGAAGGTCCACATAGAGGGAGCAGGAGAGCCAGCATAGATTCAGAAGAACCACGCCTCTATGGGCAGGACTTAGGCCCAGTCAGTTCCGATTTAAGGAGAGGCAGTCCTGAGTCAAGGAGAGCAGTTGAAGTGGGAGCAGTCAAGGAAAGACAAGCCCAGAGAGCAGTCAAGGAAGGGGCAGTCAAGGAAAGACAAGCCCAGAGAGCACTCAAGGAGAGAGATGTTCCAACATCCAGCTTGAGAGAGAGCCCTATCCAGGGAGAAGGGCTAAGACATAGCCTGAGAGAAAGACATGCGAGGAATGACGTGGAGGAAAGGCCTCCAGTGAAAAGATATCCAGGAGAAAGATATCCAGCTGGAAAAGATATCCAAGGAGAGAAAGGTACGCAGAGAGATATCTATAGAAGTAACTGGAGAGAAAAATGGAGAACTCAGAGGCCTGGTGAGCAGGGAGAAGCTGCAAGGGCGCGGCCACCAGACAACAGCCACAAGAGTGGAAGCAAAGGCCGATGGCAACAGCTGCAGCCTTGCCTCAGAGGGGTTTCTCCACACACTAAGGAAAGAGAGACACTGTGGGAATACTTGGGCCAGCAAGAGTTGGAGGATACCCAGACTAGGCCTCAAGCCTTCCCTGGAAAAGACAGAAGAAAGCTCAAAGGTAAAGCAGCCATTTCTTGTGATTGTTTGCTTAGGCCTAGCACAGAAGAAAGCCAGAGGAAAGAAGTTTATCTGTATAACAATGATACTTATAAGTAGAGATTAACAGATAAATTCCCTAAGAAGAAAACTGCCAGTATTAAATGTTGTGACAAAAGTGCTTTTAAAACTATAGCGGATGAACAGCCATTGTTCTACCCTGTAGCCAGAAGCCGACACCCTAAGCTAACAAACAAACACTGGAAAACTGTATGGCATGTTTTTAAAAAGCCAGAACTCAGCCCTACCGAAGCTTCAGACTCAGAGCTATCTGATATGGAATGGATGCCAGTGGAATCTGGGGGTGAAGAGGCTGAGGAACCAATGGAATGTACATATTGTACAGCAGTGAAGCTATAGCCTGTTTGGGAGTTCAATGAATGCATAAAGTGAATGCAGGATTCATTTTACTTTAAGTTACTGTGAAGTTAACAGTTGTTACTTTGACCGTTTTTGTATGCGTTGAACCTGATGTAAGGACTGATACAATCCTGTTGCTTTCCAAAGCCGTATGTTTTGAACCATGTTTGCGTAAAGGAGAAATAAAGCCTTTTTCTTTTTCCCTCCACTTTGGTGTGAAGTTACTCTTTTGGGAAGTTGGTAACAAGGTTGGCACAAAGGACCGCTACCTTTGACCCTCGCACCTGGCCAACCCCAATACCCCTAATCTTGTGCGCTCCCCAGCTCTTCGGTGGAAACACTACGCCGCCACCAGAGGGGGCTGCGGGGGACACCGCCCCCCAATCAGGAAGGGCCAAGCTCACTTCTGCAATCAAGTCTATCATCAGACTAGCATAAGGATAATGCTATGAAATACAGTCATTTAAGAAAAAAAATCCTGCTACATGGTACAATTTTGTTTCTATGTCAAGCTGTATCTACATGTTAGTCAAAACACAGACATATTGCCCAGCTTAATCAAAACAAAAGCCCCTGTCTTGCAATATGTAACCCTAATTATCTCTTATTCATAAAGACTCCCTTGTAATACTGACAAATATTCAGAACTATTTTCACACTTTATATTAACTCTTTCAGAAGGCCCTGGTATCCCACTCAAAGTCCCTATCAACACATGGAATGAATGCCAACCCCACCTCCTTTAGTATGTTAACACAATTTAACTTCAGCTCCCCCAAAAAGAGAAAATTCAAGCTGGCAGGTGTGAGAGTTGGACACATCAGAAATCTTAATGTAAAGTATTTCTGAAGCCACTCATAATATATCCCTTAACCAGTCTGGGTTTTGTGCTTTACACCAGGAAAATGCATGAAATATTTGCATTCAACTTCACACTCACTCTGGATCTCTGAAAAACAGACAGACGGATACAGAACCATTATTAATGCATAAAAGGAGTTAACACCTGCCAGACCTAGCCATATCCTGAAAACCATCATTTGATGCTTTAAAAAAAGGTTATTTAACCAACAATCAAACCACCAAGTTGCTTCTGACCTTTTCATGACTTTAGCAGAATAAGGGGTGTGTTTACTAAACTGCGCTCAAGTTCGCGGCGCACAATAGCATGCGCTAAGGTACCTTAGCGCACGCTAATGATGCGTTTTTGTGCCCTGCACATGTGCGCGCCGCACTAAAGTGCCCGCTCATGTGCGCGGCGCGCTACTGTGCGATAGAGGCGTGGAAAGGCTCTCAGAGGGCGGAGGAAGGCTCCCCAGGGGCGGAGAGACGGGGTCAATGGGTGGAGAGTGGGAGGGGAGAGGTTCCCCGCACATGAGCGGGGCTGAAAATCAAGCAAAAAAATACCGCGAGTGAAAACCTCGCGGTAGAGCCGATTTAAAGGGAAGAGAAACCATTTCTGTCAGCAATGTACAGCTAAAACCAGGGAAACCTACAAAAAGTGAGCAGTGTGATACATGTGCATGGTACAAAAGGGCAAATAAACATTGAAAATGACCTAAAAAAAAGGGGGGAAAAAACATAACCAAGCTGGCCAATAGTGATATCAATGGGCAACAGTAAGAAACACTCCCAAGAAAGCTCCAAAAAAAAGAAATTTTTTTGGAAGGGTCTACGCTCCGTCTCCATACAAGGTGAATGAGCCCACAGTGAAATTGTGCAGAGCAGGGTTTCTGACTCCTTTGGCCAGGTCTCCTATCTCCAGGGACTGCACTGTCTCTGTGGCCACAGTGTGGTGCAGTGAACACAGACAGTGTGTTCAGGAGCCAAAGGTCACCAGTTCAAGTCCCAGCTGGGGCTCCTGCCAACCCAATCCCCATATTTTACCCATGAAGAAAACATGGTAGTAAAGACTGAACCTTTATTGCTGAGAACATAAGCATGGCTCAAACACCTATATTTTACCCTACACAGCACAAACACCATAGAAATGTGCATTACCTACGGCAGAATCCCCCAAATGCAGTCCTGGAGGGCCACAAATCCATCAGGGTTTATGCTGTCTCTAATCTAAGGATGGAGCGGTACTGATGGTGGAGGTGGCAGCGGCTGGTGCCCACAGCAGACTATGGGCTACCCCTGTCCAGGTGGGTGCTGTGCACTGCAACAAACAGGCCCTGTCGGATGTACAGTCATGGACTCCCCAGGGAATGTAGCACATCTGTGGCAACACAGTGGCACAGTGCACACAGACAGTGTGTGTGCAAGAACAGAAGATCACAGGTTCAAATACTGGCTGTGGCTCCTAACGACCTAGTCCCCATAATTTTCCCACTAAAAAAGCGTGGTAGTAAAGACTGAACCTTTGCTGCTGAGAACATAAGCGTGGGTGAAATGTTCATATTTTACCTTAAACAGCAAACACCACATAAACATGTGCATTACCTACAGCAGAGTCCCCCAAATGCAGTCCTGGAGGGTCACAAATCATTCAGGTTTTATGCTGTCTCCAATATAAGGCCATGTCAGCATGGTGGCGGAGGGGTACTGGTGGCGGAGGGGGCAGTGGCAGCTGTCCAGAGCAGACCATGGCTTAGCCCTGTGTAGGTGGGTGCCATGCACTGCAACAGACAGGCTCTGTCTGACACACAACCATGGTATCTCCATGGACTGCACCATTTCTGTGACCACAGTGTGGTGTGGTGAACATAGCCAGTGTGTTCAGGAGCAAAAGGTCACAAGTTCACGTCCCAGCTGGGGCTACTGCCAATCCAGTCCCCATATGTTAACCACTACTAAACCATGAATGTACAGACGAACCTTTTTTCCAGAGAACATAACCATGGTTCAAACACCTATATTTTACCCTACACAGCACAGATACCAGAAACATGCACATTACCTACAGCCGAGTCCCCCAAATGCAGTCCTGGAGTGCCACAAAACAATCAGGTCATATGCTGGTTCCAATATAAGGAAATGTCAGCATTTTGGCGGAAGAGTACAGGTGGTGTAGGGGGCAGTGGCTGCTGGCCACAGCAGACTGGGCTAGCCCTGTGCAGGCTGGCACCGTCCACTGCAACAGACAGGCTGTCGGATGTACAGTCATGGACTCCCCAGGGAATATACCATAGCTGTGGCAACACGGTGGTGCAGTGCACACAGACAGTGTGTTCAAAAGCAGATCACAGGTACAAGTTCCAGCTGTGGCTCCTGGCAACCCAGTCCCCATATTTTACCCATGAAGAAGACATGGTACTAAAGACTGAACCTTTATTGCTGAGAACATAAGCATTATACAAAAAAACCCCAATTCAGTGATGAATCATACTAACAAAATCAAAAAAATCACCAAAACAAACCCCCAGAAAAATATGTATCAATAAACTTTCTTTTTGTCGGATGTGTTCAGGAAAGGAACATATATCAACGTTATGTCCACCACTCAGTTACATCCATTTTATTATAAGAAATATTATATAAAGCGATAAAAACTCTACTTAGCTAGATTGGCAAGTTGCAGACAACTCAGGCACGCTCAGGCACGACGTGCATGTTTCGGGTCAGGAACCCTGTTTCAAGTGCTGCCATAATCAAATTCAACCGTCTTTGAAACGCCGAAATCAGCTGTTTGCTTCAAAAGGGTCCGACACTTCACAGAATGGCCATATTTCGCCGTCAATCATCACAATCCACCAATGAGATACCAGGAGTACCCCACCAATCAGGGGAAACCCAGGAATCATCAGTGGCGTCAGTGAATACTGAGCCAATCAATTTCTTTATTTAGACCTTCCGGAGACACAGTCCTCAATTGGAAAATCCAGCGCTGTTCGCAACTCTGCAATTTGTTGATGCGATCCCCACCACGTGGATCAGGAGGTACATAGTCGATGACAGACCACCGTAGATCCTGAAAGGCATGATCGTAAGCCAAACAGTGTTCCACATTGATGATCATCAGATTGATTTTCTTGACATTACTATACATAGAGAGGAGGGTCAGTTTCGAACCTCACTGTTTCGTAAACCAATCCAACGTAATAGTTTATTGAAATTTCAAAGTTTTCATCCTGGCCCGTTGAAAAGGGGCCTTCCATACGGTCAGTTTTTGAGGCTGCGGAGAATTTGCTCATCAACGATGGATTTTAAACATGCTGACGAGTTGCGAACACGTCTTCTGGATAGAGGCTACCCACCCAAAGTGATTAAACTTGCTTATTGCCGTGCATTATATACACATCGTGAATGGTTATTGGCTACAAATCAATCTGAAGTGGCATTGGAACAGACTTCTGCACCAATGGTGGGTATCTTGCCCTATATGACATCTAGTAATGAAGTTATTAGCATTCTCCGTAAACACTGGCCGATTCTGCATCTACACCCTTGCTTTCAAAAATCTCTTTCGGTAGCCTTCACATGGGGCGCTAATTTAGGAGATTTATTAGCGAGTTCTGCAGTTGCGGAGGATAGGATTTCTTTACCTATCTTTCCGCATGGAGGTCATAAAACATGTGGTAACTGCAACTACTGCTCTACAGCTATGACAGGAGTGGAATGGAACTATTTGAATACGGATCGGCAATTCCGACGACGTTGGGAAACTGACTGTACCTCAACTTTTGTGGTATATTTAATCTATTGCCCGTGTCCTTTAGCTTATGTGGGTAGAACTATTCAAAAGATTAGACTCCGTTTGAGTGAACATGCTTCCCGTCTACGTCAGAAGATAATGACAGCTCCAATGGTGGAACACTGTTTGGCTTACGATCATGCCTTTCAGGATCTACGGTGGTCGGTCATCGACTATGTACCTCCTGATCCACGTGGTGGGGATCGCATCAACAAATTGCAGAGTTGCGAACAGCGCTGGATTTTCCAATTGAGGACTGTGTCTCCAGAAGGTCTAAATAAAGAAATTGATTGGCTCAGTATTCACTGACGCCACTGATGATTCCTGGGTTTCCCCTGATTGGTGGGGTACTCCTGGTATCTCATTGGTGGATTGTGATGATTGACGGCGAAATATGGCCATTCTGTGAAGTGTCGGACCCTTTTGAAGCAAACAGCTGATTTCGGCATTTCAAAGACGATTAAATTTGATTATGGCAGCACTTGAAACAGGGTTCCTGACCCGAAACGTGCACGTCGTGCCTGAGCGTGCCTGAGTTGTCTGCAACTTGCCAATCTAGCTAAGTAGAGTTTTTATCGCTTTATATAATATTTCTTATAATAAAATGGATGTAACTGAGTGGTGGACATAACGTTGATATATGTTCCTTTCCTGAACACATCCGACAAAAAGAAAGTTTATTGATACATATTTTTCTGGGGGTTTGTTTTGGTGATTTTTTTGATTTTGAGAACATAAGCATGGCTCAAACACCTATATTTTACCCTACACAGCACAAACAACATAGAAATGTGCATTACCTACAGCAGAATCCCCCAAATGTAGTCCTGGAGGGCCACAAATCCATCAATGTTTATGCTGTCTCCAATCTAAGGATGGAGCGTTACTGGTGGTGGAGGTGGCAGCAGCTGGTGCCCACAGCAGACCATGGCCTAGCCCTGTACAGGTGGGTACCGTGCACTGCAAGAAACAGGCCCTGTCGGATGTACAGTCATTGACACCCCAGGGAATGCAGCATATCTGTGGCAACACGGTGGCGCAGTGCACACAGACAGTGCATGCAAGAACAGAAGGTCACAGGTTCAAGTCCCAGCTGTGGCTCCTGCCAACCTAGTCGCCATAAATTTCCCACTAAGAAAACATGGTATTAAAGAGTGAACCTTTACTTCAGACAACATAAGCGTGTGTGAAACGCTCTTATTTTACTTTAAAAAGCACACACCACAGAAGCATGTGCATTACCTACAACAGTGTCCACCAAATGCATTCCTGGAGGCTCACAAATCACTCAGGTTGTATGCTGTCGCCCATAAAGATGCCTGTGCTGCAATTCCAGATCCCACCCCCATGGTATGCCGATGTATCTTATGCATATTCATCATGGACAGCATGAAAACCCGAACAGTGTCTGGCCCACCAGGACTGGAGTTGGGAACCTCTGCCCTAGAGCAGCGGCCAACATGGGCAAAAACACCTGCACCCGCAGGCTCCATCATCCGAAGCCTAATGCAGAGGCAGGATGTTGGGCCCTGTGTGCATCTCCCAATACTAGCACGTGCATACCTTAGCAATGCCACCCTAAACCCGGGGATACGGTACACAGATATCAAAAGGTTGCTTTGATCACTGGCAGATAGCAATTCCTAAGTTAAGCACAATCACCTCATTGAGCTGTATCATACCAACCTCCCTGATGTCTGTGGAATGTGCTACAGGTCGTGTGTCTGACAGAGTCCACCACCTTGGGGAATGACTCCTACAGTATTGCCTACCATAGCCATGCCATGCCTGCACTGTGCCCATTACTGGTGCGGTGGCCAGGGCTGCCAAATACCTCTACAGTTGCCCAGTGCTGGCATAGGTGTGGGGAGTGTGTGTCTGTCTATCCAGTGTGTGGTGGCTGCCAACACCCTCCTCAGCCCACACTGCTAGCACTGTTGCCAGTATTGGCCTGCCAATGTGCATAATGAGGAGCAAGGTACTGTGGGTATAGACTAGACAGGCCGTCCTGAGCAGGATGCATCTGCACAGGGCAATGGCTGGGACATTGTATTGCCCGTCCACCACCTGCACAGACAGGGTGTCCACAGCATGTTCTGCTGGGAGGTCACTCTCACCCTGACTGACCAGTGACCACGGCATGGCTAGGTTCCGCCATAGTGCCATGTAGTATTTCTCTCAAGTGATGTATATGGGTTCTTTAATTCTGGGGCCCAATCACTGAGTTATCTGCCTGGTGGGTGTGCTCACATCCCCGTTATGGGTGCACACATTTCCTCCGGTAGCATGCACTATGGACTAGCTAGTGGACTGTCTGCAGTTAGTGTGTGTGTGTATGGCTGGAATACCTTGCAGGGTGCAACAGCTGGGGACTCACTGTGCTCGCTGCTGGAAAATGTCAGATGGTGGTGGAGCAGCTGGGCATTTCAGGCCCTACTGTCTGTGTACTATTTAAGTATGGATGCGTACATAACTGCATAGAGTGCGCTGTAGGTTGTCTGGACCCCAGCCGGACTGAAGTTGATGGTCCCATTGCAGGGAGATAGTCTTTGGATGTGTTGTTGGGGGATCCTGAGTTCCAGAGGGCACGTTTGGTGGTCTGACACACTACGCCTATGTGTCCAAACAGCTCCTGTCCTCCACCGCACATATATCATGTGGCCATGGCACCCACACAGGATATGCACTATTCCGTGGGCATTGTAGTCCACAAGGCCCAGATGTGACTGGGATATACAGATGGACACAGGTGTATGGTAGGTGGGTCTGATGGGTCAACCTATCAAACATCGCCAAAAATGGTGACCTCAAGCATAGCCCATCTCAGCTAAAACAGTTGCTGTGGACATGGTGCTGTGTGCCCCACCGCATCCTCAGGGTGAGCAGAGGACCCACACACTGTGACGGTCTATAGCCAATCTGTACCAGTAACACACAAGGTCAGTACCCACTACCAGGCCTAGGTGCTGTGGGGGTGCACACCCCATCTCCAGATCATCTTTAGAATGCTGCTTTGCATGTGCAGTGCATCATGGGTGTGAGTGGACTAACCATACCCTGGTAACCGCAGCACGCAGTCTGCAGGAGTTAGTTTGTAGACAGCCAGACATCTCTGTACAGCTATAGAGCTGTAGCCCACTGGTGAATGCAATGCCTGGAAAGCAACAGGTTGTTGGTTCGAATACACAGTGTGGTTATTTATTTAATTTACTTTATTTATTTACATTCCCCCATATACTGCGCTAATCTGCATCATTGCAGTTTACATTGCACAAACTGTACATACATTGAATAGGTCATTGTAACATGGAGTTAACTATTTTACAAGGTACATGGGGGGCAGTCTGGGGCAGTTTGTGTGTAATTTCAAGTAGTACTGCCAGCAGAAACACCCTCACAGTGCTGTAACCTTAAGGTGCCCTATAAGGTGCCTTATGGGGCACTGGAAGATTACAGCACTGTGGGGGTGTTTTAGCTGCCACTACTAATTGTAAATAAAAAAACATGCCATCGGCTGCACTCATAAATAAACACACTGTGGATTCAAACACACAACCTCTGGCTCTACAGGCAGCGAAGTAACCTGTGGGCCACAGCTCTATAGCTGAGAACAGATGCCTGGCTGGCTACAGAGGGAATCCTGTAAACTGTGTGCGGCAGTTATCAGGGTAGGGTTGACTATTACTAACCATGCTGCACTGCACATGACGTTTATAGCACTGTGAGGGTGTTTCTCTTGGCAGCACTGCTGTAATGTAGAAAGGAAACTGCCTCAGGTAACAATGTTGTAACATAACAAGACATATGCCTCACGCAGCACTGATGTACATTAAAAACGCTAGGCCTCATTCGGCACTGCTGTATAATAATGTGTGATGCCTGAGTCAGGTAATCAGTAACACCAATGGAGGATTGAATTCATGACCCCCTAGTTCAGCAGTCCATGTATCAACCATTGTGCTACACCTCTGCCACTAGGGCTGTATGTGAGCACACATACTCATGGTTAAAGTGCATTAAGGTGGGATGCCGACCTCCAATGCCTCACAATGTGCACCACGCAACCTATTGTGCATGTCCTATGCTCAGATTTTAAGGCCCCCCCCCCCCCCCCCTTATGCCAACCTCCATATCATTGCTGGGCTCACATCGAGATGGGCTATTGAACATACTCCATTGGCACACACAACCCCATATCAACAGGGTAACTAATAGCCGACGCTGATGGGTTGTCAGGACCCCTTGTTGTAAGTGTCTTGCCGTTCACTAATATGTGAAAGACATAGCACACTGCATCATACAATGCACCAGCAACCAGTGGAGAAGTGTCTATAGGTCAGAGACCAAACTGTGTAAACAAGAATAATCCAAAAAAAAAAATAATTGCTGTTTTGGACATGTGAGACACATCGGTGCTATGTGTGTGTGCAGAGATCCGTAGAAATACTGTAGATGACACCATAACCTGTGCGGCTGAAAGATGCCTGCATTTGCAATTTGTTTCGCGCACATGCGCGAGTTGCTGGCACGCAGGTGTGCGCGTCGATGTGCGCATGCGCGAGAGTTGTGGTGCGCGCGTGCGTGGGTTCAACTGAGCATACATCAAAATGGCAACCAGGACAAGGAAGCCAGCTTTTACCCCACACGAGCTGCGCCACCTGGCTTCGCTGATTGGGCCAAGGCAGGAGAGAGACTGTTCCCTGGGGCCTCCAGGCGACAGGACAGGTCGAGGATAGTCAGGGCCTGGGAACGTCTAAGAAGAACATTCAATCGTATGGCAGAAAACCCACGGGAGGTAAGTGGATGGGCACAGATCATCATAACCATATACACAGACAGGGATGATTGCAGATGTCCATGCTGCTGTGTGTAGGTAGTCTACATCATTAATGTTTAGTAGGTGAAAGCACATGCCATATTGTTTATGTATCACATCTGAGTAGTTTGCCCTCTACCCAGGTGGTGACAGATGTGATCACAGAGGTCCCTATGCCATCCTGGAGTCATGGCAGCTGCTGCTGATGTGCTACAACACACTGTAACACAGCTAGATCATAGATCTGCATAAGGAGCTCACAAAAACATCATGTGCTTATAGTGGCATCTGCATTTTTAGGGTAGCACATATGGCCCACCATCAGGGGTCATGAAACGTGCAACAAATGGTATGCTAGTCACCCTGTTGATATGGTGCAGTGTGCCTATGCTTTTGATTCCATGCCCCCTAGCCCCAGGGGTCCTGACAGGCCATCAGAGTGGGCTGTCAGTCACCCTGGTGATATGGTGCAGTGTGCTTATGCTGTTGAATCCATGCTCCCCATCTCCAGGAGTCCTGATACCTGCGTATGGTGTCCTGGAAGTCACCCTGGTGCTATGCTGTATGTTGCTGATGATGTGTCCTAGGATACCCAAACCCCAGGGGGCCTGAGAGCTGATTGCAACGGAGGGTATGTCAGTCAAATATGTTCTTAGGGTATGGTGGGTAAGTTGCACATCTCCCACAGTTCATGAGGTCCACAGCTCTGCACATACACCGTTGATGTATCCAGATGATATGGTAGACTCAGATGTGGATGTGTGTACAAAACACCTCATCCACATTAGCTATGAGATCCAAATCCAAAGGTCTGTAACAGAGACATGTCCACAGATATGAATGCTGAGTAAGGTCACACATCTGCCCAGCCGCCAGGAATCACACACCTGTGTGCAGATGCACATCACAGATGCTGTTGGAAAGATACATGCACCTGTTTAGGTTGCACACCACACCCTGAAACCCACACATGAGCACAGGTGGCAATAGCCCATACCCGTGCAATGGCCCCTGCCCCTAGTGTTGGCAGGCACACCTGCCATAACCATCCAAGGCCCAGGTCAGAGGAACATAACACCATCAGATAGCCCAGAATGGGACAGATGCAAGTCCACCAAGACCAGTATGCTCCATGCAACAGTAGCCAAACTAGGTCAGACGTACCAACCAGTATCCCCAAGACAGACAGGTCACACAACGCTTGTAGTGTGTCAAACATTGCTAACCATGGCCTTGTAGAAAGCCACATGTCATGGATGTGGCCCCTGGTAAGGTGCAAAGGGCCAACCAACCAACGTCCCATGTATAGACACATCACACATGTGTGCTGGGATATCATGTTGCCAGTGGGTGTGGGTCAGATGACATGTGTAGATAATGTCAACACAAATGTGTGAAACATACCACATACAGGGTTAGGGGGGGGGTAGCCTGGACATCATCATTGCCAATCCAAACATGGTCTGGCCGTGCCATGTCATGTCATTCAAGGGGGCCACAGGGGAATGGAATGGTGTGTTCAGGGTGCCACGTACAATGCACATAGGTGTCACTGCACACATGCCCAGACCCACAGCTATGCATGCAGGTGGCACTGCGAAAAGTTAATTTCCAGGAACAAGCAGGAATTAGTTGTCACATGTTGCTATTGTCTGCCCTATCGCAGCCTGCGTGTGTCCGCTCCCCAGCGTCCAATAGGAAAGCATATGGGAGCATCCCATAGCGCCTGCGTGCTGCCCTGATGCCTCTCCCAAATGCTGCTCCCGAGTTCATCATGTTCCACAGAGCCAGCAGGTCATTGTTCCTGTCAGCGCAAAACACCTCTATGGTATTGCCACTCCTGTGTCTGCGCCTGCCGCCATCTTCCTTACCAGTAACACTGGTGTATTGTAACTCCCATCTCTAGAAGTTGTGTTGACCTCACACAAGCAAAATACCAGAGGAAGAGTGAAAACATCCTTTGCACGTCTCCCCTCGGTTTGTACATAGGCCCTAATTCCCCCACCATCATGGAAAAGCACTCCTTGTGTCTGAAGACATGCTCAAAATGTGCCAGTAGCTCCTCTGTCACTGACAACCATGCTTGCTGTCCCGAATGCCTAGGGCCCACTCACGCCATGTCTGACTGTTTGGCCTGTGGGATGGTATCCAAGAGGTGTCGGCCGAAAAGAGCAGCCAAGCTCAGTACCCACCACCCCACCGACGTGGCCATGGTGGCATCCATGTCCCCAGGGGAGTTGTGTTCCTCCTGTGGATCCCATGTAACCAAACTTAAAGCTTGCCGTTACTGAAAGGATCCATCCCCCTCCAAACATCCGGTGGCCCTGAGGAACGCACTCTGGCCAAACAGCCCTGGTGGGATTCCCCAGCCTCCAAAAGCTACAGCAAGGTCTGGAGGCTGCAACCTCGTCTGAACCCCTTGGGCCATGCTTTGGGGTACTGCCTTTGGCCGTTAGAGATACACAGGCATAGCCAGTGTCACTGGACCAGAGGATGCTGGCCAGCAAACGCAGTCTTGCGGCTATCCTTGTGGCATCAAGGTCCTCGTTACCACCACAGACCACACACATTGCATCACCGGTACCCACACAGATTAGGGTCCCAGCATGGGCAACTGGACAATCAGTGCTGATGGGTGCCATCTCCGACACACCGGTACCAGGTCACTCCTGTACCCACACTGATCAGTATCAAAACCGCACTAAACCTGAGCACCCAGTGACAATATACATCTAATCCTGAGGGTTCTGGTGACTAACAGCTCAGAGGGTACTAATGTACCTCTCCAAGAGGGGCCTGCATATCCCAAGAGTAGATTGTCGTTGCCTGAGATGTCCCACCAGGATTTGCTCAGAAATGTAGTCAAGGTCCGCTCTGTTCCAGTGGCAACTGAATCTGTGCAAAGGCCACAGGAGCCAGACAATCAACAATATCCTCAAACGCCAAAGGAGGCAGCCACCCTGTCAAGACATCAGAACGTACAGGATCCTCTCCTGAAGAGGATGGGACACACTTCTCACCACCTCCCCATATTCCCACTAGCTGGATACTATGTACCCAGAGCCCTCCGTCCCCTGCCTCTCAAACAACATAGCTCCCTCAGCACTCCATTGTGGTGGAGTCTACTATGATGGGAATATAATGTCACAGATGACATGCCATCAACCCTTCTGGTAGGGGCGTAAGAACGTAGATGCTTTGGGTTGCCGTGTCTGCCATGCATCCATGCTGTCAGCCAGGATATTTTCCAAAATCCTGTACATGTGAATGGTTCTGATGGAGTTCACAGTACATCTATAACTGCTAAGTCCGCCTCTCCTGTATGACATAGGACAGGTATATGTAGCACCTGTCAAGCATGCCCAGAAGAAGTCAAAAGTTGTCAACTGGGTAGCACTGGACTGTTGTGAGGGCATAGGCAGAGTCTCCACCATTGCCATTGTGTCAAGGACACATGCCTGGCTGTCAGTTGCCAACCTGGAACACTGGTTACAGGATAAAATGTGCAAAATCCCCTGTACTCATTGAAACCTGTCAGAGACAAGGTGGCAGCAAACATCCAAAGAATTGGATGCTGAGAGGTCCACCCTGACCAGGCTGTCTGAGATCTGCGATCCTGCAAAGAGGAAAGCTGTCAAAGAGCAGTCCCTGTCCAGAACGAAAGGATACTAGTAGTCATATGCCCAGCATGGATCACCTTCAGGCTAAGCTGATAGAAAGGGTCAAAAATCTATGAAGCCAAGCAATCTGAGAGCCACCCAGCCGCAGCAGACACAGCAGCGTCAGCCCCCACAGGGCCTTTGAGTCCCTGATAGAGTACATGCCCCCCCCCCCCCCGGCCATCCACGTAAAACATATGTCGACAATGCCAGGAGGTTTATGTCACTGCATCCACGGATGGAGGGACAGAACATACGAACCCTGGACTCTGTCCATCATAGAAGGTGGTACAGGCCACATTCCCAAAGCTTGCCTCCCCCCACAAGATTAAGGAAGGTCAGTTCTCTCAAACACACCCCACCTGGCTCAAGAGGTAAAGTGTAACCTAGTTCATGAGGAATACAGGTGGGAACTTATCCTCAACAGGGTTCTGTGTTTTACACCCCCTATTTCCACATAACAGAGACAACAGGAGGTCACAGACACATCTGAGATCCCTGAGAACTGGACAGGTTATGTTTCAGAGAGGACTACAAACGTAATGAAATAGGAACAGTATCTCCATACCCCCACAGCCCAGACTGGCCTCCGTCCCCAGATCACAAGGATGCCTACAGCCATGTTCACAGCCACCAATCACCCCATAAGTCCCCTGTGTTCCGCTATCATGGAGGCCACTGTCACTACAAAGCTCTTCCCCTCGGCCTAGCCTCAGCACCCAGAGTATGCACAAAGTGCATGGCTGTGGGAGCTGCTCTTCCTCGTACCAGGGGAATATGTGTCTAACAACACCTGGACGAGTGGCCCATCCGGACAGAGTCACCGACAGAGGACCAGGCCTCTCTCCCTCTCACACACTGCGTGTACGCCAATATGTATGCTGTCTCAGAGAATCCATCCAGACTCCCACGCAAACGCTGGAGTTCCGACGAGCAAGGCAAGATAGCAGACTGACAACCACCTATCTGCTGCAGCCTCGCTGTCCTTGCATTGTGCAACTGTTATCCTGAGCACTACAAACAACCCACCTCTCGGACCAAGTGATGCTCCAGCAGCTGGGGCACATGGCAGCTATGGTGCATGTGGTCCCCTATGCATGTCTGCACAGGAGTAGCCCAATGGTCCACCTACGGACACAGACACATGTCATGCCCACGGTGGTTGCATACATTCATTTGAACAAACAGCTTCAGCTATCTGTATCCATCCCATAGCCCCATGCCCCAGATGCAGGGATGAATCATTATACTGTGAAATGTGTCAGAGCCCTGGCTGTCTATCTGCAGGGGACCCAGCAACACATAAGGTCCCCTCAGCTATCCATACACTCTGATCCATCCCATGTGAGTACTGCAGTTTCTCAGGGTGCTCTATCGTACTGCTTTTCTAACTGTCGCACATACATCTATCATGGCAAACCACTTGCACTGCATGCCCATGTCACCACTCACAATGCAAGAGCCATGGCAGCCTATAGGGCCCACCACCATCCCGCCTGTGTGATTGACATCTGACGAGCAGTTACCTGGTCCTCGGTTCACACCTTCACGGCCCACTACTGCACAGGTAGAGGCTCCCACAGGGATGCTATGTTTGTTCAGGCCGCTGTACAACACCTCTCCCATACATACCCAACTCAAAAAGGCACCCCATAGGGTATGGCAGAGATCCATGGTAGGTAGTGGAACCCCTCCAAAGGGCCCCAACTCTCCGGGGACCCTTCCCTGGCATCTACGACTAGGGGGTCCCCACCAGTGAGGAATATGTCCTGCTTGTTTCTGGGGATTGCATACTTGCCACCTGTACCAGTTGATGTCACGGAACAGCAGGGATAGGTCCTCACAAACACACCATCTCCCCTAGGGGATGCGTCTCTCTCTATCTCTCACCCTCCCTGTCTCTCTCACTCTCCGTCTGTCTCTGTTCGTCTCACCATTTCACTCATGTGTAGAGAGACATTGGTGATATGGGGGAGGGCAGCATGCAGGCATTGTGCGATGCTGCTAGCTGCTGTCCTATTGGACGATTTTTGTCTGTCCCACACAGGCTCCATTGTTACCGCCACAACACACATGTGCAGACCTATCCCCACATTTCACAGAGACCAACTGTTACAGGTGGTTAACTATGCTGTATATGCCACACACAGCAGTGGAGCAGGAGCAGCACGATGCTGCCCACACAGGGGATTGTTTATGTTGTCCACCCACCTGAGATAACCGGTCAGTGATGACCCCACCCATTGTTTGCATATCCACAGGTCGAGGATCTGAGAAAGAAGGGCCGTGAGTTGCGCCAGTACCACGGTGCGTTCCTGGCCCGTTATGGGAGAGGGGCGGAGCCACACCATGATGGTGAGTATTGCCAGGCATGTTGGCCAAGTACAAATGTCACATTGGCCCATCAGCCTGTGTGTTGCCTGCATATGTACATGTGTTATGTGTCACACACGATAGTGTCCTAATGTCTGTCATCTTTCACAGAGGGTGATGACGACAGTGACGAGCCACACACCTCCGGCTACTCCCTGAGGCGCCCCACCACCCACCGTTCAAGTGAGGCGGAGGTGGTGGTGGTCGAGGTGTCGTTGGAGGAGGTGGTGCAGGAGGAGGAGGAGCTGAGATTTTCCCCCGAGGAGGATGACGACGTGGCAATGGGGGATGTGGGGGAGGGGGGGTCAGTGTTGAGGGCGGGAGGGTGGTGGAAGGGGGGTGGGGACGGGAGCAGGGTGGGTGGCAGGTTTTGGGGAACACAGCCCAGCACAGGGCACTGCCAGCTCCTGTCAGCCACTGCAGGCGTCGGCAGGGGATGGGCAGCGGCGTGTTGAGCCGCCATCCAGGGCCACTGACATGTCACATGCACATGCCAGCACACAGACCACAGCCACTATGTGTGTGTGTGGTGGCATGTGCATGCATGATGTGTCAGTGGCACTGGATGGCGTGCAGCACGACGTCCATCTCCTGCTGCATGCCTGCCAGTGGCTGACGGCAGCCGTTCAGCAGGTGGCCAAAGAGGTGGAGCAGCTGCCCTGTCGTCGGCCATCCGCTGAAGGGCGTCACAGGAGTCAGTGAAGGCACCTGTGACATCTGCACATGTGCCCTGTGCTGTCCTGTGTTCCCCCAAAAGACATGCGGGGGGGGGGATGGGTGGCATGTTGCCACGTGTTTTGTTGTTTGCATTAAAATGTTGTGTTTGATTGACACAATGGTCACGTGTTTCCCTTACAGACTCACTATGGATGCAAGCATGGGATATGTGTGTGGACAGGGATGTGCAGTACAGGAAGACATGGGTATCATACGTTGACTGGCTCCACATGCAGGTTTGGGGGCTAAACATGTGTAGGGGTGTGATCCCAGGATGGTGCATGAGATGTTGCAATGTAGCAGACGTCCCGGGGACATCCATGTCACATGGATGGGCATAGGGTAACCAAATGTGTTTGCAGAAATCAGCAGCCGACATACGCATGGCACCCATGTCTGCCTGTGCCACATGCATGCCTGGGGGGGGGGGAGGCATGTAATCAGTGTTGCAGGCATGGGCAATAGTCACACATATGCACCCAATGTTGGGGGTATGGGGTGGTTGACACGGTGATGGATCAGAACACTGAACATGCAACCTCAGAACATTCCCCCTGATGCAACATGGGTGTCTTTGTAAACCGTCCCACTGCAGCCCAGGGCCAGTGAACACACACTGTGCAGGTCACACATGGCATGTGTTGGCATCTGTGCAGTAATACCTGGCAGTGCAAACACACCACCAGTGAGGGGCCTGGGTGCAGGTTATATGGTCAGGGACAAACTACATAGGGGACCACAGGGACACACATTGGAAACACACGTTGCATGTACTGTATGACAGCTCTTTATTGTCACTATCATTGGCGACAGCGTGGCCACCCCCACCTGCCACGTGGCAAACCCCCCCCCCCCCCCCGGTGCTACACCCTCTTCTGGTGGTGGTGGTGGTGGTGGTGCCGGTGCTGTCTGCCGCATCACCGCCAGTATGCCCTCCAGGGCCTCACACATCCGGGAGAAGGGCATGGCTCTGACCTCCTCCCGGAATAGCCGCAGCTCCCTTGTGTTTCCTCCAACGCACTGCAGATATGTTCAAGCACCTGTGGGTGGGATACAGGGTGGTCTGTGAGATAACTCTCCAGTAATCAACCGTCACACACAAACATGTCACGCATATCCCAAAAGATTGTTATTGTGATAGGGCACACTCTAGTAGACACATGGATAGGGGTAAGAGACAGCATTGTCACTGTAGTATAAGTCACAGCCACGCACAGGACACGGTCCAGTAGTGGGATGTCGAAGGCAAACACAAAGATCCACAGGTTGCGCTGACACACCCACGTACTGCAGACGTATCAACAGGCTTGGGGACAGATAGCAAACACATGTCTATCGTGTATGGGAGGTGGAGCATGAACCAGGGACAGCAACCACAGCTGGAGAGCAGCAGTGGCGATCAGAGGAAGGTCGAGGAGAGCCAGGCCAAGTGGGGGCACAGTTGGAGGGATAAACACAGCTTGGACAGGTTACAGGTGCAGCGCTATTGACTCAGAGGGATGGAGTGGTAGCACCAGGATAACAACCCTGACGTGCGCAAGTGCACTGCTGCTTCACGTGTCTGACAGCAAAGGGGTTCACATACACCTTGTGGCAAAAGAGGAGGGGTTGGATATCAGTGTGTGTACACCTTGGTAAACATGTGGAGGGTTTGGACAGAGCAGGGGGAGCAACAGAGGGTGCATCAGAGGTGGACAGACTCCAGGAGCGCACAGACAGGGTTATGCTGCGGAATCTACAGCAGGTGGTACCCCCTGGGGAAGGGCAGTGATTCCCAGAGCTGGGGGGGTATTTCCCTGATTCAGGTTGGCAGCAGGGGTGGCAGCTGGGAGGTGTAGAGTCTTTCCAAACACAACACAGGTCATTAGCTGACCTGTTTGTGTGGGTGAGTCCCAACCTATGCAATTGGGGCACTCATTGTCAGAGCTACAGAAAGGGGACATGTTGATGGCCTTGTCTGTATGTCAAGCAGTCGAGCTTAGTTGTTTACATACAGGCAGCCGTGATGGACCTGTACCTCTCCCAAACCATCTCTACATGATCTTTGACCCTGTCATCTCTGTAAATCCTGGTATATGGATGTTTTAACACATTTTGACAGCTAATTTCATATCTTATGATTGTTTTACACCTGGAGATGCAGACTGGAGGGAATGGGGGCTGTGTGACGTTACATGACATAAGATGCTTAGGTTTGTGTATGGCTGCTCTGATTGTCCGAGGACTATGGGACAGGTGGCATCCTGATCTCCAGAAACAAGCATCAATGATTATTCACATATGGGTATGTCGGTACCGACGGAGCCTGCGCGCAAACGCTTACCAGCGTCCCATGGGAGGAGGTAGAGCCCTTATCAGGGTCTCACAACCTTGGGGATCTCCCAGGCATCTCTAGCTGGGGAGTCCCCATATGTGAAGACTTATTCCTGCTTGTTCCTGGAGATAGCACAGCTACTTACCTGTAACAGGTGATCTCTGGGAACAGGAATAAGTCGTCACAACCCACCCACCTCCCCTAGGAGTTGTATCTCTCTCTATCTTTCCTTTCCTCTCTCTATCTCAGCTTTAAAACTCAAACTGGAGAGAGGCGGTTAGTAAAGGCAGGAAGGCAGCACGCAGGCGCTGTGGGATGCTCCCAAAAGCTTTCCTGCACAGGCTCCGTCGGTACCAACGTACCCATATGTGAAGACTTATTCCTGCTGTTCCCAGAAATCACTTGTTACAGGTAAGTAACTGTGCTTTCTCTGCGAGACGGCTGGGCGTCTGCGATGAGGCAGACTGTTGCAAGGGCAATGCTTGTATTTATTTATTGGCTGACAACGTGCTGGACCTTAAACATTCCTCTTATGTCTGCATCTGTAGGTGTAAACTGACCCTAGGCTGTTCTGCTGTGTGTCATATTAACATCATCTATCATACGCCATACCCTTTTGTTTTCTCCACTACATCCCGTCTATGTGAGCCATACATGTAATGGCTGTGGAAGGTATGTTGCCACATCCACCACACCACCCCCCACCCCCACCAGAGACTAGTGGTTTGTGCGTTGTGGTTGTGACAGTCTGTTGTCACCCACCTTCGGCATCGTGCCGTGCTGATGCGCTGCCCCCTGATACAGCAGCCTCGGGCTCCTCAACGCTAAGAGGCACAGACTCCTCCTCCTCCTGGGTCCCCATGGTACTGTAGTCACCTGCATTGTGAGCAATCATAGACAGCACACATACGTTTACACACTCCACCTATGTATACGTGTGTGTTGCAGACACCACAGACATGATGGGGGAGGGCCCTGCATGTGTGCTGCGTACAGGATCCCCTACACCCTCCCATACCTATCTGTCCCCACCATGTACCTATACCGGGGGCACAGGTGTGTGCTGTACCCCTGCACGCCTTGTTTGGTTGCCATGCTCCTGTTCCAATTGAGCATGAAGCCCCCATCCCATCCCATCCCTCCCCCCATCTGCCCCAAATATGTCCACGCACGCCTGCTAATACCCTACCCTTACACCTGTTATTGCCATCCCCTGTATGACGGTACAGGCCTTTGATCAGGGCATATTTTGTTTGGACATACTATCTTCACAGTGCTACTTGTGCTTAGCAGTGACCCACTATGCAGCAGACTACGACTATTCAGCACCTCGGGCCCACTGCCAAGCACATGCAGCACTGTGCGGATAGTATGTCACACAAACATGCCCTGATCACAGGCCCTCACAATCATACAGGGAATGGCAATCACTGTTGTGGGGGTAGGGTAGTGGCTGGTGTGGGTGGACATCTTTGGGTCAGGTGGAGAGAGGGATGGGATGAGGGACACATGTTGAATGTGGCCCTGGAACATGGCAACACAACAGGGTGTGCAGGGGTACAGCACACACATGTGACACCAGGATAGGTACATGGTGGGGCTTGGTAGACAGATATGGGAGGTTGTTTGCAGATGTCTGCTGTCTACACAATGGGGATTTCAGGCATGGCTTGAGAGCTATAAGGTGTACATAGCATACATACCTGCCTGCGGATGCGCAGTGTCCAGGGCCTCAGGCAGACCAGAAATGTATATTGGGTCCAAAGTGCAGCCAGCTCCTGTTCCAGGGGCGTGAGCATTGGGATGAGGGGGCCACCGCCACCTGTGCCCTGAGCATGTCGGCGCTCCAAGGCCATGTGCTTCCTCACATCCCTTTTTATATCAGAGAAACACTTTTTGAGGCTTTCAATGTCTTTGGGGGCCCCCTGCCTCTGCCACTGACCCACGAACCTCCTCTCACACCGCATTCCATGCAGCCACAGTTGTGCGGCTACTGAGCCGCCCGTATAGTACCTCGTAGTTCGAGGACCATTGCCAGGAGGTTGTGGTTCTCCCTATCATTAAAGCGTGTGGCCCTCCTCCTCTGTGTTGCCGGCACCGGTATTCGTTTACGTTTGCCGGTGTGGCTACACTGTGCAGCCTGTGGCCTCCCGGCTGGGTATGCCGCTGGCTCAGCCTCCATAGGCCCTGCAGTCCCTGCCCGTCCACCCTCTCCTCTCACCACACCACACCCCACCCCTTCTCCCTCACCTACACAAAACAGACCACACAACAAACCACAATGAAGACTATGCTACAAACAAAAAAACACAATACAGGGCACACTACACACCACAATACAGACGACACAACCTGCACACTACCTACACTACTCACCTCTACCTCAGACACACTACCTAAGAACTCCTCAAACAACCCTCAACGTGGACCAGGTGTGCAGGGTGATTCATAGGTTTTTTTACGTTACGTACGTTGCGCATGCGCAGTTGTGCAAGCACGCAGCTTGTGCACGGCACGCATGTGCAACCGTTTGTGCATGGGCGTTTGCGTGCATCTACACACACATGCGAGCCGAGTTGCACATGCACGGGCCAAAGACACAAACGCCCATGCGTAACGAATTGCACATGCGCGCCGCGCACAAGCAGCACGCTCGCACAACTGCGCATGCGCAAGGGCCGCAACGAAACATCTATAAAACTGCCTGCACACCTGGTCCACGTTGAGGGTTGTTTCGTAGGCGAGGTGTGTGTTTGCTGAGCGAAACGGAGAGAGCAAGCCAGGTGTTGGTGTGGATTGGATTGTGTGTGTTGGTTGTATTGTGTGTATATTGTCTTGTGTGGTTTGTAGGGTGTACACTGTTTAGGGAGGTTCGTGTGTGTGTTTGAGTGTGTTTGTGTAGCCGGATGGGGAGGAGCTTATGGCAGGTATTTATGTTGCTGCATGTGCCCTGAGACGTGGGCAGATGCTGCGGTTGCAGGACAGGGGAGATGGTGTCCATGGGGCTGAGGCACAGGGCATGGGTTTAGTCCCGCAGCAAATCAGACCTGCAGCTGTGGGGGCGGTCCAAGCAGGTGCTGTGCGTGCACGGCACAGAAGGCGTGCTGAGGTGCAGGCTCGGCAGCCTCGCCTGTACAGGCCCAGGGCCCAGCTCCAGGGCATGCGTGAGGACCAGGTCATCTCCCTGTACCGACTGAGCACAAGGGCTATTAGGGAGCTCTATGAGGATCTAAGACCTGACCACGAGCCCCTGACTGATCGGTCCCATGCCATACCAGGTTTAGTCAAGCTCCTTGCTGCCTTACATTTCTTTGCCTCTGGCTGTTTCCAGTCATCTGTGGCCGCAGTGGGTGGCATGAGCCATCCCACCTTCTCACGCTCTCTCCACCAAGTACTGCGTGCCATGGTCAGCCAGGTGCAGAATTATATTGCCATTCCCCACACTAGGCAACAGTGGTGGACCCTGAACCAGGCCTTTGAGGCGCTAGCCGGGATACCACACGTGATGGGAGCTATTGATTGCACACGTTGCCCTGGTCCCACCTAGAGACAGGGAGGTAGCATTCCGCAACCGCAAACACTACCATTCCCTGAATGTTCAGGTTGCATGTGATGCTAATCTGCATATTCTGAATGTGGTCCCTAGGTTTGCAGGGTCCACCCATGACACCTATATCCTGCATCACTCGGCACTATTCAGACAATTTGAGGCAGGCCAGTATGGGGACTGTATTTTGCTGGGTGAGTATTTCCAGATTACGTATTTATGCATGTATTTGTTTCAGTAACATCTCTTATATAGTGCGCTGTTTGTTATCAGTGTGGTTTACAAAATTACCTAAAGTTAAACAGACAGACGACTGTTCTGAGTTTACATTGTTACAGGAGTCTAAACGTAGAGTAACAGGGGACCTGATTGAAAATAGAACATCAGGATTATAACATTATATGATCATAACCTGCTCATGGTGTTCATGTGACTACGCACGTGTGCATGTGTGTGTCCTGGTGGTGGATTGCTCCTAGTGTGTGTGTGCGCCAACTGCCCACATGTGTGTGTGTGTGTGTGGGGGGGGGGGGGGGGGGTTGGTGGCCTTTACATCCACCTGTGATGCCTGTTAATTGGGTGCTACTTTTTGTATGTTATGTAACGTTTATGTTATTGCCAATCCATACAACTAACCCATGTCATGTGTGTCTTAGGTTCACACACTCACTCAGTACTGGGGTAGTCACCCAGGAAGCACTAGATAACATGAGGTGGTATCTAGCTAAGTATGATGGATGTTCTGGACCTTTGCAGCTGGGAGTACATGTCTGCATATGTATGGTCACGCATTTTGCCTGTGTCAAACCAGGGGAGAAACACAGTATAGAGGGTGCAGTACCTTTGGCCACTGTAGATGAGCGGGACCTAGGCGTCGTTGTAGCTGCTGATCCTAATGTAGCTGACCATTATGGAAAGGTGACAGCAAAAGCTAGGGGGCTGCTTGGGTGCATACAGAGAAGTATTGGTAGCAGATACACAGGAAAGTACTCTGCCTCTGTATATGTGATTGGTGCAAACTCATGTGTGCTACAGTGTGCAATTCTGTAGACCACAGCTTCAAAAGGCTGTGAACAGGATGGAGACATTGCAGAGGACAGCTACTAAAATGATTGGTGGGCAGCAGTATGCAGCATATGGAGACAGACTGCTCAATCTTGATATGTAGACCTTAGAGGACAGGGGGAATAGAGGTGATATGGTTTAGACCTTGCCAGACCTCCATGGCATACATGTTCTGGGTGTGTGCCTCCTTCAAATGACATCACGATTTTTTTGGGTGTACTTTGACATATACTTTGAACATGTGATGAGTGGATCGGTGGTATAGTCACACAATGGAGGTGGTAGAGATGAGGACAGTAAATGCAGTACAATACGCATGTGCCACACACAGAGGATCTCTGGAGGTATAAATGGGACTGTTGTAGTTTTTGCCATGGATGTACAGACTCCATAGGCCATGTGGTACTTTTCTGTCAGCATGTGTCTATTTTGTTCAAATGCATAGTTGTGCTGTCATATGTTTCTGACAGGATGTGTTCTGCATTTGTTTCTCACGTCTATACATGTGTCAATTTGGGTGAACATGAGCTCATGCATTCACATGCAACATTTTTCGGCAGGTGATGCAGGATATGGGTGTCACCCCTGGCTGCTGACCCCTGTGCGTCAGCCACGGACACGTGCAGAGCAGAGGTACAATGAGGCCCATGCCTCCAGCCGCTCTGTCATAGAGCACACCTTTGGCGTGTTGAAGAGTCGCTTCAGGTGTCTGGATAGGACAGGCGGGGCCTTACAATATAAGCCAATGACTGTGGCAGAGATAATCATAGCCTGTTGCATCCTGCACAACATTGCTCTCAGGCACGATATCCCTGCAGAGATTAATGAGGATCTGGAGGATGATCTAACGTGCCCCCCTGTACGCGCCAGTGGTGACACACGGGAGGGCACAGCGGTCAGGCAGAGGTTGATCGCAGAGATCTTCTCATGTACGTATTGCATATATTCCCACCTACATGTGTTATATGTGTGTGATGGTTATAAAGGTTGATGTTTATGTAAATATAGCATTCGGATGCCACACTGCATTGACATTTAACTGAAAATCCCAACCTCACATATAGGCATGAGTGTGCGACAAACAATGCGGGCAGGGCACAACAGCAGGTGGTGGTGGATTATATGGGTGGGTGTTCATACGCCTGTGGGAGGTTTTGGGGGTCACATTCCCAGTTAGTGGCTGGTTGTGATGGCAGCTGCTGTGCAAACACAGTTAATTGTTTTGATGCTATAGGTGGAGGACGGTGGCAGGCATATGGTGCGGTATTCACAGTGGGAGGGCAGACCATGTTTGGGGACAGTTGTCCAGCGGGGTGTGGTTATATTGTACACGTTTGAGCTGCTTGTGTGGGTGTTAAGCTCCTGTCAGCTGGCTATGTGTGTATGTTTCTTGTGTGGCACCACATGTCATACATAGCACAATACACATGCTCAGTACTCATTTTTCATGATGGAATTAAGTATTCGTGAGGGGTGTTAATGCAACCCCACAGTGTGCCTGAATGTATAGGTCATCACGTAGCCCTGACATGGATATGGTGAAGGATGGGGAGCTGTGCAGTGTCTAGCCAGGGGGAGTATCATTGCTACATTTTGTTGTTGAAGAATAGCCCTTCAGTGCAGTGTTGCATATGTACACACAGAGGTGATCCGGGCCAGATCAGCAAGGGGTGGGTTACAGTAGGCAAGTGGAGCGCTGAATGTGTGGGTGGATTGTGTTTGACCAGGTTTTTCAGGGGGGGCATGGCATATCTAGCTGATGCTATCTCAACATATGCCATCATGCCTCAGCTACAGGCTGTGTATGTGTGTAGGGCAGGAGAGTACAGTCCACAACAACCACCTTGCAGACCCTAGCGAGGGAGGGTTATGTCCACATACACACACAGACTTAGGTGAGAGTTATTTTTTTAAGGTGCACATATAGGCTATCCATGCTTTGACATTCTCACTGACACACAGTGGGATGACATGCAGCCATCATGGTCAGGTCACAAACAGACATGGGGGTGTGGTTTTGCTGACATGACGCAGACATTGCCATCTATTTGTGCACATCATCAGCACACAGCTGTCAATATTATTCAAGGTATGAGATGTACACACCAGGATATGTATTTGGCCAGTGGATACAGGAGGTGTGTCTGCATATTTCCATGTGTTACAGCAATTGACAGTGGGTTAACAGACAACATTGGGACAACAGTAAACACGGAGAGGGGGCATTGGTGGCAATATGGTGGACCCGGGCTAATATTGCGACCTTGGGTGAGGCAGAAACATGGTGGGAGCAGACACCTCTATTGACCTAAGTGTACAACAGAGAGGTAAGGGAGGGGACAAAGATTACGGACATCTGTAGGTAGCCTCTGACACCTCTGTTGCCTCTCACATGTGAGAGATCTGTACAGTGTGATAGTGAGCAGTCAGTCAGTATGTGATGTTGTGGGGTCTGACAGCTGGGGACAGGAAGGTGCAGTGTGTGTTGCACAGCTAGAACATGACATATGTTTGTTTCTCGTGTTTCCCACTGCACAGGACATACTTCGTGAGGATGCTGTTGCTGTGGTGCATTGGCACGTGACTGTACATCAGCCAAAATGCTGTGGTCTGGGGTAGGTGGATCTACAGCTGCATTGTCTGTGCCTGCAGTCAGGGGGAAATCATGTCCTCAGTGATGTGTCATATTGGGCAGATGTGGTTCACTTTTTTTCCTTACGCCTCCCTAACCCATATCTTGCTGTTGTCACACATATCCCCATGTGTTTGTGTCCAGTATGTCCTCTGCAAAACTCTCTCTGGGACATGTACAACAGAGCTGCATGTGTGTGGAGGCTTTTTATTTGTTTGGTGGTGGCCTACAGTTGCTCCCTACCCCAACATTGTACCATCAGCCAACAGGGTATCACTGCATGTCACTGGGCCTTTATGTCTACAAATCTCCACTTGTGCACATACAGGCCATGTGTTACAGCTGGCACGCTGAACTTCGCATACTGTGGGCGTGCGTGTTTATGGGTTGGCTGTGTGATGATGCAGTGTTCAGGCATAGTACATTATCATGTGCTGTGAGGGGTCTGTGCACCTGGGGGGCGGTTGTGACTGTGCTACCTCTACCGTAGTGCTGTTTACCTTGTGAGCATTTGTGACATGTGTTGTGTGCTGTGAGCAGAACTGTGTCTTGTGTCTTGAGGGACCACTGTTGAGCACCTTTATTTTATCTCAGGTATCGGCATAATGTGGACATGCATCAACAGTGGCTTGACATGGTGATTCTACACGTTTTTCTGACATTGTCTCCCTTCACTGTGACCTGATATGGCTATTGAGTCGCTCATGGGATTGATGACATACACCTGATGCACACACAAGGTATGTTTCACCTTTGTTATTTGGGGGATTACATCTGGCTTTACCTGTTGATGATTTACTGTTTGTCTCATGTACATGTCATGTTGCCTCTCTGTTCACAGAAACAGATGCATATAGTGTGTAGCTGTGAGACGCCTGTGTGACATGAGCATGGACATGATCATATCCATGTGACACCCGTGTCTGCATTTACGATTCATGATGTCACTAATATGCGGTTTGTTTTGTGTTGATGTAATGTTTACCTTTGCATCCCTGTCTTCTGTATTTCCTAAGGTGTGACTGTCTGAAATTTGTGCTGTTTTTGCAAGGTGTCTAACAATACAATACTTATCCTCTCCTGACACAGGGCAGAGGACATAAACTGACACATCTCTTACACTGCATCTGGCGTTGCCATCACCCACCTGTTGGGGGACACAACACCATGGAGCTTTTTGTGGAGAATTGAGCCATTGGATGTTTGACCTCAGAGTGGGACTCATGCCTGGGATGGACAGTATTACTCTTGGACTGCTGCTTTGCCCATGACAGACCTGTCCAACACATTGTTGCTGCAATGCTCTGTCTGGGAGTCCTGCTCATTGTAGGGGACACACATGAACTTTCAAGGACTGTGGCATCTTGGAATGCGACACTTGACTATGCATGGCCAGAGTTGCAAGAACAGTTTTAACCTGACCTGTTGGATTGCAGATACACTTTGCACTTTGGACGCTGTGTACTGATCCCCACATGTGCAGCAGGGACTGACATTGTCACTGTATGTGGTACATTCCTACACAGTTGTGGTGTTGCTGTGTTTTTGGCCATGGGTGTGACATGGCACACAGGATACGCTCATTTGTTTGTTTCAACACAAGCATACAGCCATGTTTGTGCCATAGGGGCAACGATGGAGCGGTCCTATTGTCTATGTCCACCTGCTCTCCACCTGGACATGATTCATGTTTTGCCACAACAATGCTTTCATGCACACCACCATCCTGGATTGATGTTTGCAATGGGCAAGGGTGTTTACGTGCATGTGTGGCATCACTGTATCATGTTGGTATGTGAATTGTGCTTGTGCATATGACTGACTATGTTTGTGAACCACAGCATGTGGTCCTATGGCTTATGTGTGGTTCACTGTAAGATGTTTGCCCATCATTTCCATCTTCACATGCTGGTTCTTGTTTGTTTACTGTGCAGACGTGACAGTCTGCATGTATGTACACACCTTGCATTGCATGTCTGCACGGTCCTGTTTATCCCCTGCGGTAACGACACTCACATTGCCCCATTATATTTGGAGTGTGGCAGTGTGGGTGTCCGTTGTGCTCCTTCAATTGTGCATTCCATGTACCGTGCTATGTGGCCAAACACTGTCTACCCAACAAACAGTGCAGGGGGACCTCCTTCATGGTGTTCTCTGCAGGTTTCTGCAGGTAGTTTAGTTTGTATTCTCTCTGTGTTCATGTGCCTCTGCTACCTGTTAGCATATGCTCATTGTGCGTTTGATGATTGTTTGCATCTACATTATTGCAGCTTTGAGTCCTAGATCAGGCATTAGGTGAGAGCTGAAACATTACTTTCAGAGTGTGATTTTAACATTAAAACATTGAGACAACAACATATGCTGTTTTCATTTGTGTGCCTCCTGTGTTGCCAGATGGATATGTTTGGAGGGATAGGTGATGTGTTTTGGGTCCTCATCATGCAGCGCCTACTGTCTACATGCACTCATATATGCGTAACACATTTGAGGCATGCAGCAGCAGTGGGGGGGGGGGGGGGGGCTGCTGCCCAGTGCATAGCATGCACCTGATGCCCATTATATCATGTGCCCTTCATTTGTGGTCAAGCCAGTGACCTTTCTGTAGGATGGGGGTTGCTGACCTGCTAAATGTGTTTCCGTCTCACCAGGGATGCACTCACCTTGATATTATGATGGCAGTGTCTACACTATCTGTGATGAATAACCCAAATAAAGATATGTATTTGACAGACATTTGTCTCTTTTGCTGCTTGATCATGGTGACAAACATGCAATGTGTGCCTTTGAATCAGTCCTGACTCCTTGTGACCCCAGGGTTTTCTTGTCAATGTCACTGGATGTAGATTGTCAGGTCTTTCTTCCAAGGTTATGGAGGGTTACGTGACTTGCCCAAGGCCACATGGAGTGCTAGTGTGAATTGAGCCCTGGTTGCTTGGTGTCCAAGCCAGTTTTCTAACCACTAGGCTACTCCTCCACTCTTTGAGCACATTGACACTTGTATCTACTGATTTGCTGGTCATGTACATGGCCCACCTGTGCTCACATCCTTGTACGGTGGCAGCTGTGTATATGCCAGCCATTTGCCACATCACTGGGTATTACAGGTTCCCATACACACCCTCCCTTTGGGGTATTTGTTTTGCATTGTGCTCAGTGTGCTGTTCCTGGGAGTGGTTAGAGGCATGTGTTATAACTCAGTAGTTTGCAGGTTTGATCCCCACATGTGGTTTATTTTTTTTGTTTTCTATTGAGTTAACTGGACCATTAGGTACCAGCAGGTTCATCACCTCTACACACCCCCTTCCCTCTCTTCACGGTACACCAAGGTGTGCCCTCTGTGCTGCCTAGCCATCACATATTATCTGTTACATAGGTCTCTTTCTTTATGGTGTTTACATGGCAGTGCACCTGGGGGTTTGGTATTGCTGTGGTTCATTTGGCGTGTGGTACACCCGTTTGCCTATTGAGTTCTCTCCTGTCCTGTTCCAGATTGTTACCCAGCTCCACAGAGCATCCTCTGCTGCCCTTGGGGTTTAGTTTCTTTCCTCTTTTGCATGCTGTATCCACTGCATAACATTTCATTGTATGTGGGCATGTGTCCCTGGTCCCAATTACAGACTGGGATCTGATCTGTACACAGCAGATCTGCATGTGGTCATGATTACTGTTGGGGGGTTGCCTGTCCTGACAACCAGAAGGCGTCTTGTGTGATGCCCTGCACTATGTTGGTATGCAGCCTTTGCTAATGAGCTCACGTTGGTGGTGTGGCCTACCGGTTTGTGCATTGCCATTTTTGGTAGTGGTCGTAGGTGTGATTGCTCTCTGTTCTCTTTGATTTGTATGCTTGTCCTGCAGAATTATTTTTCATTCGTATGACAGGCAGATCTGTGCTTTGAGCACATTGTACCCTCATCGGAGTTGTGAGCCATCCTTCCGTCCATCTTCTGTCTGCCAGTTGTGTGCCATCCTACCCTGATGTGCATGCTGCTACCCCACGTCCTGCACTCCTACACATTCCTGCATTGCAGCTCTCCCTGGTTGCCTCTCCTGTGTGTGCTCTGCATAGCACTGCTCCTCTACTGTCATCCTGATATTTCACCTATCCTGCCATTTCAGCCTCCTCTGCTGCACACATCTTCCCATCCTCTGTCACACACTGTCATTATACCATGGTACATTACCATCACTCTGTGCATAGCTACAGCTGCCCCCAATGTTTGTCCATTTTTCTAGCTGCCACATGGCCTGGAGCTGATTTGTGTGGTCCATCTGCTGTGATCTACATCCTTCTTTTAATTATGCATTGTCTTTCCTTTCTGCTCTGTGCAGTGTTTGGGTTACGTGTATGTTTGGCACATACCTCTCTTGCCATTCAAATTGGGGGATCTTACTGCTCTTGGCAAACGTTTTTGAGTTCACCTATACATCCTTGGGGCATCTTATGGCACACCTTCGATTCAGGCAGCTTATGGGGTGCCTTGGGAGTTGACAACCTTTCAACATGGCCTCTGGGGAACATTATAACTCGCCTTTGCTGACATGGTTGTTTAGGATATGCCATCTGGTGCACCCTAAAAGGTACATTAATATATGGCACTAGGGTGGGGTTCTTTTTAAATGGCAGCACAGATTGCTGTACAGTTGCACGCAGAAAAAGGACGTACCTCAGCCTATCTTATTCACTGGGGATTTGAACCCATGACCCCTGCACTATCAGTCAGTGTCTTAACCATTGTGCTACACTGCTGTTCCTCCTTGCATGTCAGCACACCTACTTAAGATTTCCATGCGTTACAATGCACAGTGCTGCCATCAGAGACAGTGGTCTGACCTTGCCCTGCTTCATAGAGCACCCTATCGCCCACCCTTTCAGCAACATTGTAGGGTGCCATGGCGGACACTGCATTTTAAAGTATGCCCTCTGGGGTACCTTATGGGGCACCTTGTTACAGTGCTTTGAGAGTGCATTTGCTAGCAGTAGTAATTAAAATAAAAATAAACGGCCTCCTAAAGCAATATTACCCCTAACAGGTAATGCCTCAGCCAGCCTTGTTCATTGAGCACTTTGGGGGGGGGGGGGGGGGAAATCGAACCCCCGATCCCTGCACCATTGGTCAGTGTCTTAACCATTGTGCTGTGGTTCTGTTCCTGTGCTTGCACATCAGCGTGCCGCTTATGCTTCCCGTGCACTTGAGCGCCGTGCACATTAGCGCATGATTAATCCTGGTTTTGCTTTTTTTGAGCCTGAAACGCCCACTCCTTATATGGCATCAACACACTAGCACACTGCGCACATTACTGGGGTTTTAGTAAACATACCCCTAAATGTAATATATTCTGAAAACTTTGCACTATCACCCATACAGAAATGGAAGTGGTTCTACATATCTGTAAATTTTCTCCCCCCCAAAATCTTTCTAGACTAGTCCAGACAAGTGGATTATACTCCCCTGCCAGCAGATAGAGGCAGACTAACAATTTTTAGTGATGTCTCTTGGTATATCTATGCAGCACAGAGAAGCCAGTATGGAAAATAAAAACTTCCTAAGCAGTAAGAACAGCAACACAGTAAATGATGGCTGATAAAGATCAGTATGGTCCATCTAGTCTTCCCAGTAAGGTGGCTAGACTGGTACGCTTTGCTCTGCAAGACTGGGATAAAGACTACCAGCATTAATAAGAAACCACATATTTATTGTTTTAAAGGGGGATTTACAAACAAAATCAACCACCACTCTGCATCAGATGCAGAGAACAACAAGGCAAGAGGCAGCAGGGCTCCCAAACCTGTAGGAGAAATCTTTCAAGGCAGGATTCAAGGAAAAAAAAAAAGCGTAAAGAGAATTTTACATACATGAAATTTTTCTTGCTAGATAAGATGGATGTATCCAAACAGTCACAATTAGGTTGGGAGGGCAATGCTCTGTACTGGACTGCTCTGTCAAAGGCATCATCTGTACCCACCCCTACAAGCAACCTGTGGTGCTTCACAAAAAGTTGTGAAGTGAAGACCAGGCAGCCACCTCACAGATGCCCACTGGAGACAAGTTCCACAAAGCAAACTCTACCCAGGAAGTGGCCTGCTCCCTAAGAGAACTGGACATCCTCAGACACATGCTTAACCAGCCAGAATGTACACTGACCCAATGTCCTCCTGAAACCAACAGTAGGAGACATAGCCGCTGCCAGTCCTTACCTCCGAGGCCAAAAAGGATGATGCAGCTGAAGGGAGGAAGGGAAAATTAGACTTACCTGCTAATTGTTGTTCCTTAAGGAACTCTAGTCCAGTCCCGGAACCATAGAGTTGTGAACCTCCACCAGCAGCTTTGGAGACTGAAAGATGTCATTGCTTTGATGTCACTGGCATATCTAGGCAAACACCGCCCCTTTCCACCAGTACCTATTGACAAAGCAGACTCAGCAGAGCAACCAATAAGTAGCTACCGAATTAAGCATAACGGAACAGAAGTAGTTAAAACTGCCCAGGAACAATACGTCCCCGTAACTCAGCCAAAAACGTCTAGCTCCTAAAGACAGAATAACCACGCTCCAGAGCCTACAGGGCACTGCTGCGCAAAAAAGGGTCACCTGGTGACTTTCCCGTGTACCTCCAGAACAGGACAAATTCTCTTCGAAAACCTGTCTCTCAATCAATCCATCTCCCTGTCGCCCAGATTTCTGTAGTCCTTTTCCTTTTTTTTTTTTTTTTTAAACTTCAGGCTGCACGCCGCGTAATATACTGGGAGGGATCCGGGACTGGACTAGAGTTCCTTAAGGAACAACAATTAACAGGTAAGTCTAATTTTCCCTTCCTTTGCGTCCCTCTAGTCCAGTCCCAGAACCATAGAGGATGTAACAGAGCAGTGAATATCAACGGGAAGGACCTTGAAGCCCAGCCTGAAGTACTGCTGAACCCAAAATATCCATCCACTCGCGCCTGCACATCAAACTGAAAGTGCCGCGCAAAGGAATGCAGTGAGTACCAAGTCGCCGCCCAACAACCTACAAATCTCCACGACCGGCACTAAACGGAACTCCACCCAAGACACCGCCTGCACCCTGGTGGAATGCGCACACAAACCAACCGGAACCACCTTACCCTTCTACCGGTAGGCCGATGCAATAGACTCTTTTTTTTTTGTGGTAGCTAAAGGAAAGAGGGCTTCGTCGCCGCCTCTCCCTTCCGCGGGCCTCCAAAGGCAACAAACAACCTGTCGGACTTCCTGAAAGACGCTGTTCTACAGAGATACTTCTTAAGCACCTGTCGAACGTCCAAAAGATGTAACCGAAAACCCCGGAAGAGACACCATCTGGAGACGTGAAAAAACCAAAACCACCTTTGCCCAAAAAGCTGGGATCGTGCGCAACACTACCTTGCGACTGAAAAAGGACAAATACGGCTCCTTGCCAGACAGCACCTGCAACTCTGAACTCCTCCAAGCGGAGCAAAAGGCTACCAGCGGGGGAAAGGACAAGACAAAGACTACTAAACTGGGAGCTTACTGAGCCTTGACTTGGACGAACCGTCAGCCGCCCCATTCCCCAACCAGAGAGACCTCCGGGAGAACCCCAAAGAAGCCAATTATATTTGCCAGCACTCGAATCACACCATAATGCACATTTGCCACATAAAGCAAATCAGACTCAAGTCACTTCAACTCCCTGATCCTTTCCTGTTCCAGGCGAATAGACTGCCGTAAATACTGCGACCATCGGAAGCATGCTCTCGTCCCCCCAGACTCCCCCAATGGGAGCCTGTAAGGACAAAGCAGTGCCCCCAACTATCGATTCAGTGAACCACCTACTCTATCGCACGCTAAAGATCGCTAGGGCTCTCTCTTCCAGACAGTGAGTCCACACCTCCTGGAAGTGCAAGGTGTGCACCCACCCACATAGTACCGAGGCCTGCGCCTGCCTAGTCTCAAAATGTCAATCAAGAACAGGCCAATTCAGCACAGCTGAATACGTTTTTTTTGTTGTTTTGTTTGTTTTTTTACAAAGACATCTCTTAACCAAAAATTCCTTCAGCCGATGTTGAGAAGCTATTTCCACGCCAACACAATGCAGCAGAAAGAACTCCCTATGACAGGCATAGAAATCCACAGCCTTCCTGGTAGAGGAACGCCCCATTCCGTCTACCTACACCAAGCTGGACATTTTTCTTTTCTTAGTTTTTTTTTTTTTTTTTTTTTTTTTTTTTTAAGGTCAACTAGCCCCTGGTGTTAGAAAAATACAGCTTTCCCATTCCGCAGTGGCAATTGCGTCAGCAAAGAAGAAGCCGAGAACCTGCAGCGAAGTTCCCATTATACCACCTGGTAAAGACTACACTTCTAGACCAATGAAGCAAAAAAGCATGCAAGAGTGTATTGTGTCCTGCCAGTAGCTGATCGAACTTATGTGTGTCAATACAGTTTCTTTCTGGATTTAAGGAATGCTCTGGGAGAATTCTTTGGGCAGACACTGATTCACCCTTTTAAAATTCAGAATTGGGCGAAACGAGCCTTCCTTCTTTGGAACCACAAAGTACAGGGAGTATCAACTGAATTGGGCTGCCGGCACCAGCACCACCGCTGTAAGTTGAAGCAGCCGCTGGAGCGTTCCTGCGACCGCCTGAAACTTTTGCGGAGCTCTGCAGGAGGTCTGGACAAAGGAATCTAATATGGGCCAATGGAGCGCCAAGGCTGATGCCAAGCAGCATGCAAGCCATCCCGCAAACACAGCATATGATGTATGCCTTCCAGAATCTGGGCTGCTGCTAGTGCTGTGAGAGAACTAGCCTGGCTGCGCGCTTCTGGCCCCCATTAAGACAGGTGCTGAACACTAGCAGATACTCTCCGTACTGGAGAACCTCTGATAAATGGAATGGCAGCCAAAATAGCCTCAAAGGCCAGAGTCCTATTCAGCAACCTCTCTCTGCTGAGCCGCCTTTTACAGAAGGAAAAGAAACCACATATAGCCAAAATGAAGACATTACAAATCTACCGCCAAACCTTATAAATCAGACAAAGCCAAACTAAACGGGCATATTGTCCCTCAAGAAACCACAGAACTATAAAACCCCTCTCATAACATAATGCGTATGGCAGAGCATTCCACACCTGGGGCCTGGCCAAGGTGCTCATCCAAGCACCTTTTAGAACTGTCCAAGAGAGCTACCACCAGAATTCCTTTTGACTTGAATATGTGTACAGCGGATCATAGCGCTATATCACAGCAGCTAAGCCCAAATATTACCCTGCCATATCAACCGACTAACGCCTTATAGGACCTGCTATGGACAGCGGAAGGAAATTCTTGTAAGCCAACATAGCTAGGCCCCTCTTTTTTTTTTTCAACAACCTTTGAAGGCCTACTGAAAAAGTTTAATCCATACTCGGCAGCTGGGTTAATTTTTTTTTTTTTTTTTTTGCACATTTCAGGAAATTGCACCCATCCTATGCACTCTGTTCTAATAGCAGACGGAAAATCACTATGTTCACTTACTAACTACCATTTGATAGGAATATGTAGTCAGAAGTTGGGATCCCGAGAGTTTTGGGCACGGCCGGGAAAGGATGTATAGGACTCCAAAAATCAAGCTCCAGCCACCTCCAATGAAATCAAAGCAGATCAGCTAAAATTACCCGAACTGCTGTTAGAGCTTTGCAAAAGCTACCAGGCCCCGCTGCACCCCGCTTTCCTTCGCCCTTATCCTAAGGGATTCACCGTTGCAGGAGGCGTTGCTCACCCCCTGCCAGCCTGCTACGTCTGCCAGGGAGCTGAAGAGCGATTTAGAGAGCAGAACTCCTGGAAGTAAACAAATAGCGTCCAGCTCGTGGGGTTCAGGGCACCAAAAGCCCCCGAATAAATCAACCGTGTTCGCTCAAAATGAACAAGGCTCTCTCTCACTAGAGTTTTTGTCCTTTTGAAATCCTGCTCTAGAAATAGATGAGAACTTCCGGGGAAGGGCACGATAAGTGATCCACCCTTAAGCTAGGAAACACCCAGGCACCCTGCAAATGGAGGTCTTAGAGGTTGCTGCCTGTGTGAATTTAAGGAGCAACACAATTTCGTATTTTACCACCCCCCAGGGATGGGGGCCCTGAATACTATATGTGAATCATGAGCAGCTGTGGCTGTTAGGGCAACAGAGACCAACAACCGATACAGAAGTTAAGAGCTGCAATCTTGGTTATATAAACAGGAGTTGCAGCATTACAGAGAATAAGCAATCTGAAACTGCTGCATACACACAATCAGAGAAGCCCCATTGAGTGCATCCGCTGCCCTCTGGTGGCCATAGACCTTAGCCCAGGCACTCCTTGATTGACAGGTAACTGCTATATACTTCTTTATATCCTAAGGATTCCTAAACCTGTCCCTGTGAAACACAGGCTTTTGGGCAACTGTCAGTATAGAATACACAAAGGCCCACTTCCAGCCTGTCCCTCCTTACAAATACCTGCTGTGGAACCTAAAACTGGCAATTTGCCTAACATCCTGGGACTTAACAGATGCTCCTCAGAGACATGATTAGAAGGGAAAGAGCATGTGGAATCAATGCCACAACTGCTGTCCTATAAACTAAGAACAAACTCAAAAATAAAGAGGTCCGACAACAGTCCCCTGAAAGCTGAAGAATACCCACGAGCCTCAAAAAAAGCCTACCAACAAAAGAAACACTAGGCCCAAAAAACTAGCTATTCTGCCTGTTGTCTTCCTCACACAGGCATCTCACTGCAACTTTCGCCATGCGGTCCAAACACCCAGAGAGAAAATGGCCCCAAAAAATGAGGCCTCAGCAGACCGACAGAGCCCGAAGGCCTTACCTGCAGGGCAGAAAGCCACACTGCCTGCTCCTACCACCTTGAAGTGCTCCGATCCTCAAACCGCGCTGATGCACCTGGCAGCTGCGGCGAGGACCGCTCAGCCAGTTCCACAGTGTAAAATTAAATCCTGCAGCAACTGAGAGACTCCGTCTCACACAGCTGCAGTGCGGATGTACGTGTCCCGGAGCTCTCTCCCGTAGTCAAAGGAGAGAGATCCGCACCGGCAAATGCCTGCAGCAAGCAAAAAATTGAGGAGGGAAGGCGAGAGCTGCTACAAACTTAAAGAGGCCGGCTCAAATTTAAAATCACTGTAAATAAGGCTATTTGCTCCTAACTAAAAGGAACTAATCCCCAGTTGCCAATTAATCAAAGGCAACTGAATCAAAAATAAAGTTAAAGTAAATTAAAGGCAAAAATCAAAATCAGACTAGAATTTGCACACTAAATGCTCCTTATCTGCTCCCCCCAAGTGAGCCCAGGAGCAAGGCTGTCTACCAAACCAAATAAATCCTGCCGTTGAAAACGCGGCCCTCAAAATGGCTGCTGCCAGCATTCCCGCTCAAAAAAAGCACACTCACCCCCCCGCGGCAAGGCTCCTAGCACCCTGCAACCCCGGGAGCCGCCGCGAAGCCTGCCCTCCCAGTTTAAACCAGCTCCCCAAAGCAGATCTGCGTGGGTACTTACCACCGCCGCCGATCCCGGGGGGGGGGGGGGCGAGGGAAAGGAGCCAACAGGACACCGGAGCACAGCCTTTTTAACGACTTCAGCTCCGGCGGCTCTCTGCTCTGATTGATCTGGGCACAACCTTCACAGGCTTCTCAGCCCCTGCATCGCTGCTGCTGCTGCTGCTGCCCGCCTTCCACCTGCTCCTCACCCCTTCAACGCAGGTTCGGGAGCAGGGAGGCCACGGATCAGCACTGTCTCCCCTGTGCTCGTTTAGACGCTGGGGCAATGCAGAGAGGGAGGGGGAAGAACTCCCTGATCCTTGAGAAACAAAAAATAAAGGTCCACAGACACAGGAACCCTTACAGCAGCAGCAGATCTGACATAAAAGAAAACGAAGTAACCAAATCAAACAGGGAAAATAAACCAAAAGGAGTAAATTTCAAAAACCCAAGCTCTGCTTATTTCTCACTGAGCCCAGCCCTGGGCTCAGAACCTCCAAGCTGCTTGGAGACTCAAAGTACTGGTGGAAAGGAGCGGTGTTTGCCTAGATATACCAGTGACAAAGCGATGACATCTTTCAGTCTCCAAAGCTGCTGGTAGAGGTTCACAACTCTATGGTTCCGGGACTGGACTAGAGGGACGCAAAGGAATTAGTCATTTCCAGGCATCTGATCAGTCGGCATGGTTTAAAAAAAGGTGGAGGTCAGGGAGGCTGAGAGCTTCTTTCAGGAAATGGGAAAAAAAAAAGAAGCCAAATGATGGAAACTGGACAAAGCACTGGCAAGTTAGATGCAATGCACTGATAAAGGCAGGCAAAGAAAGAATTTGAGAAGCTTGCTGTGGAAGCAAAAACGCATAATAAAGACTAAATACATTTGTAACAAAACACCTGTGAGCGAGTCAGTAGGACCATTAGATGATAGAGAGGTAAGAGGGACAGTAAGAGACTGAATGAATTCTTTGCTTCGGTCTTTACTGAGGACGACGTAGGGATGCCACCCATCACTGAAGTGGTACTTAAAAGGTGATGCCACAGAAGAATTGAAAGAAATAGCGATACACCGAGAAGATAAGCTGTAAAACTAAAGGGCATAACATGAAGCTGCAAGGGGGTAGGTAAATTGAAAGGCAAATGTCAGAAAATACTTTTTCCACTGAAAGGGTGGTGGATACTTGGAATGCCCTCTCGATGGATGTGGTGGGGCAAATAGTGACAGAATTCAAAATGGCATGGGACAGTAGATCTCTTTACAGCAACAGGATAAAATCAAAATAAAAAACTTATCTAATTTCTCAAACAGGGGTGTCCTACACGGAGCAGTGAGTGCACTCCTAAACAAAGGCATGGGGAAGGGTGACCTGCACAGAGTGGCAGGTGCTCCTGCTCATGCCATCTTATTGGGCAGACTAGATAGACCATACTGGTCTTTATCTGCCATCATTTACTATGTTATTATAACTATTTGATAAACTGAAGAGTAGCGAATAACTTGTACCAGATGGTAAACATACAAGGGTGTTGAAAGAACTGAAATATGAGATTGCAGACCTATTAGTAATCTGTGAAACCTGAAGATTGCCATTATGTTGGCCATTCACCAATTTTTAAGAAGGGGCCCAGGGGTGATCCGGGAAACTACAGACCCGTGAGCCTGATGTCTGTACAGGGAAAAATGATAGAAACCATCATAAAGAACATAACTGCTGAACATGTAGATAGTCATGACTTTAGACAAGGAAGATCTTGCCTCACTAATCTGTTATGTTAGTTTGAAGGTGTTAAAATAGACAAAGAGGTGTGTCGATTGAAATAGTGTATTTAGGATTGTCAGAAAGCCTTTGGCAAGGTCTTTGAGACTCTTGGTGAAATGAAGAAGTCATGGGACAGGAGACACTGTACTATTCTAGATCAGGAACTGGTTAAAAGATAGCAAGCAGAGGCTACAGCTAAATTGCCCATTTTCCCCCAATAGAGAAAGGTGTATAGTGGACTACCTCAGGCATCTGTGCTGGGGTCCACTGCTTTAACATTTATAAATGATCTGGAAACGGGAATAAAACGAGAGAGAATCAGATTTGCAGATAACAAAATTATTCAAAGTTGTTAAAAGCCAAGAGGATTGTGAAAAATTGCAAGAGGACCTTGATAAATTGGAAGACTGGATATTCAAATGGCAAATGAAATTTAATATGGACAAGTGCAAAGTTATGCACCTAGGAAAGAACAATCCAAACTATGGTTACACCATGCAAGGTTCCACATTAGGAACCACCATCCAGGAAAGAGATTTAGGCATCATTGTGGATAACATATTGAAACCCAGTGTGCAGCAGCAGCCAAGAAAGCAAAGAAAATGCTAGGAATCAAAGAAAGGAATGGATAATAAAACAAAGGATATTATAATGCCTCTGGAGAAGCAGCAGCCAGGATATTGGGGCTTGGCAGTCAACTTAGTTTCCAGCTGAAGTGTTTGCAGGTGAAGCTCCTCCTACCCCTTCTTTCATCGGGGAACTGCAACAGTTAAAAGCCAACTGCCTTTCGTGGCTGCGGTCACGTGCCCGAAGGAGGCGTGACCAAAGGGGGTACGCCCCTTTGGTGCCCCTTCGGTGCTATTTCGGAGCCTCTGAGCTCTAGCTGCTGAGGGAATGCCCAGAGGTCATTTTAAGAGGAAAAGTAAGTTTTTGAAAAAAACGTAGATAACGATTCAGGTTCTAAAGCAGTGGTTGGTCCGATGGACCAGCATGTGGTTTCTAAACATAAGCTTGTTTCACCAGTTCCTGCTTCCTCCTCGCCTGCCTCTGGAGCTTCCTTGAGTGCCATCGAAAGGACTCCTCCCCCTAATCCTGCTGGCACTCAGGTGTTGGATTTGGACACCTTTTCCTCTGAGGCTTCTGCCTCGGAGGAGGAAGAGGGCGCTGTTTGAGACAGTTCTCTTAATGCTATTAGTAAAGTTTCTTCTTTAACTCCTATTCTGGCTATCAAACTGGAGGATTTTTCCTCCTCTTCTTCTGTAGTTGACCCTACAAATGTTTCTTTAGTGGATATTTGGAAACAAGTCTCTGCCACTAACTTGTTGGTAACTAAATTTATGGATCAAACGTCTGCTTTCTCCCAACAGGTTGTGCACAAGGTACATACTTTGAGCTCAACGGCTGGGAGTTTGTCTACGCGGGTTGATAAATTGGAGGCTCAAGCCAGTGTTTTTCAATCGGCGAGTGCCTCCTCTTTAAAAGATACGTTACTTTTGTATAAACAGGTAGAGTTATTGGAAAATAAGTCTCGTGCGAATAATCTTCGTATTCTAAATTTTCCTAAGACTCGTTTTATGACACCTCTTATTTAGGCAGTACTGCAAAGATGTTTTATTGATGCCAGATGCTGATCTTATTTTGATTTCACATTCTTATTATTTGCCAAGTCGGGAGACTTCCTCGAATGAGGATGTGGCTCCATCAGAAGTACATAGTGATTTAAATGACCGATTTTCTTGAAAATTCTCAGGCTTTGATTTCTACACGTGCCACTTTAGTAATTACTTTGGTAAATTATTCTGACAAGGCAAAAATTATGAAAGCTTTTTTTCTGAAAAAGAATGTTGATTTTTATGGATTAAGAATGTCTATTTTCCCTGATGTTTCCCCGTTATACTCAACTGAGGAGGAAGTCCTTCCTCCAGCTAAAACCTCATGTTTTGGCTGCAGGGGGACCTTCTTCCTTTGGTTTTCTTGTAAATGCTTAGTTACTATTCAGGGTATAGATTATGTTTTTGTTGAATCATCTCAACTAGATGCGCTCCTGTTATCCCTCCAAGCCTGAATTTGCTTCTTTTATCTTTCTTTAATGATACGATTATTTTGTTAGGTGGTTGTAGCCTTTAAGAATTTTCCCAGGTACCTCTAAGCTGTCTTCTTCATGATGTGGGCTGTTACACAGTATTGAGTTTAGTTTGATTATTGATATTTCTTTGTACTGATTCATCTCAGACTGTATTTCTTTTGAACTATGTATTAGGATTGCATTTACGATATAATTAAAAAAAATTTCTCTCTATCTCAATATATAATGCCTCTATCGTTCCATGGTGCGACCGTACCTTGAATGTTGTGTGCAATTCTGGTTGCTGTATCTTAAGGATATAGCAGAATTATAAGAGAGATACAGAGAAGAGCCACCAAAATGGTAAAGGGGATGGAAGGATACCCCTATGGAGGAGAGGCTAAAAAGGTTAGGGCTCTTCAACCTGGAAAAAGACAACTGAGGGGAGATATGATAGAGGTCTATAAAATTAATGAATGGAGTGGAACAGGTACACATAGATCAATTGTTTACACCATCAAAATACAGAATGGCTGGGGGACATGCAATGAAGCTACAGTGCAACCTATTTAAAGACTTAAGAAAATATTTTTTCACTCAATGCATAATCAAACTCTGGAATTCATTACCTGTGAATGTAGTAAAAACTATTAGTGTAGCTGGGTTTAAAACAAAAACACCAAACACAAGAGGTTTGGACAAGTTCCTGGAGAAAAGGTCCATAAACGTTAAAGGGGACCTGGGAAATCCACTGCTTGCCCCAATACAAGCATTGTGGAACCTGTGTCTTTTGGTTAAACTGATAGGTACTTGTGATGTAGATTGGCCACTGTTGGAAACAGGATACTGGGCTTGATGGACCTTGGTCTGACCCAGTATGGCATATCTTGTGTGTCTTATGTTATGTCCTTATCAATACCCTCTGCATATTCAGATGCAGAGGGTCCTTCTCCAAAAAGGAATGCAGAGCAACAACCTGGTTAAGGTGAAAGGATAGTATAGTATAGTCTGCAAGGAGACAGAAGCTGTTGAGATGATCAAAACAGGGTCCCTGCAAGACTAGGCCTACATCTTGGATACCTGCTTGATGATACTATAGCCAACCGGGAAAACCACCTTAAAAAGGGGGATTTTTTAAAATATGAATGAGCTCAAAAGCAAGGCCCTTTCAGAGCCAGAGAGAGAGCGAGAGCGCCAGAGAGAGCGAGAGCGCCAGAGAGAGCGAGAGCGCCAGAGAGAGTGAGAGCGCCAGAGAGAGCGAGAGCGCCAGAGCGCCAGAGAGAGCGAGAGCGCCAGAGAGCGAGCCAGAGAGAACTCCCTTGAAGCAGGAGAAATCAGAACGCTGCCAACAAAATCCCTCAAATGCAACCCCTGTAGTATGTCAGGGCTGCCACCTGAACCTTGAGCTCAAGGCCAAGCTGCAAGAAGGACAAACACTATGGCAATGCCCATCTTCCTGACGTATGGATCAAGAGTCAACCATCTCACTCTCCAGACGTTCACATAAGCTAAGGACATAGATGCCCATCTGGGTCTGAAGGAGGATGTCAGATATCACTGCAGAATAGCCCTTCTTGCAGAGTCTAAACCTCTCAAGGACCATGGTAGGCTGACAGCAAGGTGGTGCTGGACACCTTCATCAAACTCTTGGAACAGGAGGCCCTTCTTTTGAGGAAGCAAGAGGACCCCCCCCCCCCCCCCCCCCCACACGTTCAGATCTGTGTATAAATGGCCTGCAAGGCCAATCTCAGACCACTAGGATCCAAATCCTGCAGCTCACCAGGGGGGCCAAGACATATAGCATTCCTTCATGAGGCCAGTCACGAAGTAGGGCATCCAAACCCACCATACACAGATACTTTCCACAGCAGAAGCAGCCCCCTCCCCCACACACTTTGGTATTCTCCTAAATGGCCATGAAGTCAAACACTGGAAGGCCCCATCTCTGACCAAGGTCACATGTGAGAGCAAACCACTCTTGCCCAGAGCAAATCAGATGCTCTATTGTCCACAAACAGCTGTGACTTCAAAGAGCTACTCAGGCACTGCAAATTCCACCTCAGTGGACTAGTGCTACCATCATAGACACTGTAAGAATACCTAGAAGCTCTTCCCACTAGGAGAGGCCTTTATTTATTTATTTATTTTATTTAACTGCATTTATATCCTGCTTTTCACCGGGTCAAAGCGGGATGACCTCTCCAGGACTAGGCAGGATCGCTCTGGCCTCCTGGCAAATGATTGTCTAGGCCTCCTGAGTAGAGCAGAGTTCCTGGACCAACTCTCAGGCAGTGTGCATCCCAGACCATCAGGCTGGCAGGTATCCAATCTGGTGCTTCCAACAGCATCCCAACCATCAGGTGGCAAGACTGCTACCACCTCAACTATTCCTTGATCTCGTAGGGGAGAGGAAAGATTTGGTTGAACAATGGAATGGAGACCAGAGGGTTAAGTAGGTGCCTCTGCAACAGGTATATACGATCGCCCAAGGAACCAGCTCCAAGCTGACTGCAAACAAAAAGCCCTGAGGTGGCTCTGAAGCATGAAGGGCCTCCATCAGGGGGAAAACCACCCAGAAGACACTGGAACCAAGCCCCCAAGTACTCCCAAGTTCTGGGACAGAAGCAGATTGCTCTTGGGATAGTTGATGACCATCCCCAACTTGTCGACAGCCAGTAAATGAAAGTTCTGTTCTCTGTACTTCTCCAGGAGAGTGACTGAATCAGCCAGACAAGTACGGGTAAAACACAGAATTTTCTTCTCAGACATGCCACTACCACTATTACCTTGAACAAGGTATGGGAAAGCTTTGGTTAGGCCAAAGAGCAGGTCCCAGAACTGAAAATGGCAGTGCAGAACATAAAAGCAGAGAAACCATTGAAACTGATCCCATATGGAAATGCAAAAGTATGTCTTTGAGACGGTCAGGAACTCCCCCTGCCTGATCAATACAATGACAGACTCTGATCCTCACACTGAAAAGAGGCTCAGAGGTTGCTTATGACTGCCTTTAACTCCAGAATATGCTGGAAGGTATATCCCTTCCTAGCACCATTATGTAGATGAACATCACTGACCCTGCTCTGAAAAGGTCATGGGTAAATTAGAGTGCAACTGCAGGAGATACCGAGGCATTTACTGGACTGTCACCTGCATGTGGGGAGCCACAAGGAGACTCTACAAGGGTCTCTCAGAGAGACTACCATAATTCAAATATTTTGCATCTTATGTCCCTGTGACCATAGAGCTAGAAAGCAGGCATCTTGCAGAAGACACTAATATACCTCTAATCTTGGGCAGAGATCCACTGGTCTGATATGGTATGGGCCCCCTCAGACAAAAAGAGGGACCATACCCCAACTAGCTGTATTTTGGGAGGGACCAAGGCTCATCAAGGGGGAATTAGTGGCTCCCAATGGAGCATGTTTAATTTCCAAAAGAACTACCCTTTCTTGGAATAAGGCCCAAAGGACATTGCTGGGCGCTATGCATGGCCCTACAAAAAGAAACTCTTGGCCCCTCTAAGCCTATCAAAATGGATGAGCCTCCAAGAACTTCACCCTTAAAAAGGAGAGAGTTTGCTGGCAGCATCCACTGACCAAGTACAGAGCCATCTCACCACTGCCACCAATGACTTGAGAGATTTTTTTTTTATTAAGTTTTAAAGGGCAACAGACACCAAGGAAGTTTGTTTCAAACCTTGTAGCCTTCAGGCTGTCCAGCAACAGATGGATCCATCATAAATTTAATTAAATCACCAAGTCTGTACACAGCACTGCTCGAGAGCCTAAGGTACACAAATGGTTAGAAATTACTCTATTGAAAACATATGCTAACAAGAAAAGCTGGGGAACTCTGCAATTTAATATGTTGCACAGAAGTAGTCTCAGACTTGTCGGCAGCCTCAACAAGGATACTTAGTATCTTAGGGCGCCTACTGGCATCAATGACACACTTTCCGCTCACCCAATAGTGTTCCACACTTAACTTCTATGATGCTAACTCTTTAAATGTTTTGTCCTTCACATAGCCGACCATAGTCTGCCTGTGAATACTAAACAACCCAATATGTTTATACATAGCTCAGTTTTTACATTGTTTTTGTATATAGTTTCACTGTGTATACATAGTTATATTTTTATTACCCGTTTTCCAAGTTTAAGTTACCTGTTATAATGTAAGCACACCAGTGTTTTCTGATTGTGCAGTTCTGTTACTTGTAAACCGCACTGAAAACAAATAGCGCGGTATATAAAAGATGTTAAATAAATAAATAAAATAAAAAAATAGCTGTTTCCAATAAATTGTTTCCCAAAGAATTGTTTAAAGATTTATTGGAAAAAACAGCTTTCATTCTCCGAGTCTACTTTGACATGAGGTTTTTGCTAGAGGGACCATGTGTCCAGAGGCATGGCTAGTTAAGTTCAGGCACTATGTTCCTCGCTGTTTGTTTCTTGTGGTTAGGACTATTTTGGTCTGTTGGCTTAGTCTGCTTTGTGACTCCAAAACTGACCAGGCTACCGATGTACAGTGCCCTTAGTAGCTGGTTATGCTCAGTCTCCATCTGCTGGTTGGGGAGCACAACCCATGCATCTGGACTGCATGACAGACAATTAGTAGGGAAGGCCTAATTACACCTTTTAGTTGTATAGGCCTGTATCCACTTGCCCAACACAGGAGGGATTAAAAGGTACAGCAATTAGCAGGTAAGGCATAAATTACACCTTCCAAATCATCCCTCCAGTCCAGATACATGGGATGTACCATAGCAATACCACTTACTGGAAGGGTCCCTTGAGTCAGCCCTGCAGCACCCTCACCTCAGAACACACTTCCTCCCTTGTCTGAACAGTAAGGCAATAATGCTTGGCAAAGGCATGCAACGACACCCAGTTGGTTACTCTACAGATCTCCCCAGGCAGAACCAGGCCTGCCTCTGCCCAGGATGCTACCTGTGCTTAGGTGGTGTGCCCCTGCAGCCACGAGGGAATCAGCCTGAGCCTCAGGAGATGGGAGAGACCATGGCCACAACTTAACTCATTGCACAATGGATGCCTTGGAGATTGCTGTTCGGAGGAGCCACAAAAAGATGGTCAGACCACCAGAATGCCACTGTCCACCACAGATAAAGCTGGAGAACCCACTGGGTATCTTGTCACCACAGTTGCCTGTCCTCTCCTGAATATCCTCCCACCTGCAGCACAGGCAGGGATACAAGTTGGTTCATGTGAAAGGAGGACACAACCTTAAGCAAAGGGGGCACCATCCTCAGAACCATTTTTTCTGGATGTAAGAACAGAAAAAAAAAAAAAAAAAAAAAGTGGGATTGACACAAGGCATCTTGCTGAGCAGATCGCCACCAAGAACAGTCTTCAACCTGACATCCTTCATGGTAGCCTCCCACAAAAGGCTCAAGCAGCTCTCAGTGCTAACAAAACTAGGTTCAGGTTCCATGGCAGAACCACCAGCTCTGAGAAAAAAAAAATGCACAACGCCTGTATGAGCCATCAGAGAGAGACTTACCCCAAACCTTGCCACGACAGCAGGCCAATGCTGGGATGTGGACCTGCAATGTGCCGAGTACTAGGCCCTTCTCAGTTTGGCCTGCAAAAAGAGCCAAGATCCCTCTGGTTCCACACTAGTCCTTGAAAGCTCTCCAAACCCTGACATAGGACAAGGAGGTCGATTGCTTTCAGGCTTTGAGCTGTGTTGCCACCACAGCAGGCAAATAATCCTGCCTGCTCAATCCCACCCTTTCAAGAGCTGGACCATGATAGAACCAATCCACTTGGAGCATGTGCACTGGCCCCTGGACCAGCAACTCCCACCTTCAGACATATAAAAGCTGTATTACTATGCCCTGAACAGGCTGAGGAGACCAATCAGAACCACCAGCCCCTAGAGCCACCCTATCCACTAAAGCACTTGCCTAATCAGAAGCCAAGGCAGAAAGACATACAGGAGGCTGTGCTTGAGCCATGGCTGCACCGATGCATCAAGGCCCTCCAAACATGTGCTCAAGCAGTCTGCTGAAGCAGCAGATGGCTTTGGCCAAAAGCCATCAGATTCATGGCTGGCTGGACCTACTGTAGTACTGGACTGTCATCTGGAACACAGAGTCCACTAGAGCCCACTCTGCTGGGTCCATGTGATAGCAGCTCAGGAAGTCTGCCTGGACATTTTCCTTGCCAGCCACATGCACCAGGAGAGCCAGAAGATGCTCCTCCACCCATTGCAAAAGCAGCACTGCCTCCATCAGCGGCACACTGGCCATGCCCCCCCCCCCCCCCCCAATGACTGATGCAGACCAACTCAGTTACACTGTCCGAAAAAAGACTTGCATGACCTGACCCCACAAGAGACATTTGAATTGTCAGAGCACCTGGTAATATCACCCCAAGCTCCAGCTGCATAATGGACTGTGGTCAGAGGAAGAATCGGCCCAGTCTGAGAAATCTGCCCTAAGCAATGTGCCTCCAGACGAGACTGGCATTGCCTGTCAGTCACCCAGGAGGGAGTCCTCCAAGGGGAGGCCTGCTGTCACAGCAGAAGTAGTGAGCCACCCCCCCCAATGTGCTTCACACCTCCCCTGGACATGGCAACCTGTTAGTAGGTCTTGCTGGGGGGGGGGGGGGGGCCCAGCATGACAGCAGCATGCACTGAAGCAGTGTCATGTGAACTCCAAGGCTAGGAGTTGTAGGTAAGGCAAAGGCTGGGCTATTAATAGAAAATGGTACGCCTGTTCCTGTAACTTTCTGGCGCACTTTGACAGGGGACACCTGGCCTTCCAAAGGCATCAAACCATGCAAAGTACATCAGCTCTTGAGCAGGCTCCCGCTGACTTGTTGAGATTCACCACTCAGCCTAAGCTCTGCAAGAGCTCCACCACACAAGTGCTCTCTGACTTTCCTTGAGGGAATTTGCCCTGACGAGCCAGTCATCCAGGTACTGGTAGATCAGGGTGCCTTTGTGAATGTGTGGGGCGCAGTGGCCAACCTGAATACCCCATGGGCACTGCAAATCTCAGGAAATGCTGTTGCTCGCCATGGATCGGGATGTGGAAGTATGCCTCCATGAGATCCAAGGATGTGAGAAAAACTCTCCCTTTTGCACCACCACCATTACCAATTGCAGCACCTTCAATGCCCTGTTGACACGCTTGAAGTCCAGGATGGGATGAAGAGACCCTTCCTGCTTGGGGATGAAGTAGATGGGCATACTGACCGGACCTGTGCTGGTCTGTCCGTATAAGGCAGATAGCCCCAAAAACAAAAGCAGCCTGTCCAGGGTCCCATGAACTGCCAACCTGCTTGGCTAGGAACTTGCAAGGTGAAACCAGAAAGGTGTCAGACAAGTTGTGCCAACTCTAGCGTGTAACCCTCCTGAATGATCTCTAAACACCTACAGTACACCCAAGCAGAGTGAAGAGTTTGGAGTCTTCCCCTGATCTGCTCCTTGCCTTGTGTCCCCCCTTGCTTTATTGCAGCTTCTTGGCTGGGGGGGGGGGGGGGGGGGGGGCAGGTAGAACCCCCCCTGCCAGCTTCCCAGCCCTGAAATGACAAGTTTCCCTTAGCAGGATACCACCCCCTCTGAAACTGAGCAAAGCAAGTTGCCTGGAACCTCCAGAAATCCCTAGGCTGCCCTCTGGTAGTCCCGCCCACATTGGCTCCCCTAGGCTTATCCTCAGAGTTATATTAGGTACTGTGATTTTGCTATAGAAGCTTTTCGTGTATTGAATTGAACTTTTGGCTGGTGAGGTCTCAGATACCATAGGCTGCCACTGTTTCATGAAGCTTCAGTGGACTGATGCCTAAAAATACATCAATGACCTCTGTCTTAAACATTTAGCCATATACGTCACTCTTGAAACAGCTTTTTTGATGTGAATTGTTGCAATACTTATTTAAACAACTATATTGCTTAATATTGAAAAATAAACCAGTGCTTAGCTTAGCTGTGTGATGAATTTCCCGACGCTATTCCATGCGCTATAAAATGCGTTTCTCCTACTGGTTTCTTCAGGGGAAAGCATTCACATCATCACTACTGCTCCAGCCTGGTTCAATAGAGCTTTATTGAACCAGGCTGGAGCAGTAGTGATGTGAATGCTTTCCCCTGAAGAAACCAGTAGGAGAAACGCATTTTATAGCACATGGAATAGCGTCGGGAAATTCATCACACAGCTAAGCTAAGCACTGGTTTATTTTTCAATATTAAGCAATATAGTTGTTTAAATAAGTATTGCAACAATTCACATCAAAAAAGCTGTTTCAAGAGTGACGTATATGGCTAAATGTTTAAGACAGAGGTCATTGATGTATTTTTAGGCATCAGTCCACTGAAGCTTCATGAAACAGTGGCAGCCTATGGTATCTGAGACCTCACCAGCCAAAAGTTCAATTCAATACACGAAAAGCTTCTATAGCAAAATCACAGTACCTAATATTATTTGCATTGATTGATTCTGTGATAGATAACCACGTTAACACTTATCCTCAGAGTTGACTACCCTTGGAGTCCTCCAGGTCCTTGACCCAACTTCTCCAGGGCTTCTCCAAACAGAAGCCTGCCCTTAAAAGACAGCTTGGTGATCCAGACCGTGGAAGACACTTCTGTGGAGCTAAAAGGAGACGCTGTACGGTCACAAAGGCCATACTTTTAGATGGCATCCGTACCAGGTTGTAGAAGGCATCTGCTAAGTAAGTGGCTCCAGACTAAACAAAGCTCACTCCAACCCTGGGCCCAGCAGAGGCAAGCCCTGACTACGTAGGTGCCAGAAATAGAGGTCTGTAGGGCAAGCGCATTTGCCTCAAAGGCCTGCTTGAGCATGGTCTCCAGCCTGCAAAATCCTGCACATCCCAAAGCGCCACCTTCAACCGGAATGGTGGTCTTTTTTGGTCACTGCCATCACCAAGGCATCCACCTCTGGCAACTTGAGCAGCTCGTTCTGCTCAGGAGAAAGGAAGGTATAGGCAAGTCATGGTGCGGATGCCCTGCAGACTGGATTCTGCCAACTCCCATTCAGCATCAAATCGTTTGCCCGATTGCCTTTTGTACCAGGAGCAAATCCTGGAAAAAAACAGTCCCTGCAACAGAGGGTCTTCCAGCATAAGCTCCTCTGCAGCTGAATCCATGGTCATATTCAGAGCCCCCAGGGAACAGGAGGAGGAGATCAGACCTGCCAGCTCCTCCCCCTGAAAAACCCACACCATGGCAGACTCATTGCCAGAAGAGCAAAATCACCCCCCATCTGCCTCTTGGCTGTAGGACTCCAGAGAGGCTGGGTCTTCAAGAGCCTCTAACTCGGCTTCTCACCTCCATTAAGCAGGTGGGGCCTCCCTGCAGTAGAATGAACAAATTCAGATCCGCCTGTTCTGTCTCATGGCGGTGGTTTTTTTGGATGTAGCCTTTGCATCCAAGCCCTTTGTTGCCTCTCCTTTTGCTTTTCCCACCTCCATGCATCCCAAGATGGCAAATTTTGGTGCCAAAACAGGACTGTGTGATGGGAAGGCAGACCTCTGAAGAGCCAGCTTCCTGATCATCTGATGCAGACTGCTGCAAAGCCTGGAGGGCCTGCTCTGCCATCTTGCTCTCCTCTGAGCACACACCTGCTGCTATGTGCCCCAGTGCACCCCACAGATGGTCTAAAAAAAAAAAAAAAAAAAAAAAAACACAAAAGCGGCTACACCACGTGTCAGGTCGGCTTGTGCAACCTTCTGCTCCACAGCACACACAGAAGAGCTGGGCCCCACCACCCTCCTGGAGCTCCCTCCAAAAAAAAGGGAAAGGACACACCCACCAGCTCTTTGAGCAGAGATTGAGGGAGGGACCTGGAGCTCAAGGATGTGCACCCCACTGCAGGCAAGACTATCGCCACACCAGAGCAGTTCATGGTCACTCACCACTAGGAAGGCAGCTAGCAAAGGACAGGAGATCCCGCTCCCCTACTGCTCGATTTGCCTGTTTGCTCCACATTGAAAATAAGACTCATTTATTTATATATTAAATTTTTGCTGCCTCCTGAAAAACAGCTACTAGCAAACAGAAAACCTTAAAGGCTCAACTCTACTAAGTGCTCCAGTCCTAAATAGACTAAGGATCCCTACAACAGTTCAGATACACAGGTAGCTCATCCATCTGCTGGAGACCAAGCAATACTGGCCAGGCTCCTGATGTCACCTATTAAGGGCACTGTACATCAGCAAAGCTGGTCATGCTCAGTCTCTATCTGCTGGATGGGGAGCACAACCCATGCGTCTGGGCTGGAGAGGTAATTTGGAAGTAAGAATTCAAAGGCAAAATAGGTAAGGAATCCAATATTAGGGATAAGATTGGATACCTCATTGTATTTACGGTCCCACATCCAGAAATTGGTGAAGGTAGCTTACTATAAATTTACATTTATTAAAACAGCTAAAGCCATCTTACACCTGATAATTTTTTTGCAGTAATTCAAACACGGATGTTCTCTTCATTCAACTACTTAGTCTTTTTAGGCTTATCGATAAGAGTACTTCATTCTTTGCAGTCTGTGCAAAAATTTGGAATAGTTGCTCTGTTGATATTCAACAGCAATTGTATGCTTTGCATTGGTTACTGATTAAAGTTTAAACTGTATACGATTATTCTTCAAATGTATTAAATCAGCTTGTGAGTAGATGAGCCCTAAAGGAGGAGCAGTTTTCTGCCTAGGAGGTAGAGCAAAGGTGACCGGAACCCAAGACTGCCAGCTTTTACTAAAACTTCCTAACGTTTCACAAATATTAAAAGGCTTCAGTGGTTTGGAAAAAAAATATCTGGACTCAACATTGTTGGGAATGGAAAGTGGACTAAGGCCAGTGGCCTCTCAGTCCTTGCTTATCCCTGGCTTCTAAATCCTGTATGCCAGGGATGTAACAGTTATCTTCCCTGAAGCATGTATCCCCCCCTGGAGTACACAGACCCAGCGAGGACATACTTAATTGTATCCCACTCCAGTCTTAATATCCCCCTATCAGCAGAATGGGTCAGCTGCCATGTCCCATCAAGTTTCCTCCTTAAACAAAAAGATGCCCTTTCCACAGCTTATTTTCTCCATTCCCAGAGGCAGCCTCAATCCATGCATTCACAGGTGTGGGGGAAAAGCTGCCACCACATTCCTATCATTACTCCTAGGGGAATTCTACACAAAATGGAATTCCTTACCTGTGCAGAATTCTGTGCAGGCACCAGCAGGTCAGACAGCAAGGCAGAAATGGATGCACAAGCTTTAAGAGCACCCGATTCTGCCTCACTTGGCAGCAACACAACCATGGAAGCACTTCTATTTGCTCCTGCAGCTGTGCTGAGTCCGATGCCAGCATGTTTACAAATGTGGTACACAGAAGTGCTCTCTGTGTACCTTTGAAAACACACTAGCATAGCCAGGGGGAGCACTTCCATTTGCTCCCATGCTGGAAACACACACACACACACACACACACACACACACAGGGAGGGGATGGGGGGGGGAGACAAGGATGGGTTGGGGAACAGAACTGTGCTTGCAGTAAGACTTAAGGAGGAAAAAAATAATGCCAGTCTAAAGGATGAGGAGTTGTTTTATGATAGGGACATGCCACATACTTTTATTGTTAAAAACCAAAATCACACACACAAATTTATAATATTGAGTGCAGAATCTTCAAAACATTGTTGCACAGAATTACCCCAGGTGTATATTTTGGAAAGAAACAAATGGAAACTGGCTTTTATAGTACAGGACTGTTCTGTAGAAATTACAAAAGGCTGCTTACCAATAGGCACAAATGGAGACTCTTTGGTTTTTCGAATCAGTTTTGCGGTTTGACTGTCCCTTTCTTCATAAGTAGAAAGAACACTTTCTGGACTGGATGCCATTTTAACTATAAAGGCAAAGAATGGTAGTAAAAAGGTCAGGGATTGTACTGCAGCATGAAAAACAGACTAACAGACGAAGTGGTTTCTTGTAATACATTTCAGCAACCAGGTTAAAGTTAAATTCACAATTCGGATTAAACCAGTCAAAAACACACACAGCCCTTCATAGTCATTCTGATTCTGCTGCAACACATTGCCTCGGGTCACAGCGTACCACACATCTGTCCTCTATAGTGTTAATTCCCAGACTGTAAAGAGAGAGTAGGTCCAAAGGCATGCCACCATTACACTCAGCTGGGGCAAATGCATATTATATAGAACAAAAATCAGCATACGTTCTAATCTTTGCTGATAAACGTAGAGCAGCAGAACTCCATTTATAACAAAATCTGAATGGTACAGTTAAAAGCCAATGGGGGGCGGGGGGGGGGGAAGAAGATGTACAGTATGTTCCGAAGCTGCCATCTATGAGCAGTGGATAGAAGTATACACCAAAGATTTTCAGAAGGCTCCCTGTCCACATACAAGCTCCTAAATCCATTTAGAACTATAAGTCATGCAGAAAGCAAGATGTGTATTTAATACATGCTTCAGACCCCATGTAAAGCATCATCACTGGCTGCCATAAAAAAAGGATTCAAAATTTGTACATCTGCATGTTTACCTGTTGCAATATACTTCAGCTAACAAAAAAACAAACAAACAGTGGAAAGATCTCCACATGGCCTAGGAGGATTCCCTGTCAATTTGAGCTCACTAATACTAAGTGGATCAGCAGGAGGGGGTGGAGGGGGGAGGAGTAGAATAGTGGGCAAAACAAAGGATTATGGACAACCAATCTGGAGTGGAGGAGTGGCCTAGTGGTTGGGACAAGGTACTTCAGGCCAGAAGGTCAGGGGTTCAAATCCCACTAGAGGACAGCAACCTTGGGCCAGAAGGACTGGGGTTTCTAGTCCCACAGGTGCTCCTTGTGGTCTTGGGCAAGCCACTTAACCCTCCATAGCCCATGTTCCCTGTAAAATAGTTATCTCCAAGTTATAATGCCCTGTTCAATGTAATTTCAGTTTGTTCAATGTAAACCGCACTGATGCAGAATAGTGCGGTATATAAGAGAATGTAAATAAATAAATCTTTGCTAGGAATGTAAACGTTAAAAAACAATAAGTAGTTAGAGCACTGGCTTGATAACCAAGAGACCAGGGTTCCAATTCCCACTGGCACGCCTTGTGGCCTTGGGCAATTCACTTAACTCTCCATTGCCTTGGAAGACAGGCCTGGCAAACTATTTCTGGTCACACTGCCAAGAAAACCCAGCAGCTGCTGGGTTGCCAGGAGTCAGTCAGCACAGACTCCAAGGCGCACAGTGCATAGTTTTCAAAAGTAGTGGCTGGGAAAAAAGTTAGTCTTCATAAATTAAGACCACAAAAAGAGGAATACAGATCTGCTAGTATCTGGAGAAGCTAAGGGAAGCTGGTAAAACAGTCTGGAAAGCAAAGATGCAAATGGCGGTAGAATAGTCAAGGGGTCCAGAAGGAGAACACATCTTTGACTTTCCCCTCTGGCAGGAAACACTCTGCCCACTCAAGTGTTGAAACGTGCTCTCAGGAACTCCAGGGGACTGAGAAGGCAATAGCTGGCTCCATGAAAGGACTGAGAATAAGCCTGAAGTCCATAAATGGAAGGGGGGGGGGGGGGAACTCTCCAGGCTGGTAGTGATGGAATTCCTGAGACCCCCCAGGAGTCCAGCCAGCACTCACGAGGAATGGACAGAGGCTGACAGAAAAAGGAGCGCCTGCTCACTACACAGGCCCCTTGGACCAGATCTCCAGAAGGTGGAAGATATGGTCTTGCCTAGGTCCTTTACCTGCTTCTCCCAAATGGATGCAACAGAAGCGCCCCTCTAAGGCCACATGGGTAACTGGGCTTTGGAAGATGAGTCTGCTGCTGCATGTCAAAGCCAAGCCAATGCCATGTCACCATCAACAGGGCACAATCCCTGGCCACTAGATGTACCAGGTCATACATGGCATCAGAACAGAAGGCTGTAACAGACTCCAGAAGAGGGGTAGAATCATCTGGCAGAAGAGACTGAAGCCACTGGGGCAGGGCCTGAAATGTTAGGTTTGCACATACTGCCAACTGAAGAATATCAGCCACCGCAGCAAACTGTCAACACAAATTCACATTTCAGTTCAAAGTATCTTTCAAGGCCAATCTGCTTTCCATAGGAATGGTGGTCCATCTGGTAACCACCATGACCTGTGCATCCAACTTTGATGTATCAAGGTCTTAACTGTCTGAGTAATATATTGTTGAATGTAAACCGCACTGATAACAGAGCGCGGTATATAAGAGCTGTAAAATAAATAAAGAAGAGCGGGACCTAGGCATGGTTGTGTCTTTTGATCTAAAAGTAGCTAAACAGGTAGAATAGGTGACGGCAAAAGCTAGAAGGATGCTTGGGTGCATACGGAGAGGAATGGCTAGCAGAAAAAAAGGCGGCGATAATGCCTCTGTATAAGTCTTTGGTGCAACCTCATTTGGAGTGTAGTGTGCAATTCTGGAGATCGCACCTTCAAAAGGATGTGAACAGGATGGAGTCGGTGCAGAGGGTGGCTACTAAAAATGGTTAGTGGTCTTCATTATAAAGCATGAGGACAGACTTAAGGATCTTAATATGTACACCTTAGAGGAAAGGCGGGATAGAGGTGATATGATTGAGATGTTTAAATACCTCCATGGCATAAATGCTCACGGAGAGAGCCTCTTTCAATTGAAAGCAAGTTCTGCTACGAGGGGACATGGGATGAGAGTGAAGGGGGATAGATTCAGGTGCGATATGCAGAAATATTTCTTTATGGAAAGGAGTACTGGATCCATGGAATAGTCTCCCAGTGGAGGTGGTAGAGATGAGGACAGTAACTAACTTCAAAAAAAGCATGGGACAAACACTGAGGATCTCTAAAGGAAAAAAGGGGACTGTTGTAGTTGTTGATATGGAAGGACAGACTAGATAGGCCATGTGGTCTTTTTCCATCATCATATTTCTAAGTTTAGTGTCAGAGATGACTAGAGGCATGAGTGATATCATGAAACCTGGCCTTTTTATTGGTTCTTTATCTCTACCAATCTGCTGGTAGGGCAACACAACTCGCTTGTCTTGACTGGTTTAGCAGGACAAAATGGAATTACCATTAGAGAATGAGTAAACGGAACGGGAACGTTTGGCTGAATATCTTGGGCCCTTCTCTGCCTGGTCAACCATGGATTTAAGACTTAGCCATTAAACTGGCTTTTAGCCGGTCTGAGCAAGCTACCCTTGCTGGTGGCCTGAAGGGAAGCTTGCCCTGCCCCGAGGATGTGACTGAGCTACATGCCAGACCACCTCCCCCTTACTCTGCTGATGAGTTCCCCTATTCCAGGGGCCAAGAGGGCCCTGAACACGGTGAGCAGAAGGTTCTACCAGCACTGGGATCAGCCCCTCTGAGGTAGTAGCAGAGAAAACTGTGGCGGCTTGACAGGGGAGCCCTGGAGGGGTTGTGCCATCAAGAAGTGCCCAAAAGAATAACTTGGGAGGCCACAAGTACCATTGTTAAGGGGTATGGAACCTGAAAAGTTGATACTGGAGACTATATAGAATGCTATCATGTTATTGGATGTGACTGTGGGTCCAAGTTGGTTAAGGTTGAGGGGTTCCTTGGAGAAATGGACTTGCATTTGAGTTTTGAGTCTCAAGGGGAATATCAAAAAGATTCAAGACTACAACTCTAGAAGCAGAACTGATGTTAAAGAGTACCAAATGAAAGTGCTAAAAGATCTTTCAGGTATGCAGCGTAGGCTTAAAGTTCAAATGTTTGTCTGTTCAATAACTTCAGAATTCTTAACTTGATATGTTTAGCCCTAGAGATCTGTTCAAAAAATTTTTGTTAGGAGGTATTTCCTCTGCTGGAACCTTTTAAATCCACCAAGTAAAGTGTTCTAATCTTCCAACTAAGAAGGAGGACTCAACAAGGGGATGGTTACTCTGGTGAAGGTGTTTCAGCTGGCATGGCGAGCAAGCCATAGAAGAAACCCAAGAAAGAGCTACCTTACTTGTAACTTTGTGTTTGAAGATGAATAAATATTTGTTTTTATTTAGCTGCATTTATATTCCGCTTTTCACTGGGTCAAAGCGGTGGAACATTGAACGAAAGGAGGGGGGGGACGGGAATAATCAATTGTAGGGGTCTGGGCTGTCACCAGGCGGCCAACACTAATGATTTTAGCAAGTGTTTGGGATGTAGACGGAGACATAGACATTTGAGCTACAGTCTCATTTGTGGTGGTTTGTTTCAGGTCTGAGGAATTCCTGGAATAGTGTGGTTTTTAGTTGTTTCCTGAAGGATAGGGAGTCTTTGTTGTTTCTGATGCAGTTTGGTAGAGAGTTCCAGATGGATGGTGCATATAGTTCAAAGGCTCTGTTGCAGGTTCGCTGGTTGCATTTCGTACTCTTATGGGGGATGGTGAGGGAGTTGTTGGTGGTTTGTCTGGTTTTTTTGTTGTGGGTTGGTCGGGCTAGTAGTGTGCGGATCTGAGACATTTGAGTTTGGTAGAGAGCTTTGTGGGTGAGGACAATGGATTTGTACTTGACTTGTGCTTCTAGAGGGAGTATATGTAGCTCTCTCAGTATTGGGGTGATGCGGTCTTGCCTTTTTGCGGTCTGGATAATTCTTGCTGTGGTGTTTAAGGCAGTCCGGAGTGGGTTTGTATGAGTGGCCGGGAGTCCATGGTAGATTATATTGCAGTAGTCCAGGTGGGGGAGTGTCATGGCTTGCATCACTGTTCTGAAGTCTTGTGGTTCGAGGAGAGGTTTGAGATGCTGCACTGTTTTAGCCTTGTGGAATATTGTTGCTGCAGTTTTTTTGATTTGCTGTTTCAGTGTGAGTGCTTGGTCTATGATGATACCTAAGTATCTTATCTGCAGATGTATCTGTATTTGTGTGGTCCCAATATTGAGGTGTGATGGTTCAGTTATGAAATATTCAGTTATGAAATGTTTGTTTTCGGAAGAGGAAAACAAAATAAAAACCCAAACCCCCACCCACACTTTGTTCATTGGCCAGCATGTATGGTGTATTCCTGACCTTTGTCCACAGACAGAGGAAGAAGAAACTCCAACTCCAGGAGGTTCTTAAACCTGAATAATTTTCCTTTAAAATTTTGAATTAAAATTGCTAATGTTAGATATATTTCCTGACCTAGAACAATTGAAACATTTACTGCAATATAAGATTGCTTTTAAAGGATGTTTTTCTGTATTGTGTGCTCATAGTCAAATTTCAGGTAATTTATGATCTGATGGACTTTGAGCATTTGCCTTCATTTTTTTAAGTTAGTTATTTTTCAAATTTTTGCTTCTTCCCCTTTGAGGCTCACATGGGCCCTTTCCTTACTCCTTTTTGTGGGCTTGATAGACTATTACAATATTGTGGCAAGGTCTTTGTTATACAAGATCTGTCCCAAAAGTAATGAGAAACATTTTTTAAAAAATGTATTGAACATATATGCAATCAGTTTATCCCCTTCAAAATAGGCTCCTTGTGATCAAATACAGCGATTCCAGCATTGCTGCCACTCTTCATAGCATTGGAGGAAGTCTTCACTTGACATGTTCAAAGCCCTTGTCGCAACTGCCTGGATGTTTTCAACTGTCCCAAAATGAGGTCCTTTGAGGTGAGTTTTGAGCTTGGGGAATAAAAAAAATTGCATGGAGTCAAGTCAGGGCTGTACAGTGTGTGGGGGAAGTGTTGCAGTATTAAATTGAGCCAAAAGTTCCCTCACAGCAAAATGTGTGACTTGGTGCATTGTTCCATCGGACAAATTCTTTGGGACCAATTTCACACTAATTTCTCTCATATCCAGATTTGCTGTAATGATTCAGTGGATGTCCATTTGATAGTCCTACCTCCTTTGCGATTAACTGCCGGTCCCTACCAGAACAGCCTTCACACAAGTCACACTGTTCTCAGTTCTTGAAGTTGAAGGACACCCTGCGCGCTGTTCGTCCTCTCTCCCTTCCATCCTCAAACACCTTGTGCCACCTGAAGACTTGGGCTGAAGGCAAATCATCATCTCCATAAACTGTCCTCAACAACTGCAATGTTTCGGAACCAGATTTTACGAGTTTCATGCAGAACTTAATCACGTAATGCTGCTCCAGACATCTGTATTTTCATCCGTGACAAGACAAACTATTACTCACTTTAACGTACCAACTGCTACAGAGGCACAGACTCAACTGAGGAAGGTCGAACTGTATACCTGGGTTCCCCCTCCACCTGCCTTGACCCCTACTTTCTTTTCCTAGCCCTTCTGTGCTGCGCAAACAAACAAAAGTCACTCATTACTTTTGAGACAGACCTCATTAAAAGCGATAAAATATATTTAAAAAAAAAAATTCTAAACACTAGGGGGGGGGGGGGGGAACCCCACACAAAAACAGGCATTTATGATACTGGCTCAGGTGCCTAGTAATCACTATCCAAGAGATCTTCCTTCATAAGAGGGCAACCACTATAAGCCCCAAATGGCTTCAGGACAGGGAAGTGGAAAGCTGAACTCCCTGCTCCCCATCATAAATGACAATCAGGGCCATCGGGTGTGCCCTCACCAGAGGGCCCTTAGGCAAGTACTGTACAGAAACATACCAAGCAGCCACACATCCTCCATGACGACCACAGCTCCACACCAACACAAGGCAAGTCTCCTCCTCTCTTGTTATACCCGAGCTTACACACCACAGCCAACATGCTACATCATTTCACATGCCTTTTTAATCCTCCTGCTACTCACTTTGCATGCAATCACCCACACAGCAGACTATAGCCCTTTCTGCTAAAGCCATGTACCAGAAACCCATCTTACCTAATCAAAATCAATCCTTTGCTCCAACCTCCCCCTCCTACTGCCAACTTACCCACCTCTCCCCTCTTTCAAGTGCATACTCGGCAATGCCAGATCCATCTGTAATAAAATCCCAATCCTCATGGATCATATCAAGGACAACTAGATTGACATAGCATGCATCACAGAAACTTAGATTGAGGAAACTGAACGTGCTCCTAAACAACCTAGCCATAATCATACAAAATCAATCACCCCAGGATCAACAAGAAAGGGGGAGGAGTCTTCCTAACTACTAAGGAATCTCTACAGTTCAAACCCACACCTCAACCCAAAACATGGATTCAGTTTCCATAACCAACCCCCACCTTTCCATCTGCCTAGTGTACAGACACCTCTCAACTGGGACCCAGCAACCTTTCCCCACTCATTGAAGAAACCTGCTCAGAACATCACAAAAAACAAATGGTTCTTACCGCTGTGAGACCTCAATCTACCAACGCTATTAGACAAGTGGGCATCCTCCTTCCTACAGGCTATGGTGGTGATGCAGCTTAACCAAATAGTATCAGAACCACCACACAGCATGAGTAAAATACTAGACCTAATTATTCACTCCAACATACTGGGTACACCACCACCTTTCCTCTACGACTTGTAGCGCCTCTGTACCATGGTCAGACCAAACAATCTCCCTTCCAAGAGACAACACCCAATACAAACACATCTGTGCAGGCATATTCCTGGAAATTCAGGATGTTCAACTAAGTCCTTCACCAATATAATCTAACCACTCACGCACTTGAACCTAGAGCTGAACCCCTGCAACCTAATCGCACAATGGAACCCTCTCATCCTCTTATGCCATCAAGCCGAATAGTATACTCAAGATGAGAGTGCACCTAGCACCATGGTTCACTCCTGAGCTCAAAATCAATGACAACCAAGCTCAGATGACTAGAGCGCACATGGAGAAGGCATAGGAGCCCAGACACGTCTCAGTCCTGAAGCAATACTGTTCTTACCCTGCTAAAGGAGGAACATCACACCAACCTACTCAACTCCTTCCTCAACTGACCCAGGGAATTATTTGACATTGCCCAGCACTTCAAAGCCCCTATCACCTCAAGAACCATCACAGCTATCTCCAACCAAGATGGTCCAGCACTTACAAGCTAAGCAAGCAATTCAGCAGTAGTCTCACCACTTCAATACATAAGCAACATCTCAGACTGCCCCCACAAGGGAATATGGTCAACCTTCAGCAGTCTCCATCCAGCAGCTAGAGATTATCATATCCAACCTGAATAGCACCACCTTCCGCTGAACCCTTGCCCAAACAGGAGATTATACCATTCATTCTGTGCATTGTCCAGTCATTGCTCACCACCAGATACATGCCTACCACATTGAAGCAAGTATCTGTCAGACCATTTTTCTAAAATCCCACATTCTCAACACAGCTCTTCCCTCTTCATATATGCCCATCTCGAGCATCCCAGTATTTGCCAAGATCGAGAAAACTGTACAACTACAAAAAAAAAAATCTTAGGAGTTCATGGAATCTCACTCCTCTGGATGAGCATCAGCATGGCTTTAAGCCCTTCCACATCACAAACACACTTCCAGCATCCCTCCTCAACACACTGATCACTGGCATAGAGAAAGCCTCACAAGAATCCATCCTAGTGTTCCTGGACCTTGCTGCAGCCTTCGATGCCATCACACACTCCCAGCTCTTAGCACGTCTACGCGAAATTGGCCCAAGAGGAAGGGCCTTACAGTGGTTCCAATCACATCTTTCAGACCACTCAAAGAATCAGAATAGGATCAAACCTCAACCCCATTCAAGCTCCTTCAGGATTACCACAGGGCTCAGCATTATCCTCCCTGCTCTTCAACATCTTTATACAATGGCTCTGCAAGGTCATATAGGACTACAAGATCCTTAAGAAGTAATTAGACCTTACCTGCTAATTGTTCCTGAAGGAACGACAGTCCAGTCCCTTTACTTCTGGGTTGCATAACCCTTCCAGCAGCTTGGAGGCTGAGCCCATCCTTTTTAAGGATGGTGCGGTATAAATACCACTGGCACCACCCACAGAACCCAGTAATCTAATGAAAAAGCAGACTTAACGAAAATCAATTAATAGCTTATATAAAACAACCCAAAACACACCACTAACTCTCCCCTTTTTTATTTTTATTTTACAAGACCAAGATGAAAAAAGGGGGAGGGGGAGAAGGAGGAGGTGTACCTGAGTCCGACCGAGCCATCCTTCACCCCGGCCTGCCGGATCTGCACCAAGGGACCCTTCTGCTTTGCCCTGGCCCAGAGTTCGGTCCGCTGATCCTCACAATAGCACTAGGGCATTACGCCAAACGAAGAACCGGGTGGGATCAGGGACTGGACTGTTGTTCCTTCAGGAACAATAATTAGCAGGTAAGGTCTAATTACTTCTTCCTTATCGTCACTCCAGTCCAGTCCCTTTACTTCTGGGATGTAACAGAGCAGTTCACACTTGGGTGGGATTCGATAACCCGGACCGAAGTATAGCGTGCCCAAACCGAGAGTCAGCTGAACTCTGCACGTCCAGTCTGTAGTGTCTGGTAAAGGTATGCAGCGAGGACCATGTGGCCGCTCTACAAATGTCCAGCAGCGGAACTAAGCTATATTCTGCCCAAGAGGCAGCTTGCACCCGTGTTGAATGAGTGCGCAGCCCCCCCGGAACCTGCTTCCTCTTGAGGATATAGGCGGAAGCAATAGCTTCTGATCCACCTGGAGATGGAAGCCTTGGCCGCAGCCTCCCCCTTGTGCGGACCTCCAAACTGAATGAGCAGACGGTCGGACTTTCTGAAAGGTGCCGTGCGGGAGAGGTAACGCTTCAAGGCTCTCTGAACGTCCAGGAGGCACAGCTTCCTGTGTCTCCCCTCTTGCCCCTCCGCTGAAAACGACAGGAGCGTAACTGTCTGGTTCACATGAAAGGGGGAGATGACCTTTGGCAAAAAGGAGGGTAACGTCTGCAAGACCACTTTATCCTTGAAGAATGAAAGGAAGGGGGGCTGCGCGGACAGCGCTTGCAGGTCGGAGACACGTCTGGCCGAGCAGATAGCGACCAGAAAAACCGTCTTCAGTGTCAAATCCTTTAGAGAGGCTTCTTTCGCCAGCTCAAAAGGTTTCTTGGTCAAGGCATTTAGTACCAACTTGAGATCCCAAGGGGGGATGATAGGCGCCTACGTCCCCAGCAGAGATCTAACTGCTCTTAGGAACCTGGCCACGTCTGCGTGGGCCCCCAATGACTTCCCGTGGACCTTACCTCTATAGCAAGAGATGGCTGCCAACTGGACCCGCAAGGAACTGTGTGCCAGGCCTTTGTCAAAACCCGCCTGCCAGAACTTCAGAACCTCCGGGATAGAGGCTGAAAGAGGTTTCCTCCGGTGCTCCGCACACCATGCTTCAAAGATGCAAACTCTTACATAGGAGAGACAGGTTGAGCGCTTTTGAGCACTCAACAGGGTCGAGATTATGGATCCAGAGTAACCCCGCTTCAGGAGCTGCGCCCTTTCAATAGCCAGGCTGTAAGCGAGAATTGATCCACGTGAGGCATCTGAACCGGACCCTGTGTCAGCAGATCCCTTCTGCAGGGCAGACGCCAAGGCCGGTCGATGATCAACCTCACCAGATCTGCATACCAGGGGTGGCGGGGCCAATCCGGAGCTATGAGGATTATCAAGCCTTGGTGAGCTTCCACTCGCTGAAGAACCTTTCCGATGAGAGCCCATGGGGGGAACACATACAGGAGACCCTCCGACGGCCACTTCTGGGCCAGAGCATCTAAGCCTTCGGACATCCTTTCCTTCCTTCGACTGAAGAATCGGCTTGCCTTGGCTGAAGAATACCGTGCCATAAGATCCATGACTGGTGGACCCCAAAGGGCTACTATCTGGTTGAAGACCTCCTGCTCCAGCTCCCACTCTCCGTGGTCTATCTTGAACCTCCTGAGGTAATCGGCCGTAGTGTTGTCCGTGCCGGCCACGTGCTGAGCTGAAAGGGCCTCCAGGCGGATCTCGGCCCATTGGAATAGGCCGTCCGCTTCCTTTTCCAAGGCGGGGCTGCTTGTGCCACCCTGGCAGTTGATGTAAGCCACCGCGGTGACATTGTCGGAGAGGACACGAATCGCTCTTCGTATTACTAAGGACTCGAGAGCTCTGAGCGCAAGAGCTACCGCCCGTAATTCCAGTCTGTTGATTGACCATTGTGACTACAAAGACGACCATTGGCCCTGGACGAACCGGTCCTCGCAATGAGCTCCCCAGCCTGTTAGACTGGCATCCGTCGTCAGCAGCAACCACTGCGGGGGCTCGAGAGGCATCCCGCAATCCAGATTCCTTGGGGACCGCCACCACTGGAGGGCCTTCTTGGTTCGAGGAGCACAGGGCAACTGCATGGACAAGATGATGCTGATGGGACCACCGACGCAAAAGGGCCCGTTGCAAGGGCCGCATGTGAGCCCTGGCCCACAAAACCACCTCTATTGCTACCGCCATGGTACCCAGCAGTTGAAGGTAATGCCACGCCGTAGGATTTTGCCTGCTCAGGAATAGCATGACCCGGATCCTTAGGTCTCTTGATCTCGACTTGGACAGAAACACCCTGCCCCTGCTGGTGTCGAACCTTGCTCCGAGATACTCGAGCTCCTGGGAAGGTCTCAACCTGCTCTTTGCCCGATTGATGACCCACCCTAACTCTTCCAGAACCTCCACCACTCTGGCTGTGGCTGAGCGACTTTCCTCTTCCGACTTTGCCCGTATCAGCCAATCGTCCAGGTAGGGATGAACTAGTATTCCTTCTCTTCGCAGGGCCGCGGCCACCATCACCATCACCTTGTTGAAGGTCCTTGGAGCCGTAGCTAGACCGAAGGGCAGAGCCTGGAATTGAAAATGACCTCTGGGCACCGCAAACCTCAGGAACTGTTGGTGGGACTTTGACCGGTATATGTAAATAGGCTTCCGTCAAATCCAATGACGTCAGGAACTCCCCACTCCTTACGGCCACGATGATGGATCTTAGGGTTTCCATCCGGAAATGAGGTACCTTGAGACAGCGATTGACTTGCTTTAGATCCAGGATCGGGCGATAAGAACCTTCCTTCTTTGGTACCACAAAATAGATCGAGTACTGACCGGAACCGCATTGTTCTGGTGGCACCGGGACCACAGCTCTGAGTGCTATGAGTTGGGAAAGAGTTGTTTCTATCGCTGCCCGCTTTTCCGGGGTACCGCAGGGAGACTGAATGAAGGCCGGAAGTATTTGCTTTGCAAATTCGAGAGCATAACCCTCTCGGATCAACTCCAGGACCCATTGGTCGGACGTGACCCGGGACCAGGCAGGAAGAAATAGTCTTAAACAGCCCCCCCACTAGTAGTCCGCCCTCCTGGACCCCTGGTTTGTCATTGAGGTTTTCTAGGTCTGGCGGAGGAGGTCCCAAAGCCTCTTCCTGCCCCCCGAAACCCTCTGAAGTTTTGACCCCTCGAAGGGAAACGGCCCCTAGGAAAGGGGTTCGATCTGGCTGGACAAAATCTCCGGGGATCCCTCAGTTGATTACAGACCGGAGCTAGCGAGCGAACTTGTTTTGGTCTGTCCTCCGGGAGTCTGCCTCCCTTAGATTTGCCAAGGTCTTTAACTAACTTATCCAGGTCTTCGCCAAACAGTAGCTTCCCCTTGAAGGGTAGACGACTCAGGCGCGCCTTCAACGAGGCATCGGCTGCCCAATTACGGAGCAATAAATATCGCCTAGCTGCTACCACCGAGGCCATGTTCTTAGCTAGGCTCCTGATGAGGTCGTACTGACTGTCTGCCAGGTAGGCCGTCCCGGACTCTAACTTAACTGAAATAGATTGGGAGTCCCCTGAGGGGGACTCCGCTAGCTGTAGTTGTTGGGACCACCTCAAACAAGCCCGGGCTACCCAGGCCCCAGAAACCGAGGCCTGTAAGGCAATAGCACTAACGTCAAAGGCCTGCTTTAGTAGTGTCCAATTTTCTATCCTGAGAGTCTCTCAAGGCAGCACTACCCTTGACCGGAATAGTCGTCTTCTTTGTCACTGCAGATACCGCTGCATCCACCCTGGGAGACCTCAGTAGTTCTTTATCCGGTTCTGGCAATGGATACAGACGAGACATTGAGCGCACTCCCCTCAAGCCTGATTCTGGTTGATCCCATTCCTCCTGGATCATCTGGCGTACCACTCTGTGCACCGGGAAGACCTTATGAGAGACTTCCTCACAGCTTGGATTAAAGGATCTTCCAACCCTTCTTCCTCTGATGGAACGTCCGAAGACACATTGAGTACCTTGAGGGACTCATTAATCAGCACTGAGAGTTCCTCTTGCCTAAAGACACGCACTATGCGGGATTGATCCTCCTCTGGAATCTCTCCCTCCTCAAGTTCTTCTCCATCCTCCCCTACATCCTTATCCGAAAACTCCTCTCCCGGGGTATCTTGGGGAAAGGATGTGAGAAGCTCCTCACTCACTAGCCGTGCACGCTTGAGAGATACCCGAGTCCTGGGAGCTTGTCTTCCATGGTGTGGAAGCTCCTCCCCCTTCACTCCCTTTTACTACACTCGGCTCACCATCCTCGAGCCCCTGTCTGCGCAAGCAATAAGCCTTGTGCAGTAAGAGGACAAACTCGGGAGAGAAGGGATCCCCGGAGCTCTCCTCCTCCCCAGCAGAGGGGGAGGGAGAGAGCGCTGAAGCCGGCAAAGGCGTGGTAGAGAGGGGGAGGAAGGGAGACCTTCACCCCCTCCGCCAGGTCCCCAGACCCCTGAGCGGATTGGGACATGGGTAAAAGAACACTTTGCTCCGCCGAAGCCGCTTCTGCAGCACAAGCCCTGCAAACTCCTGACTCGGAATCAGTGCCCCTGCGAGTGCCACAAGATGGGCACCTTGTTTTGCCAGTCATGTCCACTTTAAAGAGGATCTTCCCGTCTGGAAAGGAATATGCCCTTATGATCTTTCAAAGCAAAAAGCTTCCAAACCCACCGGGACTGAGATAGGCCTCTAGGGGAATAAAATAAATTCAAATAAAATAGATCCCCCCCAACCCCCCCTCACTAACTATGCCGTTAAGGAAGGAGAGAAATAAACCAAGAAATTAAAAGTAAATTAAAGAGTAAATCTACAAATTAACACAAATACTAGGACTCAAACCATGGGAAAAAACTCCCAGTACTTGCAGTTTTGTAGATGTTCAGCGAATCTCCGTTGGAGAGGGGAGCGCTCCGGCAGCTCACACGTGGAAGGCCTGGGCCACGTGGAGGCCTAACTGGCAGTCGGCGGCTCTGCTCGTGCCGCCGAGCAAAATGCCAGCGCCAGGATTAGCACAGCATTGCAATCGGCTCCAGAGCAGGCTACGAGTTCCGACGCTCCCGGACTACTCCGCAATCTCTCCTTCCTCTGGAGAACGCAGGAGAGCCCCTTGTTGCTGCCTCAAGCGCTCAGCCGCCTGAGGGCTTCAGAGCGAGGCAGGACCGGCTTGGGGAAGAAGAAAAAAAGAAAAAAACCACCACCTATCTCTCCCTTGCCGCGGGAAGCCGGCCGGAGGAGAGAGCAAGGAGCCCTCGCGATTCTCCTGAAGGCAAACCTCCTCTTCTGTGGAGCTGGTAAACGGGCAGGGAGGGGGGTGGAGGGGGAAGGAGAAAGGAAGAAATCTTTAAAGGAACAGAGCTAAAATGAAAAACCCTTATCCCAAATCAAATGAAATCAACAAATTAACTTAAAATAAATTGAAAGTAAGCTCTAGAGGTGAAAAGAAAGACGACTCCAGTAAGCCCTTGGCTTACGGAACCCTCCAGCTGCTTGGAGACTGAGATTACTGGGTTCTGTGGGTGGTGCCAGTGGTATTTATACCGCACCATCCTTAAAAAGGATGGGCTCAGCCTCCAAGCTGCTGGAAGGGTTACACAACCCAGAAGTAAAGGGACTGGACTGGAGTGACGATAAGGAACCACCTTTATGTCAGTGATATCCTCATCTACGCCCCCATTCTCCATCAACCCAGATTTCCTCTAGGCATCTATTGATTGTGGCGTAATGATAAACTGGCTTAGTCTCCACAACCACAAGATTGAAGTTCCGTTTATGACCAGGCACCCCTCCAACTAGAAGTAAAACCGCAAGGTTTATTGTAAAGTTAGATTTGCAAGTAAAATACCTGGGCATAACTCTGGATCAGAATCTGAACTTCAACACCCACATCAAGATCACCAGAGCAGTACACCAACGTATCAGAACCCTGAGAAAAAAAAAAAAAATAGGCCCCTCCTTGACCATGCAGACTTCAGAATCTTTGCAAGTCAAATCACACCCATCTTTGACTATGCTAACCTTATTTATCAGGGCCTCCCAAAATCCTCATTACAGCCTCTGCAGCTTGTACAAAATGTAGTGGCCAGACGCCTCACAGGATGCAGCAACACTGACTCACCATCCACAGCAGAGTGAGGTACACGGCAGCACTAACAGTCTTCAGGACAATCCTCCAGCTTCCTGCAGATTCTCTACAGGCCCTGCTTAACAAACCTCAATGCCAGAGATTGTGCCAAAGCACAGACTATTCTCTCCTTGCAGCACCTACCTCGATCACCTGAGCCAGCACTTCCACCTCCAACAGAGCTTTCCACTGCTACGCTCCAACCATCTGAAACTCACTACCCCCAGACCTTGGAGACTTTTGACGAAAGTTAGGCACTCCTCTTCCTGGAGCTCTTTGGCTCTGACACTTAGCCCCTCACAGAGCAGTGACCATAACAATGACCATAACTTTACATCTGGCCTCTAGACTTCACCAAGCCCACAAGCACATTACTCATACAGTCCACAGAGCAACCCACAAGGTCTTTTCCTGCTATCCCACTTTGTATATTAACTTTGTACACTTAGCTTTGTTACCAAGGTTTCCAAGATTTGCATTCTACTGTTAGGAGTGGAGGAGTGGCCTAGTGGTTGGGGCAAGGTACTTCAGGCCAGAAGGTCGGGGGTTCAAATCCCACTAGATGACAGCAACCTTGGGCCGGAAGGACTGGGGGTTTCTAGTCCCACAGGTGCTCCTTGTGGTCTTGGGCAAGCCACTTAACTATTTTACAGGGAACATGGGCTATGGAGGGTTATCTACAAGTTATAATGCCCTGTTCAATGTAATTTCAGTTTGTTCAATGTAAACCGCACTGATGCAGAATAGCGCAGTATATAAGAGAATGTAAATAAATAAAAATAAATACTCTGTTGCCTTGTCAAATGTTCGATAGTTTAAATTGATTTAGTTCACTTTGCTAAGAATTATTCTATGTAGACCGCCGTGACTAGTAGATATGGTGATATAAAAAGTTAACAGTTAACAAACTCACTCCCTTCCTTCAAGGATCCCACAGCAGGACACTGCAGATAAACACTGTCTCAGGGGAGAATTGCTGATCCTACCCAAGTGAATCCTTGGAACCAGTCCAGTCTGCTTCTCACTAGGAAACAATATATTCAAAAGCACAGTAAAAATGTCTAGGAGGGCACAGAATTGAATGCTAGCTCCAACTTAAAGAGTATACATCTGCCCAACCCCAAATTAAGGCCAGGAATAAAAAAGTGTTCCTAGTTATCATCAATATAAAACTCTTGACTATTACTACTGTAATATCAATTTCCTTGTCTAGTCAACACCCAACTTCCTTGTAATGCTAGTGAAAGGAAACCAGCCTTCCATTCAGGTCTTGCACAATGCAGTCCCCATCATTTACTGTATAAAGATGGATTACTAATAGACTTGCTCACGCAATCTGCACAAAAGCTTTGCACAATCCATTAGAAAAGCAAATTGACAGCTTCAACTGCAACAAACTTATGAAAGCCACTGGATGATTCTAATCCCTCTGTGCAATTCTGTTCAACTTCCTTGAAACCACCTCATCCAAAACGGTGAATTACGAGTTTTAACCACCTTAACAATTCCCTCACACTTTCCAAGGAATATTATTCAACAATATACAAAGATATTAGAAACTACCTGCTTGCAATCAGCAAAGAAAAAGGCCTACTATAACAGCTGGGAACAAACAAGGCTTTTTTTTTTTATGAAGTGTGCTAAGCAACTTATTGTACAGATTCTTAATCTGTCTGCTCAAGAAACTACACTTATCTTAGGCAAATGGCCAAAATGTATATTTTTACACAATATTTCCAGTTTACCTACACCTTAAAATGTATAGTAGGAGACAATGGGTTTATCGCCACCCTAAATAACAGAACTAAAACCTTTCAATATACAATCCAACATTATACTTATAGCGACCAGGCAAGCTGCTGATGCTCATAGCAACATAGTAAATGACGGCAGATAAAGACTAGTATGGTCCATCTAGTCTGCCCAGTTTATTTTGCTTTTATCCTGAACACAGTATTCCAAGTGAGGCCTCACCAGTGACTTATACAGTAGCATTATTACCTCTTCCTTTCTGCTGGTAATTCCTCTTCGTATGCATCCCAACATCCTCCTGGCTTTTGCCACCGCCTTGACACACTGTTTTGCCACCTTGAGATCTACAGAAATAATCACACCAACCTCTCACCCCCTATCGTGTACATTTCCCTTAGATTTTTTCTACCCAAGTGCATAACCCTGCATTTCTTTGCATTAAATCTTAATTGCCAAGCATTAGACCATTCTTCCAGCTTTTGCAGATCTTTCCTCATGTTCATCACTCCCTCAGGGGAGTCCACTCTGTCGCAAATTTTTGTGTCATCTGCAAAAAGACAGACTTTTCCATTCAGTCCTTCAGGAATATCACTCACAAATACATTGAACAGTGCCGGGCCCAGTACCGAACCCTGGGGCACCCCGCTAAGCACTTTCCTTTCATCCGAGTGAGCTCCATTTACCATCACCTTCTGTCATCTGTCAGTCAACCAATTTCTGATCCAGTTTACCACCTTGGGACCCATCCCCAAACTACTGAGTTTATTGATGAGCCTCCAATGAGGGACAATATCAAAGGCTTTGCTGAAATCCAGGTAGACATCCATTGCACGCCCCTGATCTAGTTCTCTGGTCACCCAGTCAAAGAACTCAATCAGATTTGTTTGGCAAGATCATCCTTTGGTAAAACCATGTTGCCTCGGATCTTGCAACTTGTTGGTTTTTTGTTTTTCTATTCAGTCCATAAATTTTGTTCTGCTATAATTCAGTAGGTATTTGGCTCATTTACCCCAAGATTTTTATAGTTATATAGTTTATTAGTTTTGATATACCAGCCTTTGTATAGGTACATACAGAACAGTTTACAAAGTCAAGTGGGAGACAGGAAATAACTACAATCTTCATTAAAGAGAACTTAAGATGGGACAGAGACAGTAAGAAGGATAGAAAGGAGTAAGAGCTCAGAGTTGGGTGGGAGCTGGCGATCCTGAATGCCTTCTCAAATAAGTGAGCGAGTCTTTAAAGGCATCTTTAACTTTTTAGAACTGGGCTCCAGATGAAGAGGTAAGCTGTTCTACCAAAATGGGGCAAAGTAAAAGGCGGATCGTCTTGTAGACTATTTTTTTGCCTTTCAGGGAGTGGGAATGACCAGCCTATTCCCGGGGGGGGGGGGGGGGGGAAGCAAGTGTGGAGAAAGTTCAAATATCTAGGTGTCTATATCAATTTTGAAGCAGAACTTTGTTAAGATAGGATAGGGGCACAGTTGAGGAAGGGATCACAGAGGGGACTGGCAATACAGATTGTTGTCTGAGAATTGAGCCTTTAAGAGTATACATGAGGAGCAATAAAGCTATTTTCTCAAGGCAATTTATGGAGGAGAAGTCAGGGCAGAAACTATCAGCAGCAGCAGCATGCATATAGAATGAGAAATCTGTTGATTGAATGAACTTTGCCAAGGGAAGGGGGGAGGAGCAGGGCCAAGCCCAGTAGTACCCCACAGAGCAATGAATAGAGCACAGAGGTAGAGAAGAATTGTATGGGGGGGGGGGGGAGAAGCACAAAGTTGAAATTAATGGTCGAAAACTACATTAAAATAGGTGTAAACAAAAAAAAGGTTAAATAACTCCTAGTATAAACAGAGAACCTTAAATCATGAAGGAAAGGATCAGCTGAAATTTCTGGCATCACTGTGTTTGTTCTGGTGGATCCCCTATTGCTATCCCCCTCTGTCGGTGTACCTCAAGGGTCTGTCTGCCTTGGGCCCACTCCTTTTCTCGCTCTGTACCCAGTCCCTTAGTGCTTTTATAGCCTCCCATAGTTATCAGTACCATCTTTATGCTGATGACTCTCGGATCTACCTCTACACCTGAAATCTCTGGCAAACCAGGCCCAGATCTCTGCCTGTCTATCTGCTTGGATGTCTCACCACCATTTGAAACAGAACATGACCAAGATAGGGGGGGGGAAATAAGTTCTCTCTCAATCTCTGGATAATGCTCTACTTAATGCTCTACCCCTTCCCGTTTCCTCGGCTCGCAACCTTGGGGGGGGGGTCATCTTTGACTCCTCCACACACACATATCCAGCTGATATAGAGAAAGCTAAACCTACTATTTCTATCAGCAGCAAAATGCACCCCTTCCTTTCCCAACTCTACTAGGACACTTATTCACTCTTTAGTCACTCTCTCCCAGACTATTGCAACCTACTTCCTGCTGGTCTCCCCTTCAATCTGTTCAAAACGCAACTGCACGGCTAATCTTCTGCCAGCCTCAATATTGTCATATAACCCCTCTTCTAAAGTTATGTCATTGGCTCCCTGTCTCCGCATCCAGTTCAAACTTCTCCTACTAACCTCTAAGTGCACTCAGTCTGCCTTGGTAACTCTGCTCTTCTGGCAGATCACTTCCATTACCAATGCCAGACTTCAATCTTTCCACCTTGCTGTTCCTTATGCCTGGAAAGAACTACCTGTGTAAGGTTTTTCTGGCCCTTTTCAAATCCAAAACAGAACCCAGTGAAAAAAAACCAAAATTACTAATATCTTTTTGTCGGAAATGGCCAGCACAGTAGGAAAGAAAAGTACTTACTACCACTGTGGCCTGTCCTTTTTAGTTTATTTGAAAAAACACATTTAAAACAGCTCTATTCAAAAAATCGCTGGTACTTAGCTTTTGAAGACAATAGGCTGGAAAAATTGATGTAGTCAGTGTATCCGATATACGACGGAGGAGGCTGATGTTCCTTATACAGTGCTCTGACCTGAAGCAGGGAGTTTCTGGTTACACCGCCGAAACGTGGCACGTCGTATATCGGATACACTGTTGACTACATCAATTGTTCCAGCCTATTGTCTTCAAAAGCTAAGTACCAGCGATTTTTTGAATAGAGCTGTTTTAAATGTGTTTTTTCAAATAAATTAAAAAAGGACAGGCCACAGTGGTAGTAAGTAAGTACTTTTCTTTCCTACTGTGCTGGCCATTTCCGACAAAAAGATATTAGTAATTTTGGGTTTTTTTCACTGGGTTCTGTTGTTTTGCTATTTGTTCTAAACTCAGCGGGAAGGTTTTGTGATTGCCTTTTCAAATCCAGGCTAAAAACTCACCTCTTCAAGGCTGCTTTTGTATTCTGATCTGCTTAGTGCGTTTCCTCACCATTTCCCTAGTAGATCTATCCTCATCCTCGTCTTGACTAGACTGTAAGCTCTGATGAGTAGGGACCGTCTTTTACATGTGTCTGTACAGTGCTGCGTAGGTCTTGTAGCGCTATACAAATGACCAGTTAGTAATAGCAATAGAAAGCAAGTCAATCAAAATTAGAGCGGCCTTTAAAAAGGTCCTTATCTACCTTCCAATTCATATTTCTTTATTAATTAGCAGCATACAACATGCTATGGGCATGAAAGCAAGGAACCAAATGGCGATTGTGCAACGCCCCCTTATCACCTTGACCAGCGGTCCTCCTCCTCTATTGTAATCTCTGGAGGCCTGAGCGCCCGCCTTGTATCTCACAGTACAGCAGGGTTGAGAATGGGGCACCTTGGAAAAACCGAGTGCTTCCGGTTTGGCGAAAGCAGTAATAATCCTCGCATGCCTCTATCTCTCGTTTCTTGTAAAACTACAGGCGTTTCCCCACCTTTCAGCTCCGATGCTAGCACAGACTATAACTCAGAGCTACGCACGGACGCTTCCTAATCTTGCCATTTTCTGGCTGAGCTCACTAACCAAGAGGAATAAAAGACTTGTCAACCAAATCCCCACTGGGTTGGGGCACAGAAACGCAAAACAGTTTTTTTTAAATGTTAGTACCGTACATGAATAGGAAGATTTCCGAGTAGCAACGTGCCCCCCCCCCCCCCCCGCAGATCGACATCGATTACTACTATTACAGAACAAGCGTTTTACCCGACAATAAAATAACACTCACCTGAGCTAAGAGACTGCTTTTAACTATCTCCCGCACCCGCTACAAAGAAAAATGACAATTCCTTTCCTGCATGCACTAGCTTTTCTACATGCCGGTTACGTCATCACCAGTGACGTATGGACGGCGCTCCAAGCTATAAAGTTGTAGCGGAAAGCTATAGTGTGCAAGTCCATGAACGGAACGGCGCCGGCAAGTAATAAAGACCATTTTGGAATGGGGACGCGCGCAGCACTACCACCACACATGTTGAGGACATAGAAGGAAAAATTAAAAAATAATAAAGAAAAACAACCAGGGTAAATAGGTAGGGACCATGTTTAGAACGTGATGGCATCATCGTGAAGTACACGCCCCTGGCGTTTCTAAGGTTTTAACCAAAAGCTCTGGATGGAAGATTTCTGCGCCGGCTCGAACCGGCCGAGGACGTACGTGCGTAGCTGGGAAGACTGACTTTACTGACGTCAGCTTCTCCGTCCCACCCAACTATCAATAGGCCAATTTTGGTAAAATCCAATTGCTCCCGCTCAGGAAGTGGGTGGAGCTAGATATGGGCAAGTATAAGCAAGATTGTGAAGTTGCGTGCCTTGCTGAGTCAGTGTGACTGTGCTTTGTGGTTGATTGTGCAAACTGCACTATATACTGTTAATTCCATGTCGTCCTGCTAGACCAGTCCAGACAAGTGGGTTGTATTTCCCTATTAGTTAGGGTTGCCACCTGGCTGTTTTCAGCTGACCTGGTTGTTTTTTAGATGACCAGGCTGACCGCCGGCAGATAGCCAAACCGGCCATGCAAAAGCCTTTTTTTTTAGAGAGAGTTAGAAGAGTGAGGCAGCCACCCAGGTGGCAAAAAAAAAAAAAAAAAGCCTCACAAACAGTCCAGCCATGGCTGCCTCACTCTCCTGGGCTTGCACGCAGCGGCATAAATCATCCCCCCAACACCAGTGGACAACAAAGAACAGCTTAGTGAAAGTGTAGGGACTCAGTTCTAGCAGGCTGGTAAGTCTCTGCTTGTCCCGTCTTTTCTGATGCAGCAGCAAGGCCGGTCCATTGAGCAAGAATGTCATATACCTGGATTTCAGCAGCAGAGCGCAGACAAACCAATGATACCAGGAGTCTGTTCAGAAGGTCCAAATCATTTATTTGTGCACAAATCTCAAGCAGAATCAAATTCAAAATGGCTGAGCAATGGCTGTTAGTAAAACAACAACTTATATACTTTTCTTGTCCATTCTAGGTATAGGCAAACTTCTCATTGGTCCCGGTAACCCCTTTCACCCCATCTATTGGTCCCGGTAACATTACGTAGTCATCCAATTAGGACTTAGGTCTGGGCTCAGCACCTGCTTACCCCCCTTCTAGTCCCTATTACAATGGTCAGTTCTTCCAACTTTGATACTTCTCTCCTCCAAGGTCACTTAGCTAGCTAGAACATGTGGGAAAGCAGGGCACTGTAACTTTTCTTTCAGCAGTGTTAATTAATTCCATAGAAGCTGTGCTCTCTTATCAATACCAATTAAACTTGTTTTTCTATATTTTCTAAGTTTCGATTCTGCTTAGCTATACTAAATTATACTCAGTTAAGTTTTGATTCTATGGTAGCAGCATTTAGGGGAATATGTAATTCCTTTGGGCCTCCACAGGCTTCATTTACAGGTCAAGCTACTCAGGCCTCTCTGCTCATTTCAGACACCATGGATCATAGGCCTTCGCCTACCACATTCCCCCCTTTGATTAATCTCACCCTATTATTAATAAAATATAAAATATAAAATATCTAACTAAAAAAATACATTACAAACTCAAAACACTAAAACAATTAAGACCATTGATTCATCTACAAGACTTTATTAATATAATTCATGCTATCATCACCCCACATTTTGATTATGCAAACACAATACTTAATGGCATTTCAAAACAAAATATTAAAAAGATACAAATAATTCAGAACATAGCTGCCAGGATGATTATGAATATAAGCCCACTTGAACATGTTACATCAATTTTGGCTGAACTTCATTGGCTACCTATTTACTCCCGAATCAAATATAAAATTCTTGTCACTACATTTAAACTTATAAATAATCTTGCACCATCGGCACTCAATACACTGATTAATATAGACATCGATAAACGATCCCAAGAAGCAGAAACTTAAATACCTTAACAATACCAAAAGATTTCACAAAAGCCAGAAAACAAACAAATAAGAGAGCTTTCTCACACTCTGCTCCAATTCTTTGGAACAATCTACCTGACAACATTCGCCTGCTGCTATCTGATATAAAGGAATTTAGAAAAAAATTAAAAACTCACTTATTCATATTACACTACAATACACCCTCAGAACAGAATACTCAAATAGATACAGGCTAACATTTATACATTATTATTACATACTCTATTTTCAAAATAAATATCACTAATACACTATTAACCATACCACACTCTCATTCACATGATGATTATAGATTTAAACTAACAATGTATATATGTTCTAATATGTTATACCTTTAATGTTACAACATTCCTTGTAAATTATAATTATCTGTTCTATGTAAACTGACTTGGTATATTACATACCAATTAACCTACTGTTCCATGTAAACCGCACTTGATACTAGGGAAAGAGCGGTATATAAATAACTGTTAAATAAATAAATAAATAAAAAGGTGTGAGAATTAAATCACTCAATTACACGGGTCGGGTTTCGACCATGTATAGTAGGATTAGGGTGCCATAAGGCTAAAATCTTAGTTGCGGTTTTCCGCTCCACTGTATTCTCAATTACACTGTTAATAGAACGCATACAACATGGGATTATACATGGTAACATAAAGAACAAAACTACAAAGATTAGTATTATCATGGCAAAAGTAGTGAATCCTCCTAATCCAGAGAAGATAGATGCAAACCAATTGGGTATGTTAAGACTATGCCAGGTCTGTACTGGCACATAAGTTTGCTTCCGCATGTTTTCAGCAATTTCTTCAACAACTTGACCCTTATCGTCTATCTTCAAACAACAATTTGTGAGGTTCAGCTTACCACAAACTCCTCCTTCAGCAGCTAATAAGTAATCTAGTGCCAAGCGATTTTGATAGATTGCAGTGCGCATTTGTGTGCTTTGTCTGGCTAAAAGTGTAAGTGCTTGGCTGGTTTCATTAGTAATGAGTTCAACTACTGCTTGTAGGCGTATAATTCTATTCAACATATAAATTGGGGTACGATATCCCCACATGCCATCTTGCTCCCAAGTGGCAGGTCCATAATAGGCAATGATTCGCTCTGGTGGCCAATCCTCACCATCCCATTTCTCCCACTTGCCTATCTGTAAAGCTGCTCTTTTCTGTCTTTTTGAATAAACTGGGTAGCCTAATTGTTCTCCATGTTCTGTGGGCAATAAAAAGAAAGAGGGTCGAATAGTTCCTAAGACACACGCTCCTCCCCAGTGGATAGGGAGTTGAGCATATGCTCGGGTTCCGCAAATCCAATATAGGCCTGGTGGAGCTTGCCAGCTATGATGCTGGTTAAGGTTAGTCCATAAAGGGGAAAGTTCGGGAAATCTCGCTAATGGATTGGTGGGTTCAGGTTCATTAACTCCTGACCACCAAGATGTTCGCTTTGTGGTGTGATTATAAAACCTCTGGCTAAGACAGACAAGCTATCCTACCTTAGAGATAAACTGGGGTCCAGTTCGAGCATAACACAGACGTCCAACTATTGGGTGTGCTAATACCCATTCACTGGTTGTCTTGTGTAGCTCTGTCTGGTTGTAAATTACTGAGTAATTCAATTCTTGGGCCTCCCAAGGCCACTGATCACCCATCTTGGTTCCACCACAAAAATAACAATCTGAGATATGGAGACTGGAGACCACAGCTCCAGCCAACTCTAAGAACAAATTCTGAGAGGGGTGAGGGATATCAAACTTGTTTATATGCATGGTTTCATAGAAAGTGTTATGTATATGATACTTTGATGATTGATGGGCTTGAGTATTTAGTCTAATATATACAATGGTCCCTGGATCTGATCCAGAACCTGCAATGCGTAATCCAAATTTATATCCTTGTTTCCATGCACTGGGATCGGCTATTAACAACTGTAGTGGATTACAAGTACCTTTCTTACAAGTGTTAGAATTCTTCACATATGGCTTGGTTAAGGCAGCCATTCAATTATCTCTAGTATTTTCTATCGTGCCAGTTTGCCATGTAGCATAGAACACACATTCCCACCTCGGGCAATAATAGTCTTTAACTGGTGCTGTGCTGTATTTGTCTGCTACACCTCGTTTACTTATGCAGGCACCCCATCCTGTGGTTCCTTCAGGACACATATATTTATGATCATTAGCATAAGCTTTCTCCCAATTGGCACACTTTGAACGACTATCTCTATTGATGGCATCACAGGCATCAAAATACAAAATAGCAGGCTGTGTGGGATCAGTGAGTGGGGGTGTAGCATTGAGTATAGCTCCATCTGCATCATTCCATCTTATTTCTAGGGTATAATAAGATGGGTTCTGATGTGGGTTAAAACAAACTTTAGATTTACCTTTAGTACAAACATTCAGTTCAGTGGTGTTATAAATACACCGACTTACTGTACCAGTACAGGTATAGTAAGAATGATAAAGCAAAGTCTGAGTCACTTTCATTCCAGTCCGAGTAGTAGTAATGCAGGCAGTACATGGGGGTAAAGCATGAACCAGTTCAAAACTCCTCAGGCAAGCAGCCAAAGCAAAATAGAAACAAAGATGCATGTTGATTGTAGTTCTTCTGGATCTCCGCTGGAAAATCTTGACCACGCCGTCCTCTTCTTCTGGCGCAATGCTGACCCGTTTGCTAATAAAGCAATTCAACGGGTGTCAATGTTGATTGAAGATCCTCCAAAAGTCTCGTTATGTGATGATGCCAACTTAGCAAGTGTAGTTGGCCTGACGAAAGTCTATAAAGGCACAGTTAGTTGATGAAGAAAACAAATGTCTTTGCTGTATAGGGAACAGCAATCCTCTTCGAAAGACTTGGCTGCTGTAGGTCACTGTAGTTCATGAGTGTCCCCGATAAAGTTAGGCTGCTGGCTGCCTTCGTAGGGTAAGACGCAAAGGGACGTCAGGATGTGGCTCCGCTGTCCACTGGTCCTGATCTGGAACTGCTGCTGGCTTGACTCTGCTGTGATGGATCCAGGACTCGATTTCTGCTACCTTTACTGCAGTCGGGGTAGACAAGATGACGGTATATGGTCCCTTCCAATGAGGTTCCAACGGTGACTTCTTCTAATCTTTGATCCACACCGAGGTACCAGGCTTATAGGGATGCAGTGGTTCCGTCAAATTGATAGGCAACTGGTCCTGTATCCACGTGTGGAGAGTCTGCAGAACAAAACTAAGAGCTAGAAGTTCTTGTCTGGTTATTTCTGAACCAATCTGTGGCAAACTACCCTTAACAACCTGCACTATTGGTGGGGGTTTGCCGTACACAACTTCAAAAGGGGAAAATCCTGATGATTTTACAGGAGCTGAGCGTATTCTAAGTAATGCTATTGGGAGAACCTGGGGCCACTTCAGGTGGGTCTCCTGACATAGCTTGGACATCTGAGATTTCAAAGTTCTATTCATTCGCTCAACTTTCCCTGAACTTTGGGGTCTGTATGCAGTGTGCAACTTCCATTGTATCTGTAAGGCACTTGCTAACTGCTGGGTAATCTGGGATACAAATGAGGGTCCATTGTCTGACCCTATTACTGCTGGAATTCCAAATCTGGGGATAATCTCTCTTAGCAAAACTTTAGTTACTTCTCGGGCTTTTTCAGTCCTGGTGGGGAAAGCTTCCACCCACCCAGAGAAGGTACAAACTAATACTAACAAGTAGCGATATCCATTGGCTTTTGGCATTTCAGTAAAATCTACTTGCAGGTGGTGCATGGGGGTTACACCTCCTGACTGAACTCGTGGTGGTGGCGTGGGACCCTGTTTGGCATTATTCTTGGCACAAATTAGACACTGGTGAGCTACTGAGGCTGACAGGGCTCCCAATAAGGCGATACAAAAATGTGGTCTGAGTGCTTTCTCCATAGCACTCTTCCCATAGTGTGTGGCTTGATGAAAAGCTTTGACAAAGGCTGGTCCCAATGATTCAGGGATCACTATTCGTCTTGGAGGTTGACTGCCCTCGGGAGGTGGCAGTTCAATCCATCCATCCTTCAGCACTCCCTCTTCTTTATTACAGTAGTAGTCCAATTCTTTGGTGGTATATCGTGGTGTCCACAGATTAAGGGGTACTGGAAACAATGCTGCTTGTTTTGGCATGGCTTGTAGTGAAATTTGGCCTGTCATGGCTGCTTTACGTGCTGAAGCATCAGCAAATCTATTTCCTTGGGCAATTTCTCCTTTTCCCGCTTGGTGTCCACAACAGTGCATGACAGCTACACGTGTCGGGGCCCATACTGCGTCTAGTAACATCAATATTTCTGGGCCATATTTGATTGATTTGCCTCCTGAGGTAATGAGCCCTCGTTCTTTGTAGAGAGCTCCATGTGCATGCAAAGTGGTGAAGGCATATTTTGAGTCTGTGTATACGTTCAACAGAAGTTCTGCACCCAATACTAGTGCTCTGGTGAGTGCTATCAATTCTGCTTTCTGTGCTGATGTGCCTGATGCAAGAGCTGATGATTCAATGACTTTCTCCTGGGTTACTACTGCATACCCTGCACAACATCGTCCATCGATAATGAGACTACTTCCATCCACAAAATAAGTCTGGTCAGGATTCTCTAGGGGCACATCAGTTAAATCAGGTCGACTTGAAAATACAGTATCCATGACTTCTATACAGTCATGCTCTGGAGGGTCTTCGCTGATTGGCATCAAGGTAGCTGGGTTTAAGGCATGGCTCACTTCCAGTTGTATTTGTGGATTTTCACATAGCATGCTTTGGTATTTCAACATTCGAGAATTGGTGAGCCAATGATTTGCTTTTTGTTCCATAAGGGCAAGTACCGCATGTGGTACTGTGACGCGTAGACTCTGTCCTAAGGTGAGTTTATCTGCTTCACTTACTAATAGTGCTATAGCTGCAACAGCTCTCAAACATGGTGGCCATCCCTTGGCCACAGTGTCCAACTGTTTTGATAGGTACGCTACGGGTCGTTCCCAATGTCCCAATTTCTGAGTCAACATGCCTAGGGCATTTCCGTGCATCTCATGCACGAATAGATGGAAAGGCTTGTGGACATCTGGCAACCCGAGTGCTGGTGACGACATCAATTCTTCCTTCAGGGTCTTGAAAGCTGTATCTTGCTCAAGTCCCCATTCTAGTGGTGATTTTTCTTCTCCCTTGGTGGCTTCATATAGTGGTTTGGCAATCTGAGCAAAGTTAGGTATCCATATCCGGCAGTATCCTGCTGCTCCCAGAAAGGCTCTGACCTGCTTTCTGGTAGTTGGGGTTGGGATACTGCACACGGCTTCTTTTCTCTCGCGTCCCAATTGTCGGCTTCCTTTGGTTAAACGAAAGCCCAAATATTTTACTTCCTTTTGGCATAGCTGTGCTTTTGCTCTGGAAACTTTGTATCCGGCTTCATCCAATAGTTGCAAGAGGTCAGTAGTGGCTTGTATACATTCACTTTCAGGTGTGGCGGCTACCAGTAGGTCATCTACATATTGGAGGAGTACTCTTCTTTCAGGGGCCACTGGATAGCTTGAAAGATCTTGGTTTAGTGCAGCACTGAAAATGGTAGGTGAGTTCTTGAATCCTTGAGGTAATCGTGTCCAAGTGAGTTGGCCCCGCCTCCCTGAGACAGGGTCCTGCCATTCAAAGGCAAACAGCAATTGGCTAATTGGGGCTAATCTTATGCAAAAGAACGCATCTTTTAAGTCCAAAACAGTAAAGTGGGTGGCTTCAGCAGGAATCAATCCTAAGAGTGTGTAGGGATTTGGCACAACTGGATGTATGGTCTCAACTGCTTCATTCACTCTCCTTAGATCCTGCACTGGGCGGTAGTCACCTGTCCCAGGCTTCTGCACTGGCAGGAGAGGTGTGTTCCATGGTGACTGACAAACTTTGAGTAGGCCATACTCCAGTAGCCTTAACAAGTGGCAATGGATGCCTTCAATTGCTGCTCTTGGGAGTGGATATTGCTTGACATGTATTGGCTGTGCACTAGGCTTGAGATTCACAATTATTGGAGCTATATGTTTGGCTAGGCCTGGTGGATTGCCTTCTGCCCATACTCCAGGGGGGGCATCAATGCTTTTCAAAGTAGGTTCAAAATAAGTATCAATAATTGGCTCAGTACTATAATATCTCCATTCTTCTTCTCGAGGAACAGTAAGCACCATTAGTCCAGCAGGTTTTGTCTGGGAATTCACTGTCATTTGCATTTCTCCTTTCTCAGTAAAGGATATTTGGGCCTGCAGCTTGGCTAGCATATCTCGTCCCAGTAATGGCACTGGGCACTCTGGCATGTAAAGGAATTGGTGCGTTACTTGCTGTCCTCCTAAATTACAAATGCGGTTTTGAAGAAATGGCTTTGTGGCTTTTGCGCCAGTTGCTCCCACAATGGTGACTGCTCTTGTAGAAAAAGGAGCTATTTGTTTATCTACTACGGAATGTTCTGCTCCAGTATCAACCATAAAGTCCATAAATTGGTCTCCTATTTGTATACTGACCATAGGCTCCTGGAGACCTAATGCGAATTCGGAGCCCGGTCTGTCCTAATCTGCTTCATCCAAGTCATAGGCTGTGGCGGCTGCCATTCCCTGGATGGCCTCCGTGCGTTCTTGTTGAAAATGTTCTCGATTGGTTCCTCTGCGGTTCTGGGGTCGGCCTCTCTCTCTTTCCCTCCAAGGGGCGTGTTCCCCTTCATCCTGAGAGGCCTCTTCGAGTCGCGGGCATGCATACATAAGAACATAAGAACATAAGATATGCCATACTGGGTCAGACCAAGGTCCATCAAGCCCAGTATTCTGTTTCCAACAGTGGCCAATCTAGGTCATACGTACCTAGCAGTTTCCCCAAGGGACACAGGTTCCACAATGCTTGTATTGGTTCAAGCATTGATATCCTGGGTCCCTTCTTAATAATGGTTTATGGACCTTTCCTCCAGGAACTTGTCCAAACCTTTTTTAAACCCAGCTACACTAACAGCCTTTACTACATCCTCCGGTAACAAATTCCAGAGTTTGATTACACGTTGAGTGAAAAAATATTTTCTTTTATTAGTCTTAAATAGTTTACCCTGTAGCTTCATTGCATGTCCCCTAGTCTTTCTATATTCTGATAAGGTAAACAATCGATCTACGTTTACCCGTTCCACTCCGTTCATTAATTTATAGACTTCTATCATATCTCCCCTCAGCCGTCTCTTTTCCAGGTTAAAGAGCCCCAACCTTTTTAGCCTTTCTTCATAGGAGTAGCCTTCCATCCCCTTTACCATTTTGGTGGCTCTTCTCTGAACCTTTTCTAAAATCGCTATATCCTTTTTAAGATACGGCGACCAGAATTGCACACAATATTCAAGGTGCGGTCTCACCATGGAACGATAAAGAGGCATTATAATATCTTTTGTTTTATTTTCCATTCCTTTCCTTATCATACCTAGCATTCTATTTGCTCTCTTGGCCGCCGCTGCACACTGGGCCGAGGGTTTTAACATGGTATCCACAAGGACGCCTAAATCTTTTTCTTGGGTGGTGGTTCCTAATGTGGAACCTTGCATCGTGTAACCATAGTTTGGGTTGTTCTTCCCTAGGTGCATAACCTTGCACTTCTCCACATTAAATTTCATCTGCCATTTTGATGCCCAGTCTTCCAATTTATCAAGATCCTCTTGCAATTTTCCACAATCCTCCTGGGTTTTAACAACTTTAAATAGTTTTGTGTCATCAGCAAATTTGATAACCTCACTCGTTATTCCACTTTCCAGGTCATTTATGAATATGTCAAAAAGCAGCGGACCCAGCACAGATCCCTGGGGTACACCACTATTCACCTTTCTCCATTGGGAAAATTGGCCATTTAGCCCTACTCTCTGCTTTCTATCTTTTAACCAGTTCCTGATCCACAGTAGTACACTGCCTCCTATCCCATGACTCTTTAGTTTTGCCAAAAGTCTCTCATGAGGGACCTTGTCAAAGGCTTTCTGAAAGTCCAGATACACAATATCAACCGACTCACCTTTGTCCACCTGTTTATTCACTCCTTCAAAAAAACATAACAGATTAGTAAGACAAGATCTTCCTTGTCTAAAGCCATGTTGGCTGTCTCCCATTAGGTCATGACTATCTATATGCTGAGTAATTTTATTCTTTATGATGGTTTCTACCATTTTTTCCCGGTACTGATGTCAGGCTCACCGGTCTGTAGTTTCCCGGATCACCCCTCGAACCCTTTTTAAAAATTGGTGTTACATTGGCGATCCTCCAATCCTCAGGTATTAGAGATGATTTTAATGATAGTTCACAGATTACTGATAGCAGGTCTGCAATCTCAAATTTCAGTTCTTTCAACACCCTTGGATGTATACCATCCGGCCCAGGTGATTTGCTACTCTTCAGTTTATCTAATAGTTGTAGGACATCTTCCCGATGTATCGATATTTCCTTCAATTCTTCCACACCTTTAAATACCACTTCAGTCGTGGGTAACATCCCTACATCTTCCTCAGTAAAGACCGAAGCAAAGAATTCATTCAGTCTCTCCGCTATCGCCTTGTCGCCTCTTAGTGCTCCTTTAACCCCTTTATCATCTAATGGACCAACTGACTCTCTCACGGGTTTTTTGCTACGAATGTACTTGAAAAGGTCTTTATTTCGCGTTTTTGCTTCCGCAGCAAGCTTCTTCTCAAATTCTCTCTTTGCCTGCCTTATCAATGCCTTGCATTTGACTTGCCAGTGCTTGTGCTGTTTCCAGGTTTCATCATTTGGCTCTTTTTTCCATTTCTTGAAAGATGCTTTTTTGGCAACAACAGCCTCTCTGACCTCAGCTTTAAACCATGCTGGCAATTTTTTGGACTTCCTTCCACTTTTCTTAAAGCGTGGAATACAGCTGGTCTGGGCTTCCAAGATAGTATTTTTCAACAACACCCAAGCTTGATGTACGTCTTTAACCTTTGCAACTGCTCCTTTTAGTTTTTTCTTAACTGTTTTCCTCATTCTATCATAGTCTCCCTTTCGAAAGTTAAGGGGTAGTACTGTGGATTTCCTTACTATCCCTCCTCCACTAATTAAATCAAAGGCGATCATGCTATGATCACTATTGCCAAGTGGCCCCAACACCCTTATCTCTTGCACTACATCTGGTGTTCCACTAAGGACTAGGTCTAATATTGCTTCCCCTCTGGTCGGTTCATGAACCAGCTGCTCCAAGAAGCAGTCATTTATTTCATCTAGGAACTTTATCTCCCTAGCATGTCCTGTTGTGACACTGACCCAGTCGATGCCGGGGTAATTGAAATCACCCATTATTATTACTGCACTGTAACTTTTGCTAGCTTCCTTGATTTCTTTGAGCATTTCATCATCCATTTGTTCATTCTGGCCAGGCGGACGATAGTACACCCCCACTGCCATCGCCTTCCCCTTTTTACATGGAATTTCAATCCATAGAGATTCTACAGCAAATTTTGTTTCTTGCAAAACTTTAATCCTTTCTGACTCAATGCCCTCTCTAACATAGAGCGCAACCCCTCCACCAATTTGATCAGCTCTATCATTTCGATATAGTTTGTACCCAGGTATCACAGTGTCCCACTGGTTGTCCTCCTTCCACCATGTCTCTGATATTCCAATCATATCTAACCTCTCGTTTAGTGCTATATATTCTAACTCTCCCATCTTGTTTTGTAGACTTCTAACATTTCCATACAAGCATTTTAGAGACTGTATTTTATTCATATTAATTTGGCTATTGGTAGACATGGGTAATTTGGGATCTTTAAGTTCTGTCTTCTCCATACTCGAGGGCATTTGGGCTACTTTACTCTTTTTTGGAACCTCTCTGCTTTTTGTAGTATCCTTCAAGGATACATTCTTCCGAACCATGCGCTCTTGGGCGACTGTCGGCTTTCCCCTATTATCTAGTTTAAAAGCTGCTCTATCTCCTTTTTAAAGGTTAATGCCAGCAGCCTGGTTCCATCCCGGTTAAGGTGAAGCCCATCCCTTCGGAAGAGCCCCTCCTTTCCCCAGAATGTTCCCCAGTTCCTAACAAATCCGAACCCCTCATCTCTGCACCATTGTCTCATCCACGCATTGAGACTCCGGAGCTCTGCCTGCCTATTGGGTCCTGCACGTGGAATGGGAAGCATTTCGGAGAACGCTACCCTGGAAGTTCTGGATTTCAACTTCCTACCTAAAAGCCTAAATTTAGCTTCCAGAACCTCCCTACCACATTTTCCTATGTCATTGGTACCAACATGTACCAAGACAGCAGACTCCTCCCCAGCACTATCTAAGACCTTATCTAGGTGGCGTGTGAGGTCCGCTACCTTCGCACCAGGCAGGCATGTTACCAGGCGATCCTCACGTCCACCAGCCACCCAGCTATCTACATGCCTAATGATCGAATCACCAACTATAACTGCTGTCCTAACCCTTCCCGCATGGGCACTTGGCCCTGGAGAAACCTCCTCGGTGCGAGAGGGGTTTACATCACCTGGAGGACAGGTCCTAGTTACAGGATCACTTCCTGCCACACCAGGGTGATGCTCTCCTGTCACGTGACCTCTCTCCTCCATGGCAACAGGGATGCTGCCAGACTGGAGGTGGGACTTCAGGACTATATCCCTGTAGGTCTCGTCTATGTACCTCTCTGTCTGTCTTATGTTTTCCAAGTCTGCTACTCTAGCCTCTAGAGAACGGACTTGTTCCCTGAGAGCAGAGAGCTCCTTGCACCTAGTGCACACGTAAGACCTCTCACCAGCTGGGAGAAAATCATACATGTGACACTCAATGCAAAAGACTGGAAAGCCCACATCCCGCTGCTGGACTGCTGTCTGCATCTTAGTTTTAAGTTTGTGTTTAGATCTTTAAGTTCTATATGTACTAAAGGGTGCAATGGATATTTATACCACTAAAACTGTACCTAAGAAGTTTAATATACCTTGTTCACCTGAAGCTTAATTAATCTCAGGTCCTTGGTGTATGACTGATTTGGGTAATGAGCTTCACCTGAGAGCACCTCCTGTCTTTTAAGTTGTGCAAGTACCTATAAAGCTGTGATTTTCCCAGGGGAGGGTGGGTGTGGGGAGGGAGGGAGGGATATAACACTTATTAAAAAAGGGCTGCTACACAGTACCTTGTCCTGTGCTGCTGAGGAAAACTATATTCTGATTTGATTTAAATTATAGCTCTTTGCTGCTACTAGGCTCTAACCTATTATGAAATTTAAACTACAAGCTCTCTGCTGGATTCTAAATTTAACCAGAAAGCTCTCTTCTGTGTTTTAATTTGAAACTAAAAAGTACTTTGCTGATGCTAGGCCCTGAGTGACTATGAAATTTAAACTACAGCTGTCTACTGGGTATGAAAGGTAACCAGAAAGTTCTCTTCTGTGTTGTTAAATTGAATCTTAAACTGTTGCTACTAGGCCCTGACTGATTTAACAAAAAAAATAGTGGGTTCACAGATTAATTAGCTTTAAAAGAAAAACAATTCCTTTCAGAAAAATTCCCAGAAGTATATACTCACAATTTCAGATTTCTCTCCAGAAGTAACAGCCCCCCTTTCCAGTCCGTCAAGACAGGGTCACAGAGCTCTGGTTGAGCTATTTATGCTTGTGCTGATGATGTAAGCAGTGACCTACTTCCTGGGTAATTAACAGTCCTTGCTTGGATAGAAGGAGTCTTTCAAAATGGCCTTTTGAACTGCCAGCTGGTGTTAACACCTATTGAAAAAGCTTCACAGGTTGCTTGCCCACTAGGTAGAAGGCCTCTTTGTAAAGGTCTCTAGAAGACTTTATATGCTGCTCAAGGAGAATTGACCTTGTTTTGCCTCTTGTGCTAAGCTATATTCTGATTTGATTTAAATTATAGCTCTTTGCTGCTACTAGGCTCTAACCTATTATGAAATTTAAACTACAAGCTCTCTTCTGTGTTTTAATTTGAAACTAAAAAAGTACTTTGCTGATGCTAGGCCCTGAGTGACTATGAAATTTAAACTACAGCTGTCTACTGGGTATGAAAGGTAACCAGAAAGTTCTCTTCTGTGTTGTTAAATTGAATCTTAAACTGTTGCTACTAGGCCCTGACTGATTTAACAAAAAAAATAGTGGGTTCACAGATTAATTAGCTTTAAAAGAAAAACAATTCCTTTCAGAAAAATTCCCAGAAGTATATACTCACAATTTCAGATTTCTCTCCAGAAGTAACAGCCCCCCTTTCCAGTCCGTCAAGACACTTCTCCAATGACCTTCTTCTCTGCAATAAGCGCATTGGTTCGCGCCTAATGGGGGCCAGTCATATCCTCGGCCGCGCCCTCTTCCTCTGCTCCTTCGATTAGGGACACCTCCCCTTTTCTGTTCCACTATGGCCGCAGCCAAAAAATCCGCTTTCTTCTTCATCCGTCGATCACTTTCTTTCTGTCTTTCATTATCACGATTCACATACACTTTATGAGCGACTTCCAGTAACTGTGTTGCATTCATGCCCGCAAACCCTTCTAATTTCTGTAGCTTGCGTCTAATATCTGGTTGTGACTGGTTTACAAAAGCAGAATTCACCATGCATAAGCTTCCTGGGGCATCTGGGTCATAGGGAGTATACATCCTATACGCTTCAGTCAATCTCTCATAGAATACTGCTGGGCTCTCATCTATGCCCTGATTAACTTCGGTCACTTTAGAAAGATTCATGGCTTTCTGGCCCCCCCTTCTCAGACCTTGCATGAGGCCTTGGCGAAACCGGGATAGGGCTCTGGATCCTACTTCAGTATTTGGATCCCATTTGGGATCTTCGTTAGGGAATTCTTTCTGAGCTGCTTCGCGATTGTCTATTCCTGCTTCAGTTCTCTCTACCAGGGGATTGTCTGCCATCCAGTCGATAGCAGCTCGCTTAATTCGTGTCCGCTCCTCAGTGGTAAATAAAGTAGACAGGAGCTGACGGCAATCTGCCCAAGTGGGCTGGTGAGTTTCCATGATCGTATGCATCAATTCTGTTAACTCTTGGGGCTTATTAGTGTAGGAAGCATAATGTATCTTCCAGTTCAACAAATCAGCAGTGGAGAAAGGCACATATACTAAACTCAGGGGTCCCGCTACTATCTGATCATGCTCATCCCGCACGGGCAGCCCCGGGACTTGTCTCAAGGGGGCTATTACTCTCGGGGTGGCTTTCGGCTTCTTAGTAGTGACTTTCGGGATCTGGGTGGGGACTTTCAGCTTTGAGACTCGCCTAGTCTGGGGAGCCTCGCTTACAACAGATGAACTAGCACTGACAACTGATTTTTCACTTTCTGTCTCTGTCTGGGAGGATACATCTTCATCCTCTGGCTCTGACTCCTGCTTATCCTCAGTCTCTGTCTCAGACTGATCAGCATCTTCTCTGGACAGTTCATCTGGCGGGTCTTCGGGTTGGTGAGGAGGTGGACTCTCCCGGTCCCGGGGGCCTGCCCCGGGACGCGGTGGTACTCTTACTGGGTGCTGGGCTCGGGACTGCCTAATTACAGCTCCCGGGGACTCAGGATCTACAAGAACAGGTTTCTTGCTAGGTTTCTTAGCTGTCCCTGTTTTCTGGGTCTGATCTGTTAATGCTAACATTATTCTGCACTGCTCCTCATAACAGCGCTTTGCCCAAGGGGGCGGATCTTCGCAAATACTTAACCAAGAATCTATATAGGGATACTGATCGGGGTGCGCTATTCGCACCTTCCGATGAACTGACTGAATAATTCCTAGGTTAAATGTTCCATCTCAAGGCCACATGGGGTTTAAGACAGGCCACTCCCTAGTACACAAAAGCTGTAATCGTGAGGCAGTCAGTTTTACTCCATAATCTCCTGAATATCCTTTACTAAAATGTTTGATCATACATTCTAACGGAGTGTTCCTAGTAGACTCCGCCCCTCCCATTTCGATGTGTGCGCGCAACAACAGACAGAAGGGAAAAGGAAGTCGGACCGTGGGTAAGGGGTCCTCACGGCCCTAGAAACATTCAAGGGAAACAAATAACAAGACAAGACGACGGTCGCTTCCTCCTTTTTACGATCTGGACGCGGTTGCCCGGCCAGAAAATGCGTTACTCAGGAGTCCGCCTTCGCTTGGTCTGTGTTGCAAGACCTCTCATTCACACTTCATTCACACAATCATGCTAGCAACGTATCCCAAAAACAACCCAATCCTATCTCAGCTGACTAGGCTATATCAAATTCCAAATTCAAAAGACCTTGCGTATACTCATGCAGGGTTCAAATATCAAATTCCAAAATCAAAAGACCTTGCGTATACTCATGCAGGGTTCAAAAAGACGATAGTTTCACCTTGCGCATACTCATGCAAGGTTAGTCGGACCGTCTTGAGAGGTGATCAAGCTCTCTTACCAAATTCCAAAGTTACAAAATCCAAGTTTCAAACAGCAGTACTGCTCTGACTCATCTGTCTAGACATATCAAAACTATACTCACCGGATCCGGTCCTAGTTCCCAAGCAAGCGCATGAGTTGGACCTCGGACTCCCCTCACGGGTTCGAGGTGTTGGTTCCAACCGGGCTCGGCACCCGCCGAGGTCCGGCCAGCTCCCTCCGATACAAGGGACCGGTGGCGCCAGAGAGCGAGCCCACGTTGGGGAGGGCACGATCCCGGCAGGACCAAACCTGTAGAGGCGGAAAGTCGTGGTATATTGCCCTATATACCCTCTATTACCACACCTTCCCGGCCAACGCACCAAGAATATGTAGCAGCAGAGCACAGACAAACCAATGATACCAGGAGTCTGTTCAGAAGGTCCAAATCATTTATTTGTGCACAAATCTCAAGCAGAATCAAATTCAAAATGGCTGAGCAATGGCTGTTAGTAAAACAACAACTTATATACTTTTCTTGTCCATTCTAGGTATAGGCAAACTTCTCATTGGTCCCGGTAACCCCTTTCACCCCATCTATTGGTCCCGGTAACATTACGTAGTCATCCAATTAGGACTTTGGTCTGGGCTCAGCACCTGCTTACCCCCCTTCTAGTCCCTATTACAATGGTCAGTTCTTCCAACTTTGATACTTCTCTCCTCCAAGGTCACTTAGCTAGCTAGAACATGTGGGAAAGCAGGGCACTGTAACTTTTCTTTCAGCAGTGTTAATTAATTCCATAGAAGCTGTGCTCTCTTATCAATACCAATTAAACTTGTTTTTCTATATTTTCTAAGTTTCGATTCTGCTTAGCTATACTAAATTATACTCAGTTAAGTTTTGATTCTATGGTAGCAGCATTTAGGGGAATATGTAATTCCTTTGGGCCTCTCCACAGGCTTCATTTACAGGTCAAGCTACTCAGGCCTCTCTGCTCATTTCAGACACCATGGATCATAGGCCTTCGCCTACCACAGTAAGTCTCTGCTTGTCCCGTCTTTTCTGATGCAGCAGCAAGGCCGGTCCATTGAGCAAGAATGTCATATACCTGGATTTCAGCAAAGCCTTTGATGCTGTTCCTCATAGGAGGCTTATCAATAAAATCAGTAGCTTGGGGATGGATCCCAAGATGGTAAATTGGATCAGAAATTGATTGACAGAGGACAGGAGATGATGGTAAATGGAGCTCACTCGGATGAAGGGAAGGTGATTAGCGGGGTGCCCCAGGGGTCGGTCCTGGGCCCAGCACTGTTCAATGTATTTGTGAGTGATATTCCTGAAGGACTGAATGGAAAAGTCTGTCTTTTTGCAGATGACACACAAATTTGCAACAGAGTGGACTCCCCGCCTCCCCCGAGGGAGTAGTTAACATGAGGAAAGATATACAAAAGCTGGAAGAATGGTCTAATGCTTGGCAATTAAGATTTAATGCAAAGAAGTGCAGAGTCATGCACTTAGGTAGCAGAAATCCAAGGGAAATGTACGCGATAAGGGATGAGAGGTTGGTGTACACAGATCAGGAGAAAGACCTTGGTGTGATTATTTCTGAAGATCTCAAGGTGGCAAAACAGTGTGACAAGGTGGTGGCAAAAGCCAGGAGGATGTTGGGCTGCATACAAAGAGGAATTACCAGTAGAAAGGAAGAGGTAATTATGCCACTGTACAAGTCACTGGTGAGGCCTCACTTGGAATACTGTGTTCAGTTTTGGAGACCATATCTTGCAAAGGATGTAAAAAGACTGGAAACTGTTCAGAGGAAGGCAACCAAAATGATTTGGAGCCTGCGTCAGAAGGCTTATGAGAAGAGACTTGAAGACCTAAACATGTACACTTTGGAGGAGGGGAGGGACAGGGGAGATATGATTCAGACCTTTAAATATTTAAAGGGAAATAATGAACAAACAAACCTCTTCCAAAGATGGGGAAGCTGTAAAACTAGAGGGCATAACAGGAAGCTGCAAGGTGGTAAATTGAAGCAGGAAATACTTTTTCACAGAAAGGGTGATGGAAGTGGTGGGGGCAAACACGGTGATGGAATTCAAAATGGCATGTGACAGACACAGTGGATCCCTTTACAGCAGCAGGATAAAATCAAAATAAACGGAACCATCTAATTTCTCAACAAATAGGGGTGTCCTACATGGAGTGGTGGGTTCACCCCTAAACAAAGGCATGGGGAGAGGTGACCTGCACAGAGTGGCAGGTGCACCTACTCCTGCCATCTTACTGGGCAGACTAGATGGACCATACTGGTCTTTATCTGCCGTTACTATGTTTGCACAGGGCCCCGCGTTTCAGGGGGCCTCGCGCAAACAACATTCTGCATTAAAAGCCCAGGTAAATTAAAAAAAAAAAACTGGCCGCTGCCGCTGTCACCATGGCAGCAGCAGAATCAAGTGTCCCGCGCCTGCCCGACAGAGTTCTCTCTGAATCAGTCCCCTCGGTGCCAGCTTTCAGAGCCGCGAAGGGAGAGTTTCCCTTTCTCGTGGCTCTGTTAAGCCTGCCGGGGCTGGGCAGGCGCAGGACACTTGATTCTGCCGCTGCCACAGCAGCAGCAGCCAGGTTTTTTTTTAAAATTTTCCCTGGGCTGTTGGGGGGGAAGGGGTTAGGACTGGTAATGGACTATGGGGGGGGGGGGGGGCTAAGACTGAAAATGGGGTGATGGGGGGTTAGAACTGGTAATGGGCTATGGGGGGTCTAGGACTGGAAATGGGCTGGTGGGGAGAGTTAAGACTGGAGGTGGACTGATGGGGGGGTTAGGACTGGAAATGGGCTATGGGGGGCTAGGACTGGAAGTGGGCTGATGGGGTTAGGACTGGTAATGGACTGTGGGGGGGCTAGGACTGGAAATGGGCTATGGGGGGGTTCGGACTGGAGGTGGGCTGATGGGGGGTTAGGACTGGTAATGGGCTATGGGGGGGCTAAGACTGGAAATGGGCTATGTGGGTCTATGACTGGAAATAAGCTGATGGGGAGGGTTCGGACTGGAGGTGGGCTGATGGGGGGGGGGGTTAGTACTGGTAATGGGCTATGGGGGGGCTAAGAATGGAAATGGGCTATGGGGAGATTAGGACTGGTAATGGGCTATGGGGAGTCTAGGACTGGAATTGAGCTGATGGGGAGGGTTCGGACTGGAGGCGGGCTGATGGAGGGGTTTAGGACTGGTAATGGGCTATGGGGGGCTAGGACTGGAAATGGGCTGATGGGGGGGTTCAGACTGGAGGTGGGCTGATGGGGGGGGGTTAGGACTGGTAAATGGGCTTGAACTGCAAATAGATGATGGGGCTGGGGGCTTAGAATGGAAATGGGCTGTGAAGGGAGGGAGCTAGGACTGGAAATGGGCTGAGTGGGGGGGAGAGCTAGGACAGGAAATGGGTTGATGAAGGGGCTAGGATAGGACTGGAAATGGGCTGTTGGAGGGTGCTAAGATTGGAAATGGCTGTGGTGGAGGCTTGGATTGAAATGGACTCATGGAGGGGCTAGAACTGGAAGAAGGCTCATGGGGGGCTTCGATTGGAAATGGGCTGAGTGGAGGGGAGCTAGGATTTGACATGGGCTGATGGTGGGGCTAGGAAATGACTAGAAATGGGCTGGGGGGGCTGGGGTTGGAAATGAGCTGATGGAGGGACTTGGATAGGACTGGAAATGGATAATGGTGGGGCTAGGATAGGGTTGTAAATGGGCTGATGCGGGGACTAGAAGGGAGCAGATGCTGGGTGGGGCTGGAACTAGAAGGGTGCTGATGTTGGGGGAGGATTAGAATGGGATGGGGCTGGGAGAGTGAAATGGAGAGGGGAAAAATATTTTGTGTGGGAAGGAAGAAAAATCTACAATTGGCCGGGTATTGGGAGAGTAAGCGGGGATTGAGGATGGAGGGGTAAAATTTGAGTGGATGAAATAGGAATGAGGAAAGAGCAAAAGGAGAAAGATTAGTATGTTAAAGCAGATGTAGAGAGAGAATGGAAAAAAACTAGAAGAGGACAAATGGAAGCAGATGATGGAGAGTTAGCAGAAGATACAAAGAACCAGAAGAAAGTGGCTGGAGCAATTGCAACTGAAAAAAAAATGCACAAAATGCACAAATGTTCAGTCAGTTCGCTTTGTGCAGCTGTAAATAGTTACCCACGTTTCTATCCAAGTTTCTGATACCTGTTAATTGTAAACACAAATCAAATGTTTTGATATGTGTATTTAAATGGTTACATGTAAACCGCACTGATAGAAAAGAGCGCTGTATATAAGAGAATGTAAATAAATAAATAAATAAAAGTTAGAAAAATATCTCTTTATTTTGAATTTATTAACTGGAATGTGTCAGCTCTGGGAAATGTGCATCATTAACGTCTGCGCTTTGTTTAGTACAAGAGGAAATTAATTTATAGTTTTATTTCTACAGTGTTGTACATTCAAAGTTTGGCTTTTGGGGTTCCCTGTTTAGTTATTGTCTTCCTGTTTCTAAATTGTGATTCCTTGTTTGGTGATGGTCTATGTTCTGCATATGTAACTGAGCTGAGGTATTCTGTTTATGTAATTCCTATTTGACATTGCCACTTGTTCTCTTTCCCCAGTAGGTCATGTTTTCTTATTCTCTGAAATGTATTGGTTTAATATTTGCAGTGTTGCCTTTTGGTAGGTAGGGTGTGGTGCTTTGTGGGTCCTGGTAGTGCTGTTATGATACAGCAGGTTTGCTATGGGTTCTAAATGGGCAGTGTTTGTAGTAGTTCCTAATGTGCCTGGCGGTGGGCACTGGATTATAGTAATGTAGAAATCTTTTAGTCTTTCTTTATCCATACACTCATTAAGAGGCACGTTTACTAAAAGTTAGTGTATGGTAACATTATGCAAATATTTATGCAAATGAGGCCCCACACCGAGTCTCCGCACATGGCCCCGCACCCCCCTTGGGCTGCCCCTGTGTGGAAGTATGCATCAGAAGGGGGCAGGACCAACAGAGACAAGCATGCTGGAATCAGGACCCCACGCCTTTACTAAGCCACTGCTGCTTGTCGCCTGGGGCAAGGGGTGATTTATGCAGCTGTCTGCAGATCTGGGAGAAGAGGCAATGACAGTGGCAGCAGCAGGTCAGGGGAAGGATGATTGGAGGTGGTGGCTGCAGGGGGGGGGGAAGGGCAGATGCCGATCATGGTTCAAGAAGTTGTAGAGTTATCGAAGGGAAAAATAAAAAATATTTTCTTTGTAAGCTGGGAGTTTCCATTGGTAAGGTTAGCCACCCATGACACTCATAACATCAAGGTAGAGTAACTGGGGGAGAGGGGCGGCACTAATCACTTGCTGTGTATGTTCCTCACAAAGGACGGTATAGAAAAACTTAAACTATAAACTGGGTAGAAAAAATGGTAGCAGTGGCCCTGCTAGCTGCTCCATATGCCTGGAACAAGCTACCTGAATAAGTACGTCAGGCTCCTCTAGCCCTAGTCAGATCCAGGCTAAAAACCCACCTCTTTGAGACTGCTTTTGGATCCTGATGCTCCTCCCTCTCTGTTCACTACTTATGTGTATCTTGCCATACTCTAGTCCCCAGGTTTGTGATGTTCTTCGTCTTGATTACATTATAAGCTATGATGAGCAGGGACTGTGTCTTACACAGCACTGCATACATCTTGTAGCACAGCAGCACTAGAAATACATCTTCTACTGGAAAAAATGAGCTAATGGGGCCAAGGGCAGAATGACAGTGATGTGGGCCCCTGGGCAATCAGGGTCTTTGACTGCTAACTACTCATCCAAAATAGGCAGAGGCTAGGGAAGAGTAGGTCCCCTACTGATGTAGGCCCTCAGGCACTGCTGTATTGCATGACTGGTCAGTCCACCCCTGAGTGGGGCTGCTACATAAAAACTACACTGACACCTCAGTCACACTCTCAAAACACAGACCATCACCAAATACAGAACAAGGGACCACAAATTTGACATAGAAATATGAAGAAAAAAAAAGAACTGGGAACCTCAAGAAGCCAAAATTGGAATGTACTGTGACACTGGCTAAATAAAAATAGAAATACATTTCTTCTTGTATTGAACAAAACACAAACATCAGCAATGCATATTTCTCAAAGTTACCTTTGTTATCTGGACATTTTATCTTTCAGTCATCATGGCCCCAGACTCTGTTTTCTGCCTTTCTGGTCTGTCTTCTGCTAATACTGTTTCCAGTGTCTGCTGTCTCTTTGTCTTTTCTATTCTCTACTACTGTCTTTTTCCATATTGATCTCTTTTTTTTTTTTTTTTGCTCCTTCCATTTCTTTGTAGTTGTTAAGTGCTGTCAAGTTGGTGTCGACTCATGCCAATCCTCTGAACAGTTCTCCTAAACTGTATTTGGTCTTCAGTCAGGCAGCTCATTGTTGATAGAGTTGCAGCAATAGCAGCTGTTATTGTATCGATCTATCTCATTGCTGGTCGTCCTCTTTTGCGTTGACTTTAAACTTGTCAAACATGATGCCTTTTTCTAGTGATCTCTCTCTTTGCATGATATGTCCAAAGTATGCAAGTCGAAGTCTTGTCATCTGGAGTGGAGGAGTGGCCTAGTGGTTGGGGCAAGGTACTTCAGGCTGGAAGGTCAGGGGTTCAAATCCCACTAGAGGACAGCAACCTTGGGCCAGAAGGACTGGGGTTTCTAGTCCCACAGGTGCTCCTTGTGGTCTTGAGCAAGCCACTTAACCCTCCATAGCCCATGTTCCCTGTAAAATAGTTATCTCCAAGTTATAATGCCCTGTTCAATGTAATTTCAGTTTGTTCAATGTAAACTGCACTGATGCAGAATAGCGTGATATATAAGAGAATGTAAATAAATAAATCTGAGCTGCTAAAGAAAGCTTAGGTTTGATCTCCTCTAGTACTGATTAGTTTGTTCTTCAGGTGGTCCATGGTATACACAGTACTCTTTGTCAGCACTATAATTCAAAGGCATTGGTTTTCTTCTTGCCTATCTTTTTCACTATCCAACTTTCGCATCCTTATGGCTTGGACAAGTTGAATTTTTGTATGGCGAGAGAAATCACTGCTCTTGAGAATCTTGTCTAGGTCCTTCATAGCCATTCTGCCAAGAGCATTGCATTGTCAGATTTCTTGACTTCTTGTCGATTTTTTTATTTATTGATTATTGATCCAAGCAAGTTAAAGTTGTCTACTATTTACTTTTCTTCTCCATCAATGATGAACTTACTGATTTTGCCAGTTGTCAGGATCTTTGTCTTCTTTACGTTAAGGTGCAGGCCCATTTTAGATCATCTTCACTTTCAGCCAGTACTGTAGTATCATCAGCATAGCCAAGGTTGTTGAGTCTTCTACCAATCTTCGCCCCTCTTTTGTCTTCATACAGTCCTGTTTTTCTGATGATTTGTTCTGCATATAAATTTCCAAGTTTGTGTGAGTCCGTTTTTGTGAAAGACTGTTATGGGTTGTGCTGAGCTGTTCTTGGTGTGAGTGATCGTTGGCACGGTGATTAGTTGATTCTCTGCCCCGTTGCGTCTAGCATTTGTTGCGATAGGTGGGATGGTTGTATAAAGAACTGCGCATGCGCGGTGTTTATTCCCTTTGTGAGCATTTGGTTATTGGCTATGTATGTACTACTACTACTAAGCATTTGTATAGCACTACAAGTCGTATGCAGCGCTGCAAAGACACAGACATGTAAGATGTACATAGCGCTGCACAGACACCAACCAACTTGTAAGAGACAGTCCCTACTCATCAGAGCTTACAATCTAGTCAAGACAGACAACACAGAAGGTGTAGGCAGGGATAAACAAGAGGGACAGAAAAAGAAAAAGGAGACCAGGTGAGTCAAGATCCAAAAGCAGCAGCATGGCTGCTTTCTGGACATACTAGGTTTGACGGGGCCGGTGGATATGGGGTTTCTGTACCTAGTGCTCCTTACTACATTTCTTCATATGTTTGATTTTTTGGTTTATTGTGTCTGCTCTCTCCTACAGCATATGTCTTTTCCTCTTGATAAAGCATACAGAGAAACGCTTTGCTGGCTTCGTTGGAGGCATCGGGGGTTACCCATGATGAGTTTATGCTGCTTGTGGTTTGCATCATTGCTGGTTTTGTTTTTCGATTGAAGAGTTGAAGATCTGCTTGAGATAAGTATGGTTTATTACCCATGTTGTTTATATGCTCCTCACATCATTATGCTGTGTTACATGCTCTAGGAGAGAATGGAGGTTGATTTTTGAGGAGTTTTTCTGATCATTGATGTTCTGCGGAGAGCTTGGGGTGACAAATGCCTATTTGCTACAGCTCTGGATCCTAGTTGTTCTGAGGCCTTTTCTCCTCTTTTGTTTTGTTTTGGTTTTTTTTTAAAGATCTTGCAGTTTTGAAGTGATTATTTTCTTATTCTAGTCTTATTTTCAGTCTGTTAGTGACTCATTTTTTGGATATTGCTTATGCATTATGGATGGTCAAGCATTGTGGCTGGACACTTTTTCTGAAAAACATATTGAAGATTTGCTAAAGGAGGCTTCCTCTTTTGGGGATGCGTCTGAGCCTCAGTCCTCTGCCACTTGGGTTGCGGTTTTGAATCTCCAGAAGTTGGTTCGGACTGAGCTTCACCGTTCTTCAATGCTTTAATATATTCGGATAATAAATAATAACCCCGTGAAGATTGATTTGTTTAATATATTCAGAGACAACAGATCCCCATTGGTATGTTCTCAAGGTCATATTTTACATTCAGGAGTAGCTTGATCTTTTTCTTTCTTTATCCCCTCTCTATCCACTCAAATTTCACTCACATTCTAGTCCTCGATCTTCTTTTGACTTTTCACCTACTGGTCAACTTTCCATTTCCCCCAAGCCCATCTCCCCTAGATCTCCCATTTCGCCTCTTTTACTCCTTCCCTGACCTCTTATTCCCTTTTTTCACCCACTCTCCATTACCACATTTTGACCCTTTGTACTCAACATCCTCCTCTCACTCATTCGCTTGCCAATACCCCCAGGGCTTCTCCCACATAGCCCCATCATGCCTGCAGTCTCCTTACCCCTGAATCCAGCATCTCCCTTCTTTCTCTTGCACTCTCCAACATTTATCTTTCACCCATCCAGCCCAGCAGCATCCTATCACTTCCCCCTTGTCTACCCCCCAAGTTGTCATACCCCTCTCTCTGCCCCTTTATTCCAGCATATCCTCTCTCTCACTTTCTCTGTTCCCACCCAGTCCAATATTGCCCTCTGTCTGTATGTCTGCCTAGTCTAGCATCTCTCCCTGTCCTCTCTCTATTACTCCAGCATCTCTCCTCTCTGTCTCTTTGTTCCCCTATAATAGGTATACCAAACACAAACAGCCTTTATATAATGTGGATCGATTAGTAAATTGCAAAACCATCAGACCAAACACAAATATTTAATAATAATCATCCAAAAATTGATAGTATACAGACTGCTATACATGAAAAGATATTTTAATTTAAAAAAAGGGAAAAAGATCTCAGCTACACAAGCCATTTTCATATAATGTCCGTATTATTGATGGCCTGTCTATTTCATGTTGCTATCACTGGCCGTAACAACTCCTTAAAGAAAATTTGATTTTATTTAAACTTGCAATTAAAAATTATACATTGATTATGCTCAATCTTACAATAGAATATGTGAAATTTTAAACAAAAATATATGGTAGCATGGTAGGACTACTATACATTTTCTATCAGTTTATTTCAAAACCATATTTCACTCTTCTCAAACTGCCCTCCTCAAATCTTCAGTATCTCTCAGCTGTGTGTACATTCTTCAACATCCCCACCTTAAGAATAAAGAGCAGCCAGAACACCACTAACCAGGCCACCTCGCTTTATGCATCACTAATTTGGAATGCTGTCCCACAGCAAATACAAGTTATCTCAGACCTAAAGGAGTTCTGCAAGGATCTCAAAACTCATCTCTTCAATGAACACTTTGACACCGGAACTTGAAACTTACACCCCTCCAGCAACTCTTCCCTCCTCCTCTCACTCTGAATCTGTACACCTCAGGGAAATTCTCCAAACATGTTGTGCCAGAAACACATGAAAATGTTTAGTTCAGTTTAAAAAGGGATAGTTAAAAAGTGTAGATTTGCTTTCATTCAGTGAGAGAGATAGTGATCTTTATTGCTTGCACAGAGAACTCTCCATAGCAAGTGTTTGCTTGAAAAATATATTTTCTGCCTTTATGGGTTTTATTATAACATAATAAAACTTCAATAAAAACCATGAGATGCCCTAAGCTGTTTATTGCCTAAAGAATTATCTGTACTCTGATTGTTATCTGGGAAGAGGACAGGCTATTTTTTATGAGGGCCCAATTCTACCTACACAGGGGGCACAAAATAACACCCTTCATGCTAAATATAGTATTCCTATTCATCTCTCTGGGCCAGTCCAGGACATTTGGGGTGGTCAATCCGCTCCAGCAGCTGAGGACTGAATACTGAAAGTTTTCCTGACAGCTTACCCAGCTCCCCCTGGTGTCAGATAATCAGTCATTTCAGTCCTCAGCAGCTGAATAGGACGTTGCATAGCCCAGCTCCCCAGAGAGATGAATAGTGAATTCTTAGTTCTTTGACTGAGCATTTAAAAAAAAAAAAAAGAAAATAATATAGAGGAGCAGAACTGAAAACAGGAAAAAGAAAAGGCTTTCCTGGCAGTCGGGAGTTGAGTGCTCCTTTTGGTAAAGTTCTGTCCTAGCAGGGCAGTTTAAAATACTTAAATTAATAAATACATAACAAAGGCGAGCGACAGAGTAAATCTGTGGAGCTCCTATTGTCCTGCCAACGCCTCTTACCGGCTTCTAGGGGTAGAGCCTGCCCCTTTGGGAATTTGGTGACTGGAGGGGTGACAGCAGGCCTGGGAGCCCCAGGATCCTCTTCATTCCTCCGAGTTTGAGCCCTTCACCGGCTTACCGCTAGCAGCGGCAAAGCGTGGGGGAGTTTGCTTCTGTCGGGCTATGCAGGTAAGCCTCCTGCACGGAGTACCGGTTGCTGAAGTGAGTTTTCTTTTCGTAGGGGAGTTCGCCGCCGCGGGGTTTGATTGTGCGGCGATTCCGTTTTTCCTTTTTCTGCAACGAGGTTCCTGTTTTGTTTTCTTTCGGCGGGAGCAGCAGGTGCTTCCGTTCCCCGAGGTTCCGTTTGTTCCGGGAATCGAAGGGGTCTGAATTTCTAGTTGCAGGACTTCTTGAGCTTGCTCCTTTCCTTCGATCGCTCAGGCCATGGCAGACAAGGTTGCTGAAGAATTTTTAACACAGTCTCACAGCTCCTTGGAGAGAGTGGGAACGGCGGCCATTTTAAATGAGCCTGCCGTTTCTTCCGCGCTGCAAGCAAAGCCTCAAAAGAAAAAATCTAAATCGCACAGAACTTCGGCGCCTGAGGAACCAAAGCAGCAGCCTTTGCCTTCATTGCAGGAAACTCTGGGGGACTTCTTCTCTCTGGATTTCATTTTGTCACTACACAATGCATATCTTTTAAAGAGGTCTCAGTTGTCTCACAGTGCTGTAGCTGACTGTATGTTTGGGTCCCAAAATGATGGCCCTACAGTGACAGACCCGGGGAAAGGCACCTCCTCAGCTGATAAGGCTTTGGGCAGCGGATTAGAGGCTACGGTGGCACATAGTTCTTTTTCTCAAGGAGCGGAGGAAGGTGAGCTTCTCTCAGAGACAGGGTTTGATGCCTGGCCAGGAGAGTTGGAGGAAGGTGAGTTGGGACCGGGCGAGGATCCCAATGTTTTTAGGGTTTTCCGTAAAGAAGAGCTGGGCGCTCTGATTTCTCAGTCCCTGGCGGCTTTTAACATAGTGCTCCCGGTAGTGCAGCAGGAACCCCTTGAGGATCCCTTGTTACAGGGGTTTCGGTCAGAACAGAAGTGTTTCCCGGTGCATAGGGTTATTAAGCAGATGATAGAGTCGGAATGGGAGTGCCCAGAAGCTTCCTTACGAGGCGGTCGCACGATTGCCCGGCTATACCCCATTCCTCAGGATGAGAGGGACTTATTGCATATGCCTAAGGTGGATGTGCTGGTTTCAGCGGTCACTAAGAAGACCACTATTTCCGTGGAAGGGGGTACAGCGCTTAAAGACGTGCAGGATCGTAGGTTGGAGGCGCTGCTGAAGCAAGCTTTTGATTCCAGTGCTTTAGCTCTGCAAGCTTCCGTTTGTGGGGCTTATGTGTCCCGGGCCTCTATCCGTTGGCTGCAGGGGGAGCAGAACCCGGATAAGGTGGTGGATGCTTCAGTGGATGTCGCTAAGCTAGAGTCAGCGGCGGCTTATCTAGCAGATGCCTTTTATGATTTAGTGCGTATTTCGGCGAAGTCTATGGCTTCCGTGATTGCCGCTAGGCGTTTCCTCTGGCTTAGAAATTGGGCAGCAGATGCGCCTTCTAAGGCGCGTCTCAGTAAGCTTCCGTATAAGGGAAAGTTGCTCTTCGGGGAGGCGTTAGAGAAGATAGTTAAGGATTTGGGGGACTCCAAAGGGGGTCTTCTGCCGGAGGATCGTCTGAGAACGGTAAAGCTGGGTTCCATGCAAAGAGGTCAAGGTAGGGACTTTCGCAGGTTCCGGGGGGCTCGTTTCACCCCTTATCAGCGGGGCCGTTTTGTAGCTAGGGGGCAGTCCTTTCGAGGAGCCCAGGGGGTTCAATAGGGGTTATTTTAACGCCCAACAGAACTCAACTAGGAAGCCACAATGAAGTGAGGCCGGTCCAGGTGGAGGTTCCAATAGGAGGTCATTTGCAGAAGTTTCTCTCCACCTGGGCCAGCATAACTACGGACCAATGGGTCCTGGAGATCATCAGAGACAGCTATGCGTTGGAATTCGCGCATCCTGTACCGGAAGCTTTTGTCCTGTCTCTGTGCGGTCCACAGGCAAAGCGGGATGCAGTCAACGAGACCCTGTCGTGTTTGTTGCATCTTCAGGCAGTGGTGCCAGTGCCTGCAGAATAGTACGGCTTAGGTCGATACTCGATTTATTTTGTAGTCCCCAAAAAGGAAGGTTCTTTTCGACCTATTCTGGATCTCAAACACGTGAATCGGTGTTTGAGAGTGCCCCATTTCCGGATGGAAACCTTAAGATCCGTTATCCGGTCGGTGAGACAGGGCAAAGTTCTTTCTTCCATAGATCTGACGGAGGCGTACTTACACATCCCAATCAGAAGCGAGCATCAGAAGTTCCTGCGGTTCGCGGTTCCCATGGGGCATTTTCAATTCCGAGCATTACCCTTCGGTCTCGCTACAGCGCCACGAACATTTACCAAGATTATGGTAGTGGCGGCAGCTGCCCTCCGAAAGGAAGGGATTCAGGTCCATCCCTACCTGGACGACTGGTTGATTCGGGCATCGTCTCAGAGAGAATCTATCGCAGCCACCGCTCGGGTAGTGGAATTTCTTGAGCAGTTAGGCTGGGTCATCAACCGCGCCAAGAGTCATTTGGTCCCGGCCATGCAGTTAACCTATCTCAGTGCTTTCTTCGACACGGAGGTGGGTTCAGTTTTTCTTCTGACGGACAGAGTAAAAAAGATTCTGGCGCAGGTGTCGGCATTTCTGCGCGTCAAGGCTCCAACGGCCTGGAGATATCTACAGTTGTTGGGGTCGATGGCGGCAGCCTTAGATCTGGTACCATGGGCCAGAGCGCATATGCGGCCCCTGCAGATGGCGTTGTTGTCCCGTTGGTCTCCGCAAGTTCACCCTCTCTCCCGGAAGTTGGTATGTCTGGAAGAGGTGCGTATCAGTCTGCAGTGGTGGTTGGTTCCGGCTCATCTGCAAGCGGGAGTTCCGTTGGATCTGCCGGATTGGGTATTGCTCACGACGGATGCCAGACTCTCCAGTTGGGGGGCTCATTGTTTGGCACATGTAACGCAGGGGACGTGGACGGCGGAAGAGAGCGGTTGGTCGATCAATCGCTTGGAGCTCAGAGCGGTTCGATTGGCGCTGCTGAAATTTGTAGGAGTGCTCGAAGGAAAGGCGGTTCGGTTTTTTTCCGAAAATCAAGTGACAGTATCTTACATAAACAGGCAGTGCACTCTTGCTGCAGGAAAGTCAGCAGTTGTTTCGTTGGGCAGAAGCCCATCTCTTAGCAATTTCGGCGGCGCATGTGGCAGGAAAAGACAACATTCAAGCCGATAATCTCAGTCGTCATCGTCTGGACCCCGGGGAGTGGGAGCTAGATGGGGCGGTATTTCACGAGATTTCGCTGCATTGGGGTCAGCCAGTCATGGACCTCATGGCTACCCAGATCAATGCCAAAGCACCGCGGTTTTACAGCAGGCACAGGGAACACATGTCGGAAGGTCTCGACGGTCTGGTTCAGCCGTGGCCAGCAGATCAGCTTCTGTATGTGTTTCCTCCGTGGCCGCTCTTAGGGAGGATCATCCAGAGAGTGGCGAGTCACAGAGGCACAGTGGTTCTAGTGGCTCCGAATTGGCCCAGGCGGCCATGGTATGCTGACCTGATGAGACTTCTCGTGGCTCCTCCCTGAAGGCTGCCCGTTCGGTTCGATCTGTTGAGACAAGGGCCGGTGGTCATGCCACAGGTGGATCAATTCTGTCTTACGGCTTGGCTATTGAAAGGGAATGATTGCGCCGCAAGGGCTACTCGGGATCGGTGATAGCCACTATGTTGCAGTCCAGGAGGCGGTCTACTTCATTGGCATACATTAGAGTGTGGAGAATATTTGAAGCGTGGTGTAGCGAGCATCGAGTAAAGCCCTGGGGGGCTGCTCTGCCTGAGATCCTAGGTTTCCTTCAAGGGGGACTAGAAAAGGGACTGGCTCTTAGTACGCTGAAGGTTCAGCTGGCGGCGCTGGCCTGCTACAGAGGACGTGTGCAGGGCAGTCCGCTGTCCTCACATCCGGATGTGCTACGCTTCCTGCGCGCGGCAAGAAACATTAGGCCTCCAGTGAGGCAAGTTGTTCCTCCTTGGGATTTGAACTTGGTTTTGCAGGCGTTGTCGGAGCCTCTGTTTGTAGCTCGATCGTCGGAGCACATTAGAGAGTTGTCTTGGAAAACAGCTTTTTTGGTGGCATTGTGTTCGGCTAGACGAATTTCAGATCTGCAAGCTCTTTCCTGCAGGGAACCGTACCTTCAGTTCTCGGCAGAAAAGGTGGTCTTGCGGCCGGTGCCGTCCTTCCTGCCTAAGGTGGTCTCCTCTTTTCACGTGAATCAGGTCATTTCCCTTCCCACCTTTGGTAAGCTAGGTGACAGTCAGTTGGATCGTTCGCTTAGCCGGCTGGATGTAGGTCGCATGTTGCGTCGCTATCTCAAAGAAACAGAGTCGTTTCGTCAGTCAGACAGGTTGTTTGTTCTCTTCGGAGAGGCGGCTAAGGGTAAGGTGGCCACTAAAGCTTCCATCGCTCGCTGGGTGAAGCATGCGATACGTGCAGCGTATGAGTCAAAGGGCAAACCGGCTCCGGTGGGGCTCGGGCCTCATTCAACTAGGGGCCAAGCAGCCTCTTGGGCGGAGTATGCTTTGGTTCCGCCGTTTGATATTTGTCGAGCAGCGACGTGGTCTTCACTGCATACGTTTACGAAGCATTATCGATTGGATGTTCAGGCAAGGGATGATGCTAGAGTGGGGGCCTCGGCGCTTGTCGCTGGGCTCGCAGGACCCTCCCGGATTTAGGTACTGCTTTGGTACTTCCCAAATGTCCTGGACTGGCCCAGAGAGACGAATAGGAAGAAGAAATTAGACCTTATCTGCTAATTGTCTTTCCTTGAGTTCTCTCTGGGCCAGTCCAGGACCCATCCTGGATGTCTGCGAGGCTTAGAAAGAAAGGAGTCCTCGGCAGGGGTGGTGTTGTGGTTGACGGCATACTGGAAGTGGATTCTGGGGGTCCCTTTATTAGAAAACACAAGTTCTTTAAAAAAAAAAAAACGACAAAGACACACATGATAAGTAATATTATCAGAAGAGGGGAAACTCTATGAATTCGATTTGTCTAGCATAAACTGCTTTTTCCTTTTTTCAGAGACGGCTGTTTGTTCTCAGGGCTCAGTTGTACAGTAGTTCCGGTTTGTTATTTTCTTTGGTTACAGTCTTAGTGTGAATTTCACTGCTTTGCTACGGTATGACTGATTATCTGACACCAGGGGGAGCTGGGTAAGCTGTCAGGAAAACTTTCAGTATTCAGTCCTCAGCTGCTGGAGCGGATTGACCACCCCAAATGTCCTGGACTGGCCCAGAGAGAACTCAAGGAAAGACAATTAGCAGGTAAGGTCTAATTTCTTCTTATCAACCAAATAAAGGGTTACACTGGAGTTAGGGATGAGTGACGGTGCAGCAAAATAAACTGATTAACTTAAACTTGATGCAGAATAGCACGGTATATAAGAGAATGTAAATAAATAATTAAATAAATAAACTATTTTAATACACTACTATTGAAATAGGACTAGATAATAAAAAACACTTAAATTTAGTGATGGCCGTTAAACATAGACATATTTTCAGAGGTACTATTACATTCAGTGCAGATGACAATTTTTATTGACCATCCCAGCTAAACTCTTATAATGCTGGGGCAGAGCAAAGACATTCCATCTAGGCATTTGGATAGAGGTGATATTCAGACGCTGCCCATATAGCTAAGTAGATTATGTCCTGCAACGTTTGCAAACTGCTGTTGCCAGCTTGTTTGTTGGTTGTGGAATTCGTCACCACATTACCTCAGTCATTTGTTCCTTGTACTGGTTACCTTTTGACCAAAGGGTTCAGTTTAAAATCTGTTTGATTTTTGAGTAAGCTTTTGGTCTAGTGTTGTTGTTGTTGTTGTTAAGTGCCGTTGAGTCAGAGTCGACTCATGGCGACCCTCTGGATAGCTATCCTAAATTGTGTTCGGTCTTCAGTCAGGCGGCTCATTGTTGACAGACTGGTACCCGTAGCTGCTGTTATTGTATCGATCCATCTCATTGCTGGCCTTCCTCTTTTGCGTTGACCTTCTATCTTGCCAAGCATAATGTCTTTCTCTAATGATCTCTCTCTTCGCATGATGTGTCCAAAGTATGAAAGTCGAAGTCTTGTCATCTGAGCTTCTAAAGAAAGCTTAGGTTTGATCTCCTCTAGTACCGACTGGTTTGTTCTTCGGGCAGTCCATGGTATACACAGTATTTGCCGCCAGCACCATAATTCAAAGGCATCAATTTTCTTCCTGTCTATCTTTTTCACTGTCCAGCTTTCACATCCATATGATGTTATTGAAAATACCATGGCTTGAACAAGTCGAATCTTTGTATGGAGAGAGACATCTCTGCTCTTGAGAATCTTATCTAGGTCTTTCATAGCCATTCTGCCAAGAGCAATGTGTCGTCTGATTTCTTGACTGCTTGTTGCTTCTTTATTGATAGTTGATCCAAGTAGGTTAAAGTTGTTCACAATTTCAATTTCTTCTCCTTCAACGATGAACCTGTTGATTATGCCAGTTGTCATGATCTTTGTCTTCTTTACATTAAGGTGCAGGCCCATTTTGAGACTATGTTCTTTGATTGTGAGAAGCAAATATTTCAGATCATCTTCACTTTCAGCCAGTAATGTGGTATCATCAGCATAGCGAAGGTTGTTGATGAGTCTTCCACCAATCTTCACACCTCTGTTGTCTTCATACAATCCTGCTTCTCTGATGATTTGTTCTGCATATAAATTAAACAGGTAGGGGGAAAGTATGCAGCCTTGTCTTACACCTTTGCTTATTTTAAACCATTCTGTTTCTCCTTGTTCCGTTCGAACTGTTGCTTCTTGATCAATGTACAGATTGCGCAAGAGAACGATCAGGTGTTCTGGTATACCCATGCTTCTTAATGTGGCCCAGAGTTTCTCATGGTTTACACAGTCAAAAGCCTTGCTATAGTCGATAAAGCACAAATAGATATCCTTTTGGTATTCTTTAGTCTTTTCAAGGATCCATCTCACATCCGCAATGATGTCTCTCATTCCTCGCCCTTTCCTGAACCCTGCTTGCACTTCAGGTAGTTCTTGTTCCAGGTATGGTTGTAGTCTCTTTTGAATAATCTTCAGTAGAATCTTGCTGGCATGTGGGATCAGAGCGATTGTGCGATAATTTCCACATTCAGTTGGATCACCTTTCTTTAGTATTAGTATAAACACAGATCTTTTCCAGTCAGTTGGCCATGATGTTGTCTTCCATATTTCTTGGCAGAGCCTTGTGAGTACGGTAACAGCTGCATCAGATTGCTGCAATACTTCTATGAGAATGCTATCAATGCCTGGTGCTTTGTTCTTTGATAAGGCTTTCAATGCTGCTTCAACTTCTTTCATCACCAATGGTTCCCGATCATAAGGTACAGGTTGAAACGGCTGTTGGTCCACTTGATCTTTATCATATAAAAACTCTGTATATTCCTTCCACCTTTTCTTGATCTTCTCAGCATCATTCAACATAGAACCTTGAGCATGTTGTAACATTCCAATTCGAGGCTGGAACTTTTTCTTTAACTCTCGTAGCTTTAGAAAAGCCGATCTTGTTCTTCCTCTAATAGTTTCTGCTTCTAGTTCCTTGCAAGTGTCATTGTAGTACTTTTCCTTGTCCTGTCTTGCTGCACGTTGGAAATCTCTGTTGAGTTCTGCGATTGTCTTTCTTTCTCCTCTGGCTTTAGCTTCTCTGCGTTTCTGGGCAATTTTCAGAGTTTCTTCCTTCATCCATTTTGGCCGTTTTTGCTTTTTCACCTTTTGTAGAGACTTCTCTAGTGTATAGCAAGTCATGTCCACACCTGTTTTGGATGTTTCTTTTTTAAAGCCTGCAAAGCTTACAATTACACAGTCGGTGGCTTCAATTCCCAATCCACCATTATGAACTCTTTACCTTCTGATTTATGGTTTGAACGTGTTGAAGGCTCACTTCTTTGAAGCTGTTTTTGGATCCTGACCCCTTATTTCTTATGTCTCTTCACCCTTCGCTTTTCCCCTTATTCTTATTTTTTGTCTTGTCTGTCTTAATTAGATTGTAAGCTCTAATGAGAAGGGACTGTCCTTCTATATGTCTGTACGGCTCTGTGTATGCCTTGTAGCTCTTTATAAATGTTTAATAGTAGATTTGTTTACATTTTGAAAATGTTTGAAGGCCTTATTTATGGAGATGTTTAACTAAGCTGTAATAGAGTATAATATTGTTTTTATATGTGAATGTTTTTGTAATTTTTTAAATTTGTTGTTAGTGACTGTAAGGTTATTTGAGTACATTCTCTGTATTTATGTATGTTTGTTGTAAACTGCATGTTTTGTTAGGTGCCTTTGACTCCTGGTATTGTCAAAGTTGTGACTCTCCCTTTTGTTTTCTGGCAAGGTGCCACCTGCAATAGATTGTGAGGCCTTTCTTCCATACAGTAAAACTACAACGCCTGGTATTCCAAGATGGTCTCCCATCCAAGTACTAACCAGGACCAACCCTGTTTTAGCTTCTGAAATCAGACAAGATCATGCACACTCAGGATTGTGTGACTATAGCATTAAGTGCATAGAATGCTTTTAATCGGTTTTTGTGGTCTTTAAATTGGTTAAATCTGTAAATAGGTTAAGACAGTAAAATGCTGTCCTAACGTAAACCACTTAGTTATACAAATAATGAATGAATATTGCTGCTTTATGCATATTAAGCACCACCAATTATGCATACAGTGGCTCTGAGTGTATGTGAATATGGTAAACACCTTAGCCGACATTTAAAAAAAATATTGGCTACGGGGTTTAAATGTTATTATGACTAAGGGTCATGTTCGCTGACCCTTTATGCATGGCAATTTAATTACCACTTGCTAAGTTCTGCTGTCACCACTGTATTCCTAGGGCCACATCAGTACATAACTGCAGTAATGTCCATTAGCGCATGCTAAGCTTTAGTAAACATGCCCCTAGGTTTAATAAAGTAGTAATAAAGAATAAACTTTGTTTTACTAGACCAGTTGATAAAATAATGTAAACACATTTCTTCATTTTTAGCTATCAAGTTAGAACAATACAGCTTTCTTTGCCTCTAATGCAGATTTTATATGAACTGACTTTGGAGACTAGACCCATGTAAGTATTGTGTGGTCTTACAGCTAAGGTCTTTGCTTTATTTACCTCTCTGTCTTTGTTTCTTATATATATATCTACTTTAAAATATTAATTCTTCTGTCTTATTTCTCTCCCTAGATCAACGAATTACAAGACTGCTTCAAAAACACAGAATATCTTGGCAAGAACGTTCACCTGGAACTATCAGATGAGTCTAAAGAAACCCTTTTTCATAGAGCTTTTAAAATATGAACTTTATTCTCGAACTTGATTCTTTTCTTCAACTTTTCTATTTTTTTTTCAGTCTATTGCATTCAAAATCTCATACTCAAATGATACAGAGAAAATTAGCAAAGCACATTCATCAGATAAGTAACCCTTATATCCCTTTGTTTATGTAGTGTGTTTGGCCAGAAAAGTTTGTCTTCTGTGTGCAAATGTGTGTCTTCACATTTCCAGACTGTCCTGCTGTTTTCTCTCTCGATTATTTTGGGGGTCATTTTGTAAGGAGCTGCACAAAAATCCCTTTCCCTCCTCCTGTCCCCCCCTCGTCCTTTCTCTCTCCTTACCTGTCCACACAATGGCGTTATTTTCTGCCTTTTAAATATTATTTTTAACTGTTATTTGTGAACCACTCTGTATGTTCCACAAAGGGCGGTATATTAAGTCAAAATAAACCATAAACTATAAATCATCAATTTTCAAGGACTTAAGTGTGTACTTTAGTCGGTCGCTATTCTGCAAGTACAAGTGTACTTTCGTTGTGGGCATGCACATAGACAAGGGTTCTCAACCCAGTCCTCAGGACACACCTAGGCAATCAGTTTTTCAAGACAACCACAATGAATATGCATGAGAGAAATTTGCATGCACTGCCTCCATAGAAAGCAAGCCTCTTTCTCATGTATATTCATTGTGGTTATCCTGAAAACCTGACTGGCTAGATGTCTCCCGAGGACTGAATTGAAAAGCCCTGACACAGACAGATCTTGGGCAGAACACAGATTTACAACATAAGTTATACAATGCAATAGCTTACACATGTTCTTGAAAACAGGCCAGCCTATCCATTGTGTGGAAATGTTGCTCGCACATGGCCCTATGCCTCGGGAGATCCTGCGCCTGCCCGACCGGCTTCAGAGGGAGCCAGGGAGTCCCAAATCCTGGTGCCCCAGCTCATTGAGTGTTGGGAGGGTAAACAGGGCCATATCCTGTCTTGCGCGAGACAGGAAAAGCCCCTGTTTAAGCTCCCCACACTCAGTGCGCTGGCAGGTTCAACTTTAACACAGCTGTGAGAAAGAAGGAAAACGCTGTTTCTTGCGGTTCTGCAGAGGTGAGCCAGGGTGCTGGACCTCAGGCCTCCCCGGCTCCCTCTGAAGCCAGTCAAGCAGGCATGGGGCTCTTCCAGAGGGAGAGGGCTAGGACTGGTAATGGACTGATGGTGGGGAGGAGGGGAGAGCTGCTGGCCCTGGAAAAAGACTGGGGGCTAGAACTGCAAAATGGGCTGATGGAGGGTGGGGGAGAGAGCTGCTGGCCCTGGAAGGAAACTGGGGGCTAGGGGGGGGAGGGGAAAAGAGAGCTGCTGGCCTTGGAGGAAAAGTGGGGGCTAGGACTGCAAATGTACTGATGCTAGAGGGAAGAGAGTGGATGCTGAGAGGGGCTGGAACTAGAAGGGAGCTGATGTTGGGGGAGGACTAGAAGGGGATGGGGTTGGCGAGATCAAAAAAGAAGCTGGGGAGTGAGATTGGAGAGGGAAAAGGTATTTTGTGTGGGAGGGAAGAAAAATCTCTGATTGGCTGAGTATTGGGAGAGTAAGTGGGGATTGAGGATGGAGGGGTGACATTTTGAGTGGATGAAAAAGGAATAAAGAAAGAAATGGAGGAAAGAGCAAAAGGGGAAAGATCGGTATGTTAGAAGCAGATGTAGAGAGAGAATGGAAAAAACTAGACGCGAGAAAAAAAGACAAATGGACAGCAGACATTGGAGAGTTTTGTTTAGTTCAAGAGTCTCTATCTCCACTCAGCCCTACTCCTCTATTGATAATTTAGTCGCTACTCCTGCTCCTCCAACTAGCTGCATTCGTTGCCGCTAAAGTTCTTGCTCTGCGTTCATCATTCAGAGTGCCCTCCTCCTATAGGATCTCCTCTACCTTCCTCCCAAACCTTCTCCTCATCCTTCTCCCACCAGTGGACTACGTTTCGTCCCCTTACATCCACTGAGCTCTCTAAACTAATTTCCACATCGCACACAACCTCCTGCCTGCTTGATCCTATTCCTTCATCGTGGTTATTAGAACCTTTTCTAGTTCTTCTCCCCTTTATTCTCACTATGCTTAATTCTAGCCTCTCCTCTGGAACCTTCCCCACAACTTGGAAACATGCTCTGATTCGCCCCCTTCTAAAAAAAGCCATCTCTCGATCCCCTTGATCCTGCCATTTACCATCCAGTATCCAACCTTCCATTCCTCTCAGAAATTTGAGAGAAAACCGGGTTGTGTGGGATAATCCTCTGTGAAGCTGTTGTGGGATAAGATTTCGAAGTGAAGCTGATGATCCCTTTGAACAATCTGGAGTGTCCACTGCTCTGATGTTATGAGATGCCACTTGTGGGCAAAGTCTGCTTGCTATGTGGAGAGGCTGAGGACCCTTCCAGACTCACTAAGAAGCTTATCAGACCTCACATCCTTTCAGAAGCAACTCAAAACTCACTTATTTATGGAGTACTTTGGAAAGGACGTTAGCCCCCAAATACCAGCCCAACATGATTCATCAATCCTCAAATTCCTTTAAGTCCTTTATTTTCCTCTGTTACTGTACATACTTGTACTTAGATGATCACCCAGCCAATATCTGTTTACCCTACCTTACATTTCCCTTCATATCCCTTCATATCCCCTGCAGAATTCTATAGTCTTTCTCCAGCTTCATTTCTGTTTCCAAGTCCATATTTTCCAACCACTTTGCCTTCTTCTTTGTTGCCAACTTTTGTATTCCAGTCACCCATGACTATCAGGATATCCTGTTTGCATGTTCTGTCGGTTTCAGCTTGTACTTGTTCATAGAACTCATCAATTTCATCCTCTTCTGCAACTGTTTTTAGGGCATATACCTCAATTATAGTTGTGTTGATGGACATTCCTCATAGACAATAGAAATTAAGTGTACACTGATTGCATTGTAGTTTATTAAAGTTCTTGCAAGTTTCTTCTTGATTACAAATGCAACACCATTTCTTCTTTGTCTTTCATTTCCAGCATAGTAGACCATATGATCATCAGATACAAAGTGCCCGATGCCAGTCCATTTCAGTTCGCTGACATCCAATAGATCGAGTTGTACATATTCCATTTCATTCTTGACCACCTCCAACTTCCCTTGGTTCATGCGTCATACATTCCATGTCCCACTATGTAAGACATCTTTGCAGCTTCTGACTCTCATTTCATGCACAGCTACATCAGCAGGCATCCCAAGGGTTTTGAACCACATCATAAATGCTGGCTTTACTCTTGGAAAGTGTTCAGCATCTCTCCCGTAGCCAGTTGAGTGCCTTCCAACTTGAGTCTCATCTTCCAGCACCATAGTGCAATTTGTTTTATTTTAGAACATAAGAACATAAGATATGCCATACTGGGTCAGACCAAGGTCCATCAAGCCCAGAATTCTGTTTCCAACAGTGGCCAATCTAGGTCATACGTACCTAGCAGTTTCCCCAAGGGACACAGGTTCCACAATGCTTGTATTGGTTCAAGCATTGATATCCTGGGTCCCTTCTTAATAATGGTTTATGGACCTTTCCTCCAGGAACTTGTCCAAACCTTTTTTAAACCCAGCTACACTAACTGCCTTTACTACATCCTCCGGTAACAAATTCCAGAGTTTGATTACACGTTGAGTGAAAAAATATTTTCTTTTATTAGTCTTAAATAGTTTACCCTGTAGCTTCATTGCATGTCCCCTAGTCTTTCTATATTCTGATAAGGTAAACAATCGATCTACGTTTACCCGTTCCACTCCGTTCATTAATTTATAGACTTCTATCATATCTCCCCTCAGCCGTCTCTTTTCCAGGTTAAAGAGCCCTAACCTTTTTAGCCTTTCTTTATAGGAGTATCCTTCCATCCCCTTTACCATTTTGGTGGCTCTTCTCTGAACCTTTTCTAAAATCGCTATATCCTTTTTAAGATACGGCGACCAGAATTGCACACAATATTCAAGATGCGGTCTCACCATGGAACAATATAGAGGCATAATATCTTTTGTTTTATTTTTCATTCCTTTCCTTATCATACCTAGCATTCTATTTGCTCTCTTGGCCGCCGCTGCACACTGGGCCGAGGGTTTTAACATGGTATCCACAATGACGCCTAAATCTTTTTCCTGGGTGGTGGTTCCTAATGTGGAACTTTGCATCGTGTAACCATAGTTTGGGTTGTTCTTCCCTAGGTGCATAACCTTGCACTTGTTGACATTAAATTTCATCTTCCATTTTGATGCCCAGTCTTCCATTTTATCAAGATCCTCTTGCAATTTTCCACAATCCTCTTGGGTTTTAACAACTTTAAATAGTTTTGTGTCATCTGCAAATTTGATAACCTCACTCGTTATTCCACTTTCCAGGTCATTTATGAATATGTCAAAAAGCAGCGGACCCAGCACAGATCCCTGGGGTACACCACTATTTACCTTTCTCCATTGGGAAAATTGGCCATTTAGCCCTACCCTCTGCTTTCTATCTTTTAACCAGTTCCTGATCCACAATAGTACACTGCCTCCTATCCCATGACTCTTTAGTTTTGCCAAAAGTCTCTGATGAGAGACCTTGTCAAAGGCTTTCTGAAAGTCCAGATACACAATATCAACCGACTCACCTTTGTCCACCTGATTACACAGGTACACTACCAAAAAACTGCCTCCAGTTTTGCAACTGATTCCTATAGATTTTGGGGTGCTGAATCCAGGAAAAATAGCCAAAATGTTCCATCACGTCACGTTTTCTTGCAAAATTAGATTTATTACCCATATAAGGAATGTTCACATAATTTCTTTTTAGCCGACTGCAGTTTATTTTCTTGGCCCAAAATAGAGATTGTAATGGTTAACTAACTAGAAACACTCCCTCATGATATTTTAGAGTGTTTTGTATTCATTTTATACATTAACAGGACAATTGGGAGGCGGGGGGCTAAATCCAGTACTCGCGCTGGCGCATGTTCTTTTCTGTTCGCCTCGTTTGCTCGCTCAAACACGGTGGTTGTGACATGAACGTTCCTGTCAAATTTCAGTTTCTTGCAAGTTTATTATTACCTTTTGTTTGCTCAGTCGTAATCCAGCTTTATTCCGAAGTGGTTCACTACAGTTGTAGTTTGCAGTGCTGTGTATTTGTGATGGCTCACAGAGCCAGAGGTTGCGTCAACTCTCCGGACAGTTTTTGTTTTATTTGTGGGGAATATACCGTGAAAAAGCGGCAGAGGAACATTTCTGCATTTATTAAAAAAGTATATTTCGCCTATTTCGGTTTGAAGTTAGGCGATCAAGACAAACCGTGGGCTCCTCACAAAGTGTGCAAGACATGTGAGGAAGATCTACGCTTATGGATGAAAGGTAAAAAACAAGCATTTCGTTTCGGAATACCTATGATGTGGCGTGAACAAAGAGACCACAGCAGTGACTGCTATTTTTGCTCTTGCATTGTGAAGGGATACAACTTAAAAAATAAGAACGTTATAAGTTACCCCAACCTTCCCTCAGCAATTAGGCCTATGCCTCATAGCAACGAAGTACCTGTGCCTGAACCACCAAAATCTTTGGATCATATTTGTGTGGACGGTTCTGATCATGATGAGACTCATCAGATGGCTTTTCCCGATGAGTCCAGTACTTCCGAGTTTGAAACTGAACCAGATCCGAAACCTGAACTTTTCTCTCAAGCTGAATTGAATGATTTAGTCCGGGATTTAGGACTCCCAAAAGATGCTGCCCAACTGCTAGGTTCTCGGCTTAAACAGAAAAATCTATTGTCACCAGGAACAACTTTTTATTGGTACCGCAACCGCGAGACACAATTTTTGAAGTATTTCAGCAAAGAGGAAGATTTGGTATTTTGCAACGATATATACGGAGTGATGGAAAAGTTTAAACTCAAGTATGATCCTGCTGAATGGCGGCTGTTCATTGATTCGTCAAAAGACAGCATAAAAGGTGTTCTTCTTCATAATGGCAACACATTCGCTTCAGTTCCTATTGCTCACTCTGTTATTCTCCAGTGAAGAACAAGGTGAAAGGTTTCACCAGGACATCAAGGACGCAGAGAGAAGGTACCAAGGAAGATGGAACACCACTAAAATACACCAGGAGATTGTGTGAAAATAAAATTCTAATAAATGAGATCCGACACTGTGGTAATAACTAGCAAATTTTTATTTCAAAGTTTAGTAAAAACACGATATTTGTCAACACAGTTTAGATTTTAAAGTCATTCTTGGGTCAATCAATCTCCTGGTGGGCCCGTTTCTTCTTCCCCCGAATGCTTCTCTTGGTACGCTGCTTGGCGTATTTTTCATCTGGGGTTTCCCGCAGCAGCAACCAGCAGAAATCAGCCATCATAGTGGTGTTCCATCTTCCTTGGTACCTTCTCTCTGCGTCCTTGATGTCCTGATGAAACCTTTCACCTTGTTCTTCACTGTACGCCCCCAAGTTTTCGGGAAAGTAGTTCACATCGGAGTGCAAGAAATGGACTTTCAGGCTCATGTTACAGCCTTGTTCTTTGAAGGCATTGAGCATCCTGGCAACAATATCCTTATAGTTCTCATCCCGCCTGTTCCCCAAGAATTTGAGAACAACATCCTTGAAGGAATCCCAGGCTTCTTTTTCCTTCTCAGACATCGTTTCAGCGAATGCTCCATCTGAAATGAGTTTCCTTATATCAGGGCCAACAAACACTCCTTCCTTTAGCTTTGCTTCAGAAAGTCGGGGGAACTTTGAGCAAAGGTACCAAAAGCACTCACCATCTTTTGGAAGGGACTTGATGAATTGCTTAATGAGACCCAACTTAATGTGGAGAGGTGGTAATAGAATTTTATCACGAGGTACCAAGCTCTCATGAAGAACATTTTTCTCACCGGGTCTCAAATACTCCCGAATTGGCCAGTCTTTTTTCCCCTAGTGTAGGTCGCGGGCCCGGCTATCCCACAAGCAAAGGAAGCAGGGATATTTGGTGAAACCGGATTGCTGCCCTAATAGCATGGATAGAATTTTAAAGTCTCCACAAATCATCCACTTATGCTCATCATAACGAATCTTCTGAAGAATCAGGGCCAAATTCTCGTATTTTTCTTGGAGAATAACAGAGTGAGCAATAGGAACTGAAGCGAATGTGTTGCCATTATGAAGAAGAACACCTTTTATGCTGTCTTTTGACGAATCAATGAACAGCCGCCATTCAGCAGGATCATACTTGAGTTTAAACTTTTCCATCACTCCGTATATATCGTTGCAAAATACCAAATCTTCCTCTTTGCTGAAATACTTCAAAAATTGTGTCTCGCGGTTGCGGTACCAATAAAAAGTTGTTCCTGGTGACAATAGATTTTTCTGTTTAAGCCGAGAACCTAGCAGTTGGGCAGCATCTTTTGGGAGTCCTAAATCCCGGACTAAATCATTCAATTCAGCTTGAGAGAAAAGTTCAGGTTTCGGATCTGGTTCAGTTTCAAACTCGGAAGTACTGGACTCATCGGGAAAAGCCATCTGATGAGTCTCATCATGATCAGAACCGTCCACACAAATATGATCCAAAGATTTTGGTGGTTCAGGCACAGGTACTTCGTTGCTATGAGGCATAGGCCTACTTGCTGAGGGAAGGTTGGGGTAACTTATTACGTTCTTATTTTTTAAGTTGTATCCCTTCACAATGCAAGAGCAAAAATAGCAGTCACTGCTGTGGTCTCTTTGTTCACGCCACGTCATAGGTATTCCGAAACGAAATGCTTGTTTTTTACCTTTCATCCATAAGCGTAGATCTTCCTCACATGTCTTGCACACTTTGTGAGGAGCCCACGGTTTGTCTTGATCGCCTAACTTCAAACCGAAATAGGCGAAATATACTTTTTTAATAAATGCAGAAATGTTCCTCTGCCGCTTTTTCACGGTATATTCCCCACAAATAAAACAAAAACTGTCCGGAGAGTTGACGCAACCTCTGGCTCTGTGAGCCATCACAAATACACAGCACTGCAAACTACAACTGTAGTGAACCACTTCGGAATAAAGCTGAATTACGACTGAGCAAACAAAAGGTAATAATGAACTTGCAAGAAACTGAAATTTGACAGGAACGTTCATGTCGCAACCACCGTGTTTGAGCGAGCGAACGAGGCGAGGCGAACAGGAAAGAACATGCGCCAGCGCGAGTACTGGATTTAGCCCCCCGCCTCCCAATTGTCCTGTTAATGTATAAAATGAATACAAAACACTCTAAAATATCATGAGGGAGTGTTTCTAGTTAGTTAACCATTACAACCTCTATTTTGGGCCAAGAAAATAAACTGCAGTCGGCTAAAAAGAAATTATGTGAACATTCCTTATATGGGTAAGAAATCTAATTTTGCAAGAAAACGTGACGTGATGGAACATTTTGGCTATTTTTCCTGGATTCAGCACCCCAAAATCTATAGGAATCAGTTGCAAAACTGGAGGCAGTTTTTTGGTAGTGTACCTGTGTTATTTTATAGACTTCTATCATATCTCCCCTCAGCTGTCTTTTTTCCAAGTTGAAGGGCCCTAACCTTTTAAGTGTTTCCTCATAGGAGTATCCTTCCATTCCCTTTATCATGTTGGTGGCTCTTCTCTGTACCTTTTCAAATTGTGTTATAACCTTTTTTTTAAGATATGGCAACCAGAACTTCACACATAAAGCTGCCAGCCCAACTCTCCCAAGCAACAGAGATGTTAAATTTCCTGTTGCCCAATTTTCCCTTCTTCCTGTACTCATGCCACCAATTATAAAATTTCTCACAGTAAGAGAGGGAATTTCAAATAGTAAAAATCACTAACTCTCAAATTCCCAACACTACTAAACATCAACTCGCCCCCCTCCCTCCCTTGACCATCTTATCTCCAGACCTGCAAATTCCCTGCCATCAGAAGCTATTCCAATTCCAGGGGGCGGAGCTAGCCACTGAACAGAATGGACGCCTGAATTTTTGCTCCCGTTGCTGCCCAAGAATCCTGAACATATCCCGGTATTAAATTGAAGTTTGTACCCCCTACCTACATCAATACCACCGAAATATAGCTGGATGGCATCCCTGAAGCCTGCCCGGCTGGAATTTCCGCAGGGATCCGGCTCAGCAGCGAAACGATCCAAACCCGAAGTGGGTTCCCCGCAGAAAATGGCCGCGGGAGAGAAGGAGGGAGTGACTGCCGGTGGCCTACGTGAAGTGCTACAGGAATTGAAAAGCGTTAAAGAAATGATCGCAACCAATTCTAGTTCACTGCACATGATTCAAGAAGACTTACTGGAGGTAAAAGAGAAACTCCTCACCATCACCACTCGACTTAGTGTAGTTGAATTACAAACCCAGAAGCATGGTGTTGCATTAGGACAGCTGGGCCCTTTGGTCAAACGAGTCCGGCACATAGAAAGTCAGATTGAAGATCAAAACAACCATGCCCGTAGAAATAATATCCGCCTTGTTGGAGTCCCTGAAGGCGCTGAAGGCACCGATCCGATTGGATTTCTGGAGAAAACCATACCGGAGATGCTGCATCTTGTCTTTGCAAGGCCTTTTGAACTAGAACGGGCCCATCGAATCCCAACACACAAAGCTGAAAACACACGATACCCACGCCCGCTCATAATGAAGGTACTGAGATACCCACAGGTCCTGCAGATCTTTCAAGCTGCACGGAAAGCCGGACCACTGCAAATCCAGGGACACAAAGTGGCACTCTATCCAGATTTGAGCAAGCAAACGGTAGATCGGAGAAAAGCGTTGCTGGCCTGTAGACCCATGCTACAAAGGGCACAGGCAAGATACGGGCTATACTACCCAGGAACCATGCGGGTCACGCTGCATAATGAAACGAGGAATTTTGTTGAAGCTGAAAAACTGAAAACTTTCCTACAAGAAAAATGCGGTATGGAAACCTGAGGTCAATATTCTGATCTCTCACACCGTGTAGGGAACTCAGCATATACTCAGGGGGTGCGGCCGTGCGTTCTCACAAATTTTAGAACGTCTCAAGCCTTGTTAAACACCTCATTGACTGTATTTCTGTTGTTCTAAATAGTTATAATTAACCAGATATTTCTGCTTGAAATGTAGGGGTGGCAACGGGAGGTCGGGGTTGGTTACTGTTTCAGTGGATTGTGTTCACCTTCGCGATACAATGTTTGCCAGTTATGCAGTTATTTGTGTCAGTCCAGTCCAGTGCAAAACCCTCCACATACACGCAAAATGCAAATACGCGGCAGGCCTATCCATAGGACAGCTCTCCTATAAGATAGCTTATTCCAACATTGATGTCTAGTGATCTCCTAATACTTTCGTTAAATGTAAAAGGTATTACTGGCCCTGTCAAGCGGAAGAAGATTTTAGCGTACTGCCAACAAAAAAAAGCAGATATTGCCCTCTTACAAGAGACACATTTAACAGATATTGAATCGCAGAAAGTAACCTCTAAATATTTCCAGGTGGTGGCCTCGGCCTCTGCCACTCAACGCAAAGGGGGGGTAATAATATTAGTGCGCAAATTCCTGCAATCCGCCATTACCGGCGCACAGATTGATCCGCTAGGTCGATGGGCCAGAGTGACGATGAAAATAAATCAACAGCTTTACACATTCTTCAATATCTACGCACCCAACCTCGATGACCCTAACTTTTTCAAACTGATAGCTAAAGAAGTTACAGCCGCAGCTCACACCAATATCATCTTAGGGGGCGATTTCAATGTCATCTTGGATCCACTGTTAGATCGCACGCCCTATCGGGCTGTAGACAAAGTGAAATCACAGGCGATTCTTAAAGGAATCATGACAGAGCTCCACTTGGTAGACCCATGGCGCCTACTTCATCCCCAAGAAAGAGACTACACATTTTATTCCATCCCACATAACACCCAAACAAGGATCGATTTCTTCCTACTGTCCACAGAGCTGATGCCTCAAGTGTTGTCCGCAGAGATATATGCTACAACGGTATCGGATCACGCCGCTGTCTCCCTAGTGCTGGATACCAACGTTACACAACATGCTCCGCCAAGATGGACATTTGATAAATCCCTACTAGCAGATGACTCCTTTGTACAGCTACTGACTGGGGAAATTGAGACCTATTTTAAATATAATACACCTACTGATACCTCCATCTGGAGCTGGTGGGAAGGTTTTAAAGCGACAATACGGGCTCATATTACCACCTACACCATTAGACGGTGTAAAGCCAGGAAAAAAGAAAAAGATGAGCTGGAACTCCAAATAAAAGCTGGGGAAAGGTTACTAGCCAAAAGAGCTGACTCAATGATATTGATTAGACTCCAAAAATTGCGATACCAATATAATGCTCTCCTCAACAAAGAAGCACTGAGTAGTATCCAGCTACAACGCAGTACATACTACTACGAAAGCAACCGCTCTGGATCACTCTTAGCTCGGCAGCTCAAACCAAAGACCAGCAAGACCGCTATAGCGGCGTTGCAAGACAATTCCGGGGGCCTTCTACTGAGATCTGACAAAATACTAGACCGCTGCAAAGAATTCTATGAGGAACTATATCGCTCGGATACTCAATGTAGTGACAAAGCCTTTGAAGATTTTGTCTCCAATATAGTAGGACCCACATTAACCAGTCAACAAAGTCGAACGCTGGAACAAGAGATTTCTGTAACTGAAATACAAGATGCGATCAAACAGCTGGCTCGTGGCAAAGCCGCCGGTCCAGATGGTATCCCACTGGAATTCTACAATAAATATTGCATTCAATTGGCTCCCATGCTACAGATCTACTACTGTGGCCTACAAGATGAATCTCCAGAGATTGGAGCCCTGGCAGAGGCTGTGGTGGTAATTCACCCGAAACCGGGCAGGGATACACAAAAGATAGAGAGCTACAGACCCATCTCTCTCCTAAACTCTGATTATAAAATCTATGCTAAAGTGCTTGCTAACCGATTAGGACGGATCTTAAAAGATTTGATACATGAGGATCAATGTGGATTTGTACAAAACAGATCCACTACAGATAATGGAAGATTATTGGCACATGTACTAGCATCTGCCAAGTCTACGGCCGAGCCCCTGATAGGGCTAGCATTGGATGCCGAAAAAGCCTTCGATCGACTGGAATGGTCCTTTTTATTTCGATCCCTACGGTGGTTTGGGATAGGAGAAAAGTTCCTCAAACGCGTTGAATTGTTATATACCAAACCCACAGCTCGAATAGCGGTCAACTCACACCTCTCAGCCCCTTTTCAGTTGCAAAGAGGGACCAGACAGGGTTGCCCCCTGTCACCGATGCTTTTTAATTTAGCCCTGGAACCCTTATTAATAGCGATCCGACAGAAGGAAAACATAAAAGGAATTGAGTTAGCTGATGGTCCCTGTAAATTGTCAGCATATGCAGATGACCTGCTCATTTTTCTACAACCATCAGACCTTCCTGAAACACTGCATCTCATAGATGCATATTCAGCGATATCCGGATACAAAGTAAATCTGAATAAAACAACAATTATTCCTCTGAATGAACAGGTCAGCGAAGACATGACGCGTGGATACCCCTTTCAATATGAGAAGTCATCCTTTAGATACCTGGGCGTGACCTATGGCACCACCTTGGAAGAGACTGTCGCAATCAACATTAAGATGTGTCAAGAAATTGTACATGATAACGTCTGCAGGTGGACCCCCCTTCATTTGAGTTGGTGGGGCAGGCTAGAAACGATAAAATGATGTTGGTACCAAAACTCAGCTATATATTAAGTATGATTCCCTTACGCTTCCCGTCAGCCTTCTATAAGAAAATAAATAGTCAACTGATAGCCTTTTTATGGAACAACCGAGTACCTAGAATAGCTGCCTGGAAACTGAAGTTGCCTAATGCACAAGGAGGTGTTCATTTCCCAGATCTCGGCTGGCTGCACACCGCCTCTCTTTTAAAGCAGGGTGCTCAATGGGTCGACTCTGACGACACGGATAAAGGACCCAGATGGTTGAGTGTGGAGCGGGCCATACATTCCCCCCTGCCTACATGGCTAATGGTTGGCACAGTAGTAGACCAGACTGTACCACATAATGCTATTATACGAGAAACACAGCATGCCTGTCGATTATTGGCATCCTGTATCGATGGAGGGGAAGACTTCGCCGCAGATATGCCCTTATGGCTGAACCCGCGCCTTATCATCGGAGGGAAGCCTGTCTTTTGGAAAAAATGGGTGGAACATGATCTTATAACCATTGGACAACTGATCAATGGAAGTGCATTTAAAACCTTTGACAGATTAAGAACGGAATTCCGATTGCCTACTACATGCTATTTTCAATGGTGTCAGCTCCGACACTGCATGAGCAGAGCGGGAGTGTCCCCTGTCTTGATACGTGCTGGATGGCCACTGCGACAGAAACTTCAAGAATTGCAAACAGATGCCAAAGCTGTTTCGAGATGTGTTGCGATTCTCCGATCCAAAAGTGACAAGACATGTATTAAGATACAGTCGCTGTGGACTACTGAAACCGGTCAAGATATAACTCCGGAAAATTGGGACACTTTTTGGGGAACTCAAATACGTGCCACAAGAGCAGCGTCTCTTACACAATCTATGTACTTTATAGCACATCGAGCGCATATTACACCGGCTAAGAAAATGAAATGGACACTACAGGAGGGGAATCGATGTTGGTCCTGTAACATGGAAATTGGGACACTGGCACATATGTTGTTCCATTGTAAATCCCTGGAAATATATTGGAACAGAGTATGGGAACGCATATCACAAATCCTCAACTTACAAACTCCTATTACTTATCGGATAGTAATATATAAATCCATAGCTCTGGAACCTACTATGATGAAATGGGATAGTAAACTGCTGGACTTAATGCTCGGGATAGCGCTTAAAATAGTTCTAATACACTGGAAGAATCTCGACAAAGCTTGTTTCGAGCATTGGTGGAGTCTCTTAATCCTACACAAGACCTACGAAGAGCTCTATATCGCCAAAAACCCATGGTCTGGTAAACTAAGTAAGAAATGGTCAGCTTTACAAAATTATGTTTGACGAAAGTGATTGATGGAGGCTGCCTTGTGGAATGGTCTCTGCTGTAACCACATTGAACGGAGAGAGGGAGGGTGGCGGGCTGGCATGGACTGATACTAGTTCTTGTTAAAGTTATTGTACTGTCTTGTTCAAGTTATTATATTCTTTTGCTATTTTGATCAATATCATCTGTTTGTATCCTTTTATATCATGATCATTTCTGCTGTTATTTTATATGTTTAAACTGAATAAAAACTATCATTAAAAAAAAAAGAAGCTATTCCAATTCCCCTCAACCCCCATGCTGCTCTCCAAGGGGAGAATAGCACCCCAACTGGGTACCCAGCTACTCTTGGCTGCTGGGACCCCAGCTCAGTAGCCTTCCACAATCAATTGTATTAATAAGCTTTTTAGCTAGTACTTGGTTTTGGACTAATAATGCTTAGAAGTTGGAATGGAAGGGCAGACTGGATAGGCCATATGCATTTATCTGCCATCATTTTTTCTGTCTAGGTTTCTGTTTCCTACTTGCATTTTTATGTAATCCACTTTGGCTCCTATGTATTGGATAGAAGCAGTCTATGAAATTCTTTTTAAATTAAATGGTTTTTTTTTAGTGCCATCAAGTCAGTGTTGACTCATAGCGACCCAGCTACCTCTGGGTTTTCTTGGCAATGTATCACCGGAGGTAGATTGCCAGCCTTTTCTTACGAGGCAATAGAGGGTAAAGTGACTTGCCCAAGGTCACAAGGAGTGCCAGTGGGAATTGAACCCTTGATCTTCTGGGTACTAGGCAGTTGCTCTAACCACTAGGCTGCTACTGCTAAATTAAATTAAATAAGGTTAAATTAGACTTACCTGCTAATTGTTGTTCCTTAAGGAACTCCAGTCTAGTCCTGGAACATCTGGGGTTGTGATCCTCTTCCAGCAGCTTGAAGACTGAGAAACGTCACTCTTTTGGTGACATTGGTATAAGGACACAGGCACTGCCTCCTCACTCCAGTAACCTATTGACAAAGTAGACTCACCGGAGCAACAATTAAGTAGAAAACACTTACTAACAACTGTAACCATGAATTTTTTTTTTAACCTTATTTTGCATTTGATACCAAACTGCAGAGGTCCTCGCTCTCCCCCACCGAAGGGAATCAACCTTCCTCTAATCCCCTACTGATACTCCCCCCTATGAACCAGAAGCCCCACAGCTTATTTATTTTCTCTTACCTGTGGATTCCGTTTGCTTCAGGTTGCAGTACTAAAACAACACCGGGAGGGATCCGGAACTAGACTGGAGTTCTTTAAGGAACAATAATTAGCAGGTAAGTCTAATTTAACCTTCCTTAGCGTCCCTCCAGTCTAGTCTCGGAACATCTGGGGATGTAACAGAGCAGTGAAATAACTCAACGGGCGGGACCTGCAAGACCAGCCTGAAGCACAGCCGACCCAAAACAGGTATCCGCACTCGCCTGAACATCCAAGCGGTAATGTTTGACAAAGGAATTTAAAGACGACCAAGTCGCCGCCCTACAAATCTCCGCTGCTGGTACAAATTTGTACTCAGCCCAAGACGCCGCTTGCGCTCTAGTGGAATGAGCTCTCAAGCCTGCCGGCACCTTTCTGCCCTATTACAGATAAGCTGACCCTATTGCCCCTTTAATCCATCTGGCAATAGACATTTTAGAAGCTGCTTCACCTTTCCTAGGACCTCCAAACAGCACAAATAACTTGTCTGACTTTCGGAACTCTGCCGTCCGTCGAATATACTTCTTCAAGGCCCGACGAACATCCAAAAGATATAATTGATCCTCCGACAAGTTCCCTGACGTCCTCCGGAACACCGGCAATGAAACTACTTGATTCACGTGAAAAGGCGAAACTACCTTTGGCAAAAAAGGACAGCACCGGCCTTAAGACCACCTTAGAATCGTAAAAGGATTGGAAAGGCTCCTTACAAGATAAGGCCTGTAACTCTGAAATTCTCCTTGCCGAAGCCATCGCCACTAGGAAAACCACTTTCAGCGTAAGATCTTTCAAGGACGATTTACCCAGAGGTTCAAACGGCCGTCACCCCAACGCTCCCAATACCAACTGCAGATCCCATTGAGGAATAACCTGTCTGTATGGTGGTCTCAACAGTAACACCGCCCTTAAGAATCTCTTAATATCTGGATGCGTGCCCAGCGCTTGCCCCTTGATCTTCCCTCTATAACAGGAGAGCGCTGCCAGCTGCACTCTTAAGGACTTGGCTGCCAAACCTTTTAGGAAACCATCTTGCAAGAATGCCAAAACTTGCTGCACCGATGCTCATAAGGCCTCACAATGTCTGTCCATACACCAGGCCTCGAAGATGCGCCAAACACGAATATACGCCAAAGAAGTTGATCTCCTTCTAGCCCCTAACAAGGTAGAAATCACCGCTGCCGAATATCCTTTAGCTCTTAACCTTTCCCTCTCAAGAGCCAAGCCGTAAGCGAGAATCGATCCACTTGGGGCATCAACAACGGACCCTGCGACAAAAGATCCTTCCTGACTGGTAGATACCAAGGCCTGTCCACTACCAGCCTCCTCAGATCCGCATACCAAGGCCTCCTGTGCCAATCCGGAGCGATTAATATCACCAATCCTCTGACACTCGATGCGCTGTACTACGTGGCCTATTAACACCCACGGAGGAAACACGTACAAAAGACGCTCTACTGGCCAATGCTGTATGAGTGCATCCATCCCCTCCGACATCCTCTCCTTCCTTCTGCTGAAGAATCGACTTTTGCCGAAAGAAAGGTTGCCATGAGATCCATTACCGGCGACCCCCAGCGCCGCACCACCATCTCGTAAACGTCTGGATGGAGCGACCACTCTCCTGGATCTACTTTTACTCCACTCAAAAAATCGGCCTCCACATTGTCCACATGCGCTGCCGATATAGCCTGAAGGTTTTGCTCGACCCATTCGAACAACTGTTCTGCCTCGGCCTCCAAGGGAGCACTGCTGGTGCCCCCCTGCCTGTTGATGTAGGCCACTGCGGTCTCGTCGGAAAAACACTCTGATCGCGCTTCCCTGCAGATACGACTGAAACTTCACCAACGCACGTAGAACTGCTCGCAACTCCAACCTGTTGATCGACCACACCTTTTCTTGCCCGGTCCACTCTCCTTGCGCGAACTTTCCTTGAAAGTGCGCCCCCCAGCCTGCCAGACTTGCATCCATAGTCAGGGGAAGCCATTCTGGCACCTCCAAGGACATGCCCTTGTTCAGAGATTCCGGAAGCAACCACCACTGCAACGCCCTTCACGTCGCTTCTGGACAGGGTAGCCTCCGGGACAGTGGATCGTCCTGGTGAGACCACCTCTGAAGTAATGCTCTTTGCAACAGCCTCATATGTGCTCTTGCCCAGGGTACCAAATCGAGCATCGCCGCCATCGTACCTAGGACCTGCAAGTAATGCCATGCTGTTGGATGCGACCTGCGCAGAAATTGCTGAATCAATCTTTTCAATCCAAGTGCTTGATGCTGTGGCAGGAACACCTTGCCCTCCGCTGTATCGAAATGCACCCCTAGGTATTCCAGAGTCTGAGCTGGCCTCAAACTGCTCTTGGCCATTTTGACCACCCAACCTAAACTCTGTAGGCAGTCGAGAACTCTTGTTGTAGCCTCTTCGCTGTCTGCACTCGACTTTGCTTGAATTAGCCAGTTGTCCAGATATGGATGAACGAGTACGCCTTCCTTCTTCCTCAGCGCCACCGCTACCACTACCATAACCGTGGTAAATGTCCGTGGCGCCGTGGCCTGCCCGAAATTGAAAATGACCCATCGGGACTGCAAACCGGAGAAACGTTTGGAAATTTTGCCGAATCGGAATGTGCAAGTACGCTTCTGACAGATCCAGGGACGTGAGAAACTCGCCTTTTCTGACTGCTACAATGACTGACCTTAGAGTCTCCATATGAAAATGAGCTACTCGGAGGCACCGATTCACCCTTTTTAGATCCAGAATCGGTCGATAAGTCCCTTCTTTCTTCGGAACTACGAAATAAATGGAGTATCGACCGACACCACATTGGTCTGGAGGAACCGGTACTACCGCCTTGAGAGCTAACAGTCTCTTTAACGTCTGCTTGATCGCCCGACATTTTCGAAGCGCTCCGCCAGGGGACTGAACGAACGCATCGGACACCGGCCTCTGACACTCTAAAGCATATCCTTCTCGAATCACCTCCAGCACCCACCGATCTGAGGTTATTTGGACCCAGGCAGGGTAAAAATCCTGTAACCGACCTCCTACAGGCAGCTCTACCTGGGCCCCCTGACTTCATTGCAGCTTTCTGAGGCCCGAAGAGGAGGCAGCAAAACCTCTGCCCGCTCCCCTAAATCCTCGAAACCTCTGGTTCCTATAGGGAAAACGTCCTCTTTGGCTCAGACTAAACCTTGTGGAATGAAAACAACGAGAGTCGCTCTGAGGCATTCTAGCCGCCAGCGGTAATCTCCCCTGCTTTTGCTTGTCTGCCTTTGGACTCCCCCAGATCTTTCACTATTTTGTCTAAATCTTCTCCAAAAAGCAGCGTCCCCTTAAAAGGAAGCTTACTTAACCTTTCTTTGGAAGACGCATCTGCTGCCCAATTATGCAGCCAAAGATACCTCTGCGCTGCTATCACGGATGCCATACTGTTCAATATTGCGCTCAAAAATAACACAATAATATATGTGTATATATACTTCTCAGCTAATTAAATAATAGTCAACCAGATCTTCAGATTTCCAAAGGTCTCAGTCTGTAGCCAGCCGGGCTATTTGAATAGAATCTCCACAGCTGTAGCTAGCAATCACATCAATGACCTTTTTGTGGAAACCTATTTTATAAAACATGCCCCATGCTAATGAAAGTGATAGAGATAGTTCCAGACTTTTAGACTTGGTGTTGAAAAGCGCATATGCCAAAATCATTCAAATATTCATATATTCAAAAAAATAGCACTTAACTGGCACTGTGCTGCTGTGATCCAAGCTCTCAAAAATATTGCATAGGCTGGAATCTGTACGCCAATTTATCTCAAAAGTGTTGCATAAGCTGAAGTCTGTACGTCAACTTCACTGAGTTCCCGACGCTCTCATTGGGGTCCCACTGCGGCGTTTCACTGTCCGCGGTTCATCAGGGGATCCTCATTGCCTTAAGTTCATGCTGAGAAAATAATACATAACCTTTTCAGGCCGGAAGGTCGGGGGTTCAAATCCCACTAGAGGACAGCAACCTTGGGCCGGAAGGACTACGGTTTCTAGTCCCACAGGTGCTCCTTGTGGTCTTGGGCAAGCCACTTAACCCTCCATCGCCCATGTTCCCTGTAAATTAGTTATCTCCAAGTTACAATACCCTGTTCAATGTAATTTCAGTTTGTTCAATGTAAACCGCACTGATGCAGAATAGCGCGGTATATAAGAGAATATAAATAAATAAATAAATAAAATAAATAACCTTTCATAAAATACAAACTCGCTTGTTTAACAGTCTATACTCATCAAAGTGTACTTTTTCTTATAGTACTCACTGCAAAACGATGCTGCCGACCTTCCGTGACTTCATATGGTTTGATTCCTTGCTGATTTGACCAACTGTTGGAAAAGCGCCGCGCATGCGGATTACTCAGGTTTACGAGTTATTATAACAACCTGAATGATCAATGAAATGTTCACATGACGCGATCACCCAATGAGTATGTGAAACACTGCTAGCCTAGAAATTGCATTAACATGGGATATCGTGAGCTACATCTACTCAATATTGCTACTGTGTTACTGATGAAACTTCTCGTAATAATGTAACCATTATTACATGCAGCTCGTCCATTCTATGGACGCATTTAGCCCCATTGGCATAACTGTGTTAAGTTTAAATATCCATTGAGCAGGTGCAACGTGGGACTAGAGGGCGATCACTTGACCAAACATTGACACTCAAGGAGCAACAATGGATATTTAAACTTAACACAGTTATGCCAATGGGGCTAAATGCGTCCATAGAATGGACGAGCTGCATGTAATAATGGTTACATTATTACGAGAAGTTTCATCAGTAACACAGTAGCAATATTGAGTAGATGTAGCTCACGATATCCCATGTTAATGCAATTTCTAGGCTAGCAGTGTTTCACATACTCATTGGGTGATCGCGTCATGTGAACATTTCATTGATCATTCAGGTTGTTATAAAAACTCGTAAACCTGAGTAATCCGCATGCGTGGTGCTTTTCCAACAGTTGGTCAAATCAGCAAGGAATCAAACCATATGAAGTCACGGAAGGTCGGCAGCATCGTTTTGCAGTGAGTACTATAAGAAAAAGTACACTTTGATGAGTATAGACTGTTAAACAAGCGAGTTTGTATTTTATGAAAGGTTATGTATTATTTTCTCAGCATGAACTTAAGGCAATGAGGTTTCCCTGATGAACCGCGGACAGTGAAACGCCGCAGTGGGACCCCAATGAGAGCGTCGGGAACTCAGTGAAGTTGACGTACAGACTTCAGCTTATGCAACACTTTTGAGATAAATTGGCGTACAGATTCCAGCCTATGCAATATTTTTGAGAGCTTGGATCACAGCAGCACAGTGCCAATTAAGTGCTATTTTTTTGAATATATGAATATTTGAATGATTTTGGCATATGCGCTTTTCAACACCAAGTCTAAAAGTCTGGAACTATCTCTATCACTTTCATTAGCGTGGGGCATGTTTTATAAAATAGGTTTCCACAAAAAGGTCATTGATGTGATTGCTAGCTACAGCTGTGGAGATTCTATTCAAATAGCCCGGCTGGCTACAGACTGAGACCTTTGGAAATCTGAAGATCTGGTTGACTATTATTTAATTAGCTGAGAAGTATATATACACATATATTATTGTGTTATTTTTGAGCGCAACTTTGGACATTATTTGCATATCGCTCAGTTAGGGACTTAGGTATTTATACTGTTCAATAGCCCCCGAATAAGGTCATAATGAATATCGGCTAGATACGCAGTACCCGACTCTAGAAGCGCTGCCTCACCTGTTGCCTCAGGTGACTGCTCTCCCTGAACCCGCTGCGCCTAACGCAGACAGGCTCTTGCTACCCACGCCCCACAGATGGACGCTTGGATGGAAAGAGCATTAACCTCAAACACTTGCTTCAACAAAGCCTCCAGCTTCCTGTCCTGAGAATCCTTGAGGGCCGCACTACCTTCCACCGGAATGGTTGTTGTTTTTGTTACTGCAGCTACTGCGGCATTCACTCTCGGTGATCTAAACAGTTCCTTATCTTGATCCACCAGCGGATAAAGCCTAGACATAACTCTAGCGCCCTTTAGTGTAGCCTCCGGCATCTCCCATTCACCCTGAATCATTTCTCTCACCACTCTGTGCATGGGAAACGCTCTCTGTGTCTTGCGAAAGGCTTGTAACAATGGATCTTCCAATGTAGCATCCTCCGCCGGCTCGGTTGCCGGCATATTGAGCGCTTTAAGCGTCTCTGAAATAAGCGTGGGCAACTCCTCTCTCCGAAAAATTCGTACTACTCGAGCCTGGTCTTCCTGCTCTGTGATCTCTCCTTCTTCCAACTCCTCTTCCAGCTCTACATCCTGCTCACCATCCTCCGTGTGCAGGTCCTCCGAAAACACAGACTGATCCTGTTTTTCTATCATAGCTTTCTTTGCCAAGACCACTGCCGCTCCCACAGCTATGGGGGTCCCTGGCCTTTTTTTCCCCGAAATCCAAACTAAGAGAACCAGGAGAAGACATTCTGAGATTGCCCCCAAACGTCTGTTGCATAAGAGCCACCAACTCTGAAGAAAAGATTGAAGACAACCCCCTAGATAAGGACGGCTGATTAGGTGGAACTTCTGGTGCACTAGAAGGCCCCGCTACGGGCTCCGGAAGATCTAAGGTGGAAGGAAGAGATCCCTGTAGGCCTATCTCTTGATCCTCTTTCCCCGTCTGCAACTCCTGTTCCACCGCGGCAGAACTGTGACTGCAGCTCTTGCATACTCCTGTGTCAGAGACTGCAGACTTCTTCACCCTGCAAAGCAAACACAACGTCTTTGCAGGCATTTCAACTACCAGTCCAGTGGCCCCAGCGTTTGAGTCACCACTGCCCAACTCCAACGGCCCTCTGCAGAGTCAGTACCAAATAGGCCCCGGAGAAGCAACCAAAAATATCGTGCCTTTTTTTTTTTTTTTTTAAGAATAAAAACATGCAGGAGACCAACAGAGGCAAACTGTGAAGAAACCAACCGAAAACAAAGCTTTGCCGCCGAGATAGAGGCCTTTGTTCCCCCACTGCAGCTACTGGTGCTTCCTGCGCAAAAACACGCAGCTTGAGCTTAATGCCGGATCGCAGCCCCGAAAAACACACACAGGCTTCAGCTGACCCGGCTTCTTACCTTTAGCTTTGCATCAGCCTCCCAGTGATCTCTTCGCTGAACCCACTTGAAGCACTGTGCTGATCGTCTGACTGCCTCCCGCAGGCCTGCTGTTCTCCAGCGAAATCCAGAGCCACAGACCCAGCCTGCCACGAGGCAGCTGCGGCCCCCCTCTGTAACGACACCCGAGCGCTTACAGGCAACACTTCTGTGCTGCGCTCAGAATGCCTTAAATCTCGGTTGCTAAGCCCTTCAAGATAACCGGCTTGCTAACTGGAGCCTGCTTCCCTCGCCCCTGAATCCAGCCCCGACAGGTTAGAGAGACGGAGAGAGAGGGGGGGAGGGCAGGGAAGGAGAGAGAGCTCTCTAGCAGCCAAAAAATCTTAGAGGTACAGAAACCTCTTCCCTAAAAGTTAAGTAGGAGTAGCCATAAACCCTCAAAAAAACAAAAACCCAAGTTCTAAAACTAATATAAACTAATTGTCCTTAATTGCTCCTCTAGTGAGCCTGGAGCTCCAGGCTCACAACCCTCCAGCTGCTTGGAGACTGAGATAATTGGAGTGAGGAGGCGATGCCTGTGTCCTTATACCAGTGTCATCAAAAGAGTGATGTTTCTCAGTCTCCAAGCTGCTGGAAGAGGATCACAACCCCAGATGTTCCGGGACTAGACTGGAGGGACGCTAAGGAAGGTAAAGTTTTTCAGAAGCTCTATTACTGACAAATAGTAACAATCCTCAGCTGCTATCAGTAACCTTCAAGATGGAGAACAGCGTTTACACAATAGATTTAGTTGTTGACTCTTATGGCAATGGTCCAACGAATCACAAGATCATCAGCACAGCCAGTTACAACACAGACCAGCCACATCAGGACTAAAGCAAAGGTCAGGGTCAGGTCACTGTATCGTAACTGCTCCTTTATCCTCACAGGTGCCACAGGCCACACAGAACATGCCAGCAAAGCCCAAAATCCCCATCTAGTCTGGCCATTTTCCAGGCCTACTACAATACTGCAGAGCTCCTGCTTCCCCTTCCTCACTGTGAAGGATCTTCAGTGCTTGCCTATGCTTTCTTGAATTCCATTATTGTTTTCACATCTATCACATTCATTGGGATACGCTGCCCATGTAACTAATGTAAACTAAGTTTTTGCATACCACCACACTGTAGATTCCAAAAGGAAACTATATGGCGCAATGCAAAATATTAAATAAGCAGGGAAAGCATGCAAAGAATGGCTCCTGGAATTCCTTCAAAATTCCTTATGGGAGCAATTTCTCCAAATGGATTAGTTTTGCACGTGCCATAACAGTAATGAACCTCACTCCTAAGCCCAGGTATGTGGAGTATAATCTTAGTCACTCAAATTTACTGCTAATGCTCACTATAGTACTTCCGTCGTGCCAAAGAAAGACTCCTTCTGGACTTCATTAGATGTCACGTGTATAGGCAATATCTCCAGGAACAAGCAGGAATGAGTCTTCACATATGGGTACGTCGGTACCGACGGAGCCTGCACGGGAATGCTCCCCAGCATCCAATCAGAAAGCTTTTGGGAGCATCCCTCGCGCCTGCGCACTGGCTTCCCGCCCTTTCCAGTGTCTCTCCTCAGTTTTCGTTTTTCCGCGGAGCCGGCAGGACGTCCTCCTGTCACCGCAGAAACTTTTTTCTTTAAATACTTCTTTTCTTGTTTTCTTGTGGTCGCGGCTGTTTTTCCCGCCGACACCGGTACCGCCGGTGGTTTTTTCTTTTCTTTTTTCTTAAACTCAGAGAGATTTTTCTCTCTGTTTCTGTCTTAACTTTTTTGGGCCTACAAGGCCTCTCCATCATGGAGCCTTCTTGTCCTAAGAAGTGTCTTCACTGTGGAAACACAGTTTTCTTTTTAGACTCCAATCACTGGTGTCTAACCTGTTTGGGTCCTGACCCTTTTTCCCCTGAACTATCAGGCTGCAATATTGAGAGAAGATCTTCCCTCTTTCGAGTTTCTCTTGATACCGTTTTCCCTCCTGCAGTGAGGGCACCGGGTTTTTCTTCTCTACAGGATCAGGTAACCCACAAACAGTCTGTTAAGACTTGCCAATCCTTGAGTGGTAGGTCTCATGCCACGCATGATGACGGCTCCGGCCTTGCCCTCAAGACCCCATTGGCATTACAACCCCGGCGGGAGTCTTCGGGCTCCAAAGCATTTCAGGGGTTTCAGGTTGTTCCTGGGGCTCACCCCTCACAGAACATACCTGAGCCATGCTCGGGGGTGGTATCTGCTTCGAGCGGTACAGATAACCCGGCATCGGCACCGGTGTCGAGTATTCAACTCTTCACCAGGGATCGTCATCTGGCGTCCTCGGTACCTTCGGGGCCGATCGATACGTTCCAGATTGACTTTCCTGTTTCTAAGCCATGCTCGGTGGTGGTATCCGCTTTGAGCGGTACCAATACCCTGGCATCGGCACCGGTGTCGAGTGTTTCACTCTTCACCAGGGATCGTCATCTGGCATCCTCGGTACCTTCGGGATCGATCGATACGTTCCAGATTGACTTTCCTGTATCTAAGCCATGCTCAGGGGTGGTATCCGCTTCGTGCGGTACCGATACCCCGGCATTGGCACCGGTGTCGAGTGTTCCACTCTTCACCAGGGATCGTCATCTGGCGTCCTCGGTACCTTCGGGACCGATCGATACGACCCAGAGTGACTTTCCTGTATTAGCATCGCCGGTACCACCACCGACGTCGGTGCACTCTAGACATGCATCGATAGACTCGCTCCCTTCGATGCCGAGTCTGGAATCAATATCTAGTCTAGAGGACTGAGTACCGACGCGCCTTGGAACCGACCCTTTTCGGTTCCGGATACGCAGTACCGAGGATACTCACCAAGACTCTCTGGTTGCCTCGGTACCGTTTGAGCAGCCTCCGATACCGGTCTCGATGCCATTACCGGTATCGGTGTCGATGTCGATTCCTGCAGTTACATCGGTGCCATCGATCCTTTCTATGCCTAGTTTGGAATCGATACCTGGCATAGACGATGCAGTACTGACTGCCTCAAATCGTGACTGCCAGTATCATTATCCATCTAGTAAGGTTCTTTTTCTGCACCAGACCAGTTCATCCTCTGGTGCTCAGGCTGCATCTTCAAACTTAGCCTTCCCAGTGATGGTTCCCATTGGAGATCCTTCTTTTCAGAAGTTTCTCCTTGGCATGGCAACCTTTCTTGCTATTCCTATCCCTGGCTGTAATCTTAACCAAGGCTCTCCTGCAGAAGAGGGAAATATAATGCTTCTTTTACATAATTCTTTGCAGGATCTTCTTCTGAGAATATGGGAATCTCCTTTAAGGGTTCCCTCACCTTCTACAGCAACTAATGTTCTGTATCAGGTGCCCCCCTCTCCAGGGTTTCAAAAGAATCAACTTCCCCATCATTCCATTGTAGTGGAATCTACAATGAGGAAGGTAAAAAGCAAGAAGAAGCATTCTTCTTATCCGCCAGGTCGTGCTTCTAGAGCACTTGATGCCTTTGGACGTCAAACCTTCCAAACATCTATGCTGGCATCAAGAATTATTTCTTATATGTTTTATATGAGTCTAACACTCCAGGAGGTCACAAAGAAATTATCTCTTTTGACTCCTTTTTTGTCAGAGCCTAAGGCTGCTGACTATTCCTTGCTTCTTAGTCATATCCGGAATATCTCTTGGTTTCTTTCTCGTGCTTCCCTAGACTCTTTTGAGTCTGTTAGCAGAACTTCTGCTATTGCCATTGGAGCACGTCGTAGAGCCTGGCTCCAAGCTTCAGACTTGAGCAGATGAGCACAACATACACTGGGTAATTCTCCTTGTACTGGAGAAAATCTCTTCAATAAGGAGGCTTTACGTCAGGTTGCTCATTGCTCCACTGACTTCCCTGGTTCTGGAGACCATTCTAAGCTTTCTTCTTCCCCAGGAGGTAGGAAATGTCCTACCAGGCCTTCTTTCCCTAAGAAAAGAAGGTTTCACTCTTCTCCTGCCCATCATCCAGAGGTGCCCAAACAAGGGACACCTCGTCCTAGTCTGAAGTTTCCAAATTCTAGCCAGTCTCAACCAATGTTCCCTCTAATTTTCTGTAGGCTGTGTGCGCATAAAATATCAGCTGTGTGCAGCTTTTGAAGGAAGGTTAAATTTTTGTGCGCCACATAACAACACTCGGCGTTATATACTTTAAAATTTGACTACACGTCAGAATACAGTATGTACACCACATTGATTTTAATCAAATTAAATGAAAATAGACGATTACTAAATGAAGCGGGAAATTTCTAGTAATTACAATCATAACTTTTAAATTTTAAGATGTCTGTGTTGTTTTCTATCAGAATCAGAGCCGTAATTTTTGTGCGCTCTGTTGTAAAGTATGTGCGCTCGCTCGGCGAGGTGTGTGCGCGCGCACACATGCACAGCTTAGAGGGAACAGTGGTCTCAACATACCCAGCAACCATAGGTTCTGAAGGGTACAATCTACAGTTAACCTCTTCTTAACAGAAGTTTGTTCACTGTTTTTTCTTAAAGCTCTACACTGGGGTGTTCCTTTTTCAGTATGCTAAGCTGTCAGGATATTCTTGTCCATGGGTTACAGAATTCTCCTCTTCTTACTACCAAGAAGAGAGGTTACAACTATCTCATGATAGTTTCTGTCCCAACATGAACATTTTTTCCTTCAGCTGACTCACCATTTGGGTAAGTCACCCTTCCCCTCTCATCCAGGGTTTCCCCTGACTGAGTGGTGGTACCATACTGAAAAGCTTCTCTAGCTTTCATTCCAGTGTAGACTTTTTGTTTCCTTGAATACATTCTCAAGATAACTCATCAGACAGGGACAGGAATATCTCCTCTCCCTTTGTCTGTTTCTCTTTGTTTTGCACAGTAAGATTCTCTCTGCTGTTCTTTCAGCTGCTGTGCATGCAGGAGTTCCAGTGATTGAACTACTGGTACTTTTCCTCAAGTTCCAGTCTATCTTCCAAAATTTTTCTCTAGCCTCAGTAGTGATTCCAAGCTAGTCCTCATCTATCTTGGATAATCCTACTCACTTTAGGCTTCTCACATTATCTTCTTTCTAGCCATCTCCTTTCCTAGGATGTGGCAACACACCTGACTTCAGTCAGTTTTATCCCATAATTCTCCTGCACAATGCTCTCTGCAATCTTCAGAGAAGCTTTCTACTATGGGCCCTTGCTACAGAGCATTGATCTTTGTCTCTGAGGGCTATTCTATATAGTAGAAAAAAGCTTATAAATCATTATCATGACTGTGAGGGTTCTCCACACCCTCTTGTCTCCTGTTATAAGCTTTTTCTGCGTGAATATCCAAGGCTATTAGTAACGCATGATACCCCTATGTCCCTCCAGTGGGTCCTGGTATCTCCTCTATGCGTTTCTACCCATCTACCATGTCAGAGTTCTAAAGGACTCTCGACTTGCTCTCTACAGACTGATATTATCCTCTGTTTTTCACGCAACCATCCTGGTTATTTTACTGGATTGCATTCCTGCATCCTCTTAGCCCACGGAAATAGATTCTCTATATATCTGTCAAGTGGGTTTCACCCTCTTGTTATTGGATGAATCTTTCCCCTTCACATTCCCCATGTGAATGTTCTTATGGGGCTTAGTGTATCTTCAGACTTATTGTCATGTATGTAAATATCTCTATATATGCCTCTACATACATATGTCTGTAAGCTGTGTGTGCATAATTTATGCCCCTATATGTATATATATATATATATATATATATATATATATATCCACTTATATATATATGTTGATACATATTTCTGCATATCTAGATATGCATATATATATAGGTATATATATATCCCTATATATATATGTATCCGTTGGGAGATTTTTTTATAAATCGATATGTATTACATACTATCTCCTCACTGTCTATGCTATAGCAATTTGTACCTTTCTTAGAGGTCACAGACAGTGAGCTCCCTTTTTCATACTTTTCCTTAGTATGAAGGGACTGTTATGCTCACAACCACTACTGTGGTGATAACAGCTTCCATTTTACTCTAGGTCTCCCTATCCTTGAAGATTCAAACTTCAATATCTTTCCTATCTCTCAACAGCTAGGAAAGATAGTGTACATCTTCATTGTTTTGAGTACACATTGTTCTCCTTGGGAATTTGGGCTTTTTTCCATACCCCTTCTTCCCTCCAAGACTATGCTAGTTGTCCAAATCGGTCAGTCTTCTTCTTTTAGTCCTCAATGTTTTGACTCTGTACCTAAAAGAGCTTTCAGCTTTTTCTCATAAAGCTTTCCATTGAAGACCTGCCGTTCTAATCCTACCCCAGTTGACACCTGGATCACCTGCTTTTCCAGGTCTGGACCTTCACCCTCACTGCTGTGAGGTCACCTTGAGGATTCCGCTACTGCATATCCAGTAGACTCCATCACGCTTTCTACTTCCTACAATCCAGTAGGTAAGCTCCATATTATGACTGTTCATTAAATAATTTTAATGGTACTTATCATACATGCCATGGACTCCTCTCCTGTAGTCCTTGGGTTTGCTGTTTCCTTACAGCTCTCCTATTCTCAACTCCTACCCTCCATTCCCTCATGGGATGCCGGGGATTCCTGTGTGGGAAATGCACTCCTGATCCAGGAACATGCATTTTATGGGATCTCCCCCTGGCATCTCTAGCTAGGGAGTCCCCATATGTGAAGACTCATTCCTGCTTGTTCCTAGAGATAGCACAGTTACTTACCTGTAACAGGTGATCTCTGGGAACAGCAGGAATAAGTCTTCACAACCCACCCACCTCCCCTAGGAGTTGTATCTATCTATCTATCTTCCTTTCCTCGTTCTCTCCCTTTGTCTCAGCTAGGAAACTCAACTGAGGAGAGACACTGGAAAGGGCGGGAAGTCAGTGCGCAGGCGCGAGGGATGCTCCCAAAAGCTTTCTGATTGGATGCTGGGGAGCATTCCCGTGCAGGCTCCGTCGGTACCGACGTACCCATATGTGAAGACTTATTCCTGCTGTTCCCAGAGATCACCTGTTACAGGTAAGTAACTGTGCTTTATCAAGGTGTGCATGGAAATTCCTCTTCATCAAGCCTGTGGCACCCAACATGATAGGAAATATTTCAGTATCTTTCTGCCACATTTTCCTGGTATCTGACTATATCTCTTGGTACTTGATGATCTTCTCCCTTTCCATATGATTCACAGAATAATCACTTAGAACTGACACCTGTAACAATGCCATTCTGGTGTTTTTCCTCTTTTATCACTATGCCTCGCTTCCTTGCATCCAACCTTTTATCAGTTGGAATAGGAATGTCCCAGATGATCATAACTTATTTATTTATTGTAAACTTTTATACCGCATTTTTCCGGTGGATCAAAAGCAGTTTATGTTGAACAACAATTTGAATATTACAGAACAAGTAAATATTCAGTTACATAGAACATTTTCTTCTAAACTATATACAGTAACATTTAACATAATAGAGAGTGCTTGACATGTCTCTTTGAGTATCTCTATATCAAACTATTTACAATTGAGGAGTTTTCTGTATTCTGTTTGTTTGTTTTGGTATGTCATTAGCAGGTTTTAGTTTTTACATTTCCTTTATGATTTAGTGTGTAATGGGATGGTGTGCTTTGCAGTGTTGATGTTGGGGGGTGGATTTTAGGCAGTTGTTCCTTATTGTTCCTCCAGTTTAGTCCTCTACTCCTGGGTTGTGAACCTCCTCCTGCAGCTTGGAGACTGGGCGTGTCAAACCTGTGACTTCACTGGATGTAATCTGCTGGTATCTCCCATCAGCTCCAGTGTGTCCAGTCTCCATGCAGCAGGAGGACGTAGTGAACCTAGGTGCTGGGCTCACTAGAGGAACGAATAAGCAGAATTTACTTAAGATTTAGTTAGGATCACTTTCTCTTGTATCAAAATCTGGTTTCAGTCATTGTTTGGGGGCTTTTAAATTGATTTACTTGTTTCTAAATTTAGAAGAGTACTGTTCCTTTAAATTTCTTTAAAAAAAAAAAAAAAAAAGGAAGCAAGAGAAAAAGGGTATTATACAGAAACTTCTCTGCTGTCCCAAGGCTTTCTGATTATTACTGAGATCTGTCTCCCTTGACATACCGGGAGTGAGCCCTCAGACTGCTGAACACTTCTGTACCCCGCAGAGCGGTGACTCACCGTTCTGGACTCAGACCGGACGGTGTGCTCACCCGAGACCCCCGCCCCCACTGTCGATGCTGCTGTCTTGGTCAGTGAGCAGTGCGCAGCTTGAAGGGCGAGCCGGACATCCGGTAAGTCTAGTCTTCTTCCTTCCCTGTTGGGGCCGCTCTCTGGAGGGGGTTGAGCAGGCTGAGATACAGCGCCAGTACTTTGCGTGCCAAATCTACGCTCCACACAGCGGCAGCCATTTTGAACGCGCGGCAATTGCTGCATGGCTGAGCAGTGCGGCGGCGATCTTTAAGCCTCCCAGGGGGGGGGGGAGGTTACTTCGTCGTGGTTGTCTTACCATTGTATTTCGTCGGTTTTTCTCCCGGTTTGATTTTCCCTCTATTCTTTGAAGGTTAGAGGGCAGTCTCCTTTGTTTGGGTTTTATTCTTAGTTTCAGTCTTTATTTATTTATGTATTTATTTTCTTTCTTCTGGGATATAAATGAAAAGGAGCGGATAAGAGGAAGGAAGCAAGAGAAAGGAGTTTAAAAAAAAAAAGGGGAGAAATTTTTGTTTTGATGTCTGTTTCCCGCTTGGGGCTGGTGAACAGCAGCCCACATGTCAGCATGCCTGCGGTGCGTCGTCTGCGGCTCCCTCAGAGGCACGGTAGCAGACTCCGGCATCTGCCGGGGTTATGTGGCTGTTTCAGTCAGTGTGGAACAGCAGATGGAGACATCTGTTGTCCCAGGGCCTCAAGGAGCCACGTCGGGGATGGAAGGAGAAGCGGGAGGGGCTGTTCCTTCTATTCTTGGGCCAGAGTCCTCAGCTGAGCTGTCGGGGGTTTTACCGGAACAGGACCCGCAGCTCAGGGATTTTTGTCCAGACTTCGTCTTGCTTATGCTTCAGGCCTTTTGTCGGCGGCGTCAGGGTAAATTGCCTGGTCCCATTTCTTTTCCTTGGTGATGCCTCAGTCCGGGATTTTCAAGGGTGAGAGCGTTGCGCCGAGACCGCCAAAGAGAACTCGTCCGCCGGAGCCCTCTTTTTCAGATCCGGGTTGGCAAGACCCTGAGGAGCCAGAGTTTGATCTGGATGGAGATACAGAAGAGTTGGAAGAAGGGGAGATTCCGGATCCTGAAGATCAGGCAAGCATTATTTGAGTTTTCCGGAAGGATGAGCTGACGGCGCTCATTACGGAGTCTCTCCAGATGCTAAAGTTGCCTACAGCGCAACCGGTGGAAGAGGAGGATGGCAAAGATCCTGTCATTCAGGCGGTGCGTCGCACACAGGTGGTGTTTCCCTTTCCACAAGGTGGTGGATAGGATGATCCAGGACGAGTGGGATCAGCCGGAAGCGGGGCTCAGAGGGATACTGACCATGAATAGGCTATATCCCTTGGCAGATAATGACAAGAACAAATTTTGCTGTCCACGTGTGGATGCAGCAGTTTCTGCCGTTACTAAAAAGACCACTATACTGGTGGAAGGTAGCTCCGCTTTAAAGGATGCGCAAGATAGGAAGGTGGATGGTTTGTTGAAGCAATCCTTCGACACGGATGCAGTAGCTTTGCAAGCCTCCATTTGTGGAGCTTGGGTTATGTGAGCCTGTCTACGGTGGTCCTAACACTTACAACAGTCAATTCAGTTGGAACAGGACAAGGTGCGGGAGCTGGAGTCGGGCTCGGCTTATCTTGCGGATGTACACTACACTTGATCAGGACTTTAGCTAATAGCATGGCATCCCTGGTGGCTGCCCGCAGGTCGCTGTGGCTTCGGCATTGGGCAGCCGATGGTTCTTCCAAATCTCGGCTCAGTAAACTCCCTTTTTAAGGGAAGTTGTTGTTTGGTGAGGATGTTGACAAGTTGGTAAAGGATTTGGGGGAGTCCAAAGGCGGAAGGCTGCCTGAGGACAAGCCTAAGCAACCCAAGTCCTTTTCGGGCTCTTGGGGACAGCCTAGGGATTTCAGACGATTTCCTACTTCTCGGTTTGGTGGTTACCAAAGGGGAAGGTTTCCTTTTTGAGCCCAGGGGTTTCGTGGAGCAAGCAGGGCTTTTGGAGCGGCATCCGCAAGTGCCACTCGGAAACCGCAATGAAATAAGGCGGATCCCGGCAGCGAGCCATCCGATAGGAGGACGGCTTCAGGGATTTCTCTCTGCCTGGACCCAAATAACATGCGACCAGTGGGTGCTGGAGATCATCCGCGAAGGTTATTCCTTGGATCTTGCGAAACCAATGCTAGATTCGTTTGTCATGTCTCCCTGCCAAAGTCAATCAAAGGCTTTAGCAGTGCGTTTAACACTGGACGACCTGGTACAATTGAGAGCCGTCGCGCCAGTGCCAGTGGCGGAGTATGGAATGGGGCGATACTCCATTTATTTTGTGGTTCCCAAAAAAGATGGGTTGCTAAGGCCAATCCTAGATCTCAAAGGGGTAAATCGTTGCCTTTGGGTTCCGCATTTCCGAATGGAAACGATAAGGTCCGTCATTGTGGCAGTTCGTCGGGGAGAATTCTTGACATCGCTTGACCTCACGGAGGCTTATCTGCATGTGCCGATCCGAGCGGCTCATCAGAGGTTCTTGTGGTTCGCGCTTCCTTAGGGGCATTGCCAGTTTCAGGCGCTACCGTTCGGTCTGGCGACAGCCCCGCAGGTGTTTACCAAGATCATGGTAGCAGTAGCAGCGGCATTGCGAAAGGAAGGTGTTTTGGTTCATCCTTATCTCGACGATTGGTTGATACGAGTGAAGTCCAAGGTTGAGAGCGAACGAGTCACGGCCAGAGTAGTAGCCTTTCTTCAAAGTCTCGGGTGGTCAATATGTCCAAGAGTCACCAGGTTCCGACTCAGGAGCTCGAGTATCTCGGAGTATGGTTCAACACTCGCAGGGGTATGGTGTTTCTACCGGACCGCAGAGGTCAAGCTCTTCGGCGACTGCTGCGGACCTTCCGGGCTACTCCTGCGCCGACAGCATGGACTTACCTTCGGGTCCTGGGGATGATGGCGGCAACCTTGGAGGTGGTGCCGTGGGCCAGGTTCCATATGAGAGCACTACAGAGCTTGCTGCTTCTCCGATGGTCTCACCAATGCAACTCGCTCAACAAGCGTCTCCCGTGCCCGCTTCAGGTCAGGAGATCTCTCCAGTAGTGGCTTCTACCCCAGTCTTTGAGGTTGGGAATGCCCCTGGAGCAACCGACATGGCTTCCCCTGTTGACGGACGCCAGTCTAGCAGGGTGGAGAGCTCATTGCGGAGATCTCTTTGCACAGGGCACTTGGACAGTGGCAGAGGGCAAATGGTCCATCAACCGCTTGGAGCTGAGAGCGGTTTTTCTTGCCTTACATAGCTTCGAAGCGACGGTGGCAGGACAAACGATAAGAGTACTATCCGACAATGCCGCGATGGTAGCCTACATAAATCGGCAGGGCAGCACGGGAAGTGTAGCCATGGCTCAAGAGGCAGAGGAGCTGTTTGCTTGGGTCGAAACACTCTTGCAAGCAATTTCAGCGGCTCACATTGCTGGGAAGGACAACGTGATGGTGGATTTTCTCAGCAGAGTTCAGGTGGATCCTGCAGAATGGGAATTATATCTGGATGTTTTCACGGAGATAGTGCGTCATTGGGGGACGCCGGTGATGGATCTGATGGCGACCTTCCAGTCAGCAAAAGTGAGTCGGTTTTTCAGCAGACAACGCGAGAGGATGTCGGAAGGGATCGACGCCTTGATTCAACCTTGGCCGTTGCACGGTCTTCTCTGTCTTTCTCCCGTGGGCATTAATCGGTCGAGTAGTTCAGCGCATCAAAGCACATCGTGGGTTGGTACTGTTAGTAGCCCTGGACTGGCCAAGACGCCCATGGTACGCGGATCTCATGCACCTGCTCGACGGCAGCCCGTGGCGTTTTCCGACTTCTGAAAGTCTTTTGCTGCAGGGTCCACTTCACATGCCACAAGTGGATCGGTTCTCGCTTACGGCTTGGCCATTGAAAGGGCTCAGTTAAGGAAGAAAGGTTATTCCAGTTCGGTCATTACCACCTTACTCCAGGCGAGGAAAAGGTCCACATCGTTGGCTTATGTGCACATATGGCGTATTTTTGAGGATAGGTGCTCGAGATGTCAGGTGCGGGCGGCAACTGCGTCTGTCCCTTTCATATTGAGTTTTTTGCAGGACGGCTATGAGAAAGGTCTGGCGGCTAGTTCTTTGAGGGTTCAATTAGCAGCCTTGGCCTGTTATAGAGGTAAAGTCAATGGAGGGTCGCTTGGAGCTCACCCCGATGTAGCCCGTTTTCTTAAAGCGGTAAACAGGATGCAACCGTCACGTCGGGTTGTGATTCCACCATGGGATCTTAACTTGGTTTTAGGAGCACTAGTGAAGGCACCCTTTGAGCCTTTGGGCTGGGCTTCAATCAAGGGTTTAACTCTGAAGACAGTGTTTCTCGTAGCCATTTGTTCCGCGAGGCGGATTTCATAATTGCAGGCTCTGTCTTGTCAGGAACCTTTTTTGAGTTTTTCCAGGGAAAAGATGGTACTATGCCCAGTTCCATCCTTTTTGCCCAAGGTAGCCTCTCCTTTTCACTTGAACCAGTCAGTTTCCTTGCCAGTGCTTACCACAGAGGGTGTGGGTGTGGCCGACCGAGGTCTTCGCCGTTGGGACGTAAGAAGGGTGCTTCTGCGCTATTTGAAGGATTCCAAATCGTTTCGCAAATCGTATCGGCTGTTCGTCTTGTTCGGCGGATCCAGGAAAGGTGAAGCGGCAGCTAAAGCTTCCAATGCCTGATGGGTTGAGGCAATTGTGTCAGCATATATGTTGCAAGGTCGTCCTGCGCCGGTGGGGTTGAGGGCTCATTCCACTAGGGCACAAGCAGCCTCTTGGGCAGAACGCAGTTTGGTTCCATCGGTGGAGATTTGTAGAGCGGCCACCTGGTCATCTCTTCACACGTTTAGTAGGCACTACCGTCTTGATGTGATGGCAGCGAGTGATGCTTCCTTCGGAGCAGCGGTGTTGCACTCTGGTTGGAAGGGTCCCTCCCGTTAGTACTGCTCTGTTACATCCCAGGAGTAGAGGATTAAACTGGAGGAATGATAAGGAAATAGAAATTGCACGTACCTGGTAATTGTAGTTCCTGGAGGAACTCCAGTTTACTCCTCATTCCCACCCAGGGAGTGGTTTTCCTTCCGGTGCAACTGATCTCAGGTAATTTTTCAGAAGATTACAGGTGGGTGGTTTTTTTTCATGAATAGTCATTTGTTCATTCTTTCTCTTTGAATTCTTCTGACCTCTTCTGCGTCTATGGTTCCGACAGCGAAGAGAGGAGTCAAGATGATCTTTAAACCCTTATGTTAAAGGGGAGGGGGTTTGTTCATTAAGTTATCACTTATACCTCTAGTTCCTTGAATATGTTTAGCTACTTGTTTGTTGCTCTTTTGAGTCTGCTTTGTCAGTAGTACACTGGAGCTGTTGGGAGATACCAGCAGATTACATCCAGTGAGGTCACAAGTTTGACACGCCCAGTCTCCAAGCTGCAGGAGGAGGTTCACAACCCAGGAGTAGAGGACTAAACTGGAGTTCCTCCAGGAACTACAATTACCAGGTATGTGTAATTTCTATTTTTTAATTTGGGTCCCAAACTCTTTGTTATTTTCTTAGGGTTGTGGTCCCATTGCTTTTCTGGTACAGCAATGTAGTGTTTTACAGAGTTTCCCATGGATGAGATGTGCTAGTTTATTGTGCCTTTCTGTATAGAAATTTTCTGCCATCCGAACTTTGCAGACAGCTATGAGATGAGTAACCATGTCCAGTTCTTTCTTACAGAATCTGCATTTTTCAGTTTGCCCAGTTCCTTTTATTCATACTGTAAACTATCTTGTCTGTAATTCACTGTCTTGGGTTGCAGCTATCAGTCTTTCATCCTTCAGTTTTAGTTCTCCTCTCATTAGCCATTTGTCCAGTTTTGAATGACGAATGTTTCCTGGAGTAATACCTTTGCCATTGTATTTATCCATTTGCCACATGTTGATCCCCTGTGTGTCCTGGTGGATTCTCACTCATTACTTCCACTTGTGGGCATACCTGTCCAAGTTTGATAACAGAAACAGATTCTGGACGACTACTTTTATATTGCAAAATTTTTTGCATTTTGGATCTGTTTATGATGTTAAGTAAGCCTAGAGGTCTTTGATAGTAGCTCTGCTTGTATAGTCTATTTCTATGAGGCCCATTCCTCCTTCGGCTTGAGGTATGTTCAGTCTTGGCATACACTGGTCTTGAAAAATTAGATATAATTTATCAAAGTCTTTTAGAGCCATTCTACAATTTCAAAGCCATATGAGTGTACATGAGTTGCCAGATAATTAATAGTTTATATATTTCATGATGTTAAAAACACTTTTCAATAACAATTTTAATATTCTGTGATATATTCTTTATGCATCTTTTCTCTCTGTAATTTCTGCTTGATTTTTGCTCTTTCCTGTATTCCTAGGTGTTTATATACATCTTCTTAGTCAAGTGCCTTAATGTAACAGTCCTCCATCAGGAATATGTTTTCAGTTTTGCTCAATTTTTCTGGAAGAAAGGTTGCCTTAGCACATTTGCCATCTTGATAAGGTTGGTATTACATGGAGTTATTCTGCTAATTTTTAGTCACTAGAACTGTAAAGCTTCAGATCATCTCGAACCACGCCACATTTTTTTAAAGGAGATATTGGATATTAAGGGGTTGAACTGCAAGGGTGCCAATAATGATGACCAAAACTGTATTTGCTTTGTTGGCCATGGCTGCACACTAGGCAGAGGGTTTCAACATATTATCCACAATGATGCCCAGATCCTTTTCCTGTGTGGTGGTTCCTAATGTGGAACCTTGCTTCGTGCAACCATAGTTTGGGATGTTCTTCCCTAAGTGCGTAACTTTGCACTCGTACCATTATAACAGGACACCTATTTTATAAAGGCAACTTAGGTACTTCTGTCCATTTATAAAACAGCACCCATCACCATCGTCAATAGCACGCTAATCCTCGCGCATGAACGTAAACTTGCTCTGAAGAAGATATGCATGCATTCGCTCACATACCTTATACATCACAGCTCTGCCCAAACTATGCTCCTGGAAATACCTATACAAGAGGTGCATATAAGTATGCTCTATCTTGGCATATGTACTTATATGTATGCACTTGTATGGCCACACAATTTTTATATAAGTCCTTTTCTGTGTGTATAACAAACCTGTATAAAATTTCACCCAATAAATTCCAACAAGATCTTTATGGCCATTTGACACCCCCTTATTTGTACTTTCTCTCTCCGAACTCAAATTATGGGGTATGTTTACTAAACCACGGTAGTGGACTCCATGCAATATCGGAGCCACGGCCCCATTAATTTCAATGGGGCCGCGGCTCCGATATTGCACAGAGTCCGCTACCACCATTTAATAAATACCCCCTATGCTGCACAGGATCATATCTTTTGATCTAATACCCCCTCATGTAATTCCATCTCTATAAAGGGCAGAAGTGAATCAAATTTTTGTTAGGTTTCAATATGTTCTCTTCTTTTCCAGATGGCTTAAGTATTTCATTAGTATCTATGTCAAGCCCCTCTTGCAAGATAATAAAGATAATTTAATAAATAAATATAGATCTCGCATATTTCTATAAGTCACTTCAAAAGCTTTGTTTTCCCTAAATTCCCTTTTATGATGGTCCTTAAAAATATATTATGAGTATAACCTTAATATAAACAGGATGATGAGTTAAGTCACTAAAAGTAATATATAGAGATTTATTTCATAGTGAGATGTATATCTATTTAAATATTTCTCAGGCATCTCTATTGTAATACATTTTTGCTTGCTATATTTTTAGGCTTGCTGTGTTTAATTTTTATAAGGATGTATAGGTATTTTTATTTTGGTAATCTTATCATTTTTAACTTTTTATTTTTTTGCTATTTATATTTATTTATCATTAGCTCATGCCTTTCCAGGGGTAGTTCAAGACAAGTTACAATCCGGTTCTGTAGGCATTTCTCTGTCTCTAGAGGGCTTATAGTATAAGTTTGTACCTGGGCCAGTGGTAGGTTAAGTGACTTGCCCAAGGCCACAAGGAGTGTCAGTGGGATTTAAACCCTGGTTTGTCTGGCTTCCAGATTGCTTGCTGGGACCACAAGGTTACTCCTTCACAGATTATACATCTTTTTGAGAGATTTTTCTTTTTTTGGAAAAGTGGTTTATAAAAACTTCAGTACGAATAAAGTTTTATGCCCTAGTAATTAATAAAAATCACAGCTCTTCATCCAGCTCGGAAAGGCAGAATCTTCTCCATCTTTTTTCAGACTGCTGGAGAATGCATTTGTCTTCACTCTCTCATGACAAAGATCCTCCAGATGGATTATAAAATTTATCTGAACCATGCCATTAACTTCACTGCACATCATATAAAGCAAACGTTGTTGATCCTAGCAAACTTAGGGGTCCTTTTGTGAAAGGGTGCTAAGCAGTTAGCAGGGGTTACAGCATTGACCCATGGTAATTGTTAGCAGGGGGACAGCACAGTGTGTTCATATTTCCATGGTTAACTGTGCTGCTTGCGTTGGAGTGGTAATTGGGTAGGTTAAGGGTATAGAGTGGGCAAGGCGAGTGGCTTGCAGTTAGCACGCCCTGTGCTAGCTGCAAGGAGTGCCATTAGAGCGGGTGCAGTTACCACCACCTCCATAGGTAATTTTAGGCTGTGTTAGGGCAGGGTGTACCACGTTAAATTCTGGGATCCCCAACAATTAATGCAGTGGTGTTGCACCTAATGTGCCATTGTTTTGAGTATTATGGGTGTGTTAGGTGCGACACCATAGCACCCTCTAGTAAAAGACCCCTTAGGGGTCTTCTACTGAAGAGCAGTAGGATTTAGCACTTATCATGCATGTAGTGCGAAAACCAATGCATGGTAACTGTTGGGGGTTGGCCAGCATGTTTCTAGCTGTTATCACACTGAGAAGTCATCCAACACACAGCAGCAGTATTTGTAATTAACACAGGTGCAGTTAATGCCTCCCATCGAGGTGTCATTAAGTGCACCTGTGTTAATTGCAACATCGACAGCGCACAATATTTTCCTCCATGCTAACCACAATGTGCTCTTCAAGCCCACTGTCTGTCCCTAACCCACCCATTCCCTGCCTCATTGTGCAATTTACAGTTACCACAGGAATTAATGTGCGGTAACGCATGTCTGTGCAGTGACGATTTTTGATGTTCTGGGTGACTGAGAGGCACATTTCACAATGGGACGTCCAAGGGCAATCTGGGACATCAAAGCCAGAAAGTCTGAAAAAAAGGCAGGCACGTACAAGTCTCCAGATATATTTTGGGAATGTAGATATGCCCAATCTGGACATCTAATAGACGTCTATATAAATATCCCTAGGATAAAATTTCAGAATCAAGGTGTCTAATAGCTTATCTTCACCTTTATTGATGTATTTGATATACCGCCCTTGGCTGTTGGGCATCAGAGTGAATTACAATTACAAAAATGGGCTGTAGGGAAAAATGAAAGGAACACCATTTCAAATAGAACAGGGGAAAAAGGAGAAGGAAAAAGAGGAGGAAGGGGGCAGTCAGCTAGGACTAGGAAAGAGGGAGGTTAAAGGCAAGGTGGAATAGATGAGTTTTCAACATAGATTTGAATCGTGTGAAGGAAAGTTTGGAGCGCAGGGTAACAGGTAGTGAGTTCCATAAGGCGGGGCCAGAAAGAAGAAGGCAGAGTTCCGTGCTTGCTCCAGGTATGCCTGGGAAACTGAAGGTAGTGCTAGGCGATGAGTGTGAAGATATCTAAGTAGGTGGTGGGGAGTGTGGAATTGTACAAGGTCTGCTAAATATTGTGGGGTGCCAGTGTGAATAGTTTTATGAACTAAGGTAAGGAGCTTATAGGTGATATGGTATTTAAGGGGAAGCCAGTGAAGATGGATGAGAAGGGGAATGATATGGTCAGAGAGGGAGGAGTGCTTGAGTATTCGGGTGACAGTATTTTGAAGTAGTTGATGGAGTTGATAAGAAGGGAGTCTGGCAAGTGCAGAGTTACAATAATCAACCCTAGTGACAACCAAAGATAAGAGAAAAGTCGTGAGAGAATGTGTGTCAAGAAATGGATGGATGGCGCATATCTGACATAAAGAGAAGCGCTGAACCAAAGAGGACGGATGATCATTAAAGGAAAGTGAGGAATCTAAAATGACCCCGAGGTATCAAAGTGACTACGAGGGGGACAGGGGAATTAGCAATAACGGGAGCTAGGGTGGAAGGGTGTGAAAAGTGAACCAGATGGCAGTGTATTTTTGAAGTGTTGAGATGGAGGTGATTGTCTGATAACCATGTAGAAACAATTGACAGACAGGAGTTCAGGGGGGTCAGATTGGGGGAGTGGGAGCTCATATGGTGAAGGAGAATAATGTCATCTGCATAAAAATGAGCAGAAATACCAAGCTGCTGAATGATCAAGGCAAAGGGGGCAAGGAAAACATTGAAGAGTAGGGGTGCCAACACAGAACCCTGAGGGACACCACAGGGGGGAGAGGTGAGAGGGGATGTAGTTGACCCACAGGATATAGAGAAAGAACAAGAGGAGAGAAAGGAGAACAGTGTCCCGGAGCCTGCAATCGTGAAGACGGGAGAGAATGAGAGTGTGATCTATGAGATCAAAGGCTGCGGAAAGGTCTAGTGAAACAGCAAGGGATAGGTCACCCTGATCATGTGTGGTGTGGACTTCTTTAAGGAGTGAAAGGAGGATGGTTTCTGTGCTGTGACCGGATCTGAAGCCTAACTGACGAGGATACAGGGCGTGAGTGGAATTAAGATGGGCAGAGAACTATGAAATGCTATTTTAGGGATGTCTATATAAATACCCCCACAGTCATCCATCTCGAGCATGTCCATATTTCATATGTTCTGGCTTAGATGTTCCTTCTAAAATTCCCCTCCATGTGTTTAAGTTCTCCAGGAAAGCCTAACTGAGATGAAAATTGTGAGCTCTGATGAGCAGGGACTGTCTCTCTTGTATGTTTGTACAGCACTTCATATGTTGCGGTGCTATATAAGTGTTTAATAATAATAACGAAAGTAATGTTTTCAGTAAGATCTTGAGAGCCATTATGACACACAGAACATACTAGAAGCAATGACATAGAACAATTACAGTATAAAAATGACATAACTAGCTGGCCAGTGCATTTACAGATATATTTAATCTATGAGGAAAGGACTCAAAACAGAGGTCCTCAAGGTAAATACACGTTCAAAAAGATTTATTTTTTAATATTTTTGCTATTTACTATTGTAATCTGCTCTGTACTTCTTTTGAATGAAGGGGCAGAATATAAATGTTATCTCTCAAATGGTGTGCTTAAGTGTTTTTAGTAATAGTATGCTATCTACTCTGCCTGCTTAATACAATATTTGTGCTTAATTGGCACAAAAAGAAGCCACATTAGAGACTCTGTCATTTTAGTTTTATGTGAAACATGTAAGTGGTTACTTAAAGTAGGGACGTGCACAGATAAAAGAAAAATTAGGTTGGTTTTGTGTTTTCCTAAATTTTTCCAAATTTCCAGGTGGGGTTTTTTTTAGTTAGTTTCACAAATTCATTTCAGTAGTTTTTTTTTAAATGAGCACTATGTTTTCATGCACACTGATTAACTTAACCATATTAATTTGTAGATTAGTGCACATTAAATCAATTTTAGGAAGCACTAAATTTTTTAAGATACACTGACAAACCAAATGTGCACTAATGAATACATACCCATATCCCTATTAGTTTTTCTTTTCTTTTTTTAGTGCCCTCTGTCAATCTCTAGACTTGTAGGGGCGGGTAATTTTTTGGGAGGGTACCTAGTTTAAGCATGTTTTCAGTTGCTTATATTAAGGCACCTACTTGTCTTTATAAAATACTAGCTTAAGTGGCAGATCTGAGGCGCAGAGTATCACAATTTAAGCATCCGTGTTTTGATATTTCAAACGTGAAAGATTATTTTGCTGGTGTTTTGGTGGTATTTGACCTATAGTTCTCAGGCACAGACATTTAAACCAACTCTAGGGTAAATAATAGTATTTTTCAATACGAGGCATGTTTATTAAAGTGCATTACTGGTAGTGCAGGTTTCAACCTGCACTACCAGTAATGGTAAAAATATCACACGCTGAAAATGCAGCCATGCGAAAAATCCCACGCTATCCAAGTAGTGCAGATTGGGATAGAGACTGAGCAGTTCTTGGGTGGAGCGTTCACATCATGGGTAGCATGGTGGTGTTGTTGTCTTCCCACTGAAGTAGTTCTTAATGTGGCTGCATTTCAATGGGTGGTGTTAAATGCATCCATGATGATTGTGCTAAAGGAAATGAGCGCAAGAGAGCAATACCAATGCTAGCAACATAGGGACATGCCGGGCATGCCTCCATGTTTTAGCATGGGTAAAGAATCAACCCTGTGCTTGTTTTTATGGCTGTTCACACGTTAGTGGCATGCCTCTTCAAAGGAAACATGCCCCTATGTTCTTGCTTGCGCATTCTGCTCAACCTTTGCTCCTAAGCACATCTACCAATAAAGTATGTGCCACCATATCAAAGTGTATACCTTTGTGCTGGTCAGAATTTTATACAAGACCATTTACACATGTATGTGCTCACAAAGGTGCAGAAATGGCTTAACAAAATTACTTCTTAAGAGGGTAATTTTTATAAAGCATTTCTACATGTACAGTAAAACTTGGTTTGCATAGGGGGAAATATACACACAGAAACAGTAAGTGTTGTCTTTCAGGGCACCATTTTTTACATGATTTGTACATAGGTGTTCCTGGGTTTGAACGTTTTTGCAATTGCAATGAACTCATGTATGCCCATGGGATAACTTTATAACAATATGCCTAGGTTAAGTGGGCAGGAAGGCACCTATTTTATACTTCTTGTCACCACTCACTCTGGAGGTGATTCAGTTCTACTTTCCCCTTTGCAATTTATGTCACGGGTGACCAGATGTTATTTCAAACTGGTGACTCCCAGAGAGTGATGCACAGTGAACAACACTGAGGTCCACTGGAATACTCCTTCCCTTAAGAGAAGGGAACAACAGCTAGACAATAAGGCCCCGATTCTATAAGGCATATAGCGGTATGCTGCCTCTAATCCCCCCTGAACACACAGAGCCGCTGTGCATACTGTGGGCAATGAGGGTGGAGTGTGGGCAGGACCGACCCCCAGACGTACAGGGCTGAGTCTAGTGACAGCTTTGTACATCCAGGGATTGCCGGGAGGGACACCCTGCTTATTCCACCTCAGAAGTGTAATAGGAGCGGGGTGCCCCACCGAACCTGGCCGGCAGTCCCCCAGAGCCCAGAAGCCCCCCCCCCCCCCCCCCCCCGGAACAAAGGGTCACCAACGGTGAGTCCCAGCAGCCCCATCGGGGTCGGGCAGTGGGGAATCGGGGTCTTGGCGGGCAGCAGGCTGTGGGGAAGATGTCCCTGGGTGATGCAGGGGCACGCTGGGCTGTCCCAGGGCCCAATCCTGTACCCATGTGGTCGTCCTCCCATGATGCAGAATGCGTTCCTAACAGGCCCGTCCTGCCTGTGGGGGCCCAGACGTGCCCCATAGGGAATCGGGCTTCATGTAAATTAAATTTAAATAAAAGATAATGGACTAGAGATGTTACAGTTATTAAATTCTATGTATTTCCCAATTAGATGGTGTGTGTATATCCCATCCAAATTCCTCTCATTCCCACTCTACTGGCCCCGGCACTCTAACAGTCACTACCTTAAAACAAAAATTTCACATAAACCTGAGCTGCAGCAACAAAAATAAAACTTTTAAACCCACAGCACTACCACTCACCAAGGTTCCACTCCTATTTTAGTAACAACCAAAGTTCCAACCCAGTCACACACAATGGAAACCTAAAAAAATAAACTTCTCTTCCTAAACATCTTTACTATTTAACATCTTCAGTAAACTATAGGGTTTTCCTCTACACAAGCCTTTTCTGAACACAGTTTAAAACTCTGTGTCACTGTTTCCAACATTCCACTCCCTTTTAACAGGAAATCTGTGGGAAAATAAAAATCATCTTTTTACTTAACCCCCAATTTTAGCCAAGTAATTACATTTCTGAGATCACCAGTTCTTTAAACTGTCTCAGTCTCTCAAGACTTCAAGACAGTTTCTAATTCCTGTCTCCAAACTAATTTCATAGGAAAATCCAAATCTTTTTTTCCTTACTACAATTTTCCCAAATATTTAAGAATTAAATCCTCTTTGTAGAGACCACCCTTGAACACAGGGGGAGGGGGGGCAAACTTTCAGTTCCTACCCTCACCTGCAGCTCAACTAAAATTATTTATGTATTTAGCGATGTTTATATACCGCTTTTCACTGGGTCAACACATTCAGGTATGGTATATATTTCCCTTGTCCCCGAAGGGCTCACAATCTACATTTGTAACTGAGGGTTAAGTGGGTTGCCCAAGGCCACAAGGAGCATTTGTGGGATTAGAAACCTCAGTCCCTCCGGTGTGAGGTTGCTGTCCTTCAGTGGAATTTGAGCCCCCAGCCCTCTGGCCTGAGGTAACTTGCCCCAACCATTAGGCCACTCCTCCCTTTCCAAATTACCAAAAAAAACGCTCTCAAAACCACTCAAACCCACTTACTGTACCTTCCAGTCAGCCTCACCCAAACGCCCTTTCACACCCACAATCTCTCCCAGCAACCTAACACACCTCCATTCAGCACCACATCCAGACCAACTGACAATCCACTCAAATCCCCCCAACATTCTAAACTCCCCTGGACCTAGGTATTCCTACACTGACTATGTCATCAAAAAGTCCTTAACACCTTTATCTAGCAGTTTAAATGCCCAAATTTCAAGAAAAATCCATTTTATCTATCTTTTCAGCACTTTTAAAGAATTTTAGAAGCTGTTCCTGCGAGTAGGATTGCCAACCGGCCAGTTTTCAGCCAGCCTGTCCGGTTTTTCCATGGCTAGGCTGGCTGCCAGCAGAGATCCAAAATTGGCCCTTGAAAAGCCATTTTTTTGCTCTGGCCACGAGATCTGGAACGGCCAGAGCAGAAAACCAGCTTTGCGTCCATGGTCCACGGCCCCCCTTTGCAGCTGCTGCTTCTGCTTCTTACAGAGCAGCGGCTGCAATAAAGCTAATTTAAAAAGAAAAGAAAACCTGTGCGGAGCCCTCCGACCCTATGAAACTCCTGCTGCAGCGTCCACCCTCTCTAACATCACTTCCATCCACTTTTTATAATTGTGGGTGCATAATACCCCTCCTCGAGAAATGGGATGAATTTCAGCCAAACTGGACATCCAAAAATGATATCCAAAAATGATAAAAATCTCTAGAGGGCTAGAGGCCCTTCACCTCCCCCTGGTGCTTGAAATCTAAAAATGCAAACATTTAATTTTGCCAATTTTTCAGCCTATTTTATTGGCGCGGGCCTTTAAGCTTAGTTCTGCCCACTCAGGCCTAAAGCAGGTCTAATAACACGGCCTCATTCCTCTGGTTCCCTCAGAAACCGGCAGGCATTGGGTCCCCTCTCCTGCCTTCCCCAGGCCAGCCATAAGAACCAAACCCCCCACAGCAGCTCCCAGCAGGGATCAGAGGCAGTCGCAAACATCACAGCTGTTCTTCGATCCCCCAGCAGCTATTTTTTCAGCCACGCTGTCAAAAGCCTGCACAGCCCCCGCAGCCCCCATGAACATCAGGGCAACTCAGTCAGGGCCCCCCCCCCCATCACTCCTGGAGCCTCCCGCAACAGGGAACATCAATGAGGCTGCGGTTCCATTTTTTTAAAATAAAAGATGCTGCTGATTCCTGTGACTCCCAGGATCCACCAACCACCTTTTATTTTATTTTATTTTTTGTTTTATTTTTAAATACTGCTGCCTCTCCCCTCCCCGTGGCTTCTCAGAGACTCAAACACATCTATTCATTTTTTTAGAGCCCTGATGCTTTTGCTGCTTTTGTCTCCTGTCTCCTTCCAATGGTTTCCCAGAGCCGCAAACACATTTATTAATTAAAAAAAAATTTTTTTGAGCCCCACTGCTCTTGTTGTTGCCCTGGAAATCCCTAGGTAACTTTATATTATCAATTTTTTACATCTAGTTACACTATTTTATAAAGACACCTATGTGATTTTATAAAATACTAGCTCAAATCCTGCCCAAATCATGTCTGCGTTGTAGGCATAGACATTATGCTTGCTGGCGAGTAGATGTAAATATCAGTGCATACGCTCTACTCATGGATGTTGATGTTTCTGCAGCAGTAGGTCGCATGAATGATGGCATGAATCAGATTATATAATGGATTGAGGCCAATGGGGTTTTGTTAAAACAGAGGTTTTATGTATTTTGGGTCTTTGCAATTGGGTATCCAATGAAATGTACAATATAGAAGGTTGACTTTGATTTCTTCAGTGGTTCTTAGGTTATTTTTAAGCTTTGTGGAAACTGTGACCATTTTTTGAGAAATACCTATTTAAGACAGTGGTCCGTGCTTGTGCTGTTGGATTATTTGTTATATATGCAATGTTTGCAGATCTTCTACTACTACTACTACTACCACTTTTCATTTGTATAATGCAACAAGACATACACACTTATTTTATTTAACAATATTTATATACTGCCTTTTCCTTAAATCAAGATGGTTTACATTTGAACTCTAACTGTATATATTGTAACAAGGTGGTTTACACTCCACTCAAAAAATTGTATACATTATAACATTGCAGATAGGGTGGTGTCACACATCATGCGGGATGCTTAACAAATAAAATCTTTAACAGTACATTATCATAACTCATTTACAAGCATAAGTTATTTACAATTTGGTGTCCTGTTTTGTGTTTATTTAGTATTGTTCATTACTCTGTATCTGATAGTCCGTGTTGCTCTATGTGAAACTGCCAAAATGTTCTTTATAAAGGAATGTCTTCAACAGTCTCCTGAAGTCTGGTTTATGGTTTTAGGCACTTGGTATGCCACCCTTTACTGTGTGTGTTAGAGCGGTTTACAGATATATTCTAACAGGCACCTTTTTTATTCCCCCTCCCCAAAGGGCTCACAATCTAAGTTCTTGGTATCTCTCTTATTTCTAATATCCTTCGGGAGAGAGTTCCATAAGCTTGATGCATAAAGTGACTGTGGGTCAGACAGTTCCCAAGCAGACACCTTGCTCCATCCAAAAGGGGAACCACTCAGAGAGGACATGTCACTTTCCAATAAAAGAAACATCACAGAGAGGACTTACACTTCCCAATAAAATCTCACCTTATGAGGGACAACACGCTCATACATGGTAATAACTATCTCACAGATTTTTCTTCCGAAAGGATCCTTTTATTATTCCTTATCTTACAGAAACAGAAAGGTAAGAACAAGGAAAAAAGCAGTCCAATAGAATTATAGATCTTGCCACCTCTCACTGCAGGCAAACAGGGTCATTCTGTACTTATCTCGGATGCAGATCTCTAGCTACAAGCTGGAGTCTGGTCCTGCCTGCATGAATTCTGTCTTACTTCCTGACTCAGAAATAACAAACAAGAGTACATCTTCCTGGACAAAAGAGATCAGTGTAACAGACATACACAAGACAAACTAACATGCACACAAAACTATCAGACACGACAACAAGGATACTGCGCAGGAGACAAACTCATCGTGTATCTGGTCCTGTCACATTATATACCCTTGCTCAGGACCATACTTACTATTTGGGCATTCTTCTCTAATTAGCTAATTCTTGTTCCAGCTGTCTAGGGCCCCCACTTGTTTGATTTGCCATGTTATTCTACTTACGTCTGTACCCCCCTCCGTTGACCTTCTTTGTGAGGCCCATGTCTGCAATTATCAGCCACGGCCTTGTCAGATTTATATTGTTAACTGACCTCTGCCCCCCTCACTCGGTTCCTACCTGGTTCTCTTGCTTGGTTCTCTCCCACCCCTCAGTTCCCAAGAAATGTATCTCTTCAACTCCCCGTGTTCTGGCAACTATACTGAGGGCTATATGTTCTTCTTCATGCTAAGCTGGCATGTTTATCTCATGATTGCCTTTCCACCCTCTCTCAAGGTCCACCATTTACTGATAAGTGGGTTTTCACATCTTTTCCATATGATGTCACATACCTCTGAAAGCTTCACGTATACACCTCAGTACAATTCCAGCATTCATACACTTCAATGATTTTTTTGTGTTACTGTGTTAACCCCTTCTCCTCTGGCTCTCACAATTAATTGCTGTCTTGAACCTTGCACGACTCCTCATCGGTAGCCAGTGTAGTTAGGCCAATGTTGGTGTTATGTGTTCATGTTTGTTCCTGTGAGAATGCGGGCAGCTGTGTTCTGGACCATCTGCAGTGGGTGAATGGTATGTGCTGGCAGGTCTTTGTATAGTGAGTTGCAATACTCTAACACCAGTGTGACTATGGTTTGTAGAACTGTGCGGAAGTCATTGTGGCTTAGGAGGGACTTTAATTTCTGGATGATTTTGAGTTTATGATATGCATTCTGAGTTGTTCTGTTAATTTGAGATTGAAAGTTTAAGCTCTTATCTAGGATGGCACCTAGGTATTTAACTTCACTTTTGACAGCTATTGTATGTTTCTGTTATTTATAACTATTGTGCAAGGAGGAGTGAAGGTCTTGTTTCTTGTGATTATAAGTGCTTTCGTTTTGCCATAGTTTATGCTGAGGTTGTGTCCGCTGAGCCATACTGAGATTTCGGTGAGGCATTCTATTATGGTTGTGTAATCCGGAGTTTCGACATTGAAAGATGTGTACAGCATGTCATCGGCATCAGCTTTGTAGTGGATCTTATGTTTCTTTATGACATCACAAATTGGCTGAATGTAGAGGTTGAATAGCAGAGCTAATATCGCTGATCCCTGTGGGACTTCCTGCTTTATTGTGAAGGGAGAGGATGTGTCTCCCCCCACATCTGATGTACTATTGTCTGCCATCTAAGTATGTTTGGAACCATTTCAATGCTTTATTGTACAGACGTATCTCCTGTAGGCATCTCAAAAGTATGGTGTGCGACAGAGTTGAAAGTGGCTGATGTCGACAAATATTAGTATAAAGCCCTTTTTTTAATATTATCTATTCCTCTGATAATGTGGTCAAAGAGTGCTGTTAGCAGTGTTTCCACACCGTGGTTTGGCTTGAATCCATGTTGATGTGGATTTAGAGGCGCATATGAGCTGATGTGATCCTGCAGTAACTGTACTATCTTTTCTACGATTTTCATCATGAAAGGTAAGTTTGAAACCGGTCAGTACGCTGTGGGGTCTGTCTTGTCAAGTTTCAGGCTTTTTAGGATGGGCCTTATTGATGCTAGTTTGAGGGTTGCAGGCATATGTCCCTCTGTGAGGGCTGTGTGTATGATATTGTGTATGAGAGGGGTGCGCTCTTCCTTAGCTGACTATCCATGAAACTGGACAGGGATCACTCGGTGAGGTTGTTGTGTTCAGGGTAGTTATTGTGGGGCTGCTTGTCTGATTGTTGGAATAGTGAGTTCTCCCCATGTCTCGGTGTGTCTCAATTGGCTTTCAGGTTCAGTTGATGATGGCTTTGTTTTTGGCTGAACGCTATTCTGCTTCATCATTAGGTAGTCTGCTATTCGTTGAGCCTTCCTGTGAGTGTTCCCTCGTTAGCATGCGGACTATTCCAAAGAGTTCTCTTGGCTTGTTTGCCGCCTTCATAATCGGACTTGTGTTGTATTCTTGTTTGCATCTGTTGATTGTGTTGTTGTAATCACTTTGCATAGTTCTGTATTTTTGTAATATACCTTAGTCTTTTGTTTGTCTCCATTTTGTCTCCATTCTTCTGAGGTTCTTTTTGGCTTCTCTGATTTCTTTTGAATATAAGGGGTTTGACTCTTTTGTGCTGTAGCTGTTCTGTGTCGGGGTGCCCCTGCGGCTTTCATGATGGAGTAGTTCCAGATCTCCATTGTACTTTCAAGGTCGATGTAGGCATGGTCCAGTTTGAGTAAAACCTCTTAAGAATTGTTTTTTATTATAGGCCTTGAGTCTCCTCCCATTCTGTTGCCCCTGGGTGTGATTATCCAGGGTGGGGACTGTTATATGGAATGTTATTATATCAGTGATCTGACCAGGGGGTTGGTATTATAGTTGGGGGAGTTATGTGTTTGTGCTCTATTAGTGTTGATGGGGTGAAGACTAGATCTGGGTTGGAGCCCTGCCTGTGTGTGGGCTCGTGTATTAATTGCGTATGGTTCATGGCCTCCATGGCTCTGAGGAATGACTTGGCCTCCTTTTGGGTTGCCGAATTGAAGTTGAAGTCCCCCAGCGTCAGCATGGGTTTGTGAGGTGAGGTTAAAGTGCATACCACGTCCAGAATTGATGAGAGCTCTTCAGCTTTGGAGTTGGGAGCTCTATAAGTGAGGCAAAGTGTGATGTATTTGTTAGTAATTATTATGGTGTTACTTTCCTCGGTGCTGGTCTTTGAGATCATTTTGAATTTAAAATGACTTTTGGCTAGTATCAGCAGCCTTCCTCCTCGCTTGTGTGTTCGCGGATAGTTAAAGGTGGTGTGAGTGTGTGGTGTGAGCTGATTCAGTAAGACTTGATCTGTTTCTGAGAACCATGTTTCTGTTATGCACATTATGTCTGTGTTTTAGTCCTGGATGAAGTTAACTATGGTGTTTATTTTGTTTCCCATAGATCTAGCATTAATTAATGTGCAGCTGACCATGGTGTCTAAGCAGTGGCGGTTCAAGGCAATCTGCTGCCTGAGGCGAGGGATGAGATCGCGCCCCCCCCCCCCACCCCTGTAGTGGGGAGGGGGGGAGGCTTTCTCAAAACTCCAATCAGGGACTGAACCAAACCAAAAAGCCACTTAGATTATATGGAGGAAATGCAAGATGTTTGCACACCAAGGAACTAAAAGAAAGAGTGAGAACCACAGCACAGTTTATAAAACTAAATTATAACTCATTTTTATTTTATTGTTATAAACTGCGTTATGGTTCTTACTTTTTCTTGTTGAACATATATTTGGCATCCACAGAACCGCCTTCCTCAACAGTGGATGCAGAGCAGAACCAGGACATTCACCCACAGAACTCAATATATTTAAAAAAAAAAATCAGATTCTGGTCATCTCACTAACAAACATTCTCCAGTACCAGGCGTATTTGGAACTAATATAAAACCCTACAAAAGTCACCTAAGATCTACAAGGCCAAATTTACCATACTATACCAGCATAAACTTCCAAAACTCATTCAAGGGACCTACCCAGAAAAAAGCAGCACTATAAATACTGCAGAGGGCCCTAGAACATCCATACATCTATTTGAAAAACTGAACAAGTCAAATTACTACAGTACAATATAGATCCCTATGTACAAACTCCATGTTAACAGAACACCTGGCCTCAGTCACACACTCAGAACACAGAACCTCACCAAGTACAGAATAAGTGACTACAACCTAAATTAAAAATAAAAATATGTAGACAAAAATTAAACTGAAACCCCAAGATGCCGGACTCCGCATGTGGTGCAACATCAGATAAATAAGAGATGCAGTGCCCCATGCTGTGTAAAATATAAAGGTAGTGCAAAGTCCAATCACTAAATTGAAAATAAAATTACTTTTTCTATCTTTGTTGTATGACCATTATATTTTCTGATCATGCTGGTCCCGATCTGAGGCTTCTGCTTTCCTGTTTTCTCTTAGCTCTCTTTCTATGGTTTATAGTCCATCTGTGTTTCTTGTCTCTTCTTTTGTTTTCTTCACTTCCTTCCATCAGCCTATTTCCAGTCCCAGTAACCCTCCCCAGTATCAGCCCCTTTTCCAGTCCTCCCCTCCCAGTACCTTCCAATGTCAACCCCCTTGCATTCCCGGAACTACCACTGGTGTCCATTCTCTTCCAGTCCCCCTCCCCCAACTGTCCAGCCCCTTCTAGTCCAAATACCATTCCAGATATCAGATCACGTCCGCTCCTAGTGCCACACCCCCACCCCGTGTCAGCTCCCTTCCACTCACCCTACCCTCTGTTCATCCCCCTTCTAGTGCCTTCCCCACTTGTCAGCTGCCTTCCAGTCCCAGTGCCTCCTCCCTTCCAGCCACAGTGCCCCCTCACTTCCAGCCTCCTCCCCATTACCCAGCCTCCTATCAGTCCCATCCCCAAGTGTCAGCTCCCTCCAGTCCCACCCACAGGTGTTAGCTCCCTTCCAGTCACACTTCAATACCATCCCCCAGTATCAGCTCCCTTCCATTCCCCTCCTTCCTTCCTTAGTGTCATCACCCTTCCAGTCCCCCTCCAATACCATCCTCAGGTATCAGCTCCCTTCCAGCCCCTCCTTTTTCAATGTCAGCTCCCTTCCAGCCTCCCTTGTCAGCTCTCTTCCAGCCCCCATTTTCCCCCCTTGTCAGCTACCTTCCAGCCCACCTTCCTCCATTGTGTCAGCTCCCTTCCAGCCCCCACCTTTCCCCCTCATGTCAGCTCCCTTCCTACCCCCACCTTCTCCTTTGTCGGCTACCTTCCAGCCCCCACCTTCTCCCTCATGTCAGCTCCCCACCTTCCCCTATGTTAGCTCCCTTCCAGCCCCCAGCTTCCCCCTTTGACAACTTCCTTCCAGTCCCCACCTTCCTGCCCCTACCTTCCCCCCGTGTGTCAACTCCTTTCCTGCACCCACCTTCCCCTGTGTCAGTTCCCTTCCTGCCCTCACCTCCCCCCTGTGTCAGCTCTTTTTCTGCCCTCTCCTTCCCCTGGCAGCCGCAGCTCCTGTATCTTACAAAACCACAGCTGCAATAGCGTTAGTAATTTAAAATAAAAGCAAAACTGGTGCAGAGCCTTCTGGCCTCTGCTAGGCAACTTCTGCTGCTGTGTCCCGCTTATGCTAGAGGAAGTGGAATGTAGCAGTAGGGATTGCAAAGCAGAGGCCAGAAGACTCCATACCAGTTTTGCTTTTATTTTAAATTTACTAGCGCTATCGCAGCCGCAGCTCTGTAAGATACAGGAACTGTGGCTGCCAGGGGAAGGAGGGGGCAGGAAAGGAGCAGAGAAGCAGCGGCAGCAGCTTGTCCACCCTTTTTTATTTTTTTTAACTTTGAAGACGGCATGAGGCGGCTGTTTTGGGGGCATTTGTTGCCGCCCCTAAACGTTTGCCTCCTGAGGCGGCCGCCTCACTCTGCCTCATTATAGAGCCACCCTTTGTCTAAGACTAGGTTTTTGTTATTAGTCTGTTGTAGGTTGAGACACTTGAGACAGTCCCCACTCTGTAGAGCTTACAGTCTTTGTCTGACAAACACAACAAATGGGACAAGAGATAATTTAACATACAGGAGAGTAAAAGGTCAGGATACAAAAGCAGCCTGGATTTGAATAGGACCAGAGATGGGGCCTGACACACAAGTAGTTTGTTCCAAGCATACAGTATAACAAGATGGAATGAGCAAAGTCTGGAGTTGGCTGTGGAAGAAAAAGGCATAGATAGAAGGAATTTGCCTGATGAGCGGAATTCCTGAGTTGAGGTGTAGGGAGAGATAAGAGGAGAGATAACAAGGAGCAGCAGAATGAATGTACTTGTAGGCCAGTAGAAGTTGGAACTGGATGTGGAAATGGATAGGAGTGACTTGAGGAGAGGGCTTATGTGAGCATAGAGACACTGGTGGAAGATTAGCCTTGCAGCTGAATTCTGGATGGATTGACGAGGAGACAGATGATTTAGGGGGAGACCAGCAAGAAGTAAGTTGCAGTAGTCTAGAAGGGAGAAGACTAGAGAATGGATTAGAGTTGTGGTAGCTTGTTCAGAAAGGGAGGGATGAATTTGGATGATAATATAGAGAAATAAATGACAGGTTTAATTTTATTTATTTATTTATTTAACATTTTTTATATACTGCCTTTCAGATTCTCAAGGAGGTTTACAGTGAACATAGCTTTGCTTACATGTAACTTTTCGTCAGAACTATTTACAATGTCAAATATCAAAAGTGCTTACAGATAACAGATAACATTTTAACTCTTTGCACGGGAACTTGAGCTCTTATAGGAAGCTTAGAGTTTTACCAATTGTCTATATGCTACAAAAGCCGGTACAATTACTTGAGTAGTATGGTATTGAAGTGCTCAGTAAATAGATGGTTTTCAAGTATTTCCTGAAGTCTGTAATATCAGTGGCCACTCTGAGTTGGTATGGAAGGGAGTTCCATAGAGATGGTAAGTAGAGTTCGAATACTCTATGTAGTGCATTCTGGAAGGTGCCCGTAGATATCGTAGAGTTTGCAAGGGAGTTTTGGTGCTGTGTCCTCCTTGATCTGTTGTCTGGGACTCTTCTGATTAAGTTTTCTAAGCAGCTGGCAGATTGATTGTGAAGAATTTTGAACGCCATCATTATTGCCTTATATTTTATATGTGAACTTATGGGGAGCCAATGGAGAGATTCGAGTATGGGGGTGATGTGGGCATGTTTATTAGTTCTAGTGATTAGTCAGACTGTTGCGTTTTGTGCTAGTTGTAAGGCATGGATTGAGCATTTGGGTAAACCGTGTAGGATTAGATTGCAATAGTCGAGGTGCGGTGTAATTAGTGCCTGACATACGGAGCGGAAGTGGTTGTGCTCAAGTAAAGGTCGGAGATTTTGCAGAAACTTCATTTTGTAATATACATTTGTGGTTGTTTTACTGATGTGGGATTGGAAAGTGAGCCTCTGATCAAGGTATATTCCTAAGTATTTTACTTCGCTCTTTACCAGGATTGATCCGTTTCCTATTGGTAAGATGTCAGAGGGGTTAAATGTGATGTCTCTCATGATTATGAAGGCTTCTGATTTACTGTAGTTGATTTCCAGATTGCAGTTGATTTCCAACATAGCTATATGTTGGCTATGCGCAGTGAAAGAGATAGGAGAGTAAAAGGTGACTCCAAGGTTGTGAACTGAGGGAACAGGGAGGATGATAGTGTTATCCATAGAAATAAAAAAAGATGGAAGGGGAAAGGTGGGTTTAGGAGGAAAGGTAATGAGCTCCATCTTGACCATGTTCAGTTTCAGACGGTTGGCAGGCCCTTGAAGCAGCAACATCAGACAAGCAGGCTGAGATTCAGGCCTGGAGTCCTGGAGAAAATTCAGGCACAGAGAGGTTAATCTAAGAGTCATCAGCATAAGGATGGTGCTGGAAAACATGGGAGGAGATGAGGGCACTAGGGGAATGAGTATAGAGAGTGAAAAGAAGAGGTTGCAAGACAGAGCCCCGAGGTATACTGACTGACAGGGGGGCAGCAGTGGAGGAGGAGGTTCTGCTAGATCATACATTAAAAGTGGATGGGAGAGATGAGATAAGAAAATCAAGAGATAACAGAGGCACTAAAGATCCTTCAAAATATAGCTGTATGACTAATCTGTGAAAGTTCAGGAAGGCAAAGTACAGCGCCTTTGTTGAGTAAGTTACATTGGTTGCCTGGCAAGGAATAGGTTAGGTTTAAGTCGGTCAGTGTAATGATTGTTTTAAGGCAAATGGCCCAGTCTATTTGTCATAGAAGTTGTGCTGTGGCCTGAGCTGGGTCAGAGGGCTTTCTTAGAGCTTCCAGTGGGACAGATTTACAGAAAGTGAATTTCAGGGCGCTTGCACTGTCAGTGGCGGCTTCAGCGTTCTGGAACTCTATGCCCACGGACATTTGGCTGGAAATCAACTATATATTCTTCAGGAAACATATAAAAATATGGCTTTATCGTCAAAGTTAGGTTAATGGGGGTTTTATTTAGCAGATGTGTTTGAGACTTGTGAGTTGACATCAGTTTCTAGGCATGGAGGTAATGCGAGGGGGCTTTCTGGTGATTGGTGGGGGGGGGACTGTTGACTATTGTAACCTGCTTCCTACTGGTCTCCCTCTGAATTAGCTTTCTCTCCTTCAATCTGTTTAAAACTCAGCTTCATGGTTTATCTTCTGCCAGTGTCGCTTTGCTCATGTAACCCCTCTTCTCAAGTCACTTCACTGGCTCCCTATCCATTTCTGCATCCAGTTCAAACTTCTCCCACTTACCTTTAAGTGCATTCATTCTGCGGCTCCTCACTACCTTTCCTCTCTTATCACACTCTACACTCCCCAAGGAGAATTCCGCTGCTCTGGCAGATCCCTTTTATCTGTGCCTTTCTCTGCCACTACCAACTCCAAACTTTGTTCATTTCACCTTGCTGCTCCATATGCCTGGAACAAGCTACCTCAATCGGTGTGTCAGGCTCCTCTTCTGGCCCTATTCAAATCCAGGCTGAAGCCCCACCTCTTTAAGGCTGCTTTTGGATCCTGATGTTTCTCATGTGTTCTAGTTCCCAGTTTTGCAATGTTTTTTAATCTTGATTAGATTGTAAACTCTGATGAGCAGGGACTGTGTCTTACGTCTGTATATACAGCGCTGCGTACACCTTATAGCGCTATACAAATGATTAGGATTAGTAGTAGACTGATGTATTTTATGGAGGTTGTATGATGCTGACGTGTTAATGTAATTTCATGTTTGCATTCTGTTGTGCACTGCGCTGGTCAGTCTTGTTGTTGGTAGAGCAATATATAAGGAAAAGATGATAGTAAATTTTTAGAGTGCATAAGAGATATATGCAGTATTGTACGGACAGGTGGAGCCCAATTCCATAACATCCACTTCCAGGCCATGGAGATATCTATGTAATGTGCATGTCCTGTATCCAATTCCGGATATCCGTGTTTAGGGGCACACGTGATACTGGCATGGGGGTGGAGACGTCGAAGCCCTGGCACGGTAATAAAACATCCAAAAATGCAGGCACATTTTGGAATTCGGACACGTATGCCCTGAATGTCCATGTGTAAAACCGAGAATGGCCCCATACATCCACGTGCAAGACCAAAAACAGCCCCCCTGAGGTGAGCTAGCACATGCAACAAGAAACAGGAAATCCATATTGTACATTTAAGAACATGGCTACCAGGCAGCCAAACTTCAGCGAGGAGGAGACTCGACTGCTCTGCCGGCTAGTCCTGGAAAATAAGGAAGTACTGCTGCCAACAGGGCACCAGAGACTTGCACATGCTGCATCATGCAGGAGCTGGTAGAGAATCCGCAGCACCCTGGCACAGTAAGTACATAAATAGCAACACACATGGGAAGAGGTTTCAGCAGGCAGGCAACACTGTAAGGGGCCAGAACATTGCACACACATACGAGGATGTCAGGTAGAGCTAGGAAAGGAGTGTGCACTGTGGCAGGATACGTACATATGGATAGACAGAAACAGGCAAGGCACAAAGTGAGGGACAGGGCAGAAATGGGAAGCATGTGTAATGAGCAGGAGATACCACAGCACGGCCAAAAGTACACCTGCATGCACATGGAGCAGCAACTGAAGGGCAGATACCAAGGACACAGCAACACTAGTGAACAACCCAAATGTGGCAACATGAAGCATGGTTCCCCATTAGGAAGCATCAAATTGGCCAATGATATAGGTGTCCCTGTGAATAATAAGTGAAAGCCCTCTGCCCAGTGTGTGGTGGTGGCCAATGATATAGGTGTCCCTGTGAATAATAAGTGAAAGCCCTCTGCCCAGTGTGCGGTGGTGGCCAATGCAGCAAGTAGATTTCCAGGCATCAAAAGGAAAGGAATGGGGAATGGAACAATGGATGAGAATAATTAATTATATATCTAGCAGAGTGTCCAGATCACATCATCATGTTGGCACAGTGCAGTACATAGTAAATGACACTTAATAATTTACTTTAAACAGGGATCTTGGTAACCTGGATCATACATGAACATACTGTACCTGAATGCAAGTCGACCTTATCTCCCCCTGGAAAGGCGAGAGCCAAACATAAAAAAAGTACAGAGAAGAACCTAAAAAATGGTAAGGGAATGGACAGATACCCTGATGAGGAAAGGCTCCAAAACAGACAGCTGGGAGGAGATATGATCCAGGTCTATGCATCAATGCATGCAGTAGAACTGGTAAACATACATCACTGTGTGTTATGTTTCAATGCCCTTCACGTCAATATGACCAGCAGCCCCTGTGTTTTATTGGAAAGATAGGACAGGAAGTAGATTGCCAGCCCCTTTATTTACTTATTTCTTTAAACAGTTTTTCTATACCACCCCTTCCAGAGATCAGAGGCGGTTTACATTTTACATAGAATAGTTTTACAAACCAAAATGGTTTAACTATTTACAGTTACATGAGATCGTGAAACATAAGTATAAATACAATAAACTATATACAAAGTGAGTTTCTGGATCATGAGATCATCACACGGTGTGGTTTGAGATAAAAGCCAAGGTGCAGTCCAATCATAGCAAGCTCAAAGTCCTAAACTTCAAAAACACTGACTTCAACAAAATGGCCAAGTACCTAAAGGAGGAGCTGACAGGGTGGAAGGGGATAAGGGAAGTGGAATTGCAATGGGATAAACTAAAAGGGGCAATAAAAGGGGCAACAGCTAAATATGTAAGAAAAGGAAATAAAAACGAGGAGAAGGAAACCTATTTGGTTTTCCAAAGAAGTGGCTGCTCAAATAAGGGCAAAAAACACAGCTTTCACAAAATTCAAAAGCTTGCAAACAGAAGAACACAGAAATGATTACAGGATCAAACTCAAAGAGACAAAACGAGAAATAAGGATAGCAAAATCAAAGGCAGAGGAAAAGATGGCTAAAGATGTTAAGTGCAGCGACAAAACTTTCTTCAGGTATATTCGGGAAAGGAAGAAGATCAGAGGTGGAATTGCAGGACTCAGAAGTGCTGGAAACGGACTCGTGGAAAATGACACGATAAAGCGAAATTACAAAACAAATACTTCTGCTCTCTTTTTTACTAAAGAAAATCCTGGAGAAGGACCACCTGTGACTCCCAAATACTTTATAAAAATGGGAATGAGGTAGATACCACACCATTCAGAGAGGATGAGGTGTTAGAACAACTTGCAAAACTGAAAGTGGACAAGGCCATGGGACCAGATGGGATACATCCCAGGATACTGAAAGAGCTCAGAGAGGTTCTTGAAGGGCCATTAAAGGATGTTTTCAACAGATCCTTGGAAACAGGAGAAGTTCCTCAGGACTGGAGAATGGCTGACGTCGTACCTCTACACAAAAGTGACAGGGAAGAAGTGTCAAACTACAGACCCGTGAGCCTTACCTCAGTGGCGGGAAAAGTAATGGAGATGCTCCTGAAAGAGCGAATAGTGAACTTTCTCAAAACCAGAGGGTTACAGGATCCGAGGCAACATGGTTTTACCGAGGGACGATCTTGCCAGACAAATCTGATTGAGTTCTTTGACTGGGTGACCAGAGAACTGGATCAAGGACACGCGATGGATGTCATCTACCTGGATTTCAGCAAAGCCTTTGATACTGTCCCTCATAGGAGGCTTATCAATAAACTCAGTAGTTTGGGGATGGGTCCCAAGGTGGTAAACTGGATCAGAAATTGGTTGACTGACAGATGACAGACGGTGATGGTAAATGGAGCTCACTCTGATGAATGGAAGGTGATTAGCGGGGTGTCTCAGGGTTCGGTCCTGGGCCCAGCACTGTTCAATGTATTTGTGAGTGATATTGCTGAAGGACTGAATGGAAAAGTCTGTCTTTTTGCAGATGGCACGAAAATTTGCAACAGAGTGGACTCCCCCGAGGGAGAACTTATTTTGAGGAGGGATCTGCAAAAGCTGGAGGAATGGTCTGATGCTTGGCAATTGAGATTTAATACGAAGAAGTGCAGTGTCATGCACTTGGGTAGCAGAAATCCAAAGGAAATGTACGCAATAGGGGGCGAGAGGTTGGTGTGCACGGAGCAGGAGAAAGACCTCGATGTGATTATTTCTGTAGATCTCAAGGTGGCAAAACAGTGCGACAAGGCAGTGGCAAAAGCCAGGAGGATGTTGGGCTGCATTCGAAGAGGAATTACCAGCAGAAAGGAAGGAGTACTAGTGCCACTGTATAACTCTCTGGTGTGGCTTCACTTGGAATACTGTGTTCAATTTTGGAGACCTTATCTTGCAAAGGATGTAAAAAGAATGGAAGCTGTTCAGAGGAAGGCGACCAAAATGATTTGGAGCCTGTGTCAGAAGCCTTATGAGGAGAGACTTGAAGACCTAAAAATGTACACTTTGGAGGAGAGGAGGGATAGGGGGAGATATGATTCAGACCTTTAAATACTTAAAGAGAAATAATGAACAAACAAACGTCTTCCAGAGATGGGGAAGCTGTAAAACTAAAGGGCATGACATGATGCTGCAAGGTGGTAAATTGAAAGGCAATGTCAGGAAATACTTTTTTACTGAAAGGGTAGTGGATGCTTGGAATGCCCTCCCGATGGAGGTGGTGGGCAATGTTCCCTCTAATTTTCTGTAGGCTGTGTGCGCATAAAGTATCAGCTGTGCAGCTTTTGAAGGAAGGTTCAATTTTTGTGCACCACATAATGACACTCGGAGTTTTATACTTTAAAATTTGACTATACGTCAGAATACAGTATGTACACCACATTCATTGCACTAGAAAATATTGTAGAACTTGTGAAAACCGTAAATACACAACAACTTTTAAATTTTAAGACATCTGTGTTGTTTTCTATCAGAATCAGAACCAAAATTTTTGTGCGCTCTCTTGTAAAGTATGTGCACGCGCACAGCTTAGAGGGAACAGTGGTGGTGGGGGCAAACACAGTGACGGAATTCAAAGTGGCCTGGGACAGACACAGTGGATCACTTCACAGCAACAAGATTAAATCAAAATAAACTGAACCATCTAATTTCTCAACAAATAGGGGTGTCCTACATGGAGCGATGGGGGGAGGAGCGGTGGGTTCACCCCTAAACAAAGATATGGGGAAGGGTGAAGATATGGGTAGGGGTGCACCCACTCCTGCCATATTGCTGGGCAGACTAGATGGACCACACTGGTCTTTATCTGCCGTCATTTACTATGTTACTTGAATTTGAGGGTTGCAGATGGGCATGGGTAACAATATTGCCTCAGTTAATGATGTTAAAGTATTCGGTAAAAAAGAAGAGTCTTTAGCTCTTTTCGAAAGGTCTGCAGGTCTTTGATTTACCTGACGGGGTCTGGTAATGAGTTCCAAAGTGTCAGTGTGGTGTAAATAAAGGCCTTGTTGCTGGTTGGTTGTTTTGTTTTACGGACTGAGGAAGGTATTGCAAGTATGTTTTGGTTACTCTTTCTTCTGTTCCTAGAGTCTGTTTGCGGTTGGATTCTAGATTTAAGGAATGAGGGAGAGATGTCATTAATTAGTTTGAAAGAAGTAATTATTGTTTTATATTTTACTCTACTTGTTATTGGAAGCCAATGTAGATTTTTAAGCACAGGTGTGATATGATCTGTTAGGTGAGTTCTTGAAATAATTCTGGCTGTCACATTCTGGGCAAGTTGTAAGGTGTTGATGGTTTTTTTGGGGAGGCCCTGTAGTAAGATGTTACAATAGTCCCAATGGGGAGTTATTAGCACTTGGACCACAGTTCGGAAATTGGTGGGTTCAAGGAGAGGTCTGAGGTTCTGGATGGATCTTAGTTTGAAAAATATGGTCCTAGCTGTTTGTTTTATATGCGCTGACATACTGAGGGACTTGTCCAGGATGATGCCCAAGTATTTCACCTCCTGCTTTACCGGGATCATGGTGTTTTCTATGTTGAATTTGCAAGGGGGAGGGGGGGATAAAATCTGGATTTCTTGTCGTGATCATAATTTCAGTTTTTTTTAAAATTAATTTGGAGGTTCTTTTTGGCGAGCCAGGATTGTGCTTCTAGAATGCACTCAATCATGTTGCTGTAGATGGGACTTTTTATATTTACTGGTGTATGCAACATAATATCATCAGCATAAATAAGATACCCTATTTTATGCTTCTTAAAAATTGAACAGATTGGTTGTATGTACAGGTTGAAGAGGAGGGCAGAGAATGCAGAGCCTTGAGGGATTCCTTGCTCGTGGTGAAAGGATGAGGAGGATTCTTGGTTGATTCTTACGAATTGGTATCTGTTGGAAATGTATGATATAAACCATTGTAAGGCAGTACCAGATATTCCTAGTCTAGAGATGAGTATTGGGTGATCTACATTGTCAAAGGCAGAGGCAATGTCAATGAAAACAAGTATATAAGCTTGATTAACATTATCCATACTACGGATGAGGGAGTCAAATAAGACCGTTTAATAAAGTTTCGGCACCATAGTATGGACAGAAACCGTATTGGTGTTCGTCTAGGGGTGCGTTCATGTCTGTGAAGTCCTGTAACTGCAATTGGACTATCTTTTCAATGATTTTTGCTAGGAAGGGGATGCTTGCTATTGGCCTATAGGATGAAGGGTCATTGCTATTTAAAGATCTGTTCTTGAGTATTGGGTGAATGGCCGAGTGCTTAAGGTCATTTGGCATAGTTCCTTAGAAGAGAGATTGATTAACCATACTAAGTACAATTGGAGCTAGTTCAGCTTTAGTTGCTTTTATCCAAGAAACTGGACACAGGTCTAGGTGTGAGGTGGTAGTGTTAATTTTAGTAATTGTATCAAGAAGTTGTTTTTCCTGTACAGTGTGGAAAGTGTTCCATATGCTGTGGGAGGATTGATCTATCTGAGATAATGAGTTGCTTGTATGCTTATTACTTTTTAATTTAGTGGCAAAGTGGTCTGCCAGGATTTATGGGTTGATGGCAGAGTTGGGGGCTTCATTTTGGTTGGTTTTAGTTAGGGATTTAACTATATCAAATAGTTCTCTGGGTCGGTTGATGGCTTTATTTAGGGTGCTGGTGTAGTGGTTCCTTTTAGCAGTTTCTATGGCTTCTTTATAGGATATAAGAGCTGTTGTGTATAGGGACTTGAGATCTGAGGATTTTTTAGTTCTCCACTTTTTCTCTAGTTTGCGGAGCTTTCTTTTAAGCATGTATATATCATGAGTGTACCATTTTTCAGATGGTCTGTGGTTGCTTTTCCTGTAGGGGCTTGTGGATAAAGCTGATTTATTGATTGTTGAGTGCCAGTTTTTTACTGACTCTTCTAAGTTAGAGGTTTCAGCTGAGAGTTGAGCGAGTATGTTGTTCAGGAAAGCTTCTTTGTTGAAGTGCCTAAATAGTGGTCTATGCTGTTCAGCGTTAGTGGGTTTTTGTTCTGCATGGGGAATTGGTAGGCGAAACCTAATGATGAAATGGTCAGTCCAGGGTACCTGAGTTGTGCTGGGGGGAGGGGAGTAATTGGGGTGGTCAATGATAGAGTTGGGGAGGAATATCAGGTCAAGGGTATTTTCCTTGACGTGGGTGAGCTTGTTCATCATCTGATGGAAGCCTAAGTCTTCCATGAATTTTAAGGAGGTTGTAGCTTGCTGGAGGGGGAGTGATGCTAGATTGAAATCTCTGAGGATGACGTGGGGATTTTTCGTATGTGATGTGGTAGCTGATTCTAAGATTGTCATAATGATGGTGTGGCTATTAGTGGGAGGTCTATAGAGGAGGCAAATAGCTAGGTTATTATTCTCAATTTTGATTAGGTCGCACCCCTCATCATTATTACAGGCACTGATGGAGGTGTTAAATTCAGCTTTGGTTAATATTAGGACTCCACCACCTCATTTGGAGTCTCTTGGGCAATTAAACATTCTGTATCCTTTTGTTTTTAGTTGGTTTAGAACAGGGGTCTCCAACTCCAGTCCTGGAGGGCCGCAAACCAGTCAGGTTTTCAGGGTATCCCTAATGAATATGCATGAGATATATATGCATTAGAAATAGCCTGCCATACTGACTGGTTTGTGGCCCTCCAGTGCTGGATTTGGGGACCCCTGCCGTACACCTCTGTCATGTATGATTGTGAGTGGGCAAGGTACAGATGTCCTCGACATCAAAAGGGTAGATAGAATGTGTCACACCCCTCCTCGTTTCTCACCACCACCAAAAAGTTGTCTAATAGACAATATTTTGGTGGTGGTGAGAAGCGAGGAGGTATGTGACACATTCTATCTACTCTTTTGATGTCGAGGACATCTGTACCTTGCCCACTCACAATCTTAAATGACAGAGGTGTAAGGTGGGGTCCCCAAATCCAGCACTGGAGGGCCACAAACCAGTAAGTTTGACAGGCTATTTCTAATGCATATATATCTCATGCATATTCATTAGGGATACCCTGAAAACCTGACTGGTTTGCGGCCCTCCAGGACTGGAGTTGGAGACCCCTGGTTTAGAAGAATGGTATCATGAGCAGTGAGCCATGTCTCAGTGATACAGAAGATGTCTGGGGATTCATCTGATATGATATCAAGTATTAATGGTATTTTGTTTCTAACAGATCAGGAGTTTATTAGTATGCATTTCAAAGTTTTATCAGGCTCTGTCTGCTTTCTACCGAGATAATGGAGAGCAAAATGACTTGCACAATCTCCCAAGGAGCACCTGTGGGAATCAAACCCTGAGCTCCAGGCATATGCTCCAGCCACTAGGCTACACCTCCACTCTGTTTGCACCATCCAAACGTATAACGCATTTAAGCTACAGCGCAAGCCATTCAAGACTAAGAAGAGAAAATCATTTGCAGTTAATCTGTAATCCAATGCTGGAATATGTCACTAAATAAGATTACAAAAGCTGTCAGTGTAGCTGGGTGAAAAAAAGGTTTGCACGAGTACTTGGAGGAAAGGTCCTTAAACCACCACTGAAGGGGACCAGGGAAATCCACTGCCCACCTTGTCACAAGCATGTGAACCTGCAAAGTATCTGTGACCTTGAGTGGCCACTGTAGGAAATAGGATAATGTTCATGATGCATCTAGGTCAGATCCAGTAAGGTATTACATATGTACTTATGAAGGGAAATGTCTGTCTCCTCTCCCCGGATGCTTCCACACCATAAGGGACATAGAGGCATACATGTATGCTTCAGGACCATCAGGTGCATCAGGCCAATATAGTTCTGCCAGATACGTTGGCAGATGGAGCAGGAGCAAAGTGAGTGTCTATGCTGAGACTAAGGCCAGTTGTGAGGTAGCTAATCGCCCTCCACAGAGGCCCACTACCATGACTACTACCTCCTATGCCTCTTTATTGTGCAACAAGGCATATGCAGTTCTCTACACAGAGATGTCAGACACTCTTAGTGCTCAGCTGAGCTGTCAATCTACCCAAGACTAGGAAGATATCAAAACGGTGATCTATACTTCTAAGTATTTATCTTCTGGAATATACTCTAAATCTTGGGGGGGGGGGAGGGAATTCTTTGAGTTAAAGTTTATAAAAATGTGTATTTTAGAATTTGGTGTTTTCGCTGAGTCAGTCAGGTCTTAATACATAGAAACATAGAAATATGATGACAGAAAAAGAACACATGGCCTATCTAGTCTGTCCTTCCATAACAACTACAACAGTCCCCTTTTTACCTTTAGAGATCCTCTGTGTTTGTCCCATGCTTTTTTGAATTCAGTTACTGTCCTTATCTCTACCACCTCCACTGGGAGACTCTTCCACGGATCCACTACTCTTTCCGTAAAGAAATATTTCCGCATATCACTCCTAAATCTATCTCCCTTCACCCTCATCCCATGTCCCCTCGTAGCAGAACTTGCTTTCAATTGAAAGAGGCTCTCTCCCTGAACATTTATGCCACGGAGGTATTTAAACATCTCAATCATATCACCTCTATCCCGCCTTTCTTCTAAGGTGTACATATTAAGATCCTTCAGTCTGTCCTCATATGCTTTATAATGAAGACCACTAATCATTTTAGTAGCCACCCTCTGCACTGACTCCATCCTGTTCACATCCTTTTGAAGGTGCGGTCTCCAGAATTGCACACTATACTCCAAATGAGGTCGCACCAAAGACTTATACAGAGGCATTATCACCTCCTTTTTTCTGCTAGCCATTCCTCTCCATATGCACCCAAGCATCCTTCTAGCTTTTGCCGTTGCCTTTTCTACCTGTTTAGCTACTTTAAGATCATCAGACACAACCACGCCTAGGTCCCGCTCTTCTTTAGTGGACAAAAGTACTTCACCCCCTATACTATATTGCTACCTTGGATTGCTGCAGCCCAAATGCATGACCTTACATTTTTTAACATTAAATCCCAGCTGCCAAATTCTAGGCCATTCTTCAAGCTTAGCTAGATCCCTCCTCATGTTATCTACACCTTCCTGGGTGTCTACTCTATTGCAGATTTTGGTATCATCCGCAAAGAGGTAAACCTTACCTGAAAGCCCTTCCGCTATATCACTAACAAAGATGTTAAGAAGAATCGGACCAAGGACAGATCCCTGGGGCACACCACTGATAACATCCTTCTCCTCAGAGTGAGCTCCATTTACTTGTACTCTTTGTCACCTCCCACCCAACCAATTTCTAACCCAAGCAGTAACTTTAGGGTCCATCCCTAGGGTGTTCAGTTTGTTTATAAGTCACCTGTGAGGAACAGTGTCAAAGGCTTTACTGAAATCTAAATACACCACATCTAGGGCTCTCCCTCTGTCCAACTCCCTGGTCACCCAGTCAAAGAAATCAATCAGATTTGTCTGACAAGACCTGCCTCTGGTGAATCCATGCTGCCTCGGATCCTGTAATCCGCTGAACTCCAGAAACCTTACTATTTTCTCTTTCAGCAGCATTTCCAATAATTTACTCACCACCGAAGTTAAACTAACCGGCCTGTAGTTTTCAACCACATCCTTCCGCTTTTGTGTAAAGGCACAAAAGTGGAAGTACAATACCACCAGCGAGCTTTTCATTTAAATCCAAATCAGAGTATACCTTAGCAAAGAAAGTAAAATAGAGTAAATAGTCTCTGAGTGGAAAGAAATACATTTGTTTCTAGAGAGCTTTTCATTTAAATCAAATCACAGTATAGCTTAGCATACAAGTAGAATACATAGGGGTATGTTTACTAAACTGCAGTAATGTCACTCGCGTTAAGTTCCGCGGTAAAGGTACAGAGTACAGAAGAACTGCAGGTCACCGCACAAACTGTCTGCTCTGAGTGCCAGGATAGGGTAACCCCACCAGTGCCCATGATGCAATGCACATGCTGAATAGCAGTCTACAGCTGATCACCCAATGGGGTCTGCACCTCTTTGGTACCTCAGCTTGGAAAGACAAACTGACAGTGCATAATACTGGCACAGAGTAGCTACAGACCATGCCATTGTGCAGGTTCTGTGTTCACCCTGAGGGATAGGATGGGTGCCCAGCACTGGGTCCGCAGTACATATGGTGCTAGAGATAGGTCCTGCTGTACGTCCCCATCACTACCAGTGTGTGATTGGTGTTCCTTGCAGTGCAGACAAAGGTAATTCGGTGTCCATCTGTATTCTGCAGTCACATGTGGCCCTCTGGGACCAGACACCACCCAGATTAGTGTGTACCCTGTGTTAGGGTCTGGCTGACATGAGCATCTGTTATCAGGGCAGAGGGGTTTCTAGACTTGCATGAGATTTGTGTAGCAGTGCCTTTATAGGTCACTGTGGTTTACACTACATACCCCAAAGGGCTCACATCACCCTTTTTGTAGGTAGGGGACAGGTGCCCCAGCCCTGTTGAAGTAGCCTCCATCCTGCTGGTATAAGACAGCCCTCCAGGGTTGGTGGGCCAGAGCCATACATGTGACTGGGGCAGACCAGCAGCAATGCTGGGGTTAGGTCTGGAAAACCCCAACTGCCTCACACCACTGTCTGCCAGTCACCAGCAGACAGCACAGTCAGACTGCACCATATAGGTGTTCCAACAATGCACAGTCTAATGGCAGACAGTCCACTAGTCAACCCATAGTGCATGCTCACAGAGGAACTATGTGCACCAAACAGGCATCTCAGTGATTAGGGACCCCAGCACTGGGAACACAAAAGTATCAATGGAGGCAGATAATGTAGAGCGCTATGTGGGAACCTAGACATGCCATGGTCACTGCTTGGTCAGAGTGAGTGCCCTCCCAGCATGCCATGTTGTGGCCACCCTGTCCATGCAGGTGGTGGTCGGCCACTACAGTGTCCCAGGCATTGCCCCCCACCCTGTGAAGATGCATCCTGGCCAATCTGCCCTGTCTGGGCCATACCCACAATACCTTGCTCCTCATTATGCACATATTCAGGCTAACGCTGGTAACAGTGGGACATTTTGGGCCCAGTGAGGGGTGGGCAGCCACAGAACAATGGATAGACATATACACACACACACACACACACACACACACACACACTCCTATTGCAGCATTGTGCAAAGATAGGGGTGGTTAGCAACCCTGCCCGCCAGACTGGTCCAGATGATAGTGCTGACATTGCTAAACTGTTCAGGAGGTAGTAGTAGTGCTCTGGTGATAACTGTAACTCAATGCTTGGGCCAACAACCTGACTCTCCATGCATCTTTGGATTGTGGTGCCTGTGTGAGTGGGTGTTTGCACCCCTGTTCGCTGCTGCTTTGGGCTTTGCACATGTTGCTGTTATATCTGCATTGTAGGGTAAAATATAGGGGCATGCTCTGCAGTAACCACAGCTGGGACTTGAACCTGCGACCTTCTGCTTCTGGACACACTGGCTGGGTGCACTGCACCACACTGTTGCCACAGATGCATGGTAGTCCCTGGAGGTACCTGTACATTTTCTCAGCCAGACCTTTTATGTTGCACTGCACACCATGTACTGGTACAGGAGCCACACAAATACAAGTTCAACCACAAATAAAATACCTAGGAATCATCATAGACCAAGCGCTCACTCTCAAGCAACAGATCAAGAAAACTACCGGAATAATATTCCACAAGGCAAAAACAGTACAACGCCTCAGACCTCTCATTGAACCGCAGGACTTCAGGACAGTCGTGGAAGCCATGACACTCCCCCACCTGGACTACTGCAATATAATCTACCACGGACTACCTGCCACCCACACCAACCCACTACGAAGTGCCTTAAATACCACAGCAAGAATTATCCAGAAAGCAAAAAACAAGATCACATCACCCCAGTCCTGAGGGAGCTGCACATGCTCCCTCTCGAAGCAAGAATCAAATACAAATCTGCCCTACTCATTCACAAAGCCCTCTACCAAACTCAGACTTCCCAGCTCCGCACTCTGCTGCCCCATCCCACCCACAACAGAACAACCAGACAAACCACCAGCAACTCCCTCACCATCCCCCATAAACGGACCAAATACAATCAACGGACCTGCAACAGAGCCTTCGAATTTACGCACCATCCCTTTGGAACGCCCTACCAAGTTATATCAGAAGCAATGGAGATCCCTTCACATTCAGGAAACAACTAAAAATCGTCCTATTCCAGGAATACCTTGGACCAGAAACAAGCACCCACCACTGACTACCCCATGCTGACATGACCATATGCTGTCGGTGTTGGTAGTGCGCAGTCCCAGGCCCTCCACTGTGTGGGTAGGTGGTCGTCTGGAGCGGGGGGGAGGGGATACATGAGCATCATCACATCCCCCCCCCCCCCATCACTGCCTACCAATAGTATGTCCCTTCTGCTTGGGGGAGGGTTGGCTGGGGAATGTCAGGTCAGTGCCCTGGCAACTGTTAGCTTGGATGGACCAGATAGATGTAGGTGGTTGTGTTTGGCCTTTGTCAGCTGCTGTCTTGCTGATTTCCGGTTTCTATGTTCCTATGTGCCACCTAGGCACCCGCCTAGTCCACCCTGTACCCCAGCTGCTCCCGCTACATGTCCCACCTGCAGCTCCCTATGCCCCATTTGAACCATCGCCATAGTGGCCTTTCATACATACTTGGGCACTATGCTGTTGCTGCAAATGGAGCACTACTATCACTTTACTTGGGCTCCCTGCCTATGCTGTACATTGCTGACACTAAAATGGTTTCTCTCTCCTGAAAATGTGCATCTAACAACAGGTTTTCATTCGCGGTAGGATTCAGCCCTTCAGTTCAACGTGTTAGTGTGCAGGGAGCCTCTCCCCGCCCATTGACCCCTGCTCTCCGCCCTCTCTCCTCCCTCTGCGGTGTGTACCACGCTGCGGAACGCTTCCGCGCGGTTTGTAACGTTACTGCGCAGTAACATTACATACCTCTCATTAACATTACCTAACGCTTGGTAACGTTACCCCAGTTTAGTAAACATACCCCATAGTCTTTGAATAGAAAGAAATAAACTTGTTTCTAGTGACCTTTACAAAGAGGCTCTCCAGTTAAGAGGCTAAAGATCTGTGAAGTTGTCTTAAAGAGGTGTAAAAGCCAAATGACAGATCAAAGAGGTTTCAATCTTACCTTATAGACAGCATCCAACAGATAAACATAGAAACATGACAACAGAAAAAGACCACATGGCCTATCTAGTCTGTCCTTCCATATCAACCACTACAACAGTCCCCTTTTTTGCCTTTAGAGATCCTCTGTGGTTGTCCCATACTTCTTTGAAATCAGATACTGTCCTCATCTCTACCTCCTCCACTGGGAGACTATTCCACAGATCCACCACTCTTTCCATAAAGAAATATTTCCACATATCACACCTGAATATATCCCCTTTCACCCTCATCCCATGTCCCCTCGTAGCAGAGCTTGCTTTCAATCGAAAGAGGCTCTCCTCCTGTGCATTTATGCCACGGAGGTATTTAAACATCTCAAGCATATCACCTCTATTCCGCCTTTCCTCTAAGGTGTACATATTAAGATCCTAAAGTCTGTCCTCATATGCTTTATAATGAAGACCACTAACCATTTTAGTAGCCACCCTCTGTACAGCCTGTTTATATCCTTTTGAAGGTGAGGTCTCCAGAATTGCACACAATACTACAAATGAGGTTGCACCAAAGACTTATACAGAGGCACTATCACCTCTTTTCTTCTGCTGGCCATTCCTATCCCTATGTACCCAAGCATCCTTCTAGCTTTTGCTGTCGCCTTTTCTACCTGTTTAGTTACTGTAAGGTCATCAGATACAATCACGTCTAGGTTCTGCTCTTCTTTAGTGGACAAAAATACTTCACCCCTATACTATATTGCTCCCTTAGATTGCTGCAGCCCAAATGCATGACCTTGCATTTTTTAACATTAAATCTCAGCTGCCAAATTCTAGACCATTCTTCACGCTCAGCTAGATCCCTCCTCATGTTATCTACACCTTCCTGGGTGTCTACTCTTGCAGATTTTGGTATCATCCACAAAGAGGCTTGCAGAGATCCTTGCCTTATGTTCTACTATAGGGAATACTCCAAGGCTGTACCCTCTTATCGATCATATTCAACATATACACACAGCCCACTCTGCAATGTTATAACGAGATACAACATAAAATACCAAATATACGCTGACGACATTATGATATACAGCCCTTTCTACACATCCTTGCCAGACCACTCCAATCTATCCAAATGCTTCTCAGTAATCACAAAGTGGCTACAAGAGCATAACCTCAGCATCAATTACAACAAGACGGAAATCTTCCATATCACCAGAGACCCTTACTTCAGCCCAGCAGCAACTATAGGACTGGACAACAAAGAGATAACTGTTAGCAAAGAGGTCAGATACCTTAGAGTTACACTTGAACGAGAATTGAACCTATAAGCACAAATACAACAGACAATCAAATTAGTATATTACAAGCTAAGAATTCTAAAAAACCTCCATCCTCTACTAAACTTGACAGATTTCCAAATGACATGCCAAGCCATCATTATCCCCATATTAGATTATTGTAACTCCATCTACCATGGTCTCCCAAAGAACAGCATATACCTGCTACAACTGGCCCAAAATACTGCTGCAAGAATGATTCACATGGCAGCCAGATGATCACACACCACCCCAATATTGAAGCAACTGCACTGGCTACCCATGTTAGCAAGAATCAGATACAAGGTTATCCTCAACACATACAAAGTCATAAATGCCCACTCTGCCGACTGCCTCCAATCCCTATGAAAACCTCTGGATAACAGACCAAGAAGACACAAATCACTTAACTTACTCAAAATACCCACACAAAACAGCACAAAGAGCTAGAGATGTAGCAGGGCCTTCTTTTATGCTCCGACTGCATGGAATCAAATACAACCTGGGCTGAGAATTATCAAAACCATGGGGGAAGTCAGAAAAAACTAAAAACCTATCTCTTCCTTGAATACTAGGGAGTGGACCCTCATTAACATACTAATTCTAGTCCCCAACTCATAGACATTACCATTTCTGTACATAGTTGTTACCTAATGCCCACAGTTGTTACTTGCCCCTGCCTCTCTACCAGTTGTTTGTTATATGTAAAGTGCACAGTTGTTATTATTTCAATATTACCTGGCACAATGTTAAATGTAAACCACCTTGACTTGTAGAAAGATGGTATATAAATATTGTTAAATAAATAAAAATAAAGGGGCAATTTGAAAGGCCCCCTCTATCAAACCAAGGGATTTGTGAATCACCTAGGAAATTGGTAAGACTTTACCTTAGAAGCACAGGTCAAGGCACTGTATAGAAAGCCAGCTTTTATTGCCTTCTTTCCCTCCCACCCAGCCCAGGGATAATATTGGCTTTATAGGCTCTTAAACCTATTAACAGGAAGAAGGTGCCCATAATCACTTTCAGGTACAGCTGGTTATCCTCATCAGGAATAGATTAATTAAGGACCTGAGATTAATTAATCTTGAGGTGAACAAAGTCCATTAAACGTATAGTTGTATTAGTATAAGTATCCCCAGCAAACTTAAGTAAACAACTTAAATACCTAAACAAAACCTTAAAACTAAGATGCAGACAGCAGTCTTAGTTGCATTGAGTCTTTTGCATTGAGTGTCACATATATGATTTTCTCCCAATTGGTGAGGGGTCTTAGATGTGCACTAGGTGCAAGGAGCTCTTTGCTCTCAGGGAACGAGTCAGATCTCTGGAGGCTAGAGTAGCAGACTTGGAGGACAGAAGGAAGACAGAGTGGTATGCAGACAACACCTACAGGGATGTAGTGCTGAAGTCCCACCTCCAGTCTGGCAACTTCCCTGTTGCCATGGAGGAGAGAGGTCACGTCACAGAAGAGCATCACCCTGGTGGCAGGAAGTGATACTGTAGCTAGGACCTGTCTTCCAGGTGATGTAAAACTCTCATACTGAGGTGGTTTCTCCAAGGCCATGTGCCCATGAGGGAAGGGTTAGGACAGCTGTTATAGTTGGTGATTTGATCATTCAGCATGTAGATAGCTGGGTGGCTGGTGGAAATGAGGATCTTCTGGTAACCTGCCTGTCTAGAGCGAAGGTAGTGGACCTCATGTACCACCTAGACAGGATTTTTTAGACAGTGTTGTCTTGGTACATGTTGGTACTAATGACATAGGAAAGTGTGGGAGGGAGGTTCTGGAGGCCAAATTTAGGCTTTTAGGTAGGAAGTTGAAATCTGAAACTTCCAGGATAGAATTCTCAGAAATGCTTCCCGTTCCACCTGCAGGACCCAAAAGGCAGGCAGAGCTTCGGAGTCTCAATGCGTGGATGAGATAATGGTACAAGGATGAGGATTTTGGATTTGTTAGGAACTGGGCAACATTCTGGGGAAAGGAGGGGCTCTTCTGAAGGGCTGGGCTTCATCTTAACCAGGATGGAACCAGGCTGCTGGCATTAACCTTTAAAAAGGAGAGAGAGCAGGTTTTAAACTAGATAATAGGAGAAAGTCAACAGTCACCCAAGAATGCATGATTCAGAAGGATGTATCCTTGAAGGATATTAGCAAAAGATTGAAGTTAGGTTCCAATAAAGACCAATAAAGTAACCCAAATTCCCTTAAGTACAGAGCAGACTGAGCTTAAAAATTCCAAATTATCCCTGTTTACTGATAACCAGATTAATATGAATAACATACAACTTCTAAAATGCTTGTATGCAAATGCTAGAAGTAAAAAAAATAAGATGTGAGAGTTAGAATATATAACATTAAATGAGCGGTTAGATATGATTGGTATTTCAGAGGCCTGGTAGAAGGACAACCAGTGAGACACTGTGATACCTGGGTACAAATTATAACGCAATGATAAGAGTAGATCAAATTGGTGGAGGAGTTGCACCCTATGTTAGAGAGGGCATTGAGTCACAGGATTAAAGTTTTGCAGGAAACAAAATACACTGTAGAATTTCTATGGATTGAAATTCTATGTAAAAAGGAGAAGGTGATGGCAGTGGGGGTATACTGCCAACTGCCTGGCCAGAATGAACAAATGGAGGATGAAATGCTCAAAGAAATCAGGGAAGCTAATAAAAGTTACAACACAGCAATAAGAATGGGTGATTTCAATTACCCTAGTATCGACTGGGTCAGTGTCATGATAGGACATGCTAGGGAGATAAATGACTGCTTCTTGGAGCAGCTGGTTCATGAACTGACAAGATGGGAAGCAATTTTGGACCTAATCCTTAGTGGAACACAAGATCTTGTGCAAGAGATGTTGGGGCCACTTATCAATAGTGATCATAGCATGGTCATGTTTGATTTAATAAATGGAGGAAGGACAGCAAGGAAATCCACAGTACTACCTCTTAACTTTCAAAAAGGAGACTATGATAAAATGAGGAAAACAGTTAAGAAAACAACTAAAAGGAGCAGCTTTAAAGGTTAAAGATTTACATCATGTATGGGCATTGTTTAAAAATATTATCTTGGAAGCTCAGACCAACTGTATTTCATGCTTTAAGAAAAGAAGAAAGTCCAAAAAACAGCTAGCATGGTTTAAAGGTGAGGTTAGAGAGACTGTTGTAGCCAAAAATGCATCTTTCAGGAAATGGAAAAAATAGCCAAATGACAAAAACTGGAAACAAATAAATACTGGCAGGTTAGATGCAAGGCAATGATAAGGCAGGCAAAGAGAAAATTTGAAAAAAAAGTTTGCCATTGAAGGAAAAACACATAATAAAACTTTTTCAAGTACATTCATATCAAAAAAACCTGCGATAGAGTCAGTTGGACAATTAGATGATAGAGGGGTAAAAGGGGCACTAAGAGGGGACAAGGCCATAGTGGAAAGACTGAAGAGGTTGTAGAGAGGTTACCTATAAATGAAATGTCATTTAAAGGTCATGCATCGAAAGAATTGAAAGAAATATCAATAAAACGGGAAGATGTTTTACAACTATTTGATAAACTAAAGAGTAGCAAATCACCTGGACCTGAAAGAACTGAAATATGAGATTGCAGACCTACTATTAGTAAGCTCTGAACTATCATTATAATCATCTCTAATACCTGAAGAGTAGCAAATGGCCAATATATCGCCAATTTTTAAAAAGGATTCCAGGGGCGATCCGAGAGTACAGACTGGTGAGCCTGACGTCAGTACCGGGCAAAATAGTAGAAACCATTATAAAGAACAAAATTACTGAACATGTAGATATGGTTTAATGAGAGAAAATCAACAGGGCATTAGTCAAGGAATGTCTTGTCATACTAACCTCTTATGTTTTTTTGAAGGTGTGAATAAACAGGTAGACAGAGGTGAGTCGGTCATTATAGTGTATCTGGATTTTCAGAAAGCCTTTGACAAGATCCCTCATGAGATATTCTTGGAGAAATTAAAAAGTCATGAGATAGGAGGCAGTGTACTATTGTGGATCAGGAACTGGTTAAAAGTTAGAAAGCAGACGGTAGGGCTAAATGGCCAATTTTCCCAATGGAGAAAGGTGAATAGTGGAGTACCCCAGGGGCCCGTGCTGGGTCTGCTGCTTTTCAACATTTGTAAAAAACAAGTGGACTCTGCCCCCCCCCCCCCCTTTCTCAGTCATTTCTACAGGAACGTTTTCTGGGGGAGCTATGGAATTTCTTTTTGCTTCTTTAGGACTCAGTGACTTGATTCCTTGCCCTAAACCGCTGCAATGTAATTTGGATAGAGTTCCTATGCCTGTGGTGGATTCTGCTATTTCTCTTCAAGATGGAAGGCCTCAGTGCGTGACACCACCTGCCATTCTTACAACTGCAATTCCTCAGCTCTGTAATTTCTGTCAGGAACCTACTGCTAAGTTCCAAAAGGTGGACACCATCCTGGGGACTATAGGGAAAAAGGTCTCCAACTTGGATGTCCAGGTAGCCTTTTTGAGCTCAGTAGGGGTGTCCTTTATTAAGGACAGCCTGCTGGTTCATCATAAATCGGAGTCTCTGGAAAATTTGTTTCATAGCAAGAATTTACACTTTATTAATTTTCCTAAAACACATTTCTTATCACCAGATGTCTTGTTAAAGAAATACTTTAAAGAAATATTGCGTTTGACTAATGCTGATGGGATAGGGATTTCTAGGATGTATTATATTTCTGATAGGATAGTGCAGACCTCTTCGGGGCAGCAGGGAGAAGGAATCCTGGAATCTAAGCTAGAGTTCAATCTCTCTGCCTTCCTCGAAGATTCACAAGATATTATTAATACAAGGACTACTTTGGCTGTTTTCTTTGTAAACAATGGGGATAAGATGTTAGTGTTGTGTAGTTATTTCCGACATAAAGAAGCTATCTTTTGTGGAGAGAAACTACAACTGTCTCCAAAGCCACCCAAGTGAGAAAGAAGCCTTTTTGTCTCTTAAGTCTTTGGTGTTGGGGTTATCTGGCACCTTTTATTTACAATTTCCCTGCAAATGTCTAGTTACGTTGCTGGGGGTGAAATATGTTTTCCTGGCTCCAGCTCACTTGGAGAAGCTTTTAGTAAGTAAAGAGGCAGCCTTACCTTCAGCCAAGGAAGGGTGAGGGGCTAGGATAACCATATATTCTATATATAGTATTGAAATGGAGTGATTGCAATTTGCAGCTTATAGTGGGGCACTTCTGCCTCTTGTTTTTTCTTCTCTTTATCTTATCTTTTGTTGATGTGGGCTAATATTCCATTTCCTTGTGATGTATTTGGGAAGATATTATCTTTCCTTTTCTTTCTTTTGCTTGTTTATGGAAGAATTTTCTTGGCTTTTGTTTTTGAAGTGTAAATTTATTAAACATCAATAAACATATATATAATAACATTCATAAATGACCTGGAAATGAGAATAATGAGCGAGGTAATCAAACTTGCAGATGACAAAATTATTCAAAGTTGTTAAAACCCAAGAGGATTGTGAAAAATTGCAAGAGGACCTTGATAAATTGGAAGACTGTACGTTCGAGTGGCAGATAAAATTTAATGTGGATAAGTGCAAAGTTATGCACCTAGGAAAGAACAACCCAAACTATGGTTACATGATGCAAGGTTCCACATTAGAAACCACCACCCAGGAAAAAGATTTAGGTGTCAACATGGAAAACACGTTGAAACCCTCTGCTCAGTGTGTAGCGTGTGATAAGGAAGCTTATCATAGCTCAGGAAGGGGCTATAGAAAAGGTGAAGTGTCTCTGAACAAGCAACCTGTCAGTGCTGGTAGAAATGAGAAAACAGAATTTTGCCATAAAAGACTACCAGTCCCAGAATGCACCAGGTTTCCAACAGCCATGAGAGGAGCTGAAGTGAGAAAACGTGTGTTCAATCAAAAGGGCTATGAGGTAATCCCCAAGCACTCATTGCAAAGGGCAGGGCTTGATTCAGCACAGCTGCACTGTGCTAGGATGGAACACTCATCTCAAAGGGCAAGGCCTGATTCAGCACAGCTGCGCTGTGTTAGGGAGGAGCACTCATCTAAGCAGAATAAGAGTAGAGTTTATTCTACAGATGACCATCTTCATGATCACCTTGGATATCCAGAGAATTGTCCTCAGTATCCTGAGAATCAGCTTGAGTTTGATCATCAGTTTCATCTGAAGGATCATCAGAAGCAGAAGCCAAACCGGACGGACAGAGAGGGAAAGAGACCCTTTGGAAGAAGGAAGCCTTTGAGAGGTCTAGAAGAGTCCAAAGCAGGACGTATACTGGGAGGTATTCCAAGGGCCAGCATACACCATTGGACTGGGGAAAGCCAGAGGAATGGTGCTGCAGAGCTAGGAATCACCAGAGGCTACCTGTGAGGGAGACGGCTGCCCGTGGAAGGGACCCTAAGACCTGTGCCAGAAGGTATGTGAAGAGAGATCCAGTGTCCAGGGATCTGGATTGGAAGGCTGGACATAAGAACTGGACTACATACTGGCCAGGCTATATAGAGAGGAACTCTAGCAGCAATGGAAGCTCAGGTATGAACACTGATCTATGCCCTAGCTATAACCTTGAAAGACAGCAGGGAAACAAGTATTCTCCTGAAAATGCTCCATTGAGAGATTCATCTGTGCCAATCCATGATATTGAACCCATGCTTGTTGAACAAGGGGGAATAATAGCAGATGAGGATCCTGTTTATATGGACTGCTCTCTATCTAAACTCCGTTGGTAACTTTCTGTTATAAAGTACAGCAACCATCACAAAGAAATACAAATTTGTTCTTTAATCTACTCAGAAAAGCTCCTGAAGCAGGATTTGACCCACACAGTGGAAGGCAAGCCAGCTAAGGGGTTTCAGCTGGTGACTGCTAGCAATTAAGCCTTACCTAATTGCTTGTGAGCTAGGAGAGAATCACTTCTGTATCTATGTGGGAAGTAATCAGAAGTTAACCTGAAAAGAACAGTTTGTTTCTTGCTTTGTGGCTTTTCATTTGTTGTTTTCCTGATTTTGACTTTGTTTTTCCAAGTTAACACTGAAAGCAAGTTACCTAATTTATGTGCTACCAAGCATATCTGTGTTGGGAGAAATAACCCCATAAATAAATATCTTATTGGCTTTACCCAAGAGCACAACTAAATTATTGTCAGCAGCTGTGTCTGGTGTGAATGAACTACATTGCCCACAATACCTTGCAAATCATATAGAAATATGCACTTGCCAAGAGTGTGAAGATTCTCACCCAGGCAGCCGTTTGACAAGTGGCAGCCAAGAAGGCAAATAGAATGCTAGGAATCATAAGAAAAGGAATGGAGAATAAAACAAAGGATATTATAAAGCCTCTGTATCGTTCCATGGTGTGACCGCACCTTGAATATTGTGTGCAGTTCTGGTCACTGTATCTTTAAAAAATGTAGCGGAATTAAAAAAAGGTACAGAGAAGAGCCACTAAAATGGTAAAGGGGATGGAAGGATACCCCTATGAGGAGAAGCTTAAAAGATTAGGGCTCTTCAATCTGGAAAAGAGACAGCCGAGGGGAGATATGGTAGAGGCCTATAAATTAATGAATGGAGCAGAATGGGTAAACGTAGATCAATTGTTTACACCATCAAAAAGTAGAAAGACCAGGGGACATGCAATGAAGCTACAGTGTCACCCATTTGACTAATAAGAGAAAATATTTTTTCACTCAACGTGTAATCAAACTCTGGAATTCATTACCGGAGGATGTAGTGCAAACTGTTAGTGTAGCTGGGTTTAAAAAAGATTTGGACAAGTTCCTGGAGGAAAGGTCCATAAACAATTATTAAAGAGGAGCTGGGAAATTCACTGTTTGCCCCAATACAAGCATTGTGGAACCTGTGTATGTTTTTGGGAAACTGCTAGGTACTTATGACCTGGATTAGCCACTATTGGAAACAGGATACTGGGCTTGATGGACTTTGCTGTGTCCCAGTATGGCATATCTTATGTTCTTATCTTATGTTCTTATGAATGTGGTAGGAGGCACACAAGTAGTGCAAAAGATAAAGGGGAGCATCAGCATACACTATCAGCTGTGAAGAGGTGGGTCTGTAGGATGGGTCTATAGATGAGTCAGTAGGCCCCAGAAGGAGCCTGACGCACTAAGATAGGGTGTCCCAGGCATATGAAGCAGCAAGGTGGCATGTATAGAGGTGGCAGTGACAAAGGACACTGAGAAAAGGGGTCTGCTGTAAGAATGGGGCCCCCAATCAGGGGTGTATACAGAGACGAGAGAGTGAAGACATTGATGAGTGACAGAAATAATGCACCTATGAACAGGATGCAGAAAAGGATAGGGAGCCACTGATGTGACATGAGCAGAGAAGTCACAGGAGTAGAGCTGTCCCCAGACCTGGGCCAAGGGGGAGTCTCCCTAGGCAACCAGCAACCTGTCCAACCCTTTTGGAGATCCAATATACCAATTAACTTGAATGCACCTCCTGTACCACCCCCCCAAGAAGGGTCCACTCTAGGTAACTGCTGATAGTGTCCATGTAGGTCCGCTGGCCTCTGTACAGGTGTGTCATTGCACTACTAGATACATGCAGGGGGGAGACATGCTCATGGGGGCAATGGAGGGGAGGGATAAAGAGACAGATGCTGGGAGGAAGCTACCAAGCAGACACCAAGAGGGTCACAGGGACACCCAGTGCTGTTGACACCACCTGCGTTGCAAGGGCAAGACGCATGGCAATGTGAGGAGAAGGCAGCCCCTCTGAAAGTCAGTGATGATGCCTTCACATCTGGTCCCTGACAGATATTCCAACACTGCACTGTGACCATGTAGAGGTAGCAAGTTGCGATCACCAGGTCTGCTGCTGTTATTGGAGATGTGCCCCCATTGAAATGAATGTCACAAGGGTCCCGTGTTTGAATGGATACAGGACCAAAATACAGAGACATGGCCGAATGTGCACCAGCAAACATGGCATTTAACTCACACTGGTTCTTCCATAGTCTGTCCTGAGCCATCCTGTACTCAACCCTTACCTCTTTACAATACACACATTGAACACAAGAGCCATCATGCAATCCAGCCCTGCCACACAGTCTATTATCATGCAGATGACCACCAGGTCAGGCCTCAGTGAGGGTCACATGTGTGATCTTCTGGATTTACTGTACTGCTCACAGGACATACACACATGAGAATCCAGCCACTGCTTAAACATGTTCCTGAGTTGCCACATCTGGCCTACGATGCACCGTTACCCTGTCAAAAAGCTCCACAGGATCCCTATACCTAGGAGGAGATCAGCATTTGAAAAAGGAGGGATGGAATTGTCATGACTTGCATCTTATTACATTTGATAGACTGTCCTGTACCAATTGCAGCTGTACAGTGTACATCAAAAGGCAAAAGTGATTGAAGGAACGCTGAAAATTGAACGTCATAGCTTGAAATGAAAGGTGTTGCAGTCTGCTCAAAGGAGGGCAGGGTTGGAGGAGAGAAGGGTCAGGAGGACAAAGGACAGGAGGGTGGTAATGCTAATCATAATAGGTAGGTTCAGAGCAGGGATGGCAACTCATTATCGGTGGATATACAAAGTGGATTGGCAGGTGGATACTAGTCACTGTGTCAGACACCCCAACAACACATGCCATGATGAACTGCTGTCATCCAATGTAGTGCGCATTTGTTGCAGACACGATCATACTGGCCATAGATCCTGTGTGACCTGTAGCTTGAAATGAAGAGGATCACATTACAGATGTTGCACACACAGTTGTGCATGAACAAGTAATGAAATGGTTTGCTGAGTCTGCAGTAATGCCATCTTGCACCATGCACCTCTAATCCCCCAAGGCAATCTGTTGGCTGCACTAGCAGCCAGTAAAGGTGGACATATCAATGGTATAATTGAAGGAGGTGCAAAAGGTGTATAACTTAATGGCCAATAAATCCCAAAAGGGACAGCTAAGGACACAGCATCTGCCATATAAGATGGAAAGTTGACAGTCAGAGTGGTAGAGTAGCCCAGAGGTATTACCACTATCTTGATACCCATGAGAGCAGGGGAAGAGTCCCACTTAGAGTGCCATGGAACATCAGGAATACCTCTTAAAATCAGGAACACAAAACACACCCAGTGAAGGTAAACAATGTTCATAAAATGGAGGCCTATCAAGGATGAACACATATCCCTGTAAGAACCCAATCCACAAATAAGTGCAGATAGTGTGTGTTTGAATCAGTCATGTACGTGTCCACATTCAAAAGTCACTGTAGGTGTTGGTCAAGAACACCTGCCTCATCACTGCCTGTAGGTGCTTGTGCATGGGAAATGTAGAGTTCCCTAAATCAACAGAAAGGCATACAGGTGACCACAATATGATGCCCCTAGTTGAGACAGTCCCTGAGATCATAGGATAGTAAGAGAACCAATGTCCCACCTAGAGCTGTCCGCCTCATTTGGTTGGACATCTTCAAATGCCTACCCAACAAATATGTCCACACATTCCATCAACATACACTAGCATATGCCAGGTGCGTGTCAAAGGAGCATATCCCTACTGCTGGACCAAAAAAGATGACCTGTCCCACACCCAACAGCTGTAGACTACCCATGTCCTGAATGTAGAAGGCTAAATAATGGAAACTAGTCAACAGAGCAAATATCAGACAACCTGCCCCCCCCCCCATGTCTGTATGGGAACCTGTCAGCCCCTCAAGCCAAATGCCATGGGTTCCAGACCTGTAGCAGACCCTGGGGACCTATGCAAAATGGTCCCAATTGCACCAAACGATCTTACTATAACCTCTCACCCATGGGAACTGCATAGACTGCCCATGTAAATCCAGCACACAACTGTATCTGATACTGATCATGCATGTATATGGCAAGAACCAGCCAGCTCACTCTTACTGGAATGTTGACCTGCCATATAGCATGCATGCATACTGGTAGCGATAACTAGTGTGAACCTCTTTGTCTCCCATATACAGCTGTGCCCGAGAAAAACTCCCCCCCCACCAGCTCCTGAAGAAGCAGAGGAGGAGGAGGTTCCAGTTATGCCCAATGGACATACTCACATGAGCCTAAGTAGCAGCACCAGCAGCTGGACCAGCAGGGCCACCATCCAGGCCATCACCAGCATTGGTAGCCCAATAGTGCTGTCTAGCTCTTCCCTTCAGAGGAGTGCGAAGAGGAGGAGGAGATGGGGCTCATGATGATGGATGTGTACAGCCCTTCCGAAGGGGAGGGGCTAGACAGCACCCAGCAACAGAGGGTGGAGCCCCTGGAGGAGGGGGACCTGCTGGAGGAGGTGGTGGGGCTGGAGGAGGAGGTAGTGATCGGGGAGGGGGTCAGTGGTGGAGGCCCTGGAAGAGGGGGAGGTGCCTGAAAGGTTGTAGCCCCTGGAGGAGGGGGAGGTGCAGAAGGATTTGGAGCCCCTTGAGGTGGTGGCAGAGGAGTGGAAGGGGGAGGAGACTGAGGCTGGAAGGGGAGGGGGAGGGGGCAGGGACTGGACCAGGGGAGGTGATGGGAGAGGGGAGGGAGCAGGGACTGGGCTGAGGTAGGTGATGGGAGAGGAGGATTGGGAAGGGCCAGAGCCAGGGCCGGGGAGGTGATGGGAGAGGGGGAGGGGGAGGGGCAGGCACTAAGCTGAGGGAGTCAGAGGGTGGGCATCTACTGATGCCAACCTCCCCATCAGCTGTGGTGCATCACTCCGAGGAGCCAGCAGCCGGTGAGGGCCTGCTGCACCTTGCTTCACTTGAGCACACGGTGTAGCATGGCTTTGTTGCCCTGGCCTGGCCTGGCCACTGGACCTTTAGATGTGTGGCCTGCAAGAGGAGCTGCATGACCTGAGCGAGCCAGTGTGCCACCTCTTGCAGGCACAAATTTCCCCTCCAGGCCCTCCAGCTGGACGGCAAGTTGGCCAGTAGCTGTGTGGGAATATCCTAGTAGGCTGGGGAGAGGGCCTGATAAAGGACAGGTCACAATTGGGGACAACAGCTTGTATATAGTTTAATATGTCAAACAATGTGATTTGGCCATGCACCACACTACGTATACATATTGTCAGAAATAAACATTTTTATAATGGAGTTGCTTCTGTCCACTATTGTCATCATTCATTTTCACTGAAGAGCACTGCACCAAACACAGCACTGGGCAGGCACTGTCCTGCTACAGGCACCAGATGCCTTGAGACATGTGTGATATCATGTGCTATGGCCACAGAGAGCAATATACAACCCAAACCATCCATGCAGTGAATGCAGGACTGGATTGGCAACTGCTAAATAGAGTTGTCTGTGTATGCCATTCTCAGAAGGCACCTGTCAAATGCTGGCCCCTGTGCATGTGCCCTCTGTGAGGGGAAGGGCAGGGGCAAGAGCCGTGGGTGGCTCAAGTCACAGTGACAGGAGGAGATGATGTGTGTGCCCTGCAAGTGGACTTTTGGCTTACTGTGTAAGCGTGAGGGAGGGAGGATGGTGTGTGATGAATGTGGATGACGTTGATATGTGTGGGGGGAGCTAAATAGTGTTGTGGTTGAGGTAAGCAAGGGGTGTGTCACCTGCACATGGGATTACCTGTGGAGAGTGAGGGTCTGAGAGGTGTGGATGAGTGAGTGGGCAAGGTTGGGGGTACATGGGAAGGGGGAAGACATCCTGGAGGAGTGGTGCAGTGGTTAGTTCAATAGCCTACTACACAAGCAATCAGCGTTTGATTCCCATGCATACTGCACTAGTAATTGCAGGGTCACCACTCATCTGATAGCACCTTCCAATGAAGAATAAAAATTAAATAATTAACTAAAAAAAAAAGCATGCTTTATACCCATTTTGCAAATCTGGGCCATGTTTCTCAGATACCGGCATCCTTAGCTTTCAGCAAAGATATGATCACTGTACTGTTTCCTGCGAGTACTGGTGGTTGTGACCTTACAAGACACAAAATTTCAGGCAAAATGGGTGTGGACAAGGTTTTTCCGGGCAATCACCCCCTCCTGAACGCCTGATCAAGGGACACTTGTGGGGCAATCTCATCATCCTCATCCAGGGGCGGCCCAAGGGGGGTGCGGGTCCATGTGCGGAGACTTGGTGCGGGGCCTCATTTGCATAAGGGGCCTCATTTGCATAAATATTTGCATAATGTTACCATACACTAACTTTTAGTAAACATGCCTCTTCATGAGTGTATGGATAAAGAAAGACAAAGATTTCTACATTACTATAATCCAGTGCCAACCGCCAGGCACATTAGGAACTACTACAAACACTGCCCATTTAGAACCCATAGCAAACCCACCGTATCCTAACAGCACTACCAGGACTCATAAAGCACCATACCCTACCTATCAAAAGGCAGCACTGCAAATATTAAACCAATACATTTCAGAGAATAACAATACATGACCTACTGGGGAAAGAGAACAAGTGACAATGTCAAATAGGAATTACATAAACAGAATACCTCAGCTCAGTTACACATGCAGAACATAGACCATCACCAAACAAGGAATCGCAATTTAAAAACAGGAAGACAATAATTAAACTGGGAACCCTAAAAGCCAAACTTGGAATGTACAACAACAATGTAGAAATAAAACTATAAATTAATTTCCTCTTGTACTAAACAAAGCACAGACATTAATGATGCACATTTCCCAGAGCTGACATATTCCAGTTAATAAATTCAAAATAAAGAGATATCTTTGTACCTTTTGTGCATTTTTTTTTCAGTTACAATTGTTCCAGCCACTTTCTTCTGGTTTATTTGTGTCTTCTGCTATCTCTCCATCGTCTGCTGTCCATTTGTCCTTTCTTCTCTTCTAGTTTTTTTCCATTCTCTCTCTACATCTGCTTTAACATAATAATCTTTCTCCTTTTGCTCTTTCCTCATTCCTATTTCATCCACTCAAATTTTACCCCTCCATCCTCAATCCCCACTTAGTCTCCCAATACCCGGCCAATTGTACATTTTTCTTCCCTCCCACACAAAGTATTTTTCCCCTCTCCATTTCACTCTCCCAGCCCCATCCTCTTCTAATCTCCCCCAACATCAGCTCCCTTTTAGTTCCAGCCCCACCCAGTATCCGCTCCCTTCTAGTCCCCACATCAGCCCATTTCCAGTCCTGGCCCCCCATCAGTCCATTTCCAGTCCTAACTCCCCCATCCATTTCCAGTCCTATCCAAGTCCCTTCATCAGCTCATTTCCAATACCAGCCTCCCATCAGCCCATTTCTAGTCCTCTCCTAGCCCCACCATCAGCCCATGTTAAATCCTAGCTCCCCTCCACTCAGCCCATTTCTAATCCAAGCCCCCCATGAGCCTACTTCCAGTTCTAGCCCCTCCATGAGTCCATTTCAATCCAAGCCCCCACCACAGCCCATTTCCAATCTTAGCTTCCCCCAACACCCAACACCCAATTCCCAGTCCTATCCTAGCCCCTCCATCAGCCCATTTCCTGTCCTAGCTTCATCCCCTAAGAGCCCATTCCAAGCCCCCCTTCCCATCAGCTATTTGCAGTTCAAGCCCCCTTCCACTCAGCCCATTTCCATTCCAAGTCCCCCTCCCCATCAGCTATTTGCAGTTCAAGCCCCCCACTTCCCCTCAGCCCATTTCCATTCCAAGCCCGTCCCCATCAGCTATTTGCAGTTCAAGCCCCCCACTTCCCCTCAGCCCATTTCCATTCCAAGTCCCCCTCCCCATCAGCTATTTGCAGTTCAAGCCCCCCACTTCCCCTCAGCCCATTTCCATTCCAAGCCCCATCCCCAACAGCTATTTGCAGTTCAAGCCCCCTTCCACTCAGCCCATTTCCAGTCCTAGCAACCCCCCAACCCATTACCAGTCCTAGCCCCCCATAGCCCACTCCCAGTCCTAATCCCATCAGCCCATTTCCAGTCCTAATCCCCCATCACCCAATTTTCAGTTTAAGCCCCCCCATAGCCCATTACCAGTCCTAACCTCCCCATCAGCCCACTCCCAGTCCTAATCCCACCAGCCCATTTCCAGTCCTAATCCCCCATCACCCAATTTTTAGTTTAAGCCCCCCCATAGCCCATTACCAGTCCTAACCTCCCCATCAGCCCACTCCCAGTCCTAATCCCACCAGCCCATTTCCAGTCCTAATCCCCATCACCCAATTTTTAGTTTAAGCCCCCCATAGCCCATTACCAGTCCTAACCCCCCATCAACCCACTTCCAGTCCTAATCCCACCAGCCCATTTCCAGTCCTAATCCCCCATCACCCAATTTTTAGTTTAAGCCCCCCCCATAGCCCATCACCACTCCTAACCCCCCCCAGTGCCCATCACCACTCCTAACCCCCCCCCAGCGCCCATCACCCATCACCACTCCTAACCCCCCCAGCCCAGCCCAGGGAAAATTTAAAATAAAAAAAAGCTGTCTGCTGCCGCTTCCGGGGCCGCCGCGGCAGAATCGAGTGTGCCGCGGTGCCCCCCCCTGTGCCCGGCAGAGCCTGCCCTCCCCTGTATCAGCTCTCTCTTTCTAGCGGCAGTCACACGCGCACCGGCTTTCAGAGCGCGAAGGGACTAGTTTCCCTTTCGCGGCTCTGTTAAGCCCACAGGGGCTGATGGGAGTTCCCATCAGCCCCCGCGGGCTTAACAGAGCAGCGAGGGAGAAACTCTCCCCTCGCGCTCTGAAAGCCGGCACGTGTGACTGCCGCTGGAAAGAGAGAGCTGATACAGGGGAGGGCAGGCTCTGCCGGGCACAGGGGGGGGGGGGCCCGCGGCACACTCGATTCTGCCGTGGCGGCCCCGGAAGCGGCAGCAGACAGCTTTTTTAATTTTTTTTTTCATTTTACTTTTGGATCAGAATGTTTTTTGCACGGGGCCCCCTGAAACATGGGGCCCTGTGCAAAAAACATTCTCGCTCAATGGACGGGCCAGCCCTGTCCTCATCGCCATCCCCCAGGGGTATGTAAGGCCAGCTGGCATGGGTTGACTACGCCGTAGTGCGTAATTATGCAGCATTCAGCAGGCAACAAAGATCTCACAGAGCTTTGATGGCTGGTACAGCAGTTCGCCTCCAGACACCTGAATCGGCTCTTGAGTTGGCCAATCACTCCTGCACATGGCAACTCTCAGTTCAAAATGGCACCCTTGAACCCAGCAGTAATGTCATGGTACTACCACTAGGGTCAAGCTCTCTTTATGACTATGCAGTGAAAGATAGTTTATTATAGTTTATTAGACTTGATATATACTACCTTTTGTAGAGAAACATGCAGAGGGGGTTTTTGGGGATTAAATATATAAGACTATGCCATGAGAGCCTGGATGATGTTTTGTAACTTAGAAAGTGCTGATATATTGTTGCTTGCCAGTAATGTTTTATATATGATAAACATTAAATAATTTAAAAAAAGTGAGAGTCCTAGATTTCAGAAAAACTGTGCTAAGAACATAAGAAATGCCATACTGGGTCAGATCAAGGTCCATCAAGCCCAGTATTGTGTTTCTAACAGTGGCCAATCCAGCCACAAGTACCTGGCAGGATCCCAAAAAAGCACACAGGTTCCACAATGTTTGTCCCGGGGTAAGCAGTGGATTTCCCGGGTCCTCTTTAACAATGGTTTATGGACCTTTCCTGCAGGAACTTATCCAAACCTTTTTTAAACCCAGCTACACTAACAGCTTTTACTGCATCCTCTGATAAGAAATTCCAGAGTTTGATTACGGATTGAGTAAAAAAATATTTTCTCTTATTAGTCTTAAATGGGGTTACACTGTAGCTTCATTGTGTGTCCTCTAGTTTTCTACCTTTTGATGACGTAAAAAATCGATCTACGTTTATCCATTCCACTCCATTCATTAATTTATAGACCCCTATCATATCAATTTTATCAGTAGATTTGCACAATTTAAGGCTTTTAATTTATGAGCCTATATGTTTGATTAAAATGGAAGGAATGCTACGAGAGGGGTTTCCCTCAAGGCTAATCTTCCAACAAAAAATATTTTTGCTCAGAGATTAATTTTGTAACTCTAGGTGTATAACTTTGCACTTGTTCACATTAATTTTCGTCTGCCATTTGGACGTCCAGTCTTCCAATTTATCAAGGTCTTCTTGCAATTTTTCACAATCCTCTTGCATTTTAACAACTTTGAATAATTTTGTGTCATCTACAGATTTATTACCTCACTTGTTATTCCTATTTCCAGGTCATTTATGAAAATGTTTAAAAGCAGCGGGCCCAACCCAGATCCCTGGAGTACTCCACTATTCATCTTTCTCCATTGAGAAAATTGGCCATTTAGCCCTACTCTCTGCTTTCTATCTATTAACCATTTCCAGATCCACAATACTACATGATTTTTTCATTTCGCCAAGAGTCTCTCATGAAGGACCTTGTCAAAGGCTTTCTGAAAATCCAGATACACTATATCGACTGGCTCACTCTTGTCTGTTTATTCACACCTTCAAAAAACATAACAGATTAGTAAGACAAGATCTTCCTTGGCTAAATCCATATTGGTTTTCTCCCATTCAGCCATGACTATCTACATGCTCAGTAATTTTATTCTTTATAATGGTTTCTACCATTTTGCCTGGTACTGACATCAGGCTCACTGGTCTGTAGTTTTTCAAGAAGTCGCTATCTAGATGGGAACACCTGGGAGAAGAAAGATAAAAGTAGACAAAACAGCAGGGAGATATTTTAAGGGCAATGAACCTTTTTGCTATGAAAATAAATAAAAATAAGAGGAAAAAGAGGAAAAAGAGGCTGTTCTGGTTTTCATAAGAACTAGCTGAAAATGTAAGGAAAAAGATGTCAGTGTTCATAAACCACAAGAGATTGAAAAAGAGGAAGGCAAGCAATGATAGCTCATAAATTAAAAGCCTTAAATTGTGAGAAAAAGCGCACCTCTAGTGCCTCTACACCCTACCAAATTGCTAAAATATAAACCTAGCTGAACTCAGCAGTAGACTTGAAAACAATGCTCTGTATAGTCAGAAATTAAACTTCACAAGCACAACGTGTACTTATCTTAACTGCTGGTGCCCAATGTTCAATAAGGGCTAAGAGCATTGTAAAAAAAACTTTGTCTGGAACTCCGCAGCAATGATGGAATTTATCAGTAGATTTGCACAATTTAAGGCTTTTAATTTATGAGCCTATATGTTTGATTAAAATGGAAGGAATGCTACGAGAGGGGAACTCAAGGCTAATCTTCCAACAAAAAATATTTTTGCTCAGAGATTAATTTTGTAACTCTAATTGTGTGTTGGGATATAAACATTTAACAGCAGCATAATAGATGAGTTAAGGTAGAAGAAGAAATATTATACTGCTGTTCTGAACCCTAACCAAGGTAATACATTTGTTAAGCTTGTTTTTTGAGCAGTAAAGTATTCCATTGTTGCAAATGCCTGCATGTTGGAAAAGCACCACAAGATGGCGCACTATGTAAGAGATTGATTATTGGTGAATGGTGGCTTCTGAGAAAGGATTTTGGGGAAGGAGATTGGTGCAAAACTGCTGTGAGCACACGACCATGGCCACAGATCCTTGTATCTCATTGGTTGTACATGTCCATTGTTCACTGTAACAAAGAATCCCTGTGTTCTGCTCATACTCGGACTCAAGACTCCTATTTAGGATCTTACCTGTGCTATAGTTTCCTCTAAGAAACAGAACATGCTTTGGAAAACAAATCTCATCTCCAAATATTCAAAAATGCAAATCATTATCTTAACAGTAAATTAAGTGCCCAAGCAAGATGTAATTTAGCGTAAGTTTGATTACACCTACAAAGTCCTAAATCTATCCTACCGAAGAGGAGGTGAGAAGTAGAGTAGCTAAAGGTCAAGTGCTTAGCCCATTAGTGCAAATTATCGTTTCCATTTTTCTTGAAGTGATGTGGACACAGAATCAGGGGATATGGACCAAATCACTTTTGCATAAACCATTAAACTCTTATTAGGTGGCAATGAGTTTCTAAAAGCACTGGCCCTAGCTATTTCCAGTCTCTGGTATATGCTGACAGGACTTCCACTGGCAAATAGCAATCTATTTTTGTTCCTTATTTACCTTTGGAGAAGAAATCAGTGGCAGTATTGTACTGAATTTACAGTTCCAATTGGATATGAGTCAACACTGTCTTGTGACAGACCAGGAGCTGAAATGTGAAATACTGCAAACTCATCAGAGCTTATGCTACATAGATCAAGTTGTCATGATCAGATATCATGCTTGCATTCAAAGTTATTGCCATTAAAAACAGCACTGTATATTATGTTAACACATCAAGCCATACTGTTATTTCACAGAATATATTCACATAGCTATGTAAGCAGATAGGCCATGACTCTCTGCTGGAATTACAGTAGCAACTTAATAAATGGGACAGATAAATACCAGCATGGCTATCAAGTCTGCCAGTCAGGTGGTTAAGAGGAAAAAACAGGATGGGTGCCCGATGGGGAGGGGGAGAGTAAAGGGATGCCTAATGGGGACAGGAGGATGGAGGAGCGCCTGATGAAGAGATGGGGAGGAGAGATTTGTTGGGGAGAGGGGTAATAGATGGGGATGAGGGGAGGAAGAGGAGAAAGGAGAGCCTGATGGGGAAGGGGGGGGGGGGGAAAGGGTGGATGCCTGAGGGAGGGGAAACCAGGTGGAGAGGAGTGGTGCCTAATTGAGAAGGGGGGAAGAGGCAGCGAGTAGGGGGTGCCTTATGGGGAAGCAGGGTGGTAATGTACACATAATGAGAAAGGAACAGTCCCTGATTAGGGTTGAAACTTGGTGTCTAATTTGGGGTGGGGGAAGAGAAGGGCCTGAGGGTGCCGTAGCAGATCAGGATCTTAGGGTGGTGGGTTAGCAGTGGGAGAGGGAGACATACAGGAGGCGGAGGGGTGAGACAGTGAGGTGAGGGGAGGTGGCAGAGAGAGGGCTGGCTACAGAAAAATAAGGAAATACAGCAGGTTGAGGATCCACGATGGCCGCAGGCAGGTGTTTTTGGCTGTGACACTTTTTTAGATGGGGACGAGGAAAGCCAAAATGGGCAAAAAAGCCCTCCAGTGCCCAAGTGACTATTGCCTCTATCAGATCCTTTGGAAGTAGAGGAAGAACCTTAGGGTGAGAACTCATACTCCTGCAGCTCTACAGCGATTTAAGCTTTTAAAATCTCTTTCTTGGGTCCCAGCTGCATTATTCCCATCCTATCCATCATCACTACCACCAATCAGCTCCCCTTTCCCACTTATTAATGCATATTTCTCACTTTTTGATACAGTAGGAAGTTTCATTAAAACAAGGTACTGGCCCTTTAAAAATCCTGGCTGCCAAAATATAGCCATTCTTCAGCATTCTTCTCTGCCCTCTCCAATCAAGGAGTCTCTCCAGGACTGCAGAGTTGCCAAGTTACCCAGTTCCATGAGTGAGAATTTTTTTTTACCAGTTCTGGTTTTAAATTTGCATTGCCGTGCAGTATGGTATTTGTAGTCCCTGATTTTACCCATTGGAATAAGTGCTGCAGGTCCCATAATGCATCAGGATGAGACTGTCAGAAATCCAGGACTGGCTTAAACTCTCACTCATGGAACTGGGTAATGTGATGATCATCAAGGAGTATCTGCAGAACCCTGAAACTCTCAGCCCTTAAGAGCTGCTCTATCTCCTTTTTGAAAATTAATGCCAGCAATCTAGTACCACCCCAGTTAAGGTGAAGCCCATTGTTGGGGGTATTTGCATACATTTACTTGCAGGGGGTTTATTTAAAAGGATTTATAGCCCGTTCAATCACCGAGGCAGGTAACAAATAACATACGCATTCTATTAAAACATACTAATAAACTCATACAAAATAAATTAAAACAAAAATAAAAAAATATAAAGTACTGTTGAAAAACAACACATCATTAATATCACCAATACCTCAACAGAAGTAAATGCCCAAATATCTCACTTGCCTTTCAAACAGATCTTGGAAAAGCCTGCTTAAATAAATAGCTCTTCATTTTTTTCCCCCAAAAAACCATAAATTCTGCCTCTGCACACAACTCAGTTGGAAGAGAATTCCAAATAGATGGAGCAATCATAGAAAAAATCTCTTATCTATAGACTAAAAATGAATCTTTTTGAAAGAAGGAACAGCTACTAGATGAGTGTCCTGAGAACGTAAAGTACAAGAAGGAGAATATGGCTTAAGCAAAGTTGATAAACTAACAGGAGTCACATTATGCAAACATTTCAAGGTAATCATAACCACTTTGTATAAAACTCAAAATTGAACAGGAAGCCAATGCAAAACAAATAACTGGTGCATGATATGCTCAGAACATTTGCATCCATTTAAGAGACAAGCAGCAGCATTTTGAATTGACTGCAAAGGCGACAAAGTAGCCTTTGTAAGACCCAAAAAAAGACTATTAAAATAGTCCAATGGTGAGAGGACAAAATGCTGTAGTACAGATGAAAATTATTACAAGAAAGATATGGTTTTAGTCCCAAAGAAGATATAATAAGCAGCTTTACCCAATTTTTGTATGTAATCATGTATATTCAGTTGTATATCCAACCAGACCCCCAAATCTCTTGCAACATAACTAAGCACTAAAGGGAGAGAGTCAGGTTTAAGACTCAAACTCAAAGACACTAAAGGATTCAAAGACAAATACAAAAATTCTGTCTTCTTTGTGTTTAGCTTTAATTTATTTGGAAACATCCATAATCCAATGGAATTAAGGCACTTTCCCACATTTTTAGGGACTCCTCTAATTTATTTATTTAATCATTTTTATATACTTCCTTATCCTTCAATCAAAGTGGTTTACAGAGAACTAGGTTGTATACATTTATGAAGGTCGGGGCGGGAGGGGGTTATGTGCATCTATAAACTATGTACAGTTGATTAATTGAGTTAGTTGCGGACTGTCTGTGATCAAGCCTGAGGCCAGGTCTGTGGTCACTGGGAGGGTTCGCAGCATTTTGAAAACAATATGGTCTTGAGCATCCTTCAGAAGTCCTTGGTGTCACTCGTGGCTCTCATAACATCGGGCAGAGAGTTCCATAGATCAAGTGCATAGAGGGATGGTGCTCTTCTGGATGTGGCCTGATTGGTTCTCTGGTATTCTGCAAGTCAGCAGGGTTTCAACATTCTGCTGCGGCTTGCGTCCATGGTGGTGTATGTCCATTGGTGCATTCAGGTCGATATGATCCTGTAGCTGCTTTTGGATGGGTTTTTCACTAATTTTTGCAATGAATGGGAGATGGAAGATTGGACGGTAGGATTTAGCATCTGCTGGATTTACGGTGGAATTTTTAAGAACTGGTTGAATGATAGATTGCTTGAGGTGAAGTGGCATGTAACCCTGTTGGAGAGAAAGTTCCACTATCTTTTGGATATGCTGGCTTAGCTGTTACTTGGATGCTTTTATCCATCCCACTGGGCAGAGATCTGCTGTCAAGGTTGTTGTGTTCAAGGAGTCCGCTATTTGTTTAATTTAGAATACTGAGGGAATAGCAAAGTCTTCCCATGTTTTTTGGTGTTCTTGGTTGCAGTGTTGTTCCTCGTGAGGGGGAGGTTTAGGGTGAGGGTCCTGTGTTTGTCAATTATGAAGTCAGTCTATCTGCTGCTCATCATGCTGTGTAGAGCCTCTGGTGATCCTCTGTACTAGCCCCTGTGAATCCTGGAGGCACTGGGGGGATGGCCAGATTAGTCCATCTTGGAGGTGAAATAAGTGCTGGCCACCCCTCTGGATTGGCTGGCCAGACCCCTGAGGCATGCTGTATGGGTTCCCGCCACCCAATATGGGGCCGTGCTGCCCCTGTCGGGGGTCAGGCAGAGGGGAAGCAAGATGTCGGCTGCAGGCAGACTGTGCCATGGGGAAAATGTCCCCACAGCAATGCAGGGGCATACCAGGCCATCGCCCAGGGCTCGATCCTACACCCGTGGGAATATCTTGCCCCAGTGGTGCAGAATCGGGTCTTGACTGGATCGTCCTGCTTGGGATCGTCCAGACAACTCGGACGAGCCCCTTGTTGAATCAGGTTCCATGCTTCTCCAGTGATGCTCCCTTCAACAAAGGAAAAACAGAGGCCTTTTTTAACACCATTGGAACAAGTCCATGAATAAAAGATCCATTTACTATAGCAGTACTGGAATGTCCAATCGATTTCTTCAACATTTTAAAGAATTGAATCGCACAACCATCTAATGGGCTAAAAATATTTTCCTCCTGCTCTCCAATAGTCAGAGGTGGAAGCAGGAGCTGCTCGCCCCTCCCGCTCCCTCCACCAAGGCCAATCGGGGCACAGCAGTAACTTTATTTTTTTTTTAAACTTTTATTTTCATTTTGCAACAAACAAAAGAAACAACACACCAAAGGAGACAAAACAAGTATACAATAAAGAAAAGTAAACCCAATTACCCCCCACCCCCACGCTTCTTCTCTAGCTGATTATGTCAGCATGTGAGCGCTTCCAAACAACAGTGATTATACATCAAAACAATCAAAAGAGTATCTGCGATACAGAATAATCATGGGACAAAGATATATACAAATTTAGACAGTCAGATGAGAGCATTGAGCAGAATGTACATAGTCATTGAGCATCTTCCATTTAGACCGATGATGAGGAGTCTGAATGGGGGAAGCAAACATATGAGGTATTTGTTCATATTTACTGTAGAGACAGACATGATTCCACCATTCATTGGGGCTCAGCTGAGAGCTATTTTTCCAGTATTTCGTAATTAGGGAAATAGCAATGCCAAGCATAAAGTCCAAAAGGAAGTAAGCCGTTTTTGGAAGAGAGGGGATCCCCGCAGCTGAGCGAAGTCCCACTATCCTCCAAGAAAGGGGCTCTTGAAAGTGCAAAATAGACTGGATACGACCCCAGACCCGACGCCAGTAATACTGTAGTGCGGGGCATTCATACATAACATGAGGTAGTGAACCAATGGCCGCATGGCATGTCCAACAACTATTGCCCTGAGTAGTGTTCCATTTGGCTAATCTGTCAGGAGTGTAAAAACACCGGTGGGCTAGAAAGAAGAGAGTCTGAGTGAGTGAGGCGGATCGGGAGACCCGTGCCACTCTACTCCAGACAAGGCTCCATTGCTCCGGGGTCAAAGTCACATGCAATTCTCTCTCCCATGCTTTCTGCGCTATAGGGGTATCTCTAATTATAGCATTACATAAGGTTTTGTAAAAATTGGATGCTACACCCGGTGAACTACCGATAGATCGGATAGTCTCCAACCAACCTTGTGTAGGGGAGGCCGATGGCGGGAGCACCTTAGCACTCCGAAGGCAATGCTGAAGTTGCACCAACTGAAAATAGTGTTTCGCTGGGAGACCAAATTCAATTTGCAATTCACTAAAAGTTTTCCAGCGACCTTCATGGAACAACTGACTAGGAATCCAAATGCCCCTAGTGTACCAGGGGCTCCACGCCATCGGCTTATTTTGTATTCGAAATCGAGTGTTATACCAAAGTGGGAGCTTGTCTAACGGACAGAGTCGGGAGTCTAAAGAGTGCATAAGATTATTAAAGGCACCTAAGGTGTCTAAAAGCATTGGTGGAAAGTGGGAGTCTGATGGGAGAGTCATACCAGGGAGAAAAGTAAGAGGAATCGGTTTACAAAGGTCCTCTTCTATGTCTAGCCACACAGGTCTACTCGGTACTGGATCTTCCAGCCAGCGAGCGCCTTGTTTGAGAAGAAAAGATTGATGATACTTCAGGAAATCAGGGAATCTGACACCCCCATTTTCCTTATCTGCTTGCAGCTTATGTTTCGCTATCCTAGGTGTCTTGTTTTGCCACAAGTATCTAGTCAGAAGGCCCTCTATATCTTTATATATACGTCGAGGGAAGAGACAGGGCAACATTTCTAAGATATAATTCACTTTCGGAACAATCATCATTTTTATGGTTTCTAATCGACCCCACCAGGTAAGTGTTAAAGGAGTCCAGCGGTGAGTAAGCGCCCGGACTTTAGAGGTTAAGTCTTTGGCATTGAAGGAGATAGTGTCTTCCAAAGGAGAACAATAGTGAACCCCAAGGTATTTGACCATGCGAGGTTGCCATAAAAAGGGGAAGGGTTGCATATCTGCCTGATGAAGCAAAGGATTTAATGGAAAGGCTACCGACTTGGTCCAATTTATCTTATAACCGGACAGTTGTGAGTATTTACCAATTTGCTCTAGGACAGCCGGTACTGAGTCTATAGAGACAAAAAGCATAAGGTCATCAGCATACGCTGAAATTTTGATTTCCCTATGGGGGAAGGGGACTCCATGAATCTCCTCCGATTGCCGGATTAGTAAAGCCAAGGGTTCAAGTGCAAGATCGAAGAGAAGTGGAGACAGTGGGCATCCCTGGCGAGTGCCGCGTTGAAGGGGAAAAGGCTGAGACTTTAAAGCATTGGCACATATACTGGCTGTAGGCTGTGCGTACATGGTGCGAAGACAACGGAGAAAACCTTCCCCGAATCCGTACCAGCGGAGGACTGCAAACAGGAAGGGCCACTCTAAGCGATCAAAGGCCTTCTCAGCATCAAGTGAGAGGCCAACAAATGGGCGATCAAGATTAACTGCGGTAGTCAGTACATGGCATAGAGTCCGAGCATTGTCAGCAGTTGATCTACCAGGAATGAAACCGCATTGATCTGGGTGTATTAAGGTAGGCATCCTATCCGAGAGCCGGGTAGAGAGAATGGTGGCAAATATTTTATAGTCCGCGTTTAGGAGGGAAATTGGGCGATAATTAGCTGTTAGTTGCGGGTCTCTCCCCTCTTTCTCAAAGACTACTACATTTGCCATTGAAAAGGACCCAGAAGGAGAACCCTCCTCGGCCAGAGCAGAAAAATAAATTTTCAAAACTGGAGCTAAGTCAGCGTGAAAAGTTTTGTAGAATTCAGCAGGGAGACCGTCTGGGCCTGCGGCTCGACCTGAGGCACATTTCTTGATAGCAGAATGAATTTCTGAGACAGTAAATGGTGTGTCCAAGGCCACTCTATCTTCGTCAGATAGGGTCGGTCTTTGTACCCCTGAAAGTAAGCGTTCAAATACATCTGGCTCAAAATCACATTCAGATTGATAAAGCCGAGTATAAAAATCACGAAAGAGTTCTAAGATTTCGGTATCTTTAGTGACCAAGCCCCCCCCCGACGGATTACGGAGGGCGGTAACACGCTTGGCTTCTTTTTGACCTTTTAGGGCATTTGCTAATAATTTGCCAGCACGATTATTTTCCCGATAATATAGCCCTTGTTGTGATTCGATATTTTTAACAGCAGCAGTGTACAAAAGCTGATTGTATTGAAAACGCAAGCGTTGTAAACGGAGTAAAATACATGGGTCAGTACGGGACGTGAGGAGACGCTCCCCAGCTTGTATCTGCTGCTCTAGAATCAGTAAATGCTGCTTTCTTTGTTTCCCCTGCCGAATTTGATAGCTAGTTATAGTGGCGCGGATAGATGCTTTAAAACCCTCCCACCAAGCCCAGCTCGCTGTGTCATGGGGTGAGTTAAAATGAAAATAATCTTGGATAGCGGCCTTTATATCAACCTGAAAATCCTTTTGACCCAGTAGGGATCTATCAAAAAACCAAGCTCGGGGAGAATCGTCCCGCGCAGTGACACGTAATGATAAAGATATGGCAGCATGGTCGGAAATATGGAGAGGATGAGTCCTAGTCGTGTCTACTTGAGAAATCAGTGCTTTGGAAATGAGAAAGAAATCTATTCTAGATTGGGAGTGATGGGGGGCAGAAAAGAAAGTGAACTCTAAGTCGGAGGGGTGAAGTAGCCTCCATATATCTACCAGCGCAAGATCTTGCATCAGAGCTGTAAGGGTAGCAAGACTCTTGGGTGGACTACTCGTTCTAGGCGGCTGTCTATCTATCAGAGGGTCTAACACTTGATTAAAATCACCACCAAGTATTAATGGAGTATTGGCAGAGGCCTGTGCCAACTGCGCAATACTTGCATAGTAAGCAGGGTTGTCCACATTCGGGGCATAAATGCAAATACATGTAAATTCACTATCTCCAACCTTAAGATGTACGCGGGCCCATCTACCCTCCTTGTCAGCGCTAGTATCAATTACAGTAGCTTGCAGAGATTTCTTAACCAGAATGGCTACCCCGCACCGTTTGGAAACGGCGGGAGAATAGGCAGCCACCATGTAAGGCTTAACATTGAGTTTCAGTGTTTCAGCAGAGTTTAAGTGCGTTTCCTGAAGAAACGCTAAATCAGCATGCTCATGGCTAAGATAGCTAAGGATTTTCTTTCTCTTGATTGGACTATTAATGCCCTTTACGTTGAGTGATAAGATTTTACATAAAGCCATTCAGACAAGTTAAAAATTCTGAGCATGATAGCGCACATAATTTCACAATGTCCCTCATATTGACTGTATCTGGCTGTACATATGGCATAAAAGAAAATAAGCTTAGATAATACAATGAAGCGCCCCACATGAAAAAAGAAAAACCGCAGCGCGGTAGAGAAGAAGCAGAACCCCAAAAATTACTGGCGACCATGTGTCTGCGGGGAGAAGCCCCAGAGAAGGCCGAAATTGAAAAAAACACATAACCTGTAGGACTGTGCGTGCTCCGAATCCGACCGAGGCACACATCATGGAGGGATAGGAGACCACATAACAAAAGTCATAGAAAGAAAGAAAGAAAGTCCAGGCAGTCTCTGTACTGAACTATGACCGCCGCATCGGGCCCTTCAAAATGGCGGACAGAGCCGGCAAATAAAAGTCCAAGTCGTTGGATTAGCGCATCTGCTCTGCTTCTTTGGAGTCTAAAAATGTTGATAGTAGATCAGGATCTTCGAATGTCCTGGTTTGGTTGTGGAGAGTCACTCGGAGCTTCGCGGGATACAACAGGCCAAAGCGAGCCTGTAGCTGTTGAAGTCGAGGGCGAAAAGCAAGGAGTTTCTTCCGTCGGTCGACTGTAGGCTTTGCCAGATCAGGGAAGAAGGAGACTTTGTGACCTTCAAATTCCAAATGATGGTTCGCCCGGGCAGCATTTAAAATTTGTTCCACTTGTTGATATCGTAGCAAGCGAAAGATAATAGGCCGGGGGGTCGTTCGGTTGAGCGCCATGTGGGTAGGAACACGGTGTGCTCGATCGATTTCCAGTTCTTTATGAAAGGTGATCTTCAGCAAGGAGGGAAGAGTTTTGAGCAGGAATTCTCTCATATCTCCCGCTTCCACCCCCTCCGGTATTCCAATGAGCCTCACATTGTTGCGACGGGCTCGATTATTGCTATCTTCTAACTCCTTTTGAAGATTCTGTATCTGGCGCTCAGCCTTGTCCAGTGTGCCCAAGCGCACCGCGTGTGAGTCGAGGACCCCCGCCATATTGTCCTGCCGTAATGAGAGACCTTCAAGTCGGTCCTGGAGCACTCCAAAGTCTTCTCGCATGGCTCTAAGCGCTTCTCCATTGGACTGCACCAATTCCTTCACGCCGCGTATTTCCTCTAAAATCTCCAGGTGCATTTCGGGGTTCTCCCGAAATGGAACCATCTTCTGTGGGGAGGACACCTCTGTTTTGGAGCGTTTTCCGTGAGAAGAAGAAGGAGACCCGAAGTCCAAGCGCGCTGGTTTATGGGCCGCCATCCCCCCCGAGGTACCCCGGTCAGCCCGGAGCGAAATAGTAAGTTTGTATAGGTATTATGTCAGGATTCTAAGTAGGCCTCTCGGGAGCTTCAGCGCGAAGCGTCTTACCCGCTGGACATCAGGCTCCGCCCCCCGCACAGCAGTAACTTTAAATCAGCAGCTCGCCTGGAACAAAGCCTTTCCTCCTGCTCTCCAACAAACCCTGATCTGGTGTCGGAGGTGGAAGCGGAAGCTGCTCGCCCCTCCCGCTCCCTCCACCAAGGCCCAATCGGGCCACAGCAGCAACTTTAAATCTACAGCTCACCACAGGCATGCCCATGGCTGCATGCCTGTGCCTGAGGGCCTCACCAGAGGGCCCTTTGGCATGGTCCTTAGGCAGGGACCAGGCGGCAGAGGCAAGGGAAATCACCGAATAAAGTATTCAACTACCCAAAAGCAAGTCTGTGCGACCTTCACATATATGCTGTCTCGACATTCATAAGGATGCCACTGAAGTTGCTAACCGCTGCTACAATGGTAAACCACTCACCCTTTTGTTAATCTCTTTGTTGTAAACTACACACTCCATCTATAACCATATCACATTTGTTAACGCAATGTCAACAATGTTCTTTAATCCCTGCTGATCTAGATGTAACCTCATGAACCTATTCCATCATTATTTACCAATGCTAACTATATAATTCCATACTTTCTTGTAACTGATACATTGTTCCTCTCCACTCGAGTGATATTGTCTCATTGAATCTCTCCAATTGTACTACTCTGCTACATTGTCCCTTAGCAACTGTTCTGTTCTTCATCAACGCCCCAGCAGATGTTACCACCTATCTTGTAGCTCCACGCCACTTATCTAATTCATATAGTTAATCCCTTTATCACACACTCTCTACATCCTTTTATCCAAGCTTATACTCATATCAACTTTCAAGATGCATCCCCAAATCTTAGCCTCAGTAATAATAGAGGCTATCATTCTCTTCTCACTAACAAGTCAATCAAAAGCCCAATTCTCTTCAATCACACAAATCAAACTAATCCCAATTTTTAGTGTATACCACCCCATACATAAATCACCTCCCAGAGCATCAAATAACATACACCCCCGAAGACTAATCTACATAAACCCTATTTCTCTATCCACCCACACGTCACAGAATATCATTGATAAAACCTCATTACTTAAATGTGCCTACATAAACGCACACTCTATAAAAAAGAAGATTCCTATCATTGTTGATTACACTACTGCAGTCAGTCCAGATATTATATTCATAACAGAAACCTGGCTAAGTGGTCTAAATAACATTCTTCTAAATCAGATATGCCTGCCCAAGTATAAAATATTCCATACCTCTAGAATAAGTAAACATGGGGGTGGAGTCCTAATTATAATAAATGACTCATTTGAGCCTCAACTCCTTTGCTCTAATACTACATCAGATTTAGATCATCTCATAATCAACTGCGCAAACTTTGCATCCAAACTTACACTCCACCACAACACTTATTATTTGATGATATTAAACTTAAAATCAAAGATGAGATTAAATACCTAGGAGTAATGCTAGATAAACATCTCTCTTCCAGACTCACATTAAAAACACAACGAAAACAAGATTTAACAAGATCCATCTTCTCCAACACCTAAAACCCCTACTGCAGAGCTCTGACTTTCGAACCCTAATGCAAGCTATGATCATTCCACATATAGACTATTGTAATAGTCTTCTGCATGGTCTACCCAAAGTGTCCCTCAACCCACTAATAATGGTACAACATACTGCCGCACGCATTATACACTACTCATGAAGGATCGACCACATAACCCCAATCCTATTTGCCTTACATTGGTTACCAATCCAAAGCCGCATAATATACAAGCTACTAATGACAACATTCAAGATCATTAGAAAAATAACCCCCTCAACTCTCTCCCAATTAGTTAAAATCGCACCCAATGATCGGCAAAGAAGAGAGAATAGAAACAACTCTCTCACTACACCACCTAAATTCCGTAAGATCAAACAATGCACAAGCAACAGAGCATTTGAATATATTTCTCCAAAGCTCTGGAACGCTTTACCTTCTAGCCTCTGAAACATCACAGACCTATCTTCTTTCCGTTCTCACCTCAAAACCCACATTTTCATTGAACATTTTGGCCAGAATGAAACCACAACTTATGCAGACTCCACATAAATAACAATCCCCTCTCCATCTAAGCTCCCAATCTCTTAACCCACTCTTTAACCCACTCTTACATTCCCCTTGAGCTTTCTCCTTCCATCCCCTAGAACTACCCTTCACTCTGAATGACACCCTCTGTTATTTCAGTAGTAAATAAGTTAAATATACATAATTATGTAAATCTTTGATTTTTCACCACCAGTTATATTGCTATAATGTTTAATGTAACTGTTGTTAGAAGAGTGAACCGCTATGATTACCTGAAATAGCGGTATATAAAATACACGAATAAATAAATAAATAAAATCAATAATAATATGGTGTTAGGTGCTAGTAGGGGGTTTTGTGGGGTTAAATTAGTTTAATATTGCTCCTGTATCATTTTAATTATTTTATGTATTGTTGTTTTTGCTATGAATGCTTTCTCTCTCCATAATGCAAACTAGATTTACAAAGATTATTTTCTTATGCTAAGTTACTGTATTTTGTTATCTAGTTTTATTTCTTGCTAATACACTCTCAGTTGGTGTACCCCAAGGGTCTGTCTTAGGCCCACTCCTTTTTTCTCTATATACCCAGTTCGTTGGTGCATTCATCTCCTCCCATGGATTTCAGTACCATTTTAACACTGATGACTCTCAGATCTACCTCTCTACACCTGAAATCTCTGTGGCAGTCCAGGCCCGGATCTCTGCCTGCCTGGATGACTCACCATTGTTTGAAACTTAACATGGCCAAAACCATACTTCTTATTTTTTCCTCTAAACCCACCTCCCCCTCCTCCTTTCTCTATCTCTGCAGATAATGCTCTACTACTGCCTGTTTCCTCCTTCTCCACATACATCCAACTGATAGCTAAAACCTGTTGTTTCTTTCTCTATAACATCAGCAAAATTCGCCCCTTCCTTTCTGAACACACTACTAAAACACTTATCCACTCTTTAGTCATTTTCCGTCTAGACTATTGTAACCTCCTCCTTGCTGGTCTCCCTTTGAATCATCTCTCTCCCCTTCAATCTGTTCAAAACTCAGCTGCACAACTAACCTTCTGTCAGCTTCAATATATTCATAAAACCCCTCTTCTTAAGTCACTTCATTGGCTCCCTATGGGCCTGATTCTGAGAAAGACGTGCTGGGCGGATGTAAACACTCAACATGTGTATGTCTCCAATGAAGACGGGATTCCGTGCCTGAACGTCTAGATGTGTAGTCGCACATGGATACGGGGTTGTACGTCTGCGCCGTAAAACATGCAAGCGGGAGATTTGCACGCGTGCAAATGACACATGCAAGTCCGTTGTCATGCCGCAACCATGTAATCCTGAAAACGTGTCCACCTGCACTATTGACCGTGTGCAACAGGAAACAGTAAGTACACCCCCTATCTGCCGCCAAACCCTGGGAAAATGTCAACGTGCCAGGTGAACTTCTCTCAGGCAGAGATTCGCCTGCTCTGCAGGCTCGTTCTGAAGAATGAAAGTTCCATGCTCCCAATGGGACACAGATGGCCAGCCCTAGCTGCTGCACACAGGGGCTGGGAATGTATCAGGACCACCCTAGCACAGTAAGTAGGTCAAAGCAGGAAAGGGAGGAGGCAGGGGAAATGCATGTGGTGGGACAACAACAGTACAAAGAGCCAGGAAGTAGCTGCAAAGTAAAGGGGCAAAAGGAGCAGGGGTTAGCTGGACCCACCACACCACCAAATGAGTGTAAACACATAAAACAGGGCCCACACAGGAAACAAGCAAACAGAAACACAGTGGCCAAGAGGAAAGCATGGTGGCTATAAATGCAGATTGGACAAAAGGGAAAGCACATATGAAAAGGAAACATGAACACAGTGAAAAAAAACCTACTGTGTGTAACAGTGCAGCAACATGGCCCAATACTGTCAGCCAAAACACAGCACAGTAGTAACATAGATACACACATGGCTGAACAAGGCTGCCCCCCACTACCAACCACCACACTGGTCCCCTGAGAGAATCCTGTGTCTGCCCCATGCCCCATGAAGTCTGATTCTATCCCCAACAGCACCATCTCCAATGGAAAACTACCCCATGCAGCCACCACTGTGTCTACAAAGAAACATCCCTGCATACAACACCTGAGTATAACCCCTACCACCCCCATCCAATGGCTCTGTGCAGCAGAGCATTCTGACAAGCAAAGGAGGCATCCAACCTGTGCAGGGGCGACTCAAGGCAATCTATTGCCTGAGGCGAAGAATGAAATGGTGCCCCCCTCCTCGCTCCTTAGTGGGGGGCGGGGATTTTTCAGAAATCCAGAGACTGAACCAAACCAAAAAGCCGATTAGATTATATGGAGGAAATGCAAGATATTTGCACACAGGGCCGTATCGAGCTGCAATCGCACCCTGTGCGACTTGCAGCTCGGGTGCACGCCCCCCTTTCCCCCCATACCTCCGTCCGGCAAAGCCTGCTCTTTCCCTGCTGCTGCCGCCCTCTGTTTTTTTCACGGTGGTGCCGGCAGCAGGGAAAGAGCAGGCAGCACTGGATGGAGGTATGGGGAGGAGGAGGGGGGGGCATGTGCCCAATCTGAAAGGCGCCGGCACTTTAAGCAGATCTGTCCCTCCCTACTTTGACATCGTGTAGGAGGAGGGAGGGACCAGACCTGCTTAAAGTGCTGCAAAAAGGCTTGGGGAGCGCATTTCAGCTGCCTGCTATTGTCCTGCCAGCGGCGGCAGGGCAACAGCAGACAGCCGAAATGCGCCCTCCAAACCTTTCTGCCCTGTGCGGCTGCACCGCTTGCACAGGTCTAGGTACGGTCCAGTTTGCACACCAAGGAACTAAAAGACAGCAAGAACCAACAGCACAGTTTATAAAACTAAATTATAACTCATTTTTATGTTGTTGCTATAAACTGTTATGGTTCTTGCTTTTTCTTTTTCAACATATATTTTGCATCCACAGTAGGTGCAGAGCAGAACCAGGACATTCACCCACAGAACTCAATATTAAAAAAAAAAATCTGATTCTGATCATCTCACTAACAACAACAACAACCACTATTCTCCAGTACCAGGTATATTGTGAACTAATACAAAACCCTACAACAAAGAGCAAACCTACCATACCATACCATATCAGCACAAACTTCCAAAACTCACATAATTTATTTACATTCTCTTATATACCATGCTATTCTGCATCAGTGTGGTTTACATTGAACAAAGCATTGGAGATAACTATTTTACAGGGATCATGGGCTATGGAGGGTTAAGTGGCTTGCCCAAGACCACAAGGAGCACCTGTGGGACTAGAAACCCCAGTCCTTCTGGCCCAAGGTTGCTGTCCTCTAGGGGGATTTGAACCCCCAAACTTCTGGTCTGAAGTACTTTGTCCCAACCACTAGGCCACTCCTCCACTCCACATAAGGAGCCCATCCATAAAAAGTGTCACTGTAAATACTACAGTGGGCCCTGGAACATCCATACACCTATTTGAAAAGCTGAATCTGTCAAATTACTACACTACAGTATAGATCTTTATGTACAAACTCCATTTAACAGAACACTTGACCTCAGTCACACATGCACAACATCGGCCCTCACCAAGTACAGAATAAGTAACCGCAATCTAAAGTAAAAATAAAAATATGTAGACAAAATTTAAAATGAAACCCCAAGAAGCCAGAGTCTACATGCAGTGCAACATCAGATAAATAAGAGATGCAGTTCCCCAATACTGTGTAAAATATAAAAATAGCACAAAGTCCAATCATTAAAATTAAATAAAATTATTTTTTCTACCTTTGTTGTCTGACCATTTTATTCTCTGATCATGCCAGTTCCGATCTGAGGCTTCTGCTTTCCTGTCTTCTCTTAGCTCTCTTTCTGTGATCTATGGTCCATGGTCTATCTGCCATTTCTTATCTCTTCTTTTGTTTTCTTCACTTCCTTTCATCAGCCCATTTCCAGTTCCAGTAACCCTCGCCAGTATCAGCCCCCTTTCCAGTCCTCCCCTCCCAGTACCTTCCAATGTCAACTGCCTTGCATTCCCACGACTGCCACTGGTGTCCATTCCCTTCCATTCCCCCTCCTTCCCCACTGTCCAGCCCCTTCTAGTCCAAATACCATTCCAGATATCAGCTAACGTCCACTCTCAGTGCCACCCCCCCCCAGTCAGCTTCCTTCTAGTCGCCCTACCCTCTGTCCATCCCCCTTCCAGTGCCTTTTGCATGTCATCTCCCTTCCAGCCTCCTCCCCATTACCCATCCCCAAGTGTCAGCTCCCTTCCAGTCCCCCTTCAGTACATCCCAGGTGTCAGCTCCTTTCCAGCCCCCTCCTTCTCCTGTGTCAGCTCCCTTCCTGCCCCCTCCTTCCCCTGGCAGACCCTTTCAGTATCCGCTCCCTTCCAGTCCTATTCTACCATCCTCCCGCATCAACCCATTTGTAGCCCTAGCCCCTAGTTTTCTTCCAGGGTCAGCAGCACTCTCCTCCCCTCCCCCATTAGCCCATTTCCAGTCCCAGCCCATTTCCAGTCCTATCCTCCTTATCAGCCCACTCTAGTCCTAGCCCTCCAATCATCCCTTTACCAGTCCTAGCTCATTTCCATTGCTAGCCCCCCATTGGCCCATTACCAGTCCTAACCCCCCCAATAAGTCCATTTCCAGTCCTAGCCCCCCCCAATCAGCCCATTTCCCTGTCCTAGCCCCCTAATCAGCCCATTTCTAGGCCTAGCCCCACCAATCAGCCCATTACCATCCTTGCCCCCCCTCCCGATCAGCCGATTTCCAGTTCTAACCCCCCATCAGTCCATTTCCAGTTCTAAGTCCCTCATTAGCCCATTTACAGTCCTAGCCCCCACTCCCGATAAGCCCATTTCCACTTCTAACCCCCCATCAGCCCATTTCCAGGCTAACCCCCCCATCAGCCCACTTCCAGTCCTAACCCCCCATCAGACCATTTTCAGTCTTAGCCCCCCCCCATAGCCCATTACCAGTCCTAACCCCCCCATCAGCCCACTTCCATTCCGAACCCCCCCATCAGCCCAATTCCAGTCCTAACACCCCCCCCCCCCATCAGCCCATGGAAATAAAAAAAAAACCTGGCTGCTGCTGCTGCTAGAGCGGCTCTTCGATCGGGGGGGGGGGGGTTGAAGGCCAAGTGAGGCACTCTTTTTAGGGGCAATTTTTGCCACCCCCCAAAATTTACCGCCTGAGGCCACCAACTCACTCGGCCTCATTATAGAGCCGCCCCTGAACCTAAGAACATAAGAACATAAGATATGCCATACTGGGTCAGACCAAGGTCCATCAAGCCCAGTATTCTGTTTCCAACAGTGGCCAATCTAGGTCATATGTACCTAGCAGTTTCCCCAAGAGACACAAGTTCCACAATGCTTGTACTGGGTCAAGCATTGATATCTTCGGTCACTTCTTAATAACGGTTTATGGACCTTTCCTCCAGGAACTTCTCCAAACCTTTTTTAAACCCAGCTACACTAACAGCCTTTACTACATCCTCCGGTAACAAATTCCAGAGTTTGATTACACGTTGAGTGAAAAAATATTTTCTTTTATTAGTCTTAAATAGTTTACCCTGTAGCTTCATTGCATGTCCCCTAGTCTTTCTATATTCTGATAAGGTAAACAATCGATCTACGTTTACCCGTTTCACTCCGTTCATCAATTTATAGACTTCTATCATATCTCCCCTCAGCCGTCTCTTTTCCAGGTTAAAGAGCCCTAACCTTTTTAGCCTTTCTTCATAGGAGTATCCTTCCATCCCCTTTACCATTTTGGTGGCTCTTCTCTGAGCCTTTTCTAAAATCGCTATATCCTTTTTAAGATACGGCGACCAGAATTGCACACAATATTCAAGGTGCGGTCTCACCATGGAACGATATAGAGGCATTATAATATCTTTTGTTTTATTTTCCATTCCTTTCCTTATCATACCTAGCATTCTATTTGCTCTCTTGGCTGCTGTTGCACACTGAGCCGAGGGTTTTAACATGGTATCCACAATGACGCCTAAATCTTTTTCCTGGGTGGTAGTTCCTAATGTGGAACCTTGCATCGTGTAACCATAGTTTGGGTTGTTCTTCCCTAGGTGCATAACCTTGCACTTGTCCACATTAAATTTCATCTGCCATTTTGATGCCCAGTCTTCCAATTTATCAAGATCCTCTTGCAATTTTCACAATCCTCTTGGGTTTTAACAACTTTAAATAGTTTTGTGTCATCTGCAAATTTGATAACCTCACTCGTTATTCCACTTTCCAGGTCATTTATGAATATGTCAAAAAGCAGCGTACCCAGCACAGATCCCTGGGTTACACCACTATTCACCTTTCTCCATTGGGAAAATTGGCCATTTAGCCCTACCCTCTGCTTTCTATCTTTTAACCAGTTCCTGATCCACAATAGTACACTGCCTCCTATCCCATGACTCTGTGCATACAAATGCATACCTGTGCATAGAAATGTTACTATCACAGCACTGCCAACCTGCGAGCCTCTCCAACGTAATAAAACAAGCATATACCAGAGCGAGATTTAATAATAGAAGTCTGTTATTAGAACGGAAGAGCAAAGAGGGAGGAGCGTATGATTCCACAAATATTAATTTAATTACTCGATATTCTCCATGGAGTAATGATATTCAGAAAATATTTAAACGGCATGCACCAATATTAAAAGTAATTCCAGGATTAGAAAATAAAAAAATACACTGTGTATGAACACGTAACCGTAATTTGAAAGAATACTTAGTCCAGCAGTTTTGTGACCTATAAGTCCCATCATAGTATGAACTGTGACATTACATTAGAAATAGATGAGTTCGACCATCAAATGAAAACATATATATTACGGAGTCAAACAACATGTACCTCTATAAATGTGGTCTACATTATTCAATGTCCCTGCGGCTTGCTTTATGTCGGAAAAACAAATCGCCCATTCAAAACAAGAATGGGTGAACATCGTAGTCGCCTGAAATGTATGAAAAAAGAAGCCCCATTGGTCCAACACTGTTTGCAGAAAGTGCACACATTTGAGCAGTTGAAATGTTTTTGTATTGACAAGATTGAAAGAGGAGTCGCAGGAAAATCATTGGATCAATCTTTGTTGATAAAGGAACAAAAATGGATATACATTCTTAACACAGTAACACCATTGAATGGGCAGGCTGTTTATGATAAAAACAAATTATGTAGTTAGATTTGCTCAAGTTACAGAAAAGGATAGTATGAGTTATATTTACGAAAGGAGAAGCATGGTATACCCCTTTGGAAGGTAGTTTTCTAAAAAAGAAGTAGAAACTTTAGAAGGATTGTGGGTTAAGATTAGGGTTGGAGTTACACGTTCGGTGTATAGTTCATGGATGATAGATGATGTCATCAGCAACGCTGTTAAAAGACAACCAATGGAAGCGGAGAAGGAGCTTTAAAGGGAACAGTTGGATTATAAACCGCATGCGCGGCGTTCCTCTAGTGCGATTGTTAGAAGATTTCTGAAAGAGAGAATTTCCTATACAGAGGTGGTAAGAATCATCTGCAGCATTGAAGTAGGTACATATTCATCCATGACAGGAACGTGAAACTGATAAAACGTTTTTAAGGCACATAGGGTTATTGGGATTTATTTCACTCTTCTTTTTAGTAATGAAGATGATTCCCTGAAGAAAGGGAAGAAGTGAAACGTGATTATGGCGCCGATGGGAGGCGTTGGGATCTGGGAGTTGTGAGATTGCCTACACTGCTAAGCTTTGGAAGGAACCCGATGAATAGAGTTTGATATTATTTTAGATTGGGGTTGTTATTCGACAAGAAATGGGATCAGCGAGTCACCATTTTATATAGTGATAGAACCCTAAACAGAGTTTTTGAAACAATTCAAAAAGCTAACGGAATAAAAGAGAAGAACTTTAATAAATCACTGGAAGTTACTGGAGGTCATTGATGCAAAATTAGCACAAACGCTGGATGAAAAGAAAGTCCAGAAATCGTGCTTTTAAGTCTGAGACCTGTGGTAAGGACTAGATAATTATATAAACCTAAGTGGAGAGGTTCTATTTCATGTAATTGAGTCCTGGTCTGTAGCAGGATGTACAACCTGGAAAGAAGATGGGGGGGGGGGGCACGTCATGTGGACGTTAGGTAAGGGACCTAATAGTATATTGAAAACTGCTGATGTGAAAGGACAATACAATACCTTGTATACAGAAAGAAACACGTAAAACCAGAAAAGGTGTGAGCGCATATGTCTCCAACACTCTGTCCATGAAACCCCTAACTAAGAGCAGGTCCAACCAAAGAACCACAGATGTTCCAAAATGAGGGCAGCAGGGTCCACCTGCATGCAAGCAGTGGCACATGATCTGGCACATGATGCCTCTACAAAGATGCCTGTAACAAAAAGCCCTGACCCTGCAACACCACCAAGCAAGCAACAGGATGACCAAGGAGCACCCCAAACAGGACTGAGATAAAGGTGTGGAGATGTAGAGATCAGGCCTGCAGCACAAATCACCATACCAAAGACAGAGGATGCCATGAAGCACCTGGAACTGCACTAAAACAAAATATAAAGAACATGTCACCACGACAAAACTGACAAGAGAAGGCTGCCCACCGAAACCAGCAGACTAGGCAAGGAGGGTATAAAGCAAAGATGCCACAAGGACACCAAGGAGAACACGGAAGGAGCTGCACAGTGGAGATAGGAGTATCCATCCACAAGGTGTAATGTGACAAAACAGGACAGACACAGAGGGGATGAATACCTTTGCAATGCACTGTAGACAGAGGCACACTGTTGTCCATACCTCACCCAATGTACCCAGGCATCCCAGTAGCATCTGCTGTTGCCCGGCCCACCTGACCAGCTCTGGTAAGAGCAGCAGACACAATCATGGTTAGGTCCCACCCCTGAATTGTGTATAGAGGTACCACACCACACACATGATAGTGCCCACCTGGATAGCAGCAGCCCAAATGCCTGCACTGCAACCAGAAAACAGGACATGTCAGCTGCCAGGTCTGACACTAGCATGCAAAGCCCATGCTAGTGTCACAGTGCTTTGCAGCAAATGCAGCAGGGTCCCAGAGGAATGTCGCAACAGCACTGCCCCTGTGGCTCCCTCAGCCCATGGCCTGGCCAGTCAGCAATACAGGCACAGAGGAGGACCAGGGCAAGCTCCGGACTGGGGTGAGGTAGCACTGGAGATGTGGCAGCATGATGTGACAGGGTCCAGTGTATATAGGTGGTGTTATGGCAGGCAGGCAGCTGAAGTGACAGACTTGGGGGGAGAAAGAAACATGCATATGTAAGATACCTCCTTCCTGTCTCCACAGACGGTTCCACGCCCTGCGCGAGACCGAGGCCTACCGTGTGCGGTTCCACGCGATACACCACACACAGCCACAGCTGTAGGCAAGACTTTGTCAACAGCTGCAGCAGGTGCAAGTTGAGTGTGGGGGAATGGCACAGGAATGGGGCCATGACATGCGACATGGCACAGGGCTAGAGTGTCTGGGCATCACAGGGGCAACAGCAGACAGAGCATAGGAGGCATCTGAGAATGGGAACATGGCAGCTTGATACTCCCACCCACTAAAACTAACAGCCACCTCTCTGCATCCTTTCCACATCCATCCCGGTCAAGGACTCACCCGCCCCCCCCTGCAGCAGAGGAGGAGGATGAGGATGATGATGATGATGATGAGAAGGAGGAGGAGGAAGAGGACATGGAGGCAGAGGAGGGGGAGGAGCAGCGGCCAGCAGCAGCCAGCCCACGGAGCCCCACCACCACAGACAATGACAGCCCATCCATAGCCAACCCCATAGTGCTATCCAGCACTTCCCCATCAGGGGAGAGAGGGGAAGAGGTCATCACTCTCAGCCTCATGGAGGTGCTCCACTCCCCTGAGGGGGAGGGACAGGATAGTACTATGGAGTCTGGGTGGGGCACCCCACAATGGGAAGCCCGAGGCACAGCAGGGGCTGAGGGCAGGGAGGCATGGTACCCCTGGGTGAGTGGCCCTGAAGAGCAGGGGAAGGAGGAAGAAGAGTCTCTGGAGGAGGGGGAACTCAGGGCCACATCACCCAGGGACACTCAGTGGGTGTAGGAGGGGGCAGAGGAAGGGGATGGGAGAATATGGGGCAGCGGAGCAGGCTCATGCAGCAGTGGGGTCCCTGGAACAGATCACAGAGCACCTCTGGGGCATCAGGGGTGACCTCCTGGCCCTCACCCAGGCCATGCAGCAGCTGATGGAGGTGCTCCTGTCCCCACCTGGGCCAATGGAGTGAGGATCCCAGAACCAGGTGCCCATTATTGGGATGTACCAGAACAGCACAGGGCCATATGTGGTAATGTCTGATGCTGTACTGGAAATAAAGCCTGTAGCCATGGAACACTGTGTCTGTGTGTATATCCGCATAGAGAGTCATTCTGAGGCCTGAATAGCGGGGATGGGGGTCCTGTGTGGACATCCATCCCCACGATGTAGCCCCCTCTGCCGACCCTGACGAACCTCTCGGTATGTAGATGGTGGCCATACTGGGAGGCTAGCCAGGGGTGGGAAAGGGGTGAGGTGGTGGCGGGAAAAGTGAGGCAGTGGGTAGTAGTCCATGGCCCTGGACATAGAGGGCTGATATGTATATTGGGCCAGGTCTCCTGGGACCAGAGGGCATGTAGTGGCATGTGGGGGGGGGGGGTGCGCATCTGTGGTGGGGTCCAACAGCGTGGGGCAGTCCTGCATCCTGGGCCCTGGGCCACGTGGTGTGGGCTCCCTGCTGGTCTTCCCACCCTTCTATGAGGCACATGGGGTGACCAGTGGGGAGAGCAGCAGCAGCCCCGTCTCAGGGGGTGTGCCATCGCCCATGCCACCTGATGGTCAACCACTGAGGCCCAGTGGTGGTGCCTCTGGGCGGGAGAAGGTTTGAGAGCCAACAGCCTAGGCATAGACCTTCTACAAAGTACAGAAAATTTGACAAAGACACCTTCCTAAACCAAATTATGCCTCACATTTCCCTTCCAATGACTGAAATCAACACCAGTATAATGAAATGGAATGAAATTATTACAAAAGTAGATATTTTTCCCAACCCTAAAAACAAACAAACCAAGATGCAGGCAAAGAGACTCTGAACCTTGGTACACTTAAGAAATAAGGCAACTAAAAAGAGAATTAAGAAAACTTGAAAAAAGATGGCGTAAATCTAATTCCAATTCTGACAGGAAACTTTATAATGAGAAACTAAATTCATACAGGAATGCATTAAATACATCAAAGAAAACCTTTCATACTAAAATACTTACAAACTCTCTTAACCGTCCCAGAGAGCTATTTGAAATTATTAAAAACCTAACAAATACACATAATAAAGCAGACAACACCCCTATTACCCCACAAACGTTAGCCAACTATTACATCTCAAAACTCTCTCCATGATCAGACCTTCCAATACCATTCAACTACTCTCAATCGAACCCCAAACATATTTGGCAAAACTTCCATGCAGTGATACTTCAGGGTCTTGATAGGGTCATATCCAATATCAATACTAGTACCTCAAGCCCTGACCCGTGCTCAGTCAGCTGGATCAAAATCACTTGATCAGATCTAGCCCCAGACATACTAAATATAGTCAACCTCTCCTTTACAAACGGAACTATGCCCACTCCTCTAAAAAGGGCCTCAATTAGGCCGATGCTGAAAAACAAGAACTTAGACAACCTTGATCCATCATCATAGAGGCCTAAATTTAGCCTTCCTTTTATGGAGAAAATCATTGAAAAAACCGTGCACTCACAACTACAAAACCACATTGAGCTACACGCACCCCTAGACACCCATTACTACGGCTTCAGGCCATACTACAGTGTAGAAACACTTCTAACAGGACTCTTCGATAACCTACTAAAATATATTGACAGTTCAAAACAAGCAGTTCTGCTAATAATCTTAGATATTACAGCTGCCTTTGACTCCATCATTCACTCTGTCCTCATAGAAAGATTTAAACAAATGGGAATATATGACACTACTTCTGCATGGCTTCAATCATATCTTACTGACCAATCTCAACAGGTTAAAATAGGATATCATACATCTAGCTGGAAGAATGGTCTAATGCTTGGCAATTAAAATTTAATGTGAAGAAGTGCAGTGTCATGCACTTGGGAAGCAGAAATCGAAGGGAATTGTATGCGATAGGGGACGAGAGATTGATGTGCACGGACCAGGAGAAAGACCTCAGTGTGATTGTTTCTGATGATCTCAAGGTGGCGAACCAGTGTGACAAGGTGGTGGCAAAAGCCAGAAGGATGCTGGGTTGCATACAGAAAGGAATTACCAGCAGAAAGGTACTAATGCCACTGTACAAGTCACTGGTGAGGCTTCACTTGGAATACTGTGTTCAGTTCTGGAGACCAAATATCGCAAAGGATATAAAAAGGCTGGAAGAGGTTCAGAGGAAGGCGACCAAAATGATTTGGAGCCTGCATCAGAAGACTTAAGAGAAGAGACTGGAAGACCTAAATATGTACACTCTGGAGAAGAGGAGGGACAGGGGAGATATGATTCAGACCTTTAAATACTTAAAGAGTATAATAGACAAACAAACCTCTTCCGAAGACGGGGAAGCTGTAAAACTAGAGGGCATAACATGAAGCTGCAAGGGGGTAAACTGAAAGGCAATGTCAGGAAATACTTTTTCACTGAAAAGGTGATGGATGCTTGGAATGCCCTCCCGATGGAAGTGGTGGGGCAAACACAATGACAGAATTCAAAATGGCATGGGACAGACAGAGTGGATCCCTTTATAGCAACAGGATAAAATCAATATAAGCATAACTATCTCTTATATCTGAACAAATAGGGGTGACCTACACGGAGTGGTGGGTACTCCCCTAAACAAAGGCATGGGGAGAGGTGACCTGCACGGAGTGGCAAGTGCACCTACTCTTGCCGCCTTGCTGGGCAGACTAGATGGACCATACTGGCCTTTATCTGCCTTCATATAGTATGTTACTATATCTAAATCCTACACCCAAAAACTAGGATTCCCACAGGGCTCTGCCCTTTCAGTGGTCCTTTTCAATATATATCTACAGCCAATCTGCTACATTATACAGGACTGCATCATAAAATATGCAATATATGCAGACAATGTAATGATTTACCTCCCAATGGATACAGAATCCCTTGACTTCTCTGGCATCAAATCATGCTTCACCAAAATGTCCCAATGGCTATATAATTACAATCTCAAAATCAACCTCAAAAAAACGGAAGCATTATTCATAACAAGGAACCAAAGCTTTACTCCCCTGACAGAAATACAAATTGAAAATACAAATATTTATACAAAGAATGAAATCAGATACCTTGGCGTCATTAAAGATAGAACATTGAGTCTAACAACACACATCAGGAACACAACTAACATAATATATAATAAATTAAGATACCTTAAAAATCTAAGACCCCTATTATCACAACAGGACTTTAGATCAGTCCTCCAAGCACTAATACTACCGCACATTGACTTCAGTAACACTACCCTCAAGGTCTCCCAAAACAAGCAATACACCAGCTAAAGGTAGCACAATATGTTGCTGCCAGAATGCTCACTAAAGCAAGTGCATCTGAGCACATTACTCCAATTCTATTCAAACTCCACTGGTTACCTATACAAAGCAGGATCAAATATAAAATAATCATGACTACGTTTAAACTGATAAGAGAGATAGCACCATCACATCTATCTGGGCTAATAAGCAACTCCTCAAAGAACAGAACAAGGAGGCAACAGAGCCAGAACACCCTACTCATTCCCAATTATTTTAGAAAACTCAATAAAGCAACAACAGAGCATTGAGTTTCTCAGCTCCTTCATTATGGAATGCCCTGCCAGACAGACTGAGAGCTACGACTGACCTAGCAACCTTCAGAAAAGACCTCAAAACCCATCTTTTCACAGAGCACTTTGGTTCTTCAGAGCCAATCAAAGAATTATTTCCCACCTAGACCCAGACACATACTCCACCGTCACAGTACAATAGATCGCTAAACATCACCTACTCATAAGTCACTAAGACAACCCGCAAAGAAATATACTTCCTGCCATGGTCTAACTTACAATGAAATCCAATATAGCCACCAATAAATATCACAGTGCTTCTGAATATATAAATGTATTTGATACCTGTAGAATATGTAAATAACACAGGTACACTAAAAAAAATTTTTTTTAAACTGCCTCTAATGTTTCGATTGATTTTTACGTTTTTTGGTGCGCTGAATCCAAATCTGGTAACCAATTTGCTCCATCACGTACAGATTTTTTGCTACATTGGGTTAGCAGTTTGAGGTGAACATTTCAGATTGAGTGCAATCGAGATAAACGTTTCTTGGATGAATTCTTTATACTAATTGTTTAGTAGTTATTCAAATAAGAATAAAGAAAATTGTAACAAGGCAGCACATAAGGATAGAGTAATGTCAACAAAACACACTGTGATGGTAGCAAAATTGTCTGCACTTAAAACAGCCACATACATGTGCACAAACATTGAGCATATAAGAGCGAGGTTAGACACAAAGCAAAGCAAAGAAATGTGCAAAAAATGTTGTACAGGTATGTATGTAAGAATAGAAAACGCAAACCGCACCATTGCAATACATGAAGACAAACACCCGATGGTGTGAAAATAAAATTCTAATAAATGAGATCCGACACTGTGGTAATAACTAGCAAATTTTTATTTCAAAGTTTAGTAAAAACACGATATTTGTCAACACAGTTTAGATTTTAAAGGCATTCTTGGGTCAATCAATCTCCTGGTGGGCCCGTTTCTTCTTCCCCCGAATGCTTCTCTTGGTGCACTGCTTGGCGTATTTTTCATCTGGGGTTTCCCGCAGCAGCAACCAGCAGAAATCAGCCATCATAGTGGTGTTCCATCTTCCTTGGTACCTTCTCTCTGCGTCCTTGATGTCCTGGTGAAACCTTTCACCTTGTTCTTCACTGTACGCCCCCAAGTTTTCGGGAAAGTAGTTCACATGGGAGTGCAAGAAATGGACTTTCAGGCTCATGTTACAGCCTTGTTCTTTGAAGGCATTGAGCATCCTGGCAACAATATCCTTATAGTTCTCATCCCGCCTGTTCCCCAAGAATTTGAGAACAACATCCTTGAAGGAATCGCAGGCTTCTTTTTCCTTCTCAGACATCGTTTCAGCGAATGCTCCATCTGAAATGAGTTTCCTTATATCAGGGCCAACAAACACTCCTTCCTTTAGCTTTGCTTCAGAAAGTCGGGGGAACTTTGAGCAAAGATACCGAAAGCACTCACCATCTTTTGGAAGGGACTTGATGAATTGCTTAATGAGACCCAACTTAATGTGGAGAGGTGGTAATAGAATTTTATCACGAGGTACCAAGCTCTCATGAAGATATCAATGCTTGACCCAGTACAAGCATTGTGGAACTTGTGTCTCTTGGGGAAACTGCTAGGTACATATGACCTAGTTTGGCCACTGTTGGAAACAGAATACTGGGCTTGATGGACCTTGGTCTGACCCAGTATGGCATATCTTATGTTCTTATGTTCTTATTTTTCTCACCGGGTCTCAAATACTCCCGAATTGGCCAGTCTTTTTTTCCTCCAGTGTAGGTCGCGGGCCCGGCTATCCCACAAGCAAAGGAAGCAGGGATATTTGGTGAAACCGGATTGCTGCCCTAATAGCATGGATAGAATTTTAAAGTCTCCACAAATCATCCACTTATGCTCATCATAACGAATCTTCTGAAGAATCAGGGCCAAATTCTCATATTTTTCTTGGAGAATAACAGAGTGAGCAATAGGAACTGAAGCGAATGTGTTGCCATTATGAAGAAGAACACCTTTTATGCTGTCTTTTGACGAATCAATGAACAGCCGCCATTCAGCAGGATCATACTTGAGTTTAAACTATTCCATCACTCCGTATATATCGTTGCAAAATACCAAATCTTCCTCTTTGCTGAAATACTTCAAAAATTGTGTCTCGCGGTTGCGGTACCAATAAAAAGTTGTTCCTGGTGACAATAGATTTTTCTGTTTAAGCCGAGAACCTAGCAGTTGGGCAGCATCTTTTGTGAGTCCTAAATCCCGGACTAAATCATTCAATTCAGCTTGAGAGAAAAGTTCAGGTTTCGGATCTGGTTCAGTTTCAAACTCGGAAGTACTGGACTCATCGGGAAAAGCCATCTGATGAGTCTCATCATGATCAGAACCGTCCACACAAATATGATCCAAAGATTTTGGTGGTTCAGGCACGGGTACTTCGTTGCTATGAGGCATAGGCCTAATTGCTGAGGGAAGGTTGGGTTAACTTATTACGTTCTTATTTTTTAAGTTGTATCCCTTCACAATGCAAGAGCAAAAATAGCAGTCACTGCTGTGGTCTCTTTGTTCACGCCACATCATAGGTATTCCAAAACGAAATGCTTGTTTTTTACCTTTCATCCATAAGCGTAGATCTTCCTCACATGTCTTGCACACTTTGTGAGGAGCCCACGGTTTGTCTTGATCGCCTAACTTCAAACCGAAATAGGCGAAATATACTTTTTTAATAAATGCAGAAATGTTCCTCTGCCGCTTTTTCACGGTATATTCCCCACAAATAAAACAAAAACTGTCCGGAGAGTTGACGCAACCTCTGGCTCTGTGAGTCATCACAAATACACAGCACTGCAAACTACAACTGTAGTGAACCACTTCGGAATAAAGCTGGATTACGACTGAGCAAACAAAAGGTAATAATGAACTTGCAAGAAACTGAAATTTGACAGGAACGTTCATGTCGCAACCACCGTCTTTGAGCGAGCGAACGAGGCGAGGCGAATAGGAAAGAACATGCGCCAGCGCGAGTACTGGATTTAGCCCCCCGCCTCCCAATTGTCCTGTTAATGTATAAAATGAATACAAAACACTCTAAAATATCATGAGGGAGTGTTTCTAGTTAGTTAACCATTACAACCTCTATTTTGGGCCAAGAAAATAAACTGCAGTCGGCTAAAAAGAAATTATGTGAACATTCCTTATATGGGTAAGAAATCTAATTTTGCAAGAAAACGTGACGTGATGGAACATTTTGGCTATTTTTCCTGGATTCAGCACCCCAAAATCTATAGGAATCAGCTGCAAAACTGGAGGCAGTTTTTTGGTAGTGTACCTGTGTAATCGACTACATCTACAATGCAATATGTCACATTGAAGAATGGTAAAATGTAACCTCCCACTTGTGATTATGTACTGCAAGCCATGTCAGTATTATTACTTAGCTGTAAATATTAGATATGTCATCACCCAGATGTAAATATGTGAAGTATTTCACTTTGTTGTCAAGACATCCTACCTTTCTTTTACTTATGTTATTGATAAATTGCCTGCTCAAATAAGTTATAATGTAATGTTCTTGTTTTGTTCAATGTAAACCGCTTTGATTTTGCTGAAAGGCGGTATATAAAACTGCTCAATAAATAAATAAATTATTGCCGATGGGGAAAAGGAAGGCAAAATTGGCTCCTAAGCCTCCTAAGGTCCCGGTGGTGTCTTCCCTGTTACCTTTTGTAACTTTGGATTCCTTTGGCAAGCGGCCGCCAGGAGGATTGCCGATGACAGAGAGCCCTGTTGGCAGCGGAGTGGAGCAGGAGTGACTGGACTGTAAGCTCTGATGAGCAGGGACATGTCTGTGCAGTGCTGCGTACGTCTTGTAGCGCTATACAAATGCTCAGTTAGTATTAGTAGTAGGAGTGCTTGTCCAGCAGCTCGGGGCCAGATATCACGTCGCCAGTACAGTGGCGTCTGCCTAAGGCAGCAGCAGTTGGAGACACGTCGGCGAGTACAGCATCAGCGGCAGGAGCCCGAGGAGGTGTGTCGTTGGTTGCAGGAGGGATGGCCGTGGAGTGTGAAGAAGAACAGCACGATAGTGTGCTTAGTCTTCCAGGTCAGCTTCCAGTTGCTGGGTCCTTACAATCAACTGCAAGAGGAGCAGCTGGATCTATGGCCGCTTTAAAAGTTCTCCCCGTGGCTTTTCAGGCTCCAGGAGATGGGTCAGGAATGGTTGGAGCCCGAGGTACCTTTGTCCTTGTTTGCCCGGAGGGTTTTACGTTGGAGGCAATTTGGACAGCCATTGCCAGCCTTGGGGAAAAGTTGTTCCCACAGGTTCAGGCTCTGTCTGAGCAAGTTCAAGAGCATAAACAGCAATTGCAGCAACATACTGAAGCGCTCTCTTCTTTACAATCTTTAACAACTGAGATTCAAACCAAGATGGCTGTTGTGGAGGACTCCACCAGTGCTCTTTGTAAAGATGCTCTTACTTTACAAGCTAGGATTGAATCATTGGAGAACCATGCTACATATTCTAATTTTCCCCACTGCAGCACTCCTCAAGAGGAGTGGCCCAGTGATTGGGGCAAGTTACCTCAGGCCAGGTCAGGGGTTCAAATCCCACTAGAGGACAGCAACTTTGGGCTGGAAGGACTGGGGTTTCTAGTCCCACAGGTGCTCCTTGTGGTCTTGGGCAAGCCACTTAACCCTCCATTGCCCATGTTCCCTGTAAGTATTAGCATATGTGTCTCATATCCCCTTGTGTTAAATGTATCCCCCAATTGTGCTGTGACCACTTTGATTGAAGGATAAGGTGGTATACAAAACAGTCTAAATAAATTTGCATATTATTAATTTTCCACATTCTGCTCTTATAAGTGCTAGAGAGCTCTTTAAGCAGTATTTAGTGGAGGTACTTGGTATACCAGTTGAATCACATCCTCCATGGCAAAAATGTACTATCTTCTACTTGGAGTGGAGGAGTGGCCTAGTGGTTGGGGCAAGGTACTTCAGGCCAGAAGGTCAGGGGTTCAAATCCCACTAGAGGACAGCAACCTTGGGCTGGAAGGACTGGGGTTTCTAGTCCCACAGGTGCTCCTTGTGGTCTTGGGCAAGCCACTTAACCCTCCATAGCCCATGTTCCCTGTAAAATAGTTATCTCCAAGTTATAATGCCCTGTTCAATGTAAACTGCACTGATGCAGAATAGCACAGTATATAAGAGAACATAAATAAATAAATACTTGGTAGAAGGTTTCCTGGTGATGAAGAGATTCCTGGTGTCCAACCAGTAGATTCATTAGATGTCTCTGCACTGTTAGAATCATCAGATGTGGAGACATTTAGTTCTGCTACCTTGTTAATGACTTTCTCACTCCCTTTGGCCCAGGATTGGTTTCTTAGGGGTTATTTTCATAAGAGGAGAACTATCTTGAAAGGGTTTAATGTCTGGATTTATCTGGATTTTTCTAGCTACACAACGACAAAGGAAGGAGTTCCTCCTTCTTCGTCCTGGTGTCCAGGAGCTGGGAGGACAATTTTTCATAAAGTTTCCTTGCAAATGCTTGTTTAAATTTCAGTCTATTTCCTATTTTTTTTGATCCATCCCAGCATCTGGCACTCCAGGAGTCACATAGAGCTGCTGCGGGTAGCAACCCTCCCACTGTATGATATCGTGATGCCTCCTGCTAGATACCTGCCTTTTTCCCTGCATTACTGGTATTGTTGGTATTTCCTAGTTATGCTCTCCCTCCTTATTGTGGGCTGGGGTAGGGATCAAACTGTAAATCAGTATTGGCATTGCCTGCGTATTGCTTTTTGATTTTGAATTATCTTGTTTGACCTCTTATTTCTTCGAGTGTTGTAGAATGCTCGATTTATTTGTTAAAATGATAAATATTAAAATTTTAAAAAAACTGATGCTTTTTAATATTGGGCCCTTAATGCTAGTGAAAGGCAAACAAGAGAAATGTGATGTCCACTATAAGGAGGTTGCAATATATAATAATTCTGGCCATGCTGCAAAAACATCCGATAAAGCAGTCCTAAGAATTATTAACAATAAAACCCAGAAACTAGAAATCATGTACATGAGATATGCTGTGTCATTTCTGCGCCTGTCCTGTTTATCTTTTTCTGGAAATAGAGAAAACACCCAAAAACTGTAGAGCATGACTGCAGGACTGTTCCAGGACTGAGAAGCAACAGAAGAGCCTACTGCAGAAAGCAGCTGTAACTAGCCCCACAGCCCTGCAGGTAACCAGCCCAATATTAAAAAAAAAATAGAATTAAACAGCACAGTCAAAAAAGAAATATGTAAGTACTACTTTTTTTTCTTTGGCTTTATATGATTAACCTATAGAAAGCTGTTAATTTCCTTGATTTTCATATTTGTACAGACAGCTTGGAAATATTTTACTCATTGATAAAATATGCAGGAGAAAGATTTTATACAGAATGTAGGAATCAGCAACATGATAACCATGCAGTCTATGTACATCTAGAAACTATAAATGAAATTGGTGTAATGTTGATGCAAAGAATAGTAGCATGATAGGAAGACAATGACAGCATCAATATACTGCTGATTTAAGTCACGTGTGTTAAACAGGTTTCACTGACAAACCAGGAGGTTACAAGCTGTAGCACTGTGACGAATAATTAGTCATATAGGCTAACAATATATAAGTATGTCATTAGACTGCTGTAAAATAAAAATAATACTCTGAATATATTATTCATATGCCGGCATTTCTGCATGTTTTGCTGTGCCCAGGCAATTCACTGTTAATAAACTGGTTCAGGAAGCCCAGTGTTCATAAAATATGTTAAAACAATCTGATTACTTTATTTCCCTAAAATGTTTTACTGTACTATTCCTTGATAAGACAAACAGCCTTCTGCAGACTCCCAAGCATGAAAGTCGTATCTTTAAACACCCAACCGATATTGCAAAAGATGATCATTTAGAGCCATCCTACTCCCACATTTCTGAAACAGCTCCCATAGCTCCAGTCGGTTGCCCTTGCCTCCCGATAAATCCATGCTTTCTCCTTGATGGATCACAGGATGTGTTTTCAGTTCTTGATCAAGCCTGTATTATTCTGGCTTTCTCTCATTCCAGCTTCACTTCCAACTAGAAGGTGTGACCAACTGGTTATTGCACTGCCACTATACCCAGTGGTCAGGGGTTTGATTCCCAGCATAGCATTTTATGGGACAAACACAGAGGATCTCTAAAGGAAAAAAGGGGACTGTTGTAGTGGTTGATATGGAAGGACAGACTAGACAGGCCATGTGGTCTTTTTCTGTCGTTATGTATCTATATTTCTATTGGCAGTCATGCAGTCAATGAACTTCATACACAGACACCTTCATTGTTGGCAGAAACTAGCATAATAGTTAGCACAAGTAGCGTAGGTACATCTAATGTTACTTTCATGAGTGGTGTAAGTTGCACTTGCAGCCGTTTTGCCATGTTGAAGTGTGGTAACTGCCTCCCTGCAGTTATCCTACAGCCCCATGTTGGTAACGCAGCCCACACATGTGTTACCAGTGTGGAGCTTAGTGAACATGCCGCTAAATGTGCTAAATAAGAAGAGGGGCTAAACAGCACTAATGCAGAACCTCCCACAAAAATAACAAGAGGCACTTGGCGGCCCCAACATAGCATTTTCCACCTTTACAAAAACAAGAGGGGCTTTGTGACCATAACACAACACTTCCTGCTCCAACTTAAACACAAATAGGAGCTTGGCAACCCCATCATAACTCTTGAAACTGCACACTGGACCAGCATAGTGTTAATGTAAATATATATTCTACAAAAAACAAAGGAAATGCAAGATACTTGCACACTAAAGAACTTTTTTCTTTTTGAACATATATTCTTTATCCACAGAAACCCTTTTCCGACAATGGGTGTAGAGCAGAACTAGGACATTCACCCTTAGATCTCAATATATTAAAAAAAATATCTGATTCTGGTCATCTTAGCAACAACAACCTAAATATTCTCCAGTATGAAGCATATTGTGAACTAATACAAAACTCTATAAAAGTCACTGAAGATCTACAGAGCAAATCTACCCTATCATACCAGTACCAACTTCCAAAATTCACACAAAAATGCAGAAAAAAACAGCACTGTAAATATTGCAATGGGTCCTAGAACATCCATAACCTATTTGAAAAGCTGAACAGGTCAGATTACTACAGTACAGATTCCTATGTACAAACTCCATGTTAACAGACCACCTGGCCTCAGTCACACACTCAGAACACAGACCCTCACCAAATACAGATTAAGTGACCACAACCTTTAATAAAAATAAAAATATGTAGACAAAAATTAAACTGAAACTCAAGAAGTCTGACTCTGCATGCAGTGCAATCCCAGAGAAATAACGCAAAGTCTGATCACTAAAGTGAAAATAAAATTATTTTTTCTTCCTTTCTAGTCTGACCATTTTATTCTCTGATAATGCTGGTCCCAATCTGAGATTTCTGCTTTCCTCTATCTACTCTTAGCTCCCTTTCTACAGTGTCTAGTCTATCTGCCATTTCTTGTCTCCCCTTTTGTTTTCTTCACTTTCTTCCATTTTAGATATTGATCTTTTCCTTTCAGCTTTCTTCCATTTATTTTTTTCTCTCTCTGTGTCCAGATTTCACTACTCCTTCTTACTATCCAGTCCTCAATTCCCATCTTTTTTTTTACTTCATCCACCTAATACTTTTCAACCCTCATCCCAGTTCTCCCATTTCCCATTCTTCTTTCCAAGTCCCTTGTTCCTCAGTTTTTCACTCACTCTCTCCCCTCCATAACTGACATCTCTCCCCCCATCAAACATTTCTCTATATCTTGCTCTGTTTCCCTCCATCTAGCAGCCCCACACCCTCTCCCCATCTCCCTATCTTTCCATGTCCCCCCTCTCTCTTTCTATCCCCCTGTGTCTAGCATCTCCCCTCCCTTACTATCCCCCTGTGTCCAGCATCCCCCCTCCCTTCCTATCCCCCCATGTTCAGCATCTCCTCATAAAAACATAAGAAATTCAGTACTGGGTCAGACCAAGGTCCATCAAGCCAGTATCCTGCTTCCAACAATGGTCAATCCAGGTCACAAGTATCTGTCAGATTCCCAAAAAGGTACACAGGTTCTACTTTGTTTATCCAGGGGTAAGCAGTGGATATCCCTGATCCTCTTTAATAATGGTTTATTGATTTTTCCTCCTGGATTTTGTCAAAAACATTTTTAAACCCAGCTATACTAACAGCTTTTACTGCATCCTCTGGTAACAAATTCCAGAGTTAGATTACGCGCTGAGTGAAAAAATATTTTCTTCTGTTAGTCTTAAGTGGACTACATTGTAGCTTCTTTGAGTGTCCTCTAGTCTTTCTATTTTTTGAAGGAGTAAAGAACCAATCTATGTTACCCGTCCTCTTCCATTCATTAATCTATAGACCTCTATTATATCTCCCCTCAGCAGTCTTTTTTTCAAGTTGAAGAGCCCTAACCTTTTAAGCCTATCCTCAAAGGGGTATCTTTCCATCCCCATTATCATTTTGGTGACTCTTCTCTGTACCTTACTTCTGCTATATCCTTTTTAAGATATGGCAATCAGAATTGCACACAATATTCAAGGTGTGGTTGCACCATGGAACGATACAAAGGTATTATAACATTCCTGGTTTTATTCTCCATTCCTTTCTTTATTATTCCTAGCATTCTATCTGCTTTCTTAGCTACTGCTGCACACAGGGCAGAGGATTTCAATGTATTATCCATGATGACACCTAAGTCCTTTTCCTGGGTGATGGTTTCTAATGTGGAACCTTGCATCATGTAACCATAGTTTGGTTGTTCTTCCCTAAGTGCATAACTTTGCACTTGTCCACATTAAATTCCATCTGCTATTTGGACGTCCAGCCTTCCAGTTTATCATGGTCCTCTTGCAGTATTTCACAATCCTCTTAAGTTTTAACAACTTTGAATAATTTGGTATCATCTGCAAATTTGAACATATATTCATAGCCTCATTTATTATTCCCATTTCCAGGTCATTTATAAACATGTTAAAAAGCAGCGGGCCTAGCACAGATTCCTTGGGTACTGCACTATTCATCTTTCTCCATCAAGAATATTGGCCATTTAGCCCAACTCTCTGTTTTCTATCTTTTAACCGGTTCCTGATCCACAATTTTACACTGCCTCCTACCCATGACTTTTTAATTTTGCCAAGAGTGTCTCATGAGAGACCTTGTCAAAGGCTTTCTGAAAATCCATATATACTATTTACATCTTCCTCCCCTGTCTCCATATCCCTCCATGTCCAGCATCTCCTCCATCTTTATTCCATCCCCTCCCTACTATTCTCATGTCTAGCATCTCTGTCTCCTTTCTCGACTTATTTACCCCGCGTCCATCTTCTCCCCTCTCTCTCCCTATTACCTCTGTGTCCTGCATTTTCCCCTCACCTTATTACCCCGTGTCCAGCATCTCCCCTGTTTCACTCTATTCCACCCAACATGTCCAGCATTATCCCATAGTCTCTGTCTTATGTCCAGCAACACCACTCCATCTCAAAAATCTCATCTCCTTGCTTCTATCTACATCCCTTCTCCTTATGCTCCTTCCCATGTCCAGTATCTCTCCTTCATCTCCCCATCCCCCCACTCTAGCATGTCCCCTCTGTCTCCCTATTCCCTTCCTGCATCCAGCATCACCACTCTGTCTCCATGTGTCCCTCCACCTTCCAGTGCCCCCATTGTCCATCATCTTCCCTGTTGTCCTGTGACCCCCCCCCCTTTGTCCAGCATCTGCTCTCTGTTTTTCTGCGATACCCCCTCCATCTTCTATGCCCTCTCTGTGTCCAGTATCTCCCTCTGTTTCTCTAATTCCCCATCCACATTTCTGTGGGCAGGATCTGCCTCTCTCTGCCGCAATCATGGTTCAGAGAGACAGGACCCGCAGGCACAAAAGCTGTGCAAGGCCACGATCACGGCAGAGAGAGACAGATCATTGGGGGGGGGGGGGGGGTGGATGTTGTGGCTAGCAACGGCACCCCGCTGACAATGGCGACCCCCTGCAGCATTTTACACCTAGCACCAGCCCTGCCTATAAAAAAGGAGAAAGAGAGTCAAATGGAAATGAGAAGTTATTTTATTTATAAATTCCCATCATTATTTCATACTACATGTGGAAAGCTAGTTTCCAGAAGAATGATTCCAAAAGGAGAAAGGTGAGGAGTTCAAGCTTGGCTTATTTTTTTCATTGCAATGGCTGAAATATTTTCAGAGTATGAGATAACCCTGGTCACCAGATGTGGGATTAAGATAGGCACCTCGATACACACATAGTTTTTTATCCAGGCACACCAAAACAAGATCCTCAATCATCCTTGAAAGATCATACAGTCTCCTTTCCTTTTATTAAAATTTTACTTTCATTTCCTTAGTTACAAATGGAGTGGAGGAGTGGCCTAGTGATTAGAGCAGCAGCCTAGATTCAGAAAGACCAGAGTTCAAATCCCACTGGCATTCCTTGTGGCCTTGGGCAAGCCACTTAACCCTCCATTGCCTCAGGTATAAACTTAGATTGTGAGCTTTGGGGACAGAGAAACACATAAATATGCACAGGACTATGCAGATTACTTACTGGCCAAAACCAACAACATCAGCGAAGCCACGCTATCCAACCCCAGCAGCAACTCAGCACAACTCCAACAACTTACCACCATCGTAACACCAACAGCTACACAAGTTGAGGACATCATCACTACCGTCAATGCCACCACTGCCCCAAATGACCCCTGTCCAGCATTCTGGATAAGAGCTCTACGAAAGGAAATCAGCCCTATACTGTGCAAGATCATGGACTTATCCTTCTCCACAGGCCTATTTCCATCATGCCTCAAGCAGACATCAATCCGGCCTCTTCTGAAGAACACCAAACTTAATCCACAGAAGGTCGAATCATATCGACCAATATCAAGCATTCTGCTGATAGCAAAGCTAATTGAAAAGGTAGTTCAGCGCCAAATTCAGGACCATGTTGACTCCACGTCTCCCCTGGATCCAGCCCAACATGGCTTTCGAGAATCACACGGTGTGGAAACTCTCCTAACCACACTAATCAATACACTGATCACAGGAACTGATAACATTAAACAAGGATTTGCATTGATTTTCCTGGACATTGCCGCTGCGTTCGATTCTGTAAACCATGAGCAACTCCTAAGATGGCTTCAAGATAAGGGAATCAGCGATCTAGCATTGAGCTGGTGCAAATCGTACCTAACGGATAGATGGCAGCAAGTTCGTACAGGTTCTACAAACTCTAAACCTTTCCAACAAAAACATGGTGTATCTCAAGGCTCCTCACTATCTGCCTTATTATTCAACATATACATGCAACCTGTATGCAAAGTAATCCGCTCCTTCAACGTCTCATCTCTAATCTACGCTGACGATGTACTACTCTTCATTCCATTCTCGACTGACAAGCCGGATTTCTCTCCTCTGATAAAATGTTTTGAGGCTGTAACGGACTGGTTCCACACACAAGGCCTTAAGATAAACTTCGGCAAAACAGATGTGCTCTTCACTACAAGAAATCAATCTTTCTCCCCCCCACCGGCGCTAAAGACAAAAGACGCCGAACTCACAAGCAGACCCACTATCCGCTACCTTGGTGTTACATTAGACCAGCAGCTCAATTTCAAAGCGCACATCAGTAACATCGTCAAGCAGATCCACCATAAAATACGAACATTGAGACATCTCCGACCTCTACTACAACCAAGCGACATCAGGACAGTATTTCAGGCCCTCGTGACCCCCCACTTCGACTATGCCAACACGATTCTCCATGGCCTACCCAAGTGCTCATTAAGTCCGCTACAACTAGCAATGAATACCGCGGCACGCTTCCTACACGGAGCCTCCAAAGGAGACCATATCACCCCGATTCTAAAGGAATTACACTGGCTACCAAACTATTGTCGGACCACATATAAAGTAGTCATGATAACATTTAAGGCCATCAACAACATGTCCTCCTCCTCCCTAACAGGTCTGCTCCACATTACCCCGGCAAACAGAGCGAGGAGATCATTCGCCATCAACACCCTTCAGACCCCCATCGAAATAACCAAATGCACCCAAGCGACAAAGAGCAGAGCTTTTAAGTTTTATGCACCCATCTGCTGGAATGCGCTCCCACCCTCCATCCGAGCAATAACCGATATTGCTCAATTCAGAAAGGCACTAAAACACCACCTCTTTCTCTTACACTACTCACAGCCCAATATTATCCACAGTACACCCAGCTAAACAACGATAAGCCACAAAACAATTCAGAGCTATAATGTACAAAATTGTAGATATTGTATATATCCCCCCCAGTTAAAATCCAAGTTGTATCCCCCGTTCTCTGTAAATGCATATCTGATATACCGAGATGGATAAATGTTACCTGTAAACCGCACTGATTTTAAAGAGCGCGGTATATAAAAGCAATAAATAAATAAATAATACTGTACCTGAATGTAACTCATCTTGCTCTTCTCCTGGAAAGATGTGAGCTAAATACAACTAATAAAAAATAAAATAAGCTTGCAATAGCATAGAGATGTGTGAAATTATTACCTACAGTCAAAAAGCCCTGCCCAGAACTCAGGGTATTTAACCACATTGAGGCTCTCTTTCATGTCTCATCTATGGATCTTAATAATAAGATGCCAGGAAACAGGTGGACAAATAAAACCCCTCAGGCTTCAAGCCAAATATCACTTTTTCGCGATTGTGTCCCAATAGTAGATACATAGATCCAGATCTGTCATTAACACTGATTGCCAGAACTGGCATATGTGTTGTCTAGGACTTCTGTTCTTAGGTGTTTATAAATTGCACATTTAGGGGTTTATTTTCCAGCTACAGTAATTAGGTGTATATTGAATGTATAAAAATATCTGGGGGCATATTCAAAGGGATTTATGTGGTTTCCAGAACTGTTAAATGTCGCTTACGGGGATATTCAATGGCACTAGCCCATTTGGGGCCTCGGAGTATTCCCTGCTGGGTTAAACACCCTGGTGCTGTCCGGTTAGTGCCAGGACTTTCCAGGAGTGATATTCAGCCTTTAACCAGATAGTCAAAGTGCATAAAACTAGGAAAGCTTAAAAGACTGTCCTAACTTTAGGTGGTTTTTCAATCCAGTTAATGGCTGAATATTGCCACTGACTGGATTGCAAAACCTCAGTCCAGGCAAATGGGATAAGCACTGCTGGTTGTTGGGTATTCCCCAGCGCTGAACATTCAGTTTAAATTCAAAGTGGCGGTGGCCAGCCACTTTAATATGTTAGCCGCTGCCATTGAATATGCCTCCCTCTGTTTTTGGTGGTGGTACCTTTTGCAATGGAATCAAATATATACATTTGTTTTACTTAGGAGTCATCAGCACAGAAAAGGTACAAATGGAGAGCATGGACTGCTTATAGTGCAAGACTCTATATGCAAATCAGTTGTTTACATCTTCTTAGCTTCCTGGCTAAATGTACATACCAATTGCCTACATGATCCAAAACCCAATTTCCCCCGACTTACCCCACCCATGTTTTACTAAACTTTGTAATAATCTGAACAGCAACCACACCCATGCAGTTGTTCTAACATTCAACTGCCTATGTCCCTGTGACTTTGTTGGACAGTACCTGGTCACCACCAATCTGCTGGCATCATCCTTGTTGATTTCTAGGGAATTGTAACTGCAGATTTCCATCAAGTTACCCCACAACCTGTAGCTTGGCCAGAGCAGATGGAAAATACCTAATGGGAAATCTATTTTATAATTGATGTCATAATTTGGGCAGAAAGTTATGTGATAGGGCAGGGCAGTAAGTTATGTCACTGGGCGTTTCTTTCCAAGGAACACCAACTGCAGATTTCTCATATTTTCCTTTCTGTAAGAGCATCTCAGGAGGTGAGTCAGTGTCCATCTGCAGTGTTTTGCTGCCAGCCCGTTACTGCTCTCATTTGTGAAAAAAATCACCATAGGATGAAAAGGAAGATTTGTATTAGGACAGCAAAGGAAATGAAAGCACTCTGAATCCATATGAAGTAACTATCAGAGCTATAATTTGATCAGTGTGGAAGTAGGGATTTTAGCTAATAAAATCTTTACATTCGTGGAGGCACATTCTGGTTCCAGCATGTCCGGCTGCATTGGCTGTGCAAAAACTGAATGTGCGGGTGATGGACCCGATACTGCCGCCTTGGGGCCCAGATGTACCCGCAAGGGCAGAATCGGTGACTTGGATATCTGGGAGCTCCCCGTATGCTGACGAGCTGCCCATCCCAATGTGAGAACACCACAGCTGGGATACGGGAACCGTGGCATTCTGGTGCCATGGAAACAAGCCGTCTGATGACTTTGAATGTCATGGCCTATGTTCACCCCTGCAAACCATGATCCAGCTGTCACCGGAGGCCCCCATGGCATGGATTGTGGCTGTAGGGGTACAGTTTGGCCAGATGCCCGTGCTCTGGGGAGTGTGACGTGCATTGTGGGGGACACCCGGGACTCATTACATCTTCGGGGTGGAATAAGCCAGGCATGCAGCTGTGTGCTGGTGGACGTAAAGGGCCTTGACCTGAATAGGCCCTGTACGTCCAGGCATCTTGTCACTCCCCTGCCCCGCCTCCATTCCCCCCCCCCCACCCCTATCCAGTGCTTCTTGCACAAATGCTGTGTAGGGAGTGTTGAGACCAGAATCGTGTTCTGGGGCTGAGTCCATGCTGGACATCTTGCCTCACTATTCAGGCTACAGAATGCTGGCCATACTGTTAGGGCCTGTTATTTCACTCCTAAGGTGGCATTAGACTGTGAAACAGCAGTCTTACATGGATATCCAGCATCTCCAGTCAGCCGGCAAGGGACAAATATTTGCACAGTGTGTGTGGCCTTAACCAGATATCCACAGGGGCGTAACGGGGCATAACGAGGATTTGACCGCAATATACCTGGTTTGCAGGGATATTCAGCAGTGTAAAGCACTGAGCCAAATGCCATAAACCACATATTTTTAGGTCAGGTTTTTGGCCAAATTTGACCTGCTGAGATGGCAGTATACATCATGCAGACCATCGGCAAACCTAGTAGCGGCAGTACCCTTGGACAAAAACTACCCATGCAATGTGGGGCCTGCACATACTGCAATGGAGGTGGAGACACCACTGACGTACCAGGAGACAGAGGCAGAAGCACAATGTGCGTCAGCAGCAGCAGCCATTGACCCAGCACCAGAGGCACACATACCATACTCTATGGATATACAGACCAAGGGTTACTTACCTGCAACTGTTGGCACAGGAAGCTTCCAGCATGTGCTGGGTGCCTCCACAAGCATCACCCACTCTGCCACATGCCACTGTATTGATGCCTTCCTCACTACCCTGGTGAGAAGGATGCAAACCTACATCACCTTCCCCATCATGCCTGAGCAAAAAGAGGAGATGATGCAGTCATTGTACAATATAGCTGGATTCGCATCTGTCATTGGCACTGACGGCACCAGGTCAGGACCACAGGACATTCAGAAACTGCCCTCTTCTCCATAGCACTCTGCCATAGTAAGCACCATTTTTTCTTCAGGTCTTCCACATTGCAATTGTGGTGATGTACTGCATTGACCTTGTAGCTGTTCTCCTGCCAGCCATGCTGTCATATGCTGGCATCCTCAGAGCCAGAGGGTGCTGTGCTCCTTCATGATGAAGCCTAGGGCCATGGCGGTCTCAAAGGGCATGAAATTAACCTTACGGGTGTGCTTCTTGGCTTTGGCTGCTGGCCGTGGTGGCCAAATGCCTAACTGTGATGGAGAAGGAAAGCTACCCATGCAAGGATTCAAAATATGAGGTTATGACACTGCATCCAGAACACGCCCCACCCAAAAGAATAAGGGAAACCTGTGTCAGATTCCTGCGCAGGAAGTTCAAATATTAGCACTAATGGAGGACGCTGGAAGCTGCTATATCCATGCAAGAGGATAACCGGTGATATTCAGGATGTTGATCAGTTAGCAATGGTATCTGGTTAAGTGGAATATCCAATCCGATATGCGGCTGACCAATAAACTGGATAAATGGAATATCTCTTGGCCTGCAGTTAATGAATGTAACTGGGTAAATGGGATGTCTCATTTGCTACACAGTCCATGGATAAACCAGACAACTGGACTCTTGGTTATGGTGCGCTAAAGGTACATACCTAGAGCTGCTGCACAGTTAAGGTATCCACTGCTATGGAATGGTCCATGCACCTGGCAACTAGGCCATGCTCCCGCTGGACTGGTATGGGTGGGTGTACACTAGCCAGTGGGCCAGTATAGTCAGAGGAATATATCTGTAGCTGATGAGGTATGTGGCTGTTGGTAGAGGACAGTAAGGTATGGCTAGCAGCGCAATCTGGGATGAGAGAACAGGACGCGTGATTGCTGTGTGCAATCTCAGCATGACACACCACATGTGGGCACTGCAGTGCTGTGTGGAGAGAGATAGGAGGTGGGGGTGAGGAGTGGACCCCAGAGGGGTAGTCTAAGGCATGCCACAGATGTGGCTGACCTGGGAGGCCAGGGAAACAGCATGAGTGAGCACGGCCCATGGCTCTCAACGGTACTAGGGAATATTGGCAGCAGACAGCAGAATCTATACCCATGATGATGCCACCAATCCCCGGAGGCAGCAATTGGGCTTGGCAGGGCTATAGCCCTGTACCATCTGCCCTAGGCCCCTTCCTCATGACCCAATATGATTACCCCATGTTCCCTGACATGGGTCTAGGGGCCTGTCACAGTAGTGTGGCCCCCTTCCAGTTGCCCCAAGCCCTGTCCTCCCACAACCCTGTCACCAAGAAAGGGACAGATGCTGTGGTCAGGCAACTCTGGCCTGCCACATGCACATGGGTCCACACCCTCAATGTCCAGCTCCCAATAACAGGCACATGCTGTTAGAGATGCAGCTAAAAGACTTATCCCTGCACCATAACTACAGCAGCTGTGGGGTGCATCCACATTGGGCCAATGGTATGTCAGCCATTCTGTCGCCCCCTATTGGTGCACACATGTACATCCCATCTATGAACATAGTGACCTCTGGCCTGCATCACGTAGCACGCAAATGTTTACTGCAGGCTCACTGAGCTATGGCATGGAGAGGGCCAAAAAAAGCCTCTAGGGCTCTTCATGAGAGGCTTGAGGGGGTGGCAGGTAGGTCATGCAAAAATGCCATAGGTCCTGTTGGCTGGTTATAGTCAGGTCTGGGCATAGAGTTGGTTAGCGGTAAAGGAGGAGATAATGTCTACACCGTGAAAGGGGTCTGGACGTGGACAGGTCCAGATGTGAATGGACTCTGGGAACCGTGGTAGTGCAGCAGGACGTTGCGTGCCCCTCTGCTTGATCAGGCCTCCCTCAAAAAGATTACTTTTGATAGAAACATAGAAACATAGAAATATGACGACAGAAAAAGACCACATGGCCTATCTAGTCTGTCCTTCCATAACAACTACAACAGTCCCCTTTTACCTTTAGAGATCCTCTGTGTTTGTCCCATGCTTTTTTGAATTCAGTTACTGTCCTCATTTCTACCACCTCCACTGGGAGAATATTCCATGGATCCACTACTCTTTCCGTAAAGAAATATTTCCGCATATCACTCCTGAATCTATCTCCCTTCACCCTTATCCTATGTCCCCTCATAGCAGAACTTGCTTTCAATTGAAAGAGGCTCTCTCCCTGAACATTTATGCCATGGAGGTATTTAAACATCTCAATCATATCACCTCTATTCCGCCTTTCCTCTAAGGTGTACATATTAAGATCCTTCAGTCTGTCCTCATATGCTTTATAATGAAGACCACTAATCATTTTAGTAGCCACCCTCTGCACCGACTCCATCCCGTTCACATCCTTTTGAAGGTGCGGTCTCCAGAATTGCACACTATACTCCAAATGAGGTCGCACAAAAGACTTATACAGAGGCATTATCACCTCCTTTTTTCTGCTAGCCATTCCTCTCCGTATGCACCCAAGCATCCTTCTAGCTTTTGCCGTCGCCTTTTTTACCTGTTTAGCTACTTTAAGATCATCAGACACAACCACGCCTAGGTCCCGCTCTTCTTTAGTGACAAAAGTACTTCACCCCCTATACTATATTGCTCCCTTGGATTGCTGCAGCCCAAATGCATGACCTTACATTTTTTAACATTAAATCTCAGCTGCCAAATTCTAGACCATTCTTCAAGCTTAGCTAAATCCCTCTTCATGTTATCTACCCCTTTCTTGGTGTCTACTCTATTGCAGATTTTGGTATCATCCGCAAAGAGGCAAACCTTACCTGAAAGCCCTTCCCCTATATCACTAACAAAGATGTTAAAAAGAATCGGACCAAGAACAGATCCCTGGGGCACACCACTGATAACATCCTTCTCCTCAGAGAGAGCTCCATTTACTTGTACTCTTTGTCGCCTCCCACGCAACCAATTTCTAACCCAAGCAGTAACTTTAGGGTCCAACCCTAGGGTGCTCAGTTTGTTTATAAGTCGCCTGTGAGGAACAGTGTCAAAGGCTTTACTGAAATCTAAATACACCACATCTAGGGCTCTCCCTCGGTCCAACTCCCTGGTCACCCAGTCAAAGAAATCAATCAGATTTGTCTGACAAGACCTGCCTCTGGTGAATCCATGCTGCCTCGGATCCTGTAATCTGCTGGACTCCAGAAACCTCACTATTTTCTCTTTCAGCAACGTTTCCAATAATTTACTCACCACCGAAGTTAAAACTAACCGACCTGTAGTTTTCAGCCACATCCTTACTTCCGCTTTTGTGTAAAGGCACCACATGAGCCTCTTTTTCAGTCCTTTGGCACCACTCCCGACTCCAACGAAGCATTGAAAAGGTCATTCAGTGGAGCTGCTAGAACGTCCCCAAGTTCCCTCAGTATTCTCGGGTGTATCCCATCTGGTCCCATCGCTTTGTCTACTTTAAGTTGAGATAGTGTCTCACAAACACAGTCTTTTGAAAATTGTTCAAGATGTCCTTTGCTTCTGTTCCTATTTGTGGGTGTTTTCTGAGGTCCTGCTCCTGGTTCTTCATCTGTGAACACAGAACAAAAATATTTGTTAAGCAATTCCGCTTTATCCTTATCAGCTTCTACATATTCCTCCCCTGCACCCTTGAGTCTGACAATACCACTCTTGCCCTTCCTCTTCTCACTAATATATCTGAAAAATGTCTTATCCCCCCATTTTATTGCATTGGCTATTTCCTCCTCCTTTTGAATCTTTGCCTTCTTGACTACTTTGCTAGCTTCTCTAAGTTTTTCCAAATACAGATGCCTGTCTTCCTCTCTCTGTGATCTCTTGTATTTCATGAAGGCCTCCCTCTTTTTCTTCACTTTTTCAGCTACTTCTTTCGAAAACCATAGCGGTCTCCTTTTCCTTTTACCTTTATTTACCATTTTAACAAAAAGGTTGGTTGCCCTTAAAATATCCCCTTTCAGTTTTTCCCACTGTTTTTCTACATCCCTCAGCTGTTCCCATCCAACTAACGACTCCCTGAGGTATTGGCCCATCTTCGCAAAGTTAGTCTTCCTAAAGTCTAAGATCCTCGCCTTTGAATGGATTCTAACAGCCCTAGTCCTGATACTGAACCACACCATCTGGTGATCACTGGATGCAAAATGATCTCCCACTACAACATCAGAAACACTTTCACCATTGGTAAGCACCAAATCCAGTATGGCCCCTTCACGTGTGGGGTCTGTTACCAATTTCCTGAATAGTTCTCCCTGTAGAGAATCCAGGATCTCCTTACTTCTAGATGATACTGTAGCAGGAATGTGCCAATCAACATCTGGTATATTGAAATCTCCTATCAGTAGCACTTCCCCTTTCCTAGCAATGCTGTGCATGTCTTCAATTAACTCTCTGTCCACCTCTTCCTCTTGTGAGGGAGGTCTGTATATCACACCAATGTAAATAGATTTCTCTTTCCCTCTTTCTAGTTTAACCCACAATGCCTCCCCTCTCCCTTTTAAGCTCTGTAATTCCAAAGCTTTAATAGTAGTTTTTACATATAGTGCCACTCCTCCTCCCCTGATCTTTGCCATAAGGTCCTAGATGTATTTTACAACCTGCCTTGACCTAGCATGGGGCCACATGACTGGGCATCTCTGTCATGCCTCAGCCATGTGCTTGCAGGGGTACCTACTCTCATTAGTTGTTGTCTGATACTAGCCCCAGTAACTGTTCAGTGATAGTGTGGAAATGACACAGTCATTGGCAATAGAAGGGCCCAGGTAGGTGAGGCATGATCACTGGCTGGTCTACCACCTATATGGTCACCCATATGCCTCCCCCCTCCCATTCTGTGTCCCTGCTCCCATCCCACTACCCATTTCCTAGGCACTTCACAATGGTACAACATTGCACATATGGGCATGCACGCATAGGTTGCCTGGAGCCTGTATGCTGGCTCCATCAGGCAGGGTCCATGCTCTCACCTGTGTTGCACTACACCCACACCCAGGTATGTGTACAACATTGCACCCCCCCTCCCACATGTCAGTTCACTGATGGGACCTGCACATCTGACTTGACTGCAGCAGCAACCAGGCTCATGGCATATACTGTACCTATATCTCCCTAGGCTGCATCACATGTTGTCCCCCAGCCTTTATGCTGTGTGACTGATGGCTTGGACACCACCTTGGCCTGTGACTTCAATATACCAGGTGTGCACACGCAAGCTCCAACACCCACCCAGCACCCAACACAGGCCACGACCTGTTCAGTGCAACCCACAATCCCTCACCTCTATGTGCCAGATGCCCACCTATGCTGTAGATGACAATGATGACACAGCGAGGTACAAACACAGGCCTTTCCTTACAAGTAGTGAAAAGCACATTCTGACATACACTTACCCCAAAGTCACAGGGCATGGCGCCACTCACTTCCATTTCCCATACCTCCTCTCCATTTGATTTTTCAATATCCCCCCCACCCCTCCACCCATGCTCCTCCCTGCAGCTCTGTAGGGCCTGGGCTATGGCCTATAGGCCTGTACAGATGGCCTCTGCAGACTCGACCACTGCCTCCCTCAGGAGCCACAGCTTGTCCACCACAGTGGCAATGATGAGGAACTGCTCCTGAAGGAGGACTGATGAGGTAGCCGAGTCAAGATCTGCAGGGGGAATCATTGGCCCCTGCTGGTGCCAGGGGACTTGGGTGTCTGCAGGGCCTCCAACTACACTCAATGCCACCCATGATGGTGGATGATGATTCAATGGGGGCGTGGAGCTCTGCTAAGGTTCAGGAGGCACTGAAGAGACCCTCTAGGCCCTTCGCCTTATTGGCCATTACTGGCCAGCCTGGCCCCATGTCCCTGACACTCTAGGGTCTGGGACACCCCTCTCTCCATCTTCCTCTTCCACCAGTCTTATCCACATCCACTCGCCCCTCTTCGAGCACTTGCCCCGACTCCTCCGCTGCTGCCACATCCTCCTCTTCTACCTCGCTGTTTTCCTCCTCCTCTTCAGACACCTCTTCCTCCTCTTTCTTGCTGTCCTCTTCCTTCTCCTTCTCCTAGCTGTCTTCCTCTTCCTTCTTCTCCTCCTCTTCCAACACCTCCTCCTCCTCCTCGTTCTCCTCCTCTTCTTCTTCCAACATCTCCTCCTCCTCATTCTCTCTGTCCTCCTCCTCTTTCTTAGCCTCCTCCTCTTCCATCTGGCATTTCTTGTCTCTTCTTTTGTTTTCTTCACTTCATTCTATCTTGGATATTGATCTTTTCCCTTCAGCTTTCTTCCATTTATTTTTCTCTCTGTCCACTCAGACTTCACTATTCTTTCTTACTACCCAGTCTTCAATCTCTTTCTTTTTTTACTCCATCTACCTACCACTTTTCAACCCGCACCCCATTCCTTCCATTCTCCACCTTTTTATTCCTGGTCCATTATTCCCCATTCTCACTCACTCTCTCTCCCCCCACTCCATCCAGCATATCCCATCTATCTTTTTTTCCCTCTCTCTGTCCTCCCTCCTGGGAAAAAATATCATGTGACACCATTCCTGGCGTCTTCTTCCTTTTTCTGAGTCAGTGGCAGTAAGATCTCATAGTACCATCCTCAGCTTTATCTTTATTTCTTCAAGTCAACATGCAGCAGCCAGTGCTGCCTGCAGCATTCACTTCTGGTGAATGGCCCCACACACTGGAAGTGAATGCTACAGGCAGCATTGGCTGATGTTGCTGAATCAGAGAAAGAAAGATGAAGCTGGGGATGGTGCTGCATGATGCTGGAACTGCATGCACAGTGAGTTGTGCCAGTTCCTGGGCCCACCATCTGAGTCCCCACTTCTTCTCCCCATACCCAGCCAATCTTAGATTTTCTCTTCTTCTTTTCTCTCACCCAATTTTAAAGTCTCCACCTAAGTCCCAGTCTCTGCTCTCGCCCATCTCCCTTTCCCTACTATCACCTCCTACATCCCTTCTGCACACCCACCCAGCTACTTCCTTCTTCAATATTTATTAACCCTATCTTTCCTCCTTCTTACCCCAGCATTCTTTCTTATGATCCCCCCTTTCAACTGTTCCCACTATATGACCTTTTTTACTACTACTACTACTATTACTACTACTGAACATTTATATAGTGCTACTAGATGTACGCAGTGTTGAACAGACACATGTAAAAGACAGTCCCTGCTAATCAGAGCTTACAGTCTAGTCAAGACAGACAACACAGTAGCTGTAGACAGGGCTGTACTGAGGTTGAATCGCTCCCTGTGCGACTTGCTCAATGGATGCGTGTCCCCCTCCCCCCCCAGTGGAAGAGAAGAGGCGTGCCCGCTGTGTAAGTTGCCAGCGCGCTAAGCAGATCTGTCCCTCCATTCTCTGAGGTTGCGTCAGAGCAGGGAGGGACAGATGTGCTTAGCATGCTGCAAGAAGGCTTAAGGGGCGCATTTCAGATGTCTGCCATTGCCTGCTGCCACTGAGTGAAGAAAAAGTGGCGACGGCAGGCAACGGCAGACATCTGAAATGCTCCCCTTAAGCCTTTGCACCCTGTGCAGCCACACCACTCGCACAGGGCTAGGTATGGTCCTGGCTGTAGACATGGGACACAGTAGCTGCAGACATGGCATACATCTGGGGGAATAGAAAGGAAACACAAAGGAGATCAGGTGAGTCAAGATCCAAAAGTGGCAGTGAAGAGGTAAATTTTCAGTCTGGATTTGAAAAGGATCAAGAAGGCGTCTGACGTACAGACTCAGGTAGTTTGTTCCAGGCATAAGGAGCAGCAAGGTGAAAGGAGTGAAGTCTGGAGTTAGCAATAGAAGAGACGGTCACAGATAGAGATGATTTGCCAGAAGAGCGGAGTTCCTGAGGAGCAGTGTAGGGAGAGATAAGAGAGGATAGATAGTGTGGAACTACATAGTGAATGCACTTATAGTTCAGCAGGAGAAGTTTGAACTGGATGTGGAAACGGATAGGGAGCCAATGAAGTGACTTGAGGAGAGGGGTAATATGAGCATGGCAAGGCTGGCGGAAGATTAGTTGCACAGCAGAGATTGAAGGGGAGACAGATGATTCAGAGGGAGACCAGCCAGGAGTCCCTCCCACACAAAATATCTTTTTCTCTCTCCATCCTCACTCTCCAGCTTCTTTTTTTCTACCACCAGCCCCAGCCCCACCCCCTTCCAGTCCTTCCCAAGCATCAGCTCCCTTCTCATTCCAGCCCCTCCCATCATCATCTCCCTTCCAGTCCCAATCTCTCCATCTTCCAGCATCAACACATTTCCAGTCCTAGTCCCTCCAGTATCAGCTCCCCTCCAGTCCCAGTTTCTCTCAGCATCATCTCCTTTCCAGTTCCCCCATCCCCCAGCATCAGCACATTCCAGTCCTAGGCCACCCCCCCCCCCCCCACTATCAGTCCCCTTCTAGTCCCAGTCTCTCCCAGCAACATCTCCCTTCCAATCTCAGGCTCCCCATCCCCCAGCATCATCCCATTTCCAGTACTAGCCCCCTCGTATCAATCTTCCTCCACTTCCAGTCTCACTCAGCATCAGCCCCCTTCCAGTCCCTCCATCCACCAGTATCAACCCTTTTCCAGTCTCAGCCCCTTCCAGCATTATGTCCCTTTCAATAGCAGTCTTCCCATACCCCATTAGCCCATTTCCTGTTCTAGCTACCAGTCCTCTTACAGTGCCAGCGGTCCCCCATGCCATGAGGGATCCTGAGCGCGCCTGACCGCTTCAGAGGGAGCAGTGAGGCCTGAAGCCTGGTACCCTGGCTCTTCTCTGCACAGCTGTGGGACTAAATGCAATGTTTTTCTTTATTCCTGTGGTTGTGATAAGTCGCAGATACCGGTGCCACTGTTCCTAGAAGTTAAACAGGGACATTTCCTTTCTCTTGTACAAGGCAGGAAGTGGCCCTATTTAACCTCCAGGCACTCAGTGGCACCAGCAACTGCTACTTAGCACAGCCATGGGATTAAAGGAAAACACTCCTCCTGTGGCTGTGCAGAGGTGAGCCAGGATGCTGGGCTTTGGGCCTCACTTGCTCCCTCTGAAGCTGGCCAAGCATGCATGGGGCCTCTAGTGCCCACATATGCATAGGGATGGCCCTGCTTGGGGGGATGGGGACATCTAGTGATAATGACCCCCAGAGGTTGGTGCCCCCATGCCACGCTTACCCTGCTTACCTGGTAGCATCAGCCCTGATGTGGACCTATGTACTTACAGATCTCTGTGCTATGTCTGTGTTAATCTCTTTCTTCACAGTGAGTCAGCAATATGTGGCAAATGACACATGTGGTGGACCCATGTGCTAGGTGAGCAACATATTTGATTTTATCAAGTGTAGGCCATACCTCTCATCATTGCTTTCGTTCCTCATGGCACGTTGATGGCTTGCCTGTGTCTGCCGCAACCTCCTACTGGAGACACTGAATGAGGTCAGGCCTCTACTCGTTGTCCTGAAGTAGCACTTCAGTGCCTCCAGGGTCCAATGCACACCAAAATCACTGTGGGAGAGAGGTTTGGGATCAGATTTGTGCCCTTTCATGCCCACATTGATCCTCCACTGCTATCACATACCAGCTGTTCCCTGGTCACCTATCCACCCTAGCAGTAGTGGCATGTGTGTCTATTCACAGTGGGGAATTCACCATATGTGTCAGTAGTTAGACCTCTGTGTACCTTCTACTAGGATTCCCCCAAACCCCTGTTTCCAACTGGTGTGATGGTACTGCTCACTGATTAGGCCATCGACAGGTTTTAAACAATGCTTCCAGAACTTGTGAAAGATGTGCAGATATTGGCCACTTGCAGGGCATGTTACTGCTTTGTATGTATCTTTGTCGTATATGCTACTGAATGTGGAGCTTCATGGATTCTACTCACTAGCATCTCCACATCATCCTTATCATAAGAATATAAGATATGCCACACTGGGTCAGACCAAGGTCCATCAAGCCCAGTATTCTCTTTCCAACAGTGGCCAATCTAGATCATAAATACCTAGCAGTTTCCCCAAAAGATACAGGTCCTCAATGCTTGTATTGGGTCAAGAAGTGATATCCTGGGTCCCTTTTAATAATGGTTTATGGACCTTTCCTCCAGGAACTTGTTCAAACCTTTTTTAAACCTAGCTACATTAACAAATTCCAGAGTTTGATTACATGTTGAGTGAAAAAATATTTTCTCTTATTAGTTTTAAATAGGTTACCCTGTAGCTTTATTGCATGTCCCCTAGTCTTTCTATATTCTGATGACGTAAACAATTGATCTACGTTTACCCATTCCACTCCATTCATTAATTTATAGACCTCTATCATATTTCCCCTTAGCCGTCTCTTTTCCAGGTTGAAGAGCCCTAACCTTTTTAGGCTCTCTTCAAAGGGGTATCCTTCCATCACCTTTACCATTTTGGTGGCTCTTCTCTGTACCTTTTCTAATAACGCTATATCCTTTTTAAGATATGGCGACCAGAATTGCACACAATATTCAGGGTGTGGTTGCACCATAGAATGATACAGAGGCATTATAATATCCTTTGTTTTATTTTCCATTCCTTTCCTTATGATATCTAGCATTCTATTTGCTCTCTTCACCGCCAACCTAAATGGCCAAGCTACAATACATATGCAGTTGTCAAGGTCACCATACTGGAATGGGCCGGCTGTACCCCTGAGGCCTACTCCAGTGGAGACCTGCATCTATATGTCAAGATTCTCAAGTCTGCTAAGTCCCAGAGTCGGTGCCACCAGGAAAAGCTACGCTACTAACAGAATCTGGTGGCGGCTATGGGGGAGGGATCCGAGGAGGGGGAACCTAGGGAAGAAACCCCTGGAGATAGCTCAGGGATCAGCGGTAGTGACCCAGATACAATGGTCACCTTCCCAGAGTGGGGGCTGGTGGACGAGCCAGCAAGAATATGAGACCCTTAAACATGCCTGAGAGCAGGCTTTGGAGGAGGATGGGGTTCCAGTAGGTAACAGAGATTCTCTGCAAGAACCTTTCCTTATTTTGTGCTAAAGGGAGATTTATTATACAGAGTGACTGAGGGGGCCCTAGAGGGGCAAGAGGTAGAACAACTGATAGTTCCCTGGCCCTGTTGTGAGCAAGTGTTATTATTGGCTCATAGCTGGGGGTGGAGAAAACACTAGAGTGTGTTTTAGCCTGATTTTTCTGGCTCAGGTCCATAAACAGATGCAGTTATTTGCCAGTCATGTCCCACCTGCCATCTTCAACACCCCACCTAAGTCTGACCTGCCCCTCTAGTGCCTATGCCTATCATTGAAACTCCATTTGAAAGAGTGGCCATGGATCTGATAGTCCCTTGGAGTGAAACACCCGAGGCAGCAAGTACCTGCTACCCGGAGGCCATTGCTCTAAGGAATATGAAGACTACCACAATTGTGAATGCCCTCTAGATAGTATTCTCGCGGGTGGAAATATCCAATGAGATCCTGACAGATCAAGGAATATCCTTTGTATCCAAGGTAATGAAGCAAGTGTGTGCTTTGATGAAGGTCAAGATGCTATGAACATCAGTATATCACCCACAGGCGGATGGCCTCATTGAGCGATTCAATAAAACTCTGAAACAGATGTTTAAAAAGTTTGTGCAGGAGGATGGGAAGAACTGGGGTATTCTCCTACTCTATTTGATGTTTGCCATCTGCAAGGTACCTCAGAGTTCCATGGGGCTTTTGCCTTTTGAGTTGCTCTTTTGAAGATGGCCAAGAGGCATATTAGACGTGGTAAGGGAATCTGGGAAGAAGAACCCTGTGTCGGGCTTAATTTGGTGGAGTACCTTATACAAATGCAAGACTGGCTGAGGAAAGCCAGAGAGGTAGCCAAACTCAATCTGGAAAAAGCCCAAGCTGAGCAGGCCAGGGGCTGCAATCAGACAGCCATACACCACACCTTCCAACCGGGAGACAGAGTTTTAGTCTTGCTGCCCTCATCCAAGAGCAAGTTACTCTGTAAATGGCAGGGGCCCTATGAGGTTGAAGATAAAGTAGAACCTGTTAACTACAAGATTGCCCAGCCAGATAAGTGGAAGAAAGCTAAAATTTACCATAGTAAATGACGGCAGATAAAGACCAGTATGGTCTATTTAGTCTGCCCAGTAAGATGGCAGGAGTAGGTGCATCTGCCACTCTTTTCAGGCCACCCCTCCCCATGTCTTTGTTTAGGGGTGAACCTATCACTCCGTGTAGGACACCCCTATTTGTTGAGAAAATAGATAGTTAAGTTTATTTTGATTTTATCCTGCTGCTGTAAAGGGATCCACTGTGTCTGTTCCATGTCATTTTGAATTCTGTCACTGTATTTGCCCCCACCACTTCCATTGGGAGGGCGTCCTAAGCATCCACCACCCTTTCAGTGAAAAAGTATTTCCTGACATTGCCTTTCAATTTACCCTCTTGCAGCTTCATGTTATGCCCTCTAGTTTTACAGCTTCCCCGTCTTTGCAAGAGGTTTGTTTGTTCATTACAGACAACTCACGTTATACTGGAGATAATTATAGATAGCTGTAGATAGTTTTCCCCAGTTTGAAATCCAAGTTGTATCACCCGTTCAATGTAAGTGCTTAACAGATCTCCTGTTCCGCACAAAACTGTTATTTGTAAACCGCACTGATTTCAAAGAGTGCGGTATATAAAGCATTAAAATAAATAAATAAATAAATAAAATAAAATTATTTCTCATTACGTATTTAAAGGTCTGAATCTTATCTCCCCTATCCCTCCTCTCCTCCAGAGTGTACATATTTAGGTCTCCAGTCTCTTCTCATAAGGCTTCTGATGCAGGCTCCAAATCATTTTGGTCGCCGTCCTCTGAACAGTTTCCAGTCTTTTTATATCTTTGCAAGATATGGTCTCCAAAACTGAACACAGTATTCCAAGTGAGACCTCACCAGTGACTTATACAGTGGCATTAGTACCTTTTCCTTTCGGCTGGTAAGCATTGCATGCAATCCAACATCCTCCTGGCTTTGGCCACCGCTTTGTCGCACTGTTTTGCCACCTTGAGATCCTCAGAAATAATCACATCAAGGTCCTTCTCCTGGTCCGTGCACACCAAACTCTCGCCCCCTATCGTATACATTTCCCTTGGATTTCTGCTTCCCAAGTGCATGACACTGCACTTCTTCGCATTAAATCTTAACTGCCAAGTATTAGACCATTCTTCCAGCTTTTGTAAATCTTTCCTCATGTTATCCACTCCCTCAGGAGAGTCCACTCTGTTGCAAATTTTCGTGTCATCTGCAACAAGACAAACCAAAACAGAGCACACAGTACCTGCAGAGGAACTAGAAACAAAAGAGCTGGTACCAAGGACTGGCAAAAAAAATCAGATGTTGACCTTTTCTTTATTATCCCCAAGGGATAATAAAATCAGATGTTGACCTTTTCTTTATTATCCCCAAGGGGATAATAAAGAAAAGGTCAACATCTGATTTTTTTTGCCAGTCCTTGGTACCAGCTCTTTTGTTCCAACTGCAAAAAAATAGACTTTTCCATTCAGTCCTTCAGCAATATCACTCACAAATACATTGAACAGTGCCGGGCCCAGGACCGAACCCTGGGGCACCCCACTAATCACCCTCCTTTCATCCGAGTGAGCTCCATTTACCATCACCTTCTGTCGTCTGTCAGTCAACCAATTTCTGATCCAGTTCACCACCTTGGGACCCATCCCCAAGCTACTGAGTTTATTGATAAGCTTCGTATGAGGAACAGTATCAAAGGCTTTGCCGAAATCCAGGTAGATGACATCCATCGCAAGCCCCTGATCTAGTTCTTTGGTCAACCAGTCAAAGAACTCAATCAGGTTTGTTTGGCAAGATTGTCCTTCGGTAAAACCATGTTGCCTCAGATCATGCAACCTGTTAGTTTTGAGAAAGTCCACTATTCGCACTTTCAGGAGCGCCTCCATTACTTTTCCCACCGCCAAGGGAATATTAAACTATTGAAAAAGTGGACTCTGGTGACAGCTATGATGGTACACAGAGATGATTTTAGGCCGGAAATTTCAGCCCCGTCAGATCCAGCTCAAGTCCCTCTATAGGAGACCAGCTCTCTGCTGCCCATAGAAGAGATCTAGAAGGTTTGATCTACCAGAACCTAAAGATGTTCTCCACCTGCCCAGGATGAACCTACTTCATTTGTCATGATATCATTACTGACCCTGGGGTGATTATCCAGCAATGACCCTATCAGATTCCGGAGGCCCGGAGGTTGTTAGGGAGCTGGAATAAATGCTTTACTTGGGAGTTATAGAAGAGTCCATGAGTGACTGGTTGTCATCCATCATCTTGGTTCCTAAACCTGATGGAAGCATCAGATTCTGCATTGACTTCTGGAGGGTCAATGCAGCTTCTAAACTGGAAGCGTGTCCCATGCCCAGAATAGATGAGCTAATCGAGCTACTCAGTGAAGCACACTTTATATCAATGTTGGATTTGACCAAGGGATACTGGCAGGTGCCCTTGACTCTGGTTGCCAGGGAGAAGACTACTTTTTTGACACTGCAAAGTCTGTTCCAATTTGCAGTGCTGTCCTTTGGATTACACGAGCCTCCTGCCATGTTTCTATGCCTCGTAGTCAACCACATACTAAGATCGCACAAGGAGTGTGTGGCTGCCTCAGAGGGAGAGGTTAAGAACCCAGTAGGCAGCAGGATGGAGAGAGGCCTATGGAACTAGGTCCTTCCAAGGCAAGCAGTGCAAAGGAGTTCTGAGCTAGGAATTTTAACTGGGGCTGGAGGAAGGGCCAGGAGAACCAGCTTGTGGAAGTTTAACAAGCTGGAACCAAACAGGAGTAAGGTAGTTACCAAAAAAGTATATTTATAGGTGGATGCTAAGAACAAGGAGACCCAACATGGCCACATTTCAGCAATGCCTTTGTCAGGGGTACAGGTTTCTAAAAAACAAATAACATTATCAGTGAAAAGCCATAGGAAATTAAATAAAACAAAAAAAGAATAAAAGGATAAATAAAACCATAGACATTAAATATTACAATGAAATATGAGTACACATAACACTGGAATCCATCTAAAATGTTAATGTTAAAAGTCAAACTTAATCACAAACAGATTATACAATTAAAACACATAGATATCTTACTAAAAAAATAAAAGACCATAAAAGACATAACTATAATTAAAATTATAAATACTATATGGAGCAACATATAAATAGTAGTAGAACCTTCAAGTGGAAGTAAAAGGGAAACATTAAAAATCATAAAATCATAAAATGCTAATCAAAAGTGTATACATGGAATGGTAAGAACGTAGTGTGACCAGACATTTAAAAAATGGTATTAGACAATAATAATTAATGTTACTAATAAAGTATGAGACGCCTGACTAATTTGAAAGAAACGGTGAGAAAGATTAATCTTGAGGTCACAGATACTTATCTTGCAAGCACATACAGACTGGTCAACAATGAAGCAGATCTTAGCTAAACATAAGACCCTACAGGACCAATAAATGAATAAATAAATGGATAAAATAAATAAAATATAATAAATAAATTTAATAAATAAGTAACCAGGTAAACATTCAAAGAGGCACATATGGAGTTATAAAATAATCTAATTTAGGAGGACTAAAGTGAACACAATGGAACACTCATGCTGTAGCCTATCAGTACAGGGTGAGGCAAGGATTGGAACTCACACCGTTTATTCCACAATAGAGTGGAACAATTATGTAGCCTGTGTGCAAATGGACAAACATGTGATGGAAAAAGGAGCCAGAACATGAATATGTGTATATACCCTTTAAAACATGCTAGGTCTTAGAGAACTGTAATGGGAACCTAGCCTCTTTTGTAAAAGAACCAACTTTAAAATGCCAAATGTAGGACTACAGAAACAACTTATGGACAAAGATATGATAAACAAGTAAAAATGCATGTAGTATAATCTAAGAACCTTGAATGCTTCCTGCCATGTATACAGTAAATTCAAAAAATGTGAGCTTTCAAATACGTGTGCTACCAAATGCACAAATTGTGATATTTAATTTACCACCCATGATAATCATAAATATAAAAGAGTAAAGCCAAAAATGATTGTATTTGGCAAGGAGCATATTACCTTATATCCAAAGTGCAAAGTATGGCACCGAAATCGGGAGAAAGATTAACCTCGGTGAAAGTCGACATTTAAAAAGGATGTTTGGCACCAAAAGACAGAGGTTACCATGGGAACCACAGTAAACAGTATTAGCGTTCCAAGTAAAATTATTTTAAGGACAAAACAAATTTACTAAAATCTTAGCAAGATTATCCAAAATCATATAAGACAAAAAACTGCATAAATGGGTTAAAGAGGGCAATAAAAATGGTTGCAGTAAAACTGAATCATAATGTAAGATAGTACATAAATTAATATAATGAACCTGTTGTCAGATTAATACCCTCAAGCCAATCAGTGCTCATTTTCCCACTTTTAAACAGCATCATTCATTCTTAACTTTTGGGATGCCATCCCTTTAAATTTTTGGAAAGTCAACCCCGTGTCAGTTCTGACCACAGGGAAGATGGCCTTAAACAAAATGAGCTGGCAATGCTAGAAGAAAAGGTACAAAATAGCTAAATACAGTAAATGAGGTAGCATTGTAAAAATAGAATTTTATTTTATTTTATTTTATTTATTTAATAGTATTTCTATACCGCCTTCTCCTTCAATCAAGGCGGTCTCACAGCAAGCAATCAAAAAGTGAACAGGTGTTTTCATGCAGTAGAAAAGATAGAAGGAATTATTGATTTAATGGCAGTATTAATGAGTACATCTGGTTTTGGCAATTTTGGGGAGGTGAAAAGTTTGAATTTGTTATTTTACTTAGGAAGTAATGGCTGTCATAGAAAATAACGAGTCCCATTAAAGTCCATTGAGTTTCCCTAGCAACGGATGAATATGTCAAACATTCTTGGAGTATCAGTTGTAAAATGTTAAGTTGGAGGGAACTCATTTACTCGACGCCCCATTGGTTACTCCATGACGACACCTTGGAAACACCAGTGGGAGCAAGGTAGAATCCTAAAGATTACCAAGGTAATCTGATCATGTGTCAGAGATCACTAGGAGTCGTCCAAAAGGACAGACCTGTAGAGGCTGCTGAGCTGGAAGAGAGAGAATTGCTTTTGAGTGAAATCAGAGTTGTAAAGCTGCAAATTCTCTTGATGAGTGAATGAAATTGAATGAAAGTACTTGATTTTATTACAGTTGTCCGCGTTTAACACCACTTTGTATGAATGAGTGCTAATGTGAGCTGCATTTAGGGTGAGCTAAAGGCATTGCCATATAGAGCATAAGGGAAGATTGGAGCACGGTATCAATTAAACAGATCCGTGTAAAGTTGATTTAAGTCTCCCTGAGCGCTGTTGAGGACAGACAAAATACTGCACTACACAGCAGAGAGAACGCAGTTGGTTCTATAAAACAATGACTATAAATATAGGAGACAACCTTAAAACTCTAAAGCAGCCCTGTTTCAGATAGTGATTACATGAAAGTGAGTATAAAGAAATCATATGCTCAGTTGTGATCTCAAAAGTTAGGGAATTCTAATTATCAATTTATTTAATGGTTCCGCTCCTACCTGACCAATAGACAACAACTGATCCGCACAAGCATGGTAACTCCCCCCCCCCCTTTCGACAGCACCAAGGAGTACCCCAGGGCTCCACACTATCCGCCATGCTCTTCAATATCTACCTGCAGCCACTCTGCTCGATAATACGCGCTCACAACATTAACTACCATATCTACGCAAACGACATAATGCTTTATGGACCCATCACAACCACAAACCCAACAAACAGTCACCTATCAGACTGCTTCATTGATGTCTCTAGCTTGCTACAAGAGAACAACCTATCCACCAACATTAAAAAAAACAGAAGCCCTCATTGTGACCAAGGGCCCTAACTTCACCCCACCGCCACACCTCACCTTGGGAACCACCCAAATACAAGTTCAACCCCACATAAAATATTTGGGAATCATCATTGATCAAACGCTTACATTTAAACAACAGATTAAAAAGACTACCAGAACAATACAAAGCAAAGACGGCACAATGGCTCAGACCACTCATCGACCCACAGGACTTCAGAACAGTCATGCAGGCTATGACGCTCCCCCACCTGGACTACTGTAATGCAATTTATCACGGACTACCTGCCACCCACACCAACCCCCTACGAACTGCCTTAAACACCACCGCAAGAATCATCCAGAAAGCGAAAAAACAAGATCACATCACCCCACCCTGAGAGAACTTCACATCCTGCCTCTCGAAGCAAGGATTAAATACAAATCTCTCCTACTTATCCACAAAGCCCTCCATCAAATGCAGACTTCCCAACTCCAGACTCTACTACCTCAGCCTACCCTCAACAGACCAACCCGACAGACCACCAGCAACACTCTCACTATCCCCCACGAACGAACTAAGTTCAATCAACAAACCTGTAACAGTGCATTCAAACTGTATGCGCCCTCCCTCTGGAACTCCCTTCCAAGCCAGATCCAAAACAACAGAGACCTCTCCACATTCCGGAAACAGTTAAAAACCATCCTGTTTCATATCTTGGACCTGAAACAGACATCTCTCACTGACTGCACATCCAGACCCTCTAACCTAACCCTTCTGCTACCAACTAAGAGACTTACGTCAACTGTCTAGTTAGAAACATAGAAATATGATGACAGAAAAAGACCACATGGCCTATCTAGTCGGTCCTTCCATATCAACAACAACAACAGTCCCCTTTTTACTTTTAGAGATCCTCTGTGTTTGTCCCATGCTTTTTTGAATTCAGTTACTGTCCTCATCTGTTACTTTCTGTTCAGATCATCAATATTGGCCCCCCTGGTGACGGGCCCCCCCATCTCTGTCAAATTGATTTTTGTCCCCCCCCCCTCCCTTTTTTGTTAAACCACTTTGACCCGGTGAAAAGCGGGATATAAATGCAGCTAAATAAATAAATAAATTTCACCTTAGTTTTGCTTGCATGATAGAAAGCTGACAAGAAAGCTTTTTTTTTTTTAAATGCTAGACAAGGTTTTGCTTTATTGAGTTCTTAAAGAGTAGATATTCTTCAGAATGGAACTGGGCAGCGGAAGAATGGAGAAAGGACAGTGCAGAGAAATCCAGATAAGCCTCAGTGAACCAAAAGTATATCAGCAGTCCCATCTTTACTAAGACAAGTGTGCACCAACAGACTTTCACTCAGGCCAGAGGTTGTTGCTTTTTTTATACATTCTTAACAATAGTTACAAAAAGAGAAGATACTTGTAAATGGATATTACATGCTAATAATTTTTCTTTCTTTTCATTTTTAATAAGTTTTATTTTTGTGAGACAAGAACCCAAGCTAGTACATACAACAATCAAACAAACATATGCATAAAAAGGTGAAATACCTACCTGACTTCACAGTGTAGAATTGCTCGATGCTGTAATTAAAAAAAACACAAAGTATCAATACTTAAAAGAGCTAATGAAAGAGAGAAAATATTGTTACAGGAAAAGCTGTCAAAGAGATTATACTTATCTGATATAGCAATGTTTTCTGAATGTAATGGGTTCAAGGCTAAGAAAAGAGAGTATATTGTAAGATTTGTATCAACATCATGTTATTTATTTATTTATTTATTTAACAGCTCTTCTATACTGCGCTCTTTGTTATCAGTGCGGTTTACATTCAACAATATGACTCTCAGACAGTGGCAGATCTGTCCTAAGTTTACATATAACAGGGAACGTAACATGGATTTGAACTGGGGGAAACTATGTACATTTTACAGTTACAATATTGGTAGTCTATTTACATATTGGCCAGTCTATTTACAGCAAATAATTTATAATTTATACAGTTATAATAATTTAGTAATTATAAAGGAAACATCTTTACTATACTGGTTTCAAATAAAGAGAAAATATCCTTTAAATACATCTTACTTAAGCTTTAAACTATTAAAACAGAATCAGGTTTAAATATTTTGTTATTCCTATGAAAGCCTCCTGTAGCACAATATCTGACGGGAACCTGATTCATCTTTGTTCTGCTCAGCCACCACTAACTATAAGAGCAGGAGAGGTTCCCTGTGCAGGAGAGCTTACACAGAATTGGCATCACTTACAGGCTTTTCCTGAGGAGACTATTTTTGCTTCTGTGAGTGTACTAGATAAGGTTCTCAAGAGCAGAGATGTCTCTCTCCATGCAAAGATTTGACTTGTTCAAGCCATGGTATTTTCAATAACATCATATGGATGTGAAAGCTGGACAGTGAAAAAGATAGGAAGAAAATTGATGACTTTGAATTATGGTGCTGGCAGCAAATACTGTGTATACCATGGACTGCCCGAAGAACAAACCAGTCGGTACTAGAGGAGATCAAACCTAAGCTTTCTTTAGAAGCTCAGATGACAAGACTTCGACTTTCATACTTTGGACACATTATGCGAAGAGAGAGATCATTAGAGAAAGACATCATGCTTGGCAAGATAGAAGGTCAACGCAAAAGAGGAAGGCCAGCAATGAGATGGATCGATACAATAAGAGCAGCTATGGGTACCAGTCTGTCAACAATGAGCCGCCTGACTGAAGACCGAACACAATTTAGGATAGCTATCCAGAGGGTCACCATGAGTCGACTCCGACTTGACAGCACTTAACAACAACAGGCTTTTCCTGAGGAGACTATTTTTGCTTCTGTGAGTGTACTTAGTTTTTCTCTGAGTTAGCATCTTGATCTCCAATTAAGGATTTTTATGCTGCAGTTATAAAGGATTTGAGAGCAGAAATACAGGCTTTGCAAGCCAAGCTGGATGGCTAAGAGCAAAGAGTCAAAAGACAAGAGGAGGAATTGCATCATGCCCATGAGGAACAATGAAGAGATAGAATGATGTCTGATCAATATTTGGAGGGGCAAAGGACCACAGCAATGTACATTCCCCGAGACAAGAAGATCCCAGATTTCTGAGGACTACCAGGAAAAAACGGTGATCTTAAAAGTGAAGGAGTCGGTAGAAAGAACCAGGGCAGCCTTGAAGATGTTACGATTACCTCCGGAGGATCAGCTGGAAATAGTAAAGGACCATTTAAGGGATTAAGCAAGAGATTTATTTATTTATTTATTTTATTTATACACATTTATATACCGCATCTTCCAGAGTTCAGTTGCGGTTTACAGTGAACAACAATTAACAAAGCAAGTTTGTTTTACAAGGAACATCATATTATAAGTATACTGATTAACAGAATATAATTTACAAGGAACGTCATATTATAAATATAATGCTTAACAAAACAGTATATGTATTGAAGAGCAAAGAAATTAACTAGACAGAATATATTGTCTAAACAATGTGAGATAATTCAGAACAGAATAAACTATATACAAGTATATATATATGTATATATATATATATATATATGGAAGTGTAAGGACCTAAGATGTGGGATCATCGAAAGAGTTTAACTAAATGTGCTATCTGAGTGAGTTGAAGGATTTTTATTTAAAGCAGTCATATATCTGTTTAGCCTTTGTCTAAAGTGGGTGGGGGATTATCTATGTTATAGTGTTTGGTGAACAGATAAGTTTTCAATTTTTTGTGGAATTCCATGATCTCAGTTAGTGTTCGTAATTCTTCCGGGAGGGAATTCCAGATGGTTGGGGCTATGTGAGAAAAGGCTCTGTTGTTTGTTGATTTATGGGCTCTTGTGTAATCTTTCGGAATCTTTAATTTGTTTAATTGTCCTTTTCTGTGTGTAGGCTTAGATGGTTCTTTGTGTATTAAGTTACATAGCGTAGTTGGAGCCATATCATATAAGGCTTTGAATGAGGTTATAATTGTTTTGTAAATTATCCTGCTTTGAATTGGTAGCCAATGGAGGGAAGCTAGTATTGGTGTTATGTGTTGGAGTGAGTTAACTTTCAATATAATTCTAGCAGCTGCGTTTTGTGCTAATTGCATTCGTTTGGTGTTTTGTTTTAATATGCCTATTAGTATTAGATTGGCAAAGTCAAAATGAGGAGTTATGGTGGCCTGAATTATGTTGATAAAGTCTTGTGCGAATACTAGAGGACGTAGTTGTTTGAGGGTTTTGATACTGCCAGATTAGTGACAACAGACACACAAAGAAATGTGGAAGATTTATTTGATCTGTTGAAGATGGTATATGGGGATAAGATGCTGGTTAGCATATACCTAAAAGTATTCTATGACAGGAAACAATAGCCTGGAGAAGATGTCTGGACTTATGCCTAGGGTCTCCAAAAAAAATTAGCCAGAGCAATTGCCAGAAGATGAGGCTTGCTTAAGAAATCCAGAGAAATGCTGAAAAAACGCTTTGTGCTTGGTCTCCATGATGACAATTTGTGTTGGAAAATGAGGCAACTGTTGGAGCTGCTTCTGCGGTAGCTAATCTGCTATTATGGACATTGAGAACTTAAGTAAGATGGTGACGAGTTTATGCAAACTGCAAGAAACGTTTAACGAAGAGTAGGAAAGATTAGGGCAGCAGTAGCCAGGATTATATCAGATGCTTCACTCTGGAGCAGCACTAGCACTAGGAAGGATGATTACTGGGGCAGCAGAACTTTCCCCACATTGAATTAGAATAAATATTTATGCAGAATAAACTGCTAAAAGTAGTAGACCACTGAGAAATGAGAAGGGAGAGCTGATTTGCTACAGGTGTCATGAATCAGGACATATATCTTGAAAATGTGTTAGTGAAAAGGAAATGATAGAGTCAAGAATGAGAGACTCATATATACGAGACTCAGAGCCCAGAAGGTTCATTAGAAAAGAAGAAATGCAAGCAGAAAAGACTGAAAAATTGAAGTCAACTGCTTTAATAGACACAGCTCCATCCACTTCAGCCATAAGGAGAAGAAAGAAGAGTGCTTTTGGGAAGAGTCCCATAGCGGAAGTGCTCATAGGACAAGTTCCGGTTAAATATTATATGGACACAGGGTCAGATGCATCCATAATCACTACATCTTGTTTCCAAGAGAGGTTCAAAAAGTTATTTTTGATAAAAGACACAAGCTGCGTGAATCGTACAGCAGTGAATGGCATAGAATTACCTGTCATGGGCTATATGGAGGCAGATATAGTTTGCCTGGGACAACTTTTCAAACAAAGATATATTTTCATAATTCAGGATGCTGCCTGCCAAAAATCAGGGGATGCAATGCCTGGAATATTAGGCATCAATGGAGGAGAGAGGTCACGTGACAGGAGAGCATCACCCTGGTGCGGCAGGAAGTGATCCTGTAACTAGGACCTGTCCTCCAGGTGATGTAAAACCCTCTCGCATCGAGGAAGTTTCTCCAGGGCCATGTGCCCATGAGGGAAGGGTTAGGATAGCTGTTATAGTTGGTGATTCGATCATTAGGCATGTAGATAGCTGGGTGGCTGGTGGACGTGAGGATCGCCTGGTAACATGCCTGCCTGGTGCGAAGGTAGCGGACCTCACGCGCCACCTAGATAAGGTCTTAGATAGTGCTGGGGAGGAGTCTGCTGTCTTGGTGCATGTTGGTACCAATGACATAGGAAAATGTGGTAGGGAGGTTCTGGAGGCTAAATTTAGGCTTTTAGGTAGAAAGTTGAAATCCAGAACTTCCAGGGTAGCATTCTCCGAAATGCTTCCTGTTCCACGTGCAGGACCCAAAAGGCAGGCAGAGCTCCGGAGTCTCAATGCATGGATGAAATAATGGTGCAGAGATGAGGGTTTTGGATTTGTTAGGAACTGGGGAACATTCTGGGGAAAGGAGAGGCTCTTCCGAAGGGATGGGCTTCACCTTAACTGGGATGGAACCAGGCTGCTGGCATTAACCTTTAAAAAGGAGATAGAGCAGCTTTTAAACTAGATATTAGGGGAAAGCCGACAGTCGCCCAAGAGCAGATGGTTCGGAAGAATGTATCTTTGAAGGATACTATCAAAAGCAGAGAGGTTCCACAAAAGAGTAAAGTAGCCCAAATGCCCTCAAGTAAGGAGCAGACAGAGCTTAAAGATCCCAAATTACCCATGTCTAACAATAGCCAAATTAATATGAATAAAATACATTCTCTAAAATGCTTGTATGCAAATGCTAGAAGTCTAAAAAATAAGATGGGAGAGTTAGAATATATACCACTAAATGAAAGGTTAGATATGATTGGAATATCAGAGACATGGTGGAAGGAGGACAACCAGTGGGACACTGTGATACCTGGGTACAAACTATATCGTAATGATAGAGCTGATCAAATTGGTGGAAGGGTTGCTCTCTATGTTAGAGAGGGCATTGAGTCAGAAAGGATTAAAGTTTGGCAGGAAACAAAATCTGCTGTAGAATCTATATGGATTGAAATTCCATGTAAAAGGGGGAAGGCAATGGCAGTGGGGGTGTACTATCGAGCGCCTGGCCAGAATGAACAAATGGATGATGAAATGCTCAAAGAAATCAAGGAAGCTAACAAAAGTTACAGTGCAGTAATAATAATGGGTGATTTCAACTACCCCGGTATCGACTGGGTCAGTGTCACGTCAGGACATGCTAGGGAGATAAAGTTCCTAGATGAAATAAATGACTGCTTCTTGGAGCAGCTGGTTCATGAACCGACCAGAGGGGAAGTAATATTAGACCTAGTCCTTAGTGGAACACCCGATCTAGTGCAAGAGATAAGGTTGTTGGGGCCGCTTGGCAATAGTGATCACAGCATGATCGCCTTTGATTTAATTAGTGGAGGAGGGATAGTAAGGAAATCCATAGTATTACCTTTTAACTTTCAAAAGGGAGACTATGATAAAATTAGGAAAATAGTTAAGAAAAAACTAAAAGGAGCAGTTGCAAATGTTAAAAAAGTACATCAGGCTTGGCTGTTGTTGAAAAATACTATCTTGGAAGCCCAGACCAGCTGTATTCCACGCTTTAAGAAAAGTGGAAGGAAGTCCAAAAAACTGCCAGCATGGTTTAAAGGTGAGGTCAGAGAGGCTGTTGTTGCCAAAAAAGCATCTTTCAGGAAATGGAAAAAAGAGTCAAATGACGAAACCTGGAAACAGCACAAGCACTGGCAAGTCAAATGCAAGGCATTGATAAGGCAGGCAAAGGGAGAGTTTGAGAAGAAGCTTGCTGCGGAAGCAAAAACGCGAAATAAAGACCTTTTCAAGTACATTCGTAGCAAAAAACCTGTGAAAGAGTCAGTTGGTCCATTAGATGATAAAGGGGTTAAAGGAGCACTAAGAGGCGACAAGGCGATAGCGGAGAGACTGAATGAATTCTTTGCTTCAGTCTTTACTGAGGAAGATGTAGGGATGTTACCCATGACTGAAGTGGTATTTAAAGGTGCGGAAGAATTGAAGGAAATATCGATACATCGGGATGATGTATTACAACTATTAGATAAACTGAAGAGTAGCAAATCACCTGGGCAGGATGGTATACATCCAAGGGTGTTGAAAGAACTGAAATATGAGATTGCAGACCTGCTATTAGTAATCTGTGAACTATCATAAAAATCATCTCTAATACCTGAAGACTGGAGGATCGCCAATGTAACACCAATTTTTAAAAAGGTTCCAGGGGTGATCCGGGAAACTACAGACCAGTGAGCCTGACATAAGTACCAGGAAAAATGGTAGAAACCATCATAAAGAATAAAATTACTCAGCATGTAGATAGTCATGACCTAATGGGAGACAGCCAACATGGCTTTAGACAAGGAAGATCTTGTCTTACTAATCTGTTATGTTTTTTGAAGGAGTAAATAATCAGGTAGACAAAGGTGAGTCAGTTGATATTGTGTATCTGGACTTTCAGAAAGCCTTTGACAAAGTCCCTCATGAGAGACTTTTGGCAAAACTAAAGAGTCATGGGATAGGAGGCAGTGTACTATTGTGGATCAGGAACTGGTTAAAAGATAGAAAGCAGAGGGTAGGGCTAAATGGCCAATTTTCCCAGTGGAGAAAGGTGAATAGTGGTGTACCCCAGGGATCTGTGCTGGGTCCGCTGCTTTTTAACATATTCATAAATGACCTGGAAAGTGGAATAACGAGTGAGGTTATAAAATTTGCAGATGACACAAAACTATTTAAAGTTGTTAAAACCCAAGAGGATTGTGGAAAATTGCAAGAGGATCTTGATAAATTGGAAGACTGGGCATCAAAATGGCAGATGAAATTTAATGTGGACAAGTGCAAGGTTATGCACCTAGGGAAGAACAACCCAAACTATGGTTACACGATGCAAGGTTCCACATTAGGAACTACCACCCAGGAAAAAGATTTAGGCGTCATTGTGGATACCATGTTAAAACCCTCGGCTCAGAGTGCAGCAGTGGCCAAGAGAGCAAATAGAATGCTAGGTATGATAAGGAAAGGAATGGAAAATAAAACAAAAGATATTATAATGCCTCTATATCGTTCCATGGTGAGACCGCACCTTGAATATTGTGTGCAATTCTGGTCGCCGTATCTTAAAAAGGATATAGCGATTTTAGAAAAGGTTCAGAGAAGAGCCACCAAAATGGTAAAGGGGATGGAATGATACTCCTATGAAGAAAGGCTAAAAAGGTTAGGGCTCTTTAACCTGGAAAAGAGACGGCTGAGGGGAGATATGATAGAAGTCTATAAATTGATGAACGGAGTGAAACGGGTAAACGTAGATCGATTGTTTACCTTATCAGAATATAGAAAGACTAGGGGACATGCAATGAAGCTACAGGGTAAACTATTTAAGACTAATAAAAGAAAATATTTTTTCACTCAACGTGTAATCAAACTCTGGAATTTGTTATCGGAGGATGTAGTAAAGGCTGTTAGTGTAGCTGGGTTTAAAAAAGGTTTGGACAAGTTCCTGGAGGAAAGGTCCATAAACCATTATTAAGAAGTGACCAAAGATATCAATGCTTGACCCAGTACAAGCATTGTGGAACTTGTGTCTCTTGGGGAAACTGCTAGGTACATATGACCTAGATTGGCCACTGTTGGAAACAGAATACTGGGCTTGATGGACCTTGGTCTGACCCAGTATGGCATATCTTATGTTCTTATGTTCTTATGTTCTTAGCACTGTCAGAGGGCTGGGTGCAAAGAGGTGAAGTGTTCAAAATTTGGAAGTCAGGAAGTAGACCGCATCGGTTTTGTGAAATTGTTGTGAAGAAAAAGAGTAGATTTACCTCCTTTGACAGAGTCCATGCTTCTGGGAAGATGCATATGTCTAGAACAGATCCCTTTCTCAAAGGTTGTAGTGACCAATACAGCGGTGTTACCTCCAACTGTGATGATTGCCAACACATTAGTGACACCAGACAGAGGAAGAGTATGGGTCTGGTTGATAAATGCTGGCCAAAAAACGATTAAACTCGCTCCTAGGATGAGGATTGCAGAGGCTATAACCCCAGCCAAAATTCATCTGACCGCACCCATACAGTTCCAAAGGCACAACAATGTAGTAAGTGTAAGAAAATTTTGATGCTGATGGATGAAGATGATCATTTGAAATTCAGTATATAAAGCATTCCAGTTCAGGTGAATTGGGAAGAGCTTTCTGCAGAGCAAGCTGCCCATTTACAAACTTCATTAGAAAAGCACAGAGGGGTATTTTCTATGCAGAGTATGGATATCAGATTCTCGGATAGAGTATGTCATGAAATTAACACTGGAACATCTTTACTAAGCAAACAACGATATAGACACATGTCATCATATATATATGCAGAGTTCAACAGACATGTACAAGATTTACTAGCACAAGGTGTTTTGAAAGAAAGCAGTAGTCCGTGGGCTTCATCAGTAGTCATCATACGAAAAAAGGATGGTTCCATTCGCTTTTGCTGTGACTACAGAAAATCAAACAAGGTAACAATTAAGGATGCCTACCCTCTACCCCAAATCAATGAATCCCTGAACAAATTAGGACAAACAATGCTATTTTTCTTGTTAGATTTAACATCAGGGTATTTTCAGGTCGCGATGAAGGAGGAGGATCAACAGAAGACCATGGTTACCACCCCGTTCGGGCTTGTCAGCGGACAAGGATGCCCTCCGGCTTATGTAACACCACGACAACGTTCCAACGGCTGATGGAGCTTGTGCTAAGGATTACATCTTTGAAATTCTGCTGCTCTATCTTGATGATAGTCTTATTTTCTCTAAAGATTTTGATAGTTATTTAGAGAGAATGGATAGCATTTTTACTAAACTGGCAGAGAGCAGCCTGAAGCTGAAGCCAAAGAAGTGTAAAATACTATTTAAAGAAGTAAATTACCTTGGACATGTTGCCTCAGAGAAAGGTGTTGCTGTGGATCCCACCAAAACAGAAACACTGTGAAACTAGCCAGGCCCGAAAACTATAACAGAACTACATCATTTTTTAGGGTTTGCCAGCTATTATAGAAGATTTATCCCATCTTGTGTGCAAATAGCAGCCCCTCTGCATGTTCAACAGGTAAAAGTTGAAAGAATACAAAAGCTGTGTCCTTCTTCTGGACACTGGAGTGCCAGCAGACTTTTGAAACATTAATTGGGAAATTGACTTCAGCACCAGTCCTGGCATATGTCATTTTGTACCAAACAATATAATTATGGGTCCCTATCAAAGCCAAACAATTGGATGATATATAATTTTTTGACTTATCCTTTTAAAGGACTTGGGGTGATATTAATGCAAGCCCAAGAAGGCAATTAGCGAGTCATCACTTATGCCAGTTGCAGCCTTCGAAAATCAGAGAGAAATGACAAATATTATGTTGTATTTAAATTGGAACTTCAGGCACTCAAGTGGACCACATCCGAAAAATTCAAGGATTACCTGATGTACTCATATAAAATGTTTACCGCTAGGATGGAACATAATCCACTCAGATATCTGTTGCTTTCTGTGAGTACTTTATGTTTACTGTAAACCGCGCTGATGATAAAAGTGCGGTATATAAGAGCGTTAAATAAAATAAATAAATAAATAAAATCTGAATTCAGCAATGTGCAGACAATAGAGCCAGACTTCAAGACCTGTTATAAGCCAGGCACGAAGAACATAGTGGCAGACGCGTTGTCAAGGTTGCCTTTCAGGAAAGACAAAGAGGAAGAAGATCAGACATCAGATTTCATTAGTACTGAGCCTAATAAGGTTTGTGAATTCTTATGGAAGAAAGAGAAGGAACCGATACAAGTGGTAGCAAGAGCGCTAAGGCACAGAGAGAACGTTCCATTACTTGATTACACAATAGTAGATACTTTAAGGAATTGGCAAATGAAAGATACAGATTTGTGCCTGGTTCTCAATGAAATGAAGAAAGCTAAGTGGATAGACACTAAGGACTGGACTCAGAGCCAGAAGAAGATGTGGAGACAGAGAGTTTTGGATGCTTGAGACGATCAGGAAGTTACTAAATTCATTATACCAACAGAGTTGAAGAGAAGTTTTTGAAGCAAAGCATGGCAAGGCAGAGCATTCTAGAGAAGAGGTTACCATAAAAAATTTAAGGAGAGACTATTATTGGCCAGAAATGTTGACAGATGTAAGCAACTGGGAGATGTGCTTTTGCGAGGGATTTGTTTCCCAAGGAAAAAGCTAGTTTTCAATGTTTTCAAGCCACCTTTCCTTTAGAAATACTAGCAGCGGATTTTACAGTACTTGAACCTAGCTTGAATTAATAGAGAATGTATTAGGGCTAATAGATCTGTTTACCCATTTTATGCTGGCAATACCCATGAGGAATCAAACTGAACTCACCACATCTAGAGTGATAGTACAAAACCGGATTAACTATTACGGTTGTCCCTCACGCATACATTCAGATCAGGGGGGCAATTTTGAAGCTGATACAATAAAATAACTTTGCAAGATGTATGGAATGTGGAGAAGTAGGACATCCCCAAATCATCCACAGGGAAATGCCAATGCGAAAAATTCAATCGCACTAATATGTTAAGAGCTCTGGCAGAAGAAAAAAAGAGATGGGCAGAATATTTGCCGGAGCTGGGTTTGGCATATAACAGCAGTGTATACATTTCCACAGGATATTTGCCATTCTATTTAATGTTTGGTTGTGATTCAAGGTTACTGTTCAACCTACAAACCAAAACTGTGGAAGAGGAAGACTTAAGTAAGGTGGACGACTGGGTGAGGCTTCACAAACATCAGTTACAAGAAGCATGTAAGATTGCCCAACGAATGTCTATGAGTAAAGCTGAAAACAGGAACAGCAAGGCCGCGGGCCCCGTCCGCGTGGCCGCTCCTAACCGGGGGGGTGGCGGGCCGTTCGCCCCCCCCCCCTCGGTTGCGGCGGCGGCGCGCGGCTCGATGGTGCCCGCGCGGCCGGGCGCCTCATTGGCTCCCCGCGGCGGTTAAAACGCCCGGGAGCCAATGAGGAGGCTAGGACCCGGTGGCGGGGGGGGGTGAGTGGCGCGGAGACCCAGCTCTGCATCGGCAGTTGCTGGGTCGGGGCTGGAGGCTCCAGACGCGTGCGGGCTTGCTGCGCATGATCGTCGTTGGGTGTCCCAGGCCTTGGTGCAGCGGGAGGCAGCAAGTGAAGCGGCGCCGTCCTTGGAGCTCTGGGGGCAGCGATCCAGCGGCGGGGGAGTCAGGAGGCTCGTGGCTCTACAGGCAGGTTTGTTTGGGGAAGGTCAGGGTTGCAAATCCCACTAGGGGACAGCAACGGGTGTTCCTTGTAGTCTTGGGCAAGCCACTTAGTTATTTAGGGAATCCCCTCTATCCTTAATAAAAAAAAAAAAAAAAAAACGCAAAACATATAATAATAATAATATTAATAAAATAAAATAAAATTCATAGCTACAGGAATAATTAATTAAGCCCATGGCCGGGGGAGGAATGAAGGGGGGTTCCGGAAAGCGCCACGGGTCTGGGAGGGTTAAGACGGTCGGTCCTCGGAGGGGAGAGCCTGCTCCGTTGGGGCGCTCGGCTCCTCTTGGAAGGGGGACCAGGGGCAGGGTTCCGAGCCGTGGCCCGGCGTCCGACGGTGGTACTAGCCCTGTCACCAGGCCGGGGGGGCGGCTGGGTAGGGGGGTCTCGGCTGGCCGGTTAGCTGTGGGCCGGCGTGGTAGGTCAGCAGCCCCGGCTAGCGGTACTTTGGGGCGGGGAGAGGCCCCTGGTGGCTTGGGGGTGGCTATAGGTCCCACGGGTGTGGGTTTCGGGGCGGCTCCTCAGTTGAGCACTGTGGTTATGGACGCTGCGAGTCCGGGGGGTGGATCTGCTACTGCAGGGGCAGCCTATTCCCCCATGTGGGCGCATTGGCAGGGCGGGGGTCAAGGCTCTTCCTGCGCGGAATGGCTAGGGGCGTGGCAGCCGCCTCGGCCGGGGGCGGGTTTTCCTTCGCCTTTCCCTGTTTTTTCTCCGCAGGTTTCGACTGGCTGGCCCTACTGGGGGCAACCGTGGGGGGCTCCTGCTGGAGAGCTGGACGGCGGGAGGGCGTGCACAAGTGGAGGCCCCGTGTCTGTCGGAAGCGGAGGGGGAGCGGAAGCATCAGCTTTGACGCCACCGGAGCCGGGTGTGTCTTCCGAGGTAGCAGCACCAGTGGCAGGTGAGTTGGCTACTGGGGTGAGGGCAGGGGAGGGGGGTAAGAAGCGAGCGTCCAAGCGCAAGCGGTGTTCCGGTCACCGGCGGCGGCGTTCGGGGTCCTCCTCTTCTTCAACGTCTGAGTCGTCGTCCGGCTCGGTGTCCGACGACTTGGCCGGGAGCCCGCGGGCCACTGGCGGGGAGGTCGGCGTGGGACAGGTGGGTTCTGTGCCTTCGGTGGCGTGTTTCTCGGAGTTATGGGAGGGAGTGCCAAAGACTCTGCGGAAAAAGATTGTGAAACGTCGCTACGTAGATATTTTCCGCTTACTCGAAGGTCGGAAGCGGTCGGGGGATAGCCGACGGAAGCGTAAGGAGGACGAGAAGGCGGGTAGGGTCAAGAGAGTGGCTCGGAATGTGGTTAATTGGACTCGGTCTTTCTTGCGTTTGGCGAGTGTATGGGGTCATTCGCATCCGGAGCAGTACGGTATGCTGTTGGCTTACGCGGATTCCATACTGGAGGCCTCACAGACTCATGACGGTTGGGCTTGGCTCAACTATGATGAGAAATTCCGTGATAAGATGGAAGAGAATCGCCTGTTGTCATGGGGAACGCAGGACATTAATCTTTGGTTAACGCAGATGGCGATCAGACCTGGCGGGGGAGGTATGGGTGGGCAGAGAGGTGGAGTAGCCACCCCTGCGCAGGCGGATCGGCCCTTTCGATCGGGCGTGCCCCCTGTGTTGCAGAGAACTCCAGGGGGGGGGGGAACGGGGGACTTGTGCTGGCGCTTCAACAAGTCTTCCTGCCCCTTTCCGGATTGCAAATTCCGGCACGCCTGCTCCGTCTGTAATGGGGGTCACCCAGCCCTCAAATGTGTCAAGACGAGTGGCGGGGGCGTGCCAGCCCCCAGCCACAAGTAATGGGGACGTCTGGAGTTTGGCCCCCACCCCTGTTGCGATTGTTGGGTTAGGCCCGTGGCTTAGGAGGTATCCGAAGCGACAGGTCAGCGGTCTTTTGGAATGCGGGTGTAAGGAGGCGTTTCCCATACCGGTGGTGGGCAGTGTAGGGGTACACAAGGCGCGGAATTCGCCTTCGGTGCGGCGTTTCGCGCAGCTGGTACGAGATAAGTTGGCAACTGAGCTGGCCTTAGGTAGGGTGGTCTTTTCCTATTGGTTCCTCGGTTAATGATCACGTTCCTAAGGTTTTTGGGTGCCGTACGTTACGCGTGTTCCGTAGCATCCGAAAAGACGGCGGGTCCGGCGATGACTATTACCTTTTGGGGAGTGGAGTTGGATTCCGTGGCGTTGGAGGCCCGCTTGCCGGGGGAGAAAGTTACGAGTCTGCGGGTGTTGTTCGCAGATGCGCTGGGTTCTAGTAAGCTAACGCTGCGGGAGATGCAGTCTTTGGCGGGGTCCCTGCATTTTGCGTATCGGGTGATCCCGATGGGGAGAGTGTTCTTGCGCCGGTTGTCCGCAGGTACTGCAGGCGACTCTAGGCCGCATCATCGGATTCCGATGTCACGCAGCTTGCGGGCAGATCTGTGGATTTGGGACGATTTTCTTCGTGACTTTAATGGTACCACGGTGCTGAGAGACCCGGAGGTGACTTCTGCGGATCTGCAGTTGTATACTGATGCAGCAGGGGGTTCCGGTTTGGGGGATTTATTTTTGGGGCGCATGGTGCGCAGAAGGCTGGCCTCAATCCTGGCGAGCGGTGGGGCTTACGAGGAATATTACCTTCCTCGAGTTGTTTCCCATTGTGGTGGTCCTGTCCTTGTGGCCGGATGGACTCCGCAATCGCAGAGTGCGCTGGTGGTGCGACAACGAGGCGGCAGTGTCGGTGATCAATAACTATTCCCCAAGATGTCAGCCGGTAGCTGACCTGATGCGGCAGGTGGTCTTTTCATGCTTGCAGTTGAATTTAGTGATTAAGGCTCATTGTTGCGGGGTTGGGAGCGGTCTAGTCCCTCGCCCGGGGATTGGCGGCGTCCTATTACTCATGACTTACTGCGTCGGTTATGCGGGGCCTTGCCGCGGGTGGTGGCCACCTACTATGAAGGGGTGCTCTTTCGGGCCGTTTTCGTTAGCCTTTTTTCGGCGCATTTCGGGTGGGCGAGCTGGTTTCGGAGTCGGGGCGGCTTCACAATGGGAGGGAGGTGCAGGTGCGTCACGTGCACTTGCTCGGGAGTAGGGTTCATATCCGCCTTGCCCGTTCTACGACGGATCAGGCGGAATGGGTAGGTGGGTGGACTTGGCCGCGGTCCAGGGTTCCCCCTCGTGCCCGGTCGCGTTGCTGCAGGCGTACTGACGCGTTCGTCCGGAGGCTAGCGGTAGCCTTTTATCCATTAGGTCGAGCGGGTCCTTCCGCGTTGCCAATTTACCGCAGTGCTACGGCTGGCATTACGACAGATAGGTGAGGGCCCTGGTGCCTTCGCCCCTCATTCCTTCCGGATCTGGGCGGCAGCCAGTGCGGCGGTGGCCGGGCTGCCCGATCAGGAGATACAGCGCATTGGGCGTTGGCGGTCGGGAGCTTTCCACTGCTATGTGCGTTTCTGGGGGAGTGGGGGGGGGCACTAACGGGGCTATTTCTTTGTCTTTCAGATGTGGGGCATAGAAGCTGCTGGATTCCTGGCCACTCCTTTGTCTTCTGGGCGGGTCGGCGAGCAGCGACGCGCCCATTGGGGCTGAATTTGGGACTTTCCGAGCAGGCGGTGACGATCACATGGCTGGGCGAGCGCGGACTCCGGTGGATACAACTCCTGCCTTTGCTTCGGCACCTCCAGCGAACCAGAGGCGCCCCGGAGGTGTTACTGCTCCACTTAGGTGGCAACGATCTCGCTTCATGGACTTGCCGGCAGTTGATTCGAGCAGCTATCAAGGACTTTGGGGTGGTTTTGGGGATGTTTCTGGATGTATTATTGCTATGGTCGGATATCATTCCAAGGCCGTCCTGTAGGGCTCAGTGACGGTGGTCACGGGGTGTGACCAAAATTCGCCGTCTAATTGGCCGGTGGGTGGGCCAGCAAGGGGGCTGTCAAATCTTTCACCCTTGGGTGGACGTGGACTGCCCTGGCCTCTATAGGCCGGACGGGGTGCACTTGTCCCCGATAGGGCTAGATTTACTGCTTAACGATTGGCAGGAGGCCTTGGAAGGTATTCCGTTGGGGGCGAGGGCTGGTCGCAGCTTACCTTTGGGGGGCGGCTCTGGTCGTGGCTGACCTGAGCCGGTGGCGGGATCCCGGAGGTTTCCGGGGTCCGGAGCCGGTGGCAAGCATGAGGGCGGGGGTGGGGTACCCCCGACCCGGTTAACCCCTCAGGCTTTTGCTAATAGCATGGCGAAGCCGGAAGAGGGAGGGCGTGGAAAATGTCGGGCCTGTGCCCGGGGGAAGCGGATGCGGCGTCACCTTGCTACTAACACGGCGGGTGAGAGCTCGCTCTGCTGGGGGGGGGGGGGGAGTTAAAATGTGTTGATGTTGTATTATGTGTGTTTAAAAGGTTATTAAAGCTGCGACCAGTTTAAGTCCCAAATGGTTGTCATGTGTTTGTTTTGAATTAATCTGTCGGGGAAAGGAAAGTGGGGGTGGGGCCTGGGGGGGGGAGGGGGGGGCGAGAGGCGACATGCCGCCTTACCCGGTTACAGCAAGGCCGCGGGCCCCGTCCGCGTGGCCGCTCCTAACCGGGGGGGGTGGCGGGCCGTTCGCCCCCCCCCCTCGGTTGCGGCGGCGGCGGCGCGCGGCTCGATGGTGCCCGCGCGGCCGGGCGCCTCATTGGCTCCCCGCGGCGTTTAAAACGCCCGGGAGCCAATGAGGAGGCTAGGACCCGGCGGCGGGGGGGGGTGAGTGGCGCGGAGACCCAGCTCTGCATCGGCAGTTGCTGGGTCGGGGCTGGAGGCTCCAGACGCCCGCCCGCCCACCCTGCCTGGGAGAGGCTTTGGGTGGGGGGGGTTTTGGGTTGTTGCAGCTGGAAGGGGGGGCTTTGGCGGGATCCCGGAGGTTTCCGGGGTCCGGAGCCGGTGGCAAGCATGAGGGCGGGGGTGGGGTACCCCCGACCCGGTTAACCCCTCAGGCTTTTGCTAATAGCATGGCGAAGCCGGAAGAGGGAGGGCGTGGAAAATGTCGGGCCTGTGCCCGGGGGAAGCGGAATGCGGCGTCACCTTGCTACTAACACGGCGGGTGAGAGCTCGCTCTGCTTGGGGGGGGGGGTGGGAGTTAAAATGTGTTGATGTTGTATTATGTGTGTTTAAAAGGTTATTAAAGCTGCGACCAGTTTAAGTCCCAAATGGTTGTCATGTGTTTGTTTTGAATTAATCTGTCGGGGAAAGGAAAGTGGGGGTGGGGCCTGGGGGGGGGAGGGGGGGCGAGAGGCGACATGCCGCCTTACCCGGTTACAGGTTGTACAATAGACATTCTAGAGGAGCACTGATTGGGCTTCGAGATTGGGTTCTACTTATAAATATGAAACGGAGAGGCCAAAGTAAAATAAAGGAGGTGTGGGAAAAAATGCTGTCTCAGCTGATGCATGTATTTGAACCACAAGGAGAGGTTCCCTTCATAGGAGAGCTTACAAGAGCTTGTATGATGTAATAAATACACAGGCTTTGAAGTTCTCTTTAATCACACCAGTGGTGCTGAATAAAACTGGGACTATTTCTGTATCTTTATTCCACATTTCTCTGGTCTCTGATTACATCTTCTCTCTCCATATGTAGTACAGAATAGTCTCTTAGTACTGAAACTTCCATTAGTAATGTTGTTTTTGTGCTTTTCTTCTCTATCACTATATCTATTTTTCTAGCATCAAGTATTTTATTGTTTGTGAATTTATTTTTTTATTTATAGACCTTTGATATTCCACCTTTTCTTACCGTAAAAGCACAACACAGATTACATAATGATACTTTGCAAGATTTGCGTGAAGATTATATTTAAGAAAGAATGAGATGTGAAGTGTCATTTTAGAAAGGGTGTCCAAGTGCAATCGGGGATATCCAGGGCAAATGTCTATGTTTCAGCCTAATTATAGAAACATAGATGTCCCCGACTTGGATGCCCATGCCGGCGTCCACATAGATGTCCCTGCTACAAAACCTTTGGGCAGGGACGTCTATCTTATGCTACTTTGCATACAGGGATGTCCATCAGCATGGCAAAACGAAAACATTGTCAACATGGAGAATACAGAGGATATGAATGTACCTCCTTCTCCACACCTTCCGGATGCTTGGAAGGCAAAACAAGCACTTTTCCGATGCCTATTTGTGCCTGGAGCTGATATAACCTTTGATATGGCTCAGGATGTCCAGGGCAATTCTGAAATCAGGTGAAGACATCCATGTTCTTGGGAATGCCCCGGACACATCTCTGCCATGTCCCCTTCATGGCTTGGATGTCCTTGCACTGGGGACACCTCTGGAACCAGCTTATAAAATGCCTCTGGAGACATCTGTAATTTGGATGTCTGTATGCCCTTTTCCAGATATCCAAAGTATGAATACAACTTTTAAAATAGCCCCTTAAGTTTTAATGTAAAGCAAGAAATCAGTGATGGAAGCTGGGAACAGAGTTGGGGTTTGCTTTATACCCCCAATGACAAAATTGTTCCACTGTCCTTGTGCTGGAATATTAATTTATTTAAAATTTGGTAAAGATTTCTGTGCTGACTGGACTGGGTCGAAGGTGTGAGCTGCTGGTATTTGATCTTCTCCTCCAGCCCACTCTTACTGGGATAGATAATGTATTTTACTAGGACAAAAAGGAGGGAGGAAGGAGGTTGTGGTGGTTGGACTGAGAATCTACCTCTTAAAAACTACACCACTTGACACTCTGATACTGAGGGGGCACAATCAGGGCTCATACTGAAGGAGAATAGTTCACAATAATATTGCCCAGGATGCAGTAATGTAGGGTTGTTAGCTTGTTCCATGTTTCAGAGCAGGTTAATCCAGTCCTGGTTTTACCCCATTGTGTAAGGCAGGGATCTCAAATTCCAGTCCTGGAGGGCACCAACCATTCAGGGTTTCAGTCTGTCCCTAATGAATATGCATGAGATAAATTTGAATACAATGGGGGCAGTACATGCAAATATATCTCATGCATATTCATTAGGGATAGCCTGAAAACCTGAATGATTTGGTGCCTTCCAGGACTGGAGTTGGAGACCACTGGTACAGGGCCTTGCAGTTTCTGAATTCTATTTTGCATTCCTTAAGGCAAGCCATTCCTGGGGTACCCACTAGCCTGGTTTTTAGGATATCCACAATGAATATGCATGAAACAGATTTGCATGCAATGCAGGCAGTGTATACAGAGCTATCTCATGCATATTAATTGTGGGTATCCTGAAAACCAGATCAGTTAGGGTGGTACCCCAGGACTGACTTGAGAAACATGGCCCTAAAAAGCAGAACTAGAGTTCCATGCTTGTGCTGGGCTAAAACATAGGATGGATCCCCTCTCCTGAAAATCCGGAGATAGCTGGTACTTCTAAGTAGTAGTGAGCCTGATGGCAGCATTGGGAGGGAAAGGAGCAGCAGTAGCAGCATGGGCCCAATAACTAGTGTCATAGAACAAAGTGATAAGAAAACATGGGAGAGAGGAGCATTGCTCTCTAAACTGTGCCTTTTCTGGTTCGGCTTCTTTCCCAGCCAGGATAGCTAGTCCCGATTCCTCTCCTTGATCATGACTCAGCTCCCCAGGATGGCAACGCCTTAGCAAAAGAGTACATCCTTTCGGAGTTCATAGAATATGACATGTTCAGCAGTATATCGCCATGTGCTTGGATGTTATTTATAACAAAGGCGGTGACTCCCGTTCCATTTGAGCCATTTCTTTATCTGTCTGCCTCATTTTCTTGGTCTCTGCATTTCTTGGCACTTAAGGATCTTCACTCTCTCTGTAGGTTGTACAGAATAATCACTTGGCATCAAGACTTCTATTAGGGATATCATTCTTGCATTTTTCTCCTTTACCCTAATGCCTATTTTTCTTGCATCCTGCTTTTTGTTAGAATTGGAATGTCTCACGTGATTACAACTTCTTCATTCTATACAATTCTATCAGGGTCATGACCCCAGTGATTTTCTGGTACAATAATGTTTATACAGTTTTCAGAAGATGATCCATGCCACCTTATTATGCCTTTCTATATGCAGGTCTTTTAATATTAACAAGATGGATATGTTTCCAGTTCTGTCTTATAGAACCTTCATTTGTTTGTTTTACCATTTCTTTTCTATGCTGGCCATAAACTATCTTGCTCATAGTCCAGTGTCAGATTTCAATTTACTTATAGTTGCTGACATAACTCTCTGTATTTCCTGCTGTATTTGTGCTTTAGCCAATTATTTTTCCTTGTTTCCTAATCTTTATGGATTCTTTTTTGTTTTGTAAATTTTGTTGCCTCTTTCCCTATGTGTGCATGTACATTTTCACTTATTTCTTCTGTTTGTTAAAACATTTGTTCAAGCTTAAGGATTGAAACCAATTTTGACATTTGCTTTCAAGCTTCGGCACTTTTGAACATTAGGATCTATTGCTGCCATCAGGTATATCTAGAGGCCTATAAAAGCAGTTCTATATGTATAATCTATTTCTATAAGACACATACCATCCTCAGCAATTTGGATGTACAATTGTAACATACACTGGTTCTTAAAGATGATCAAATGGGCATGGAGGAGTTTTCTTGTTCTGGCATCCAGCTGTTCAAGATCTTTATGGAGCCAATCTACAGTTCCAAAATGTGAGGAGAGTGCAGGAATTGCAGATTGACTGATAGTCTGAATCTTATTCCATGTTGATAAGGAACTTTTTAATATTAATTTCAGTCTCCCGTAGTATTCTTTGCTATTTTTTTCTTTCAGTGAATTATATGGGATTTTGTTTTACTTTTTTCTAATCCTAGATATTTATGTATACCTTCCGGCTTAAATTCTTTTATGTTACATTCTTTAGCCAGGGAAGTGTTTATAGTTTGATAGTTTTCCTATAAGGAAGGCGGTCTTAGCACATTTATCAAAATCAAATATCATTGTGCTATCATATGGGAAGCTCTTCATTACTCAAAGTTGTTCCGCTAAGTAGCAATCACAGGAGCTGCAAAGCTTCAAGTCATCTCTAAATAGTGGGTACAGTGTTATTTATAGTTCATTAATGTCTCTAAGATTAAGGATAAATTTGTATCCCATGGAATTAGTAAGAATACTCAGTGGATTCAAAGTCAGAGAACACAAGAATAGCACCAAGGAATCTCCCTGAAATATTCCTTCCTGGATTTTTATATTGTACATATTCATAATTTAGATGGAGTGTAGTCTGCCTCATTTTTCAGGCAAATTTGATGCACTCATTCAGTCGCTCTGTACACCTCAAGGCAATTTATTATCCAAGAATGTGGGATGCTTGCTATCTGGGTGGCTCCTGTGGTGTGTTTGCAGCTTTGATTTCATAAAGAAGCATTTTTCACAGTTGGTATATATAATGCTTCTCAGTTCATGTGTCCAAGATGAATCCTCTTATGAATTCTGAGATACGATTTATAAAAGCAACAATGGCATACCAAGGGCAGAGTGGTGGGTGTGGCCCATTCTGGGTGGTGGTCTGGAAGAAGGTGCACCTCCAACAGGTCCACACGGAGGAGCCAGCATAGCAAACTTAAAGTCCTGGGTGTCTTGCCCATTCGCTCCAGGCCCAGTGGCTCTTCTCTCTTGGCCAAAATCTTGAAAATCGCGAGACTTCAGCCGGAAGATGAGAACCGCAGGGCCTGGAGCAGAGGCACTGCATCAAGCCACCCATGGCTTTAAGATAAGTTTGCTGTGCTGGCTTTGCCATGTGGGCTCTGGTGGAAAGGGCACCAGCCGCAAGAAGGGGGCAACAGCCACTACAATGGGGTACGCTCGCTGAGGGGGGTTTGGAACGCCACTGAAAAGCAGCATTTATCAAACCTATGGTTTTTCTCACGGTTAATGTCACCAATGGGTTAATTTATGAATACCATGACAGTAATGAATTTCATTCCTAAGCCAGGGTATATTGGGTATGATCTCAGACTCTCAAATTTACTGCTAGGGCTTGATGTAGTACTTACCTTGTGCCAAAGAGAGCTTCCTTCTGGAGTTTGTAGGTTTTGATATGTATAGGCAACTTGTCAAGTGTACTTTGAAATTGCTTTTAATCAGACCTATGAGGCCAGACACCATGGGAAATATTTCTGTATCTGTCTCCTACATTTTCTTGGTCTCTGACTGTACATTTATTGGTACTTGGCAATCTTCTCTCTTCACACAATGTACAGAATAATCACTTGGCACTGCCACTTCCATTATCAATGCTATACTTCCATTATCAATGCTAATCAGTGCCAAGTGATTATTCTGTGTTTTTCTCCTTTACCTCTATGTCCTATTTTCTTGCATCAACCGGAATGAGAATGCCCCAGATGATGACAACCTTGTCATGCTCCAGAATTCTCTTAGGGTCATGACCCCAATGCTTTTCTGGTACAGAGATGTTATAGTGCTTACACAGTTTCCAGTGAATGAGATGTGCCACCTTATTGTGTCTTTCTATAAAGACATTTTCTGTTATCAGAACTTTGTAGCCAGCAATGAGATGAGTAACCATTTCCAGTTAATCCTTACAGAATATCTATATTTGTCTGTTTTACCCATTTTTTCTTTGCTGGCTATGAACCATTTCATCCATAGTCTACTGTCCCGAGCTGAAACTGAGCTTTGCAAACTCTGATTTTCCCCACCAACCCCTACTCATCTTTTTGCAACAGTTGACTTAGCAGGGCAAAAATTGACCTAGAAAACCTTCTAATTAGCACATTTGAGAGGGCCCCTCCTAAACATTCGAAGCACATTTCAGAAATGCTGTTTTATGTGGTGAAAAGGACTTTGAAATGAAAACATCTGCAAATCTATGCTAATTTCAGAAGAGAGAGTTTGCACATTTGAGGCTGAAACAAAATTGATATATCTGCCCCATCAAATGGACGCGATTGGTAAAAAGAGGCGACAGACAGAAGGAATTGTAGGAACACATGGGAAACAGAAACATAGAAACATGATGGCAGAAAAAGACCACATGGCCTATCTGGTCTGCCCTTCAGATGCAAAAATGATATTGATGTGTAGCAGGAGATGCCATTTCACAAATGTATACCTAGGAAAAATTATCAGGGAAACCTGTCAACTTACACATTCAAGTGCCGCAACTTAACAACAAGCACGTGCATATGTCATCACTTACACGTGCATCTATCCATTCTACAATCCTAGTGCAAAAAGGAGCAGGGCACACCACGGCTTGGAGGACAGAGAGCTTTAGTGGTACCTAAGGAGGTCACCCTACATATGTTTCACAAAAGCCTTCTTCAGGGATTTTTGACCTCTTTATTTTATTTAACTATTTCTTTTATACCGCCCCTTCCAGACCTCTAAAAACATAAAAATATTAAAATATAAATCAATCAACATAAAAGATGTAAAGCTTATACAAACAAGAGAGTAGAATCATAATATTAATCACAAACTTCATATAATAGAAAAATGAACTGTCTAATAAGTGGAAAACCACTTCCAATACATAATCACATATTTGGTGTTTTTCAAGTTGCCTCTATATGATTACTAATCTATTGCATAAATACAATAGTATACGCGTTTCGATCTAAGATTCAACATATTTTAATATGTGATGCCTACCCATGAATATTCAGAGCATGACATGGTGTGACATCAGTGTGCCTCTCTTTAAAATCTGGTGCTTGGTGTGCAGCTCCATTTTGGAGGTTTTCAATGACTAAGTGCTTTTTTTTTTTTTTTTATTAGATTATAATCAGTTTTACACCAACTAAAAAATAAAGACAATCAGAAAGGAAAATGTCATCACACGAAACCAAGAATATAAGGAAATAAAGCTGATATAGACCACATTATTGGGATTCGGCTGTGAAGTTACAATAAGAACCACAGATACAAACTTAAGAAAATAAGGCTACTAGCCCACGTAACAGGAGGAAAAAAACCCAAAAACCTACGGTTGTACTCCCACACCGAATCCCTGACTAAGTGCTTTTTATTCAGTGAATTTTGTGGCAGTAAGTGTGGGCACTTTATTTGATAAGGGTTTTCATGTGAATGTATAAGTATTGAAGGACTACAAAAAGGGACTGCTACTTCTGCAGAGAGATGTGCAGTTGTAAATATTTACTTCCGGGAATTTTTCTAAATCTTGGGAAAAACAAATTCTCTAGATTAAAGCTGATTAATCTGTGTAAATTAAAATCCATTGTATTTGTTAAAATCAGTCAGGGCCTAGTATCAGCAAAAGCTTTTAGTTAACTTAAAAAACTCCACAGATAGCTTTTAGATTAAGTTTAAAACCCACGCACCACCTAGACAAGGTCTTAGATAGTGCTGGGGAGGAGTCTGCTGCCTTGGTACATGTTGGTACCAATGACATAGGAAAGTGTAGTACGGAGGTTCTGGAGGCCAAATTTAGGCTTTTAGGTAGGAAGCTGAAATCTAGAATTTTCAGGGTAGCATTCTCCGAAATGCTTCCCATTCCATGCCTAGGACCCAAAAGGCAGGCAAAGCTCTGGAGTCTCAATGCGTAGATGAGACGATGGTGCAAGGAAGAGGGTTTTGGATTTGTTAGGAACTGGGAAACATTCTTGGGAAAGGAGGAGCTTTTCCGAAGTGATGGGCTCCACCTTAACAGAGATGGAAACAGGCTGCTGGCATTATCTTTTAAAAAGAGATAGAGCAGCTTTTAAAGTAAATAATAGGGGAAAGCTGACAATCGCCCAAGAGCATATGGTTCGGAACAATATATCCTTGAGGGATGCTAGCAAAATATTGAAGTTAGTGCATATCAATAGAGAGGTTCCAATAAAGACAAAAGTAACCGAAAAGCCCATGAGTACAGAGCAGACAGAGCTTAAAGATTCCAAATTACCCCTGCCTACCAATAACCTGATTAATATGATAAAATACAACCTCTAAAATACTTGTATGCAAATTCTAGAAGTCTAAAAAATAAGATGGGGAGTTAGAATTATAGCATAAAATGAGAGGTTTCTAGTCCCACAGTTGCTCCTTGTGATCTTGGGCAAGCCACTTCACCCTCCATAGCCCATGTTCCCTGTAAAATAGTTATCTCCAAGTTATAATGCCCTGTTCAATGTAATTTCAGTTTGTTCAATGTAAACCACACTGATGCAGAATAGCGTGGTATATAAGAGAATATAAATAAAATAAATAAAATAAATAAATAAATATGATATAGAAACATAGAAACATGATGACAGAAAAAGACCACATGGCCTATCTAGTCTGTCCTTCCATATCAACAACTACAACAGTCCCCTTTCTACCTTTAGAGATCCTCTGTGTTTGTCCCATGCTTTTTTGAATTCAGTTACTGTCCTCATCTCTACTACCGCCACTTGGAGACTATTCCACAGATCCACCACTCTTTCCGTAAAGAAATGTTTCTGCATATCACTCCTGAATCTATCTGCCTTCACTCTCATCCCATGTCCCCTCATAGCAGAACTTGCTTTCAATTGAAAGAGGCTCTCTCCCTGAACATTTATGCCACGGAGGTATTTAAACATCTCAATCATATCACCTCTATCCCGCCTTTCCTCTAAGGTGTACATATTAAGATCCCTAAGTCTGTCCTCATATGCTTTATAATCTTGCTTTATGATTGGTATCTCAGAGACATGGTGGAAAGAGGACAACCAGTGGGACACTGTGATACTTGGGCACAAACTACATCGTAAAGATAGAACACATCAAATTGGTGGAGGGGTTGCACTCTATATTAGAGAGGGCATTGAGTCACAAAGGATTAAAGTTTTGCAGGAGACAAAATTCACTGCAGAATCTCTATAGACTGAAATTCCATGTAAAAAGGGGAAGGGAAAGGCGATGGCAGTGGGGGTGCACTATCGACCGCCTGGCCAGAATGAACAAACGGATGATAAAATGCTCAAAGAAATCAGGGAAGCTAACAAAAGTTACAGCATAGTAATAATAATGGGTGATTTCAATTAACCCGGTATCGACTGGGTCACTGTCACGGCAGGACATGCTAGGGAGATAAAGTTTCTAGATGAAAAAAATGATTGCTTCTTGGAGCAGCTGGTTGATGAACCAACCAGAGGGGAAGCCATACTGGACCTAGTCCTTAGTGGAACAGAAGATCTGGTGCAAGAGATAAGGGTGTGGGGGCCACTTGGCAATTGTGATCACATTTGATTTAATAAATAGAGGAAGGACAGCAAGAAAATCCACAGTGCTGTCTTTTAATTTTCAAAAGGCAGACTATGATAAAATGAGGAAAAGAGTTAAGAAAAAACTAAAAGGAGCAGATGCAAAGGTTAAAGATTTATATCAAGCATTGTTGTTTAAAATTACTATCTTGGAAGCTCAGACCAGCTATATTCCATGCATTAAGAAAAGTGGAAAGAAGTCCAAAAAACTGCCAGCATCATTTAAAGATAAGGTCAGAGAGGCTGTTGTTGTCAAAAAAGCATCTTTCAGGAAATGGAAAAAGGAGCCAAATGACGAAAACTGGAAATAAAATAAGCAAGTTAGATGCAAGGCATTGATAAGGCAGGCAAAGAGAGAATTTGAGAAGAAGTTTGTTGTGAAAGCAAAATTGCATAATAAAGATTTTTTCAAGAACATTTGTAGCAAAAAACCTGTGAGAGAGTCAGTTGGACCATTAGATGATAGAGGGGTAGCAGGGGCACTAAGAGGGGACAAGGCCATAGCGGAGAGACTATATGAATTCTTTGCTTCGGTCTTTACTGAGGAAGATGTAGGGATGTTACCCATGCCTATAATGGTATTTTAAGGTGATGCTGCAGAAGAATTGAAAGAAATATTGATACACTGGGAAGATGTATTACAACTATTTGAAGAGCAGCAAATCATCTGGACCTGGATGGTATACATCCAAGGGTGTTGAAAGAATTGAAATATGAGATTTCAGACCTACAATTATTAATCTGTTAACTATTGTTAAAATCATCTGTAATACCTGAAGATTGGAGGATGGGCAATATAACACCAATTTTCAAAAAGGGTTCCAGGGGTGATCCAGGAAAATACAGACCGGTGAGCCTGATGTCAGTACTGGAAAAATGGAAGCGACCATTATAAAGAATAAAATTACTAAACGTGTAGATAGTCATGGCTTAATGGGTGAGGCAACATGGCTTTAGCCAAGGAAGGTCTTGTCTTAATAATCTGTTATGTTTTTTTGAAGGTGTGAATAAACAGGTAGACAAAGGTGAGTCAGTTGATATAGTATATCTGGATTTTCAGAAAGCCTTTGACAAGGTCCCTCATGAGAGATTCTTGGCAAAATTAAAAAGTCATGGGATAGGAGGCAGTGTACTAATGTGGATTCAGGAACTGGTTAAAAGATAGAAAGCAGAGGGCAGGCCAATTTTCCCAATTGAGAAAGGTGAATAGTGGAGTACCCCAGGGACCTGTGCTGGGTCCGCTGCTTTTTAACATATTTGTAAATGACGTGGAAATGGGAATATTGAGTGAGGCAATCAAATTTGCAGATGACACAAAATTAATCAAAGTTGTTAAAACCCACGAGGATTATGAAAATTTGCAAGAATACCTTGATAAATTGGAAGACTGTATCTAAATGGCAGAACAAATTTAATTTTGACAAGTGCAAAATTATGCATCTAGGAAAGAACAACCCATACTGTGGTTACAAGATGCAAGGTTCTACATTAGAAACAACCACCCAGCAAAACGATTTAGAATAACATGTTGAAACCTTCCGCCCATTGTGCAACAGCAGCCAAGAAAGCAAATAGAATGCTAGGAATCATAAGGAAAGGACTGGAGAATAAAATAAAGGATATTATAATGCCTCTGTATCGTTCCATGGTGCAACCGCACCTTGAATATTGTGTGCAGTTCTGGTCACCGTATCTTAAAAGGATATAGTGTTATTAGAAAAGGTACAGAGAAGATCTACCAAAATGGTAAAGGGGATGGAAGGATACCCCTATGAAGAGATTCTAAAAAGGTTAGGGCTCTTCAACCTGGAAAAGAGATGGCTGAGGGGGAGATATGATAGAGGTTTATAAATTAATGAATGGAGTGGAATGGGTAAACGTAGATTGATTGTTTACACCATCAAAATATAGAAAGACTAGGGGACATGCAATGAAGCTACAGTTTAACCTATTTAAGACTAATAAGAGGAAAATATTTTTTCACTCAACGTGTAATCTAACTCTGGAATTCGTTATTGGAGGATGTAGTAAAAGCTGTTAGTGTAGTCAGGTTCAAAAAAGGTTTGGACAAGTTCCTGGAGGAAAGATCCTAAGCCATTTTTAAAGGGGACCCGGGAAATACACTGCTTGCACCAATACAAGCATTGTGGAACCTGCTAGGTACTTGTGACCTAGGTTGGCCACTATTGGAAACAGGATACTGGACTTGATGGTCTGACCCAGTATGGCATATCTTATGTTCTTATTTTTGAATAGTATATATTTTATTCTGTATGGGCAATATAATTCTCAAATACATAGCCTAGAGCGCTTGGTTTTAAGGCTTATGACTGGAGTCTGTTACTTAGGTTTTATCAAGGCACATATGTCTGACGATTTATGTGCGTGGGAGTTTGCTTGCTTTTTGAGAGCCGCCCGCGGTGAGATCATTCATTCTGGGGTGAGCACTTCTCCTGCTAAGGTCAAATTAGCACCATTAAAAATAAGAAAAGTATACAGCATAGGTCAGGTCTGTGGACACTGGGGATTTCTTAAGGCGTTTGAATGGCTGACAATATGGGTGTTGCAAACAAGTGGGCAGGCCACAAGAGTCCTGATGATTATTGCTAATAACAATTTTGAGACAGTGTACGTTATCCGCTTTTGTTGAAGTTTTGCAGATTATGAGGGGAAATGTGAACTGTATATTCTCCTAATAGAATGGGGCTTAATAAAATGGAGTTAGGGTTTGGAATTGCTGGAGACTGATAGTTGGGCTTACATGGATAGGATCTGATTCCTTAATAAAGAATCTACTCATTAATATTGAAAACTAAATTGTTGTTGTTGTTAAGTGCCGTCGAGTCGGAGTCAACTCATGGTGACCCTCTGGATAGCTATCCTAAATTGTGTTCGGTCTTCAGTCAGGTGGCTCATTGTTGACAGACTGGTACCCATAGCTGCTGTTATTGTATCGATCCATCTCATTGCTGGCCTTCCTCTTTTGCGTTGACCTTCTATCTTGCCAAGCATGATGTCTTTCTCTAATGATCTCTCTCTTCGCATGATGTGTCCAAAGTATGAAAGTCGAAGTCTTGTCATCTGAGCTTCTATAGAAAGCTTAGATTTGATCTCCTCTAGTACCGACTGGTTTGTTCTTCGGGCAGTCCATGGTATACACAGTATTCGCCGCCAGCACCATAATTCAAAGGCATCAATTTTCTTCCTGTCTGTCTTTTTCACTGTCCAGCTTTCACATCCATATGATGTTATTGAAAATACCATGGCTTGAACAAGTCAAATCTTTGTATGGCGAGAGACATCTCTGCTCTTGAGAATCTTATCTAGGTCTTTCATAGCCATTCTGCCAAGAGCAATGCGTCGTCTGATTTCTTGACTGCTTGTTGCTTCTTTATTGATAGTTGATCCAAGTAGGTTAAAATTGTTCACAATTTCAATTTCTTCTCCTTCAACGATGAACCTGTTGATTATGCCAGTTGTCATGATCTTTGTCTTCTTTACATTAAGGTACAGGCCCATTTTGAGACTATGTTCTTTGATTGTGAGAAGCAAATGTTTCAGATCATCTTCACTTTCAGCCAGTAATGTAGTATCATCAGCGTAGCGAAGGTTGTTGATGAGTCTTCCACCAATCTTCACACCTCTGTTGTCTTCATACAATCCTGCTTCTCGATGATTTGTTCTGCATATAAATTAAACAGGTAGGGGGAAAGTATGCAGCCTTGTCTGACACCTTTGCTTATTTTAAACCATTCTGTTTCTGCTTGTTCCGTTCGAACTGTTGCTTCTTGATCAATGTACAGATTGCTCAAGAGAACGATCAGGTGTTCTGGTATACCCATGCTTCTTAATGTGGCCCAGAGTTTCTCATGGTTTACACAGTCAAAAGCCTTGCTATAGTCGATAAAACAAATATAGATATCTTTTTGGTATTCTTTAGTCTTTTCAAGGATCCATCTCACATCCGCAATGATGTCTCTCGTTCCTCGCCCTTTCCTGAACCCTGCTTGCACTTCAGGTAGTTCTTGTTCCAGGTATGGTTGTAGTCTCTTTTGAATAATCTTCATTAGAATCTTGCTGGCATGTGGGATCAGAGTGATTGTTCGATAATTTCCACAGTCAGTTGGATCACCTTTCTTTAGTATTCGTATAAACACAGATCTTTTCCAGTCAGTTGGCCATGATGTTGTCTTCCATATTTCTTGGCAGAGCCTTGTAAGTATGGTAACAGCTGCATCAGATTGCTGTAATACTTCTATGGGAATGCTATCAATGCCTGGTGCTTTGTTCTTTGATAAGGCTTTCAATGCTGCTTCAACTTCTTCTTTCATCACCAATGGTTCCCGATCATAAGGTACAGGTTGAAACGGCTGTTGGTCCACTTGATCTTTATCATATAAAAACTCTGTATATTCCTTCCACCTTTTCTTGATCTTCTCAGCATCATTCAACATGGAACCTTGAGCATCTTGTAACATTCCAATTCGAGGCTGGAACTTTTTCTTTAACTCTCGTGGCTTTAGGAAAACCGATCTTGTTCTTCCTCTAATAGTTTCTGCTTCTATTTCCTTGCAAGTGTCATTGTAGTACTTTTCCTTGTCCTGTCTTGCTGCACGTTGGAAATCTCTGTTGAGTTCTCCGATTGTCTTTCTTTTTCCTCTGGCTTTAGCTTCTCTGAGTTTCTGGGCAATTTTCAGAGTTTCTTCCATCATCCATTTTGGCCGTTTTTCCTTTTTCACCTTTTGTAGAGACTTCTCGCTTTCTTCCAGCACAACCTTCTTGATGTCATTCCATAACTCTTCCGGAGCTCTGTCATTTGTATCTAAAGCAGCAAATCAATTTTGCAGGCAGTCTTTAAATTCCAGTGGTATATTCTCAAGGTCATATTTTGCTGCATTCATGAGTGGTTTGCTCTTTTTCAACTTTAGCTTGAGTTTGCATACTAGTAGTTGATGATCTGTACCACAGTCAGCTCCAGGTTTTGTCTTTGTTGATGTTAGAGCTTTTCCATCGTTGACTTCCACAGATGTAGTCAATTTGATTTTTATACAATCCATTGGGTGAAGTCCATGTGTACAGTCGCTGCTTGTGTTGCTGGAAGAAGGTGTTTGAGATGAATAGATCATTGGTCTTGCAGAATTCTATCTTTCTTTCTCCAGCTTCATTTCTGTTGCCAAGTCCATATTTTCCAACTACTTTGCCTTCTTCTTTGTTGCCAACTTTTGCGTTCCAGTCACCCATGACTATCAGGATATCCTGTTTGCATGTTCTGTCAATTTCAACTTGTACTTGTTCATAGAACTCTTCAATTTCATTCTCTTCTGCAGCTGTTGTTGAGGCATATACTTGAATTATAGTTGTGTTGATAGGCAATCCTCATAGACGAATAGAGATTAAGCGTTCACTGACTGCACTGTATTTCATTACAGTTCTTGCAAGTCTCTTCTTTATTATAAATGCAACACCATTTCTTCTTTGTCTTTCATTTCCAGCATAGTAGACCATGTGATCATCTGATGCAAAGTGCCCAATGCCAGTCCATTTCAGTTCATTGACACCCAACAGATCAAGTTGTACACGTTCCATTTCATTCTTGACCACCTCCAACTTCCCTTGGTTCATGCTTCGTACGTTCCATGTTCCAATGTGTAAGACATCTTTATAGCTTCTGACTCTCATTTCATGTGCAGCTACATCTGCAGTCAGACTTCCCGAAGGCTTTGATCCAACCACATCATAAATGCTGGCTTTACTCTGAAAGGTCTTCAGCTCTTCCCCAGTAGCTAGTTGAGTGCCTTCCGACCTGGGGGTCTCATCTTCCAGCACCATAACACAATTTGTTTTGTTGTAACTATCCATTGGGTTTTCATGGCAAGATACAGAAGTAGATTGCCGGGCCTTTCTTCCGCGCAGTTTGGTGTTGTTGCCGTTGTCACAAACGTGTGATCCTCCGCCCTCAACACTATCCCATTCTGCTGCTGCCCAGAAGGGTGGTTTGTCTTGGTCTGGCACCTCAGCTGAGACCTGTCCATCTTGGGAGACCCTGCCAGTAGTTAAACTACCGATAGTTTTGCTCTCAGCATCACTGATGCACGCAAGCCCTCACAGCATGACAAGCTGCAAACCAAGTGAGAGGAAAGCTAAATTACTTTAGTTTAGTAATTACAGTAGTTTGGCCACCATGCTGGGCATGCTATGAACATAAACTTACCAGTGGATAGGGACCTAACCGTTTGCTCTCCTGATTTAATATAGTCTGTATACCTATAATGGACAATAGAGGTAAAGTAATTTAGTTTTCTTTACCTCTATTGTACATTATAGGTATACAGCCTATATTCAATCAGGAGAGCAAACGGTTAGGTCCCTATCCACTGGTAAGTTTATGTTCATAGCGTGCACAGCATGGTGGCCATCCTCGTCTCTCTAATTGTCGTTTGACACGCTTATTCTCCATGTATTTCCAGCACAGTTTGAGTCCTTTTTCAAATTGTGAGATTGTACAATGGTTCTCTTTTATATCATTGTGCTAACATATGTTTTAATGCATGTTATTTCTTCATGGCGTTTGTTCATTTAGATATTCTTTTAAACAGATTTAAATGTTTACATATGTACTTTTAAATGTTTTTTTGATGTTCTTATGAGTTTTCCATTAGTTCATGATACATATCTATGATTTATTATTTACAAAATATGTAATCATGTATTAGAAGTGGTTTTCTACTTATTAGAAAGTTCTTTTTTCTATTCCATGAAGTTTGTGATTAATATTATGATTCTACTATCTTGTTTGTATAAGCTTTACATGTTTTATGTTGATTAATTTATATTTTAATATTTTTATGTTTTTAGAGGTCAAAAAACCCCTGAAGAAGGCTTTTGTGAAACACGTGTAGAGTGACCTCCTTAGGAACCAATAAAGCTCTCTGTCCTCCAAGCCGTGGTGTGACCTGCTCCTTTTTGCGCTTGCTATCACTGCAGGTGGAGTGGTTCCCCTCTGTTCCATTCTGCAATTCTAGACATGTAAATGCTATTAATTAATTTAAAAAGACTTTATCTTTACCTCTTTTAAATTTGCAGGGAGCATAAATATTGGGGGAATTAAGGGGATATCCCCCTTAATCCCTCCTTTTAAGGAATGGCCTAAAGGAGCACTTTTCAAGTGCCTATTTGTACAAGGGAAAGGTGTAAATGCAGGCATGGACAATTTTGCATTCTCTATATGAAATGGTGAATACATACGTAGATTTTTATCTGGCCAAGTCACATCCCTGACATGTCCCTCTGCACTTTCGACATGGGATGGTCATCCATGTGTAAATTAGACCCTTTCTAAAAAGGTAATTTGGATGTGGATGCAATTTACATGTGCATACAAGTTTAAATTATGAATCGGGCTGGGCTTCTAAAATAATCCCCTAAGGCTCTAGGCATGTAACTACAGTAGTTTGTCTATATGCCTTCATCCTGTCCTATGGATAGTTACAGCTGAGTTACCTGGATAAGTCCTTTGAGAGTTGACTTCATAGGGGGTAATTTATAACAGGTCATCTAGGCTGAAAATGCCATGACAAACACACACACACGTACCCAACACCCTTTATGATGTATACACAAGCCCGACACCCCCTATGACTCACCCACACATGCACCCCCGACTCCTCATATAACACATATACATTCCCTAACACCTCCGTGACATACACACATACACACACACCTCCAACATTTCCCATGAGACACATATTCAAACACACACAAACACACACAGACATACACACCACGTGCACGAACCTCTGACACCCTGCAGGACACACATGCAGACCTTGACATACCTCAGGACACATGCATGCACCCCTCAACATCCATCATGACACACATGCATCCTCCAACACTCCTGCAGACAACTTACCCCTCCACACCTTGATATCCCTCTGGACACACACATACACACATGTAACCCTGACTCCCCCCATGGTGCACAACCCCCTACATCCATAACACACAAGCATGCACACATACCCCAACACACCACATAACACACACATGAACCCCTGACAACCACCACAAAACATACATGCATACATGCCCCTTCTGATACCCCCTATGATGCATGCACACACCTCTGACACTTACTCTGACACACACTCATACGCACACACACACACACACACACACAACACTCATCTCATACACCCCCACATATTATGACTTACATATATTCTCTGATACCCCCATAACATACACTCACACACCCTGACATTCCCATGACACTCACATGTGTATGCTACCCATGGTACACATAAACACACATGCACCTCCTGACACCCATCATGAGATACCCACAAGCATATACCCCTATACCTCCATGACATAAGCATGCACACACTCCCCGACATCCCACATGACACATGTATGCACCCCCCAGTATAAACAGCACCCCCCTGACAATCAGCACACACCCCTAAACCCACCATGATGCACACAAGTACCCTCCAGTACCCCCATGACACAGAGACACACACACAGACACTCCCAACACCCCCCATGAGGCACACAAATGCACACACGCACCCTCATGATATCCCTCAGGACACATACACACATGTATGCATCCCTGACACCCACCCATGACACACAAACACATGCATGCTCCTCTCCCAACATTCCTCATGAGAGCCATACAGACACATGCTCACCTCCCCTCGATGCCCCCATGAAAGACACATACATGCAAGCATGCCTTTCCCTGGCAACCTCCATGAGACACACACACACATACACACACACACACACACACACACACACACACACACACACACATATGTATCCTCTACCATCCCTCACAGCATACACACAGAAACATACCCCCATGACACACACACATGCACCCCCCATATGCCTGATTCTGCAAATTGGAGAAACATGCCATTGTGTCACACTATAAGTGTACACTTTTCAATTTGTATAAAAACTATTTTACACATGGGAAAAGTTTATAAAATTACCATATAGTGATTTATGTGAAATGAATTTAAGTCCACTTTCAATTGACTGAGGTCAAAATCACTAAAATCACTATCAAAAATTGGTTATTGCAGTAATCAGCCTTTACAATTGGAAGCAACTCAGAGGCAATGAACTGTCTTCTAACCTTGTGGAGGTTCGCCTTCTATGAAGTTTTATAAGCACCAATATAGCTAGAGAATTTAGTGCCTTGTGACTCTAAAGTGAAGCAATGGGACATGCTGTCCCCACTACCCCCTTCAATGCTTAGGCAGCCATAGCAGCTCTGCTACAGTATAGTAGAATTGGTAGCTCTCTCTTCGTTCCTCTTAAAGATGCCCCTGGGACCAAAGTATTATCTATGCCTCCTTAGCTATAATCCTGATTATAAGGAAGCTGTTTCTTTAGCTGCCTTGATGATAATTGAAGGATTTTAGTACTGTTGTATGACACCTTTCATTAGCGATGAATTAACTAGAAAAACATTACATAAAAATCTATATTCTCGTTGCAGATTTGTCTTTTTTTTCTCCAAGAGCAGAATGTAACAGAAGACTGCTTAATAACAACTTCAATAACCAAAGATGGTGACAGCTTCCACAGCTTCCCTAATGATGCTGACTAATAACACTGAAAATGAAGAAGACTATGACTACTTTGATGATGACTATTCTCCGTTTTTGATCTGTCATAAGGAAAGTATCAAGGCATTTGGCAAAGCATTCCTGCCAGCATTCTACACATTGACATGTATGCTTGGCTTGGTTGGAAACATTCTACTTTTGCACATCTTGATCAAATATGTCAAAAAGAAAAGGATGACAGAAGTGTATCTGCTGAATTTGGCAATTTCAGATCTTCTCTTTGTGATGACGCTTCCCTTCTGGTCAATCTATGTAGCTTCAGAGTGGGTTTTTGGACATGTATTATGCAAAACTGTGAGCGCTGTCTACACCATGAATTTCTACAGTGGCATCTTGTTTGTAAGCTGCATGAGTTTGGACAAGTATCTTGAGGTTGTTCATGCTTGGTCCAGTGAAAACTTAAGGACACTTACAAAAGGCCTACTCGTCTCCTTAGTCATATGGATCATTTCCATTCTGCTTTCAGTTCCAGATCTTGTCTTCAGCACTCTGCAGATTCATGATGGAAGACGTTTATGTTATCATGATTATGGTGAACATAAGTTTGTCTGGAAGATGCTCCTTATGATTTTTCAGATTGGCCTAGGCTTTCTACTTCCATTTACATGCATGGTCTTTTTCTATTCACGTATAGCTTGTATGCTGGCCATATATAGATCTCACGCCAAGAAAAGAGCTCTGCAGCTTGTTATCGCACTAGCTGCTGTATTCTTTATTTTATGGTTCCCTTACAATGTTGTCTTGTTTCTCCATTTTCTGCAGAATCTTCATGTAAATTTGGGTTGTGAAACTAGCAGGCATCTTGACTATGCTATACAAGTGACAGAGAGCATTGCCTTTACACACTGCTGCTTTAACCCCTTGCTTTATGCCTTTGTGAATAAAAGATTCAGGCTCTATATAAATAATGTTTTCATGGCAGTCTTCAGAAGACACAATAAACATGAATCAGAAACAAATCAGTCCTTTACCAAACATGCTGAGGTAGAAGTGACAAGTATATAGAACCCATAATATATGACTGGGGATCCAAAGACAGCAAAAAATACAAAGATAGTAATATAAACATGTATACGTCTTATGTAATCCTTTATTATTGTACTGGACTTCTTGCATGTGTAAGCAGATTGATTGATTCTGTTCAACATTATTGTAGCAACAATCCAGAATAAAGGAAAGATGTGGTCTACTTCTCTTGTTTTTAATTCAATGCAACATGTTTGTCAATACTTTTTCATTTCATAGCACAACTTGCTAATATATTAGTTTTCAAATCCAGTCTTCAAGATTTTCCTGATAAACATTGCATATGTTTGGTCTAAAAACCAGGTTAATTTACATGCTTTGATTAACCTGAAAACCAAATCTGTTTGGCTGTCTCAAGAATAGACTTTGAGAACTTCCATGTTATGATATGCTTTGATCCCTTGCAGCACTTTTAACCATTAGTAATGCTTTATGTCTAAGAGTCCCTAGTTGTATCACTTCATGATATCCATAGATATATGGCCTTTGTGCATAACGCACCTTTTGTTTCCAACTTGTTAACACATAGATTGCTGTGGCACAGGTTTCCGTTAAACAGAAGTACAGACCAACAGCTCCACATACTTGCAGAAATGGTTGTATATGAGCACAAAACCCAGGGCTATTTTCAAAGTAGCTAAGGGGTTGAGTCATGTAAATGACTTGCTATTTTTGTTAGTTCTAATAACTCAGGCTACTTTTGAAGTTTTAGGATCTCCTTATGATCCACTAAAAAGCTGCAGCAAGCTGGGAAACCCACCCAGGATCTTCTGCAGTCAGCCGAGATAACAACACCATGGTGTCTCTATTGAGAATCAGCAGTGCCACCCAAAATTTTGCAACTGATGCAGATAGTCCAGGAATCTCCCATTGTCATTCACAGCTCATCAGTGGGTTTCAGCATATGTGCAACTGCCGACCTATGCTGTTGCAACTTCTGCTTATCAGATACTAAGGAATTAGTGCTTGACTACTTAAGGTGAAACACTAGTTTTAAGCCTATAAGTTAGAACCCACTGGTGGATTGTGGAGAACTAGAAAATAGATTATAAAATGTTTGTTAATCTTTTCAACTTGAAGCCAACTGTTAGCTATAGTTTCAAAGATATCTGAAGTCTTGCAATATTCACAGCCTGTGGGAATTACTGTTCTGAACTATCATATGGAGTAATTACATAAGATATGCCATACTGGGTCAGACCAAGGTCCATCAAGCCCAGTATCCTGTTTCCAAAAGTGGCCAATCTAGGTCATACATAGCTAGCAGTTTCCCCAAAAGACACAGGTTCCACAATGCTTGTACTGGGTCAAGCATTGATATCCTGGGTCCCTTTTTAATAATGGTTTATTGACCTTTCCTCCAAGAACTTGTCCAGACCTTTTTTAACCCCAGCTACACTAACAGCCTTTACTACATCCTCCGGTAACTTTACACGTTGAGTGAAAAAATATTTTCTCTTATTTGTCTTAAATAGTTTACCCTGTAGCTTCATTGCATGTCCCCTAGTCTTTCTATATTCTGATAACATAAACAATCGATCTACGTTCCAGTCTGTTCATTAATTTATAGACTTCTATCATATCTCCCCTCAGCTGTCTCTTTTCCAGGTTGAAGAGCCCTAACCATTTTAACCTCTCATAGGAGTAGCTTTCCATTCCCTTTACCATTTTGGTGGCTCTTCTCTGTACCTTTTCTAATAACGCTATATCCTTTTTAAGATACGGCGACCAGAATTGCACACAATATTCAAGGTGTGGTTGCACCATGGAACGATACAGAGGCATCATAATATCCTTTGTTTTGTTTATATTCAGTCTTGGATCATTTTTCTTGCTTTAACTGACTCTTGAACAGAAAAGGTTGAGGTTGGAGGACCATTGATGTGTTTCAGGAGATTCATAATGAATATGCATATACTCATAGTTGCAGCTCTAGGGGAGGAGTGGCCTAGTGGTTGGGGCAAGGTACTTCAGGCCGGAAGGTCGGGGGTTCAAATCCCACTAGAGGACAGCAACCTTGGGCCGGAAGGACTGGGGTTTCTAGTCCCACAGGTGCTCCTTGTGGTCTTGGGCAAGCCACTTAACCCTCCATAGCCCATGTTCCCTGTAAAAATAGTTATCTCCAAGTTATAATGCCCTGTTCAATGTAATTTCAGTTTGTTCAATGTAAACCGCACTGATGCAGAATAGCGCGGTATATAAGAGAATGTAAATAAATAAAATAAAATAAAAATAGGGCTAAGATGGTATCTTCGATAAGTTTCTTTGATGGTGTAGAGAAGGATGTTAGCGATGCTGGGTACTCTTGATCGTCGGGGGGGTCCGGTATTACTATTTTGTCGGTCTTGCACATTTTGGATTGCATGTAGACTGCAAAGTCCTGCGGGTGGATATCGCCATGGTGCTCAGGGGTTGGTTCTTTAGCAAGAGTTTTGACTAGGTTAAACAGGTCATGCGGTTTATTTAATGACCGTCTCAGGGTGTCTGTATGATATTGTCTCATCTTGTCTATGATGGCTTTGCGGTGCGCAGCCAGGTGTTGGATGTATGCTGCTTGGTCACTGCTGGTGCGTGACTTCCTCCAGCGCTTCTCAAGCCTCCGTAGAAGGGTTAGTGATGCCCTCAGGTCGGCTGTGAACCATGGGGCTGATGCTCTTTTCTTCGGGGACTTGTTTGTTGGAGTACGGATTGCGATTGTGCTGAGTTTGCTGTTCCAGGCGGTGATCAGCTCATCTAGGTTTAGGGAAGTCTCATCCATGAGTGTGCAGGTTTCGGCTAGGATGCGTTCTTTATTAAACGGGTGGAAAATTCTGGCAACTGGGCTAGAGGTCTTGCTTGGATACACTTTTGGCCTTGGTGGCTTGTTGAGGATAGGCATCTGAAAAGTGATGAGTTTATGATCAGACCATGGGACTGCTGCTACTGACAGCATGATGTTTTGTGGTCGATCACAAATTATCCGAGGGGCGAATATAAGGTCTAGAATGTTACCTTTCGCGTGAGTAGGTTCCTGCACCACTTGCGTGTATCCCAGGATCTCTAGGGCTTCTATAAGTGCAGTTGCCTGATTGTCCTGTAATGATGGCAGATTGATGTCCCCTAAGATCCAATTAGGTTTATTTGGACCCTGGATGTTGGATGCTAAGTTCATTATGGTTGATAGGTCATCTGGATCGGCTGATGGAGCTCTATAAATCAGGTTTATAGAGCATATGTTGTTGGAGATTGATACAGTTTCCAGGTTGTTGTTACTGGTGGAGTCATCCATTTTACTTCAGGTTGGAAGGTCAGGGGTTCAAATCCCACTAGAGGACAGCAACCTTGGGCTGGAAGGACTGGGGTTTCTAGTCCCACAGGTGCTCCTTGTGGTCTTGGGCAAGCCACTTAACCCTCCATAGCCCATGTTCCCTGTAAAATAGTTATCTCCAAGTTATAATGCCCTGTTCAATGTAATTTCAGTTTGTTCAATGTAAACTGCACTGATGCAGAATAGCACGGTATATAAGAGAATGTAAATAAATAAATAAGAGGCAAGGGGAAAATAAGATAAGGAAGAAGAGATTAAAAGTGTGGTTAAGGAAGAGGTGGAGGTGGTCCAAGTAAAAAGAAAGTAGGTGGTTTGGACAGGCTGAATAGGAAAGAAAGACTGAGGACTGGCTGGAAGGGGGGAAAGTGTTAGTGATATGGATGGGCCAGACCGGACTGTAAAGGACATAGATTGTGTGGGGGTAAATGTGGTGTTGGTGAGGGGGCCAAGAAGAGTGATGTGCGGGTAAATTGTTGAAGATGAACTAAAGTTGGGAAGGAAAATATACTGGTGGGACATCCAGTGCTTCCCCAGCTCTTCTTTTTTTGCCAGAGAAGTTCTCTCTGTGTGTGCAACACCTGCTATGCTTTATATTCAACTACAGCCTGGCCAGTTGTGTCCATGACCTCCCATGCTTTGTTTTTCTTTTTTTGGCCATAGCAATATCTGTTGAGTTAAGCACTCCCAATCATTTTGAAAAGTTGGTTCCTATGAATATACTGAGCCTCCAATATATGCAAATTTATCTGTGCATATTCATTGTGGACAGCCTGAAACTCTGAGTGATTGAGATCCCAAAAAATGTTTGTGAAGCCCTCTCCTAGAGTATATCTCATCCATTCCCATTCTTTTGCCCGAGGCCTTAGCTAATACCAAATAAAAACTAGCTACTAGCAATAAACTTGCTCTTCTGCCACAATAAAATAGCAAAACACTTGCATAGATTTGATTTGTTGCCTTTCCAAGTCTGAGTTACAGTTTAGGTACAAGAGGTATTTCCCTGACCAACTGGGCTCATAATTTAAGTTGTACTGAATGGAACAAAGAGGGGTAAACCCCACTTTAGGCCGCATTCCCCGATGGCCTAACAAATGCTATGCCTAGGACTAGTCGTGCAAGTGGACTTGTAGTGGAACCTCTTATAAGGAATGGAAAAAGAAAGACATGAGAAGTGTGAGGGAAAAAATATCGAAGATATTTTTCACCTACCCATGCAGCAGCAACAAGTAGAAAGAGCATCCAGATACCATCAGCAGGGAGTGGGTGGGGTGACATAATTACCGGCACTAAAAGTGACTGACTAGAGCAGTGTGTCAGATCCTTAAGCAAGAATCAGTAACTACATTTTCAAGAGTAAAAACCCACAGTATATTCAGAGGCGTGTGGAGACAGGAGCACAGGGGAACATTGAAAAAGCTTAAAAGGATGTGAAATGCAGATGTGGTAAGAAAGCAAGAAATATCCGAGGACAGTTTGAAGCACACAAACAGCAAACAACTAGGTGAAGGGTTAGGAAAAGCTGCTAATATGGGGGATATATAAGGGAAGGTAGTGACCCAGTTGGGGGTGCAGACTCTAGCAGACACTCTTATGCGAACAATGCTAGACTCTGTCCCCAGGACCCTTCATAGGAGACCTCAGGTGCTTTGTGCATAAAGACAATTTTATATTCATTTTCCTGTTTCATGCCGATTTGTAATATAGAGCTTAGAGCATTGATTTTTACTTGCAAAGGTTATGATTTTACAGACCTGACAATAACATTTCTACTTTACTTCAGTGGCACGATACTTTATTTAAAAGAGGGTCCTGTGCCTTTTACATTTGTTGGGATGAACCCTGTAGCCACAATAGTTAGGGAAGAAAGGGCAAAATCCCCAACAGTACCTGAGGCAATGGAAAGTAAAAGTGATTTGCCCAAGGTCATAAGGAGCATCAGTGGGGGAAGACATGAACAATGGATTTCCTGATTTTCAGTCCGCTGCTCTACTCACTAGACTACTTTTCCACTCCATTATACAGTAGATATTATCTCTGTTCTACATATGAGACTGGTCTAAATTTGTTACTCTAATTCACTGGACACTATTGCGCAACCCAGATCCTGCAGTGGATAGTATATTGGCTTGCTAATACCAGAGGGTACACAAAGAACTTGTAAAAATCAATGTGTTAAGATGGGGGTGGGGAGGTGAAGATGCAAATACCCCAAGGCTCTGTCTGCTTGATCATAGTGAGAAAAAATACTTACTACTCCACACTTTAAAGAAGCTCAAGTCCAGTCCAGGAGATATTTTCTAAAGAGCACCTTTATTGGGTGTATCTCCCAAATCAGGTATGTACAAAACAGCAGCAAGAAAAAATCTGCAAAATCATTGGTAGAGTTCGAAAGGAATAGCATAGGTTTCTATATTAATTTGCCAATAATACTTCTTTTCTATTTACTGTTGGTCATCTGGCAGATCACCTTTTCTGGTATCCCATCATTTTTTTCTTTTCTCTCTCTGGAAAGCACTTTAATAGGATAAATGTTTGCAAAGCATCACAAAACCCCTTTTGTATTTGTGTTAAGTACACAATGATGTTGTGCAGTGGGCTCTGTATGAAAATCCCAAACCACTCAAAGATATACCTTTGGAGAAGGTACAAAAAAAGGTAAAAGTATATCGTCTCACCAAAGACAAAAATTCATTGGGATTTGGTTGCTCACACCACAGTGTAAACTTCCCATGGATGTACTCTCCACTAACTTCCCAATTAAAAAAAAATCAATCTTACAACTTGAATCATCTAGGAACACTTGGCTGAGTCTTTTTAGACCTGTGATGCTTTTCTCTAACCCGAACCATTGTTTAGTCTTTACTCCTCTCCAATCATTTTCTCTCATTTAGGCCAAGCTGGCCTCCTCTTCTCCCTTAGCTGCTCCACCAGCAGCCCTGAGCCCATAGGCTCAGGTAGCCCCAGCTCTGAAGTAGTAAGAGACCCCACAAATACACTCCAAAACCTCCAGAATACTGGAAATTTCCTCTAAAACTCCTAGAAGGATACACCCACGAGAATGATGGATCTCAGTCCATCCCACATTGCATTAATTTAGACACACAAACACGTAGGAGCAGATATATGGAACCCGCTACAACTGCCCACTCTATTAATGCCTTTTAATTGATTTCTGTATGTGCTAAGTTCTTTTCTGATTTGATTAATAAGTCTCATGGTTATGGCTATATTATTTTGTAATATGGTATATTGTTTATTCAAATGCTATTTGAATTGTAGTGGATTTTCTGTATCTTGTGAATAAAAACAAATTGAAAAATAATGTTATCATTCAGAACACTAAAAACATAGCTACTGTCGTCACCCTAGCCCCGGCCAAAGGCCTAAAGGCGCAGGGCTGCCAATGTTAGTCCTTAAATAAAGAATTATACTATTCTTGTCCACAGCTGGGACTTCTGGGACTTGTAGTTGTTTCTCCTTATTTAAAGACAGTAGTGTGAAACCGATGGTTTTTAAAGGAAAACAAGAAATTTATTTATCTTCCCCAAAGCACTAAGGCTCAACACAAACGTTAGGATTATTCTCCAAGCAATAACATCAGGAAATTATACACAAACTAGAACTGAAACTGCTTCATAAGCCTTTTAACATGTGTAGCTGTTTTCCTCAAACGTTCAGCAAACAAAACATAGCTTCTTCCTTCAAGCAAAGCAAAGTGTCCATTTTTATCTTCTGCTTCTTTAGTAGTTCAAATACAAGTTATGCATCTATTCTTTTCATTAGAAGCGGTTCCTAGCATTAACACAGATAGGTTAACTCACCCTGTTTCTTCAGTGCTTTCTTGGTTAAAGACTTATTATCAGAAAGCTTTCAATCTGCCCTCCGGCACAATGAACAGTCCATTGCTAATTCCTCAGTTATAGAATCCTGCTCAGGACAGTCTACCTGCATCTCTTCCTGCTCTTCAGCATGTACGTCTGACTCTGAGCTTTCATGAACTGTTTCTGGCTTAATGTTTTGTAAAAACTCCTGGACTTCTTTCCACAGGGGCTCTCCACAATAAGGAAGGTTTGTACCTGGAATGTGAGAATTCCTTCTCTGGATCAACTGCCTCAGTTCTTTTAACTTGTTCAGCCCTGGTTCTTTCCACCCAGCTGGGTTCTGGTCACTTCTAGCTGTGAGTTTGTCCACCCACCTTTTGGCAGCTTGAACTATTTGAGCTGGACCATGAACCGTTTGAACTGCAGCCTGACCCCCATCAGCAATTCTCCTAGCCACACCTCGGCTGGCTTCAGGACTAACAGCACTCCTCCTGAAAACTTGGCTTTCTTTTTGGCTGCTACTTTCACTGCTGAGCTCCTCACCAAAGTCTTCATCATTCTCCTCCCCAGTGATCTCCTTTCTGCTCCTAGGTGCTGACTCTTTTCCTTTTCCTCCCCTGGGTTTATAAGGCTGTTTCCTAACTAGCGTACACTGCTTCCCACTCGGGTGTTTTTCATTACTCCCCAAGCCTGCACTTAGGTTAGCAGAGCTTGGGTGTGGCCTGACTTCAGTGACTGCATGTTTTCTTCCTTTACCTCCACTCTGAAAGCTGTGAATTCCCTGCCTGTCTCTCTCCTTAAAGGTATATTTACAATTTTCCTCTATTTCCATGGGCTCAGCAGAGCTCTCCTCATCACACTACTTAAGGGTTAACTCTTTCCTACCTACTTGCATCTTAAGAGCTGCTAAGAGATTCCTACCTACTGCTGACCAAGCCTTAGCTCATACTAATTCCCCCCTAACACTGGCCTCCACACATTCGAGGCATGGGTTATATATAACTAAGGTCTGTGAAATTTTACTGTGTTCAGGGTTTGAAAAAGGAACTAGCAGTAGAGTTCAAAGACTGCAGTAAAGCTGTGAGTTGAGAGCTCCCAGTTTGTTTTCTGCTTACCTCTAACTGGAGAAGCCTGAGAATGCTTCTTGCAGTGCAGGCACTACAAAGCTAAGTGCCTAGTGACAGTCCATCAATTTTCAGCAGCACTATCAAATAATGCCACTAAAAATTATTACAGAATGTCCCTGCACTATCTGGATAGTGTCTAGATGAAGTAAGGGCATGCCACCTAATGATACAGAGAGCGGCAATATTCAGTTCACTATTCATATGCTGTAGCTATGTAAATAAATTTAGGCCTGCAAAAGAGTTGTTCTAAAGTCACGGCCTGTGCTAGGGTTTCTGGTGCCCCCTGCAACCTATAGATCGGTGACCCCTCCCTCATTTTTATTAATGCTGGCTGCACTCCACCTCCCTCCATAAGGAGCCTACCCAAAAAAAAGTAGCACTGTAAATACTGCAGAGAGCCATGGAACATCCAAACACCTATTTGAAAAGTAGAACAATTCAGATTACTACAGGACAGATCCCTACGTACAAACTACATGTTAACAGAACATCTGGCCTTCATCACACCCTCAGAACACAGACTCTCACTAAGTATAGAATAAGTGACCACAACCTAAAAATAAAAATATGTAGATTAAAATTAAACTGCAACCCCAAGAAGTCAGATTCTGCATACAATGCAATACCAGAGAAATAGAAAGAGATGCAAATCCCTGTATTGTATAAAATATAAAGATTGAAAATAAAATTATTTTTCTACCTTTCTTGTCTATTTTATTCTCTGATCATGCTGGTCCCAATCTGAGGTTTCTGTTTTCCTCTCTCTTCTCTTAGTTTTATTTCTATGGTTTCTAGTCCATCTGTCATTTCTCATCTCCTGTTTTGCTTTCTTCACTTCGGTCCATCTTGGATATTGATGTTTTGTTTTCAGCTTTCTTCCATTTATTTTTCCCTCTCTCCACTCAAACTTCACTATTCTTTCTTACGATCCAGTCTTCAATTCCCCTCTTTTTTACTCCATCTACCTACCACTTTTCAACCCTCACCCCAGTCTTCCCATTCCCCACCCTTTTTTCCTGGTTCATTATTCCCCATTCTCACTCACTCTCTACCCCCTCCCCCCATCCAGCATATCCCATCTCTCTTTTTCTCCCTCTCTCTGTCCTCCTCCCTTGGAAAAAATATTATGCGACACCATCCCCGGCATCTTTTTTCTTTTTCTGAGTCAACAGCAGAAAGATCTCATCACATCATCCCCAGCTTTATCTTTATTTTTCCGAGTCAGTATGCAGCAGACAGTGCTGCCTGTAGCATTCACTTCCGATGAATGGCCCCATGCACTGGAAGTGAATGTTACAGGTAGCAATGGCTGACGTTGCTGACTCAGAGAAAGAAAGATGAAGCTGGGAACGGTGCTGCACAATGCTGGAGCTGCATGCACAATGCTTTGTGACAGCTGCTGGGCCCACCATCCATGTTCCCACTTACTCTCCCCATACCCAGCCAATCTTAGATTCTTCTTCTTTTCTCTCACCCAATTTTAAAGTCTCCACCTAAGTCACAGTCTCTGCTCTCCCCCATCTCCCTTTCCCCAGTACCACCTCCTACATTCCTTCCGCACACCCACCCAGCTACTTCCTTCTCCAATATTCATTAACCCTGCCATTCCTCCTTCTTACCCCAGCATTCATTCTTATGCCCCACCCTCTCAACTGTACCTGCTGTATGAACTTTTTTCTTCCCTCCCACACAAAATATCTGTCCTCTCCATCCTCATTCCCCAGCTTCTTTTTTTCTCCCCCAGCCCCCTCCAGTCCTCCCCAAGTATCAGCTCCCTTCCAGATCCAGCCCCTCCCATCAGCGCCATACCTAGCCCTGTGTAAGCAGTGCAGCCGCACAGGGTGCAAAGAAATAGGGGCACATTTGGGGCTGCCGGCCTCGGCTCCCCCCATGCTACCTGCACTTGCCCCACTGCTGCTTTTTATGTTTATTCAGCGGCAGTGGTGACAGTGGCAGCAGCTGAGCAGACCTCCAATTCTGAAAAAAAAAATATACGTGGGTCTTTCCGACTCCGCAATTACATGCAGGTCTGATCCCTCCCTCCTGTGATGCGTCACAGGAGGGAGAGACCAGACTAGCTGATCAAGCTCAGATTTGCAAGAACCTGCATTTGAATGGCTGGTCTGGTCCCTCCCTCCTCTGACACGTGCATATGTCAGAGGAGGGAGGGATCAGACCTGCATGCAAGCACAGAGTCGGAAAGACCCACATGTGGTTTTTTTTGGAATTGAATGTCTGCTCCGCTGCTGCCACCATCACCATCACCACAAAGGAAACACGAAAAGTGGCAGCGGGCCAAGGGCAGCACGGGGAACCAGCTTGACATGGAGGTGTGAGGTAAGGCAAGATGGGGAGATGCTGGGCATGGGGCAAATGGTAAACCTGTGACGTGGGAGACACACCAGATGTGCAGGTCGCACAGGATACATTTATGGCTTGGTACGGCCCTGCTTCCCAGCATCATCTCCCTACCAGTCCCAGTCCTTCCATGTCCTAGCATCAGCTCATTTCCAGTACTAGACTCCCCAGTATCAGTCCCCCTCCAGTCCCAGTCCCTCCCAGCATCAGCTCCCTTCCAGTCACTCCATCCCCTAGCATCAGCTCATTTCTAATACTAGACTCCCCAGTATCAGTCCCCCTCCAGTCCCAGTCCCTCCCAGCATCAGCTCCCTTCCAGTCCCTCCATCCCCCAGCATCATCCCATTGCCAGTACTAGCCCCCCAGTATCAGCACCCCTCCAGTCCCAGCCCCTCCCAGAATTATCTTTCTTTCAATAGCAGTCTCCTCATCCCTCAACATTAGCCCATTTCCTGTTGTAGGCCCTAGTCCTCTTACAATGTCAGCAGTTTCCCCCACAGACACACATAGCCCACCCCATGAGGGGCCCCTCGTGGACCTGACTGGCTTCAGAGGGAGCTGTTGAGACCCAAAGCTTGGCACCCTGGCTCACCTCTGCACAGCCGTGGGAGTAAACAATGGCATTTTCCTTTACTCCTGCGGCCTTGAGATGTCACAGTTACACAGATACTGGCACCACTGAATTCCTGGAGGTTAAACAGGGGCACTTCCTGTCTCCTGCACAAGATAGGAAGTGCCCCTATTTAACCTTCAGGAATTCAGTGGTGCCAGTATCTGTGACTTCTCACAGCTACAGAAGTAAAGGAAAATGTTTACTCCTGCAGTTGTGCAGAGAAGAACCGGGGCGCTGGGCTTCGGGATGCACTGGCTCCCTCTGCAGCTGGTCAGGCATGTGTGGGGCCCCTTCTGCCTGTACAAGCCTAGGGCTGACCCTGTTTGGGGGGTGAGGGCATCTAGCAAAGGCACCCCTTTGAGGATAGCGCCCCCTTGCCGTGCTTACCCTGCTTACCAGGTAGCGCCAGCCCTTCTTAAAATTATATGGATAGCTTGTACTCTGATTTGGAAAAGTAATTAAATTTCAAATCCAAATCCAGTCCAAACAGTGGCTGAATATCACTTCCTATCCATATAGAGGCAGATTCCATATAGGCCGGCTAGGTCCAACAGAAACATGCAAGTCGGGCACGAGCACGTTTCCAACCTAATTCCAAATTTGCATATTTAGACACACACACGGTTCCTGAATCAGACCCAGACATTTTTGCCTCTGCCTGGCAAACACATGTCAACTAGACAGGCGAAGTGTGTGTGTGCAAACAATGAAAACGTCTCCAGCGTGGACAGTCCAAAACGCACCCTCCCAATTGTTCCCGTGTACCTCTGAAAACAGTTTCAGCACCCTCCGGATCATTCCCGTGTACTTTCAAAAACGTTTTTGGTGCTCTCTGACCCGTTCATGTGTAACTCCGAAAATGTTCCCACCCCCATGAAGTAAGGTACCACGTGCAGCAAGAAATAGGATGGAGTAGTCCCCCCCTTTCACTGCTGAGAAATCCATATTAAACAGTATACAGCATGGCTACCAGGCAGCCCAATTTCTCTGAGGAGGAGATCAACCTACTCTGCAGGCTTCTCCTGCAAGATGAGGAGATGCTGCTGCCCACAAGGTACCGAAGGCCATCGCAGGCTGCACATGCAGGGCCTGGGACCAAATACGCAGCACCCTGGCAGAGTAAGTATATACATAGCAATATACACATAGGAAGAGGTAGCAGCCGGCAGGGGGCACTGTAGGGGGCTAGGAAATCTCACACACATATGAGAATGCAAAGTAGAGCTAGGAATGAATTGTGTACTGTGGCAGGGATGCTGAAGAAATGCAGCTAGAAAATGGCAGCAGTATGGAGAGACTGAACCTGGCAAGCACAAAGTGAGGGAGAGAGAGCAGAAATGGGAAGGATGTGTTATGTGCATCAGGTACCACAGCAGCAACAGAAGGGCAGATACCAAGGTCAGCAGCACCAGTGAACAACCCAAACGTGGGTTACAGGATGCAAGGTTCCACATTAGGAAGCACCAACCTGGACAAAGATAGAGGTGTCATTGTGGATAATATGCAAACTCCTCCGCCCAGTGTGCAGGGGTGGCAAAGAGAGCAAGTAGAATACTAGGCATCATAAGCAAAGCAATGGAGAATGAAACCATGGAAGTGATTATTTATATATTTAGCAGGGTGCTCATATCACATCATCATTTAAGCACAGAGGTTTACACTGTAACTTAAACTTAGCAATGTATATTAAATAGGACTTTGATAATTTGGATCATACATTAACTTCCTTCTGATACAATGTTAAGCGATTTGCCCAAGGCCACAAGTAGGAATTAAATGCTGTTCCCTTGGTTATCAAGTCAGTGCTGTAACCATTAGGCTACTCCTCCATGCTGTTATGTCTGTGTAGTTTGTGCAATTCTGGTCACCATATCTTAAAAAGGATATAGTGGAATTAGAAAAGGTACTGAGAAGAGCCATCAAAATGGTAAAGAGGATGGAAAGATACCCCTATGAGGAGAGGCTTAAAAGGTTAGGACTTTTCAACTTTGAAAAGAGACAGCTGAGGAGAAATATGATAGAAGTCTATAACTTAATGAATTAATGAGACATGCAGGGGGGAGACATGCTCATGGAGGCAATGGATGGGGGGGGGGGGGGGAGAAGGAGACGGATCCTGGGAGGAAGGTCACAGGTACAAAGCAGACATGGAGAGAGTCCAGGGGACAGACAGTGCTGTTAACATAGCCCTTGATGAGGGGCAATTCACATGGGGTTGTGAAGAGAAGGCAGCCCATATGAGGGCAGTGACAGTCCCTTCACATCTGGTCCCTGACAGACAAATGCCAACACTGCACTGTGACCAGGTAGAAGCAGTAAGTAGCAATCACCAGGTCTGCCTATGGTATCCGAGATGTGCCCCCATTGAAATGAATGTCACAATGGTCACTTGTGTGAATGGAAATGTGACCAAAATACAGAGACACGGTCAAAATGTGCAACATCAAACATGGCATTTAACTCACACCTGTCCTTCCCCAGCCTGTCCCGAGCCATCCTGTACCAAAACCCTGATCTCTGCAGTACAACACACACATCGGACACATGAGCCATCAAGTCACCATGCAATCCAGCCCAGCCACACAATCCACATCAAGCAGATGATCTACAGGTCTGGCCCTAGTGAGGGTCACATATTGTGTGATCTGCAGGAGTACCGCACAGCTCACTGCATGTCCAGTCATGGGAATCCAGCCACCTCTGCAAACATGTCATGTGCCTGAGTTGCCACATCTGGCCCACAATGTACCAGTGCCCTGTCAAAGAGCTCCTCAGGCCCCCAGCCCATGTGAGGAGATCAGCATTAGGTGGAGGAGGGTCTCAATAGTCATGAGTCAAAGCTTATAACATTTGATATACCGCCCTTCACTAGTTGCACCAGGGAAATGTACAATTAGAAGCAAAAGTGGGAGAAGGAAAAGAGAAAAAGGAATGCCAGAGCTTGATAGGAAAGAAGCTGCAGTCTGACTAAGGAAGGGCAGGATTAGAGGAGAAAAGAGTCAGGAGGGCAAAGGACACGAGGGTGGTAATGCTAACGCTAACCGCAAGAGGTAGATTTTAAACAGGGATTTAAACCTCTTATAGGCAGATTGGAGGTGAAGGTCAGGGGCTAGTGCATTCCATAGTGATGGGCCAAAGAAATACACAGTGGAATAGCAGGTGGATAATATTCACAATGCCTGACACTCCACCAACACATGGTACCATGAACTGCTGTCATCTAACGAAATGCGCTGTAGTTGGAAGGCACAATTATATTGACCACAGATATGGTGTGACCTCTAGCAAGAAATGAATAAGATCACATTACAGTACTGTTCTAATCATATCACATGCAAATATATCACACACCATTGTGCATCAACAAGTAACTGTGTAATGAAATAGTTTGCTGAGTCTGCTGCAATGCTAGCTCGCATCATGCACCTCTAACCCCCTAAGGCAATCTGTTGGTAGAAGTAGCTGCCAGTCAACATGTACATATTAATGTTATCAGGTAAAGAGGTGCCGCAAATGTGGTATTCATCTGTAAAGGAACAGTTAAGGACACATTACCCTCCATGTAAGATGGAAAGTTGCCATTCAGAGTGAAGGAGTAGCCTGGAGGTTTAACCAATGCCATAAAACCCTGGAGATCAGGGGTTGAGTCCCACTTAGAGCACCATGGAAAATCAGCAAGTTCTTATAAAATCTGAAAAACAAAACACACCTAGTGAAGGTGAATAATGTACGTAAAATGGAGGCCTGCAAAGAATGAGCACATATCCCTGTAATAATCCAATCCACAAATGTGTCTAAGTGTTTGTTAGAATCAGTGCATGTACCTGTCCATTAAAAAGCCCAGATGCACAAGAGGCTGTAATCAGTTGCCGCAGGTGTAGATCATTAACACCTGCCTCATCACTGTCTGTAGATGCTTGTACATGGGAAAAGTAGAGTCCCACAGATCAACACAAATCAAGTAGAGTCCCATAGATTGACACAAATCGACCACAATGTGATCCCCCTGACAGAGATAGTCCCTGAGGTCATTGGATAGCAAACTAATCAGTGCTCCACCTAGAGCAGACAGCTTTGTTGGGTTTGACATCCTCAAATGCCTACCCAGCAAGCATGTCCAGACACACCATCAACATACACTAGAACATGCCAAGTGCATGTCATAGGAACATATCCCTACTACTGAGGCAAAGAGATGAAAAATAGGACAGGTCCTGCAGTCCAACACCACTCAGTGTAGACTACCCATGTCCTGAATGTACAAGGCCTCAGAATGGAAGATAGTCAGCAGAGCAAATAACAGACAGGTTGCCTCCACTCCCCACATGTCTCCATGGGAACCTGTTGGTCCCTCAAGCCAATTACTATAGGTTTAAGACCTGTCACAAACCCTGAGAATCTATGCAAAATTGGTCCAATATCATCAAACAATCCTACAATAACCTCTCATCCATGTGAACCCATAGGCTGCCCATATAAAGCTAGGACACAACTGGAAGCACAAAATGATGAGCAAAGAGGACACAAATGCCAACCAATTCATGTTTATCTCATACTGATTCATGTGTATCTGATACTGATCATATGGAAAGAACCAGCTAGCTTGCACATATTGGTATGTTGACCTGTCATATAGCATCCACACATACTAGTAGCAGTAGCTAATGTGAAAATCTTTGCCTCCCATATACAGCTGTAGCTGAGAATGATTCACCACCACCAGCTCCAGAAGAACATGAAGAGGAGCTGGCAGCCACTGAAGAGCCACACAGGTGACAGTGAGCTGCTAGGGATTCCAGCAGAGAGAGCCCCACTAGCAGCACCAGCAGCAGGAGCACCACCCAAGCAACCCACAGCATCGGCAGCCCAATTGTGCTGTCTAGCCCCTCCCCTTCGGAGAAGGCCAAGGAGGTTGAGGAGTGCAGAGCTCTTCTGAAGGAGTGAGATAGCATGTGGTAGCAAGAGGTGGAGGCCTTGGGGAGGGGGAGGCACTGGAGGAAGAGGAGGTGGAGATGATGGTGGTGGTGGTGGCAGCACTGGAGGGGGGGGGGGTGCCAGAGGAGGAGTGGCTGGGGAATGGGATGTGAGGAAGAGGGAGAGGGAAGGGGGAGGAGGGGCCAGTGTGAGAGGAGGCAGGGACTGGGCTGGGGGAACAGCTGCCACTGCCTACCTCCCATCCAGCTGTGGTGCATCACCAGGAGCACTAGCGTCAATTGAGCACGCAGTGCAGAAGGGCCTTGCTGCCCCGGTCAGGCCACTGGGCCTCCTGGTGATGCACCTTGAGGGCCTGTGAGGGGAGGTATGTGACCTGAGAGAAGAGGTGCATCGTCTCTCCCAGCCACAAACCTGCCCTCCAGCTGGAGAGCAGGAAGTCAGACAGAGACACTGGGCCTGCACTCCTTGTGGCCTTGGGCAAGTCACGTTACCCTTCATTGCCTCAGATGACTCCAAGTTAACAATTTCTATGTTACGTGTTCATTAGCAAGTTTCGGTTACAATGTAAACCATTTTGAAAATTTATGATAAAGTGTTTTTATCACCCGTTACTTAAATATATAAGCCATGTAAATAGTTTAATATAGAGACATTTTTATACAGGGGTTGCTGCTTTCCACTGCTGTCATCATTCAGTGTCACTGACGAGCACTGGGCAAGGATTGTAACAGGCACCTGATGCCTCTGATATATGTGTGATATCGTGTGCCATGGCCACAGGGTGCACTGTTGAACCAAAACCATCCACTCAGTGGATGCAGGTGTGGGCCCACAAGTGCTACTGACAGGTGAGATAAATATTGTTGCCTTTGGGTGACACTATCAAGAGGCACCTGTCAAATGCTGGGCCATGTGCATGGCGGCCTAGAGGACAATCTGCAAGTCGGTTGTGACAAGCAGTATGGTGCTGCCAGCCTTGGCAATCACACACAGACACATGCAGGCCCCAGCCACATGCACATCACCCAGGCACGCAGACCCTGCATCCATTACAGTGAAGATGTTCAAGACACTGTCCTGTGAACCCCAAGCCTGTGTGTATAAGCAGGGCTGGTGCTACGTGTGACCCTCACAGAGATGGGGAACCCATCCAAAGGGGAGTGGCTAGACACCACATAGCAGCTGGAGGTGCACATGTGTCACAGACTGAGGTAAGGGAGGTGTTAGATGGGTGGCAGCCCTGTCTCAGTGAATCATGTGCTGCCCTCACTCCCCACTCCTCCACCTGAGTGTATGACAATGGAGCCCTTCATAAGTCTCACTTTGGTCCCAACATGATGATAATTGTCTACAATGTAGCCATGTTAGAATGGACACTGGAGTGGCAAATATGACAGAAGGCTCATTTAATTTGTAAGTGTATATGGTAGTAGTGTGCCTAACTGATGTGACACCTAGAGCAGACACCCATGCCCATGCCCCCGTGTGCATGCTTGGCTAACGTACCCTCAGTTGTTTGCTGTCTTGCAGTGCAGCCTTCACTGTAGGCCTACTGTTCTCTCCCAGGCCAAGGTCTCTTGGTGCACCTGTTACCACATCTCAGGAGGGAACAGCAGGGGCCTAGAGTAGACACAATGCAGCAAGCCAGCAAGCAACTGAAAGTGGGTTTGCAGAGTGTGGGACACGCCCATGTGGGCCTGTACTGTCAACACCAGGGCCAACTGCACCCACAGCCTCACCACTTCGCCTTTGGTACAGCAATGCTAGAAGGTGCCCAGTGCTTGTCTCATATTGTCCCAACAATGACATCAAAGGCTGCCGAGTGGGAGAGTAACTGAGTGTTCAGAGCAGTGGATTGTTAAGCAAGAGAACTCAGTTTGATGCCCCTTAGCACTCCTCATGCCCTTTGGCCAGGTCATGTAGCCTTTGAATAAAGGTCTTGCATCCATGTTTGGTCACACTACCCATAAAACCCAGGAACTGCCAGGTCGCCAGGAATGAGTACTGACTCAAAGGCATACATTGCTTTTCACCAGATAACTGCATGACTTCCGTCCAGTGCCAATATGTGCATAACATGCTGACAAAAAGACCACTCAGGGGCCATAGCAAGCCTGCTGCAACAATAACATGACACCACCAAGACTCACACAGCACCAAACCAATTTATGAATAGGCAGAACAATCTGTACGGTTTATGGAAAACAATTACTATACCTCTTATACTGGGGCAACAGGACAAGGGGAACTCATCTTGAGTTCTACACAGAAACGCCATGCAAGGAATATCACACCTCAGTCACACAGATAAAACCCAGAGAGACCCTTACCAAAAAATGAACTGGGAGCCACAAGTTAGAAGTCAAACCTTGCTGTCATAGTAACACAGGCAAAATAGCATGTAGGCTAGTACAGACCAGGACACAAATACATCAACAATGCACAATTCCAAAAGCACATATCTGCCAGTGCTGTCATCCCCACACAAATACTGGGTACTACCTCTTTCGTGTGGCATTTGTTAGGAACTATGTAATGGCTACATTCTCTCTTCTGCCTTCCTCTGTCATCATCAAAACACTTCTTCCAGGGTCAGCTATCCCTCTGCTAATTCTCCTCTCTTCCCCCACTGTCACACATTCCTTCGCTATATCTGTGTCTGACATGTTGATCTTTCCCTCCTAGCATTTTCACCCCATGTCATTCTCTATACCATCTCTATCCACTCTGATGTCACCCTCCCTCTACACCTCTATAACCTCATGACCTCACAATTTCTTGTCATCTATGTCTATCACCTACAACCCCTCTACTTTTCTCTAGCTCACACCTTCCCTAGCCTCTTCTTCCCTCCGACTCACTCCCCAAGACCCCAGTCTCACTCCTTTTATGCACCTTCCTCCTCTCCCTCATCTCAATGCAACCCTCACAGACCTCTCCCACATGGTTCTACTATGGTCTGCATCTTACCTTTCTCTCCCACAGCCTCTCCATGGTCCAGCATCTCATCATCCTCTCGCCCATCCCTCCACCTCTGCAGTCATAAGAACATAAGAAATGTCATACTGGGTCAGGCCAATGTCCATTAAGCTCAGTATTCTGTTTCCAACAGTGGCCAATCCAGGTCACAAGTATCAGGCAGATTCCCAAAAAGGCACAAAGGTTCCACAATGCTTGTCTCAGGGTAAGCAATGGATTTTCCGGGTCCTTTTTAATAATGGTTTATAGACCTTTCCTCCCGGAACTTGCCCAAACCTTTTTTTAAACCCAACTACACTAGCAGCTTTTACTACATCCTCCTGTAACGAATTACAGAGTTTGATTACGCATTGAATGAAAAAATATTTTCTCTTATTAGTCTTAAATGGGTTATGTCGGGTTAGTGCGGGGGCCAAGATGGTGGACGTGTGCTAACCGTGTTCCTAACGGCCCCCCTCTTGGCTTAAATTGCCTTTTACCTTCTTTACATTATGCCTCGCAAGCAGAAAGCCAAAGTGTGGGAGCCATTGAAGAGTGCATCGCTGGTTAAGGGGCCATTCGATGTCTTAATTCGGCCCACTGGTGTGAATACTGTAACCCTGGTGCAGGAGGGCTCGCTGGAGACAGTGGGAGCGGAAGGAGGTTCCTCGCATCTCCCTGAGCTCGACGTCACTCTTAGCCCAGAGGTGAGGTCTGCTCCAGCACGGCTCCCTATCCCTGTCATTGGCTCATCATTGGTTGAGGCTCCACATAGGTTGGAAGATTCGACTGGGATGCCGGTGGAAAGCGAGCAAGCCGCAGCAGCTTCTTTGGTGCCTGCAGTATCTGCTGCAGCATTAAGGACCATGGATTCCAGTGAGGAGAGTATACCGCAGCGCCCGGTTGGGGAGGATTCAACTGCTATTCAATAGCTGGCCCCTGCACAAGAGTTTAAATCCTCATTTCAGAGACCTGTAACTATTACGCTGGAAAACATATGGAGTGGATTGCAGGCGTTGGAGTCTTCATTTCTCTCCCAGTTTGCATCATTTCAAAGTAAATTTTCTGGGTTTGTTCGGGCTCTGGATCAGCAGAAGCAAGAGGTTGTTGCAGTGACAACTAGAGTGACCCAGTTGGAGACCAAATTGGAGGATATTATAGCAGTGTCAGGTACTGTGGTTAAGGATTTTTCAAACATTCATTTGAAGACTGGAGAACTCAGTGAGGAAGAGGAAGTTGCGGTTGTTAAATTTTCCAACGGTGCCCACTATTTCCCCGAAGGAACTTTTTAATTCATATGCTGCTTCTGTGTTGATAATACTGCTGGAATCTGTTCCTCCTCTTGCTAGGGTTTTCTACTTGTCGGCTGCAAAGCGTAGAGACTCTGATTCATTTTCACCACTTCAGAAGCCGCCTTTTGATTCATTAGACCTGACTGGGTTCCTGGAGACCTCTGACCCTGAAGCCATTTAGCGATCAACATTCTTTCTTACCCTGGCTCTAGAGCCTGACTGGGACTGGTTAATGAGGATGTACTTTAAGACTAGAAACGATTTATTTATAGGAGCTCCTATATGTATGTTTCCGGACATCTCCAAGGCCACCCAGAAACGTAGACAGCAGTTTCTGCTGCTGCATCCTAAGGTCCTGCAGCTAGGGGGGCTATTCTTCTTGCACTATCTGTGCAAATCCTTGATAAAATACCTGAGTATTAATTAAACTTTTTTGGCCCTACTCATTTAACCCAGTTTGTAGTTAGTAAAAGTGTTAGTATACCTCCTTAGTCTTGGAATCCCTGAGGAAGTCCATTTAAAATCAAATAGATCTCATGTATAGGATTAACTGCACCAGCATTAGTGCCTGTTGCCGCTGATCTCAGCAAAAATGCTGCAAGAGATAGAGAGAGAATTTTTTTTCATGTGTATTGGATTCAGTCAGCTTTGGTCCCGTTTGTTTCACCAATCCTGCCTCCACCCTCTAGATGACTTCCCACAGGCTCTGCGCTCTAAGACAGATGCCCCATCCTTCTCTGAGCCCAGGGTATGAGGGACAGGGAAGCAGGGAGGTCACTCAGCATATGCTGGGCCTCCCCACCTCTGGATCGGAGTGGCGGGAGCCATCTGCAGCAGTCCAGCTGCTGTTCCTGTCTACAGCTGATTGGTGTTAGAGGACTGGTTTATCTACTTCCTTATGAAAGACACATTAGGATCAGGTGTTATAGGCATCTTCCTGGCCCCAGAGGACGTATAATAAAAATATGCACCTGAGAAGTAACAGTGGTATTTGAGCTCTGCTCTTTCCAGTACCAGGCTGCTGCCCTAACTACTCGGCTACTCCTCCACTCCAGAGGAGGCTCACAGGAGTAGGTGTGGCCAAAGGTCAATTGACTAGTGAATCATCTAATCAGAGCTTATGCTGCACTGGATCTTTGAGCAATAAATTGGAGACACCAGGGAAGAGGCAAAATGGCCAGAGACTCCAGAAGAGAAAAGCGGAGCCGTATGAGAGCAGCCAAGAAAAAAAGCACTCCCCAGGGTCTTTAAATCGGTGATTGTTTTGAGGGAGTGGGGGGTGGGGGGGGGGGAGGGGTGACAGAAGCAGACCCAGCAGAAGTGTGCCACCGCTTACACAATCCTCACCCAACATTCCTCATCTACTCCTTTACCCTTACCAAGACAGCAAGGCAGCTCAGCCTCTACTGCATCAGGGAATGTAGAGAATTCCTGTAGGTCACTAAAGCAGGAGTCTGTCTAGCACAGGAACACACAATATGACCTCATGATGGGAAAAAAAAACTTTGAGCAAATGCTGACCTGCTGTTTCTTGCCAGTGTAACCAGAAGTAAACTGGCTGGCCTTTCTTCAAAGGCAATAGAGGGTTAAGTGACTCAGGCACACCCCAAGGAGTGCTAGTGGAAATCAAACCAAGGTTACTAGGCTACTTCTCCATGTCATATCAACTGTATAAAACAGCAATAAGTATGATCTCGAGGAGACACGTGGATGAGCAGACGATGAGGCTGGCCATTTGAATCGATATGTGATGACGAACAAGCACCTGCCTATGGCACAGTCCAAGCAAGAAAAGATGTCATGCCGTGACAAGTGTATGCAGGGCCAGCTGAAGCGGGGTCACTGCACTAAATGTGGCATGGGACCTGTTTCACCGAGCAGTGGACTGATGGCTACACCTCTGAGAATCTCATCAGGCAGCAGGAGAAGAGGCGTTCCTAGAGGAAAGAGGTGGAAGGGCAATAAAAGATGTTGGTGAAATGGGAACCTCCTAAAATGGGAACCTCCTGACCTCCTGACATGGGGCATACGCCCTCTGCCAATAATGGGCACCATGCAAATACGCAGAAGTTGAAATGTTAACATTAGAGGGGTGCCCTGAGCATGATGACATCTTCCAGGTTTGACTCGGTGAGTTTAATGCTGCCAGAGATACAAGGGTGCCATTGCCTTTCCAGACATCAGCAAAGGACTGCCTGTCAGTGATCATGAGGGCGCCACAGATGCATGCTCCTGCAGCTGTACCTAGAACGTAATCTGGCAGAATGTTTTGCCACACTCTAATCCACACCGAGACTAGCCTCCCTGCCCACAATCTCACAACTTTGACTAGGTCACGCTCTGCCATGGCAGCCCACACCTTGAACGTACTCGGGGACTAGCAATGCATGCCTAGAGGAATATGAGTACAACACAACAGATTGGCCTAGTGCATTGTCAACATACCCCTCACAAAGACATACCTTGTTTGTCCCAGAAATGTGTTCTTTGTGCCTGCTAAATATCTAATTTGTGCCATACACATGTAGAGGAACTGGCGGCTAGGGTGCAGGAAACACACATGAGTGCAGGCACGGGTGATGGGGGAAGCAGAGAAGCACGGCTTCGTTAGTATTTCGGGGCATGTTTAAATGCTGTCACACTGCGCCTGTATCTGGGGACGTCCACGGCACCACTGTATTCCCAAAAGTTGCATGTTTTCACCTGGGCCCATCTCCAGAGGTTATCCGTGGAAGCCTCTGCTGGCCACACCTCCACAGTTAAAAGGTGCATCTCCTTGCCCTCCTCTGTTAAGACGTGCATCTCCTAAATTGCTGTTCTCACTGACAATAGTTTGCTGATGCAAACTGGACATAAATGCTGATGATAAATAAATGCTTTTGCAAACTAGATCATATACTAGTTCTCTACATGGCCAGAAAGGTGCTAGGTTATCCCAGCGCACTCTAATATAGTATCAGGGATTGTAGATATGAACATGTAGGTTATGACATTCCTTTCATCAAATGGTACTTGGCAGCACTAAAAGGTTTCAGTGAGCACTGCACTGGTCAGTTCTACAAACCTTCTTTAAAATGCTAAGGATAGACCCTTATGAAGTGCACACAAAACAATACTAATATAGCAATTCCCCAAAGGATGCATAATATTACTGAGCGACAACTGTATGCCCTGGCTAAGGCATCTATCTCCCACATAACTGGGTACTGGCATTTCCCACAGCAGCTCCCTACATGTGGCTGCACTAGTCCCATACATTGTCCACTCTCCTGTCTTGGCTTATTTCGGTCTGTACACATCTTCTATCTGTGGGGCAACCCTGCCTGCCTTATCACAGTCTGCTGTGTGGTAATGCTACCCTGGTCAGGCCTGTGTGAGCATGGGAGGGGGGATCCCTGTGCCATCATGACAAGTAGCCAGCCTCCAGATCTATCACCACTCTCACAGCTTGCATGGATCATGGACTGGATAAGGATGTAGGCCTCATGGCACAATCTGAGGACTGTTGGCACAGAATCCATCATGTCTCCCAGTGCCTGGTCGAGCTGATGTATGGCTGCCCTGTCAAACTGGTACCTGGTGACATTGCGGTCATCCATACAGTCCAGGTACTGGCCAGGCATTCATGTCCTCTCTGAATTGCAGATCAATACACCATATCCTCCCGTGCAATCCTCAATCCCCACACACACTCACTCTCACTAGCAGTCATAAAACACATAATTCTGTGAAAAGGATGCTCAGCACCTATGAATAAAAGCTGGTATACCATAATGGTATGGAGTCCCAGGATTACAAATCTGATCCCCCTTTCTCATTCAGACAAGAACCAGACTCACTCACACTCAGTTCTCACGTCAACATTCCTATTTTCCATAACACAGGAATTGTTAGGGTCTCCCAGCTTAGCTCCTTTAGCACAAACAGCAAATGTCAGCATAGCCAGAATGATTACTATTGCTCTTCTTATGTCTTTAAGGGTACTTATTGATGCCCCTTTAGCTTACATGATTCCCTCGGCCCTGATTTCTGTTCATTGGAAATGCATCTTGTGGTGTTTTACAGACTGCAGTCACACCAGTTTGAAGCATACTTGTCACAACCTCTATACAAACAGCAGAATAATTTCTAAGTATTGGCCTTATTCCACGTCTCTGCATGAATAATGGGCACATCTGCGGGAAACTCCAAAAACATATATGGGCCTTTCCTGAATACTCTTTCTAGGTCTCCATAGCAAACCACGCCTCCATTCCGCCCCTCCCAGGGATGTCCTGAGATCCCCGTGTTTGCGCTGCGGATGTGTATGGGAGCCATGTGTCAGAATACGCATGTAGACATTCTCGGGAGTTACTGGTCTCACGGGCACATGCAAACAGCCTATTCAGTTTATAGATATTTAAATGACATGTCCAGAGTTTAACATAAATGCTGACTGCAGCGTTTGAATATTGACCCAATTGTAGCTACTACAGAATTGGATATTATTATGATGCAAGAACAAGCTTCAATATAGTTCTCTGTATTCCAAGCTAGCATTTATTTAAATATTCATTTCCTATTAATGTAGATTATTGTGGTGGGAGGTTGTTACTTTAAAAAGGAGGAACATTTTGGGAGACTGCAGTAAGACGTCTGGTACTAGCTGAAAATAAAGGCAGCTGGTAGTGCAAAGTAGGGCAAACCTGACTATAACAGAGTTACAGATGACCCAAAATTATTCAAAGTTGTTCAGGTGCCTGCGGATTGTAAGCAATTGCAGGAGGACTTTGGGAGACTAGGCATCCAAATGGCAGATGAAATTTAATGTGGATAAGTGCAAAGGGACGCATGAAACCCTAGCTATAGGTATAGAATGTCAGCTTCCACATTAGGACTCACCATCCAGGAAAAGGTGTCAACATGGACAAAATGTTGTAATCTTCTGCTTAGTGTGCAGCAGTGGACAAAAAAGCAAACGGTCTGCTAGGAATTACTAGGAAAAGGATAGAGAATAAAATAAAGACTATCATAATGTCTCTGTATTGTTCCCTGGTGTGACTGTACTTTGAGTGTTGTGTGCAATTCTGGCTGCCACATCTCACAAAAGATACAGCAGAATTATAAAAGGTACAGCAAAGGGCAACCAAAATGATAAAAGGGATGCGGAAAGGCTAAAGAGGTTAGGCCTCTTCAATTTAGAGAAGAGAGGGCTGAGGAGAGATACGATAGAGGTTTATAAAATCCTGAGTGGAATGAAATGACTAAACACGAATTGATTGTCTACTCTCTTAAAGACCAGCTGACTCTCCAAGAAGTTACAAAATAGTACATTTAAAACAAACAGGAGAAAATATTTTCACTCAGTGCATAGTTAGGCTCTGGAGCTTGATTCTGGATGATGTGGCTTTCTTGCTCTGTTCTCTTGACATTACATTTTACATTAATGCTGATGATATTCAACTTCTTTTTTTGTTTTCCCTCTTATTTTCAGTCCGTCATTTCCCAGGTCTCTTCAAAACTTGATGTCAGTGCTGACTGGCTTTCTCACCACGGGTTAAAGCATAACACTTCCAAGACCCCTCTCTTCTCTTCGCCAATCCGGTTCCTTCAGCTCCTTTGCTCCCCCCCTCCCCCCATTCATGTCACTCTCCTTCCTTTTCAGAATATAGTTAAAACTTTTGGCGTTTCCTTTGATTCTCAGCTCTCTTTCTCTGGTTCAACATTGCTTCTTCACCTTGCCACAGATCCGCTGTATTCACAACCTTCTTGATCAATCCTCTCTCCGTTTACTTGTGCTTTCTTTGATCATCTCTTTTCTTGACTACAGAAACTCCCTTCTTCCCAGCCTTCCTCAGCATCAGATTCACCATCTTCAACTGATTCAGAACACCACCCTCCATCTCATCCACCATGCCCGCAACTTTACTCATGTCACACCTCTCTGATCACTGGCTTGCGATCCCTTTCTGTATTCAGTATAAACTCCTTCTGCTTGTTTTCCATGCTCTCCCTTCCAGTCACCCTGTCTTTCTCTCCCATCTTCTATCACTGCACGCTCTTCACTCTGATTCCCAGCATGTCCTCGACATTCCTGGTCCTTGATTTGCTCGTTCAGCGACTGCTTGTTCCTCCTCTCTCCTTTCAAATTGTTGCTTCCTCCCTTTGGAACTGTGTTCCTCCTGCCCTTCGCTCTCAGCTCTCTTTCTCCTGTTTCAAGTCCCAATTGGAAACCCACCTCTTCTCCCTGGCCTTCCCATCTGTCCAGCCCCCTTGACACGGTCCTTCCTCCTTCTCCCCCTGCACAGCACAAGCCATTGGCTTTTCTTTGTATGTTTTTCTGCCCTTTCTTCCCCTTTGCGTTCTCCCCTGTTTATTTTTACAATCCCTTGTAAATGTAACCTAGGCCCTCCTCTTGTTTCTCTCCCTGTTGTGTCTCGGTCCATCCCTTGTCCTCATATTTCCCTCCATAAGCATTTTAATTCGTTTTGTTAACCACCTAAACTATTTTTTTAAGTGCCATCAAGTCAATGCTGACTCCTGGTGACCCAGAAGCCCCTGGGTTTTCTTGGCAAGGTATGACCAGAAATAGATTGCCAGGCCTTTTCTTCCAAGGCAGCAGAGGGTAAAGTGACATGCCCAAGGTCACAAGGAGTGCCAGTGGAAATCAAACCCACATCTCTTGGGTACTAAGCTATTGCTCTAACCACTAGGCTACTCCTCCACTCAGCTATAGGTGGTATACAAAATTGAAATAAACTGTAGCTATAAAGTAGTTAGTGTAGCTGGGTTTGAAAAAGGTGTAGACACATTCTTGGAGGAAAAGTTCATAAGCAGTATTAAGACAGACCTAGACAAAGCCACTGCTTATCTCTGGGGGTAAGTACTACTACTACTACAAATACTACTGAACATTTGTATAGCGCTACAAGGCGTACGCAACGTTGCACAGACACATGTAAAAGACAGTCCCTGCTCATTGGAGCTTACAATCTAGTCAAGACAGACAACACAGTAGCTGTAGACATGGTATACAACTAGGGGGAATGGTAGGGAAACACAAAGGACATCAGGTGAGTAAAGATCCGAAAGCGGCAGCGAAGAGGTGAGTTTTCAGCCTGCATTTAAAAAGGGTCAGAGAAGGCACCTGATGTACAGACTCAGGTAGTTTGTTCCAAGCTTAAGGAGCAGCAAGGTGAAAGGAGCGCAGTCTGGAATTGGCAATAGAAGAGAAGGGCACAGATACAAGCAATTTGCCAGAAGAGTGGAGTTCCCGAGGAGGGTTGTAGGGACATATAAGAAAGAAAAGGTGGTGAGGAACTGCAGAATAAATGCACTTATAGGTCACCAGGAGAAGTTAGAACTGAATGCAGAAATGAATAGGAAGCCAATGAAGAGACTTGAGAAGAGGGGTAATACGAGCATGACGAGGCTGGCAGAAGATTAGCTATGCAGCAGAGTGTTGAACAGGGGAGAGAGATGACTCAGAGAGAGACCAGCAAGGAACAGGCTACAATAGTCTAGTTGGGAGGTGACTAAGGAGTGGATAAGTGTCTTAGTAATATGTACAGAAAGGAATGGGTAAATTTTGTTGATATTGTAGAGAGAGAAATGGCGGGTTTTAGCTATCAGTTGAATGTGTGTAGAGAAGGAGAGAGAGGAGTCAAAGACGACCTCAAGGTTGCGAGCTGAGGAGACAGGAAAGAGTAGAGAGTTATCCACAGAGACTGAGAAAGGAGGAAGGGGAGAGGAGGGTTTTAGGTGGAAAAATAAGCTCAGTTTTGGCCATCTTCAATTTCAAGTGGCAATGAGACATCCAAGCAGCAATGTCAGAAAGGCAGGCAGAGATCTGAGTCTAAATTACCGGAGAGGTTTTAGTTGTAGAGAGGTAGATCTGGGAGTCATCAGCATAAAGATGGTACTGGAAGCCATGGGAAGAGATGAGCACACCAAAGGACTGGGTATATAGAGAGAAAAGGAGTGGACCCAAGACTGATCCTTAAGGTACCCCAGTTGAGAGTGGGATAGCATTAGAGGAGGATCCACCAGAACAAACACTGAAAGAGCAATGGGAGCGGTAAGAAGAGAACCAGGATAGCACAGAGCCCTTAAAATCAAGCGAGGACAAGGTATCAGGGAGAAGGTTGTGATCAACAATGTCAAAAGCAGCAGAAAGGTCAAGAAGGATGAGGATCAAGTAAAGGCCCTTGGATTTTGCCAGGAACAGATCACTAGAGACTTTGGCAAGAGCCGTTTCAATAGAATGTAAAGGACAAAAGGCAGATTATAGAGGATCCAGAAGGGCTTGAGAGGAGAGAAAGTCGGGCAACGGGTAAGCAGCATGGAAACTATTATACTTTTTGAGATCCTGCCAGGTGCTTATAACCTGGATTGGCCACTGTTAGAAACACTTGATGGACCCTTCTTGGTCTGACCCAGTACAAATTCTTTTGTTCTTAACAGTGGGTTAATGCATGAAGCTCCAAGAGGGTAGACTCAGAAGAAATATCTGAAAATATTTCTTTATGAAAAGAAAGATAAATGCATGGAATGGCCTTCCAGTGGAGGTGGTACAGACAAGAACAGTAACAAAATTCAAGAAATACAGGATAAACACACAGGGTACTTAGCTGTGAAAACCGAAGAAAGTCAGAGATTAGCTTAGGCTATCATTACTGCTATTTGATTCTATTTTACCCATACAGTTTCCCATTCTCAAGCGTTTTTGTTCTCCTCTCAACCCAGTCCCTGTCCCCCTTCCTATAATCTGTCAACTCTGGTTGTTAATGGATAATAAAAGGATTTAATCCACTAGCCAACAAAAATCAAGGTCAGAGACTATTCTGTGTATATATGTCTAAGGCTGCAACCTTGACAAAGACCAGGTAAACATTAACCACTGGTATTGAACCTGCTATTCTGCCATAACAAAATATAAAAATACTTGCAGTTAAAAGGATTTTCATGTATCTAACTGGAGATAAGAAACCATTTTAATTATTGCATATCACAATGAAAAAGAATGGAATCTCTTGAAACCTAGCTAGTTTGTAGCTAAGTCAAGAATATACAGCATTGCTATTTTGTTATGGCAGAAAAGTATGTTCAGTGCCAGTAGTTAATGTTTACCTGATACTGGCCAGTCTTGTCAAGGCTACAGCTCTGGTCATAGTCGTGATAATGGGCGGTATACACTCTAGGACAGGGCCCTTGCAAGCAGGGTTTCAAGGAATCCACAATGAATATACATGAGATAAATGTGCATATTTTCGACATTCAGTCTATGCAAATCTATATGCAATCTATCAGAGGAAGTAGCCCAGTGGTTAGAACAACCCAAGAAACCAGTGTTCAATGCCCACTGGCACTCCTCGTAACCTTGGTCAAGTTGCTTTACCCTCTATTGTCTCAGACAAAAAAGCCTGGCAATCTACTTCTGGTTATACCTTGCCAAGATTACCTGGGGGCTGCTGGGTCACCAGGAGTTAGCTTTGACTTGATGGCACTTAAAAAACCCCAACATATTCATTGTGGATATCCTGATACCCTGACTGACTGAAGGCCCCAAGGACAGATTTGAGAAATCTTGCACTAGGATATTAAGGGAGCTCAATGAAATTCTGGTTGCAGAATCCCAGGTGGTACAGGTTTACTATGGGGATATGCTTTTGATAAAAACAAAATAGGAAATGTTAATGGGTGATTAAACCACACCATAAAATGTTTAAAACTCCTCCTAGGTTTCGTCTCCATCCTTCCCACCTGCTTGGGCTCCTTCCCCTTAATCTTACCTAATACTCAGGGCCCACAATGGAGTTTGTGACTTGGAATTTGCTCCTGCCCCATTTTTGGACTCCAAGGATCAGGGAGGTTTATGAGAGGGCCTGAGAAAGTGAGAGAGATGGAGAGGAAGATGGGGGCAGGGGGCTTATAAAGACGAACTCATAACAAACTGAAGTCATTCGTCTGCTTTTTTTTACTTCAAGTGCTCAGCCTGATTTCTTTGGAGAGAGGATGGGGGGATACTCAAAGGCATTTGCACGGTTTGTGGGATATTCAATGGCACTAACATGATTAGTGCCGCTGGCTATCTGTGAGTGTGCCAGTACACGCCCCGATGCTATGTGGTTGGCATCAGGGTGTTCCGGGATAGAGCGGGGGTGGCACCCATTGCTAACCGGGCAGCGGCAATATCGAGCTGCTGCCCGCTTAGCAATCTGCAGGTAAAGATAGGAATGGCAAAAGCCAGCCTATCTTTACCTGTGGGAGCTAACTGGACAGCGGCTCAGTATCACCGCTGCCCAGTTAGCTTCTGCTCTATGTGGCACCGCGGATATAGCCCCAGCGTTGAATATCTGGGGTTAGTATTCAGTAGCGACAGCTATGCACTATAGAAGTGCTAGCCACCGTTGCGGAATATCCTCCCCAATATTTTTATTTTATTTTATATTTCTGCAATTATACAATAATTCCAAGAACACATCCTTGTACGGAAAAAGAGCAAACTACAAACAAAAGCATCAAGAACTCACGATACGAAAACTCATGATACAAAGCAGAGGGGAAAAACCCCAAAAGCAGTTGCTCACCCTAGCCCACAGTCAGAGGAGGTAGAGAAAAAGAAACAAACTTTTTCCTAAATTACAGGAATCAGACTGAGATAACAACCAGCATATTACATAAATCTCACAAACTTTCAGAAGGATCTATGGAGGCTTCAAAACGGCAAGCAATCAAGAAGGTCAGCAGCTGGGAGGCCTCATAAAAAGATATAAGGAACAGAATGATATTTAATCAAGCATTTACATGAATGTTTGAGAAAAAAGAGCCCTCTCAACTGCTGAACTCTGGTTGAAGGAGCAGGAATTCCCGACGGCGTTTCTGTGTTTCTTTGGCTAAGTCCGGATATATTCGAACTGATAATCCAGGAAAAAGTAAATTCCATTTTCTAAAGAACAGTTTCATCAACCATTCTTTATCTGAAACCAACACAAACGTTACGAGCAAAGTAGATGGTGTTACAGGTTCTTCATGAGATGACTCCAGAAACTGAAATATTTAAAATGTCTATTTGCTGTGTCCCAATAACTATAGAACAGGCATGTCAAACAGGTAGATTGCGATCAACCTGTAGATCGCGGAGGGGTCAGAGGAAGATCGCCAGCCCCACTTGGCTCCATCTCTCCAGCAGCTCACCCCGTCGCTAGGAGAGAGCTCGTGCCGGCAGGTCGTCTGCCCAGGGCTTGCCGCCGCTGCTGATCCTTTGCCTGTCTTTTTTCCCTGCCTACGGGAATCTAGCCTGCGGGTGTATTGGAGGCACTTGTTGTTTTCGTGCCAATAGTTTGTGGGTACCCCAGGGGGAAGCTGCCTGTGCCCCGCAATGAGACGCCACAGGCCCGGCATCATACCTGGTCTCCTGCCTCTCAGAATCACCCATTCCTGCCCCCGCCCCAACACCCCTTAGAAGTGTGTTATATACCAGGCAATATCCATTCGCCCGGGCTTTACCTGAATAAACTTACCGTATTAGTTGTGTCGTGTGCTGGTCGTTGGTCGCTTTATAGTTCACTTTCATTAAACGTTTTCGGGCAGACACAACAAAGTGTCAAAAATTTGATAATTTTGGCGGGCTTTTCCAGTTTTGTTCTAACTTGCCTATGCCTTGCCTTCGAATTGGTACAAACCACTGTGACTTTTGCTTGCCTCTGCAATTTTATTTTGCCTAGCCTTTGTGTTGATTCTACACTGCAATTTTATTTTGCCTTGCCTTTGTGTTGATTCTACACTGTGTGCAGAATTTATTAAATCACCTGTGGTTGTATTTGAACTTGTTTGGCGGTATTTGATTTTATCTGGTTTGCTGGACAGGTGTTTGAGTTTTTTTGATGAGTTTTTTTGATGATTGTTTGGTGGTATTTGATTATTGGTGCCAGTATGATGAATTCTTATTTTTACTTTTAGAACTGCATGTGTGGTTTTGGCATCTCCAGTCCTTGTATTGCACATCATCCAGAGGTCTTCAGTTCCTGTTGATCTTTAATACTTTGGGACAGTGACAGTTTTGGACCAGATTCAGCCAGTGTTTATAATAACTTAGCAGATTTGGCCTTCTTACATCCAGCCACCCCAGTATAACGAAGATGAGTGTTCCAAAGAAGAGCAAAACCTACCACTTTCATGATGAATGGGAAATGGACTACTTCTTCATCATAGTGAAAGACAAGTGTTGTTGTCTAATTTGTAACGCCCCGGTATCCTTGCCCAAAAAGGGTAATCTGGAACATCATTATAAGGCTCTGCATAGCAATAAGTTTGATGCTGATTTTCCACCCAAAAGTGAAATTCATAAACTGAAGCTCAAAGAACTTAAATCAAAATTGGCTGCTCAGCAACTGTTGATGGCGAAGCCAAGGTCACATTCGGTCAATGCAACCATAGCATCCTTCAAGGTCAGCAACCTGATCGCAAAGAAATGCAAACCTTTCACTGAAGGGGAATTTGTAAAAGATTGTTTTCTTGAAGCAGCTGACAATCTTTTTGAAGGATTTAAAAATAAGAAAGAGATCATAGCTGCTATTCAAGATGTACAATTGTCAAGAAACACCATCGTGCGGCGAATAGAAAAGATGTGTGAAGACACAACTGAACAATTGTTGGAGGATGTTTCAAATTGTGTTGCTTTCTCACTCCAACTGGATGAATCTACAGACATAAGAGACATAGCCCAGTTACTAGTCTTTATCCGGATGGTTTTTGAAGACTAGTGTTAAAGAAGAACTACTTGGAATGATTTCTTTAAAAGGGAGAACTACCAGACAGGAAATATTCAGTTCTTTCCATTCTTTTGTGACAAAGTGTAATCTTCCATTGCATAGACTTGTTTCCATCACTACTGATGAAGCAAGAGCAATGACAGGTGAGGTTAACGGTTTCATAGCCCTCTGTAGACAGCATGACGACTTCCCAGATTTCCTTTCTTACCACTGCATCATTCACCAGCAAGTTTTGGCAAGCAAGAGACTCAATACAAAGACTGTCATGGACATCATTTTCAAAACTGTAAATTCAGTTCGTGGAAGATCACTTCAAAGACGGCTTTTCAATCTTACTCTTGATGAAGGGGCAGTGGAAATCATTTTGCACACAGATGTAAGGTGGCTAAGTAGGCACAAATTTCTGCAAAGATTTTGTGATTTACTGAATGAAATAAGAAGTTTTTTGAAGGAGAGGGGAGATGACCAAGCAGAGTTGGAAGATGAGGAGTGGTTATGTGATCTGGCATTTCTCGCTGACTTTACAGGCGAACTAAGTGATATGAACCTTGAGCTACAAGATAAAAACAAATGCATTGGCGAGATGTTGAGTCTACAGTTTCATCCTACAAGAGCAAATTTGAGCTAATGAGGACTGACCTTGCAAACAACACTTTTGATCATTTTCCTAATACGCAGGACCATCTGGGACAATATCCAAATTTTGTTTTTCAGAACAAGAAGTATGTGACAGAAATCTGTTCTGTTATCCAGGAATTCGAAAATAGATTCTGTGACTTCCAAAAAATTGGAACAGTTGTGGAGTACTTGTCATACCCATTCAAAGTAGATGTGGACATTAAAGAAACTGCAGCTGCTATCAGTAAAAAATACTCATTGAACAAGCCATCTCTTGAAAATGAAATATTAACCCTTAAAAAAGACATTTTTCTCAAGACCTGTGCTGAGCAAGAATCGTTTTGGAAGCTAGTGCCTAGAGACAAATTTCCCAACTTGAGAAGATGCAGTGAAGCTGTACACTCCTGTTTCGGTTCAACTTATTTGTGTGAATCTGCGTTTTCTCATCTGAAAATGACAAACAGTACACAATGTTCCAACATGACAGATGAACATCTCCAGGATTCCCTGAGACTGGCCCTCACGCAATATTCGCCCAACTTCAAAAAGCTGGTGGATGAAATGCAGGCTCAGATGTCTCACTAATGAGCAAGAGCGAAATATTAAAGATTGTGCAAGATCAGCCTGGATCAATACTCAACTTAAATTTAACACAAATTACTCAATAAAAGTTAAAGAAAGTTATTAAGACAGTTAAAGAAAGTTATTACTCAATAAAACTTTACGAAAAAATGTACTTTCCATTTCCCCTCGCAGTTCTTACTGGATCTTCGTCTCTCTGTTTTGTTTTTGCTTAATTTGCTTAACAGCTGATCACATCCAAGTAAATGACAGAAGGTTCATTAAAAATGGGGGGGGGGGGACTCCTCCAACTTTATTGGGTTAAAATTTAATTTGAAACTAATTTGAAACTTAATTTTCATGGTGGTAGATCACCGGCACTTTTGGTCAGAAAAAGTAGATCATGACCTGTTCGAATTTGGGCATGCCTGCTATAGAAGATGGTGCTTTCCTCCCAAATGGTTGATAATATGCACAGATAATTGGAGGATAAGATTCAACAGGAACAGAAAAAGCCTTGATGAGGTATGTCTTAAAAATGTCCCTTCCAGACATAGCCGATACCTGAGGAAAATTTATATCCCTAAGGTTAGTAGCCCGAACCGAGTTTTCCAAATGCTCCAATCTAGCTTGTACAGACACAGAGTTCTTAAACACAGCGTCAACTTTATTTTCCAAAGCAGTAACTTTAGTTTGAGTCTCTAACAAGGAAGCCTGTGTTGTTGCCACTTGATTCTGAACAGTTTCAATCCACTTAGAGTTATCCAAAACTTGCGTAGTTGAAACAGACATTTCTGGACTGAGTGCCTCACCTAGAGAAAAATAGTTGCCCAAATTGCTTCCAATGAAAAGTTTCAGGACGTACCGGAGCAAAGCCAGAGCAGCTACACAGGGCAGCGGTTCCACCTTCGGGTATTGGAAATGCCATCCTTCCTCCTCCTGCGATAGGAGAACTTACAGCCATCTGAGCTCCTGCCATGAGCAAGGTCTTTGAATGCTGGAGAGCAGCCAAGGAACCTCCGGTTTCCTCCGCCCTGACATTTGGCATTCGAGACAGGTCACCACCACCAATCAGGTTGAGACTCCTCTCCTCTCCATCAGAGCTTCAGTGGATGCAAGCAGCATTGGACAGGCATGAGTAAATTCCCTACATCTTCTTCAGTAAAGATCAAAGCAAAGAATTCATTCAGTCTCTCCACTATGGCTTTGTCCTCGCTTAGTGCCCCTTTCACCCCTCTATCATCTAATGGTCCAACTGACTCCCTCCAGGTTTTTTGCTTATGAATGTACTTGAAAAGGTTTGGCCATTGTAATGCCAAAGGGTTCCAGGGGTGATCTAGGAAACCACAGACGGGTGAGCCTGACATCAGTACTGGGAAAAATGGTAGAAACCATTATAAAGAACAACATTTCTGAACATGTAGATAGTCATGGTTTAATGGGAGACAGGCAACATGGCTTTTGCCAGGGAAGGTCTTGTCTTATTAATCTGTTATATTTTTTTGAAGGTGCAATTAAACAGGTAGACGAATGTGGTCAGTCGATGTAGTGTATCTGGATTTTCAGAAAACCTTTGACATGTTCCCTCATGAGAGACTCTTGGCGAAATTAAAAAGTCATGGGATAGGAGGCAGTGTGCTATTGTGGATCAGGAACTGGTTAAAAGATAGAAAACAAAGAATAGGGCTAAATGGCCAATTTTATCAATGGAGAAAGGTGAACAGTGGAATATCCTAGGGATCTGTGCTGGGCCCGCTGCTTTTCAACATATTCATAAAAGACATGGAAATGGAAATCCCAAGTGAGGCAATCAAATTTGCAGATGACACAAAATTACTCAAAGTTATAAAAACCTAAGAGGATTGTGAAAAATTGCAAGAGGACCTTGATAAATTGGAAGGCTGGATGTTCAAATGGCAGATAAAAATTTAATGTGGACAAGTGCAAAGTTATGCACAGAGGAAAGAACAACCCAAACTATGGTTACACAATGCAAGGTTCCATAATAGGAATCACCACTCAGGAAAACGATTTAGGCGTCATCATGGATAACACAATGAAACCCTCTGCCCAGTGTGCAGTGGCAGCCAAGAAAGCATATAGAATGCTAGGAATTATAAAGAAGGAATGGAGAATAAAACAAAGGATATTATAATGCTTCTGTAATGTTCACATACTGTGTGCAATTCTGATCGATATATCTTAAAAAGGATATAGCAGAATTAGAAAAGGTACAGAGAAGAGCCACCAAAATGGTAAAGGAGATGGAAGGATACCCCTATGAGGAGAAACTAAAAAGGTTAGGGCTCTTCAAACTGGAAAAGAGACAGCTGAGAGGAGATATGATTGAGGTCTATAAATTAATGAATGGAGTGGAACGGGTAAACTTAGATCAATTGTTTTTGTTGTTGTTAAGTGCCGTCGAGTCGGAGTCGACTCATGGTGACCCTCTGGATAGCTATCCTAAATTGTGTTCGGTCTTCAGTCAGGCGGCTGATTGTTGACAGACTAGTACCCATAGTTGCTGTTATTGTATCGATCCATCTCATTGCGGCCTTCCTCTTTTGCGTTGACCTTCTATCTTGCCAAGCATGATGTCTTTCTCTAATGATCTCTCTCTTCGCATGATGTGTCCAAAGTATGAACGTCAAAGTCTTGTCATCTGAGCTTCTAAAGAAAGCTTAGGTTTGATCTCCTCTAGTACAACTGGTTTGTTCTTCTGGCAGTCCATGGTATACACAGTATTCGCCGCCAGCACCATAATTCAAAGGCAGCAATTTTCTTCCTGTCTATCTTTTTCACTATCCAACTTTCACATCCATATGATGTTATTGAAAATACCATGGCTTGAACAAGTCAAATCTTTGTATGGAGAGAGACATCTCTGCTCTTGAGAATCTTATCTAGGTCTTTCATGGCCATTCTGCCAAGAGCAATGCGTCATCTGATTTCTTGACTGCTTGTTGCTTCTTTATTGATAGCTGATCCAAGTAGGTTAAAGTTGTTCACAATTTCAATTTCTTCTCCTTCAAGGATGTTGGATCAATTGTTTACACCATCCAAATGTAGAAAGACTAGGGGACATGCAATGAAGCTACAGTGTAACCTATATAAGATTAATAAGAGAAAATATTTTTTTCACTCAATGGGTAATCAAACTCTGGAATTCGTTACCGGAGGATGTAGTAAAAGCTGTTAGTGTAGTTGGGTTTAAAAAAGGTTTGGACAAGTTCCTAGAGGAAAGGTCCATAAACCATTATTAAAGGGGACCCAGGAAATTCACTGCTTGTCCCAATAAAAGCATTGTGGAACCTGTGTCTTCTGGGGAAACTGCTAGGTACTTGTGACCTAGATTGGCCACTGTTGGAAACAGGATATTGGGTTTGATGGACCTCGGTCTGACCCAGTATGGCATATCTTATGTTCTTAAGTTCTTATGACAGCAGTCGGGGGAGAGATGTGACACACCCAAAGCAGACGTCGAGTCCTCTGACTTTAGCATAACTGCTGCTGGGGAAACCTTCTCCTGCACACTCACCGGTTGCTGGAACAAGCAGAAATAACTATCCAAAGGTCCTAAGGCCGAAACAGGCAATGGCGTGGAGGTAAGAGAGGTCTGAGAGGGCACCACGCCCCCGTTTGCCTTCTGCTTTTTCCCCATTCAAGAAAATTGACTGTGCACAGACTCAGACTAGTGCCATCTTGACCCCCACATCCTTCTCCCCAATATTTTTATTACAATTGTTAGGTTAGCTGTTGTATTATTTTTTGTTACTTAATGGAAGTATTTTTAAGAGCTTATTTGTTTGCTCTAGAGCTTTCTTTTTTACCTCTAGTTCAAAAGAGGGAGGCTAATCAAACTCATTACACACTCTAAGAAGGTTGACCATGTTACTCCACTCCTGAAAAAGAAACATTGGCTTCCTATATTTTACTGTATCAAATTCAAAATTCTTCTCCTAGCTCATAAGCAGAGCTGGCACAAGGAAATGGGGCAATATAGGTGACCCTCATCCCTTGTGCACCCTTCCTGGCCTCAGTGCTGTCACTGCTGTCCTTCTTCAGGATCTAGAGCGGTGGCAATTGCCTAAAATAGCCCCATAGCACTTATCTCAAAACTTCGGCACTGCAGGGCTGTTTGCTTCTGCCCCACTGACACCCAATGCCGACTTCCTTTTTTATGGAAGCAGAAGCCACTTTTACCCCCATGCAAAGAGAAAATCAGCATTGGTGGAGGCAGAAGCAAACACATCAAAAATGACCTCGTGGCTCTGGAGGAGAGGGTGAAACAGACAGGTGTACAAGTGATATTCTCCTCATTCCTCTCTGTAGAGGGTAACGACTGAGGCAAAGAAGCTCACATCCCAGAGATGAAAGCATGGCTATGTGTTTAGCACTTCTACTACTACTATGTATCATCTCCATAGCACTAGGCATACACAGTGCTGTACAAATACACAGCTCAACAGAGCTTACAATCTATTCAAGACAGGTTCCTTATTTCTACTACAACTACTACTACTACTACAGCTACTACTACTACTAATCATTTGTATAGCACTTCGAGACATACGCAGCACTGTACATATAGATGGAAGATGCAATCCCTGCTCATTAGAGCTTACAATCTAATCAAGACAAATCACATAGCAAAACTAGAGTTTGGTAAGATACACATAAGCAGTGGACAAGAGAGTGAGCAGCATCAAGATCCCTGGACCACTGGATGATTTTCCAAGGTTCACTGAGCAGAGACGGTGGCCACCTATCAAAGAAGGGCTGATGTGTCTTCCGTAGAAGACCGGTGAACCTACTGAAGAAGGCTTTAAACTAGGTTCAGAAGGGATGGCTGGACAATGTCCATCATATGGGCAGATATATTTTCTCAACAAGGCCTAATCTCCACTATATATGGCTATGGCCGGAGAGGACATGAAGATGCATTCATCACTTCAAAGCCACCACAGATAGCGAGCTATAGTCAAATTGTATGCCATCCCCCAGAAAAGAGCCTCAGATGGAAGCCTCCACAGGCAAAAAAATGTACCCTGTATGCTCATAAATGTTCATTTTATCCGAAACAAATGGCCAGTACTCATTGACTATGTTGAAAGTCATAAGTTAGACATGCTGTTCGTCACGGAATCATGGCTCACTGACAAAGATGCCATACTTATATGTCAATTACAGCTCCCTAACTACGACCTCTTTAATTGCCCGAGAACAAGCAGAAGAGGTGGAGGCATTTTTATCATGGCCAGATGTGATCTACAATTCCAATACCGTAAGTCACACTGCACAAACAACCTGGACACCATCATGATCGCAAATAAGCACCTAGCAACATTTCTGTGCTACCGAGCCCCATCTACATGCTCTGATGACCTCTCCATAATCCTTGACCTAGCATGCAACCAATCAACTAAGGGTAGACCACTTTGGATGCTAGGTGATTTTAACCTCCCTGCACTATCAATGAAGCACTGCACAGCCTTTCTTGATGCCATGACTGCACTAAGCTACGAACAACTAATACACGCACCCACCCATACAAAAGGAAACCTTGAATCTTATCTTTGCACCCTCATCCGCGCTCATAGACAGCAACCCTAACCAACCTCAAGTCATCCCTGTACCATGGTCTGACAACAATGCCATTATTTTCCACATCCCCACATGCGCAGCAGATCTTGGACCTGCTGTGACTTGTACACCACCACCAGCTCATCACTTCCGACCTTTCAACAAAGAAGCATTCCTTGAAGAAACTCTACCCAACTTTAATACTGATACCTCGGAGCTTGTTGAGCTTACAGATACATGGAATGTCACCCTTAGCAAGGCCACACTCCTACCACAGCCTACGGGATCCACCAAAAGTAATCACACAGCCATATGGTTCAAGCCGACCTATGTGAGTCCCTGCTACAACTCAGGAAGCTGGAGCAGAAATAGCGGCACTCTAGACTTCCCCATGACCGACTCACATACATGAAGTCCCTGCAGGAGCACCGAAATACAATTAACCGGAGAAGAAAGGAATACCACACCAGTATCCTAATGTACTCTCTTAACAAACCCCAAGAGCTATTCTGAATCATATAGTCCCTCATAAAGGACACAACTAAGCATCATTCTGCTGGTACCCCCCACCTGCAGGAATTCGCTGCCCTTCTGTACCTGCCTCCAAACATGAGCATTAGGAAATATCAAGGGCAGAAGCAGGGCAAACACATAAAGAATAATAGGACAAATAGGGGATGTTAATAGAATACCTAGGCATCTGCCTAGGCCACCTGTTTGGACGGCTGCATGATACAGCTGTCATGGTCATAGATCACAACAGCCTGAGACTCCCAAAACCAGGGTCTGCAGGTCTGGAGTGACCCTGCTGGGACAGTGGTCAAACAATCTCAGAAACATCAACAGCTGTCTTGTCTGACTGTTGTCTATGTCTGCATACACACTGGATAGATATCAGAGGGATGTTGGTGTTATGTGCTTTGCCAGTGTCAGAAGATAGGGCCTGTGCTCTGTGCTTCTGCCAGTTCTGGCCACATAGCCCGAGTTGGATCAAGTAGAGTTCAGTGAGGGATGGGGAATGCTAATAAGGTGTTGCACATACCAGCAACATGATGGTGTGGCATCAAAAGGTGCCATTTGGCCCCTCCCTCCCCTGAATGGGGGTCATGTTGCAGTGCATATAAGGTCCTGGGGGCCATGTTGCTGCCATGGGCCATGTTTTGTGGGCAGCTGGCCCCTCATCCTGACCATGAGAGAATGTGACTGATGCCTACCAGCTCCGAGCAGCTATTTAATATTTCTAGCACAGAACATGGGCTTCCTATTCTGGAGCCTACTGATCAGTGTCTCCTCCCTGGCTCCCTTGCCCAGAGGTTGAGGCATTCTATGGAAGTGGGGAGCTCCTGTGGGCTTCCAGTGTCCTGCTTACCTGACACCTGGGGTGCTCGTTCTGGGTGTGGTCACCTCCATGGGCTATATGGGTTTCAGTGCAGTGTTCTCCCAGAGCCCTTTCCAATGGGAAGGGGGGTGGTGTAGTATAGGTGCTCTATGTGCCTTGTACCTCCCCTTGTAGATGTCAAGCCACAAGAGTGAGTATCCTATATGGTGGACTATGAAGGTGCCTCTTGGCTCTATGCACCCCATGTGGTAGAGGTGCTAGCTGGCAGGTTGTCTAGAGCATGTGTGCTGATTGTGTGTGACCTGCAGCCCCCCCCCCCGGCACTTAAGCCCCCCCTGGCACTTATGTCCCCCCCCCGGCACTTATGTCCCCCCCCGGCACTTAAGCCCCCCTGGCACTTATGTCCCCCCCCCCCCGGCACTTAAGCCCCCCCCCGGCACTTATGTCCCCCCCCCGGCATTTAAGCCCCCCCCTGGCACTTATTCCCCCCCCCGGCACTTATGTCCCCCCTTGCTTCCACATGGGGGAACACACTCCACAATGGTTATGGTGCTGTCCAAGCCATAGCAGAGGAGTGAATGAGAGGGAAAGCCCATCCCTACACACCAAAAGCATTGTGGTGTGTTCCCTGCAGCCTAGGTGAACAAGCATCCTGGGCCCCTCAGGGTGAGGGGGTTCATATGCCTGTCCTCCATCATGGACACTGCGGACCCTATGCCTGATCCCATATAAGGTGCCTCATATCTTCAGATGCTACATTTGCACCCTATGTCTCCCCAAAGACTCTCTGCATGTGTTTGCTTTTCTGATTTGCATGTCCTTCCATCGTGTACTTAGCCCCATTGCTCTGAGATGTGTAGCCAGCCGTGCTTATTCCCAGTCATCCCTCTATTCTGCACGTGCCTGTTACCACTGTCCTGCAGGTGGGGTTGGAGCCCATTTAGTACTGTCTGCAGTGTTTCTGTAAATGACTGCTGCCCTAATAATACATTTATGCCTTTCCATTGCAGTAAAGTGCTTGGGTCAACTTTTCAAGAATAAATTAGAATCAAAACATTTCAGATGAAATCACTTATCCTTGTCCATGTAAGCAGCATACAGGATTTTAAACTGACATTCTCTTGCCTACAAGTGTGTAGTAGTCTTGAATAAACAAGTAAAATATTTTTCAAAATCTGATATATCCAGATATTTGGTCATGTCTACTGCTCATTTGTCAACCAATTCGGACATGGAATGCAAGTATTTTCTCAAAAAATCGTATGCCCCCGAGGGTTATTGTCATCTTTGGTTAATATGCCCCAATTCACCTCCTAGTGATCTTTATTCTTATTTTTTAAAATTAATTAAAGTCTTACAGGTGGTGGAAGGCAGTCAGATGGCGCACTGATAACTTAAGAAGATGACCATATTACAAGATATCAGTAGTCTTGGATTACTTAAATCAGTGACTTATTTTAACATTCAATGATGTCTGCTGCCTGTGTTAATTTCTGGTAATTGGTGGTCATGAAATAAAACTATTTTCCAGAAACAAGCTTTGTCTGCTGTGATGTGATTACACTATTTAACTGTGTTGCTGAGGAACTCAGTGGGCAAGATGAACAGACAACTCTTTATATAAGAATAAGGGAAGTTTTCACCAATTTTATTTAAAATCCAGATAAAGAAAATTCCTGCAAACTTGGAAAAGTTCCACAACTGATATTGCTGCAGCTGATGTATTATTTATTTAGCAATGCTTATATACTGTTTTTCACCAAGTCAAAGCAGTATACATTCAGGTACAGTATATATTTCTCTTGTCCCTGAAGGACTCACAATCTACATTTTGTACCTCAGTTAATGAAGGGTTAAATGGCTTGCCCAAGGCCACAAGAAGCACCTGTAGGACCAGAAACCCCAGTCTCGCCAGTCTGAAGTCACAGCATTCCAGGCCAAGGCAACTTGCACAAACCACTAGGCCACTCCTCCCTGTGAGACCATAGATTACATAAAGCTACTAGTGTAATATAACCTTCAGAGAAGTTTGTTTTATTTGTTGACATTTGGTATTCCATGAACAGGGTCATGGCATCAATACAGTGATCAATGATTTCTGTCAAGGTTGCCATAAACAATGACCTTCAAAGTTGTAAATTTGGGAGATTGAAGCAAACTCTTTTTCAGACCAAATATGTTGAACTAATGATTTTTATTTATTTATTAGGTTTTATATACCGCTTTATCATTTCAAAGTGGTTTACATTGAAACTTAAACTTGGTAAAGTACATTAAACAGGGACATTGATAACTTGGATTTTTCTAGGCAATGGAGGGTTAAGTGACTTGCCCAAGGTGTACTTGTGGGAATCAAACCCTGGTCACAGGGTTCCCAAGCTGGTGTTCTTAACCATTAGGCTACTCCTCCACTTGTGATTGCAAGTGCACTAGAATCATATCTAAGCCTTTAATAAAGACAATGGAGTGAAAAGGGTCCCAATTAGTGCTACTAGTATACTCTATTACAGTACAATTTTAAAACATACATGTACATTTGAGATGGGAAAAAAATGTGCTGCAGTTCTAATTCTGAGATGATCATCCTGACCAAATTCAGATTATCACTTAGGGGCCCTTTTACTAAAGGGCGCTATGGTGTTGCACCTAACACACACCAATAATGCCACAACCAAGGTGCATTAGGTGCAACACCATCAGGGGCATGTAAAGCAGGTTACCAGCCATTAATGTGGAGCCCTGTGCCCTTCCGCAGCATACAAACAGCATGGGTACACTTATTTCCACCTATTCAGGTAGTGGCAATTGCACACGCATTACACTGTTCTACGTCCAAAATATTTCTGAAATAAATTCAGTCACACTTTACTAAGTCTGGGTCACTGAGAATGAAAAATGTTGCTTAAAATTGTTTATTGGCTCTAGTTTTCAATTTACATTACTGAATCAGTACCTATGTCCACGACTTTGGAAGTGCTAAGGATATGCAAATTATAATGGGAAGGAACCTCAATTTAAACCATAAATTACTAAAATACATGCACATCTTTGACTGGATTTGTGATAAATCTATGTTTTTGTTTGGACAGTACTTGCTTTTCAGGTAAAACAATTAATGAATGATGCAATTTGAAGGTGCTGTTGCATCATACATGATATGAATTTCATCACGCTTATAGTGGCCAATAGGGTTGATGTCATGTCAAAGCAAAGAAATCTGTGCATTTGCAGAAAAGTGTGCATGTTCAAACAGATGTGTTTGGACAACCAGAGAGATAGAAAAGCTGTTCTTCAACAATAGGTGTTTTCTCTTTTTTGCAAATCATACCTAAAATCACAGTTAAAATTACAATAACAATAAAATACATCAAAAACTCTAAATGACAAGATAAAAAAAACAAGAAAATCAATCCATTGAAAACTACAGAAATTACAGCAGGAGGAACTGGCAGCAGGAATAAACACCACACACAAATAGATAAGTAGCCTCACCCCTCCCCCCCCCCCCACCCCTTCCGTCTGGTCCTCTCAGTTGCTTATGGCAGCTTGGCAGACAAGAGGAAAAACAAATCCCATGAGCCTTTTTCCAGTCTTTTAATCTGGCACTTTTGGATTTTTCTTATCAAAGTTTTTTTGGTGGGGACTGGCATATACCAGGAGGTTCTTGGCACATGACACTTTCACACCTCTTTCTTCTCAAATAAAAGAGTCCAGGCCTTAAATTTTGTTCTGAACTATGGGTTTACTCAAAAGCTTTTTAGGATCACTGAATAATAATAACAATAATAATTGGCAGAAGCAACAAACAAGAACTATGTTACAAGCAGTTAACTCCTTTCTCTTAGTCAAAAATGGTTACAAGTAGATTACTCCTTTCTCCTCTCAGTTTGCTATGTTACCACATTCCCTTCAATTATTTTCTATCTTAATCTGAATAGTTACTCCTTTCTTCCCCACTCTTGTATTTTATTTCATAATTTGGTTTCTTCAGCACATATGCACCTTTATTAGTCGGGTTTCCCTGAGTGGGATTTCTCTCTCCTATTTCTAGTACTTTTTCCCAATGTGCCTGAAGCTAGTGGTGATGCAGACCGAGGTCCCCACTATTGTGTTGGCTCACTCCCAGATCAGGTGTCACTGGTGTATGATGTGTGCTTAGGTTCCTTTTTTTCCTTGAGACTGGTGACTTCTGCAGATACAGGTCCCCGGAACTGCAGGGCTCCTAGCTCTAATGAACTGGAAGGACTGATGTTGGTACAGTTCTTGGAACCTCTCTTACAGACTGAGCTACTCTCCTGAGACAGTGATGTGCTAACTGGATTTGCACAGGCATTGACTCTCTGTTCTCTCCTCTTTGCAGTGGCTCTAAGTGTGTTGCTCACTCTGGATGTTATGAATGGCTGTGTGCAAAAGACTCCTTTGCTCAATTCTGGTGCAGTGGTTGGGAGTCACTGTCCCATAAGACCAAAAACCTTACTCCTGCATGGTACAGTGGTTATGTGCTAAAGACAGAGTTCTGTCTTTGGGAGTAATGTTCTAGCTATTCAGTGTTGATATGGGTAAGCATTTGCCATAGTGTGATGTTGGTAAGATTGCTGGTATATGACTTTGAGGTATTACAGCTTGGAAGCGTTAGTTTGATGATGTAATGGCTTGTGAATATGGTTTGATAATGATATAGGTGCCCTCTGAGTTTGGTGCTTGGATGAGAGATTTCACAATGAGGCACATTCCAATGAGGCCGTCCAGGCCCCTGTACATCTGATCGGAATCGGAACACCCAGAGGTAGACCCAATTCAGATCCTGTGGGGGCTAGACATGCCCATGGGATCAGAATTGGGTCTAGGGCCTGAACGTGCAGGCCAGACCCTGATTCCAATCAGCCTGCACGCACAGCCACATGCCCGGCTACCTCAGTCAGTCTACTGAATGGAGTCGCAGTGCCTTGGCGTCCCATCAGCATGGCACCATGGCTTCATTCAGGAGCTGCGAATGCCGGCCGCCGCCGATTTACTTCTTTCCCTGCAACCAGACCCTTGATCCGGCCTCCCATGGCCAGGATCTGGCTGCAGGCAATTTCCTGCACACCCCAATCTTTTTTACTGGGTCCGGCAGTAGGATCCCTTGACGTCCAGGGGGACTTATTCCACTCCTGCAATGGAATAAGTCCCCGTCTATGTTTACGACAAGGACGTACAGGGCCGACCTCAGAATCGGCCTTGTATGTCCGGAGTTGCAGACAGCCCATGTCCTGCTGTTGCGCCACCTCAGCAACGCCCCCTCCTATCTCATCTAGGCCTCCCCATTCAAACGTGCTGTTCGTATGGGGAGGCAGTAGCTGGGGCCAGCAGGGGAGCAAATAGTGGGGATAGTTCTCTAGGACGATTCAAAGATTTCATTATTAGGTTTGTATGGTAGACTTTCTTGTTGCCGTTGATTATCCTGTGGTATGTGTACAGGGTGTCCATATATTTGCTACTGTCCTGTGGTGCTGTGGTGGTTCTCCATTTACATTCTAGTTTTCTTAAATGCCTTTTTGTGTTTCTTATTTCCTGAGTGTACCATGCTTGTGATCGATTCTGTATCTTGTGGTTTCTTGTTTGATTGGTTGCCGTTGTCTTGCTTATGACCATGTTCCAATGCAGGTGCAATATATCTATCATGCCCTAACTGCATTGCAGATAGTGCAGATGCACTTAATGTCAGCTGCCTGTATTGGGGTAGCATTATCTGCTGTGTTAACAGTTAATGCACGGTACGTTACTTTGCATTCCCCATCCATTTCTCACCTCAGTCCATGCTACGTGGTTAACACAGGAAATTACTATGCACTGTCAAGCCCATGTATTTACTGTTATTATGGGCATAGACTAACAGCACTTCTGAACTGCTTAACACACTTTAGTAAGAGCCTTTGTATCCCCCTGAGGAAGGCTTCGGCCGTAACGCGTAGGGGACCACCAATAAAGGCACCTGTGTTCATCCAATCTCTTGCCTCATTGTCTCCTGTTGGATTAGCAAGAGCAATCTGCTCTCCTTGTGCCTGTTCCTGCACTTAACACACATTAACATTTGTGAATGCACATTAACATTTAGTAAACATGCCTCTTAATGAGTGTCTGAATAGCATTTGCATGGGCAGTGAGGATAAAGAAAGCCTACCAAATTTCTACATTACTATACTCCAGTGTCAACTGCTAGGCACATTAGGAACCCTGCCCATTTAGAACCCATAGCAAACCCACCGTATCATAACAGCACTTCCAGGACTCACAAAGCACCAAACCCTACCTATCAAAAGGCAACACTGCAAATATTAAACCAGTACATCCCAGAGAATACCAATACATCTCCTACTGGGGAAAGAGACCAAGTTGCACTGTCTAATAGAAACTGCATAAACAGAATACCTCAGCTTGGTTACACATGCAGAACGTAAACCATCATCAAACATAGAACAAGGGATCACAATTTAGAAATATGAAGACAATAATTAAACTGGGAACCCCATAAGCCAAACTTTGAATGTGCAACAACACTAGAGAAATAAAACTATAAATTAATTTCCTCATGTGCTAAATAAAATGCAAAGATGTCAGAAACATAGAAACATGACGGCAGAAAAAGACCACATGGCCTTTCTAGTCTGCCCTTTCATATCAACTACAATAGTCCCCTTTTTACCTTTAGAGATCCTCTGTGTTTGTCTCATGCTTTTTTTGAATTCAGATACTGCCCTTGTGTCCTCCACCTCCACTGGGAGACTATTCCATGCATCTGTCACTCTTTTCATAAAGAAATATTTCCACATATTCTTCCTGAGTCTATCCCCTTTCACTCTCATCCTATGTCCCCTCACAGCAGAGCTTGCCTTCAATTGAAAGACACCCTCCTGTGCATTTATGCCACGGAGGTATTTAAATGTCTCTATCATATCGCCCCATCCTGCCTTTCCTCTAAAGTGTACATATTAAGATCTTTAAGTCTGTCCTCATATGCTTTATAACGAAGACCATAAACCATTTTAGTAGCCACCCACAGCACAGACTCCAACCTGCTTATATCCTTTTGAAGGTGCGGTCTCCAGAATTGCACACAATACTCCAAATGAGATAACACCAGAGACTTATACAGAGGCATTATCACCTCCTTTTTTCTGTTGGCCATTCCTCTCCCTATACTCCCAATCATCCTTCTAGCTTTTGCTGTCACCTCTTCTACCTGTTTAACTACTTTAAGCTCATCAGACACAATATTGAATATTGTGTGCAATTCTGGTCGCCGTATCTTAAAAAGGATATAGTGTTATTAGAAAAGGTACAGAAAAGAGCCACCAAAATGGTAAATGGGATGTAAGGATACTCCTATGAAGAGAGGCTAAAAAGGTTAAGGCTCTTCAACCTGGAAAAGAGACGGCTGAGGGGAGATATGATAGAAGTCTATAAATTAATGAATGGAGTGGAACGGGTAAACGTAGATCGATTGTTTACATCATCAGAATATAAAAAGACTAGGGGACATGCAATGAAGCTACAGGGTAACCTATTTAAGACTAATAAGAGAAAATATTTTTTCACTCAACGTGTAATCAAACTCTGGAATTTGTTACCGGAGGATGTAGTAAAAGCTGTTAGTGTAGCTGGGTTTAAAAAAGGTTTGGACAAGTTCCTGGAGGAAACGTCCATAAACATTATTAAAAGGGACCCAGGATATCACTGCTTGACCCAATACAAGCATTGAGGAATCTGTGTCTTTTGGGGAAACTGCTAGGTACTTATGACCTAGATTGGCCACTGTTGGAAACAGGATACTGGGCTTGATGGACCTTGGTCTGACCCAGTATGGCATATCTTATGTTCTTATGTCCTTAATTACACCTAGGCCCCGCTCTTCTTTTGTGGACAGAAGTACCTCACCCCCTGCACTGAATAGTTCATTTGGATTTTTGCAGCCCAACTGCATGACCCTGCATTTTTCAGCATTAAAGTTCAGCTGCCAAATTCTAGACCATTCTTCAAGCTTAGCTAGATCCCTCCTCATGTTATCGACTCCTTCCTGGCTGTCCACTCTATTGCAGATTTTGGTATCATCCGCAAACAAGTAAACCTTACCCGACAGTCCTTCTGCGATGCACATTTCCCAAAGCTTACATATTCCAGTTAATAAATTCAAAATAAAAAAGTATGTTTCTACCTTTTGTTGTTTGAACATTTTATTTTTCAGTTGCAATCACTTTCTTCTGGTTTCTTTGTGTCTTCTACTAACTCTCCATTGTCTGCTGTAAATTTGTCCTTTCTTCTCTCTTCTAGTTTTTTTCATTCTCCCTCTACATCTGCTTTAACATACTGATCTTTCCGCTTTTACTCTTTCCTCCATTTCTTTCTTTATTCCTTTTTCATCCTCTCAAATTTCACCCTTCCATCCTCAATCCCCACTTACTCTCCCAATACCCGGCCAATCATAGATTTTTCTTCCCTCCCACACAAAATATCTTTTCCTTTCTCCATCCTCACTCCCCCAGTCGCATCCCCTTCTAGTCCTCCCCCAACATCAGTTCCCTTCTAGTTCCAGCCCATCCCAGCATCTGCTCCCTTCTTGTCCGATTCTACCATCCCATCTCATTAGTCCATTTCCAGTCCTAGCACCCCCATCATCCATTTCCAGTCCTATCATCGCCCTTCCATCTGCTCATTTCCAGTTCTATCCTTGCCCCCATCAGCCTATTTCCAATCCTAGCCCCCCATCATCCATTTCTAGTCCTAGCCCCCAATGAGCTCATTTCCAGTTAAAAGCCCCCAGCAGCCATTTCCAGTCCTAGCCTAGCTTCCCCATCAGCCCATTTCAAGTCCTAGCCCCCTATCAGATATTTCTAGCCCTATCCTAGCTCCCCATCAGCCCATTTCCAGTCCAAGCCAGCCCAAATCAACTCATTTCTAGTCCTAGCCCCCCATTAGCCATTGCTATCCTAGCCCCCTATTAGCCATTACTATCCTAGCCCCTCATCAGCCCATTTCAAGTCCTAGCCCACCCATCAGCCCATTTCATCCTATCCCAGTCCTCATCAGCTTGTTTCCAGTCCTAGCCCTCTCCATCAGTCCTCCCCCCATTAGCCCATTTCCAGTGTTATCCTAGCCCCCCATCAATCCGTTTCTAGCCCTAGCCCTCCTCACCTCTGTATAGCTGCTGGAGTGAACAGTGGTGCTTTCCTTCACTCTGACGGCTGTGTTCTCTTGCAGCCCACGGTCTCCAGAAATTTCCCTTTAACTTCCCGGCAATCAGCGCTCCAGTAGGCTGCAAGAGAACACAGCCGCTGGAGTAAAGGAAGATGCTGCTCTTCACTCCGGCGGCTGTACAGAGGTGAGCCAGGGCTTCATGCATTCTGGCTCCCTGTGACGCCGATCAGGCAGACTCGGCCCTGCAAACGGTCGGGAGTTGAGACGCACTCAGTGTATCAGACAGCATGTGTGGCATGAAGTTGGTGCGGGGCCCCCTGAAGCATGGGGCTCTGTTCGAGCAACATTCTTGTACATGTGTTGGGCTGGCCCTGGCAACAGGATAGCTTTTTGATTGGAGGTGGAAAACCAACCAATCTCTAGGCCCGCTTCCAAGCCCTCTAATTTCCGTGTTGGACAAAATATTGGTTGGGCCATAGCCCCGGTGGCCCACCTCATTCTTCTGCCTATGAATACAAGTGTCTGTGCACTGCTTAAAGTCTCTAAGTGAACATGAGCTGTTTGGTCTAGTGATTTTTGACTGCGCCATAGCCTCCAGATCCATTTTCTAATTGCATAGATCTTTTCTCTATCTTTGTTACTGTTAGTGAAAATAGAGTGAGACTGTCAAACAGTGTTCACGCCACTCATGACATCAAACTGGCAAATGCTCTAATGGTGTCATTAGCAGGGCCATGTAAAACCAAAGGAACTAAATAGTCCATTTTCACTGGACAGAAACTGCAAAATCATTCCCAATAGTAAAAGTGAGCAAGACTGACTTGGACAAAACAAAGCAGAAAAATATGTGAAACCTAAATGTCTCAATCCTGCAAACCGGTTCCTAGCAGTACAAGAACACTCTATTAGGCAGACCACACCTCTCACCCTAATTTTAATACACGGTCAATGTACTATAAATCCTCTGGCTCTCTGTTGGGTTTGACATAGTTCAAGTAGTGTGTAGTCCTGGCACAATCAAGATGCATCTCTACTGACTCCTGCCAGAGCTTGTGAGTAAAAGCAAAAGATTTGCTTTCTGAGGTCTTTCTTTTGATTAGTGTTTCTACAGTACTGGAATTGTTTGAAATAGACAAGCCTTTGCTTGTGTGTCCTCTGAAGAACTGGGTGCATTGTCCAGTTACATGGTGTGCTTGCTGCTAATCCACTTCTTTTTTAGTGCCATCAAGTCAGTGTTGACTCTTAGTGACCCAGCTACCTCTGGGTTTTCTTGGCAATGTATCACTGGAAGTAGATTGCCAGCCTTTTCTTCCAAGGCAATGGAGGGTAAAGTGACTTGCCCAAGGTCACAAGGAATACCAGTGGGAATTGAACCCTTGAGCTTCTGGGTACTAAGCAGTTGCTCTAACCACTAGGCTACTCCTCCACTCCAATCCACTTTAATTGCTGATAGATAAAAATAAAACAAACAAAAAAAAGGTGATTCTTTCTTATTGGACTAACTTAATGCATTTTTTTGGATAGCTTTCGAAGGGTAAAACTTTCTTCCTCAGGTCAGGATGATATGAGCAAAAGATGACAATATCAGAATATAAAGCATTCTAGGGGGAAAAGGGGTATGTGTAGGGGAGGAGGGGGGAACAGGGGGAGAGATAGATTAATGATTGTAAAGTGACAAAACAGTAAAAATGTATGGCATCCGAAAGGAGGTGGTCCACCTTGATAAGGGTAGAACTAGGCTGCTGGCATTAACTTTTAAAAAAGAGACAGAGTGGCTATTAAACTATATAATAGGGGAAAACTGACAGTCACCCAGGCGCACATTGTTCAGAATGATGTATCTTTGAAGGATATTAACAAAGAGGAAAGTTAGGGCATCCCGATAGAGAGGTTGTAATAAAGGCAAAAGTAGCCTAGGTGCCTTTAATTAAACATCAGACAGAGTTCAAAGATTCCAAATTAACCCTATCAACTGATAAGCAGGTTGTGAATATGTACAAAAAATATTCTGAAATGCTTGTATGCAAATGCTAGAAGTCTAAAAAATAAGGGGAGAGTTAGAATATATAGCACTGAATGAAGAGGTATATATAATTGGTATCTCAGAGACCTGATGGAAGGAAGATAACCAATGGAACATTGTGATATCAGGGTACAAATTATATCACAATGATAGGGTAGATCAAATTGGTGGAGGGGTGGTGCTATATGTTAAATAGGGTCAATGAGTCAAACAGAATAAAAGTTCTCCAGGAAACAAAATTTACTGTGGAATCATTATGGATAGAAATTCCATGTGAGAAGGGGAAAGAAATGGTAGTAGGGAGGTGTTCTACCATCCACCTGGCCAAGATGAAAAGACATGATGAAATGCTAACAGAAATTAGGGAAGCTAACAAAACTGGCAACATAGTAATAGTGGGTGATTTCAATTACCGTGGTGAATGTAACATCTGCACATGTTAGGGAGATAAAGCTTCTAGATGAAATAAATGACTACTTCATGGAACAGCTAGTTCAGGAACCAACATGAGGGGAAACTAGTTTAAATCTAGTCTTTAGTGAAATGCAGGATCTGGTGTGAGAGGTAAAAATGTTGGAGCCACTTGGTAATAGCGATAATAACATAATTAAATTTGATTTAATAAATGGAGAGAGGGCAGTAAGGAAATCTACTGCACTAGCATTTCATTTTCGAAAGGAGGCCTATGATAAAATGAGGAAAATGTTTAGAAAATAATGAAAGGAGTAACTACAAAGGTTAAGAGCTTACATCAGGCCTGGACATTGTTTTAAAGACACCATCTTGAAATCCCAGACTAGATGTATTCCATGCTTTGAAGGAAGGTCAAATGACTATTGGCATGGTTGAAAGGTGAGGTGAAAAAGGCTGTTATAGCCAAAAAAACTTTTTCAAGAAATAGAAAATGGAAACAGCATGAGCACTAGCAAGTTGATAAGGCAGACATAGAGAGGGTTTGAAAAGACGCTTGTCTTGGAAGCCACAACTGATAATAACAACGTTTTCAGGTATATTCAAAGCAAGAAGCCTGTGAGCAAGTCAGTTGAACCATTAGATGATAGAGGGGGGGAAAAGGGGTAATAAGGACAAGGCCATAGCGGAGAGACTAAATGAATTCCTTATTTCAATCTTTACTGAAGACGATGTAGGAGAGGTATTTAAAGGTGATGAACTGGAGTAACTGAAACAAATCTTGGTGAACCCAGAAGTTGTAGCAGGGCAATTTGACAAACTAAAGAGTAGGAAATCATCTAGACCAGATGGTATATATCCCAGGGTGCTAAAAAATGAAACTGCAGACTTACTATTAGTAATTTGTAAACTATCATTAAAATCATCTACAGTACGTGAAGACTGGAGGGTGGCCAACATTATGGTCATTTTTAAAAGGGGCTCCAGGGATGATTCAGTAAACTACAGATCAGTAAGTCTAGTGTCAATGCCAGGCAAAATGGTAGAAACCATTATTAAGAACAAAATTACTAAACATATAGATAGTCATCGTTTAATGGGACAAAATCAACATTGATTTAGCCAAGGGAAATCTTGCTTCACTGATCTGCTTCACTTTGTGAAGGTGTGAATAAACATGTATATAAAGAAGAACCAGTTGATATAGTGTACCTAACTTTTCAGAAAACATTTGACACAGTCGCTCATGAAAGACTTTTGAGGAAATTAAAAAGTCATGGGCTAGAAAGCAATGTCTTGTAGTGGATTGGGAAATGGTTAAAAGATATAAAACAGAGAGCAGGGCTAAATGACCACTTTTCTCAATGGATAAAGTCAATAGTGCCATGCCCCAGATATATGTATTAGGTGACTGCTTTTTAACATATTTATAAATTATCTGGCAATGAGAACAACAGCTGAGGTGATCAAATTTGCAGATGACATAAAATTATTCAACGTTGTCAAATCACAAGAGGATTGTGAAAAATTCCAAGAGGACTTTGAGAAAATGGGAGACTGGGCATCTAAATGGCAGATGAAATTTAATATGGACAAGTGCAAAGTTATACACTTTTGGAAGAACAACTCAAACTACAGCTACAACATACAGTTTCACATTAGGACTCTTCAAAGAATTAGAGCAACAAAGAAGGAATAGCAAGTGGCAAAAGGAAGTGGAGGAGCAGTCTAATGGTTAGAGCATTTGCTTGGGAACCAAGTGACCAGGGCTTGATTCCCACAAGCACTTCTTGTGGCTTTGGGCAAGCCACTTAATCCTCCATTACCTCAGGAGAAAAAAATCCAAGTTGTCAATGGCCCTGTTTAATGTATATTACCAAGTTTATGTTGCAATGTAAACTGCTTTGATTGAAATGATAAATAAAATGTACAAATACAGAGGTGACCCTTTGTTGATCAAGAACAGGCACATGAATGGTTAAGGACAGGTAAACGGAAGGATGAGAGATTGATAGTTGCAGCCCAGGACAGCAGATTATGGATGAGATGGTTTACAGCAAGCATTGAAAAAACTGGGAAAACAGACATAGGTCAGTTCATGGTTAGCTGTGAAGTTCTGATGGTGGAAAGGTTCTATACAGAAAGGCGCAATAAAGTAGCACGCCTTATCCAATGGAAATCTGTAAACACTATAACATCACTGTGCCTGAAAAGCACTGGGATCATGATCCTAAAAGAATTACAGAGAATGATGAGGTTATAATAACCTGGGATATACTCCAATTCTGACTGATAAAAAACTGGATGTGAGGAAGCTGGATATAGTGGTAAGGAAGAAAAACACCAGAATGGCATTGATAATAGAGGTGTCATTTCCAAGCAACTACTCTGTGAATTGCATTGAGAGGGAAAAAATATCTTCAAATACCACAAAATGCAGCAAGAGAGCCTGAAAATGTGGCAGAAAGATACCGATTGTTGGGTGCCACAGGCTTAATTAAGAGGAATTTCCAAGCACACCTTGATAAATTACTCATATATTTAACATCTTATGAACTCCAGAAGAAGACTCTCTTTGGCACAATGCAAGAACTAAGCCGAACATTAGCAGTAAATTTGATTGGAATACCAGGATTTCTAGGTTAGTGGATTTTAAATAGTATTCCATTTATTAAAATTTATGGCTCAGCTATCAATTATCCTCTAGGCAAAGTACATAGTTAAACACTCATAAATCAACACCAGTCAAGAAAGTACATAAAAGCATTCACTGAAGAATGAGATAATATGAGTTTTGTCAGATGTGACTGTACTCACTTTGGAAATTCCTTGCTAATATTTTTTTCTAGGTATGTTTGGCCTTTTCTTTCGCAGGCTTAGCTACCTGTTCTGCCTGGGGCCTTAAAATGTAGCTCAGTATTCCCCTTGGAAGATCAGTGTTACTGTACATATGATGCTGTGTGAGAGACTGACAGAGTGGAAGGAGGTCTGTACCGAGAGTGCATAGTGCCCTGTGTGACTTGCACATCGGGTGTGCACCCCCCCCCCCCCCTCCCCGTGCACCTCCATCTAGCCCTTTCTGGGAAGCAGTGGGAGAGAAGAGGCACGCCCAATGTGCAAGTCGCCGGCGCGCTAAGCAAATCTGTCCCTCCTTGCATTAGAGGAGGGTGGGACCAGACCTGCTTAGTGTGCCGCGAGAAGGCTTAAGGGGCGCATTTCAGCTGTCTGCCACTATTGAGAGAAGAAAAAGTGGCGGCGGCAGGTAACGGCAGACAGCTGAAATACACCCCTTAAGCTTTTGCGTCCTGTGCGGCCGCTCCGCTCGCACAGGGCTAGGTACGGTCCTGGGTGGAAGGAGGGGAAAAGAAGACTGCATGTCCTCAGTGTGATTGTGCTATTCTCTGTTACAGATGTTAACTTACACTAATGCCATCTAGTGGCTCATTGTTATATCTCACTGTTTTCCTATTTCACTGATAGCAATCTTCAAAAAGCCTCTATTGTTTGAACCCAAGCAACTTCAGTGCATGTTGCCAACATTGCAATATTACAACCTCATCATTGTTTATAAGACAGGCCCTGAGATGTTTATTAGCGACTCATGCAGTAGAGCCCCTGCAGATGACCAACAGCAGTCCAGCGCCAGTACTGAGCACATCGTGATTTGTTGGATGCAACAAGAACAGACTGACACTGCAGAAATCAACCAGGCAGATTATCTAAATGCCACAGACCAGAGGCTGCAATGCATCATAAGCAGACTGCAAGAGGTGATACCTTGCAAGTACTGAAGTCTGTTGTCCTGACTGGATGGCCAGACTCGAAGGAGAAAACACCAGCTGAAATGAGAAAATACTGGTCATTCAGGGATGAAATCAGCACACAAAACGGCTCCTATACAAACGGTGCAGATGTATTATACGCAAATCACTGCAATCAGAGACGCTAACATGAATACATTTAAGCCAAATCGGTGGAGAAGCATGTTATCGGCAGGCCCATGATACCCTTTACTGGCCTAAACTGCAAGGCGATATCCAAGACTATGGGGCATGTTTACTAAACATTCCTAACGTGCGGGGCCGTGCTAGTGTGCCTGTGCCATATAAGGAGTGGGCGGTTCAGGCAGAAAATAGAAAAAAAACGGTAGTAAGCAACCGGACGTGTGTGCGTCGCGCTAATGTGCGGGGGTCGACATTAGCGCGTGGAAAGGCAAAGTGGCGCGCTGCTGAGTATACAAAACAACAGAGCCGTGGTACAACGGTGAAGACACTGACCAATGGTGCAGGGGCCATGGGTTCAATCCCCCAGTGTGCGCAACGACAAAGGTCAGCTGAGGCAGTAACTGTAATGATTAACATTGTTTTATGAGGCAAATTAATTTGGAACGGCATAAGGCGGCGCACAGTTATTTTTGGGCGGCATAAGGCGGCGCACAGTTATTTTTGGGCAGCAGAAGGCGGCGCACTGGTCCCCTTGGGCAGCAGAAGGCGGCGCGCTGATAGGCACAAGGCGGCGCGCTGATGCACAAGCACAGGAACAGAGCCACAGCACAATGGTTAAAACACTGACCAATGGTGCAGGGATCAGGGGTTCAACTCCTCACAATGCCCAGTGAAAAATGCCTGCTGAGGCAGTATGTATTATGTTGTGGAGTGCTGTAGGAGGCTGTATAATTTTATTTTGTTATCACTACTAGCAAACGCACTCTCCCAGCATGTTAACATACGGCGGCCCATAAGGCACATGTTACAGTGCACTGTTCGCCAAGGCACCCTTGAATGACCCCTATAGGGCAGCATGTATGTTGCGACACAGGATAATGTATAGTGCACCCTATAGGGATGGCAACCATAAGGTGGCCTACAGGGCGCCCTATGAAGCACCCTCAGAGGCACCTAATGGGTATAGTAAGCTGAGGGTGGTCTTGCCGGCATAGACATATGTACAGTAAATAAAAATAAAGCTGTGGACAGCCCTACCAAAGGGCCCCACTGTGGGTTTGAACCCATGACCTCTGGCTGCACAGGCAGTGATGTAACCATTGCACTACAGCTCCATAGCTGTAAGCAGGCCCCTGGCTGGCTGCAGATAGCCTACACGTCACCTCACAGACAGTCTGCTGGTGTCAACAGGATAGGGTTAGGCCACCCGTACCCATGATGCACTGCACATGCAAATTAGCTGTCCGCAGATGGACACAAGATGGGGAATGCACCCCCACAGCACCTCGGCCCTGTTGGGGGAAGTGACCGGGTGCACCCACACAGCACCTTGGCCTAGTAGGGGGCACTGACCGGGTGTTTTACTGGCACAGAGTAGCCACACACCGTTACATCGTGCGGGTACTGTGCTCACCCTGAGTGTGCAATGAGGTGGCCAGGACCAGGTCAACAACACCTGCCATGGCTGATGGAGGCCAAGCGGGCATTCCAAAGCAGTGTTAATGTGTAAGATAGCTAGTTTCTGCACAAACACCATGGATATCCCTGTCTGCCGCCATCAGGTGCGCGCACCCCCCCCCCAAGTGGCAAACATGGTCCCCATCAAGGGATCCACACTCTACCTCCCTGCAAAGGTGGCAGTAGAGGGCAACATCAACCCCAGTCCTGCTGAGGAACACCACCACCCCCCCCCCCCAGGCAGGCAGCTCCATACACAGCCATAACACAATAGCAGACAGACATAAGCCCAGGGTATGGTAAGCTACACTCCACCACCAGATATTCCCCTGCAGCAAGCCAACAGCCACTGCACTCTGCAAGCCATTATAGCAAGACATTTACCAGCTACAAACAGTCTGCTGGTTAGTCCATAGTGCATGTTCTCAATGGAGATGCATGCACCCAGAACTGGGCTGTCTGCATACACAGCAAGCAGATAGATCAGTGACTGGGCCCCAAAGAGAAACCCATATCTATCACATGAGAGAACTACTATACAGCACTATGGGGAGGCCTAGCCATGCTGTGGTCACTGCACAGTCAGGGTGAGCGTGATCCCCCAGAAGGACATGCTTTGGCCACCCTGTCTGTGTAGGTGGTGGCCGGACACTACAATATCCCAGCCAATGTCCCTGCCAGGGCCCTATGCCCAGTGCAGATGCATCCTGGCCACGCCACCCTGCCCTGGCTATACCCATGGTACCTTGCACCTCATTATGCACATTGACTGGCCAATACTGGCAACAGTGCTGGCAGTGCGGGCTGTTGAAGGGGCTTGCAGCCAACACCCACTGTATAGACAGACACACACTTCCACACCTCTGCCATCATGGTGCTACGATTGAGGGGGTAAGTAGCCTTGCCCACCAAACCGGTCCTGAGCACGGCAAGGCATGGATATGGTACGCATTACAGCTGGTGGTCACTCCCCAGGGTGGTAAGCACCGTCAGAGGCCAGGCCTGGAGCATGCCCCGCAAACACCTAACAGATTGTTTGGATGGGGTCAACTAGCAGTATGTACGTAACGTATGGATAACTGCCTGCCTGTGCTCCTAGCAAACGTCTCCGAGCTGTGTACCGTATACCTCAGGTGTAGGGTGACATTGGTAAGTTATGCAAGTGCTCGTTTTGGGTGCTGCATGCACGGTCCAATGTTCTGCCTTTCCAGGAGACATTGGCCAATGGGGCCTGTGGGTGTGGGTGTGTCTGCCCTTGATGGCTGCTGCTTTACGGCACAGATTCCCAACTCCAGTCCAGGTTTGCATCACACTGTTCGGGTTTTCCTGCTATCCTTCATGAATATGCATGGGCTACATCTACATGCCATGGGGGTGGTGCATAGATATACAGCACAGGCATTTGTATGAGTGTCAGCATGGAACCTGACTGGTGTGTGGCCCACCAGGACTGCATTTGGGTGATTCTGCTCTAGGTACTGCCCCTGTTCATGGTGTCTGTGCTCAGTGGGGTAAAAGATAGATGTCTTACCATTGCATATGTCCCCGCCATGAAAGGTGTGTCCTTACTATCACTGTTTAGTTGTGGGAAAAATATGTGGGCAGGATTGGCAGTAGCCCCAGCTGGGCTTTGAACCTGTGACCTTCTGTTCTTGTATGCACTGTCTGTGTGCACTGCACCACTGTGTAGCCACAGATTGGTTGGATTCCCTGGACTGTCCATGACTGTGGATCCGGCAGGACCTGTCTGTTGCAGTGGACTGTGCCAGCCTGCACATGGCTAGGCCTCTGTCTTCTGTGGTTAGCAGCCACTGCCCCTTGCACCACATGTACCTGTCCGCCAACATGCTGGCATGAACTTCTCTCAGAAAAAGCAGTTGACCTGATTGCAATGTGGCAGTATGGGACTGCATTTGGGGGACTTGGCTGTAGGTAATGCCCATTGTTGTGGTGTGTGTGCGGTGTTGGGTAAAATATGGGTGTTTTCCCCATGCATACAGGGGTGTCTGCGCTATCTTTATTTAGTGGTGGGTAAAATATAGGGACTGGGCTGGCAGGTGCCCCAGCTGGGTTTTGAACCTCTGCCCTCTGGTCCTAGAGGTAATGACTCTGTCCGCTGTACCACACTTTGGCCACAGAGACAGTGCAGCCCCTGGAGGCAGTAAGCCTGGCAGGATGGAGTCACAAACCCTGCTCTATGCAATTCTACTGTGGGCATATGCACCCTGTCTGGTGACAAACGTGCACATAAACCCCGGAAATGACCACGGGAAATGTGGGACAAAATATCACCACGCTGGGCAACAGTGCTATGAATGGGCAACCATAGCAAACACTCCCAGGAAAGCTCCAAAACGTGGAAATGTTTTTTGGAAGAGTCTCCTCTCAGTAGACCCTTCCAAAATTCATTTCTTTTTTCTGGAGCTTTGCTGGGTGTGATTTCTGTAATTGCCCATCACTATAACTGTTCCCCAGCTGAATTACTATTTTTAATAGTTCTGTTGTGGTCATTTTCTATTTTTATTTTCACTTTTGTGCTGTGCACATACATCACACTGCTCACGTTTTGCTGGTTTCCCCGGTTTTCCTGTACATTGCTGACGGAAATGGTTTCTCTTCCCTTTAAATGCTTTCTACCGCGAGTGTTTCACTCGCGGTAGTTTTTACATGCAAATTCGGGCCCGATACTGTGCGGGGAGCCTCTCCCCTCCCACTCTCCACCCATTGACCCCGTCCCTCCGCCCCTCCGGAGCCTTCCTCCGCCCTCCTTTCGCCGTTCCACGCCTCTATCGGACATTTGCGGGCCCGCACTTGTACGGGGCCCGTTAGTGAGCCGCGTACCTGTGCGGGGGTGACACGCACGTGTGCGGGGCGTTTAAACGCGTTTCTGCGCGTTTCAGTGCTGCGTTGCCGTGCGCTATTTTGCGGCGCGCTATTTTGCGGATTTTAGTAAACATGCCCCTATGTGAGTAATTTTCCTACCTGCACTGAATATGCACATGAGCGGGAGAAGGAAACAATGATGTTATCTGACATACAAGTGTGGCCATGGCATTTTGTCAACATACATTTACTGTATTTAACTTTGCTGGGAAAGAGTTCCTATTGATAGTGGATCACTATTCAGACTTCTTGGAAACTGAACTATTCCCAAATACGTTTGCTGAAGCTACAATCAAGTGTTGCACAGTACAGTTTGCACGCTATGGTCAATCTGATTGGGTGATCTCAAATAATGACCCTCAATTTACTTGCATGCAATTTAAACAATTTTCAGCTGAGAAGGGGTTTGAACATGCCACTATATCACCAAGGTATCTACAAGCTAATGGCAAAGCTGGATCACTGCAAAGGTAGTAGAGAAGCTGTACAGGAATGGTGAAGACCCGTGGAAAGCTCGGAAATAATAAACAAGTCTTTTTGTCATCAGATAAGAGCTTTATTCAGCATGCCTAGGCATGGAGGGGCAATTTCTCAGTGAGATGTCTATTACTTCTGAGTATTTATAGGGGTACATCAAAGCAAGCTCACAGACATTTGCAAGGTTCTCATTATTCCACAGTTTCATTTCCTAAATATAACAGAAACAAAAGATTCTTGTAACAGTATGAGAAAGTCTGAGCTGGGCCTAGTGCCTTATCAAAACAACTTTTTCTCCCATACGTATTTCTTAGCTCACATACACCTACCTTCCCTGTCACCACCTGGCTTAGAAAAACATCTTATTTTTCTTACATTTTACAATTTCAGAGATTTTTAGTACTGTTTCATTAACTCTTGATATACTTTCACAAAATTGATTAAATGTTCCCAATATATATCCACATATTCCCCCCCCTTTTGTCCATGATCTATTATTCATGAATCTACTGGTCAACCTTAAGACATTAGCAATTATAGTGATTTCCATCTGTCTACATATCTCTTCACCATACTATTCCAGAATTTCCAACCCTGCTAGAGGCCTAGCACTCCTGAGCAGCAGGTAAATCTATGCTTTACCTCTCAAGGGCTCTTATCCCCAGCTCTCCCAGCGGGGTAATAGGACTCTAGGCAGTACAGGTGGCCTTTCAACAGGAGTCTTCAGAGGGTCCTTACTGGCAAAGGACCGAATGAGTGTTGGGTCATCTGGGAGACCCGGCTAGAATGTGTCGTTTCTGCAAGTTCTGGGGTCCGCCCCTAATTCAGGAACTTCAGCCCCTGGGTAAGGGAAGTGGAATAGTTTCTCCTTGATTGCAATAGTCATGCTCTCCAGCCCTAAAGAGTGGCCTTCATCTTCTTCTCCTACCAGCACACTGCACTGCGTCTCACAGCAAGCAGCTGTTCCAAGTTCTGCACAAAAGAGAGCAGGGAGGAGAATCCTGGAGGGAGCAATTAAGCAATAAGGACAGGTCTCGAATCAGGATGGATCAATTATCAGTCACATTCATTAAGTCATAAATCTTTCTTTTTGTAACTAGCCTGATACTTCTACATATATATATATATATATTAAAAATTTTCTTTTTTTTGCATTTATGTTTTCATAGACTCGGTAGCAGGTCTAGCAGGCACGAAAGAGTAGACATTCTGCAAACATTAAACACTCAACATTAAAAGACCCTTGTTTTGTCCACAGCAAACGTTTATCATTATGCTGTTAAAAGTCTATCTTTAGGACAATGGAATAGATGAAAGTATTCCCAATAGTCATTCTGATTTAAGTTCTGGTGCGAGGTATTTAAGAAAATGATGTTCTGGTAGCAAGTTTCTTCCAGAGTCTGAAGAACAATAAAACATTTCTCCTTTGCTCTGGAAGAGATCACTAGCTCATGCACGTTACCCACCTCAGCTGGGAATCTTTTGGTGACGGTCACAGAGTTCAGGCTTACTGCAAATGATGAGAATCCCGTTGATAGAGGAGAATTCACTGACACTTTTTCCCCTCAGTAGTCCAGGTTTCAGGAGTTGATAGCAGTAGAGAGATGAGATAGCTCAGGCCTCTGAGTCTACGGAGCTTCCTCTAGTATTAACTAGATTGTAAGTTCTGACGAACAGGGACCGTCTTTATATGTGTCTATACAGTGCTGTGTTTGCCTTGTAACACTATATAAATTAGTAGTAGTAGTAGTAGTAGCCTAAGTATGTGGTCCCACTGCAAAAAGATGTATTGATCCATATTGGGAGATCTTAACATTTGACTACTGTTCCAGTGTTGAGTAGAACCTGATAACATTCTTTCCAGCGTGTTCTAATAAAGACTTGCACGGTCATACCCAAACATATCCAGGTAGTGATGGTGTCTCTGCCTCTCATGTTCCTTGGGTAATCTATAAATAGTGCTGCGACGGCTTAAATAACATTATTAAAGTATATAAATAAGCTAGAAAAAAAGAATGATACTCATAGTTCAGTCTGCTAACTGTACTCTTTGTACTTGAGAATCAAGTCATTTGAAATCAGTGTCTGTCCAAATTCCAGCAAACTTAAAAGCAATGCAGGTTCAGAAGGACCAGTAATCCTTGCAAGTTTTTTCCTTTATAATTTGTCCACTGAAGTGGATCCCTTTATCACAACTAATGGTTATTGTTATTAAAAATAGGGGTAGAGTCTCTTATCAGTTTTTGTTAACTACATAAAATCAGCTTTAGCACATAGGTACCGTATTATAATAATGCACCCATGTATATAACTTGCCCATGCGTATACCACTCACGGGCACACCCTTTATGCTGTTGACCATGCCAGGATTGAAACGCAAATCCTACACTGCCAACTTCAAACTACAAGTCATTGTGAGAGCAGAAGAAACAAGCACCAGAGCGGCAGCGAGAGAGTTCGAGGTTGGAGAGACGTCCATTCACAAATGGAGAAAGGAGAAAAGGGAGCTCGAGAATATGAACCTTCGCAAATGCGCACGTTGTGGGCCCAAAGCAAAATGGCCTAAACTGGAGAATGACGTGAGAGATTGGGTTCTTTCTCAGAGGGAACAAAATCAAGTTATGTCTACTGTCAAAATTCAAATCAAAGCAAAGCTTCTGGCAAATGAAAGAGGAATCACTGATTTCAAAGCGGGTTACATCTGGATTTCTAGATTCATGAAAAGAAATGGATTTTCACTGAGAATGAGAACCACTGTAGCCCAGTGACTTCCACACAACTGGGAGCAAAAGATCTCTTTATCTTTATCTTTATTAAAACTTGATATACCGCTGTGGCAAAAGCATTAAGCGGTGTACAATGAATGATTTCTGTGAATTTGCCTCCAAAGAAATCTCTGAGCATGGTATCTCTGCGATGGATGTTAAAAGTATGGACGGGGTTCCAATGTAGTTTGACATCCCTGCCACCAGGACTGTAGCTGCTTCAGGTACAAAAACTGTAGCCATTACAATCACTGGGCATCAGAGGGCCTGCTTCACTATAGTCCTTAGATGGACTGCAAATGGGGTGAAATTAAAGGCTATGGAAGTTTTCAAGAGAATTATCATGCCCCACAAAAAACTGCCCACTGGTGTAGTTGCAATAGGAAGGGATGGATGGACTGCGACATTATGAAAGTATGGGTTGATAAATGTTATAGGGCCAGGCAGGAGGGATTCTTCTCTAAGAAGTCCTTACTAATTTTCAACACCATGGCTGCCCACAATGGAAAATATGTTCAAAATTATATAAACTCCGCTGATGCCCACATAGATATAATACCTAGTGGTCTTACCTGCAAGCTACAGCCGATAGATATAAGGGGTCATTCATGCCCTCTCTGGATCCCATCTAACCTCCTTGCGTGTTGTACAGGGAGGTTAGATAGGGGCGGGAAAGGAGCGGATCAGGGGCAGAGTTAGGGCGGACAGTGGGCGGTCCTCAGCCGCAGACATACAGGGCTGATTCTAATATCAGCCGTGTACTTCCAGGACCGGTGACTTGAACAGGGAACCTATTCCACCTCGGAGGTGGATAAGTTCCCCTCGTCGGCAGGCCCGGGACTCAGAAAGGGTAAGAGGGGGCAGAGGACAATCCCCGCATCCCGACCCTGCCCTTGGGAGGCCAGATCGGGGGTCGGGCAACAGGGAATCCACATTTGGAGCTGGCGGCCGGGGATCATGGCTTTTCAATGGAGCCACAGTGCCATGTCAATCTGATGCCATGGTGCTGCAGCTCCATTGCAAAGCCCTGACTGAACTATCCAGGCAAGGCCTGTACGTGCAGGCTGGACTGAATTGGGGTCCTGACCAGCACATACAGGCCTGGATGCGATTCTGATCCCGCGGAGCTAGACTTGCCCCGCAGGATCAGAATCCCGGCTTACTCTGTGCGTCCGGTTCCGACATCCATGTCTGAATAGGGCCCATAGCGGTTAACCACCCCTTCAAGATGTTAAGGAGAAGAGAATGGGAGGAATGGATGCAGTCTGTTGTGTTGATAATTACTTACATAATGTGCACATGCATATAACTTGCTGGGGAGTGTGGTTTTTGCAAAAAAGCGTATAACATGTGCGTTATATGCGTGAAAATACAGTAGTTTCCTGTAAACAAACACACTTTAACCAAAGTATATATACATTTATATACCAGCACTTCTTCACTTACACTTACCCTAATACATTTCACAAGTTAAACCCAGATTTCTACAAGTGCTACATAGAGGGCTGGAATAACTCATTTTTGTACCAGAAATAGGCAAATACATGGTTCAGAGGTTCAAACAATAACATTTTTTAAAGAGACCTTGAATTCTAGGAATGCTATGTTCAGTTATGCTTTCTTTTTTAAGTAAGGCAACCAGCAAAAATAGTCTTTTGCATACTGAATGCCGCCACCACCTTTGAATCATGGAACTAAATAAAACCTTTTAACAAAATTAGATATGGTGTTCTTAGTCTAGTTTGGAAATCCTGGGAACCTAAAGAAACCATGCCGACTCCTGATGTTACACACTGAACCATCATAGTATTAAAAGTAAATATATATTCTTCAAGAAAACAAAGGAGATGCGAGGTGCTCACACACCAAGGAACAAAAAGAAAAGGTGCACTTTATAACACCAAAATAAGATATTATAACTAATTTCATAATAGTGTTATATACTGTGGTGTGGTTCTCTCTTTTTCTTTCTGATCATATATTTTGCATCTAAAGAAGCCCCTCTCACAACAATGGCTGCAGAGCAGAACTAGGACATTTCCTCATAAAACTCAGCCTACCAAATTCTGATTCTTATGCCATTTCAGTAACTGCAATGTAAACCCTCACGAGAACTGGGCATATTGTGAAGTAATAGAAAATCCTACAAAAATAGCTTATGACTTATAAAGAAAATCTACCACACCAAAACAGCATTAATTTCCAAAGCTCACATAAGGAACTTACCCAAAAAAAGAGCAGCACCATAAATACTGCAGTAGGCCCTAGAACATCCATACCCTTATTCGGAAAACTGAAGCCAGATTACTACAGTACAGATCCCTATATATAAACTCCATGCTAACAGAACACCTGACCTGGGCCATACATGCAGAATACAGATAGATCCCGTACCAAGTACAGAATAAGTTACCACAAGCTAAAAATTGTACAATCTTTGTTTTATTTAATGTGTTTAATGTCATCATTATTATGAATGTTTTATGTAAGCTACATAGAATTATTTGAGATCAGTTTTGTGGTATATAAGTTGGCTAAAAAAAAAAAAAAATAGAACTACGAAGAAACCCCAAGAAGCCAGACTCCGCATGCAAAGAGGATGTAGGTGCCCCTGTTGCTGTTGTTAAGTGCCGTCGACTCATGGCGGCCCTCTGGATAGCTATCCTAAATTGTGTTCGGTCTTCAGTCAGGTGGCTCATTGTTGACAGACCCATAGCTGCTGTTATTGTATCGATCCATCTCATTGCTGGCCTTCCTCTTTTGCATTGACCTTCTATCTTGCCAAGATTGATGACTTTCTCTAATGATCTCTCTCTTCACATGATGTGTCCAAAGTATGAAAATCGAAGTCTTGTCATCTGAGCTTCTAAAGAAAGGTTAGGTTTGATCTCCTCTAGTACTGACTGGCTTGTTCTTCGGGCAGTCCATGGTATACGCAGTATTCGCTGCCAGCACCATAATTCAAAGGCATCAATTTTCTTTCTTTCTTATTCACTGTCGCCTTTCGCATTGTGGCGGTCGCGCCCCTACCAGGCGGTCACCTAGTAGGGACGGGAAGCCATCTTGAATTCCTCTTTACCAAGGATTGTAGTTGTGTATAGAGATAAATGAGCCAAGTGGTTGTTTCAAAGCACATAGGAATTTTATTAGCTTCCGTGGAAAGCGGGTAACAAATCTTTAAAGCAGTTGTACACTCAAGTCAAAGAAAATAAAGGATAATCTTCTCCTATTAAAGCAAAGCTTACAACCAGTGTTGTAGTAGAATTATTTACACAGGCTTTCTTTTCCTTTCCCTTTATGATGCTTCTCAATTCCGCAATCATAAAGCACATGTATTTACAATTCCTAGCTTCTCACGGCTCTCAGGCTTTCATTACTTAGCCACAATGCACATATCACAGTCCATCTCAGAACAAGCTGAAGTCAGGTCACTTTCTTTACCTTCTACCTCCATGCTTTCTGCTGAGCTGTATCTTGGCAAAGTTTGAAAACGCTCAGGCACTTTATGCTTAATGTTCTTTAACAGGTTAAACAGCCTATTCCACTGAATGGCCCCTTCTCTTCTAGGTAGGACTTCAACGGGCTTCTCCTGTTCAGTTTCTCCTGAAAACCCCTTCTTCCTAATCCGGGTTTTCTCAGGCCTAAACCTCTCTTCAGAGTCAGAGCAAGAAACACAGGGTTTTGGCTTTACTGCTTTCTTTCTCCTACCTTGGAGTCTTGTTGCAGCACCTTCCTGGCTGAGGCTTCTGTGGCTTATGACTCTCTCTGCTTCTGAGCTAGACAGGGAATCAGGGTAAGACCTCCACTTCCCTTCCTGGGGCTTCTGCTGCCTGCAGACAGACCCTTCATCAGAGGAGTCTAAGCACTCTTGCCTTAGCCTTCTCAAAGCCAACCTTTTCTCTCTCTCCCTCTTGCCAGTCTGTTTGGTCCTCTGCCTGGAACCTTCTCTGTAACTTCCTTGGCTGCAGTGCTGGCTGCTCTTGTCTCTGCTGCTGCTGCTCTCTTTGTGGCTGCTTCTCTCTTGGCTGCTTCTCCCTTGACTGCTGCTCCCTTGACTGCTTCTCCCTTGACTGCTTCTCTCAACTTTGTTTGTTTTCTCAAACTTAAACGTTGGGCAGGGCACCTCCCTCTCTGACTCCACCCACTTGTACCTCCTACTCTTGCCTGGGGTTGTCATGGAGTCTGGGAGTGGCTTAAACCTAGCTCTACCCTCTTGGTTTCTCTCAGGGATTTTGCTGTGGTGTATGTGTTCTAGTGCACCCATTCCCCGAAAAGAAGAAAAAGTTCTTCTTTCTCTTTTATTTCCATGCTGAGCTGCACTCTCCTTACCACAGCATCCATATGATGTTATTGAAAATACCATTGCTTGAACGAGTCGATGTACTGTGTACAATATAAAGTAAATTGCAAAAGCTGAGGACGTGGTTAAGATGGCTGTGTAGTGCTGCTGCTCCGACTCTAATGCCTTTCAGCCTGGGCAGTATCTAGAAATTAAATAAAGATAGCAATATGATGCCTGATATTCAAAAGGCATTTTACATGGTTAACAGTCAGTTAACCATGTAAATGCCTGCTAACCAGATATCCGACGGCACATACATGGGTGGTGCCATCAAATATCTCTGACTAAGTCCCATACGTGACCCCATACTAGCCAGCTAGCATTGAGGCATTCCAGGGAGGAGCAGAGGTGGGGACCAGTGAAAAGCAGGATATAAATACAGTTAAATAAATAAATAACAGTGCAGTATTTATATCCCGGTGAAAAGCGGGATATAAATACAGTTAAATAAATAAATAACAGTGCAGCACGATGGCTTCCAGACAGCACAGCCAGACCTGGATATTCACTTCTGTTGTTGCAGAAGTGAATATACGGGTTTGGGGGTCTGCCGGCAGGGCTAAGTGGCTATGGCGCCTAGCCCTGCCCATTTGAATATCGGACCCATGGTAATCAGAATTGCACACAATATTCAAGGTGCGGAAGCATTATAATATCCTTGATTTTATTCTCCATTCCTTTCATTATGATTCCTAACATTCTATTTGCTTTATTGGCCGTTGATGCACACTGGGCAGAAGATTTCAAAGTATTATCCATGATGATGCCATGATCGTGTCACCCCTCTCTTTCTTCACCTACACTGCAATTTCGCATACGCTACAAAATCCTCATACTGGTTCACCAAGTCCTATACAACCGCACCCCCCAATATCTGGCAGACCTACTTCAATTTCATACTCCCACTCGCTCACTTCGTTCAATCCATATCAACCGCCTTCACCTCCCCTCACCATCACGTGCCCACCTACAATCCACACGCTCCTCTGCCTTCTTATTTGTTGGCCCTGCTTATTGGAACTCTCTGCCCCTTCCCCTCAGACTTGAACAACATTACCCCACTTTCAAAAGAGATCTAAAAACACACCTCTTCTCCACTGCTTTTGACCTCCCCTCCCCTTTTGTGTGAAACTTTCCCCTTCCCCTCTCTCTCACTCCTCTCTCTCCTTAGCCATGTCTATTTAAGTGTCTTGAGTGCTTTCCTGTCGCACTTTGTAATTTGTAAACGAAGATGCTTGTTGTGAAAGTTCCAGAATCTTGGCAAAGACAGGAATTTACTTGACTTGCAAAGGATTGTGGGTGTTGTAGTTCAATCACACAAAATCAGCCGTTTAACCAGAATAATGAATTGTAGTTGCTCGAGTGTAAAGAAGAAAACAGATTTTATTTACGGGGAGCTATTCCCTCGCACAGATATGCTTGGTAACATCAACAGGATAATTTCTTCAGGAATTGTATTTAGGAAACAAAACAAATAAGGCAACTGAATTACTTATGCAACAACTTAGTAAAGACCTTGATGGAACAGAAAAGGTCTTTCTTCTAGCCCCTGCTAATAAACTTTCTTAGCAGTGCTGAAATGAAAAATAAACCCAAAAGGAAAATTCTCTTTATCAAAAAAACAACTTTCTTCCTTTCACACAGTGAAGAAGTTTTCTTTCCAAAGTCCCACGTGCACTTGTGCCTTGCTCTAATCACAGGTGCTTAACCAGCTGCAAACCATTGCTGGTCCACTCTCCATGTGGCTCCAACTTTTCCCCAAAGCTTTCTCTCAAAGAAACATTTCTGGGAAGCTAAAAAAACAGTACAGTTCCTTTTGGTGTTTGATGCTTAACTAAGGATTACTTTAGAACAGCAGCTTAGAAAGAGAGCAATCCATGCAATCCACTTTCTCATTTGATATTTCCCCTTGCTCTTGAAATATCATAGGATCACTTTCATACACTGGCTCAGAGGAATTCTCTAACTGATCTCTACCAGGATAGCAACCGTTTCCCTGCTGTCTTCCTTGTGCAAAGCTAGGGAACAGATCAGAGTTCATACCTGAGATCACGTTGTCATTAGGTTTCCTCTCTGGGTATTTTGGCCAGTAGGTAGCAAAGCTTCTGTGCCCAGCTTTCCAGTCAGAATCTCTGGACTTTAGGTCTCTTTTCCCATACCTCCTTAAATAGGTATTAGAGCTCCCTCTTTCTGTAGATGCAGCCATCTCCTTTACAAGTGCTGTCTGAGGGCTCCTGGCTGTATATCTCCAAGCCTCTGGTTTCTTCCAGTCCAATGAAGAATGCTTGTCCCAGGAATCTCTCCCAGCATACGTACTGCCTTGGGCTCCATTCTTAGACCTCCTGGACGTCTTGCTGTTCTTCCTTCTGTTCAGGCTCCGTCTCTCCTTCTCTTGCCGTCTTTGCCACCATTGCTGTTGCCATTGCTCCTGCTGCCAGCCTTGCTGATTGTCTGAAGAATTTCTTCTCCCTTTAAAGTGCCTAGATGGACACTCCCACCCTAGCACAGTCCAGATGTTCTGAATCAAGCCCTGCCCTAGGAGATGGGTGATTAGGGATTACATCATTGCTTCTCTGATTAGGCACACGTTTCCCTATTTCAGCTCTCCTAGAGGTTTTCTGTAAACCAGTGCATTCTGGGTCTGGTAGTCTTTTAGGCAAACACTCTGTTTTAATGTTTTTACCAGCCAGCATAGGTTGCTTATTCAGAGCCAATTCACCTCTTGTATTATTTCTTCCTGAACTATGATAAGCTTCCTTATCACAAACTTCCTTTCCTTCTCCGACCCATTGGCCTTTCCTGTATATTGTTTAATTTTGTAAACCGCCGTGCTCTAATTGGAACAGCGGTATATCAAGCTAATAAACATAAACATAAACATAAATCCTTTTCCTGGGTGGTGGTTTCTAAGATGGAACCTTGCATTGTGTAACCATTGTTCTTTCCTAGGTGCATAACTTTGCACTTGTCCACATTAACTTTTCTCTGCCATTTTGACATCCAGTCTTCCAAATTATCAGGGTCCTCTTGCAATTTTTCACAATCCTCTTGTGTTTTAACAGTTTTGAGTAATTTTGTGTCATCTGCAAATTTGATCACCTCAGTTGTGATTTCCATTACCAGGTCTTTTATGAATATGTTAAAAAGCTGCAGGCCCAGCACAGATCCCTGGGGTACTCCACTATTCACCTTTCTCTATTGATAAAATTGGCCATTTAGCCCTACTCTTTGTTTTCTATCTTTTAACCAGTTTCTGATCAATAATAGTACACTGCCTCCTATCCCATGACTTTTTAATTTCGCCAAGAGTCTCTCATGTAAACCAGCTCACCTTTATCTATCTCTTTATTCATACATTCAAACAAATATAACATATTAGTAAGACAAGACTTTCCTTGGCTAAATCCATGTTGGCTTTCTCCCAGTAAACCATGATTATCTACATGCTCAGTAATTTTATTCTTTAAAATGGTTTATACCATTTTGTCTGGTATTGACATCAGGCTCAACAGTCTGTAGTTTCCCAAATAACCACTGAAAGCCTTTGTAAAAATTGGCGTTACATTAGCCATTCTCCAATCTTTGGTACTACAGATAATTTTAATAGTAGTTCAAAGATTACTAATAGTAGGTCTGCAATCTCATATTTCAGTTTTTTCAGCACCCTCAAATGTTCACCATCTGGTCCAGGCGATTTGATACTCTTTAGTTATGAAATAGTTATCCTTCCATCCCCTTTACCCTTTTGATGGCTCTTCTCTGTACCTTTTCTAATAATGCTAAATCCTTTTTAAGATACGGCGACCAGAATGGCACACAATTTTCAAGGTGTGGTTGCACCATGGAACGATACAGAGGCATTATAATATCCTTTGTTTTATTCTCCATTCCTTTCCTTTTGATTCTTAGCATTCTATTTGCTTTCATGGTTGCCGCTGCACACTGGGCGGAGGGTTTCAATGTGTTATCCACAATGATGCCTAAATCTTTTTTCTGGCTGGTGGTCCCTAATGTGGAACCTTGCATTGTATAACCATAGTTTGAGTTGCTCTTTCTTAGGTGAATAACTTTGCACTTGTCCACATTAAATTTCATCTGCCATTTGAACATCCGGTCTTCCAATTTATCAAGGTCCTCTTGCAATTTTTCACAATCCTCTTGGATTTTAACAACTTTGAATAATTTTGTGTCATCTGCATTTGATAACCTCACTTGTTATTCCCTTTTCCAGGTCATTTACGAATATGTCAAAAAGCAGCGGACCCAGCACCGATTCCTGGGGTACTCCACTATTCACCTTTCTCCATTGGGAAAATTGGCCATTTAGTCGCTTTCTATCTTTTTTTTTTATTTTTTTTTTATTGAAAGGCAGCCATGAAATACATAGGAACAGACATCATGAGCATAATACAATATCAAAAGAGAACAAAGCCAAAGTCACTAACAAAGAACACAAGGCTAGCCAACAAAACGCCTTCTTTTGTTTTTATATTAGACTTTTTTTTATTCCTTTATACTTGTCCCCCTTCCCGTAACCCCCAACCCCCTCCCACCCTACTGCAAGCCACAGATAACCCCCCCAAAAAGAAAAAACATCCACCCCCCACCTTCCAACGTCCCCTCCCACCCCCAAGCCCCCCTATCCTATCTCTCCCACCTCCCCCCCCCACGAATCTCCATACCAGCCCATAAAAAGAGAGTACACCAGCCATTCAGCGCCCAGAAAGCAAAAGGCAGTACCGCCGACAAGCCTCTTGCAACATAACATGTCACCCATCACTTTCGAGGACGGGCCACAGCCTTAAGCAATCAGGTGCCATAACGAAGGACAAAGAGTTCCCACACCTGCTCAAAGCGCGGCAAACGCATCCTCCCAGCAGCTACCCCATGCTCCATTGTGTACGTGTCCCACATCCGGTCCAACCAGACAGAAAAAGACGGTAGGAGAGCCTGCTTCCAAACAGAAGCTAGCGACATGCGAGCCGCATTCAGACCATGGCGAAGCAAAGCCAGTTGGGGGCTACGCGCCCCGGGCACAGCAACCCCAAATAGAAAGATACCTGGATCCCAGTGAATGCTCACCCCAATAAGCTGCTGTAATCGAGTTTGAATCCCCCTCCAAAAGATTTGAACGCGAGGGCAGGACCACCAGATGTGCTCCAGAGCCCCCTTCTGCCCACATCGCCGCCAACACAGATCCGAAACCCCAGGATAAATGCGAGCAATCCGCACAGGAGTCATGTACCACCTATATAATAATTTATAGTTAGTTTCACGGACATTAACCGCCACCGAGCTCTTCCACAATCTACCCTCCACCTGTTCCCATTGTTGCTCAGAGTAAAGAAGATTCAAGTCAGTATTCCAATTTACTCTATGCGTGACAAAGCGTGGTTGCTGTGCCTGCAGCTGAGCATACAAGGCAGCTATAAGACCTTTGGTGGTGGTGCACCCCTCGCAAAAACGCTCCAAATATGTCAACACTCGGGCCACATGGGGCCGAATGGCTCTAGCCTGAATCCAATGGGCCACCTGCGTATATTGGAAGAGCTGACTATCGGGAAGGTCAAATTCCTCCCGAAGCATTTGAAATGTTTGCAACTTACCCTCGTCAAACAGTTGTCCTGCACGGCTAAGGCCCTTATGACCCCATATCTGGAACGCCGGATCAACCAGTCCCGGGGGAAAGGAAGCATTATCTACTATAGGCGCCAAAGGGGTGAGGTCCATCCCACGAGGCTGAAAGAATTGGTCCCAACAGCGAAGGGTATGTAAAATGTAGGGATTGCTTAAACGCTGACCACTTCGCAGCTTGGGACCAAGCCACAGCCGATCCCCCAATCCCGCCCCCCCTGCGATAGTCATTTCCAGTTGCACCCATCGCTTGGAGCTATCCGTGATCATCCACTCCACCCCGGCGCGACACTGCGCTGCCGCATAGTACCAGTGAAGATTTGGAACCCCCATACCCCCAGTGCGCGAACGAGCATAAAGAAGTTGGCGTGGCAAACGCGGCCGACGGTACTGCCAGATAAATTTCATAAGCAGGGTTTGCCAGGTGGCCAATAATCCCCGGGCCAACGAGATAGGGAGAACCTGAAAAAGGTACAAAAACCGGGGAACGACCACCATCTTTACCACCGCAATACGTCCAAACCAGGATAATATTAACCTATTCCAGGTCTCCAAATCGCGCCGAACCTGCCGAAGTAATGGCTCATAATTAGCCTTAAAAAGGGCCGCCCGGTCCACTGTCAAATTCACCCCTAAATATCGCAAAGCACCCGACACCCACCGGAAGGGGTAGGCAGCACGAAGCTCCGCACAAACCGATTCCGAGACCCCCACATTCAGAATTTCAGATTTGGCATAATTGATTTTAAATCCAGACACCTGGGAAAAGGTGTCAAAAAGCTGCATAGCGGCAGAAAGAGACGCAGTGGGATTCACCAAAGATAATATGATATCATCCGCGAAGAGCACGATCCGGTACTCCGCGGAGCCAACGCGAACGCCCCCCATGCCCGAATGTTCGCGAAAGCTCTGTGCCAAGGGTTCCATCACTAGTGCGAACAACAGCGGCGACAGAGGACAGCCCTGACGAGTGCCCCGTTCCAGTGAGAAAATTCTGGATTGACCCCTGTTAGCCCAAACACATGCCTGGGGGTCTTGATATAAGCTATGAACCCAGCGTATGAAATTAGGACCAAAGCCCAACGTGTCCAACACACACCAAAGATAACCCCAGCTGACACGATCAAAGGCCTTTTCGGCATCAACCCCCACCACTAGGGTCGACTGCAAATCTTGCTGCGCTACGTAGATAACCTGCAGCATTCGCCGAATATTATCTGCCGTCTGGCATCCTGGTACAAACCCAACCTGGTCAGGATGTACCAAAGTTGGGAGAACCCGGTTCAATCGCGCAGCCAGCACAGAAGCAAGTATTTTGACATCCGTAGTTAAGAGGGAAATGGGACGATATGAGGCCGCGTCCTGCAGGGGTTTACCTGGCTTAGGGATCATGACTATCAAAGCCTCACGCTGAGATGGAGGCAGAGATGCCCCCCTCAGGACCTCATTGAAGAGTACTACCAGCGTAGGCGCTAATTGCACACAGAATTTTTTATAGTACTCTGCAGGACAGCCATCATTACCCGGCGCTCCTCCGTTTTCAACCGCCGGATTGCGAGCTCCACCTCCTCCACTGTAAGTTCAGAGTCTAAGTGCTCCCGATCAGAGTCAGTCAACTGGGGCAAGGTGATCTTCCGTAAGAAGCCCTGTACGTGGGCCAAATCAAAAGGTTCGGCTGTATATAACCGTTCCAAAAAAGTAGCAAAGACTTTGCGTATCTCTCGAGAGATCACCTTCTTCTGCCCCCCAGAGTCGTGAAGCTCACGGACCACCCACCCCGATTGCTGCTGCCGAAGCTGCAAGGCTAAATAGCGACCTGTCTTGTTTCCCTGCTCATAAAATGTTTGGCGCAATTTCCGGCGCTTATTGTCTAGTTCTCTTTATGAACATGCATCCAGGTTAGCCCGGACAGCCCGCCATTGACGTAAGACCCGCTTCGATCCAGTCTGGGCGTGTTCTAAGCACAGGCAGGAAGATTCTCCCACTAATTGACAATATTCCCGTCTCCAGGCCCTCCGCGTGCGAGCCATTTCTGCCATAAGTTGGCCCCGAGCTGTGGCCTTGAAAGCGTCCCAAACCATGGGAAGCAGAACCTCCCCAGAATCGTTTAACTCAAAAAAGTCAGTTATGAAACGGCCGTGGTCCTGCACAGCGCACTGCCGCCGAAGGAATCGCACATCAAGTCTCCAAAGCCATTGGCGGTCACTGTACACATCCGCCGGGAGGGTGAGCCAGCACGGGGCATGATCCGACCAGGTCAATGCTCCGTGACCAGCCTCCACCCTCCCATCCATCAGGCGCTGGTCCAACAAAAAAAAATCTAGCGGGTGTGCACCTGATGGACAGGAGAAAAATAGGTGTAGCTTCTCTCCCCCTCATGGGTATCTCTCCACACATCTCGCAAGCCCAGCTCTTTCAAAAGGTTTTGCAAGGCCTTACCGGGCCCGTTCACCCCCTCCCACCACTACTCGTAGAATCCAAATGGGGCACCAGATGGGCATTACAATCCCCACCGAGTATAATGGGGCCTTTCGCGAATTCAGCCAGCAAGGCCTTCAACCGTGTAAAGAAAGATCCCTGCCCCTCATTTGGTGCATATATGTTAGCTAAGGTTAACAGGTGACCTTCCAAGCGTATATTCGCAAAAAGCCACCGTCCCAGGGTATCTCTTTTAACCTCTTCCACCCGTAGAGACAAGCTATGATGAAATAAAAAGGCCACCCCACGTTTCTTTCGCCCATTCACATCCGAAGCAACCCACACCTCAGTATAAGGATTACGCTTTAACCACCCCTGTTTGCTAGCTCGGAGATGGGTCTCCTGCAAAAAGACAATGTCCCCCTTCAGGGTCCGTAGCTCCGAGAACAGCAAAGATCACTTTCGAGGGGAGTTAAGACCCTTAACATTCAGGGAAATCAAGTGCACCATTGTTATTAAACCATCACCCCCCCCCCCCCCGCCCTTTGCCTCCCCTCTGGCCCACAACACGCTTCCCCCACGACTCTTGTAAGAGTTGCACTGCTCTCCAGCATAAAACGCCATCATCATGAAACCACCAGGCTAGCTGTAGAGATTCACCTCCCCCACCTTCGTGCTCCGTATCCCGAAAAAAAAATACTAAAGCCCCCCCCCACCCAACTTCCCACCCTCCTCTAGCAGTAGAGACCTTTCCCCCCCTCCCATCAGTACCTCCCACCTGTTAAAGAAAAAACAGGACACGGTAAACTGACCCCAAACTAAACTCCGCCCGGGCCCCCACATAGCCAAACTACAAGCATTGCATGTCAGATCATTTCCCCCATACATAGCTCATCAATAACGTATCTAGCCAGGATTACCCCTTTAACAGAATTCACACAGTATCAACATACCCCCACTACCCGCTTGGGGCAGTAGGTATATACCCAGTTCCCTCCCAGACCAAGAGCCGGCAGCCCAACAGGGGCAGACCGGGAGAACAGCAAAACTCTCAAAACTGGCCATTCAAGTTTGGTCATGAAAGCAAAGAACCCCGGAGCAAAGTTTCTCAATCAGAAAAATAAGCACTTCAACTCCGGGGAATGTCAAGTAAGCTTTCCAACTCGGATCCACTTCGAGTGTTGAGGCTTAGGGGTCGGGAGTTGAGGCAGCGCATTATCTTCGACCAGACCCGCCTGGCAGAGAGCTCTCCAGGCCTCTGTATGGTCTTTTGCGGAAATCTTTTTATTGCCCAGGAGAAAGTTTATCCGGAACGGGAAGGCCCAGGAGTAGCGAATCCCTTTGTTGTTCAGGACCATCGTTACTGGTTTCATCGCCCTCCGACGGGCCAGTGTAAACGTCGAGAGGTCCTGATATACATTTACCGTTGCTTCTTGAAACCGGATCGCTTTTTTCTCCCGGCCCCGGCGTATGAGAAGTTCAGCATCAGTATGGCGCAAGAATCGCGCAATGACATCCCGGGGCTGGTTATTAGGAGGCTTTCCCAAAGCCCGATGCACTCACTCAACTTCCATTTCAGACCCATGGGCTGCCAGCTCCTCCCCCGGGAGCAATTCAGCAATCAAATTTTTGAGGACTACCGGGAGGTCTTCACCGCCGCTTCCGGGATTCCCCAGAAACGCACATTGTTGCGACGGGAGCGGTTTTCAATGTCATCAATTTTATAAGTGAGCTCCATGGCTTGCGCAGGCTGCCTATCGAGAGCACATTGTAAATCCACCATGGCACTATCGTGATCCGCAACTTTTGTCTCAACCTCCTCCACTCGCGCACCGAGATCTTTCATTTCACCCCGGAGTTCCGCAATGGTGCTCATCACCTCTTCGCGCATGGAGCGAAATTCGCCTGCCAAATCCGCAAAGCCCCTACGAAGTTCACGCTGAAGTAGGGCATGCGAGGACAGCATGGTAGGTTCCAATTCATTTTCACTCACAGTCTCATCATCAGAACCCTCTGAGAGGTGTTTACTGGTTGGACTAGTCGGGACAGCACTTTTGCCCTGCAACCGTTGGGATGAGCGTATGCCCTCCCGGGCCTCAGAATTTTTAGCCTTAGCAGCCATGGGATAGATAGCGGTCCAGCAATCCAAGGATAGGCAGTGAGCAGCTACAAAAAAAGCGGGCAGATGCTGTAAGCAAGATGAAAAGACAGAACTATCTCACTCGTGGTCAGCAGGGGGAGCTCCAGTCTCACACAATATAGCAAGGTGCAGGACTTGTAGAAATCCGGGGTTTTCTTTTACAATTCTGGAAGAGAGTAGGTGATTCGCTGAGCAGCGCCCACGTGACCGCTTTGACTTGCTGCACTAGTTGGAACGCAAAGAACCCCGTGCGTTCCAACACCACGTGGCTATGGCTGCCACTTTGATCCAGTCCACCGCAGACTCCCGGCAAGCTCTGTCTTGTGGGGCCCCAAGCACCCTCACCTCTTCTTCAGCACTGGGGCAGCACAATCGCCAGGGAGAAGCAGCAACTCACAAGGCAGCAGCAGCAGCAGCAGCACCGGAGCACCAATTCCCTCTCCACTGCAGTGCTCAGCGACGGGACACACACGCAGCCTCCAGGTAACTCCGCTCCTAGATACACTGCCAGGAGATATCAGCGCTCCACTATGCGATGGGCAGAGAGCCCTGCAGTCCGGTCCCGGTTTGTAGGGAGCACACTGGAGCAACGGCAGCAGTCAGGAGCAAGGCAGCAGGGCCGGGTGTAGCAGAGACTGGCTCCCGGCAGTATACCTTGCCGCTGCAATCCGAGCTGCGTCAGAGGGTGCAATTAAAATTGCCCGACTCTCCAGGGGTCAGTTCTGAGGGCTCGGGGGACCAATGCCGTGAATACGAAGGTGTTAGCAGAAGAATTGGGGAAGCCCGGGACGGAGCTACACTAGGGAGCAGCCATTCTGCAGCGGGCTCACTAGCGCCCCCCTGCTTTCTCTCTTTTAATCAGTTCATGATCCGCAATAGTACACTGCCATCTATCCCATGACTTTTTAATTTCGTCAAGAGTCTCTTATGAGGGAGTTTGTCAAAGGCTTTCTGAAAATCCAGATACACTATATCAACCAACTCACTTTTGTCTGTTTATTCACACCTTCAAAAAAACATAACATATTAGTAAGACAAGATCTTCCTTGTCTAAAGCTATGTTGGCTGTCTCCCTTTAAGCCATGACTATCTACATGTTCAGCAATTTTGTTCTTTATGATGGTTTCTACCATTTTTCCCGGTACTGACGTCAGGCTCACCATTCTGTAGTTTCCCGGATCACACCTGGAACACTTTTTAAAAATTGGCGTTACGTTGGCCATCTTCAGGTATTACAGATGATTTTAATGATAGTTCACAGATTACTAATAGCAGGTCTGCAATCTCATATTTCAGTTCTTTCAACACCCTTGGATGTATACCATCCGGTCCAGGTGATTTGCTACTCTTCAGTTTATCAAATAGTTGTAATACATCTTCCCGATGTATCGATATTTCCTTCATTTTTCCGCACCTTTAAATACCACTTCAGTCATGGGTAACATCCCTACATCTTCATCAGTAAAGACCAGAGCAAAGAATTCATTCAGTCCCTCCGCTATCGCCTTGTCGCCTCTTAGTGCCCCTTTAACTCCTCTATCATCTAATTGACCAACTGACTCTCTCACAGGATTTTTGCTATGGGAGGGTTGTGGGTGGGTGTGGCTGTGGGCTGCAGGGTACAGCTGGGGGTGCAGCTCTACCTCTGAGCTCCCCACTGGTTGCCTGCTGGTGGTGTCCTGTGCTACTCCACTGTACCTGGGGCACTTGGTGGGTGGTTCCCACATCCCCCCTTCTACCTCCTCTGCTCCCCCCTCCTCTGACATCTCTTTCTCCCCACTCTGCCCCTGACCCTCAAATCCCTCCTTCTCTGACTCCTCATCCTCTCCACTCTGTCCCTGGCCCTTTGCTCCCTCCTCCTCTGACTCCTCTGACTCCTCATACTCCCCACCGTGCCCCTTATCCTCTGCTCCTTCCCCCTCTGACTCTCTGTCCAACTAACATAAGAACATAAGATATGCCATACTGGGTCAGACCAAGGTCCATCAAGCCCAGTATTCTGTTTCCAACAGTGGCCAATCTAGGTCATACGTACCTAGCAGTTTCCCCAAGGGACACAGGTTCCACAATGCTTGTATTGGTTCAAGCATTGATATCTTGGGTCCCTTCTTAATAATGGTTTATGGACCTTTCCTCCAGGAACTTGTCCAAACCTTTTTTAAACCCAGCTACACTAACAGCCTTTACTACATCCTCCGGTAACAAATTCCAGAGTTTGATTACACGTTGAGTGAAAAAATATTTTCTTTTATTAGTCTTAAATAGTTTACCCTGTAGCTTCATTGCATGTCCCTAGTCTTTCTATATTCTGATAAGGTAAACAATCGATCTACGTTTACCCGTTCCACTCCGTTCATTAATTTATAGACTTCTATCATTTCTCCCCTCAGCCGTCTCTTTTCCAGGTTAAAGAGCCCCAACCTTTTTAGCCTTTCTTCATAGGAGTATCCTTCCATCCCCTTTACCATTTTGGTGGCTCTTCTCTGAACCTTTTCTAAAATCGCTATATCCTTTTTAAGATACGGCGACCAGAATTGCACACAATATTCAAGGTGCGGTCTCACCATGGAACGATATAGAGGCATTATAATATCTTTTGTTTTATTTTCCATTCCTTTCCTTATACCTAGCATTCTATTTGCTCTCTTGGCCGCTGCTGCACACTACTTTGCCATGACCCTTTTGCTGCCCTCCTCCTCTGACGAGGTGTCCTCGGCTGCAGTGTCACTGGACGATGACTCCTTCTCCTTGTCCCCATCACCACTGTGGTACCGCTGCTGCTCTGTTCCAGAGGCACTGCACCTCTGCTCCTGGGTGGTCGGTGAGGTGGGCCAGCAGTGTCCTTGGCCCCCCTGGAGCCAGCTGTAGGGAATGAGGAGGGGTGTTTCTGGTCCACACACACTTGGCCCTGGGGTGGGACTGGCACACCCTTGGGGGGCCCATACATGCATAGCACATCCTACCTTCAGTCCACAGAGGCCTGCTTCCCCCACAGTGCACACTGCATGCCCTCCCCTTTGCCCACCTCCAGCCAGCTCTGTTCTCCCCATCAAATGCTGATCTGTGCCCTGCCAAACCCCCCAGGTGATGGGCACACAAGGGGCAGCATGGGCAGGTGCACAATGTGTCCCTGGAGCTACCGCTAGGGGTGTGTGCCCCTGTACTGCCCTTTTGTGCCATGCCCCAACCAAGAGTGTGTACACCTGCATGTCTTGGGTGCTGGCTGGTGCACATATGGGATGGTGGTACTGGGGAATGGCATAGCTGCCCATAGCACATTCCCATCATTCAATACAGAGAGTTTCCACTACCAGGTGGTCTGCCTGCCCCAGTCTGGCATCCATGACTGCCACCCCCTGCATCTGCTGAGCCCCACTGTGTATCCCACTGACCTTCTTTGGCCACCAACTGATCTCTGATCTTCTGCAGCTGGTTAGGTCTCCTCCAGCACAGCATGTGATGCACACCATATTTCCTGTGGGAGAGAGGGAGGACACAAATGAGCTACCATATTGCCTGTTGTACATACCTGTATCCTGCCATGGTCTGGCTACATGCCCATCCTAGGAGCAGGGGCATATCCATGAGTGGCAGGCTGTGGTGGCAGAGCCACTTGCAGGGAAAGACAGGCAACACATGTATGGTTTCTGCCACCGGTCCCCCAGACTCCTGCACCAGGGCAGAGGGGCTGGGGGTGGGGCAGATGTCCTGGGCATCCACATTGCCTGCCAGTCCACTGTGGTGCCAAGACTAACCACAGCTTACCCTGCATCGGGCATTACCATTGCTGTGCATGCCCTGTGGCATTGCTACCAACCACCACCAGGGGGTGCAGCACCCTCACCACCTGCTGTGTGTGGGTATGCCCTCTGCTGCAGGCAATCAGTGCTGGCACCTGTACCAATGCATGGCCCGTCCCCCCCCACCCTCTGCAGCTACCAGCATGTATCTTGGCATCACAGCCTGTCTCCCTGTGCAGTCATACAGCTGTGCCTTTCAGAGTATGCTGCTCAGCCTTCCTCTGCCTGTTGTGGCCTCCTTACCAGTGCAGCTGGAGTTGGATGCCCCTCCATATGGCTGTTGCCAGTCACAGATTTGGATGACAGCCCCCCCCCCCCTGGGGTAGAGCAACCCCTCGTGCTATAGCACGGAGTGGACAAGGCACTCACTTTCATGGGGCTGAAGTTTGCATTTCTCTTTGTCGCCATGCTGCTGGTGTCTATCCACCCAGCCACAAGGGACTCCTGCACAGGAAGTCCGCAGGGCCTGCATGATGGTGTCATCTATACACAGGTATGCCGGACGGGCGATGCATAGGTTCCTGTATACATGCTGTTCTGCTACTCTGGGTGATGTTGTGGACACATACACAGGTATCACCTTTACCTTGGATGCAGTACCCAGGTTATGCACCCTCGTATATGCCATGGTGGGCACCTGCCACTGTGCTCGGTTAGTGCTGCATTTTCATTGCTTGCCTGTTTTTGAGGCGCATGACTCATGATTCAAGCACTTTTCCTGAATAGATACCTTTCTGCATGTATGACCAGCCTTGGTGCCTTGTTGAATATCGGGCCCTATGTTACTATGAGAGAACAGAAACAGGAGTAGGTGGTTGCATCTGGAAAGCAGAGTTCAAAGAAGCTATTTCCAGAGACAATGAATCGGACAACAAAGGAGCTACATGTCTGTCCATAGGGCCTATTTTCTTACCTTGCTGAACTGCAATGGCTTCTATTTTACCACTGTTCTTAATCTCGCATTTACCCATCATAGTGGCCCAGTCAAAAAACAGGTCCTCCGAACTGCTACGGTGCATTCAGGTGCACCAAAGGGGATTGTCCAGCCCCTTGAGTTGACCCCGCTGACTTCAAACACGCTGTTGTCACACCCCTCCTCAAGAAACCCTCACTTGATCCCACATGCCCTTCTAACTATCGACCCATCTCCCTCCTTCCCTTCATATCCAAACTATTAGAACGAGCAGTCCATCGTCGCTGCCTTGACTTCCTCACCTCCCAGGCCCTCCTGGACACACTTCAATCCGGCTTCCGTCCCCTACATTCCACTGAAACGGCACTCACTAAAGTCACAAATGACCTGTTCCTGGATAACTCTAAGGGCCTCTACTCTATCCTCATCCTTCTTGACCTTTCTGCTGCCTTTGACACCATTAACCACGACATTCTCCTCATCACCCTCTCCTCGCTTGGCTTCAAGGATTCCGTACTATCCTGGTTCTCCTCCTACCTCTACCATCGCTCATTCAGTGTATGCTCTGGTGGCTCCTCCTCCTCCCCTACCCCACTCCATATAGGAGTACCCCAGAGATCTGTCTTGAGCCCCCTCCTCTTCTCTCTCTATACCCAAAGCCTTGGCGCGCTCATCTCCTCCCATGGCTTTCAATACCATCTCTATGCTGAAGACTCCCAAATCTACCTCTCTACACCTGATATTTCCCCGGCAACCCAGTCCAAGATCTCTGCCTGTCTTTCGGACATCGCTGCCTGGATGTCTCATTGCTGATTTATTTATTTTATTTATTTATTTATTTCACAGCTCTTACATACCGCGCTCTTTGTTATCAGTGCGGTTTACAAATAACAATATTTGCTCAATTCAGTCAAAACTGTCTTGCGCTTACATTATAACAGGATAGGAAACTTGGAGCATTAACAGGTAAACTATATACATAGGCGTATATTGATCAGGCTAGATACTTGGGGGGATGTTTACTAAATCGCGTTAGTGCAGTTTGCGTTAGTATTCGCGTTAAGAAGACAAACCCCCAAATAAGGAGATGGGCGGGACAACAGAAGATCTAACGCGCGTAACAGAGCTCACGCGCGATACCTGGCGCGTTAGAGGAAGTCGCCGCGCGTTTACTGCGGCATGAAGCATAAGAAGCCACGCAGACATACCTGACCCAGACAGAGCTGTAGCACAATGGTTACTGCAGTGACCACTGATATGGGCAGCATGGGTTCGAGTCCCCAGGCTGCCAGATGCAGAAGGCTGGCTGATGCAACATCCCGAACAATGATACAGTGAGGGAGGGGGCATATATTTTTATATACGTCTCGGAGGGGTGCAAGCAAACACACCCACACATCAGATAGTGAGTGAAGGGGGCATGTATATGCTCTGTTCCCCTGGGGTGCAAGCAAACACACCCACACATCATATAGTGAGTGAGGGGGCATGTCTATGCCCCCCTACCATTTGGGGTGCAAGTAAACACACACACACAGTATATAGTGAGTGAGGGGGCATGTCTATGCTCCCCCCCCTTTCGGTGCTCAAGTAAACACACCCAAACATTACATAGTTGAGTGTGGGGGCATGTATATGTTATGTATGTGTTGTATGCTTGTTACCATACAAACCTGACCCAGACAGAGCTGTAGCACAATGGTTACTGCAGTGACCACTGATATGGGGCAGCATGGGTTCGAGTCCCCAGGCTGTCAGATGCAGAAGGCTGGCTGATGCAGCATCCCAAACATGATACAGTGAGTGAGGGAGGGGGCATATATTTTTATACGTCCCGGAGGGGTGCAAGCAAACACACCCACACATCAGATAGTGAGTGAGGGGGCATGTATATGTTGCTGATAGTCCTGTAGGGGTGCTAGCAAACACACCCACACATCATATAGTGAGTGATGGGGCCATGAACATTGTTTTGTATGTGCTGTAAAGGTTGCTAGCAAACACACCCACACAGTGGTTGTATCCAAAGTTGCTGCAGAACGCACCCCATAACGCACAACAGAGGCCACACTAGAAAGTAGAGTGTCCACTGAGGCACAACAAGATGTCCCCCATTGAGCAGTCCATAAGGGAACCGTAAGGTAGCCAGATAATGGTGACACATGGTGCACCCAATGACGCTCAGTACAGTAATATGACGCATCAGAGGCTGTCGCCGGTAGCAGTCCTGCGTGTGTAAAACATATAATGCGGCAGACACCCCTATAAAAGGAGTCCATTGTGGGTCACAACCCATGGCTACGGGCTCCACAGGCAATGAGTGACCCACTGGCCTGCAGGCCCCATAGCCGGTAACCACCCCCTGGCTGTCCACTGAAGTGCGGCAGGACACCACCGAGAACTGTCCGCTGTAGTGTCCCGGATCCGTTAACAATGCAGGGAGTCCCCATGGTGCACACTGCACATGCAGACCAGCAGTCCACAGATGAACACAAGAAGGGCTACATACCCACATAGCCCCCTGGTATGGTATGGTGAAATGACTGTGTGTTGTCACTGGACATAGTAGCAACAGAGAGTATCCCAAACAGGGTGCCCCAGAAGAAGCTAGAAAATGTGTCAGTGAAGGCAGACAGATTCATAAGCACAATGGGTAAAAAGCGGCCTGGTGGAGCCAAGGTCTGTGAGTTCATTCCCCCCTGTGTGTCCAAAGACCAAGGCTGCCTGCAACAGTACCCTCCGCAAACAGTAGGCACACATATGATGAACCAGTCAGCCCCCTGTCTAAACCAATGAGAACCCCAGTGTTTGGTTGTACACAAAGAACATGAGAGGGAGGAATATATGCCCACCACCCCTTGCTGGGAGTGTCCGTGTAATCCCGAGAGGTGCAGCCCCCAAAGGTAGAAAACAGTGTGAATCTGCAGCCAGAAACCGGTGCTTGAAATGTACAAAGGTGAAGATATACACAACCCAGTATAATAAAGGAAAATACCACGTCAGACTGTACCAGAAACAATGCAGGGGACAACACAATTGCCTTGCCATTGGAATGCAGCATCAAACATCACCAGGACATGCTATGTGTGACACAACTATGGGCCGTGTGTACCAAGTGGTTGTGTCCCTGCAAGGCTGGCATATCTGTGGATTGGGTGTGTGCGGCATGACTCCCACACCACACCAGTAATATCATAGGAGGTCTGGTTTTGTATGTCCCACAAGTTGTGCTGGCAAACACCCACCCACAGGGATGTACCTGGAAGGTGTCACATAGGATAACCCCATGAAAGCCACACCAGAGAAACTAAAGGATACTGTGCACTGTCTCCACAGCACCCGACAGGGCTTTACACAAAGCACCCCATTAGGGCATGTGACAGGGCCCATGAGGAGTCACTGTGCGGAGTCCTGCAGTGTGAGGGCGCTGCTGTTGTTAGCACCAATGTAAAGCAAGATAGGAATACGCCCCCCAAGGTGCTCCACAATGACCCACTGTGTGTGTTCAAACCCATGACCCAGGGCCCCACCCACAAGCATGGAAGCAACCCCATGCCCATATTGCCAGTGCACATAACAAAGTCACAATAATGAGGTGTGGCAGCCCTTGGAGCAGAACTGCCAGATGACCCAAGCCCCCGAAACAAACCCACAGAAGACGCACCATGTACATGCAAGGGATGCCTGACTAAGAAACAAAGCAAGGTCTCATCAAACAAGTGCATATGTCTAACCATAGAAAGACCTAGGTCATGATGTTGACCAAATATAGAAGGCCCAATAACATCACAGACCGCTTTGGCAACATGGAAAGTCACTGGCAAAAGCAAAAGCAGGGAGAAACACACTATGGGTGATTGTGCGCAGGAAAATGAAGATGTCCGTAACACCTGAAAACCAAATCCCCTGACTGTGGACCGAGGGGCGCCATGTCGTCACCCAAGGTGCCTGCTGGGCTGCTAAGGATATGGGAGTATGCAACAGTACCCATGGTGCACTGCAGATTGCCCAGCAGCAGTCCAGAGATGGTACCATAGGAGGGGGTAGGCGCCCCCACAGCGCCTGGGCCGGAAGGGAGATAAGAATATGTGCGCCCCTGCCATAGAGCACCAAAGGACAGGCTGAGAGCAATAGTGGCAAAAAGCAGGAATAAGCAGGCGGTGTATGGTCACAGAGTATGGAAGGTGAGGGGCCACCTGCAAAAGGTACACCAAGTGTTCCTGGATGTGAATGTTACTGTCAGCAATGTTTCCCCCAATCGTCTGTAGGCTGTGTGCGCGTAAAATATCAGCTCAGTGCAGCTTTGGAAGGAAGGTGACATGTCTGTGCGCAACATAATGACTAAGGCAGGAGGTCATAAAACAATTTTTTATGTTGACACTACACGTCAGAATATCGTATGTACAACCACATTTGAGTTAAACTCAAGATTTAAAACTGACACACAGAACGATTAATAAATGAACGCAGGAAAATGTCTAGTGTAAATTTTAACAACCCTGACTGTAAAGGTGTAAGATGTCTGTGTCGACTCCCTAGGTGGAATTCAGAGCCTGCAAAGTATGTGCGCTCTTCCCTGGCGAGACACATGCGCAACAGCCTCAGGAGGGAAACAGTGATTGTCAAGCCAAAAGCACACAGAGACACAATAGCGGATCCAGAAGCCCGATGGATGGCGCGACAGCACGGACGTCCTGCATGGGTAGCTGAGAGAAGGGCCAAACATGTCCGACGGTGCAGTGTGTCCTGCGGAAACACAATGTTTGATGTTACATTGCATCAACCATCGGAACTGTGCAACCCCATCTGAGGAACATATTTGACACCTGTGCACAATGTACAGTTGCCCAGCCAGTGGAAGGTAAAACACAATGGATGAGGGAAACATAATCGGACGAGGGGCGCAAAATACATCCCTACCAAAAAACTATAAATTTTTTTCAACCACATAGGCAGGGTGAGCGCATTGAGGAATGGCCAGGTGGAAAGGTCACTAACAATCCATGAACATACACAGTGTGATAAAGTACACATGCAGAAAGCCAAGATGTCCTGCCCCCCAAAAATGAACGTCAAATGGAGACACACAGCACAGCACATGCATGAGTGGCACATATCTGCCAAATGACCCATTGCCAGTGGCTGATCAACCTAGCAAACCAGTATACACTGACCTGTGCAAGAGTACACACACAGCCGCTCAAGATGTGTGCAAGATAGAACATGCAGAACCCCAATATGTGAACAAGTAAGGGCCACCTCTGTGACCCATGGAGGCGAAGGGGAAGGAGCAGTGGTCCAAATAAATGTGCAGCACCATAGGAGCAGTGGAGAGAAAACAACATATATGTGACCAGACGTGACGAATGACATACAATCCCCACTACCCTGCAACTCACCCCAGCCAACATGACGGCTGCATATATGAACACCCTCCCCCCCCCCATGCAGCACGGCCACATGCAGCATTACAAGGCAGTCCGGGTGGGCCTGGAACACAGATGCTCATCCTGTGGAGCCAAGAACAGGACAGAGATATGGA